>OU744305.1:0-5000000 GCA_916610205.1 Griposia aprilina | reverse complement strand
AAGATAGTTACAGTTCGCGCAAAACTTTATGAACCCTATGAACGTAGGCCCAAGAACGAAACTGCGCATGGTAAAGTTGAGTGACTGTTAGAGAGTTCCCTTGGACACCTATATTATGCATGCTGCGCAGCCACTCGCTGCAACTTCCGAGAGCTTATAAAGTTTGCATGAACTGTACTGGGCTGTGTCCAGGGTGTGGACGTACGAAAATAGTTATAGACAGTCATTATTTAATTTAACACAGCCATTCTCAATGCGAGGTAAGCAAAAAGCATTACTTTGCAGAAATATCTACAAACGCAAGACAAACGCCTTAACTCCTAGAAATCCGTATATCCATCAGCCAAAAATATATGTCAGGAATCGCGTGGGAGTATTAGAAGTGCCAACACATTCGCAGCCTCCCACCCGTCAGTTGCAATTGAGTTACAGAGTTCTACTGAATCTAACAGGTGAACACAAGTGTAGGTCAAATATGTATGAAGTTTCTATAAATAGTGTCGCTTGCTGATGAGATTTGAGTGAAGGCTGCATACAAAATGGAGATACATTTGATATTGCTTGGGGATGTGAATTAATCCAATTATAGAGCCCGGAGATCCCTCTTTTATAAATCATCGAGCTTGATTGCATTTTAAAAGCTAAAATAGCTGCTTTGTCAGAAACGTGCATTGTCAAAAAATCGTGATTTCTCTAAAGTTGTGCAGTGTGCTCACTCGGGCTTTTGTGTTCTTAAACATTCAGTTCACAATCAACCACAAAAAGTTTTAAGAACTTTCCGGCTATGATCACATTATGTCATCGTATCCTCTCCGTCTCATACGCGACCTATGTTCAACTTAGCTCTACAAGTGGGTCATATTTGATGTTTTTTCAGTCAAGTTGCTATTTTTAACTCTTGTTCGTTCGTCACAAACGGTCAATTGCGGTCTCGACACACCTCTTTGTCGTCTTTGATATTCTATGCATTCACATTACAAACTACGTAAACTTGAGTTACCAGGGTAAGTTGAGCATTTAGCATAAGTTACTCGACAGCTACAAAGATGATCAGCCTGTAACAGCCTTTCTGCTAAGCAAAACCACCTCTCTAAGATATACAGAGAAGATGTGAGCATTGATTATCACGCTTACATGATATATATTATAGATAGAATACTCTTCTCTCCCCTCCCCTCTTCTCCACTTGTTCCTTTTTCTTTTCTTTTATTACTTGGTAAAATTTTAACCTATATATATATTTCAGTTTCAGTTTCCTTTCTTTATTAACCGACTTCAAAAAAAGGAGGAGGTTCTCAATTCGCCTGTATGTTTTTTTTTTTTTTTTTTTTTTTTTTTTTTTTTTTTTTTTTTATGTGTGTTAGCTCATAACTCTTTCCTGGGTGAACCGATTTGGATGATTCTTTTTTTGTTAGAAAGGACATACCTCAAGGGTGGTCCCATGATAAGGAAACCAGGATCTGATGATGGAATCCCGGAGAAATCGAGGGGAACCTTCGAAAATCGTAGGAGCGCCTAGTGCGTTTGTTAATTTTTTCATTAAGTATTTTGAAGAACTACAATTTAATGAAGGTCTGGGATCGATCTGATGATGGAGCCGAAAGACAGTCGAGGGAATTCCTCAATGATTTACAGCAGGTACCTTGTGTTTGGGCTTGATTACTTTGTATTTATGAGAACTTTGCACCTGAGGGGTTGTGACTGTCATAAGGGGTCTGATGATGAAGACGAAGGACAGTTAAAAGCACTCCTCAACGGTTTACAGTAGCTACTTTGTGATTCGACTTAATTCATTTATATTGATGAGAACTTTGCACCCATATGAGTTATAAGTGCCATTACAGGTCTGATGATGGAGACCATAGACAGTTGAAGGAATTCCTCAACGATTTACGGCAGTTACCTTGTGTTTGGGCTTGATTAATTTGTATTGATGAGAACTTTACACGTAGATGGGTTGTGACTGTCATTAGGGGTCTGATGATGAAGACGAAGGACAGTTAAGGGAACTCCTCAACGGTTTACAGTAGCTACCTTGTGATTCGACTTAATTCATTTATATTGATGAGAACTTTGCACCCATATGGGTTATAAGTGCCATTACAGGTCTGATGATGGAGACCATAGACAGTCGAGGGAATTCCTCAACAATTTACAGCAGTTACCTTTTGTTGGGCTTACTTCATACGGTTCAATATTCCAAAATATTCAGGTCGTACAAAAATAATACCCAATTAAGATTGAACTTTTTCATAGGGCAACCACTACCTACTAGTCATGCTGATGCGTCAATTTGAGACTGAATTTAAGTTGCGTAATCGCGTCATCTCTAGCAATGCTCTTTCGTTGGTTGCTAAGCAATTTATGCTTGTCACAATGCATATGGTGAAATGGAGCTGATGGTGGCTTCACCATCAGCTCCAGTTCTTCTGGTTTTTACCAAGGGAGTCCTCAACAATAAACTCCTCAATTCCTTGCATCGGGAAACGAAATATTTTGTAAAAGGTGATGAGCAGTTGACATTAGGCTATTGTAACTGCGATACATTATTGTCTAACCCACTAAAAAGTGAAAAATAAAAACTTTTTGACAAAAAAAACAACCGACTTCCAAAAAATACACTACAAAGTGAAAAATAACTTTAATTTCGGAAGTCGGTGGCAAAAAACTAAAATAAAGATCCAAAGACACCGACTTCCGAAATTAAAGTTATTTTTCACTTTGTAGTGTATTTTTTGGAAGTCGGTTGTTTTTTTTTTTCTACGCGATGCAGTGAGGATATATCCCTATTCAAGATTAAAATTAAACAGAAAAGTTTAAAGTTTTGATTAGATTAAATAAAAATAGCACTCTAAAACCAAATCCTGGCTTGTGAAATTCTCGGCCCGCATTTCTCGTCTTAACCAAAGATACCAAATTAATTACACTTACACAAATATTAACCTCAAACCTTTCGTTATTAATCCCTAGTACCAGGGTCCCATACTTTTAAAGATACACAATAACTCACTTATTAATTAGGCATAATTCCTCGTTGGTCTAGTGGTCGCAAGCGCTACTGCCGAGCATGAGGTCCTGGGTTCGATTCCCGGGTCGGGCAAAGTGTTATCGGGTTTTTCCATCTGGAATTTCTCGGTAGCAGCCCGGAGTCTGGATTTGTGCCCGGTTGATGGCAATAGGCTCGCCCCCTATTACATGGGACTTAAACATAACTGGCGAAATGTGGGTGTGCTATAGGTACACCTCTGCCTAACCCTTCGGGGAATACAGGCGTGATGTTATGTTATTTTTTATTTTATTTATGGTTTAATTCCTCAAACATATCCCATGACCGAAGGTCATATAACCACAGATGATCCAAGGTCAACAACTTCCACAATACAAACAGTCCTTCAATCTGATACCGAACGGGTTTTAGGAGTACGCAAATACAGGTATCAGATGATTTGATACGGTCTTGAAGCATAGAAATAGGACGATATGCTAAAAGAATCGGCGGCAAATTGTTAAAAAAAAATATCAAAATCAAAATATTTTATTTCATATAAACCTACATGGGCACTTATGAAACGTCAGAAGCTAGGTGCACGGTTCCAATTGGTCGTTTCCGATGGAGGAGAGCCGGCAAGAAACTCCACGGTTATTCTTTTAAAAATAAGTGGCTTTTAATTACAATGTTTTCAAATTACAGTGTTATGAGGTATGGGAGGACAATGTAGGTCTGTCAACAAGTAACAGGTACTCAACAAAATAGAAAAATGTCTACAAATCTACAGTCTACAAGTTTGGCCTACAACGTTCTCACATTCACACAATATAAAAAAGATACATACCTACAATAATTAAAACAAAAGTCTATTTAAACCAAATGACATGATTGCCATTACAACTGTTAGTAAAGAGTTTAGGTACATATATACGCGTAGATCTGAAAGAACAACTTCTTTTTTCGGCGGACGGTTAAATAAGGAAAATTTCAATTCAAAGACGCTAAGACTCATTGAAGAGTCTATCTTCACATTTTTTTTATTTTTTTAATATAAAATATGTTTTAATATTGAATACTCCTTCAATAGATATTTTAATGACTGTCTTTTCTTTTTGGTAGTAAAATTTTATTCATCACTCAAATACATAGCAAACTATAGTTTTGTATAATTTTTAGAAGCATTTTTCAATCCACGCGTCATGTTCGTGAACGGGCGCCGTCAGTTGAGACTGGTCATCTCTTAACTGCCACGGCTTATTTTAATTATTAATCTTATATTATGCTTCTTTTTTTTACATTGCTGTCGCATATAGAAGCAACAAAAATAATGTACCAAGAATTTTGTAATATCTTGATTTAAAAAGAGTGTCCTTGGAGTTTCTTGCCCGTTCTTCTCCATAGAGATCTAGGTTTTCGAATGGGAAGCTAGCTTCGATTTTCTGACAAACTGACAGACTCTTTGACAATTCAAAAGTGCCTGATGGTTTAATTGAAATAAATGATTTGAGTTTGAGTTTGAATTTAAATCATTTTTGTGGCCTACTTCGGTTAGTAGGCCATAAAAGAAATACGTAGTATTGCACTGAAGAAATGTGTTCCTTAGGAATGAAAAGTCGGACAGAAACAGGCTCATGAGTACTTAATGCGACAATATCAAACACTTTTTTTTTAATAGTATTTCAATAGGCATTTTACTGACTGCATCATCGACTTCTGTTTCTTCTACTATCATTATCAAGATTAGATATAGAAAAATATATGCTGCCACAGTAGTATATCTTTTCCTATATCTTATCTTTTCATATTTCTACGATCCATGTCCACGTCCTATATTTCTATGTACACAAACTCCTGACAATGTAGAAGGTCAGATTGGCCTACGATTTTGGCAGTAACTTATCTTGTCAAATAAGGTGAGATGTGACTTCTTACTTAGTTATTTATTAGATTTATTCCCCTAAGGAAATAAGCTGAATTGTACTTGAAAAGTTGTCGACCTCGACCTCTGAATGTGGTGGAAAGATACCTAAGTCTTTCATTTGCTCCTGTTACTTATGATACCCTAATTTTAAAGGGAAATATTTAATCGAACCTTTAAAAAATAATGCGTTTCTAATGATGCACATTATTTTAAATAATTGGCCTCTTTTTGAGTTTCTGGCCTTTTCTTACAGTTAGCCACAGTAACTAAGCTAGGGTGCCCCGACCAAATGGATTAGGTTAAAGGTTAGAACCGGTTAAAGTTCAAGTTTAACATCCAAGTTTTATAGGTATTTAATATTTTTAGCACCCCAAAATAGGAATTATTTGAGGTTCACAAAAAGAGGCGTAATGATCATATTCGATTAGTGTTCCATAATATTTTTATTCCTAAAAATAAAATGAGAATTATTTACTCGTGATCCTTAAATTGTAAAGGGAAATATTTAACTGATCCTCTAATAACTTATTGACTTTCTAATGTTAAACTTCTATAAAACAACACTTGATATTCATACGAGGTCAAAGCTTAATATCAAGTGTTGAGTAAGTGTTAAGGCTTGATTTTTGACGAATATCCAATCATTTTAAAAGTGACTGTACGGTAATGCTGAACAGAAACGACAAATGGAAAGTACCTTCTAAAACTTTTGATGTTAATAACCTATGTGTCTTTCAAACTTTTGGACGGTTAATTTTACTAAGCTAACGTCAAAAAGTTTGACTGGGTCGAAGAACGAAGTAACCTATTTTTTTTTTCATTTTCGGACTTTATTTCAGAATGCTACCATTGATTGAACTACGACTCACCTGACCTAAATAAAATTAAACTACCTATAATCTCCCAAAATATTCTAAACTACTTTATCAAACAGTGAGGTAACATTTGAGAGATTTACAACCGCAAAATTAACCATAAAGCTTCATAAACAAATCAAGTAGATTGTATTACGAAACATCGTTCATTGAACTTCGCCTCTGATAAATAAACAGTCGCTCTCAATCATCGCTGTGGCTATATTAACTTATTTATATATGCTCTTTGAAGACTGTCCAAATGTTAAGATTCGGTGTCGCAATATTTTGGTCCCTTGAAGCTTGATATCCTTTATGTTTGTGGCACACCTTTTAGTTCACTTTGAGAGATCACTGTGGTATCAGATGTCCTAATAGATAAAAATGAACAAGGAAAGTGCATCGTCATAAGTGGGATAACGTATGAAGAAAAGTGGATAAGGATGTTAGGCATTTTTTCCTTTTTGGTGACATTAAAACAAACGATGAAGTAAAAGGACTATAGAGAGGATAATTCTATTTTCTGGACACCCCGATGGATGATGTTGAATATGGTGTAGCAGCAGCGGTAAACTTTGGTGAATACTCCGGTGTTTGATAGATTATGTTGAGGATTTTTACAATGAAAAACGATGACTTAGTTTAACGAGCAAATTATGTATTCGCTATCTTACAACATTCAAGGAGAGGGGTGTGGGAACACAATTTTAAACTAGTGGCTCAAAATCCTTAAAACAAAAAAGCGCGAAAAGGCTGTTTTTTTTTTTTCTCCGCCATTTCGAATAATTTTGAAAAACAGAATCGCCAAAAAGGTTCCATATAATTATCGAACCTGCTCACATTTCAAGAGAATCGGTTGAGAAATGCGACCTGTAGAGGAGAACAGCCATCCGGACATAAGAAAACATTTTTGCCCAAGCTGAAGCGCAGACGCTACGCGCTCGCTCGGTCAATAAAACCAATCACAGTCAACAGATTAGTATGACGTAGCGTGTGGTATTGTTTCTTGCCTCGAGATGTCACTATCAGTCCTTGATGTGTATTTATGGGGTAGGAGATCACAATAAAGGATTTCTTAAAATGGAAAAATTACATTCTGATGGTTGTCTCTTAATCCTAGAATCACTGGGACAGTAACTATTACTAATAATACCTTTTTTTTATAATAAATTCTGATGCGTCAAATAAATAACTTAATCAACGATAATAATTATTGATTACGTAATAAATAAAAATAATAATAAGTAAATAAAACAATAATGAATAATTATAATTATAATAATAATTAATAAATAAATGTATATAATTTATAAAACAATAACTGTAATTCGTAAATTCAATTCTGTACTAATAAAACAATATAACTTACTAACAACTTAACTAATAATAAAATGTATCATATTAAACCGCCAGTGTTCTTCCTCCTCTCTCCTACCTGATCTATGCTGTGCCCGACAGGGTCCATAATTGTGACTAGTATAATTATTTCCCTACCAACTGTGTACATTATGGTACGCAATAAAGAATTGAGAGTTGAGAATTGAATTGAGAACTTCATACAGTGCGATAAAGTTATGCCATGAAGATGGCTACCCTTCTGCAGTGGTGTTTACAATTGGCATGTATTTAATAGAACCTCAAGTAATACCATTTTCCTTTCCTGAAAATATTATTGAACACTCTAATCTAATATAATGATTAGGCCTATTTTTGTGAACGTCAAATAATTCATATTTAGGGTCCAAAAATACTAAATAGCTGAGTAACTGCGGCCAACTTGAATGTGGCGCTCGCTCGGCTCGCGCGCGCTTTGTCGCTGTTCTAACCTATGTATAACCTAACCTGTTTAGTTGGGTTGCCCTAGTTACTGCGACCAACCTTGACAAAAGGCTAGAAAGTTACAAAGAGCCTCAATTATAAAAAATGTTTGCATCATTAGAAGCTTAGATATTTTTATTTGTGGTTCAATAATTATAAAAGTGTCCATCGTTAGAAAGTCAATAAATTTTTAGAGGATCAGATTAATGTTTCGCTTTACAATTTAGAAATAAGTAATTTAGTAACAGAAGCAAATGAACAACTTAGGTATATCACCACCTCTGACAAAGGTTGAGGTCGACCACTTTGCAACTAAAATTCAGCTTATTTCCTTAGGTAAATAAATCTAGGAAATAAATAGGTAGGAAGTCACATTTCATCTTATTTGACAAGATAAGTTAGTGTCAAAATTGTGAGCAAAGCACAATTTTAGGCCTCCTCTTTTGCACGTCATCGACCCAAGTTCTGTGATAGTCACATCTAGGTTTAGGTTAGTTGTGGCTTGTATGATATCGTCAACCTATGTATCTTGCTGAGTCCTACATTTCTTATGCCTCTTTCCAGTCACCATGTCCTCGAGAGTTTTCCCCGTCTTTCATTTTATCAACTACCAGTTGCATCCCGCAATTTCACCCGCATAAGTCATGATTCTGTAAGAACATCTGGACAAAAAGTATCCTATATCCCAATCCGAGTTATGGTCTACCCATGTGAAAAATTTCATCCAAATCCGTTCAGCCGTTTTAGCGTGAAAGCGTAACAAGCAAATATACAAAAAATCAAATTTTCTCTCTATACAATATTGGTTTAAATAAAATAGCATCATGCACAGACACATAGATAACATGAAATAATATTACGCCTGAAGTCCCCGACGGGTTAGGCAGAGCTGTACTTATAGTAACATCCACATTTCGCCAGTTTTGTTTAAGTCCCATGTAACGAAGGGCGAACCTATTGCCATCAACCGGGCAATAGAATTTCTCAAAAGCAGGCCGGGGTCTGGATTCCCGACTCCGGCCTGCTACTGAGGAATTCTTGATGGAAAAACCCAATAACACTTTAGTCAATCTGGGAAACGGACCCTGGACCTCATGCTCAACAGTCGCGCATGCTGCCAATAGACCAACGAGGCAGTCACTCACAAATAAATGATACAGATTAAGAGGCTTACAAGATCGTTGTACAGGGCCACTACCGTCGGTGGCGACAACCATGGGACTTTTTTGACCCTGGGGGTGCCACCGGAGGAAGCGGAACGGGTTCTGGCCCACGACCCGACCCCCTGACACAAAGACCGACAGCACAGACGGGACAGGAACAGTACCGACATTGACACAGACCAACGACCCAGACATAGCACAACTGGAGGAGGTCATGGCCCGAGCGGCAATGGCTGACGCCGAGGACACCATACCGCCCGAATCTCCTGGCTGGAACGAGCAGCTTCTAGCCTCGTCGCCGGGCTATCATCACGACGACCAAGGTGTGGGGGAAGCGGAGAAACTGTCCGATGGCACCATCTCCGACTAACCCCACCCCACCGCCGTCATCAACCCTCAACATAATCCAAACCAACCTCCAACATAGCCAGACTGCCACGGCTAGCTTCCGCAGGGCCCTGGAGGTTAAGCCCCGAACCATCGCACTGATCCAAGTGCCGTGGAACAGGAACAACAAAATATGCGGCTTCGGTAACATCGGAGGTAAGCTAATTCTCAACACAAACAGTCCAGACAAACCTAGAACCTGTGTCTACATACCCAAAGAAATTCCTACCACACCACTCACTCAATTCTGTTCCAGAGACCGGACAGCTGTCAGGCTCCAGACTGAAGGTGACGTTCCAGATGTCGTGCTAGCCTCGGTATATATGCCAGGCGAGGACGCAAACTGCCCGCCGCAAGAGATGGCCGACTTAGTGCAGCACTGCGAGCGCACCGAGCTGGACCTGATCATCTGAACCGACTAAACGCCCACCACCCGCTCTGGGGCAGCAACGCACCGAACTCCAGAGGAGAGGTACTATACACCTATTTATTCTCTACTAACCTTAACATTTTAAACCGAGGCTCTGAACCCACTTGGGTCACAGTCCGAGGGCAAACAATCATAGACTTAACGCTTGCAACAGCAAACGCGACCAATCTTATCACAAATTAGCTCGTATCGGACGAGCCTTCTTGCTCAGACCATAGAAGAATCCGCTTCACACTAAATACCAACACAAGGAAACCCGTACCTAAACGAAACCCACGGCGCACAAACGTACCTGGTTATAAAACCCTTCTAGCCTCGCTACTAGCTAGGCACCGATCACAAGTAACTATAAGAGACACTGCACAACTGGAATACACCGTGACCAAACTATCTGAATACCTAACCGAAGCATACCATGCATGCTGCAAGCTAAGGGCGCCAAAAACCAACAGGGACAGGAACCCCTGGTGGAACGCAGAACTTAGTAAACTCAGAGATGCACTACGTAAACAATTCAACAGAGCCAAGAACACTAGACTCCCGGACGACTGGGAGATATACAAAGAGACCCAATACACGTATAAAAAGCAAATCAGAACTGTCAGAAGAACAGCATGGCGGAAATTCTGTGAATCCATCGAGACCAACAACGAAGCCGCAAGGGTAAGGAAGATCCTATCAATGGATCAGGACCGAACCCTTGGCGCGCTGAAAAAACACGATAACTCTTACACACTAACTGACCATAAGACCAGCAAGGTCCTTCTGGAGACTCACTTCCCAGACTGTAAAGTCCTTGAGGACAGGTCGTGGGAGGCTGAACCAGAATGGATCCCAACGGATCAAGACTGGTCCAGAACCCGAAGTATAGTAACAGAAGACAAGATAAAGTGGGCTATTAACACCTTTCAGCCCTATAAATCCGCAGGGCTGGACGGCATCTTCCCAGCCCTACTACAATGGGGGATTGATATCTTGACACCAGGCCTGGTGGAGATCTATCGCGCCTGCTTGGCACTCAGATACATACCCCTAGCATGGCGCGGAGTGAAGGTCATTTTCATACCCAAACCCGGCAAAACTGACTATACACAACCCAAGGCCTATAGGCCTATAAGTCTCACATCCTTTTTACTGAAAACCCTCGAGAGACTCTGTGACAGACACATCCGTGACGGACCTCTTCGAGCAAAACCACTTCACAGACAACAGCATGCGTACTCCACCGGCAGATCAACGGAATCCGCGCTACACAGCGTGGTATCCAAAATTGAATGCGCGGTGGACCACAAATGCTCAGCACTGGCCGCCTTCATTGACATCGAGGGCGCCTTTGACAAAACCATGTTTAATAGCATCAAGATGGCCCTCAACAGACACAGCATAGCTCGACTCTAAGCGGATGGATCACCAATATGCTCAAACTGAGAGCTGTACAAGTTACAGTGAACGACACTACAAGGGCCATTGTGGCTAAGGGCTGCCCGCAAGGGGGGGTCCTCTCACCACTTTTATGGAACCTGGTCGTAGACAGCCTCAATAAATCACTCAACGACAAAGGCTACTTCACAGTAGGTTACGACGACGACATAACTATAATAATAAATGGTACCCACGAAAACACCCTATGCAACCTAATTTTTGAAAAACTTATTTTGAATCAAATGCAAGGATTTTTTAATAATCACAAATTACTGTATAACAAACAGTTCGGTTTTACGAGGGGTCGTTCGACTACTGATGCCGGAGTTGAACTTTTAGGACATATTTATGATGCATGGGAGGACAAATGCGTTGCTTTGGGAATCTTTTGCGATTTGTCCAAGGCATTCGATTGTGTTCTTCATGAAACATTGATCAGGAAACTGCACCACTACGGAATCCGAAACGCCTCTCTGGATCTTCTTACTTCTTACTTAAGTGATAGGATTCAGAGAGTTGATGTTAATGGAAAAAGATCACCCAGATCGGTAGTAAGAATGGGGGTCCCCCAGGCCTCAATTCTTGGGCCATTTTTATTTCTTATTTATATAAATGACTTGCCTTACCTCATAAAGGATAAACATGATATAGTGTTATTTGCAGACGACACTTCACTTTTATTTAAACTGAAACGTCAGCAGCTGATTACTGACAATGTAAATAGCGCCCTTGCAATAGTAGTTAACTGGTTTAATGTTAATAACCTACTTCTTAACGAGAAAAAAACTAAATGTATTAAGTTTACGATACCTCATGTTAGACAAGTAGAAACTAGTGTTCTCATAAAGGGTGAAGTGCTAAAACCCGAAAATACCACAGTTTTCTTAGGCATAACTTTGGATACCAAGCTTCAATGGGGCCCCCACATAGATAAATTGACAAAAAAGCTTAGCTCTGCAGCATACGCCGTTAGAAAAATTCGTGGTTTAACTGATTTAGAGACAGCCCGTTTAGTATACTTTAGTTATTTTCATAGTGTGATGTCGTACGGTATTCTGTTGTGGGGAAATGCCACCGATATCCAGACAATTTTCGTTTTACAAAAAAGGGCAATTCGTTCTATCTATAAATTAAGTCCCAGACACTCCCTCAGAGATAAATTTAAAGAGATTAATATAATTACTGTGCCTTCTCAGTATATTTATGAAAATCTTTTGTATGCACATAAAAATATTAATCTGTTTATAAAATACAGTGATATCCACAATATAAATACTAGAAACAAACACAACTTTATTGTTCCTACAACCAGGCTCAAGAAAATAGGTGGCTCGTTTAGATGCCAATGTATACGTTTTTATAATAAACTTCCTAGCCACATTCAAGATCTAAGCTTTAATAAATTCAAATCTTTTATAAAACGGAAACTATGCCAGAAAGCCTATTATACTGTGAAAGACTATATTGAGGACAAAAAGGCTTGGGATTGAGCTGCTCCAATAAATTTACACGGTGAATGTTGATTTTAATTTGCTAGCTATTTTAGACATGAATATTTACTGTAAAAAGTATTATATTATTTTCATTATTGAGAATATGAGGACTATGTGGGTCATTGTTTCAGTTATATTCTTGATCTGGCAGTTTAAGTAGTTTATGCGGCCTACCCAAATGTCCTTTCTTTGGTATTGTTCGTCGAATCGCTGAGCTCCTTAAGTTCTGAGTTGAGCTGCACGGTTACTGACAAATGCGTGCACTGACTGGACAGGTCCACTTAATCTGTGTGGTTCTTTCCTCAAAAGACCATTTCAGACACCAATCTACATGGTTCTCAAACATTATGTCCGATTTTTTTTATATACACATTTACATTGTTGAATTTTATATACACATTGACATTGTTGAATTTTATATACACAATGACATGAGTATTTACTTGTAAAGTATTATGTTATTTTAATTATTGTGAATGTGAGGATTATGTGGGTCATTGCTTTTTTTTTCGCAGTTAATTTTGATCATGATCTGGCAGATTGAGTAATTTATGTGGCCTACCCAAATGTCCTTTCTTTGGTATTGTTCGTCGAATCGTTGAGCTCCTTAAGTTCTGACTTCCTGAGTTGAGCTGCACGATTACTGACAAATGCGTGCACTGACTGGACAGGTCCACGCAATCTGTGTGGTTCTTTCCTCAAAAGACCATTTCAGATACCAATCTACATGGTCTTCACATGATCTGACCAAGATTATGTCTGGACTTTAAAGAGACTGTGACCTCTGAGTTTGTTTCGGCCTTTCTTCTCAGAGTAGTCAGATAGGAAACGCCGACCTCATCTAGTTTAAAAATATGATTGACGTGTAAAAGTGTTTGTACAAACCTACTTACAAAAATAAAATCATTTATCATTTATCAATGCGCCAAGCCTTGAAAATAGTAGAGGACTGGTGCAATAAACACCAGCTATCAGCGAACCCTACAAAAACCGAACTAATTCTCTTTACAAAAAAGAGGAAATTGACGACACTCCAACTACCACGTTTCTTTGGAACTACCCTAAGCTTTTCAACCGAAACCAAATACCTGGGCATATATTTGGACAAACAACTGAACTGGGCAAAACATACTAACTACATCACTACAAAAGCCAGCATATCCCTGTGGCAATGCAAGCGAATGCTTGGCAGGAATTGGGGGATTAGCCCCAAGGTCACTAACTGGCTATATACAACAGTCATCCGACCAATTATCACATACGGCTCACTAGTCTGGTGGCCCAGGACAGACCTGAGCACAGCCCAGAGAGACCATGAAAAACTACAACGGTACGCTTGTGTAGCAATCACTGGCTGCATGAGGACCACACCCGCTGCTGCCCTTCAGGCTATGCTTGGACTACCACCTCTACATCTCATCGTGCGAGAGGAGGCCACCCTGGCTGCCTTTAGGCTCCATTTATCAGGGCCTTAAGCAAAGACTCAAGAGTCAAGCACATACGCATTAAGGAAGATGCAAGTAATTGTCAACCAATGATGGCATCACCCTGCGACAAAGCCCCGAAACTGCACTACTTTCAAAGGCACTACAACATAACCCTGACGGAAGAACGGTGTGACCACTCAGGCCCGAAAGAGCTGAGAGTATACACCGACGGATCAAAGACCGACTCCGGAACCGGAGTCGGAGTTTTCTCACGCGACCTTAACATAAATATATCCAGCCCGCTGGGAATGTTCAATACCGTCTACCAGGCGGAGTGTGTGGGCATCATACAAGCGGTGTACGCCATAGAGGCCAGGAGAGTTATGGATACCCATATGCGTATCCTCTCCGACAGTGCTTCAGTCCTCCAATCCTTTGCGAGGAAGTATATAACCTCGAGTATAACACTAGAATGTCACCATGCTCTTGAAAATGTAGCGGTATTTAACCGCAACACAGTGACACTACAATGGATAAAAGGGCACAGTGGGTCACTGGGTAACGACGCAGCTGACGAACTGGCTAGAAAGGCATCCTGCGCGTCAGTCTACGGACCCGAACCCATCGTGCCCATCCCCATCAAACAGCTACGCAGATGGTTACAATAGTATACCCACACAAAAGTGGAGAGCTGGTGGACCTCGACACCAGGCTGTAGGCAATCCAGGGAAGCCATGCCATCTTTAGATGGCAAGCTAACCAAGCGTTTGCTACGTCTGGACAGGTATGGCCTGCGCCTGGTGACGGGGACCATCACGGGCCACTGCTCGCTAAACAAACACTTCCACACAATAGGCATAACGGACAGTCCTCTGTGCAGGGCCTGTATGGAGGCTGAAGAAACCGTTGCGCATGTGCTTTTCGAATGCACAGGCGTCACTCAAATTAAATCACAAACTCTCGGGGCACCCAGATCCTACACAGATGCTCTCAGCAGACCAGGAGACATCATTAACTTCTGGAGGGAGGTGGGCTGGTTGGAATAACCACCGACGGCCGCCATGGCCCACGCACAATGGTCCACATGAAGGACTAAGTGCGGAAACCATACCCATAAAGAAGAAGAAAAGAAGAAGAGGCTTACAAGAGCTAAAGCGCGGTCACTGTCGGATTGCATAGAAAATAAAGAGACACGCGATGACACAACGCTAGTAATTTATTGCAAAATATGAAGCAATTATGGATTTACAACAAATCTATTCATTGGACTAATAAATGAAAACACTATTACGTTAGTATATTACTTGTAGTGTAATAATCTGACAAAAAATCAGAATGTTTGCATGTATATTAGTATGGTTTTTAATCGTTAAAATATTCTTTTAGAGGTAGGTATCTTCGTGATATATTTTTTCTATCATATCAAGTTAATTGTATTATGTTTTCAACACACTATCTAACTAGCATATATCCAGAAGAATATCATATATGTTACTGATTTTGGTTACTGTGGTGGATCATATATTTTTAGGCATTATAAATTTGCGTTTAGGTCATGTAGTCCTCTTAAAACTTAGTGACCATATTAACCTCTCCATTTACTATTTACACTGCCGTGAAGACAAACTGCAATACACAGACACTCATTCACACTCAGATCTAAATATCTAATAAAGATTACAAGCAGCGACATTAATGTAATTTAGTATAATAAATAGTAAATATATCAACTAACAGCAAGTTAACAAACTGGTATAAATAACGTTTTATGGCTGAGAACTTGTTATTTATTGTAACAACTATAAATAACAGATGTGAAAATTGTGGTTATCTGTGGTTGCACGTGTTGCAACTGTCAAAATGAGTAATTGATTTTATTTTGTTTTTAATGAAGTTTGTGTCTCGTATGCGGAAAATCCTTAAAATTTAAATAAGTCAGTACCTATGGGTTATCCTTTCTAGAATCATTTCATCGTTTTGACATTAATATGTCAATACTATGATCAGTAAACCTGCACCATAATTGTGTAACTTTCAATCACAATCTGAATCATTTTGAAGGATATTGCTAATCCATTGCTTCATATGTTCGAAAAACTTGTCTGCTCAACAACGTAAATAACGCAATGAATGTTGTTAAACTGTCAAAATGAAAGACATTGCTACTGTACGTGTGTTACGCAATTAGCTCGCAGCTTGATCATATACATACTTCGTATGTTAGCAGTGGTGGTCCAGTAGTATCGGCCCCGACTTACGATTTGTAGGTCGTGAGTTCGAACCCAGACAGGCACTTTACTGCTCTCAAAACGGTGAAGAAAAACATCGTGAGGAAAATGTGTTAGAACCAAAAATTCGAAGACATGTGATATCCACCAAAACGCACTGGGACCGCGTGGTATATTAGGGCCCGCTCCCTTTCATAGAGAAGTGGCATGTGTCCCAGCAGTGGGAACATTATAGGCAGGTTATGTATGTTAGCTAAACAGAGATTAAACAATACATTCAAATAATCGCTAGAATCCTTTACACGTGTCTTTTCAAAATACCAACCCACTGTATTTTTAGTTTAGTTATTTTTACCTAAAACGAGATTGCTCTTTCATCTCAGTAAGGTCTCAGGAGAATTTCAGTTAATTCTTTATTTTATTAGTTTGTGTGCGTGTTATAACTATAAATGTAGGTATAGTTATATTAAATAGGAAAACATTTTTTTTTATCAATTATAGTACGCCTATAGCGGCCACATGCGCGCGACGCGTCACACTGACGACACGCAAAATCTTGCATCGCGCAAGCAGAATTTACCGTGTAACTAGCATATTTACAATGTCCCAACATCAATCGTCGGGCAGTTGCCCACCACACATGACACCCGTCTGGTCGGAGGATCCTCCCTTTTCTATGGAAGTATGAGAGATGTTTACACCCTGTTCCTTATACTTCTATACGCCTATAGCCACGGCCTGGCCATTGAGAAGTCGACGTGAACCCACTGTCAGCACAAACGAGCTCAGTTTCAGAAATTATTAAACCTTATTCTTATAATAAACCTTTTACAGCATAGTATTTCCGAGCTAGCAACCCGCTTATTTTCCGTAGCTAAACGTAAAGTATAGCAACTCCAAAAACAATCAAGTGTGCTACCACTTTCCTACTCTATTTAATTAAGTTACACAATTAAAGGTTCGCTCTTTCAGCAAATATTGATTACCAGGAGAACAAACATTAATAATATTTAACACTAGCTTCTGCCCGCGGCTTCGCCCGCGTGGAACTTGCTACCGGGACATAAAGTAACCTATATCCTTCCCCAGAATGCCATCTATCTCCCTGCCAAATTTTATCGAAATCCGTTCAGTGGTTTAGGCGTGAAAAGGTAACATACAGACAGAGTTACTTTCGAATTTATAATATTCGTATGGTTCAAGCTTGTACTGGCTCATTGGACGTAAGTCACAGTTGACTGACGCCAGAAAAATGGCTATCTATAAAGCTATACTGAAGCCTGTATGGACGTATAATAGCTTAACGTACAGCCATGGTGCACAACCAGTCATAGTAACATCGACATACTGGAAAGGTTTCAAAGTAAAACAATGAGAGCTATGTTCAATATTCCATTGTACAAAAGCAAAAAATATGTGAACATAGATTTGAATTTGCGAACAGTGAAGAAAGAAATCGAGTCAAACAGCAAATGATAATGAGGTTTTTGCAAACACTTTTCCACGTCAATCTTATTTTCAAAACTAGATGAGGTCGGCGTTTCCTATCTGACTACTCTGAGAAGAAAGGCCGCAACAAACTCAGTGGTCACAGTCCCTTTTGAAATCCAAACATATAATATTGGTCAGGTCATGTGAAGACCATGTAGATTGGTGTCTGTAATGGTCTTTTGTGGAAAACCACACAGATTGAGTGAACCTGTCTGGCCAGTGCACGCATTTGTCAGTAATCGTGCAGCTCAACTGAGAACTTAAGGAGCTCAACGATTCGACGAACAATACTAAAGAAAGGACATTTGGGTAGGCCGCATAGATTACCCAAACTACCAGACCATGGTTAAAATTAACCGAGAAGAAAACGAAAAACAAAAAAAAAAAACAAGAACTATCAAGCCAGACTAGAAGATATATTTACTGAAAAAAAAATAAGTATATAGAATGGTAAAAACAAAAAAAAAAGGATTATGTGGTTTTAAGAAACCACGGTAAAAGTGAAACTTTTTTCCACATTATAGACATTTAACTAAAAATTTTCGGAATAATATTCCATTAAGGGTATAAAAATCGCTTCATCAATCTCCCCTCCCCTTTCCCCCCCCCCGCTCCCCTACTCCCTCCTCGGCTGCTCTGACGAGCGCCTTTCACTTTATCCCTACTCCGCGGCCGACCGTCACGCGACATGCAACACATAGACGAAAAAGTTTGATACGACGCAATAAAAGTTTACTTTAAAACCTTAAATAGAGTTATAAACATTGGGTACAAAAAGTAGGTACAGGTCGAAAGTCCGATAAAAGTAGGTACCATGCCCCCCAAACTAGGAAAATCCTGTATCTTGGGCGGCAATGTCTTCTTATTACTTAAAGGTCGAGCGATTTATGTGGGCACACAAACTGAATTAAAAAATAAAATTAATTAGAGAATTGTCAAAGATAAGGTTCTATACCTACTAGTGAGATGAAAAACGTTGTGTGTATATGATTGGACACGTGTCCTGAAACTATAGACTGATTGACACGTGTTGCTATATATAGGTTCCTATCATGTGTCTTTGTACCTACCACCCAGTGATTTCCCTGGACAGTAACGTAGCTGATAAATATTCAAGGTGGAATCGATGTAATCACTGAAGTATGAAATATATGTGTTGATATCACATAAATATACAGTAAACGGATTATTTTTCACGTTTTCCCTTTTACATTTACTCCCTTATACTACTTGATAAAACTGCGAATACTCGTACTAACATTGATATTTGTATCATCTACGCTTATACGTAGGTATATCTCTAGATGACTTTTATTTTTTTACTTCAAAGGTGGTAACAGGATTCGTAGTTGTTCGTATAGACATTATACCAACTGCAATCTTTAGAGACTACTAACACGACGTAAGACTATTGCAGACAAGGGTAAATTGCCCTGAAAAACAGATGGATGATCTTAATAAATTGTTGTCAGATCCGGGGAAAATATTTTATACATTTTTACTTTTACCGTTTGAATTTAACATTTACCTACAATTATCATTCTGTTTCCTGACACGTAAATTTTTTGCATGCATTTTATAATATTTTTTTTATATTTTTGTTTTGGGAAAACATCAAATGACCTCTCCCGCTCTGGGCCGAGCGGAAGGGCGTGTCAGACTCTTACTGACTAAAACTCACCCGTGTTCCTTCAGTTGCCTGTGCGCCAGGGCCACGGTAACTCTTTCGAACAGTCCGCGACACCGGCAGGCATCGGCCCTATCCGACCCCATCAATTATGCTGACATCTCTTTGAGGCGCACGTGGAACACGACGCGCCGGCGACCCGTGCCTGGTCCTTACCGGACGGCGAGCTGCCCATTGCTCGCCATCCGTAACCCCGCACCTACGGTGGCTGGGAGTCGGCTATCGACTCCCGACGCCCAGGATGTCTCCTCCTGCGGCGACTAGGGGCGTGAGGGCGAATTGATTGCCTCTCCCTCACGCGCTCCGCCTCCTCCTTCGCGAGCATTACTGCTTCGCAGAAGGAGGTGACTGCTTCCCATTCCCTCTCGCTCCGTACCATGGCCTGAACAAGGACCGGACGCTAGAGATCACCGCCGCTGATCGCCGCCACGAGGACACGGCGGTCGTCCGCCGAAGCAAAGCAGACCTCCACCGTATGCTCCACCGTGTCCTCCGGTCGATCCACACAATGATAACACCCGGGCGTTTCCTCCCGCCTTATCCGAAACAGGCATGTCCGGTGAGGACCTGCGTCAGGCGAAAGGTGAGGACGCCATGGCGCCTCTCAAGCCACTCCTCAAAGAGGGGACTTACCGCCGCAATTGTGGCGTGCCCAATGATATCAGAATCTGTGATGTAATAATAAAATGTTGTACACGTCTGTACACACTAATAGTCCTAGTCCAATGAAGTATTCATGTTTTATGTTGGCGTGCCAATTAAAAGAACTAAAAAAAAAATATGTAGTTTAAAAACAAACTAAAAAACACGCTATTATCACGCACTAAAAATTATAAAATAATTAAATTGACTTCTATTAGTTCGTCTTTTATATCCAATGATTAAATCAAAAAGCGTGGAGCGCTTTGTTTAAATTAATTAAAAGTACACACAACAAAAAAGCGCTCCACGCGTTTTGATATAATCATTGCGGTTATAAAAGAAGAACTACGAGTAATACAAGTAAATTTAATTATTTTATAATTTTTAGTTCGTGATTAGAGCGTGTTTTTTACTTTTTAGTCTAGTATATTGTTCATTTTCTTAATAAGTCTAAATTCAACTAAGTTATGACTTGAGCGGTTTACTAGGAGCCACTGAAGAGTTAGACTATCACCTCTTGGCTCCATCATCAGACCCTTGTTACCAAGCCCAATCTATTGGACTCGTCAAAACGAATCATAGGTGTGAGCCCAAACTCGACCGGTTTACAAGTAGCCACTGAAAAGTTTCACTATCCACCTCCTGGCTTCATCATCAAATCAGCTCCAAGATACCAAATTATAGTTTTGTGATCCGAACTACATACAGGGTGTAAGGGACAGCTCTCCGCAAACTAACAGGGTGCATTCAGCTTCTTATTTTGAATCATATTCCGCCGGAAAATTTCTCAGGAAAATTATCATTTCTATAATCGTTTTTTCAGTCATTATTCCTTTATTTCAATGTAAAATTACATTCTCTGTACGCAGCACTCCAATTATGTAAATAAAAGAGCTGAAATAAAAAAATCAACAAGGGATGTTGAAATAAATCACGTGGCGCGAGCGCGCTGCCGGCCGTTCGCTACGTGCGTTTTGGCGCGGTAACCGCGATAGAATGCGTGTGAGGTAATAAAACTAATCAGGTTTATTGGATTCCCATAACGTTCCTGAATTTCATGTACCTGTCATCTTAGTGTGATATACTGAATTCGCCCCATTAGTCAGCGGAGGGCTGTCCCTTACACCCTATAATACATACAAAGTTTCATTGCGAAGCGACCATTAGAAGTAAGTTAAAATTGACTTCTAAAATTGTATTACATTGTTTGTTAGTTACAAGTGAAGCTAATAAAAGTGTGTTAAAAAAATGCCTCTACCCAGATGGTTGGAGATCCTTGCGGTGTCTTGACTTCTTGAGTCACCATTGACAAATCTTTGGTGCTCGAAACGAATAAATGCGTTTAATTTCAAACGCTTGTTTCTATGATCAAATCCCATTTACAAATAAAGCCGATATTTTTCAATCAATCATAAATAATCACCGCAATTTACAAATATTAATCCCTAACTAACAAATCACACGCTTACCCTTAATTCCGGATGATCCTAATTCCGTATCGTATATCATATACTGCTATAAATTACGCATCCGATTCCCGGTGCGCCGGGAATCGGATTCGTGATTCATAGGGGTTTTTAATTTCAATTTAATCAAAAACTTATTTAAATTAAAACATTCATTAAATTTCAGGAAATTAAAAAAATGTCGTTTCATAATTTGCGTCGTAAAGTTGTCGTGTTTACTAGTATGATAAATGGGAAGCTATAAAGGTAACAAAAAAATTACCCAACTAACCAAGTTTGATCCGACGATGAAGAGTTTTAAAATTCATATCGGAACATGGCCGGACTTTATGCGATTGTTGTGTAAGGTGATCAATCCCTATGCCTTCATGAGCCCTCTTTTCATTTATAAAACAGAAATTAACCCTATGTATCAACTAATTAGCACGCCAATTACGTAACACACTTTCTTCTATCACGATCCAAAAGATTATGAAGGAAATTCCTAATCTGTTGCTTCATATGTTTGAAAAATAATAAATAATAATAACGTAATGAATTTTGTTGAACTGTCAAAATGAATGGCATTGCCATTGTAAATGAGTTACGCAATTAAAAAAAAAAACCTGCGCAGAATAGAACCGCACTGTTTTTTTTTTTTTAATTTATATAAACTCAGATCATAGATAGTTCATCTGCAACTTACATTATTTCGCTCACGAATTTTCTCAAAATTGACACATCGTTTTCTGTGCACCGGGTTCACGACATACATAGGTACCCCTTAACCATCTCTGGTAGAATTCTAGAATTCTACAACAGATAAGAGAATTTTTAACGAAGCTGTTACGGCTAACGACTAGTTGGAAGATACTACTACAATCGTATTGTTACTTTTCCATTACCGTGTGGGTTGAACTAGTGAACTACAAATACTAGTGGCTCGTGGCTAAGTTATTACAGCCGCACAGGTCGATCGAAGGTTAAGCTACGCTTGTCGAAATCGGTCTGCGGATAGGTGACCAATTATTACGTTCGTTCTCTCAAAGCCTGCTAAGCCGTCAGTCTCGGCTGTCATTTGTAGATCTTTGACAGTCGTTACGTACGGGTGGTCAGAAGTCTTGCAGCCAGTCTTACTGCATCCGGTTAGACTGGAAGCCAACCTCAACAAAGTTGGGAAAAGGTTTAACGAAACATAATTGATATAACTTTCAGACATAACGTTGATGTCGAATAAACGAGCCTAACTAGCGAGGACATCTTGAAATCGAACAGCTTTTGTTACACTTTTTAAGGAGCTCTGATATAAATAGCATCAAATAATTTTCCAACGCTAGTTAATAAAACGGGTTTCCATCCTAATAAATAGAATATTCAACAACTTAGAATTAGATGACTGTTCACCCAAATCTATACACCGTATTCCGGACGATATACATAAACTTCGACCAGATGTTCAGACCATGGAATGTTAATAACCTACTTCTTAACGAGAAAAAAACTAAATGTATTAAGTTTACGATACCTCATGTTAGACAAGTAGAAACTAGTGTTCTCATAAAGGGTGAAGTGCTGAAACCCGAAAATACCAGTTTTCTCAGGCATAGCTTTGGATACCAAGCTTCAATGGGGCCCCCACATAGATAAATTGTCAAAAAAGCTTAGCTCTGCAGCATACGCCGTTAGAAAAATTCGTGGTTTAACTGATTTAGAGACAGCCCGTTTAGTATACTTTAGTTATTTTTCATAGTGTGATGTCATACGGTATTCTGTTGTGGGGAAATGCCGCCGATATCCAGACAATTTTCGTTTTACAAAAAAGGGCAATTCGTTCAATCTATAAATTAAGTCCCAGACACTCCCTCAGAGATAAATTTAAAGAGATTAATATAATTACTGTGCCGTCTCAGTATATTTATGAAAATCTTTTTTAGGCACATAAAAATATTAATCTGTTTAAAAAATACAGTGATATCCACATTATAAATACTAGAAACAAACACAAATTTATTGTTCCTACAACCAGGCTCAAGAAAATAGGTGGCTCGTTTAGATGCCAATGTATACGTTTTTATAATAAACTTCCTAGCCACATTCAAGATCTAAGCTTTAATAAATTCAAATCTTTTATAAAACGGAAACTATGCCAGAAAGCCTATTATACTGTGAAAGACTATATTGAGGACAAAACGGCTTGGAATTGAGCTGCTCCAATAAATTTACACGGTGAATGTTGATTTTAATTTGCTAGCTATTTTAGACATGAATATTTACTGTAAAAAGTATTATATTATTTTCATTATTGAGAATATGAGGACTATGTGGGTCATTGTTTCAGTTATATTCTTGATCTGGCAGTTTAAGTAGTTTATGCGGCCTACCCAAATGTCCTTTCTTTGGTATTGTTCGTCGAATCGTTGAGCTCCTTAAGTTCTGAGTTCAGCTGCACGATTACTGACAAATGCGTGCACTGACTGGACAGGTCCACTCAATCTGTGTGGTTCTTTCCTCAAAAGACCATTTCAGATACCAATCTACATGGTCTTCACATGATCTGACCAAGATTATGTCTGGACTTTAAAAGAGACTGTGACCTCTGAGTTTGTTTCGGCCTTTCTTCTCAGAGTAGTCAGATAGGAAACGCCGACCTAATCTAGTTTAAAAATATGATTGACGTGTAAGTGTTTGTACAAACCTACTTACAGAAATAAAATCATTTATCATTTATCATTTATATTTAGTAGAAAATGTTTAAAAAATCATAGGAATTAACGTCAATGACTTCAAGTCATAGGTACGTAACAGGTATGGAGTTATGGAAAAGATGCTAAAATAAAATAAAAAACATTTAATATAGTGTTTTATTCGTCGTCTATTATAATTAAAATGTCGTCTAGGAATTGTGCAGGTGGTACTATAGGATCTTGGTACCTAGCCCAGCTAAGGTACCATATAATGCACATTATATGAGCGCAGCAGCCTACAGTTCGTTGTCGTACAGCTCATCGTGTAAGGGTTGTCGGTCCAGTGTATTGTAGTGACCAGTTGTTATCCCACAACTCACACAGCGATCCATACTTTGAACAATATCCAATCCACAAGCCGGCGGTAAAATCCAAAATAACAATTCAAGTCAAACGTGTGAGTGATCTTCGGTGTCTAGTGTGAAAGCAAGGGTAGTAAAAGGTAGGCAGGGTCGGAATCCGTACAATATAAAGCAGTGGTCGCGAAAAATGAAGAATAATCGGGAAAGCACTCAAAACGCATCGGAAAACACAAAACGAGTGAGCAATTATGAGCAGTCGGCAACTGTCTAGTTTCAATGTCAGTCAGCTGTCATGCCAGTGACATAGACTAAAAATAGAACACTGATTTTAATCGATATGACATCAATAATCATTAATATTGTTTTTTCAGTAATTAATTGATAGTTTATATATTAATATGACTGTAATTATATACACTACATTACACATAAGTAATTATAGTGCATTTAATTACTTTGAGTTAATTATTTAGTGCAAAGTGTTTTATTTTCGTAACTGTGTAATCGATTACTCAATCGATTATCTCACGAAAACTATCTTTCTCATATTTCTCCGCTTCCAGATTGAGAATTGAAGTGATTTTTCATATTTTAAGATAAAAAATTATGACAATTTTTTTAGATCATATCTCAACTTATTACATTTGGGCCCACCGTTTTCCATCTCCTTTTGATGTGGTTTTCACCAAAATATAAAGCATGTATTCCGGAATGTTTATGTGTATCAATATTTTGATTTAAAAGAGTGTCCTTGGAGTTTCTTGCCCGTTCTTCTCCAAAGGTACCTACTACGCTTTATAATGGGCAACTAGCTTCATCTTTCTGACTGACCGACCCCTTGACAATTCAAAAGTGCCTATAATTGGTTTATCTGAAATAAATGCTTTGAGTTTGAGTTTTCTTCTTCTTCTTATAAATAAAAACAAAAAGATTTTTAAAGCTCGAAAGCACTACTCTCTTGCTCATAAATTCGAAAATAAATCCCAAATCAAATTAAGTTTTTCATCGTCATAGTTCGACTTCAAACTTGTTAACACGAACTAGTGTTAGCAGACGAACTTGGTCACATTTCTGCATACTGCGCATGTTTTATTCAATCCACTTCATTCAAAGACTTTGAAGTCGTTAAAATATTTAAATCGACTCCATACAACAGTTCGACAAAGGATTCATGCTAATAGACAAGTTGTGGTGTGGTGGTTGGTTGAATTATATTATTATCTTTGCCCACATTTTTTTTCTTTTTTTTCTTTTTGCAGTGTCACTTCAACTGTGTATTTCTCTGTTTCGGATGAGAGTTACCGAGAATCGAGCTGAATGGCGTGCAATTGGAGAGGCCTATGTCCAGCAGTGAACTGCTGTAGGCTGATGATGATAATGGTGATGTTTCGGGTTGAACGATATCCTACTAATATTCTAAATGTGAAAGTTTTTGAGGATGTGAGGATGGATGGATCTTTGTTACTCTTTCACGCAAAAACTACTGAACGGATTTGGATGGAATTTGGAACACAGATAGTTTATAACCTGGATTAACAAGTAGGATACTTTTTATCCCGGTAGTACGTTCCCGTGTGATAATTTCCGACCCCCACGCGGGCGAAACAGCCGCGGGCAAAATCTACTAGATTCATGAATTTATAGACTTTCAATAATATCAAATTAGGACTGATTTTTCCAACGTCCGATATGTTTTATCGATAGAACAACGTATAAAAACGGTCAAACGTCAATTTTATTCCACGGATAAAGGATCTGACTTTGGAAAAATCAAAGATAAAGCGCATTCGGTCCTTCTCTGTTCCGTCGCTGAGTCTCGCTCTGTTCCGCTCCCTGCGCACGCCCATTTATGATAGAACTCTCAAACATTGTGGAATTATTTTAATTAAAAAAAGACAAGTGAGCTTTTGAAATAAAATAAAACAAACGACAATTATTTAGATTTTTAAACTATATATCCATTAGTGTAATCCTTAAATTATTAGAACGTCACCATTAAGGAAAGATGCAAGCAATCAATAATTTTAGTCACTTTTTAATAAGGAGATTTTAAATGTATTTACAACACATAAACACAAATAAGAACGAGCAATGTGATGATAGGATAACGAACATTAAAAATGTGCTTTTAGATGTAATTTATTACCCATAGTGAATGAGTTAATAGGCTCTGAATAACGCACTATGGCAGGGTTTTGGTCGGGGTACCGCTTTAAATGACTGGCCCCTTTCTGACAGCGTAGGCTATGACCGTAGCGTCACTCATTGAGTAGTAAGCGGCTAGCCGCTGGTACTAATCCCCATTGCTTTATCCTTATCCTCATCTAGATTGATATAAACACGAGTAATACGAGGAAAAAACCAGGATAGGTTTCAAAAGCTCCCACTCTGTGGACAAAGTGAAGCACGTACCTTTTTGTAAAATTAGACTTATTTAAGTGACATGCTATATTAAAACTAGAGAAATAAATAAATTCTGATTCTGATTAATGTCAAAAATGTATGAAAATTACATATTTTTATGACGACCTTTATACTTTATACAGCCACACCTCTTCTAAGAAACCGTAGCTTTAGTGAAGTTTATTCTTGTCAGATTGTTGTAACTAAATCCTGTGCTGGACATGGTTTTAGCATTGGGCATGGATAAATCAGGGCACCTCAACAAAGTAACATTCAATTAGCGATGACGCTAGTAGAAAAGCCAAAAAATGTATGGGGTTGACATAAGCTATCGAAATGTTACGTGGTCATAGGTCAACTAATAGAAATTATCAAGACAATGTTAACATTATTCGATTCTATGAAGCGAATCGACAGCGTCGAACGATTACTTCCATAGAGATGCGTAGCCAAGTGGCACTTTTTGACAAGCGTTATCTCTAGTTCTCGATTTCTATAATGGAAACAGTAACGAAAGCGATAGCGATTGTAGAAATAGAATCGCTCCGAAGCCAATGCCATTTGGCTACGCCCTCAGGCCAGAATTTAAAAAAAACTTATTTTTAAGTAACTATTGTCATTGTATTCACAAATGCAAATTCTGCACATTCGTGCAAAGGGCGATGATCTTTGGACATCACCCTAACTTTTCCTCATATATCTTTTAAAACTCTCGAACGTTTAATATGGAGCTATTCAGTAACACTCCAGTCTTCTACAGTAATATGAGAAAAGTTAAAACATTCATACTTATTAAGTTTCCCGACGACAAAACGCCATTTAACTGGGGCGTGCCGTTTCTCGTGAATACGTGAACTGGGAGAAATGCTGAACTGTTTCACCTAGCACAGATTTGTAAATGTTGGATTGTTTCACCTATCATAGATTTGAAAATGTTCGATTGTTTCACCTAACACAAATTTGTAAATGTTGGACTGTTTCACCTAGTACAGATTTGTTCAAATTCAAATTCAAATATTTTTTATTTGTAGATGTTGGATTGTTTCACCTAGCACAGATTTGTAAATGTTGGACTGTTTCACCTAGCACAGATTTGTAAATGTTGGACTGTTTCACCTAGCATAAATTTGTAAACTGGGGAAGGTTTTTGTAAACATATAGATTTCAGCTGCCTAGGGTGTCGAATCAACTTTTAACCGGACAGATCCACTCATATCTGTGTGATTCTTTCCTCAAAATATAATTTCTGACACTAATATACATTGTCCACACATAATCTAACCAAGATAATTACATTTATTTACATAAACTTCTCGCACATATTAAGATACAAAGGCGGACTTAGTACCTTAGGCATTCTCTACCATGGGCACGCCACAATTGCGGTGGTAAGTCCCCTCTTTGAGGAGTGGCTTGAGAGGCGCCACGGCGTCCTCACCTTCCGCCTGACGCAGGTCCTCACCGGACATGGCTGTTTCGGGAGGTTCCTGTTTCGGATAAGGTGGGAGGAAACGCCCGGGTGTTATTATACATTACTATATATACTATATATATATATATATACATTGTGTGGATCGACCGGAGGACACGGTGGAGCATACGGTGGAGGTCTGCCCGGCTTGGGCAGAGCACCGCCGTGTCCTCGTGGCGGCGATTCGCAGCGGCGATCTCTCGCGTCCGGCCCTGGTTCAGGCCATGGTACGGAGCGAGAGGGAATGGGAAGCAGTCACCTCCTTCTACGAAGCAGTAATGCTCGCGAAGGAGGAGGCGGACCGCGTGAGGGAGACGCAATCATTGCACCCTCACGCCCCTAGTCGCCGCAGGAGGAGACACCCTGGGCGTCGGGACTCGATAGCCGACTCCCGGCCACCGTAGGGGCGGGCCTGCGGACGGCGAGCAATGGGCAGCTCGCCGTCCGGTAAGGACCAGGCCCGGGTCGACGGGGCGTATTGTTCCACGCGCGCCTCTAAGAGTTGTCAGCATAATTGACGGGGTCCGATAGGACCGATGCCTGCCGGGGTCGCGGATTGTTCGAAAGAGTTACCGTGGCCCTGGCGCACAGGCAACTGAAGGAACACGGGTGGGTTTTAGTCAGTAAGAGTCTGACACGCCCTTCGGCTCGGCCCAGAGCGGGAGAGGTCATATGACGATTTCACAACCAAAAAAAAAAAAAAAAAGCATTCTCTACCAGTCAACCAAGGGTGGTGTAGAGATGAGGGTGGTGACATGATTTCTGAAATAGAAAATGTCTCTGTATTTGTTTCCGTGCTTCTTTCCAAAACAGTCGGATAGAAAACACCGACCACACCCAATTTTTTAAATACAATATTTGAAGTGTAACTTTTTTGTATAAAACCTACTTACTTACATAAATACATTAAGTAATCATCATTCTGACTCCATTTCACGAAGGATGTATAGCAATCTTGTGTTGAGTGACTAATCGAATGTGCAAGCGCAAGGTAGATGAAATAAGGATCTTGTCTAATGTTAGGAGACATCTTACTACTAGATCTCCCGGTATTTCTCGACTTGGGACTTGGTATTTAATCTTGGCTGTTTCAGAATACGTATAATCCTATTCTTTGAGCTGACTCAAGTTTTAATGAACTGGTTATTCTGTCATTCATGGGATACTATAACTATAAACATTTTTTTGAATGGTGTTATAGCGTCACATTGAAGATATGACATGCGTATGACAGGGGCTGAATAGAATATCGTCACAGTGAGCGGCAATAGTCCAACGGTTATGTCGTTTTAGCGAGAGGTCGTGAGTATTAGTGCCTCCCATATTTCGTGAACTTCCTACCCGAAGTTCATAGCACAACCAGAATTTCGCTAATTCAAAATCGAATGTCTGGTTTGAATTGAGAATTTGAACTTGTCAAACTCAACTTTAGAACTAATTATGGTGATATGGTGCGCGCCTACTGGCTGTGGGTAAGTGGGAGTCGGGTCTTTGGCTTCATGCACTACCATCGTCGAACATAGGCACTTTGTTCGACGACACTACTTTCCGCCTCGCTGCTTCCCTGCGACTAGGAGCTCCCTTTTGTTCCCCTCATCGCTGTCACTGTGGCGAAGTTGTCAACAGCCTCGGACACCACGGTCTGTCTTGCAGCCGAAGTGCGGGCCGCATACCGCGGCACGCGAACATTAATGACATCATCCGACGAGCTCTTGTCACCGTCGGCGTTCCAGCTGTATTAGAACCTAATGGCTTGGCACGCGACGATGGCAAGAGACCGGACGGCATGTCTTTATTTCCATGGAAGGTGGGTAGGCCTTTAGTGTGGGACGCAACATGTGTCGATACTCTTGCGCCATCCCATCTTCCTGTCTCGGCGTGCTGTGCTGGCGCCGCTGCTGCGGCTGCGGAAAACCTCAAGCGGCGTAAGTATAACAACCTTATTGGTAATTATATTTTCGAGCCGTTTGGGGTTGAAACCCTCGGGCCGTGGGGTCCGAGTGCCCTTGTTTTGTTCAAAGAAATCTCCAAACGCCTGTTTGACACTTCCCGTGACCCAAGGGCTGGATTTTACCTTGGCCAGAGGCTAAGCATTGCAATACAACGTGGCAATGCCGCCAGTCTCTTGGGTACATTACCAGTCGACAGCGATGCGGAGGAATTTTTTGACGCCATCTTTTAATTTGTTATTAGTTTTAGTTAGGTTAGGTAATTATATTTTAATTGTAAATATTATTGTGTTTGATAAAAAATTAAATAAATAGTATGATATAATTATACAATTATGGTGATTCCTTTGATGAAGCCCGCGCAATTCAAGTTTTTTTTTTACAAAGATCGAGGAATACTAAAGTAGAGTTTTACAAGTTCTCAATTCATAAAACGGCCAATCTAGATTCTGTAAAAATCTCACCATGAAAACTTTGATAAAAATAAATAGATCGGCAGGTGCTATTAGTCTCTACTAAAATCACTTGAAGAAGCCAGTGATTTTAACCAAAGTCGCCTTTTGCAGACCACTAGGCTGTTAACATTATCCACCTGGAGGTGATGGTGGTTAAATGCAATTATAGAGGTATGGAAAAACAGGGTGTAATGTTCACTCATACCTCCATAGAAAAGGGAGGATCCTCCGGCCAGACGGGTGTCGTGTCTCGTGGGCAACTGCCCGAAGTTTCACGTAGTATAATGTTAGTTGCGCGGTAAACTCTGCTTGCGCGATGCAGGATTTTGCATGACATCAGTGTGACGCGTAGCTACACAATCTTTCATAGATGAAAGATGGCATTAAAACCATGGATACCAATATGCAATAAAGCTTAAAGCAATAACTTTTACAAAGCCATTCATAATAAGCTAAGGATCTTTTATAATTAATGGCTGAGAGGAACCTTTGTTCAAAAGGTTGTGCAAGTGACGTAATATGAATAAATTGAGGGTACAATAGATTTTATTTTCATACCGATCTTGAGCCGAAGTCGCACGAAGTGGTCACGAACGTTTATTATTCGTAATTTGATTTTTAAATTAGGTATGAAATTGATATCCGTTTTCCGCGTAATATAATAGGTAGCTTACTTCCGGGATATTGAAACCACCACGGCTCCTAGAGGTCTGAAGTGGGTTCTCTTATTGAAATCAGATGTTATGGCTGTCAGCAGCGAAAGGTCTACCCATAACATTATATCACATAACCTGTAAAGAATAGAATAGAATACTCTTTATTAGGGACACCATCAAAATTACAAATATAAATGTAGAAATAATAAAGTAATTTAAGTAAAGTATTTTTATTCCAGGTACATATGTAATTACAGTATACAAAATATTGTAAGACATTTTAAAAGAGTAACGGTGGAGTGTCTTGCCCATTCTTCTCCATACGAAACTTCCTTTTGGAAAAGGCACCATCAATTCTACGACTGCCTCGTTGTCTAGTGGTCGCAAGCGCTACTGCTGAGCATGAGGTCCTGGGTTCGATTCCCGGGTCGGGCAAAGTATTATTAGGTTTTTCCATCTGGAATTTCTCGGTAGCAGCCCGGAGTCTGGATTTGTGCCCGGTTGATGGCAATAGGCTCACCCCCTATTACATGGGACTTAAACATATCTGGCGAAATGTGGGTGTGCTATAGGTACACCTCTGCCTAACCCTTCGGGGAATACAGGCGTGATGTTATGTTATGTGTATGTTATGTTAATTCTACATATTTTCTTGTAAATATTGACGTTCAAAAGTGGCCTACTTGAAAAAAAAAATTGTGCTTTGACTAACATGATCCACATCAGCTTACCTCACAAAACATTTTCTACTCAAAGACGGCTACTTTAGCATTTGATTTATTTATCAAAATCCCAATAGATAACCGACTAACATATCACTTATGCCTAAGACTTTTGCTTAATCGCTGTATCGAAGAGTTTAATGCTGAGAAAAGTTATGAAAATATTCTCACTTTCATCAAAAAGATACTCCATATCAATAACCGAGCCAAAACAACGCTCTTTCCATCCTCTGAAACCTCTCTCTATCAACAATGTCTCATAACAATCCCTTGGAACTTGAGAATTTTTATCATAGTCGTGTCGTATAAAGGCCTGGCAATCATTATGTTTTGTCACAAAAAGTTGTGCAATAAAACTGAGCCTTGCGGGGACACAAATTATTTGCGGACGTTACCCGCGACCCGGATAAATTATTCATTGCTGGTTTTATTTTGAGGAGCGATTTAAAAACGATATTTTTTCTCCCTATTGGGCTTTTCTTAAAATTCGCTCCATGTAAAATACTGATATTCAGCTATATTCCGTTAAGCTAGGGTTTGTTAAGACTGCAGTGGCCGCCACATAGCGTCCGTTATTTACCGTCGAGTGACTTCACTGAAACGTTATTTATGAAAGTGTCTCCGTAGAGAGCGTTTTTTGACACCGTGTCGCCAAACCCCGGTGCCGTCATTTCGAACTCACAGCATTTATTTCAATTAAACATTTACAGGCACTATTTAACTGTCAAAGAGTCGAACAGTTAGTCAGAAAGTTGAAGCTAGTTGCCCATTCCAAAACGTAGATCTATCTCTATGGAGAAGAACGGGCAAGAAATTCCAAGGACACTCTTTTAAATCAAGATATTACTAAATCGTGGGTACATTATTCTTGTTGCTTCTTTATGTGAGAACAATGTAAAAAAAAAAAGTAGAATCAATTCAAAATATAAGATCCTACTAATATTATAAATGTAAAAGTTTGTGATGGATGGATGGATCGATGGATGGACGTTTGTTACTCTTTCACGCAAAAACTCTGAACGAATTTGTATGGAATTTGGAACACAGATAGTTTAAAACCTGGATTTCCACATACTTTTTATCCCGGTAGTACGTTCCCGTGGGATAATTTCCAAACTCCACGCGGGCGAAGCCGCGGGTAAAAGCTAGTTAAAAATAAGCCGACAATTCTTTCCCGACGGCTTTCTTTGCGACCGGTATATGACGGCCAGCGCTATCGTAAGAAACCAAGGCTTTAGAGAGGAAACCGCCCCCAACACAGTTTGGGAAAGGTAGATGGTGTTCTCGTCAAACTTACGGTACCCAATACTGGATAGTATCACCAACACCATATTAGATTGTAGTAAATTATATTTTGTGGCCGTATTCATGGTGCTTCAGAAACCTTCAGCGATAGTAGCGGTTCCAGTTAAAGCAATAACACAGGTATTTTTTTAAATATAATATCATATCGAGTTTTAAACATATTTTTTGACCGAGCGAGCGCCAAGGGCGAGAGAAGCGTCTCCGTTTCAGCTTGGGCAAAAATGCTTTCGTATGTCCGGATGTCGGGCTGTTCTCATCTACAGGTGGCATTTCTCAACCGATTCTCGTGAAATTTTGTAAGCAGCCTACGCAGCATGGCCACTATAGAAACGGAAGAAACAGAAGACACAATGACAGATTGTAGAAAGATTTCTACGACACGATGTCAAAATTCAAGAAAAATATGACTTTTTCTTAAGAAACTGATTTGTCTTCTCTTCGTAGAGTAGAGATAGAAGTGGTCATGCTACGTATGCTGGTTCGATAATTATATGGAATTTTTGTCGATTCGTGTTATTCGATATTTTTCAAAATGGCGGAGATATGGGGGATGAAAACATAAAAAAATCATATTTCAGCCATTTGGCGCTCTTTACGCGTGGTTTTTGCTTTAAGGATTGTGTTTTAAGATGTACAAACAAATTTATTCAATTTTAAGCTATGCAATGACAGACACACGTAGATATTTGCACAGCATAACGTTGTAATAGTGGAAACATGAGCAAGTTCACAGAATTACTAGGTAAAAGGTAGGATTAACAGCTACAGCTAAGTGAAGACCTAATAGCTGTGTACAATATGATCATAATCTAAAGGAAAAGCATATTTTGTGTGTCTTCTATAAAGACAAAGGACCAACTACATACATACATATATGAACTCACAACTTCCCATGGGAGTCGGCAGAAACTACAGAACGCCACCTGTTACGGTACTTACTTAATCCTTTTGCCTCGTTTACGTTCATACAACTGGTCATACACGCACGCCGGTTGCGAGTACACGCACGTGAACTTTCTGAAGAACATCACTTATAAGGTCACTATATTATGTCCTCCTAGAGCGTCCCCTCCCGGTGTTTCCACTCACATCTGCTTTGTAAATACCTTTTGTTAGTCGAGTTTCATTCATGCTCTCAACATGACCCCAAGCATACTATTATCAATTTTAAGGATCAACTGTCGAACCAAATACGTACCTATAACGTTTCAAAGTCGGCCTTCAAAATAGCCCCAAACAGGACGAAAATAACCGAAAAACCATTTCTCTATGGTACATCTAAACAGTCGTTTAATCTGAGCGACCGAAAGCGAAATGTTTCTAACGCCAGGGCCACATTTGAGATTGGTCTAGAATCGCGTCGTAGAACCATCACAATTTAATTGTTTTGGTATCTTATTTATATAAAGGCTTACTTACTAAATACGTACACATCAATCTTTGTCGTAATTACAATCTCGCACGTATTGAAATTAAAGGATATTAGTAGAGTTTAAACAAACATATATAAACATTTAGAACTATAAGTGTATTTATTTTATTGCATATTTTGTTATTTTTATCTGAGCGTATGCTACACCGGTTGACGACATTATGTCAACGCTGAAAACTAGCGCTGGGGCTCTGTCTCACATAAAGTCGTAGCATTATGCTGTGCGATGGCCGTTTTGCGTGGATGTGACGCATATTTTCCCCCAACTTGTTACTTTTTGTGTTTGCATTCTTTCTTTGCGTCATGTTATATATTTTCTTTCTTTCTTGTTTAGTTTTTTAGGCAAGTAGCGTTTCTGTTAGCATCAGCGTCAGCGTTAGCGTCAGCGTCATCGTTAGCGTAAACGTTGGCGTCAGCGTTAGTGTCAGCGTTAGCGTCAGCGTTAGCGTCAGCGTTAGCGTCAGCGTCAGCGTTAGCGTCAGCGTTAGCGTCAGCGTTAGCGTCAGCGTTAGCGTCAGCGTCAGCAATTTTGGAGACATGATACATTTATTCTATGTAACTATGATGACGACCCCCCCTGAGAAGCAGCTGATTTTGCAGATGTCCACAGGTGACAGTAAACGCTTTTCTAAAGGTGGGTCACTTGAATGCTGGCCACTCACGAAAATCATCATCTAGGTAGCCTTTTTCCAAATATTTTGGGGCCGGCTTCCATTCTAACTGGATGCAGCTGAATACCATTATTTAACATGGAGCGACTGCCTATCTAACCTCCACAACCCAGTTACTGGGTAACACGATACCCCTTGGTAAGACTGGTTGTCAGATTTTCGGGCTTTTGACGACCATTAACGACTGTCAAAGATCTACGAATGACAGCCGGTACCAACGGCTTAACGTGCTTTCCGAGTTACGGAGGGGTCTCGATATGATTTGAATGACCGATCGACACGTGCGGTTGATAAGAGTATTACTGAGCCAAAAGCAAAAATCACGAAAAAAATTACCGACAAAACGCAAGTGTATACCCAGCGTTATACAGATTTAACTCCACACCGACCAACGTGTCATGTGCGACCTATGAGTGTTTGTCGCATTAGGGAGCCATATAAATAGTAATAATGGGGCCAATAAATGGATTATAGTTTATTGGTCCAGCTCAAAGATGAATGGGGATGTTTTTGAATGGAAAAATAGAAAATAAGGAGTTCTAGAGATTTACGTCATTTTTTGGTAAGAAAAATATTATTGTTTTGGTTGTATTACGTTTTTTGGAGAGGATTAAAACATGGAAAATTACTACATAGTAGGTAAATTACGTTCATTTGATTGTATACATTTTGTATTCCATAATACTGTATGAATATGTAGCTACAATTAAGTAATTAAGTACCCAATGTGTAATATGTTTTGTGGTTACAGTTTGATACAATAATATACAACGAAGATTCTAGACATATTAAAACAATTCTTTTTGATGAGTCTTTGTACTGGCTACATGTACATATATCAAGCTATACTTTTCCAGTTTTAGCCGACCTCGCGTTGTATAGGCTTTTCGTACAATGAGAAGTCATCTTATACTGGAAATGTATAGCTTGATATTTAATGGTGCGTACCAATACAAAAATGTATATATGTTTAAAGGTACAAGGGCAGACAGACGCCGACGCGACTCTTATAGAAGAATATCCATGAAATTTTCATAGAAATTGTTCTACTAGAGTCGCTTCGCGCCTGTTTGCGGGAGCCTTTATGGAAAAGGCTTTTCTTTATTATTTTGTAAGACTACTATAAGGATAGGGACACTTTTTCATAATCATGATCAGTACTTAAAATTAATTTAAATTATAAATTATCAGATCATGACTGAAAAGAAAATCTTACTCATTTTTCGGTTATTTTTAAGCTTAAAAAAACAGATTAAACTCAAACTGAGTTGTGGAGGTCAGAGGCAGTCGTTCCATGTAAAATACTGGTATTCATTTGCATCTGGCCAGACTGGAAGCTGACCCCAACATAGTTGGGAAGAGGCAGGCAGATACACTCAACAATGTTAAACAAAACAAGTATTTAAGTATATTAAGTTTGTTTTTTAGTATTTCAGAACTCCACGACCTCATTCCACAGATCCCCTTCTACTATCGGACATCTAGACGCACTGCAAGTTACCATCCCTACCTAGTTGCTATTCCACCAATTCACACTAAGCACTTCCAAACATCTTTTATAATGCGTACAGCAAAAGAGTGGAATTCTCTACCTGCGCCTGGGTTTCCGACCGCATACAACCCAAATCTCTTCAAAGTGAGAATGAACAGGCTTCTTCTGGGTAAGCTCACTCCATCGTCAACTTTGTCTCTGTCATCTCTGACCTAGACTGGAGTCAAGCGCAAACCCACCAAAAATAAAAAATAAAATAAAAAAATAATTTCGTAACAACTAAAATGTACCGTTAAAATAACGAAACAAGCCATTAGCGTTTCGTTACAAAACATCAAAACTTTAGCAATGCATTTATGTTAAAAGCAGTAACTTCACCTATGTACTTAACTACATTAACTTAATGATAAATGAACGTCTGAATGACTGACGGGTCACTTAATGTGTTTGTAAACTAAATTGCATTGTAATCTACTTTACTTGAACTTAGTTGTTATGTAAGCACACTAAAAAGCTATCTTGTATTTTGTCATCGTTTTAAATACTGTTAAATTTGGAATCCCAAGTGGTTACTGATCCGGCTTGAAGGACCAAACATATGTGCGATTTTCTTCGTATCATAGAATCTCCACAGGTGGGGTTTCTCAGATGGGTCCGATCCTCAAAGTATATGCGGCGTCTCTCGGCAGACCATGGCCCACCTGGTATCTTACGTCGTACACGTGAAGACCTACTGTCTGTGCCAGCGAATAGTGTTAGCATTTCTGAGTTCTGGACCAAACATTGGACACGCTTAGAAGATCGTATCGTACATACAGCTGTTGAAATCTACAAAGATTTGTAATGATGTCATAAAAAACATTATTTTGTGCGCTTACATTGCTAACGCTGGTTAAACCTTAAGAGATTGATCAAAATAATGTACCTACTACGGAATTGTATATCTTAAAAAGGTCCTCCTAAGGATAACCCACAGTAAAAAATGGGTTTTAAGCCTTATCCAATTAAATATGTACATTAGAAACGTTGTGCATTTCATGTAAATCAAAATTGCCCTTCACAGCATATTCACACCACACAAAGCACACACACACACAACACACACACCCCGCACACCACCACCACCACTCCACCACCACCACCACACACCACACCACACACAGCACACACACACACACACACACACAAAACACACACCACGCACACCACTACCACCACCACTCCACCACCACCACCTCACACCACACCACTTCACAGCATATCATTAAAATGAATATCTTAGAAGATATCACAGATTTAAAAGTGTAATATCATAACACCACGATCGATACCGATCACCGATACCGATACTGATCGATCGTCGTCGATATAGACCACGGGGTATCATTGATCTAAAACGTTAACGTTTATAATGCCTTTGATGGCGTTTAACCACCATTCCAACTTGATGGCTTATGCGATGGTGGTTTATACACTTGCCTATCACCATCCTTACTTCCTTACTACGAGTAATATTATAAATGCGAAAGTAACTCTGTCTGTCTGTCGGTCTGTCTGTGTGTTGCGCTTTCACGCCAAAACTACTGAACCGATTTTAATGAAATTTTGTACACAGATAGTCTAGAGCCTGAGAAAGGACATAGGCTACTTTTTAATGCGAAAAAAGGGTTGTAAGGGGTTGAAAGGGGGGGATGAAAAGTTGTATGGCAGTATCGTCATTTTTAGAGCTAGAAACTTGAAACAAATATGACATTCAAAGTTAGTAAAAGTTTTCCCTCAAGGGTGTAACATAACAATAGGGAATAGGGGATGAAAGTTTGTATGGAAATACCTACATGTAAGGTTTATGTGAATGTTTTATAAGTTTGCGACAAGAGACAAAATATTAGAGCTATTCTGATGTAACATGATGATGTAACGGAGTCATTACAAAATGTGAAACAATTAGCCTAAATTATTAAAAATGCTTCCCAAAGACACTAATCCACGCGGACGAAGTCGCGAGCACAGCTAGTATATATATACCTAGTCTTACCATAAATATTGTAACGAAGAAAAAAATTTTTTTTTATTGTAAATAATATTTATTACTTTTACAGTGTGTTAGTTTAATACATAAATATAAAACAATTTAAAATATAAAAAGCTTATTCGAAGTGGTCTCCATTGGCTGCAATACAGTCCTTTAAACGTTGAGGCCAGTTATCAATAGAAGCACGCACACTCTTTCCATGGGAAAATTCTTCACTGCCAATCGTATGGATTGTTTTAAGGACTCCACATTATCATGCCGTTTAGAGCAAGCCATACTCTCTAAAACTGACCATAAATCATAATCCAGCGGATTAACATCGGAACTAGACGACGGCCAGTCTTCAGCTCTGATGAAGTCCGAAACGTTCACTTCCAACCAAGACTGCGTGGACCCAGCTTTATGAACCGGCGCCGAGTCTTGTTGGAAGGACCATACTTGGTTATTGAACATGGTGTTGTTAACTACCTTCTCAAGAATGGTATCTTGATACACTTGTGCCGATCTTTTGATACCTTTTTCACAAAAATATGGCTCAGTCACTCCTTCATAGCTAACACCCCACCAAACCATCACTGAAGTCGGATAATGCCCACGTTGCACTCTGTCGACTAATTGGGAAGCTTCCTTAGAGCTTTGAGCATAAATACGGTCATTTTGTTTGTTAAAATGTTGCTCAATTGTAAAGATTTTCTCATCCGTAAACAAAATTTTTCTGTGACGTCCCTTTGCGTACCGCTTCAGTAGTTGTTTCGATTTTACCACCCTATTCTTTTTTAATTATCAGTTAAAAAATGACCAGTGCGTCTCTTATAGCCTGCAAGTCCTAAGTCATCTTTTAAAATACGCGACATGGTTCTGGGTGCTATCTTCATCTCCCGAGATAAAATCTTTTGCTTTCGGACAGGATTTCTTCGAATTCTTTCCCTTGCTGCTTTTACCACCTTTTTCGTACAAACACTACGTGGACGGCCAGATCTTTTTCTGTCACAAACAGAGGAGGTCTCATTGTACCTATTAATAGCCCGGTACACAAACATTTGACTAATACCAAGCGTATGGAGTGTTTTAAAAATTGCATTTGGCTCCATACTAACTTTGTGTAATGCAATCACAGCGATTCGGTTCTCTTTATCACCCCACTCCATTTTAATATCGCAAAATATTGTACAATGTATTGGCGCCAAAATTAGAAAACTCAATCAACAATCGTATAAAAATGACAGATTCCAAATTCAAATGTAATATCTTTCTTATTTTTAACTGTAACAGTATTTATGGCCAGACTAAGTATATATATTATAAAACAAAGTCCCATCGCCGCCGTGTCTGTCTGTCTGAATGCGGTAAACTCAAAAACTATCGACCGGATTTTCATACGCTTTCCAGCAATGGACGGAGTGATTCATGAGAAAAGATAAGGGTTATCATTCATTAAGGTTTTGTGTAAAATGACTGAAATATGACGCCGATTGTTGAAGATGTCGGAAGCAATGATGCCGACTGGGAGCTTTAACCAATACAGTTCTATGAAAACAATGTATTACGGAATTATTCCTGTAAAGTATAGAAGTATCTGAAGTGAAACATGAGAAGCGAGGCCTTTAACCACTGAGCCATCACGACATTTTTCTACACTATTTCTATACTCTTGCCCATAAGTAACCTATTATTTATTTATTTAAACTTTTCGCACACAAGAAAGGTACAAAGGCGAACTTAATTCCTTAGGCATTCTCTACCAGTCACTAAGCGTGGTGAAATGATTAGATGACAGGTGCTTTGGTTGAGAAGAACAATGATTAAAAAAAAAATGCGGGGCAGTCTTTGGTAAAAAAGTACACATATATACACAGTATACATAAAGCTCATGGAAAGCGGTTGGTGACGATGACGCGAGTTCCATGATTTTTGTTCACCCAAAAAGTGCTCAACGCACTTAAAGAAGTTTTCACTTCAAAAACTATTAATAATATATCATGATGAATTGAATGAATAAATAAAATAGGTACATAAATAGGTTATGAACTATAATACACATAGATACATATTTACTATAATATATACTTATAATATAAATACATACATTCAAATGCAAGGGTGAGAGGCATTGAGATTACTCTAAGCTATTTGTTTTGAAAATAACTCTGCAATTTCTGCTTAAATGCATACCGACTGGTGGCCGTCCCGATATCAAGAGGTAGCTCATTCCAAAGAAGAATGTACTGAATATGAAAGGAAGAATGAACAAAGTCACAAGTATAAAAAGGACAGAGTAGAAGAAAATTGTTGGAAAAACGCAGATTTTTAGCGTGAGAAGAACAGAGATATTGGAAGTGAGATAGAAGATAAGAAGGAAGAGTGGGAGAATTGAGAAGGGAGGAAAGCGTGGTCAAAGCGCGCATACTTCTTTGACGAATAGACAACCATTTGAGCTCAGACCTACAACTCGACACATGCTCATATTTCCTGAAGTTGAATATGAACCGGATACAATTGTTGAGCACACTGTCGAGCTTATCCAGCAAAACCACATTCAAGTCAAAGTAGCACACGTCACCATAGTCGATGATGGGGATAATCAAAGTCCGTACAAGCATGGTTTTCGTCTTAGCGGGCAAATAGTTTCTCAGACGATACAAGGATCGCACAGTACCGTTGACGCTTTGACTAACACTAGAGACCAGAGGGCCTAGACAAAGTAACATTCGATTAGCGATGACGCTAGTAGAAAAGTTAAAATGTATGGGGTTGACATAAGCTATCGAAATGTCACGTGATCGTAGGTCAACGAATAAAAATTAGCTAGACAATGTTAACAACATTCGATTATGAAATGAATCGACAGCGTCGAAAGATTAGGTACTTCCACCGAAATGCATAGCCAAGGGACACTTTTTGACGAGCGTTATCACTAGTTTTTGGAATCATTAGCGAAAGTGATAGCGATTGTAGAAATAGAATCGCTCCGAAGCGAATGCAATTTGTCTAGGCCCTCTGGGCCGGATAGCGACGCTGTCGCAAACTACCGATCGCTAAATATCAAGGTGAATCCTAACTTGTAGCCCGCTGAATTAAAAATTTCTTTAGTTTTTTGCAAATTGCAGCTCTGTTTTACGTCGTATGTTGATCAAAATGCGATTCTCGACTATGGGAATTATAAATTTATTGAAAAATTGAATTTGGCAGGCTATAACTAAGGTTTCACCTTAATATTTAGCGATCAGTAGATTGCGACAGCGTCGCTATCTATGTCGACACTGCCGGCCCTGGCCTATTCACTCGTACCCTTTAGCTCGTGTCTAAGTAATAACAGCCGCATGAGTCGACAGATCAGGTTAAGCTTCACTTGCCGCGGTCGGTCCGTGGATGGGTGACCATCTTTACATACCGAGACCCCTCCATATCTCGGAAAGAACGTTAATCCATTAGTCCCGGCTGTCATTCGTGGATCTTTGACAGTCGTTACGGGTCGTCTGAAGCCCGAAAGTCTGACAACCAGTCTTACCAAGGGTTATCGTGTTACCCAGTGACTGCATTGTGGAGGTCAGATAGGGAGTAGCTCTATGTAAATTACTGGTATTTAGCTGCATCCGGTTTGACTCGAAGACGACCCCAACATAATAAATAGAAGGCTAGGCAGATGTTTTTGCCTTTTCGAACCTCAATATTGTTCTATCAGCGCAAGGCACAACACATTTTTATATCCTACGCCTCCTACATTTCTTCTGATTAATTCGGCTTGGGCTCAAGATAAGCTATAGTACCCTGGGGACTGTCGAGTTCATTGCGTTGAGCTTCTGTCCTACATGCGAGATACATTGTATGTTACTGATAAAATTGTGACTGTGTTCCACGAATAAAACAAAACTACAACAAAGAATAATTGTGGCATTACTTTCACTAATAATGACAATAATAATGCCAGCCTATTGTTGTCCCACTGCATGGCAAAGGTTTATTTTTATACAGAGAAGGCATGAGCATTGAACACCATGCTTGCTGAAGGCGGGTGGTTGGCGATTTCACACTTATATTAAGGCTTGTAATAATGCTATAGAGGTATGAGGAACAGGGTGTAAAGTTCACTCATACTCTATGGAAAAGGGAGGATCCTCCGACCAGATGGGTGTTTTGTCTGGTGGGCAACTGCCCGACGCTTGATGTCGGGACGTTGTATATTATATGCTAGTCGCGCGGTAAACTCTGCTTGCGCGATGCAGGATTTGCGTGACGTCAGTATGACGTGTAGCTCGCATGTGGCGATGTTGATACCGCTACAGTGCCAATAACCTTGAGCAATTGGGCGGAGCTAACGACCAACTGAATCTAAGGACGAGTGCGGGGGTGACGTAGACGCATTCATTAATCGGACGTCTTTTTAATTTATTACAATAACAATAATACATATTTTAAAAATGTAACAAAACCAAATCATTTTCCTTTGTATTGCAAACCAGTAAATATTTTTTTTATACTCTTTTGATAAAAAACGAAGGAGTAAAATGGTTTCATCTCAATGATTTGGAGGTGATTTGGTGTATTTTTATTTTATTTTGTGCTACCGATAGAAGAATTATGGCTAAACCAAATTACGTATGTAGATTACTAACATTTTTTTTCAGATGTAATTTCTCTGTAAATGCCGACGAACAGTCGCTTCATCTGCATGCTTTTTTCAAGCTTTTTCGAGAGAGCAGCCTTAATTATAACTCCAGGTTTCCCCACGATGTTTACGTTCACCGAAGTCAGGTAACCTTAAAAAAAGAACTTCTGTTTGACTTCTTCCAATTTATAGTCAACACATCTTCATTACCCGACTAAAAACACAATAATACGAGTACCTACTATCAGAAAATTCCGAACAAAAAATAAAATCCAGCACAACTTTGAACGAACTACAAATTAATTCAATCACAAACTAAACTTACGAATACATCTTACAACTCTAAACGTCTTCTCTAACTTAATCTACGGAAACTCCATTGCCCCCTACCCCTTTCATTCATTCCCCCAGTTTTGGATTTCATTGTTGGCTAACTTTTGGAACGTATCTGATCCAGTTTTGTGCCACATTGCTTCTATTTCTGGGATAAAATTAACCTAATACTAAGTTTTGTTGAATGATCAGCGCCGTTCTTGCTAGCGTCACTAAATTAGATATTTTTTTAAGAAATGTGAATCCTGTTGATCCCGTTGAGATGCCGCATGCCGTTGAGATGATTATATCACTAGACTGGCTCGCTACCACACCAAACGTCACATGCAGGGCCACCTCACTTTTAATCTTTTCCCGCCATTCGTGGTGACTGACAGATGACATTAGTGACAGCTGCTACCTCACTACTTGTGTGAATGAGACAGTGTTTACATATCTATTAAATAGATATATTACAGGAAGACACTTCTTCTTGTCGTGTCGATGGTAACCTAAATAGTCAGCCCAAAAATTGGCTACGAGTTTGGCACCTTCAGTAGCGTCCATCAGTTTCTGTACCATGCAAGCAACAGGACTCGCTGAACACGTTATTAATTGCCCCATTGTTTGTGGGGCAGCACTACAGTTACAACCCAGGGCGGAGTCATCTATGAAAAACCTGAGCAGGTGGAGATCAGAAAGACACTAATATTTTCATGGGATTTTCAATAGTTTCGTGTTTTTTTTTATAAAAGAAAACTGTATTAATAATTATGTTTCTGACCTTCAAGATAACTCTCGGCCTCGGTTAATTTCTAATGAACCCTTGTAAAAGCCATTCGTTGCTGAAAAATGCAGACATGACGGATATTTACATGATTATGTATCTGTGTATTTGATAGTGATATGTGATTGTGTATTTAGTATTGTATAATTGCATAGCACATGTGTGAGTACTATGTACCTACTATAAAGCTACCATTTAATAGGTTTTTCTTTCATTGACTTGAATGTGCCCTGGCGGCTGAGAGTATGTCATGCTCACTCTAATGTCTCGCTGGTGGTGGCGTGTGTGTTGCATCATTAAAATGGTTGAGCTAAATGGTGCTGATCCATGCGTCATGTTCGTGAACGGGCGCCGTCAGTGGGGACTGGTCATTTCTTAGCTGCCACGGCTTATTTTAATTTAATTTAATATTTGAATTGCTTTTGTCTTTTTATTACGGACGCTTTTAGCGTTCTGCATCGTTCTCACATGCATAATTTCAACATGAACGATGTAACCTATATTTTGTAACCATATTTTAATTTAAAAGAGTGTCCATGGAGTTTCTTGCCCGTTCTTCTCCATAGGTACCTACTACGCTTTGGAATGGGTAACTAGCTTCATCTTTCTGACTGACCGACCCCTTGACAATTCAAAAGTGCCTGTAATTGGTTTATTTGAAATAAATGCTTTGAGTTTGAGTTTGAGTTTATTATCTAGATTTTAATAAATGTAATCATAATATCACTTAAATTAGGACCCACAATGAAGAATGAAAACAAAAAAAAAAGTAATGAAACCTACAATTGCTTCCTACGTCTTACAAAAAATGTTTACAAACGTTTGTCAGATGACCCCTGTCAAAATAAACTTCCCGGTCACTTCGTGTAGACCCCTGCGCTCTGGGGCGTGACATTACTTAGTCGAAGAAAAACTAAATAAATAAGTCCTAAGTTTGAAGGAACCAAAAACGTAATTGACAAATTTAAAACTTTGAGTTACTCTATACAGACTTTCAACATTTATACCTTTTTTCTGGGCTGGAAAAAATAAGAATAAAGGATTATTTCCACCGAACGGCTCGCCTCACATCGGATCGGAATGGATTTTACAATCTTTAAACGATATTAAATCATGTACACGGTCTATATTACCAAGCCGCGCACAGCAGCTTGACCGCGGACGGTGCGGGCGTCTTCCACGACACGCGATCCTAGCCGAAAGTATGCTACGACGCGCTATCGGCTCCGTTCGCCTGTTGTCGTATCCAACATTGCACCGTTTTTGCCATAAATCATCAATCCAAATTTTGCTTTTCCTCTTCTGTGTTTAATGATTATTTTCTTCTTCGTCTAAATGCCAACAATACTACGTCAACTTCAACCGTTTTCAAAAATTAGAACAAGTCAACACGGTAGGAATGAAACTATTTGATTCGGCGCAAAAATGGATACGTTTGCAAGCGACGGTACGGAGCCGACCGTATGCGTCGACATCCTACCGGACGCGATCGGCTGTCGCCGCATCCGTTCGTATCCTTTTCGATCCGATGCGATGCGAGCCGTTTGGTGGAAATCATCCTTTAAAATGTACATATGTGAAGTCAGGGAAATAATTGTCAATTTGGTGTCAAAGAATGACAGTTGTGATTTTAATTTAGGTAGCTAATTAGCTAAACAATAAATATCCCTGACTTTGCCTGAATACGAGGCAAAAGGAGTATGTAAGGATCGTAGCAGGTGGCGTTCTGTAGTTTTTCCCAACCCCCATGGGAAGAAGGCGTGAGTTTATGTACATGTATGTGTATGTTTGCCTGAATAAAGTATACATTTCTACTCCAGTATGAATGACTTAATACTTCATTATAAGCGTGATATATACCAACATTCCTTTAGGACCATTTTTACGGTGTTAAAAGTTCCTTGTTCAACATCCTTAAAAAATAACAGTTTAGATTTAAAAAGGGGAGCTCGACGGTTTCAGCATGTTTCCCCTTAATTAACCAAATAACCGAAAGTCTAAACCAAAAATCCAAAATAGGATGTGCCTTTCTAGACATGACAAAAGCCTTTGACTTTGTCTGCCATAAAACGTTACTCTCAAAATTTTCTCACTATGGAGTCCGCGGTAAGGCAAACGAGTGGATCAAAAGCTTTCTTACCGACCGACTGCAGTGCGTAGAAATAACAAGAAATTATTATAATGAACAAAAGAAATTTACATCAAAATACAGACAACACAACTTCGGTACACCTCAAGGAGGAATGTTATCCCCTCTTTTCTTTCTAATAAACATCAACGACCTACCAGAGGTGATTAATGAAGAATACGTACTATTTGCTGATGACACAACATTGATTATTATAACAAAGACTTGGCAAAACGAATTGTTAAAGCATTAGAGAAGGCAATCAAATGGCTAGAAAATTATAACTTAATAATAAACATGACAAAAACAAACATTATACAATTTCAAGCACTCAACACAAACATCTAGAATCAGTCTAGACATCCAGAATAACAATTCCCCCTTAAACACTGTTAATGAATGTGTATTCTTAGGTATAACCGTGAACCAAAATTGCAGTTGGAAACCACACATAGATAAAATACTCAAAAAAATTGATCGCTTTGTATGTCTTAATAAGAATAAGATAAACGGTTAATCTACATATATACCGCAATGGTTGCTTACCATGCTTATGTAGCATATGTACACAGATGGTCTTATAATTTGGGGAAACTCAGTAGACGTGCAAAGAGTTTTTAAAGGACAAAAAAATGCATCCAGACAATGTGTGGAGCCCACTTTTTAGATAGTTGTAAACCTTTATTTCGAAAGCGTAAAATACTGTCTTTACCATGTCTTTATATTTTTGAAGTATCTTTGTAAAAAAAAAAAACGAATAAAGCAGTTACAAAATAAATAGCAGAACACGGCACAAAGACAAATTGAGATTTGCCATTGCCGCAGTTCAAAAGGGTATTGTTCAGACTTTTACTACAAAAAAAATATTACATTGTTCAATAATACCTAGAGGATAAATCGATAATAATATAATAAAGTTATAAAAATAGCCTTTAATCCATCACATGCAAAAACTACGTACTTCATTATTATTAATTATTATTATTACTACAATACAATCTCAATCGATATTAATTAACTATTATTTATATTCATATTTTATTCTCTAATTCATTATTATTCATAATTATTAATATGTTAGTAATATAGGCTTTGTGTTTGTATAGAAATATTTGTACGCCATTTTATGGCAGGGTATGGTGGAACCAGCATTGTAACATCTATTGTACCATATCCTCACAAATAAACATTTTTGATTTGATTTGATTTGATTTGAACACTGTTGAAGTTGTAGCGGTATCAACATCGCCAGAAGCGAGCTACACGTCATACTGACGTCACGCAAAATCCTGCATCGCGCAAGCAGAGTTTACCGCGCGACTAGCATATATACAACGTCCCGACATCAACCGTCGTCGGGCAGTTGCCCACCAGACACAACACCCGTCTGGTCGGAGGATCCTCCCTTTTCCATAAAGTATGAGTGAGCTTTACAACCTGTTCCTCATACCTCTATAAAGTTCTGTTCCTGCCTGGTTAGTTAACGGGCTCATATTTTCAGCATTTTGAGGTACTAAAGCCATCTGAAGGGTCTCGGTAAAATTGTGAAACGGGGATAATGCTTGACATTATTCTTGCAGATTCATGCAATACCTACTAGCCATAAAATATTTACATCCATTCTTATACATAATTATCAATTAAAGTCGCTTTCCGTGTGTCTCTCTCTCTGTGACCGCTGTGTTCTTCTAAACTACTCAACGGGTTTTATGGCGCAGATATACGACTTTTAATGATTTCAAATTGGACATCACGTCTAAACGAATAGTCTTTAATTTTTTGAAAAAAAATATATGATAAACTAGACTATTTTCTTCGTAATTTGATATGTGAATATTTGAAATTATATTTTTATAACACAGTGTAATTAATTTGTAAAGTAATGTCTAACGTGAACACAAAAACGATAATCACGCAAAAACTATCGGGCGTATTTTCATGAAATCTGCACCATCTAAAAGATAATTTAATTACCCATATTTCTGTATACGGCTTTTATTTGTATTGAGTTTGATAAATGAAGGTGAGTTGTTTTGGCGAATAAACTTGATGCGCGTTGAAGCGGGGGCTCTTGCGGGCGACGGGCGGCAGTGCATCGCTGACCAATGTCCGGGTAGACGCTAACGCTCTGTGCAATTTTATTCGCTTAAAAGTTTCGCATGCTCCTCCCACTCGCTCAAGGTCGCTGGCACTTAATGTCGCCTTAATGCGATTTGCAGAGACTTTATTCCGGAAGGTTTATATTTATAATACTTACAAATTATAAAGATATCTTGATGTTTTGTCAAGTCTTAAAAACCGTACCAAGTAGGGCCGTTTCGCTGGTTCTTTCGTAAACTCTTCAGCCACCTCGACACACATCCGCTTTACCCTTAGCTGGTATTCACAAACTAGGCTATCTACCAAGTTTCCCGACTAACTAATGGCCAATAAGGCTGACAACAAAGAATGCCGCGGTCTTTCAACGAATAAAAAGTGGACCTCTATACTCTGATTAAATTCTTTGTAAGGTCCGAAGTCCGGATGGAGTTATTAATCTTTTTTTATGAGACTACTTGATGGGTGACTTGAAATATATGCTTGACCATGTAGGTAGTTAAATCTGAGAAGATATGAAAATAGCTAGATAAAAAAATTGGGCCTTTGTTACTCTTTACTGTCGCTAGGTATACTGTGACAATTAAACACATTGAGTAAGATACGTACATAGGTCGATAAACTGGGGCTAGGCAGAAGCTACAGAACGCCATCTGCTGCGATCCTTAAATACTTCTTTTGCTTCGTTTACGTTACTACATCTGGTCATACAAGCACCCCGGTTGCGAGTACTACGCCCCTGGCCTTTCTGAAGAACCTCACCAATAAGGTCACTATAGGTATGTCCTCCTTCTTCCTCGGGCGTTTTTACTCACTTACGCCTTATAATATTATATACGACTTCTCTTCTGATCAAAGAACTCCTAAAACAACCAATACCTACAACAGTCAAGTATTATTTCTAGAAACAAGACACGATAAATAGTTTGCAAAAATACAAACTTTTCGCAGGAAATATTAAGCTATTTAACACGGCAAGCACTTCTGAAATAAAAATATACAAATTCTTTTAGCAAATTCATAAAATCTCACAATCTTCAGGCCGCAAAGATGGCAGATTTTCCAAGAAAAAAGTAAAACAAGCCGACCAGTAAAGAAGCCGCAAGTTTAACCAAACGGAAATTATATTTCCAGCTCTGAAACTTGTATAAATGCAGAATCAGCGACACAAGGTGTGGAAGCAAGAGAAGTATAGTTGTGAACAGTCCATGAAAATAGCCTCGCATTTTCCAAGTCCCGTATGAATTTTAAAAGGAGCGACTATCCTACTTTCTTTACTTAAAAGAGGGTATACAGGGTTATATATATATAATACAGGGTTATTGGTAATACTTCGGCAATCCATTAAGGGGATGTAGGGGAGGATGGTTTGCAACCAAATGACCCCTATGCAAATGACAACCATTTTCGAGTAATGTAGACATTTTATATTTTTTGGCGGTATACAACTTTGAACATTAATAAAAAAAAACAATGCATGTTTTATTTTATTTTATTATTATTTGCTTCTACTTCAATAATTACATAATAACCAACCATAAAATTACAATTATGTTTAATAGTTTTTATATCAGACCTACAAATCGTTACAATTTACATCATTTTGAGCAGGTTATTTGAATAAAATGATCGATTTCTGCAAAAACAACGGATGTACCTCATCGGCAGAAAATTCCAAAAACATGTACAACTTCTCAGCTATCCAACGAGATACAATAAGATAGGTGCCAGGTAAGGTAGGTGGGGACCTTCAAAAAATTATATAATATTTAATTACTCGAAAATGGTTAACATTTGCATAGGAGTCATAAGGGGTCATTTGGTTGCAAATTACCTCCCTTACATCCCCTTAATGGATTGCCAACATATTACCAATAACCCTGTATATTATTAGTTGATCGCTGATTGTTCACACTGCCACTGGCGAGAACTATCTTTCCACTAGTTTCTAGCAGCGACAAGAGCTATCAAAGAGAGTATTCGCACAGTGACGCTCGCTTGGCGGACAGAACACTAATGAGAGACTCACGCTTGGTACCTACATACGCATACCAGCGAGTAATAGCTCGTCGCCGGCACGCATTCGCTGCTCGTTGCTGGCCAACTTGTTTTTAGTTGCTAGCTCTACTCGCTTCTCGTAAAGGGTTGTGCCTGTTTGCGGGGGGCAAACAGGCACAACCCGACAGCACGACGCGATTCTAGTAGAACAATTTCTATAAAAACTTCATGGAAATTCAAGACTCGCGTCGCGCTTGTCTGTCCTTTAATCGTCCGCCGGCGGCGTGGCGATGGCGGTGGAATAGGTGCCGTACCTCTTTTTTCAATGATTTCACGACTGTAACTAGATCCTTGTAGAATTGTGTACATACGATGGAGCCCTATCAAAAGACGGCGACTCCAGTGAAAAGTGAACCTTTTGTTTTGTCGCACATTATGGTGGTGACGACAAGGTTTTAATTTCCTGACGACTGTCCCTTTTGATATGACATCATTGTTCGGAGACAGTCCTTCGTCGAAGACGGTGAAAGGAGTAGACGTTACTGAGGATCCGGTTAGACTGGAAGCCGCCCACAACATACTTGGGCTACGCTAGGCTAGGTAGATGATGGTGACAGAAACCGTCTAGATCTTCTTCGTGTCGCTGGCACGACTTTTGTCAGTTCTTATTGGCCCAAAACTTCGCCACTTCCACGGCGTCGTCGGTGACAGCGCAGACGTCACTGTGACTGCAAGTTTTGGGACACAGAGGGCAAGATAGGAGGTGGAGCATAGTTTGCGACATAGCTCCACATCCACATCCTGGTGCCATTTGACTTTTTTTCCTCATCAAGTTAAAAAAATATTCGAAGGTCTGTTTCTTGGAAACGGTGGGTCGTAAGACCATGCTCCTGAAAACCTAAATGGTTTCTATAGACAAGGTTAACCCGATACAGCAAAAAAATTGGTAAACTTCCCGAAAAAAAATATGCGATTTTTTTAAGTCCCTCACACCATAGCGCCCCTAAGGCTACACTCCAACCGTTTTTTACATTCGAATTTTAATTACAATATAACGTTAAACGAACTTATTGGAACTAGCACCTTGTTATTTAAATATTTGCATGCCAAAATGTGGCGAAATGTCTCATTGCAGTATTACACAAAATTCGCACCTTTAGAATTTAAGAAAATGCCTTTTAGACATTGAACGACTTATAAGAAACATGTATTCTATCAGTTTATTAAATAAACTTGCCCTTTTATTTTAGTCCGGAAAAGGATAGGATAGGAGGATAATCGAAAACCTAAAAAATGAATAGTTCTTCAATTACATTTTTGGCGTTTACCAAAAAAACAAGAATTTTGGATTACGCCACTTCAATTCTAAAGGTGCGAAATGTAAACTGCTACCACGGACTAGAAAAAAAAGAAGCTGCTGCTGTATTGCTGTGTGCTTTGTAGTTTGTGCTAAATAACATCATTTTCTTTCTTTTCTTTCTTTTCTTTCTTTTCTTTCTTTTCTTTCTTTTCTTTATTTTCTTTCTTTTCTTTCTTTTCATTCTTTTCTTTCTTTCATATCGAAAATGAAGCACCGTACCGATCTATGTGTGTGTGTATGTAAATAAGTGTCTTACTTGCGATATGTTATTCCTTGACACTTTTTCTGGAATGTAGAGTTATTTTTACACTATTTCACAACACAAGGATTATTTTATTTTATTACCTGACGTAAACAGTACCTACCTACAATGACGCCGTAGTGCCGCGTAATGGCTCCTTATGATGTAAATGTGTGCGTGAGGCATGTTTGTACAATACTTATAGTGCTTTACTTTAGAAACACGTGGCGCGGAGTCCTTCTTTTTTTTCTAGTCCGTGAGCTACAAGAATCTTTTGACGTTCGAATGACGTTGACAGCGGGGCGCTGATGGTAAAGATTAATGCAATTATTTGTGAAAAGTCACTTGAAAGTATTCAAAAACAAAATGGTGGCATTAGTTCCGATTTTGGCCACGCGCCAAAATAACCTTGTTACTTGCTACCATTTTTGTACCGCATTTACTGCAAATAAATGTCTTTCAAAAAACAGCTTCGCAGAACAAAGGACCAGGCCAACATAGATGAGCAAGACAATCCTCACTGTACGCACGACTACATATCAAGCTATACATTTCTAGTATAAGCTGACTTCTCATTGTACGAAAAGCCTATACAATGCGAGATCAGCTAAAACTGGAAATTTATAGCTTGATATGTAGCCGTGTGTACCACTATAAAATATAATTGCATTAGCCAACTAGTGAAGCGAATTCTTTAAGCTTAGCCTTAGCTCCATTGTTATCTTTCGAAAGACGAAATAAAAGAAAACCTCCGTCTCTTTTGTCTTTGTCTTTTCTTACCCCTTTGTCTCAAAGTCTGTAATTTTAACTACGATTTTTAAAGTTTATTTTAGTTAAGAAATAACTTCCTGACTTTTTTATTGAAGTGTGATTTTAAACCCCTCAACCTGTCAGGGGCAGATCCAGGATTTCATTTTGGGGAGAGCCATTGTGACAAGGTTCGGAGCTAGGGTTAAAATCACAAGTAAAAAAAAAAAAAACTTTTTATTAGCTTGAATTTTTACAAAATAAAGTTAACGCGCCTTGTGCCGCTTTTGGCAAACCTATGTATAATTTTATCGACATCAACTGGAACAATCCCTGTGGATGTGTAGGAGTGCAAGTTCGCAAAGCACTGTTACTGTCCTCCCATATCTATCAACACTGTAATTGGAAACATTGTAAAAGCCCCTTATTTTTAAAAGAGTAACCGTGGAGTTTCTTGCCGGCTCTTCTCCTTAGGAAACAACCAATTGGAACCGTGCACCTAGCTTCTGACATTTCATAAGTGCCCATGTTGGTTTATGTGAAATAAAATATTTTGATTTTGATTTTGAAAGCCACTCCTCCCCTGTCCGCGTACCCTGCCATGTTTTCAAGCGGCGGCGTAGAGTGGAGAAGGACCTTTCGGCTGAATTGAATCGAAAAATTGAGTCAAAAGTATGGAATTCCTGGGTCTTCTGGGGGAGGGGCATGGCCCCCATAGACCCCCCCCCCCCCTGTATCCGCCAATGCAACCTGTAACACTATGTAGTTATATAGTCTGTTCCGAAAGTATCTGATGAAAGTTTAATAAATCATGTTTAGGTTGAATTATTTACATCAATATTTATTTAAAAGGTTTCAACTCACCACTTTTCCAAAAATTATTGTTTGGCTCTTTGGCAACAAATATTAATGAAAAAATCATCGACGTCAATTGAGGTTATAAAAATTAACCACAATAATTGTCAAATGAAAAACATTTTTAAGGTGATATATAATTAGAATTACAGGTATAGGTCACCAAATAATCGAATCAAGCCTCTCAACTTTTAAGTGCCACTACAAATTGGATCCACAGGTACGTGCAGTTCTACCTACAACCTGGACTAAGGAGCTAGGGAAGTTCGCAGGAATACGCTCGATGTAAGCACTATAATAATAATAAATCTTTAATTTCGGACCAGAGATCCATATTACACGAAAAAACAATCTCGCACTTACTAACTAAAACTCATTTAAATAAACTTATTATCTCATATAGGTATCTCAATGATCATGATGATGATTGTAATGATATAAATAATACTATCAACTGGATTGAGTGAACTTTGAAATTCATACTACATCTGGAACTCAACTTTAAAAATGAAAATGTCACGAAAACATACAAGTTTCATATTTCTTGTTCTTGCAAATGTCACCGAAGATATTATTTACGGACAACAGCGGCGGCATCGGAAAACTTTCCGTGTTTCATTCGAGAGCACGATGTTCAGTTTTGTACAGAGTTTTCTGATTTTTGTTTTTCGTCTTTAATGGCAGCAAAACGAGTTTTGAACTTCGAATACAACCGATGTATGGGGAGAGGAACCATTTTGATTATTATTGTGTTTTACATTAATTAGTTCGAAACAGTGAAGCCGCCAGGTTAAGCAGCGCTTGCCAATGTCAGTTTTTGGTTGGGTGACTATTTTGATTGTTGATTAGCTTGCAATAGTGAAGCTGCCAGGTTAAGCAGCGCTTGCCAATGTCAGTTTTTGGTTGGGTGACCATTTTGATTGTTGATTAGCTTGCAATAGTGAAGCTGCCAGGTTAAGCAGCGCTTGCCAATGTCAGTTTTTGGTTGGGTGACCATTTTGATTGTTGATTAGCTTGCAATAGTGAAGCTGCCAGGTTAAGCAGCGCTTGCCAAGATCAGTGTTTGGATGGGTGACCATTTTGATTATATCGTGTTTTACCTTGATTAACTCGCAAAAGCGAAGCCACCAGGTTAAACAGCGCTTGCCAAGGTCAGTCATTGGATGGGTGACCATTTTTGATGTGAAACATCTATAGCCGCGGGTAAAACCGATTATTGGCGTGGCGACGCATGCTGCGGCGACGCGTCGCCACGCTCTTCGATGGTATGTTTCACATCTGCCAGGCGTCCCGTGACGGCTCAGTTTTTTTTATTCTGACACTTTAAATAATAAATATTTTATCAAAAATATCGATCATGTATTGATTTAAATATTGAAATGACCGATACCTACTGAAATACCGAAAACAATGAAATAGTGTAAAAAAACAAACTCATGAATGAACACAAATAGGAATGAATGAACGAAATGTCAAATTTATTGTAGCCCATAGGGACCTAGCTCTGATTACGTCACCTACAATTAGCTTTGACCGACCTTCCCCATTCTGTTAAAATCTCACCGTAAAAACTTAAGTGAAGTTAGCTTGATGTGAGTTGTCATTCCATGTGATACTAAAGATTGACACTATTGGCAGCTAACTTATCGCCTAATGTTTCATGGTTAGATTATTGCAGTGTAGACCGGTTGGATTACCGTTTTGGGTGGAGTGAGTGAGAGTCATATGTTTTTGGCTTTTTCTACCAATTTAGACACTATGATAGACGTTTGATGATCAATAATCTGTCCTTTTTTATTTTATATTTATTTATTTCAGACATATACAGTCCATATAAGAATTACAAAGAAAGCGTTAGTAGGGTTGTTAGTAATACACCCAAAATAAAAACAAAATTAAAATTAAAAGGTGTTAGTAAACAAAACACGTTACACAATATTAATTACTTTTGGTCTATTGCCTATTCCTGTGCAGGTGTACTCCCGTAAAATTATTCCGATCTATCACCCTGCTTTGTCCCCTTAGGGGGGGCAATAAAATTTTGAACTGTCCCCCTGTTAGCAACGAGGAGACAGTTCGAACTTTATTCACTCCTATCTGCCCCCTATCACTGATAGGGGGACATATAGGAGCTTAGGAGCTTAGGAGGATAGGAGCTTTGACCCACTAAGGGGACAAAGCAGGGTGACAGATCGAAATAATTCCACCTGCCCAGTACACAGAAAACGGACCATCAATTTTGCACACTAACGTTCTGAGGACAGTGTTGGTGCTACCACGGACCCTACTCATCATCGATGAAAGCATCCGCAAACATTGCGGAAGCACTGCAGTACCGGGGCTCTTATTTTAAGGAACTTTCTTTTATTCCACTTTTAGAAAATACCAACAGAATAAAAAAATATCCACTAAGTCTAAACTGTTAGGTTGGTAGGTACATCGTTCGCAAGTCGCAACACAATACTCCTACCCTGGCCCTAACAATAATTAATTGGACAATCTTATAGAGGTCATCATACCACAACTGCGAGACTATAACCTATGGCTATAACCTACTACGGCTCACTAATAAAACGTTTACGAGATTGTCAAATGGCCGGCGGTGGTTAGAAATTGATAATAATCTGTGATAGCAACTACAACTGTCTCGCAATTAATTCTTTACGTGTTAATACACCGACATACCAGAAGCTTAACTTCTTTTGTTTCTAAACAAAAACTTATTTGGCCCGAACCTCATTAACATTAATATTGACGTTGGCTGAGCGTATCACTCGGATGGGACACACAGACCAGCGGGGAAGTTACGTAACGCACTAACCATAGGAATGGGTTTCATTTTGACAGTTCAACAACATTCATTGCGTTATTTACGTTGTTGAGCAGACACATTTTTCGAACATATGATGCAATGGATAAGCAATATGCTTCCAAATGATTCAGATAGATAGTGTATTCCGTAATTAGGGAGCAGGAAAGCATGGCATAAAAGGGAGAAAGCCAGTACTCAGCAGTGGGTGGAACAAAACTGCTAATATTTATGATAATGATGAGCATATCACATGAGACTTACTGGGTGCACTATACATCTTTGCCTACCCCTTCAGTTAATACGAGATTTATTTTACTTATGTTTAAAACGACAAGGCCATGTATTTGTATTTATAAAGTGTTTATAACTGCTGTCACTGTAAGTTTTTATGAATGATAATTCCCTACTTTGTATGAATGTACCCTTAAAATAGGGTAGTGGCCAGACAACAGTAATACGCATAGCAATCGGGTCACAAGTTAACGCGCCATTACCTCGCTTAACGACATTGAATGACGTGCCTGTCTTACTAAAGAGGTTTTACTGCTATAGTTTATTTTGTGACAATGGCCACTGAAAAAAAAAACTAAACAACATAACTTTGTGTCATAATTTTGTTCTAATTTTGAAATTGTTCATGTTTGGCGTTGAAGTGCGTTTTCAACACAGGATTTACATGCTCTATGAACATCATCATGAATTTTTTTTAACCATTCATCAACTTTTATTAGGCTTCTTGTAATTATTCACACGCAGTTTTAGCTATTAGAGTTTTTACCAATTAATATTAGTTTTTCTGAGGTCCTAGACAAATGGCATTCGCTTCGGAGCGATTCTATTTCTACAATCGCTATCGCTTTCGCTAATTTTTCCATCATACGAATCGAAAACTAGCGATAACGCTTGTCAAACAGTGCCACTTGGCTACGTATCTCTATGGAAGTAATCGTTCGACGCTGTCGATTCGTTTTATAGAATCGAATGATGTTACATTGTCTAGCTAATTTCTTTGCGTTGACCTATGATCACGTGACATTTCGATAGCTTATGTCAACCCCTTATATGTTTTGGCTTTTCTACTAGCGTCATCGCTAATCGAATGTTACTTTGTCTAGGCCCTCTGTCCTGATATCGACGTTGACGTCGCTTTGTCACACTAATGAAAACGCACCTTAAACTCCTTCGCACTATGGGCGAATAATTATACTGAGAAGCTGTTAATCTTATAAGAATAAAATAGCATTAGTTTAGGCCCTTTGTGGCAGGTGGACAATTTGCGAAAGCGATTTTTGATCCTTAGCTGAGTAGGTAGTTACAAATTGCTTCAGTCTTCACATTTTGCTAAAAGAAGCACTGTAAAGAAACGAAAAATTGTAACGGTACACTAAAATTGACTTTTCATTGAATCTAGGTAGAAATAAAGAAAACAACAGAAAAATAAATCAATTAATCTATCCCCGAAAATATTTCGCAACGATATTGTCAAATCATCTCGTAATTTGTAGACTATTACAATAATCGCTAAACGTCTGCCGATGGCGATGATAAATGTAGCATAAAGATATCACGACAGCCATGTAATAGGCTGCCATATTGTAACAAATGATCAAATAGCGACAAGAGCGACACATGATACGCCATCTTGGTTAAAAATTGGCGCAAAACATGGTTTAGCTTTTAATGTCATGTGTTTATGTTGTAATAATTTATTACTTTCTGTGGTCGGAAGACTGTCTTGTTTGTTTCTTATGCCTTAAGGCGAAAGCTTCAGGATAGTCCGCGGAATTCAAATTTTCTTAAGTTTTTTGCAATTTGCAGGTCAGTATCAGGTTGTATGTTGATCTAAATATGATTGGCGGCCGTAACAAATACTTATTTATAGAATTATAATCATAAAAATCATCAACACATCTCTCTAAGTTCATATTACCCTATTGAATGACTATTTCATTAAATCATTAGGTACATTTGAGGCTAATATTATTCTAATGATTATAATTCTGTAAAGCCATATTTGTTACGGTCGCGAATCAACATACAACATGACACTAACCTGCAAATTGCAAAAAACGTAAGTAAATTTTAATTTCGCTACCTTAACGCGTCCCCCTTAAAGGGTAACGCACAGGGGTAACGGAGTGAAAGCAGATTTCCATGTACCAAATAATTACCTTCAACTTTTCCATAAAGTTCGCATTTGAGAATAGACAATTTATTAAATTTTTCGGTGACTATAATAGACAATTAATTCGATTTTATGCTGAGGAAAAACTTACATTGCACCCAAAGAAAAACATACTTATAACCAGAAAAAGGTAAGCAAACTAAATAAAAATTAAGTCATTATTTTTATTCAGAGTTTTAAAACAAGCAGCGTCCAAATCCATGCAAAAACAACAATTTTATGTTAATACTCAAGCTAAGCCAGTGAAGGTACTAGTCTGTATAAGTAATTAACACTAGCTAAGATAACTAAGTAATCCTTGGAGAGTCTCTCTTGAGACTTGCTAATTGCACTAGACAAACTATCATGAATTATGATGAATGAAATAAGTTTTCTCTTATTTGCTAAACTATCTTCATTTACTACCTCGTTGGTCGAGTGATCGTAAGCGCTACGGCTGAGCATGAGGTCCTGGATTCGATTCCCAGGTCAGGCAAACTGTGATTGGATTTTTCTATCTGGAATTACGTAGTAGCAGCCCGGAGTCTGGATTTGTGCCCTGTTGATCGCAAAAGGCTTAAACATAACTGGCGAAATGTGGGTGTACTGTACATATTTACACCTCTGCATACCCTTTTGGGGATTACAGGCGTGATGTTGTTATGTTATGTTACCTACATGTATGATGTTATTTTCCAAAATAAGATTCCGTTACGATTGTTCGCCTGTGTCATCTCTTACTATCGCATAACATTCGTTTTTTTGAATCTTCATATGTACAGTCGCCAGCACATCAAGTTACCACAAACTGTCAGATTTCCTCATTCGATTTTGAACTTAACTAACAACATTTTAAGGTTTAAAATCGTTTGGAGAAATTTGACAGTTTCGTGTAGCTTGACCTGCTGGCGACTGTACGTTCTGAGAATGTTCAGTACAGTTTTTTTTTGTCAGATATTGTTATTTGCACTTCGGGAAAATTTAACATCAGCATTAATTAACTGAAATGCACCCTAAATGCGTAATGCACTATCAATCAGAATCTGAATAATTTTGAAGGATATTCCTAATCCATTGCATCATATGTTCGAAAAAAAAATCGAACCGATCAACCCAAGTGATCGATGCCGCCAACGTAAATAACGCAATCAATGTTTTTGAACTACTATTGTTAGTGTATTACGCAATTACCCCGCTGAACTCATTTAAAAAAATAATACAAATCAAATCTTGACCAGCGCCACTGTATGATGGCGACTGTGACAACTTAAAAATAATAATTATACCTTTCATGCGGCCCGTACAACAATGTTGTATGGCGAGTAATGCATGGAATTAGTATGTACTATAACATTGTAAGAGTAATGCATGGAGTTAGTGTGTACTTAAATAAAGTCAGAACAATTGTCATAATCTACTCTAAACACTAAACAGTCCATTAATACAAATACGTATATTTCCTTTCTTCCACCATTTAGCGTGATTAGTGAGTCACATTAGGTTAGGAGTGGTGTGGATTAGGTACGCTTCGTTTGACGTCAGCCCCAAGCTCACTGCAGAAGACAGTAGATTGATGATGATGGATCCGAGGGAATAAGAAGCAGCTGAATGTTTAGGATAATTTCATTAATTAAATTAAGTTGGTTGTATAATTTAAGATGGTTGCCAAAGTAAGTGTTTATGGCAAACATTTTTCATCACATCTATTCGAAAAGGACGACTTGGTGCGCCTTTAAGTGCACCCAAAGGTGGTGTTTTCTATAAGAAACTTTAAGCGGGCAGTAATGATTTTTTAATCCTCTGTATATGTGCGCAGCAATTATCTTTGCCGCGCACTTTTTGATTTTGGAACATTTTAGTGTTCAGCGCCAAAGAAATCGAACGCAAATATTGTTTGAAAAAAGACTGGCTGGTAAGACGGCCCATAGTCGCCCCGCCGGCTGAATAAAAAAAAACAGAAATCAAGTTAAAAACGCGCGAACTACAAACCGCGTTTTCCTAAATTTTCACGGATTGTTAGAAATTCATAGTTTTGTTTTTAAAAATGAGATCTTAAAACATATCTACAAACTATAGCTACTTCTTTAGAAAATACATGCGTCATGTTATATAACACAATAATTATTATTAATGAGCGCCTTTTATTTTCTCATAGTGGGTGATGAAAAGTAGAATGTATCACTCGGGCGCAAAATATATTTTCGGCTCGGGCGACGTACTTTGAATACCTCGCTACGTTCAGGATTCTACTAAAGAATCCCTCGCTACGCTCAGGATTCAACGCTAGAATCCCTCACTTCGCTCTGGATTCACAAAAGCGCCCTCGCCGTAAAAATATTATTTTTCTCCCTTATGATACAATCTACTTTTGTCAACCGGTGTAAAGTCAGAAACAAAGCAGAGTATTCTGGGCCGAGGTTTTGGGTTTAAAAATCGAGGGTTGTTGATTTATTTTCTTACAATAATGTATATATACATATTATAAATTAAAGTCAGTTTTCGTGCCTGTCTGAGTGACGGCGTCCTTCTTCTAAACTGCACAAAGGATTTTGATGCATTTTTCAAAGGAAGGGAAGAAGGTCTATGTGTATTATACATTAACATTAAACTAACATATACTAAAGAAATCACGATGTTTTATCAAGTCTTATGAACCGCGCGAAGCAGGGGCGCGTCGCTAGTAAATTATATTCTATTCTAACTTAACAAGCAAACCCGGTGAAAAAGCGAAGCAAGTCAAACACAGGATTTCACTACTTATTATTCAGAACAGCGGCTATTTATAATAGGTATAATATTCCACAAAGATCGTTAATTTGTAATTAATTCCACATTATGATTATGAACGACAGCTCCATATGCTTTATGTACCATTTGGGCATTAACTTTAATAATCTAAACATGGCACAGGGTTGAAGTTTTTAAAAACATTCCAGCATTTAAACGTTTTTATAGATATAATATACTTTTCACACGACCTGATTGACAATGTCAGATTGTATGTCATGCAAACCTAAAATAAAGCTACTAATATTTTGTACGCCGAATATGGCAAAACATGTTGAACCAGCAATTTTAAACACATTTCCATCCATATGTGCATATTTATGTATCATGTTACACATGTTTATACAAATAAATGCATCTTTATCTTTTAAAGTAAGTCATTAAAGCCCTGGGGTCTAGCCGGGCATTAATATTGTACTATGTAAATTGCATTATGACCCGCTGGTCATTAACGTGATTTGAATTTGGAACATTGGAACCTGAAGTAAAAATCGCATAAGTACAAACATTTTCCGTATTAGGTCATTGAGCCCTGCACTAAAAATTTAATTGTTCAGAAATCGAACTAGCCACCGAGAGTAGAATACAAATTTAAAAAAGAACACAAATTAAAAAAGGCGCGGATACTGCAAATAGCTTTGCTGATATACAACAAATTCACACAAAAATGACGTTAGTGATTTGACTGCGGAATACGGAGTACATAAAATCTGAAGCCATTGGCATTGCCAATAATCTACTCCCAGAAAATACCAAGGAATCGTACACGAAAGCCTACGACGTTTTTTACGAATGAAAAACTATAAAAGTAGACTAAAAACAATGATTCAGATATAGACTTAAGTCTGTATCTAAATCAGTGTCTACACTTTTAGTCTACTCCCAGCATTTATTAGTCGATGGTGCATCTATTCAAAGCTCAGATCAACAATAAGAATTAAACATAATATTCAAATTGGGTAATACATACACCAAATTACTGGCATTTTTTTTTACAGGAATGAGGAAGGACATCGTGCAAAGAAATCAAAAGTTTTCACTGCTCAAAATATGGAAACGTTTCGTCTAAATGAAGCTCCTGACCACAGCTTTCTTGCCACAAAAGTAAGTACCTACCGTAAAGGCGGGTTACTTTAGCTATTTTTTTCAAATAATTTTCGAATTTGTTCTGTAGTTTGTATTGATATTATCTTTTTAGTGTTCTTATACGTTATAAAGAAGCTCAAGGATGTAATCAACAAGATGCGAAGTGAATTTTGAAAATATGAAAGTGTTTTTTTTTTATTTTTTTTATTAAAGTTTGGGCCAAAGTTGTTCTTAGGAAAGGGTTACTTTAACCCCATGAACTTTATCGGTGAAAAATCGCACTTGCAGCTATCAGTGGCCAAAGAAACCATCAAGGGCGGTAAGATTGAATATCCAGGAGAGGTTTAATGTAAGAAAAAACTTCGAAATAAATTAAAATACGATGTAAAATCAACATTTTATATTTCAAAAAGATTTACAGTAAGAAAATATCTCAAAAAATGTTAGGAAGGCAACAAATTTTCAAAAATTACAATAATATTATCATATACGGGTTTAACGTAACGATCTTAGATTTAATATGTAACCTTCGTAAACATATTTTACTTTTCAGTCTAATAAAATTATAATTTCAGTCTTAAGTAGGTATGAGAATCAACGTTTACAACAGGTACTAAGTAGCATAATCTAATCTAATACTTCACTCACTCATTCATTTCTGGAACAGAGAAAGAACCCTTTTTTTTCAAATTTAGGAGGTCCAATCTTACACACTATAAGGTTCCAACTATAAAGCTGTTCATCTTTAATCGCGGGCCACCGCCAGTATGTCTTACCTCTTTTCATACATGTTATAAAGGCTCCTTCCTCGGATACTGATAAGACTTGACCTGGGTATTTGCGTGAATTCCAAGTTACTAGAACATGGTCGCCTACAACAAGGTCTAGATCAAGTTGAGGACGTGAAGCTCCACGAAAAGCTGGTGGCTCTAACGTATCCTGCTTTAACTTTTCGATTTGACGTACGGGCGAGACCCGCAAGTCTTTGTCTCGACAACCTTCTACATCCACCTGCATTGTCTCTTCCAGATGAAGAGCAGAATGGTCTCTATTATTCTTTCCAACGGCATCTTCAACTTGCAGTTTCGATTTAGGTTCAAAGACCGGTAAATCTAGAATTTTCTCTCTTTCACTACATTTTTCTTCACCGATCTGTACATCCTCTATGGATTGAAGGGGAGTGAAGTCTTTAAAACCATCAAGTAGCTGTTGCTCTACATCTCTTAATTGAAGAACAGGAGAGTCACAGTCCTCTACTACTTCACTCTCATGCTCGATCTGGGCTATTATGACATCTCGCTGAAAAACAGGTGAATGGAGTAAAAATCCGTCTCGAAATGCAGGTGCATCAGCATCACTAATCTGACTCACATAGTTGGCCAGAAGAACATCATCCTCAGAGTCATAAGGCATTATGTGGTCTTCAGTGGAAGAAGCTAGACTGATGGTCCTGCCACTGCAGCTTGAAGATAAAGAAACGTTGCGTTGTCTTCGTTTTGTTGCCCTTTTCTTTTCTTTTATAGTTTTTGCCTGCTGTAAACCCGATGGACCTGCTTCTGCAAGGTCAGTAGCACAGATTGATTTTCCAGGTGGTACATTAAGTTTCTTTTTCCTAATTGTTTTATGTTCTGGGCACGCCTCAGCTCGGCTCTGTACTAATGTTTGCATAAAAGAGTTTCCGATAAGAGCTGCGTTTATAATTCGATCTTGTTTGGGCAATCTAGCTAATGGTTCCTCTTTATCTACGGGGTGTATGCCTGTCTTTCTGAAACCAGCAATCAAATTCGCCTTGGTCTCGGTCAAAGAATCCAAAGCGGTTTTTAATAGTCGTGGAAACTGATCCTTAGGTGTAGTCGACAGTTTCCTACCCAGTTGACTGTTCTTCCATTGAAGTAATACTTGCCGCCACTTGCACTTCAAAGGTCGAAAATATGCCACGTCTAGGGGCTGAAGTATATGTGTTGCGTTGGGTGGCAAGCAAATAAAACTAACATTGTGCTTCTCACACTCCTTCAAAACTGTTTTGTTAATATGTGAAGCAAGGTTGTCTCCAATCACCACTTTTCTTCCATTTTTCTTCTTAAGAACTGGCATAAGATGATTGAGAAACCAGTCTTCAAATGTTGCGCTGTCCATCCATCCGCTCTTTGTTCTATTGTATCGAGCGCCTTCGGGACCATTTTCAGTCCAAGTTGACCAGAGATGATCCGACTTATAAACGACGAACGGTGGAACTACTTCCCCAGCGGCGTTACCACAGAACATGACAGTAAAATTAACTTTTGTAGCGTTTATTATTGTTTCAGGATATTTTGTTCCTCTTCTGCATAATATAGTCTTTTTTCCTGGGTCATCACAAAGGTTGCTTTCATCGTAGTTGAATATGTTTTCGGGTGGAACGCTTTCTAGTTCTTTGTCGATGTTTTCTATAAAATTGGAAATAACTTCTTCCGACACTTGAGCTCGAACTCTTTTAATATTGTTAGCAAGTCGCCGTGAAAGAGATTGATGTCGTGAAAGAAAAGAAGCCAACCAGTCTTTACCAGGAATGTTGTCCTTAAAAAATTTCACAACTCTTCCCTGGGATGCAAGGTAATTTTTTATTATAATTTTTAGGTCGAATGCTGTCAGAGGAAACCCATATTCCGAAAGCGCTGTTATGTGAGCTTCAAACGCCTTTTCTTCCTCTTCAGTAAATATAGTAGGTTTACCTGGTTTGTTAGGGTGCTTCCGGGTTAATTTGTTTTTCAAAGTGCTGCGAGGAATGTTAAACAACTCTGCAGCCGCTCTTTGTGTGAGCACTTTTGATTGGATTGCATCCAGACATTTTTTTAAATCTGCCTGGGTGTAGTCGACATATCGACGACTGCCAGGCTTTCGTCTGTACACGGATGGCATCAGGAATGTAGCTCTTTAATTTAGTTCTGTAACAAATTGATCAAAAATGTAAAGTTCTTCGCTAATAAACTTCGCAGGGCTACTTTGGCCCGTAGGTCCAAAGTTACCCGAAAAGGCGGTCAATGTATACCGATTTTCTAGATCTGTAATTTAAGTCTCAAAACATAACTACCTAAATGGTATTTAAAAAACAATTGCCATACTCCTACATACATGCCTAAGAAAATAAATAACAATCCAATTGGAAAACTTACCAAAATACAGCATTACACATCAAAGTTTGCAGCAGAAAAAAACGCCGGTGTTAGTGTCAAAACTTCAAATGGCGCGAACATGTAGCGACGTGCACTTGAGTCGGTAAAACAGTTCCACAAGAATGCGTCTCCTATCGCCATCTATTAGTTACCGAAGGAACTACGACGTTTAGTTGTGTGGTCGCGACACGGTGGGCAGTTCAAACATTTTCTCAATTTGGGCCAAAGTTATGCCCTAGGGTCAAAGTAACCCGCCTCTACGGTACCTTTTTTTTTTTTTTTTTTTTTTTTTTTTTTTTTTTTTTTTTTTTTTTTTTTTTTTTTTTTTTTTTGGGTGGGAAATCATCAAATGACCTCTCCCGCTCTGGGCGGAGCGGAAGGGCGTGTCAGACTCTTACTGACTAAAACCCACCCGTGCCAGGGCCACGGTAACTCTAAATGATTGAATTTTCACTAACTAACATAGCTTACTTACACTTACTAGCGACCCGCTCATGCATCGGTCGCTTGTGTGCGACATACTAAAGCGTTGCCTAATGTTTCGACAAGCCGAAATGTCGAGATTTCTGCGTCTATCCAAGTTAAATATTATTGTAAACCTTCGTTAGGTTTATATGTCTATTATTAGAATTATACCTATGTGTCCATCAAATCTGAGAAAGTGTATAACTTTTAATACAAGAATTAATATACATATATTAAAGTACGTACGTCTATTTTTGTTACAGGTGGCTTTGATTTTTAGAATGAATAGCGATTGGCGTGGAAATCAACTCTTAGACATTAAAATCAAAAAAACATTCACTCTGGTAGTGGTAACATAACATATCATACATGGTAGTAATACTAAAACAATATCAGTTAACCGTAATAATTCATAACTTTTCACTATTTTAAAGCGCCTTAAGATTTTTTAATAGCAAAATCATAATCTATACACTTATTGCCAGCGATGTGATAAAAAGGTTTAATGAAACTGTTTACGTCTAGTCTGTTGTAATGACAAGTACTTTGAGTTTTTTATTTATAGCAATTTAATGAGCCAATATTCACGAATATAAAACACCAAAAATTATTGGTGTAAATTAAATTCGATAACTATGCCGACGTTCATACATAAATTGGCCATGTTCTTTGCCAGATACAAAATCAAAAAAAGAACGGTCATTCGTATTCCGTGGAGAATACGTAAGTATTGTCGAAACGTACCAAGCTCTACGCTCCTCTAATATAAACACTAACAGATTTTTCGTAGCTTTTAGTAATGGTAAGTGCACCAGGCAATTCATTGGCAAAAATAAAATCGGCACCAAGCCGAAAGAAATTGCAAAATACCTGAAATTGACAAATGCTCAGCTCTATACGGGCCACTGTTTAAGGAGAACATCGGCTTCTTTATTGGCGGATTCAGGAGCAGACATGACCCAGATTAAAAGACACGGTGGATGAAAATCGGTTGTAGTGGCGGAGGGCTGCATTGAAAATACCTTATCGGAATAACGTATCCTTTTATGATTTACACAGAATGAAAGGGGTAGCCCTAAGCCCACTACAATTTAGAACAAAGAGCTAGACGAGCACTTAATTCGGGACATTAGGTGGTCTTGTGCATAATTTGGGACAGTCGACAGCGGTGTGAATAATTTAGACGTCAATGTGACACTTATCAAATTAAAACGTGTATTATTTTAGTTTATTACGACTTTGTTGTTTGTCTATCGTCAATTGTTTTTTTTTTCAGGTATTGGGGCAACGCGACATCTCCATCAATCAACTCAGCCTATCGCAATCCACTGCTGGATATAGGCCTCACGCAGGCTTAGCCACAACACTCTGTCCTCCGCCTTCCGCATCCAGTCCGTCCCAGCCACCTTCTTATGATCTTCAATTCATCCATTTGGGGGCTTACCCCACTATGCGTGCTGATACGCGTTCTCCACTCCAGGACTCGTCTACTCCACCGGCCATCGGTCTTTCGACAAACATGGCCAGCCCACTGCCACTTCAGTTTGCCTACTCTGCAAGTTATGTCGGCTACTCCGGTTCTTTTCCGAATAACTCATCTATTAACATTTAATCAAACTAACAAATTGAAAGGCCTCTATTCATACTCCATTGTAACTCTGTCTGACTGTTACCTTTTCACAATTCAACGGATTTATATGAAACTTGGTAAACGGATAGACCATCACCTATGGTAGGGCATAAGATAGTATGTTCCCATAGTATAATTTCTAACTTCCATGCAGGGTAAGCTTCGAGCAAAAGCTAGTTCCACCATTTAGAAACCATTCATTTCAAGACCAGTCGCCACAAGCTTAGAAAATCAGGAAAACGACCTCCCTAGACAAACTACAATGGGCCTAAATTAGATGTTTCAAAATGTTACCATGGTTTAACCCGCTTTAATCCATGTAAGTGACCCAAAGAGTTATAGTGCCAGCCAAAACATTAACTGCCGAATTAAGTCTGGCTAGGCTTCCACTTACACCTGAATTTATCTAGTAATAAGCCTACGGAGGCACGGGAAATAGCCTTTGGCTAGGCTATAAAATAAATCTCTTGTGTACGAAGAAATCTCTCTTCTCTATGACATTAGATACCTACATAAAATCACGTCTGTATACTCTATGGTCTACGAGTATAAGGCTAGGCCGAGGTATCACACATTTTGTCATATTTTAGATACTGTAGAGATAATTGAAAGAAAACAAAGAAAATACGTTTATTTGCGGTAAACATGACGCAAAGAAAATACACACAATTATAAAAAAAACGAGTTGGGGGATAATAAGCATCACATCCACGCAAAACAGCAATCGCTCAGCATAATGCTACGACCCTATGCGAGACAGAGCCCTAGCGCTGGTTGATATTGGTTGGTATTGACATGTATGGTTCTAATATGTAACTTTTTCTGGTAATTATAGAATAATGACATAAAATTATGAGATAAGCAGTACAGTCCATTCACAGTTATTTGACCTCTGACAGCAGCAACCCAATAACAACCTTATAGTAACGATAATAAAGATCACTATGATTTTGACAGTGATGCAAACTCAAAGGTAAAATAAATAATTTAAAAAAAAATAAAAACACCCCTGCCTTGTCAATAAGTTAATGAAAAAATTTAACAATTAAAACAAGCTAAATGATTTTTTAGTGTTGAACAGGCACAAGGTAAGTACTAAATATATTATAATATTTACTGTGCAATTAAACCGCCATTGTGCCCAAAAGTAGAAAACTGAAAACCAATATTTTCACTGCAGTCGGGGGACGGTTCCTTGGAACAGTTCTTTACAGGTCCCCCGACTTCGCTGAAAAGATTGGTTTTCAGTTTGGTGGTAGCATGCGCAACTCGACTTTACCTTCACCCCGTAACGCGCCAATTTCGTCAGTGCTTGGCTCAATTTTGACACCCAAACCGACTGTGCTGCCACGTATCGTTTCGTCATCGAACTCTACGAAGACGGCTTGTGGTAACTCTCCCGGTTCCAGTTGGTCACGGCGTAGCGCTGGCCATACGAATTTTCAGATGACCCCATAGCACCATTTACCAAGCCGTGTCCAACGTTAATATTTTTCCGCAACATTACTCGAGACCCGATACCAACTTTTAAAAATGCAACAATACCTCCTGTTTTGTTGGGGTCAGAGGTATAAATTCAGGGTTTGGCCGTTGTCCGTAAGTTTTGGCTTCCACGGATATATCTGTTGCCACCACGTCATACGTCCGGCATGTTTTGCAGAGTTCGTTGGTCATTGTTTCACTTGTAGTCATCTACCTGTCTTGTCGTGGAAAATATTCGCACACACTCGCCATCTGCGAATGGTCCAATGAGTGGTACTCTACGCCAATCCAGAAGTGAATTTTCAACCCGCAGACTATTCAAAATATCCACAAATGTGGTGTCGTCTGATTGCCTCATATTCTGTGGCAGTTCGCAGAAGCTAAACAACGTCAATAAGTCCACTTCAGCACTTAAATGTGGCGGTTATTTGAAGCAGAATGCCCCGCCGGTAGATTTAGGTACTGGAAGAAGCAGGTCCCCAAACAGCAAAACGTTGACACCGGCAAAATAAGCATCGCTTACTGTCATTTGTTGTAGCCGGAGGTGAATATTTCTTAAGGTTGCGTAGGGAACCATAGAAATCTCATCTATGATAAACCATTTTATACTACTAGGCGACTACACGCTAAGGGCCTCGGACGTGGGTGTGGGATACGGACCTCAGCTTAGGGCGTTGCTGGGGGAGGGCAGCAAGGTATACGCTGGATCGGAATGATTATTATTAGGGGACCAATTTAAAGCTACATGCTCAGCGGCGCGGAGGCGTTTCATGAGCTGTTGGATGGTGGGCATTCGAAAGTCTATGTGAAGATACACATTTCGGACATAGAAGGGGGCTTCCGTAACCTTACTGTGGAAACAGTTCTGAAGGGTCTGCATCATATGAAGATGGCGGGGCTTTGCGTGCACAAATACAACGCAGGCATAGGTCATGATGGGCCGGATAACTGCGATGTAGATGCGCAATTTGCACTTGAGAGACAGTTTATTGCGGGCGGTTAATAGAAAGTGGAGCCTACCGAGAGGGAAAGAGACGCTCGATCGAGCCATCCTTATGTGCTCAATGAAGGTGAGATAGTGGTTGAGGATCACACCCAGGTATTTAGCTCGCTTCTTTCAAGGGATCGGCTTGCCATACATAGTGATCGGACTGGTGTTGCGATGCGCTCGCATCTTCGGCTTATATAGGCACGGGCAGCCACCACGACCACACCGCCCCGTGACTCCCGCGGCTAGCTAGCGGCCAGCGTGCGGCCGCAGGCCGGTGTTTTATTTTATTGATGTTTATTACTTACTATCTGCCGCCAGCGGCTCCGCCCACGTGAATATCGGAAACTATCCCAAGGGAACATACGCCCGGGATAAAAAGTGTATCCTATGTGTATGTGTGTGTCTCCAGAGTACAATCTGCCAGTGTTAAATTTCATCAAGATCCATTCAGCCGTTCTGACGTGATTGAGTAAGAAACATCCACACTTCCGCATTTATAATATTAGTATAGATATAAAATTTGTCTTCAAGAAGCAAGCGTGGAAATGAATAAGCCATTTTTTTATTCGTTTTTCTTTGGGTTATTAAATAGTACCTACCTAATATTATATTTCTTTAATTTATTTTTTATGTTAAGTATAATTGAATGAATGCATATTGAATGCTACTGTTATATATTTTCGTTATGTACTAAGCAAGCTCTAGATAATACGTAGTCAAATTACTATGAAAAAATATATATTCCGTTTTTTTTCTTGAACCTTGGCTCCCCGATTATGTTTCTTTAAATTTTCCTAGCCTCTTCCTAATTTTTTTAGCCTATGTTACCCTGGATGACGCAACGCTTCTAACGATACCACATGCATTGATATCGGTTAAGCCGTATAGAAGTTATGGTGGAATAAAGAAACTCACAAACATACATGAACCCCGAAAACATAACACTCCTTTTTTGGGCAGTCGTGTAAAAAAACACTCACTAAAGGATATCGATACCTAATGTTTCTCTGGTACCTCATTAACGGCATAACTATGTATGTCTATTAACTGCTCCCTTAGTACGATGTTTTTTTTTTTACATAGTCTTTGACATAATCTTCTCATTATTTGACATTACATAACTACAATTCTAATTCAACTCTGTATTAGTAGTTGTAATGGCAAACATGTCATTTGGTTTAAATAGATTTTTATTATTTTACTAGCTGCGCCCCGCGGTTTCACCCGCAGCGGTATGAATTATACTTACGACCTAGTTTCAGACCTACCAAATATACACAAAAAAAATTATAAAAATCCGTCAAGCCGTTTCGTCAAGAGTTCGATAACAAACACTGTGACACGAGATTTTTATATATTACATCTATTTATATAGATTATTTTATATTTTGTGAATGTGAGAAAGTTGTAAGCCTTGTAGACTAGATTTTGTAGACTATTTTCTATTTTTATTAAGTACCTGGTACTTGCTTAGAGGCCTACAGTGTCCTCCCATACCTGTTAACACTGTAATTTGAAAACATTATAAAAGCCAATAATTTCTAAAAGAGTAACCGTGGAGTTTCTTGCGGGCTCTTGTCCATAGGAAACGACCAATTGGAAATGTGCACCTAGCTTCTGTCGTTTCATAAATGCCCATGTAATGGCGATAAAACAATACTTTCTGAACTCATATTTTTCTAGAAACTACACCACAAACAGCCATTGACCCCCTAATCAGGTGAGGTTGTGAAATTATTAGTTTGTTTTTTTTTATCTTAGTGCTCTTACTCACGAGCGGCACGTTGCCAACGGCAGAGGCAACTGCAGCAGCCGACGAGTGTCGAAGGCTGCAGTTGGACTTGGGTATCGTTTTATCTACATATCGAGTGACCCGTCACGCCTGCGAAGTTTCGCTAGCTAATTATTTTAATTTTATTTCTGGATAGCTTTTGTTTAAAAAAAAGAATTTAAATTAGGTAGATAAAAAAAGTAATAAGTAGTTCTACTTTAAATTAATTTTATAGTAATGCTGCATGCTTATCCCAAAACCCTTCAAAATATTAACTATTATTCTTAAGAGGGCGTGCAACGGTACACTTGCGCCACTCCTTTAAAAAAATATTATCTCGTGACTGAGAAGGAAGAATAACGGCTCAATAAGCACCCTCGGTAAGTGTGTCTAGAATTTTCTAATACCTTTTCTATAGTTTCATATTGAAACACGTAGCAACAAATTCTATCTGAAGAAAAGCGGCCACATTCCTCTAGATAGTATTTTGTTGCTTCGTGTAAATTCAATTAGGATTTTGGTTTATAGGTTTTTTTTTAATATTATTATTCATTTCGCACGTTTTCTCATAACACATCTGACATTGGCAGAATTGTCGACATCGGCACCGTTGCCATAGAGAAAAATAGAGAAAACACACCAACTTACTTTTATATAATAGGTCTTTACCTATGAAATTGCCGTTTTGTATGAAAAAATTTAAACGAATTTTTTTCATGAATTTTTTATTTGTATTAATCGAAGTAATCACCCATGCAATCAATGCATCTTTGCCATCGCAGTGGCAGTTTATTGATGCCCTTCTTAAAGAAATCAGCTGGACGGGAGGCAACAAATTCTTCAAAGGCATTTTGTACTGCCTCTCGGGTATTAAATTTTTTTCCCGCCAAGAAGTTATCCAAATTCTGGAAAAAGTAGTAGTCTGTAGGCGCAAGGTCTGGTGAGTAGGGCGGATGACGGAGAGCTTCCAACCCCAGTTCTTGCAACTTGGAGACCGTCTGCTGTGCAGTATGAGGTCGCGCGTTGTCGTGCAGGAGCAGCGGAGACGAGCGATTGACCAATGCTGGTTGGAGATGCGCCAGCTTCTCCATCATTGTGTTCAGTTCTTCACAGTACACATCTGCAGTAATGCTCACCCCGTTTGGTAAGAAGCTGTGATGAATCACACCGGCGCTAGACCACCAAACAGTGACCATCACTTTTCTAGGGGTAAGTTTTCGTTTAGGGCATTGTTTAGGTGCTGAACCAGGATCCAACCAACTTGCTGAGCGCTTACGGTTATCAAACAGAATCCATTTTTCATCGCAGGTAACAATGCGGTTCAAAATTCCTTCATTTGTGTGTCTGTTGAGCAGTGCAAGGCACGTCTCGACGCGTACTTCGCGCTGGCGATCATTGAGTTCGTGGGGCACCCATTTGTCAAGCTTTTTTACCTTGCCAATTTGACGCAAATGGACCAATATTGTTTTGACGCTAACGTCGAAAGCTGCTGCTAATTCAGCCGTAGATTGTGTATCATCAGCTTCCACAATCGCCTTTAATTCGTCATTGTCGACCAAAGTCTTCGGACGACCGCGAGGTTAATTTTTCAGGTCGAAATTTCCAGAACGGAAGCGAGCAAACCAATAACAGGTGGTGCGTTGGTTTGTAGTGTTAGCTCCGTAAACGTCGTTGATGTTGCGTGCCGCTTGTGCCGCGTTGCTGCCACGACGGTACTCATATTCCATAATTACTCGAATTTTTAACGTATCCATGATGACGAAAAAGATTGAAATGCGATGAAAATGTAACACTAATCAATAAAGAAATGACTACTTTTAGAAAAAAAAATCCATGTTTTTAAAATAAAATTAATTTGAAATTAGAATTCTTAGCCAAACAAAAATTATTTTGATTTGAAATGGCCAGTACTGCAGAACGGCAATTTCATAGGTAAAGACCTAATATAAAGTTTCAGTGACGTCATTCGGTAAATTGCAGACGCTATGTGGCGGTTACCGCTCTTTTAGGAAACCGTAGATTTATTAAATAATTTTGGCACCGACAATGTTTCGCTTTGTAACCATTATGTTTATTGCTTCTCCTAAAGTATCAGTTTCGGTCTAATGGGTGAGGGAACCGCAACATATTGTGTTGATACCGATATTTTAGTCAATTGTATCAAATGATCGTCGAAGCAGACGAACTATTCATGTTTAATGTAATGTGTGAAACGTTTTTGTAACTTGATGATTAAATGAAGAATTGTTTTTTTGGAATCGGCTTTAATTTCAATCGTTTTTGCTATGCAATAATATATTTTTAATATATTATTTCTTCTTGAAAGAGGGAGAAGAAGAAATAAAGAAAGAAACAAAATAAAACAAAAGAAATAAATAAAAATGCGTTTATTGGCATTACAGCAAAAAAAAAACACCTTATAACTATAAAAAATACAAAAAAAAATGATTAATGCCAAAAGGGCCTCAGCTCAGCATCATGTCAGATGACAACACAAGGTGTACCACCTGATCCTGATTTTTAGCTGCAACCCACGAGTGCCATGCGTTAGAATAACCACCGAACTGCCCAAAACTACAAACTCACCACGGGGTATTTCAGTGGTTAATAAACATATTATAGGGAAGTGAGTGTCTGTTTAAATAAATCCTATCCTACTAATATTATAAATGTGAAAGTTTGTGAGGATGGGTGGATGGATGGATGGATGAATGTTTGTTACTCTTTCACGCAAAAACTACTGAACGGATTTGGATGGAATTTGGAACACAGATAGTTTATAACCTGGATTAACACGTCGGATACTTTTAATCCCGGTAATACGTTCCCGTGGGATAATTTATGACATCCACGCCACGCGGAACATAACATTACGCCTTGTTTCTCCGAAGGGTTAGTCAGAGGTACACCTATAGTACTTACATCTAAACGCCACTTTATGCTTAAGTCTCATGTAATAGGGGCGAGCCTATTGCCACCAACCGGGCACAGATCTAGACTCCGGGCTTCTACTGAGAAATTCCAGATGGAAAAACCCAATAACAATTTGCCCGACCTGGGAATAGAACCCAGGACCTCATGCTCCGCAATAGGGCTTGCGATCACTAGACCAATGAGGCGGACGAACTATGTTTAATTTTTGTAACTTGATGTTAAAATGAAGAATTGTTTTTGGGGATCTGTGGAGTAATTGCATAACCCACTATATTCGGTCCAAACGCTCGTGGCACGCGGGGCCTTAAAACACGTATAATAAACACAGCAGTATGGGCAACCCTAATGACTGACGTCACAAACGTGTTTTTATAGCCCCGCGTGCCACGAGCATTTGGACCGACCGACATGATAGTAGGAATGGGTTTCATTTTGACAGTTCAACAACATTCATTGCGTAATTTTTTGCGTTGTTGAGCAGACAATTTTTTTCGAACATATGAAGCAATGGATTAGCAATAGGCTTCGAAATGATTCAGATTGTGATTAATAGTGTGTTACGTAATTAGGGTGCTGCTTTAATTTCAATCGTTTTTGCTTTGCAATAATATGTTTATAACATAATTATAACATATCACATTTCTTCGAAGAAATAAATTGTGAACTGTGAACGCTTGTCCAAAGCGTTTTTTTTTTTTTGTTATCCTATTTTGAGTCCCACTGCTAGGCAAAGGCCTCCTCTTTTTACTTCCAAAACTCCCTGTTGACCCTGTAAACCTTATCAGATTGCCACACTACCTTCGCCGCGGTCTACCCCGACGGTGGTGTCCTCCCTCAGGCGTCCCACGATCTTTGCCCATCTCTCCGGGTATATTCGCGCGACGTGTCCGGCCCACTTCCACGTCAGCTTGGCTGTTTTTTTTCCAACATTCGTTACTAAAATTTACCAAATAATAAGAATACCAGCTTGTTAATATCCCACTGCAGGGCAAAGGCCTCTTCTCATACAGAGAAGGCACGTGCATTGATCACCACGCTTGCTCAAGACGGGTTGGCGATTTCAGACTTATAAGTAAAACTATAAGTCCGGGTTTCGTCACGATTTTTTCCTTCACAGATGTCAACAATGATATTACTAGTGAGCTGTACACCTCGCGAGTATGTCTTTGCATAGCTAAAAACTGAATAAATGTTCAGCGCGCACCTTAAAACAAAATCCAGAGGCTTACAAGAGCTAAAGCGCGGTCACTGTCGGATTGCATAGAAAAGAAAGAGACGCGCGATGACACAACGCTGGTAATTTATTGCAAAATATGAAGCAATTATGGATTTTAAAAAAATCTATTCATTGGACTTAAAAATTAAAACACTATTACGTTAGTATGCTACTTGTAGAATAATCTGAATGTTTGCATGTATGGTTTTTAATCGTTAAAAATAATTTTTAGAGGTGTCTTCGTGTTTTTTTTCTATCATATCAATTTAATTGTATTATGTTTTCAATACACTATCTAACTAGCATATATCCAGAAGAATATCATATTTTTTTTTTATTTTGGTTACTGCAGTGGATCATATATTTTTAGGCATTATAAATTTGCGTTTAGGTCATGTAGCGCGCACAAAGAGCGCGAAATGGGTGAAATATGATTTTTATTTACGTTTTCTATCCCCATATCTCCTAAAAATTTCGAAAAAATGAATATATCCAAATATTCCATATAATTATCGAATCTGCTCACAAAATTTAACGAGAATCGGTTGAGAAATGCGACCTGTAGAGGAGAACAGACATCCCTCGGACATACGAACGCATTTTTATCAAAGCTGAAACGGAGACGCTTCGCTCGGTCAATAGGTAATAAGTAGTATGGTTGTCAATAATGTCCAAGATAAACTCAGAGAGTGCATATGCATGTTGATTTAAAAGAGTGTCCATGGAGTTTCTTGCCCGTTCTTCTCCATAGGTACCTACTACGCTTTGAAATGGCCAACTAGCTTCATTTTTCTGACTGACTGACCCCTTTACAATTCAAAAGTGCCTGTAATTGGTTTATTTGAAATAAATGCTTTGAGTTTGAGTTTATTGAAAATTTCACATTTAAGGGGACCACATGACCTAAACGCAAATTTATAATGCCTAAAAATATATGATCCACTGCAGTAACCAAAATCAGAAAAATATATGATATTCTTCTGGATGTATTCTAGTTAGATAGTGTGTTGAAAACATAATACAATTAAATTGATATGATAGAAAAATCATGAAGATACCTCTAAAAAAATATTGTAACGATTAAAAACCATACTATACATGCAAACATTCAGATTCTTATCAGATTATTCTACAAGTAACATACTAACGTACTACTACATCTTTTTAATAAAATAAGTGATAGACATAATTTGAATACTAAAACCTCCTCCTTTTTGTGAAGTCGGTTAAAAATAAAGATGAAATAGATCAACCATTTTTTAGATTATCTAAAGTACATACATCTTTTATGGGGTACTGTGTTAAATGTTACAACAAAATACCTTGTGATATATTGCAATTAAATCAAAGAAAATTTAAAACTCATATTAAAAGTACACTTTGTAAACAAGCATATTACAAATTAGAGGATTATATCCTAGACAAGAATGCTTGGAAACATGCTGCTCCATAGGACAATCTAGAGTCTAGACAAAATCAAACTGGTTGCTAATTTAATTGTATAATTTATAATTTTTATGACATTGTTTTTTACATTATGTAACTATTATAACTCACACACTAAATTATTACTTGTGAAATTTTGGAAAAATCATTTACTTTCAATATTTGTAAATATGTGAGCACCATGTATCTATCTCATAATTAATTTACCTGTCATACGTTATATTTAATTAGTTTTACCTATTGTGGTATAGTAATTTTATTCTAAGTGCATCGTCTTCACATATAATTAATGTATACATTATATTGTAAAACGTTTTTAAAAGAGTAACGGTGGAGTTTCTTGCCCATTCTTCTCAATACGAAACTACCTTTTGGAAGGGGCAACTAGAATCAATTCTTTTTTTTTTGTAAATTTTGACGTTCAGAAGTGCCTTTTATTTCTATTCTGATATCTATTTGAAATAAATGATTTGACTTTGACTTTGAACGTATTGAAGGTAATACCGGGTGCGGCGATTGAACTGTCCGTCTCTATCTAACTGTTTTAAAATTTGAACCACTGAATCGAATGCCGCCAAAACTTCAAATTTTGGTCTTTGACATGTTCTCTATCATTATTTGAAGTGATTCTGTTGTGAGAGAAACACATTCGAATTTAGAAAAATGGATTTAAAACGAAATTCAGTGCTTGCTCTTCATTTGGAGGGAAAATCGAATATCGAAATACGTCGAGCACTGCCAAATCTTCAATTAAACGAGAAATTTGTGCATCGCACTACTCAACGTTATAATGAGACTGGTAACGGTGGCGGACGACGCTGCACTGCAACAGCGCCAGCAGTTCTCGAAAAGGTGCATCATCGATTAGACAGAAATCCAGCGCGCTCAGCAAACCAGCTCGCGCAGGATCTCAAGGTGCAAGGTGCGATCGCAGCGTTCGTCGCATATTGAAGGAAAAGCTTAAAGTCAAACCATTAAAAAAAAACCTTTCTCAGGAACTCACTGCTTTACAACGTAGCAAACGGTAGGATCGATCGAAAAAGCTGATTCGCTTGCTCGACTCTGGCGAGCTTCCCAATTTGGTGTTTTCAGATGAGAAAACTTTTTGCGTTGAACGTTTTTTAAACAAATATAATGACCGTGTTTGGTTGAAGGGACGTGTCAGCGACCATTCAGACGAATTACAAGTCACTCGGCGCCAAGGAGCCGACCAAATCATGGTCTGGGCGGCGGTGTCTGAAAAAGGCCGTTCTCCGCTTGTCTTTCTTCCAATGGGTCGCAACCAAGACAAAATAAACCAACAAATCTATCGAGACAAAGTCTTGCGACCAGGGCTGATACCGTGGGCGCGCAACACATTCGGTTCTGAGCGTTGGACTTTTCAGCAAGACTCGGCACCATCGCACAGAGCAATTGGAACGCAAAATTGGTTGAAAGCAAACGTTCCAGTGCTGATCGACCGAGATATGTGGCCTTCATCATCGCCCGACTTGAATCCGCTGGACTTTTGTATTTGGGGTGTTTTACAGGCCAGGGCCTGTGCTAAAAAGCACACTTCGGTGGAAGCGCTCAAAGTTACTCTTACGCGAGAATGGAATTGTTTGAGTGACGACGTCGTTCGAGCAGCCTTCGCTTCTTTCAGGAAGAGACTTCAGCTTGTAGTAAAGGCTAAAGGCGGATTTATTCCTTCGGAATAAGTCATAGTAAAACTTTGAACTTTCTATTTTCACATGGCAAAAGTGTATAAATAAATATTGAAAATTAACAGAAATATTTCATTTTCACATACGGACAGTTCAATCGCCGCACCCGGCAGTTTTTTTTTTTTTGTACAATGAATAGATTTTTTGTAAATCCATAATTGCTTCATATTTTGCAATAAATTACCAGCGTTGTGTCATCGCGCGTCTCTGTCTTTTCTATGCAATCCGACAATGACCGCGCTTTAGCTCTTGTAAGCCTCTTAAAATTACCTTAGTGACGTAAAATTCATACCTACCTATATTACAAGACACAAATTAAATAAATTCCAAAGTAGTACCGACGCAATTTCAGACACACATGCTCACATCACATGCAAAACTGACTAGGTTTACCCAACGGATTCCACATGTATTATTATAACAAACGTCAAAAATAAACGTATTTGTGCAAAAATAAACTTCGTCTATTATCAACATAACAGAGTACCGAATTAAAACTCACGGGAGTACGCTTGACTTAAAATAGAATTACTTTTTGAGTGCTTTCAGTATCCGTTTACACTTTCATCTTTATTATAGCGTATTGCCTTACATTATAGGTATAATACTTTGTAATAAGAAAATGTCCCTTGATCTTTGTTGGGCGAATTACCAAAGCCCAAAGACCTTATTAGGCATCTGCCCCACTGCCGACGATTAAAGACTCCCACAGACAGGCGCGACGCGACTGTTGTAGAAAAATTATTTCCTTGAAGTAGGTATTCATAGGAATTGTTCTAATAGAGTCGCGTCGCCCGTTTGCGGGAGCCAAGCGAGTAGAGAAAGTAACTAAAAATTAAAAAAAAACTGGCTGAATGCGAGTTGGACTCGCGCACTAAGGGTTCCGTACCATTATCTATAAAAACGGCAAAAAAATCACGTCTGTTTTTTAGTATCTGTTGTTATAGCGGCAACAGAAATACACCATCTGTGACTATTTCAACTCTAACTATCACGGTTCATGAGATACACCCTGGTGACAGACGGATAGACAGACGGTCGGACGGACAGCGGAGTCTTAGTAATAGGGTCCCATTTTACCCTTAAAAAGTGAACTTTAATACAGATGGAAACAAGATGGCCTATTTCTGTCTCCAGTCCCACACCCCGTATTTGTAGACCCTAAGCTTTAAAATCTCATGAAGTCGGATGCAATATATCTTAAGTTAAGAAGATGCCAGTCGACTTTCTTGACTTGGAACTTAGGATAAGTGCATTTTGTTCATTGTTCCTTGTTAAATTTAAAAAACTTCGGTGCCACCATCGAGTATAAAGCCCAAACTGCGGCTAAGAAGCTGGGCATCCTAATTAGGGTGAAGCGATATTTACGCCTGGACAGCTTTTAACCCTGTACAAAGCGCAAGTCCGATCCTGCATGGAGTATAGCAGCCACCTTTGGGATGGCTCAGCTAAATACCAACTTGCCGTGCTTGACTCGGTGGAACGCAGAGCTAAGAGACTCATTGGCGACATAAAACTAGTGGATGCCAAGCTTCACAGCTTGGCTCATCCCCGTAAGGTTGCCTGCTTGTCGGTCTTCTACAGATTGTACTTCGGTGAGTGTGCCCAAGAACTCCACGACCTCATTCCACCGGCCCCCTTCTACCATCGAACATCTAGGCGCACTGCAAGTTACCATCGTTGGTGGAAAGCAACTTGGTAGAGTTGCTATTCCACCAATTCGCACTAAGCGCTTCTAAGCATCTTGTATAATGCGCACAGCAAAAGAGTGGAATTCTCTATCTGCGTCTGTGTTTCCGAACGCATACAACCCAAATCTCTTCAAAGTGAGAGTGAACAGGCTTCTCTGGGTCGGCTCACTCCATCGTCGACTTTGTCTCTGTCATCTCTGACCTAGACTAGTGTCAAGAGCAAACCCACTTGACATAAAAAAAAATATATATATATTTGAAAATGAACTGAAAAAGAGTCGGGTTTCTTGATTTATTAAACTTACTTTTTTTACACTTTTTAGTTATTTTTATTTATTTATTCTTAATTAGGTTATTTTTCTCTCACTGTACATATAAAGTAACGCTTTAGGTACAGTCCGCGAAGTCTAAGTTGAGCTTTGCATTTGTGTGAGGTGCGCGGCAGAGTTGCGTCGCGCGAGGGACGCACCGCGCCTCAGGCCAATTGACAAAAAGCAGTATAAACCGGTTTAAACCAAGCAAAGGACGCGTCGCGCTCTAGGCCGACGTCACACCTACTATCTATGTGATTTTATAATAATTATTTTTCACGGTAATAAGACCACGGTAATACAATTATATGAACTTTATCACAGCTTTATTATAAGTAGTTGGAGGAGGCGTATGACCAGCAGTGGACGTCTTTCGGCTGAAAATGATGATGATGAAACAAAAGTTAAGGTAAGGTTTGTACTCGTAAGGTATTTATGCTCGTGACTGTACAATACATTCTAATTTCTAATACGGTGTCTCCGCGGGAGCTCTGCAGTGAGCCAGCAGGCATGCATTAGACATGCTTTTAGTACCAGTACGGTTGGTTACCCCCTTATGGGGAAGACAAAGGATTTGTGTTTTTCTTATTGCTACGGGCGACGTCACACGAAGGATGATACTAGCATAGATTATGTAGGTATTTAGACCTTGTTTGACCTATGAGTACTTAGATATGATATTATGAATTGTTTTGGAACTTTTCATAATGTTCGTTTTCGTTCCCCCTTATTCTGGAGTACCTAGGTACAGTGTGCGAGATCTAAGTAGAGCTTTGCATTTGTGTGAGGTGCGCGGCGGAGTCGCGTCGCGCTAGGGACGCACCGCGCCTCAGGTGGGTTGCCAAAAAGTAGTATAAACCGGTTTAACCGGTTAAATGCCGTAATTACAGACACAATTAAAAAGCCATTGTGTCTTGCGTTGATCTACGTTCCGGCATACGAAAGATTAAACCAAGTAAAGGACGCGTCGCGCTCTAGGCCGACGTCACACCTACACTATTTCTATGTGCACTCACACAAATGCATAGCTCAGCTTAGACCTCGCGGTCTGTAAGTATCTAATGTTACCCTTAATTTTCTCGACATTCATGACAAGTAAGGGCCCGTTGTTTGATCAGTAGTCAAACATGCTACCTAATAGTTAAAATGCGTCCTAGTTAAACTAACAATTTGTTAAAAATGACATAAGTATGTTGTTTGACAAATGGTTAAACCAACTATAGTTAAAAAAAATACAATTTTCTATGAAAGTTAACCATGCGCAGACAGAGTAGTTAAAGTTTAGGTAACTATTGTCAAGTTACTATTAATTTTTAACTATGTATCAAACAACGTAGTCGCCAAAATAGAACGATCAGCGGCTTAAAGTGGACAACCGTCCAAAGTTTTTGAACTTTCTAATTATTCAGTTATTTAACCGACTTCACAAAAAGGAGGAGGTTCTCAATTAGCCGGTATGTTTTTTTTTATGTTTGTTAGCTCATAACTTTTTTCTGGGTGAACCGATTTGGATGTTTTTTTTTTATTTCATAGGTGGTACCCATTTAAATTTCATCAACGTGTGACTAGTAGTTTTTGAGTTATCTTTAATACTGCATATTTTTTACACGTAGTTTATATGGATGATGTGTTCATAATTTCCTTTCACTGTTATTTACACACCAAGTAGTGGTATACGAATTTGTGTGGGGTAGGTACCGCAACTAAAAAGTGAAAAATAAAAACTTTTTTTACAATAAAATACAATTTTTCACGTCTTTGTGTTTTTTTTGGAAGTCGGTTGTTTTTTTTGTAACAATTTATTGAAGAGTAGAGAATAGGACAGGTACTTCAAAGACTACCATTATGATATTTAAAAATAATAAAAACTCCGAAATTTTCATTAGCCATTGTCTCTGTATAGTCACGAGCTTATATATATTACTATGAACAGCTCGGCAATAACATCTAAACTCAAACTCAAACTCAAAGCATTTATTTCAAATAAACCATAATTGGTTTAATTGAAATAAAAAAAAATAAAAAGCAAAAGTGCCTGTAATCAGGCACTTTTGAATTGTCAAAGGGTCAGTCAGTCAGAAAAATGAAGCTAGTTGCCCATTCCAAAGCGTAGTAGGTACCTATGGAGAAGAACGGGCAAGAAACTCCATGGACACTCTTTTAAATCAACATATAGTTACAAAAAACAAATTGTTTACATCATTCATGTTCAAATTAAAAATGTGAGAACACAGTAATAAAAAAGATAAAAAAACAATTCAAAAATTTAAATTTAAATAAGCTGTGGCAGCTAAGAGTTGACCAGTCCCTACTGACGGCGCCCGTTCACGAACATGACGCATGGATCAGCACCATTCATCTGATTGCTTGCGTCAACCATTAATATATGACGGCAAAGAAGAATGAAGGCTTTCCAAAGAATTTCCAAGACAAATTCATGCGTGAACTTATTATTTTTCTTTTACATTTTACTGTGGGGCGGACTGCTTACATTGAATCCCTTTATATTTTCCAAATGAGAGCTGTCTAAGTCATTTGTAATCTACGTCGTGTTGTCGCGAATTTCATAAGGCACTATTTAAAACGATTAATATTATGCCGGTAACTTACCAATTTATTAATGAAAATATTATGTACCTATGTAAGAAAAATCTACATCTTTTTAATAAGTGATAGACATTATTTTAGTACTAAGTGGAAATAAAAATCAACACACATACACACATCCATCTTTCACACACACATCTTACACACACCACACATGCATCTTCTACACACACATACATACATACAACGACATACGACATACATCTTTTATGGGGTACCATCAAAACTCATATCAAAAGTACACTTTGTAAACAAGCGTATATTATATCAAATTAGAGAATTATATCTTATATAGGAAACCTTGGAAACATTCTGGTCCTGCTCCATAGGACAATCTGGAGTCTAGACAAAACCAAACTGCACCCTAATTACATAATAATAATTATATTTTTTTATATTTTTAAATGTTTTTATTTTTTTTATATTCTAATATTTAAAAATGTAATTTATATGTATATAATGGAATAAAGGAAATAATAATAATAACACACTATCTATCACAATCTGAATCATTTTGAAGCCGATTGCTAATCCATTGCTTCATATGTTCGTAAAAAAATTCTGCTCAACAACGTAAATAACGCAATGAATGTTGTTAAACTGTCAAAACGAAACTCATTCCTACTGTTAGTGAGTTACGTAATTACCCCGCAGGTTGCTAATTTACCTGCCATTGCTTTATATTTAATTATTGTTATTTATTGTGGTAGGTATAGTAATTTTATTCTAGGTGCATAGTCTTCACTTATAATTACATATATGTATAATTAATGTATACAAAATAATGTAAAACATTTCAAAAAATCAAATCAATATTAAAATATATTTTTTCACAAACCTACATGGGCACTTATGAAACGTCAGAAGCTAGGTGCACGGTTCCAATTGATAGTTTCCTATGGAGAAGAGCCGGCAAGAAACTCCACGGTTACTCTTTTAAAAATAAGTGGCGTTTACAATGTTTTCAAATTAGTGTTAATAGGTGTGGGAGAACAGTGTACTAGGCCTGTCAACAAGTAACAGGTACTCAACTAAATAGAAAAAGGTCTACAAATCTACAGTCTACAAGTTCGGCCTACAACGTTCTCACATTCACAAAATATAGAAGAATCTATAAAGATAAATAAAATAATTAAAATAAAAGCCTATTCAAAACCAAATGACATGACAACTGTAACAAATCAGAATTAAAATCATGTCTACAAAAGCCATTATAGTAAAGAGTTGAAATAAGAATTGGAGGTATATAATGTCAAATAATGAGAAGATTGTCGAAATGTTTTTTTTTATGATAAGATTCGTAATTTGGGAGCAGTTAATAGACATTTATATAGTGATGCCGTTAATGAGGTACCAGGGAAGCCACATGTGCAGGAGGAATTATCGCCAAACTTCCTTGTCTTCAACGTAGTTTATAATCATAAAATATGCATTTTTGCTAAGGATACTTTTGATGTGGGTTTTGGACTTTCCATCGCTAAGTTCTGTAACTGACTTTGGCAACTTGTAACGGTAAAAAGTTTTTTTACAAAAAAAACAACCGACTTCAAAAACAACATGAAAAATAACTTTAATTTCGGAAGTCGGTGTCTTTGTATCTGTATTTTGTTTTTTGCCACCGACTTCCGAAATTAAAGTTATTATTCACTTTGTAGTGTATTTTTTGAAGTCGGTTGTTTTTTTTTTTGTAAAAAAGTTATTAATTTTCACTTTTTAGTGAGTCATACCTAAATCTAAGTTACAAAGCCTAATGTCAAATGCCCATCACCTTTTACAAAATATTCCTTTTCCCGACGCAGGGACGTTAATTGTTGAGGAGTTCTCCTGGTAAGAACCAAAACCACTGCAGCTGATGGTGACGCCACCATCAGCTCCATTTCAATATATGCATTGTGACGAGCATAAATTGCTTAGCAACCATATTAAAATCGAATCGCAACCCGTGCAATACTTATTATTGAGAAGTTTTGGTGGCCGCCTCCGGTCTCATCATCAGGTTCACTTCACCGAATGGTGCTTCCCGAGTGCAAATACACGAGTTACTATAAAAAATACCCAATTCGCTATACGTGTGCCTATAAAATTTAAGGATTTCCCTCGATTTCCATGGGATCCCCTCATCTGATTCTGACTTGGTGACAATGGGCCTACCTCCAAAGCATACCCATTCAAACAAAAAAAGAATTTTCAAAATCGGTCCACAATTGACGGAGAAATCGGTAAGACCATACATTAAATAAAAAAAACATACATACAGTCCAACATATAACCTCCTCCTTTTTGGAAGTCGGTTAAAAAGAGTAACGGTGGAGATTCTTTTCCATACAAAAGTACCTTTTGGAAGGCGAAGCTAGAATCAATTATATTTTAATGTAAATGTTGACGTTCAAAAGTGTATTTTATGTGCCTAATTGAAATAAATGATTTGACTTTCACCGATTTCGAAAAACATTCACTGACAATGATACACTACTACCATGTCATAGGATATTATGTTTAGATTCTCTGCCATATAGTAGGTTTATCCCGGGTATATTTATAGTAGGTACTTACCTATAGTTGACTTCCACGCGGATGAAGTCGCAAACAGAAGCTAGTTTATCGAATTAAACAACAAGGTTAAAAAGAAAATCAGTTTATTCAAACAACAGATACAATTTCAGCGCCTTGGAGGACCAGGAGGTGGGTCGTAGTGATAGTGGTAGACCCTGTATGCGCAATACTCCATGAGTGCCAAGGCCAGTGGGAAAAATATCTTTTGCGACGCCTGCGGCGTGACGAAGTACGCCAGACACGCAGCACCCGCCGTATACCATCCGAACTCACGGTTGTTGATGTGCGAGTAGTGGCACAAAGAGATGATATTCAGGGCAATCGCAAGGTTCCCTAGAGGAACATTGTCCTCGCCAGCGAGAGAAATAGCGAAGGGAAGCACTCCCGACAGCAGGTGGACTAAAGACACGGTCTGGTCGTCTCGTCGGAGGTCCGCATTCAAACATGGCAGGGCCAAGTACCGCGCAGCTTTCAAGCTAATCCCGTAGATTGAATTGATATCATCGCCCAAAATTCCGCCTGCAGAATAACGATAAAGGAAATGTTAACGACACTATGGATATTTATACTGATACAGACACATTGACACCTTAATTAAAACTACAAATTTAGTTATTTAGTAACATATTTGCATTCAAAGACCATATCGAAAAGTAGTTTTCAGAGCTACAACTTCTGATTGTCCATCAATTCCTATGCTAAAATGAATCGATTCGGAACTCACAATTTATGACATAAGCTTTACTGCTGACATTGTCTACAGAGCACCATTATACCTACTTTGGTAATGTAAGAATCCAACTATTCCGTGTATGAAGAAATTTGCATGCATTCCAGGATGTGTGTAGCTGGCGCCGCTCATCTGACTGATCCCGCGCCCGGCCACGCAGCACAGCGCGAGATGTGCGATAGATGCATGAATGTCATCGTTTCCCATAGCATTTATACTCTACCTTGATCACTAAATATTGTTGAACACACTTAAAATCAAAAATTTGCGCACCTCATGACGTTATTTTGTGCAGAAAAAATAGTTGTCAAGTGTCATTCCAATTTCCAATACAATCTCATTTGTCGTGGAGAGTCTAATTTAAAAAAAAAATAGGTACCTATATTCGTAAGAATAATGTATTTAAATGCGAGAATTACGTGCGGAATTTGCTCAAATGGTTGAATTATGAATAAGAGCTATTGATATTACATTATAATTAAAAACAGCCCCGGATCTAGGGCGGAACAAACCGGGGACCATCCCGGGGCTCCAATTTCAGGGAGCGGCAAATTCAATCGTGGCAGGCTAGTGCACCCAGCGCACCGCAACTTGACGATAAATAAGATGCGCAGCAGTCATTATCTTTCTCTGCGGGTGGCACTGAGAAAAAAACTACCGAGTTTAGCGTAGGAACAGTTCGTCAAACGGTGACGAACTCTCTGTTTTTAACCCCCGACCCGAGGGAAAAACGACGGGGTGTTATTAGTTTGACGTGTCTGTGTGTGTGTGTGTGTGTGTGTGTATCTGGCTGTGGCATCGTAGCTCCCGAACGGATGAACCGATATTGATTTTGTTTTTTTTTGTTTGAACGGTAAATTAGTCGAGCGTGTTCCTAGCTATGTTTGATGAAAATCGGTCCAAGATGGCCGTCGCCACAAATTGGCGGATTACAGATTTTTTCACAACTCCCTCAATATGGGTATCAGATGAAAGGGCTTGACTAGTAGAATACTGTACACTATGATAAATTTCAAACCCAAGATGGCCGCCACCACAAAATGGTGAATTAGGTACATATTTTTTTTAAAGTGCGTCCCGCCCTTTCATTTGGCGATATAAAAAAGGCTAGCTTTATATATCATGCAACAGATCTATGCCGCGACGAACCAGCGGTGGATGACCGTCTCTGTAAAAATTATAGAAAAAAGTCCTTCATTTGAGAAATATTAATTCGCGTAGCGGGTGCGCCGGGCGTCCCGCCCTTTCCGGCCTGTAAGTGCAAAGGCGACACGATTTCCTTTAATTTTTGACAACAGCGCTGGCCCCTGTTGTATTGGAGCATAATTATGGAGTTTGTTTTATACTTTATAGATATATAATTATATATTATGTTAGTTTGTCTATGGGCCATTAATTGAACCCTGAAATAAATGTTTTATTTTTATTATTATCGATCGATAAAATTTTAATAATATGTTGCTGGCAAAATATTCGAGCTCGCTTCGCTCGCTCTTGCAGCCTAGCGACTCTTAATTCTTAAAACTTTTTAAGTAAGTATTAAAAAAATCTAACATATTAGAGGCAGAGTGCCCAAATTTTCGCGCTTTCTTCGCTCGTACGTGCACGCTAGATTGTCTACTGCCCGGTTTCTGAGGCACTTTTAAGTTAATTTCAATGTGTGCCGTTTAAGGGTTCGATAACAAAAAAAATCGACCCAACCATTTTTGTTTAATATTAATCGATTGTTTCACAAATAAGCTGTTGAACACAATGTTTGCTTTTTTTTATTTGGAGGGTCGATATGATGATTGACGTCTTGTTTGTCATAAATCATAAGTACCTACTTATTGCAATTATTTAGGTAAAATTAGGTACTTCAAAAGTAAATTAATTAACTCCTGTAAAACTTTTCATAAAAAAGGGGAAGAAAAGAAGAACACTAGTACTTATTCATTGTTTTTGCTGATTGTAGAACAAACAGGCACTATTTATTTATTTAAAAATCAAAATGCAATACATTTATTCGAGATAATAGTAAATCGGCAAGTTTCTAATAGTAATTTATGCCACTTATTTACCCTCGAAAAATATTATTATTAAAAAAAACTAGTATTAAAGACCAAATAAAATAATAAAATCAATTTTAGACGCGATCTCTCATACAGACCCATCTAGCGGCAACTAAGGAACTAGTTATCGGTTTCATAGATATATTGAATGGTTCGTTGCGTATTCAGAAACGCAATGACAGTTAACCGACGCGACGTTTATTGCATAAATTTATTGAATCAATAGCTGATGAGAGTTTATCTGGGATCTTCAGAAAGTTGGTGTTAAGCTTTTCTAAACTAAGTCGAGTGTCGCGATCATAGGAATTGAAAATAATTAAATTATAAGACAATCAGATTAGCAGTTAAGTTAACTAGGCCATCTATTGTAGCCTATTGCAGAACAAAAGGCTCGAAGAGTAAAATTGTAATTACCTAATCTATTCTAACAATGAACCTGAAGAGTTTGTTTGGTTTTTTGTTTGAACGCTATTTAATATCATGCTACGACCGTTAGAAGCTGAGCAAAAAGAAAAGCAGTCAGAAAGAACAGAACATAAGGCGAAAACGAAGTAATAACGCGAGCAAGCGATGCGCAACGACGCGATGGGTCGGTGGCCGAAACACGCGGACAAAATCGCGGGCAGAAACTAGTATGCTATAATCTCACCATTTATTTCAAACTCAAGCCTGTCATATCCTAATTAAAATAATTTTTTAAAATGTCTATAAATGTAAATTTAAAAAAATAAGGTTTCATGGAAAAGGTTAAATGATTGGCGGGGCGGGCAGAGGCAGACGGCAGTTTAGGCCCCGCCTTGAAAAAGATCTAGATCCGGCCGGGGCTGATTAAAAATAACGGTTATTCTGCACTAGCGCCTAAAGAAACTACTCCAGCATTTTTTCTTTACACTACACTCTATAGAATAGGTATTTAGGAAAAACAAAAACGAATAGTTTTCTTTTATCATTATTTTCTCTAAATCAGAAGATTATTCGACCTAGTGTTTTAAAACATGTCAAATTAATACATATAACACCTACTGTACCTACCAGCGTGGAAGTTAGTAATTAGGCTTTAGTTTGTAAACAAGATGGCGCTAAAAAAGGTTGCTCTTTCGTGGAACATAACTGATTCCTTTTTATTATTAATTGCGTATTTGAACATTGTTCTTAATTAATAATGATGATGAATTTAAACCTATTTCTTATATTGTTTGAGTTGCTATCTAGATACACACCATCACTATTATTTTAGTCTATGGCTTTTGGCTGTGCAGCTTTGTTTCAGCGCTTGAAAATATCGACATAGAAGAGAGGTTGAACTAAAAGAAAATACAAGCTCTAGTGTACTCTGTGGTACAAGCTGCCATTTTGCTGCATTTGAGTTTAATAGCGTTCGTTTTTTAAGATAATACTCGCAATAATTTCGAGAATCTGTTGAAAATCTTTTATAGTTCGTGAAATTTGAAATCAAAGCAGCGCAACAAACACAAAAATGGCAGCGAGCGACTCTGGGACAGATGAGTCACTGTATCCTATTGCGGTGCTAATAGACGAGTTGAAAAACGAGGATGTGCAGCTTCGTTTGAATTCTATCAAGAAATTATCGACCATCGCGTTGGCCCTGGGCGTAGAGAGAACCAGGTCTGAGCTAATCCCCTTCCTGACGGAAACCATTTACGATGAAGACGAAGTTTTACTCGCCCTTGCCGAACAACTGGGTAAGTACATCGCAAATATTAAAATTATCTTCAGAAGATTATCTATCTCGGCATTGTATGTTTTGATAACCTATTTATTGTTATTTTTCATCCTGTTTCATTAGACAAAGCTTCCCCATCATATCGTCATATGTTCTTGGTTATAAATACGTACTAACACAAAAGAATAGTTGACAATGCCTTGATTGAACGATAAATATGTTTTCGCGCAGTAAATCACAGTAGAGTTGGTATCATATTGATCCGTTAATAAAAGTAAGTATCAAATTATTTCAAATACCATAAACAAGCAGTAAAAACTGTCTCAGTTAAAAAAAAAACCTGTTTTCTTTTTCTGAAAAGTTACGATGAAGGCTAATGCTGAGAAGAAAACTAAATAATGTAGAAATTATGTTTGAGAGGAGGAAATTCCTATAATAAGGATAATCAGAATTTATAATGTACTAGCTGTTGACCGCTACTTCTCACCGATCATTCAACTGAGTGGGAATACAAATTGCCATAATACATTGTAGGCTGCCAATAATAATATAGCCACTATTCAGCCTTTTGATAATGTGCGCATGGTTTCTCAATTTTAACTAAATGCAATTAAAGTGCAACCTAATATTGTGTAACACTTTCAATGAAATTACCAAAGATCGTAAAGGAGCTCCCATTTAAATATTGTAAAATAAAGAAACTGTGTAGACGGTTGATAGAAAATTGTTTTTTAGTTTACAAGAATTTCTGCAAAGAAAAAAAAGTTAAGTTTCCTATAGATTAGTGGCATGTGTTTATTTAGTTTCAAGTTAAAAATTATATAAGAATGTTGGTATTTTTATATATATTCTGTATATTTTACTAAAATGAATACATATTCATGTAAAATTAATTTGCATGCCATAAACAGGCAAAATATAGACTACATTAAACCACCAACTTTTACAACTGGTAACAACTATATTTCCTGCAAATAAATGATTCTTATAATCAATAATAGGTAGTACCTATTTTTATAATTATTACATTAATTTTTTTGACCTAACTGTCATTGCATATATTTTTTTAACTTTTGGTACATCTAACAATATATTCTAATACTAAATATTTCTCTGAAAATTTTTGAAATTGTGAATTGTATCCTCCTTTATTTAATTTTTTTTTATTAATTTATACTCTGTTCCAAAACTATTTGATAAGAATGTAAACAAATGGGTCAGAAAACATACTACTTACAATATAAATTGAGTTGATTTTTTGCATAAGTATGCAAAAAATCAACTCAATTTGTAAACTTAAAATTCTAAATTTAAATCACCCGAAAGAAGTCTTTTATTTGGGAATTGAGGTTAATTGTGGGAAAAAGGGATGAGATATAAAACTTAAACCTTCTAAATGATGTCCTTTAATTCCGTTTAATAAAAAACAAAAATAATTTAACCTGAACAGGGTTTGTCTATACCAATGATACCCAAAGTGGCCTATATCGACTTCCAGGGGTCGACGACGACCTACAAGGGCACCATGTGAGTGAAAAAAATAAATGGGGGTCCATGAGATGTAAACGGGGGTCCACAATAGTAGATCTCATTTAAGCAGGTTGTGACTTTAATAGAGGGTTATGGAATGGAGTGTTCTGGGTATCAAACTTACAGACTGGGTTAGGAATAACACCATCCATTCCATCACAATGATAACTGATGTCACTTGGAAAGCTGCTACACTGAAGTGGGCTGGAAATATCTGCCGCATGTCAGATGACCAATGGGTCCCTCTTAATGGGAAGTGACATCGCGGCAGGCCCAGACGGAAATAGCGGGTTGAGCTTTTGTTCCGTCAACAAGAACTGGTCCTTAGCAGCTATAAACAGAGTGAATTGGAAAGAGTAGGGAGGCCTTTGCCCTGCAGTGGGATATCACAGGTTTTTAATATAATAACATTAATGGAATAGCCCACATACACAGATGATTTGTTCCTCAGTTTTTACCTGAAAACGTAACAAACGGACCGACAAAGATAGTAGTATTGTAGGTACTGTCGTAGATTTTGTAAACAAAATAATTTTCGTAAATTTATGAAATACAGGGTGGCAACATCGCCGCGCAAGCTGTTACCATGGATTCAGTATAATTATGATTCTTAACACGCCAGTGTTACCAACAAAAAAAAATTAACACTGGGGGGTCCAATAACCAACGCGGTCAATGTTTTTTTTTTTTTTTTTATATATAATAAACATTTTGACCACATTGGTAGCTTTTTAAAATTACCGACAAAAATTTGAGCGCAGGGGGTTCTGAATCATGTACTGAATCAATGGTAACAGCAGGCTTAACATGATCCTGTCTATTTCTTCGAAGAATAGACACGGCTATTTCCATACAAAGTGACATTTCGTTTCTCCATTTTTGACATCGCACCGTAAAAATCCTTCAAAAATCTGTCATTTTGTCTTTCGTTTCTACCGATCGTTGTCTAGGCCCTTTTTAATGTAGACTATTTCAGAAGACAGTAAAGACAAACAAGAAGAAGGTAGTGATGACAATTAGATTTTTTAATCGCCATGCCTAAAGACAGTAGAAAACTTTTTACTCGACGGCCATAAAGTATAAAAATGGAATTTATCACTTTTTGTATGGAAAATCTGAAAAATTATTACCTACATGTTGAGTTTTAGGGGTTTAAGGGTTTCATCAAAGGGGTCGAACATTTCATTATTTTTGCGATAGGACACCGTTTTCGAGATATAGGCAAAATAAAAGAAAACGTGAATAAATGACTGAATTTCGTATAAAGTGCAGATGACTCTTTCTACTTTGCTGCCGTCGTACTGTCTTCACGAAACGTCATTTTTGTCTATTCTTCCGTCGACAAAACGGTGCTTGTGCTAAGCCTGCAGGTTGTGCGTCGCGCGTCATTGTCCCTGTCACCCTGTATCTCATAAAATTCTGTATGTTAGTAGGATATTCGCTGTGGTCGCAATACACTTTGAACTTGTAGAAACCTGCATATAATGATACTGTACGCGTACGCTACTAGAAGTTCTCGTCCTTTATTGTCTCAGACAATCGCAAAGACATTAAGTACTTATCGTGTTTTTTAAATTGTTTTTTCGCTCTACATCTCTACATTTACAAATAGGTCAAAAGCACATTTGAAGTTGATGACTTTACACAAAATGCAATATAAGCTGGGGTCTCCCCAAAAGCGAAAAACACGGCAAGTGGTCTGCAAGACAAAAAAATTGAGGACCTCTGGCACAGTTTAGGCAGATTAAACTTACATCAAAAAGTTTTGAAACAGATTATAGTCCCAGTTTTTGTTTTGTTTTTAATACTCAAAATTGGGTATTGCAGGTCTTTCATGGGATTACATTAATTTAGAAACTTATGAGTATCATATTATATAAAAACTTGAGAGGTGTCAAGGGACACCCGGAGGGAACGAAGTTCCCTGTAAAAAAAAAAAAAAAATAACTGGCTTGCTTTCTATGAGAGAGAGAGAGAGAGAGACAGGCAGAGAAACACGCGCACGCCGCACGGTTTACAACTATAGCAAAAAGTGTCGTCACAACTTTTGGTCTTAATTTTTTTCCGTCTATCCCCCTTTCGCAACGCGCGATAAGGAACTTCGTTCCAATAACTAACTTGTACAAAAAATATCTTTCAGGAAATTTCATCAACTTGGTTGGCGGTGGTGAATTTGCTCACTGCCTCCTCCCACCGCTGGAATCTCTGGCCACCGTAGAAGAGACCGTAGTCCGTGACAAGGCCGTGGCTTCACTCCGTGCTGTAGCTGCTCATCACACTCCTCAAGCTTTGGAGCAGCACTTTGTACCGCTGGTCCAACGTCTTGCTGGCGGTGACTGGTTCACATCCCGTGCATCTGCTTGTGGGTTGTTCAGGTAAATATTGAAGACTTTTATTGACATGTGTTTATGTTTTAAGAGAAACCTTTTGTTTAGCGGTGGGCTTGATAGGTAGACATAATTACTATCTTTTGATGATGAAGAAGCGTATTTGAACTGTATTTTTAAGAATGCTTTCTAATTTTCAGGTTACATTGTAACCTAGTTAGGACGCCAGATACAATTTTGATTGATCCCTAATTTGTAAAATTATATTTATTGTAACGGACTGTTGTACCACGCTTTTGACAGTGTGGCGGGGACATTGATTCACAAACTGCTACCATGGGTTCGGTACATGATTCTGAAACACCCCTACATTGACATTTATCGTGGGTTATTTAAAAAAAAATATGCTGTTCCCTACAAAAGTGCAATACCTACACAGTAAAAATCTATGAAACAGCATTTTTTTTTAAATAACCGGTTGTTAAATTCAATGGAGGGGGTTCCGAATCATGTACTGGAATCCACGGTAACAGGTTGTGCGTCGGATGTCCCTGCCACCCTGTATTAATCTCAGTCTAGACCTGTAAAAAACAACATATAATTTACCTGCATTTTTGACATGTTTTTGATTATGAAATGAAATTGCAACTTGGCTTTGAGTGTGAGAATTGGTATACTTGGTATTTTGACACCTGCAAGGAATAACATTGTAACTAATATAGTCAGATTTCGGTTAAGTCTTAAAGGCTCGTACACACTGGCGCGACCCTTAATGCACACCAACCTTGAAAATATGAGTCAACGAGGGAATAGCTACATTTTCCTACCATACTTCTATCCTATCAGACTTAACCAAAACCTAAGAGAATTTCTTAAATCTTTGACGCACTCTACTGTAACGTTACTAAATATTAGTTACAATGTTATTCTTTGCAGGTGTCGATTTGAGAAATTGCTACAACAAACGAAATGTTGAAAATCATCCTTGTAAATTATTTCCAATGCAAGTAAATACTATTTATTTTATTCTGAACTAGTTTTTGCCTGCTGATTTGCCCGCATGGTGGTCGGAAATTCTCCCACGGGCACATACTAACGTGCGACGTGATAAATGTACCCCATGTCGTAACCCAGGCCATGTGCCAAATTTTATCGTAATTCGTTCAGCCGTTAAGGTTTGAAAAGGTAACAGACAGACAGTTACTTTCACATTTTATGATATTAAGTATGGATGAAAATAACATGGTTAATGTGCAGGATTGGGAGTTTGGGGGTTAGACATAAGGTCAGTCTTGATCAGTAAGTTCCCTTCAAAATGTTTGAGCTGAATGGTGCTGATCCATGCGTCATGTTCGTGAACGGGCGCCGTCAGTAGGGACTGGTCATTTCTTAGCTGCCACAGCTTATTTTAATTTAATATTTGAATTGTTTTTTTCATTTTATTACGGACGCTTTTAACGTTCTGCATCGTTCTCACATGCATAATTTCAACATGAACGATGTAACCAATATTTTGTAACCATATTTTGATTTAAAAGAGTGTCCATGGAGTTTCTTGCTCGTTCTTCTCCATACGTACCTACTACGCTTTGGAATGGGCAACTAGCTTCATCTTTCTGACTGACCGACCCCTTGACAATTCAAAAGTGCCTGTTATTGGTTTATTTGAAATAAATGCTTTGAGTTTTTGAGTTTTCAGGCATTCAGAAACAGCCTGTATAATTTCGCCTTTAGGCTCTATGTGGGCAGCCTTTGTCCAGCAGTAGAATATAACTAGGATATCTCACTTTGGGCATGAAAAAAACGATGTAAACTTTTACCAAAACCACCGGTTCTCTACTGGTACTTAGCGGTTCTTTAAATCAAATCATTAATTGGTTTGCAAACATGGGTATTTAGTTCACAGATGTTTTATTATAATAGTCCTCCATGTTCTACCGTCTCATGGGCATGCAACTCATATTATTATTTAATTTACACTTTAAAGATATTTTAATTATAAATAACATTTAAGAAAACAATATATTAAAAAAATAATGTCAAATCGTTTGAATTACAGTAAAAATGTCACAATATTACAAAAATGTCAAATTTCAACAAGGTTACAGTAATAAAAAATATCAAATGGAATAATATCATGTCAATCAGTCAGTGATTCATCATTAAGGAAGTCGCCAATTGTGTAATAACATTTTTCAATTAATATTTCAATTGGTGCCCTTTTAAATTTTTGTTCTTGTTTTTGAATTTGGTACTGGTACTCCTAACAATTACCGGTACCAAATTCACGTACCCGCCGCCTATCATTAATGTCGCGTTTGTACCTTGAAGTTATTTTTCTAATGCCTATTAACTATCCTTTCTACTTACTATATCTGTTTTCTCACTTACAACAGCTTATGGAAATATTTGTTTGATGCCGATACTGATCAGAAATACCAATAGTATAGTAGAGGTACTACGTCTGGTACTGGTACCAATAGTACCGGTACTACTCTGGTACCGGTATCACAGCAAGTCCAATGGTACCGGTTCCCAAAAATACCGGTATTTCTAGCCCTGATCAGAAGAACAGTTATACAAAGATGTACTTCTAAAAGAAAATAGTTTTCAAGTTGCATTTGAATTTTTTCTTTCTTCAGCTCATAGTGTTTTTACAATGTTTACACTAGCACCTTGAGTGTGTTATAGTGTAATAAACAGAACATTTCTTGATAGTAATCTTTAAATTCTTTGAAACTGCATCGTCACATGTTCTACGGCAGCAAAAGTTTCCATGGCATTGTTATAGTAATCATTTCTGCACCATTTAATTCTATGGATTACTATGCTTTGTAAGTACTTTACTGTCTATTTAAGGAGATAGACAAAAATAATAATTGTTGAAAAAAACAAAAGATGGTTTACCATCCAACAAACCATATAGTATGGTTTTGCGTCGAGCACATCAAGACATGGCTTCAATGTTGCGATTGTATGCCAGAAATAACATGCAATCATATGACACTGTTATGGAACACCATACTATACTTGGACTTTTAACCATATTCAGTAATTTGATAAATACAAAGCAAAATAATGTTACCATGCTACAACTCTACAACTACAAGTGTCGGAGTGGTTACTAATTTGTGTTTTAAAAGTTTATAAAATTCCATTTAAACTGTGCATAGTAAGGTTCATTCAATTTCGCTCATTCTTTTTATTACTTCACTACCTGTCTCATTCAGAAACTGGTATCTCTCCAAATTATAAGTTACTTAATATGATTAAAAAGTCCCAAGTATAGCTTCTGACGTTTCATAAGGGCCCATGTACAGGGTTCGAAAGGATAATTATCATGGAAATAACAGATGTATAATTATCGATTGATAATAACAAAATCTTGCGCTTGGTTTGGTCAATCGAATTTACTCGATCTACCTTAAATGAATGTACACAAATATCTATATCCTCATTATTTACTCCTCGGGTGTTTTCTGCTCTTCTAAGGTTTCCTTTTTTTTTTTTTTTTTCTTTATACTTTTTTCAGTTTTTTGTCTATAAATAAAGGACTAAATCTAACCAATATCGTTTAATTCCAGTGTGTGCTATCCGCGAGTGTCCGCCCCAGTGAAGGCCGAGCTCCGCCAGCACTTCCGCTCGCTGTGCCAGGATGACACGCCCATGGTGCGACGCGCAGCCGCCTACAAGCTGGGCGAGTTCGCCAGGGTAGTCGAGGTCGAGTACGTGAAGAGTGACCTCATACCTATGTTCGTTACGCTGGCTCAGGTATGTCAGAATTAGATTTTTTTTGGAACAAAGTTCCTTCACGCGGCTTGCGGTAGGAGCTGACTGGTAGAAATCGTAATGCTGAAAAAGCGTTATGGCCCCTCCGACTTTCTCTCTTTAATTATACATTGCCGATTAGGTTTACACATTAAATTATACCACGTATACTACATGGTATAATTAGACGATATACAAAATTTTAAAGAAAACCACAAAAAATTCAGCTATTCCATACATTTTCTCGAGGTATGTGTAATAAATTGTAAGGATCAGTTGTTTTTTTTTTGTGAATGGATTTCTTTCCAATTTTGTATGTGGTGGTTTAATACGTGGTATTTAATGTGATAAGGTCCGCGCCACTTTGAATACGAGTGTGTGTGCGTGCGAGTATCGCGTAACCAACTTTGTTCCTGACGGGGTACCACAACCGCACTGTTTTTTTTTTTATATAGCTTTCTTGATGACTTATTTCTAATGTTAACGGTAGCTATTGATACATACATACATAAACTCACGCTTTCTTGCTACCCATGAGGGTAGGCAGAAACTACAGAACGCCACCTGCTACGATCCTAACATACTCCTTCTGCCTCGTTTACGTTCACGTTCATATATCTGGTCATACTGTGTGTATGACCAGATATATGAACATACTGCAGATCGCCACCTGCTGCGATCCTTAAATACTTCTTTTGCTTCGTTTACGTTGCTACATCTGGTCATACAAGCACCCCGGTTGCGAGTACTACGTACCTGACCTTTCTGAAGAACATCACCAATAAGGTTACTGTATGTCCTCCTAGGGCATCCCGTCCCGGCGTTTCCACTCACATCTGCCTTGTAAATACCTTTCGTTAGTCGCCCTTCATTCATCCTCTCAACATGACCAAACCATCTAAGCATACTCTTTTAAATTGTCACTACATCTTCTTTTAAACCGCACCGTTGCCGTCGCTTAGCTATTGATAATAGTGCGCATAATGGACCTAAAACATTTCCTTCGCTCGTGGTGCTTAGGCTTCCTTTCTCTCCGAAGAAATAAAGGTGGCCCGCAATTCAGCGGTTGGTGTAGCTCAAAACTTTTAGTGCGATTTCTGTTTTCACATTTTCTTGATTGATAATATAATTTTTGCCATACTAGTAAGTATACCAAATTTCTTCATGAAAATAGACATTATCAAGAAACCAATAAGTGTTTGCAATGTCACTTTAACATCAAAACAAGTATAGCTGATTAAAGGCCCATTTACACAATGCAAGTGTACTAACTGTTAAGATGATGAAACTTTTATTGTTGTATATTTATGGTATGGCAGAAGCAATGTGGGCTATCGTTTTTGGGCTCACCAGTTAGTGCCACTGGCGAGTAAGGTCCTAAGAGTATTTGATGTTTTGGATACGTTTAAGTACCCATAAATTCATATTATGTTTTTTTCATTACATTATAAAACTTTAAATGAATATTTAGATTATAATGTTACTAAAATTGTCAACCATGAAGCAGAAAAATATTATTCCTCCTTTAAGTGGTGCCAAATTAGATCCTAACTTTTTATTTAAAAACTTAAGCCTTGATTAATCAGGTATGGCACAACTGTTACAAAAAGTTTGAATCATTAGTAAAAATTCGTGATAGAAAATCCCGCAAACAGTGATCTAGAGACCTTACTCTACACTAGCGCCTCTATTGGCAAACTCGAGCGCGATAGCCCTCATTAAACCGTTCCGTGAAAATCAGTTTTCAGTTATCTCATGTTCAACGTCTTTCTAATCCAGGACGAGCAAGACTCAGTGCGCCTGCTAGCTGCAGAAGCGTGTGCAGCGGTCGCGGCCCTGCTGCCCCCCGAGGACATGGAGCAGCTCGTCATGCCCACCGTGCGCGCGCGCGCCGGGGACACCTCGTGGCGCGTGCGCTACATGGTCGCCGACAAGTGAGTGGGCATTACTAAAAAACATAGATATAAGAATGAAGGAGATATGCCCGGTAGTTGAAAATGTATCGGAACCCGGTGTCTCAAGTTTGCCCCTACCACGCGCCACTACTACACATGCAGTTCAGTAAAAGCAATAGATACGAAGTTGCGCACACACACTAGCAATTCATAAATCAGAACATACTATTTCTCAGAGTAGTCAGATAGGAAACGCCGACCTCGTCTAGTTTTATTTTAAAAATATGATGGACGTGTTAAAGTGTTCGTACAAACCTACTTACAGAAATAAAATCATTTATCATTTACTACACAATCAATTTTAAACCTTATCTCGTCAAGTACAGCGTGCATTTACTATGCACGTTGTGCGGTGCAAAAGCCATTTATTTTACATATACGCTAGTGATTGACTTAAGTAATCGGAAAGTTATCGAATCTTCCATTTATTATTGTACAATGGTGTAAAAACTTTGGGTCCTAAAAATAAAATAAATAGGTAATAAACGAGAAAATATCACATTATAAATAAACCCACCACACACAGGCACACCAGCGCAGGCGGCAGGCTATAGGTACACCTCTGCCTAACCCTTCGGGGAATACAGGCGTGATTTTATGTACATGTGTGTTATGTGTAAATAAACAAAATGCAGCTAAAAAAATACGAAGTACGGTATATCAAAAAATTGAAACAATATAAAAAAAATCGGTTACGTTAGTTTAGACTGTCATAGCGTTTTGAAACAGTGCGTATTGTGGAACCGTTTTAACGCTTCCAAACTGGTCAGAACGGTTGACCAATTGAAAAATATACTATAATAGCAATATATTCGTTGAGCAATCGGCATTGTTGTCGATAGCCTACGTTAGTGGATCTGCACAAGCACATCACTAACTCGCCGCAAGATGCAGCGGCCGATGGTACACGATGTATCCACACGAATGAAGTATCGTTTTGTGATTTTTACATTGCTTGTCCAGTCACTTAACGACATACTTAGGTAGTGGTTAAGGAGCAATGTATTTACTCCAAAAATAGTACAGTCGCTGCGATATTTGAAAACAAAAATAACGTAGTAAAAGCATGAAATATTTTACAATTTCTTGTTTTTCATGATTTTAAAGACATATACATATATTAAAATACTTGTACTTAAAAATGTAAGTGATTCCATGATTAACAAAGTTTTTGTTTTGGCTTCGGTTTTTATAAGAAACCACTGAACGACACGGCATTCTTATATTTTGTCACGATCACGGTCAGAAGCGCACTAGTTAGCGGAGACGGCCATTTGCCTGTGACATGAGCAGTTTGAACATGACGCGTGGACATAGACACGCCCCCTTGCCACTTCTGCGGTTTTTTTTTTATATTTCTATACAAAAAAAAACCTTCTACGTCACTTCCCTAATGTGCGCCTAGCTGAATACTCCAAAATGATTTTTCCCTTAATTGCACAGTATTAAGCATTATAATTTCTATTACAGGTTCGTCGAGTTACAGCAGGCAGTGGGACCCGAACTGGCTCGTTCAGACCTCGCGCAGATCTTCCAAGCTCTGCTCAAGGACACGGAGGCTGAGGTCCGTGCCGCCGCCGCTGGCAAGGTTAGTACATGCTTTTAATAATAATAATAATTATTATTATTATTTGACCGCCTGGAGAAAGTACGTAATAGACTTATATCAGGCGGAAACAAGATGCGTGCCTTCAACGGTTGGGTCATGTCGGTTTTTATGTACTCTTTTGGCATACTCAAGTGGACTCAGACCGAACTTGACGCCTTGGATAGGACGGTCCGGACGCTACTGACTGCAAATCAAATGCATCACCCACGGTCATCGGTAATGAGGCTGTATATCCCGCGACAGTGTGGAGGTCGAAGCTTTCTAAACGCTAAGACCCTGCACAGTCGCGAGACATGCAGTCTCAGGAAATATTTCCTAGAAGCCGACGTGGGAATGCATCGAGATGTGGGCCTCACCCCGCTCTCCTTGGCTAAAGAGAACTGGCGTAAGCCTGTTATGCTTGACAAAATAATCGCATGGAGGTATGGCAGAGTAAGGAGCTTCACGGACGCTTTTTCTAGGCCCTACATGGACCCAATGTAGATCTACTAGCGTCCGTAGCCTGGCTTCGTTTCGGTGACTTCTTTGGGGAAACCGAAGGTTTTGTCTGTGCAATTATGTACGAAGTTATGATGACGAAAAATTGTTCTAATCTAAATCTCCGCTAATTACCGGAGATTTATTCTGAAACACGGCTCAGTTGATATCTGTCGGGCATGCCACAGTCCGGGGGGAATCAATCAGACGCATTGTCTCTGGGTGTTCTCGTCTAGCTACAAAAACAAAATCACAGATTGTAGAAGGATTTCTGTGGTGCGATGCCAAAACTGGAGAAACGTAATATCACTTTGTATAAAAATAGCTGTCTATTCTTCGTAGAAATAGAAACCGTCATGCGAAGCCTGCTGGTAACACAGCGGTGATGACGTAGGCTTGTGTCTCCCACGTGACCACTATGTATCGGAATGCTATACTTGGCGAAGTATATTATTATACCATGGTCTGCACATGATCTGACTCTTGAGTTTATTTCGGCCTTTCTTCTCAGAGTAGTCAGATAGGAAACGCCGACGTCATCTAGTTCAAAAAATATGATTGACGTGTAAGTGTTTGTACAAACCTCCTAACAGAAATAAAATCATTTATCATTTAAGTACGATTTGATAAGAAGTCACAAAAATGACCAATTGGTTCCTAATGCTGTCCACCAACCTAATCAACGTTTTGTACAATGCCAACATCCACTTCAAGTTATAACAGTCTTTCAATTGAACCAGAATGCTACCCGGTCGCTAACCGCTACGATTTTTTGCGCACCGTACTTTCAACGCGCTGCTTAGCACCGAGATTTGAAAATCCAACAATGCGCTTTTTTGACGCGCTGGGATTAGCATGGAAAATTGCCAAAGATACATTTTTTTATTTTTTTTGGAACTTTTATTTTTCCTATAAAAAAAAGTACATGTAATATTCAAAAAAAAAACAAATTTCACATTCGTCTGAAAAATACAATCACACACGTACTTGTTAAATACTGTGTATTTTTCATATTTAGCAATCAAAAGGCAAAAAACTTGCTTGTTAATATTAATTGAACAGCAATGTAATAAATAATACAAGTTTTATGTACTATACTCAACATCATTATAAATTTACCCTCAAAATACCATTGTATTATAATATGTTAACGAGAAAAATACACGAAAAAAACTTAAACTTGTGTAAGATTCAACCGAAGACCCGCAAGGCAAGTTTCTGTATTTTTCTTGAAAAATACGGGGGGCATTTGAAAGATAAATGTATTTTACATGTTATTTTCAATGCTAGCTGGGATGCGCTCTATTGGATTCTCAATACCGACAGTTGAATGGATTTTCAAGGTATCCATGGAAAAAAAAAATCGTTAAAAAAATTGCCGTGCGTACGAGTTCCTAATTATTGTGGTAAATGTAATGTTTTATTTTGATTCCCTCTTTCCTCCAGGTAAAGGACTTCTGCATGAACTTAGACAAAGCCCACCAGGAGCACATCATCATGACAATGATCCTGCCGCAGATCAAGGACCTGGTGTGCGATGCCAACCAGCACGTGAAGTCAGCGCTCGCCTCCGTCATTATGGGCCTCAGGTAATCCAAACGGTGTCTTTAAATTTATTCATTTGAATTACAATTAAAACACCTTCACAGACTCATCCAAAGCGATGTTCTTTATCACAATGACTAGTAAACAAATTTACAAACAAAAAAAAAAAACGTAAGTAAAATTACAAAAAAATATACATACTAATATCTCAATTATTATTTGTGCCATTTGAATGAATTTCGGCAGGTTTTGCTCAAATATATCCTCCGATACCGTAATAATATTAATAGCCACATGACGATGTGTGACGGTGGAATAAATGATCGCTTTTAGCGATAAGACCGCCCATTATGTTCCTTTATGTGTATATGTGTATATGATGTACATAATAATAAACAGTGGACTGCCACGTTGCCTCTCGTGGTCGGAAGCGCTACTGCCGCCCATTAGGTCCTTGGGTTAAATTCCCGGGTCAGGGAAAGTTATTGGGTTTTTCCATCTCAAAAGCAGCCAAGAGCTTGGATATGGGTCTGGTTGATGGCAATAGGGTCTTAAATATAACTAGCGAAAGTGCCTAAGCCTTTGGGGAACACAGACGTGGTGTTATAGATAATAGTCTATTATTCTATTCTCAGCCCCATCGTCGGCCGCCAGAACACCATCGAACACCTCCTGCCTCTGTTCCTGACCCAGCTCAAAGACGAGTGCCCTGAAGTCAGGCTCAACATCATCTCCAACCTCGAATGCGTCAATGAAGTCATCGGAATTCAGCAGTTAGTGCAATCTCTGCTTCCCGCCATCGTAGAGTTAGCTGAAGACACAAAATGGCGCGTCCGTCTCGCCATCATCGAACACATGCCCCTCCTCGCTGGACAACTCGGACAGGAGTTCTTCGATGAGAAACTGACCGGTCTCTGCATGTCCTGGCTCATCGACCACGTCTACGCCATCCGCGAGGCAGCCACCCTCAACCTCAAGAAATTAGTTGAACAATACGGATCCCAGTGGGCCGAAACCAACGTCATCCCCAAAGTACTCGCCATGTCACGCGAACAGAACTATCTCCACAGAATGACTTACCTGTTCTGCATCAATGTGCTTTCTGAAGTGTGCGGCAAGGATATCACAACAAGAGTACTCCTGCCCACTGTCTTATCGATGGCAGACGATAATGTTGCCAACGTAAGATTCAATGTTGCCAAGACTTTGCAAAAAATGGCGCCTTTCTTAGACCCCGCGGTCATTCAGCCACAAGTCAAGCCTGTACTTGAGAAATTAAACGTAGATCCTGATGTTGACGTGAAATACTTCGCCTCGGAAGCCATCGTCGGGATCGCTGGGTAATTTATTTTTAAGGTCACATAAAAAATTGCATTTGTCGTAGCAAAATTACAGTTGCGGGTATTAAATATCAGCGGGGATGATTCGGAAAGCTAGAAGTGCAGTTTTTTTTTTAACAATATTCATATAAATGTTAGTAATGAATACACAGTGCAATCCATGTGCATAGGTATAAGCTGGAGTATTTTATAAACTAGTATTTATTACTCAACGCCCGGCGGAATTCGAGTTTCGTGGGAAAATTTCGTATCTATTTGTAGAAAATTATTTTCTTCATTCCAGTTAACATCTGAAAACGTATATAATAATTATTTACATGACCACGCAGAGCATGTACATAGTGTCAGATACAATTCAAATAAATATAATAAACTACACTTATTTGTGTTTTATTTAGTAACTGAATGTTCCTCAAGGTATACTAGATTAAAATTGAAACTGTGTTGCATGGCAAAAAAAGCTAGTAACATATAGATTAGATATTATTTATTTTCAAATCTAGGTAGAATATCCAAAGTCCGACTTTATTTTATTTCCCGTAAACCAAAGTGAAATTCGGTATAACCCCTATTCGGTAGCCCCTGAGCCGATTGCGGAACTTTCTCCTAACTGCCACTAAAACTGCGCTTGCACAATCCCTTTTACTTCCCATCCTTGACTACGCTGATGTCAGTTATCTCGATCACACTGACGCACAACTAGATAAACTTGAGCGTGTGATACTCCCTGGCCGCGCCACAGTGGAAAAAATAAAAAACATGTTTGTAGATAAATTGTACCATTTATGTACTATACGGTACGTGTAATAAAAAAAAATTGTACCTCAACGAATAATGAAATATAATGGTGTGATACTCCCTGGCCGCGCCACAGTGGAAAAATTAAAAAACATGTTTGTAGATAAATTGTACTATACGGTACGTGTAATAAAAAAAATTGTACCTCAACGAATAATGAAATATAATGAAGTTTTGGTGGCGACTTCAAAACTTTTGCATAAGATTTATATTTGGCCTGCGCAAATACGATCACATTTCTGAATTTCGTACAACGCTCAAGTGGCTTCCTATACGTCTTCGTCTGAATTCTCATATCTTCTTTCAGCTCTACAGTATTCTGTTCAACCCTACTACCCCCGCTTATCTTAAAGAACGTTTCAAGTTCTTTCATGACACTCCTAATAGATATCCGCGGTCATCAGAAAACTTAAGACTAGAGATGTAGATGCCTATCTTTATGCTAGTATGATACCTAGAGCAGTCTACCATTAACGAACGAAGGTTAGACGGCAAAATTTTGAAGGTAAAATACAGTTCGTTATTTATTTGACTACTAGCGACCAGCTCCTGCTTCGCACGGTTTTTACGACTTAGCAAACATTGAGATTTCATGTAGGTATGTTTAATTGTAGTCAACACCTACACATAAACCGTTCCTAAACTAAAAATGCAAATCCGTTGCATACTTAGTTTAGAACATATATCACACAGATAGACACGAAAAGCGACATTAATTTATAATAGACTAGCTTCGCCCGCGTGGATGCCGGAAATTATCCCACGGGAACGTCCTACCGGGACAGAGAGTAGCCTATATCCTTCCCAAGGATTCCATCTATCTCCGTGCCAAGTTTTATCGAAATCCGTTCAGTGGTTTAGGCGTGAAAAGGTAACATACAGACAGAGTTACTTTCGAATTTATAATATTACCTAAGTATGGATATGTATAGATTTTCAGAGGTTGTGGGTTTTTTTTAATTAGCTGAAAACAATCTAGTTTTCAAGTAAACAGGAACACTTATTCAGGATGGATTTATTTGTTTTATTTTATTATCATAACGGCCTAACATTTTTGCCTGTTGCGTCATGTTAATAAAATTCATGCTCATCATTATTTAAAAAAAACCTATGTTAATAACTACTTACCGAACTTTACACCATATTTAGTAAGTACCTATTTCATTGATAAGCTTTTTGTGAAATATTTCACAACAAAGTGATAAGAAACTTGCTTTGCTGACTATACTAGTTGCCAGCCCCGTGTTGGCATTATAAAATAATAATTAATTAATATCTTATTGAGACATAATTATTAAATTAATTTAGATGCAGTTCCTGGCATCCAATTTTTACTTCGATACCTACGTAAATGTTAATTATACAACGACGAGGGAGACTACAATAAATTAATCTTCGTACCTATATAGGATGTAAGGGGCAGGGTGATTCTTAGAAAGGGAGGATAAAACATGTCCAGTCCCAATACTTCTTTGAAATTAAACCTTAATTAATAGCAATAGGGTTTTAATATACTTTAATAACCGGCACAACTATTTACACAACAAAAAATAATATTAAACATAGTTTAATTTGTAATTTAAACCAAAATCTTCCTCAAACGTCATTATCTCGCATGTCCCACAAGACTGCGCTTGGTTATTTCGTCTGATAAAAAAGTCAAACTAACTCGTACGTCTTATTTTTATATGCCAAATCGTCTTCAAATGATCAAAGTTCCTAATAACCGAGCATTATATACATTTCATTCATTTTATTTAAGAAACCAATACGACTTAAAGTTTGTCATAAAAAAAAATCATTATACGCAGCAAGGATTGCTTCAAATATTTCTCTATGGTTTTCCAATTTACGTTGAGTTTGAAGCACGCGGTATGCTCCCCGCACCTCCCTCAGTCGATCTTCACGCTTTGAACGGAGTGAACGTGTCGTGTTTGTCGACCAGGTAAGTTTACATTTCGTTCTTAATGATTTGTTATCAAAGTCGTCATTATACTTTTGCTGACTGTTGTTGCAAATAATTGTCACATTAATCACATTGTTTGCTATTATTTTGTATCGAAAGTGAGCTTATTCATATCAATGTGTTTTAAAGCAGAATTTGGTCGGTTTCGACAGGTTGCAACTTGTTTTCTCGATTTCGTCATTTTCACCAACATCATTAGCTTCAAAATGTGTGTTGCGTATAATGACAGATAAAGAATATAATGATTTGTTCTGTTTCAACTAATGATAGCTTTTTGGGATAATAATTTGTGATAATTATATGTATGGTTAAATTGTAAGTTAGAATATAGTAAACGAATAAATAAACATTTTAAACGATGTCCTTTTGCTTTAAGGTCAGAATGCCACCAAAGAACATAAAGGCAGTAGAAGAACGCCGTCGGGCACAGTAACGACTTTGTAAAAATAGAAAATATTTAGAAATGAAAAACGATCCAGAGTTATTAGCCATAGAACAAAAGAAAAGACGTAACAAGTATAAGAAAGGAAAAGAAGAAGGTAAAATCAAATCTATATAGGAACGAACTCCTCGCGCTCAACGTGAGCAAAGAAAGAAATGGAAGGAAAATTCCAAAAGGTACTGAAATTTTACTGATAGCTATATTTTGAATTGCATATTTGAATAGTTATGATTTTTTTATTTAAAATAGGTACAGACTAATAAAAAAGTAAAAAGAAACGACGCCTACATTTGATTCAGTGGTAATAGAAGCTTCAGAGGAGGCTATAGACAAGACAGAGGGGCAGATCAAGACTGAGATGTCACGTGATCCATTGCATCAAATTTCTCCTGCAATGAAAGTGGCAGTAAGGAAAATACGCTATAATAAGTATAAGAAGAGATGCGTGTTGATAAATACTATTAATAAATATAAAAAGACAATTGAAAGCCAAAGAAAAACAATACAAAGATTAAATAAGAAACTTCAAGTGCAAGAAAATAAGGATAAAGATAGCCAAACAAACATCTCCAAGTTCGTAAAACAAGGTAAAACCAGATTACATTCTTGAATCATGTCCACAAAAATAATTTTCAATATAATTTCATTAAAACTCTTAAAAACAACCTAACGGTTCCGGAAGCATGTCTACATGTAGATATTTCTGAAAATTATGCCCTGAAATTTGTCGAAGAAGTCCAGGCTTTCCATTTCGGTGGTAGCCGCCAACAAGTGTCTTTACATACTCCTGTGGCGTACACCCACAATTTTTCCCTCTATATTATATACCTATTTATCCATGGCTATGATTTAGGAAGTATACCAAATTATAACCATAGAAACATTGAAAACATTGATCTTAATTATGTTGCTCCATTGTCCAAATTCGTAAATCGTAACCAAGGAACCCGTACGCAAAATCCAAATAAACGAATATTTGTTCTTTCCGACATTATAATAGGATAAAGCAACTTTCTTTATAATGGTGATTAAGGAGAACCAAAATCCAAATTTTAATTTAAATACTATGTTTCAATTAATATTTCCTATTATTAACATTAAGGTTTATCTCATAATGAGTCTCGATTGAACAGATTAGTGGACGCGTTTATTGTTGATCGAGTTTCATATTTTATAAGTTAATTAAAAATCATCTTCATTTAGATAATGAAAACTATAACGTTAATAAGCCTGGATCAGAATCAGAAGTATTGTCGGCCATGCTTATACCTATAGACCGTCATATTGATAGTGCTTCAGATTCTGATATTTTTTAAAGGTTTTGTGTATCTACATCCAAAAACACTGTATAATATTCCTTTAATTAGGTTTATGATTACCAAATAAATATAATTACTGCAAAAGTGTGAATCAAACTATTGAAATTAGAAAAATAAGTATTTGAATATGTATGTTGTTTTTTAATTTAGCATTTAATAGTTTATTTAATACAAGTTTTTGAGGCCCCGCCCGCATGGATATCAGAAAAAAGTAGTTTATATCCGTCTCTAAGTCACAGGCTATCTTTGTACCAAATTTCACAACAATCGGTTTAACCCTTCAGCCGTCAAAAGGTAACAGAGTTACTTTCGCATTTAGTATAATTATCAGTAAGGATAAATCATATAAAAATTATATTATTTACACATAAATATACTTTCTATCTGTGATTTAATGATTAAAATATTGTGTTGATTTTTAATTGAGTTGTTTTATTTCATTCTTTTTGTAACTTTAAAAATTAGTATTTAACACAAAATCATTATTCGTAACAGTCGTCATTTATCCTCACCATGAAATCATTTACTTCCACAAGTTGTCATTATCATCAACGAGTTTTTTTTTTTAATTTGATTTATTTCCGAAAATGTTAACTTTACAATGATGCCTCCTTTATCAATTTCACTTAAATTAATCAAGAAATGATTCTAGTACAAAATAATTGTTGTGCCACAAGGTTTTATTTTTTTCAATAAAATCGTCGAAAATATATTCCGGACTAAGATTCACCCGGCAGCTCTCCGCAAACTAACAGGATGCATTCAGCTCCTTATTTTGAATTACATTCCACAGGAAAAATTCTCAGTAAAATTTCATTTTTCGGTTACTATTCCTTTAATTCAATGTAAAATTATATTCTCGGTACGCAGCACTCCATTTATAAAAAAATCGGCAACGGATGCTGAAATAAATAACGTGGCGTGAGCGCGCTTCCGGCCGTTCGCTACGTGCGTTTTGCCGCGCTAACGATACATTGCGTGTGAGGTAATAAAACTAATCAGGTTTATTGGATTCCTATAACGTTCTAATTATTTCATGTACCGGTCATCTTAGTATGATATACTGAATTCATCACATCAGTCTGCGGAGGGCAGTCCTTTACATCCTGTATAAGTATGATGACGTTCCCAAACTGCATAAACAAATTCAAAAAAAAATATCGAATAGTTTAGTCACTATAGACTGATATAGTTAAAGATTGGCAAAACCCATAGTCGGCCCATCACTGCTTTTTAATTTGCTTTTTCGATGTTAGGGTTAAAGGAAATAGCACACGTATCAAATCGGAAAGGGATCCTCCCCGTATCAACTCGAGACAATCAGTATTCTTTGTATGAAACTCCCTACTGCAATGCACACTAGTACGGAATCGTAAAGTAATCGCCTCGCCTCGGGACAAGCTCATGAACCGAAGTAACCCAAAAATTACAATCATGTACATGAAGGAATATGAAGAGTGGAGAAACCAACAATTTACTATACAGGGCGTCCCACGGATATGCCACGTGGAGGGAAAGTACCTTGAATATTGTAGATGGAACATTTTACTGAAAGAAGACATTATTTGAATTCAAACTGCATTCATAGATATTTAAATAATTACATGGTTGAACCGGAAATAGAACCCGTTACACGAGAAAAATAATCAGCTTTATCATACCGATCGATAGGATTATTTTTTGCTAAATAACATAGTGTCACAAATAAAAGGAAGACCATGAATTTTAACATTTGATGTGAAATTTTGATCAGAAAAATGAAAAGCGCACATAAGCGTGCGTCCGGCTCTAAAAAAAAATCACGGGGTAGGGCAAACAAGTACCACGTGGAGTCGCGATTGTCAAATTAAATTTTAGATACGTCAAAATCATTTTTAAATTTAGAGATATTATTTTGCAGAATATCTTTAATAGCCAAAAGTAAGGAATTTTAGTTATAGTTTAGTTCGGTGTACAAGAGAATCGGCACCAATACCTAGTATCTACCTACCACAGCTGCATATAGGGTTGCCAGGCCCAAAACTAGAAAAGCCGGACACAGATTCATATTTAGCCGGACATTTTCCCTAAAAGCCTGACAAATTGGTTTCCAAAAAATATATAAGTACTTTTATAGCGCCGTCTGCGATTCCTGCGAGATCGCGAGTCATGCGTGTCCACTTGAGTCACTCGTGCGCTTTCTTTCGGCATGTTTTGGCGGGGCGCGGCGGTCGGGCCGGGGTTGACCAATAGCTTAACAAAAGTTGGACAGGACTTGTATATATTTGGCCGGACACGATTGTCAAAAGCCGGACACCTGCTAACCCTAGCTGCATAGTTACAGAGTCCAATGCAGCCGTGGTTTCAAAGAAACAGGAAAATACATTAATTTTTTTTTTCCTTAATTGACTTACGACATAACATATTAACACATAACACACATAACATCACGCCTGAATTCCCCGAAGGGTTAGACAGAGGTGTACCTATAGCACACCCACATTTCGCCAGTTATGTTTAAGTCCCATGTAATAGGGGGCGAGCCTATTGCCATCAACCGGGCACAAATCCAGACTCCGGGCTGCTACCGAGAAATTCCAGATGGAAAAACCCAATAACACTTTGCCCGACCCGGGAATCGAACCCTGGACCTCATGCTCAGCAGTAGCGCTTGCGACCACTAGACCAACGAGGCAGAACATATTAATATTATTTAATCATCGAATTTTACATTTGCGAAGTGTTTCCGCAATGCTATCTGTCTCATAACATTCCTTAAATGCTTTCTTATTATAGCTGATGATAATCACAACACAATATCATAAATAGGTAGATAATTATATTTCTAAGTCAACCTCAAGTCAACCTAATCTAAATATGAACTATGTATTAATAAAGCTGAAAAGTTCGTTTGTTTGAAGGCGCGTATCTCTAAAACTACCAGTCGGATTTGAAAAAAATCTGATTGCATTCGATAGCCCAATTCTTGAGGACGATTAAGGTTATTTAACATCACGATACGACCCTTTGGAGCCGAGCAAAAAGAAACAAGTCAGAAATAAGCGAAAACGAAGTAGGTAATAACGCAGGCGGGCAATGCAATGCGACGCGGTGGGTCAGCAGAACAAGATATTTCACGCGGATGAAGTCGCGGACAATAGTTAGTGTTTTTATAATTATTTTAACCTGCCTACCTACTTTTCGAACTGTCAATGTTTTTCTATATTTTCAAATGGATGCATTTGAGATTTCAATGCAAGCTTTCTTAAGCATGCGATGTTGTGTTCAAGATCTATAAATATACTGATATAGGTTGTAACGAATTGCAAACATGATGACAGAGTTGTGAAAGAGCAAAACACAAAAACAACTGTGAAATATGATGCAAGAAAATCCTACATTACCTACACTTGCACCATATTATTTTGATCTTCAAAGAATCTCGACAATATTATAAAATCTATGAAAATCGTAGTTTATGTTTGAGTTACTTTAAAAACTATGGAGAACGTATTTATTTTATTTTTCTGTAAGCTTGAAAGACGAAATTGCAGCGAAAACAAACATAAACTTGATTGCTAACGCCCTCTGTTGTGTTGCATCAGAAACCGACGGCGCTGACCTTGTCACTGACTCACAGACTGTAGATAGCATAGGTACATACCGAAGTTGTTTCCGACAAACAGCCGTACATGATCAGTTTTACTGTCAGTTCTGCCTCACCTTCTAAAAATGAATACCTTGAGTGAAATTGTTATTGGCTCAAGTCAAGACCTATGCGCATGCCGCGAGCGACTGAAGCTGAAGCTATTCAATAAAATTGGCACAAGTACTGACCGGATGGACTGACAGTACCGATTGTGCGTGGCAATGGCAACAATAAATGTCAAGTTGGGGATGTTTTGCCAAATTACCAGGGCCGGCAGTCTCGAATAGATAGCGACGCTGTCGCAAACTACCGATCGCTAAATATTATGGTGAATCCTCAGTTGTAGCCCGCAAAATTCAAATTTTCCTTAGTTGGTTTTGCAAATTGCAGCTCTGTTTTACGCCGTATGTCGATCAAACTGCGATTCTCGAATTATATATTTAACGAATAATAATCATCAATTTCATATCAATCGTCAAATCCAAAGAAAATTTGAATTTTGTGGGCTACAACTGAGTTTTCACCATAATATTTAGCGATCGGTAATTTGCGTCAGCGTCGCTATCTATGTCGAGACTGGCCGGCCCACAGGTCGACCAAAAATTGCGAATGGCGACTAAGTACCTAGCCACTTTTCTACTGTGGATTCAGAGGTTTTGCCATACAACATGGCAATGTCGCCAGTCTTTCGGGTACGTTACCAGTCGACAGTGATGCGGAGGATTTTTTCGACGCCATATTTTAGATTTTCAATAGTTTTAGTCAGGTTAGGTTAGTTTCGCTTGTTGTGTTAAAATCAAGTCAGCGGTCAGGTTTAGAATTAGGTATGACGACTGACTCGGACGGGGGAAGTAGTTTGTTGATACAAGTAGTTGCGTCCACTGCATACGCGCAGCACCGACGCACGACTTTTGTGTGTACCTACATCTGCGAGACACCTTTCAAAGGTTTCATAGAAATACAGGGTGGATTTTTGAGACGAGGCATTAAGGACAGGTACCTGAACCATGTTCATACAGGAAAACGGTCATAGAAGACTAACCTTAACTTTTTGAGAAATTTTGTTATACATACAATATTTTTTTTAAATGTACTTACAGGCCGCAAGAAAATGGGCAATTTTCACAAAAACTTTTTTGATGCCAATCGATCCTGTTTCTTAAAAGGATCAAAAAACGCTATAGGGCTAACTGAAGTTTGAGTAGGTACTAGAAAAGTCAGAAATCGCAAAAAAAATCGTAGAACTCGAGAATCCACTTTTTTTTTATAATGACTGGCTACGACGAAAGATGGCCGAAAATAAACAAATAAAAATTAAACTTCGAATTTCGAACAAATAAGTTCGCATCCGATCAGGCCAAACTGTCAGCATACAAGCAAGGTTCGCCTTATCCTGTTAGGTATTCCCATGTACGGTGGGCTTAAAAGCGGAGTTAGCAAAATATTTATCAGTTCAGTTGTCGACTGTCGAGTGTACGGTTCACTCTTCTCGCCAGAGAATCGAGTGTTCTGTGGTTCGCTCCGGACCAAGTTTATTTTTTAACCAAGCTACATTAGAATCTGTGACCCAAGTTTATTCGCAGTTCAAAATGGTTAATTATTACATTTACGCGAAGGATTACTCCCTCTCTACGGATGGAGTGATGTATTATCACAAGAATGGACTAACGACTCTCGAACAATTTAAAAGTGACGTGAACCAAATTAATAGTGCTTTAGCAGATGAAGAATCAAGAATTGTTTATTTACATTGGGGAAACAGGTGCGAGGAAGTCAACGAAACAGAAGCTCGTAAGGCTTATAGGGAGCAGGATGGCAGAGGGAGTAATACGTTGCCGGAAACTATTATTGAATGGGTAAAGGAAAATATTGATAGCAGTGACAAAATTAAATTGTTGTACATCATTACCGACGGTCAGATCAACAGGCGGAGCTTCGACCACTGTTTGGTACTTAATGAAAATATTGATTATGAAAAGGTGGTTTTTCATGCGCTGAGTGAAAACTTGAGTTGTATCGACTTATCGGTTACTGCGACATTTATCAAAAGCCAATGTACTATTTACCGGAACAATGAACTATTTGATGAAACTGATATTTCTAAGGAGTTTGACTACGATAAAATAACCACCGACAACTTTTCTGTAGAAAAAGAGAGTCTGAAGTCTTATATTAAATTCAAGTTCCTCACTTCAGTGAAAAGTAATGCAAAATCTCTTGCCGAAATTGATAAGCTGAAAAAGTTGAAGAATAGATTGAATAGTGTGTATACAGAAAACTTTCGGGACACTATCGATAAAAATACATTTTTACGTGAATTCAAGAATACAAACTGGTACAAAAGTTTCAGCGATCCATCATTCGATTTGAAAGTAGACATTGAGAGCTCGATTACTACATTGATCAACTACATCGTCAGTGAAAAAAAGTCATATGGCTTCGACGCTTTAAAGTTCGAGACCACATTCAAGAATGAAGTTCCCGAAGAACCGATCGAGGATATCAATTTTACAGCTGATCAGGAAATCAAGTTTCCTGACATCATTTTGGCTAACGAGACAGGAATTCCTGTGATCTTATGCACAGAATTAAATCTGTTGGAAAAGCTTATATTCCGAAATTCTGAATCGACAGCAAGTTTCTCAAAATTCAATGTTATGATGGAATGTCCATTATTTTTGTTAGAGGATCCTGATCTCAATGACTCAATGGGGTACTTCTATACCTTAACTGTCTACAAACAGTTATTAGAGCTACCAAAATTAGAGCCTCGCTCACGGCGACCATTCCACGGCGGTCTGGTGCTAGTGGATACCGATGACTTCGATAGATACAACGACTATATTTTGTCTGCCACGTACTTCAACTTCAAAAAAGTAAAATATAACATCGGTTTGTTTTACTACGTGTTATGGAAAATTTGTGAAAAGAAACAATGGATGGACGAAAACGTAGTTGCGCAATTCAAAAAGTACGCGTTGAAACGTATCAGTTCAACGAAATGTAAGATTGGACTGTCATCTTTGCCACTAGATCCTCAAGTGAATTCTTCCTTACCGACTGCGCTATGGTACTGCGTCGAAATGTCCACGATCATCTTCAAAGACGATCCTGAACGTTTTGCTCACGAACGCATGCGAATGTACTGCGGCGTCGCACATTCTATGATCGAAATCCTGATCTATTTGAACTATAAGTTAGACTTGGAGACAATCAATAAGCGAAAGGATTTAATGAGGCATGTCGTTATCCTGAAGAAAATACCATCACGGAGGAAAAAAGTTTTTTATATGGTAGAGCAGATTTTCAAAACCGTAAACGGTTTTCTAGTCAGTGAAATTGAAAATGCGGAAAATGTGAAAAAGCTCAATTATTTGAAATTGAACCACAAAGAAATGCTGAGAGACGACGTCATCACGGAGGAAGTCAAATTGGAGGATTACGTTCACTTCTTACATCGGACTGGTGATTCAGTGGTCCATATTTGCGAAAAAACATACCGACCCTTTTTTATGATTGACCAAAACGAATCTTTCTATAGCAAATTGTACAATATTGCTAACCAAGTTGTAGTCAATAATATTGAAGGCGAGATTGTGCTGAATTACGAACCAATTAATCAGTTAGAATTCAGTAAAATGTTGTCTTTGTATAACTTGTATCTACATTGTGTTATGGATAACGATAAGTTCCCTACGTTGAACGAATATAGGGAGTACATTTTGAAAAAGAAAAAATTCAAGGACGATTTAGTGACCATCTTCCCAGTGAATGTTAATAACGAAATTGAGAAAGTATTTGTTAGTTACGAGAGCATCATCAAGGGTGTCAGTTTCAAAGACTTTGTTAAAGCTAGTGAAAAGTATGTGGGCCGGTTTGATAGGGTTAAGGGTGAGAATAAGGTAAACTTTGAAAACGATGATAAAATTAAGGAGTTTCTTTCTAAAGAGGAACGTAAAGTCAACTTGAAAAGAGTTGAACAGGAAAAAGTGAAGCGAAAATAATCTTTTAAAGGTTCAAGGAGACTGCTTAGAGAAGGTTTGTTTGAACCTTTAGTAGTTTCTATAGACTCTCAGATACTGATTATAGATTTTAAGTGTTTGTTAGTCGTTTAAATGATTAGTTATTATATGGTACCTATCTTCTACTTATTATTTTTAGTATAGTTACCAGTTACCTACTCCTTTTTTATTTCCTTCTAAATTTTTTTTTTTTGGAAAAGTTTCACTTAATATGTTATGTTTTGTTTTATGTGTACTTAGCTTACATTTTCGTTTGACCAAAGTCACTCAGTTTATATTTTTTTTACGTACCTTCCTAATTAAATAAGAAAAGGTCTTCAAGAAATTGGTATTATTTATTTTTCGTCTAACCTTACCAAATATACCTACGGTAAATTAATGTGCTTTGAGTAACTTAGAAATAATCATTCTAAAAGTGGGTATCACAAAACTCCCAGTAGCATGCAATCGCAGAGATTCGTAACGCAATCGCAAGTATCCACTATCTATACTGCATTTGAATTAAGAATAGAAATATAAATACACCTTTTTCACAGTCTGTTCCACCGATTTTGAGTTCTATTCCGTAGACATAAGGATGGCATTAAAAGCAAACTCGTGGTTACAATACCAACTTTTACTGCAACTGCCATTTGTCATCCCACCAACGCAATAGAAGTCAAAATCGGTTGAACGGACTGTAAAAAAGGTTTATTTCAAATGGAGTATATAGTCTATTTTGGCTCCCTACAGATGCATAAGTACTTAAGATTAATAATAATAAGTGCAATAACTATTATTGATAGTGTGTTAATGATAAGTTGATAACCGATAATTGTCACAAATAGTCACAATACATTCAACTTAGCAAGCCAATGCCAATTCAGCCGAGTAAAGACTCGTGCACGCAGGCGCGACGCGACACAAAGGCACCACGTGTCGCGCGACGAGCGGTACCTTTGTGTCGTAATGTCGCGTCGCTCCTATTTGTGGGAGTCTTAAAATTCAATAAGTTTCGAAATGGTAGGTATTTTCGAAGGTAGATGAAGGATTAATAGGTAGGTACACACGGCTATCATATGAACATATCAAGCTTTTCATTTCCAGTATAAGCTGACCTCTCATTGTACGGAAATCCTACGCAATGGATTTCCGTACAATGAGAGGTCAGCTTTTACTGGAAATGTATAGCTTGTTATGTAGCCGTGTGTACCTACGTGGTTTTGTTTGTCTTACCTACGATTTTTTTTCGATTTTATTTAATTTTACAAGTGTGAGACTATTCTTTATGTTTGTTTGGTAGGTTTAGGTAGGTAGGTTTATTTTCACACTAACTTTTATATTTTAAAGATTTTACCCCGTTTGAACCCCACCGTGGTACCCACCATGGTTACCAAAAAACACCCTGACCCTCCACGAGGAGTGTCAGGGTGTTTTTAGTGTTTTCTATTACACTCCGGTAATGGGTGCCGGGAGCGGGGTGCAAGAGGGTGCACTTGCACCTCTCTGGCTTCAAAATAAAATATGCTTAGACGTAAAAACATTCAGAACTAAAAAATATTCGAAACCGCCTAATACAATTATAGAGAACTTAACCTATTTGAAGCTAGATCCTAAAATTTTCGTCCATCTGCAATCTCTCAATTCTAAAGCTTTTGTGCATTAGTCGACGAAGTACGGAACTTCTATTTCCGAAAGTCTAATCGACCCCTTTGGCAGGGTGCTAACATTAGCTCATTGCATTAACTTGCTTCGCTCGCTCTTGCACCCTACTTGAATTTTTAAGCTTCTTTGTATTAATCGACACAATTACAGCTCCTTCTATTTTCTTTGTAAAAAATAAAAGCTGTCCCATTCGAGATGAAATGTAAAAATTATCGAACTCGCTTCACTCGTTCTTGCATTCTAAAGCTTTTCTACATAAGTCGACAAAGTTACTCCTTGTATGAATGAACAAACATCCAAAGTACAAAAATGATCGAGTTCGCTTCGTGGAGCTGAAGATGCACCCCCTGAAAATAAACTTGCGTCCATGACTCTCTCCCCGATGACAATGTGCTAAATGTAATGAATTCGATCTGCAATTATGAAAAGACTGGCTACTTCTTCCCCGACTACTGTTCGAATCCTCTAAAGTTACCCAAAAAAGAAATTGGAAGACAGTCTTACACAATAAGGGGGATAATCCACCATATCATGTTCGTTTCCTTATAAGATGGTGAGCCCCTGGTACTATTCTACACCCGGTAAAAAGTTTGGCATGATTTTGACGCAAAACAACTACAGCAAAATTCTCCTAGGTAGTGTCAAAAACCGTGTTTCAATTAATTAAGTCTCACCAGGATGCAAACAGCTTCATGTTGTCATACGTAAGTCCAGAATAACTTCTCCTCACCTGTTTGTCAGGCCCTTCTCGTCAGCTTATGAGATGGTCCATTTAAGGCCAAAGGTCGTTTTGGGACTTGATATCTCCAAAAATTCCCAGGACGTAAAAGGCAACTTTGATCGGGCCATTAAAAAATACTGTGAGGGTATTGATTCCGTTTTCGCATCCAAATTGTCTTCAACAGGATGTAAAGGTGTTTTTAGAATTCAAAAATTGCTCTTTTAATGCAATGTCCACAAGACCAGAGGCCTCAGTATTTACAAGGGAATGCATCGGTATCCTAGAAGACATTTATTTCATATCAACTCATAATATTAAAAATTCAATCATTTTCTCAGATTCTTGCAGTAGCATTCAAGCTTTAGCTCAAAACCAACTTAAATTATTATATATTACTTAAATTAGTTATTGTTATTAACTTTTTATCCGAATTGAATTGCTCTGTTTATGTATAATTTTAAATTTTAGTTACTATAATTTAGATTTTGAAACTTAAGAAATATGTTAGTAACAGGGTCTACAACGGCTCTTATCTCTAAGCCTTTTGTTAAATTTTGCCCTAGATGCGAAAAAGCTTTTGAACTGATCGCGTTTTAATTTATTTTGTTGTTAAAGTTTACACAAGAATATTTAAGAACCATGAAAATGTTCTATAAAAACCTAGATACCCTAGTGTCGGCCCTCGCCGTCGAACCGGGAGGTTCTTGTGAATGTTCGTAATCGCTGCAATAGGGTGTATAGAGATGCCCAACGCCGCCATATCCACACCTCAGTTGAAAACGGAGATCCAGCTAAAGTCTGGAAATTTCTTAAATCCTTGGGAGTTGGAAAACCGCGCCAGGAATCGATTCCTAAAAACTTAGATATTGATCTACTGAATCAACACTTCTCATCTGCGTCCCACTGTAATACGACCATGAAGGCAGCTACAATAAACTATCTTTCAAACCTTCCAACTCCGGATCATCCCCCATTTATTTTTAGTCAATTCTCTGATTGTGATGTTAAGAAGAGCGTAGTTTCAATCACATCCAACGCAGTTGGTAGTGATTGTGTAAGTCGGAAAATGATACTCCCAGTCCTCGACGAAATCCTTCCTATCCTATGCTATATCCTAAACTACTCTATAACCTATGGCGTTTTTCCATCGATGTGGAAAAAGGCAAAAATCACTCCTTTACCCAAAAAATCTAATCCTACTTCGTTTTCAGAATACCGTCCTATCTCCATCTTACCTTTCCTTTCAAAAGTCCTTGAACGTCTTGTCCACAATCAGCTTAGTGCTTTTCTTTGTAAGAATAGTCTGCTGAATCCTTTCCAATCCGGTTTTCGTCCTGGTCACAGCACCGCTACAGCTTTAGTTAACGTCACTGATGACATTCGGTTAGGCATGGAAGCAGGACATCTAACGGTACTTTGCTTACTGGATTTTAGTAACGCGTTTAATACTGTCGATTTCGATATCCTGCTTGGCATGCTTCGCTCGCTTAACATATCTCCAACGGCGATTGACTGGTTTCATAGTTACCTGTATGGCCGCCGGCAGCGTATATGCATGGAAGAGTCTTGCTCTTCTTGGTGTTATACTGCTGCCGGTGTACCTCAGGGTGGCGTTTTATCTCCTTTACTCTTCGCAATATTTATAAACTCTATATCCAAAAAACTTCTTTCTTCCTACCACCTATAAGCAGATGATTTACAAATATATAAGCAAGCTACCCTTTCGGATTTGGCTGATGCAATTAATATAGTAAACAAAGATTTGGGTTCAATTTGCGAATGGAGTGAGGCACATAGGTTGCAGATTAATCCATCAAAGACTGAGGTCATTGTTGTTGGCAGCTCAAGGATGACCCCCAAGATAAACTGGTCGCAGCTTCCCCAAGTACAATTTAACGGAACTGCTATTCCAGTCAGCGAAAAGATTAAGAACCTTGAGGTTTGGATCGACAAACATCTGTCTTGGGGTCCTCAGTTACAGGACGTAAGTCGCAAAATTTTTGCATCTGGTAAGTCCCTGAGACGATTGCGGAACTTTCTTCCAACTGCCACTAAAACTGCGCTTGCACAATCCCTTTTACTTCCCATCCTTGACTACGCTGATGTCAGTTATCTCGATCTCACTGAGGCGCAACTCCATAAACTTGAGCGACTTCAAAACTTTTGCATAAGATTTATATTTGGCCTGCCCAAGTATGATCACATTTCTGAATTTCGTACAAAGCTCAAGTGGCTTCCCATACGTCTTCGCCGGAATTCTCATATCTTGTTTCAGCTCTACAGTATTCTGTTCAACCCTAAAACCCCCTCTTATCTTAAAGAACGTTTCAAGTTCCTTCATGACACTATAATACTAATAGATACCTGAGGTCATTGGAAAACTTAAGACTAGAGATGCCGAGGCATTCCACCAGTTTTTATGACAAGTCTTTTACAGTTCAAGCAGTACGGTTATGGAATGCCTTGCCCATGTCGATAAGGCGTGCTCAATCTTTGTCCACTTTTAAAATTCTGGTTAAAATACACTTCCTCTCTCCTTAAACATTGTCATGACATTTAGTTTCCTTACTCTTGTTTCATGTTTATTATTGTATATATTATGTAGATAGGTATATGTTTTATGTATGTATGTATTTGTTGTATATGTAAATGGTACACCACTGACTACCTGCATTATTGTCTCTCCTTCTCCCTCTAATCCATCCAAAGGTTGTCTGTAAAAGATCGCTTTTAGCGATAAGACCGCCCATTGTGTCACCCTATGTAAAATTTCTACTTTTATATCTGTAATTCTTATGGTGTACATAATAAAGAGTATTCTATTCTATTCTATTCTAGATACCTAGTTCAAAAATGCAGTTAATGGGTTACGCTCTTGTTCGGGGGGACAAGAAATATTAGGCGATTATCACACTGAACCGCGCTCCGTCGCGTAACGCGGGGCGGCACATTGTATCAGTTTATATAGAAAACAATCTGAGATGGCAACCCCGCGCTACACGATGTAGAGCGGTGCAGTGTGATAATCGCCTTACTCGATATGACCGCCCGGCTGTGCCGAATCATGCAGAGCAGCAAAATGCTCGAGCAATTTTCCATTGATAAAATTAACTAAATCACAGCTGAAATAAAGCGCGACATAGCGTGCTAGAGGTGATACCCAATGCCTTGTATTAGCCTATATTTTCACTCAAAACTTGACAGAAAAGGAGACCTTGCTGTTCTGTCTGCGCTGACCCTTATCGAGACATAATTATGTTACCTAAGAGAAACAAACAATTTAAACTTTCTATATTTTTATTTCCATTGAAAACAACAGTATCCTAATTCACTTTTATTAGCTGAATACAGAATCTAGCTGGAGTGAACAAGAAAACTTAATTTGGAATGTAACGTGTCGTTACTGGGCTATTGTTTTATTTACATAAATATCTGTCACATCACAAATGGCGGAAGTTCAAGCTATATTACATTATAAAAAACAATATCTTGATTTAGAACAGATTTTGATTATTACAATATAATTTGAACACATGTCAACAATTTGTGCACACAAACTTTTTTTTTAGCTTTAAATATCGTTAATACCATGTCCGAAGCACCAAAAAGAAAAACAAAGACAAATAAATGGCATCTATTCAAAAATATAATAATTTAACTGCTCGAGTACATTCTAGAATATTAACAATGAAAATATATACACAAGTCGGTCACACTCGGCATTACGATGGCTGTGACTCACGATTTAAACGCGTTTATATAATTTTGCACATGATCATAATACATGCATGTAATACATTACAATAAACTATTAACAACTTACTATTAAACAGTATTTTATCTTACAAGAATATCATGGTCGGAGTGCTAACCCGGGGTTACATTCACTGGATGTTTCTGGCATGTCGATCGTGTGTAACTATGCTTACACAGGCACTTATTTTCAGCAAGTATAGCCCTACAACAGCTGTCGGATTTGAGCAATTTAGTACTAATTATTTATTACCTTTAATCAGTATTTTGAATAGTTTATTTACTTGCTCCTAAAGGCTCAAAAATGCGGTGGCATTGCAGCAAATTTCTTGATATTATAAACTCGTAACTCTTGATGTGGATGGTCGTAACCAATATTGCCCAGAATTGCCCGAAGTTGCTCGTATAAGTGCTTCTAATCGTGAAGATAGTACTGCCGACCACGGTACAGGATCGCTTAGTGACGGGAGTCTCGTGGGTAGAACTCTGCGAGTATAGATGCAGGGATACGCTTCAACATCTCCTTGGGGAAGATACGCAACAGCTGCCAGCCGATGTCCAGGGACTCGAACACTGTGCGGTTCTCGTAGTTACCCTGCAGGAATTAAACATTTATATGTAAATATAACATACCATAATAACATAACATCAAGGCCGTAATCCCCGAAAGGTTAGGTGTAGGGGCAAGAGCCTAGTTTAAATAATAAATATGCAAATAACACGCTAATACACGAGTTTCGCGTATAGTTCAACTATTATCATTTTAGTAACTGCATTTCTTTGATTTTAATAACGAAAAAATTTTGTAAAAACCATTTTATCTGTCTCTTTTATTTCGAGAATCAATGTATGACTTATAGTCGATTTTATTTTCAAAAACATAAAAAGGTATATAAACAATATTCGCCATGCGGTTGGTAGACTCTTCACGTGCCAGAGGACTGGCCTATTTTTATTAGGCCAAGGAATCAGCATTGCCATCCAATGTGGCAACGCTGCCAGCCATTTGGGCACTTTTCCTTTTGGGACAGCTATGTGGGCGAATATTTTGATGCCCATTTGAGCTCCTCCCTCATTTTTTTTCCTGCATTTACTTGTACAAAATAAATATTGTTATATTGTATATTGCATTTAAGTCAAAATCAAATCATTTATTTCAAATAGGCACATAAAAGGCACTTTTGAACTTCAAAATTTACAAAAAAATAGAATTGATTCTAGTTGCTCCTTCCAAAAGGTAGTTTCGTATGGAGAAGAATGGGCAAGAAACTCCACCGTTACTCTTTTAAAAATGTTTTACATTTATTTTTTATTTTTGTGACAGTAATGGATACATAAATATCAACAATTTTTTATTTATGTTTTCATACTTGACTACTGAAATATACATACTTTCTTTCATCACTGATTTGTATATTGAAGTGTTTATTTTACTACTATATTAGTAGTAGGTTATTTCTCTGCGGTTTGTGTAAAACTTGTGTGTCGCGCCGCACCGATATTATAATATGATGCGCCGTGGGCAGCAAGCATAATAATACCAGCCTTTTAAGGTCTCACTGCAGGGCGAAGGCCTCTTCTCATATAGAGAAGGCACGAGCATTGATCACCACGCTTGCTCAAGACGGGTTTGCAATTTCAAATTTATATTAACTGTAAGTCCAAGTCCAAGTTTCCTCACAATGTTTACCTTTACCAATTTCAGTAATGTCCAAAATAAACTTAGAAAGGACATATGAACTGAAAATGTCACATTGGTACACACGGCTACATGTATCCTCCTCGTGCATGAAAGGCAAGGCCTTAAACACTGGGCCAAGACGACAATAATATATTAATATATTGGACATACCTGCGAGATGAAGTTCTTCTCGAACTTGACGAGGAACTCGAGGTACAGCAGATCGTCTGGTGTCAACGCCTCCTCTCCTACGACGGCCTTCATCGCCTGGACGTCCTTACCGATGGCGTAGCAAGCGTACTGGAAGGGAAATAACACATTTTAGTATTAAAAGGAGTTGGAGTATGAGCTTAGGGGCACTATGAGCAGCAAAGAAAAAAGAAAAAAAAAATAGGTAAACGTATTATTCGGACAGGTTTTTTTTTTCAATAATCAGCCATTTTTTTTGCAGTATCGGGTTAACCTTGACCTCAGAAACCATTTAGGTTCTGAAAAGTATGGCCCTACGACGCACCGTTTCCGAGAAAGAAAAGACTCCTCCTCGTCCGTCCTCGCGCCTCTAAGGCAACTCCAACCGGTCGTCCATTACGACAATGAATATAAAATATATGATGACGTTCATCATTCAGTCACGAGTTCACTACTATGAGAAAATTAGGTGCTTTGTCACTTTTGTCAGGTGCCCGGACCTGATGTCTCACTGCTGCCATCATACACCCACATTTCACCATTGTTTAGCGGTGCACAGAATACACGTTCATTCCAATTTTCATTGATGTAATGCCAATAGTCTCCAAGTAAAATGGCTGTGTGAGTTTCGGACAAACTTACCAGCTGGTTGGAGACGTCAGAGTGGTCCTTGCGGGTCATGCCCTCTCCGATGGCGGACTTCATGAGACGCGACAGAGACGGCAGCACGTTGACTGGCGGGTAGATCTGTCTGTTGTGGAGCTGACGGTCTACGTAGATCTGTAGAGGAAGATGAGGCATGGTTTGAAAAAGTTGCTAAGTATTTTGTTTGTTTTTTAATGCGGCAGGAAATATGTGTTTCAATTATATTATCTTCTTCAGAAATGATATGAAATTATTTATTCTGTAAGTAGGATATCGGAATCACTCATGTCATGGTTAAAAATAATACATTATACAGGGTTAGTTTTCAAAGACCAGCCAAATTTAAGGATGTGGTACAGACCATCAAACTGAACAACTCTCTCCATGGGACCAATATCATCATCGCGAAAAATTTATAAACTGTCCCATACAAAACTTCAATACCTACTCGACCCAAATGTATAGGACCGCTGATTTTTTTTTCGCGATTACGATATTGGTCCCAAGGAGAAAATTGTTCAGTCTGATGGTCTATACCATACCCTTAAATTTGGCTGGTCTTTGAAAAATAACCCTGTAGAAGCGAGTCGACATTTCCTATGTTACTACCCCGGAATCAACATTTCCTATGTTACTACCCCGGAGTCAACATTTCCTATGTTACTACCCCGGAGTCAACATTTCCTATGTTACTACCCCGGAGTCAACATTTCCTATGTTACTACCCCGGAGTCAACATTTCCTATCTGACTACCCCTGAGTCGAAATTTACTATCTGACTACCCCAGCATCGACATTTCCTATCTGACTACCCCAGCGTCGACATTTCCTATCTGACTACCCCCGAGTCGACATTTCCTATCTGACTACCCCGGAGTCGACATTTCCTATCTGACTACCCCGGAATCGACATTTCCTATGTGACAACACCTGAGAAGAAATGGCGACACAATCTCAGGGTCTCTTTTATAATCCAGACATCATGCAGACTGGCCTATTGAGGAAAGTACCAGAAACAGTTTGACACCAGTTTGAGTAAATTTGTCATAACAGACGGCACAAATCGATAAGCCATCTTGAGCTCAACCTAGAGTACCTTTTAACCACCAATGAATGAGATACATTTTTTACCATTTTGTACCATGTAATTTAAGTCACGCCTGTAATCCCCCGAAGGGGTTGGCAGAAGTGTACACATTTACCATGTAATTAATTTTCCTTTAAACAAAATAAAGCTGTATTAACAAAATATCTCTCACCTGTCCCTCAGTAATATAACCTGTCAAGTCAGGAATAGGATGGGTGATGTCGTCGTTGGGCATAGTCAGAATGGGGATCTGAGTGATGGAGCCGTTCCTGCCTTCCACACGCCCGGCGCGCTCGTAGATCGTGGCCAAATCGGTGTACATGTAACCTGAGGAAGAAACACATATTTGTTAGGAGTTACCCAAAAAAACCAATCTTCTATATATATAAAAATGAATTGCTGTTCGTTAGTCTCACTAAAACTCGGAAACTATGACCTGGGTTAGGAAATTGGATACTTTTCATCTCAGTAGTACGTTCTCGTGGGATTATTTCCGAGCCCTTATAGCGGGCGAAGCCGCGGGCAAAAGTCGGTAGGTTATAATAGAAGTAGGGAGTTTTCAAAGGCATTTTAGGTTTGGTATTTCTTAATGAAATTGGCATATTATGAGCCAAAATTATAAATGATTGATTCCGGTGTAAGTTTTTCCAGTGACTTTGGTACATATTATATCAGCGATGTATTGATGACCAATACTTTCGTTAGTGAAGTGTAGTGAAATATTCACAAGTCTGAACGCTTTGACTATTCTTTAAAAGCATAGCATAATCAGCCTATAATGTTCCCACTGCTGGGACACAGGCCTCCTGTCTGTGAGAGGGAGTGGGCTCTAATCCACGACTCAGCCCCAGTGCGGGTTGGTAGATGTTACACGTCTTCAAATTTTGGTTCCAAGACATGCCAGTTTCCTCACAGTGTTTTCCTTCACCGTTTTGGGGAGCAGTATTGATGAAATTATTTACATAAAGTAAAGCGCCTGCCTGGGTTCGAACCCACGACTTACAACACGTAAGTCGGGGCCGTTGTGTGATAATAAATGACAAAAGCTAGTAAGCTAAGAATATTATATTAGTGACAAACCTGGGAAACCACGACGGCCGGGAACCTCCTCACGGGCAGCGGACACCTCACGCAGAGCCTCGGCGTATGAGGACATGTCGGTCAAGATGACCAGCACGTGTTTCTGTGCAAAACATTACATATCATCATCCCTGTATTCCTTCAAGGGCTAAACACAAGTGCACAGTACAGTAGGCCGCACCTCAGTGGTAACAAAACCAGTGTAAGCTGGACAGTGTTACCATTGACGTGCGGCCTACTGTACGTGGCTGTACGTTGCCGTACGTTGCCGTTTTGCGTGGATGTGACGCATATTGTCCCCAAACTCGTTCTTTTTTGTATTTTTTTGGTCTCTGCGTCATGTTTACCGCAAATAGACGTATTTTCTTTATGTCTAGAAGTGCTATGTTATAGGAGCGAGTCTGTTGCCTTTAACTTGGCATTAAATCTGACCCCAACGGTCATCAGTTCTACGGCTAATATGGCCTAATTGTATCAGAATTAAATGAGTATATAATAGATATCTTACCTCACACTGATAAGCCAAGAACTCGGCAGCAGTCAGAGCCAAACGGGGTGTAATAATTCTCTCAATGGTAGGGTCGTTAGCCAAGTTCAAGAACAGGCACACGTTCTCCATGGAACCATTCTCTTCGAAGTCCTGTTTGAAGAACCGAGCGGTTTCCATGTTCACACCCATGGCGGCGAATACTATGGCGAAGTTGTCCTCGTGGTCATCCAACACGGATTTGCCGGTTTGCTGATAGAAAAAGGTTGTGGTAAATTGGGGTAGGTAATTTTTAGAGTTAGATCGAATTTAGTTTTCGTTTTTATAGCACAACATAGCATAATCAGCCTATAATGTTCCCACTGCTGGGACACAGGCCTCCTCTCTTCGAGAGGGAGTTCGTTTTCGGCACTGGACAATATTTTTTTTCAAAGAAAACCATCGTGACAACAAATAAAAGTGCAATTACTGAGAAAATGCAGAAAAAATGCTTTTTCACGACTCAGATTGTTTGTTAATCATTAAGCCTTTGAGAAAAGTATAAGAGTTAATTTTCGCGTGATTTAAATTTAACCCTTTATAGGGCTGCATCGAAATTTGTACAGCGCTTGTAACTACCCGACTAGTCTTACTTTAAGGTCGATTTTTCTATACTAATATTTTAAATAGGTAAAATTTGTACAAACAAATTCTACAAACAATTGTATGTAGGGGGCTAATGTCTGGAACTACCGGTCGGATTTGAAAAATTCTTATTGCATTTGATTGCCCAATTCTTGGGGCAGGTTATAGGCTATTTGATGACTCTTAGGAGCCGAGCAGAAAGAACGCTAAGAGAAAATGAAGTAATAGCGCGGGAGGGCGACGCGATGCGACGCCGTGGGACGGGAGTACAAAAAAATTCATGCGAAGACGCGAACAGAAGCTAGTAATTGATAAAATCAACCTTAAAGTTAGACTGGTCAACTACAATTTTTTTTTCTGCCCTATGAAGGGTTACGGTTTAATTCAATGATTAAAAGATTGACCTAACCTATGGGCAAACAAAAATAACTTTTAGAAAAGAAACATGATTATTACCATTAACCATATTAATTATGGTTCTATTTATTTATTTTTGTTTTCAAAACAATTTTTTAATGCTTTATTATCTTATAAATGTTTATTAGTATTTATTTTAATTATTAATCCCCTAGTGGGATTTATAGATGTCCGTATGTGTGTCCGTGGCAACAGAATACCAGCACTGCAGTACTTTTTTTTTTAATATTGCAGCTTTATGCTGAGATAGAAGCCTTTTTAGCCTCGCACAGGTCTTTTATTTTCTACTTGTTTATTGTTAATTTTAAAAGCTCCTTTTTTATTTTATTTTTACTCTTTGGATTTCCTGTGAGTGTCCCAAATAAAATATTTTTCTTTCTTTTTTCATTCATTCATTACCTTGACGAGACCGGCCTGTCTACAGATCTGGGCGGCAATGTCGTTGTGGGGTAAACCAGCGGCTGAGAAGATCGGGATCTTCTGACCACGGGCGATGGAGTTCATCACGTCGATAGCAGAGATACCTGGAAACAACACATTATTTTATAACGGGTGTAAAGACACTTGATGAAGCCGAGAGTCACTTTTACTTCCTGTCATTGTGAGTTTTTTTTTTGTACTTGACCATACCTGGGAATGTTCTAGTTATGGAGATATTGAAGATCAAAACTCCAACTTTGACTGACTTTTTTTTACGAAAACATGTTTTTAATGTTATAACACAACTTTAAATATCTCACGACCCCTGTACTGTTGCACGCACCCATAAGCACAACGTTTTGCGTGTGTTACATTGCGCACTACCCCAAAAAACAAATTTTCGCACCAAAAATAAAAGTCGTTTCCCAGCAATTCTTTTTGTGCAAAGTTACTTAATTTGATGTACAGAAGACATAATGGCTATGTGATTGGTCTTTTTACATCCTGTATACAGATTTTTTTTTCGCGATTCTCGCTTTGCTGTCATAGAGACCAAGTTGAACCTAAGACAAGCTCTTTCACAAGGGGTTTTATTCAAATAAAAGATGATTTATCAACAACATAACTGAAGACAAACTCTCGTATTTAAAAACGGTCAAAATCAAGTCTCAATATACATAAGAAAAAGGGAAATTTAATGTATTTTTAACAGACTTAGATTATAAGTAAACTTAGATAATGATTACAAAATAAAATAAATGTTCTCAATCAAGTTATTTTAATTTTAATTCGTATTAATCTGGACTACCTACATAAATTGCTAATAATAAAGAAGATTAAGATAATTAATTTGTTACTATCTAAATATGGACATTACCTAGTCTGAGATAAACAATTTTTATTTTATTTTTATAATACAAACATTCCTAAAAATATAGGAATTACCCCTCTGAAGCCGAGCAGTTTCTTTATTTTATGCTATTTTTTGTCTTTAAAATGCAACAAAATGATATCCTTACCAGTCTGGATCATCTCCTCAGGGTAGATACGGGTCCAAGGGTTGATGGGCTGTCCCTGGATGTCCAAGAAGGCCTCAGCCAGGATGGGGGGTCCCTTGTCAATGGGCTTGCCGGAACCGTTGAATACACGTCCTGGTGACAAAAATGAAATTTAAATGATAAATGATTTTATTTCTATAAGTAGGTTTGTACTAACACTTTTACACATCAATCATATTTTTTAAACTAGAAATGGTGTTTCCTATCTGACTACTCTGAGAATAAAGGCCAAAACAAACTCAAGAGGTCAGCCTCTTTTAAAGTACATACATAATCGGGCTACACAAGGACCATGGAGATTAACGTCCGAGATGGTATTTTGAGTAAAGATCCATATAGATTTGAGTGGTCCTGTCATGTCAGTGCACGCATTTGTCAGTAATCGTGCAGCTCAACTCAGAACTTAAGGCGTTTATGAGAAAAGTGTGCTCAATTTAAGGGTTTGGTACAAGCAAAAAGTAATCAACCTTCCCATACATTTGGGTCAAGTAGGTATTGAAGATTTTTATTGGACAATTGATAATTTTTTGGCTATTACGATGTTGGTCCCATGGAGAAACTTGTTCAGTTTGATAGCCTACTACCACATCCTAAAATTCGACCACATCTTTCTTATACATGCTGTATATTTGCCAATGCTAGTGAGTTTTGCTGACATTACTAGATAATTAACCAGTATATACATGTTTACTTCAGCAGAGGATTCAATTTTATCCTTAAATGAAGCACTGCCACTCAGTCAAATTCATAAAGATGTTTGTATATTTTACCCGACCGCGGCGAAACCCCAAAGATGGTAATATTTTTTGTTCTTGATAAAACTAAATTAGTATGCAAGGTTCGTAATAAGTGGCGTCCTGATCCTATTTAGTTAGGTTACTACCATCATGCCCCATGAGAAGAAAGCGTGAATTTTTAATAGTTTCTTAAAATACAAACAACAGTAAAATAGGCAAGAAAAACTCTTCTAACTTAGAGATGAGATATTTAATAAAATTATCACGGACGATAGAGGTACATAGAAGCGACGACGTTACGCAATAAAGCAAACAGCTTGATAGTTATCACCTGATAACGTGTGATCATTTGTTAATTGTTTTGTGAATTGGTTGAGTTTTCAAAGTCATGTTTGATTCGTTATTTCTTGATGAAATTGCATGCTGCATTTTACGACCCAATATTAATAATTGACGAAAGTAAACTTTTAACCGGCGGGTTCGGAACATGCATATCAATGATGTGTTGATGTCCAATCATGACATATAATAAATTAAAGGCGCTTATCGTGTCTGTCTGTGTGACCGCGTTGTTCTTCTAAACTACGCTACGGATTTTGGTTTGGTTTTCGCCATGATATAGAGAATTAATGCCGGAAGGTGTATATGTATTTATATACACTAATATGATATATCACTGAACTCGCCATGTTTTTTCAGGTGCTCCGAAAAACCGTAACAAAAAGCGAGTTTTCAAAGGAATGTTGGATGGATTTTACTATTTCTTGACGAAATTGCATGCTGCATTTTATGAACCAATACTAATGATTGACTCCAGTGTAAGCTTTTATCCAGCGATTTCGGTACATATTGCACGACTCATGATGCGAAGCATCAGAGAGTGCTTTACGATCGAAAAATTTCTTTCGCCTCATTTTGGCGGCTATTTTTATTATTATAGCCTTGTTAGTTCACGGAATCAAGATACTTTGCATACTATTGTCGAGATAATTTAATGGAGATTAATTTCATACTTTTTAAAAATTGATTTACTGCAATAGAATTGGAGAAAAACACCAAAATAGGTCAAAAAAAATTCCTGTCCGTCATGTGTGAAACCCGGAAACACTAACTTGTGAAAAAATCCATTATTTGAGTTTTTTTTTTTTTGTAATTCTAATCGACAATTGTAGGTCACTGAATGGAAATGGCTAATTAATTCAGTGTCGTTTAATTACAATTAATAAAAAACGAAAACTACAAGACTGTACATCTATTTATATTTTTATTTTTTATTATAGAATTGAATGAGATTATGAGGCGTGCACTTTTGGATTTTCCAATTTTTATCTATGACGTATTGATGTCCATTACTTTGGAAATATTCACAAATACGACCGCTTTAACTATTTTTAACAAAGATGTGATAATGAATGACGTCTAGTCACACAACTAGTGCAAGGCCACTGAAACTTTCAGTCCTAACCTTCAGTTCGAAACCATCGATCCATTTTAGAATTACGAACTTAATTCCCACCATGTGAAAGTTCTGCATAATAATATTATAGTTCTAAATATAAAATAAAAAAAATTAACTCGGGTTTATTTTTAGCATAGGTTTTTTTTTTTACTTAGATTATCAATTTTGAATTAAGAACTTAACAACGGCAACGGTCGGAATAAGATTCGAAATACAAAAACTGGCTGAAAGGTTTTAGCTTGGACCAAAGTTAGAACTCGGTTTGTAATGAGATGGTTTAAATTAACTTTATCATTTAACAGAACAAGATAGCTACATCATTATTCTTTTGTTTTATTTTTATCTTTAACTGCAAAACTTTGATTTTGTGTTATAATTCCGACACGGCCGTATTTGAAAGAAAATTGATTGAAATTTGAAAATGATTTTATTAAAAATTCAAAACCATTTTTGACAAATTTTCTGCATGTCACAATTTCAGATTTACCTCTGCAAATCTCATCTATAAAACCTTGTGTAAAGAAATTTCCCGTATTTAAAAACGTTTAAAGTTTATTCACAATCTTATGACAGCGCCAATTAATGTCTAAAACTTGTCAATTAAGTGATAAATCCGAGGTAATTTTGAAAAATTACAACTTAAATGAGAGTTCAAACATTTTTTTAAATACGGGGAAATCCCCTCCGATATCTGTACGTCACAGGAACTGATGGATGCTACTGGAGGCGCCAAATTCTGGGCCGAGTGTAAGATGAAGTACAAACAAAGATGACCCTAGCAGCAGCTGATCTTCTACTTACCCAACATATCTTCAGACACGGGTGTACGCAGGATATCGCCAGTGAATTCACAGAGAGTGTTCTTTGCGTCGATACCTGATGTGCCCTCGAACACCTGGACCACGGCCTTGGTGCCGCTGACCTCGAGCACCTGGGGAGACACACATCGTTCAAAATGTAATATAACATAACGTAACGTTAGGCAGAGGGGACACCTCTGCCTAACGTTATGCATATATATGTACATATAGTAGTATATATGTGAACATATAGTACACCCACGTTTCGCCAGTTATGTTAAATTTCCTTGTAATATGGAGCCTATTGCCATCAACCGGGCACAAATCCCAACTTGTTGTTACTGAGAAATAAAATATTTTATATTTCGAGTGAAAATAACGACTGTTGTATTTTTCTTTATTGCTTGATTTTCTTTGACGTAAGAGCAGGCGTTGGTCTCCCAAAAATCATGAAATTAGCGTGTGTATAGTAATTTATGATGGCTGCTTACAGCAGGATATTAGCAGAATTATTCCTTTCGATAAAAATCTAAAAGTTAAAGTTTCTCCAACATACCTGACCGGAGCGGAGGGTGCCATCAGCGAGCCTCAGTTGTACGATCTCCGAGAACTTGGGGAACTTCACATCGTCCAAGATAACCAGCGGCCCGTTCACACCAGACACCGTCTTGTAGGCTAGACAAGTAATATTAATTTTAGTCATGGGGTACATTTTTGTGATTTATTGGGTGGAATGGATGCGGATTTATTATAAAACGAAGTTTGTTTCTGAGCCCAGCGGGGTAATTGCGTAAAACACTAACAGTAGGAATAGCTTTCATTTTGACAGTTCAACAACATTCATTGCGTTATTTACGTTGTTGAGCAAACAAATTGTTAGGACATATAAAGCAATGGATTAGCAGTAGGCTTCAAAATGATTCAGATTGTGATTAATAGTGTGTTACGAAATTAGAGTGCTGGTTAAAATCATCGAGTCATCTTTGAATTAGTTCAAAGATGACTCGAGAGCGTTGATACTTATGTGATAAATCTTGTTTTGTGTTATGAAGGAAGGCGTTCTGTAAGAACTGAATTATACTGTGATAATGATTATTTAAATGACACACAATAAACATGCTTTTTTCTAAGATCTAAGTACACACGACGATATAATCAAGATATACATTTCCAGTTTTAGCTGACTTCGCATTGTGTAGGCCTTTCGTGCAATGAAAACTCTGCTTATACTGGGAATGTATAGCTTGATAAGTCGTCGGGCGTACATTAATAAGCAGTGTCAAATAAAATAAAAAAAACAAGCTCTCAATATATGAGATAATTATTGGACGATCACCAGTTAAAGGCTCTCGCATACAAGCGCAACGCGTCGACACATGGCACGACGCGACTGATGGAACTAATTCTATGAAAACTTCATGGTAATTGTTCTACCAGAGTTGCGTCGCGTCGCCTGTCTGCGGGATCCATAACAGTTAAGACGGAAGATGACCTACTTTCTTAAGTCGACATAAGTAGTTGAAAATACGATCTTTATATGTATGATTCAATAGGTACAACTTTTTATGTAATGTATTCTTTGTGGGCTTGATCAGTCTGTATTAAACTTCAGAGCAGGTGGAAAATGACTGAGTTCATTGAATATATGCATGTAATATAAATCATGGGAGTAGGTACTCTTTAGGCCCACTTGCGCCAGAAAATTACTAACTGCAATAAACGCTAAACATAATTATTTTAATCAAATATCATTCTCTCTGTCATCTTCTACCAATTGACACAAACAGAACAGCGTTTAAAAAACGTTGGCGTTAAACACATTTACGGACTTTCGTTGTCATTGGACAATTTGTGACCTCACTTTTCTTGGCTTACTTCTCATTGGATTTTATTACGAGTGTTATGCAGATGTTGCTCTACTACCACTGTCTACGTCATGACGAGACTCCGCCTTCGCTACTACTACCAAGCCCACGTCCGCACCACAACTTTTTAACACGCATGATTGGATTCTCTATTGGATTCTCAACGCTCAGCTCAAAGCCGACAATTGAAAATCGAGTGCGCGGTAAAATCGTCGCGTTCAAAAAGCGGCTGTGCGTAAGTCAGCTGATTCTATGAAAAATAAACTCTTAATCTCATCTATGTAGTAATGTACTCATTTTTTTAAAAGATATACTGTAGTACATTTAAACATAGACATTCTTAATCTAATCAAAGGATGCAAAATGAAACTACAAAATTAAAACATCTACTTTGAACAATATCAATAATTTTGTACATATCTTAATTTCCTTTTGATGTCAAGCGATGACTGATGTGGTGAATTGTACGTGAAAAGCTATGCAGCCAGCATTCCCTATAGAGTATTTAAAACCACCTCTTTGGAGAATGTTGGCTGATAGCTGTACACTGGTCATTTGATGAAGATGATCATATGGAGCTGGAATTAATGAACATAATGATGTGTGCCCATGGCCCTAATGACTATTAATAAAACCAGCCTAACTTCTCGCTCCAGGGCAAAGGCCTCTTCTCATATAGAGAAGGAATGAGAATTGATCACCACGCTTGCTCAAGAGGAGACGTATTATTGACCGTTATATAAAATATTATATTGCAATGCATGGCAGATTAGGGAAAAGGTCTAAATAAGTCACATGATTCCTTTTGACTTTCCATGCTAAATGTGACAATTATTATGATTTTTTTTAACATAGAATTTAAATTGTCATCCATTATAGTCTATGAATGATTGCAGTCTTGTAGCAGTTACTTCTATTTAAAAGTCAGAGTGAAATGGAACTGAGATTTAATAAAAAATAACATTACAGATAGTTTTGTTTTCATGTATAAAATATTAAAAAACCTGTTCAATGTATTTTATGTTAGTTTTCAATTTTGTTCATGTTACTTGCATACTGTGTTTTTTATTTTATTTTTGTTCTTGTTCTTTCTACCAAATATTGTAAGAAAGAGAGTTATCGACTATTATCTTATCATATTATGGCCTCAGTTCTGTTGAAGTTGATTGATTTAAACAGCTGACAAAATAATAATAATTATGGGCTATATTTTCTTTTAACAAATGAAGTAGACATCTGTATTTAATATTGTACCCAAATCTGTCAATATGGTTAATATTTGCCATTCAAAGCAGCACCATGTTAAATAAGGTGATGGCTGACAATAAGTGGTATCACTATAACACACCATGTCATGCTCGACAGTTTTTCTTAAACAGATCACACTTTTGTCAGCAACGTACGCGCCGCATTTCGTAAAATGATGTGTAGGCATCCGAATATTAAAGGAAGCATTTGGCGCGTGCGGCGCGTACGATGCTGATAAATGTGCGACCACCTTTAATCAGCTGATCAGAAGGACAATTCCCATATTTTTTATATCATTCGCATTCTTATCTCAATCTCAAAAATACCTTTAATATTTCTAAATTTTATACAAATTTTTGACATGTTCGCTATGATGAGATTGCAACTTGAATTTCAACATATTTAATTAAGTACAAAAAAAAATTATCTTCGATAACAAATTGCAACTTTGTCATGTTTTTTAGGGTTTAGAAAGCATAAATGCGCCTATTTAGTTGTCACACAGTCCATGATCAAAGAAAATGGGGCTCTTGAATATCCTCAGGTAAATATCGTAGTTGGTCTTCAGATCAACATGAAATATTTTAGAAAATCACAGATATTTTTCCTTTGACCAGCAGTGGACGTTAGTGAACGATGTGGCTGCCATTAAATCTTAAAAAAACAAGTGAATGTCTGATATCTGCTTTATTTGTTGCCTAAGTGAATCCAATTAGAAAATCATTAACTATTGTTCAACTAAAATGGTACTATGAATTTGTTTATTTTTGACGATTTCACTAACAAGATTTAGGAGAAAATTCCATTATTTTTTATTGTAGTTTTTCTAAAGAGTTATGAAACCAATAGGTCCTTCACACAGTGAGGGATTGGCAATGAGCTTTTTTCCATAAACAAGATCAGCTGATCACCTATGTTTTATTCTATCAAGATAACTGCCAATGATATCATTATAGAGTATTGAGAAACTTGATCATATGACTGTTTAAGATTGATATAAACACTTTCATTGCATTAGCATCATTTAGTAGGAACCTATTGTATGTACTCTGTAAGTATGCTTTTTAGAATAGACTATAGTAGAGGAAGCATCTTTATGATATCTTCTTCCTATAAATTCATTGATATTCTAGCGATTTGCTATACAAGATTCTACAGTAATTGTGGTCTAGATTTATGATGTGCTAAATAAAAGGGTAGCAATACTTTTTCTTATGTGATGAGAAAATGGTCTCCTCCCTATTGATTATATCATATTTACAGATTACATCTTCCCAGGTAATAAGATGCTTTCTAATTTGGCAATTTGCAATGAAAAGAATTAAAAAGTCACACACTTTTTTATTGACCTCCATTAGCAGTATTTTGTAGATGCCAATTTACACCATACAAATTACGAAGGCTGTTTCTGAGTGGTATAGAACAGTAAGTAGGTACCTATGATCAGGTGACAAAAATTAAGGACATGCCATGACGACAACGTTCATTTCCGATAACGAATTACAATTATTTTGTCATGTTTTTGGGGTTTAGAGACTACAGTATAGCTTAAATGCGTCTGTAAGTGTCACAAAGTCCATCATCAAAGAAAATGGGGCTCTCAAATATCGCCAGGTAAATATCTTTTGGTTGGCCAATATCACAAGCTTATACCATCCATTCTTATAAAATCAACCACAACCCTTGTTAATGTAAATAGGGCTACAAAGCAACATCGAAACGGCGTAACATAGAAACTCAGAAGCAAAATCGATATTTTCATTGATAATAATGTCAGTCATACGACAATAGCCGAAATAGATGATCAAAATTTGGGTCTACTCACTCAGACGGGGCTGGGATATGAAGTCCCGGGATACAGCCAAGACATGCTCCTTAGCTGCTTGGTGAGCCGAAAGGGTTGATGCCATTTTTCAGTTTTCACTTTTTGGCAGTCCGCTCAATAAAACAGCAAACTACGCTGCCTCCTCGCCCGAAAACTGACGAATGGATGTATTGTCTATGTTACTTCACGTGCCGTCACGTGACCTATCACAAGGCAAAAATTGCTCTATGGTAAAATTATTTCCCCTAAAATCGATAGCTTTTCGACTTTTCCCCAACAATTAAAAAAAATGTCTGTTTGCTTTTGCTAATAAATAAATTTATTCAATGAAGACAGTAATTTCCATAAAAAGTAGGCTCTGTTTAATACACTCAATGGTTTTATTTCGTCGTACTGTCAAAGAAACCACTTTAAAATGAAAAGTACCGACCATTTAGAAATAACTTATTATGGGTCTTATGCCTGCAACACCCAGTTGGCAATGCCTAACCTAATCAGTTTTTTAAGTAACTACTCTGGTTTCATCACAGCATGGAATCGCTCGCTCACCGAGGCATCTGCGTACATGGGACTTTAAATGCTACATTACGTAGATAACGCTAAGTCCTTGCTGGTACCACCATTAGTACCATTATTAGGTGCAAATGTGAAAAAAACAAAATTGTTCAGATTGGCCTATTATACAAAAGACTGACCTACCACTAAAAAGGGATAAGCAATTTGTTATGGCAACACAATTAAAAAAATACTTTTTAATACATCTATTGTATCTATGGATTTGACACTACCATTTTAACTCGCTACCAAATTCACCATGAATCGGATTTCATATTTTTGGTATTAGTCTATGTTTTCGGAAAAAAATATTTGCAGTTCTACAAGGATCTTTTAGTGCTTAAATGATAGTGTTTCCGATTCCCTTGTCACAAAATTCTCTAAAATAGACAAAAAATCACAAAATGTTTATTTCTGTCAAACGACGATTTCCCATTCTGAAATAGACTAAAGTGACACAACTTAACTATATTTTAGTTTGGCACTGAGTTAGTAATCTATTGAAAATGGCAATTTTCATATTCTGAATTTGACGTTTTTCACCTAAAATTTTGGTTGTCTAAAATCTGGCTATATTTAATCGCGATTAAAAAGGTGTGGAATAAAATTAGTTGTCATGAACTAAATTTCACCACAACACCTCGACTTCAGGAGCAAAAACAGCACTATATCTTTATTTTCTTTTACATTGCTTATATCTCGAAAATGCTGTGTTCTATCGCAAAAATATTGAACATTTCGACCTCTTATGCTACCTACCCCACATAAATTCGTATATCACTATTTGAAGTAACAGTGACAGAAAGTTAGTATAACATCATCATAAAACACTAACTGGAAAAACATACATATTATTATTGAAGCTAATGGGGTTAAAAACTGAAAGCTCGTCATAGGCGGCAGCACTGTTCAATGTCTTCAAATCGCCATTGTTGTGTATGTTTTTACACTTGTGTCAATCACAAATTAAACGAAAATTGGACAAAAATGTATGCGACTTGGAGTGTAGTTCAACTACAAGTGGAACTAAGGAAAAGGGAAGCGTCTACCACTGGTAAGAAAACAGCTTTAGTAGAAAGGTAAATAAATTATGACCGTTTTATAATGGAAGGGTTGTTTTGTTTGTTTTACTTATAAGTCCTTTTTTTTGTGGAAGACTGGAGGCATACGACAGGAATAACTTGATCGGTCTTCGGAACTTCCCGCCCGTCATCTGGCTCTAATGGTGTGCTGGGAAATATTTATATTTCATTAAGTATTGTAAATTCCTCATCTTTATATTGCTCTTCACAACTATCAAGGGTTTGAACATGGCTAGGTCCAGCAAATTGGTCGCTATATGTACCAAAACAAAGTTTTTCTCATTTCTCTGTAACAGTCTATTTGATCTGTTTTCAGCTGATGGGTTGACTGGTTTGACTTTCGTAAATGAAAAAATAGACGGTACCTACAGCAGTCTTCCTCAGACTTTTATAGATATTTTCATCACCTAGAAGAGACAAAAACTAGGATCTATCTATGTGCAACAACGTATCAGGCTATTATGGTAGCCAGTAGCCTCGACGTTCAAGCGAATGTAAATAATATGAGAGTAGGATCTATCTATTTACTCCGTACTGTCCCACTGCTGGGAAAAGGCCTCCCTTTCCTACACACGTCTGTCCACTGCCATTGCGGGCCAGTGCTTTCGGTAGGATTCAGTAGTAGTTTGCAGGATTTGTATTAATATTAGGCAGTAGGTAGTTTGGTATGAGGGAATTAAATACAATGCAGCATAGCGAATGCTGGTTAGATGCCATTTCGATATATTTTGGTTGATATATCTTATTACACAAACACTCGTAGGTACTATAAATCCCCACAAGTGCCTGCAATTAAAATACCATTAGTTCTCTGTTTTATGAAAAAGAGCATCACCTTTAGACGCATTTATCTGATAAAAGTCTTATGGTTTAAAATGGATAGCACATAGCCTCGTCGTATTATTGGGTTTCCATTTTTTTCTTCGAAGAGCTCTCTCCCACAGTTTTCTTCTTTTAACATCTTTGGGAAATAAATGAGTTCCCGGATTTTTGCAGTCAACAGCTGCGCAAGAGGGGATATTAAATAAATTGGAGTAAAAGAAGTTGCTTGTTTACAAAAAATGTATGGATATTGACAGCTAACTGTCAAGTTCTAAGACGCACAATGGTAGCGACATCTGTAGTGAGCAAGTGGCAGTTTTTATCCTCATTGAAATACTACTGAAGCAAAGATAATACAGTTATAATTTATGGTCCAACCCTGAGGAAAACAGTATCATTAAAAAAAAATTTTGGAAATCGATCCAAAAATCGCCGGAAATATTGCGTAACTAACATACAAAAAAAAAAGACAAATAAAGAACCTCCTCCTTTTTGAAGTCGCTTATAAACCAGATCGCGGTTTTAGTGCCAATTTTGACCTCGCGCCAAAAGATCCTTGTAACATCATTATGTAACCTTAGAAACAAAACTGGATAAAAACTGCCACTTGCTCACTTCAGATGTCACTGCTTTCCAACGTCCAAGAATTTGACAGGTAGCTGTCACTATCCATACATTTTTCGTTAATCGTAAGCAAGCGACTGCAAAAACACGGGGACCCATGTATTTGCCAAAGATGTCAAAAGACGAAATAATACTAACAAATAAGAGGAAATAGTTTTTGACGACCTAGTCAAACTGAAAGTTATAATTTTTAATTGTTAACCTGAGTATAGTCCAATCTATCTTTTCACAATCACTTTCCTTGAAATGTTTATGACACACTCTTGCCCCGCTTTCAGGCTCAAACTTTACTCGCCTTATCGCTATGAGCCACAATTTTTTAAGTTTTTCATCTTGAGTAAACTGGTGGCCTCCAGTTTTTTTACAACTTGGTACACATCATATAGGCATTTCCTCAATAATTGTCTCTAATTATGAAGTCACTATTAATTCCATATAAAAACTGCTTTGATAATAGTCTGTGCGCTACTAGCGCCACTTTGAGAGTTGTCGGCCGCATTGAGGGAGAAACTGAGAAAGCTCTCAGAAAAAAAATGGAAACCAGTTATTTCGTCGAACCAAAGAATATACAACGCTCTTAATACTTTTATGGCAGAAATTCGTATACAAGTGATGCTCCTAAGAGAACTAAGTCCGTTTTTATTACGTACAGGTACTTGTGGTGTGTTATTAAGCCCAATTACGTATGTTATAGTAAAGGTGTGTGTGTGTGTGTGTTTATATTATCATCATGGATTATCATATTAGATCAGTGCTAGCAGGCGCGTCCGCAGCCCAAGATTTTGGAGGGGGTCAGCATGGGTGCCGGGGAATATTTTTAGGGAGGTACATCTCGTTGGTACGCATGATCCTGAGATCCTGGGTTCGATTAAATCCCTGAGTCGATAAAAGTGTTATTCGGTTTTTCCATCAGTAATTTCTCTGAAGTAGCCTGTAGTCTGGATTTGTACTCGGTTGATGGCAGTAGGTTCGCACCCTAAAACGTAGGACTTACACATAACCGGCGAAATGTTGGTGTACTATATGTAGGTACACCTTTGTCTTCGCGACAATGCCTACACGTTGCCGTCATTTACCACGAGATAAAAGGCGTCGTCCTACTGTATATTTTTATACTGTGGTAGTAGTGTGTGTTTGTTTGCTATCCATCTTTTTTGTACCTATCTTCAAATGCGTAATTTGTTATCGTAATGTAATGATATTGTTTGTTTGGAAATAGTTTAGTACAATAAAAAAACAAAAGAAAAAGTTTAGTTATGTTAGTTAGTTTAAGTTTATAATGTAAAATAACACCTGGAATAGGGAAGGCAACCGTCAAAATGGCACTGTCGTAGGTAGCTAATTCCGTGAGGATAATAATTAGTTTTGCAAAAATGACTCGTTTTTGTGTTCCTCAATGCTTGGAAACTGGAGTCAACCATTTTCCGAAAGACCTAAACTAAGATTGTGGCCTACTGCTATTCCCAGTTTTAGGTAGACAATTCGAGGTTAAGTCGCAAACATTGTAGAGAAGCTGATAACGACGAAATAACCACTCACGCGCCCCATTGCAAAAATTAGTAATTTTTGAAATCCGTGAAACGCCCCCATCTTCATTATTTCACCACTTCAAACTGTCAGCGGACAGCACGTTTGTTTTTTATTTTTTTGAATTTTATGCGTGGACCCACCCCTTCTGTTTCATGTTTTTTGGAAAGGTGGTTAAATTTTGAATTTTTGTTTCGAAAGCCATGTGTGTGTATCGGACGTAAGAATAAAATTATCTGTGGTTGAAAATAAGTTTGCGAAGTGTACTGTGGGCTGTCAATCTGCCATTTCGTCGTCGCGGATTTTATGATACACAATTAAACGGTAAGTAATGATTATAATCAACATTATATACCATTTTGTTCGTGATTTAACGCTCTTTCGAGTTATCTATACTACATTTGAATTTCGAGTTTTAAAATCGTTCCTATAATTAGAAATATGTTTCATTGTTGTCTGAAAAATTCTTAGCTCTTGAAAAACGTAATAAAAACGAATCTATTACTACTTTTTACGTAAATTAATGTGTATTAACCATGTAGCCTGGTTAATTACGAACAGTTTGGTACCAATATTATATCATTTCGTTGTGATTTCAAAGTACAAAATCTAATTGCAAAAACCAATAGCCAATTTTTTTCGAAGCACGCGGCGTGGCGTAGTTCATTGACACGGATTAAAGAAACCTATTCATGATAAATTGTGGTTATTCTTCTCTCTTGAAACCTTTGAGTTCTGATTTGTGATAATTACTCAAAAAAAAAAACAATCTCGATTTTTGCCATATTTTTCAGAAAAAATGCAAAATGGATAATATTATTCAAGGACAGGGTGGCAGGCGAGGCTCAGCAGGTCGCAGGCGCTCGCGAGGGCGAGGGCGATGCCTATTTGGAGAGAGGTATAGTGTATAATGTATATCAAATACATAAGTACCTGTTTGAAAAGAGGTATAGTAGCTGTATAAAAAGTATATATCTAATACATTTCTCTCTCAAAGAGAGGAGCCCTGTGTCCCAGCAGTGGGAACTTGATAGGCTAGTTACACATACCATCGAACTGATTACCTAACTTAACGGGATCAACTTTGAAATCAAATTGTTCTCTCAACTTCTTAACTCAAATTGTATATAATATAATACATTTCCCTCTCAAAGAGAGGAGCCCTGTGTCCCAGCAGTGAGAACATTATAGGCTGATTACACTACATAGCATCGAACTGAAAAACTTAACGGGATCAACTTCAAAATCAAATTGTTCTATCAACTTGTTATCTCAAATTGTATATAATCTAATACATTTCCCTCTCAAAGAGAGGAGCCCTGTGTCCCAGCAGTGGGAACATTCTAGGCTGATTATGCTACATAGCATCGAACTGAAAAACTTAACGGGATCAACTTCGAAATCAAATTGTTCTCTCAACTTCTTAACTCATATTGTTTTTTTTTCAGTACACCTGCAGGGCCAGCGCCAGAGGCAGAGCCAGCGCCAGGGCCTTCTGAGCTCTGTCCCGCAGCACCCAGTCCCGCAACACCCAGCCCCGCAGCACCCATGCTGACCCCGGCTGAAGAGTATGTGTTCATATCTTTATTTGCATTTCATAATGTTTGAAGATCTTACAATGGGCTTAAAGCTAAGGCACAATTATGGACCCTGTAGGGCACAGCAAAAAGTATAAAATTAATGTTTTAAATAGAATTAATACTTAATTAATTATGGATTTTCTGTAGTTTCTGCCTACCCCCATGGGAAGAAGGCGTGAGTTTATTTATGTATGTATGTTTTGAAACATGTCCTTAGTATTAAATAACTAAATTATTACATTTATTATTCTTGTTTAAATTAAAACTTATTTGATAATAAAATGTACTAGAATATTTATGTATGTAGGTATGAATGTGAATGTATAGTTTTGAATGTATGGGGATTTTGTGTCCTGTAAACATTATATAATATTTACATAACATCACATAACGTAACATCACGCCTGTATTCCCCGAAGGGTTAGGCAGAGGTGTACCTATAGAACACCCACATTTCGCCAGTTATGTTTAAGTCCCATGTAATAGGGGGCGAGCCTATTGCCATCAACCAGGCACAAATCCAGACTCCGGGTTGCTACCGAGAAATTCCAGATGGAAAAACCCAATAGCACTTTGCCCGACCTGGGAATCGAACCCAGGACCTCATGCTCAGCAGTAGCGCTTGCGACCACTAGACCAACGAGGCATTTCATAATAATTAATATAAATATTGATGTTTATACTTATTACAGACTTATGAAGCAGAAAAAAAATATAGGTACTCCAGGCAGAAACCCGACGTGTAGCTCCTTCCCAGCTTTCGCCATTTGTACTCTTGTTGCCAGTCTGCTGGCTGTCTGGCTGGGTTTGATTGGAGGCGCACACTTGTATTTGTCCGTGTTTATGTTAACTTGCATGTAATTGTGTAGCCTATGTTGGTGATCCAATGATAAACAAATAAATGACTACTTGTGAAATAAAAGTTATAATTACGTTGTACATTTTTTATTTTTTATCCTTAATTATACCCCAATACACTTAATACTGGCCGATACTCGACAATTAATTGCATACATGCAATATTTAAAGTTACAATATTAAAATTACACACATTTTCAGTAAATTTCAAACAAACAAACTATACACATAACCCTTTCTTGGTAGTCAGGTAAAAATAATAAACATCCGTGAATAGCGCGCTTTATTCTCACGCTCAAAATGGCCGCCATGACTCATTCTCGAGAGTATATTCCCGCGATGTTATTATTCTTTGTATTTCAAAACTTTGGAGAAAATAGTAAATATTATGATGGCATTGTGTAGTTAATGAATGGGACTTCATTTTTTGTAAAAAAAAACATAGGGTCAACGCTTTAGTTAGTGAAATAAAACAGATTTTATTATTTATTTGCGAATAAAAAAAAACTACGTCATATATAGTTCTAAAACAAAATGTATAATCAAGCCTGGTCTGTCCACTATATGAAACAGTCATTAGTTTACTATCAGTTCATAGAAATATTTCGTGTAGAAGTCGTGTATAAGTGGCTAGGCGCACGGCGCGCGCCGACAAAAAATGTTCGCGGGCATTTCGGCCTACGTCACGCGTAAGTACAAGCGCGTGAGTGGATAAGCAATATTTAAAGTTCTGATTCTTTTTATGTCGAATAAATATTGATTTAAATTATTAAAATGACCGAAAATAACAAAATAGTGGAATAAAACCAAACTTATGAATGAACACGAAAATACGAAATGAAATGAATTAACGAAATGTCAATGGAGACGTTTCATTTTTGTCTATGACTCCGGCCTTAGCATGTACGTTTTAGAAAATCAGTATTGAGCACCTCTACACATCTTTTTTTTCATATTAAGTAACTATTTTTTTTTTGCTCTAATTAAAAACTGAAATTTTTTGACGATTGTCATGAAAGTTACGATCATCGACAGCCAGCCATGACAGGTTGAGAGATGACGTCTAAATACCTACATAACCTAGATTATATCAAACAAAACTGTGACTTGTTTTCGTTAAATATGTTACGGCACTAAAGTATGACATTAGATAAAAGTGGGCCCACCAGATCAAATCTTTTGAACCATTTCTGGGTTTCAGCTCATCTTGATAAAAGGTTATAAAAGTGTTAAGCTTCTTATAATGGGCATTAAAAAGTCTACATTATATTATTTTTATTATTATATTATCTATTTTTTTTTTTTACTTTTCCAAATTACACAGAAACGCAGGCGGGTTTTTTAGTTTTTTAAATTACTGGTTTTTCACTACCTTACACTTTATGGCCGAAAATGAAACATCTCCAAATTGGTAGGCCGTAGGGACCTAGCCACAGACTAAATAGAGAACTACGTTGACCTAGCTATGGACACGCCATCTACTATTAACTTTAACCGACCTTCCCCTTCGTAAAAAGTCAAAAATAAAAATGCGACTTTGACCACCAATATCTCCAGAACCAGTGGATTTCCAGGTATGGTCTAGTGGGAAAAAAAATATCCAAATAGTGGGTAGAATATGTGGCTTTCGGCTACAAAAGTGTCTTTTTACACCCGATATACTTATACCCATATTCAAAGTCGTAACCTCGAACGCTCCTCGACTCACCACTCAGTCGAGGAGACCTCAAGGCGTGCCTCGAAAGACCCTCCAAATCGGTATTCATAGACGTCAGATTAAGGAAATTATGAGGCTCCTCGAATGAGTGTGAGTCGAGGCGATACGTCACGAATACGTCATTATTTGGAGGAATATTCCGTTTGTTAAATTGGCTAAGCTTATTTAGAGAGCAGTCTGTGCTCCTTTATATATATATTCTGTGTCTGTGAGTGCGTTATCTCTTATCTCTGGTTTGCCATTTGAACTGTCAACGTTTGTCAAATGAAACTCGAACCTAAATACAATAATATAATATTCTCTAATGTTCTCTCATAATCACAAATACAGTACAAATAAACAAACCCTAAATACATATATTCTAAAATATATTCTCGTTTATTGCGGATCACATAATAAAAGTACACACAATTCATATAGCATTAGCTTAGTACCTACTAGTAACAACAACTTAGGAACTATGATAATAAAAATTACAAACTAAACTATCAAACAACAAATATTTACATGGCTCAACACATGTTGGCACGTGCCTCTGCACCCAGTGCCTAATAAAGGGGCTGTCCACCTTGTCAACCAACGTTTCTAGGATGCTGTTGGAGCTTCCGCGCAACCTACCCATTATTGACGCCGCCCTCTTTTTCATTATGGCATGAAAGTCATCAACACATACACCTTCACATCCCTACTGCAGCGTGCAAGCCTGCGGGTTATCATATTGCACCGAACCGCCAACACCGTACGCTCCCTGTTCAAATGTAGATTATCAGATCAGTCTTCCGTGACCACATGTCCTAGGTAGGTTCTCCACCTGAGCAAGATGCTGCAATGGTGTTCCGCTTATAGTCACTAGAGAAACGTTACCTAACACCGCATATTTACTATTGAAAATCACCATTTGTGATTTCTTGACGTTGCAACGTAAGCCCATGCATCTCCGCATAGGATTCACATACAGCAAGCAATTTCCGGAGTGCACTGATTGATGGGCTCAGCAGCACCATATCGTCTGCATCTAGTTCAGATTATTAACCATGACACCATCTATTGAACAGCCGACATTCGTTCTGCCGTTTCCGATAGGCCTGTATTGTAATTGTTTTTGTCGGAGACATCACCGATTTTACTTTTCATTACGGGTACTACCGCACTTTCTACTAAATCCACTGGAAGGTAGGTATGATGGACGCAAAATGTAAAAAGCATCGCAAGTATGCGGAGTAAGAGGTCCAGCGTACAGCAAGTGCTCAACACCTAATTCGTCATGCCGATATGTAATCGTAACGATTATCGTATAAATATTCAATAAACTCTTCAAAACACATTAGGAAAATCGGATAAAATACGCGTGTTTTGGTTGAAAGTTCCTTTTTGACAACCTAAAGGAAGCCTCAAGGTAGATGCCGACGTACCTTATATTTGACAGTTGGTTCCTCCACTCGAACTCACCTCCACTGAGGAAACTCTTTTAGGTGACGAGTAAAATTACAACTATGAATATCAAACCACCTAAGTGAGGTTGAGTCGAGTGGAGGAAATCATGAGGTTGCGACTTTGAATATGGGTGTTAGTGTATGAATACCAGTGATCGGAGTAGGTAGATTGATTTTTAGTACTTGTATCATAAATGCACACAGAAAGAATAACATGGATAAGCCATTTTTCCGGAAAGTAATTCCGGTATTTCCGGATGTCGTCCTGGCATGTCGTCGGCGGGCGTACGCATTGTTCTGATAACCGGTTATTGTACCACCCATGATCCTTTGTTCTGATTGGTCGTTGGGTTTTGTCAAATCGTGACAAAAAAAAAATAGGAAGAATAATAAAGAATAAAATTGCTCATTTTATTACAATTCCTACCTTTTTTTTGAGGATGGCAAATCATCAAATGACTCCTTCCACTCTGGCAGAATACAATTCCTACATAAGTTCCGGTTTTTTTTTAATAATCCACCAATTCCGGAGGAATGTCCATAGTAATATATACGTTTCGGATCAATGACCCCAGTTCAATCTACCTACTCCGATCACTGATGAATACCTATATATACTCTTTGTTTAAATCATAGAGGATGTTACGTCTTCGGCGGAATAGCGGAATTTTAAAAAAAAAGAGACTTTAGCTAAAAACATTTTTATGTACCTAGTCTTTGTTTAGAAACATAAGCATTTTATCATTTAGTTATACAAAAGCTTTACCGGAATGTGTGTGCGTAAACACGTGCCCAATGTGACTAGCCGAAATTTCAGTAGATTAGGTGCCGCGCTGGGAAGTGCAAAATTGAACAGAAGTTATTTTACATACACCAACTCATTGTCGCAGCCCCTGGATAGGAAGCCCGAATGTGGGACTGCCGGTGAAGCGTTTGAGAAATATTTAAAATCAGGTAAGTAAAATAAACCTGTTTTGCTGTTACCTAATATAATAATATTTTATGAATGAATAGTCCTCCAGACCGAATTTCGGCCATGGCGACCAATCTCAGCGGTGACCAGCCTTCGGCGCGGGAGCTATTATAGTGCACAGGTGTGTGCGCAGTCACAGATGCACTCTCTCTTCCCTCACCACATAGTCCGATGGGACGGCAATCCGACCCGACCAGAGAGAGATCAGGCGCAGGACCAACGGCTTAGTGCTCATATAGACGAGGGGACCGCGTCGACGGCTGCAGTTACCTCTAACGATGCCGTTGACGCGTGCCGCTTGTGTGTATGAGTACTTAATGTGCTTTCCGAGGTACGGGGGTATCGCACCGCCAACTTCCAAACTTTATTGCATTAACGGGTTAACCTTGACCATAGAAACCATTTCGTTTCTGGGAAGCATGGCCCTACGACGCACGTAGGCGTAGTCGATGGAGCCCCGCTAGGCGGGGCTTCTATTTACAAATGGTTTAAAAAAAAAACCACGAAGTGGTTGGATCCCGCCGTCCCCTTCGAATCTAACCTGTCAGAGTCGGGGTGCCCCAAATCCGGAGCTCGCTTCGCTCGCACTTGCATCCTAACTTCTAAAAGGGGGATCCTTTCGACATCATTTTTATTACGACAAACGGCTGGTCGGAGACAAAAACACTGAGACGCTTTTAGCCTTATATTTAGGTGTTCTTTAAGATAGAATCGAGAAATTAACGAAATGAGAAAACAAGTTTTTTTTGCTAAACAATTTCCAAGTATTCCTCAGTAAGTTAATAAAATACTTATTCAAAGGCCTATTTCTCGGAAACGGTGCGTCGAAGCACTAGCACATTCGTCTCAGAAGCTCAATGGTTTCTATAGACAAGGTTAACCTGATAGTCCACTAAAACTGGTACATTTCCGGGAAATATTAAAATAAGTCCTCGCTCCATAGCGCCCCGTTTTTTTTCGGGTGGGTAATCCTATATTACATTTTGATACAAGTGGAGAAATTTTGTTAATGCATTCGAGGCGGAATACACACACGAGCCGTAGGCGAGGGTGTAATGGAGCCGAGAACTGAACTGCACATTTTTTTATTCTTGTATGTGTACCTACACATGTTTGGGAAAATAAATATATCTTATCTTATCTTATATAAGTTAAGATTAGTAAATCATCAATCTGTGTGGTGTCGCATGGACAGAGCGTTCGCGCGGTGTGCCATTCGTATAACTATCTCGCAGCGCCGCACGGAATCGTCCGCAGTCCGATCACCATGTTCGACAAGCCTATCCCTTGGGAGAAGCGAGCCAAATACTTGGTAGTAATCCTCGACAAGCACCTCTCCTTCGCTGAGCACATAAGGCAGGCGCGTTCGCGCGCCGCTTTCGCTCTCGGTACACTCCATTCCGCACTAAATGCACGCAGCAAATTGTCACCCAAGTGCAAATTACGCATTTACACAACGTGCATTCGTCCAATCATGACCTATGCGAGTGTACCCAAGCAACACACATAGCTGTATAGTCACTGGACAACAGAATTTTTGGCAACTCGAGGCTGTTATGCTTTCTGTACAAGGGCTGTATATCTGGTTACACAGCTCTTATAATTCTAAATTTGGCCCCAAATTAACCAGCCAACTGTCCAGAGCATTGTAAGAGCTGTACATGGGCTGTACAATGGCTTAGACAGCTGTCAATAGGTCACTATCCAGCTCCTTTAATTCTCCTAGACAGCCAAAAGATGGTTTATGGCTTAGTAAAGGCTATTGTTAAATCTACAAAGAAATAGCAATAAAAACTATTTGTGGAGTGCAAGTGTTAAGTCAAGGCGGTCTAACTATTTCTGTGGACAAATAATAATTTCTAATTTAAGGTAAGTAATTTTTACACGTTTGTTTTGTATCCCTATTGATAAATTGTACTGCGGGTGCCAGTTTACTGTTAATATATATAAGTGATATTATCAAATATTACACGCGCCATCGAAATAATATAGTTTTACTAAAATATTATACAAAATAAATACGGTATAAGAATTATCCATGGATTTTTTCAAATTTTTTTTCATTTAATGAGAATTAATATCTATTTTTAACAACGAAACAATGTATTTTTACTGTAATATGACTCAAATATAATGAAAATTTAACAGATATCAGTGGATTTTTCATATGTAATCGGCTTGTTTACATTAAAATGGCGTTAATTTGTTATCCAGCAATAATTCTAACTAAATTCCCTTGACCCTCTCTTTTCTGTTCAATGGCCATATTTAAGTCTATTAATGAGCTGAAAACTGTGCGCTAGCTGTACAATGGTTTACAGTTATTCTAACGACTGGTTAAAGGAGTAAAGTGATAGTATACAACAGCATCTTAGGGATCTCTAATCTCGATATAAAACCATTTCGTACTCACGTAGCTTAGGTACTTCACTTGATTTTGTGATCCTACTTATTCTCGCCTGTTATGCCAATATCTTATTTAGAAATGCATAACGCAAAGTAAAAAGGTATTCCAATATTGGAAATCTAAAACATCAGCCAACCTAGCTAAATATTCATCTCCGCTCTGTTCAACTTTACGTTCTCCCGGGCTGTGTAAACACCCTATGTGTAATAAAGAGTATTTATCTTATCTTATTTAGCCTAGCTCTACTGTTATGCGATGAGCTTCCCTACCTGTTTAATAAAATTGAGATTTATTTTTAAGGTTTTCCAATGTTATGTCAGAAGTTTATTCACACTATGTAATTTTGTGAAGGAGAGTGCAACGACATCAATACCACATACAAATTTAAGATTAGTTGGTTATCAAAACAGCATGCTGTTTAAATAATCAACCAATATTTTGCCCAAAGCCAAATGTGGAGTCTGTGATTAATAAAATAAAACGCAGAAAATGTATATAATTACTTTTATTTTAATTGACTATTCGTTACCCAGCAGTATTAATAATCTCTTACCAGTATAATATTACCACTTAAAGTGTTGACAATATCTGTCTTTAGCAGACCATTTTGTGATATATTTGAAGTTGCCATCCCTCCATCCTATTAGTACCTAATCTCTTCATGACACCCAAAGGTGCAAGAAATCGGCCACTGGAAAACTTTTCACCATATCTATTGGCAAAGGTGAATTGGATTTGATGCTGTCCATACAGCTTCCTGCGAAACCCATCATTTGTACCTACTTTCAGAGCATTTCAGTCCCGGAAATATCACAGTGTGAGATTTATGGATGGCTGGTTGATAGGAGGATTCCGTCATTCAATAACTGTTTCATTTTTACTGCAAAATCTTCTCTATAAATATCAAGATTCTTCGATTTTCCAACACCATAATAAACACCAATGATAAATGGTTGGGCACTAGGTATTTCAAACCATTACATAAAATCGGCCAAAACTCATATTTCGAACTTTCATATATGTACTGGCAAGCCATCAATGTTTATGTGCAAACTAATGCTCTTAATATTTTTTTAAACTTCTAGCGAGTTGTTCAAAACTCTAGTTAGCGGATTGATTACTCCATTGTGCCAGAATTCACCACCAGATTCTATTAATTTTATAATAATTTTTCTAGCTGTATGTAGAATCGTTCTCGGATCGTTTGGTAAAATATTTGGAAATCTATTATTCATAATTGTTACTAATTCCTTCAGTGCATCTTGAGCAATATTTCTGTTTATTGTCCGTTCTTTTATATTTTCTTTAAATAAAATGTTTTTCATATAAATATTTTCTACCTCATCTTCATAATGTCTGATTTGATTCAAAACTTTCACTATTTCTACTTTCAATCATTTCTTTAGAAAGGTCACTGAACGAATCCATTAATTTTACGGAACTATGATCATTGGTAACAAAATCTATGTGCCCGGAACCCTCATTTTTTATCAACACTGGCACTTGGCTGCAGCCACTTATATGAAGGAGATTTTCACTATCCTTGCTCCTTTGCTTATTGTTTTCTTGAGAAAGTGTATTTTTAACTGCACCAGTTATTTTCCTTTTTTCCACGGTTTAACCGTATTCATTTAAATTGTATTTTTTCTTGCACGATTATTAATTAACTCGCGTTGCGAGGTTATGACAACATTGACGTTATCATAGCACTACTAACCTATGTTTACTCTTCAATAATTCTAGAGGCTGTAAAATAGCTAATATTTACACTTTATGCTTTGGAATTAAAGTGGAGTAAGGCTACACTAATTTACAGCTCACGCCGTCTTAAATACTTTTAACCAGCTACTATTAAGCTCATTCAGGTAGCATTATAATAGAATTAGTGTACACTACAAAAAAGCCAATGCCAAAATTTGATTCTCGAATACAGCTCACAGCTTAGAAGAGGTGTGACTTTATCGCGTTAAGCAGCCATTTACAAGGTTTGGTCTTCTTCACCAGCTAGTAGCATTATATGTAACCAAAGGCTGAACAATAGTTCTTTCAAATTTCTACTAAAATGCATTTTGTTGTTGTTTTCTCCATTATACTGCCATTATTCAGCTGTGCTGTTTAACAGTGTAGAGATCACCCCTCATAATGTCTCAAGAATCGTCGTATCCATTAGTACAGCAACATAAGAGCCTTTGACTGTAATATAGCTTGTATATGGATGTAATTTCCGCTAATGTGCTGCTTGGGTAGTTTTTGCACACGCAAAACCCCACCACACCCATAAGATGCAGGCCCTCCAAAATCGGTTCCTCCGTAGGGCGACCGGTTCCCCTTGGTTAGTTCGGAACGAGATCCTCCATCTCGACCTTAAAATCCCCACTATCTGTCAATTCATGAAACGCATTTCCAAGCGTTTCTTTGATTCCGCGGCATCACATCGCAACCCTCTGGTTGTCGAGGCTGCCAGTTATACCCCTTTCCGTATCAGTCGTACCCGCCATCCAAGGCATGTCCTAGCCGACCCCGATGACCCCATAACCCTCCTCCAGGAGAGCAGTAAGACCACCAGTACAGTGCATAAACACAGACCGCTATCGTTCCGACCTCGCCGCCGAGGATCGCCACGCCCCCGACGGAATTGTCCTCTCCGACCCTTGCTCGACGAAGCGCCAGCCCGCGCCGCAGCTGAGCCTGTAGCTTTAAATTCCCCGCATAATAATAATGTTCTAAATTCGACCCAGCCTATCCCACCTTGCTGTCCTCTCCTCAGTGACGCCCTAAGTCGAGGTTCGTACCCCACAGGGGGGTGCCCTTCACGTGCGGTCACCTAGTATTTTAAGAAATCATAATGATTTCACCCCTGGCTAGAGGCTTTGGGTTAGCTTAAGGCAGCCACAGGATATTCCGGTTAAGTAGCTAAGACCTGGCAGGGTCACAACTACAAGACGCCAATCATATTAAAAAAAAACGCGGAATCGTTTGTGAACCTTTGGCTGCGGCGGCGGACGGATGTATTGATGATTTGCAGCTAGTAGCTACAAATGCATTGTCTTCGAAACAGAATCAACGTGTCAAATTTCAACTCCGTAGGACAAGAGGAAGTGGTTTTAATTCACCTTGCAAGATTTGACCCGAATATACATACCTACTTACATCTAAACATTGCAAGTTCATTATAAGCTTGTAAAAACCGGATTTTAAGTCACTAGGAAAAACGTGCTTGATCCATAAACACTTTTGATGTGTGTATGTACCTACATGTGAAATTGTGAATGCAGGCTAAATTGAATACATGATTATTATTTTAATATTGTGAATGTGAAGACTATGTGGGTCATTGTTGCTTTCTTTTTCCTTCATAGATTGTTTAAATCATGGTCTGGCAGTTTGAGTATTTTTTGTGGCCTACCCAAATGTTCTTTCTTTGGTATTGATCGTTTTTTTTTTTTTTTTTTTTTTTTCTAATTGGCAGCTCGTAGTTGTGACCACTAAGGTCCTGGCTACTTAACCGGGCAAACCTGTGGGTGCCTTAAGCTACTAACTTAAAGCCTCCAGCCAGGGGCGAAAAATACTTAAAATTTAGGTGATCCCACGCTAAGGGCACCCCCTGTGGGGTACGAACCTCGGCTTCGGGCGTCACTGAGGGGAGGGCAGCAAGATGGGACAGGCTGGATCTAAATTATATTATTATTAACTGGGGAATTTAAAACTACAGGCTCAGCTACGGCGCGGGCTGGCGCGTCGTCGAGCAAGGGTCGGGGGGGGGGGACAATTACGTCGGGGGCGTCGCGTAGGACCTCGGCGGCGAGGTCGGAACGATGGCGGTCTGTGTTTGTGTACTGTACTGGTGGCCCTACTGCTCTCCTGGAGGAGGGTTATGGGGTCATCGGGGTCGGACAGGGCATGCCTTGGACGGCGGGTACGACTAATGCGGGAGGGGGCATATCTGGCAGCCTCGACAACCAGAGGGTTGCGATGTGAGGCCGCGGAGTCGAAGAAGCGCTTGGAAATGCGCTTCATGAACTGACGGATAGTGGGGATTTTAAGATCGAGATGGAGGATCTCGTTTCGAACGAACCAGGGGGAGCCGGTTGCCCTACGGAGGAACCGGTTTTGGAGGGTCTGCATCCTATGGATGTGGTGGGGTTTCGAGTGTGCGAAAACCACGCTCGCGTAGGTCATGATTGGCCGAATGCACGCTGTGTAAATGCGCAATTTGCACTTGAGTGACAATTTGCTGCGTGCATTCAATAGGGAGTGGAGTCTACCGAGAGCGAAAGCGGCGCGCGAACGCGCCTGCTTTATGTGCTCACCGAAAGAGAGTCTATGGTCTAGAGTGACACCCAAGTATTTGGCTCGCTTCTCCCAAGGGATAGGCTTGCCGAACATGGTGATCGGACGGGGAGGGGTGGGGTTGAGTCTCGGTTTCGAAAATAGAACCGCTTGACTCTTATCGGGATTGACTTCGATTCTCCACTTCCTAAACCAGTCACCGAGTTGGTTGACTGTGGTTTGGAGCGTGCGAGATATCGCGTCGGGGCTTACGCCGGTGTAGTAAATGGCCGTATCGTCTGCGAACAGAGCCAACTGAGCCCTTTTACTTTTGGGGATATCGCTGGTGAAAAGCGTAAAAATGAGAGGGGCGAGCACGGAGCCCTGAGGGACTCCGGCGCGAATGGGACGGGGGGAGGATAGCGCTCCTTCGATGCGGAATCGGAAGGTGCGGTTCGACAAAAAGTCTCGCAGGATGAGCACGAGACGATCTGGCACTTTAAGTTGGTATAGCTTATATAATAAGCCATTGTGCCAGACTTTGTCGAACGCTTTCGCTATATCGAAGAAAACAGCACCCGTCAACGAACCACGTTGGAAGCCAACGCTTATGTGTTCGACGATACGGTGGACCTGTTGGACGCACGAGTGTTGGGTTCGGAAACCGAACTGCTCGTTGGGAATGAGACCTTTCGTCTCGGCATAGTCTCTGAGACGCTTATAAATAAGCCTCTCATAGACTTTGCCGATGACATTGAGGAGACTGATGGAGGTTGTTCGTCGAATCGTTGAGCTTCTTAAGTTCTGAGTTGAGCTGCACAATTACTGACAAATGCGTGCATTGACTGGACAGGTCCACTCAATCTGTGTGGTTTTTCCTCAAAAGACCATTTCAGACACAAATCTACATGTTCTTCACATGATCTGACCAAGATTATGTCTGGCCTTTAAAAGAGACTGTGACCTCTGAGTTTGTTTAGGCTATTCTTCTCAGAGTAGTCGGATAGGAAACGCCGACCTCATAAAGTTTTTAAAATATGATTGACGTGTAAAAGTGTTTGTATAAACCTACTTACAGAAATAAAATCATTTATCATTTAAAATCATCACTTATTTTATCCTCTTGAGGGATGATGTTACAAAAACGCTGGAACACGAATTCTTTATTTCTTACCAAAAGCATAAATTGGAATTTTTATATCCCTAATTTAACAAATGCTGGGTTTCCCATACAAACTTTCATTCCCTATATCACCGGGGCTTTGGGATTATTTTTGTGACCAAAAGTAGCATAAGTCCTTCCTCAGAATGACATAATTCTCCTTGTCAAATTTTATCGAAATCCGTTCAGTGGTCTAAGCGTGAAAATATAACATACATACAGACAGAGTTACTTTCGAATTTATAGTATTATATAGTATGGAAGTATTCCCGTATATTATTGGTATTCCCGTAGTATTCTGTAGTTCTCGTGGCATAATTTACGACCTCCGCGCGGGCGAACTGGCGGGCAAAAGCTAGTTAAAATACGCTTTCCATTTTTTCAGGACAAACGGTGTTCGCACACGGCGCGGCAGCTACACCAGTGCATCTGCTCGATGCCATGACGTGCGTCGGCCTGCAAGGCAGCATGAAAGACATCAAGGTCGTCCATATGCACACTGAAAAGCCAGCTAAATACGTCGCTCCTGAATGTAAAGACGTCTTCAGGTTAAATTATCAAATCAGGCGTTACTTTGCGGTAATGCATGACAGTCAAATGTTATGCAATTTTTTTTAGTTTTAATTCCGCAAAAACCATCTGGGCTTGCATGCAGAATGTAGCACCGTTGTCGCGCCTGCAAAAATGTGCATATGCAGAAGGTGCGATGATAATTATCATCCATCAATCAATTCAGCCTATCGCAGTCCACTGCTGAAAATCCTGTCCTCCGCCTTCTGCATCCAGTCTGTCCCAGCCACCTTAATAAGGTCGTTGGTCCATCCAGCTGGGGGGCGTCCCACACTACGCTTACCGATACGCGGTCTCCACTCCAGGACTCGTCTGCTCCACCAGCCAACGTTCCTTCGACAAAAATGGCCATCCCACTGCCACTTCAGCTAGCTTACTCTGCAAGCTATGTCGGTAACTGCAGTTCTTTACCGGATAACTTCATTTCTGTTTTGAACATGAACATCGGATACGACTGGGTATTGAGGGGCGAGCTCGAGCCGGGGGTGAATCTGACGTGTTACGCGGACGACACGCTGGTCACACGGGTCGGGGTAGCTCGCACAGGGAGGCAGCGTTGTTGGCTACGGCGGTGGTCTCACAGGTGGTGAACCGCATCCGGCGCCTGGGCCTGGAGGTGGCCCGCAGCAAGTTGGAGGCCATCACTTTCCATGGCCCCCGACGGGCGCCACCGCCGGGACCACACATCGTGGTCGGGGGGCCCGAATCTGCTGGCGGCGCTGGCGTGTCAACCATGAACTACCTAGGATTGGTGCTCGACAGCTGCTGGGACTTCAACCCCCACTTTCGCCGGCTGGCGCCCAAGTTGATGGCGCGGCAGGCGCGCTGTCAACGCTGCTTCCCAATTTGGGGGTCCCGACCACCGTCTGCAGGCGGTTGTACGAGGGGATCGTGCGATCCATGGCCCTGTATGGGGCCCCGGTGTGGGCAACTGACCTGACGGCCCGCACTATCGCTGTGTTGCGAGTACCGCGAAGGGCGATAGCCGTCAGAGTGCACGCAGCGCCAGTCCGAGCTCCGTCAGGTCTTGATGGCGGAATGGCGGGACAGCATTTTGCGCTCTACCGCTGGCCTCGTCACCATCAGGGCGGTCCGGCCGGTGCTCGACGTCTGACTCGGGAGGAGGCACGGCTCCCTGTCATTTAGGGCGACGTAGGTTCTCTCGGGGCACGGCTGCTTCGGAAGGTACCTGCATCGCTTAGGCAGGGCGCCACACGCTCGGTGTCATCACTGCGTCCATTGCCGGGAGGACACGGTGTGGCATACGCTTGCAGAGTGTGCAGCTTGGGAGGAGCCACGCCGTCACCTCGTTTCGGAAGTGGGAAGCGGCATGTCGCTGCCGGCTGTCAGCTTCATGCACATACACATCTGACATGACACACTATGTCAGCTTCATACAGATACACATAAATATTCAAACCCATCATATCGTAATTCTCTGCCCTGATCCCAATTTTTTTGGGATCGGCGCAACATCTCTTCATCTTCCATACTTCTCTATTAGTCGTCAAGTCAGTAGTCACCCCGTTTCTAGCTATATCATCTTTCACACCGTCCATCCATCGTTTCTTTGGTCCTTGCCTACTCTTCTAGCGAAACCCATTTCAACCTAATAATTTTGTGCTCCCCATTCCCAGATCGTGTTCTCTATTCATGGCCGCCAATGTCCGCAAGTCCGTCGCCGAGGGCCGCTCGGATGCCATCCCTATATTCCTGCAGGACATCCCTAAGCTGTTCCACAAGAAAATCATCAAGCCCGACATTTCTCTTATTCAGGTTTGTTCCAAATTAATGACAAAAAATGTGTTGCGCATCGCTTTGTTTATCATTTTTACATGTTTAACAGTCTGAGTACACCCACATTTCTCATGTTCATCTCATGTTTTAGGGTGCAAGCCGATTGCCATTAACCTAGCACTAATCCAGACCCCGGGCTTCTACACAGTATTTCAAAACCCCAAGAACATTTTGTGGTGGGCTTGCGACTATTAAACCTACAATACAGTCAAAAAAGTTTACTATTACTAATAATCTTCCTTTTTAAACACATTGCAGGTTTCTCCCCCCGATCAGCATGGATACTGCAGTTTGGGAACGTCTGTCGATTGCGTCCGGGCGGCGCTAGTCAACTCTAAAATTATTATCGGTAGAATATTTATTATAATACAAGCCGGGTGCCCCAGGGGATTATAAAGGTATGAGGAACAAGGTATAAAGTTCACTCATAGAACAGGGGGGATCTTCAAACCAGACGGGTGTTGTGTCTGGTGGGCAACTGCTCGACGATTTATATCGGGACGTGTTATACAGCGTGGTGCTACAATGGAGACATTAATTTAACATGAGTAGGTAGCCAAAGCAATTTCCCTCAAATTCTCAAACGCCATATCACTCGCGAATCTCGCGATACATCCTTATCGCAAGGGATGCTGTTTGATGGGCGTCTCCGTAAATTAGGACCGTGCCCGCATATTCGGCTGCCGGGTAGATCGGATGTGTATTTGCCATCACGATCACAACTTTACACAAAGCACTAATATGTAATTTATGGAACAAATAAAAGTGTCATTATCGCAAAAGATGTACCTACTAGATAAAACTAATGAAAATAAATCAAAGCGTCTTAATCGCTGTACCTTAATCTAATTACTGTTCTAATTAGTATATATTTTAAAATCGATATTTTACAACAATAGTTATGTAAGCGTCTTTTCCGCGGAAGATTCACAAAATCTTTACACGGCGCGGTAGTTTAAGCGCGCGAGTGATAGAAGTGTGTCAAGAACACAAGCCCGGCTAGCACTAATGATGAGTAGGTACATTAACGATTCTTCGAAAAATGAAGGGGCGCGGTCCACCTGTGCCGCGCCTGCAATTCACATACTTGAGTATCGTGGAACACTCGGTTGGAACGAAGTTCCTTTCGTAGTTTTTTAGTCAATTTGATTGGCTATAAAAAAGAAGAGGGTATATAAAAATAAATTTTTGGGTAAAAATCAATTATTCACAAAACAAAAACTATACCTGTGCAGCCGGTGCCAACTTACTGGCTCGCACCGGTACAGCCAATAGCATACGCGCTAACTCGTGACGGAATATTCTTACACTTTTTTTCTCCTAGCCCCCATCCGCCAAGTCCGTACCGTGCAATAAGGAACTTCGTTCCAATAATAATGTTTAGTGAAATTAAAAAACGCGAAACCGTAATACGTGTGTTGAATTAATGTCGCCATTGTAGCGCCACGCTGTATATGTTAGTTGCGGTAAACTCTGCTTGCGCAATGCAGGATTTTGTGTGACGTCAGTGTAATGCGTAGTTTGCAATGTTTCTATGTAGATGCCCGCCACAGGATTTCCCATCGGCAAAAATGACGAACTGTCATACAATCTTTCATCCCCTAGTTAACCCCATAAGGTAAGGGGATGAATTCACATATTAATTACTATCGCGAATCATTTGATCAACTCACACCCTGACATTAATCTGCAAATTGCAAAAAACGTAAGAAAATTTGAATTTCGCGGGCTACCCTGACCCTTCCACCAAGGAAAGAACCCTAAAATTATGAGTAATGGCTGTAAGGGCTGTGGGTGCTAAGGTAGCCCGCGAAATTCAAATTTTCTTACGTTTCTTGCAATTTGCAGGTCAGTGTCTGGTTGTATGTTAATTAAATTATGATTCGCGACCGTAACAAACATGGCTTTACCGGATTACAAAGGGCACTTCGATTCATGTTATCACCTTTTAAGCAAAGAATTGCTTGTGCTAGGAGACAAATTAATCATAATCATTAGAATCAGTAATACAACTCCATAAGTTAGAATTGGCCTCAAATGTCATGATTTCATGGAATATAATTAGTCATTTAATAGGGTAACATAAACATAGAGATTGATGATTTTTATGAGTATAATTTTATTTTATATAACTATAAATATTTGTTAAGGCCGCGAATCATATTTAGATCAACATACAAATTGACACTGACCTGCACATTGCAATAAAAACTTTTTTACAAAAAAACAACCGACTTCCAAAAAAAACACTAAAAGACGTGAAAAATAACTTTAATTTCGGAAGTCGGTGCCTTTGGTTTTGTATTTTCGTGTTTTGCCACCGACTTCCGAAATTAAAGTTATTTTTCACGTCTTTTAGTGTTTTTTTTGGAATTCGGTTGTTTTTTTGTAAAAAAGTTTTTATTTTTCACTTTTTAGTTGCGGTACCTACCCCACACAAATTCGTATACCACTACTTGGTGTGTAAATAACAGTGACAGGAAATTATTAACACATCATCCATATAAACTAAGTGGAAAAAATCTGCAGTATTAAGGATAACTCAAAAACTACTGGTCAGACCTTGATCAAATTTAAATGGGACCACATGTGAAGCACCAGCTATCAAATAAAAAAGAATCATCCAAATCGGTTCACCCAGAAAAAAGTTATGAGCTAACACACATAAAAAATAAAAAAATAAAAAACATACAGACGAATTGAGAACCTCCTCCTTTTTGTGAAGTCGGTTAAAAAAGTAAGAAAATTTGAATTCCGCAAGCTACCCTGACGCTTTCGCCTTAGTGTTTAAAAATAACCAAAGGCCTAAAACACCACATAATAGTATAAATAGATATATCAGTTTTATGCTGAATTCAAACATTTGCAGCTCAAATAAACCAATGCGTGCCTCGGACATTCGGCGACGCGATCATCCATGCGTCTCACATCGACATGGCAGTTGCATACGACTCACCATTGCCTGAACACGGTGTCGGGAAACCTGCCAGTCCCGAGGAGATACAGATCGGCAAGCTCGTTGGACAGAATTTAGTTGAAGATGGTGCCACACTGCAGATGGGTATGTAGGTACATTATCAATCATCATACATACAGACAACAGGCTATTACCTGAACTTAAACAATCAATTTATCAAGTGATTTCCTCGGATTGTCAGGCAATCGCAGCAGTTCATGGAATAAATATGTAGAGTCCGTCTCACGAAAGATGTCTCGCAGACGCGGCGCTACAAGCATTAAGAGGGTGCATACGGGTCCACTAGCGCCACTCCTTTAAAAAAGTAGGTATTATCTCATGACTCGAAGACACGAAGCAACAAAATACGATCTAAATGAATGTGGCCGCTTTTGTTTAGATCGAATTTTGTTGCTTCGTGTCTCAATATGAAAATTTATAGAAGGTATTAGAAAAATCTTAACACACTTACCGAGGTCAGTTATTGAGCCGTTTTTCAAAATTCCGTCTCCGTCACGAGATAATATTTTTTTAAAGGAGTGGCGCTAGTGGATCCGTGTAAGCGCTCTTAACGGAGACATCAATATTTATCTAACTTATCATCATAATAATATTATTACCGGCCGGCATTGGTTAATAAAATGCATAATCTTAGATAGAGAAAGGTGAGTGAAGTAGGTGGGTTGTTGTAGGAACGTTGCTAGTTATACAGGGGGCAGGGACAGCGACGTACAACCTGTTGATACAGTACATGATTCTGAACCCCCTTAAGGGGACTACATGACCTAAACGCAAATTTATAATGCCTAATAATATATGATCCACTGCAGTAACCAAAATCAGAAAAATATATGATATTCTGCAGGATATAAGATAGTTAGATAGTGTGTTGAAAACATAATAACAATTAAGTTGATATGATAGAAAAAAATAACAAAGATACCTCAAAAAAAAAAATTTTAACGGTTAAAAACCATACTAATATACATGCAAACATTCAGATTTTTCGTCAGATTATTCTACAAGCAACATACTAACGTAATAGTGTTTTAAGTTTTTAGTCCAATGAATAGATTTTTTGTAAATCCATAATTGCTTCATATTTTGCAATAAATTACCAGCATTGTGTCATCGCGCGTCTCTTTCTTTTCTATGCAATCCGACAGTGACCGCGCTTTAGCTCTTGTAAGTCCCTTAAGTTGAAATTATTCGTGGGTTTGAAAAAAAAAACAGCGGTTTCCTGCAAAAGTGCAATACCTACGCCGTCAAAATGTATGGAATAGCATTTTTTTTTTAAATAACTGTCTTTCCAAGCATTCGTACTGGGGATCAAGACTTACTACAACAAAGGGAAGGCAGCTCTTAAATGCAGTTAAAGACACACATTGTGAAGTTATGAGCACAGGCAAACCAACATACTGGCCTACTGACCACCAGAAAATACCGGATCTTATAAACTTTTTCATAATCAAAAATATATCCACCAATTACATTCATTTGGAGGAAGGTTTTCACATGAATTCGGACCACTCCCCGATTATCCTAAGACTAACTCAAAAATTCTTACTAAGAGAAAGCCATTTAACCCTGGTTAATAAGTCTACAGATTGGGACAGTTTTGCTCTTGATCTGGATAATATTATCGACCTAAAAACTCCGTTACTAAATCAGAATCAGCTGGACTCAGAAGTAAACAAATATGTTGTTAATATCCAACAATGTGTGTGGAACAACACGCCCGAGTTAAAACGTAAATATAAGGGGCATATCTATCCCAAGGAAATTGTGAGTTTACTGTCTGAAAAAAGAAAGCAAAGAAAGCGGTGGCAGCAAACAAGATGCCCGCGGGATAAAACATTATTAAATAACCTAACTAAACGATTAAAGAGGAGAATTTGAGGATGACTGTCTGAATACTAACCTTTTGCAGCTAACCAACGACAAATCAACGGATTTCTCTCTTTGGAAAGCGACAAGAAAACTAAAAAGGCCGATTATGCAAATACCGCCTATCAGAAACAGCGACGGAAAATGGGCCATAAGCAATGAACAAAAAGCGTTTAGGTTTGCCAAATACTTAGAAAACACTTTTCAACCCAATGAGAGCTCTATAGAAATACTTGAGAGTGAAAAGTTATCACAAAGTCAAAGAATTCAGCTTGTGACTCCTAAAGAAGTTCTGCGAGAAATTCAAAATAACATAAGTTCGAAGAAATCCCCGGGTTACGACCTCGTAACCGACGAAGTCCTAAAACACCTCCCGCGCAAAGCCATAGTAAAGTTGACTAGACTTATTAATGCCGCATTTATGCTAAAACATGTGCCTGAGCCTTGGAAGGTTGCTGAAGTCATTATGATTGCGAAGCCTGGGAAACCACCCCATGAAGCATCATCATATAGACCCATTTCCCTGTTGCCATTATTATCAAAACTATTTGAAAAACTGTTATTAAAACGGTTAAAACCTATAATAAAAGAAAAAGACCTAAAACCAAACCATCAATTTGGCTTCAGGGAAAAACACTACAATAGACCAGGTACATAGGATAACTAACATCATTGAAAAAACACTCGAAAACAAGCAAGTCTGCGCCACCGTATTCCTAGATGTTGCGCAAGCTTTTGTTAAAGTTCGGCATGAGGGTCTGGTATATAAACTCAGACGCATGCTACCGCCAGAATTTGCAGACATTCTAGAATTATATATAAGTAATAGAATGTTTAGAATAAGGCAAGAGGATGCATATTCCGAGCTAAAAACTATAAAAGCTGGGTGGCACCCCAGCTTTTATAGTTTTTCAAGGAAGTGTGTTAGGCCCATTCCTGTACTTGCTATACACATGTGATATCCCAGAGCTGGAAAACAACACCGTTGCGACCTTTGCAGATGACACTGCCATTATGGCTACCGGATCAAGCCACAAAGAAGCAGTAGAAAAAGTTCAACTAGCTTTAAACAAAGTTTATGACTGGACACGCTTTCATCAGTATGTTGCAAAATATTCAAAAACTTTTAAAAGTGTGTGCAAAATAGCAAAAGCTCTTTATATTAGCAATAAAATAAAATCAGCTGATGATAAAATAAAAACTACCTGGCAAATAATAAATAATGAAACAGGCAGGAAAAAACAGCGTAATACAGAATTTAATTTAGAGACTGCACATGGCCCCATCAGCTCAGATGTAGAAATAGCTCAGGAATTTGAAAACTTTTTTACTAATATTCCCTTTAAAACTACTGAAGCTTTAAATTCATCACCCGCGCTTTCTGCTGCCTTACTTAAAAATAATGTAAAGGCATGCCCTTTGGAGTTTAGGTTTCAGCATACAAACCCCCAAGCTGTTATAAAAGCTTTTAAAGATCTTAAAATTAAATCAACAGAGGATCTCTGGGGAATGTCTGTAAAAGTTTGTAGATCTCTCATCGAAACTATTGCGCCCTATTTAGCTTTCATATTTAACACCAGTGTAGACCAAGGAGTCTTTCCGGATCTTATGAAACACAGTAAAGTAGTTCCTTTGTTCAAATCCGGTGATAGCAAAGAACCAAACAATTATAGGCCTGTGTCAATTCTGCCAGTTCTCAGTAAGGTGTTTGAAAAGTTAATGCTTAATCAAATGTTACGTCACTTTAATAAAAATTCCATCTTTCATGAACAACAGTACGGTTTCACCAAAGGGCGTTGTACCACTGACGCTGGTGTCACCCTAATAAAGAACATTTTTAACGCCTGGGAAGAAGCACAAGATGCCATTGGAATCTTTTGCGACCTCTCTAAGGCGTTCGATTGCGTAAACCATGAGACACTTCTGCTGAAACTAGAGCACTATGGGATTAGGAAGACAGCTCTTGATCTACTAAGATCATACCTGAAAGATAGAAAGGTTAAAGTTCAAGTAAACGGCATGAACTCATTAGGGTCTGAATTGACAATGGGCGTTCCTCAAGGTTCGATATTGGGTCCATTCCTCTTTTTAGTTTACATTAATGATTTAACCCAATTACTGCAGAATCAACCGAAGATGGTGTTATTTGCAGATGACACATCATTGATTTTTAAAGTTGGCCGACGGTCACAAAATCTTGACGACGTGAATAATTCCATTCTTCAGGTCCAAGAGTGGTTTATGGTAAATAATTTGGTACTGAATGAAAAAAAAACCAAATGCATTAGATTTCAATTACCAAATGTTAGAAGTTGCGAATGTGACATCATATTGAATGGAGAAAAACTAGAATTTGTTAATCAGACGGTTTTCCTGGGAATCACGCTAGACGAGAAATTACAATGGGGACCCCATATAAAATCTCTTGCGGGGCGGTTAAGCTCGGCCGCTTATGCTGTTAGGAAGATAAGACAGTTAACAGATGTAGAAACCGCGCGTCTGGTCTATTTTAGCTACTTCCACAGCATTATGTCATATGGCATTTTACTGTGGGGTCGGGCTGCTGACATTGAATCCATTTTCATTTTGCAAAAGAGAGCTGTCAGGGCCATTTACAATCTACGTCGTTGCGAATCTCTTAGGGAACTATTTAAAAAGATTAATATTATGACGGTGCCTTGTCAATTCATTTATGAAAATATTATGTATGTAAGAAAAAATCTACATCTCTTTAATAAAATAAGTGATAGACATAATTTTAATACTAGAAATAAAGATAAAATAGATCAACCATTTTTTAGATTATCTAAAGTGCATACATCTTTTATGGGGTACTGTGTTAAATGTTACAACAAAATACCTTGTGATATATTGCAATTAAATGAAAGAAAATTTAAAACTCATATTAAAAGTACACTTTGTAAACATGCATATTACAAATTAGAGGATTATATCCTAGATAAGAATGCTTGGAAACATGCTGGTCTTGCTCCATAGGACAATCTAGAGTCTAGACAAAATCAAACTGGTTGCTAATTTAATTGTATAATTTATAATTTTTATGACATTGTTTTTTACATTATGTAACTACTTTAACTCACACACAAAATTATTACTTGTTTTTTTTTTTTGAATAATCATCTACTTCTCAATATTTGTAAATATGTGAGCACCATGTATCTATCTCATAATTAATTTACCTGTCATGCGTTATATTTAATTATTTTTACCTATTGTGGTATAGTAATTTTATTCTAGGTGCATCGTCTTCACATATAATTATTATATACATAATATTGTAAAACATTTTTAAAAGAGTAACGGTGGAGTTTCTTGCCCATTCTTCTCCATACGAAACTACCTTTTGGAAGGGGCAACTAGAATCAGTTCTATTTTTTGTAAATTTTGACGTTCAAAAGTGCCATTTTATGTGCCTATTTGAAATAAACGATTTGACTTTGACTTTGACTTTGACACAAAAGTGGAAGATCAAACTGAATGAGTCAAAATCAATTCATATTGACTTCACTAACAAACACTGTGATTACCACCCAATCTATATAAATGGCATGCAATTGCCTTATGCTAATACAGCCAAATACCTTGGCATAACTCTTGACGCCAAACTGCGTTGGAAATCTCACGTCAAAAAGAAAAGACAAGAACTCGACATACGATAGAAAAGTGTGTATTGGTTACTCGGCAGGAAATCCTGCCTATCAATACGTAATAAAATTATATTATACAAGCATATTCTTATGCTAATTTGGACGTATGGCATCCAACTTTGGGGCTGTACTAAACGAAGTAACGTCAAAATAATCCAACAATTCCAAAATAAAGTACTCAGGGATGCTGTAAATGCACCATGGTACATTAGAAATGACGATCTCCACCGTGACCTTAAAATTGAACTCGTCACCACCGTCATCCAAAATTTTGCTGAAGCCCACGAACACAGACTTCACCGACATGTGAATATCGAGGCAATTCAGCTGCTAGACAACACGGACATAGTGCGTAGGCTAAAGAGAATACTAAACCATTTGAGTTAGTGTAGTGTATAAATTGTGACGAATAATGTGTAAACAATGTGTTTTTTTTTTTTTTTTTATTATTAATTTATCAGACTCTAAGAAAGTGCTGCGGAAGCGGAATTGTGTGAAAGTGCAATAGGACACTATTCTTAGTTATAACGTAAACTATCACGTAAAATAATAAGTTAAAGTTAAGTTGCTTATTAGTCTATTAGGCTAGATTGTAATAAATTACTAAGAACTTATGTTCTTATTAAACAAAAAAAAAAAAAACTCTTAAAATTTCAACGCAGCTTCTTGTACAGAATCCCCGGTAATAAGTTGCGTGTCGATATACAAAGAAAAAAGAAAGAAAATAAATTTATTTGACCCATGTTAAGGCACACAACATTCACACAAAAACAAAAATAGTAAAAAACTAAAAAACAGTATTGTGTGCCTCACGGCTGCGCCAAATAGGCCCAGTTCAGTATAAATGCCAGACAACTAGTGCCTGACGCTGGTTTTCAACTGGACCCTATGATGTTACGAGGACGTCTTACGGATGTTAATCAGTTTTATAGTGTGTGTGTATCCGTACCACCCTGTATAATAAATAATAATTAGTTCCACTTATTGCCGCGGGGCTTCTTAATAAGACGGAGTCTAGTTTAAAAGCACGTTTAAAAAACGTGTGGTCAAATTTAAGGGTGCAGTACAGATTATCAAGCTGAACAACTTTCTCCATGAAACCAAGATCGTAGTCGCGAAAAAAATATCAAGTATCGCATACAAAACTTTAATAAGTGAGGCCTATAAAATTAAAGGCAGCTAAACGTCATAAAGTCGTAAAATGAGTTAACTGTGGCGCCATCTAGTTTAGGTAGTTGGACACGCTTTGGTGTATTGCACGACTCATGATGCGAAGCATCAGAGAGTGCTTTACGATCGAAAATTTTTTTTCGCCTCATTTTGGAGGCTATTTTTATTATTATAGCCTTGTTAGTTCACGGAATCAAGATATTTTGCATACTATTGTCGAGATAATTTAATGGAGATTAATTTCATACTTTTTAAAAATTGATTTACTGCAATAGAATTGGAAAAAAACACCAAAATAGGTCAAAAAAAATTCCTGTCCGTCATGTGTGAAACCCAGAAACACTGTAACTTGTGAAAAAATCCATTATTTGAGTTATTTTTTTTTTTTTAATTCTAATCGACAATTGTAGGTCACTGAATGCAAATGGCTAATTAATTCAGTGTCGTTTAATTACAATGAATAAAAAACGAAAACTACAAGACTGTACATCTATTTATATTTTTATTTTTTATAGAATTGAATGAGATTATGAGGCGTGCACTTTTGGATTTTCCAATTTTTAATTTTTACTAACAAATGCAGCTAAGTCCCTAGCAACCTCAGTTCAAAAATAAAATATAGAGTTGCTACCTTGACAAAAATATTAATTTTTGTAGCTTTCTGAACATTTAGCTGACTTTGATTTTATAGGCCTCAAGTACTCGACCCAAATGTATGGGACAGTTGGTTATTTTTTCTGGATTACGATATTGATCTGATGGAGAAAGTTGTGGAACTAGGATCCTTTGGCGCCTGAATGACATTGACAACTGGGGGGCGTTGTTGGAAAACATTGAATAGAAAAAAGAAGATGGCGGCCTTAGTTCCTTTATTGGCCACGACAACGAGTTTGACATTCTGTCAACAAATTGTCTTGATTGTTTTGACGTGATAATGTCTTAAAGGCTGCACGCACGAAAAAGCATGACTCATTGTCACGTTCCGCCTGAGCTGAGCGTGCAAGCGAGAGCGCGGAACAAGCGATAGAGAGGCATGATCGACCTAAGTGTTCGGCTTGTGACTCATCTATCTCTCTTCCACTTCTTAAAACATCACGTAAAATTATCGTCCGTAAACCGACTTTACAGACAACCATTATTTTTCAGAAACCGAGTGTTAGCCGTAGGGACACATTTCGGCTTCGATAGTTAAACTAGCAATTTTTACGCGTCTTCGTCCGCGTGGATATCGTTCCTACTTTCCTTTACGAACGTCAACACCCCTTCACCCCCGTTAAAAAGGAATTTTGGAAAATTAATCTTTATAATCTTTATTACCCAGTTTCAAGTTTCTAAGCTGAAGGAATAAGACCTTTCATACACAATATACATGTACGCAAATGACCGCACGTTATCCTTGCTAAATTAACTTCACTTTTCTCAGGTATCGGCACCATTCCGGACGCGGTGCTGTCAGCTCTGAAGGACCACAAGGACCTCGGCATCCACTCGGAGATGTTCAGCGTCGGGGTCATAGAACTGGTCAAGCGCGGATGCATTACCAACAACATGTAATTATACTTTTTGATAAGTATGTGAGATTAGTGTTGCCATTGTTCAAAGTAATTTAAATGTATTAATACTTAAGTCATTTATTGACGTAAATTACGAACAAGGATATTATGTGGGGCGAGAGGGATGAGGCGCAAGTAGTAGTCTACGTTAAAGAATGTCATTGGAGACTGAGCTGTATTGACTTTCCTGCGGAATTTTCTCAATGTGCAGATAGTTATTCTGGAGACCCCGATCACAGGCATATTTTTGACAGGTTGTACTCTAACATTACAGCCGCCCTTCGTGATGCAGCAGTGGTCAGTGATATGGACACTCGTACCGGGAGTAGTAGGAAGGGCTCATGCATAGCAGGATGGAATGAACACGTCGGCGGGCCACATCTGGAGGCCCGCTCGAGATTTCTGGGGTGGTTTATGTGCGGGAGGCTTAGAACTGAGTGTGTGTATGACGGTATGAATAAAAGTCGAAAAGTAAGTAAGTCTAGGCTTAAATGATGTCAGGATCATAAATATCAGGTGAAAATGGATGCCATTGATGAAACACAAGTCCGGAGACTTCCGGAGTTTCTGGCAATTCACCAACAGTGTCAATCTGAGACCTGGTCGCCCGGTGAGCGTCGGCGGGGTGTGTGACACTAAAGGTATTGCCGACATATTTGGAAGATATTTTCGTGTGCATTCTCTACTAGGGCAAGGAGGTGTGGTGCCCACTGCTGTGATACCTAATGGTCTTGTGGGGACAAGATTTAATGCAAAAGATGTAGCTGGAGCTCAATGCTGAGCCCATCGTGGCCGGGGAATTAGTCCCCATCGTTAATAAAATCTGATTACAAAAAAATATTAACCGACTTCGATAAAAATACTAGTTACTAAGTGCAAAATAACTTTCGTTTGGGAAGTCGCTGGCAAGAAGTTAACTATTTTTGAAACCAAAAGGTCTTTTGCACTTCGAAATGTTTTGTTTATGAAGTCGGTTGTACTCTATGAAAAAAAAAAGAAGAAAATTGTGGTACCTAGCTCACACAAATTCGTGTACTTACTCGTACTACTTTATATTGATACTCTCACACTCAGCAACTTTTTTTTCCACATACTGTACGATAACCCGGTCACAATAAGTTTGTATACCGTTTATCATTGCATTCATGCTGTTGGGACTGCCACGATGGTGCAGCGCGTCTAGGTACCTACTATGTTTTTGCAAAACCGAACTGACGTCTTCCACGCCGTGACTCGCAAGAAAACTGCGTCGCTGTTGTCAAGGTTGCGGGCGAGTGGCAACAGCAATCTAAAAACTGGCACAGAGTATCGACTCTCCGATTATCAAAAGTTTTGTGAGAAGGACAATCACAAGACATTAATTGGGGGTGTCCTTTTCACAATATTAACTATTCTATCTTCTTCTCTATTGTATTGTAACTACTAACACTAGTAATAAGTTTTATTATTGTTTACTAACACGATGGATCATTGTTGTCCGATAAATAAAGAATAATAATTATATTAATTAAGGAGTTCCGTGACAGTAGGGTTTCTTCGCAGTCCGTGATCAGTTGACCACGCAGTCATTGTCAAGGTTACTTACCTGAAGAGATGACAAAAACAATTGTAGTACTTCTAGTAATTGTAGTGACAATCGGGTCAAAAATAAGACTGGTGACATGTCAGATAAAGAAAACTATCTGCCCATCTCACTGGTCACAATAATGGCCAAGTTGCTTAACAGCTTGCTTAAAATCATTCTCCTGCAGCACATTAAACTGAATGATGCCCAATTTGGGTTCAGGAGTGGGCTGTCAACAGAGAACGCAATCTTGATTCTTAAGCAAGCTGTCGGGTAGTACACGGAGAGGAAGACGCCGGTGTATGCTTGCTTCCTGGACCTGTCCAAGGCCTTTGATAGGGTGTTATACAATAAGCTGTGGGCCAAATTGGAAAGAGCGGGTGTGCTGGCTGAAGAAATCTCCGTGTTGCGCCATTGGTACACGTGTCAGAGGAACCAGGTGAGATGGGCTGGTGCTCTATCAAAAAAGTTTAAACGTTTAATAGAGTCCAACTTTTCTCAGCCAATTCCAGCCGTCCATGTTTTTTTGTGCAACTCGAGTCAACCTAGCTTTCAAATGAATCTAGTCTCAACTCGTCTCGACTTTTGAGTGATGTATTTTTTTCGTTCACCAGGTGTCACCTATTTACCCGAGGAGGAACACGCCTTCACCTTTTCGACCTTTTATGTCGAGATAAACTGGTCAATCAAACGAATAAGGGATCGTCTATTGCTCGGATGGTGGACTATATCTCTTCAGAGGTTCCAGGACTTCCAGTAGTATTTAAAAAAAAAGGGGTTTTCTGCCGTGCTAAATAAGAAATGGAGTGCTAACAGGAACAAAGAGAAGTTTGTTTTAAAATGCAACGACTGGCTGCAAGGATAGCTTTGGTCAGTACAAAATCAAGATGCTGGATAACCTGTACCACCTGGACAACCTGAATGTACACCTGCTTAATCTGCTGTAACTCGAAGGATGAATTTCGTTGGGCTAAGTGCATCAGCAAAGAAAAAGCGGACTGAAGATATTGGTGGCGGGACATTCTCCGGAGGAGCTTGCCTAAGCCACTCAAACGAGTTTCACAAAAACTGGTAAGCGCAATGTGGCCACCGTTATAAAGGCAGTAACTATGTCGTCATCTAAATTACTTCGGATTATAAAAAGAAGGAAAATAACGCCGAGAATTATACGACCATATACTCCCGATGAATCTTTAGCTCTGATAACAAATTCTAAACTGAGCGTGGACCGATATAAACAGATTTGCAGAGGAGCTAAAGAGAGAGGATGTGATATCTACCCATCATATGATAGGGTTCTGAAAGCATGAAAAGAGTTTTACCCGAAGGACAAAATAATAACTGAGACGTAAGGCGAAGTTAAGCTGCAAATTTTGCTTGATCATACAGCACAAAGACTAGTTAAAGTACAGCTAGATGTAATAGCAGGTGTAGTAATCGAAGGTGGAAACAGTAAAATCTACCTTAAATCAAAGTGGGGATTTGACGTAAGCAGCAGCCAGTCAGAATATAAGCAACTGTTTATAGAAGATGCGGCCGCGTCTGATGCAGATATCTTACTCACTTCGCTAATTCCACTACAGCTAGTGATGAAGAGAGAGGAAAGTCAGACAATTCTTTGGCAAAACCCGAGATCTTCGTCCACTCGCTTCTGCCGCCCGATACGTTACCAGATGTTGAAGGAAAGTCACAAGGTTTTAGAAGATGAAGACGACTACATCAACAGATAAATGACAGACAGTATGTATATAACACTAAGTTAACACATGTACAGAGTATTATTAAAAAACAAAATATAAGATTTGGTGCATTAACAACAGATTTGTGGACAGACCAATTTAGACATCGCAATTATATAACCTTCACTTTCCAATATATCTCTCATGAGATGAAACTTTGGAAATTCACGCTAGCTAGTTATTGGAAACATACAGGTGAAAAGATTAGAGACGAAATTCAAGGTGTTTTGCGGACATTTCAGATTCCACAAAAAGATATTGTCCTTGTGACCGACTCTGGCAGTAATATGAAAAGAGCTGTTGATTTACTGAATATGCAAAATCATCTTTGCCTTGGCCATGCTTTGCATAATCTGGTCACCGTAGATGGTATTCAGAACACTGATGCGGTTCTTTGCCTTATTAATAAATGTAAGCAAATAGTCAAGCACAAGAAGTGCTTGACTAGAAGCCTCTGTCAGCAAAGAACAACGTAATTTGCTCTCATCTTTTGAAGATATTGGTGAAAATATAAACCAATCGGATGACGAAGCTTCATCGAATGATTTTGATCTAGGCGAGGTTTCGACAAGATCTGGAACCAGCGCCCCTCGCCCATAAAGATGAGTACACCAACGAAATGGCACAGCATGCTTATGATGCTAACAAGCATCAGCCACAGTGCAAATCGCCGACCCATTAGAGACATGCTGATTGATATAGGTCGCAGTGTTCTTTTACTAGATGAGAACGAGTACAATTTAATAACTAGCTTGACATCGTTCTATAATAAATTCAAGACGATAGTGGAAATTTTAAGTTCTAAATCACAATCCACGATTAATTTAGCATTGGTTTTTAAATCAGAAATTAGAAGCTTGCTGGAAGAATATAACGACGATGAAGCTGTCATTGTCACTAGACTAAAAAATAACATGTTGCAAGGTTTGGACTAAGGTTGTTCCAGACACTATTGTGGCGGCTACTTTATTGGATTGCAGGTTTCAATCAATTAAGGAAATCGATATTTACATGGAAAATCAAGACACCAATAAGGTAGCATTTTTGACTAAATTTGTAAAGAATATTTTGAAAGAGGAGGATGTTGTTGACCCAGCAAGAGATGCAACACCTGAACCGAGCTCCGCGCCAACATCGTCTAATTGTTTGATGTATTTAGTTGAGAAGCACAGCAGTACATCCAGTGATATAGACAGCGTGGTTGAAAATGAATGCTTGAAGTATTTTAGCACAGCTAGTGCCAAGGATCTTCAGCCATACGACGGTGATTTATTGATGTTCTGGAGAGACAGAAAGATCTCCTTTCCATGGCTATCGACTTTGGTTCGAGCAATATTGTTTGTACCGGCGACAAGTACCCCAAGCGAAAGAGTTTTCTCTGTTGCAGGGCAGGTAATTACAGCAAAGCGGTCTCGCTTAAATCCCATAAGTGTAAACCGAATAATATTTATTCATGACAACTATAGCCATTGCAAATGAAGAACCAACTTTAGAATTTATTTGTATTTAATCTTTTAACTGACTGAACCTCTGTTATAATTATTATAATAATAACGTTAAAGTTTACAATTTTTTTAGGAATAATATTGACATGTACGCTGAGTTGGTGATGAAAAGATACAATCCTTGTTGATTATCTAATATATATTTTTAATTTAAGCGTGTTTTACGTTCCTAATTTCCTATTGATTAACAGCTAAGTTACTGAATATCAGACTATTTTAATTCTAATGTTGTTTTCTCTTTTAAAATTAATTTCGACAATTCAATTTATCACGTCAAAAATATAATAAATCTTAATTAAATTTAAATTATAGTTTTATTTCTTCTCATACATTAAGATGGCTATATGAGGTCTTCTACGTAGTATAGTTGTTCCCTTGACCTAGTAATCCCACTTTAAAATATCACAACATCCCATTCTTTCATTTACAATAAAGTTGGGCAAGGTTAATTAAAAAAAATTAAAAGGACATTGGGCAAAAGTTTATGGATCGTGGTCCAAATGTCCACCTCAAACGAGACATATGCCACTGAATAGTCTATTATATAAAGACTAACTTTTACTAATACACCCATAAAAATGGTTATTTTTTCGTCTAGTAATAGTTTTAGCATAAACGGCTCGATTGATTTTTCAAATGTGGTGTCATTAGATTTATTTCCTTCGGCTTCGATGGTTTGTATCGATTTAAAAAGAAACTGCCGTGACTGATTTTTCCCCATTAAGTATAGTCATATTTGGTTTTTACTTTGTCGTGTGTGATATAAAAATAAAGGGTTCGATGTAACAGTCAAATCCAAGGTGGTAAGACCCAAGCTAACGATGATTAGGGATCAAGAGTGAGGAACCTCCTCACAATGCGTACCGTGTCCAAGACGACCGCGGGACCGCCTTCTGCATCTGACTCCTGAGTCAGCTGTTTAGCTATAGTTTCTCTAGGTGTTGATGACACGACTATAAGTAATGATTGTAAATGTACTTGAATCTGTAATTTATTATTAATATCTCTTTTCCAGGAAGAAGTTGAACAGAGGCCGTACAGTAAGCAGTTTTCTCGTCGGAAACAAGGAACTGTATGACTACGTCAATAACAACCCCTTCATTGGTCAGTATTATCAGATTTTTGTTCTGATGTTGTTAATGACATCGTTCTTTAATAATTAGTTGTACCGGGAAGAACTAGTTCATAAACTTTTACTCGTGGTTCGTTTGCTTCCCCTCCCACAGGAGCCGTGTATCTTTCCGGGATTATAACCCATAAATATTTGCAATACCGACCTATAAATGTTTGCACTTGCACAGAACCCACGAAATTTATAACAACTTACTGTATTATACGAGGTGGCAGAGACATCGACGCGCAACCTGATACTGTGGATTCAGTACATGATTCTGTGGATTCAGTACATGATTCTGAACTCACCAGTGCGTTGAAATATTTCGTCGTTTTTTTTTAATTAGATGTTCCATACATTTGACTGCGTAATTATTGTACTTTTCTATGGAATAGTTTTTTTTTTTGATAACCGTTGAGAAATGTCTACCCTAGGGGGTCTAGAATCATGTGCTGAATTCGTAGTTACAGTTTGCGCATCGATTTCCCTGCCATCCCTGTACTTATGCGTTTATATCAAACCAGCACATCAAGTTATCACAAACGGTCAGATGTTCTCATTCGATTTTGAACTTAAACTTCAACATTTAAAGTTTAAAATCGTTTGGAGAAATTTGACAGTGTAGCTTGTCCCGCAGGCGACTGTACAACTTACTGTTCACGCGTCAAAGTCTTAATCTGAATCTGAATTACTGACAAATGCGTGCACTGACTGGACAGGTCCACGCAATCTGTGTGGTTCTTTCCTCAAAAGACCATTTCAGATACCAATCTACATGGTCTTCACATGATCTGACCAAGATTATGTCTGGACTTTAAAAGAGACTGTGACCTCTGAGTTTGTTTCGGCCTTTCTTCTTAGAGTAGTCAGATAGGAAACGCCGACCTCATCTAGTTTAAAAAATATGATTGACGTGTAAAAGTGTTTGTACAAACCTACTTACTGAAATAAAATCATTGATCATTTAATCGACATGAATTACTATTATCGCCACTGCAGACTTAATCCTATTCAAGTCTTGCGCCCGATACTATTGTCCATCGGGAAAATTGAAGAACTCCCATATAAATTTTTATCTCTATTTAACCCCTTTAGGGCAGGTATTTTAAAAAATCTTTCTTCGTGCTCACTTTCGTTATATAAAGACCACTTATGCAAAGTTTCATGCTTCTATTGCTTCTAGATAGCGGTTCAGATTGTGTGTTGAAGATTTTTATGAAGTAGATATCACTTAACTAGGTTTGATAAGCTTTATTATTCAGAGATATTAGGAGCAATTGCTGGGCTAAGTTTTATTATATGTATTAGGTAAGAAAAAGCACGTTAATTAAAATCTATAATCAAATTGCAGAAATGTTGGAGATTGACTACGTGAACAACACCCACATAGTGTCGCTACAGCCGCGCATGACGGCCATCAACTCGTGCATTGAGGTTGACCTCACGGGCCAAGTGTGCTCAGACTCTATTGGTAAGATATTGATAATTATACGGCGTGGCGCTACGATGGCGACATTAATTTAACACACTTATACGGTTTCGCGTTTTTATTTTATGGAGAAATTTTAATTTCATTAAATGTTAGTATTTATTGATTTATTTATTACAATTTTCTAAAAATACTATCAAAATAGTATTTCAGAAAAAGTAAATAAATCAATAAACCGCAATGACCGCTGCGCTACGTAGAGGTTTCTCCAAGGAGCAACCTCCACGTGGCGCAGTGGTCATTTGCCGGTGTCACAACTCATACCGTTGCATCAATGAAATTAAAAGAAAAAATAAATACTATTAGAATGACACACGCCAAAAGTCGGCGAGCTACGCAGGCGGCGCGCGCCCTCCCTTCTACCCGCCACGTGCTTTTAACATTTCTAAGAATCGTAAATGTACTCTTCTTTAAGGGCCATGTGTCAAGATAGCCCGCGAAATTCAAATTTTCTTACGTTTTTTGCAATTTGCAGGTCAGTATCAGGTTGTATGGTGATCTAAATATGATTCGCGACCGTATCAAATGTGGCTTTACAGAATTATAATCATTAGAATCAGCAGTCCAACTCCTTAAGTACTCGTAGTATAGAGATTTATTGCTGATTCTAATGATTATTTCCGTAAAGCCATATTTGTTACGGTCGCGAATCATATTTCAATCAAAATACAACCTGATACTGACCTGCAAATTGCAAAAACCGTAAGAAAATTAGAATTTCGCGGGCTACCCTGAAGGTTTCGCCTTAATGCTAGCCGGGCCTGTCTCCTTGACACACTTCTATCACTCGCGCGCATAAACTAATTACGCTGTCTAAAGATTTTGTTAATCTTCCGCGAAAAAGACACTTATCTATTGTTGAAAAATATTTATTTTTGTGTAATTAGGATAGTAATGAGATTAAGGTACTGCGATAAAGACGCTTTGATTTGTTTTCATTCGTTTTAACTAGTAGGTAGGTACATCTGCGATAGGTTAGGTTCTACTTAAGCATCTGTGTACTTTATGGCCCGAAGGATTAAATTATGAAGCCATATTTTTTTTTTTATTTCTTGGAAGAATAGACATAGCTATTTCTAAACAAAATAACATTTAGTTTCTCCATTTTTGACATCGCACCGTAAAAATACTTCTACAGTCTGTGATTTTGTAGTTCCTTCCTACCGATCGTTGTCTAAGTCCTTTTATATGTAGCATATTTCAGAAAAAAGATTTCTATCCCAAACTGTCAAAGTCACACTGACAACTGACACTTGATTATGGTAGTGAAGACAATTTTATTTTGTAATCGCCATGCTAAAGATAGTAGAAAACTTATTACTCGACGGCCTCTAAGTATAAAAATGGAATGGAAAAATGCTTTTTTTTCACTTTTTGTATGGAAAATGTGAATAATTATACCTACATTTTGAGTTTTAGAGGTTAAAGGGGGTCGAAATTTTCATTATTTTTGCGATAGGACACACCATTTTCGAGATATAAGCAAAATAAAAGAAAAATGTGAATAATCTACTGAATTTCGTAAAAAGTGCAATTGACTTTTTCTACTTTGCTGCCGTCGTCGTACTGTCTTCACGGAACGTAATTTTTGTCCATTCTTCCGGCGACAAAACGGTGCTCGAGCTAAGCCTGCTGGAATAATTCAAGCAATCTTTTCTCCGTGTAAGAGTGGAACTTTAAAACGTTAGGTAAAAGTACTGGGTCATAATCATGTAGATTGTGGGTTATTCTCAAAAAAACTCAAACTAATGTTATTTTAAAGTACTTCTGCGTACACTGTATTTTTAGTTTTGTTTCCTTCCGGCTGAAAAATTTAACGATGTTATTTTGGAAAAACAAATTTAAAAAAGTAGTTCGCTGAGCACAACCGTTCCGTAAGGACCCAAACGCGCGTTTGCACTGCGCGGCAGCGCAGTACTAGATCATTATTTTGCTGCGATGTTATTTCAAAACTGCGATATCTCCTGAGATATTCATTAAAATGAAATGATGTAAAGGGCAATTTTGTTTAAATTAAATACCTGTGATGAATAACGTATTTATTTGGATAAGGATTAATATCATGGTTATAAAAACAACTTCGCAAATAATGCATTATTTTAGAACAAATTTGGTTAGCATAAAAAAGGTTATAGAGAGCCAACTGTCGCCGCGCCTCTCCGTCGCCATGGCCACGCCATCCCTCAGCCGAACCAGGCACTCACGAGCTGGCCAGGCTCGCCGCGACCCGTCCCGGAGGGAGAAGACAACGCAGCGCAGAGACGCGACGAGAATGGTCTCTCTTTTCTCCCCTTTATTGTAGGGAGATTTATATGTATCGTGAGAGTTATCGGTACCTGGGGTTTGTTTCGAGAAGAATCTTCAATATTTGGGAAGTTTGCTTCGCATTTATCGGCTTTAGTTCTTACTAGCTCGCACCATGATTCAGCTCGCCATCTGTAGTTAAAATTAAACTGATTCCGACCATTCAATACATTGCAATTTATTACATAAATGTTTCTGGTGTCTTAGGTACTCGTATAAAGTCACAGCGCAGAATGTTACACACGTACAAATCTGCTAGGATTAATTCAGTTACATGCTCTACGAGATACGAGTCATCATAGTTTGTTGGGTATTAAAGAGGAAACCGCAGCCAAGTCTGCCAATTAAACTCTTGCTATATCTGTGTTCATCACAAAACTATTTCTTTTATTAAACTTCAGTTGTATGTACCTCATACCCTCTTTGTACATACAACAGTACGTCATATTGTGTTAGGGAGACTTCGTATTGCAGCACCGAAGGTCTCCTAACAGACTAATCATGGCCTTTCGCCTAGTCCAATTCTCACGAGGTTTCATCATCGAAAGACCTCTTATTATTTCCGTAAAGCCATATTTGTTACGGTCGCGAATCATATTTCAATCAAAATACAACCTGATACTGACCTGCAAATTGCAAAAACCGTAAGAAAATTAGAATTTCGCGGGCTACCCTGAAGGTTTCGCCTTAATGCTAGCCGGGCCTGTCTCCTTGACACACTTCTATCACTCGCGCGCATAAACTAATTACGCTGTCTAAAGATTTTGTTAATCTTCCGCGAAAAAGACACTTATCTATTGTTGAAAAATATTTATTTTTGTGTAATTAGGATAGTAATGAGATTAAGGTACTGCGATAAAGACGCTTTGATTTGTTTTCATTCGTTTTAACTAGTAGGTAGGTACATCTGCGATAGGTTAGGTTCTACTTAAGCATCTGTGTACTTTATGGCCCGAAGGATTAAATTATGAAGCCATATTTTTTTTTTTATTTCTTGGAAGAATAGACATAGCTATTTCTAAACAAAATAACATTTAGTTTCTCCATTTTTGACATCGCACCGTAAAAATACTTCTACAGTCTGTGATTTTGTAGTTCCTTCCTACCGATCGTTGTCTAAGTCCTTTTATATGTAGCATATTTCAGAAAAAAGATTTCTATCCCAAACTGTCAAAGTCACACTGACAACTGACACTTGATTATGGTAGTGAAGACAATTTTATTTTGTAATCGCCATGCTAAAGATAGTAGAAAACTTATTACTCGACGGCCTCTAAGTATAAAAATGGAATGGAAAAATGCTTTTTTTTCACTTTTTGTATGGAAAATGTGAATAATTATACCTACATTTTGAGTTTTAGAGGTTAAAGGGGGTCGAAATTTTCATTATTTTTGCGATAGGACACACCATTTTCGAGATATAAGCAAAATAAAAGAAAAATGTGAATAATCTACTGAATTTCGTAAAAAGTGCAATTGACTTTTTCTACTTTGCTGCCGTCGTCGTACTGTCTTCACGGAACGTAATTTTTGTCCATTCTTCCGGCGACAAAACGGTGCTCGAGCTAAGCCTGCTGGAATAATTCAAGCAATCTTTTCTCCGTGTAAGAGTGGAACTTTAAAACGTTAGGTAAAAGTACTGGGTCATAATCATGTAGATTGTGGGTTATTCTCAAAAAAACTCAAACTAATGTTATTTTAAAGTACTTCTGCGTACACTGTATTTTTAGTTTTGTTTCCTTCCGGCTGAAAAATTTAACGATGTTATTTTGGAAAAACAAATTTAAAAAAGTAGTTCGCTGAGCACAACCGTTCCGTAAGGACCCAAACGCGCGTTTGCACTGCGCGGCAGCGCAGTACTAGATCATTATTTTGCTGCGATGTTATTTCAAAACTGCGATATCTCCTGAGATATTCATTAAAATGAAATGATGAGGGCAATTTTGTTTAAATTAAATACCTGTGATGAATAACGTATTTATTTGGATAAGGATTAATATCATGGTTATAAAAACAACTTCGCAAATAATGCATTATTTTAGAACAAATTTGGTTAGCATAAAAAAGGTTATAGAGAGCCAACTGTCGCCGCGCCTCTCCGTCGCCATGGCCACGCCATCCCTCAGCCGAACCAGGCACTCACGAGCTGGCCAGGCTCGCCGCGACCCGTCCCGGAGGGAGAAGACAACGCAGCGCAGAGACGCGACGAGAATGGTCTCTCTTTTCTCCCCTTTATTGTAGGGAGATTTATATGTATCGTGAGAGTTATCGGTACCTGGGGTTTGTTTCGAGAAGAATCTTCAATATTTGGGAAGTTTGCTTCGCATTTATCGGCTTTAGTTCTTACTAGCTCGCACCATGATTCAGCTCGCCATCTGTAGTTAAAATTAAACTGATTCCGACCATTCAATACATTGCAATTTATTACATAAATGTTTCTGGTGTCTTAGGTACTCGTATAAAGTCACAGCGCAGAATGTTACACACGTACAAATCTGCTAGGATTAATTCAGTTACATGCTCTACGAGATACGAGTCATCATAGTTTGTTGGGTATTAAAGAGGAAACCGCAGCCAAGTCTGCCAATTAAACTCTTGCTATATCTGTGTTCATCACAAAACTATTTCTTTTATTAAACTTCAGTTGTATGTACCTCATACCCTCTTTGTACATACAACAGTACGTCATATTGTGTTAGGGAGACTTCGTATTGCAGCACCGAAGGTCTCCTAACAGACTAATCATGGCCTTTCGCCTAGTCCAATTCTCACGAGGTTTCATCATCGAAAGACCTCTTAATGTAACCGACTTCCAAGAGCATCAGAAACCTTTAGAAAGTTAGGAAATTTAGAATCTAGGCATTTAGGTGGGGAATCTCTACACTATTGTCTTAGTGCCACCACTTAGCTTATATTTCTCTCAGATGAGCCGCCATCATACTGGACGCCTCCATCAAAACAAAAATCACGTTTACTTTGCACTAGACACCCATCGAATTAGATACTATAGATTTGGTGCAATCCAAATCTAGCGGCAAACGCCACAGATTACATAGAGATACTACGTAAACGGCATGTCCTTATACTATAAGTACTCTTTATTTATAGTGATCTCTCAATGGGTTCGATATTGCCAGCAGATCACCTCATGCTGTCATGTATGACTAGTTTGGTACACGCTTCACCCTAACAATATTAATTTGACTCTGTTACCTGTTTACTTCGCGAGCTAAACGTCGCGACACCAACCTTAAAAGATAGACTTTACTTTGAACTTTTAAGGGGAAATAATACTGTCATACATGATTTTTGCGAAACTTTAACCGTTTACGCAGCGCACGCAGCGGAAGCTCTCAAAAGGAAAAAAAAAAACGGAATTTGAAACATTCCTCGTTGGTGCTCCGCGCCTATTGCTCTTAGCGTGATGATATATAGCTAGCCTTTCTCGATAAATGAGCTATCTAACAGTGAAATATTTTTTCAAATCGGACCAGAAGTTCCTGAGATTAGCGCGTTCAAGCAAACAAACAAACAAACTCTTCAGCTTTATAATATTATATATAATATACAGACTGGTGGGAATAATACGACATTAATTGAAACCACATACTGGGTATCGCGTTAGTGGTACGTATACCAAAAATTATCAAATTATAATCAACGGTATAGCCGCAGGATTATTTTTTTAGTTTAACCATTTTAGCTGTCAGGGCCATTCACAATCAACGTCGTTACGAATCTCTTAGGGAACTATTTAAAAAGATTAATATTATGACGGTGCCTTGTCAATTCATTTATGAAAATATTATGTATGTAAGAAAAAATCTACATCTTTTTAATAAAATAAGTGATAGACATAATTTTAATACTAGAAATAAAGATAAAATAGATCAACCATTTTTTAGATTATCTAAAGTACATACATCTTTTATGGGGTACTGTGTTAAATGTTACAACAAAATACCTTGTGATATATTGCAATTAAATGAAAGAAAATTTAAAACTCATATTAAAAGTACACTTTGTAAACAAGCATATTACAAATTAGAGGATTATATCCTAGATAAGAATGCTTGGAAACATGCTGGTCTTGCTCCATAGGACAATCTAGAGTCTAGACAAAATCAAACTGGTTGCTAATTGAATTGTATAATTTATAATTTTTATGACATTGTTTTTTACATTATGTAACTACTTTAACTCACACACTAAATTATTACTTGTTTTTTTTTTTTAAATCATCTACTTCTCAATATTTGTAAATATGTGAGCACCATGTACCATCTCAAAATTAATTTACCTGTCGTGCGTTATATTTAATTATTTTTACCTATTGTGGTATAGTAATTTTATTCTAGGTGCGTCGTCTTCACATATCATTATTATGTATACATAATATTGTAAAACATTTTTAAAAGACTAACGGTGGAGTTTCTTGCCCATTCTTCTCCATACGAAACTACCCTTTGGAAGGGGCAACTAGAATCAATTCTATTTTTTGTAAATTTTGACGTTCATAAGTGCCTTTCCACGTGCCTATTTGAAATAAACGATTTGACTTTGGCTTTGACTTAACACATGATGTGAATAGATTACGATTTCGCCACTCAAGTTCATCAGGTCATTCACATCAAAACAATTTAATTTACCTACATGCGTAAAACTCAACCAAATACAATGTGCGGCTCGCTACTCAAAAATAATACAATATTGTATTGTATTGCTGATTGAATTTAGACCTAATAACCATAACAATAAAATTCCTATTGTCCTAAGCAAACAAAGTTTGCTCAAGCGCACTTAAGTATCGTAACCTGAGAAGATAGCTACGTTGTCAATTCGATATTTTTGTCTAAACAAAGTAAGCGTATAGGCAAAAATTGTTCGTAATTCCTTGCGCATTCGGAAGATTTATTGTGCAAGAAAAGGAAAGAAATACATCTAGGGTTTTTGCTGGAGTTTGTTCCGCGCGCCATTTTTTTAGATTATTTTTACCTACATGAATGAAACTTTACGCACACAAGGGACCGCCAAATAAACGGTGCCTACTACACACACTATTTATTTACACTACACGTAAGTGTAGTGGCTACAGGTCAGATGAGGTTAGTAAACAATATTATAAAGGCTGTTGCGTTTAATTTAGATTATTTTCACATTTAGTTTGTTTGAAAAATTAGATTTTTGATTTTGGTGTAATACCGAATTTGATCATTATAAAGTGTTTTGATTAACTAGTGGGGATCGCATTTTCATTTAATGTCGTTATGTCGTCACCAGTCTGTATATAGTATAAGTTGGCTGACAGTACCAACATCTCGGAAAATGGGTTGATACCATCTGACTGCCAACCTTACCACCGCACGCACTCATTTTCTCTTTTCACGAAATAACTTCCACAGATTGCAGGAAAGCGAGAGGAAAGATGCTACACATCAAAAATATTGGTAAAATAAAGAAATTGATAATACATTACCGCGCCATTAAAGAAACGAATTGAAAATATCGCTAATCATTCCCTATCACAGCATATTCAAGTCAGGAATAGTGGGCGGGAGGAAGGGCATGATAAGCCTTTGTTTGGCCGCCATTTTCAATTCTTTTCTTTAACGCCAAGGGTTATACCCGGCCGTTAATAGGTATGCCACATTGTTATGAGAGTGTCACTCAGGGATGATTTATTGTTCACCATTTATTTTACTGAAAAAAATAACCACCTGAACTACAAACAAGTGGTGATTCTTGCAGAAAGTAACGATGACATTTCAATGTAGTGTTGCCACTACAATCGTCTTTTCTTGAATCTTCCAGGTACCCGCATGTTCTCTGGTTTCGGTGGTCAAGTAGACTTTATCCGCGGGTCGGCGGAAGGCGTGGACGGGCGAGGCAAGCCCATCATCGCGTTTGTGTCTGTCACCAAGAAGGGAGAGTCCAAGATCGTGCCTACACTTAAAGTTGGTCAGCATCAGCATACCGCATCGGTCTTGCTACCTGTTTATTACACATATAAGGCTAGCGTGTAAAAAAAGTTGTAGCGGGCCCAGGCAGTATCTTAAATATTTATGCTACGAATTTTTACCCGAAGGAAACATGCGATTATTTTAAAATAAGTAAAACACTATTAAAACATTTTTAAAAGTGGCTTGCCTGTACCGGAAATCGCAACGACACAAATGCCACAAAAGGTACAACCTAGACCTAGACCTACCGTATTTTTATGATACCATTCGAAAGGGTCAACCCTAAGGATCAAACCTCTCTAATAAACATAACATAGTAGTTTAAGACTTGTCCTAATGATGACTTATAAATGTGTAACTAAATGAAATATTATTTTGTATATTGCAGGTGCTGGCGTCGTGACAAGTCGCGCGCACGTACAGTGGGTGGTGACCGAGCATGGCATCGCTTACCTGTTCGGGAAGACGCTCCGGCAGAGAGCATACGAACTAATAAAGATAGCCCACCCAAAACATCGCCAGGCGTTAGAAAAGGCCGCATTTGACCGCCTCAAATGCATGCCTTGCCCCTAAGAAGAAATAATCTAAAAAAATGTATACACTGTTAAAATATAGTGGAAACTAGCTGGCCTGAATGAATCGTGGTTATAATAATAATAATAATAATAGTGCCTTACCGTTGCATGTTGCATTGGTGGACGATGAGACCGCGTTGACGCGGCGCTACCGTCGCTTATACGCAGCGTTTAGGTTTGAAAAACGGCACCACCATGATATAATAACCTTCGCCAGGTATAGCATTCCAGTCACGGCGGTGACACAAGCCTACGTCATCACCGCTGTGTTACCAGTAGTGTGTAATAATAACTCCCCAATCGCCTTTATTACCTGTGCGAATCCATTAAAACAAAGAGGTTTTAACTAACACTTACGTTGGTATTGTTTAAATTGAATTGTTTCGTTTGATTAGAGAAATGAAACGACAATTTAAATGGTTTATATATATTTTTTAACAGAATGGTGACTGAAAATGTTTCCATAATTCGTGTTTTGTTGCAAGAAAGTGGGTACTGGATAGTGACGTAAGCATGTGTCGCTCCCGAAATGCCAGACCTTGTTTTTTTAGACCATGGGCACCGCTAAGTGCGAAGGGAGCCTGGGTGAACAAGACGGTCCAGTGTGTGTTGAGCTATGCAAACTTTAGGGTTCCAGTAATTAGTAGGTACTTCTGTGAAAAAAAACTCATTAATATTTTTCTGTATATATGATTAGAAAGTTGTCAGGGGCAACGATGACGAAGGACGACGTTCGGGGGGACATTGTAAAAGACTAAAGCTCATTAATATTATATCATCAAATATTCACCTAAATAAAAACATAATTATCAAGTTGCAACTTGCAACGCGGTCTCCAATGGCTGTGACAAACAGACAGACGGATATGATTATTTATTATGGGGTCCATTTTATCCAATGGGCAACCCTTACCAGTATCTTGGTCACATTTCATTCAGGTCAACGTGGTCCCTGAAGCATTTTTCACGATTTTTGTAGAGGCTTTATAAGTTATTTATTACTAATTTATTTGTTATGACATTTACGTAGCAATCGAAACTACCAAACGTTTCTTATTATAAAGGACATTGGGCAAAAATGTATTGGGGTTTGGTCCAAATTTCCACCACAAACGACACCTATGTCACTGAATAGTCTGTAAAGACAAGTTTTACCAAGAATTCCATACTAAAAAATCTGTCAGTGAAAAGTTATCACTAAATGAAAATTAATGCGTTTTAAAATGATTTTAGCCTAAACTGCTTAAATGAGGCACCACTAGATTTGTTTTGGCTCCATAAGTGACAAAGTCGATAAGAATTTTGAAGAAAAAAAAACTAGAGGACATGGGGATGACAAATAGGTACATGCATAATAAAAATTATGCCATATTTAATTTAATACACGTGAGTGGTGGACATTTGGACCACTTTTGCCCAGTGTCTTTTGGAAGAGCTTTTTGTTTTTTATGCAATAAAATTATTTATCTACTCATAAAGTAAAGTTCTTATTTTGAATTTAAAAAATAGTATTCACCCTAAAATCGAAGGGCACTTGCACGTTATAAAATGACAGCGATTTCAGGCTTAAATTAACGATAAGTCCAGGTTTCAACACAATGTTTTCCTTCACCGATACCAGTAATGTCCATTACAAACTCCGGAAGTACTTGTAATAATAATATTTATTCAAAATTACAAGGCATAAAAATTAGAACAGTTTTGCTAAGACTTACGTGCCTGAACTAGGTAATCCTGTGTTTCAGGCGAAAAGTGCTAAAATCCTACTAATATTATAAATCTGAAAGTTTGTGACGATGGATAGATGGATGGATGGATGGATGGAGGAATGAATGGATGGATGTTTGTTACTCTTTCACGCAAAAACTACTGAACGGATTTGGTTGGAATTTGGAACACAGATAGTTTATAACCTGGATTAATACGTAGAATACTTTTTATCGCGGTAGTACGTTCCCTTGGGATAATTTCCGACATCCACGTGGGCGTAGCAGCGGGCAAAAGCTAGTAGTCTTTTATAATTAGTAAATAATCTAAAAGTTTAAAAATGAACAAATAAATTATAGGTACTTATGTTGAGTAGCTTAACTGGTTAGTTTCTAAATTTGATATAAACTTATCGTAGGTGACGATACATATTTACTTTAACACAGTTAATAAATTCTCTGTATCTTCGTAAAACATACTTTGGAGAACCTCCTTGAGACTTCTCTTACAATTTGTTTAGTTCAGGGAGTAAATGTTTGCTTTCGCGTCAATTCTATTATAGAGGAGAGGACCGAGGTACAGGTATAATTTGGATATAAAAGCATGTTTTGTTGTATTTTGTGAGCAAACTATATCCTTACGTCTTTTATTAGAATGTTCAGTGCTGTAGGGTAGAACTGTGTGATGTTTTAATACAATGCCCGTTATAAATAGTTGCCGAACTGTTAATACTTCACAAGATTTGTATAGGAGGTTGGTAGGAAAAAGGAAAGGGCGGAAAGTAGACACTTTGAGGATCGCCCTCTGAGCTCTCTCGATAGTTAGTATCCTTGTTTTACCCGTTTCCACCATGGCCATGTGGTAATTCAGTAAGTTAATATCGATAGAGCCAAGTAAACTTGTTTAACTATTTATGGGTCAGCAATATAGCGTAACTTTTTAAAAACTAATATCAACTTGCGAATTCTATTATTTAAAGCTTCTTTAAGTTGTTTGAACGAAAATGTCTCATACATTATGACACCAAGGTATTTTTTATATTTGCCATTTTAATGTTGGGACAAGCACATTGGTTATCTGTGGGAATTGAGCAATAATTAGCATATAATGTTGTGATACTGATGTTTGCTTGCGCATCGAAAACTTAATGTAAATTTGCCTTGTCTGCATTTAATGTTAGTGAATTATATTACGTTGAAGCCATTTGTTAACATCATTGAATCCGTGTTGCGCAAGCTTGTAGACATTTTTTTCTGAGTCAGCTGAAAAATTAAGGGCAGTGTCGTCAGCACAAGAAACAATTTGGCCGTGATTTAGATTTAGATTACAAAGATCGTTTATATATATCAAAAATAGGGTAGGCCCTAAAATACTTCCTTGAGGAACTCCGAAGTGCGTGTTTTTTCATAATCACTGAGAACATTACCAATCCTTACACATTGGGTACGCTCCTCTAGATAGCTCTTAAATAGTTTCAGCTGGGTGCCGCTGATACCTATGCCTTCAAGCTTGTGCAACAGAATAGGAATAGAAACCGTGTCAAAAGCTTTGGCAAAGTCCAGGAAGATTCCTACTGTGTGGTTACATTTATCAAGTTCTTGTGCTAGATACTCAGTCAGATGGTGGACGGCATCGTCTGTTGACATCTTAGGCCTAAATCCAAACTGCCGTTTAGATAAATTGATTTATCCTCCAAGTATTTGTAAAGCCGTATATTTATTATTTTCTCTAATATTTTAGACACAGAAGGCAGTAAGGAAATAGGTCTATAATTTGTCACTTGATCTTTACTGCCTGATTTATAAACAGGGACAATAACAGCTTTTTTTAGGCACTCGGGAAAACTACCTGTAGATAAACATTTTTGGAAAATATATGTTATGGCGGTACCAAAATGTGCCTGGACTGTTTAATAATTTTATTTGAAATGTTATCCCAGCCAACCGCACAGTGGTCCTTTAAACTCATAATTATCGTTTCTACTTCAGTCTCGTCAGTGTCTAGCAACGCAAAGGATGATAAAATAGTGCTACACGTAAATGGTGTGCTTGTTAGCAGGCGCGGTCCGAGGGTGTGGGGGGGGCTCATGGGGGTCATGACCCCTCCAAAACCATTCAAGCTGTCGAGAGCCTGAATGATTTACTTGTCTTACTAACATATAACTGTACTTGAGCCTTGGCATATAGGTACAAAAAAATAATCGAACATAGGCAGTCAAAACTGAAAACTATAAATAAACAGTGATTTTCTTTTTAATTTTCATATTAATTTAGTATCAAAAACTGAGTTACCGACTAGCTTGCAGAGTAAGCAAGCTGAAGTGGCAGTGGGCTGGCCATGTTTGTCGGGAGGACCGATGGCCGGTGGAGCAGACGAGTCCTGGAGTGGCGACCGCGTATCGGCAAGCGTAGTGTGGGACGCCCCCAGCTGGATGGACCGACGACCTCAAAAAAGTGGCTGGGACAGACTGGATGCCGAAGCCGGAGGAGAGGGTGTTGTGGCGCAGCATGGGAGAGGCCTATGTCCAGCAGTGGACTGGCTGAGTTGATTGATTGATCAAAAACTGAAACTTCATAATTTTTACATTAAAATTATTAACATTAGTCTGGTTTTTACATCAATCGGCACTCCAGTTCTGGATTTCTGGCGTTGGTATGACTTCCATCTTACCCTTTTCTCTTTTCCTGGTCGGTTGAGGGTCTGGTGTGGGTGCGGACTCGAGTACAGGTGCACCTGCAGGTGCGGGTGAGGCACAGGGCACAAGTGCAGGAGGTGGGCTCTGAACACATCTGCCACCCCGGTAGAAAGGACTGGTTTCCATTGGATACAAGTTATTTACTTTATATCACTTATACACATTTTCACAGAAACGATTTACACATTTATGCCTACGTATGAAACAGTTTGCTTTACTACCGGCTAGTGGGTAAAACATATCCGTTTCAACAGCGCGGCCTACTCATAAAATTTGATGAAACTTTGCCAGGAATTAGTGGTAATTTGTTACTATACACACCTCTTTTCCTGAATTCGTTGCAAAAAAAACTAAGACGCTATGACCAAAAATAGTTGGTCGCTAGAACCGCCACTTGCCGTAGTCACCGCCTGTTATTACACAGAAACGAAATAATGCAGATAGGTGAATGATGCATCAAAAGAAAGGTCTTAATTTGTTGTAATTGTTGCAAAAATAAAAAAACCTCAAACCGTATATAAACAAAAAGTTATGCTATATTTAGTTTCTAGGTTATGGGTAAGTAGGTATCTCACCCTAAATATCAAATTAATACAGGCTTATGTGTATGGACAATTAGTTGCTAATTTGTTGCAGCGAATAAATAACAAAAATACCAGAAAAAAGATTCAATAATTTATTAAGAGTCCATTTTAGTTGGCCGCTCGGACGGCAATGTGCCTAAAATACATTAACGTTTATTTCGTTATTAAAAGTAGGTTCAAGCTTAGGTATAGTACTAATCGATAGGTAACGTAACCTAGTTTGGATAAATGTGGTGAAAATAACGATGAAATTCATGTTTTAGGAGATATTCACTGAAATATAGTAGTATGAAACTGTATTAGAGTAGGGTGACCATGATTACAAAAGTACGAAGGCATGTCTTTAAAATATAATAGATAGACAGGTATCCTATTTACATAAGGTATATAAATTAGTTTAAACTAGCTACCTATACTTACATCTATACTAATCAATATAACAACCTAATTTTTGTATCTTTTGTTTGGTTATTATAATTATGTATTATTATTGTACTCTGTTTGAAAAAATATGCGGTTCGTTTGCGGCCCTTTATGTCTATTGTTCTTAATTCTTTAAAGTATTTTCTGATAAAAGTTTCGTTTCATTGACTTTCCGCAGGTGTTTTATGATGGGAACGATTCCAGAAAAAGGATCTCTTTTGTTTCCAAACTATTGTTAAATAGTACATTTTGATACAAGTGAAGAAATTTTGTTACTGCATTCGAGGCGGAATACACACACGAGCCGTAGGCGAGGGTGCTAAGGAACCGAGAACTGCAAAAACAAATGTCCACGTGTATCAAACGACGTTTTTCAATACACTTTTGAAGAAATAAAATAAAAGAACGAAAAATATTTTTGTTATTACTTAGATAAATAAGACTGAATTTGCTGTTTTTCTCGCGCTATAACTTCGCTGGTTAAAGGAGAGGCAAAGGTATAAAGCCGCTAAACAGCCTAACATTAAAAAAAATCAAAATGTGTTTCGAACACAAATAAATGTTAATTTGTTCATAATTGTATCTTTTTTTTTATTCAGGTCACGGTTCAGCAGGTGATTTTTTTTTTTTTTTTTTTTAAATCTTCAACACGTCTGTTCTCAACAAAGTTCAAACAATCCCCCTTATGAATTACTTGCCCGGATTTGAACCCACAACCTCGTGTATGAGAAGCGAGGCCTAAACCACTTGCCCATTAGGTACGTAAAAAGAGTAATAGAGTTGAAAAATAAGTACCTGACAATTTATACTTAGGTAGGTACTTCTTTTACGTAGACCCTCCTTCGCGTTACGCAGTCGGTTAAAAACCTAAAATGATTAAGTACCTACATCAAGTCAAAATAGGTTTTTTAGACCACATCGCCCGCCGCCGCGCCGCGCCGCGCCTCTCAGCCGCGCCCGCGCCGCTATGCCGCCGCGCTGTGATGTGACTATGAGCGATGGAAAAACGCATCCGGCGAGCCCACGGCTTGTAAAATTATGAAATATTGTTTTACATTATTATTTACCTGAAATCATTCGGAAAGTAATAAAAAAAATACATATATATTATCGGTAATGTCGCCATCTGCAGTGACAAAAAAGTAACTTTTTGTTTTGGGTTGCAGACACTAGATGTCGCATTTTGAAAAAAGCCCGTAAAAACTATTCTAATGGAATTCAGGGATGTCGGAAGTGGTAAAAGTATCGATATAATATATCGATATTTTTTAAATATATTGATATCGCTAATGGGGATAATAAACTGCCACTTGCTCACTTCAGATGTCACTGCTATCCAACGTCTAAGTGTAATAACTCCGCTGTTTTTGGACCGATTTGTTTTTTTTTTGTAGTGACTGGCAATAGTATAGCAAAAACCTCAGGTTTTTAATAATAACAAAACTTTACAATAAAACGGTTGTTCAAACTTAAAATCAATTAGATTTAAAGTTCCTACGTTAATGGCGCATATTTCTGAAATACCTATCGTAGAAGAAATGCATAGTTACAGAGTTATTCATGAAAATATTTTTCACGTTTCGGCAACTACCATCAGGTATTACTAGAATACAGACCAATCTTATTTGTTAAGAGATGAAGACTAAAATCAAGCAACTCACGAGATGGTTTTCAAGCAACTCGCGAGCTGCATATTTTCGGCTTAGTCTGTTTTGGCCGTTCATTGAGGCGCCGACCAGCCCGCCGCACGGTGGATCGAAAATCGGCTGTAGAAGACATAGGATCTCGATTTCTTAAATGTTATTTTTTTTGCTGGAAATGACTTCTGCTGATCATTACTATGTACAAAAATGACACCCGAGTTAATTCTGCCCAAAACCGAAGGATTTTTTTTTTTTTACGAAAAATTTGTATGAAGCTAGTATGAAAAATCGAATTATCTCCTAAACGGCATGTTTAACCGTAATATCCTTGGAGGTGGTCATAGTGCTAATTATTTATGATTTTTTGGTTGCCAATTTGACGAAAAATTTAATGCCGTTTTTTTAAAAAAAATCGTCAAAATATTTTTATTTATTTTTACATGTAAAACGATCCCTTTTAGTGTCCAAGTTAAAAAGTTCGATATGTTATTAACCCAAATATTAAGAACACACAAAACAAGAAAAATTAAATAAAAAATGATTATCAAACTCTTATTTAAGTAACATATAAAGTTATATTATATACAAAACAATTTAATTTAAGGAATTAATACTAAGCATTTGTAAAATAAAGTAAAATAAAAAAAAAAAGACAAAATATCATTAAATTACAAAAAAACCTATAAAGACTCATTAGAAGACCTAATCAGTGTAGTTACTTAATCATTTCTTTTCGGACTCATTAGAAGAGTAAACAATTGGTAATTTGGTTGTATGAAAAGTTTTAAAACTCATGATGTGTTGATAAATATCTAGCTCAAACATAGTTGTCTACGTGTGGGTGTACTATAAACCTCTGCCAACTCCTTCGAAAATATAGGAGTGATGCTATTTTATGTTACGTGTAGTTAAAAGTCCGTGTTCTTCAACATAAACACTAAAAGGAATCGTTTCATATGAAAAAACAAATGAAAATATTTTGACGATTTTTTAAAAAAAACGGCATGAAATTTTTCGTCAAATCCGCAACCAAAAAATTATAAATAATTAGCACTATGACCACCTCCAAGGATATTACGGTTAAACATGTCGTTTAGGAGATAATTCGATTTTTCATAGTAGCTCCATACATTTTTTTCTTATAAAAATTATAACTCTTCCATTTGTGCACACATTTACTTCATATGACATTTTATAGAACAGTAATGATCAGCAGAAGTCATTTCCAGCAAAAAAAATAACATTTAAGAAATCGAGATCCTATGTCTTCTACAGCCGATTTTCGATCCACCGTGCGCCGGTTGAACGCGTCCCAGAGGGTCATGGCCATCTGGCTGGTCCGGGGATACCGCACGGTCTCCTGCGAGGCGGCGAGCCTCCTTGCCGGATTGCCGCCATGGGATCTGGAGGCAAAAGTCCTCGCGCACATTTGGGAGTGGCGCGAGGAGGCGAAACGCCGAAGTGTAACCCCGCTGTCGCGAGCAATCGCGGCACAGCGGACAGAGCTCCGGCGGGATCTCATGGCGGCATGGAGAGTGCGACTGTCGCAACCCAGCGCTGGGCACGCCACAATTGTGGCGGTAAGTCCCCACTTTGAGAAGTGGCTTGAAAGGCGCCACGGCGTCCTCACCTTCCTCCTGACGAAGGTCGTCACCGGAAATGGATGTTTCGGGGGGTTCCTGTTTCGGATAAGGCGGGAGGAAACGCCCGGGTGTTATCATTGTGTGGATCGTCCGGAGGACACGATTGAGCATACGGTGGAGGTCTGCCCGGCTTGGGAGGAGCACCGCCGTGTCCTCATGGCCGCGATCGGCGGCGGCGATCTCTCGCGTCCGGCCCTAGTTCAGGCCATGGTACGGAGTGAGAGGGAATGGGAAGCCGTCACCTCCTTCTGCGAAGCAGTAATGCTCGCGAAGGAGGAGGCGGAGCGCGTGGAGAGAGGCAATGATTGCGCCCTCACGCCCCTAGTCGCCACAGGAGGAGACACCCTGGGCGACGGGAGTCGATAGCCGACGACTCCCGGCCACCGTAGGCGCGAGCTTGCGGACAGCGAGCAATGGGCAGCTCGCCGTCCGGTAAGGACCAGGCCCGGGTCGACGGCGCGTTGTATTCCATACGCGCCTCAAAGAGATGTGTGCATAAGTGACGGGGTCCGATAGGGCTGATGCCTGCCGGGGTCGCGGATCGTTCGAAAGAGTTACCGTGGCCCTGGCACACAGGCAACTGAAGGAACACGGGTGGGTTTTAATCAGTAAGAATCTGACACGCCCTTCCACTCCGCCCAGAGCGGGAGAGGTCATTTGATGATATCCCACACAAAAAAAAAAAACTTTTGAACTGTCAAGGAGTCGGTCAGTCAGAAATATGAAGCTAGTTGCCCATTCCAAAGCGTAGTAGGTACCTATGGAGAAGAACGGGCAAAAAACTCCACAGACACTATTTTAAATTAACCAGTTATACAAACCAATTACATGAATAAATATTATTAAATAACATAAAAATGGAATAGAATAAAAAAAGTCTGTTTCGGCGCCATTGGAAAGAACGAAAAATTATTTATTTACGAAAAATTATTTATTGGCGATCAACAGACAATTTTTGATTGGAAAAAAGAAGTATCTCTAGTTACTTTGTTTCTGTTTAGGAAAAACAGAAGTTCCATTTAAAAAACAAACAGATAGAGACCAACCAACTTCCAAAAAAAACATTACAAAGTGAAAAATAAATAAGTAATTTCGGAAGTCGGTGGAAAAAAACGTAAATATAAAGCCATAGACACCAACTAACGAAATTACTTAGTTATTTTTCACTTTGTAGTGATTTTTTTTTTGGAGGTCTGTTGTGGTTTTATACAAAACTTACAAAACAATAACTTTTTACAAAAAAAAAGTTATTATTTATCACTTTTTAGTTGTGGTACCTAGCTCACACAAATTCGTATATCACTTCTTGCACTTCTGTGTAAATAACAGTGACAGAAAGTTATTTTAACAAGCAATATTTAAGTGGAAAAATACGTATTATTGAAGCTAACTGAAAAATAACCCAAGTAAAGTTAATACAATATATATGGGACTACCCCTGAGGCATACCCTATCTTTTAAAAAAAAAACGAAATAGATCCACAATTGCCGCAGATATCGCGTAACAAACATACAAAAAAAACATGATGAATTGAGAACCTCCTCCTTTTTGAAGGCGGTTAAAAACATACAGTGAAAACCGCTTCAGGTGTCCTGAAAAAAGCATGGAACAGGCAAGATGAATCATTTCGATACAAAATTGTACCGTTACATTTTGTGAATTACCCATAAAAACTATTAATGATTTTTGAACGAGTCGTTGAATTGCCATAATAAATAAATAAAACTGACATTATGCTCCTCTGTAAAATTAAGAAGAATCGAGTTATTTATTTTCAAGCCGCAGCAGCTGAAAGTTTTTCTTTTCTTTTCTTTTGGCTTTTTGAGGCGTTTTTGATACAGATAAAAATTAAATACATGGATGCATGCATTTGATACTCGTTATTTTATATCCAGTGGCGTAGCTAGTCCTAAAGGGGCCCGGTATCAAAATTTGTTGGGGGCCCTTTTTACCCAACTGCAGCGAAGCTTCAAAAAACAATACCTACCTTAAGTATTGTTTTTTACAAAATAGAACACTGACTTGGAAAGTAAAACTATTAGTGTGAGTTTCTCGCCCGTTCTTGTCCAAAGATACCTACTACGCTTTGGAATGGACAACTAACTAGATTTATGTTTCTGACTGACCGACCCCTTGACAATTCAAATGTAAATGGTTTAGGTTGAAATAATTACTTTGAGTTTGAAGCCACAAACCAATTTTAAATGCGATTTTTTTCATTAGGTTGGTACTCATTTATTACGGGCCTCTTAACAATAAGACCCCTTCTCTTTTTCCTAATTGGCAGCTCGTAGTTGTGACCACTAAGGTCCTGGCTACTTAACCGGGCAAACCTGTGGGTGCCTTAAGCTTCTAACTTAAAGCCTCCAGCCAGGGGCGAAAAATACTTAAAAATTAGGTGACCGCACGCTAAGGGCACCCCCTGTGTGTACGAACCTCGGCTTAGGGCGTCACTGAGGGGAGGGCAGCAAGATGGGACAGGCTGGATCTAAATTATATTATTATTAACTGGGGAATTTAAAACTACAGGCTCAGCTACGGCGCGGGCTGGCGCGTCGTCGAGCAAGGGTCGGGGGGGGGGACAATTACGTCGGGGGCGTCGCGTAGGACCTCGGCGGCGAGGTCGGAACGATGGCGGTCTGTGTTTGTGTACTGTACTGGTGGCCCTACTGGTCTCCTGGAGGAGGGTTATGGGGTCATCGGGGTCGGACAGGGCATGCCTTGGACGGCGGGTACGACTAATGCGGGAGGGGGCATATCTGGCAGCCTCGACAACCAGAGGGTTGCGATGTGAGGCCGCGGAGTCGAAGAAGCGCTTGGAAATGCGCTTCATGGATTGACGGATAGTGGGGATTTTAAGATCGAGATGGAGGATCTCGTTTCGAACGAACCAGGGGGAGCCGGTTGCCCTACGGAGGAACCGGTTTTGGAGGGTCTGCATCCTATGGATGTGGTGGGGTTTCGAGTGTGCGAAAACCACGCTCGCGTAGGTCATGATTGGCCGAATGCACGCTGTGTAAATGCGCAATTTGCACTTGAGTGACAATTTGCTGCGTGCATTCAATAGGGAGTGGAGTCTACCGAGAGCGAAAGCGGCGCGCGAACGCGCCTGCTTTATGTGCTCACCGAAAGAGAGTCTATGGTCTAGAGTGACACCCAAGTATTTGGCTCGCTTCTCCCAAGGGATAGGCTTGCCGAACATGGTGATCGGACGGGGAGGGTAACAATAAGATAAGATAAGATAATATTTATTTGCTTAAACATGTGTCAAACATACAAGAAAAGACATGTATATAGGATGGTAATAACATTATGTACTAGGTACAGACATGTTTGCCACGACGACGTGCAAATGTCAAGAAATATTATTAATTAAAACTTTCTCTTATAATAACAATAATAAGAATTACAGATAATATTTTACGAATTTTCACGTCACGTCGGGGGGCCGCTGTGGCCCCGTATTATTGATACGGCTGATACGGCGGTAGCTACACTCCTGTTGATATCGATATATCATCATAATATTATCTATATAAAAAACGATGATTGTTTTTATGCGATTGATAAACTTCAACACCGTTTTACCGATCACCATGAGTATTGGCACATTTATGTATTTATGCATGGATAATGATTTCAAAGAGTTTTTTCCGACCTCGACGCGGACGAAACCGCGGGCAAAATACCACATTTATAACGACTGCCAAAATAAATATCGATACTTCGAATTAAAATTATCGTTTGTTTTTGTCACAGCCCTGTTTTCTGTACTGCTTCCTCAGTGTTGCCATCTGTACGAGGTTTCTCGTACATGTACGAGATTCAAAGGTCTGGGTACGAGCTTACATCCATCCTCGGTACGTTTTTTTTACGAGATTCGTTGATACGATCATACTTTGGAACGCGCATAAAACGGATAGTCAAAGACCTATTAACACAGCCTACTAGATTGTCCAGCGGTGTGTAAGGTGTGTTTGTAGAAGTAGTACAATACAAACTGTCCTGTAGTACTTTTTGACGAAACTGCTTTATACAGTGCTTGTTTATGAGGTAGTTGACTAGAAAATCAATAGATTTTATGAAATTGATTAATTAGATGGTATGTACGAGGTTTTGTTGACATAATACGAGATTTTAGACGATGCCTGTGCGAAGACAAGCCGTCGGCGTCTGGCAACACTGTACTTGCCGCTTCTGGTGACTGACTGAGTGCTGTGTGTGTGCTGTGCTTACTGCTGCTGTTTGTAGTGTAGTACTTCTTCCTGTGATTGAGTGGGTGGCGTACGGACGTTTAATAAAAAAATAATCAAATCAGAGAAATAACAACACGGCCTGTACAACTAGTTGGTTAAGATTAAAATAAACTTAGTATTTTTAATAAGCTTCATCAAAATGTCTGTGTGTAAATACGTGCCCAATGTGGCAATCCGGAATTTCGGTAGATTAGGTGGCGTTCTGAGTAGTGCAAAGTTGAACAGAAGTTATTTTACGTACACACAAGAATTGTCGCAGCCCCTGGACAGGAAGCCTGAATATGTGACTGCCAAAGAGGCGTTTGAGAAATATTTAAAATCCGGTAAGTACCTAAATATTTAATTTATATTATTAAACTGTTTCTAGATACCTACCTGCACAAATTACTTGAATGTTTTTTTACGTGTTCAGCACAGAATTATGCTAATTGATGCCGTTTAGAGCGAAACGTTTATTTCATTTATGATCGACATTCAATGCGGCGTTGTTAGTGACAAAGGCAAGTCCGAATCGCCCCAAATTAAAATAAACAAAAAACTATCTCAAAATAAACTAGACATTATAAGACTTAACTCTGAAAGATACAGAAATAATTGATTTGTAATCTTCTAAATTCGAAAAGCAAGTAGCATGGAATAATCATTTAAAAAATTTCAATTGCTTAAACAATAGTACTGTCTTGAAATACCAAAATATAGTTTAGTCAGAAAGACATTGAAGGGGTTTAAAAAATATACAAAAAGGCAGTGCTCGTAAGGCTGCAATACCTAAGTTAACAGTAGTCAGAGATCTAACCAACATAGTTTTGTCCTGGACCTTTTCTCATCAGGCTCCTGACCCAGCTGTTGATTTAGTAACCATAGTCAATAAAAAAAAAACGTAATCACAGACAAGAAAAAACTGTTGCATCCTCCTTGTGTTTTATGCAAATGAAGTGGCCAGTTAGGAAAGAAAGAAAGAAAATAGTAAGCTGCCGCCATTGCTGTTAGCTGTAGTAATAGGTCTGCCTCTGTACATTTGTGTGATTGAAGTACCAAACAAATAATTCTCGAACGCAAACTCATTTATTTCAGTTAAACTATTTACAGGCACTTGAATTGTCAAAGAATCAGATAGTTAATCAGAAAGTTGAAGCTAGTTGCCCATTCCAAATGTAGATCTCTATGGAGAAGAATGGACAAGAAACTCCAATGACACTTTTAAATCAAGATATTACAAAATCCTGAGTACATTGTTCTTGTTGCTTCAATACTTAGGGGAGAAAATTTAAAATAAAAACAATATTAAACAAAATATAAGTGAATTTATGAGACATTTGATAAACCAGTTAAAATGCTTAAGAAACCATAACCAAAGTCAGTTATATCAGTAGACTGGGGCCAATGAATGAACTATTAGCCTATTATTTAATAGAAGGGAACCAACAAGTAGCAAATTCAAGTACAAAGTACATTATGAATCACGTTTTATGCTACCTTGAACCATAAATCTTCAGCATTAACACACAATTTACTGTCAACTTGTTTTTATTGGTCTGTTTTATACAGTTGGTATTTTTATAGACAAATTAACTAGCTGATGTGTCTGGTTTCACTTGAACGTAATAAGGAAACTTAATCATTTACCTGGTTGAAATTTTTTTGTATGTTTTATCCAGAATATGGTTAATCCATCACAATATTTTTTTGTCTAAAAGTGGTACATTATAATATGGTCTTAAGATAAGTCAATGGTGTCATCACATTCTGCGATGTGTGGCATAGCTACAAATATTAGGTACATAGATTTATAGCAGGATACAGGACAGAAGTTGTCAGGTCACTATTACCATTACTGTTTGCGTATTTGATCCAAATCTGTTTTCGTATTACTTTATATTTATAGAAAAGATATTATTAAATTGTTATTAAGTTCCTGGTTTGATAGTTTGTTCTACGGGTTACATTATGGTTAAAGTAGGAACTATTGAATCAAATTGCTGTTTAAGTACACCTACTGTATAATTAAATACTTAGTCTGAAATCTAATAGTACTTATACTATCCAATTTTTCTGTATTGTTGCCTGTATTGTTACTTACACATTCATCCTTTACAGTCAACTTCATTAACAACCAGGGATAAGCAAGCTTTGTGAAAAAAAAACACGTGTGTGTTTTGCACTCATAATGTAGTGGTTTCTATTGTATTAGCTGATAAGATGGCTGTAGAGAATGTTGAATAGAACATCACGCCCGTATTCCTAAAAGGATTAGGAAGAGGTGCACCTATAGTACACCCACATTCCGCCAGTTATGTTTAAGTCCCATGTAATAGGGGGCGAACCTATTGCCATATCCAGACTCAGGGCTGATACTGAGAAAAAAAAGAATCAATAAAAATATGTTCTGAAACTCCCAAGGAACTTGCTAAACAAACATTTCCACATAATAGTCATAACGGACAGTCCTTTGTGCAAGGCTTGCATGGACACTGAGGAAACCTTTGCGCATGTGCTCTTTGAATGCACAGGCGTCACCCAGACATGACACAAACCCTCGGAGCACCCAGATCGTATACAGATGCTCTCAGCAGACCAGGAGATATTATCAACTTCTGGAGGGAGGTGGGCTGGTTGGAATAACTACCGACGGCCGCCATGGCCCACGCACTATGGTCCACATGAAGGACTAAGTGCGGAAACCAAAACCCCTAAAGAAGAAGAAGACTTTCAAGGAACATGTAAGCATGCTGAAGAAGAAAAATAATGTTTTAGGTGCCACACACACACTGTCGATATCATTTCTTTAGATAAATGCTATCCTAAAACCGGGAATACACAGTCATGCCAATAAAGAATACTTGCATGTCATTGTACAAGCTAATGGCAGGTGCATTCACAGTTTCAGTTATAAGACTTACCTATCCCAAAGTAACTGTATGTCCATGAATCAAATATACAGAGTCAAATTAAATTAGCTAGCGAAACTCCGAAGACGTGATGGGCTATCTGAACACGATTTAAAACAATAAAGAAATTAATTTGATGATTTTGTTTTGGGGGTCGTCGACCGCAGTTAGTGTATTCACTTGGAATATCAGTTTGACAAAGCAGTTTTTTTTTAGTTAACTTCACAGACGTGATTAGTATCGATATTTAAACACGATAAAACATATTATCTCAGCTAATCGACCTTTCGTGACACCTATTCTATCATTCATTTTTAAAACAAAACAATTACTGACTGCGATCTTTTAAAATTCATGTTATTATAGCATGTGAATATAGTAAAAAAGCGACAGAATTGTTGATCAGGGTCGGCAGTCTCGACTTAGATAGCGACGCTGTCGCAAACTACGGATCGCTAAATATTAAGGTGAAACCTCAGTTGTAGCCCGCCAAATTCAAATTTTCTTTGAATTTGACGATTGATATGAAATTGATGATAATCATTCTATAAATATATAATCCCACAGTCGAGAATCGCGTTTTGATCAATATACGACTTAAAACAGAGCTGAAATTTGCAAAAAACTAAAGAAAATTTGAATTTGGCGGGCTACAACTGAGGATTCACCTTAATATTTAGCGATCGGTAGTTTGCGACAGCGTCGCTATCTAGACAATCTAGTCGAGACTGCCGGCCCAGGGCCCGGCCATCGGCAGTCTCGACTAGATAGCGACGCTGTCGCAAACTACGGATCGCTAAATATTAAGATGAATTCTCAGTTGTAGCCTGCAAAAGACACATTCACATACCTACTATTTTCCTTCTCTCCGGTCGATAGCATGTGCAAATATTTGTCGTGTCATAAACTCATTTAATACACGCCCATTAGGAACATGACTGTGTGCTCTATAAACATCTTGACGTAAACTAATAAACGCCACACTTTACACAAATTAATCTAATATTCTTTTAGGCCCACCTTGGCACGGATCAAGGTAGTATTTTGCTATTAGACGCGGCTGCCAAATGTTGCGATTATTTTTCTGCAGAACTGTTTCAATGAATATTCTTTTAGATTTGATGACACATTTGGCGTTACTTTGTTGTAGTAATACGGAATAAACTTTGTAACCCACTACTATCTCGCATTTAATAATAGATGGAGTGGTATTCACCAAGGGGACATTGGCGGCTACACGGGCCCCCTCAAAATACCCAGGAATTCCATACTTTCGACTCAACTTTTCGACTCAACTTTTCGATTCCATTCAGCCGAAAGGTCATTCTCCACTCTACGCCGCTTAAAAACATGGCAGCGTACGCGGACAGAGGAGGACCGGCTTTGCAGACTTGCACTCCTACACATCCACAGGGATGTTCCAGTTAATGTCCATAAAATTATAGATAAGTTTGCCAAAAACGCCACAAGGCGCGTTAACTTTGTTTTGTAAAAGTTCAAGCTAATAAAAAGTTAAATTATTGTTTACTTGTGATTTTAACCCTAGCGCCGAACTTTGTCAGAATGTCCCGTCCCCCAAAAATTAAATCCTGGATCCGCCCCTGCAAGGGGATATAGCATTGTCATATGTCACGGACGCTTTATTGCATCCAGAGTGAAACGAAGAATCTTAGGGTTAACTCCCGAGCGCAGCAAGGAAGTCAGACTAGAATCGTGGTATTCCAATTTTTTGGTACGATTTACTTATTTCTCTTCTCGAGTACTACGGTCTACCTACGGCAATCTTATCAGCTAGTACGATAGAAACTACGCTAACTTGCAAAACAGAATCATGTGACCTTTTTGCGCCAAGCTTGCTTACCACAGGTTTTTAGCGAGTGTAGACTGTAAAGACTAAATGTGTGAGTTGCTTACAAATTGAAATTAGTGCCTTTACATACATAACATACTTTACCGAAACATAGCAACGTTCTTGAGGTTTTTGAAGCAGCTTTTCCTTAATACAAATGTATTTAGCTTGCCGACTTGTCAACAAAGTCATTTATTTTGAGATAACTCGTTTATATGTAAATCCAGTATTTTCGTGTCAATGAACATCAAGATCTGTATCTTCTTTATTTCTCTATACATATTATATTATAATTCGCTTTTCGTGCCAGCTGTGTGACCGCGTTGTTCTTCTAAACTGCGCAACGGATTAGACGTGGTTTTCACTAACATTTAGAGAATTTACACTGGAAGGTTTATGTGTCTAATGCATTAATATTAAACTAACATATAAATAATTAAATGTAATAGAGAAATGTCGATGTTTTGTCAAGTCGTAAACCCTGCGAAGTAGTTACCCCGCCGGCCGGCGTAATTACGTAACACACTAACAGTAGGAATGGCTTTCATTTAACATTCATTGCGTTATTTACGTTGTTAAGCATACTTCGAACATAACTGAAGGAATGGATTAGCAATAGACTTCAAAATGATTCAGATTATGATTGCTAGTGTGTTACGTTATTAAAGCAAACAAAACAGCGCTAAACTGTAGAACCCGTAGATCGTACGTATTTTGTTTTTGCATCATCATTCATTAGTAGGTATACGAAAGCTGAGTTGGAGACGACAACAACAGACAACAGTGAATTGAGATGCGTGGGCAGTCGATTCGGAATAATTTGGCACGAGTCCAAATGCAAAATGTATCGTAACGTAACGCCGGCGCCGGAATTCCAAAATTAAATTAACCAAGAAGTTTCTTACCGGTCCTTTATCATTAATAAGTTGCCAGTGTATCAGACCACCCTTAGCGCGCTCGCACACGGCATACTTTTTGTAGGTCCTACAATCGGTCAGATAATTTAGACCTACGTTTTGTAGGACGTGTGCGTTGATACATTTGATCTCTACTGTTTCATTGAGATTCTACAAAAAAATCGGACTCCGATTGTATGCCGTCTGCGGACGCCGTCGTACGGGTTGTTTTTTTTTTTTTGAAGCTTTTTACATATAACATCACGCTTGTATTCCCCGAAGGGTTGTGCAGAGGTTTACTGTTACTTCACCTACATTTCGGTAGTTATCGTCGTTATCGTAATATCTTTCTGGAAACCATGTTTTTTTGTCAAACCTGAATCCCTATCCGTCCTGATTCCATTTATTTTGCCATTGTGCTTTTGGATAAAGGGTTACTTACCCTGTTCTCCTGACTAAAGAAGTACCTAGTCATGGCAGGCATTTTGCCTTTTGCAGCATTTTGTCTACATCCACATTTCGATAGTTATCGTCGTAAACCCATGTTTTTCGTCAAGCCTTCAACCTTATCTGTACTTCTGATTCCATTTTATTGCACTTTTGGACAAAGTTGTCTCCTGTTCTCCGAAACTCAACTAAGGAAAAGAAAGAAAATACAATTTTTAGCACAGAATAAAAGGCAACCAATATAAGCAGATGAAAAAAATAAAAAAAATAAAAATCAAATAAACAAATTGTAAATGCGATGTAAGAAATTAGTAGGGAAGTGTGCCTCACAGCTGCTGCCCCAAAAAGGCCCGGTTCAGAAAAAATGACCGACAACTAGTGCCTGACGCTGGTTTTCAACTGGACCAGACCAAGAAAGACCTACCTGAAAGAAGTACCTAGTCATGGAAATTGTTTATTCTGTAAATAGGATATCGGAATCACTTTTAAACGTCATAATATGAAAATGAAATAATAAAATAAGCTAGGTAGAGCCCCCTCTCTACTACCCCTGAGAAGAAATGGCGAAACAAAGTCAGTGGTCAGTCTCTTTTAAATTCGAGGCAAAATCTTGGTTTGATATATGTACAGACCATAGATTGTGTCTGAAATGGCCTTTTGAAGCAAGAACCACACAGATTTGACTAAACCTGTCCAGTCAGTGCAAGCATTTGTCAGTAATCGTGTAGCTCAACTCGCAAAATGCCTCTTTACATCTTAAAACAGTTCAAAGGCCCGCGCCGACCTCCCGGAGTACCGGATGATAAAATGTCGTTGCTCCTAACAATCGATTATCTTGGCCTACTTCCAGACCTGCGCCGTTGCTAGCTCTCATGAATTCACCCTCCTTCTATCGAATTTCAGGAACAGATTTATTTTTTATTAGGACAGGATAAGCATATATTCAAGCTATTTGGGATAGGGCTATTTGCCGTTGCAAATGTTGCCATTTTGACATGTAAGTTTTTTCATCCCTTAAAGCGTTTTTCTTTCGGAAATAATCTTATTAGGTCTTATTTCATAGTCTGTCTGTCTGCTTGTATTTAATATTTTATAGCCTGAAGCCTGCCCGTGATCACCGCGATAGCATTGCGTTAAGTTATCTACTATCATAAAAAATGTAATCACCAAATGTGCAAAGTGCAACCAATTGCACTTTGCACAGAAATTAATTAGTGAAGGTTACTCACTCTTTTCGACTGAGGGGCTCGTAAAATGATAACAGCCGCACGGTTCGATCGAAGGTTAAGCTACGCTTGCCCCGGTCGGTTCGTGGATGGGTGACTGTCCATTACATATCGAGACCACTCCATGCCCCGGAATTTCGGAAAGCACGTTAAGCTGTTGATCGCGGCTGTCATTCGTAGATCCTTGACAGTCGTTACGGGTATTTGGAAGCCCCAAGTCTGACAACCAGTCTTAACAAGAAGTATCGTGTTACCTAGTACCTGGGTTGTGGAGGTCAGATAGTATCGTGTTACCTAGTAACTGGGTTGTGGAGGTCAGATAGTATCGTGTTACACAGTAACTGGGTTGTGGAGGTCATAAATAGTATCATGTTACCCAGTAACTGGGTTGTGGAGGTCAGATAGTATCGTGTTACCCAGTAACTGGGTTGTGGAAGTCAGATAGTATCGTGTTACCCAGTAACTGGGTTGTGGAGGTCAGATAGGCTGTCGCTCCATGTATAATACTGGTATTCAGCTGTGTTCGTTTAGCTGGAAGCCGACCTCAGCATAGTTGGGTAAAGGATAAGCAGATTGACTCACTCTTTTCGAATAAACTAAAAATAATGTCAAAATCCTTTATCAATGTTGTAACTCGCCACTGCCAGTATGCTTTTAAGCCTTTGCTATCCCACTTTCCTAATTCCACTTTTTTCGGACCTCATTCGAATCGATGGGAACCGCGAGTTTGGACTAATCTCTATGAAAAAGCGGCCTGGCCCATCCCGCCATCTTTCTGAGTCTGTCGCGTTGCCTATATGTTCTCTACTACGTGGTTGTTTTTTCCTATTATAATGTGGATTGCTTCTCCGACTGGTCAAATAAATACTAAATTCAATTTAATTTTTTTAAGGTATCGTACCAACTTCATAAATTTTATAAAAACGATGCAGTTACTTTAAATAACGATAAGGTCGTGCAAAAGGACAGACAGAATAATTAACAAAAAAAACCGACCAAGTAATGCCGAATATTATCGTCGATAGCCAAATTCTATTACGTCAACGAATATGTATAATTTAAGCGGAAGAGTGGCTGCGATTGTAATGTTATTGTCGTTTTCATAATCTTTGTTTACAACTAGTCTTTTAAAAACAAATGTACAATCAAGGGATAAAACCGCTAACTGGCATTATTTATTCGTTATGTCTGATAAACAAAATGAGAAATAAATAAAGTTTTTTTTTTACTTCGATATACATAAGACAAACTTTAACAGCCGTATGGGCTGTAGGGAAGCGTAAGGTCATTGACTCGATTACGTAACACAGGCCAGGTTATGATCAGAGCGTCGCTTGCTAGAGAGGTCTAGCCTTCTTTCTTATGACATGCAAACTTCTTAAATTATCTAATCGCATTAAAAAGGTATCTTTTGCAATAAAAACCTAAAGTTATCTTTTGCAGACCAAATGCAGTTCTGACTCAGACTGCATAATGTAGCCAAAATAATAAACAAATTAAAACCAAGTAATTATAATGATTTGCTTTTAATTTGTTAATTATCTAATTATCAATGTGTATGATTAGCGATTACACTTGTATTTAATTTATGCCTTTATATATTTAATTTGTTTCGGTATAGGACAGATTCCGGATTGGACAAACATGTTCAAGTGCAGCGGTTATCAATAAATTTATATTGTCATCATACATTTCAAATGAGGGGGTGCTTTTGTTATTGATAAATAACGTGATTTATGAACGTGAAAATAACCTGAGTACGTACTTACTTTAGTTTAGCCTTCAGCATTCTACAAAATTTTAACATGGCTAAGCATTGTTCCAGATACCAAGCAATGGAGTTATTTAATAGGCTACCAGGATTAAAAATGATTAATTTATAACTCACACTCATTTAAAACTAAATTAAAAGCCTTCTTGTTGGAAAAATATTTATACTCGGTATCAAAGTTTATGTCAAATGATGGAAGTAGTCCCGTATTATAATAATAGCAGTGAACAAGCTCTAGTCACGCCCGAGGTGGCCCGCTAGAGGGCTATAAGCCATAACCATAACAATAGATAGTCAATTGTGTCTCAAACTCATTAGCGAGGCTTGATGAGTTTACATTAAATTATCTTTTGACTTAAACACTGTGCTCATCACTAGGACCTTGATGAAGTTGTACTTTTATTATTTTAATCTTGAATTTGACATTATACCTGCTATTAATTAGTTTTTTATTTTTATTTGATGACATATTTTTAATTAATTGACTCATGAAATAAACATTTCATATCAATTTTAATTAAGCTTTTAAATGTATTTTTTGGGCATGTAATAATTGTATTTTAAATGTAATTTTCATCACAATGTTAATTGTTAATGAATAAAGAAATGAATGAATAAAAACAATCGGCTTCCAAAAAACACAAGGTGAAAAATAACTCATTTCGGAAGTCGGTGCCTTTGGTTTTGTAGACTCGTTTTTTTCTTCTTTCCATCTGCCTAGTGTTTTCCTAACTATGTTGGCATCAGCTTCCAGCCTTACCAGATGCAGCTGAATACCTGTATTTTACATGCAGCAACTACCTATCTGACCTCCACAACCTAGTCACTGGGGAACACTATATATCCCTTGGACCTAGACTTCCGAAAAATATAAACTCTTTGGCAAAACAACGAGCATCTTAGCAAATAACCTATGGCATTGGTACTTGCAGTTAGTTTGACTATTCTAAGCAGCCCGTATCCTCTGAATCAGAAGCATAGAGTAGTTTCTGTCAATTTCGTCATCAAGTTTCGTTTAAGTCCGAATAGTACTGACTGTTTGACTATCATTGATTTACTTTATTTTTTTATTTATTGTCAGCAATCATCATTAATCGAACTTTGATGTAAGTGTATCTACTGTGTAAGTAAAAACATAAAAAAAAATATTATGATTTTTTAATAACGTAAAAACTTCTCTTTTTTTTGATGTTTCATACGCGTGTGGGCCCCCTCTTGCTAAATGACAGCTTGCATTCGTCTGGCCATGCTATCGAGGATATTCCTAACGGTTTCTTGTCGAATATGTTCCCTCTCCGCGGTGAATACATTATTTAGCTCCCTGATGTTTTGCGGAGCAGGCAGCACTGAGGGCCTAGACAAAGTAACATTCGATTAGCGATGACGCTAGTAGAAAAGTTAAAATGTATGGGGTTGACATAAGCTATCGAAATGTCACGTGATCATAGGTCAACGAATAAAAATTAGCTAGACAACATTCGATTATGAAATGAATCGACAGCGTCGAAAGATTAGGTAGTTCCACAGAGATGCATAGCCAAGGGACAGTTTTTGACGAGCGTTATCGTTAGTTTTAGGAATCATTAGCGAAAACGATAGCGATTGTAGAAATAGAATCGCTCCGAAGCGAATGCCATTTGTCTAGGCCCTCTGATCATACTCGTCGCTACAGAACAACCCAGAGCTGCTCTATTTTTTGTACTTTCTTTTTTAAAGTTCTGACAAATTAAATCAATTTAGGAAATACTCAAGTGTAGTTACACACATTGTTTTTCCTCGAATGCAGCATTATGCTGAGCGATGACCGTTTTGTGTGGATGTGATGCATATCTTCCCCCAACTTGTTCTTTATTGTGATTATTTTCTTTCTTTGCGTCATAAGTTCATGACTCATGGTGACCGTAAAAAAATGTTGTTTTTTTTCAAATGGCCTTGTGGCGATAATATCCGGGTCAACGTTATAATAATTAATACCGTGTAGGTAAACAGATAATGATATCAACTAGTGTAAATGTAGTTCATTATTAGCGATTGCTTTATACTACGTTTTTATAGGAATAGTAGATGCCCTTTTGCAAGGATATTTTTACATCGTTTCCACCTCTAATAATAAATTCATCACCAATGATATACATTCACGGACTTTAATTGATGAGCCACTTGCGACTGTTCGTATTTTAGCCGTGTATAGCAAATCGGGTTTAGTCGGTTATACTCGTACATAGTACAGAGTGACTACCCAAAATCAACCAATTGCAGGTCTAGCAATCGTTACCTAGCGTCAATTGTTTTAGCGTAGCGATAGTAATGTTAGCGTACGGAAAAATTATGATTGGTCATTTCGACATCGGAAAAACTCGGACTCACGATTTTATCCGAACGCGTAGCGTCCAAGATGACGTTCATGACAATTATGATAACTGTTGCACATGAACCAAAATAACACCTAACTGCCGGCTTCATGGAAGATTTTATTATGAATTTTATTTACTAACTTGAAAGAATCTAAATGAATGTAGCCGCTTTTTAACCGACTTCACAAAAAGGAAGAGGTTCTCAATTCGTCTGTATGTTTTTTTTTTTTTTATGTGTTAGCTCATAACTTTTTTCTGGGTGAACCAATTTGGATGATTCTTTTTTATTTGATAGCTGGTGCTTCACATGTGGTCCCATTTAAATTTGATCAGGGTTTGACCTGTAGTTTTTGAGTTATCCTTAATACTGCATATTTTTTCCACTTAGTTTATATTGATGATGTGTTGATAATTTGCTGTCACTGTTATTTACATACCAATTAGTGGAATACGAATTTGTGTGGGGTAGGTACCGCAACTAAAAAGTGAAAAATAAAAACTTTTTTACAAAAAAACAACCGACTTCCAAAAAAAAACACTAAAAGACGTGAAAAATAACTTTTATTTCGGAAGTCGGTGCCTTTGGTTTTGTATTTTCGTTTTTGGCCACCTATTCCGAAATTAAAGTTATTTTTCACGTCTTTTAGTGTTTTTTTTTTTGGAAGCCGGTTTTTTTTTTGTAAAAAAGTTTTTTGTTTAGATCGAATTTTGTTGCTTGCTTCGTGTCTCAATATGAAAGTTTATAGAAGGTATTAGAAAAATCTTGACACACTTACCGAGGTCGCTTATTGAGCCGTTTTTCAAATTCCTTCTGAGTCACGAGATAATATTTTTTTAAAGGAGTGGCGCTAGTGGACCGGTGTATGCGCTCTTAATGAGCTCTAATTCAAAGAATGTCGGTATCAAATAGATTTGATACACGTAGGTATGCAACATTTTATTGATTTATCTTGGACAACTTACTAGTCAACCTTCAACCTCTATGGATAAGACTATTTCCGATTATTAGTAATTTTTCATCTTGTCCACGAGCATGCGGTTTGAGTTCGTGTTTAATCGTTTAATCTCGTGAATGTATTAAACTGCAAAATTTAAAAGTTTGAAAGTGGCTCATCAATTAAAGTCCGTGACTGTACATAGCTATTATTTTGTAAAAAATATACAGGATATTTTTAACCAGTGCTCAAACTGTAACGATTCTAGACCCCTAGCGCAGAAATTTCTCGTAACTTATCAAAAATAAAAAAACTGCTGTTTCATAGAAAAGTGCAATACGTACGCGGTCAAAATGTATAGAAAAAGTAATAAAAAAAAATATAACTGACGAAAATTTTCTACACCAGGGTGGGTATATAGAATCATTATGTTGAATTCATGGTTATACAGTTTGCGCACTGGTTAAAAATTTGTCAGGTATGTAGTTTATTAGTGTCCATGGAGTTTCTTGCCCATGTTTCTCTGTATGGGAACCTACTACGTTTTGAAATGGGCAATTAGCTTCATCTGTCTGACAGACCGACTCCTTTGACAATGTAAATGGTTTAATTGGAATAAATGCTTTGAGTTTGGGGTCTACTTGTCATCACGAGCTATGCCAGACTAGGCTAGCTCACCAGCTGTTATTGACAGCTGTGTCCGTCACTATCATTAGATGGAATGACAGCTTACTTCACCTAAGGTTTATCTGGGTGAGATTTTACAAAATCGAACGCGGCAGATCACGCTATAAGCAGGTTGATATCGCGGCTACAGTGATAAAATGGGGTAATGTAAATAATAAATGAGAAATGGGGAAAACACAAAGACGAGCATAGCGCTAGTGGTTCAAATGCCTCTAAGAACAAGGCAAAAAAAATAACTTGTTCTTGTCAATGTGTAGTAAGCTACGCTTCCTTCAGTCGTTTGCATCGGCGCTCACGCATATTATGCAATCACAAACGTCATGAAACAAGCCGCTTATCTCGCTGGCTTCATAATACACTAGGTACTACATAAAACAACTATGTACATTATGTACTGGCTACAGCTTACGTATGCAATGATGTTTTGTAGGTCATAGGAAAATTGTAATTAGTTGTAGATGTTAACTAGGCAACAGAAAAACTCATTAAGGGGACTACATGACCTAAACGCAAATTTATAATGCCTAAAAATATATGATCCACTGCAGTAACCGAAATCAGAAAAATATATGATATTCTTCTGGATATATGCTAGTTAGATAGTGTGTTGAAAACATAATACAATTAACTTGATATGATAGAAAAAAAACACGAAGATACCTGTAAAAAAAATTTTAACGCTCAAAAACCATACTAATATACATGCAAACATTCAGTTTTTTTGTCAGATTATTTTACAAGCAACATACTAACGTAATAGTGTTTTAATTTTTTAGTCTAATGAATAGTTTTTTTGTAAATCCATTTTTGCTTCATATTTTGCAATAAATTACCAGCTTTTGTCATCGCGCGTCTCTTTCTTTCTATGCAATCCGACAGAGACCGCGCTTTAGCTCTTGTAAGCCTCTTAATTTGCACGTTGTCGCCCAAGTACATCTGGCATTTTTCTGAAAAGTTAAATGCGATGGTTGATGGCAATAGGCTTGCCCCTGTTACATGGGACTTACACATTACCTAAGTACTTGCGAAATGTGGGTGTACTATAGGTACACCTCTGCTTAGCCCTTCGTGGAGTACACAGTTTCGGGTACAGCTTCATAAAATAATATCACACCTGTAGTGTGATATTATTTTATGAAGCTGTACCCGGCCTGGCTTCGCACAGGGAGCACTAATTATCTAACACCTACCTACCTATTCTGTCTCATTCACTCACTTTTTTAAATTTTATTATATACAAACCTTGTCCTGACAAATAACGAACACAAAAAAAAAAAATATCCAATTTAGTGCAGTCGTTCGGAAATTATGCGCGTACATACATTTCGGCGATTCAATATACCTATAGATGTGGGACTTAATTTTCCACTTTGCTAGGGTTAAAGTCTAACGTTATTGAAACTGAAAATACACAGAAATCTATTTTTAAATGACTTTAATTTGCATTTTTTGTGGACAGAGGTCAATTTCGGAATTAGTTAATTACCTACTTAATTGTTTTTGTTAAGTATATATTTTGCGGTGTACAATAAAGAATATATAAATAAATAATTACTCATTGAAAAAGCTTGCCTGATGAATCAACAAAAGTATTATTGAGCTGATTATCGTTAATACTTGGGAATATTTTGTCCGTTCAAAGTTAAAAGAATTTATTTATATATTTTTGCATAATGTACAATCAGTTACAGGCTATGCTAAAAATTAAGAGTACATGATCCCGTTGGGGCGCAGCAGGTATTATTACATTTAACTTATAACTAGGTTCTAACTTAAAAGTTAACATTATATTGCATGCCTACTAGATATCAATATCAAAACATTCATTATTACTACCAATACATAAACTGTTTCTAACATAATATATTTAACTTATAATTATTAAAGTAATTTGAAATAAACAGTAAATTTACATCTTCAATCATTATAGCTTAAGAGGATCCTTAGCTGTAGGTACTGTAACCCGCCAAATTCAAATTTTCTTTGTTTTTTTTTGCAAATTGCAGCTTAGTTTTACGTCGTATGTTGATCAAAATGCGATTGTTGACTGTAGGAATGATATATTTACTGATCAATAATCATCAGTTTCATATCAATCGCCAAACTTTGGAAGAATATTTCATATGAATATTCTTAGGTGGAACAAATTTAGTACCGTATTGTTGTTTTGTTTCATGAAAATCAAAACGAAACAACAATAAACTACTTAGTTCTGAATTCAAATTATTATAGACGATAAATCTAATAATTGATGGACATAGAAATTACCATTCCTTTGAATTCGAAAATCCGATGATTCACGAGGGACATTAAGAAAATAGTTGTACTGTACATTCTTTTGTTTCGTCCATATTGATAGTACAGTCGCCAGCAGGTCAAGCTACACGAAACTGTCAAACTTCTCCAAAAGATTTTAAACCTTAATATATTGATTGGTAAGTTCAAAATCGAATGAGAAAATCTGACAGTTTGTGGTAACTTGATGTGCGGGCGACTGTACGTTGATAAACATACTATCTTGGCATGGTGTCACGCCTGCACTGAGCGCCACACTGCATGGTTGTTCACTACTGTCTGTACCAAAACTATCAGATGAAAGTGTAAACAAACCTTGTCCAGGTTTAATTCTTACACAATCACTCACAAAAGGGAAATTAGTAACATACATCTGTATTTAGAAGGTTACAACTTTATATCTCACCATTTTTCAACAATTTTTGTTTGAATATAATTATTCAATTGTAATAGAAAATTGAGGTAATTAAATTATCCTCAATTGTCAAACGAAAAACATCTGTAAGTTTAAGGTGATTTAAAATTAGGATATTCTAATAATCCAATCAAAGGCATTGCAAATTGGCATCCACATGTACAATTTGCATCCACATGTACAAATTTGCATCCACATGTACAATTTGCATCCACATGTACAAATTGGCATCCACATGTACAATTTCTGATCAATTTGTTTACATTTTTGAAACACTTTTATGCGTTTTTCTAAATATGCTCTCCATCTTTCCAGGACAAACGGTGTTCGTCCAGGGCGCGGCTGCGACCCCAGTGCCTCTGGTCGATGCCATGACGGGCGTCGGCATGCAGGGTTCCATGAAAGACATCCAGGTCGTTCATATGCACACTGAAAAGGAGGCTAAATACGTCGCTCCTGAATGCAAAGATGTCTTCAGGTTAGTTCCTTCAAGCACCAGATCCACGTCCAGATATTTATCGATAAAAAACATCGATCTTGAAGTTCTTAGTGCTGGAATGTGTCTACTAGGCAGCGTTGCTGTCTGTACTGTGCAAAGTGGTGCGGGGCACATGAGCCCGCGGTGCTTTGGGTTCTTATTATTGTTATTTTAAGAGAAAGTTTTAATTAATAATATTTCTTGACATTTGCACGTCGTCGTGGCAAACATGTCTGTACCTAGTACATAATGTTGTTACCATCCTATATACATGTCTTTTCTTGTATGTAATAATAGGTTGGGGAAAAAGTTTCTTCGCATTTTTTAAGAAAATTCAAAACATTTTTTTAATATAGTTTATTACATTTAACTAAAGTATGTAGGTACCATTTTGTTCGATAACTTTTTGCCATCTTGTAGGTAGGGACATGATCCCATTGCTATAGAAATTTTGGGACTTCTGATCAAAATACCGCGACAAGTGGTTTTGGCAGTCCTCTCGTGATGTTAACCTGACACTGCCTAAAGAATTCTGAAGAGACCGAAACAGGTGGAAATCTGAAGGTGCAAGATCAGGACTATACGGCGGATGCATTAACACCTCCTAGCCAAACTCTCTTAATTTTTGCTGAGTGGCTAAAGATGTGTGAGGTCTAGCGTTATCATGATGTAAAACCACATCCCTTCTGTTGATTAATTCCGGCCGCTTTCTCTCAACTTCTTGCTTTAATCTCATCAGTTGTTCGCAGTAGAGTTCAGAATCGATGGTCCTGCCTGGTGGTAACAGCTCATAATGAAAAATGCCCTTCCAATCCCACCACACACACAGCATCACCTTGTTGCGAGTTAACCCGGGTTTCGCCACAGTCTGTGAAGCCTGACCGGCCTTTGACCACGACCTTTTTCGCAAGTTCTTGTCGTACGTGATCCACTTTTCATCACCAGTTATCATCTTCTTCAAAAATGGTTCGGTTTCATTACGTCGTAATAAAGAATCACAAATGAGTACACGGTTCATTAGGTTTCTTTCAGTGAGCTCGTGAGGTACCCAAATATCGAGCTTTTTTGTGTATCCAGTTTTTTTCAAATGTGCCAAAACTGTTTTGTGGTCAATTCCCAGTTCTTCAGTTACGTCGTAACTACTGATCTTGCTCCACTTTTTTCAAAAATGGCATCCATTTTATCCGTAATAGGGCGACCAGAGCGACGTGCATCTTTGACATCAAAATTTCCGGATTGAAAACGCTTAAACCAAATTTGTGCTACCCTCACAGACACTGCACTAGGTCCATAAACATCGCAAATTTTTTTCGCGGCTTGCGTTGCATTTTTACCTTTTTTGTAGTAAAATTTTAAATTGTATCGAATTTCTTCATTAGATTCACTCATCTTGACAGTACGAAAAACAAATGAAAATCACACACTTTCCTAATTTGAATTTGGAATTATGTTCTTTAAAATTTAAACTTTCAATGATACCAAAACCAGCTAGATACAAATAGTATAGCCAAAGAGATTTTATTACGAGTTCATACATACTGTATTGCGAAAAGACTTTTTCCCCAACCTAATATGACACATGTTTAAGCAAATAAATATTATCTTATCTTATTGATAAGAGGCACGTAATAAATAAGTACAGACCTAATGAAAAATATCACATTAATAAAATTGGTTTGTGGCTTCAAGCTCAAAGTAATTATTTCAACCTACACCATTTACATTTGAATTGTCAAGGGGTCGGTCAGTCAGAAACATGAATCTAGTTAGTTGTCCATTCCAAAGCGTACTCGTAGTAGGTACCTATCTTTGGACACTAACGGACGAGAAATTCACGATAATAGTTTTATTTTCCAAGTCAGTGTTCTATTTTGTAAAAAACAATACTTAAGGTAGGAATTGTTTTTTGCAGCTTCGCTGCAGTTGGGTAAAAAGGGCCCCCAACAAATTTTGATACCGGGCCCCTTTAGGACTAGCTACGCCACTGGGACCAGCCGACTCAGTGTCCGGGCCAGGAGGTCTGCCAAGTCAACAAAGAACCGGCCTAGGGTCTCAGTCCGCGATAGGGTTTTAGAATAAATATTAAGCTTAAAGAAAGTTCACCGTAATCTAAGCATACATGAGCACCCAAATTCATGCTATGAAAGGTCAAAAGAAAATTAAACCAATCTGAGGTACAAAAATTTTCCCGCTCGCTTCGCTCGCTCTTGCAGCCTAGGTTCTCTTAATTCTGAAACTTTTTTTGCATAATTCGACAAACCATCTCCGATTGCTGTATGAACACTCTAATGAAACTTTTAACTATCCGAAGCGGGGTTTTCGAGTTCGCTTCGCTCTCTTTAGCGTCCAGGGATCACTTAGTAAATTTAATGCCAAACCTGTGGTAGCATATGGCAACCAGCGCTAGCGATCAAATTACGGCAGCAGCGCCACTATGAAATGAAATCTTTTATTGTCCAGATATAAATCCACATACAACTATCAACTTACTATGTCATGCAATTATCAAACGAGTCTGTTTTTGCATAGTTCAGAAAAAAACTGAAAAAATTTCATCGCGCATCATAAAACAAAAAGAGCGCGAAATGGCTGAAATATGTTTATTTTTGTTACGTTTTTAACCCCCATATATGTATACGCCATTATGAAAAATTTCGAAAAACCTGCTCGCAAAATTTCACGAGAATCTGTGGAGGAATTCGACCTGTAGAGGAGAACAGACATCCGGACATACGAAAGCATTTTTGTCCATGCTGAAACGGAGACGCTTCGCGCTCGCTCGGTCAATAATGGTTTCATACAAAAGTTCCATTACCTATGAATAATAAATACTAACTAGGTATACTCGTAGAAAACAACAAAGGTTGACAACCTGAGCTAAAAACAAAAATCTAAGCTTGAAATAAAAATCTCGCCGAACGGGTGACTCATTGTACACACGGCTACACATGAAGCTATACATTTCCAGTATAAGCTAATCTCGCATTGTATAGGATTTCCATACAATGCGAGGGTAGGATTTATCAATGGCGAGGGTAGGATTTATCTTATATATCTATATATATAAAAATGAATCCCTATTTCCCTTGGTCACGCCATCACGCGTGAACCGCTGGACCGATTTCACTATATTTTTTTTGTTGTGTTCGTTATTGTCAGGAGAAGGATCTTATGAAATAAAAAAAATAAGGAAGTTGATCGGAACGTTACAAAATTTAAGAAAACTTAACGCCAATATTAATTTTACATAACTGTCAGTTGTTTGAAATAACTGCCAGCGATTGACAGAATGCGCGCTGCAAGTATCGTTTAACACAGATGGATCTGTTGATAAATGAGTCGATAGTTTTAGTTTTAGTCAATAGTCAAAACTAAACTACATATGACATTCATAGTTAAGACAGGACAACGTCTGTCGGGTCAGCTTGTACTAAATAAAAATGAGTCACATAATAAATATTTAAATGACTAAAATGACTGAACGTGCAGTTGCGTGTGGGCAGTTAACAAATCTGAATTAGTCGGTAAGAAATCTAACTAAGTTGGAAGTAGCGGTCGTCGGCCGCTTCCCGTGGCACCGCTCGCTTCGCTCGCCCGGCTCGCGCGCGGTTTGGTTCCAGTTTTAACCAAACCTATGATGAGAACAATGCTAAAAATATAATCATAAACCAAAAGAAACAAAACAAAAAGCAAACCAAACAAATCCAAAAAAATTTACTAATGCTTTGAACTGCCGCATTACACACATCAAAAGTGTCTAGGGATCAAGGTATTGAAAAAATATATTTTATTGCCCTATTGAAATGAAATAAAAATGTATAATTACATTGATTAAATAAAAAGTTTTCGTATGTGTAGATCGACGAAGTACTCTCTGCTTTTGCAATAATAAAGACTTCGCGATTTTTGCATGCTGGATTTTTCACCTTTTTCCTGACATTAAAATGTGATAAAATGATAAAAATAAAGTTTTTAAATGTTTTTATTGCGTAAAATAAACAATGTGTAGTGTGTATTTCCGTATCGCGGCGATTCGGCATACTCAATATGAGTTCATCCAACTCACGTTGCGGAATGGCGTAAAATTAAAATATTGCCCGTGTGACTTCCCGTTAATTTTATTCAACTGATCGTAATAACACCTAATGTGTAAATACAATTGACAAATTATCAGCCTATTTTAAACGCAATGTTTCTAAAATTAAATTTAATTTATATTAATGTCTTTCTGCAACAATAGAACAATACCCAATAAGAGTTATCGAGGTACTTCAACACAAGTAGATGTGAAATGTAACAGACTAGAAATTAGAAAAATAGCTCATTGTGTTTCCCAGGTTGTACAGTCAAGTCTTTTATGTCTTCATCAGTTTTCAAATGCTTTCCTTTATCAAGTCAGCATATACATATAATACCTTTTGAAGTTTCAGCACTGAGCAGACGATTGCATAGTAAACTATATTTTATTAACTTCATAATGAAGATCAAAATAGACCAATGTCGCCTTGACCTTGGCATCAACGTACGACACAGTTTATAATGCTGACTCGGTAAAGCAGATTCTATCGTGAAATGAGCAGACAAAAATAGCCCTTCGGCTGTGCTTGTACATCAGTGGAAAGCATGGCTCGTGTGATACTGAATAAATAAATAAATATACTTCCTCCAAAATTACTAAACCTATATAGATCAGAATCTAAAACCTGCACTACACTACTCGAGAAGTTGATCGAAGTACGAGAGTGTAGAAGGGCATTTCGGTTCGCTTTGTGCAACCTCGGCTCGCCTCGGACGACTTCCGATTCCGATCGTTGTCGGTTTTTGCGCCCGAGTCAAACGACTCGAAGCACCCTGAGTGCTTAGCATGAAGGCTCCTACAAACAGGCGCGACACGCGACACGAAACGCGCGCGACACAAAGGCACTGGTCGAGCTCGTCACGGCACACGCGGTGCCTTCGTGCCGCATGCTTCGGTCGGACTTCGGTCAATTACGACCAGTACTTCGTCGAAGCAACTTCGCGAGTAGGGTAGAGAGTGTAGTGCAGGTTTAATGCTTTATCGCTAGATTTACTCAGATTATGTAACATAAATTGGAAAAACGATAAGTGACAACGAAGCCACAAAGTGTTTTTGAACGCCGGGCGATTTATTTATCGCGCATTGGATTTTAACGCTCGGTGTTGAGCCGAGCATTGAGAATACAACCGAGTGGATACCAGCACGTCGAAAACATTCTGTTGGATTTTCAACTCTCGCACTACTAAACAGTGCGTTGAAAATCCAGTGCGCGATTAAAAATTGCCCGTTGGGTACAATATGAGGGCTAAAAGTCAGTCGTCGGTGACATTCAAAACATCCGCATCATCTTATATCTTATCAATTTATAATTTATCGTCAAGTGGATACCTTCAAATCTCGTGTTATGCGACAATGTCAGATAAACTACTATATATCTTGAAGCTGACTGGGTGTTGCTAGGGTTTCATAATCAGCCTATAATGTTCCCACTGCTGGGACACAGGCCTCCTCTCTTTGAGAGAGAATTGGCTGTAATCTACCACGCGGTCCCAGTGCGGGTTGGTAGATGTCACATGTCTTCGAATTTTTGCTTCTAGAACATGCCGGTTTCCTGTCGATGTTTTCCTTCACCGTTTTGAGAGCAGTGATGATGAAATTATTGACACAAAGTAAAGCGCCTGCCTGGGTTCGAATCCACGACCTACAACTCGTAAGTCGGGGCAGATACCACTGGGCCACCACTGCTCACTGCTAGGGTTAAATCATTACAATTGTTATGGATTGTGTACAGTCAGGGGACAAGCTTGTTATCATTCTGCCATACTACGTTAGGCCGTGTTAGCATAGATATGAAATGGTTATTTTATGTCGTTTGTTTGAACGCGCTAATCCCTGGATCTACCAGTCGGATTTCAAAAATTATTTATGCGTTTGATAGCCCATATCTTGAAGAAGGCTATGTAAGATCACGCTACGATCCTTAGGAGCCGAGCAAAACTAAAAAAAGGCAGAAGGAACGCTAAACGAAAATGAAGTAATAGCGCGGGCGCGATACGACGTGGTGGGTCGGGGGCCGAAATTTCACGCGGAAGAAGTCTCGCGCAGAAACTATGACTTATATTATAAAGAATGACAGCTGTGATTTGAACTGACGTACAATTTATGCTGTTTGTTAATTTGGTTTCAGTGATGGTCAGTTTGGTTGGTAAACAATTATTTTCCCTGACTGTATATTCAGCACAATGTTTTTTTTTACTGTATTAGTCTTTAACACTTCCCACGGTGTCGATAAGATTCTAATTGGTACTTGTTCCTTACGTTGTTTACTCCTACTCTTGATTAATCAATCAGTAACGAATGTGTTTTGTATCGTAATCCGTTCCAATTGAACGCAATTCATCATAGATTTTTTAATAGCTGCCCGTTTAAGAGCAGCGTTCAGAAAAAAAACCCAATATAAATAACTAGTTTTAACCCGCGGCTTCGCCCGCGTGGATGTCGGAAATTATCCCACGGGAACGTACTACCGGGATAGAAACTATCCTACGTGTTAATCCAGGTTATAAACTATCTGTGTTCCAAATTCCATCCAAATCCGTTCAGTAGTTACTGCGTGAAAGAGTAACAAACATCCGTCCTCACAAACTTTCACATTTATAATATTAGTAGGATACAATAATACTCGTAAGTACACCAAAAAATTGCAGATATTTAAAATGTAGAATTTTTATATAGGGTAAAACAATAAACTATTCTATTAAAAACAGCAGCAGTAGGACTGTGGGTAAAAGTAGACAAAAAATAAAATCTATGTTACACAGACCGCAGCGCAAGCGCATCCCTACAAACATTTTACATTGTCACACCTTCCTCCTTTCCATATCGAATACTGATACAATTGATAAGCTAATCACAAACAGATTAGACATTAATTGTGATTGATAACGTCGACACAACCGATTATGATTATTAGTTATGACATGCTATTAAACGATAACATGTAGATCATACTGCATTGAAAGTACTAGATAAGCTAAATTAACCTGTTTTAGGGGATGTTTTCTTGATACTAATAAAGTACATGCAGTAATGTTACCTCCACAATAATTAACCCACGTACGCAAACGCACGTACTGGATTTTCAAATGTCGGCGTGGGACCGAGCTATAGATCCTACTAGTCCTATCCTTCTTAAATATTATATATGTGAAAGTTTGTGAGGATGGACAGATGGATGGATGTTTGTTATTCTTTCACGCAAAAACTACTGAACGGATTTCGATGGAATTTGGAACACAGATAGTTTTTAACCTGGATTAACACATAGGATACTTTTTATCCCGGTAGTATTTTCCCGTGGGATAACTTGTGACCTCCACACGGGCGAAGCCGCGGGCAAAAGCTAGTATAAGATATTTTTATGGGCCGAGCATTGACAATGCAACAGGGGGCCAAGTCTACTAATTTACAAACGTCACAATGGTCTCTGCATTGTTAGTTTTTGTAAATTAGTAGACTTGGCCCCCAGGGCGCATCCCACTGCGTTAAAAAAGCACAGAGTTGGACTTTTAAATCTCTGCTCACCGCCGAGTTGTAATAATCCTGGGTGGGGTAAAAAACTCGGCCAACCTGGGTGCAGTGCAGGTGGCTCTGTCGTTTACCTCATAGAAATCCAGCGGGGAAATTGCGTAACACACTAACAGTAGGAATGGCTTTCATTTTGACAGTTCAACAACATTCATTGCGTTATTTACGTTGTTGAGCAGACAAATCTTTCGAACATATGAAGCAATGGATTAGTAATAGGCTTCAAAATGATTCAGATTGTGATGGTGTGTTATGCAATTAGGGCGCTGGAGGGTGCAAGTATGTATGTAGTTGTGAATGACGGGCAAGAATAGAAATGCGATGCATACTTCGACGCCCACCCTCAACGTGTGTTTGGGATAGGTAATAATAATAATAATAATGTAGAATCGGAAGTGCCGTACTACAGGTATGTGCCCGACCCAGTTCTCGAAAATGGACATATCACATTGTACTGGGATCGATCCATCATCACTGACAGGACTATTGTTGCCAATAAGCCTGATATAGTGGTGGTGGATCGATTAGAGCGGCGCGCAATGATTGTTGACATAACGGTCCCGCATGATGGGAACCTCGTGAAAGCCGAGAAAGATAAACAAATCAAGTATCTTGACTTGGCTCGCGAGGTTGTCGACATGTGGGATGTGGACTCAGCGATCATTGTGCCGATAGTCGTAACAGCCAATGGCTTAATAGCCAAGAGCCTCGACCAACACCTGAGGAGGCTCTCGTTAGGCAGCTGGATCAAGGGCTTGATTCAGAAAGCGGTACTTCTTGACACGGCTCGCATTGTTAGGAGGTTCCTCTCTCTGGAGCCCTGACCGCCGGTAACTTGGACCCTGTTCCCGATACCGGTGGGTTACTATTTTTTATATTTTTAAATGTTTTTATATTTTTTATATTCTAAGATTTAAAAATGTAATTTATATGTATATAATGGAATAAAGGAAATAATAATAATAAAACCATTTATTTTCAGGCAACTCAGGCCCATAGATGAATACCTTAACCTGAACATACATATTTTAATGTAAACAAAACTTGTGTTAATAAATAAGACTTACAACTATGTTAGTAGTAGTAGGTACTCTATGTACTCCATTAGGACAGATATGCGCTGAACCATTATTTGTAAACCTATACAACTTAAAGCACCAGTGACTGAAGAACTGTGTAGAAATCGGTTATCATGGTCCGGGCATGTGATACGGAGGAATTAGGAAAATGTCGTGAGGAAAGAAAATGTTTTCTATATGAATGCGGATGGCTGATGGTAGTGAAAGGCCAAAGAATCTATGGATTGTCAGTGTGAAAGATAATATAGCTATAAAGGGGGTGACTATTGACCGAGATCACGACTAATAGAGAAGTATAGAAGAAAAAGACATTTGGATGAGGGCATGACCATGATATACAGATAACTAGCTTTTGCCCGCGGCTTCGCCAGCGTGGATGTCGGAAATAAACCCACGGGAACGTGCTACCGGGATAAAAACTATCCTACGTGTTAATCCAGGTTATAAACTATCTGTGTTCCAAATTCCATCCAAATCCGTTCAGTAGTTTTTGCGTGAAAGAGTAACAAACATTCATCCATCCTCACAAACTTTCGCATTTATAATATTAGTAGGATATACAGCCTAATAATATTGTGTTCTCACCCCCAGATCGTGTTCTCTATTCATGGCCGCCAACGTCCGCAAGTCCGTCGCCGAGGGCCGCTCGGATGCCATCCCTATATTCCTGCAGGACATCCCTAAGCTGTTCCACAAGAAAATCATTCAGCCCGACATTGCTGTTATTCAGGTCTGTTGATACTATAATCAAATCAGTCACACTCACACAATCCACACACAACCACACTTTCACACTTTCCTGCTAGTTCCTCACAACTAGGGTTACCCATTTCGAACTATGTCCTGACGAAAAGCCGGATATTTGCAAAGAACTCCCGACATTAAACATAACTGGCGAAATGTGGGTGTACTACAGTTGCAGCTCTGCCAAACCCTACGGGGAATACAGGCGTGATGTTATGTTATGTGTAACTCCGGACATTTTATTTCTTAATCTTTCTATTTCAGTATTAATTATTATTTTTGTAATTCCTAACAATAACCCCTACTCAAAAAGTCCGGACAAATGACAAGGTCGGACAAAGTCCGGACGGGGGGGCATAAAGCCGGACATGCCCGGACAAATCAACCCTACTCTTAGCGCCCTTTACACTTTTTATATAGTTATTTTTGTTTTTACTTGTTTAATTTGTATTGTGTGCCTTGTAGTCTGCTAAATAAATGTATTTTCAGTCTTTCTTTCTTTCAAATACACTGTTAATTAACCGACTTCACAAAAAGGAGGAGGTTCTCAATTCGTCTGTATGTTTTTTTTTTTTTTTTTTTTTTTTTTTTTTTTTATGTGTGTTAGCTCATAACTTTTTTCTGGGTGAACCGATTTGGATGATTCTTTTTTTATTTGATAGGTGGTGCTTCACATGTGGTCCCATTTAAATTTGATCAAGGTCTGACCAGTAGTTTTTGAGTTATCCTTAATACTGCATATTTTTTCCACTTAGTTTATATGGATGATGTGTTAATAATTTCCTGTCACTGTTATTTACACACCAAGTAGTGATATACGAATTTGTGTGGGGTAGGTACCGCAACTAAAAAGTGAAAAATAAAAACTTTTTTACAAAAAAACAACCGACTTCCAAAAAAAACACTAAAAGACGTGAAAATAACTTTAATTTCGGAAGTCGGTGGCCAAACACGAAAATACAAAACCAAAGGCACCGACTTCCGAAATTAAAGTTATTTTCACGTCTTTTAGTGTTTTTTTTGTTGTAATATCAAGTGTAGATTCATTGCAATTTAAAAGTATCCATGATGACATTAGATTCGGGGGATCCGTAAGAAAATATTAATTGCCTATAGTCTGTTCCAAAAGTATCTAATGAAAATGTAAACAAATGGATCAGAAAACGTACCTGTGGATGCCAATTTGTAGTGCCACTTACAAATCGAGTGTTTTACTTTGAAATACAAAACCCGCAATTCTAATTTTAAATCATTATAAAGATGTTTTTAATTTGACAATTAGGGTTAATTTTATAACCTCAATTTTAGTCGATGATTTTTCAATAACAATTTAATAATGTTATTCAAACAATAATTGTTGGAAAAAGTGGTGAGATATAAAGTTGTAACCTTTTAAATACGTATGAATGTGTTACTAATTCCCTTTAGTGAGTGATTGCGTAAGAATTTAACTTATAGTGTTTGTTTACACTTTCATCAGATTCTTTTGGAACAGACCATATATACAAATATGTATGTAATCTGTCTGTAACCTACTAACACTAGAAGTTAAGTAATTTACTAACCCTATGGACACTGTCTGAAATAAAAGTGGTCTATTCTATAACTGTAAATTCTAATAATGTTCCTTCACACATTGCAGGTTTCTCCCCCCGATCAGCATGGATACTGCAGTTTGGGAACGTCAGTCGATTGCGTCCGGGCTGCGCTAGTCAACTCCAAAGTTATTATCGGTAAAATATTTATTACTAATTTTTGCCCGCGACTTCGCCCGCGTTGAGGTTCGAAATTATCCCACGGGAACGAACTACCCGGATAAAAAGTATCCTATGTATTAATCCAGGTTATAAACTGTCTGTGTTCCAAATTCCAACCAAATCCGTTCAGTAGTTTTTGCGTGAAAGAGTAACAAACATCCATCCATCCTCACAAACTTTCACATTTATAATATTACAAGCTGACCCGACAGACGTTGTCCTGTCTTAACTATGAGTGTCTTATGTCGTTTAGTTTTAGTTTTGACTATTTACTAAAACTAAACCTATCGACTCATTTACCTATCAACCGATCCAACTGTGTTTAACGATATTTGCAGCGCGCATTCTGTCAATCGCTGACAGTTATTTCAAACAACTGACAGTTATGTAAAATTATTATTGGCGTTAAGTTTTCTTAAATTTTGTAACGTTCCGCTCAACTTCCTTATTTTTTTATTTCATAAGATTCTTCTCCTGACAATAACGAACACAACAAAAAAAATAATGTGAAATCGGTCCAGCCGTTCACGCGTGATGGCGTGACCAAGGGAAATAGGGATTTATTTTTATATATATAGATAGTAGGATAATATCGTGTTCGTTTAATAATAAATAATGGAACCACTGCCCTAGTTACTCTGTCTGGCTGTTACCTTTTCACGCTTTAACGGCTGATCAGATCACGATGAAAGAAAAATGGCCAGTCTCCTAACATGATGAATCTATGTCGTTTCATTTGCCTATATATTTACTTAGTACGGCGCATAAAGTAATTACACAAAATGTGCATTGGAGTTATGTGGTATATTTTTAATCGCTGGCATTTTAAATTAAAATGTGTTTTACTTGTTATGTAGAGAACGAATAAACAAAACAATAAAGAGTGCGAAATAACAGAAGTCTCATCATGGTAACATTTTTGTTTGTAGTGCAAAATGGCCATTGTATTTTGACACACAGGTTGACCATAACCTGCTCACTAACAGTAGGAATGGCTTTAATTTTGACAGTTCAACAACATCCATTGCGTTATTTACGTTGTTGAGCAGACCAACTTTTCGAACCTAAGAAGCAATGGATTAGCAATATCTGTCAAAATGATACCGATTCTAATTGATAGTGTATTACATCATTAGGATGCTATGTTAAAATACTTTTTATCTCGGTGGTACGTTCCCGTGGGATAATTTTCGACTTCAATGCGAGAGAAGACGCGGGCAAAAAATAATTACTAAATAAGTTCTTTCTTTGTTCACGAAACCCTTCTTTACTACATTGGAATGTACTATTTATTGACTCTGTTATACTAGAACGTTTAGTGATAGTTATTTACTCAAGTTGCTCCCTGAGGCGCCTTGTAATTTGATTACATAGATAAAGCAATCTATAGAACGAATCGTATCGCCTACTCACCTTGCCATTTATGATCTCGGTGCACGTGATTGTAACATTATTTTATAATTTGCCCTTTGTTCTATTGATAATTGTAAACTACATAATTGTTCAAAGTCCGGTTTTTCTTCATTGACATTTGTGTTCAAAACGGCTAAGGAAAACATCGTGAGGAAAGCGGCATGACTTAGAACCAAACATTCGAAGACATGTGACATTCACCAACTCGCACTGGTCGGGCCTGGTGGATTATGGCACACTCACAGAGAAACTGTAGCGGCAACTACAACGCCACATGCGAGCTACGCGTCACACTGACGTCACGCAACAATCCTGCATCGCGCAAGCAGAGTTTACCGCGCAACTAGCATATATACAACGCCCCGACATCAATCGTCGGGCAGTTGCCTACCAGACACAACACCCGTCTGGTCGGAGGATCCTCCCATTTCCATAGAGTATGAGTGAGCTTTAGACCCTGTTCTTCATACCTCTATAAGACCTCAGTCCCACTCTTCGGGGATACAGGCAGCCCACAGTCTGTACTTACATCTGGTTACCTGGCAAAAGGCTCACCCCCTATTTATGAAATGGAAATTCATGATACATTATTGTACTGTTTTAATGCAAATGAAAATATTCTATTCCATTTGTATGTTATTTAATAATATTTATTCATGTAATTGGTTGTATAACTGGTTAATTTAAAATAGTGTCTGTGGAGTTTTTTGCCCGTTCTTCTCCATAGGTACCTACTACGCTTTGGAATGGGCAACTAGCTTCATATTTCTGACTGACCGACTCCTTGACAGTTCAAAAGTGTTTTTTTTTTTTTTTTTTGTGTGGGATACCATCAAATGACCTCTCCCGCTCTGGGCGGAGCGGAAGGGCGTGTCAGATTCTTACTGATTAAAACCCACCCGTGTTCCTTCGGTTGCCTGTGCGCCAGGGCCACGGTAACTCTTTCGAACGATCCGCGACCCCGGCAGGCATCGGCTCTATCGGACCCCGTCACTTATGCTGACATCTCTTTGAGGCGCGCGTGGAACACAACGCGCCGTCGACCCGGGCCTGGTCCTTACCGGACGGCGAGCTGCCCATTGCTCGCCGTCCGCAGGCCAGCGCCTACAGTGGCCGGGAGTCGGCTATCGACTACCGACGCCCAGGGTGTCTCCTGCGGCGACTAGGGGCGTGAGGGCGCAATGATTGCCACTCCCTCACGCGCTCCGCCTCCTTCTTCGCGAGCATTACTGTTTCGCAGAAGGAGGTGACTCCTTCCCATTCCCTCTCGCTCCGTACCATGGCCTGAACCAGGGCCGGATGCGAAAGATCGCCGCCACGAGGACACAGCGGTGCTCCTCCCAAGCCGGGTTGACCTCCACCGTATGCTCCACCGTGTCCTTCGGTCGATCCACACAATGATAACACCCGGGCGAGTTCAAAAGTGGCCGTAAATGGTTTAATTGAAATAAATGCTTTGAGTTTGAGTTGCGTTATATTCTAATTACTGTTTATTTTATTTAATGATGTTACTTAAAGTACCAATCATTAAACCTGACTTGGTTTCCGTATGTCCTTTTCGAGTGACCACTGAAAATTAGCGCTATGCTGTGGGTGGGTCCCCTATAGCATAGCATAATGCTGAGTGGAAGCCAAAGTGTCATAGTCTCGACGGTCAGCTGTCGACTATTTCCATTTTGTGCTAGTGGTTATATTAGTATTTATTTTTTAATTTTTACTTAGTCTAGTAAATATCATTTTGGATGCACGCGTTTCTGTGACAAATAAACCTATTTCTCTTTTATCATTCTATTATTCTAGAACTTGTGAAATGTTGATGTAATATACAGCTGTCTACCTCGATATTATTAAAATTATGTTGTTATTTTCCTTTACAGCACAAGTAAACGTAAACATGCCGAGAACATTCGGAGACGCGATCATCCACATGTCCCACATCGACGTGGCGGTCGAAGACCACACGCCACTGCCTGAACACGGCGTCGGGAAAGACGCCAGTCCCGAGGAGACACAGATCGGCAAGCTCATTGGACAGAATCTAGTAGAAGATGGCGCCACACTGCAGATGGGTATGACTAGGACCTTAAATAAATCACATACTATACTGCCGCGCTAACGAAGAATACAATAACTCGATTTTGACGCTTCCGAGAAAAACGCGCTCAAAGTTTTGAACTTTAAGTTTAAGTTATTTATGAAGTTATTGCATTCTTGCTTACTGAAAAACCGAGTTCCTGAAGGATTCATAAAAAGTTACTTAGAGAGAGTTAATAGATCTCGATTCGCTGCTTCTGAATATATATGTTACGGCTAAAGGTGGGTGTGAACATAAACTTAAGATTAGCCGGCTAAACTTAGGTTTATCTTCGAGGAGGTGTTAATGTTAGTTTCTTCTATCTTTAGTATTAATTCTTCTATCTTTATATTAATGTTATTGTACGAAACGGCTAACGCTTCGCTCCCGCCTTAGCCTTCTAACCTAACCTATCCGAGTCGGGTTGTTAACCATAAGACGCAAACTAACATGATATCGAACTTTAGCTGCTTCTCGAAGATAAACCTAAATTTAGCCGGCTAATCTTAAGTTTATGTTCACACCCACATTTAGCCGTAACATATATATATAACTCAAAATCGTCCAAAATCAAGTTATTGTATTCCTCGTTAGCGCGGCAGTATAGTCGTAGATAATAATTCCATGGTATGTTTGCGCGGGGCCAAAATCGGAACTAACGTCGCCATCTTGTTTTGTCAATACATTTCAAGTGATATTCCACAAAAGTTTATCAACAGCGACCCCCTGTCAACGTCATAAATTTGAGCGCCAAAAGATCCTTGTACAGTACAACTATTTTCTTAATGTCCCTCGGGAATCATCGCATTTCCGAATACAAACGAATGCTAATTTCTATGTCCATCAATTATTCTATTTATCGTGTATAATAATTTGAATTCAGAACTAAGTAGTTTTGACGGAATATCTTTTGGCGACCGTGTATTTAAACAAATGTATTGAAAAAAAACAAAATGGCTGCAGCATTGGTTTGGATTTTGACCACGCGTCAAAAGATTCTTGTATTTTTTTTTTTCTTATATATAATTAAAACATTTGCAGAAACTTTTGAATTTTCAAGGAGAAGTTCAGTCAGAAAATTGAAACTAGTCATCTAAATCAATCAAATCATTTAAAGATTATTATTAAAACAACTGCAAGTTTAAAATATTTATATTCTAAAAGTAATTAGCATCTTGTACTTTAGATACCTACTTTAAATTTATTTGAGCTTTAACCTCATGTAGTATCATAAAAAAAAAAAAAAAAATGGATTGACTGTGTGAAAGATGTTAATGGCTAGAAAGTAGTCTATTCGACAAGTTAAAAATGGTGTTAATTCGACATACTACTGCTAAAATTATGTGGTTTAGCTCATTCGATTCGGAATAATGTCTAGACCATTGTGCTAAAAAATTGAATTAGCACATAAAAATTTCCAAAAGTTATTAACAATTAAACACCTTCAAAAAATAGCGTTTCGTTTATTGCTTATTGTCCGTAAACTATAAATATTTTCGAAATTTGAAAAAAAGATCCTTAAAGAGGAGGAAATTTAGTAAAAAAAAGTTCCAACTCCCGGAACTGTAGCTCCATTATTTATAATTTTAATTTAACGCTGAAAATAGCCCGCCGCGCGCCATTGTTAGGTTGCGCGCACGGCCTCGAAAGCGAGTACGTCACTTAAAAAAAAAATTTTCAAGTACTTAAAGTTAATTGAAAAATCTAAAAAAATTATTGCATAATCTAAACACTTTAAAAAATTTATTCCCGTTGGAATTTTTTATAAAAACATATTTTTCAATATTCTAGACGGTTGTTAATTAAGAAAATTTTGTCCAATTTCCATCATCCTTCTAAACTAAAAAAAATGTTTAAATAATTACCTTAAAATTATTTCGCTTCGTGGACCTCTTTTTATAAATATATTAAACAAGATTGCGTCGTCTAAGTTATGAAATTGTTAATATTTTGTTAATAATAATTTTTTTAAGTTAACAAAAAAAGAAAAAGCACAATTATGTTGTAAAGAAATTTTTTTTCTTTCTTTATTATTATATTTTCGTTTTTATGTCAATAAAAGACATCTTTTAATTGAAAAAAAATTTTTTTTTATCCATTTGTTTATAAACATTTTGTTAACAAATGGACTATATTAGGTCAGTAGCATAATTTATAGCTGAACAAAATTGCCTTGAAGTTCAATAACCGAATTCGCATTATTTACAGAGTTAGAAGCCGCAGAAGTTCGAAAAACCTGAAAAAATCTTCAATTTTTATAAACAAATGCGCAAAACAACAAGTAAATAATAAATAAAAAATATATGACTAACATTATCTGAAAGATAATTTTATTGCCTACAAAAATGACCTGAATGTTAATGGTCGTATTTTTCATAGTTCAAAAGTTATATTAACTTTAAAGTCAACAAATGGATCAGCTGCTGCAAGTTTTGTAGCACGTGTATTTTCAAAATTACATAAAAAAGAATATAATTTTTTTTTCCGTATTTTAATGCACGAGGTCGTTTTTGTAATTATTATTACTTACAGGAAAAAAATAAAACAAAGTTGAGAATTTGTTTATAACAAATTGTAAAGTTAATAAACAATGCTATTGTTAACGAAAAAAAAAAATTTTTCTGTAATTTTGTAGAGAAAGGTCAATTATGATTTTTAGAAAAAAAAAAATTCTTAACTAATAATTTAAACAACAAATAAAAAAAAAACGATTATAAACAATTAAAAATAATTATTAAGAAATTTTTTTTTTTCTAAAAATCATAATTGACAGTTCTCTATAAAATTGTAAAAAAAAAAAATTCAAAAATATATAAATAGTCCATTTGTTACCAAAATGTTTATAAACAAATGGATAAAAAAAAAATATTTTTCAATTAAAAGATGTCTTTTATTGACATAAAAACGAAAATATAATAATAAATAAAGAAAAAAAAATTCTTTACAACATAATTGTGCTTTTTTCTTTTTTTGTTAACTTAAAAAAATTATGTTTAGAAGGATGATGGAAATTGGACAACATTTTCTTAATTAACAATCGTCTAGAATATTGAAAAATATGTTTTTATAAAAAATTCCAACGGGAATAAATTTTTTAAAGTGTTTAGATTATGCAATAATTTTTTTAGATTTTTCAATTAACTTTAAGTACATGAAAATTTTTTTTTTAAGTGACGTACTCGCTTTCGAGGCCGTGCGCGCAACCTAACAATGGCGCGCGGCGGGCTATTTTCAGCGTTAAATTAAAATTATAAATAATGGAGCTACAGTTCCGGGAGTTGGAACTTTTTTTTACTAAATTTCCTCCTCTTTAAGGATCTTTTTTTCAAATTTCGAAAATATTTATAGTTTACGGACAATAAGCAATAAACGAAACGCTATTTTTTGAAGGTGTTTAATTGTTAATAACTTTTGGAATTTTTTATGTGCTAATTCAATTTTTTAGCACAATGGTCTAGACATTATTCCGAATCGAATGAGCTAAACCACATAATTTTAGCAGTAGTATGTCGAATTAACACCATTTTTAACTTGTCGACTAGACTAAAGGACATGACTACGAAAATGACGACTAATAGAGAATTATGGAAGAAAATAAATGTTGCGCAATCCCAAATTTAATTGAGATCAAGGCTAGTTAATGATGAGTATAATTGAAAAATAATAGAAATATTTAATAAAAAATTAAATGAGTTGGTTGATTTTCTGGCTGACTCCTTCACAAATTCGAAAGTGCCTGTACATATTTGAAATAAGTAAAACAAAGAAATCTTAACTATAACTTTCCTATCATCAGGTATCGGCAGCATTCCGGACGCGGTGCTGTCAGCTCTGAAGGACCACAAGGACCTGGGCGTCCATTCAGAGATGTTCAGTGTCGGTGTCATCGACCTCGTGAAGCGTGGATGCATTACGAACAACAAGTAACGTTTTTATTTAATTTCTAGAGATCCTAGCACAAACGCGTGATTTAAACATAAGCAGCCCATAATGTTCCCACTGCTGGGATACAAGCTTCCTCTCTGTGAGAGGGAGTGGGCCCTAATCTACCACACGGGTTGGTGATGTCACATGTCTTAGAATTTTTGGTTCTAGGACATGCCGATTTCCTCACGATGTTTTCGTTCACCGTTTTGAGAGCAGTGGTAATGAAATAATTTACTCAAAGTAAAGCGCCTGCCTGGGTTCGAACCTACGACCTACTCTACTAACCCTTGTGAGCAGTGGTAGCCCAGTGGTAATGGCTGCGACTTGTGTTAAGTAAATGCTAAGTAAATTCGAAATCTAACTGTAACTCAAAGCATTTCTTAAGAATATTGTCAAGGAGTCGTAGAGTCAAAAACAAAAAGATGAACGATTTTAAAATCGAAAATACAACTATCCTATAGCATTTTGGTAAAATTTGTTGCGACAAGCACAATAAGTCACCCATAGATATGAATAAAGTCTTAAAACTAAGTTAATATTGCGAAACGAGTATTTTCAATTTTAAAATCGTTCGAATTTACGTAACGTTTACTGCGCGCGTTCGTGCTATGCCCATAGCTGTTTGGAATTCGAAAGAAATTCCATTGTCTGACGGTCGGTCGGACCGTCAGACAGGTACGTCTGGTCTGATCCATATTTTTTACATTTTCAGCAGAGAATTTTGGAACAGACAATGGTACCGATTCTCTTGTACACCGAATTAAACTAACTAAACTATCACTAAAATTCCTTACTTTTGACTATGAGAATCAAAGAGCTATTCTGAAAAAAAATATCACAAAATTTAAAAATAATTTTGACGCAACTTTAATTTAATTTGACAATCGCGACTCCACGTGGTACTTGTTGCCCTACCACGTGTTTTTTTTTTAGAGCCAGAGTCACGCACGGTGGCGGCCTCGACGTGTTTTCTAAGGAACTTTTCACATTTTTTAATGAAAAATATGAAAGACATATAACCTACATGTAGAGTTTTATTGGTTTAAGAGTTTTATAAAGGGGGTCGAAATTTTCATTATTTTTGCGATAGGACCCACCAATTTCGAGATATAAGCAAAATAAAATTAAAAAAAGATACAGTACTGTTTTTGCACCTGAAGTCGAGGTCTTGTCGTGAATTTTAGTTCATGACAACTAATTTTATTCCACACCTTTTTAATCGCGATTAAAAATAGCCAGATTTAGTTAGTCAACCAAAATTTTAGGTGAAAAATGTCAAATTCAGAATAGCAAAATTGGCATTTTCACTAAAATAATAATTCAGTGCCATCTTAGTGCTGTCAAACTAAAATATAGTTAAGTTGTGCCACTTTAGTCAATTTCAGAATGAGAAATCGTCGTTTGACAGGAATAAACTAAATTTTTGTGATTTTTAGTCTAGTTTAGAGAATTTTGTGACAAGAGAATCAGCACCAATAGCTCTAATACTAAGTTGGCATACTTGGTATGTTAAAACCTGCACATTATTTTAATGTGGTAATTAATGATTATTATTTCTTTTTCCAGGAAGAAGTTCCACAAAGGCCGTATGGTGGGCAGTTTCCTCGTCGGAAACAAGGAACTGTATGACTTCGTCGACAACAACCCCTTCATCGGTCAGTACTATCAATTTATCATTTAAGGGGGGTTCCTCAGGAAAGCCCACGAAATTCAAATTTTCTTACGTTTTTTGCAATTTGCAAGTCAGTGTTAGGTTGTATGTTGATTAAAATATGATTCGCGAATGTAACAAATATCGTTTAATCGTGTCTTTAGCATGGCGATTACAAAATCAAATTGTCTTCACTACCTTGAGACAACTGTCTTCCGAAATAGTCTAGAAGCAAGAAGAAGAGCAGAAACGAAAGACAAAATGACAGATTTTAGAAGGATTTTTACGGTGCGATGTCACAAATGGAGAAACGAAATGTCACTTTGTATGGAAATAGCCGTGTCTATTCTTCGAAGAAATAGACAGCGTTATGCTAAGCCTGTCATACTTACACGTTAAAACGTTCGTCCTAGGCCTACAGCTAAGACGAATGTTTTGACGTATAGTAAGTAGCATTACTGTATCGTAAAACCGTAGTTTTACCGCTCTTCTGGGAAACCGTAGTTTCCATAGCTTTCCTAGAAGAGCGGTCCCGTCATATTATAACAACCGTTATGAAAATCTGTATTTGACATGAAGGAGTCTTAAAAACGCTCTGTACCTGGACAGGCGTTATTGTGTGACCGTTCACCGCTTTCTTAGGAAACCAAAGGTTTAGTATTCTAAGACTAAATAATCATAGAACGCTAGCCTAAGATCTTAGCTTTAGTGAATTTTGTATGGGAAACATCGCTTTACAAAATTACAATACAAAAAAATCGTCCAATTGTTATTGGGCAGTGTTTTCTTTCCAAAGTTTATAAATTCAAATTCATTTATTATTATTTTTTCACGTACATACATTAACGATTGGTTAACGTTGCCATACTCCAAAATAATCGTGCTAAGCCCACTGATTATTATAGTTCTTGCATTTTAAAAGCGCACGTATTCACCCTCATTGTAATTTAAACCTTAAATCGATTACCTAAGATTCACTTGACTCGCGCTCGTAACTTGCAACGGATAAAATGGTGTGGGTACTTTTAATTCAGGTAGTACGTCACCGTAGGATAGTTTCCGATAGTAATGTTGTCTGACTAGGTTGTACTACATTTTATTATATAAGGTTACTTAAAATCTATAATATAATTTCAGAAATGTTGGAGATTGACTACGTGAACAACACCCACATAGTTTCGCTGCAGCCGCGCATGACGGCCATCAACTCTTGCATCGAAGTTGACCTCACGGGACAAGTGTGCGCAGACTCTATTGGTAAGGCGGAAAAAGTGGGGAGTTATAAGTTTAACGTGTGTATCTGTATGACTGTCTGCGGCATCGTAGCTCCCAAACGGGTGAACCGATTTTGTTTGAAAGGTGACATCAATAAGGGAACTTAGCTGAAAAAAAAATCTGTTCAGCTGTTTTTAGAGGTTTTAGGTTTATGTCAGGGGATTTTTTGATTTTATTATTATTTTCTGTGATAATTTCACAATACTTCTTAAGGTGCATCCACACCGAAGTTACGTTTTGTATAGCAACATTTTGCAACATCTAATATTTTATAACTTTAATGACTTTTACTATAACTTTTTGTAATCTGTTGTTGCCCACGAACACTTTTAAACGTTGCTCCACAAAAAGTAACTCCGGTTTGAATGCACCTTTACTGGCAATATTTGACAAAATATTCGTCCATTATTCGTGATACATTCAGTGAGAGTAAAGTGCTGCAATGTCTTATGCCGCCGCTGTTGGTAAGCATTTGTGAGATTTTTTTGGGAAATTTATTGAAAAAACATGATGCATTCGTTCTGATTTTGGCCACAAGTGTCAATAAATCCTTGAACAGATATAAGTAAAAAAAAAGATCTATGAGTAAAAGGCGTATGAGATGCCCAATTTAGTTTTTAATTGGTATTTGAAACTGTAGAATCTTATTGATTCCGTATTTAAGTTGAATATTTTACTTCACTGGCTCACTACCACACCAAGCTCTATCGTGTAGTGCTTCACTTTGTCTGTTTCCCGCTATTTCTCGTGACTGACAGATGATATTAGTGACAGCAGCGACCTCTCTTGTGTAAAGGAGATAGTGTTTACATATATAATAAATAAATACATTATAGAAACGGTAGGAAGGAGTTGGCGGTTCATGCACCTGTGTTTATAGCATAAGCACGGAATCGAAAAAAACGGTTAGTATCAAGCTCGTTTGCATCACAAATCGCTAGCCTCACAATGGTTTAAAGAGAACCTTGTAATTCCCCAACCGTTGGCAGGCCCCCCTATTACGTGGGACTTAAATATAACTGGCAAAATGTGGGTTTACTGAAGGTACACTACTGCACGACCCTTTGAGGACTGCAGGCGTGATGTTATGTTATGTTAACTGTCAGTTTGTCGTTCCAGGTACCCGTATGTTTTCCGGTTTCGGCGGTCAAGTCGATTTCATCCGCGGCTCGGCCGAGGGCGTGGACGGGCGAGGCAAACCCATCATCGCGCTCGTGTCTGTCACCAAGAAGGGAGAGTCCAAGATTGTGCCTACACTTAAAGTTGGTCAGTATTTTGCAGTTTTATTATTGTTTAAAAAGGATGAGTTTGTCAAGTCAACGCTTAGCAAAATGATGGCAGCTTGATTGAAATACGTTGATTATTTTTTCGGCGCCGACTCAAATTAAGTAATTTACATTAATTTGCGGGCTTAGTTAGACTAAAAGATTTAGTCAACAAGGTCAAGGTCTTTTTGTATTTTCTGCTTTCCATTAAATCATAATTGTAAGTATGCAGCTGATTGAAAATTATCCATGTTTAAGAACAAGTTGAAATACAGCCAAAACATTTGTATAAATGAAACTTAAATTACCTTATTGAATAACTATTTCATGAAATCATGACATTTGATTCCAATTCATGAATCATGAATTCATGAATTTGATAAAGAGTTTATTGATGATTGTAATCATTATAATTCTATAAATACATATTCGTTAAGGTCGCGAACCATACTTTGATCAACAAACAACCTGGGGGCCAAGTCTACTAATTTACAAACGTCACAATGGTCTCTGCATTGTGAGTTTTTGACAGATTTGCCATACAAAATCTGTCAAAAACTAACAATGCAGAGACCATTGTGACGTTTGTAAATTAGTAGACTTGGCCCCCTGATACTGATCTGCAGACTGCAAAAACACGTTAGAAAAATTGATTTTGAGGTCTCCTTGGTGCTCTCACCACTAAAATAACTAAAAGGTTATCATTTTGTTACTTGCAGGTGCCGGCGTCGTGTCAAGTCGCGCGCACGTACAGTGGGTGGTGACCGAGCAAGGCATCGCCAACTTATTCGGCAAGACGCTCCGCCAGAGAGCATACGAACTGATCAAGATAGCCCACCCCGACCATCGTCAGGCGTTAGAAAAGGCCGCATTTGAACGCCTCAAGTGCATGCCTGCACCTTAAGAAAAAATCGAAATAAATTAACATTATACACAGTTAAAACGTAGTGGAAACTGGGGGCCTGAATGAATCGTGGTTATTAGAAATGATTTTTTAAATATTAGGGTAACAACAAAGCAACTGGCTAGGTGCGAGTTCAACTAGACACCTAGTAAGGTTCAGCAGGTATTCATTCATTATGTGATAAACCTACATTATTATCGTTAAGATTAATTCGATTTTTTAAGGATATGATAGGAAAGTTAAAGAAGACATGACACTTTCGGAGCCAAATAAAAAAGTGATTCGGGAACCTTCGTGTCATTATTTACACCTATCGAACGATAGGGACGCGATGAAGTCCACCAAAACTTTTTAGTTAAGCCACTGTTTCATTAATGAACCATATTTTTTTTGTTTTTTCTGCCAATTTCAAACTCATGTGTCAATGTCCCAGTAGTTTTCAAATAAACATATGGCTGTGATATACAGACGGATATAATGAATTTATAAGGACACCATTTTAGCACATTGGCTACAGAACCCTTGGCCACATTTCATTCAGGTCACCATGGTCTCTGAAGCATATCCACAAGATTTTTAATGGATTTGGAATTTTTATTGTTTTAACCATTTTATTTGTTATACTTAACATAACCGAAACTGTATCATCTATTTATAGTTTGTAAGTGATTTTTATTTTCTGTGCAATAAAAATATTTTTATTCTGTGGAAAACCAAGCGTGTTTTAATAGGTTCAACCGATCGGTCGATCGGTTCCGTCGATCTTTACAAATAAAATATTGAAAGTGGATTTATAATACATAAATATATTATAAACTTGCGTATCTCGTACAATACGGCCCATGAATTATGGCCGGTCTGAACATAGGCCCTTCGAACATTCGCGCATGTACACTCGCATACCTCATGTCACCATTTGGTTCTTTTGCGCTGCCTTCTGCGCAAAGTTCGGACTGGCCATGATTCATCGGCCGTATTGTATGTACACAAATAAGGCCTATAATTTTTGGTCATACACTGACCAATAATATTAAACTACTAATTTTGAACGTTTTGTATTTAGAGTTTTAGACAGCACTTAACAAATACTGCCAGTTTGACCTATTGACTGATGGTTCATGTCTTCCCCATTGAAAACGAAATCCTAAACTAAGGCCGATTACGCGATAACGAGAAATACGCAGTATTGTATAAATACGGCCGACGAATTATGCCCGGTCTGAAATAGGCTCTCCGAACTTTTGCGCATGTACACTCACTCATACTCGCCTCATGTCACCATTTGGTTACTGAAAATGTTTATTGCGCAGAGTTCGGACCGGCCATGATTCATCGGCCGTATTGTACTAAGTACTAAGGGTATTCCGATCCCAGAAGGATTCGGTTTTTTCAGCTCAGTGATGTCAGAAGCGTAATTTACAACAGGTCTGTAGTTTTAACCTCGGATTTCAGACATTAAAGATTGCATAAAAAGTACTGCTGACGAGGACTGTTAATTAGGGTTTTCACTCGTTTTAGATTGCTAGATAATTAGATGTATATTTATCTGATAGTTTTGGTAGAAAACAAAATGCAAAAGTCCTAATTACATGAGAACAATATCAAATAGAGTAAGAATGCTTTTTACTTATTTAAATAGTAACTACCTAGTTAAAGAAAACGTTTATTTTTACGTCGATTTTACTCGAATTTATAATTTAAACAAGAAACATTTTAGAATTTTTTATCATTTTAAGTGTTACGTATTTATTATGCAAGTTTGTTATTTTTAACCGACTTCACAAAAAGGAGGAGGTTCTCAATTCGTCTGTATGTTTTTTTTTTTTTTTTTTTTTTTTTTTTTTTTTTTTATGTGTGTTAGCTCATAACTTTTTTCTGGGTGAACCGATTTGGATGATTCTTTTTTTATTTGATAGGTGGTGCTTCACATGTGGTCCCATTTAAATTTGATCAAGGTCTGACCAGTAGTTTTTGAGTTATCCTTAATACTGCATATTTTTTCCACTTAGTTTATATGGATGATGTGCTAATAATTTCCTATCACTGTTACTTACACACCAAGTAGTGGTACACGAATTTGTGTGGGGTAGGTACCGCAACTAAAAAGTGAAAAATAAAAACTTTTTTACAAAAAACAACCGACTTCCAAAAAAACACTAAAAGACGTGAAAAATAACTTTAATTTCGGAAGTCGGTGGCCAAACACGAAAATACAAAACCAAAGGCACCGACTTCCGAAATTAAAGTTATTTTTCACGTCTTTTAGTGTTTTTTTGGAAGTCGGTTGTTTTTTGTAAAAAAGTTTTATACAGCACTACACTGTAATATTGTACGTTATTACTGAATAAAGAACATGTTTATTAGAAGATTTCATGTGTTTGATCATGTCCACAGAACTTGAATACCCCTAAAATTGTTCAAGGTCAAAATGTCCAATGCTCGAAATGTCCAATGGTTTCAAAATGTCCAAGTCCCAAAATGTCAAACTCCCCTAATGTCCAATTCCCAAAATGTCCAACTCCCAAAATGTCCAACATTTGAGAATGTGGTATTTTTTTTCAATAACTCATCGAAGTGCTTTTTTAATACTTATGACAAAAAATAAATACAAAATACCGAAAGAATCAAAATATGTATTATTTATAAGTAAAAAATTGAGACCAGAGAAGACCAAAACATACCTAAAATCACTCTATTTTTGTCATAATGTATCATAAAAAAATACAATATACAACATCATAATATTATTTAGATAAAACTATGTTTAATATTTGTTTCAATTTATAAAAAAAATATATAAATATTATGATGTTGATTAATTTTTTTTTTATAATAAACGAGCTAACCCGACAGACGTTGTCCTGTCTTAACTATGAATGTCATATGTCGTTTAGTTTTAGTTTTGACTATTGACTAAAACTAAAACTATCGACTCATTTATCAACCGATCCATCTGTGTTAAACGATATTTGCAGCGCGCATTCTGTCAATCGCTGACAGTTATTTCAAACAACTGACAGTTATGTAACATTAATATTGGCGTTACGTTTTGTTAAATTTTGTAACATTCCGATCAACTTCCTTATTTTTTTATTTCCTAAGATCCTTCTCCTGACATTAACGAACACAACAAAACAACAATTAGTGAAATTGGTCCAGCCGTTCACGCGTGATGGCGTGGCCAAGGGAAATAGGGATTTATTTTTATATATATAGATTATGACAAAAATAGAGATTTCGGGTAGGTATGTTGTGGTCTTAATTTGTTACTTAAAAATAAAACATATTTTGATTATTTCAGCATTTTGTATTTATTGTGTTAGTCATAAGTATTAAAAAAGCGCTGTGATGAGTTATTGAACTTTACCGCATTCTCAAAGATTGGACATTTTGGGAGTTGGACATTTGGGAATTGGACATTTTGGCAATTGGCTATTTTGAGATTTGGACATTTTGACACCATTGGACATTTTGACCCTGAACGCTAAAATTATGTCTCATCCCGCGGACCCGCGGCCGCGCCTCTCGCGCTGCACGCTTCAAATCCAAAAAATAACTGCAGAGATACAAGCCATCAAAAATCTAATCATATAGGTACATTTCACCACGCCGCAACCCAAAAATTATTACAGACACTCAAATTTTGAATTTAAACTGTTTCACTTTAGTGCAGTATAAGCACGCGTCGCGCACATTTGGGCGGGCCGCGCCCCAACGCAGCGCATTGCAAAAATCCTCCTAGATAACTTTCGTACAATTTGTATGAACCGATCGAACCGACATGAGCGATCCGCCAATGCGTTGCGCTGTGGCCCACCAAATATGCACGGGTCTTAAAACTACTTCGGACCATCCTGGGTTCAATGGTAAGATTTAAGAAGTAATTATGCGTCTTGGCTCTTTTAACATATTACCTTACCTACAGTATCTATTTTTATATCTCACGAAACGACGCGCGCTTTACTTGTGGTAAACAAGTGTACAAAGACGCTGTGAATATGTGCGTCAAGACGAGTAGCGTCAACACATAACGCACACACACACACACATTTCCGACTTTGCTATTGCCTCGGACGGTACCAAGAGATCCTGCACTTACACACATTCACAGCGTGTTTGTGCACTTGGTAACCACAAGAATAGCGCGCGTCGCTTCATCAGATAAAAATGCTATAAATTTAGAGGTAAGTATCACTTCATCAGCTCGTGAACTTTGGAAGGGGTTTCCATTGTGTATTGTTTATGTTGTTTATGTGTATGAACATAGAAGTAGATACTTTTTGGAGTTTTACCTATTTCAGTGTCCTATTTCATGCAAATTAGATGCTGGGCCAACTCTGTGGAAAGGTCATCGTTTCTAGGTCCGTGACTTGTGTGGTAGGTATTCTTTCTCATAAAGTTACAAGCTTGATTTAAAAACTTTATTCTCCTTTTCGGATTCAGCGCATTCGGGTAAATATAAAAAAGAACAAGGAAAGTCGGAGGAGACTGACAGAAAAGAAAAGAGGCCTAGCCTACACCATGCAGTGGGTGATTTAGGGCTGAGATAATTATGAACTTGCAATAAAGCGAAAAATCTGTGTATTCTATTTGTTGGATATTGATAATTAAAAATCAAGTATCAACTAAAATGAGAACAAGAAATATTATTAATTTCGTTCAAAAACTATAATATCTAATGTCATTGCACATTGGGTCTTATCTTGCAATAAATTGGCAACTCTGATTTCAGCTGTTAACGTGTTGGAGTGTTTATTTGAAGTGTTTTTGTGTTATTTTGTTCAAAATTTATTAACTAAATTAAACTGACGAACACAAACCCACCATGAATTCGTTTGAACATGCCCTAGCCTTTAGGAAAGAGTTATTAATTGCCGGTAAATACAGAATAATCAGAAAAATAGGTGGCGGTTCGTTTGGAGATATTTATTTAGGCATAAACATTTCAAATGGTGAGGTAAGTGGCTTTTATTTGCTATTTAATCAACAACTAAACTAACGGACTGCATGTACAGCTAGTTTCAAGTGTTTCCAAAGTGCGAAAGTGGTAAAATTATAGTAAAAGTATTGATTTGCAAAGGGCATCTGAATGTTAACCTACATACGTTTAGATCGGTCTATTATCAATTTATTCTTAGTTACATCACGAAGACGTAGCTGATTGTTGAGACAGTCGACCCTGGCATTGTATAATAGTCGCCACAAGACGTATTTATTGGGAACTTTGTGCTATATCACAAGCCAAAGTAAAAGTTTTAGTTTTGAACTAAAATCATACTTTGAAACTATCTCCGGATTACTTCAAACAGAGTATTTTCATAAATAAGCTTATTTGAGAAAAAATTAAAATACATAAACAAACATTACTTATCAGTTTTATATTGAAAAATAATAGCTATCAACCTAAATAATTATTGAATGTCTATAATATATATTATCTATAAAACTTGTATTTTATTTTCTATTTTCATGTTTTATTTTCAAAATAATAAATATAAGTAGTACCTAATCAAGAATCATCAAGTTTATGATTTTAGACAAAAGTTTTGAACAATTATTCATTTTTGTTACAATGTTTTTGCAAGATTCAAAGTTCCTTTAGAATAATGAATAACTAAGGTATGGAAACTTGAAGTGCTTTCTATTCATATTCTAATGATAATCTTAATTGTTCAGATAAAAGATACCATTACTAATCATTCCACTTATTCCTAAGACTCATTATCTCCAGTGATTCTACATGTTATCAGACATATTTCTTAGTAGATAGAGAGTAGGTAGTTAGTAAAAGGACTCCCTACAAGTACCAAACAATGAACAGCATGTGAGTATTTTTAAATTATTATAAATGCATATTTACATAAGAATGAAAAAAATACTGAAATATATTTACATATTTTTACATTAAATACATTTTCCTTGCTAGTGTCAGCAAGAACTGTAACTCTTTTTAAGCCTTGTTTCCATTTAGATAAATCTGACGCGCGTTCACGCGTTTGAAACGCGCTCCACATAAAAATGTTAGGACAATGCCTTTTTTTAAAGCGTGCGTCAACGCGCGCTCATTTGAACGGTTGTGCGACTGATAAAAGAAACTCTACGCGCGCACTTCGGTATCATAACCGCGCGTCCGAGCCAATAAAATGTACTCTGTGGTCCGCGCTAAATAGTCTGTGTGCGAGTCAGATTGCGAGCGTCGTCATGAACTACTCTACCAGAATAACAGATAGAGTAGGCAAATAACATAATAATAAAATAAACGAAATTATAACTATCACTAAAGGCAATAGAATTTTAAATATTTAATTAAAATTGCATTATTTATTCATTTAATGTACGTGCATACTTTTCACTTGTATATTCCAAAGGTTGTATGTAAGCATGGTTTTTAGAAGACCTTTATACTTTCTCCAATATTAAAATAACACTAAGGCTTAGCGCACACTACGATTTTTAATCGTTGCGAATAATAATCGCAAATCTGTGAACAATACCAATACACTAAAGTCAGCGCACTGAGGAAAAAAATCACTTGAGAATTCGCTTGAAAAATTATTTTCGTCTGCGATTTTCTTTCGCGGTTTAAAAATCGTAGCGTGCGCGTAGCCAAAACCACAATTTATAGTTCACACACATTTAGTGCTAGGCCTAGTTCTCATTAGCCGTCTACGTTTCATCCACCAAATTCTACCAAACAAAAAATAAGCTACATCTTTGTAAACTGGCAACATTAAACGTAAATGGCTACGTTTAGAAACTAGATGATGTTACCTCCTTGCTCGATATTTTATTGATTTCTATGATAATTTAAAAATAGAAAACACCATACATCAGTATCAAACGCATATTTGCATTACAAAAGTTACACAATAATTTAAAAAATATTTGTTGTTTTATATAAATACCTTTGAAACACAAATATTTTGTTAAATTCTAATCGGAAGAAAGTAATGAGATATACGCGTGGCCTACTTTTCGAACGCATTACGTCCTCCATTCAGTCACAGTTTCGTAAAATGTAGCCGTGAATTTATTATTGTTTTTATCATAAAAGTGCGCAATTAGTGCTTTCGAGTTATATTTTACAAATACCGGGACGATTATAAATAATCTGCAACCATGTCGACTTTTATGAGTTCACGGAAGGAATTATTGATTACTGGAAAATATAAGGTGTTGAAAAAAATCGGCGGAGGATCGTTTGGTGATATTTATTTAGCGATCAACATCGCGAGTGGCGAGGTAACGTGATTTATACCATTTATTTAATATGTTGTGCGTTAATTTGCTTTCGTAACATTGTGAAGGCCCACGCGTCACCGATGGCACGTTATGGCGGGGAGAGGGGTGCATGTTATTTTTTATGACTTACAAAGTAGGGAAATGAAGATTGGAGGTTGACGTGATTTTTCCAGGGTCGTCTGAGATTGCATGACTAACTTATAGTGAATATAAATGAATATTTCTTGATTTATTCCCAAAATACGTATTGACGTGCTATGTTTTACATTTTCTACCATAAATCGCGTCTGTGTTAGCTTTCACCTCATTATGCGCTTTTATTGTTCAAAGATGACCTTTTCGAGCTCAATCTGAGCAATAAGGTGTATTTTTAACACTTCTCTGCTATAAAATCGTAATGTTTCTATGCTAATTGTAATTATGGTTAGTGGGTCAGTGGATCATGGGTCTGCATTACCATTACATCATAGAACATATTATATGGAACCTTTAGGCTCAAGACTTCACACAAAAATAGAAAAACTTGCAAACAATTTCGTTTTACAGCTGTACAGAAATGACACTAGCATTGACCTTGGTTAAACTAGATTAATGGGTCACTGACTATCATAGCTAGAAAATTCCAAACCAAATATTTTAGATACAACAATACATATTTCTACCTTTATTCTTATCTTTTCCACATGTCTTTTGCTATGGTTATTGAAAATTTTATTTTATCAAAGTGCAAAGTTAGCAGTTATTTCGTTCCTTTGCCTGATTTAGGATGATTGTGGACCATGGCAACAGATTTAAGAAGTCACTCCTTTAATAATGATTTTAAGGATACCCAACCCAACCCAATGTAAAATAACCCCGACAAATGTGAAAACAAAAATCATTGTTGATGTCAACACTGCTAGTTATGACTGTAGTCATTCTAATGAAATTCCTAGCTAGTACCTACTTCATAACAGATATCCACTGTCTCGTTAACATATTAAAATAAAACAAACTTATTGATTTGATATAGGTACAATACATTTTAGTATGAGATACGTACAGGAAACCAATTTCATAATCTGTAAGTCCTGGGCCTCATCTATAGAACTATAAAGTAAATAATTGCTGTTACCATGATATAAACTGAAAAACTCATAACAGAATATTTCTTGTCAACATGACTCATTTTTACAATGCAATGTAAAATATTTTGACATCTAATTTATGAACGGGGCAATGTTATTTTAAACAAATGCTGTAATATTGAATTAGAAACCTACATGTCTGAAGCTTTGCTTGATTTAGAATCTTTCCGTACTAATATAGTTTACAATTTATGTGCAAGCAGGGAAGTAAACCTATTGGCATTCAAACTGCCCTGGCATTTTGTAAATATAATAATTCTTTAAATTACCAGTTCTCAAAAACAAGGTATCTTATTGATTAAATGAACAGCCAAAATATTATTAAATTATTGTAATAATATTATCATAGTACCTCTCCACTCCTCATAAGCACCTCAGGACATGTTGCCCTCTTGTCACTACGACACTATATGCTAGCGGCCGTTTTCGTGGGCCCATTATTGAGTGTGCAAGTCAACCCCTGCTGTGTAATTTATATAAAACCTTGGAAAACCATGACCATAACAAAAATCAACAATAGAATTTATATTATGCATATCTATAGTTGAGCAGTGTTGGCCCAGTCGTAATGGCCCTGACTTACGAGTATATAGTGTATAGTCGTGGGTTCGAAGTTTCGAACCTAGGCAGGTATGTCCTAGAACCAAAAACTCGAAGACACGTGATATCAACCAATCCGCACTGGGCCCGCGTGGTAAATTATAGCCCACTCCCTCTGGAAGAGAGGTGGCATGTGTTCCAGCAGTAGGAACATAGGCTGATTATGCATAGATTGAATCTTGAGCTATGGTCTTGAGTTCATACAAAAATGCTATTGAAAAAAGGACATTCTGTTTTTTCCGAATTTGAACATTTTCTGGGATGGTTTTTCCAATTTGTCTTGGCATAAAAACTTAATTCGGACTATTACGAACATTACAAAACAAAAAAAAAATGCCAAATTTATCCTGCCATTCTCAAGTGATCCGTTTTCCAACAAATAGCATTTCAGTTTTATTTATGTAGATAGAGGATAGATAGATTAATCATAATGAAAAATATTATTACTGTTTTAGAATTCAAAACTACTTTACTAGAGTAGGTAGATGTGTGATGTAGTGAATCACAAAAATTATGCTCACGTCTTAAAGATTCTTAGTAAATTTTGTTTTAATGATATTACTATTATAACTGAATTAAAGATATCACATTATAATCAGCTACCTGCCAATCTAAAGTGACATTATCACTGGATATCACTGTTATCATTCCTTATCTCATTTCATGCCGAAAAACACTGCAAAATGTGTGTGTGATTTTGTAGACAAGTTTTAGAGCAGTTTTGATAACTTTCTGCTTGTGGTCTAAGTGAAGTTAAATAAGTATACCTTTAAAAAAAAACATATAATTTATGGCAATGCAGCTATTGACCTAAAATTTTATTGTTATTTTGAGTTATCAATTCACACTAATGGACATTGGCCTCCCCATGTCTTCCAGTTACTACAATGCATTCGTTTAAGTCCCCATCCACCACACCATTTTTAGTGAGCCCAGCTCTTCCGGCATCCAAATATAGAAAAGTAGTTTAAAATAAATACAAAACAAAATTTATCAGGAGGAATGAAAATTAATGCCTGTGCAAAATATAAAAAAAAAACTACCAGGTAATATTAATTAAAACCTGCTGGCAACATCAGCGTGTTCGATCATGGTAGATTTGAATCATTCCAAAAGATGGCAACACTGCCATTGTGACGTCACATGAAGTAGGCTGACGACACCTCTTTAGACTTCGTAATAAAATGATTTTCAGTGGTTTTTCGAAGTGTTTCTACGGTTTATAGTGTTTTTGAAGTATTATAAACGATAAATTACCTAAGTGTTGTGTTAAAATTTCACTCGGTGCGATGGGCCACCAATAATTTTAGTGACAACGAGTGATGAAGGAAAAAGAAAATGGCTACCTTTGAACGCATGTTGTTAGCCAGGAAACATGTAATTATAAATGAAAGATACAACGTTATTCGCAAAATTGGCGGTGGCAGCTTCGGAGATATCTTTTTAGGAATAAATGTCAACGATGGAGAGGTAATTAACATTTCTGAGATTGATTTTTCATTGGACAATTTCTAAGGAACGATTTCTTGTGTCAAGACGGCCGTGTATTTCGGGGTTTTTGTTCTTGAAAATGGCGGTCTGGGCGTATTTTCGATTTTAATCAGCACAGTATTGTGTAGTTTTAAATTTTAGCGGATACTGTAAGATATTGCTCAAGCATTTCATGATTTACGTAATTAGGGCAATTTGAAAAATACGCCTTGTTCGACATGTTTGATGAGACTCACTATTGTAAGGATCTTGTGATATTTTAGCTGTATGCCAATTCGTTATTTTTGCGGTCACGGAACTGTTATGTTTCGCAATATTCCGTTAACAATGGCCTTTTAGTGGTGATTGTGAAATTTCACTGATGAGTTTCTTGTCATGTCTGCAAACTTGAAATTTGCCATTTAGTATCCAGCTGTTGGCTAACAATAGTTAGATTATTGCTCAGTACCATGTAACAGCCTTTTTTTATGAATTTGTTTTTTTTTGTTGCAAAAAACAAAACTTAAACCTTCACTGATTAATTATAAAAAATAAACAATTTTCATAATACATATACTATACCAACAATACTAAAAATGTAATAAACCAATACTTGATATTTAGGGCTCCCTTTGACTCATTGGTTATCATATCAGAGAGGTATTTTCCAAACAACTTTCCAAATTTGAAATAAAATATTTACTTAATAATTTCCTTAGTCATTTCTGTGTATTTAAATGTAAAATTTATATAGAAAAATCTATTCATACTTGTTTTTATACACATGTATTTGGCTCTTTGTTTTCATGTTGAGCTACAAATATTTGTTTAAATGTAGACGCAATCAATTATTGTTTGTAAACTTTAAATTATCTTTTCCATTTAGCTAGGCATCAAAAATCCTTGCACAAACTTTACTACACTCAGACCCTCAAGGATAGTCCTCTTTGAATCAATGGAATATAACTCACACTCCTCCAAATAGGTACAAATAAACAAAAAGTCACAAGGAATAGAAAATATATCTGTGCTTGATACCACAATCTGGCTTGAGTAGATACTGGTCATATTTTCAGTCTTTGTCATTTACCTACTTACTTTTAGTATGGACCATTTCTTTAGGCAAATACTCCAAATCAAGCCTGTTTCAAGTTTGTGATCCTGTTTTATGGATCTATTTGTGTGTCATGTAGTTTAAATTCTAATTGTTGTATATTAACAATATCCAGGGTTTCCATACATACTTTTATTAATCTTTCAACTTATAAATACTCTGAACTATGCATTAAACTGTGTAAAACAAGCATTCCATACTTTTTTTTTTTTGGTTTGGAAATCATCAAATGACCTCTCCCGCTCTGGGCGGAGCGGAAGGGCGTGGTAGACTCTTACTGACTAAAACCCACCCGTGTTCCTTCAGTTGCCTGTGCGCCAGGGCCACGGTAACTCTTTCGAACAATCCGCGACCCCGGCAGGCATCGGCCCTATCGGACCCCGTCAATTATGCTGACATCTCTTTGAGGCGCGCGTGGAACACAACGCGCAATCGACCCGGGCCTGGTCCTTACCGGACGGCGAGCTGCCCATTGCTCGCCGTCCGCAGGCCCGCGCCTACGGTAGCCGGGAGTCGGCTATCGACTCCCGACGCCCAGGGTGTCTCCTCCTGCGGCGACTAGGGGCGTGAGGGCGCAATGATAAGCATTCCATACCTAAGCATGATAATAAAAAACTCAAATTGATACAGTTTCAGAATGATTCATGATCTCCAAAAATTTTTTGTTCTTTTACGGCTAATATTCATTTGTGTTAGGAATGTTTATATTTTGATATAAAAACTTGGGCACATTTTACATATTTATCACATCAAGGCCTTTGTTATGCAATGTATATTATTATTGTGACTATGCACTTATATCACCAATAAAGCAAAACAAGGCTATTTGTAGAACATTGAATAAATAACATAACACAAACATTCCGAGAAATGTGTGTTCACATTGATAATGCATTGGTCTTGCATGCAAGAGTTATACCAAAAAGATAGGGTTTTATCCATTCATAATGTCCAGTCCTCCTATAATATTGTTTTGATAAAAATCTTGACCTGATTTTTATAACATTAGTTTTTACATAACATAACATCACGCCTGTATTCCCCGAAGGCATTAGGCAGAGGTGTACCTATAGCACACCCACATTTCGCCAGCTATGTTTAAGTCCCATGTAATAGGGGCGACCCTATTGCCATCAACCGGGCACAAATTAGTTTTTACATTTCCTTTATAAGCTAAAAAATGCTTGTGGCTGTGGTTTAGATTCTATCTCTTTTCAAGGAGTTTTATAATAATTATGGGCCTTAACCATTACCTCTTGACTTACAAGTTAACCCTTTGTTTGTTGCCTTAATTTTTTACATAATTTAGAATATACCAAACAACAAAATAACTGTCATAAAAATTGTTTTGTTGATATTAACCCATTCAACAAACAAAGTGCCAATAAACAATCAGCTTCACATCTCTTCTTGTAGATGTCTTCCCAATGTGAAGTCAACGAACTTGTTATCTGACTGGGTGTAAAAGGCAACTATGGGACTATTCATTCTCCTGTAGACAAATAATAGCATACATATAGTTTGATTATAAATATTTTTTTTCCTGATGTATTTACTATCACTACATTTAATATTAGAAGTAGGAGCACCCGCCCCTGCTATGCATGGATGCAATGTAATATACAAGATGAATTTTTAAGATGGGGCAGCAAGGGCAGGTACCTTAACCGTTGTAGCTACAGGAAAACGAACTTAAGTAAAATAGTTACTTGTAGTCTCATTTCATATGAAATGTATGGGAAAAGGTATTTTGCGATTTCTGACTTTTCTAGTACTTAAACCTCAGTTGGTCCAATAGAGGTTTTTGATCCTTATCAGAAACATGATTGAATGGAATAAAAAAAGTTTTTGTGAAAATTGTCAATTTTCCTGCTAACTGTACCTTATTTTCAAAATCTGTAAATGTGGATCAAAATTTCTCAAAAAGTTAAGGAAAGTCTCCTAAGACCGTTTTCCTGTAGCTACAACGGTTAAGGTAGCTGCCCTTGTTGCCCCATCTCAAAAATCCAGCCTGTATACTGATGTGGCGACATTTCAAAACATTTCTGGGCAATATTTCAGTTAAATATGGATGTATTAATATGCACATAAACCTTCGAATAAATTCTCTAATTGATGGTGAAAACCGGATCAAGATCCATTGTGTAGTTTAGCAGAACTAAGGGGTCACCCAGACAGACACACGAAAAGCGAATTTGTTTTATACTATGCATTGATGTCTGTCAAGCAAGCAGCCCTAAGCCTATTCCTCTTAATAATTACACACACACACACACACCGGATGTTTATCAACTGATATGATGAGTCAACATAATTGCGTATTTTTAATTAAGCAACATGTTCCCAGTATTCTTGTCTTACAAAGTATCATAGTTGGCATAAAAACAAATCAGGTCATGCAATAGTTAACTCTATGTTTTGATTATAATTTTGGCAAAATATTCAGTCCAAAGTTTTAGTCTAATATCAGCAGAAGTTTTCCTGTTCTACACCTTGCCTAAGTCTTAAGGCTGTTGGTACACTGAATACAGATCATACAGCGTGTATGCGTGCCGAGCGACGTGCATATGGACGGAACTGAACTTTACTTGTGTTGAAGTATAGCAAAAACAAATCTAGGATAGATTTCAATACTGTAGTCTTTCTCTGTCTAAATCTCATTCTCCCTTTAATCCATCCGAAGGTTGTTTGTAAAAGATCTCTTTCAGCGATAAGACCACCCATTGTGTCACCCTATGTAAAATTTCTACATTTATATCTGTAATCTTTATGGTGTACATAATAATGAGCATTTATTTTATTCTTATTTTTTTTTCTAAGAGCCCCGTCTGTAACCTCTTGACTGAAAATCTTATTTTCTCAAAGTAACTATATTCTTCACCTTGCCTTTCGTGGGATCACACGTCTCACGTAATATTAGTAAAGCACGCCTTCCAATACACTTAAGGAAAGAAAATAAACTCTTACTAGGTATTGAAATCCTTAGAACAGCCTTTCTCTTTGTGATCTCTTTAACCCTAATAGTTTGTATGTGGATTGACATCTCTCAGATTCGGTTTCATTACTTCAAGTCCTTCTGTCCGCTGCACTCGCTGCAGACGTCAATCAAATACGACCCTGAGCTATAATCATTGTGTGCCTTCATCCTTGTTTGCTCTATATCTCTTTGTTTTCCCTCGAATATAAAAACTGCATGAAGTTTTTGACTATAAACCCTGATAAGATTCATCCAATGTCATGACAATAAGAGTGAGCCCAGATGTCTATTATGAAGTGTGTATAATGCCCTGACAGGTGGTGGAGTGCCATATGTTGCACTTGCACGAAACATTGGCGCTATGTGGACATATCGTGTGACATTACTCTTAAATTTTACTCAGCATGTCAACAATAGTTAGCTTTGACTACAAACTATGAAGTCTGTACATCCGCCAGATTCGTTAACTCATCGCCAGTTTGGCTTTCGCTGCAATCGGCTACGAGTCCGTTATCGTCAAATAATAATGGCAAAATAGTAAAGAATACACAAAATGTTGAACAGATTCATTCAATACGCATTTTTTTCTGATTCATCAAACTTCTAAATCCCTTAAGCAACGTCAATCTTCACTCTAAACAACTGTTATCCTGCCCTAGCGATTCGGTCGTACGATATTATTAACTTTCAAAGGGATGTGTTCTGATAATACCCCTTTGTCGGTTCTATAACATACCCATGGGAACTCAGGGGTTGCATTGATCGTCTGTAGACTTTATTTATACTCAGTAGGTGGTCCAGATACATTTTCAGTTGCTTTTACTTGCATAATGAAAGAATCATTCATGTTTAACTGTTATTTCGGGCTTGTCCGACTACTTTCGATCTCTAAGGGAGCTCTTTGTCACAAGATCATCACGCGGTATGGTCGCAAGACGAAAGTTATAATTATAAAAGTGTCTCGCAAAAAGTTAGAACAGTAAACAAAATTACGCTGGACCAAAGTTACAAGAATATTAAAAATGTATTAATACTATGGCAATAGCGCCCCATGTGAAAAAAATGTAGTAAGTTAGCCACTTGAACATGTAACTTTGTATTGGTTTTGATAATACTTCATTACATCATACAGTTCGCTGCGGCCTACTTTGTTCGTAATTGGTCTGATCACTTACCAAGCACCATTGCTGTCTGTCCACTTCAAACAAGTTCAATATTACTTATTTGTAAATATGATACAGATTTCTGACTAATTAGTCGACGTAATTACGTTATTTACGTTTCTCATTTATTGGTATTTTAAGAATCGAAAATCGCCACCACAAAATGGTCTATTATGAGTCAAAATAACATTTTTTTTTATTCGCTCAGGTTAATGTTGACATAATTTTGATTGGCTCATTAAAGATTTATATCGAAGAATAAATCTTCAATGGGCCAAAATCCACGACTCAATGAGTCCCTCGAAGGGCTTATGCACGGGGTTTTTTTTAAACACCGTCGACTCTCGTATACGTGCTGCAAACGCAACTAGCGCAGCTTTTTCAAGGCAGAAATCACGCGGTCGATGCGCAGATGACGCGCGTGTAATAAACGCCTTATGCATAGACCCTTGAAACTAAAACTTGCAAGAAGACTTTTACCAATATGATTGTCTATTGTTACAGGAGGTAGCAGTAAAGGTTGAATCTATAAAGGCGCGGCACCCCCAACTTCTCTATGAGAGCCGAGTGTATAAGATGCTCCAAGGGGGCATCGGCATACCACATATAAGGTAAGTATCTATCGTAGAACGAATCTGCGTTAGTTACTTTTCAATCCAAAAATCATCATCATCTACTTAGATCAGTATCATTCGGAGGCTCGTCCCCTATTGCATGGGACTTAAACGAAACTCTGTGGGTGTACTACCACACTACCACACCTCTGCCTACCACTCCGGTGAATACGGGAGTGAACAATACAATTCATTTATTTGCAACTTTAAACCAATGAACAAGACAAACGAAACGCTAGAGAAAGTTTACCGTTTTAAAGAAATAAATGAAACAAACCAAATATTTAGTAACTCAGCGTATCGCGCGCTGTTAGTAAATAACTCCTTATAGATATGTAGGTTCATAACGAACGCCCGTATATTATGTATAGTTGATATGTCACCCGGACGCGGCGAACCGCAACGCGAAACACGATTGTCACAACTGTATTTCGGTGCGTCAAACAGAGTTTAGTTACCATGCCCGAACGAACGGTTCTTACTGTAAACGCATGTATTTTTACAGCGGGTCTCATGAAATCGGTCCATCCGTTGTATAGTTTGTAATGGCTTTAAGCTCTCCCATGTGTATTAGTCGATGTGTTGGTACGTTTTCGTACTAGGAAAGTGGATAACGAAAACGGGACTGAAGTGCTCGATTGATCTAAAACTTCATGCATTTTGGCTTCGGGTAATTAGAGAATGGCTGGAAGCTAGGGTTTGATCAGGTTGACATAAAATTATACTATGCCTGACCAAAATAAACAACCTAATTTTGTAATCTTGACACCTTTAACAAGCATCAACAAGGGATCTGTCATTACATCTTTTCACCGTCTGTTTATCAACAAATACTGGCACAGCTCCATCTTTCCAATTAGTATTAATAATTTCACTTATTAATTACTAGCTTCTGCCCGTGGTTTCGCCTGCGTGAATGTTGGAAATTATCCCACAGGAACGTCCTACCGGGACAAAAAGTAGCCTATTTCCTTCTTCAGGACGCAATCTATCTCCTTGCCAAATTTTATCGAAATCCGTTCAGTGGTTTAGGTGCGAAAAGGTAACATACATACAGTTACTTTCGAATTTATAATATTAGTATGGATTCTCGATGACAGGTAACAAGTCCTTGAATCGATAGGACCTTCAGCAAATCAAACCGCCTGACCTCAATACAATGTTAAATCGTTCCAAGGTTTATCAGATTTCGATATAAAACAACAGCTATAACACTAGTTTATAACTTTATAACTAAAGCCATAGAAAGTGCGTTACCTAACTTGCAATTTTGTGTTACGTGCGAACTCTGCGGGCGCAAATACGATTTATGTGGCTTTGGCAACCATTTTGATTTTTGAAAGTCTTGACTTTTTTTTTTCGTTTTTGTTTCAGCGAGGCTGTATAATGAAGGCACTCTTAGCCTTTAACATTTTAGAAGTTTTAAAAAGAATATCAGGCGCTTGTCGCCCCGTCGACGATGTAATTACAGTTCTGTGGTATGAATCATAGCTCATTGATGTTAGCTGTGATTTCGTTGGATACAAAAAAAAAAACTGCATGGAAACAGTCTGAAGGCCTTATGCAAGTTTATGAGTCAATCCAAGTTGATATCGTATAGTATGATTCAGTTCGTAGCCCAAAAACCAGTTATTTCAAATTAGTAGAGATCCACGAGTTGTTTAGCCCGTAGCTTAGTTACCATGCTACAGTTTATGGCAATCTTCAAACGCTTAAAACTTTGTTTAGGTATTGTTATACCCAAACTGTAAACAAACGCGGCCTGACCAACGCCTACTAGTATTATGTTGAGGCCACCGGCTCGTAAAGGAAGTCCGACATCTCAATCGCCACGCCCTAATAGCTACGCTTATACACCCATAGATACGTGTCATCATTCTCTTGCCGTTATCGTCAGTCTATTTAGGATCGGCGCAAAATTCAATATTCGTCGTCATCTCGGTAGTCACCCCCCTTCTAGCTATATCATCTTTTACACAGTCCATCCATCCTTTCTTTAGTCTTCCCCTACTATTTCCATAGTTACGCAGTCTAGCTTTATTACGGTTATCAATTGGAGCACTCCAAATATCCAGTGATGCCAGACTGGGGGGAATCCCACCAAATTTGGGGGTTTTTTATAGTTTTAGGGGGATAATTTTATTGGGGGGACAATATTTTTAGGTGGATATTTGGAGGGAAAAAATTGGGTTTGGAGGGACTTAGGGATTTTTATTACCAAAACAGTAATACGGGAAAAGCCGCGGCTAGCCGTGATGATTAAATCAGTAGTTTCAAAAGACATTTTGCGCAGCGTTATCAATTACGTTTTTACAGCTTCCGGCTGTTTCTAATTTATGATTTTGATTCATGACACGAAAGAAAATATTACCAACACAAGTTATTAAAATCTTTAAGCATCCAATTAATAAATAAATTAATAAATATTCTAAAATGGAAGCTATTTCTGAAATAGTATAAAATTGTATTTCATAAATAAATCAATGTTTTGCCATTTCTGGAGGTTTTTTCTTCAAAAGCTGTATTTTGGGGGGATTTCGGGGATTAAGGTGTTGCTGAAATAGTATAAAATTATATTTCATTAATAAATTAATATTTTGCCATTTGTGGGGGATTTTTTCTTCAAAACCTAAATTTTGGGGAAGGTTTGGGGAGAATGCGAGACGGTGATCTGGCAACACTGCAAATATCGGCAGCTGCCAGATTTCTGTTAATGGGTGAGTTCGTACGTCACGAACATTGTCTCCTCAAGGCAATTAAGGCTATCGTCTGACGACCGCTGTGTTACGTCTGTGTGGACAAGTGTCGTATGTACCAGGCGTTAAGGTCGCTGTTTTGGTCGATTAAATAAGTTGCGCGGGCGTTCATCGATGTTCGACGTTCGGCCTACAAAACTTCCACGTTATGTTTCGCAATTGAGAAACTTCTAAATATACAACTTGTTCAAAACATTCCTAATGATTCGTGGCGAAAAACTTAAGGTTGAATCTGTATTTGGAAGTGACAGTGACTCCAATGCATATATTTGTGTTAATTATAATGATAGCACAAAAATATGTGCATAAATTAATTAACGCTAACTGTATTCACGTCTATTGATTATTCTTATTTAATATTTTTCCGTAAAAATAAAACTATGTAGCCCAGGTAGGTTAGTTATTTCGTGATGATCCACAACGTAAAATATCACTTTCAATGACGTCAGGTCAGCTCAGAAATTTGCGCCGAGAGCGCAGCACAAAAAATACAAATAGACTCATTTACAGCATTAGTTACTATTGTACAAACATACTTGACATCATTTTTTGCTACAAGATTTGAGATCCAGACATTTTGAAGGTCAATCTTGCTATAACAGTATCTTCGTATAATAACTCAGGTCTGAATGAAATGAATACATGTTCCCAGCTCACTCAGCGAATGTCACATCATTGTTAAGAGTATAGTGCTTAATATCTTATTTAGTTTGGACATGTATAACCTTCAGTTGCAGCGATTTGAGTAACAAACAACAGGTTTGGTCAGCCTACACGTAGTTGCAAAGTCTCGGCTACGGCTACATTTGGTTCTATGCGTCTGCATAATGCATAGGAAAGGAATTATTGTTTGAATGATTTATCAGGGCTCGTTTTAGAAGATTTTCTCCAAAGATGGGATGCATTTACAATCTTTGTCTCGTACTTTTAGAGCTTGGAAGTCCGGCCGGTTCGACTTAAAATAATAAAATAATATGTCCTTGATTTCATTGCGTACGATTACCATAAGGTTTTCCGCTTCCTGTATTTCGGAACTTCCTTATTATTATGAACACTTCAAATATTAATATGCTTTATGTTATACATCAAACTTGGTCAAACAAATTTAAAAACAAACATCTGCTTGTTGATAAGAATATTAAAATTTCACGTTTCGCAGTAAACATGATAGGCTGGTTTAATGATAAGTACAGAAAGTAAATAAACAAAATATTTCGCACCAAAATGAAATAATTATTATCTCTATATTTTGACTTCCTTTGGTTGGCAGTGACATTCACGTGATATGATGATCTGCAACGATCTTTGAACCTTGCTACATTATACGCTGGATATTGCCTCGTGGATCTGATAACAGTGGGTGGCGTACCCACGGTGGTATCCTTGTCTGGTGTCGTTCTCATTACTGATCTTAGTTCCGGTCCGATGACTTGAAAACCCTGTCTATAAAACGATATTAATTTCATAATATTCTGTTCGTTAAGCGCAATTATTTTTAAATAGGTGTAACGCTTTGTTTGCCGTATCAGCTAGCGTATTCGCAATAATATTATCCTTCAATACATTTCCTCTTAAAATAAACAACGGAATAGGGGAACAGCGCATCATTGCTCACCGTCCACCCACAATGAATCGCAGCCTAGACTAGCATTACATTGTTAGCGGAGAAAAGTTCTACATCCGCCTAAACGTTCGTTATGCGTCGCCGCGTCGCAGCCCGTCACACCTACCATGAAATTGTGCGCATGAAATCTGCACGTTTTTGCTACAATCACTATGGGAGGACCCAGTCGCGTGAAACGTTGATTAAAACCCGGAAAATTGTAACGGGAAGCCCTGAAAGTCCCCCGACGACAGTTTGAAAGGGAGGATTAGTATCGTGCATGCGATTGGCCGTTGTCGGTCGATATTACTCCCAAAAGTATCAAAGGGACTGGCTTATCAAAAGTAATCGGCAACGTTTCTGATTCCGGTTAATAATAAAACTTCTTATCTTCACTAATGGCAACGTCTCAACCGCAGACTAGCGCTGAGTTTCAAGATCGTTTCTGCTTATGCATTTGTATCTTGAGGCTGCAGCCTACGCTTTCTAAATTGTTATTACTTGTAGTTTGGTAACCATGTTTGGTTCCATTTCGCATCGTTGCTAGGCCCCTTACAAGCAATGCCATGTTTAAGGCAAACACCTTGATTCCTATTGCGCAATTAGGCACGTTGACGGAAAAAAACCCTTCTCTCACGTTTCAGGCGTTTTTCTTCATTTTGCGCAATTCGAAAACTTGACAGCCGAAGCCCTAAAAATGATCCTTGTTAATGTTTGCGCAAGGTTATATTGTTTAATTGAAACTTGGTTGAATGTTTTATTGTGATTTTTATGAAAACGTGACTGTTGCTTTCAAATTCGTCCGCATAACAACCCAAGTAAGACGCTGACTTTCGAAAAAAAAAAATTGTTAACCAACCCCCTATAAGGGACAATTACTCTAAATACATGTTTATTTTCAGTGGTTTAGGTTGTGTACTGTCAGTCAAACAAGGTTGGCTGTAGCCATGCCTGCTTATCAGATTAGTAATGCTGTTTTGATATACAGAACAAAAATATGTTGTGCTCCTTAAAAGCATTTATTTATTTATTCGTAACTATTTTCAGTAGGTAGGTAACGATAACTTTGCACCGACCGATGTTCGTACACTCATTAACATTAACTTCTCTAGAAAAAACAAACATGCAAATATTTGATGCAAGCGGTTTCTCTAAGGTTTACTAGATTTTTACTTATTGCGTTGTGCTGTTCATTTTTATCGAAGACATCCCTGTCTTCCAGGTTACCAAAAACCCGGCTAATCTAAGTCAATACTGAGATTTTCAGTTGGGCCAAAACGTCTAGATTATCATAAATACTAAATAACGCCTTTTTTGCAGGGGTAACATCCAACGTTTTGCCATTTTAGGAGAACAGCTGCAAATTCGGGGCAAATACTGAGAATTTAATTACAGAAAAACTAAAGCACAATCATTAATTAAGACACTTTTACGCGAGGAGAGGTTTTCGACCGTCAAGAGCTGATAATTGCCTATCAAGTCTTACAAGGACATTTCCGTCTCTCGACGTCAAATAGCTGTCCCCGTTTAAACGCGCCTTTAGCACCTCCTTCACCACCTTTATCTAGCAGCTTTCCATTGTTCCAGATGGTACGGCTACGAAAAGGACCACAACATCCTGGTGATGGACCTTCTTGGTCCATCACTGGAGGACCTCTTCAACTTCTGTTCGCGCCAGTTCACCATCAAGACTGTTCTTATGCTGGCAGGTCTGTATTACTTTGTTGATTTGAAAGATGCTCTAATAGGGTCCAGTTGATAACCAGCGTCAGGCACTAGTTGTCTGGCATTTATGCTGAACTGGGCCTATTTGTCGCAGCCGTGAGGCACAAAATACTTACTGATTTTATGTTTTTTTACATATTTTTTTGTTTTTGTGTGAATATTGTGTGCTTTAACCTGGGTCAAATAAATTTATTTTCTTTCTTTTCTTTAATAAGATTTTTCTTTGCTCGTCTTTCGGGGATTTGACTCCTGTAAAGTTCAACTAAAAGCATTTTAAATTTCGATAAATCGACTTAATTGTACACCAAAATTGTAACACAGCTCTTAAAATATTCTATGGGTATAATGGCGGTCTCTAAATCTGTTATCGAATCTCATGTCAGGTTACTCTTGGCTGTTTCGGTAAACCGGATCATAAAACTCAGGTTACACTAACTAACCACTTTGTTGATGGTGCAACCTGAGTGTTATGATGAATTGGATACTTTGGTCAGATTAACGATATACCGTGCAAAGCGCTATTAATTTTCGTCTTTCCCACATGTGGTATTACTGGGCATGTAACCTTCGTCCTATGTAACATGCGACTTGGCAACAGATTTATTGACCACCACGCGTAGCATGACCACCATAGAAACGAGTTTTGTCGTCTGAAGAATAAATAGACAAAATGACAGATTGCTGACAGATTTCTAAATAATATTTTCTACAATCTGTCACTTTGACTATTCTTGCGTCGACAAAACCCGTTTCTATGGTGGTGATGCTAAGCGTGCTGATATTTGGTCAGACTTGAAACCGCGGGGAAACTGTTTAAGCCCAGGTACGCACGGGCGATTTTTATGGCGCACTGGATTTTCAACTCTTGGTATTAAAGCCGACCATTGAGAATCCATCAGCGCGTGGTAAATAAACCGATGTTTGACTCTCGACGTTAACCAGTGGGTTGATAATCCAGTGCGCCAAAATATCGCCGGGGTGTACTTGGGCTAGTAGTAGAAACGTTTTTGCCTTTCAAAGAAACTTTTATTATTGTGAAGATTTTGTATACGGCTATTTTGGCAGGGACATCCACGTGCACACTAAAACCATGAATTCAGCACATTCAGCATTCTTTCTAGCGTAGTTAAGGCTTATAATAATGCCAATAACCTTGAGCATTGAATCTAAAGACGAGTGAGTGCAGGGGTGACGTAGAGGCAGTCATTAATCGGACGCCTTTTTAATTTATTACAATAAAATAAATACATATTTTAAAAAAGTAACAAAACCAAGTCATTTTCCTTTGTATTGCAAAGCAGTAGATATTTTTTTATACACTTGATAAAAAACGAAGGAGTAAAATGGTTTCATCTCAATGATTTGGAGGTGATAAACATACAAGGTGGTAAAAATACACCAAGTATTTTTATTTTATTTTGTGATGATACCTATAGAAAAATTATGGCTAAACCAAATTACGTATTATATCATGTAGATTACTAACATTTTTTTTTCAGATGTAATTTCTCTGTAAATGCCGACGAAAAGTTGCTTCGTCTGCATGCTTTTTTTAAGCTATTTTCGAGAGAGCAGCCTTTAATAGACGGTTATAAAAAAATATATCTGCTGTTTCATAGATAAGTGCAATAATACCTACGGGGTCAAAATGTATGAAAGGTCAATTTTGTTTTTAAATCGGCGAATAATTTAACACACGGATGGTTCAGAATCATGTGCTGAATTCATGGTAGCAGGTTGCCCGTCGATGTCGCTGCCACCCTGTATGTCATTTAGTAGGTACAAACCTACCCAACATTAAATATAAAGGCTCTCGCAAACAGGCGCGACGCGACAGCGAGACACAAAGGGACCGCTCATTGCGCGACAGGCGGTGCCTTAGTATGTCACGCTGTCGCGTCGCGCCAGTGTCTACGTGCCTTAAGGGGACTACATGACCTAAACGCAAATTAATAATGCCTAAAAATATATGATCCACTGCAGTAACCAAAATCAGAAAAAGATATGACATTCTTCTGGATATATGCTAGTTAGATAATGTGTTGAAAACATAATACAATTAACTTGATATGATAGAAAAAAATCACGAAGATACCTCTAAAAAATTCTTTAAACGATTAAAAACCATACTAATATACATGCAAACATTCAGTTTTTTTGTCAGATTATTCTACAAGTAACATACTAACGTGATAGTGTTTTAATTTTTTAGTCCAATGAATAGATTTTTTGTAAATCCATAATTGCTTCATATTTTGCAATAAATTAGTAACAGCGTTGTGTCATCGCGCGTCTCTTTCTTTTCTATGCAAACTGACAGTGACCGCGCTTTAGCTCTTGTAAGCCTCTTAACCCGCAAGAGTTAACTTGAGTCCTGAGGCCGGACTATGACGTGTTAAAGCCATCATTGTTCCAGCGTGAAAGAGAGACGGAGCTATATATTACCGATAGCACTATCCCTTTTTCTCAATGGAACCATGATGGTATTAGCACGTCATAGTAAGGCAGCTGAGCGCAGTAGGTAGTACACAACGGCGCTCAGGTCTCAAGTTAACTCTTACGGCCTATACTTAGCATGTAAATTAGCCACTCTTATGGTAATGTTCATGTTCACTTAGATTTCTTTTCATATATTACACTCACTTTATTGTTAACAATTTTAATTTGTTTTAAGAATAATATTGTGTCAGGTTTATTACTTGTTTCTTAAGCTAATTGGCAACTATAACTAATGCATTAACGTCAACAGATTAAACTTAACAAAAATGCAGCAGGTTTACGTATTTTGAGGGGGTACTTCCGGCCTTTGAACTTAGACCTGATATCGTATCGATCATCAAAATTCAGCAAATCTTTAGTCACTTGGAAGTATATTATAAATTAAACTCTTGTTTTATTCACTGCTTACTCATTTTGCTTCAATATTGTTTTGCACCAATAAGGTAATTTTGCCTGGATTTTTTTAACTTTACTTTTCGTTTGAGTTTTTATCTTTCCTGTCTTCTACTTTTCTTAAACCGCATAAGTAGCGCAGACAGAGAACCAAAATGCTTGAGCATGCTCATGTCCGAGCATGTTCTTTGCTGGCAATGTTTTAACACGCGACACAGGGAATCATCTCAAGCAGGTTTTTTTGAAATCTTTATCATGTATGAGTTCATAATAAATTTATCAATGTTGGAACTACTATCCTGAACTTACCCTTACCTACCAACCTTGTACCATACGTAAAAATATATATTTCTTAGTTGTTGTCTAGAACATTTTGCTGCTCTGTCTCACTCACCCTATCACCATTTGAATTGAAGCGGTTTTATTCAGTTTATCTGCCATATAAAATCAGTTGTCGTTTTACAGCATTTTAGAACCGCTCCTTTGTCCACAGATCAAATGCTGGGCCGCGTAGAGTTCATCCACTGCAAGTGTTTCATCCACCGTGACATAAAGCCAGACAACTTCCTTATGGGAATCGGCCGCCATTGCAATAAGCTTTACATGATCGACTTCGGGCTCGCCAAGAAGTTCCGTGACCTCCGCACGCGTGCACACATCTCGTATCGCGAGGACAAGAATCTTACCGGTGAGTTGCTTACACTTTTTGTATGGGATGCTACACAGACAGCTGTTTGACTTGGCATGAATCGGCATAGCCGGGCGGCAAAATCGAGTCTATGTTCGGGGAAAACCCGCCCCCGACTTAGTTCTTATTGAGCCGAACTGGCCCGAACCTGGAGGTCTACTCTCGTAAACAGTCCGTAGTTCCGGGCGTTTCCTACGTCGTATTACCTACGGACATAAGATTAGTCTGGGGCCCAAAGTAAGCATGAATGACAACACGATTGGCAGCTGTCGTTACTCTATGTGTTTTTACCCGTCCGAAAACGTTAATTAATCGGTAGTAGGGTTCATTCCGAAGTATCGAATTATTTTCAAATGAGCCCTTATCTTCGTTGACGGACTTGTAGAGTAGGCGGAGTTTGCCGATGCCACGAGCCGAATGAAAACCAACTAATGTGCAGTAAATGCTTCCGGTCGACGAATGTGCGCCGGACCCGAGCACTCCTAAGAAGATAGCAACATTATCTCTCCTATTAAATGGTATCGGGGATGGCCGGTGTGTTGTGTTATAGTGGTTGCTAAGTGGGAGATTTTTCCATCGGGTCGAGGCTATCCTTAATATCAAGACGTAGTGTTCCTAGTAAGTTTCAAAAATACGGGCCAACAAGTTCAAACATAAATGTGGAAATGCTTGCCAATTAATTTAGACACGTTTTAATCTAGCACTGTAGACGAAACTGCTAGCTAACAAAAACTCGCGTCAAGATTCAAACCCCTTTTGTCTCGACAATCTTTTCAACTGTAACGTATAAACAGCTCACAAGACAAACGCGTCCCGTACAGCTACGTTCGCCACGTTCCCTCGTCGAATACAGTTAACTTAATAAAGGAGTGACTCACACCGGGTGCTCGGTATTCCAAGTGTGTGCGTCGTAGCCATAGTTACCCAACGATGGCTGATGTAGATCAACTATAAGACTGGTTTTTTGGTGCAGTCTTGAGGGACTGGTTTTAGTACACTGTTGTAGTGTTAAAGTCAGTTGTTCTTTTTTTTTTCAGATCATTGAATATAATTGCATTCACGATATTGTTTTTCTTAGCGAGCAGGTGGCAAAAATAATGAAATACAAGTGAATGTGCGCTTTTATAATTTCTAACGTGACGATATTATCGTGGACGGAAATTTAAAAGCGTCTTATTATATTTCCATACATTTTACTTCCCTGTGTTATCGTGATACCGTAGACGTCCACGATAATATTATCGTCACGATAGAAATTGCTGAGACAATAAATGGATCTCCATTTGCCAACTCATTCATAAAATTTTCACATAAGTATGATCAAGTTTTGCACAACTTATAACAATAAATTGCACCAGAAAGGAACTATTGTGTGATGTCACGTGATAAAATTATCGTAATCAATAGACTTATCATTTACTTACGTCTTATCATTTTGAATGATAACGATGCAAACAAACGTATAAAAAGGCGCAATTTAATAAAATAGACAACAATTACTTTATGACGACAAAAAAAAAAAACTATTTGCAGCCGATAAAGCATCAGGGAAACTTGATCGTGCAATTGTGCATTTCGAAATATTGACAACCTAAGTAATAAATGACGCTGTTATAAAATACTGTCCGAAGAATAAGCGATAGGTGTCCTTATGCACATTTAGCGTGCTGTGACTGCTGTGAGCGTATGTAATGCTCCTGGTACACCTGCATTAATATTATTGTCGGAACCAAACTGCGCTTGAATTATTGCGTTAAAATTTATCACATTAAACGAGTAGCTACATTAATGCGGTTCAGCTCCAAAAGTTGTTTCTACAAAGGTTGTGCGTTAACTGCGTTTAAAATGAAGTACTCGGCGCAGACGGTGCATTGAATGGGACAGCGCTCATGTAGCCAACGCAGTTTGATGCGTTATTCAACGTGCTAAAACCTTTTGAAATGTTGAAAAACCACCACCGGTGTTATCGCTTAAGGATTGGGCATATCTTCGTAATGTCTTATTTAACGCGTTAATTTACGCGTAACGACGCAGGTGTGGAAAAGGCATCATGCATAGAAAATTATGGCTTGCCCGACTTCAATTCAAACGCAATATCATATACTCTGCAACCACTGTTAGGAGCAAAGATCGTTTCTAAAACCAGAAAGACTTAAAATACTATCAGATATGTTCGTCCAAATTGTAATTCTACTTCTTACTGACGATTTGTTACTCTTCCTCCCCAAAATTGCTTAGTAATAGACATATTGTTTTGTAAATAACGCATTGTTTGTAACAGGTACGGCTCGGTACGCGTCGATAAATGCGCACCTCGGCATCGAGCAGTCGCGGCGAGACGACATGGAGTCCCTTGGATACGTACTTATGTATTTCAACAGGTAAGTCACCCATTTTTTTTTGTAAATTATGTTATTTTGCCTATTTTTGTGGTGTTTGAAGGTAAAATTATTCATAGAAGGCTGATAAGTTAAGTTTTCTAAAGGTTCCGCTCTTTCAATTTTGCTGTGCCCGACAGTGTCCATAATAATCCAGTACAGATTGTGAAATGCAATTATTTATTGAGTATTGAACACACAAGCAGTCCATAGGAATCTGGAAAGAGTTTTGTTAATTCTTTCGCCAAATATTCATGGCACACAACGAAACATAGCATTAGGGCGGTTTAGAAGAGCAAAGGCTCTATGAAACAGCGTCATTGGTAGAGACTAATGACGTTGTTAGATTACGTATGCCGTACCCTGGATCGTCAGCTATTCTACTGAGTTTTACTCGTAGACCTCGGTAACGAAGCAATACTTAAACGTCATGATTCTGGCATCAACTTGACCTCATATTACCACTACAATGAATAGTCGTGCAAACTGTCGAACAAATTGCAGTACTCATACAGCGCCCGTCCCCGTAGAATATTCTTTTTTTCTTCCTGATGTAACCTGGAAAATTAAGGAGGTTTATTCCTGCCCAGTCGAAGTAGCGTCAAACTTGGCTAAAGCTACGGCTTCCCAGAGGAGTGGCCGCCATATAATATCGGTCGTCATGGAAATCTGTAATTTTCACCAGTATTTGACATTAGTGTCAAAGAACTATATTTGGACAGCCGTAATTGTATGACCGTTCACCGCTTTCAAAATCAAGTCATTTATTCAAATTAGGCTGAGAATCAGCACTTTTCGCACGTCAAAATTACATAAGACAGTTCCTCAAAAACGCCCGTCCTTCACCCCTTGCTAGTGCTTTAGCTGGGGCGAAGAAGTGGCGCAACAAACTCCCCAGCTGCTTTCTTTTTAAACGACTTCAAAAAAAGGAGGAGGTTCTCAATTCGACTATATGTATTTTTTTGTGTGTTAGCTCAGAACTTTTTTCTGGGTGAACCAATTTAGATGATTATTTTTGTATTTGATAGGTGGTGCTTCACATTTGGTCCCATTTAAATTTTATCAAGTTCTGACCAGTACTTTAAGAGTTATCTTTAATACTGCATATTTTTTCCACTTAGTTTATATTGATGATGTTTTGATAATTTCCTGTCACTGTTATTTACATTCCAAGTTGTGGTATACGAATTTGTGTGGGGTAGGTACCGCAACTAAAAAATGAAAAATAAAAACTTATTTACAAAAAAACAACCGACTTCCAAAAATAAACCACTAAAAGACGTGAAAAATAACTTTAATTTCGGAAGTTGGTGTCTTTGATTTTGTATTTTCGTTTTTGGCCACCGACTTCCGAAATTAAAGTTATTTTTCACGTCTTTTAGTGTTTTTTTTTTGGAAGTTGGTTGTTTTTTTGTAAAACTTTTTTTAGAAACAAAATTTTATCCAAAATTCGACATTCACATTTGCGATACACACATTATTGATTGAGTATGTTTCTAGTTTCTCTTTGAACATAGAATTAGAGCAATGACAAAACATGTTTTTCCATTACACCGACTGACATGGTATATTTATATAAGAAAACTATACAACACTTGACAGTCTTCACGTCGTACATATTTTATTTTCACCGAAGTCGTGCGTGTTTCGATTGTTAATGGAGTGACGTCACGGAATCTATAGCGTAGCTCCTGTTCAATATCTGAGGTGATATCGATTCTTAGTATTGTGATTCATTGTTACTTGAATCACGGACCTTTTGAGACCACGTGCAATAACTTGAAAATATAATATCCAGATCCTTTTATGCATAATCTTGTAGAAATTCTAGTCGCCGATACGTTTCACTCGAGTGCAGGTTCATTTTTGTTTCATTCCATCTTCACACCGATACTGACAAAATTTTAAAGGAATGAACGTTCATTAGCTCCTTTCATTTCATTTTTCAATCGTTCGGTAGGTGAGTTAAAGATGCTGAGTGCCGAAATCCAACATCATTAGATCGGTTCACTAATGAATTCATATTTCACTTTTGATTCATTTTGGGTTCAGACGTTTCGCTTGGAGTTGAAAGATGCTGAATGAAAGGCAAAAATTAACAAAAAGTGAACCTCTGATATCGAATTTACTGATGTCTCTTAGCTTGCTTCATTCCTGTGCTGGGCAAAGGCCTTTCCCTCATGACTTCCAGTTATTTCGATCAGGATCTTTCAGAAACCCACATGGGAAAAAGGCGTGATTATTTTTCAAAAACGTATCTTCTTCTTCGCCTTGGTTTGTTCGAAAATGCTCTCTCAGAAAAATAAATAACATTGTTGTCGCAGATGAGTCTTTGGGCATATTGCCAATGTGCGTTTCTAATAAGCACAGGAACTTTCTTTATCCATGATATTGCAGTTTTCTTCATACGCACTCTCATGACGTAATAGCTTTGAAATTAAAATGAATGCGATCGTAGACCCTTATACTATACCATTTACTAAGTTCGCCCAACAATCAAAAGTGATTTTAAGAACATTTTAATGTGCTGATAGGCACTAGGTATCTACAAGAAACATTTAAAACTGAAATGCAATTTGTATAAAATTATCTGTCAAATAACTTTTCTAATCTGTATCAATAAACATATAAATAAAAGAAAGTCGCTTTGCGTGTCTGTATGTGACCGCTTGTTCTTCTAAACTACATTTAAAGACTTTATACCGGAAGGTTTATGTGTATAATACATTAATAATTAAGTTAGAAAAAACTCAGAAATCTCTAGATTGCGCCTGTGCGAAGCATGGGCAGGTCACTAGTAAACTCATAAGAAAAACTTATAGGGTGATATGATTACCGTTCACAAAACCACTCGATACTGTACATAATCCGGTTTGAGGCTGCCAGTTTATCCGCTGTACAAGTCCAGACCTGTCGCAAGTGACTCACGCGAGGACCCGTTTCGACCCGTTACTACAGCCTACGGAATTAGGCCGTTAATTTTAAATGTGTCCGGGAGTTGCGCAATGTTTAGTATGGATTACTGATAGCAAGACTATTGATTCTGACTCGTCGAGGCAAGGCGTTTCATATTATGAGGAAACTAGTTGTTGCCCGTGGCTTCGCCCGCGTGGGTGTCGGAAATTATTATTATTATTTATTATGTATTTATTTATTTTATCAATTACAATTTCCTTACATACAAACAAAGCACGCAATTAGACCTCTAGGGTCTGTCTTAGCATGCCATGGCCTGAGAGTAGATCAACGCACTATTAACAGTTAAGTTGTTATCGAGTTGATGTAATGTTCTTTCAGCTTACGCTTTATATTTTTACTATTCATTGAGTCTTTAATGTCTACAGGTATTTGGTTTAGTAAATTGGGTATAGTGAAAGAAGCCGTGCGCCTGCCATAAAAGTTATTTTTGCGTGGCACTTGCCATGATTTTGATTTGGCTTGTCGTGTTCAATTATCCCACGAAAACGTACTTCGGGGATAAAAAATATCCTTTGTCCTAACCCATGTGTGCCAATCATCAAAATTCGTTCGGCCGTTTAAAGCGTGAAAAGTTAACAGTTAGACCGACAGCGTTACTTTCGAATTTTTATGTTATACAGTGTAGCAGGGAAATCGACACACTATCTGTTACTATGGATTCAGTATATGATTCTGGAACCCCCTATTTTTTTGGTTGGATATCATCAAATGACCGCTCCCTCTCTGGGCGTGTCAGACTCTTACTGACTAAAACCCACCCGTGTTCCTACAGTTGCCTGTGCGCCAGGGCCACGGTAACTCTTTCGAACAACCCGCGACCCCGGCAGGCATCGGCCCTATCGGACCCCGTCAATTATGCTGACATCTCTTTCGAGGCGCGCGTGGAACACAACGCGCCGTCGATCCATTCTAGACCCCCCTGCTTTGCAATTTTACGTCGGTTATTCCGGATTCTGAATACTTGCCAGTATTTTACATGGAGCGACTGCCTGTCTGACCTCCACAACCCAGTTACTGGGTAACACGATAGGTACCCCTTGTTAAGACTGGTTGTCAGGTTTTTGGGCTTTGTCTACGGGTAGTCTGTTATTATTTAGCCACGAGCCCCGAATGTTTAGTATAGTGGAGGCTAAAATCTAGAATTTATAGATTCTATTAAACCATAAAGCGTTTATTGTATAAAATTGTAACAATGTTTCGATCTAAATGGTTTCAAGCGGCAGTTACCTCGTTTGAAGTCCTAGGTTCTCCACAAAAACTGAAAAAAAAAGTATGCTCTTCCCATTATAACTTAATGTTTTCCTGTAGATTTAATGTTCTCTATTTGTTTAACAGAGGCTCGCTGCCGTGGCAAGGTCTTAAGGCGATCACCAAAAAGCAGAAATACGAACGGATTAGCGAGAAAAAGATGTCGACGCCAGTTGAGGTGCTCTGTAAGGTAAGCACAACAAATTAAAGTACCAGCATGATGTTCACATTCATACAAAGTTAATTTGGAAATACAGGGTGGCATCCCGATATCGACGGGCGTCCTGTTACTATGGATTCAGTACATGATTCTGAACCCCTTGCATTGAAAACTTTCGTTGTATATTAAAAAAAAACTCACATAATTTTCACCGCGTAGGTATTGCACTTTTCTATTGAACAGCATTTTTTTTTTTTTGTGTATCTACGCTAGGGGTCTAGAATCGTGTGCTGAATTCATGGTTACAGTTTTCGCGTGGATGTCCCGCCACCTTGTATAGTAAGTACCTAGCTAGTGTAGAGCAGTGGTGGCCCAGTGGTAACGGCCCGACTTACCGGGGTTGTTGGTCGTAGGTTCGAACACAGACAGGCGCCTTACTTTGTGTAAATAATTTCATCACCACTCCTCTCAAAACGGTGAAGGAAAACATCGTAAGGAAACCGGCATGTCCTAGAAACAAAAATTCGAGAACATGAGACATCTACCAAACCGCACTGGGCCCGCGTGTGGATTACAGCTCACTCTAGAGAGGAGGCCTGTGTCCCAGCAGTGGGAACATTATAGGCTGATTATGCTGCCTAGCTTGTAAGCTTGTGAAGTGAGTTAATTATTTTTGTGAAATCAGTTTCATAGGTTTGTAAACGACCTCTTGTTGAAAATTCGTCAATATATCACACGTACACTTCTAAAAGAAAATAAAAAAGAACATTGATTTAGCACAGACTAAAAGGCACAACATATTCTGCGAATAAATAAATAAAAAAACAAATGACAAAGTGTTAAGTGCGTTGTTAGAAATTAGCACACTTAGCACCATCATCATCTATTCTGGACATAGGCTTCTCAAGAATCAGCAAAATTATCAGTAGCACACACGGTGACACAAAAAGCTACACATCTCCAGTATGGGCTGGCCTCGCCTTGTAAGATAACAATGCGAGACCATTTAATACTGGAAATGTACAGCTAGTATCACTACATATTATAAAACTAAGTCCCCCCACCGCGTGTATCTGTCTGTCTGAACGCGATAAATTCAAAAACTATCGAACGGATTTTCATACGGGTTTTTTCAATGGACGATGTGATTCATGAGGAATGTTTGTGTAAATTGGCCGAAATATGACGATTATTGTTAAAATTGTCGGAATTCTGGATTAACACATGGGGTACTTTTAATCCCGTTAGTACGTTCCCGTGGGATATTTTCGGGCATCCACGCGGGCGTAGTCGCGGGCAAAAGCTAGAAAAATATAATATATTGTATTTATATTACACAAGATCTAATCGCCTGATCTCTCTCGAGGGAAGAGAGAATGCACCTGTGTCTTGCACACACTTGTGAACTATAATATCTCCCGCGCCGGAGGCTAGTTTCCGTTGAGATTGGCCGCCATGGCCGAAATACGGTCTGGAGGACTGTATATACAAGATTAGAATATAGTACACTTTGTGATAGTTTCCTATATAGTCTGCAATGATAACAGATATTAACATACAGGTTATCTATTGTTACTAATTTCTCAATACATAGTATAAATCGGTTTTTCGCGTTTGTTCAGTAGGTATTCAGTAAGTGCTTCTAGACTACGTCATCGATTTTTATTCGATTTTCACCATCATGTAGAGAATTTATCTAGGAATATATAGGTTTTAATACAATCGCTCGAGTAACGTCGGGGCGGGTCGCTTGTACTGAAGTAGGCAAGTACCCGTTACTTTGGTATATCCTAGTATTTTAATAATACATTAAATATCTCTTCTCTTAAACATAAAATACTTTAATCATCAATGTCACTTGAATGTGGGTAGAGTCAACACAAGTCCTACCACAAAATGTACCAAGTATCAATTTCCATAGCCCACTAATTGAATAAGTGTTGTGCATAGCCTACTAACTCAGCTGACGTCTGCATACGCGTGAGCGGTAATGAATTTGAACCTGCGACCTCGCGAAGAAGGTCGCCGATTTAAATCCTAACTCCTAACTCGTTAGTTATATCACTAGAGTATTTAAATAGGAGTTTATCTATTGTGTTATTGGTTTGTAAACTCGATCAGGTTAAGCTACGCTTGCCGCGGTTAGTCCGTGGATGGGTGACCATCTTTACATATCAAGACCCCCGCCGTGCCTCGGAAAGTACGTTAAGCCGTTGGTCCCGAATGTCATTAATGGATCTTTGGCAGTCGTTACGAGTCGTCAGAAGCACAAAAGTCTGACAACCAGTCTTACCAAGGGTTATCGTATTACCCAGTAACTGGGTTGTGGAGGTCAGATAGGCAGTCGCTTCATGTAAAATACTGGTGTTCAGCTGCATCCGGTTACACTGGAAGCCGAGCCCAGCATAGTTAGGAACGCTAGGCAGATGGTGATGATTGTGCTATTCGTTTCATATGTTAACATTTAAGAAACTAGCTTTAGATTAAGAGAAAGCTATAAAAAGTATCATAATTATGTCCTAAACCAAGTCATGGTCTATCCTTGTGCCAAAGATCCTAATCCGTTCAGCCGTTAGACGTGAATAGATAACACATAGACTGAGTTACTTTCACATTTATAAGTATTGGTGTCCGAGGACCTCAGAATATACCGGCCTCAAATCAATTGGAATAAAGACAGGTGGAGAATGATGAGGGGCTGACGACCGCAGACACTTGGTGTAATATCTTGTCAAACTTTATCTAGCATGATGAAATTAAAACGGCAGGTTTTTAAACCTGTATAGAAAGAGAAAGTAATATAATTTCTTGAGAGGATTCTTTAGCCAATTAACTGATCATAATTATGAGCGTTAACGCTCGTGTATAGCGAATTAATTAAAATAGGAAATGCAAATGTGAGATTTGAATAAATAAATACGAAGGTCTTTTTGTCACCTGAGTGGTGAGTAAAGCAGTTATATACTTAGTCTAGCCATACAATCTGTCCCTCGTAAAATGGTCTCTAAATATTTTTTTAAAAGAAAATAATTTACGAAAATACAAGAAATAAATTCTTTATGGGCTATTTTTATAACATAAAAGTTAAAATCATTCAAAGTGCTTTGACACACTTCTTCAATCTATCCGGCCACTCGTCTGTCGCCGCACGCACTGTTTCTAGAGGTATCGATGCTGCCACTACCACCGCCACCAAATCACGCTTCAATAACTCAATATTACGGTGAGGCTTCGAGCAGGCTTTCTCCTCTAAAACTTCCCATAGTCGGTAGTCCAATGGGTTGAGGTCGGGACTTCCAGAGGGCCAATCTTCGAAGGCAATAAAATGAGGTAAATTGTCCTTTAGCCAAACGCTGCGTGGTTCGCGCTTTGTGTGCTGGTGCCGAGTCCTGTTGAAATATCCAATGCTTATTGGAAAATAGCGTTTGGGTCAATGGCTTAACTACAAGCTCCAAGCTTAGTAACTCCCCCGTACGACACGCCCCACCAACCCATCACTGAGGCTGGGTGATGGCCTCTTTCCACCTTAGCAACCTTTTCAGTAGCTTCTTGAGGTGCATATATCCTGTGATTTTGGCGGTTGAATGTTTCCTCTACGGTGAAGATTTTCTCATCCGTAAAAAGGATTTGTCGATATCCGTTTTTTGCGTGCCGCTGCCACAACTGTTTTCCTCTGGTGAATCTGATGCTGCGTGAAGCAGCCGTCAAGCGATGTCCAATAGTTCGTCGATAAGCGCCAAGCTTTAGGTGTTGTTTAATGATGCGAGACATGGTTCTAGCTGGAATTTTCATTTCTCCGGCCATGATTTTTGCGGAGAGGATTTCGGCGAATTCGCTCACCAACGGTTCTGATCGCTGCTGGCGTCCTTGAATCACGTGGGCGGCTGCTCCTAAGTCTTTCATCGACAGAAGGGGCATCTCGGTGAATCTTTTGATAGTACGATAGAGATAGTTGAAAATCTCGACTGGCGTTTTGTTTCACTTGTGTAGCGCTACTACTGCGACACGATTCTCTTTGACGGGGTGTCAACTCCATATTTTTAGCTGGGATTCATGAGACCAAGTAAGGTTTTTATAGCAGACCAAAGCCTATTTAATTATAAATAATCATAAAACAAACAATTTATGAAATATTCGACTTAAAGGTAGGGACAGAATTTATGGCCAGACTAGGTAGAATCATTCTTCTCATGTTAAGACTTATTAGTATAAAAATTCGCCCTTCGAGTGAAAACCTCGGGAATGCAATTTTGGTATTTTTTATTTTATTGAAAGAAAACCTCTCAACGCACGCCCTAATTTCACACAAAAAAAAATGTCAGATAAGCAAGAATTGATCGCTGAAGTCGATAAATATCCGTGTATATGGAATTTGGAAAACGAAAACTATCAAAATCAATTACAGCGGGACTTAGCTTGGGAGAAAATATGCACAACATTATCTTTTGGAATATGGAATGATTATTAACTCCAGAACAAAAGAAGAAAATACGTGTATCCAATAGCAATAACGTATCTTCATCCACAATATCGCTGTGCGAGCGTAGAAAGACGAAGTAGTGTCGTGGCGGCGCAGTCAGATACAACTGGACGCCGAATCGCCGGACCTGATAGTGTGCGTGGTGTGTGACGGTCGGTTCGGCGCGCGTGTGAATTTTTCTATTAGAAATTTCTTATAATGTACGGCCTCCTTACTCAACCTGTACAATCGTATGTACTGAGCAAGTCTTTCCCCATACCTCATTCTGTCGAAGCTTTTCTGGAAAATCTGTCAAGAATATTTCTCCGTCATCGCGCCAACGTTTCCTAGGCCTGTCTCGACGAAGACGCGTTTTCAGGCACCTACTGCTTGACTACCTTGGCCCTTCTTTCCCGATACATTCTACAAAAATTAACAAATATGCTAAAAATATAAAGTGTTTCCTTTAATGCTCACAGATTTAGTAAAATGACTGATGAATTGACATGACACGCTGCATCCCGTAACTGGGATTAGCTTGCTTGAAGTGGTACCATGCATATTGGTATCGCTAAAACCGAGCGTCCAACGACTTGAAGTAAACATTATACATACTAATATAATAACTATCCATAAATAATGATCACGTACTTAAAATGTTGACCAAAATAAAATCTTTCCCAATGTGTTGTTTGAATAAACTCTTTTTGTGTTATCAATTTATCATTTATCAATAAAAGAAAGTCACGTGAAACTACATGCTTTGGCTTCGTCATAAAAAATGCGAAACATTGCAGAATTTTTACCCAATTATTATAAAAAAATCAATTCATCTTCATCATAATAAAACGCTTACAAAGGTTATAAGATTTAGCAGCGGAATTTAAACAGCGTACGTTGCCACCTTCCTTGTTAACTGGCAAATATTAATATCAATGTTTTGCTATGGAAATCGGTATTAACAATTTATTAAACACACTTGCGTGCAAAAAAGATGGTCCACCCCGTTTTCTTCGATTCGAAACAAGATAATTCAACAAGTTTAATTAACAATAACCTAATATAATGTGTACTAAAATCTTCCTGAATATATTAAGATTACGTCTATGAAAAAAAATTCAAAACAGATTAATTAAGAAAATGACGAACTTAAAAACATACGGATCGAAAGAAGAACCTCCTTTTTTTGAAGTCTGTTAAGAATTTAAGTTAAATAATCAATAATCGATCAGTAATAAACCAAATTAAGCTTTTATTAACTTCACTGACAAAATCAAAGTCACGTAGTTTTTCCAAGCATAAGTGAGTGATGAGGACATCTGAAGAACGAGTCGATCTTGTCAAGAATATTGATTTTTATCAAAGTATAGGATATGTGTAAATAAACTTTATCTTACCTACCTTTACACAATATAAAATAATTAAAATATACATTTATGAGATATATCGTCTCTCAAATACAGAGCATGGGGTGGGCCAACTTTTTTTGCACGCAAGTGTAGTTTCACGAGACCATATCGCAGCTAAATCTCTTAATGTAAGACCCTTCAAGCTTTCTTTATCATCAGAATTATTACTAAACTACGGTATTATTTACACAGGGATTCCCGGCTGAGTTTGCGATGTATTTAAATTACTGCCGCGGACTGACCTTCGACGAGGCTCCTGATTACATGTATCTTAGACAGGTGAGTCATATCCACATTTATATTCCGTGTTCTACTATAAAATGTCACCTTTGATACTAGTTCTAATTAGCTTTGGTAATTTGTTGAATCAAGCAGTCGTTTCAAGCCGCATCAATTGGGTGTGTATTGTAATTCCTTCAAATTAATATAATGCAGATGTCCCTACAGATAATTTCAATGTAGTGACTGTGCTTGTGCCTTCTCTGTATGAGATGAGGCGGGGGACAGTTACGAGCTGGTACTATAACTGACTATCTATGTACTGTTATGTGTTATAGTAATAAAAACTTTTTTACAAAAAAACAACCGACTTCCAAAAAAAACACTAAAAGACGTGAAAAATAACTTTAATTTCGGAAGTCGGTGCCTTTGGTTTTGTATTTTCGTGTTTGGCCACCGACTTCCGAAATTAAAGTTATTTTTCACGTCTTTTAGTGTTTTTTTTGGAAGTCGGTTGTTTTTTTGTAAAAAAGTTTTTATTTTTCACTTTTTAGTTGCGGTACCTACCCCACACAAATTCGTATACCACTACTTGGTGTGTAAATAACAGTGACAGGAAATTATTAACACATCATCCATATAAACTAAGTGGAAAAAATCTGCAGTATTAAGGATAACTCAAAAACTACTGGTCAGACCTTGATCAAATTTAAATGGGACCACATGTGAAGCACCACCTATCAAATAAAAAAAGAATCATCCAAATCGGTTCACCCAGAAAAAAGTTATGAGCTAACACACATAAAAAAAAAAAAAAAAAAACATACAGACGAATTGAGAACCTCCTCCTTTTTGTGAAGTCGGTTAAAAATAAATACAATACATGAGCAACCTGAAATGTACTGGACTCAAGTAACGAGCCAATGTATTATCCCTAATGATATTGCCGTGGTGTCTGATATCCACAAGACACGACACTAATGCTCGAGTAAGAACTGCAGCAGCAGCTGACTACAATTTCAGCCGATTCAACAAGTTAGGACCTCAAAGTGACCGTATTAAACCTTGTATCATCTGTCCACAGCTGTTCCGCATCCTGTTCCGCACGATGAACTACCAGTACGACTACACGTTCGACTGGACGATCCTGCGCCAGCGCAAGCAGCACATGGAGGCGGGCGCGGCGCCGGCGGACCGGCGCTCGCCCTCCGTGCAGCGGCGCGCGCAGCAGCAGCCCTCGCAGCCGCCGCCCAACAACGAGGTACTGCTGCTGCCTCACCTGGCAGTTTAGCCGGTAGCTGGCTCAGAACTCCAACCGATCCAATAGCCTCGCCAGGCCTCCACGCAAGACGAACGCTGAACGCAGCTCGCACGATGCGTGTCGCGTTTCTACATACTTTACACCTTCGAGCGTTAGTCTGACGAGGCCACTGGGCTGGTTCGTACCCGCCTAATGACGGCCGATGTAGGGCGTATGTCGACAATTAGGGTTTGCACAGCAAGCTATACTGTGTGCAGTCAGCTACACAAAAACCGCATCTAAACTGCATTTTTCGCAGTTAGATTGTTATACAAATGCATATCGTCTGCTTAAAGCCGTAGGGGAATAACACCTACACCTAACGCTAGCATGATCTATGAATATAGTAATGTGGACACTTACGTGTAGAATATGGCGACAAATAGTTATAAATATCTAAGCAGATACGTAAACGAAGTTCTCTTTTGATCACGCTCGCATTACATAGAACACTTTGTAGTTATTTACATCCTGCATAATATGGTTTAAATTGAAAATTTCTTCCAAGTATATAATAATACTTAAATTGTGATAGTCAGCAAAGCTCTATCATTGATGTTGAAACAATCAAATCTACACTGTATAAAATAACAGCAACTTAAAAAACACTACAAAAAGGACTTTTCTCAGTACGTAATCATGTTGGAACTAACAATGCTACTGCTTTTATGAACAAATAAAGGTGTTTCTCACGGTTTCCAAAATTACCGCGCGTCACATGTTTCCGGGTACCACTCTTTTCATATAATCCGCTTTGCATATCCTACAATTTAGAGATAAATAGAAGTCATCAAGTACACAAAATAGTGATGCTTTCTTAACGTAATATATTAGCTGATCATGATCATTATCTAGTACCTTATTAATTGGTTTCTAGTAAAACTTTAAATGATATCAATCTTACTTAACTATTGATAATACCGTACTTGATTATCTTTAAATTGTCTCATTCGCAGACGACAGAATTGGAAACCATTTTTTTGTGACATACAATTAGTTATTAAATAATGATGATGATTTTGACGAGTATAGAAGTTATAATACAAAATCAGCATCCGATTGTCTGCCTCCTGCGATTTACCTAAAAGATACACAAAAATACCTACTTATCCTTCACCTTTATCCTTCCTGTTCCTAACCTGACCTCGTTTCCTAGGTCAAATCCGTCCACGCCACAAACGACGCGACCGGTAACAAGCAGCCGGTGAAGGGACATCAGTCTGTCAGCCAGCTCAAGAAGAAGCTCCCTGCGATATAAATATAGCCAGTCCCCTCTGTTCCCTACATTATATAATATATGTTACTTGAATATGCACCGATTGATTCTTTAGTACTTACATCCTTTTCTTGTGCACACAAAAGTTGATTTTCTTCCAAAAAATACTAAAAACTTTTTTACAGCTTTCTGAAGCCACGAATGTGTTGTAGGTAATGTTCTGTCTAGTCTGTTAATGTTATATGAGGGCTAAAGAGTTCAAGTTGTACCATGGTGTGGATTTTTACTGCATAAATTGTCACAATAAGTATGAAATCAATGTAATGTGTTTGTAAACACCTATCAAGCAATATTTGTAGAACTGTTTCCAATTGATGAGTCGAAACTTTTGTAATAAATTGCGCGTTTTAAGTGAGGAGTTGTGTGATTCATACTACAGTCACGTACGCACATACTTTGTTCATTATTAAGAAAAATACTCACAAAAATAACGTTTTTTTTTTGTAACTTTAATGTCGTTAATATTAAGGCACAAAACAATGTAAAACGAGATTCGAAAATTCGAGTTTATTTTTCTTTGTGGAGTTGAGTTGATTGACAAGAAATCCGGTGTATATTCATGTAACGTATCCTCCTAGTAAATTTTAGTAGGTGCGATAATTAGTTTTATGCAAAATAAATGTTTGACAATCAAACCTTTATTTTGGCTTTGAGGAACACTGTTTACCTCCTTTAGCGCGAAGGGCAATAGACATGATGTACTTATATGCAATTTTAGATTTTTTTATTATATTAGCGGTGAATCAGCTGATTGACCTATACGCCAACTCGCGCCGTTGTCGTCATAGCGGACATTTTCGAAAACTCCTCATCGTCCGCCAAATTGTCGCGTTCCTTAGAACTTCCTACTTGAGTACAATTGTGATTGGATGTAACGTGGTGTGAATGTGTGTGTGAGTGTTTTTTCACTGTACATTTTTACTTTATAAGGTTTAAAAACATTATTGATAGTAATATTAATACATTCGCCAGCTGCGTACAGTTAGCAACGTGTTTTAAACGATCCTTTCTTCAGTTTTGTTCAATCATAGTGATGCTAACGGTACACAACTGATTGGTACGAAATAAAACTCTTTCGATACATTGCATCGCAAATTTTTATATTTTTAATTAATTGTTTAAAAATTGTATAAATTATAAAATGAGTGTTGCCAACACTAAAAATACTGTAATGTTTGAATAAGGTACAACATAACGACAGGGTACGATGTGAATTTTGTATAATTTGAATAAAAAACCTTCAAGTTTAGTAGTAAATGCGTATTAATTTGTACAAGTACCCGGAAGACGCGAGATGTTTGCGGTAATGTTGCGTGTTTATAATTATGTAGTTAACCAGCAGTTTGTATTTAGTCATTATAAGTCCGAAACAGAAACGTCCTATTTACTGAATCCATCCTGATTAGCTGAAATTTATTTTAGAATATGCTATAAACTTTGCCAATATCGAGTTATTTTGATAGAGATTTTCTTTGTAAATGTTAGTGTACTAATCAAAATTTGTTTTTAAGCGGACCTTAGTATTTATTTATACAGAGAATGTAAGGCCCGCTTGCGTGTTGTCCACGTATTTTATTTAGTTCTAGTAGTACCTAGCGTTTTAGAATTTAGATCATTAAACAATGCTAATTGGGCCTAACAATATACTTGTCAGAAAACTACTAAACTACTTAAATTTAAAATAAAACTAATAAAACTTTATTTGTTCCGCAGTGAAAGAGAACCCGCCGTTCGGCAGCCCCGGGTGGTCCGATGAAGAAGAGAGCGCGATAGCATGTAGTGTGCGAGTGTGTGTTAGTGTGTACGTGTGCATGAGATGCGGCCACGCACGATGCTCTCGACGGGCGCCGAACGCGTTCATGACAACGGACTTGCTTTCTCTCGACTAGACGAGGCCTTGCGTTATACGTTACACCACAGTCTATCTAACACCTCCATACAGTCGCGTGCTTCAGCCTGCTTATGTCCCTACTGCCCTATTGCGGATAGCGACATCATATGACAGTTCGTTTAGTCGACAGGTGACTGATTCAATCAGCGTTTTAATTTATTATCCGGACACGTAAAGACGAATGTCTCGCAAAGGCAAGGCGACGGTATGGAACAGATAGCTGCGCTGTGGTTGTACTACCGAGAACCACTGTCACAGTGGTACATTTTATTGATCTTTCTGTTTGGGCACAGTTCCAATCGTAATTTTTTACTGTATAAATCTAACTGTAAATTACATTACAGATGTTGATACAATTACGCTAGGGAAATATTCATTATTAATTCAGTTTGTAGTTATGTAACTCGATGATTGTTTAGTTTTCGATGTTAGTTTTCTAATTAGCTAGTGTTCACATTTTTTTGGTACTGCCGGTGGTATTTCTAATCTGTTCTCTGTACATACGCGAATTGTGTTCGGAATACCGCCGGCAAATCGACGCGTAACACAATATTGGCTAAAATTGTTCAATAAAATTTGCAGATTTCTAATGAATAAAGTAGTCTATAACAAAACGTGAAAAAATGGGGAAAATTAAAAAAAAAAACGAACATGTCGTAGTACCTAAGTGAATTGATTTCCCGCCGTTTGAAACTTGCTCTGCCAAACTAAACAGACATAGTTTTAAGATTATTTTTACTCTTTTGCTCTTAATTTTGGCATATATCACTTATAAATTGTACATAGACATGGGCAGGGCGCGTTTCAAAGGGACGTTGGTATGGCGGTATATCTTATTTGAAGATTATAAAATTGTAAATATAGTAAACTTGTTTTAATCACTACATATTTTTTTAAGAAAGCACTAATTGCGTTTGATTTGTGGCGTATTGTGATACTGCAAGATTTTTCTGAGTGGGGCTCTCGCCGGTTGTTCGAGAAACATCAGCCTGTCGGATAGTTACGGATACTGTCGCGAGTAACTACTTCGAACGGACAGATCGGACGCTCAGCTCGTGATGTTTCTCGACAGTTCCCTCGCCGAGCCCAAACCGGGGCTACAGTCTTTATAAGGTTTCCAAAGACTCTGAAACTTGACTCGTAACTGGAATGAGTTTCATTTGAGGTTACATACGCCTCAGTTTTTCGAATGAAAAACATTCCATTTACCATTCAAGCTATCAATGATTAGACTTTCAACGGAACTATTCAGTAATATTCATGTTTTTATACAACCTTTCCTTTGCATATAATCGATGAATGAATGTTAATGAAGCGATTCCCGTTAACAGGAAACTCTTGAAATGTGTAGTCTCGGCGTGACAGTCGACGCCGCGTGTAATATTTTTATATCAAACGATCACTAAACAATGCTTCCATAGTTTGAATGCTAGAAGTATCATAATACACCATGTTATTTCTAAGACATAACTATAAGTTTCCGGAATGATTAGTGCGAACGAAGTGTGAGAGAACAAATGGAGACAAAATAAATAACGTTTGAATACCATGTATAGTTACAATGTCGGTATGTTTGACCACTGAGTGATATTATGGATCTCATTCCTTTCATATTCGGTTTTATTTCGAGACTCAGTAACGCTGGTTCAGGACACGCATTTTGTCTCCAGTTGTGTGTATACTCAGTGTGTCAACACTCTATAAATTAATAAACAGTAATAAACTACTAGTCATTTGTTTTCTTTTTATATCCTTTGGGTTTTCATTTTAGTATTTCATAGACCTGCGTACTACACATATGAAATCCCATTACTTTAATTCAGAATCTTAGAACATTCATGTTCACAGATAATTAATTAGATTCTGAATTAAAGTATATCATGTTCATAGTAGTTCCAACAAATATTATCAACGATATTTTTTCTAGAAGTTTGTAGAAACAGGTAAATTATATAGAAGTATCAGCCACACAGATCAGACCTGATTACAGTTTTTTTTTCTTGCGAACCAACAGGCAAAACCTAGATTAAAGCTGCTACCTAATAGCATAGTAGGTACTTCCCAGGCACTCCTTTCATCATATTGGTTCACCACAAAACGACTCACGAGGTACCATGTGTACAAGGTTTTGCGCGTGTGCCTTTGTATTTCTCGCTTAAATGGCGTACTTATAGTGAAAATGGCATCCGTTGTTCCCCGACCAAGGGAAACGTTTTTGTGAAACTTCACTCTTCTCTCCACTTAAAGACTTAACCTCACAAAAGTGACCACTCTATAGTAAGAGACAATGCGGCTGTGCAGCCTACCTGTTTCTTTTCTGCAACCCTATAATAACAAAGGCGCAGTGTTCCAATTTTAATTAATAGGAAAAGCATGGCCAGAGAAAAGGGACTGGCACAGACAACTTAGCCCCGGGGCTAAGTTGTCTGTGGGGACCGAACACCAGAGAAATTTCATCATAAACCATCGCCTAATCAACCCTTCGGGACCCAGTAGGATTTGGGAGCAGTAAGGCGGGGGAACACCACGGGACACTTCAAGGACATTGACCTTAATCCCAGGGTCATTGACCTTGAACTCAAGGTCAAATATCCGAACGTCAAGATGCGCGATTATCCTATGATCGATGTTCTTGACCTTGAGGTCAAGGTCAATGTCATGAAAGTAAAGTACGTACGTAAAGGCCAAGGCAAGGCAAAGTAGGACTAAGGTCAAAGTTCGCCAGCATCTTGGGAATCGCATCTTATCCGGCGCTACGGGAAGTACAGCCTCTTCGCCCTTGCGTAGTAAGACGTAAGCTCGCCTCTACAGCCACGGCCGCTACGGTTCGCATGGCGCGTGCGCCTTATTACAGCGGGCGGTTGCTGCCGTGCCTGCGCGCTTCCGGCTCTAAAAAACATTCGGGATAAGGCAAACCAGTACCACGTGGAATCGGGGTTGGATAACTCTGTTCTGTGGCAATTTTTGAACCTATTCTATCCTATTCGGGATTAGGAACTAGCTCCTGCCCGCGACTTCGTCCGGGTGAAATTTCTATTTCCCCCGACCCACCCCGTTGCATCGCATCGCCTGCCCGCGCTGTTACTTCGTTTTTAGCTTAGCATTCTATCAGACTCTTTAATTTTGTTCGGCGCTTATGGGTCCTAGCGTGATGATAAATTGCCTTACTCGAGAATTGGGCTATCAAATGAAAAAATATTTTTGAAATCCGACTGGTGGTTCCAGAGTTCCCCTATATACAAACAAATACCTCTTTAGAATATTAGTATAGCTGAGGTAGTACATTTGACGCAGTTTTTAACAGACTTCAAAAAGGAGGAGGTTCTCAATTACGTCGTATGTTTTTTTTTGTATGTTTGTTACGCGATATCTCCGGCAATCGTGAATCTAAGGGGTGGTCCTATATAAATTGTATTAACTACTCGTATACTTCGACAGTTTTTCAGTTAGCTTCAATAATACGTATTTTTTCCACTTATATACTTAGTGTATATTGATGATGTTATAATAACTGCCTGTCACTGTTATTTAGGTACATAGCAAGTAGTGGTATACGAATTTGTGTGGGGTGGGTACCACAACTAAAAAGTGAAAAATAAAAACCTTTTTACAAAAAAAAAACACTACTGACTTCAAAAAAAAAAACACTAGGTACAAACAAAAATAATATCAGGAGTCGGTGGCAAAAAAACGAAAATACAGAACCAAAGACACCGATTTCCGAAATTAAAGTATTTTTTACTTTGTAGTGTTTTTTTGCAAGCTGGCTGTTATTTTTTTTTGTAAAAAAGTTATTTTTCATCCACCCATCTCGGAAAGAGTAAATGATAAATGATAAATGATAAATGATTTTATTTCTGTAAGTAGGTTTGTACAAACACTTTTACACGTCAATCATATTTTTAAACTAGATGAGGTCGGCGTTTCCTATTTGACTACTCTGAGAAGAAAGGCCGAAACAAACTCAGAGGTCACAGTCTCTTTTAAAGTCCAGACATAATCTTGGTCAGATCATGTGAAGACCATGTAGATTGGTGTCTGAAATGGTCTTTTGAGGAAAGAACCACTCAGATTAAGTGGACCTGTCCAGTCAGTGCACGCATTTGTCTGTAACCGTGCAGCTCAACTCAGAACTTAAGGAGCTCAACGATTCGACGAACAATACCAAAGAAAGGACATTTGGGTAGGCCGCATAAACTACTTAAACTGCCAGATTAAGAATATAACTGAAACAATGACCCACATAGTCCTCATATTCTCAATAATGAAAATAATATAATACTTTTTACAGTAAATATTCATGTCTAAAATAGCTAGCAAATTAAAATCAACATTCACCGTGTAAATTTATTGGAGCAGCTCAATCCCAAGCCTTTTTGTCCTCAATATAGTCTTTCACAGTATAATAGGCTTTCTGGCATAGTTTCCGTTTTATAAAACATTTGAATTTATTAAAGCTTAGATCTTGAATGTGGCTAGGAAGTTTATTATAAAAACGTATACATTGGCATCTAAACGAGCCAACTATTTTCTTGAGCCTGGTTGTAGGAACAATAAATTTGTGTTTGTTTCTAGTATTTATATTGTGGATATCACTGTATTTTTTAAACAGATTAATATTTTTATGTACATACAAAAGATTTTCATAAATATACTGAGAAGGCACAGTAATTATATTAATCTCTTTAAATTTATCTCTGAGGGAGTGTCTGGGACTTAATTTATAGATTGAACGAATTGCCCTTTTTTGTAAAACGAAAATTGTCTGGATATCGGCGGCATTTCCCCACAACAGAATACCGTACGACATCACACTATGAAAATAACTAAAGTATACTAAACGGGCTGTCTCTAAATCAGTTAAACCACGAATTTTTCTAACGGTGTATGCTGCAGAGCTAAGCTTTTTTGGCAATTTATCTATGTGGGGGCCCCATTGAAGCTTGGTATCCAAAGTTATGCCTAAGAAAACTGTGGTATTTTCGGGTTTCAGCACTTCACCCTTTATGAGAACACTAGTTTCTACTTGTCTAACATGAGGTATCGTAAACTTAATACATTTAGTTTTTTTCTCGTTAAGAAGTAGGTTATTAACATTAAACCAGTTAACTACTATTGCAAGGCCGCTATTTACATTGTCAGTAATCAGCTGCTGACGTTTCAGTTTAAATAAAAGTGAAGTGTCGTCTGAAAATAACACTATATCATGTTTATCCTTTATGAGGTAAGGCAAGTCATTTATTAAATAAGAAATAAAAATGGCCCAAGAATTGAGCCCTGGGGGACCCCCATTCTTACTACCGATCCGGGTGATCTTTTTCCATTAACATCAACTCTCTGAATCCTATCACTTAAGTATTCCGTAGTGGTGCAGTTTCCTGATCAATGTTTCATGAAGAACACAATCGAATGCCTTGGACAAATCGCAAAAGATTCCCAAAGCATCGCATTTGTCCTCCCATGCATCATAAACATGTCCTAAAAGTTCAACTCCGGCATCAGTAGTCGAACGACCCCTCGTAAAACCGAACTGTTTGTTATGCAGTAATTTGTGATTATTAAAAAATCCTTGCATTTGATTCAAAATAAGTTTTTCAAAAATTTTACTAAAGGTAGGTAGTACTGAAATAGGTCTATAATTAGTAGGGTCTGATGTACTACCCGATTTAAATAACGGTATTATTTTACTGTTTTTCATAAGATCAGGAAACTCACCACGATCAATACAATTATTAAAAATAACAGCTAAAGTAGGTGCTACAATGTTTATTATGGACTTAGCAACGTCCACAGAATTACCCCATAGATCTGCGGTCTTTTTAACATTTAATGTGTGAAAGGTTTTAATTATATCTTTGCAGATGACATAAATATTCCTCTATGTGTTCTGTACCGTTTCGCACTGGTGCCCAAGTTTGGAACTGCTGTTTCATTATCATGTACCGAGAAATGTTGTGATATTTTTTTTATGTATATTATTTCTCATCAATGGCTTCGAATAACATTGTAATTTATTACCAAAACTGCAGAGGGGTCCGCACAAAGTTACAAACACTATATATGAATATAATGGCGAGCTCATACGATATCATCATATTAACTGAAACGTGGTTGATTCCCGACATCCAGGATAATGAATTTATTGACGAACGTTACATAGTTTTTAGATGTGACCGTAACCGCTCTGCGACAAAAAAACACGATGGAGGTGGTGTTTTAGTAGCTGTGCTTCGTGAACTTCAACCTACTATGTTAATTACACAATTCCCCCATGCGGATATAGAACAGGTTGTAGTCAGACTGCCTGCGTCCCAACGCAATAAGTTTCATATCTTCAGTGCTACGTATATACCACCACGTACTTGTGAGGAAACATATCTGCAGTACCTCGACATGTTGCAGGGCTTAGCTAACGATACTACTACTGACTCTTACTTTATTGTTGGAGATTATAACCTTCCCGACATTGATTGGTCCGACCAAGGAGGTAGGGCAATAGCGCAAGTTTCTAACTCACTCGGTAGAGTATTACTAAACTTCATGAACCTAGTTAATGGATCACAATTTAATGTCATAAGAAACGAATTGGGTCGTATTCTAGATTTATTTATCTCTAATACCGACTGTCTGGTAGCATCGTGCGATGCTCTACTTATCCCTGATAGTCACCATCCAGTTTTTTCTGCACTAACCTGTCTTAATATGAAATTCACTCCCATGAAATGCCGCACGGCATTTAGGTACAACTTCCATAAGGCCGATTACGTTTGTATTAACAGCGAATTTGATGAAATTGATTGGGACAAGGAACTCTCTCATCTTGAATCGGAGCAAGCTGTTGCTTTGTTCTATGAGATAATATACGGTGTCATCAGATCACATGTTCCGTTAGTCAAAACCAAAAATTCTAATTTTCCTGTTTGGTTTTCACAGTCTCTAATACGTATCGTTAAAGCTAAAGAGCGCGCTTGGATAAAATGGAAGAAATACAATAATCTTTCTGATTACCTAAGTTTCTCTGCCTATCGCAAACTTTTCCACGGTGAGTATAATAAGTGTTACAGAAAGTACATGGAATCCGTGGAGGATAGCATTCCGAAGAATATTAAACATTTCTGGTCTTACGTCTCATCGCGAAATAGAAAAGCCAATTATCCAGCCTGTATGTATTTTAAAAATGTTTCCTCTGGTGATGCCGCGGAAATCTGCAATTTATTCTCATCTTTCTTCTCTTCTGTATACGAACCCTCAACCCTCGACCCTAATAACTGGGAAGCATCTAACTGCCATGCAGATAACACATCCTGTCTATCTGATATATACCTATCCCCTACAGTTATCTGCTCGGCACTAAAGTCATTGGATTCGTCCAAAGGAGCGGGCCCCGATGGTCTACCACCGATGTTTTTCTTGAAGACATGTGATAACTTGTGCACTGCCTTGTGTATAATATTTAATAAATGTTTGCGTGAGGGAGTTTTTCCTGCCAATTGGAAACGGGCATTTATCACTCCTGTTTACAAGACAGGTGACAAAAATAATGTTGAGAATTACCGCCCTATTTCAATCATCTCCATCTTGTCCAAGGTCTTTGAGCGTCTTGTCCACGGTGCTGTTTATCCTCATGTTCATCGGCTTATCATACCCGAACAACACGGATTCGTTAAACATCGCTCTACCATGACAAATCTGTTAACATATGTCAACAATCTCTTTGAAAAAATGGATCAACGTGTTCAAGTAGACGCTGTCTACACAGACTTTCAGAAGGCTTTTGACAGGGTGGATCATGTACTGCTTCTGGAGAAGATTGCATATAATGGAATACGTGGTAACCTACTTAGATGGTTTGTCTCATATGTTTTTAATAGGGTACAAATAGTGGCGGTTAATGGTTATGAATCTGACCCTATAGTTGTCACCTCTGGCGTTCCGCAGGGATCTATTTTAGGCCCGCTGCTCTTTATTATATTTATCAACGATATTGAAAGTTGTTTCATCAACTCAAATTTCATAATGTACGCTGATGACATAAAAATATATAGATCTTGCAAAGATATACAGGATTGCTTGCTTCTTCAAGAGGACCTTGTTAGATTATATACATACTGTAACAAAAATAAACTCTTTCTCAGTCTACCCAAATGTCATGCCATCTCATTTACTAAGAAGAAAAATAAAATTAATTTTAATTATTCCATTAATAATGCTGGCTTGGATAAAGTTGATTCCGTTCGTGACTTGGGTGTTACACTGGATGCCAGTTTGCACTTCGACCAGCACGTCGACAATATAATAAATAAGGCGTACCAGATGTATGGTTTCGTCATGAGATCTTCACGTGACTTTGTGCGACCCTCTACGTTCCTACTGCTCTATAAGACTCTGGTAAGATCACAGCTAGAGTACGCCGTTCCAATCTGGAACCCCTTCTATGACAAATACGGCTCTAGAATTGAAATGGTACAGAAGAAGTTCCTGCGATCGATGAATTATAAGTGTTTCCAGTCAAAAATTCCATATGTGCAGCTATTGAAACGGTATGGAGTTCCAGATCTGGGGTCTAGGCGGTTATTACTTGATGTCATAACCCTGCACGGTATATGTAATAACAAATTTGACTGTATCGAACTTACAAGTAAGTTGTGTTACAAGGTGCCCCGCAGTGTTATTTTAAGGGGGGTGCGCGTGCCTCAACTGTTCCACACGGATATATGTCGGACTAATGCTGGGGAACGAGCACCTCTTCGCCGTCTTGTTGATGCATACAACGCGCGTTTCATGGACCTTGATATATTTTATCTATCTAAGCAGGTATTTAAGAAAATGGCACTGGATATTTTGTCCGCAGAGTAAATTGTGTAACATGAGGCAATCTCAGCGCTAATATGACAATGATTCTTTTGTTTTGTTTTGTTTATCGCTTTATATTATCACTTCTTTTATCACTTCTTTTAATTTTTAGTTAATTCGTGGACAATGGTGTGGGTTGCATGTTTGTCAATTCCTAGCTTAAGTAATTTTCTGTATTTTTTAACATGTAACTGTTTTTTGTCCCTAATAAATAAATAAATAAATAAATAAATAGACATATTGGAAATGAAATTCAGAATCACATACAGGAACGTTTTCCTTAAGTAAAGACTCTGCAGCAGTCGGTGATGAGTTTAGAGATTTAGTAGTGGATACGGGAACATCAGCAAAGAAATTTTCAAAGGCCGCGGCGACTTGGGAATCTGAATTAATTATATTGTCATCAATATCAAGCGTGTAGTTACTACAGCGGTTGCATGACCTTCCCGTTTCGCTGTTAATGATACTCCATGTCATTTTAATTACATTACTACTATTTTTAATTTTTGAACTCAAATAACGTGACTTGGCCATACTGCATTTTTTTTTAAATAATTTAAATAAAGTATTTTTGCCCTTCGATATCTGAGTGCAAAACCCGTTTTTATCCGCTAGAGGATAAAGTAAATTGAATTTAGATCGTCGTGTGCACTAAGTTTGTGAATTCAAAACATCATTAAACCTATTAGGTCTTTACCTATGAAATTGCCGTTCTGCAGTACTGGCCATTTCAAATCAAAATAATTTTTGTTTGGCTAAGAATTCTAATTTCAAATTAATTTTATTTTAAAAACATGGATTTTTTTTTCTAAAAGTAGTAATTTCTTTATTGATTAGTGTTACATTTTCATCGCATTTCAATCTTTTTCGTCATCATGGATACGTTAAAAATTCGAGTAATTATGGAATATGAGTACCGTCGTGGCAGCAACGCGGCACAAGCGGCACGCAACATCAACGACGTTTACGGAGCTAACACTACAAACCAACGCACCACCTGTTATTGGTTTGCTCGCTTCCGTTCTGGAAATTTCGACCTGAAAAATGAACCTCGCGGTCGTCCGAAGACTTTGGTCGACAATGACGAATTAAAGGCGATTGTGGAAGCTGATGATACACAATCTACGGCTGAATTAGCAGCAGCTTTCGACGTTAGCGTCAAAACAATATTGGTCCATTTGCGTCAAATTGGCAAGGTAAAAAAGCTTGACAAATGGGTGCCCCACGAACTCAATGATCGCCAGCGCGAAGTACGCGTCGAGACGTGCCTTGCACTGCTCAACAGACACACAAATGAAGGAATTTTGAACCGCATTGTTACCTGCGATGAAAAATGGATTCTGTTTGATAACCGTAAGCGCTCAGCAAGTTGGTTGGATCCTGGTTCAGCACCTAAACAATGCCCTAAACGAAAACTTACCCCTAGAAAAGTGATGGTCACTGTTTGGTGGTCTAGCGCCGGTGTGATTCATCACAGCTTCTTACCAAACGGGGTGAGCATTACTGCAGATGTGTACTGTGAAGAACTGAACACAATGATGGAGAAGCTGGCGCATCTCCAACCAGCATTGGTCAATCGCTCGTCTCCGCTGCTCCTGCACGACAACGCGCGACCTCATACTGCACAGCAGACGGTCTCCAAGTTGCAAGAACTGGGGTTGGAAGCTCTCCGTCATCCGCCCTACTCACCAGACCTTGCGCCTACAGACTACTACTTTTTCCAGAATTTGGATAACTTCTTGGCGGGAAAAAAATTTAATACCCGAGAGGCAGTACAAAATGCCTTTGAAGAATTTGTTGCCTCCCGTCCAGCTGATTTCTTTAAGAAGGGCATCAATAAACTGCCACTGCGATGGCAAAGATGCATTGATTGCATGGGTGATTACTTCGATTAATACAAATAAAAAATTCATGAAAAAAATTCGTTTAAATTTTTTCATACAAAACGGCAATTTCATAGGTAAAGACCTATTATTTACTCTACCTCCTTGGTGCCGAATTTATCATACAACCTTTTTTATATTGTTAAAAACTCCTCGGAACCTTCTTGGTGTACTTTTTTTTTAATTTGCTTTGCGCGCTCCCTTTTTTTTCACGTCGTAATATTGTTAAAACTTAAGTTAAAAACAAGAAACTTGAAAACAAGTGAGAAACCTATAATGAGTAATTCTAGCGACGAGGAAGTTTATTTGACGCCAACAGAACTGATTGAAACGGTTAATAATGCGCAAATGAGCTTTTACCCTCAACAATCACACAAGAAGTATTTGAAACTACGGTATGTTTAACACGTGGCGACTAGCTAAAGGAGCCAAAACTTTCTCAGAAAACGTTTTGCTGGCATTGTTTATTGAATTATCCGAGACCAAGAAATCAAGCACTATGGAGTACGTATTCAATGCTAAAAGCAACAATAAAAACGAAAAAAGACATATAGATATCGACACCTATCCTAAATTAGTGGAATTTTTAAAAAGAGCCTCATCTGGTCATCACCCAAAAAATCGAAGGTTTTCACAGCATCTGAAATTGAAAAGTTTCTCTTAACGAAGCACCTGATTCCGTATATTTGGCGACAAAAGTAAGTCAGTTGCACATTCAGTAGGTATCTACTTAAGTATATTAATCAACTACTTAACATAATCTAATACGTACTTAGTAGATGTTGATAGGCATAATTATGTATGCATATCAATTTTATTAAATTATCTACTACAATAGGTACTCTTTACGTTACAGGTTGTTCTTATTATTGGTTTAGGGAGCATGTCGAACTAATGAACTAACACAAGTTAATATCAAAAACATTGAGAAACATTCAGATGACTTACTATTAATTAATTTACCTAATACAAAGACAAAAAGAGACCGCAACTTCGTCATACGCAAGGAATACGTAACAATTATTGAGAAATATCAAGCCTTACTCCCGCCTAACACTCCAATCAACCGATTTTTTCTACAATATCGCAACGGAAAGTGTGTTAGACAGCATATGGGTGCTAATAAAATTGGCAGTATCCCACGAATAATAGCAACATTTCTTGAACTTCTAGAACCCCTGTTGTACACGGGTCATTATTTCCGACGAACTTCAGCCACACTTTTGCCCGATTCAGGAGCTCATCTCCTGTCTCTTAAGCGCCTTGGAGGCTGGAAGTCCATTGCGGTTGTAGAGGGATACATAGAGGATTCCATCCAAAATAAGTCTAAAATATGTAAAGGCATCACAGGAGACATTACACTGAAAGAGCCTCAGTCGGATCCTTGGACTGGCCCTTCGCCATCAAAAATAAGCCGTTACGAAACACTCTGTCATTACGACTCCGTTACGACACGCGATAACCATCGCCCTCTCTCGCCAACATTTACGTCAAGGGTATCCGATGGATCGGTACAACTATTAAGTAACTATGACAGATAGTTTACCGAAAAATAGTACACAAGTCACTAACACCAACATTACAGTACCTAATAAAAATATTACACTCAAGTAACTGTGGCAACGTTACTTTCCATTTTTCTTAGTTCAAAATATTTGTGAAAAAAGAAATACCTAATCCCAAATGCCTCTGTAAAAGGATCTCTTCGACATAAATTTTATGACAAACGGATGGTTGTAGACAAAAAACACCCATGACGCTTACTTAGGTGTTCATACGATAGCATCGAGGAACTAACGAGTTGCGCAAAAACATTTTAGGTAAAAAAAACTTTTTTACAAAAAAACAACCGACTTCGTATTTTCGTTTTTGGCCACCGACTTCCAAAATTAAAGTTATTTTTCACGTCTTTTAGTGTATTTTTTGGAAGTCGGTTGTTTTTTTGTAAAAATGTTTTTATTTTTCACTTTTTAGTTGCGGTACCTACCCGACACAAATTCGTATACCACTACTTGGTGTGTAAATAACAGTGACAGGAAATTATTAACACATCATCCATATAAACTAAGTGGAAAAAATATGCAGTTTTAAGGATAACTCAAAAACTACTGGTTAGACCTTGATCAAATTTAAATGGGACCACATGTGAAGCACCACCTATCAAATAAAAAAAGATTCATCCAAATCGGTTCACCCAGAAAAAAGTTCTGAGCTAACAAATAAAAAAAAAAAAAAAAACATACAGACGAATTGAGAACCTCCTCCTATTTGTGAAGTCGGTTAAAAAAAATATATATAGACGAATTGAGAACCTCCTCCTTTTTGAGAAGTCGGTTAAAAATTGCCCTTTTTTCCTCAGTGCCCCGTTACGTACTGTTATAACCGGTTTCCGGATTAGGTTTTTAAAAAAAGAAACCGCTTTAGGCTAAAATAAAACCTTGTATTAATATAAAGCACGAGCGCACGGTAGGATTGATGGGAGACGACTGCCGTGCTGGACTGTGAGGAGGGGCAGACAGGAATGAGAGGATGCTGCGTCAGCCGCAAGAATGCAGTGTAGACTGCTGAGTAAGCCAGAAGGGGTACAGATGTAAGATGTAACAGTACACTCCAACCAAAAACTTTGAAAATTACAGTGACTAATAATAGAAAAAGTATTTATTTAAATATGTTACTAATTATTATTCCTACACTTTACTGGCTTAGGTACGAGACTGAAAGATTTCTTTTCATCAATATTTTTTTCTTCAGAAGATAAATTGAGACAATTAAAATTAAGAACAATTAATACTATTTTTTATAAGAACTATTAATAATAGAAAATATCCGAAGTTTTAAATAACCGCGAAAAATTTCAACGCAAGGGGGTTCAGAATATACTGAATCGTGTCCCTGCCGCCCTGTGTACATTAAAGTCAAAACATCATTGGACCAATCAGAATTCTAGAAAGATATAACTACTGGCCGCACATTCGCTTTGTCTGTATTCACTGCACAAATGAATACGGAACGCTCAGTGCATTCTCTATGTCCATCGATCTATGTCTATCTATGGGCAGGCCGCACCGCATCACAACGCATTGCAAAAATCCTCCAGCATCACTTTTGTACATTTTGTATGAACCATCGCACACTATAGAATAGGTGGGCCACTCCAGGCCGCAGCGCAGCGAACTGGTGGACCGCTCGTCAGGAGTATTTTCGGGGCAACTGTTTTGCGTTGCGGCCCGCGCCTGTAGTGTGCGATGGTTGCGCCTGAAGTGTGCGAGATTATTTAAGATAAGATAAGATTTCTTTATTTGTTTAAACACTGTGTACATACAAGAGCTTGCAAGGTATTAAATAGTTTGAGTCGAATCATGTTTAGCCGTAAGTATCGGCGTACAAATATTTCCATAACATTGAAAAGCATTAACAAAAAAAAAACGAAAAATTACCTAGAATAGTCACACATTTTTTATTAAAGAAACTATAAATTAGAAATTATTTTTGTTTTAATGTCAAAATTCCATATTCATATAAATGTCATATTAGTGTCAGGAGCAGCCTGACTGTGCCAGCAGTCTCTTTATGCCAGCGTTATTTTAACACAATCTCATATTTGTCACATTTGGCAAAAGTCAAGGTGAAGGTCAATGAGAGGTCATTTATAGATCGGGCTCGGCACACCTCGAGGTGTTCCTATTACATATTTTTTCACCTAGGACCTCTAGTTTTCGAGATATTAGCCAAAAACTCATAACGGGTTTGCTAATTATTTTACCAGCAAGTGTTTTAGAACGTCACTTACGTTTACAATGGGCCATGACACCTAACTCTGTGATCTGCGTTGCTGGCGCTACTGGAACACCTAGGTAGTCCAAGTAGGTACTCCTCTCCTCTAAGTTAAGTTTAGAGATTTTGCAAAGATAGTAATAGACGACCGACTGCACGCGTGACATTGGTGCCGATTCTCTTGTACACCGAACTAAACTAACTAAACTATCACTAAAATTCAAAAAAGATACAGTACTGTTTTTGCACCTTTTTTATTTTTTTTATTGGGTGGTAAATCATCAAATGACCTCTCCCGCTCTGAGCGGAGCGGAAGGGCGTGTCAGACTGTTACCGACTAAAACCCACCCGTGTTCCTTCAGTTGCCTGTGCGCAAGGGCCACGGTAACTCTTTCAAACAATCCGCGACCCCGGCAGGCATCGGCCCTATCGGACCCCGTCAATTATGCTGACATCTCTTTGAGGCGCACACCAGCTGGGCAATCTTTCTTAGAATGGGGGTCTGGAATAATCCCCATACTTGGCCGTTCTCGTAAAATAAAACAATTACCTAACCAAGAAAATGCTCTTGTATTTTTAACCGACTTAAAAAAGGAGAATGGATTTTTTGTATGTATGCACATTTGTATGACCGCAATATTCTGAAAACCTCATGAGCCCCAGGATACCTCCTTGGTCATTTGTTTTTTGTAAAATACTTTTTACTGCAATGTATATTTCTACTTAAAAGGTCAACGATGACGACAAATAGAAAAGTAGAAAAGTATGCAGCACCAACCCCAAATAAATTGGTATAAGGGCCGGACTGGCCTACAAGATACCACGCCGATACTTTTGCCATCTGTACTTACTCGAAATATTTTCCCAACAACCAGTAAAAAAATAACAGGTCAAACAAATCTAAGGCGAAAAGAATACGACACCATTACATTTTACACTTTATTTAACATCGTCATATAACTTACAGTAATTAACAATAAATTTTCACATAATTGTTATTAGCCCTCGCGGGCTATGTACAGAACACCTAGTCTAAGTCGCAACATTCGAAAAACACCGATTTAAACAGCATAACGAGGATTAGGTACCGTCAGACGGGGTGAATAGGGATGCAGGGGCGAATCGGAACGAAACTTTAAAAGGGATTTTAACATTGAAATAATATAGTTTTGTTGCCAACAAGGGCACTTAATCGTTAATTATAATACATTAAACACATCAGAGTCCTTTTTGGCAACAGACTATATTATTTCAATATTAAAATCCCTTACAAAGTTTCGTCCCGATTCACCCCTGCACCCCTAGTCACCCCGTTTGTCGGTACGTAGGTATCATCTAATACTGAGGGTATAACACCAAAGGTTCATTTGCACCGTCAAAATATACGCGATTATAGGAAAATGTAACGTAGAAATACCGTATTACAAGAAAAGTGCTATAGGTACACAATAATCATGCTATGCCTACTATGAAAGTTCGTGAAATTCTACGTAGAAAATTAATTTTCTATTTTAAGCCAAGTCCTGTTTATGTTTTTTTTTTCAAATATACGCTAAAAATGTATTAGGTACTTATACAATTTGGAAAAACTACCCTTTTTAATATTACAGATGCAAACTACCCTTACATAATTATTAATCTTATAACGACAAATTAATATACACATCAAAAGATTTTAAGTAGGTTACATCGAACAAAACCGATGTTATTAGGCAGGTATGGGGAACTTATCTTGGACAGAAAAAAAACATTGATTTTACATAGAAACTGGTTTTTTGGGCAAAGGAACCTGAGAACGCTAACAATTTATAAAAAAATCTACTCACAATTTTTGAAAAGATTAACAGGTGATTAACTATCTAGTTATTCTAGAGTATAAATTACTAGCAAGGTGATGAAATATGGGTAGGTGGTTGGTACCTATCTGATTGATTTACGGTTTAAAAAAACGTGGTGATTGAAAATTACATTGATAAAAAACCTTAGCAGAAAATTTGGAAATAGTTCACCCTGTACCTTCATCGAAAAACTATAGAGGGTGGAAAAACTAAACCCTAATCCAGGAAAAACAAATAGAATAAAATAAATATGACGATTTTTTTTAATAGTTTTGTAAATAGAATTAGTATGCTTTACTGTACGCCAAAATAGATGGGTACTAATTGAATAAAATAAGATATTTTCGTATTCAGAAAGTTGGTGCCATAAAAATGTCAAGAAAATTACCAAAAATATAAAAAAGCATAATGCAGTAGCATTTTGCTTGGCATAATAAGAATTTTTATTTAATTTCAGTACCTCACACCATGATTTGTCGCAGGAGTGGCCTCAATCGTGACAATACTGGTTGGAAGACCGGTAGTGCGACCAAACTTCCTTGGTCGGAGCTTCTGCGGCCAAGATTGTGGCCGGTCGTGTGACATTTCGTGGTCGTGGACTCGTAGTGGGCGATCCCTTATTCGTACTGTACTATCGAGAGAACTATATCATTTATAGAGCTTCCAATAAACCCTGATTACAATTTTTGGTTGCAAGCTGCCCCTCTTGACAATTCAAATGATTCTTAACTTTACCCTAGGGCCTAGGGCCCGATTAAGTTTTGCTGTGGCAATCTAGCATGTTACGTTGCTAACTACCGTATTAATTAAGTTATCAGTGCTGGTATTAAATTAATTTTACTCAAGTACAGCCCTAAAGTTTTGAAAAAGTGTGTCAACCTTATTTGATGTGCGTTATTCAGATATATTTATTATATTATATTATTTTAATACAGGATGTATTTTAACTTCCGGATAAATTAAAGTTAAAAGTAAATTATTTAAACTTGATTCAAAGCAAAATACTAAAAAGTTGTACCTACTTGCGTAGCGAAAAAAAGGTGCAGTCGGTGCTACAGATTTTCGTTTGCTACACTTAGCTTACACGCTGCCGCTGTAGCAATTTTCGTGCTTTTGAATTTGATTAACTTTAGGAAAGCGATTATACTAAGTTAACACAAGATCAAAGCCACAAACCACCATCTTTCATTGTCCTTCGTCAAAACACATCCTGTTTAGTTCAGCAGGAGATGTACCTACACAAGACGTGTATACATTATAAGATTTTGTTATAAAAACCAGGGTGTGCTGCAAAATTACTTTTTCAAGAAATAATATTAGGTGCACAAGATAACCTTGCAAATACTACGTACCTACTGATATTAATAAAGCTTCTGCAACTACACAAACATATTATACAATTAGCTTTATTATGTAGGTAACTTAATGAACTTATGCAGCATTATAATATTATAAATAGGTTTAAAAATACATGTTCTATAATGGTCCTCTACTATTTACATACATATAATACGTGAATTAAAATATCGTTTATTTTTATACTCATTTCGTTTCAGATGTTGCCATTTTATAATTTTATATTTTTTTAAATCGAGTCTAAGGCCCGTAATAATAAACGTTCCTCAATGCCGTGTCCAAGTGCGCAATCATTTGATACGCCATTATTACGATATCAGCATCTCAAGATCATTGCTAATTAATAAACACATGAATACAGTATCTCAGTTACCAAGATCAGCTCCTCAATGCGCTGTACTTGATGGCTTGATTTCGTGAACGATTACGTCACATTGACCGAAGACCGAAGTTTTAGAATGACATGCATCACATTTCATTATTTTATGTTGTAAGATTTATTGAAATACTTGTATTTTGTTAAAACTTTAATGGATAGCGCTGTATCACGTTATAAAGTTGTTTTCTACCCAAATAAGCGTTAAATTGTAAAAAAAAAATGTGTTTTTATTTCCCAACAAATAAAATAAAAAATAAATAAAAAAAGTCTTTTTTTTATGTTTGATGCTGTAGGTTGTGATAAATGTATTAGGTCACCATAAACAAGCTGAAATATGAATTTATTAGATTACATTTCACATAAATATATTGGGTTTTAAAATTAGATTAATTGGATTTACTCTTTTTCTTTTTTGTTTTTTTTTTTTTTTGGATTGTATCTACTTTTAAAGTTTATTTATTTATTAAACTTTATACAACTAAAGAAATACATTTGTGGACTTAATGGCTTTGTGTTATACCTATAAATAGTAATTAAATATTCTTTATTATACTTATGATAAATGTATTTAAAATATTTACATAGGTAGATAGGTACCTACCTGAAATGATGCTGTAGCATAAAACCGGTCATAAAATATCGTCATAGTAGGTACTCTATTTCATCGTAATAATTAATTTCACCCAAAATATTTTTAAACTCCATGTTTCGCGCTACTAATCACGACCTTAAGTCACGTACTGCCTACACTCAGGTTTACGCATCTCGAGTAAACACACCTGTTGTATACTTAAGTGTAGAGTTTCGTTTATTAATCAGTCCATCACTCGGCTGATAACGTAAATCCAAGCCGTAACTTAAGTACACAAATGCGACCATCAAGTGCGACCTCTTGGGCTGAGGAACGTTTATTAATACGGGCCTAAGTAGTCTAAGTTCACATACCTAGGTACAGGCATTTTTAAACATTTAAATATAGCGTTACATTCGATCGTTCATAAACATTAATTGAAATTGGATATTTATACAATTAATTAATTAATCTTACTATCTATTTAATTGAATAAAACATCAAATTGACATTTATAATTGATGCGTTCTTTAATCATTTAGAACAGTTTTTTGTTTGTTTTAGTAAGTTGGTTAGATAAGTTAGGTTGGGAACCAAAAAGCATTGTAAAGAAGAACCCACTGCATTCGGAAGTCATTGGCTGAATGAAGCTTTTCTTCCCACGCATTGCATTAATTAAGCACAATCTATTATGTACTTTAACGTTTTAATAAATAAGCACTTTGTTCTTTTTCAACAAGTGATTTTAATGATACATTCTGTTATTTCAAATTAGGAATATCACCAAATTTTTAACACCAACATTGTCACAAGCGATTCTTATAAAGCCTTGTTATTTTACACTGGCAACACAACCAATATTAAGTGAAGCCACATTTAGCGATTATTGTCGAAAGGATATACCAATACATATTACACAAAGATAGTTTTAATTGACGATCACTAAGTAGGTCTGATACATATTTCATCATTATGTTGAAATGAGCTGCAACATTGTTCATTCTTACGAGTGAATACGTATACATTGGTCATAAAGAGGATACGCCATTGAAATAATACTACGACAATGCATAAAGTACAGAGATGAATTATGTATACTTTGAGTGTTTCGAATAACTTTAAATCATAATTTTATCACATCAACATTTTCTTCATTGAATTATGTCGACATGAAATCATGAATATTTACAATTTAATTGACAAATACTTATATTTGCTGACTTTCGACGGCATTTACCTACATGTCAGAGATTCACATTATCTATTATTCTTAGAATAGGTATGGAGACATATTCAGCTTGAATGACAGCGATAGGGCTCGATAAATATTGAAGTTTCTTAAAGATAAGCTGGAGAGTGGGGATTTGTCACATTAACTTTGGAGTTAAAAGCATTTTTATGTCCAAAATCCCTTCTTATTAGAAAGTATTTTGGACGTAAAAACGATGATAATATTTATAGTCTATTGACTATATTATTTTACTACCGGAATATTCTTAAATTACGACTTATTTAAACACTGACTAGACATATATATGGTGGGTTTTTGTTACGTACGATACTTTGAGCGATGTTAAGAGGGCTCTTCCAGGTCCGTCTATCTTCAACGCGAGCATGATTGAAAAGCTTGTTGTTTCATCCAACGCAATGTTTGAAATAGAAGCAAGAGTGAGAACGCAATAACATCGAACGAAAATTGGCGCGCTGAGATTTCACAAAACTTGTTCCAGGAAATACGTGTTTTTCAAAAGGCCTTACAAGTTTTTGGAACAAAAATATCGTCATTTAAATTCTCCACGTTTTCTTTAGTTTTTCAATGTATGAGTATATTATGAACGGCCAAAGTTCCGATAACCTTTGTGCAAAAAAGCAGATTTTCAGACGTTTTTAATGAATTTGTTTCTAAAAATAGTATTTTTTTCTATTAAATAGAAACCTAGATATAAACCACAAGATATATGTGTGTTCAAAATAGATGGAGGAATATTTGTAATAACGCCATTATCATGTGTGAGAGTTTGTATGGGGATTATGACGGGTTGGCCGCTCATAATTCTTTGAGTCCCGAGATCGCAATATCGGGCGGGGCACAATAGTTAATCATTGTGTCCAATTACTCGGGATTAAAGAGGTTAACGCTCTTTTTGGTCTAAATTAAGCTTTACACGAGTAAAATACACATTATACTAAGATGACGAGATGTTAGGTTACGCTATGTTTTCTAGTTGATCATGGGATAAAAGATAATTTGGTACTTATTTGTTGATTATTACTGTCTAGTAACAGTCCAGTTATCCTTCGTTTCAAAACACAACATCAGAGAAAGTGCAAAAAAAGAACTAACCTATAAAATCAGCTAATTATCTTTTGGTTAAAGAATTTTCTTATAATAGACACAAACACGTTAACTTTATAATATTACAGCTAAATAGATCACAGAATTGGAATGGGAGAGTGCTTTAATAAGTATGAAAGGAAGAAGGACGCTGAGGTATTTAGATCATCATGGAAAACGGGTCTTTGGAAGATGAGTGATTTCAGCCAAGGGGTAGATTTTCTAACGATTAACAAGAGTAAGGCTTTAAGCTAATTAATATATTATATTTAGGTAATACATTACTCAGGGTACGTATATTTAATTTAATTAGGATATATTTATTTAGGCATTCACTAGTCAGAAAATCTATATACAAAATTCTATATAAAATAAAAACGTAGGAATATGTGAAAATAAATACACGTGGAACATCATAAGATTGAAACTTAAGTTCAAGTACTATTTACATAAAAAATAATTACAGTTGTTGTTGTAAGTACAGTTCCTACTTTTGAATAGCTGTAGTAAAGTACCAAATGTATTAAAAAAAAAAAACTCACATAACTATTGTAGTAATTCGTCAAACATCGATGTTTTGTGATAAAAATATAATTTACAAAATTATATTCACTCTATAACTAATAATTTAGACTGAAATATACATTATTCTGAAAAGTGACTAAGTCCTTTTGGTATTAAACATAATATCACAAACGAAAACATCTTAATATATAGTACACATTACGATATTCGCGACTAGATACGTTTTCAAAAAGTCATTTCACTAAAACTATGCAAATATTCATAAGATATTTATACATTAAAGCGAATTATTCTTTTTTGCTTCAAGTCACATATACATAGACAACACGCCAACAAAATTAACAGGTTATAGTTAGTTACAATACCTACAGAAACTTAGTTTAGAAAGGTAAACAAATGGATTCGCATTTGCTACGAGTTTTAAAACCCATAAACTGCGACGTTGTAAGTATAAGAATTTAACCTACGTAGGTACTTACGTAAACGTCCCGTCACGTAAAAAGAACGCTGGCCGTACATGCGCGCTGAGCGATTATTTAATTCCAGCCTATTCCGAAGTACCTACTAAGTTGCTAGTAAATTACCTATTATGATTCTACAATAAAACCATAGCCTTTAATATAGTAATAGTATATAATATTATAACACATTCCCTCCATGTCGCTTAGCGTTCTTTTTACGTGACAGAATCTGTACCTGTAGTAAAAATAGAATCTACCTTTCAATAACTAAGATCCCACTTTATACGAGATTCTCACGAGTACTTTGGTTAGAAAACAGCAATTTGTGCGTAAGCAACACCAGTGCTTCACAAAGCTATTTACAACATGGTAATGCCTACTTCGTGTTCGACGTTTCTTTTCCATTTTAAAGCGACATTAGGCAGTCATTTTAAGGCGTCCGCAGAAAGGCTCCACGCGGCGGTGTGACGTCATTCTGGTAGAACAATTTCTATGAAGTTTTCATAGAAATTGTTCTACTGGAGTCGCGTCGGGAGCCTTTACCTCAACCATCATTTTGATGGCGGTTTTCAATAAAAAGTACTACCAAATATCGCTCCAACTCGCCATTTATATACATAATTAAATTTTGCAATTGTTTGCTACCGATTGAGGCATGCAATAACTAAAATTACCACTCGACCAAAACTACTTAACCGCTTAATATTATTAATAAATTAACACTAGCATTTCTATTGTGAAAGTGAGTAGAAATACCATTTTAATTTTGACCGCTAAAGTCCTTCACGGTTATGTTAAAATTACTTATATTATAAAAGATATACTGAAACTAACATCGATGCTTCTTTGATCATAAGACAATAGCGTTTTTATAAAACTTAACTAGTGTTTGTAATATTTTAAATAAAATTGTTTAGTTAATTATTAATACAACATAGGCCGGCCGCTGATTCAAGATTAAACTAGAAAGTAAGAAATTTGTTATATTTCTATGAAATGTTGAATAATTATAATAATAAAAATAGTTAACTTGTAAATTTCTGATAATAATTAGACAACACAGACCAAAGTAATAATGACTTGTTTACTAATAAATCTTAATATCGAACCTTTAACTAGAACCTAATCGTTGGAATGTGCTTTAAATGGCCTATGTATACATAGAAGAAATGGTCAAAAGTGCATTTTTAATACACAAGTCATATCCATATTTTCCTTACGTCTGTTCCAAAAATTCGAACAAAATTTACAACTGTCACATTTGACAGTTGACAGCCAAGCGTGCCAACTTAACAAAACAAAAGTGTTGCTAACGTGAAAAATTAATAGGTAGAGATGCAGTCGGGGTGGGTGAAGTATCCGAAGACGTTGAGTTCGTAGAGACTGGCGAGGGTTATGAAGAGGATGTACCATACCATCAGTACTGCGCCGTACTTGCGGTCCAGCTTCCAGCCGTTAGCGTGCGTGGCGACCACCAAGAAGATTACGGTGGAGAAAAGAGAAAGCGTTGAGTAGATCAGACCTATGATAATTAAAAATTAAAATCAATTTATTTCAGGTACCATATAACCCATATTAGACAAGTATTATAAATTATTGAACAATAAATACAAAATCACACATAAATAATTGCAATTAAATGAAAGAATATTTAAAACTCATATTAATAGTACACTTTGTCAACAAGCATATTACAAATTAGAGGATTATATCCTAGATAAGAATGCTTGGAAACATGCTGGTCCTGCTCCATAGAACAATCTAGAGTCTAGACAAAATCAAACTGGTTGCTAATTTAATTGTATAATTAATAATTTTTATGACGTTGTTTTTTACATTATGTAACTACACACTAAATTATTACATTTGAAATTTTGGAAAAATCATTTACTTTCAAGATTTGTAAATATGTGAGCTCCATGTATCTATCTCATAATTAATTTACCTGTCATGCGCTATATTTAATTATTTTTACCTATTGTGGTATAGTAATTTTATTCTAGGTGCATCGTTTTCACATATAATTAATGTATACATAATATTGTAAAACATTTTTAAAAGAGTAACGGTGGAGTTTCTTGCTTCTATTCTTCTCCATACGAAACTACATTTTGGAAGGGGCAACTGGAATCAATTCTATTTTTTTTTGTAAATTTTGACGTTCAAAAGTGCCTTTTATGTGCCTATTTGAAATAAATGATTTGACTTTGACTTTGATAAACGAATAAATACAATATAAATACAACATCAACACATATAAAATAAGTTTTCATTTCTGCTTCATTTTTGATTCCCTTCATTTTTTTCTACAGCTTTATCTTGTAGAAAACCTGTTTTATTTTTCTAGAATTTTATTTAGGACTGTTTATAAATAATTTAGTATTGACTAACCGTGCTGTCTTTAAGCACAGCATACTTTGACCTAGGCACAATAAATGATAAAGTTAATTTTAAATTATTTTGTGACAGAGTTTGGCACTTTATTAATACCGTTAGGAATAACATTGTGAAATATTACCCATACCTTTGTGATAAACGTGGACATGCGAGCCTGGGTGGATGATGGCCGTCTGGATGAACCACGGCAGACCGAGGCACACCAGGATATCAAACACGTTGGAGCCGACAGCATTGGAAACCGCCATGTCACCGTAACTGTGAAAAAAGGGAAGACGTTAAGAGGGATGCGCTAAGGTAGCCCGCAAAATTCAAAAATACTTACGTTTTTTTGCAATTTGCAGGTCACTGTCAGGTTGTATGTTGATTAAAATATGATTCGCGGTTAGAACAAAGATGGCTTTACAAAATTATAATCATTAGAATCAGCAATACTACTCGTTAAGTTACAATTTGCCTCAAATGTCATGATTTCATGAAATAGTCATTCAATAGGGTAGGTAGGGTATATGAACTTAGAGAGATGTATTGATGATTTTTGTGATTATAATTCTCTAAATAAATATTTGATACGGCCGCGAATCATATTTAGATCAACATACAACCTGATACTGACCTGCAAATTCCAAAAAACGTAAGAAAATTTGAATTTCGCGGGATACCCTGGCGCATCTCCCTTAATAACAATGTAGCGTAGAATAATCTTATGATAAAAAATATTGTAGTAATAGCAACTTATTGGTTACCTTCTCTTTGTGTTGCTGTATTAGAAAAATTCAAAACTATTTTTTGATTTTAACATCTCCGTATCAGCCGAACACAAGCTCACCACCTAAGTTTTCAAGTTGAGATTTTTAGAGAATAGACATCACACACGTCTGTCATTAATGTGAAAAATATTTCTTTCTTCTGATATTTTTTCTGTGTTTGTAAATTGCTGATAGTACGACTGAGTAGTACACACGGCTACATAACAAGCTATACATTTCCAGTATAAGCTGATCTCGCATTGTATAGGATTTCCGCACAATGAGTAGTCAGCTTACACTGGAAACTTCGATCAATAATAGCACTAGATTCCCGATAAGCGCTTCAAAAACGGCCCGAAAAATAAGAGCACAATGACTTTTGTGCTCTTAATTCAAATTAGTGTTGTCCAAACATAGCCAACATTAAGACGTCAAAATGCCACAGTGCGCGTTCAAAAGTTATATAAATAACCACCGTAACACCAAGATTTTGGAAGGAATATCTTTTTATCGGTAAGTTTATATAATTATGTATGTGTTTTTAATAAAATTAAAATAATTAAATAGTAAATATAAATCATTTACCAAATATTATGATTGTTTAATCAAAGTTTGCGACAACGCGCCTACTATTGTAACAAACATCGACTGTTCTGGAACAGGGAATGTATGGAGTAGTATTATTATTTCATAAATATGTTATTTTTGGATTGGTTCGAAATCAGACCAATCCGGAGTAAATCTAAATTAGAGAGAAGTATTGATGATTCTTATGATTATAATTATGTAAATACACATTTGTTATTGTCGCGAATCATATTTTGATCAAGATATAACCTTACTAACCTGCAAGTTGCCAAAACGCAAGAAAATTTGATTTTCGCGGGCTGCCTTAGCACATCCCCCCTAAAAAAGACCGATTACGATTGTCCAGATACATTATTTAAAGCATCCACCTCGCACGTCGCACCTTCAGTCATGGTTGTTTACCTACCACTCTTATTTGCAGTTTAATTTTAACGAAAAAATAATTTGATTCAATACAAATATTTATTATAACTTCTAAATCGCGTACATGAGTAAACGCACCCATTTTTTATACGGGTTGATTACAATAAGCCAACCTGCAGACCATTAATAGCTATGTCTTATAAAAAATAACAATTGTACTAATTTAGTCCTACTACTTTTTTTTAATCGGTCAAAAATATTTGCTACCATACAAAACGAACCTTCGCCTAAAAAATATATATTTCTGCAACTCTACGACTTTCAATACTTACAGTGTTCTGAGCATTGAAATGTCATACCAAGAACTACGTCTAGTTCCAAAATAGAGTAAGCATGAAATTGTCAACAAAATGTTTTTAGCTTTACTGCTTAGGTTTTAAGTTTCATTTTAGAATACATATTTTTGTACTTAATATAAAAATGACTTTTTATTTATTGCTTTTACATTTCTCAGATGACAGAAGGACTTACATATAAATATTTTGCAATCGTAATTAAACTTTATACTTGAGCATTAAGGTTTATAATGAACTGATGTTGTTAATATTATAAAACCTTTTTCTATATTTCGTAGTATGACATGTAAATGTTTATGTTTGTGTAAACGTGGCCACTTCAGCGACTTGTTTTTGTTCCTGATCCTGTATCTAGTGCTATTATTGATCGAAGACTGGAAATGTATAGCTTGATGTGTAGCCGTGTGTACAAGCACTAACACTGTTTACCCATAATAAAAAACTTTTTTACAAAAAAACAACCGACTTCCAAAAAAAAACACTAAAAGACGTGAAAAATAACTTTAATTTCCGAAGTCGGTGTCTTTGGTTATGAATTTTCGTTTTTGGCCACCGACTTCGGAAATTAAAGTTATTTTTCACGTCTTTTAGTGTTTTTTTTTGGAAGTCGGTTGTTTTTTTGTAAAAAAGTTTTTATTTTTCACTTTTTAGTTGCGGTATCTATCCCACATAAATTCGTATACCATTACTTGGGGTGTAAATAACAGTGACAGGAAATTATTAACACATCATCCATATAAACTAAGTGGAAAAAATATGTAGTATTAAGGATAACTCAAAAACTACTGGTCAGACCTTGATCAAATTTAAATGGGACCACATGTGAAGCACCACCTACCAAATAAAAAAGAATCATCCAAATCGGTTCACCCAGAAAAAAGTTCTGGGCTAACAAATAAAAAAAAATACAGACGAATTGAGAACCTCCTCCTTTTTGTGAAGTCGGTTAAAAATCATTTTAGCCTTGGCTGCTTTCGAGCCATGTGGCTATATGAGGCTGGCACACGGCGTGCAGATTGGTCAGTCAAACAAATTGCTAGCGTGACTGATTGACCAAGTTGAGCCGAACGAACCAATGTTTTGTAACTGATCTTGCCTTTTTAATGCATCTTAGGGCCAGTTTCACGAACGAAATTTTCGCAAAATTAATTTTGTGATAATTTTCGTTGGGGACACTGGCCGTTAGAATCGGTTTTCATGTCCGAATAGCTTGCAGTGGAGTAGGTATTATAGCAGGCATTATCGTCAATAATATCTACGAAATCAAACTCCAAGCATTTATTTTAAATGAACCAATTACAGGAACTTTGGAATTGTCAAGGGGTCGATCAGTCAGAACGATGAAGCTATCGAGTCGTATAGATTTTGTTGAACTATTCTTTGATCATCATTCTCTTACTCCAATTTATTTGGAGCCAGCGCAACATATCTTTTCCTTCTATACTGATAAATGATAAATGATTTTATTTCTGTAACTAGGTTTGTACAAACACTTTTACACGTCAACCATATTTTTAAAACTAGATGAGGTCGGCGTTTCCTATCTGACTACTTCCCTTTTAGTCCTCATCTCGGTTATAATATTGAAATATTCTTTGATGATTTATAATAATTAGTGGCTCCGTGAGCTGTACATCTCACGAGTCTGTGTTTGCATAGCTTAAAACTGAATAAATGTCCACCGCGCACCTTAAAACAAAAAATTCTCACTGTATTAACTACCTAACGCTTTACGTCTAAAACGCAGTCATATTCCGAAAGCTGATGAAATTCTCTTGTGATTTCATGTGACACAGGAAATTTGTTTTTTTTTTCATTATTTTCCACCCCCTCACACTCCCGGCCCCTTGAAGTTTATGCGTAACAAAAAAGTTTTGTGACATTTTTGATCATTTTTCGGAATGACTGAAATATGTTTTTTTACGTTTTCAACCCTCATAACTTCGCCATTTGGAAAAAAATCGAAAATTTATCGACAAAAATATCCATATAATTATCGAACCTGCTCACAAAATTTTACGAGAATCGGTTGAGAAATGCGACCTGAAGAGGAGAAGAGCTATCTGCCGGACATCTGGACATAGGAAAGCGTTTTTGCCCAAGCGGAAACGGAGACGCTTCGCGCTCGCTCGGTCAATAAGTAAACTTACCCCTCCTTGATAACAGCGAGTGAAGAGAGCGCATCAGGTACAGACACACCGGCTGCTACGAACGTCAGGCCCATCACTGTGTCCGGGATGCCCAGCGTGTAACCTGCGGGACGAGAGTTAGGGTCAGTTGGTGAAGTTGTTGTTATAAAACTGGAGTCGGATATTAAACAGAACACAAAATTAAATATAGCTAAAAGGGACAATAGTGAATCTTGGAAACTAAGAATGGCTAAAGTCGCAACACACGCGGGTAGTCAAAGCCGAATCTTACAATTCAAAGACTTTTAGTTTAACTTAATTTTTCACAGTAACTCTTCAGTATTTTATGAGTCAGACAGTCAGTCAGGCAAAAAACATGAAAAACAGAATTATACATAACACAACATAACATCACGCCTTGTTTCCCTGAAGGGTTGTGCAGAAGCTTACCTATTCTACTACACCCACATTTCGCCAGTTATTTTTAAGTCCCATGTAATAGGCGGCGAGCCTAATGCCATCAACCGGGCACAAATCCAGACTCCAGGCTGCTACTGAGAAATCCCAGATGGAAAAACCCAATAACACTTTGTCCGATCTGGGAATCGAACCCAGTACCTCGTGCTCAGCAGAACCGTTTACGACGACCAGACCATAGAAGAGGCATAGGTTGTTAATGACATTTCTAAACGTTGAACAGAGGGTAGGAAATTGAACTATTTAGGGCGGTTTTTTAATCGTTTTAATAATAGGTCTTTACCTATGAAATTGCCGTTTTGTATGAAAAAATTTAAACGAATTTTTTTCATGAATTTTTTATTTGTATTAATCGAAGTAATCACCCATGCAATCAATGCATCTTTGCCATCGCAGTGGCAGTTTATTGATGCCCTTCTTAAAGAAATCAGCTGGACGGGAGGCAACAAATTCTTCAAAGGCATTTTGTACTGCCTCTCGGGTATTAAATTTTTTTCCCGCCAAGAAGTTATCCAAATTCTGGAAAAAGTAGTAGTCTGTAGGCGCAAGGTCTGGTGAGTAGGGCGGATGACGGAGAGCTTCCATCCCCAGTTCTTGCAACTTGGAGACCGTCTGCTGTGCAGTATGAGGTCGCGCGTTGTCGTGCAGGAGCAGCGGAGACGAGCGATTGACCAATGCTGGTTGGAGATGCGCCAGCTTCTCCATCATTGTGTTCAGTTCTTCACAGTACACATCTGCAGTAATGCTCACCCCGTTTGGTAAGAAGCTGTGATGAATCACACCGGCGCTAGACCACCAAACAGTGACCATCACTTTTCTAGGGGTAAGTTTTCGTTTAGGGCATTGTTTAGGTGCTGAACCAGGATCCAACCAACTTGCTGAGCGCTTACGGTTATCAAACAGAATCCATTTTTCATCGCAGGTAACAATGCGGTTCAAAATTCCTTCATTTGTGTGTCTGTTGAGCAGTGCAAGGCACGTCTCGACGCGTACTTCGCGCTGGCGATCATTGAGTTCGTGGGGCACCCATTTGTCAAGCTTTTTTACCTTGCCAATTTGACGCAAATGGACCAATATTGTTTTGACGCTAACGTCGAAAGCTGCTGCTAATTCAGCCGTAGATTGTGTATCATCAGCTTCCACAATCCCCTTTAATTCGTCATTGTCGACCAAAGTCTTCGGACGACCGCGAGGTTCATTTTTCAGGTCGAAATTTCCAGAACGGAAGCGAGCAAACCAATAACAGGTGGTGCGTTGGTTTGTAGTGTTAGCTCCGTAAACGTCGTTGATGTTGCGTGCCGCTTGTGCCGCGTTGCTGCCACGACGGTACTCATATTCCATAATTACTCGAATTTTTAACGTATCCATGATGACGAAAAAGATTGAAATGCGATGAAAATGTAACACTAATCAATAAAGAAATTACTACTTTTAGAAAAAAAAATCCATGTTTTTAAAATAAAATTAATTTGAAATTAGAATTCTTAGCCAAACAAAAATTATTTTGATTTGAAATGGCCAGTACTGCAGAACGGCAATTTCATAGGTAAAGACCTAATATTATCCCAAAGAGTTTTTAATACTGTAGTTTAACATACGAGTACATATCTATTTGCTAAACAAAAACTGTCAAACCGCCATAGCATAAGCATAATTAGCCTATAATGTTCCCACTGCTGGGACACAGGCCTCCTCTCTGTGAGAGGGAGTGGGCCGTAATCCACCACGCGGTCCCGGTGCGGGTTGGTAGATGTCACATGTCTTCGAATTTTTGGTTCTAGTACATTCCGGTTTCCTCACGATGTTTTCCTTCACCGTTTTAAAAGCAGCGGTGATGAAATTATTTTCGTACCTTCGAACCTACGACCTACATCTCGTAGTCGGGGCCCTTACCTCTGGGCCACCACTGCTCTCAAAAAGCCGTATTTGTGCCTAAACTAAAATTTACATTTAAACGCTCCATATGTACGATCTGAAAATAAAGCACCACTCACCAATGATAGTAATCATCCAGACCATGAAGTAGGAGTAGAAGGAGATCCACAGCATGCTGATCATGAAGGTGACGGGGTACCAGCGACCGCGACAGTCCGGCATCGTGTGGCGACACGACCAGTGGATCGGGAACACCAGGTACCACCACGTGAGCTTCAGGAAGTCTGCGGACATAGTGGTTATCAAGATATTAGACGACTACAGAACAAATATCTTCTTAATGTCCCTCGGGAGTCATCGCATTTCCAAAACCATTAAAATTTGCAAACAAGCATTCGTTTGTATTCAGAAATGCGATGATTCCCGAGGGTTATTATGAAAATAGTTGTACTGTACACCACACTCGTTATTATAGAGGGTGATTTGTCTATGAGTTTCTCGCCTGTCGAATTCGAAACTCGCGAGTCTGTCTGTGCGCGCCCGAGCGGGGGCCGAGCGGACAGTGCCGCCTCCTCACGCCGGACCTCGCCGCTGTATTCGTGCGCGCAACCTCAAGCTATGGTTTCTAAGAAGACCGGTGGCCGTCATGAAAACCTCTCATTTTCACCAGTATTCGACATTAAGGTGACAAAACGCTCTGTATTTGGATAGCCATTATTGTATGACCGTCACCATAGTTTAAACGAATCACATAAGCGATTCTCACAATCTTGCCTTCGAAACACTCTTTGTCTTAATGGGCCGTTATAACTCTAACAGTCCTTATTATGAAAACTCTTCTGAGTCATTGATTGAAGACCACATTCACAAGCTAGTTTCTATGCCCATAATTGGCTTAGCGAAAAGAGGTGTTTAATAATAAATATTATAATTAAACATTCGGAAAGGAGACACCACGTGCTGTGACAGTTCATTAGATTAATCTGGATTTGGGTTACTCCTTAAATCTGTCAGTACCTGGAAGTATAATTAAACTTACTGGCTCCAATGGGTTTGACGAGAGGATCAATAGCAGTCGCGGGATTGTATTCTTTAGCCTTGTAGTAAGCTGGAGCGGCTACGGGCTGAAATGTAATAAATATTTTATTAATTCCTCTTCAAAACTAAGGGCTCATGGTAGCAAAATGCAAAAACCAACGAATGCGAAAGAAAGTTGCAAATCTGAGGATAAATGTGGATATGAGTACTCTTCAAATAATTGAATAGGTTATTTTTGACAATAATTCTTATTTTCATGACTATCACAACATGATAATCACATGATGATGGTATGACACGTTACTGTGTTTGAACGTCAATACACGAATCCAAAAGTAAACTACATGAAATGCCATTTAATTGTTATGTATTCATACTCTTTAACAATGGCACCAGCCATTGTTAAAGAGTATGAATACATGACTGACGCTGGTACCTATGAATGTTACTCACATTCATAAGCACCAGGCGGCAGCGGGGTAATTGCGTACCACACTAACAGTAGGAATGGCTGTCATTTTGACAGTTCAACAACATCCATTGCGGCATTTACGTTGTTGAGCAGTTTTTTTTTCGAACATATGAAGCAATGGATTAACAATGTCATTCAAAATGATTCAGATCGTGATAGATATTGAGCTACGCAATTAAGTAGCAGATTTAATTTTATTTCGAATATTTACACCGTAAAACACTAGTCATCCTGCATCAACATTTTTCTACCAAACGAAGTGTGTATGTGTGTGTATTGGGTTCGTAGCAATGATTGTCACTCTCCGACTGGTTTGTTATTTGAGACTGTCCAGAATAACCTATTCAATTATTTGGAGATTACTTAACGATATAAATCTGATAGCTTTAAAGTTTTGGCGAACACTAGAATACTTGATGATGAAGCTCTTTCTTTACCTGTACCGGTGGTGGCTCCAGTGTTTGATCTATTTGCTGTTGTTGTTGCTGCCCTGCGGACGACTGTTGCTGTTGCTGTTGTTGTTGCTGAGGCTGCTGCGAGTACTGTTGTCCAGACATCTGAGCGTTGTAGATTGGCGCCGACATCTACGGGGATATTATTTTGAAATGGATTATGCCTGAATATTAACAACAGATTCAGATTGTATTTCCATCGAAGATAGAAACGTATATTTTTGAAAATATATGTTCTGTTCCTAAGATCGTGCTTAGAGGTGCATTTATAGAGGTATGAGGAACAGAGTGTAAAGCTCACTCATACTCTATGGAAAAGGGAGGATCCTCCGACCAGACGGGTGTTGTGTCTGGTGGGCAACTGCCCATCTCGCAGAAGGAGGCTGCGGAAAGGGAGCGAGAGATCTCATCCTCTCACCCGGCCCGCAGCAAGCGCACCGGGCGTCGGCGGAGCGCGGACAACGCCCTCGTCCAGCCCCCCTAAATGGGTCCAGGGACGATGGACTTGGGCACGTCCGTCGCCCCCCATACATCAGGACCCGAGGCGGCGCGCAGTGTTCCACGCGCGCCCCTCTTAGACGTCGCGAGGGGAGTCAAACACCTCACTCCCGCCGCTCGACCGGACGGGGCCCGCGGAGGCGGGCTTTGCAGAAGATTCGTACGTTCCGGCGACCCCCGGCGCAGGTGTGAGATGGAACACCGGGGTGGTTTTTAGTCAGTAAGAGTCTAACAGACCCCTGCGCCCCCCCAGGGCGGGGGATGGACCCCGGATCAAAAACAAAAAAAAAACAAATGGTGGGCAACTGCCCGACGGTTGATATCGGGACGTTGTATATATGCTAGTTCCGCGGTAAACTCTGCTTGCGCGATGCAGGATTTTGCGGACGTCAGTATGACGTGTAGCTCGCATGTGGCGATGTAGATACCGCTACACATTATTGGCGGATTTTTCTAAACCTAACTGCTGAGCTATTTTAATAAAGATTACATGAACGAGGTCACTGGTGCTAACATAAATATTATGTAGGTACAGTAGTAAATATAGCACATCGTGCTTTAAAAGCCATCCGTCATATTCATGAACGGATGCCGTCAGTTGAGACTGGTCATCTCTTAGCTGCCAGGTCTTTAATCTTATATTTTGAATAGTTTTATATTGTTTTATTTTATATTGGTCTCACTTATAGAAGCAAAAAGTATAGTGCACACAGGATTTTGTAATATCTTGATTTAAAAGAGTGTCCTTGGAGTTTTTTGCCCGTACTTCTGCACGACCCCAACGACGACTGCGGCTGCGGCTGCGGTTGCTTCGGCCGATCTACGTTTTGGAATGGGCAAAACGCTTCAACATTCTGACTAACTGACCAATTCTTAAGTATCTAAATAGTTTAATTGAAATAAATGCTTAAGTTTGAGTTTGAAAACAAGACTGTCATAGGAAATATGTATGAGCGACAGAGATGAGTGGAGAGTGATAGAGTCAAACTCAAAGCATTTATTTCAAATAAACCAATTACAGGCACTTTTGAATTGTCAAGGGGTCTGTCAGTCAAAAAAATGAAGCTAGTTGCCCATTCCAAAGCGTAGTAGGTACCTATGGAGAAGAACGGGCAAGAAACTCCACGGACACTCTTTTAAATCAACATATAGTTACAAAAAAAAATTGCTCACATCATTCATGTTGAAATTATACATGTGAGAACGATGTAGAAAGACGTGCACGTTAATGCGTACGTAAAAAAAATAAAAAATAAGCCGTGGCAGCTAAGAGATGACCAGTCCCTACTGACGGCGCCCGTTCATGAAAATGACGCATGGATCAGCACCATTCAGCTCAACCAGTTTGAAGGGAACTTAATGATCCAACACAACAATGAAAGAGAGACAGACAGAGTGCTCTCTAAAACTCGATGTGTGATTTACAGCCGGGTAAGTACTGTAGGTTCGTACCGTGTCGTCCCAGGCACGGTTGGGGTCCCACTCGGAGTTGGCCCACGCGGGCGTTGGCTCGGCGTTGTAGGCCGCGTTGTCGTATGCGCCGGCAGGGTTGTAAGATGCTGTCGAGGAGTTATCTTTATGCTTCATTACATTTTAATACACAATTTACGTTTTAAGTCACAACTAAAGATTTGTCTTTCCATCGTGTATTTAGATTAAGGGAGAGCAAAAATAACACTTCAAAAATGGAGCCATATTATCACATCTTGAATTGTGTTTTTGAATTCTCAAGACAGGCAGGTTAAAAGTTGCAAAAAATTTAAAATCCCCAAAAAATATGTTACAATAAAAATATTTTTAAATATGTTATGTTATTTATGTGTTGTTATGTCATATGTATGTGTTGTTGTTGCTATGTGGAATTTAGACCCAATAGCACTAAGTTTAGCGTTAATCATATTAAAATCATGATTTTGACTATCCAAACGATTGGCAGTAACAGAACGATGTTTTAATTTCCATTAGCGCTAACCGTAGTATTTAGTGACTGTTGCAAGCGGGCCTTAGACATAAATGTTTGACAACGACTTTGTTTTTAATTATTAACATCGCAGTCCCTCACGACTGTAAAAAAAGTAGACAAAGTAAACAAAGTAACATAACATAACATCACGCCTGTATTCCCCGAAGGGTTAGGCAGAGGTGTAGCACACCCACATTTCGCCAGTTATGTTTAAGTCCCATGTAATAGGGGGCGAGCCTATTGCCATCAACCGGGCACAAATCCAGACTCCGGGTTGCTACCGCGATATTCCACATGGAAAAACCCGATAATACTTTGCCCGACCCGGGAATCGAACCCAGGACCTCATGCTCAGCAGTAGCGCTTGCGACCACTAGACCAACAACAAAACAAAGTATACGTTGTTAATTACAAAAAGACAATCTTTTCGCTTGTATTGGATGTGCTTCGTAAAGTAATACGTTTAAGTGTACTGACGCGAGTCTCCTAGCGGCGTCTCCTTGGTCTGCCCCTCCACCTGCGCGTACGCACTGTCGCCTGCCGCCGGTGCGAGAGGCTGCCCGCCCGGTGCACTCCTGGGTAGCATCGATAAGATAATTGTTCAGCATTTTGCCTTCATTGATATAATAATACCAGCCTTTTATCGTCCCATCTCAGGGCGAAGGCCTCTTCTTATACAGAGAACGTATGACCATTTATCACTGTACGGAACCGTACATTACATTACCGACTTTCGCGCCGTGCATTCTGCACACACAGCATATTGTACCTATTATTGCAAATAATATGTAAAAATATATATCAATAAATCAGTGTTTAACGAACATTCACGGCGATCGGTTTTATTTCATCATCCCAATAGAATCGCCCCGTTATCATATCGCTAACTATAGGGTTGTACTCTACAATATACGGTTGCGTACAATCACCACATTCACCATGCTTGTTCAAGACGGGTTGGCGATTTCAGACTTATATTAACTATAAGTCCAGGTTTCCTGAAGATGTTTTTGCTTCACCAATGTCAGTAATGTCCAGGATAAGTTTGACATAATTCTATCGATGCTAATGCTTAACCGGTTCTTTGAAACTAATATTGCTTATAATAGAAACTTTTAACTACTTTTAAATAGTCCCAACTTGGGCGCCAAAAGGCTAAATTGGCGCCCACCAATTTAGCCTTTTGGCGCCCAAGTTGGGCCTACTAAGTACACGGTGTTTTACGATTTAACCTAGACTAAAAACAAAAGTTTATCTTTACACTACTAGCACAAACCTGTATGTAACCAAAGCCGCTTGTTCTTCCCTGGTAGGCAACTTGAAAGGTAGTGGAATCGTCATTGCCCAGCGCTCGAGAGTGGTGTTGAATCGCAACGCAACGCAGTACACTCCGTACATTATCAACATGAACAGTGCTTCTGGCCTGAAGAACAAATAACGGAGTTAATACCACTTTCAAAGGAGTAGAAAGATTAAAACCGGATTCGGGATTTTACTTTGGATTATTTAAAATTGAAATCAAATAAGTCTATGGTGATTTTGAAATTACCGTTCACGAACTACTTAAAGCAGAAATACAGAAGAGCAATTTTGGGTAGCTGTGTAGCTAGTCCAAAAGGCTTTATACTAAGTATCATCTTGGTTATCGAAGTGAATTTGAGATTTATAAACGCATAACTCACATGTTAGGAAAGGGTGAAACAATACAAATGCTCCTTTTTTTTAAAGAAAACTTTGTTTCTTCTTGAGACAAGAGAATAGCACAGAAAACGGCAAAAGTTTAAAAAACACTAAAAATAACTCACCAGGACACAATAGAATTAGCAATCGTACACAGCATCACAAGAATGGAGATGGCGTAGAAGAAGCAGTCCCTGCAGAGAGGCCACCAGTTGAGATGCGACACTGTGCCCGCGCACAGAGCACACACCGAGATCACGAACATTATGTTGAACACCGCCGAGCCGATCACGCCTGACACTCCTGGGGAGAGAATGGAAATGAGATAAGAACATTTTATCAGTTTTTTTATGTGTTGATGTAGAGATAAGTATTTCGTTCAGACTTGTGTCGTTGTTATTCCGGTCCTTAATATGCATTGTTGTGAAAAAATGGTGTAAGCTTCCATAATGCTTTTTCAATATTTCTTTTTGGTCTATTTAACATGAAGCTTAAGGTGAATCCTCAGTTGTAGCTCGCCAAATTCAAATTTCCTTTGGTTTTTTTCCAATTGCAGCACTGTTTTACGTCGTATGTTGATCAAAATGGGATTCGCAACTGTAGGAATGATATATTTACTGAATAATAATCATAAATTTCATATCAATCGTCAAACTTTGGAAATTTGTTCCATCTAAAAAAAAACTGAATATTTCATAACGAAATTCTTAGGTGAAACGAATTCAAAATTTGAATTTGGCGGACTACGGCTAAGGATCTCCCTAAGGGATGATTCTCATTAGAGCGGGCCGTGCCCGGGGCGTGCCGTCTACGTGGCCCGGACGGGACACGGATCATGCACTGTGTAACGTAAAATGTATCTAACGTTTCAAATCCGTGCCCCGTCCGGGCCACGTACACGGCACGCCCCGGGCACGGCCCGCTCTAATGAGAATTATCCCTTAATCAGACCTTTGAACTTTACACTGGACACTGATATTTTTAAATGAAGTGATGTTTTTGTTTTTGTAGGTAATAGGTATCGTCGAAATAATTATGTATGGAAACCGATCCTATCATTGTGAGTTAGCACAAAGTTCCATTTTTATCATGGCGGAGCTTATAATCTGCTGATAGTCTCTGTTAACATATTTAATTTTGTTTAGAAAACAAAAAAGTAGGTCGAGGAAACCAAAATAAAATGTTTTGCTTCTGACGCCTGTAGATTTGTTTATTTAAATAGGTACTAAAAATATTTAAACATACGGTACTATTGTCTCTTACCAATATCGTCCTGTGCGCAGAACACTCCGATGACGACGGTGGCGAGCTCAGGCGCAGAACTGCCGGCTGCCATGAATGTCGCACCAGCTACGTCCGGAGCCAGCTTCAACTCTGGAGGACAGTACATATTTTGGTGTTCGTATTTATATTGTTTTGAAGAAAAAAATATAGCGAGATAAATCTCAAATGTATGTTGTTGCCAGATCAAATATTTGTTTTCTTAATTTTTTTATGATTTTCTTTCCTATTTATTGTCTGCTGACTGTTCTTTAGTTTTCTTTTTTTGGATAACTTTAATAACAACCTCCTCTAAAGGATTAATGACTGATCTGGCTAGTTCTAAAGCTCAAATCGATGGCCTAAAATTAGTTTTCCGTTTTCACAAGACTCTCATAAAAAAAAAAAAAAAAAATCTATAGTTTGACCGATACCGCTGTTACGCGCCTTAAGAATACCCGGCGAGGCGGGGTGCGGGGGGCGGACATAAGGCGCGGTACAGCGGTATCGGTCAAACTATAGAAATTTTTGTTATCTGCTAAAGGATTTATTTTATTGACTCACCCTCACATATCCTATCAAGACTGGAGACGAAGTACTCGTCACACACGATAGCGAGGCCGATGAAAGTGAACATAGCCACCAGTACGTGGACGATCAGACCGCCATGCGTGCGAGCTGACTGACCCAGCAGGGGTTTAGGGAACTAGAAGAAGAAAGAAAGAGGGAAATGTAGCTTATTCAAGCGCTAAATAATATAAATATCGACCAACACAATTAGGACTCTTGAGGTTGAACAGATTTGATTTAAGCACATTCATGGCCCAATTATAGTGCGTAGCAGTGTGTAATTAGGGTAAGATGTCATACGCATTTCAATTAAATAAATAAGTCACTAAGAGCCCGTTGTTTGATCAGTAGTCAAACATACTAATAGTTAAAATGCGTTAGTTAAACTAACAATTTGTTAAAAATGACATAAGTATGTAGTTTGAAAAATGGCTAAGCTAACCATAGTTAAAAAAATGTCAATACGCTATGAAAGTTAACCATGCGTAGACAGATTAGTTAAACTTTAACTATTGTCAAGTGACTAATTGTTAAATTGACTATTGGTAATTTTAACTATGTATCAAACAACGGGTCCAAAGTAAATAAAACAATAAAAAAGAACTCTAGCACAATAAGACAAGCATTTTTTTTTCTGCTTGCATGTTCGAAAATTATAATTTGGAATTCTAGAGTTCTAGTTAATTTCAAATCTGGATGTTCTGTTATGATAAACAGGCCAATCAAATTGAAGAGTTTATGACTTCGTGAGCCTTAACCATAGGTAGGTATTTGCCTCTGCAAAATTCATGTCTTATGAAAGGACTTTGGAATTTCTTTTCAGGTTAGTTTTAGGGCATGTGTATTTTGTTTGTTTTTGTACATGACCAACATCCGCCTAACTTATAAAGCTTGAGAAGAAATATGATGTACTTTTTAATGTTTATTTCCTATCCTATTAAACTCCTCCCGAAATAAGACAACCCAAACTCAAACCAATTACAGGCACTTTTGAATTGTCAAGGTGTCGGTCAGTCAGAAAAATTAAGCTAGTTGCCCATTCCAAAGCATAGTAGGTACCTTTGGAGAAGACCGTGCAAGAAACTCCATGGACAAGCTTTTAACAACATATACTTAGTTACAAAAAAAAAATGGTTACATCATTCATTTTGAAATTATAAATGTGCGAACGATGTAGAAAGACGTGCACGTTAAAAGCGTCCGTAATAAAAAAACTTTTTGACAAAAAAAAAACAACCGACTTCCAAAAAATACACTACAAAGTGAAAAATAACTTTAATTTCGGAAGTCGGTGTCTTTGGATCTTTATTATGGTTTTTTGCCACCGACTTCCGAAATTAAAGTTATTTTTCACTTTGTAGTGTATTTTTTGGAAGTCGGTTGTGTTTTTTGTCAAAAAGTTTTTATTTTTCACTTTTTAGTGGGTTAGATAATAATTTATCGAAGTTACAATAGCCTAATGTCAACTGCTCATCACCTTTTACAAAATATTTCGTTTCCCGATGCAAGGAATTGAGGAGTTTATTGTTGAGGATCTCTCTTGGTAAAAACCAGAAGAACTGGAGCTGGTGGTGAAGCCACCATCAGCTCCATTTCACCATATGCATTGTGACAAGCATAAATTGCTTAGCATCCAACGAAAGAGCATTGCTAGAGATGACGCGATTACGCAACTTAAATTCAGTCTCAAATTGACGCATCAGCATGACTAGTAGGTAGTGGTTGCCCTATGAAAAACTTCAATCTTAATTGGGTATTATTTTTGTACGACCTGAATATTTTGGAATATTGAACCGTATGAAGTAAGCCCAACAAAAGGTAACTGCTGTAAATCGTTGAGGAATTCCCTCGACTGTCTATGGTCTCCATCATCAGACCTGTAAAGGCACTTATAACCCATATGGGTGCAAAGTTCTCATCAATATAAATAAATTAAGTCCAAAGACAAGGTAGCTACTGTAAACCTTTAAGGAGTTCCCTTAACTGTCTTTCATCTTCATCATCAGACCCCTAATGACAGTCATAACACATCTGGGTATAGTATTCTCATCAATAAAAATTAATCAAGCCCAAACACAAGGTAACTGCTGTAAATCGTTAAGGAATTCCTTCAACTGTCTATGGTCTCCATCATCAGACCTGTAATGGCACTTTTAACCCATATGAGTGCAAAGTTCTCATCAATATAAATGAATTAAAACGAATCACAAGGTAGCTACTGTAAACCGTTGAGGAGTTCCCTTAACTGTCCTTCGTATTCATCATCAGACCCCTAATGACAGTCACAACCCATCTAGGTGTAAAGTTCTCATCAATACAAAATAATCAAGCCCAAACACAAGGTAACTGCTTTAAATCGTTGAGGAATTCCTTCAACTGTCTATGGTTTCCATCATCAGACCTGTAATGGCACTTATAACCCATATGAGTGCAAAGTTATCATCAATATAAATGAATTAAAACGAATCACAAGGTAGCTACTGTAAACCGTTGAGGAGTTCCCTTAACTGTCCTTCGTCTTCATCATCAGACCCCTAATGACTGTGACAACCCTTCAGGTGTAAAGTTCTCATAAATACAAATTAATCAAGCCCAAACACAAGGTACCTGCTGTAAATCATTGAGGAATTCCCTCGACAGTCTTTCGGCTCCATCATCAGATCGATTCCAGACCTTCATTAAATTGTAGTTCTTTAAAATACTTAATGAAAAAATTAACAAACGCACTAGGCGCTCCTACGATTTTCGAAGGTTCCCCTCGATTTCTCCGGGATCCCATCATCAGATCCTGGTTTCCTTATCATGGGACCACCCTTGAGGTATGTCCTTTCTAACAAAAAAAGAATCATCCAAATCGGTTCACCCAGGAAAGAGTTCTGAGCTAACACACATAAAAAAAAAAAAAAAGACGAATTGAGAACCTCCTCCTTTTTTTGAAGTCGGTTAAAAAGAAACATACAGACGAATTGAGAACCTCCTCCTTTTTGTGAAGTCGGTTAAAAAAAAAACATTTTTTTAAATTAAAATTAGCCGTGGCAGCTAAGAGATGACCAGTCCCTACTGACGGCGCCCTTTCACGAACATGACGTATGGATCAGCACCCTTCAGCTCAACCATTTTGAAGAGAACTTAATGATCCAACACACACGTCACCACCAGCCTTTTCAAGTGAGTATTATACGTTGTGATTAAATCATTTCAATGGCTTTACCTGTTCGATCGCCGGTGGGGAACAGTTGACCCGCAAACGTTTCACGGTCGGGTTTGCCTTCCAGCTTGCTCTTTCCTCTTCGCGAGCCTCATCCGTTTCAGTATCCTGGAAAACGAAACATTTTATGATAAGCTTGCGCACGTCAATAGTAAAAACATTATGAATGCAAATGGAGTACAACAATTGTCCGTATATTCGAATAAAAACTGTCATTTATTGAAAGTTGTATGAAATGGCATGGAATTGACGTAGGGTGGCAATTTGTTTAACAATTAATTTCCCTGACTGAATGCTAATTTCCATGTCCATTTCCATTTCCAACTAAGTACTTTATTGTTGTTTTGTTTTGACGTAACAACACAATAGAGTAGGTACTTAGTTCAGAATTCAAATTATTATACACGATAAATATAATAATTGATGGACCTAAAAATTAGCATTCGCTTGTATTCGGAAATGCGATGATTCCCGAGGGACATAACGAAAATTGTTGTACTGTACAACATTTAGAATATTAAAACGTCAGAATCTTTGACTACTTTTGTAACCAAAGAGAAATTGATTTCGATTGTTCTAGCGTCGATACTCGATTTTTGTATCTACCATAAACAGCATCAGAAAGGTGTTGCCATATTTAAGGGTGTGGGGGTGGGGGGTTGGCGGGTGGCCATCAAACTGAACAACTTTCTCCATGGGACCAAACTAAAATCGCGAAAAAAAATCAGCCGTACCATTCCCCATTCCCATTTGGCTCGAGGACCTATTGAAGTTTTGTATTAAAAATCTCAAGAACCATTGGAAAGTTAAAAAAAAAATTATTACGATACAGATGACGGTACCCTTAAATATGAATACACGTTTCTGATTCATGCTTTATATGTCACGCTACATTGCGCACAAAACAACTTTTAATTTACAGATATCGTTAAGTTATTATTAAATAGAAACCAATTTTACTAGTTTTACTTCGTAACCAACTATTAAATTACTATACTTGGAAAATAACTCTTAGTACCTCACAACTGGCACATCGATTCAGTACAAACGACAATTTCCGTCGGAACCTCGATCTTCTAAACACCTGTGGGATATGAGTTCGTTCAAACTTTCAGCATGTTTGACTTCCAGCGAAGTAATAATTGAAATACCATAGTGAAATTGAAATGTAAATTGAAAATAGGATTGCTATGGTTAGTTAATAGAGTTGAGTTTAGTTAGTTTGACATATATACTGACACGCTTTATCATTTGTTAATATCATTTGTTATCAATATCAATATACACAAATATCAATAGTATCATTGCTGGTATCATTTGTTTAATTTAATTTAATAATTGAATTGCTTTTGCCTTTTTATTACGGACGCTTTTAACGTTCTGCATCGTTCTCACATGCATAATTTCAACATGAACGATGTAATCAATATTTTGTAACCATTTTTTGATTTAAAAGAGTGTCCATGGAGTTTCTTGCCCGTTCTTCTCCATAGGTACCTACTACGCTGTGGAATGGGTAACTAGCTACATCTTTCTGACTGACCGACCCCTTGACAATTCAAAAGTGCCTGTAATTGGTTTATTTGAAATAAATGCTTTGAGTTTGAGTTAATTTAACTATGTGAGTATGTTTTTAACTGACTTAAAAAAAAGAGGACGTTCTCAATCCGACTGTTTTTTTTATGTGTTTTAGCTCAGATCTTTTTTCTGGGTGAATCGATTTGGATGATTCTTTTATTATTTGATAGCTGGTGTTTCACATGTGGTCCGATTTAATTTTGATCAAGATGTGACCAGCAGTTTTTGAGTTATTCAGTTTCTAAGTTAGTTACTGCATATTTTTTCCACTTAGTTTATATTGATGATGTTTTAATAATTTCCTGTCACTGTTATTTACATATCAAGTAGTGGTATACGAGTTTGTGTGAGGTAGATACCACAACTAAAAAGAGAAAAATAATAACTATTTTTTTACAAAAAAACCGCCGACTTCCAACAAAAAACACTAAAAGACGTGAAAAACAACTTTAATTTCGGAAGTCGGTGGCCAAAAACGAAAATACAAAACCAAAGACACCAACTTCCAAAATTAAACTTATTTTTAACGTTTTTTAGTGTTTTTTTTTTGCAAGGCGGTTGTTTTTTTTGTAAAACACAGATGAATATCTTTTTTAATTGAAATTTACCCTACTCGTATTATATTTATTACGCATTCACTATCTCACCATCGAAGGACATTTATAAATAAAAGAATGCTGATCATTGAGTACTTCTAAATCCTCTGAGCTTTGTCTACAACTTTACTACAAATGTTTTTTTATGTAGCAAAGGCCATACTAGGGCCCACTTGCGTTAGGAGCCACCTGTCCCACCGCCGGCGATTAACGAGAAGCGAGTAGAGCTAAAACTAAAAACGAGTTGGCGAGCAACGAGCAGCGAGTGCGCGACGGCGACGACCGCCTACTCGCTGGTATCCGTATGTAGCGAGCGTGAGTCTCTGCAAGTGATCTGCCCGCCAAGCGAGCGTCGCTGAGCGAGTACTCTCTTTGATAGCAGTCGTCGCTGCGACTGGCGGTGGAATATGTGCCTTAAGGTTAAAAAGTCTAACATATTAAAAAATTATAATCTCACATACCTCAACATATCCTGCGTCCTTCTGCCCTTTCTTGTCGGGCTCGTCATCTTCTGGAAGCCCTTTCATTCCCTTCTTGCCACCTTCAGGGGGAGGCCCTTCCTCTTCTTTCTTTTTGTCGGTCTCCGTGGAGATTGGGAGAGCAGAAGTAGGGCTTTCTTCTGTAAATTGTGAAGTATACTTCATTATAGTCCTCTAGGCAGTATTTCGGCCATGGCGGCCAATCTCAACGGAGACTAGCCTCCGGCGCGGGAGATATAATAGTGCACAAGTGTGTGCGCAGACACAGGCGCACTCTCTCTTCCCTCACTTTCATAGTCCGATGGGACGGCACGCAATCCGACAGGACCGGATCAGGCGCAGGACCAACGGCTTCACGTGCTTTCCGAGGCACGGGGGTATCACACCGCCAACTTCCAAACTCCGTGCTGTTATTCAGAAATTCCTAATGGAAAAACCCAATAACACTTTGCCCGACCTGGAAATCGAACGGACCCCACGCTCGGCAGTTGCGCTAGCGACCATGAGACCAACAGAGCAGTATTATTCTAAGATTCTAGCATGCATACATAAAGACAAAGTCGCTTTAACAAGGATTTTTAATGCCGTCACCAAATTTCGAATTTGTAATAGAGGCCGAGATTACCTATTGCTATTTAGTAGACTGATATCCAGACGCTACCAACTCAAGGCCAAAAGTCCCAAATAAAACTTAATTTTACTAACACTAAGCACTAAGTTATGTTTTGTATGTTACTAACACTATATGGATATTTGTGTCCTAAATAAAGCGATTATTATTATTATTTACGTCTTTTGACATTTCTCGGCACCCTGGAATCCCGGACCTTTGCAAGGCATACGAGGGGCCGAAGCCAACTCGCAGAGGCCCGTTAGACGTTTTTAATGAAATGAGGCACCAACCGACGATTATCCCTGTTCGGACTATACAAGTGCACCCAAGGACATCCCCCGGTTGGTGTAGGACTATGGCAGGTTATGGAAACAAAGATATTGGATTATGGATTTGGGGATTTTGGTGACTATGGCCCCTGCCTGACCAATGTTTTATATAAAATACACAGATTATTGGTGTATTGTATTTATGATTTGATGACATTGTATTTATTTTTATTTTTATATTGTGATTTGTATTTATTTCGTGTTTTGTAACTTGTGATTGTAATATGGGAGAACCTGAAATAAATGGATTTGATTTGATTTGATTATTATTATTAATTCCTCCCACAATCCTACAATCCTCCGACAATCGTTGGGGAAAATGAGTTCTAGAGTGGAGACCGCGTTTAGGCAAACGTAGTGTGGGACGCGCGCCGGCCAGGTGGAGTGATGACTTGCGAAAGGCGACTGGCAGAGACTGAATGAGGAGAGCCGAAGATCGGGCTCAGTGGCGTTCACTAGGAGAGGCCTACGTACAGCAGTGGACGAATATAGGCTACTGGTGCTGATGAATTCATCCCTCTCAGCGTAAACAAATTTTGAGCCGGTTTTGTTATGAAGCTTCTTTTTATTCTCTTGTAAAAAAAAACGGAGCTTCTTGTAATACAAAAGATTCATCTGTATCTATCTTATCTATTGGGTCAAATTAAATTAGCTAGAGAAATTCCGTAGACGTGATGGGCATCGCTATCTATACACGTTAAAATTGAAAAAAAAAAATATTTGGGGTTAACGACCCCTGGTTTTTTTGTTACATGAAGTCTCAGTTAAAAAAATGTATTTTATCGTGTTTAGATATTATAGTAAATTTCTAAGACGTGATTGGTATCGACCAATCACGTCTGAGAAATTAACAAAAAATAGTGATATTTTAAGTGAATACACTAACTGCGGTCGATGACCCCACAACAAAATATCATCAAATTAATTTCTTTTTGTATTATCATGTTAAATAAGTATCTATACCCATCAGGTCTGCGGAGTTTCACTAGCTAATTTAATTTGAACCTGTATACATATTATAAATGAATGTCGCTTTTCCTGTCTAGGGCCCGGCCTATTTGTCTCTTATCGGCGCTGATAAGAGACAAATAGGCTTGTCTCAAATATTTTTTTAGCCAAATCTATACAGTTTGTGACGGTGGGAAAAATATATGTTAATCTTGAACATATTTCTGAGAACCCTGTTGTATTCAAAACACGTTTTTCAATAGTTTTCTCGATGCAAAAAAATTGTAAACTAACCTCTTAAAATGATCTTCCAACAAAAATATCTGTATTACTTATCAACGTACGTTGGTAAAATTAATAACAATAACGTATCATATTTAAATACAGAACTTGGTTGTTTTTTATTTTCGACTACTCAACTTAAAATCAAGTAATTAATTATTACAAGGTTTGTAATAAGTTACGAGCGTCGTTTCTTCGCGCTTCTCTTTCTGTTGTATGTAATCCGACAGTGATCGCATAGACGCGCAGCTAGACGGACCTATGTCGCTTTGCCCCGCAATCCGATCATTTCATATTTTGTTGTTTGAAAACTTCAAACATTGTACCTACATATTTTATTTTGTTCTTATAACTACAATAAGTTGTAAAAATATTTTACGTAAAGTCATTGGTAAAGGATATACTTAAATTGTATAAATATAGTTCTAAGTTGTGAAAATATTTGCTGTGAAAAATGGGAAATAAACAAAAATGCCAGAGGCCAGCAAGAAAACGCTTCTATACTAACAAACAAAAACATCTCATGGAAGTGGTAAAGTAAGTACATTTTTTATATTGTAATATTGACAAAACTGGTGCACGAATAGATTTAAGAAATTATAACCAAATAGGTACCATAGGTTATTTTGTACAACCGATAACGTAAATTCATCTTCACTAGTAACGCACGGTTGGTCTAGTGGTATCTGCGTAGACTTAGATTTTCGGGTGTCGAGTTCGGAACCAAGTCGCAACATAGGGATTTTTATGTTTTTTTTTATATTTTTATTTCTTTTTGTATTTTTAGAATAATTATTCATTATCTTTTCAGTAAAAAGAGACGTTTGGCGAACAGTTCAGAAGCAGGTGAAACTTCAGAAATAGTTTTTCACCAGTAAGTTTGTAATAAGTATATACTAATATAGATACTAATATTATTATTTAGGTCATTAAAAAAAATACGATATTTCTTTCGCCACATATAGACCGGCCATAATGCTAACTCAGCCTCGCCCGCGAGGAGGATCAAAGAGGATCCCCTTTATTTTTAGAAAGAAAGTCGCAAAAAAGTCCATTAATAAACTATCACATTTGCATAGACCTATGACTATCTTAGAACTGGACTTATAGAAAATAATTGTGGCTTCGTCCATTATTTCTTGTCCACCCTCTATAAATCATCGTGTAGGCTTTCATATTTTTATAAGACACAATAGGTAAGTTTAGTGCTGAAAAAAGTTCTTGATAATTTAAATGTTTTTTTTTTACAGATTAGAAAATGTACCAGTTGCAGTTACATCAGAAAGTGATGTTATAGTTACTCCTGAAAATGTTACTAGGTAAGTAGGCACCCAGAATGAGATGTGTACAATTTGCCCAAGTAATATGAAACTTTCTCCTGATTGTTCTTATACTTCTTATGTTATTGTGAGTCATACTTTTTTCCATCACAGGTTTGAAGAATCAGCAAAGGAATCATGCGAGGTGTTAAGAAATATTATTGAGCAAGAATCAAATCTATCTGAGACAGTTCAATCCACCAATGTTCTTCCTGAACTTGAGGTAAATATTAAATTATCACGTATTTGGCCAGGTATTTGGTTGCCGAGGATAAAATATAGCAGTTGGTATTTAGTTACTTACGCATAGATTAAATTATAAGTATTAGTTTTTTTTTTTAGATTGCTACGAGTCGCCCTCCAGAACAAGAAATCCACATAGGACGACGAATTATAAGCATATCGCATTTTTTTAAAAACCTTCAGAAAATTTCTGGGCACGGACCTTTGGGTTGTAATTTGAGTCATATTGATTTGGTGGGAGAAAACATAAATGGATTGTCGTCGAAGTTCACCCTTTTTTGCAGGATGTGTAATTTAAAATTTATCATTGAAAGTGACTCTAGTGACGAAAATTATTTACCAGTCAATTATTGTGCCGTAGCAGGCATGTTATCAATTGGTGGTGGACATTCAAATTTGGAGGAACTTTCTTCAGCGCTAAATTTACCTATTATGTCTAATAAAAAATACCAAAGCATACACGATAATTTATCTAAAGAGTGGGAACAGGTTGCACAAGAAACAATGGAAAAAGCTGCTAAAAAGGAAAAAAAAAATGCTATAGCGGAGGGCCAAGTTAGTAAAAATGGTATCCCAATTATCGACGTTATTGTAGACGGATGCTACTCTAAGAGATCATATAGAACCAATTATTCCGCCTTATCAGGTGCTGGTACTATTATTGGAAGGAGAACCGGGGAAGTTTTGTACTATGGAGTTCGCAACAAATACTGTTATACATGTGATCGGGCAGAAAAACAGAAAGTGCCCATAAAAGAACACAACTGTTTTAAAAACTACACGGGTCCTTCGACTGGCATGGAGAGTGACATAATTGTTGAGGGATTCAAACAGTCTGTGAAAATTCACAATTTAATTTATGGACGTTTGATATCTGATGGTGACTCCAGCACCTATAGTAAAATTCTCCAATCACGGCCTTATCAACATGAAAGTATCACAGTGGAAAAAATAGAATGTCGAAATCATTTACTGAGAAACTTTTGCAATAAACTGCAACAATTACAAACAGATACCAGATATCCAATCAGCCATCGAAAACTTGTATGCAAAAAAACAATAATGACTGTAAGGTCTGTAATAAAAAAAACTATCGCTAAAAATAAAGGCGATGAATGTCCAGAAATTCAATGTCTATTCGACGATATTATGCTGGCTCATTACCATGCTTTTGGAAACCACACTAGATGTAAACCATACTTCTGCAAGAAACAGGGCGAACAAGAAAAAACTTCAAACGACTTCTTTTCGAGTTCACTGTGGCAACGAATTTGTTTACTGATTCAAAATATAGCCTGCCACGCTCGAAGTCTCATCCATGACGTGGACAGTAATATTGTCGAGCGCTACCACAGCATAATAGCAAAATATGTTGGAGGAAAAAGAATAAATTTTTCTATGAAGAGATCATATGCTACGAGATGTACTGCGGCAACAGTGTCATTCAACACAAATAAATCAATATCTCGACTGTATAAACACATCTTATCAAAAAGTCCACAAGGGAAACTAAAGATGTTAGAAGAAAGAAGAATGAAAAAGAGACACTTAAATAGCAAGTACATGAAGAAAAAAAGACGTATTATATTCACAAAAACAGATGAAAGTTATGGAGATCAGTGTAATAAACCAGATATGCCAGATGACATTCTTCAAAAAATGAAGGACAACTTTATCCTTTCATTACAAAAAACTGACGACGAACGGAGTATGATCGAAAAAAAAACGATTCTTCAAAAAGATAGTAACGAGTGGATGGAACTTCGGAGGTCACTGCTGACAGCCTCCAATTTTGGCCGCGTGGTAAAGAAAAGACCAAATACTGGATGCGCCAATTTGGTAAAAGACATTTTATATAAAAAAAATATGGATCACATTTCCTCAATAAAACATGGGCAGCAAAACGAAAAAATAGCTATACTGCAATTGTCGAAACAAGAGAATGTTAAAATTGCGCCTTGTGGGTTGTTTATAGACGCTGGGTTGCCTTATCTTGGAGCTACACCTGATGGTATCTGTGGCGAAGATACAATAATTGAAATTAAATGCCCAATCACTGCATACAAGTTGGGACTGAATGAGGCTATCAGCAAAAAAAAAGTAAATTTTTGGGTAAAAGATAAAGCAGGGTGCCTAAAAATAAACACCAATCACAACTGGTATTATCAAATTCAGGGCCAGCTCCATATTACAAGACGTACGAAATGCTTGTTTGCTGTATGGTCCGGAGAAGAAGTTAAATTAAAGATAGAATTAATAGAAAAAGATGACTTATTTTGGGAACAGAAAATGAAACAGAAATTACAATCATTTTACCTAACTCACCTACTCCCTGAAATAGTAGACCCCAGATTCACACGGAACCTGCCTCTAAGAGATAACAATAAGGTGCACGAAATAGTCCTTCAGACACCAATCGATCAACCCACATGTTCAAGATACCTCAGTAATACAGAATTGTAAATATTAAATCCTATGCTATCATCGAAAAACCTATGTTAATAAAATTTATGCCCAAATACCTCTATATGGTCTGCCCAGAGACATGGACACTTAAAATTGTGTAGAAATACGCGAACATACATAGATAGAAACACTAATTTTCATACGGGGCAAAACCTCCTTATTTTAAAGTCTGTTAAAATATATTGATCTACCTCAAGAGGTCACCAGCATGTGGGGATATGGAGTCGACAATTTTTGTACATATTGTTGTTATTGCATTAATAATAATTTATAATTGATCGAAGAATTTATATATATAAGTGATATATATAAAAAAGCAAATAAAGAATATATATGATAATAATAATAAAAAATGCTTTAGTGTAGTTTGACTTTTTATTTTCCTTACGTTTATATTGTTTTTAAATTCATTGTAATAAAAAAAAGTCTCTTAAAATACTTTAAAATACAAAGATAAAAACATAATTATACTCGTTTTTTTAATCGCCCGGTCTTCTTTGTTTCTAGCTCTTCATACAGAACAATAAATACACAAGAGCGCCATCTATTGGTTCATTGTTAATTATTATTGAGCGCGTCACTTTGTTTCTTACTTGGTAGTTCGCTGTATCACCGCCTTTTAAGAATGGCGCTACGATATCGGAGAAATAGTGGGCGTGGCTAAAAATACCGAAACATCGAAACTCAATCGCTGTTGTCAGCGTCTTATAAACGTTCCTCAGCCCAAGAGGTCGCACTTGATGACAACCTTGAGATCATGACCGTATTAATAAACATAATAATTTGTGTACCGTTATCAGCCCAGTGATGGATTGATTAATAAACGGAACTCTACACTTAAGTATACAATAGGTGTGTGTACTCGAGATACGTAAACCTGAGTGTAGGCAGTCCGTGACTTAAGGTCGTCATTAGTAGCGCGAAACATGGAGTTTAAAAATATTTTGGGTGAAATTAATTATTACGATGAAATAGAGTACCTACCATGACGATATTTTATGACCGGTTTTATGCTACAGCATCATTTCAGGTAGGTACCTATCTACCTATGTAAATATTTTAAATACATTTATCATAAGTATAATAAAATTTATTTAATTACTATTTATAGGTATAACACAAAGTCATTAAGTCCATAAATGTACTTCTTTAGTTGTATAAAGTTTAATAAATAAATAAACTTTAAAAGTAGTAGGTACCATATAAATCCAATTAATCTAATTTTAAAACCCAATATATTTATGTGAAAATGTAATCTAATAAATTCATATTTCAGCTTGTTTATGGTGACCTAATACATTTATCACAACCTACAGCATCAAAGATAAAAAAAAACTTTTTTTAATAATTTTTTATTTTATTTATTGGGAAATAAAAACACATTTTTTTTTACAATTTAAGGCTTTCTTGGGTAGAAAACAACTTTATAACGTGATACAGCGCTATCCCTTAAAGTTTTAACAAAATAAAAGTATTTCAATAAATCTTACAATATAAAATAATGAAATGTGATGCATGTCATTCTAAACTTCGGTCAATGTGACGTATTCGTTCACGAAATCAAGCCATCAAGTACAGCGCATTGAGGAGCTGATCTTGGTAACTGAGATACTGTATTCATGTGTTTATTAATTAGCAATGATCTTGAGATGCTGATATCGTAATAATGGCGTATCAAATGATTGCGCACTTGGGCACGTCATTGAGGAACGTTTATTAATACGGGCCTAGATCTGTGTGACCGCCTAATTATTCTAAACTATTATTTATAGTAATTGATGTTACGTCGGTTGCTGACACGCGGATTATAAACATATAAAATAATTATGAATCTTTTTATTTGAAGTTTATTTTTTATTTTATTATAATTATTACACATAAATAGCAATTTTTATTTTATCCTTATTTTGTTTTTTGTATTTATTATTTATTTCTGCATCTGTCCGTGACATCACAGCAGCGGGCCCTATCAGAATATCAGCGCTGCGACACTTATTTTTAAATGTCGCAGCATCATGCTGAGACAGGGACCTTTTAGCCCTTGTACAGGACTTTCTGTTGTTATTTTCATTTTACTTTACATTATATTTTTTTTTTTGTTTTTTTTGAGTGTGTTTAGTTTAGTTTCTGTTAATCCTGTGCGAGTCCCAATAAATACTTTTTCTTTCTTTCTATATATATTTGACACTCATTTTGAAAATTGATTCCAGAAGGTTTATGTGTATATTACATTATTAATTATCTTACATGTAGCAATCTCGGTATTTATTTATTTATTAACAAGTCGCCGCATTAGTAGATGGCGACCCAGGCTAATCAAGAGAATCCTACTGAATTATAAAATAACAAGCGTGTGCCCGATGGGATTCCCCTTGGCTATAATGACGAACTTCCATACAAACTTTCATTCCCTGTTTAACTCCTTTAGGTGATAAATGTTCAAAAATCCTTACTTAGTCCTCACTTTCTTTTTTATGGAACTCTTGCGCAAAATGTCATGCTCAAAGATCCGGCGATTTACGTTGTGCGTTGTCGGTCAAATGAATTTAAGATTTTTATTAAGTAGATGGTTGAAATATTGCTTATTGGCTTTGTCTTCCATTCCAAATCTCGAAGGATTTCCGACTATTTAATATAGTCCTAATATAATCCATCGGCAGATGATCCCAAATTCCCAAGTATGTAATATGTAGTAAGAATTTAATATCTCCTTTTACGATTCCTGAATTTCAAACGGGACCTCACATAGCGCTGAGTAAAATTTAAATCGATGCGTCAAGTTAGTTGTATTGCTTTACTTCCTACACTCACGATGTTAACCTAAGTTTTGACAAATAATTTATGTAATACGTTGTTTATTTAATAAATAATTGACATAACACATACTCGTACTAAATGATAAGTTTAGAGCTGTGGAAAAACATAGAAGACGAAATATATAGTTCGTTTGAAAAACAAAATTGGCGATATTTTAATGTGTCTATAGATTTGCTCGAGTTTTGACGATCGTTATTATCGCTCGATATGCTATATTTTTACGATCGATGAGGTCTGTCAGATTCTTACAGATTAGCTTGAAAGAAATGATGTCGATCGTCTATTGTTCTCACATCCTCTCAATTTTTTAAACCGAGGAAATCTGTAGGCTCTATTACAAGATTTGCTAAAAGCGTGGAAAAAGGGCGAAAACAATTATATCTCTTGTGTTAACTCTCATCATAATTATAGTATTTGAAAGACGTGTTCATTGTTAGACATAGGCCTTCCCAAACTATTGCCACGGCAACCGGTCCTGCGATTCCCTTTACATACTCTTCCCTAGGGCGTCGATGTCCACCTTGTCTGCGACTTGGTCATGTTTAGCACAAATAAACGTATTTTGAAACAGAGTACATATACCTACTTACTATAAATATTTTACAAGGTGTAAATGAAATAAATAAAAAACCTGAAATTATAATCATCATTATAAGTCAATTGTTACTGTAGCATCAAAGCTGAAATCACGAAATAAATAAACTGCCGTCCCTACATTTTATCGAATTATGAGAACATAAAGGTATGGAGCAGCTGACTTAATTCGCGATTTCACACCCATACATAACATCACGCCTGTATTCCCCGAAGGGTTAGGCAGAGGTGTACCTATAGTACACCCACATTTCGCCAGTTATGTTTAAGTCCCATGTAATAGGGGGCGAGTCTATTGCCATCAACCGGGCACAAATCCAGACTCGGGGCTGCTACTGAGAAATCCCAGATGGAAAAACCCAATAACACTTGGCCCGACCCGGGAATCGAACCCGAGACCTCATGCTCAGCAGTAGCGGTTGCGACCACTAGACCAACGAGGCAGTCACGCGATTTCAGGGTTGGTCAGTTGTCCAGTTGTTCATTAATCTGTGTCAAATAAATTTATTTTCTTTTCATAATGATAAGTAGAATGACCCCTTTTCAAGTTTTCTGTTAATTCAATAACACTTTGTATAGTGAATATCTTACCCGCAATCGGTTCCTCCTTAGCAATGATCTCTGGTTTATTGGTGGGTCCGAATACCGGACCGGTTTCTTCTGCCGGTTTGTCGATAGGTTCCGAAGCGTTCGACGGTTTGTAGACTGCTTGGAACACCGAGTAGGCGATGAAAAACACGGACACGGTCAGCCATCGGTGCCGGCGAGGTCTTCTCATCCTCTGCAATAGAAATAGAGAAAGAGTTTAGATAAGGATGGGTATGAGGGGATTTTGAGGTTGTTTTTAAAATGACACCAAAGCATTGAGAGTTTTAGGAAAAAAAGGAAATCAAAAATGTATGAGTTGTGCCAGAAAGCTTTTTATACCGTTAAGGATTATATTGAGGACAAAAAGGCTTGGGATTGAGTTGCTCCAATTTTTGCATACTGAATGTTTTGTTTTTTTTTTGATTATTTTTTATTTTTGCTATATATTTTTATTTTACATACATTTTGACATTTTGATAATTATTATATATACAATTTCTAGACAATTTACTTTGTGAAGTATAGTATTATTATTTATTTATTGTGAATGTGAGGACTATGTAGGTAACTTTTATTTTTTATTTGATTTTTTCACTTTCTCAGGTAGTTTCAATGATAATCTGGCAGTTTGAGTACTTTATGCGGCCTACCCAAATGTCCTTTCTTTGGTATTGTTCGTCGAGTGGTTGAGCTCCTTAAGTTCTGAATTGAGCTCCACGATTAGTGACAAATGCGTGCACTGACTGGACAGGTCCACTCATTCTGTGTGGTGTTTCCTCAAAAGACCATTTCAGACATAAATCTACATGGTCTTCACATGATCTGACCAAGATTATGTCTGGACTTTAAAAGAGACTGTGACCTCTGAGTTTGTTTCGGCCTTTCTTCTCAGAGTAGTCAGATAGGAAACGCCGACCTCATCTAGTTTTAAAAATATGATTGACGTGTTTGTATAAACCTACTTACAGAAATAAAATCATTTATTATTTATGGTTATATTTAAGGCTCTGGAAAATCCATCAAACTGAACCAGTTTCTTCATAAGACCAACATGGCAATCGCGAAAAAATTATCAACTCTCCCATTCAGAACTTTAATACCTACTCGACCCAAATGCATGGGACGGCTGATTTTTGAAGTGAAAACTTCTTTAGGCGCGTTGAGTACTTTTTGGGTGAACAAAAATCATGGAACTCGCGTCATCGTCACCGAACGCTTTCCATGAGCTATATGTATACTGTGTATATATGTGTACTTTTTGGGTGAACAAAAAGCGTGAAACTCGCGTCATCGTCACCGCACGCTTCCCATGAGCGGGTTTACAAGTTACTTAGTTTTCACTTCTATCGACAGTCCCAAAAGACTGCCCCGATTTTTTTTCACGATTATGACCTGCGTCATTCGTAAAACAAGTCGTTTTTTGTGACTGAGTGACCGCTAGGATCTTCTAATGATAAATGATAAATGATTTTATTTCTGTAAGTAGGTTTATACAAACACTTTTACACGTCAATCATATTTTTAAAACTAGATGAGGTCGGCGTTTCCTATCTGACTACTCTGAGAAGAAAGGCCGAAACAAACTCAGAGGTCACAGTCTCTTTTAAAGTCCAGACATAATCTTGGTCAGATCATCTAAAGTTACTACACAAAGGATTTTGATGCGTTTATCACCATCATCCATACATAAACTCACGCCTTTTCCCATGGGGGTAGGCAGAAACTACAGAACGCCATCTGCTACGGTGCACCTTCATTTAGAGCATTCATTTCAGAAGGAAATGATAAATTAATATTATCCTTAGGAAAATGCGGCCGATGAATTATGGCCGGACTGAACATAGGTTCTCCGAACTTTCGCGCATGTCCTCTCACTCACATTCGCCTCATGTCACCATTCGGTTCCTATGAAAAGGTAATTGCGCAGCCTTCTGCGCAAAGTTCGAACCGGCCATGATTCATCAGTATAGCACAGAAATCTCGATATTTTCACATGTCATAATTGCATCCGTGCCAATCAGGGGCAGGTTAGCTAGTAAAATATAAAAACGTAGATATTTATATGTTCATTTTTACGAAAAACCAACGTCCATGTGACTCGACACAGCACTGCCTAATTTTCTCTTCATTTTGCCGGTACCTTCAGTTTTTATTGCATAGACTGTTGAATCAAACTTAACTGAATCTGTTTTCAGTTTTATGCAACTTAGTTACGCGTTTATTCAATCAGAATTCCTAGGAAAAAGCTAGGCAGATTGATTGAATTTCCAGTTAGCTTTTATTAAACGTAAGTTGTTTCTGATAGTTCTGACATGATAAAAATCTGAATAGTTTGCATTCACAATATTAACCACCGCCCAATTATCATTTCAAACAAGTTTGCTTACCTCAAAACTGTGCCCTTAATCACCCATAGTACTCTCAAGGATATGACCAAATCATTTGTATTCAATATTTATTTGTCATACAAAAATAGAACTCCGTAATACCTACCAGATGTGACAGACCGGGTTGATATTCATATATTATGTATACATAATGATTATTCTTATAACACGAAATCAAATGTAAGGATTTATAAAGCGTGTAAAAACTTTCTATTCGGCTTTGTTAATCCCCTTCTACATTTTCTTTCATGATATTTTTATCAACTTTTGACAGTTTACTCGTGTTATCAATTTGACATAACCATTTCTTAATACTTGAAAATAATGACGAAGGAAACTTCCATTCAGCCGGATTAAAACCTCTTTAATGTTGGGGTCGGCTTCCAGCCTAACCGGATGTAGCTCAATACCAGTATTTTACATGGAGCAATTGCCTAGCTGACCTTCACGACCCAGTTATTGGATTGTCAGACTAAATAAAAATAAAACATCTTTATTGATATTAAATCGAAATCGCTGCTCACAGCGATGGGCACTTCCGCAGCGATAAACATCGTAATTTTATTATATCTGTCCGTAAAATTTTAACCGTAATAAACTTTGTAGTTTATGGAGTGGCAAATTATCGTTGTCTTTATGTTGTATATCGATTTTATTGAAGAAGCTTGCTGTGGCCCGCGGTTTCACCCGGCGTTTAATTTAAAAGAAATTGGAACCCTCGCCCACGCTATTACTTCGTTTTTGATTTGTTTCTTTTTGCTCGGCTCCTAAGGGTTGCAGCGTAATGATAATCTATAACCTTCCTCAAGGATTAGGCTATCAAATTCAATAAGATTTTTTCAAGTCCGACTGTTAGTTTCAGAGATTAGTGCGTTCAAACAAACAAAAAAACTTCAGCTTTATGTTATTATATAATAGTATATATAGGAGGCCGTTTGGATAAATTGGGTAGGGGAGACGAAGACCCGAGTGCCGTGGCAATTATTGGAGATATTACACAGCGGCAGTTTAATGTGCTCCCCAAGAAGTCAAGGCCTTAAGTCGATGTAGGTATAGTATAATAAAGAATGGTCACCCATCCATGAATTGACTTTAGCAAGTGCAGATTAACTTTGCAGATTGATTGATTTGCGTGACCGTTTTTAATCACGACCTTCGTTAACATAGAAACACAACCACTACATAATTATTATGAATGTACAGCCGACCTCGTAACTGCTATATCACCCTATGGTAGAATATCACTTGTTGTTAGGACGACAAGGTCTATTTGTCTATGTGACAGTTAGATAGTTTCAACCTTAGTGAGGTTTAATGTAGTGGGAATTTAGGTCCACATAGGGTCTTTAATCAGTGCGGCCTGGTCATGGACCAGCCAAATCGTAAGTATCCATGCTTCGGCTGGTCCATAAATTCAATGATTCAAGTTCTTGGAGTCGCTCTGAGCGATCGATTCTGGAACGAGGTGATCCGGCAGAGAAGCAAAGTTGTCGACATAGTTCACAGAATAAGCAAGCTGAAGTGGCAGTGGGCCGGCCATATTAGCCGTATAGCCGATGACCTTTGGGCTATACATGTTCTTGAGTAGAGACCGCGAATCGGTAAACGTAAGGTAGCACGCCCTCAGGCTAGGTGGAGCGACGATCTTCGCAGGGTGGCTGGTAGCAGCTGGATGAGAGTAGGCGAGAACCGAGTTCAATGGCGTGTACATTTTGTAACAATATAATTTAAAGAGTGTGCATGGAGTTCCTTGCCCGTCCTTCTTCATAGGTACTACGCTTTGGAATGGGCAACTAGCTTCATATTTCTAACTGACCGACTCATTGACAATTCAAAAGTGCCTGTAAATGATTTAATATTGAAATAAATGCTTTGATTTTTGAGAATTGGAGAGGCCAATGTCCAGCAGTAATAATAATAAAAATAATAAAATTTATTCAAGTATGAAATAAAATTATGATTTACATTAATTATAATCGAGGAAAATGTTTAATTCTAACTGTAATGTAGACCTGCCTGATCTAGGTTTATAAAAGCTGTGTTTCAGGCCAACAATTCACAACAAACATTTAAAAAGAAGACAACTATACTATTTCTTTTTTTTTTCTTTTATTAGAAGCTTAATTAAAATAAGATATCATATTGTCAATGACTTAAAGTGTAACTAATTGATTATATTATTATAATACTAGATTAAGTAAATATATTATATTATGTTTATAATATATTATGTGTAATAAATTAACGAATAATATTAAAGTAGATAAAGTGGAGACTATTATTAATTAGGTAAAAAAAAGACTTATATTAGATATTTTTTTTTTTTTTTTTAATCTCTGGTAGTTTTTCCGTGTCTGCATAATTGAGTTTTGCCAAATATTCCTGTACTAGTAAATTACACCTATTATAAGTTAAACTATAAATCTTTAGCACTCTGTTAAACTGGTTATACAAGTAGGGTCCTAAAAATAAATAAAATCGACTAGCAAAAGCATGTTTAGTCTGAAAATTTGCACAAACCAATTTTTTTCTTCTGGCATCTCCTGGGTACTGGGTTAAAATAAAGTTCAGTGTGTTGGAATAAAACTACCTCCATTCAAAACAAATAATTGACGTACTGTTAGCACCTTACATGCCATATAAAGCTGGTGTGTAGGAAATCTAAATGGACCAAAAATAGCAACCTTTAAAACTGCTCTTTGGCAGTCGACTGCCATAGGCTGATTGATGGTGATGTCAAAAGTGAAAAAGCAATTACTAGGTCCACTATACAAAGGAACCAGTAACGTTATTTTCCATCCGAAACAGTTGAATTACATGTAACCGCCGTAGTGAAACAACAGATAAATGTATATTTGTGTTGTGTGAATTACGTTTGTAGCAAAAATAATGGATAACGGTAGTGACGCGTGGTACCCGGCTCTCTGGTTTTTTTACATTATTTTTCATGTCAGTGCGGAAAACTCTTTGATAAAATTATTTAAAGAGCCGTAACGATGGGTTTTGATTCCTCGGTCGAGGAATACGAGAATATTTTTGATAAATGGTCATGTTTTAATTGAACTCAGCTATTGATGTTCACTACTGGCGAGTTTGTTGCGCCACTTCTTTTTCCCAGCTAAAGCACTAGAGCGGGCGTGTCGGGGAACTGTCTTATGTAAATTTGACGTTCAGAAAATGCTGATTCTAGCCTAATTCTAATTAATTATTTTAAATATTGATTTTAACTACTGTACCTAGGTCATCACTAGAGATCGGATATTCGGATGCATATTCACCTAAAGAAGAGATGTTGGCTAATATGGGATGCGCTTTTGTATAAAAAAATCTTAACTTTAACTAACACACATCACCCCTCCTCTTACACGCTACATACACATATTTGCATCAGGGGATAATCATTAATTTTAAATAAATATGCATTTGAATAGTCATGCAATCCAAGAATCCCAAGGTTTTTTTTTTAATTTTTTTTTTAGAAGTCGCTTCTATACTATACACCCGACTAGTTATGCATTCCCGGTGGTTCTGGCATCCCGCGTTTTATTTTTTTACAATAAAAATTAACTTTAGGTAAATATGCATCCGAATATCCGATCTCTAATCATCACTCTGGACTCTCAAATTGACTACTGCAGTCCGTTTACGTAATTTTACGTCTAGACAAAAGTTCCGACTTACAATCACCTCCTAATTTCGGACTCGAAGAGTCGTGAAGTAGTCGAGTTCGTTATTAGCCGGGCAATCTCGAAACAAACACGTGGTAAACAAAGATTTAAAACGAGTCGCACGAAAGTCAATACCAGTGTTTCTCGGCTTAAGGGGACTACATGACCTAAACGCAAATTTATAATGCCTAAAAATATATGATCCACTGCAGTAAATAAAATCAGAAAAATGTATGATATTCCTCTGGATATATGCTAGTTAGATAGTGTGTTGAAAACATATTACAATTAACTTGATATTATAGAAAAAAATCACGAAGATACATCTAAAAAAATATTTTAACGATTAAAAACCGTACTAATATACATGCAAACACTCAGATTTTTTGTCAGATTATTCTACAAGTAACATACTAACGTGATAGTGTTTTAATTTTTTAATCCAATGAATAGTTTTTTTGTAAATTCATAATTGCTTCATATGTTGCAACAAATTACCAGCGTTATGTCATCGCGCGTCTCTTTCTTTTCTATGCAAACCGACAGTGACCGCGCTTTAGCACTTGTAAGCCTCTTAAGCATGTGTTGGTGAAAAGCTTTTTTACAAAAGTAATTGTTTGCTCTAAATGATTCTTAGTTTGTATTAGTTAGTTTGTATTAGTCAATCGTGTAATATTTATTTCCTGATTTATGTTATAGGTATTTTGTACAGACCCTTTTTTTTTCCTCGTTTTTTAGTTCTAGTGTTTAGCAGTGGAACTTTGTAAATGGCCTTCAATTGCATATTGTTTAAGAATACTTCATAAGTTAGCTGAAAGCTTCCCGAATAAAATAAAATAAATAAAGTTATACTTTTTATTATGCTTGACAAAGAAAAATTACTTGAATTTTAATAAACGTAATTATATCGGTAAGAAAGGAGAATGGCCATTAGTTAATGAAATTTAATAGCTCAGTTCAATTTAACAGCTGTGTAACCATTCTATTGTGTTCTCAACTGCCGCATTATGATCGGAAATATAATTTTCTTCTAAATATTCGGATTGCTTGCCGATAAACGGTAGAAGGAGCATTGGCAAACCAATAACTAGGTGGGCGCATGACCTACTGAAGATCGCGGCGAAGATCTGGCCTGAACTCATCAGTGGGTAGAATAAGGCTGCTAATTTTTGATAATAATGATATAATCGTTTATGGAAAGTATGGAATTAGTATGTACTATATAGATGGAAAGTCATCAAAACAAAAGTTATGTCTGAGTAGTCGAATTCAGTGAAAAAGTCGTGACGTTACTGGGTGATAGGTCTCCGTTCGAGGTCGAAACTACTCGGGCAAACCCGAAATAAATACCTGAGAAAAACTGTAAACAGAGTCTTTATCGTATTGGTCAGTAGTGCCCATTTAATTAACGTACAAAATAAATCCATGTGCAGACTTTCACCGCCTATAAAATGTAGACATAGGAATGACGCAGCGTTTCCTTCGCCACGATCAATCACTTAGGAGTGACGTCAGCGCGATGTAGCTGATAGACGACTAAGGGCGGGAACAGACGACGCGATTTCTTGATGTCACGTCGTCGCGACGTGTTATTGATCGTCGTGTCTGACGTAGAACATCGATTGACGAAACTCGTCGAGTTGTCTGAAATGGCTTTTGCTTTCTGTAACACATAATCGGCCAAGTGAGAGTCGGACTCACCCACGAAGGGTTCCGTACCACCGAACAATATTTAACACTTTATATTTCTTTAACAGGTTTTATTGTATGGGGACCTCTTTTATTTTTAACTTTATTTTATTTTTATTATTTGTTATAACAGCCAAAGTAGGACACACTGAAAATTTGAAATACGGTTCAAAAGTTACAGCCCTGTGACAGGACAGACGGACAGTGGAGCCTTGGTATTAGGGTTCCGTTGGCACCCTTTGGGTACGGAACCCTAAAAAGTTGTGATTGGAAATCGTTCTTTTGAGCGAGTTCTAATGAGACAGTGATGAAATCTGATTACTTTTTGGAAAGATGTTTTTAAAAGGAAATTAAAGTACAAAATAAGCTTTTCGCTTTTGAAGGAGCCTGCGGCTCTAATTAACCTGATGCTCAACAGTGCAGTGGTGTGAATGATGCCGTCGTCGATGTCTTATACGGGGCCAATTTATGTGCCCTGCGCAAGAGGGACGGTGGCTTTCGTCCTATTGTCGTTGAGTGCGCCTGCAGGCGTACGGCATCCAAAATATGCTGCACATTGTACGGCGAAATTGTGACCAATAAGTTCCCGCCCTTACAGCTTGGCTTTGGATCCAAAGAGGGCTGCGAGGCTGCCGTACACACCGTATCTAGTTTTTTAAATGCCAGTAAAGGTGAGGTAATCTACAAGGTTGACGTTAAGCACGCTTCCAACTCCATTAACAGGGACACTTTGTTGACTGAAGTAAAAGAAAACTTTACCAGAAATTTATTGTTTTATGTGGCAGTGGTACAGGCACACATCAAAATCATTATATAAAGACAACGTTATGGAATCCTATGGCTTGGCACGCGACAGTGGAAAGAGGTAAGACGGATTGTCTATAATGTCTTGGAAGTTGGGTAGGCCTTTGGTGTGGGATACAACCTGTGTCGACATCCCTGCGCCATCCCATCGTTCTAGCACGTTGGGCTGTGCTGGGGCGGCTGCTGCAGGAGCAGAAAACCTCAAACGGCGCAAATATAACAACCTTATTGGGAGCTATTTGTTTGAGTCGTTTAGAGTTGAGTTGAGTTGGCTTTGGGGTCACAGTGCTCATCGAATATTTCGGTACATTGTTAAGCGGCTGGTCTAGTCTTCACGCGACCAGAGGGTTGGCCTATTTTTAGCCCAAAGAATCCGCATTGCCATCCAACGTGGCAATGCTGCCAGCCTTTTGAGCACTTATCTCATTGACAGCGATGTGGACGAATTTTATGATACCTAATGAGCGTTCCCTTTTTTATACTTTGTTAGCTTATATATTGTATTTTAGATTTCCTTATTTAATAAATAACATACACGATCTATGTAGTTATAATCTTCTATTTTAACTACACTAACTAACTATTAAAGTAATTAACTCATACTTAACTATTAAAGGAATAATGAAATAGCGACGCGTTGAGATCTAAAAATGGAACGACGTAGAAACTAAAACATTTATTTTAAACCCAATAATGAAATGAAACTGTTTATTCTTTAATTAAGATATCGGAACCTCTTTTACACTGAATATGCGGACACATTAGATACTTGGAAATGTTTTTGACAATGTCTTGACACGCCATTGATAATAATGTAATAATCACATGTACAGAGTATATTTTATTGACCACATGATGAGAAGATACAAGACAACTAGCGGCTAAACTTGCCCTTTAAAAGGAGGGGGTAGATAATTACGGACACTTATCATTGAAAACAATGAAAAGTAAAAAAGTGTTTTTAATCTCCTGGATTTATGCTTAGTAAAACATGCATCGTAGCATTCGCAGCGTAGCCTCGTAGGCCGGTCTACGCCGTAGCAGCTTACTACGAGCTTTTTATTGAAATGGACATAACAGAACACGACACGAGCGGTCTGTGGGTAAGGCTTACCAAGAGATCGCTAGACGCCCTGCGTATTCAATATAATAACTGCTTCAGGATGCTGTTGTGTCTGCCGCACTATTGTAGTGCGTCCGGTATGTTCGCTTTTGCGCATACCGATGATTTTTACGCCATAATGCGCAAAAAAAAACATACTCCATCTTGTCAAGAGCACGGTCTAATTCTAACAGCATTCTAAGTATGTTGATAGAAAAGTACGACGCACCTTGGTTACGCACCACGCCGTGGAGGTGCTGGCCAGAAGACCTTACAATTTTCTTTTTGTTTTTGTTTCTGTGTTTGTTTACCAACAATACTTTTTAAAAGCAATGTTACTAACAACTGGGCCATAATCTTTTTTTTTTTAATAACATATAACATCACGCCTGTATTTCCCGAAGGGTTAGGCAGAGGTGTACTTAAAGTACACCCACATTTCGCCAGTTATGTTTAAGTCCCATGTATTAGGGGGCGAGCCTATTTCCATCAACTGGGCACGAATACAGACTTTGGGCTGCTACTGAGAAATTCTAGATAGAAAAATCCAATAACACTGTGTCCGACCCGGGAATCGAACCTCATGCTCAGCAATAGCGCTTGCGATCATTAGACCAACGAGGAAGTCAGTCAACTATTAATGGCATGATGAAAATCTACAAGACACCGTAGGAATAGCTTTCATTTTGACAGTTCAGCAACATTCATTGCGTTATTTACGTGTTTGAGCAGACAAATTTTCCGAACATATGAAGCAATGGCTTCAAAATTATTGAGATTGTGATAGATAGACGCAATTAGGGTGCTGGTGGGTAAACTTACCCTGTAAAAGGAGGACGTAGGTTTTATAAGAATGGTCATACTTATCATAGTGATCTTTGAGAACAATGACAGATAAAAAGGCATTTTAAACCTCTTAGTAAAAAAATATATAAAACAAATCCATCGTAGCATTTGTAGCGTAGCCTCGTAGCTTGTCTACGCCGTAGCAGATTGCTACGAGGTCCTCACAGAAATGGACATAAGTATACAAAATAATCTTGCCTATCTTTTTAAATATGAATTATGGGATGAAAATACAGTCCGTTTCTATACTGACCATCAAAAGGACTAAGTTATTAGATGGAGGATTGTGCTCGGTAATCTTGTTGGCTGTATGTAGTAGCAATAACTCGTTTTACATATTTTTGTCCAGTCAGGCCGTGACGATTCGAGGCGATTTTTGGGTCGACACGCCTCCTGATTATGTAAAAGGATGGATGTACGACTGTGTATAGGTGGGTTGGAGGAAAATAATCAACTATCCCATACAAAGATTCAATACCTACTCGACCTAAATGTATGGAACAACTGTTTCTTTTTTTTCAATTTCTATGAGAATGTTGGTCCCATCGAGAAAGTTGTATAGATTTATACCACACCTTTAAATTCGGCCACACATTTCTGATACACGCTGTATCAACTCATCTAGTTTTTTTTTTAAATATAATTGTCGTGTAAAAGTGTTTTTATCAACCTAATTACAGAAATAAAATCATTTATCATTTACATATTTAGTTGTTTGGGAAGGAAGTCATTCTTACAAATATTTTAGGCTCATCAATCATGATGATTAAAATATAATAAAAAGAGGTTTGATTTTAACCTCTTTTTATTATATTTTAAAACAATACGCTGAAGGTTAACATTTTTTTCTTTTAATGTTTAGGTTTTATTATTATAAGCTTATGGCGTACCTGCATAGATAAAACATATGTTCACAATAATAATATCAAAATGACAGTAATAATATCAAAATGAAAGTAATAATAATATTTTACTATGGGGACGGGCTGCAGACGTCGAGTCTATTTTTATTCTGCAGAAAAGAGCCATCCGAGCCATATATGGCCTCCGCAGGCGCGACTCTCTAAGGGAACGGTTTAAAGATATTAACATCATGACGGTACCTTGTCAATATATCTATGAAAACATCATGTACGTAAGGAAAAATCTACATCTTTTTAGTAAAAGAGGTGAAAGACACAATTATATCACTAGAAATAGGGATCAATTAGTTCAACCAGGTTTCAGGCTGGCTAAAGTAGCCTCATCTTTCATGGGGTACTGTTTAAAATGTTTCAATAAAATACCTCCCCATATTCTTCAACTGAATGAAACTAAATTCAAATCTTGTATAAAACGCACACTATGCAGCCAAGCATATTATAAGTTGGGGGATTACATCGCTGATAAAAATGCTTGGCTCAACGCTGGTCCTGCTCCACAAGGGCGCATAAAATAATTGATTAGCATTTGAAACTACTGTTGGAGCTGCTGAAGATTTTAAAAACTTATCTTTGCATTGTATAAATTCAATGTTTTAGTATTGTATAATTGCATAGCACAGGTGTGAGTACTATGTACCTACTATAAAGCTACCATTTAATAGGTTTTTCTTTCATTGACTTGAATGTGCCCTGGCGGCTGAGAGTTTGTCATGCTCACTCTAATGTCTCGCTGGTGGTGGCGTGTGTGTTGGATCATTAAGTTCCCTTCAAAATGGTTGAGCTGAATGGTGCTGATCCATGCGTCATGTTCGTGAACGGGCGCCGTCAGTGGAGACTGGTCATTTCTTAGCTGCCACGGCTTATTTTAATTTAATTTAATATTTGAATTGCTTTTGTCTTTTTATTACGGACGCTTTTAACGTTCTGCATCGTTCTCACATGCATAATTTCAACATGAACGATGTAATCAATATTTTGTAACCATTTTTTGATTTAAAAGAGTGTCCATGGAGTTTCTTGCCCGTTCTTCTCCATAGGTACCTACTACGCTTTGGAATGGGTAACTAGCTTCATCTTTCTGACTGACCGACCCCTTGACAATTCAAAAGTGCCTGTAATTGGTTTATTTGAAATAAATGCTTTGAGTTTGAGTTTGACAGTCTCCGAGAGCTGTCACATAGAATTTGGATTGAAAAGAGATTTTAGGCGCCCATAACACTATCATTTATATATGACAAGCTGACCCGACAGACGTTGTCCTGTCCTAACTATGAATGTCATATGTCGTTTAGTTTTAGTTTTGACTATTAACTAAAACTACATTTATCGACTCATTTATCAACCGATCCATCTGTGTATTTGCAGCGCGCATTCTGTCAATCGCTGACAGTTATTTCAAACAACTGACAGTTATGTAAAATTAATATTGGCGTTAAGTTTTCTTAACTTTTGTAACGTTCCGCTCAACTTCCTTATTTTTTTATTTCATAAGATCCTTCTCCTGACAATAACGAACACAACAAAAATAAAAATAGTGAAATCGGTCCAGCCGTTCACGCGTGATGTCGTGACCAAGGGAAACAGGGATTCATTTATATATATATATAGATAGATTTCATATCTGTCAAATTCTATGATCATAGTTAAATGATTTAATGATATGAATACGATATGAATCATATGTAGTTATTATACCGTCATAGGCTCTTCATATAAAAATGTCTCATACATCTCTGATCATATTTATATGATAGTGTAATTGGGGCCTTACTAACAAACCTACAGCATAATTGCGTAAAGCCCCAATTACACTATCATATAAATATGATCAGAGATGTATGAGTCATTTTTATATGAAGAACCTATGACGGTATGTGTGTAATGTGCGTCTTGTTTGTGCAGAATAAACAATTTTTCAATACTCAATATATTTATTGCTTTACCATAATGTGTACTTAGGTGGTAACTATATAATTGAGATCATTATGGTGGGCACAACAAAAGGGTAGGAGAGAGGAAGTCCTGTTTTAAGAGATCATTAAGATCATTCATTTTCTTTCTTTCTTTTATTTAATCTGTACTGTTTTCCCACACTATTATGCCGTAACTAAGGTAGGCATAAACATAGGCCTAGTGTGATTACGATTGGTTACGATTGATTGGTTTTGGTTGAAGTAGGTTTTGTTCCACCAATGTTCACTTGTAAGAGAACGAGTCATCGCTTGCCCTGAGGGTAGGAACATGTTATCGTTGAGAAAACGCGAGGATCTCAACACGTCCCCTGAGGCAGATTGTGCTCATCGCGCGGTTGTACACTTGAGAGCATTGTTACGAACGCATTGTTATGTTATTACTTTACCTACTAGCCGTGTGTCCGATGGAATTTCCCATAGCCAAAAATTCAAAAATTGTTCCACTGTATAAGGAAATCTTGTGCAAAATTTCATGCTTCTCTCAACCAGCGGTATCGGTTGTACCTTGTCTGTCAGTAAATGATTTTATTTTTTATTTTATTAAATAGGTGAATCTTTTTGATTGAGAGAATCTCTGTTTTTCGTGGAAGAATAAGTGTGGTGGTCATGATCGTTTAGTTTTGGCTAAGAATTCAGTTAGCCAAACAAATAACACAATCAAGAAAAAGAAGAAGTTTGTTTGTGTTTTAGTTACACAAACAAAAGACACAAACAAGGAAAACTAGGATAGCTATAAATATGGTGTTGTTTGTGAATTTTTTCTTGGTAGTGTGGTTATAGCAATAGGTTCGCTGTTGCTACACAAATAAGACTTATAACTTAACTGGCGAAAAGAAGTGGCAGGGTTAAACTGTTTTTCTTTTGTAGCAGATTACGGAGAAATTAGTTTATTAACCTATAAAAAAAAAAAAAAAATGTCGGTGAAATTTCACCGACATTTTACCTATTGAGTTCAACATTCATGTAGATGAATAATAAAAGACAAATCTTCGTACACGTATTTCAATTCAAACAACACCCAAAAAAAGCGTCACGTCAGCAGGTTAACGAAACGTAACGTGTGCACATTAAAAATTCACGTTCACCTCATCCGACCCGCAAGTGTACTGGAGTGCCGAAAATCCACCCACCCAATACCGACAGTACAAACACCAACTGTGCCACTTTCCCGGTATATTTGCAATTGTCGGCTTTATTGAGCATGTTCACGTACTTCGTATTAAAGATTTTTTGTTGTTCCCTTTTTTTTTGGCCTGACTTGTATTAACGTGTTTGGTTTTATGGATTGGGAGTTTATTTGAGTAAATATTGAATACATACTGTAGTCCGTATTTTTTTTTTTCAGGAAATATTTTTAGTTTTACATCTAGAAGTACTTAATAGACTGCCTCCTTGGTCGAGTGGTCGCAAGTAGTACTGCTGAGCATGAGGTCCTGGGTTCGATTCCCAGGTCGGGCAAAGCGTTATATGGCTTTTTTCTTCAGGAATTTCTCAGTAGCAGTCCGGAGTTTGGATTTGTGCGCGGTTGATGGCATTAGGCTCGCCCCTTGTTACATGGGCCCTAAAATGAAAACTGGCGAAATGTGGGTGTACTAAGGTACACCTCTGCCTATCCCTTCAAGCGTGATGTTATGTTATGTAAGTACTTAATCGTAGATACTTGATTCCTTACACTACTACTACACACACACACACACAACACTGACATTACTTTCACTTTTTTATTTTCTTTTTCGTGTTTCTCGAACTGTGTCCAAATAAATTTTATTCTTTCTTTCTTTTCTTTTTCTTCGACATAAACAGTGGTGTTTGTAGGTTAAAGACAGACCTTAGAGCCTAGACAAAGTAACATTCGACTAGCGATAACGCTAGTAGAAAAACCAAAAAATGTATGGGGTTGACATAAGCTACCGAAATGTCACGTGATCATAGGTTAACGAATAGAAATTAGCTAGACAATGTTAACATCATTCGATTCTATGAAACAAATCGACAGCGATTACTTCCATAGAGAAGCGTTATCGCTAGTTTTCGATTCGTATGATGGAAACATTAGCGAAAGCGATAGCGATTGTAGAAATATAATATATCCGAAGCGAATGCCATTTGTCTACACCCTATTGTCGTCTGAAGTATCGAAGCGTCGAAACGGATGAGACTAAACCTCCGAGGTATCGACAACCCAATAGTAGCCACTTTGGTTAGAAATAGAAACGTTTTGTGTACAATTTTATTAAGTTTATGATATTTATATGTCAGTTTAACAACGCTAGATGTACCATATCTGTTAGTCATTGATTACTTTGTGGCATTCAATGTCTTACAAAGATATATAACTCATATTGGATATTTTTTGTGGATTAGATTGTGAAAAGAACAACGTACTTAAATATTAAAGAAGTAATTCATACATACATAAACTCACGCCTTCCCATAGGGGTAGGCAGAAACTACAGAACGCACCTGCTACGATTCTTACATACTCCTTTTGCGTCGTTTACGTTTATACATCTAGTCATACACGCACGCCGGTTGCGAGTACTACGCACCTGACCTTACTGGTCTTCTGGACTCTTTGCCTTGTAAATACATTTTGTTAGTCGCTTTTCATTCATCCTCTCAACATGACCAAACCATAAAAGGTGTAACGGAAACAAACCGCAAACTAACAGGGTGCATTCAGCTCTCTATTTTGAATCATATTCCACCGGAAAATGTTAATTTTTTTATCGTTTTTTCCGTTACTATTCCTTTATTTCATTAGAAAACCAGCGTCAGACAGCATCTGTCTGGCATTCATGCTGAAATTAACCTTTTTAGCGCAGCCGTGAGGCACACACTGTTGTTGTTAACACATTTTTTGTTTTTTGTTTTCTCTATTTTGTGTTAAACGAACTGTGTCCAAATAAACTTTATTCTTTCTTTCTTTCGCGCTGGCGCTGCCGGCCGTTCGCTTCGTGCGTTTTGCCGCGGTAACGATACATTGCGTGTGAGGTAATAAAACAAATCAGGTTTATTAGATTCCGGTCATCTTACTATGATATACTGAATTCACCCCATCAGTCTACGGAGGGCTGTCCCTTACAACCTGTATTAAGCATACTCTTTTAAATTTTTGTCACTTTCTAAATTATGACAAGAATTTACTTCATGAAACGAATTGTATTCGACAGTGGCAAAGCCTGATTGCAATTTGCATATTCATATCAGGTATGGGACCTAGTTCCTGTGGGACCAATACATGCAAATGATGAGTTAAGAGGGCCCTTCCCGGTCCGTCTATCATCAACGCGAGCATGATTGAAAAGCTTGTTGTTTCAACTAACGCAATGTTTGAAAAAGAAGCAAGAGTTAGAACGCAATAACAACGAACAAAAATTGGCGCGCGGAGATTTTACAAAACTTTTTCCAGGAAATACGTGTGTTTTAGAAAAAGCCTTACATGTTTTTGGAAAATATGTTTGTCATTTAGAATCTCCATTGCATGTGAGAGGTTTCTATACTGATGTTTTCTTTACCTTTTCAATGTATGAATACATTATGAACGGCCAAAGTTCACATAACATTTGTAAAAAAAAAACTGATTTTCAGACGTCTTTTCTGAATTTGGCTCTCAAAATTTTTTTTGATGTGAAACATCTATAGCTGCGGCTAAAACCGATTGCTGTCGTGGCGACGCATGCCGTGGCGACGTGTCGCTACGCTGTCAATGGTATGTTTCACATCTGCCAGGCGTCCCGTGACGGCTCAATTTTTTGTTTTTTTTTAAATAGAATATATAAACCACAAGATATCTGTGTGTTCAAAATATCTGAAGTATTTATTTTTTTAACGCCATAATTACATACGAGCGTTTGTACGGGAATTATGACGGGTTGGCCGCTCTTAAGCACAAATGATAATTTTGAATACCAGGTATTTTCCATTCCCAATAATCGAAATACCGAATTCCCGACACAATTTATCGAGTATTAATCAACCAAATTCGTTTAGTACCTTGTTTGTCAATACAAATGGCCGCCTTCGTATTCAGATAATTTGTTTCTAGTTTACGAGTACATGCCTAATAACGTGAAGCTTCTTTTCGGGGTTCTGTACCCGAAGGGTGCCAACGGGACTCTATTACGAAGGCTCTGCTGTCCGTCCGTCCGTCTGACACAGACCTGTATCTTTTGAACCGTAATCCGCTTGTACACTATACAGAGTTTTACTGTCCGGATGTAAAATCTCCGTACTTTTGCCGATGAATCACGTGACCTTCGTTTGAAAGTCGAATTGCCCGCGGGCGTCCGGACCGTAAAATTCCGAAATTAAATTATAATAGGAAATACTTGCAATTTTCACACAGTGTATACGACTATGGCCGCTATCATAATCAGCCTATAATGTTCTCATTGCTGGGAGACAGGCCTCCTCTCGGTGAGACGGAGTGGGTCGTAATGACTGCTAAACCAACAAGTAATAAAAATATTATAAAGTTTAATATTAAAGAGGGACCCTCTTTAATATTAAACTTTATAATATACAAGGAACCTGCTTTTTCCCTGTTACAAAAAATGCTGAAAAGGTACAAAACATTGTATTGTTTTCAGCGTTTTTAAATATGTAGTGTTAAATATTGTACAGTAGTAGAGAACCATTCGTGTGTGAGTCCAACTCACACTTGCTCAACAAATTAATTGTTTGAGCAGCCTTGATAATATTTTATGGCGGTAAAATTGTGTTGATAATTTCTGTGGTCGATTATTATAATGGACGAGCTATAATTTGAATAATTCCTGTAGTAACGTAACTGCACAATGACACACGACACGACGTATAGTAGTTTTGCGTTAATTATGATATAATATGATTACATACCTACGTATTTTCGTCTAGATAGACTTAACATTGTTTGTTCAATAATTCTAAATTAATCTATACTATTATGAATAAAGCAGAAGAGTTTTTTTATTATTTGAATGCGATAATTTCTGGAACTATCAGTCGGATTTCAAAAAATCTTTTTGCATTTAATAGCACAATTCTTGAGTAAGGCTATAGGCTATTTAACATCACGCTATGCCGCTTAGGAGTCGAGCACAAAGAAAAAAAGGCAGAAAGAACACTAAGCGAAAACGAAGTAATAGCACGGGCAGGCGATGAATTGCGACGTGGTGGGTACCCGGGCCGAAATTTCACACAGACAAAGTCGCGAACAGGAGCTAGTAAAAAGGTAAAATAGTTTGTTTGAAAGAGGCACTCTCTGAAAATACCATAATAATAAATAATAAATATCTTTATTTCCCAAAAATACAGATATTTGTTTTACAATTTTTGAATTTATGGTAGAGGACATTTACATTAAACATTTAGATGCTGCAGAAATCTGTACACAATAGATTAAACTCTGTCTCTTAAACTAGGGTGTCCTGTATCTTATGAGATAGAGAGTGTTTCACAATGAGGTTCCAATGTCCTTTCTTTGGTACTTTTCGTCGAATCGTTGAACTCCTTAGGTTCTGAGTTGAGCTGCACGATTACTGACAAATGCGTGCACTGACTGGACAGGTCCACTCAATTTGTGTGGATTTTCCTAAAAGACCATTTCAAACACAAATCTACATGATCTTCACATGATCTGACCATGAGACTGTGACCTCTGAGTTTATTTCGGCCTTTCTTCTCAGAGTAGTCAGATAGGAAACGCCGACCTCATCTAGTTTTGAAAATATGATTGACGTGTAAAAGTGTTTGTACAAACCTACTTACAGAAATAAACATAATATTAATGGATATATGTGTGAGTGGACTGTGTCGATTTACATTCAGAAGGGAAAAAAGTTATACTAATAGGTACTGATCCGATTACAAACATTTTTTTACTACTTAATAGAAAATTACACTATTACCGCGTGCTATTGGCATATTTCTCCCATGTGGACGAAGTTGCGGGCTGAAGCTAGTTTGTAATAATTTCAGTACTAGGCAAACGGTAAAATACGCTATGAATCCTACTAATATTATAAATGTGAATGTTTGTGAGGATGGATGGATGAATGTTTGTTACTCTTTCACGCAAAAACTACAGAACGGATTTGGATGGAAATTGGAACATAGATAGTTTATAACCTGGATTAACATGTAGGAAACTTTTTATCCCGATAATACGTTTCCGTGGAATAATATCCGACCTCTACGCGGGCGCAGCCGCGGATAAAAGCTAATACACTATAAACATCGCTCGCAGTGAGTACCTATCGCATAATTTGTTCCACTATACCGTCAATTACTGCTTCCGATGAGGAAGACCAGGTAAACATGAACGAAAATAGGTAAAGTTCACGCTCACAAAAGATACGATATAAAACTAGAATCTGAAATACAATTTAATAAAATAAAATAAAAAAAGAAAGAAAAAAAAGAATAAATGAAGAATATTTTTACATCATCATCACGCCTGTATTCCCCGAAGGGTTAGGCAGAGGTGTATCTACCTATAGTACATCCACATTTCGCTAGTTATGTTTAAGTCCCATGTAATAGGGGGCGAGCCTACTGCCATCAACCGGGCACAAATCCAGACTCCGGGCTGCTACCGAGAAATTCCAGATGGAAAAACCCAATAACACTTTGCCCGACCCGGGAATCGAACCCAGGACCTCATGCTCAGCAGTAGCGCTTGCGACCACTAGACCAACGAGGCAGTCAAACGAAGAATATATAAATTAATAAATAATATAACATCCAAAGAAAATTACTACCCCAGTCCCAAGCAATTCCTTCGACCAAAAGTCAGCAGGATAAGAATTTACAGTATCATATTGTAGGCCCTCCAATAGATTCGTGTATCGAATGGGAAGCCAATCAATCGCGACGAGAATACATAAAACAGAGGTATTGATACGCTTCCAGGATTTGTTTAATCCATCTGAATTGGAATGGACGAGGTTTTTTGGTTTCGTTGATGTCTATTTTTAGATTACCGTGTATGTGATAGTGTTGGTCGACACGGGTAGGTATGTACAGTCACCACAGATAAGTAACCAGGGTCGTCGATACAGTTGAATTTTAGTAACAAACAAATGGATGTTTTTGAATGAAATTTAATTTGATAAATGGACTGTTTGTTTTCTATTAATTAAATTAATTTTATTCGATAACCTCCATCGGTTTCTTACTCAACGTCAATTATATGCAACGACGGTTACTTATCACTTTTGGTGACCGTATCTCGGGCCTATCAGAATACACAGACTACATAGTCAGAATACAAGCGCTGCGGTAATTTTTTTTTAAACATCGTAGCTGAGACAGGATAGGAGCCTTTTCGGCCTCGCACAGGTCCTTTATTTTTTGTTTATTTATTTAACCATTTATGTACACACATATATAAACAGACAAGAAGAAAGGAACAGAAAAATAGGTACAAAGGTGATTCTTATTTCTAAAGAAATCTCTTCCAGCATACCTGCGATAGGAGAGTATATTAAAGAGATGAAGACAACGTGTGTAAGAGTAGAAGGGAAAACAAAACTTTTTTACAAAAAAACAACCGACTTCCAAAAAAAAACACTAAAAGACGTGAAAAATAACTTTAATTTGGGAAGTCGGTGCCTTTGGTTTTGTATTTTCGTGTTTGGCCACCGACTTCCGAAATTAAAGTTATTTTTCACGTCTTTTCGTGTTTTTTTTTGGAAGTCGGTTGTTTTTTTGTAAAAAAGTTTTTATTTTTCACTTTTTAGTTGCGGTACCTACCCCACACAAATTCGTATACCACTACTTGGTGTGTAAATAACAGTGACAGGAAATTATTAACACATCATCCATATAAACTAAGTGGAAAATATCTGCAGTATTAAGGATAACTCAAAAACTTCTGGTCAGACCTTGATCAAATTTAAATGGGACCACATGTGAAGCACCACCTATCAAATAAAAAAAGAATCATCCCAATCGGTTCACCCAGAAAAAAGTTATGAGATAACACACATAAAAAAAAAAAAAAAAACATACAGACGAATTGAGAACCTCCTCCTTTTTGTGAAGTCGGTTAAAAATACATAAAATCTAAAATAATTTTCTAATTTAAATATAAACATACAATAAGAGAATATACTAACATACATACATACTTCTACTACTACATACTTCTTTTTCTTCTACTTCTTTATTGTTGTTTTTAATGTTAATTGTGTTTGTTTTAAATGGTCCTTTTTCATTTTTACTGTTTGTATTTCTTGTGCGTGTCCCTAATAAACTATTTTTCTTTCTTTCTTGCCTTAAAGGTTAGCACAGGTAATTTTTGTGTACCTATTACTTTTTTGGTTTCTCTCGGGGTTTTAAGTTTTGTATGAGTAGGTTATTGTATTACCATCAGGCCTTGTAGGTATCTTCTTCTTAGAATGTGCATGGCAATCTAAATGGACTCGGTCCAGAAGTCGGCTTCCTGTACTGGAGCTACAGGAGCTGACAGGAGACGCTGGACATTATATTAAGCACTACATTTATATTCCAAGGTGGATTCATCGATGAATTTCCACCTGAACAGGTTGTCTTTGTAGGTATACTAGGGTTTCAATAAAAGATCCCAGGCCCTCAATTTATTACATACTAGGTTCTGCAGTTCAAGCAGTGCGGTTATGGAATGCCTTAGCCGTATCGATAAGGCGTGCTCAATCTTTGTCCACTTTTAAAATTCTGGTTAAAAAACACTTCACATTGTCATTACATTTAGTTTCCTTGCTCTTGTTTCATGTTTATTATTGTATATATTATATGTAGATAAGTATATGTTTTATGTATGTATGTATTTGTTGTGTATGTAAATGGTACACCACTGACTACCTGCATTATTGTCTCTCCTTCTCCCTTGAATCCATCCAAAGGTTGTTTGTAAAAGATCGCTTTTAGCGATAAGACCGCCCATTGTGTCACCCTATGTAATATTTCTACATTTATATCTGTATTTTTATGGTGTACATAATGAAGAGTATTCTATTCTATTCTACAACTACATGTATACTATGCCTCCAGAATGGTTTACCTCATGCAACGTTTTGATTGCCCAACTAACTTTATTGGAGTCTTTTTGTGTGAGGACTTTAGCAGGCATTCTACGTGCATCATCGGCTATTTGCTACTTCATCAATGCTGCATGGCGTTTTGGAGAATGTCTACGTTCGATCGTGGTAGCTCTTTAAAATACCAGCTTAACTCAAAACAGACCTCCAAACCCACCAAGCAATAATATTCATCAATTCAAAACACGTGAACCAAAAATACTAAACCCCAACATAATCAGAATTTATATAACAAATTAAACCACGCGATAATATCTACACATTTGTACTAAGTATCCACAGAAAACATTAATTTGAAATAAACCATTATAACCTGAGCTCCCCGTCCCTCCCGACGTATTAAAATCTGTTGACACAAACTGAAAGTTGCACACATCGACGGCTCAAATTACGTCGGTACACAGGGTACGCACACCGGCGGCTGGTTCGATCAATACTTCTGACGTAGGTACTCCTTTACACTGCACTTCAAAAGGAATAAATGCGTTGTTCGCTTCGACGGCCATCGGCAATGAGGATTGAACGATTTGCGGAGTGAAGATGAAGAATATTGAATTCTTCAAGGATTTTATTGAAGGGGTTGAGGAGATATGACAGCTATTTTTCCTCTTTACGTTGAATGGGGGTTTGTTAACGATCGAGCGTTTTGTTTGGACTTTCAGTGTTGATAAATTGTTGGAAAACGGTCTAACACGAGTTATTAAGTTAGAAGCAATAATGGACTTATGATTTGTAGGTTAAGAATTAAGGATCAATAGTAATTGATCCTGTTATTAGGCTTTTATCCACATGATTAAGCATAATCATGTGGATAAATGAAAGCCTAATAAGATTAGATATAGTTATGAAGACTGATAAGCTAAGTTTTAAACCTTCCTCTATTCTACTATGTTTCTGTGCCCGACAGGGTCCATAATGATCTCATTTTTAAGTTACCACCTAAGCACACATTGTGGGATGTAATAAATGTTTGAGTATTGAGTATTTAAATTCTTTTATATGTTTTTGACTTTTATCAGTAACTAGCGGATACCTAGTGCTACTACACTAATAAAAAATAAATTGGTCAAACCATCTTCGCATTATTGCTTTTAAGGCTGTTTGTCTATATGAGTTTGAATGTTTGTAAACGACCCACAATACAGGAGAAATTCCTAGTGTGGAGCAACGATTACAAAAAAAATTAAACCGATTTCATATTTTTACCGGTTGGATGGTTTCAAAGTCTTTAACGGACATAGGTAGAAACAATTTTTGTGTTTTATATATATATATATTGATTAGTTGTGTGCCAAGTATACGAAAACCACTCCACCCTCTTAACATTATTTTTCCGATACGAGAAAGATTTCTACATTTCTCTCAGTTTATTCAGAAGTGTACCAATAAATATTAGGTACTTGACCTCAATAATGATCAATACATATAGCTAAAAGTATATGAAGTTTCATACATACATACAAAAACTCACGCCTTCTTCCCATGGTGGTATGCAGGAACTACAGAACGCCACCTGCTACGATCCTTACATACTCCTTTTGCTTCGTTTACGTTCTTTTATCGAGGTTCATCGTACATTTAACCCAGTTTATTGGCAGTAGGCCTTTTTGTGATGGACCGCGTCCAGGGATATATTGTCAACCTCGTAATTCCTCTACCACGTTTGACGGCAATTCCCAGTAAATGGGGAAGGCCGGACAAAGCAAGTACAGCCAATACTAAATTTGAAATTTCGTCCATTCAAAGTCATTCATTCCATTTCGAGCTCATTCATGAGCTTGGTTTTTTTTCACTATTTCGTTAGTCAATGGAAAATGTCAAAATTTTAATTCTTAAATATTGCTTATTTCCTCGTATTCAGTTCAAAATGTTTCCTACAGAACTTCTTACTCTGTTGAATTAAAAAATAAACTTTACGAATAGCTTTAAGCCACAATCGACTACTACAGTCCGGCCGTCGAGAGAATGCGTGCCTGACACCTGTCAGTTTCATACCAACGAATACGTGTTTTGCGAATTTGATCTTTATTAGTTACTAGAATTATTGCACTGACAGGTATCACGAACGCATTCTCTCGACGGCCGGACTGTAATCTTAAGGTATTTAAAAAAATGGTGGACTCCAATTTCGGAGCACTTAGGAACACAACAACAATTCATTTTCTCAAAAATTAAACAAAACCACCTCACGCCTTATATGTATTATTAGCTTGTTTTGGAAACCAGCTACGACAGCGCCATTTTGACAGTTGCCGTTCCCATTGAAACTTTACTAAGGTTGAAAATATCTTACTAAAGAAAGAACGAAAGAAAAGGTATTTATAGGGACTCGCACAAAAGGTGCTCAACCAAGGTGTGTGCGACCCATTCAGCAGCGCGTACATCTTTTTGGTCCTTCGAGCCGGATAGCCAAAGATGATGGTTTATTGAATATATTTAACTAACACGTAACTAATGCTATATGAATGTTGTGCGAATGAGTACAGCTGACTATGAACGCTGATTGTGTACTGTCGCGTGCCATGTACGATACATGACTCGTAGAGGATGAGAAACTGAACTAAACACAATCTTAAAACATAAAAACAAAAGTAAATAAAATAAAATACAGTATGGCACAGACATCGACGGGCTACTTGTTACCATAGATTCAGTACATTATTCTGAACACCCCCTTTTTTTTGCGTTGAAATTTATACTCAGTTATTTAAAAAAAAATATCTCTTCCATACATTTGACCGCGTAGGTATTGCACTTTTCTATGAAACAGCAGTTTTTTTTTGATAACCCAAGAAAAAATTCTACGCTAGGGGGTCTAGAATCATGTGCTGAGGCCGTACTATGACGTGTTAAAGCCATCATTGTTCCAGCGTGAAAGAGAGACGGAGCTATATATGACCGATAGCACTATCCCTTTTTCTCAATGGAACCATGATGGTATTAGCACGTCATAGTAAGGCAGCTGAATTCATAGTTCCAGTTTGTGCATTTATGTCCTCTGCCACCCATTAATACATCACAACAACAACTGTCACATAGACAAATAGAGGTCGACGTGCAAGTCGTTTGTTTCGGCCTTCTCAGAGCAGTCAGATAGGAAACGCCGACCTCATCTAGTTTAAAAAATATGATTGACGTGTAAAAGTGTTCGTTCAAACCTACTTACAGAAATAAAATCATTTATCATAAGTGGCATTCAACCTTATGGTGATACAGCAATTATTAAACAGGATTAGTTTTCAAAGATCTGCCAAATTTAAGGGTGTGGTACAGACCATGAAACTGACAATCATTCTCTATGGGACCAATATCATAATCTCGAAAAATGTATCAACTGTCTCTTAAAAAACTACAATACTTACTCGACCTAAATGTCGGGACGGCTGAATTATTTTTCGCGTTTAAGATGTTGGTCCCACCGAGAAAATTGTTCAGACTGATGGTCTGTACCACACCCTTAAATATGGCAACACCTTTCTGATGCTGTTTATGGTAGATACAAAACATCGAGTACCGACGACGCGACGCTAGAACAATCGAAATCAATTTCTGTTTGGTTACAACACTACCACACTAGTTGTACCACACTTAAATTTGTCAGGTCTTTGAAAACTAACCCTGTATTACTACCACACCTATTTTTGTGATCAAGCTCTGTTGCTGTGTTCCGGTTTGAATGGTTTGTATGCTGGTGTAATTGCTCATGCATGACACATTACAGCTTTGCCTCTGGGATGGCAACTTATCTACAATGCATTTTCTGTCGCAGATGTCCATAGGAGGTGATGACCATTATGCGGGCTTTACACAGGTGGCATTGTCGCCGCACGACGAAAAATCGACTGTCTAAATGGCAATTCGGCTAAACCGCAGGTGACTAACATCGCAAGTTCCAAAGTAGAGTAGGTTTCGACTTTTGTCGTGCGGCGACAGGTCGCATGCGGCGGGTGATTAAAAGCGACCGTGAAAATGCTCAGTCGCAGGCGATCGCCCGCCCCATGAAGGTCGACATTTTGATGCAAAATGAACTAGTCACCTGCAATTTTTATCGACCTGTGTGAATGGGGTGGCGATTCGGCATAGGAGGCGATTTAGTAAGCGACTAGCATGGTGAAAATCGACCTAGTGTAAATGCCCCATTAGGTAGGCTGTTGACTTGTTGGCCATACCATTCACTAACATATTAAAATTTCGAGAGGGCTAGTGGGACACCAGCACCCTAATTACGTAACACACTATCAATCAAAGATCACTATGATAAGTATGATCATTCTTATAAAACCTAAGTCCTCCTTTTACAGGGTAAGTTTACCTACCAGCACCCTAATTGCGTCTATCTATCACAATCTGAATAATTTTGAAGCCTATTGCTAATCCATTGCTTCGTATGTTCGAAAAATTTGTCTGCTCAACAATGTAAATAACGCAACAAATGTTGTTGAATTGTCAAAATGAAAGCTATTCCTACTGTTAGTGTGTTACACAATAACCCCGCCGCGGCGCCGGTTGGTACGAAGTTCCTTTCGCTGTATATTATTTATCAGGCACAATTAAATAAATTAGCATTAAAGAAAAGTAAAGTGTCGTGACGACCGAGATGTATCACTTTTTTCGGTCCAGCTCTCATTCACTAAATGTGCAGAGTATGACGTGCGATAAGGAACTTCGATCCAAATTCCCTATAAAGGTTGATTTCCACCAAACGGCTCACATCGCATCGGATCGGAACAGATTTTACAATCTTTAAACGATATTAAATCGTGTACACAGTATTTAAAGTCTGTATTACCAAGCCGCGCACAGCAGCTTGACCGGCGGCGTCTTCCGCGACACGCGGTCGTAGCCGAAAGTATGCTGCGACGCGCGATCGGCTCCGTTCGCCTGTCGTCGTATCGTCAACATGGTACGAATGAAACTATTTGACTAGGCGCAATAACGGATACGTTCGCAAGCGACGGTACGGAGCCGATCGTATGCGTCGACATTTTGTCGGACGCGATTGGCTGTTGCCGCATCCGTTCGTATCCGATCCGATGCGATGCGAGCCGTTTGGTGGAAATCATCCTTTAGATTTCCAGAAACGTAGCAAAAATATAATAGAAAATAGACAATTTCTTTTCAGCAAAATATGACCTTTCATACAACTGACCCGTATAATCTACAACGGAATGAAAGTAGCTGATACATTACTTTTCTAGTAAAGGGATAATGGAAAGATGGTAAATTATATGGGTCGCACAGGGCTTGATAGATATATTTTGTGTTTTTAATATACCGAATGGATCATGTAGATTCTGGCGAAAAGGAGACAACTTTTAAGAAAAACAGGATGTCTGAAAATTTATGCATAACCTTAAAATGGAATATAGAAGAAAATTGTATTTTTATCGGCCTTTCGTCTTTATAGTAGCCATTTTACCGGGAAATCTGTATGGAGAAGTCTGTTATTATCATCCAATCATCCATGATGACGATGTTTGTTTGACCGCTACTGTCACGAAAATTAATAAAAAAAAAAAAAAAAGTTTATTGCAATTACATTAAATGCTTTTACACACATGAGTTGGAGATCACCTTTTAAGCAAGAGGATGCTTGTGGTAGGTGACTCCGCCCCTCCACTTAACATTATAACGGTTATGCAAATGTAAAACAAAGAAAAAATTATAAGTATAAAATAAAGCGCTAAAGTATGCGAGCGAGTTTTAGAGTGTGTATGCGTGCGTGTGTGTGTGTGTGTGTAATAGTATGTGTGTGCATTGAGTAAATTAAATTAATAAACTTAGAACAACTCAATCCAAACAGTTATGTAACTTGTTAGGATATTTTTTTTTAAATGAGTATTAATAATGCTGTTTAAATATAAAATTAAATGAAAAAATACATTTTATTAATCATTTACAATATTTACACCACTACACACATTAAGAAAATTAAATATCCTAAGATTAACTAATGACAAACTAAAACGTGGCTTCGAAAAATTCCTCCGCAGCGGAGTCGATTGGTAGCATGTGCTCAGTGACTGGCGGCATTGCCACATTGTATGGCAATACTTAATTTTGGCTAACGTAAAAGTCAGCCCTTAGGTAAGTGTCAGCCAGCTGTTTCGAGAATTCTAGAAAAATATATATAACCATAGTCAAACACCCTCTTAAATTCTATTCAATCAATCAAAGAGTCAGAAGTAAAAAATAATCCTTGTTAAAAATACAACGCGAATACGGGATGAGGAAAAACGAAAATTATGGAGATTCTTCTTGTGAAGATGATCCCCTCTTCATCTGAATGGGTATAGAAATCATTTGATAAGTACTCGAGAAGATTCAAAAAGTAAAAAGAGCTGATGTTTGATTTGTAATTATAAGGGTAGGCTAGGGTAGGGATCGTATTTTATATTTAACGGGAACATTTTTCATAACTGCTGGTTAGAGCTGTAAATTTGACAGTAATTGGTTTGTATTGTGTGTTTCTTTTATGTTTTGTATGTTCTTGAGGAACAGCCGGTAACAGAGTTTTTTTTTAAACATTGGCTTGGTTCACTCTTGGCTACTATTTCAACGGGGGTTTATTTATAATAATAATTATTATTTTATTGTCACGCAATTGAGGCCCATAGATAAAATACACAAATTACAAAATAACAAACTAATACATAATAAAACTAAAACTATTACTATTTATTTACTAGCTTTTCCCTTTGGCTGTGCTCGGGTGGATGTCCGTAAATATTCCACGGGAACGTACTACCGGTATTTATTGAATTTTTGGGAAAACTTACAGCTAATCAGATACAGTAAGTAAAAAAAATTAAACAAAATATGGCCAATTACAAGTTTCCACATTTATACTGTATCTTAAACATATTAACAAAAGCGATAATTTACCATAAAACAGAAACATTAACATTACTATTTACGCTCGAAAAAGCCATTAGACAAAATTTTCTTTAATTTAGCAACACTAGTACCTATTGAAAATGTCGATATCAGCTTCCTGGCTGGTTGCGTTGTACATACGACTCGCTTTTTTAACCGACTTCACAAAAAGGAGGAGGTTCTCAATTCGTCTGTATGTTTTTTTTTTTTTTTTTTTTTTTTTTTTTTTTTTATGTGTGTTAGCTCATAACTTTTTTTTGGGTGAACCGATTTGGATGATCCTTTTTTTATTTGATAGCTGGTGCTTCACATGTGGTCCCATTTAAATTTGATCAAGTTCTGACCAGTAGTTTTTGAGTTATCCTTAATACTGCATATTTTTTCCACTTCGTTTATATTGATGATGTGTTGATAATTTGCTGTCACTGTTATTTACATACCAATTAGTGGAATACGAATTTGTGTGGGGTAGGTACCGCAACTAAAAAGTGAAAAATAAAAACTTTTTTACAAAAAAACAACCGACTTCCAAAAAAAACACTAAAAGACGTGAAAAATAACTTTTATTTCGGAAGTCGGTGGCCAAAAACGAAAATACAAAACCAAAGGCACCGACTTCCGAAATAAAAGTTATTTTTCACGTCTTTTAGTGTTTTTTTTGGAAGTCGGTTGTTTTTTTGTGTATTAAACGTATCCTATGTGATGTGTTAATCCAGGTTGTAGATATACTATCTGTGTGCCAAATTTCATTCAAATTCGTTCAGGCGTTTTTGCGTGATTGAGTAACAAACATCCAAACTTTCACATTTATAATACATATATAAACTCACGCCTTCTTCCCATGGGGGTAGGCAGAAACTACAGAACGCCACCTGCTACGATCCTTACATACTCCGTTTGCCTCGTTTACGTTCATACATATATAATATTAGTAGGATATACAAGGTTGCAGGGAAATCGACGCGCAAACTGTAACCATGAATTCAACAAATGGTTCTAGACCTCCTAGCGTAGATATTTTCCGTCGGTTATTAAAAAAATAATCGATTGCCATGCTTTGTACAAAAGTGCAATACCCACGCGGTCAAAATGTTTGTACAGCATTCCAAAAAAAAAAAAAACTACAAAAATTTTCAATGCACCCCTGCATTGAAATTTATTGTAGTTTTTTTTTTTTCCAAATCGATCATGCAAGATCTTAAAAATAGGTAAAAAGTCCGTACATGTTTTGCCTGACGAGGCGCACAATTTTTTTTTTATATAACAAGCAAATAATTAATTCAATAAACTAAAGATTGCAGGTTCACTAACATTCATTAGACAATTTTATGAGAATAATAACAAAATGTATTTGTCAAAAACTTATATAGGCAAAGGACTAAACTCAATCAATAACCATTTATACATCTGCTGTTACTACGCAACAATGATGAATTTCTATAATTAAATCACAGTATTTAAGAATTACCACGTTCCATGGCTGTTCTTGTAAATTCTTAATAAGACACATATCATAATGAGTACTTATGCGAACATTTATAGCATTGTTCAACTTAATCGCCATGGCAACGATAAGCAATATTCATGGAATTAAACTTACGATCTTCGTGAAAGTCAAGGCTAACTGTTGGATATTATTAAAGCCCATTATATATATAATTAGCGACTCGCCCTGCTTTGCACGAGTGCGATGGGGACATGTCAAAATGTCGAGATTTCTGTGCTAAATCTAAGTTAGGTTGTTACACATAAACCTTCCGGAATAAACGCCCTAAATGATGATGAAAACCACATAAAAAATAATTATGTAGTTTAAAATATCTCAGCGGTCACGCAGAAACATACCAAAAGTGACTTTGTTTTAATGCATGTATGGAACAGATATTGGTACACAATACTTAATTGGGCTACCAGTATAATTTAAATGTTATCTGATCACTTAAGTAATTGTTCTAATGCTTGATTGGTTTGCAAAAAGGCAAACGTAGTGAGGATTCGTCTTAACCATATAGACAAATAGTTTAAAGAGGATAATTGTGTTAAACTGGACACAATAGGCAGGAAACACAATATTGACTCGGGGTAGTGCTTGGGGGCGGACACAGTGCGTTTTGAAGAACCGAAGGACACTCAAAATCGCCATCGAAATGAAGGAACAATCTCTAGTATCTACCAGGAAAGACTTGAAGAATCTCTCGACAATCTTTGAAGCCTAAACCACGGAATAATATTAAGTACTATAGCAGAAGTAACACTCGACAGTCGCCCCCGTGTGCCGTAGGTAAATAATGTAAATTAATTGTCTATTCATTAAAAAAAACTGTTAATCCTACTTGAGACATGGGTTTTTTTTTAGCTATCATGACTTCTTCTATAATCCATTTCAAGGCTATCTATTAATTACCAGACACCCTGTAAATGAGTGTCAGGGGTGTGCATACTCTTCACTTAAAATTATATAATAATTAATGTATACAAAATATTGTAAAATATTTTAAAAGAGTGACGGTGGAGTTTCTTGCCCGTTCTTCTCCATACGAAACTACCTTTTGGAAGGAGCAACTAGAGTCAATTCTATTTTCTTGTAAATTTTGACGTTCTAAAGTGCCTTTAATGTGCCTATTTGAAATAAATGATTTGACTTTGTGCCTGAACCCTGAATACAAAATGGGATCTTTATAATTACAATTTTAATCTAATATAGCTAGTGTAGGTAAGTGAAGAGTGCTTTGCACTTCAGACAAAGGACAGCTAGCTTTGCACTACGCAAAGCTATCAAAACACGTACCCACGACAAAAATGTAAATGAATTTCATAACTACGGACAATGTTATGCTTCAAAATGTAGAAGATATTTTTAAAGTCGAGCTGGATTCAATTACAGTATTCGTTGTATATTCATGAAGTTGTCTCGCGTTATTCAATGGTTCTTCTCGTACAGTGCAAATATGTATCTAATGTATGTATGTAGGTTATATGTCTAGCAATAATATTGTAGAGGCAGAGAAATTAATTGTCAAGCTAATTGACACCCTACGTCAATTTTCCGTGTTATTGCCATTTCCTACAACTGTCAAATGATCGTAGTGATTTTAATATACGGACAAATTAAGTTGGTTGTCAATTTGTTCAATTATTATATAGATATTTATTTATATATATAATTATTATTATTTATATATATAATAATTTCCCTGTCTTTACAATGTTGGAGAGAATATAAACTATTGCTAATCCATTGCGTTATATGTTCGAAAAATTTGTCTGATCAACAGCGTAAATAACGCAATGAATGTTGTTGAACTGTCAAAATGAAACCCATTCCTACTGTTAGTGTGTTACGTAATTACCCCGCTGATCGGAGTTGAAAACCAACTCGAGGATGATTTACCTGACTGAAAAACTTCAGAGATGCTAGCACTGATCTAATGTGATAATATAAACACACACACACCTATAATATAATTTACGTAATATCACACCACAAGTACCTGTAGGTAATAAATAAAAAGGGGGGGGGGGGGGGGTTCTTCTGTATACGAATTTCTGCCATAAAAGTCTACAGGTTTAAAAAGAATAAATAGCACATAGTCTCGACGAAATATCGGGTTGCAATTTTTTTTCCGACCAATTTCCCACAATTTTCTTCTTTTCATATTTTTGGCAAATACATGCCTCCCCTTGTTTTTGCAGTCAACAGCTGCGCAACGGGGAATATTAATTAATTATGTGTAAAAGAAGTCGCTTGTTAACGAAAAATGTATGGATAGTGACAACTAGTTGTCAAATTCATGGATGTTGGAGAGCAGCGACATCTAAAGTGAGCAAGTGGCAGTTTTATACACATTATTTTTAATAAAATTTCACTTAGTTTGATGTGCAGAATGCGTAGTTGACGACTAAGTAATGGTTCTTATTTATTAGATATATTTTAATTTTTTCATTTAATTTCTGTTTTTGTAATAGCTGGAATATTACCCACTCAGTTTTTTAGTGGGCAGTCATAATTCCAACCTACCATTGTACCTGCGAGTATTTTTGGTTCTCGCGTGGGTGAAACGTGGGTGCACTTCAGTATAAAAGCCCCAGTTTAAACAACTTGTGATAAGCAGCTTTAGTTAACCTGACGCCCACGTAACATTAGTGAGGTTTTATCGTACTGTTTGTATGGAAAGTGCGTTGGAGTTGGATATATCGCTATATCGAGTTAAGGTGACCCCTGTAACACAGGTCTTACCTAGCATGGGGGTCATTGATCAAATTGCTATGCACTGTAAGTCCTAAACTGCAAATGCTGCGCATAATTACATTATAATTTACTTTTGGAAATAAATGATTTTTATTATTATTAAAAAAAAAGCTCACTGAGAGAAAGAAAGAAAATTAAATACGTTCGAGACTGATTCGGTTTTACTCGGCTCGCGTCTCGGAATGTATGTAGAAAAAACATGAAAATACGTTTGAGCCTGATTTCTTTTTTTGCCTCGATCAAATTAAATTTGCTAGCGAAACTCCGCAGTTGTAATAGGTACCGATATCTGAACATGATAAAACAAAATATTAATTAATTTGTTGATTTTCTTTTACGGGGTCATTCATCGATCGCAGTTAGTGTATTCACTTGAAATATCAGTTTAAAAAATCAGTTATTTTTGTGTAAACTTAACAGACGTGATTACTATTGATATCTAAACCCGATAAAACATATTTTCTCAATATAAACCAACCACCACTACCACCACCACCACCCCTACCACCACCACCACCACCACCACCACCACCGTAGAAAACTACCAGCGGTCGTTGACCCCTAAAAATAAAACACCAAATCTTTTTATTTCAAATTAAATCAAATTAAAATAGCTAGCAAAACTCTGCAGACGTGATGAGTATCGATATACTCATCACGTCTGCAGAGTTTTGCTAGCTAATTTAATTTGACCCTGTACAGATCAGAATGTTGGGCCACAAAAGGTATGAATGAAAGGCCATTGCATGCAACGGAGATGAGAATCGTAAGAGGGATGTGTGGCGTTACGAGAGTCGATAGAATAAGAAATAAGTACATGAAAGAGAGTTGTGCGGAAATCGGTTGACATGGTATGAGTTTGCGATGCGGAGTTTTGAGTATGAATGTGAATGGCTCTAAGAGAAGGGGAAGACTAAAGAAACGATGGACAGACTGTGTGAAAGATGATATGGCTAGAAAGGTAGTCATTTCATTTCATTTTAAAATATCTTCAGCTAAGAAGGAACAACCAACAACAATCGTCTTCTACGATGTCCTTCTCACCGCTCTGGTTTCATTCACTCTTCTTTCTTTGTCCAGACGGTCTTTCTTTGGAATGCGCTCCCTCTGAACATCAGGACGGCAACCAGTCGGTTATCTTTAAAATTGAAGGCACGTGAACATATTCGTAAGAAGTAGGCAGAATCATCCCAGCGCTGATTTGCTGGATTCGTTTTCTCCTCTTCCTATCGTTATTTCTCTTGACTAAGTTTATTTTCGTTATATGTATGTATGTATCAATGTATTAGTATTTATTATTTTTCAAGCTACCTATCCCTTATGTTGCACCTGCCATGTTTAGTCCCTGCATCACCCTAAGGTTGACTGGTAGAAAATGCCTCAGGCATATGTCCGCCTTTGTACAGTATTTTTTTTTACTTGTGCATAAAGTTTTGATAAATTAATAAATAAAATGCACTTATCCTAAGTTACATTAACTCCTTATAACTGAGGCACTTTATGAGGCTAGTGACCTTTCAAAGCTTATGACGGATATATTCGATGCCTTATCAATGATGTTTGGAGCTGGTGTAATAGTCGCTATCACATCCAGTTACCACAAACTGTCAGATTTTCTCATTCGATTTTGAACTTAACCAGGAATATTTTAAGGTTTAAAATCGTTTGGAGAACTTTGCCAGTTTCGTGTAGCTTGATCTGCTGATGACTGTACCTTGCGTAGTTCAAAATGAGTTCAGAAAATGAACTTCGAATTTGAGTTGACTCATCTTGAGTAGAGAGCCGTAGTACCGTATGACACAGAATATAACGTTACTGCAAACGGTATAAATAAAGCCAGATTTAGGCTTAAGCCGGCTCTTTGAATATTTTATGTATGAGATACCGTATAGTCAGAACCGTGCGAGTCTAATTGCCTGCGAGGGCACGGCATCCTATATTTAGAGCCACGATTTCGTTCCAAACTTGCCGATTGACCCACTCAGGGGTGGTGATTCGAAAATTCATTCTAAAAGCACCACAACATCTTTGTTTAGGCTTCCGTACCACAATGATAAAAAGGTCAATCAATTGTAACTTTGCCTGTCTGTCTGTCACAGCTGCTTATCACAGGATCTACTTATGCCATCGAGTTGTTTATATGTAACAGTAATCTGTAATGGTTAGGTACTCGTAGTTCATTATTTAATATTGTAAAATATAAAGATTGCTAGAAAGCATCTCGTTTAATAAGAATTATTGTAACTCACTGGGCGATCGTACGCGATACTTAAGCCTTTAAACTGAAAAGCATAGCCTTTTCTAAGCCTGAGACCAAAGTGCATAGTTACCCTTTTGCTCTTTTTATTCAGTTTTAGGGTAGTTTCAAGTATTTTGTAAGGGTCCCGAGGGTAAGGTAAACAGATTACAAGTTCTTACATAGATTGTCGAGTAACGAGAAAGATTTTTCGTTAGTTATTTTTGTGAGTCAATTTAATTTTGAATCTTTGAGAGCTATTTTAAATATTGGTGAGCTCGATTAATTGGTTTTGTTGGTCAATTTAATTAACTGTTATGAAAACGAGGAGTTTTAATATAACAGCATTTTTATGATTTGTAACCCCCGACACAAAAAGAGGGGTGTTAAAATTTTTACCGCTATGTGTGTGTGTCTGTCTGTGGCACCGTAGCTTTTAAACGTGTGAACCGTTTTGGATGCGGTTTTTTATTTATTTGAAAGCGGGTTTTCTTGGGGTGGTTCTTAGGCATATTTTATCAAAATCGGTTCAGCCGTTTCAAGGTCATTACCTCTTTTTTATGTCGGGGGTTTTTTAATTTTACCTATTATATTTATATAATGTTATTATTATGTGGTTAAGGCGTCGCCTCTCATGCACGAGGTTGGGTTCAAATCCGGGCAAGTACCAATGTAACTTTTTCAATTGATATGTACTTTCTGAGTTTCTCTCGGTGAAGGCACATATCGTGAGGAAACCTGAACTTACAGTCGATATAGGCAATAATAGTCGAGTATTATTTATTATATGTTGAACGGAGAAACTAGGTTTATTCTTTTGATGAATATTCACTCGCTCACTAGACCCCGCCATCCCCTTCGAACCTAACCTGTCCGAGTCGGGGTGGCCCAAGTCCCGATCTCGCTTCGCTTGTTCTTGCATCCTAAGTTCTAAAATGATTCCTTTGACATAATTTTTACGACAAACGGCTGCTCGTAGACAAAAAACATCTAGACGCTTTAGCCTTATATTTAGGTCTTCTTTAAGATATAATCGAGAAACTAACGATTTCTGTCTTTTATCCCCAGTAAATTAAAAAAAAATTCGAAGGCCTATTTCGCGGAAACAGTGCGTCTCGTAGAACTATGCTTCTTAAAAGCTAAATGGACAAGGTTAACCCGATACTGCAATAAAATTGGTAAATTTCCGAAAAAAGAAAAATAAAATAAGTCTTCGCTTCATAGCGCCCCTAAGGCTAGACTGCAACAGAATAGGGGGTGAATCGGGACGAACGAAGCTTTAAAATGAATTTTAACGTTGAAATAATATTTGCCAACAAGGTCACTATAATACAGTAAACACATTACAGTCCTTTTTGGCAACAAACAATATTATTTCAACGTTAAAATCCATTTTAAAGTTTCATCCCGAGTCACCCCTGGATCCCTATTCGCCCCGTTTCTTAGTATCTGGGAAAACTATCAGTAAAAAATAAAATAATAGGGAAGGTTTTTTTTAGCAGCGAGACAGCTTGGGCTGATGGAATAATTAATATTTTTCGTTAGCATATACGACCCGCCCAATAGGCTCGCTCTTTATTACATGGGACTTAAACATAACTGTCAAAATGTGGGTACTTATAGGTTGTCCTTATTTGATGGTGATGGTGATCTATGTACTACAAAAAACCCATCCTGAGCAAACGTGGTGATCAAGGCTCGTGCCTTCTCTGTAGTATGAGAAGAGGCCTTTGTCCTGTAGTGGGAAAATAATAGGTTGCTATTGAAATATCATTCAATACAAAAAAATAATATTTGATTTGTCATATTAAACTGATATAAAAGTATTTAATCTTCAGAAAACTTAAAGAGGACAACACTAGAAAATAAATTTTATTATAGATAGATAGAAATTAAAATAAATGATTCTGTGTAAATTAATTCACGTACAACCTTGCTACAATCTAAATATATTTCGTAGCGCTCGTAGCACGTAGCTACGCGCACGTAGCAGAGTGCATCTCACTGGAGCTACGCTTCCTGCATTCATTCCTTGAGAATCTAGATAGTGTTGCCATATTTATTTGTTTAATCTACTTAATATATAACATGTCACCTGTATTACGCGAAGGGGTGGGCAGAGGTGTTTAGTTCACAGTTGTAAGTCACAGGTTAGTACCTGTGACTTACAACGAAACTGGGAAAGTCGGGGATGAAATTCAGACTCTAGGCTGCTATTGTACTGAGAGTTTTCTACTGTGAATTTGGTGAAATTAATAGTTAAGAAAATTGTCTATCGCTTAATATTATGCACTTGGCTTGTATGTTGGCTTGTGTTAGTAGGTTGGACAGTATAACGATTGTAGATAGACCAATGTACATGGTTATTGGTTATATGAGAGGTCATTTGCAACCGAATGACCCCTGATGACCCCTATGCAAATGTCAACCATTTTCGAATAATTTGCCCTTTTTTTTTTTTAGTAGTACACAACTTTAAAATTTATTTATAAAAATGGTTGTCTGTAAAGTCGGTTTACGGACGACAATTTTACGTGATAACGTTATAAGGAGTGGAAGAGAGATAGATGCGTCACAAGCTGAACGCTTAGGCCGATCGTGCCTCTCTATCGCTTGTTCCGCGCTCTCGCTTGCACGCTCGGCTCAGGCGGAACGTGACAATGAGTCAAGATTTTTCGTGCGTGCAGCCGGCGTTCATCGATTTATAAGACGTTATCACGTCAAAAGACAAAGCATGATTTTTTTTAATTATTATTATCTGCTTCTACTGCAATACATTATAATCAACCATAAAATTATAAGCGTGACTAAAACATTGTCAAGAATAAGGCAGAACGCACTCTTGCTAAAACTATGTGACAAATACATGTTTAATGTGGTTAACTCAAACTCAAATTATCAAGGAGTCGGTCAATCAGAGAGATGAAGCTAGTTGCATATTCCAAAGTGTAGAACGGGTCAGAAACTCCATGAACACTCGCTTCTAAATCAAAACATTGGTTACATCATTCATGTTGAAATTATGGATAAACTATGTGAGAACGATGTAGAAAGACGTTCTCGTTAAAAAGTGTCCAAAGAAAAAATTAAAAACAATTAAGACAAAATAAAGTAGTAATTAAAATAAGCCGCGGCAGATAAGAGATGACCAGTCCCAACTGACGGCGCCCGTTCCCAAATATGACGCATGGATCAGCACCATTCAGCTCAACCATTTTGAAAGAAACTGAATCCGATATATAATTATATATGACGCAGAAGGTATATCTCTCTCGTTATTATCAGCCATATTTTAACTACTGTGGGCGTACTATGGGTAGTGTTGGTTGTTGCGCAATAGAAAAACCGTTTGCAGTTCGAATCAAATTATAACTTACGATCAAATTAATCACACAAGCGAATCACACACTGTAGGTACACGACACAACTATACGGAACGCGCGACAGTTTGTAAACGTGTTCACTGTTTAACCGCCAACAACAAACTCTGCTTTTAATCTGGTCAAGTGCTAGCGTTATAGACTCTGTCCAGCGCCACCTGGTGGCACCGGCGTCCCGATCAAGTCAAGTCAAACGATTGATTCATCGATACCCTGATACTCGAAAAACTCCGCAGACGATCGCGTCTGCGGAGTTTCGCTAGCTAATTGAAATTGACCCTGTAGTATCAACGGAAGTACGCTTATAGCTATACTAAAACCATGAATGAATATTTAACACTGAAGCAGACAATAGTTTTGTCGTTGATTAAAAATGTATTAACTTCAAAGAGGAAGCGGTCGATTATTGACCCACAAACCTGTTTATTTGAACAGGTAAAGCAGTTTGTTTGATTGACACACATACTCTTCAATTAGTTAGATTTATTCAGTGAATATTTTGTTAGGTAAACATTATTTTGAATGTTAAATGTCAGGTTTCTAATATTAGACATTTGGATTAAATGAGTTGGATTTTCTAGTCAGGGCCGTAGCTACCGCCGTATCAGCCGTAACAATGATACGGGGCCCCCAAGCTATAGGGGCCCCCCGACGTGACGTGAAAATTGATAAAATATTATCCGTAATTCATATTGATAAGAGGGCCGTAACGAATGAGTACCTAAGGAAAAAAATCAAATGAATGAAATTTGTTTGTGGCTTCAAACTCAAAGCATTTATTTCAATAAAACCATTTACATTTGAATTTTCATGGGGTCGGTCAGTCAGAAACATGAAGCTAGTTAGTTGCCCAATCCAAAGCGTAGTAGGTATCTATGGAAAAGAACGGGCAAGAAACTCACAATAATAGCTATCCTTTCAAACTCAGTGTGCTATTTTGTAAAAAAACAATACCTATGTTAGTTTTTGTTTTTTGAAGCTTCGATGCAGTCAGGTAAAAAGGGCACCCAACAAATTTCGATATAGGGCCCCCAACAAATTTCGATATAGGGCCCCTTTTGGACTAGCTACGCCACAGTTTCTAGTACAGGATTCATTATCCGTTAAGCTATCAGTTGCAGCTAGAAATATTATATTACCAGCCTATCATTTCCCACTGCACGGCAAAGATACAGAAAGCACGAGCATTGATTATCACGTTTGCTCAAGACGGGTTGGCGATTTCAAACTTATATTAAACTACATTCCCGGTTTCCTTATGATATTTTTCCACACCGGTGTCAGTAATGTCCAAGATAAACTCAGAAAATAAGTTTATTTTTATATTTTATAGGCTAAATCGTAGTGTGTTTAGACCTGTTAGGAAAGATTTTACTAAAGTCAAATATCTTTTATTCGTGGAATTAAATCGACGTCTGACAGTTCTAGTATCGAAAAACTGACAAAAATTTCAAATTTATGCTTAGTTTAAGGCCCCTCGCCTATGGCGACTTTTTGTAGCGATGCTGTCGTGCGTTCGTATCGATATAGTCGAGATGCGGTCGCTAGCTGTTTGCCCTCGCCCACACCACGATTCTCAGTCGCGATGCAAACGCGATACTGTCACGCTTCTGTCGCGATGCATACGCGATTCAGTTATGAAGTAATTCATGATCCATACACGGTCGCGCGTTTGCATCGATACAGTCGCGATGCTGTAGCGCGTCAGTAGCGCGTTGGCATCGCTTCTGTAGCGCCTTGCTAATGCGACTAACGCGCGTTAGTAGCGATGCTGTTGCGCGTTTACGAAACGCATGACAGCATCGCTACAAAAAGTCGCCGTGGGCGAGGAGCCTAAGAATTATTCTAGTTATAAAAGTTTGGTGAAATTCGCCCTTAGTCATCAGGCTAACAGGTTTAAAAAGACTAAGATTTTATTATTGGTTATTGTTATTAGTAGTACAAAAACAAAATAAAACAACACAAAAATTCATAAAGCCAATTCATTTTAAAATACCTTGATGCAAGTATATTAGCGAACTTTTAGCACTTTTTACATTGGGATTAATAAAAATCGGTGCAGTCTTTGGGGACTGCCGATAGAAGTGAAAACTAAGTAACTTGTGAATTGTATCGCGAAGCGTGCGGTGACGATGACGCGAGTTTAACGCTTTTTGTTCACCCAAAAAGTACACATATATACACAGTATACATATAGCTCATGGAAAGCGTTCGGTGACGATGGCGCGAATTCCATGAATTTTGTTCACCAAAAAGTGTTCAATGCGCCTAAAGAAGTTTTCACTTTAAAAATTACATAAAAATCGTTCAAGCCGTTTCGGAGGAGTTCGATAGCAAACACTGTGACACGAGATTTTTGTATATTAGAAGACAGCCCGGAGTCTGGATTTGTGCCCGGTTGATGGCAATAGACTTTACCCTTATTACATGGGAGTTAAACATAACTGGCGAAATGTGGGTGTACTATAGGTGCACATCTGCCTATCCCTGCGGGTAATACAAGCGTGATTATTATGTTGTATCCGAAACCTGCGCTGAGTAACTTAAGATTCTTTTTGACACGCAGTCTGAAATGAGAGCGAATTGAAAGGAAGCTCAAACGAGTGAGTGCGGAAACTGTGTCAAGCACTTTTTTCACGATTTTGACATCGTTAAAATTATCTTGACTATGTTGATGAGTTCGAAAGCTGCAGCTTTTTCTTCGTAACGTGTCGATGGAAATCTATAAAGGAAGCCCAGAATTTGGCTACGAGCTTGGCACCTTCAGTAACGTCCATCAGCCCTTATAGCGCTGGACACGATAAGACAGCTGCAGCTGTCATGTCAGGTCGTCAATCCCGTTACAAATGCATTTTGCGTATTGGTTTTTAAAACTTTACATACGCTACGGTTTCTTAGAAAACCGATGACCCCCACATGGCGTCCGCAATTTACCATTGCATGACGTCACTAGAACGATGTATGTGTAAGTTGGTGTGTTTTCCTAGAGAGCGTTTTTGACATAAGAAAGAAACAAAATAGGTTTATTTATCACAGAAACACGTGCAAACAAACTCTGATAAAAAAAAAAAAAAAAACATATATATATATATATATATAAATATAAAAATGAATCCCTATTTATTTATTTCGTGCACGGCTGAACCGATTTCACTTCTTTTTTTTTTGTTGTGTTCGTTATTTTCAGGAGAAGGATCTTATGAAATAAAAAAATAAGGAAGTTGATCGGAACGTTACAAAATTTAAGAAAACTTAACGCCAATATTAATTTTACTTAACTATCAGTTGTTTGAAATAACTGTCAGCGATTGACAGAATGCGCGCTGCAAATATCGTTTAACACAGATGGATCGGTTGATAAATGAGTTTTAGTTTTAGTCAAGAGTCAAAACTAAAACTAAACGACATATGACATTGATAGTTAAGACAGGACAACGTCTGGCGGGTCAGCTTGTGTAAAATAAAAACAAACAAAATAGATCTGTAATCACGAGCACAAAACAGAAATAGTTGATAGCTGCACGTCGACATCTTAAAGTCTAACCCCGCTGCCCAAAGATTTAAATCGCTAGATTTGCCCTCACCGTTCGTATTCACGCGAAAAAGTTTGCATACTGAGAAGAGTGAGCTCACTTATTATTATACTCGTATAACGTTTCCATGACAATCAAGTTAAATCACTGCACTGCGTCATTGTGTGTCACAGGTGTCAAAACGAAACAGAAACGCGACTAACTCTTGACGTGGTAGGGCTTATTTAACTATTTAAATCTTTGCCGCTGTCAACATTTTCCTGACAGCCGTCACTGCTGCCGTTATGTGTAGTCACCCGCCTCTAAAGGAAACCATAGCTTCTGTAGAACCCACAAAGATTTAAGATACTATAGAGAGGCTATCAGAAGAAACGTCATAGAAATACCATGTCTCAGTGACGCCATCTAGCTATAGCAAAATTACCTAATAGCCAAGATTGACACGATATACTTTTACCGACAGTAACCTTTGATTGCCAACCGTCAGATAATAAGACGTATCTAAGAAAAATATCTTATCGAAATACTCTGTAACTTATAAAATACTATCGAAAATAAACCGTAGTTAAGCCCAGTTATTTTATCACTACGAGGCTTTCAATACCACAATGTATAATCATATTATCATATTTTCTTCGAAAATAATTTTTCTTTTGCACGTAATGCGACCTGTCATGTGGGGCGTTTAGCATGAGACGTAGAACTTAACTGAGCGAACTGTGACCTGTAGGTGATACTTAGTAGATTTTGATGTTATTCGCTTTGCCCCGTCTATCGTAAGTATATTTAAATGTCTTTGATAGAAACCAATACACATCATAAACACATACTCGAAGATTGCGTGACGTTGACATGCAGAAAGAGTACCTAAGTCTTGTTTTCCGCATCCAGATCGATCCAGCTCACTTCATCTAAGTTTTCACGGCGAGATTTTTACAGGATAGATCGACAGAATAGTCTATCCCACATTCCACCAACGTATTATTGACACGGCCAACGGCAGATCGGTTTATTTCCGGACGAACAGACAACATCGGACATGGCTGCCGTACCGCCCCCGCCCATTACGAGGCGTAAATATTTAGTGTTTGTGCCACACAGCACTCGGCTGTTAATCTGGCACAAGGGGATTTAGGAAACGTTCAGCTTTGTAGAGCTTCGTCCCTGTCACTCATACCGTATTTTTATCTTACGAAGCGACGCGCGCTTTACTTGTGTTTACCAAGTGTACAAACACAATGTGAATGTGTGCGTGAAGGTGAGTAGTGGCAGCACACACACACACACACACTTCCGACTTCGCCATTGTCTCGGACGTTACCGAGAGCTCCTGCACTTACACACACATTCACAGCGTATTTGTAAACTTGGTTACCACAAGTAAAGCGCGCGTCGCTTCGTGAGATAAAAGTACTACACCAGAGTGACAGTCTCCTTCCTGAAGCTCGATGTGTGATATAATACCTGCTGTACTGCTTTGACAACTGAATTTGCGGTAGACGGTTGAAATAAAGTGTATTTGAGCTGAGTGATGTGTTAAAATGTTTATTTTATTTATGAACACGTATCGTTTCGGTGGAGATAACAATAAGAGGTCGCCCTTTTGTCCCATTTTTATCGTGATTGTCGTTAAAAGCAATTGCGGTATTATGTCAGAAGGTAACGATCTTCAACAACATGTTGAAAACCTAGGTGATAGTTAATTTACTGTTTATGCGTGTCAGATGTATGAATGTGATATATGTGCAAAAAGAATAGGTTTAAATGTAGAATGTAATGATGTAATTATGTACTTATGTTATCTTATCATCGACCATAAATATCGACCCATAAATGTTAAAACCTAAATAAATATTGCTCATCTTGAAAGTGTTTTAAATAATAAAAGGGAGTCGAACTTCACTAACTAACATTTGATTAAAATATCAAACGAAGTGGTGCAAGTAGGTATTTATGTGAGTAAACTGTGACATAAACAAACCATTCTCTTTGAATTTTCACAAACCATTAAAATATTATATATAACACAATCTGAAAACACTAAACTCCCATCCAGTTAAAACCCAAACTTAAGTAACGATATGCCGTAACCTAATTCTTGTCAATACAATTTTATTGCAGACTGCATAACACTCATAAATCCGGTAGCTACATCCCCTTACTATATACGTCATGACGTCAGCCATGATGTAATATGGCGTCTCTTTGGCGGCAAGTTGACACTAGAGGAATACTAGGTCGCGGACGCTTGCCAAAAAAAACAGTAACCACATTACATGTCTATGGTAATAGGGTTAATACGGGCGAAATATGGGCCGATACACTATGTAAAAACGGTTAATGTATGTAGGTCGAGAATATGGGTTGTTGAATTAGGTTAAATGTTTATGGGGTATATGTCATTATTATTATTTTTCTCATGCCCTTCCAACTAATTAAGGGTAGCGATAACATAAAATGCCCTCAGTTGCGTTAGGGGTGAATGCACGACCTGTCATGTCATGCTTAGACCTCTATATCAAATGGTAGGAAAGTGGAGCAACCCTAACAACCTCGTTGGGTGGACGAATTGATGATCACAAGACATTACTCCTAACATAAATATGTTACCAGGACAGTAGCGAAGTATTCGTAAGAAAAGTTGATGAAAAAAAAAATACACGCCATAAAAATTCCAAGTTTTAAAAGGGAAGACAGCAAGAATTGTGTTACCTATAAGACATACTCCACTGTTGTAAAGAAGAAAATGAAAGAAAGAAAGAAAATAAAATTATTTGACCCAGGATATGGCACACAATTGTATTTCCTTCTGTCACGGCTTTGGTCCTTTGGTTCCCATATTTCTCATAATTAAATTATTTAATCACTAGTGACTCGACCGCCCCTGCTCCTCGTGGATTTTTACGACTTGACAAAACATTGAGTATTATTTATTATATTATTTAAGTTTAATATTAATGTATTATACTCATACTTAAACCTTCCGGAATAAATTCTCTAAACGATGGTGAAAACTGATGGGTAAATAAATTCTCTAAATGATGGTGAAAACAGTAGCAAGATAAGAATATTATTTAAGATGAGGACAGATTTAATAACTTTCTCCAGAGGAGCAGACACAGACATGACTTTTTAATACATAGAAATACGAGTGACAAGAATGACAGGTGTGTCTTTGACAGATGACATAAACAGTAAAGTGACATTGACGTTTAGTTTACAACCTTCAACAAAAACTGCATCAAAATGCGTTGCGCTGTTTAGAAGAACAATGCGGTCACACAAGACAGACACGGAAAGCGACTTTAATTTATAATATGTTTAGGTTTCCTAGCAATGGAATATTAAAACTTGTTATTTAAAATAATCATGTAGTTTGTATTATGATATTACATTAAACATCATACATTGTCTTGTATCGCAATAAAATGGATGCCAGCATACTGCCCCGTGTCCTGATTAATGTTGGAGCTCTGACGTGTGAGCTTTATTACACGTTCATAAATCTTGATCCACTATAAATTGTTTTGTGGCCAAAGTTATTGCTGTAATTGCTGTAAAATACCATTAAATGGGTGGTCATAGTATGCTAGTTGAAAATAATTATTCCACCATCTAGCTAGCCTTTTCCCATCTGTGTTGGGATCGGCTTCCAGACTAACCGGATGAAGCTGAACACCAGTGTCTTACTTGAAGTGACTGCCTATCTGACTGGTTGCCAGACCTTCGGGCTTCTGACTACCCGTAAGGACTAGTAATAGTACATACTAATGTTCGTTGAATATAAGATTGTTAAGACTAAAAGACTAATAACTAATACCACTTTATAAGTATTATGTATAAATAAACATTTAGAACTAGGTATAGTGTATTTTTTTAATTTTCGTATGCTGCACTGGTTGACGTCATCACGTCAACGCCGGCTGTAACTGAAAACCAGCGCTGGGGCTCTGACTCGCATAGGGTCGTAGCATTATGCTGAGCGATTGCTGTTTTGCGTGGATGTGACGCATATTTCCCCCCAACTCGTTCTTTTTTGTGTTTGTGTGTTTTTCTCTGCGTCATGTTTACCGCAAATAAACGTATTTGCTTTCTTTTCTAATAACTTATAACTTGAGCATTTGTGCGATTAAGTCTTAGGCTTGTGGTTTTCGGATTAAGAGGGCGCACACGGGTTCCCTAGCGCCATTCCTTTAAAACAGTATTATTTCGTGACTCAGAAGGAATTTTGAATAACGGCTCAATAAGCGACCTCGGTAAGTGTCTAGAATTTTCTAATACTTTTTATAAACTTTCATATTGAGAAACGAAGCAACAAAATACGATTTAGATGAATGTGGCCGCGTTTGTTTAGATCAAATTTTGTTTCTTCGTGTCTCAATATGAAAGTTTTTAGAAGGTATTAGAAAAATCTTAACACACTTACCGAGGTCGCTTATTGAGCCGTTTTTCAAAATTCCTTCTCAGTCACGAGATAATATTTTCTTATAGGAGTGGCGCTAGTGGACCTGTGTGTGTGCTATTAAGTCGGACAAGATTTTAAAACTGTTGTCTAGCTGCACTCCTGCATTCATGATAGGTCAGGTTTTTGGAGGTTCAGGATTTTATTTAAGGTCTGTTAAAAAACCGTCCATTCTGATTACGTAAAGAGATTTGATACCAGTCACTCGTCGGCAAACTTAATCACCGTCTATCAAAACGTTTTGGCAAGCACTTCATTATACGTGTCTAGACAGAGTCTAGATAATTCCTTACAATAATAATAGATTTGGCTTCTATTACATTCCCCCAAGGCCTTTTTCTTTGGTTTATTCGATTTATTTTAGGTATCGTCCCTCGGTATTAAGCTGGAAAAGACTTTTATAATTATCTGATATTTGGCTGAAATTACGAGGTGAAGTATTTTGAAACTATCAAATAACTAAATCCAAACATCGAAATTAAAATCGATTATCAAATCTAAATAGTACAGTTTATTTTTATTTTTTGGGTGTGAAATCATCAAATAACTTCTCCCGGTCTGGGCGGAGTTGGACTTCAGACTTTTACTGACTAAAACCCATCCGTGTTCCTTCAGTTGCCTGTGCGCCAGGGCCACGGTATCTCTTTCGTACAATCCATGACCCCAGCAAAGATAGTACTGATGACCCGACTATAGGTGTTGCTAATCAGCCGACTAGTTATAGTGACCTACTTATTGGATATTATTATTAGATCATTATCTGATTGAATTTCTGTTAGTAGACTGGGAACCGTCATTAGTTAGATATAGGTACGAAGTTTAATTTATTGTCCTATTGACGTCCCCAGCCTGTATAAGAGGAGCAAGGATTGCTCATCACACTTTTTCCTGTAAACAGCTATTATTACTTACTTCTTTAACAGTTTCCTTTATAAAAAACCTCGTAGTTTACCAATATTTCTAAGAAAATTCCATGATAATCTCGACCTTTGTTACAGTATTTTTATCTCCCGAAGCGACGCGTGCTTTACTTGCGGTAAACAAGTGTGAATATGTGTGTAAGCGCAGGACCTCTTGGTTCCATCCGAGACACTGGTGAAGGCGAAAGTGTGTGTGTGTATGTATATGTATTATGCGCTGACGCTACCCGTATTGACGCTGCACACATTCACACCATGTTCGTATATTTGGTTACCACGAGTAAAGCGCGCGTCACTTCGTGAGATAAAAATACTGTACTACGTTGAAAGGCAAGGTAAACTACGAGTATAACATTTTACTTTTATCGTGATCAAAGTACTACTACCACAAACCAACCGGCAGAGATCATAGCCTTACTTAATGAACTACGCTAGAACTTGAGGAAACGTCTTCAGGGAAACGGTAGGAGAATTAATAATTCCCTTCACCAAACTAATTATTGCTGACTGAAGCCGGAAACCAAAGTTCTATAGAATCCGTAACTAGGTTTACAGAACGTTCAGCTGTGTTATTTTTGTATTTCAGTTAGTTTTAATCAAAGAGTGGAACTTACCTGCGTCTGTGTTTCCGAACGCATACAACCCAAATCTCTTCAAAGTGAGAGTGAACAAGCTTCTTCTGGGTAAGCTCACTACATCGTCGACTTTGTCTCTGTCATCTCTGACCTAGACTAGAGTAAAGATCAAACCCAACTCACATAAAAAATAAAAAAAGGCCTGTGACTAAATAATAACCGCCTCACGGTCTGGTCATCACGGTTAAGCAAAGCTTGTCGGTCTGTGGATGGGTGGCCATGCATTACATACCAAGATCCCTCCGTGCCTCGGAAAGCACGTTAAGCCGATGATCCCGGCTGTCATTTGTAGACCTTTGACAGTAGTTACGGGTAGTGAGAAGCCCAAAAGTCTGACAACCACTCTTTCCAAGGAGTTTCGTGTTACCCAGTAACGGGTTTGTGGAGGTCAGATAGCATAGTTAGTTTTAATCAATAAATGCCGCAATAGAGGTCTTGAGTTTGATCCTCATTTGTTGCTCTTTTGATGTGAATTTTAGCACAATGACATAGTAACAAGTTTTTTTTTCAACTTTACAATCATAGATAAATGATTAGTCTCGCTGCTCTCGACTAGATACCGCGCTATCCAAAAACTATAGCTCCGTGAATGCGGCAACTCATTATTGTAGTGTGTGTAAGACTTTGCCACTTGACATTTGTCAGTTCACATTGACAACTAGTGTGCGTGAAGATTGTGTTACCAGCTTCTCAACTGTTACCCGAGTTAATGGGAAAAATATTTTATGCTGTGGTCTATTATTTAAGTTATAAATGTAGCTCAGAAAATACTTTAAAAAAAAACAATAAATTAAAAGCGAATGTATAAATATATTTGTGTATACGTTAGGTGTAGGTTTCTTCTTTAGAAAAATGGAAGGTTGGTATGTATATATCAATGATTAGAAGATTAAAAATTATTAAAAATGATTCTAATGTGTTCGCTCACGTATCCCTCTGCCCGTCGAATATTGTTTTCGCAAATATTTTTGATGTACAGACACGAAGTTTACATTACAGGAAAATGAGTCGAAATGCGAAAAATAAAGTTGGTTTTCCCGTAGTAAGTCAATCAGCTGATTGCGCATTTTTTATGGGAAACGGTTTATTTTTTAATTTTTCGGTCCATGTTCCTTGGGGAAAGTTGTTCAGTTTCATGGATAGAATCACCCCTTGAAATAGTGTCAGCAAACATTTTTACACCTTATGTGTATAGCTTACAAAAATAAACATTATATAATTTATAGAACTAGGTTAAGTATATAATAACTAGGTTAGATAAATGAAATAGGTTATATAATAAAATACAAAAACAATAAATCCACATTATAAAAATCTCATCCACGGGGAACTTGATTCTTGTATACGCGGCAACACTGAATGGCGTTTAGGGTTCATGTTATTTTATGTTGAAATTTCGAAATTATACGATACTTAATGATGGTATGTGATCCCAGTGTCCTTCTTATTTCTTGTAGTATTATTTTTATACAGTTTCACTACGCAAACTGGCATTTTACTTCGGATTATAATAATAATAATAATAATAATAATAAATCATTTATTTCAGGCAAAATGGCCCATAGACATATACCTTACAAACTAACATACATAAAATATAAAACAAAACTTTTGTTAAAAAAATAACTTAAAACTATGTTAGTATCACTTCACTAGCTTGTCCTTGAGCTGCCTTGTGGTACTTGTCCGCGGAAGCGACGGAACACTACGTCTTGCGGCCAAAAGTCTTCTGCCATGACGACGGACAGGTAACAATTCGGTACTCGCACCACGAACGCCTTGAAGTTGACGTTGCGTTGCGACTCCAGTAACTGCACCCTCGGCGAGTACCTCGTCTTCTGGCGCACGTACTCCACGATGTCCTCCGCCTTAGTGGTGTAGTGTAGGCGGGAGATGTACACCGGGGTGTTCGGCTTTGCGGCACGTAAGCTTACTCCGGGCTCCGTAGGAGCTTTGCCGCAGCGGTTCTTGTTCGTTCGTGACTGACGCTTCCTCCTTTGCACAGTCACAAAGTCCTCAACATCAGCCTTATTCGGGGCTTTGTTTGGCATCATAATTGGAGCGCCACTCGCGGCACTCGCAGTGACGACAGCGAAATCCTTTTGCAAGGGTTTCGCCAGGGCTGCGGACACTGGCAGGGGGACGGAGCGAGGGGCTCGAGCGGCGCCACATGAAGGTGCTGCGGAGACGGGCAGTGGGCTGCGGGGCACGCGGGCGGGGCGCGCTGCAAGCTCAGCAAACGACGGATGCGCTGGCGATGAAACTGCTGACGCGGAGTTTGACGACGATACATCGAGGCCGGCTCCACGACACATGTTTACGTTAGACGCATCGACTGATGACCTAGTTACCGCCACACTGTTGCGCAACTCAGTAAATTCTTTGCGCAAATCGGCGACGGTGTTTTGGGATGCATCTAATTTCGCTAGAACATCCGCGAGGCGGGCCTTCAGATAGACAATGTCCTTCAGAAGGCTCGTTACATCGACGTGGTCGAAGGTGACGGGTGGAAGCTTGTGTAGCTCCTTCGCCACAAACGTCGGCACGTCGTCCGGGTCAGTCTCCTTAAACAGCGTGATTATGTCTTGCAGGCTTCTCTTAGTCCCGTCACGCCGGCGAGACACCATCTGGTCGCGCTTGTTAAGCACACTGAACAACAACAGCTTGGCAGCAGCTATGTCGTCCTCGCTGAAGTTCGTTGCACAGATCTGAACAGCGGACACTTCGTCCATCACATCCAGCTTCTGCTGCAGGAACGCCAGCAGCTCATTTGCCACAAGTTCACTGCTCATGGCGAGAAAATTACGAGCGACAGCTTGCGCCGCGCTAGTCAATGCACAGAATATGCTCACACGTCCGCATCGAAACGCGGCATAAGCGAGACTAATACTAAAAAATTGCCCAAAATTTAATAAAACATTTGGCACATACACGTCACACACAGCTTGCAGTGTGACTGGCTCGGGTACGCCGCATTCGGCGTACTATTTGTTGCCGCATTTGACAAGTACTCCGGCGGTATCTTATTAGGTTTATCTATGTTTACAATACTTTTTTATGGAACTTAACGTGTACAGTCGACCACACCTAGCTGGTAACACTTTGAATTTAAGTTGGCCTTGCTAGTACGAATGGAGTTTTAATAGAATTTGATGCTAGCGTATACTGGTATTGTTATCACTGACATGCGATCGACTGTACAAGCTAAGTTGAAGATGGGCTCACGGAAATATTGGAAATACAATTATGTAACCTCTACGCTGTGCTAGTAATCTTTTAATAAATATCGGTTGAGTTGATGATGAGACGATTGACAAGTGCCGAATTGAAAGCCTTTTTTTAAAGTCGGTTAAATATTGAAACGAACCTGTCTTTCTTTCTTTTTATCAAAATACCAGCGCAACTCAGTCAGTTCTTTTTTTGCTAAAGTGCCTCAAAATTAGGAAAAAGCTTAAAGGCTCCTTCAACCAGGCGCGACACGTGGCGCGAATCGCACGCGACACAAAAGTATCGCGTCGCGTGTCGCGCCTGTTTGTAGCTGCCCAAAAGATATTTTACATTAAAAAAAATGACGTTAAAATAACCTCATTTCGACATGTCATCTCCAGGTCAGGTTTCCGGCTGAAAAAAGGGCACTTAGTTTTAAGATGAACGTTTCGATTAGTACACGAAGGAGAAGCAACATCCTTTTTCTCATAAACGAAAGGAAACGTACTTAGTACTAGAGTACTAATTAGACTAGTTAAGGCAAAAAGGTTACTTGTAAAAAGGCTGGTAGCGGAGTTAACTCCGCTACCAGCCTTTTTGCAAGCAAGGGGTGCGCCGGACGTAGGTACTTAAATATAGTGCACCTACTCGTTTAATGCATTTTCCTGTGTAGAAATAACATAATGATCTAATCTATACTACTAAAGATGTATGAGGAACAGGGTGTAAAGTTCACTCATACTCTATGGAAAAGGGAGGTTCCTCCGACCAGACGGGTGTTGTGTCTGACTGTCTGGTGGGCAACTGCCCGACAGTTGATGTCGGGACGTTGTATATATGCTAGTTGCGCGGTAAACTCTGCTTGCGCGATGCAGGATTTTGCGTGACGACAGTGTGACGCGTAGCTCGCATATGGCGAAGGAAGCACCGCTACACTACACACATACACACCCTCACAAAAAACCACCCTCACACACTACTATAGTCACACATACACATACAATTACACACTACACACAGCTGCTAATTACTTTATAAATCATTGTTTCTTTTTGTTCTTAAAAATCAGTTCTTAATTTTAATTTTTCTACTGTCTCAATATTGTTAACTAACAATTAGTAAGGGACGGAGCGAGACAACCTCAACACAAGTATTATTAATTACTTACTGGGGCTGTTTCATTAACATTTGTAAATGTAACCGTATGAGACACAATAACCAATTTTATTATTTATTTAATTATTCTTAATATAATAATAATATAATGAAGTTACAAGAATTTGAAGACAGGATAAAGTTTATGTTGTTCCTGTCGTTCTCTCTATGACAGTTGTTATTCCCAACCATCTCCTCCGTAGTAGATCTAGAAGAATCCCTTTACATCAGTCTGCAGAACGCAGCCATCCTAAACACATGTAGAATAATTAGGAAATTCATTCAGTTAGACAAAACTACACTCTTTCCATAAAATTCATCACACGTTGCATTCACTTGGTTTTGGCTAAAAGCTGAGAAAAAAGAACACTCCCGATAATAATTAATAACAATAATATTTATAAAGAGGTAAAATTTGCTAGTTTGTAATTTTGTATGTAAGGGTCTGGAACAACCGGTAGGATTTGAAAAAATATTTTGCATTTGATAGCCTAAATTCTGAGGAAGGCTATAGGCTATTCAACATCACGCTATGACCCTTAGGAGACGAGCAAAAATAAAAAAAAGTCAGAAAAAACGCTAAGCGAAAACAAAGTGATAGCGCGGACAGGTGATGCGATGCGTGGGAGTGGGTCCCCCGACCCAAGAAGGAAAGGGGATAGAAAGAAGCTAGTATTGAATATGTATTTTTTATGAAGGTGAGCGGGAAACAATGGTTCAGCTGATATTTTTGTTTCATTCCACGTTCACACGGCACCGATAAAATTACATACTAAATGAACGTTTATTTGCTCATTTTCGATCAATGGGACTGAAAGATGCCGAGTGCCGAAATTCAACATCTTTGGATTGGCTCACTAAGAATTCATTTTACACATTTGATTCATTTTGTGATCAGATGTTTCTTCAAGTGAAAGACGCCGAATGTAAGACAGAAATGAACAAACAGTGAAGCGACTATTATCAGCTTTAGTAATACTTCACTGCCACTTATGAGAATCTGTATCTGTAATACTAGAGGCCAGGTTGAAATTTCTCATATAACGGTATTCACAACATCGCCCTTACTAATCAAACCTGGGACACAGTAATTGTATATTATTGCATGAGCGAACCCAAACAGCTCTGCCCAACCCATCGAGAAATACAGGCATGCGACTTTCATTGGCGGATACATGTGGGGGGGATATGGGGGCCGTGCCCCCCCCCCCCATAAATGACCCAGGCATTCCATACTTTCGACTCAAGTTTTCGATTCAATTCAGCCGAAAGGTCATTCTCCACTCTACGCCGCTTAAAAACATGGCAGCGTACGCGGACAGGGGAGGAGCGGCTTTGAGGACTTGCACTCCTACACATCCACGGGGATGTTCCAGTTGATGTCGATAAAATTATAGATAGGTTTGCCAAAAGCGACACAAGGCGCGTTAACTTTATTTTGTAAAAAACCAAGCAATTTTTTTTGTTTTTTGTGTGCTTGTGATTTTAACCCTTTGCTCCGAACCAAGTCAGAAATGTGACTTTTGTGCCGAATTTACTACTTTTCTTTCTGTCTTTTCCTTCTTTGTGTTATGACAACAAATCACGTTTTACGCCTGAATCAATCATTTTTCTCTAGAAGGAAAACAGGCCTAAGATTGATCATCCATTTAAGATAATGGATGAAAAACATGTGCTTTTAAGGAGTAATGAGCCGTTGGTTACGTGAGGTCTTTCTCAAGTTGGCACGTGCCAAATTATGTTCAGAGCACATGTCATTACCGTAATGTGAAACAAATTGAGGATTTTGTCATCTTTGTGTCATGTTTACCTAAAGATTTATGGCTAAAAAAAGTTTCGGGAATAATAATTTTGTAATAAATTATTTGCTATACGAGGGCGGGTCAATAAGTCCGTGACTTTTGGAATAAAATACAGATTTTTTGATAAAAAAATAATTTTATTTTTCAACGTAGTCTCCCTTGAGCTCTATACACTTTGTCCAACGCTTCTCCAATTTTTTTATCCCTTCCAAAAAAAATGATTTGTCGAGGTCCTCAAAATAGGCCTTTGTTTGCGAGATGACTTCATCATTGGAGTCAAATCTTTTTCCACCAAGCCATTTCTTCAGGTTTGGGAACAAGAAGTAGTCGCTCGGAGCCAAATCTGGAGAATAGGGCGGATGAGGGAGCAATTCATAGCCCAATTCATGGATTTTTGTCATGGCAACTGTACATGTGTGCACCCTTGCATTGTCTTGGTGGAAAAGAACTTTTTTCTTGGCCAAATGAGGTCGGTTTTTTTTCAAATCGTCATTGAATCGGTCCAATAAGTTGGCATAATATTCCCCATTGATTGTTCTTCCCTTTTGAAGGTAGTCAATGTGGATTATCCCGCGTGCATCCCAAAAAACAGTCGCCATAACTTTATTGGCTGACAAACCCACCTTGGCCTTCTTCGGCGCCGATTCACCTTTAGAAACCCACTGTTTTGACTGTTGTTTGGTCTCTGGTGTGTTGTGATGGATCCATGTTTCGTCCACGGTTACAAAACGGCGCAAAAACTCCTCCATATTGCGATTAAACAACGCCAAACCTTCCTGTGAAGTTGTTACACGATTGCGTTTGTGGTCGACTGTGAGCAAACGCGGCACCCATCTTGCGGAAAGCTTTCTCATGCCCAAGTGATCATTCAAAATTGAAACCACTGAGCCATGCGAGATCCCTACGGCTTCCACAATCTCTCGCACTTTCAATCTTCGGTCGGCCAACACCATATCGTGAATTTTTTCGATTGTTTCGGGTGTAGAGACCTCAACTGGGCGTCCAGGACGTTCGGCATCTTCAGTGCTTGTACGGCCACAACGAAATTCAGTAAACCACTTGTTTACCATTGAAATCGATGGTGCAGAGTCCCCATAGTATTTATCAAGCTTAGCCTTGGTCTCGGTAATGGTTTTTTTTCGCAAGAAATAATGCTTAATAAGCACACGAAATTCACTTTTTTCCATTTTCTCCTCAAATTAGTGAGTATTCTGATAAAAATAGCTGTCAAACACAAACTAACTGACGCAGCAAGTTTAAATTTTGACAGGCGTCAACTGACAGATGCCTGTTGACAGGAGCAGTGTTGCTGTTTCAGTAAAGAGGTCAGAAATTCAAAAAGTCACGGACTTATTGACCCGCCCTCGTACTAAGAACATTTTCGTATCATTAATGTTTGGAAGGAATGAATCACCTGGAAGTCTTTAAATAGACCCAGGTCGGCCGAAGCAAGGAAAACCTGCTCAGGTGGAAATTCACAGATGACTCCGTCCTGGTGTGTAGATGTGGTGCTGCCCCACAAACAATGGGGCACTTAATATCGTCTGCCTCGTGTCCTATTGTCTGCACGTTACAGGGGGCCTACACTCTAAGCCCGTCAACGAAGATACGGGCCAGTCCGAAAGAAGTTCGCCGCTTAGAAATGAATCCTACTCCTGATTAATTAACTTTTTCGGACGGGCAAAAAAACATCGGGAGTAAGGACTGCTGTCAAATCGTTTTGTCATTAATTTTTAGTTCGGGCCCTGGACTAATTTTATGTTCGAAAGTGATACGGAGTAGGAAACATCCTTAACATCGGCCGAAATTAAGGTCTTCGTGCTTAGAGAGTCGGCCCCTGGAACTGATAGACGCTACTGAAGGTGTCAAGCTGGCACCCATAACACAAGTTTAATCTTAGCTTGGGTGCCAGTGGAGATAGTCAGTGATTTATGCAATTTTAAAACAACAGTGTCATTGTATTAACCTATCGCCTTTATGTTAATTGTAAAATTGGAAATAAAGTTCTTATTATTATTATTATTATTAAGCTCGTAGCCAAATTCTGGGCCGACTCTAACTAGATTGCCATCGACACGCCAAAAAGAAGAATTCATGTTTTAATTATCAGCCTACAATTCCGTCCAATTTAATTTACCCCACCAACTAATTGTTGCTTGACCCTGCCCAATTTTGTTGCACTAACACTACACCTACATACCTAGCCTATATATAGTTGTTTGTGGATGTAAGTACGTTGTCGCTGCTGTGAACACGTACATCCGTTTATTGAGTATAAAGACCCCAGTGCACTCCTGGGATAGTTTGTCGTTAATGCTACGTTCACACGACATTAAGGGGACTACATGACCTAAACGCAAATTTATAATGCCTAAAAATATACGATCCACTGCAGTAACCAAAATCAGAAAAATATATGATATTCTTCTGGATATATGCTAGTAGATAGTGTGTTGAGAACATAATACAATTAACTTGATATGATAGAAAAAAATCACGAAGATACCTCTAAAAATATATTTTAACGATTAAAAACCATACTAATATACATGCAAACATTCAGATTTTCAGTCAGATTATTCTACAAGTAACATACTAACGTAATAGTGTTTTAATTTTTTAGTCCAATGAATATTTTTTTTGTAAATTCATAATTGCTTCATATTTTGCAAAAAATTACCAGCGTTGTGTCATCGCGCGTCTCTTTCTTTTATATGCAATCCGACAGTGACCGCGCTTTAGCTCTTGTAAGCCTCTTATAGAACATGTTTGCAGTATTCTGCAGTTGATGATTCTGAGTTGGTTTCGTTGTTTCTCTTCAGAGTCGTCAGATAACTAGGAAATATCAAATCTGGTTTCAAAACGTAATAGATTTTTGTCGTGTAAAAGTGTTTTTTATGACCTATTTACAGTTATTTTGTACCGTTTATTTTATGATTTGATACGGTTATAATCGAATAGTATACAACTGCACTGTGTTGGTGCTCATGTACAGTCGCCAGCAGGTCAAGCTTCACGAAACTGACAAATTTCTCCAAACGATTTTAAAACTAAAAATGTTGTTAGTTAAGTTCAAAATCGAATGAGGAAATCTGACGGTTTGTGGTAACTTGATGTGCGACTGTACGTGGCACTGCGACTTACGACTTTTTGCAGTATAAAGTGTGAGATTGTAAACCATTTTATGTTGTAATTGAAAACCTGAAAAGGGTCCTTGTACTTATAATAATGAAAATCTTTTAATAAGGCCAAACCCTGAAATCACTGCTTCATAGATTTATGTTCGCACAGCTCAACAAAATAGATGACATCCCGACATCGACGTGCAAACTGTAACCATGAATTCGACACATTATTCTAGACCCCCTAACGTAGAAATGTTTCATCGTTTATCAAAAAGAAAAACCAGCCAAGTGCGAGTCGGACTCGAGTACGAAGGGTTCCGTAACACTATCTATAAAAACAGCAAAAATAATCACGTTTGTTGTATGGAAGCCCCCTTAAATATTTATTAACATACTGTTTTTTAGTATTTCTTGTTATAGCGGCAACAGGAGTACATCATTTGTGAAAATTTTGACTGTCTAACTATCACGGTTCATGAGATACAGCCTGGTGACAGACGGACAGCGGAGTCTTAGTAATAAGGTCCCGTTTTACCCTTTGGGTACGGAACTTAAAAAAATCAGCTACTCCATAGAAAAATGCAATACTTACGCGGTTAAAATGTATGGAACAACTAATATTTTTAAAGTGAAACTTTTATTACATCGTTTCAAACTTTTTCGTCTGTGTGTTGCATGTCGCGTGACGGTCGGCCGCGGAGTAGGGTTAAAGTGAAAGGCGCTCGTCAGAGCAGCCGAGGAGGAGGGAGTGGGGGGGAGGGAGCTGGAGGAGAGGGGAGATTGATGAAGCGATTTTTATACCCTTAATGGAATATTATTCCGAATTTTTTTAGTTAAATGTCTGTAATGTGAAAAAAAGTTTAAATTTTACCGTGGTTTCATAAAACCACACAATCCTTTTTTTTTTAAGAACCGACGAAAAATTTCAACGCGGGCTTCTGAATCATTTACTGAAGCCATAGTAACAAGTTGCGTGTCGGTGACCCTGCTACCCGAAATAGGGAACAGCTGATTTTATTCGCGATTTCTGAGATGGTCATAGTATTACAACTTATACACACCGGCACACTTTTAATAGTATCTGTTCGTTCGTTCGTTCTCACATGTATAATTTCAAGTACCTGTTCGTTCATTCGTTCTCACATGTATAATTTCAAGTATCTGTTCGTTCTTTAGTCCTCACATGTATAATTTCAACATGAATGATGTAACCAATTTTTTGTAACAATATTTTGATTTAAAAGAGTGTCCGTGGAGTTTGTTGCCCGTTCTTCTTCATTGGTACCTACTACGCTTTGGAATCAGCTTCATCTTTCTGACTGATCGACGCCTTGACACTTCAAAAAAAAACACTAAAAGACGTGAAAAATAACTTTAATTTCGGAAGTCGGTGTCTATGGTTTTGTATATTCGTTTTTAGCCACCGACTTCCGAAATTAAAGTTATTTTTCACGTCTTTTAGTGTTTTTTTTGGAAGTCGGTTGTTTTTTTGTAAAAATGTTTTTATTTTTCACTGTTTAGATGCGGTACCTACTTCACACAAATTCGTATACCACTACTTGGTATGTAAATAACAGTGACAGGAAATTATCAAAACATCATCAATATAAACTAAGTGGAAAAAATATGCAGTATTAAGGATAACTCATAAAGTACTGGTCAGAACTTGATCAAATTTAAATGGGACCACATGTGAAGCACCAGCTATCAAATGAAAAAATAATCATCTAAATCAGTTCACCCAGAAAAAACCCTCCTCTTTTTTTTGAAGTCGGTTAAAAATGCCTGTAATTGGTATATTTGAAATATACCTAAATGCTTTGAGTTTGAGCTTGATTTTAGTTTAAACCGTATCCGGCACCGGTTTAAGATAGATTCAATATTGCACAGTGGACCACAAAATTGGTGAACCATATACGAATGTCGTTTGCACGTTGTGGAAATATGAGTTGGAATTAAAATAGTTGGGTTAGAGCCAAGTTTCAATTCGCTCTTTTAGATTGAAAATTACCTACAGTTGCTGGTTTTTATGCCCCCATTTGACTGCGTTTGAGTTCAAGCAAATGTTCAAAAGACATGAACCATTTTCATTCGTGACAAACTTTTATGACACTGGTGGGCGATTTCTGATGAACTAAAGAAAAATCATCTACTTTTCAATATTTCTAGTGCTCACATATTTACAAAAATGTGAGCATCATGTATCTATCACATAAGTAATTTACCTGTCATTGCTTTATATATATTTTTTTTTACTTATTGTGGCATATCTACATATACATCTACATCTGTGGTCTTCACATATAATTATATAATTAATGTATACATAATATTGTAAAACATTTTTAAAAGAGTAACGGTGGAGTTTCTTGTCCATCCTTCTCCATACGAAACTACCTTTTGGAAGGGGCAACTAGAATCAATTTTATTTTCTTGTAAATGTTGACGTTCAAAAGTGCCTTTTAAAAGAAAAGAAAGAAAGAAAGAAAAATATTTTATTTGGAACACGCACAGGAAATACAAAGTGTAAAAAATACAATACCTATAATACAATACAATGCAATGCAATGCAATTACAATATAATGCAATATAATTTTGCAATAAATGATTTGACTTTGACTTTTAATCAGACTAGCCGTAAAACATATCCCATGGCCTTCGGCACTGGTGTGGGTTTCTATCAAGGAAAGAAGTTTCTTGTAATCGGACCAGAGATTACGTCTATTACAACAAACAATTTTACCACTTTTTATTAATAACTTAGATGAATTATGATTTCATTCCATTTTTGGTTGAAATGAAGACGGGACCAATAATTAAGGAAATACCATACAGAATGTATTCCATCATATAGCCGTCAACTACGTATTCTGTAAATCAAACTAAGTAACATTGTACAAAAATAATTGCTGGTAAACGACTTTTATTTTTGATGTGAAAAGCTGTTTGCGGTGGTGCGCAATTTAACACACGCAAAACATTGTGCTTATGGGTGCATGCAACGGTACAGGGAAAAAAAGAAAGAAAGAAAAATAGGTTTATTTGTCACAGAAACACGTGCATACAAAAAAAATATAATTAGCTCAGGTAACAATTTAATAAAAAGAAACAAACAAACAGCGGTCGTGGAGTTATTTAAAGTTGTGTCATACATAACATGAAAAAACTTGGTTTCGAAGTTGGAATTTTGACCTTCAATATCTATTAAAACCAGAAGGCTCCCAGGAATGGACCAGGGTACAAAAAAAAAAATAACAATGACGGGAAGTCTATGTGACTCTCGGCTTCGTTAAAGTGTATTTTTACACCCGTTCCAGCGCCCTATTTCTAGACAAAGGACAGCAAAAAAAATACCAAACTCAAAATGATCATTTCGTTTTCTCAGTGATACAAAAAATATTATAAAAAATATATATAGTAATAGCAGGAAGTCGCACAAAATAACCCAAGGCAAAAAGGGCACGAGATCCGATTATGTCGATAACTACACTTGACTGTTGACCGCCATGGCACGAAGGTAGAGCTCTGAACTTAACCTTATTGATTGCTTCCTAAATCGTGCGTGTTGGGGGTCTTTAATATTTTCAGGTAATTTGATTTTTATTCATGAGTAGCCACGATTTCCTTCAAAAACCTTCACCCCCCGAAAAATGGAACAGCAGCATAACTGGTAAAACACTTTATGGAGAATAGTTTGCCCCGAATGAAGTATTGGATACTAGTTTGCTCAGTATGTGCAGTCTTGTACGGACAATGGTTTGTACTCCATTGATTTCAGACACTTATTGACCGAGCGAGCGAGAAGCGCGAGCGAAGCGTCTCCGTTTCAGCTTGGGCAAAAATGCTTTCGTATGTCCGGATGTCCGGCTGTTCTCTTCTACAAGTCGCACTTCTCAACCGATTCTCGTGAAATTTTGTGAGCAGGTTCGATAATTAATTATATGGAATTTTTGTTCGATTCATATTTATTCAAAATGGCGAACTTATGAGGGTTGCAAAAGGAAAAAAATACATATTTCAGCCATTTCGCGGCTCTTTACGCGCGTTTTTAGGTTTAAGGATTTTGTTTTAAGGTTCGCGGTGAACATTTATTCAGTTTTAAGCTATGCAAAGACATTTGAGACGTCCACAGCTCACAGAGCCACTTGTTTGTTACATGATCCTCACATGATCTGACCACGATTTTGTCTGGACTTTAAAAGAGACCTCTAGTTTATTTCGGTCTTTCTTCTCAGAGTAGTCGGACAGGAAACACCGATCTCATCTAGTTTTAAACATAATTTATTTTTGACGCGTTAAAGTGTTTGTACAAACCTATTTACAGAAATAAAATCATTTATCATTAGCCTGACTGACATTACTTCCGCAGCCAATTTAGGAGGAAACCACTGGAGCATTTGTTATAAAAAACCGTTGACGCAAGTCTGGCCCTAAGTTCAGAACCTTGCGATAACTCTTATATGTCTTGGTTGTACTCGTAAATTTATTGAGTTGTACGTAAGTGACATCATTCGCTACAAACACAGATAACCTGTATTATTTTTAGGTTATCTGTAGAAATATAGATGACATCCTAATTTTAAGTTATCTAAATCTCTTAGGTTATCTGTAGAAATATAGATGACATCCTAATTTAAAGTTATCTAAACCTCTTAGGTTATCTGTAGAAATATAGATGACATCCTAATTTAAAGTTATCTAAACCTCTTAGGTTATCTGTAGAAATATAGATGACATCCTAATTTAAAGTTAACTAAACCTCTTAGGTTATCTGTAGAAATATAGATGACATCCTAATTTAGATTCTTTGGCGGGAGTTTGAGCTGAAAGGGCTTCAAATTCCCGCCAAGAAATCCCGAAGAAATTTAGTGAAGGAAATTAAATAAACTATAGACTTGGCTAAAAAGTCTTAGCAACTAGGCCATAAACATACTTATAAAAACATCCTAATTTAAAGATAACAAAGCTAAGTTATCTGTGTTTAAAATTACCGAGTGTGGCAAATTGTTTGCTTGTGATCAATCAAAACTGTACGGTACCTACTAATACAACAGCATTTTGCCAATGATTGCCATGACTCTCTCATACACACAGGTGACACAGGTGGGAATAGTTACGGAGAAATTGTAATAGTAAAAAAAAAAAAAAAAAATTACGTACGTACTAACATAGATCTTATCAAAATTGTTACTAACACTTATATAGATTTTGTTCGAAATAAATGGATATAATATTATCTCCATCTGCCTGCATTTCCCAAAAATGTTGGGGTCAGCTTCCAGTCTAACCACCAATACCAATACCAATACCAATATTTTACATGGAGCGACTGCCTATCTGACCTCCACAACCCAGTTACTGGGTAATACGATACCCCTTGTTCCTGGTTGTCAGACGTTTTTTTTGGGCTTCTGACTACCCGTAACGACTGTCAACGATCTACGAATGACAGTCGGGGCTAGCGTAACTAGCCACGAGCCCCTCATTTAACCACGAACCCCTCAAGAAATGTATGTATAGCCTTAATGTACAAATGTTAATAAATATGGGACTGGGGGATACCTTTGATCCCGCAAAGGGTTTGCCTCGAGGGCTGCTTAAAAAATTAAGTGCTGGAAAAATAACGTCAAAGATACATGTCTTGACTTGTATATTTCTTTGCAAATAGAAGAAAAAACATTTCTAGAGGTCTATGGTAAAGTTTGTCCATTATGTAAGTCCGTAAACGTTTCTAGTAGGATAAATTAATGCAGTCAAAAATACGGTCTATCACCTTGCTTTTTTAAAAGATTTTATTTTATAAAAGCTGTGTGCCTTGTGGGATTTCCAATCAGCAAAAATAGACTTCCATACAAAATTTCATCCCCTGTTTAATTCCTCTAAGGGATGAATATCCAAAAATTCTTCATTAGTTCTCACCTTCGTTATGTATGGGACTCTTGAGATAAATGTCACCGGCTTAGCGCTCATACGCATCATTATGTAAGCTGTCACGCCCTTTATTCCTGGAGGCTTTTAAGTAGGTATTAAGTTTTATTTACTTTTATTTTTTTAGCTTGAGTATAGTTTTTTATTGTATTTGTTGGTACCTATATTGGCATGTCTTGCTGACATAATTATGGCAAATAATTTAATTTAATGTTATGTGTCTCGTAATGTTAATTACTTTGCGTACCTACTATTGTATACATTCATATACATTTTTTCTATCTGAGCAGACAGCTGTGCTCCTGGGGAGTTTATTGCGCCACTTCTTCATCCCAGCTAAAGCACTAGGAAGGGGTGAAGGGCGTTCGTTTTGGGGGACTGTCTTATGTAATTTTGGCGTTCGAAAAATGTTGATTCTCAGGCTAATTTGAATAAATGACTTTTGATTTGATTTGATACACGAGCGGCACGTAACAACAGCAGTCGCATCTGCGGCCGTCGACACGCGTCGACTGCTGCTATCGACGCGTCGGCGTGGGTCGTCGATGAGTGTCGACGGCTGCCGGTATCGCGTGTCGGCGGCTGCAGTTGCCTTTGCCGTTGACGCGTGCCGCTCGTGTGTATGAGCACGTATCGGTGTCTGTCGGTGAGTGAATGATAAATTCATTCGAATGAATTTAAGATTTTTATTTAGTAAAAGATGGCAAAGAAGTTTTAAATCATTCACTACCGGGGTCCTTGGTTTCTGGAAACCTGATCAACTCTCTGTTCAGTGAATCTGCTGTCAATTTACACAATGAAGTATTGACAGCCAATCAATTTGTTTTCGTAATCTGATTCTGCAATGATTTTCGAAATCTGTCGTCAAGACTTGAAGAAATCAGGGTCTTCGTCATTTCTATTAACCCATTGGAAGAACCAAAGTGTTATCTTTTGCTGCACCGTCCTAAAGGTCATTAAAGCTTTGCTTTCCTTGGAAAGCGAATCCGTCATTATTATTATAACTACCGTCATGAAAATCTGTCATTGTCACTAGTGTTTGACATTAAGATGTCAAAATACGCTCTATATTTGGACAGCCGTTATTGTGTGACCGTTCACAGCTTTCTTAATATAGGAAACCAAAACTTAAGCAGTTTCCGTAGATGCCTTACCTACTACTCAGCTATTAACAGTATAGATGACGCCAATACATTCAAAAAGCCTAGCCTTTGATGAAGAAATAAAGGAAATATCCCCGATTCATCGATTGACATATCGAAATTTGTATAAAGATCCTACGAAATTCGTAGCACTCTTACTACGAGACTACGCGAAGAAGGGTCCCGTAGTCCCGTAGCAGAGTTTAACGACTTGACAGATTATAATACGATGTATTTGTCTGTGAATGAATTGGATTTTTCTTCAGCAGCCATTGTGATTCAGAGGTCATGTGACATGTTTTAATTTCCCGTTTCTTATTATTTGGTATTTGACTCTTGGTTTTTTGATCTTGGATCAAACTGGTAATGATTTAACCTTTTATATTTTGCTATTCATAGTTAATAAACTATGGTATGGTTTCGAATAATAGCTTCAGTGGGTTGGTTGACAGTTAGTTAATTGATGGTCTATAATTTTATAATTAAACACAATCAACCCATTAGTTTCTTATTTAAATTTAATTTCTCAGAGGTGAGCCATAATTAACATTGTTTTAAAGATTTTTTAATACCAGACCGTTGTCTCTTATTCATTAAAATTCATATCTTCGAATGTAAAAATCTTAAAAAACAACCTGAAAGAGAAAACACCAAAAAGGCACAAACTAAAAAATCCTGTCACACGCTTCATCAATCATCATTCCCTCCTGCTGACGCTCTCCCAGTCCACAGATAATGTAAAATAAGGCAAGTTCTCACCGTAGGCTGCATACTGGCGATCGGCCAGCTGTTTCAAGTGTACGCCGCTATTTATACGCCCAGGATATCGATTTTCCCCGGAACCGTTACGTAATACACGACACAGCCAAAACGTTTGCCGCCTCTGACTGTTACACTCATAAAACGCACATTTTACTCTAAAACCAATAAAAAAAACTTGCTAGGTTTATTTTAAAGTCAAAAAAAGAATTACACTAGGCGGATTGCGTTCACACTTGCGCCTAAAAAAATTAAAGTGTCGTTCTTGAAAATGGAAGGCGGGAATTGACTTTGGGTATTTCCAATTTTTTTTTTGTTCACAATTTTTGGCTGTGATGCCGTTGTGGTGCAGGCTCCGCAGAGGTTTGATACAACCGTGCTCAGTGGCGCCCCCGAGCTAACTGCCGGTTCCACGGAGCGACTGCGCGCTTCAGGCATACAAATAAAGTCGCTACATTGTGTTATTGTTTAACCTTTATATTTAGGGCGATAAAGTTGAAATTTACTTGAGTGCGGTGTAAAATTGAGGGCGGCATTTTCTTTCAGTGGCCACCGCTCTTATGGTTTTACAAATAAGTTTGATTCTGGTTAGATGTGGTATTTTATGCTTTTGTGTTCTAGATGAGCATCGTTCTAGCACTGACGGAAGAGTAGACATGACGGCGCCTATTTTTCATTCATTTGTCAAAACGTTTGATTTGATAAATTCGTTATCATTCAGTTTGCTTTTGTTTAGTCTATACTCCCGTTAATGTATACCGGAGGCAAACAATTATAAGTCTCATTTAGCTAATTATTCTGCAAGTACACACGATTAATGTGTCAGTTTGAATAATAGTTACGTACATATGTCACTGGATTACACAAATAAATGAAATTATAAGTGAAATTTTATTTGATATTTGAAAGTAGGTTAATAGGTAGTTTTTTTTATTATAAAAAATATGTTATTAAAAATAATATTAATTCATTAAATAATGGATTTGGGATATATGCTACCTCTGAATAATGAAGATTAATATTTTTGTTACATGTAATAATAGAGTCATTTAAGTCCTAATTCTGAAAGCAAAATAATAGGTCTTTACCTATGAAATTGCCGTTTTGTATGAAAAAATTTAAACGAATTTTTTTCATGAATTTTTTATTTGTATTAATCGAAGTAATCACCCATGCAATCAATGCATCTTTGCCATCGCAGTGGCAGTTTATTGATGCCCTTCTTAAAGAAATCAGCTGGACGGGAGGCAACAAATTCTTCAAAGGCATTTTGTACTGCCTCTCGGGTATTAAATTTTTTTCCCGCCAAGAAGTTATCCAAATTCTGGAAAAAGTAGTAGTCTGTAGGCGCAAGGTCTGGTGAGTAGGGCGGATGACGGAGAGCTTCCAACCCCAGTTCTTGCAACTTGGAGACCGTCTGCTGTGCAGTATGAGGTCGCGCGTTGTCGTGCAGGAGCAGCGGAGACGAGCGATTGACCAATGCTGGTTGGAGATGCGCCAGCTTCTCCATCATTGTGTTCAGTTCTTCACAGTACACATCTGCAGTAATGCTCACCCCGTTTGGTAAGAAGCTGTGATGAATCACACCGGCGCTAGACCACCAAACAGTGACCATCACTTTTCTAGGGGTAAGTTTTCGTTTAGGGCATTGTTTAGGTGCTGAACCAGGATCCAACCAACTTGCTGAGCGCTTACGGTTATCAAACAGAATCCATTTTTCATCGCAGGTAACAATGCGGTTAAAAATTCCTTCATTTGTGTGTCTGTTGAGCAGTGCAAGGCACGTCTCGACGCGTACTTCGCGCTGGCGATCATTGAGTTCGTGGGGCACCCATTTGTCAAGCTTTTTTACCTTGCCAATTTGACGCAAATGGACCAATATTGTTTTGACGCTAACGTCGAAAGCTGCTGCTAATTCAGCCGTAGATTGTGTATCATCAGCTTCCACAATCGCCTTTAATTCGTCATTGTCGACCAAAGTCTTCGGACGACCGCGAGGTTCATTTTTCAGGTCGAAATTTCCAGAACGGAAGCGAGCAAACCAATAACAGGTGGTGCGTTGGTTTGTAGTGTTAGCTCCGTAAACGTCGTTGATGTTGCGTGCCGCTTGTGCCGCGTTGCTGCCACGACGGTACTCATATTCCATAATTACTCGAATTTTTAACGTATCCATGATGACGAAAAAGATTGAAATGCGATGAAAATGTAACACTAATCAATAAAGAAATGACTACTTTTAGAAAAAAAAATCCATGTTTTTAAAATAAAATTAATTTGAAATTAGAATTCTTAGCCAAACAAAAATTATTTTGATTTGAAATGGCCAGTACTGCAGAACGGCAATTTCATAGGTAAAGACCTAATAAAAACCATTATTATTAATCAAATGTTTTATTATTTCTTTTACAAGTAAATAAACTAGAAATCATCAATATTGTCGTCGGGAAAGTCAGACGCAGTAGAAAATTGTGGGAATTTTTTATAATAGTCTTGACAATACGGCGGCAAATATAATAAGTAAATCCTGGATATTCTTATATTTTTTAACTGAAATTGAAATTAGATGTTGGTACATATTTTGGAAACTTTCTGAAAAACTCAACTCCTTCCTCTTTTGTCACCATAAGTTAACGATTATTAAATTTTAATTTTCAAATGGAGTTTTATTATATAAATATCCATAGCTTTCTTTTCTGTCTTGCAAAGTAACTGAATTTGAAATGGTTCTTTATCAATATTAATTTTACCATCACATTATCATTTCAGCCGCAAGATGTCCACTGTAGGACATAGGCCTCCCCCAAGCACCGCCACTTCGACCGGTTTTATGTTTCTCGCATCCAGCGGATTCCTGCGGCCTTCACAAGGTCATCGGTCCACTTTCAGAGTCACAGTATACCATTTACCAAATCAGTCGAAAAACATAGATAGAAGAGCTCCAGCTAATGAACTAGGTCGAATTTAAAGTAAAACGAAAACAAATAGAAAGTTGAAGTCACCCAACGAAGCCTAAAAAAGTTCAGGCGAACTTCAGCTTAATTACAAAATTATTCTGAAAACTTTTTAAACAGCTTTTATGGTCGTTTTAAAACCGAGTGAGGCTTGATTTAGTGTTACGCTGACGTCGCGTTACAAGAATATAATTATATAATTAGTGTATACATAATATTGTAAAAAAAAAATACAAGAGTAACGGTGGAGTTTCTTGCCCATTCTTCTCCATACGAAACTACCTTTTGGAAGGGGCAACTAGAATCAATTCTATTTTCTTTCTTGTAAATTTTGACGTTCAAAAGTGCAAGTCAAATCATTTCTTTAAAATAGGCAAATAAAAGTATTTGCCTATTTTAAAGAAATGATTTGACTTTGACTTTGACTTTGAAGACACTGACGATAAATGGACGTGTATGGTGTAGCACCGAGGCGGTCAGCGAGCGCGAGTCCTTATAAATAGGTACGCGACCGATGTCAGCGCTGACCGTAGGTCGTGAACTAAATCCAGCCTTAGTTTTGCGCCCTTTGAGCTTAATTTAGTGTAGTAACATATGCCATTACCAGCTAATGAGGTAAGGCCGAGATCTTTATACATTACTTAGCACGTACTCCTGTCGCTGTCGCACAACTGTCAAACTACAAGTACAAGATAGAGACGGGGATGGCTTAGGCATGTGTCTAAGCCAAATCACGAGCTATGTAACGTTTAGAAATATCTGGCTTAAAGTAATGTTAGGGACGTTAGTAGTGTGTACTGACCAAGTAAACCAGTAAAAATTAAGCTTTTTAAAGCTTATTGTCAGAGTTTTTACCGCTAATCTTTGGGTCAAGTACTCGAAAAGGTCGCTGGATGTTCTACTCGTCGAATACAACAATGTTTTAAGGATGCTGTTGCGACTGCCTCGTTTTTGCAGTGCCTCAGAAATGCTCGCGGTAACCTTCTGAGCAGAACAAGAGGCAATCACAATAGCATCTTGAAGGCTGTGGCGGCAGACACTTCCTCCGCCATAATAAGGCAATTTGAGAGAAAACTTATACCCTAGTTTCCGTTTCTCGTTGTCTAGTTGATGTGTGGTCTTCTCATTGATTCGTCTTTAGTGTAAGTTACTAAAAATAGTGTTTTAAGTGCAAACCTGTTATTAACAATTAATGGATCGTTTTAGCTATCGAAATAAAATGTCTTTATTTATTACTAGCTGTGCCCGCGACTTCGTCCGCGTGGAATAGTGTCTGTGTGTGTAGTATAATAGCTAGTGTAGCAGAATTGCTTTAATATTTTGTACATACCTTACATATTTCCATACAAACTTTCATCCCCTATTCCCTATTGTTATTTTACACCCTTGAGGTTAAAACTTTTACAAACTTTGAAAGTCATATTTATTTATATCATCAACAGTCTAAAAAATAAGTTTCAAGCTTCTAGCTCTAAAAATTACGATACTTCCATACAAATTTTCAACCCCCCCCCCCCCTTTCAACCCCTTACAAACCTTTTTTCATTAAAAAGTAGCCTATGTCCTTTCTCAGGCTCTAGACTATCTGTGTCCCAAATTTCATTTAAATCGGTTCAGTAGTTTTGGCGTGAAAGCGCGACAGACAGACAGACAGACAGAGTTACTTTCGCATTTATAATATTAGTAAGGATATTAGTAAGGATTTAGTGAGTAAGTGCTGTTATTTCTATGGCCTGAAATGATTTAATGGTGATCTAATTGTAAGAAATTGCTTTTAGCAATAAGGCGACGACTTAATCTGTCTGGACTTTTTAATCAGTCGTATGAGTAGCTATGGGCTTGCGGCTGTGTAATAACAGCCAAACGGGTCGATCGACCAGGTTAAGCTACGCTTGCCGCGGTTGGTCCATGGATGGGTGATCATCTTTACATACCAAGACCCCTCCGTGCCTCGGAAAGCACGTTAAACCGACGTCCAGGCTGTCATTCGTGGAATTTTGACAGTCGCTACGGGTCGTCAGAAGACCGAAAGTCTGACAACCAGTGCTATCGTGTTACCCAGTAACTGGGTTGCGGAGGACAGATAGGCAGTCGCTTCATGTAGAATACTGCTATTCAGCTGCCTCCGGTTAGACCGGAAGCTGACCCCAACATAGTTGGGAAAGGCAGGCAGAAAAGGTGACATACAGACAGAGTTACTTTCGAATTTATAACAATAATTATATTATAGTCTGGAAATGTGGATTAATGCCAGTTTTGAAGAACACTAAGCGACACCTGGGCACGCCACAATTGCGGCGGTAAGTCCCCTCTTTGAGGAGTGGCTTGAGAGGCGCCACGGCGTCCTCACCTTCCGCCTGACGCAGGTCCTCACCGGACATGGCTGTTTCGGGAGGTTCCTGTTTCGGATAACGCGGGAGGAAACACCCGGGTGTTGGCATTGTGTGGATCGACCGGAGGACACGGTGGAGCTTACGGTGGAGGTCTGCCCGGCTTGGGCGGAGCACCGCCGTGTCCTCGTGGCGGCGATCGGCGGCGGCGATCTCTCGCGTCCGGCCCTGGTTCATGCCATGGTACGGAGCGAGAGGGAATGGGAAGCAGTCACCTCCTTCTGCGAAGCAGTAATGCTCGCGAAAGAGGAGGCGGAGCGCGTGAGGGAGACGCAATCATTGCGCCCTCACGCCCCTAGTCGCCGCAGGAGGAGACACCCTGGGCGTCGGGAGTCGATAGCCGACTCCCGGCCACCGTAGGCGCGGGCTTGCGGACGGCGAGCAATAGCCAGCTCGCCGTCCGGTAAGGACCAGGCCCGGGTCGATGGCGCGTTGTATACCACGCGCGCCTCAAAGAGATGTCAGCATAATTGACGGTGTCCGATAGGGCCGATGCCTGCCGGGGTCGCGGATTGTTCGAAAGAGTTACCGTGGCCCTGGCGCACAGGCAACTGAAGGAACACGGGTGGGTTTTAGTCAGTAAGAGTCTGACACGCCCTTCCGCTCCGCCCAGAGCGGGAGAGGTCATTTGATGATTTCCCACACGCATGCCTAAACAAAAGCGCACTGCTGGATTTTCAATGCTCAGCTCAGCACCGAAAGTTGAAAATTCAACAGCGCGCTTTAATTTAGGCTTATTTAGCCTTAAGTATTTAGCTTTAAGTTAGGGGTCACATAGTGTTACTGGAAGCAGGCATAACTCCCTTTAAATGCACTTAATTAAGCAAAATAAAATTGCAGCTTAATAAAACAACTTTGCAAAATCAAATCAAATCAAAAATATTTATTTACTAAAATATGATACAATAGTTGATATGATACAACAGTACATTTAGTTCCAGAATATCCTGCCATGATATGGCGTGCAAATATATTTCATGTCAATTACAAAGTCATTATGATTATTGCAATAGTTTCCATCGACTTATCTTCTAAATATTACTTAATGGTTTAATATTTTCTATGCAGTAATTAAAACAGTTTTTTTTTAACAATGTCAATGGTAAATCTTGAAGGGAATTTGGTAAGTGGTTATATAATAGACATGCAGTACACATTTCTCTTATAACTTGAATTTTATTGGTGGCAACCATAGTCTGTCTTTATGGCGTCTCCTGCTATTTAACTTGTCACCAATATTTTACAAAAATACAAGTTTCCAAAATATACAGACATGGAGAAAGGCAATCGAGATCACAAAATTTTGCTCGAGCTCAGTCTAAACCAAGCCTATTACAGGCTCCGTGACGTCACAGCCAGCCCTCCGAAGCCGACTAACCTCCCTTATCAAGGACTCGCACTTAATTACGAAAAGGGCCCCTGGGAATGTTAAGTGCGCTGCTGAATTTGCTAGTATTTTTGTAGAAAACCTGATTATGTTGAATTTCAACTGGAATGAGTAAATAATGTGGTTACAGCGTAAATTGTATTTATTTGGTTTTGGAATAAACGAATTTAGACGTGCTTTTTATTCGACTTCAAAAAGGAAGGGGGTTCTCAATTTTTCTGTATATTTTTTGTGATATCTCCGGCAATTGTGGATTGATTATGATAAAAAAAAATTTATTAGATTGGCTATGTCGCAAGGGGGTCCCATATAAATTGTATTAAATTTGCTTGAGTAGTTTTTCTGTTAGCTTCAATAATACGTATTTTTTTCACTTAGTGTATATTGATGTTGTTATAATAACTTCCTGTCACTGTTATTTACATAGCCAGTAGTGGTATACGAATTTGTGTGGGGTAGGTACCACAGCTAAAAAGTGAAAAAAAAAACTTTTACATTTTAGTGTATTTTTTGGAAGTCGGTTGTTTTATTTTTTGGTGATATTGTTGGTCGTTGATAAGGTGTCTGTGGGATTCATTCGATACAGGAGATTGGGCACGATTTATAAATCCAGTCTTCGACATATATATGCTTCTAAGAATATACTTGTCTAATTCTCCATAGACCAAACTAAAAATGGTTCATTTTTCTTCTCTTGGTTTTCAAATCGCTGCTAACGTACATTTAGTCAACGCAAAGTACTTGTAACTAGATGCACACACATGGAAGCTCGTAATCAGCAAATTTTACTTCTTACGATTGATTTTTAAAGTCTGTAAGTTTTGTGTAAAATAAAATAAACAGGAAAACCCTATATATCGTTACACGCCTTAAAACCACAAATAGTTGCCGTGTACAAGATACTTTATTACCGTTGTATGGTATTAGTTCTATAACTTCCTGTAAACATTTCCACTTTACTTCTGAAGGTTACTATTTTGTTTGGCTTCTATTTCAGTCAGAACTGCCCTGTTAGTCTTGTGGTTTGCAAGCGCGACTGCTGAGCGTGGGATCCTGAGTTCGATTCCCAGGTCGGACAAAGTGTTATTGGGTTTTTCATTAGGGATTTGTTATTAACAGCCCGGAGTTTGGAAGTTGGCGGTGTGATACCCCCGTGCCTCGGAAAGCACGTTAAGCCGTTGATCCTGCGCCTGATCTCTCTCCGGTCGTGTTGGATTGCCGTCCCATCGGACTATGAGAGTGAGGGAAGAGAGAGTGCACCTGTGTCTGCGCACACACTTGTGCACTATAATATCTCCCGCGCCGAAGGCTAGTCTCCGTTGAGATTGGCCGCCATGGCCGAAATACGGTCTGGAGGACTGTACAGTGTGGCTGGTCACCGGTGTCCGATCCGTTATGGCGAAGCAATATGATCAATTTTATCGACAAATTCACGATAATAAGGCATTAATTATATTTCAGTCAGAAATACAGTCTCAATTCAGCTCGGCAACCGGCTAAAAGCAGCTTTCTTTGATGTTAGCTTTAGTGAGTAATCCACACCAATAATAAAATTATGGTACCTGCGTACGGTAGGCCGTAAAGTTCAACTCCGGCATCAGTAGTCGAACGACCCCTCGTAAAACCGAACTGTTTGTTATGCAGTAATTTGTGATTATAAAAAAATCCTTGCATTTGATTCAAAATAAGTTTTTCAAACATTTTACTAAAGGTAGGTAGTACTGAAATAGGTCTATAATTAGTAGGGTCTGATGTACTACCCGATTTAAATAACGGTATTATTTTACTGTTTTTCATAAGATCAGGAAACTCACCACGATCAATACAATTATTAAAAATAACAGCTAAAGTACGTGCTACAATGTTTATTATGGACTTAGCAACGTCCACAGAATTACCCCATAGATCTGCGGTCTTTTTAACATTTAATGTGTGAAAGGTTTTAATTATATCTTTGTAGGTGACATATTGGAAATGAAATTCAGAATCACATACAGGAACGTTTTCCTTAAGTAAAGACTCTGCAGCAGTGGGTGATGAGTTTAGAGATTTAGTAGTGGATACGGGGACATCAGCAAAGAAATTTTCAAAGGCCGCGGCGACTTGGTAATCTGAATTAATTATATTGTCATCAATATCAAGCGTGTAGTTACTACATCGGTTGCATGACCTTCTCGTTTCGCTGTTAATGATACTCCATGTCATTTTAATTACATTACTACTATTTTTAATTTTTGAACTCAAATAACGTGACTTGGCCATACTGCAAACTTTTTTAAATAATTTTGAATAATTCTTAACATATAAATTAAATTCAGCAGTGTTTATACAAGTCCGTTCATCATATAATTCATAAAGTCGTTTTCTACTTTTATGTATACCAATAATGGCCCAGTCACTGAAGGAAGCGTTACTATTCACCGAGAAAGTCTTTGGAATGAATGTGTTATCAAATTGTGTGCAATACATATTAAAAAAATCATTATATTGTTCATTAGGGTCATCATTAGTCGACAAAAAAGGTAGTTTACTTAAAAGTTTAGTTTTAAATGTTTCCAAGCGATTACTAGTTTTTGGGGTAACAGTGATATCTTTTTTAATAACTTTTTTGTTAATATTAGGAATAATGATCAATTGTCCGCAATGATCAGAGTCTATTAAATTAATCATTTCTTTATGGGTTGGTGTAACATCTGTGTAAATGTTATCTAGGCATGTGGCACTAGTGGGAGTTATTCTAGTGGGCTCCAAAAAGTATAGTAGTATTCCTTAACTCCTAACTTATCATAACAGCACGCCTGTATTCCCTGCAGGGATAGGCAGAGCTGCACCTATAGTACACCCTTTTTTTTAATAATTAGCGTAGAGTCATCTCAATTACTTCCTTCCCTTTTTGTGTATATATATAGTATATGTATAATGTAGATATATATTATAGTAAATATGTATGTATGTGTATTATAAGTTCATATTCTGTTTAGGTACTTGTATACCTATTTTATTTATAAATACTTATGTTTTCCTTTTAATATTTTATTATTATTATTAGTAATGTCTGTTATACAGAGCACCTGCCAACTTATCTCTTCACCACCCTTGGTTGACTGGTAGAGAATGCCTAAGGCATTAAGTCCGCCTTTGTATACTATTGTGTGCGAGATGTTTTAATAAATAAATAAACATTTCGCCAGTTATGTTTAAGTCCCATGTAATAGGAGGCGAGCGTATTGCCATCAACCGGGTACAAATCCAGACTCCGGGCTGCTACTGAGAAATTACTTATATACACAATAGCACTTTGCCCGGCCTGGGAATCGAACCGAGGACCTCGTGCTCAGCAGAAGCGCTTGCTACCAGAAGACCATGCCAGTCTAAGTCGAACGAGGCAGTCTAATTATATTTCAATGCTCATTTAAATATCTTTCTCGAGTAAAGAAAGAAAGAAATGTATTTTATAATGCGCACAGCAAAAGAGTGGAACTCTCTACCTGCGTCTGTGTTTCCGCACGCAAACAACCTAAATCTCTTCAAATTGAGAGTGAACAGGCTTCTTCTGGGTAAGCTCACTCCATCGTCGACTTTGTCTCTTTCAGCTCTGACCTAGACTAGAGTTAAGAGCAAACCCATCTCAAATAAAAAAAGAAAGAAAAACAGGTTTATTTGTCACAGAAACACGTGCATACATAAATGATAATTAGCTCTAAAAATAATAATAAAAAATAAAAACAAAATAGATAACTTAAATGATACGGACCCTACTTGAACAGTCAGCCTCGCTACCTGACTGGTTTAAATATTTCCACCAAGGTCTAATATAAACTATTCTCACTCGTATAATTTTAGTTTAGCTCGATAATAGAGAAGTGTTAACTCATCCAGCCTCGCTAATGAGACACAATTGTTTATCTATTGTTATGGCCCTCTAGGGGGCCACCTCGGGCCTGATTAGATGACATCTTCTGCCGACCCTAAATAAATTGGTTTAACGGCAGGAGAATGATTGATGATGATCAGTGAAGAGTTATCAAAAAATCTTCAAAAAATGCCGTTTTTGTTGTTAAAAAACCTATAAGAATGCCTCATGCCGTTGATAGATTTGGATTCCAATAGGTTTTCTTTTCTCAAAAACTATTTGGAATCTCTTAAGAGGCTTACAAGACCTAAAGCGCGGTCACTGTCGGATTGCATAGAAAAGAAAGAGACGCGCGATGACACAACGCTGGTAATTTATTGCAAAATATGAAGCAATTATGGATTTACAAAAGATCTATTCATTGGACTAAAAAATTAAAACACTATCACGTTAGTATTTTACTTGTAGAATAATCTGACAAAAAATCTGAATGTTTGCATGTATATTAGTATGGTTTTTAATCGTTGAAAGAATTTTTTAGAGGTATCTTCATGATTTTTTTCTATCATATCAAGTTAATTGTATTATGTTTTCAACACACTATCTAACTAGCATATATCCAGAAGAATGTCATATATTTTTCTGATTTTGATTACTGCAGTGGATCATGTATTTTTAGGCATTATAAATTTGCGTTTAGGTCATGTAGTCCCCTTAACGATAAGAACTTAAATTGTTGCTAATTCTCATTAATTCTAATGTTATAGGTAAGTGAAAGTACCTACATACCTACCTCCGTCTGTCTCTTTGTTTCCTTGTCACATTTGGTTCATCGATAGACATGATCTGGATTAGGACACTACTTTTTATCCTGATAGGCGTTCCCGTGGGTTAATTTTCGATGCCCACGCGGGCGAAGCCGCGAGCAAAAGCTAGTAATAACTACTGTACTTAGTAATAAAGTGCAACAGCTATTATAAATTCCTTGTTAAAGAATTCAAACTCAAACCATTTATTTCAATTAAACCATTTAAAGGCACTTTGGAACTGTCAAAGAGTCGGGTAGTTAGTCAGAAAGTTGAAGCTAGATGCCCATTCCAAAACGTAGATCTCTATGGAGAAGAACGAGCAAGACACTCTTTTTAAATGAAGATATTACTAAATCCTGGGTACAATATTCTTGTTGCTTCTATATATATGTGAGAACAATGTAAAAAATATATATGAAGAAACAATTCAAAATATAAAAATAAATTAAGTTATGATGACCAGTCTTAACCGACCTCGCCCGTTCACGAACATTACGCGTGGATCAGTTACAGCATTTGCCGATGGATTGTGTTAGGAACTAAGATGAATGGGAAATCTTAATCAATGAGTTCCCATTAAACGCATAGGAGGTAGGGCTAGTTCAAAGCATTTTGGCATAACCAACTTCAGATATTAAAAGAAAGAAAGAAAGAAAAGAAAAGGAAGAAAAATAGGTTTATTTGTCACAGAAACACGTACATACAAAAAGATAATTTAGCTCTAATAATAAAGAAAAATAAAAACAAAATACATAAACAAAAAAAAAATTAAGAGATTCTTTTTGCTAAAAAAATATGTCAGCTTGATAGTGAGTGTACTTCAATGATTAAGGATTTCCATTTCGTTTTATGATCTAAGCAGTAGTTTATGGTAGATTAAATAAGGCATGTCATGCAGTTGAATCGGGGTTTGACGGATAACGTCAAACCCCGATTAAAAATATTACAGATTAAATAAAAAACACATTCCTTACTCATTCGTTAGCAGGGATCGCGAAGTAGTGGTTGGTATTTTATATTTCAAAGCATTCTGTGTTATTACCTGAAGCTGGCACAGCGCCAAACGACGGCAACGGAATTTATTGTTTTACTTGAAAACTTTAAAATGCAATCCTTGAAGTATTATAGTTGTATGTTTGTGACATGTTGGAATTGTAATGGTTTTATAAAATATATATATAAATAATAATGATTATTATACCGGCCTCCTGTCCCACTGCAGGGCATACAAAAACGCCACGAGCTTTGATCACCACCCTTGCTCAAGAAGGGCTTTTTTTTTTGGGGAGGCAATTCATCAAATACCTTCTCCCGCTCTGGGCGCAGCGAGAGGGCGCGTCACAGTTTTACTGACTAAAACCTACCCATGTTCCTTCCGTTGCCTGTGCGCCAGGGCCACGGTAACTTTTTCGAACAATCCGCGACCCCGGCAGGCATCGGCCCTATCGGACCCCGTCAATGGTGCTGACATCTCTTTGAGACTCGCGTGGAACACGACGCGCCATCGACCCGGGCCTGGTCCTTACCGGACGGCGAGCTGCTCATTGATCGCCATCCGCAATCCCGCGCCTACGGTGGCTGGGAGTCGGCTATCGACTCCCGACGCCCAGGGTGTCTCCTCCTGCAGCGACTATCGGCGTGAGGGCGCAACGATTGCCTCTTACTCACGCGCTCCGCCTCCTCCTTCGCGAGCACTATTGCTTCGCAGAAGGAGGTGACGGCTTCCCATTCCCTCTCGCTCCGTACTATGGCCTGATGGGTACCTGGACTTACATTAATTATAAGTTTCCTCACAATGTTTTCCTCCACCGATATCGATCAGTAATGTCCAAGACAAACTCTGAAAGTACATATGAATTGAAAATATTAAAATAACGGAGTAATAAAATAGATGGGACAGGATGAGCAGATAATGATGACCGAAGAAAAAAAATGGTGACCCGTACTCTGAAAAGGTCACCATTACCCAGGATGTAGCAGATAAGAAATTGTCTTATAATAACAAAAGGTTTGGCAGTGACATCTTCCTAAGCCCACATATTTAACTGTACTGTCTATTGAGCCAGAGATTATGTTATTTTCCTATTTTCACTAATACGAGTAGTACCTATACTTTTCGATCTTTGTGTGCCCCACCAACGGGTTTTTGATCAGAAGCTATTTCATTTTATTAAACTTACAACAACGCCATCTGTGAGGTGGTAGCAGACTTACAGCTTGCCTTGTTCGTAATAATGTACAGTAAGCAAAACTTGTAAGTGTTTGTTCGCGAACGTTTCAAAAGACGGTGTATAGATGGCAGTACAAATCTGTTGGCTGAGGGCCGATTCTGTTGGCTGCTTTATGGGTGTTTGTCCACCGCGTCAGCTACCGTCGTCAGCGCCGCCGCGGCGCCGTCGCGGTCTGCGTCGTCACCGGGATGTCTCGCACGGTTCGAATAACCTCGTTTCTCGTTAACTTCCCGCTGTCGATGAAGGTGGTGGGTGGACAAACGGTGTGAGAGCATTGACGTCTAGCGCGAGACGAAGTTTAGGTAATTATTTGCAAAGTTAACTCCCACAGAAGCATGCGTAACGGTGTGCGTAGAGTTGGCGCGTTCGCTCTCTTTATAGTCAGACTAATCCACTTCCATCCGTTTGATTTAGAGCAATAATTGCTACAGGATATATTAAATTTGGAATTTAAATCCAACTTCAATTTATACCTACTTATGATAAAAAAGAGATAAGGAAATAATAATTTTATTATATTTAAATGATTTATAAGCTTCTTCGCGTGTTTATTTTACATTAGGCATAACAATTTAGTACATTATATTTATTTCTGCAAGAACATCTTTCAAGACACATTTAAGACTATTCGATGTTTCCATTTTTTCAGAAGATGAGGCTGACGTAGGATTCTGAAAAAGTATGTACAATTAAAATAATTTGTGATGAAGTGATGATACAAGATGTGAAACTAAAAAGACTTCTAAAATGCTATTTTCTTCATTTTGGATTTCTATTCTTTCCTGTATTCTCTCATCGCTTGAGTTTTCTTTACATTACCTGAAGTTAAACTATAAACCAGTAAGCAAACATTAAACCTTGTTATTTGAAAGCCAGCGTGAGCTAAATGAATGTGGCCGCTTTTGTTTAGATCGAATTTTGTTGCTTCGTGTCTCAATATGAAAGTTTATAAAAGGTATTAGAAAAATCTTGACACACTTACCGAGGTCGCTTATTGAGCCGTTTTAAGAAATTCCTTCTCAGTCACGAGATAATATTTTTTGAAAGGACTGGCGCTAGTGACCCGTGTAAGCGCTCTTATATTACCCTACGAAAACTAACATATTTGTTATAAACAACTCTGTCATATTTTATCAATTTGTGAATTAATCTGAGCATTTAGATATATTTAATCGCGGACTTTTTATACGCCTTTTTATGAAATTATTCAATAGAAAATATTTTATTTTTGAACCAGAATAAATGGAAAATATCTAAAATAAAAACAGACTCCGAATGGCTTCGGCTGATGTGCTGGGATGATTTAGCAGACAAAGATTACACCGTACACCATAAGCTACCAGATTGGTGAAAAACATTTTAATGTACAGGACATACCTACGACCTACAAGAAATCGCAAGGTTTTTAAAAGCAGCCATCTCCCATCATTCAATTTGTCGGACTTATAAAGTACAGTTACATCTCAAGAGACACAGTCAGTGGGCAATCCTAGTGCTTGTTTATCTACCGAGTGGCCGTAGGTAATTATTTCAAGGACACAGCCGAGACGTAACACTGCTTACTTTATTATACTGTGGTATAGGCTACCTACATAATCAAAGCAGAGTGAGCAGTGAGCAGAGACGGGTGTTTATTTATACCAACCAATAAATGGTCACCATAAAAGAACTATCCATTTTGGAGATTTAATTAGTGTAAACAATAATTATTAATAAAACTAATAATAAATCCCTCTATTAATGTATTACAAGACTACCATTAAATTCCCACATCGCGGTAAGCGCAACAATAACAATTGTCTGCGTGCCGTAACCTTGTAGCGGGGTGACGATTTAATATCAATAGTTAAATGTATGGGTGTGGCGGAACAGATGTGCTGTGCTTTGTGATAATTGTAGATTTTATTTGTATTTTAAGTGTCTGCTATCTGTGGTTTGGTACATCTTATGTTTAAACTAAATTTTTAGGTTCAATGAAATGGACATGTTTGTATATTGAATTTAAATGATGATTTAGTCCGAGGTTGTAGAATATTGAATAGAATATCTTCATTTTGCATAAAATATAGTACCTACATAAAAGTTATCATATATAAATAGTTCCACATATTTGGCTTACTTATTTCAGCATGGAAAATTACATTCAAAATAAAATTATAAACAAAAATATTTTAATTGTTACAACTGAGATCATGTGATCAAAAAATATTTTAAAATTAAATTATATAATCAGATTTCTAGTGAGATCATGAGTATTAGTTTAAATAATTTAAAAACCTCAGGTATGATAAGTTAATTATTTAGAACTTTGCTTATATTTTAAGAATTCACTTATAGCGAAGAACATTAAGGAACATTAGATTATTTGTATTCAGAGGAATTGATTAGAATAAGATAATTAGAATATATAATAAAACTCACTTTTACTAAAGGATTACAACATATTTTTAAACAACTCTAATTATATTATTTTTCAGGTTTCTGACAAAACACGATCACATCTTTCAATAAAAATGTATCAAGTCGTGAAAAGATAACACAAACCCATTCGCAATATTGGCTCAGATTACATTACAGCAAAAACCTATAACAATAATCTGTACTAATAACTATCTGTTACAAATTCTCTGACACTTTTCACAACTTTCTCCGGTGTCAAGCTGAGCTGTCAATTAAAATGTTCGCCGATTCGACACACACCACAGCCCCGTCACACGATTTACCAAAGTCAAAATTTCAATTACGCACTTACACCAACTTTACCTTACTTTAATTTTAACATATGCCATTCGATCCTCAACCTTAATGCCTTCTATTAGAAACTGGCAGGTCCATATAAAGTTGTAGATAATGTATGTTGCTTGAAGTACTTAGTATAGATGACAATGTTGAAAGGATCATGAGTGCATTAGCCATTGTGGCGACACAAAGGGATATCTTCTATGATATACGTCAACGGTACTGGAGGGACGACCAACTTATTATGGCATCCAAATAAACGAAAGTAAACTTTAAAGGGATTGCAATAAGGGTTAGATAAAATAAACTTTGTAAGTTGGTAAATAATAAGAATGGTTTGTATAGTTTTTTTTTTCGGTTTGCGTTCAGTAAATTGGGTTAAAACTTAAATTTGACACTTCAATTCATAAGTTTCGAGTGTTTAGAGCTTATTGTTTGTAATCGGATTAGCAATGTTTGTTATTTTGTTTAGTATCGAGTGCTCAACTTGATTTGGGATCAACAGGTGTGGAGGTTACAATATTTATTTAGTGTTTTTAAAAGTCACTCACTTCGTTCAGTGATGGAAAGGTAAGTAAATACGTGGATATCTACATTTAAGAAGGTTTAATAGTGAAATAAAATAGCAAGGCTGGGGCAAGCATATAATAAATGAAATGATGCAAAGACAACGCAACACAGACTCAAAAAATAACAAGTTGGGGGAAAAATGCTAAACTGAGAATATGTGGGTATGTGTGAAGAAGCTTTTCATTTTAAACTGTTGCAGTTTCTAAAAAGTAATTTAGCTACAGACCTACTTACAGAAATAAATCAATGCCAGCTTCTGCAAAACAATTTAGACTAGCTCATTTTACTAAAAAAAAAAAAACGATAGCAACCTTTCAAAGCAATCGAAGGCATTTTTGCCACAAACCTCATTTTGCTTTTATACTTTAAGTCCTTTACTGGCAAGTCAACGATCTTGGTTGCAGTTATTATAATTTAGCCCGTGTTAAAGTCATTTTATAGGATATTTTTTGCCGCGGAATGGCAGCTGTGCGTTGAAAAGCCAATATCTCATATCGCATTGTGTTTGTGGCCACATGTGACACTCACCGACGTGCGTTGCCATCGGTTAGCTGGTATATGGGCAACTATGTGCTTCTAATGGTCCGGTCTAACGGTAAAGGTTCATGCATATAAGAAATTGCCTTTAATTTTTATTTCAATTTATTAACGTCCCTTAATTATTTTTCAAATTAATCTCAACATATGTTATGTTTACGCTTTAAAACAGAATTTAAGGAAGGAATAAACTTAGGTATCACTGTTTCACTACATAACTAAAATAAGCTAGTTTTACGAGTAGTAAGGGTAAATAAGCAAGGGTGATTTTTTTCTGGAAATATGTACGTTCATGCTGTAATTAATGCAGACACTTTTACGCGTTAAAAATACTAAAAACTAGATGAGGTCGGTGTTGTCTATCAGACTACTCTAAGAAGAAACACTGAAAACAACGCAGAGATCACAGTCTCTTTTAAAGTCTAGACATTATCATGGTCTGATCATGTGAGGAACATGCAGATTTGTGTCTGAGATAGTATTTTGAGGAAAGAGCCCAGATTTGTGTCTGAGATGGTCTTTTGAGAAGAGCCCAGATTTGAGTGGATTTGTCCACACAGTCCACGCATGTGTCAGTAATCTTTTAGCTCATCTCGGAACTTAAGGTAAGTTAAAAGTCGTGAAAATATCGTTGTACCTATTAATATCGTTGAAAATATCGAAAACTGAAACAAATTCCAGAGTTAGAAATAATAATTGTCATCAAACTCAAACTCAAAGCATTTATTTCAAATAAACCAATTACAGGCACTTTTGAATTGTCAAGGTGTCGGTCAGTCAGAACGATGAAGCAAGTTGCCCATTTCAAGGCGTAGTAGGTACCTATGGAGAAGAACGACCAAGAAACTCCACGGACACTTTTAAATCAAAATATTCTTACAAAAATGATGTTATTCATGTTTGAAGATCTTCAGTCTCTATTGCAACTGTATTAGTTGAATAAAAATCGTAAATAATAATAATTTCTTCTGCACCAACTGGCAAAGGCGCCGCACATTGATGTTCAAACACAACATGAAGTATATAAGCAACAACAGATAACAAATGATTTGTATCCGCTATAGTTGCGGTGAAGTCGCGCGTGAATTTGGCATGGGTTTCTGACAAGAGGGCTGACCACATTGAGGGGACACATTTGTTCTTGATTGACTATCTAGGGTAAAAGTTTAGAAATAAATTTTAATAATAAAACTAAATTAAAGAAAATTGTCGATGGTTTGGGGTAATGGACAAAACATAGAGCGTTTTGCTTCCATGTATCTTCCGAAGGAAACTATGCCTAGTCTACGTAGGTAAATGTGATGAAGTGGTTGTTATTACTCACATTTATGCAAACTCGTCTGATAAACATTATTGCATGTAAGTTTCGATGCCGTTGTCAATGATGACTTGCTAACGCCGCCGACGACGAAGAAAAAACTACAGTTGATGTTAATTTCGTCTGGTTAAAACTTTATTTTCTTTTGTGCTATATGTACTTATTAAAACTAAGATGGGAGGTATTTGTCGAGACACAAATGTAGAACACAGTTTAGGAACTAAATAAGTTTAAATGGACTCACACTATACTTAATAATCCTACCACATGACATCCAATCGCCTCGCGTCGTAGAATTTTGTAAAAAAAACTTTGGACACCTAATTTGGATACCGAAAACAAGAATACAACACCAAACTAAACCTCTTAACACAATTCACAACAAAAAGAACTTGCTGACATCAATTTCATTCAAAATATTTCGCCACTTGCAACACCATTTCATCTCACTGAAGTCGGTATGTTGAAAGCATTTAAACATGCATGGAATAAAGAGCCTTTACACTAACAAACATACACGTCATCCAATAAAGGTATTGACTAACGATTACTGGACCGACGAAGTTTTGAAGAAGCCGCTCGAACGCTGCGGCAAAGTCACCGCGCCCCGCCCTCAACTGTCGTTCTATACAAACGTCACAATGACGTTTATTGTGTCAAACTATAGGATCTTACTGTGATTGTAAATTCAATTAAAAGTTGTCGGCCAGTTTGATGTGGCGAATTTTTGTTTGGTTTTTTGGTGACATTTTGTTCAGGTGTGAGGATAAGTAGCTCAATGTAGCGGAATGATGTTGCGTCTATTAATTTATGGCTTCGATTTTTCGGTTGACTTTGGAGTGTTTGTTTAGTATTCGAGTGGCGATATGAGGCATTATTAGGGCAAGTAAAACATAATTAGCTGGAGCGTAGCAACAACGTAGCATTACCGTAGCGGATGCTACGCCGTAGGCACGGAAATGTTGAGTTTATTTTTATAGTATTCCTGTTCCATTGCGTTTCATTGTATTGTATTGTTTGTTCTATCGATATTATTGTTTTGTAACTCTCCTACGTAAAATTACAAAGACAGTAAATAAGACACGATACAGACTATGAGGCTATTCCAATTTGTTATATAAATTAAGTCAAACTTTGTCTGAGGTACGTATTTCTAAATAATGATCATGCAGGCATGATTTTGGATTTAAAACTGAATTTGAGTTAAAATTGTTCAAGAAGATAACATATTAGACGAGATGTATACCAAAGCATTGCGTTAGAATACAGTCCTATACTAGCCCGACTAAATAACAGTGAGTTCTCTTTTGATTCTTCAACTATAACTTTCAGTATACGCCCCATGTACCACTTACAATAATTTCAACACCTTCAAGTACCAAGTCGGCTCAATCTAACAATGATGGCCGCCGCTTCAAAGACACCGCGGTAGGCGGGGCGGCGACGTCTGTCATGTCAACGATATGTTTGTTTGTTTGTTTGTTTGTCGGCGCCCGCGCACCTTGTACAGATGTCGTTTGAGAAGGGTTGAGGCAGAATCGTTGTTATACATACAGTGACAGTTTGGGTAAGAGTTGTGTATGGTCTGAGGCTCTAACACGAACGCGAGACGTAAACGTAACATACAGGTACAGTCAGCTAAAGAGATAAGTATCCAGGGTCACCGGATATAGTTGAATTTTAGTAAGAAACCGATGAATGTTTTCGAATAAAATAAAATTTATAGAAAACAAACTGGTCATTTATCAAATAAAATTTCATACGAAAACATTCATCGGTTTCTTACTAAACTTTAACTATATCCAGCGACCTTGGATACTTATCTCTTTTGCTGACTGTACATTCGAACGATTTTTGAATCGAATACACACCTATCCTATTGCATTTCGGTTAAAAAAAATTCGACATGCACAATTTTTATCACCCATAGATTTAGAATAAAGTCTTAAAACTAATTTTCAGCTTTAAAATCACTCGAAGTTCCGTTACGTTTACTCCGCACATTTGTGCTAGGCTCACTGTTCTTTGTGTTATGTTATGAATATGATGTAACATACAAACAGTACCAGGATAAGTACTTATCCTTCGGTTCACGGATTTAGCCCTAGAAACCTAACAATTAAAACATTGTAATAGCGTTAGCAATTAGTGGTATCTTTCTACGGCTAGAACTTACGTTACAATGGTGCCGATTCTCTTGTCACAAAATTCTCTAAACTAGACAAAAAATCACTAAAATTTATTTTATTCCTGTCAAACGACGATTTCTCATTCTGAAATAGACTAAAAGTGACACAACTTAACTATATTTTAGTTTGACAAAGACTAAGATGGCACTGAATTATTAGTTTAGTGAAAATGCCAATTTTGCTATTCTGAATTTGACGTTGTTCACCAAAAATTTTGGTTGTATATCTAAATCTATCTATATTTAATCGCGATTAAAAAGGTGTAGAATAAAATTAGGTGTCATGAACTAAAATTCACCACAACACCTCGACTTCAGGTGCAAAAACAGTACTGTATCTTTTTTATTATTTTATTTTGGTTATATCTCGAAAATAGTGTGTCCTATCGCAAAAATAATGAAAATTTCGACCCCATTTATAAAACCCTTAAACCCCTAAAACTTTACACGTAGGTAATTTTTTTTAAATATTTTCCATACAAAAAGTAAAATAATCCATATAAAACACGTCGAGGCTGCCCCCCCCAAATGCGTGCCTCCAGCTCTAAAAAAAAATCACAGGCAAACAAGTACCTACCACGTGGAGTCGCGATTGTCAAATTAACTTTTAGTTACGTCAAATTTATTTTTAAATTTAGAGATATTTTTTTGCAGTATGATTCTCATAGCCAAAAGTTAGGAATTTTAGTGATAGTTTAGTTAGTTTAGTTCGGTGTACAAGAGAATCGGCACCAATAGAACACACTCTAAGAGGTAAGATGAGAACTCAAAAATATTTGCGACATCCATAAACCACATCTGCGAATCAATATTCCTATTTCAGAATACACCAACGATCCGGCTTCGTTTGTACCTATTCATTCTATACATTCCTTGACACATAGTTACCTATATTTTGTAATCATGGTAATACGAAATAGTAGTAGCAAGTATCTAATTCCATGGTTGTAACAGCTCTGTATTAGATCCCATCATAGCGCGCTCGTATTTCCGAAGATAGACGATGATTCCCGAAGCGGTTCTTGAGAAATTTGTAGGTAGGTACTATAGAGATGGTGTTAAAATGCAACTTCTAAGAATATTTTGATAAGTTGATGGAATGGGGAAGGTCGAGCAAAGCTAATTGTAGATGGCGTGATCATAGCTAGGTCCCTACGGCCTACAATAAAGACATTTCGTTCATTCGTTCTATTTCGGGTTCATTCATGAGTTTGGTTTTATTTCAATATTTCGTTATCTTCAGTGATTTCAATATTTCAAATCAAGTATTTGACATGGAAAGTGTCAGAACTTTAATCCTTAAATATTTCCTCGTAACCACTTTCTTCAAAATGATTCCGACGGAACCTCGAACGCGGTTTAATTTTAAAAAATCTATACGAAAAGCTTTAAGCCACAATCTTCTTTCTAGTTTTAGGATCTTTCGGGAAAAGGTGGATTCCCGTTTCGAAGTACTAAGGAACACAAGAACGCGTAATTTTCGTAAAAATAAAACAAAACCACCTCATGCCTTATATTATTAGCTTGTTTTGGGAACTAGCTACGAGAGCGCCATTTTGACAGTTGCTGTCCCCAATAAAGGAGACAAACTTTGATTTGTATTTAGAATACAGGAGACAGATTAGCTAAAACGCGATGTCATGAAAATCTATATATATATAAATGAATACCTATTTCCCTTGGTAACGACATCACGCGTGAACGGCTGGACCGATTTCACCTTTTTTTTGTTGTGTTCGTTATTGTCAGGAGAAGGATCCTATGAAATAAAAAAAACAACCAACTTCCAAAAAAACACTACAAAGTGAAAAATAACGTTGATTTCGGAAGTCCGTGTCTTTGTATCTGTATTTTGTTTTTTTGCCACCGACTTCCGAAATTAACGTTATTTTTCACTTTGTAGTGTTTTTTTGAAGTCGGTTGTATTTTTTTGAAAAAAAGTTTTTATTTTTCACTTTTTATTAATAAATCTAAGTTACAATAGCCTAATGTCAACTGCTCATCACCTTTTACAAAATATTCCTTTTCCCGACGCAGGGACGTTAATTGTTGAGGAGTTCTCCTGTTTAGAACCAAAACCACTGGACCTGATGGTGAAGCTACGATCAGCTCCATTTCACCATATGCATTGTGACGAACATAAATTGCTTAGCAACTAAGTATATTAAAATCGAATCGCAAACCGTGAAATACTTATTATTGAGAAGTTCCGCTGGCCACCTCTGGTCTTCATCATAAGTTCCACTTCACCGAATGGTGCTTACCAAGAGCAAATGCACGAGTCACTATAAAAAATACCCAAATCGCTATACGCGTGCCTATAAAATTTGAGGATTTCCCTCGATTTCCATGGGATCCCCTCATCAGATTCTGACTTGGTGGCAATGGGACCACCTCGAGAGCATACCCTTTCAAACAAAAAAAGAATTTTCAATATCGGTCCACAATTGACGGAGAAATCGGTGAACATACATAGAAAAAAAATGTTTTAGTTTTAGTCAATAGTCAAAACTAAAACTAAACGACATATGATATTCATAGTTAAGACAGGACAACGTCTGTCGGGTCAGCTTGTATAATATAAAAATGTACTAAACGTAGACCGTCGTAGTATTTATCAAAGTCATTCCACAAACTTTTGTTTAATTCATTAATCCTGGTACCGTAAGCTCGTAAAGAGCTCACAGTATCTACTTCATTTTCCGTAGGTTTATCTTGCACTAGCTTTTGCCATCGGCTTCGCCCGCGTGGATGCCGGAAATTATCTCATGGAAATGTACTACCGCGATATAAGGAAATTTAAGTCCTAACCCAGGTCATGGCCTATGCCTTTCCTCAGCGCCCAACTCACCGCGTCGTATCGTATCAACTGCCCGCGCTATTACTTCATTTTCGCTTACCGTTCTTCCTGTTTTTTTTTTTGTTTTTGCTCGGCTCCTAACGGTCATAGCGAGATATTAAATAGCTTACAACCTTTCTCAAGGATTGGGCTATCAAATGCAACAAATTACAAACTCTTCAGCTTTATTATATAATTATATTAGTATAGTCTTGCACAATTGAATTTGCAACAACAACTTAGGTGAGCGTCAAGTACTTTCAATAAATTTTGTGGGATGTCTAAGTTGCACGTGTCACTGTAAAATTCTAGTGATCGATCATCTTCAGCATGAGATGACAACCCTTTATTTACACATTTTAGATGTCAAATTGAGATACATCACTTCAAAAATTTAAAAGAAGTTTTGATTCTTACTGACACTGGTCAAACACCTGTGGGATTTGCTACCTTATCAATCTATCAAACAAACGTGAGCAAATTCAGTTTTTTTAGGAATTCGGTACAAGGAATTATCCAATGCTATTCACTACAATATAATAAAGTATTTTGATCTGTTGTAGGTACCTACTTATAAGTTATAACATAACGCTAGCATAAGAAACGTAAAATGTTTTTCTGGTTTCAGTAAAGTTGTTTATTTAATCGGAACTTTATGTAAATGTGTGAGTTTCCGTGTGTTTATGTGTATTGTGTGTACTATAGGCACACCTCTGCCTAACCCTTCGCGAAAAACGCATGATGTTATGATAATGTGTTAAAATAACAACGCGTTTTTACAGCATAAATGAATCAGTCAGCAAAATTTCCTAGTTTTCATATAAGTTTCACTTAAATTGAAAGGGGTCGTAAGTCGATCCAAACCCATTCAAAAACATCCAAACTTAAACCATTACCAAGCCTCACAAATTGAAAAGTCAAAGTTAAGTAATAATATCACAAACTAACCCTACATGTCAAAACCCATGAGGTCCCCCTGTGGGGCGACTCTCCTCCCTACTGACTGACCCTCGTTTAAACACCATAGTGGCGTGGAGGGGTCGTGGTGAAACCGCGTTGCGGTTATCGTTGGGAATAAAAAATTGTAAGTGAAAACGTTTTGGGAACAATTTCCATTTTGATCTTAGAAAGGAGGAAAGATTTTGTAAGTTTTGTTTTATGAATGATCTGATTTAAACATAACCTATTCTAATGATTGCGATCGAAGTAACTGAATACTACTAGCGTACTTATAATACACACTTGGACGTGGAGTTGCGGACTCCATCCTGATATACAATACAATTCAGTACCACCTAAGTAATTGTCTGTCTTTGATTTTAGCAAATGTAAACGGAAAATGGAAATTTATTACTGCAGTTTTTATAAACTTTGCCTAAGAATATCGCGAGCTAAATGACAAACTTTCAACTAAGTTTTTAGTTTTCTAAAGAGTTGTGTCAAAGTCACACAGTTGCAGCTAAAATGTATAAAGGAACTTATAAAAAAAAAAATAGATATATTTTATTTGACATTTAACCTACATTCAGCCTAGGCCGCAGGAATCCGCTGGAAGCGAGAAGCACATAATCGGTCGAAGTGCCGGTGCTTGGGGGAGGCCTATGACCAGCAGTAGACGTCTTTCGGCTGAAATGATGATCATGATGATGAAACCTACATACCTATGGAAGTTATGATACGTCGAAGATAGCACACGCGGCTCGCACGGTTCCAATGAGGATTTTTTTAAATGACGTTGACTAGGTGGTAGCACTGAGACGTCAGGTCCCGGCACCAGTCAAAAGTGACAAAGGGCCTATATTTTCTTTAGTCGTGACTGAATAATGAACGAATGAATGAAACGAATGATGAACGTTATCGTATATTTTATATTCTTTGTCGAAATGGTAGACCTCTTGTCAAATTGGCGCCAACTGAGGGCGTGAATTTGCATGAAAACCCTCATTGGTCGTGTCCTATGGAGAAGAGCCGGCAACAAATTTCGGGGTTACTCCTTTCACAATAATTGGCTTTTATAATGTTATAATATTACAATATTAATAAGTATGAGAGGCTGGTGTAGGCCTGACACTAACGGGAAGAGACTCATACCTATACACTTTGCATTTATAATGTTTTTTTTTTTATATCTTTATTTGAAAAAGAAGGTTTTAATCGCGGAGCGATAATGATTTATAATGGTGTTCAATCTATCCACAATGCACATCAATTTCGTACGTACACAGGTAACATATAGTTTTAGCAGAGAGAAGACATTTTAAAGGACCTCATAAAATCGGCGTCGAACCGTCTACATTATTTGGTATGAATGGCTTGCCTTACCACTACGACAATAGAATAGATCTATATGGCAGTTTTTAACTGACTTCTAAAAGGACGAGGTTCTCAATCCGTCTGTTTTTTTTTGTATGTTTGTTACGCGATATCTCCGGCAATTGTAAATCGATTTCGAAATAAATGTTTTTAATATATAGGATATGCCTCACCATATAAATTTTATTAACTTTGTTTCGGTAGTTTTTCAATTAGCTTCACTAATACGTATTTTTCCACTTTCCACTTATAATAGTTTTGTCACTTTTATTTAAATAGCAAGTAGTGGTATACGAATTTGTGTGGGGTAGGTACCACAACTAAAAAGTGAAGGAAAAAAAACAACTGGCTTTCCAAAAATTCCAAACCAAAGACACCGACTTCCAGTAATTTCGGAAGTCGGTGTCTTTGGTTTGGAATTTTTGGAAAGCAGTAGTTTTTTTTTTTTTTTGTAAAAATGTTTTTATAAGGTTGTGAGGATATTATTACTAATAAGTCAGTGATGGTTACGTACTGTTTACAAGAATTTAATTCTATGGACATTGGGCTGATTATGCAAAACTGACTGACAGCTTGTAGGTAAAGATCTCTAATTGATGTTGAGGATGAAATTGACAAGAAAGCTAAACGAAATGTTTATATTTTCTTATATACTGCCACTGCTTATTTTAATTTTTAATCTTATATTTAGAATTATTTCTTAATTTTTTATTTTTTTTACCTTGTTCTCACATATAGAAGCAACAAGAACGATGTACCCAGGATTTTGTAATATCTTGATTTAAAAGAGTATCCTTGGAGTTTCTTGTACGTTCTTCTCCATAGCGATTTACATTTTAGAATGGGCTACTAGCTTCAACTTTCTGAATAACTGACCGACTCTGACAATTCAATAATGCCTGTAAATGTTTTAATTAAAATAAATGCTTTGAGTTTGAGTTTGATACTAAAATAAGTAAGGTAGTTGGTTTGTCATCATTGCGGCATAGATTGTGAGTGACATTCCGTCTATCGTCAATTTGTTCTTACATATGCAATCTAATTGTACCCATTCAAGTTTTGATACATAAATGATACCTACGATACTTTATTGGATAAAGAACGTGACGTCATCAGGGTGACGTCATCTTTATCTTGCCCTGATCCCAATTTATTTGTGGTCGACGCAACATGTCGTGTTCTTCCATACATCTCTTTATAAAGAAAAAAAAGAAAGAAAGAAAAATAGTTTATTCTGCACAAACAAAACGCACATTACAAATAAATGACATACAGACATACAAAGTAGCCAAAAGCCTCGTACCCAAAAATAAAGGTTTAGTTTTTTTTTTTTTACTATCAGTCGTCATCTCGGTAGTGACCCCCTTTCTAGCCATATCATCTTTCCCACAAGCCAACCATCGTTTCGTTGGTCTTCCCCTACTCTTACAGCCATCATATTCATATTCAACACTTTCCTCACGACATTTTCCTCATTCCTCCGCATACCATGGCAACCGATTTCCACATAACTTTTCACTTTCAGACTTCCTTGTATATACTCACTAGCTGTTGCCTGCGACTTTGTCTGCGATCCAGGAGGAGAAGTAGCCTATGTGCTTACCCAGGTCATGGTCTATCTGAGTTCCAAATTACATCTAAATCTGTTCAGCCGTTTTACTGTGAAACCGTAACAAACTTACTTTCGCATTTATACTTAAATAGGTATTGCCCGCGACTTCGTCTGCGATCCAGGAGGAAAAGTAGCCTATATCCTTACCTAGGTCATGGTCTATCTGTGTCTGAAATTTCTCCAAAACTGTTCAGCCGTTTTAGAGCGTAACAAACAAACTTAATTTCGCATTTATAATATTAGTTAGGAAGTTAGGATGTCTTATTCTGTCCATTCGCGACATTGGACTACTTTAACGTGACAAGTTTATTTTAAACCGATAGATCTTCAAACTACAATTGAAGTTTTTCACGTTTAATTCTTCTTATAGTTACAAAACAGACCGTAAAAATAGAGACTTCATGGCGTCATTGCGTCTGCGTCGGTATGAATGGGTCGCAGCGCTCGCAGCGCCACAATGGCGACGAGCGATTTATAGCGCTTTTTGTTTTGCGCCACGATTATGAGGTTTCGCTATAGTTGCGCCATAGGTGTCGGACCACACGGAAGGTGCAAATATTGAAGTACAGGATGTGTGAAAAATGCCACGTGTGGTTTGAATATTTAGAACTAGCTGAGATTTATAAAGGGGGAAGAGTCTTTCAATATGTAAATTATGGGTAGGAGGTACTTATTGTAGTTCCAAAAAAAATTAACAGAAAAGTTATTTTAAATAATTGAATGCCTATTAAAAATGATGTAAATCGTCATTGTGATAATAATTGAATAATGTAATGATTGAAAATAAGAAATTTGTTTAACTGTGACTAATATTTAATGTGTAAGTGTAGAAGTTAATAATCATTGATTTAATAATAATAATTGTATGCACGCCATGAGAAATGGCAAACATGTCGTGAGCCACTCTTATTTAAGATCCTGCATGTATGTATTATTTTAATTCTATATGTATACACATGTTCGAGCAAATAAAATTTATTTCTTTCTTTCTTTCTTTCTTAAACACAGAAAAACCTAATCAATCATAATCGCTTACTTTTACTAGCATTAAATATTATTCTACTAAGCATAGCTTCGCAAAAATATATTGGTATGGAAAACCCTATTGAAAGATAGCAAAATTATTTCCGCATTGAACGATCCGGTGTCTTCAGCAGGCTGTATGAAACCAGAAAACGTAGAAGTAAAAAATGCCGCAAATATTTTGAACATCCCATTTACACCTACACGGTTCACCATTCACAAGACTTGCTACATTTCATGACACCCGTAATAATTGACCACAATAAGTGTCCATCGAAAGACTGCCACAAAACTCACAAAAAAACGGTATTAACACGTCACGGTTCTCGAGAAATTCTACTAAACGATACTCGAATATTATACCAATGCATTCTTAGAGAGATTTATATGAATTTTATAAAGACATATAGGCAAAACCACGAACTTTATTAGTATTATTGTAGAAGATTTATTATTGAACTAAATAGATCGAATGAATGGTATAATTCGATTTTTATTCAAGGAAAATGTCCATTCATTGATATGGTTTTTAAAATTGGAATTGTTATAATATTTGTCGCGTTCGAAAGACATTATAATGATATTATTTTTTAATGGCTACCTACTTGGTAGGTAGATATTTTGGCGCAAAAGTTGTCAAATACTTTTTATGAATTAATAGCAAGTATTCATGAGTACCTACTTAAACAATAGTAAATTATTATATAACTGACTATTCACACTAGGGACTAAATTAAATAACTAACTCACTATTGAAGTAAATACAAAAACAAAAGGGCAAACACGCGTTGTTGTTTAAAAAAAAGTACCAGTGTTGTTTATTAAACCATAACTTGATGAAGTAGTTTATTACAGTTATTGTGGAGAAACATGAATAGCAACTCAATTTGAACGAAGAAAATCACTGCCGGCTACAATATGTTTTAATGAGAATAGAATCAACAGAACAGAATCGCATGGAGAAACTTCTCCGCCATCCGATTCTATGTGAAGAAAAAGGAGATTAGACATTTTGTTTTGCTTAAAAGAGACACACTACAGAAAAGAACATAATTATTTCTGCCGATCTACTTCTTCTGTAAAAATCTAACCGTGGAAACTTTGTTGAAATGAGCCTAGTTTGAAGTGAGCGTCAATAGGTCAATCTCTAGCATGTGGTGGAATGACAGCTCATTTCAAGCTCACTACATTTAAGGTTTCACAGTGAGATCCTTAGAGAACAGACCGGCTCGTATGGACAGTTAAAAGGAAACTGGTAACGGACCTATAAAAAATAACTTACAAAAACTTCTTATTGCGTTTATTCACAGTAATCTTGCCTACTTCAACAGATAGAAATATTGGGGCATACATAACGGCACATCGATCATCTGTAGCACGTCTTAAAGGCGCGACGTAACAAAACATCAAAATAACAGGAATCCTGTCTGATAGATACGATGGATTCCTTGTCACAATCTTGACGAATCGAGCCTCTTTGTGATTGCATCGGCCTTCATCGTTTTTTAACTGATCTTTCCAACTCAGTACAAGGGTACCAAAAACCCTGGTATCATTCAACATTCGCTGTAACAAGCTTGTGTAGGTCCGATAATGAAATATTTAAAAAAAAATGGCGCGGTATGTGTTTTAGGCCAGTATAATATTACAATACCAGTGTACTCTGTAGTATGCTTATCTCTAGGCTCTATGAATTTAGCGAAGCGGTGTTGTCATGCAAATTGAGAGAAGAGTCCAGCAGTGATTTTATTGTGTATTTGCAATTCGCCGTCGCTAAATTTAGCGACGGCTCTAATCGCTTATTTTATACTATTTTATAATACTTATATTGTTTGATATGTACAGCAATTAATATATTATTAGTGATAAGCATAAGCAAGTCATAAGTGATATAATTAGTGTTATGCCTTCAAAGTACTGTTTCACCTTGATTTTACGAGAGTTTAAAGAGCTTTGTGTTTTTTCTTAGTTTGTAGGTACTTACACAAGCACCTGTGTTTGTATGTGCGAATTTTATATCCTGCCAAAAATTTCTCACGATTAAATCTCGTTCAATACAAAATAAAAAATAATGGACACAAAAAAAAACAACTTTTTACGTAAGACACAATATTTTGTACAATCTAATAAAAATATGAACGCGGCCAATCGATCATGCGCGCCAATTTTGACAGACCGCGCCATTTTCAAAATAAGTTTGGATATCTTCGTAAATGCATCAAAGGCATCCCAATCAAGTCTATTGTATTTGAATCGATGTAACTTGATTTGTTTAGATTGATCCGACCCATCCATTTTGTGGTCGCGGACAGTTAGCTTTTTATATAGAATCCAGGAAACGATGATTTTATTCTTGCTACCTATTATTATTTCTGAATTCACTTGATCAATAATTCAGACTGAGACTGAAAGATATATGCATTTTCAAATTAATTATAAGTGGTGCGATAATTAATTATTTTCGTAGAAATTATTCTTTTATTTTTTGTGTTTAGCACTTATTGTAACGCGTGACGTAGGTATAATAGGTATTTACCTACTCTACTTAAAATTAAAAAGAATACCAGCCTATTAGTGTCCTACTGCAGGGCAAAGGCCTCTTCTCATACAGAGAAGGCACGAGCATTAATCACAACGCTTGCTCAATACGGCTTCGTGATTTCAGACTTATGCTTCTTTCTGCCCGCGGACTTCGTTCGCGTGGAAGTCGTAAGACACCACAATATACTAAAATAACAGCCACATTTTTATGAAACTTTAAAATATGAGGAGCGTCAGAACTACTGTCAGTTAGTCAAGTACATTGCAGTTATTTTTATTTATTTATTAAAAAAAACAAAGTTTCTAAAAATCTTAACTTAGGAACTATGCCCCGCAAAACCGTTTTCACGGTTTGTCTGTGGGAATGGAACAAACAGTATATTAGAACAAGTAAGTATATTAGAACGGACACTTAATTTTCACTTATTGTACTTAAAGTAACTAACGATAATAACTTATCTTAAACATATGGAAAGTTAATAAAGGAAATACATGACTTCTAACTTATAAAACTACTTAAGTTATTACTTATTTGCTCTCCCTTAACCGTGTGAGAAGCAACTCGTTCTCAGGTCTACACCCGTAGCCGTCAGTAGTAATTTCCCATTGCTAGCGAAGTATTTCGTTTTTATTGAATTAATGAACGCCTGTGTTCCTAATGGCACAACACTGATAGGTAAACTGACTGATGCTTTATTTTCTATTCCTGACGAACATCTATCACTAAAATAATATAATATTGTAGATTGTAATCACACGGTATTTCTCATTAACAGTCAACTAACCATAGATATTTATTTTTTTATTACCAAAAATTACAGAAGAGGCCTAAACTTTGTTTTTCTGTGTACGTTCCTACCCTATCATAATATAATATTATAACAAAATAAAAATAAAAACGAAGCATATGAATATCAATTGTTGGGAATCGAACATAGGTTTGCAAAGCATAGTCGTCGAACGGCGAAGCTATTTGCTTTGTTCAAAGTTGACTAAAATAGCCGTTCTTATATTATGTCATGATTGACTGCTTAGAGCTTCAAAAAGGTATATTGTAATGATAATTATTTAAAAGATTAAATCTATAACTATCTGCAGTATTCTAACCTTTTGGCCAATTTGAAAAAAGAATTCGAAGAAATTACAATATTGCTCGTTCCCAATAGCAAAAAGCGTGATAATTGGAAAGTCTGTCCAAAAATTCAACAAAATCTATCCGGTAGTGCGTGATGCTGGAACATACATTTAGACAAACAGACAAAAAATCTATAAATTATATTCTCGGCATTAGAATCGTTCCCAGACTTCGCGAAAATTACTTTAAAAAAAAACTCAATGTACAGTTTTGACTTCGCTACGATTTTAATAAATGTGTAAATGATGATCGTTTCTCTTCATTAAATTATTCCAAAATTTCCCGCGCGGTCGCATTGACGTTTGCCAGTTGAGAATTGTGATGTCACTGCACTGGCGACTATGGGATATGAAGAAAGGTTATGTGAAACTAAAAGACAATTGAGAAAAGTAAAACTAATATAAATTATTGTGTAAAATACAAGAACTTGTAATATACATATAGTATATAATATAAGTGTTTTCCTTCACCGATGTCAGTAATGTCCCAAATAAACTCTACTTATAAGTATTTAATTAATTAACAATTACATATACGCTCTGCCAAGTACGGAGATTTTTTTTAAAGGTCTCTATGTAACGTGGCTGCTAACAGCAGGTTACATAACACATAAATAACATAATTTCAGTAGAGGAGGTACACCACAGGTAACCAAGATGATTTATTTGATCATAATCTTAAGAACAAAATAATACTAGTTATGGTCTAGAAGTTAAATCCGGAGATTCAGACTGCTACTTTAACGTGGCTGGTACATTAGATATACTTAAGAAAATGGTTTAAGTTGTTTTTTTTTAACTTTTATTGTATTTATCTTTTAAATAGATTCTCTCCTATTTTGTGAATGTGAGAACGTTGTAGGTTTTGTAGACTCATAGATGTTTCGATTTGTTGAACATTTCCTATTTTGGTTAATGTACCTGGTACTTGCTGACAGGCCTACACTGTCCTCCCATACCTATTAAACCGGTAATTTGAAAAAGTAACCGTGGAGTTTCCAGCCTGCTTATCTCCATAGGACACGACCAAATGGAACCGTGCCCCTAGCTTCTGACGTTTCATAAGTGTAGGGGCACTTATGAAACGTAGATTTATGTGTTATTTTTATTTTTTTTATTTTGATAACTACTAAAAATACTATTAATTGAAGATACTGAATCCTCCTATTTGCTACGACGGGTAAGCTGGATTGTGACATAGAAGCCAGACAACTGCCCCATGACAGGCCTACACTGTCCTTCCATATCTATCAACACTGTAATTTGAAACATTGTAAAAGCCCCTTATTTTTAAAAGAGTAACCGTGGAGTTTCTTGCCGGCTCTTCTCCATAGGAAACAACCAATTGGAACCGTGCACCTAGCTTCTGACGTTTCAGAAGTGGCCATGTAGGTTTATGTGAAATAAAATATTTTGATTGGATTGATGGGCATTAACATGCAACCAGTGTGTTACTCGATCTTTATTCCTGATCCTGATTAGTCCTTATTAAGAAGTTTTGAATATTGTAGCAAGTTTTAAGGTATTTCACAGTTCTGATATAGAGGTATGAGGAACAGGGTGTAAAGTTCACTCATACTCTATAGAAAAGCATGTGGCGATGTTGATACCGCTACATCACTCCCCCCCGGAGACCAGAGGTCGATAGTGGGCTGAGTCTTGTATGTTGCGATGCTTGTCAGGGCCAGTTGAGGTTCCAGTGAGTCGGAACCGGGTGTCGCATAGTTCACGGTGAGTCGGAACTGTTTGCGACGGTTTCCCCAGTGAGTCAGGGTGGCGCTGCGTTATGCTCCAGTGCGTCGGATGTGGTACAGCGCCGGGTTGAGGCTGACTGCTGGCGTCGACCAGGACAGGGTTTGAAGGCTCTGCTTGTGGACCGGCCGAGAGTGCAGTATGTTGTGCCAAGGTTGCTGATGAGGCTGAGAGTGATGACCAGGTATGCGCGGTCGCTGCATGCTGGTGGTCAGGATACCCGTTGAAGCCGTGGGTGCTGGCTGGCTGTGTGACTCGCCGCTCGAAAGCTTGAAGAAGTGATGATGACGTCACGCTGATGTATTTGCACGAAGGCTGCGCTGACGTTCATGTTCGGGGTCACCAGTATATATGCTAGTCGCGCGTTAAACTCTGCTTGCGCGATGCAGGATTTGCGTGACGTCAGTATGACGTTTAGCTCGCATGTCGCGATGTTGATACCGCTACACTGATACTACGTTACAGGTGAGATGATTGCAGGCAGGCTAAGGAAGCACTCCCAATGATTGACAGTCACAGCAGCCATAACTGGCCACGGGTCATTTAATAGACACCTCTTTGTCATAGGAGTCACCCATGAGATTGATCCCTGAGATTGTCAGTAACAGTAAGGCGTTGCTGGCCTTCCTCGAGGAATCGGATAATCGGTTTTCCCACCCGTACGCAAAATACGCGTTTTGACGTGGAGTTGCGGACACCAGCCCGATACCTACCTACCTATTGCCTACTACTTTACATCCCAATAAACAGCGCTCTTCGGTCAAGCTAGTTCTAGTAGTCTTATTTTATTTAAACCTATGCAAGCAATAGAGCCATAAATTGATTAGAACATTTCCCAACGGTACAACAAACTAAAATTGCTAAGTCTCCCTTAGACCGCTAACAATATCCCTACATACATAACACATGCGTGCGTATATAACATTAATATAAATCGGGAACCGCAACAATTGCAGAAACCATTAAAACAAACAGGATTGCAGCTGCGAGCGGCGACCACTCGAGCGGAACGCTCGGCCCCCAGGCCCGCCCCCCGAGCACGCACAAAAATCAACATAAATAACAATACACACCCCTATCTCAGACACTATGACACCTTTAACAACAAAAAAGGTCTAACCACCAACCGAACCATAAACCAAAACGCTCCCTTGTGTTTCCGAACGCAAAACTCAAGTTGGCGCGAAAACGAACGCGCCATTATAGAAATAAGTTAAGCCAACGTCAAGTGTGCAACAATTGAAAAATATTTCGTCTCTTTCGTCCATTCAATAGATACAGTCCCTCTACTTTTGGGCGCTTTTATTAAATTTATTGTCAAAGGAATGTATATAAAAGTAGTTGAAATGAAAAAGGGTCCCAGTTCCATTTCGATCGTGAGTGATATCAGTGTTCCAATATGTTTTCCGAACAAAGTTACTCGAGGATTTTCAGACCTTGGGATGTGAGTGTTAGTAAGAATGATGGACAGACAAACTGTAATATTAGTACAAACGCAGAAAAAAAGACCAAGAAAAGGAAAATCGACGAAACTAAAAGGGAAAGTCGTTTGCGGAAAATTCGCGGGACTTTTAAGAAGTCTGACCCGAGTCATCAAGACGCTACTGTTTCTACAACTACTAGAGATGGTGATGAAGAAACAAAGCTTGCTGCTATTACTGAAATAAATTCACCTGTTGAAAAACTAACATTATGCTGTGATAGGCTGCTTCAAGAACAACCTTCATCAAAAAAAGAAAAAATAGAAAAGCCGACGGAGGTTGACTTAAAACCTCAACCTTACCCGCAGCTACCACAGATGCCGTACGGCACGACATTTATGGCAGACTACTTACCGACTGCCGATATAGCTCACGCATTAGGAGTACCACCAACAGACCCGTTACTCCTAGAATCCCTTGCACAAGGATACGCGATGGAGCTGGAATACGCAAGAATCCTTCATCAAGAGAACGAGGCGAAAATAAACGCGAAAAAGCAACGACCGAAGAAATACAAATGCCCCCACTGCCACGTTGGGTTCTCAAACAACGGACAGCTGAAAGGCCACATCAGGATCCACACAGGAGAAAGACCCTATAAATGTGATGAAAAGAATTGTGGAAAGACATTTACGAGAAACGAAGAGTTGACGAGACATAAAAGGATCCATTCTGGGGTGCGTCCGTTCCCTTGCTCAACTTGTGGGAAGAAATTTGGCAGACGAGATCATTTGAAGAAACATACGCGGACTCATTTTGTTCAGGCGGAGCGGATGATGCCAGTTTTCGTACCACTGTCAGCGGTTCCTCATATGCCTGGCTTTCCGTATTTATACGGTTATTGAGGGTCGAGAAAAAGGCGGAAATTTTCTGTAGAAAATGAGAAATTATAGGAAAAGTTACTGACAATATAAGATGAAGATTTTCTTCTGTGACTAGTTTTAAAAATTTAGACTGGTAAAGTTTTTTCTCAATTATTTAATGATGAAAACGTACGTAACGTATTCTTTGAAATTCTTGACGAGTTTTGCAGAAGTTTGAGCTTTTAACTAATATACGCAGGCAGAGCTTTTGAAACTGTACCTAATTTTAGTGAAATAAATAAACCAATCTTTAGATAATATGCGATGCAGGATTTAGTATAGGCATTTATATACTTGTAAGTTGTAAAATAATAAAAAGTTTATAAAGAAATATATTTACTGTTTGTACATAATAATTACTTCAATACTAACAGTCAGTTACAATGTGTAAAATGGTTGTGAATATATGTAGTCGTAAGAAAGATAAATAAATATATTTTTCGAATTTTACTCAAATGTATTGTTTTTGTTTTCCTCGCTTACTCAAAATTTTTAATTTTCAGGAGACTTATTAAAAGTTGACAGTCTTAAAATAATAAAAATATTATGTACAAGTATATAATAAAAAGGGGAGAGGAAAGTATCATAGGGCATCAAAAAATTCGTCCGCATCGATGTCACCAGGAAAAGTGCCCAAAAGGCTGGCAGCATTGTCACGTTGTATGGCGATGCTGATTCTTTGGACAAAAGATAGGCCAGCCTTCTGGTCACAAGAAGAGTCGACCCACCACTTGGCAATGTTTCGAAAAACTAAGTGGGCACTCGGACCCCATGGCCCTAGAGTTTCAACCCCAAACGGCTCGAACGTATGAGTTCCAATAATATTGGAATATTTCCGCCGTTTGAGATTTTCCGCACCTGCAGCAGCCGCCCCAGCACAGCCCGCCGTGCTAGGAAGATGGGATGGCGCAAGGGTGTCGACACATGTTGCATCCCACAATAAAGTAAACAGTATTACCTATGGACAGGGCTTGGAACCGTTACCAAAAGTACAGGTTCTGAACCGATACTTACCGATTCCAAACTGGCGCCGGTTCCAGCCGGGTGCTGGTAGTCCACCTAACAAGTACCGGTACCAAATTCAAGTACCCGGCGCGTACCACAAATCTCGCATTTGTACCTTGAAGTTATTTTTCTAATGCATAATAACTATCCTTTTACTTACTATATCTGTTTTCTCACTGTAACTTATGGGAATATTTGTTATGTACCGGTTTGGGTACCGGTACAGTACCGATACTGATTAGAAATACCAATAGTACAGGTACTACCGGTATCACACCAAGACTAATGATAGTGATTCCCAAAAATACCGGGTATTTCAAGGCCTGTCTATGGGTACAGCTTGAGCTTGGGTGAAGCTGGGCTCGGCATGCGTGGACATAGGTATTATCCAAAACCTATGCCAAGCTTATGTTTGCAAACTGCCTGGTCTTTCCCAACGATGTTGAAGTCGGCTCTCCGTCTTACCGGATGCAGCTGAACCCAATTACTGGATACACGATACCTCTTGGTAAGACTGGTTGTCAGACTTTTGGGCTTCTGACTACCCGTAACGACTGTCAAAGCTCTACGAATGACAGCCGGGACTTGGCCGGGACCAACGACTTAGCGTGCAGAAGCTAGTCACATCTATTTTTCTTTATTAAAAGAGGTAATTATATTTTTTGTAAGCACGTATTTCTGTGACAAATAAACCTGTTTTTAGATCAAATCAAATCATTTATTTTTGCCAACGTGGGTAGGGGAAATAGACGATATACATGTTGATAATGCATGCTCTGTCGTCACTTGGGCATACAAAATTTTACACATAAATTATCAATCTACTATCTACTAACTAAATACCATGCTGAATATCAATAACTATGACATAATTATTAAATTGGAAAATCATTTTAACCATTTTATTTTTCAATGTCAAGAAGTTTCTAGTAGTAGAAATTTAAATAAATGTCATAGTAAATCTATATCTATATTATATATATAAAAATGAATCCCTATTTCCCTTGGTCACGCCATCACGCGTGAACGGCTGGACCGAATTCACAAATCTTTTTTTTTGTTGTGTTCGTTATTGTCAGGAGAAGGATGTTATGAAATAAAAAAATAAAGAAGTTGATCGGAGCGTTACAAAATTTAATAAAACTTAACGCCAGTATTAATCTTACATAGCTGTCAGTTGTTTGAAATAACTGTCAGCAATTGACAGAATGCGCGCTGCAAATATCGTTTAACACAGATGGATCGGTTGATAAATGAGTCGATAGTATTAGTTTTAGTCAATAGTCAAAACTAAAACTAAACGACATATGACATTCATAGTTAAAACAGGACAACGTCTGTCGAGTCAGCTTGTAGTAAATAAATAAATAAAAGCCCTAGATAAATAATAATTGTGAGTTACACATGTCATTTCTATTATTGAATATCTGATTAATATTATTGGCCATAAGGATTCCCTTTTAGATACTCCTTTACACTGTAATACACTTTATCAGTTAGAAATTCCTGTAGCTTTAGCTTAAATATGTGCAAGTTGTCAATGTCTGTAATATAACGTGGCAATTTACTATAAATCTTGGATATCATGCAATATACACTGGAATCCATTAGATAAGTTCTGCAGGGCACAGTCTGCACTTTATTTCTATATCTAGCTCTTCGGAATTTTTCATACATATGCATATTACTTTTAACAAAGATTACCACTTCATAAATGAAGAGGCTAGGTAAGAATCTAAAGAGTCTTAAGTCTACACATTGCCCGTATGCACTATGTACGGGACTAAAAAAAAAAAACTTTTTTCTTTAAAGAATTTCGAGTTATCTTACGCGCAAAGACGTTGCGTTTTATAATAATTACGTAGGTAGGTAAGAAGGATGCATAGAGCCAGCAAAAACTGATTAAAATCGCTTGGACATGGCACTAAGATACTTCATAATCACAATCGAGCCTCTAGAAATAAAATTACAAAGTAAAAGAACTTCGAATCGCCTTCAAAAGTATTATAAAATCGATTTATCATTCATTTCATACAAATCGGAATCCTACAATTATAAAAACTTGTGCAAATAAAATATCCGAGCATTAGAGTACGGATTTCCGGTTCTATGAATACTTGAATGGACGATCTACTGTAACACAATTTGTTATTCTCTAAATATTTTGACTTCAGCGTCAATAAAAGAAAAATTTAAAAAAAAAGATGCACACTTGGGCCGATAAAAGATTTTTGAGAAATAATCATGAAAAAATCATTATTGGGAAAGGAAGGTTTGAGTTATAATATTGCTTTTGAAGATAATGGCACTACTACTGATAAAGCTGGTGAATACACGATTTTTACTTATCTATACTAATATTATAAAGGCTTGTATGTATCTCTGGAACTACCGGTCGGATTTGAATTAATATTTTTGCATATGATAGCCCAATTGTTGAGGAAGGCTATAGGTATCACGCTAGGACCCTTAGGAGCCGAGCAAAAAGAAAACAGTCAGAAAGAACGCTATGCAAAAACAAAGTAATAGCGCGGGCAGGCGATGCGATGCGACGGGGTGGGTCGGGGGAACAAGAAATTTGACGCGGACGAAGTCGCGGGCAGAAGCTAGTAAATCGTTCCAAAGAGTTACCGGGGCCCTGGCGCATAGGCAACTGTAGGAACGCGGGTGGGTTTTAGTCAGTAAAAGTCTAACACGCCCTCCCGCTCCGCCCAGAGCGGGAGAGGTTATTTGATGATATCCCACACAAAAAGAAAAGGCAAAGCTTATTACAACTAAAGAGATTAGAAGATTACGCGTATCTAGTGTTCTATAGACATACGGCTAAGTTACAAGCGCCAGCGGGACTGACTATTATAGGTATGCTATCGGAGAAGAGAATCTTTTGCGAAGAGAGAGAGAGAGAGAGTTGCTAGAAGTGCTTACCAATAACTCCGGAACCAGTTCTCTCTGAATAAAGTATGTATTGAATATATGAATTTAAAAAACACACTTTTGAGAATAGTTAGTCTATCCATACTAATATTATAAATTCGAAAGTAACTCTGTCTATCTGCACGTATGTGTTACTTTTTCACGCCTAAACCACTGAACGGATTTCGATAAAATTTGGCAAGGAGACAGATTGCATCCTCAGAAGGGAGTTTTTGTCTCAAAAAATCCTAATGGAGTGATATAGGGGATGAAAGTTTGTATTCTATGGGGGACCTAGCATTTCTTAAGTCAGGGATATGACAATTCAAATTTATGCTTTTGGTAAGAAATAAAGAATTACGTGTTTCAGTTTTTTTGTAAAATCATACCCCAAGGGGTTAAAATAGGGGATGATTTTAAAATTCACATGTATTTAACCTCTTTTTAAGCTATTTAAGGGATTGGAAAATAGTCTGTCTGTTACTCTACATGGCTTAACGGCTGAACGGTGTTGAATGAAAGGCATACGTATACGCCAAGACCTGGGTTAAGACATAGGATACTTTTTACGCCGGTCCCACGGGATACTTTCCGACATTCACGCGGGCTAATCCGCGGGCAAAAGTTAGTCTATAATATATTATATATCGATGGATCTTAGAGTAAGCGGGTTTGCTCCTCCACAACACACGAGCGATTCATCTCAATTTGTCAATCAATAAAAAATTAAACTAGTAAATAAAGGGTTGATCAGGGCTGGTTTCGTAATGTCCATGATTGATCGCTGATTTTGGCCACAAAGTTGTAGGGACAAGTGCAATGCAACAGGTAATCGTGCAACCTAATGCAAGGTACCATAGCTACACGATGAATTGGTTCCTGCGTCTGTCGTAATGGACGAACTTTAATAATTGACAAATTAATCAGCTGGATACATCTTAATTCTGTTTTAAATTACCAAATAAAACTTTACATAACGCAGTCACTTACGACTGCGTTAAGCTATCTTATACCTAATAACATGTATTTCTTAAAATATAATCTTATTAGGTATTATTAACAAATATCGCATGCACAATAAACACGCTATAAATTAACGATTGCCCATTTTGCGTCAAAGCAACAAACAAATTAGCTACTTTCCCACGTTCACTTACGTTTGCCCCAAAATAATCCCTAAATACATTAAAAACGTACTATTCGGACGTCCGTTTACCCAGCAGGACTCTTAACAAGAAATTGAGATATTTTTACACTGGGCACACTGGTTTAATTGGAAGAATGAAGTGTTGTCATTGCGCGCTGCGTGAGTTCTTTTGTTGAATTTTGACTTCCGTTATTGTAATTGGAGCAGTTGAGTAACAACGTAAAGATAAGTTGTGAAGCAAAGGGAAGCAAGCATTGAAACTACTATTCGACGAGCTCTTTTAGTGTGTGGGTAACGTATTTCATTACCTAGCTTACAAAATGCAGTATCTTTTAGATACGACTGTCATCTAAAAAGAGCCCAGTCAAGCGTTACAAGGTAGGTACCTACTTAGCTACTTATAGATAAGTATAGGTAGTATCTATCATGGTCTAAAAAGCAAGGTCTGGCATTCCGGGAGTGACACATGCTTACGTCACTATCCAGTTGACACTTTATTGCAACAAAACGCGAATTATGGAAACATTTTCAGTAACCATTCTGTTATAAAAAAAAAAACCATTTAAATTGTCGTTTCATTTTCTAATCAAACGAAACAATTTAATTTAAACATATACCAACGTAATTGTTAGTTAAAACCACTTTGTTTTATCGGATTCGCACAGGTAATAAAGGCGATTGGGGAGTTATTATTACACACTACTGGTAACACAGCAGTGATGACGTAGGCTTGTGTCACCCCCGTGACCGGAATGCTATACCTGGCGAAGTTTATTATTATACCATGGTATCTATAGCATGTATCGGAAAGGTGTGGTACAATTTAAGGGTGTGGTACAGACCCTCAACCTGAACAACTGTCCCATACAAAACTTCAATACCTTCTCGACCCAATGGTATGGGAGAGCTGATTATTTTTTCAGTGATGTATTTTGAACTAAATTCAAAAAGTAGGTAATAGAAGAAAAAGGGATCATAAAATCTTTTAATAATTTCTTGATTTAAATTAGACAACGATGATACAAAATTATACATTAACCGCCTTACTAATAAACGTTGTACCTATAGCGTCTGTGTAGTTACACACCGATTTCTCCCTTTCAGTCATCAGTAATTTAACTTTCGAAAGAAGAAGACAAAGCATTGTGGAACTATACAGACGCTATACAACGTTTATTAGTAAGGAGGTAAAAATATATCTAACCCGTGTAAACATTACTTCGCGACCTTTTGTTAATTCCACGATAGTTCCCACGTCCAAAAAACTGGCCAACATCACCAGCGTAGGTGTGACCCTACTTTTTAACCATAGAGCATAATCTTTTTAATTCTTTCGACAAACAGAAGGAATCCCAAGTTATTTATAACAACCCGCCTACAATCCGAACAAATTCGCTGAATAGATAATTTATTGGCCGTATAAGGTCAGTGTGTGTTAGTGATGCTAGAATAAAAAATCGATATTATTTTTTTTTGACACAGTTGGCATTTGATACAGCCTGAATGAAACCTTTGTGACAAAGCTTAGGAAATTAATGATAGAATTTGTGTAAACATTTTTTGTTTGTGAATGAATCGTTTTTGTTATGCATTGGGAATTTTATTCGACAAATGAGGGAGTAGCCGATTAAACCTTGCGAAATATCTTGATTTATTATACGCATAAACTACTCTTTAGACTAAACCCGAAAATAATTTTAGAGTGGGAGAAATTAAACACTCATAAGCATTGTCCACAACATAATTTACTCAAAACTCTGAAACCGAAATATTCTTACCTATTTTAAAACGTTAGGTTATCTCGTTATCCCAACGTTGTCGCCGTAGACTATGTATCAAAGCCTCAAAGGTCGTGAATTCGACTCCCACCGTAGCACTATTTGTCGTATACCCGCACTTAGCAAAAGCATAATTTAGTTAGACTAATAAACATGCATTTTATGTATGTATTTAATGGACACTAATAAAATAAACGTGCCTCTTTTTGTGAGCCTCAAATAACTCTCATTTTATTGTTCTACAATAATAAATAGATAGTCAATTAACTGCGAGCAACTTGGATGTAGCGCGCGGTTGGTCACAGTTCTAACTTAACCATTTTTTTTTTCAACCCCTTTTGGTCGGGATGCCCTAGCTTATACCTAGTTACTGCGACCAACTTTGACAAAAGTCCTGAAGTTTAAAAACAGGCAGGCTAGTTTAAAAAAGCGTACGTCATTTGAAGGTCCATAACGTTATAAACAGTGATCGGAGTAGGTAGATTGAACTGGGGTCATTGATCCGAAACGTATATATTACTATGGACATTCCTCCGGAATTGGTGGATTATTAAAAAAAAACCGGAACTTATGTAGGAATTGTATTCTGCCAGAGTGGAAGGAGTCATTTGATGATTTGCCATCCTCAAAAAAAAGGTAGGAATTGTAATAAAATGAGCAATTTTATTCTTTATTATTCTTCCTATTTTTTTTTTGTCACGATTTGACAAAACCCAACGACCAATCAGAACAAAGGATCATGGGTGGTACAATAACCGGTTATCAGAACAATGCGTACGCCCGCCGGAAATACTAAATCCGGAAATACCGGAATTACTTTCCGGAAAAATGGCTTATCCATGTTATTCTTTCTGTGTGCATTTATGATACAAGTACTAAAAATCAATCTACCTACTCCGATCACTGGTTATAAAGGACCAATTAAATATTTCCTCTAATTAATGTGCATGCCACATTGCCGTCCCATATGCAATTATAATGGTTAAATTCACATTCTTCTAACCAGAACTTAATTTTTGAAGTGAAAACTTCCTTAGGCGCGTTGAGCACTTTTTGGGTGAACAAAAATCATGGAACTCGCGTCATCGTCACCGAACGCTTTCTATGAGCTATATGTATACTGTGTATATATATGTACTTACTTTTTGGGTGAACAAAAAGCGTGAAACTCATGTCATCGTCACCGCACGCTTCGTCGATACAATTCACAAGTTACTTACTTAGTTTTCACTTCTATCGGCAGTCCCCAAAGACTGCCCCGCTTTTTTTTTATACCGAAACTATTTTACGATTTCATAGGGATAATTGACTCTTTACCCAGTGCAATAAATTAGTCTTACGCTGGCTACAGTACAATAGTCCTGTCCATGGGAATATCGGTCAGGTGGGCCAGTGGGCCGTGTCACGCCTACAGAATAGACTTTTTAGTACGGTTATCGCTACCTGAAGACGTAAGTAGCTACTATTCGTGGATAGAGGACCCGTATAGTTGGGGCAGAGTAGGACAATCCGTGATAGGAAAGATGGTACACATACGGCTACATAACAAGCTATATAATTCCAGTATAAGCTGATTTGGTTTTGTATAGGATTTCTGTACAATGAGAGATCAGCTAATACTGGAAATTAAGCTTGATAATGTAGCCATGTGTACAATTAAAGAATTTGTGAAATGTGACTGAGGGGTTTTTGTAAAAATTAATATGTTCTTTTTTAGCGGGTTACTGCTGCTTAGCGCTGCAACTTACCTTTCTCAAATAACCGTAGGCAAAATTATTGAAAACTCAATTATTAACCAAACTCTTGGTTATGCTTCATGCAAGGCTACGTTCTAGGAAATTTTATAAATTTGTAATGCAAATGGTCCCTAACTTAATGCTACTTCATCGTCATTATCATCAAAAATTACAGACGCACACTTTATGGCCGCCCTACACTACACCTACAATTCGCTCGAACAATACAAATGGGATTATTTAACGCATCCATTACTCTACAATGCTCATTCATGAATTTTGAGTACAAAAAATACAAGTTTGTTATTCCCACAGTACTTGACTTTTGCGTAAATTCGCTCCGGAATCCGTCAGGTTGCACCATGGTTGCACCTCTATGAATTTGACGGGTCGTGAATGGGTGCCTTTTTCAAAACGATGTTCGATTCGATTCGATTTTTGAGTTTGTTTTGTCAAAGTCAAAGTCAAAGTCAAAGTAATTTATTTGTCGAACATAGGTAATATGGTACATGGTATAAAATTTGTGTTGTATCACTATGTTTTGCCTTGCAAGGCGTACAAATTAGGTGTAACAAACTAAATAAAACGGTTTCAAACAAGTAACATCGTAAACAAGATAGAATAACATGTGGATCGGACATTTTTTATTTTATGCTTCTATCATCGAAAAACTCATTGATAGAGTAGTAAGCCTTTTCAATCAAGAATTTCTTAAGTTGCGATTTAAAATGGTTTATGTTGGTCATGCTCTTTAAAGTTTTTGGTAGTTTATTGTAAATCTTTGGACCCATGCCAAGACAACTCTTTGAGAAAAGTGCAGTATTGTGTTTTTTTGATTTTAGTGTGCTTTGGTGACGTCTAGTATTAAGTTTATCAAATTTAGACAGATTCTCCTTAACAAATATAGAAATTTCATAAATATAGAGGGATGGAAGCGTAAGTATTTTTAAACTAACGAAAAATGGTTTGCAACTTTCGGTGGTTTTTAACAAACATATGGCTCGAAGACATTGTTTTTGGGCTTTAAATGCCATATCTCTGTCGGTAGAGTTGCCCCAAAATATTATGCCGTAACGAAGAGTTGTGGAGACATATGCATGATATGCAGTAAGGACAGTATTACGATTTGCAACCTTATTCAAATTGTGTAAAGCATAGCAAAATTGATGAATTTTCTTTATCATTATCTCTATGTGTGTTTTCCATGTCATGTTTTCGTCTAGCCAAATACCTAGAAATTTGGTTCGTTCCGTTTTAATAATCTTATTTTGGTCATAATTAATGTCAAGAATTTTAGGATTAGTTCTTTGTTTAAATGTCATTATTTGAGTTTTATTAAAATTAATCTGTAAGTTATTATTATTTAGCCATTGAATTATTAGACTTAAGCTACTGTTTATGTCATTTTCATATGAGTCACTATTTTTACCAGAAAATACTATAGTGCAGTCATCAGCAAATAGGGTCATAGGATGTGGTATGGTTTTTGGAAGGTCATTTATATAGCATAAAAATAATAAAGGGCCAAGCACACTTCCCTGAGGCACACCATAGTAAATTTGTCTCTCTCTCGATTGGTAATTAATTTCAGTTTTAGTTTGTCGACTGTGAGTGTAATTTTTGGCACATGTAACACCTTCTTGAGACTCCCACGCAATATTTTGAGGAAGGCTGTGCTGTCTTACCCGACTGTCCCAGAGAAAAAGCAATGTTTTGTTCTTCAACAGTTTTAAAAAAAAACCTTTGATCATTTTAAAGTCAGAAAGCATTCGCCAACTTTCGCTTGAGGTACGTTAAATAATAACAAGGAAATAAGTCCATACGATGTACCTACCTGCACACAATTATTTGCAACTACGATAAATATAAATCAAATCCAAATTATGCTTCACCCAACCACAAAAGTAATAATAAAAAATATCGCTAATAACAACTTCCCGCTCAAACGGAAGCGCGGGAAAACGCAACAAACTGTCATGGCGGCCACCCATGGCGCGTGATTTGTCATTGTGGTAATGATGGCACAACTTGCATAAAGATCTCATTGTTATTCGGATAATATTCGAAATAGACGCGTCCTATTCAATTTTGGTTTTATAATTGCGTGAATGTTAATGGTTAATCAATTGAGGATCCTCAATCGATTTGTTTGACCTTTCTTGAAGCTGTCGAAATTCAAACATTACAAGATGTTCATCAATCAGTCAACGTATCTCAATCTTAACTTGGTGGGCCTCCCTCGAGCTAGGATCTACCTACTAGTTTGTATATAATTACCTACATTATCGTCCATCTTTTGATGGACACTGTAAAAAATGGCAGAACTATTTATGGAGAAAAGGAACGTACTCTGCCTGCTCTGCCAGGACGTTACAAAACAGACTTTATAACCCACTTTCCCATTATAATATTAGGGATAACTCACCAAAGCCCATTAAATGAATTAAATAAAACATCCTATCAACATGAAGGGCTATAAATTTCGTTCCAACAATCGTAGGACGTATCTCTTTCAACTCCGGTCGCCATTGTTGCGCGTACGTCTCGATCCCCTATATGTAGGGACGGTACAATCATTCTGAAAGTGTCATCGTACTTGCGGTTGGACCACACGTGGGGTTTGGCTTTATAGCAAACTACGAATTGGGGTGAGCAGAGCCCTAAGTGATGTAGTGTTTTGGAGATATGATGTAATTGTAGAGTTTTGGTTCTATTTTATTAATTTCAGGATGAGTTGCACGAAGTTCAGGAAGAAAATCAATAAAAACAAGCCTTTTATGCCATATTTAAGACTATTAATTAATTAGAAGCACAAATAAACCTTACATTTCATCTTTAACAGAATTCCTTAACTTTGCGACGTACTCATCAATCACCTGCGAGATCTCGGTCACATTCATGCCCTGTGACTCAAAGAACTCGAAATTTTCCGGCTCTTTCACATACTTCTGTAACGCAATGAACAGTTTCTTAGCTTCATCCTTCCCAAGGTAATTCTTCAAACAAAACTTTTTAATATTCTTCAGCATGTCGAAAACTGTTATAAGAATGTTATTTTCATCCGTGCTGTAAGACCAGGTTTTCGTGAATATGTTCAGCAGGCCATTACAGACCACTGGAGTAGCCATGTGTTCAAGTAAACCTATTCTCTGGTAGAATTTCAGTTGGTCTCTATCGACGACGGTCCTCTGTACATCGTTCCTTGCTTCCATATGCTCCTTCAGTATTGTATTGAATAGATCTAAAAGAGTCTTTATCACTGACGTATCCAATTTAGCTACTTGTTCATAGAATGGTGTTAAGCCTTTGATTTTCATGACTCTGGCTTGCACCTTCGGATTACCAGGCAGCCAAACATACATAACATCTAAAGAATGGGCTTTTAACGCAAGATTATCCCTCTCAAAAATATCTAGCACTCTATCGATTACAGTTACGGGTATGACTGCGGTGGTTGTTGTCGGAGCAACATCAAATAGGATCTTTAATAGGATAAGTATGCGAGTTTTAAGCTTATCGTGATCTACTCTAAGATTCTGCTGGACGATTCTGTCTAAACCATTAGCTTTTAAGAATTTGTATGCGTTGTTAGAATTCTTCACAGCCTCTATGATATCGTTCAGCATTGTTATCATGTCATCGTAGATGGCCTTTGGATCTTCCGTTATAATAACATCAGCTTTGTCTTGGTTTAGTTTATAATTAGTTCTAGTCAATTCTTCTAGTTTCTGTAATGTTTTCTCCATGTCAGGGTTGATGAAGTCGAACTCTTGGTCAGACATCAGGTCAGGAGCTTCACCTGGAATTATAAATTGAGTAGTATTTTTAGACTGCTTCGTTAGTCTAGAAGTCGCAAGCCCTACTACTGAGCATAAGGTCCTGGGTTTGAATCCCGGGTCAGGCAAAGTGTTATTAAGGTTTTTCATGTGGAATTTCTCTGTAGCAGCCCGGAGTCTGGATTTATGCCCGGTTGATGGCAATAGACTTCCCCTTATTACATGGGACCTTGACATAACTGGCGAAATGTGAGTGGTACACCTTTTCGTAAGGAACAGAATAATTTGGGGAATATAGACGTGATATTTCGATATGTTGATTATTTTTAGATTATTTACATCTTATGGATTTTCAGAAAACAGACTGTGACGACCCATTTGTTAGTTAGGATCTGGTTACCAGCAAGCGGTGCCAGTTAAGCTACTTCCATGTGTAAGTTAACGAGGAAAGGCAGTTGCACTAAAGACTAAAACCAAGTCGGATTTTAGCGCAACACATAAGGAAAGGCAATGTTGATATACTATTCTCCAGAAAAGAGATCCTCTTCGGCTACCCAATGCAGATAAGCTAGACATGTGGTTGATTGTTTAAATTAGGAGCAGCGTGTTAATGTTAAAGGAGGTTTTCTCTGAATCTTTACTTTTTATAACATTCTTTTTGTTTTTCATTCCTGCCTTGACATTACGAATATATCTTTCAATATGTAATATGTGTTATCTTTCGATCCATAAAATACCTCTCAACAGTTAACGCCCACTGCTGATCACAGGTCTCAAGTCTGACAACAAACGGCTATAGAATATTGATCGGATCGGTGATCGGACCTACACTTGATAATGATCCTGTGTCTCGAATTGAACACGGGAAAGTTTAATACGCGATCCTGTAGTCACTTTCTATGATCCCATCGCTACCTTCCCCTCCGTATCAAAAAGTCCAAAAAGCAAATGGTCCTGATAGCAAAGTACAATCAAAACGACACTTTACAGCTCGATAACTTACGACGGTTATTTCAATAATATTTAGGTACTAAATGATGAAAAACTTACCAGCACCTGTTATTTCTTCTGCACCGCTAGCATTGTCCAAAAGTATCACGGTCACATAAATTAATCTTAAAATCCGCGACATTTTTACTTTTACAGTGAACATCTTTTGACAGAATAGTGTATAGGAAAAGTCAAAAAGAAGAACTAGTTACTTCGAAAAAAACAGAAATCTAAAGTTACGAATAAATCCTCTTCTTTGAGCAGTACTATGATTGCCTCATTGGTCAACTGCCAAAAGACAAATTGTAAAAATAATTTATTATTTAGTTGAACGCGTATTTACACTGTTACCATTGCATTGAATAAATATTAAAACCAATTGAAAATAAGTACTTATTAGATAATGGCTATCGTATCAACGCGACAACGCAAACTCAAGTACCTAGTACAAGACCTAATGTTGTAAGAGGAAAGAATCATAGGGCATCAAAAAATTCGTCCGCATCGCTGTCAACAGGAAAAGTGCCCAAAAGGCTGGCAGCATTACCACGTGGTATGGCAATGCTGATTCTTTGGCCAAAAAATAGGCCAGCTTACAATTAAAGCTTACATACACTCTGTGTATGTAAATATTATATTGTTTGAAAATGTTGTAAGTATAACATATTACAAGGCTATATTGGTGCGTGGCAAAAACGGTACTAACGCCGCCATTTTCTTTTTTAATACATTTCAATAGAAATTTCACCAAAAAAAATCACTAATATTTATGTCCAACAGCGCCCCCCTTTCAATGTCATCCAAGTGCGAAAAGATCCTTGTATGTCTATTTTTATCTCAAGAAAGGACGTGCGCTTTACTTGTACAGTAACTAGTGTACAAACTCGCTGTGAATGTGTGCGAGCGTCAGCACATAACACGCACGCACACACATCCGACTTCGCCATTGTTTCAGACGGCACCGAGAGCTACGCTTACACACACATTCACAGCGTGTTTGTACACTTGGTAACCACAACTAAAGCGCGCCTCGCTTTGTGAGATAAAAATACTGTACCTAATGTTGTAAGTAGGTAGGTACGTTTATAGGAATATATATAGCTTTTGCGGCGGCTTCACTCGCGTTAATTTAGACTTTAACAATCAATTCGGGTTAGGTAATTCAATCATGATTCAAAAGACACGTGGCGCCATCTATTATCATAAGAACTTTATTGTTGTTTTCCTCGGGAACAGTACTTTTTTTGGGATGAAAGGTACCGTATGTCCGTTTCTGTATACCTGACAACGTAAATGCAAAATTTCAGGATGATCGGTTCAGTGATTTAGGCGTGAAACGGTAACAAACAAACAAATTTACTTTCGCATTTATAATATTAGTTAGGAAGTAGTAGTAGAGCGCTGGCTCCAATCCCACCGAACCGCCAGAAGGTACCTACATCACCACTCATCACTAAACACATCGTTAATCTATTGTTCCTGAATTATCTCGGTACGATAGTCACTATCACCGTAGGTTAACTTCGCGTTACAAATTCTATAAGTATTTATAATCAGAGCAGGCATAATACATACATAAACTCACGCCTTCTTCCCATGGGGGTAGGCAGAAACTACAGAACGCCACCTGCTACGATCCATACATACTCCTTTTGCCTCGTTTACGTTCATACATCTGGTCATACACGCACGCCGGTTGTGAGTACTACGCACCTGACCTTTCTGAAGAACATCACCAATAAGGTCACTATATGTCTTCCTAGGGCGTCCCCTCCCGGCGTCTCCACTCACATCTGCCTTGTAAATACCTTTTGTTAATCGCCCTTCATTCATCCTCTCAACATGACCAAACCATCTTAGCATACTCTGGCGTAGTAACTTAATCAATAATTGGAAAACACTTGAATACCACCAAAATTGGCACGATTGTATTACAACGCAATGACTGGCAACACATAACTCTGTCCAAATAAAATCAAATCTGAGGGTAGATTTCGTTAAGTATATAGCAAATTGAAAAAACTCACTTTACGCTTCTGTGCCAAAAATGAAACTATGTACTCGTAGATAATGGCTATTCTTGGTTCCTACAAGGGCAAGGTAACAAGAAGAGGGAAACGAAGATTTTTTTAAAATATTACCTTCTTATGGGCTCTGCCGCAGCCGGGAAATAAAACACAACCAAATTATTAGTTCTTCTACAATATCAAGAAACAACAAAACAGCGAGAATCTACGACGCCTAACCCACCACGCACGAGGAAGCGACAAGCTATCAACGATTTTTTCGCTCAAGAAACGTTCAAAAGATTGAAGGGTCGTGTAAATGAGATACATACATAAATTGTTAATCGCCGACTGTTTACACTGCCCGCGCCGGCGAGTAGTCGTTTGTTGCAGCGACAAGAGCTCCCAACACTCCCTCAGCGACGCTCGCTTGGCGGGCAAAACACTCGCTGAGAGACTCACGCTTGGTACATACGCATACCAGCAAGTAATAGCTCGTCCTCGTCGTGCACTCGCTGCTCGTTAACTCGTTTTGTGTTGCTAACTCTACTTCCTTCTCGGCAGTGCGACAGGCCTCTACGGCTACCTCTGTGACGGCAACAGACGAGAGCATCATAGATAAACTGGGAAGCCAAAGAAAACTCTCTGTCATGATTTCCTTGAGTTGTTCTGTCATTGTCACCAAGTTTGTCAAAACGTAAACTTTCAGAAACAGTTGTTTCACACTTAAATAGTTTACAAACAGTGGAATATTATTAGCAATTATCAAATAATAGTGGAATTTACTATGTGACTATCATATGGATGCATTAACGGTCATATCCCGGTGTGGAGACGGCAGTTGTTGCTGCATTCCTCAGAGGAGCATGATCGCTCTCATATCTATTATCAGTTTGGTTCGTAAACTTAACATTCCTCGAAAATATTACTACCATCCTTTTCTGCCATTAGATATACAAATTTCGTCAATGTGCACAGATAATAAATTCATAAACGAATGCCGAATGCCAAAAGGAGGCAGGCATGTTTTCAAATTGTTATCATATTTAGAGGACACGTTGAATTGATTATTCCTCTTAGGTACCTACTTAGCAGATTAGCACGTTGATAGGTAAGTAATGAGTTAAAATAATTCGTTCTGAATCTATTAGGAAAGTTAATTAGTAGCCTACTTTCGAATAAGGTTTAGCATTTACCCCTTTCTCTGCTAACCTAACTCTGTATCGCGCGATTTTCAAATTTCCCGCAACGCGGCGTATTAGAACCACATGAATAAAAAATATATTCATGTGTTAGAACCCCGCGGCATTGAGTCACGAGGCGATTACCGGTGCGACTCAGAGACTGATATATTGCAAAAACCCTATTATTAATTTATGTAATCTAGTTCCATGTTCATGTCTTGGTGTTGGTTAACTTGCCTAATAAACTATTACGAGTTAAAACTCCTTAATAGTTGTAAGCTGTGCGTAGGAATCAAACTCGCAAGCACGCAGTAGGTTATCGTTCGGGCACTGCGCCTTATCGAACGTTGTGACAGCACTGTATCTTCTAATTTACAGATAGCATGTATCCTGGACGTGATAACAACAAATGGTAGCCCCAACCACTGTTCCGAAAACTTGACATTGTTATGCGCACAAGTGGACTGCGCGAAACAGCTCCTCATCACATTGTTTCAAATGGCAAATCTTCTTTTATTACTCGCTTCGATTGTTGTAAGTGACAACCAATAACTCCTTAGTGACTTTATAACGTGGGCCTGTATCGTTAATAAATGCATGCGACACGTACTTATATGCAAAATATTTAGGGCCACTGCACCACAAATCACTAAATGTGTATAGCACTAAACGTAAGTATTTAACTAATCGTTCTGATTAGTATCAATTGTATGAATATATATGACCGAAACAGAACGATGTTTTAAATTATCTTAGCGATAAACGTTTTTAGGATTTGTGGTGCAAGTTTGACTTAAACCTAAAATAACCTGAAAGGCCTGCCAGACTGATTCACGGATTTGAAAGGGTTCTATTTAGTGCGACAATAGAACCAGCCGAGGCGCAAAAGTTGAGAGTTTTCAGCCACAGCACAAATCGAACTTACAGCAACGGTTTTATAGAGGTATGAGGAACAGGGTGTAATGTTCACTCATACCTCCATAGAAAAGGGAGAATCCTCCGACCCGACGGGCGTTGTGTCTGGTGGGCAACTGCCCGACGATTGATGTCGGGAGGTTGTTGCGCGGTAAATTCAGCTTGCGCGATGCAGAACTTTGCGTGACGTCAGTGTGACGCGTAGCTCGCATGTGGCGATATAGTTACCGCTACAGTTTCAGCAACAACGTATTTCGGCAACTTTGGAAATTCATAATATGGTTGACAATCGAGTTATTATAATCACGAATTATATATATAATATATAAATCGTCTTTTGTTGCCATAAAGTGGCAACGGGATAGTGACGTAAGCATGTGTCACTCCCGGAATCCCAGACCTTGATTTTTTAGACCATGGAATTAAGTAGATATTACCAATAAAATAACTTACACTAAAAAGCTAGGCACTCAACATACATACATATTTCAGTAATACCTAATAAAGGTTATAACATTAGTGTTTTCTCATTTACAGGAGAGTGCAATCCTAGTACAACTGTACGTGTGGTACACCCTCGCGTTCGTTGTGTTGGGGCTCATCGTGAACATTGTCGATTTCCTCTTCAAATACAAGTTAGAAGGGACCTCGTGCCTGATCGGCTTCATCACCGAAGTTTGCTTTTTATTTGGTGAGCTTATATTATAATTTTCTTTGGTTTTATGCCACCATCGAGATTGTGATCAGCGACCTATCTGCCTAAGGTGATTGGATAATTTCTCATTTGATGGTTCGTTGTAACGATCATTATGATCGCCACCTTGGGTAAAATACCCGCCGTTGGTTTATCAAAGGCCACAACACGCAAAACCATACAAATTTTATGGACAAATGCACATTTTGCATAAGTTAGCTCAGAAGCCTTATTCTAAATCTATGTGTTAACCTGAGTCAAATCTGAGAAAAGTAAACCCTCACGGGTTTATATTGCAAAAATAACTTTCTTCCTTCATCTTTCCTTCTATTTTGTATCATTCCAGCTATATCCCGATGCTTACCTCTAGTGGACACTTACAGAAAACACATCAGCGGCGAATCCTCCATAACCTCATAGCATGTAAATAGTCTTTGTTAAGAAAAATAAAAATCACAAAATAATTTTTAACTTTTTCATTTTATATTTTTGTACTATCTACTATATACAAAGTGGATATTAAATATCTATAGAAAAAAAAAACATCATACAGTACAACAAAACTTAGAATTAACGCGAATAGGTACTAAAATAACACGGTTCCCGTTGAACTCATACACACATTTGCTTATGAATATAAAAAACTTAAATTTCTTAGTCTTCTTCCACAGTATGATGGGAGCTAGTTCTCATAATGATATTTACTTTACGTACTATAGCTAACCCTTTGGTTTCCTTTGAATAACGGGTGTCCGAATACAGAGCGTTTTTTTTAAACCTTAAGGCGGAACCTTCAAGTAGCCCGCGAAATTCAATTTTTCTTACGTTTTTTGCAATTTACAGGTCACTGTCAGATTGTATTTTGATTAAAATATGATTCGCGACCGTAACAAATATGGCTTTACAGAATTATAATCACTAGAATCAGCAATACATCTCTCTAAGTTCATATTACTGTATTGAATGACTATTTCATGAAATCATGACATTTGACGCCAATTCTAACTTAAGGAGATTTATTGCTGATTCTAATGATTATAATTCCATAAAGCCATATTTGTTACGGTCGCGAACCATATTTTAATCAAAATACAACCTAACAGTGACCTACAAATTGAAAAAAAAGCGCAACAAAATTTGAATTTCGCGGGCTACCCGGGATCTTCCCCCTTAGTGTCACATACTGGTTGGTGAAAGTGAAAGATTTTTCATGACGGTCGTTATAATATGACGAAACCGCTTTCTTAGGAAACTAAAGCTTATGAGCCCGTTTCACCATACTATACTATGTTTATTCTAAATGTCCCGTTATGCCATTTGATGGACTGTCTCACTACGAAAAATTGTCCGGAAGAGAATGTAAGGATCGTAGCAGGTGGGGTTCTGTAGTTTCTGTCTACCCCCATGGGAAGAAGGCGTGAGTTTATGTATTTATGAAAAATTGTCCGTCAGAATGCTTAACCTGACATTTAGTAACGGCAGAGTTTGGTGAAATTAGTTATTAGAGTATAAGAAAATATCCTTTACCTTTACACACGTTAATGATTCTTCTGTTAATATCGAATTTAATTGGTGTAAGATAAAGCTTTCAAGATGGAAAAGCTCCCAAAATCATATAGAACAAAAGAAGTATGTGAAACGGGACGGAAGTTCAATTTCAATGCGATTATATTTGCAGAAAAAAAACTCTGAAATCATTTTAAAAATAACGCGTCGCTGCTTATTCAGACCCTTTCCGAACTTTGTAATAAATATACTTTCAACAAACGGACTAGTCGTTCAAAGACACGATTATTCCTTTTCTTCGGCACTTTATAAAACATCTTGTCAAACATATAATAAAGTTATGTTGTCAACCACATCTATCTATCTCGTATAAGGCTTATCATATAAAGGCACGGTGCTCGCATCAAAAAAACTCCAACCCAGTTTCACTGTACCGATATTAACAATTATTTTGGTATATACAAAATCGGATACAAACATTGCAGCTACATCATTCTAAAATACTCTTGACATTGTTTAAAAATCTTTACAAATTAATTACTCACTATTTGTTGTTGGTTCCACAAAATGAATAAAACAGAATAGAGGAGTTTGTCACAAAAAAATCTTGATAAAACTAGTTTTTTCATTTCGAGGAATTCACGATTATTTTATGACTCTCCGAGGCATACAAGGCTTGATTTTCATTGAACTACTTATAAGCAAAAGAACACTTTCATTGAAAACAGCGCAAATTGACGCGTCGATAAAGTTATGTTACAATAAAAGGCTAACAATCTTATTTCGCACAATTGGTCATTTATGAAGGATTAACACCTAAAGCATGTTACACACTGAGTAAACAGATTCATGCCATCACGCATTCTTGTATTGCTTGCACGTTTTTGATAGAGATGGAAGAAATTAGTCTACTGGGAGTTTTCTTGGCTTTCTTAAGTATTACCAAATTTATTTAAAAAGAACATAACTGGTCAAATGTGAGCGTACATCTTATGGTGCGAATTGAAACACCATTATATATGGACTACACCAGCGATTGGACAAAAGTTATTGTGAACACCGCTCATAGTCATTGCCGATGGTTTCTTAAATTCCTTTACTGTAATTGGATGTAGCAATATTGACCAATAGTCTAGTATTAATTTATGTTGTTAATTTTTGTCCGATTCTAAAGCATAGAACCAAAATACCATTTCACTTTGTAAAATAGTATATTATTTTAATTATTGTGAATGTAAAGACTATGTGGGTCATTGCTTTTGCTTTTTTTTTTCTTCTCAATTAAGTTTTAATGGTGGTCTGGCAGTTTGAGTAATTTAAGCGGCCTACCCAAATGTCATTACTTTGGTATTGCTCGTCGAATCGTTGAGCTCCTTAAGTTTTAAGTTGAGCTGCACGATTACTGACAAATGCGTGCACTGACTGGACAGGTCCACTCATTTTGTGTGGTTTTTCCTCAAATGACTATTTCAGACACAAATCTACAACATGGTCTTCACATGATCTGACCAAGATTATGTCTGGACTTTAAAAGAGACTGTGACCTCTGAGTTTGTTTCAGCCTTTCTTCTCAGAGTAGCCAGATGGGAAACACCGACCTTATCTAGTTATAAAATATGATTGACGTGTAAAAGTGTACAAACCTACTTACAGAAATAAAATCATTTATCATTAAATATAAACAAACGTCAAACAGAAATGAGTTTAAAAAGAGCAAATCATATGGTGCGAGAGAAACATGTTTCAGCCATTGTTTTACAAGCTTAGTTAATTATCTACAATCCGATTGCCCAATGGGATTTCTCATTGGAAAAAATGACGAACTTCCATACACTTGCACCCCCTGTTTAAATCCTAAGGAACTCTTGTGCAGAATTTCACGCTTCTGGACCTAGTGGTTAAGGCTGAGCGTTGTCTGTCAGTAAATGAATTTAAGATTTTTATTAACTAGAAGACGATACCTTCAAAGCATATGATTAATGGGTCGACATAAGCTCTTGTCCAAATCGTGTCTGATATTAATCTTACGTCAAACTCCCAACATAAAGGCCGTGATTAAAGCCAAGTTCAAATTTCTTGCGTGTGAAAAATTACTCGCATCGTCTAAACACTTTTTAAACGGTGAAACTACTATTGTTGCTGGTTATGGTATGCCACAGGCAGTTAAATCGCACTGTGTATATCAGGCTTTATGGTAGTTTAAAGTTATATTTCCAACTCAACATATTATATGAAGCAGAGCTGATGAGATGATGAGAGCAGTGGTGGCCCAGTGGTATTGGCCCCGACTTACGAGTTGTAGGTCGTGGGTTCGAACCCAGGCAGGCGCTTTACTTGGTGTAAATAATTTCATCACCACTGCTCTCAAAACGGTGAAGGAAAACATCGTAAGGAAACCGGCATGTCTTAGAACCAAAAATTCGAAGACATGTGACATCTACCAACCCGCACTGGGCCCGCGTGGTGGATTACAGCCCATTCCCTCTCAAAGAGAGGAGGCCTGAGTCCCAGCAGTGGGAACATTATAGGCTGATTATGTTATATTATATGAAAGTAAGTAACTTTAGCGTAAGCATTTTTGTTTCACCTTTTAGTATGCGAATAGAAGTACCAGTCAATATTATGGTGATAATAATTAAGTCAAGTATTGGCTTTAAAATAGAAATAATCTCTCTCAATTTCGCATACATCACTTTGACCATTCTATCATTTGCTGACTCTATCAGAAACGTGCAAGCTATTATTGATATAACTACCCTTAGTTACATAGAAAGGCTCTGTAGGCATATTTTTTTAAATATTATATTCAATTCTACTGAAAACGAACTCTAATCTAATATACATAAAAGGTTTCATACAAACTAATTCACAAAACGTTATGTTACTCAAGATTTTCGTTTCCGAAACTTATTTTGGCACTAGAAATTATACTGAAAAGTAAAAATGTCCAATTTCCATGTCAAATCCCTTTGAGATCACAATTTAAAAGAAAGTTCTCTTCCAAATATTCTGACTACTAAATCACGTAAATATCACTTAGAATAATTTTCGTATTGCGACGACATTAAACTTTTAAGGCTCCTGCAGACAGGCGCGACGCGACCGACTCTAGTAGAACAATTTCTATGAAAATGTTCATGGAAATTGTTCTACCAGAAACGCGTCGCCCCCGTCTGCAGGAGCCTTTACGCGCGAAATAGTTTGACGCTATTAGAGAAGGAACACGATATTCTTATAATCGACTATTTTTATTTGAAATCAGTCGATTTTTTTTTGTTTTATGCTAATCGTCATATCAAGCCGTTTCCGTGCTAACATAAAATAAAATTGAAAGAAAAAGATTCACGGTAAGCGCGCGTCAGATAGTTGCTGGCAGTTGTGGTGCTATTTTTTTCTGCAAAACGTTCCAGATACCATCACGGAAAGATCGTTAGCTTCCTAGCCTTCCATCTGCAATGCATTTTTGATGATACCTAGCAATAAAACTGTACCATCAATCCTTGTAAAACTATTCTAGGCATTATCTATTGAATTCTTTAGGCAATGGTAAATAAATAAATAATACAAGTCCAAAATGCATGTTCATTTTAAGTATTACGACAATAAGAAAAGTGTATTCATATTGACATCATAATAAATAACTAATTTTCATATAACAATTTACAGAAAAAAAATCATACGACAATTTCCTAGAGAGTAATAAAACCAAACTAGTTGTAATAGCCCTGATTGGTTTAAAAATGATCACCCAATAAGAAACTCCCTAGAACACAAGAAGTGAACTAATTCCTGGTGAAGTCTTTGAATCCACCGTTTCAGTAAAGTTGTAATTTCTATAATAGTTGAATTTCTTTTGAATACATCAGACATGGTGGTATAGAGGTATGAGAAACAGGCTGTAAAATTCAATCATGCTCTATAGAAACGAGAGGATCCTCCGACCAGACAGACGGGTGTTGTCTGGTGGGCAACTGCTCGGCATTTAATGTCGGGACGTTGTTATCCTAGTTGCGCGGTAAACTCTGCTTGCGCGATACAGGATTTTGCGTGACTTCTGTATGATGCGTAGTTTGCATGTGGCGATGTAGATGCCGCCACAGTGGTATCCTACAGGATTCTGGACTTATCCGAAATCTAATACGACTTGCCGCCAAACCTCATCTGACACGCGCTGTATAAAAATTCTAGTTGGATAGACATCATTATAATTATTATTTTTGAGGACAAACTTCCGATTTGCTAGTCCAACTAGCTGATCAGTCCATTCGAATGTTAACTAAAGGCTAACACAGATGAATAATTTTATTATTATGCTACAAATATCTAACGAAAGCTATTATAAAAATCTGAAATTGTGTATCCTTCGATCCGACGATCGGATCAGCAAATCAGAGATTCACCCCAAAAACAATTAAAAAAAATATACTAATTGACACATTTCAGAAACCAACAAAAAAAGAAACAGAAATCAGACTTACTTCGAAACAAAACTCGAACTTTTCAATATTCCGTTGTTTTAAACTTCGAACACTGTAACGTCACTAACACACTGAGTTAACTAACACTCTGATTGGCTATCGACACTATAGGTTGCTGGTTATTGGTCGATATTACTGTGGAGCCGGGGGGGATCTTCTGCGGGACCATTCCGTCTATGTGCCTGTATTTCTTGAGTCGTGTCCACTGGCCATTGTTGTAGTTCATTTGGAAATGCATTTCTGAGAGCATCGTGAGGTATGTGTCGTCAGATTGTAGAACATTCTCGATGTTTTCTGATAGTTTTATTGTTACTATGTTACCTAGGTTCGGACACGGATTTTCTGGAAGAAATTTTTATTGTTAAGACTTTTGTATCTTTCAAGATGGAGACTTGAACTTTAATAACTTATGTCCTTAGGAAGAGAAGGAAATAATAATTCGTTTGGAAACGAAATTCCCGCAAAATTTTGCACATCGATCACCTTGGACATAATTATGATACGCCTTGTTTCGCTCCAAGTTACGTATGTACGAATTTATTCGCAAAGGAAGAGGTTCCTTAGATAACATAGGGTTTATTCATAAACGTTGCTTAAAGTTAAGAGAAGATAAAGCATCAAAAAATGTATGGTTAACCAGACGTTAATGATTACATAATTTATATGATTAAGGGGGTAAATACTAAGGTATAGGAAATACGTACCTCTGGAGCCGGCCATGAAACCAAGTATAAGCGCCTTCTCGGGTCTCGTGACGCGATTCGCGTTGCGGAACATGTCTTGCGCTTCCAACATTTGTTCACGCTGAAATCATAACGTTTTAGATTATAAAAACTAACATTTTGAACGGACAAGTACTTTTAAAACATGCCTGATTTGGATCTAGGTCTAGCAGTGTTCCCGCTCTTGAGACAGCAGGAATTAAAGTTGCCTTTGAGTATGAGACAATACTATTTCGATTAAAGATGGACATAAGTAACTCACGGCTTTATCATACTTGTAATTGTTGTTTGTTACAAAAGTAGATAATTTCATGTTTTATTTTGTTTGTTTGTTGTTGTCATTTGCCAGTGTCGCAACGCTCTAATAATGTCTTTGGTTTTGATCTGCCCTGGGGGCCTACTCTTCAACGAAGGTACGGGCTCGTCCGAAAATAGTTCGATGCTTCGGAATGAACCCTACTCCCGATTTATTAACATTTTCGGACGGGCAAATACACATCGGGAGTAAGGACAATGGTCAAAACTTGTTGTCATTCATTTTTAGTTCACACCTCAAAGTAACCTTATGTCCGTAGGTGATACGGGGTAGGAAACGCCCGTAATTTCGGCCGAAACTACGAATTTCGTGCTTAGAGAGTTAGACCCCTAACATCAAGCAATGGATTATGGACAACATTGTCAAACTTTTAAAGTTTTGAATACGAGGATTATGGCTACTTTTTATGTAATGTGTATCTTGTTTGTGCAGAATAAACATTTTTTCTTTCATTCTTGTTTACCCCATTCAGATCGGAATGAGTTACGATCCTCAATAGCATAAAGTAAATAGCAAATTAAGCGTACCGTAAGTGATAGTCCTCTACGCGGCAACAGCGGTGTTTGCTGCACGTTTTGCTGCGCTTGCGCCTGTACGGGTTGAGGCGTTTGCACGGGCGTCGCGGCTTGAACAACTTGAGTAGGTTGCACCGTTTGCGCTATTTGTACCTGGTGGAAATAAATATTTGTTTAAAAACCTTCGCAGTTTGTGAGAATGAATGAAATGCAACAATGTTTATTTCTGTGTAAGTAATTTTTTTAAGACACCTTTATACGTATTTTTTTTTATCAATATTTTTATGTTGCGGGCTAAATATGGCTGGAGTTTTATGATCAATTCATTGGAGAAAAAGTGAAGATAACAGAAATACATTTTTATAAACTAGAATTCACACTGTGACATAATTATGTTAAAATATTTCGGGACCATGGGGGTGCCGGACCTTTGGAAGGCGTACGAGGAGCCGAAGCCAACTCGCAGAGGCCTCTCGTACGCCTTCCAAAGATCAGAACATAACTATTATTACGACATAGTTATTGCGATGGCGAAGCTTGCCGGCCCACAAGTGACAAGTGTAGAAACTTCTGCACATTTGCTGGCGTAAAAGAAACACTCAAATTAATTGATAAGCTTTCTGAAGGCCAATATCCGTATTTTTAAGAATGTTCATATTCTAGACTAGCTTTTGCCCGCGGCTTCGCCAAATTGTATGTCGAAAAATATCCCACGGGATATACTACCGGGATTTAAAGTACCCTATGTGTTAATCCAGGTTATAAACTATCTGTGTGCCAAATTTCATCCAATGTGTACGCGGCACACGCCAGTAAAGCTCCCAGTCGGAATGTTTTTTTGAGACACCTTTAACAATCATCGTCATATTTCAGCCAATTTACACAATACCAAAATGAATGATACACCTAAACCTTCCTCATGAATCACTTCGTCCATTGATGAAAACCGTATGAAAATCCGTTCGGGAGTTTTTGAGTTTATCGCGTTCAGACAGACAGACGCTGGGGAGACTTTGTTTTACAATATACAGGGTGTTTGGCAGAACGTTGAACATACGAAAATGGTGGATAGGTGGGGTCAACTGCTACTTACTCAAACCTAATTTATTTGGCCCTAAATAATTCTATAAATACATATTTGTTACGGCCGCGAATCATATTTAAATCAACATACAACCTGATACTGACCTGCAAATTGTAAAAAACGTAAGCAAAATTGAATTTCGCGGGCTACCCTGGCGCCTCCCCCTTAATGAAACATCTTATTAGGAGTCCTTTTTTTCAAGAAGTATAATTATCGAACATACCGGCTGCGCGATCTGATGCTGCAGCGGCGGCTGCGCGTGCACCGCCGGCACCACCGCCCGCGCCGCCTGCTGCACTACCGTCTGACTCATGTGGAACAACATACCGGCTGCGCGATCTGATGCTGCAGCGGCGGCTGCGCGTGCACCGCCGGCACCACCGCCCGCGCCGCCTGCTGCACTACCGTCTGACTCATGTGGAACAACATACCGGCTGCGCGATCTGATGCTGCAGCGGCGGCTGCGCGTGCACCGCCGGCACCACCGCCCGCGCCGCCTGCTGCACTACCGTCTGACTCATGTGGAACAACATACCGGCTGCGCGATCTGATGCTGCAGCGGCGGCTGCGCGTGCACCGCCGGCACCACCGCCCGCGCCGCCTGCTGCACTACCGTCTGACTCATGTGGAACAACATACCGGCTGCGCGATCTGATGCTGCAGCGGCGGCTGCGCGTGCACCGCCGGCACCACCGCCCGCGCCGCCTGCTGCACTACCGTCTGACTCATGTGGAACAACATACCGGCTGCGCGATCTGATGCTGCAGCGGCGGCTGCGCGTGCACCGCCGGCACCACCGCCCGCGCCGCCTGCTGCACTACCGTCTGACTCATGTGGAACAACATACCGGCTGCGCGATCTGATGCTGCAGCGGCGGCTGCGCGTGCACCGCCGGCACCACCGCCCGCGCCGCCTGCTGCACTACCGTCTGACTCATGTGGAACAACATACCGGCTGCGCGATCTGATGCTGCAGCGGCGGCTGCGCGTGCACCGCCGGCACCACCGCCCGCGCCGCCTGCTGCACTACCGTCTGACTCATGTGGAACAACATACCGGCTGCGCGATCTGATGCTGCAGCGGCGGCTGCGCGTGCACCGCCGGCACCACCGCCCGCGCCGCCTGCTGCACTACCGTCTGACTCATGTGGAACAACATACCGGCTGCGCGATCTGATGCTGCAGCGGCGGCTGCGCGTGCACCGCCGGCACCACCGCCCGCGCCGCCTGCTGCACTACCGTCTGACTCATGTGGAACAACATACCGGCTGCGCGATCTGATGCTGCAGCGGCGGCTGCGCGTGCACCGCCGGCACCACCGCCCGCGCCGCCTGCTGCACTACCGTCTGACTCATGTGGAACAACATACCGGCTGCGCGATCTGATGCTGCAGCGGCGGCTGCGCGTGCACCGCCGGCACCACCGCCCGCGCCGCCTGCTGCACTACCGTCTGACTCATGTGGAACAACATACCGGCTGCGCGATCTGATGCTGCAGCGGCGGCTGCGCGTGCACCGCCGGCACCACCGCCCGCGCCGCCTGCTGCACTACCGTCTGACTCATGTGGAACAACATACCGGCTGCGCGATCTGATGCTGCAGCGGCGGCTGCGCGTGCACCGCCGGCACCACCGCCCGCGCCGCCTGCTGCACTACCGTCTGACTCATGTGGAACAACATACCGGCTGCGCGATCTGATGCTGCAGCGGCGGCTGCGCGTGCACCGCCGGCACCACCGCCCGCGCCGCCTGCTGCACTACCGTCTGACTCATGTGGAACAACATACCGGCTGCGCGATCTGATGCTGCAGCGGCGGCTGCGCGTGCACCGCCGGCACCACCGCCCGCGCCGCCTGCTGCACTACCGTCTGACTCATGTGGAACAACATACCGGCTGCGCGATCTGATGCTGCAGCGGCGGCTGCGCGTGCACCGCCGGCACCACCGCCCGCGCCGCCTGCTGCACTACCGTCTGACTCATGTGGAACAACATACCGGCTGCGCGATCTGATGCTGCAGCGGCGGCTGCGCGTGCACCGCCGGCACCACCGCCCGCGCCGCCTGCTGCACTACCGTCTGACTCATGTGGAACAACATACCGGCTGCGCGATCTGATGCTGCAGCGGCGGCTGCGCGTGCACCGCCGGCACCACCGCCCGCGCCGCCTGCTGCACTACCGTCTGACTCATCTGGAACAACATACGATACAAATTCAAATCATTTATTTTCTCTTCACAAACAATGACATCATATTATTTGAAACAAGTTTAAAAACTACCTGACATTACTTTGTGAGAAACCGGTGTCTACACTAGGAATAGTAGTAGTAGTTGTAGGGATAACATAAAAAACAACGATAAAATTACAGATTAATGGTAAAAATGAAATCAAAAAGAAAAATCAATAAAACAGAAGAGAAGTGGAAAAATGATAACTGAGCTTAGGTTAGAAGTTGGTGACGATAATGTGGATACACGTTGATAGCAAAAAGATAGTCATCAGAATATGATCAGAGTGTGAACACAGTGTATCAGATAATGACCACAAATTTAGCAAGATGGTCACCACAATTTGGCCAGGCAGTAACCACTATTGGCCAGATAGTGACCACTATTGGCCAGATAGTGACCACTATTGGCCAGATAGTGACCACTATTGGCTACATAGTGACCACAATTTGACCAACAAATAATTTCTTTTGTATCATACTCACGGGTTTGATATTCTGCAGCAGTACTGCCTTGCCGCCCGGCTGCAGTATGACGGTGGAGGTGTTGAGTAGGTTCTGTGTGGACAGTAGAAGAGGTTTCCCGCCTGCCGGCCCGGCTATCAGGAGTTTCGGCTGTTGACCTATTACTATTGGTTTTGTGCCGGTGCCCTGTGAAAGAGAAGATAGATTTAGAATAAAGTATTACATACATGCATAAACTCACGCCTTTTTTCCATAGGGGTAGACAGAAACTACAGAAGGCCTCCTGCTACAATCCTTACATATTCCTTTTGCTTCGTTTAGGTATAATATTATTTGTACGGATATATCAATTTGTGATATCGATAAGTTATGAACGTTTTCAAGAAGTTAACTGAATATGTCGAATATAATAATGGAATAAGGCGGTGATTTGCGAAAATCTATGGTATGATCCATAAAATTGTAATTACAGTAACATCTCACAAAACATGTTTTAGCTCGAAATGTTTTACATTGCGGTAGGGGTTGACTGGTAGAAATCGTCAGGTAAGGAAAAGCGTTATGTCCACTCCATGCCTCTACTTTTTCTCTGTCTGTCAATGCGATATTGTAGTACACTTAAAAATTAAAGGGTGCTAATTAAGGCAACTTCTTTAAAATTTTATTCTCGTCTTCAAATATATTTAGTTGTCTAATGTATTAATAGGTCAGCGACGAATATATTGTAAAAGGAGCTACTGTAATATGACGCAGCGTGGTGATAATTTTTAAGCAACGTTATGGACCAAATAATAATTAGGGGCATTATGAATAATGACAAGCGTAGTCGACGGTGCCTGGCGGGGCTGCTACTTCTGGGTGGTTTAAAAAAAATAACCACGAAGGGGATGACGGGGTCTTCCAGACCCCGCCATCCCCTTCTAACCTAAGCTGTCCGAGTCGGGGTGCCCTAAGTCCCGAGCTCGCTTAGTAGCTCACTTACAACATTAGTCGCCGAGTTATCAATTCAGAAGTAAATATATTTATCGGTAGCTCTGAGTCATATTAATTTACATTCGTAAATTGACGCTGCTTTTTTGATATTGTAAAGATGATGAATTAATACAATTGAAGCTGTTCTATTAACTCGTTTCCTACATACAAAAAAGACGTTAGGTTGCAGGTGCTAAAGAAAACTATTGTTGCTGCACTCATAATTTCCCAAAATTAAATAGTTCCACTGCTTGTACCATAACAAATTCTATAAGTAGCTATTCTGTCAAATTCGCCCAAAGCGCAACAGAATATGTCAACTTCATTAGCAATGCGGAGCACGCTCGTCAGCGGCGCCTCACGCAGCAAGTAACATCGCGTGCGGTACAGTCCGCGAGGTCTAAGCTGAGCTTTGCATTTGTGTGAAGTGCGCGGCAGTATAAATCGGTTTAAACCAAGCAAAGGACGCGTCGCGCTCTAGGCCGACGTCACACCTAAACTATCTCTATGTGCACTCACACAAATGCAAAGCTCAGCTTAGACCTCGCGGTCTGTACCACCGACAACCGCGGCTGACGACGACGACCCACATACCCATCTGGCACGACTAGTTCCACCCTTCGCAATATATCCGAATTCTGTACCATTCCTCTAATTACCTTAAATACATAAGTAACAAGTGTGAGTTGCCTCCTGACTCTCAGTTCATTATATCCGACCATGGCTAAGATAAATAGTGTTGGATACATCAAACGATAAAATGGACACACCCCTTATTTCCTCATATATTTATATCTAATAAATTTATTTTGTACGCGCTCCAACATGAGCCTATATTTAGTTTCATGCGGAGCCCAGATGACTGGGGGTCGCAGTACACAATAACACTCACGTGCACAATGAGCGGGCTGGCCAGCGGCGGCGTGCTGGGCGCGGGCGGCGCGTGCGCAGGCGGCGCGGGCGCGGCCGCCTCCGCGCCGCCGGGCGACACCGGGGCTGCGGGGCTGTCTGTGCTACTGGGGGTCGCAGTACACAATAACACTCACGTGCACAATGAGCGGGCTGGCCAGCGGCGGCGTGCTGGGCGCGGGCGGCGCGTGCGCAGGCGGCGCGGGCGCGGCCGCCTCCGCGCCGCCGGGCGACACCGGGGCTGCGGGGCTGTCTGTGCTACTGGGGGTCGCAGTACACAATAACACTCACGTGCACAATGAGCGGGCTGGCCAGCGGCGGCGTGCTGGGCGCGGGCGGCGCGTGCGCAGGCGGCGCGGGCGCGGCCGCCTCCGCGCCGCCGGGCGACACCGGGGCTGCGGGGCTGTCTGTGCTACTGGGGGTCGCAGTACACAATAACACTCACGTGCACAATGAGCGGGCTGGCCAGCGGCGGCGTGCTGGGCGCGGGCGGCGCGTGCGCAGGCGGCGCGGGCGCGGCCGCCTCCGCGCCGCCGGGCGACACCGGGGCTGCGGGGCTGTCTGTGCTACTGGGGGTCGCAGTACACAATAACACTCACGTGCACAATGAGCGGGCTGGCCAGCGGCGGCGTGCTGGGCGCGGGCGGCGCGTGCGCAGGCGGCGCGGGCGCGGCCGCCTCCGCGCCGCCGGGCGACACCGGGGCTGCGGGGCTGTCTGTGCTACTGGGGGTCGCAGTACACAATAACACTCACGTGCACAATGAGCGGGCTGGCCAGCGGCGGCGTGCTGGGCGCGGGCGGCGCGTGCGCAGGCGGCGCGGGCGCGGCCGCCTCCGCGCCGCCGGGCGACACCGGGGCTGCGGGGCTGTCTGTGCTACTGGGGGTCGCAGTACACAATAACACTCACGTGCACAATGAGCGGGCTGGCCAGCGGCGGCGTGCTGGGCGCGGGCGGCGCGTGCGCAGGCGGCGCGGGCGCGGCCGCCTCCGCGCCGCCGGGCGACACCGGGGCTGCGGGGCTGTCTGTGCTACTGGGGGTCGCAGTACACAATAACACTCACGTGCACAATGAGCGGGCTGGCCAGCGGCGGCGTGCTGGGCGCGGGCGGCGCGTGCGCAGGCGGCGCGGGCGCGGCCGCCTCCGCGCCGCCGGGCGACACCGGGGCTGCGGGGCTGTCTGTGCTACTGGGGGTCGCAGTACACAATAACACTCACGTGCACAATGAGCGGGCTGGCCAGCGGCGGCGTGCTGGGCGCGGGCGGCGCGTGCGCAGGCGGCGCGGGCGCGGCCGCCTCCGCGCCGCCGGGCGACACCGGGGCTGCGGGGCTGTCTGTGCTACTGGGGGTCGCAGTACACAATAACACTCACGTGCACAATGAGCGGGCTGGCCAGCGGCGGCGTGCTGGGCGCGGGCGGCGCGTGCGCAGGCGGCGCGGGCGCGGCCGCCTCCGCGCCGCCGGGCGACACCGGGGCTGCGGGGCTGTCTGTGCTACTGGGGGTCGCAGTACACAATAACACTCACGTGCACAATGAGCGGGCTGGCCAGCGGCGGCGTGCTGGGCGCGGGCGGCGCGTGCGCAGGCGGCGCGGGCGCGGCCGCCTCCGCGCCGCCGGGCGACACCGGGGCTGCGGGGCTGTCTGTGCTACTGGGGGTCGCAGTACACAATAACACTCACGTGCACAATGAGCGGGCTGGCCAGCGGCGGCGTGCTGGGCGCGGGCGGCGCGTGCGCAGGCGGCGCGGGCGCGGCCGCCTCCGCGCCGCCGGGCGACACCGGGGCTGCGGGGCTGTCTGTGCTACTGGGGGTCGCAGTACACAATAACACTCACGTGCACAATGAGCGGGCTGGCCAGCGGCGGCGTGCTGGGCGCGGGCGGCGCGTGCGCAGGCGGCGCGGGCGCGGCCGCCTCCGCGCCGCCGGGCGACACCGGGGCTGCGGGGCTGTCTGTGCTACTGGGGGTCGCAGTACACAATAACACTCACGTGCACAATGAGCGGGCTGGCCAGCGGCGGCGTGCTGGGCGCGGGCGGCGCGTGCGCAGGCGGCGCGGGCGCGGCCGCCTCCGCGCCGCCGGGCGACACCGGGGCTGCGGGGCTGTCTGTGCTACTGGGGGTCGCAGTACACAATAACACTCACGTGCACAATGAGCGGGCTGGCCAGCGGCGGCGTGCTGGGCGCGGGCGGCGCGTGCGCAGGCGGCGCGGGCGCGGCCGCCTCCGCGCCGCCGGGCGACGCCGGGGCTGCGGGGCTGTCTGTGCTACTGGGGGTCGCAGTACACAATAACACTCACGTGCACAATGAGCGGGCTGGCCAGCGGCGGCGTGCTGGGCGCGGGCGGCGCGTGCGCAGGCGGCGCGGGCGCGGCCGCCTCCGCGCCGCCGGGCGACACCGGGGCTGCGGGGCTGTCTGTGCTACTGGGGGTCGCTGTACACAATAATAATAATAGTTAGGTTCTGTTCAACAATTTCCAGATAGGCACTAACTACCGGATAGTCACATAAACCTACATGGGCACCTACGAAATATCAGATTAAAAAGCTAGCTTTTACAATATTTTCAAATAACAGCTATGGGAGGACAGTGTAAGCCTATCAACAAGTACAAAGCACTTAACAAACCTAAAACGTTCTCACATTCACAAAAAAAAATATTATAACATTTTTAAATAAAATTATATACTAGCTGGATAAATGAACCGATATTTTATTTGGTGGTATAGGCCTTTCATTTTACAAATAGGGCGCATCACGTTATGGCATATGGGCAGATACCATATCATTAAATCAAGCCTCCTGTCTAATCTAATACAAAACGAAAAAACAAGAATATTTTTGGTATAAAGAGTCAATTTATGCGACAGAATTTATTGACAACCGAGATTCTGAAACCATATTATAAAAGGACATCACTAGTCTATAAACCAAACCGGATTGGTCAGGTTTTGACGACTTGTTGGCAAAAATGATTGTCCATCACTTCCCATTTCACTTTACAAGTGTCTTTTAATTTGATTACAAATCACAAAACATAAAAACAACGGACTCCCAAAAAATAAAACACTACAAAATGACTATAACTTTAATTTCGGAAGTGGGTGTCTTTGGATTTGTATTTTAATTTTTCGCCACCGACTTCCGAAATTAAAGTTATTTTTCACAATGTAGTGTTTTTTTTTTTAAAGACCTTTTTTTTTTTTAACCTATTTTTTTATTATTTACTTATTATGTATGGTACCTGACACCAATTAGTATACCACTACTTGCTATGTAAACAACAGTGACAGGAAGTATTATAACATCATCTAGATATACAAAATGGATTAAATAAGTATTACCGAAGCTAATCAAAAACTACCCAAGCAAAGTTAATAAAATTTATATGGGATCACTGATTAAGCTCCCTCTACCAAATACAAATTTTCGAAATCGGGCGGAAAATATCGATTATAATGCTGGAAGAGATTTCTTTAGAAATAAGCATCACCTTTGTACCTAATTTTCTGTTCCTTTCTTCTTGTCTGTTTATATATGTGTGTACATAAATAGTTAAATAAAAACACACGAACATATACAGGGTTATTGGTAAAACGCCAGCAACCTCGTAAGGGGTCATTGTACTCATCATTATAAACAACTTTTACAATGGACCAAACCAGCAATCGCGAAAAAATATCAGCTGTTCCCTACGTTTTGACGTGTTATGCGAACATAAACGTAAATTGTTGTTTTTTTTCGCGATTTCTGGTTTGGTCTATAGTAAAAGTTGTTTATAATGATGGTGTTTTACCAATAACTCTGCATAACCTCCTCCTTTTTTGAAATCGTTTAAACATTGTCGTTATGTTGATCAATAAATAAGCCAATATTAAAAACAGAAATATAGGATATTATAGCCCAAAATTTGGCTATTACGGATGGAGATGGCCATAATAATATATCTAGAAACATTTTAGAAATTTGGAGCAATGTAAAATTTTTGATTTATCAATGCATTTCAAATGTCTGAGAGTGATAAGTTAAGTGCAATGACTGATTTGATTAATTTGATAACGAAACACGATTGTTTTAAAGTTTACACGTGTAATCATTACTTCATAACGCGCTCGTTAATAATCCTAGCGAGTTTCTATTTATTTCTTTCTTAATTTCTTAAATACGTAGTTGTTAAAAATTACTGCATTAATAAAAGTGACTGCCTCGACGGTCTAATGGCAGAGGTCCTGGGTTTGATCCTCAGGTTGGGGATGTGTTTTTGGATTTTCTTGAGTAGTAGCCAGGAATTTGGATTGCTGCCTGGTTAAAGGCAGCCCCATGAGACTTTTACATATCTGGCGAAATGTGGATGTACTAAACACGGCCTAAAGCTGATTTTCAGACGCTTAAATGTTCATGCATTTTTTTGTTCCATTTCTCGTTCACACGACACCGTCATAATTACATAGGAATGAACGTTCATCTGCTCATTTAATTTCGTTGATCATTCGATTATTCGGAGCGCGATTGCCGGAATCTAACATCGTGGGATTGCTTCACTTATGAATAAATTTCTCACTTTTGATTCATTTTGTGTTCAGACGGTTCGCTTCGAGTGAAAGATGCCAAATGAAAGAGAAAAAGGAACAAAGAGGGAAGCGTTTCATATCAGTTCAACCCCTAGGGAAATACAAGCCTGATGTAATGTGTATGATAGTCTCACCATTAGTATTCTCGTCAGGTTTAGGCATGGTATAGTTGTTGAGTCCCTTGGCATAATCGGGTGGAGGAGGAGACGGTGGGGCGGCCGCCGCAGCCTTCTTAGCTCCTTCCTCCATTTCTGTAAAGATTAACATACATATTTACAACAAGCCGTACACGGTATGCATATTCAAGACGAGAGAAATTGTTACTGAAAACTACTCAAGTTTGCTCGGATATGAGTCATTAAAGACATCCTCCTTATTACAAATCGGAAGTGGTGAAAATTTGGCATTATGAAGAATCTTTGATTGTTTGAACAATATGACTTTCGATATTTTGACACATTTGAATTAGAAGTAAATAGGAAGGAGCAATCAATAGCACCAGCGGAGACCAACAGTATGAAAATAAAAGATATATTACCAAGTTTCCTCCTCTTCTTGATCTGTGCATGCGTGGCCGGCTGCTCCGTGATGTCCAGCAGCTTGATGCCGGCGCGCGGCGCGGGGCGCGCGGGCCCGCGCCACGTGCCGCCGCGCGCGCCGCCGAACCGAGATGGCAGGCCTTTGAGCGGAGCTGTGGGAGGAAAATGAACTGTTATATTGTACTATTTGACCCTTCTACAATTTAAAAACAAGGAAACAGTTCTAGTAAAACTTACAAACTTAAAAACTCCAATAGTAGATAAAAGTTTGTATGGAAGTTCCTCATTTTTTCCCATGGGAAATCTCATTGGGCACACTGCTTGTACTCAATTTATTTATTGCATTCGACAATGGTTCCGATTCTCTTGTACACCGAACTAAACTATCACTAAAATTTCTTACTTTTGGCTATGAGTATCTTAAAGCTATTCTGCAATAAAATATCTCTAAATTTAAAAATCATTTTTACGCAACTAAAATTTAATTTGACAATCGCGACTCCACATGGTACTTGTTTGCCCTACCCCATGAATTTTTTTTAGACCCGGAGGCGCGCATGGGTGGCAGCCTCGGCGTGTTTTTTATGAAATTTTTCACTTTTTGTATGGAAAATATTAAAAAAAAAAACCTAAGTACATGTAGAGTTATATGGGTTTAAGGGTTTCATAAAGGGGGGTCGAAATTTTCATTATTTTTGCGATAGGACTCACCGTTTTTGAGATAAAAGCAAAATTTAAAAAAAATACAGTACTGTTTGGCCCCTGAAGTCGAGGTATTGTGGTGAATCTTAGTTCATGACTACTAATTTCATTCCACACCTTTTTGATCGCGATTAAAAATTGCCAGATTTAGTTAAGACAACCAAAATTTTCGCTGAAAAACGTCAAATTCAGAATAGCGATATTGCCATTTTCACTAAACTAATAAATCAGTACCATCTTAGTGCTGTCAAACTAAAATATAGTTAAGTTGTGTCACTTTAGTCTATTTCAGAATGAGAAATCGTCTTTTGACAGGAATAAACTAAATTTTAGTGATTTTTAGTCTAGTTTAGAGAATTTAGTGACAAGAGAATCGGCACCATTGTAAACTTTGGTAAGTTTACAAAGTTACTGGCAATACTTTTTTATCTGGCATAATGTGTCAACGCTTTCTCCATCAGTGGTTTGAAATTATTCAATATTTATTTACATGGTAGGGATAAAATCAACCATAACTGAACTTATAGAAAATTCTCCAACAAGTACAAAGTACAAGCCACAGTACTCAACACAACCAATTATTAAAGAATTTTTGAATTTTCTGACAAATACTCCTAGTGGACCCCAAAAATCCGAAACCACTCAAATTACCATTTTATAAATTATATTATGCCTATATAAATATTTAGAACTAGATATTGTGTTTTTTTTTTTTTTTCTTATCGTATACTGGACCGGTTGACATCATCACGTCAACGCCGACTATCGCTATAAACCAGCGCTGGGCTCTGTCTCGCATAGGGTCGTAGCATTTTTCTGAGCGATTGCCGTTTTGCGTGGATGTGATGCATTTTTCCCCTTAACTTGTTCTTTTTTGTATGTTTTCTGCGGGTCATGTTTACCGCTTTTATTTTTTTCTTTCTTTCGTTCAAAGGTAAACAATACAAAACTTACTAGTATCAGTCATCTTCCTAGGCATGCCCCTACTGCGCACAGGTACGGTAGGAGCCAGAGCCTTCTTCTGATTGGCTTGCACCTCCGTTGCCTTAGCCAATAGCTCGCTCCGTAGGGCTACAGATTTCGGCTTGCGTTTCAATGTGAAGTGCTTTACTGGGTTAGGTTGTTGGCCCACCTGGAAAAAATGTATGGTGTTTTATTCGATGGCATGGCCTGCAGCTTCATTCACGTGATTATATTCTTTTAGCGTCAAAAATGTATTATATTTGATTACTAGCTTCTGCCCGCGATTTCGTCCGCATGGATATCGGAAATTATCCCACGGGAACGTGCTACCGGGACAAAATGCCTTCCACAGGATGCCATCTATCTCCTTGCCATATTTGATCGAAATCCGTTCAGTGTTTTAGGCGTGAAAATGTAACATACAGAGGGAGTTACTTTCGAATATAAAATATTAGTATGGATTAAAATATTATGGATGGCATTACACATAAAAGTTCTTTAGACAAGACAGTAATTGCACTTTGTGTTTGTACTACAGGCTAGAAAATATTAATTAGGAAGTGTTCTTTTATCCTGTACCAAAAATATATCAACGGAATGTTATCAATTTCTTCCTTCATTATTCAAATAAATTAAAAAAGGGGACAAAGATCTATACAAAAATATGCACTGATTTTGTCGTGAGAGTTGGCAATTTGGCATCCAGTCTAATCACAATCGTCAAGATACTGTTCTTATTATCAGCATGTAAAAATTCATTTTATTATGACTAAGTATGTACAGTGTGCTTAAAGTATTAAATAAATAAGAAAAAAAAAACCTAAACAACTTACAACAGAAACCAAAGCATTCTTATTCAAATACAAGCACTCTAGTGGTAACAATCCCAGTTCCGAATGCTTAGCTAATGCCCGTCTCAGCTCACTGATCATATCACTGAATATTGGTCTGGTTTCATCAAATTCTGCTATCTCCGTGTTGAGGGTGCCCGCTGACGGGAACGTCTTGAGTGTCTCTGCCAGCATGGCCACCCAAAGATCTGAGTCCACGGCTGCCACTTCAATGATCTCTTCGAGTTCATTTCGCCACTGGAAAAAGGGGATAGAGTTATCATATGGAACAAATTATAAAAAAAAAAAATGCCTGTCTGTAACTGCTACCAAAGCTTGGTCACTAAATAACACGAGACACATAGTGATAGGTCTTTGTTTGAAATTCTATGTTACATACACATACATAAACTCACACCATCTTCCTGTGGGGGTAGCCAGAAACTACAGAATGCCACCTGCTACGATCCTTACATACTCATTTTGCCTCGTTTACGTTCATACATCTGGTCATACAAGCACGCTGCTATGTTCTGCAACCATGCTATATTAATACATATTAGCCAACATGTTTCGCAGATAGACAGATGAATCTCAATATAAAGGCACATACTGAAGGTTGCTCTGCCTTTGGTATAATAATACCAGACTGTTACAGTCCCACTGCAGGGCACAGGCCTCGTCTCATACAGTACCATCTTCACCTTACTTGCTCATGATGGGTTGGTGATATCAAACTTAAATTAGCTATATAGCAGGTGGCGTTTTGTGGTTTCTGCATACCACCATGGGAAGAAAACGTGAATTTATGTATGTATGTATTAACTATATCTAATATATAAAAATCTCTAGTCACAGTGTTAGTTATCGAACTCCTCCGAAACGGCTTGACCAATTTTTATGTTTTTTTTTTTTTATATATTTGGTAAGTCTGAGAATAGGTTGTAAAGTATTTTACATACCGCTGCGGGTGCAATCGCGCGGCGCAGCTAGTATTGGTATAAATGTTTTGATAATGTAACATCACATCATGCCTGTATGCCACTAAACGTTAGGCACAGGTGTACCTCTGCCATGCTTATGATAATTACAGTAAGTCACATTTTTGTTGATATTGAATTAAGTACATATTTGGAATGTAGAAATTGAGATCTGCATTTCTATATTTTTTTAATTTGTAAATCTGGCATAGAAAATCAAATAAGCTTAAGAAATGAAATGTTGAAATGTAGATCTCAATCTCTACATTCCAAATATGTAATTAACTCAATATCGACAAAAATGTGACTTACTGTAATTATTTATTATCATATGCACGGCTATAGTACACCCACATTTCATTTGGTATTTTATTTTTTTAATTTTTGCATATTTTTACTAGAACAGATTGTGTCTAGTGTCCTTGAGCTTACAAAAACAGCCCAGAACATAATAAACTATCCATTGAGACATTAACTCATGATTACATGTTGTTAGCATAATGGTACCAGCACACACCATTCATTAAAACAACCTACTCAAGGTGTCAGTCATTCTTGTCAGTTCACTGTCATTACGACAACTGGCTGACCATTTCATTCACAATGCCGCATGTAGTGTGTTGAATTAAGGGTAATAAAAATAATACATGCCGTATTATTGTTGCATCTTGGAAATGTTACCATTAAAATCTTATTGGGTATGGAATGCTATGTTTCTTAACATGATTGTGATAGATCTAATGTTATGAGGTTTTTGTTAAGACTAATTGACTTCACTGGAATGTGCAAGTGTATTATTAAGCCATTTTCGCTGCTTCGCCGATATTTACACTTAATAGAAATGCTATGTAAGAATTTCTGCCAATTTTTAGAGTAACTTTGCAGTATTTAATGCTGATAACTTGCTGTTCTACAGTTGTAAGCAATAAATACTACAAAATATGGTTACAATTTTATAGAATTTAAATTGTACATGGTGCTATGTACGCGAGTAACCAGAAACATAGGGTACAACAAACTTTCTACATTTGATTCACAATAGGATGCACCAGGATTGTATTTAATTATGTTACAATAATTGGACTACCGAGATGACAACTAATAGAGAAGTATGGAAAAAAATAACATGCTGTATCAACCCCATTCATCGACGAGAGGAGATCTATGTCCCAGCTGTGGGAACGCTACAGACTGCTTATGCTTATGCTTGGGGCAGGAGATGATAATGATGATGACAACAGTGGGACTGAGTCACAGACATCGAGACAGTGTCTAGAACAGTTTGACAACTGAATTTAAACTGAATTTCAGTGTAAACTATACTATAGTAACCTATAATTTGTGTAAACATTAGCAGTAAATACCTTTCCTAAATGCTATTGTAAACCAATGTTGAATGTATATGTATATGCTGTTGGTGTTCTTTAAATAAATAAGTAAACTATACTGCTCCATGTCTACCTGCAGAGGAATATAGCGGCAATATCAATAATTCTATAAAACATAATATTGTTGTATGAACAAGAAGAACCAAATCAATTTTAACATTACTCTAGGACTAAATATTTGTAAAAACAATGCTCTTTACCAACATCAATATGCAATGTGTTGTTCAAAATATTTAATGTCATAGAAAATCTATTTGAAAACTAATTCATAATTGCTGTATATCAATGCCTTTACCTAATTCAATAATGAAACAACATGATGGTCCTTGAAAATCTATTTCACAACATTGGACTGATATTGACATTATAGGTTTTATCTATGTCGAAAGGTTCGTGTAATCATAGCAAGTCATAAACTGAGGTTCTAATGCACTCTTATCATAGTACTTTACTAATTTAACTGAATTGTTTCGTAATTTACCAAACGTAAATAGCAAGTCAGTATTTTCTAAGCTCATAAATAACGGTTATTAGTACCTCGAAACTGGCAGAAATTAGCCGCTAGTGTTAAAAGGTAATATATCTCTAATTGATAGGCTGTAAAAATGCAATAAAAATAAATTCAACAAAAATCTTTAGCACGTAAATTCAATACATGACAACAAATAAAACTAATACATACATGCGTGATACTGCATCTCATTCCCACTCATAGCTACAAATATGTTAAGAAAGAGACAAAAAACACAATACAGTTACGCAAAACCATAGAAGAGAAAAGTTACCTCCTCAACATTTCTGCGCGGGATATGAAAGAAACTTAGCAATAATTTCAATTTCACTTGCGTTTGCAAATCTGGAAAACAGTCCTTGATGTTTTTCAACACTTCGGCATTTAATTGCGTACAAATTGAGCCGCTTGTCCACGAATCATTCGAAGTACCGAGTTTATTGTGGAGCCACAAAGATGTGTCACTATCCCGAACGTTCGCCATCTTGCAACTGAAATAGTGACGTATTCGCCATGTGTCTTTTGAACATACTTTTGAACGAAGGTCGATAAAAATATTTATTTTCTGCAACAATCATTATTTAATTATATAGCTATAAACATGAATAAATATTTAGGAATTACTTGTTAACTGTTAAAAATTGGAAACTAACACATACAAGAAATATTTATTGTCTCGTAATGCCCATGTTTACATCATCATCATCATGCTGTCATTTCGATAAAATCAACAGCGCATCATTTTAAAAAAGCAACACTAGCAAGTTCATCAAATTGTCTATGCACGATCCTATTCTCACAGACCTTAATAAGTTTTATTATTCGTGGCAAGTAGTTGCTTATCCTTTCAGTTTCTTGAAATTTAAAAACTAAAAACCTAATGCTAGGTCACGGACTGGAAAAAAATCAATTTTTCTAGTCCGTGTGCTAGGTATACACACAGCGACTTTCCATATCTTGTTAGCCGGCTAGCTTAACTTGATGATATAAAATTATTTTAATATTTAAAAAAAAGAAAATAAATAACTAAAAAAAAACATTTGAGTCGATGAATATTCTTGCCATTACTTGATTGTCAAAAATTATTACGTTGGCAAACCATTGACAATAGAGACGTATTTGTACGCGCCATATTTGATTTTTTGTTTTTGTAATGTTATTTTTATTGATCAAACATTACCCTCAGATTACAGAACAAAACTGCTGTATATAGTTATTATACTCTTTAACACTTTGTTTTGTAATCTGAGGCAATAACTTATTTTAGCGTGAAGCTCTACATTTTTTAATCGTGTAAACTATGTCAGAAGCGTCGATAACCGTGCCGTTGAATATTTATGAAGAAGAAATAAATGAAGAAACAACATGGGATCTGTCATCCCAAGGACTGAAAAGTGTGCCCGAAATAAAAAACCCCCATTTGTGTGTAAGTGTTAATTAGATACCATTTCATAGATTCATATGTTTTTTATTTATTTAGGATTCTCGCTTTTAGAACCTATCTCATTTGATGGTAAGCGATGATGCGGTTGCGAATAGTGCACTCTTTCCCAGGAGTAACCTGCCATAGTCACTCTCTACAATAAGATATAACTACTATACAAGGGATATATTTGCTCTAGGAGCTATTATATGAATAAAAAAACCGGAGCTCTTTGGTTTGCAATTTAACCTATTTACCTAAAGGTATTTTTTATTACAGATACTGTACCTTCAAAACAACGGAATAAAAACTTTACCAGATGATCTATTTCCCTCTTTACCTTATATAATGTACTTAGATTTGAGGGACAATCAAATAACCGATATACCAAAATCCATCAATCACCACCCGAACCTCACGCACTTGTTGTTACAAAACAACAAACTATCATCACTCCCGAACGAACTAGGAACTGTCATTAACTTGAAAGTCCTTCAATTAGGCGGGAACCCACTTATGTATCCGCCAAGAGAAGTAATAAACGCGGGAGTTTTAAGCGTGAAACAATTTCTAAACCACAAATTCATTGATGAAATGTTCGAAAACGCCTCCCGCTCCGATACGTCTGAAACTACGGTAAGCACAAGCGGAATTAGTCCTGAAAACTATAGTCAAGGTGGCCGGAGCTACAATTCGGTTATTGATATGGCCAAATTGAAAAAAAATATGTCTGTCCATTTCAATGAGAAAGATTTGGACGATTCTGACGAAGATGTGTATGCGGGAATTAAAAGGAAGTGTCCAAAATTAGCAAAGAGTCGATCTACTATATCGACATATTATCAAAGTTCGAAATATGTTCAACCATCAAGCGCGGATGGGAAAAAGGTTTTTGAGGCTAAAATAAAACAAAGCCATTTGAGAGATTTGGCTATAAAGAAGCACAAAGATTTACTAGCGACAAGAGACAATATTCTACAAGGGAGAAAGTGTGTTCTTTTCTTTAAACAATTTTTATGTACCTACCCACCTACTTTTCTTTTTACTCTGGTCAGGGTTTTGTTTTTGGTTGCTAGTCTATTATAACTGTGGCTAAACGTAGGTAGTGCAAATAAAAAGGAAAAACAACATTGCTTTTTTAAATACATATATTTTTACGCTTTTCCTGTAACTTTTTGTTTAAACCAAACTAGGTACCTAAAGCTTTTCCAAGAAAAGTATGTGTTTCGGGAATCATCGTCTCATCTTCGGAAATACGGACGCGCGTTTACGAATGTTACGATTACGACCATGGAAGTAGGTACTTGCCTAATTTGTATTAGGTACTATGTATAATTTTGCACGGTGCACTAATACAAAGCGCGGTAGTATAAAAAAATAGAATCGATGCCTCTGTGGGATACCTCGTGGCGCGACGTTCGCTTTCGAAGATTACCGAAGCGCAAAACTTTTCTGGTTTACCACTTTTGCTTACCATTACATCTTCCAGGAACCTAGAACAACTAAAAAACTGGCGAAACAACTACATTATTAATAAAAGCAAAGTAAACAGTTCATACAAATTGGAATCGAAGGATTACCCTTACGACACAAATCCTGATTACATGACAGTTTTGAGCAGAGAGGACTTAGAGAAAGATTTGCCTGATAAATTTAAAAAGAATTTGATACGAAGGTGCAAACCAACTGTACCTAGGAAGAGTAACAACGATATCCATTTAGCTTTGAAGATAAAACAGCTGTTTGAAAATCTGGAAGCTATTGATTTGAATAGGAAAGATATGACGCCAAGGACAGAGCAGAAAATGCTGCTGAATGAGATACAAAAGGTATACCTCTGCGGCTCAGACTAAATAAACAATCAAGATATAGCGCTGCGAACAATACAGTGAAGCATGCAAAAACTACACCTTACTCTGTGTATACACGTCCACACGCACATTTACAAACCAATTTACTCTCACATCACTCACACACACAATCTCTCACAAGTGCACCCATGTTTACGAAACCAACCTTACGCCACTGCTGATAGCGCTGTCTTGATTTTTTATTTGGTCTGAACTCTGTGGTTGAAAAACAACGGTATAGTCAACAGCACGTCTATCTTATCAATTTCACATTGGGAGCTCCATTATGCAGCAGCATAATGCACGATTCTTGAAGTTTAAGTATTAACACCGATGTGCAGTAGACTGTAGTTTAGTTTTGTGATAAAATTATCTTAATCGTGTCGTAAATCTTGCCTTAACCGTGATTATTTTGTATACAGCCCCGCCTGTCTTGTTGGTCTAGTGGGCGCAAGCGCTACTGCTGAGCATGAAGTCCTGGGTTCGATTCCCTGGTCAAGCAGTGTTATTGGGTTTTTCTATCTGGAATTTCTCAGTAGCAGCCCGGAGTTAGGATATGTGCTTGATGGCAATAGTCTCGCCCCCTATTATTACATGGAACACTTGAAAACATAAGTGGCGATATGTGGGTGTACTATAGGTACCTTTGCCTAACAATTCGAGGATTACAGGCGTGATGTTATGAAATAATATTAATTTATTTCTTGGCGGTCTTTTATTGGGACCCTTATTCGTTCGTGTTGAGAAAACACTTCTTGTTTTAGCTTCCATTTTTATTTTACACTTCTTGGTAAAAAACAATACGATAAGTAAGGTATGTACAGTCAGCAAAAGAGATAAGTATCCAGGGTCGCCGGATTTAGTCTAAGTTTAGTAAGAAACCGATGAATGTTTTCGCATAAAATAAAATAAAATGAATAGAAAGCAAACTGGTAATTTATTGAATTTTATTTTATTCGAAAACATTCATCGGTTTCTTACTAAACTTCAACTACATCCAGCGAACCTGGATACTTATCTCTTTTGCTGACTGTACCTACCAATTTCAAGAAAATTAATGATTTTATTGATTTGATCTTGTCGGTTCTAATACAACTATTTTGTCGTAGATATCGGAAATAAAGCAGAAACTTTTGGAGCTTTCGACGACCAACAATAGAACCGCTGAACCAGAATGAAGGGCTACACGAACTTTTTATTATGACAAGTATTTTTATTTTATATACAATAATATGGTATTTATTGCTAGAAAACATAACTTCTCGAGGCTTTGGAAAATAAAAAGCTATATTAGATTTTTATTATTTTTATTATTATAGGTTTATCATCAAAATGGCCGGTACCATTATAAAACGCATAGAAATAACACAAAAATATAACTGACACTTACGTTAAAATAATCATGGTTACACACAATACGCTGTTTTAAAAGTACTTAGCCATTACATAAAATTACAGCCCGATGCAAACTTTATGGCGGTTCTGAACACGAGGCGAGTAGCTGCGCAGTAACAAATTCATGTGACCGCGGGGGTGAGAGATGGGGTACTGCGCAGTGCCGCACACTTCAGAACCGCCATAAAGTTTGAAGCTCACTGTAACAGCCTTATGACAAATTTGCTCAGATACTTGGGCAATGTTGACAAAGACCTATGAACAAATAAAATAATATAAAAGGAACATTACAACTGAATTGGATGTAGTTAAATGAAAAGGATCCAACCCACAAATGGCAGAAAATGAATTGTGATACCAATGTGTGTGTGTTTTCGTATTATTGTTCATTTAAGGCCGCCATTTGTGGGTTGGATCCTTTTCGTTTAACTACGTCCAATTATCTATCATATTTATTTATATTTTCATTAGACATATAAAATTGTTAATTTACCTTAATTAGTGACTACACATTCTGTTAAAAAACTACTGTATTTTCATTTTGTTTTGAACAATTTAATGTAATGTACCAAACACTCAAAAAATTTACAAAAATCGGTTTTTAATTATAATTTTTTATAATACTGAAGCACTGAACGTATATGACGATAAAAAATTTAAAAAAAAAATCATATCATTAGACTTATTTTTATTGCTGATACAGAAAGCAAAAAAAAAATGCAAAATTGTGCAATAAAATACTATAGGATAACATTTTGCTTATATCAAAATTCGATAATAACTAAATAAATTTTGGATAATTATAAATAAAAACTATTCATGTAATTGTGATTAGAAAATAAAGAGAAGTTCAATAATAAGTGAGATTGTTGTCAAGAATTTCATGAATATCTTTATAGAGCATGATGTGGTCGTCTCTCCTCTCACGTGGGTTCAAATCCGGGCTAGTACCAATGCGGTTTTTCAATTCATATGTAAGTACAGACCATATTATGTACAGTTCATATGCACATCAAGTTACCACAAACTGTCAGATTTTCTCATTCGATTTTGAAATGTGACAGTTTCGTGTAGCTGAGCTGCACATTACTGACATCAGTGAATTAAAACATCGTAAGGAAACCTGGACATAAATAGTTAAGGGGGATGCGCTAATATAGCCCGCGAAATTAAAATTTACTTACGTTTTTTTTGCAATTTGCAGGTCAGTGTCAGGTTATATGTCGATTAAAATATGATTGGCGGCCGTAACAAAAATGCTTTATAGAATTATAATCATTAGAATCAGCAATACAACTCCTTAGATTTGGCGTCAAATACCAAGATTTCATAAAATAGTTGTTAATATAACATAAAGAGATATATTGATGATTTTTGTGATTTAATTCTATAAATACATATTTGTTACGGCCGCGAATCATATTTAGATCAACATACAATATGCTACTGACCTGCAAATTGCAAAAAACGTAAGAAAATTTGAATTTCGCGAGCTACCTTGGCGCAACCAACTTAATGTGGTTTGAAACCGGTAACTCGTCTTGAGCAAGCATCAATGCTCGTGCCTTCTCTGTATGAGAAGAGGCCTTTACCCTGCAGTGGTACAGTAATAGGCTGGCATTACTATTATTAGTTATAGACCAAACTTACAAATTATTTCGATTTACAAAATGTTTTCCAATTTATTGCTTTTATACAATTGGTTAACTATTCATCTAAGATCCAGAAAATGGTAAAATTTGTTGTTAAAAAAAAGGAAACTGCTCTAAATGGAATGAATTGTCCAGTTATTCTCCAAATATCATTTTGAAACTCGAAAAGTATCCAGACATAAATCAGTGAATATTAACTTTAAAAAAATATTAGTCCGCTTTCGAATTGTGTGCGATACTTGGGTGAGATTCGAAGTGAACTTGACATAATAGGACTGCAAACGAGTTAACCAATCAAAAATAGACCTAATCACATTTTGATTCTTATTTATTCTAACATTTCTATACATGCAGTATTCAATTTACTGAAACTATTTCTTTACACACAGTAATATTGTTCACATGCTTACAACTATATACAAAACATTACTTACAACTGCAATTGAAGTTTATAAGCCCAGTTCACACTTTGTCGTGACGGCAGATAGCTTCAAAGGACAGAAATCCCGGGAAAAAAAAATCGTGACCACACAGTGTGAACCATGCATTATATTATTCGTAATAATCTATCAGGGACATAGCAATATTTACTGACAAATAGGAGCTTTATGCCAATAATTAGTTTATTCTATACATATCCTCGTTACATGCGAATGCGAAGCATTTTTTTTCTTGTGTAATGTCTTTTGAAGGTAGTTATTATTGGGTACCTTTATTTTGTCACATTTCTATTATTGTTAGCGTCGTATGTATGTATTAAAAAAAAAAAAAACTTTCTTTTATCTAGCTTTTTTCTTAATTTAAATCTAGTCTTATAACTACTGATAAACAATGTAAATCTTAAGTTTTACCGGTGAATCTCAGGATTGATTTGTTGGTCTTGATAATAAACTGAGGTTCAGGATTTCAAGGATGCGCTAAGGTAGCCCGCGAAATACAAATTTACTTACGTTTTTAGTAATTTGCAGGTCAGTGTCAGGTTGTATGTTGATAAAAATATGATTCGCGACTGTAACAAATATGGCTTTACAGAATTAGAATCAGCAATACAACTCCATAAGTTAGAATTGACCTCAAATGTCATAATTTCATGAAATACTCATTCAATAGGGTACTATGAACTTAGAGCGATGTATTGATGATTTTTATGATTATAATTCTATAAATAAATTATTGTTACGACCGCGAATCATATTTAGATCAACATACAACCTGTTATTGACTTGTAAATCGCATAAAACGTAAGAAAATTTGGATTTCGCGGGCTACCCTGACGCTTCCCCTTAACCAGTAACTTTTTACCAGAATGAAAATTGATTCAAATAGGGAAAACATTCAATATTTATTTTCAGAAATGAGATAAAAAGCTCCATTATTACAAGACATACTACTGAAATGAAAGAATTGTAAACAAATGAAAACTCTATCGGAATAAAAGCTTTCTATACTAAATTTGAAACAAGATTAGAAATTTAAATAAACCTTTTTTCAGTCCGTTCAACTAATTTTGACTTCTAGTCCGAGGGCATAAAAAGCAAAAACGTGGTTATAATACCAACTATTATTGCAGCTGCCATTTGTCATGCCACCAATGCAATAGAAGTTAAAATCGGTTGAACGGACTGTAAAAAGGATTTTTTAAACTAATCTTATTTCAAATGGAGTACAGGTAACATTTGATTTTAAACAAACTTTTGATATGTAAGAATAAATAACATTCGAGGAAATCAAAATTACAGTCCTTTAAGGATTATCTTCCATACCTTATACTTACATAGTTGCCAAGTCCGACCCACATATTATAACTAATATAGATAGTCAGGGAAATTAACTGTTACGCAAATTAATTGACTCCCCACGTTACGTCACGCCGTTTCATACAAATCAGAGGACGACAGTTGTTATTTGAATTTACGGACAATTTAAGTTGTTAGTAAGGCTCCAATTACATTATCATATAAATATCATCAGAGATGTTTGAGTAATTATTATATGAAGCACCTATGACGGTATAATAACAACACATGATTCATATCGTCTATGATCATTGATCATAGTTATGAGATCCTATTTGACAGCTTGCGTACAAATGTGATCATAGCCGTCTAACCTCAAAAATGGCGCCATAATGCAAGAATTTCGACTGGAATATCGAAACAACAAAAATATAATAAACCTTTACCAGGAAAACGAGTGTATATATAATAATCTTGAATTAATAAATGTTGAATGCCATAATTAATTACAGACACCATTAAAAAGCCATTGTCTCGCGTGGATCCACGATCGAAAGGTAAAAAAATTAAGAATAGTATCATTTAACTATGATAATAGAATTTGATAGATATGAAATCATATATAAATGATAAAAATATGATAGTGTAATGAGCGCCAAAGACATGTTGTGTCGACCCTAAATAAATTGGGATAAGGGCAGGCGAATGACGATGAGTCAATTTGCATAACAATTAATTACCCTTACTTAATGATAAACGAAGTTTACAAAACATGCCATTTGCATCCCAAGACTTACTTTTTATCACTAACCCACTGAATAGAAATCAGAACCAGCTCAGTACAATACGGCCGATGAAACATGGCTGGTCTGAACTTTGCGTGTGAGTTTACATGCGCGAAACTTCGGAGAGCGTATGTTCAGACCGGCTGTGATTCATTGGCCGTAATGTAGTTTCTGAGATGACTACAACCAAATTATCTTACGAAGTTACATATTTATCACAACTGCACACTCACCGATTATTTACCAGTCACTTATGACTTAACTCAGTCTTTACCTTTAGTTGACTAGGATTTTAATATCCAATAACACACGTTAATAAAACGTTTGCTAATTTTCTATCCTCTTGGAAAATTATTAAATGTTTCATGACGTGTGGCTCCACCCGCGTAGTGTTTTGTTATTTGACAAAATTAAAAAAAAAACAATGTAACTGTAGTTATGTTTAGAATCAATATGTTTTTTTTAGTTTACTATTTTCTAAATGGCCTTTTATAATGGAAGGCAGAATGTTTTGGCTTAAATAATTGGCATCATTCTACTAAATAGCTCAGCTCAAAACTTTATCCCCCACTCTCTCTTCCGATGCTTCAAAATAAAGATAGAATCAAGTTTAGCCGATCATTTTATTAGAGGGGAAAAAAGTGCGAGTTTAGAACCCTGCAAGATCGAATTTGAAGCCAGTAAGCTTCAAATTCGATCTTTCAGGGTTCGAAATTTGTATGGATAAAATAATAATAGTCTAGTTTCTCAACCTCTTCATAAATTCTGATTTAGTTATCTAGAACATTCTGGGCATTGTATTACATGCCCTAAGATTTATGATAAGCTATTGAATTAGAGCCAAAGAAAAAAATATTTCAGATTTTTTATTATTTTCATATTTTATTCGAACATCAAAACATAAATAATTCAATAGTTCCAGATTTATTTAAAAACAAATAGTGAACTTGTGATACTTATAAAGGTATAAAGTATTAAGCTAAATATACAATTCATAATACTACCTACTATTTATGTTTTAGTACACAATATTCTACATTAAAAATGCGGCTTAGAATTAGTATATTGTTCGTTATAATAGTTTGATATGAACATCAATTAACGGTGAAGCAGTTTCTTGATTTCGTTTTAGTGATAAATGATTTTTTATTACTAATGCCTCTAAAGAACTAGTTGAAGCTCCAAAGCGAATAGCAGGTATCGTTATTTGTTTGCACCGCTATTTCTTTTCAACCAATTTCAAAAAAAGAAAGTAATTTTTAGGAGTTTTTTGTTACCTATGACATTTTATACATAATTATATGACTCATTTAGATGCAAAGGCAGCAACATCCTATTTTTCAATGATAGCAACATTTAATGCAGTCTGTCAATGTCAAATCAGCATCATTATTTGACTTAATAAGTTTCTAGCAAAATCAGAAACGTCTCATTTAAAACAACCGTTGAAATTAGGTGTGCAGGAAAAAAAGCAATATTCAATAGTGAATGCACGGCTTTGAAACCAAAAATATTGTGTACTGATATTTTGGTTTATTTGGATGTTGCTACCTTTGCATCTATATAACTCCGTTATTACAAAGGAAGGATTATCCGTTGAACGCACCATTACATTATATGTATACAGAGATACTACATTAAAATCTTGGCAGTTTTCTTACGTTAGTACCTTTTATTTTTAATCATACAGATTGTTATAATAGCAATCATGGGCACCTTTCTAGGAATGAAATATTTATGAAAACAAACAACTTTTATTAAAGAGACATACTCTGAAACATCGAAAATTTTTTTGCTGTCCATACGAAAATGCAATACCGGTAAAAAATGCCGCTATATATTTAGTATATTCGACTCCATAGTCATGAAAGGAGAAATATCTAAGGACCACACGCTATTAGCACGAAGATTATAAAAAATTAAGTGATTTATATGCAGCAGAGAAGCATCTAAAAGGTGCTCTCCCGAACGGTAACGCCGCCTAATCACAATAACAGACCGCAAAAATACTACTGGTTTCTATGTAAATGTTAAGGAAACGACTCCGTAGATGGCGACGTTGCCGCCTGACGCTGCGGTGTAGCGTCGACCGCAGACCGCAAACTAGTACTGTCGTCACTGGTTGTCACTAACAACGCTCTGTTAGTGACAGCCAGTGACGGCAGTACGGCAAGACTTAATTTGTTGTAAGACAAAACACTATCGCGAAACTGAAAAAGAGAAATATCGCTACCGTAAAAGTTGTGACGCCGCGTTCGGAATTTAAACTGGAGTGGCATGTCGAGTTGCTGCGGTCTTTCATTGTGTTAGGGAGACGTAGCCGCTTGCGGTTGCAGAAGAGCACCTTAACGTTTCTTAACATTAACTGCTACAAAACCTCAGTGCTTACGCTTCCGCCTGCGCCTCAGCCGGTACCCGTGCACCCGCACGCTGCGCACGCGCTAGAAGGAGCGCGCGAGGTACACGCGGCCGCACGCGCCGCGCTGCAGCTCCACGAAGCCCAGCTTGCTGTAGAACTGGTGCAGGTAGTGGTCCGTCGCGTTTATGCACGCGTGGACTCCGCTTGCACCTGGGAATAAATATTGTCAAAGTTTTGAAACGGAAGGAACTGGGGCGGCGTCTACATCGCCACATGCGAAGCTACGCGTCACACTGACGTCACGCTAGATCCTGCATCGCGCAAGTAAAGTTTACCGCGCAACTAGCATAATATAATTATACATCGTCCCGACATCAAACGTCGTACAGTTGCCCGCCAGACAGCACGCGTCTAGTCGGACGATCCTCCCTTTTCTGTGGAGGTATGAGTGAACTTTACACCCTGGTCCTTATGAGGAATGCCTCTATAGAACTATTATTAGCTTCATGTAATTATTTGAAACCTCGATTTTGTCAATAACAGCATGACATCATAGAAAAGGCACAGTGCCTTAAACCCGCCTTCTTTTTACGCTGTCTTTTTATCACCAGAGAAATATCTTGTGGTAATGGTTCTAGTTTGGGCGTCTTTGCATGCGAGATTTGTGTCACTAAACGGAGCTGCGATACAAAAACAGTTCATAGAAAACGTGTGCGGTCGGGGACCCCCGTCACGGGTGCCATAGCTTAGAACAAAAGTAAGGGAATCATAACCGACCAGTTTAGGTAGGCTTCTGATTTTCGAGATACACTACGCAATAAGTTTAATTTAATTATTGGTAGATGGCGCTGTTCTCAAAATGTTCATGGTTTCGTCTAAACATATGTTCCATTTTAATCAGATTTTCTTAAAATAAAATCATTTTTTTTACAAATAAAAATATTTAAGGAATTGAGACACCTTTTAATTTTTTTGTATTGAACATACAACGTTTGTTTAAATGGATCAAATCATCTTATAATGCAACGCTAATTTTTGAAACTTTTTTAAATATTAAATGGGAAAAAAGGAACGCAACTCGCGTAATTTTGAAAGGGAAATTATGAGTGCAGCAACAAAAGTTTTCTTTAGCACCTGCAACCTAACGTCTTTTTTTATATGTAGGCAACGAGTTAATAGAACAGCTTCAATTATATTAATTCGTCATCTTTACTATTCCAACAGAATATCAAAAAACCAGCGTCAATTTACGAACGTAAATTAGTATGACTCAGACCTACCGATAAATATATTTACTTCTGAATTGATAACTCCGTGACTAATGTTGTAAGTGAGCTACTAAGCGAGCTCAGTACTTAGGGCACCCCGACTCGGACAGGTTAGGTTAGAAGGGAATGGCGGGGTCTTTCAGACCCCGCCATCCCCTTCGTGGTTATTTGTTTTTAAACAACCCAGAAGTAGGAGCCCCGCTAAGCGGATTCACAATGCGCGGGCATTATGAATAATGCCCCTATTTATTACTTGGTCCATAACGTTGCTTAAGAATTATCACCATGCTGCGTTATATTAACAGTAGCTCGTTTTACAATATATGGTCGCTTGAAAACCATTTATTAGACGCTAAAAGTTCGTCACTGAGCTATTAATTCATTAGACAACGAAATATATTTGAAGACGAGAATGACATTTTAAAGAAGCTGCTTTAATTAGCACCCATTTTGAAATAGTTGTATTTTTTTTAAATTCTGAATAGAATACAATAAAAATGAATGGACGCGCTTCGATTAATTTGTGATTTTTTCTTGACGACTTGGCTTGTACGGACATTGACTATTCTGCTCTTAACCATTGAGCTGGAAAAGTATTGGATACCGACAACATCGCTTTAACTGATTGACTCCTGCACGAAAATCAGGACCTGTTTATGAAACGCACTAATATTGTTGTATAAAAACATGAACGCGAGCAAGTGTTGTGTGCTGAACGGCAAAACTTGCCTTCAAATATTGTAAAAAAACGATGAAGAAGAAATAAAGTAGCTATTTGACATTGGATATGTTTTATTTTTAGTTCATATAAAAAACGACTACCTAACTAATACGGAACGAAATAGGACAGGGCCTACTGCAGATTTTAAGCTAGCTATATGAAGCTTTATATGTATACGTATAGCTATACCTATAGATATATTGTTTCATGGATTGTTGTTTTTAATTGTTGCTAGAGGGCGCCATGAAAATTTCGAGTGACGTCTCTATCTCAGTATATAAAGATGTGCTCTGTAACCCCCGTCAGGTACGAACTTCCTTCCACGATACTCGCACGCACACACGATCTTATATAATAGTAAGAAACAAAGAGAGAGAGAGAATGAAAATGTGAATTTAATACGCGTTTTTAATACAGAGTCATCTTGTATAAGTTTTTAGAAGCTTTCATAAAGTTGTCGCCACCTTGGATTTTCATTTTGACCTCACTTTAGCACCCTCGAAACCCGTGGAAACTAGTTTGCATAGTATGGAGGTGGAATAACGCTTGTTGTTGTGACGATTTCTACCCGTCAATTCCTACCGCAAGCCGCGTTAAAGAACAGACAGACACACACACACACACACACTACACACATACAGACTGACTATAGTGGTTTTCTTAGGACATAAATCAAATTCATCGGACCTTTCGTTTTCAATTACGGTCCTTTATGACGTTATATTTGTATGACTATTATAGAACTCACCGTGTGCTCTAAGCGCAGCTAACATGCAAGTCAACAGCCTGGCAGGCGCGAGCGGGTCGCGACACGCCGCTAGCACGCAGCACGTCAGCAGCGCGGGGTGAGAGCGTGTCACGCTTTCAGGAGCTCGCTCACATACGTTGAACTGATGAAAGTGACGGACGCATTCCTAGGAGAAAAGAAAATATAAGTAAGAAATAACACTCTCAACTAAGTGCCGAACGCATTCTTAAAAGCAAAAAATTAATCACAGCCTGTAAAATAAAACAGACTATGTGAGTTTTTAATTTCATCATCAATTCGGTTTTATGGGACGACACATATACACTTAATGGTATACACAAAATATTACAACTAACACAAAAAAAAAAATGCAGAGTAATGGTAACAAATTAGCTTGTTGCACTGGACTACGCGACAATATGACAGAAAGTTTCTTAGGTTAAGTAAAAACTCGCACACATTGACAAATCACAGACACATATGCACACACTTACATACGTACGTACCTATAGCATGCAGACACTTACAAAATCCAACAGCACTGACACAATTCACACCAACATGTACTTATACACTCTTTTTATGCCTATTTAAAGTTTTATATATGTACCCTAAATTGTATTAAATTGTCAACGGAACGAAGGAGCCTGGATCTCACAACACAGGGAATCCCAGTGTGAGGTCTAGGAATTCAATCCACTTGAATGTAAGCTTATCAAATAAATTTGTCCTTATTCTATTCTTCTTATTAATAAAATACATAAGAAATCAGACCATCACATCTCCTATACCACATTTAGAAGTGTACAATTCTACAAAATCGTTTTTTCCGAGTTACAGTTAACAATCTACAAATCTTTCGTATTTTTAACCGACTTCAAAAAAGGAGGAGGTTACTCAATTCGACCGTATTTTATTTTTATTTTATGTGTACGCGGATAACTTCGTCGTTTATGAACCGATTTTGATGATTTTCTTTTAAAGCGTATCTAACTGTAACTCACAAAGCTATGTTCAATAAATTGAAACCCAGTACATTATAATTATGTTAAATTTATGTCATCTCTTTACGTCCTAGGTTGCCTTAGTACTATATTGTCTTCCTCACTGCTACTGTCACTAGAACTGAACATTTTAATGGTACACAAATATATACGAACTAGCTTATGCCCGCGACTTCGTCTGCGTGAAATTTCTTGTTCTCCCGACCCACCCTGTCGCCTACCCGCGCTATACTTCGTTTTCGCTTAGCGTTCTTTGCGACTTTTTTGTTATTACTCGGCTCCTAAGGGTCGTAGCGTGACGTTAAGTAGCCTATAGCCTTCCTCAAGAATAGGGCTATCAATTGCAAAAATATTTTTTCAAATCCGACCGGTAGTTCCTGAGATTAGCGCGTTCGAGCAAACAAACAAACAAAATCTTCAGCTTTATTATTAGTATTATTAGTGTATAGATACAGATAAAATTGTAATTCCATCTGGCTTTGCGACTTATGCTACAATTCTACAAATATGTAAGCTAATCACTACAATTTACTGTAACGTAAACCTTATTCTTACAATAAAATTGTCAACTACTTTTTGGGTTTTCTGGAAAACCACGTCGTATAGGCTCCGTCGCGTAAAAATAACGCCGGCCTGTACCTGCGCACTAAGCGATTAATTTAATTCCAGTCTATTCCAAAGTACTAAGTAGCTAGTAAAGTACCTATTATGATTCTAAAATTAAACAATTACACTTACATTATAAAACAATAGAATATAATGAAGCAATAGTATATAATATTGTAACACGTCCCCTCCATGTCGCTCAGCGTTCTTTTTACGTGACGGGACCTGTACCTATGTTAATTTTTGTTTTACGCTAAATTGTAGAATTATCCCTACAATTTACATATTTGTAAGGTTTTCCTTACAATTCTGGTGTTTTGCCTATGACCGCATAAGTTGGAGACGCGTCGTTTGTGGTCGCGAACCTCAATATTGAGGGAACGACTAAGAAGATGTAGCTTAGAATTTTGTGGTACACGCTCTTATTTATATCTTATTTACAAGTTTGTAACTTGTAAATTGTAATTATAAGTTTTACGCCATAGGGTCCAGACCTATACCGGAGGACACGGTGGAGCATACGGTGGAGGTTTGCCCAGCTTGGGTGGAGCACCGCCGTGTCCTCGTGGCGGCGATCGGCGGCGGCGATCTCTCGCGTCTGGCCCTGGTACAGGCCATGGTACGGAGCGAGAGGGAATGGGAAGCCGTCACCTCCTTCTGCGAAGCAGTAATGCTCGCGAAGGAGGAGGCAGAGCGCGTGAGGGTGCGGCAATCGTTGCGCCCTCACGCCCCTAGTCGCCGCAGGAGGAGACACCCTGGGCGTCGGGAGTCAATTGCCGACTCCCGGCCACCGTAGGCGCGGGCTTGCGGATGGCGAGCAATGGGCAGCTCGCCATCCGGTAAGGACCAGGCCCGGGTCGACGGCGCGTTGTGTTCCACGCGCGCCTCAAAGAGATGTCAGCATCATTGAAGGGGTCCGATAGGGCCGATGCCTGCCGGGACCGCGGATTGTTCGAAAGAGTTACCGTGGCCCTGGCGCACAGGCAACTGAAGGAACACGGGTGCGTTTTAGTCAGTAAGAGTCTGACACGCCCTTCCGCTCCGCCCAGAGCGGGAGAGGTCATTTGATGATTTCCCATCCAAAAAAAAAAAAAAAACAGGGTCCAGACCTATAAATGTATTTGTGTACATGATATTGACTGATCGAGAACGCCTAGGGCATTAAGTCCGACTTAGTACCTTTTATGTGGCATAAAGTTTAATAAATAAATAAATCAAAGATAAACTAAAACATTACATTACATTATGACATCTAGCGTAAAAAAGTTAAATGGAGATGTGTTAAAGACACTTTAACTTGAAACAGTAGGACAGTAGCCGTCTCGTCTATGTATTTTGAACTTTATTCTAATTAAAGTAATGTTCTAACTCAAAAACTGACTTTAGAACCGGGTTTAAGTTGTCAATTTTGTATGCACAATCAGCCTATAATGTTCCCACTGCTGGGACACAGGCCTCCTTGTATAAAGACTTTAATTTTGGTATAAAGTTCGAAATACAAAAACTGGCTCGAGCGTATAAGCTGGACTCAAATTATAACTCATTTCGTAATTAGACAGTAGGGATTAAACAAAAATACAGTTACAGTTACCTTAGCTGCCTGACTAAGGTCTTGTCTCTCGGTCAGCTGTTCCGGGTACTTGGTGCACATTTCCGGTATCCACGCCACTTCCTGTCGCTTGTAGAACTCCTTACTATTCAGTACGGCGCACGCATATCCTACTATTTCCGGTTTCATTCCTGTTGGAGGAAGTTTGTTATGTTATTGCTGTTTTTTACTTTTAAACAATTAATGGTGATAAAAGGCAGCGTGGTTGATAAAGTTGCATTTTTTGCATGAGTATTGGAGGGTTAATTATCTTGTGCTAATATTACGTTTGCGGTGAGATTTTAGGTATTGTGCGCGGATTCATTATTCATTACGTGTCGCGTTCGAAGAGAGCATTCGTCGCTGAGGAAGGGGGGAAAGGAACTGACTTGGAATACTGGTGTGAGCTGTTTAGCTGGCTCCACGGGGCTTCATTAGTCGGTATTTTCTTCGGCACGAGATCACTGCCCCTCACTCACGATTAATGTTCACTCAAAGTTAATACGTTGCAGTACTAGTAGCTTTACATTATAGCGGTTATATAAGTTTCAGAAATTGTGCGCGCGCGCACGTTATAACGAGTATGTGACTTCAGCGGTGTCCCGATGCAAAGTGGCATTCGTAGTTCATTATGGGAGGAAAAGGGATATAGGAAGCGACCGAAATGCTCTCATAATGACAATCTTAAACATTTTATAGATTAATTAATTTAAGTACGAGGCTTTTTAGTCTATAAGAGTTAAATTATTTCGTGCCACATTTTTGGCGGCAACAAATATAGTTTTCAATGTTTTTGTTGGTATATTAGCGTGTGCTAGCTGACATATGGAAAATAATTTTATGTAATGCCTGGTGTTTTTTTTTTTTGTATATATTTGCATACTATTGTATATAACCAAGTTTTTCTAAGTGAACAGACAGCTGTGCTCCTGGGCAGTTTGTTGCGCCACTTCTCCCCAGCTTAAGCACTAGGAAGAGGTGAAGGGCGGGCGTTTTAGGGGACTTTCTTATGTAATTTTGACGTTCAAACAGTGCTGATTTTTTGCATGTTTGCCAAACATAAGAGATAGAAAAAATTCATGATAACAACCCATCTTTACTTCACAATCGTATTTAAACTTTATTATTTGATGTTCGAAAATATGGTTTTTAAGGCTGCCATTATGAGCCATGTCTAAGAGACAAATTTAGAATCTGTTTACAGCTGTCTTTTGAGTGTCTGTCATAGATAACAAATACAGTCAAGGAAATTAATTTATTCTTTTTCAAATTGACACACTGCACCCATTTGTCGTATTATAGCCATTTTATTCTGTCAAAGAATGACATTTTATTCCGTCAAAGGTTGTGATCTAAATATACCTACGAGAAAATTAAGTTAGCAGTCAATTTGCTAGGCAATTCATTACCCTGACATTAAATAATCGAAATAAAAGTTAAATTTATGTGGAAATGTTTTGCAGATCACGTTATTTTTTTTTTCATATTAAAGTTTTAGTTTAGTTTTATTTAAGTTTTCTTTACTAACACTACTGTATGGATTCTCTGTGGTCTACGTTATTAAAACCTGGTCTATAGAAACAAGACTTACCGTTAACTCTAGGCTCTATGGTTCGCTTGTCATCATCATCTCCTGACTGTTCCGCCTCCTGAGGAATACATTCCTCGTCGTCTTCTATCACCATGCATAGCTCAGGAACTAGCGTCAGGAATGGTGCTACTAGCCTGGGACAGAAATTGCATTTGTTAACACTTGTTCTTTAACCAAAACCATACCTTTTTGTGTTAGTTTAGTTAATTTATTTATCTAAATTACAAGTCATTAATACATTGTCATTCAATAGTAGGTACAGACGTGTAGATACGGTTGGTCATCTTACAGTATGTCACAGTTTTAATATTTTTTAATCTTAGTTTTCCTTGAAACAATTCGTTTATTTCAGACATACGAAGAAAGTACTTTTAAGCGAGGTTTTGATTGTTTTGTACCATTCTAAAATCAACTGTATTTGACAAGGATAAAGTTGATATATCGACGGTGAACTATCAATATCTAATAGCTAAGATTTTCATTCAATTGCATATTCGTAGGTAAAATATGAAAGACCTCGTATTTGCAAAGACATAAGGTTTGAAACCATCACGAGCGATTCCTACTATTTTTTTAATATAAGTAATTTTTCGATTCAAATGTTAAAAGCTATAGAAAATAAAAGATTTTTCCCCGCCTGTAAAATCATGTTTTTTTAGTTACTAGATATTGATACTACACCGTCGATATGTAAAGGGAATAACGTGTATGGAAACAAAGATTTGAATTGACTTTAACCAGGGGCGTAGCTACCGCCGTATCAATGATACGGGGCCCCCCCGACGTGACGTAAAATATTATCCGTAATTCTTAATGATAAGAGGCCCGTTATTAATGAGTACCTAATGAAAAAAAATCAAATGAATGAAATTAGCTCGTGGCTTCAAACTAAAAGCATTTATTTCAATTAAACCATTTACATTTGAATTGTCAAGAGGTCGGTCAGTTAGAAAGATGAAGCTAGTTAGTTGCCCAATCCAAAGCGTAGTAGGGTATCTTTGGAGAAGAACGGGCATGAAACTCACAATAATAGCTATACTTTCCAAGTCAGTGTGTTACTTTGTTAAATCAATACCTAGGTTAGGTATTGTTTTTTGAAGCTTCGCTGCAGTCAAGTAAAAAGGGCCCCCTACAAGTTTCGATACAGGGCCCCGTTAGGACTAGCTACGCTACTGTCTTTAACATACCTGTCAGCCGGCAATGTTTGTAAATCGCTAGGGAAAAGATCACTGCAGTCAGAACCGTCTCGACACGTCTTGTGGCATATCGCGCAAACCTGTAACAATTTTTTAAGTTTTTTTTTTTTATTTCATCCTTTACCATGACCTGTTTATATGTTGTTGTATATTCTATCTATCATTTACTATACAGAATATATTTCTTAGTATTTAACAAAATACAGTGTTATTTTAAACATGGCACATCTTATCACAATAAAAAAAATCGCGGCAGTCTTTGGGGACTGCCGATCGAAGTGAAAACTAAGTAACTTGTAAACCCGCTCATGGGAAGCGTGCTGTGACGATGACGAGTTTCACGCTATTTGTTCACCCAAAAAGTACACACATATACACAGTATACATATAGCTCATGGAAAGCGTTCGGTGACGATGACGCGAGTTCCATGATTTTTGTTCACCCAAAATGTGCTCAACGCGCCTAAAGAAGTTTTCACTTCAAAAAAACAGAAGTCCTTAAAGAACTGCGGCTGATCATGGGTTCAAAGCCCTCATTTTGAGCTAAATTCGCAAGCTTTTTAAACGTACACAACCGAATATTTCCGAAGAACTTACCGCTTCTTCATCAGCCGTAGAATAAGGCCTTATCGTGAGTGGTAGTATCGTGGGTGGTGGTAATGTTCTCAAAGCGTCGCTGTTACATTCTACTGGTAATAATCTTCGTAAGTCTGCTGTAAGACCTCCTCGGAACACCCAGGGTTCTTGGCTACCACTCTCGAATGCCTCGCGCCAACCTTTTGAAAACCCTGTAGAAGAAAATGTCAACTCAAAATCAAAGCATTTATTTCAAATAAACCAATTATTATTATTACTATTGTTTGAGTTATTGGTGTCACGTGTCAGGAAATTAATATATGTGTTTAAAAACCTTAGAACCTCGGCAGATTTTCAGACGTTAAAAACCGTATATTTTGCACTAGCACATTCCGTCATAACCTACTGCATTACCGCGTGGGGATTCTCTGGTAAATGCTTTCTACTTCGTCTGGAAAGAGCACAAAGAGCCGTTCTAAAAGTCATGGCACATAAACCTATTCGCTTCCCCACGCACGACTTGTATGCTCTTTGCAAAGTGACTTCTGTAAGACAAGCATTTCCGATAAACATATTATTACGTAAGCATACAGATATTGAATATGACCTTAATCTCAATACTCTAAAACGTAGAGTTAACAGAGTATGTCAGACAGAGAGCGTTAATCTGGTAATTGCGAGAAGACACTATAGCTTTTTGAGTCCTGTTATTTATAACAAAATTAATGAGAAGTTAAATATCTATCCGCTCTCGTTACGAGAGTGTAAATTGAAGATTGAAAAATGGCTCCAAAACCTGACTTATGAGGAAACAGAGAGCCTCATACAAACTTAATGTACATTAATATCTCTTCCTCCGCATACACATACACGCACCCCACACTCGCAGACGCACGCACGTCCATACTCTCCCTCACACACACGCACTCACACACACACTCACTCACACATACACTCACTCACACATACACTCACTCACACACACACTCACTCACACACACACTCACTCACACACACACTCACACATACCCACTTCTACTGCTACAACTACTATTAATAAATGTCTAGTTCTAGTTTTATTATTAAATGTTTATGTCTAGTTTCTACCTATAAGTAACCAAAACTGTTGTTATGGAACTCAGTTGTCTTTCGTTCCTGGGGTGGGCGCTAATAACTGCGACACAGTTACTAAACTAACGCAGTATTAACGTACACAAAAATTGTAATATGTTTTTGTTCCAATAAATATTTGTATTTTGTATTTGTATTTGTAATTACAGGCACTTTTGAATTGTTAACGGGTCGGTCGGTCAGAAAAACGAAGCTAGTTGCCCATTTTAATGCGTAGTAGGTACCTATGGAAAAGAATGGGTAAGAAACTCCACGGACACTCTTTAAAACAAAAACCTTAAGTCCTGACTTCCTGAGTTAAGCTGCACGATTACTTACAAATGCACTGACTGGACAGGTCCACTCAATCTGTGTGGTTCTTTCCTCAAAAGACCATTTCAGATACCAATTTACATGGTATTCACATGATCTGACCAAGATTATGACTGGACTTTAAAAGAGACTGTGACCTCTGAGTTTGTTTCGGCCTTTCTTCTCAGAGTAGTCAGATAGGAAACGCCGACCTCATCTAGTTTAAAAATATGATTGACGTGTAAAAGTGTTTGTACAAACCTACTTACAGAAATAAAATCATTTATCATTTATCATTTATCAACCAAAATATACCGAATTAGTTTTTTTGTCAAAATAACACTTAAATGAAAGTAAATAAAAAAACTTACATGTGTAACTTCCTTGTGTATTTGTAGCTATGTTTTGTGGGTACTTGCCGAGCTCTGAAACAAAAAGTAGTATTACAAATTGACGCAATATTCTCACATTTATTGAGCAAACGCTTGCGAACAGACGCAAAGCGCTATTGACGGAAGTAGCCGAAGATGACTGAGAAATACTCTGTCATAAATTATTACTTTTTACTACTCCATCATTGCAGCAGTGTTATAGTGGGCGGAGAGTATTGGGCCTAAGATAGATATTGACTATGCATAGAACCGAAGATTACCTTATGTCAGAAGGACACTTCTTACCGCATCTTCAACAGTCTTTGACTTTGGCGTATTTTAAGGCTTGCAGGAAGGGCTGCAGCTCGGCGTGGAGCTCCTGGTTGTTTGTCTGTCCAGTAGTATACAAGGACACTCACCTAGCCACCTCAGGAAGCCGTCCAGCAGTGCCAGCACTGCGCACAGTTCCCACACGTAGGGCTGCAGCTCGGCGTGGAGCTCCTGGTTGTTTGTCTGTCCAGTAGTATACAAGGACACTCACCTAGCCACCTCAGGAAGCCGTCCAGCAGTGCCAGCACTGCGCACAGTTCCCACACGTAGGGCTGCAGCTCGGCGTGGAGCTCCTGGTTGTTTGTCTGTCCAGTAGTATACAAGGACACTCACCTAGCCACCTCAGGAAGCCGTCCAGCAGTGCCAGCACTGCGCACAGTTCCCACACGTAGGGCTGCAGCTCGGCGTGGAGCTCCTGGTTGTTTGTCTGTCCAGTAGTATACAAGGACACTCACCTAGCCACCTCAGGAAGCCGTCCAGCAGTGCCAGCACTGCGCACAGTTCCCACACGTAGGGCTGCAGCTCGGCGTGGAGCTCCTGGTTGTTTGTCTGTCCAGTAGTATACAAGGACACTCACCTAGCCACCTCAGGAAGCCGTCCAGCAGTGCCAGCACTGCGCACAGTTCCCACACGTAGGGCTGCAGCTCGGCGTGGAGCTCCTGGTTGTTTGTCTGTCCAGTAGTATACAAGGACACTCACCTAGCCACCTCAGGAAGCCGTCCAGCAGTGCCAGCACTGCGCACAGTTCCCACACGTAGGGCTGCAGCTCGGCGTGGAGCTCCTGGTTGTTTGTCTGTCCAGTAGTATACAAGGACACTCACCTAGCCACCTCAGGAAGCCGTCCAGCAGTGCCAGCACTGCGCACAGTTCCCACACGTAGGGCTGCAGCTCGGCGTGGAGCTCCTGGTTGTTTGTCTGTCCAGTAGTATACAAGGACACTCACCTAGCCACCTCAGGAAGCCGTCCAGCAGTGCCAGCACTGCGCACAGTTCCCACACGTAGGGCTGCAGCTCGGCGTGGAGCTCCTGGTTGTTTGTCTGTCCAGTAGTATACAAGGACACTCACCTAGCCACCTCAGGAAGCCGTCCAGCAGTGCCAGCACTGCGCACAGTTCCCACACGTAGGGCTGCAGCTCGGCGTGGAGCTCCTGGTTGTTTGTCTGTCCAGTAGTATACAAGGACACTCACCTAGCCACCTCAGGAAGCCGTCCAGCAGTGCCAGCACTGCGCACAGTTCCCACACGTAGGGCTGCAGCTCGGCGTGGAGCTCCTGGTTGTTTGTCTGTCCAGTAGTATACAAGGACACTCACCTAGCCACCTCAGGAAGCCGTCCAGCAGTGCCAGCACTGCGCACAGTTCCCACACGTAGGGCTGCAGCTCGGCGTGGAGCTCCTGGTTGTTTGTCTGTCCAGTAGTATACAAGGACACTCACCTAGCCACCTCAGGAAGCCGTCCAGCAGTGCCAGCACTGCGCACAGTTCCCACACGTAGGGCTGCAGCTCGGCGTGGAGCTCCTGGTTGTTTGTCTGTCCAGTAGTATACAAGGACACTCACCTAGCCACCTCAGGAAGCCGTCCAGCAGTGCCAGCACTGCGCACAGTTCCCACACGTAGGGCTGCAGCTCGGCGTGGAGCTCCTGGTTGTTTGTCTGTCCAGTAGTATACAAGGACACTCACCTAGCCACCTCAGGAAGCCGTCCAGCAGTGCCAGCACTGCGCACAGTTCCCACACGTAGGGCTGCAGCTCGGCGTGGAGCTCCTGGTTGTTTGTCTGTCCAGTAGTATACAAGGACACTCACCTAGCCACCTCAGGAAGCCGTCCAGCAGTGCCAGCACTGCGCACAGTTCCCACACGTAGGGCTGCAGCTCGGCGTGGAGCTCCTGGTTGTTTGTCTGTCCAGTAGTATACAAGGACACTCACCTAGCCACCTCAGGAAGCCGTCCAGCAGTGCCAGCACTGCGCACAGTTCCCACACGTAGGGCTGCAGCTCGGCGTGGAGCTCCTGGTTGTTGGCGGCGGCGAGACGTCGAGCCAAGCGACGCGTGCGACTCATCCACCAAGCGAAACGACTGCGGCGGCGGCGCCATTCACTTGTCTGAGGGAGAAGATCACTCTAAAGCACTTGATCCAACGGAGTTTTACCGCGTTTTTGATGGCTCGCCGTTAAAGCTCGCCGATCGAGCTGGACGAGCCGATGAGACGATCATATAAACGTCATACTTAATCAAGACGGATAACGATTTAGCCGTTTTCTGTTGGTGTAATTTTATTCATTGCATTAAAAAAGAAGATAAAAACGGTTAACACAAATACAACAAACAAAAGACGTATTTGAGTTAGATCATGGGTAGCAAGGCGATCAGAGAGAGAGAGAGGGGTCCATAATACTCTACTGAAAGAACTTAGATTGGAAGATAAAAAATCTTACAAGATAATATCGCCCGATGGATGAAGTTGTGGCTAACTATATATTGTCAAAGGTAGCACCCATAATTTCAAAGAAAAAAACTCACTTTAGATGCTCAATTTGTGCAAAAGATGCATTTATTAGTAACCCTGAAATATCTACTACCCGAGAATCTTTTTTCAGCTTACAGTTTCTAACCAGAATTCTCTAATATTTCAAATTATTGGATTTTGACGCCGTTTTTGAGGTTAGACGGATATGATCATATTTGTACGCTTGCTGTCAAATAAGATCCCTTAACTATGATCATAGACAATATGAATCATATGTAGTTATTATACCGTCATAGGTTCTTCATATAAAAATTACTCAAACATCTCTGATCACATTTATATGATAGTGTAATTGGCGCCTAATGGTAAGATGATAAGTTTGCCAAGAATTTCCAGCAAAACGGAAGACCGAAGAGTCGCAAATAAATAAAATATTTCCTATTTTTACACTTATGCGATGAAACTTTAAAAGGAAAAAGGCACGAATATTACCATAGACTAACTAGCAAATATTGTAACACCTTTTTAACTGTACATACCTCAGGCTTATTCCCTCGAGGCAGTAAACTTGCAGCATGCGTAGTCAGCCAGTTGAAGTCGTGTAGCAGCCGCAGACCGCGCGATCCGTGCTCGAAGGGCAAGTAAAACAGGTCACATAGAAGGAGCAGATCGTCTGCTACTAACGCGTTCGGATCTAAGGAAGGGTCTTCGTTTTCTACAGGCCTGTCGAAAAGTATTTTGGCATAAGCGAAAATGAAGAAACAATTTTGTAAATCCATACTTAAAATCATAAAAAGAAATATTTAACGTATCATCTAAAAACATAATTATTGACGTACGCTTTTTGTTAATTTTAGGAACCTCTAATTTAAACTTTACACGATTCTAATGATGACACTAAATAAAAGAGCCTCTTTTTTAATTAAGCTAGGGCACTTCAACCAAATGGTTAAGTTAAGGTTAGAACTGTGGCCAACCGAGCGACCCGAGCGAGCGAAGCGAGTAGTGTCGCGTTAGCGGCCGACGAGCTCTACATCCATGGTAGTCGCAATTACTTGGCTATGAAGTATTTTTAGAACCCCAAAATAGGAATTGTTTGAGGTTCACAAAAAGAGGCGCATTCATTAGTGTTCAATAATATTTTTAGGAAAGCAATATAGGAATAATTTGAGGTTCGATTAAATATATGCCATTTTTTTTTAAATAATGATTATACTTATAGCATTTCTCCTTATTTACATATTTCTATTCTTTGAATTATGTATGACACATTCATAATGTTGAATCAGAACTTACAGTAGAAGTGTGCAAGAAGGATTACGGAAAGTAAAACAAAATAAACAATTACAATATTTGACTGCCAGTTAGACAAAAATATTCAACTGAATAAAATCGGAAGGAAAGCGGCTAAAATGGCGTATACTGTAGTTGCAAAATATTTTCTTTTCAGACTTTTCATTTGGCAATGGAAGTATTAATACTTCCATAAGTAAGATATTCTGCAGCTACAATGCTTAAGGATTCCTCGTACTATCCCTGTTATATAAAAGACATTGTAAATAATCATATACTCACTCGTCGACAACTTCTGTAAGTTCCGTCGGCTCCACCATCATATCTGTACTTAGCGGACTGTGACTTGGCTCTACTTGCATCGACCCGCTCTGTAACAAGAACTTATGTAGTTAATCTCTTAATTTTTCCACTTTCCATGCAAAACCTATGGCTTTCGGTAAGTAAACCAAACTGTTTGATTATGACGACAACTTTAAGAAGATTATTTTTTAATACATTTTGGCGCGTTTTAGAAGCGTATGCTCTGCTATGGGTCGTGACGTGCTGTAAGTGATTATTTTAGCATTCAGTAACTCACCTTGGGTTATGACCAAAGGACCATAGAACCAGAGCAAGAGCGTTCTTTTCTTGATATTCTCGTAATCTCGTCATTTTAATATGGATAGACCAACAAAAGAATGCTTTATACTCTTGCCAAGCGAGTATGAGCCCTAACTCTTAATCACATATTTGTTTTAATTTAAATTTTAGTTGACGACTAACCTATCATATTTTTGATTCAAACAAAGCTTTTAAGGGGAATCCTCAGTTGTAGCCCGCCAATTTCCTTTTTTTTTTTTTGCAAATTGCAGCTCTGTTTTACGTCATAATTATGTTGATTAAAATGCGTTTCGCATGATGACTATTATTCAGTAAATATATAAATCCTACAGTCGCGAAATACATTTTGATCAACATATGACGTAAACCAGGGCTGGAATTTGCAAAAAACCAAAGAAAATTTGAATTTGGCGGGTTACGACTGAGGATCCCCCTTAAAAGGGCCCTTCCCGGTCCGTCTATCGTCAACGCGAGCATGATTAAAAAGCTTGTTGTTTCATCCAACGCAATGTTTGAAAAAGAGTGAGAACGCGATATCATCGAGTGAAAATTGGCGCGCAAAGATTTCACAAAACTTGTATCAGGAAATACGTGTTTTTGAAAAAGACTTACAAGTTTTTGGAAAAAATGTTTGTCATTTAGAATCTCCATTACATATGCAAGGTTTCTATGAAGATGTTTTCTTTACATTTACAATTTATGAGTACATTATAAACGGCCAAAGTTCAAGTAAAATTAGTGCAAAAAAGCAGATTTTTGGAGGCTTATACAGAATTTGTTTCTAGAAATTTTGATTTATTGCTTGCATAGATATCTAGATAGAGTGTACAAGATACCTATTAGTTCAAAAAACTCAATGAAAGATGAGTTACAACGCCATAATCACGTACGAGCGTTTGTATGAAAAGTATGACGGGTTGGCCGCTCTTAATAACTGTAATTCTTATATATTTACTTACCTCACTCATCCCATCATTCATTACAACATCAGGATCAGTAGCTGCCGTAGACGGCGGGTCCACATCCAACGGTTCACCGACTTCGGTAGCAGACGGGCGGCTCGGACTTAGCGTCTGTGGCGTGTCTGGGCAACAGAAAATGTACTCTGTTCTATATTTAATAGTGCTGTTCTATTAGTTGTAGGTTTTCGCCAGCTAAAGAGGAAGGTTGAAACTTGGAATGATAGAAGTGATGTAAGAGAGGAATTTTCTAAAGTTAATTACTGGATGGTGCATAAAGGCGGTTATTTGTGTGCGAATGAAGTTGCAGGCCAAAATTGCGGATTTTACGAATACCGCATATAAATTCGTTAGTAAGAGAGGAAACAAGAAGTTGTCATGCGAATTTGCTTACTTGTACGAGATCAATATGAGTGTTACACGCTGCGAAACACAATGCAAAACTCGCTTCCCAAGCACGCGTTATAATAAACACTAATTTACATACATACATAAATAAACTCACTCCTTCTTCCCATCGGGGTAGGCAGAAACTACAGAACGTTACCTGCTACGATCCTTACATACTCCCTTTGCCTCGTTTACGATCATACATCTGGTCATACACGCTCGCCCGTTGCGAGTACTACGCGCCTGACCTTTCTAAATAACATCACCAATAAAGTCACTATATGTGCTCCTAGGGCGTCCCCTCCCGACATTTCCACTCCCATCTGCCTTGTAAATACCTTTTGTCACCTTTCATTCATTCTCTCAACATTACCAAACCGTCCAAGCATACTCTTTTCAATTTAAAGCACCTTAACATTGGCCCTGGAGTTGTCAGAGAACTTCCTGTTATACTTTTCTTCCTTTTTCATTTTTACCATCTCTTTCACTTTCGTTTTAATATCGGAGTATTTCTTCTTCACTCTTTCCAAACCATCTGTCACATTCGTTGCCTGATTTATCCTATTTTGGGCCTTACAAGCTAACACATTAAGTCAAGCCTCTTTCTTCTTCCTCACAACCTCATTTACTTCACCAACTACCCAAGAATCATTATCTACTACCACATTTACTCTGTGCCAGACCACATACTTTTGTGGCTACTTGCACCATACTATTTCTCGCTATATCTAATACTTCTTCTAGACTGTAACCATTCGTATTATCAAATATTTTATTCGTCTTCACTTTACTTCTCTCTTATATTCCTCTTTTACTTTCAATTCTCGCAGTCTTTCTGCTTTTATTATTTCTAGAGGAGTCACAGGAACTCGAACTCGGTGACGCGAATGCCGGACACATAACCAGATAATGATCAGTCCCTACATTAACACCCCGATATGCTGTAGTATCTGTAACTTTACTCTTTATTCTTTCATCCACAATCACAAATTCTATCATACTTCTACTGTCTTGCCATTCCCACGCCTGTGAACCTTTCTATGATTCAACATAGTGTTCATAACAGACGAATTCTTCTCTACACATATCTCTAGTAAATTCATCCCATTCTCATTTACTCTATCATCCCTAAGTGCATCTAAAACCTTTTCGTACCCATTCCTCTTCACACCAACCCAACCATTAAAGTCTCTAAGCATAACAATCTTCTCGTTTGACCTCCATCCATTCAATAAATCCCTACCCCAAAATTCGTCCCTCTCCGAAGGTGAGCTTCCCATATCGGGTGCATAAACGCACAAAATAAAGACAGGGTTTAGGCCCACCTTTGTTATTACCCATAGAATTCTGGGACTCACATAAAAAATCTTTCACACACTTCATCATACGCCCGGACAGGACCACCCCCACACCCTGACGAACATGTATTTCAAAAGGAGAATTGTGTATGCCACGCATGCAGGGTAAACCCGTAATAACCCAAATATGCAAGACACTAACAACGTTCTTAATCAATATTGCAAATAAGCAAACTCTAATTAGGGTTGTCAAGCGAAGAAAAAGAAACAAAAATACACAAAACAATAAAATAAATACCCTCCTCCTCCTTTAGCTTTCCTTTTGAACGGCCTACAGAAATAGGTTTGAAAACAGACTCACCACCAACACTCATATCCCCATTCCTCTGTTGTTCTTCCACAGCTGGCTCCACATCATCCACTATAATCTGATCAGCATCCTCCCCCTCTTTATCCTTCTTCATTTCAAAACTCCCCCCCAAATCATTTAGCAACTCCCCACTTTCCAACTTATCCATATCATGATTATTCTTATTCACACTTCCTTCTAAAGCTTTTAACCCTAAAATGGAAACGGGGAGTGTTGAAACAGGCATTTCGGTGGGGAGGGAAATGTTTGAACTTGCTATGGGAATGATAGGGTTAGGTATATTCTCGTTTAGGATGACTTTGGTGGCGGAGACTAGGGAGTTCATGACTGGATTCGGTACGGGGTTGAGCGTTTCAATTGGTGATACCTGTGGGCAGAAAGTATAGTTTTATTTAGTTGATGATTTTAATGATAGAATCTAACAGGTGTAAAAAGACGCGTAACGAAGCCGAGGGTCACTTGTTCTACGCGTGATTGTGATATTTTTTTTGCTCAATTTTGACATGTAATTATTTTATTTATTTTTCCCCAAATTTAATCATTTATATTTCTCAAAAAAAAAAAATGAGCTTGTTTACACGTAGATGTGCACGCTGTGGTCTCCTGTAATTGAAGGAGCACACGTAAAAGAACCTATTTTATTATTGTGATTTATATTGTATTGGTGTATCCTTTGTTGGTGATCCCAAATAAATAAATAATATTAGTATGGATTCAAGCGACGGTCAACGTTGATAGATCACGATTTGGTTGCGCCTTTATTTATTTTATTTTATTATAGATGGGTTTGCTCTTGACTCTAGTCTAAGTCAGAGATGACAAAGACAAAGTCAACGATGGAGTGAGCTTACCCAGAAGAAGCCTGTTCACTCTCACTTTGAAGAGATTTGGGTTGTATGCGTTCGGAAACACATACGCAGGCAGAGAGTTCCAGTCTTTTGCATTTTAGGTTTTGTTTTCCTATTTTAACTTATTTTGAATTTTAAAGCACCATTTCACCACTCGACATACTTACCCTAGTCGATAAAATAGGCCGGTCATTAGAGCCTGAAGCGCAACCATCAGCCAAGGCTTGCAACTGCGATGTGTTAACAGTAGGAATGGCGAGTGCCATATCTACTGTACTTGTGGTCGAAGTGTTTGAGGTCGCCGTCATTAAGGACATGCATGTGTTCACTGATGGTAGGATTGGGATTATTGGAACTGGTGGCACTGTAACAAAAAAGGTAAGATTAGATTTTTAAGAAATTCAAAAACTATTAGTAATTGGCCTTCAATGTTGTACGCGTCATCGAAAATTACAATTTCAAATTGATAATTTTCAAATAATAACAGGGCCTAGATAAGAGCCTTGTGGAACTCCTGATTCAGTATACTATGATTGTAACTTTAAAATTGATTTGCAATGAACTAAAATGATTTCGACTCAATTATAATGAGAATTTGCATAACAAAGGGAAACCGAAAGAATAGTTTTAATTTCGAATTATACAAGATTGCTTTACGTTTTCAAAGGCTTGAGTCAAGTCGGTACATATAGTATAGTAGCACACAAACATATTTTGAACACTTTATTTTTACTATTTCACTTTATATTACACATTATATTTTTAGTTACCTGTGATGGCAGCTTGTGGTTTGATCACAGGACCCTGAGCACTCTTAGGTATGGAAAACTCTGGTAGCCATTCGTTGATCGCTTGTCTGTAAAACGTACAAAATAGCACATTGAAGAGTCGTTCCAATATTTAATTTGTGGTCAATTGAGGGAATTGAGGTAATTAATAAAGTTAATGAATATTGCACTCATGACAGCCGTCAGCGTACAATTTGGGCATTGCTTCTTCATGGTGTAAATGACGGGTATTTATAAACCTTTTCAACACATTTGCTCAAAAAATGCATTTACGATGCCTGTATACATTGTTCGAAAGTTAAAAATTACGCACCATACAACGGAACGTGCGGTAAAATAGGTACTCACACCTAAGTACCTGTTTTACTGCATACTCCGTTGTATAGCGCCGTGCGTATCCTTTACGGTTTATTTTTAATTTCCATAAAAAATATATAAGAATTCCATCAAGGAGTTTCAGATTACGAGAGTAAAGAAGCTGAATAATCGAACCTCCTTGGAAGCGCTTTTCCTCAATACGTTTGTCTTACTTTAATACAAAAGAGAAAATGTAATGTAGTTCTAATTTTCACCACGCGCACATGACGCCATTTACAATTCTCGCCAGTTTCATATTAGAAACGTCAAAGATCTTTGCGACTTACCGACTGATAAACAAAGTAATAATAAATGAGTTCAAGCGAGGAATCTACTAATATTATACTATTTTCTCGCAAATGTGTTGAAAAACATTGTATGACACACGTGCGGAAATTGGTATTTACAAACTAGTGACTATGGTAAGCCCTCGACTACTCGTTTGTAAAAACCAACTTACCGCACTAGTATCATAAATAGCTATATGTACTAGTCTTTAATCAGTAAATATGCCGCCAATTCTCATGCCGGTGGCGTAGTTTGTTGACTAAAATAACAACACTCAAAACCTAAACATTATTATTTACTTCAAGCCTTCCAATTTCTTTTCTAATTTCTGACAAAAACCAACTTATATAAACTAGATTACCTGAGAGCTTGTCTATGATGATATACATGCTTGCCGAGAGTAAGAGGCGCTTCGTCTTCACACACGCCTTGCTCGCTCTCTCGTTCCAACTTTATGTCCCAGGAGACGGCTTCCACTGTAATGAAGAATAGGGTATTAGCACTGGCGGCCTAAGCCAGCCTCCATTCCTGAGGGGCTTCCGGTCCTGAGGGGCTGCCGGTCCTGAAGGGCCCCTGGTCCTGGGGTGTCCCGGTCCTAAGGGGCCTCTAAATCTCGAGAAGTACTTTTTAATAAAATTCTAATTAAGGCTACAATATGCTCAGTAAGTAAAAGGCAGTTTGTATTGAAGGAGAAGAATTATAATTTTTCTTAGTATGTCTTCTTCATTTTTTGTTCGGTGAACCAAAATGCGTAGTCGCACCACAGACGGCGCCTTCCGGTTTTCCGAACAAAGAGTGACATGAACACGACGATCGATTGCTACTAAGACGCGGGGCTCTTCCCAATCTTGTCAAGTTCTATCGTTTTAGCCAGTAACTCGGTTGTGTGGGTCAGATAGACAGACATCTACATAGTTTCGAAATAATACAAATAATAATGTCTATGTTTCCGAACGCATACAACCCAAATCTCTTCAAAGTGAGAGTGAACAGGCTTCTTCTGGCTAAGCTCACTACATCGTCGACTTTGTCTCTGTAATTTTTGACCTAGACTAGAGTCAAGAGCAAACCCATCTATACTACAAATAAATAAAATTGAAGTGTCTGTTTGTAATGTCAAACTAACAGTTTTTTATTAAATGCATACGAAAGTATATACGGTACTTATAACAATATATTTTAATTTTTTTTTGTCTGTTCCGGTTTATCTCCCTAACGGCTGGACCGATTTTGACAGAACTTTCTCTGGTAGAAAGTTGATGTTATAAGGAGTAGCATAGGATACTTTTTGTCCCGGTAGCACGTTCCTGTGGGTAGCAATTTCGAGCATCCACGCGGGCGAAGCCGCGGGCAGCAGCTAGTTTAAAATAAAAAAAAATGGCTGAGCAGATGGTAATCATACTTACTATGTGCAGGCGCATCTAAGCTACAACTCGCCCAGTGTGCGAGCGTCCGTATTGGCATCATGTTAGCGTTGTACTCGCAGTTGGGGTTCGTCAGTACCCCGCGTAAGAGAGGGATTAGTTCCGGTGATCGTCCGCAGTATGGACCTGCGAAATAGCAACACAAGTTGATTTATTGAAGTTTGTGTCTTATGAGTAGACATCGGCTATTCGGATGCATATTTATCTAAAGTAATTTTTTAGCTATGGAAGTATGGAAGCGGTTTCCTATTTTTTTTTTTTGTAAAACACAACTTGGGTACCAGTAACACCGGGAATGTATTATTAGTCGGGTGTGTAGTATGGAAACGACTTCTAAACACAATTTATAAAAATAAAAAAAACTGGGATTCTTGGATTGTATAACTATTCAGATGCATATCTATCATAGATTTTTCATCAATCACAATACAACACACACACCCATGTCACAACACTTTTAATTTATTAGAACGGACACACACTTCCTTATTTGTTTATTATTCTAGCGTATGGCACTCGTGGGTTGCAGCTGAAAATCAGCGTCAGGTGGTAGACCTTGTGTTGTCATCTGACATTATGCCGAGCTGAGGCCCTTTTGTCATTATATTTTTTTTCTGTTTTTTTTTAGTTTTAAGATGTATTTTTGTTGCTGCAATTGCAATGCCAATAAACGCATTTTTCTTTCCTTCTTTCATATTTATTTAAAATTTATGTTTAACTCCCAATACAAATATGTGTATGTAGGGTGTAAGAGGAGTGGTGGTTTGTGTTAGTTAAAGTTAAGGTTTTTTCGATACAAAAGCGCATTGCATATTAGGAAACATCTCAACTTTAGGTGAATATGCATTCCAATATCCGATCTCTGCTTATAACAATGGAAATTAGGTTTTATTTGACCAGCCTTTCACTTGACATTGGCCTCGTGAGACTTTCAGGGTTAATTAGGTTTAAGTACCTATTCATAATATGGGCGACATAAAAACGAAATAAAAACCATTTCATGGATGAATGAACTAGAATTTTATTAGCATGTCTACTTGCAAATTACTGCATTAACATTATGAGTTATGACAGAAAAAGTACACAATTAAAATATATTTTTCTACAAATTACAAATTTTTAGTTTTCTTTATTTTTAATTTTTATTGTACACCGTCAGGCTAACAGAAGTCTAATTGATAACTCCGGTAATCGATACGACCGGTGTTGATCGATCGATCGGTATCAAAATCAAGTCATTTATTTAAACCGGGCTGAAAACTAGATCGTTTTGAACGCCAAAATTACACGAGACAGTCCCCCAGAACGCCCTTCCTAGTGCTTTAGCTGGGAAGAAGAAGTAGCGCAACAAATTCCCCAGGCAAGGACCAGGCCCGGGTCGACGGCGCGTTGTGTTCCACGCGCGCCTCAAAGACATGTCAGCATAATTGACGGGGTCCGATAGGGCCGATGCCTGCCGGGGTCGCGGATTGTTCGAAACAGTTACCGTGGCCCTGGCGCACAGGCAACTGAAGGAACACGGGTGGGTTTTAGTTAGTAAGAGTCTGACACGCCCTCCCGCTCCGCCCAGAGCAGGAGAGGACATTTGATGATTTCCCACCCAAAAAAAAAAAGCACAGCGGTATGTTGGTAATTGATAACTACTCACCCAAAAACATTCGTTTCTGATCATAATCGTTGGCGTGGAGGTTGTCCCAGATGACGGGAGGACGTCGCATCACCTGGGTTATCTCTTCTATTGCTTCCGTTGTTAGCACCTTTGATATCACCTTGGGACCTGGAAAAGCAGAGAACATAACATAACATCATGCCTGTTTTCCTCAAAAGCTTAGATAAAATGTGCTTATAGTACACCTACATTTCACCAGTTATGTTTGAGTCCCATTTAATAGGGGGCGAGCCTATTGCCATCAACCGGGCAAGAATCCAGACTCCGGGCTGCTACTGAGAAATTCCAAATGGTAAAACCCAAAAACATTTTGCCCGACCTGGGAATCAAACCCAGGACCTCATGATCAGCAGTAGTATTTGTGTCCACTAGACCAAGGAGGTCGAAAAAACAGAATTAGTATAAATGTATTTATTTTTCATATTAGCAGTGCGAAATTTACAACAGGGATAACTTTGGAAGTTCTGCCAACATCTGCTTATCACTAACAAAAAGTCATATAGACTCATATCTTGTTAAAGGGGATCCTCAGCTGCTAAGAACCTTAAAAATTCTTAGGTGGAACAAATTTCGAAAGTTTGACGATTGATATGAAATCGATGATTATTATTCAATAAATATACCATTCCTACAGTCGCGAATCGTATTTTGATCAACATACGACGTAAAACTGAGCTTTAATTTGCAAAAAACCAAAGAAAATTTGAATTTGACGGGCTACAGCTGAGAATTCACCTTAAGTTGTCACAAATTGATGAAAATCATCATTTAAGAGTCACAGAAGCAGTGCAGTGTTTCCTAATATCAAATCAAACTGGTATGATTGACATTCATTTAGGCGCCATTAAAAAAAAACTTTACCTTGTAAAAAGATGGAGCAATAAATATCATCACAGACACAAAACACGTCGAAAAACCTACATTAATCAAACTAACAACATTGAAAAGGTCATCCACCTACCGTAAAGGTTTAATGACCTCAGACAAAAACAATATGAAAAAACATGGAAACTACCCACATGTCTAGTTAGCGATATCGTAAACATTCTGTGTAGGTAATCAGACGATGAGTAATCAATGGAAAACTTGACTGGCGCATAGCGAATAAGTGTTTATCCATAGTATACGTTATGATATGTACGTCACGTTTCACGTTGCTATGATAGACTTATCTTTCTTCGATTTTTGTGTCAGCACGAGCTAAACGACCATAATTATTATTAGTAAAAAACAAGGATAACAATAAAAATAAAAAAAAGTAATGGAAAATCGCTTTCTCAAGTTAAGTTTCAAAATAAGGAAAATATTATTGCAATTATTGGTGCATCATACTTAGCCAACTAATCATCCATCATATAGTCAAGACAACAGGGATAACAATAAAGAAAATAAGTAATTGAAAATCTCTTTCTCAAGTTAAGTATCAAAGTAAGGAAAATATTATTGCAATTATTGGGTCACCATACTTAGTTAACTGATCATCCATTCTAATATTATAAATTCGATCTCTGTACGTATGTTACCTTTTCACGCCTAAACCACTGAACGTATTTCGGTAAAATTTGGCAAGGAGATAGATGGCATCCTGGGGAAGGACATTGGCTGTATACTTTTGTCCTAGGAGAACGTTTCCATGGGATAATTTCCGACATCCACGCGGGAGCAGCCGCGGGTAGAAGCTAGTTACTCATAAAGTCTTGCGGTCGTGCATGCGGTGTCATTAGCTTCTATAACGTACACTGAACATGTTAGTAACTATAGTGGACGACCTTTTCCATTCAGTTAGCGCCCACGTGGTTATTAGTTGCAGTTATTTGTTTACTATGACTTTAAGTGGGTCGCAGAATGTGTGCGATCCCATATTATAGACTTGTTGAACTTTGTAAAGGAAATAGGTTGAATAATTTTAATTATGTAAACATTATTTTTTATAGTAACAGGGAAATGGTCAAAAGTATACAAGTTCTTTGCTCAGAAAATCAGTCTCGCTATACAGGGTCAAATTAAATTAGCTAGCGAAGCTCCAGAGACATGATGGGTATCACGCATGTATCGAAATCTTAGTACGACAAAACCAAAAACAAAAAGATTCTTTTTTTTTTTTTAAATCATAAATGATTTTATTTCTCTAAGTAGGTTTGTACAAACACTTTTACACGTCAATCATATTTTTAAACTAGATGAGGTCGGCGTTTCGTATCTAACTACACTGAGAAGAAAGGCCGAAACAAACTCAGAGGTCACAGTCTCTTTTAAAGTCCAGACATAATCTTGGTCAGATCATGCGAAGACCATGTAGATTGGTATCTGAAATGGTCTGTTGAGGAAAGAACCACGCATATTAAGTGGACCTGTCCAGTCAGTGTACGCATTTGTCAGTAACCGTGCAGCTCAACTCAGAACTAAGGAGCTCAGCGATTCGACGAACAATACCAAAGAAAGGACATTTGGGTAGGCCACATAAATTACTCAATCTGCCAGATCATGATTAAAATTAAGTGAGAAAAAAAGCAATGACCCACATAATCCTCACATTCACAATAATTAAAATAACATAATACTTTACAAGTAAATATTCATGTCATTGTGTATATAAAATTCAACAATGTCAATGTGTATATAAAAAATCGGACATAATGTTTGAGAACCATGTAGATTGGAGTCTGAAATGGTCTGTTGAGGAAAGAACCACACAGATTAAGTGGACCTGTCCAGTCAGTGTACGCATTTGTCAGTAACAGTGCAGCTCAACTCAGAACTAAGGAGCTCAATGATTCGACGAACAATACCAAAGAAAGGACATTTGGGTAGGCCGCATGAACTACTTAAACTGCCAGATCAAGAATATAACTGAAACAATGACCCACATAGTCCTCATATTCTCAATAATGAAAATAATATAATACTTTTTACAGTAAATATTCATGTCTAAAATACCTAGCAAATTAAAATCAACATTCACCATGTAAATTTATTGGAGCAGCTCAATCCCAAGCCTTTTTGTCCTCAATATAGTCTTTCACAGTATAATAGGCTTTCTGGCATAGTTTCCGTTTTATAAAAGATTTGAATTTATTAAAGCTTAGATCTTGAATGTGGCTAGGAAGTTTATTATAAAAACGTATACATTGGCATCTAGACGAGCCACCTATTTTCTTGAGCCTGGTTGTAGGAACAATAAATTTGTGTTTGTTTCTAGTATTTATATTGTGGATATCACTGTATTTTTTAAATAGATTAATATTTTTATGTGCATACAAAAGATTTTCATAAATATACTGAGAAGGCACAGTAATTATATTAATCTCTTTAAATTTATCTCTGAGGGAGTGTCTGGGACTTAATTTATAGATTGAACGAATTGCCCTTTTTTGTAAAACAAAAATTTTCTGGATATCGGCGGCATTTCCCCACAACAGAATACCCTACGACATCACACTATGAAAATAACTAAAGTATACTAAACGGGCTGTCTCTAAATCAGTTAAACCACGAATTTTTCTAACGGCGTATGCTCCAGAGCTAAGCTTTTTTGACAATTTATCTATGTGGGGACCCCATTGAAGCTTGGTATCCAAAGTTGTGCCTAAGAAAACTGTGGTATTTTCGGGTTTCAGCACTTCACCCTTTATGAGAACACTAGTTTCTACTTGTCTAACATGAGGTATCGTAAACTTAATACATTTAGTTTTTTTCTCGTTAAGAAGTAGGTTATTAACATTAAACCAGTTAACTACTATTGCAAGGCCGCTATTTACATTGTCAGTAATCAGCTGCTGACGTTTGAGATTAAATAAAAGTGAAGTGTCGTCTGCAAATAACACTATATCATGTTTATCCTTTACGAGGTATTCCATATTATATACTTGTTGAACTTCGTAAGGGAAATAGGTTGAATAATTTTAATTATGTAAGCATTCATTTCTTAGTAACAGGTAAATGGTCAAATGTATACAAGTTATCTTCTGAGAAAATCTGTCTCGCTATACAGGGTCAAATTAAATTAGCTAGCGAAGCTCCGCAGTCGTGATGAGTATCGAAATCTAAATACGACAAAACAAAAAAACAAAAAGATTCATTGTTTTTTTTTTGGGGTCAACACTGCATTTACTTGAAATATTAGATTTAAAACCAGTTTCTACTTCTGTGTAAACTTCACAGACGTGATGGGTATCGATATGTAAACGCGATAAAACAAAAAAGAAAAATAGATTTTCTCAACTATTTTGAGTAACTACAGTACCAGTGGTCAGGGACCCCAGAAAAAAATAACATTGAATCTTTTTTCTTTGTTTTATCGTGTTTAGATATCCATACCCAACACAGCTGTGGAGTTTCACTAGCTAATTAAATTGGACCTTGTAGACTGATGTAGGAAATCTTAGCACACAAAAAATATAATTCTGGGAGTTATTCTGTTCCATAGTGTACCTCGAACTCGCGACCTATCGCCATTGTGAGGACTTAATTTAAGAGGCCTATAATGTTTTTACTGCTGAGATCCCGACCCTATCCTACTCACAGATCAGACACCACAATGTGGGTCCAGTGTGTAGGCCAAGCTATAACAGTTGTTGCTAATAAAGAAGTAATACCAGATTTTACTACTCGTGATACATTGATAGAAACAAAAAAAAACAGAACATACCAGTCCACATAATATCAATCTGCTGCGACAGTTTAGTCCCCAGAGTGTTGAGGTACTCGGAGCTGTTGACGGAGGGCACGGCGCGCGTGGAACAGTACTGAGTTGGGCAGAGGAGGAAGCGAGGGCAGCCTAAGTGTTGGTGGATCTCGTTGGTTACTGATACCTGGATGGAGAAAATTTATTATGCTTAGAACAAAAGGGAATTGTCTGTGTATGTTAAAAAATTGTTGACTAAAACATAGATAATGCACATTGCACACGCACAGCCTAAAGTACTAAAGGAAGAAACATTATTTTCATTAAAATTCCTTTAGAAATTTAGACTATAAGTAGAAGTGCATAAAGAAAGGATTCTATACTGTATTTGAGGGTTGAACTTAGGAAGCAAAAAGTTGTGACTTTGTGAGCAACCCCAAGATTGTAATAATACAAAATTAATATCTAGATAATTTCGAATTAAAAGCCAAAAGATCTTTTCACTTATTCATTCACGCTTCATTTATAATTTTTTTTTTGGTTGGTCGCGTTAATTAGTATTAAAAACAAAAAAAACTTTTTTACAAAAAAACAACCGACTTCCAAAAAAAAAAACAATACAAAGCCTGAAATTTTACTTTAATTTCAGAAGTCGGTGTCTTTGGTTTTGTATTTTCGTTTTTGGCCATCGACTGTGTTAGTTGTAGTGTTTTTTTTGGAAGTCGGTTGTTTTTTTGTAAAGAAGTTTTTATTTTTTCACTTTTTAGTTGTGGTACCTACCCCACACAAATTCGTATACCATTACTAGATATGTAAATTACAGTGACTGGAAATTATTAAAACATCATCAATATAAAAAATATGCAGTATTAAGGATAACTCAAAAACTACTGGTCAGAACTTGATCAAATTTAAATGGGAACACATGTGAAGCACCAGCTATCAAATAAAAAAAAACATCCAATTCGCTTCACCCAGAAAAAAGTTCTGAGCTAACACACCAAAAAAAAAAACAGGCGAATTGAGAACTTCCTCCTTTTTTGAAGACGGTTAAAAAGAGGGTTACGCATAATTTTATGCATAAAATTTGCGAGAACCTCAGAAAAATATCTTATGCATCATACAAGTCTCTATGACAGTGTAACCATAGCAAGTGCACAATTTAATCAGCAAGTATCCAGCTGCAGATAAGGTATAAATGGCTAGACTGCGCAGTCAGGCGAGCTAGTCATTTTGAAGGCCGTTAGCTCGACGCTTGCCACTTAGCTGTGTCTACAGTCACGCATGAGTTACTACAAGATAGCTTTCTGATTTAAAACTACTATTAAAGATTAATATTTGATCGCTTTTGTGAGATGTTATAGCTGCTCGTTGCTGTATAGAATGTGATGTTTAAATACAAGTTATTTATTTTTACAAACAGCTATAATATTTATATAGAAAAAATAATATACTTAAAATATTTTTATAATTTCAGAGTACTTGTCGGCGGCATAAAACACATTTTTTTTTACATTAAAGAATAGCAAAACTGTCCTGAGCAAGGCGTAGGTTTCTGGTTGGCCGAAATGAAACAAGCCCATAAAATAACTTGAAAATCTGAGAATAGACTTCATTGAGTTGGTTTTCAGAAACCTGTCACAATGGCGAGATCATTGTAATATTTGTACATTAGTAGACTTGGCTCCCTAGAGTCACTGTATTTAAACAGTACTGCTGCCTTACTATGACGTGCTATTACCATCATGGTTCCATTGCGAAAAAGGGATAGTGCTATCGGTCATATAAAGCTCCGTCTCTCTTTCACCCTGGAACAATGATGGCTTTAACACGTCATACTACGGCCTCTGCTCTATTATACTTACTTGCGCATGTGCAAAGCTCTGGAATATCTGTTTGTCAGCCTCACTCATCTCGGGCTCAATGTCATCAAACAGGAGAGCGAAGCATGTGCACCCAAATTGAGACACCTTGAAAGAAAAGAAAAATTATCATAACTTAATTAAAATTCAAATTGAAATACTTTATTCATTTCAATAAAGTACAAAACAATACAATTTCAGGCGGTTTCAGCCTACCCCCATGGGAAGAAGATGTGAGTTTACGTATTGCATACAAGCATATATAGAATTAAAAAAATACAATTAATGCACAAAGGCCTTCTCTAGCACTTTCCACTTATTTATTTCACTTGCCATTTCAAAAATAACTTAATAAAAATAGACAACATTAAAACACACTCAATTTATTCAGCCAACCCATACTAGTGTCAACTACTACAACAACATACTAGTGTTTAATTATCAAATTTTATATATTCAATAATAATTAATAATTTTATTTATTCAAAAGTTATTAGAATAATAGAAACAGGTCTGCAGTTTCAATTTAATTAATGAAGTACGTACTAACACTAGCTTTTTAAATTGTTTATGTAATTACTGTAAAATAAATTATTATTATTTTAATACATAAAATTATATTTGTACATCAAATATACTTACTGGTTTCTTTATTCACATAAGTTGAGAAAGTTTCTAATAAAAATTTTGCTTTTAATTTATTATTGTCAGCACAATGATAATTAATTAAGGTTAATATTGGTCAGTAAATATAGAAATTAAATATAATAAGAAAGTCGGTAAAATATTTCTTAGTCACAAAACAAAAATGAATATCTTTCGAATTACATCATCATCTACCTAACTGTCACCCAACGATGTTGAGGTCAGCTTCCAGTCTCACCAAATACAGTTTTTACATGGAAAGACTTTCTAATTATTAAACATATACTTAGTGAAAAAAAACTGTACTTTCCTCAGAAAGCCACTCTGCAACAAGAATCATATTATAGCATCTTCGCAAACTTACTCCAGTCACAACTGCACAGCAAAAAGAAAATTTGTATTTCCAAAATTTTCGTTATTGCGCCTAACACTGTTTCCACATCACCCAAAGGTTGACTGGTGGAAAATAACTATGGCATTAAGTCCGTCTCTGTATATTTGTAAATGTACATAAATAAATAAATTACATACCTGTTCCAATTTCCTTTTCAGTGTAGTAATCTCCTTCTGACTACTGTAAGTGATATCCAGTCCCGGGGACAATGCATAACAGAATATTATGCCTTGAGCCTTTGCAGCTGTTATGAGAGAGGTCAAGTGTTCTGCTTCTTCCACAGTGTACAGTTCTCTCCAGTACGCACGATGCTTGTAATCGTCCTTTGGTGCATACACATACATGTCCATGCCCCATTTTTTTAGCCTGTGAATTTTCATATTGGTTTTATGTTTGTTTAAGTAAATTGTAGAAATCTGAATTATTTTTAATCTTCAATAAAAGGGATTTTATCAGTGATAATGTCACTCCAGTAACAAAAAACATTCATCAACTTAAAACTAAAGAATGGGTAATAAACACTTATACTCATGTTTGTGTAGAATATGTTTTGTATTTATTGTGTAAATGACATGATTGCTAATTAAACTTAGTCCAATATACATATATATCAACATAGACCAACTGCCATAACAAAATGTTACTATTTCAGGATTGAATCAAGTAACTATATGCATAACGAGTTCTAGAGTGGAGACCGCGTTTAGGTAAATGTAGTGTGGGACGCCCGCCGGCCAGGTGGAGTGACGACTTGCGAAAGGTGGCTGGTGGAGACTGGATGAGGACAGTCGAAGATCGGGCTCAGTGGCGTTCACTAGGAGAGGCCTACATCCAGCAGTGGACAAATATAGGCTGATGATGATGATGACTGTATGCATAAAACTAGGTTAGTCTTAAAAGTAGAAGTACACATTCACATTTCTTAAATAGAGTATATTGTCTTGATTATAGCTGTATTGTTTTTGACAAAATAATGTAACCTTACCTAATGCACAAACAAAAAAAATTTTTACTATTGCAATTCCTCAAGACAGACAATCAATTATGATCTTATCTTAGCCAATAAACAAACATAGAAAAGTTACTTTTGGTTTTGGAGCGTGTGAAATCTTTCTAATATTAAAACTAGAACTTTCTAAACTATCAGGATTTTCACTGAGGATCAAAAATGAGAACACGTTCTGCCGATTTGGAGGCAACTTTTATTTTAAGTATAAATGTGTAGGTACATGGCTCATCCGGTGGGCACAGACCGCTGAGCTTGCCACAATATGAGTTGCTAGAATGGAGCCATATATGTACTTAGCTAATCTAAAGCAGACGGGTGAGGTGTATTCATAACTAGTTTGTTTTTGTTTTGTAAATATTGTAATATTACAACATCATTAGTAATGTTTACTAAGATAATGCAAGTAAATATTTTAGGACAGAATGCCATTAAACTATGTAGTATTGATCATGTTATTAATCCTCTAAGACCATTTAAAACAAATATTTAGCCTTATAGACCCAAAATAGCCTACCAATTATAAATAGGTTTCAAATATAACCTTCATTCATAATATTGCAGTATGGGTATTATGTACTGAATCAGGTTGCACATTGATGTTCCTGCCACTCTATACATTCTATTTTATATCTTCATTCTATTACATAGCTCCATCTCTCTATAGTCCAAGTGTTAGAGACAAATGGAGTTTGTTGTTAGAAAACTTATTTCAGAGTCGAACTTGCATTTGTACATAAAGCATTTATTCAACAACCTAATCGTTCATGTGTAAAATAAAGATTAAGAATAATAGAGTTCATTGAACTTTAACTTAACACTAAAGGAGAGGGATAAAATAACAGCTGGAACAATAAAGGACAACAAGACATCAAATAGTTAAATTTTGATGCAACAATCACAAAACAATAATAAAAATTATTGTTATTAAGCATATTGTGACTGTGCGTGGGTTAAAGTTTTACTTTCTGTGAGTACAGTGATTTCTAGATACATCTAGCCTTAAGAAATGTGTATTTAGTCTATAAAACAATTTACTAAATTCTTGAGGGCTAGCTAGGTTACAGGATGCCCTAATTTAATGTTAATCCTTCAATAAAGTAAATATTGTATACAAAATAGTCAGACACTGCAGAGTAATTATTTAAATAAATTATCTAAAATATGAACATCTGTTTTTACCACAACTTTTTGCTACATTAGGTTATTATTTACAAATACTACTTACTTTTGAAACAAATCTTTCCTTTGTTCAGTAGTCCACGGCCGTCCGTAAAAGCCTGTAATAGTGAAGCTTAGGTCATTCACACCATTACAACTTAAATAGGAGATGTATAACTAAAACACTCCTAAATCACATACTTTCACATAAAAATAACACCGATTACCTTCAACAACGCCGCAAATAAAGTCCTTTCGATTAGAATTCGGCTCATCCGGTGAAGGTTCAGTCATATTTACAAGTAAATTGACGATTAACACCACAAATGTAACAGTCCGACCAATGGAATAAATTTCGTAGTAGTAATAGGATATTTACACAACCTACACTGCCTCACTAACAGACAGCAGCAGTGTAAGTAACTGTATTATCAAATTCTTAGCTTTAAAGCACCGGTTGACCCGTATCAGGCGTAAATTACTTTATTCCCGACAAGGAAATCTCTCGGAGATATCATGATGTGTCAAACAGAATAAACTGATGAGTTCGTTTAGTGTCTGCTTTTTGAGTTCACCAATAAACTATTGAACCGGTCGTTACCTAAAGAATTTGTCGTGAAATATTGAAATACTATAAAACATTTGATGAGGTAGTTAGTTTCTATTTTGTTGTTAGCATATTCACAATTATAGAAAAATTGCAATCCAATTTTAGAGAAGATATGATACGTGACCTACAAAAAGCCTATTATTTTTTTTATAATAGGAAATGTTAACGGTGCGTTCAGAATTAAAATTAAGCTAAAACAGACTTGCCTCGGCTACTCAACAAAATATGAAACATATTCTTGTACGTGATGCAGTTGTGTTAAGACAAACGAGTAAATTTTTGAAAATTATTCGCTCTAATATTTTACTTTTGTTATTTTTAAAAAGACTCATGGTAGAAAACCATCTTAAGTGACTGACAACACTGACCTACCGCGCCATTTAAAAAAAAGCGCGGTATAATACAAAAAAAAAGACAACATTGATTTGAAGAATTTATTTATTAATTTAATTTACAAAGCTATGCTATAATAATAATACTGATAGTGGTGACTGATAAGTGCAACATTAAATCTAAAATTAATATTTTCTGTTCACAGGGCAAATGGATTTTTTTTAATTTATTTTTTTGATGAAAACATGTACAGCATTAGGTACTGACCCAGATCCAAGTTATTGCACAGTAAAATTTAAACAAATTTTCATTTGGATTGACCATTAGCATAAAAAAAATTTTAAAAATTCTCGTCACTGAAACATTAATATTATAAAAGTGCTATTAATTAATGACTAGATCATTGGTATGTTTACTTACATCTTAGAAAACTACAATAGTTATGTACAAACATTTTCACATAATTTTGTCATATTTACAATAAATTGCTAACATTTTCAAAATGGAAATATAAGACAAAACTTAGAACTAAGTACCTATTAGAGAATTTTGCCTACGGGCTACATGTCTATGTAAAGGTGAATCCACACACAGCGAAGCATGCGCCGCAAATGATTTTTTTTATATGTTCGGCTGCCGCAGGCAGAGGCATCTAACATTTATAAAAAAATCATTTGCGGTGCATGTCTCGCTTTGTCTGGATGCACCTTAAGCCGTAGTAGCGTGCAAGTTTTATTAAAGAAGGTAGGTTACCTTAGAAAAATATTTCATTATAATCCACAAATATGACTCGGTGATAAAAATCGCAAGCGGTCGTTTGGAGGAAATTACAAATCTCCTTTATTTTCATTCACCGTAGGTAACTGACTTTATATGTACGTATTTTTAGAATTACATGACTAAAAACACAATTTATAAGTCTCTTATCTTCGTTTCTAACGACACTACATCCCATCGAAGTCGCAGTCTATCGAAGTCCAGTTAGTTCAATAGTAGACGGCGTTGAGGCCGCACCTCTGCAAGTGTCAGCCGAGCATTCCACCTGACATGTTGCCGTGAACCCTCATGTGGCGGTTCAGGTTGCCGGACTGGGAGAACCTGGGGAAACAAGGTGGTGGTGAAGTTATTTGTATGATAGTGGTGGATAAGCAGGGGCTAACTAGATATACAGATAGATAACTCTTTATTATGTACATCATATAATCAATCTATTATATATTAGATCTATTTAAATAAAAATCAATTGCCGTTCGTTAGTCTCGCAAAAACTGGAGAATGGCTCGACCGATTCTGATGTTTGGTAGTTGCTGTGTGCGCGCCGGAAACGGATTTTAACAAAAAAAAAGGAACTGCAACGCATGCTGGGTTAGTTATTATATCTCTTTTATATATAAAAATCAATTGTCGTTCGCTAGTTACGCAAAAACTCGAAAATGGCTCGACCGATTGCGATGAAACTTTGGTAAGGTACAGTGTGCGCGCAGGAGAAAGACTAAAAAAATACGAACAAGGGCATTGCAACGCATGGGTATTAGCTAGTTATCTTCTTACTTATTAAAAAAAACTATTGCTGTTTGTTAGTGTCGCTATAACTCAATAACGGCTTAACCGATTTGTATAATATTTTTTGTTTTGTTTTGTTCGCTCTAATACAGGATAGGTTTGAAAAAGAGGCAATACAGATATAAATGTAGAAATTTTACATAAGGTGACACAATGGGTGGTCTTATCGCTAAAACCAACCAACTAACTACTGCATGATTTTCGCAAGAACAAAACCTGAAGGCAGTGGGAATTATGGTTGCATTATCAATAAAAATAATACCAGCCTTCGATTTGCGCTGGCAATACTTTAAGTCGGTGATCTTGTTGTTCTATCTTAATGTTGTAAGTAGGCATCTAGCACATGTCGTAACAGTAAGACCGGTTTTTGTAGTGCAAGAGCTATCACTGATGTTCGGTTGACTGTAGGTACTGGCACGGGGTCTCTTTATTGGGGCATATGCGTTAACCTCTTTTTTTTTGGGTGGGAAATCATCAAATGACCTCTCCTGCTCTGGGCGGAGCGGGAGGGCGTGTCAGACTCTTACTGATTAAAACCCACCCGTGTTCCTTCAGTTGCCTGTGCGCCAGGGCCACGGTAACTTCCGGAAACCCATTTTTTTTTTTCGTCTATGTTATTTTTTTTAATGTTTTTTGACGAGTAGATGAAAAGTGGACAGAAGTGTTTCTCTTACCTCAATAAACACAATTTACACTGGTAGGGTTTTTCTCCAGAGTGAATACGTAAATGTTTCGTCAGCGTCGAACTGTCTGAGAAAGCTTTCTTGCAAGATCTGCACCTGATAAAAGAGATACACAAAATTTCAAAGGTATGTCAATTTATTACAGTCACATTTTGCAGGTGTTGTTTGCAGGCTACAGCTGTGGTTCTCCCGACATTGCTGCCAGCTCCCAAAAAAGTTGTAATCGTCAATTGAGAAGAGTTTAAAAAATAATCAGGAAAACGTTCTAAGCTCCTGTCTTCTCAAGTAGATTTCGGGAAACACCACATGTGTCCACAAGCAAACGTACTTAGTCCGAAACTTTGTAAAAGTAGATAGTTGACTAACTAATATTGAAACAACAAAAAGTGTTTTACTTTACTATAGGCATCTTGATAGGACCAGAGTGACAATAAAGAAGCGCTTACTGATAGGGTCGTTCTCCAGAATGTGTCCTCATGTGTGTAGTCACGCTGGAACTTTGGCTGAACCGCCGATCGCATATTGGACACCTAAAAGAATAGAAGAAAATTTTAGTTGGTTAAGGACCTAAATATTGTAAATTTTAGTTGGTTAAGAACCTAAATATTGTAAATTTTTGTTGGTTAAGAACCTAAATATTTTTACACGTAACAAAGAGCTACGTGACCGCAAAGAATATGTTATGTTCGTTTCAAATTCGCATAGGTCCACCTCTGGATAAGTTTCTGCTTAGAACTTATGTGGAGGCAGAATATTTCAAACAGTTATTTTTTATTGGCAATGCGAGATTCTAGACATGATAAAATCGGCGGGGTGATTACGTAACACACTAACAGCAGTAATGGGTTTAATGTTGACAGTTCAACAACATTCATTGCATTATTTACGTTGTTGAGCAGACAAATTTTTCGAACATATGAAGCAATGGATTAGCAATAGGCTTCAAAATGATTCAAATTGTGATAGATAGTGTTTTGTGTAATTAGGGTGCTGGTCTGCAAAACGTGGGTAAGTGCCGAACTTCTTAAAGGTATTAAAGAGCATCTTCATTCTAAAAAAAAAGGAATGGAGGTGCCTATTTCCTTCTTCGTTTCCTAACTTTCGTAACTCACCTAAACGGTTTCTGACCGGTATGCGTCCTCACATGCGCAGTCAAGTTGGCAGCTTGCGAGAAGCTCTTATTACAATCTCCACATCTGTAGGGCCTCTCTCCTGAATGTGTTCGAAGGTGCGTCTTCAGCGTACTGGGTCTAGCGTAGGTCTTGCCACAGATACGACAGAGGTTTGGCTTCTGCTCATCATCTTCGGAGCAAGTGCTTAGGGCTCCCACCTGAGTTAAAACCGTAACCATTATTAGATATACTACCAAACAACATATCTAATCATTGTGAATTAAAAACTCTAAAAGCTGTTTATCTGCAAATTAATCTCAAAAAGAAAAAACCGGACAAGTGCGAGTCGGAATCGCGCACGAAGGGTTCCATACCTTTATCTATAAAATCTGTCTGTTGTATGGGAGCCCCATTAAATATTTATTTTATTCCGTTACGTTGTGGCAACAGAAATACATCATCTATGAAAATGTCAACTGTCTAACATCACAGTTCATGAGATACAGCCTGGAGACAGACGGACGGACGGACAGCGGAGTCTTAGTAATAGGGTCCCGTTTTACCCTTAGGGTACGGAACCTTAAAGAGAAGGTATATTGTGGGTTCAAATGCGGGCAAATACCAATGTAACTTTATCAATTCTTATGTGCTTACTAAGTTTATCTTGGACATCATTGACATTGATATAGGAAGAAATCGTGATAGAAACAGGACTTAAAATTAATATAAGTCTGAAATCACCAATTCGCCTTGAACAAGCGTGGTGATCAATGCTCATGCCTTCTTTGTATAAACTTATCAACACATTTGCAAAGTTTAATAATTTGCCGGTGCTTCGGTCGTTGTGTTGCCAAAATAACTCACCGGGACTTTCCCAGAAGAATTTATACACGAAGCATACCCATACTCCTGAGGATGCATCTGTCCCTGATTCAGTATATATCCATTCCCCATGTTCTGTTCTTTTTGAACCTCCTGAGCATAAAGCTTCGGAGGTGGCCTCTTCAAACTCTGACCTAAACTCTTCTGATTTGAGTAATTAGGTTTCTGCTGGAATAACGAGTAGTTTGGGTTCGGTTTTTGAGGGTTTTGCAGTATTGGCTTGAAGGTTGACGTGGCGGTGATCAAAGGGTCGCTCTGGTTAGGTGTCCTGAAGTCCGCGGTAAAGGAGTACGTCGCTGAAGGGTAGGTGGACGAGCTGATCACGTTCTGCGTTTGTGGGTAGACCACGTTGACTGCGGGCGTTGCGGCGTTCTGGTTCCATTGCATCTGGGGAAGAAAGGATGTAGATTATATTAGAGGTGTGATTTTGAACTTAGTTGCTGAAAGTCTTTCTGTTGTATACATTGTCTGCTGCCGAGGTTTTAGGACATTCGATTTTGGCTGTAGAATAAATATTTAAAACTTATATTTGTCGGAGACGGTCATTAGTTTTGACACTAAACGAAGTGCAGCACGAGTTCCGGGAGGTGGCAGCACCGTCGCGATGACGTGCATACTCGGCTAACTTCGTGCTATGACAGAGCCTGGCTGATGGAGGAGCGCTCATGGGACGCGTGGACACTTACCATTCTGCCTTCGAGGAGATCAGTACCCTAGGAACTGTCGCGCGTTCCGTATAGTTGTGTCGTGTACCTACGGTGTGTGATTCGCTAGTGTGATTAATTTGTTCGTAAATTATAATTTGATTCGAACTGCAAACGGTTTTTCTATTGCGCAATAACCAACACTACCCATAGTACGCCCACAATAGTTAAAATATCGCTGATAATAACGAGAGAGACATACCTTCTCCGTCATATTTTAAAGTTCAAAGTGAACGTAGGTTCACTTAATTAATTACACATAGGTACTTACTTTTTCGGTGTTTCGTTTCCGAGTAGTGATAATACCTACGTAGATGTTTGAAATCGATCAATTTGTTGGGTTTACGTATTGTTGATTCTTCTTTACGTATTATGTTCAGGTAAATGGATCTCTCATAATTTAGTGGAGAGAATTCACCTCTAAAAAGTAAAAAAAAAGTATTTGATTTAACTAACGTCATCAATTGTGTTTTTATTTTATCTTCTCCACCAAGGTAATAATGACGAAGGCATGGTTGCTCTGCGCTAAACATAATTAAAATACCATTTTACCTCTGTCATCTTGAAACGATTGACAGAAACGGATCGTTATTTATATTCGTTTAGCGTTTTATTTAATACTCTTAATGCCTTAGTTTAGGTTTGTTGTGCAAGCGTGCCTAAATCCAGGAGTTAGTAAATATGTTTAGAAACAAACCTGTGAACACAACTGCTCCGGCGGACAGCCATGCATGGTCATGTTCATGGACACGTTGACGCTCATGGTGGGGAACAGCGGTGCGCCGCCGTAGTGCTCGTAGTACGGGTAGCCGCCGTTGTTGACCATCATCTGGGTTGTAGACATAGACAATTATGAGTAGAAAATTAAAACATTAATATGCACGAAACGTTACGCATACAGAAAAAAAAAGCACTTAAACACAAAAATTATAAGTTTTAGGAGAATATGCGTCACACCCTCGCGCAAACAGCCATCACTCAGCATAATGCTGTGACACTATGCGATACAGAGCCACAGCGTTGGTTTCCAGCGACAGCCGTTGACGTTAACGCCGCGCCGTGACGTCAACAGGATCGAGAGAACAATTATATTATGTACGCGTGAACTGAGGGACCACACTAGGAATTCACAAAATAAAAATCTTAGGATTTTGTAGTAGACTTAAAACAATTGTAGAAAGAATCTGGAAATTTGTAAAAAAATGTATTATAAACTACAGCCCTTAAAGTGTCGACCCTCAGTTCTCACAGGCCATCAGCCAGTTCTCGGAAAGTATCTTAAAAATTAAGGTATAGCGAATACAGACATTTAGTAAAGATATTTACTAAATAATAGACCACAAAGCATTAAAGATTTAAAAAAAAATATAACAACTGAACTGTGGTCCCTCATAGCACACAACAAAGATAAATATTTCTGTGAATATTAAAAACGTTCTTTTTCTAGATGAAGTTTTAGTAACGTTTTGTAAAAAAGAAATGGAGTAGAAATATCGACGCAATTTAAAGATAGCGATTATTAGAGCTGGTCCGTCAATCCTCACCTCCACATTATATTTTGCGTTTTTTTGTAAAAGCCACCTTAGATTGTATTATAAGTTAAATACAATAAACAATATTTTATTATATTCGAAGTTAGCTGCACTGACGCCAAATAAATTAGGATAAAGGAGGATGACAAAGATTAAAAAAAAAAGGTTTGATATATTTCTTAACAACGAAAACAAACGACAATAGGGTCTCATTATACTGTAAGAAAGCAAGAACTAATTGTGTTTAGAAACGGATGATAAGTTTTAAAGAAACTTTATCCTAACTTCCTAATCCTAACTAATATTATAAATGCGAAAGTAAGTTTGTTTGATTGTTTATTACCTTTTTACGCCTAAACCACTGAACCGAGAATCCTGAAATTTGGCATATACGTTGTCGGGTGTACAGAAACGGACATAGGGTATCTTCATCCCGAAAAAAGTACTGTTCCGGAGGAAAACAACAATAAAGTTCTTATTGAATTGATTGTCAGTCTAAATTAACGCGAGCAAAGCCGCGGGCACAAGCTAGTTCTCAATAAAGACATATTATGTCACTCACTTGAGAAGAATACTATAATATACATAAATAACAAAAAGTTCGTCGTCATCACTTACAAACTAGATACAAATTCAATGCCTTTAATTCTCCAGAAGTGATCGATCCGCAATTATATCCTCACTAAGTTTAGTTTTAGATGCATTGAAAGAGTGTAGATTCCTTATACTAGAGGGTATCCTATTATGAAGCTGTGCTCCTTCAAAAGTAAGCATTTTTTTTTTTATTACAAGCGTTTGTTAAACGTGTCGAGTTCGAGTTCAAAACATACTGATCTCTGAAAAGCAAATTGGAATAATATTAATTGATATTGAATACTTATACTGTCTTACAAAAGCATACTAAGTACTGCAAGATTTTACTCATTATATCTACAAGTTGCAGTCGCCGCGCCGCCCGTCGCCCTTCTGTCGCAAATAAGCACACTGGCCGACGGCTTGTATACACTTTTCCCCATAAATAGGTACAAGTTTCTGGCAGCCATAATTTACACTATTTTACAGATACCACGTAAGTGTTAAAAGTATCCTGAACTTGGTGGATTAAATGCAGAGAGATGAAAGAAACGCAAAGAATGTGATTTGTATCAGCCTCATGAAAAAAATTAATAAAAAAATAATAAATAAAAACTTTTTTACAAAAAAACAACCGACTTCCAAAAAAAACACTAAAAGACGTGAAAAATAACTTTAATTTCGGAAGTCGGTGCCTTTGGTTTTGTATTTTCGTGTTTGGCCACCGACTTCCGAAATTAAAGTTATTTTTCACGTCTTTTAGTGTTTTTTTTGGAAGTCGGTTGTTTTTTTTGTAAAAAAGTTTTTATTTTTCACTTTTTAGTTGCGGTACCTACCCCACACAAATTCGTATACCACTACTTGGTGTGTAAATAACAGTGACAGGAAATTATTAACACATCATCCATATAAACTACGTGGAAAAAATCTGCAGTATTAAGGATAACTCAAAAAGTACTGGTCAGACCTAGATCAAATTTAAATGGGACCACATGTGAAGCACCACCTATCAAATAAAAAAAGAATCATCCAAATCGGTTCACCCAGAAAAAAGTTATGAGCTAACACACATAAAAAAAAAAAAAAAAAAAAAAAAAAAAAAAAAACATACAGACGAATTGAGAACCTCCTCCTTTTTGTGAAGTCGGTTAAAAATAGTTTCGTGCGTTGAAATTCTCTGTTCGCGTCATTCGAAAATGAAACGCCTCACTATAATGCTACATCCGCTACGCCGTGTGCTACGTAATATGCTACGCACGAAGTCTACGACGCGCGACGTAGCCAAATCGGTTATGAAAAGTTCTTTATTTGACCTCTACACATAGATTACAAATAAAAATTGCTTCTAAATTACGTAACGGATTTCGATCCGGTTTTTAACATTATTTAAAGATTTTAGAGTTTATTCCCAAAGGTTTAATGTATATAATACACTAGCTTCTGCTGACTTCGTCCGCTTGATCCTATAACTATGCTGACTTTTTTTCTTTTTGCTCGGCTCCTAAGCCCAATAGCGTGAAGTTAAATAGCCTATAACCTGCCTCAAAAAATGGGCTATTTAAAGCCACAGATTTTGTTTAAATCCGACTGGTAGTTCAAACAAACAAACAAACCCTTCAGCTATATTGTTAGTAAAGATAAAGATTAATATTTATCTTTCATATAATAAAGAAATGTCGAAGTTATGTCAAGTCATAAGGACTGTGCGAAGTAAGGAGGCAGGTCGTTAGTAATCTTTACTATTATTATAAACAGGTAAAATTTATTTGTTTATATGTTGGGGGCAATCTCTGGAACACCCGGGCGGATTTAAAAAAATATTTTTGCATTTGATACCCCAATTCTAGAGGAAGACTATAGGCTATTGAACATCACGCTATAACCCTTAGGAGCCGAGCAAAAAGAAAAAAAGTCATAAACAACGCTAAGTGAAAACGAAGTGTCGAAGGGTCGGGGGCACAAGAATTTTCACACAGATGGAGTCGCAGGCTAGTAAATGAAAAAATGATGACAAAACCACTTTTAAATGTTGACATTCAAAAGTGCATTAAATGTGCCTAGTTAAAATTAACGATTTGACTTTGAAATACAAAAAAAAAACGAGTTGGGGGAAAATATGCGTCACATCCACGCAAAACGGCAATCGCTCAGCATAATGCTACCCAAAAATAATAAAATGTAATGTGATGTGTGGTGTGTGTGTGTGTGTGTGAATGTGATGTGTGTGTGTGTGTGTGATGTGTGTGTGTGTGTAATGTGTGTATGTGTGTGTATGTATATGTGTGTTGTGTGTGTATGTATGTGTGTGTGTGTGTGTGTGCGTGTGTGTGTGTGTGTATGTAATGGTACCCTATGCGAGACAGAGCCCCAGCGCTGGTTTTCAGCGATAACCGGCGTTGAAGTGATGACGTGATTCTGTAAATTGGTTGGCAAACACTTTTACACGTCAAAATACTGACGCACAAGTATTTTTTTTTATCAACACCTAGTTCATGAGTACTATAACTGCTTTTCAATCATTATAATTAACTGGCTTTTGCCCGCAGCTTCACTCGTGTGGAGATCGGAATATATCCCAAATTTCATCCAAATCCTATTAGAAGCATAATATTAATACTAATGATTGAAATACTATCATGAATTCATGCCAGCCTAGTACTTTTAGTTAGGTTTCTGCTCAGATATTGTGCACAACGTGTCGTGACCAGAATACCATCTTGTATGCTGGCAACGTGCTGCCGGGATAAAAAGTATCATCTATATATATTTTTAGTAGTTTAAAACTATTATCGCATTATTGCCTCTCTAATGAAACCAGTTTGGGGCACATCGGTTAAATGGTTTCAAAGTCTATAACGGACATAGATAGAAACAATTTGTATGTTTTATACAATATACATATATGTAGGTATTTTATTATACTTTGTCTAGACGTGTTTGCCATCGAAGAAAGAATCATATAACTCTTCATTCTCGACATAATAAAAGTCGCGTAACAATATGAATTGTATTTTTCCTTAAGTATACAAGACAACTTCCTTTGTCCGCAACTTATTTCGCAAACAAGTAACAACAATTATAGCTCACGTACTTATTTTTCCCGCCCGATATCTTTACACTATTCATTTTGTAGATCGTTATTATGCTCGTGCGCCATTGTTCGAGTGCCTAAATAGGTCTTCTACCCGAGCTAAACACTCTGCCTTTCATTTCGAATATGAGGAAAGTAGAAATCAGGCGTTAAATCCTAATATTAATCTGATGAACTCATTTTATGCACAAATATCAGCACTCGACAAAACAACTGAAGATCGAATTACCGCTTTCACGGTTTTTTTTTCTGTGGTATTCTACCAGCCTGTATTTTTTATCATTGGTGATGGTAAATGTTTAGCTCAAATTGAAGTACATTAAATAATAATTTAGTGAAAAGTAAATTATAAGTATAAAGTAATGTTACAACATTGTTGATAATATTTTTTTAATTACAATTTGACGCCGCGTTTTAACAGAGTGGCTGTATAAAAAGTTATGACATGGCTTCCAAATTCCAAATTCCAATTATACAGGGTTAGTTTTCAAAGACCAGCCAAATTTAAGGATGTGGTACAGACCATCAAACTGAACAATTTTCTCCTTGGGATCAAAATCGTAATCACGAAAAAAAAATCAGCGGTCCCATACATTTAGGTCAAGTAGGTATTGAAGTTTTTTATGGGACAGTTTATAAATTTTTCGCGATGATGATATTGGTCCCATGGAGAGAGTTGTTCAGTTTGATGGTCTGTACCACATCCTTAAATTTGGCTGGTCTTTGAAAACTAACCCTGTATATTAATGGCTCCATCGTTTTACCGATGATTCAGCCAATGTCAAGGTTGAAGGAAACAAAGTGTATTCGCTGAAGTTAACCGGTTGTATTGACTTTAGTATGATTTTCCTAATTAAAACTGGATCCGTTTGAGTAGACTGTAAGGACAACACAAAACATTTGTTAGTATATATTGTTAGTAAGCAGACAACACAAATTAATTTTATTATGAGACGAACACTGAACCACCTTTATGAGTTGGTAAATTAAAGCTTTATTTTATTCAATAAAATAAATTTTTGGAGTGTTTTAACTAATGGGGAATCAACGAGTGTCAAGAGGAATGGTATATTAATAGGTCTAGGAAAATGAGGAGGGAGCATATCATAAAGAGGTACCAAAAGATTACGACAAGAGAAAAATATGTGCTCAAGAGTACCTTCTTCCACACCACACTCGCAAAGGGAATGATCCCGAATGCGTAGTTTAGCTAAAAACACTGGAGAGCAAACATGTAGGACATGGCTTGCACAGCATTTTTTTTTTTTTTTGACAGCAGGTAAAGTCATTGCCCAGGGACGAAAAGTAATATTTTCATCCCTTTGATCAGGTAACTTCAAGCGTACTTTCCAAGTATAAGAAATGAAAAGTATTAATCAACCCACTCACGTTGGGAAGAAAATTACCTACACCACGTGATTTTATTTTAGTCGGTTATTTCGATACCTTTAAAAGGCAATTCTATTCCTCAAGATAAAATTTGATGATTATGTTCTATTTTTGATTTGATAAATATCGGCATTGCTTTATTTTATTCACATTTATTTGTAAGTCAGTAGGTAGGCAGTCAGCACTTTAGGTTTGTTAAATCCTAAACAATAATACTATAGATCCGAAAGTAAGTTTATTTGTTTCGCTTTCACGCTAAAACGGCTGAACGGATTTGGAGGAAATTTGGCACACAGATAGATCAAAACCTGGGTAAGGCCATAGGCTACTTTTCATCGGTGGAGTTTCTTGCCCATTCAGCTCCATACGAAACTATCTTTTGGAAGGGGCGACTAGAATAAATTCTATTTTTTTTATGACTTCCTACTTTTCATCCTGGATCGCAGACGAAGTCGAGGGCAACAGCTAGTCTTATATATTATTTAGTTAAATATTTAATTAGAATTGAAACAGAAGTAAGATTAAAAGAGTATTAACTAAGTTTTATTAGCTATTACATAAGTAGTGAAGGACGCGCGTTTCGGGGTACTCTCTCGTGTGATTTTGACGTTCAAAAGTGCTCATTCTTTTTTCAAATGACGTTCATTTTGATATGCTGAAATACAATGCTTCGAATAATATTGTTTTAATTTAGTTTATGTGTAAAAACTGCATTGTTGATCGACTATTGTCACTGACCGCACTTAGTTTTCAAAATACCTACAATTCACTTGGCCTACAATATTTGGGGCTCCTGGTGAGTACCCCGGCTGTGTAGCGAGAGCATCTTTTCTGCTCAGAGTTGCCATGAAGATTGTTGAAGCTACACATTAGAGGCTGACTATGCTAAATTAGCCTATAATGTTCCCACTGCTGGGACACAGGCCTCCTTTTGGTGAGAGGGAATGGACCATAATCCACCACGAGGGCCCAGTGCGGGTTGGTAGATGCCACATGTCTTCGAATTTTTGGTTCCAAGTAGGACACATGCATAAATAATAGCATAATTTAATAATAATAATAAAAATACTTCTTTATGATGACAAACAATTACCGGAGATTTATTGTGAAAGACGGCACGGTTGTCGACATCTGTCGGGCATGCCACCGTCCGGGTGAATCAATCAGACATATTATCTCCGGATGTTCTCGTCTAGCTAACGAAGAGTACTTGCATAGACACAACCTTGTAGCCAGGATTATCCATCAGCAACTTGCTCTGAAATACAGCCTTGTAGAATCGGAAGTGCCGTACTACAGGTATGTGCCCGACCCAGTTCTCGAAAATGGACATATCACATTGTACTGGGATCGATCCATCATCACTGACAGGACTATTGTTGCCAATAAGCCTGATATAGTGGTGGTGGATCGATTAGAGCGGCGCGCAATGATTGTTGACATAACGGTCCCGCATGATGGGAACCTCGTGAAAGCCGAGAAAGATAAACAAATCAAGTATCTTGACTTGGCTCGCGAGGTTGTCGACATGTGGGATGTGGACTCAGCGATCATTGTGCCGATAGTCGTGACAGCCAATGGCTTAATAGCCAAGAGCCTCGACCAACACCTGAGGAGGCTCTCGTTGGGCAGCTGGATCAAGGGCTTGATTCAGAAAGCGGTACTTCTGGACACGGCTCGCATTGTTAGGAGGTTCCTCTCTCTGGAGCCCTGACCGCCGGTAGCTTGGACCCTGTTCCCGATACCGGTGGGCTACTATTTTTTATATTTTTTATATTCTAATATTTAAAAATGTAATTTATATGTAAATAATGAAATAAAAATACTTCTAAGAATTTCATAATAATTAAGTACCTACATTATTATTGTGCAATACATAAAATAAAAATTACTAATATACTATACACAGACCTAATAATATATAGACATAATTATACACCCAATTAAACTCATCTAATATTTTTTAATAATATTGAATTGCTTGAATTGCTGCTTAGCTCTCTTCCTCTCTCCTAATTTTGCTGTGCCCGACAGGGGCCATATTGATCTTTTACTTTGTTAGACCATCTATGTAATACATATGGAATGCAATAAAGAATTGAGTTACACTACGTAAGGCTCCTGTCTGGGTTCGATCCTACGACCTACAACTCGTAACTCGCGGCCGTTACCACTGGGCCACCACTGCTCATGTTGAAGCTTGTTTGGACCAAAAAACTCACTTTAATTTTAAAGATATTTTCTCTAAAGGATAAAACAAATTACATAAAATTTGCAGTGAAAAAATAGTCGTGGGTTTTTCACATAAAATCAACTTTACATTAACATTATTAATCCATCAAAATTCTAATTTCAATAAATCCGGTGAAGCCACACATAAACGTTCATAAAGGGAAGCCGATAATAATCCAAGATGCCGTATTAATTACAATTATTTCATATTGAAACCCTCAAAGGGCGGAACCCCGTTTCCACGGTTTTCCATACAACATTTTAGCTCCAAACACCCCTTTTGTTAGACAGAAACGGGTAATCAAAGTCCTTGATGTTAGAGCGAGATCCGAAACAATCTTTCGAATAGAACGGCGAGATGTATACCCGTCCTTGTTTCGTTGGTGGGCGAATTGGTGAGAGTGAAAGGGATGGTGGTACCTGTGGGTGAACGGCCTCGGAGGCGCAGTCGCCGTGGACGACGGCGTGTTTTAGCGAGAGGAGGACGTCCGCAGCGTCTCCCCCTCCTCTTTCCCTGCAGTCCCCCGCTCCGCTCCTGTCGGTAATAAAGGGATGTGTTGGATTGCATCGTTTAACTAAACTTAGAACTAATGTATGTTACAACATACTACAAAGTAATAGTTCAATGTGAGTTTGTGAGTGTGAGTTTACCTTGTGTACTCCATAAGTTACCCAACACGAAAATAAACCGCACTTTACTTATAAATTATGCAGTTAATCTTATTGATATACCTACTTAATTAATTTTCCAACTTATATCTACGAGTATATTTAAAGGATTTTTTGTGTTACAGCATCAGAGCTGCAGAAAATTCCTCTACTATGGCCTATTTATCTGATAGTACCTATTGTATTGAGTTGTCGTATCATGGATGGTTCAAAATGGCTGTTAGGTACGTACTTATTTATCTACCTCATTCCTCACATTTCTGGTCTAAAAATATTAATAATTTTTTTCTAAATATTGCTGACGTAATCACCATCCAGACCGTCCCCGCCCCCGTCTCCCATGCCAACAAAAATAAACAAGGCAAAGACCCGCCAGCCCCCTTTGGTGCTTACGTAATACTTGAATGGCCCCTTACGGGTAGTCAGAACCCCAAAAGGACAATCAGTCTTGCTAAGGGGTATCGTATTACCCAGTAACTGGGTTACGGAGGTCAGATAGGCGCTCCATATAAAATACTGGTATTTGCAATTACTTAGATATAGTTTATGAGGAAATTTAGCTCAAAGGATAACATTTTGTTACGGTCCAAAGAGTATTTAAAAGAACTGGGAAGTCTTGGCCACATTCCTTTTGTTTAATTTTCAGAGACTCTGGAATGCAAATCTGGAACGAATTTGGTCAACCAAGCAAAATGTTTCCTTTGTGTTTAGATTTCTCTTAAACTACAAATACTCGTTGAACATAATATACGGGGGTGTTTTGGAAATCCCAAGCTTTCTTAAATATAATTTTGGACTATTGTAAATGGGCCACCCTGTTTCTACTGTGTAAATGAAGAAAATATGATAAATAAACATTATATTTCATAAAATTCTTTATTTAAGTATAAAAATTTACATTAATTTCTGTTCTATATACAGACAAAAATATGTAATTAGTTTTATATTTTTAATATTAGGCTGTTTGGCGGTTATGAATAAAAATATAATGAAAAAAAAAAAAAAAAAAAAAAATTTAAACACGCATTTATATCATAAATAGATAAACAAGAACAGATGATTACATAAGTACTTAAATTGATTGAACTGATTAAATAAAATAAAATAAATTAGCTAAAAAGCCAATTGTTATTGGGTGTCCATTTAAGGACGAAAGCCACCTCCATCTTTCGCCATTCCTATCTGTCTTGAGCTGTTCTATAGTCCAGGTTGGGGCCGGTTACGGCCACAATATCATCGCACCACCGGCACCTGCCAAGAGTCTGCCACCTACATCCTATCTGCATCGCCTGTCTTAAGAAATTAAATATGGACCAGTTTAAGAAAACATTTAAAAAAATACTGACAGAAAAAGCCTATTATAATGTTAATGAATTTTTAAATGATAAATCGCTCTGAATTTACTGACTGAATCTATTCAATTTTGAACCGCATGACTATTGACCTATTTAATTTAATATTATTGTTAATTGTTGATTTATTTATATTATTGTTCATTGTTCCTTAATTTTAAAATCCTATGGTCTTTCGACCTAATTTGTATACCAGCCATGGTCAAACATGTTGAGCCAAAAAATACCTTGTTACACCTATAATAAGCATCATATCATGTATATTATCTACACATGTTTTTGCAAATAAATGAATCTGAATCTGAATCTGAATCGCAAGGGTACCATAGGAGAACCTTCTCACTCCAGCGTCCATCTGTGGCTCTGGCTAAATGTCCTGCCCATCGCCATTTCAACTTGCAAGTTAGTTCCACAGCATCTATTATTTTAGTGCATATTCGTATGCCTTTGTGTCTTTTCGGTCTCGGAGTTTAATTCCTAACATACTCCTCTCCATTGCTTGTTAGAAGGCATATAGTTAGTTTTACTGCCTCTGTTAGTGTTCAACTTTGACAACCGTAGAGTTGGTAATATAATGGTGTTCATAGCTTTCTTTTTCAGGCGATTAGGGATGCGTGGTCGCTCACAATGGGCATTATTAAAGGCTAAAAGTCACTCAAAGGGCAATGGAATGAAATAGAGCTACGCTTGGAATTTCCCTAGATGATCGACTCAGTAATGAAGAGATCCGCAGGAGAACTAAGGTAACTGATATAGTGCGAAGAATTGCTTATCTTAAGTTGCAGTGGGCAGGGCACATTGCTCGCAGAACAGATGGCCGATGGGGCCCAAAGGTTCTGGAGCGGCGAGCGTGTACCGGAAGACGTAGCGTTGGAAGGCCTTCCAAAAGGTGGACCGATGAACTTGTGAAGGCCGCAGGAATCTGATGGATACGAGAATCACAGAACCGTTCGAAGTGGCGGGCTTGGGGGAGGCCTCTACGTCCAGCAGTGGACGTCTTTCGGCTGACAGCATGTGGGATGCTTGATTTAAATATCTCTAATTATAAGAAATATATTTTTAGAATCCTTAAAAAATACTCTTTCAAACGGTACCAAACACGATAGTAATGATTATTGAAACTTTTTTCCTAAGATCGTACTGACGCCTGACCCCCCCCCCCCCCTCCATTAATGACACAGTGACACAGTAAAAAATAAAAAAAAAAACACAATGACATATTGGACGTCAATGTACCTACCTACTCCGCTTTCGCTCTGAAACGTGCGCAGAAGACTGGCAACTTTATTCTAGTATGGAAAACTGTCAAAAATTCAAATTTTGTTCTCAGTATAAGATTTATTCTAGGTATAAAACTTCAGTGAAATTCGCCCTTAAACAATAAAACCTCATCAGCCGCATCAAAAACGCGCGTAAATATCAAGAAAGCCGCCGCCGCGCCGCCGACCGCCTGTCTTAAGGGAACAAAATTCAAATAATTTATTTTCTCTTTACAAACAATGACATCAGAACATTATTTAAAACAAACTTAAAAAGTACGTGACAAAGTTTGTGAGAGACTGCAGTGTACCTGTACAGCAGATCACCAGGGTCCCACTACACGGTATGTAAACATAATTACTGCAGCGGCATTGCTGGACGAACGTGAACATGTGGGCCGAGACGAAGCCAAGGCAGACATACGTGACTGCATCAAGGCCTGGTTGCGGCCAAGGCTTGTATAGTACGTTTCTCAAATAATGCGCGGAAATTCAAACTAAGTAAATTAATTATAAATTTCAGAATCAATGACGAACAACACTAACTCTTCTCCCGCCAATATGTTCATTTGTTTCTTTTTCACTATAAACAGCTCTATTTGCTAAGCCAGTTCGAGATTGAAATAAAATCTTTGATAAGTTACCTCCTTGGTTGCCATGGGTCGAAGAAAAAGTTCGTTCCATTTTTAAATTACACGACGATATGGATTTTCATACTAATATTGCCGGCCGCTGCTCGCATGTATTTGTATTTGACCAGGACAGTGTCTTCGATTTATCTCGAAGAAGGTTGTCAAAATAATGATCGAATTTTCAAGCATCTTGAGAACAGTACACACATAGAACAAAACTTGCCTCATTGTCCAGACTTAAAGATCAACGGTAGGATACAAGTTGAAATGGTAGAAAACAGGCTACCTTCAGTACCACCCGTTGAGCTCTTTCTAATTTCAAAATATACGATTTTGGAGCACCACCCCATGATGTTATGCAGTAAGTCAGAAAAGACTGACACATCACATAATATGCCCACCTAATAACCTTAGTTTCAGCTACGTTACGAAGATCGAATATACTCACAACAAACCGTAATAATAAAAAAATACCGTTTTCGAAAACGCCTCGATAGCACCAACCCTGTGTCTACAAAACTCAAATTAAATTAGCTAGCGAAACTCCGCAGACGTGATGGTTACTTATGTATTAAGTAACACGATTTAAAAATTAAGTTTTTTTTTTGCCCAAAAACCCCAGTGTAGTGTAAAATATGTTTTATCATGTTTAGATATCACGTCTGCAGAGTTTCGCTAGCTAATTTAATTTGAGTTTTGTAGACACAGGGTTGGTGCTATCGAGGCGTTTTCGAAAACGGTATTTTGTCTACTCCAGAGGCCCTACATGAACGCGAGACATAAAAGTAACGTAAAGTCGATTTTTGAATCGAACTACAAAATACCTACAACTATTGGCGACAAACACCAAAAGATATTATATGATTAAAGTCTTAGAACTTTGAACCTAAGTAAATGTTATGTCATCATCATCTACCTATCTTTTCCCCAACTATGTCGGGGTCGGCTTCCAGTCTTACCGGACGCAGCTGAATACCAGTACACTATGGACGACCTTTGCGAGTCCAACGCTAACGCTGTCGAAGTGGCCGAATTCTGGTCGAACCTTTTTTTAAATATCAAACCTTTGCGGTAGTTTAAGCTTGATAGTATAAAACTACAGTATTTCTTTTTAAAATATAGTTAACGTACTTGTATCCCGAGCATGGTGAGAATGGAAACAGCGACGGCAGCGGCTCCAGGTCTAGCGGGGGCAGAGAAAAGGACCCCATGTCTTCGGGTGGCCACGGCTCGTCCGGGGACAGCGCTGAACAAGCGATGGTATCGCCTAAAGCGTTTAGCTCTTCGCCATTTTCTGGACAGCAGTTCTCGTTCTCCTGCTGTAAGGAGAATTCATGTTTTAAAATCATTCTTACGTATTTTTTATCACCGTCACCGAGATGGTGACTAATAGAGAAGTTTTGATGAAAAAGACATGTTGCGCCGATCCTTCATAAATTGGGATAAAGGCAAAGGAATGATCATGATGATCACAATATTTTGTAACGATGCTTAACTTCTAATTGAAGTAGTCTGTGCATACTCTGTTCCAAAACAATGTAAGTTTAATGAAAATGTACAAACAAATGGGTCAGAAAACGTAAACTCACCAAAAGTGATAAGTAACCAGGGTCGTCGTTATAGTTGAAGTTTAGTAAGAAACCGATAAATGTTTTCGAATATTTCACCACAGCCTGGGCATATCCAAGTTTTCTTAGAACCAAGTTTTGGCTTTGGTTTATCAATGTTCTTTTGTGATTTGATTGGTTTTGTTACCGTCTTTGGTTTAGGCTTTTCAATATTATTGCGACTAGTGCTTGCAGTTGCTTCTAGCTTATTTTTTTTTTGTAGTTCTTAGATAGCTAGCTTTGGACCTTTTACTCTTGCAGTCTTACACGTTCGTTCATTTCCTATCGTTCATACTGGTGTCGTCGTCTATGCAGAATGGTGTGAACTAATGTCGCCAGCACTGTCTTCCGACTGTGTTCACTTGATAAATCTCACAACATAACTTTCGATTTACTTCAATCTAGTGATTTTCAGTACATTCAAATTGAAGAAAAATAACATCAAACAGTGATAAAAACTTCAAACTCATCTGGCGTAGCGTATTTTCTCGGTAAATCATATATATTCCAGTTGCGGTAGCTAGTTCAAAACAACCCTGACGTTAGCTACGAACTTCACTATGCTTCTGAGCTAAGGCGTCTGCGCAGTCTTACAAACCGCGCTGTCTTGGACCACCCTAGCCTACTAATTTACTTTAGTCGGTGATTGCTTAAAAATTGTACCTGAAGGTTTGTTTGCAAACATAAAAAAGTTTTGGAAAAGATAACGATTAATTCTCAGTTTCAATTCGAAATCATGGTGACAGTTGAACATCGTTCTTAAATACGGAGCCGTTGATATACTTGTTGCGTGTTTTGTAAAAGCTCTGACAAAGCTCTGGCAAGGCGTGTAATTATATCATAGACTAGCAGGGTAATTGCGTAACACACTAACAGTAGGAATACCTTTCATTTTGACAGTTCAACAACATTCATTGCGTTATTTACGTTGTTGAGCAAAAAAAATTTTCGAACATATGAAGCAATGGATTAGCTTCAAAATGGTTCAGATTGTGATTGATAGTGTGTTACTCAATTAGGGCGCAGGTGTGATCATATTTTCTCCTTGGAACCTACTTTAACTAATATAAAGTAATTAAATACGTAACTACTATAGTTATGTTAATGGGTTTTTTTAAATGGTGTACAAGAAGCATATTTTTCATCTTATTATCTACTTTTTGTCAAAGCCAAAACTTAGACTTCACGCAGATTCTGTCTTCAGTCGTTGTAATCATAAACAGTTTTAGTATTATAAAATTGTATTACTACGTAAAGGAAGTTTCTTAGTAAGTTACAATACAACTAGGTTGCAAACTTGACCTAGATTATTATTATTACTCATTAAACATCGCTAATAAGACACAATTTATTTTCTATTGTTATGGCCCTCTAGTGGGCCACCTGGAGCCTGACTAGCTGGACGTTTCTTTCTCGAAATAGATAGCTGTGGGCTGTGGCCAATAAAAATAAAAGAATATATTAAATGAAGTACGGAGCATGGTTAAAATGGGGATACGAGTTCTAGTTATGTTAGCATATTTAGTGTAAACCTATAGCCATATCTACCAACCCGCATTGGGCCCGCGTGGTAGATTACGGCTTACTCCCTCTCACTGAGAGGAAGGCCTGTGTCCCAGCAGTGGGAACATTATAGGCTGATTATGCTATAGCCATTATGTCCATTTCTGATTTGTGTTGTAATATACTAAATACAAATAGAACGTCTCTGCCACATTGATCTTTATTAGACAAAAGAAGTACTGAAACAATTAAAAGAAAACCTTTTCATTGGTCGGATTTTAATCGCTTTAATCTTGGCGCCCAACGTGGGACTTTGATGATTAACTAGAAACTCGTTTTTCAATAAATATTCTTGTAAAATCTCTACCACTATAATATTAAAAATGAAAACAACATTGAGTTATATACATTGCAATGTTATTCTTTTTTAAATTGGCACCCAACATGGGACAACTAAAACACTGCGTTATCGACTAATACTCGTATAGTATCTCAGCCATGTAAATTTTCACAAATTAAATAGATTAATTTATGTTTTGTCGGCTGAATGACATTTACAGTGTTTAATTATGTTTTCTTATAAATTGGCGCCCAGCGTGGGACCAGAAGTTAAAATACAAAACACTATCGATTAACTAGCTAGTCAGTTAAGTTCTAGTTAAGTATTTTTAGAAAGTTCTAATTAGATTTAACAATGATCATTACCTTCAGCCTTCACAGCTTCGCAGTTTTCACCATCCCCCACCTGCACTAAAAACACACAGAAACCAGAATCTTTATCAACACACCTGACAGCACTCTTCCGGGAACTCTCTCAAAGGGTTCTCCACGCAGGTACACTGTAGAGGATCGCAGCAAAGCCCGTGGTCTGTCGGGCAATACTCGACCAACCCGAACTGCGGGTTGTTCGGTACGTAGCAATCCATCGCCCCGCCTCTTTGCGCGCATCTCTATAGCGCAGGGGCGGAGATTTCGCTCATTGTTTGACAATCAGGTGCTCAGTTTCCGTCGCTTGTAGTCGCGAGTTGGCATGCTGGAATGTTATAGGTTAGATTTAGTTACAATTCTGAAAATGAGGTATTCGGAACGGTTACATGTTGGAAATGACATTGCCAAATTATATATGGTTACAAAAAGGACTTGAATCATTGTGATGATTTTACCATGTGTGAAATTAGCCCTAGGAAAGCTTACTTTTTAGATGTTGTTTTTTTAATAATTTATACAGTATTATTTTTAATGCTTGAGGAAAGCTACTCTATTATTGATGTACCCATTATTACAAAAACTTTAAAAGAGATACGATTGTGCTTTTTTCTTGACAGAAATCTAATTAATTTTTAGCTAAGTTTTTACCGACGGCTTTTCAGCCGCCGTCGGAAATATGTCATTATTTTCTCACCATAAAATGATAACCGATGTGGTTAGAAATAGACTGATGTTTAGTATGAGTGCTATTCTCATTATCCCAGAGCAGAATACGTTTACTTTTCGTGTCATACACGTAATTTAATGTATTTTATGAGGAGATTGCCTGCAGCATCCGCTTCATCATAATATACTTTTAACTACATAAAAGAAAATCGACAAAGCGGTAGAGATTTACAAAAATCCTGATCGTTTCGCCTGGCGATGTTGTGTTACAAATATTGTGACCTCGAAATACTTAGGTATACTTAGGCATACCACCTAATATTCATAGGTACTACTGGCAATAACCATAGATGTACTGTACAGGGTGCATATTTCTGTCGCCCAAGAAGCCAATGCGTAATGTACCTACCTACATTGTTATCCTCAAAATTATCTGTTATAATATAAGGCCTGAAGATTTAATAATAACAATTATTATAATTAGAGATATTTTATTTTGCAAATATGGGTACAGTATATGGTGTTAAAGGGAATAGGTTCAACAATAAGTGTTTTACCAGTAGGCATGCAAAAGTTACAAAATTACTAATCTACTAAACTTTAACAAACAGAACAAAACACAACACAAAAACCAAATATAATTCTTATTTTAAACATTATAAACAGTCTAAGTTTTTTTTTTGGACTCAAGACTTCTGTTACGCTATAGTATGCTGTGACTGCCATGAAGCTTCGAAACCGTTTTTACCCCCTGGTATCCCGCCGCCACATTATAGCGCCATTTCAACGAGCAAACCTTATCGTGCCATCCATCAATTTCTATACCTAATTAAAATATATGGTGTTACTCAATCGAATTTGATGGCTCAACGATAGGCATTATATTTGACTTTTTAAATGTTCGCTTTTCTTTTTTGCGTTGGGGGGTTTTTTTTTTTTAAATAACAATTGCGGAAATTCTTTCCAACTTTTAGGTATTTTATCGTATATGACCGGAGCCATGCGATAAACACTTTTGCGCATAGTGCTGTCTTAGCGGACTGATGACGAGTACAGTAGGGTATTGTCGCGTCTATTACGTAGAACTACATCGGTAAGACGTTTAAAATGCTTTGGGTCCATTGTGATCTCTTTCTGTACCATCAGTGGGCACCACCTAATAGTCGGTCTAACTTTATCGTGATTTGTGACCGATATTTAAAGTAGTTATAGGTATGCAGCATTAGTTAAATGTTCAGCTACAAAAGGGAGGAGTGAAAAGCTGCATGCAGGTGGTGCTGGTTGCGCTATGAGAATGCTAAAAGGCAGATATTACAGTGTAACGAGAATGAATTTGATAAGGAAGGAGTAGATATAGAAAGATATAGGTAAAAAAAAAAAAAAGTTTATTGCAATTACATAAAATGCTTTTACACACATGAGTTGGAGATCACCTTTTAAGCAAGAGGATGCTTGTGTTAGGTGACTCCGCCCCTACATTTCACATTAAAACGGTTATGCAAAATCTAAGTATAAAGTAAGCGCTAGTGTTAAGTATGCGAGCGAGTTTTAGAGCGTGTATGCGCGCGTGTGTTTGTGTGTGCGTGTGTAATAGTTTGCGTGTACATTATGCATATGAGATAATTAAATTTGGGTTTATGTATCTTATTAGTTTTTAGGTTTCGGTTTACGTTTAGGTTTACCTATGGGTACCTAGGTATTAAAAGTAAAGTATGAGAAAAGATGAGGAGTACCTACCTTATCAATAGCAGTAGTATGAACATGCGATACGGAGGAATGGTCAGCAAGGGCAAGAAAAGATTTTGGAACTTAAGAATATGAATGGCTCTTATGAATAAGCAAACCAACAACAGGTTGTGATTGATATGATCCTACCCCAAATTAATTGGAATAAGGGCAGGACGATGTTTAGCATCGTACCAGCTGCCTATAGCGGTACAATCACGAGCTTATACTTGCGCAAGATACTCGTACAAAAGCGGTTTCCTCCTAAAGTATTGATAATGTTATCGCATGACGAGCATTGTATTATCGAAACCATACAAGTATTATGAAATAGGACTTTTCTCTAAAAGTTAAGTACGGTATTTATGCTCGTGACTTTAAGAACCTAGGAGACCGAAACGCCCTTGTTATTCTGTCATACACGACTGGGGTCAGCTTCTAGTCTAACTGGATGCAGCTGGAGCCTGTTACCATGGATTTAGTACATGATTTTGAACCCCGATGCGTTGAAACTTCAAAAAAAAAACACTACAAAGTGAAAAATAACTTTAATTTCGGTAGTCGGTGTCTTTGTATCTGTATTTTGTTTTTTTCCATCGACTTCGAAATTAAAGTTATTTTTCACTTTGTAGTGTTTTTTTTAAGTCGGTGTTTTTTTTTTATAAAAAACGTTTTTATTTTTCACTTTTTAGTGAGTCATTTATTCATAAATCTAAGTTACTTAATGTCAACTACTCATCACCTTTTACAAAATATTCCTTTTCCTGAGGCAGGGACGTTAATTGTTGAGGATTTCTCCTGAAGAATAAGAACCAAAACCACTGGAGCTGATGGTGAAGCCACCATCAGCTCTATTTGACGCCATTGTGACGAGCATAAATTGTTTAGCAGCCATATTAAAATCGAATCGCAACCCGTGAAATACTTATTATTGAGAAGTTCCAGTGGCCACCTCTGATCTTCATCATCAGTTCCACTTCACCGAATGGTGCTTTCCAAGAGCAAATGCACGAGTTAGTATAAAAAATACCCAAATCGCTATACGTGTGCCTATAAAATTTGAGGATTTCCCTCGATTTCCATGGGATCCCCTCATCAGATTCTGACTTGGTGACAATGGCACCACCTCGAAAGTATACCCTTTCAAACACAAAAAGAATTTTCAAAATCGGTCTACAATTGACGGAGAAATCGGTGAACATACATAAAAAAAATATATGTATACATACAGTCGAACATTGCACTCCACAAATAGTTTTTGTTGCTATTTGTTTGTAGGTTTAACAATAGCCTTTACTAAGCCATAAACAATCTTTTGGCTGTCTAGGAGAATTAAAGGAGCTGGATAGTGACCTATTGACAGCTGTCTAAGCCATTGTACAGCCCATGTACAGCTCTTACAATGCTCTGGATAGCTGTTAACAAGCTACTTTAACGCTCAGGGCTGGTTAATTTGGGGCCAAATTTAGAATTATAAGAGCTGTGTAACCTGATATACAGCCCTTGTACAGAAATCATAACAGCCTCGAGTCGCCAAAAATTCTGTGGTTCAGTGACTATACAGCTATGTGTGCTGCTTGGGTATAACCTCCTCCTTTTTGGAAGTCGGTTAAAAATGAGCTGTTCCATATATTTTGACCGCTTATGTATTGCACTTTTCTATGAAACAGTTACCTATATTTTTTTTGTTGATAAATTAATTTAATAATTTTGCTCGTTGATAACCCTGCCACTCCATATATTCTGTTATACGCGACGAATTGAACGAAACATTGCAACACTGTAGGGTATTTATGAAGCTTAACACACGTAGGTAGTGCAGGTACCATACTTAAAACACCTTTACGACTACTGACCGTATCCGGTTACTCTTTAATATATCTTACCACAAGAATGCTACCCTAACCAGAACCATCTGAATAAAACCTCAACTTTAATTTCCTTAGCTTTACGTCCAGAAGTTGTCCTGGGTCGGCTTTCTCTTTTTTTTAATATTAGTTTCCTTGGCCTTCCTCACCTGGTATTTTATTGTATATCGGGCTAGTGTCAACTTCACGCGATAAGCTTGGGTTAGTTTCTAGCATAGCTATGTCTTAGTTTTGGTTTTTACTTTTTTAATCTTCTTCTTAGCGTGTCGATGGTAATCTAAATGGAATCGGCATAGAATTGGCTACGTGTTTGGCGCCATCACTAGCGTCCATCAGTCCCTGTAACGTGCAGCTGACAGGACACGCAGGACATTATATTAAGTGTCCTATTGTTTGTGGAACAGCACCACATTTACACTCCAAGGCGGAGTCGTCTGTAAATCTCCTCTTGAACAGGTTTTCCTTGCTTCGGCCAACCTGGGTCAGGACTCTGTTTAAAGACTTCCAGGTTACCCAAAGTAACTCATGTCCATGTGGGAGATCTTCAGCGGGTGGAACGAATAGTTTGGTTATGGAAGCACTGTCTCGCCACAGCTTCAGTCTATCTTTGAAACGTTCGCCAGTTAGTGGGATGACTCTCTTTGAAAAACTATTTCGGTTTTTCAGCTTTTTTGGCACAAGGATTTAATATAAGATGGGCAAGCCCAACTACGAGTAACAAATTGGAGAATGAAAAGTTAGATTCCAAGATCGAACGTTCACTAAGTAGATAGATATGTAGGTGTAGATAGAATAGGTACTCTTTATTATGTTACAATAGTAAGATACAGAATAGATACTCTTCTTTTTAATAAATAAAAGTTATTACACAATAGACGAATATCTAATGGATAAATTCAATAATAAATAGATACAACTGTTTACCAGATAAGTACAACAATAAAAATAAATGAGTTAAAATATATTAAATACTATATTAAATATATAACGATATTAAATACACTAAATGCAATACAAAATATTTAAGCGAAAATTAAATAAGCAATCTGTATATATAATATAAAAAAAATATCTCTATTTCCCTTGGTCATCGCATCACGCGTGAACGGAGGGAACAGTTTCGCGAATTCTTTTTTGTTGTGTTATTTGACTGCCCCATTCAAAAACATTTGGTGAGGGTAGTAAATGGTTGTAAACTAGTCTACATAAAGATAAGTAGTTCTAACAATACTAACATAATTGTACGCTAAAATTGTTGCTAACAAGATATGGATTTTAATATCTGAAATAAATTATTCTATTCTATTCTATTCTAATTATTTTCAGGAGAAGGTTCTTATGAAAGGAAAAATTAAGGAAGTTGAGTGGAACATTAGAAAATTTAAGAAAACTTAACGCCAATATTAATTTTACATAACTGTCAGTTGTTTGAAACAACTGTCAGCGATTGACAGAATGCGCGCTGCAAATATCGTTGGATCGGTTGATAAATAAGTCGATAGTTTTAGTTTTAGTCAATAGCCAAACTTAGAACCAAACGACATTTATGGACATTCATAGTTAAGACAGGACAACGTCTGTCGCTGCAGCTAGTTTTTTTTTTTAATGACTTACTCAAATTATATTCAGAGAATAAATAAATGAGTGATAATATATAATAATCTAATAATGTTGCAAAAAAACATATACTTAGTCTGGCCATAAATACTGTTGCAGTTAAAAATAAGAAACATATTACATTTGAATTTGGAATCTGTCATTTTTATACGATTGTTCATTGAGTTTTCTAATTTTGGCGCCAATACATTGTACAATATTTTGCGATGTTAAAATGGAGTGGGGTGATAAAGAGAACCGAATCGCTGTGATTGCATTACAAAAAGTTGGTATGGAGCCAAATGCAATTTTTAAAACTCTCCATACGCTTGGTATTAGTCAAATGTTTGTGTACCGGGCTATTAATAGGTACAATGAGACCTCCTCTGTTTGTGACAAAAAAGGTCTAGCCGTCCACGAAGTGTTCGTACGAAAAAGGTGGTCAAAGCAGTAAGGGAAAGAATTCGAAGAAATCCTGTCCGAAAGCAAAAGATTTTATCTCGGGAGATGAAGATAACACCCAGAACCATGTCGCGTATTTTAAAAGATGACTTAGGATTTGCAGCCTATAAGAGACGCACTGGTCATTTTTTTACTGATAATTTAAAAAAGAATAGGGTGGTAAAATCGAAACAACTACTTAAGCGGTACGCAAAGGGAGGTCACAGAAAATTTTTGTTTACGGATGAGAAAATCTTTACAATTATGCAACATTTTAACAAACAAAATGACCGTATTTATGCTCAAAGCTCTAAGGAAGCTTCCCAATTAGTCGACAGAGTGCAACGTGGGCATTATCCGACTTCAGTGATGGTTTGGTGGGGTGTTAGCTATGAAGGAGTGACTGAGCCATATTTTTGTGAAAAAGGTATCAAAACATCGGCACAAGTGTATCAAGATACCATTCTTGAGAAGGTAGTTAACAACACCATGTTCAATAACCAAGTATGGTCCTTCCAACAAGATTCGGCGCCGGGTCATAAAGCTCGGTCCACGCAGTCTTGGTTGGAAGTGAACGTTTCGGACTTCATCAGAGCTGAAGACTGGCCGTCGTCTAGTCCCGATCTTAATCCGCTGGATTATGATTTATGGTCAGTTTTAGAGAGTATGGCTTGCTCTAAACGCCATGATAATTTGGAGTCCCAAAAACAATCCATACGATTGGCAGTGAAGAATTTTCCCGTGAAAAGAGTGCGTGCTTCTATTGATAACTGGCCTCAACGTTTAAAGGACTGTATTGCAGCCAATGGAGACCACTTCGAATAAGCTTTTTATATTTTAAATAGTTATAGATTTATGTATTAAACTAACACACTGTAAAAGTAATAAATTTTTTTTTTTTTTTTCGTGACTATATTTATGGCAAAACTAGGTAGATAGGAAATAATTTAAATATTTAGTAATAAGGAAAATCATAAAAGCGCTCTTCCTTACCATACTTATTTAAAAAAAAACTGCCCGACAGGATCCGTAATTGTTTATATTTATTCATACTTACCACCTGTATGGATTGCATTATGGATTGCAATAAATATTAATTTAATTGAATTGAATATGTAGGGTAAGGTTTGCGTTAGACGTACCAGTGCCTAAATCGTACTACAGCAATATCTGCTCTTTTGTTTATAAAAACTGACATATAATGATGCAATCATGGGCTACTTATTTAGTCCCGTGAGTTAACTAAAACCTGTGAGTAGCCCGCTGGACCTGGGAAGGTAAAAATAATCACAAATTTAGATTTTGCTACTGTTTCCATTATAATTTCATACACATCTGTAATTTATTTTTGAAAAGAATGTGACGATAAAGTTATTATTTTTGTTCATGGCTATGTTTGTGCTATCCCAACATTCATGTAAGCATTAAAAAAAACTTTTTCTTAAGGTTATGTCAGTAGTTTGATTTTTAAACTTCAAATGCCTCATTGCTTAATTCGTACCCGCGGAGAATTAGGAATCCAAATTCTGTTCTCAAGAACAGAATTTGAAAGACTGAACAATTTGGATAGAATAGAATTAGTACTCTTTATTATGTAGGTACTACACCATGAAAAAGAGAAATTTATGAAATAGGTTTACAGCAGAAATTGATGACAGATCTTATGATGATTAACATATCGTTTAAATCATTCGGAGTCTAGCTTCTTCCTAACTTTTATAGAAATAAGAAATTTGAGGAAAATTATCAATTAAATCATGTACTATTCTGATGACTTCAAAAAGAGAAGAAATCCACTTGATCCCCAAAGAAATTATTAGTATGTAGCATGTACGAACAAAAAAAGACAAAACTGAGTCCCGTAGTGTGAATATTTATGTGCGAGTGTTGCCATTTGCGCACGTAATGGCAGACCAACTAATGTGTGAATATGTGCGTGCCGAGTTTGTACGTACAGCGAGCTGACCGTTTGAGTAACACAGTTTTTTGTTAGCGAGAATCTGTCCTTCCTTTTTTTGTTCGCCCATTGTTTGTAGGTAGTTTTTAATTTATTTTAAAGACGTCATATTATGTTAGTCTTTAGATTTATGTGTCGAATCTGACACGTTATTCTAAGTGAGACTTAGGCTACAGGTGGTACGAATTAGGTAACCACGCCACTAACGAAGGAACTTTATTATAAAATGCAAAAAAAAACATTAACATAATTTTTTTTAATGCTGGTTGATTGCTTAATATAATAACCAAAGATTCAGTGGACGCAAAATATTTTGATCCATTTAAATTACCCTAAAAACTACACCATTTTTTCTTTTGGGGTTTACTACTTACCCTACAACATTAAAATTACAGTTATAAATGTAGAAATTTTTCATGGGGTGGGGGTGACATAATGGCCGGTCTTATCGCTAAATGCGATCTTTTACAGACAACCTTTGCATGTATTCAAGGGAGAAGGAGAGACAATACTGCAGGTAGACTAATTCCTACTATCTTCTCAGGTCTAGCTCTAGCTTGAATTCTTTTAATAAAACTTAATTTTATCCCTAGCATTTGCTCGCGGCTGCGCGCGCGTGGATGTCGGAAAAAGTGTTAATCTAGGTTATAAACTATCTGTGTTCCAAATTCTATCCAAATCCATTCAGTAGTTTTTGCGTGAAAGAGTAACAAACATCCATCCATCCATCCTCACAAACTTTCACATCTAAAATATTAGTAGGATTAAATAACGTAACGTACCTGTATTGATTTTCAATATCTATTCAAAGGTTTTACGTTCAACTAGGATGGCGAAAAGTGGGATCGGGCCATGTCTGCAGAGTGTATGTGGACAGATGGGCCAGGATCGTCACTCAGTCAGTACCTGAAGATGAGCATCAACATCGAGGAAGGCCAAGGAGTCGCTGGCGTGACAACTTAGATGCTTTCCAGGTGGATTGGCCAGAGAAAACAGCATAAATAGAGGTGTGGAAGTCTATGGGAAAGACCTTTGTCCAGCAGCAGAACAATATAGAGATGACTAAAAAACTATTTTACAAAAAAACAACCGACTTCCAAAAAAAAAACACAAAAAAAACGTGAAAAATAACTTTAATTTCGGAAGTCGGTAGCCAAAAACGAACATACAAAACCAGACACCGACTTCCGAAATTAAAGTTATTTTTCACGTTTATTTCGTGTTTTTTTTTTGGAAGTCTGTTGTTTTTTTGTAAAAAAGTTTTAATTTATCAATTTTTAGTAGCGGTACCTACCCCACACAAATTCGTATACCACTACTTGGTATGTAAATAACAGTGACAGGAAATTATTAAAACATCAATACAAACTGAATGGAGAAAATATGCGGTATTGAGGATAACTCAAAAACTACTGGTCAGACCTTGATCAAATTTAAATGGGACCACAAATGTAATTAAAAAAAGAATCATCCAAATCGGTTCACCCAGAAAAAAGCTCTGAGCTACACACATGAAAAAAAAAAAAAACATACAGTCGAATTGAGAACCTCCTTTTTTTGAAGTCGGTTAAAAAGAACATAAAACTGTGGAATGTTGCATTTGTAGATTTCCAATTCGACATACTTAGGTACGCAATGTCAAAATCACGGATTTACCTACTGGGTAGGTACCGATTCGGCCCTTCAATTTGGTAACTACGTCACATAACATTTATTTTAAGCCAATGGATATGTAAAGAAAAAGTATTTATTGAGTCTCGCACAGGACTATCAGAAACTAAACACACTCTTATAATCAAAAAATATAAAAAAAAAAAAACAAAAGTAAAATGAAAGTAACAACAGAAAGTCTTGCACGAGGCCAAAAGGCCCCTATCTCAGCATGATGCTGCGACATTTAAAAAAAATAAGTGTCGCAGCGCTGGTATTCTGATAGGGCCCGCTGCTGTGGTGTCACGGACAGATACAGAAATAAATATAAATACAAAAAACAAAATAAAGATAAAATAAAAATAGCTATGTATTGGTATTGAATGTAGGTATTTATAATATTATTCGCTATGTGGCAAGTAAGGAATTAGCCCCGTAATCCTGTCTAGCGGGCACCTGAATAAGCGGATTGGTCAGCAAATGAATGCAGAATGGAATAGTCTTACCTACTGTAATCGATATTACTGGCTAAGTATGTATCGCGAGTTCGCCCGCGTTTAATGCCAGTTATTTCGTTATGAAAAGTACCATGTATGTTCTTCTCCTGTTTCTAAAAAGTATGAATTAAATATAAAAGAGACTCATTTTCACACTCACCAGCACGAGTATAGCTTCCACAAAGTAAAACATCTAGATTTTAATTTGAATACTTAGTTATTTTTTTATTACAGCAAAAGTAAGTTAGTAATTTTCAGACCATTTAAATAGTATGCCTATCTACTTTGCTAATCTGTCTGTGGAACTACCTCGAACGCGTGGAGTAAACATATTAGGTAGGTACGTTAATTCGAACGATTTTTTTAAGTTAAAAATAAGAATTTTTAAACATATAATATTTATACAACATGTCCCGGAATCAACGCACACCATCTAATACCCCAATTAGAATATTATGTTATAATCATATTAAATACATTGAATTGTTAACATTGTTTTTTTTATAAAATGATTGTGGGAGAAAATTGTGGTCACATTACAAATCTACTAATTACAAATCTAGCGTCGCAAATATTGACTTCGCCCATTTTGGTTTGTTTTGACTGTACAGCGGAAATGTGACTGAAATTTACATAGGTAGTTTTAATTATTTTTGGGATAAAAAACTACCTATATTAACCTCTTGAATCCCGCGTAATGACTTCATGAGACTCAATGATTATATTATCTATTGTGTCTCGCTCGGTATGGCTATCTCGGGACCAAGAAAAAAAAAAAAAAACAGAAATCGATTCAGATTCGACTTTCGTATTTGTTTTATAATAAACAGGATAATTTTTTGACCAGTGCGCAAACTGTAACCATTCAGCTCATGATTCTAGACACGCGCAGAAATTTCACGGCGGTTATAAAAAACAAAATCTGCTGTTTCATAGTAAAGCGCAATATCTACGCGGTCAAAATCTGTATATGGAAAAAATAATAAAAAAAAAAAAAAAGTGACGAAAAATTTCCACGCTAGAGGTATATATAAAATCATGTGCTGAATTCGTGGTTACAGTTTGCGCACTGGTTAATAATGTATCCAGAGGGCCTAGACAAAGTAACATTCGATTAGCGATGACGCTAGTAGAAAAGTTAAAATGTATGGGGTTGACATAAGCTATCGAAATGTCACGTGATCTTAAGTCAACGAATAAAAATTAGCTAGACAAAGTTAACAACATTCAATTATGAAATGAATCGACAGCGTCGAAAGATTAGGTACTTCCACAGAGATGCATAGCCAAGGGACACTTTTTGACGAGCGTTATCACTAGTTTTTGGAATCATTAGCGAAAGCGATAGCGATTGTAGAAATAGAATCGCTCCGAAGCGAATGCCATTTGTCTAGGCCCTCTGTATAGTTTTAATAAGAATAGGGGTAATACTAATTGTGCCTGCCGCTAAAGTTTAAACCAAAATGATATTAATAGTTGTGTTTTCGGTAAAAAAAAAACGAATTTTCCCAATTAGTTTTTTATTTAATACCCATGAGTGAGTGAAATTTAGTTTTTTTTTAATACCCTTGAGTGAGCATCTTTACCCAAAGTACTGTATATATTTATTATACATCTCCCGATTACTAAGGATCTGTTGCCACCATTCAATATCAAAGCGATACAAAAGTAGAAAAATCTACAATTTTGTAACAGATATTTATAATCGATTTAAGAGGCTGACAACAGCTAAAGCGTGGCCACTGTCGGACTGCATAGAAAATATAGAGAAGCGCAATGACACAACGCTGGTTTTTTTTTTTTGCAAATTATAAATCAATTAACTATCTATTTACAAAAATCTATTGATTGGACTAAAAAATTAAAACAAATAATTAATAATTATATATTAAAAAAAAACTTAATAATATTATTAATTATTATATATTATATAATTATTTTATTATTATATTTTATTATTAATTATTAATATGTTGCTTGTAGAATAATCTGACAAAAAACCAGACTGCATGCAGCAGCAGCATGCAAAAAAATATACTTACATGTTCTTTTTTTTTCCGTTTTTATTCGTTAAAATAATTTTTTAGGAGTATCTCCGTGTTTTTGTTCTATCTAGTATCAAATTAGTTGTATTATATTTTCAACACACTATCTAACTAGAATATAATCCTGAAGAATATAATATATTTTTTCTGATTTAGTTTACTGCAGTGGATCATACACTTTTAGGCATTATAAAACTTGCGTTTAGGTTCTGTAGACGCCGTAATCGAGAGATATAATATTTATGTAAGTACAGGATTAATGGGTAAAGTTGTTCATGGAAAGTAAAGCTATATGCCACAGTTGATGGTACGTCCCACGTTTATGCTTAGGGCCTCTGTTCCGTGCCTATAACTTACTAAAGGATGATTTTCACCAAACGGCGGGTCGGAAAGGATACGAACGGATGCGGCGACAGCCGATCGCGTCCGGCAGGATATCGACGCATACGATCGGCTCCGTACCGTCGCTTACGAACGTATCCGTTTCTGCGCCTAGTCAAATAGTTTCATTCCTACCGTGCTGACGATATGACGATACAATGATAGGCGAACGGAGCCGATAGCGCGTCGCCGCAAACTTTCGGCTACGATCGCGTGTAGCGGAAGACGCGCGCGGTCAAGCTGCTGTGCTCGGCTTGGTAATATATAGACTTTAAAAACTGTCTACACGATTTAATATCGCTTAAAGATTGTAAAATCCGTTCCGATCCGATGCGATGCGAGCCGTTTGGTGGAAACCATCCTTAACAGTTATTGGTTAGAGAAACGCCTCATAATGTCGCCATTATACGACAACACAGACGAAATAGCCACGCATAAGAGACTTGTACTAGCAGATTGAATACATACCTTAGTTAAATTGTATTTCCACCATTTCAGACACCAATCTACATTGTCTTCGCATGATATAACCAGTATGGACTTTAAAAGAGACTGTGACCTCTGAGTTTGTTTCGGCCTTTCTTTTTAGAGTAGTCAAGATATGAAACGCCGACCTCATCCAGCTTTAAAAATATGATTGACGTGTAATTAAGTATTTGTACAAACCTACTTGTAGAAATAAATCATTTAGTTACAGGGTAGGGTAGGTACAGGGTCATCTTAATAAGCATAGGTACGTACTTACATAGGTACAGAACAACGTAAAATTGCTTCCGAAGTCTTTTCCAACCGCCAGGATTAATAAAATTAACGGGTCGTTTTTTTTAATATAGAAATAGGGCAACTTTTAATAAGGCTTGAATTAAGTATATATTTTAGAAAATAGCCAACTAAACCTGACGTTTTTTTCTTTCTTACCTACAACAACCCAACCACAATATAATACCATACAAAAAACAAAAACAGAGACACTGAATAATTCATAAATTAAACGTAACATAAATACCGTTTAAAACGTGACGAAAACGTTGTAAAACAAAGTTTAATTAACAAAAAGTACGAATGTAGGTACTCAAACCGCGAAACTAAAAGTGGAGCTCTGTTACAAGGGCTAATCAAGTTCCCAACGAAATAATTAACCTGAGCTACTCAGTATCTTCAATACCTTCGCGTAATGTATAGAGGACCAAATGAATGTCTGACCAAATGAATACCTTCTAATCATGAAACTCCTCATGAGCAGTTAGAACTGTCGAGGGAATATGTTTGGCAAAGGAATTCTTGGAAGAAAGTATTGTACCAACGCAGTGTGTTCTTAAAAGGGTACAGAAAGGAGGTAATGCTGCAAGTCATGCTTAAAACGCTTAGGGTCACCTATAGGAAAGGCGTCTCCAATTGCACGCCATTCTCAACTCAACTATCATCCAGCTGCTACCACCACTCTGCGAAGATCGGCGCTCCATCTAGCCTGAGGGCGTTGTACCTTAGGTTTGCCGATTCGATGACATCATTCTACTCCATATGTTTGCGAAAACACACGATAAAGAAAATACCAAATAAGTGTAAAGTATTAGGTACCTGCACTACCTACATTATACCTAACTACCAACAACACTTTTTAATTCTAAATACCTACCATCACTTTTCAGAGTCCGATCCGCTAAGCACAAACTTGAACCATTTCGTGAAACTTGTTACAGTTATGTAATTAGCTGATGTTTTTCTGTGCTATACTAATTGTAAAACTGTTCTAGAATCAAAGAAATTCCTTTGTGAATTACTGTATTTATTTTTTAGTATAATTGCTGTGTACCTACGGGCTTCAACCTGTCATGTTTAATTAAATTACCTTTTCCCACAAAACAAAAAGCAACAACACATTAGTCGTTCATAAAACAAAAATACACACCTTTTAAAAAATAAATATCCAAAGAAATTCACTGAAATAGCACTAATATCACGAAAATATAACGGAACACATCACAAATCACAGTTACACACAAAACCTCCTTTCACTAATTAAATTAAACGTAGCGGTCGAAGCATGCGCCATGGCAACACCAACGAGTGTTTAAAAAAAAAAAAAAAAAATTATTATTGTTTCGGACAGAGGACGAGTCCTTACACCACGTTGATGGTGACTAAACTATCTTCCAAGTGTGCTAAGTGCACTCCCGCCCCTACCGTAATTGGCTGTTTGTATCCAACCCCTCGTCTGTAAAAAATAAAACAACATGACATATTGTGCGCGGGAAAGCGGCTGTCATCGTATCGGGTTAACATGGCCGGCCGTGCGGAAGCTTTGTCTCTGTAGATGTGGTGACTGTGGTGAGTGAGAATCGTTTAGCGGTGAGATGATGTTTTGATAAGTAATGAGGTAATTAATTCTATTTACATAATTAACTTGTAGTTCTTCACTGCATGGGCTTTTAGTTTTGCATGCTTTTGGAGTTTGCTACTGTAGACAATACTTTTTCACTATTGAATTGAGTATCGACATGTTAACTTTTCAGAAAGTTTTAGACCTTTACAGCTTTGTAGTAGGTAACATATTACCACGAAACAGAAGAAAACAGGATATTACCCTATAATATTTTGTAACTTTTCGATATATGGTCATGTAATCATAATTATAATGCAGTTATCAGTTGTTACCTGATCCTTACATCGTGCGCTAGCTAGGAAGATATTATTATATTACTTATAAAGTGCCCATCCAGTTGATCCAGTCACATCCGGATTAGTTTTCAACACAGACGTTTACCTACCTCCAGTACCTATTCTAGGTACCTACCATGGTTTTCTTCAAGAACAATAAAATACTTAAAATGTGCTACTATCTTGCGTCGCTTTCATGAAGACAATCGTTCGACGAAAATCGTTTTACTTTACCTACCTTATTTTCTGAAGTTTAACAAAAATACTAACCTAACCTCCAAAACCGTTATCGACATAAATATCATCCTTTAGCCAAACGAACATGATCCAAATATCAATACCGATTAGGGCGCTCAGCCAGCATGGGCCACCCAGGTAGCTGTCACGTGACCCATCCGGAGCCGACCTGTCTCGCACGCCATTGTTTCAATTTGATTGAACTTGGCTTATTTGCAGGTAGATTGAGGGTCTTATGGCGTGGGATCGGTTAGTTTGGAGTAGTATTTTGAGTGAGCTTTGGGATGTGGCGTGTAGGTAGGTATACAGAATGGAATAGATTTAACGTTTGTTGTCCCCATTATTAATTACGACCCAGACGAATTAATTATTAATTACGGACCCGACGGCCCAGGACGATAGCGATTATGAGAAGTAAAACTTCGCTACTACTAAGGTACTTAGGTAAGTACCTATTCTAAACTGAGGTTAAGAGAAAAGACGAAGATCAGCAGCCTAATTAGGTACGCAAAACACTTATAATGGCAAAACCTTTCAATTTGACAATATTCAACAATATTCATTGCGTTAACGTTGTCCAGCAGATGAATTTTTCAAACCTATGAAGTAATGGATTATGAATTTCTAACAAAATTCATCGAATTCTGATTAGGTACGCAATTTGGGTGCCGTTTTTTTAGGTTTTAACCGTTTTAATAATAGTTTTTAAAATAATTTACAGCTAGTAGTATAGTAATAATAACAGCCACACATGTAGATCGAAGATAATGCTACGCTTGCCGCGGTCGGTTTGTGGATGGATGACCATCCTTTACATATCGAGACCCCTCCGTGCCTCAGAAAGCACGTTATGCCGTTGGTCCCGGCTGTCATTCGTAGATCTTTGACAGTCGTTACGGGTAGTCAGAACCCAAAAGTCTGACAACCATTTTTACCAAGCGGAATTGGGTTACCCAGTAACTGGGTTGTTTAGATCAGATAGGCAGTCGCTCTATGTGAAATACTGGTATTCAGCTGCATCTGGTTAGACTGGAAGTCGACCCCAAAATAGTTGAGAAGAGGTTAGGTTTAGTAGTAGGTACAGCCGCCAGCAGGTCAAGCTACACGAAACTGTCAAATTTCTACAAACGATTTTGAACCTTAAAATAATGACTATTAAGTTCAAAATCGAATGAGAAAATCTGACAGTTTGTGGTAACTTGATATGCTGGCGACTGTACATAGGTATACATAAAACTATAACACCGGAAGCAAAAGGTTCAAGCGTCAGCATTATGCTTAGGTCGCCTAGAGGGTTGGTAAGCATTGGTTTGCACTTGCAGCCTAAACCCTTGACTCCTGTTTACAAAAGAAGAGACATTTTAGTAACAAAGGGTTACACCATAATGATCATAATAATTATACGATGATCATAACTTGTTTAAAACTACTTGATAAACCAATAGATTGCGTCCGTATCGATTGAGGAGCCATGTCTCATATTTGAACGCGGGTGCAATTTTTTTGAGTTTTAAGGTGGCTCCTTAATTTACACGTCTGAATTTAGGAGCCATCTTAAACGTCCTGTAATTTATTAATTTACTACAAATTCCAGGACCAGGCCTACAAAATCGGTTAATTTGCTACTAAATATGGATAGTAGGTACCCGTGTTTAAACATGCCTCCTCAATCCATATGGACACAAAGGTTTTCCTATAGATTCTTGAAACATTGACCAAGTATTAAAAGATATAGAAACAAAAATTGTTTAACCATTTTGTTTTCCGTAAAAATAATAAGGGTGGAGCCAAATTAAGTTAGTAGGTATACTGAGAAGCAAACATAAGAACTCTAATTCTAATTCCGCCAACTCCCTGTAAAAATATAAAGTTCTAAAATGCTATACGAAAATATATAGTTACGTATTTTAACATAATTTAAATAAGATATTTTTTTTTCATTTATTAATAAGTTCTTAATAATTTATTACAATCTAGCCTAATATACTAATAAGCAGCTTATCTCTAACTTATTATTATACGTTTACGTTATAAAACTAAGAATAGTATCAATTTTCACTTTCATACAATTCCGTAGCACTTTCTTAAAATCTGATAATTAATAAAAACACTTTGTTTATGTTTATATATTACTGATTCACTATCTAAACACTAATTTAAATGGTTTACGAGTAGTTCTCTATAACCTACGCACTATGTCCGTGTTGTCTAGCAGCTGAATTGCCCCAACATTCATAAGCCGGTGAAGTCTGTGTTCGTGAGCTTCAGCAAATTTTTGGATGACGGTGGTGACGAGTTCCATTATAAGGTCGCGGTGGAGGTCGTCATTTCTAATGTACCATGGTGCATTTACAGCATCCCTGAGTACTTTATTTTGGAATTGTTGGATTATTTTAACGTTGCTTCGTTTAGTACAGCCTCAAAGTTGAATGTCATACGTCCAAATTTGGCATAACAATATGCTTGTATAATATAATTTTATTATGTATTGATAGGCAGGATTTCTTTCCGAGTAACCAATACATACTTTTATAACGTATGTCGAGTTCCTGTCTTTTCTTTTTGACCTGAGTTTTCCAACGCAGTTTGGCGTCAAGGGTTATGCCAAGGTATTTGGCTGTATTAGCATAAGGCACTTGCATGCCATTTATATAGATTGGGTGGTAATTACAGTGTTTGTTAGTGAAGTCAATATGAATTGATTTTGACTCATTCAGTTTTACCTTCCACTTTTGTGTCCAGTCATAAAGTTGTTCACAGCTAGTGGAACTTTTTCTACTGCTTCTTTGTGGCTTGATCCGATAGCCATAATAGCAGTATCATCTGCAAAGGTCGCAATGGTGTTGTTTTCCAGCTCTGGGATATCACATGTGTATAGCAAGTACAGGAACGGGCCTAACACACTTCCTTGTGGCACCCCAGCTTTTATAGTTTTTAGCTCGGAATATGCTTATTCTAAACATTCTGTTACATAAATATGATTCTAGAATGTCTGCAAATTCTGGAGGTAGCATGCGTCTGAGTTTATATACCAGACCCTCATGCCAAACTTTATCAAAAGCTTGCGCAACATCTAGGAATATGGTGGCGCAGACTTGCTTGTTTTCGAGTGTTTTTTCAATGATGTTAGTTATCCTGTGTACCGTAGGTCTATAGTAGAGTGTTTTTCCCTGAAGAGAAATTGATGGTTTGGTATGGTCTTTTTCTTTTATTACAGGTTTTAACCGTTTTAATAACAGCTTTTCAAATAATTTCGATAATATTGGCAACAGGGAAATGGGTCTATATGATGATGCTTCATGGGGTGGTTTCCCAGGCTTAGCAATCATGATGACTTAAGCAACCTTCCAAGGCTCAGGCACATGTTTTAGCATAAATGCGGCATTAATAAGTCTAGTCAGCTTTACTATGGCTTTGCGCGGGAGGTGTTTTAGAACTTCACCTGTTATGAGGTCGTAACCCGGGGATTCCCTCGAGCTTATGTTGTTTTGAATTTCTCTCAAAACTTCCTTAGGAGCCATAAGCTGAATTCTTTGAATATGTGATAACTTTTCACTCACAAGTATTTCTATGGAGGCTCATTGGATAAATAAGATATAACTAAGGGAGTTTTCTGATTTTACAACGTAAAGTCAAACCATTTTTTTTTAAAGTTTTTCAACATAAAACATTGTTAGCAGACCTCTATTATATTGCTCCCTAATTTCGTAACACACTATCTGTCACAATCTGAATCATTTTGAAGCCTATTGCCAATCCATAGCTTCATATGTTCGAAAAATTTGTCTGCTCAACAACGTAAATGACGCAATGAATGTTGTTGAACTGTCAAAATGACAGCCATTCCTACTGTTAGTGTGTTACGCAATTACCCCGCTGTTTGATCCTACATATCGCACACCTAGATAAAGAGTAGCACAACTCAATATACCTCATTTTTCAGGAACAGCAAAAAACGTTATACTCGTTTTCTATTTGACCGATTTAAAATTATTGTTGTATGATGTATATTATTTTACTAAGATATTCATTTGCTCAATTAATATCTTAGAAAAATAATATACAGCATCATACAGAATCCGATAATCACAATAACTCAATTTTGGATTATTTTGAGTTGTGCCACCCTTTATCCGGGTGTGCGACATTATGTGATATTATAAGGTGGAGATTCTTCGGGTACTCTTCTGTGTTTTAAATTTAACTATTTTCGATTGTTCTACGTTAAGTTACTAAAGCAGAAGCACACAATATATAGGATAAGAGCAAGAGGAAGCCGACAGTAGATATTCTTAGCCACCACCAGACCTAACACATGCATAATAAGCCAATAGGTACTGAGCCACTGCAGGGCAAAGGTCTCTTCTCATACAGAGAAGGCACGAGCATTGATCACCACGCTTGCTCAAGACGGGTTGGCGATTTCAGACTTATTAACTGTAACTCCAGGTTTCCTCACGATGTTTTCCTTCACCGATGACATTAAGTTCCAAGATAAACTCGAGAAAGTAAATATGAATTGAAAAATCTCACTGGTCGTTTTATTTATTTTATTCTAATAAAATTAAATCAAAATATTTTATTTCACATAAACCAACATGGGTACTTATGAAACGTCAGAAGCTAGGTGCACGGTTCCAATTGGTTGTTTCCTATAGAGAAGAGCCGGCAAGAAACTCCACGGTTACTCTTTTAAAAATAAGGGGCTTTTACAATGTTCAAATTACAGTGTTGATAGATATGGGAGGACAGTGTAGGCCTGTCAACAAGTAACAGGGACTCAACAAAATATAAAAAGGTCCACAAATCTACAGTCTACAAGTTAGGCTTACAACGTTATCTCGTTATCATTCACAAAGTATAGAAGAATCTATATAAAAATAAAAAGTCTGCATACACACATTCAAGTACCTACCTACTTATAAAACTGATTCACATCCGACACCTCACACGTCAGGTCCAGTTGAAAACCAGCGTCAGGCGCTATTTGTCTGGTATTTTTCTGAACTATTTGGCGCAGCCGTGAGGCATACATGCCTGCTTATTTCTTACAACGTACTTTACACTTATTATTTGTTTTTTATTATTATTATTTGCTGAATATGTTTTGCCTTTTAGTCTGTGCTAATTAAATGTATTGTCTTTCTTCAAAAATTCGAAGAAGCCTCACACCAACGGATGTAGTATCAACAAAAAATGGCGCATACTTTTGGCGCGCGAAAGCGTTAATGAAAGTCACACCGTGAGAGTTTTGCAGTTGTGCCGTGCAGGCTGTGGGCATGCGGCCCAATGAACAGTGATGCCGAGCTGACGATCGACGAGGTGGTCCAGCCCACACAAGGAGTTTAGAGGTTGAAGATCGAACGTTCTGGACGATAGGACTGCCAATATTTTACAATAATTACTGTTCCTGTAATTCTGACTTATTATAAAGACTTATTAGCTGCATTATTATTCTAAAAACGAACAGAAGTTACAGCTCCTTGAAAAGGAACTCGTCCGGGCAATACTAAGTATCACAAAACAAACCTAAGTACTCATTTATTGCAACCGCCACGTAGCCGCCTTGAGCTGCTGTATTCCGCTGGGCAATTGCATAACACACTATCAGTAGGAATGGCTTTCATTTTGACAGTTCAACAACATTCATTGCGTTATTTACGTTGTTGAGCAGACAATTTTTTAAATCATGAAGCAATGGTTTATAAATATCCTTCAAAATGATTCAGATTGTGATTGATAGTGTTTTATGCAATTAGGGTGCGGGTCATAATTCCTGTGTCGCTGTAATTACGGAGCACATACTTAAGAGCGCATACACGGGTCCACTAGCGCCACTCCTTTAAAAAAATGTTATCTCGTGACTGAAAAGGAATTTTGAAAAACGGCTCAATAAGCGACCTCGGTAAAGAATAGTCTAGAATTTTCTAATACCTTTTATAAACTTTCATATTGAGACAAGAAGCAACAAAATACGATCTAAATGAATGTGCCGCTTTTGTTTAGATCGAATTTTGTTGCTTCGTGTCTCAATATGAAAGTTTATAAAAGGTATTAAAAAAATCTAGACACACTTACCGAGGTCGCTTACTGAGCCGTTTTTCAAAATTCCTTCTCAGTCACGATATAATATTTTTTTAAAGGAGTGACGCTAGTGGACCCGTGTATGCGCTCTTAATACATAAATCAACTTTATCCCGGGATAAGCAACACATTAGCAACGCCTGCCTCTAGCATTGCAGATGTCCACAGGCGGCGGTCACTCACTTACTTACCATAACATGCGCCGTTCGCCGTCCATCATAAAAAAGCTAACAGTATTTAATATTCCTACTTTTTACAAGCTTTTATTCAGCTTCTTTTGTTTATTAATGTCCCCTTTGTTCACTATGGTATGCACGGGTATGTAATGAAACGTTTTTCCTTTGGAAAGCCTTTCTGGATTTGTCATTGTTACCTCTTTACTCCTTGAAGCGACAACAGAAGTTACGTGTAAACTCGTTTCCGATCGACCACTAATGTTATGTATGTTAATAATAATTAAACGAAGCATTAAAGAACTACATTCGCAAAATCAAATACATATTGCCAAAACGTTAAAAGAATTAAGTATTTCTGGCCTGCATACCATACCTCTTTAGTTAGAAGAAAATAAAGAAAATACGTTTATTTACGATAAACACAAAAATACAAAAACGACCGAGTTGGGCGATAATATGCGTCACATCCACGCAAAACGGCAATCGCTCAGCATAATGCTACGACCCTATGCGAGACAGAGCCCCAGCGCTGGTTTTCAGCGACAGCCGGCGCTGACGTGATGACGTCAACCAGTGCAGCATACGATAATATAAAAATAACAAAAAAAAATAGAAATAAAATAAATACTCAGTTAGTTGACTCAATATATGTATAATGTCCTCACAGATACGTAGTTAACTATTTTACTACCAGCGTTTGCCGCTCCTCTTCTCCAGTTGTCTCGATACATAGGCATATCTTGGGAGTACCCATTTACATAAATAGATACATTATTTGTGTCCCTATAGTATCTCCCACACAACAGGGGTCTACTCTCTAACGTCTATCTACGTCGTCGCCAATCTCTTAGGGAACTATTTAAAAAGATTAATATTATGACGGTACCTTGCCAATTCATTTATGAAAACTTTATGTATGTAAGAAAAAATCTACATCTTTTTAATAGAATAAGGGATAGACATAATTTTAATATGTACTAGAAATAAAGATAAAAAAGATCACCCATTTTTTAGATTATCTATAGGTATTTTTATGGGGTACTGTGTTAAATGTTACAATAAAATACCTTGTGATATATTGCAATATGAAAGAAAATTTAAAACTCATATTAAAAGTACACTTTGTAAACAAGCATATTACAAATTAGAGGATTATATCCTAGATAAGGATGCTTGGAAACATGCTGGTCCTGCTCCATAGGACAATCTAGACTAGACAAAATCAAACTGGTTGCTAATTTAATTGTATAATTTATCATTTTTATGACATTGATTTTTACATTATGTAACTAACTAATTTAACTCACACACAAAATTATTATATTTTAATATTTTGGAAAAATCATCTACTTTTCAATATTTGTAAATAAGTGAGCACCATGTATCTATCACATAATTAATTTACCTGTCATTGCGTTATATTTAATTCTTTTTACCTATTGTAGTATAGTAATTTTATTCTATATAGGTGCATCGTCTTCACATATAATTAATGTATACAAAATATTATAAAAAAAAATTAAAATAGTAACGGTGGAGTTTCTTACCCATTCTTCTCCATACGAAACTACCTTTTGGAAGGGGCAACTAGAATCAATTCTATTTTCTTGTAAATTTTGACGTTCAAAAGTGCCTTATAAGTGCCTATTTGAAATAAATGATTTGTCTTTGACTAACGGACCACCATCACGTATCACCAACGGACATAAGATTAGTTCGGGGCCCGTCCTAAGTAAGTATGAATGACACCACGATATGTGACAGCTGTCCCTACTCCCGATGTGTTTTTAATTGCCCAAAACAATTAATCGGGTGTAGGGTTCACTCCAAACTTTCAAACTACTTTCGGACGAGCCCTTATCTTCGTTGACGGACTTAGAGACTAGGCACCCAGCAATGCAATGCAATGCAATGCAATGGGCAGCTCGCCGTCCGGTAAGGACCAGGCCCGGGTCGACGGCGCGTTGTGTTCCACGCGCGCCTCAAAGAGTTGTCAGCATAATTGACGGGGTCCGATAGGGCCGATGCCTGCCGGGGTCGCGGATTGTTCGAAAGAGTTACCGTGGCCCTGGCGCACAGGCAACTGAAGGAACACGGGTGGGTTTTAGTCAGTAAGAGTCTGACACGCCCTTCCGCTCCGCCCAGAGCGGGAGAGGTCATTTGATGATTTCCCATCCAAAAAAAAAAAAAAAAAAGGCACCCAGAACTCATTTGATGATCAAATCATTTACGTCGTAGCTCCTAGAACCGGTTGGGAGTTGACTTAGCGATGTAAACTGCACCTACAATCCTAAAATGAACTACAGAACCTTTTTTTACATGTATCCACCTCACGTATTATCTATATTCAAGGCAGTAAATTATTTGATTGGAAATTAATCGATCATATTGCAGGATTATGCGAAAATGGTAACGATTAAAATGTACAGAAATAGTCACGGAGGCAAAGCTCTGTCAGATAAAGGCTCTTACAAACAGCGCGACACGCGACGCGAATCGCGTTCGACACAAAGGTACCGCTCGTCCCGCGATGAGAGGCGCCTTTGCGTCGCACTGTCGCGCCGCGCCTGTTTGCGGGAGCCTTAATTTTTTAAGTGTATACCTAATAGGGCAATTCTAGTTTAGTTTTGCAATTTATCTGGGTCAACTTCTGCTACAGCGTTGCTAAAACTCGAGTAATATGTCAAACTTAACCGTACCGGTTAAGTTTATTGAGGTTGACATATTAAGGCTCCCGCAGACAGGCGCGACGTGACAGCGCGACACAAAGGCGCAGCCCGTCGCGCGATTAGCGGTGCCTTTGTGTCGAACGCGATTCGCGTCGCGTGTCGCGCCTGTTTGTAAGAGCCTTTAAGGAAAAAGTCAGAAAAGTTAATCATCACCTCACTTGCTCAGTTTTTACCGATATTTCCTTTTTTGCTACTAAGTAGAGAGAGGTAGGTACTTCAATAGAATATACCTTTGGAATTAAAATAATAATTATTACAGAATGGTTTTCGTTTTTACGCAATGTCGGCTCTTCAGCTAACTCCCAATGATTTCCTTCTATTCTTAATTCGTAATAGCATTTATCTCATAATCTTATAATTATTCAAAAAGGTTCCATGTTAAGACTATGAAAGTTAAGAATTTCTACAGTACGAGTACCTACATACAGTACCTTTATAAAAACAATTTTCTCGGTTTTCCGTTGATAAAGCAAGACATGAAATTGTACGTTTCTAAGCTTACTGTTGCATGGCTGTTTAGAGGTTAATAGAGCTGTCTTCCCGTACCTATCAACACTGTAATTTGAAACATTGTAAAAGCCCCTTATTTTTAACCGACTTCAAAAAAAGGAGGAGGTTTTCAATTCGACTGTATGTTTTTTTTTTTATTTGTGCTAGCGCAGATTTTTTTCTGGGTGAACCGATTTGGATGATTCTTTTTTTATTTGATAGGTGGTGCTTCACATGTGGTCCGATTTAAATTTGATCAAGTTCTGACCAGTAGTTTTTGAGTTATCCTTAATACTGCATATTTTTTCCACTTAGTTTATATTGATGATGTTTTAATAATTTCCTGATGTCGCTGTTATTTCAGATCAAGTAATGTTATACGAATTTGTGTGGGGTAGGTAGGTACCGCATCTAAAAGTAAAAAATAAAAACGTTTTTTACAAAAAACAACCGACTTCCAAAAAAAAACACTAGAAAACGTGAAAAATAACTTCAATTTCGGAAGTCGGTGTCTTTGGTTTTGTATTTTCGTTTTTGGTCACCGACTTCCGAAATTTAGAATAAAAGAGTAACCGTGGAGTTTCTGCTCCATAGGAAACAACCAATTGGAACCGTGCACCTGAAGCCTAGCTACTGAGGTTTCATAAGTGCCCATGTAGGTTTATGTGAAATAAAATATTTTGATTTTAATGAGCCAGTGGTAAAGAAGCTCGTAGCGCGTAGCAACGCAGCCGCATCGGACTGCTCTCTCGCTGACTCGGAACCTGCAAAAAAATAAATACACAAGTGAGTTGTCATTTCATATTACAATGATTTACTAACCCTTTAGTATGGGTTCATTCTAATTTTTCGTTGTTTTGGATTGCCAACAAAAAAAAAACACTTAGCAATTACCTATACTAATTTTCCCCAGCACCATAATTACGTAACACACTATGTATCACAATCTAAATAATTTTGAAGCCTATTGCTAATCCATTGCTTCATATGTTAGAAAAAATTGTCTGCTCAACAACGTAAATAACGCAATGAATGAATGTTGTTGAACTGTCAAAATGAAAGCCATTCCTACTGTTAGTGTGTTACGTAATTACCCCGCACGTAACAAAATTTGAATTTCGCGGGCTACCTTGAAGGTTCCGCCTTAAGCTAACACCTAAATATATTCAAATCCATCGATCCGGCGTTGCTCACCTGTCGGAAAGTCGATCGTTCGGAAACGGGAAGTGTCGGGTGTCGTGTCCGGCCGTCCGGTAACCGGATAGCGAGGATGAACTCCCTTTGACATAACGTCACACCGCTGCCGTTGACTGGCTCTGTGAATATTTTATACCGGATAAAGAAATAAATTGATTGGTCGAAAAAATAATCTTTTAAAAGGGACGGTCCAGTGTACAAAAGACTAATCTAAGGAAAAGCGGCTATTTTATGTGGTTTTTATTATACAAAGCTACAAAAAGTATTTCTAGCTAGGGCATGGATAACACAAACGACCACTTATAATGTGCAGTAAAAGTATTTATTAGTTTGTTACTTAAATGCAACAAAAACTTCCAATTTCAGAATTTACGTTCCTGAAATTAAGTTCCTACCTACATCTCGTTCTCACTTCACACATAGGTACTCAGTTCGCTGCTTTTAAATGGGTGTGTAACGTTTGAAATAATAATATAACAAAAGTTCTAATGATCATATGACCTAATTTAATTTAATATACTTTTTTATAATATAACGATGTAATAATATAATGAATTATTGATATATTAGGTTGGGGAAAAAGTCTTTTCGCATTATAGTATGTATTAACTTGTAATATAATCTCTTTGGCTATACTATTTGTATTTGGCTGGTTTTGGTATCATTGAAAGTTTAAATTTTAAACAACATAATTCCAAATTCAAATTAGGAAAATGAGTGATTTCTATGTGTGTTTGTTTTTTTGTGTGGTTTTGTGTGTGTGTTTTTTGTGTGATGTGTGTTTTGTGTTTGTGTGTGTGTGTGTGTGATTTTGTGTGTGTTTTTGTGTGTTTGTGTGTGTGTGTGTGTTGGTTTTTCGTACTGTCAAGATGAGTGAATCTAATGAAGAAATTCGATACATATTAAATTTTTACTACAAAAAAGGTAAAAATGAAACGCAAGCCGCGAAAAAAATTGCGATGTTTATGGACCTAGTGCAGTGTCTGTGAGAGTAGCACAAATTTGGTTTAAGCGTTTGCAATCCGGAAATTTTGATGTCAAAGATGCACGTCGCTCTGGTCGCCCTATTACGGATAAAAAGGATGCCATTTTTGAAAAAGTGGAGCGCGATCGGCATATTAGTAGTTACGACGTAGCTGAAGAACTGGGAAATGACCACAAAACAGTTTTGGCACATTTGAAAAAAACTGGGTACACAAAAAAGCTCGATATTTGGGTACCCCACGAGCTCACTGAAAGAAACCTAATGAACCGTGTACTCATTTGTGATTCTTTATTACGACGTAATGAAACCGAACCATTTTTGAAGAAGCTGATAACTGGTGATGAGAAGTGGATCACGTACGACAAGAACGTGCGAAAAAGGTCGTGGCCAAAGGCCGGTCAGGCTTCACAGACTGTGGCGAAACCCGGGTTAACTCGCAACAAGGTGATGCTGTGTGTGTGGTGAGATTGGCAGGGCATTATTCATTATGAGCTGTTACCACCAGGCTGGACCATCGATTCTGAACTCTACTGCGAACAACTGATGAGATTAAAGCAAGAAGTTGAGAGAAAGCGGCCGGAATTAATCAACAGAAGGGGTGTGGTTTTTCATCATGATAACGCTAGACCTCACACATCTTTAGCCACTCAGCAAAAATTAAGAGAGTTTGGCTGGGAGGTGTTAATGCATCCGCCGTATAGTCCTGACCTTGCACCTTCAGATTTCCACCTGTTTCGGTCTCTTCAGAATTCTTTAGGCAGTGTCAGGTTAACATCACGAGAGGACTGCCAAAACCACTTGTCGCGGTATTTTGATCAGAAGTCCCAAAACTTCTATAGCAATGGGATCATGTCCCTACCTACAAGATGGCAAAAAGTTATCGAACAAAATGGTACCTACATACTTTAGTTAAATGCAAATAAACTATATTAAAAAATGTATGAATTTTCTTAAAAAATGCGAAGAAACTTTTTCCCCAACCTATTAATTTCATTTTACCTAATTTTATATGGTCTATAGAACATTTTACTTATTGCACATTTGAATTAATGTTCAATTATTATAATATTCAGTTATGTTAAAAATCTATAAGTAACGTTTAATATAATTTAGAAACGTCTACCTTGTTTTGTATATTTTTGCAAAAACGGATTAGATTTTAAATCATTTGGGTTAGGTTAGGCGAGCGAGCGAAGCGAGCGTGCCGCGGAAGCGGCTGCCGAGCGCCAGATCCCCTCTATTGTTGTTGAATCATTTAGGTTAGATGAGGTTATAACAGTACATAAGATGTTTCCTGATATTTATTTATTCGTTACAGAATTTTGGCTGAAAATGAGCAAATATGAAAATTAGGTCAACTGAACATTATACAAAAAGAGCATTAGACCTGCGGGGTAATTACGTAAAACACTAACAGTAAAAATGGGTTTCATTTTGACAGTTCAACAACATTCTTTGCGTTATTTACGTTGTTGAGCAGACAAATTTTTCGAACATATGAAGCAATGGATTAACAATAGGCTTCAAAATGATTCAGATTGTGATAGATAGTATGTTACGTAATTAGGGTGCTGGTCTGACTTTTTGACATAATGAACATTATATGAAATTAACGTAAATGTTATTAGAGCAACAGAAGGTTATATGAAATATAACATTAGATCACATGAAATTAGGTTATTTGGTTTTATAGCATATGAAAATTATATCATGTGAACGTTATTTCAAGTGATATTATACTATCTGTTATTATGCCATATATTACACACCCCTTTCAAATACCTACTTATAAACGAACTGAATTTTCCCACGACTTCAATCCTCAAAAAGTTTCACACAAGTTATCTAGATCTAAATACCATCTACCCACCAAAAAATCACGATTAAAAACTGCTAACGCACCAACTATCTTCCACCCTCAAATTAATTACATATTCGCTCTCTACAACCAAACAAAAAACGATCATGATAATAATTATAGCCATCCCAAATCCCGAATGTGCATCATGTGACTTTTATGTTCTTTCCCATAAGGTTTAAATTACAATGCGCGTGCGCTCGTCAGAATACATCGAACTAAACCACGCATAAACTACTTGTACAAACAACAATTATGTATAGTCCACCACCTGTATTTGCCCTTAGGCTCAGTAGCAAGTGTGGCAGCATTGTTACTGTTTGATCTGACAGGTAACGCATATTTGTTTAGCGGGTAGTTTGAATAATGTAGGGAGATGTGTTTGTAATGTGTTTTATTTATTAGGTCTTCTTCTGAGGTTACCTCGGCTTTTGGATTTTATTTGTTTGTAAGAATGATTTTAAGCTGACGCACTTAAAGAAGAAAATAATGAAAATACGTTTATTTGCGGTAAACATGACATAGACAACACAGAAATACAAAAACCGGCCAAGTGCGAGTCGGACTCGCGCACGAAGAGTTCCGTACCATTATCTATAAAAACGGCAAAAAAATCATGTCTGTTGTATGGGAGCCCCTTAAATATTTTAGTATTTGTTGTTGTAGCGGCAACAGAAATACATCATCTGTGAAAATTTCAACTGTCTAACTATCACGGTTCATGAGATACAGCCTGGTGACAGACGGACAGACAGACAGACGGAAGGACGGACGGACGGACAGCGGAGTCTTAGTAATAAGGTCCCGTTTTACCCTTTGGGTACGGAACCCTAAAAAAGAACGAGTTGGAGGAAAATATGCGTCACATCCCCGCAAAACGGCAATCGCTTTTTGCCGAACTCTTTTACGAATTTTTTTCCGGCACTTTGTGTGTAAATAAAAATGGTAAAAATCCGACTGCGCGACGCAAAGGAGGGTAATGTGTTTAATAGCCTACATGTATGTTCCTTTGTTGCGCTTTAGAGACCAAACACGTGGGCCGATTTTGATGATTCTTACGTCTTACGCATATCATATTAATGAGGTTATAGCTTATATAACAAGCTGTGGTATTAGGGACGAGTATGTGTTGCCTAGTTATATTAACAATGTAGTCATTAATTCGTGTCACTGTATTGCGGCTGCCACCATACCACTGTGCAAGTTAAAGGGTTTTTAGCCAAGACTAATTTTTTTTTTTAAATTTCTGACTAAACATTCTTTTGCCAGAGGCTTTAGCTAATGTGCCTGCTGAGAATTGGAAAAGTTGCGAGGGTCATGTAATAAAAGAAGAACAGAAAATGTTTAAATTAGACAAAATAATTGATGATATCACTGAACGCTTTATTATTAATGTGACAGATAGTTCCTCAAATTCAGATCCAGAAAGAGCCTATTATTATGGGACTCAAAATAATATGATTTTAACATTTGAAATAAAAGGTTTAACATCTATCAAATCAAATCAAATCAAATCAAATCACTTTTATTTGTTAACACAGGTAAAGCAATACAGATGTTATATTTGATGAAAGAGCGCTATGTTATGCCAGAAGGCGTACAAATATGGTGTGCTTCTATCTCAAGATCACATATTAAAGTTTCAGATTAGAGATTAGAGTTTCAGATAATCATGCATAATTATGGTATTTAATTAACAATACAAATCGAAAAAATTACATAACATTGTATAACACATTAAAATACAATAAAAATAAAGTCAAAATAATTAAAAATGTCCAAAAATATTAAATGTCAATATTAATAATGGATTTCAAATCCAAACATCACGTAAGATTCTGTCATATAACATAAAAACAAAGACAAACAAAAAAAAAAACACACAATTTATATTGACGCATTTTAATAATAACTTTTTAATTTTTGTAATTTTGTTTATATTGAGCCATCATTCAACAATTCATCTAATGTGTAGTAACACTTGTCACTAAGCAACTTATTAAGTGCCTTTTTGAATTTTAATAATGGCATATTTTTAATGGCATTCGGTATTTTATTATAAATTTTTGGAGCGTTGCCGAAGAAACTTTTACTCATTAAGGATGTTTTACATTTAACATTACAAAGTTTATTAATATATTGAGTACGCAATGGATTTCTTCTGACTTCAGATAAGGTGACAAATAAATGCGGGTTTTTTTCCACAAATAATGCAGTTTCCATTATGTACATTGCTGGCAGTGTCAATATTTTTAGTTTTTTGAAGTGTGGAATACAGCTATCTGTCGTTTTTAAACATACTACTATGCTATGAGCTATACTATAACTATGAGTCACGTGTTTTTTTTTTGTTTACCTTTATTTAACTACCTAAACCTTTCGAGTATAGACTCGTGTATTATGATCGACTTGTAATGAGAATACAATAATCTGGATAATGTCATCATTTTATAAGCGACATAGGAGAAGAGTGATAATGACGAATGCGACAGCTACGAGTGTAAACGCGAAAATTGCCTCCCAGAATCTGTCTGTGTTTGATTCTGTAATAGAAGATGTGTTAAAGAAACTTAATACTAGTAGTAAGTCAATAATTATATGTGGAGATTTTAATATTAATTTATTAGAAAATAACTCGAATACTGTCAGATTACTTAGTCTTTTTGGGTCATTTGATTTGTCAAATGTTTTTAATTGCACAAACAAATTGTAAATACTCGTAAGTTGCCATCTGATCACAGTGGACAAACAATAACATTTTGCTCCTACATACCTTTACAAAAAATTCAAATAAGGTTTATGCCAATTACATGTAATAATTTGGAGAAATTAAATAATTCTTTGGCCAGCACATTATGTGATCAGATTTTTTATAATATAGTTGACCCTATACAAGTGATATATAGGTTTTATCTATTGGTAATATAGTTACTAGTTGTACGCCGAGTTCTTTTCACTATTATACACACAATTTAATGACACTTTTCAACTAAAGACTAAGTTTTTATTTAGTGATTGGGCGACTCCAAGTATTCGTAAAAGCTGGGAAAAACTATTTGACCTTTATGGCCAAAAGCAACATGAATAATACAAGCTTTCGTCAGTATGTTGATATTTGTGGTAGGTTTTTCAGTAAATGAGGTAAATCATTTATATATACTCGTACTAAAAAGAGGAACGGACCCAATAGTGAACCCTGCGGTACACCCATTTTGACTTTTAATCCCAATTAATTCACACCATGTATTTGAACTTGCTGCAGTCTATCATTCAATTTACATGATTTTACTATGCTAAGCGCAAGTTTACCCAGTCCGTAATGCTCAAGTTTCAAGTGCAGTGTTGTGTGTTTCACGCAATCAAATGCTTTGATACGTCACAAAAGATGCCTATTACATCTTGTGCCTCTTCCCATACGTTAAAGATGAGTGTGTGTGTGATGTGGTGACAACGGCGTCGGTTGTATAATGTCCTTTGGTGAAACCATACTGTTGATCGTGTAGAACATTGAGCATTTAATTTAACATTACTTTTTCAAACACTTTGCTGAAAACCGGCAAAACCGATACGAGTCTATAATTATTAGTGTCTTTGCTGACCTCAGATTAAAATTATCTTTGGGTGTCTCTAATCATTTTCATTTTGAATGACCTTTCAGAATCTATAAGGATTTAAAATTGGTTAGCAGCCATTAACCATTCTCACAAAACTTATAATGAAGGTGTGATAAAATTCTTATATGTATAATCGTATAATAATAAGTTTTATTAAGAGCGTGACGACGGGTGAATTGTCCATACAAACGTAATTCCCATATTATTTACAATTTCAGCACATTTCCACCATATTATGCTGATATTCGGATTTAGACAGTATTTATCTAGGTTCCTACATCTTTTTTATTTATTAAACTTATCTAAAATGAAGTTTGAGTGAATTGCATTTCACATATTTTTACAGCGTAAATGACATGTTTTCATATTGTTTTTTCTGTATTTTAACCAACAATATTTGTAATATTGTTTCTGCAGAAACATAGCTTACATTATCAAGTTACAAATTATCGACAAAAAAATCGTAAAACATTAAATTTTCATTCATCATTTTAGGAATTACGGAACTCATTCAAATTCATCATAGTTTTGCGATAGCTAGTAGTGCCATCTCGCGTCAAGGAAATATCAATGTGTGCGTGATCGTATTGCTCACGCACGATAGCTTCTGTGTGTATCGCTGCACTCTTATAGCGCAACGCGGGCACACGAGGCGCGGGCGGGGTGTTTGTTGTCAGTATCACGATTTACCATCTACACGTTGGCCCATCATGCTCCATTATAAGCCACAGAATGTCTATATTACAACGATACGTTTACGCAAATGACGGTAGTTCAAATGTTCTGATAATAGTATACGGATACTGTGGCGTACATTGGCTTACGCTGCCACAGAACATAATTATATACTCTTTGCTATCAGCTGTGCTGTGCGTGCGTGCATAATTATTGTTGTTTGCAAATTGTATTGTTATATTTTTCTGACACTCCCTATTGACCTGTGCTATGAACTTGGATTTAGATTTTGCTTTTGAATAATTGGTATCGAGTAACCTATATTCTTACGACCATTGTTTCGTTTACGGACTTGGAAATTTATTTACGAATTGGTGGTTTGGTTGCTTTGCCGACATGAACTCCGAACGTTGGGATGTATCTCACAGTAAGTATAAGTGTTTATCACGTTTCGATTCATATTTAAAAAAAATATGAATATATAAAAATCTATGAAGTAAAGACACAACTAAAAAAATGTTTATTTAAAAAATCCTTGTTTTTTTATTATTATTCTTAGCTCAGAACGATATGAATTTACTGACAATAAAAAAGACAAATATTCCAGTTAAGTATATTTACGTGATAAATATAAATGATTGGAATATTTGTCTTTTACTAATACCTACCGACTTTGCATAACACTTTTATTATCAAATCAAATCAAATCATTTATTTTTGCAAACATGGGTAATTGTTACATAGATGTTTTCTTAAAAAAGTAGTCCTCCATATTCTACCGTATCATGGGCATGCAAATAATATTCAATTCCAATATTAAACAGAAATTCTATTGATACCGAATAAATGTCAAATCATTAGAATTACAAAAAAAAACAAAAAACAGACTAATAGCAATAGTAACATTTTTAAATTAATGTCAAAAATATTAAAAAATAATAAGGTATGTCAAAGTATCAATCAGAATAAAGTGTCAGAATAGGAACATGTATGTCAATCATATTAATAGTTTATCAATCAGTGCAGAGCTTTATCATTAAGGAAGTCGTCAATTGTGTAATAACTTTGCTCAATTAATATTTGGTTTAATGCCCTTTTAAATTTTATTACAGTCATATTTTTTATCACATCAGGTACTTGATTGTAGATACGTGGGGCAATACCAAAAAAACTTTTCTGCATAAGTGCGGTTTTACATTTCACTTGGCATAGTTTGTTTACATATTGAGTTCGTATCGGATTTTTTCGAACTGCTGACAGTTTTTCAAATAATTGTGGATTTTTTTTTACAAATTATTTGACTTGTATTCATTATTCAGTAAGTAATAACAATATTTGAAGTTTCTTTTACGGAATACAGAATGAACGCAGAAGAAGCCTTACTTTTTTAAAGTCGACACCATCCTAAAGGAAATAAATAAACATAATACACAGGCTTAGAATAAATAAAGACAATAATAATAAATATCCCAACAATTTTATAGGTAAGTATTTACGCGACGTGCGTCTGACAACTCTAGCGCCGTTCGTCAGTTGATTTGCCCGCCAGGCCACGCGCGCACGCCACGCACGCCACGCCACAATTGCGGCGGTAAGTCCCCTCTTTGAGGAGTGGCTTGAGAGGCGCCACGGCGTCCTCACCTTCCGCCTGACGCATGTCCTCACCGGACATGGCTGTTTCGGGAGGTTCCTGTTTCGAATAAGGCGGGAGGAAACACCCGGGTGATGGCATTGTGCGGATCGACCGGAGGACTCGGTGGAGCATACGGTGGAGATCTGCCCAGCTTGGGCGGAGTACCGCCGTGTCCTCGTGGCAGCGATCGGCGGCGGCGATCTCTCGCGTCCGGCCCTGGTACAGGCCATGGTACGGAGCGAGAGGAAATGGGAAGCCGTCACCTGCTTCTGCAAAGCAGTAATACTCGCGAAGGAGGAGGCGGAGCGCGTGAGGGTGCGGCAATAGTTGTGCCCTCACGCCCCTAGTCACCGCAGGAGGAGATACCCTGGGCGTCGGGAGTCGATTGCCGACTCCCGGCCACCGCAGGCGCGGGCTTGCGGATGGCGAGCAATGGGCAGCTCGCCGTCCGGTAAGGACCAGGCCCGGGTCGACGGCGCATCGTGTTCCACGCACGCCTCAGAGAGATGTCAGCATCATTGACGGGGACCGATAGGGCCGATGCCTGCCGGGGTCGCGGATTGTTCGAAAGAGTTACCGTGGCCCTGGCGCACAGGCAACTGAAGGAACACGGGTGGGTTTTAGTCAGTAAGAGTCTGACACGCCCTTCCGCTCCGCCCAGAGCGGGAGAGGTCACTTGATGATTTCCCACCCAAAAAAAAAAAGGCCACGCTCGATAACAATGTATAGGATTAGGTATCACGTATCTGATCTGCTAGATTTTCTCTACAAGGCCTAGATATCGAGAATTTATCCTAATATGTTGAGATATCGGCATAGTAAAGAAATTTCCAAAAAATGCATTTCTAGTCTGTACATTCACTAACGATTCTCTAAAGTAGTCGACAAAAATAAAGCAAACAATGAACATAGGTACTTAGGTACCTATGTTCATTGTTTCCTTTATTTTTTTTTAATATTTTTTTATATATTTATTAGTGTACTTAGGTTCGACCCGAGACGTTATGAATGAATAGTAAGTACAGCTAATAAGAGCTATCACACACACACACACATGGCTGCGCACCGCGTCTCTCCCGCTCGCCGCACGCCTTCTTTTGTCAAACAGAGATAGCGATATTCACGAATTTTGCACTTGTCTCGAATTGTGAGTTGCAAGCGATGTTCGTGGGACCGTTAACGTGAAAAACAATTATTATATAAAATTATTCAATATGATTCTTAAAATCGAGTGACAAACCCAAAATGTTACTACTGTAAAAACAAATTTCAACGACCATTACCTAAAGCGTTACAGTGAGAGAACAATGACATAATTAAGAATAAATAATAATAACTAAAAAGTATAAAATATAAAGTCGGAGGCAACAGGTCTTTATTGTTAATATAAGAAGATGCCTCCGACTTCATGAGATTGTAAAGCTTAGGGGTGTACTTACGGGGTGTGGGATTGAGGACAGAGATAGGTCATCTTGTTTCCATCTTTAAATTATTATTTTATACAGTCAGGATTTTTGATTTTTTAAATTTTTGTTTACCTGATTTGTGGTATGTGGCTATCCACAGGTGACCAAAGGTGTGAGGTATTCTTGACAGTCACTTAAAGATCTGCACTACATTTTGAATCTACTATTAAGCCACAGTTGACGTTCTGTATTATTCTTATAGACTCTCATATTTCCTAGAATCTGTCTAAACATCGTTTCCAATTTCAGCCATTGTTCGTTCGTTCGTTCGTTTTATTCATCTGTAAAAACAAACAATTGGTTAAGTACTTAAATTAAAACTTATAATTATCTCTTAACTGATCTACTCCAGCTTCACTGCACTCATCAAAACCCATTTGCAAAATCAACAATCCCACAACCACAATACAACGGGCAATCAGTCGCTTGTAAAATGATACGTCTCAATCGGAAACGTAAATAAAAGATAAAACTTGTAACTCAATATGTTACGGATTCACTACTGATCTTCCATCCATTCTTACGATTGATTTACATTTAATCGGTCGAGGGGAGCAACGCGTGGCGCGCGCGTGCCTTGACAGATAATCGGCCATTTTGTTCTTTTTGGCGCGCACACAAGAATGACGGTAAAACTGCTTAAATTGTAATTATTGTAATTTTCAACGATGTAATCTTTTAGTGAGTGTGTTTATGGATTTGGAAGTGAGAAAATTATATGGTTTTATGGTTGGAAAGCACTATTTAGCTAAGTATGTACTTAGTTTGATGACGTATTTAAAATGCATACAGGGTAGTTTGATGACCAAAGGGAATGGTAAAAAAAAATGGCAACAGCAAGTTCAAATAAATGGTGTCAATTCACTCGGTTTAAAAGTGAAAATGAGTGTACCACAAGGGTCTATATTCGGTCCTTACCTCTTTTTAGTACCTATGCAAAACGTAGAGTCGACAATACGATAATAAATTAAACTTCGTTTCTCTTACAACTTTCCCAGCTTGCATTAAAAAAATCCAAGAAATATATCCAATAGTTTAGTCACTATAGCTAGTCAAAGATTGGCAAAGCCCATAGTCGGTCCATCATTAATTACTATTTCGTTTTTTTTTATTTTTTTTTTCAATTTTATGATTATTTGATAGTTTCAAAATACTCCTATGCATTAGTATTGTCAATGCTTTCATATATTGTCGTATTGTCGTTTCCACATGGTATATTAATGATCTACCCGATTTGTTAAAAACCCAACCACAAATGGTGTTATTTGCTGACGATACTTTTTTAATTTTATTAATTAATAAACTTGCATCAAATCTTGATGACGTAAATAACGCCCTAATGCAAACCCAAAATTGGTTCACTGCTAATAATTTAGTATTAAATGGGAATAAAACTAAGTGTATAAGATTTTCTTTACCAAATGTCATAAGAACTAATTGTGAGTTAGTATTGAATTAATAGAAACTAGAATTCGTCGATAAAACTATTTTCCTGGGGATCACGCTCGACTCAAGACTTCAAAGGGGTCCTCATTGAACATCTCTTGCAGGACGGCTAAGTTCAGCAGCATAATTATGCTGTGAGAAAAATCCGTTAATTTAGTGATGTAGTTACCGCGAGGCTAGTCTATTTTAAAATAGTTACTTTCATAGTATTATGTCGTACGGTATTTTACTATGGGGATGGGCTGCAGACGTCGAGTCTATTTTTATTCTGCAATAAAGAGCCATTAGAGCCATATATGGCCACCGCAGGCGCGACTCTAAAAGAAGTTGTATAGAAAGCACACTACGCAGCCAAGCATATTATTATAAGTTGGGCGATTTACATCGCTGATACAAATGTTTGGCTCAACGCTGGACCTGCTCCACAAGGGCGCATAAACTAATTGGTTAGCATTTAAAAATACTGTTGGAGCTGCTGAAGGTTTTAAAAACTTCTTCCATTGACTTGAATGTGCCCTGGCGGCTGAGAGTATGTCATGCTCTCTAATGTCTCGCTGATGGTGGCGTGTGTGTTGGATCATTTAGTTCTTTCCCTTCAAAATGGTTAAGCTTTGTGGTGCTAATCCTTGCGTCATGTTCGTGAACGGGCGCCGTCAGTAGGGACTGGTCATCTCTTAGCTGCCACGGCTTATTTTAATTTATTTTAATATTTGATTTATTTTTATGTTTTTGTTACGGACGCTTTTAACGTTCTCACGTGCATAATTTCAACATGAATGATGTAACCAATATTTTGTAACCATAAATTATGATATAAAAGAGTGTCCATGGAGTTTTTTGCTCGTTCTTCTCCATATGTACCTACTACGCTTTGAAATGGGCAACTAGCTTCATCTTTCTGACCGATCGACCCCTTGACAATTCAAAATGCCTGTAATTGATTTATTTGAAATAGATGCCTTGATTTTGAGTTTGGGTAAAGGGTCAAGGATCAACCCTTGCGCGCTAGTTTTAGCTAACAATTTGAATCGTTTAGCTTCCGAGTTTCATTTCCTAAACACCAAAAACATTTTGTTCTTCGAAATACATGGAAAACTACTTAGTAAAATATGCTCAAAGAAAATAATTTATATTACTCCCTGACAACTAGGCAACTATTTCAAAAAAATATCAAGTCGATTAAATATCCTATTTGCTTTCACTCGCAATCGTATAGAAAACTCAGTGAAACTTCGAAAGCTTCCAACAATACTTACCGACAATACAGCGACGATAGGTAGGACTCTTTTTTAATTTGCCTCGCAACTGCCGAAGCCCCACAAGCATCCATATAACAGATATCGATTCAGCGACTCCCGCTTTTCCAAACTTTGCCGAGTGGCTTTCTTTTATATTCCACGCTTTTTGTTTAACTTTTGAAAAGTTTGCACGCTTTGGAAAAGAATTCTAAAGCATATTGTTTGTGGTTGGCGAAGTTAGTACCGTCAGGACCGTGGCTATTGAATTAAATTGTGAATTGAAAAACTTATATAAACGTTGAGTTTTTAAGAAAAGTAACTAAGTTACCAAGGTACTTTTTAGGGTTCCGTACCCAACGGGTAAAACGGGACCCTATTACTAAGACTCCGCTGTCCGTCCGTCTGTCACCAGGCTGTATCTCATGAACCGTGTTATGTAATTAGAAAACTGAAATTTTCATAGATGATGTATTTCTATTGCCGCTATAACAACAAATACGGTACTAAAAAACAATAAAATAAATATTTAAGGGGGCTCCCATACAACAAACGTGTTTTTTTTGCCGGTTTTATAGATAGGTAATGGTACGGAACCCTTCGTGCGTGTGTCTGACTCGCACTTGCCCGGTTTTTACCTTAGATTTTTTCAACACACTTGCTTGAAAAGTGGCTCTTATTGCACCGTTTTTAAGTTCACAAAAATCACAATGCGTATTGAACACGTGTGCTTTTTACTTTATATTCGCGCACTAGTGCCGGAAAGTACCTGCGCCACAGACAACTATAACAATTATCCTAGTCGGAAATGTGAGATTTTACTCAATCTAGCAAAGAACCTTCACGCTTTTTAATCTCTCAAAATTTTTAAACGTTATTTCATCAAATTATTAGTTTTCGTCAACAAATTAACAATAACTTGTGTTGTATAAATAAAAAGTTTTTTTTTTAGTTTTAATATTAAGCTGTTTGGCGGCAAAGAGTCAGGCACGGAAAAAATAAACAGAGCGCGACCATCCAACCGTGTAGGTATCACACAATAGTTATTTATGATACTAGTGCGGTAAGTTGGATTTTACAAACGAGTAGACGAATGTAAGCCCTCGACTTCGTCTCGGGCTTACCATAGTCACGAGTTTGTAAATACCTATTTCCGCACGTGTGTCATACAACGTTTTTTAACACATTTGCGAGAAAAAAGTACAATATTAATATCGGATTCCTAGCTTGAACTCATTTATTATTACTTTGTTTATAAATATCAGTCGGAAAGTCGCAACAATCTTTGACATTTCTAATATGAAAATGGCGCGAATTGCAAATCGCGCCACGTGCGCCTGGTGAAAATTAGAACTACATCTTTTGTCTCTTTTTCTCTTTAGTATTAAAGTGAGACAAACGTATTGAGCAAAAGCGCTTCCAAGTAGGTTCGATTATTCAGCTTATTTATTCTCGTAATATGAAACTCCTTGGTGTAGTTTTTACCTATATATTTTTTATGGAAATTAAAAATAAACCGTAAAGGATACGCACGGCGCTATACAACGGAGTGTGCGGTAAAACAGGTACTTAGGTGTGAGTACCTATTTTACCGCACGTTCCGTTGTATGGTGCATAATTTTTAACTTTCGTACAGGCATCGTAAATGCATTTTTTGAGCAAATGTGTTGAAAATAATATTTTGTTATAAAATAATACCTAAGGTGCAAGCATTGACGTAATAGTTGCAAGTGTGTTGAAAATCGTCGAAAAAAAAAGCGCCAATCCGGAACATATCTAGATACAGCCAAACAAACGGACTAAAATTCTTCGTTACTATTTTATTGACCAAGCGAGCGCGAAGCGTGTCCGTTTCAGCATTTGGGCAAAAATGCTTTCGTATATCCGGATGTCCGGTGGATCGATTCGGTGAACATTTATTCAGTTTTAAGAGGCTTACAAGAGCTAAAGCGCGGTCACTGTCGGATTGCATAGAAAAGAACGAGACGCGCGATGACACAACGCTGGTAATTTATTGCAAAATATGAAGCAATTATGGATTTACAAAAAATCTATTCATTGGACTAAAAAATTAAAACACTATCACGTTAGTATTTTACTTGGAGAATAATCTGACAAAAAATCTGAATGTTTGCATGTATATTAGTATGGGTTTTAATCGTTGAAAGATTTTTTTCGAGGTATCTTCGTGATTTTTTTCAATCATATCAAGTTAATTGTATTATGTTTTCAACACACTATCTATCTAGCATATATGCAGAAGAATGTCATATATTTTTCTGATTTTCGTTAGTGCAGTGGATCATATATTTTTAGGCATTATAATTTTGCGTTTAGGTCATGTAGTCCCCTTAAGCTATGCAAAGACAGACTCGCGAGGTGTACAGCTCACAGAGCCACTAGTTATTATTTAAGTAGGTAAAGGCGTTATTCCCAAAGTACTCCATTTTTTTGTTCTAAAAAGATAAGAATCTCATATATTAATTCCCGAGTTACTCCAAGGAATTATTATTATTTAAAAATACTTATATTTTTAAATAAACTGGGGAAATAAAGTGAATGGTGCTACACATGCAATTGTGACCAACCAATTGATGTCCAAAAAAGCACGACTGGCTGTTCACAATGGTGTGCTGGTGCCTACGCTTATGTATGGAAGTGAGTGTTGGGTGTGGCAAAAGAAGCATGAAAGTAGAATAAATGCTGTGGAAATGCGTTCCTTGCGAAGCATGTGTGTTGTGACTATGAATGATAGGCTGAAGAATGATGTGATAAGGCAACGGTGCGGCTTAAAAGAAGATGTAGTGACAAAAATTTAAAAGAGTATGCTAAGATGGTTTGGTCATGTTGAGAGGATGAATGAAGGGCAATTAACAAAAGGTATTTACAAGGCAGATGTTAGTGGGAACGCCGAGAGGGGACGCCCTAGGAAGACATATAGTGCCCTTATTGATGATGTTCTTCAGAAAGGTCAGGTGCGTAGGACTCACAACCGGCGTGCGTGTATGGCCAGATGTATGAACCTATACGAGGCAAAAGGAGTATGTAAGGATCCTAGCAGGTGGCGTTCTGTAGTTTCTGCCTACCCCCATGGGAAGAAGGCGTGAGTTTATGTATGTGTATTTATGTCATATTTTTGTTCCCATTCTGCTCCATAGGTATCTGGAATTATTCTCAAAATACTCCACCGATTATTCTTTATCAATTCTCAAACTGCTCCATCTACATAATTACCTATAGATACATATATTTCATTACAGTCAGTCACAAAAAAATCTTAAAAGAAAGATTAAAGTTTAGCATTTTGTTATAACGTCAATGCATATTTAAAATTGTAGGCTTTTTACGATAATCCCTAGTTCGCTAACAATTTGTAATCATAGCATAGTAAGATTAAAGTCTATTTTAGAATCATAATATTTTTTGTGCTTCATCTATAGGATAAACTCGACACTTTTATTAACGTTCAACTTTGTTTGCACGCCCAGATTTTAGATTTTTTATTATTTGTTTTTCATGTTTTTTAGACTTCTGAATCCAGAGCTCCAGCTTTTAATTTTGTCAGTTGATATTTAAATATTTTTAATTACATACATACATAACATCACGCCTGTATTCCCCGAAGGGTAGGGCAGAGGTGTACCTATAGCACACCCACATTTCGCCAGTTATGTTTAAGTCCCATGTAATAGGGGGCGAGACTATTGTCATCAACCGGGCACAAATCTGTAGCGGTATCAACATCGCCACATGCGAGCTACACGTCATACTGACGTCACGCAAATCCTGCATCGCGCAAGCAGAGTTTACCGCGTGACTAGCATATATACAACGTCCCGACATCTACCGTCGGGCAGTTGCCCACCAGACACAACACCCGTCTGGTCGGAGGATCCTCCCTTTTCCATAGAGTATGAGTGAACTTTACACCCTGTTCCTCATACCGCTATAAATCCAGACTCCGGGCTGCTACTGAGAAATTCCAGATGGAAAAACCCTATAACACTTTGCCCGACCCGGGAATCGAACCAGGACCTCATGCTCAGCAATAGCGCTTGCGACCACTAGACCAACGAGGCAGTCAGATATTTTTTATTGTCGAATTATAATAAATTCAATTCAATTCAATATTTTTATTGTGGGTCATAAGTTACATAATACAGGTCTTAAATTGTTGAATTGTGATCAGCTACGTCCCGTCCTTAGGGCATACATACATACGTTACATAAAAAATAAAACAATTATTGTTACAAATTATTATTAAAATATTTTAGGCTTAATTGCCAGATATCATTTTAGATTTTAAATTATTAGTTTTTTATGTTTTTTAGACTTCTGAATCCAGAGCCCCACTTTTTTAATTTTGGCAGTTGATATTTGAATATTTTTAAATGTTGAATTAAAAAAAAATATCAGACTCAAAATGATTGTTGAATTATACTATGAAGTCTTTTATTTAAAGATGTCTTTATACTTAAAAATATATTTGCAAAGCTATTTTGAGCCTGACTGTACGTCAGCTAGCCTTTTATAGTAACCCGGTACATATTTAAATTAGCTTTTTGATTAAAATGTAGCCTACTTTGAGAACACTTTAATATTAGGTTGGGGAAAAAGTCTTTTCGCATTATAGTATGTATGAACTTGTAATAAAATCTCTTTGGCTATACTATTTGTATCTGGCTGGTTTTGGTATCATTGAAAGCTAAAATTTTAAAGAACATAATTCCAAATTTAAATTAGGAAAATGTGTGATTTTCATTTGTTTTTCGTACTGTCAAGATGAGTGAATCTAATGAACAAATTCGATACATTTTAAAATTTTACTACAAAAAAGGTAAAAATGCAACGCAAGCCGCGAAAAAAAATTGCGATGTTTATGGACCTAATGCAGTGTCTGTGAGAGTAGCACAAATTTGGTTTAAGCGTTTTCAATCCGGAAATTTGGATGTAAAAGATGCACGTCGCTCTGGTCACCCTATTACGGATAAAATGGATGCCATTTTTGAAAAAGTGGAGCAAGATCGACATATCAGTAGTTACGACGTAGCTGAAGAACTGGGAATTGACCACAAAACAGTTTTGGCACATTTGAAAAAAACTGGGTACACAAAAAAGCTCGATATTTGGGTACCTCACGAGCTCACTGAAAGAAACCTAATGAACCGTGTACTCATTTGTGATTCTTTATTACGACGTAATGAAACCGAACCATTTTTGAAGAAGCTGATAACTGGTGATGAAAAGTGGATCACGTACGACAAGAACGTGCGAAAAAGGTCGTGGTCAAAGGCCGGTCAGGCTTCACAGACTGTGGCGAAACCCGGGTTAACTCGCAACAAGGTGATGCTGTGTGTGTGGTGGGATTGGAAGGGCATTATTCATTATGAGCTGTTACCACCAGGCAGGACCATCGATTCTGAACTCTACTGCGAACAACTGATGAGATTAAAGCAAGAAGTTGAGAGAAAGCGGCCGGAATGAATCAACAGAAGGGGTGTGGTTTTTCATCATGATAACGCAAGACAACGCAAGGCAAAAATTAAGAGAGTTTGGCTTGGAGGTGTTAATGCATCCGCCGTATAGTCCTGACCTTGCACCTTCAGATTTCCACCTGTTTCGGTCTCTTCAGAATTCTTTAGGCAGTGTCAGGTTAACATCACGAGAGGACTGCCAAAACCACTTGTCGCGGTATTTTGATCAGAAGTCCCAAAATTTCTATAGCAATGGGATCATGTCCCTACCTACAAGATGGCAAAAAGTTATCGAACAAAATGGTACCTACATACTTTAGTTAAATGTAAATAAACTATATTAAAAAATGTTTTGAATTTTCTTAAAAAATGCGAAGAAACTTTTCCCCAACCTATTATTATCATGGAGTAATGAAACCTAATTCAAAATATTATATTTTTCAGGGAGTAGTTTGGGAACTCTTTTTGGAGTACTTTGGGAATAACCCAGGTAAAGATAATATAACCTTAAATAAATCTATACTACCTGTATATAATATTATATATACCTATAATATTATAAATTCGAATGTAACTTTGTCTGTACGTTACGTTTTCACGCATAAACCTCTGAGCGGAATTCGATAAAATTTGGCAAGGAGATAGATGGCATTTTGGAGAAGGATATGGGCTACTTTTTTTCCTGGCAGCACGTTCCCGTGGGATGGGGCAGAAGCTAGAATATTATAAGCACAGCTATTTATTTAAACTAATAATTTAGAGGATCATAAACATATTTCATAACCAGTAGGTACAGTATAGCCAGAAAAGTTATGCGCTTCGGTAATACTCTTGTTTCCGAATTAGCACGAACGTCGGGCCACTGAGTAACCCTCCACAGAGTGCCGCACTTAGTATTACTTATGCTGGGGCCACCAAAGAGAAACGCAGTTGATTATCGCGATGATGGACGTTAACTGTAGGTGTAGCCAGAATTTATCGCAATAATTTGACAAGGGCATTCACATTGCCATCTAACGTTAGCCGATAATTCGGGTGGCGGTATTTTTCAGCATATCAAAGATATTTAACGCGAGAATTATTGCGTTGAAGCGGCCACACTTCGTTTATCATTGTGCCCCATAAGCGCGACGGGATCAAGGAAATTTAGGGAAGGAACATTAGCGCCAATAAAATGAGTAATGACGTTCCATGTGTGGCCACTCAATTGATCGCATTAATTATTAGAATAGTTAATTAGCGCGTGGGTTATGGTGCTGATGAGCATTGACTTTGACCGTTGGTGTGGCTCCAGCATTAGACGATGAACGATGATTGCCAAAGCACATACTTTTCCTGGGAGATCTGTAGGTATTTGATTTTACCCGAATGACGTCTAGGTTAAAAGTCTACGGTAAATAAGATTATATAGATAGAGAACGACCTCAGCCTGTTGAATTTGGATAACCCTTAATTGTATCTATCTAAATAGCGAGCTATGTCACCGTAATATCCTTTCCTTTATTTGAGCTACCATTTCCTCGTGTACAAACGTGGGTGTACCTACAGGAACCCTTCGGGGATTACAAGCGTGATGGTATGTATTTTTATGTTTAGTTACCTACCTACTACCTACCTAGGTAGGTAAATAAATAATTGGACATAAATTAACAAATCCAAAACATATAGCCTTGGGTTTTTGCTATGCCTATGGGTTTGCATAACTCAACCCAATATTTTGCCAAGAAAATTGGGATTATTATGTCATCTGTGTTTATAAAATAAACAGTTCAATGAAATATCTTGCCTAGTTGAGACTAAGGAAGATAATCCATTGAACTGTTTACAATTATTCGTGAATGTCCCTTGGCAAAATTCGTGTTTCGTCAGTTTCCTCCCATTTTTAAAATAAATTAAGTTAGAAGAGTATTAACAACTCTATATACTTCCAAGTCGATTGAGAGCGTCCGGTCTGCACCAAGTGCAAAGGGCAACTGATAGAATTCCGAGACTGACGAAACGCGAAGTTTGCCGAGGGACATTAAGGAAATAGTTGTACTGTATACAGGGTGAGGGTGTAACTTCACGCCTATTTTTCCCCCGAAGGCCGGAGGGGTAAGGTAGGTACATGCTTACGTACAGCAGGCCGCACGTCAGTAGTAACAAAACCAGTATAAGCTGCACCCTAATGGCGTAACACACTATCTATCACAATCTGAATCATTTTAAAAGATATTGCTAATCCATTGCTTCATATGTTCGACAAATGTATCTGCTCGACAACACAAATAACGCAATGAATGTTGTTGAACTGTCAAAATGAATGTCATTCCTACTGTTGTGTTACACAATTAGGTACCCCGCTGGTCTAACATACGGGGTGCCAATGGAATAAGAGGCTAGAGGGGTAAATGAGTAACACGAAACAGTAGGAATGGCTTTCATTATGACAGTTCAACAACATTCATTACGTATTTAAGTTGTTCAGCAGACAAATTTTTCGATCTAAAGAAGCAATGGATTAGCAAGATCCTTCAAAATGATTCAGATTCTGATTAATAGTGAGTTACACAATTATGGTGCAGCTCGAAGCCCAAGTGTTACTAAGGACGTGCGGTCGACTGTGCCCATAGGCCACCCAAATTTGTCCAGTCATGTTTAAAAGTTTCATGTAAATAGGGGCCGATCCTAGATCGCCAATAAAAACCCGATTATGATGGTTATTAAAATATCATAACATCTTACACGTTTTTGATAAAGTGAAATTGGCTGTTGCCTCTAACTACGCTGAACCTACAATAAATGAATAAACTACAGAAAACAAACAGACCAAAATTTATTCGTAACTTGTCATACCTACTTGCCTCTGTTTAGACTACCAAGAATAAATAATGAATATGATAAGAGGGCCTGGAGTCCAGGCCCTCTTATCATATTCATTATTTATGGACGTATGCTCTTCATAACGTTCCCAATGAATTACCAAAGTAAATTGGCAAGAAACTAGAAAACAAAATCTCGATAAATTAAAAACATTTTAAAAGCTGGCATTAAGATGGACAAAGTCTCCGTCAAGATCCAATATATACCTAGACTACCAACGGGATTGAACTGTAACAAACTTCTAAAGTAAATCGAAAGTGCACATAATCGTATATTTTTTTGTACATACATGATTGGAAATTTTCATAAAATAATAGGACGTTTATTTTTCAGACGACATTATTTAAAACATGAAATAAATAAAAGAACACTAACATATAAATAAACATTAGGGCACAAATTCTAATAAGAATTTCCTCATGAAAAAACCCGATAACACTGCAGGATTTTATTTGATTAGTCAGAAGTTTTTTTCTAGGTGCCCTAGCCCGCTCAATCCTGAGACACAGATGCCGCTACTGGCCTGCATAGTTCCATTGTAAAAAAGGCAGATGGCACCGCGGTGTTTCTAATAATCTCAACAAATGTTTGCTTGACTCGCGTAGTTAAAATTACCTACAAATATAAAATTAATTTAAACAGAAGACACCAATTTTCTTGGAAATATTACTAACTTAATAAGTTTATTTTTATACGGTTCTTTTTCTGGAAAAGAACCGAAATTAGAACCAACAGCTTGCAAAGTAAGAGCCGGTCCACACGGCACACAGTGGTCTGAAAATCAAGCTCCATACTCAAAAAAAACAAACTAACAAAAACAAACTAAAACTAAAACTAAACTAAACTTTTATTCATTAATAAACCCCTAGTGGGATATAAGGATGTCCATATGTGTGTCCGTGGCATCACAACGGGCCCTATCAGAATGCCAGCGCTGCGGTACTTATTTTTTTTTAAATATCGCAGCTTTATGCTGAGATAGGAGCCTTTTTGGCCTCGCACAGGTTTATTTTTTTATTTTTTATTAATTGTTTATTGTTGTTTTTATTGTTAATTTTGTTAGTTTTAAATGCTCCTTTTTTATTTAATTTTTTACACTTTGTATTTCCTGTGCGTGTTCCAAATAAAATATTTTTCTTTCTTTCTTTCTTTTCTTATAGAAACTTAATGTCAGAAATTAATTAAAAAAAAAAATGTTTTGTGTTTAGTATACCTCCCTTTGTTTTACTAATATAGTATGAAGGGTATGAGTAGCTCCATGCGTGAGAAAAAAAATATTTTAATTTTTTTTGTATGGAATAAAACACTTAAAGTGCTTTTTTTCAAAACTGAATAGAACTGATGGGCTGGTACTCACATGAGCTATACACGGCGATCAAGATGACATACAATTCTTGTGCCTTTCGGTGCCGCTTTGCATGTAGCAAGCTTTGGAAATTATGAATTTACAGTTGGTGATCTTTCAAATCTTTTATGGTATTTTGTGAAGTTACATATCGCTTTGAATATGAAAATAGTATGTAAACTAATACTCATACAAGAAGAGACAAACATACACACACACATACACCCCCACACACTCACAAACATTCGCCTTTATAATATTAGTGTGATTATAAAGGCGAAACTTTGTGTGTGTGTGTGTGTGTATGTTTGTCTCTTCTTCACGCTCAAACGGCTGAACGGGTTTGGATGAAATTTAGTACACATATAGTTTATAACCTGGAATAACACATAGGATACTTTTTATCTCGATATTCCCACGGAATCGAGACTTATGCGGGTGAAACCGCGGGGTGCAGCTAGTAAGGAATGAATATGTACTAAGGATGTTTTTACATTTTTATGTTTAAATATATGGTTAAAAGTGAAGAAAGATAAAAACATGTATTAAATAGTTAATGTAAAATACGTTTGGGGGAACTGTTAATGAAATAGTTAATACTAATACATTACAACAAAAAATATGTGCAAGAAAGGCAATAACAATAAAAGTAACGTCAAAATTATACATTGGTCAATTTAAGACCACAACAACTATTTACAGCTCCTATAACTATGATATATTAAATATTACTGTTTAATTATATTACTAATTAATTATATTAATTAATTATTAATTAATTTAATTATATTCTTATTATTATTTTATTATAATTATTTGCTATAACTACTTATACAAAAACTCTTAGCAGAGAGTATCTTTGCTGTCGTCGGTCCTCTAAATCCGAGTCCAGCATTGACGCGTTAATAACAATAAATTCAACATTCTCTTTGTCTAGATCTGCATCGTCACCAATGAGAAGAGATTTCATGTCATCAGTAATAGGTGTATTTACTGATTTTCTCAGCACAGGTCTTATGCTGGACAGGTAGGGATCTGACGAGACAAGGAGACCATTGAAAATGTCTTCGTTTGTCGCTTTTCGACAAAGTTTGCGCGAATGCTGTTCTCGGATTTTCTTGTAGTCTTTGTTTCTGGCTTCCGATGCCTCTTCAGATAATTTGCCAATGGGCATAATATTGAAGTGTTTAATAACTTCAGCACCGTGCAGTAAAAGTTTGTGGACACTCGAAGGCATGTAATACCAGCCATAGAGCTCCACATACAATTCTGCTGTTTGGCGCGCAAAGTTTTTAAACGCCTCAACATTAATGGGCTCCCCACAGGCCATCACACGCAAAAGTGTTGCAAATCTTTGGATCAAACTAGGATCCAAGCCTGTAATAGCTGCAGTATTACCAAAAAAATTCCTCGCTGTGTTTCCATCGTTTGTGGTTCCGGAACCTGAAACAAAAATTATAAATGAATCAAAAGTAATCCACAACTTTGTAAAGAATAAATAGAACTAACGTTATTTGAAAAAAATAAGATTTAAGAACAACGACTGTTATCATAACTCACCTTGTTTAACGATGTCTACTAGGAGGCCCATTTCATCACGGAACTTCTGCTGTATGTTTTGTTTTCTACTCTTCAATGACTCTTTGCTGTCTGCATCTCTGGCTTGCCATGTTTTGAAGTCTAGTCTATACGAAATATGGAGTAGGCACTCCATACATCTAATCCAAGCATGAAGTGTAGATAAACCATACTGATATATATCTGTTGAAACAGGTCATCTGGAAACTCAAACTCAAACTCAAACTCAAAGCATTTATTTCCAATAAACCAATTACAGGCACTTTTGAATTGTCAAAGGGTCAGTCAGTCAGAAAAATGAAGCTAGTTGCCAATTCCAAAGCGTAGTAGGTACTTAAGGAGAAGAACGGGCAAGAAACTCCATGGACACTCTTTTAAATCAACATATAGTTACAAAAAACAAATTGTTTACATCATTCATGTTCAAATTAAAAATGTGAGAACGATACGATACGGAACGAAGACAAAACTGGAACTTGTTGCTGCTCTTCTAACACTAAAGAAGGTGTCATCTTGTCCTTCATGAACTCAGGCCATTTTATGTCTTCTTGCAGCCATGTCTCATACTTTTTTATGAAAGTATGTCTCGTGCGATTACACGAGATCCATTTGTTCCTCAACGAACACACATGAGTCTGACAGAATTGTTTCAATTCTTTATTTTCGTTTTCTGACAAATCAACGGCATTGACAAAAACTTCATATAATACACTGGGCTGTGAGAAACAGCTATTGTTAGCCACAAACATAAAAATATCCAAATTGGTACTAAACCTTCTATCATAACACGAAAACAAATCGAACGTAATAAGTATAGTAAGCGCGCACAAGTGCAAAGAGCTACTGAGTGAAGTTAGTTTAAATGTCCTATTTATATTATAACTACCCTCATTAGCGCTCGCTGTCCCATAATGCTTATTAAATTAAAATTCAACAATAATGACGGTGATTAACAAATGAGCTATTTCGTGAAATGTTTTGTTTTGTAAAATTTAAATAATCTACATCGTTTTCTAATAGTTTCATTATAAAAGTCATTAGCGGGTTATTAACTAACGACAATATCAGTTATGTGGTTGGTTACTTCATTTAATTAGGTATGTCAAACATTTGAAAGATCACCAACTGTAAATTCAAAATTTCCAAAGCTTGCTACATGCAAAGCGGCACCGAAAGGCACAAAAATTGTATGTCATCTTGATCACCGTGTATGGTGCAATAGCTCCTGTGAGTACCAGCCCATCAGATCTATTCAGTTTTGAAAAAAAAGCACTTTAAGTGTTTTATTCCATACAAAAAAAAAAAAAAAAAACTCACGCATGGAGCTACTCGTACTCTTCATACTAAATTAGTAAAACAAAGGGAGGTATACTAAACACAAAACATATTTTTATTTATTAACTTCTGACGTTAAGTTTCTATGAGTATGGAGCTTGATTTTCAGACCACTGTGCGGCATGTTGCGTCGACGTAGCGCTGTCGCTCCCACGTTTTTCATACTAATAAGTTATTAGTATGTAAAACGTCGCACTGTCTGTACACTGTGGTTATTAGTAATAACCATAGTGTACACACAGAGCGCTGCGTCGACGCAACGCACACACGAATGACTGCAGCCCCGAGACGACGCGGGAGGGGCGTACTTATTGCGACATGCGGCAGCGCTCAGATGTTTGTGCGTTGATAAGGGAGGAGACACACGCAAGCTCATTTCGTTTTTTTACGTATTTTTGTATTGAGTTTTATTTGTAGTAAATGAGTACCATTGAAGAAATTGGCATGGATTACTTCATTGTATTAATTCAGGAAAGAGAAATTATATAGACTGTGCGTCGCCGCTGCGACGACGGAACGTCACGACTGCGTCATAGCAACGCTGCGACGACACAGCACCTGTGTGGCCGGCTATGCGTCAAAATATTTGCGTTGCGACGACGCAACGCAACGCACCGTGTGGACTAGCTCTAAGCAAACTGAAGTGGCAGTGGGCTGGCGATATTTGTCGAAGGACCGATGGCCGTTAGAACCGACGAGTCTTGGACTGGACAGCGTGTATTGGCAAGCGTAGTGTGGGACGCCCGCCCGCCAGCTAGAGATCAGCACCAACGACCTCAAAAAGATGGCTGGGACAGACCGGATGCGGAAGCTGGAGAATAGGGTGTTGTGTCGCAGCATAGCTGAGGCCTATATCCAGCAGTGGACTGCGATAGGCTCAGTTGATAAATAAGTATTTGCAAAGACATGACTATTTACAGGCAAAAGGTAGGTAGACCCGAATAAATTATATTATAAGAAAAGTTACACTAATTTTAAACTACTTATTAGTAGTTTAAATTTCACGATATTTGAGTTCACGTTATTACGTGAAATCAAAAAAGCAAAAATGTTTAATCGTCCCCGAACAGCATGCTACAATTTTTTTACACTATTGATCTTTTCCATTGAGATAGGAAAAACATGGAGGCGCCGCGTTACTCTATACATACATTTTGCTTATACAAATATGAGTAAAATACGATACAGTATGTGAAATATCATTTTGTCTCATTCTTTCTAACGAAATACTCGTATTTGATAAAAGAGACAACAATATTTAAGTTGTTGCTCATTATGGTAACATTTTGTCGTGACGTATTGACAGTTGTAGGTAAGTGCCATATCAGCCATCTTAAGCGACAAGCTATGTAGTCTGTGCGACAAGTTTCGTGGTAGTTTTTCTGTCAAATGATTGTTAATTTTTGGAATAATGAGATTTGCGAGAAAATTACGAGGAGTTTACATTTAAAACTGCATGTAAATGTTAGAAAACAGCTATCCAACATGCCTGTGTGTTGTATTGTGAAGTGTGGTGCAAGAAAGAATGCAAATCAACCTCAATTGTCTTTTCATACGTTAGTAGCCGGTTTTCATGCAATAGTACATACATTCATATACATTCGATGAAAAAATTGTTACGCGATCATGATTTTATGGCTAAAGTATTGATATTTGGGTTAATTTTCGTATCAGACGTTTTTTATTATTTCATTCGTTTGTTTACAATAATATGTCAGTGGAGTAGTGTTGTATCGTTGCCGTATTAGTTTCCGAAACTAGTTCCTACGTTGAAACGATATCGGTATAATCTGCGACGTTAAAAAAATCATTCTGCGTTACCTAATCGGTCCGAGTTATCTTTCTAGGTCCGGTTCGTGGTTCACAGCACCGCGAGACCGTCCCACAAAGTTTTATGTGATCCTCAAATAAGACATCAGCATTTTGTAATTTGTTATAGTTAGATATTAGCAGCTCTAACCAAAATGATGTATTGATAAAAATACTTACCTGTTTTATAGGCTTCCTAAAAATGAAGGATTACAGAAAAAGTGGTTAGAAGCTATTGGTGAAGAAAATATTAATCCCCGACATAAAGAATGGTATCTCTGTTCACTTCACTTTGAAGAAAGCTGTTTCAATAGAACATTTGATGTTATGAGATTACATGCCAACTCTGTTTCCAAAGTATTTTCGGTAAGTGTGAATTAAAATGTGTATTAATAATAAATAAACAGATGTATTAATTAAATAAATAAATAAATCATATATATATTGCTTATTATAATATTAGTATCTATTTTTTTCCAGGCACCCGACAAAAAACAACATCAAGAGTCTTCTGTTTTATGTGAAACGAGCAACATTCAAAAATCGGGTGGTTCTTGTACACTCGGAAATCTATTCAGTTTACATCCCACACACGGATAGCTGTGTCCGTATGAATAGTTACGCACACTAAAGTTAATTATAACGAGCGAGAGTGACCTCTGTTTTTTGTTAGTGTGCATATGTCGCACCAATAGGCAATATCATTAATTAATTGATGTAATTGAATCAGTTATAATATTTCGCACTTATTCATTGCAACAGGTTTGGCACAATGGCTATCGTCTTAGGTTAGTGAGCAAGGGATCGTAAGTTCATATCTTGGTTGGGACACATTCTTTTCATTTTGTAATCATAATTTTTCTAAAACATTCATTACCTAGTTGAACTGCTATCGATTCAATCCCGTTCATAGATATGTAATTTACAACGTTTGAAACACGAGCATGGAATTCTCAGCCAACTTATTTTGACCGTTTAGGAAATAACTACCCACAATTTTTGTATTTTTTTACCTTTTACCTTAATTTATAAAAATGAGCGTTCTTAGTTGTCAGTCTACGAGTATAATTTGCACTACTAAGTATATTGATTACTACTCATATTCCTGTGCGTCCTATGTCCCTGATCCAATTGTGCTTGAACTTGATCTAACAATGCAGAATTTAACAATGTATAAAAAGGCGGAAATCGTTGTTTTGAATGACCAAAACGTTTCCATTAGTGAAATTGCAAGGCGCTTATTAATATCGGTGAGTAACAGTTAATTATGAGATAATTATTTTCACTACGTTAGTAATATTTCAACTCAAATCACCTCACCTTTCAATGTTTACCTATGACTAAATTAATGTAAAATATTGCAATAGAGAGTTTTATAAATATATCAGAATATTATATTAAAGTTGTTTTTTATCATAATTTGATTCTGATAAAATTATTACATCTTGAATTTATGAGGAATTAATTTCATGTGTGAATTGTATTATTTGAAGACTTTTTCATGCGGACTCTGATCCCGAGCATAACAGTAGCCACAAGTTACTCCTCATTAAATCCATAATTAAGACCTTCCTAGATATAAGGTTGCGATAATTATCATGGTCGAAGACCATCTGAAAAAGTGACACATAGACAGTTTTTAAACAAGCTAATATTGTTTAGAAATGAATAGGTAATAATTGCTTTTGTAAGCCTACTTTACTAATCAAACGTAATACTTTAATTATCATCACACCAATAAACATAATTAGAAAATATATATTTTTAATTTTTATTTTTACTTCACCACTCACTCTATAAGTAAACGTTTTTAATTATATGGAGAAAAAAAACACTTATCATGAATTTTATTCTCAGATAACAAAAGAAAAGTAAACCTACTCATCTTTTTCTGTTACAACGGACTCAGTAAGTATATAATTATGATCCAAACGTGATATCTAGTAAAACTCGTATCTAGTATACGTAGGTACTATTTATTGTAACAACTATATTCCTTGGTTGCTACAACCCTAACAATGACAGCCATTTTATGAGACATTAGGAGTTGTAGATAGGCACCTTTTTTTTGTAGGTATTTCAAGTCCATACTTATATATGTCTATGATCTTTTCTAAGTCTTTTGCTGACAACCCATGACAAAATTAAAAAAAAAAAATGATTTGCAGTGTGATGTCTTGATCCAAAGAGTATAATAATAATCTTGATCTGACGAACAGTAAATTGTGCCACTGATCTAGTAATTCTAGTTATATATTTTTACTAAATTATTATATTAATCTTCTGTTTAATGTGCAATTTATAACGTTACATATCATACTTTTAATCATATTGGAATTATAAATAAGTCATTAAGTTTTTTTTTATCTAAGTTTCAGCGTTCCCTTTTTTTGGTAGAAACATTGTACTATTTATACTGGCAATCTTACTAGTCTGGTAACATCCAGATCTGTAATGTCAAGTTTTTATTGTCGCAAAAATTTCAGTCATTATTTTCGCATTATTATTGGTGACATCAAATAAGTTTTTATAGGTACAACATAAATCAATCAAAAGCATCCCGTGAAAGTTTTCAGTGTAAGCCCGTCGTTTCGGCTGTGCGTGCTAAATTATCAGTGTTAACGTGTGCAAAGGTCTTCATAAATGAATAATGTCGTTGAGGTCGAAGGCACTGGCACTAGTGGAGGTGCTGCTGAGGGTGCCGCCTCTGTTTGTGGTGGATGAGTTCCTGAAGATCAGCCTGGGGCTGCCGGTGTATTCGGGCGAGGAGGTCGTGCTCACCAACATCACCGTGGACAGCGGCGCCGTTGACCTGACGGACCCAGATGTCAATTACTATGACGCGAATTTCTACAACGCGTTCTTCTTCACAATCGTCAAATTCTTCGTGTGTTGTTTAGGTGAGTGACGTTTTTTTACAAGCACTAGCATTGCAACATTCAGCCTTTAACAGTTTCAAAACTGGTGGGCACCTTTCGAAATTGTTGTGTTTACTCTGTCGTGTCATAATGTGTACAGAATATTTTGTTAATTTTGTACTGTTCCGCTTGTGACAAGGCTAGACTTGTACTCCTAATGTTAACTTTGGTATAATATTCTTCTGTTGAAAGTGTTCAGTCTAGTTCCCAGTCTTGTGTTGCCTAGTTAATAGCACACAAGTATGAGTAGCTGCTACAACTTTTTACAATGTCTGCATATTAACACAGTTTACTAATCCAATATTACTTATATGATTTCTATTGGAACTCCTAGCATTATGTATAGAATTTTGAGTGCATAAACTATGAACATTTACCTAATTAACAAGATCTATGTTAGTTGGTGAAAGGGAGAATAAACCTTACTTGAAAATAATCTATAACAACACTACCATTTTGTTTTATGAAGTAAAGTCAAATCCTCTATTAAAATAATAATAATTTCAGCCTATTATTATTCCACTGCAGGGCAAAGGCCGCTTCTCAATTTGAATTCTCTATTATGTGGAAAACATCCTATTGAACACCTGCATACCGTAATCTTTTCTAAACAACCTATGCTTCGTAACTACTCCAAGAATAAAAAGGATTATACATCAAAAATAATTGCTGAAGCAAATTAAAATTAACGCTGTAATGCATAAACCAAATTCTTTTATAACACTAGACTTTTCCAATAACGTACGTAACTATGTAATTAAAGACTACAGTTTACAATGTTTAACAAGCAGAATATCATTAAATTCACTTTGAACATAGTCTTTTGATTTACATACAATGTAGACTAAATGCTCAAGTCGGAATGTTGAAGTATGAAAATGCATAATTATATATTGATTGAAGTAGTAACAATTTATTTTTATCATCTTTGCTACATTAGACCATGGTGCAATTTAAAAAAAAACTTCCTCTAGATGATAAATACTTACTTTATTCAAATACCAGGTTGTCTCAAACTCAAAGCAGTTATTTCAAATAAACCAATTACAGGCACTTTTCAATTGTCCAGGGGTCGGTCGATCTGAAAGACGAAGCTCGTTGCTCATTCCATGGCGTAGTAGGGACCTATGGAAAAGAATGGGCAAGAAACTCCATGTATCATACACTAATATTCAATTACTAAAATCTGGATTAATTTTCTCATTCATTTATTGCTCAGGGCTAATAAAACTGTAAAATGTTCTGCAGAAAACTCAATCTCTCTAAGTAAGCTTGGTAAAAATGTCATTAAAAACCCTACATTACTGGCAGAATCTAGTATTCTTCATTTCAAAAATGGAAATGAAGTCCATCAACATCTTGAAAAAATATCTTTATAGATAAAAATATTTGTTAATAATGAAAAATCATTAGTATATTGTTTGGGTTGGGTTCCTACATAGAGAGGTTGAGGGAAAAGCAATGATCGCTGTTGTTTAAGTTAAGGGCCTACCTTGAAAATAAATAATTGTTTGATGGGAGTGGCGGTTCTATCTTCCGTGGTCGGTCACCACGTCACCGCTACAAACTTATCTGAACCTGAACCAGTGGCCAAAAGTGGAATTAACAAAATTACTGACCGGAATTTCAAAAGGTTCCTTACTTAGCATGGGCTTTGGCTAAGCATTATTCTTGTCACTGTCGCACAACTGTCAATCTAAAAGTACAAGATAAAGACTGAAACATATCTAAGAAAACTGTTTGTGCTAAGTAACGTTAATTTTATCTTGTTGTATGAAATTTTCACACTATGCATCTATGGAGTAGACAAATAATACAAAATATTTTATTAAATTACTTATGTTACACAACATGAAATTAAAAATCGTTAATATATCTTCTTTATTTATATAAAATGGATGTTGGTATATATATGAGATTGATAAACTGCAACACCGTTTCACCGATCACCATACTTGGTACATGACAATTAAAATATATTTTTCACTTACCTATTACTACATACATTCCATCAATAACGTAATACTCTTAACTTTTCTATCATGTCCTACTTTTCAAGTAAATACCTTACTAAAAAAGGACATACCACTTGCTCAGTTTTCTCTTTCAGGATTGACTTTTCGGTGCTTGTAAGCATTACATTTGAACTATAAAGTGCATCATACTAATTCCATGCAGTGTAATAAATAGATAAAAAAGATTTACCGGCCGGCATTAGGTAGGTACTCCAGAAAGTTTTGTACACCAGAAAAAAGAAAGTAAAAACGAAATTGATATTTATGCCAGGCTCTATGTTAGCTTAACATTGTACATGAACTAAAATTAAAATGGAAGTTATTCACATTTTCTTCAAGAGCGATTTCGTATGGCAGTGGTAATCTGTGTGAGTTATGCCCTAATTACATGACCTATATTTTAGAAATTTACGTTACGTTACTCCGGTTATATACGAAAACCGAAACCGATGTTATTTTGTTACTATGTCTTGGTTATAACTTTTTAGCTCAAATTTTTGTCGTAGTTGGGTTTTAGTTTTTAACTTTGTTTTTTATTTCAATTATTATGGGGTTAGGGATCATTGAGAGGAGGTAGTAAATGGAATTTGATAACAATAATTTGATAAGCGGCCTTCATAAAATTTTAGAAGGATGTTTAGTGTTATTGAAAACAGTCTGAGTGAAACATAATTGTTTGATCTTATTTCGGGTTTAGTTATAGATATCCAATATATTTTCATAAAATACTATTTAAGACCTTTTATTAGATACCAAACAAGATATATATATATATATATATTTTACCCGGTAATTCTTCACATCCGCTATTAGCTGCCATGATCAATTTTATGTGACGTCATGTAGCTTATAACCCGCGAAACAACATGACGCTTCCAACGATATCTCGTTTGTCCAAATACGACGAGGAGTTATGAGGAAACATAAAAATATATACATACATAGCCTGTTAAAATCAAAACCGTCCTTTGGGTTTGCCGTAGTCGGGTAAGAATTCAACTTTTTTTACAATTCAAATGCGACTCCATTCATTTTTTTTTGCTATATCATTCGTAGTGACAGTATTTGACATATTGAAGTATTTTTGACGTATTTCGAACCTAAAAACGAATCATTTATTTTAGCCTATTTCTTTACGTAAACGATTATTATAAGTTGTAGGTATAAAAACAGACGTTCTTCTCTAGATAATAGAATGCTTAGGTACCCAATATTACTTTGCAAGGCGAGAACAGATTGTTGCTCGTAATGCTTTAGTGCAGGTGGTAAATTCGACTCGCTATTATCATCTTATCGCTATTGAATGAGTTCATTGATGCATTGATTGTGCAGAAAGCAGATACTCCTAACGTTGAAGGTACTGTTCAGTTTTGGTTTTTTATTTTTTCCATTTTCATAAATAATTTGGATGTCGTCACGAAATAATAATAGAAAAAGAATGATAAATTGTTCACAGTCACTATAATACACACACACAGAGACTAAATACCTATTCAACACTAATTGTATTAAATAATTACCTTGACTTGCTAAGCTACTAACTTTTACTGTAAACACAATTATTTAAATCACGTAAATTAGATCGCACCGATTTGCAAAAAAAATACATAGATTCGTCTTCAATAAGCCCCACCGGGCGACTGATTTATGTACGAACGAGAGTGATGACATTACTTTTGATAGGCAAAAGAAGGGATGGCGATAAAGTGTGTGTGCTCGGAATAAAACAACGTATGTGCCAAAATGAAATGCCGTCTTTTTTAAATAAAAAGTATTATTAAAACAAAAACTGCTTTACATAAACTTTAATACGATTATTCTCTATGTTTTATAGTAAACTTCAATGAATAACTCATAAGCGTTACGTCTTAATGCTCAAAAAAACATAAACATAGATAGAACTTTGCATTTTTTTGTATCGAGAAAATTTGATTGTATCGTGTATTCCTTTTACAGGATGCTAGGAAATATAGTCATAAAACATACACCACATTGTTAAATACCTATTCCATATACTTAAAAAGGTACACTATAAAGAAAAAGCACACTTTTTTCAATATATCACCTTAAAATGCACTGTTTGTTGTTAGTCTTTTTCATCTGCTATAAGAAGACATGAGTTGATAAAATGATTAGAATAGAATAGAATACTCTTTATTATGTACACCCTAAAAATTACAGATATAAAAGTAGAAATTTTACATAGGGTGACACAATGGGCGGTCTTATCACTAAAAACGACTGACTATTAGCTGACTGGTGGAGCCTCTTCATGCATCCCAAATCTATCTTATGTATGAAAGATTGTATGATGAATCATTGTTGCTTTAACAGCTATTTTCTACATTTGAGGGGCTTGTCGCTAAGTAATAACAGCCGCACGGTTTGAACGATCAGGTTAAGCTAGCTTGCCGCGTTTGGCCTGTGGATGTACAACCATCTTTACACCCCCACCATGCCTTGGAAAGCACGTTAAGCTGTTGATCCTGGCTGTCTTTCGTGGATCTTTGACAGCTGGCACGGGTTGTCAGAAACCTGAAAGTCTGACAACCAGTCTTACCAAGGGGTGTTGTGTTAACCTGTAACTGATTGTGGAAGTCAGATAGGCAGTCGCTCTACATAAAATTCTGATATCCAACAGCATCCAGTTAGACTGGAACTCAACACCAAACATAGTTGTAAGCAGATGATGATTTTCAACATAATCGCGAGACATACCTACTTCAAAATCAAACAATTTTCATAACAAAAATGAGTGTGAGTTTTTTTTTTTGCTTGTTTTGGCAAACTTCAAAATCAAACAATTTTCATAATAAAAATGGGTGTGAGTTTTTTTTTTTGCTGGTTTTGGCAATTGAGCCGATGTCGACTATTCTGCCAGCGTCACGTTTAGACGGCAGCCAGCGCAGAGGCGTGCCGTCGACTTTTCACTTTGTGGTAGAAGAGGAGGGAGAAGAAGAAATAAAGAAAGAACAAATGAAAGAAAGAAAATAAATAAATAAAAATGCGTTTATTGGCATTACAGCAAAAAAAACACCCTTATAACTATAAAAAACACAAAAACAAAGATCGGTGTGAGTTGGTTTGGCACTCACGAAAATTGATGTGTAAACATGAGAGCTCGCATCAGTTTGGTTCACGCGCTCACATAGACCCGGGTCTTACGCTGACGTCATCTGACGCTCGAAGTCTTACGCTTACGCGTCTGACGCTCGAAGTCCCAGCTAGCCCCTACCGTAGACCGAGCGCTAAGATGTTTACACATCAATTAGTTGATATTAATTTATTTAAGTTAATTGATTCATCTAGACAAGCTAATCGGATTATATCTAACTCAACTTTCTCTTAATCCTGTTCACTAATAATTTTACTCTCACTTGCATCATGATAATTACACTGGTTGGCATCAAAATATGAGCAAAACAATGTGTATGTGGAATTGATACGCGATCGACGCACTAAATCTATTTAGGTAAGCAGAATGTTATTTATCTAGCACATCTAGTTTTTCTGCTATAAGCAACTTTTCTTTTCATTAAAATTGCTTACATTTCAATACTGACCGCGGTATTTGTGACCAAATACCACTTCTTGCATTTATATATTTTTTCCAGAAAATCTTGATGCTGTGTCTGATGAGCATGGTGAGATTTTCCACAAAGGGTCTCCAGCAATGCTAGCTGATTTCTGCTGGGAAATCAATCGTGAAACATCAGATAATACTTATAAAAGAAAGTGATCTACCAAATAGTTTTTTTTAAATATTATATTAGTATTTTAATTCATTTAAGGTTTTAATTTACATCATATAAGTCATGTCATGTATGAGATTTTTGTACTTTTTTCATAATAAATATGTATTTAATATGTCAATATTAGTATTTTATTTCAATAAGAAAAGCTCAAAAACTAGACGTGATGAAATCAATTAAAATCACATAACAAAGTTTTTGCTTCCGACTTTTTATTTTTATTTGCCGACCAGTGTTATTATGGTCCTTCGTATCATGATCTCATGAAAGTCAGAACTGCAATCACTAATTTAAAGCTGTTTTAAATAACAGCTTTAAATTAGTGATTGACAAAATAAAAAGCAGAAAAGAAAAAGAAAGTGTACCTATAATATTGTATTGTATTATTAATAATTCTGACATTGTTATTTATTTTATGTATTTCATTTTTCTTACACTTACACATGCTGTCTACATCTCTTTATCTACTGTCCTATCGCAGGTATGCTGAAAGAAATTTCTTTAGAAATAAGTAACACATTTGTGTAACCTATTTTTCTGTTCTTTTCTTCTTGTCTGTTTATATTATGTCTGTAGAAATAGAGACCAATTAATTCAACCAGGTTTCAGACTGGCTAAAGTAGACTCATCCTTCATGGGGAATTGTTTAAAATGTTACAATAAAATACCTCCATACGTACATACTCCAACCGAATGAAACGAAATTTAAATCTTGTATAAAACGCACACTATGCATCCAAGCATATTAAGTAAGTTGAGGGATTACATTGCTGACAAAAATGTTTGGCGCAACGCTGGTTCTGCTCCACAAGGGCACATAAACTAATTGATTAGCATTCGAAAATATTGTTGGAGCTGATGAAGATTGTAAAAACTGAGCAAAAAAAATACACTGAGCTTGACACGTCCACGTTGAAATTCAGCAAACCAGCGATAAATTGTGGTTTTGGATGGGGCTTCATTACCAAATGCAGAAATCATCCGGTCAACACACTGTTTTTGTGTTAAACCACTTCGAAAGTCATAATAAATCAGCGCTCTTGAATTTTCGAGTCAATTCCATTTTCTCAACGACTAAACAAGTTTGACAAAACTTTGTGACAAGAACGAGAATCTTTTTTTAAATAAATAAATGGTATTTGATTTTTAAAACCAAGGAGTTTTCAATTAAAAAGATTTTAATATGACAGGAACAGTGGAAATATTCCATTCCCGATACTGTTAGTGCAGCCCTCGTAATAAGCCGCGTAACGAAATTTTAAGAAGTACCTGTATCACAAAAACTTGAGCTGCTAGAAAAAAACTGAAGGTAGATATGAAATCAGCGAACTCAAATTACTAAGAAACAGTTTAGAAACTTAATAAAACAATAAAAAAAGTTAAATTTTGTTTACCAGTGTAATAGATATCGAATTTTGTGCCAGACTTCGCACAGGCGGAAACAATACAAGTCTGGCTTTATTTTTATCCGCTTATTTTAGCTAAACAGAGGTCATTTCTACCGTCATAGCAATAAATCAAGTGCTGGTTCACAGGATTATTTGAATAAATTATATTCAAATTAGGTTTAGAATCAGCAAGCACTTATTGAACGTAAAAAAATACATTATACGACAGTCACCCGAAACGGCCGCCCTTCACCACTTCCTAGTGCTTAAGCTGGGGAGAAGAAGTGGCGCAACAAACTGCCCAGCACCACAGCTGTCTGTTAAGATAGAAGAACTTGATTCTACACAAAAGTATGCCTTGTAATGGTAATTTATTGTATACAATAAATGACCATTACCCTATCAATTCACCTTGTAATAAAACGAACTACATAAGTAGTTTAGTAGGCGACGGCAATCGTTTTATTAACAGACTTCACAAAAAGGAGGAGGTTCTCAATTCGTCTGTATGTTTTTTTTTTTTCTTTGTGTTAGCTCAGAACATTTTTCTGGGTGAACCGATTTGGATGATTCTTTTTTTATTTGATAGGTGGTGCGTCACATGTGGTCCCATTTAAATTTGATCAAGGTCTGACCAGTAATTTTTGAGTTATCCTTAATACTGCATATTTTTTCCTTAGTTTATATGGATGATGTGTTAATAATTTCCTGTCACTGTTATTTACACACCAAGTAGTGGTAAACGGATTTGTGTGGAGTAGGTACCGCAACTAAAAAGTGTAAAATTGTTTTTTTGTAAAAAAGTTTTTGGACAAGAGTATGCAGAGCCCGACCACTGTCATAGAGCAACCCAGATTCCTTAGGGGATCCCCCGACAAGTGAGCAGGATATAAGAAGGCTTGTTCAAACTGGTTACGTAATTTTGCTGGACAACAAGCCAAATTAACTAGACTATGTGCCAATCAATTACGTAACACACTTTCTTTCACAAGCCGAATGATTTTGAAAGAGCTTCCTAATTAAATAATTAATAAAGCGCTCTTCCTCTCTCAACTTATTTAAAAATTAGCTGTGCCCGACAGGGTCCATAATTATTGTTACTATTATATTCTATTTACCACCTGTAAGTGTACATTATGGATTGCAATAAACATTTTGAGATTGAGATTAATCCATTGCTTCATAATATGTTCGAAAAATTCGTCTGAAGCTTTTTTCAGTTAATTTGATCTTTATAAGGTTCCTTCCTAGTATCTGACTTGTTAAAATTTACAATAACGTGATATTTTTGTTTTCGTTCCTAAACTATGATAAATTACAACATTCTTTTTACGAAAAACTAAATTATATTATCTCAAAATTTTCTTCTAAATCTACGTTGGTTATAATTTCAATAGATACTTACCTGCCTTACCCGTATTCTAGTGCACGTTCCGCGAGCTCGAGTCTGGATTGGTAGTCGTAATTCTAGGTTTTTACATAATTTTCCAGTCGAAAAACACATTTTTTTTAACTTAAGTAAAAATTTTGGTTTAGCATAATTTTCAGTTATTACATAGGTCGCTAGCCAGCGCGGAGACGCGTCTTTTTCCTCACACGTGCGTTTTCTTTTTAGCTAATAATATTGAACTTCAGAAAAAATTGCGATTATTTTCGAGAAACTGGCCATGTACTTAGCCAACTGGGAAATGATCGAAGTGTCGATTATTTGCATAGGAACGTTCTTATACTCTTCTTTAGCATCACTCAAGAAAACCGAGATAACCTTATTTTACTATAGTTGAAAAATAAGGCGATCTCGCTTTCCTACCCTTAACTAAACTTAACCTAGCCTTAACAGTCACACAGTTTAATTTTCAAACATGAATTAAAGAAACTGCACCGATTATTGCTCATATCCTAAAATATCACGTTACATACGATTTGACCGACGTCCGTGTTAAATTGGACTTCCCCTCACGGTTCCGGTCTGTGGTTACCGCTTGGATTTGTTAGCTGTATTAAGTAATAGGTTTGTGAACTAGATGGACGTAGCAGGTATTATTGAGGTGTAGAAGTCGGTAGGTAAGCAGAGATGTCAGTAAAAAACTTTGTTCCTTTTAAAATGACTAACGCCATCGTTGCTAAAGCTACTCTTTCCTAGAATAGCGGTGGCCGCCACATAACGGCGGTAGTGACGCCTGTCATGAAAATGATGGCAGTGTGGGGTTTGACTTTACATTGTTTGTTCACCGTCAACGGGACGTCAATGAGAAACGAGATTATTCCGATCGAACGTGACGTCCTGGTGGTGTGAGGCGGCCATAGTAAATGTATGTATCGCTACTTCGGCGCTGGCATCTCGATCTCGTTGACGGTGCCGGTGGACTAACGGTCTTACGATGTCAAAAAACGCTCTCTAGGAAAAGAAACCAAGTTCATAAATATTGTTTCAGTGACGTCATTCGCCTGTAAATTGCAGACGCTATGTGACTGCCACCGTTCTTCTAGGAAACCGTAGTGTAAGAGCATACCTACCTAAGGCCTGGCCCTCCATTCTAACTGCGTAACACACTATCTATCACAATCTGAATCATTTTGAACCCTATTGCTAATCCATTGCTTCATATGTTTGAAAAATTTGTCTGCTCAACAACGTAAATAACGCAATGAACGTTGTTGAACTGTCAAAATGAAAGCTATTCCTACTGTTTAGTGTGTTACGCAATAACCCCGCTGGTAGGTCTTAAATGGTAATTTGTAGCCAGGAGGTTTGACTATACGTCAAACGAGACTACGAGAGTCATCATTGTAGTGTTCACCACGTTATAGGAAGTAATCGGGTAGGTAAATTAAACAACAATTCACTGTACTACAGCAAAGGTCGCACGTCCGCAGCGTTCGAGCGCCAGCAAGCAACTGATCACACTGCGGGCGTGCGCCGCTACATTAGTTTATTATGTCAGTATGCTACAATCATGACTAATAGTACTTTTTATAGAGAATAAATTTTTGAGATAGTTTATTTTAAGCAGATATCTATTGCATTGGAAACAATATAATATAATTGATAAACAGTAACTATGTAGCTTTAGTTTTTATGCAATTCATTCCGTTTTTTAACCAAAAACCTAAAAATTGTGGAAATAATGATTTCATTAATCGGTTGGAGGACACTGAACGAAACACAATAGAAGTTTTATTGTTATTACAACTTTGGGGGTTACTGTCCCTCAAAGTGTTAAATGGAGTACTTACTTTTAAAACTTATTAAAGCATCATAAACTACTTGTATGTTGAGTTGCGAACTTACAATGGGTTGCAGTCATTAATAACATGCTGCTAATTCGTAACATGTTACCTGAGGTGATAAACACCAGTTAAATCAATAGCTAGAAAACCAAGCTTTTAGCGGTGTCTTTACTGGTTTTCTGTACCGCTAATCCTGTTGAAAACATTAGGGTTTTTATTGGAACCCGACGGCGTAAAAACGAATTATAAAATAAATTAAATAATAATTTTTATTTCGGAACATAATCCATAGACTGTTAGTAACATAATATTATAACAACTTATTATCTTGTTTTAGTACCAATTACCCTCCGCACTAACTGCTTTACAATTGGAGAGCTGAATCTCTCCGCTATAGTTCTCAGGATTCGGTTGCGACCGTATCTAACTCTCCTCAGTAGTGAAGCTGTTTTCTTGCGGACCATCGCGTGAAACCTAACGCTTACATCCCCGACATACTGCAGTAGCAAGGCAGTCTCAACAACATGCTGAAACCATTGCTGTACTGGCCGCGCAGGACCTTCAGCGATCTTTTGATCTAATTGACACATATATTACCCGCGTACAGAGTCTAGCAGATTAGGTCCGTACACCGATCAAATCTACGGGCCAACATGTTGCACCAGACGCCTAGGGCCGCCGGGACGTAACTCCGCTGCCACGAGAAATCGCGGCACAGCGGACAGAGCTCCGGCGGGATCTCATGGCGGCATGGAGAGTGCGACTGTCGCAACCCAGCGCTGGGAACGCCACAATTGCGGCGGTAAGTCCCCTCTTTCAGGAGTGGCTTGAGAGGCGCCACGGCGTCCTCACCTTCCGCCTGACGCAGGTCCTCACCGGACATGGTTGTTTCGGAAGGTTCCTGTTTCGGATAAGGTGGGAGGAAACGCCCGGGTGTTGTTATTGTGTGGATCGACCAGAGGACACGGTGGAGCATACGGTGGAAGTCTGCCGGCTTGGGCGGAGCACCGCCGTGTCCTCGTGGCGGCAATCGTAGGCGGCGATCTCTCGCGTCCGGCCCTGGTTCAGGCCATGGTACGGAGCGAGAGGGAATGGGAAGCAGTCACCTCCTTCTGCGAAGCAGTAATGCTCGCGAAGGAGGAGGCGGAGCGGGTGAGGGAGAGGCAATCATTGCGCCCTCACGCCCCTAGTCGCCGCAGGAGGGGACACCCTGGGCGTCGGGAGTCGATAGCCGACTCCCAGCCACCGTAGGCGCGGGCCTGCGGACGGCGAGCAATGGGCAGTTCGCCGTCCGGTAAGGACCAGGGTCGGGTCGACGGCGCGATGTGTTCCACGTGCGCCTCGTGTTCCACGTGCGCCTCAAAGATATGTCAGCATAATTGACGGGGTCCGATAGGGCCGATGCCTGCCGGGGTCGCGGATTGTTCGAAAGAGTTACCGTGGCCCTGGCGCACAGGCAACTGAAGGAACACGGGTGTGTTTTAGTTAGTGTAAGAATCTGACACGCCCTTCCGCTCCGCCCAGAGCGGGAGAGGTCATTTGATGATTTCCCACCCAGAAAAAAAAAAGACGGCTAGGGCACCGCTCCCACTCTATAAAAAAAAGAAGTATTGCGTGGTGTCAGACATAAAGAAACCAAATCTTTCCCACTAGTGAGTCCTTCCAAACAAGTAAGGGATTATATCAAGAAATAATTTTATTGAAGAAATAAATATTTGCTTTTATCCCAATTTAATGTAGGTTGACTAAGGATGTTATGATGATAGGTTTATGGCGTATGGAAGAAGTTCCATACGCCATAGTACCTATCATCTTTTACACATTCATCCATCGTTTCTTAGGTCTTTTATAACTGTCAAACCTAACCACATTCATACCATCATAGATTAATTTATTAAAGGTCGGCGGCGCATGAGTCGTTGCCCGGATTATTACCATTTTATAAATATTATCTTTATATAAACGTTTATAACTAGGTATTGTGTATTTATTTTTGTTATTATTTTTATATTTTCGTATGCTGCACTGGTTGACGTCATCACGTCAACGCCGGCTGTCGCTGAAAACCAGCGCTGGGGCTCTGTCTCACATAGGATCGTAGCATTATGCTGAGCGATTGCCGTTTTGCGTGGATGTGACGCATATTTTCCCCAAACTCGATGAGTTTGTGTTTTTTTCTGCGTCATGTTTACCGCAAATAAACGTATTTTCTTTCTTTCATACAGGGCTGTGTGACGTCAGTAGTCTATAAGTTCCGTCAACATGTAGGTATCAGGGCACGCAGCATTTATTTTACATAGTGTAATCTTTTGTGAAACTACCTACCATACTATAGGTATTCCAACCCGCACGGCCCGGGCGGATCGTCGCCTCACTTCGTCTCCAATATATAGGGGGCCTAACTCCCAGCAGTGGTATCATCATAGGCTGAATATGCCGTGTCTTGTGTTCTTATCATTAGTTCAGCCATCGGTAAGGTAAACAGCAGACCGTAACAGACTGATTGGATATCATTGATGACATCGCAAGGCCGTTATCATTAGATTATATCAAAAACATTGCTAGTCATCGTGAATCGTAAATGACTGAAGTCAATGCTCGCTAAGCGTTGGTCAAACAATCTGACTCTAATTACAACTTTGTATATTGTTGTAATATATGCTACAACGGGAGGAGTTAATCAGTGCACTAGGAAACAAGTTTTCTGCAACAACCGCTAAACGCAACTTCCTCTTTTCGAGTCCATGGTAGTATTTAGATTAGTTAAACACAAATATGAATAAATGTTTTATTTTATTTTATTATTTTTGGAAAATTTACAGCTAATCAGACACAATGGTTACAGAGTTTTAACATGATGATGGCCAATTACAAGATTTCACACGTAGATTAACAATTAAATATGTACTAAGTAGCAGACAGTTACTTTCGCGTTCTGTATATTCGTATATAATGCAAGGGCTATGTTATTTTGTCGAAGAAGTGATTGCAAAGAGCCTTCTTTAATTTAGGCACACTGGTAGTAAAAAGATCTATGTCAACTTCCTGGCAAGTTTCATTATACATGCGGCTCGCCCTAATCATGTAGGAATTTTGTCTATAGATTATTTTTGTTATTGGTACGTGCAACAAACGAGGCTTACGCAAAAATGAAGAACATACACGCAGCCCAATTTTGCTCAGCAGCTCAGGGATGTCGTTGGATCCGTTTGCAATTTTGCACAAAAATGCAAAATCAGAAATTTTTCTTCTTTCATAAAGTGGAAGAACATGATTTTTTTTACACCGCAAGTTGTAATTAGACACGTATGTTTTAGAACGAAATTGAATGTACCTTAGGAATTTTCTTTGTAGGAATTTTTATTGAGATTATGGTGTTGCAATTTCAATTGAAGGCCTGACTCCCGAGCTAGGTGGTGGTAACCTGTGTACAGGAGTCTGTATCTTCACCTATTTGTGGTACATTATATTAGTTGCGTCCACCACAGCTCACGGAGACGCCCACGGCCACGGTAATCACAGCATCAGCGGCGTTAATAAGATCCTCAGAAGTGCAGGTGTATGGACACTTGGGACACTAGCGGGTGGGTCATGTTCTGGACGGGCACCGCATTCAAATTGGGTATTGGACTCGGTTATCAAAGCTCAAATTTTGATACTATGATGTAACAAACAATATATTATGTAACCGGAGACATCGTATAATATATTAACTAGTCAAAACAGATCTTTAGAAATGAAAAGAAATAAACGTAGAGAACACGTAGTTCTTGATTATGATTATCTCTGTTCTGAGTTGTCTTCTTTACAATCGCGTGATTGATAAATGATATTTATTGCTGTACATTGGTTCAAAAACTTTTTGTAAAAAAGTTTTTATTTTTCACTTTTTAGTTGTGGTACCTACCCCACACAAATTCGTATACCATTACTTGATAAGTAAATACCAGTGATAGGAAATTATTAAAACATCATCAATATAAACTAAGTGGGATAATACGCAGTATTAAGGATAACTCAAAAACGACTGGTGAACACTTGATCAAATTATATGGGACCACATGAGAAGCACCAGCTTTCAAATAACAAAAAGAATCATCTAATAGGTTCACCTAGAAAAAAGTTCTGAGCTAACACACATTAAAAAAAACAGTCGAATTGAGAACCTCCTTTTTTTGAAGTCGGTTAAAAAAGCACTTTTTCACGTCAATAATAAATTATGTTTTAAAGATAGATGAGTTCGGTGGTTCCTATCTATCCAACTGCTCTGAGTGGAAAGCCAGAAACATACTCGGAGTACACAGTCTCTTTTAAAGTCGAAACATAATCTTGGTCAGGGCATATAAGGACTATGCAGATGGGTATCTGAGATATGAAGATTATTATTTTGCCCAAATTCATCAAATTATCCAAAGTAGACAAGGTTCCTAAAATCCATATTAAAACATAATTCCGATCGTATTCATCAATCATCATTGCTTAGCTCAATTTCGAAAGAAACGTTGATTAAAAAAAACCGGCCAAGTGCGAGTCGGACTCGCGCTCGAAGGGTTCCGTGAAATTATCTATAAATCCGGCCAAGTGCGAGTGGGACTCGCGCACGAAGGGTTCCGTGACACTATCTATAAAACCGGCCAAGTGCGAGTCGGACTCGCGCACGAAGGGTTCCGTGACATTATCTATAAAACCGGCCAAGTGCGAGTCGGACTCGCGCACGAAGGGTTCCGTGACACTATCTATAAAACCGGCCAAGTGCGAGTCGGACTCGCGCACGAAGGGTTCCGTACCATTATCTATAGAAACTGCAATAAAATCACGTTTGTTGAATGGGAGCACCCTTAAATATTTATTTTATTCTGTTTTTTTGTATTTGATTTCATAGCGGCAACAGAAATACATCATCTGTGAAAATGTCAACTGTCTAACTATGAGACTTCATGAGATACAGCCTGGTGACAGACAGACAGACGGACGGACAGCGGAGTCTTAGTAATAGGGTCCCGTTTTACCCTTTTGGGTACGGAACCCTAAAAAATATCTTTAAATCAATGATGAATGATTCAGTTCTTTTGTTTAACTACATTTTTTCCACAATCTTAACTTGGAATTTATTCACATTTAAATGTGTTTATTTACTGCTTTGAACTGTGTACGTACGTATTGTAAATATTTACATATTTTAACATTTAAATCGCTCGAGGTTATCATAGCACTCAGTCACAGTTTTGACCGTGAGTGTCTGTGGACTTAACCAAAGCCTGGTGTGAAAGAAAAATGAAAGAAAGAAAATTCGTTAATTTGCGGTAAACATGACGCAAAGATAAACACAAAAATCCAACAAAAAAAAACGAGTTGGGGGAAAATATGCGTCACATCCACGCAAAACGGCAATCGCTCAGCATAATGCTACGATCCTATGCGAGACAGAGCCCCAGCGCTGGTTTTCAGCGATAGCCATCAATAGCTGTCATTGTTATCTTATGGTCTACTAGCTGCTGCCGCGGCTTCGCCCGCGTGGACGTCGGAAATTATCCTACAGGAACGTGCTACCGGGATAAAAATCAAAAAATAATAGTTTTAAAAAAATAAAAAAATACGCTTTTATAGAAAATCCAACAAAAAAATAGAAAATACATTTTAATAAATTTGATTTCAAAAAAAATGTGTAAGGAAAAATGATTTTATTGTAAAAAAGCGTGGGATGCTTTTCAGGATATTATCAAAATAACCCTTCTACTCATATCTGTTCATAAAATATTTATAACTATTGGTACCATGCACCCCACGCTTTTTTACAATAAAATAATTTTTTCGTACACAATTTTCTTGAAATCAAATTTATTAAAATTTATTTTCCATTTTTTTATTGGATTTTCTATAAAAGCGTATTTTTTTTATTATTTTAAACTATTATTTTTTGTTTTAAGTACCGTGTATACTTTCATATGCATTTAGTAAAAAGCTGTTAGTTCGACATTACACTTCAAATTTATTTATTTGTATGTACATATGTATGTATAGATAAATCTTTTACGCGACCGGAGATTATCATGTTGTCTAGAAATCTTGTACAAAAACTTTCGGAGCAAGCATCTTTGTGTGACAAAGTAACGGCTTTGTAATGTTGGTGCTCAGAAAAAGTCGGATAAAGACGGTACATAAAGATTCTATACAATGTATATCATCGAACTCGCAAGCTCCAGACAGCCTTCCATAAAGTTTTGTTTGAATTTTAACAAAAGCCCTGATTCTTAATGTTATCTAGGTGTTGAAAGACATCTATCGCTTCAGTTTCCTTCAAATAAAACGCTCCTAATTTTTCTGACTTATATTTCAAAGTTTTGTCAATTCTGTCATTCTAATACTGCAAATATTCATGATGGTGTGAAATTTACTCAACTACAGCATTTAATAAATAATTATTATCTACGCTATCCTAGCGTCTATAGTAGGCGGTCGCCAGACAGACTAGACTTCTTAACTAACTGAATTTATTCATGCTTACTCAGCATTGTACAATTGTACAGATTTGGGACTTGCGTAAGCAATGACCAAATCGCTTTCTCTGCTAGACCGAAAATTATTACGCCGTTGACACGGTACAGGAAGTTAAGCTATTTAAATAAAATCAACGGGATAGTTACGAATACTAATGAGACCGTACCCTTTAAAGTCAGAGCAGACACATTGCGAACTCGCAAGCGATCAATAAAACACCTCTTTTACTGTATACCTAAGTAAACCTTCACACAAAGTGCAATTGGTGTAACGGTTTAAGGTTTGTTTCCATGCGACAAAATGCATTCGAACAGAACGTGAGAGAATATTTAGTTACATGACCTGATACTAAATAGAAATGTGATCAAGAGATCACACCCCGTTGTAGTAAGAAAAACGGCATTTGAAACTTTACAGGAGAGCGTTTTCTCCGTAAACCTATCCGACAACAAAGATTATAATGGCACAAAATGTTAGAAAAAAGCTGTTCGACCAATTTGGTTGAAATTTTGAGACAATATCGCCTGTAACATGCAGAGTAACGGCCGAACTCGAGATAGATAGGTTTTTCCATCTTCAGTACGCCAAATTTGGTGATATATACGTTATTGGGTTCGGCCGTAGGTCTATATGGACGCAAAGTTTGATAATGGCCAGTTTTAGAGATATAGCAATTTTTATATTGAAGTCAGCAAGCGAAACATTAATTTCCTTTTCCTCAGCTCGTAAAATGCTTCATAGCTCGTGGAAGCACACCTTCACTAGTTTCTACAACGTCCCCTCCGAATGACGTGTCCTACACTCAGCCGACATTGTAGTATTTGCGCTATAGACGTGTAGTTTCTAGATTGGCGATTGCGTTCACAAACTTATCGATCGAAATCGCCTTGGAGTGCTAGACAATGAGTGTGACGTCATCTAATTACTACCCGCGTAATCGATATAGTTTCGACTGTTAATGCCGTATAAATAAGTTGCCGAATAATTGAGTTTATTTGGGACAAAAACAGTTATACGTTACAGCATTTACAAAAAGTAGTTATATTACAGTCGAAAAAACGTATAGCCCACACTATTTTCCACGAAGTGACATCGGAGTATAAAAACGCAAGCATGTTAAAAGAAAAAAATATTTAAAAACTAGATGAAAAAAGTACGTATTTAGAAGAAAAACACTATAGACCGACGAATCGAAAGAAGCGGATGACACCGAGTATCCGTCTTAAAGGCGACTTGCATTGTGAAACCATTCTTCCGTTTGGGCGTCTCTACTCCAAAAAATCATCAATCAATCATCTAGACTAGAGTCAAGAGCAAACCCATCTAAAATAAATAAATAGAAGGACTATCAAAACACAGAATTCGACTCTTACTTATATTTTTCCCAGACTGCCGCCATGAATTGCCAAAATAAATAGACCATGCTGTAAATTTTCTTGCCAAATAGAATGCCGTGACATTGATCAATTGTTCTTCGTACAATGTATCTTTTAGATAAAAGAAATAAAGAAACTACAGTTGGCCCACGTTATGGCTTTGTTTATTATTATTTGGATGAAACACTCTCTTTTTGGAATCGATCGATGAAACTGCGATACTTTAACTTGCAAAATTTGTACATGGCAAATAACAACACCCTGCAATCACTTAACTATTTGCCAGAAGATTCCAATCTCACACCAATCTCCCTCTACCTAGCCTTCTCCCATCTATGTTGAGGTCAACTTCCAGGCTAACCGGGTGCAGCTGAATACCAGTATTTTACATGGAGCGACTGCCTATCTGACCTTCACAACCCAGTTACTGGGTTATACGATACCCGTTGATAAAATTGGTTACCAGAGTTTCGGGCTTCTGACTACCTGTAACGATTGTCAAAGAACTACAAATGACAGCCAGGATCAACTGCTTAGCGTGGTTTCCGAGGCACGGAGGAGTCTTGATATGTTATGGGTGAACACTCACGAACCGACCGTTCCGAGCGCAGCTTACCTTCAATCGCGTGTGGCTTTTATTATTTAGCCACGAACGAGCTCCTCCTGTAACCAATAATGTAAGGAAATCAAATCCATTTTCATTAACAACTACTGGCGCCTAAACTGGGACACGATACTCTGCTCTTAGATTTAAGGCCTAAGCGTTGCTAAGGCAGACAGCGGTCTGTGTAGATTTAATTATAAGACGGTTAAGTCTCGTCTGCCTGTACCGGTTTCCGAAGAATAATAGTCGACCTCTTAATTAAACGGTGAGGTTTTGAGCAGAAAATTAAATGACCGTTTGTTCATCTATACTATAATAATAAAAAGAGGTCAAATTTGTTAGTTAGTTTGTATGTAGGGGGTTGTAATCTCTGGAATTAACAGTCCGATTTGAAAAATTCGTTTTGCATTTGATAGCCCAATTCTTGAGGAAGGTTAAATGATAAATGATTTTATTTCAGTAAGCAGAGGTGTACAAAAAAAAAATTGAGCCGTCACGGGACGCCTGGCAAATGTGAAACATACCATCGTGTAGCGTGGCGACGCGTCGCCACGGCATGCGTCGCCACGCTCACAGTCGGTTGTACCCGCGGCTATAGATGATTCACATCAAAAAAGAAAGTAAATAAAATAAGTAGTTAGCAAAAAAAAAAACATTATTCACTGTGTGTAAATTTATTAGTCTCGCGCGCGGTATCACTTATTATTTTACAAGCTTTTATTTAACTTGCAATTTATGTATGTATGTTTGTTCTGGTGGAATCATGCAACTGAATGTTAAATCAGGTATCTTCAACCGATTGAGCTGAAATTTGGTATACACGCTTATTTTGGCTGACAATGCACTTTTATGATGCATGACCTGTGATTCTACACCCAGGATTGGCTCCAGACGAAGGATCTCTTTAACGGTCAACGTTGCAGACACGACATTTAATTATGGTAGTTCCTTCTAAAGTCCACCATGCTATACAATGTGGGGATGACAATACGACAATAAATTAAACACTTTTATCTAATGCCGTTCCCAGTCTGCATACGAAAATTCATATCCAATAGTTTAGTCACTAAACTTAGCTTTAGACTGTATTTGAAATAAGATTAGAAATTTTAATAAACCTTTTTTACAGTTCATTCAACCGATTTTGACTTCTATTCCGTAGGCATAAGAATGGCATTAAAAGCAAAAACGTGCTTACAATACCAACTATTTGTTGCAGCTCCCATTTATCATGCAACTAACGTAATAGACGTCAAAATCGGTTGAACGGACTGTAAATAAGGTTTATTTAAATTTCTAATCTTATTTCAAATGGAGTATACGAGTAGTCAAAGATTGGCAAAACCCATAGTCAACCCATCACTACTATTCAGTTTCTTTGATTTTGTTTGTTATTTCGATGCTTGAATTTATTTGATAGTTCCAAAATACTATAATGCATTAGTATTGCCAGTGTGTTCATTTATCGTCGTATTATCGTCTCCACATTGTATAATGGTTACCTTTGATTAAACAAATTATATCGATATTTTCCTGATTACACGACACACGTGTAGATAATGTCCTGTCAGTTGTTATGTTACTGTCACGACGCACTTAATATTATTAAGGCGCTTCCCCGACCAAAAAGCCTTGAGCGTTCGTTCCGGCTCTGTCCCGTCACTGAGTCTCGCTCTGTCCCGCTCCCTGCGCACGCCCATTTATCATAGAATTGACCTTATTTTTTTAGTTATTTTAATAACAAAAGACAAGTAATCTTTTGAAATAAAATAAAACGTGAATTATTTAGATGTTTAAATTATCTATACATTAGTGTAATACTCGAATTATTAGAACGTCAACTTTAGCAAAAGATGCATGCAATGAATAATTTTAGTGACTTTTTTACAAGGAGATTTTAAATGTATTTATAACACATAAAAAAAATAAGAACGTGCAATGTGATGATAAGATATCGAACATTAATAATGTGCTTTTAGATGTAGTATATTACTCTTAATTAATGCGTTAATAGCCTCTGAATAACGCACTATCGCAGGGTTTTGCTCGGGGTAGCGCCTTAAGACACGTCACTAATATGGTACATTAGCATTAAAACAAGTTCTGTTTAGACCGTTCGCAGACGGCGTACAATCGCTGGCCGATTTTTTAAAGGAGCTAAGGGCCCGTTCTTATGTACCACAACCACACCACATCGTAGCGACAGAATGTGGGCAAGCAGTGGTTACGTGTGAATAGTGTCGCTGCAACTTCTTGCAGTAGCGTTGTGGTGGCGTTGTCGCTACTAGTTAAGTTACGGTTACGTTGTGGTTAGTGTTTGCAGACAGACACGTCGTTGTGTTTGCGATGTGGCCGGTCGCTAGTGCGCGGTCTCGCTCGCTGGTGGTTACGTTATGGCTGCAACGACAACTTGATGTGGTGTCGGTATCGCCCACACGGTTGGCTTTGGCGGCCAAATATGGACAGTGTGAATAAACTATTCATTTTCATACAAATTTACGCCCGTCCACGTGTTATCGTTGTGGTACGTGTGATCGGGCCCTTAGTGAAACAGTATATATCAAATGTATCAACGCATACATACAAAAAATAAAAATACCGGTTGTGGGACCTATAAAAAGTATGCCGTGTGCGGGTGCGCTTAGTAGAACGTCTCCTCTGTCAATCAAACCGGCGGCGCTGTGAAGAGTCTCTGAAAGTTGATGTGCCATATTACGTCACGTCCTGATTTTGAGGCCAAATTAAATGTCCCGCACGTAGGGTTGCCAAGTGTCCGGCTAAATATATGCAAGTCCGGTTTGTCCGGTTTTTGTTTTTGGCTATTGGTCAACCCCGCCCCGCCAAAAGATGCCGAAAGAAAGCGTACGAGCTACTCACGCGGACAAGCATGACTCGCGACCTCGTAGGAGTCTAGGCGGCGCGGCGTTATTAAAGTATCACTTTTTGTTTTTGTTTTAAACACCAATGTGTCAGGCTTTCAGGGCAATAATGTCCGGCTAAATATGAATCTGTGTCCGGATTTTCTATTTTTGGGCCTGGCAACCCTACCCGCGAGGGACAGGCTCCTTCTCGTTTTTCAGGCGTTACTCAACGGTGCGGTTGTTATTAAATAGTAAAGTAACGTATTTTCTTTCAAATACTTATCTACCTATATTCATTCTAAAATTAATTTGAAACTTAATTATAAGGTATAGTAGTCAATAAATAAAACGTTTTTTTTTTTATTATTATGCCCCGCCGTCGACGAAAGTATCGCGCTTTTTTTACTCAAAAGGTTTCAAATCCCGCAATGCCCGAAAAAATAATCTGGCGACGCTGGCCTGCCCCTGCAGTCTCGACATTTGACAGTGACAAAAATCGGTCGCTAAGTCGTATCGTTGTCAAATTCCTTTAATAGATTTTCAAATTTATTTCGAAAGTAAGTATTAGGTTGAAAATCTATTAAAGAAATTTGGATACTTAAGTGTTCCTTGACAGATATTCTCTAACAACATAGAAATCGTAAACTATTTTATTACTGTGATCAGTGTCATCATAAGCAGTTTCTATTTAAAAATCGAAAAATTAATATGCCTAGGTATTTTAACACCTACAGTTATTAATATATATATCTTGCGCACAAATAAAATATCTAATTCAGTATGTCCTTACTAACAGTATCTATCTAAATATCATATATTTAGAATAGTCCATCTACGAAAATACGGACCCGTCCAAAAGTAGCTGATCCCTCGGACAAATTATTTTTTTGGACGGGCACACACACGTCGGGATGAGAGACGGCTGTCATGTCGTGGCGTCGTTCGTTTTGTTAGGGCCCCGAACTAATCTTATCACCATAAGTGCTATGGAGTAGGAAACACTCGTAACTTTGGCCTAAACTACGGATTTCGCGCTTAGTGTAGACCCCCGGGATACGCGGTTGTTAACATAAAATAAAATGTAATAGCATAACATCATGTACATACATAATATAATCAGCCTATAAACTTGCCACTGCTGGGACACAGGTCTCGTCTTTGTGAGCAGGAGCGGGCATCTACCACGCGAACCCAGTGCGGATTGGTGTCACATGTCTTCAAATTTTTATTCTACGACATGCCGGTTTCCTCACGATGTTTTCCTTCATCGTTTTGAGAGAGGGGATTATGAAATAAATGTCACAAAGTAAAGCGTCTGCCTGGGTTCGAACCCACGGCCCAAATCTCATAATTGAGATTGAATTAATAATTATGAGAAAGTACCTGTAAATTATTTAATTGAAATAAATATTGCAATTAAATAATTTACAGGCACTTTTGAATTGTCAAATAGTCGGTCAGTTACTCAGAAAGTTGAAGCTAGTTCCCCATTCCAAAAAGTAGACCTCTATGGAGAAGAACGTGCAAGAAACTCCAAGGACACTCTTTTAAATCAAGATATTACAAAATCCTGGGTACATTATTCTTGGTGCTTCTATAAGTGAGAACAATGATTAAGATTTCAAAAATAATACAACAACAATTTCTAAAATAATTAAGAAACAATTAGTAATATAAGATTAAAAATAAGCTGTGGCAGTTAAGAGATGGCAGTCTCAACCTACGGCGCCCGTTCACGAACATGACGCGTGGATCAGCACCATCCAGCTCAACCATTTTGTAGGGAACCGAATGATCCAACACACGCGCCACCAACAGTGAGACATTTAAGTGAGCATGACATACTCTCAACTGCCATGCTTTCAAGTCAACATACATAATAATGACATAATAAACGGATCCATGATACTCTAATTAACAAAAAAAAAACATAACTATAGTTTGCAACTGTAGTTAGTTTGTTTTGTCTGTAGTTTCATTTGAGATATGAATCAAAATTTACTACCAATAGAAAAGATAATCATTAATATCTATTGAAGTATTCAAGAATTAAAACTTGATTAAATAAAAAAGAAATAAACATTAAGTTCGTAATGTCAGAAAAAATAAAAACAAAACCGATCGAGCCTTACAGTAATCACATATGATGTGTAACATCTGACATCTCACCTACAACAACAACATTAACATTATATCCTGAACAAAATTATTTAGGTATTATTTGAAATAATTTTTCGTAAAGAAGAATAATTATTTTTAATGAAAATTGTATTTTATTTAATAAACACTAAGAGTAATGCAAATTTTTATTCAAGACAGTTATTTTTGTTCAATTTGTTCCCAAAGCGGTGACAGCGGTGGCGACTATCGAACTAGCGGAGGTAAAACTTCTTCGTTATTTATAAAGATATTTAAAAACATAATCGTTCATTAAATGCTTAGTATGATTTTCTAGCATTATAAAAAAAAAAAATACGGAAACTTCTCCATTGAGCGGCGACAGAAATTTATAATGTTTATTTTAAAAATCAGTGATGTGTCATGAGCAATTAACGTGATCGGTTTTCAGTAAATGAGGTAAATCTATAAAACCACTAATATCATAAATCCACTAATATTATAAATTCGAAAGTAACTCTGTCTGTATGTTACCTTCTCACGACCACTGAACGGATTTCGATAAATATGGCATGGAGATAGATGGCATCCTGGGGAAGGAGCGAGGCCTCTTTTTTTCTCAAAAATAGTCCTAAAAGTGGGTGGATGAAAATTTGTATGGGAAACTTACCATTTCTTAAGTTAGGAATATGATAATTTAAATTTATGCTTTTGGTAAGAAAAAAAAATATGTTTCAGCGTTTTTGTAAAATCATCTCTTATGGGGGTAAAATAGGGGATGCTTTTAAAATGCACAAGATTATTGAAAAAAATAATGTATCTCTTTTTAAGAGATTCAAGGAATTGGAAATATAGTCGGAACCCGTATCTTGAGGTATGATTTATTTCAGTATTTATTGCATTTAAACCGGTCCATCCGCTTAAAAGTTATAAAAAATTGAAGTTATAAAATAACTTAGTTATTATGTAGGTAATACTCGTATGTCGTCAATGGCGACGCTAGACTATTTCGATGTTAATATTTAAATTAATTATTATTCAAACATATCATAGTGGAATGCAAATGAATGATTGAGTATTGAGTATTATTATATAATTAATATTTTTTTAATTATTATTACATTATTAATTCATCAAGTTTTACATAAAGATTACAATTGAAAATAACGATAGTCGACTTTATTTTTGTTATGTTCAAAAAAACACTAAAATAATTAGGTTTTGATATTTCACAAAAATAAGTTTCGTTATGATAAATAATATTTAAACAAAATGACTTAGACCCAGTGCAGGGTGCCAAACCAATTAAAATTGTGACACTAAGACTCAATGACTGTGTTACAGAGTAGGGCCGTATTACAGAATCTCACTCACGTCTCGAGCGTTACTTAAAAGTAAAAATAGTTTAGAGCCATTTGATTGGTTGAATCTAGTTTTCAGTAATGCTTGAGTCTTGAGTGGAGTTCTGTAATACGGAACTTAGTGACGATTGTGTGCTAATTATAGAATCAAAGTAAACAATACTCCCCGTTTAAATCCGCAGGTCGAACATCAGCTGTTCGTGATAGGTTACCGGTAACGGTGGACAACTAAACACGGTGTTTTACTTTGTAAAAGACATGGCCAAAAATTGTACGGGCTTATACCCCAGAATGTACAGATATAAAATCTATGTCATTTAATAGTACTGATCTTCTATAAACAAAATTAAAAAGGTGCATATTGATCAGCAGTAGTGGACAAAAGTTATGAGGGTTTGAAAAAGTTGATTTTTGCACTACGACTAAGGTATTTTATGTAGATGAACGTGTACATATTTGCAGAGCATTTAATATAAATAGTATTTTAGTTAAAGTTGTATTTCCCTTGAATTGGCTGCAAGGTATCTTGTTATATTGTCATAGCAGTCACCACCGACACCGCTATTAGGTGATAACTGTAAAGGTAAAATAAGAACCTATTAGTCTCAAGATTTGACCATGACGTGAGAATATGGGGTACATAATACCTCTCGTAAATATTTTAGTAAAGGGTACTTATTGAAACTAGAAGTTACCTCAAAAGTTAACCACTCCGATAAAATAACATTCACATCAGGGGGTAATGATGATAATACATGCCGCCTGATGCGTTCTATAATTATGATATCACAGTAACACACGCTTGTAAAAGATCCATTTTCCTTAATTATGTATTACACTGTTTACAATAAGTATTAGTGGAGCACTCGCGTGGCGCTACGACACTATAAAATATAAAATGTATAATGAGCGATTTCGTATTACATAGTTTACAATAAGTGGACCACTCGCGAGGGCCACGACACTATAAAATATAAACGTATAAGCGAAAACATAAACATAATTCGAATCGAACGAACACTGAAAGAAATCCCGGCGCAAACGTCAAAGAGGAGGGAATATTGTATTGACAATTGACATTAGTCAGCGGTGTTGACGGTAATAACGTGAAATAATCCTACCCGTAACTGCACTAATATCTATAAATTCAATCATAGATGGTTCAATTTAAAGATAAGAAAACATACAAAAATGATGTTTTATTAGATTTAGGTTACCAATAATTTACAAGTATATTTTAGGCCGGCCATGCGTTTTTTTATTTATTGATGTGTAAACATCTTAGCGCTCGGTCTACGGTAGGGGCTAGCTGGGACTTCGAGCGTCAGACGCGTAAGCGTAAGACTTCGAGCGTCAGATGACGTCAGCGTAAGACCCGTGTCTATGTGAGCGCGTGAACCAAACTGATGCGAGCTCACATGTTTACACATCAATTTTCGTGAGTGCCAAACCAACTCACACCGATTTTTTTTTTAATGCGTTTAGTTATTGTTTTTCCCTGTTCTGATCTTTGTTAATATTATATGGCAACATTAAAAGGTGGTTTAGTAAAAATCAAGCAGAAAACCTTTTAATTATGATTATTTCTCCACTTCTGCTATAAGGCATACAAAGTTATTCAAAATTCTTTATTTTTTAAATTCAAATTAACTGCATTCAATGTATGTTTGTACTCCGTGGGGTACATTTTGTCCATCACCTTTACAGGCAAACAATAATCCTGAGTATTTATGCAGTTGTTTTACATTTAGCTATATTATTACACTTAAAAATTAAATAAAACTAATTATAAATTACGGAACAAAAATTTGACAGTTATGTCACTCGGCCAGTGTTGCCACTTTCTACGTCGTCGTCATAAGTCGGGGCCATTACTACTGGGCCACCACTGCTATTATACAACACCACAGACAACCCTCATAAAAAAAATCACGTCTTGTCTGCCCATCCCAAGGTTGTCTGGTAGATATCGTAGTATCGATAAAGGCCGCCATTGTGCGCTTAATTATAACAATGCATTATCTGTTCTACTCTTTTGGTGCACAATCAAGCATGATAATTATTATATCTACAGTCAGGTCCTTTTTTGTGACAGCCCTATTTTACACCGGCGTATTTTGTTTTGCCTATATTATGCGACGAGTTAACTAGGACACTAATATACGAGGGTGAATCAAAAAGTTCTTAGAATTGCATATATATAAAACCTTTTTGGGAGAAGTTCGATATTCAAATTAAAAAGTGTCAATCACACAATATTTATGCAAACTGTCACTTGTTTTTGTCAGTTCGTTCGCACATAATAAATTGTTTTGTGCAACGAGTAGCTCAAAACCCAAAATTATGGATAAAAGTGAGTTACGTGCGGTGATAAAATATCTCAGTTTGGATTTTTTTTCGGACATTCAGCAGGCATTAGGGGATGATGCTGTACCCAACTCTACGGTTGCGTACTGGGTGGCTGAATTTAAAAGAGGTAGATCAAGCTGTAAAGATGACCCGCGTTCTGGGCGGCCTTCAACCTCCGTTACGAAAGAAAATATCAAAAAGGTTGAGAATCTGGTTTTGGAAGACAGAAGAATAACTATAAAACATATAGCTGAGATCCTAAAGATATCATTTGGTAGCATTCAATCCATTTTAATTGATTCACTGGGGTTCAAAAAAGCGTCGGCAAGATGGGTGCCACGAATGTTAACCGACGAAAACAAAAAAAAAAAAAAAAAAAAAAAAAAAAAAAAACATACAGGCGAATTGAGAACCTCCTCCTTTTTGTGAAGTCGGTTAAAAAAGCGACGTTTGGAAATTTCTAAGCGTAATCTCGAAATGTTCCAGCGTGATTCGGATAATTTTTGCCGTCGCCTTGTCACCATGGATGAAACACCATTTCGATCCTGAAACTAAGAGACAAAGCATGTCTTGGAAACGACCATCCTCTCCATCTATTAAGAAATTTCGAGTTGCTCCTACCGCTGACAAAGTTATGGCCTCAGTGTTCTGGGATAGTGAAGGAATCCTTTTTATTGATTACATGCCAAAAGGCCAGACGATTACTGGACCCTATTATGCAAATTTAATCCAGAAAGTGCGTGAAGCGATTAAAGACAAACGTCGTGGAAAACTATCGTTGGGCGTGTTGTTTCTTCAAGATAACGCTCCTGCTCATCGATCGGAAGTTGCGCTCAACGCAATCCGCTGTGCTGGCTTCAATCTCCTTGACCACCCACCATATTCTCCGGACTTAGCCCCAAGTGATTTTCACTTATTCCAGTGAACAAAGTTTTACGATAATGACGCGGTTATGGCTGCCGTAGAGGAGTTTTTCGAGAGTCAAGAAAAACATTTTTTTTCACAAGGAATAAGGAATTAGGAACGCGTTATTCTAAATGCATTGCATTGGAGGGTGATTATGTAGAATTTAGCATTTTTTAATATTGATTCCAAGAATTTTTTGATTTACCCTCGTAGATACCATAGACTATTAGACTAATGTGTATATTATATAATGAGAGTAGATACCGCTAACCACTCTGCTCGCGGACTAGCTTTTTTAATCGGTATCACTTTACGGTTTCTTTAACACTAGTGGACATGTAAACGTTTGTCGTACATACGGGACGTAAAGAAAGAGTTATTTATACGTCCATGACGAATTTTATTGTCTTTTTTGTTTGGAAGCGGTATCGAAATACAACTTGATAACTTATAGAATGCTTATTGTTTTAGGTATACAGAAATGAGGCGCTCGTTATATCACCGTCATCGTTCTCAATGAATTGCAAAACTTAAGCTCTCTTTTACGCCACTTCATTGTTTTGCACCAAGCTCGTCTAGTTTTTTCCGACAAGTTAACTGTCTCTAGCGTTATTTCCAGACTTCCAAACGTGTAACTCCTATTTTAGCTACTTCAAACCGCAGTTTTGTGGTAAAACCTAATAGAATTAGGCACGCCTACGGACACCGTTTACTTAGCTAATTTTGCTTCGTGACTCTACAACCATAAAGAGACAAACTGCCAAGATTCTTGTTTGAGAACATTAAGGCGCTTCCCTGACCAAACGACCTTGGGCGTTCGGTCCTTCTCTGTCCCGTCGCTGAGTCTCGCTCCCTCCGCACGGTCATTTATCATAAAATTCACAAAAATAATGAAATTATTTAAATAAAAATAGACAAGTTAAGTTTAAAAATAAAATAAAACGTGTATTATTTAGATTTTTAAATTATCTATCCATTAGTGTAATCCTCAAAGGAATAGAACGTCACCTTTAGCAAAAGATGCATGCAATCAATAATTTTAGTCACTTTTTACAAGGAGATTTTAGATGTATTTATAACACATAAAAACAAATAAGAACGTGCAGTGTGATGATAGGATATCGAACATTAATAATGTGCTTTTAGATGTAGTTTATTACCCATAGTGAATGAGTTAATAGCCTCTGAATAACGCACTATGACAAGGTTTTGGTCGGGGTACCGCCTTAAGTACAGTATTTGTATTGCACGTGGCTAAAGAGCTAAAGATCGATGACCGCAATGTGCGCAAGAGCACAGACGGATTACTATCAACTGGAGGGCATCAAGTCTTTATTTTATTGCGCAAGTTCAAGTTTAAGCAACTGAATATCTTTTTCGATTGCTATTTATTACATTTTATCTAAAGTGATGTCAATACCTCACTACCTGATCATAAAAATAGGTAGTTTACAAAAAAAAAACCTTTTATCACGCAGTAACAATGATAAAATAATTCAATTTACTTGTATTAGGTTCTTCTTTTATATCCAATGACTAAATTAAAAAGCGTGGAGCACTGTGTTTAAATTAGGTAATTAAAGAAAACACAACTAAAAAGCGCCACGCATTTTGATTTAATCATTGGGTATAAAAGAGGAACTTATACAAGTCAATTGAATTACTTTATAATGTTTAGTGCGTGATAAAAGCCTGTTTTTTTTAAACTAAGTACATATTTTTACTTATTAGTCTAGTATATTTTTCATTTATTTAGGTCTAAAGTCAACGAAGTTATGACTTAGTGATTTACTAGTAGCCACTGAAGAGTTCCATTATCCACCTCCTGGCTCCATCATCAGATCAGCTCAAGATACCAAATTATAGTTTTGTCATCCAAACTACATATACCTACATACAAAGTTTCATTTCGATACGACTCACAGTGGTCTGAAAATCAAGCTCCATACTCATAGAAACTTAATGTCAGAAATTAATAAATAAAAATATGTTTTGTGTTTAGTATACCTCCCTTTGTTTTACTAATATAGTATGAAGGGTACGAGTAGCTCCATGCGTGAGTTTTTTTTTTTTTTTTTGTATGGAATAAAAACTTAAAGTGCTTTTTTTCAAAACTGAATAGAACTGATGGGCTGGTACTCACATGAGCTATTGCACCATACACGGCGATCAAGATGACATACAATTCTTGTGCCTTTCGGTGCCACTTTGCATGTAGCAAGCTTTGGAAATTTTGAATTTACAGTTGGTGATCTTTCAAATCTTTGATGGTATTTTGTGAAGTTAGATATCGCTTTGAATATGAAAATAGTATGTAAACTAATACTCATACAAGAAGAGACAAACATACACACACACACACCCCCACACACTCACAAACTTTCGCCTTTATAATATTAGTGTGATTATAAAGGCGAAACTTTGTGTGCGTGTGCGTGTGTGTGTGTGTGTGTGTGTGTGTATGTTTGTCTCTTCTTCACGCTCAAACGGCTGAACGGATTTGGATGAAATTTAGTACACATATAGTTTATAACCTGGAATAACACATAGGATACTTTTAATCTCGATATTCCCACGGAATCGAGACTTATGCGGGTGAAACCGCGGGGTGCAGCTAGTAAGGAATAAATATGGATGTTTTTACATTTTTATTTTGAAATATATGGTTAAAAGTGAAGAAAGACAAAAACATGTATTAAATATTTAATTTAAAATACGTTTGGGGAACTGTTAAACAAAAATTATGTGCAAGAAAGGCAATAACAATAAAAGTAACGTCAAAATTGTACATTGGTCAATTTAAGACTACAACAACTATTTACAGCTCCTATAACTATGATATATTAAATATTACTAATTAATTATATTAATTAATTATTAATTAATTTAATTATATTCTTATTATTATTTTATTATAATTATTTGCTATAACTACTTATACTAAAACGATTAGCAGAGAGTATCTTTGCTGTCGTCAGTCCTCTAAATCCGAGTCCAGCATTGACGCGTTAATATCAATAAATTCAACATTCTCTTTGTCTAGATCTGCATCGTCACCAATGAGAAGAGATTTCATATCATCAGTAATAGGTGTATTTACTGATTTTCTCAGCACAGGTCTTATGCTGGACAGGTAGGGATCTGACGAGACAAGGAGACCATTGAAAATGTCTTCGTTTGTCGCTTTTCGACAATATTTGCGCGAATGCTGTTCTCGGATTTTCTTGAAGTCTTTGTTTCTGGCTTCCGTTGCCTCTTCAGATAATTTGCCAATGGGCATAATATTGAAGTGTTTAATAACTTCAGCACCGTGCAGTAAAAGTTTGTGGACACTCGAAGGCATGTAATACCAGCCATAGAGCTCCACATACAATTCTGCTGTTTGGCGCGCAAAGCTTTTAAGCGCCTCAACATTTATGGGCTCCCCACAGGCCATCACACGCAAAAGTGTTGCAAATCTTTGGATCAAACTAGGATCCAAGCCTGTAATAGCTGCAGTATTGGCAGGATTACCAAAAATTTTCCTCGCTGTGTTTCCATCATTTGTGGTTCCGGAACCTGAAACAAAAATTATAAATGAATCAAAACTAATCCACAACTTTGTAAAGAATAAATAGAACTAACGTTATTTGAAAAAAAATAAGATTTAAGAACAACGACTGTTATCATAACTCACCTTGTTTAACGATGTCTACTAGGACGCCCATTTCATCACGGAACTTCTGCTGTATGGTTTGTTTTCTACTCTTCAATGACTCTTTGGTGTCTGCATCTCTGGCTTGCCATGTTTTGAAGTCTAGTCTATACGAAATATGGAGTAGGCACTCCATACATCTAATCCAAGCATGAAGTGTAGATAAACCATACTGATATATATCTGTTGAAACAGGTTTTCTGGAAAGAAAGTGAATTAATTAATAAAAAGATACATAGCATTACGGTAATCTGAAACATATCAAATTATTCAAAATTTACTCTGAGATCTTCTCTAACTTATTCATTTCCGAAGGGGTAGCTTTACAGATGTCACCAGTCTGCGTTGAAGTATTTGACAGTTGCGAAGTGATTTTACCATCTATCATGGTCATAAGCATTGAGTGCTTAACAGTATGAATTCCCATAATAGACGGATCCAGTGCTGCAATCTCAGCTTCAATCAAAGCCTTTTCTTCCTTAATATTTAATTGGTTTTCATTTGCAAATTTAAAATAGAGCGGTCTGCAGAACATTGTGGAAGATGGCTTTGGATTCTCCCATAACTTTTCTTCACCACAAACTAAGCGCAGAGGCACAAAAGAACACATAAAATTGCTTGAATCATCTTCACCCGCCATAGTTTGTTTGTACAAACTTTGCCCTGAAGCACCATCAAAGCCCTACTTGCATATCAATGTTAGCTCTTTGCCATCTAGCGAAGATTCCAAACGTAGGAATTTCCCAAATCTAGCAACAGTTTTGTCCAAAATCGCTTGAAGCTTTACTTTTACCCCTCTTTGTGCGATTTCTATGGTGTCTTTTGGTGGGTAACAGTCCTTCTTCGCCTCTAAGATAGCAGTATATGAAGGATATAGTAGTATTCCTTCTTCTTTTGCACAAGCTCTTAATTTTGTATACTGCCATTTCGAAAGCTTCAATGAAGTCAGAATTCCTAAAGCTTTATCAGCGGAATATATGGGCATAGCTTTCTTGGACTTCAACAATTCCTTTATCTTTGTAGCCTCTTCGGGATCAATTTTATTATATCTGCTACATTTTTGTTATCTGCACTGAAACCAGTTGCATAAGCAAGGCTTTCAGTGCTATGCGTGAGGAGCTCTTTCACTCTTCTTCTCTTCTGTAGCGGGCTTAGCTCCGACAACACTTTTCTTGGACTCACAACAGTTGATGTTCCAACACTGCATGTCTCCGGTTTGTATGATGTTGATGCACCCTCATTTACACCGAACTCAAAACTGGAACATGGTTGCTGCTCTACTAACACTAAAGAAGGTTTCATCTTGTCCTTCATGAACTCAGGCCATTTTATGTCTTCTTGCAGCCATGTCTCATACTTTTTTATGAAAGCATGTCTCGTGCGATTACACGAGATCCATTTGTTCCTCAACGAACACACATGAGTCTGACAGAATTGTTTCAATTCTTTATTTTCGTTTTCTTACAAATCAACGGCATTGACAAAAACTTCATATAATACACTGGGCTGTGAGAAACAGCTATTCTTAGCCACAAACATAAAAATATCCAAATTGGTACTAAAACCTTCCATCATAACACGAAAACAAATCGAACGTAATAAGTATAGTAAGCGCGCACAAGTGCAAAGAGCTACTGAGTGAAGTTAGTTTAAATGTCCTATTTATATTATAACTACCCTCATGAACGCTCGCTGTCTCATAATCATAATGCTTATTAAATTAAAATTCAACAATAATGACGGTGATTAACAAATGAGTTTTGTAGTAAAATGTGAATAATCTACATCGTTTTCTAATATTTTCATTATAAAAGACATTAGCAGGTTATTTATTAACTAACGACGATATCAGTTATGTGGTTGGTTACTTCATTTAATTATGTCAAAGATTTGAAAGATCACCAACAAAAATTCAAAATTTCCAAAGCTTGCTACATGCAAAGCGGCACCGAAAGGCACAAGAATTGTATGTTATCTTGATCGCCGTGTATGGTGCAATAGCTCATGTGAGTACCAGCCCATCAGTTCTATTCAGTTTTGAAAAAAAGCACTAAGTGTTTTATTCCATACAAAAAAAAAAAAAAAACTAACGAATGGTGCTACTCATACTCTTCATACATTATTAGTAAAACAAAGGGAGGTATACTAAACACAAAACATATTTTTATTTATTAATTTCTGACATTAAGTTTCTATGAGTATGGAGCTTGATTTTCAGACCACTGTGCGACTGTTAGAAGTAGGTTAAAATTGACTTCTAAGATTTTATTACATTGTTGTTAGCTAGTTATTTACAAGTGAAGGCGCGCAAACAGGCGCGACGCGACAGCCCGACACAAAGGCGCCGCACAGTGGGTCGAAACTATGATTTTAGTGACTTAGGGACCAACTTTGTTTTTTTAGTTTTTCTTTATGCGGATGGATAGAGCTCATTAACCTCTATTCTAATTGTCCTGATGTTTTTTCCTTAAGTTTATACTTTGGGTAGAAAAATGTGTTTTGTTATTTTTTTGTATGGAGCGGATCAAATTTAATTTAATTCCTGCTAAGTAGCGTGTGATCCCGATTTGAAACTTTATTTTTCTTATACGTTGTCTAGTCTACTATCATTTGATGCTATGAACATGTGTGCACAAAGTTGCAATTCTGCCAAATAAATGCATCGAAAAAAATGAAAAATTACATAGAATAAAAAGTTTCATTTTTTATTTTCGTAAGTTCTTTTAAGTTAAATTTAATATGGAATAGTAAGTAAAAGCACGTAGTAATAATTTACTAATATATGTATTATTAAAAAATGTGGATCTATGATTTTCAATTTGTTATTTAGTGACATTTAATATTAGTTTATAAAATGTTCTTTTAAGTTAAATTTAATACTGAATAGTAAGTAAAGATAGATACATTACAAATTAGTAAAGGTAAACTAACTTACTACTAACACAAGTAAACTAACTGTATACAACACCAAACTTTACTAGTTCCTTTCAATTATGACATACAAACTAATAAAAAATCAAACAAGGAACTTACAATCTACCAAAAATCTTATTCACTATCGCTATGACTATCTTGTAAATTATCTACATCAATAAAATGTATATCGAATTCTGTGGGAAAACTCAGCAGAAGCTCTTTGGCTTTTGGAGAGAGAACCATTATATTTTGTTTCGCCATTCGAGGTCTTAGACTTGTGATCTTTGGATCAGAAGACAAAAGAAGATTGTGTAAAATATCCTCATTTGTCGCCGTTCTACTTACCTTTCTAGAATGACTCTCTCCATATTTCCGGAATTCTTTATTGCGAGCTTCCGCTGCCTCTTCCGACAGTTTACCTATAGGTATGGCACCAAAGTGCTTAATTATATCACTCCCATGTACCAACAATTTATGTACACTGGAAGGGATATAAGTCCACATAAAATTCTGCAGTATCTTTACAAAATTCGGAAACCTTAGAAAGGTCCACGTGCTTTCCAGATGCAACAGTCTGGAGAATCACGTGAAACCTTTCTATTAAATCATTCCGTATTCTTCGAAAAATCTTCTGGCAGTATTGCCATCATTGCTTCTGCCTACTCCTTGCTTGACTACATCGATAAGTAAACCGCACTCCTTCCAACAGCCCGCATAACAGGAATACGAGTCAGCTTCAAAACCTAATTTTAACATTTTCCACGATTCAAGACTATTCGGCACAACTTATGAAAACTAACCACAAAAACGAAGTCAGCATTGAACAATCATGTTGGTAGACAAGTGCAAAACAGTAAAGTACAGAACACTCAAATATTATGTATGCTTACCTCTCGATAAAATACTTACTATATTTAAAAGAAACACCTGAAGCTACTGCAGCCGTATCTACTTGGCAGCATGGAGGTGTGAGGAACAGGGTGGAAAGTTCTTAATCCTCAATAAAGAAGGGAGGATCCTCCCACCAAAACGGATGTTGTGCCTTCTGGGCTACTGTCCGACGGTTGAGGTCGGGAACTCGATGCTAATCGCACGCATAAATACTGGTTATAAAACTATGTTTATGTCCAATTTTAGACTTTTAGACCCAATTTGGTCGAAGCCCAAGGGGGGCAACTTCATCCCCCCCGTCCCCCCCGTCGTATCCGCGCCTGCCTGCTATAGGCTGATGTTGGTGATAATATAACGATTGAATTACGACAGGCCATGGTAACAAGATTTAAATAACTAAATGCACATACACATATAATCACGCCTTGTTTCCCCTAAGGGTTAGGCAGTGGTGTACCCATCGTACACCCACATTTCGCATACCAAATAATGCATAAGTCTACGTAATTTGTTTAATTAGTATCGGGGATGCCTTAAAAGGACATACTTATAGTGCCCTTATTGGTGATGTTCTTCAGAAAGGTCAGTACGTGCGTTTATGACCAGATATATAAACGTAAACGAAGCCAACGGAGTTTTTAAGGTCCTTAGCAGGGAACGTTCTGTAGTTTCTGCGTACCTAAGGCGGAGTTTATGTATGTATGTCATTCACATACCATGCTGATCATGTAGTAGTATTTCTGTAATTATATCTGTTGGTAATCATGAGCTCAAAGTAACGGTTCATCTTACAACATACGTTACGGTACATAGATTTGTGTCTAACTGACCAAGCTGCCTTCGACTTATTATTAAACCCCCAACGATATTTACTATTAATTTATTAATAACTTTGTTGTGTGTGCTAATGGTTTAGGTTCTATTTGGAAGATTCGATATTCTATTGTTCGTTGCCTTTCAAGGTCGATGAATTCTTTCTTTGGGGATAGAAGTGTATTGCAATGTATAGTTCATAATTTCTTTTAAAAACACAAGCGCAAATTTAATAATATTCTCTTATAAAAGAAAAAGAATTCGCCAAGGGCTATCCGTTTATCACTAACAACATCCGTGAGAGTTAACCCGTTTTGAAAGTTGAACCTTGATTCAGTAAACTAGTAAGCAATATAAGACATTTCGGTATCGAAACGCTATGACTTTTATGTTTTTTGGTCATTATATATTTATTTTAAAAACCTGTGTTGCCCCACTGCAGGGCAAAGGCTTCTCTTGCTTTATTTCGCACCTCTACTCCTTGTGATACCCGTAATACCCTTTCCTATTTAAGGCGACAATAAGTTCCAGCGACCTTGAGTGAGTGGGAGGAGCATGCGAAACTTTTAAGCGAATAAAATTGCACAGAGCGTTAGCGTCTACCCGGATATTGGTCAGCGATGCACTGCCGCCCGTCGCCCGCAAGAGCCCCCGCTTCAACGCGGATCAAGTTTATTCGCAAAAACAACACACCTTGATTTATCAAACACAATACAAATAAAAACCGTATACAAACATTTGGGTAGTTAAATTGTCTTTTAAATGGTGCAGATTTCATGAAAATACGCCCGATAGTTTTTGCGTGATTATCGTTTTTGTGTTCGCGATAGACATTAATTACTTTACAAATTAATTACACTATGTTATAAAAATATAATTTCAAATATTCACATATCAAATTACGAAGAAAATAGTCTAGTTTATCATATATTTTTTTCAAACAAATAAGACTATTCGTTTAGACGTGATGTTCAATTTGAAATCATTAAAAGTCGTATATCTGCGCCTTAAAAGATCAAGCTTGTGCTGCCACGTCACCTGGTTCTGCAATGCCTCCGCGATGCCGTTGAACGATTGCCGTGTCATTTCATTTCAGACTGTACTGTGCTCTTTGCTGTACCGTAGGTGGTTTTGTGGTTTATGTTTTCTCTGCACTATTTCGGTACCACGCCTCCAATTTACAGCCTGACTTCGAAGTGCTACACATGTTCGGTTCGACATGATTCGACACGATACGTCATAGCCGGGCGGAAAAATATATTATAATACGATTTTCCCGCTGTGGCTGCGCCCGGTTGTACCTAATCATGACGACCCGGACGTATGTAGGCACCCCTTAGCACGTCTTGCAAGAGATAGGTAAAGTACCCCATACACTTCTGTAGCGATATCATACTTATAAATTATGAATAAATAATCTATTTGGAGCTCTAAAAATGAGCAATCGGAACCGGATTTACTTGTATTTATTTGTACAAGACAATGAAGATAAAAATAGCAGACGAAGATACCTGTTCGATAATGAAGCGTGATTGGTGGAGATCTGAATTATGCTAACCGCAGACTAGTCTACAATAGGGTCATGTATTTTATTTTACCTTCCTGTTTCCGCCAAACTGGTAACCTAGGGTTTTTAGACATGCCAATTAAATACAGAGTTATTAAGATTGGTAGCGTTTCTGAAGGCTCTTTTTTCAGCGGATCATAGGCTGATACTTTGTTAAGATTCGTAAATATTTTTGGCCAACAACCCTTGAACTAGTTGGCAATTCGAAGCAATTTTAATAACAAAAAATATCACCGAGAACTTTTTAGAACTGGTTTCAGACAATTCTCTTAAAAATTTTACAAAAAATTAACGTTCCATTACTTACCTTGACCTCGAAGTTTATAATGCAGTCATTAACACATCAAATTATGAAACACCTAACTATGTCACTGCCAAACGACGATACACGATGGAACAAACATTATAATAACATTCTGCCTTTATGATACAACAGACAGACAGACTCATGAATTATCCTTTTCTTAAGTGAATGTCTACCTTTACTGGAGGCACATCCAAAATGACTTCCAACCTTTTAGATGTGCCTTATTATTAGTTATATTGACAAACTTTCCAAATTCTATCGCTTTTTCCTACTTGACAAGGACGGATTGGGAGCGGTTTTCAGCAACCTAGTTGCTATGGAACACTGATATGCTCAGCGGGGTAATTGCGTCATTTTTACAGTTCAACAATATTCACTGCGTTATTGACGTTGATGAGCAGACAAATTTTTCGAACATATGAAGCAATGGATTTGCAATAGGCTTCAAAATGATTCAGATTGTGATTGATAGTGTGTTACGTAATTAAGGTGCAGGTCAGACATTTTCGTTGGTTTCCTAAGTCAACTAAGGGCGAATTTCACCAATGAAACTGAACGTGATCAGCACATCTAAATGGCGTTCAAGAGCTGTCAATGTCAATGTGAGCTGATAGCGTTGTTTCATTGGTGAAATTTGCACTAAGAGAGCCACTTCCTGGCTAGGGGGGTAATGACCAGAAATAATTATAAAAAACCGGCCAAGTGCAAGTCGCACTCGCACACGAGGGGTTCCGTACAACAATACAATATTTAACACTACATACTTAAAAAAAACACGTTTCTTGTATTGTTTATTTTATTTTTATTATTTGTTGTTATATCGGCAATAGAAATACACACTCTGAAAATTTCAACTGTCTACCTATTATGGTTCATGGGATAGAGACCCCTGACAAACAGACGTACAGACAGCGGAGGCTTAGTAATAAGGTTCCGGTTGCATCCTTTGGGTACGGAACCCTAAAACAGATGTTTGACTGCCACTTATGCCTTGGTAGTTATAAAAGCACGCAAGCCTACACGTAATTTGTAGAATTTACAATATTTACGTAGATTTATAAGGTAGCTAAGGTACCTCAAAAGGTGGATAAGTTACCTCATACGTAGTAGTAGCGCAACGGATCATACTCTTAATATACTTACCTTAATCATTAAACTGAAGCCAAAATCAAATGCCTTTGTTACGTAATCATAACGATAATGTTATTTACTGGTGTCATTGATTTAAAATGTTATGATAAATCTTTCGTCTCATGAATACTCACCATGACAAGATTATTACTCGACATAAATTAGGGTCTTAAGATTTTTGATAAGTCACGACGTGTCTTTAATAATAATAAAAAAACCATCTTGTCATAGTTCCAGTTTACCAAGTATTAACATTTGTCTTTTCTTCTTTTCCAGGGTGTATGTCTGCGCTCTGCATATTCGTACTGTACACGAAGCACCTAATCATCGTGTACCTCTACCTGACGTCTGTCGGTCTAGTCTTCGTGTCCTATTGGACCAATGTTTCGGCCATCAAACAGATGCAGGCCTTAACGCTAGTCGAAAACTCACCTCACCATTCCACCAGCATCTTAGAAGACATATTAAATTTAAATGTTAAAAACCTCATCGACGTCGATGGACCAGGTATTTTGGTCATACAAAACTACGCTATACAGTTCTTGTTGGCAGTTATATTCAAGTATGTCCACCTCGGACCCCGACATTCGACCGTACAGAAGCTTCTACCAATCAGCTTCATGGCGCCCTCGTTCCTAGCGATGTTGCCAGTTCCTCCGAACCTCCTGCACCACTCGCCGGTGTTCTCCACGCTGTTGCCACTCTTGTTGGTAAAGTACGTGCTATGGTCGTCAGCGTACAATGTGATACAGGTGGTGTACGCGGGCTACCAGCACGGCCGGTTGTTCGTTAGTAACTACGGACTGTCAGCACTCGTGGAAACAGAATGGATGCGGTTGAATGTTCCGTGCGTCTTGCGAGTGTTCTGGGTGTTGCGTGTCGCTGAACACGCCCTAATGCTCCTCGTGGACAACTATGACGAGGAGGCCGAAGAGGGCCTTAAAGTTTCTACTTTACTAGCTGTCCAATCGCTTGCTTCGATGACCAAATCGCTGCTAGTAACTGGATGTGAGACAATAACTGCCGTACTCGGCATGACTTCTGTGATCTCATTCTTTTGCCACTATATCGGTAATTTCTTCCAATGGATTCTGTTAACGGATGAAGAAGAAGACAAAAGTATAGGAACAGTGTCGGCCATCCTGTTCTACATACTTGCCTTGCAGACAGGATTAACATCGTTAAATCCCGAGAAGAGGTTCATACGACTGTGTAGGAATTTCTGCTTGCTGTTCACAGCTCTCTTACACTTTTTGCACAACATTGTGAACCCTATGCTGATGTCTTTGAGCGCATCGCACAATCCAAGTACACACAGGCACGTCAGAGCTCTGGGAGTGTGTGGCTTCTTAATAATGTTCCCGATCTCTTTACTTGTGTACCTGTGGTCGCAGCACACAATTTCCACGTGGCTATTAGCTGTGAGCGCGTTCAGCATAGAGGTTATAGTCAAAGTGATCGTCAGCCTTATGATATACTCACTATTTTTAATTGACGCGTATCGAAGTACATTTTGGGAGCAGCTCGACGACTATGTGTATTACATCCGAGCATTCGGGAACACTATAGAGTTTTGTTTCGGTATATTCTTGTTCTTCAACGGTGCGTGGATCTTGTTGTTCGAGTCTGGGGGAGCTATTCGCGCGGTCATGATGTGCATCCACGCCTACTTCAATATATGGTGCGAAGCGCGAGCCGGCTGGTCCGTGTTCATGAAGCGACGGACTGCTGTCAATAAGATCAACTCATTACGAGAGGCCTCAGCGGACCAGTTGAATAGATTAGATGACGTATGCGCGATATGTTATCAAGAAATGCACTCAGCTAAGATAACTCGCTGCAACCACTACTTCCACGGTGTCTGTTTGCGGAAGTGGTTGTACGTTCAAGACAGGTGTCCTCTTTGTCACGACATACTATACAGAATAGAAACGGATGGCAACAAAGAGAATGAGGGCAACGAGGACAACACTAACAACCAGAACCTGCTGCTCGAAGAGGACCCGGAACTCTTATTGGGCGAGGGCGTCAGATGACTCGCTCATGACTAGGCGACTATAGCGTGTACCACTTAGATTAAACTTAGTATCAATTTGGAAACTGACTAATTTGAGTGGTATTTTTTCGATTTGTATAGTAAGTTATTGTTTTTTTTTTATATTTTAAATCAGATCGATATACCTGTGATTTAAGGTTTAAATTTTGTCTTGTGATGTATGGTTTTTTTTCTCAATAATGCTGTGTGAGGTTACTTAGTATAAGCTTAGTGATTACTTACTCGATGCTTACTTTTGTCGATGTCTCCTGTAATGTACACGATCCAGACTTTAAAATTGCAAGTACTCGATAAAAATCCTTATATTGGAAATGTTTTTTAAATTAGTAGACGGAAAACATGAAGCTATTTGTAAATAGTTAAGGTATTTAGAAATAGCTTATAATATTTGGAGGTAACTTAAATGAAAAAATATAAAAATAGTAATTTTTTCCCATAATAAACTGTAAATAAACTATTACTTTAGTAGTAAGTGTGTTTTTTCTATTTGTACAAGGTACGACACGATGATGATACTATGGACGACTGTTGGATTGAATGACTACGCATTTAAGGATGTTATTGTTTCTCTGCATATAATATAGATTTTACGAAGTCTCAGTTACTGCATTAAATGTCGATGAGTGTGTGAAAGCGCTTTTGTTTCACGGCATCCTGCTGGCCTTGTCGCCAGATTCCTCTCTGGATCCTTACCCTATTCCCGCCATCCATACGATATTTTTGTCAAGTATTGTGTATCGTTCCTACTTTTCTCTAATGTAAGGTTCTCCAATTTCTCACCGTCACCATTCTTCCGTGGGAAATGATACAGAAAAATGTTCAGTTTTCCCCTATGATTCTGAAACGACTTCAAATTTGCAGTTTGCTGTAGATAGCCTTGATCGCTAGAATGCCGGCGCTACCTGGTTTTAAATTTTATACCAAATTGACATTTTTTTTCTACTTGGCTGCTCGTAGTTGCGACCTCTGAGGTCGTGGCTACTTAACCGGTCATTCCTGTGGGTGCCTTAAGCTAACTTAAAGCCTCCAGCCAGGGGCGAATTTCTTAATTTCTAAGTGACCGCACGCTAAGGGCACCCCCTGTGGGGTAAAAACCTCGGCTTCGGGCGTCACTGAGGGGAGGGCAGCAAGGTGGGACAGGTTGGATCGAATTTATAATATTATTATTAATCGGGGAAATTAAAGCTACAGGCTCAGCTACGGCGCGGGCTGGCGCTTCGTCGAGCAAGGGTCGGGGGAGGGCAAATTGACTTGTGAGTGTCTTAGAAGATATAGAGAAATAAGCATTTCATTTCAAAGGTTGCCAGTGCAAGAAATCTACCTACCAAAATTAGTTAAAAAACCTACCTACTATTTCATTTTAGTGCTATTAAATAAATTTGTACATAAACGTAAATAGATTGAATGATAAAAAATCAAAACACAGGAGTCAATCAGGTTGACCTCTAGCAGAAGTCGTTGACCTTGCCGATTGAACTTTATCACATGCCACAGCTAACTAAGTTGTTATATATTGAATTTACATTATTGAATATTTATTTATTTTCAGTCTGACTTTAAGCCGAGCGATATTTTAATTGCCGGTGGCATAACATTAATTATAGAAACAATAAATGTTTTACCCTCTGAACAATGTGTTGACGGTGCAAGTAATTTGCTGCTTCAATTATATTGTATGATAAGGGCAAGAAATTTTCGCGGCAACCAGCTTTTAAAACTGTAAAGGCTGACTTTGTTTTATTTTAAAATGTCCCTTCCTCACCACATTGCCTCGTGTATTCCTATACTCCTCATCGCTGTACCCCTACTGGTGGGGACAACACCTGAATCAAGATCTACCATGGTAGGTATCGATAAACCTGTCGAATAGTGTGACCCTGGTAAAAAATCCAAGTGTCTATGTACGAATTTCAGTGACTACTGCTCTAATCAATGCAGCTTCATCAATTAATAATATTTAAATCATAGCTGAGATATTGGCCAAGCGACAGCTTATCAAATAAAAAATTAAACGTAAATAACGTACTCAACATAATATTATTTAGGTACACTATCGTACAGAAAAACCCACTAAGTAGGTATCTAATTAATGACGAGGCCCTGTATCAACAAATGTTTTTATAATTACCTGCTATTATTTACGCCAGGTCCCAATAAGTTGATTCAATGTAGGTAGGACTTCTACCTCATAGGTTCAGCAGAGTCACTAATACATTGACCTTTGTGCTAACAATTTCACACCTAACGAAATACAAATACTTATCTTTAATTAGGTAGGTACAATACCGGTAAAGTTCCGAGATAATGTACTATGAACAGTCATTGTGAGTAATATACTGATATAAATTAATTCTTGGTATTTTCGTTTCAACTAGAGTGCAAATGGCCATCATCAGCTTAGGTCCCTCTGACACAGGATTGTATAAAAAAAACTGCTTGGGAATGTTGACTTCCTCTTCGTCTCTAGCAGGGGCATTCAAATCTAGTTTTGAAGGTCGCTTTAGATATTTTATTTGTATAGCATACCAAGAGTTTTCGTACATGAAATCAAATAATGCATTGTTTATTTGACTTTCCTGTTGTTCAACCTTCCGAATCAAGATAAGTATAGATTCATTGAACTCATAAATAGTTTTGTATTTCATTTTAAAACTGCCTCAGCTTGGCTTATCGAAGGAAACTACAGCACCTACCTAAATGAGAACGGTACTGGTTATTGCATATTACCTGGATTTGTAATAATTACCTACTTGAATTAGCAAGGAGCCTAGGCAATCACCTTGCGTAACGCCTAATGCAAAAACAATAGCACCTAGCTGGTTACAGTAGGATTTTACTTCCACCGTCTCTGAAACTACATAACAAATTATTCAACACAAATACTATGTAAACAGATATTTAATTAAAAACAATAACATTATAAATACATGGTGTACAAACACGAACGCTTTAGTTGAATACAAGATCCTTGTAGTTGGACAGTAAGTAGTAGTTGGATACGTGGCAGTTGGTCGAAGTGCGAACGACGGTCGTACGATCAGCGCGTTCGAAGTTGGCTTTCACGATCTCGTAGTAGCGACCGTCACTGAAAAGGAGAAAATGAAGTTTTAAATGCATTAAATGGATGTGTCTTCAGAAGCATAAATTGCAGCAGAATCATCCAAATTCTGGTGTTTGAATCTAAAATTCTACTCAAATACACTAACATTGAACGGTAAAACCTGTTTTTTTTTAAAGTTTTATTGTACCGTTGTAGGGCCTAGGTCTAAATTGTAATTAGTAGTTGCAATTAGATGACAAAATAAACTCTTTTTCAAAAAACATTGAATACAAACCCTAAAAATTCTTGCAGCTGTTATACCACTTCTAACTTGAAACACTTAGCTATACATACCTACTTAAAGTGATGACTTGAAAACTTAACAAGGTGTATAGGCACTAGAGGCGTGCGCCGATCGGCGTGGCGCACACCGCCGGAAATTTTAGCCACGCCGCCGATGTTGTAATATTCTAGTTTTAGGTACAATGCAGATATACTAGTAAACTAAACACTATAAACGTGTAAATATTAGGTCTTTACCTATGAAATTGCCGTTCTGCAGTACTGGCCATTTCAAATCAAAATAATTTTTGTTTGGCTAAGAATTCTAATTTCAAATTAATTTTATTTTAAAAACATGGATTTTTTTTTCTAAAAGTAGTCATTTCTTTATTGATTAGTGTTACATTTTCATCGCATTTCAATCTTTTTCGTCATCATGGATACGTTAAAAATTCGAGTAATTATGGAATATGAGTACCGTCGTGGCAGCAACGCGGCACAAGCGGCACGCAACATCAACGACGTTTACGGAGCTAACACTACAAACCAACGCACCACCTGTTATTGGTTTGCTCGCTTCCGTTCTGGAAATTTCGACCTGAAAAATGAACCTCGCGGTCGTCCGAAGACTTTGGTCGACAATGACGAATTAAAGGCGATTGTGGAAGCTGATGATACACAATCTACGGCTGAATTAGCAGCAGCTTTCGACGTTAGCGTCAAAACAATATTGGTCCATTTGCGTCAAATTGGCAAGGTAAAAAAGCTTGACAAATGGGTGCCCCACGAACTCAATGATCGCCAGCGCGAAGTACGCGTCGAGACGTGCCTTGCACTGCTCAACAGACACACAAGTGAAGGAATTTTGAACCGCATTGTTACCTGCGATGAAAAATGGATTCTGTTTGATAACCGTAAGCGCTCAGCAAGTTGGTTGGATCCTGGTTCAGCACCTAAACAATGCCCTAAACGAAAACTTACCCCTAGAAAAGTGATGGTCACTGTTTGGTGGTCTAGCGCCGGTGTGATTCATCACAGCTTCTTACCAAACGGGGTGAGCATTACTGCAGATGTGTACTGTGAAGAACTGAACACAATGATGGAGAAGCTGGCGCATCTCCAACCAGCATTGGTCAATCGCTCGTCTCCGCTGCTCCTGCACGACAACGCGCGACCTCATACTGCACAGCAGACGGTCTCCAAGTTGCAAGAACTGGGGTTGGAAGCTCTCCGTCATCCGCCCTACTCACCAGACCTTGCGCCTACAGACTACTACTTTTTCCAGATTTTGGATAACTTCTTGGCGGGAAAAAAATTTAATACCCGAGAGGCAGTACAAAATGCCTTTGAAGAATTTGTTGCCTCCCGTCCAGCTGATTTCTTTAAGAAGGGCATCAATAAACTGCCACTGCGATGGCAAAGATGCATTGATTGCATGGGTGATTACTTCGATTAATACAAATAAAAAATTCATGAAAAAAATTCGTTTAAATTTTTTCATACAAAACGGCAATTTCATAGGTAAAGACCTATTATATGCTTATTGTTTTATTTCAACGTATTTGTTTACGTAAAAATAAATGAGCATTAAATGGTAGGCAGGACGCACAAGTTGAAGACCTTAGTCTTGAAACATTGTCGTATGGGCGGGCGAAAAGAAGACCTGACGAAGTTTTCCACGCTGCCCAACCCAACTGGATACTTCTGCCAGCTTCTTTTTCGAAGTGATCATGACTCCCAGATAGACATACTCATTCACTACTTCGAGTAGCAAACCTTCGATGTTGATCGGACTCAGCAAGACGTGTAAGTTGTAAGTGACATAAGTCTTATCCAAATACATGTCGAGGCCAACCAGCCCAGAGGCTTAATTTCATTCATAGGCAGTGCAGCATCTGGTCTAAATGTCCCAGCGACTCTGTCATTATGATGATATCGTCGGCAAAGCTCATAAAGATGTGAGATGTACTCGCCGTGCACTTTGATTGTTCAGTCTAGTTTATCTTTAAGACAACAGATTGATGAACAATTTCGGGGATATCATATCGCCCTGTCTCACCCCTCCGAGCAGTTCGATGGGGCTGGTTTTCTTATCCTGGATCTGGACAGTCATCGTGGCAGCATCATACAAACACCTCAACACTTCGATGTAGTGCCAGTCAATTCGACATGGCTGCAGAGAGGCCAGAACTGCCCTTATCCCGATGGAGTCTTTCTCGTAGTCTACAAATGCCATACACAGCGGCTGATTATACTCTGCGGTCATCTGTGCAATTTGCTGGACGGCATGGATGTGGTCTACGGTACAAAACCCTTTCCGAAACCCGGCTTGTTCTGGTCACCTGTCACAAATCTCCCGGTGAGACGGTTCGTGATGTCTCTCCAGAACAGTTTCAGGTACACTTGACTCTGAAGTGAAATTAGTCTATATTTATAGTTCTTCAGCAAGATTTTATCATCTTTTTGAAGAACAGAACCTTTGCACCTGCCTCCTTTCGGGCGCTGTACTTTCTTGGATGAAAGAATTGAAGAGACTCGCAAGCTCTCTCAGGATTGGGGCCCCGCCCGCCTTAAAGAGCTTTGTGCTAATTTGTTTATCATCAGGTGGTGGTATTTTCACCATCCACGCCGATGACGCCGCCGCCTCCGACGAATTTATACGTCTGACGCCGCAGCCGGTAAGAAAGACACCGGCGCACACCTCTGGTGCATACCATTAACTATTTAGAGTTCTTACTAGATATAGAAAATGCCGAACATTACGTCCGCCTTTGTACGGTTTTTTTTACTCGTGCATAAATTTTAATAAATACTTAAATATAGTGATTTATTAGACAAACGCAACGTTAGGTACTCACCTGAGCACCAAACACTTAAGTTTCGCGCACTTGACGCGCAGAATATCAATTGCTTTCTGACTCTTGTCGCTAAAACGTAAGTTCTCTGGATCCCAACGTAGTTCCAGACGTTCTAGGTTGGGACAGCTGTTCGCTATGCCGTCCATCAACTGAAAAGACAGATTTATGATAAGTATACTGTGTGTGTGGTTACTATCTAATTTGCGATCTCCTAACTGTATTACATAACAATTTAATGATCACCTAAAACAGGGCTTCCTCTCTCCTACCCTTTTTGCTGTGCCCTACAGGGTCCATAATGATCTCAATTATATTAGTTACCACCTAAGTACACATTATGGTAAAGCAATAAAAATATTGAGTATTGAGTATTGTATTGCAATCAGCCATTTCAATCTCTTTTCTAGATAAATCGAAAAGAGTCTTGATTCTTTAGGCTCGATATAACGATGCTATTTGATGACATTTGAAATGTATTCAAAGATGGTATCTACTTACAGTTGATCTGTCACTATCAGTAATCAGTTAATGGTATTTGATGGTATTTGTTTGGTATCGATTGTATGAGAAAGAAAAAAATCGTTTTCTTGTGAAATTATAGTAGCAATATGTCGCAAAAGTAAATCTGCTGTAGATTATAAAACTTACTTGATCAACGTGGATATTGACGCCAAGGCGTTCTTGCGTGCCCATGATAAGAATTCTGAAACAAATCATTATAAAATTAACGCCTATCTTGTTTATCCTTAACATTACAACAGTGTGAAATTCATGCCGCTAAGCATTTAAGTGCTAACACCTCTACGCAATTTAGCTGTGAAGGTATGGCCCTTTCTCCATGTAAATAACGCTAATTGTTGCAGTTGACTTACTGGTAGGGTAAAATCATCAAATGAAATGAGTTAAGAGTAAAAACATACTTCCAAGATCGGGCTTCCGCAGGGTACTCTACTAAGCCCTGTATTGACGGGAATATAAATTAGCGTGATTCCTGTATATTATGTATTAACTATTGCTACAAGGCCACAATTATCAGAATTCATTTATTGGGACGGTTTTGTTTCAGAAATAAGTCCATAGAGATTCTCCGACGAGTTTTGAGATCGACCTAAAGCTTTAGTTATGAGCTGGTCAAACATCTCCTTTATTACTCACTTGGCGTTAACGAGTAGCTGCAGCACACTCTGCCACAGCTGGTCCGTGATGTGCGGCATCCCGCTGAGCACGAGGCCGTGCAGCTGACTGCCGTGACGCGACAGGAAGCGGTGCAGCGCCTCATCTGTCAAGTTGTCTGATGAGTCCACATCCAGGCCTACCAGGTTTCTGCAATAAATAGGTGTTGTTGATAGTTTAGCCGTAAGGGAATACATTTAATTGAGAGAATCCTTATTTAAAAAGTTTAGTGTCTTAGGGCGCCGGCTATCTAGTGCATAGGTCCTAAAACAATCTTTGAGCTTGGGATTGGCAAACCGGCCGACAACCCACCGCTTTATTAGCATCAATCGTGACTGTCGATTCATCGTCAACTTTTCAGGCAGTTGAGTCATTTTCACAGGAAGTAGTAGCCCCTCCAAATCTTATCATGACAATGTTTCTTGGCGGTAGAAATATTTCTCCATTGAATTAACAAGAAAACTACTACCTACTACTTGTCATGCGTATTAAAAATAGACCTTACCTTGCAGTACCCGCCTCCACCCAAGCCTTCAGCACGGAGTCATTGAACCCGTTGATCTGTCCGGCGCTCAAGAACCTGAGGTTCTGTGTCCTGGTCAGCATGTCGATAAGGCACTCCGTCGACAAGTCCGTGGCCGTTACATCCAACTCCTGGATCGAAGACTTCTCCCATTCCACTTGCATAACGTGCTCGGATTGGAGACCTGACGGACATGAGACTTACGATTGAACAAGCTTCACATAATATGAGTGATGTTGCTATAAAAGTAGTGTCAGAGAAGCCTAGCACAGCGTTGTCTTCGTCTTTCAAAATCAATACCTTTAGGTCTGCATAGCAGTTCAATGCTGGACCTAAGTCATCGAAATCGCACTGCAATGAGGGCTATCGCGCTTGAGTTCGCCGCTAGAGGCGCTAGTGTAGAGTAAGGTCTCTAGAATGTCCAATGTACTGAGCGTTCACTGTTTGCGAGAATTTTTATCACGGATTTAAACTAATGATTCATAATTGTTGTAATGGTGTGCCATTCATTATGGCTTAAGATTTTAAGTAATAAGTTAGGATCTATTTTGTTAGCACTTGAAGGAACAATAATATTTGTCTGCTTCATGCTTGCCAATTTTAGGAACATTATAATCTAAATATTCTTCTGAAGTTTTAAAATATAATAAAATAAAAATAATATGAATTTATGGGTACTTAAACATATCCAAAACATCCAATAAAAGTACTGACAGGACCTTACTCGCCAGTGGCGCCAACTGGTGAGCACAAAAACGATAGCCCCCATTGATGGACTGGGTCACAGGAGCGTGGGACATTTAATTGGCCCAAGCAAAGAGAAGCCCGTTACCCAGCAGTAGTTAGTTAAAGTACTAAAGTCGGGCTGTTGATGGTGGGTTCATTAAATATCGAGTTTCACTCGAAATGAGCAAATTGAGTCAAACTTAAATCCTTAGACTTACGTATTTTGATAATATTAGGACATTTCAAATCGACTCCGAAGGTTCTATGCTGGTTTTTTCTACAAAAGTGAGTAAAACTTACTGCATCCATTCATAAGCAGGCAGGTGAGTCTCCTAGAGCGTTGGAACAAAGTCTTCATGGTGGAGCCCGTCACTTTGTTGCAGAAGTTCACTGCTAAGCACTCCAGCTGTAAACAATAAGTTCAATATTTGTACGATTATAAAATATAAAAAAATCCTTTATTCTTATTAGGCTGTGAATGACAGTCCCTCAAAACGCCCGCCCTACTCCACATCCTTGTGCTTTAGCTAGGAAGAAGAACTGGCGCCAAAACTCCTCAGCAGTTGTACTACATATTTATTGAGAACCTATCTTATATATAAAATTCTCGTGTCACAATGTTAACAATGTTAGTTACCTTACTCCTCAGAAACGGCTTGACCGATTTTTATGTTTTTCTTGTGTATATTTGGTAGGTCTGAGAATAGGTCATAAAGTATATTTCATACCGCTGCGGGCCTACGTATAAGTCTGAAATTATCGGACGGGAACGTAGGTACTGTAGAGGTGTGAGGAACAAGGGTCTAAAGTTCACTCATCCTGTATAGAAAAGGGAGGATTCTCCGACCAGACGCGGTATTGTGTGTCTAGTGGGCTGCTGCCCTATGATAGATACCGGGATGTTGTAATTATATATGCTAGTTGCGCGGTAAATTCTGCTTGTGCGATGCAGGATTTTGCGTGACATCAGTGTGATGCGTAGTACGCATGTGGTAATGTAGAGGTCGCCACAGCGCTACTGGGATAAAAAGTATCCTTCGTCCTTACACAGGTCATGGTCTCAAATTTTATTGAAATCCGTTAAGGCGTGAAAAATTAACAGATAGATTTCCTTTCGCATTAATTTATAATATTAAGTATGAATTATGATGAGATACTGATTAATTAACATTACCTGAATACAATTAGAGCTGAACGCATCAATATGGGAATCATCCACGAAGTTGATGCCATAAAGGTTGATAACGCGAAGGTTAGGGGTGGCAGACTTGAGCTTGTGGACGTTGATGACTTCGTATATCTCCTCCTCTTCTTCTTCTACCTTCTCGTATGTGCCTGAAAGAAATAGTGACAGTTTTGTCAGCGTAGTCTTTGCATAGGGCGGAATTCACTAGCAGGAAGCCTCTAGTCAAAAGTAACTAGGATAACACCAGTGAATTCATAAGATTTTACGTCCTTTAACCTTTTGAGCAGAGTTGCGGAAACGTGTGGCGATGCTATGACCTATTATAGATGATAATACGTATTATATTTTTATAATACGTATTATCTATTATCATTGATATATTTCTACAATGGTTTAAAGGAACCTACATTGTTAGTAAATGCCAGCTTCACCGATCATGGTTGCGATTTACGTACAGCTCAAGCAGAAGACATATAATACTTCAAATTGGAAGTTGTTAATACCTACTTGCCTATGTACAAAAATGTGGACGTCACGGAACACCCGGCAGATGTAAACATGGAGGGAATAGGGCATGACGGCATAAGAGAGCGCCATGTCGTTTGCCGTCGCACCATAAGAGTCCATCTTACCCCCAAGGCGCACCAATAAATGTTTCAGGTCAAAAATGCGTTCAATTAGGTTTATTAATTTAGGCAGAATCCAAAGATTTATGATGCGTTCATTTTATATGTAGTTATACCAATGACGTGTTATACATAACCGTGGGTCGAGGAATTTATGAGTAAAAAAAGAATTTTCAGAATCGGTCCACAATTGACGGAGAAATCGCTGAACATACATAAAAAAAAAACGTACATACAGTCGGACATATAACCTCCTCCTTTTTGGAAGTCGGTTAACTAGCTTCTGTCCGCGACTTGCTTCCGCGTGAAATTTCTTGTTTTAACATAAAATTGTTTTCGCTTAGCGTTCTTCCTGATTTATTTTTTCTCGGTTCGTAATGGTCCAGCGTGATGATAAATAGTCTTCCTTTCTCAAGATTTAGGCTTTCAAATGCATTTTTTTTTTTAAATGCGGCTGGTAGTTTCAGAGATTAGCGCGTTCAAATAAAAAAAAAATCTTCAGCTATATTATATTAGTAAGATAAATGAGGAGAGTGGTGGTGGCCCAGTGGTAACGGCCGCCACTTACGAGTTGTAGGTCGTAGGATTGAACCCAGACAGGCGCTTTATTTTGTATGAGTAAATTATTTCATCACCCCTGCTCTCAAAACGATGAAGCAAAACATCGTAAGGAAACCGGCATGTCCTAGAACCAAAACTTCGAAGACATGTGACATCTACCAACCCGCACTTGACAATTCAAAAGTGCCTGTAATTGGTTTATTTGAAATAAATGCTTTGAGTTTGAGTTTGAGTTTGCACTGGGCCCGCGTGGTAGATTACGGCCCACTCCCTCTCACAGAGAGGAGGTCTGTGTCCCAGCAGTGGGAACATTATAGGCTGATTATGTTAAGAAAGATAGATGAACTAGTTAACGTTCCAATCTGCTAGTAGTAATACCAACATAGATTGTATAAAATTGTTCCAAAAATTCCGGTTAGCATCTCTCATCCAGGAACCGAACAGTAGGCGGCGGGGTACCTGGAATCTGAACCCGAAATTATTTCTTAGTAGAGTAATTTGTTTTTCGTTTGGAAGCAACAATTCAACAAACAGATTTTTTTTTTGATCTTTTAGTTCTATTTAACCGACTTCAAAGGGGAGGAGGTTCTCAATTCGTCTTTGTTTTTTTTTTGTATGTATGTTACGCGATATCTCTGGCAATTGTTGAACGATTTCGTTTTTTTTTTTAATATATATTGTATGCCTCAGGGGTTCCATATACATTTTATTAACTTTGCTTTGGTAGTTTTTCATTTAGCTTCAATAATACGTATGTTTTCCACTTTGTGTAAAGTCAGTTGTATTTTATGACAATTTAACATCCTCAAACTGTGAGGTAACCATTAGGTAGGTACCTACCTATCAGTATCTTTGTCAAATTCGCACTCTAGAGGTACAAGATACAAGCGACGCTTAGTTTGTGGCTCCCGAACATGTTACATACCTACTTATTATATACTCGTGTACCTATCTTTGATGAATATAAACGTATATATAACTTAGCAACTCTTTATTCGTCAATGGTTAAATTATAAAAGCATCTGCATATCGATGTCGGCAAAGCCTAAAGTGCTTGGGGAGGCCCATGTCCATCAGTGGACGTATTTCGGCTGAAATGTTGATGATGATGAAAAGATAAATATGCACAATAAACTCACCAATAAGATGCAGAATCTCCAGGCCATTGATAAAGTTGTAGATCTTCCTCATGAAGCCCTCCATGAAGATGACCTCAGACAGACAGATGCAGAGGTACCGCAGCTTTGTGGGAAACGCTTGCATCTCTGAAAAGTCGTGCAACTGCATGGCTGGAAGAAGAGGAAAGAATCAATCTGTGTAGCCTATTCCCAACTCTGTTGAGCTCGGCTTCCAGTCTTACCGGATACTAGTATTTTATATGGAGTGACTGCCTGTCTGACCTCCATAACCCAGTTACTGGGTAACACGATACCCCTTCGAAGACTGGTTGTCAGACTTAGAGAAAAGTTTGAGGGTTTTATTTATTTATTTGGTAACCTATATTGTCTCACTGCTGGGCAAAGGTCTCCGCAAAATTTTCCAGTTCTCTTTATGTTTTGTCTACTCCAGCCAATCTGACAAGAACCAGTCCAGATCGTCACGCCAGCGTTTCATAAATAGGCTTAAAAATGAGAAGGTTCTTTATTCGACTCGCAGCAAGATTCCTTAAGGCGGAACCTTAATATTACTGTATTGAATGACTATTTCATGAAATCATGACATTTGACGCCAATTCTAACTTAAGGAGTTGTATTGCTGATTCTAATGATTATAATTCTGTAAAGCCATATTTTTTACGGTCGCGAATCATATTTTAATCAAAATACAACCTGCAAATTGCAAAAAACGTAACATAATTTGAATTTCGCGGGCTATCTTAGCGCATCCCCCTTAAGGAGGTAAATACAAAAATTGGACTCTGATCACAGACTTCTGATTTTCAGTGGCTGAAATCCTAATACCCGATTTATGGAATGAAGACCAGCGATATGTCAAAATTAAACGCATGATCCAATTGGCTGTTGATTTTAATCGACCAATCACAGCAGTTGATACACGCTAGTAGCTTACTTTTCGAAACCGGCGGGGAAATTGCGTAACTTAAACATACTAACAGTAGGAATAGCTTTCATTCATTTATTCATTTTCAGTTCAACAACATTCATTGCGTTATTTACATTGTTGAGCAGACAAATTCGAACATATGAAGCAATTTATAAGCAATAGGCTTCAATATGATTCAGATTGTGATATATAGCGTGTTACGTAATTAGGGTGGTGCGGGCGTAAGATATGTACCTACCTACTCAATAGGTAGCTATTGATTCGAAAAATTATATCTATCGTAAATGCAGTAATGAACACAAAACACATACCTATGCATAAGTAAACCGGGAATCATTGTAAAGCCTCATAAATATTTTGTAACATGCAGGACAGGAATCGAATACTAGAACAGGCAACACGGGCGCAGCGAACTCACTGCATTTGCCTTGACGTGACAACTTGAAAACAAAGGTTCAGGCTACCATCAATTGGTAAGTAAGTAAACTGTTTTGTTTCCACGTAATTTCTGACATTACTTATAAGTATATTTATGTCTGCACAAATAGGAAACGCATTAAATGCTGACTTACCAGTACTAAAATCAAGCAGCATATGCGTCAAGTTGGGACACTTCGCAGCAAGCTCGTGAAGAACAGTGTGTGTGATCAGTTCTATTGGCAGCTCAATGTACCTCAGGGAAGGCCCGAACCGTATAGATATCAGTGCTAGAAGGGACTCCAGTGATCCTGAAAATTAGAGATTTCATTGATAAAATCATGAAGTTGCGGTTCTATTCAATATGCATGAAACATTAAAGCAGAAATTTCCAGCATCTACAGCGATAACTTAATTTCGTTCCTTTAAAATTTCTGTCACAGGTAAATTATCTTTAAAAGATTGAAAGCTCGGGAATGAAATAGCACAAATCAGATATAAATAGAGTTGCGATGATTTCATTTCTTATAATATAGGATTTAATTCCATCTTAGACTTAGACGAACTGTTTTTTAAATGATTACGCCTCTGCTTAACCCTTAGTTGATTTTGGCCCGATCAAAAGTACCCTAAAATTATTCAGTATTTGTATTACTAACGCCATCTATTAGTAATTTTTAAAAGTATTGAATCAACATCACCACAGATACTAAAAGAATAAATAAAACCATATTCGATGGGGTGGCTACGTAACAAAAAAACGTCTTAGATGGTAGAAAATCATTCGTTCTATATGGTTCTAATTTCAGACTCATCTTAACTACTAGTTTTAGGGGTTCTATTTATAGAGTGTGAACCTACCAACATGTAATCCTGAGATTTCTGGTCGTAAACTGACGTGGGTCCATAGTTTTGTGTCGTAGGCGACCATGCGCCATCTTTTGCATACCGTTGCCATTCGACATATTTCTCGATGTGTAAGATATGAAAATATATTCAGTAATACTTTGTCTGGTAACTTCTCTATAGTCTGAAACAAAATAGGAAGCACATTAGGTTATTTTATCCTCCTAATCATTTGTCATTCGTTCGTGGCAAGCGTTGTGACTGCATATTGGCACCTAACTATCAGAAATTAATTATTATCTTTCACAGCTACGGTCATAGGTAGAGTGGAATAATTTCAGAGTAATATATACTTAAATTATTGTCATTAAATATCAATCACTTCTAATGTTATAGATCCTAATTCATTCTTACTGTATTATTTCTTGCTCTATTTGTAAAGGTATTAATGTCTCTGGTGTTAAATGTACGTATACAGACAGTCCTTAAAAATATGTAAACATAATCTAAACAATAACAAGAACACATTTACATAACATTACCGTGTTAGCGAACGGGCTCCTGACTTGCCCGCCTTCAGTCAAGTAAACTTGACTGGCTTCCAAAGCCAACTGACCCCAAACATCAGTCGGGATATCCATAACGAATTTTTATACTACACACTAAATAAATCACGAAAAATACATTAAAATATACGATTTTCTAGCCGAATACTTTTCAGATTTACTTGATACGCACGTAAACTTCGACTCGAGCGCATAAATGGAACGCTCAGGTTAATTTTGGAATCATCCGGGATTGGACGAAGTGCGCGTGTTCGAAATATTTCAGTAATTCGTTGATTATTTACTCTTTAAAATAAAATGACACGGTATGACTGGAGAAATGCGTACAGCTGCTAATGATGATATATTTTTTTTAATTTATGGTGACTGCTTTTGATATTTTATTTTATTTAATAAAATTTTGTGAAGCGGGAAATTTGAAAGCTCTGCGTGCCGCGAAGCCGGAATTCAAACTTTTGAAGGTGCAATAAAACTTTTTATTTAGAGTTTTTAAATAAAAAGGACTCTTCTGCCTGTCGTTAGAAATGTATTCTATAAATAACTGTAGTTGATGGAGATACCAATTTGGATTTCTTCTGCTTAAAATCCTTGTGTCATCTAGCCAAGTGCGTCAACACCATAGACCAAGATTTCTATTTTCATAGATGCATTACTTGTCTCTACGCGCCTTCTGCTACAACATTGTATGCACCAGCAAGATAATTTAAAACTACTAAGGAAATGGTATATTTTTTTTTTCAATCTACATAGAAGTTGCATTGAATTTGTGCAGAATGAACCATTTTTTTTCGCTCTTGCTGTATTTCTAATGGGGAGAGTTCAAATTGAGTGATGAATGAAGTGTATACTTCATTCATCACTCAATTTGAACTCTCCCTTAGATACCCAACTCTTAATCATCATCGTAAGAAATTGTACTCTCCAAAGGCATTAATACTGTCTTAGGGGAAGCGAAAATTAATGCTAAATGCAGATGTCTTATTCATTAACGTACCCTTTCAAATTAATCAACACTACACATCTGTAATATCTCAAAAGTATCTTTTATCTTGTTGTCAGTCAATCAATCGTCTTTCGCTCTTCGTCCTCGATCACTGCAACTGATGATGAACCACCCGTGCTGAGGTGATATCTATATACCTACAACATATTGTCTGTATGTCTGTGCCGACATAATTTGGCAAGGCGGTATTTCCTGGATTGTGACTCAGGCGCTGATCTGTTTGTAATTCCTGTTAATATATTGTTTTCGGCGCGTGTAAGTGAGCAATGTATTAATTTGGATCATTTATGAAGAAAACATCGTGCATTGTGTGAATAAGATCGTTCGATTCCATCATTAGATTCCATCATTAGTTCTCTTACATAATTATTATTTGATAGAATCAAGTCGTAGAGTTGATTTTATTGCTGACACAATTTGTTTGGTGAGACGTACGATTCCTGAGACAAAAATAAATCATCTGTGTATACAACTAACACTTGTATTAATTAGCCGATAGGAGCGAAATTTGATTGAGAATATTTGGCGGCAAATTATCGGCAACACGGCTACATGCCATAAATTCCTAATTTGAAATGTCACGTTGTAGCCAGTTGTAGGATCATGTCTATCAGATCAATTTCTACAGTAACAACGTTTTAATTATACAGCCAGACTAATAGTTGACGCAATCCTGAAACAGATGCAAAACGAATTTTGGACGAAGATTTTTTCATTCGCAAAGCTTCCCGGACTATACTAATGGATTTCAAATTGCCTTCGAATGATTTCCAAATGAATGCGTTCAAAAATGTTCGAAATTTAAATTAAGCTTTAGAACTAAACAAAACCTTAACTATTTTTAACGTGACATCAATGGCATCTGCTACTAATTGTGCGTATACTAATTGTGCGTGTATATTAAATACAACAGCAGTTCTGACACAAAATTCACCAAATGCAATGATGTCTGCACCGATCTAAACATGATTCGCGATACAAATCTGAAGATAGTACCTACGTCAATGTTATGACGTTGAAAAGCCTGGTGTAATGGAAGTGGCGCCAACCTAATCCGCCCATTTGGAAATTAAAATATGTAATCCTACGAATTTAGAATTAGTCTCCACATTTACTAATAGACGACTCGTGGCTAAGTAGTCATACCCACACGGGTCGATCGATCAGGTTAAGCTACGCTTGCCGCGGTCGATCCGTGGATGAGTGACCATCTTGACTGTCATTCTAGGATCTTTGATAGTCGTTACGGGTTGGCAGAATCCCGAAAGTCTGACAACCAGTCTTACCAAGGGGTATCGTGTAACCCAGTAACTGGGTTGTGGAGTTCAGATAGGCAGTTTCCCCATGTGAAATACTGGACAGTTCAGAAAAGGCTAGGCAGATGATTATTTACTAATAGACGAAGATGAAGATGACGCAAATAAGCGAATGAAAGAAAAACAAAACAACTCTATCTGCATTCTTGTGTTATTTCCATTAAGAGATTGATACTGGCTAATGAAACTCAGGAATGATTTGGAAACGATGGGAGAATTCGAAATGAAGAAAAAAAACCTTCCGTATTCAAATCTCTGCACTTGTCAAAAGATTCACAATCACTGCACATCCTTAACTTGTTTATGGTCCAAACATTACCTTCCTCCTTGGTGGAGTAGGTGGACGTTTCGGAACGTAAGAACCTAGCGTTTGTGTTTCCTCATCCTGCATGATCGATCAATTAATTATTGTTTATGCACTTTTCTTAATAGCCTGCACACGACTGATTGCCTGCTTATAATCACAACAAGTAATTGTTTGGCTCAAATCAATCGTATGTCATTGTCGCTCAGATTATTTTTAGGGTGTCAGCTTGCTATAGCCTAACCTATGTATGCTGATATCTCATTAAGATAGGGCATTCCCCCATATATACTAGATACTAGATACTAGACTTATGATACGATATGATTTTGTTTCTATGGTGATAGCCCGAAAGTAAAGATTTTATCTTATTGTTATCGTTGGATTATTCTCGCCTTTTATATCACGTGACTGCCTTAATATTTCCATAGGTGAACTATTATTATGTAGAAGTATCTTCTAATCTTTTGAAGGACTTTTTTGTGGATATCATTTAATTAATTTTGAGTTAAGTATGTAATTTTATGTAGCGACAGTTTATCATTCTTTCCCACAGTCTTCAGATCTCAATGCCGAACAATCAAAATAATTGCCAGTGAATGAAATCAACATTCATATTCGCCGTTTTCCTAAGTCAAAGTGATACTGAATTGCTGATGCTGGTAAATGAACTATCAGAGTACTGTATCGACCGTTGCAGACGTACATAGAATTTCAAAGTCAAAACAATTAGTCAATGCCTTATCAAAGATTTACGAAGACGATTTAGAAAAGATACATTATGGAGCCATCTGGTAAAACGCGGAGGTATGTTCATTCGCTCGTTTCGCGTTTAAGATTAAGGGGGATGCGCCAAGGTAGCCCGTGAAATTCAAATTTTCTTACGTTTTTTGCAATTTGCAGGTCAGTATCAGGTTGTATGGTGATCTAAATATGAATCACGACCGTATCAAATATGGATTTACAGAATTATAATCATTAGGATCAGCAATACAACTCCTTAAGTTAGAATTGCCCTCAAAAGTCATGTTTTCATGAAATAGGCATTCAATAGGGTAATATGAACTTATAGAGATGTACTGCAATCCAAATCTCTTCAAAGTGAGAGTGAACAGGCTTCTTCTGGGTAAGCTCACTCCATCGTCGACTTTGTCTCTGTCATCTCTGACCTAGTCTAGAGTCAAGAGCAAACCCACCTAAAATAAAAATAAAAAAAATACAACCTCACAGTGACCTGCAAATTGCAAAACCGTAACAAAATTTGAGTTTCGCGGGCTTCCCTGAAGGTTCCGCCTTAAGATAACTCGTTAGATCGAGCAAAAGACACGCTAAATCCCCCTACCTCTTTACGAAACTCAGTCGTGGTGATATGTAGGGAGTTAAGTTATAAATAACCAAAAGCAAACGTTCATTAAAATCGTTTTAATCAATCTCCTGGTCTTTTCCCGCCTATTTTGGGATCGGCTTCCAGCCTAAACGGATGCAGCTGAATACCAGTATTTTACATCGTTTTTATTAAGGATGATATCGTTATTACTAAAGATTTAGTTTTTAGGCATTTTAATAAGGGTTTCGATCTAAATAATCAGTGGTATGATGTATTTTAACGACATGACGTAACGCGTATGGTAATTAAAAACACGATAAGGAGCTAAAAATAGATCGTCACTTCCGTCGAACATCCGAGGTGAATGGAGTTCTTTTAGGAGCACAATATTAACAACATAGTAACTTTATTAATTATCGACGAAATTATCCATCAAGAACATGCTTTTAGTAAGAACATTGGTATTGCTTTGAAACCTTTTAATGATGAACGACTGTGTTTGAAGAAGGAGGTTGACCTCACATCGTCAATCTTAAAAAACAGGCACTCTCTTATTTGTATGCCATAATTAGAACCATTGTGACTGAAATAGATCAAACATCTGTTAGCACGGAACACCACGCTCGCTCCTGAAATTGCTGATAATGAGAACCTCCATCCAGCGTAGTCAAATCTAATGTATAAACTAGATTTATTTCGCTGTCTCTGTTGACATTGGTACATTTTCAGCATATGTTCAGTAACAAACGGTACAAATAGTTATTCTGACTGTAGCCTCACAACATATATTTGAAAGTCTATTGTATGTTCACAAAAATATATAAAATTTCGAGAAAAGGTATGATATTCATAGTTTAAATAGGTACCCGGAATAAACAGAATCTTGCTCTACATCGCACTCGCCTGCACAGAGTAGGCAACTCGTTCATGGGTCAATTATATGGTTTTGCAACAAACTTCCCATTGTTATTTGAAACTTACCGATTAAACGATCTAAAAGCCGTATTAAAACCAAACTTTGTAAAAAAGGGTACTACAAAATTTCTGATTATTTATAAGACAGAAAAGCTTGGAATTGAGCTGGTCGCTCTGCTAAGCCTTGTGATAAACCCATAAAACAAGACATCTTAACAACTATCATGCAAAATCATCATTATAAACAACTTTATATATATATTGATATTGATGAATATTATATACAAAATATCATGAATATTTACCTACTTTGTAAAGTATTATTTTAATTTACATAATCAGCCTATAATGTTGCGACTGCTGGGACACAGGCCTCCTCTCTTCGAGAGGGCTGTGATCTACCATGCGGGTCCAGTGCGGGTTGGTAGATGTCACATGTCTTCGAATTTTTTTCATGAATTAATTGGCAATTTACCTATTGTCATAATGTTAATCTTTCTAAATAGTTAAGTACCTGAGAGATTCGCGGTGACGTAGATTATATATCAATGCCTCTGACAGCTCTCTTTTGCAAAATAAAGATGGATTTAATATCAGCAGCCCGACTCCACAGTAAAATTCTATACGACCTAATGCTGTGGAAGTAGCTAAACTAAACCAAACGCGGGGTTTCTACATCTGTTAACTGTCTTATCTTTCTAACAGCATAAGCGGCCGAGTTTTGCCGCACCGCAAGAGATGTTATAAATTATGAGGGGATGTTGTAATTTCTCGGCTAGCGAGATTCCTAAGAAAATCGTTTGATTAATAAATTCCAGTTCTTCTCCACGCAATATGATGTCACATTCGCTACTTCTAACATAAGGTAATTTAAATCTAGCGCATTTGTTTTTTTTGTCATTTACCGTAAACCAATCTTGGACCTGAAGAATAGAGTTATTCACGTCAAGATTTTGTGACCATCTGTCTATTTTAAAGTTCAATGATGTGTCATCTGCAAATAACACCATCTGCGGTTGATTTTGAAGTAACTGGGGTAAATTATTATTGTAAACTAAAAAGAGGAATGGACCCAATATTGAACCTTGAGTAACGCTAATTTAATTTAATTTTTATTTTAAGTCAAAAATGTTGATTCTAAAAACAAGCTTTTGTCTTAATACGATGCAATTCAGTGACTTTTTTCATATTTTGGGCAATCACAAACATCTACTCTGAGTTCTTTGATTATTATAATCAAAGGTTTGAGTTCTACTTACTTTTAAATAATCTGGTTATCAAATTAATGATGGGGAAAAGGAAAATTACCTGCGGTCTATGTACTTAGGATAAGAGCATAGAAATATGGGTTTAATGAAAAAATTGCCACCTTCCGCGTGATCGTAAAAATATTTTAATAGTCAAAAATGCAGCAATAACATCCTACGGCATGAACTGTAAAAGGTCCACGATGAGATTGATTCGATTTGAATTAGATGTTTACAAACTAGTGAAATGAAGATAGCTGGTCGGAACGATAATTCATGATATTAAAACTTAAAACACGAGTCAATCTAATTACACCGTAATGAATCAGTGACTGTCTCCCAGTCAGAGATTATTTAAAACTCTGTTCCTCACTGTCGTCTTTAATTACAATCTAAACTAAATAGGAAATGACCAGTAGCTGTAGCTTTTTATTTTACCAAAATTTATTTTCGTCTATTTAGATGACTTTTTAATTGTTAGTAGGTAATTTATTTCTTACTATTTCTTTTTTTGTATTATATGTAATAATAATTACCATTATCTGTTTCCTGCGAAAACTGGACCCCATGTCATCTCTGGTGATCGCCATCGCAGCGCTGTCCACATTCAATATTCCCCACGAATCCATGGTTGCTGGTCAAATCAACTCTCCACAAACAAAAAAGTCTTTCGTATCACTGTATCCTTCAAAACACACACAAATCCAGTTGGCGCGAAAACTCCATACAACAAAGTTTGAACTAGTTAACTGCACAAGTTTCCCGTCATGTCGCCTGTCTGTCCTTCTTAACCGTCTGGTACAAATGCGAACCGCTGTGTAAAGTTATATTGTAGCAGATGTACCTATATGCTGTCAGATATTTAAATTGGCAGGCCAAAATAAGTACGGCATTTTGCTTCAACTGGGCGCAGTGAGACGGTGCCGTTGCCAAGAAGATTCATATTGCAATCGTGTCACAGTAACTACGGTAGATGTACGAGACCGCCTAACATCATCTGCCGACTGATTCAATGCTATGTCAATGCTATTTAAATTTAAAAAAAAATACACGAAATCTTGAATCTGCGTTTACACAAGAATGCTGTTAATTATCAATTTGTTTTGTGCATTAGCGTTATCAAAGCATCTGCCTAATCGTAATTAGAATGAACTTTTCATTGACTTTTTATGTTGCTGTTGGATGATATCCAAATAATTAGGAGTTATGTTAGTATTGATTCATTTAGGTAAGTAACTATTTGTATAATGGCATTTGGGTTTATTTACTTGAAAGTAGATATTTAGGTTGTATATTTCGTATGACTGAACGTACCTAATAGAATTACCGTACCGTTTAGAATTGATTTATTTATTTTGCATAATGTACACTCAGTTACAGGTTACAGGCTAGCCTAAAACTTAAGATTATGTACATCACCCCGTTGGGGCGCAGCAAGTAGGTACCTACCTATTATTACATTTAACTTATAACTAGGCTATATACTTAAAAGGTAACATTATATTGCATACCTACTAGATATCAATATCATTGTTTGAGATAAAGATTCTAAACCAAAGTTACTGAATTTAAACACATATTCTTGTTATAACAATAACAAAAAGATAAGTCTTCAAACCTAGCTTGTTCAAGTATGTGGTAGAAAATAACGAACGGTATATGGAACTTCGGTATAAAACATTTTTATAAAGGTGGTAACATTAAAAGTCCATATTCATTCACTCTTTTCTACTGTTCTATGTTCACATGGTTCACTCCAGTTACGGATGTTGTTTCTGTCAAACTGAAGCTGATTGATTTAATGACCGAGACTGACTGACCGTTCGTTTAGTTTAGTCGTTCATCGTTATTTCGTATTCTCGTCGCATTGTTTTGCAATGTTCTTTGGCGGGGTGTCAATGATATTCGTAAAATATTTGTAGTGCGCATATTACAGAATTATTATTTGTGAAACTTTGGCGACCTACAAGCCTTTGTTTAAAAAATATCAGAGACAGTTAAGGACAATATCGGTCGGACGTGCTCAGTCTCAGTGTAGATTAGTTCGTCTGCTCTCGGGCATCTTGCTTTATCTCAAAAGTCGGAAATGCGAACATCTCCAGTGTGCTGATTATATTCAGTTCATTGCGTGAAACAGTATCTGCCGGTTGTTTTGACTATGTATCGGTAGTACGGCCAGGTTAATAAAGTATTGAAAAACAAGTTGCACCGGGTTTGTGGACATATACGAACTCTTTTTATTCAAAAAAAATATATAAACCCCGGAAACCTGTAATGGCGGGCTATTTACCAGAATACATGTACACTTTTGTGGACCAGCTCGATGAGCATCCATGGCTTTTTGCTGGCCTAGCATCAATCCTGGTTGGGCTAAGCGGCATTTTGCCGCTGCTCATCATTCCACTGGACGCGACAGACAGCTTCACCGATGGCCGTGAGTATTTTTTTTTTGTTTACTTGCGTAATATTTTCGACCATGTTTTTGTTATTTTTAGATGTTCCAAGTCATCATTCATGGTAGTGCTAGAGTGATGCCAGCGCATGCGCTGTCTGGCATATGAATTAACTATGTTTAGTAAACAAAAGAAACTAGTAAAGCTATTGTTTTAATATAAATATCATAAAATCCTGAATAGTTAGCAGAAGCTTGGTGTACCATTCCTACAAAGTAGATTTGTTTATCTAATTAGAAAGGATATAACTATTCTTATTGGTAAAATAAAAGAGAATATTTATGCATAATAGTTAAATAGTTTATACCAAACCAGCCAGTTTCACTGAGAATACTTGAATATTCTAAAAGTACCTAAATAGTTTTTTTTGGGCTAGGAAATTAATCTTGGTTTCTTGGATCTTTATTTGAGGATGAATAAAAGCTCCAAATGTAACTGGTAAGGTCTTCTTTTTAAACCAAAATAAGTTAAACAAAACCATCTGATATGTTCAAGCCATTAAAAATAAATCTATGCTGTTTACAACTTGCAAAAAAACTGTTTTTTTTTTTAATACATTACTTCCATAAATTGTACAGATATTTTATTTATTTTCCAGAGATATCTAGAATATTTTATACGAAGTTGAATTGGTCTGTTATTAACTTATAATAAATTTATTTTTTATTGTGAGGCAATCTTTCTTCTCTATAAGTTAATAATCTTCACCAATTTTGTTTCATAACTAACAAAACATTTCTGTGCTAGGGGGTCTAGAATCATGTGCTGAATTCATGTTTACAGTTAGCGTGTCGATGTCCCACTATTTACCATAGATACAACAAAAGTATGCATAGAAATGTTTCTGCATATAAACTCAAGGTAAAAGTCAAAGTTGCTAAAAATAGCTTCCTGTAACCATACAGACTAATAATAATCATACTTTTTAATAAGGAAGAGTCAACAAATGTGTTATTTTTCTTAATTAATGTAGCTGTTGAATGAAATAGCTTTCTTTTAAGTTTTATTGATTAAATAAACTAATTACTTTTTCAATTACTAGTTGCGCCCCGCGGTTTCACCCGCATAAGTCTCGATCCTATTGGAATATCGGGATATAAAGTATCCTATATCGTAATCCAGGTCATGAACTAACCATGTGCCAAATTTCATCCAATTCCGTTCAGCCGTTTTAGTGTGAAAACGGAACAAAAGAATATACAAAAATTAAAATCTTTTCAGTTCATAATATTAGTTTAGATTTCACTAAATTAATTACGTAAAGTTCTATGAAATTTCATGTTATTTTAATTTGCAGCTTATGTAATTATTGTAAAATAATATCAAACATTATCTCCCAAATTATGCATCTAAAATCCACATTCATCCAATTACATAACAATAATAATGAAATCTCTCACATAATCCCATACCATAAACATTATTATACTACATACACAAACTAGTGAGCCGGTCTATGTTTACAACACAGCACTCACTGTGCAGGGGCTATTGACTTATTTTGTTTACAACAACTGCGTGAGAACCATTGTTTTGTCTGTCTGATAACTTTCTTGTTTCTTGATAATAGTTGATTCAACTGAGGCTTCCTTCCTTTTGAGTATGTTGATGAGTTTCTTAGGTGAAAGCAATAATCTCCCTGTTCTTATCCTTCAGATTTATTACAAAGTCCTTGCTGCAGAGCACTCGGCGAAATACTTAGGTATAAAGTCGGTTTCTCAATATCATTCATCTGCAAAAATTAGAGTTTCTTCGCTATTATTGGGTACGGCAAAGGTTGTGGCTATGCAGACAATGTAAAGAAATTACTGGAAATTTTAAATGGACAACATTAGATTTTGATTATAATAACAGTATCAGATGTGGTTTTGTGGGTTGTACAACCTCTAAACTGGTTGTTTTGTAGGTCAAATATGTTTGTTTGACAAAGACACAACATTTATATAAGGTTCGAAATAGTTTTGTCTATAAATAGAATTATTATTTGGATGTCATTGATATCTAAAAAAAAAATACTAGTAAGATCTGGCAGTTGGTGGAGGTTACTATAATCTTAAAGTAATGACTAGATAGGTACTAAAGCTTTGAGTATTTCGCACGCCTTTTTCTAATTCCATACAAATAAAAAAATGTTGCTACTCTCTAAAAACAGGTTCATGTTCTGTAATTATCTAGGAGTTGATTGACCCAATGGCGTCATCTTTCAGTAATTGCACGCTCCATTGGCTCTGATTCAATTTATGAATCTTTCAACCGTTTTCCGTTGTCAAATTGGTTTTTCAATTTATTTAATTGTTGTGTTCATAAAAAGTCTTATTTCTTTGGTAAAAATTACAGCACCAAGTCGCGAAGTCGCGAATCCCAATTATGCACAATTTGTATGCTTTCAATTTCAAAGCATGAAGTGATCTCATTTTCTAATCAAAAACTGCAAGTGCAGACTAACACTCACGTCAGTCAACATTACCATTCCGCTTGCCAATGTGATAACCGACCTCTTCCTGTGCAATAGTAATAGGAATACGCGGTAAAATGCTATCGGTTAGACAACGACTGAGAGGTGCTATGTAAAAAAGAACCAGTCTCACCCGCAGAAGGAGCATATTCGAAGGTTCTATCTCCAGTTCCTGACGATTTTACAAGCTTTTTTTTCCGCTATGTGTGCATACAGACGAGTGACACGCGACAACGACAGAGGCAACTGCTGCCGCAGACACGCGTTGTCGGCAGCTGTCGACCCTCGTCGACAGCTGCTGTTGCCTCGGTCGTGGCCTCTGCCGATGACGCGTGTCACTTGTGTGCATGAGCACTAAGTCCTCCCAAGCTTCACAGAAGTTTAGAAGTTCAATCGCAACGCAAAACTTGAATCGCTGCGGGTCTCCCAAATATCGTCTTTGTTTCTACTCTTTCTATGTCCTCTTCGCAGGAGTTCATATTTATAAAACGAGAGAAATCTAAAGTAAACCTATAAACAATAATAGCCTCCTTGAGTGGTAATAAGGTTGTCTCTAAAATATCGCTTTTAGCGATGAGACCGCCAATTGTGTCACCCTATGTAAACTTTCTAAATTTTGTATCTGTAATTTTTATGATGTACCGTACATAATAAAGAGTATTCTATTCTATTCTAATATTTTATGCAGTTCTTGTTATAGGTACGAGAGAAAAAGAAGTAGCGTAGCACTCAAAATACAAAAAGCATCTTCAATGCATCACCGATCATCATCACTAAGCGTGCACAAAACATTTATTTGCACTCGTTACCGCGAATGGAGGGTGATCGATTGAATGCCGTTTCTCAAGTCCTTGACTTTGCAAGGACAAAATTTGTGAAGATAAAAGCCTTATTACACTACACAATATTCAGGGAACGTTTCCCTAAATTGGGATGGTGTAATAAGAGAAAAAATGCATCAGCTTAATATCGGGCCCTAAATATCGTGTTGTGTAATAGGGGTTTAAGATGCTTTTCTTTCTAAACTCCCTATTACCTACACTACTCGATATGTTTGGTATATAATTATGGTGCTATGTTTTTTTATTAAGGACCCCTATTAAAGAAAAACACATCACCTAAATATCGAGCCCTAAATATCGTGTTTTTCCTCCCTTTCTCTTATTACGCCATCCAGATTTAGGGAAAGGGTCCCTGAAAATCGCGTTGTGTAATAAGGCTTTTAGAAAATATCTATGATTCCATAGCAACTCCTCTTTTGGCGGTATGGTAAAGTAACTGATGTACTTAACTGTTGTATAAACAACATCTATCTATTAGTTTGCCACTATTGCCTATGGACCTGACAACCATATTCAAGACCCACACATTCTCAGGTTTTCTTGGATTTACTTATCTTCATTTTACCTCCGTGCAATAGTGTTTACCAAAAAAAAATCTCTTGTTTTTCACACTCGTACTCTAAGAGATAAAAGTTCACTTCAACGCTCAATTGATCATAGTTCAGATACCCTCGTGTCTGAGTCGTGGTTATCACGCGAAGATAACACGATTTATTTTAGATCACAAGCATCGGCAATCGATCTTGCAACGTTCGTCAATATGTTACGAAATAACTTCAAACTCTAGCAATGTTTGACAGTTGACTGGTTCACAAAAGACACTCGAGATTAAAATGTATAACGAAATCGGAGCGTTTACTTTCCTGAAAAAGTGAAAACAAACGAACTAGGCTAGCATTGAAGTTTTGCTTTTTCAGAAAAGGACAAGAGTGGATTTTCGGTGGTGGGTCGTCTTAAGGGCGGAGTTCTTTTAATTATGCGCAAGACAAAAATCTATTTTGCGTATGGAACAAAGACGTCGGGTCTATTCGCAACTCCTTTTAGAAGACTGATTGGCATTGAAACCAGTTGTTTCATGTTCTAACTATGGTAAAAGATCAGTTACTGTTATTAAAACCCGGCCCTCCACTTCTCACCTTTACTTAATCGCCCTTGCAAATCACACAAAACTGTTAAATGCATCTCAGATTGTATGCACCCGGAATCAATGAAATTAGGTCATTTTGAAGCGGGCACGCGAGGTGAATAACCTGCTAGTGTTGATGCACAATAGTGCAATCCTTACCGGACATGTAGCATCGAGGCTCCCGCAGACAGGCGCGACGCGACGGTGCGACGCGATTCTTGTAGAATAATTTTTTGAAGTTTTCATAGAAATTGTTCTACTAGAGTCGCGTCGCGCTTGTCAGCGGAAGCCTTTATAGTGCCAACTACACTATGCAATAACAATGCAACTGGCATTGTGGTTACAGGATAGGTAACGAATATGAAAAAGGGAACATACGGGAAAAAAAGGACTAGAAATGAGTACTCTTTGTGCAGCAACGAATGATGGAAATGTCGTAGAAGTCGAGTAGGGGAACATAGTGGATACTGAGATCTTGGCTGGAAGCGATGTATCGAAAGATTCTGACATGCTGCGCCAACCACAAATATATTTGGATAAGGATGGAATGGCGTCATTTCTTAGACATCATTGGATTTCAACATGTTTTAAGCTCAAATTCATCAGGTCCAATGTCCTGATGAATTTGAGCTTCGGCTTTAGTAAGTATCAATCAACTCAGTCTATCGCAGTCCCTGCTGGACATAGACTCGCCCAAGCTGCGCCACAACTCCGTGTCCTCTGCCTCCCACATTGATGCGTATAAACTATACTCCATTTGAAATAAGATTAGAAATCTAAATAATATTTTTTACAGTCCGTTTAACCGATTTTGACTTCTATTATATATGTAAAATTATATGTGTAAAAAGGTTTATTTGAATTTCTAATCTTATTTCAAATGGAGTATACGTAAACTTAAATATATTTTCTAGTGTAAATCCCTTGTGGGGTTATAGCTAGTTTGTCAGTGTTTATCAATTTCACAGCTCAATACGTTTATTTATGTACCAACTGCATCCGCGAGATAAGCGGTAATTAACCCTATATTGTTGAAACTTCTCTGGAGGATTCAATATCGTTAGTGCCTTTAATAATTTGCACTAGGTACACTTCTAGATCATTTAGATTATGTTTACGCTGCTAAATGGTGCTCCCTTATTACACATCTTGATTATTTTTTCTGCGGTGCCTATCCTAGGGGCTCGTGGCTAAATAATAACAGCCGCACGGGTCGATCGAAGGTTAACCGACGCTTGCCGCGGTCGGGTCGTGGATGGATGACACTCGAGACCCGTCCGTGCCTCGGAAAGCGCGACGGACGGGTCTCGATATGTAATGGATCCCGGTTGTCATTTGTAAATCTTTGACAGTCGTTACGGGTAGTCAGAAGCCCAGTCTGACAACCAGTCTTACCAAGGGGTATCATATTACCCAGTAACGGAGTTGTGGAGGTCAGATAGGCAGTCGCTTCATGTAAAATACTGGTGTTCAGCTGCATCCGGTTAGACTGGAAGCACAGCCCAATACATTTGCGAACAGGCTAGGCACATAATTCTATCCTAGGTACAGCATGGCTTTCATTTGTTTTTCTTGATGATAAGTTCTCTGCTCTAGAGAGAGAGCCCAAATCTAGCAGTAACCAGCCTTTTTTTTTTTTTTTTGGGTGGGAAATCATCAAATGACCTCTCCCGCTCTGGGCGGAGCGGAAGGGCGTGTCAGACTCGTACTGACTAAAACCCACCCGTGTTCCTTCATTTGCCTGTACGCCAGGGCCACGGTAACTCTTTCGAACAATCCGCAACCCCGGCAGGCATCGGCCCTATCGGACCCCGTCAATGATGCTGACATCTCTTTGAGGCGCGCGTGGAACACGACGCGCCGTCGACCCGGGCCTGGTCCTTACCGGACGGCGAACTGCCCATCGCTCGCCGTCCGCAAGCCCGCGCCTACGGTGGCCGGGAGTCGGCAATCGACTCCCGACGCCCAGGGTGTCTCACCCTGCGGCGACTAGGGGCGTGAGGGCGCAACGATTGCCTCACCCTCACGCGCTCCGCCTCCTCCTTCGCGAGCATTACTGCTTCGCAGAAGGAGGTGACGGCTTCCCATTCCCTCTCGCTCCGTACCATGGCTTGGACCAGGGCCGGTCGCGAGGGTTTGCCGCCGCCGATCGCCGCCACGAGGACACGGCGGTGCGCCGCCCAAGCCGGGCAGACCTCCACCGTATGCTCCACCGTGTCCTCCGGTCGATCCACACAATGATAACACCCGGGCGTTTCCTCCCGCCTTATCCGAAACAGGAACCTCCCGAAACAGCCATGTCCGGTGAGGACATGCGTCAGGCGGAAGGTGAGGACGCCGTGGCGCCTCTCAAGCCACTCCTCAAAGAGGGGACTTACCGCCGCAATTGTGGCGTGCCCAAGCAGTAACCAGCCTGCCAAGCGTTTCCCTGAATTCCAAGATAGTCGTCGGAAAGATCCTCGGTGGCATGATATAAAAATACGAAGTCGTATGATGGGCTCTTCATCTCGCACCTTTCTAGCTTAAGGGGACTACATGACCTAAACGCAAATTTATAATGCCTAAAAATATATGATCCACTGCAGTAACCAAAATCAGAAACTTATATGATATTCTTCAGGATATATGCTAGTTAGACAGTGTGTTGAAAACATAATACAATTAACTTGATATGGTAGAAAAAATGACGAAGATACCTCTAAAAATATATTTTAACGATTAAAAACCATACTTAATATACATGCAAACATTCAGATTATGTTTTTTAGTCCAATGAATAGATTTTTTGGAAATCCATAATTGCTTCATAATTTGCAATAAATTACCAGCGTTGTGTCATCGCGTGTCTCTTTCTTTTCTATGCAATCCGACAGTGACCGTAGCTCTTGTAAGCCTCTTAATGAAAACGTAAACCATAAACAATGCACTTAACACGTAAATTGATAATAATAAGTTAACTCGTCAGTTGATCATTGTTAGCACGTAAGACGATATCGCCAATTTAATAATACCTTTGTAGCATCTAGATACTAGGTACTTGAACTTGATAAAATTGCACTTTACATACATAGATAAGGTCGTAAGTTGATAACATTGCATTTTACACGCAAAATGATTATATTTCACGGAAAGCATTTCGGAAGATGACAGTTGGCTTGATTCATTTCAATTATGATTGTGTCCCATCTGCATAATTTTGATTTTTGAACATAGATTTATGAAAAAACATATTTTGTTTCTTCAAATCTGACTTCAGCGGCAGTTTTACTTATTTTATCTGGTTTATCTGATATTTTTATCTGGCTTTAAACCTGGGTTATTCGTTCATTGATCTTTGAATAAATAAACATAACATACTTGCAGTGTTTGGACCATTATTTATCACTAAACATGACAAAGGGCGACTAAGTTCCTCCACCAGATATGCACTTATGTTGTGGTCATTCATTAACATCTTGTTTGTTCCCTCGCCGATATTTTATAGTTTAGTTTTCCAGGCAGTCGGGTGAAACTTCAACGTCGTGATTATCGTTGTCCCGACTGCCAAGAAGGGTATGGTATTCAATGAATATTATTAGTACGCTTACCTACGGTACCTAATACGCTTTGGAATGGGCAACTAGCTTCATCTTTCTGACTGACCGACCCCTTGACAATTCAAAAGTGCCTGTAATTGGTTTATTTGAAATAAATGCTTTGAGTTGTGAGTTTTTTGAGTTATTATGTCTTGTTACACTAGCATACGTAGTCCATACTAATGTTATAAATGTCTTTTACCTTTTGGATGAAAGGCATACGGACCATGACCTGGGTACTGGGTGGGACATAGGATACTTTTTTTCCCAGCAGTAACTTCCTGTGGGATAATTTCCGACCTTCAAGCGGGCAAAGCCGCGGGCAAAAGCTAGTAAAATATAAACCAGGAATAGATTGCGTTAGTATACGTTACTGAGTCAACGCATGTCCAGTTTTCCCAAGTAAATCATAAAATCATAACACACTTGGCTTGGCAGTAAGCCAGTAATTTTTATGACAAAGCGGATAATACAAAATGTATGACAGTTTTCCTCCGCAAATATTTGTTCCAATTTTCACAATCGATCGCTTTTCGTAAGCGACCTTCGGTAGAACGTGAAATTTTAACGTTATGCAAACATTGTCGTCCGTTCGGAAACGCCACTGTTACTTCAAGAATCATAAGCAATCAATTCTTCATATTTGTGGGTGTAGGTACTTATAGAGGTATGAGGAACAGGGTGTAAAGTTCACTCACACCTCCATAGAAAAGGGAGGATCCTCCGACCAGACGGCTGTTGAGTCTGGTGGGCAGCTGCCCGACGGTTGATGTCGGGACGTTGTATATATGCTAGTCACGCGGTAAACTCTGCTTGCGCGATGCAAGATTTGCGTGACGTCAGTATGACGTGTAGCTCGCATGTGGCGATGTTGATACCGCTACACACTATAGGTACACCTCTGCTGAACCCTTCAGGGATACAGGCATGATGGATGGTATGTAATGTTATGCAATATTTCCGATATTTAATCTGAAATTATTGTTAAATTCCTACTGAAACTTTCATTTTTTTTTTTTTGCCGAGTGGGCCTGCTCTTGTCCTCGATCATGACTGATGGAAAGCAATGAATGTGGTCTATGATGGAACGAGCGTTATTTTTATGACAACACACACAACATAATAACTTTCTGTTTAAAATTAAGTTAAATTATACGTACGATATAAATCGCTACTGACGCTAAATATAATTTATCGTCATTTCGATCAGCTTGCAGAAAATTAAATATAAAGATACACATACTGTTGGAGAGCAGTGGTAACAACCGCGAATTACGATTTGTAGATCGAAGGTTCGGACCCAGACAGGCGCTTTACTTTGTGTAAATTATTTCATCACCACTGCTCTCAAAACGGTGATGGAAAACATCGTGAGTAAGCCGTCATGTCCTAGAACCAAAAATTCGAAGACATGTGACTTCTACCAACCCGCTTACAGAGAAGGCCTGTGCCCCAGCAGTGGGAACATTATAGGCCAATTATGCTACAATACTATTGACTAACGGCAAAAAACAGCGTAAAATTGCGAAGCAGTTTACAGCAATCTAGAAAACTGACCAAGACCACGTTGCCTCACCGTTGTTTTTTACCCGAACTGCCTCCTTGGGCTTTTGTTTGCAAGGGGTTCTGCTGAGCATGAGGTCCTGGGTTTGATTCCCAGGTCGGGTAAAGTTTTATTGGGATTTTCCATTAGGAATTTCTCAGCAGCAGCTCGGAGTGTGGATTGCGCCAGTTTTGTTTGCGCCCAAACATAACCGGCGATTGGCGAAATGTGGGTGTGTAAAATATGGTATGTGGTATTTGTAAACATCTGCCTAACCCTTCGGGGAATACGGGCTTGATGTTGTTTTTTTCCTTTTTTTTTTGTTAAACTAATGGATGCTTAGCAATAAATAAACAGTTTGTCGTAACCATAAATAAAATCAGAATGCACGGTATGTGTCCACCAGTCAATTGTTCTTATTAATTTATTTGCATTCATTCATATCAGTAAGCCAGACGCGGTTCTAAGAAAAATTATAATGTTTTTATTGTAAGTGGCCAGTTATCGGTCTAATGTGGTTTTCCATGACCACATAACATGCATTACTATGGACTTATATGGATTGCTGACGTGTTTTACTCTTGAGAATGTGATATAGTCATCAACTTCAGCTAGGTACTTGGATAAGGAGTTTGATAGACTGACCGCTGTACGCTGAAACACTCACCAACGTTCCGAGCTCAGTATAATGTTATGTTTGTAGGGTAGATAGAAATATCAAATTTATTTAATAAATAGAATAGAATTACTTGAGTATACATATTCATATTGATATTCCTAAAGACAACAGAGTCCACATTTTACTATCGCAAATATTTATTCAAATTCTCAACGATTAATATTAATTTATCGTGTTTAATGCTAATTGCAGTAACGTGCACATGTACTGACTGCTATTAATTTTCCATCAGCTAAACTTAACCTACACCAACATCATTGCTAAGAAGCTCTTATTTTTAGAATATCGATCAGAAGTTCATGTTTAGGTCAAGTTCGTATTCCATTAGTTATATGAACTACGCAGGGTGCTTGTTCTATAGAAATATAAAAAATCCATGGCTTGTTCTAAAGACTTCTTTTCGCTATTATTTCGTCAAGGCTTATTTATGGCCCTACCCACGGCATATCTCCAACTCTACACAATTTCAAGATTGCGGCCTTGCCAGATCAATCACGCGTTCAGATGTTTCTAGCCCTTAATTTTTAACCCCCGGCGGAAAAAGAGGGTTGTTATAAGTTTTTAACCCCCGCTATTGTGTGTGTGTGGGTGTCTGTCTGTGGCACGGCGGCGGGTGAACCGATTTGGATGCGGTTTTTTTATTTGAAAGCAGGTATTCTAGCGGTGGTTCTTAGACATGTTTTGTCAAAATCGGTTCAGCCGTTTCAATGTCATCAGTTCTTTTGTGTCGGGGGTTTTTTAATTTTACCTATTATCATTAAAACACTCGGTAATTACGTTCTGCCGCATGCCCAATGAGCTGGGGGCCAAAATAGTCACTATGTGGAGCCCTGAGATATCCTGAAGGCCAGTGGTCCATAATAGCCCCGGATCGCAAGCACCGGAAGTCATTGGTAGAGGCCTTTGCCCAGCAGTGGGAAGATAAAGGCTATCAGTAAGTAACCCATAAACTATTTCCTTACGGTAATTCGTAACTACACTCGAGAGCAATGAATCCGGGTCACTTAAAGAATGTTAAAAATCTCGGAAACTAAAAATGATAGGTTAATGCAATAAATTGTATTTAATAGACAATGTAATACTCCTTAAATGAAAGTAAAAAAAATATGAGTCACCATACATTTTATTAACACAAAATTACATAAAGAAAAAAACTGCTGATCTCTCCTTAAAACAAAAATAGGAAACATGAAATTTTTGAACTTTATTACGATTTTCTTGAATTTTAATACTTCGTATTGCCTCCTCGTGCTTCCATTACTGCGTTTACGCGGTTTGGCATGCTGTACACCAAGTTCCTTATACGATTTTGGGGAATATTCTCCCATTCCTCTGTGAGAGCAATTTTGAGCTCACGAAGCGTGATTGGGGGAGGGTTTCGTTGTTTTACGCATCTGCCTAGCTTGTACCAAGCATGCTCGATCGGGTTGATATCCGGGCTGCGCGCTGGCCACTCCATACGAGTAATGTTCATCTCTTGAAGGTAGTCATTCACAATCCTACCTGTATGAGGTCGGGCATTGTCATGCATAAATATAGCATCCTCACCTAAATTGACCATAAATGGACCAACGTGATCATTGAGGATTTCTTCCACATATCTTACGCTAGTTAAAGAGCCGTTTTCTATGATCACCAGCTCTGTGCGACTTTCAGAAGAAATTCCGGCCCACACAAGTACAGACCCACCACCGTAGGCTACTTTTTCTTCGATGCATGCTTGCTTGAATCTTTCCCCTGGTCTTCGATACACTCTGTGTCTTCCATCGTGCTTGTAGAGCATAAATTTTGATTCGTCGGAGAACATAACTTTTGACCAATCTTCAATACTCCAATTTACGTGGCTCTGGGCATATCTTAGTCTTGAAATACGATGCCCACGCTCCAGTTTAGGGCCATTTGCAGGTCTAAGGGGTTTTAAGTTAGATTCAGCAAGCCGACGTCTTACTGTCCATGCACTTGGGTTACTTCCTCCGAGGCGTCGAAACTGATTTGTGAGTTCAGTTCCTGTGAGAAAGCGATTTCGAAGCATGGTGTTCACCAAGTATCGGTCTTCTCGTGCTGTGGTACACCTGGTTCTGCCCGTTCCTGGTCTGCGTAGGTTAGAACCAGTTTCTTCGTAACGTCGGAGAACTCTTTGTACTGTTGACAGCGACACACCGACAGTCCTGGCTGTATCGCGCTGACTCCGGCCGGTTTCCAGCATTGTAAGTATTCTGGTGCATTCTTCAGGCGTAAGCGACATAATTTCAGCTTGAATAATGAATATAGAGCACTATCAACATGGTTTATGTACCCACATAAATGACAGATTACAAACAAAAGCAAAACCAAATGCTGTAATTTCGTAGTTCCATCTTCGAAAGTGGCCCTTTTTCAAATTTGATTTTTTTATGATATAACTTTACAATAACTAAGAAGTTTTAATACCTTCATTTAAGGAGTATTACATTGTCTATTAAATACAATTTATTGCATTAACCTAGCATTTTTAGTTTCCGAGATTTTTAGGATTCTTTAAGTGACCCGGATTCATTGCTCTCGAGTGTACAAAGTAGGTAGTTGATTACGGAAGTTGAATGGAAAATTATGTGTTGGTGACAAGAGTTGATTGGCCCTACAAAGTAGCAGGTTGTGTCTTCACCGTTTGTGATATCCGCCTTATCGCTACGTGATGAATTGCTTGTACTGATAACAGACAATTGGAGATACACTCTAAAGTCGTAACGTCATAGGTCAGCACACACGTGGACAATTTTTTTTTATTGATATTTGTTCTGAGGAAAGATGGGTCAATTGCCTAAGTTTGATTGAATACATGTTCTGGAAATTGGTCTTAACATACGTTCTTTTAAGGATCATGATATCAGCTTTAGCAGTATCATCAACATCATCATTATTATCATTCTGTTGTTCCCCTAATGTAATTTCCCTTATCCCGATTTATTTGGTATCTGCGCAACATCTCTTATCACCAGCAGTATCACCGTCTATAAAAATTCAATTTCCTGGCGAAATTTCACAGACGTGATGGCTTAGCGTGGCGTTAGTCCTATCTTATACAAATATCTAAATGATATAAAATTAATTATGGCCTCTCACCAATGGTTTCTGATATGTCAACTGTTTCAATATCATCAGATAAAGACAACATTGCACGTATATAAATAATGCAAAAAAACAATATTTGCTTTGTCCGCCTTGCCTTCTAAAAGCTCTTCAGGTTTCCCAGTAATCCATCTCGCAGTATCACCGACGATGGGCGATTGTTTTATTGCCACTTATCAAGTACATAACGCTAAGATGGCCGATAACTTGAATTTATAGGTATTGATTATCTGCCTAGACGCTGACAGTTCCTGATTGTCTGTCTCATATATATATATTTTTATCGGCTTATCAAAAGGGAGTGTGGTAAGAAATTATCTGCGACTGCAGCTTCTGAACGGTAAAATTACTGTTTATTGTTTTTACCAACTCCAGTATATCGGATATTTTCGGAAAAACCGTCCCATTTTAAAATAAGTAGGTACCCAAAAATATAGGTAGTATAAAAATACTTGATAGGTACCCAAAACTGAAGCCCGAATCATATTTCATCCCTTATTACCGCTCTTCCGATTAAGCTTCGGCCCGAATGTCCATTCAAACTCAAAACTCAAAGCATTTATTTCAAATAAACCAATTACAGGCACTTTTGAATTGTCAAGGGGTTGGTCATTCCTAATGAACCTTGGTTTGAAGCCATAAATTCAGGGCAACCCGACGTGGCTGGCTTGGATTCGAAAGAAATGACAGGCGGAAGGGAACTACGGATAAAGTAATTCGTTTGAATTATTATTTCTGGCTGAATAATGTGATTTGCTCTTCCGTTTTTGTCGGAAAAAACTTTTGCACTTAATGATAAGACGCGTTAACACTACTCACCAGTACAATTAAACTTGATTTAATGATAAAAGCAATCGACTTTATCGCAGCAATCACAATGGCAATCGACAAGCAATTAACTAATAATATTACTTGATAACGTATCGTTTAATGGTTTACCTGAGTGGCTTAGTAAACACGCGAGCTTTATGCTATCTGACACGGCGAAAATGATGATCTTATTTGACAGGTCCTTTGCATACTGTTGAATATATCGAATCGTATTTTCCTCAAACACATGGGTTTTCTGGTACAATGAACTTACATAATTGGGGTTGGCTGATTGTATGTAGGTGTTTGCAAGGCGTCATAAACGTTTGTATCCTGGCCAGTCAGCCGGCTAATGCCATTTGTACACGGCACGGTTTCTTTACGGTACGGCGTATAAACCGCGCCGTAGAAAAAAACGTGTCCATCAACAAGCTTCCATAGTGATCCATACGACACTGGCGACCGTGCTTACACACGGCGAATAAACCGCTGATTGTCACAAGAAAAACGTGTGTGTAGAAAGGGCCTAACGCTCTGGTGACATGCGTCTAATTTTACCCCTGGCATGCTCAATTTTCATATAGTTCGAACCTTGTATAACTTTTAACACTATTTTAACCCCCGACGCAAAAAGAAGGGTGTTATAAGTTTGACCGCTATGTGTGTGTCTGTCTGTGGCACCGTAGCTCTTAAACGGGTGAACCGATTTGGATGCAGATTTTTTATTGGAAAACAGGTTTTCTAGCGGTGATTCTTAGACATGTTTTATCAAAGCTCCTTTTTGTGTCGGAGTTTTATTTTTTAATTTTACCTATTGTCATGTGTCATCATTTTCTAGTCTCCTTTTGTAGTCAAATACACAGAAGGCACAAAACAGAATGTTTCATTTCCAAAGTAAAAGTAAATCATTATAGCCGTGCGTCTCTGGCACTTCAATATTCCGAGATGCTCCAATGAATAGGATTTAAATTACTTGACTTAATACTTACCTATCCTTTATATAAATATACCTATCTACATTTATCAAGAACTGGGGTAATTATCTTGAGCCAGATAATCCGGTAGGCGAGCGATGGAAAGCGATAGCCGAGTAATTATCACTTATATACTTCGTGATCTCTGAACTCGACGCACCTTTCCCTCGTGTTAGCTCTACAGATTTAAGTTGCAAAAATAGGACTGATTATCTGCTTCTTTAATTAAATTAAGTTAAAACAATGGAGCTATATTGTCACTGTGCTAATCGGGCAATCAGAAACTCTCAAGAAGGAAATATATACGTGGATATAAGAAAAAGAAAGATTAACAATAAAAATTACTCGGATGAATAAAATTGCGTGAAAGATCAAACATGATATCACCAGAAGGGAAGGAACACTTAGATAACGGATGGTAAAGATGTATAGAAGAAAGAAAAATACTCCGCCGATAGCAAATAAATTGCAATAAAGACAGGAGTATAAAGGCAGCATTTAAGTTCGCAGTCGTTATATTTATTACTCATTACATTTAATTAATATATTGCTATATCAACCATGCAAAGAATCATAAAGCCTGATTCAATGATGCATTGATTCCTAGTTCTGATAATCACATAGACGGCCAGGGCACGGGCGAACCAACGCAAATATTGTAGGCAATGACCCAAGCGTATCTGTTCGATTTAGGCGGGAATTCAACAAAACAGAAACAAAGTCACCGGTGTATAGAGTATATTATTCATAAATCACAAAACTCGCTCATTAATTACAGTTCACTTCACATATTATCAAAAACCAGCGTAACTACTAAACCGATTTTGGCGGGAACGCCTGAGCAATTCCGCACACCCCGCTCACAACGGTGTTTTAAAACGCACTGTTTCGAATGACGCGGCGACATCGCGCGTCGGCTGGCAAGCGCGCGAACACAAAAGGCGGCCCCGCGCATGCGTACAAGGCAAGCATAGACCATGCGTGTGTGGCGTTGCGCGGGGTTGTCATTTCGTTTCGCGCGTTATTCAAAACTTAAAACTAAATAAAGAATGAGTTGCCTACATTCCACCCCCTTGTTCCTGAACATACTCGTCAGTAGGCAACACAATGACCTTTACAACCGGTCGTTTCAAAAAGCCCCTACAGGTTCTAACAGTTACTACTCTAATATGGCCATCGCGACCTGGGTGGACTGCGCTAATCACGCCCCTAGGCCACACATTACGGGGCTGATTTTCTTCTAAAATAAGAACCATGTCTCCCACCTTTACGGGCGACACTTCGTGCAGCCACTTTTGGCGCTTTTGAAGAGTTGGAACATACTCTTTCAGCCAGCGTCGCCAAAACATGTCCGCCAGAGTCTGAGCCTTTACCCAAGCCTTTCTACTGGTTAAGTCCGATGCATCAAAAATACCTAACGTAGATGCACCCGTAGCTGTACCTATCAATAAATGATTGGGGGTAAGAGCGATGGGCCCGTCGGGGTCCGCACCCACAAAAGTTAATGGCCTACTGTTTAGGGTCATCTCTACCTCAGACATCAATGTCACCAGCAACTCCTCTTTAGGCGCCCGCGCCGACAAAGTAACTCTTAGTGCAGTCTTTACTGAGCGGACGAGCCGCTCCCAGCACCCACCCATGTGCGGAGTTGCAGGAGGGTTAAATTGCCAAGAAATGCCCTTGGTAACGACGAAATCATGAATTTTGTGATTCTCCATTGCCTGAATGGCAGCTTTAAGCTCTGCATCGGCACCTACAAAGTTTGTGCCTCTATCACTGAACATGATAGAAGGTTGTCCACGACGAGCTATAAAGCGTCGGATTGCCATTATGGCTGAGTCAGCTGATAGTGAAGACGCGAGCTCAATATGAATACCGCGAGTGACAAGGCAAGTAAAAATAACGCCCCATCTTTTTTCATGACGCCGTCCTATTGATACTTCCATGGGGCCAAAATAATCTACCCCGCAATGCACGAAAGCTCTTCTTGTATTTACAAGTCTAGCGGCCGGTAGATCTCCCATCTTGGGTAACGAAGGGCGAGCACGACGGACAAGACAAAGCTGACATTTCGATACGGCTGATTTGACTGTACGTCGCAACTGAGTTATCCAATATTTTTCCCTAATACTGTTTATAACAGTTTCAGTATTGGCGTGATGAGCGCGCTTATGATATTCGAGTGCATTAAGGCGCGCGGTATAGCTGTGACCATCTAAAATAATGGGATATTTCTCATCAAACATTAATTCTGGTGCTGCACTCAGGCGTCCTCTGACTCGAAGCAACCCATCATATTCATACAAAAAAGGATCTAAATCGCGAATTTTACTATCACCTGGTAATGCAGTTTTCGTTTTCAGTAGTGTTAACTCCTTGGGAAAAGTCTCAACTTGACATTGTTTCAACAAAAGAATTTCAGCATCACGGATGTTACTAGCTGTTAACTTCTCAACCTGGTTCTTACGACACACACCTAAAAAGGCAAGAACTCGACCCGCAGATCTAACAGCCCGTGTCCAACTAGTGAACCTATCAACATTAAATTGAGATTCATACTGTTTTATTATGTGAATCTTCTCAGGACTCTCCAAATCTGTATCGACTGAGTCATCGAACTCGTTCACCGGCCACTGGTCTTTGTCCCGGTACAAGAAAGAGGGGCCTGAAAACCACAACTTACAATTTGTAGGCCAGTACAGTTTCGTGGCTTCATCAGCAGGGTTTTCAGCAGACGGCACCCAACGCCACTCACTTGGGTTGGACTTCCGGTCGATTTCTGCCAACCGATGTGAAACAAACTTCTGAAAATCACGAGGGTCCGAATGTACCCATTTTAAAACCGTTTTTGAATCGGACCACAAGTATTTGCGTGTTATTGTCAGCCCTTGCTCTTTAACAATAATGCAAGCTAACCTACACGCTAGGACAGCTGCTTGCAATTCAAGGCGGGGCACGGATATGACCTTCAACGGGGCGACACGAGCTTTGCCAATAACAAGTGAGACAGTTGGTTTGCCAAATTCATCCCTACCAACTAAATATGCTACTGCAGCGTAAGCTGATTCGCTCGCATCACCAAAAACGTGTAATTCGACAGTTGCAGGATCAAGCCCGTACCAACGCGGCACTCGCATGTTAACTAGCTGTTTTATATCCTGCAGCCACCTTTCCCATTCCTTGAACTCGTTTTCCTTCAGCTGATCGTCCCATCCTATACCAGATTTCCATATTTTCTGTAACAAGATCTTAGACTTTATCGTGTAAGGATAAAGTAAGCCTAGAGGGTCAAAGATACTCATAATAAATCTCAGATACTGCCGTTTAGTAGGAATAACTTTGCCGTCAACTACGTCAGGTGTCACTTTTTTAAACGATAAGTCGAACGCTAGCTCATCTGACTCCGGCATCCATATCATACCTAAAGTTCGTTCACCTTTATAAGGAGATTTATCAAAATGTACAGTACTGGGCACGACAGCTGGTAATTCTTTTTGAAGCTCGGGTGAATTGGTCACCCACCCCCTGATAGAGAATCCACCAGCGGAGTGTATCATGGAAACATCTTTGATTAGCTGACGTGCAATATTTATTGAATTAACACTATCTAGGTAATCATCCATGTAATGGTTTTCGTGAATTGCCTTGACGGCCTCAGGATACGAATCTCGGAACTCACTAGCATTTTTATTCAAGACATGTATGGCTGAAGCGGGCGACGACTTGGCACCAAAAATCATAGAGTCCATGACGTATGTATCAGGGTCGCGTTCCCTGTTCCGGCCTCTCCAAAGAAAGAGCTGCGCGCCCTGATCTTCTTTCCTAATTTTAATACGCAGAAACATATCAGCTATGTCCGCTGTATAAGCTATTGGGCCAGATCGAAACTTAAACAACACGCCTAATAAAGAGTTTAGCAAGTCCGGCCCTGTTAGCAAATAATCATTTAAACATGTACCCTTGTATTTGGCCGCGGCATCATAAACCAATCTAAGCTTATTTGGTTTATTCGGGTTAATGACCCCAAAATGTGGCAGGTGCCATACCGGGTTAACACTCAGCGGAGTATCCAACCGCCTAGCATATTTCTCAGAAATTAACCTTTCAATTTGACGAGAATACGATTTAGCATAATCGGGGTTTTTATCCATCTTACTTTCTATGCCGCGTAAACGTTTGACAGCATAATCGTAATTATCGGGTAAGTGTACAGCGTCCCGTGACCATAATAATCCTACCTCCCAGCCCCCGTCGACACGGTGACTAGTGCTATCTAGGATCTTACAGGCGCGTTCAATCTCAACATTTTTGCGTGACACTTCTGTGATACCGATAGACTCGAGCAAAAATTGCTGTTTCACAAGTTCATTTAAATCATCTAGATTATCATGGACTAGATTGACCGATTCACGAACAGACTCGCCACAAATACCTGCAGGCCCATGAACAACCCACCCTAACTTCGTAAGCGACGCTACGGGTTGTCCAGATTTACCCTGTCGTATTTCCTGATGTACTATTAACTGCCAATTATCCTGCCCGATTAATAACATTGGCTTTGCGGACGACATCGCACAACAATCTAAGTCTCGTAGATGTTTATTCATAACTAAAACTCTGGCGGGCACACTTTGGGTGGGTAAGTCTAAGTTGTCGATAGTACGTAATGCGATCTTATGACACAAACCGTTTGGTCCGCGTATTAGCGCAGTCACCCTACAAGAATTCTTATCAGTAACAACATGACCGCGTGCACTAACAATTTTCAACGGGGATAATGGTCCACTAAAATTACAAACACTAGAATCAATTAACGACACAGTGGCGCCATCATCGAGCAATGCATAACAATTATGTTCGACATTATTTACAATAATTGTAACAGGTACAATTTTTAATAATGTTTTTGTGTTCCGACATCGCTCACCCATACTCGTCACTGACTCGGCGTCCGACGGCGGCGGTTGTACGCCTTGTACGGCGGCCGCCTCCGCCGCGGCACAGGGCGGAGCGCAGGGGGCGGCGGCGGCGGCGTATGTGGCGCTGGACTTCTCGTAGTGGAGAAGTGTGTGATGCGGAGAACGACACTTTTCACACCGTTTTGCGCGACAACGAAACCGAGAATGACTTTGCACTAAACATTTAAAACATAACTTATTTACCTTTACGAAGTCCCACTTTTCTTGTTCACTTTTTTTTACAAACATATCGCACTCGGGTAGTTGGTGAACCGCACTACTACACAACACGCAAACATTCGATGACGACGATGTACACGGCGATCTACTCGTTGACGAAGATTCCTCGCTGGTAATGTGTACACGGTGAGTATGTTCCCGTTGCTGACGACGAGCAGGATCAGCGCGGCCGGCGCGCGAAGTGTTCACAGCGGCTGCGCTAGCGGGGTTGGCAACTACGGAAGGCCGGTTACGATGACTATTATTATGCTCGGTGCTCATGTTCAGTGGCAGGTAATAAGCTGATGCCCGTGACAAGTGACTTAGGAACTCGAGTACAATATTTATGTTCGGCGACACACGAAGATCTTCCTTATTATCGTTGTTAATTTTCATAACAAACTCGCCGTACTGCGCTCTTTGTACGTGAGTTAATTTACTTAGTATTTCGTGCGTTATTTGGGGGTTGTTTATATAACCCTCCGCTTTTATGTTTTTTAAAATGTACACGCAATTTCGTACAACACACGTCATATTTCTTAACTCGACGCCACTGTCGGATACTCGTGGTAGGCATCGAATTTTATGAAGTGCAGTTTCCAATAGTAAATTGGGGTGTCCAAACTCCTCTTCAAGCGCTTTTATTACGTCCGTTGGGTCGGACCCGGTACGCAGCAGACCTTCAACGGCACACTTTGCCGCGCCACGGAGCGATGCCTGTAGTCGTACGGTGTTCTCGAACAAGCTATACGTGGACGCGGTAGCTTCGTAGGTACGACGATATGCCAACCAGTCTACCGGGCTGCCATCAAACACGGGAAGATCATAATTTTGCCTTGGCCGTTTTGTCATGTTCGTAATGATAACGTCGGCTAGATGCATGATGTCGGAAGCTGAGACGGTGCCAGCGGTGGTGACCTCGGGCGGAGCGACAGGCACATATTTTGAATTGGCAGGGGCGGACGCCGCCGCGGGTTCGAAAAGCGCGCGAACGCCGGGCGTGGTGTACGGCGCATGCGCGGAGCTGTGAGCGCGCTCCCGAGTTAGGCCTTCGGTTGGGCACGCGCCGGTCGGTGCACTGGGCGCTGGTGGTATGTCCGTGTGCTCGCATGGGACTTGACTTGAACTTAGCCACTCATCCACGTTATTACCACTACAACAAACACTGTGAGCGCGGTTTTCTGGTAGGTCGTCCTCTATCTCCGCGATTTCTAACGCTAGTTTCTTTTTTATAAGCTGTTCCTTCAACTTGGCGAGTTCTTCTTCGGCCTTGTACTCTGCACGGAGGCGTAGCGCTTCGCGGCTTAAGCGGCTTGATCGTGACCCGGTAGACGTGGCAACAACTTCACTACGCGGGATCGTAGTGACACACGTCGTATGATGCGCTTCATATCCTTCCTCAGCTCCAGCGTGGGCTTTGCTCCGTGTTATGACGCCAGTAACTTTGGTTTCCATTTTGATCCGGCTTGCGAAGGACCAATGTTCGATTTAGGCGGGAATTCAACAAAACAGAAACAAAGTCACCGGTGTATAGAGTATATTATTCATAAATCACAAAACTCGCTCATTAATTACAGTTCACTTCACATATTATCAAAAACCAGCGTAACTACTAAACCGATTTTGGCGGGAACGCCTGAGCAATTCCGCACACCCCGCTCACAACGGTGTTTTAAAACGCACTGTTTCGAATGACGCGGCGACATCGCGCGTCGGCTGGCAAGCGCGCGAACACAAAAGGCGGCCCCGCGCATGCGTACAAGGCAAGCATAGACCATGCGTGTGTGGCGTTGCGCGGGGTTGTCATTTCGTTTCGCGCGTTATTCAAAACTTAAAACTAAATAAAGAATGAGTTGCCTACAGTATCAATCCAACTGATTAGATACCGCAACGATCTCGTGATATTGACAGTATATTGTTTCTTAGGAGCACACCAGTTTATCAGTTGACCTTCAAATATGTAGTTAATTTACCGTAGGTATTACAATAAAGGTGGTTCATATCATACAAGTCGATCCGAGTGATTGAAGCGCCAAATAAATTCAGGAAGTCATTATTCAACATCAAATGTTTATGCACTAGAAACGTAAATTGCCCGCTGCTTTTTCATATAACTGTTGTTGATATGACATCAAATATGGTCTGGAGACAGCTAAATACTCCAATCCAATGAGGTGAAGTAGTCAATTTTTAGACAGGATATCTTTGCCTATAATAATTATCTTAAGCTATTTTTTGCTGGTGATGATCATCAACCTGATATAGCAGTCGACTGCTGGACATATAAAGGCCTCTTTGATCCTCGAATGACTCCGAAGCATGGTGATTGGAAATAAATTCCCCTTTGCGAAGACTTTAATTGCCAACAGAGAGATTTTCTGCTAGGGGGTTTCTTGCGCCACTTCTTCCCAACTAGGAAGTAGTGATGGGCGGGCGTTTTGGGGGACTGTGACTTTGGCCGACTAGTCGGCTGCAAAATGGCCGACTAGTCGGCCAAGCCAATCATTGCTTTCGGTTGAGTTCGGGTGACATCGGCAATGTTCGTGACTACTTATTGCCAATTATTTGCTATAGAGTTTCTTCTTTTTTGTTAGAAGTATTAGTTAATTTTATTTTATTTCTGGATCTATAAGTCCAATTAATTATCTTATTCTTCCCTTCCTATTCTAATTTGCACTGAAAGTAAACTGTAAAACTCATTTTATAATAAGAAATAATAACAGTAAAACGATTTCAATAAAATTTCAATCACCCTCTTTTAATTTTTTAAGCATATTAATACGAGTAAAAAATGGGCCGACTAGTCGCCGACTACAAATAAGGCCGAGTACTCGGCTTTCCCGACTAGTCGGTACATCACTATAAACGACTTTTTATTTAAAATCCTCTATCTACTCTATGTTTTGGGCATTTAATTAAACTGTGAATATTTCTTGTTACAGCTGGAGCGTCTATGCTGAGGATACTGCTGAGCTTTGCAGTGGGCGGGTTACTCGGCGACGTGTTCCTACATCTGCTGCCAGAAGCGTGGCAGAATGATCTCAATAACACTAAACGTAAGTCCATAACAAAGTAATTCATTTTCGCTGAATGTTTGGGCTTGAAACAGATAAGGCCAATAACTGTTTATCGACCACAGGATCTAATCCAATGCGTTTGGGTATGTTATGAAATATGTTTCTGTTATTATAATCTTCTGAGATTAAATTAACACGTATGGAATTGTAGACGTAAAATGAATCACTACGTACAGTAACAGACTTACTCTCATTGTTCTTTCAAATAAAATAGGTAACTCATTGTCTGTTAAGGCATTACTGCTGACAACCATAATTATTATTATTATTTCACATAAAAACTTTACTTGATTCATAATTATTTTGCTAATCTTAGAAACTTTTTATACGTTCCTTATGACGTTGTTGGTAGACGTGCGTTACAATTACCTTCCTTACCTTTAAATGGTAAAAAAATGCATATAAATGTGTAGCTATTTTTTTCCGTTACTTGTGTGGTAATTAGTTTCATTCAGACCTATACTTATTCAAGGGCTCGTTAATTATGTAACTCGCATTTATTTTTGGATTTAGGACGGTCAAAATCGACAAATGTCGACACTTTCGCGTAATAAATTCACATAGGTTTCCTACATGTCCTGTGTGCCCAGCCCATTTAAATTCTTCTACTACCTACCGGTTCTAAGCTTATTTTATAACAGTACCTACCTAAAGCATATAAAAACGAGAGGTGTCTTGGGACCTGTTAGAACGTACAAGTGTCGTGACGATCCAATTATTACACTTTTTTCGGTCCAGCTCTCATTCGCTAAGTGTGCAGATAGTATAACGTGCAATTTGGAACTTCGTTCTAAAATGTCACTAAATTGGAAGATATGTCTCTTAATACGTTTTTTAAAGGTCATTTCGTCAAAAGTTTAATGTATTTTTTTTTTGTCTATATCTGACGCGTGTTTAAGAGGCGCTATTAATTTTAATCCTTCGATTCCTAAAAAACGTACACTTACTGGTTTTTATAACAGCCGAATCAAGAAGCAAACCGGTTACTATTTCCTGGTCTATACAACAAACAGGCAAACTTTGGTGCTCTTCATACAAACAATAGATTTGGCAACGACTACATTGTCACTTCCTACAGGTCGTTTACAAACAATGAGTTTGAGCATTGTCAGTATTACAATCAAAACATTGCATCTATAAGTTGCTATGTATTTAATGCTATAGTAGAGGCAAAACTAGTCTCAGATTACGAAATAGTACGAGTAGGTAATACGCGTAATCGTAGTGCAATGTCAAGATCGCCTGATCTTGGCATTGCACTTCTCTCAAAGTCCGTCAACGAAGATACGGGCCCATCTGAAAGTAGTTCAGTATCAGCTAACAGAAATCAACTGCTGGACATAGGTCATTCAATATGTCACAGTAACTGAAAACAAAAATATCAGAGAAATAGTTAATAAGTCTTACGAAATACTTCTTTCTGAATAAATCCCCTGAAAATTTACAAATAAGTCGAAAGGTCAAAGACCACTCCTCAACTATTTTCTTTAAGAGGCTTACATGACCTAAAGCGCGGTCACTGTCGGATTGCAGAGAAAAGAAAGAGACGCGCGATGACACAACGCTGGTAATCTATTGCAAAATATGAAGCAATTATGGATTTACAAAAAATCTATTCATTGGACTAAAAAATTAAAACACTATCACGTTAGTATTTTACTTGTTGAATAATCTGACAAAAAATCTGAATGTTTGTATGTATATTAGTATGGTTTTTAATCGTTGAAAGAATTTTTTAGAGGTATCTTCGTGATTTTTTTCTATCATATCAAGTTAATTGTATTATGTTTTCAACACACTATCTAACTAGCATGTATTCTGAAGAATTTCATATATTTTTCTGATTTTGGTTACTGCAGTGGATCATACATTTTTAGGCATTATAAATTTGCGTTTAGGTCATGTAGTCCCCTTAACAAACTATCAATACGAACAATGTTTAAAATGCTAATATGTATAAATAGTTGTCACAGTTATGAAGACAGTAGGTAAATAGTAGGTACTTGTGTATGCAAATAGATAACGCGGGTTAAGTCCATTGTCAATGCTGACGAGCAGCCACATGTATGCTATGTACATATTAATTTAAAGAAGCTGAAGGTTTTTAATTTTGATAACCGAAATATAGCATTGACAGCCGAAAAAAGGCAATTTTGATAACAAAGGAGCTATGGGGAAGTTATTGAGGTGGAGACTTGGTAGTGGCTAAACATAATTATGACAAAGAAGAATCGAACGTTGATAAACAGAGGCAAATGCGCAATTTCAATACAAAACTTCAATAGGTCTGAAATCAGTAAAAGACATATTGAGTAAAAATAGTCAGTAGCACCTCGATGAGACTGACCGAGGATCCACGAGGACAGGGCCTGATGATGAAGAGAATATAGTCCAAAGTAGTTAAAGATCCGTATGATGCCGGAAATAAGAAAGCTATTGAACCAACTCATGCTACCTCCGCTCAATTTCGTTGTAGTTTCTTTAACAAACGATCACAAGTAAGCGCTCCATTTCATTATTCCTCTGTTCTAGACAGAGAGACCTGCAAAGACGTTGTTCAAAACAAAGCCACGACACTTCATAAAAAACCTAGTCACAAAGAAGCTAACACCAGAAGATTCGATTTCCGTTTGCACGCATTTCCTACTGTTTTGCCGGCTCGTCAAAACACTTTGCTTGAGAACGACCGCCGTTCAATGTCACCGTAAAGCGACTATAACCTACTATTGCATAAAAGTGAATTCATTGACACCACGCGCCCTTGTACGACGTTAAACACGGCGAAATGAGGAACTACAGACAAATTGGTACCAATTCTTGACGTTTAACGTAGATAGTGGCGCCACCCTGATAGTTCAAGGTATATTGGACGACATACTAAGAAAATGGTGTCATTTTCCTCATGATACGGATGCACATTATTTATAAATAGTAATAAACATTGCTGTCCTATTTATAATTGTTTGTTTACAATGTTGAGATTTCGTGTCGCTAATTGTTGGCATTTGTTTTGCGGTTGCGGTCAGGGGAACATTATTACGAATTAGGCACTACTGAATTATGTGTTTGTCGGTATTTTAATACATACACTTAGTCGAATGGGTTCAAAAACCTGCGCAGTATAATTATGATGCGATTTCAGTATCCCAACATTATCGAAACGGATTTAGTTTTCAGGTTTGAAAATGTATGTGGCTAGATTTAATTCAAGATGCCTCTGTTTAGTCCTTAGGGACATTAACGCTAGTGCACTTGGAAATCGATTAAATAAGCATGAACATATACAATCTCGGTTGATCCAGAAAAGTTAAAGGGGAACGGGGGGAGGTGCCCCCCCGTTCCAAAACACGAAGGAATAAAAGGGACTTTTTTTCTACAGAGTCTTGAAAATTAGTAGCCCCATACAAGTGATGCGCAGTGCATAAAATTGAAGATGACTCGTCATAATCACATACATTCTAAAGACTAAGCGCGCACTACAATTGTAATCGTTGCGATTATTAAAATCGCAAACGAAAATGAGTTTTCAAGCGAATTTTTACCGTAGTGCGCGGAGATTTGCGATTATTATCCGCAACGATTACAATTCGTAGTGCGCGCTTAGCTTGTGAACATTACACTAATAATTCTGATATAACAATGACAAACGCCACACGAGCACTCATTTATATAAAGAAGGTTGAGGTTTCGTGTCAATACTCACAAATGTCAAAACAAAAACCACTCTACGCCATAGTTATAAAGTTTAAAATCGTTTGAATGTGTTAGGCTTAGGAAGTTTTGTGTTCCAACTGATAGTAACGCAATGTAGTTGGTAGTAAAAAGTAAACACAACATTGTGAGTCAGACTATACTCAATCAATCATGGTAACTATGCGTTACGATTGTAATTATTGCTTGTGTGTGTGTATTTCATGACTTGTATGCGACTTTGTGACGAGAATCGTATGTGTGATAGATAAATATTGCAGGATGTGTCTTGTGGGGTTTGTGGGTCACTAGTGACACAAAGTAGACAAAGGGGTTGAGTTTCTTTTTTAATCGACGAAAAAAAAAGGAGGAGGTTCTCAAGTCGAACCGTATATTTTTTTTTTTTTTTTATGTATGACCACGCGTAACTTTTTACCGAGTAGTCCGATTTTGATGATTCTTTTTTTTTAGGGCTTGATTTCTTGCAGGTCAACCTAGGAGCTTGTCGCCGGACATGCCTGTGGTTGCCTTAATAAATTAAGGCCCGCAGCCAGGGCTTAAAAAACTTACAAACTAGGCGACTACTCGCTATGGGTACTAGTGATGGGTCGTTGACAGTTTTTTAGTTAACGAAACGTCAACGTTGATTTACGTTCGTCAACTAGTCGATCAACTAGTTACATTCGTCAACGAGTTAACGTGCACTAATGTCTTAACTTACAAACTAAACCGTTCATTCAATGAACGGTTTTTTTTTACTTTTTATTCAACGCTGCGACGTTCAACGAGTCTCCGAGCTACATCTAGTCATATGACCTGATATTAAAAGCTAATTTAGAAAGATCTTGATTCAATGTATCGCACCTCCGCTCATGTAGTAAGTTTTTTAATTTGCTCAGTTCGTTCCGTTTGTTCTCGGATTTAGTTGAATAATAAACGAGTCAAATTCATAAACTTCGTTGACGAATTCAACTAGTTGATTCATAAACAGTTAACGTTAATACGTTGACAGGAGATCAACGGTTGATTCAACTAGTTCGTTGATTCAACGCCCATCCCTAATGGGTACCCCCTGTGGGGTACGAGCCTTAACTTAGGGCGTCGCTGGGAGAGGGCAGTAAGGGACAGGCTAGATCGGAATTATTATTATTAGGGGGCGAATTTAAAGCTTCAGGCTCAGCGGCGCGGGCTGGCGCGAGCAAGGGTCGGGGCGGTGGGGTTGAGTTGGTGTCATGCCAATCTCTCTCACTAACTCACCCAATCTCACTCACACTGTCACTCTCTATGACTCTAACTAAAGCATAGGTTTTCAACGTGGGCGATAACGCCCCCTCGTTGGCGTGTGAGATTTTCAGGAGGCAGTGGAAGTCCCAGAGAAAATTAGGGAGCGTAGAGATGTGATCTTACGACTATACATATTACACGTTTAAATATTATCGTGGTAGTAGCCGTTTCAGATTCACGATATATGGTAAGTTAAGACAATTGGGGGGCACTAGATTTTTTTTTTCTCAAATTGGGCAAATTAAGGTTGGGAGCCTATAATCCTATTGATTGATATCAGTCAGTACATTAACCATTGTTGTATATTATGATTAATGTAATGACAAACAAACAAATGACTCGGAGGCAGGCGTATTAGTACCTAATCATTTGAATTTTTTTAATTTATGTTTTTAATTTGAGTTTATAATTTTAATGCTAATTGTATTATTTCATTAATTATTTTTATATAGGTATATTTATTATGATTAAAATTTAAATTTTATTTGAATGTTCAACATATGTAACATAATTATGATCTTTTAAATGGATTGAAATAAATGATTTTGAATTTGATATTATCAATCAATAGGATTATATGAACTTAGAGAGTTGTATGGATGATTTTAATAATAGTAATTCTGTAAATACATACTTGTTACGGTCACGAATCATAATTTGTTCAACATACAACCTGACACTGACCTGCGAATTGCAAAAAACGTAAGAAATTTTGAATTTCGTGGGCAACCTGGCGCTTCCTCCATAAGTCAACTAGTATGTAGTCTGTGCTTAAGTCTCTTAAGTTTTGATTTAGAGACTAAGTTTAAATATTCTGTCGCTGGCTTTAATTTCATTTAAACCCTATAGCAATTGTTCTATGTCGCTTATCGGATAGGTTTTAGCTGTGTGTAACGCTACTAGAACACGTACAAGTATTAACCGTAAGGTTTAAGCTAATCTCTCCAGGAAAAACATACATGTTGATACAAGAAGCAGGAAAATTATAAATAGGTACAATTTCTGACAATGTTGATAAAAATGCTATCATGACATTTAAGGCTCCCACAAACAGGCGCGACGCGACAGCACGACACAAAGGCGCCGCTCGTCGCGCGGCATGCCTTTGCCGGCTTTGCCTTTGTGTCACGCTGTCGCGTCGCGCCAGTGTGTACGAGCCTTTAAGTTAATTCACTTACAAACATCATATATAACAAATTCCAATAAAAATAACTTTTGTGACGTAAATTGATATTAAAAAAAAACACTTGTTCACTATCAATAAATAACTAGCTGACAACAATGTGTAAATGAATACAATAGTAATTATAAATTAATCTATGTTTGCTCGTGCACGTAATACGTTTGAAGTAGTCCTTCATTTATCGCACAATTTAACAATGTTTACCGCACGACTCTTCGTCATAAACTCATAATTATATTAAAATATCAATAGGTTTTACAATCCGCCCAATCACCAATTAGAAATAATAAGCCACCATCCGGACAATGAACAGCAACTCAAAATTAATATATTTTCTTTCAAAACTGTCATGAAATAGTAAAACAAGCCCTAGATAAATATCGACGATGAACTACCAATAAGTACCTCCTAACTACCTTTTTTTTTCGATTTTTTTCCCAATCGACGTAAAATGGTATTTCGCGTGTACTGGCAAAACCACCCAACACGATATTTGACTATTTATCCCATGAAACACTTATGGAAATAACTTCCAAATTATGTCACGCTAGTTTTGCGGCGAATATCTCTTAACTTTAGGTAAATATAATTGCTATGTTATTGTGTTGACATTTTCTAAAAATAGATAGAAGATATTGATAGTTCATCGTCGATATGTTGAAGTTCCCTGGGCCATATCAAGCACACTATATCTTCCAAGTCATGGCCATTGAACCTATAACGGCCCATGTTAAAGTGGGCAACCACAGACCATTGATCATATTTATGTCTCTTCAACAGTCAGAAGAAGCCGACTTTAAAGGCTCCTTCAAACAGACGCGACAGGCGACGCGAATCGCACGCGACACAAAGGCATCGCTCGTCGCGCGACAGGCGGTGTCTTTGTATCGCGTCGCGTGTCGCGTCTGGTTGTAGGAGCCTTAACACAAAAATAATTACGATAACAAAAAAAATATCAGCCTAGGGTAATTTAGAAACAGTCACTAGTAAAAGCGTGAAGAATTTTTGGTTACAAGTCTCTAATAGTAAATTTTCTTTCCACAGCGGGCGAGCACGTATCCCTAAAAAGCGGCCTATGGTGTCTCACCGGCATGCTAGTCTTCATAGTCGTAGAAAAATTATTCGCCGCCTCAGACCACGAGGAAAGCGAAGAGGAAACTCACGAGGAACCTGAAGTTGTCAAACAAAATGGTTCCACTAAAATAAAGCAGATAGAAATAGAAGAAATTGAGAAGTTACTATCAGTTGAGAGGAGGCAGCGAGGGAAAAGTATTGGTGATGGAATCTGTGACGAGAATGAAACGGTGACGGCGAAGCAGCTGTATGACACGTGTGTGTTCAATAATAATACTAAAGGTAAGACATCTTTACATAACATAACATCATGACTGTAGAAAATAATAGAATATGCTTTGTTATGTACATCATATGGATTCCTGATATATATGTACAAAAATACATAGGGTAACACAAAAGACGGTCTTTATAGCTAAAAGCGATCTTTCAGGGCGTTAGCGTACCTCCGACGCAAAAATAATGATGGAAAACCGCTTAACCAATTCCGCAAAGATACGCGCGCGATTGGAGTAGCAGAACATCATGAGAGTCAGTTGACTTGTAGCAATCAGAGCAAAATGTCGGCGCTTTCGATTTAGTTAATACATTACAGGTCTATTTCGGACCTCTAGATTAGCTTTTCCGTAAAATCGACATCCATTTTACAAACAAACAAAAAAAATCGCTTTATAAACTTGTGGACTGCCACAGATACGTGCGAAACAAACGCGGCACCACAACAAAATAGCGCGCTGAGCGCGGAGGTGTAACTGGCTTCCGAGCAGATAGGCGGAATCATGCCAGAAAGAGATAGAATCATAATCAAATCTGTGCGTTAAACAGGCACTTTCGCTTCTATTTCGCTTGTACAACGGACAAGTCATGGCGGAACTACTGCGGTTTCGAGGCGGAGATGTGATACCCGCCTTAAAGACAACCGTTGGATATATGAAAGGAAGAAGGAGAGACAATATTGCATGTATTCTGTGGTTTTCCATTTACATATACAATTAATACATACTACATAAAGCATATACTTCATTTTCTTCATCTATATAAATGCCCGCCATTCATGAAGGGTTCGGCAGAGGTTTACCCGTTACATCCTTTCGCCATTTATGTTACGTAAGAAATCTTGTACCGGATTTATCAAACTTAACTCAGTTTTAAGACATGGTTTCTCTGTGACTTTTTTAGGGTCTATTAAAGTGACAGAAATTCTTGTAAGGACGAGTTTAAGTTAAGGAATTCGTCAGTATAAGCCCGGAGTTGGATTTGTACCCGGTTTGTTGCAATACTTGTCCCCTGTTACAATATCAGGCGAAATGTGTTAGTACTACACTCGAGAGCAATGAATCCGGGTCACTTAAAGAATGTTAAAAATCTCGGAAACTAAAAATGATAGGTTAATGCAATAAATTGTATTTAATAGACAATGTAATACTCCTTAAATGAAAGTAAAAAAAATATGAGTCACCATACATTTTATTAACACAAAATTACATAAAGAAAAAAACTGCTGATCTCTCCTTAAAACAAAAATAGGAAACATGAAATTTTTGAACTTTATTACGATTTTCTTGAATTTTAATACTTCGTATTGCCTCCCCGTGCTTCCATTACTGCGTTTACGCGGTTTGGCATGCTGTACACCAAGTTCCTTATACGATTTTGGGGAATATTCTCCCATTCCTCTGTGAGAGCAATTTTGAGCTCACGAAGCGTGATTGGGGGAGGGTTTCGTTGTTTTACGCATCTGCCTAGCTCGTCCCAAGCATGCTCGATCGGGTTGATATCCGGGCTGCGCGCTGGCCACTCCATACGAGTAATGTTCATCTCTTGAAGGTAGTCATTCACAATCCTACCTGTATGAGGTCGGGCATTGTCATGCATAAATATAGCATCCTCACCTAAATTGACCATAAATGGACCAACGTGATCATTGAGGATTTCTTCCACATATCTTACGCTAGTTAAAGAGCCGTTTTCTATGATCACCAGCTCTGTGCGACTTTCAGAAGAAATTCCGGCCCACACAAGTACAGACCCACCACCGTAGGCTACTTTTTCTTCGATGCATGCTTGCTTGAATCTTTCCCCTGGTCTTCGATACACTCTGTGTCTTCCATCGTGCTTGTAGAGCATAAATTTTGATTCGTCGGAGAACATAACTTTTGACCAATCTTCAATACTCCAATTTACGTGGCTCTGGGCATATCTTAGTCTTGAAATACGATGCCCACGCTCCAGTTTAGGGCCGTTTGCAGGTCTAAGGGGTTTTAAGTTAGATTCAGCAAGCCGACGTCTTACTGTCCATGCACTTGGGTTACTTCCTCCGAGGCGTCGAAACTGATTTGTGAGTTCAGTTCCTGTGAGAAAGCGATTTCGAAGCATGGTGTTCACCAAGTATCGGTCTTCTCGTGCTGTGGTACACCTGGTTCTGCCCGTTCCTGGTCTGCGTAGGTTAGAACCAGTTTCTTCGTAACGTCGGAGAACTCTTTGTACTGTTGACAGCGACACACCGACAGTCCTGGCTGTATCGCGCTGACTCCGGCCGGTTTCCAGCATTGTAAGTATTCTGGTGCATTCTTCAGGCGTAAGCGACATAATTTCAGCTTGAATAATGAATATAGAGCACTATCAACATGGTTTATGTACCCACATAAATGACAGATTACAAACAAAAGCAAAACCAAATGCTGTAATTTCGTAGTTCCATCTTCGAAAGTGGCCATTTTTCAAATTTGATTTTTTTATGATATAACTTTACAATAACTAAGAAGTTTTAATACCTTCATTTAAGGAGTATTACATTGTCTATTAAATACAATTTATTGCATTAACCTAGCATTTTTAGTTTCCGAGATTTTTAGGATTCTTTAAGTGACCCGGATTCATTGCTCTCGAGTGTATTAGGTCACCTCTGCCCCTCACCCTTCGGGAAAAACAAGTGTAATTATGTACATTTAAGTTAAGTGTCATTTGTGAATTCAGTACTAACTGAGTTATTGATTTTTCGCTTACGGTCACGGTTAGCGTTATTAGAATCGAGGCTGCGGTACCTATTTATAGAACAGACATCGATATAATGTTGACTGGACTATAAATACTTGGGGTTGACGTCATACAACTTACACTAGAATAAATCGGTCCAAGTTAAAATCGTCGGGAATGCTAACAAACAGTAAGGGTCTGTGCCCACTGGCGGCACGGCAAGGGATTTTTATGCGACGAATAGGAATTTAACTTAATAGAATAGCAATAAAATTAAAATTTCAATGATTATGCCTAAGGACGTCGCGATATGCCGCGGCATCGTTTTCGTCAGCAGGCGCAGGTCCCTAGGTGTACAAAAGGTTGCATGTGGATTTTAAGGGGGATGCGCCAAGGTAGATTGCGAAATTAAAATTTACTTACGTTTGTTGCAATTTGCAGGTCAGTGTCAGGTTGTATGTTGATTAAAATATAATATTGCTTTACAGAATTATAATCATTAGAATCAGCAATGCAACTCCTTAAGTTAGAATTGGCCTTAAATGTCATGATTTTATGAAATAGTAATTCAATAGGGTAATTCATTTGAACATAGAGAGATGTATTGAACATTGTTATGATTATAATTCAATAAATAAATATTTGTTACGGCTGCAAATCATATTTAGATCAACATACAACCGGATACTGACCTGCAAATTGCAAAAAACGTAAGATGTTTTAAATTACACGGGCTACCCTGAAGTTTTCGCCTTAAGTCAGTCTTTCTTTGTTCATTAAAATTAAAGATGAGTTCGATAACATTTTTTCCTGATTGCTCCAGTCCCTTCATCTGTTATTTCCATCTACTTATTAAATTAAAAATCTTAAAATCATTCATCCACCTACTGGCAGACAATGCACAACCTAAGCGGCTGGATATACTTAGAAGCATGAAACTTCGCAGAGTTCCTTTGATAGCGAAAGTGAGATATTTTGGAAAATATTCATTCCCTCATAGGGGTTAAGATTGGATATCACTTTGAGCGCTCTGCTTGTGTGTTAATCATTTGTACCTTATATTCCAGGTGTATGCTGCAACACGGTGGCCAGTCAGAACGGAACAGTCCGAGCCTGCAACAGCAAGGGCAACAGGTGGATGGGCCGCTGTCTGCTGCGAGAGGCGCGGGAGCAGGCGTTCAAGGCTACCAAGAACACCAAGGAGAAGAGCAACAAGAAGGACGTGAGTGTTATAGTCACGACTGAATTGTCCCGCGGTTTGGGTCCTAAGTTGTCATCGAAATCACCATATTGTTTTGTATAAAGTTTCACAGAATTTATGATTTTGGGAATAATTTTAGTCAGTTCAAGAATGCAGAGGTTCCTTTTGAAAGTTTTTTTTTTTTAATTGAGCCGTCATTGGACGCCTGGCAGATGTGAAACATACCATCGTATAGCGTGGCGACGCATCGCCACGGCATGCGTCGCCACGCCAACAATCGGTTTTACCTGCGGCTATAGATTTTTCAAATCAAAAAACACAGGACAGACTGGCTTCGGTAAAAACTTAAACCACAAGCATCCAATTACTTACCAAAAACATTTTTTTCCAACCTAGTCTAAAACGAAATATCGTAAGTATCTTTGGAATCTATTAAAACAGTAGAATTGCCAGATTGAGTCATTATTTACCCATATCATTCCAGGTGGCAGGCTACTTGAACCTGATGGCGAACTCCATCGACAACTTCACTCACGGGCTGGCAGTGGGCGGGTCCTTCCTCGTCGGGTTCAGAGTAGGCGTGCTCACCACGTTCGCTATATTAGGTTAGTATTACAAAACGTAATGCTCAGTCGGCACCTCTGTCGCTGGTCGTCTCCCGGCGCCTGGGCCTCCTCCGGGGAACCGGGGGTCTCACCGCCAGGAGACAGACCGGGTGATGTGGAGAAAGTGGTATTGTGGAACAGTGCCGTGGCGCTCCTGCTGTATACCAATGCATCCTCAAACATAGGCAAATTATGGTACCGCCGCACATGCCTCAGGCCAGGCCTACATGGCCCTCCAATGAACGTGCCAGTATTGACGGGCACGTTATTAAACCGCGGGGCTTTAATGGTGGGGAAGTAGCGACTACCCACAGTACGTAACGCCTGTATCCCCCCCCCCCCCCTGCTACGCGGACGTGTGTACTATACCCATATTTTGCCAGTTGGCAATGGACAATGGGTTCGTTGGGTTGGCTTGTCCCATAGGGTAAGACTATATATCGCCATTAACATCGCCGCAATGATGGATTATATCATTATTTAGAAAGGTTTTTATATAACCAAGAAATGGCGGCGGCCAATGCTAAACTAGCAAAATGGTGATAATTTGAAAATTATATTAATTTAATGACTTCTAATTTTCATTTACAGTGCATGAAATTCCACATGAAGTTGGAGATTTTGCCATCTTGCTCAAGAGTGGCTTCTCAAGGTGGGAGGCAGCTAAAGCGCAACTGGTAAGTTCCTGAAGTCCAATTCTCAGTTATTGAGTTCCGGTAGCCAGAATTCCCAACACTTTGTGAAATTCTGACCTCAGAGTCTCTTTTGATTATGGTAGCTAACACAGAATCTGCTTCGTACAAAACATCCTTATGAAGTACACTTATAAATGGTGGCAGGGACATCAACCCGCAACCTGTTATCATCCATTCAGTACATTGATTCCAGACCTCTTAGCGTAGAAAAGTTTAGAATTATGTATTGAATCCATGGTATGAGGTTGCGGGTCGATGTCCCAGCCACCTTGTATAAGACGGGGCAAATATAGTTTGGCTGATGGGTTTACGTGTGTTTACTTGCAGGCAACGGCGGCAGCAGGTCTGATCGGCGCCATGACAGCTGTTATTTTCAGCGGAGCCAGGAACTCTATTGGTAAGCATTATTTATTTTTACTGGCTACACAAATGAAAGAAGTGTTGCCATCTTTCATAAACTGTCATTTAGTTAATTTAATAAATCTCCGGCATACGTTTTTGTTCGAAATAAATGCTATTGATTTCCTAAATACCCAATAATCTTTCTATATCCAATTCCAAATATACCATTCTCTTTGACGTCGGGTAAAAACGTGCAACACAAGCACAAAAATATCCGTCCACTAAAGTAACATAATAAATTAACCCTTTTCAGAGGCCAAAACTTCCTGGATAGTCCCGTTCACGGCGGGCGGTTTCCTCCACATCGCGCTAGTGACAGTCCTCCCAGACCTACTGCGCGAGCCTGACAAGATGCAGTCCTTGAAGCACCTCGGAGCCCTCGTGTCCGGTATCGTTATCATGGCCTTCATGACCTATTACTTCGGGTAGAAACTGAGACAGGATGTGGTTGGTATGTCTAGTGTGAATGTAGTAATGTATAGTCTGATCCAAAAGTATTTGATGAAAATGTAAACAACACAAAAATGTACCTGTGGATGCCAATTTGTAGCACCACTTACAAATTGAGTGCTTAGATTTAATTATTTGAATACTTAAACCCGGAATTCTAACTTTATATTACCTTAAAGATGTTTTTCATTTGACGATTGAGTTTAATATTTATAACCTCAATTTGCGTCAGTTGGTTGCGGAAAAAGTGGTGAGCTATAAAGTTGAAACCTTCTAAATGCGGATGAATGTGTTACTAATTGCCTTTAGTGAGTGACAGTTTAAACTGAACAGAGTTTGCTTAAGGCGGATCCACATTTGCGCACATGCACGAACAGTGCGTTTCGCGTGCATCTTAGGAACATAGTATGGACATGATCGCCTGAGACTAACGAGCGGTTCGCATGCAACTTATAATATTCACGACGTGCACATTTTCGAGGTTTCGCGAAGTGTTCTCGAACGTATCCATACTAAATTAGCCAATAAAGCAAAAAAATCAACACTCGCGAATTGCGCGTAAGCTGTTTGCGACGCGTACGCAGTGTATAACGCGTCCACAGTCGTACGAGGCGCGTAGTGTGCACGGTTCATGCGCAGGTGTGGATCCGCCTTTACACTCTTCAGATACTTTTGGTACAGACCTGAGGCGCTTTTGGTTTAGGCAAAGAGAAGATCGTAATAGCGATTGTGCTGCATTCGAAAATGTAGAGTTGCATGAATAACTAAGTTTTGAAGGTGTAAATGGCGAGTCCAAAAACGTTAAGCACCCAACAAACTATTATACTGTCGCGTGCCATGTTTTTTAATGAACAGACATCGCGTTTTGCGGAACGTCTACGCTTCATATACGTTCGGTTAATGCTGAACTAACGGCAGATACAAGGCAATGACTTGACATATTACAAATGAACACCACAAGAGCTGTGGCAAAAAGCAATCTCTAAATTGTCGATATCGTTACAAAATTGTAAAACTTTACAGAATACTTTCTAGGTCTCTTAATCAAAAGCCCTCGTTATCATGTAAATAATGTCATCAATGGCTATAACTTAGGAATCATATATTTTTATATTCTTAAGATTAAATCGACGTCCGCACAGGACATTAAATGAGTATTAATATTTTTGAATTTAACTTAGACTGTGAATTGTAGAAACTTGTCGAAATTAAGTTAAAGTATGTCGTTAAGTAAATAATACTCCGAAAACGTATATTAAGTGATACGTAAGGTTTTAAAAACAATATTTATATTATTGTAACACTCCCAGTGTTGCTCGCTTTTGTCGAGTTATTTTTTTTTATTTGCAATAAAATATTTCTAGTAATTTTTTGAGCGGTAATTATGTAAAATCAACGTTTTGAATTTGTTTACCTGTTTACATGGGACTTATTTTATTTATATTCCAATGTAAGCAATATATTTTAATCGAATATAAAGGTTGCTATATTGATAATAGCAGGCTAATATCAAATACAATATGTAACTGAATTAATGTACATTATGAAAGTAGTTTGTTCAGAATCGTTTACCGACTCGATTTCTATAATTTTTTATCCCGAAAATAATAAAAACTACGTAAATTACAGTCTCAGCTCAGCAGTCCGCTGTTCAGTCAAAACAAACCAAAAATGAACGAAGTACCTACTACGCTAGAGCCTTATACGTGTGCGACTGTGTGCGTGCGTAGATTTGTAATGTGACCACAATTTTCTCTCACAATCAGTATAACTAATTTAATAAATAAACAATGTTTTATACATAGTAGTAAAAATTCAGTTCACGTATTATGATTATAACAAAATATTCTAATTGGGGTGTTTGGCGGTGTGCGATATTTCCGGGACATGTTGTATACTCCACTAAATAAATGTACAAACATTGTTAGATAATAATCACTTATTAAAACCAAATCACACTATGTTATGTAGTTCTAAGCTCTACTTCTTTATTATAAGTAATTTCTAGGTATAGGAGACACACAATAGCATTTTGCGATCTCCACTAATATCCCCATAGAAACATTATTTTGAAAGAGTCTAATTTGTACGAAAATGTAAAAAAATCAGGCTCCTTTTACTTTGAAATTAGATTTAATGATAACTATATCACGTAAATGTTTAAATATTGTAAATTATTGTAAATATTATGGAGTTAAGAACTTGTAAGTTGGAGATTTTGAAAATGCATTTTGTATTTACTTGTATTAGTGGGTACGAACAGGACCCAAATGAAATGCCAGTTTGAATTTTTAATGCTTACCAGTTATTAAAAAAAAATATGATATGCAGTTTAGAATTCTGCTATTATAAACTTGAAATGAGCCTATGGCTAATCGGTATAAATATATTAGTAGATACTATCTAAAATTGTCATCCAAACAAAAAATATCGACCTTAACTAAAAATGCAACAAAAAATCTACGGATAAACGATTAAATACGGTATAATATTAGTCCCTTAGCGAATAGTACTAACTCCACTTTTTATATTGTGATAATTTTCTAGGTATCTAATATTTTTGTTTTTATCAACTTCTACTGGTTTTGTTATTCCGTTTCAGTTTATGATATAAAATGTTAATATAAACGTAATCATGTGTTTCTTACACTGCATTTTAGCTAGTTTTTAATGTTTGTAGCGAGAGCATTTAGAAATGGGATATTATTATGAAAAAATCTATGTCAATTCTTATGCTATTTTTTGTTTAGATATGGAAGATTAATAATTTTCGTTTTGGTCGCTAACTGCACTTGCTATAATAAATAATTATGTATCTACAATGAGTAGCCATTAAAATATAATGTGATAAATAATGCCATTTACGAGTATTTTGGTCGTGTGCAACGACGTTATTATTAAGAGAAAGTGTTAAAAGTCAATAAAAAGTATCAGAATCAATATTTTGTTTGTTTGTTTTAATTAAATTACCTACTGACAGCAGTTGTGCATTGACCACTTGTTGTTTAACCTATTGACCGCCCAAGTCAGATTAATACGACAAATGTTTTCGTGCACGTGAAGCCTTCGTCGTATTTATACGACTGATAACCTGTTAGTTTTTGGTTTTTATTTCATTGCATGCACGATCCTATTCGTCGTAGATATTTATTTGTCGATTTATGAGCTGGGGCCACGGCAATGAGGGTTTTCTGAAATGACGTTCACTAGGTGGCAGCACTGAGACGTCAGGTCCGGGCTCCTGTCAAGCGTCAAAGCGCCTATATTTTCTTTCGTCGTGACTGAATGGTGAACGTCATCATTTAATTTATATTCATTGTCGAAATGGTAGACCTCTTATCAAACTGGCGCCAACTGGTGGCGTGAATTTTCATGAAAACCTTTAATGATATAATACCGGCGGTCAATAGGTTAAGCATTGGTTTGAAATTAACGTTGATTTTCGCTCCAGAAACAGGAAACGGGTATTATTTTGTGGAGAGAGAGACGCCCCGCTGCCTAGAGACCGCACTGTCAACACTTTCCATACAAACCAAGGACGCACGTAGCGGCGCCATATTAATACTGCCATGTCAAGACGCTCAAGTCGGTGCCGGCGCGACGATTCCGTACTCAGTATGCCAGACGGTGCAGGGGTGTGCCGCAAGACATTACAACATCATTTTGATTTGCATTTATTTCTCAATGTAACAATATAGGATATAATGAGATGTTTCTATAATTTATACATGCTACAAAAAACTTAAATAACACAGTCCGCTATAATATTGAAAATATCGCTCGAACGTCGTGCAGAGAATCACATACAATACGGCCGATGTATGATGGTTGGTCTGAACAAAGGCTCTCCGAACATTCGAGCATGTAAACTCACACTCGCCTCATGTCACCATTTGGTTTCTAATAACTGTTATTGCGCAGGCTTCTGTGCAAAGTTCAGACCGGCCATAATTCATCGGCCGTATTGTAATATAATTACGATAAGCTTGTTAGACGAAATAATTATACTTCATAGGCTGGTGGTTTATACTGTTACTTAATATTACAAGATAATGGACAGCTTCTTTTCTTTGTGGTAATTGTTAAGCAAAAAGCATCGCAAACTGTCTTTTTTTTTTTTGTAAAGTTAGTAAAATAGCTTGGATTTGAGATGAGTGCGCCACGTAATCGTGAAAATGGCACATAAATGATGGCGTTATCATAATCAGTAATCACCTTATAAATAATATTTGAGATGTGTGTTACAAAACTGTTAGTTACAATTTGAAATTTTTGACACTCATGTAATACAGAAATATAGGGTTTTCTAATTAATTAAAAAACTTTTTTATAAAAATTAAAAGTTCTTCATCTCAACATAATAATATTTTTTATAATTTTATTGTGATTATAATCTGTAATATAAAAACACATGGATATGGACTGAATGGACCATCCCTTATCAAAAAAAGTTGGGTACTCAAGTATCCATCCATACATACGATAGAGATTCCAAAGACTTCTGTTATACAGGATGTTTGACAAGTAAAATATCACTTTACCAAGTCCGTATTCGTATTTTCAAGATATTCTTGGCAAGTTAAAAACACATGAAAAAACGTTAGAATATGTCGACCATAAAACTTATCAGCAAGTTACATATGACTTGGTATAAAGTTATTTTGGCATGGCCAAAACATCCTGTACAATTTAAATACGTATATTTTAACCACACAATTTATTTTCCTTTCAAAGTAAGCAATAAAATAATACTAAAATAATAATATAGGAGGCGTAGCTAGGTGACTTTCAAACCATTTTTTTGTCAAAAATATTTTATTATTTTGTAAAAATGAGACCATTTTCAAAAAAAAGGTGTTGCCAAAAAACAATAATGTTTTAATTATTTTTATCACTAGCTAAATTCAGTTAGTCCTAACTTGTTATCCTCTGTATTTGCTTATATTTGATTGCGGCAGAGCCCAAAACAAAGGTACGTTTTTTTTATCGATACAAATATTTCATAAAACCTTTCATACATTGGGTTACTTTACGCTAGCTACGCCATAAATCACAAGATTTTTACAAATCATTTATTTTAAAAGACAAAGTATCCGAGCGTGATAAATGCTGGTAGGTATATGTATGCGAGCGTATGTACAATGTGACACATGTCGTATATAAGTGACAAGTGTCGCGTTACATAACATACACTTTCTCCACGCGTTTCATACAGAACACCTCCTTGGTCTTCGGACAGATGATGGAGCCGTGTTCCTTCATCATTTCTTTTAGAGCCTGGGGAATTAGAAAAGGTTTTTTTGTAAATACGGATTTATTATGTAAATTGAATGTGTAATAGATTTTAGCGTTTCATCTATGACGATCTCTGAAAGTCTAATCTCGGATTAGAAAATCTGTATTCAAAAGGTAAAACTGTTGATTTTAAGGATTTCCCTTTTTGAAGTGAAACTAGTTAGGCGGCGATTCGATAATTGGACGAGAATTGAGTTAAATTTCAAGGACGTGTCCAGTTAATGCACATTTCATTACATGAGAGAAAAAAAAACTTTTTTACAAAAAAACAACCGACTTCCAAAAAAAACACTAAAAGACCTGAAAAATAACTTTAATTTCGGAAGTCGGTGTCTGGTTTTGTATTTTCGTTTTTGGTCACCGACTTCCTAAATTAAAGTTATTTTTCAGGTCTTTTAGTGTTTTTTTTGGAAGTCGGTTGTTTTTTTGTAAAAAAGTTTTTATTTTTCACTTTTTAGTTGCGGTACCTACCCCACACAAATTCGTATACCACTACTTGGTATGTAAATAACAGTGACAGGAAATTATTAACACATCATCCATATAAACTAAGTGGAAAAAATCTGCAGTATTAAGGATAACTCAAAAAATACTGGTCAGACCTTGATCAAATTTAAATGGGACCACATGTGAAGCACCACCTATCAAATAAAAAAAGAATCATCCAAATCGGTTCACCCAGAAAAAAGTTATGAGCTAACACACGACGAATTGAGAACCTCCTCCTTTTTGTGAAGTCGGTTAAAAAAAGATATAAGTCTCTGTCTCTCACTCTTAATCTCTCATAATCATTATGTTTTACGAAGTTCCACTTCTACACGAGTGTTGCAGGCGCATTTTTTTTTATTTTCTTGTTTCATGAACAGATGCCAAATAAATGTTATTCTTTCTTTTTCTATAGTTACTGCAACATGAGATTTGAATAGCCTTTCAAAAAATTATAGTACGTAAAGTAGACAAATTGCTGCAAATTGCTTTTACAAGAATTCCCAGTAAATTGAAACTACCTCAAGGTTTAAACAATCTGTCACTTTTGTATAGAAAACAAAATAAAACTTACTTGTAGGGCCTAGACAGAGTGACTTTTTCAACGATAACGATGATGGAAAAGTCAAAAATGTATTGGATTGGCATAGGCTACCGAAAAGCTTTTATCAATCCTGTTGAAAGTACCTAGTTGTAGAAACACGAAACGCTTTAAAAGCAATTGCCACTTGTCTAGGCCCTCTTGGCATTTTTATGAAGTAACATTCAACCATAGGGTGGTATGGAAGAACGATGATCCTTTCCAAATGTTTGAGTGATTCTTTGCTACTCAAGCTAATGCGTACCTTCTCCCCATACACCTGTCCGTTGGGTAGCACCATGGGGTGGTTGTGTTCGTTGAGCGGGGCGCGCGATATGCGACACAAGAGGCGCGAGTGCGACACGTGCGCGTGTGGGAGCGTGGCGGCGAGAGCGTTGAGCGGCGGCTGGCAGGCGGGGCAGGTCGATACGCGAGTGCTCTCTGAGTAGCACTGAGTGTGGAGGAGTTAAGGAATATTGATGTATTTATTTATATATATTTTATTGTACACCAGAAAATACATAACAAAAAAATACATGTAACACTACAAAACATACGATGGGCGGCCTTATCGCATTCTGCAATCTCTTCCAGGAAACCTTGGAATGGACAGTGATTACGTGGACATTAAAATGGGGCTATCATTGATGCAAAATAATAATAACCTTTACAGTTACAATACACTATAATAGATAGATGTAAGATTTATTAACCCTAAATAACTAAAATAAAATAAAATAGATAGATATACTTAGATATATAAATGGTATATAATAAATACATACATGACATACTAAATAGTACACAGGGTGGATTTTTGAGATGGGATAGCAAGAGCACCTTAACCGTTGTATCAACAGGAAAACGGTCTTTGGAGACTTTCCTTAACTTATTGAGAAATTTTGATTTGCATTCGGATTTAAAAAAAAAAACGTATAGGCAGCAGGAAAATGGGCAATTTTCACAAAAACTTTTTTTTATGCCAATCGATCATGTTTCATATATCGTACCCTCAGTGGAAAATAGGCATAAGTGAATTTACATTGAATCATCGATTTTATCATATTTGAAAAGTACGTTTAAAGATACATACGCAATTTTTTTTTCATATTTTTCGTTTAATTTGACGAATTAATTCAAGAAAATAGTTTTGAGAATTTATATTCCATCACTTTTTTTCTTAAGGATTAGTAGATTATGTGATATAACGCAAATAATAAATTAAAAAATATGACATATTAATTAATAATATGTTTATACCTAAAATTTAATGTAGAAAATAAATAGTAACAAATATTATGATTTAAATGCGTTTGCTTTTTTTACATCGCTAGTCTTGTATACACGATTATCTTTTTATTCGTTATATTAACTAGGTAAGGAAATTATCTTAAATGCGCTTACTTAACCAAAAAGATAAACTTAAAAAATAAAAACCGCAGTATGACTGTTTACTTCTTATGAACTTAAAATAAATTACAATAATAACAATTACTGCTTTTTTCCACTAAAAACTTTCCTTTACGTCGAAACATAAGACTACAAACTGCAGCACGGCTGTAACATAAGAATTATTACTTCTTTCTTCCACTAGAATATTTTCATTGCACCGGGACGTAAGATTTGATACAGCGGCGCGGGAGTAGACAGCGGGAACATAAGCGTGAATACGTCGATGCAGGGGGGAGGGGGCGGTGCGTATCCACGCGCTTGACAGTCAGTGCCCGTTTCTAGGTCAAGGTAATAGCTGCGTTTACGCATTTGCGAAAACAAAACAACAACAATTGAGTGGTTTTTCTTCTTATTTTAAAGTAAAGTGACCTGAAAATGTATAACCGGACACAGCACAGTAGGGCGAGAAGAATTTTGAAGTTAATAGGTAAGTACATTTAGATTTAATTCTTATAAAAGCTAAAAATAAATTATTCCACAATGACGTGTTTACTGTATAATCAATAACATTGAGCGACTGTCGTCCGACCTTTGTAACCGGAACCAAAACAATATCGTGGTTACACATTCTGAATGAATGAAGGTGCAGTTTCCTCACGATGTTTTATCTTACCGCCAGCTAGTGGTTCAAGTAGTATGTAAGTGCGCTAGACAATTACAGCAATCGTCTGGTCTCAAACTAGGGGAACCTATATGAATGATTCGCTGTCTATTATTATAAAATTAATTTCTGTTACTAACGTGTAATTTTATTTCTAATTTGTAAAGACATACCATAGATGTTATAACAAAATGTGTATTTGTAAATATTTATATTAGGTACATGATACTTTCAAAATCGTTAACTAGGTATTATTGTTTAATCTATACTAATATTATAGAGAGGTAATATTTTTTTGTTTGTTTGTTTGTAATAAATAGGCTCCGAAACTACAGGACCGATTTTAAAAGTTCTTTCACCATTCGAAAGCTACGTTATCCACGAGTAACATAAGCTACTTTTTATCCCCGTAAGTAGGTACCACGCGGGCGGAGCCGCGGGCGGAAGCTAGTATATTTATATAAAAGTAATCGATCTGTGTCCGAAAAAACCGACACAAAGTTTGTTCAACCCGGGAATTGAACCCAGGACTTATACCACTAAACTAACGAGGCGTTATATTTATATACTTACATCTAAAAATCTCAGCCATATCACTTTAATTACCTGGTCTTAAACTAAGGATTCTGTAAAGGATTTGGCAAGGGGTACGTACACTCAGACCCAAGTCAGTTTAGTAAAGTTTGTTTGTTTGTCCGACCGGGAATCGAACCCGGAGCCTTTCGTCCTATAGACACTAATAATTGTGGCATCGAGGATGTCAGACAAAGAATAATGTCTTACCTTAACTTACCTTATTTTGTGAGCAAGACGTCTTTAGTAACAACTTAATATGATATTATTTATATTACATTTTATAATAAAATAATTTATTTACAGACGTCGACACAGAAGCAGAACAAACATCTGGAAATTATGAAGTCAGTCGTGGTGATATTATGTACACCGCGCCGTCAACAAGTCGAAGTAGCAGACGACAATCTACAGTAAATTACAGAATTAGTGAGTCTTCGAATGAAGAGCCATTTTCACCACCGGTGTCTGAATATTTACCAAGTTCGAGTCCTAGTCCGATAGCAGACTTAGGCAATACTTTACCATCTTCAATATTGAATGACTTCGATTTTAGTTTGAGAGATTGCTTAGGTAATTCTACACTTTTCTCTTCTCCAATTTCCACCACTCATAATAATTTAATTTTTATAGCGTCACCTACTGTCGTTTTTATATCTAATCCTCAAAAAACAATTTCTATGGGTAACAAAGACAGTTATGAAAATTTAGCGGTATCATCAGGAAATTACATAGAAGGAGTTTATCCTTTGCCGAATGATGCCGATCTTGAACCCGTATCCACGTTCTGGTATAATGCACCACTTCCTGAAAAGAGCATAACTGCCGCAGAACCTGAAACAGAACCTACATTTACTAGCCCTACAAGAACTCTGCTGACTCTTGAAAGTACTACGGTCATGCTTCGTGAAGCAGAGCCTGCATCCATAGCATGTCGCGACGAATTTCCGTTAGTTGAACATAATACTGCCGCAGAACCTGAAAAAGAACTTACATCTACAAGTCTTGCAAAAACTCCACAGACTCTTGAAAATACCCCGGCTATACTACCTGAAGCAGAACCTACATCCATAACATGTTATAACGACGAAACTCTTCCAGTTGGACATAATACTCTCACAGAACCTGAAACAGAACCTATATCTACAAGCCCTGATAGAACTCCACCGGTCTCTTCAATTGCCACAGCTATAGTTCCTCACTCAGACCCTCCAATCATAGCCTGCCACGTTGAAACTCTACCAGCTGGATATAATTCCACCACAGAACCTGAAGCAACGAATTCTCGTCCAGTGTTAGTAACTGAAGCTAATACAAATCCTAGAAAAAGAAAGCGTAATCCCGAAAAATGGTCTCAAACACAAAAAAAAATCAAATTAAATACAGGTCAACAGCCTCAAAAACAGATGCAAGAGCCTTGCAAGTGTAAGCTTAAATGCTTTGAAAAAATACCCAGCGACAGGAGGTTGGTAATATTTAAGCAATTTTGGGCTTGTGGTAACCATGAAACTCAATGGCAATTCATTTTGAAAAACACTGAGATTATAGAACCTAAAGTTATGAAAATTCAGCGTAAGCGTGAACGAAATCGTACACTGGTTTATTATTTGCCGTCAAAAAACGATGTATGCCTTGTGACTAATTTGAAAGTGTGCAAAACTATGTTTCTTAATACGCTAGGTATTAAAGAAAGAACAGTTTACACTGCTATTGATAAATATGCTAATGGGGACCAAATAACAGACCTTCGAGGAAAACATACCAATAGACCTCATAGAACAGCCAGCGAAACAGAACAGAGTGCAATTCAACATATTCAGTCCTTTCCTTGTATCGAATCTCACTATCTTAGACAAAATTCCAGCCGTCAATATTTGTCACAAGACTTAAATATCTCAAAAATGCATCGTTTGTACAAAGATTGGATATCAGAAAATGAAAACTTTCGTAATACTAAAGTGGCAAGCGAATATCAATATAATCAAATATTTAATACACATTTTAACCTTTCTTTTTTCCGGCCGAAGAAGGATTTGTGCAATTTATGTAGCAAATACGACAATTCAACTGAAGAAGGTAAATTACAACTGAAAGAGGATTATGACAGTCATATAAAAAATAAAAACATCATACGAAATATGAAGGATAGTGAAAAAGAATCAGCAGATCCTAATGTGAAAACTGTAGCTGTTTTTGACTTGGAAAAGGTTCTTAGTTTACCGCAATCTAATGTGAATATTTTCCATTATAAAAGGAAATACCCCGCATACAATTTCACTGTGTACAATTTAATATCCCGTCAAGGGTTTTGTTATCTATGGCATGCACAAATTGCAAAAAGGGGTGCGAATGAAATCGCTAGTTGCTTATTACACTTAATTAAATCTGAAGTTAACAGGGGTATAAAGTCAATTTCACTGTATTCAGATAATTGTTCGGGCCAGAACAGAAATCGGTTCATATTCGCGATGTATATTTATGTATCACGTGTATTGAACGTAGAAGTTACACACAGGTTTTACAAACTGGCCACACTCAGAACGAAGGCGACTCAATGCATGCCTGCATCGAGAAAAATATGAAAAATAAGACATTGTACTCGCCTGACCAACTGTACGAAGTAATCATGAATTCAAAAGTACAAAATAAGTTTGTAATTAAAGAAATGAATCAAAATGACTTTTACAACCTAAAAAGTCAAGTCACGACAAGCAAGAATTGGTCACAAGACACAAACGGGCATAAAGTATTTTTCTCAAAAATTAAAGAAATCAAAACAAGTCCCGATGCACCAAATAAATTATTATTTAAATATGATTTCGAAAGTGAATATTTGGTACTAGACACTACAAATCGTACGACGACGACGCGCACACGCAAATCAAATAATGCCAATGCTGTAGATGTTAATGAACTTCCACTTGCATATGCTCAATTGTTACCTATTTCTGACGCGTTGTTCAAAGACTTAATTAGCCTGTGTAATACAAATGCTATACCTCTACATTACCAAACATTCTATAGAAATTTGTTACCAGCGACTGAATCTCCAAATTTGGAGGTATTTGATTCATCTGAAGAAGAATAACTTTACTAGTTCCCGTATTTTTGATCTCATTATTATTTTAATTTGAATTTTGTTGAATTTTTATATTCATACGTATAAACATATTGATTATTAATAATTTTAAAACAAAAGGTACTGTGAAAGTATCAAAGGTCTTATTTTGTTAACAAATTATGCATGTCATGTTACCATAGATTTGTATTGAGAAAATAATAATATTTTGTTACATTTATATCCCTTCATTACCAAACATTCTATAGCCTAGAATGTTTGGTAATGAAGGAATTCGTAGAACGAAGATAACGTAGAAGGGAACAAGAATTTTTTGATTTATTGCTTAAAGAAGGTTTTTTTTTGTATTTTTATTTGTTGATTATTTTAAAACAAAAGGTACTGGCAATGTGTAAAATACCTTGATTTGTTAATAATTTTTGCTTGTTATCTTAGATTTTTATTGAGAGAACATAATATTTTGTTGTACGGAGCCAAGAAAGAAGTTATTTCGTTAATTGTTACAAATCTTAACAAATGATCTACTGATTAGTTAATCATTTAAAAAAAAGTCATTAGTGGTAGTAATCTTCACCGAAACTCCACATTGCTGAATTATTACTGTCAAATTTTATTGTTGATAGTACGAACTTTAATTGTAGCCAAAACTATAATTATAATTTGCCTGAAATAAAAAAATAATGAACACAAAAAATGCATTTCCTTTTTTTCCCTTTAGTCATAAATATTAACTCTAAGTAATATGTGTTAATATGCAGCTAACTTTTCTTTAACATAATAATGGAATAAGTAATTATCTTTGTTTATTTAAGTTACCTTAGCAAGCCCCTAAATTGAAAAATGGGGTAAGTATTGCTAATACATTTCAAACATAATTGTAATAAAGGAAATAATGTAGTAATCTTACTTATACTAGCATAAATGTTTGTATTTACAAGTTCATTACTGCTTTAATACAACATACTTTTTGAAATATTTTTTCTTTTCTGGCAAAGTCTGGCATACATTTTGATACTCAGAATCCTGTATTTCATTACATTTTGAAAAATAGCATAATATTTTTTTTTTACAATTCCTAATAAACTATAAACATTAGTACTAACTTAAATACAACACGCAGTGCAACTTTTTTTTCTCCTTTTTTTGATACAAGAATAATTCTTCTTCGTTTGAAAATAAAGTAAATATGCCCATAAATTCAATTTTTTCGCCATACTGAAAAATCACCATTTTCGTCTTATGCCTTTTTTCCACTGGGGGTACGATATGTAGGTAAGGATCAAAAATCTCTTTTGAACCAACTGAGGTTTGAGTACTAGAAAAGTCAGAAATCAGCTCGGCTAGCGCTCGGAAAATAACTTTCTGATTTACCATTCTATTAATTATTGAAAATACTTGATAGAACGGGATAATTATAATGACTGTAATCATCTCTCAAGATTGATCACAAATCCAAGATGGCGGTTATGTTAAATTGCAGGATTGTAGTGTTTCTGATGCAGAAAATGATGAATCCAAGATAACAACACTTGTAAAAGAATGAAGCGTCATTTGTATAATTTCATATTCGTGTTATTTTTTGACGAATCTTCCTTAATTTTTAAGGTAGATAGACGTGCTAAAATTTTTGACGACGTAACTAACGCCCTACTTTAGGTCCAAAATTAGTTCACTGCTAATAATTTAGTATTAAATGAAAAGAAAAAAACTAAGTGCATAATATTTTCTTTACCAAAATGTGAAAAGTAGTAATTGTTAGATACCTATTATTGAATAAAGAGAAACTAGAATCCGTCAATAAAACTGTTTTCCTGGGGATCACGCTCGACTGTAGGATACAATGGGGTCCTCATTAAACATCTCTTGCAGGACGGCTAAGTTCAGCAGCACATGCTGTCAGTAAAAGCTGTCAATTTACTGATGTACATGCCGCGAACCTCGTCTATTTTAGTTACTTTCATATTATTTTACTTACGGTATTTTACTTTGGAGACAAGCCTTTTTTTGTTAAAAGAAAAAAAGCGAAAGAAGTATGTAAGGATCGTAGCAGGTGGCGTTCTGTAGTTTCTGCCTACACCCATGGGAAGAAGGCGTGAGTTTATGTATGTTTATGGCTCTATTTTTATTCTGCAGAAAAGAGCCATCAGAGCCAAATATAATCTCCGCAGGCGTGATTCTTTAAGGGAACCGTTTAACGATATTAACATCATGACGGTACCTTGTCAATATATCTATGAAAACATCATGTACGTAAGAAAAAAAATATATCTTTTTAGTTAAAGATGTAATACATAATTATAGTACTAGAAATGGGGACCTATTAGTTCAACCACGTTTCAGACTGGCTAAAGTAGACTCATTTTTCATGGGGTACTGTTTAAAATGTTATAATAAAGTACCTCCCTACATACTTCCAACTGAATGTGACGAAATTCAAATATTGTATGAAACGCACAATATGTAGGTAGACATATTATTAGTTCGGGGATTACATCTATATATATAAAAATTAATCCCTATTTCCCTTTGTCACGCCATCACGCGTGAACGGCTGGACCGATTTCACTTTTTTTTTTTTGATGTTTTCGTTATTGTCAGGAAAAGGATCTTATGAAATAAAAAAATAAGGAAGTTGATCGGAACGTTACAAAATTAAAGAAAACTTAACGCCAATATTAATTTTACATAACTGTCAGTTGTTTGAAATAACTGTCAGCGATTGACAGAATGCGCGCTGCAAATAATATCGTCTAACACAGATGGATCGATTGATAAATGAGTCGATAGTTTTAGTTTTAGTCAATAGTCAAAACTAAAACTAAACGACATATGACATTCATAGTTAAGACAGGACAACGTCTGTCGGGTCAGCTTGTCGCTGATAAAAATCCCTGGCTCAATGTTGCTCCTACTCCACAACTAATTGATTAACACTTTAAAATACTGTTGGAGCTGCTGAAGATTGTAAGACTATCTTTGCATTGTTTAAACTTAATCTTCTTTTTATTATATAATTGCATAGCACAGGTGTGAGTACTATGAACTTTAGAGCTACCATTTACCGGGTAATATCTCCTTCATTGACTTGAATGTGCCGGCGGCTGATAGTATGTCATGCTCACTCAAATGTCACGCTGATGGTGGCGCGTGTGTTAGATCATTAAGTTCTCTTCAAAATGGTTGAGCTGAATGGTGCTGATCCATGCGTCATGTTCGTGAACGCGCGCCGTCAGTAGGGACTGGTCATCTCTTAGCTGCCACGGTTTTTTTTTTGTTTCTATTTGTTGTACTCTGGACGCTTTTAACGTGTACGTCTTTTCTACATCGTTCTCAACTAATATTTTGGTAACAATATAATTTAAAAGAGTGTCCGTGGAGTTTCTTGTCTGTTCTTCTCTATAGGTACCTACTACGCTTTGGAATGGCAACTAGCTTCATATTTCTGACTGACCGATTCTTTGACGATTTCAAAGTGCCTGTAATTGGTTTGAAATAAATGTTTTGAGTTAGTCTATGGTTGCTAAAGACAACATTACGTCATATACGGCTATGATGAAATTGAATTTTTATTATTTATGTACACATACACGTTAGTGTGTGTGTTTATATACAGGGTCAAATTAAATTAGCTAGCGAAACTTCGCAGAAGTGATTGGTATCTAATTATGATAAAACAAAAAACAAAAAGTTTTTTTTTGTGGTGTTATCGAACACAGTTCGTGTATTCATTTGAAATATCAGTTTTTTTCTTTGTAAACTTAACAGACGTCATTGGTTGATTTTTTCAAGTCATACTTTATTTAACAGTACTACCAGCGGTCGTGGATCGCTAAAAAAACATCAATTCTTTTTTATTTTATCGTGTTTAGATAATAAATCTATACCCATCACGTGTGCGGAGTTTCGCTAGCCAATTTAATTTGACCCTGTATATTCTGACATGGTATAATTTTCTCGTTCACTGGGGTTCCAAATTCAAGTTTAGTGTCCTACTGCCACCATTCAGCCAACATCCCAAGTACAGTATTGAAAAGGATATGGCGTGTTGAGCGCGGCCAGGCCCAGCTGCAGCGCCACGGGCAGCGCGGGCAGGCGCGCGGGGTGCAGCAGGCGCGCGTGCTCCCAGCGGAACTGCCGCACCAGCGCGCGCCAGCGCCCCGCCTGCAGCAGCGAGCGGTACGGCTCCACCTCTGGGGCGCGCGGGGACAGAGGGTTACAAACAAATAACATCCAATACAGAACTTTCTTTTTGGAAGTCAGTAAAATACATTCATAAAACACAAAACAACTGTTACTGTTAGCCTGTAACATCCCACTGCTGGCCGAAGGCCTCTACTAAAGCTTCCAGTAGAAAATTGAAAAACAAAAACAACAAACCGACCCCTTTCAAAAATTCAAACATATAAAAATATCAAACCTGTATTCCGACAAAAGGGTTTAGCACACCCCCTCAAATTGCAAGTTATATTTTTATTCTATTGTAAAGTAATGAGGAGTAGAATAATACACACACTTAGCAGACTAATGAATTACTTTAACCTAACCTAGCTAGAAGAGCAGTGCTCACCCACAAGTTTGTAGATATAGTACTTATTTTGTAAAAATATTTTTTTAACATGTTTTTGAGTATATAAATATTATTATTACTTTACAGATATATTCATGCAAATTCTGGTCTATTTTTTCATATACTCAATGATTTATGGCTATTTTAACATTGTGAAACAGACCCTTAGCGTATTATCACCAGAGATCAGGTATTCAGATGCATATTTGCCTAAAGTAAATTTTTAGCTATGAAAGCATGAGACCGGCTTCTTAAAATATATCTTTTGTTAAAAAAAACCCGGGATGCCAGGACCACCGGAAATACATAACTAGTCGAGTGTAACGACTTCTAAAAACTATTTATTAAAAAAAAACCTGGATTCTTGGATGACATAACTATACTTATTTAAAATTTACGTTCAACCCCCGATACAAATTTGTGTATGTAGGGTGTAAGAGGAGGGGTGGTGTGTTAGTTGAAATAAAAACAAAACGATACAGAAGCGCTTTCCATATTAGCCAACATCTCAACTCTAGGTGAATATACATTCGAATATCCTATCTCTGATTATCACTAGTAATTTCTTAATCTTTATAAGGAAATGCCACATTTCAAAACAGGTTTAACAAGGAATTTGATGCTTATGTAGATGTATAGCTTACCTGTATCCTTAGGAAAGGCCAGCATGCCCATGCAGTGCTGTATGTCCTTCAGCTGATCCTCTTCGTAGGTTGAGAAGTGCTTCTTAGCGTAGCGCACTGCCTCCAAGCGTTTGTCTTCGCGCACCAGTTCTATGAACTCCTGGAATCAAGAATATTGATGGGTAAGATTTGTCAGCAGGTTGAATCTGAACCAGAAATGATTAATTTGCAATGAATGTAGGTGGCATAATAAAGGTGTTGGCATTATTCATGGCAGGTATCACGTTTCCGCAGCGAAATCGCAGTAGTTCCGCCTTGACTTGTCCGTTGTACGACAAGTGAAACAGAGGGCCTAGACAAAGTAACATTCGATTAGCGATGACGCTAGTAAAAAAGTTAAAATGTATGGGGTTGACATAAGCTATCGAAATGTCACGTGATCATAGGTCAACGAATAAAAATTAGCTAGACAATGTTAACAACATTCGATTATGAAATGAATCGACAACGTCGAAAGATTAGGTACTTCCACAGAGATGCATAGCCAAGGGACACTTTTTGACGAGCGTTATCGCTAGTTTTTGGAATCATTAGCGAAAGCGATAGCGATAGCGATTGTAGAAATAGATTCGCTCCGAAGCGAATGCCATTTGTCTAGGCCCTCTGGAGCGAAACTGCCCGTTCTAACGCATAGATTTAATTATGATTCTATCTCTTTCTCGCGTGAAGCTAGTTACATCTCCGCGCTCAGCCAGCTATTTAGTTGCGGTGCTGCGTTTGTTTAGCACGTATCTGTGGCAGTCGACAAGGCGAAACTATTTTTTTTTTTATAAAATGCATGTGATTTTATGGAAAAACTAATCGAAGTGGTCAGAAGTAGACCTATACTGTATCATGGTATAATAAAATACATCGTCAGGTACAATTAATAATATAACTAACAATATTTTTTATCTGTTTGTTTCAGTATACTAATTCTCTTCAACAAGTTTCACATTAAATTCAATTAGGATTTTGGTTTAGCTTAATTTTTTTTTTCCAATTCGCACGTTTTGTCGTAACATATCTGACATTGGCAGAATTGTCGACATCGGCGCCATTGCCATAGAGAAAAATAGAATAGAATAGAAGACTGGTTGTCAGACTTTCGGGCTTCTGACTACCCGTAACTACTGTCAAAGATCTACGATTAACGGCTTAACGTTCTTTCCGAGGCACAGAGGGTTCTCGGTATGTAATGGATGGTCACCCATCCACGAACCGACCTCGGCAAGCGCTGCTTAACCGCTTAGAAACGGGGCCCTAAACGATGTTTATATATTATTGATACTAATAGAACCTGCAGAATGTCATAGATTGAACATAAGGAATATTTATGATAAATCTGAAGCAGGGATGTTATGGAGCTCCGTAACCGTAACCGTATCCGTTTCACAAGTTTCGGATAGTTTCGTATAAGGTTAGGAGGTATATAATAATTACTAATTATTAAAAACACGTTAGAGACACTGAAATAGAGGTTTACTTTACTAATTATTATAACATCTCTAAATAATTACTTACCTATATGACTGATTATAATACCAAATGATAACCTAGACTAGATAAAACCTAAAAATAAAACCAAATTATTACATACTATTTGTGCTTATATTTTACTTCAATCTCCTCAATATCCATAACCGAAACTATCCGAAACTAACGGATAATCCGGAATAATTACATATCCGTAACTGTATCCGAAACCGAAATAATTTTATTCCTATATGCATATGATATGCATATAGGAATAAAATTATTTCGGTTATGGATATGGATACGGATATGCAGCATATCCGTATCCATATCCATATCCGAAATATCATATCCATAACATCACTAATTAGAAGATTTAATTTTTGGAATCCTAATATTATGTTCCTGTTTTGGACAAAGAGCTCCCCTACCTTCTGAATAGAACTGGTACGTCCAGCCATGTATTATTAAGATATATTTAATACTAGCTTTTGCCCGCGGTTTCGCCCGAATGGATGACGGAAAACATCCCACGGGAACGTACTACCTCGACTCGACTGCCTCGTTGGTCTAGTGGTCGCAAGCGCTACTGCTGAGCATGAGGTCCTGGGTTCGATTCCCGGGTCGGGCAGTGTTATTGGGTTTTTCCATCTGGAATTTCTCGGTAGCAGCCCAGAGTCTGGATTTGTGCCCGGTTGATGGCAATAGACTCGCCCCCTATTACATGGGACTTAAAACATAACTGGCGAAATGTGGGTGTACTATGGTACACCTCTGCCTAACCTTTCGGGGAATACAGGCGTGATGTTATGTTATTGAACGTACTACCAGGATTAAAAGTACCCTATGTAGTAGTACCCTATCCAGGTATCCCTATCAACTTTCTGCGTGCCAAATTTCATGTAAATCCGTTCAGTCGTTTTTGAATCCGGAACTTACATCCAGACAAACAGACAAACATTCAAAAAACTATATTTGCATCATCATTCCCAGACCTCGTAACTATATTTTTTTTCAAAAATATTCAATGTACAGTTTTGACTTCGTTACTATATTTATAGATTCTCTAACCTGTATCCGTATCTTGAACTCCATGTTGGAGTTCAGTTTCCGCAACTTGGACTTGTTATCAGCACACCACTGCAGACAGCGGGCGGTACGTTGAGAGTACAACTCTGCTTCCACCTCCGCCGCCGCCGTGTATATGTCTGCAATAAGAAAGAACAAGACGTAAAGAAGATAGATTTTATCTTTACAGCAGATTGGAGAAACTTTAAAACAAAATAAGCCACTGCGGGGTAATTGCGTAAAACACTAACAATAGGAATGGCTTTCATTTTGACAGTACAACAACATTCATTGCGTTATTTACGTTGTTGAGCGGACGAATTTTTCGAACATATGAAGCAATGGATTAGCAATAGGTGATAATTGATAGTGTGTTACGCAAGGGTAGGGTGCTGGTTTTTACTCTGCTAGACCAATAAGACAGCTGTGATCGACCTTTGGCACCAGTCAGCTTATCATATAGTTCGAGCAAGTTCCTGTTGACCACTACATACATTCGAACATTCTACACATTAGCAGTTTTTCCATCTTTGAACTCCAGACGTATCGCTAAAGGTGAATCCTCAGCTGTAGCCCGCCAAATTCAAATTTTCTTTGGGTTTTTGCAAACTGCAGCTCTGTGCTACGTTGTATTTTGATCAAAATGCGATTCGCGACTGTAGGAATGATATATTTACTGAATAATTTCTCTATTTTCCTATTTTCGAAAATTATCCCACAGGAACGTGATACCGGAACAAAAAGTAGCCTATATCCTGCCCCAGGATGCCATCTATCTCCTTACTAAATTTTATCGAAATCCGTTCAGTGGTTTAGGAGTGACAAGGTAACATACAGACATAGTTACTTTCGAATTTATAATATTAAATATAGATATTAGTTTAGAACTTTAGATTAATTATTTACCGCTTGCGGTCAATGCAGTAAACCACAAAGTTGCTAGGTTGACATACGTATCATGTATAGGTATAGCGGTGGCTTGGTGATCAAGATCATAATCAAATTAATACCTGTAATATCATACCTATAAATTACTTACCGACATTAGTGAGTTCCCGTAGACCCCTAGCATCGGCTAGTTTGTTAGCTGAGTCGTAATAGCCGTTACGTAGGAAGTAGTCTACCAGCATGCGGTCCAGGCGTACCTTACGCCACTGGTTCAGGGTCGTCTGTGATGTGTATGACATTGGCTAAGTGGGAAAAGAAACATCACTATTAGGTTAATAACAACAGTAATGAGTTTGCGAGTAGGAATGGCTTTCATTTTGACAATTCAGCAACATTCATTGTGTTATTTACGTTGTTGAGTAGACAAATTTTTCGAACATATGAAGCAACGGATTAGCAATATACTTCAAAATAATTCAGATTGTTATTGATAGTGTGTTGCAATTGGGGTGCTGCTAGCCTTTTCGCAACTAACTTAGGATTTTTTTATAGTATTATGGAATGCAGCTGAATACCAGTATTTACATGAAGCCACTGCCTATCAGATCTTCATAACTCAGTTACTGGGTCACACCCTTTTGGTACGACAGTAAAATAGCCCAAATGCTTTAAACAATTGCAAAAATAGTTATGTGTCCACAGTTCCAAATATGAACAAGAGAGTGTATTTCTAGTAAAGAGAATTTATGAGAGACATGTGCAATATAAAACTCAAAATCAATAATTCTATTGTTCAGCATTGTACCTAGCTGTTCAAAAACAATAATCAAAATAATGTTGCAAAGTTGCACATAAAAGTTTAAGTATAAGTCTGAATTTGTTTTCAAGCTTGAATAACTGGTCTGAAAGGTTAAAGAATCCAGGTTTTACCTGAAAACTTTGTCTGGACTCTAGTTAGACAGTAGTGTCAATCCGGATAGATTTGAATACATCTGCAATTCATAAGTTCCGAGACTCTCCATGCAAATAGCTAGTTGTACCTTAACCTGTGGAGTGCTGGGTTCAGCCAGGGCGGCTGCCTGTTCCTTAAGGTGCTCCAGTCTCTTCTTGCACACATAAGCAGCCTGCACCTCCTCTGTGATCGCTTCAGACGCCTTGCGCTTCATTGTTGTCAGCTTTTCTACCTGTTATCCATAGTAAGTTTTTTTTTACAATGAGATTTTACCTTGATTTCAATACTTTTAACTACATATGTTACAAAAACAAAATCATGTATTTAAAGTAGGCTTTTCACAGGAGAATTAACGCTCTTGCTTGCTGATGTCCACTTTATTTATTTGCATAATTATGTCACTGTATAATTATGAACATTGGTAGTATAAAGTCTATCTCGCGAGATTATAAACAATAAAAAAAATAACTTAACAGCATGTCTTATATATATATTTTATTATAAACCAGAAAAATACTACATCACATAGTACTTTATTAAGTTGATTTATTTAAAATAGGTATGCCAACAGCATTGTACATTAAATCAAGTATTGCATCAAATTTATTTACAAGAGCACAAAACAACACTGACATACTAGATAGTGGTTTACAAACAACTAATTTCGTACAGATATAGATTTTTATAATTCAAATAGGTAAATATTGTAACATTTGTCTGTATAAGTGGTAAAATGTGGGTGTGCTATAAAATTACCCCCTTCAGGAAAAACAGGCGTGACATTATGTGTGTTTCATTTTCCTAAATGACTAGTTCTTTAAGACTAATATTTTATTCAAAAAAATTGCTACACAATTACTGCACAACACTTACTTAGGGTTCCGTTATTCTGTATACAAAGGGTGCCAATGGGACCCAAATACGACAGCCAACACTGTCTGTCTTTTAAAGGGCTTTATCTTTTTAACCATAATAGATAGTAATTTGTTTTCACAGAGCACTTATGTGTGTGCGTGTAACACTGTGGTCTCTGCCATTGCAAATAAATAATAGTTGGTAAACATAAAACCCTCCTTACTAATTAATAATATTGCTGTTTCAAAGTCAAAGTCAAATCATTTATTTCAAATAGGCACTTTTGAGTGTCAAAATTTACAAAAAAATAGAATTGATTCTAGTTCTTTTCCCCTTACAAAAGGTAGTTTCGTATGGAGAAGATTGGCCAAGAAACTCAACCGTTACTCTTTTAAAATATTTTGCATACATCAATTATATAATTAAATGTGAAGACGATGCACCTATAGTAAAATTTGTATACCACAATAGGTGAAAAGAATTAAATATAAAGCAATGACAGGTAAATTAATTATTGTGTATATATGTTTAGAGCTGGACTTGTGTGACTTCCTACCATCCTTCCTAGTTCAATTACAAATTAATGAGTCTCACCATTCCACCAAGCAGAGAATCAATCTCTCCAGTAGTGACTGGTTGCTTCCTTGTGGCTGTGTCAAGCTCGCTGGCTCCACTGCCCACTTGACGGGCCTCAACATCCAGCACACGCTGGGCATTGCGGTAGCGTTTGTTAAATACCTCATACGGTACCTAGAATAAGTATGTTAGAAAGGGTTATTATGTCAAAACAAAAAAGGTCAACATTCCAACAATGTAAAATAATAAGTATTTTATTTTGTTGCTCATTCTAGGTGGAAGAAAAAAATCTTCTATTCTAATGCACAAACCCAGACAAGACTACGGGGAGTCTTCGCAACAATAGATCATTAATTGTGTCATTGTACCTCATTTGTCAACTCAAGTTGTTATTCTGTTGACCTACATATGAGGATTATCTAAAAGATGTATTTAGTCAAAAACACTGAGAGTAATGAACTGATCAAAACTTTGTTTATATTATTGTGCTTTAAGTACATAGGTGATATTTATACATTTTGCAAGTTTATCTTGAATTTTATTATGGAATAACTTCTATTTGTAATGTAAATAATAAGCAACACAAAAAAATATTTTAAAATAAATAACTAGTTCGTCGTAAAAAATATGGCCATATTTGGATGATCTTGTAAAAAATTATAAAGGTAAAATGGCTAACTTTACCTTCAACGTTGCGTGCTCCAAAGACTTTAATTCATTCATCTTGTTGTTCGATTAGTTAAATAAACTTGTATTTTATCCACAAATACACGATAACTCTCTCAGGGTAGTCGCCAGAACCCTTGTGGAGACCTAAGAAATGAAAACAAAACTCAGCTGATTGATCAAAGGATAACTAGGCAAAACATACGTAGATATACAAAACAACCAAATTTTCAGTTAGAGCAATAATTTCTTTTAAATTCGATATTAATCTGTAAAAAGTGACAATAGAGTTATCTAATCATGATATCAGCAACAATAATTTCACGATACAAGTGCAAAAAAATGTACAAAACCACTACAAAACCTTTTTGTGACGAACACGTATTTTCGATACAAGGCAGAACAAATTCAAGAAACATGTTTTTGTCTCTGTTTCTTTGTGTAAAAAAAGAGCGAGATAAAAGTATGTTTGTGGAATTTTAAAAATTCGTTCAGAATCCACTGAATTATAATTCAATTTATTCATTCATATTCATTATGTTATAAAAATTAAATATACATCGGTAACATAAGCCCAGTGTATAACTATTAGTTATTTTAATTTATAAGGATTTAATGATTATTGTAAAATATTGCAATGTACTTTTGTAGTTTTAGGATAGATGCTACCATAGAGAGTAAATTGTTTTTTTAGAGTAAACCATTATAGGTTCGTTTGTTTTTCTCAACTATTGGTTTTCAATCGATTTAACTTTACGATTACTAAATAATATTATTCTTTTTACAGAGATGTATGGTATTTTTTTATGTTCTACTCAATCCAATGCAATTTTATTAAATTATCATAAAGTAACAGGACTTATCTATTTATCAGATGAAACGGTAAATGACATTAGATAAAACTTTAAAACACTTCAGTAAGTATTCGATTAATCGTTCTCATTGATTGACAAATTTCTACGTTGAGCATAGACAACAATTTAGTCCATGCGTTTTCGGCGCGTCAGCGCGTCACTTTCATTACGCAAATCCGCCATTTTGTATGTAGCTGGCGGTGCTTCACGGTATACTTTCTCGGTTCAGTGATTATATCCACGAAAAACTGGGAAACTTTGTTCAATTTGACTTTGTAAACTGACTGTGAATATAACTAACAATTTTGTGAAGTAACATAGCTTCAACTTCTTGTGCTTTCGTGATTTGTGTGTGCCCTATAATTGGAGCGCGTGGCTGGTGACTCTTTGTTGTTGGAATCAGCTTATTTACGGTGAGTTTCTTTATATTTACTAATAACAAAGTAGTTTCAGTGAGTTACAAGTACCTCGGAGAAGTTTTAGTGATGTAAAATGTATTGTGAGAGAGTTATTAGCACGAATGTGTTGGCGTCATTGATGCGGTTCTAGCGGCGCGGTGATTGCTTTGCTGTGGCGGTGGCTGGCGGCCGACGACATTATTCTCGCGGCGACGCCGACGCGTCACCTCTTGATCGCGTGAGAAAACGTGTTACTGGTGAATTGGTTTTTCTAGAAATCTCTTTGGACTAATCCTAAATTCGGCAAAAATAGTTTGGACCGTAAGTTTCCGAGTTTTTGAAAAGTTAACAACATGTGCTCGTAACGGTTATGACCCTAATTCTGTAAAATTGTGGGAGGTGCGTTCCAATGAGTTTTCTCTATAAACCGATTAAAATGGATTTCTGATAACTCGACAATAGATTCAGGTAAGAACAATACCTACTATTATACCTAATAAAAAAAAACAAAATTAGTTTGAAAAAAAAAACCATATCCAAAATGTAACTAAACAACGAAAAAAATGTTAATATTACAACTACATTGTGTAATTCTGTATGTATGTATAATTTGCTTTTTGTTGGCTTCTCAGTTACTGATAGGACAAAAAAATGATATTGATGACCTTTTTAATAGATAAGGCTGAACCTTGATAAGGAATACACTTGTCTAAGTTTTTGTTTTCTTATCGAAAATTCAATGACTTTAATTAAATAAATTAATATTTTAGATACTTCAACTTCTGATTAGTTAAATTTTTTGGTGCACATTTTCAGTTGCAATGAAATGTTTAACATCCTTTTCTAAATGTGCATCCGGACAGAGCGAGGCATGCGCTGCAAATGATTTTTTAAATATGTTAGATGCCTCAGCCTGAGGCAGCCAAACATATAAAAAAAAACATTTGTGGCGATGCCGCGCTCTGTCTGGATGCACCATAATATGAATTGAATGCACAATTACTTAATCTCAAAAAAGCAAGTAATATTTTTGGAATTAGACATCTGGGAAACTAAGTCTCCAGTTTTGTTTAAATTACTCAAATTCATTATTACAAAACTCACACAGCACTTGCATTACTGAGAGATAGTTAATCAAAATGAATTTTGATATGCATTTAAAAACAAAACGGTTGTTTACTATAGATCTGTAGCTGTAAGAAATGTGACATTAACCTGATGTTATGTATTTTCTAATACAATAAATAGGCAGTTAGATCCTACTATTATTATAAATGTGAAAGTTTGTGAGGATGGATGGATGGATGTTTGTTTGTTACTCTTTCACGCCGAAACTACTGAACGGATTTTGATGGGAGTATGGAACACAGTTTATAACCTGGTTTAACATGTAGGGTACTTCTTATCCCGGTAGTACGTTCCCGTGGGATAACTTCCGACCTCAACGCGGGCGAGGCCGCGGGCAAAAGCTAGTAAGTTAAATGTTAGTAAGCCATTGAATGGACATTGTTGAAACCCTCACTAAAGTTATTATAAATTAAGTACTACCTACCTACCGAACAATTCTCTCTAATAAGTTTGTTAGCTAAAAAGTTTCAATGGATTTCATTTGTAACTTTCCGCCATTCATTATTTTACCTATTTAGCTTTTCATTTTTGTTCAGTTTTACTCTTGTTTGAATTCTTTACAAGTTTTATTAATTTTATTGTTCTAGTTTTTTTTTTAAATAAAATTATGCCGATACGCTTGCGGGTCGTGTTTTATAAGCTCCCGTTTTTTCATAATTTTGAAGAAATAAGATTTTTCATTGATTTATTGCTATTTCGTTTACAGCTGGAAAGTTTTATTACTGTTTCCAATAAAAATGTTTGGCTGCGGGCGGTTGCTGACGTAACGCGTTCGTCAGTAAATCCTTAAACTTATCTTTGTCGTAGTATTTTATAAAGAAATACCGGAATCACAAACGCATCTAAAATACTGCCTTCATGATATAAAACTTTTTTTTCTCACAGTTTCATTTTTATAAAATCAGCAATCGTCATTCTCAGATTTCGTTAAAAAATCACGACTTATACGCGACATATTTATTAGTACGCTGAACGTTTATGCAATGCAATCTAAAATAACCTTATCGCTCCCAACGACGAATTCCCAAAAATGACACATCTATATACGACCCGACCACTCTTATACATACCTAAATAATGAATGTGCGCCGTCTAGGACGTTGGCTCTTGTTGCCCATACATATTCACGTATATAACGCTCTTAGCAACTAAATTTATTTACTTTGTACGCAATACGAAATAAAACAACGTTTCCTAAACCCCCCTACTAATATATTATAGTCATCAAAGGCCTCCTTGCTAACTAAGACAACGAAAATCGTGCAAAATACTGACACGCAAATTAAAGACGCCTAGAAATTCTCAAATCATGTGCGGTTCTTGAACCACATGTAAGCATAATATCGTTTGTTCGAAATGACGCGTCTAGCTGCTTAGATGTCGCATAGCAACATATAGCTATACATATGTACTGTGGCGTAAACAAAGAGGACGTGTAGTGTAGCGCATCGGTTCGCCTCGACCTATCTTTACACGCTATGTCAAGAAGTAACTAGGTATAGTCGTGTCTAGTCTATGTGTATCTAAGTACCTAGTACAGATAACGATAGAATAACTCCGCTTGGCTTGCCTTCGACTCTAGGGTTGTCGTTTGCTAAAAATATTTCTTTAGATTGTTTTTATTAAGGTAACTTGGTCGTGACAAGTTACTATGTCAAATTAGGCTAATGATGAATAAAAACTGCATCATAAAAAATTCCTTAATTACTCGAAACATTCCATTTTAGATAACAACCTAATGACGCCTACAATCTATAAGTTGTAACGCTAACATCACACGCTCTTTTGCGCGTGCCCATCCTACCGTTACACTAGGACTTTTCCCACTCATTTTTCAACGTCCGTTTATTATAAATCGTTTATATGACATCCATGGAGCTCGCTTAGATACTTCTCGGTAAATAGACGGACGGACAGACCACATCCGTTAGTGGCGGTCTGATTGTGCACGTGTGTGAACGGCTAGCACACACACACACGCCATCTCGGCTGGCCAGGCGGGTTGTCGATCGGCAATCGATTGCGCGTTCCTTTTAAATACTCGCCTACAATCATCGCCACGATTTTATTTAGCTTTGTTGTCGTGCCCGAGGCCGTGGAAAGGTGTCTTTGCGGTATAACGTGTTTTTTCTCTCGATGTTCGTCTTTATTTGCGGCTGGTAGCTTTTATGGTTTTGATAGCGTTGGGACGGTTTTAGTCATATTATATCTGGTAATTGTTTAATTGTAATCGTAATAATCTTTCATTACTGTTGGCTTTTGTAGACTTCTAGTCAAACGCAAAAACTGGTAGGCTTTTCTGACACCAATGTATAAAATGTATCTTAATACTATCACAGTCGACAGTAAATTGTAATACAATAGGAAATGATTGTAGGTACTAATGTAAATTGATGTCTACCCGTGCAACTTATAGTCTACCAAATAATGTTACACAGCATTTAGTTTCAGCACTTTTTTTGTAGGATTAGTTACGTGTTTGAGTTCGACCCAAGGTTTTCTTAATGATTGCTTGCATACCTATTCAAGTTTGTCTTCAATATGTTAATCAGTAGCAATCATATTATGGTAATGGTGTGATAATATTTATTTATACAGGTATGTTATGTATTATTCTTAGACAAGTGTAACAGAATTTATTAATTTTCGAATGCCTATTTTTTAAAGGGGCATCGTTCTTTACTTATGCTATTTTATCAGACTGTATGTGCCCTCTTCTAAACATGAACCTCCCCAAAAGTTATAGCAATGTATCCCGAGGGTAGATAAATCAATTTAATTTCCCTAAATAGTGCTAGCGGGTGACCAAACTACCACACTTCTACACCGCACTGCGTTATCCCCTCTATCAAACAATTCTTGAGGGGTTTCGATACAATGTATCGTATATCACTTGAAATAAAACCACGTAACGCACTTTCCCTGTCACATAATACATTTTCTTCTAACTAGTATTAAACTTGCAAAGCCAGGGTCTGTATAAAAGGCATGAAATATTATACTAAAAAATTGCAGGTGCTTAACCCGTAATGAAATATTGGAACAAGTCGACGCAAAGTTGTCATTTTAACGACCTATCACTTATTGCAAAAACTATCTAAATATTATGGAGCCATTACTATATACCGCACGAGACGGCTCCAACCTAAGTTGATTGATTGATTGATATCGTAAATTCAAACGGCCTAACCTGCTATTCTATCTATTATCTATAAACTAGATATAACGTTACTGCAATATTCATCAAATTCATCACCATTCTTCGCCATCGTGTCCCAAACACGGTGACTTGTCACTTATGTAATAAATGCGCATAATTATACACTTAAAGCTTGCAGTTTTTTTACTTACCGACTGTAAACTTAGATTTCCTGTGAAGATGACACCTGGGTTTTTCCTGACGCGTCTAACGTAGGTACTTGGGCATTTTTTACAGTAAAGGCTCCTACAAGCAGGCGCAACACGCGACGCAAATCGCGCGCGACCAAAGGGCGCCTTTGTGTTACGCTGTCGCGTCGCGCCTGTCTATGGGGGCCTTAATGTGTGAAGTAGTCTCATCATGCGATTCATGAAGTGAAGCCAAATTACACTTGACAGTTGAAGAAATAAGTTTAACTGACTCCTTTAGAAACTGGTATAGTATTTTCACTTTGTGTAAGTTTTGTTTTATTCCATTCGTTGTTCTTACTCGATCGGACATATAGGGCTTTCCGGCGATCCAATCGAGGTCATCTGGTCGGTGGCCTTTCAGCACGACTTTTGGATTTTCTTTGCTTCTTTTTACTACTAAACGGAAGGGTTAGACACAGGTGTACCTGCAGTACATCCACATTTCGTCAGTTATGTTAAGTCCCATAGTCCCGTAATAGGGAGCACGCCTATTGACATTAACCGGGCAAAATTCTAGACTACGGACTGTTACTGAAAGATACCTGATGGAAAACCCAATATCACGTTGCCCGATCAGAAAATCAAACCCAGGACCTCATGCTCAGCAGTAGAGTATGCGACCAAAGAACGACGAGGCAGAGACTAGGATACTAGTGTCTATTTGCCATTTGATGAGGCATATAGGTCACGGTGCTCGTAATCCAACGATGCGTCACTGTTTATGCAATATTACGAATGCAGCAGTATCGCGTTGAGTTTCAAGATCACAATTACGAGTAAATAAAGTCTTGTTGCTAGGCTAGTGTTTTTATAACTTGCAGTTTTATTGCTGAATACACGTAACACGTAATGCCACTGGGATTAGCAAGCAGGTGCGACATATTTGCTGTGATGTACCAACTTATTGTATCTTGACATGAAACCTACATTTTTAATAGCATTTTCCTTATTTCGATTGTTATTTGAGAAACATGAAACATCCTAAGTTAAAATAAATTAAATCTTCCTTTTATTACTTCCATTCTTGTTATAAATACGCAATAATCCCGATGTTTTTGCTAATAACATTAAGCAGGAAAACACAATTTGATGGTTGTTCAACATCTTATTGGCCAATTACTTCTATTGGAGTTTGGTCAGTAACTCCAGTATTCTTTTGCGTAGCAATAATGCCCGGGTTACACGAGGCTGGTCTTTTAAGCTAGCTTAGCATTGAAGTAATATCGTGGCTAACTATCCTTACTTGGCACATGCTAGAGTAGTTTATACGAACTAGTAAATTTTAAGGGGGAAGCGTATAACAAATATGTATTTATAGAATTATAATAACAAAAATTATCAATACATCTCTATAAATTCATATTACCCTATTGAACGACTATTTCATAAAATCTTGACAGTTGAGGCCAATTCTAACTTAAGGAGTTGTATTGCTGATTCCAATGATTATAATTCTGTAAAGCCATATTTGTTACGGCCGCGAATCATATTTTAATCAACATACAACCTGAGACTGACCTGTAAATTGCAAAAAACGTAAGTAAAGCATTGCGGCGACTGACTCCGTAGAGTAAAATGATCCGATGGAACACTACTTTCAACGGCTACATAAGGCTAGTGCACAAGCCAGAATAATAAAATCAGTGGAAGGGGGATACGACTAGCTCAAAAATAGAACTCCATCCTATAAAACTATCTCACTAGCTTACTACCTTTCTTACTAGCCTAAAAATGAGGATAGTTCTGTTTATACGAGGCTAGTATGACTAGCTTACTAGCACAATCTTGCTATCCTAGCTTCGTGTAACTCGAGCATTAGTAATTTTCCTTATGACACAATCGTAAGCACATGATGTGTGTCTTGCATAATAAGCATCTATATTAGGCATTATTGCAGATAATGCTAGCGACTTATAAGAGCATGTGGCTATCAGTTGGTTATGTAATCTATTGTCAGTGGGGAATGGGATAAATAAGATTACTTTAAGATGAAGTCATGTTTCAATTTATTGCTTGCTGTCTCGCAATTTATTATTAGCCTTAGTGTCCCGCTGCAGGGCAAATGGTCTCTCTTCCCCTGCTACCTTATTAACTATTATAACAATTTACACTAAAAACTTCGGTACTAATCTATACTAATATTATAAAGGAGTAAAATTTGTGAGTTTGTGTGTAGGGGATCTTCGGAACTTGCAGATCCGATTCCACGAATTCTTGCACTATGGTAAGCTACTATAGTATTGCCGAGTTTCGCGGGAAGTTGCAGTCAGAAGCTAGTTAGCAATAATGTGAATTTCAAGTTCCATGCATATTGAAAAAATGCAAGTCAGCAAATTGGGGAGAGGCTGCACCGTCGAAGTTAAACCTAAAGTAAAAAAAAGAAGTTTTTATATCGGTAACCTTGACTTAACTGTATTTATAAGATCATTTAACACATATAATATTTTTATGCATTCACATTGTCCTATTAATTTCTTATCTGCCTTGAACTGGAAACTAGGATATTTCCATGACATGATCACGCTACGCTTATATTATCTACACTGCTTGTTAATCAATTACGCTTATTAATAATACTAGCTAGACTGTAATAGACGAATATGAGACTATGCTATTGGACGTTTGGAACTAATACAGTAATTGGACGATAGGAGGCTTTATGCAGCTGTAAGCCCGAACTATTTTTGGGAGAAGTACTAACATTGTAGCTGAAAAAGCCTAAACGGTAACCTACATGACATAGGTACTATAATACCCCAGAAAAATATAGCTACCACGACCAAATCAAACTGCCCACAAGATAATTTGTTCAGTAGCATTGTCAAAAACTGTATAATTTAACTTACGAACAGTTCTATTGTACAACGGGTCGTTAATTCTACCTCCCCTTTCCTCCGGGCGAGGCGGGGGTGTGAACCCCCCCCCCCATTCGTTGACCGACCTATTAAAATTGTAATTACCGACCGGCTTTGTGTGTTATTGTCGAAAATACGTCATATTGATTCCACGAAGCCTGGGTATGCGGTAACCGTAATAATATAATGAAGCAAGCGATTTTATCAATATGATAGTTCTAATTTCATTATTGGGGTCACTAATGGTTGGTCAGAAAAACTTCATATTAACTTAATTTCTGTACTAATGATTGACTTAAAAGTTATGAATTTAAAAAAAACAATTGATCAACTAACGCCAGACAGTCTTTGTTCCAATGGCTTTTGCAAAAGTGTTTTTGCAGCTAAAAAACGATTCAAGTTCCAGCGATGTGCCAAATGGACAAAACGTATGCCTGAAGTAGTTTTGGCTTATCTTCAAAAACTTAGCAAATAAGAACTTCATTCATACTCGAACAAAACTTTACAAAAGGACTCGAGAAGATAAAGAAGTTTTAATGTACACAGGAAACGGCTATAGCTTTTCAAACTAGTTAGCCGAGTAATATCAAGCTGAAATAACTAAACGTGGTTATTGTCGCATTTGTCTTTCGAGACAAAGCCAGCATATAGCCAAGAATGGCGTAAAAACATGAAGGTTTATGCTATGGCATGATCATGAGGAAAAATGGAAGTATACCATGTCAAAACTGACATGGAGTGATCGTAGTTAGCATGTTTGAATCTTGTCATAATCCTTCAGTTACCTTTGACAAGACCCACATGAAGAAAGAGGATAGGTATCTTCATATCACATCCCACACGTTTCTAAACGTGCTAATCGCGTTACCTTATCAGAATATAATAATTCATTTAATATCGGAGTACAGTACAGTTAATTTCGCATACAACGTCGACAAAGCATTGTCTAACAATAGTTAATGTGATTTTGACACAAAGGCGAGGGAGCTCGTCCGAGGGACGCTTCCCTCCATCTCTGTGGCACATCCCAAGATTTGAGATATGACCTTGTCGTGTCCCCCCCGATAGTAATTCACTTATCAAGGCCTCTTTATTCTTTGTGGCGTCGCTTTGACGTTATTGCGAGTACACGAGTGCCCCAAATTGAAGTCGCAAATATGATATCACAGAATTTTAACTGAGTTTGATTATGTTCTCGAGCAAAAATATTTTTATTCATGGAAGTTGTATTCGAGTGTTCGAGAAAATTGAGGCGCTGTCTGTCACTCATTTCGTTGTTGGGCTTCCGTCTTGGAGCTTGTTTGACGAAGGTTTGATGTTTTCTACGAAATATTGACTACCTTTCTTTGTATTGTGGCATATGTATATAGTATTGGAGAATTTCGTGTTTGACACCTGTGATATTATATATTAATACCGCTTTATCTATCCAAATACAAGGAAATACATGCGTGTTATGAGAACCACACATTAATTTCATATTTCTAACGTCGGCGTCGTGACTACAAACTAATTCAAATCAAGTCATTAATAAATAAACTCGACTCCGTGATCGATTTCATCATCTCTCAAATACAAGTTCTTTAATCTTTACAAATGACGTCGACGAAAGTAAAAAAAAATTAAGTCTTTACTAACAGAATATTTATATTAGTTGCTCAGTAAAGAATAGTATAAATAATGTATTTACAGCATGTTCTATTCGCCGCTTCGCTGGTCGTGGGCGCGATTGGTAGTTTTAAACACATCTATAAATATATTGCGTGAATCTCCGTATGAATAGATTTTTGCACGACACCACTATTACTTGGTATGGTATAAAATGTAACTGGAGCTGATGAAAATATCTTAATCATAAAATCCGCCACGTCCTGTAATTAACAAAATAGTAATTTTAGTTGATGTATGTTGAAGATCTTGTTGAAAAGTAAGGTGGATTCTTTCGAGCTTATTATACCTAGGTTATGTATTTGCTAATTGGATATCTATCATATTACGAAATCCATCATTAATTGCTCTTTTCGCAACCGAGCTGGCCAATCGGCTCTAAAATGCAAAGAAAATTTGATTGTCAGTCTCCTTTCTATCCGCAAATTAGCGCTTCGAATGATTGGCTCTTACAAGAGCTATCAAATTCTGACGCATTACGTCTGCACCAAAAAACTAGACGTGGGCGTTGAGCATTCTACACGAACAATATGATAGGTGTTCCCAAAGCGGTATAAACATTGAGTATTATCCATTTGGACGCGATCATACTGTTGTTTATTGCAACTGAACGCGCGCCCATAATGCTGGATTTATAGCTCAATTTACTGTTCTCATACCTCACAGTTTTATGTTCAATGTAGTGTGCCTTTCTTTATCAATTCGTATTGTAACGTTCCTAACGAAGCGGGATTAACGAGTATTCAGAAATTCATTTAAAAACGAACCTACGTGTATGTGAAGCTTAAATTCTCCGCTAACACGTAAAGCCATTATGTAATCGACAAATAAAAACGTTACACGTGCGAAACTGAAGGTTACAAGTACTTTATAAAGTTGCGATATTGCGAATTCTATACATAGATAGCTGTTGCTATACATTCGCGTCTGGGCAAATATTTAACCGGGATGACGCCGCCGCTTATTAAGACAGAATGTACATTACCATTGTTCAAATTAAACGAATCTATTTTTTTACTTTCATGGCCACTCTTCCGAAGCTTAGAAGTAAACGTTTAATTACAAGAAAGCCATTAAAAATGAGAATTAAACATCAAAGCCGACCGGTACTGAAACTCCTACCACGTCGGTTCGCCACTTTTTCCACAGTTGGTTACAACCATTTTCAGCTTGGATTTATATGTGTGTTATCGTGCACTTTACATAATTAAACACACGGTTTACACCGCATGGTGATTATTAAAATGTATTTAATGGCGTCTTGTGTAAGCTGTTTTCGCAAAGCACATTCCCCGGGTGTTTTTTTCGCAGTTCCCGGTTATTCGGCCGGTTAATGAAAGCCGACGAGATGGGATGGCTAATTGGATTCCGTTTTGTATCGGAAGCCAGCGGCGCGGCTGCGTTTCCGTTCCGAGCTGTGTTATTCACCTTTCGTGTTCTTTGTCATGGTAATTTTTTAGAAACAAAATGACACGCTTTAGCGGCAATCGAATGGATGGACTCCGCCGCAGTTTTACCATTTTATTTCTCTTATCAAGTTTTATTTTGACAGGCAAACCTTACCTCCACCTTCCTTTTAACTTTTAGCAGTCCATAGTTTTTATATACTTTGCGAAACAATTCTCGGATAGATACGTTCGGACAAAACCTCAGGAAACTTTCCCGTGAATGCCGAGAGCATTCCTCGGAGTCTTTCCCTTAACTTTTATTAAAACAATAAAATAACTTTCCCCAGCTACTCGTCTATAATTTATTCTCAAGCGCGTCTCACCTTTATCGTCGCCGGTATAGCCATTACCGATGCTTTATCGACAAAAAAAAATGGGTATTTACAGCGAAAAACATGCCACTAGAATCGTGCGACGTCGAATTTGATCTAAGGCTTGCTGCTGAGTCATACAAGTGGCGACTGTCGGGGGTAGGGCGGTGTTAGGGAGGGGGGGGGGAGGGAAACCGCTCAGCTCAGCCACCTATTGTAGTATTGTGGAGGCACGTTGTTTTTGCGGAGAGTGGTGTGTCAGCGACAGGACATAAGCCGACGTGGCCGTGGCGAACTAGGCTTGAACGAGAACGCAACTCGTTTCAAAAGGTCTAGCTAGACAATTTATGCGGTCGCTTTGTTGATGACATTCTGCAAGTGAACGATGTAAGCTTTTGTCTAACAGAACTATAAGGTTTCAAAACGACCCCAAGCCCCAAGCTAACATAACATTACACAGACCACAACACGCCGCAGTAACGAAATAAATTTCATAATTTATATGACTCCGTTGACAAAGACTATCTTTTGAGAGCTCTCGTCTTCTCAAAAGGAAAAAGAAGAAAAATGTTGAAACACTTCTAACAACGAGCGTGGAGATGTTTTTACAAACTCAGGATCCGTTCAATGTGATGTAGAAATTAAAAAAAAGCAGACGTTAGTTAATTAAACAACGTCGAGCGTAAATTTTATTAATAGTAAGGTAGAGTAAAGTCGTTTTGAAAGATGCAAGATGAGTCAATTGGGAAGTTTTCTCGCGACGAACTGTAAATGGCAATTACTTAGTCCGCAAGTTGCCACGACTCGACTGGGGGCTGTTGCCGACTGTTTGGACAATTTTTGTTCCCATCGTTCTCGCTAACATTTGTTTCTTTTATTATTATCTACTGTTTGTTTGTGGCGAATTAAATTTTGTTTTTATTTGTTTGCACTTTCCTTTTTGGTCGCTACTTTTTGCTTATCGACGTCTTCCTTTCATTTGCGTTTCTTTTAATATATTTTTTGTGCAAAGATTTATCACCAGCTTGCATTGCCATAACTTTATAGCAGTCCTATACGTTTTGTATTAGATTTTGCTACAACTTCGTTTGAAACATATAATTCACCAAATAGGTAATTGTTTTATTTACATTACGTTGTTAGTTGGAAAATCCTTTCTATGTTTATTTATAATGTTTGAACTCCTACTAGGTATTTAAACAAGTCTGCAATAAATACGTATTTCGCCAATTTACTAATGACCATTATTTGCAATTCTGATACCGCCTGTTCCCAACGGGGTAACATTTGTGATTCTAACATTAAATTAGTCAGCAACATAATTTGTGTATTTAATTAGTTAGCACAGAGTGCCGCATTGTGTTTATATTACTAGTCACATTTTCACAGAATGCAGATAAAATATTACAAGAGCAGTATGTACTGGCAATTGATGTCACCCGGTTATCATTGTTCAAATGGAATAAGCTGAAAGAAAAATAAACTTGGAAGTCGTTGTTGATAACGTTCGCCGTTATAAAACTTATCATATAATTATAATAGGTACTTTGATACACACATTGTACACAATTAATTAGTTTTGAAATATAACGTTGTTATAAAAATCCATCTTTTAATGGCATAATTTTCTTTCGTAAATGCGAGATTTTTTATTCAGAGATATGAATATGTAAATCATTTTTATTGCGTCTTTAATACATTGAACTTGATTAGAGTTAAATGTCACAATGTCTGTTCTCACGCCTTCATTCTTGAATATTTATAACATTGTGTTTGTCAGATGACAATTAAATTAATCTTGTACATTTAGGCCGGACGTAGACGGACATTTTTGTCGGTGACCGATTTTATAAACCGATAGTCCTGATATGTACACGTGCAAATCGGTCTCCCGCTACTTGGGTCCAGAGCACCAAAGTTTTCAATCACTCCTGTGGGCTATAAGTCAGCCATCACTCTTATCATTCACTCTCAAATGTCACTGTCTAGCCAAGATCATCCGACGTATGCAATTGGCGACTTTGACACACCAATTTAAAAATTTAAGTCCCCCAAACAAGATTCTCTTTGTTTTCGTGTAGAAACATCGGCCTCTTTGATTAAACAGACTGTTATCATAACCACTTTATCGGGCAATTAAAATATGTATCAGATATTTTAATATTAGCTAGTAATAATAATAACCGAATGCGACATACTCACGATACTAACTCCGATAACCTAACTGTAATGTCAGATTGCTCGATCACTAATTTTATTTATTGTCTACAATCTCAGAACTTCGTCGTATAACTAGTTTCTCCTGAAGATTCAAAATAATTAATATTCTATTGTCGCTGTCACGTTAAATAAATCGTGTCTTCTATTCTGCTTACGTGTTCGAGGGGCCAGTAGCTTCCCCATCTCTTGCTGACGTAAACTAAACGACGCCGATTCTCCACCGGAAATTGTTTTCCAAAGTGGCCCCCCCTCGAATTGTTCTAGAGAAAATCACATTTTTGGTCTTTCGATTTCATTAAGGGTCTTTCTTCGGATGGAGTTCGATTTCGTATTTTAATTGGGTCTTATTTAAATTCGTAATAAACTTGTGTTGTAATATAAATAAAATAAATTGAGTAGCAACAGGAAACAGGCGCTGTTGTCACAAATAACACGTTCAATTTCCGGGTGACCTTAGGCGTGGTTTTGTAGGCAAATGGCGATTTCTCACGTTCGATCCTAATCTTTTGCGTTCCAAAGGTAACTAAGTATTGTTAAACGAATTTCTACACCGAACTATGAATATATTTAATTAATTATACACTTAATTATATTCATTACGGGTGCTAAACTCGCTTAGTCTACATAGCTGGATTTATATTCGAACGCAATGTGTATTGTTTCTGAATAAATAAATTCATATGAATTAAAAAAAAAAAAAACGCAAAATTAAAATGACAGCATCCTGGAGCTTAATCGACAGTTCAAATATTTCAGACAGATACCATAATCTGTCACTAATTTCTCCTTCCAGTTCTTGTCGACAAAAATATCCGTTGCTAATATTGGAAAATTAAAACGTCTGAAAGCCGATAAAACAGAGTTGCGGCGTCATCTGAAATCTCGCTAAGGTGGCGTTTCTTTTATGTGGAACTGTGGAAGATCGTGCTTCGGCGCGACAGTAAAAAGTAGCTGACTGAACCGATCCGGTTTACTAGCGTCGGCAAAAAAGTTGCATGTGTATATATTGGCTATGTGAGTCGTTGGTAATTAATGATTCCGTTTTAGAACGATACTTATGTTAATCGAGTCAAAGATACGCGTGTTGGCAATTCTTCATTCGAATACGTGGCCTTTTAGATTTGTATTGTATTTGTCTATTTTAAAGCTAGGTAAAAAACTTGACTTAGTCTTTGAATAATTTCGTATTCATAAATTATGTCGTCAAGCGTAAAATTAAGTTGACTCATCGATGTTTGAATAGATACCTTGATTTCTTTAATATTAGTTATTTGGTCTGAATCATAAATTAATATAAAGTATGTCTAATTAGCATCCTAATTTATCTACTACTAGCTGACCCGACTGACGTTGTCCTGTTAAAATTTCAATTATTCATACAAAAAAGGACGTCAGATTTTCCCGAATTTGAAGATTTTCCGGGTATTTTCCATGAAATCCTGATTCGGACTTTTACACGAACATTTTAAAACAATAAATATCCAAATCAGTCCAGCCGTTCTCAAGTGATGCGCTTACCAACGAACTGCATTTCATTTTTATTATACAGGGTCAAATTAAATTAGGTAACGAAACTCCGCAGACGCGATGGGCATCGATATCTCAACACGATAAAACAAAAGAAAACAGATTTTCTTATCTTATATTTCAAGTAACAACACTACCAGCGGTCGTTGACCCCCGAAAAAAATAGATCAAATCTTTAGTTTTATTAGTTTATTGCGTTTAGATATAGATACAAAAAAAAACATGTTTTTACAAAACACCAAAGCGAATAATATCGAGTTACGAAAAACCGCTGAAAAGCAAAAACATACAATTTAGTTTGCCGCGCACGAGTTACAAAAAAAAATCAGCATTCGTAGCTGCACAGTTTTATCTCAAAATACATAAATTCGTGTAAATTATATTAACTATGTAAATTAATCCTCAGTGCTAGACTTTTTCTCTCGACTGACATTGACGAGAGCCACGGACGGTAATTATAAAACCACCTGGCTGGAAACCAGTCATGAGACTCGCGAATGAAGCAGTCGCATCCTCTGTTAGTTGAAGAATTTTACTCGTTTTTATAGTCGCTGCAAAAACGTATAATCCACTAATTGTTGCGTCAGTTTTCGTGTATTTAACCATAGGCATGGAATAATCAGCTGCGTTTACTCTAGATTAACGGAGGATATTAGTAATTAACTAGATGTAATCGTGTTATTGTCTGTCTCAAAAACTTAGGACTTTTCAAAATAAGAAGCGATTTCCATAATATAAATACACGTAGCAAAAATGAAATTGTAATACCCAAATTTAGATTAAATAAAACAAGCAAGTCATTTCTTATAAACAGTATCCGCTTATATAACAAGTTGCCAGTCAGTTACAGAATTTAGCGATGGAAAGTTCAAAACCCACATCAAACGTATACTTATCAAAAATGCATATTATAACATTAAAGACTACGTTGTAGACAAAGAAGTTTGGCAATAATTCCTTCTGCACATGACTTCCCTGGTACCACATTAACGGCATCACTAAGTAAATGTCTATTAATTGTTCCCAAATTACGAAGTTTTTTGTTTCTTTTTACTTACTTCTTTGACATAATCTCATTATTTGACATTATTTACCTCAGATTCTGATTTCAACTTGCTTTTTGGCTTTTGTGGATAGGCTTTTGATTCAAATTTGTTACAGTTGTAATGGCCATCATGTCATTTGGTTTAAATAGGCTTTTATTTTTATATAGATTCTTCTATATTATTTTGTGAATGTGAGAACGTTGTAGGCCTAACTTGTAGACTGTAGATTTTTGGACCTTTTTATATTTTGTTGAGTTGCTTAATGTGTACATAATTTACATTGTATCAATACTATTAAAATAAACAGTTCCAAAACATACATGGAAATGCCAACTCCAATTTCTAATTAGAATTACTCTTTCAAATACCCTGTGGCAATAGAAAATGTTACTAAACAGGGATTTTATTTCGTGGACATAATATGTCCACGAAATCTCCAAAGTCTTAGTTTTAATAGTATTTATCCAAACAATGCATTTAAAGAATTTCATAACCTATTCAAATTATTTTACGATCTGTGTTTCCCTGTAAAGAAAATAAAAAATGTTACTACTAAACCACAGAAATGGATCACAAAAGGCATTAAACTGTGCTCTAAACGTAAACGTGAGATGCTATGGCACTTCAGGCGGCATCCGAATGTAGTCAATAAACAAAGATATAATTCCTATTCCAAACGTTTAAAAACAATTATCAAATTGACCCAAAAATCGCAAAATAGCCATTTTATCAATAACGCTGTAAATAAAACTAAAGCAACCTGGAGGGTTATAAACTCATCAAAAAATAACATTCCAAGGAACTGTCCTTATAAACTCCTCATTGACAATAAATACGTAACAAATCCACCTGACATTGTAGAACTATTTAATAATCATTTTATTGACCAAATACAGCCAACAAACAATTCTGACCATAAAATAACAGTAACAAATACAAACATTAATTCATTATTCTTATCACCCACAGCACCAATTGACATTTATAACATAATTACGACTCTGAAAAACACGAATAGCTCTGGCTTTGACGACATTGAGACTAAGATAATAAAAAGCGTAGCTGTTGAAATTTCACCGGTTTTTAGCTATATTACTAACCTTTGTATAGAACATGGTGTTTTTCCCGAAGACTTAAAATTGACCGTAATAAAACCACTACATAAAAAGGATGATCCTCAAAATATACAAAACTACAGACCCATTGCTCTTCTTTCTATATTTTCCAAAATAATTGAATAGGTTATTTATAACAGTATATACATGTTTCTTGAAAAAAATGGCATTTTAACTAAAGAGCAATATGGTTTTAGAAAGTGTAAAAACATAAACATGGCTATTTATGAATTGATTAATGAAATAGTTACTAATATGGACCAAAAAATACCTGTAACAGCCTTATTTATGGATATGACTAAGGCTTTCGATTTCGTTGACCATGGAATCCTTTTAAATAAGCTATATAAATATGGCATTAGGGGCAAAGCTTTAAACTTACTAAAGTCATATCTTACTGGCAGAAAACAGCTAACTAGTATTTCAGCAGTCGATGTTCAAACTAAAACTGAAATTAATTACCAATCGAGAGAGAGACAAATTTACTATGGTGTGCCTCAGGGAAGTGTGCTTGGCCCTTTATTATTTTTATGCTATATAAATGACCTTCCAAAAACCATACCACATCCTATGACCCTATTTGCTGATGACTGCACTATAGTATTTTCTGGTAAAAATTGTGACTCATATGAAAATGACATAAACAGTAGCTTAAGTCTAATAATTCAATGGCTAAATAATAATAACTTACAGATTAATTTTAATAAAACTCAAATAATGACATTTAAACAAAGAACTAATCCTAAAATTCTTGACATTAATTATGACCAAAATAAGATTATTAAAACGGAACGAACCAAATTTCTAGGTATTTGGCTAGACGAAAACATGACATGGAAAACACACATAGAGATAATGATAAAGAAAATTCATCAATTTTGCTATGCTTTACACAATTTGAATAAGGTTGCAAATCGTAATACTGTCCTTACTGCATATCATGCATATGTCTCCACAACTCTTCGTTACGGCATAATATTTTGGGGCAACTCTACCGACAGAGATATGGCATTTAAAGCCCAAAAACAATGTCTTCGAGCCATATGTTTGTTAAAAACCACCGAAAGTTGCAAACCATTTTTCGTTAGTTTAAAAATACTTACGCTTCCATCCCTCTATATTTATGAAATTTCTATATTTGTTAAGGAGAATCTGTCTAAATTTGATAAACTTAATACTAGACGTCACCAAAGCACACTAAAATCAAAAAAACACAATACTGCACTTTTCTCAAAGAGTTGTCTTGGCATGGGTCCAAAGATTTACAATAAACTACCAAAAACTTTAAAGAGCATGACCAACATAAACCATTTTAAATCGCAACTTAAGAAATTCTTGATTGAAAAGGCTTACTACTCTATCAATGAGTTTTTCGATGATAGAAGCATAAAATAAAAAATGTCCGATCCACATGTTATTCTATCTTGTTTACGATGATACTTGTTTGAAACCGTTTTATTTAGTTTGTAGTTTTCTTTTTTTTTTTTTTTTTAATCCTTTACACCTAATTTGTACGCCTTGCAAGGCAAAACATAGTGATACAACACAAATTTTATACCATGTACCATATTACCTATGTTCGACAAATAAATTACTTTGACTTTGACTTTGACTTTGAAATATATGTGTGGCATATTATGCCACACATATACTTTAACCGAGAATCAATCAATCAAAATATTTTATTTCACATAAGCCAACAAGGGCACTTATGAAACGTCAGAAGCTAGGTGCACGGTTCCAATTGGTTGTTTCCTATGGAGAAGAGCCGGCAAGAAACTCCACGGTTACTCTTTTAAAAATAAAGGGCTTTTACAATGTTTTCAATTACAGTGTTGATAGATATGGGAGGACAGTGTAGGCCTGTCAACAAGTACTTGTACCACGAAATAAAATCCCTGTTTAGTAACATTTTCTATTGCCACAGGGTATTTGAAAGAGTAATTCTAATTAGAAATTGGAGTTGGCATTTCCATGTATGTTTTGGAACTGTTTATTTTAATAGTATTGATACAATGTAAATTATGTACACAATAAGCAACTAAATTCCAGCAAGTGCTTATTTACACCAAAGGCTTCTCAAAACAGGCGCGACACGCCCCTTAACTCAAACTATCGTTGAATGCAAGTAGTTTTAGTGTTTAATTATTAATTCAAAGTTTAAAAACAGGCGGCGACTTCGCAGAGGTCAGACAGCTCTACGCAATACTTAATTATGTCATAATTTCAGCTTCGATGAAATATCGATATTGGTCTGTGATTTTATTTACTCTCAAGTTGACTTGTTTAATTAATCCACTTTACCTAGAAATTTATCATATTCGCAAGTTTACTAGGATGAGTTAGTAATGAATGGGTATTTTAATATTTTTACTGTCATGATTTTCCGACAGTCTTATTAATGGCTAATGGCATTGTTTTCAGACTTTTTGTCACCTATATTTCACTATAGCCTTCGAGTGTAAATTTAACCCTAGCAAACTAAGCACGTTTTAATTAGAAAAAAGAAAAACGTACTCCACATTTTTTTGTAGGTCGTTTCTTGGGCTGGAACCTTCCCCCTGTATTTAATCATTCCGCCGTGATACTATTGACTGAACTTAACACGTCATAATAATAACCAGAGGGACGAAAGTAACACTAGGTTGTTGCCTACCCGACATACAATCGTCATTCCGGTTAAGTATATATTTATACGCGCATATATTACCAGTTTGATAAGGACTATTACGTTGAATTGAATTTTTAAACTCGTTTTGCTTCGATTCGGTAAGAATTTAGTTACCTATTTACTAAGGTACTATACTAGTATATAGTATTGTTGAAGAAATGAGTCATTATTTATTCACGCACGTGTAAGTGTATATTTGAACGTGTTTAGATCCGCTTAGGTGGTAAGTTACTTTAGTGAAACGTCGTCGATTCGATTTTCTGCACGTCTGCAGTGCATCCGTTGGTCTAATGGTCATTTAACATAACCGCACAGTTACGTTTAAGTCCCATGTAATAGGCTGCGAGCCTATTGCCATCAATCTGGCACAAATCCAGACTCCAGGCTGCTACTGAGAAATTCAAGGTAGAAAAACCCAATAAAAAAAATTCTGACCCGGAAATCGAACCTAGGACCTCATGCTCAACAGTAGAGCTTCTATACGTCACTTCCATACGTGTTAATTTTTTAAATTCTAAAAGATCAATGGAGCAAGGGATCCCCCTCAGTGGCCTGTTAAGTGCTTTTGTTACTTCCCTCGTTCCCATGTCAATTATAAAATTGACAATAGCCACTAGATGGGATATACTCTTCTATATTATCTGCCCCTGTGTGGGATTCTCATTAAATTGCACTCGTCTTTAGAAATATCATAATCTATACTTAGTTTCATTATAAAGAGGTAAAATCTGCGGAACTACTAATCCGATTTCGAACATTCTTTCGCTAATGGGAAACAGTATTGCCGAGTGCCATAGGGTATTTATATTTTATGTTAAAACAAGAAATTGCACGCTGACAGAAGCTATATCAAATAAATGAGCTGAATAAATCTGTACTAAAAACGTCATAATGTGAAGAAATATGTCAATGTATTACGTACATATAACACGTGTAAGAACGGAATTAGCTTCGCCTAGGTGGCAGATTTCTATGCGATACGTACTGAGTATTCTATGCATTATATGTACGTCTATGTATATCTATGTACTGTGTGGCTTGGCGCCGTCTTCATTATATCTCTTGTATATATACCGTTACTTCATTTTACATAATAGCAAAACATTTTCGACAACTTTGTTTGCTAGTTGTTATTCCACACAAGCCCGACATTTTTCTAAACTTTCTGGCTTGTTTTGTGTATGAAATGTTATTAAAATTCCTGTCATATAGTCCATTTGTACAGTTGATCACGGACCGTGAAATATTCATGTAGTACACTTCTTGTTCGCGCTCACACTGTGAATCGAAACGTTTATAAAACTATTTCCATTCACACCCACTCGTATACACTAAACTAAATCACCAATAAACATTTCTAAGCTGCGTATAAAATTATTTCATTCATATAAAATCTTTTTTTTGTTCGAACAAAGAGCTCTGGAATCATTCAATATTAATCGTTAAAGCGAATTGAGACCGGGCGACACAGCTAGGTCGCCGTTAGGTTACGTAGACAAGGGCGCCGACCTTGGAACCACCCCCGCCTCCACTCTGCGTGCCTTCCCTCCCTCCTCCCACAACCCTCGTGCACCCTCCCGGGACGAGATGTGAGCTGACTTTTGAGAACCTACTCCTTTGACTGTTACCAAGTACCTATCATCTATACATGTATTGGTTCTGGAAGAATCGACGAGATTTCGGTTCGCTTTTCAACTCAGTAACATTGTATTAACGCTGATTTTGTTATGATGTGAAATGTTTTTCTTGGTGCTAATGGATTGTTTTCCTTTGTTACAGGTAAGGGGAAATTCTCTATCAGTTGGTGCCAGTTATTGAGTTCACGCAAGTGGTTATATGTGTATGTGCGAAGTTCAGAACAGAGGTCAGTAAAGGAAAACTCTCCACTAAAATTCGTAAAAAATATGTTTTGCGTGGAGATTCTGCGCTGCCTTCCGAAACTGCTTACGAATTAAGATGAGCTGACCTAGTATATTCCAAGGACCATATAAACAGCATAAATTAATTAAACACTCGTCGTACATGAGCAGAATGCTAATACTCTAAGTGATTCACTTATTTACATGGCGCGGATTACGTATTTTTCAAAGTAGGTGGACTAAGTTGGGAGCTTAGGTATTTACTCCCCCTGTTTTTCCATCTATGCAAATTTTATATCTCGATACAGTTGAGTTTAGAATTACGTGACTAGTATAATTCTTTTTCTTGATGATGCGTGTTTGCATCATTGCTTTTTGTACTGACGGGGTTGCATGTTTAATCAACGCAAAATTAATATAAGTATTGACGGTCTGTAGCCTTCCTTTAAATAAAAAAAATGTAGTATGAATATTATACGTGTCAGCATCAAACAAGTGTTTTGGTGTAAGTAATGGCTCCGCCAATTCGGGGAACCCTTTTGTAGGAGCTCTTGAGTACTAAGCATTCAATGCCGTCTACGCGATATAAAACCAAGGGCAAGCCTGTTCTTGAATTATTCAAGTTTTCTAGAACCAATTTTAATTAAAAAACACTTGTTTCGTTTTAAAAAGTTTGCGCTCCCGTTATACTTATCGCTATGATTACAAGACATCAAAATATAACATGGAATGGTTACTCAGTAAAAAAAATCGTGCTGCCGACTCGCTTACTAATTCAAACAGACCTCGCCTCAATCCGAGTGACTGACTCATTTTGGCCTTTTAAAGTAATGAAACAGTTTTTTTTTTTTAATGGTCTAGTTAAGTTTTGTTTGCATGCCACAACGCTCAATCAATTCAATGATACGGGCAATTCAGTGACTTGACATTTTGATCTTATTTTTATTGAAGTTATTTAAATGGCTCTGAGGATTATGTCAATATTATGGGCAGTTGCAGGTTCATTAAGGCTAATAGAGGGAGACATATAAATAAATCATCATTCTATGTATTTGTCGCTGATGATAACTGATTCAAATAAAACCCATTTAGAGCTCTTTAAAGAAGCCCACGTTCAGACAAGACTCTTTTTAAGATCTTAATTAACTGTATTGTTCATACTTCGTCGGTTAATCTTACCAAATAAGATTATCTGATAGCATCTACATTTATAATGGTTCATCAGATTCGAACCCACGAATATTAAATGTATTATTTCTTTAGATTGATATCATATTGTACTGAAATCTAATAGAATCGGGTTAGAGTTCATCTGGTATTGGAATCTATAAACGTTTTATTTGTACTCTTCGTATAACGTTTTAGTAAATTGATCTTGGTATCTATTGTGATTTTAATTCTAATCAGATAGCTTCATTTTATTACAGACTTATTTTTCCTGGAGCAAACAAGCTTTGCTGTCTAGATTTCCAGAATATTTCTCACAGTCATACCCGTGCATGATCATCATGTTTTAATGATATACTATACGTACAAACGCATATGTACGTAATCAAAATATCCAATTCACACGGAAACACCGAGTTTATAATAGAAAACAATGCTTAGTTACAATTTTCGGTTAATTTTCACACAATCCCATTCAATCCGCTGTAATTTGTATGATTGCGCTGCATGTAGGTCCTAGCTGCTGTAATTGTGTAATATCCCGCAAAGCCGTGATACGAACAGCCCTATACGTACTAAACTTACAGATTTGAGTGCACTTAGCTTAATCACTAGTGAATATCACGAATTGTTAACCAAGTCATGCTGGAACGTGTGATCGCAACATATTTTATTAAAGCACGAATCGTGTGTGATAATTGCTCGGTCCGAACTCCGAATAAATGTTAAATTAGAGTCTCAAGATTTTATGAATACATTTAGTTTTACAAATATAGCGTGGAAAGCTATAAAGTGATACATTCATCTTAATTGTATATTTGTATGCTCATCCCTCCTGTTGCTCGTACAGGTTATCTTAAAGTGGGCATATACATTCTTAAAACATTAAAAGTCTTTAAGTGCTAACGATTAATTTTCTAAGAAGCTAGTTTAGATATAAAAAGTTCCCGGATTCAAATAAGTTTCATGGCTAGTCCCGCACAGCTGCTATTACAGTTGCATCTCTGTTCCGCCCGCTCAAACTTACTTTGAACTATATTTTAGTGCACACTCGGGCGAATTGGTCCCGGAAAGTTGACGCACAACTTGAGCCCCCACCCCCAGCCACCCTAGTTTAGAACAGTTCTCATAACACAACGTATATCAAACAGTATGCATGTGTGCACATAAAACACAAGATCGCATTAACTTGTGTTCCGAAGTCGGGTGTATTATGTAATCTTCCGCGCTTTCCCAACTCTCGTAAGTTGGACCATCGAGTCGCTCACATTGTCGCGTGCGGTAATAACAGAAACTCCTTTAATGTCACTTGGAGTCGTCGCTAATGCCGCTCTAATTTGCGTTACCCCCTCGCCTTTTGGTGTGTTTCCATATTTCGCTGCGAGCTTTTTGTTTGCTATTTCCCCACATTAGCACGGCGAGTCGTTCACCTTGCGCCGGAGGTGTCGTGTGTCGCTCCTTCAAAAATTTTTATCTCAGAGATCGCGCTTGTTTGGATGTAGTGCTGTTTTTTGCAGAGCAATCATTATTATGTAGTTGTTTGTACAGGACGCTCGGCTCGTATTATTATTAGTAACCGTAGGTATTATTGCTAAGAGGAAAACATCTCGAAATAGCGCAATTGTGCGACTCTCGACTAGCTCGCCGACGACGTTCGCCATTATTCACTTTTTGCACTGAGTGCTAGCGTTCGACAGACGGTTGGTTCTGTTGACGATGACGTTTTTGTGCCTCTCGGTTTGATACAGCCAGACGCTTTGTCATTTTTGAACGGCCACTACGATTTTCGTGCTAGTTGCTGCCCTAACTATAAAAAAACAAGACAATCAAATTTGAACGCTCCTGTTTGCATTTACTACGTAAATAGAAGCGTTATTTTTCCCTTATAAAGTCAAATTGCTAATTTGCCCGTCTGTTTCGAGCTCTAAACTGTATATTATGCCGTAAAGACGCCGCGCTGTTCCGCGCTAGGTGGGATGCACGTCGCGACTCTCAATCACGTTGTTTCCTCACGTTACAGTTTAATGGTTTGCCTATTCATGTTGCGTATGAGATGACAGCCGCTCTCTGCGTCCTCAGACGAGAGCCAATTTAGACAAGTCGTTCAATTTTCGCTTCTATAACGAGAACTAGTGAGAAGTTTCCGGTCGTTTGAGTTTGTAGATCGTTTGTTGCTGTTTTCTTGCGTAAGCCGAGTCATGAGTCATTTGCGTTTGGTCAATTATGTTGAAGTGGTGTGATTATCTTGTCGTTTAATTGTTTATATTTTACTACTATGCGTGGGTTGGCAAAACAAGTGACGATAGCGGTAATTGGAGCTGGGGCGTTCCCCAATTAGGGCGATTAGAAATGGCGCGGTCGACGCCAAATTGGATTATGTGCCCGTGAAACGCTATGGTCCTTCGACATGCGACCTCATGTCAACTCCGCTAAGGTATAACGGACACGAGGTTAGGCGTTCCGCTTTATCACTACACTACACAATTTTGTTGCGCAATTCGCGCCATTAATAAATACACGTGTTATCTCGGTGTTCGAGAATGTTCGTGCGTCCGCGTGGCATTGCGCCCGCACCCGATAGTACTAGCGACTCCGGCGAACTGAGCTCAAAACGTTTCGTATATTAGCGGTCGAGAGTCGAGACTCACAGCGGCGTGCACCGATCGTAAATTGCGTTTTCGCCGGCGTGAAAGGCGACCGCCGTTGCCAGCCGGCCGGTGCATTCACCGCTCACCGTATCGAATTTATCGCGAGATCGATACGCGCGCATACCCGCCAACGCGCTCTGTCATACACTTACCTCTGCGCCTTGCCGACGACGTCACCACACGTGGCGCGGCGGGGACGCGCGCCTGTGTGTGTGCGCCACACGATTATATGGAACTCAGCGATTACGCCACCTACCTAAGTACAGGCAGCGAGCGCGAGTGCGTCCGCTCAGAGGTAATAATAATAATTAGACGCCTCATTATTGTTATTGGAGGCGACGCGCGACGGCGCTCGCTGTCACCGACAGATAATCGCTGCGCGCGACCAGACACCGCGTTCGATTCTCGCGCCGTGCTCGCAGCCATTGTTGCCATTGTTGCCGGACAAGGAGAAGTAGTCCCCTTTGTGTTATTCTGTGTACCTACTACCTGGCTACCGGATTGTAGTCTCTGGATTGTTTGACTCGACACCACCGGACTGTTCTATCAGGTACGTTTTCAGTGTAAACTTCACTTGTATCGTAAACAATGAACGCGATTTCTGTTAAGCGTGTACACAAAGCCGGGTGCGCGGAGTGGCCGCCTCCAGGGGGTTTGTAGGGCGAAGCGTTCGATCAGTGACCTTGTGACGGAGGACGGTACACGCGACTTCATGTTTGTGTGTAACATTTGGCCGCTCAGTAGGAGGTTATTGAGAGTAAACGGAACACTAATAGCGTTGTTACTAGCCAATCTTGTTCAGAAAACATGTTGAGTGACATCGGAACTTGGCATGTTCTATTGAACTTTTAATTTGGAAGCCACCATTATTTTTGTCGTGGATGACAAATTAGTTGTGTTTATGAATATGACACATTAATATCGGGCAGTTGATATTAGTAGGTTTAATTTTGGACTAAACTGGCCAACTTTTGAGATTCTCTAATAGCGTCTTCGGAGCGTCTTTTGGATTTGCCTCGTTAATTAATTATTTTGAAATACATGTCCGTTTATAACGTTTTTCTTAGATAACTTAGTGTGTTGACAGCAATCTTTTCTGTTTCAATAGCATGTTGTGTTTACCCCATGTGTGGCGCAGTGTGAGTTCAGTTTCGTTACAAATATTATGCTAATGTTCAATATAGAAGTCAACATAGCACTTATACACAATTATTTACCTACAAATTATAGCCTTTGCTTACGTTAGTCAGATAAGTTTGACACAACAAAGCCGTTTATCAGCTGAATAAAATATTTTGGTGGCGTTATCTAATCGGCCGCCATTTTCTATTCATATTAACATTAATTCCGGATTGTTTCGTTGGTTTGTATTAACATTTCGGTAAATAACAGTACCCACGTTAATTGGTAGTCTGTGAGACAGATTATACACGCAGACATGGAAGACAAACATAGATTCTTATCAGATTGAGAGAAGAAAAGGGTAACTGTTGCTATGCGAAAGGTTGCCAACCTCTGCATAGTTAGGGCGGTATTATTAAACATATTAATGTCTATAGCATTGAATTGTCTCCTGGTATTACTCAACATCATTTTGTTTATGGCTTGTAAATTGTCCTTTAATTTTGTGAAATGTGGAAGTGTTATACTGTCATATTTTGAATTTTTAGTTCCGTCAGTCTCGATAGAGGGCGGTGTATATTTTTGATTTTCCGCTGAATCGCGGTGTTAAGTTTTTTGACCATGTCATGAATACCTTGAACCTCCTCAGAACTTTTTGGGAATTGTACAAAATGTCTAGGGTTGGTCTATGATATGCAACGATTCATGACTTATGATGACTGCCACCTTCACCATGTTTTAGCCAAGCATTTTCATTTTACATTAGAATCACAAAACAGTTCACCAAATTAATATGCGATGCGACGGCATTGTTGGTTTACTTTATCAAATGGCAACTTTAACATGTGCTCCCAAACGGATATCGAATGCGACGCACGTGCGGAGCTCCGTGATCGATGCGGTGCATCCAGATACGCGGCTCCAGCAGACAGGCACGACGCGATTCTGGTACAACAATTTCCATGAAGTTTTCATAGAAATTGATCTACTAAAGTCATATCGCGCTGTCGCGTCGCACCTGTTTGAGGGAGCCTAAAATCTGGAAACGGATCAGGGCGTTCAGGTATGCTGAATATTATTTTATTATAATTATTGTGAACAAAGAGATGTGGGTGTAGGTTCTATAACCACACCTTTGCCTAACCTTTCAGGGATTCCAGGTGTGATGGCTATGTTTTGTCTTATTGCCAACAAAATGTGAAAATTGTGGAGGGTTTCTTGATGCACTGTATTAGGTTCTATTCTTAAGGGAAATAAAATATTGACTAAAGTCCATCGTGTACGATACGTAAATCAGACTGCTATTTAATTTTAGGGACATGCAGACGGTGCAGATGCCCGAGCAATTTTGTTGATAAATGTACCTACAGAGCAACAAATTCAATACGTTAACAGTCTTCGAGCGTCTAGGTACAAAACAACTGTAAAGTCAATTTAAAAATCTCCCTCACCACCCTGACTTCTTAAGTGTAAGTGTACATTAATATAAATACCGTCACGCCTAACGTGCGGCTCACGTCCACGATTTATGTGGCTGATCGCTCCGGGGAATCCTGACTGATGTAACCCTAGCCACCGCGCGGAATAAAAACGTCCGTCAGCACTAGGGTTACCAACCGTCCGGATTTGTCCAGCTTTTTGGGCTCTCGTTCGGACTTTGGCCGGCCTTGTCATTTCTTTGCACCTTAATTGGATAAATCACTAACTGCATAATCACAATCTGAAAGATTTTGAAGGAAAATTTGAAATTTCCTTCTAAATTTTTCGGATTGTGTTTATTGTTATCATTTTAAAATCCTGAATCTTTTGAAGGATATTGCTAATCCATTGCTTCATGTCTGCTCAACAATGTAAATAACGCAATGAATGTTGTAGAATTGTCAAAATTAACGGCATTGCCATTGTAAGTGTGTTACGCAATAAACCCACAGGACTTTTCGCCCTCATTATTTAGAAATTTAAAAAGTTGATTGTGTACTGAAAAAAGAAATCATCATCATTTTTCCCCTTTTTCTGCCGTACTTCCCGGAAACAAAAAATAAATATTAAAAGGTAAAATGTTGGGACTTTTATGGAATGGCCGACGTTTTGTCAGGACTTTTTAAGTTTCGGTATGGTAACCCTGACCGCGCGGAATAAAAACGTCCGTCTGAACTGAACGCAATTTATAAAACTGCTCTTTGTGATAGTGCTTCCTAGCTGTGTATTTAGTTCAGTTTAGGATGTATAACTGTATCTATTTTTGTGGTTTGTTTGTTCACAATTTACCTACGTATCATAGATATTGGATTAGAAGCATTTGCTTAATTAAATTGTTGCTATCAAACCGAATAATGTGAAATTACAATTACAATCGCAGACATTTCCTCACGTTCGTAAACGGGCTAATTTAAATGATGGATGCAGTAATTATTGTTAATTTTGCTGTAAAATTATTGCTCATCTAGTAGCATAGCTATTCAGTGCTAAAAGTCACCTAAAACCCGCACTGATGCAACCGTTTCAATGTCACATTACATTTAATTCAAAACAGGTAGTCTGTACTGACCTCGTTAGCAAAAACGTAATCGTAACACGAATAACTTTCACAGCGAAGCACATAGCAACAATATGAAGTAAAACTGCAACGCTGTAATTCAAAGAAAGTAAAGTAAAACAGACCGGTATGCGGAAAAGCAAAGGTAGAAAATAATGCTTACACTGTGTGAAAATGACTATTTCGAAACGTGATTCTCATTACAATTAATCTGCGGACGTGTTCATAATTTATAATCGTGCATATCTCAACGCTGATGTCATAATAATGTATGTCGTGTGCGGTAAAATTTGCGAAAGCGGCGGCTTTTTTTTTAAATATATTATTTCACAGAATGTCAACTAGATAAATATAATTTGCAGCGTACAGTTCGAGGAATGTGTGTTGACGTTTTATTTTGATGTTTGCCACGCACATTAATGGTGGACTATAAATATGTCTGATGTATTGCAATTGCAACGGGTTTGACTGGGTATGGCAAGTCGGCAAGCAGTACCTAGTGTATTTTTGGATAATTTAGGAGAGTTGACTCGGCAATATAATGTAATTTATCGAAGTAACCCTAGAACACCCATTGGTATTTTTGTCAGGTGTTATCTCCTGAGAAAAACAATGTTTGAAAGCCTTATTAATAATAAATAAATAGTTTAAACTACCAACGGTTATGACTGGGTACGGCAACCAGAAAATAGTGTTTTTTTTTAAATTATTTTTTGATTAGTTAGGAAACTTGATGCTGCAACTAGGTGGGCTGTCAGTTGCGTAGAACCTAAAGTGTGCCTTGTTAGTATGGACAAGTGGAATACGTAAATCGTTTGACTCAGCAACAAGTAATACATAGTTTTGAACAAAGTAATTTTATCGTTTCGCTAATATCATGCAGTCCACACTTATTGGTCTTTTGGTCCGGTGTTATCACCTGAGATAAACAATGTTTGAAAGCCTCATTATAACAAATATAATGAATTATGAGCGGGGATAACAGTAGCATTAATTCATTAGTTCATAACTCACGTTTTATACTAGAAAATGTGTTCCAAGTTACAAACGCAGGTCTTAATGATAAACAGTGTACACATTCGTTCTTATATATTATTATTACATGTTCCATACGCTCAAATTCCGTAATTTATTATTCGTATAATGTCAACATACAGCCGATTGGCTAATCAGTGCAACCGCAATCGGCTTAACGAGTAAAAATGTCAGAGCACTGCAGTGACAGGCGCATTAATAGCTATCTATAAGCCTAACATTAATACGGGATTATTAAACAATTATTCCGTATTCAAGGCCAATGAAAAGATGTATGGATTGTGTGAGAGATGATATGAAAGAGAAGGGAGTGAATGATAGCGTGACGGTTGACAGGGGAGCATGGAAGAAGATAAACGTGTTGCGGCGACCACCAGTACTTGGGACAAGGACAGGGAGATGATGTTGATTTCTGTAACGAGACCTCGTTGTCCCTCGGAAAGCACTTTAAGCCGGGTATCATTTGTAGATCTTTAGCAGTCGTTACGGGTGGTCAGATGCCCGAAAGTCAACCATTCCTACCAAGGAGTATCGTGGTGCCCAATAACTGAAAGGTGCAAGTCAGAGAGGCAGTCATTCCATGTAAAATACTGGTATTCGTCTGCATCTGGCTAGACTGACAGATGATGATAACCTCGTTTGTTTACCGGGGAAAAAGGTGGCAGCTAGAAAGGAAATGTTATCGTAAAAAATCGTACTGTTTATGAATAACGTTATGCGAAGATAGTATACAGTAAGATTTGGAGCACGTGGCTGTTGCAATATGATTGTGTGAGTCAATCTGTTGTGTTCATCGATAATAATAATATGAACAACTCTCGACAAACGTTTAGTACAGTATACAATTTTGTTTTATTAGCCTACTGTTTATGTATTAATTTAGTACGATCAAAAATATTGCAAACAAAGTTACAAACAAAGTAACAGTGCAAGTTAATATCAGAAAGCATCACTTATCTGTCAGCAAGAAGCATACAATAGGAACAAACTCTTGCGAAAGTTGATCACATCTACATATAACTTTTCTCACAGAACGTGTAAACTAAACGAATCAAAAGTAAATTGTGCAAATTTATTCGCGTAGAACTTGCGTTCGCTACGTTAAGGCGGTACCCCCACCCAAAACCTTGCCATAGTGCGTTATTCAGAGGCTATTAACTCATTCACTATGGGTAATAAACTACATCTAAAAGCACATTATTAATGTTCGATATCCTATCATCACATTGCACGTTCTTATTTGTTTTTATGTGTTATAAATACATTTAAAATCTCCTTTTAAAAAAGTGACTAAAATTATTGATTGCATGCATCTTTTGCTAAAGGTGACGTTCTATTAATTTGAGGATTACACTAATAGATAGATAATTTAAAAATCTAAATAATTCACGTTTTATTTTATTTCAAAACATCGCTTGCCTTTTTTTATTAAAATAATTTCATATTTTTTGTGAATTTTATGATAAATGAGCGTGCGCAGGGAGCGAGACAGAGCGAGATTCAGCGATGGGACAGAGAAGGACCGAACGCTCAAGGTCGTTCTGTCAGGGAAGCGCCTTAAGACTAAACTATTTCATTCTAGTAGCTAGCTAGGCTAGGCTAGCGTTCATCTCGACCTACGCCACTGCAACTTTCTTTAAACTCCGACCGTACACACTCCTATCTATGTTCTATAGCAGTTTCTAGACTTGTTTGGGTATGCTGTGGGCAGGCCAACCGGTTTCCATTCCAAGTAGGCATAAAAGTAGTCGGCACAAAAGAAAAAAAATACGGTTCACTTTCCTACGAGTCGTTTGTAGCGAAATATTTTATGGTCCTGTTACTAAAATAAGGTCTCGTGTCCGGAATAAGTTTATTGTTGTTTTGACTATATATGCCTTATTTTTATAGCTGACTTGTCTGTTGGTTTTATTGCCGAAATTGTTTTGTCACGGAATCGTGATTACGAAATACAATAATGTATGTACTCTCTTCGACATAACAACAACTTTAAAACTTGGTCCTTGTCCCAAAGGACCACATTCCATTTATGGTTGTGGTCCTGTAGTAGTATGGCGAGTCTTCAAAATAAATTACAGTCGTGCAGCTATTTATGGGGTACTACTAGTTGGTTTGCTTTCGTATTATATTTCTTTTCTTTATTTATGTTCTAGATGCGATGTCGTCTACGGAAATGAATAAAATTAGATCGCATGCAGTAACCGACAACCGGTGCTTCCGCACTGCATCGCAACGCGTCGCTCTCAATAATCTCCGTATTATGTTGTCTACAAATATTGCATAGTATGTGTAAAACTGAAGTCATTCATTACTCATGTGAAGAACTAGAATTTAGTTCTATGAAGGAATGTAGTATATGTATAACGCAGTATTTTAGTTTAACGGTAAGCATGACTTAAAGTCAGAGCTCCCTCATACATCATAGCAAATGTATTATGAAACAAACTCTGAATTAAGTGCTCGGATATGACTTCTTGGACAATCTATAGAAAGATCCGCATATCTGGATTATCTTGCATCCCTCATTCATAACTATGAATCATAGTCGTTCTACAATTCTAAATTAACATTGATATGCCATGCAAATTCAGACCCTGGTTTAATTCTTAATCCTAGCTAGGCCTATTGTTGGTAGCATACACTTCACTGCTTAAAGGCTCCTTCAAACAGGCGCGACACGCGACGCGACACAAAGGCATCGCTCGTCGCGCGAGAGGCTGTGCCTTTGTGTCGCACCTGTTTTTAGCCTTAATGCACGTAGCTGACGCACATAAAACATAGTCAGATCCACTGCATACTACTTGCAACATTAATTCCTATCTACTTGCTAGACTTGTACAGGTAAACACAAGACGCAGTTAACCTATGCCCCTGTGACATTTCGACGTACTGAATCTAGTCTGTCTTCTATTCTAAGAAGATGCTGCGTGGGAAAGTGATCGTTGCCTGGTAACCAAGTACTTACAATGTATAATGTTGTTTTGTTCAGCAATCTGTACTGGCTAAGTTTCTCTAGACGACTGTCAGTTCGTAATCGATGCGTTTAAGAGATTTTTTCTATTGTTTTACTATCTCGCTTTTATTTTGTTGGTCAATATGCGGGAAGTTTCAGTAAGTAGGTACTCTCTGTGTAATGAAGTCAATTAGAGCAGTTTTTGTATGATGGTAATGGTAGATATTTATCTTTTCACCTGTGTCTGTTCAATTCGTAGGGCGACACTCGCCCTGGCATGAGAAGTCAATTCCCATTATTATTATTACTATTTATTGCAAAATCTTCATCAATAACACAAAAACAATCTATCCACATTAACTCCCACAAACACACATGAAATATTGCGGCTTGCCCCAAAACAATAATCCCATCACATATATTTTTCTGTCTCCGGGAAAACGCCCGGGAATGATTAATAGTGACACGGGCCTATGGTCACGTCGACTATGGTTACGCGTGGTTGGTACTGTTAGTAATCTTACCACCGAACTTATACTAATAGAAAAAGGACTCCTGTATAGAGCCGAAATCTTGCAATAAAAGAAATATGTACAGTCAAGGGAAATTAATTATTTACCAGATTGGCACACTACGTAAATTATCCATGTCATTTATTAATCCACTAATAAAGAATGACATGTGATTTGGATGTACCGGACGATTCTAGTTGATTGCAAATTTTCTGAACAATACATAATTCTCAAACTGGAATTTATACTTTTATTGTTCTATTTATTATTTGAGAAAGATCGGCTAATGCCGATGTTCCTCGATAATTACTGGAATCTGTTTATGAATGCATACTAATTAATTTACCAATATATATTTATATAGTCCTCCAGACCGTATTTCGGCCAATCTCAACGGAAACTAGCCTCCGGCGCGGGAGATATTATAGTGCACAAGTGTGTGCGCAGACACAGGTGCACTCTCTCTTCCCTCACTTTCATAGTCCGATGGGACGGCAATCCGTCACGACCGGAAAGAGATCAGTCGCAGGACCAACTGCTTAACGTGCTCTCCGAGGCACAGGGGTATCACACCGCCAACTTCCAAACTCCGGGCTACTAAGAAATTCTTATTGGAAGAATCCAATCATTTTCGGGCAATTTATCAATATCTAGTAGTCGGAAAGCAGCTGCTTCGCATAGTTAATGACCTAGAGAACTTTCCAAATGAGACAACAGTATCCATGTCTGCAATACATACAAAAGCATAGGTTTCCGCAAACTTATTGCGAACCGTTCAATACTCCAGCCCACTTAGTTTCACGTCAGTTGTCAGAATAACAAATGGGCAAAGTTGTCCCTGTTTTGACGAAACTCAAGCCGTTGTGGCCGCCTTCCAAATGATTTGACGCTTTCATGCATTCACGAGAAATGTCGCAAGGACGTGGCCCTAAACTGTTAGCCAATCGTTCTCACACGTTTAATGAGATTAAGAAAGTGCAAAAATAGAGCACTCCGTAATAGGAAAAAAGACGCACGGACTGAGTGGGTTTCACATATTCTCAAACGCGTTCAATACGGGGTATTGTAAGCGGAATAGTGAAGCAAATACCAAACGCGTAGACTGGTGGGAGTATCAGACTTGCTACCGAGGTGACAATTCCTAAGCGTTGCCAATTAACGAATCGTAATAAGTAACTGATGCATCATTACGAACAGTTCCTAAATAACCGTCTAGGCCTCTTGCATAGTCCACGTCATGGTCTGAAGGCATAAACAAAGCTTGCCAAATCGTTGACGCAATCAAATATCAATGCGATAATTTTATAGCTTTTGTTTATTCTGAAAGCATTTACATTTGGGCCGGATTTAGTGATTACGCGTTTCAAAACTCACCCTGTCATTTGTCAGCTAAAAATATTGTACTTGGCACTGAAATAAACGGCGTTAACTCTTTGAACTATGGCCAAGTTGTCATACTTTGAGTTGCAATTGTACAGCGTTATCAGGGGCACTGATACGGTGTATTTACTTAGATAACGTATCGTTGATAACGAGTGTTTTGCAGTTTTTGCTAGCCGGTCGCTAACAGCACTTTAATTTTCCTTACTTTTTCTTGTTTCTAAGCGACAGAAATTAATTAAATTATTACACTTTTTTTGGTCCCAACATTTTTGCTCTATATTTTTAGAATTCGATACCTACGTTTTCCTCGATCGAGCAAAAAGTAGACTAAATGCTCTGGGACGTTAGCTGTACGTAGGTAAAATTTCTGCTCCACTGCTTCGGCTGTCGAAGCATGATTGAATAGCAGGCCAAACTATCTTCCTTTTTGTTTCATGAACCAGATTTTCCTTTTGACATTTATTTTATTTTCCGTCCAATTCCAAGAACAAAATACTTGGAAAGTTCAATTCTTGAATTGTCAAAAACGTAATCGTTTCTGTCCTTTGACAAAAGTTTGAAGAAGCAAACTACCGCGTACCGCTTCTCACTCCCCTAAAATCCCTTTAAAATTAAACGAGAACTTGAAAAATCCTCTTTGGCGAAGTTTTGGAAGTGGAATCGAGTTGGTAAGTTAGTTACATCTCGTCGTTCAATATTTTATAATGTGGCGAGAGGCCGGCCGGTGATCCGTGAGCGTCACTCGACCTCCACGAAGGCCGTGCCCGGCTTTTATTGATTTTTTATGCGCATTGTCCATTTCGTTCGTACCTACGCCCCCGCCTGGCGCCCGCTCGCTCTGGGGCACAACAGCGATGAATTGCGATCACTATATTTGTCACACGTAATTACAATGCCAGTTACACATTTTATGATTAGGTCGTTACTAGAACGTTATTAAGTCTCTTTATATCAAGCGCTTTGCTTTCGCAAACATACGCGATTATGAAATTCTTTGTTCACAATACGCGTATAACATCACCCATTTATGTGCTAAGGGGAAACAAAAACGACAAAGTTTCATAGTTGTTGTGTTATCATTAAACTGACTGGGTTAACCTACTTATATTTTCTCATATTGGCGTCGGGGGCGTAGCCACAGCGTAGTGTATACGTAGTTATATTAGCTCCTACTAGAACTGGGAAAATCCTTTACGACTCTGGTTCCACTCGTAAAAACTTTAGACGAAAAGTCAATTATTTTCACCGTTGCTGATAGACGAATCTTTGAAAATATCTGTTAATTAAACCCGTATAATACCCGATTCATAATGTGTGTAATTAATTAAAAGTTTTCACACTCAGAATTAGTAATCGTCAAATCATGATTATCCTATCCTACTTCCTACTAATATTATAAATGTGAAAGTTTGTGAGGATGGATGGATAGATGTTTGTTACTCTTTCACGCAAAAACTACTGAACGGATTTGGATGGAATTTGGCACATATAGTTCAAAACCTGGATTAACACATAGGATACTTTTTATCGCGGTAGTACGTTCCCGTGGGATAATTTCCGAACGCCACGCGGGCGAAGCCACGGGCAAAAGCTAGTTATTTAATATTTATACAACAGCCGCAGAGCAGAGTACTGTAAAGATCTCACCGTGAAAAGTTAGCTGGAAGTGAGCTGTCATAACATTAGGCATTGACACTATTCACATGAGCCCACTTCATCTAAGGTGTCACGGTGAAGTTTTTACAGAATCGGCTGACCTCAATAAAGGCTCTTTCACACAGGCGCGACATGTGACGCGACACAGAGGCACCGCTCGTCGCACGACAGGCGGTACCTTTGAGTCGCGTGTCGCGCCTGTGTGTAGGAACCTTAATAATCACAAATTGATGAACTTGCTGAACTAAAAATATAACACAAATTTATCCTACTTTATATTATAAACTTGAAGTTTTGCCGTTTTCCTTCGTCAGCGTCGGCAAAAGTACCAATGTTACTGGAATATCGATGTCATGCTAAGGACATGTTTTTTTTTGTTACAGATTGTAAACTGTGTGGACTGCCAGATCACCTAGCTAACTACTTTATACAATAAAAGTAAGTTTTTTTTTGAGCAATTTATAAAGTTATGATAGGACAATGTAGGCGATAGCTTAGTAATTAATACTAAATAATATAATCAAGTCATTGGTATTTAAAATGCTTCTTGCAAGAAAATAAATTTAATTGACTCAGGTTAAGGCAGAAAAAAAACCATCACTTAACAGGATTGTGTGCCTCACGGCAGTCACGGCTGCGCCAAATAGACGGAAGTTTATATCTATTTATGTTCAGACACGGAAGTAAATGTTAAGCAGATTGACATACTTACCACTCAGACTTTTTTTGAACTGTTTTCGCACGTGGTCTCATCGTGAAAATATAAATGGATGTTGTGTAAATATTCAAGTAATCAACATATTAAACATACCTAATAATAATACCATCACCGATAAAAATATATGCCTGAATTTCGTTGTTATCGGCTACACCAAATTTAACCATGTGGAGTTTGAACCTTGTCATTCAATTCACAAAGTGCACGTATACATTCCAGTGTTCAGATTTTATTAAATCAACAGTGGCGTGCAAAGTAAAGGCTCCTACAAACAGGCGCGACACGCGACACAAAGGCACCGCTCGTCGCCCGACAGGTGGTGCCTTTGTGTCGCGGCTGTTTGTAGAAAGCCGTAATGAACACCTGTTGTATTATTCTTTTAGCTTTGCCGTCGCACAATGGCCCATCGTTTTCGTATTCCGAATTCAAATATTGACTAATAATAATAATTTTAATGCTTAACAGCAGCGTGCACCTACGTCATTTGTACTGGCATCCACGTCAAGCTGGTGTTTTTGCTAAATACTAATTCGTCGCGCTAAGTGAACCGTGAATTGCGTTAACGTTATGAGCTTGTCAAAATCTTACCTCTGTTTAATTTAGGTTTCCTACTTGTGATTCCGATTCGAAAACGAAGATTCTTCGCGCTATCGAAAATGCCAGGAAGGCGAAACTGTGCAAAACCAAAAATTCTCCGTATTTCTAATTTTATCCTCCTTTGAGCCTGTTTGCGGAATTTCAACTCGAGAATTCCTGCGTCCGTTGACTCTTGCGCGGGTGGGGCGCGCGTCATGGCGAGTCGTAAAATGCAAACGCTTCGTGTCACACGCGGAGTGACACATAGCTTTCATATCGCATGACATGCCGATCTGTCTTTGTTCCCATGAGTTATGCCCTGTACCCCGCCGGTCCGCTAGATGAACGCTAACCGCGCCACAAATCATCGGCTCTGCTAACTCACTCCGCAAGAACGTCGCCCCGGCCCCCGCGACGCTCGCCGACCTCGGCGACGTCTTCCCACAAATTCTCACCCCGAAACGATACATTCACCGCCCTGCGCACCGGACGAATATCACACGAACGCCGCAATGACGTAAACTCCATAGTCGCGTGCGCCAGCCGATGTTCAATGTTCATCTCACATTGGGCCGTTGTGCGCGGCACACACGATCATTAAACGTATATCTGTTAATAATAATTGCGATTGTCTGCTTGTACGTGCGCGCCGAGTTATGGCGCAGTTGCCGGGCGGTTGGCGAGTCCGTCCGTCCCCCCCGCCACCACAATCACCCACCGCCGCGCGCCGCCGACCTCTCAGATCTGCGGCGAGCGGCGCATCTTGAGATGAAATGGCATTCAGTTTCGTTTTGTGACGGTTGAATGGGCGCTCGGTTTCGCGAATACGTGTTTGTATTGAATGTATGAATACATGCATTAAACTATAAATGATGAATTTTTACATGACTATAAAAACGTCGTTAGACGTTCGTAGTCTGAAAGTGATTTATTCTATATTCAATGTGAACTTAGACGAAAACCTCACACATCCACAGACAATCACAAATTCTGAATATACCTACGTCATACGTGTAAGTCTCATTCGCACATACGGCATGCAGCATAACGTGCCGAAATATTAAGACTATGTCTAAAAAAAAACATGTTATCGTAAAAATAAACAGATTATTGCCATATTTAGCTAAATAAAATCGCAAATAATTTAATTGAGCATTATCTTAAAATGCCTATCGTTTTTTTTAAATACTGAATTGGCATTAGATGACCTTTGTCATGTCGTTGGGTATTATTGACCTAAATTTTGTGATATCGGGTTGACTCAGTATTTAGTAATAATAATACCAGCCTATTACTGTCTCACTGCAGCGCAAAAGCCTCTTCTCATACAGAGAAGGCACGAGCATTGATCACCACGCTTGCTTAAGACGGGTTGGCGATTTCAGACTTATATTAACTAAGTCCAGGTTTCCCCATTATTTTTCCCTAAGCCGATGATAGTAATGTCCAAGATAATCTCGGCAAAACACTATTTACTAAACTAGAAAAAAGTAAACAAAAAAAGTTAATTGGCGGAACTTCATAGAAGTGATAGATATCTAAATCAAATCATGAACAAAAAAGAAGTGTAATTATATTTTGTTCATAATGATTTGATATCGATACTCTCATTAATAATAATAATAAACAAATTGGAACAATAACACAACACAAAGTACAAAAAGTAAAACGATGATAGCTGCAAAAGTATAAACTGTAGTATAAATGGCTGTGAAGTTGTTTTCTTCTCCCTAAACCAAATTAAGAGTTACTTGAAATACTAAGCCGCTAAGTAATAACGTCGATGTTTATCTTTCGCTATGAGAGTAAGCTTAGAATAATACTAATAAATTGTTTTTGCAAAACCAAAATTCTGCTTAGCACCGCCAAGAAAATAGGCAAGATCTTATGTCCAAAGGCATGAAAAGAAAAATACGAACGTTGGCTCAACGATCATTCGCAGACCATTTGGACACCAGCCTACAATTTCCACCTTTTATACCGAATAATTCACAAGCAAGCACTTTACGAGGCATTATAAAGCACATGTTACAGTTTTTCCGTTAGCTTGCACATTTTTACGATCTCGATGCGGCTCGGGCGGTAGTTTAACACAGCGGAACCCGAAGCCCGTCGGGCTCTCACGACCGGTCCCTACGTGATCTCCTGCGACGCTCCCCGACTCGCTAATAACTGCTGTAGGTACACACGTGTATGTGTAGGTACATGTTGTACAACGCTGAGAAGAAAAATGTTCTTCGTTACTTTGATAACGTATTGTGTGGGACGTGAGAGAAATGTAGCCTGCTTGGCGATTTTAGCCAGTTTAAAGGGTTTTGGGCGATTTTTGTATGATAAGATACTTGATGTAGGTACATGATCAAATAAAAAAATCGGTGTGAGTTGATTTGGCACTCACGAAAATTGATGTGTAAACATGTGAGCTCGCATCAGTTTGGTTCACGTGCTCACATAGACAAGAGTCTTACGCTGACGTCATCTGACGCTCGAAGTCTTACGCTTACGCGTCTGACGCTCGAAGTCCCAGCTAGCCCCTACCGTAGACCGAGCGCTAAGATGTTTACACATCAAAAATTAATAGGTGCAACTTAACAGACGACACAGGTATCAATGTCAAATCATGATAAAACCTAAAAAATTGTACTGGTGTATAATTTTTTCCAAACTTGTTAATTCTCATAGTTCGTGCGTCTCTTGGCCGCTGGCGTTACCCGAAATCATGAGTAAATAAAATCATATTTTTTATTATCATTTGATATCGGTACCCTTCATTTCTGTGAAGGTTCGTCAGTTAATTTAATTTGAACCTGTGTACGCTTGAAACAGATTTACAACCAATTAGAATATAAGATACGGGGAAACAATTCTCCACAGTGAATTAGCAGATTTTATTGATTACATTACGCATTGGCTTCGAAACGTAATCGATTACCAGTACTATTAATTAAATACCCACGTTTTTATTTTTAAAATCCCCTTATCAACACGTAACTGTAGATTCTATGGCATATTAAATTTGACAGAGTGAGAAGATTATTTAAATACCATAGGTATTAATGCCTCAGGGAATGATATCCCACACAGGCTTAACCAAACGAGTTTTACCATGAGTATTCACAATGGGTTAACTATCTGTCATACTCATTACTCATGCGCCGTTGCGACTTTCGAATCTTAGTACTTCGGTGTCAATGCACTTCGCGTTCACGATACTTCCCAACGAACCCTGTAAAGGAAACAGTATGACTATGTATATGATAATTATGTACACATACTTATAAAATGTACGGTCGAGGAATGAAAATGTTAAGCACTTTATGATTTTTTACTACGGTAGGACTGTCCTACAACAGAGAATTCTATGATTTGTTGTACCTACCCTGCATCTTGTTTTATGTCAATAAGTAATTGTATTATTTATATTTTTTTTAACTGTGCACTTGTGCCAGTTATAACAATAAACGAGGCATTCTTAATTCGCCACAAGTATTTAATCAAAATTTGCAATTTCGTCGTGACAATGCGAAAATTTTCCATTCATGTCGTTCTGTTGTGAATGCGTTTACGTCATCACCTGTCTAGGTGACCCGTCTGCTGTTTCCTTAGATCAATATTTTCGACAAACATCTCAGCACGAAATTGCACTTGTGAAGATGTACAAGTAATAAGAATATTGAAGAATTGTAGACGACGCAGAATGTAACAAGATAGCGCTTTGACTTGTGTAACCTCGTGTTATGTAATATGTGTTGACTGTGCAAAGTGCACGGTCACAGGATTGCCATATTGTTGTCAAATGAATTACTGCATCGATTGCATAACACCCTCCCCGCATGAAATCACAGGCGACTGTTTTTATGTCTATTCTATCTGTGTGCAGTCGAAGAAAATACCTTGATGTTATGTTTTCGTGCGGGTGAATTCAAAAATACTTACCACACTTTATTTTCAGTCGTATAAACTATAAACGATCAAAGGTGCAGCGCCTCTGAAACATCTAAAGGCTCCCGCAGAAAGGCGCAACGCAACGGTGCGACGTGATTTTGGTAGAACAATTTTGGTTTTGGTTTTTGGCGACGCTAGCGTCGCGTTGTTGCGTCGCGCCTGTCGGCGGGTGCTTTAAAGCCGAAACTCACTGCTTACATTTCAATTAATGAAACTATGCAGACGTTCTTTGAACCACTTGAAACCGATTCCACTAAATTCCGATGCATCCCGAGCTTTATGCCCAAGTGTCGTCTGGCTAGCAATGAGCACTAATATCGTTATGCGCAAGTCGATAACGCTTAGCAAGGCTAAAGGGATTCGAATCTTTATTGTTATCGAGTCATACTATCGATATGACACGACGTGTGACTTGTTTCATTGATTAAACTAATGGCCATTCGCAAGACTGAGTTAGTTTTTTTGTTGATAACTTATCAGCTTGTTGATTGCTTGTAATCGTATGATGCTATTAATTATATTGACGTGAAAAGTTTTGGGAGCGGCTTTCGGCCAATTTTAGATGGGCTTTTTTGACGCCCTGTTCCACGCATTTAAAGGTACAAGTTCGTAGCTGACTGCAGGCAGCAGCAGCAGGCGACGCGGACGTGTCGCCGCGACACTGCTGGTTTGTATGTATTTCTACGAAATACCTTTCGTACCTACGGACACGTCGTCGTTTTCATAGAAATACATCGAAACCAGAGGGCCTAGACAAAGTAACATTTGATTAGCGATGACGCTAGTAGAAAAGTTAAAATGTATGGGGTTGACATAAGCTATCGAAATGTCACGTGATCATAGGTCAACGAATAAAAATTAGCTAGACAATGTAAACAACATTCGATTATGAAATGAATCGACAGCGTCGAAAGATTAGGTACTTCCACAGAGATCAAAGCCAAGGGACACTTTTTGACGAGCGTTATCGTTAGTTTTTGGAATCATTAGCGAAAACGATAGCGATTGTAGAAATAGAATCGCTCCGAAGCGAATGCCATTTGTCTAGGCCCTCTGTAGTGTCGCGACGATAGTCGGCTACGAACGTGTACCTTAAAATATGTCATTTGAGAGTCAAAATGCTGGTTCTTTCATAGTTTTACCAACCGACTTCAAAAAAAGGAGGAGGTTCTCAATTCGACTGTATGTTTTTTTTTTTATGTGTGTTAGCTCAGAACTTTTTTCTACGTGAACCGATTTGAATGATTCTTTTTTTTTTTTTTGTTGAATTCGTGCTTCTCATGTGGTCCCCTATAAATTTTATTAAGATCTTACCTGTACTTTTTGAGTTATCCTTAATAATGCGTATTTTTTCCACTAAGCTTATATAGATGATGTGTTAATAACTTCCTATCAGTGGTATACGAATTTGGTAGGTACCACAACTAAAAAGTGCTTTTTTTAATTTGTAAAAAACAATTGACTTCCAAAAAAATGTGAAAAATTACTTTAATTTCGGAAGTCTGTGGTAAAAAAACGAAAATACAAACCCAAAGACACTGACTTCCATAATTAAAGTATATTTTTTTGTGTTATTTTTGGAACTCCGTTGTTTTTTTTTTATCTGAAAGTACACGGCTTTTTTATCTGGCTTTCACACCCTAAACACGTAGTCTTTCTAACTTTCCAACCTTGTCTTACAAACTCAACTGTGATGTTGTTTTTATTCAAAATTCTCCCTAAGTTTCTAACAAATTTCCCAGCAAATTATTTCTTCATCAAAAGACACGTCATACTTCGCCTTTCATCAAAACCTAATCCAATCCAATCCAATTTAGTTTGAATAGAATTAGACTGCGAACACTAAAACCATTTATCGGACGTTGGATTTTGTATGTAAAAGGCTTCATATCGGCTCTTGTCTAATTTTAACCACGCACGATGTGAAAATGACCAGGGAAATAGGTCGTTCGCGGGGAATCTGGTTTGTTCGCGTAATTACGAAAATTGCCGATTTGAGTTTTGTGAAAATCATGCGATGTTAAGGTTACTTATTATAACGTTAATTTCTGAAATACATGAGGAACATTTGTAGGTACCTTATTTATAATGTTATATATTAGTTAGTTAGCCCAAACAACACCTTTGTTCTTTATGTATGCTTTCTGTCTCTCCAAACCGTAATGAAAGATTAACAAAGTAAAAAACACATGTTCAATCTTACGTGTAGTATGTTATTATAATGTCACTTTTCAACGCACGCGCCGCCTCGTTGGCTCACTCCAGCACGCCTCGGTTATTTGACTTTCAACTCAAGTGTACTACTAACTATCATTCAATTGAAATATGCATTGAAGCCAACGCAAGTGTACCATTGACATAGACAAACACCCAACCACGTCTAGCTATCTTACATAGCGAGAGTTTCTACAGCTTCGAACTTCTAAATCTTGTCGAAACAGCGAACTAAGCCACTTCGAATCATTTACGAGCCCATAAAAAATATCCACGTTTTCCTTCTGAGCAAGCCTCCAATATTCACGGCAGTTTTATTGGAGCGTAGTCCCTTATAGTATAATGTAGTAACACGTAGGGTGCTGGGTGGGATGTGTCGCGCCCTTACGCCTCGATTCACGCGGTGACGTGTTACCAAGGGCCCTTTGTAAGACAGAAATGTGATAAACAGGAAAATGCTCAGGGCTGGCTACCTACTAAACGCTCAATATTGGAATTTCAACTTTATGTCGACGGAATTAATTTCCATTAAGTACGCAGATCGCGTCCATTTCTAGACAGCCAAATAAATTACCGTTTGGTACCTACTCTTTACGAAATTGCGAGAAATTATTCGAGGGTGTTTGCGGAATCGTTTGATTTTTGACGTCTAAACAAGAAGCTTTCGACGCCCGTTTCAAAGCGGAATTACATTTAACGGAACAGGGAACTCGGGCTTTCCCTATTTCGAGAATTAATTTGTTTCCCTGCGGCGTTCTTATTGTAAATGTTTCCGCATTTCCAATTTCTTCCTTGTCTACTTTTTTGATTAGTTCATATTTATTAGATGGTTTCTTAAGTACTTGGGGAAACAAAGACCGCATTGCTTTGATTTGGAGTTTTAGCATATTGTTAAGTCAAGGGGAGCCTTGAACGCGAAACAGTCGCGACGCGTCTCTAGTAGAACAACATCTATGAAAAAATCGTGGTTCTACAAGAGTCGTGTCGCTCCTGTCTGCCTTGTCGTGTCGAGCCTTTACAATCGAAATGGCTGAAATGTATTCAGTTCCGAAAACACATTCAAAACGATAAAGCCAACAAGGAAGTACCTACAGTGCGGTTACAGTTAGTTTGATAGTAGTTTCAGCAAATTGCAAAAGTTTACAGTTTAAACCTACCAAAACCAATTTATCGCAAAAATTCTATATGAATCGCATTCGGAACAAATATCCAAATCACGAAACAAAAACTCCATCGAATAAATAATATCAAGCCGTACATACAAATATAAGGCGAACGATGCCGCACTGTGGGCCAACTCCCAGTTTCAAACTGGATGTAATAACTGAGCGAATCAATTAAAAACTCTCCAAGTAAAGTTTCGCCCGGTCCCCGGTCTACAGGCTGTGTGATTTACGCGCTTAGGTGTTACAAAATTGCGTTGTTTTGCGGCTCTTGGCCTGTATAAACTTTTGTACATTTTGTCTTTCGCATACCGGAATGTACGTAGGGATAGTTCGGATTCTGTTAATGTAGCTGACCTACATTTTACGTAATTAAAAAAATATAGCTCCGAGTTGTTTTCTTTCAAGTCTGGAACTGAAAATGTAGACCTGTTTTCTAAAGAATATTGTAATGACAGGCGAGTTTTAATGGGCGCAATTTTTTTCGGACTTAATTTCAATCTGTCGTTAATGTTTGCCAAAAGTAATCAAGAGTGGTTTGGGTTTGTTATCTCTTCTCCACAATCTGCGGGTGGTCTCTAGTTTGTAATAAAATATTACTCGTATCTGATATCATATATACGAAAAAATAATATTTTTACCAAATCCCTGCTGAGTGAGTTACTCAAGTGATTTATATCCGAAGGCCGAGCGGCCTATATAATAATATCACGACGCGAATATAGGTACAAGATTTTTCAAACGTCTTGTATTCCCAAATCACGTAATCGGATTTCAAATGCTGAAAAGCCGTTCATCTAATATGTGAGTTGTAAATTAGAGTGAAATATCGCGAAAGCGTCTCAATTTATGACGGATACGTGTGTGATTGTGAGCACAGTGTTTGTAGGAGTGTGTGAGGTGTCAGGTAAATTCGTGTTCACGTCCTCCAGTGACGTATTATTGATGCTACACGTGCTTGGTACCTTGAAGATAACATCTCCATTTATTTTCTACTTTTATTGTATACGACGTCGACGTCTGTATTCGAAAAATATTTCTATTTCTTATAACACGGCTTTCTGTAGGTATTATTTGAATAAAGATGGCGTGTTTTCGATATCTTTTCAAACTGTTCCTGTAACTAGTTCATACGTTTTATCGAACTTTTATTTCCTTTACTACCTATATGTGTGTAAGTTTCTAGACTCCCTATCTAGATAAACTGATGCATATGATTTCCATATCGAAAAGTTATAATACTGATGTGAACCACGATATTAGAATCCGTTCTATTAAACTCTGCAGAAGTTGGCCTGCAAACGCCACTACACGTAGAAAATTCCGTTCATTGAGTCATTGGTATACAGGAGATCCATCTAAGTAATTTAAGTAGTTAGTAATGGAGCATTCAATAGTAAGCCATGTTTCATCGCAGACCAATTACCTTGACATAAAAATATTTATGCATATACGGTTGATACGATCATATCTATGTTTTATCTTCAAGTCATGCGCATAAAATATAACATTACTGCACTGCATAATAATACCGTCCATTAAAAGGTAATTAATTAAAATAAATTATACAGATATAGACGCCACATGTTGGCATCAGTAATGTTTATTACATATCTCTAATCAGGCTGATTCCCCAAGGGTTTATAAGCGCTGATAATAATAATTACTTAATGAGTGCCCCTATATTACGTTTTAATAACTATTAATTTTAAGAGATCATTTGTATATTTCATCATCTTGTTGTTAGATATATTATACAAACCGTGCCTGCGGCTTCTGTAAAATACTTTTCCTGTATAAAAAGTAATTTCTCAGTATGTTATTCATGAAATGAATATTCCATTTATATGTGAGTATGACGCTGTGTGAGCGTTGATCACTTGTTTAACGATGTACGAAGACTGACCTTTTGTGTTTTTATTGATTTTTATTGATATTGCCTGCGTCATCACACCATTGTAATGTTTAAAGGTCGAGCAGAGTTTTAACTTTGCTTTAGGTGTAAAGTCCATGTATTGCTAAATGTTTGATTAATAAAAAAGGTATTTTAGTAATAATTAAGTTCTCTAAAATAAAATCCAAAGTAAAACAAGGTTTATGGCCCCTTGGTGCAGTAATTTTTCTTTTAAATATTTTTTTGGTTTTCACTTTGTGATTCAGATGGAAGTTTCAGTTAAGAGAATGTTCCTCAAACATGATCATTATTTTACAAAACAAAGAACAATTATAAAATCTAAATTAAATAACAGTTAAAGTACACCTCAATTTATGTTCTTGTTACAAAGAATTTACAACTTTTAATTAGCTTTCTATTTGTTTTAATACTTTTAAAACGACTTTTTTCCATAATAATGAGTATCAAATTGTTTTTTTTATTAAACCTTCCCTTTGATGTGGGATTTCCCGGTCTTTAGCACTTTGGCAGTAAATAGTTTTGAAGCAAATGGATACGCACATAGATACATGTGTATTTGAAACGAGGTCATGCCGATTGACATACGAACTGACTCTAGCGAAATAGTATAGCTGTGGTTCACTGACACAACACAAAGAGAACACAGTAGTGCGAGTCGGAACAAAAAGTCTAGACTTACGGGATTTTCGCTATGCGTCGTCAAGCAAATCGATTGATGCGCCTGCGATGCGTTAAACAGTGAAGTGTTGACCTTTAAGATGTTTCTAGGAAAGATTTAGTAATTTATAAAGTCAATTAGCATCGTCGTGATTGTAAGTTTTTGCGTGGTAACCACTCCTCAGACGGTGGCTAATAGGCAATCTTTTTGTGCCCACCGTTATCCGCAAATACGTCAGAAGACATTAATATAAATGGATATCCAATTTTTGGAAAGTATCGGTTATTTTATTATAATCGAGTCAAAATTTAATTAAGCAGGCATAATATTAATCTTGTTTTCAAATAAATCTATTTTGTTGCCATTCGATTGAGGTATATAACCGGGTTATAAACGTCGCATTAGCCAAGCTAAAGCATCTTTAAATAATATCTGACATCATATTAGCAGTAAGTTTGACTATTTTATAAAATCTGGAAATTAAATAAATAGCTACGGAGGCATAAGCTGCTAATACAGGATAATAAATAAATACTTACACTTAAACATATTTAAATATAAAATCACAATTTTATGTTGCATTACTGGTTAATATTTTATTAATTACACTGCGGTGCTTGGAGCGTAGCAGAGTGAATGACCGTGTCCCGGCGACGGGCGGGAACGCATGTAAATGAGAGTTCTCTTGATGATACCATCGTGCTTGTGACGTACCTACATTTATATGGAAAAAGATTGCAACATTTTCTACCACTTAGCGGAGCATTTATGCTTTTTGAACTAGATGCAATGCTTCTTGTGAGGGCGAGTCTTTATGCTGACGAGGCAAATATTTACAAGCACTGAAATAATCTTTCGTACATGGTAAAAAGCCATGATAACTGCAACACTTAGGCCTACTACACCATCTTTGGATAAGTACCAAATCAAATCATTTATGCATAATTATCCTTTGCAAATATGGGTTATGTTAACCACCTGTTAACACATTTGACAGATTCATGCAATTGCTGTTGCATTATTGAATTTATCTGGTAGAAAATGCTTATCCGGGCATTTGTGAAACAGGCCCTTTATCTAGATTAATAGAATTCAATGTTTGTAACTGTAGTTAGGTAATTAAAACTGAGTCAGTAACTAAAACTGCGCACCGTTAGGTACTCGACATTAGGTACAGTCACCAACAAAAGTATTAAGAATTAAGTTTTTTGAAATGTAATTACCTATTGAGCAAAATGTTTAATTAAAATCGGTACAGAACTAAAATTTTAATAATATTAAGCCTTGGTTAATCATCTCCCTCCCGTTGTCCCATGTTACTGGCAGTCGGCGCAACACGTTATCTTCTTTCATTCTCCCCTGTTAACCCTCACGTTATCATTAACCCTTGGTTATTATAAGAAATTCTAAAAAGCAGATTACCGAATCATTGTGTAAATTTAGATGTTGTGTATAAGTCGCCGTGTTAATCGACTTTTGTTGCAGAACCTACTGTAGCAACGCAAGTATGTATCGGCTCCGAAGTACATTCAATCTCAGAGATAAGTACAAGTAGCAACAGAAGTGGTTGTGTACAATGAATCACAGCAAACTAACTACTTTCTCGTTATTGACGCACGGCTTGATCAGGAAAATAAACACCTGATTCATTGCAGTTTTTCCTTGAGGTTTTCTTTTAACTACAAGTTGCTAAGGCATAGTAAATTACTGACAGTACTAACGCATTAATAACCTTATAATAGTAGATTTAGAGCCTATTTTCGAAAGCTTTTATTTAACTTTACGTGTTGTTCTAATCTTCAAAGCTTAAGTTTTGATTTCCAAAAAAAGCCGTTATAACGGCCATCATCTAAAAGCTTTAATTGTCACTAGTATTTTACATTTATGTGTCAAAAACGCTCTGTATTTGGACAACCGTTATTGAGCGACCGTTCACCGCTTAGGAAACTAAAGCTTAATCCCCGACTTCCTCTTGAATAGGTCAGGAAGTTAAAATTTTTGCTAACTTTCACACGTCTCATCATTCATTGTATGTAGCCCGTCAACACAATTCAATAAACCTTTGTTTAAACAACGCGATTTACTATCGCATGTCGATCTAAACGTGTCAGACCGGACTTTCTAAACGGTGTTCATGTCATACTTGGTTGTCGCTGGCCGATTGTGCGAAATGAAATTACCTGCCGTTGTTGATAACCAGTGATCGGAGTAGGTAGATTGATTTTTAGTACTTGTATCATAAATGCACACAGAAAGAATAACATGGATAAGCCATTTTTCCGGAAAGTAATTCCGGTATTTCCGGATTTAGTATTTCCGGCGGGCGCACGCATTGTTCTGATAACCGGTTATTGTACCACCCATGATCCTTTGTTCTGATTGGTCGTTGGGTTTTTGTCAAATCGTGACAAAAAAAAATAATGGAAGAATAATAAAGAATAAAATTGCTCATTTTATTACAATTCCTACCTTTTTTTTGAGGATGGCAAATCATCAAATGACTCCTTCCACTCTGGCAGAATACAATTCCTACATAAGTTCCGGTTTTTTTTTAATAATCCATCAATTCCGGAGGAATGTCCATAGTAATATATACGTTTCGGATCAATGACCCCAGTTCAATCTACCTACTCCGATCACTGTTGATAACAGAAGAAAGGTGTGACTAATTGTTTAGATAACGAATATTTATATACGTCACATAAGGCAAGTTATATTAACTGACTGCCTCGTTGGTCTAATAGTCGCCAAGTGCTACTGCTTGGCATGAGGTCCCAGGTTCCGTTCCCGGGTCGGGCAAAGTGTTATTCAGTTTTTCCATCTGGAATTTCTCAGTAGCAGCCCGGAGTCTGGATTTGTGGCCGGTTGATGGCAATAGGCTTGCCTCCTATTACGTGGGACTTAAACATGACCTGGTGAAATATTGGTGTACTTGGTACAGCTCTGCCTGACCTTTCGGGAAATACAGGCGTGATATTATGTATTATGTAAAGTAACAAAACATGCTAGACAAGCAATATAAATAAATATTAACACGTTTACTGTCCCCGAAGGTAACACAATAGTTAAACAACGAGCATGTAGGACAATATATAAATAAATGAACAGTCAATGTGTTCATTATTTAATTAATAATGAACGAAGGTATTTACGCCATACTTATTATTATTACGTTCGTAAACGTTCCTAAAATACATGTACATTTTAATGTATTATAAAGTCATTGTAGGAAAATAAATAGCGTTTCTCATTTAAATTAACTAATCTAAGAGGTAAAGTGTAAAGCTGTTTACTTGCAATGCAGTACCTACTTGTTGCTATGTAAAACATTTAATCATTTATTATAATACTAGCTTTTGCCCGCGGGTTTGCCCGCGTGAATGTCGGAAATTATCCCACGGGAACGTACTACTTGGATAAAAAGTATCCTACATGTTTATCCAGGTTATAAACTATCCGTGTTCCAAATTCCATCCAAATCCGTTCAGTAGTTTTTTGCGTGAAAGAGTAACAAACATCCAACCATCCATCTATCCATCCTCACAAACTTTCACATTTATGCTATTAGTAGGATTACCAGCCTATTGTTTTTCCACTGCAAGGCAAAGGTCTCTTCTCATACACAGAAGGCACGACCATTGATAACCACGCTTGCTCAAGACGGGTTGGCGATTTCAGACTTATATTAACTATAAGTCCAGGTTTCCTCATGATATTTTTCTTCACCGATGTCAGTAAAGCCCAAGATAAATTCAGGAAGTACATATGAATTGAAAAGTCACTTGCCAGGATTTGAGCCCACAACCTATAAATTTATAAGTCTTATAAAATATTAAGGCGTATGTATTTCTTGAACCTTCATAATTATATTTCTTAGAAATCTTCCTTTCCGAAAGTTTTTCTAAAGAGAGAGAGAGATTTTCTTTACATTGCTGTAAAAACTACGATGGAATCTCCTCAGACAATCTTTTTACATCGTTTAGCAGACAAGCGCTTTATAAATATTATACAGACACTAGAGATATAACTGGCGTTACCATTTGCATTATAATAAGAGATTTTTCTTGGAAAATATTTGCGACACGTGGATGGATCGAAACGGAAAAGGTACCTTTTGGATTCAAGGACCTTATAGAGTAAATATATGACTTTATTTGGTTGTCAGCACGTGCTGTCGTACAAGAAAACTAGCTTATTTGTCTTGGATAAAACATTGCAATTCAGCAAGATTGAGCGCTTTTGAGAGCAGTGGTGGTCCAGTGGTATCGGCCCCGACTTACGAGTTGTAGGTCGTCGGTTCGAACCCAGGCAGGCGCTTTACTTTGTGTAAATAATTTCATCACCACTGCTCTGAAACGGTGAAGGAAAACATCGTGAGGAAACCGGCATGTCCTAGAACCTAAAATTTGAAGACATGTGACATCTACCAACCCGCACTGGGCCCGCGTGGTAGATTATAGCCCAGTCCCTCTCAAAGAGAGGAGGCCTGTGTCCCAGCAGTGGGAACATTATAGGCTGATTATGAGCACTTTTGACTGACCAGGTTGTGTTACAACATGTTTTTGTGTACCTGTAACAACAACAACAATTAACAAATTTCCTTTCTTTCTTTTTTCTGTCAGGTTTTTGTTCATATAGAAACCTAGTACGCTTGGAATGGGCAACTAGCTTCACCTGTTTGACTGACGGACTCCTTCAAAAGTGCCTATATAGGGTTTAATTTAAAAAAAAAATAGAATTATTCTGCTGGTCCAAAGAGACATCTAAGTTGTTCTCAAACCGCGCTATCTTCGTCCTCTTCAGGTGTTATATCAGCTACTTGTAAGGGCGTTATCCGAACAATAATAATATGCAATTCATAATACTCTTTGACGGATGTTGGCAAACTGGAGGAAGTGTTACCACCGTATGTTGATGTTTTCCTGTCCGCTCGCCGGTTCGTTTGAAGGAAAAAACTCAATGAATATTTTTGTAACGTATGTCGTATAATTGGATTTCGTATGTATTAAATCTGACACAATGGGTATTCCATCCATTTTGTAACTACGACCGATATTTTCGACATTTTATATCGAACGCAAAATGGAAGCGTGCCCATTAAAAGGCGTTGGTTTTAATGTTCAACTGTTATCCATTGTTATCGTCGTGAACACGTAATTTCTGAGAAATGGACGTGGAATGTACGGATGTATCTTTCTGTTATCGTTGTTAACTATTCCAATTACGTTCATCACCCAGATTAGAGGCTGTCTGATTAAACATACCCGCCAAAACCAGTTTTCACAAGGAGAATCAAACTACTTATCATTTTAATGTCATGGTCTTTTTTCACGAATGCTCGCCGGGGTGACTGGACGTAGGGACACGCTTGGACAGAGCTTCCAACACCGTATGAACATTCGTCATTTTAATTTACAAGCCAGAAACTAATAAATTTAGCGGTTCACTGCTTGAGGTGTTCTGTGCGTTCATAAATTCAATAAATTATACACATTTGTCAATCTCTCCAATAACAAAAAACTTTAAGGGAGCCAACACGATCATAAATTATTTAAAATTATACAAACGTGGGGTCTTACAAATCACCTCTATTAACTGATTGGACGAACATTTTGTATTCACAAGGATCAAAGAGTTTTCTTTGACGCACGTTAATTTACGCTCCGGTTGGTTTACCTTATAACTGGTCCTTAATTGCGAACGTCCGTCCATGCAATTTGTTCGCGATACATCCCTGATTATCAATTCAAGTCACCGACGTTGAGTCAACTTATAACAGAGCGGTGCTAACTTAATTATTTAGACTTGACGCTAAGCGCGTGCTTATATTCTCTTTACATATTGACCATTACGTAGGCAGATGTTTGTCCGTATGATTTCTGGCCACGAGGTGTGTCCGCATTGTGTATTCCGAGGGTCGCCTCGGATAAATCCAGTTTACGAGCTCAGCAACATTGGCTATGTCTTGCCGTTGCAAATGTACGCTGGCGACAACCAGTCTGAGAATTTATCATTGCATAAAATGTTACCCTGAAACAATCCGTGACTTTTCCATCAGCTCAACTACAAAATTGTTACGTTCAGTCATAAATTCACCCGTTTTTATGGTACAGGCACAGAAATTGGAAATTACAGTGTCGGCACACTCGTATCGCAATTCACATACCTCTGCACCAAATTCGTTGTAATGCTCAAAGCTCATTTCGGTAGTTGAGTGATGCTCGAGTCGCGGAAAAGGCTCTCGCTAATGGGGTTTAAATTTTGACATAACCCTAAAACGCGAACGAGTCCAAATGCCGGCTGTTTGCGCCAGTTTTCCTTGTGATTGAACACGGCTACGCGTCGCCTGCGCCCGGGACACGTCGAAAGAAAGAAAAAAGAAAGAAAGAAAAAATATTTATTGAGACTCGCACAGGATTATTAGAAACTAAACACACTCATAAAAACAAAAAATATAAAAAATAAAAAATAAAAACAAAAGTAAAATGAAAATAACAACAGAAAGTCCTGTACGAGGCCAAAAGGCCCCTATCTCAGCATGATGCTGCGACATTTAAAAAAAAAAAATAAGTGTCGCAGCGCTGGTATTCTGATAGGGCCCGCTGCTGTGGTGTCACGGACAGATACAGAAATAAATTTAAATATAAAAAACAAAATAAAGATAAAATAAAAATAGCTATTTATGTGTAACACAATTATTATAAAATAAAATAAAAAAATCAAATAAAATGATTATATTCCGCGTGTCAGCACCCGACGTAACATCAATTACCTGTCTACGGATTTAGTGTCTGTGGCACAATGGCATCGCTGTGACAAGTAAAGAGACGCAGGCGCCGGCACTCGGCAAATACAATTACAAAACTATACGGCGAGACGAGAAGATTATTAATTGATTACGGCTGCGAAATGCTCAATATTGCTGTGATTATTATAACAAAGAATACTCTGTGGTGTTCAATTAACGTTATTTGGAGAAATAAGGATAAACTAATGTAATGACTATAATAACACAAGAATTTCAATTTACAAATGACAACAACGAGAAAAAAAAAGAAAAACAATCAAAAGCGAAATTACTGCTGACACTGCTTGTTGTGCCTGCTCTGTTTAGCGAACAATCGCTGCCACTAGCTTGCCACCATTACAAGCTGCGTGCACATCAAAGGTAAGTTCAAAGTGTAGTACATTTTTGAATGTGTAGTAAATGCTGTTTAAATTTGATTCTAAATGTACCAACTGTCTTTATAGCACGAAAAGGAGGAGGCAAGTCGTTCCAGCAACGAGAGGCAGCGAATTTGAAACTACCACGGAATGCAGCAGTTCTGTGCGATGATGCTAACATGAGGTACGAAGATGCTCTAGTTTTAATCTTGTTAACATCGCGCGACCAAGACAGTTTTTTAAATAAATATTCTGGTTTCTTTGTGAGAATAGTGCCAAAGAGTAGGGTAGCCAGGTGCAGTTGTCTGCGTGCTGACATTCTCATCAAATTACCACTATTTAAAAAAGGAGTGATGTGGGAACGTGGTGGGACATTGTAGCAGAATCTTGCACAAGCATTCTGCACCCGCTGGATCAGTTTTCCGCTTCTACCGAGAATGCACGCCCCATACACAGTATCAGCGTAGTTAAGCTTGGATAGAACAAGTGACTCACACAGCATGACCCGCATATCCACACTTATGTAGGGACGGACACGATACAAGAGCTTGAGTCGGTAGAAGCAGTTGCGCACGGCCTCCAAGATGTGAGTTTCAAAATGCAGCTGCCCGTCAAATACTACCCCAAGATTACGAGCTTCCAGAACCCTTTCCACACCACAACCATCAATCTTGAGGTCCATGTTGCAAGCAAGCATTTTGTTCAGGAAATCCCTAGATCCCATCACAATATACTTTGATTTACTTGGGTTCAGGACCAAAGAGTTTCTTCTGGACCAATCAGAGATCCTTTCCAAATCCTCATTAATTCTATTTACAGTTTCAGCAGTATCCTGGGTGCGGAAGGAGAGGTACAACTGCAGGTCATCGGCGTAAAGGTGGAACTTGGAATTGATCAGACAGTTGGTGATGTCAGCAGTGTAAAGGATAAAGAGCAGCGGGCCCAGGATCGAACCCTGTGGTACGCCCCTGTCCACGCGCTGCGGACCAGAGGACATGGTATCTCCATTACTGTCGCATGTCACCTGGACAAACTGTGATCTATTACTGAGGTAACTCTCAAACCATTTGACTGTTTCAACATCACACCCATAGTAAGACAGCTTAGAGAGAAGAAGCGAAGTATTAATAGAGTCAAAAGCACGTGAAAAATCTAGTAGGACAAGCAGGGTTCCCATGCCCTGGTCTCTAGCTTCGAGAATGTTACCGACTACATCCAGGAGTGCTGTCGCTGTGCTGTGGCCCCTGCGAAATCCGGATTGAGCCAGTGGCAAAATACTATGGTGCTCAAGATATGCCCTAAGCTGGTCAGAGACAACCCTTTCTAAAATTTTGGACAGACATGGCAGTAGGCTTATGGGACGAAGGTCTTTCACACTAGTTGGGTTAGGTACTTTTGGGATTGGTCTAACTATTGCCATTTTCCACAGATCAGGAAAAGAAGAGGTGACTATGGATCTGTTGATAATAGCTGTGATAACTGCAAGTGTTCGAGGAAGTGTCAACATAAGCATCTCCAGAGAAATATGGTCAACGCCCTGCGCATTTGACTTAAGCCCGCGCAAGATCCCGAGCACCGTAGTCTGCTGGACCGGCTCAAGCCGGAAATGACTGTTACTATGTCTATGGTGGTCAAAATAACTTAAATCTGCAGTACTGACCTCACCACTGCCTGGTACATCCAAAAAGTGTTGATTGATAGATTCCGGGTTATTACAGAAATGTGGCAGACTATGCTCTGGTTTTTTTGAGGTGGCTATAGTTGATTTAATATGAGTCCATAACTTCTTTGGTTGTTTAATATTATTATTAATATATGTTTTAAAATATGCGCACTTCTCACTGTCAAAAGCAGCTCTAACCAGGTATTTAAGTTCTTTGTAGGATTTAATGTGATGTTCGGATTTAGTGGTTCTAGACTTCAAATGGCACTTGTCACGCAGTCTCATCATTTCCCTGACAGTGTCAGTTATCCAGGGATAAGATTTCTCTTTAATTAAGACTTTTTTAAGGGGGGCGTGCAAGTCAAATAGTGTCAAAAGGTATTCATTGAACATAGCAACCATGGAGTTCACATCTTCCAGACTTTCTATATGTTCCCAGTTTATTTCATTTAAGTCATCATTAAAAAATTCAGGAAGTATGTCTTTAAGTGGCCTGTATGTAACCCAACATGGAGCAGGCTTCTCTAGTTTAAAATTTAATTCTACAGATATAATTGCGTGGTGACCAAGTTCCGGTATGTGTGATACAGAAACCCCACACACACGGGCATCAGTGCACACAACATCAATTAGAGTTTCACTATGGTCTGTGAAGTGGGTTGGCTCAGTAACAATTTGCTTAAGCTTGCAGCAATGTATAAAATTGTTCAATAGTTTAGATTTGTTGTCAGTGTGATTTAAGATGTTAATATTGAAGTCGCCAAGTAAAACAACCTTGTCCGCATTGGCAAAGGAGGAGAGGGAATCAGTAATTGCATCCAGGAAGACATTGACATCAAGCCACGGCGGCCTGTATGCAGTACCGATGATAACCGAATGCGCGTTAATGTTAAGCCTGAGCCACATTTGCTCGACCTGCGGCGCCGGCGGGTGCGGCACGGCGCGCACGCGCAGGCCGCGGCGCACGTAGAAGCCCACGCCGCCCCCGCGGCCGCCGCGCACGTTGCGCGGGCGCGGCTCGTGCCGCAGCCGGTAGCCCGGTACTGTCGGCGCGCGACCTTCCTCTCCCTGCCTGAGCCAGGTCTCATTTATCGCCAAGATGTCTATCGAGAGGGTATCCATCGCAACAAGAAACTCCTCATGGCGCGAACCGAGCGACCCCGCATTAAATAATCCAACTTTAAGATTTTTTGTCTTACTCATTTTTTGTAAATAGTGATGTATATAATAGTAATATTTTTTTATAGATAGCGTCAGAAGTATTATGTAGTGTAGCGTTTATTGTAATAATGTGATGTGTAAATATACTGAGATACATAGTATTAGGTGTAACTTGTAATAATATAAAGTAAAGTATTATAAATATTGCAGAAATATACATAGTCAGCCAAAAAGTCCATAAAAATAAATATATCATAAAAAATAATGAAGACGTGAAAAAAGTGAGCAGAAGTGTGATACATATAAAATGTAGATAGGTAGTCATCGGTTGGACAGCTGGGCCACCAGAAATTACCAACTTATACTGAGACAGGAAAATAACTAGCCTCGCACAAGACAGACTTAAAAACCAGCATGAAAACAAAAGCGATAAAAAAAAAAGTTTAAGAGTGACATTATTATTACGGATTCGAATACGACGGATTGGAATATGTAAAATAATTCGCCGTGCCGAGAGCTCGCTGGGGCCGTTTACCTTTGCGATGAGATTATGCTGAAACTGACCCAGCTTACAGAGGTAGCACGTTCAATGGAATATTTCGGGGTTATTTGAAGTGGCTTTTGTTGAAGACGCGAATATTTAAACGGAAAACCATGTTACGAGGACGTTTGCGTTTTCGTAACATTTTACTTGCATAAACTTCTCGCATTACCGGGTTTTGTGAACTCGGAATGACTTTATCAAATTATACTAACCTGTTTCATTCCGCTTTTTAGAACAATTGTAGCGTAATGAGTCGTTACCAAGTGACTGGCGAGAAGCTAATAGTTTTGGTCGCGATACCATGAAGATACAGCATAATATACCTGATTTCTAAGTAAAAGGAATAAAACAAGAATAAATTAATACTCTAAGCAATTGATCGCCTAATGAATTATGCATTTTGTTAGAATTAAACATTTGTTCTGGCAGATAAAGTATTCGTTTTTGAAATGTATCACAATGCGTATTGTTCTTTGTACAGTTTGTACTTGGACCATTGACGTCAATAGAAAACTAGTTTCCTCAATTATTGTTTAAAATGACATTTACGCTTCAATTTTTAAAACACCATTTATAAACGTTGGATTATTCTTGTAAGTAATGACGATGTAAATAAAGACTGCATATTTTAACACATTTTTTTTGCAACACAATAGATACGTTATATATGATGAATTAATGATCTTTGTTACTGGTCGTGTTTTTGTAATGAGAATTAGGAAAATCCCAAGCGGCGTCGCTTTTGGTAGTCGTAGCCACGTGTGTCTGTCTGTAAGCCATTAATACATTAACACCGTATACTGAATAATAATGATTTGTTAGTCCGTAGCGTGCGTGTTTTCCTTATTCTCAATGTAGTTTTCGAAGAAAGATGACGTCATTGTTGCCAGGTGTCAATTATGTCTTGTACTCTTACACATAGATAAAATAAAAGATGAATAGGATACATAAATCATAATAGAAATAGCTTGTCGTCAACTAATTGATCAAATCAGCTTATCGCATTTTAATGACATACACAAATAGTGTCATATTTACGTATTGCTTAGCACAAATAATAAGTGTTGAGTTGTTATACACTTTGCTACCTTTTACAATGGACCACCAACAACCTAATGCCGCTGCATCACAAACAAACGCAGCTGGAAAGCGATCCGCTTTCATTTGCTTTCTCATACGAGTGAACAGACTCGCCTAGCAACCGCTAGCGGCACTCGGCGACCGTGGACGCACACCATTGGTCGAATACCGACAGTACCGCAAGACGGCAAGCCGGCAGGCAGTCAAGATGTTGCGACACCGTTGGCCGTCATTAAGTTATTAGTCATTTCCCGTACATCAGACGGTTTTAAAATGCGATTACGAGGTTTTTTTGTAAAATGGTCAATTTTGTGGAGTTTTTGCTTTTGCGTCGAGAGTTTGATCAGGTGCAGTTAGTTATCTTTGGAAATAATAACGACACAAGCTGTTTATGTTTGACTAGCTGTTGCTCGCGACTTCGTGTGCGATCCAGGATGAAAAGTAGCCTATGTCCTTACCCAGGTCATGATAAACAGGTCAGAACAAAAAATATCTAGAAAAGAGGTATTGAACTCCAAAAATCCAACGTTTCTGTATGTGCTTTTGGTATCATTAGCAAGGATGACAAAACTTCAAGTTTTCACAAAACCTGAAACCCACATTAGTAGTAAAAATTAACGAGCGTACATTCTCAGCGTGTTGCAGTACTTTCATCTTATTTCCTCGTAGCACTAGACTGGGTGTGTGCGTGACCTGTGCGTTGACCCGTAGTCGCGCCCTCTGCCGGCGCCGGTGCCAACAATGCGATCTTTGCACTCAGCACTTGTTACTGTATAGTACTAGGAGAGTATTGAAGTATGAGGGCTTTATTAGGATTAGAAGTGGGTCAGATCTATGGTGAAGTTGATATTAAAAGAACAAGAACACGAAGTATTTAAATTTTAAATAGCGTTGTCGTTTGTTATCTAATTTGATGGTGTTTCTAAGTTGTAATGTGATTTTTCCACTCAGCACTTATCCCTGTATGGTACTAGGAGTGCATAGAAGTATGCAGTTTTTATTAGGTTGGATCTATGGTGAAATTAATATTAATAAAATAACATAAACAGAAAGTACTCTAAAGGTACTTATGCAGTGTTGTTGTCTAAAGGCTCGTGCACACTGGCGCGACGCGACAGCGTACACAAAGGCACCGCGTGCAGCGCGACGGGCGGCACCTTTGAGTCGGGCTGTCGCGTCGCGCCTGTGTTCACGAGCCTTAATTCGGTGGCAATTTGTTGTGATAAAATACGATCTTTGCACTCAGCACTTGTGTATGTTACTAGGAGCGTGTGGAAGTATGCTGGTGTTTTATTGTGGAGAACTGGGTTAGATCTATGGTGAAATTCATATTTAAAGGATAAGAACTCAAAGGACAGCGTTGATGTGTAATTTGATGGTGTTTCTATGTTGTCCTATAATGCGAATTTTGCACTCAGCAGCTCTCGTTAGTGCATGACACTAGTTTTTAATTGTTTTTTTTTTTCACAACTGGGTTAATTTTCCACGTTATGAGGGGTGAAAATAGAGTACGGTTTGATTCCGGTTTTAGAGTAATATTACGTATCTTATTGCACCTCATAAGTTTTCATAGAATGTGTACCTAATAGGGAAAGATTTTAAAGAATTGTTGCACTGAGTAGTGTTAGCGTAGTTTTTATCATTGAAGCATCTAGCGTGCCTTTTATTCACACTTCGCACTCCAATAAAAACCCACATCACAATCTGCAAGTACTCTTACTAGCCTCCTTTGATCTTCCACACAAGTTCACTCACTCACACACTCCCAGCGATAAATACGCCTTGTATAATAATTCACGCCACTTATACCACATGATTTACTGTGTGTGTGTGTGTCACTATCACAACAACATTAGGTAAGTGTGTGTGTATGAAATGAGATCACGGACTATGAACCCCTGGTACATTGTTGATACAGGCGAGTGATGAATGGAAGGAGCGCAGACGCCGCCGGCCGTCTACAAAACCTACGTGTTGTGGTAATTGAATTGTTGCGAAGTTATAATGCAAAATAACTTATTTCATACTGAACAAGGTTTACAAAGTAGTTCAGGACTACAAAAGTTTCAGTTGGTTTGATAAATCAATACGCTACCTCAGTACCTGCATCAAAATTGCGTCTAAAAAGCTTCAAAGCAAGAAACAAGATGACATAATAGGTTTTACACTACAGTCCTACCTACGCTATTTCCGTGGGCCGTGATGCCCGTGATCATGACCTTTGCACGGAAATGCAGACGCTTCATCGAATCGGGGTCGACGAAGTTTTTCCGACAGGAAAAAATTATTCTTGTTAGCTCCAGTAACGAATGGCGTAGCTAGTATCAGTCTTAATAATTTTAATGGTTTAATAACTAACAATAATCCGCGGGGTAATTGCGTAACACGCTAACAGTAGGAATGGCTTTCATTTTGACAGTTCAACAACTTGTGTTGTTGGGCAGACATACTTTTCGAACATTATGAAGCAATGGATTAGCATTATCCTTCAAAATGATTCACATTGTGATTGATAGTGCGTTACGCAGTAATGGTGCCGGTCAGAGGTGAATGACCGGAGAGAAGTCGCCAATAACGCATTTACACGCGGCTCTAAAGTTAATTCACGATAAGTGTTTAAACAGTATTTACGTCTAAACCGTTTACTGATACTGTAATCTTAAACGGCAATTTACGAAAGCACGATACCAACTTGTGTAACTCAAATACATTGTCAACTAGAAAGTGATTATTTCGTACTTTCAAAGAGAAAGCGTGGTTGATCGAACGCCTTTAGAAGGCTTCCCGTGTCGCCCACTTGTCTTTATTATCATGAAAAACACTCCTACACGCAACACTTTACAAATTACTGACGTTGAAAAAGAAAACCTTTCTCCTTTCACGCAAAAAGGTTAGAAATATGCTTCACTGTAACAATGGTGGTAATACATTGTTATGTTAAACGAAAAGAACATTTCTTCTAGCTCGGACGTACATTATTGCAAACTATCAATAAAAACGCGCAGTCCGCATAACGGCAGAACATTTTACCCATATTTCAGTTACGTTGCAAATCGTTCAGCTATTCATAGTGCGGCTCGAACGCAGTCAGTTTCGAAGCAATAATAATATTGAAAGACAGGCCGCCCGCTTCCGGTTAGAGCTCGCTCGGGAGGAATGCTGATACAGCCCGCGGGCATGAAACTCTCCTCAGGACACTTACACACGCTCATTTTACGCTGATGCCAGTAAAGTTGGACGAAATAGGTGAATAGCTGCCTTCCGCAATAAAACTTTATACTTTGTAGTTTGCAGACGAGGGTTCAGAAATAGGTACGAAATGGCAAGTAACTGGAAATGTGAAATATGGATTTAGCAATTTCACATTAATCTCTATAATAGCTAACAGGTACTGATTTTTCTTTGACCCAATACAATTCCAAAGAAATCTAAATCCATTTAGGTTGTCATTTTCTTTGCAGCTCGGCCGATTAAATTTTAATCGGTTGCAGTTATTGATTGTTCGGAAATGTGAAGCATGATATGTTGTCACAATATTAATGTATCAGTGTTGACTCTTTCTAGCTATTTCCCAACATAGAACTGTTTGTCTAAAACTTTCCATTCGCCTGCATAGAAACAAAGACAGTTACACTTTTTACGAGCGCTGCGTCCAAACTAGATCGCACCCACGGGTGCAATAACATGATATTGATGTGACGCCACGGACATAAGATTGAACGTGTATGTACGTGCGCTCTAAAACCGGCCTTGCAACCGATAGGGCCATAACTGTTTACGCCCGCCATAAGCTGAGCCCGCATTCATGTCCGCGTAGCCATTTCTGTAACAGTTTAACCCTTTCAAAAATACGTTTCCAACGAATTCTGCTTACACGCACGGTCTATTGGCGCTGAAAATTTATTAGCATCCAATTTGGAACCTTACATCGAACATAACAAGATTAATTTTATATGTAACTGTAACTACAATATAATATTGGTACACTTAAATTTGCTGCACGCTGCGATCTATAACAGACGTGAGAATTATACATGAAGACAAAAGATTCCCAGGCATGTCATTACAACGCCTTTTATGTAGTAAACATTGGCAATTAGTGCAAAAAGCTAGTAAGACTAGCAAAACAGGACCACTTCGAAGGTATTGTGTCGTTTATGGCTAACGTTCTGTATAAATATACTTAGGAATGGACTTCAATGCGTTATAGACGTGTAAATTGTGGAAATATCGCGGCCATTGTGGTTTAACGAGGTCTAAAAGCAATTTTATCGATAGATATCCATTTTATTGATTAGAAAGATGGGCGTTGCATCCAAGCTATTAGCATAAGTTATTAACTTGCTAGATGTTACGGCCTGCTCAAAATTATTTCATTAAGGCGCTGCCCAAACGTAGGAAACCGACAACGCTCAGTTTTTTTGTCGCACAGTTAGGCGTATTGCTACAAACCAGAAAAAAATTGAGTGTATTGTCAAATGATCAAAGAATATACTTATTCAAAAATATTTCATAAAAATAAAATAGTATCATGATAAAAAAAATCGTAAAGCCTCGTATTCACTAGGCCACATTTGACGCACAACATGACAACGTTGCTAAATAAAAGTTCCTCGTTGCCTCGGAGCAACATGTTGTGTATCATTTCGCGCGTCAAAAGTTGCCTAGTGGATACGAGACTAAAAACAGAGCTCAAAAAATATTTTTCGTCGCATAATTCTCAAAATTTGGAGGGTAAACTTTCATAATTATTTTATATAATGATAATAAAGGGAATTCAATCAACTAAAAATACCTAAAAATTATTCTACTGAGCCATGCATTAATGTTTTTTTTTAATTTAATTATATCTCCAAAATTACTTTTATTTTGGTGGTCATTCATTCAACTAACATCATACGCATCGGTGTTTTGAACCTTATTTGTTGCCGCGTCGCGCTATTGTCAATTACCAAAAAAAATGCTTCCTACCGCGCCTTAAAGCTATGGTTTTCTAGGAAAGCGGTTCCGTCATATTATTACTGCCGTCATGAAAATCTGTCATCTTCACCTGTATTTGACATAAGGTATCAAAAAAACGCTCTGTATTTGGACAGCCGTCATTGGGTGACCCTTCACCGCTTTCTTAGGAAACCAATGCTTTACTCAATTCAAAGTTAGTTGTGCTTATGTTAGTAGGATTCCTCACAATAAACGTTTGATAGTAACATCAACTCTCCTCTTACGGAATGAACAAAGGGACGCGTCTATTTTTATCCTACAGCACAATATACAACGCAATTGTTAGCCACGAATTTATTGTGCCATTAGACAACACAGAAGCACAGAATTTATCTCTAATCGGCGATACAAAAAATTGGTCAATTTCAAACAATGGCGGAGCGTTGCCTAGTGCCTCCTTTGTGCGGTCCAACGTGCGGACGGCATCACCGGATTCACTGGCTTCGTTTTGTTTGGCCGCAACACGGCACGGCAAAAAAAACGCACGAGACCGTGTCAGCTCGCGCTGTACGTATAGAGATACGGATGCGGAATATAAATGTTATTTTTTTTGGTGGTTTTGAGTTCCATTTTGCATATAAGTATTATTTTGACGTTTTAAATACTAATTTTAGTTTAGTTGATATTGTGGTTGAGAAGTAGATGTTATTTTTTCTTCGTAATAGGATAAACCTTGCTTTGGTTGTTGCTAAACGTTTGGATTTTTTTTCTAACGCTTCCATCCGTCATAAATCATTTAGTTGATGTTGATATCAAACCTACTTATCAGTTACGGTACGACAGTTACCAAAGAACGTCTCAAAAAACGCATAGCAAGTCAAGCAAAAAAGTGTTAGCGGTCGAAAATCGATTAACCGTTTCTATTGGTAGATTTTTTGCACGTCCCCCTTCCGGTCAATTCATCTCTGCGATAGTGGACCCTTAATAACAGGTCGGTTGCTTTCACGCGCGGATCTGAAAAGTAAAAAAAGTTTTACGCCATCACAAAGCCTTTCGAACGGGGCCAGCGGCCATCGATAGGCACGTACGTACGAACGAACGTATTTTCAATTGACTCATTGATTGCGTAAAATTGGACACGTTATTTAACTAGCAAGGCATGTACTGTTATTTATTGTACGTACCGAATATTGGCAGGTGTTGTTGCTAACCAGAAACTCATTTCGGTTTTTGCACTGTTGATTCAGATAATGTTAAATGTTTTACGCATAATAAGTAGGTACTTGTAGCTGTAATTGTGCGCATAGTCGCCTTTCTATGAGCATGTTCAGAATGTCAAGTAGATCTACGTTACGTAGTATTCTACGTTGTTGGTGTGTTCACCATAGTGCAACAAGTACATGAATAAATATGAAATTAACACTCAAAAACATTCCATCAACTACATTTTCTTTTTAAATCGATTTTGTCCATGACTTCGTCCGCGTGAAGTTTCTTGTGCGTCTGACCCGGCCCGTCGCATCGCATCGCCTGCCCGCGCTCTTACTTCGCTTTCGCTTAGTGTTCTTTTTGTTTTTGCTGGGCTCCTTAGGGTCCTAGCGTGATTTTAAGTATACAAAAGCCTTCCTCAAGAATTGGGATATCAAATGCAAAAAACAAAAATTCGATCCGACTGGTAGTTCCAGAGATTAGCGCGTTCAGACAAACAAACATACAAAAAAAAAAACAATCTCTTCAGCTTTATTATTAGTATATAGTTTAGTATAGATAGATAATATTCAAATCATGAATGTAAAACACATCACTACAATAAAAATCATACATAAGCAAATGAAAACGTATATCCGTTCATTCAAGTAATCCGGAGTTGAATAGGGCGCAGAGTACACACGGTGCGTTCTTCGGGGGATCGATGGGGAAGAGATCACCCCCTCGCCCAACTGTCTGACTCTGACCCGCTTTTCATTAATACCTATAGTTTACAGAATCAATGGGTTTATGGGGTATTTATGTATTAAATATACTCTTTCTGTGTTCGATTATAGAAAGGGTAGGAATCGATCGAATTCCTAAACAGTGGCGGGCATTAGGATCGTTTTGCTTCGTCATTTATATGTAAAAATGCTCTGTAATTTGAAATCGACTCATTTATTAGCTTGAATATGGGTAGGTGATTATGAGGTGATCAGGTGATACATTATAACAAAAGTTATTTAAACCATATCCTACCTGGTCAGGTGTGCAAATATCTATTATTAATTATAATATTTCTGTGGAATGTTTGATTAATCATTTTATTTATTTAGCAATACACGCATCTTAATTTGTAAGACACTACAGAAGTTTTCCATCTTATCGCATCAACTTTCAGAGTCATTGACGTGAATATTGAACCGTGTTTCCATTCTCTCCCCTCAACGTAGGACGTATTTACGCAAACATACATTTCATATCTCTGCCTCTACTTGCCTGCCTTACAATTAAATCCTCCAAAATAATTGGCTCCACGTGCAGACCATGAGGAAAAATCGTTAGCGAACGGTTTTTGTCACAGCTTATTGTGTGAATGTGACACGCGTAACACGTATTTGTACAGATGAAAGTTACGCATGAATGCTTTATCAAACTCGCTCGTGTATATACGACGACATATCAAACTATACATTTCCAGTTTGAGCTGACCTCACATTGTATTAGCTTTACGTACTATGAGAAGTCAGCTTATACTGGAAATGTATAGCTTGATATGTCGTCGTGCGTACACGTACCTTTTGCACACAATTTTAATTTTATCTAGAGTTTCCAGTTTTCCACAGGTTCGTTTTTTCAAGCTAAAAATATATGATATTTTGCGCACATTTTAAAATAGATGGCTATTTTAATCATACTTTATACGTGGTATTTCTGCTGGCTACGCGCTAAAATATAGGTGGAATAACCAACTACAAAGGTCGTTAAGATAATTTGCTCGTAACATGCTTTTACACAAGCGCTTTATCAAATACATACCTACTTTACTACAATAGTGTGTGGCGAGTCGAGGTGATAATGATAACAATACCAGTATTGATCAGCTAGCACTTAAACGGGCGTACAGATCGGAAAGTAATGAAGCGCGTTTAAAATGCAGTGCAACCGGCAACGTGGCCGTCGGGTCCAAGCGTGCGGGGTGAACGACCTCAGCGCGTCCCCGCGATCGAACGCTCACCGCTCGCCACGCCACCGCTCGAATCGCCCAGCGCCCTGTCCCACTTTACACGACAAATTACTGTGTTCGACTCGACTCGCACAAATACAACGATTGTTTCACCACTTTTTACCGTAATTACCTTTTTTAGTCAACTTTCAAAAATTTACCGAAGAACCAAGACTATTGTTGTCAAAGTTGACACGAAAACAACCGTTTAGGAACTCGAATGGCAATAAAACTTTGTACAGCGAACTCGCAACACTTCTCCGAAATAAATCTGAAAGGAAAAAACAACTAGATCCCAATTTTGACTTTCATCCAAACAAAAAGTAAAATTACCAGGAAACTGCACAGCACCGCATTAATTCGTGCGAAATATTTCAATTCATTTATCAAAGTTACTGTGAAGTTTTGTGCAAACTTTTCATTCGTGTTGTGCGATTTTGTCGCGTGTTAAATGTTAGCTAAATGTTTTAAAAATATGTGTGCTTTTAGGAGCGATGTATTGAAAGATTTTATTTGTAATGCAAAACCTTGGAAGGTAAGTACTCAGATATATATGAAAGATAGATTTTATGTTGCACGATCCCTAATAGGCTTTTTCATGCAAATTTTGTTTTGCATATCTGAACTGAGCGTTCGCCATTTCGCCAATTTTTTTTTGGGCGAAATATTGTACGCCAGGCCAGACTAGACCTATTTGACTTGGATAATGACATCCAAGTCGAATAGGTCTGGTCTAGGTATAGGTAGGTTTCGCTCTAGTACATGTAAAGCTAGACCTTATTAATCCTTTTGTATTCTAACACAGGCAGAAACAAAGCTATATCGGTGGTAACCCATTCGAATAATTCGCCCCATCTTGTAACATGTGGTATGATAACCGAGGCAGACAGTTGGTCGCTCCTTCTGAAGTAGTGTTTGCTTCGCTAGTACAAACGACGTAATAATAGATACGCTATACTTCTCATTCGGAACGTGCAGTACGCAGAGTATTGAACTCGTTTCGACGATTTGTTGTGTATTGTTCAAGTAATTGTGTAGCAGTAAATGGTTGTTCTCCTTTTATGAAAAGCTTTGGTGAATATGTCATGAACTATTTATGGATCTATGCTGGTCCATATTTTTGGCGGTAGTGACAATGTAACGAAAACTATTTGAAACAAGCACACGTTTTTCTCCACGGAATATCTAGTTGACCAAAAATTTTTCTACGTTCACCGGAGGTTCAAAACCATGTGGCTTTTGGACGCAATGAACCTATTGATTGCAAAAAGATGAAAAAGTTTATTCAAATAATTTTTCACAATACTACACAAATAGGAGATCTTTCTATTATGCTATCCTGTATCAGCCAAAGCAGGGAAAAGGCCTCCCTCTGCCGTTTCCACATCCCGTTCTTTACCAGTTATTTACCCTTAATCTAACAACACAATAATAACAAAACCACAAAGAATACCTATACATTCACAGTTTTACTACACTGTCAACTACCAAACTTCGCCAGCTCAAAGTCGACTTTATGAAACTCCAGCGAACAAATAATCCGTCAAAAACATGGTACACGTATCCAACAGTTTTAAGTAGTTTTAACTATCTTAAACTACTTAAGTTTTGGCCAAATTTCAACCCGGACTACCCCTGCCCCGTTCCTAGTACGGCTAAGTCTTTGCACTGAATTTGTATTCAGAGTTTACACATACTATACGTGTTTTGATTATGCTGTTTCTATGTTTGTAAAGTGAAATATTCATGAAGTTTGCGGGTCAAACATTGGACGTACTGAAATTATAATTGTTGCGGGATTGAAAACACTAGGCTGCGAAGTTGGTAGACAACTTATTTTTGATGCAATTGTCCACCCAGCGGGAAATGACCCACGTAAAATCCTTTCTATACACAAACGGACTGTTGTGTTACTCTTCAAATCAACTCTTATAAATAGTACTATTCCACTTAAATGATTTCTAAAGCATTAAACTGCAGCGTGTACATTACTTTGCCTTGGCATTTAATTCATGTTTGTAAATTTTCTTGAGGACATGCTAAATAAATACTTTAGTAACGCTTATTTGCTACCTTCAATCGTACGTGACTGCTTATATTCAAGGGGCTCTCCCTATTTTCCTTATTGTTTTATGACGTCATAAAAAAACACAGTCGTGTATTATAAATAGATAAACACTTTATATTGAATCTTGAAGCGCTTTCTAGGCAAACAGTTATCCAATCATCCACTTTATCGCACTTAATCAGCAGTATATAAATTGCATTACATCATTAATTCTAGTATATTATGCGGGATACCGACGTTTTCTAACATCGATTACCGATTCTTTGTTTATGCACGCAGTATTAACTACCCCTCATCTTTCTTAATAAAATGAATTAATACAATAATCTACGAAAAAGATAATTCCCAAGATGAATGGCGATAAGTTGGTATCATGTCACCAAGTTCATCGCGTTTAGTAAAAACATCGTTGACTTGCACCTATGAAGACCTAAAGAACGCCACTGACGCCGCAATCAACGTCAATTATCATGCAAAGTACCGTCGACACGAAAAGAAAAAGTAAAAACTTTCGTCAACAATTACTGACCTTAATTAATATTAATTTTAGTCAACCAAATAATTGCTCACTAAAATGAATTGGACAATGTCTGCACCGCATACTTTCCACGAATTCCGAAGTAACCATTCCTATCTATTACTTATTAACAGTACCAATGATTCAGGACGCGGACCAAAATGGCCGCTGAAATATGCAAATGTTAAACCATTTAACCCTTTACTGTTCCAATTTAGATATCGAAATTGGCAATAATATAACCTTTCGTGACAGCATAATACCTAATAATGTTTAAACGGCGTTACTTACAGTTATCTACACATTTAAGGTACTAAATAATACGTATGAAAACACACAAAGTTTGTTAGAAACCTTATGAGAAACTTGTTCTTAACTACTGGAAAGTTCATGAAATTGCTGTATTATATATGTTATTAGTAAGTACATAGATAGGTACGGTACATACAAGAGTCAGTGGGGACGGTAAACTTTGTTGCAAAAGATTTAATGGAAGTTAGTCTCTCTTTGTCTAAGTTTGGCACTCGTCTGGCCGCCCCGCTCCCGTTTCATAACTCGACGCGGATTCAGGGCTGCTGGACAATACATAATCTTCTCTTTTGTGATATTTGTTCTTGTTTGTTGCAATGTTTCATGTCGTATGTGCAAATTCATGTGTTTTGGCTGTTGTTGATTCTTTGTTATCAATGTCCTTTTGTGTCAATATTTTTTAGAGTGGTGGATGTCGATTGTGTCTTTAAATGTGAGTGTCTAATTTACGTATCTTATTATAATTTTAATCTACATTTTAACACAATCATTTAATTCTGTTAAAGTTAATTAGCGATATCTTTTATCAAGCGACAACCCTGCTCTCAAATGTATATCTAGGGGTTAGTCAAAAGGGAAGTTTTATTGCTCGTGAATTTCATTATAACTTTGCGAAGCTCTCTCTTCTCTTAATGCCTTTAAACGAGGATTGTTGTCTAATTTGTACGAATTATGTCGAATTTTCCTCATGGGACTCCGACTTGGATGTTATGAGAACACGTACATGTGTGCTATGCTTATGGTTTTGCTATAATTTTATTGTCTATAGGTACGGTATGTATGGTTAGAGATAGAAAATCAAGCAAGGTTTTCCTCCCATACTTCAATCTTGTTTCAGCTTTTCGTAAAGCTATCGGAGCTTCAGGATTTTGTTTTCCTCGTTAAAAACTGGAGGTGTGTTGTACAGTCGAAAAATGTCACCTTACTTACACGTGAATGGACAAGCGTTGAAGCGGGCAAAATGTGTATGATAAGTACCATTCATTATGTCCAATGTTCACGATTCTGTTATTTGAATCATTGGTCCGGAAAACTCGCTGTCAATGAGTATCACATCGAAGCATAATACCCAAAGGACCTAACATAATATTGCGTTCAAGTTTCTTCAAATCACCCCATTCTTCACATGAACTTCACAGACATTTAAGACCCATTGAGGCCATTTGAGAGCAGAATTAGCATAATCGCACCGTGAATCATACATTATCTGGAGTGACTGGGCTTTTATAATCAGTCGCATTATCGAGCGACTCATGCACATAATATGAACGTGTGACACGACTGATGTCACCATTCATACGGCTAACAAGAATATAGAGAATTTATTGCCCGCTTCCTTCCTTGTAAGAACACTTGAAAGTTAAACCGTCTTGGAGTTGCGAACTACAATTTGTTACAAATGTGAAAATGTATTTGCGATTCTCCAATAGTTCCTCCGTGCAGTTATGGAATAAAAGCTGGGCATTTAAAAAGTTGCTTAGATGTTAACTGTGCAACTTTGAATTTTACAGAAAGTAGCTTTTAAATATCGAGTAGGTACAATATAAATGAAACACCAGTTCAGAACGACAAACGACGAAACAGAGATAAATCAATATCCGTACTCGAGACCGAGTTAGATATACCTTTAGCTTCATCTCAATATTGTATTTCCAATTCCAATATGTCTTTTATTCCACTCAACTGTACATTTGTCAGTTCTATCAAGAGTTTCGTCCAAGCATTAACTCGTATCGATAACAAGGACAATGCTAATTAAGGAGGATCTACAAAGCCAATTAACCACGTTATACGTCCCTCAGTTTTCGTGTACTTAATCTGGTCTAGTTTTATCCATGGTCTCACTTCTATCTAGGGTTTAAGTGTTCCTGGACCGGAGCCAAATCTAAGAGCTCTTCCCAATGCCATTGGAGCATCTACTCAATTGGTTCCTGATAAAAAAAGTCGCTTCAATGTCCCCGTTGAGGGTCGATTGAGCGTAAAGGCTCGTACACACCGGCGCGACGCGACGTAGCGTCGCGATTCTGCGATATTATATCCGTAGAGCAATTTCTATGAAAACGCGCGCGACAGTTCACACAGGAGCGACCTGACGCACCGCGACGGCGTCGCGGAGCGACACCAAAGGTACATTTTGTATGGTGTCGCGGCGATATCGCGGCACACCTTTCACACTGGCGCGACGCTACGCCGCGGCCGCTACGCGACGCGGCGCATAGCGGCTGGCTTGCGGCATCTTCAAAGAGGTACATCCTTTGACCGTGCCGCGCAAGAGAGTATAAATGGCGGTGCAAACCATGCTGAGCTCAGCAGTAGTAGACGATCTTCGTCAGAGGACGAAAGCAAAAGCATATATCTATACGTGTTTGCTGAGCGTGGGGTCTTAGCTTCGATTCCCCGGTCGGTCGACATAACCCAACCTAACCTACGTAGGTAGTAGGTACCTAAGCTTGACCACACAAGCACGAACGACTAAACTGGCGAATTCGGCCGTGCTAAGTGACTTAAGCACGGAGGGGTCTAGGTATGTTATGGATGGTCACCCATCCACGGACAGACCTAAGGTAACTTATGGTTTATTTAACGTTTTATTCCTAAATAAAGTAAAATCATAAGCAAAATAGTAAGTCATTGAAATGTGACTCTTATCTAATTGTTTTAATGTATAAATTAGGATGTTTGATGAAATTAACTTCAAACCTTCTAAACAAACAATCATTCTACATTCTAATTTGTACCTTATTGCAGTGGTATAAGATTTACATTGCAATGACTTACTAATGGTTTTGTCGGCGCGCGGCACGCTCAAAGGAATGTACCTTTTTGATGATGCCGCAAGCCAGCCGCTATGCGCCGCGTCGCGTAGCTAGCGCGACGCAACGCCGCGCCGGCGGCGCTAAGCCGCGCCCGCAGCGCTACGTCGCGCGGCGCGACACAAGAGAGTATAAATGGCGGTGCAATCCAAGCTGAGCTCAGTAGTAGACGATCTTCGTCAAAGGACGAAAGCAGATCTGTACGTGTTTGCTGAGCGTGGGGTCCTAGGTTCGATTCCCCGGTCGGTCGACATAACCCAACCCAACCTAACCTAAGTAGGTAGTAGGTACCTAAGCTTGACCACACAAGCACGAACGACGAAACTGGCAAATTCGGACGTGCTAAGTGACTTGTAAGAATTGATTTAAGTAATTTAAGTCGATCGACTGAGTAACGCATTGAGTCAGTAAATTCGAACTGACAGATTCTGCCACCGTACCGAAATAGTTAAAGGTTGCAATGGCAGTATAGTTTGATAATATTCTTCCCGTTGCTATGTTAGTTATTTTGGTATCCTATGTTTATCATAGTTTTGTAAGTACCTAACACATCCACATTACAAATAAATACAGAACACACATTACGAATATACTACAGGTGGTGGTGTACTATAAGTTCACCTCTGCCTAACCCTTCGGGGAATACAGGCGTGAATATATGTTATGTTTCAATTCGATTGTAAAATCCTTTTCCACATAGTTGATGCTCAAACAGTTTACTGCCCGCCACAATATCTAACTGAATTGATCGATTTACTTATCTATTGTTTTCAGTGCAACTGCACAGCCCTACATGATCCTAATAAAGTAGTAGTTCCACTATAATTCGAGATAGATGACGCTGATGAAAGCAATTACTTGAGATAATTCAGATTGCATAATGTTCATATTTCTAAGAGGTGTTATTTTATAAAATGCAATACTTTTTATGCCTGTGTTTTACGAACAATTATTAATGCTTATAAACGTAATAAAATAAATTTATTTGCGGGTTACGGGAGGTATGCGGATAGGCGCGGCGCCGCGCGCCAGAGGCCGGGCGGCGGCTTCTCTTTGAAAGAGATGCGCGCGGAGTCCGCGCGTATACAGCGCCTTTTTTACCCGACTGCATAGAAAGGATTGTTTTTTTTTTTTTTTGCATTATTTTACAATATTGTGCTTTTGGCAGGTGGCAATGATAACAAAAAAAATAGGTACTTATTCCTGCTGTATTAAAAAATGGAAACTATTTTAAAAAAAAGGGTATTTTTTTTCAATATTGTGATTTAATTTGATGAGAAATCTAAACAAGCTCGGACTCGATCGTCGATTGATCGGCCGAGTCTTCAGTCTAGCCGACGTTCGAGCTGAACTAAGGTCTGTGGTCTGTGCGCGAGCCGTTACGATCGACAAACAAAAAAATAAACAGAAGAGAAAATGAACATTGAATTGTTAATTAGATTAGTACAGGCGAGGCCTGACCTGTACGATGTGACGTGTGCTACCTACAAAGACAACAGACTAAAAAAACATTTTTACAAAAAAAAACAACCGACTTCAAAAAAAACTACAGGGTGAAAAATAACTTTAATTTCGGAAGTCGGTGTCTTTGTATCTGTATTTTGTGAAAACGTTTTTATTTTTACTTTTTAGTGGGTCAGTTATTAATAAATCTAAGTTACAATAGCCTAATATCACCACCTTTCATCACCTTTCACAAAATATTCCTTTTCCCGACGCCAGGGACGTTAATTGTTCAGGAGTTCTCCTGTTAAGAACCAAAACACTGGAGCTGATGGTGAAGCCACCATCAGCTCCATTTTACCATATGCATCGTGACGAGCATACATTGCTTAGCAACCATATCAAAATCGAATCGCAACCCGTAAAATACTTATTATTGAGAAGTTCCGGTGACCACCTCTGGTCTTCATCATCAGTTCCACTTCACCGAACGGTGCTTTCCGAGAGCAAATGCACGAGTTACTATAAAAAATACCGAAATCGCTATACGTGTGCCTATAAAAATTGAGGATTTCCCTCGATTTCCATGGGATCCCCTCATCAGATTCTGACTTGGTGACAATGGGACCACCTCGAGAGCATACCCTTTCAAACAAAAAAGAATTTTCAAAATCTGTCCACAATTGAACATGATAACCTCCTCCTTTTTGGAAGTCGGTTAAAAAGACAGGCTATGGAGGCAAGTTGCGACGGAATTGCAATCAACAAGTAAGTACTTACCTACCTACTTACTTTAGATTATGAACAATTTATTATCAAAGTCGGAAATCGGTACCGTAAACTGAGAAATCTATCTCATATTCTGCGGCTTAGGGGAGTAGTCTCAATTTACTAGTAGGTACCAACCGTTCACAAAGCCTAAGTTGCTTTTAGGACCTTGAATCTACCACTAGGTAGGTACGTGGCCCTCTAAAGCCTGGTAGGTACGTATTTTGTTGGCAACTGTTCAATCTTGTTTCCAACTCTTTACCCGTCCTTTCAAAAAGGAGGGTAATGTTTCTCGAGTGTCTGCATGTAGAATGTATGTACCTACCTAGATATTTAACTATAATCAATATCATATGTTGCAATATATTAAAAAAAAAAAAAAAGACCGCTGGAAATTTTACGTTATTTACATAAAGGTTAGGTACCTATACATAACCGTGAATTAAATAACCGTAAAGGGGCTCGTGGCTAAATATTAACAGCCGCACAGGTCGATCTTCAAGGTTAAGCAACGTTTGCTGAGGTCAGTCCGTGGATGGGTGACCATCCATAACATACCTAGACCCCTGCGTGCCTAAGTCACTTAGCACGGCCGAAATCGCCAGTTTCGACGTTCGTGCTTGTGTGGTCAAGCTTGGGTACCTACTACCTACGTAGGTTAGGTTGGGTAGGGTTATGTCGACCGACCGGGGAATCGAAGCTAAGAACCCACGCTCAGCAAACACGTACATATATGCTTTTGCTTTCGTCCTCTGACGAAGATCGTCTACTACTGAGCTCAGCATGGTTTGCATCGCCATTTATACTCTCTTGCGCGGCACGGTCAAAGGATGTACCTCTTTGAAGATGCCGCAAGCCAGCCGCTATGCGCGGCGTCGCGTAGCGGGCGCGGCGTAGCGTCGCGCCAGTGTGAAAGGTGTTGCGACGCGATTATATCGCAGAATCGCTACGCGACACGTCTCGCTGTCGCGTCGCGCCAGTGTGTACGAGCCTTAACACTGCTATCAGCTGTACATGCGATTAGTTTTTACTTAGGTTTCTATTTGTCGTGTCAGGTTCTTTTACGAAGTTGGTCGTCTTTTTAATATTAGTCCCCAAGTCCTCCTCCGATTAGATCCTTAATCCTTGCCAGGTTCTGTCTTATCATTTACGTGATGCAGTCACTACACATTAGTGATAAGACTTCCACTATGTAAGTCGCTCTTTGTCGTGTCTTACCACTGATGTTCGGTTGACTGTTTATGAAACGACTATTCAGAAAGTTCAACTTTAAACTAACAAATATGCAACAGCAAAGCACAAAGCTGAAAGACTTAATAACAACATCACAACATTCAGAGATGGAAATTCCCTGTTTTCTTCTATCTCCGTCCAACGGACGCAGTATGGAAGTAGCAGTAAGATTATGACACGTCACAAGTTACCCGTTGGCCTCGAGGAGAAAGTTTACTTGAGCGAGTTTGTTCTCTCTCGCCTTCCCCACCGCCCTACAGTCTGCGCAGTTTGCAAGTTCGCCCGCCCCGTACTCGGCAAACTAGATTCTGTGATGTTGTGTTGCTGGATGAGATACATGGTTCATTGCTTTGTTGGTAATTAAGGGTTTGGTCGTGGTAAATTGTTAAATAAGTAACGGCGTTGTGAATAGACAATGTTTCTGTTAATTTATCATTATAATCAGCCGGTAAGTCTGCTGCTGGACAGGGAACTGTTTCTAGTTTTTTTTAGTCCATTCACTTTTCCGAACGAGATGAGTTGGCAGGTTTTATGGCAGGAATCACACGCCGTTTAAAATTAGAACCCCCTAAAAAAATGGTGTTTACAACTAAACTTTATTTTTAGATCTTTAAAATATAATTGCTATTTATTTTTTCCTGTGTATGTTTTGATCTTATAAACGAATTAGGGTTTAGTTGATACGAACTTGAGCACAAAAACTAATAGATCTATTAGGTTTTCGCCAAGAAAAAAGGTCACAAAAAGCGCTCGTGTATTGACGCTTCTAGCACATTTTTTTATTCATAGTCTCGTTCAACTTAGTCGGTCGCTGTGTAACTATCGAACTACCGTTTCAACTCGTGGAGGCGAATGGTAAATGTAAAGGGGAAATAATGTTATCGCCCCGCGTGTCGACTTTTGGTCCGACTATCCCCAAGTTTTGAGACTTTCGGACCTACGCAAACAAGCGAGTAAACAACTTTTTTCTTGTTACGTCTCGGTAAACGAAAAGTTGGCGGTACTTCAGTTTTGTTCCGAGGTTTTTGTTAATTATGAATGATTATTGTAATTAATTCGTATTGTTCCAACTTTTTCTTGTTCGTCTCGTCAAAGGAAAAGTTTTTTTTTTTTTTTTCATTCATTTAGGTTTGATACTTTTAAAGCATTTTTTCGGTTTCTCTCTTTACAAATTTTGTTTACTTTGATACAATACAATCACTCAAAAGACTTAAACAACATCAATCCACGTAACTTTCCATTGTTCTTTCAACTTACAAGTATTTAACTTATTGTTTCTATTTATCCAGAACGTAACTGAATTCCGTTTCTTACCAGACATTTCTTTTGAAACTCTCCCATTTCTTTTGTTCGGTCCAAGGGCCGAACCCTTGGGCCCCAACTCAAAAGAAGTCTCACATAACAGGAATCGACCTATAGGGTATGAGTCAAAGTATAAGCACAATAAACATAACCATTCCAACTTTCCACAATCAAGCTCAGTGCATGAATATCTAACTTCATTAATCTCAAGAATGGACGCCGCAAACTGCCAAACTGTGTAAAATTACCTCGTCTGCACTCACTAACAAGCTAAGGCGAAAGTTTCCCTGTATCTTTGCTTGGTCTATAGCAGAAAGCTTCCAGACTATCAAACTCTTGTTCGCTAACCGTTGAATATTCAAATTGATCCGTCTTGTATCCTCCTACCGTGATGGAGTGAAATTTGGATGGAAGTTCGGAAATAGGTCGCAGTCTCGCAGTCTAATCTTCTATCGTGAGAAATTATGTTCCATTCGTCAAAGGAGGTGTGTTACATGAAAACGATGGAACTGTTTGGATCATTAATCAAAGTATTTTGTGTGTGTTCACTTTGTGAACTTGGTGTTGTACAGAATACTGATGTGATGGAGTTTATGAGAAGATCTCGTTCGTGCATTCCGAATCTTACTCATTCACACACACGGGTTTCGGCACATAAAGTATTATTTAAACATGACGAAAAGTTAGTCCACGTGTAGATTAGAAATAACCAAACTCTTGGAAGACTAGCAATTCATTTTGGAAGCTGTCACAATTGATTTCTTCCAAGACAAACTTATTTCTGTTTTGGGCGTTAGAGATTGTCCTACTTTTTGTCTGTCGTGTTTTTGTGTCAATGGAAACCATGTGCTGATTCCGAGAATTTTATTGAACCAGATTTGGTCGGAGTGGTCGTCCAAAGAGGGACCTATATTGCGAACAATGTTGGGATGTTTGTAAAGCGTGTACTTCGTTTAATTGTAAAATGTCCGTGGTCAGAAGTGGAGGATGATTGTACTAATTAAAGCGTGTAATTCAGAACGAACATTCACTCTACGATATTTTGTAATGTAATTAAGGATTTCCATAAATCATTTCATTTGGTTACCATTCCATTAACGTACACAATTACTACGCTGCTGTGCATTAACATTATGTGCGAATTTCCAAGAAAACGCGTAAATTTTCATGAGTACAGTCAATCAGCTAACGCGTAGAGAATCAATAAAACCCCCAGCACGTAGGCTTGTCTAGCGTAATTAATCAAATGGTAATTGGTCATTGTCTTATCCGCCTACATTACTCCTGGGAGCAAAGCAATCAATACCGTCTCAAAGGGATCGCTTGTCAAAGATTATCGTGCGCCAGTAAATTATCATGTTTGTGCAACTACCCTCGGAAGGACGAACACAGATATCTGTAATTAAACATCGCTTTCCAATTAACGAACTGAGGCGTACGGTGTACCCTCGAAATGCTATCAGTTTTGTACACGGTGAATCAGTGTGTCTACTTCGGAAACGGGTCTGTGTCTCTCTCATCTGATAATATCGGCGACTAGTTCTGCGGTCGGACAAAGCGGTCCTATATCTCCTGTGTTGGCGGTGAAAGGGGTTCCATTTGACGTGTATGGGGAACTGGGTTCGTTTTAAGTGATCGATTTTGAAAGCGTTGTGAATTAGAGCTTCGGTGTTGCACAGTGGACCATTTGTTTGGGGTTTATCTTGTTTAATTTACTTATGGTTTAAGTTTCGAGTTTAATAGTAAAAATATTAATGCAGTTCTTTACTATTTGGCATCTTGTCTTCTTACTGGTTTGGCGACACTGCAGAATGATGCATTGTTCTCTTGAAGTTTTCTTTTTAATGAATTTTGAAATGGTGAAAATTCCAACGCCAGACAATTTGAGCTTTATACCGAAAAAATAACCAGTCGTCGTTGTCTCCTTGGAACAGTAAAGGTTACCGCAAACAGGCGCGATGCGACTCTAGTAGAATAATTTCTATGAAAAGTTCATGGACATTGTTCTACAAGAGTAGCGTCGCGCCTGTCTGCGGGTGCCTTCAGTTCACAGAGCCACCCTCAGCAATCGATAGTCCAACGACCCGAGGTGCAATAACAATTTATCGGTTTCAAGTAACCATCGCCATTCGTCGATAAGAAAACGTTTCCCGAACGTTAATTAAACAGATAGCGATGTGGATTGCACACATCTATCTGTCGGAACGGTAATTCGGCCGGAGTGAATTCCACAGTTTGAGATGTATGCGGTGTCCTTTATGCGATCGTCCCACTCGGAGCCGGCAGGCACGCCGTAAGGAATTAAAAGTGGCTGCTTTGAGTTCACTTTAAATTCGAACTACATTCCCGATTTCTTTTGCTTTGGAATAAGTCGGTTAACATTTAGAACGCTCACGATGCGGTTTTTACAAAGATACGTGAAAGCTTATAAATGGATTCAAAGAAACGTAAATTGAACCACAAGGCGGCAAGCACAAATAAAACCACTCGCAATCTTACTCCAGTTACATCGTAACAAAGAAACATTATTTTTATTTTATACTTTAAAACACCCATTCGGACGAGAAATGAAAGTAACTTCTAACGTAACAATTATCGCGATAATTGAAAGTACGATTACAATACGGAAATTGAGAAAACCAGTCTCTTACGACCGACATACGGAAGTAACATTATCTTCGCATCTAACAAAGAACTGACCACTCAAACTGATACATTGTAAAATTGGAAAATAACCGACGCCATTACTCAACCAGCTGGATTTACTGACAGCTCAATATCATTATCAATAGCACTTATCTTTATAATTGAACGAAATGTTTTTACAGTTAACAAACTTAGCTGTTGAAATCTTGGGAACAGAACGTACAATTACTCCGTAATACTCCGCATATGGCCCAGGGTTGTCCATATGGAACAGTATCTGATTGATCAACTGTGTCGCTTGTCGGAGACTGTCATGTTCGACTAATGACTACAGCTAACATGAGTTGCTATAAAAAGTGGGATTAGTTGTTTCTATGGAACTCACACAGTCAGTTTTTATATCAATTTCTTTTAGAAAACGATTTTTTAAGACGGGCGTTCAAAATTACTTTTTTATGTGCTCCAGTATTTTCAAAGGAACATACAGATGTTTATGTGACTGTATGCTAATGCATTGAAGATGCTGAAATGCTCGTATTGTTTGCGAAACTACGATTGGCGTTTATAACTGCTACTTAAAGCACTTTTCATTGAAGATAACATCAGACTGAATAAAAAGTCCATAAAACTCTCAACTATTACACTACATTTCATTTTATTTTCATCTGAAACCGATACGCGTTTAGACAATGCTGAATTCTGAATTTCAAATGAGCCAATTCTACGAATATACGCAGTGATCTAGATGTGCTTCAGACAGTCATATTCTTTATTTCATAACCTGAGACAAAGTTTTTTTTTGTAATACGATGATTCAATTAAATGACTTTCAGATATCTGTGCTAATGACGTAGTAATGCCATGTTTGTTTAGTCTATAATTCAGCTCTTATCATCCCAATTCTCAGAAATTAAACGTAATGATTTGACACAGTTATCATGTCTTACCGGACACGATCAATGCTCCTTTCAATTAAAAGTTTCTCGTATAGTTGTGCCAGCAGTGTTCGGCCGAGTTGTTCCCCGTCTCGACAGATGCTTTTTACGGAAATTACTATGGCACACTTGGCGCGGATTTACACGCCTCTATAACTGTACACTCGCTCACAACTTTTAGTTGCGACGAAGTTGATGCAAAATTCACAAGGGATTATATGAATCGGTGATCTGTTTGCAGTTTGCTTACTTTACTTGCTCGTTTGATCTGCTTAGTCTAGTAGTTTTTACTTGTTTGCATATGGTAGACTACACACGGAACATATTACTTCAGCTTACAAAGTTACAACGGCACGGCTCACAACTTTTAGTTCTGCAGCAAAGTTGGCACGAAGTTTAAAAGGGGTTATACAGGAAGTGATCTCTTTGATTGCTTTTCTGACCTGATTAATTTAGTAGTTTGTGGTTGATTTATGTTTGCATATGGCGTTGGTATTTATGAATAATTTTGTTTATGTAACTCTTCAAATAGACACTCAATTTCGAAATTGACGAAGCGTAGGTTTTTCGTCTTGTAAGTGAACGGTGTTGGTGAACCAAATATCAATTGAAATAACTGTCAAGATTCAGATACCAATCTTCAATTAGTGTCAACTTATTTGAAAAGTTTAGACGTGTTTGTGTGTGAAGGTTGATAATGAAAGTTAATGTTTCATTGAAATACATATTTCATTTGTGTGTCGTTTTGCTGCCATAATACTATACATACTAGCGACCCGCCCCTGCTATGCACGGTTTTTACGACAAAAAACTAAATAGAAATTTCTTTATTACGTGTATGCTTAATATGAATGAATTATACACATAAATAATCTTTCCGGAATAAATTCTATGAGTACTTAATGTTGAAAACCGTATCAAAATCCGTTGCCGAGTTTAGAAGAACAACGCGGTCACACAGACAGACGGGAAAAGCGTTAATTTATTTTGTAATTATATAAAATAATAATAATAACTAGCTAACACCCATGCGCTGCAACAACTTTTTTTTTCAAACTGTCCCTTTATATGAGCGAACAAAACAAAAATGTATTCAAATCGGTTTAGCCGTTTTTGAGTTTTAGCCGAGACTAATTAACATCAATTGATTTTTATATATAACAAGCTGACCCGACAGACGTTGTCCTGTCTTAACTATGAATGTCATATGTCTTTTAGTTTTAGTTTTGACTATTGACTATAACTAAAACTATCGACTCATTTATCAACCGATCCATCTGTGTTAAACGATATTTGCAGCGCGCATTCTGTCAATCGCTGACAGTTATTTCAAACAATTGACAGTTATGTAAAATTAATATTGGCGTTAAGTTTTCTTAAATTTTGTAACGTTCCGAACAACTTCCTTATTTTTTTATTTCATAAGATCCTTCTCCTGACAATAACGAAAACAACAAAAAATAAAATTGTGAAACTCGGTCCAGCCGTTCACGCGTGATGGCGTGACCAAGGGAAATTGGGATTCATTTTTATATATAAAGATATAGATAAGATATATGACTTGTCAGAGAATGTAGTAAGTAGGTAATTGAATGCATTGCACATTGGTGACTCGGGTAACTGTCGTTTCCTTTAGCCTATGGGGTAATTGCGGAACACTAACAGCTAATAGCTCTATCATTTTGACAGTTCAACAACATTCATTGCGTTATTTACGTGGTTAAGCAGACTAATTTTTCGAACATAATTATGAAGCAATGGATTAGCAATAGGCTTCAAAATAATTCAGATTGTGATAGTCTGTTACGAAATTAGGGTGCTGTTAATACTTTATGTAGAACTACCAGATCCCTCAATTACTGCTACAAGGGTAGTACCAACATAAACTTTGAAGACGGTACAGCAGAATGGACTTATTTTAATGACAAAGCGTTTCCTCTAGCCTGTTTGTCGGCGGACCATCAATAGCTCACAAAATCGCTTACCATGTTTACATACTTGCATTCATACCATAGTATCGTACGTGTTAGTTTGTAAGGAAACAATGCAGGTAATGCCCCACGGCTCTAAAGCAACAATGTTGTTCCGTCCGTTTATAGACCGTAAAATATTACGTCGACGCTACGAGCAGACGTAGCCACGTAAAACTAAATAACGACTTTAGACCACCGAGATGTAGCTAATGTTATATTATGTATCATTTTATACCCTTTTACCTTGAGATTTATCTTTACTTCCTACATTCAAGGTGGAATTTTTAACTACTTACTACCACATCTCAGTTTTGTAAACAATTTTGCAGGTGATGTATTGTGCTGTTCAAGTTTATATTAAAGCCATTTTAACAGGTTTGTCCAGATTGGCACAAACTTCTTTCAGAGGGGTCGACGAACTTTGACCCTTTGCAACCTGTTGTAATCTAGGGAGATGAAGCGACGCATGAAACTCCTTTTATAAGCACCGACGGTTACAGGTTAAACGTCGGTGTTCCTTTAAAAGCGTTTTGTCTTTGTTATAAAGGATTTTGTTAATACAAAGGGTTGTACTAGGGTTGTTGAACCATCTGAAGGAACTTTAGTGATGCAATTTGATAAAATGTCGCCCCATCTGAGACAGCATTACGAGAACCATCTCGCAAATTGTTTTATTTAATCATAAGAGTGTTTATAAATGACACCCACTAGCTCCAAATTGTTGCACTGCAATCATCTGGACTATCTTCTTCATTGTCTCTACAACAATTAGTTCCAACTTGTATCAGTCTATGACAATATTATGCAACTTTAAGCTAACCCAAATCATTTACCAGAATAATGCCTAATAAAACCTCGTCACTTGTTACAGGTGCAGTGAAAGCATTCGGACGCAGTGATCAGTGAAGTTTCGGACGGCAGCGCCGCCGTACGTCGTGTCGTGTGTCCATACAGTGTGGTGTGCGAGTGCTAGTGTTGGCTGCATAGTGCCAGTGACAGTGCCAGTGTGTGTGTGTGCGTGTGTGCGTCCGCAGTGGCGCCGACGCCGGCGTCAAGTCAATGCCGGTGTGCCGATGGAGCGGTGATCGCAGACTGACTACATCACAAGAGCAGCGCTGGTTAGTTGAAACTTTGTAAACTTGATTGGTTTACTCTTCAGGGGATCAGGCTGCCGTTAGCCTGAGGGTATGAAAGTAAAAAAACAATTGAACGTCGTGGTTTTGAGGTGATCCCGTTGCCTACACCGCGAATTACAACCAAATCCGCAGCATAAGGGATAAATGACTGAGAAATCCGATTTTGCCTTATCGGTACCCGATTTCGACACAGGCGTAGCCTTACATAGGAAATTGACAATACTAGTCTAATATTATCAAAACTTTTAAAGAATGGGAGTTTTCAGTGGTTGATGGGACACTGAATAGTGAATAGCCCAGTTTCGTGATCGTTGAATATTATCTAATTAGGTCACGACCCGACCGTGTTAAAGACTGCAATCAATGAATAAGGTTTTGTAAGTAACGCTTTGGCACGTGTATCTTCTTATACTATAGTTTTATAAAATCCCTTTACGTAATTTTAATCTGATTATACATGAGACAATACGTCAGTAAAAAATATCTCATACCAACACGTCTTGATAAATCTATGCTAAGTAGTTCTCTACATAATAATAACGAGACTGAATAATAAATGGTTCTAAAGAGGTTACTAAACAGGCTCTTATTATCCTAAATTTATTATGGGGGATTTAAACTAGGTCTATTTTCGCCGATCGGCTGGTTGCTTACCAAATCGCCTCACAAGCGGAATCGCCACCACATTTACACAGGGCGATAAAAGTCGCAGGTGACTAGTTCATTTTGCATCAAAATGGCGATTGCCGGCGACTGAGCATATTCACGGTCGATTTTAATCACCCGCCCGCATGCGACCTATCGCCGCACGACAAGTAGAAATTTACTCTACTTTGGAAATTGCCATTTTAGTCACTTGCAGCCCAGCCAAATTGCGATTTAGATAGTCGAGTGCGGCTAAGTCACCTGTGTAAAGCCCGCACTATACTGCAAATCGTCCTACAACTTAATAACTTAAACAAAAAACCAGTACTTGTTCGGAGACAGATTAGGGATGTAGGCGTTCAATCACTGGTAATTGACACATTACGCCATGATAACGGAAGGCGCCTGTATCAATCATATTAACGTCCATAAAAACATTGCTAAAAGATTAGTTGCCCTATTAACGAAAACATGTTTCTTCTATGTTACTTTAAAGTCTAAAGGTTGTGCCATACATGGTAATTTTACCTTCTGGCCCGTTTAACATCACCAGAATCTGTACCGTGTGTGGCGGTTACGGCCACAAGATTTACACAATTTGCATATACGATGATTTCCGGAGCGACCACTTCCTGAAGCGAGTAATTGCTTAACTTTAAACTGATGAGATTGTTTCGTGTCATCACTATCTGCCGTCTTTTCCAACTATGTCGTACGTAGGTCGGCTTTCAATCTAGCTGAATGAAGCTAAATATGAGTATGTTACATGAAACGACTGCGATAAGATTCTTTGTGTGTGTGCACGAATTTGTTTAGACCGATCTGATCTGATCTGATCTGATGATTGTTCTACATTTATATCATGTAATTTTTATGGTGTGCATAATAAAGAGTATTCTATTCTATTCTATTGATCTCACCATGTTTGCCGTTAGAAACAAGTTATGAACTAATCCCTTATAAAAATTACTATGTTCTTACTTATCAACCAACGCAAGTTGTGACAGTCCATTGAGATAAATAGGTTGTTAAAGTGCTCTAGCATTTTAAACCATGTAGTACAACAGTTTGCGTTCGACAGGCAGTATTTTAGATGGGCGAGCTTTCTAGTCTTTCTCATAGTCTAATGCTAGGGTTCGACCGCTTTAGTTTAGATTAGACTGGTCCTCTTAAATTAGATGGCAATGGCCCCGACTTTAGACCTATCTAAGCAGTTAGTGGGCCTACAATTGCTAAGTACATATTTGTTGGTTAAATATGGTAATGTTTGTAGTTACGTCAGCGTTTTGAATCGTAATTTCATGTCATGGTATTATTTTTTCTACTCAAATATTATAAAGAGGTAAAGTTTGTAAATTTGGATGTAGAAGGTAATCTTTAGAAGTACTGATCCGATTTCGAAAATTCTTTATGCTGGTATGCTTTATAGTATAGACTACCACGCGGGAGAAGTCGCAGACAGAAGCTAGTTCGAAATAAAGAGAGAGTGGAGATGACGTAAGTTATCCGCAGACAGGCGCGCCGCGACTCTAGTAGAACAATTTCTATGAAAACTTTAAAAAAAAATGTCCTACAAGAATCGAATCACACCGTCGCGACGCGCCTGACTGCCTGGGAGCCTTAGTAAACTTAGCAATACTTCATCAGTAATAGGTTTTATTTATTAACATGATTAGTATGCAATATTAATAAAGAAGCTTTACGATATTCAGTATATCATAAATGACTTTAACGACGGTACGTTTAGAAATACAATTTCCATAATCCGACATTCTTTACACGGACACACGTCCTGTGAAAACAGGCCTGTCCAGTTATGAATTCACCACCTGGCAAACCTGGTTTTAGCTCCTCGCTCACAAGCCCAACAATAAAGATAAACTTATAGGTGTAAGGTACGAACGCGAAGATAATAAATATTGAATGAAGCAATTGCTCACCACAGACGATAAAAAAACGTGTTATTATTCCATTATGTTTTTTCATTAAATAAATATTGTTTATATTTTGTCAATGCTGTTATGAGCTTATTATCTTATTTCTGTGTAAATGCATAATACATTGTACCCGTCTTTATCATTGAATGTCTATAAGTGATAATTGCATTAATTAGTGCGGGGGTGTACGTGCTATGTTCGTCGTTGTCACTGCTGAATCGTTTGGTCTAATGCGATGCAGGTTTATTACTATTTAATGCCCATTTGCACCGCCAATAACTAAACACGTTTAGCACTAAACGAGTTTTAAACATCATTCTGTCTCCGTCATCTTCAAACATTTGACAGAAACAGAATTATGTTTTAAACTCGTTTAGCGCTAAACGTGTTTAATAATTGGCGGTGCAAGTGGGCTTTAGTCGTTGTTATGACTGGGATGAAACTGGCATGAGAACAGAGTACCTAAATAAGCTGGTCTAATCCTAAGTAACAACTAACAGATGTTTGATGTCAGATGATCGCCGACACTAGCTGGACTATTGTACACACTGCAACGCATCACGCGGCGGGCCGCGGGAAACGGAGACACATTCCCCGCGCGGAAGCGCGTTTTTATTGAATTTGTATGAAAAATATCACGCGCGGGGGCGCGTTATCCGCGCCCCCGCGCGTGATGCGTTGCGGTGTGTGATGCGCCTAATTAAAACTAAGCTGTATCTTCAGCTTGCCTCGCCTTAACTAAAAAAAAAACGAAATTAATGGCATCTATTATTTCTCTCACACATTTCACATGACATGCCTGTATACCTCGTAGAGTTAGGCAGAGCAGTACACCCACATTTCGCCAGTTATGTTTGTTATTTCTCGTGTGTTATTCTTAATAAAAAATAAATCGGCGTACTAAGGGTCTGAGAGACGCAGCGCTTTATGACATATTAAACAATACGAGTTTCGAAGTTTCCATAACAATATTTAACGCGTCTTTTAGTTACAAAAACACGTCGCCACTACCACTAGACCTTTCCACGATAAATATTAAACGTCTCGTTTGTACAGACACAGGTGCAATTTAACGAGCGTTCGCGCGCTCTATAAATATGGGGTCAAGATAGGATAGCCGTTCACAATCTACAGAACCTACAGTAAGCTACTATTACGTATGAATGGTGGACTTAAGATAGTGCACTTACTTTTATTGTTGTTCCATTCTATTGCAATTATTAGGAGAATGTCGCCTTGGAAACAATTGCACCGATTCCATTATATTTGAAAAGTATAACTTACATATAATTTCGACGAATTATCTAAACTTTTAATTAAGTTGGCCGACTAGTGAAAAAAACTCGCAGTTTATTGAAACTTCACTGAAGTTGAACATCTATCACATGGGTCCTGCAAGCAAAAAAAAACAAACTAGTTAAAAAAAAAAAAACATTACAAAGTGAAAAATAGCTTTAATTTCGGAAGTCAGTGTCTTTGGTTTTTTGACCGACTTCAAAAAAAGGAGGAGGTTCTCAATTCGACTGTATTTTTATTTTTTATGTGTGTTAGCTCAGATTTTTTTCTAGGTGAACTGATTTGGATGATTCTTTTTTTATTTGAAAGCTGGTGCTTCTCATGTGGTCCCATATAAATTTGATCAAGTTCTGACCAGTAGTTTTTAAGTAATCCTTAATGCTGCGTATTTTTTCCCACTTAGTTTATATTGATGTCTTAATAATATCCTGTCACTGTTATTTACATATCAAGTAGTGGTATACGAATTTGCGTGGGGTAAGTACCACAACTGCCTACCTACCTGCCTACCAAGGGGTAGGTAGCTACCCCACACAAATTCGTATACCACTAATTGCTATGTAAATAACCGTGACAGGAAGTTATTATAACAACATCAATACACTAAGTGGAAAAAATACGTATAATTAAAGCTAAATGAAAAACTTCCCAAGCAAACTTAATAAAATTTAAATGGGACCACCGCTATCTATTAAAAACAGAATTTTCGAAATCGATCCACAATTACCGGAGTCATCGCGTAACAAACATACAAAAAAAATACTGACGTATTGAGAACCTCCTCCTTTTTAAGTCGGTTAAAAATTCGTTTTATGACGTGCAAGGGTCATTCAACCTTAAGGTTTTAAGCAATTACGAGATCGACTATAAATCTGAATAAATTATTTCTGATTTCAACTAAACAACGAAGATTAATTCCAAACTTCACTAAAGTTATGCATAATGCGATGTCATCGCCATGAATGACTGAGTTATTATTATAAATTAATTAAGAAGGCGTTTTTCATGTCTGTCTGTGTGACCGCGTGGGTCTTCTAAACTACGCAACGGATTTTAATGTGGTTTTTATTACCATCATTCAGAGAATTTATTCCGGAAGGTTTATCTATATATATAAAAATGAATCTCTATTTCCCTTGGTCATCGCATCACGCGTGAACGGATGGAACAATTTTGCTAATTCCTGTGGTTGTGCTAATTTTTGTTGTGTTAATTATTGTCAGGAGAAGGTTTTAAATAAGAAAAAAATAAGGAAGTTGAACGGAACATTAGAAAATTTAAGAAAACTTAACGCCCATATTAATTTTACATAACTGTCAGTTGTTTGAAATAACTGTCAGCGATTGACAGAATGCGCGCTGCAAATATCGTTATTAACACACATGGATCGGTTGATAAATGAGTTGATAGTTTTAGTTTTAGTCAATAGTCGAAACTGAAACCAAACGACATAATGACATTCATAGTTAAGACAGGACAACGTCTGTCGGGTCAGCTAGTTATAAATAAAAATAAAGGGTAACTATGTAAGGGGCGGGCAGTGGGATGAAAATGTGTATTAAGGCTCCCGCAAACAGGCGCGACGCGACAGCCCGACACAAAGGCGCCGCCCTTTGCGCTGCACGCGGTGCCTTTGTGTACGCTGTCGCGTCGCGCCAGTGTGCACGAGCCTTAAAACATTAATATTTAGATATAGTACAGAAAATTCGATGTTTTGACGTGCCGCCATATCCGTAGATTCCACCCGTGCGCAGCATGGGCGGGTCGCCCATATATATATTCTAACATTATCAGTGCTGCGTTATTACATTCATTAAATACCAATTACCGTTATTACAGAGTACGTGCCAAATACGACTTGGCAGCTCCCATTCAAATCGCTGAAGCGCATGTAGCCGAAAGACACGTTTTCACTTTCATCTCGGATAATTATCATTGTATTATTCGTAAATCGTTATTCATAGTATTAGACAATATTATAGTAATATAACATAACATCGGTCTTTTAATCCCTGAAGGTTTAGGCAGAAGGTGTACCCATATTAACACCCACGTTTCGCCTGTTATGTTGAAGTCCTATGTAATAAGGGAAGGACGACCCTATTGGCATCAACGGGGCACAAACCCAGACTCCGGTCTGCTACTGTGAAATTTCTAATGCATAAATTGGACAATATAGTATTAAATAATAATACTTTTTGCACCTGTGCTGTGGCTGATCTTACAGTTCAATAGTGTATGATGCGAGATTAAGTATCTATGTCAGTCATATTGACTTGGCAAAATAATTAAGTTGCTGGTTAACTAATGCTTGTATAAATATCGCAATTAATAAAGTTACACACATTTAATTCATGTCAACAGACATACGTCTAGTAATTACTGTTCTTATATTTAATTGGTAAGCACAATCTAAAGCCGCATTTGGTAAATAAAGTAGGTTAAAGTTGAAAGCAAATCGTAATTTTTGGGTGACCACTGAAAATCAGCGCTGTGCTGTGGATCCCCCATAACACAGCATCATGCTGAGTGGAAACCTTTTTGCCGACGGTCTTTCCGTGGTTTTAATTATATATTTGTTGTTTTTATTATTTAGTAGGTATTCAAGTTGTCTTTTTATGCACGTGTTTCTTTGACAAAATAAACACCTTTTCTTTCTTTCGTCTTTCAAATAATATATCCAACCAACCTATATCGTGTATCAACAGTACAAATTTTGCCATCCCTATTGGCTTCTCCTGAATTTATTCGAGTTCCACGCTCTCTAAATATTTCACATACAAGGCCAGCGTTCTTTACGAGATACAAGGGAAAAATCTCGGCGATACGGCGTTCTTGACCGCGGGGGATAAAATATCGCCAGTATAAACCATGAAGAGCCTTTGGCAGGTCTTTTATATAGAAATACTTAACGTTCAAAGAGTACTTTATATTTTTGATAGCACCAAAGAATTCCTGCTACGTTTTCTGTGAGAGAATATTGAGCACCATTCGTGAGTTAAATACTGTTTTAAAAGTAGGTTGAAATGATAGAGCTTGGTCAGATAGGAAACAACGACGTCATCTAGTTTTAAAAGATAATTTATTTTTGACGTGTAAACACACTTCAAAAATAAATTATGATTATTACATAGGAAGGATAGGATTATTGTTTGTGAATAGGTTCAAACACATGTTTTAGAACCAATTCACAGAAATAAATGTCATTTATCAAATAAGACACTGGAGAAAAGGCCACTTCTGTAACATTTCAAACGATTGATCCCGAAACTATGCCAGATCAGTTTTTTTGTTTTGTAAACACTATTCCAGTTTAATTTCGCCCCAACAAAACAAACCAACATTAAAATAAATAAATCGAAATCAGTTATTCCATTTGTCCCAACTTTAGGTCGGAATTCAGACATTCTGACTAAAAATGGTACGAATATAAAGTTTGTTCGACTACTTGAACTAGTTTTAAAGCGTCCGCATTCTATACCGTTCCGTCCGCCATTGGGACAAATATTTGTTGACCTATATGTTCAACTAGAGGTTGGACTGTTAATTTAACGTGTGTAATGCCACGAGAAATTCGGAGAACTACTTGCGTGGGAATTGTTCATTTTCTTAATTGTAGAACGATTCGATCCGTTGGCCCAATTGTTAAGGTCGAGTTCACGGCAACTATAAAAACGTCATATTGCTGTGTTTAATATATATTCTTTGAGACTGTATTTATAGTTTTAAGTAGTATTTCTCAAGGCCGAACCTAATAATAAAAAAGCTGGTAATCACGATTTTGGTGCTTTGAAAATGTTGTGGAGCTTTAATGTCGCGTAATAAATGTAATCTCAATTTGTATTTTATCATAAATATATCGCGTTGAATCTTACTATTACCATATCAAATCTTATAGCGAAAGAATATCTGCACCACGTTGATAATTTACATATTTTTCACCTTAGTATTTATGCTGGAGTGTGTAAAAGAATGGTACTGATGTGTTTCAAATAGAGGGGAGCGAAAGCTGTAATTTTTCAATGCATCTAGTTCGCCTTGCCCCTAAACAACACGCGCAGCGGAGAAAGCATTATTATACAGGTAACGTTACTGTTCATACCTTTTTAAAAATGCATTCGGTTGACCTTGACCCACTTAAGTACTACCTAGTACCCACCCAGCGCAGACGAAATAGAGGTAGGTAAAGGGCTCAATTATTTAAAAATGCAACGAAGTGACCTTGACCTATATACATGACATAATACCTGCATCCCTTAATGTAACGATTGCACTATTTCGATTAAGTAGTAGAAGAATTAACTCGTTTTCTTGTAATCGATTACGTCTACTAACTGTTGCTTACTGAAATTTTCAAAATACTGTCGACATTAAGAGCTTTTTTCTATCAGAATTTGTATATTCCGGTATCTGAAACTGTAAAAATCTCACAAATCCTTCCTAATAATGTTACCGCACAACATCAACACAAAGTAACTAATCCAATCTACCTATTTCCTTTGGTGACTCGCAATCGCAACTCGGAGGAAAAAGCAGCTGACACAATTTCTATCTTTCCCATGGCAATAGGGAAGCGCTTCCAACAGTTCCTTATTGACATGAAAATGTGCCGCCGTGTGTTACCGTTCACTGGTATTGTTTACACATAATGCTGATACTGTTCCGATAAGAATACGTTGTCGGGAACTGTAGTATAGTGAGAGGTAGAGCGTTGCAAGTCGTGAGTTTGTGTTTGTAAAAGGTGAACTCTAGACATGAAATACTGATCGGATTACAAAGTATCTTTCTGTGGTAGAAAGCTACAAAATAAAAATCAATCGCCGTATGTATGAAAGATCATCAGTTGAGAACGGTTCGACCGATTTGGCTGTATTTTTGTTGTGTTCGTAATCGTCAGGATAAGGTTTGTAAGAAAGATTTTTTTTTCCACCGCATAAGACGAACTTTGTGTGGGGAGATAGAGACATGAATTTCGCCAAGGCCATCCCGAGCACGAACAGCTAGTTACAAATTAAAGTCGCTTTTCGAGTATGCTGTGTAACCGCGTTGTTCTTCTAAACTACGCAACGGATTTGACGCGGTTTTCACCATCATTTAAAGAAAGTATTCCGAAAGGTTTATGTAAAATACATTAATATTAAACAACATGATAATGAAAACATGTTGAATTGATGTTTTGAAAAGTCTTAAAAACCGTGCGAAGCACGGGCGGGTCGCTAGTCATCTAATAAGATAGTTTTTACGCCAAAAAATGAATGTTTCCTGTGGGAATCTCCATGGCCCAGTCATAGATAAAAAATTAAAATAAATGTTATGGGCCCATTTAGGTTCTTATTCGGATATTCTCTTCATATATGTAACAGAATATTTATAACAAAATATTACATACTAGACTAATCCACGCAGTTGTCCGACTCAACTCAAGCTCAATGTCTCGCTGGTGGTGGCATGTGTGTTGGATCATTAAGTTCCCTTCAAAATGGTTGAGCTGAATGGTGCTGATCCATGCGTCATGTTCGTGAACGGGCGCCGTCAGTAGGGACTGGTGATCTCTTAGCTGCCGCGGCTTATTTTAATTTAATATTTGAATTGTTTTTGTCTTTTTATTATTGACGCTTTTAACTTTCTGCATCGTTCTCACATGCATAATTTCAACATGAATGATGTAACCATACATTGATTTAAAAGAGTGTCCGTGGAATTTCTTGCCCGTTCTTCTCCATAGGTACTCTACTACGTTTTGGAATGGGCGACTAGCTTCATCTTTCTGAGTGACCAACCCCTTGACAATTCAAAAGTGCCTGTAATTGGTTTAATTGAAATAAATGCTTTGAGTTGAGTTTGCTCATTTGAATCCTTAATTTTTACATCCAGACATTTTTCCGAAGACTCGAACGAGTGTTTATTACCTCTGAGTCTAACTCATCGTCGGTCATTTGTAGATGATAAATAAAGCACTGTAATGGCATGATAGCCTCGCTTTATCTTTACTTGAAATAAAAAGCTCCCTCTAGTGTCGGTACCTCTAAAGCCGCATAGAATAGTAATGGTTGGATAAAAGATAACGTTCACGCATTGTTCGGACAGTCAGCGAAATCATGGCGAGATCAATAATAACTCGATAAGTGTTTAGAGTTGTCCCTATGCTCGATAGATGTCGTTGGCGTCTAGTTAGATCTCGCTATTGTTTCGATACCGGCATTTACCTTAGTAGGATAGTTTTTTTTGTTTAGTGTGAGCCCTTGGAATTTGCACTTTTCAGTATTTAAAGATACGCTATATACACCGATTATAGTTATATTATTAGCACCTCGCAAACATACGGAGCTTCGGGAAATAAAATACACGCATAAATAATGATAGCTCCTATTTCCTATAATTCCAGAGCTAGGGTTAGTCGGAAAGACGAAACTGAGCACAAAAATTACGTTTCGATCTGTCGAAATAGATAACATGATTTATTGTACATGAAAATCAGTGCATTTTGGCGTTATTTTAGAGTTAGACCGAAGCGAACTTTACGCTAAGTTTCGCCCCTGTTATCCTTACTCTTGAACCTCTGCTGACTTTTTAAAGTTTGCGACACCTATTATTTCTTCTCATAGTCTTCATTAATTCTCCTTAATTAGCAAGAGATCTCTCATTGCACTGAACCGCATTCGAGTGTCGCGTCGTGTCGTTCAGTGCATTAGCCACGCATCGATTGACGCAATTATGTCGAAGGTCGAGTCACACATGACATGTGAGCACTCCGGGTTACCAGTCCATCTAGACTAGACCAGTACTTACAAAAATTCAGTGTTATTGTGTGGTTATAAGTTCTTTCCAGCTGCTACTTAAGTTCCCAAGGTATTTCAGGGCTTTTTGGACTTTGTTAAGGGAGCTTTTAGTTCGGGTAAGGGTTAAGTGTAAAAGGTATGTTATACAAGACGTTGAATGCCGCCGTAGTTTGTTAATAATAACTGTGGAGATAATATTCCCGAATAGCTAGGCATGTAACTTGGTAGATCATTTAAAAACCTAGCACGTAAATGACTTCTTGCTGATGAATTGCGCTCGAACACTGTTATTATACAACTAGCTCTTATTAGTTCGTACGACGTACTAGACGTACGTAGACTAGTCAAATAACCTGCTAATTACTGCTGAGTCGACTAATATTTGCGTATCTACGACTGAGTTTGCATACGCCTTCATAAGTAGGTTATTTACAACTAATCTTCTTGTGACCTTAAAGGTCGGCAAAGTGAAGATTAATTGTAACTTATGTTGACATTACAAACATACTACGTTTCAATGAAATAATTATATTCATATTATTGAACCATAGATTAGTCTCACCTGTTACTGTCATGTTGTTTTAGTTCAAGTAAACAGAGATTACATTACATTATAAAGTACTAGCTCGCGCTAGTGCAATGTCGGAAAGTATCCGACGGGAACGTACTAACGGAATTAAAAGTACCCTATGTGATAAGATAATCCAGGTTTTAAACTATCTGTGTGCGCGCCAATCCGCAACATACATATAGACAAACCGACAAAAAATCTATAAACTATATTTTCGGCATCAAACTCGTTCCCAAACCTCGTAGCAATTCCTTTTTTTATTTTCATGAATATTCAATGTACAGTATTGATATCTTGCTATTTTATTGTAAATGTATCTAGATAAAATAAATAAGTAAGATGTTATTATCTGCGTCACTTGTTTGTTAAGGAAAATAAGACTGTTGTTTATGCAGCAACTACTTTGTATTTATTGTATGAAGATGCAGATCGTAAGCTGATGTGATAGGTTTCAAGGGCGAGTCAAGGCTAAGTCTAATTATTATTGGGTTCTCTGTTATAGAATTCTCATAGGCTAGGGAGTAGAATTGCCATTCACGTGGCAATGTGTCAAGTTCGTAGAACGTTTGGGATACTATGTTATTGCTATAGTAATAAAATGTGGCAATATAGGCTTATCATTAAACGCATCTAGCTAACGTGTGTTTACCCCAGCAAAAGAATTATCTCTACCATCTCATTCGTGTAATAAAATCAATCCAGGCAACTTAGCTACAGTGCTTGCTCTCAGTACATAGCCAGGCTATCCAGCTACTACATATGTGGTATTGCGATCGTTAAATGTAACTTATTGCCGTATATGGCGTGGCCTCAAGCCCCCGAGCCCCCAACTCCCCGAGCGGCTGGGAGCACTTAGCGGGCGGCTCGGAGATCAACTAACCTTGTGCCAGGATATACGATAGTTTTCCTTTAGTTAACTTTACATTATTGTTGTTACGCGGGGAATGTGCCGAAACGCGTGCGGTTAGGAGACTATTGATGGACGGTAATGAGATTTGTACTACACACATCAAAAGTGTCGGGGGATCAAGCACGTTTTTGCTAGTTACTAAAAATCTGGTTTCTGAATTATATTTCTTGAAACTTCTACGGTTTTTTTGCTTTTTTGTGAATTTGGTCATTTGAAGCTTTTCAATTTCGGTCAATAGATAAAAATCTTCTGTCAAGTCGTATTCCTATATAATCCTGCATCGAGTGTGAGTCCAAATCAGTAAAATTTCTGCCATACTTCTGAGAGGAATCAATACAAAAGAACATTAATTTGGAGAGGAGACGTCATTTGAGCCGAGAACAAATGATCAGAGCCGTGGGAATGTTGGAAGCTGGTTCTCGGCAACGTGCTGTGGCAATCGCTCTGGGCACTACGCGGAGTGAAATAAGTCGACTTTGGACACGTTACCGCATCACTGGCAGCGTGGCAGAGTGACATTGAGGACGAGCTCGCATCACCACACGCAGACAAGATCGTTACATACATTATAATTGCTCGACGAAATCGTACAATGACCGCGATGATGTTGGTTACGAGGCTTCATAGCACTTCAAGGATGTTAATAAGCGGTCAAACCTTAGGAAATCGCTTGCATGAAGTCAATTTCCGTTCCCGATGGCCGCTACGTGTACCACCTATTGAGCCCCGTAATCGCAGATCCCGTTTACAATAGGCTCGTAAACACAGAAATTGGGCAGAAGAAGAGTGGCATTTTGTGTGTTTTTCTGATGAATCTCGCTTTGGTTAGGAGCCAGATACTAGATGTAGACGGTAGTGGGGAACCCCTGGACGCCAAGAATGTCTAAAATCATGGCAGGAAGTCCATGCATACAGTGGTGGTACAATCAGGTATTTGGATTGGCGGAAGAACCGAACTGATTTGGATCAGAGGCAATCTCAATGCATGGATTTACGCTGAAACGATTGTATCAGATTTTGTCACTCCTTTGCGGACCCAATTTGGTCTTAATTTCTGCTTATGCATATTATGCACGTCCATACACTACCAGAGTCGTTGAACACACTTGCCGCAGCTAATATAAACGTCCTACCATGGCCTGCTCAATCGCCAGACTTGAATCCCATTGATTACGCATGGGATATGCTTCAAAGAAGAGCTCTGCCAAATATGGATCCGTATATACACCAGAAAATCTTTTTCGCCTGTTACAACGGACGTAGGCGGCCATTCCGCAACATGATTTGGATGAACTCATATTGAGTATGCCGATCGCTGCGATTGTGTTATACGCGTTAGCGGCGAAAATAGAGACTAGGTATTAATTGTTTATTTTATACAATAAAAACCTTTAAAAAGTTTTATTTTTATCTTTTTGTCACATTTTAATGTCTGGATTAAATAAGGTGAAAAATCCAGCATAAGCAAAAAACGCGAAAAGTCTTTATTTATTCGTGCAAAAGCAAAGAGTACTTCCACGATGTAAACATACGAAGACATTTTATTTAATCAATATAAATAGACATTTTTATTTAATTTTAATAAAAAAAATAACCTTGATCCCTAGACACTTTTGATGTGTGTAGAATAATAAGCCCAGATTAAAGTAAAGAATACATTAACGAGTTACATCCGTTGTTTTGCGCTACTGGAATACTGCGAAAGTAGGTTATGATAGTAAACAACAATGTAAATAAGCAGGTGTAAGTAACCTTAGAAAGGGTTAGAAGTATATTTGGCCAACTGGCAGAACTGTAATTAGTAAAATTTTCTACTCCTGGGTGCCGAAAGATCGAACTCATCATCTCACGATCATCCACGGAGGTCACGACCGCTACACCAATGAACGGCAATAAACAATCGTTTATTCAATGCAGTAACAACGGTTATGTAATACCAACATCATTATAGTTATCAGCAACAACGATGCTGTATACAAAACGTAAACAGCTGTTTCGTATACTAAACGAACTCGTTTCAATCCTTTGCCATTCAGATCACCTTCCGCATTTTGATGGGGTTCTCTATCCGTTGAATGTTTTGTTTTGTAGTTAAACTTTTATCATCACGCTTTTCTCTCGAGGGTATTGGCTGTGGTGTTTTGTGTATTATATCCGCGTTTTGACTGATATAGTTAGTTTTAAAATAGGATCAGCCTGTCTATTGTAATTTTTCGGGCGCAGTTTCGAGATTTGAAGTTACTGAGAAGTTCAATATTACTGCCAATCCTGGGACTTGAACCCAGGACATCATGATCATAGTTAGCAGTGCATAAACGAGGCCGTGACTTTAGTAGTAATATTATTTATCTTTAGATATCAACGGTCAATTTTTATTTGTTTTCGTATCTTTCATTCTTCAGTCGAAAGTCTAGGACTCTGTCCATTTTAGAATAGTTCAATCGGTTTCAGTTAACATTCTTACCGAGTTTGTAGTTTTTAAAAGCTTAATATTTTGTAGCTTACTGAACCAGATGCGTACGTCATGAACCAGATGCGTACGTCATCGGGGTTAAGAGGGTATTTATACCGGGACCGTTAGAGCTGATAGCCAAGCACTTAGTTACTTTGCTAATCGGGTATTTAATAGTTAATTTTGTGCTTAATCATTCACATCACACTTTCGCACTATTTAAGCGTCCTCAATAGAATTCACAGCTGCGTTAACAGCATTCTGTGCACTTGGGACTATAGTATGAAATGACAATAAGCATCTCAATGGGAGTGACCCAGGATTGAGCTAATAATGGTAATCTGGAATTGGGGAGACCCTATATCCAGTGGACAAGTCGCACAACTCTCACAGTAATAATAAACTCTTGCAACCAAACTGCTGTTATCACTACTTTAAACGATAGAAAATATTCATCATCTGTCCAATTCACACATAAAACATGAGAACCATTTCATAATGTTTTTATTATACCGGTTTTTAACACAGCGCACTGTGTCTTTATACTATAATGTCAGAAATTCATGACAAAACAAAACGCATTCGCCAAACGGCTGCCAATATGTGTTGCATTTACAATACAGGCAAGCAATTCAAAATGGCTTAGATGCTTTTGTTGGTATTAAATATATTATTATGTAAGTTATTGCAACTATTTGGAATGTATGTCAACCAGAATTATCCGTCTGACTGTTAGCGCAGAATAGCCTTTTTGTGCTGTAAAGTTATACCGTAAAGGCGGGTTACTTTAGCTATTTTTTTCAAATAATTTTCGAATTTGTTCTGTAGTTTGTATTGATATTATCTTTTTAGTGTTCTTATACGTTATAAAGAAGCTCAAGGATGTAATCAACAAGATGCGAAGTGAATTTTGAAAATATGAAAGTGTTTTTTTTTTATTTTTTTTATTAAAGTTTGAGCCAAAGTTGTTCTTAGGAAAGGGTTACTTTAACCCCATGAACTTTATCGGTGAAAAATCGCACTTGCAGCTATCAGTGGCCAAAGAAACCATCAAGGGCGGTAAGATTGAATATCCAGGAGAGGTTTAATGTAAGAAAAAACTTCGAAATAAATTAAAATACGATGTAAAATCAACATTTTATATTTCAAAAAGATTTACAGTAAGAAAATATCTCAAAAAATGTTAGGAAGGCAACAAATTTTCAAAAATTACAATAATATTATCATATACGGGTTTAACGTAACGATCTTAGATTTAATATGTAACCTTCGTAAACATATTTTACTTTTCAGTCTAATAAAATTATAATTTCAGTCTTAAGTAGGTATGAGAATCAACGTTTACAACAGGTACTAAGTAGCATAATCTAATCTAATACTTCACTCACTCATTCATTTCTGGAACAGAGAAAGAACCCTTTTTTTCAAATTTAGGAGGTCCAATCTTACACACTATAAGGTTCCAACTATAAAGCTGTTCATCTTTAATCGCGGGCCACCGCCAGTATGTCTTACCTCTTTTCATACATGTTATAAAGGCTCCTTCCTCGGATACTGATAAGACTTGACCTGGGTATTTGCGTGAATTCCAAGTTACTAGAACATGGTCGCCTACAACAAGGTCTAGATCAAGTTGAGGACGTGAAGCTCCACGAAAAGCTGGTGGCTCTAACGTATCCTGCTTTAACTTTTCGATTTGACGTACGGGCGAGACCCGCAAGTCTTTGTCTCGACAACCTTCTACATCCACCTGCATTGTCTCTTCCAGATGAAGAGCAGAATGGTCTCTATTATTCTTTCCAACGGCATCTTCAACTTGCAGTTTCGATTTAGGTTCAAAGACCGGTAAATCTAGAATTTTCTCTCTTTCACTATATTTTTCTTCACCGATCTGTACATCCTCTATGGATTGAAGGGGAGTGAAGTCTTTAAAACCATCAAGTAGCTGTTGCTCTACATCTCTTAATTGAAGAACAGGAGAGTCACAGTCCTCTACTACTTCACTCTCATGCTCGATCTGGGCTATTATGACATCTCGCTGAAAAACAGGTGAATGGAGTAAAAATCCGTCTCGAAATGCAGGTGCATCAGCATCACTAATCTGACTCACATAGTTGGCCAGAAGAACATCATCCTCAGAGTCATAAGGCATTATGTGGTCTTCAGTGGAAGAAGCTAGACTGATGGTCCTGCCACTGCAGCTTGAAGATAAAGAAACGTTGCGTTGTCTTCGTTTTGTTGCCCTTTTCTTTTCTTTTATAGTTTTTGCCTGCTGTAAACCCGATGGACCTGCTTCTGCAAGGTCAGTAGCACAGATTGATTTTCCAGGTGGTACATTAAGTTTCTTTTTCCTAATTGTTTTCTGTTCTGGGCACGCCTCAGCTCGGCTCTGTACTAATGTTTGCATAAAAGAGTTTCCGATAAGAGCTGCGTTTATAATTCGATCTTGTTTGGGCAATCTAGCTAATGGTTCCTCTTTATCTACGGGGTGTATGCCTGTCTTTCTGAAACCAGCAATCAAATTCGCCTTGGTCTCGGTCAAAGAATCCAAAGCGGTTTTTAATAGTCGTGGAAACTGATCCTTAGGTGTAGTCGACAGTTTCCTACCCAGTTGACTGTTCTTCCATTGAAGTAATACTTGCCGCCACTTGCACTTCAAAGGTCGAAAATATGCCACGTCTAGGGGCTGAAGTATATGTGTTGCGTTGGGTGGCAAGCAAATAAAACTAACATTGTGCTTCTCACACTCCTTCAAAACTGTTTTGTTAATATGTGAAGCAAGGTTGTCTCCAATCACCACTTTTCTTCCATTTTTCTTCTTAAGAACTGGCATAAGATGATTGAGAAACCAGTCTTCAAATGTTGCGCTGTCCATCCATCCGCTCTTTGTTCTATTGTATCGAGCGCCTTCGGGACCATTTTCAGTCCAAGTTGACCAGAGATGATCCGACTTATAAACGACGAACGGTGGAACTACTTCCCCAGCGGCGTTACCACATAACATGACAGTAAAATTAACTTTTGTAGCGTTTATTATTGTTTCAGGATATTTTGTTCCTCTTCTGCATAATATAGTCTTTTTTCCTGGGTCATCACAAAGGTTGCTTTCATCGTAGTTGAATATGTTTTCGGGTGGAACGCTTTCTAGTTCTTTGTCGATGTTTTCTATAAAATTGGAAATAACTTCTTCCGACACTTGAGCTCGAACTCTTTTAATATTGTTAGCAAGTCGCCGTGAAAGAGATTGATGTCGTGAAAGAAAAGAAGCCAACCAGTCTTTACCAGGAATGTTGTCCTTAAAAAATTTCACAACTCTTCCCTGGGATGCAAGGTAATTTTTTATTATAATTTTTAGGTCGAATGCTGTCAGAGGAAACCCATATTCCGAAAGCGCTGTTATGTGAGCTTCAAACGCCTTTTCTTCCTCTTCAGTAAATATAGTAGGTTTACCTGGTTTGTTAGGGTGCTTCCGGGTTAATTTGTTTTTCAAAGTGCTGCGAGGAATGTTAAACAACTCTGCAGCCGCTCTTTGTGTGAGCACTTTTGATTGGATTGCATCCAGACATTTTTTTAAATCTGCCTGGGTGTAGTCGACATATCGACGACTGCCAGGCTTTCGTCTGTACACGGATGGCATCAGGAATGTAGCTCTTTAATTTAGTTCTGTAACAAATTGATCAAAAATGTAAAGTTCTTCGCTAATAAACTTCGCAGGGCTACTTTGGCCCGCAGGTCCAAAGTTACCCGAAAAGGCGGTCAATGTATACCGATTTTCTAGATCTGTAATTTAAGTCTCAAAACATAACTAAATGGTATTTAAAAAACAATTGCCATACTCCTACATACATGCCTAAGAAAATAAATAACAATCCAATTGGAAAACTTACCAAAATACAGCATTACACATCAAAGTTTGCAGCAGAAAAAAACGCCGGTGTTAGTGTCAAAACTTCAAATGGCGCGAACATGTAGCGACGTGCACTTGAGTCGGTAAAACAGTTCCACAAGAATGCGTCTCCTATCGCCATCTATTAGTTACCGAAGGAACTACGACGTTTAGTTGTGTGGTCGCGACACGGTGGGCAGTTCAAACATTTTCTCAATTTGGGCCAAAGTTATGCCCTAGGGTCAAAGTAACCCGCCTCTACGGTACGTTGTTTGTTTGTTTGTCAGTCCAAACAAAAGTTTTTTTTTTTTTGTAAAAAGTTTTCGAATCAATTTAACCATACAATTATATTTGACATCGTGTTCAAAGACAACATCACGCCTTATTTCCCCAAAGGGTTGGGAAAATGTGTACCTATAGTACTTACTGTACATCAACATTTTGCCTGTTATGTTTAAGTCCCTTGTTACAGAGGGCGAGCCTATTGCCATCAACCGGGCACAAATCCAGACTCCGGGCTGCTACTGAGAAATTCCAGGTGGAAAAGCCCAATAACACTTTTCCCGACCTGTAGAGCTTGTAACCACTGAGACCAATGAGGCTGCCGATGGTCAAAAACAATCTACACCAAATACAAGCGAAAGGAACTATGATCTTTATTTTAGCCCACCGCGTTACAATTCAGGAGCTATCAAGTTCCTAAAATAGAATGATTGTTATTAATAACATATTATTAAATACTCTCCGAACAGCACTTATCAAACTACCCAACGCACAAGCGCTATGATTGTATGCGTTAAACCTATCATTAGATACGTTTATCACTCAAAATCATGGTACTTATCTGACAGGTTGCCTATTTATTATTAACTAGCTGCGCCCCGCGGTTTCACCCGCATAAGTCTCGATCCCGTGGGAATATCGGGATAAAAAGTATTCTATGTCCTAATCCAGGTCATGGTCTACCCATGAATCAAATTTCATCAAAATCCATTCAGCCGTTTTAGCGTGAAAGCGTAACAAACAAAGAAACATACATAAATCAAATCATACATAACCACCAATGTTACATGTATGCTAGTAACAAGGTGTTATCTAGTCTTCGTTTTTTAAGACTAGCTCGTGTCCTGGTGTAAATATAGCTTTTGGCCACGGTTTTTGCCTGCGTGGAGGTCGGAAATTATCACACGAAAACGTACTAACGGAATAAACATCCCCTATGTCCTGTATCATGTACTAACCCAGGTTATGATCTACCTGTGTGCCGAAATTCATCGAAATCCGTTCAGTCTTTACGACGTGAAATGTTACCAGGTAGGCATAGGCAGACTCATTATTTTCGCATTTATAATATTAGTGCTTGTGGCCATGTAATAACAGCCGCACAGGTCGATTGATCAGGATAAGCTACGGTATCCGCGGTTGGTCCGTGGATGTTATACCATCATTACATACCAAGACCCCCCTGTGCCTCGGAAAGCATGTTCAGCCGTTGGTCCTGGCTGTCATTCGTGGATCTTTTCTCGTCAGAAGCCTGTAAGTCTGACAACCAGCCAGATAGACAGTCGCTCCATATAAAACTGGTATTCAGCTGCATCGGGTTAGACTGGAAGCCAACCCAAACATATTTGCGAAAAGGCAGGCAGATTATTATGATGATAATTTATAATATTAATAAGGGTTTTATCTCTCTATGGTTAAATTCCTAGCCTAGACAGGATTGTGTTAGTAAAAGTTACTCGAATCTGGAATACTGGAATCTCTTCATTCACTCCATTTAATAATGTTAGCTAGAGTAGTTTGATGTTTAGCCAAGTCATTTACCGAAACCAAATTGTTTTTGTTAAAGATTAATTTATTAGTTTACGCTCAAACTAAGACTATGGCTTTTCAGACTGTTTACATAACTTGACCCAGATTATAGTAGAGTGGTCAGAAAGAGCGCTAAATGGTCGAGTATGAGTGTGTGTATGCGCAGTCAAGGAATAAATATGTTAAGCATATTATGGTTATTTTTACTCCGACTACGTTATTGTCAACATTTTGAATGGAAATACAGTTTCAAATGGTGACATGCGCCCGCTATTTGGAAAAGGAATTTGTTTAAAAATTGCTTGACATTATCGCTTCTTGACCGTACATACATTTATATAATAAATTGCATAAAAATTTAAACCAAGTCTCATATAAAGAAATACAGTAATGTATAATATGGTTCTAAACGGTATAGCATTTTTATAAATAGAAGAGAAAGAAAGTAAGATCATAAAATAAGCAATGCGAAGCCGAAAATGGACCTCATCTCAGCACAAGCTTGAACAGTAAAATATTACATGGCGTTACATAACTTCAACATAAATAAACACAATGCCAATGTCAAGAGGTAGACAGACACAAGGAGACGCCATGTGCTACGATCTTTATAACCCTTCCTTTTTTTTTCCACCTGTGTACGTCTTTTCATACATGCACACCGGTTTCGGAGTACCTGCAACGTCCTGACATTGTGTATTGTTGAGTTGATAACATTTCTTAAAGATAGAGACAGGTTTATCGCTCATCTTGTTGTTATTGAAATGATGTTTACCCCACTGAAATAATCTGTTTGGAAGGGGAGAAGTTTTCCCCGCTCCCCTGAAGTAATATTACGTTGCGTGCTCTATATATTTACTTAGTGATTATAACAGCTGATAGGTTCCTTTCATTTTAGTGTTGTGTTGACTTGATTATCGTCTTAAATACCTTTATTAGCAATTCACGTATAAATGATTTAGAATGTAAGTACACATACAATCATAATATTACGCCTTGTTCCCATGTGGGTATGCAGAAACTACAGAACGCCATCTGCTACGATCCTCACATACTTCTTTTGCTTCGTTTACGTTCATACATTTGGTCATACACAGACGCCGACGCCGGTTGACAATAAAAAAAAAAACGTGTTTCATATTCATATCAATCTAATTATTTGCTAACTGAGCCTTAACATCCATCGATGGATTGACTGTTTTTAATCTGATTGTAATCCTCAGTCCAACACTTGTCAAGAACTCAAGATATTGCTGATAAAATGAGGCTTTGGATTTGAATGAAATAGGGCTTTTACTAGGGTAGACAGGTAAATAAGTGAACCTTGACGATTATTGCCGGATACGGTGTTTGTGGAAACAAGGTTATTGCTAGTGTAAACCTTGACTTGGTTACGCGTTGTCTATTTAATTTACTTAACTAATGTTAAATTATGATCTAATCTAATATTATAAGAACAAATGATTTGATTTTTTGTATGTTTGTTTGTTGAACTTTAACGCTAAAGGCTCCTCAAATAGGCACGAAACATCACGTGACACAAAGGCCGGCTTATCGCGCGACGAGCGGTGCCTTTGTGTCGCGTGCGATTCGCGTCGCATGTCGCGTCTGTTTGAAGGAACCTAAAAGCGGCTGAACGGATTTGGTTGAAATTTGGTACATTGGTAAACCATGACCTGGAGCAAAACAGGCTATTTTTCATCTTAGATCGCAGACGAAGTCGCTGGTAACACTTTCTTTTTAATCAAGTTTAATTCATTGTACTATAACATCACACCTTGTTTCCCCATAGGGTAGGGCAGAGGTGTACCTACCTATAGTCCACCCACATTTCACCAGTTATGTTTAAGTCCCATGTAATAGGGGTGAGCCTATTGCCATACCAAATAGAAAACAACCTGGGAATTGAACCCAAACTTCAGACTCTAATTTTAAAGTCAAATGAAAGCTAATGCGAATAGATTCGCAGTTTACAATGCAGGTGGCAATATAATGTTTGTAGGTCAAACTCATTAATAATTTATAAAACTATGCTGGATCGTCATGGTAACAAAAGACTGCACGCAAATCTTCCACTTTCACCACTAGTGTTTATGCTGGACAGAAAAACCCTCGCAAGTTCATGCAGCAATTTGAATAAAGTCATCATGTTCCTGACCTTGTTCCTTGTTGCTTCGGGTCGGCGCATCACGTTTTTTCTTCCATTCTCACTTGTCAGCCGTCCAATCGTATCATTCACTCCTTTTTCTTTCATATCATCACTCACACAATCCATCCACCCTTTCTTTGGTCTTCCTCGACTTCTGCATCCATCAACATTGTTTTCATCCCTCCGTCCGTTTCATCCCTCCTCATCACATGCTGATACCAAGAAAAACAATTCCCTTTCAACATTTTTGTAACTAGCGCCATTTTCAAACATCCCCAATATACTAACTTCTTACTTTATCCAGTTTTGTCACTCCACAGATCCATCTCAACGATCTCATCTCAGCTAGTTGAATAAAGTATTTAACATGAAATGTAAAGAATAATGATAAAATCCTAATTGACGTATTATGTACTTTCAGAAGCGCGTGCACAAGCTATAAACTCGTATATTTATGTGTATATTTATTTACATATTCCTTACACGTGTTGGGGTGGTATCGATTTTCAAATTCATATCAGTTCAATGACTGAAACGTGTCTAGTTTAGTTATATGTTATTGAAGTATAATTTAATCTGCTTAAAATAGAAGAATATATTATGATACTTAATATTCGTAGCTGAAAGTTTATTTTAGGTTGATACACAGGTCGCCATGTAAGCCAAGCTAATAACTTAAACTTGTATCTATGTTTATTTTTATCCAGCCTACACGTGTTATGATGATAAATTATTTACGGCTTTCCCTTCTACGTCTTGAAGTTCAATGTCATTAAAATAATGTAATTAATAACCTATTATGTCTTTAAAAATACTTATAACTAACTCTTCAACCATTTGATTAAGAAATGAAAGAATACCATCTGGAATTTCGCAGTAGCAGCCCGGAGTTCGCTCCAAGTTCATACAACAATTTCAATAAAGTTTTTATATCGTACAAAATATAAAGATCAATTTTATTGTAAAGTGTTATTGGGTTTTTCCACCTGGACTTTCACAGTTGCAGCCCGGAGTCTGGATTTATGCTAGGTTGACGGCAATAATATTCGCCCCCTATTTCATAGGACTTAAACATAATTGGGTCCGACCTCTGCCTATATACCTCCGGGAAATACAGGCGTGATGTTATGATACTTTATGAAAAATTTAAAGTTATTACTTATAGTTTCTTTTTTCAAAGATTTTCTTACCATTATTTCGAATCAACTAATTCCTTATCAACTTTGCTTATTCTTTTTAGCGTTAGAGTTGCTTTCTCTCACAGATATGAAAGCCAAAGTTTTCATAACACCCGGCTTTTTGAGCCCACCGCAAAGACGTGGGTGAATCCAGTAACAAAATAAACATGTTATCGTGCCTGAGGGGTTTTCCATTTACAAAGAAACACGCCCAAGGGTCAGATTTTCATGCAGTAGTAGTAGAGCTGTGAAGGAACTCGTCCGAGGAAGTACTACCACTATGACTTTTATCTATTACTACTACTGGTACTACTATTTACTATGTTGCCGGTATAGTTCTAGGCACGTTAGACATTTCAGCTTGGTGTCTGGGATGGCAACGTTTCTCGTATTGCAGATACCACTCACTATCGGCGGAGTTTACCACTAACCATCAGGTGGTCCGTCTTTGTTTGCCATATAATAATCTGAAAATACTTACTTATATGAATTTAACTAGCTTCTGCCCGCGACTTCATCCGTGTGAAATTTCTTGTTCTATTTGTTGTGAGATTAGCGCGTTCAAACAAACACACTCTTAATCTTTATTATTAGTATATAGTATAAATGTAGTTATGCAGCATTTCTCATTGTTTTCTTGTGTGTTTCCAGGTGACGCGCTGCGTAGCGGTGGTTAAAGCGGCTCTGCCGCTTTAAATGGACAAACGCAAGATGCTGCCAAAGAGAGCGCGTATGGATAGCATGCGGGGTCCCATCGCAAACGGACCCTTGCAGTCAAGGTGAATAATATGAGCATTTAATTTTGTACTATAATGAAAGGACGTCCGGACGCCCGTCTAACCGAGCCCTACACAACACTACAAGTTAAATAGACAACTATAAAACATTTTCTGACCACAAATCATCGATCAAACAGACTAAACAACTAGTATACGAACTAACTACGTGTAATTAAATAATATAATTACAAGCCGCCACTGAACTAATTCAATCACCATCCACAAACAGAAACTCTAACAGTTTAGCAAAGATCGAATCTAGCGGAGTCGTTCGTCTAATTCGTAGGCTGGTGGCGACTCGCGAGTGAGCGCGGGTGGCAGTTTACAAAGCGTCGCCCGCCGTCTATTGGGCGCACTCCACTTATTCTTTTCTCGCGCTAATCCTATTTGGTTTCCATCAAAACTTGCCCGAAGGGTTGCCCCCCGCGCCCCACACCAGTGCCCCCGGCCTCTTTGTTTGCCACCAAAATCTGTTTTCGTCTGCCCCTGGAAAAGTTAGTTGGAATTCTGAAAACTCCCTCCTTACCCGCCCGGAATTACTTTCCCGTTTCGCCGCCCGAAACTTTCCCCGGCAATAATAATAATTCCGCTCCGCTATGACGAAAGTTTAAATTATTAGTTTAATCGTACTGGTGTGCTTTAATTATTTGCGGCGGGGCGGGGTGTTCGGGGCACGTCCTCTCTTCGTGATTAGCTAACTTGTCCCCGACTGTTATCCCCAATCTCTCCTAGTTTCCAATATTTGTCGGTTCGCTTAGTAATTTAATTTGTCCATTAATTTTGGTTTGTCTATTACCAAAGCTAATTGGCAGTTACAAACGTAATTTTGCTGTTCGGCGTATCTCTTAATCTAAATTGGAGTACCCAAGTTATTTAGTACTAAACTTGAATGCCTTTAGTGTTGCAGCGATTCTCGCAAGTTACTTAACGATTTATTGTGTTGTGTTTCATTTGTGGGTTAAACCATTTTCGGCGTATGGAAATGGTAACGTCCAGTCACGTTACAATTGTAAAATTAGATTGCAAGCTTAGAATTTGCTCAATCTGAAAATAGTCTGCCGCGTTTCAAATCAAACCACGTGTTATCAAGAAAAAGTGAGCTCACGAGTCGACGTGCGTCAGTCAGACGTTGTAGTTATTACACAAACGATATCAGAATATCAATAACGTATAAAAAAGCAGTTTGAATTCATATGTGAAAGATAATAACGAACATATTTACATGCAAATGTTTTTATAGACAACTTTTGATTTAATCCGCCAGATTTGGACATAATTGGTATTCAAGATTAAATTGATCAAAGTCACAATACATTTTAATCTTTGAATATAGTTTCATAATTATGTCGGAAATATTAACCAGAATTTATAATAAAAAATGTAATGACAATGCTAAGCCACAGACGATTAGATTTGAAGACTAAACAAGCCACATTTTAAATACTTGATCTGCTTTCAATAACTGTCTTGAACATCACAACTTAACAAGTTGGGTAAAATACGCAGAAATGAACACGCATGTAAAGGAAAAGAAACAGTTACTGGTGTTAACAATGTTAAACAACTATGAATCACAACGAAGTTCCTTAATTGTACTTTACTGAGTAATAATGAATGACTATAATTACAAATGAAATAGCTGTACCGTTCCTTAACGCTTCATTCATTGTGTAACGTGTCGCAAGCGCATTTAGATGTTGAATGCATATTGTTGCAATACATGATTTAACAAACTAGTGTCATTAATATTTTAGTCGGACGTATTTCGGGTATTCAAATGTGGCGGTTAACCCAGACCCAGCGGGATTTAAACTAATTTCTGATATTTTGGATGTAAAGCATAAAATCTTTTGTGTATTATTTTTATTAATTAGTGCATTTCAGTTCGGTTGTATTTACTTGTAAGCTCTTTAATTTCACATTCAAATTAGAAAAGGTTCACCGCGAATAATTTCGTGTATCTGGAAAGCATACGTTCAGTGCTAAATAATGAATTAACCAGTTAAACTTGGCATAGACATCAGGTTATGTTATTTTTTTTTTTTGTTTTAAGAAACGATCTACTACATGGTCTGAATAATATTTTGGAGCGCGTTTCCGTCGATACCGGTTATTCCGTTTATCTAACCCAAAAAATCCACCCTAAGGTGGATACGCGGAAACGCATGTCCGAGAATCCACCCTAACTTGTACGCAATAGCATTCAATGTGATTTAATTATGTCGAATTCAACATCAAAAATATCTACAGAAATAACTAGCCCATACGAAGTTTTCATCGGAAGTTGTTTAACCCATTAACCTAATGCTTAACACAACACCGTATAGTCTAGGGTGTTTAAAACCGTCATGTGTATAGAGCCAGCTTCGTTTGTTTTTGCGAGCCACCGGCAAAAGTTGGTGAAAATGACGGCCAAGCTCAATACGGAGAGATGAAAATAGAAAAGTAGCACCCGTACACGTGTTTGTAAACCGTTTTCATATGAGATGATTGATCTTAGTTCTAATAATAAACACTCTGGTATTGTTATAGTCAATTGTATGTGTTTACTTTGTATTTCTTTTAATACCTGCGGTTTTCTTCATAAAATATTGAAAATCTTGGAGAAGATTTAATATTGTGTAAGAAACTGGGGGTGTACTGTATGAATTTGTAACTTGGATTTGGCTCAAAAAAGCTGACAAGAGCTGGAAATTTTTTAATAATATGTATGGGACGTATGTTATAACGTCACAATTGTAAACGCTGTATTAAGATATGCTCAATTAGGACAAGACAATCCTATGAATATTTCCTCAAGGAAAGACTAATTTGGGATTAGGAATCCTTTTGTATATATATTGGTGTATAATACAAATACACATACATGTAATACATCGCCAAATATTACGTGGCCATGCCCCGATTTTATCCAAACGGCCGTTAGGCACCTGTTTTCTAGTATAACAACAACAACGTAAGACTAATAAAATACACAAATAAACTAGTAGCAGTTCTGACAAAATAAAAGTTATGTTACGTCGCTGAAGCGCATCGTCGCGTTGCGTTACGTCGCCTATTCCATTTATTTCAGCGAGTTCCTGAAATTGACGGCCAACCAATATAGAGGAAATTAAAACATTCTGTTTGAGTCTCTTCGCTCATTGTAAAAACAAATTTTCTGCTTTATTTAGTAGTATGAATGGTCAATTAGTATATCGCGTTGATCCAGTAATATGCCAGTTATGTCGCCAATATTACGGTCGTTCGATAACTTGCTGTTACGCATTCTTTATCACTTACGTTTTATGTAACGTTTGCGTCATTTATTATAACGCCTTTACGATGTTATTTATTACCACTTAGTGTTAATGTATGACTTGATATGAAAGTGCTTTCTCTCTCTTTGCACGGTATGTCGATACAACTACTAATATTAAAACTGCACCAGGCACAGCTTGAAATAATATCTAAGTAGTCGTTTTGTGTGACACAGGTATTTGAGCATTTTTGCTTGTGCAAACTTTGGACACATTATTTTGCATGTGAGTGTTCAAATCTCTAAAGCTCCGTCGAGCAAATCCAGTTCTAGACATAGCAAGGATAGGTCGTTTTGTGAATGTTCTTAGTTATGTATTTAGTTCTCCCATATTTTTTAACTTTTATAACTATATGTGCTTTCAAAGTTTAGCAAACTTTGAAACTTTAAACAACTATAACGTTCCAAGAATGTTATCTTTGAACATGCTTCAAGACTGAACTAAGTTTGTATAATGTTCAAATTGTTAACTAGTTTTTAATTTAAGATAGAGCCTAATATGGCTTTATGTTAAACTTAATTATTGAAATCAATAAAATAAAAAGATAGTAAAATATAATAGATACCTAATCAAATATGCATCGCAGACATCGACGCATTAAGGCTCCCCAAACAGGCGCGACGCGACAGCCCGACACAAAGGCGCCGCCAGTCGCGCTGCACGCGGTGCCTTTGTGTACGCTGTTGCGTCGCGCCAGTGCGAACGAGTCTTTAAATGTAATGGTTACAGTTTATGCATGGGGTCTAGAATCATGTGCTGAAGCAAATGATTTTAGACCCCCTAGCGTAGTAATCTTTCGTCGTTTATCAAATTTTTTTTTTTTTTTACAACCTACGTAAAATTTCAACGCACGAGTGTTCAGAATCATGTACTGAATCCATGGTAACAGATTGCGCGTTGATGTCCCTTCCACCCTGAATAATTATCTTAAAATGATCCAACAGGTTCTACAAGACAGAAGTTTTGTAGAAACTGTAGGAAAATCATAAATTAATATCTGATAGGTATCCATTTTCCTAACTTAATTGACTTTCGGTCTAAGCGGATACGACTGAATATAAGTTTTTCTCATGGCGTGACTGCCTTTGCCACTGTTACTAGGCAGTACCGATACTCTTCAACCGGACTTTTTTAGTACCGCGGTGTATGTGGCGACGCGTACGTGAGGCCTGTGACCAGCAGTGAATGTCTTTCGGCAGTTATGATGATTATGATGATAAGTGATATTCTTGATTAGAGTACCGGCCTGGTTTCAGGGCTGAACATCAGACTGGTTTTTAAACTAGCCTTAGCCCGCGTGATGGTCGAAAAAAAAACCTAAGTATAGAAGAAACCTCAGAGATTTCAACATTTATATCTGTAATTTTTATGGAGTACATAGTAAAGAGTATTACTATTCTATTTCTATTCTGCTCCTTGAAAATACATAAAATATATGACAAGTGTCATGGTGATCGGTTAAACGGTGCTGGAGTTTATCAATCTCATATTAACAACATCCATTTTTATATATTTATATTAACGATGATTTATATTTATATGATTCCAGGCCCCTAGTGGCGTTATTAGACGGACGCGACTGTACGGTCGAGATGCCGATACTGAAGGATGTCGCTACAGTCGCGTTCTGCGACGCACAGTCCACCTCAGAGATTCACGAGAAGGTGCTGAACGAGGCTGTGGGCGCGCTCATGTGGCACACTATTATACTGACCAAGGAAGACCTTGAAAAGTTCAAGGCGTTAAGGATTATAGTCCGTATCGGCTCCGGCGTTGATAATATTGATGTTAAAGCGGCTGGGGAACTAGGTGAGTTTGTTTATAATTATTTATCTTTTAAAGTAGCGTAAATAATAAAAATAGGTGGACGAACACACCTTCCACACTTCATCATTCCGGCAGAACATCTGCCGCCTGGACAGGAACTGCAGTGGGAAATGTGGAAATCTCTTTAACCATGGCGAGGCCAAGTTGGGCACTGTAGAAAGTTGTCAAATGGGGTATCATCGACCCTTCCCGAACACGGGTGCCATTGTGAAGACAACATTTGAGTCAATCGACACGAAAAGAAGGTTGAAAAAAGAAATAGGTGGCCGATTTGCCCAGTGTAGCGACTCGTTTTTGATAGGCCTGTATTCAACAAGACTGGGATCTGGCAGGTTCTTTTAATTATTTACCACCTCCATACGTAGAACTGTCTCTCATTTGCTGTGGGTGTTCTACGTGACAGCAACATCAGCAGTATCTATCATATTATTGGTTAACATTCAAGTTCAAGTCTGGTGGTGCTGCTGCGGTGCATATTACTCCAACACCATCCATTTTGTTTTTTTAGCTAATCAATCATACATAAGATTAATTTTGATTCGTACCTAAAACTTGAAATCATTTGTAAGTTGCCCGATTCTCAATGTAACTCGTGTGTTGTAAATGTTCCAGGCATAGCGGTATGTAATGTGCCAGGCTACGGCGTTGAGGAAGTAGCGGACACCACGCTGTGTCTCATACTGAACCTGTACCGGCGGACGTACTGGCTCGCCAATATGGTGCGGGAAGGGAAAAAATTCACAGGTATACTCAGTCACCAACATTTGTCAAGTTTTGATTGAAACCCCAGGAAACAGGTGTCTATAACTCTACCGACTCGCAATAAACACATTTCTCTTTCTTCCTTTACCTGTTTCCCTGGGTTTTACTCGCATCCTAGGTAACTACTTCATGTATACTAGAGGAGGTGCCCAGGAACTAAAAGCGATAGATAACATTGAACTTGCCTAGCAAAAACAACGCGATATCTGCTCGTCGCTGATTAATAACGCACCTAATAGCACACACATATTATGACAATCACTTTTTCATCCAGCGGATCACCAGAAAACTATGAAATATACCATATATTCATCAATAATAGCGAAAACTTGGGACGATTTTTGAATTCATACAAAACGTCAAACGATTGGCATCTCCGTTTGGTGTCGTCGAAATTTATTTTTGTCATTGAACTAAGTGATGTGACATAATAATTATAGACAATATGTACAAAGAGTACAGTAATAAACTTTATAGAAAAAAAAAATCGTAGGTGTATAACAGATGACTATATTTTAGCGACTGGAATTTAGTAAGATGAATGTTGAAGGGCGGTGAAGAAGCCCTTGGCGTAAAAAAAATATCAATTTTCTTATCATAAAATATATTTTTACATTTATGGTGATCAATAAAAATACTAATTTGGAGTAAATTTTTCATAATGAAAACAAACGGAAATTATCAAAATTCAAATCATTTAATCTACTGCCCAGAACTTACAAATCATACAACCACATCACAAAACCAAATGAAAGAAATACAACATTTCGAGAGGCCATGATAATGGCCTCTCGAAATTTTGTCACATCTTTGGCAAATTTAGAAACGCCAGGGATTAGGGACATTGCACAGTTGATCAAGCTGTATGCAGACAAAAATATTCATATTTACACTACACTGCCAATACTAACTTGTATTGTGTGCGTAATAAGCTTAAGGCTGATGTAAAAGAATAAACTACTCAGTTTACACGCAATATTAGGAAGTTGCAAGGTAGCCTGTTAAGGGAACGAAGGCGCCTGGATCTCACAACACAGGGGAGGTCTAGGAATTGAATTCACTTGAATGTAAAATTAGCTAATAAATTTATTCTTATTCTAGAATAAATAGCTTTTTCGACTGGACCTACCTGGATAAAAAGTTCTATGTCTTAATCTAAGACATGAACACAAACATTCAGGCAATCAGAGTGGTAACACTTTACGTCCAAATCAGTTCAGCCATATAAACGCGATTGAGTTACAAACATTCAAAACTTTAAACATCAAAGTAGCATTGCACTTGGCACAGTTCTAAATTCAAAGTATTATAAATAGACTTGAATGCGCTTACTTTACTCCATCACGCTCAATATCAGATTGTCATTGTTATTGTGGATTTTGCTGCCTGATACTAAAACCGCTTTATCAACAAAATGCACTAGTACGCCAGATTGACTTGGTATATAAAAGGCGCCCTCACTTCTTAATTTGTAGATATCTTTTTTCAAATTGCTTTATTTTTGATGAAACTAAATCATATTTTACTCTAAAATGAAATTCCATCTCCCATAGACATATTCGTCTAGTTTTTAATAGCAACATCCAAATAAAATTGGCTGTCGTTATTCATATTCACAAAACTAATGTTAACGTCAACATATGACGGAAAGTTCGCCCTTGAGATGTAATAAAACTCTGCGGTATTGTAATGAATTACTTTACTACGCTCACGACACGTGTAGGCGATAAATATAGCCATTCTTGAAGCTATTTTTAAGTGTATTCTACGTATTAATGGACACTGATAATGTTGTTACAATGTTTTACGCTTGACAACAAAGTTATAATTGTTTTTTACTTAACTCTTTGTGTCCCGAGGTCGCGATATCGAGCGAGACACAATAGATAATCATTGTGCCTCATTACGGGATTCAAGTGGTTATTGCGCGTTATCTAAAGTGGCTTAAGAAATAATTAACCTGTTGTTTGTTAATGTCGCGGTCATCATCTTTGTCCATCTTATTTGTTATAGGCGAAATTTGTCGTCTTCTTTCACACATCTCTAACAGCTCTCCTCCTTTTCTAGCTATATCATACATACATACATAAACTCACGCCTTCTTCGCATGGGGGTAGGCAGAAACTACAGAACGCCACCTGCTACGATCCTTACATACTCCTTTTGCCTCGTTTACGTTCATATATCTGGTCATACACGCACGCCGGTTGTGAGTACTACGTTACTAGCTATCTCGTATTCCATAAATATGAAAATAAAGGGATACGTTTGATTAGATACGTGTAAAGAAAGCCCTGTGATGCAACAGGGTGAAACCTCTTTATTTAGCTTTCTTTTGGCAATTCTGTGGCGTGGACAATCTATGTTGCAGTAGGTATAATCAAAACTGTTAGAGACTAACCATTTAGCCTTCATTCTTTGACAGGCTTTATTAACTTGTCCCATTAAGAGCCTCTTATTATGTATTTTGGCGGGTGGTTACTGTTTACTCGTGTCCCAGCAGTAGGAATATTATAGGCTGATTAGGTATGTTATCTTATGATATGTACACTTACTGTTTAAAGCAATCTCTGTAGCGTAGCTTTCCTAATTTACTAGAAAAGGGAAATTAACAGTAAAAGAATAGAATAGAATGCATTTCTTTGTCAGATTATTGTGCAACGTTGTTATGTTCGTTATATGTATATTTCGAACATAATATCGAACACTCACTGTCAATCACTTTCGGTCAATGTCTGATTGTATGTCGATCTAAATATGATTCGCGGCCGTATCAAATATTTATTTATAGAATTATTATCATAAAAATCATCAATACATCGCTCTAAGTTCATATTATTACCCTATTGAATGACTATTTCATGAAATCATGACATTTGAGCCCAAATCTAACTTAAGGAGTTGTATTGCTGATTCTAATGATTATAATTCTGTAAAGCCATATTTGTTACGGTCGCGCATCATATTTTAATCAACATACAACCTGACAGTGCAAAAAACGTAAGTATTTTTGAACTTCGCGGGCTACCTGATCGCATCCCCCTTAAATAAAAAAGTGGGAGTGATCCCGGTTCTTGACGGACAATATACAGGTATCCGTTTTTTTTTTCAGTCACATGTTTTCGTGAATAATTTACTTCAATAATTTAATCCTATTACATCCTAAACATCGTCAAGTCGGTTTAAGATACTTTATTTAAACATTTTGTTCTAAGTATATTATAATATCCTACATTAAGTAGGTAGGTGAGTAAATAACTATATTTATTTGCCTAAAATGTGGTTGTGAATGGTGTGTGTGGTTTATGAACCAAATAAAGATATAAAACTAGTGGATCTGTGAGCTGCAGACATCGCGAGTCTTAGAGAGCTTAAAACTGAATAAATGTTCACCGTGCACAACAAAATTCACAAATACAATTCTTAAAACAAACGGCGTGAAATGGGTGAAATCGTTTTTTTTTTTACGTTTTTAACCCCCATATCTCCGTCATGATGAAAAATTTCGAAAAACTGAATCGACAAAAAATTCCATATATTTTTCGAACCTGCTCACAAAATTTCACGAGAATCGGTTGAGAAATGTGACCTGTAGAGGAGAACAGCCATCCGCCGAACATCCGAACATACGAAACCCTTTTTGCCTAAGCTGAAACGGAGAGGCTTGGCTTTCGCTTCGCGCTCGCTCGGTCAATAATGTTTCACCCTTTATTTACCCTTTATGAGACGCACTTGATTTTTTTTTGACAACAGACAACAGTCATTTTAATTTACTAGAAAAGTGTACTGCACACCGTCGTCTATGTGAAATGCTAACATTGTTGTGTTTGCGCTTCAGGTCCGGAGCAGGTGCGCGAGGCGGCGACCGGCTGCGCGCGCATCCGCGGCGACACGCTGGGCATCGTGGGGCTGGGCCGCATCGGCTCGGCCGTCGCGTTGCGCGCCAAGGCCTTCGGCTTCAACGTCATCTTCTACGACCCCTACCTTCCCGACGGCATCGAGAAGTCGCTCGGGCTCACCAGGGTCTATACGCTTCAGGTGAATACATCATCCGCTTCGGTAGTGTCGGCACGAGCACTGAAAAATAATGCCTTAAATTACCAATAGCTCTATGGGTAAAGTATGGCTTGGACTGGAAAAGAAAGATTGTTATGGATCCACACCGATTGCGCCTATCCTAGCACAAGCACTGTTCAGAAAAGAAGATACTTTCTCAAGTGAACAGGCATGAAAGCATTTCCGACGATTTTCAGTTTTCACCGACTACACTGTAAAAGAAGCACGGCAAAAAAAAAACACATCGCAACGGTGGACGGCAAGCTAACATGCAATATTGTGGTCCTTGTGTTAGAGGTGGATGAGCAGTAAATATGAAATAATATTATCGATACACTAATTGTATGTTTGTTATTTCCAGGACCTCCTATTCCAGAGTGATTGTGTATCATTGCACTGCAGCTTAAACGAACACAATCACCACCTCATCAACGAGTTCACTATCAAACAGATGCGCCCAGGTGAATACCATTCAGTTATTATTATACTAGCTTGTGCCAGGCGGCTTCGCCCGCGTGGATGTCGAAATTATCCCACGGGAACGTACTACCGGGATAAAAAGTAGCCTATGTGTTAACCCAAGTTATAAACTACCTGTGTTCCAAATTCAATCGAAATCCGTTCAGTAGTTTTTGCGTGAAAGAGTAACAAACATCCATCCATCCTCACAAACTTTCACATTTATAATATTAGTAGTTATACCTTTGTTATAATAGAAAAGTTACGAAAGCTACTAGAGAAGAAGTATGGAAGTAAAAGACATGTTGCACCGACCCTAAATAAATTGGGATATGGGCAGGAGAATTATGATGATAATAGAAATGTTAGCAATTGACATGTCACATTAGTCATGATTTCATGAAATAGTCATTCAATAGGGTAATATGAACTTATAGGGATGTATTGTTGATTCTAATGATTATAATTCTGTAAAACCAACTTGTCACGGCCGCAAATCATATTTTAATCAAAATACAACCTGACAGTGACCTGCAAATTGCAAAAATCGTAACAAAATTTGAATTTCGCGGGCTACCCTGAAGGTTCCGCCTTAATATTTCTATAATAATGAATCTAGGAATCCATTACTATAGATAAATGTTTATTTTTTTGGTAACCGGCTTTTTGTTGTCAATTACTTAATTTCAGTTACCAAAGGTCAGTTGAAGTTTATATTTTTTTTTGGATTTACAATATTTACAGAGTTTTAATATCATTGAATAAAAGTTTAAGTAACTCAAGTTCACATTCAACTAAGTTTTAGAGGGCACTGTAATCTCTTAATAAAAAAAAAGCGATCTGTTGCACGTTGCTGAGTGAAAGACGTCCAAAGGAGGCCAAAGTCACTACACACTTTCGCGAACTAATAGGTTGCGGAAAAACTTTCTTCGCATTTTTTAAGAAAATTCAAAACATTTTTTAATATAGTTTATTTACATTTAACTAAAGTATGTAGGTACCATTTTGTTCGATAACTTTTTGCCATCTTGTAGGTAAGGACATGATCCCATTGCTATAGAAATTTTGGGACTTCTGATCAAAATACCGCGACAAGTGGTTTTGGCAGTCCTCTCGTGATGTTAACCTGACACTGCCTAAAGAATTCTGAAGAAACCGAAACAGGTGGAAATCTGAAGGTGCAAGGTCAGGACTATACGGCGGATGCATTAACACCTCCCAGCCAAACTCTCTTAATTTTTGCTGAGTGGCTAAAGATGTGTGAGGTCTAGCGTTATCATGATGAAAAATCACACCCCTTCTGTTGATTAATTCCGGCCGCTTTCTCTCAACTTCTTGCTTTAATCTTATCAGTTGTTCGCAGTAGAGTTCAGAATCGATGGTCCTGCCTGGTGGTTACAGCTCATAATGAATAATGCCCTTCCAATCCCACCACACACACAGCATCATCTTGTTGCGAGTTAACCCGGGTTTCGCCACAGTCTGTGAAGCCTGACCGGCCTTTGACCACGACCTTTTTCGCACGTTCTTGTCGTACGTGATCCACTTTTCATCACCAGTTATCAGCTTCTTCAAAAATGGTTCGGTTTCATTAAGTCGTAATAAAGAATCACAAATGAGTACCACGGTTCATTAGGTTTCTTTCAGTGAGCTCGTGAGGTACCCAAATATAAAGCTTTTTTGTGTACCCAGTTTTTTTCAAATGTGCCAAAACTGTTTTGTGGTCAATTCCCAGTTCTTCAGCTACGTCGTAACTACTGATATGCCGATCTTGCTCCACTTTTTCAAAAATGGCATCCATTTTATCCGTAATAGGGCGACCAGAGCGACGTGCATTTTTGACATCAAAATTTCCGGATTGCAAACGCTTAAACCAAATTTGTGCTACTCTCACAGACACTGCACTAGGTTCATAAACATCGCAAATTTTTTTCGCGGCTTGCGGTGCATTTTCAGCTTTTTTGTAGTAAAATTTTAAAATGTATCGAATTTCTTCATTAGATTCACTCATCTTGACAGTACGAAAAAAAAAAAAGAAAATCACATTTTCCTAATTTGAATTTGGAATTATGTTCTTTAAAATTTAAACGATACCAAAACCAGCCAGATACAAATAGTATAGCCAAAGAGATTTTATTACAAGTTCATACATACTATGATGCGAAAAGACTTTTTCCCCAACCTAATATTAGTAGGTTTAGGTTACCTACTTGTTGTGGTCGGTCCATAGAATAAGGTTGTGTTCCGTTGCAGGCGCGTTCCTGGTGAACACGGCGCGCGGCGGGCTGGTGGACGACGAGGGGCTGGCGGCCGCGCTCAAGCAGGGCCGCATCCGCGCCGCAGCGCTCGACGTGCACGAGAACGAGCCCTTCAACGTGTTCCAAGTACGACGGCTGGCTTATTCTGCAAAAACCTCACCGATCTGTCAACCTGTCTGATGCTAAGACTTGACAGTTTACTTTACCTGAGTTTTATCGATGAGGTTTTTACAGAATAGCAATATTGGTTTATTTGAGTTACAGCTCGACATTAAGATACAGGTTGGGGCGTAAATAGTGTGCAAATTAGTAAGGAGTAATTTAAAAAAAAAAGATAGGGAGGTCCGGTTGTAACGAAGTTCCTTTTGCTTTTCTACACTTGGTGAATGAGAGCTAGACCGAAAAAGTAAAATGTTGACCGTCTAAATGTATTATTTTGAGACCTGTGCTAAAAAATGCCTAAATATGCGGTGTTTAGATCCCTTAATGTTGGATCATAATTTACGCCACACCCTGTATGTATTTTGCATGATGGAAGTTTCTTCATGTACGTTTAATGAAGTACTATAGAGCTGTAATGCCACTAAAGTTTATTGTTGTTTGTATACACTCGTCAGTAAGTGGGTAATTCATATGAGACATTGCACGTTCGTGGCAGGGCCCGCTGAAGGACGCACCGAACGTGCTGTGCACGCCCCACGCGGCGTTCTACTCGGACGCGTCGGCGCAGGAGCTGCGCGAGATGGCGGCGTCCGAGATCCGGCGCGCCATCGTGGGCCGCATCCCCGACTGCCTGCGCAACTGCGTCAACAAGGACTACTTCCTGGGCGGCGCCGTGCTGGCGGGCGCGCCGCTGGCCGCGCCGGCCGCGCCGCCCGCGCCCTACGCCGACGGCATCAACGGCGGGTACTACGCCGCCGCGCAGGCCGCGCACTCCACCACGGCGGCGCACGACGCGCCCGCGCCCGCGCCCGCGCCCGCGCCGCACGCGCCGCACGCGCCGCACGCGCCGCAGCCGCCCATCTCCCTGGTCAGTGCCAGCGGTAATGCGACCTCATACTATACTGCACGCTGTCTCTCACTGCGACGTGACCCGACTACCTCATTCAACTCAATTCCTACATCATCCAAAAAGAACTCCTGTCCTGTAGCTAGTGCATGTTTTATTTTAATTATTTTTTATTGTGATATGTCACCAGCTGTCAGTTACTACACACAATGACACGAGAACGTTGACCCCATCATCAAAAATTATGATTCTTAATGTTATTGCTATTAAATACATATTACCTATCAGATGTGCCAAATATTCAAAAAAGCCCCTCTAATTTAGTAAAAAAAAACATTTAAATAGCTTGTTTTTAAAGATCATCGAGTAACGTATCTCTTCCCTGTGTTGCAGCCAATCAACACGTCGGATCCGGCCAACCATCAGTTGAACAAGCAGGAGAGCTCCGACGTCCATTAGGCGACGACGATGCGCTACGTTACAGTACCGTCATCACGCCGAGCGACTAAACAAACATACAAACAAACAATAGTTTTATTGATTCCATCGCAATTATGTCATAAGTACCTATGTCGTAAGCCAACGAGTGATATAATATGTAGTCGCGGCGTTTGCATAGAGGCGACACAACGCTTTATATTATAAAATAGTAAATTAGTGAGTCTTGTGCGTCGGCGTCGGTACGATCCGCGGCGAGTGAGTCCGTCTGTCCTCTTCCATTTTGTTTTATAGTGAAATACGTTCCTATTGCGGGGTTAAGGACAAATGGAGTGTGTACGCAATGACAAGACTTCTTTCCTCCTGGCACCTCACTAAATAGCCGAATTTGATTATAGGGAAAACTCAGGATTGGCACTCCATTTGTTTTCTACTCCTCTGTTTTCATAGTCGATTTCATGTTAACTGACAATAAAAATTACGATGGAAAAGATTACGACACTACCGAGTGTCTGAATATGAAAGCACCGATGATAAACGAAACTTGAAGTATACAGTGAGTCGGGACGTCTCCATTCTCGAACATGTTTTATATACGTCTGATAAATGAGACAAATAAATATAATTAGTGCATACGGCTTGTGTGTGTCTGTACACAGTTTTATTTCAGTGTGATTATGAGATTCCTTGTGAAACGCACGCCCGTCTCGATGCAAACGTCGCGCGATATGAGCGAATAGTTGATTCTGTGTTTGTATTTGGTAAGTTGGGACAGCTATATATAGATACTGTTATGGTAAAATGCGTGTTTTGATCGCGGGCCGAAGCGTGCGTGTTCGAAGTGTAGTTGTACGTGTAAATAATGCGATAACATGTCAGCACTAAAGCTCTACTTCACGCAGTCGAGCATCGCGGCGTTTGGTGAGGTGAGGCAGAGTATTAACTATGCCATTATAATCTGCCAATGACAAACGCGATGACCCACTGTTTGGAGTAGATAGTTTCAGTGTCAATAGTTAACCGCTGGTTCCATATTCGAGCTGCGAACCAAACCAAACAAGAATAAAATATAAATGTTTGACGTGCCCATCAGGCTTTGCGCTCGTCATATTTGTAGCGCAGAGTTCGCGGCAGAATTTGGAACCCGTGTTATATAATGGAAAGTTTTTGCTCAAGGGTAATTAATATGTCGGGTGTATTCAATGGTCATTCAAAGTAAGTTGATTGATAAGTTATTTTTGCATAATAAACCAGTAAATCAGAATCAGAGGTTTACGTTTGCAGGAGCACCTTACAACGATAGAGCAAATAGTAAGTTGTGGAAACTTGAAAGAATGTATATTCTTTAAGATGGAAGAATCCGTGATGGAGCCGTACGGCTCATGATTCGGATTTCGGCGGATTCATGTAAACGTGAATAAGGCATGCTTCTTCACATGGCCTGATGTTGTCAATGACAGAATAGATTGTAACACCGAGATGAAATATATGAATTTAAGAAATGCTTATGTCGTATGGAAAGTAAATTGTCAGTCTCATCCATAGCCTGAGAAGATAGTTAGATATTATCGCGTTATTCAGACGTACGTACGTGTGTGTGTTGTATCAAAGCGCTGGAGTATACTGTGTACTAGCATACGTTCGATGCATGGTCCCAGCTGGTCTATAAGCATTTGATCGCATTTGTTTGTACCCACACCGGCCCGGCCCGAGCGCATGCATTCGAACTGTTATTTTTAAGTAATCAACAAAAGGACTGTAGAATTCTATCATCACACTTTATTAACGAGAAAAACGGATGTCTTCGTGTTTCTTTTTTTTTTACTTTGAAAATGTACAAAATCATCCTTCATTTGAATATTTTTTTTAAATAGAGTTTAAGTGACGAATTTGTACATGAAAGAACACCATGATATAAAATTTAGAACCGAAACGCAATAGAGGGGCTTCGCCCTGCCGAGCACCCGTTTGACAATCGTGAGAATTGGTATTTAAAAATTAGTATTTACTTACAGTTTAGTTTAATGACAAAAACAATGTGTATATTTTATGAGAAAGTGAAAAGTTCTTAAATAAAACTATTGTTTTCGGATTAATTACCTGAGTGTTTTATTTATTAACAAACAATTGTCAACCTCGTGCGTCTTCAGTTCTGATTGACCACTACATTACAACAAATTAGGCCCTGGACACATCACGGCGCGGCGCCGCCACCGTGAAATGGCACGACGCCGCGCCGTGGTGATGTGTCCAGGCCCTTACTAATACACTAAAGAACTATTGAGATATAATATATTTCGACCACTGCCTTCTATACTTATCTAGCACAATATGTAAGTTACAAAAGGTCTACTATAATAAAATATACCTGCATTATATTTCACATTTGCAACATTCAAAACAAGTTTTACAAAATATATAACATTTCATGCAGTAATGAGATCATTAGTATAAATTGGCACGTATATTATTCCTAACAAATAAATTAACATTTTGGGGCTATAATTGTTATTTGTAATGCAAAAACGCTAGTATTGGCAGATAGTAAGTTTTTTTATAAACTGTTTTTTGCAATGCAGTTAAGGTCCGATAGGTCAGCAAAATTTTTTTGCTAAAGTGCGCGCAAGATAAGTGCGCTCGTGTTTGACCTTCAAGACTAAATCCCATCCCTGCCAGCACTTTCAGTCACTTTCGGCTTAATGATGGCGTTTATTTACTGTGGAAAACACGGAACACAGCACTCTTGACACCTGATATCAACGTGGAGATGGCGGCAAACGATTATTTACGATTTCAGCCGCGCGCAGACTTATTTTGCGCGCACTCTACAGTCCTTCCAGATATTTTACCTATAACAGCAACAACAAAAATCACTGATTTGAAAGATTTGTCGCTGCTAGCAACTCAACATCAACCTTAAAACGTGAATAAACATCAGTGATGCAAAACTTAAGAGATACAAAATTGTGAAAGGAATATACAAGACAGCAAATAAATGGTTTGTCAGACATTTTAAAACCCACCACCACAATATGCAGATACAACGCTACAAAGTATTTTGGCGCGTGGGCAAAATCGTAACTAACGTCGCCATCTTGTTTTGTGAATACAATTTTGTTTCTGTGACACAATTACACAAATGTTTACCAACAATAAAATTCAATGTCATTCAGGCGTCAAAATATCCATGTACGGTTACCAAAAGAGATAAGTAACCAGGTTCGATGGATATAGTTGAAGTTTAGTAAGACCGATGGACGTTTTCGAATATAAATATTTTATTAATAGAAAACAAACAGTTAATTTATCAAAAGAAAATTTCATTAAAAAACATCTATCGGTTTCTTAATAAAATTCAACTGTATCCATCGACCCTGTTTACTTATTTCTTTTGGTGAATGTACCACTCTAGTTTACCCTCAAATTGCTGATCGATCAGTCTGATGTCAAATCATATTGTGAGCTGTTGAGATTGGTTGACAAAAACAAACAACAAACAACAACAAACTTGGTAACTATGACCAAAAACGTAGCCAAAAGATTAAGGGCAAAATTAACAGAACTTACTTTGACTTTCATAGCAAAGTAAGCGTTTCATACAAATGAGAACCTTATTATTATTCAAATAATCTTTTCATTCGTAGCGAACGTGAGCAAGCGTTACGAACATGAACATTAAAACTATTGTAAATAATGTTAATATTTAATGTTACCTATCAAAGTAAAGTAAGTCTTTTTTAAACTTGCCCTAACCCTCTCTGGATTGCAACCCATTTCAACTAGATTTACAATTCTCACCAATAAACATGCAACTTGCAAATTATTCAAATCCACGTCACCTTAGTCGTTACTGTGTTTTCTGCGAGCATGGTGAGCATGGCGTGACCACCTTGAGTCTTCTCGTTTCCTCCGCGTCCAAAGCTCGCTTCATCTCGTAGTACCTCTGTTTGAACGACTGTAGTTCATTGTTGACTCGGTCCAGTTCCAAGCGTTGGTCGGTCACTTGGCGTTCGCGCATGTTTAGTTCTGAAAGGTAGTAAAGTAAGTTTTAAAGTAGGAATATTTTAATATCTGTAGATAGAATATAATATTATGTACACCTCATAAATATCAAATGGATTTTATTAAGTGTAAAATTACGTATATTGTCACGATGGGCGTCTTATCGCCATTTATTAACTGTAGTATGTATTATGCATGCAATTTTATTGTTATGCAAGCTAAGACAATTTTCTGATATAGTACTTAATGCAATTTATTCTAGATAAAAATGTAAAACAAGTAACTATAGCATTATTTTATCATAATCTTTGATTATGTAGGTTTCAACTATTAGATTTGAATATTCGAAGAATTGTTATTAAAATCCAAGAGTGTAACGTTTATTTTCGCTCAACCAGCACCCTAATTACGTAACGTACTATCTATCACAATCTAAATAATTTTGAAGCCTATTGCTAATCCATTACTTCAAATGGTCGAAAAATTTGTCTGCTCAACAAAGTAAATAACGCAATGAATGTTGTCGCAAACTGTCAAAATGAAACCCTTTCATATTGTTAGTTTGTTACGTAATTAGACCGCTGGTCGGACCTTTGCAATATTCAGATGATGTGCCCAGTGTCGCGTTACTATTAATTTAGGCCCACTTGCAGTCTTGCACTACAAATCACTTTATACATTAACCTCCTTACTAATAAACTTTGTTTAGCGTCTGTATAGTTACACAACGCTTTGTCTTCTTCTTTCGAAAGTTAAATTACTGATGACTGAAAGGGAGAAATCGGTGTGTAACTATTCACCACCTGATATAATACGGTTATTAGTAAAGAGGTTAGCGCTATAAGAATGTTTAACATAGTTATTTTTTTTGTCTAGGGAATCTTACGCAAAGCTAAGGCGGTAGATGGCGTCATTTGTCACCTAGGCACCAGGTAAACAAAGCAAACAAAAAATTTCGGTTATTTTCAATATTTTTCGCCTTCATTTCATCCTTGTAAATTTAAATGTAGGTTATTTTAATACCAAAAGGTTAAAAACATGCTCAAAGTATTTCTGACAGATTTGTTTTTGTGATACAATGTTGTGAATGAACTGTTTTACAATATACTTTTAAAAGTAAATAACAATAAGAATATTGTTCCCATTAACAGGCACCTAACCATAGTTACTTCTTTTTATTACTATAATCGAAGATGATAGAAGAGGCCTCAACTTCATGTTGTTCTGTTTACTTTTTTTATTTTTGATGTGAAACATCTAGTTTGGCGGGTAACACCTATTCGACGCGGCGTCACCACGCCAGCAGCGTCGCCACGCGCTCATAACTCTGCGAGATGAAATTAATTTTGTTTTATAATTTATGTGTACGTATTTTTTTTAAAAGATTTATTTTTTCTTTAAGAAATTCGGAATATATTATTTTGATGTGAAACATCTATAGCCGCGGGTAAAACCGATTGTTGGCGTGGCAATGCACGCCGTGGCGACGCGTCGTCACGATGTTTCATACCTGCCAGGCGTCCCGTGACAGCCCACAATATTTTTGATTTTTATTTGTCTCCCATATAACATAACTCAATGCTTATAACTATCATTATAGGTTTCATAACCTATTGCGTTGCGATAGAACGGTTTTAAATAGGTACGTTTAGCGCTAAACGCTTTAAGTGATTTGTCGCGCAACCAAGCCCATTTCTATTATTCTATTAAGTCTCATACCGGCAATTAAACATTTCATTTTAGTAGTCCTTTGTGACAATGCACGTTGCGTACGATTCAGCGTGATCTGCAAAACAAACGTATTTTTTTTATTCATAGACTAAAGTCTGCCCTAAATCCTCTTCCAAGTTACAAAAAAGCAAGTAGGTACTAGGTAGAGGCCTTATTAGGCAAGACAATACGTAACTACGTATTATTTTTAAAGTTTTGCTTAAAAAATACATTAAAAAACTATCTAAATAATAGTAATATCTAAAACTAATATCTAAAAAAAACCTTTTTAAAATTATACTGGTAAATTTTTATTCATTAATCCTTCTGAAACTTTGTTGTAATGTCAAGGTGCTTTTGATACTGACCATACAGTTCAACTGATAAAAATAAAAACATGGCACCCTTAAAGTCAAAACATTTATTTCAAATAGGTAGGCACAGAAAAGGCACTTTTGAACGTCGACATTTTGATTCTAATCGCCCCTTCCAAATAGTTTCGTATGGAGAAGAAAAGGCAAGAAACTCCACTGTTACTGTTTTACAATATTTTGTATGTACATTAATTATATAATTATATTATGTGAAGACGATGCACCTAGAATAAAATAAATATACCACAATAGGTAAAAATAAAATTTAAGTAAAAACCTTTTTAAAAACAAGCTTTTAATGAACTAAAAAGTACCAAATAAAACTTACGTTAACATAGAACTTTAATATTTTCTTAAAAGCTTGAGGCTTATCTTAAAGTATAAAAAAGACGTTCACGACTCAATCTGACTAGAAAAAAATGGCAGCTTAATAATAATCAATTTGGATTTCGATCAAAAAAGTCGACTGAAGATGAGTCTTAGCACTCACATCAAAATTGACGTCTTACCTAGATGGGGGTGACAAGTGCTTGGGAGTCTTTTTGGGTTTCCAAAAAGCTTTTGACACGGTGTCTGTCCCTATCTTTATAACTCGGTTGGAGGGCGTCGGTATAAGAGGTGTAGCTCTGGAATGGTTCAGGGATTATTTTTCGGGCAGATCACAGTCTGTTAGAGTGGCAGGGAGTGAAAGTGTCAGGTCTGGCTGTAATTATGACGTTCCTCAAGGTAGTACGCTTGGTCCCACACTATTCCTCATCTACATCAATAAACTAGGTAATGTGGGTGCCCTCTCTAGCCTTGACTTGCTCATGTTTGCCGATGACACCGTCTTAGTCTTTCATGGAAACACTTGGAAGGCAACTTTTGAGAAGGCCGAAGATGGGCTAGCAAAGGTTACCACCTGGTTGGAGGACAGCCTTCTATCCTTAAACACCAACAAAACCAAGTACATTTGTTTTAGTAAGACGAGAGTGAGCAAACCTACATCTGAGCATAATCTTAAGATACATTCTTACCCCTGCAATGGAGCTTTAAATCAGCTCAACTGTGATTGTTCAACGCTTTCCAGAGAAGCTTCTATAAAATATCTTGGTGTCACAATAGATGAGCAACTTACATGGAAAGCGCACGTGGTAGCTGCTGCAGCCAGGATCAGGAAAATTATATATACTTTCAAAAAGCCGCGCAATGTTGCAGAAAGAACGCTCTTACTTCGGACGTATCAAGCTTTATGTGAATGTATAGTTAGATACTGTATTTGGCCTTGGGGCGTTTCAAACAAGACATTTGTTATAGAAGCAGAAAGGGTACAGCGTGCGGTGTTAAAAATGCTAATGCATTTGCCGTTCAGGCATTCAACACTCGATGTGTACGAAAAGGCTGGTGTACTCACTGTAACGAAAATGTTTGTATACGAAATTCTACGTAGATACCACAAAAGTATGTGCCAACTCTACCTGTGTCAACCAGGCGAGTTGAACTTTGTCCAGTACCTCGACCAAGAACAGCTTTTGGACAAAAGCACTTTAACTTCATTGCCCCCTACATTTACAACAAATGCAATAAAATTAATTCAATACGTAAATTAAGCAATAATAAATTTAAGGAAGTTATCTACGAAATGTATGGGAAAAGACTTTTTGCGATTTCTGACTTTTCTAGTACTCAAACCTCAGTTGGTCCGATAGAGGTTATTGATCCTTACCTTTATGAAACGTGATCGATTGGCATAAAAAAAAGTTTTTGTGAAAATTTGCCCATGTTCCTGCTGACTGTACTTTTTTTTCAAAATCTGTGAATGCAAATCAAATATTCTCAAAAAGTTAAGGAACGTCTCCTAAGACCGTTTTGCTGTAGCTACAACGTGCCCTTGCTGCCCCATCTCAAAAATCCATCTCGTATATTGGACTCATCAAAACGAAGTAAATGACTCCAAAGTCAAGAAGTTTATTAGTAGCCGCTGAAGAGTTCTGCTATCCACCTCCGGCTCCATCATCAAACCCTCGTTGCCTGAGCCCAATGTATTGGACTCGTCAAAGCGAATCATATGGGCGCAATTCGAGGGGTTTACTAGTAGCCATTGAAGAGTTCCATTATCCACCTCCTAGCTCCATCATCAGATCAGCTCCAAGATACAAAATTATGGTGTTGTCATGCGAACTACATATACATACAAAGTTTCATTTCGATACGACAAATAGAATTAGGGTAAAATTGACATCTAAGATTTGTTAACATTGTTTTATTGAAACAATTTCATTTTAACATTATTAGCTATTAATAAAAGCGTGCTAAAAAGGTTTTACTTAAAATTTATTTTGTACCTACTTTTTAACACTAGAATTTGTTTAAATATCCTTTCTATCACCTTCACTTGAAAGATTCTTACTTTTATAGACAAATCCAATGAACCCAAACACGCTTTTACACAAGTCATGGTGTGAAGCCAACCGAGTTGCACTAATCAAATCATGCCATACTTTAGAACGGGCTATCATAGTTAAATGTGTACTTATACATAATGTCGTGCCTGTGCTGTTGACTGCTGAGGAGATCTCTCGTATGGAGCCAATCCTGGGTCAGCAGACAGGTCATGGTGTAAGAAGGCGTAAATAAAATTTTGTGTCTGTGCTGTTAATCTCAAACTCAAAGCATTTATTTCAAATAAACCAATTACAGGGACTTTTGATTTATCAAGGGGTCGGTTGGTTCAGAGAGATAGTAAAGATAGTTGGCCATTCCTAAGCGAAGTAGGTACCAATGGAGAAGAACGGGCAAAAAACTCCGTTTAGGAGTTTCCTGGTTTGGAGCCAGTACTGGGAGCAGCAGCCAGCTCATGGTGGACTTTAGAACGGGCTATCATAAATAATTGCGTATATAAAATTTCTTGTCTTTATTGTTGACGGTTAAGAAGTTCTCTCGTTTGGAGCCAATCCTGGGTGTAGAATCAGGTCATGCATCATTCAAAAAAACATTGTCTTTGAAACAGAATTAACATGTAAAATTTCAACGCCGTAGGATAAGAGGAAGAGGTTTTAATTCAGCTTGCAAGATTTGGCCTACACAAACTAACACAAACATTGCAAGTTAAATAAAAGTTTGTAATAATAATTAAAAATAAGCAATGACAGATAAATTAATTATGTGATAGATACAAGGTGCTCAAATATTTACAAACTTTGTAAAAGTATACGATTTTCCTAAAATGTTTACAAGTAATATGTCAGTGTGTCAGTTAAGGCGCAGATATACGACTTTTAATGATTTCAAATTGAACATCACGTTTAAACGAATAGTCTTATTTGTTTGAAAAAAAAATATGATAAACTAGACTATTTTCTTCATAATTTGATAGGTAAATATTTGAAATTATATTTTTATAACATAGTGTAATTAATTTGTAAAGTAATGTCTAACGCGAACACAAAAACTATAATCACACAAAAAGTATCGGGCGTATTTTCATGAAATCTGCACCATCTAAAAGATAATTTAATTACCCAAATTTTTTATACGGCTTTTATTTGTATTGTGTTTGATAAATCAAGGTGGGTTGTTTTTGCGAATAAACTTGATGCGCGTTGAAGCGGGGGCTCTTGCGGGCGACGGGCGGCAGTGCATCGCTGACCAATGTCCGGGTAGACGCTAACGCTCTGTGCAATTTTATTCGCTTAAGTTTCGCATGCTCCTCCCACTCGCTCAAGGTCGCTGGCACTTATTGTCGCCTTAAAGTAACCACAGAAAGTAAATCAATGTCATAAAAATAATAAATTATACAATGACATTAGCAACCAGTTTAATCTTGTCTAGACTCTAGATTGTCTGGAGCTGGACCAACATGTTTCCAAGCATTCTTATCTTGGACATAATCGTCTAATTTGTAATAAACTTGTTTACAAAGTGTAATTTTTGTATGAGTTTTAAATTTACTTTCCTCTAAATGCAATATATCACAAGGTATTTTGTTGTAACATTTAACACAGTAAAAGATGTATGTACTTTAGCTAATCTGAAACATGGTTGTCCTTTATTTCTAGTATTAAAATTATGTCTATTTTATTAAAAAGTTGTTGATTTTTTCTTATATACATAATATTTGTATAAATGCATTGGCAAGGTATCGTCATAAAATTAATCTTTTTAAGGAGTTCCTTGTTCGCGGCGACTTGACGTAGATTGAAAATGGCTCTGACAGCTCTCTTTTGCAAAATAAAAATGTATTCAATATCAGCAGCTCGACCCCACGATAAAATGCCATAGGTAAGACATAATGCTGTGGAAGTAGTTAAAATAAACCAAACGCGCGGTTTCTAAATCTGTTAACTGCCTTATCTTTCTAACAGCATAAGCGGCCGAACATAGCCGCCCCGCAAGAGATGTTATATGAGGTCCCGTTGTAATTTCTCGTCTAGCGTGATTCTTAGAATAACCGTTTGATTACTAGTTTTTCTCCATTCAATATAATGTCACATTCGCTACTTATGATATTAGGTAATTTAAATCCAATGCATTAGTTTTTTTTTTTTTTTGCTTTCAAATTATTTACTGTAAACCAATCTTGGATCTGGAAAATAGAGCTATTCACGTCGTCAGGATTTTGTGACTGTTGGTCTATTAGTCATCTGCAAATTAATAACACCATCTTCGGTTGATTTTGAAGTATTTGGGGTAAACCATTAATGTAAACTAAAAATAGGATTGGACTCTTTCGTACCTTGAGGAACGCCCATCGCCATTTAAGACCCTAATGAGTTTTTACGCCGTTTACTTGAACATAAACCTTTCTATCTTTTAGGTATGATCTTAGTAAATTAAGAGCTGTATTCCTAATCCCACAGTGCTCTATTTTCAGCAGAAGTGTCTCATGGTTTACGCAATCGAACGCCTTAGAGAGGTCGCAAAAAAAAACCGATGGCATCTTGTGTTTCTTCCCAGGTGTTAAAAATGTTCTGTATTAGGGTGATACCAGCGTCAGTGGTACAACGCCCTTTGGTGAAACCGTATTGTTGTTCATGAAAGATGGATTCTTTATTAAAGTGACGTAACATTTGATTTAGCATCAACTTCAACACCTGACTGAGAACTGGCAGAATTGACACAGGCCTATAATTGTTGGGTTCTTAACTACCACCTGATTAGAACAAGGAACTTTTCATTTGAACAATGTTCTTTTTGTAGACAGGATTTTAATTCAGATTTGTTATAGTTGTAATGACAATCATGTCATTTGGTTTAGATGGGCTTTTATTTTTATTCATCTTTTTGATAGATTCTTCTGTATTTTGTGAATGTGAGAACGTTGTAGGCCTAACTTGTAGACTGTAGATTTGTAGACCTTTTTCAATTTTGTTGACTACCTGTTACTTGTTGACAGGCCTACACTGTCCTCCCATACCAATTAACACTGTAATTTGAAAATATTGTAAAAGCCACTTATTTTTAAAAGAGTAACTGTGGAGTTTCTTGCCGGCTCTTTTCCATAGGAAACAACCAATCAACCAACCATTCCATAGGAACCGTGCACCTAGCTTCTGACGTTTCATAAGTGCTTAGGTAGGTTTATGTGAAATAAAATATTTGATTTTGATTTTTTTGATTGAACTACTTTACTGTGTTTCTTGAGATCCGGAAAGACTCCTTGGTCTACACAGCAGGCTTAGCACGAGCACCGTTTTGTCGACGGAAGGATAGACAAAAATGATGTTCTGAGTAGACAGTACAACGGCAGCAAAGTAGAAACAGTCAACTGCACTTTTACGAAATTCAGTAGTTTATTCACGTTTTTCTTTTATTTTGCTTATATCTCGAAAATGGTGTGTCCTATCGCAAACATAATGAAAATTTCAATCCCCTTTATGTAACTCCTAAATCCCTATAACTCAACAAGTAGGTAATAATTTTTCACATTTTCCATACAAAATGTGAAAAATTCCATTTTTCCATTCTTTATGTATACTTTGTGGCCGTCGAGTAAAAAGTTTTCTACTGTCTTTAGCATGGCGATTACAAAATCAAATTGTCTTCATTACCTTAGACAACTGTCAGTTGCCAGTGTGATTTTGACAGTTTGGGATGGAAAACTTTCTTCTGACTTAAAAAAGGACCTAGACAACGATCGGTAGAAACAAAAGACAAAATGACAGATTGTAGAAGGATTTTTACAGTGCGATGTCACAAATGGAGAAAAGAAATGGCTCTTTGTACAGAAGTAGGTAGCTATGTCTATTCTTCCAAGAAATAGAAAGCGTCATGCTAAGCGTGCTGATATAAAAAATATGAAAGCTAAATAGGGTGCAATGGTTTCGATGATAGATCTACAGACTTCTACAACGCCTTCTCTTGGGCTTTGCCGCAGTCGGGAAAAAAAAGAACCGATGTAAAATTCAAAGTCATAATTAAGACTTGAAATGCTGAGAACACGTCAAAGTAAGTGTTAATCCACTTTCATTGGTGATCGTACCATCTTTGAAAATTACGTAGCTATCAATAGTGTACCTAACATCCTAATAATCACCTGTATTTCAGGACTAGGCTGCAGCGCCAGCATGTCTTTGACGGCGGTGTACAGGTTGCGGGTCTCTTTCAACTCGCGATCCTTTAGGACAAGCATCTCGCTCTGAGTCAGCACTTTTCTGTAAAAGTACATATAGGTATGTTAGTATACCGTAATATAATAACTCCCGAGTAGGTACTCTAGGTACCTACAGATATCCCAGAAAAAGTATGCGCTACGGCAGAGCTGTTACAACCATAGAAGTACTTGCCTATTTTGTATTACTATTGTTAGAAAATATACATTAACAACTATGCAATTCCAAAAAACTTTTCATAACTTTTGAATTTCGGATGAGCTGTGACCGCGGTAGTTATGCGACGGAGAGAAAACTATACAATTGCGCAATTATAGGTGTACCTACCTATTTATAAGTACTACAAAGCGCGGCAGGACAAAACTTTGAAGTCTGTGTGTGGGGGTTACCACATTTGCGACGTTCGTGCTAATTCAGCAACACGAAGATATCAGAAGCGCATACATTATCTGGTTCAACTGTAGGTACTTTACAAAGACAAGATCAAACTGTGAAAATGAAGAAGTTAAACAATAACTAAAAATAAACTGATCATCTATCTTGTAAATATAAATACTTATAGACAACTGGCTGACCGGACAGACGTTGTCCTGTTTCCTAGAACTCGATCGCAGCGACACCTACTGGGTCCAATTGTAAATTTAAACAAACCAGGGACCCACTCAAACATTTTTTTTTTATCAAAATCAGTGCAGCCGTTTAGGAGGAGCCGTAGGTCAACACCTACGCGGTCAAAATGTATGTATGTATATAAACAAAAATAACCGGCAAAAAAAATTATACGCTAGGCAGGGGCGTAGCTACCGCCGTATCAGCCGTATAAATCATACGAACCCCCAAGCTACAGGGGCCCGCAGACGCGACGTGAAAATTAGTAAAATATTATCCGTAATTCTTAGTGATAAAAGGCCAGTAATGAATGAGTACCTAATAAAAATAATAATAGTGCACAGATGTAAATAAAAATAAGTCAAACTATAAAACAGTGACTAGTGACCAAGTGTTAGTGTTACCTACGTATATTATACACAAACAGTGAACATAATATCAAAGTTCATAAAACAATAAAAACAAGAAAACCACAAAAAAAAAACAATAAATAATAAATTAAAATCAAGTGAAGTGACACCTAAAACAGTGTGACTCAATAGCAAGTGCGAAATTCATAAAACTTGTAGTCGCTAAAACAAAGTGACCAGTGTTTGACAGCGAAAAATTCTAATCGCATGAGTCATTTCAACCGTTTTTGTTTAGTTTAAATATTGGATCTAATCATTGCAATCCTCAATTTCAACACGGTATCTTAAGTTCACTTGAATTAGCGGCATAATAGACTACACCTGGGCGCAAGACGAGTGATCGCAGGTTCGAGCCTCGCAAAGACCCGTCTCTTTTTGTGAATTCCAAGATTCTACATTCTTACACAGAATATTGAACAGTTCAAATTACCGACAAATTTAAATTATTATTCCTTCAATAATTTCACACCAGAGGGCGGTACGTTAACTTCGAGTGTTTGGGATATCTTGTTTATATTATAACCGCAAAAAGATACACTCAAGATTAAAAGTAAAAGTTATCGCCATTATCTATACTTGCAATAACGCCATCTATCGGCGAGTAACAGAACTATCTACTCGTTACCAACTGAATCATACCCTGCGCAAGCGCAACCAATTAACGCCTAGTAATTTGGTGCTACTCCAAGAGAGGGCGTGAATGAAAACGACAAGGCGCGTAACTGTCTTGTTATTGCCCAATCTTCGTATATCTACAGAATTATTAAGGTATTGTAATGGCAGATGAAAATATTACAATACGTCGCCATAAAACACTGTTGAACGAATCATTTAATCTCTCTTTTGAATCCACAAATTCAGAAGTAAGAAGACATAGTCTACCGGACCTGTCTACTGGTTATGATAGTGATAAAGAAGACTTGAAAAAGGAATTATTACAGCTTAGAAACGAACTCGAAAGCGCACATTTAGAAATAGTAAAACTAAGTGAAGAGAATTTGTCGCTTAAAGACGCTCTAATCAAACAAAAACTTAAAACTCAAACATTTCATAGAATTTGTTCAGAACCCAGGACGAAATCGATGGCTCCAAGGAAGAGAATATCAGGAAATTTGAGGCTGACATTCGACGACGATGACAACACGAGTGTGATCGATCTTGGGCAGAATACATTAACCAGCGTCTCGATAATAGATGGCGCTACCAGTTCATCAACAGACCCTTTACAGGAGAATGGAAATTGCGCCGCGACTGCAGATGGCGCCACTAGTACATCAACCGACACTTCACGGGTGAATGGAAATTGTTGTGTATCTTCCTATGTAAAGCCCCAAGTGGTAAACAACGTCCAACAACCAGAGGGGCCAGCCCAGGCCTCATTTAATGACGGTCAGACATTAGTTTTAAATCGTCCAATTCAAAAACTTTGTATCATTAGTAGCAACGAAGTAAATAATATTCTCACCTTGGCGCTAAATACGTTTCCGGGTTATGATGTATGCCATAATATTTCAACAAACTGTGGTATTAAACAGCTACTCGTTAATCTTAACAAAAAGCTTGTTAACTTCAATAAACAAGACTACTGTTTGATTTTTATAGGCGAACATGATTTTGGGACAACTGTAAATTATTATGATCTAGTTAAAATTATACGAGAAACTTTAATGTCATTTAGCTACACTAACATAGTATTATGTTTGCCTACCTATAAATTTAATGGTTATAACAACATTTTTAACTCAAGAGTAGAGACTTTTAATACCTTATTATACCAAGACATTTGTAAGCATAACTATGCAATAGTATTTGATTCCAATTCGAATCTGCAATACGACAACACAATGTTTTATAAGCGAAGTGGAGTACTAAATGGACATGGCATGAAAACTATTTTTAATACCTTAACGCACTACATTTTCCAAGACTACAAGAGTCTTTCCACTACGGTTTTGTCATCTAAACTTAAACCTCGTAAAGGCACAATACCCTTTTATTTCTCAGCGGTCACAAACAATAATAATTCCATAAACGACCATGCTTCCGTATTAACTAGTAAGGACAAAGATCAGTTTTTTCGTAAGTAAAGGCAATAGTACCTCCTTGTGTAGTATTGTGCACCAAAATATCGCAGGCGCACTTAGGAAAATGGACAATCTAGACTTAGCCCTCAATGAACTAAGTGAATCAAATAAACGTGTTATTGCCGTATGTCTCACCGAACATTTTATAATTAAAGGTGAGGAGCAATTTTTAACGCTTCATAATTTTCATGTGTCGACCATTTTTTCCCGGCAATTACAACGGAGAGGGGGTTCTTGTATCCTATTACGCAATGACCTGAAAGGCGTGGAACTGCACGATATTAATAAACTGTGTATTGAAAAACATTTTGAAATCTGTGGTTTAGAAATTCCTGAATTAAAACTAATTATTATATGTATTTATAGAACTCCTAATTCCAACATAAATGTATTTTTTAACAAAATGAATGAAATGTTATCTAAACTACGCCATAAACAACGTAAATTAATTATTTGCGGTGATTTTAATATTAATATACTGGCTCACGATACCGCAAGTACTCAATTCCTAGAACTAATATCCAATTACGGACTCCAGTGTCATATCCAGGAACCAACACGACTAAATAAATGTATCGACAACATTCTTAGTAACATTCCAGGAGCAGTAGGTAGGACGCACAACTTCTGTCTCTCGGATCACGACACAGCACAAACAATTGAATTTGAAACAAAACAAATAGAAAAAATATCTAAACATTACTACACAACTACTCGTGATTATAGCAAAAGTAACGTAAGTAAATTTGTAGAGTGCATTGGCAGTTTAACTTTTTGCGAAATATTTAATAGATTAGATACAAATGAGGCTTTCAATGAATTTCACGAAGAAGTAACATTATTCTTTAAACTTTGCTTTCCCATAATAAGACGAAGAAATAGTTTTAGAACCGGCAGAAGTTCTTGGATAACGAAAGGTCTTAAAATTAGTTGCAAAACCAAAAGAACGCTAAGATACAACTACTACTTAAATAGAAGCAACATTAATAAATTGGAGTATATAAAATATTCCAAATTGTTAAGGAAATGTATAAATAGCACTCAGTCGCTTTGTAACCAAAGGTACATAACCAACTCTCGCAATAAAGGTAAAGCAACTTGGGACGTAGTTAAACGCTATGTGGATGTTTCTATACCTAGAACTGGTAAATTCATTGATAATATTGTCGACAACGGATGTACAGTTACATCTGGATCTGACATAGCAAACATATTTAATAATTTTTTCATTGATGTAGCTAGGAATTCTTGTGGTTCTACTTCTGTCAATAATGAGTCTGAGCGTCGCACATCAAATTTAAAAAGTAACGATTCGAGTATTTTTTTAAATCCCACGGATGCAAACGAAGTTTTCAACACAATGATTTCATTGAAGAATTCTAAGTCGGCAGGGTACGACGAAATTAATTCCGACTTATTGAAACGTATTGCCCTATTTGTATCGGAACCATTGGCTCACATTATAAATCTGTCTCTGGAACAAGGATGTTTTCCAGACAAACTCAAGCTGTCGATAATAAAGCCACTACATAAGAAAGGGTCAAAATCAGATAAAAATAACTTTAGACCTATTGCTTTAACCCCGGTCCTATCTAAGATCTTTGAAAGAATTATGCTCAAAAGAATAGTTAACTTCCTAGATAAATATGACATTTTGGCACCGGAACAATTTGGTTTCAGGAAATATCGGTCAACGCAATTAGCTACCTTCACCTTAATAAAACGCATCATTAATAATATCAACAATAAGATCCCAACATCAGCTCTACTATTAGACCTCAGTAAAGCATTCGACTTCGTTGATCATTCGATGCTCATCTTGAAGCTTGACAAATGTGGAATAAGGGGTTCTTCTTTGTTATGGTTTCAGTCCTATTTACAAAATAGGAAACAATTCACTAGGATTACTAAATTGGATACTGTAACAAATAATGTAGTTGAGTTTGACTCGAATCAAAGGATCATTTGCTCTGGGGTGCCACAAGGTAGCATCATAGGGCCCCTGTTATTTCTTATTTACGTCAATGACCTCCCAAGTGCACTCGCACATGATTGTGTCTTGTTCGCTGACGACACAACCATTATTATGAACTGTAAAAATATTGATACATATGAAACGGAAATAAATAAAACGTTAGAAGATGTTATTCAATGGCTAGACACAAATAAATTAAAAATAAACGTAGAGAAAACGAAACTAATTAACTTTAAAACGTATAAGAGTAAAAACATCGAATTAAATATCAGTTATAATAATTCACGTATACAACAGATAAACAGCGCCAAATTCTTAGGCATTATTCTGGATACACATTTTTCATGGAAAGAACATATTAATAGTTTATGCATAAAAATAAACCAGTTTGTTTTTGCACTTCGAAAGGTAAAAGACATAGCGAGCAGACATACCTCTATTATTGTGTATCACGCTTACATATGCTCCATTATACGGTATGGCATAGTTGTCTGGGGAAACTCCTAACTCCACCTCCTATCACGAGGGTGTTCATAGCTCAGAAAAAATGCATTCGAGCACTGTACGGTATGGATTGGTCGGAATCCTGTAAACCGATCTTTAAATCCAAGAACTTACTAACTGTTCCCTGCATATACATTTATGAAGTAGCAAAATTTGTAAAATACCACAGTCATCTTTTCATCCCCAACGACAATACATTTAAACGTAAAATTACCCACCTGCCCTTAAAAATGCCTGTTCCTAAGCTAGAACTGTTCAGAAAGAATTGTGCCTATATGGCACCTCTAATTTATAACTCTTTGCCCAAAGGAATGACTGACCTGCCATATAAAAGATTCTGTTGTGCCTTGCGGAAATGGTTAATCGCGGAGAGTTTTTACACCGTCAAAGACTTTTTGAATAAAAGCACATGCCGACTTGGTGTCCATTAAGATACTGGTTCGTCTTATTTCCTGTGATTTCGTATTTAATAATAATTCAATATTTTAAGTAATTGAAATCGCTATATTTGTAATAATTGTAATTTAAATGATTCTAATAATTGTAATTCACATTTTGTTATATAATGGTAATAGTTCGAATAATTGTAATTTTTTTTTAAATAATTGTTGTAAATTAACCATAATTTTGCATGCCCGTAATGAGGGTGAAATATGTCCTGTGCTATAATATAATTTAACATCTCGTGTAACCATATTTCAAGCAAATAAATGATTTATTTATTTATTTATTTATTTATTTATTTATTTAAAAATAATAAAATTTATACAATTTGTTTGTGGCGTCAAACTCGAAGCATTTATTTCAATTAAACCATTTGGATTAGAATGGTCAAGGGGTCGGTCAGTCAGAAAGATGAAGCTAGTTAGTTGCCCATTCCAAAGCGTAGTAGGGTATCTATGGAGAAGAACGGGCAAGAAACTTACAATAATAGCTTTACTTTCCAAGTCAGTGTGCTATTTTGTAAAAAACAATACCTAAGGTAGGTATTATTTTTTGAAGCTTCGGTGTAGTTGGGTAAAAAGGGCCTCCAACAAATTTCGATACAGGGCCCCTTTAGGACTAGCTACGCCACTGACACTAGGGGTCTAGAATCATGTGCTGAATTATTCATGGTTACAGTTTGCGCGTCGCTGCCCTGCTACCCTGTATAATTATAAAGATAACACTAAGTAAACAAAACATAATTATTTTACAATAGCCTCCGGAATACTATGACACAATTGAAAAACCTTAGCAAAAGATCAAGGGGGAAACAATCCGGTCAATGTCTGTCCCACAGAGCACGGAGACAACTCGGCGCCAGCTGCTAGACGTGACATTGTCAACACCACGACTACATACTGCCACAGTTTGCAAAAAACAAATATGGCGTCGAATGCACAGGCGACAAAGCGGAAAGGCACGAGGAGCGGTTGTAACTTTGACCACCTGCGCCCATAGACAAATACGTCTATTATTGCAAGGAAGTTTTGTTCCGAAATTACCAGCCTTGATCAACACTTTCCATAAAAACCAAGCGTGTCACCGTTTTATCGCACTACGACACAAATGACTTATAAGTAGAAAGTGACGGTTTGGAATGGCGGTTCGCGACAGAAGTTGTGTGCTCAGCACGCTTTTGGGGCGAAGTCCCGACTGTCGTCTTTAGACGCTGATTCCCTGCTCTATGGTCTATCCGGAGTCGCACTTTTTGCTACATTACGACATTCATTAACAAAACCGAAGAGATTAAAAAAAAACTGTCCGGTTGTGTAATAAGTAGTGCTAATGACTCGTAATTAAACTTCATTCTATGGTAAACCAGCTTAATCAGATCTACTTACCTTATTGCGACTTCATTGAATGACCTTTATTCATGTCAATGTTTGTAGGTTGTCTCTAAAATAATAATAATGTCGTCATACTATTGTTATTGTTTTATTAAATTAATTGAGCCGTACCCAGGGCGGTAGATGCGGGCACCTGCCCTCCCCCTGGACCCTGTACGCCTACGTACCCACAGGTTAAATGAGCTTTGTATGCTCAGTGTACCTACATAAAAAATCTTGTGGGCGATTCTTTCACAGGATACGTCATAAACTATTTAGCTAAAGATCCGCGAAAATTACTTTTAAAATACTTATCTTATTAAACGATTTAAATTAAATAAATGCATATTATTATGTTTATTTATTGGACTAGGCTATAAAGCAGGATCCCCTGTGGGTGTATCCCCTACACACTACCAAAGATATTCTAATCACTACATACACTTAATGGTTCGTGTAGCTGTCTTCGTGTAGTGTGTAGGCCAGGGTAAAACAAGCGCGGGGGCCCGGCTTATGAAATTTCTGATTTGCCCTCCCCCTGGGCCAAAAGGTGGGTACGCCCATGGAGCCGTGGTTTATTATACCAAGGGTGCGCACGACCAGTCAATCATTTAGTTTTAATTATTTGACTTGCTAAGTTTGGCGGTAATGTTAATTTTATACTTTTTATGAGTCAGGACCTATTATTTTTCTTTAACTGACAATGAACATCAGTTTATAACTCATAAACTACTGTTGTTGGTGTGAATTGCAATTAGTTTTATTAATCTTGCACTATTGCAGGATGACAATCATTTTATAAGCAGTCATTTGAAGTGACCGTATCTTTTCAACGTGGTATTGTAGTCACCGGAGATTATCTTACCAGCCAATTATACTAAGTACGATACTTAATCTAATGAAATTTTATCGAAGGCAGATGTCGACTAAATTGAGTAATCACTGCGATAATTATCGTTAATACAAGGCAGAACGCGTGACTAATCTCCATCAATCCATTGATGCTTTCTTGCATCTGCTCATTAAGGCGCAGATATACGACTTTTAATGATTTCAAATTGAACATCTCGTCTAAACGAATTTGCCTTATTTGTTTGAAAAAAATGTATGATAAACTAGACTATTTTCTTCGTAATTTGATCGGTGAATATTTGAAATTATATTTTTATAACATAGTGTAATTAATTTGTAAAGTAATGTCTAACGCGAACACAAAAACTATAATCACACAAAAAGTATCGGGCGTATTTTCATGAAATCTGCACCATCTAAAAGACAATTTAATTACCCAAATTTTTTATACGGCTTTTATTTGTATTGTGTTTGATAAATCAAGGTGGGTTGTTTTTGCGAATAAACTTGATGCGCGTTGAAGCGGGGGCTCTTGCGGGCGACGGGCGGCAGTGCATCGCTGACCAATGTCCGGGTAGACGCTAACGCTCTGTGCAATTTTATTCGCTTAAAAGTTTCGCATGGTCCTCCCACTCGCTCAAGGTCGCTGGCACTTATTATCGCCTTAGTAAAAAGTGTCTTCAAATTGATTTGTTTTTCAATTGTGTAGAAACATAATTGTTTTTTTTTTAATCAATAAAAGATATAATTGTCAAATCATCAAATGAATGACATAGGTCAACTCTGCTGAAGATCAAATGGTGTGAAGGGCAAAACTTGTGCCTTTTACCCCTTGACCCCTTTCTATGGTCAGGGCCAAGTTCGATAAACATTGCTACTATTACACATCTATCTAATTTGACACAACATTATTCGATACATTGTAAGTATTTTAGCATTTACATAATAGCTAAGAGTTAATATTAATTAAATTTTACTTCTGGTCATATTTAATTAAATATTTTGCTCATAATGAATTTTAGAAAAACTGAAGTGATAGGGGCTAACCACACTTATTCAGCTCTGTTAAGCTTGTGTCTATAGAAAATAACGATTTTGTATGGAATGCGTACGCTTCCGTTCAGTTTTCCGGATGCGTACGCATTCCATACAAAATCGTTGTTTTCTATGGACAAAGGCTGAAAAGAGCTGAATAGGCGTGGTTGGTCCCTTATTTGAGTTTTGTCGCTCACTGTACCTTCTTTAATTACACACAAAAGTCTCTACCTAAAATTGATCAAATGCCCAGAATTGCAAATTGAGAAACTATTGACGTCACGTTTGGCGCAGTGGTTGCGCTATGACGCCAGCTCGATTCCTACACGGAAAAATATAGAGATGAGTCGTACTAGGTAAATTTTGTACTAGGTGCACCTAGTCCAATTCCGTACAAATACTCGATCCAAATACCTGTTCTACCTAGTCCACGAAGTACGCAGACTTTAAACTAAGCTTAGTCTTTGCGTACCACCGCGCACCAGTACGTGTAGGTACACGGTACCTACTACGTACGCAGTGATGAATTGTAATCTTCCCTTCATACTTTACACAGGCTTAGGACTGTTAACGTAACATTGTAAATTGTTGGCGTATTTAAAAGTTTTTTTTTTTTTTTTTATTTTTTTTTTTCTTTGTTTTTTTTTTTATATCTACAATCATTGTTTTTGTTTTATATACGCGAAGAAATCAATCTTAAGAATTTTGATTTAAGAACATTAATTGTTGGACTTTTCGGGTCCCCAGCCTCGTTCTCCTGTCATTTAGTAATAATCCGCAGGAGGAAAATAATCTTTACTACTGATCGCACCAAGTTACTGAACGGCCATTGTTCACCTTTAGGTTGTTGAACTATTCCAGCAGGTTGACTACTGGATGTTGATTGCGCCTGGTCAGATGGTGGCGGTTGCTGGTTAATCTGGGCTACTATCACTGAAGCTGGATCGTTTCTTCTAACTAAACCTACGAATGGATGTATACGTTTTATGTGCTTTGTCAGGTTTGATACAGAACTTTTAAAAATCAGCGAATGTTACACTCAGCCATTTGTTGGCCTTTGTCCGTAAAATGATCCCAAGCGACGCTACTTCCTTCGGGAGCTATTTTTTAAAACAATAAACACTTTATTGTCTTAATAAAAAATAAAATCTAAAATTCTACCACAATAAACTTCTAAACAAAAACCGATTGAAAAATAAGTCCGATACGCATATCCGATTGCGACGTCCAGTAGGTATCAGTATGGCGAGTCCGCGTCCACCGAGATCACATTCGCATGAGTCCGTACACACACAGAACATATATACCCTGTACTTGATTCTCGACTGCATTGCATCTCAGTATAAAGTCTTCATTCGCATCGAGTATTTACAAGTACCTAGTGTACAAAATAGGCAAACACTAGTGCGCGTCGCGTTACTTTTATGACCATTGAAATATGATTCAAATTCAAATGACTGACATACAAATAATTTAGTAGACAAACATGAGCGAACGGCAAAGTAGACTTGCTATCTCGCTTCTCCACGCCGGTACTTCGACTCGAGCGGGCCACGAGGGGGGCGCGGGGGCGCTGGATGCCGTGGTGCGTGCGCCGCGTAGGCACTTTCAGTATAGTATAAAGTACTCTGTGGTAGGCACAGTGAGACTAGATATAGAGACTAGGTGGATCGAGTATTTTTAAAATTGGAATAGGTGCAACCTAGTCTCATTAAATACCTAGTCTCTGGATCTGTTCTAGTATATACGCTTCATCTCTAGAAAAATATTTATATGGCCTACTAGTCCTACTACCGATAGATGGTTGTTCCAGGTCTGGCCGGTTAAGTTTGTATGCCACATTGCACCCACGATACAGGAAATAGTTATAGTGCGACGGCAAAGTTTTGAATAAAATGTAACGTATCATTTTAAAATTAATAAAACATTAATCATCACCTGTCTAGTCATTCCCAACTATGTTGGGTCGGCTTCCTGTCTTACCGGATGGAGCTGAATACCAGTATTTTACAAGGAGCGATATAACTTGGAGATAGAAGCCGACAGGAGGATCCAGTTGGGTTTAGCAGCGTTTGGAAAACTACGTCAAGTTCTTTTTTTCGCAACCTATCCCGGAATGTTTGAAGACTAAGGTCTTTAACCAGTGCGTCCTGTCCCTTAGGACATACGGTCCCGATACGTGGACTCTGACAGTCTATTGAAAATTTTAGCTTGCTCAGCGCGCTATGGAGCGGGCTATGCTCGGAGTTTCTTCGAAGGATAAAATCAGGAATGAAATTATCCGGAAAAGAACCGGAGTTACCGACATATCTTGCAGACTAAGCAACCTGAAGTGGCAGTGGGCTGGCCATGTTTATTGAAGGACCGATGGCCGGTGGAGCAGAAGAGTCCTGGACTGAAGACCGCGTATCGGCAAGCGTAGTGTGGGACGCCCCCCAGCTAGGTGGAACGACGACCTTAAAAAGGTGACTGGGATGGCGGAGGACAGAGTGTTGTGGCGCAGCATGGGAGAGGCCTATGTCCAGCAGTGGACTGCGATCGGCTGAATTGATTCATTGATTGACATGGAGCACTGCCTACCTGACCACCACAACCCAGTTACTAGGTAACACATTACCCCTTGTTAAAGCTATGGTTTCCTAGAAAAGAAGCGGTGCTCGCCACATAGCGTCTGACGGCGACGACATTACAACGTTATTTATGAAAGCACTGGTGTGTTTTCCTAGAGAGCGTTGTTGGCGAATTTTATTTATTTATTTTTTATTTGTTCACCAACGATTGTTTACACTGGATACATCCTAAAGGTAACATGCAATATGTATATGCAACAGTGCAACAATCACTTACAGGTAAACTCCGCTTGCATAAAGAAGTTGTACATAAATTTATAACATTAATCTAATTTTAAATTACTAATTACTAATCTAAAGGTCTAAATGATTAATATTACAATATAAGGTACTTAAACACGTCTCCTTGCAAGCGAAGCAATGAAAGGCTGATGGATCTATTTAGGAAGGTAGGTACTTAAGAAACTTGGCTCTCAATTTGCCCAAGCTTTCAAAGTGCAAATCGATTTGATCACTGCAGCTATTTACAACCTTGCATAACCTGGCATAGGGGGAATTGGCGCCTAGAACTGTTCTTCTCTGCGGCGGGCAGAGTGGTGTTATTGCACTGCGAGGAATTCTTGAGGGGGCACGGAAATTAAAGGTATGCAATATTTGAGGGCAGTCAATTTTGTGGTGCATTACTTTGCACACAAACATTGCGTCATTAATGCGTCGGCGAATATTACTATGAAGAAAATTTTGTTTGTATGCCCCTAATAATATCACTTATCTACTAATAAAACGACATTGGAATAGTCTGACCGCCAACCCCCTCATCGCGGCAGTAAGACAGACTGCGATGCGGGGGGCTGGCGATCCAGGCCGCAGTGTACACTGATTTGAAGTAGGGGCAATAACTTCCCAGTCGCCACCCGGTTGCAACTGGGAATTTTATTCCCGATTGCCACCAGCATGCGCAGCATGACCACTTCTATCTCTACTCTACGAAGAGAAGACAAATCACTTTCTTAACAAAAAGTCATTCTTTTTTTGAATTTTGACATCGCGCCGTAGAAATCTTTCTACAATCTGTCATTTTGTCTTCCGTTTCGTCTGTTTCTATAGTGGTCATGCTACGCATGGTGGTGACAATCCATGTGGGGGCGGACTGGGAATATTCGGTTTTTTGACACCGCTGCACAGTAAAGTCAAACTCCTCTGCCATCATTTTTATGACAGCCGTCACTGCGGGCGTTATGTGACGGCCACCGCCGTTCTAGGAATAAAAAAATGTCCGTTTGGAATTCCCAAAAAATATTTACCAATGGCAATTACGCATTCGTTCTAACAGTTTCCCATATTGTTTGTTTACCTTATTTGCTCGTCACTTCTTACCGAGTAATACTGATTTACTGTTAGTTACTGTTTGACATTAGGATGACGTATAGAGAATTTCGGATAAAGGTCAAGGTAATGTTGTAGTTTGGTACTGGTGACTAAGGGTTGCCTACTTTTTTATATCAAATACTATTTTCGATGCCATTGCCTGAAGAAATATAGTAGGTAGATGGAAGAAAATAAGAAAAAATATAGTAGGTAGGTATATTAAAAAAAAAAAGTGGTTTTTGCTACTTTGAGCCTTTATTAACAGGTTCTTTTATGTCTCATTATTAATAAAATCTAAAAATTCATTATGGTTACAAAATACCTTTATTTCACCTTTTACGAGATCAATATTGGCCATATTGCGCTCATCGCGCCATTTAGTATGCCTCACTGAAAATATGCGCTTAGTAAAAGCTGGAATTGCTGGTATAGAAAGAAGAAATGATAAGAAAATATAAGAAAAGTCAGAATCACTGAGTAACACTTGTTGGCATTTTTCAGCAGTAGATTTAGCAAGAACAATAGCCAGAATTTTATTAAATTGATTTATTTATTTTATTTCTGAGTACAAATTTCAAAAACAGATTACCGCTGCGTTTCGTTTTACACTTATTTATATAATGTTTAAATTTAATTTTTCATCAAAAGTACTTACTTAAAGTAGTTTCGCCTACGATTTTTTTTTTGATATATCTTTTTTAGGTCTCTAATTTAGTAGCGTTGGCAACCCTACTGTTGACATACAGCATGGTCAATAGATTTTATATTTTGTTTACTCTTGTTCCAAATTCCTACGGATTTTCCGATGTTTTGTTTTTCTGTAAATCAGTTCCGTGACTGGGTAACTGTTTGTCTAATTAATAAACCACATACAGAGCCCATGTGGTATGAGTAGAAATCTTATTTATCTACCTATGTATCATCCATACCTACTTGTGTGAGTTGTGTCCTTACACAACTCACACAAGTAGGTATCTGAAACATGCCTTAGGCACCTGAACACGCAATTAGGCAACTGAAGGAACCCGGGGAAAAGAAGAAGGGTGATGGGTGGTAATATTTTTTGGAATGTTAATAATTTTGGGATAAGTTCGAGTTGTAGAGACTCAGGGCCTGCGTACACTGGCGGCCCGGCACGGAAAGGATTATTTATGCGATGAATAGAAATATAACTTAATAGTATGACAATAAATTGATATTTCAATGAGGATGCCTAAGGCCGTCGCGGCATCGTTGCCGTCAGAATTCGCTTGCATGTAGCGATGCCGAAGGAACCTCTGCCGTGCCGTGCCGCCAGTGTGCGCAGGCCCTAAGTCTCTACAACTCGAACTTATCCCAATATTATTAGCAATCCAAAAAATATTACCACCCAGCACCCTTATTTTTTTCCCCGAGTTCCTTCAGTTACCTAATTGCGTTAGACATTATCAATCACAATCTGAATCATTTCGAAGGATACGGCTAATTCATTGCTGCATATGTTCGAAAAATTTGTCTGCTCAACAATGTAAATAACGCAATGAATGTTGATGAACTGTCAAAATGAAAGCCATTCCTACTGTTAGTGTGTTACGCAAGTACCCCGCAATGCTACGTACTTGTGGATGCCAATTTTTTGTGCCACATACATATTGAGTGCTTTGATTTGATTATTTCTAAATATACTTAAACCCAAAATTCTAATTTTAAATTACCTTAAACATGTTTTTCATTTGACAATTGAGATTCATTTTATAACCTCAACTTTCGTAATTGATTTTTGAATTACAATTTTATTTATGTTATTGAAACAATACAGGTGATTGTGTTAGGTACTATTTTAGTGAGTCAAGGTTCGTTCACAGGCGCGATACGCGACGCGACACAAAGGTGCCGCCTGTCGCGCGACGAGCGGCTTCTTTGTGTCGCGTGCAATTCGCGTTCCTGTTTGCAGGAGCCTTCAATTTCGATTAACCCGCACAGGGTTTGTTTATAATTTCATCAGATGCTTTTTCAACAGACATTACTAATTCTACGAACACAAAGCCACTTACTTCTGCGTCAGTCTTAGTTTCTGCGTGAGGCGCACGCTCTCCGGGTCGGTGCCCTGCAGCTTACGCCAGCGGTGCACGTTGAGAGGAGTCTCCAGCGCCTCCTCGAGGGCTCTCACTCGAAGGCGCTCCCGGCCTAACTCACGTTCTAGGTTGAATACCTGGGAAAAGGCGAGAAAGATGTCCCAGTCAAATTCTATAAATGTTACTCGGTACGTACTTTGGTTAAGCTTTATTCCTCTCGCTGTCGCACAACTGTTCAACTACAAGCACTAGATAGAGGCGGCAACATGTATAAGCCAAAACACGTGATAACGTTTATAGATCTTGGTCTGTCTAAGTAAGGACAATGCTAGTAAATCTGTACCCTATTTGTATATCACACTTGGAATCCCTTTTATGATGACAATTTAACATTAAGATTTAAAAAAAGAATAATCCCAAATCATCATGCTGGATAAAGGCATCCTTGAGAGTTAGTTTAAGGAGGTCAAAATTTGACCTCCTCGAACTAACTCTTGACATGATTATGTTTTTTGTTAGAGGTCAATGACCGCTGGTAATGTTGTTACTTGAGGTAGGAGTTGAGAAAATATGTTTTATCGTGTTGAGATAAATCGATACCAACCACATCTGTGAAGATTACACAAATAAAAACCGATTAAAAGCTAGCTGCGGTCGATGACCCCACAAAAATTAAATATAAAATTATGGATATCGATACCAATCACGTCTGCAGAGTTTCGCTAGCTAATTTAATTTGACATTGTATTTATACAAACTTACCTCCAATCTTAAATCGGTCATATTCTCAATTCCCTTGGAGAGCAAATTCTTCTCCTTGCGCAGTCGAATGATCTCCAGTCGCAGAAGTCGGATGTCTTCCACACGCTGTTCGTACTGGCGCTCACCTTTGTAGATATGAATTTGAATTAGAGATGGGCTCATGGGATTTACCGATATCCATTTTGATTTATGGGGTTTTGGAATAAATAGGTAGGTAGAGAGTATCTTTAAACACAGGTGGAGTTAGATTGTCAATTTTTCAATAAATTTTTGGTGAAATCTGGTCTACATAGCGTCTAGTCTAAATATCTAATTTGTATTTTATACTTTTGCTTTTTATTTAACTAAAATACTGCTTCAGCTACGGAATAGACAACTCCGGGGTAATTGCGTAACACACTAACGGTAGGAATGGCTTTCATTTTGACAGTCCAACAACATACATTGCGTTATTTACGTTGTTGAACAGACAAATTTTTCGAACATATGAAGCAATGGATTAGCAATAGGCTTCAAAATGATTCAGATTGTGATAGATAGTGTGTAATTAACTCTAATTACGTAACACACTATCTATCACAACTACTGTCTATTATAACTTTTTCAAGGAACTGCACTCGCAGTTCCTTGAAAAAGTTCTGGTTCAATTATATGGGAGTTAGTTTCATACAAAAACTGTAATTTTTTTATTTATCTGGTAAGATACTGCCCAGTGTTCATTGTCTTTCCAAACGATGTCACAGGCCTTTCTCTACTCTCGGGTTCACTCAGAAAGCGCCTCGCTTATCTTCCATGCCCTTGTCTACCCAATAATTAGCCTCATTCGCTCACCCCTCTGCAGCGTGACCTCCAGTATCCGTATCTTCTCGTACAGCAGCGAGATCTCGTCGTTCCTCCTTACCAGCTGTGCACCCACCACGTCGCGCTCGTTCATGAGACCTTCCAGCTCCTTTAACAGCTTGGCGCGGGCTGTGTCGCCCTCCTAAAAATGAATGGAGATTTACAGATTGATGTCAAAAACTTGGAACATTAACGAACATCAACGAGTTAGTTCGTAATAGTTTATTGTCTTGCATTGTTAAAGAAATTATTATTCTCCTTTATTCATTGAAACACATATTAAATTGCATATTTGAATTTATAGATAGAAAAAATAGTGGACCGCCGGTGTTGGGAGCAGGGTCCAAGTTACCGGTAGTTAGAGCTTCAGGGATAGAAACCGCTTAAGAATATTATTATTTTTAAACCTGCCATACTACTCCCAACACCTGCAACTCGTCAGTGACGGGTTGGCGACCAACAGAAAAGCGCCAAGACAATAAACTTGACGAGATCCGGATAAATGAAACAAAAAAAAAAACTGGGAACCCGACCCACAACAAAATTAATCAGAAAAGAACAGTGGAGGAGTAAGCAAAGAAAAAGAATGAATGTGGGAGGCTTGTGGGAGGTTACAGTTTTACTGATGTGATAAGGCAACGGTGCGATTTAAACGAAGATGTAGTGACAAAAACTGAAAAGAGTAAGTATCCTTTGATGGTTTGGTCATGTTGAGAGAATGAATAAATGGCGGCTAATGAAAGGTATACACAAAGGTGTATATATAGTAGAAACGCCGGCAGGGGACGCCCTAGGAGGACATATAGTGACCTTATAATATGGTTATGTGCTTCAGAAAGGTCTGGTGCGACATTTGATTTCATTTGATTTGATTTAGCGTAGTACTCGCAACCGGCATGCGTATGTGACCAGAATTGCGTGTATGATTATAATTATGAACGTAAAAGGAATATGTAAGGATCGTAGCAGGTGGCAATCTGCAGTTTCTGCCTACCCCCATGGGAAGAAAGCGTGACTTTATGCATGTATGTATGTACAATTTTGCTTGAACCTTATGCTATTGTTTGTTATTGAAATTAGACAAATCCTGCTTGGGAAACTTAACCAATTTCACTAACCTGCACGATCCTATTGAGCCTCGCCTCCTCCTGCCTCAAGGCGGCGATATCCGCGCGCGCCTCGGACAGCTTCACGAGCCCCGCTTGTATCTCCATACGCAACTGTTCGTTCCTCTTGTTGCTCTTGGCAAGCAACGCCTCGCAGGACTTGAGCCCTGCCTCTTTGCCGGTTATGTCTTCTTTTAGCTGTTCGATTTGGTATGCTAGCATCTGTGGAAGGCGTAAAAAGTGTTAGTAGGTATACATAAGCGCCTTTTTCATTTGCGGTATAGTTTTCTTTACATAGTTTAAAACAGAGTCGCTTTTCGTCTGTCTATGTGATCGCTTATTGCTTATAAACTGCACAATGGATGGTGATGCGGTTTCCACCATCATTTAGAGAATTTATTCCGGAAGGTTGAGGTATGGAACCGATTTTTTTTTTTAAATAAGTGGTGAAAATTTTCAAGGGGTTCTGAATGATGTACTGAATCCATGGTTTCGGTTTGCGTGAAATTTGCTGTCCCATACATTTTGACAAAGTTAGCTTCAGTGATTCAGTTCACTATATTTCAACCAGTGATGTATGTTTTCTGACAGTTTGTATGGCCGGGTACCAACTTTTCACGTCGCGTTGGTTTAAGTACTTACATGATGATGGGCAAAAGTTTTAAAATTGAGTCAAAAAGATGCAAAGGTTGCAACATTCAGATAAACCACAATGGAGGTAAACAATATTTTTGGTTTCAAAACAGTGCACTTACTATTGGATATGCTTTTTTGCTGCAAACCTAGCATTTAAACGGTTATTTTAAATGAGATTTTGCCGTTTTTGCTACAAAACCTAATAAGTCAAATAATAAAGCTGATTTGACATTGACACATTAAAAGTTGCTTTAATTGAAAAATAGGTTGTTGCTACCTTTGCATCTATATGACTGAATTGCTAAATTTTATGCAGACAGCAAGGAGCTATAGATGGCGCCACAAACTAAACTTAATACCTTCATCTTCTGTTTCAAGTCCTGTATCTCGTCCAGGGCTTCAGTATAGTTCTTGTGCAGCATGTTCCTTTCAGCGCGGGTGGTGTCGATGGTGACGGAAAGTTTGCGCGAGTTGATTGACTCCTCGCGGAGAGCCTTCTTCAGGTCCAAGATATCGGCCGTGCGGAGACGGACCTCCTCTGTGCAGATAGTTTTAAGGGATCTCATTTTTTTTTCCAGGAAATTAAAAATAACCTAATTAATGGTATTCACAGTATAGTCAGGGAAATTAACTGTCAAGCAAATTGACTATCAACTTAAATTGTCCGTATAGCGTGCAAGGACCTTTCAGATCAGCCAAAACCGATGCCGCCATGTTGTTTTATTTTTATACATTTCACAAAACATTATCACAAAAATGGTTTATCAACGGCGCCTACCTGTCAACTTCGGTCGAGCGCCAAATAATCCTTGTAGCACTGAATAATAAAATCACAACTGTCATTCTTTGACAGTTTTATGAAATGGCTAATACACGGCAAATAGACGAAGAGTGTCATTTTGCTTAACAATGAATTACCCTCATTGTGCCTTAAACAATTTATTTGAATTAAAGACCAGCGAAAATTAATGATTGTGTACAACTTGCCTGTTATTTCATAAATTTTCTCGTTAAGAGCGATCGTCTCCTCCAACATCCTGGAAGGAAGAATGTTTTTATTTTTTATGAAATAGAATGGAATGATTAAGCAACATAAGATTAAGATCTATCACAGATCAGATCAGCACCCTAACTACCTAACACACTATCAATAACAATCTGAATCATTTTGAACCTAATCCATTGCTTCATATGTTCGAAAAATTTGTCTGCTCAACAACGTAAATAACGCAATGAATGTTGTTGAACTGTCAAAATGAAACCCATTCCTACTGTTAGTGTGTTACGTAATTACCCAGCTGATCTATTTACATACATTAGTAATTTTGAATAATGGGATAATTTATTATTACTTTTTGTACTAATTTACAGCTGGGTTTAAATTGTATAAAGAAGACATTTAAATATTGCAGCAGTTGATCTTTCTGCTTCCGTAACCGTCATAAACCATCCTTATTTTCTTAGACTCACCTATCGCTTGGGGAATCTGGATCACTTTCATCTCTATCAATTCCCCTTGCAACTCATCTACTCTTCTCTCTATCTCTCACCTGTCCTTCTCCTTCTCAAAGTTCCATGTCACGAGGCGTTACTTATTGATCTGTTGCATGGACTTGCCCTCCAGCTGCTTTCATTGCATTTCATCTCCCTCTATCTCTCACCTGTCCTTCTCCTTCTCAAAGTTCCAGCTCATGTTCCAACTGCTTTCGTCGCTCTTAACTTCCCTTGCATCTCATCTTCCCATCTCTCTCTATCTCTCACCTGTCCTTCTCCTTCTCAAAGTTCCGTATTATGAGCTAGCATGTCAACTCCATGCAGATTAACAAGCCATTGCTTGTTAATCTGCATGGAGTTGACATGCTGCATGCATGCATGCATGGAATTGACTTTCAGCTCATGTTCCAGCTGCTTTCATCTTTATCAACTTCCCTTGCAACTAAGCTACCCATCTCTCTCTATCTCTCATCTGTCCTTCTCCTTCTCAAAGTTCCGTATTATGAGCTAGCATGGCAACTCCATGCAGATTAACAAGCAAGGGCTTGTTAATCTGCATGGAATTGACTTTCAGCTCATGTTCCAGCTGCTTTCATCTTTATCAACTTCCCTTGCAACTAATCTACCCATCTCTCTCTATCTCTCACCTGTCCTTCTCCTTCTCAAAGTTCCTTATCATGAGCCTTTGCTTGTTGATCTGCGTGGAGTTGATTTCCAGCTCATGTTCCAGCTGCTTTCGTCTCTGCTCCTGGAGGTCCAGCATGTTCAGGTTCTCGAGCGCTTCGTCTGGAAGATGACAAGGATTTATTAGACAAAAGTAAGAGAAGAAAGGGGAAAAAAATGCAGTCCGCCATTTTGTGGCGGCGGCCATCTTGGACCGATTTTCATCAAACATAGCTAAGAACACTCCCGACTAATTCACCTTTCAAACAAAAAAGTTTCATCCGTTCGGGAGCTACGGTGCCACAGACAGACACACACACACACACACACACGCACAGACACGTCAAATTTATAACACCCTGTCGTTTTTGCGTCGGGGGTTATAAAAAGAAAGTAGAATAAATAGGAAGACCGAAAGTTGTGAAATAGCCACCATCCAAAAACCAAAGCGGCTATTCCTGTATTTTTAAGACCGTTCACTTTGTAATTTGTCTCCGTCGTCAATCATCCCTCTAATTTACATACATTATAACCCCCGACGCAAGAAGAGGGGTGTTATTAGTTTGACCGCTATGTGTGTGTGTCTGTGGCACCGTAGCTCTTAAACGGGTGAACCGATTTGGATGCGGTTTTTTTTTTTTTTTTGAAAGCAGGTTTTCTAGCGAGGGTTCTTAGACACGTTTTACTAAAATCGGTTCAGCCGTTTCAAGTTCATCAGCTCTTTTTTGTGTCGGGGTTCTTTTAATTTTACCTATTATTTGACATTGATTGTCGTTGACATGAGATTTTGAACGTTTTTAATTCGGGAAATCAGTAATTGGCCTTAATCCTTAAGTTGATAACACAAAACAGGTTCGCTATCCATTTGCATACAATTTTAAGACATAATATAACATTGGCATAACGAAATTCTGCATAATGATTATTACGCATACATGTTTTGCCACAATGTTTATTGCCGTATATTAAACTTCTTTTTTTTTTGCTCCGGTGTGGAAAACCCTCATCGATCTTGGGGGGTGGGGTTGGAGGGGCCTGTCAGACTCTTACTGACTAAAAACCACCCCGGTGTTCCATCTCACACCAGCGCCGAGGGTCGCGGGAACGTACAATTCTTCCGCAATCCCCGGCTGGCCATACATTAACCTAACCTAACCTTTTTTTTTTGTTCCTTGATGGAAAATCCTCATGGATCCTCGTCGGAATAAACACCAAAATACAAAAACTGTTTTTTTGTATTTCGAACATTATTCCGACTGAAACAAAATTGTCAACTTTAGTTAAACTTTAGAAACTCTAGTTAATCAGTTTTTGTGTTTAGAACTTTAACATTGTAGGAATAAAGTACGAAATTAAAAATGGCTTGATGTTGTAAACTCTGGGGCTAAAAATAAATCTTGTTTTAAAGAGTTTATTTGTTTGAATGCGTTAATCTCTGGAAACGCCAGTCGGATTTGAAAAAAAAAAAAAATTGATAGCGATTCTTTAGAAAGGCTATAGGCTATTTTACATCGCGCTACAACCCTCAGGAGCCGAGAAAAAAGAAAAAAAAACAAAACGAACGCGAAGCGAAAACGAAGTGATAGCGCGGACGGGTGACGCGACGACACGGTGGGTTGGGAGGCAAAATTTGGCGCAGGTGAGGTGTCGGGCAGAAACTAGTGTATTAATAAAGCTTAAGTGAAGTGCGTGTACGCACTCTGTATCTTTTGCATGTTCTTCAAGAGTATGTCCTTCTCCCTCTTCAGGTTCTCGATGTCTCTCTTGTCGCACTCGGCTTGCTTCTTGCCCAGCATAAGGTCACGCTCCATCACCGACACTTGCTGACGAAGGCGCCCGCTGGGGGTAGATAGAAAGATGTGTTTAAAATAACCCCTTAAGAGCAGTACCTCACCGGGACGCTTTGGTGACGTCGCCAGCACCCATTGAATAAGAAAGAAGCTTCATATATTTCTATGCCAGCACCCCTCGGTAACACGATAACTCTTGGCAAGACTGGTTGTCATACTTTCAGGCTCCTGACTACACGTAATGACTGTCAATGATCTATAATAATAATAATAATATACTTTATTGATATAAATCCTTACAATATACTTGTTCACAATAGTTAAAAGCACACAAAAGTTGAAACCCTGACTCCCAAACTAGGAATACCTGTGACTTAGGAGTCAGTGTTCTACTGCCACTTGGACACTATAAATCCTTATGGAAATTAAGAGCTAGTAAACTGATATTATACAAAAGGAATATACCTATTATTATATAGTGATGTAAGAAAAAAGTTGAAAAACAAAACAAAATAAAAGTAAAAATTAAATAAAAAATTATCATTAAAAAGTAAAATGACTGATGATGTATGTGTGACTGGGAATCGTATGTTTTGTTTACGTTGTGTGAGTGTGTGTGTGTGACTGGGAAACGAACTGTTGTGTATCTATGAATGACAGTCGGGACCATAAAATGGTCTTCTCATTATATTACTGGTTTAATGAATGAATGAGTGAATTCGCAAAAATTATATTAAATGTACGGTATGTATGGCAAGAGTTATTTTAGGATCAACCTTGTTCCACCCGCTGCTGAGTATAGGCCTCCTCTTTAAGGGGACTACAGGATCTAAACGCAAGTTTTATAATGCCTAAAAGTATATGATCCTCTGCAATAACCAACATCAGAAAAAAAAAAAATGATACAACAACAACATAACATCACGCATGTATTCCCCGAAGGGATAGGCAGAGGTGTATACCTATAGTACACCCACATTTCGCCAGTTATGTTTAAGTCCCATGTAATAGGGGGTGATCCTACTGCCATCAACCGGGCACAAATCCAGACTCCGGGTTGCTACTGAGAAATTCCAGGTGGAAAAGCCCAATAACACTTTGCCCGACCCGGGAATCGAACCCGAGACCTCATGCTCAGCAGTAGCGCTTGCGACCACTAGACTAACGAGGCAGTGATACGATGAGTAGTGAGGCGATGATATTCTTCAGGATATATGCTAGTTAGATATAGTGTGTTTAAAACATAATACAAATAATTTGATACGATAGAAAAATCTTTTTTACAAAAAAAAAACAACCGACTTCCAAAAAAAACACTAAAGAAGTGAAAAATAAAAACATTTTTACAAAAAAAACAACTTTCCGAAAAAAAAACACTAATAAGTGAAAAAGAACTTTAATTTCGGAAGTCGGTGGCAAAAAACGAATATACAAAACCAAAGACAACGACTTCCGAAATTGAAGTTATATTTCACCTTATAATGTTTTTTTTGGAAGTCGGTTGTTTTTTTTTTGTAAAAATGTTGTTTAGTCCAATCAATAGACTTTTTGTAAATAGATAATTGCTTCATATTTTGCAATAAATTACCAGCGTTGTGTCATCGCGCTTCTCTTTCTTTTCTATGCAGTCCGACAGTGACCGCGCTTTAGCTGTTGTCATCCTCCTAAGGTTACAATACTCAATACTCAATTCTTTACTGCATTCCATATGTATTACATAGATGGTCTAACAAAGTAAAATATCAATACGGCCCCTGTCGGCACAGCAAAATTAGGAGAGAGGAAGAGGGCTAAGCAGCAATTCAAGCAATTCAATATTTAAAAAAAATATTAGATGAGTTTGATTGGGTGAAAGAATATGAATATATATCTGTCTGGCCATAAATACTGTTACAGTTAAAAATAAGAAAGATATTACATTTGAATTTGGAATCTGTAATTTTTATAAGATTGTTCATTGTGTTTTCTAATTTTGGCGCCAATACATTGTACAATATTTTGCGATATTAAAATGGAGTGGGGTGATAAAGAGAACCGAATCGCTGTGATTGCATTACACAAAGTTGGTATGGAGCCAAATACAATTTTTAAAACTCTCCATACGCTTGGTATTAGTCAAATGTTTGTGTACCGGGCTATTAATAGGTACAATGAGACCTCCTCTGTTTGTGACAGAAAAAGATGTGGCCGTCCACGTAGTGTTCGTACGAAAAAGGTGGTCAAAGCAGTAAGGGAAAGAATTCGAAGAAATCCTGTCCGAAAGCAAAAGATTTTATCTCGGGAGATGAAGATAGCACCCAGAACCATGTCGCGTATTTTAAAAGATGACTTAGGACTTGTAGCCTGTAAGAGACGCACTGGTCATTTTTTAACAGATAATTTAAAAAAGAATAGGGTGGTAAAATCGAAACAAATATTGAAGCGGTACGCAAAGGGAGGTCACAGAATTTTTTTGTTTACGGATGACAAAATCTTTACAATTGAGCAACATTTTAACAAACAAAATGACTGTATTTATGCTCAAAGCTCTAAGGAATCTTCCCAATTAGTCGACAGAGTGCAACGTGGGCATTATCCGACTTCAATGATGGTTTGGTGGGGTGTTAGCTATGAAGGAGTGACTGAGCCATATTTTTGTGAAAAAGATATCAAAACATCGGCACAAGTGTATCAAGATACCATTCTTGAGAAGGTAGTTAAGCCCCTTAACAACACCATATTCAATAACCAAGTATGGTCCTTCCAACAAGATTCGGCGCCGGGCCATAAAGCTCGGTCCACGCAGTCTTGGTTGGAAATTAACGTTTCGGACTTCATCAGAGCTGAAGACTGGCTGTCGTCTAGTCCCGATCTTAATCCGCTGGATTATGATTTATGGTCAGTTTTAGAGAGTATGGCTTGCTCTAAACGCCATGATAAATTGGAGTCCCTAAAACAATCCATACGATTGGCAGTGAAGAATTTTCCCATGGAAAGAGTGCGTGCTTCTATTGATAACTGGCCTCAACGTTTAAAGGAACAGTCCTTGAAACGTTGAGGCCAGTTATCAATATTATATTCCAGTATTAGGCCAGTTATCAGTATTGCACAAGAATAATTTTGATAATTATTACGAAATTCTTAAAAGTAATTTTATTATTATTAAATTATGCTATTATTTATGTATTCATATTTTCATATTTATATTTGATTTTCTATATTCCATATTATATTATATACCTAATAGAACAGGTACAGGTAGTTACCTACTATTTAATAAATAAAAGAAGTAAGTATCTTTTTATTTCTAGTTGTTGTTTGTCAGACTGGTGATGTAGGTACCTACTCGTATACGTTTGGTAGTTAAATAGCTACTGTTAAAGGCTAATCAAACAAGCTCGAAAGACGACGCGACACAAAGGCACCGCCTGTTGCGCGACGAGTGGTGCCTTTGTGTCGCGTGCGATTCGCGTCGCGTGTCGCGCCTTTTTGAACTCCTTCAACTCCTTCTTTAAGACGGTGTAGGTACTTTTTTCAGAAGTTAGGTACTTTTTCTCGTCGTAGGTACTGTAGAGGTTGTCTGCATGTGTCAACCTTATGTTGACTGGCTGGATATATATTATCGTTGGTTTGCCTCGAACAGTCAAGCAAGTTTAAAAATAAGATTTTAAAGGAAAAATGATGGTAGTTTGATTAATTGGTAGACAGGCAGAGCTAGGGCCTGCCGATGTATAATTCCTTGATAAAATATATTTATATTCTAAAGAATACTACGTATCTTAAACTCTACGTCCCCCTTGTTATTATTAGGTACACGTAGGACTCCCACAGTACATAAGGTACAATATCTAAACTAATATTATAAAGATAAAAAATGTTTTTTTTTGTATGTTCTATGTTTGTTTGTTACGCTTTCACGCTAAAACGGCTGTACTGATTTGGATGAAATTTGGCACATGGGTAGACCTTGACCTGGATTAGGCCATAGAATACTTTTTATCCAGACATTCCCAATTGATCGAGACTTATGCGGGTGAAACCACGGGGCGCAGCTAGTATCTCATATAAAATTAATGACAGTTGATAGCCACACTATCGAACTAAGTCTTAGATCTATATAGATAGTTGTAATAACAAATAAATAAATAAGTAAATCTCCGTACACACCGATCAGAGTCGATGGTAGCTTTGCTCTGCTCCAAAAGTTGGTATTTCTTGGTGAGCTGGCCGACCTGCTTCGCCAGCTTCGCTCCTTCGTTACGTAGTTTGTTGCCGTCGGCGATCGTGTTCTGAAAGAAAAACATAGAATAGAATAGAATACTCTTTATTATGTACACCATAAAAATTACAGATATTAATGTAGAAATTTTACATAGGGTGACACAATGGGCGGTCTTATCGCTAAAAGCCATCTTACATACATTTCAAAGAAAGGATGAAATAGAATTTGTATTAATTAATTGGCACAATCTATACATTGTTATAATTAAATAGTAACGAAGCCAAAACTGAACACTACATAGACATGAAAAAAAAAATTGCGACGCGTGGGAACCGGTCTGATGCCGAAAATATGCTTTTTAGGATTTTTGTCCGTTTGTCTGGATGTATGTTTCAGATTGACGCAAAAACAGCTGAACGGCTTTGGACGAAATTTGGCACACAGATAGCTTATAACCTGGATTAACTCATAAGATACTTTTAATCCCGGTAATACGTTCCCGTGAGATATTTTCCGACATCCAAGCGGGAGAAGTCGCGAGCAAAAAAAAGCTAGTAGATAATAAATCACTACAGATTTACTTTGTATTACTTCGATCGAAGGTTAAACTACGCTTGCCACGGTCAGTCCGTTGATGGGTGACTATCCATATCGTACCGAGGCTCCGCCGTGCCTCAGGAAGCACGTTAAGCCGTTGGTCCCGGCTGTCAATCGTAGATCTTTGACCGTCGTTTGAAGCCCGAAAGTTTGACAACCGTTCTTACCAAGGGGTATCGTGTTACCCAGTAACTGTGTTGCCGAGGTCAGATAGGTAGTTGCTCCATGTAAAATACTGGTAATCAGCAGAATCTGTTTGAGACTGTAGTTGGCAAGTAATGGAGTTTGTAGTCCATTCTTCTCCCTAAGATGCTACCTTTTGGAAGGAGCAACTAGAATCAATAGACTATTTGACTGTATTTTTTTTAATTTAAATTGTTTTTTCGTAACATAGAAAAGAATTAGGCCACAGTAAAAATAATTGCTAAAATATTTAAAAAAATGGCGAAGTTCTTTGCGTTTTAAAGTCGATGCTAGACAGAGACAGCATTATTAGCATCTGACGTCACAACACAGGAACGTCATAGTAACTTCGTGCCATTCAATATATAATCGTTTTGCGTGACAAGGATAGAAGAAAAAAGGCTCACGCAGTAAAGCGCGACGCGACAGCGCAACTAACGGTGTCTTAGAGAAGCGCGCGACTCGCGTCGCGTGGCGCACTTGTTTCTAGGAGCTTTAATTTCAAAAGTGGGTAACTTCTCCATTTTTCCACCGAAGTAATTTATTTTAGCAAATCGTTTTTTTTTTTGTAACATCTTTAAAATAAGTATTAATTAAATATATATTTTTGACAGTAGTCAAATACTCTATTCCATTTTCTTGTTAAGGTTGAGTTCAAAAGTGCCTTTTAGTGGCCTACTTCAAATAAATGATTTCACTTTGACTTTGAATAGGTTAGGCTGATGTTGAAGATGAGTATCTGACCAAGATTATGTTGAAGATGATGATTTGACTAAGATTATGTTGGAGATGATGATCTGACCAAGATTATTATGTAGATGATGATGTGACCAAGATTATATCTGGACTTTAAAAGAGACTGTGACCTCTGAGTCTGTCTCGGCCTTTTTTCTCAGAGTAGTCAGATAGGAAACGCCACAACTAGTTTTAAAATTTGATAGAAGTGTAAAAGTGTTTCTACCAACCTAAGTAGAAACTTACAGAAATAAAATCATTTATCATTTACCTTAAGTTCCTTGGTAGTCCTATTGAGCGTTAGCTTAGTCTTGTCGAACTCCACGTTGGTCATTCTAAGTACTTCCTTCAGATGTTCACTCTTGTGGACAGCAGCCTCTTGCTCTGTTTGTGCCGTTTCCAGTTTCACCGTCATGTTATGGACCAGACGGTCTCGACGCTCTATCACCTTCTCTGCTTTTGTCAGCTGTATAAAGATAAGATAATAAGTAAAGGCTTTATGATTTTTGTAATTTTTATAATAACATCATACAACTTGTGTTCACAAAATTAATTCTAAAATCAATTTGAATGTGACGTCACTTGGTGTTTTTTTGAATTACCTATTGGTTCGAAAATCTGAGTTTAACCTATATACAGGGTTATTGGTTATTTGTCGGCAATCCATTAAGGGGGTGGAGGAGAAGTCATTTGCAAAAAAAAATACCCTGATGACCCCTATACAAATGTCAACCAATTTCGAGTAATTTGACATATTTTTGCGGTACACAGCGTTGAAAATTTAATAAAAAAAAAAAACAATGCATGATTTTTTTAAATTATTATTATCTGCTTCTACTTCAATACATCATAATCAACCATAAAATGACAATTATCTTTAATAGTTTTACAAATCGTTACAATTTTCTATGATTTTGAGCAGGTTATTTGACTAAAATAGTCGATTTCTGCAAAACAACACGGAAGTACCTACTTTATCGGCAGAACACTCCAAAAACATGTACAACTTCTGGGCTATCCAACGAGATACATACAATAAGTTAGCAGATATCTTCAAAAAAAAATAATCTAATTACTCGAATATAAATGGTTGACATTTGCATAAGGGGTCATCAGGGGTCATTCGGTTGCAAATGACCTCTCCTACATCCCCTTAACGGATTGCCGACATATAACCAATAACTCTGTATATTTATGAGATTAATGATTTTGAATTGAGGGTCTGTTTTACAGTATGATGGGCACAATTCACTAGTTGAGCTCGTGGAGCTGCACTGTTACTGACAAATGCGTGCACTGACTGGACAGGTCCACTTAATCTGTGTGGGCCTCTCCTCAAAAGACCATTTCAAACACCAATCTACATGGTCCTCAAACATTATGTCCGAATTTTTATATACACATTGACATTGTTGAATTTTATAAATAAAATTACATGAGAATTTACTTGTAAAGTATTATGTTATTTTAATTATTATGAATGTGAGGATTATGTGGGTCATTGCTTTTTTTCGCAGGTAATTTTAATCATGATTTGGCAGTTTGAGTAATTTATGCGGCCTACCCAAATGTCCTTTCTTTGGTATTGTTCGTCGAATCGTTGAGCTCCTTAAGTCCTGACTTCCTGAGTTGAGCTGCACGATTACTGACAAATGCGTGCACTGACTGGACAGGTCCACTCAATCTGTGTGGTTCTTTCCTCAAAAGACCATTTCAGATATTAATCTACATGGTCTGACCAAGATTATGTCTGGGCTTAAAAGAGACTGTGACCTCTGAGTTTGTTTCGGCCTTTCTTCTCAGAGTAGTCGGATAGGAAACGCCAACCTCATCTAGTTTAAAAAATATGATTAGCAAAAGTGTTTGTATAAACCTACTTACAGAAATAAAATCATTTATCTCCCAAAGTACTAACACGGTAGCGAAAGCAGTTCGGAGGCGCGCTTCTCCTGTCTCGCCCCTCACGCCCCGCACGATTGCCCTGTCCAGACGTCTGCGTCGGACGACTGTATGATGTGACCGAGCATTGAGAATCCAACAGAATGAACTCCGGCGCGTCGAAAAAAAAAAACACCGTTGCATTTTTAACCCTCGGCGCTGAGCAGTGCGTGGAAGATCCGGTGCGCGAAAAATTACTACTGTGATATTTTTACGTCCGTACGAACGTGGACCTAGTGTTGGTGGTCTCGTAAAGGTCTTCCATAGTGCAGGTGTTTTTGTACAGAGAGCACGACAATAGGTGGGGAATCGTCTGTGATGTGACTCCACAGTCCCACAGTGGCTCAGAATACCCCCACCTGACTATGTTGTACCTGCAGCGGCCCTTGGAATACGATTTATTTTTATATCAGACCGGGATGATCATAATAATTATATGTAGAGATATAACTAACTTTATCACGGAGGTTGGTGATGGAGGTACTCCGCTCGTCCAGCTCCTTCTTCAGTTCTTCACTCTCGCTCTTTAAGTGTTCGACCAGGCGGTTCTGGCGCACGGCATTGTTTTCAGCTTCCTGAAATAACAAACGAATGAAACCGCATTAGACTACAGGGTGGTAGGTGGGGACGGGCGTTGATGGTTCACCCCTCCCCCCCCCCCCCCCCACACGAAATGTGAGATGCCAATCCAGAGATCTTTGTCACGCGCTTTATTTCTGATGAACATCTACGTCGGTTGCCCTTTAATTCAATTTGTGTATATAATATGCATGTAAAATTATTTTAAAATTGAGTTGTTCCTTATTGTCTCTGGTCCTGAACTCCTGTGTTCGAACCCCTAGGGTACTCCGTACTGCAATATAAATAATTGTACTCTATTTCGCGTAGGCGCGTACTTTATAATCTACAAAAGCAATAGATTACGCCTAAATACTCCTAATTGAATGAATTGCCTGCAACTTCAGCATTCACTGAGAGTCTAACCTATCCCAGACGGGGTGCTAAAACTTTGAACTCGCTTCGCTTGCTCTTGCATCCTATTCTCTTAATTCTATTTTTCTCTGCTTGAAGTAACTATATCGACATACATGTCGATAAAATTACTTCTAATTCTGTGTTCAACGGTCAAAGAAAACCTTATTCGGAGCGGGGGGCTAAAAAGTCACTTTATAGGTTAAAGATGTTCCGGTTTTTGGTCGTGATTGCAAAGTGGCGGGAAAACAGAAACAGGCATTTATTGAAATTGATAATAACTAAGCTCTTTATCAATTTAAACTCTATGGGGCTTATTTATAAAAAAATGCTTAAAGTTAAGGGGCGTTTAAACAGCAAACTTGTATGGTTAAATAGTCGCTAATCACTAGGTACTTAACTTTAAGCAACGTTTATAAATAAAGGGGTATATAAGGGGTATATGTCTAAGATCGCAAACCTATTTTCACAAATATGCTGTTTTAAAAATAGCAAAAAATAATACCCTTTTTTAACCGACTTCAAAAAAAGGAGGAGGTTCTCAATTCGCCAGTATGTTTTTTTTTTTTTTTTTTTTTTTTTATGTGTGTTAGCTCATAACTCTTTCCTGGGTGAACCGATTTGGATGATTCTTTTTTTGTTAGAAAGGACATACCTCAAGGGTGGTCCCATGATAAGGAAACCAGGATCTGATGATGGAATCCCGGAGAAATCGAGGGGAACCTTCGAAAATCGTAGGAGCGCCTAGTGCGTTTGTTAATTTTTTCATTATGTATTTTGAAGAACTACAATTTAATGAAGGTCTGGAATCGATCTGATGATGGAGCCGAAAGACAGTCGAGGGAATTCCTCAATGATTTACAGCAGGTACCTTGTGTTTGGGCTTGATTACTTTGTATTTATGAGAACTTTACACCTGAGGGGTTGTGACTGTCATAAGGGGTCTGATGATGAAGACGAAGGGCAGTTAAAAGCACTCCTCAACGGTTTACAGTAGCTACTTTGTGATTCGACTAAATTCATTTATATTGATGAGAACTTTGCACCCATATGGGTTATAAGTGCCATTACAGGTCTGATGATGGAGACCATAGACAGTTGAAGGAATTCCTCAACGATTTACAGCAGTTACTTTGTGTTTGGGCTTGATTAATTTGTATTGATGAGAACTTTACACCTAGATGGGTTGTGACTGTCATTAGGGGTCTGATAATGAAGACGAAGGACAGTTAAGGGAACTCCTCAACGGTTTACAGTAGCTACCTTGTGATTCAACTTAATTCATTTATATTGATGAGAACTTTGCACCCATATGGGTTATAAGTGCCATTACAGGTCTGATGATGGAGACCATAGACAGTCGAGGGAATTCCTCAACGATTTACAGCAGTTACCTTTTGTTGGGCTTACTTCATACGGTTCAATATTCCAAAATATTCAGGTCGTACAAAAATAATACCCAATTAAGATTGAAGTTTTTCATAGGGCAACCACTACCTACTAGTCATGTTGATGCGTCAATTTGAGACTGAATTTAAGTTGCGTAATCGCGTCATCTCTAGCAATGCTCTTTCGTTGGTTGCTAAGCAATTTATGCTTGTCACAATGCATATGGTGAAATGGAGCTGATGGTGGCTTCACCATCAGCTCCAGTTCTTCTGGTTTTTACCAAGGGAGTCCTCAACAATAAACTCCTCAATTCCTTGCATCGGGAAACGAAATATTTTGTAAAAGGTGATGAGCAGTTGACATTAGGCTATTGTAACTGCGATACATTATTGTCTAACCCACTAAAAAGTGAAAAATAAAAACTTTTTGACAAAAAAAACAACCGACTTCCAAAAAATACACTACAAAGTGAAAAATAACTTTAATTTCCGAAGTCGGTGGCAAAAAACTAAAATAAAGATCCAAAGACACCGACTTCCGAAATTAAAGTTATTTTTCACTTTGTAGTGTATTTTTTGGAAGTCGGTTGTTTTTTTTGTCAAAAAGTTTTTTATAGATCTGTAGGTACGCTTTGTTTACCCTCTCTGAAATCAGAAATACTTTATTTCTTCCAAAAATAATTGGCAACCCTAACCTCCCTGAAGTGAATTCCTGGCTACTGCCCTGACTGACTAGCAACCAGCCTCCACTTAATACGAGTGCGATCTAATGAACTATGTCAAAATATAGATTTCTGTGCTATATCTACTCGACTTCGGTGTGCCACAAGGAAGTTTGCTCAGCCTTCTCCTCTTCCAAATCTATGTTAACGAACTTTGTCAACTTACCCTCGCGTCTACTCACATTATAGCGTACGCCGATGATACTGTTTTATTGTCCAGCGTACACGACTGGGAAACGGCAAGGGAGGCCGCCGAAAAATCCTTGACCCAAGTTACGATCTGGTTGGGCAATAATAGCTTAACTCTGAACGTCAGCAAAACGAACTTTATAACCTTTGGTTCCAAACCCTCTACCATTCCATCTGACCTCTCAATACAAATCAAAGCCCATGATTGTGACGAGCGTGACCGCAACAATCTCTGTTCATGCCAGACTGTGACGAGAGCCTCCTCCATCAAGTATCTCGGCCTATATCTTGATTCCAGTCTCAACTGGAAGACCCACATTGTATCTCTGTCGGCGCGAACTAGAAAACTCATTTATGTGTTCAAAAAATTAAGAACTTCTGCCCATAAAGATATTCTAAAAATTGTATAAACCACTCTATGTGAATCAACACTAAGTTACTGTATCGCTGCATGGGGTGGTGCAGCCAAAACAATCCTCATACCGGCTGAAAGAGCCCAACATGCAGTAATTAAAAACCTGTTAAATAAACCATTTAGGTATCCCACTCAGCAAGTTTATTCGGACTTTAAGGTACTATCAGTCCGCTAAATGTTTATGCTTCGTGCTATCACACGTACACATAAAATTACCTCTCTCAATAGTTGTAAAAGCCCTACGCTCAGAGGAAGACCCAAACCAGTTTGCCCCAAAGTCTGTACAAATACCACCTTTGCACAACGGCATAACCTTTATTTAAGTACATTACTATACAATAAACGGCACAACACATTAAATATTCACTATTAGAACAAATTCCAATGCAAACAAAAAATAAAAGAATATCTTCTCACCCTAAATTATGACGACTCGGAAGAATTACTCAAACCATAACTTAAGCAAATTCAAACATCCACTCACACATACACACCTACCATCACCCATTCATATCTACACTCACACATACACATCTACAAACACACACACACACCCGGCACACAAATATACACTCCCTTTTCCGCGTTATTAATTCATTTAAACTACTTTTACATTCATCCCCTCGTTTCTTATCCTCGAAATGAACTGTATTAGTCTAGTTTATTTTTTCATAAAAGTGCACATATACTAACTTGTAAGTAATTATTATATCATCCTTAATGAACGGATGGATGACCCCTGTATGATATGTATATAGATTATAATTTCAACTCCCATTCCGTAAAGCTACAAGATAAGGAACCATTGTAAGCACGCCGTAATTATGGCACCGTTCTCAATAGAACTCACCTCAATCTGCTCTTCAAGCTTGGAGATGGTGACTTCATTGGTAAGGGTCTTCGCATCCAACTCCTCGATGTAACCCAGCATGTTTGTCAGCCGTTGCTTAGCTCCATCCAGTTCACCCTGAAGTCGAGCCTTATCTTTCTCGAATTTTTCTTTCTCTTTAGCTGCTGATGTTGCTCCACTTTTGAAAAGTAACCACATAGGTTATTAAGATTATATAAAGGTAGATTGTCTACTACTGATATTTGGCGTACCCCAAAGGTTTTATGGAACTATTCTGGGTAAATAAGGGCTGATATTTCATCAGATACCAATCATCAGATAATATAATTTATTTAGGTACACAAAGGTTTTGTAGTACATGCGGGACTTACAAAGTATGCATTATTAATTACATGGTGTAGGTACATCGAATTGTTAGGTGAATCGCTGCTCTCCTAGCTAGATCACTAAGTAATCTGTATTTAGGAGAATCCGTGTAATAAAATTGATGTCTGACAGTTTTTGTGTGGAAAAAAAAATCTTGGGTCAAGATATCTGGGAAAAATAGCCTAAATACTAAAAAACTTCAACGGGATCTATGAGAAAACCCGTCTGCCTAGAAGAAACCTTTTCCCTAACGACTTGAAGATCGTTATTGTGTGTTGTAGTTAGGATCATCATCATCATCAGCCTACAGCAGTCCACTGCTGGACTTACGCCTCTCCAATTGCACGCCATTCAGCTCGATTCTCTCAACTCTCATCCAGCTGCTAACAGCCACCCTACGAAGATCGTCGCTCCACCTAGCCTGAGGGTGTCCATTCAAGAACATGTCTACCCCCAACGGTCATCGGTCCTACGGCTAATATGGCCAGCCCATTGCCACTTCAGTTTGCTTATTCTGTGAACTATGCCGACAACTTTGGTTCTCTGCCGGCTCATCTCATTCCGGATTCTATACCTCACAGAGACTTCAAGCATAGTTCGTTCCATAGCTCGCTGAGCAACCTTGAATCTATGGACCAGCCGTACCATAAGTGTCCACGTTCCGGCTCCGTATGTCATAACGGGCAGGACGCACTGTTGAAGACTAGTCTTTAGGCTCTGCGGAATACGCGACGAGAAGACTCGACGAAGCTTCCGGAAGGCTGCCCAGCACAGCAGAATTCTTCTGTTAGCCTCCTTTTCAAAGTTGTTCGTTGTTTGTTGTTGTGATTAGGATACACAGACTGATGTCAAGGTTGTGAAAATTCGTTGGACATGTAGGTAGGCGACGCAAGACCTGAGTAAAGCCTATGTGAAGGGGACATCGCCGCATCGCCGTGATGTGATGATGAGATTCCGGCAGGGTGAATTAGCCTTAGCAGAATAATAACAGTGGGTTTGGGTTTATTCAAACTCATTTTGTTACATGATTAAATACTAATACCACCCTTTTATGGTCCCACTGCAGGGCAAAGGTCTCTTCCCATACAGAGAAGGCACGAGCATTGATCACCACGCTTGCTCAAGACGGGTGGCGATTTCAGACTTATACTAACTATACAAAGAGGAAAATAGCACAAAAGCTACTAGTAGTCCTGCGTAATAGACTAAAAATATGCAACAAAAATTGTTATACCATGGCGGTGAAAATATATAACCACTTAGCCGAAAAGAATTTATACTCGAAAGGTTTAGGTAGTTAAATAAAGGTTAACAAATCGTAAAAAGGGTTTTTTATAGTTGACACTTTCTTGTTTAAAAATACGTTACAACAAAATTCAAGTTATTTGCGATTTATACGATGGTTTCCTCTTTTATTAATGTATGTTAAATTTTATCATTTATTCGTAAACTATACTCTTTGTACATGTAATTGCTTGAGCACAATCTTTATCTTAGATTTATAAAATAGTATAATATTTTGTAATCTGTCTATTGTAAAGAGCCCAAAAAGACAGGTTCCTTAAACCTTTTAGAAAATACAACGAATTAGATAACTTTGCTAAATTGAAGAGTACACCTGTGACGTAGTATGGCAACTGAAGTAGCAGGTATTAAGATTAGTCGGTTAACCAGATGCCTTATAAAGTTATAAGTTGTGAATGAATAAGAAAAAATGTTATATGGTGTCACTGTATTGCGGCTGCCACCATACCACTGTGAGCGCAATTCAATTGAGTTAATATGCACTCATGTTAAAGGGTTTGTAGCCGAGAAAAATAAAACTTAAAATGTCTGACCTAAACATTCTTTTGCCTGAGGCTTTAGCTGATGTGACTGCTGAGAATTGAAAAAGTTCCAAGGGTCATGTAATAAAAGAAAGAACAGAAAATGTTTAAATTAGACAAAACAATTGATGATACCACTGAACGTTTTATTATTAAGGAGACAGATAGTTCCTCAAATTCAGATTCAGAATAGGGCCTATTAATGAGGGACTCAAAATAATGTGATTTTAACATTTGAAATAAAAGGTTTAACATCTATGAGTCACGTGGTTTTTTTTGTTTACCTTTATTTAACTACCTAAACCTTTCGAGTATAGAAGTCCGATAGATTTAGAATTTAATACAAAGCTATTAGGTTGTGTGAGAGATGTTTTTATTCCATCAATGAATATTTTGACTGTAAAATCTAAAACTTATGTATTATTGTTATTATGACATCTACATATTGACATTACTTAAATAATATTGAAACATTTTAAATATTCTTGCTATATTTTTAATTTTTTTTTAATTTTTGTCATGACATCATTATTGTTAATCGCTATTTTTAACAAGAATTATTATTGTTGGATGAATAGAATTGTATCTAATTTTAATTTTATTAATGGCATTGTAATCTAAATTTAAATTATGAAACTATTATTAGTATTTTTATGTTATTACTAATTACTTAATGTGTACTGCATGCTTTATGTAAGTAACCTATAACCAAGAGTAAAGTCGCAATATTTGCACGGCTGAAATGCCGAATATAGTGAAACCCATAGATCTTAAGAACTTATAGTACCTACCTATATTCTTGCAAATAAAATATCATTCATTTAAGTCCAGGTTTCTTCACGGTGTTTTCAAATCAAATCAAATCAAATCATTTATTTTTGCAAACATGGGTAATTGGTACATAGATGTTTTCTTAAAAAAGTAGTCCTCCATATTGTACCGTCTCATGGGCATGCAAATAATATTCAATTCCAATATTAAACAGAAATTCTTTTGATACCGAATAAATGTCAAATCATTAGAATTACAAAAAAATAAACAAAAAACAGACTAATAGGAGTAGTAACATTTTTGAATTAATGTCAAAAAAATTAAAAAATATAGGGTATGTCAAAGTATCAATCAGAATAAAGTGTCAGAATAGGAACATGTATGTCAATCATATTAACAGTTTATCAATCAGTGCAGAGCTTTATCATTAAGGAAGTCGTCAATTGTGTAATAACTTTGCTCAATTAATATTTGGTTTAATGCCCTTTTAAATTTTATTACAGTCATATTTTTTATCACATCAGGTACTTGATTGTAGATACGTGGGGCAATACCAAAAAAACTTTTCTGCATAAGTGCGGTTTTACATTTCACTTGGCATAGTTTGTTTACATATTGAGTTAGTATCGGATTTTTTCGAACTGCTGACAGTTTTTCAAATAATTGTGGATTGTTTTTTACAAATAGAGCTGTTTCCAAAATGTATAAAGAAGGAAAAGTTAAAATTTTTAAAGACTGAAAATAGGAAAGACAGCTATCTGTTGTTTTAAGACCGCACATTGACCTTATACATCGCTTTTGCATCTTAAATACCAGTTCCTTAACGGTAGACTGCCCCCAGAAAATAATGCCATACCGCAAAACTGAGGCAACCAGTCCATGGTACGCTGATAAAAGAGCCTGACGGTTGACTTTTTTAGAGAGTTAATGGAGAGCATACGCGAATTTACTAAGTTTCTTGCACACAACTTCAACATGAGGTTTCCAAGTAAGTTTGCTGTCAATCACTATACCTAAAAACTTCGCCTGGCTCTCTTCCTCAATATTACAGCCTTGGTAGGCAATAGTAACATTTGGGTTTTCGGTGCGTTGATGAAATTGCATTATTTTCGCCTTGCTTAGGTTTATTACCAAATTATTATTACTTAACCAGTTAATTATGTAATGCAAACAAGTATTTATGTCCTGCTCGTAATTAACATGATTTGTACACTTGATTACAGCTGTACTGTCATCCGCAAAGAGAACCATTTTGTTTGATGTTACTTTCGGGTGATCATTAATGTATATTAAAAAAAGTGGCGGCCCCAGTACGCTACCCTGTGGAACACCATATTTTACATACCTTGGTCTAGATGTATATATGGTTTCTATTTTACTTTTCGGACAAATTCTAGAAATTTCTGTGTATTGTAGTCTATTACTTAAGTATGATTCTAGTAATTGAAGGATGTTCCCTCTTATACCGTAACCATGTAGCTTGTGTAGCAGAATTTTATGGTCCACATAGTCAAAGGCCTTGGTCATGTCAGTATAGATGGCACAGACTGGATTTCTCCTATCTATATATGGCATGATGTTTGTTAATAGGTCGAAGAGTGCCATATTAGCGGTAGTATTCTTACGGAATCCCCTTTGTTCCTGACAAAATAATTGAAATTTTTCGAAATAAGTGTAAAGAGAGTTGTAGATAACTTTCTCAAAAAATTTGGAAAAATGGGAATTTTCGCTATAGGTCTATAGTTTTTTAACTCTGTTTTGTCATCCTTTTTGTGTAACGGTTTTTTATAACTATTTTGAGCCTGTTTGGGAATATGCCATTAGCAATACACAAGTTAATTATATGCGCTAATGGATGTGCTATCACTTCTTTAGTTAATTTTATGACTTTTGTAGAAACGCCATCATATCCAACAGTGTTCGTGTTTTTTAGGCTAGAAATTATTTTTATAATGTCATCAGTTGTAACAGGTTGCATGAACAGGGAATTCAATGCCCGATTGTTTAAATTAAAATTATTTAACGTGATGTCAGTTTTAGTATTATTTTCAATTTCGTCAATAAAATAATTATTAAATTCGTTTGCAATGTCTGTGGGGTGTGTAGACGACATATTACCCCTATTTACGCACATGATTGACTCCTGTGGCAAACACAGTTTAGTTTTATTTATTATTTGCCAGGTAGCCTTCGATTTGTTTTCAGCGGTGTTTATAAAATGATTATTTTCTGCTCTTTGTGTTAGCTTGATAATTTTTCTATAAAGTTTTGTATAGTTTTTAAGAACTTTTTTATTCAGTGAGTTCGAATTTAACCTATATGCCCAAAGCAACTGCCTTTGCTTTTTGCTACATATTTTTATTCCTCGAGATATCCATTTTGTTTCTTTATTGGTTTTTATGGTTATCATTTTTTGCGAAAAACATAATCTATAAAAAAGAGTAAAATCATCCATGAAATTATCAAAAGCTTTATTTGCGACTTGTGCATCAAAAACTTGAACAAAAGATAAACAGCTAAGATGTGTTTTAAAAGTTATTAAAATATTCATGCTTATGTCCAGTTTTTTAGTTTTCCAATGCTGTAGTTTACATGATTTTTTAATAGGTATTTTAATTATTTGAGATGTATGGTCCGAAAGAACCAGATCTACAACTTCAGCCTCGCAGTCTTTCCTATAGTTGTGTGCAAAGTTATCAATACAGGTGTGACTATTTAACCGTGTGGGAGTATAAAGAGATAGTTTTAGATTGTACTTCATAAGAAAATATTCTAAGTCTAATGTGGCCTTGTTTCTTTTTAAAACATCAACATTAAAATCTCCACACAGGACAACCTTTTTATTTGATGAAGTACAAACTTTTTTCAAAATATAACCCAATTTTTCATAAAATATTTCGTAATTAGGCTTAGGAATTCTGTATATACAAATAATAATAATTTTATGAGCCATTATCTCTACAGCACAGCATTCATAAATCCCCGAAACTGATTGTTTCGATATGTCCGGTATTTCTTTGAACTGCAATCCTACTCTAACGAAAATACACGCTCCTCCTCTCTTTGCATTTCTAGAGAAGAAAGCAGCTGGACAAAAATTGGCAATGTGTAATAAATCCTCATAACCAGTTTGTATGAAGTGCTCTGTGATACAAATAACATCTATAATTGTTCCTCTGTCAGATAATTCCACTAGCTTTACAGTCAGACTGTCTGCTTTATTCATCAGCCCAGCTATATTCTGATGTAGAATGGTAAGGTATTTAAAGAAAAAACTGAGAATTTACTTGTTGCGAATCTGCAGATAAACTATTTTTATTTTGCGGGAGGCAGCTAACTTTTAAGTGCGTAGTAGTCAGATTGCTTAGGCCAACTATAAGGTCTCGCAAATCTGATACAACAGTCTTTAGACCAGAGTTATTTAAAGTTCCATATTTTTTATTATAGGTTTCGTAATCATAAGGTAGTACGTATGCATAATTACATGTATTTATATCTAAATAAAGAAGGTTATTAAACGTTTCTATACGGCTGTTAAACATTATGTGGGTAAACAAATTATAAAGTTTATGTGATTCAATGGTAACAATTTTTCCCTCACAAACATGACAAGTTCTAAATAGTTATTTGTTTTGCGAAAGTCTTCCTCGCCAATATAGATAACACAATAGTCCGAGTGCGTAAAAATTTGTACTTTTCTTTCAATTTTGTTGAGAATTTGCCACAATCCACATGTAGGTTTACGATAGTGACAGATTTCAAAGTTACACAGATTAGTTCTTTCGGCAATTGTATAAAGTCTGTTTGACGTTTCGCTGCTTATTATATTTTGTGTTTCGTAGAAGGATGTTCATGCTCTACAGCTGTTCTGGTTTGTATGTTTTTATTTTTGTTAGATGGACTTACGCTGCTGCTAATGTTTTTAGTTGATTGCCTGACAGGTAGTGTGTTCGTCGGTAAAGAGTCGTCTTTTTCAATTGTCTGGGTGGTCTGAGTTTGTTTTGTCATCATGTTTTTTTTTGGAGTCATTAATGTGGTCTTCGCTTTATGTTTTCCTGGACTGTTGACAATTTTTTTTATTAAATTCTTCATTTAATTTCTTTAATTGTATGTGTTCTAATGATAATATCTCTATTTCTTTATGAGCACTAGTAAGTTGAGATGTTAGTCTAGCAACCTCATCATTTAATATTTTTAATTGCGGAATGTCTTCGTCCTCAGATATATCAGGAAGACTACTCGTCGTACGGTTCTTTCACCGATTTCAGTAATGTCCCAGATAAACTCGGAAAGTACACATGAATTGAAAAATTCATATTGGTATAGGTATAGATTATGAGGAACAGGGTGTAAAGTTCACTCATAAGAGTATGAGTGAACTTGTACTTGTTGTGTTGTTGTAATGAGTGGAAAAGGGAGGATCCTCCGACCAGACGGGTGTTGTGTCTGGTGGTTGAAGTCGGGACGTTGTATATATGCTAGTTGCGCGGTAAAATCTGATTGCGCGATGTAGGACTTTGCGTGACGTCAGTGTGACGCGTAGCTCGCATGGGGCGATGAAGATACCGCTACTGGGACTTGGGTGGATTTGAACCCACAATCTCGTGCATGAGAGGCGAGGCCTTAAACCACTGGGTCATCACGAAATTTTGTTACAATGTGACCTAGTGATGAACCAGTGGTTGGTCAAGACTCGATCATTTCAGCACTTCAAGAAGTCTTGAATATTTCGTCATTGAATACGTACACATCATCATCGCCAGCTCGTTTCCGCAAGTCAAGTTCCTTCTCGAGTTTGGTAAGTTGTCTTCTCATGGTCTCCAGGCTCTCCACGCTGTGGAGCTCGCGAGCGTGCATGGCGTCTGCCAGAGCCTGGGCTTCATCTACCAAGACATAAGAGATTATTAGTAATGGCGAAGTTCCACTGCTGCATAGTATGTGCACGGAGATTTTACGCACATTAGCTGCGCGCGTTCATTTGAGCAGCACCAATTAGAACTGACAGAGGATTTTATGCCCGTTTTCACTAACACTAAGCCACATCTAAATAGATGCTTAAATAAAAGCACGCTGTTGAATTTCCAATGCTAGTTTCAGTGCCGAATGTTGAAAGTACCACAGCGTGCTCTCATTTTGGCATGTTTCCTGTGAGTGAAAACCGGGAATTAGATTCAAATCAAATCAAAATATTTTACTTCACATAAACCTACATGCGCATTTACTAATATGGAACGTCAGAAGCTAGGTGCACGGTTCCAATTGGTTGTTTCCTATGGAGAAGAGCCGGCAAGAAGGTTCACAGATAGATGGATCAGAATTATACGAGTAATAATAATATAAAACGTTTTTTCTCTCTACACAAGTTATGAACTTAATTTCTTTTCATATATGTATATGATAACAAGTATTTTTTTTTTTTGAAATCATTATAGATGTTAAGTGGCAAAAACAAGGGCATGGAATAGATACCTACTACAAGGGTCAGATTTCAATTGAGATTTATTTCCGAACTAGCTTTACCCGGCCCGGCTTCGCACAGGGAGCACCAAGTATCTAACACCACCCTCCCTACCTACCCTACCATACCTACCCTACCTACCTCTTCCGTCTCATTCTATCACATTTTTTTTTAAATTTCTTGTCTTCAAACCTTGTCCTGACAATAACGAACACAAAAAAAATAAGAATTATCCAATTTAGTGCAGTCGTTCGGAAGTTACGCGCGTACATACAGTTCGGCGATTCATTTTTATTTATATATATAGATTGTTACGTAGTAGGCTGAAAGTCCTCCACCAAAACCAACTGCAATAACACGACAGACTGTGAAATTAGCAGCTTTAATTTTTAACAGGCAGCCGCTGAAGCATTGACTAACTTCATTCTAATAGGATATAGTACAATCAGTTTCAAAAAGATATAAACATCAACAAACATTTATTTAATTGTCTACAATCTTTGTTTCACTATCGTATCTATGGGTAGCCAGAAAACAGTGATGCCAGACTGGGGGGAATCCCCCCAAATTTGGGGGTATTTTATAGTTATGGGGGGACAATATTTTTGGGGGGATATTTGGAGGGAAAAATTTGCGTTTGGAGGGAATTGGGGGATTTTTATTTCCAAAACTGTAGTCCGGGAAATGACCGCAGCTAGCCATGATGATTAAATCAGTAGTTTCAAAAGACAGTTTGCGCAGCGTTATCAATTACGTTTTTACAGCTTCCGGCTGTTTCTAATTTATGATTTTGATCCATGACATGAAAGAAAATATTACCAACACAAGTTATTAAAATCTTCAGGCATCCAATTAAATAAACAAATAATCTAAAAGCTTTAACAAGAATACACAGTAATGGAAGCTATTGCTGAAATAGTATAAAATTGTATTTCATAAATAAATATTCGAAAGCTTTAACAAGAATACACAGTAATGGAAGCTATTGCTGAAATACTCGTAGTATAAAATTGTATTTCATAAATAAATAAATATTTAGCCATTTTTGGGGGATTTCTTCTTCAAAACCTGAATTTTGGGGGTATTTTGGGGAAAGTTTGAGGAGTAAACTTTTGCTGAAATATTATAAAATTGTATTTCATTCCTAAATTAATATGTTGCCATTTGTAGGGGATTTTTTCTTCAAAACCTAAATTTTGGGGGGATTTTGGGGAAGGTTTGGGGAGAACGCGGGACGGTCATCTGGCAACACTGCCAGAAAACATTCTTACACACTAGCGACCTGCGCCGGCTTCGCACGGGTAGTAGAGCATAATTATGAGCCTATTTTTTTCAGACGTAATGTCGTATCAGCCTGTTGCGTCAAGCATGTGGGTTAAATCAAAATATAACTGATGTTTATTCAATTTGGAGTATTTTTAATGTATTTTATTTCCAATCCTGCAAGATGATGATTAGAAGGTTTTTTTTATGATATAGCAGCGACACGTGCGCTGTCGGGATTTTCAAACTTATGAACTATTTAACCAACTTTACATAATGCAACGGACAAAGTTTTGCTAATAAAGGTGTTCGCCTAAATAGTAGACATGCAATCGCGGACTTTTTTAGAACTATTCATGAGTAATAATCGCACCATACATTATGTATGTGTACATCTAACGGTTTCTGCAGCGCACGCCAGGATAGCTCTCAAACGACAGGATTGGTTCCGACTTCTTCAACTATCATTATCATATTTCCAGGCAATTTAGCACAAAACTTTAATGAATTATAAACCTAAACCTTCCTCATGAATTACTCCGTCCATTGGTGAAAACCGTATGAAAATCCGTTCGGTAGTTTTTTAGTTTATCGCGTACAGACAGACAAACTTAATTGTAGCTACATATTGATACATTATCATGGAACACAAACTGTGGCAGGATACTTTTCCTCTCCCACTTACTATCTACCACTAAACGGGTATCTCCCTGCAGGTGTAACCTCTTGTAGTCTACTTGGAAGTCCCTGAACCGTCTGCGGACACAAGTGGGAAGATGTAAGTCCAACCTGGTGAAGTGGGGCTACCTCGACGGAACGGCAGCAGGGTGTGGATGTGGAGCTATGTCGTAAACTATGCTCCACCTTCTATCTTGCCCTCTGTGTCCCAAAACGTGCAGTCCTTTGACTGCAAGTCTTGGGACACTGACCTGACCTCTGCACTACCACTGATGACGCTGTGAAGTGGCGCAGTTTTGGGCCGACAAGATCAGATAAAAGTCGTGCCATCGATACGAAGAAGAGGAGGAAGATGGAACACAAATTGTAGACAATCATATAAATACTTGTCGATTCTGTCAATCAAATGCAGACTTTATCTCGGCAACGTGCTGGGGCTATCGCTTCGGGCACTACGCAGTGTTAAAAGTCAACTTTGGACACGTTACCGCGTCACTGACAGCGTGGCAGAGCGACATTGAGGACGAGCTCGCATCACCACACGCAGACAAAATCGTTACATACATTATAATTGCTCGACGAAATCGTACAATGACCGCGATGATGTTGGTTACGAGGCTTTATAGCACTTCAAGGATGTTAATAAGCGGTCAAACCATAAGAAATCGCTTGCATGAAGTCAATTTCCGTTCCCGAAGGCCGCTACGTGTACCACCTATTGAGCCCCGTAATCGCAGGGCCCGTTTACAATAGGCTCGTGGACACAGAAATTGGGCAGAAGAAGAGTGGCATTTTATGAGTTTTTCTAACGAATCTGGCTTTCCTATGAGGCCAGATACTAGACGTACACGGTATTAGAGGACCCCTGGACGACAAAAACGTTTAAAATTATGCCAGGAAGTCCATGCATACAGTGGTGGAACAATCATGATATGGGCGGGTATTTGAATCGGCGGAAGAACCGAACTGATTAGGATCAGAGGCAATCTCAATGCACAGATTTACGCTGAAACGATTGTATCAAATGTTGTCATTCTTTTGCGGACCCACTTTGGTACTTAATTTCTGCATAAGCATGATAATGCACGTCCACATATTGCCAGAGTCGTTGCAAACACACTTTCTGCAGCTAATATCAACGTTCTACCATGGCCTGCTCAATCGCCAGACTTGAATCCCACTGAGCACGCATGGGATATGCTTCAAAGAAGAGCTCTGCCAAATATGGATGCCGTACACACACCAGAAAATCTTTTTCGCCTATTACAACGGAAGTGGGCGGCCATTCCGCACCGTGATTTGGATGAACTCATATTGAGTATGAAAAACCTACGATTGTGTTGTACGCGTTAACGGCGGAAATACAAACTACGAATTGATTATTTTCCGCAATAAAAACATTTAAAAACTTTTATTTTTATCAAAATGTTTGTTTGTGAATGTCAGGATAAACTATGGTGAAAAATCCAGCATAAGAACAAAATCGCGAAAAGTCTTTGTTAATGCAAAAGCAGAGTAAGTACTTCGTCGATCTACACATATACGAAAACATTTTATTTAGGTAATCAATCTAAATATAAATTTTTATTTAATTTCAATAGCCCTATTGAAATAATATATATTTTTTAAATATCTTGTCCCCGAGACACTTTTGGTGTGTGTAGATGTGTCATTTGCGACTGCCTATCTGACGTCCACAAACCAATTACTGGGTAGCATGATACTATATAGTAAGCTTAAAGTTAAACAATTAAGCATTATAAGAGGAAACGCATGGAACTAAAAGAATTATGAATATAAATGTTGATGGATGGAGGAGGAGAGGAAGGCCACGGAATATGGATGGATTGTGTGAGGGATGATATAAAAGAGAAGGGAGTACTTATAGGTTGACGGTTGACAGGGGAGAATGGAAGACTAAAACGTATTGCGCTGACCATAAGTAACATGGGACGAGGGCAGGAACATGATGGATACTCACCGATTTCCTGGCGTAGTTTTTCAATAAGTTTTTTATTCTCGGCTATTTCAGCTATGAAGTCGGTAACGGTGTCGTCGAAACGATTTAGTTTGCCCTGGAATTTAACATAACAAATATGAAGTACCAGCAGAATATCAGCGTCAGTTATATTTGCCTGACACATGCTGAGCTGGACTCCCATTTGGTGCAATCTTGAGACGCACACCACTCCTTGTATATAAGTATTCGTTATTTGTTTTAAAGTATGTCAGGGTGTCACTATATTTCTTTAAGTATGTTTTTCTTGTTGTATGTTGGCACCTTGTTTCTTATATTTATATTCATATATCAAATAAAATCAAAACATTTTATTTCACAAAAACCAACATGGGCACTTATGAAACGTCAGAAGTTAGGTGCACGGTTCCAATTGGTTGTTTCCTATGGAGAAGAGCCGGCAAGAAACTCCACGGTTACTCTTTTAAAAATAAGGGGCTTTTACAATGTTATATAATTTGCTATCATTTATTGTGCTTTTGTGTGTTGGGCTATGTCTTTTGTGTGCACTGAATAAATGATTTATCTATCTACCTATGTAGAGTTCATTTAATAATTTTTGAAAGTAGTGGGAATCGAACACTGTAAGCACGTTAGTTATTTTTTGCTATAGCGACCGAACGCTACAAAATAGCCAAAACGCGATGAAGTCGCAAAATCACTGATCGCCGATGATCAAAGTAGTATTTGACACTTATTGAAAATAAGATGTTTTATGTTGGTTTTTGTTGTAGGAGAACGCATGCGGTAGCCTGTTGAGTAAAAATTCAGAGGGTGCTATGATAACAACCAAATCTAGCGATAGGTACCTACACATCCTAAATCTACGGTTAATATTCGGTGAAAGATCGACCTTCAAATAATGATAATTTGTACAATCTTGTAATAACAAGCAAGAAAGAGAACAAGAATGTTGCATAATATTCAGATTAATACAATGATCACAAGAGCAATATTGGAAATCGTAGGTAATTCATGATTCACAGTTGGGACATAGGCCTCCTCTCTTCGAGAGAGAGAGAGTTACATTATTCGAATTTTTGTCTCTAGGACATGCCGGTTCCCTCACGATGGTTTTCTTCACCGTCTTGAGAGCTGTGGTGATGAAATTATTTACACAAAGTAAAGCGCATTCAATTGATGGTTTAAACATCAATATTGATTTGTAACAAGGCCGCTACTTACCTGGAGTCCTTGTTTCTCCTCACATTGTTGTTGGTTCTCCTCCTTCAGATTGTAGTAGGTGTCATAGAGCTTGGTGTAGACATCCGATATGAACTTCATGCCTTCTGTCTCTCGAAGCTGGTCAAGGACCTGGAAGTATACAATAATGACGCTTAATTGAAATCGATATCTCTTGGATTGTGATTAACAGTTTGTGGACTGAAGCAAAATCAAGGGGCAAGCAAGGGGGGGTGGATAAATGATAACAGCCGCACGGGTCGATCGAAAGTTAAGGTAGGTTCGTGGATTGGGGGGAGCCGGACGCCCGGTGTCACCACTGCGTCGACTGTCGGGAGGAGACGGCGCGGCATACGCTGGCAGAGTGTGCCGCTTGGGAGGAGCCGCGCCGTGCCCTCATCTCAGGAGTAGGCAGTGACCTGTTGCTGCCGGCCGTAGTGAATGCTATGGTCGGCGGCGACGAGTCCTGGGACGCGGTGGTATCCTTCTGCGAAACAGTCATTTCGCAGAAGGAGGCTGCGGAAAGGGAGCGAGAGATCTCATTCTCTCACCCGGCCCGCAGCAGGCGCACCAGGCGTCGGCGGAGGGCGGACAACGCCCTCTTCCAGCCCCCCTAAATGGGTTCAGGGACGTCCGTCGCCCCCCATACATCAGGACCCGAGGTGGCGGTGCGTAGTGCCCCACGCGCGCCCCTCTTTGACGTCGCGGGGGGAGTCAAATACCTCACTCCCCCCCGCTTGACCGGACGGGGCCCGCAGGGGCGGGCCGGCACCAGTCGGGGTTGCGAAAGATTCGTACGTTCCAGTGACCCCCGGTGCAGGTGTGAGATGGAACACCGGGGTGGTTTTTAGTCAGTAAGAGTCTGACAGACCCCTTGGCTCCCCCAGGGCGGGGAACATCCATGAGGATTATCCATCCCGGAACAAAAAAAAAAGACGGTTCGTGGTTTGGTGACCATCCGTTACATATCGAGACCCCTCCGTGCCCCGGAAAGCACGTTAAGCTTTTGGTCCCAGCTGTCATTCGTAGATCTTTGACAGTTGTTACGGTTAGTCTGAAGCCCAAAAGTCTAACAACCAGTTTTACCAAGGAAAGGATATTGTGTTACACAGTAACTAAGTTTAGGAGGTCAGATCGGCAGTCGCTACATGTAAAATACTGGAATTCGGTTTCATCCTCTTAGACAGGTAGCCGATCTCAACTAAAAAGCTACGCAGATTTATTGGGCTGAGCAAAATGAAGAATGAATCAGCGATTCCAATGGTGGAAACACATATGTTAATGAAACGTAACATGAAATGTAACCTACGTTGAAACGAACGTGAATGACGTCCAAATTTATGCAATGCAACACATTGAGGCGAATTTGTTCCAACGCGTCTCACATTTTTGCTATGAATTACATAATTATGAGTCCTCACCATTAAGATGCGTTCAGAGAGTGATAGGCATGTGCCGCTAATGCATTTTTTTATTATTATAATAATAATAATAACTTTATTTCGTAACATCCATTACAGATCATCCATAATGTATTAGTAAGTACTTAAGAGCTATGCTAGTAAACCACAAAAAAAGAAAACAAATATAGGTAGACACGTTGAGTGCGATCCAGTGTCTTAGAAATGGACCGTCTAACCGGTCCGCTATTACTTTCAGAATGTTGATGAAGCTTCCTCTGATACGGTGTAATATGGAGGCAGCTCTCTTTCTCATAATGGCATGAAAGCCATCAATCCGAGCCTCCATAAACATACCAGACGCACTACAGTATCTCGGCAGCCCTAACAACATCCTAAAAGCGTTATTATTATGACAGACGCCTCAGTCTAAGGCATGTACGTTACATGTGGCTTATCAATCTAAGCACCATGCCTCGCATTGTCTGAACGCCCCTTAAACCCAGCGGGGTATTTGCGTAACACACTAAGAAGCGTTTCCACCAGAGACGAGCGAGAATGCGTAGCGAGGAATGTGCGTACAACTAACCAACAACAGCGCTACCTTAGCTCAAGCTATGAAAATGAAGCGATGTTATTAGATAGTTTGACATCCTTCGCTACGCATCCTCGTTCATCTCTTGTGGAAACGCTACCTAACAGTAGGAATAGCTTCCATTTTGCAAGTTCAACAACATTGATTGCGTTATTTATGTTGTTGAGCAGACAAATATTTCGAACATATGAAGCAATGGATTAGCAACCGGCTTCAAAATGATTCAGATTGTGATAGACAGCGTGTTATGCTATTAGGGTGGTGTTTGGCGATACAGACTTTTTTTACGGAATGGGCCTGCACTTGCACGTGTTTCAGTGATATATAAAACTATATTTTCTTTCTCTTGGCTTCGAAGTCGCCTGATGGAAAGCAATGAATGAGGTCTGCGTTGGAACGAGCGGACCGCCTTCAAAGACGTCAGTTTCTATTCGTCATTTCTGTCAAGTTTCTTGCCTGTGGTATACAATGACGTTGAAGCAACAAATGACTTGTATCATCTAAACACTGTTTAACAGTGTAAATTTTAGTCCATGTTCGCATGGATGTAAAAATGCCGCGATGGGATTTTCAACGCACTGCGTAACGCCGAAAGTTGAAAATCCAATCGTTGTGTTTGTTTTTTGGACGCGCTGCGATGCATTCTGTTGGATTTTCAATGTTCGGTTCAACGCCGAGGGTTAAAAATCCAGTAGGTACGCGATGAAAACCCGCCGCTATGCAACAGGCAATTAAAAGTCATATCACACATATCAACTCGGAATGGGATCGTCACCGTATCGCCTTTCGCTTCGCCGTCAAACAGGCGTCAACGTAACGTAAGCACGTAACCAAAGGCTAGGTGATGACCGAATGACAGCACGTGTGGCAACAGTAGTGTGCTGCAGGCAGGCCGCGGGAGGGGTGAGAGTGGCAAAGCTGGACGAAGAGATGTAAGCTCGGGAACCGCAAGTTGACCACGCACCGCATCGCGGTTCGTGAGCTTTTCCAAGCCGGCAGTCTCGACTATATAGCGACGCTGTCGCGAACTACCGATCGCTAAATGTTAAGCTGAATCCTCAGTTGTGGCCCGCTAAATTCAAATTTTCTTTAGTTTTTTGCAAATTGCAGCTCTGTTTTACGTCGTATGTTGATCAAAATGCAAGTCTCGACCGTGGGAATTATATATTTATCGAATAATAATCATCATTTTCATACCAATCGTCAAATTCAAAGAAAATTTGAATTTGGCGGGCTACTATCTAAATAGTAGCCCGCCAAATTCAAATTTTCTTTACTACTGATCGCTAACGATCAGTAGTTTGCGACAGCGTCGCTATCTATGTAGAGACTGCCGGCCCTAAGGTGAGGCGATTACGTTACGATTCCGATTAGTGTGCGGTGCAGTAGAGTAGTAGTTTCATACAAAAAATACTGAATGGCTCGAGTTGATACGGTGACGATCCCTTTCCGATTTTATGTGTGCTATTTCCCATCGCATTGTGAAAATCACTCAGTATGTAGTATGTAACTAGAGTAACAAAGAACATTACTTGAAGAAATTCCTTCTCAGCTTCAGTGGTCTCCGAGCCGATAGTGACGGCCATTCCGAAGTCTTCCTCGTCATCCATTTTGGAAAGCAACACTAATACTTATTTTCAGAAATGACACTAAAAATATTAACAAACAATACTAAAACAAAACAGGTAAAAAAACTTTGTAAAATCGCGTTCGGTCTCGGTGCACCGCTGTTTATTCGGTTGCCTTGGTAACGGCGTCGGTGGCATATGGAAAATAAAAAGAATGTGTAACCATGGAGATTTTTAGGTTTTCTCTATGGATTTGGCGTAATACTTTTTGGACCTCGACGATTTTGCCATGGTGGAAAAGCAAAGCAGAAACATTTGATTTATTTATTTTGATAACAGATTCTGGATTTTTACAAAGCCATAACTTAAATTGAGGAAACAACTTAGACTTAAAATTAACCTACCAAACAACTAACCGGTCAATTATAGGACACGGATGTGAATTTAGTAAATAATAAACTTTAATAGTATGTTAATAAAAGGTCGAGGAAAAAAATTTTAAAAGAACCTATAAAGTTCCATAAACTTGAGCGGCTTCAAAATGTATGTATAAGGTTCATATTCGGTTTGCGCAAATATGATCATGTTTCCGTTTTGTATAATGTGCTCTTTTTAACAGACTTTACAAAAAGGAGGAGGTTCTCAATTCGTCTATACGTTTCTTTTTTTGTTCAGTACTTTTTTCTGGGTGAACTATGATTTGAGTTATCCTTAATACTGTAGTTTGGGGGGGGGGGGGGCTATTGCCATCAACCGGGCACAAATCCAGACTCCGGGCTGCTACCGAGAAATTCCAGATGGAAAAACCCGATAACACTTTGCCCGACCCGGGAATCGAACCCAGGACCTCATGCTCAGCAGTAGCGCTTGCGACCACTAGACCAACGAGGCAGTCTGGAGGCAGATATTTTATAACCTGGATTAACACGTAGAATACTTTTTATCCCAATAGTACGTTCCTGTGGGATGATTTCCGACATCCACGCGGGCCAAGCCAAGGGCAAACGCTAGTAAATAAATAAATAAAGTTGTAGTAAAATCTCTTTGGCTGTTTGTATCTGGCTGGTTTTGATACCATTCACTAGATGACGTTTAAAAAAAGATAAATAAAAAGTAAAAACCCCCTGTCTACGGTAAAAACGAATTCCCGCCATTATTCAATTAATTTTCTGTCCGCCAAAATGAGTGAATCTAAGAGTCCTATTAGATTATCATAGAAATAGGATCAGAGATGTATGATTCTGTATGAGTCATTTTTATATGAAGAACCTATGGCGGTAAAATAATTACGTATGATTCATATTGGTGCCGATTCTCTTGTCACAAAATTCTCTAAACTAGACCAAAAATCGCTAAAATTTTGTTTAGTCCTGTCAAAAGACCATTTCTCATTCTGAAATAGACTAAAGTGACACAACTTAACTATATTTTAGTTTGACAGCACTAAGATGGTATTGATTAATTAGTTTAGTGAAAATGGCAATTTTGCTATTCTGAATTTGACGTTTTTAACCTAAAATTTTGGTTGTCTTAACTAAATCTGGCTATTTTTAATCGCGATTAAAAAGGTGTGGAATAAAACTAGTTGCCATGAACTAAGATTCACCACAACACCTCGACTTCAGGGGCAAAAACAGTACTGTATTTTTTTTATTATTTTGCTTATATCTCGAAAACGGTGTGTCCTATCGCAAAAATAATGAAAATTTCGACCCCCTTTATGCAACCTTTAAACCGATATAACTCTACACGAAGGTATTTTTTTTTTATATTTTCCGTACAAAAAGTGAAAAATTCCATATAAAACACGCCGAGGCTGCAACCGATGCGCGCCTCCGGCGCTAAAAAAAATTCACGTGGTAGGGCAAGCAAGTAGGTACCATGTGGAGTCGCGATTGTCAAATTTAATTTTAGTTGCGTCAAAATGATTTTTAAATTTAGAGATATTTTATTGCAGAATAGCTCTAAGATTCTCATAGCCAAAAGTAAGGAATTTTAGTGATAGTTTAGTTAGTTTAGTTCGGTGTACAAGAGAATCGGCACCATTGTCTATGATCATAGTTAAGGGACCCTATTATACAGCAAGCGTACAAATATGATCATATTGAGTAGAATTTAGATTTAATTTATGACAGATTTGAAACGAGATTCATGTTTCAGCATCGTTTTAGAACGGCCACCATGAGCTGATATTTCACGTAGTTTTGTTTGAATTAAATTAATGTGAAGTACCTTACCTCCCTCATCGCCAAAAATACACACGGAAATTGGCCCTAAAACGTAGTTCCCTCTTCAAATCAATCGCCCAGAATCAACAGCATCTTCCATCCTCATCTGCCACAATCCACCAGAAAGAGACAGCAATATAGAGATTGATCTAGAATTAAGTAATTGCCGTGATTGGATGAACGATATAATTGTACTAGTAATGAGGATGTTGGTCGTTTGTCAATGTCCTTGATGATCCCCTCGAGTGTCTCGTTAGACAATTCTCGAGTACGCCTAGAGATGGAACTATGAGCAAGATAACTCGATAAGGCTGTGAGGAAACCTAGAGTCAACTGTGACTCGGTTTTTTCGTTTGGCTCTGAGTACACTTCAATTTGTACATCATCTTCACATTATTCCATACAATACATATTCGATCGAAAAATATAAAAAAAAACTCGCACTAGGCCCTAAGCTATGTTTTTATAATTATGATTGATTGCAGCTATTTTCAGTTTGCGATATGAAGTTATTTTGTAGATTTTCATCCGCTCAATCCATACGGGACCGTCCTTTAGTTTCAGCTTCCAGTCTTAACCGGGTGCAGCTGAATACGACTATTTTACATGGAGTGACAGCCTATCTGACCTCCAAAACCCAGTTACTGGGTAAAACGATACCCCTTGGTAAGACCGGTTGTCAGACTTTCGGGCTTCTGAGTACCCCTAACGACTGTCAAAGATCCACGAATGACAGCCGGGACCAACGGCTTAACGTGCTTTCCGAAGCACGGAGGGGTCTTGGTATGTAAAGATGGCCACCCATCCACGGATCAACCGCGGCCAGCGTAGCTTAACCTGATCGATCAACTAATGCGGCTATTATTACTAAGCTGCGAGCCCCACAATGTTTATTTACATACAAGAACTGAAATTAAAAATCAAAATATTTTATTTCACAAAAACCTACATGAGCACTTATGAAACGTCAGAAGCTAGGTGCACGGTTCCAATTGGTTGTTTCCTATGGAGAAGAGCCGGCAAGAAACGCCAAGGTTACTCTTTTAAAAATAAGGGTATTTTACAATGTTTCAAATTACAGTGTCGGTAGGTATGGGAGGACAGTGTAGGCCTGTCAACAAGTAACAGGTATTCAACAAAATAGAAAAGGTCTACAAATCCAGTCCACAAGTTAGGCCTACAACGTACTCACATTCACAATGTATAGAAGAATCTATATAAAAATAAAAGCCTATTTAAACCAAATGACATGATTGATTACAACTGTAACAAATCCGAATTAAAAGCCTGTTAAAAGCCATAAATAAGGAGTTAAAATAAGAATTTGAGGTATATAATGTCAAATAATGAGATCATGTCAAAGAAGAAAAAAAAAAAAAGAAAATACTTCGTAATTTGGGAACAGTTAATAGACATTTACATAGTGATGTCGTTAATGAGGTACCGGGGAGGCCACATGTGCAAAGGAATTATTGCCAAACTTCCTTGTCTTCAACGTAGTCTTTAATCTTATAATATGCATTTTTGATAAGGATACGTTTGATGTGGGTTTTGAATTTTCCATCGCTAAGTTCTGTAACTGACTTTGGCAACTTGTTATAGAAGTGGATACTGTTTATAAGAAATGACTTGCTTGTTTTAGTTATCTAAATTTGGGTATCGCAATTTCATTTTTACTACGTGTATTTATATTATGAATGTCGCTTCTTATTTTGAATAGTCCTAAGTTTTTGCGAACATACAAAATACTTTAAAAGTTGTAAATGTATCTCTTATCAATCTATTCATGAACTCAGCATACCTAGTCCGTTCCCAACTTGCACCACAACACCATATTATCAGTATTCCGCATCCACCATGTTTAAAGTATCAAAAAACCTCATGTGCATTGGTAATGTAAGTCTCTTCCAAAAATATCAAAAAAAAAAGTTTGATTCAATGGCATTTTTTTTCCCTGCCTAATTTGTTATTTGACAATTGAGGTTAGTAATAAAACCACAATTTTTATCGATGTTTTTTGAATTACGATTTAATAATGTTAATCAACAAAAATTGTTGGAAAAAGTGTTGTGATAATTATAAAGTTGAAAGCTTCTAAATATATATAAATGTGTTACTAATAAAGGGGCGTATTTTCAAAACCTCTTAAAATGATTTCGGACACATTTACATATTTTTGCGCCAAAATAAAGTTTAAAATTTTACTTTCAATATTTCTATACGTTAACTTTCATAATCCACCTAAATATACAGTAAAATCAGTCTAAAAACTAATGGTAGTTGCAAATTCTGCTAAAATGCACATAAATATTTTAGATATTCCACGTTTTTTAGGATTGCCATGACATGACAAACAAATTAATATGAAGAGAAGAGACTATGCAGTGAAGTACAATTAGAAATTAAACGAACTTACCAAAGTGAAGTTCCATTTTAATTGTACGAACTGCATAGTCTCGAAACCTATAACCTATAACCCAACCCCCCAAACTTATTTAAAAATAATTTCTATATTTTATGCAAATTGCAATATCAAATATTGCCATGTGCATTAACTTCAATACTCAATGTCTTTATTGTTTTACCATAACGTGTACTTAGTTTACCACAACATATTCAAAATAATCTTCTTGTGAAAAATTTCTTCAGAATGATTTAGAGGGTTTTGAAATTACACCCGCCTCCTAAGTACGAGCGTAAGATTTTAACCTGAACAAGATTTGTTTTCACTTTCGTTAGCTACTTTCGAAACCGACCTAAGATCTTACCGTTACTTCAGATCTATAAAAAATTGTGAGCCGTCACGGGACTCCTGGCAAATGTGAAACATACCATCGTATACTCGTACTAACCAATCACTCAACAACATATGGACTGTTAATTAGTGTTCAAGGCTGAAATAAAGATTTATTACTATTATAGAGGTATGAGGAACAGGGTGTACAGCTCACTCATACCTTCATAGAAAAGGGAGGATCCTCCGACCAGACGGGTGTCGTGTCTGGTGGGCAACTGCCCGACGGTTGATGTCGGGAAGTTGTATATATGCTAGTCGCGCGGTAAACTCTGCTTGCGCGATGCAGGATTTGCGTGACGTCAGTATGACGTGTAGCTCGCATGTGGCGATGTTGATACCGCTTCACTATTATTATAATGTGACCACGCGTCGCCTCGGCATGTGTCGCCACAGCAACAATCGGTTTTACCCGCGGCTATAGATGTTTCACATCAATATAGCGTGACGACGCGTCGCCACGCCAACAATCGGTTTTACCCGCGGCTATAGATGTTTCACATCAATATAGCGTGACGACGCGTCGCCGCGGCATGCGTCGCCACGCCAACAATCAGCTTTATTAAAGATGTTTCACATCAAAAGAAAGAGTGTCTCAACGTTCAAAAATAAGTATTTTGCAGACTGTAACTTTTGATTAAACCAAACTCGGAACCGGAATAGGAAGTAAAAAAAAAAACATTTTTTTTTTATTTTAGGCAGTACTTGAACTGTACTGGTTATTCATGATATTGATACCATGTTTGTATAATTATTATTTCAGTTCATGTTTTATAATTGGAACACTACTTCCTGTATCTGTGCGAAAAATTATCATTCTAGGTCGAGCTGTTTTTGAGAGAAATTAAGTGGAGGGACAGACACCGGAAGAGTGTCCTACTTTGTCCGGCGGGGTGATTGCGTAACGCACTAATTATATGAATGGCTTTCATTTTGACAGTTCAACAACATTCATTGCGTTATTTACGTTGTCGAGCAGACAATTTTTTGGAACATAAGAAGCAATGGATTAGCAATAGACTTCAGAATGATTAAAATTGTGATAGATAGTGTGTTACCGAATTAGGGTGCTGATCCATCGATCCGTGCGGCTGGTACCTATACATTAGCCACGAAAACTTTCCATTCAGCAATCTGGGTCACAGGGCTGTCTGCCATGGGCACGCCACAATTGCGGCGGTGAGTCCCCTCTTTGAGGAGTGGCTTGAGAGGCGCCACGGCGTCCTCACCTTCCGCCTGACGTAGGACATGGCTGTTTCGGGAGGTTCCTGTTTCGGATAAGGCGGGAGGACACGCCCGGGTGCTGTCGTTGTGTGGATCAACCAGAGGACACGGCAGAGCATACGGTGGAGGTCTGCCCGGCTGGGCAGAGCACCTCCGTGTCCTCGTGGCGGCGATCGGCGGCGGCGATCTCTCGCGTCCGGCCCTGGTTCAGGCCATGGTACGGAGCGAGAGGGAATGGGAAGCAGTCGCCTCCTTCTGCGAAGCAGTAATGGTTGCGAAGGAGGAGGCGGAGCGCGTGGGGGAGAGGCAATCATTGCGCCCTCACGCCCCTAGTCGCCGCAGGAGGAGACACCCTGGGCGTCGGGAGTCGATAGCCGACTCCCGGCCACCGTAGGCGCGGGCCTGCGGACGGCGAGCAATGGGCAGCTCGCCGTCCGGTAAGGACCAGGGGCGGGTCGACGGCCTGTTGTGTTCCACGCGCGCCTCAAAGAGATCAAATCAAATAGATTTATTTATTTGTTAGAATATAAATTAAATTTAAATAAATTTATTTGTTAGAATATTGTTGTGATATTGTTGTGGTAATATGTAGATGACAGCATAATTGACGGGGTCCGATAGGGCCGATGCCTGCCGGGGTCGCGGATTGTTCGAAAGAGTTACCGTGGCCCTGGCGCACAGGAAACTGAAGGGACACGGGTGGGTTTTAGTCAGTAAGAGTCTGACACGCCCTTCCGCTCCGCCCAGAGCAGGAGTGGTCATTTGATGATTTTCCACCCAAAAAAAAAGAGGGCTGTCTACCAGTATGTCCCAGACATTTTGCCAATAATGTTTTTTTTGTTTTTTGTTTTGGCAGGAGTTAAAAATCCTCATGGACGCCCAGACTGCCTCACTAATGAGCCGGTCTAGGCAGAGGCGAACTCTCACCGGCTAAAACCCACTCCTGCCTCGCTCGTGTCCTCTGACAATATCACAGACCTTTTTAGCGATTTCTTATAATTTAACTATGCAAATATTATGCATTTATTATGTAAATCGTAGAGTATTATAATGCGCCAAACTAATTCATAGGCACTAATTCGTATCCTAACTAATATTATAAATGCGAAAGTAAGTTTGTTTGTTTGATTGTTACCTTTTCACGTCTAAACCACTGAACCGATCATTCTGAAATTTTGCATATACGTTGTCAGGTGTACAGAAATGGACATAGGGTACCTTTCATCCCGAAAAAAAGTACTGTTCCCGAGGAAAACAACAATAACATTTTTATTATAATAGATAGCGCCACGTGTCTTTTGAATCATGATTGAATTATAACCCGAATTGATTGTCAAAGTCTAAATTAACGCGAGCGAAGCCGCGGGCAAAAGCTAGTTTATCAATATTAACATGCACCAACCCGTTACAATTTCCATACAAACGCTCGTGCGTGATTATGGCGTTATAACAAATTTTAATCCAGATATTTTGAACACACCGATATCTTGTGGTTTATATCCAAGTTTCTATTAAATAAAATAAATAAAAAACATTTTCAAGAAACAAATTCAGTAAAGACGTCTGAAAGTCCGTTTTTTTGCACAAATACTATCTAAACTTTGTCCGTTTATAATGTACTCATACATTGAAAAATGAAAGAGAACATTATTATAGAAAGCTCGCACATATAATTGAGATTCAAAATCACAAACATTTTTCCAAAAACTTGTAAGGCTTTTTCAAAAACACGTATTTCTTGGAACAAGTTTTGTGAAACCTCAGCGCGCCAATTTTCGTTCGATGTTATCGCGTTCTCACTCTTGCTTCTTTTTCAAACATTGCGTTGGATAAAACAACAAGCTTTTCAATCATGCTCGCGTTGACGATAGAATGACCGGGAAGGGCCCTGTTAACACTCCCAGGCTAGGAGGAGTGACATCTTCGTAACGAGAGAGTGGCAGATGGATGAGACTTACCGAGAATCGAATTGAATGGCGTGCGATAGGAGAGAACTATATCCAGTCAATCTCGCCGTGAAAACTTAGTTGAAGGGAGTTTGAAGTGAGCTGTCAATCCCTAGCGTAAGGCGGGATGACAGTTACAAATAAATAAATAAAATAAGTTTATTTCATATAATATCTTATTTGGCTTACATTGGATGTCGACGAGTTTCTATTTGGGCATAGAAAATGCCTGTAGTTGAAGGCTCCGCTCGTCCCTTACATTATAAAGGTACGAGTATACTAACGGGTATATAAAGAAACAAAGAATGGAAAACGAGTGTGTGTGCGCGTGTGTTTGTGTGTGAGTGTGTGTGTGAGTGAGAGATTTTAAGTGTACATGAGTGACTAAATAAGCAAATAATATTTATATATAAAAAAATATATTATTAAGTGACGCGTTGCAAAAGTAACTCTGAATCAATATAATTTAAACTGTGAAGCCATATTATTAGTAATTTATTACATTCATATATTTTTTTAATCATAAATATATATTAGTTTATTAATTTTATTGTATAAAAAAGCTAAGCGTGTTTTATATTATCTGCTGGCAAATTCTGTCCTAGTTATGGAAATGTTTACTATGTAGTGTTTATTTCTTTTTCTGTATTTTAGCATCATAATTATAATATCTCTTTGTGCGTTCTGAAGATGATAAGAAGGATATACAATTTTCTCACTTACAGCAGATTACATAATTCATAAAGCTTGACAGTTTAGTAGGTTGGGGAAAAAGTTTCTTCGCATTTTTTAAGAAAATTCAAAACATTTTTTAATATAAGTAGTTTATTTACATTTAACTAAAGTATGTAGGTACGATTTTGTTCGATAACTTTTTGCCATCTTGTAGGTAGGGACATGATCCCATTGCTATAGAAATTTTGGGACTTCTGATCAAAATACCGCGACAAGTGGTTTTGGCAGTCTTCTCGTGATGTTAACCTGACACTGCCTAAAGAATTCTGAAGAGACCGAAACAGGTGGAAATCTGAAGGTGCAAGGTCAGGACTATACGGCGGATGCATTAACACCTCCCAGCCAAACTCTCTTAATTTTTGCTGAGTGGCTAAAGATGTGTGAGGTATAGCGTTATCATGATGAAAAACCACACCCCTTCTGTTGATTAATTCCGGCCGCTTTCTCTCAACTTCTTGCTTTAATCTCATCAGTTGTTCGCAGTAGAGTTCAGAATCGATGGTCCTGCCTGGATAATGCCCTTCCAATCCCACCACACACACAGCATCACGTTGTTGCGAGTTAACCCGGGTTTCGCCACAGTCTGTGAAGCCTGACCGGCCTTTGACCACGACCTGTTTCGCATGTTCTTGTCGTACGTGATCCACTTTTCATCACCAGTTATCAGCTTCTTTAAAAATGGTTCGGTTTCATTACGTCGTAATAAAGAATCACAAATGAGTACACGGTTCATTAGGTTTCTTTCAGTGAGCTCGTGAGGTACCCAAATATCGAGCTTTTTTGTGTACCCAGTTTTTTTCAAATGTGCCAAAACTGTTTTATGGTCAATTCCCAGTTCTTCAGCAACGTCGTAACTACTGATATCTTGCTCCACTTTTTCAAAAATGGCATCCATTTTATCCGTAATAGGGCGACCAGAGCGACGTGCATCTTTGACATCAAAAATTCCGGATTGAAAACGCTTAAACCAAATGTGTGCTACTCTCACAGACACTGCACTAGGTCCATAAACATCGCAATTTTTTTTCGCGGCTTGCTTTGCATTTTTACCTATTTTGTAGTAAAATTTTTAAATGTATCGAATTTCTTCATTAGATTCACTCATCTTGACAGTACGAAAAACAAATGAAAATCACACATTTTCCTAATTTGAATTTGGAATTATGTTCTTTAAAATTTAAACTTTCAATGCTACCAAAACCAGCCAGATACAAATAGTATAGCCAAAGAGATTTTATTACAAGTTCATACATATTATAATGTGAAAAGACTTTTTCCCCAACATATTAGAATCATCTTTTTTTGAATTACATCACCTTAAGTATCGCTCTTTGAGCGCGTTCTACCTCTAGAAAAACAGTTCACTTCAAACTCCTTTCACCGAAGTTTCACGTTGAGATTTAAACAGAATAGCTCTACAGCGGACTGGTATAGATTAATAATTATAAATAATAACAATTAATAATGTATTTTACTACATCTAAAGCACAATAGTGCCTCAAAGGATCCATTAACACGATTCCGTGATGATATAAGATTGTACTCAAGGATAACGAGGCGCTCCATCGTTAAAGCTAACTGTTATAGACCACTACTAATTAACGGTATAGTTAATGGATATCTTCTTTTGATCATAAGTAATAGTCTCGGATGAAGGGATTAAGTTAGGTATTCTAAACTTTATACAAGGCTAGTAGTATGTAGGAGTGCGTATGGAGTTTATAAAGTAAATGTAAAAAATCGTTTATTTCAACATTTAAATTACAGAGGAATGCCAAAGAGAAGATGGATGGATTGTGTGAGGCATGATATGAAGGAGAAGGGAGTGAATGACAGCGTGTCAGTTGACAGGGGAGAATGGAAGATGGAGACGTGTTGCGACGACCACAAGTACATGGGACAAGGCCAGGGAGATGATGTTGATGATGATGGAGATATTGCTGGTCCCAAACTAGGCACATTTTACTTTTTATATCATTGCACTACTTCCTTCGGGATGCACAATAATTGCAGCATAGGCAGTTCTGCATTCTGGATCGTAGATAATCTTCTACTTCTTAACGTATCTCTGGTAAACAGTTTAAATATCTTTGGACCAAAATTCAGCTAGGGGAACTCCGCTCACTGACGTATTCATGAGGTCAACAAGTGCAGGTGACAGGATAGTGGCGCAAGATGGATATTAGGGCATTATCTGTGGGAAGACGCCGCATACGCACTTCAGATCTGAGCCGTTCACCTGTGGAGGATCTGGGTTGAAAGCCAGCCCCTTTTTGGGCAGAGAAACTTCGTGGAATGGGTTATGTCGTTTGTCCACCCTAAAACAGCAACCCTAGGGTGGATACTCGGAAACGCGTGTTCATCTGTCCACCCCAGACGGGGTGGATAATCGGAATTCGTTAATTATTTTTCTTCCGATTTTCTTCCTCGGCTATGTACAGTCATTTAGAGAAACATCACCAACTGAACTGAGAAACTGGCCCAAGATACCTATAAAAATATATACATAGTTCTTCTTTGAATTATCAAAGCTGAAAACGTTTTTAATTACCTATCATTGAATCCTACTAATATTATAAATGTGAAAGTTTGTGAGGATGGATGGATGTTTACTCTTTCACGCAAAAACTACTGAACGGATTTTGATGGAATTTGTAACACAGATAGTTTATAACCTGGATTAATATGTAGGATACTTTTTATCCCGGCAGTACGTTCCCGTTGGATAATATCCGATCTCCACGCGGGCGAAGCCGAGGCAAAAGCTAGTGTAACATCATTTCAAGTATAGTTTTATTGGAGTAGATATTGAAATAAATCACAGTACGATTTAAACTTTAAAAATGTCTTTTAATGAGGCAGAATCTAGGTACAGTAACGATAAAATTGATATGTTGACTTTATAATGGTTATCAGTATGAGTGATAGATAGAAAAAAAAACACATAAGTATTGCATATTATTCAATTTAATTAAATTACAAATTCCTGCTTGGAATCCCGTAAAATTTACGCTCGACTACGAAACAGCTATAATGGAAGCACTGTAATGTATATTTCCAATTTCCATTAGGCGAAGTGCATTTAATTGCAATTAAATGAAAGAAAATTTAATACTCATATTAAAAGTACACTTTGTAAATAAGCATACTACAAATCAGAGGATTATATCCTAGATAAGAATGCTTGGAAACATGCTGGTCCTGCTCCACAGGACAATCTTGAGTCTAGACAAAATCAAACTGGTTGCTAATATAATTTTTATGACATTGATTTTTACATTATGTAACTACTTTAACTCACACACTAAATTATTACTTGTGAAATTTTGGAAAAATCATTTACTTTTCAATATTTGTAAATATGTGAGCACCATGTATCTATCTCATAATTAATTTACCTGTCATTGCGTTATATTTCATTCTTTTTACCTATTGTGGTATACTTAGTAATTTTATTCTAGGTGCATCGTCTTCACATATAATTATATAATTAATGTATACATTAAGAGTAACGGTGGAGTTTCTTGCCCATTCTTCTCCATACGAAACTACCTACCTTTTGGAAGAGGCAACTAGAATCAATTAATTTTTTTGTATATTTTGTCGTTCAAAAGTGCCCTTTATGTGCCTATTTGAAATAAATGATTTGACTTTGATTTTAAAAACGGGCAGATAAAATAGGTATCAATAAATACCCGAATACGAGGAGAATAGTGCTACTTACAGCCCAACCTTCAACTTGATTAATGAAGACTGGCTGTTTGTGAAATCTTTTTTGAATAATGAAACTAATATGATGGCATTTGTGAAATACTAAGGAAAGACATGGCTTAAGAGGCTTACAAGAGCTAAAGCGCGGTCACTGTCGGATTGTATAGAAAAGAAAGAGACGCGCGATGACACAACGCTGGTAAGTTATTGCAAAATATGAAGCATTATGGATTTACAAAAAATCTATTCATTGGACTAAAAAACTAAAACACTATTATGTTAGTATGTTACTTGTAGAATAATCTGACAAAAAATCTGAATGTTTGCATGTATATTAGTATGGTCTTTAATCGTTAAAATATTTTTTTAGAGGTATCTTCGTGATTTCTTTCTATCATATCAAATTATGTTTTCAACACACTATCTAACTAGCATATATCCAGAAGAATATCATATATTTTTCTGATTTTGGTTACTGCACTGGATCATATATTTTTAGGCATTATAAATTTGCGTTTAGGTCATGTAGTCCCCTTAAGGACGTAAATTATGTGTCTGTTTGGAACTCATTCGGGGTGCTTCACAGGACTACAAAATCATTGGAGTCTTGGCATAAAACAATTTCAAATGAAATCAAGGACAAAGTAAAGTTTTTGGATTGCTTGCAGAGTAACGCCCAGTTTTCGCTTGAAATTTAGAAAACGATTGCAAAAGAGACGAATTTATCCAGAATACACAATTACGTCTACTCGATAATTAAATTAAATTAGTGTTGGTCATTTCCTGGACATATTGCAGAATTTATAAATTGTTTTTTAATATTATTTATAACGAGGAAGTTATTTGATTTATATGCAATATGTAATAATTATGAGTTAATGGTTATTAAAAAAAAAAAACATAATTTAAGTATAAGAGTTTATGAACGTATATTTTACTGTTGTGTTGTTTATGATGACTTTACTTGGGATGAAAATATGGAAGAACAATCAAAAGTGAATTCCGATTATCCACCCTGTCCGGGGTGGACAGAATGAACACACGTTTTCGAGTATCCACCCTTTTTTCCGTGTTGCCGCGGTCCGGTCGTGGTTGGGTGTACACCCATTATAATCGAGACCCCTCCGTGCCTCAGAAAGCACGTTAAAACGTTAGTTCCGGCTGTCATTCTTTCGTAGATCTTTGACAGTCGTTACGGGTAGTCAAAAGCCCAAAAGTGTGACAACCAGTTTTACCTTGGGGTATCGTGTAGGTTTGGTAGGCAGTCACTCCATGTAAAATACTGGTATTCAGCTGCATCCGGTTAGACTGGAAGCCAACTACAAAATAGTTTAGAAAATGCGGGCAGATTGAAGGTCTTCCTAACGTTTTGATTTGACAATCATATTGACAGAATGAACGTTGCAATGTCACCTCAGGGTACATTCTGAATTAAGCCATAATCGATTACAGCGCTTACATCAATCATTTGCGTTCCGATTTAATATCACGATTATGACAGCTGAGAGCTGTCAACAATTCGAAACGCTCATGAACGCGCTCACAGTCTCGCTCAACGTCAACCCCAAACCTGGCACAAAAAGACCGATCGGTTTTATTTTGGAACGAAGTTCCTTATCCCACGGTACGGACTTGGCGGATAGGGGCTAGGCGAAAAATTGTGTTAGAATTTTGCTTCACGAGTTTCCGTCACGACCCTTTCTTTATTTGTTTGTTTGGTTAAATGCGCTAATCTCAGAAAAAATCAATGGAAAACACATGGTTGGAATAGTTTTTTTTTTGTGTTGGATAGTCCATTTATCGAGGAATGGTTTAGACTATATAACATCACGCTACGACCAATAGGAGCGGAGCATAAATGAAAAATGTTGCAAAAACGGGAAAAAATTATTCCTTTTGAGAGTTTCCGTTGCGTGCGCTGCGGAAACGGTTAAAGTTATGCAAAAATCATGTAGGACGGAATTGTTCCCCTTTAAAAGTTCTAATAAAAAGTTTGCGACGATATAATTATGTCTATCTTTTAAGGTTGACTCAATATAACCCTTTTTATGGTAATCAAATTTGTTCTATGGATGTTCTAAATATACTACGAAAGGAACTTCGTTCCGTTCCAACCGAGTGTTCCACGACACTCACGCATTTTTGAAAATGATAGTTCGACGCCTTGACACTTCTGTTTTGTTGGTTGACTCTATCGACTCTGGTAACTCAGATTTTTAGTTTGAGAACGACGATTCGTCCAGTGATGAAGAGGGTGACGAAGTGCTTATATTAGCGTAGCGAATTTATTTGCTCCCGGCAAAGATTCACCCCGAAGAAAAATACCACGAATTACAAATAGATGCAACAATATTAAATATAATGGTGCCGATTCTCTTGTACACCGAACTAAACTAACTAAACTATCACTAAAATTCCTTACTACTGGCTATGAGAATCTTAAAGCTATTCTGCAAAAAGATATCTCAAAATTAAAAAATAATTTTAACGCTACTAAAATTTTATTTGGCAATCACGACTCCACGTGGTAGGTTACTCCCACCCCATCGCATCGCATCGCCTGCCCGCGCTATTCTGTTTGCTTACGTTAGTATAGCGTTCTTTCTGACTTTTTTATATTTGCTCGGCTCCTAAGGTGATTTTAAATAGCCTATAGCCTTCCTTAAGGTGGAACCTTCAGGGTAGCCCGAGAAATTCAAACTTTGTTACATTTTTTGCAATTTGCAGGTCACTGTCAGGTTGTATTTTGATTAAAATATGATTCGCGACCGTAACAAATATGGCTTTATAGAATTATAATCAGCAATACTATAACACTCTATAAGTTCATATTACCCTATTTCATGAAATCATGACATTTTAGGGCAATTTTAACTTAAGGACTTGTATTGCTGATTCTAATGATTATAATTTTGTAAAGCCATATTTGTTGCGACCGCGAATCATATTTTAATCAACATACAACCTGACAGTGACCTGCAAATTGCAAAAAAATGAATTACGCGGGCTACCTTGGCGCATGCCCCTTAAGAATTGGACTATGAAGTGCAATAATAATTTTTGAATTCCGACTGGTAGTTCCACAGATTATCCCCTACATACAAACAAACAAATGTAACCTCTTTATAGTATTAGTATAGATTAGCATAGATTTATTTATACATAGGCGGAACAAATATTATCTAATGCTACAGAATACATAATAATGAATCTTTTAAAGAATATGTTAATGAATTTCCCTTACAAGGTTAAAAAACCTATAAATACATTAACTAGCTTATGCCTACGACTTCTTTTGTTAAATAAACTTCCACCAACGTTTGACCAGCTCATGGTCCAGGGTTGAATTAAAGAACTTTGCATCTAAGTATCTCCGTAACGTAATTGTGGAATGCAATAAATTGAGTACATATATATAGGAATATAAAGGGGCCAGGGAGTGTAGAGGACACTCCCAGGCCCCTTTCAAGTCTATACATATATCTATAGTGGTCCAGACTTTTTTTTGGGTGGGAAATCGTCAAATGACTTCTCCCGCTCTGGGCGGAGCAGGAGGGCGTGTCAGACTCTTACTGATTAAAACCCACCCGTGTTCCTTCAGTTGTCTGTGTGCCAGGGCCCCGGTAACCCTTTAGGACAGGCCCGCGACCCCGGCAGGCATCGGCCCGAGCAGACCCCGTCAGTGAGTGCTGACATATCTTTGAGGCGCGCGTGGAACACAACGCACCGTCGACCCGGGCCCGGTCCTTACCGGACGGCGAGCTGCCCATTACTCGCCGTCCGCAAGCCCGCGCCTACGGTGGCCGGGAATCGGCTTTCGACTCCCGACTCCCAAAACATCTCCTGCGGCGACTAGGGGCTTGAGAGCGCAAAGATTGCCTCTCCCTCACGCGCTCCGCCTCCTCCTTCGCGAGCATTACTGCTTCTCAGAAGGAGGTGACGGCTTCCCATGCACTCTCGCTTCGTACCATGGCCTGTACCAGGGCCGAACGCGAGTGATCGTTGCCGCCGATAGCCTCCGGACACGGCGGTGCTCCACCCAGGTACAGGCTAGCCACTAATCTATTAAACTGTCTTCAAAAAATATCGTCATTACAGCAGTCGATCCGAGCAGCTGTTTCTCAGTAATTCGCAGACTGACAAACATGCAAATTTTGCTTTAATTGTTTATTCAAGTCACACGAACTGTTACTCAAGGCAATCAAGAGTTACCCATTAACAAGTATTTAGGTACCTTCACGTGGCAGCGATTACATTTGGAGTCTTGGACTATCATTGAACAGTCAGAAGTGAGGAAGACTGAAAACTAGTGACCGACCGAAGGTTAGGTTTAGGTTTCCGCAAAAAAATCTAGGTTCGGCATCTAGTTTCGGTTTCGGCAGAAAATCTGCCGAACCTTCGGCCGCACCGAAACTCTGACTTCGGGTGAGTTCGTGACTCGTGTGTCACCCGGACTCAGCCGCCATCATCAGCTGAGTTCGCCGGAAAGAAGTAGTTGACATGTTTTGTCAATTTTATATAATTTTTGTTTATTTTAACAGTAATATAAAAAAAAGTTCTCATACTTTATTTTATTTCATTTAACACGTGTTAACGGTCTGTATTTTATATCATTTAAAAATAGGTTAAAGTTTTATTTGATCAATAAAGCCTATTATAAAGTTTTAGACTATTTAAATGATAAATGTAATTAATTTATAAATTAAGTAATGATAATAAAATTAGGTATATAATTAATAAAAATCAATAAATACTCTAATATTAATATTTTTTTAAAGTCTAATGTTTGTTCTTGTTGTTAATGAATGTAGTATAAATACCTTTTGCAACCGTCGCGGCCGGCGTGCTTATACGTCCCTAATGTATGAGCGTAAACAGGGCAAAGGTAGTATGTAAGGATAAGAGCAAGGCGTCTGGCGTGAGTTTAAGTATGTTTATATTTTTATTAATTATGTGTAATAGATATTTGCACACCTATTGAAGTAGGATATGGTCTAAAGGACTTTTGTTAATTTTATGTATCACCTCATGTACCTACCCATATTCAAGCAAATAAATGATTTTATTTGATTTGTATAAGTGTAAAAAATAAGCCAAATTTCAGTACAGAATAGACTTTTTACATGTCTAAAAAAACGGTTTCGGCCGACAGACAAACTGAGACAAATGCCGAATATTCGGTTTCGGTTTCGGTCGGACACTAAGAAAGAAAGAAAAATAGGGTTATTTGTCACAGAAACACGTGCATACAAAAAAGATAATTAGCTCTGACTACTGAAAACAATTTCCTCATTGACATAGATATTGGTCATCATTATCTGCCCTTTGCCAACATGTTGGGATCGGCTCTGTCTAACCGGATGCAGCTAAATCCCACTAGTTTAAATAGAGCGGCTGATGGATTCGATCTGACCTCCACAACTCAGTTACTGGGTACCACGTTAACCCTTGATTAGACTGGTTTTCAGACTTTCGGGCTTCTGACTACTCGTAACGACTGTCAAAGATCTATGAATGACATTCGAGCCCAACGGGCAACATACCTATCCGACATTTTGTAGTCCCAACGCTACACAAAAACTGCTGACTCAAAGTTTAAAATCACAATTATAATCACATAACAGTTTTATCTACACTGTTATTATAATATTCAAAGTTCGTTGTATTCTTTATGGCGTGATTTACCTTGAGTTATACAATCATTCATAATGATGCATAAATAAAGGGAATTACATCATAGCGTAGCACCATTGATACAAATAATAGGTTTATGTTTTTTTACCATATTGATTGACAGTTAATTAGGGAAATAAATGCTTTGATTCAGTAGGGCACATGTTGAAAAAAAAATACGGCATTGTTGTAACTAGGATACAATATAGGAAAATAATAAAAACAACTGTTATAAATATAAAAAGAGACAAATATTTAGACTCTTTGACTACATTATTAAAAACGAATGCCTGGATCGTTGTTCACCGCCCTTTGAAAACAACCGCGAGGCGATTGCAGCCGAACATCATAAGAAGCCGCATCGACAACAAACGATACCGCCACTGACGCGCTGTTTGTATGTAAGTACCCACTACTTGAGCGAATAGAATATACCGAGCTATAGGGGACGAACGGCATCCCGAAAACAGGATTGGTAATTGTAATTAATTACTGGTATCTACTTCTACCTTAATAATTGCCAAGGCACAGCGTAAATCTCTAGAAGCATGCAATTTTGCACAAGAGTTTCTATTATAGCGAAAGTGAGAAATATGGAAGGATTTTTGTATGGTAGTTCCTTACACGCACGGCACGGCTTGTAAAGAATAATATTCAGAGGTATACTTTTTGTACATCCACATTTCGGTATCAACTAGGCACAAATCCAGACTCCGGGCTGCTACTGAGAAATTCCAGATGGGAAAACCCAAGATTACTTTGCCCAACACGGGCATCGAACCCATGACCTTATAGTCAGCAGTTGCGCATGCGACCAGACCAACGAGGCAGTAAGGAGTAAATTAAAAGTTTTATTTAATTTTTGTATGTTTCTGACGAAACCACTTCAAACCGTCAAAAACGTGGCAGCAACATGTATATTCTTACACGTGTAGGTGTTTAATGAATAAACTAATTAGTCCTTGGAATATTCGCTCCTAATTAATTGATTTAGACAATGCAGTAAATACTAACTTCAAAGTCATCACATGAAATTTTTAAGGACATTTTTTCTTCGAAGACATCATTATTACACTATTTAATTGTAAAATATTCTTCTTATGGCGCTTCCCTGACCAAACGACCTTGAGCGTTCGGTCCTTCTCTGTTCCGTCGCTGAGTCTCGCTCTGTCCCGCTCCCTGCGCACGCCCATTTATGATAGAATTCTCAAACATTGTCGAATTATTTTAATAAAAAAAGACAAGTGAGCTTTTGAAATAAAATAAAACGACAATTATTTAGATTTTTAAACTATCTATCCGTTAGTGTAATCATTAAATTATTAGAACGTCACCTTTAAGAAAAGATGCATGCAATCAATCATTTTAGTCACTTTTTTATAAGGAGATTTTAAATGTATTTACAACACATAAAAACAAATAAGAACGCGCAATGTGATGTTATGATAACGAACATTAATAATGTGCTTTAAGATGTAGTTTATTACTTATTACCCATTGTGACTGAGTTAATAGCCTCTGAATAACGCACTATGGCAAGGTTTTGGTCGGGGTACCGCCTTAACCCAGATGAAATTCTTCCAAGCATGAAATGAGAGCTACCCCTGACGACGGAAACTTGAAAAATGCTTCTTTTTTTTTTTTTTTTAAGTAACCTTTCTGGAGAACTTAGGGCGAAAAGGATAAAACATACGGTCAAACGGGGTGTGGGGACTAGGACTCTATGTTTACTGTATTATAATTATAATTAACGATTAAGTGCCCTTGTTGGTATAGAGGTATGAGGAACAGGGTGTAAAGTTCACTCATACTCTACGGAAAAGGGAGGATCCTCCGACCAGACGGGTGTTGTGTCTGGTGGGCAACTGCCCGACGGTAGTTTTTTTTTTTTTTTTTTTCCTAATGGGCAGCTCGTAGTTTTGACCACTAAGGTCTTGGCTACTTAACCGGGCAAGCCTGTGGGTGCCTTAAGCTACTAACTTAAAGCCTCCAGCCAGGGGCGAAAATTCTAAAAACTAGGTCACCGCACGCTAAGGGCACCCCCTGTGGGGTACGAACCTCGGCTTAGGGCGTCACTGAGGAAAGGGCAGCAAGATGGGACAGGCTGGATCGAGATTATATTACTATTAACAGGGGAATTTAAAACTACAGGCTCAGCTACGGCGCGGGCTGGCGCGTCGTCGAGCAAGGGTCGTGGGGGGCCCGACGGTTGTTTTTTTTTTTTTTTCCTAATTGGCAGCTCGTAGTTGTGACCACTAAGGTCCTGGCTACTTAACCGGGCAAACCTGTGGGTGCCTTAAGCTACTAACTTAAAGCCTCCAGCCAGGGGCGAAAAATACTGAAATTTAGGTGACCGCACGCTAAGGGCACCCCCTGTGGGGTACGAACCTCGGCTTAGGGCGTCACTGAGGGGAGGGGCCGACGGTTGATGTCGGGACGTTGTATATATACTAGTCGCGCGGTAAACTCTGCTTGCGCGATGCAGGATTTGCGTGACGTCAGTATGACGTGTAGCACGAATGTGGCGGTGTAGATACCGCTACATTGGCAACAAACTATATTATTTCAATGTTAAAATCCCTGTTAAAGTTTCGTTCCGATTCATCCTTGCATTCACCGCATTTGACGGTACTTCAAAATAAAAAAAGTTGCTAAAGAATTCAGACATAAACAGTTAAATGTTATAATATGATATTATGTTACATTGACCTTATCAAATAATTATTATGTACCACAATCTATAAATCTCTATAATTGCTAATAACTTAACTATTTAAAATTTGTAGAGGTTATTAATTTGTATTCCTATTTATATTAAAACTGCCTCGTTGGTCTGTGGTCGCAAGCGCTACTGCTGAGCATGACGTCTCCGGTTCGATTCCCGGGTCGGGCAAAGTGTTATTGGGTTTTTCCATCTGGAATTTCTCGGTAGCAGTCCGGAGTCTGGACTTGTGCCCGGTTGATGGTAATAGGCTCGCCCCCTATTACATGGGACTTAAACATAACTGGCGAAATGTGGGTGTACTATGTACTACTTGTATACCTCTGCCTAACCCTTCGGGGAATACAGACGTGATGTTATGTTATTTATATTATTGTTTTAAAAAATAATTCATTTTATACTTTTTGCTGTGCCCTGCAGGGTCCGTAATTGTACCTTTAGCTTTAAGGCTCCTTCAAACAGGCGCCACACGCGACGCGAATCGCACGCGACACAAAGGAACCACTCGACGCGCTACAGACGAGGCGGTGCCTTTCTATCGCGTCGCGTGTCGCGTGTAACACCCGTAAACATTACATTGAGGAATGCAGAAAAGATATGAATAATAATGCCAATTTTACGGAAGTATTAGCGAATCCTTTAAGTTTGTTAAAGCTTAGTAAGGTCTACGGACCAACAAGATCAAGTAATAAACGTTTTATTCTTGTTTTATTTTATCCTAATCAACCTTCATATCAAGATTTAACCAGGAAGCTTCAATCTTGCTTTTTTTGCACTTACTATAAATTACTCAAAATTAGTGTCTGTTATTTTCATTAATTGTCTGATTATCCTTATGCTAACACAAACGCAACGTCTCGTCTGTCTGTCTGTTTGTTAGTGTGTTTAAAACTCGAAAACTACTGTTGCGATTGATGTGTTGTTTTATTAGTTTAAATGTCGAAAATACGTTAAATCATTCGTTTGACTTTGTCTATAACGCTAACGCTTGACCAGAGAAAAGCAGGGTTTAGCAGTGAACAGGTTTAGAAACAGTCGCGCGTTCCGTGTGGTTGTGTTGTGTACCTACAGTGTGTGATTCGCTAGGGTGATTAATTTGATCGTACATTATAATTAGAATTGAACTGCAAACGGTTTTTCTATTGCGCAATAACCAACATTACCCATAGTACGCCCACAGTAGTTAAATTATGACTGATGATAACGAGAGAGTCCTTCTTCGTCATACAGATATGTTCACTAACTAGGTTTTTGTAGGTCCTACTTATAGTTCATGCAAGCGGAGTCATGGGCACAGCTAGTATGATTTATGTTGCTCTGTTTGGATTGTGCATTCACAAGTTATGAACATATTTGTACATGGGTATGTACAGTTTTAGCGAAGTAATTGCTCAAGTATCATAGGTACATGCTTGTCATTTGCATCAAGGTCGCTACCTCTAATACATTACAATACTCACCATTAGATGCTCAGAGGGCCTAGACAAATGTCATTCGCTTCGGAGCGATTCTATTTCTACAATCGCTACCGCTTACGCTCATATTTGGCATCATACGAATCGAAAACTAGCGATAACACTTGTCAAAATGTGTCACTTGGCTACGCATTTCTATGCAAGTAATCGTTCGACGCTGTCGATTCGTTTCATAGAATCGAATGATGTTAACATTGTCTAGCTAATTTCTATTCGATAACCTATGATCACCTTATCAGCTTATGTCAATTCCATACATTTTTTGGATTTTCTACTAGCGTTATCGTTATTCGAATGTTACTTTGTCTAGGCCCCCAGATCAAGTAAAAAAAGGTAGATAACGCACGTAGAATAGGAAACTAACCATTTTATAACTATGTGTGAGTCAATGAAGTGTTGCCACTTTTTTTTTAAAAGTCCCAGATAATTACGTAATAATAAAAATAGGTAATATTATGCGAATGCGAAAATCTTTATATTTTTATTAAATTTACTGGTAACAATATTCTTTAACGTCAAACTTACTGCACGGCGCCCCATGAGATACTAACGAAAATGAGCTTAGTTTCATGCACGTGTGTGCGTGAGCGCGTGTGTTTACTTGGAGGAGCTGAGTTTTGTGGCTTCACTAACAACAAAGGCCGCGCGTTATCTACCTTTTTTTACTTGATCTGAGATGTGTAAACATGTAAACGCTGCTGGCAAACGAGACTGCGCTTGTATGAATGTGTTCTAAGATTGGAAGAACAAAGAAACGATGGATATATTGTGTGAAAGATGATATTCATACATGACGACATGATTCTAGCCCCTAGCGTTGAAATTGTTCGTCGGGTATCTAAAACAAACAAAATCTACTGTTTCATACATTTTGACCGCGCAGCTAAAGCACTTTTCTATGAAACAGCAGTTTTTTTTTTTGATAACCACCTGATAATGGCTACGCTAGTCTAGAATCATGTGTTGAATTCGTGGTTACAGTTTGCTCGTCTATGTCCTGTCAGCCTGTATTGCAAAAAAGCTGGTGACTACTGATAGATATTATAATATAATTATTATATGGAAGAAGAAGAAAGAAAATTTGTTTATTCTGCATAAACAAGACGAACATTACAAAAAAAAATGTCAAAATTCGCACAGTAATAAAAAGTAGCCAAAAGCCTCGTATTCAAAACGTTAAAAGTTTGACAATGTTGTCCATTGCTTCTTGTTATTGTTTTTTTTATAATGGGATAGGGGCAGCAGAATTTAGTATTGTTCGGGACAGATGGGACAGAGCCAATGCTGACGTGATGATTTAGATGCGTTTATGGGAGACTAGCTTCTGGCCGCGACTTCGCCCGCGTTGATGTCGAAAATTATCCCACGGGAACGTGCTACCGGGACAAAAAGTACCACCCCCAGCATCCTTCCCCAGGATGCAATCAATATCCTTTCCAAATCTTATCGAAATCCGTTCAGTAGTTTAGGCGTGAAAAGGTAACATACAGACAGTACAGTTACTTTCGAATTTATATTAGTATGGATTGGCCGGAGAAGGCAACGTACAAGGAACAGTGGAGTACTATTACTGGGGGAGACCTACGCCACCAGTGAGAGAATATAAGTTGAAAAAAAAAATGAGCAGGAGGAGCAAAAAACAACTAGTAAAATAGAAAAGTCACCTTGCACCATTGATCAACATCAACAAGGTCACTGAGCAATGTTGTATAGGTAGTTACTTTGAAAGTGATCTATGAACGAGACGATATTATAATATTATGTCGTTGCGAAAATTGGTAGTTGTTAAAGTGGTTCTATTGAGTCAAATGTTGGGATATGTCTGGGGCATCTCATTAGATGGCCAAAGGTTAAACTTGAAATGCACTAATTTTCGAAAAATTTGCAACGATTTGTTGAAGGCTCCTGCACGCAACGCGAATCACATGCGACACAAAGGCACCGGTCGTCGCGCGACAGGCGATGCCTTTATGTCACGCCTGTTTGAAGGAGCCTTTACTTCATGGACGATTTTATCATAATGATATCATCAAGTATCAATACACATTGTTGACACAAACCTGACAGCTCAATGCACACAAATTGGACATACCTATTCCATGACTGCGTTGTTGATCTAGTGGTCGTAAGCGTGACGGCTGTGTGAGCCCAGGACGGGTTCGATTCCCAGGTCGGACAAAGTATAATTGGGTTTTTCCATCATTAATTTCTGAGTAGCAGTCCGAAGTCTGAATTTGAAGCCCGGATAATGGCAATAGGCGATTTCTATTATATGGGTCTGAAGCACAACTAGCGAAAGTTGATATACTATAGGTACATGACTGCCTAACCCTTCAGAGAAATATAGTCGTGATGTTATGATATTTCATGGTCTGCAAATTGTGTAACCTCTAAAACCGCTGGTCGGTTGACCCTCACGCTACCGTTGTGTTCACTCATTCACTGTTTTTTTGCATCTCCAAGGTTCCTTGATTCTTGAACCGTGCCGCTGTGACATACTTTAAGTTATTATTTAAAGAAGTTTGATTTTAATTATGTTTTGTATTATGTCATTTACAACGAATTTAGATAATGAGGTCGTGGATTGTCTCGTGTCTTGGTGGTCTAGGCATCTAGTGATTGCAAGCGAGACTGCGGAGCGTCCTCGATTGATCTCCGGATGGGGAAATGTTATGTTTTTTTTTGTCCTGGAATTCTCACAGCCCAAACTTCACTGTATTTCGGTACTAGGTGCCTGATTAACAGCTATAAACCTGACTTGGTTTCCGTACGTCCGTTTTGGGTAACCACTGAAAATCAGCGCTGTGCTGTGGGTCCGCCATAGCACAGCATCATGCTGAGTAGAAGCCTTCTTGTCACAGTCATGACGTGCAGCTGTCGACTATTTCTGTTTTGTGCTCGTGATTATAGATCTATTCTCGTGATTATAGACCAACTCATGACCTTCAAACCGCATATAAAAGTCCTTGTAACCCGGCTCCGTAAACTAATCTACATCTTCAAAACCCTTAGACACGCAGCGGACCGGCGGGTTATTAAAATGGTTTATCATGCTTTATGCCAATCCTTAATAGAGTACTGCATAACATCCTGGGGAGGTGCCGCCAAGATCCACCTTATTAAAGCTGAAAGGGCACAGCGTGCCATTCTCAAAGTTGGGGCCGGTATTCCCTATCCATTCCCAACTGTAGACCTATTTAAAATCTGGGATATACTCACTGTTAGGCAAACCTTCGTATTGCTTACGGTGCTTAAAGAACACTCCTTGTGCCAAACACAACCTTGCAATTCTTCACACTAGCGTAATTTCTTCTTCCTTCTCGGACCCTACCTGTACAATAAGCTAAATAACATCCTAATTATATATCCTCAAACTAAACACAAATGTAAAATTTCAGTCACTACTTATTTGAAAACTTTTGACTATCAGGGAACTGAGAATTTGTTGATCCCTCTCAGATAGACTGCCTCTACCTACTACTCATCCCCTTTGTTACTTCTACATACCATCAACCATACTCGCACCACACTCACACAAGCAACCTTTCACATTCACTCTCACACTGTCTTATACACTTTCTTTAGTTGCTAACACAGTCTGGTTATTTCCACATTTAAAAAAAAAAATTGAACTTTTTATTTCTATTTTTTTTGTTGTTTGTTTCTTAATCCAACCTTAGTTAAGTTGCTATGATGGTCCAAATCACAGGCATCTAGCCGCGGGAGGGCCCTGGTGACCTGTAATACAGGTTTTTATATGAACCTACTTCAGGCACCAGTCTCTCACAAAGTTAGCTCCTTGTTCGTGTACTATTTTCGAATATTAGCTGTAAGTAAATAACTTGTGTAGAGAAAATAAACGTTTATATTATTATTATTATATTATTATTCTGTTTGTTTTTAATTTAAATTATTACCAGAGCTAATTAATTATCATTTTTGTATGCACGTGTTTCAGTGACAAATAAACCTATTTTTCTTTCTTTCTTTCAATAGGTGCGCCCCTCTACCATACTCACATTACATGGGACTAATAACTGCACCCTAATTTCGTAACATACTATCAATCACAATCCAATGCATTTTGAAACCTATTGCTAATCCATTGCTTCATATGTTCGAAAAATTTGTCTGCTCAACAACGTAAATAACGCAATGAATGTTGTTGAACTGTCACAATGGAAGCCATTCCTACTGATAGTGTGTTACCAATTGAACCAATTTCGTTGTCAATCCAGCGGGGTAATTACGTATAATTACCCCGCTGGATTGACAACGAAATTGGTTCAATTGTTCACGGAAAAGGTTCAGCGGAAAATATTTCTGATAATCAATATTTACCATTTATTTTGTCACCTCAGTAATATTGATTCAATAGCTGTTTTATTAAAATAGAGACAAGTCCGTGATTTTGTATAATTAGATGCAAATTCTTAGTTGTAATTATGCAAACTATTAAAGGAAATCGATAACCATTGTTGTGAAAATTGGGACAGTGATGATTGATATGTCTGTGAGTTAATTACTTATTAAAAATATTTCCTGCAAGGTGAGGACTTGATAATCACAATCTTTTAGCCTTCAGATAAGTATCAAGTAGATGATCTCGACTAAGTATGGGTGCTTACATAAGGAAGATGCATTCCCGGCACAGGCAAGTCGGCACTGATCGGTGCGGGTGAAATAGACCCGTGTTAACAGCGCTTATAAAGAAACAGGTAAAATTGTAACTCTTTCTTATCAAAGATCAATCTGCACCGACCTGTACCGGGAGTCGGGCCCGAAAACCTGCTTCTTTATGCAAGGACCCTAAAGCTCTGGCCATATTGAGGCGAACCCACCCAGGACGCGATTGCGCGCGGCGGTTTTTAATGTCAAATAATGAGAAGATTATGTCAAAGAAGAATATAAAAAATATAAAAAAAATACTTCTTAATTTGGGAGTAGTTAATAGACATTTACATAGTGATTCCGTTAATGAGGTACCAGGGAAGCCACATATGCAGAAGCAATTATTGCCAAACATCCTTGTCTTCAACGTAGTCTTTTATCTTATACAGGGTGACTCGATCTGGACCCGCCATCGCCATAGCAAATTCGCATTTAGAGGACGTCTTTTGCTAATTATTAGACCTTACTTTTCCTAGGAGGAGGAGTGCTGTGCTACAAGGATATTTTGGCGCCCGAATGACATTGACAGGCATTGTTGTAAACATTGGTGAATTTACGGAAATTAATGGAAAAAAAAAAAAAAAAAATGTAGTTTGGGGATTATGAAGGATCGATAGGGGGGTGTATACTGAGCATATATTCCAATTTGAGGGATTCTGGTGAGGTCAGCTCAAGGTCATTTCGATGAAAACGCGTTTAATTCGATATCTCGAGAACGGTTAGTGTTAGGCAAAAGATTGTAGAGACCTTTTCTCTTCTAAATTAAATTTACTAACTTTTTTTATCTGAAACTTTTTTTTTCATCAATATTTTTCAATTTATTGCTTTCGAAAGGCAAAAAAAATACTTTTTTTCCTCCCTTTTTTATTTTTCGCCATTTTCTCCCCTACCGTTCAATTTTATTAAATTTTACCGATTATCAAAGTGTAGATCTTTTAATTAAGAAAAAATATTGATGAAAAAAAAAAGTTTCAGATACAAAAGTTAGTAAATTTAATTTAAAAGAGAAAAGGTCTCTACAATTTTTTGCCTAACACTAACCGTTCTCGAGATATCGAATTAAACGTGTTTTCATCGAAATGTCCTTGAGCTGACCTCGCCAGAATCCCTCAAATTGGAATATATGCTTAGAATACACCCCCCTATCGATCCTTCATAATCCCCAAACTACATAATTTTATGTTTATTTATTTCCGTAATTGCACTGGACGTATCACAGAAATTGTATCGACAAAACAAGATGGCCACGTTAGGTCCGATTTTGGGCACGCGCCACAATATCTTGTACAGTTACACCGCTACTATCGCGTAGCGTTTTAACGAATCGCACTACTGAATCGCTGCAAAAACGCACTACTGAATCGCTGCAAAAAGTCGCGGTAGACTTCCCAAGACCTGTACCGTGATTACGTAACACACTATCTATCACAATCTGAATCATTTTGAAGCGTATTGCTAATCCATTGCTTCATATGTTCGAAAAATTTGTCTGCTCAACAACGTAAATAACGCATTGAATGTTGTTGAACTGTCAAAATGACACCCATTCCTACTTACTATTAGTGTGTTACGTAATTACCCCACTGATCATACCTACGTTACCTCCGTATTACATAATTAATGGACATGGAAAGTCCTTGAATCATTCACCGTTGGCTAAAAATAAAGTAAAACAGTAAAAACGGTAAAACCCCAAACCGACATTAATCAAACAAAAAAAAAGTAAACCGAACAAAAAACGATCAACTCGTTTTATACGTCAGAAAACTTAGCGGTTTTGTAGAAACATGAAACAAGGAAATACGTACTATGACGCATAATGTATGTACTAAAGTTACGTATTTGTGACGTCACAACATAACATGTTTAGTAGTAGGTACTACGAGTACTATAAATCTAGGTTGATAGTAATTGATACGAGAAAATTTATATCTTGTATTTATGCCACCCAGAAGTGCGTAAGTGGAGCGAAAATGTCACTTCTGGATAGAGATAAGACTTAAGACTCCTTCTAACAGGCGCGACACGCGACACGAATCCCACGCGACTCAAAGGCACGGATCGTCGCGCGACAGGCGGTGCCTTTGTGTCGCGTCGCGTGTCGCGCCTGTTTGATGGACCCTTTAGGCAAACGCTATGCCATTCTAAATAAATAACCATTTAGAATGGCTTAAGGCTCCTACAAACAGGCGCGACACGCGACGCGAATCCCACGCGACACAAATGCACCGCTCGTCGCCCGACGAGCGGCCCCTTTGTGTCGCACTGTCGCGTTGCGCCTGTCTGTGGGAGCCTTTAGCGTTTCATATCGCACCTTCGGTGCAACAAAGTCACAACAGCTCTTTTTGGAATTTTACAGGAAAGGACTTTTAGCTTTTTTTTTCGCATTTATTTCCTCATTTCTGGATTACTATTTAAAGTAGGTTTGAAATCTTTATAAAATCAACTGTTTATTTTGTTGGCTATAGTTTAGCGTTAAAATATAAAAGACATAACAAAAAAAGTGTCCTGAACCTGTCCTGTCCATTTATATATGGTGCGATTATACAATGTGGAGACAACAATACGACAATGAATGAAAACACTGGCAATACTGATGCATAAGAGCATTTTCGAACTATCAAATAAATCCTAGCACCTAAATTAAAAAAGTGATTTGTTCGAACAAACTTAATAGTAGTGATGGGCCGACTACGGGTTTTGCCAATCTTTGACTAGAGTGACTAAACTATTGGATAAATTTGATTGAATTTTCGTATTTAGACTGGGAACGGCATTAGAAATACGCAGTTTAATTAATTTATTGTTGTATTGTCGTCTCTGGGAGTGATCGACCTTGATTTGGTCGACAAATCTAGATAAATGGAAACAGATGAATTGCGGGATATTAATTGTACGCAGATCATAATATGATTCTGCCAAAGCGTCCATTTTAGGCCCACTGAAGTATACGATTCCGACGAAAAGGAAGCCGATCAGAAGACGGAGAACATGGTGTTGTAGCGTACTCCACTTTGGGAAGGACTATGTCCAGCAGTGGAATGCAAAAGGCCAAGTTCATTGATGGTGTCTAAATCATAGAGGGTACTGTAAAGGTTGTCTGCAAAAGTCAACCTTATGTTGTGCAGGCTAGAGTTTCTTTTGTTTTGGGTAGAAAAAGTGTTGGGCTAGACACGTCAGTGTAAGACGTTCAGTTCTTGATATACTTAAATAATAATCAAATTTATTATACAACGTGTTTCCCTTTCGCTACGTCCCCGTGGAGATAGATATTTTACTCTCCACAGTATGACAGTACTGAGTATTGAACTTGACGGGTCGGATGATCCATAATAACGAACACCGGCTCGTTTTTCATAAAGTTTAATGACTAATGCGTTAAATACACTAAACGACTCACAATACAGGAGAAATATCAGTTCCGAAAGAAAACCATTTCAAATCTCCCAACCATAGATGACGTAGTAATTGGCGGGAATAAGTCGGACCTGTCAGTTACATGTTTTTGGCAATCTTAACTCTAGGCCCTTCTGTTGGTGTTGCCAACAGAAATCAAATGTGGAGCGTTGCGTTCGCCACAAACTATTGACACATTTTTTACAAAGTTCATTCATGCATTACCAACAATGGGAAACCCACCAGTTGGCTTAGCTAACATTATTTTTCATTCATCATTGTTATCGTTAAATATGCATACTATGAGAAATAATTAGTTCAGATAGTAACCGGTACTTTTTAACCGCCTTGAAAAAGGAGGAGGTTCTCAATACGTATGTATTTTTTTTTTGTATGTTGTTACGCGATACCTCCGGCAAATGTGGATCGTTTTTTTTATTTTTTTTATGGTAAGTTTCCATAGAAGTGTTTCTATAGAAGTTCCTCAGGAGTGGTTTCATAGACATTTTATTAATTTTGTTTGGGTAGTTTTCAGTTAACTTCAATAAAACATATTTTTTCCATTTAGTGCTTATTGATATTGTTATAATAACTTCCTTTCACTGTTGTTTACATATCAAGTAGTGGTACTTATACGAATTTTCGTGGGGTACCACAACTAAAAAGTGAAAAAATTAAAACATTTTTACAAAAAAAAAAAACGACAGGATACAAAAAAAAAAAATTGCACTACAAAATGAATAATAACTTTAATTTCGGACGTCGGTGGCAAAAAAAACCGAAAATACAAACCTAAAGATACCGACTTCCGAAATTAAAGTAATTTTTCACTTAGGGTGGATTGTACCAAGAGCTACGTTATACTTACCGTCAAAATTAAATTTTAACTGTAACATTAATAATGACCATAGAATTGAACTACCTACTGTTCCACCATCATGTAATATGTAAAAGTTACAAGGGTGACAAGTGAAAAGACGTCTTATTTCCCCAAAATTTACGTGGGTAATTTTTTACAAGGGCAATACTGCAAGCTTGCCATCACGCTTTCAAAATTAACCAAGTTCAAAGGATTTTTTTCATTAGGATTATTCATTATAGGCGTGGTATTTAAATTCTGTTACAAAATATTTTAGGTAAACAAAGTTAAAATATAATAGCCATTTGCTCCACAACTTCAATACAAAGTGAGTAGGTATTGTGTTCATAGTTTTAAAAATAATATCTTCGGTTCCTCGTTCATACTACGTAATAACGTTAGGTCTTACATAACAGATGATGATTTATAATACCTATATCCACTACTTATAAATACCACATGAGTGAACTTTCAATTATGTAAAACTATAATCTCCATATTCTGATGTATAAATGATTAGTTTATTAATAAGATAACTCAAGTGTTAATTTTAGCAAGGTAGAAGTTACTAGATTACAAGTCCTTGCAGAAAAACACATTTTTGATGTGCAAAAAACAGACGGGACTAGCACAAAACCAAAAACATGGGACAACATTGTTGCCACACTCCAAAAAATATGACACAAACCGTAACTATAGCCCTTAACCGCCCGAAGTTGTGCGGTTAATGTTATCGTTATTTGTGACATCATTTTAACTATTGTTGGAATGGTGCAAACCATATTTCGCTTAACCAGAGATTTGACGGCTTACAAGGCATTGGTTATCGTTAAAGTTACTTGGTGCAACTCACTCTTAGTAGTTTTTTTTTTTTTTTAGAATGTCCATTCATGCAATATCAACAATGGGGAACCTACCTGCACCCTAATTACGTAACAAACTATCTATCACAATTTGAATTTTGAAGCCTATTTGCTAATCCATTGCTTCATAATATGTTCGAAAAATTTGTCTGCTCAACAACGTAAATAACGCAATGAATGTTGTTGAACTGTCAAAATGAAACCCATTCCTACTGTTAGTGTGTTACGTAATTACCCCGCAGTTGAGTCACGTCCTGCCGGCTAAGCTAACATTATTTTTCATTAATCATTATTGTCCTTAAATATGCATTACTATGAGAAATAATTAGTTCAGATAGTAACCGGTACTTTTGATATACCCAGGACACAAGGTCAGGTTTCAAAGAATTTGACGTTCGACGAAAACTGTCGGATTGGTGACGAATCAAAATTCTACTTAGGTAGTGGTAATTGATTCTTGAGTTTGACCGTACTAAATTGAAACAGTAGGCTGTTTCAATTTAGTACGGTCAGATTCAAGAGTCAATTAAAATATTAGTTTGTAAAATATTATTTGGATTATGAAGGTACCACGTTGGAGACCACGGAATGTTTACGACCATCCATCCACCACCGGCACAAACCACCATCCATCCTTTCCATTTTACCGGCACAAAATTAATTATAATTTATGACATTGTATTTATTTATTGTTCCAAAAGCAGTTTTACGATATTTTTCCATCAGGCGTGATGTTAAGTGTGTTGTATGTGTGTTGTTTCCATCAGTTATGGATAAACAAAATCTGTGCAATACAAAACAGAACCTACCTACTTTAGTGGAAAAGATCATCGTATCCTATAGGTACTAGTTGAAAAGCTGCAGGTATCATAGGTAGGGTTGCCAACCCTTACTATACATTATAGTATCCTACTATATCAGAGGCCTACATATTTAAAAAAATATAGTAGGCGAAAGTATGTTCGGTGAGAATTTAAATAACATTATTTTATTAAAATAACTATAAAACGAAACGCAGCTGTAATCTGTTTTTGACATTTGCATTAGAAAAATAATCAGTTATATACAATAAAGTTCTGGTTATTCCTCTTTTTGACTAAAAATGTGTTGCTAAATCTACTGCTGAAAAATAGCAACAAGTGTTGCTCAGTGATTCTGACTTTTCTTATATTTTCTAAATAATATAATTTCTTCTTTCTATCCCAGCAACTTCAGCTTATATTGAGCGTATATTTTCAATGATGCATACAAAATGGCGAGATCAGCGCAATATGGCCAGTATTATTCTCGTAAATGGTGAAATAAAGTTATTTTGTAACCATCGTTTATTTTTAGAGTTTAATAATAGTTATGAGACATTAAAAAAAACCTGTTGATCTTTATTAACAAGTTTAACAAACAACATCTTGTTTTTTTAATATACTTACTAAGTATATTTATTTAAATTTTTTCACCATCTACTATATTTATAAAGGCAATAGCTTCGAAAATACTATTTGGATATCAAAAAAAATTGGCAACCCTAATCACAGGCGACCTTTCCAAGTTGGTTTCATTATCATTTTTTTTTTTGTTATATTTACTATTTTCTAAATAACATAATCAATATTAATTAGGCACTTAGCTATTATTAGAAATTGTTGAAACTAAAAAGTTATTTGAAAGTAAAGAATTATTCTTATCGGTAACAGCTAGGGCATGCAATATCGAAAGGTTCTAAATTCCGGAACTGAATTCCAATACCGGAGCTCTGATTCCGGAATTCCGAAACTGGTTCCGGAACTGGTAACTTTTAATTGTCTCTAATAGAGAAACTATCTAATTAGAATTAGACATTTAAACAGTAAAATCAACAAGGCTATCACAATAGAATTAAACGTAAAATATTATGAATAAAAAACATACGATACCTATTTGAATCAGAAATTCCTTCATTATTGCGTTTAGGAAAGGTATCGTCCGCTGCTTGTGCAGAGAATTCTTCCGGATTATGTAAATAGTGTAGCACATTTGCTAATAGTAGTCGTCTTTGTTTTATACGACTTCGCAAGTTCATCGGAAGTTTAGATCTCAAAAATCTGTTCCGTTCAATTTACTTGAGCATAAACTGTTACGTGGTAGGATCCAATAGCAACCTTATTGTAACGACCATCAAGATCATTGTGAATTTTACAAACTTGTCAATGGCAGCAACCCAACAACAACCTTATTGCAACGGCAAAAAAGATCACTGTAATATTGACAGTGATACAAATTCAGAGGTAAAATAGCTGTGAACGGACTGTAGGCCTGGTTGGCTAGCTGCTTGGAATGTTACACAAACGTTAGATAGTTGCATAAGTTGCGTTCAGAAAAAAAAAAACAAATATCAATGAATTTGAAACACTGTATGAATATCGGAATTACGATATTACTCCTTTCAATTCCGGAGTTGAGATATCAGACAAATTGTAACGAAATTCCGGAATTACGGAATTCCGGAATTGCATGCCCTAGTAACAGCAGAAAATAAAACCTCAACAACGTAGAAATTATTTTAAAAATATTGTAAGTCTTTCCATTTATTTTGTTTGTTCCACGCATAAATAAATAATTAGTTTTACTATTAAATGCATGAGTTCTGATAATAATCTATAGAGTACCTGCATATGGTTAACTCAAATTAACATGTTTCGTATATTTTTAATAATTGTTAGCTGTAAGTTTGAGTTCAATAACTTAATCATATTTTATCTGTATTTTGTATCGAAACTTAAATTCATTGATTTTATTAATAAAAATTGATTGATTGCAAGACTAGTTCAAAATTGATTGTGAATCTATGCTACGGAACACTGGGACACTCACTTTAAAAAAAATGTAAAACGCATGTCTTTTTGGATCATAATTAATTTATTTCAGTTTATGTGGAATTATTTATCACATATTGTTAAGTTTACGGTCATTTGTGTATGGTTATTTCATCAAGTAAACAAGTGCAATCATCAACCTTTTTCATTTCGTAACCAATGTTCACAATGCACATTCCGGTAGCGAATCGAACCCGCCAGCCGGAGTGAACACATTCGAGTGTAATAATATTAATGTAATAAAGCTGAAGCGTTTGTTTGTTTGTTTGAACGCGCTAGTCTCTGGAACTACCAGCCGGATTAGTTTTATTTATTTATTTGATTTCCCATTTATAAGTTTTACGCGACGGAAACGAAGCAACAGCGCGGGCGGACGATGCGACGCAACGCGAGGGTTCGGGGGAACAAGAAATTTCACGCGGACGAAGACGCGTGCAGAACTCTATTATATTAATACTTAATTGAACAATTTGCCATTAGAACGGGTAACATGACAGTTTCCTTCTTGAGATTATTAGACTTTTATTACGTGTTGTTGGATTAGTTAGTAACTGGTTGCATTTTATTAAGCCTTGTTTTATTTATTTTTCTATATATAATTGCCCTATGAGCTCTTCCCTTTTTAAAATTATATACTTGTATATACCTATTATAGTGTTAGCTTGTTTATTGTAATCTATTGAGATTGATTAAATAAGGGAAATAATAAAGCTTCCGAAAAACAAATTAACTTCCAGCGATCTGTGGTTACTAACTAAGCTGTGTTAAAATGAATTACCGAACAATAAATACGAAATTAACCGACAAAAATGTTGTATTTATCGAACAAACATGAACTTATTCAAATTATAATTCTACGAAAAATAATCTATACTTTCAAATAAAATAAACTAAATTTCCAAAAAAAAACACAAATCGTCCGAAAAAATTACTAAGTTGCTGAAAACATCTAATATGTTCCCGAAAATCCTAACCCTAAACGGTCGACGTCAGGGGCACCCCGAGGTTCGGTTGGTTAGGTTTCTTTACTCCGTCGACCTGCTTTTTAACCCTAACCCTAGCCGGCCGACGTCAGGGGCACCCCGAGGTTTGGTACGAGTATGTTAGGTGTAAGGTTGATTCTAAATTTATAAGCTGGTGGAAAAATATTACGTGAGCAAATATTGTATAAATTTTTCGGAATTTTCAGTATTTTATTCGGTCGTTTCTTTATTTGTATTCGCATAGGTATAAGCTGTCGGAAAGTTAGTATTTAAAGCAGTAAACTTCATATTTTGAGTACGCTCATATATTAATTCTTTTTCGGAGCTTTTATTACTACCCATTAAATAAAAAGGAGAATAAAATAAAATAAATATTAATTTTTCTGTACTGTGTATGTCACTGAACTCCTTCTAAACAGCTGGACCGATTTTGATGTTCTTTTTTGTGTGTTTGAGTGGATCTCTGGATGGTTTAGATTCACAATTGGACCCGGTAGGTGGCGCTGCGACCGAATTCTAAGAACCAGGAAAACGTCTTTCCGGTCAGCTAGTTGAAAAATAAAAACCCATGTAAGAACATGTCCATACTAATATTATAAATGCGATAGAAACTTTGTCTGTTACCTTTTCACTCTTAAACCATAGAACCAATCGTCTTGTTTGACAAACACCTGGAACCTGGAAAAGGACTTAGGATACTTTTCATCCAGCTCCCTAATTACGTAACACACCATCTATCACAATCTGAATCATTTTGAAGCCTATTGCTAATCCATTGCTTCATATGTTCGAAAAAATTGTCTGCTCGACAACTTAAATAACGCAATGAATGTTGTTGAACTGTCAAAATGAAAGCTATTCCTACTGTTAGTGTGTTACGCAATTACCTCGCTGGTTATTTCTATTCAGCCACGTTGCTCTAGGGGTTGCAAGCGCTACTTCTGAGCATTAGGTCCTGGGTTCGATTCCCAGCTCTGACGAAGTGTTATTGGGTTTTTCCATCAGGAATTTCACAGTAGCAGCCCGGATTTGAATTTGTGCCCGGTTGATGGAAATAGGCTCGCCTCCATGGACACACATGGGACTACATGGGACTTAATTATAACAGGCGAAATGTGGGTGTTCTTTAAGTACATTTCTGCCTAAACCGTCGAGAAATACGGGCGTGATACTATATTTGTATAAAAACATGAAATACAAAATACACGCAGATGAAGTCACGGGCAACAGCTAGGTAGTTGAATGCTTGCTGCAGGCTTAGCACGAGGACCGTTTTGTAATGACGTTCCATGTCGACAGTCTGTAGAAAGTTTTCTACTGGCTTCAGCATGGCGATTACAAAATCAAATTGTCTTCCACTACCTTCAACAACTGTCAGTTGTCAGTGTGATTTTGACAGTTTGGTATAGAAAAGTTTATTCTGAAATAGTCTACATAAAAAGGACCTAGACAAAGATCGTTAGAAACGAAAAAAAAATTGACAGATTGTAGAAGGATTTTTACGGTGGTATGTCAAAAATGGAGAGACGAAATGTCTCTTTGTATAGTAAGAGCTGTGTCTATTGTTCGTAGAAATAGAAAGCGTCATGCTAAGCCTGCTGGTTAATTGAGAAGAAAATGGAAGATAATAAATGGTATTTTATTTTATTTTAATTCTATTCTATTCGGGAAACTTACAGCTAACTTATACAGTATTCTTAAATAATATGCAACTGAAAGCCATTCACAAGTTTCCACCGATAAACACTAGAATTAAAAAAACAAAAAAATAAAAGGTTGGTACAAAATACCTATAACATAAATTAGGAAATAAATTTTACACGATTGACTAACATCGAATAAAGTTAAAGTTGGTAGGTAAGTTTCTACCTTTTTTTGGACACCGTGCTTTCATCGACTATCGTTTCTTCTAGAGAAACTAATGTAAAAACCCGGTAGGGATTTTTACTTATCACCAAAAAACTTTATGACTTCACATTTTTCCTGCAAATACACTCGAGAGCAATGAATCCGGGTCACTTAAAGAATCCTAAAAATCTCGGAAACTAAAAATGCTAGGTTAATGCAATAAATTGTATTTAATAGACAATGTAATACTCCTTAAATGAAGGTATTAAAACTTCTTAGTTATTGTAAAGTTATATCATAAAAAAATCAAATTTGAAAAAGGGCCACTTTCGAAGATGGAACTACGAAATTACAGCATTTGGTTTTGCTTTTGTTTGTAATCTGTCATTTATGTGGGTACATAAACCATGTTGATAGTGCTCTATATTCATTATTCAAGCTGAAATTATGTCGCTTACGCCTGAAGAATGCACCAGAATACTTACAATGCTGGAAACCGGCCGGAGTCAGCGCGATACAGCCAGGACTGTCGGTGTGTCGCTGTCAACAGTACAAAGAGTTCTCCGACGTTACGAAGAAACTGGTTCTACCCTACGCAGACCAGGAACGGGCAGAACCAGGTGTACCACAGCACGAGAAGACCGATACTTGGTGAACACCATGCTTCGAAATCGCTTTCTCACAGGAACTGAACTCACAAATCAGTTTCGACGCCTCGGAGGAAGTAACCCAAGTGCATGGACAGTAAGACGTCGGCTTGCTGAATCTAACTTAAAACCCCTTAGACCTGCAAACGGCCCTAAACTGGAGCGTGGGCATCGTATTTCAAGACTAAGATATGCCCAGAGCCACGTAAATTGGAGTATTGAAGATTGGTCAAAAGTTATGTTCTCCGACGAATCAAAATTTATGCTTTACAAGCACGATGGAAGACACAGAGTGTATCGAAGACCAGGGGAAAGATTCAAGCAAGCATGCATCGAAGAAAAAGTAGCCTACGGTGGTGGGTCTGTACTTGTGTGGGCCGGAATTTCTTCTGAAAGTCGCACAGAGCTGGTGATCATAGAAAACGGCTCTTTAACTAGCGTAAGATATGTGGAAGAAATCCTCAATGATCACGTTGGTCCATTTATGGTCAATTTAGGTGAGGATGCTATATTTATGCATGACAATGCCCGACCTCATACAGGTAGGATTGTGAATGACTACCTTCAAGAGATGAACATTACTCGTATGGAGTGGCCAGCGCGCAGCCCGGATATCAACCCGATCGAGCATGCTTGGGACGAGCTAGGCAGATGCGTAAAACAACGAAACCCTCCCCCAATCACGCTTCGTGAGCTCAAAATTGCTCTCACAGAGGAATGGGAGAATATTCCCCAAAATCGTATAAGGAACTTGGTGTACAGCATGCCAAACCGCGTAAACGCAGTAATGGAAGCACGAGGAGGCAATACGAAGTATTAATATTCAAGAAAATCGTAATAAAGTTCAAAAATTTCATGTTTCCTATTTTTGTTTTAAGGAGAGATCAGCAGTTTTTTTCTTTATGTAATTTTGTGTTAATAAAATGTATGGTGACTCATATTTTTTTTACTTTCATTTAAGGAGTATTACATTGTCTATTAAATACAATTTATTGCATTAACCTATCATTTTTAGTTTCCGAGATTTTTAACATTCTTTAAGTGACCCGGATTCATTGCTCTCGAGTGTAATTCCCCAAACTAATTTTTGTACATCTTGCTTCCTAAGCATCCCAATTTCACAGAAATACATCGAAGAGGATAAATTCTTTAAAAAAATATTTATATACTTGTTTCGTTGAAATATTTATGGTGTGACGTAGGTCTACTACGGTTAAAGTAGCTCCATTAAGTAAATCCCCTTGAGAATGTCATGTAGGATTTGAACTTTATTTCCTGAGTTCAACGACTGTCCATCTGATGGGTTAGGCAGAGGTGTACCTATAGTACTCCCACATTTTGCCGAAAGGAGGAGGCGGAGCGCGTCAGGGTGAGGTAATCGTTGCGCCCGCGCCCTCACGCCCCTAGTCGCCGCAATAGGAGACACCCTGGGCTTCGGGAGTCGATTGCGACTCCCGGCCACCGTAGGCGCGGGCTTGCGGACAGCGAGCAATGGGCAGCTCGCCGTCCGGTAAGAACCAGGCCCGGGTCGACGCCGCGTCGTGTTCCACGCGTGCCTCGAAGAGATGTCAGCATCATTGACGGGGTCCGATAGGGCCGATGCCTGCCGGGGTCGCGGGATTGTTCGAAAGAGTTACCGGGGCCCTGGCGCACAGGCAACTGTAGGAACACGGGTGGGTTTTAGTCAGTAACAGTCTGTTACGCCCTTCCGCTCCGCCCAGAGCGGGAGAGGTCATTTGATGATTTCCAACCCAAAAAAAAAAGGCTTAGCACGAGCACCGTTTTGTAATGACGTTCCGAGTAGACAGTCTGTAGAACGTTTTCTACTGTCTTTAGTATGGCGATTACAAAATCAAATTGTGTTTACTACCTTCGACAACTGTCAGTTCTCAGTGTGATTTTGACAGTTTGGGATAGACAACTTTCTCCTGAAATAGTCTACGTATAAAGGACCTAGACAAAGATCATTAGAAACGAAAAACAAAATGACAGATTGTAGAAGGATTTCTACGGAGCGATGTCAAAAATGGAGAAACGAAATGTCACCGATGTCACAAACCGAACTAAACTAACTAAACTATCACTAAAATTCCTTACTTTTGGCTATGAGAATGTTAAAGCTATTCTGCAAAAAATATCTCTTTTAAAAAAACAATTTTGAAGCAACCAAAAATTTAATTTGAAAATCGCGACTCCACGTGGTACTTGTTTGACCTACCCCGTGTTTTTTTTTAAGAGCCGGGAGCGCGTACTTGGGGCAGCTTCGACGTGTTTTATATTGAATTTTTCACTATTTTTATTGAAAATATAAAAAAAAATATGACGTGTATGTAGAATTTTAAGGGTTTAAAGGTATTATAAAGGGGGTCGAAATTTTCATTATTTTTGCGATAAGACAACATTTTCGAGATATATGCGAAGTAAATTTTTTAAAAGATACAGTACTTTTTTTGCACCTGAAGTCGAGGTGTTGTGGTGAACTTTAGTTCATGACAACTAATTTTATGCCACACCTTTTTAAGCGTGATTAAAAATAGCCAGATTTAGTCAGACAACCAAGACTTTTGGTGAAAAATGTCAAATTCATTATAGCAAAACTGGCATTTGCACTAAACAATAATAATTTAATTTTAATTTAATAATTTGCATTCAGTGCCATCTTATTGCCGTCAAACTAAAATATAGTAAAGTTGTGTCACTTTAGTCTATTTCAGAATGAAAAATCGTCGTTTGACAGGAATAAACTAGATCTTAGTGATTTTTAGTCTAGTTTAGAGAATTTTGTGACAAGAGAATCGGCACAAATAAATGGTATCGAATAAGGTTAAAGTTGGTAGGTACGTTTCTACCTTTTTTTGGACACCGTGCATTCATCGGCCATCGTTTCTTCTAGAGAAAGTAGTGTAGACCCGGTATGGTCTTTATCATCAAAAAACTTTATGACTTCACATTTTTCCTGCAAATATTTCCTCAAACTAATTTTTGTACTTCTTCCTTCCCAAATACCAAACACAAAAATTCCAAAATCAAACCCCAATTCACAGAAATACATCGAAGAGGATAAATTCTTTAAAAAAATATTTAACTAAGTACTTGTTTCGTTGAAATATTTATCGTGTGACGTAGGTCTACGTACTATGGTTAAAGTAGCTCCATTTAGGGACCGTTGTTTGATACATAGTTAAACATGACCATTAGTCAATTCAACAATTAGTCACTTGACAATCAATAGCTGTCAAAGTTTAACTACTCTGTCTACGCATGGTTAAATTTTATAGTAAATTGACGTTTTTCTCAACTGTAATTTTTTAGTTTAACTTACGCTTTTTAACTATTATTATGTTTGACTACTGATCAAACGACGGGCCCTAAGTAAATCCCCTTGACATTGTCATGTAGGATTTGAACTTTATTTCCTGAGTTCAACGATTGTCCATCTGATGGATTCGGCAGAGGTGTACCTATAATACTACCACATTTTGCCGGTTGTATTTTAAGTCCCATGTAATGTAACAGGGGGCGAGCCTATTGCCATTAACCGGGCGCAAATCTAGACTCCCGCTGCGACTGAGAAGTTCCAGATGGAAAAACCCAATAACACTTTGCACGACTAATCTAAGCCAGGACCTCAGAATCAGCTGTAACGTTTGAGACCACTAGACGTTTATTGAAAGAGGCGTTTATTCTTTACCTGCAGAACAAACAAAAGTGGTGCTATAACAGATTCATCTAGGATCATTAGTAACCGTAACCGTAGTTAGCTAGTTTACAAAAGTGGTGCTAAATAACAGGTTCATCTAGAATCATTAGTAGCCGTAGTTAGCTAGTTTATAAAAGTGGCCTACATAACAAGTTCATCTAGCATCATTAGTAGCCATAGTTAGCTAGTTTATAAAAGTGGCCTACATAACAAGTTCACCTAGCATCATTAGTAGCCATAGTTAGCTAGTTTATAAAAGTGGCCTACATAACAAGTTCATCTAGCATCATTAGTAGCCATAGTTAGCTAGTTTATAAAAGTGGCCTACATAACAAGTTCATCTAGCATCATTAGTAGCCATAGTTAGCTAGTTTATAAAAGTGGCCTACATAACAAGTTCATCTAGCATCATTAGTAGCCATAGTTAGCTAGTTTATAAAAGTGGCCTACATAACAAGTTCATCTAGCATCATTAGTAGCCATAGTTAGCTAGTTTATAAAAGTGGCCTACATAACAAGTTCATCTAGCATCATTAGTAGCCATAGTTAGCTAGTTTATAAAAGTGGTCTACACAAAAGGTTCATCTAGCATCATTAGTAACCATAGTTAGCTAGTTTACAAAAGTGGTGCTACATAACACATTCATCTAGAATCAGTAGCGTAGTTAGCTAGTTTACAAAAGTGGTGCTACATAACACATTCATCTAGAATCATTAGTAGCCGTAGTTAGCTAGTTTACAAAAGTGGTGCTACATAACACATTCATCTAGAATCATTAGTAGCGTAGTTAGCTAGTTTACAAAAGTGGTGCTACATAACACATTCATCTAGAATCATTAGTAGCCGTAGTTAGCTAGTTTACAAAAGTGGTGCTATTTATCAGATTCATCTGGCAACATTAGTAGCCGTAGTTAACCAGTTTACAAAAGTAGTTCTACATAACAGGTTCATCTAGCATGATTACTGTATAGGATCCATCCGTGAAGATGCGTAGCTCAACACTCTGGACACTGGACAGACAGCTCAGTTAACATCCTTGCTTATGAACTGTTCTTATACCAAGATATGAGTTAGTCGTTTACCTCGTGTCGACACGAGATAAGCAATCTATTTGATTACATGCTGCACGTATACATTCGAACTATGAAAGCAGAAGTCCTCAAGAACTAACACATGACTCACAAAGAGGAAGCTTAGCCAGTTCGTACGTAGGTATGTGAAGTTTACTAAACGAATAGTACCTAAGAATAGTACCGGTATCAGTTCGTTTGTAAAACATATGCCCATAACAACAAAATTTGTATAACCGAGGATGTGTGAAGATATAGGGAGGTTATCAGTTCGTTTGTAAAACATATGCCCATAACAACAAAATTTGTATAACCGAGGATGTGTGAAGATATAGGGAGGTGGAAGGACACCCTCAGCAGCACAGTTAGTCAGTTAAGTACCTGTTTTAAAATTGTGAGGCAAATGTAAAAGGGGGAGAGCGTTCGACCACAGTTTTTTTTTTTAACCGACTTCAAAAAAAGGAGGAGGTTCTCAATTCGCCTGTATGTTTTTTTTTTTTTTTTTTTATGTGTGTTAGCTCAGAACTCTTTCCTGGGTTAACCGATTTGGATGATTCTTTTTTTGTTAGAAAGGACATACCTCAAGGGTGGTCCCATGATAAGGAAACCAGGATCTGATGTTGGAATCCCGGAGAAATCGAGGGTAACCTTCGAAAATCGTAGGAGCGCCTAGTGCGTTTGTTAATTTTTTCATTAAGTATTTTGAAGAACTACAATTTAATAAAGGTCTGGAATCGATCTGATGATGGAGCCGGAAGACAGTCGAGGGAATTCCTCAATGATTTACAGCAGGTACCTTGTGTTTGGGCTTGATTAATTTGTATTTATGAGAACTTTACACCTGAAGGGTTGTGACTGTCATTAGGGGTCTGATGATGAAGACGAAGGACAGTTAAGGGAACTCCTCAACGGTTTACAGTAGCTACCTTGTGATTCGACTTAATTCATTTATATTGATGAGAACTTTGCACCCATATGGGTTATAAGTGCCATTACAGGTCTGATGATGGAGACCATAGACAGTTGAAGGAATTCCTCAACGATTTACAGCAGTTACCTTGTGTTTGGGCTTGATTAATTTGTATTGATGAGAACTTTACACCTAGATGGGTTGTGACTGTCATTAGGGGTCTGATGATGAAGACGAAGGACAGTTAAGGGAACTCCTCAACGGTTTACAGTAGCTACCTTGTGATTCGACTTAATTCATTTATATTGATGAGAACTTTGCACCCATATGGGTTATAAGTGACATTACAGGTCTGATGATGGAGACCATAGACAGTCGAGGGAATTCCTCAACGATTTATATCAGTTACCTTTTGTTGGGCTTACTTCATACGGTTCAATATTCCAAAATATTCAGGTCGTACAAAAATAAAACCCAATTAAGATTGAAGTTTTTCATAGGGCAACCACTACCTACTAGTCATGCTGATGCGTCAATTTGAGACTGAATTTAAGTTGCGTAATCGCGTCATCTCTAGCAATGCTCTTTCGTTGGTTACTAAGCAATTTATGCTTGTCACAATGCATACGGTGAAATGGAGCTGATGGTGGCTTGACCATCAGCTCCAGTTCTTCTGGTTTTTACCTAGAGAAATCCTCAACAATAAACTCCTCAATTCCTTGCATCGGGAAACGAAATATATTGTAAAAGGTGATGAGCAGTTGACACTAGGCTATTGTAACTGCGATACATTATCTAACCCACTAAAAAGTGAAAAATAAAAACTTTTGACAAAAAAAACAACCGACTTCCAAAAAAAACACTAAAAGACGTGAAAAATAACTTTAATTTCGGAAGTCGGTGGCCAAACACGAAAATACAAAACCAAAGGCACCGACTTCCGAAATTAAAGTTATTTTTCACGTCTTTTAGTGTTTTTTTTGGAAGTCGGTTGTTTTTTTTGTCAAAAAGTTTTTCTTATTTAATTTTAATCATGGTCCCGGCAGTTTGAGTAAGTTATGTGACCTGCCCAAATGTCCTTTCTTTGGTATTGTTCGTCAAATCGTTGAGCTCCTTAAGCTCTGAGTTATTTACGTTGTTGAGCAGACAAATTTTTCGAACATATTATAAAGCAATGGATTAGCAATAGGCTTCAAAATGATTCAGATTGTGATAGAGTGTTACGCAATTAGAATGCTGGTATGAGGTGTTTAAAAAATGTATTCGAAACATATAATATATTACATGCCGATTTTATCACAATAAATTTATAATAACTTGCAGAAAACATATTACTATTAATCCATGTCTACGGTTGAAACTAGTCAAATTATCCATAAGCGTGGTCGAGGCCAGATGCTAAAACTTATATAAATGATAGGCGACAATTACGGCAAACGTAGTTCGCTCTAGAATCTAGATAGTACAGGTTTTCTCTAGCTACCTCTTTGTCAGCTTCCTTATATGGCAATATTCATATATGTGTGGATTGGCGTTTTTAAATCAATGGGACTGATCAATTGATTGATTTGTGAGAAACACAAAGAAAGCTTTGTATCCTATAGGTACATATATATAATATCATTAATTATGTCTAATATGGTCACACGCAGTAAACAAGTTGGCCTTATCAATGCTCGCTTACTTCTTTGGTATAAGAAAAATAATAAATTTGTTAAACCATTTTTACAGGCATGAGAGGCTCGAGGCTACGTAATAACAGGCGCACTTGTCGATCGATCAGGTTAAGCTACGCTTGCCGAGGTTGGTCCGTGGATGGATGACCATCTTTACATAAATCCAGACCCCTCCGTGCCTCGGAAAGCACGTTAAGCTGTTGGTCCCGGCTGTCATTCGTAGATCTTTGGCAGTCGTTACGGGTAGTCAGAAGCCCGAAAGTTTGACAACCAGTCTTACCAAGGAGTATCGTATTACTCAGAAACTGGGTTGTGGAGGTCAGATAGGCAGTCGCTCCATACCGGTGTTCAGCTGCACTCGGTTGACTGGAAGCCAACCCCAACACAGTCGGGGACAGGCAGGCAGATTGATTTTGTTACATGCATTTTCTTATGAATATCAGTAAAAAGTTGTATTTTTAACATAATTAGATAAATAGTGGTCCCTAAACTATGCGGCGTCTGTATCTTAGGAGCCGGAGTTGCGTTAGCACTAAATTAAAACATATCTAAGAGTGCCGATTCTCTTGTACACCGAATTAAACTAAACTATCACTTAAATTTCTTATTTTCGGTTAAGAGAATCTTAAAAGCTATTCTGCATACAGGATTCTCTAAACTTGAAAATAATTTTGACAATCACTAAGTTGAGTAGACCATAGACCAAGATTTGTCAGAAATTAAAATAAAGAGAGAATGAAAGTGAACGAAACGATCCGAAGTGCACAAAAACCTGAGTAAAATGAAATCACTCATTCACTTGACTAGCCCAAACACTCTAGTCGTTTCACTTCAGTAGCTCAAGCATGTAAGTTTTGATGCCTAAAACCAGTGAGCAAAATGCGATTTTGCTCACTGAGTGAGACCAAGTAACTTTTGATGTGTAAACATCTTAGCGCTCGGTCTACGGTAGGGGCTAGCTGGGACTTCGAGCGTCAGACGCGTAAGCGTAAGACTTCGAGCGTCAGATGACGTCAGCGTGAGACCCGTGTCTATGTGAGCGCGTGAAACAAACTGATGCGAGCTCACATGTTTACACATCAATTTTCGTGAGTGCGAAACCAAGTCACACCGATTTTTAATTATTTTTTTCAGAAAGCCGCGAGTATCCTATTCAGCCTTGGGTTAATCATACAATTCGAAACATTCACACTCTATCTCTTTCCCGCCCTTAGAAAGAGAGAGAGACAAAGACCAGCCCTTTCGAAGTTCCGATTTTGAATTCGACCTCAAAGACAATCAATCACGTTCGGAATTTCAAACTAACTAAAGAAATTTTGCAAAAAGATAATTATGTCTTTTAATGTAATTTATTGAATTTTTAACTTATTATTATTTAAACGAATATAAGTATTTACTGCAAATAAAACTGATATTTAACCTGTAAATATTTATTTCTAGTTTCAATAATGTTACGTAATATATTTTGAATAATAAAATATGATGGGTGCTATTTCCGAACACGCCTTAATTTAAATAAAAGAGCGGGAATAAAATTTCGTGGCTGGCGTAAAGAGTTGAATAAGTTAAAAAATATTAAAATAATCGTAAAATATGAGTGAAACTAGCGACGAGATCAGTATTTTAACACCGGAAGAGTTAAAACAACAAGTTATTAATGCAGAATAAGTTTCCTACCTGAGAAGTCTCGCGAGAAATATCTGAAAGCATACCATGTCTTCGATGAATGGAGACTTACAAAGGGCGCAAGCATTTTTCGGAGACGGTGTTGCTATCTTATTTTTTAGATTTATCACAGACGAGGCGATCATCTACAATGTGAAGTATTTACTCAATGTTGTAAGCTACTTTAAAAACAAAACATAACGTGCATATTGAAACATACGCAAAACTCGTATCTTTTCTAAAAATAATGTCAGTTGGGCATAAGGCTAAAAAGTCCAAATAGAAAAAATTCTTAATGAAGCTCCGGACTGCAATTTTCTTGCCGCTAAAGTAAGTGGTACCTATGAATCTATGTTGTTAGTTATTAAAATTTGTGTGTAGACTGTTATGTACAAAGGTACTTACTGCCTACTACTAATTTTTGGAGGCGCAATGAATCCTAGTCTGGCTTAGCAATACTGTTAAAATATTTATTACGATAAGTAAAAGATGCTGTAAATGTTAAATTATGCATATTAATTATGTAATATTTTCATTACAGGTTGTACTGATCATAGGAATTAGTGGAGCGTGTCGCAATAACGAGTATTTACAGCTAATAGTTAATAATATCGAAAAGCATTCAGATAAATTACTGTTAGTAAAATTGAAAAATACGAAGACGAACCATGACAGGTCTTTTGTCGTACGCGAAGAATATGTAACTATTGTAGAAAAATACCAAAATTTATGTCCAGCCAATATAAAAACCGACCGATTTTTCCTAAAATACCATAGTAATAAATGCTCAAGACAGCCTATAGGAGTAAATAAAATAGGTGCTATACCGCGAGAAATTGCCACTTTCTTAAAACTGGAAGAGCCTCAGCTATACACGGGTCACTGCTTTCGGAGAACCTCGGCAACGCTCTTGGCTGATTCCGGAGCCGATCTCACCACTTTAAAACGTCACGGCGGGTGGAAGTCCAATACGGTTGCAGAAGGCTATATTGAAGACTCAATATAAAATAAGTCGAAAATCTGTAAGCGTATAGTGGAAACAATAAGTCTGAATTCGACCTCGGATCCTTGGTCTCACCCACGCCCATCCACTTACAACGACGCACAGTGTACTTATACAGAAAGCTGATCTGAGTCACCAACGTTCACTGTTGTTCCTTCTCAATCCGCCACCGAAACAGAAACCTTAACCCCAGATAATCAAACTCAACTCAATGCAACTATAACGTTGCCAAATAAATCTGTTACTTTTAATTAGCAGAATTGCAGTAAATTTACTTTTAACTTTTAAAAGGTACCTCTACCTACAATGTTAATTATTTTGATTAATAAATAGTTATTTCAATCTATTCCTGTTTATTATTTTATCTCTTAAAGTGTTCTCGCTGCTGAAGTGAAAAGTTATGTGTGTTACACGAGAGCAAAGTTTTTTGCATCTCGTGCCTTTGAATCCCGCGCCACACTCAGGATTCAAAATCAGCACTCGCAGCAAAAAACGACTTTGCTCTCTTGTTGCACAAATAACTATTAATTTCGGAAGTTGGTGTCTTTCGGTTTGTATCTTCGTTTTTTTTTCGCCACCGACTTCCGAAATTAAATTTATTTTTAACTTTGTAGTGCTATTTTGTTTTTTTTTTGGTAATCGGTTGTTTTTTTTTTTGTAAAGATGTTTAATTTTTTTCACTTTTTAATTGTACCCCACAAAAAAAAGTATACCACTACTTGATATTATGTAATTATCAGTGACAGGAATTATAACAGTTATTATAACATTATCAATAAGCACTAAGTGGAAAAAATATGTTTAATTGAAGCTAACTGAAAACTACCCAAAACAAAATTAATAAAATGTCTATGGAACCACTCCTGAGGAACTTCTATGGAAAATATACATTAAAAAAAAAAAGATCCGCATTTGTCGGAGGTATCGCGTAACAAACATACAAAAAAAAAATACAGACGAATTGAAAACCTCCCCCTTTTTCAAGGCGGTTAAAAAGTACCGGTTACTATCTGAACTAATTATTTCTCATAGTATGCATATTTAATGATAACAATGATGAATGAAAAATAATGTTAGCTAAGCTAACATTATTTTTCTACATTATTTTTCACTTCCAACGACGCACAGTGTACTTATACAGAAAGCCGATCAGACTCACCAACGTTCACCGTTATTCCTTCTCAATCCGTTACTTTTAATTTGCAGATTTGCAGTAATTTTACTTTTAACTTTTAAAATGTTTCATTTTATTGAATTGGTACCTCTACCTACAATGTTAATTATTTTGATTCACAATAAATAGTTATTTCAATCTATTCCTGTTTATTATTTTATCCTAAAGTGTTCTCGCTGCTGAAGTGAAAAGTTATGTGTGTTACACGAGAGTAAAGTTTTTTGCTCTCTTGTTGCACAAATAACTATTTAATTGTTTATCAAAAAATATTTAAATGAAATACAGGGAGCATAATAACCGCGTAAAACTATATTAAGTTATATATTTTAATAAAGTAAGATATAATAACCTGTATTTGTTTTTATTATCTGGGACCAATGTGATCCTGATTGGGTTGTCACCGAAAACGATCAGAACTTCGGCGATATTTTTTCGGTTTTCCATAAGAAAGAACCTTTAATTTAAAATCGACAAACTACAGCATTTAAAAAATGATTCAGGTAGCATGATTATCTTGCTATTTATTTCAGCGTAATTTACTAATAAAAATGTGATGTCGAGAAAACATAATCCAGCGGGGTAATTACGTAACGCATTAACAGTAGGAATGGGTTTCATTTTGACAGTTCAACAACGTTCATATGTATCGTAGGTAGTATGTAAGGATCGGAGCAAGTGGCGATCTGTAGTTTTTGCCCACCCCCATGGGAGGTAGGCGTGAGTTTATGTATGTGTATATTTTTATTAATTAGGTATGATAGATATTTGCACACCTATTAAGGTAGGATATGGTTTATAGGACTTTTGTTAATGTTATGTATCACCTCATGTACCTACCCATATTCAAGCAAATAAATGATTTGATTTTTGATTTGATTCATTGCATTATTTACCTTGTTGAGCAGACAAATTTTTCGAAAATATGCAGCAATGGTTTAGCAATAGGCTTCAAAATGATTCAGATTGTGATACAGTGTGTTTTACTTAATTAGGGTGCAGTTTTTCGCTCAGTAAGTTGAAAATCTCCGGTATTCTCGTCGCCGTAGGAAAGCCCTAAAACGCTATTGCCTATCAAGAACACCTTGAATTTGTCTGAGTCTGTCTGTTTTTATATCGTGAACCGTCGTGGCGCAATCACATAAGCTTCCATAGTGATTTCCAAACTCACAAGCATCCAAACTTTCAAGAACTAGTAGAGCAATGTGCTTTGTAAATTTTAGTTTATGACAATTAATTTTAATCGTGATTAAAAATAGTCTGATTTAGTTTGACAATCAAAAATTTCGGTGAAAAACGGCAAATTCGGAATAGCAAAATTTCCGTTTTCACTAAATTGAATAACGAAATGACATTAGTGATGTCAAACTATAATATGGTTAAGTCGTGTCACTTTAGTCAATTAAAGAATGGAAAACGCCATTTGACAGGATTAAACTAAATTTTGGTGATTTTTAGTCTAGTTTAGAGAATTTTGTGACAAGAGAATCAGCACCATTGTGTTTGATTATTGATATGACAAGGGACAATTAAATTAAAACATTTTGGTAAGATAGTAGATTACCTTATAAAATAACTAAGATAATAAATAGAGTGTGTGTTGTGTGGACGTGAAGGTGGCGTGTGCTTGTGGGAGCCAGGGTTAATGTGCGTAGGTATGTTTGTGGGTCAGCATGTGCGGAGTGAAAGATGTTTAGGACGAACTGGTTTTTTTAACTGACAATGCCCTCGGTATGAGTAAATACATTTGTCCTGCATTGGGACATAAAATATCATCATTTAAAATAACTTGCTGGCAGAGGAAAATATTTAAATAATTATGTAAGAATGCAAATTATTTGTTAAAATTTAAAATTTTGATTTTATGCTTCTGCACATGGTCGAACAAAAAGATTTGGATAGATTCTTGCTAACAAAAAACTGTGTCACTCAAGTCGGCCAGCTCGCTGTACGTACAGGAACGGCACGCAAACATTCACACATTAGTTAGTCCGCCATTACGCGCGCAAACAGCAACACTCACACATAAATATTCACAAATAAACGGGACTCAGTTTTTTCTAGCGGAGATCCGTCCGACTTTTTTGGTTCGTCCATGTTTCCGTATTGGTTCGATTGCAAAAACAAAAAAAAAACCTTTACAATTTAGAGCTAAGGAAATTATGTCATGGTATTTAGGAAAAATTAACTTTAATTTTAATGCTTCTGGTTTTTTAAAGATCTCTTGCCGATATGAACTTTAAAATATACCTATTTATTTTATAATAATTATAGGCAAGGGCGGATCCAGGATTTATTTCTGGGAGGGGCACATGGGCCAGATAGTCAAGAAGTGTTTCCTATATTTCCCACATCTAGTATTGCACTGTGTTGTTTCCTATATTTCCCACATCTAGTATTGCACTGTGTTGTTTCCTATATTTCCCACATCTAGTATTGCACCATGTTGTTTTTGGGATTCATTCTTTTTCAATAACATTTAAGAATAACTACCTACAAACTAAAATGCAATTTTAGCACGCCGCCTCGGATATGATTGATTTTCTTTTGACCATAGATACAGAAATAAGAGTAACTTTGTCGATATAGGTAGTGCATGGGCTGCAAGAGCGAGCGAAGCAAGCTCAATAATTTCAGCACCCCACCTCGAATTGGTTTGGTTAGTTTTTCTTTTGACCATTCACTGTATTAGCTATATATTTTACATGAGATTTTATATTTCACTTAAACCGTTTGGGGGGGAGGGGGGTGGCACGTGCCCCTGTGCCCCCCCCCCCTGAATCCGCCCTTGATTATAGGTATCATCTATAAGGTTTTGAAGTTTTGTTTTATTTTTTTAATCTTTAGCCACATTATCATTTTTCCTGTATCATGGGTGCGTTTCTACCACAGTTAGGTATTATATATTTCCTTGACAATTCAAAAGTGCCTGTAATTGGTTTATTTGAAATAAATGCTTTGAGTTTGAGTTTGAGTTTGAGTTTGAGTTTTATATACATATATAGACGTATATCTTACATCATCATCTACGTCGGCCTTCCCAACTAAGTATAATGGGGTCGGCTTCCAGTCTAACCGAGTGCAGCTGAATCCACTATTTTACATGGAGCGACTGCCTATTTGACCTCCACAACCCAGTTACTGGGCAACACGATACCCCTTGGTAAGACTGGTTGTCAGACTTTCGGGCACAGAACACTGTAGCGGTATCAACATCGCCACATGCGAGCTACACGTCATACTGACGTCACGCAAGTCATGCATCGCGCAAGCAGAGTTTACCGCGCGACTAGCATATATACAACGTCCCGACATCAACCGTCGGGCAGTTGCCCACCAGACACAACACCCGTCTGGTCGGAGGATCTTCCCTTTTCTATGGAGTATAAGTGAACTTTACACCCTGTTCCTCATACCTCTATAACACTATTACTCCTAGCGGAGCTTTCGGGCTTCTGAGTACCCGTAGCGACTGTCAAAGATCTACGAATGACAGCTGGCACGGAGAGGCCTTGGTATGTAAAGGATGGTCACCCATCCACGGACCGATCTCGGCAAGCGTTGCTTAACCTTGAAGATCGCCCGTGCGGCTGTTCTATCTCTCTGTTTATAATCACACATGCTTACCATTAATCCACCGGTAGAAGATACCTACACTCCTACAGGCTATGCAGGTCTTGGTAACAGAGAGCTTTTCTTCAATACTTTTATTTATAGACTTACTAGCTTTTGCCTGCGGCTTCGCCCACACCCACATTTCACCCACATTTCGCCAGTCATACAGGGTCAAATTAAATTAGCTAGGGAAACTCCGCAGACTTGATGGGTATCGATAGGTGTCTAAACTTGATAAAAAGAAAAAGATATTAATGTGATGATTTATTTTTGTACGGTCAACGACCGCAGATAGTATATAAAAATATCAGTACAAAAGAAACAGATCTTTTTTTGAAAATTTTACAGATGGGATTGGTGTCGTTATCTAAACACGATAAAAGATATTTTTGTAACCACACTACCAGCGGTACTTTTTTATTTTTATTTTATCGTATTTGATATAAATACCCATTACAACGGCGGAGTTTCGCTAGCTAATTTAATTCGATCCTGTATAACAGGAGGCGAGCCTATTTCCATCATCCAGACTCCGGGCTACTACTGAGAAATTCAAGATGGAAAACCCAATAACAATTTGCCAGACCGGGGAGTCGAACCCAGGACATCATGATCAGCAGTAGCGCTTGTGACCACTAGACCAACGAGGCGGCGGATGGAATTACTTATTTTTTATATAACAAAATATATTATGTTAAAAATATTAATTCTATCATATTTTTTTGTATGCTCGAAGAGATTTGTTTAGAAATAAGCATCACCTTTGTACTTATTCTTCTGTTCCTTTCTTCTTGTCCGTTCATATGTGCGTACATAAATGGTTAGATAAATAAATATATTATGTATATCAATCGAAGTAAAACCTTGCACATGTAAAGGCTCCCGCAGACAGGCGCGACGCGACAGCGCGACGCTATTCTAATAGAACTATTTCTATAAAAACATAATGGAAATTGTTCTAACAGAATCGCGTCGCAACGTCGCGTTGCGCCTGTCTGCGGAAGCCTTAATTCGCAGTGATTATGAGTCGCAGCTGCAATTACAATATCAAAATTGAATGTGAATAAATTAGATTCATTTTGAACTTAATTTAATAATATTATGCGCAGGAATGTTAGTAAAGTATTTTTTTAATAACGTTAGTGTGTTTTTTTTTTGTGTCTAGACAAATACCTAGAGGTTTTATATTAGATAATTATAGCGAAACGATAAAACACCTATAATAACATATTATACATTTACTACTTGAACTATATCTTAATATTCTAAAGAGGTATTTGTTTATTTGTAAGCTTGTATGTAGGGGTAAACTGTGGGCCGGTCGGATTTCAATTTTTTTTTTTACATTCGATAGATATATTTTTGCAGATATTCGCCTGGATAATGTAAGCAAAAAAGTATCCAATTGTCACAAAAAAAGAGCATTTAATAGTAAAAATAGTACCCAATTTGTATAAGGTATTCTTGAAAAAGATTGGAGTTGCATGGGTATAAATAAATTACTCAAAACATTTCATAAAGTATTCCAAAACAGCTATAGTTTTTTTTTTTTTGTAAAATGTGCTTCAAGAAAAATAGACAGTTAAAGTGGATCACTAAAGGAGTTCGAACATCAAGTAAAATGAAACCTTTGTTATGTATACGTAATGGTAACAATCTTGGTTCAAGTGTCTTAATGTATAAAAATAAGTATGTTAGACTGTATAGACAGGTTGTGGTGAAGGCTAAAAAACATGCAATAATGGTGCAAATAAATAGTTAAAAAAATCTAAGTAAAGAAGTGTGGAAGGTAGTGAGAAAATGTACTAATAAGGCGAAAACGATGCAATCGGAAATTCGTCTCAAAGTCAATGATCAAATTGTAGTAGATCCGGAAGCAATATCTGACATTTTAGCTAAACAGTTTGACTACAAATGTATCACTAGGGCAGTAGAAAGAGACCAAAATACAGCTTTTTTACAAAAGTATACAATTGAATAAAATAGCGAAATGACAATTGCTTCTGTCACTATAAACAAGGTCTCAACCATAGTCAAAAGTATGGAGAACAAGTATTCTTATGGTTATGATGAAATCCCAGTATCCGTAATTAAGGAACATATATCTATACTAGCTGCGCCTATGTGTGATTTTTATAATAAATGTATTAAGGAATCCATCTTCCCGGACCAGCTTAAAGTAGCCAAAGTAATACCTGTCTACAAAAAAGGCAGTAAAACTGATCCTAAAAACTACAGGCCTATCTCCTTGCTACCAGTCCTGTCAAAAATATTTGAAAATATCATACTAAAACGACTTCTAGCTTACTTGCGTGTAAATAGAGTGTTAAACCAAAGACAGTTCGGTTATCAAAAAGGTGTTGACACTTCCGACGCCATATATAGTTTACTTGATGACGTAATAGGTCAAATAAATTATAAGATGAGAGTAGCCGCAAAATTTCTTGACTTAAGTTCCGCATTTGACACTAAAGACCACGAATTTCTTCTTACAACAGTGACGCATTATGGTATAAGAGGTAAGGCCTTGAAATTATTCTCTTCATATCTCACAAACAGAAAAATATACGTTGAAATTAACAAAATACAAACTGGCTACAAAAAAGTTTACAAATCCAACAGTAATGATGACTACGCGTGTCCCGCAAGGATCTATATTAGAACCTGTTTTATTTATCTTATTAATTAATGACTTAATTACATGAATACAATTTTACCTGACATTGATATAGTAATTTTCGCAGATGACACAAATGCCATAGTAGCAGCAAAAGTCATAGATAAATTAACAGAGACTGTCATGCAGCATAACAAGCATTTCACGTTTGGTTCACTATGAACAAATTGTTAATCAACACTGCAAAGACCAAATACTTAACATACATTTAGGACGACAGCCAGACGAACGCCGGAAGGACGATCAGAAAGAAAGCTATGCGAAAACGAAGTAATAACTTCGTTTTCGCATAGCGTTCTTTCTGCTTTTTTTCTTTTTGCTCGACTCCTAACTTAAATAGCCTATTACAGCCTTCCTCGAGAATTGGACTTTTTGATTTTGCGATGCACCGGGGTGGGTCGAGGAAAAAGAAATTTCACGAGGACGAAGTCGTGGGTAGAAGCCAGTATAAAATAAAATAAAAGTAAAAGCGTTATCTTTATTTTTATGTGAAGTATTCTATGGCAAACAAGCAGAATTTGAATCTGATGGTTAGTGGCCACCAATGCCTATGGACGTCAGCTATACTAAAGAAAGAAATAATGAAAGAAAGAAAAAGGCATAAAGCAACGTGGATGCATTATTATTCCAGGGAGAACCGTAAAATATCTCACGTGTCAGTAATGACAAAATGATTTTTATTTCTTTACGAAGGTTAGTATAGGTAGTGTATTAAGCTAACAGACTTAAAATAATATGAATAATATGTACTTGTAAATAAATAAAAAGAAGGAAAAGAATCATAGGGCATCAAAAAATTCGTTCGAATCGCTGTCAACAGGAAGTGTCCAAAAGGCTGGCAGCATTGCCACGTTGTATAGCGATGCTGGTTCTTAGGTTAGTTTTACACTGTTACAGGTCAGAAAAAAATAAGAAGCTAGTTGTGGTCTACGTTTCCTTAGCGGGAATAATAGTGGTAGCAGCGCAAACCTAAAACCAAAAAACTCATATACCGGGTTAGTTTTCAAAGACCTGCCTTTCAGAGATGATTCGGAATCGAAAATATTAACAATTTATGTTTTTTTTACAACTTATAAGTACAAAGTCAATTTATGATTAATTTTTATTAAGTATTGTTATTCATTTATGTACTAGATTAGTAGTACCTACTTAAAATGCGCGCCCGCCTCCACGCCGCGTAACCAGCGAGAGTGGTCATTATCCTTGTCGCGTGTTCCTAAGATAGGATTTTTTTTGGACATACGAGTATTTAATTGAATGTTTTCATTTAATTTTATTATTATTTGATACTGATGTTTAACACACAATAACGATATAATTAAGAGTTTTAAATTTTAAAATTTGTCAGGTCTTTGCAAACTAACCCTGTGTAATATCTGGATCTAACAAAGATACGAGGAACATTTGTGTTCTATTATATAATAAGCAGCATATGAGCCGACATCGATGCTTCTAAACATCATTATTGCGTATTAAGCTTAGTTTAAGATCAATAACATTAATTATATTTAAAAAAAAAACCATTAAAACTAAACATGTTGAAGAAGAAGCAGAAGAAGAAGCATGTAGCATGTTGAAGAAGCTGTTGGTGTACCTTTTTTAAATAAATAAACATGCTAACTAAACGGGGGATACAAACTCTTGCATTTAAATGATTATATCTATCAGATTTTTAAATAATCTATATATATAAAAATGAATCCCTATTTCCCTTGGTCACGCCATCACGCGTGGACGGCTGAACCGACTTCACTTTTTGTTTTTGTTTTGTTCTTTATTGTCAGGAGAAGAATCTTATGAAATAAAAAAATATAATAAAAAAGTTGATCGGAACGTAACAAAATTTAAGAAAACTTGATGCCAATATTAATTTTACATAACTGTCAGTTGTTTGAAATAACTGTCAGCGATTGACAGAATGCGCGCTGCAAATATCGTTTAACACAGATGGATCGGTTGATAAATGGGTCGATAGTTTTAGTTTTTAGTCAATAGTCAAAACTAAACGACATATGACATTCATAGTTAAGACAGGACAACGTCTGTCGAGTCAGCTTGTTTTTAAATAAAAATGCGATGTACGCACGACTACATATCAAGCTAGGTATATAATTCCTGTATAAGCTGACTTCTCATTGTACGAAAAGCCTATACAATGCGAGGTCACATATAAACTGGAAATATATAGCTTGATATGTCGTCGTGTGTACGAAAAATGGGCTTCATACACTGTGCTACGAGTATGTATAAAAATCAAAATTAAGTATTGTCAAACGGAGCGAATAGGGATGCAGAGGTGAATCGAGACGAAACTTTAAAAGGAAATTTAACATTGAAAAAATATCGTTTTTTGCCAAAAAGGAGTCTTATGTGTTTACTGATGTGGTATTATGATCTGGCAGTTTGAGTAATCTAAGCAGCCTGCTCAAATGTCCTTTCTTTGGTATTGTTCGTCGAATCGTTGAGCTCCTTAAGTCCTGACTTCCTGTGTTGAGCTGCACGATTACTGACAAATGCGTGCACTGGCTGGACAGGTTCACTCAATCTGTGTGGTTCTTTCCTCAAAAGACCATTTCAGATACCAATCTACATGGTCTTCACATGATCTGACCAAGATTATGTCTGGACTTTAAAAGAGACTGTGACCTCTGAGTTTGTTTCGGCCTTTCTTCTCAGAGTAGTCAGATAGGAAACGCAGACCTCATCTAGTTTAAAAAATATGATTGACGTGTAAAAGTGTTTGTACAAACCTACTTACAGAAATAAAATCATTTATCATTTACGATATTTTTTTTTTGTTTTTTTTTTATTAACGATTAGGTGCCCTTTTTGGCAGTAAACTATATTATTTCAATGTTAAAATCCCTTTTAAAGTTTCGTCTCGATTCACCCCGTTCGACGGTGCTATTTTTGCTATCAAGCAGCATTGATACACTCCGTACGGGGAAGTACACAAACCGAACCAATTAGCTGTTTCTGCCGAGCAGCATTACTATGTTCCCGTTTAACGGGTTTAGGTACCGACAAATTTACAGGCGGTTACCTACTCATGCATTGCATGAGTCAATCATTCATCTTTATCTGTACTTGTAGGGACTGGAGGCAAAGTCCAAAGCTACCTGCAACGGGCTGCAACGAGGTATATGGGGATTGCCTAATCCAGGAAATCCCCTTTGACGTTTTAGGTGGCTCAAAACGGCGGGGCGATAACTATTTTTCATTTAAGGGGGACGCGCTCAGGTAGCCCGCGGAGTTCAACAATACTTACGTTTTTTTGCAATTTGCAGGTCACTGTCAGGTTGTATGTTGATTAAAATATGATTCGCGACCGTAACAAATATGGCTTTACAGAATTATAATCATTAGAATCAGCAATACAACTTCCTTAAGTTAGAATTAGCCTCAAATGTCATGGTTTCATGAAAGAGTCATTCAATAGGGTAATATGAACTTAGAGAGATGTATTGATGACTTTTATGATTATAATTCTATAAATACATATTTGATACGGCCGCGAATCATATTTAGATCAACATACAACCTGATACTGCCCTGCAAATTGCAAAAAACGTAAGAACATTTGAATTTCACGGGCTACCTAGTTTCCTAGAAGAGCGGTGGCCGCCATATAACGGCCGCAGTGCCGGCTGTCATGAAATGATGGCCCTGGGGGGTTCACTTTACAGTGTCAAAAAACGCTTTCTGGGAAAACACATCAATTGGACGTAGGATCCAACCCACAATTGGTTAAAAATTAATTGTGTGTACCAAAACACGTGTACACGAAAATAATCCTTCATAGCAACATGATGTTGCGTTTAATTTTATTTTTATTTTATTTAATAATTTAATTAAAGTTTCAACTACAAAGAGTGTTTTGGTATACATACATAAATTAATTATGGCCATTTGTGGGTTGGATCCTTTTCGTTTAACTACGTCCAAGTTACTTTCTTAAATAAAGTATCAGTGACGACATTCGCGTCTTCTAAGAAACCGTGGCTTAAGTGGGTATTTTACAAGCAGTTGGCAAATATTTAACTGAAGATTTTTTTAGATGGTAAATAAATGAGAATTATTGGCCTTTTGGTAGCCGCAATTCGCATCAAGGACCATGTTAAGATATAGAATACTCCTATGCAGTTTTTAGACTTAATCAAGCTTCAAGTTTTGTTTCGAAATCGACACATTTTTTCTAATGTGAAAAAATGTGTCTCATTATCTTGAAAAATCTTCAGGATGCTCGAAAGAGTTATTAATTATTATTCAAGGCAAGAAAGATGGCGAGTTGACGACCACAATATTTAGGTCAATACGCTTCCTACTTGACTGATAAACTTGTGCTTTTAATATAAAGTATTAATAATAAAAATCAGACGTTATCATTTTTTATTATGTAAATAATATTCTATATATATAAATTCTAGAGTCACGGTGTTTGTGGTCGCACTCCTTCGAAACGGCTCGACCGATTTTTATGTTTTTTTTTATGTATATTTGGTAGGTATGAGAACAGCGTGCCTAAAGTATATTTCATACGGCTCCCACGGGATCGAAACTTATGCGGGTGAAATCGTGGGGCGCAGCTAGTTATAAATAAAAAATGAATGCTGTTCGTTGGTAAGCGCATCACTTGAGAACGGTTGGACCGATTTGGCTATGATTTGTTTTAAAATGTGCTTAAGAGGGCGTACACTGGTCCACTAGCGCCACTTCTTTAAAAAAGTATTATCTCGTGACTGAGAAGGAATTTTGAAAAACGGCTCAATAAGCGACCTCGGTAAGTGTGTCTAGAATTTTCTAATACCTTTTATAAACTTTCAGCCGTTTTTCAAAATTCGTTCTCAGTCACGAGATAATATTTTTTTAAAGAAGTGGCGCTAGTGGACCCGTATCAAGGCTCTTAATAGTCAGAATTAGGTTTTTATTAAAAGAGAAATTGGAAAGAATTCTCAGAAAAAAATTAAATTCGGAAAAAGCTAAACGTCCTTTTTTTCTATAGGATTTTTGTATCTACTGTAGAGGTTGTCTGCATGTGTCCGGCTTATGCAGCGCAGACTGTCAATAAATTTATTCTGGTTACGTTCGAACAGTCGAGTAAGTTTGGAATAAGCATTATATAGTTTTTGTTTAGTACACAGGCAGGGCTTAACCCGTCAATTTAATAAGGTCATCTCTCAATATAAAAACAACATGTTTATTAAATATGGTTTCCTTGTTAAGTCCTATTAAAGAATATTGAAGGGTACTACCCTTCTTCCAATATATGTGGAAGGGTACCTACTTTTGAATGGACTGGAAGACGTCTGGCGCGTCGTCTTTTTATACTTTATTTTAAAACAATAATCTGGGTCTTTCGCAAGATAATAAAGGCAGGCATTAACGCACAGCGATACAGCATACAGCTCTTAGGCCCGAGTTCCTCCTACGCTGATGTCGTGCGCATACGGTCGGTCGTAGCAACGTACGCGCCGCTGACGCACAGAACATAAATATACCCTAAAGGGAAGAACGTCAACTTCATACTCTAAAAATGCTTACATAGAACCACGCTAGCGCTGCCGTTTATGCCAGTATGCCATCAGTAACATTTGAGAACGCGGGAGATTTGAATGGTGTTTTTAATCTCCTTTTTTTATATTTCGATATCGGAATTTCAATTGGCGTAAAACACAATCAATTAAATGGCACATTTAATTTGAATGTCACTTACGCCTATTGAAATTCCGGTATCGATTAAGTCATAGAATTTTCGTTTCCTGTTTATGCACATTTATAAAAAATAAAATAATATTGTTCAAAGACATCAAACGAAAATTCTTCGTGTAGGGATTTCTTAGTGATGCCAAATAATATCTACTCGTACAAGCTTCTTAAACATATTTTAGGATATTTATTTTTCTTAATAAAGATTTTTTTGAGGCTGTCTCAACAAATCCTCGATTTCCAGCATATTACAAATTAGAGGATTATATCCTAGATAAGAATGCTTGGAAACATGCTGGTCTTGCTCCATTCGACAATCTAGAGTCTAGACAAAATCAAACTGGTTGCTAATTTAATTGTATAATTTATAATTTTTATGACATTGTTTTTTACATTATGTAACTACTTTAACTCACACACTAAATTATTACTAGTTTTTTTTTTTGAAAAATCATCTACTTCTCCATATTTGTAAATATGTGAGCACCATGTATCTATCTCATAATTAATTTACCTGTCATGCGTTATATTTAATTATTTTTACCTATTGTGGTATAGTAATTTTATTCTAGGTGCATCGTCTTCACATATAATTATTATGTATACATAATATTGTAAAACATTTTTAAAAGAGTAACGGTGGAGTTTCTTGCCCATTCTTCTCCACACGAAACTACCTTTTGGAAGGGGCAACTAGAATCAATTCTATTTTTTGTAAATTTTGACGTTCAAAAGTGCCTTTTTAAGTGCCTATTTGAAATAAACGATTTGACTTTGACTTTAAGTTTTTCCTTTAAGGTTATACCGTATTTTGCGCAGTTAACACTCCCTTTTCCCACCATGGTGGAAAAACAACACAAAATCGTCAGTACTGCACGAAAAGAATCAAGTCTCTATCTCGTAATCTAAGGTTTCACAACACGAAAGCTTCAATTTCGCACAGGAGTCTCTAACTCTTTATTATTGAAATCACAACACAAAAAGCGTCAATTTCGCACAGGAGTTTGTATCTCGTAATATTCAAAAACAATAAACAACCCGATGAAAATACAAAAACAGCCACTGAAAACAGAGAAAAGAATTCGTCTCCCAGTGACAACTAGTAAAAGTTGCCATCACGTAAAAATATAAGTCCGAACATAATTTGGTTGTGATAATTAAAATTAAAATCTGTAATATTGTAGAAATCATGATATTAAAATTTTCAACATCATGTTTTCTATAATAAATTCAAATTACTTTCAAAAAACAATCGCTAAATTTCCATAATCTATATATAATATTTCAAATAACAAAAACTACCAAAATGGTAGGTAAGTATTCAATCGGGTATGTGAATTTACGAATCCAACTATCTCATTCTTTCCTACAGCGCTATCCTTTTTTTTCAAATCCTGCCATTGTTGGCATTGGCCGCTTAGAAAGCTGACCACCCCTGCGCTGACGTCAGCGTCGCAGTGTGGTGCTATATCGAAAACAATGTAGGTATATTCATACGCACGACAGACGTATGCAACCGACATCAGCGCAGGAGGAAAACAGGCCTTAAAAAAAAATGATTGTCTTCAGAATATATGCTAGTTAGATAGTGTATTGAAAACATAATACAACTAATTTGATACGATAGAAAAAAATCACAAAAATGCCTCTTACTTCTTGTAACGATTAAGAATATAGGTACTGCAACCATTCTGATTTTTTGTCAGATTATTCTACAAGCAACATATTAACGTTATAGTGTTTTAATTTTTTAGTCTATTGATTGGACTAATTACTTACTAATTACTATACTAATTACTAATATGCCTCATATTTTTCAATAAATTACCAGCGTCCTGTCATCGCGCTTCTCTTTCTTTTCTATGCAAATATTTCATAAAAATGAAATAGTATCATGACAAAAAAATCGTAAAACAGAGCTCAAAAAAATATTTATAAAAAAATATTGATAGATCAAACTCATCTATTATGTAATGATAGTAAAGGGAATTCAATTAACTAAAGAAATACTAACAAATTATTCCACTGAGCCGGGCATTTAAAAAAAATATATAAGGTGTATAAATTATAATAACTAAAATTAACTGCAAAATTTGGTGGTCATTCGATTCAACTACCATCAAACTCATCGCTGTTTTGAACCTTATTTGTTGCCACGATGCGCTATTGTCAATTACCAAAAGAATTGCTTCTTTCTGCGCCATAAATAAAGAATTAGAAAGAAAACAATCAAAATGGAAGTTCGCTTTTGAGCCAGAATTTTAACCTTTTTTAGAAAAAAGGTTAGCGAGCGACGAGGCCTTTTTATTAAAACAAAATGCTGTTGGCTACTTAAGAGCGCTTACACGGGTCCACTAGCGCCACTCCTTTAAAAAAATATTACCTCGTAACTGAGAAGGAATTTTGAAAAACGGCTCAATAAGCGACCTCGGTAAGTGTGTCGAGATTATTCTAATACCTTTTATAAACTTTCATATTGAGACACGAAGCAACAAAATTCGATCTAAACAAAAGCGGCCACATTCATTTAGATCGTATTTTGTTGCTTCGTGTCTCAATATGAAAGTTTATAAAAGGTATTAGAATAATCTCGACACACTTACCGAGGTCGCTTATTGAGCCGTTTTTCAAAATTCCTTCTCAGTTACGAGGTAATATTTTTTTAAAGGAGTGGCGCTAGTGGACCCGTGTAAGCGCTCTTAAAATTGAAATGAAAGAATAGATACAAAATGATTATGCTTTATTACATTACAGGATGTTTTTAAAGACGATTCTTGTAACAAATCTCGACGGAGCCCCGTCTTTTGTTTGCGAAAACTGATACGCAAACATACCTATGTACGTTCTTCAAGTCATATTTTTTTTTATTACCGAAGTGACACGTTAATCAATAAATCACCCCAAAGTAATTAGTCTAAAAATACTACAAAGATAAGTTTCGTTATCACGAAATCTAAGCAGGATGACAAATCATGTTACACATTTACATGATCAATTAAAACTCAAAGTAAAACAATACAAAACTCTCAAATAAAAACGTTAACAAATTCTAATTTACTTACATTTATGTAAATTTAAACAAAAATCAGCTTCCTGATGAAGGGGTTATATTATAATATTTAATAGATTAATCTGATTAATGAAATATATACATTTTAATGTAAACTGGTTTTTGCCCGCGTGGTTGTAGGAAAATATCCCACGGGGACGTACTACCGCACAGTGTGGTAAGATGCCGGTTTTTTTGTCATCGTGTTTTTATTGAATTAATCGATAGAGTCTACAATTCTGAGGATTAGAGTAAAACTCCGGGTTCGCCAAGACTTGTACTTTTTAAAAAAAAAAATGTTAACGTTTCGGAATATCCGACTTATGAAAATCGAAAAAAAAATCATTATAATTTAACGGAAGTACTTATTCCAGAATTTATTTATTCTATAGAAAAAAGGTAGAATAGCCGACCGTTTTACCAATTCCTGTTGCTTTAGTCTGAATGGGTCGAGAGATATGATTTTTTTTCTCATTTTTCGTTTTCATTTTTTTATTCATCTAAACCGCCGTAGTAGGTGGTCATTCCTACATTAAAAAAATGCTGATACTTTCTATTATGTGTAGTATTATTTCCAAAACCTAACTCATTGGTTTCCAGGAGTTATTGGAAATTCAAAATTTTCCTTAGGGTTGTCACTTTCAAGTATCCGAAAAAAAAACAACAAGAATATATTTTATTTGAAAAAAAAAGGTGTTTTAAATACTTTCTAATAACTAATATAGAGTTGGTTGAGTTGGAGTTGGCTATTCGAAAGGAAAATGTATATGAATTTGAAAAATATTATATGGGCTAACCGAACTAAAATTCTTCTTCATTGTTAGTTACAATTAATTCAACATGCGAATAATCATCGATGGCTAGATTTTCTTCATTAACAGGTCTCAATAAAGACAATGCGGCCGGCTGCAATGGGATTTATTTAGCCTTATTTTTTTTCTCTATGAGGTTTTAATCAGACATAATTGGATCCGATGAGACTAAAGCTCTGTGAAAAAGGTCAAACATAGTTGCTTCACGAGATTTTTTTCTGGTATGGTGCTCTCTGTCAAACCTCCAAAATTTGTTGCGTGACTCAGCCGCTTGTTCAGAGAGCATGCCAATAGGTAAATTTGATTTTTCTATAATTTTCGACCCATGTACTAAAATTTTCTGAAGCGTGACAGTCATAGGATGCCATCCATACTTCGCAACATATTTGTATGCCAACTCTTTGCAAAAAAAATCGAATTTTTCAGGGTCAATTGGCAGGTTGCTAGACAAAACTGTTAAAATAACAAATAATCCATCTAATAGCCACTGGTCAATGTTCAGAATATTTGCAAACATTCCTCGGTTTCTATCAGAAAGAGCAGTGCGTGCAGTGTTTCCGTCGTTAGTGGTCCCTAAAGTTGATCGGACAACATCTACCAAAAGTCCCATTTCTTCTCTGATTTTAGCCTGGATTATTTTTTTACGGTCCTCGACTATTCGGCTCTCTTCTGACCTTTAAGGGATCCTCCATTTTTTAACCTCTACTTTAATCATAAATCATTTATTTGCTTGAAATATGGTTACACGAGATGTTAAATTATATTATAGCACAGGACATATTTCACCCTCATTACGGGCATGCAAAATTATGGTTAATTTACAACAATTATTTAAAAAAAAAATACAATTATTCGAACTATTACCATTATATAACAAAATGTGAATTACAATTATTAGAATCATTTAAATTACAATTATTACAAATATAGCGATTTCAATTACTTAAAATATTGAATTATTATTAAATACGAAATCACAGGAAATAAGACGAACCAGTATCTTAATGGACACCAAGTCGGCATGTGCTTTTATTCAAAAAGTCTTTGACGGTGTAAAAACTTTATATCCCAGGTTTAATAAAATTTCTAAGTGCCTTATCCAAGAATGAAGTGGACTTATGCCATGCACCAAACGTTCTTCTATGGCTGGTTTGGAGAATGCTAACCCTAAATCGTTGAATTGGGATGAGGTCAAATCGCAATATGGGCAACGTGACTGAGATGATGTACAAAGAATTGCATTCTGGACTTTCCCATCAATAGCTGTACAGTATAATTCATATTCAACCACTTTTATTGTATGCCCTCTCGAGGTTTCAGTTATAATGGGGGTAAGATTTTGTATTTGATCCTGAATAGACTATTTCTCCAAAGTAATTAATTCTTTCGTTTCTTTTTTATACTGCAAGTGTAACGGTCTACAGTAACGAAATGATGACGGTGCAGGATTTACCCAAATAACATCATTGCTGTCTTTAGTTACAACCTGCAATGGCGTAAATGTCGTCGCAAAAAGACTATTGTCGTCACCTTCTGCATCTGAGAATGACTGTTTATATAAAGATTGCCCAGTGCTTCCATCAAAGTCCCAGTTACCCCTTAAAATGAAATCTACTGCTTGAATGCTTTTTGGTGCAATAGTTGATGAGGACTTCATCACATAATTTAATCACCTGCGTAAAAGTGTGGTTTATTAAACTTTGAAGAGGTACAGATGCTTTTCTTTCAGACACCTGAACCTGGTCAGGATAACAGGTTTTTTTAGCCTCTTGAATTTTATAATATGCATCAAATCCGCGTCTTTTAAGATCTAATCAAATTGCATTGTATGTTTCGACGGACATATTTTTGTCAGTTATTATAGCTAGAGCTTCGACAGGTGCGCATGGTTCTGGAGAAGTCTGAACTTTTTTCAGAATTTCTGTTGGAACAGTCTCAGATTCTAGACATAGACATAATAGTGTCTCTAAATCTTTAGATGATGAATGTGGCAGATTTTGTCCTCCGATTTTAATAGATCGTACAAACGCTTGTATTTTCTGGACATTTGGTTCGTTGTCTAAGGCTTCCAAATTTTTTCTCTTAAATCAATATTGTTGGCTTCTGCTTAAAGCCATAAACCTCTTCGATTTCTGAGAAAATAGAGATTCATTATTAGAAACTGTTGCTGATGAAGTTTCATACGAGTACCACTAAGCCAATCTCGTTTTTTTTAAATAAAATAGGACTCATTCAACTTACAACGCTTAAAGTAATCTTGACTCTTTGATAAAAATCCTGAAAGTGCTAGTTTCAACTCCTCGTCAGTTTGTGAAAGTTGATATTCAGAGCCAAAATAATTGACAACCATACTCACTCGTTCGGAAAGCGGCAGCTGCTTTGCTTTACCCTTAAACAGCATAAAGGCTTCCATTTGAGTTAGTATTTTTGTACCAGAAGAATGTCCTTCACGGTCATCTGTCTGTTGATACGCATCGTTAGGGCTCTGTTGGTTAGTTGAAAACATCTAGTCGTCTGAATCGGTGTCAATTGGCAATGCTATAGTCGACTGTGTTGAAATTCCAGGTTTATTTCTTAGTTTTTGATTAGTTTCCATTGTTGTTTCCACGAGTAGGGTCGATAGAAGGTCCACCCCTGGGTGACGCCCATTCCGGGGGTAAGTCTACATACTACGGAGGTCGCCAGATATCCGTAGGGTTTAAACGACTTCGCTGTCGGGATTTATAGAGTGTTCCTTCTAGCGGGCCGGCCGTAGTTCTGCACGACGTACCTCAGTCACGCCTTACTGAGGTAGTTGAAGTGCAGAGTACGGTTACGGTATAAAGTTTGACTGGCGCTCAGTCCCCTGAAATTGTTCCAACTCCAGATGGAACAACCATTGATTTTGCTTTATAGGGAAAACTATACTTTAATAAAATATAGTTAAATATTGTATATAAATAATAATAAATATAAATATTTAACGTAAATAATTTAAGCAGGGTACTCATCGTATTTTTTATCAAAAAACAGTACAATTGATACATAAATATTGATTAAAAAGAAATATTGACATAAAAATTGATACGTAAATACATGATGAAAATTGATTTAAAGTAATTAGATAGGTATATAATTCATGTAGATTAATAAAATACAAAATACATTATTCTAAAAAAATGTTATAACACAAAAAGTATAATAAAATTGATTTAAAAGAATTGTAAAATTAATAATGAAAAGAACTAAATTGACTAAAAATATTTTAAAAATTGTCAAAATGTTGATATACCGGGTGCGGCGATTGAACTGTCCGTCTCTATCCAACTGTTTTAAAATCCGAATCACTGAATCGAATGCCGCCAAAACTACAAATGTTGGTCTTTGACATGTTCTCTATCATCATTTGAAGTGATTCTGTTGAGAGAGAAACACATTCGAATTTAGAAAAATGGATTTAAAACGAAATTCAGTGATTGCTATTTATTTGGAGGGAAAATCGAATATCGAAATACGTCGAGCGCTGCCAAATCTTCAATTGAACGAGAAACTTGTGCATCGCACTATTCAACGTTATAATGAGACTGGTAGCGTTAAGAAACGCTACGGTGGCGGACGATGCTGCACTGCAACAGCGCCAGCAGTTGTCGAAAAGGTGCGTCATCGATTAGACAGAAATCCAGCGCACTCAGCAAACCAGCCCGCGCAGGATCTCAAGGTGAGCGATCGCAGCGTTCGTCGCATATTGAAGGAAAAGCTTAAAGTCAAACCATTAAAAAAAAACCTTTCTCAGGAACTCACTGCTTTACAACGTAGCAAACGGTTGGATCGATCGAAAGAGCTGATTCGCTTGCTCGACTCTGGCGAGCTTCCCAATTTGGTGTTTTCAGATGAGAAAACTTTTTGCGTTGAACAGTTTTTAAACAAACAAAATGACCGTGTTTGGTTGAAGGGACGTGTCAGCGACCATTCAGACGAATTGCAAGTCACTCAGCGCCAAGGAGCCGACCAAATCATGGTCTGGGCGGCGGTGTCTGAAAAAGGCCGTTCTCTGCTCGTTTTTCTTCCAATGGGTCGCAACCAAGTTAAAATAAACCAACAAATCTATCGAGACAAAGTCTTGCGACCAGGGCTGATACCGTGGGCGCGCAACACATTCGGTTCTGAGCGTTGGACTTTTCAGCAAGGCTCGGCACCATCGCACAGAGCAATTGGAATGCAAAATTGGTTGAAAGCAAACGTTCCAGTGCTGATCGACCGAGATATGTGGCCGTCGTCATCGCCCGACTTGAATCCGCTGGACTTTTGTATTTGGGGTGTTTTACAGGCCAGGGCCTGTGCTAAAAAAGACACTTCGGTGGAAGCGCTCAAAGTTACTCTTACGCGAGAATGGAATTGTTCGAGTGACGACGTCGTTCGAGCAGCCTGCGCTTCTTTTAGGAAGAGACTTCAGCTTGTAGTAAAGGCTAAAGGCGGTTTTATTCCTTCGGAATAAGTCATAGTAAAACTTTGAACTTTCTGTTTTCACATGGCAAAAGTGTATAAATAAATATTGAAAATTAACAGAAATATTTCATTTTCACATACGGACAGTTCAATCGCCGCACCCGGTAATACTCATGTTAAATGTTGATGCGCACGATGGCTCGCGAGTCGCGATATGTCATCACGCTCGTAGACGCATTAGCGAAGTGCAATGCAGCATTTTTGTGAGCCCGCGGCGCGCGTACACTCGTGCAAGCGACGCGGTGGTGGGGGTCGGAGCGAGACAAAACGCAAAACTGGAGATTCTTGTACCTATTTAAGACTATAAATATACTAATAGGGGTGGGTACATTGCTTAAGATCGCACGGCGTGCCTATATAATTGTTAATGGATGTTTATGTTATTTAATAATATGTACTGTTTGTTTTATTATATTTTGTTATGTAGATGTAGTACCAATTATTGCACCTGACTTGGTCTCCGTACGTCCTTTTTGGGTAACCACTGAAAACCAGCGCCGTGCTGTGGGTCCCCTATAGCACAGCATCATGCTGAGTGGAAGCCTTCTTGTCACAGTCATGACGTGCAGCTGTCGACTATTTCTTTTTTGTGCTCGTGATTAAAGATCTAGTTTGTTTGTTTCTTTTTATTAAATTGTTACCTGAGCTAATTATTTTTTTTTGTATGCACGTGTTTCTGTGACAAATAAACCTATTTTTCTTTCTTTCTTTTTCTTTCTTTCTATTAATATACTTATGAGACATCGGAAAGGATTTTCTTTTATTTACTATTAGTTAAGTCTTTTGGGTTTGAATTTATAGACGGTTTCCAAAAAAGGTGTATCAATCAACATGATACCAATTTCTCCATTTGTTTTTTAATTTTCATTATAAAATTACTCAATCTTTGCCATTTTAATCCACAAAATAATGATATCTTGTTATGGTCGTGATAAGAAAGCTAAAACTTAATAAAAATAAACAAATTATGTTTTGGTTGAAGTGGCAGCCCTAAGTGCGGATATTTCGGATATTACTAAAATTTCCAATAACTCCCGGAAACCAATGAGTTAGGTTTTGGAAATAATACTACACATAATAGAAAGTATTAGCATTTTTTAGATGTAGGAATGACCACCTACTACGGCGGTTTTGATGAATAAAAAAATGAAAACGAAAAATGAGAAAAAAAATCATATCTCTCGACCCATTCATACTAAAGCAACAGGAATTGGTAGAACAGTCGGCTATTCTACCTTTTTTCGATAGAATAAATAAATTCTGGAATAAGTACTTCCGTTAAATTATAATGATTTTTTTTTCGTTTTTCATAAGTCGGATATTCCGAAAATTTGACATTTAAAAAAAAAAAAAGTACAAGTCTTGGCGAACCCGGAGTTTTACTCTAATCCTCAGAATTGTAGACTCTATCGATTAATTTAATAAAAACACGATGACACAAAAACCGGCAACTTACCACACTGTGTACCGGCATCAAAAGAACCCTAAGTGTTAATCCAGCACATTAATTGCGTGACACACTATCAGTAGGAATGGCTTTCATTTTGACAGGTCAAAAACATTCATTGCGTTATTTACGTTGTTGAGCAGACAAATTTTTCGAACATATGAAGCAATGGATTAGCAATATCCTTCAAAATCATTCAATATTTTAAAGCGATTACAATAATACCGCAAATAACGTATTTTATTTCTTTCTAATAAACATGACCTGGGTTAACACATAATTTTGTTTTAACCATTTTGATAGCCTAAAGGCTTGGTACATGTTGTCATTGCTCATAATCATAATAGTTATTTTCAACACATTTGCTCAAAAAATGCATTTACGATGCCTGTGTACATGGTTCGAAAGTTAAAAATTACGCACCATACAACGGAGCGTGCGGTAAAATAGGTACTCACACATAAGTACCTGTTTTACCGCATACTCCGTTGAATAGCGCCGTGCGTATCCTTTACGGTTTATTTTTAATTTCCATAAAAAATATATAAGACCTACACCAAGGAGTTTCACATTACGAGAATAAATAAGCTGAATAATCGAACCTCCTTGGAAGCGCTTTTGCTCAATACGTTTGTCTCACTTTAATACTATAGAGAAAATGAGACGAAAGATGTTGTTCTAATTTTTACCAGGCGCACGTGGCGCCATTTGCAATTCGCGCCATTTTCATATTTGAAACGTCAAAGATTGTTGCGACTTTCCGACTTGTATTTATAAACAAAGTAATAATAAATGAATTCAAGCGAGGAATCCGATATTAATATTGTACTGTTTTCTCGCAAATGTGTTGAAAAACGTTGTATGACACACGTGCGGAAATTGATATTTGCCAACTCGTGACTATGGTAAGCCCTCGACTTCGTCACGGGCTTATATTCGTCTACTCGTTTGTAAAAACCAACTTACCGCACTAATATCATAAATAACTATTATGATACTAGTGCGGTAAGTTGGGTTTTAGTTGAAATTAATATCGGATTCCTTGCTGGAACTCATTTATTATTACTTTGTTTATAAATATCAGTCGGAAAGTCGCAACAATCTTTGACGTTTCAAATATGAAAATGGCGCGAATAGCAAATGGCGCCACGTGCGCCTGGTAAAAATTAGAACATCTTTTGTCTCATTTTCTCTTTAATATTAAAGTGAGACAAACGAATTGAGCAATAGCGCTTCCAAGGAGGTTCGATTATTCAGCTTATTTATTCTCGTAATGTGAAACTCCTTGGTGTAGTTCTTATATATATTTTATGAAAATTAAAAATAGACCGTAAAGGATACGCATGGCGCTATACGGGTACTTAGTCTGAACGGCCCAAATCGAATGGCACGCGGGCCATTCGACCGTAAACAAAAATTGTCTACGTTCGAATGGCCCGGTGGTCAAATGAATTTAAAAATAATTCAAAAGTACAGTCGCAAACATTCTATTAATCACATAGTTTATGAATTTTAACTAAATAAATATTTAATTATTTGAAATCGTCTAAATAAACGGAATACATCTTCATAACCGGTCGGCACGATTTCAGGTAGCTAGATAAACAATGACCCTTCTTGTCATCCAATCACAAGTAGGATGCTTATCTGTGACGTCAGAGGACTATGGAGAAATATGTTTAATAGTATGCAACTTAGTAACACCACTGTTAATTTTGCAATTGTCCATTAATGTTGTGCATTGAACTTTTACTTTCGAGAGTTTTGTGTTTTGTTTACTGTTGGATCCTGGTAAGTTTTTTTTTAATATATTATAAAGCCAATTGCATATACTTACTGCAATATTTTTCTCAAAATGTTTCTTCAGTTAAAGGCGTTTCATATGTATTCTATCTTTTTGGGTCCAAGAACATAATATGATCGAATTTAATATAAGTACTTACATCTCTTTCAACTCGTATGTAAACAACATCAATATTCGGGCTAAAGACTAAGCTACCATATTTTATTTAGAACATAAATAATATATGACAGGGACTAGATTTTAGACCATACACATACAAATCTGTATTATATACTTTCACACTTCTAAGGCCCATATTGTATTTTCTAGGTTTAAATAATCATAGAAATGGATGACGCACATCCCTCTACATCACAATCTGCAAGTGAGGGTAAATCAAGAAAAGGTGCTCGCCTTCTACGTAAAGGTGGTTATGAATATAATTGGAAAAGGCTGAACAAAGACGGAACAGAACTTTGGCGTTGTGCAAAAAAAACTACGTGCAGTGCTTCTATTAAAACCAAAAGTAACCCTTTAACAGTTGTACGTGAAACATCACATAATCATGGACCTAAAGACTTAGAAACGAGGGAAATTAAAGAGCAAATGGAAAAATGTATAAACGCTGTTCAACACGACGTATCTATTCCGATTCCTCAAATATTTAATGAGCACATGCAAATACTTACACAAAAAGGAGTACAAATTTTACCTAAGTTTGAAAATATAAGCAAACATCTATACCAAAAACGAAATAGCTCAATTGGAGCCAAGAGACTTTGCTTTAGAAAAGGAGCTGACGTTATTATCCCTCAAAAATATTTATTTATGTTATTTGCGGATTATCAATACAGACAAAAAAGAATATTGATATTTGGACATAAGGATTTCACTGTTTATTTGCGGCAGTCAAGAAGTTTTTTCTTTGATGGGACATTTAAGATCTGCCCGAATGGATTTTATCAAGTTTTTACAGTTCATGCAGATATAGGAAGCACTCAAGAATTTGTTAACGTGATTCCTATTTTGTATGCTTTACTACCTGATAAGAAGCTTGACACATATCAGTTACTATTCCAATTAATAAAAAGCCAAGAACCAGAATGGAAACCAACTTATGCCACTATGGATTTTGAAGCAGCTACCATAGTTGCATTACAAAATATTTTTCCAAATGTTAAAATAACAGGGTGCAATTTTCATTTTAGTCAATGCTTGTGGCGTAAAGCAAATAAATTAAATCTACACAAGACCCATTCAGGCAAGGCACATATAAAATTATGTACAGCATTATCACACATTCCTCCACACTTCGTTGACGATGGTTGGCTTTATATTATGGCAGAAAGTCCGTGCAGTGATAATTTTACAAAATTCAACGATTATTTTGTTAGCACATGGCTAGACGATAAGGTGAATTCAAGTATCTGGTGTACATATAATAAATATCATAAAACAAATAACATTGTAGAGTCATGGAACAATAGAATTAGAAAATTCATAAAAGTCAAACCAAATATTGGTCAACTTCTGCAAGGGTTGCATAACGACTTCAAATATTATTCAAATCAGATAAGGAAACCTGATGGCATCAAAATTTCAAAAAGGAAACCTGAAACTTTATCAAGAAACTGGAAAATTCAAAGTATTGTAGAAGAATTATTGACTGGACAGATAAGCGTGGGGCATTGCTTAGAAAAATTAAAGTTTTAATCAATTATATTGTTCAGTCGTATTTTCTTTTTATTTTGTTGGTTTTTTATTTTAAAATAAGCCCGATTGTTACTAAATCTTATTGATTAATATTGTATTTTTATATTTTGTTGATTTGTTTTTCTAGAATAAGACTTATTTTAGGTAAATCTTATAGTAAATTCTCATATTTTGTTGATCTGTTTCCTTACAATTGCTGGTTGGTTTTGACTAAACATTGTTGTATAATAATATTTTTATGTTTGTTCATTTGTTTCTCTAAAATAAGACTGATTTTCACTAAATCTTATTGTGTAATAGTAAATTCCCACGAATTGAGGATTTTTATTCTTTAAAATTAAGCTGCTTTTGACTAACTTTTTATTTTTATTTTTTTTACATTTTGTTGATTGGCTTGTTGTTTTATTTTATCTTATTGTATATTTTGTTGATTGTTTTAATGAAGATAATACAAATCTAAGAAAAAAACATTTTTTATTTAAACTTTTTACTTTTGCACCCGAATGTACATAATGTAGTTTATCCATTGAATTAAGATAGATTGTGTCACCATTTCACCAACGGGCCATTTGTACGTAGACGATTTTTGTTTACGTTCGAATGACCCACGTGCCATTCGATTTGGGCCGTTCAGACTAAGTACCCGCTATACTACGGAGAATGCGGTAAAACAGGTACTTAGGTGTGAGTAACTGTTTTACCGCACGTTCCGTTGTATGGTGCGTAATTTTTTACTTTCGAACCATGTATACAGGCATCGGAAATGCATTTTTTGAGCAAATGTGTTGAAAAGTATTTATTGAAATTAAACTGTTGCATTGGCGTCACAAAACTGACGTTAAGTTTATTCTTAGAAAGACAGAAAGAATGAAAAATATTTTATTTAGGACACGCACAGGAAATCCAAATAATATATACTATATATATTTATTTCTGTGTATATAAAAAAGGAGCATTTTTGACCTTTTATGCATTTTTGTGCCATTGTGTTGACGGAAATAATACTAACTGTATTTCTGTTACTGTTAGCCTGTATCAACCCACTGCTGGGCAAAGGCCTCTCCCCATGACTTCCGGTGCTTGCAATTCAGTGCTAATGTGGACCATTTTTCATTAGTTTTCTCCGGTTCGTCTCTCCATCTTCTACGAGGTCTGCTGTGACGCCTTCGAGTGTCTCAGGGCTGTATTGTTACGTTCCATTTACTTATGAATATCAATTTACAGATATCGATGAATTTACATAATTTAATAAGTTAAAGGACAATCGAGATGCATTTGACTGCGCATGACCTTAATTTTAGTGTCCCGTAGCAACTGGCAAAAAGGACCACTTTATATTCGTCGGTGTCTGTCTATGACAGGAAGCCAGACGTCGAACCATGGGACTTAAACATAACTGGCGAAATGTGGGTGTGCTATAGGTACACCTCTGCCTAACCCTTCGGGGAATACAGGCGTGATGTTATGTATGTATGTATGTATTTCCTATCTGGCTGGTACATGTCATCATTGCTCATAATTATACTGCAATTAAACTGTTGCATTGGCGTCACAAAACTGACGTCCTTTGCCAACATACTTTTTCATGTCTCATACACGGAAAGTTGTGTTTGTTTGATCTGAGTAGCGGGTGGAAGACGCTGCTCCCCGTCTTAGGGCGGGAAAGACTCATAGTAATTGCTTCCCTCTCTAGGGCGGGAATGAGTTTAAAAAATAGAACTAAACTTTGTTAGGTAGTCTAGGAAAAAAATTACTTATTTAAGAAAAATAACGATAAAAAAAAAATGCCGGGGCTTTGAGTGTATAAACAGCAATTGTAAATTTAAAAAAATCTGTAAATGGGGATGCGCTAAGGTAGCCCGCGGAATTCAAATTAACTTACGTTTTTTTTGCAGTTTGCAGTGACCAGTAACACAATTGACACAGAGCTGCAATTTGCAAAAACCAAAGAATATTTGAATTTGGCGGGCTACAACTGAGGATCCACCGCAGCGGTGACGCAGTGTGTTCCATATTTGAAATTTAAATAACTCTATATAATTTGGCGGGATACTAACTCTGTGTAATAGCTTCCCTAACTTTGTTTTCTTCGTACTAAAGAAACTAAACGTGACATTGGCTGAATGCACAAACCGTGCGAATCCACAAGAAAAAATAAAAGCTCTGTAAGCTGTACCGAAATTCAAAGGGGAAATTATGAGTGCAGCAACAAGTTTTCTTTAGCACCTGCAACCTAACGTCTTTTTTATATGTAGGCAACGACGAGTTAATAGAACACCTTCAATTATATTAATTCATCATCTTTACTATTCCAACAGAATATCAAAAAACCAGCGTCAATTTACGAACGTAAATTAATATGACTCAGAACTACCGATAAATATATTTACTTCTGAATTCATAACTCAAGCGACTAATGTTGTAATTGAGCTACTAAGCGAGCTCGGGACTTAGGGCACCCCGACTCGGACAGGTTAGGTTAGAAGAGATTTAGAAGAGGGTTAGATTATCCCTTCGTGGTATATTTTTTTCAAACCACCTAGAAGTAGGAGCCTCGCAAAGCGGGGCTCCGTCGACTACCCTTGTCATTATTCATAATGCGCGGGCATTATGAATAATGCCCCTATTTATTACTTGGTCATCAATTCCTACTCACACTATAGCCGCCCTCGCTGCGCTCGGGCGTCTAAATACCTCGTATGGGAATTGATTCCTTTCGACCCTTGTATAACAAACTACTATTGAGCCCTTGTGTTGGAAAGGTTGTATAGCTGATTCTAATGATTATAATTCTGTAAAGTCATATTTGTTACGGTCGCGAATCATATTTTAATCAACATACAACCTGACAGTGACCTGCAAATTGCAAGAAACGTAACAAAATTTGAATTTCGCGGGCTACCCTGGTGCTTCCCCTTAATGGCTGAACGGATTTGGAAGAAATTTGGCACACGGGTAGACCGTGACCTGGTTTAGGACATAGAATACTAAACTTTTTATACGGGTAGTACGTTTCCGTGGGATAATTTCCGACATCCACGCGGGTTTAGTCGCGGGCAAAAGCTAGTATAAATATTTATACTTTTCAAATTAAAACTGGCAAAAAGTATAAGTAGCCCGCGAAATTTAAATTTACTTATGTTTTTTGCAATTAGCAGGTCAGTGTCAGGTTGTATGTTGATTAAATATGAATTTACAGAATTATAATCAGTAGAAATTAGAATTGGCCTCAAATGTCATGATTTCATGAAATTATCATTCAATAGGGTAGTCTGAAGTTAGAGAGATGTATTGATGATTTTTTCATGATTATAATTCTATAGAATAAATATTTTTTACGGCCGCGAATCCTATTTAGAGCGACATACAATCTGGTACAGCCCAATTCAAACTTTATGGCGGCTCGGAACATGAGGCGAGTCGCTGTGCAGTAACAAATTCACGTGTCAGCGGGGGTGAGGGGTGAGGTACTGCGCAGAGAGTAGCGCACTTCAGAGCCGCCTTAAAGTTTGAATGGGGCTGTACTGACCTGCACAGTGCAAAAAATGTAAAGACATTTGATTTTCGCGAGTTACCATGACCCTTTCACCTTAAGTTATAGTAGTACACTGCCTACCTTTATAAGCCAACGGCCTTGTTGGTCTAGAGGTAGCAGGCGCGAGCTTAGCATGCTAAGCATTTGGTCCCGAAATCTATACTTAAGAAAATGCAACGGAGTGTTCCATTTGCATGAAATTCTCAGTTGAAGTTTGCAGTCTGAATTTGTGCCCCGTTAAACCAGCCATAGACTCACACTCTAAGTATTAGTTACAGTATTTTTATCTCACGTAGCGACGCGCGCTTGCCTTGTGTTAACCAAGTGTACAAACACGCTGTGGATGTGTGCATGAAGACGAATAGCGTCAGCACATAACACACACACATACTTCCGACTTCACCGTTTTCTCGGATAGTGCCGAGAGCTCCTGCGCTTACACACACTTTCACAGCGTGTTTTTATACTTGTTAACCACAATTAAATCGTGCGTTGCTTCGTGAAATAAAAATACTACCAGCATCATCAGCCTACAGCAGTCCACTGCTGGACATAGGCCTCTCTAATTGCACGCCATTCAGCTCGATTCTCGGCAACGCTCATCCAGCTGCTACCAGCCACCCTGCGAAGATCGTCGCACCACCTAGCCTGAGTGCGTCCTACCTTACGTTTGCCGATTCACGGTCTCCACTCAATATCACGTCTACCCCAACGGCCATCGGTTCTACCGCTAATATGGCCGGCCCATGTCCACTTCAGCTTGCTTAATCCGTGAGCTATGTCGACAACTTAGGTTCTCTGTCGGATCACTTCATTCCGGATTCTATCCCTCAGAGAGACTCCTAGCATAGCTCATTCCATAGCCCACTGAGCGACCTTGAAATTACGGGTCAGCTGTACCCTGAGTGTCCACGATTTAGCTCCATAAGTTATAACAGGCAGAACGCACTGATTAAAGACTTTAGCCTTTATGCTCTGCGGAATACGCGAGGAGTAAACTCGACGAAGCTTCCCAAACCCTGCCCATCCCAGCCGAATTCTTCTGTTAGCCTCCTTCTCAAAGTTGTTTTTACTTTGGTCAAAACAACTTTGAGAAGCAGGCTGCAGAGTTTGCCCAAGGTAAATGTATTTTCGAACAACCATGAGTGCACTTACCTGCGTTCTGTGCAAGGTTATGGAAAGGGTACTGAACAGTAAGTTGCTGACCTACCTTGAAGACAATGATCTCCTCAGTGACCGTCAATATGTCTTTCGCCGGGGACGGGCAACTGGCGGTCTTCTTGTGTATGTCACACACTGCTGGGGCGAAGCCATCGAGAAACATGGCGAGGCACTTGCTGTATCGCTTGATATCTCGAAGGCCTTTGACAGGGTCTGGCTCGCTGGTCTACTCAGCAAGCTTCCCGCTTATGGCATCCCGGCTGATTTTTGTAGCTGGATATCAGATTTCCTTAGTGAACGGTCGATCAGAGTAGTCGTAGACGGCTGCTCCTCTGGCCATATGACTTGATGCCGGAGTTCCTCAGGGGTCTGTTCTCTCTGCAACTCTTTTCCTGCTGCACATCAATGGCTTACTTCAGCCTGGTATTGGTGGGTACGCAGATGACAGTACTGTTTCAGAGAGATACTTGTCCAGTGCAAAAACTAGCGGGGCCGAAGTTTGTTTCTTGATAGAAGCCATGGTAGAGCGGACAGATTTGACCTTATGCCTTGTCTCCCATTGGGGTGATGATGATCTGGTCTCTTTTAACCCCACCAAAATACAGGCGTGTCTTTTTACTGCTAATAGGAGTCGTTTCGACCAATCTCCTACTTTTTGGGGTGCATCTGTTCCTATAACTGACCGGCTAGAGCTCCTAGGCATGGAGTGGACCTCTGGTGTCAACTTTGGCGCCACCATTGAGTACAAAGCCCAAACTGCGGCCAAGAAGCTGGGCATCCTAAATAGGGTAAAGCGATACTTTACGCCTGGACAGCTTTTAACCCTTTACAAAGCGCAAGTCCGATCCTGTATGGAGTATAGCAGCCACCTTTGGGGTGGCTCAGCTAAATACCAGCTTGCCGCGCTTGAATCGGTGGAACGCAGAGCTAATAGGCTCATTGGCGACAATGGATGCCAAGCTTCACAGCTTGGGCCATCGCCGCAAGGTTGCCTGCTTGTCGGTCTTCTATAAATTGTATTTCGGTGAGTGTGCCCAAGAACTCCACGACCTCATTCCACCGGCCCCTTCTACCATCGGACATCTAGACGCACTGCAAGTTACCATCCCTACCTAGTTGCTATTCCACCAATTCGCACTAAGCGCTTCCAAATGTCTTTTATAATGCGCACAGCAAAAGAGTGGGAAAGAGTAGTGGGAGGGAGAGAGTGGGAAGGAGTATGCGGTCGGAAGCCCAGACGCAGGTAGGAAGACCTGCGTCTGGGTTTCCGACCGCATACATTCCAAATCTCTTCAAAGTGAGAGTGAACAGACTCCTTCTGGGTAAGCTCACTCCATCGTCGACTTTGTCTCTGTCATTTTTGACCTAGACTAGAGTCAAGAGAAAACCCATCTCAAATAAAAAAAATATGACTAGCATTACTTGTTACAACTGAATACCTAACTGTATTTTTTTTTAAAGTGATTAATTGGCAAACAAACAGGCGGTACATCTGATGGTCAGTACAGCCCGGTGCAACTTTATATGGCGGCTCTGGGGACCTTTGGACGAAATTACGGACATTTCCTACTCCGTATCACCTACAGACATAAGATCAGTTTCGGGCCCGAAGTAAGAATGAATGGCAACACGATTTGACAGTTGTCCCTACTCCGAAGGTAATTTTGCCCGTCCGCAAAATTGAATTTGACACTTGTTTTGATGGGTCAACTACGTAGCGGACGGGCCCTATTTTTCGTTGACGGACTTAGAGAGTAAACTCCCTGAACACGAGGCGAGTAGCTGTGCAGTAACAAATTCATGTGACCGCGGGGGTGCGGGTTGGGGTACTGCGCAGCGAGGAGCCCACTTCTAAACAGCCATAAAGTTTGAATCTTTCTGTAGTAAACGCCGCTTTTGGACATCTAAAATGTTAGAGGCATTGCAGGTGCATTCAGACTAATCTGAAATGTATCATGTGCCTTTAAATGTACCGGCGTTTATTACCCTTTAAGCCCGAACACAGCATACTATGCGGAAGAAATTGGTAAAGCACTAAAACCCGTTAAAACATAGACAAAAAAAAGTTTACGTTTTTTGCTTTATGAATTTATGATACAACACAGAGTGTCAATCAATTAGTTGGTTTTAACTTAACCAGTTTAAAAAAACTATAAAAAGCATATTATGATTTCCTATATGATATAATATTAGTTATTTATATTTAGTTATTTATATTTATTACATAAGCTGATGATGATTTAAGACATTACACGTGTAGCTATGGGGTTTCCCAGTTTTTTTTTTACGTTTGGCATAGCCTAAATGCTACTCATTCTAATAATGGTTGTTCCTATACGGCTTGAATCTTCTCTCGTATCGGCACAACTACCAACACAATGCTAAAAAGCAGGCACAGTTTCTTAAAATCGACAACGTGTCTACCAGGAAACCCGTTCGACGCCCGCTGCAAACTGTGGCAGGATACTCCCTCCCCCCTACTTATTACTACCCACCACCAAAGGAGCATCTTCCTGCATATGTAGCATGACCACATCTATGTCTACTCTACAAAGAGAAAACAAGTCACTTTCTTAACAAAGAGTAATTCTTTTTTTGAATTTTGACATCGCGCCGTAGAAATCTTTCTACAATCTGTCATTTTGTCTTTCGTTTCTTCTGTTTCTATATTGGCCATGCTACGCATGCTGCAGGGTGTTAAACTTGGTCCACTTGGAAGTCCCTAAATCGTCTCCGGATCCAAGTGGGAAGATATGTAAGTTCAACCTGGTAAAGTGGGACTACCTCGACGAGAAAGCAGGATAGAAGGTGGAGCATAGTTTACGACATAGATCCACATCCAGACCATGTCGCAAACTATGCTCCAGCTCCTATCCTGCCGTCTGTGTCCCAAAGATGCAGTCAAAGTGATCTGTGCGCTGCCTCTGACGACGCCATGGAAGTGATGAAGTTTGGGACCAACAAGGTTTGAAATACTGTCGTGCCAGCGACACCACGGAGAAGAAGACAAGCTACCTATATGAGAGTAGCTTAAGTATATGCCGTAAAAAGATATTAGGTAACCGTAGGGTTTGGGTCCCGAGACGTCTCGTGCCTCGACATTCCAGGCCTTTTTGTAACTTAGCCGTCTCGGGTCCCAAGACTTTCGGTTCGGGATTCGACACACGGTTGTTAAAATTGTATAGTAATAATTTTATAATATTACCTTGCCGCGCTCTGTCATTGAAAGCACCATCTATTAGCTTAACGAATAATTAGGTTCTTGAAATTCTAAGTAACAAAAAGACAATCAAATAAATCGAAGAAAATGTACACAAAATTCTTGACAAAAAATCAAGAGAAACATTTTAAACCTGTTGCGCAGTCGGATAGAAAAGGAGTTTCAGTTGTTTGAAGTAACCGGAAAACGTTGGTACCTACCTACTGAAAGTTTATAACTACATACTTTACAAAGATTTGAACAGAATTAAGAAAAAAACTTTTTTGTTGATAGATCTGGCACAAAATTAACTCAATTCTAATTTTATTCTGAGAGGTCTGGAGATCTGGGACGTCCCGGGAATTTGATCGTGAGTTGTCTCGTGTCCCAAGACTTTGAGACTGTCCAGACTTCCCAAACCCAAGTTAGCCGTCAAGGAGAGCCCCGTTAGGCTGATAACCCAAGAATCCAGGATGTAGGATGGCGCTCCGTGGGTCCTTTTTAATAAAAAACACTTTTGTTTCTGCTACACTGAATTTATTTTATACTTGCACATCAAAATTACAATTAGTCGGAAAATATGTTAATCGAATATAATTTGTGGGTTGACTGCGCTGCTTACATAGCAAGCAGTTTTATATAGTACAGTCCGATAGATGTTTTCGAATACAATACAATTAAATTGATAGAAAACAAACATTTCATTCATCAAATTAAATTTCATTCGAAAACATACATCAGTTTCTTACTAAACTTCAACTATATCCGACGACCCTGGTTACTCATCACTTTTGGTGACCGTACTTATATGAATTCTCAAATCAGCAATTTAAAGTATTGATTTGGAAATGATTTATAACAGTACCTACTAACCAAAGTATCGAGATTGTTTCCGTGTTTCTTCTCAGAGTATTCGGATAGAAAACACCGACCTTATCTTGTTTTGTTTTCATGTAAAAGTGTTTATTAAAACCAATTTACAGAATATTTATTATTTATCATCGGTAGGTTTGAGTGAAATAACTTAGAAAATGTTCCTTCCATCCAAGCGCGTCTCTAAAGACTAAAACTAGACTAAGACTAGACTTTGCAGAATAGCTCCGTAAGGAACTCTCTCTCTCTTGCAATAGTTTTATTTATTCACATAATTAACCATTAATCTACACACATATAAAGAGACGAAGAAAGAATCAGAAAAATACGTACAAGGGCGATGCTTATTTCTAAAGAAATCTCTTCCAGCATACCTTCGATAGGAGAGTATATTAAAAGAGATGTGTAAGAGTAGAAGGGAAAACAAAATACATAAAATCGAAAACAATTTTCCAATTTAAATATAAACATACAAATGAGAATATACTTACAAACATACGTAGGTACTTCTATAATAAATAATACTAAATTATTTAAAAATATAATGTAAATTAAATTATAAATAGAAAAAAAATCGGCCAAGTGCGAGTCGGACTCGCGCACGAAGGGTTCCGGCATAATCTATAAAAACGGCAAAAAAACACTTTTGGTTGGTTGGGAGCCCCCTTAATTATTTTAATTATTTTGTTTTTTAGTATTTGTTGTTATAATGGCAACAGAAATACATCATCTGTGAAAGCTATCACGGTTCATGAGATACAGACTGGTGACAGACGGACAGGCAGACGGACGGACAGCGGAGTCTACTAAGACTCCGCTATCCGTCCGTCTGTCTGTCCGTCCAAAGGGTAAAAACCCTAAAAAATAAAAACAAAACACAAAAAAATAAAATACAGAATCCTACATAGAAATACATATGCAATTATGACAAAGTAGATCACTCTACTTTTAAATAAATAAAATAAAAATATAACATGAAATTACCAGTATTAGCTTACCGGCCGGTTCCTGTCCTCTGTCCACAGCACCGAAAAGTTTACCAGGAAAATTTTAGCCCCCTCCCTGGTTGACTCTGAAGTGCCGTGCTTGACTGATGCGGTGAACGCCTGGACAGCGGTTTGCCCAGATACAGATAGGCCCGTGAACCCATCATCCCAGAGACAATGGGATGAGCCGCTCTGCAGGTTGGTACGGAATAAACTTATCAATACGTCCTCCAATACTGCTGAGCGTGCCCGCCTGCTGGCTGTGGGAGAATGGGAGTCGGGCCTCTGGCTTCAGGCGCTACCGTCACCCTACATAGGTACTATGTTGGGTGACACTACTTTCCGGCTCGCTACTTGTCTGCGTCTGGGCGCTCCTTGCGGGGCTCCGCATCACTGCCAGTGCGGTGAAGCTTTCGACTGTCTCGGACACCATGGTCTATCTTGTAGTAAGAGCGCAGGCCGGATAGCACGGCACGGCTGCATTAATGATATAATCCGCCGTGCTCTTGCCATCGGGGTGCCAGCTGTTTTAGAACCCAAGGGCTTGGCACGCGATGATGGAAAGAGACCAGACGGAATGACCATAATGCCCTGGAAGTTAGGCAGGCCTTTAGTGTGGGATGCAACGTGTGTCGACACCCTTGCGCCATCCCATCTTCCTAGCACGGCGGGCTGTGCTGGGGCGGCTGCTGCAGGTGCGGAAAACATCAAACGGCGAAAATATTCGAATTTTATTAGGAGTTATATGTTCGAGCCATTTGGGGTTGAAACCCTAGGGCCGTGGACTCCGAGTACCTACTCGGTTTTTGGAGACATCGCCAAGCGGTTGGTCAACTCTTCACGTGACCAGAGGGCTGGCCTATTTTTTGCCCAAAGGGGCACTTTTCCTGTCGACAGCGATGCGGACAAATGTTTTAATGCCCTATGATTATTTTCCTTCTTTATTTTATTTATTTATTTTTATTTAGATGTACACAGTATTAAAAGTTAGTTAGTCATTTAATTTAGTAAGTGTAAATACTATTTAGTGTTAATAATACTTTTTTTTTTTGGGTGGGAATTCATCAAGTGACCTCTCCCGCTCTGGGCAGAGCGGAAGGGCTTGTTAGACTCTTACTGACTAAAACCCACCCGAGTTCCTTCAGCTGCCTGTGCGCCAGGGCCCCGGTAACTCTTTCGCACAATCCGCGACCCCGGCAGGCATCGGCCCTATCGGACCCCGTCAATGATGCTGAAATCTCTTTGAGGCGCGTGTGGAACACGACGCGCCGTCGACCCGGGCCTGACAATAATACAGATTCAAATATTGAAGTAAATTAATAAAAAAAAAAAAAAAAAAAAAAAAAAAAAAAAAAAAAAAAAAAAAACAGTTTAGCAGTTGCTAATGTCAGGCGGCGGTTTAGTTCGGACTACGTTCATTTCTGGAATAGGCTATCAAACGCAAAAAGATTTTTTCAAATCCGACCAGGAGTTCCAGAGATTACCCCCTACATACAAACTAACAAACAAATGTTATCTCTTTATAATATTAGTATAAATAAACGGTAGATATAGTAAATAGATAATATGGTTGAGAAAAGCTCTGGTGGCCTAGTGGAAACGGCCGGGATTTACGAGTTTTAAAAGCATATGCTCGAACTCAGGCAAGGCTTTAATTTGTATAAATTATTTCATCACCAGTGCTCTGAAAACGGACAAGAAAAACATCGTGAGGAAATCTTCCAGAACCAAAAATTTTAAGACATCACCAACCTGAATTGTGCCCGCGTGGTGGACTACAGCCCACTCCCTCTCACAGAGAGGAGGGCTGTGTCCCAGCAGGACAACAATGTGCAAGTCAGTGACGTAGCTATTATTAAAGGGGCCCTGTATTAAATTATGTTGGGGCCCTTTTTACCGCGCGATATTTTGTGTTTACAAAATAATAAAAAAAAAAAACAAAAAAAAAAACAACCGACTTCAACAAAAAGCAATTCAAAGTGAAAAATAACTTTAATTTCGGAAGTCGGTGTCTTTGGATCTGCATTATAGTTTTTTGCCACCGATTTCCGAAATTTAAGTTATTTTTCACTTTGAAGTGCTTTTTTGTTGAAATCGGTTGTTTTTTTTTTTGTAAAAAACGTTTTTTTTTTTTTTTAGTAAGTCATTTATTAATTTAGCTAAGTTACAATAGCCTTATGTCAACTGCTCATCACCTTTTAAAAAATATTGCTTTTCCCGATGCAGGGACGTTCATTGTTGAGGAGTTCTCCTGGTAAGAACCAAAACCATTGCACCATATGCATTGTGACGAGCATAAATTGCTTAGCAACCATAATAAAGTAATCGAATCGCAACCCGTGAAATACTTATTATTGAGTAGTTCCGGTGGCCACCTCTGGTCTTCATCATCAGTTCTACTTCACCGAATGGTGCTTTCCGAAGGCAAATGCACGAGTTACTATAAAAAATACCCAAATCGCTATAGGTGTGCCTATCAAATTTGAGGATTTCCCTCGATTTCCATGGGATCCCCTCATCAGATTCTGACTTGGTGACAATGGGACCACCTCGAGAGCATACCCTAGAGAACAAAAAAAGAATTTTGAAAATCCGTCTATATATGACGGAGTAATGCCCGAACACACATAAAAAATATATTTAAAAAACAAACATCCGAATTGATAACCTCCTCTTTTAGAAGTCGGTTAAAAATAGCATCCAGAGGCTGGAGGTTAATCTAGTATTGTGCCTTTCTTAAGAAAATGCAAGAGCGAGCTAAGCGAGGTCGAAAATTTAAACATCCTGACCCGAATACGCCAAGTTTTCATTGAAGAGTGAGCGAAGCAAGTTCGGGAATTGGAGTATTCTGGACCGGGAATGGTAAAGTTTTCATTGTAATATTTTATTAGGAGAATACGAGCACACGAAGAAAAATAGAAAATTGGAGCATCCTGACTCGGATATTTATTTATTTTTATTTATTTATTTTTTACTTTAACATAAAACGGCCAAAGGCCAATTACATTAGTTAAAGATACAACACGTTTAAGTATAAAAAGAAAAAAAAAGAAAAAGTATACAGCTACTCGACAGTCATACGCTCATCTCACAATACTCCAGACATGTTGACAATATCTTCTTCCATTCATCCGCAAACACATCACAGTGAGGCATAGCGTCCAAGAGAGCGTTGAGCGCATAGAGTGTGCGAGGGACAGGAGACTGGGCTCGAGCGACGGTTCGACTCCAAGGTACGGCGAACAATCTGTGCCTTCTGCCACGGTTATAGTTAATCGGAGCAAACAGATGGGACAGTTCGTCATGCAATTCAGGAGCATCTGTTTTTCCGTGAAGGATCTTACACATATTAATGATTTGGTCATTTTTTCTTCTAACCTCTAGAGAATTGTAACCTAAACAGCCTAAAAGAAAGTTCGAAGGGTACATAAACGGATAGTATCCATTCAAGCGTTTATAAAGATACCTAAGATAAGCCTTTTGTACCTTTTCTAAAAGTAAAGTATACTTCTTTTCGTGCGGGTTCCAGACGCATGCACTGGACTCCAGTTTGCTACGAACAAGTACATTAAAAATAGATTTAATAGCGCTGATGTTGCTAAAATCTTTAGCATTGCGCAGAATGAAACCTAATCGCCTAAATGAATCTTTTGCTACCGTTGCCATGTGATCATGAAACGTTAGCTTGTTGTCAAATGTGCCACCAAGATCCTTCATTCCAGATGTTCTAGTAATAGTGCTACCATTAATTTTATAAGTAAAAGTGATGGGGTTTCGTGCTCGAGTAAAACTCATGACGAAGCATTTGGAAGAATTAAATTCCATTTTGTTCTTTACACTCCACTCCACTATCGCCTCAATATCACGCTGCAGCGCCAGGCTATCGACTTCAGAGTTAATTTCGGAAAAGAGTTTTAAATCATCTGCGTATAATAGACTTCTGGCGTATTCAATAACTGAAGGAAGGTCATTAATCATTATCAAGAAGAGAAGCGGTCCCAGAATTGATCCTTGACTGACTCCGGAACGCGTATGATAGGGCTGGGATTCATAAAGGCCCAGTCTGACAAACTGCTGACGATCACGAAGATAGTCAGCGAGGAGCTGTAAGAGACCTGGTGGAAATCCGATGGCACATAGCTTTGCCAGCAGAATATCATTATTGACCCTATCAAACGCTTTCCGGAAGTCAAAGTACAAGACATCGACCTGACCCCCACGGTCCAATCGTTTAGATATGTAGTCTACTAGGGTAAGAAGGTTAGTATTTACTGATCTTTTTGCTCTGAAACCATGTTGTTCATTACACAGATACTTTTCAACTTGGGAATAAATATAATTATGCAGTACGTTCTCAAAAACTTTAGCTGGTGATGACAAAATGGCAATGGGACATAATTCTTCTACTAATGTTTTATTCAAACTCTTGGGAATAGGAGTGACTCTTGAAATCTTCCATTGTGGTGGGTATATTCCGGTTTTTAATGATAGATTAAAAATATGAAATAGAGGTAAGCAAAATTGTTTTTTACAATTTTTCAAAATTTACGAAGGAATGCAGTCAGGCCCTACCGAACTACTAACTTTGAGTTTACCTATTCCTGACATGACATGCTGAGGAGTGAATTTAAATATATTTACATAATTACTGCTAACATTAGTATCACAGTGGCAAACCATTTCAACATCAAGTCGCGGAACATCGGGAAGATAAACGCTAACAAAGAAATCAGCGAAGGCGTCAGCCGCATGAACACCTGCAAATTTTTCACCATTGTAGGTAACATTCGGCTCAAAACCACCTTTTGAGCGTAAACTGGCTATATGTTGCCAGAAATCACGCGGATTGGCTCTTAAATTATTTTCAATCACTTTGGTATACGATGCATAGGCACGTGCCACCCGTGTTTTAAGGCTGGCCCTCATATCTGAAAAATTCTTATGGGCTGTTGTACATTTAGTGCGCTTCCAAGCAGTATGCCACTTGAGCTTAAGTCTAGTGTCCTGAATTATGTCTTTTGTGAACCACACTGGATAACGCCTACTTGTGGTTTTAGATCGTCTTTTCATTGGTACACAAGCATCGAAGATGGAATAAATTGACTCATAAAAGTACTCAGTAGCTAAATATACATCGTCAGTCTGTATAACCTTCTCCCATGAATTTTTTGAAAGTAAATCAAAAAGCTTATCTCGGTTACATTTTTTGAAATTCCAGTTTTTACTGGTATCAATGTTACTTGGCTCAATGACATCAGAAATACGTGTAGATTTAATTTTAATATCAATATCTAATGGCGGGTGATAATTGTCAGGTTTAACGATGCCATCCGTGACGGCGACAGAACTATTAATCGTGCCAGCGCTCTCTCGGACCAACACCACATCTAGCATACCTCCATTTGAATTACTCACCACATTCTTCTCATTCAGGCAACAAAAAGATAAAAAGTAAGAATAATAGTTAACAACAGATAAAGAAGCACTATTCAAATTTAGGTCTCCTAAAATTAAAACAGATCCTTTTATGTTAGACGCAAAACTTTCGACTTTACAAAACCAACGCATATAGACCGCGTCTTTAGCACTTGGTTTAATGTATACCGCACACACGTAAATAGTACGACCACACCACGCAAAACTTGCCAACAGATCTTCACCACAGTCCGTTTCAAATTCGCGGCGCCGTCGCAACAACACAGGCGACCGCGCGGCGAGTAGAACTCCCCCACACGGCGTGCCTCTGTCACGACGTAGAATATTCCAGTCTCCTGGTGTTAGCTCCGCGTCTTCAACCGACTCATCAAGAAATGTTTCTGTTATTGCAACGAGATTATGTTCCATCAACATTAAATTATTTCGCAATATACTTAGTTTGGTTTTTAAACCTCTCACGTTCTGGTAAAAACAATGTAAGTTCGAAAGATATGTTAGAGTTTCAGTGCGATAAGCCGCGCCTTTATCTTACAAGCTTTTACTTGGTAAGTATTCATTTATTACGGCCCTCTTATCAATAAGAATGAGGTCTTGGGTAATTATTTATTTTAAATAGAATGGCCGAAGCCAATTACACTACTTAAACATAATTTATTTAACACAGTCATGCATTCTTCTCACAAAAATTCAAACATTCTGACATTATCATCTTCCATTCATTCGCAAACAAATCGAGATCTGTGTTTGAGTTCAGGAGAGCGTTAATAGCGGCTAATGTCCGAGGAATTGGTGACTTGGAGTGTGCAACAGTACGGCAAATTGGAACAGCCAGTAACCGGTGTTTGCTGCCACGACAGTAATTGTCCGGAACAAATAGACTGCAGATTTCATTATGTAGATCAGGAACCTCTATAATCCCCCTAAGAATTTTAAATATTACAGTCATCTGATCGCGCGACCGTCTTACTTCTAGAGAGTTAAAACTTAAGCAACCCAAGAGGAATTTAGTGGGATACAAGAGAGGATATACCGGTGCAAGTGCTTGTAAAGGTACCTCAGGAATGTTTTTTGAACTTTTTCTAAAGCTAACGCATACTACTTCTGAAAAGGATTCCATACGCACGCACTAGACTCAAGCTTGCTACGGACCAATGCCCCAAAAACAAGCTTGATAACGTGGGGGTTATGGAAGTCACGACAGTTCCTTAAAACAAAGCCAAGGCACCTGAAGGACTCCTTCGCAGTGGATGTGATATGGTCGTGAAAAGTGAGGTTGCGGTCAAATATGACTCCCAGGTCTTTCATGGAATCAGTTCTTGCAATTGTATCTCCATTCAGTTTGTATAGAAAGTGGGCTGGGTGCCGCATTCGACCGAAAGACATCAGGTAGCATTTTGATTTATTAAATTCCATTTTATTTCCTAAACACCACTTATATACTGAATCAAGTCAATAAAGTTAAGAATGATTACTGCACATTTAAGGGCCCTGTATCATTGATATGGCGATGGCGATGGCTGATACGGCGGTAGTTACGCCCCTGGTGCAAGTGCGCAACACAATTTGTAACAATTACGGTGTGTTTCGAATAATATTTATTAAGATGCAGTATGCAGCGTTCCAAGCGATTCAGATCGATCGTTGCACTCGTCGTTATTACGCTCATGTCTCGAATTAACCAACCAAGATTCATTCCAGTAGAGCCACTTCTTGCGTTTATTTTTAGAAGTCTTGATTTTGTATTCGATTAAGGGGGATGCGCCAAGGTAGCCCGCGGAATTCAATTTTTCTTACGTTTTTTGGAGTTGATTAAAATAATTATGATTCGTGACCGTAAAAAATATGGCTTTACAGAATCATAATCATTAGAATCAGCAATACAACTCCTTAAGTTAGAATTGCCCTGAAATGTCATGATTTCATACACATACATATCTACATAAACTCACGCCTTCTTCCCATGGGGGTAGGCAGAAACTACAGAACGCCACCTGCTACGATCCTTACATAATCCTTTTGCCTCGTTTACGTTCATTCATCTGGTCATACACGCACGCCGGTTGCGAGTACTACGAACCTGACCTTTCTAAAGAACATGACTAATATGTCTTCCTAGGGCGTCCCTTCCCAGCGTTTGCACTCACATCTACCTTGTAAATATCTTTTGTTAGTCGCCCTTCATTCATGAAATAGTCATTCAGTATATAGGGTAATTTGAACTTATAGAGATGAATCAATGATTTTTATGATTTAAATTCTATAAATAAATATTCGATACGGCCACGAATCATATTTTAATAAACTTACTACCTGACACTGATCTGCAAATTGCAAAAAAAACGTAAATATTTTTGAATTTCGCGGGCTACCTGAGCGCATCCCCCTTAAACCGACCAACGTTACTGACCCCTTTCGCTTGCTTATAGTTACTAGTGCAGATATTAAAACAAAAATTAAGTAAAATAAATTAGAGTGAAATTAACTTTGGTGGTTAAAAATGGTAGTTTTTTTTATTACAGAATTTTATAGGTTCTATAGTTGCCAAGGCTTACTAATCGGTAATTGGTTGCTAATCGCTCCTGTATTTTATTTTTACTCGTTACTAATGAACATTTTTGCTTTAATTTTTAGAACTGCCGAAACTTTATTCTTTTCTCAACGAAAAACGGTTAACGGTTCACGGTTAAAATTGCATTAAGAGAAAAACCCGCTAAAGCTTTCACTTCCTGAAAATTCAGCCTAAAAAAGTACCTACCTATTCTATTTTTACCTATCAGCCAACAGTTTTAAATCGCTGCCTAAGGGGCCGTAGGCACGTGCCATTCTAGGACGAGTCACCATCCAAGCGGTAACACAAGGACTATATAAATTGGTAGAGGCTGAGTGCGCTGGCAGTCCGCGCACTAACCGTAGCATGTGCTTAGACCTGCAAATTAAAAAAATAACGTTGACAGTTCAAAACGTTTCGCGCGGGAAAATTGACGTGTAGTGACATTCGAGATTTAAAAATAATAGACAGTGTTTTTGTGGTTGTTTTTTTTTATCGGTGCGTGTGTTTTTTATAAACTTGTAAGTACTATTTTATAATAAGTCTCTTTTTTATTTTTATTGTAATAGTTAGTTGAAAACTTAAAAAACGGCTGACTTAGACATTTTATTTTAGATTCATTGTAATTTTAAAAGCAAAACATCAATTACTTAATAATTACTGATGTTAAATTGTAAACGCAACATAATTTTTTTGTTGCTCTTTTAATTAATTATTAACATGCAATAATTGATATCATTAACATACTCGTATTTTATGTTTTAAAATGAAAAGGATTTTTTAAATAATTTCTATGTAAAATATTTTACATTGATTTTATTTAAAAAATCCTTTTCATTTTAAGAAATAAAATAAAGTACGAAAGGAACTTAAAAAACAGCTGCCTTAGAAATTTTATTTTAGAATCATTGTAATTTTAAAAGCAAAACATCAATTAATAATTATTTATGTTAAATTGTAAACGCAACATAATTGTTTTTGTTGCTCTTTTAATTAATTATTAACATGCAATAATTGATATCATTAACATACTCGTATTTTATTTCTTAAAACGAAAAGGATTTTTTAAATAAAATCAATGTAATATACCTACTTAGTGACTATTTAATACATAACTGAAATATTCAAAGAATTTTGAATTTTAAATAAACAACGTTTGAACAAGTATCAACCTTTTTTGTAAAGTAGGTATTAGTTATAAAATTATTATTTCTACAAGATTCGTGTTAAATCGCGTTATTATTGATATCAAAAATCTGCATAATTATTATTGCTGCATTGTATTGTATCTAAATATTTATTAAAATCTTGATACGTGGTTATATAATAACTGGCTAGATACAGGAAATCTATCAAATCTAGTTGTAACAGACCTTGATTTTTTTTATTGTGTTAACCATAGTTTATCAATATCATCCATAATTTATTATTCTTCAGACAAGTTTGTAAAAGGAGTTTTTATCCTGTGTGAATCTATTAACTGCACCTCATTCTCTCAAAAAAATAAAAAAAAGTTATAATTGTGAATGGTTTGTATGTTTAGATGTTTGTTACCGAATCACGCAAAAACGGCTGAACGGATTTAGATGAAATGCGGTTTATAACCTAGATTAACACATGGGATACTTTTTATCTCGGCAGTACGTTCCTGTGGGAGAATTTCTGACATCGACACGAGCGAAGCCACGGGTAAAAGCTAGTGTACCTACAAATGAAATTGACACCTTATTAATAAATTATTAATGATCTTCAGATACTCAATTAGATTAAGTAGATTACAAAAGTTATGGAAACATACGTAATAATGAACAATGAAAACAATGAGCTGCCGATATACCTATTTATTAAAAAGATTAGGTAGATAGGGTTTTTTGTACTTGCTCTACTAATGCTTGCTCAAAAACCTTCTGGGCTACCCAACCATTGTTTTTTTTCATAATTTAATAACTACTAAAGTTTGGGTTTTTTTAAAATTAATAAGGCACTTACTGTGAAAAATACGATATTAAATTCTATCGATTTCGATTTCGATTAAAACATCGTAAGTAATTTTAATGTTTTACATTTTTCAGGAGAAGATTTATTATATTTTGCCAATGAGAAAAAATAAGGTAGGGGAGCCCAGAGGGTTTTTGAGCAATCATTTTTAAGGCAAGAAGAAAAATAGACGTACAAAATAGCAATAATTAATATTTTTACTAAACATCTTGGCAGCTCTTTGTTGTTATTGTTTATATTTTACATCTATTGGTCCTTCGAACAGGTTTTTGGTCTTTTTTACATACGGATGGTACCTATATATAACCTCGTTCTACGATCCCGACATTCCTAGTAGTCTTTGTATCTTCCATACAAATCAAATGGAGATGACAGATATGACAGCACTAAATGAGGATGTCAGCCAATCCACGTAGGTAACTCACGCGGTGACATTATCAATACAGACCTAAGTACGTTGTTTTGTTGCATTTACTTTAGGTAAATATTTTTTTATAGATTTATAAAAAAAGTTTAATAATTTAAAGTATACAGTAGTAAATTATGCAAATATTTACGCCAGGTACTAATTAATGTAAATAATTATAATTGGCCATTGTATAATAATTAGAAATCTGAATTAGGTAAGTAGGTAGGTAATAAATAGCATAGCGGATTTATTTTAGTTTCTTAGAAAAATAATTCCTACCAGGCAAGCGTGCACTACCTATACCTGTTGGTCAAGAGCGGGCCTATCAAATTAAAAAGAACGCATAACTTTTTCCTTATTTGATGTTGGTTAAAATGGATTTGACGCAATAGGTAAGATCTATCTTTTTCTTTCTTTTTTTCTGATCCGCTGCCCGTGGGGATTCCTATTAAGTAGGTAAACGTTAATAATAATAATTGATTTTTGATAAAAAGAAACAATCGAACGTTTAAGTTGTACAATTAGTAGCTATATCAACGGGTCTTTGAATATTTCATGAAACTTTTTCTATACTTTATCGAAAAAAACCTAAACGATAGAAAATGGTTGAGCTGAATGGTGCTAATCCATGCGCCATGTTCGTGAACGGGCGCCGTCAGCAAGGACTGGTCATCTCTTAGCTGCCACGGATTAATTTAATTTAATATTTGATTTATTTTTATCTTTTTATTACGGACGCTTTTAACGTTTTGCATCGTGCTCACATGCATAATTTCAACATGAATGATGTAACTAATATTTTGTAAACAAATTTCGATTTAAAAGAATGTCCATGGAGTTTCTTGCCCGTTCTTCTCCATAGGTACCTAATACGGTTTGGAATGGGCAACTAGCTTCATCTTTCTGACTGACTGACCCCTTGACAATTCAATAATGCCTGTAATTGGTTTATTTGAAATAAATGAAAAGGAAAACAAATCTCATTTATAAGAACGCGCAAATTTCCTGATCATTCAGGATCTAAGATAAGTAATCCTTTATTGCTTATATTTTATTCATTTAATAACAATTTTATGCCACTATTTCCTCATTGCAATGTTAACCATAAAAAAACACGGAGCTTTTTGTCACAATAATTCCAAGTTACTTTAGATTTTATTTCTTTATATAAACTTTCATTTTCAATGCACTGGGTTTTTACAACATTTCAGGCGAGTCATTGAGTGATTGTGATTAAATGAGTCATTTACCAAGAATATCGACCATGTTAGGAAATTGGTACTTAACTGGTATCATCACGCCTGTATGTCACGAAGGGTAAGGCAGAGGTGTACCTATAGTACACCCACATTTCTCCAGTAACGTTTAAGTCCTATGTAATAGGGGGCGAGCCTATTGCCATCAATCGTGCACAAATCCTGACTCCGGGCTGCTACTGAGAAATTCCAGATGGAAAAACCCAATAACACTTTGCACGACCAATCTAAGCCAGAACCTCAGGATCAGCAGTAACGTTTGAGACCACTAGACCAGTGATGGATGGCTTATCTGTGGCATAGCAAGGAGAGGCGTTTGTTCTATACCTGCAGAACAAACAAAAGTAGTGCTATAACAGATTCATCTAGCATCATTAGTAGCCGCTGTTAGCTAGTTTACAAAAGTGGTCTACACAACAGGTTCATCTAGCAGCATTAGCAACCGTAGTTAGCTAAAAAGCAGTTAAAAAAAAAACCCAATAACACTTTTCCCGACCTGGGAATCGAAACGAAGACTTTATGCTGAGCAGTAGCGTTTGCGCCCGCTAGACCGACGACGCAGTAAATGAGCCAATTACAAAGAATATCGGTATGTCGGCCATGTTAGGAAATAGGTATTTAACCGGTCCACAGCCGTCACATAAGTAAATACGGGAATGCAGGGACAATTCATTGTAAATAGCAGCGTTAATAACGTTTTAATCGTGATCTGGCATTTTTTGCAATTTATGCGGCCTACCCAAATGTCCTTTCTTTGGTATTGTTCGTCGAATCGTTGAGCTCCTTAAGTTCCGAGTTGAGCTGCACGATTACTGACAAATGCGTGCACTGACTGGACAGGTCCACTCAATCTGTGTGGTTCCTCGAAAGACGATTTCAGACACTAATCTACGTAGTCTTCACATGATCTGACCAAGATTATGTCTGGACTTTAAAACAGACTGTGACCTCTGAGTTTTTTTCGGCTTTTCTTCTCAGAGTAGTCAGATAGGAAACGCCGACCTCATTTAGTTTAAAAAATATGATTGACGTGTAAAATTGTTTGTATAAACCTACTTACCTACAGAAATAAAATCATTTATCATTTAACGCCATAACTGCATTCTTTTTATAATACAAATTGCCACCGAATTATCGACGTCATTACATTTAGCTTGACGTCATTTAACTGAAACACTGGTATTTCACTCTTTTATTGCTTATACAGGGTGGCAACAACATCGACACTCAAACTAAAACTATGAATTCAGTTAATGATTCTGAACCTCCCCTGCGTTGAAATTTTTCGTCTATTATTCAAAATGAAATCATAATATAGTTTATAAGGGGGTACAGAAAAAGACAAAAGGTACCTTCCGTCCAGAAAAAAAAAAACTGTTGTCGAGGAAAAGAACAATAACTTTCGACTGTCACAATTTGCTTTAGGAGGCTAGATGGCGCTACGTGTCTTTCGAATCACGATTGAATTATATTATTAGAAACTTTAGTAGTGTGATTATCAAAAACAAAATCTGGCGTTTCATAGAAAAGTCCAATACCTACGGGGTCAAAATGTATGGCGGAGCAATTTTTTTTAAATAACTGACGAAAAATTTTAACGCACAGGGCTTCAGAATTATGTACTGGATCCATGGTATCAGGTTGTGCGTCAATGTGGCGCCACTCTGTATAAGCAATAAAAAAAGGGAAATACCAGTGTTCCAGTTAAATGACGTCAAGCTAAATGAAATGACGTCGATAATTCGGTGGCAATTTGTTTTATAAAAATAAAATGATTAATAAATGATAAATTATTTTATTCCTGTAGGTAAGTAGGTATATACCAACACTTTTACACGTCAATCATAATTTTTAAATAAAGTGACGTCGGTAATTCGGTGGCTGATTGTAAAAATAATGCAGTTATGACGTTGGCTGTTACTTGACTTGACCAACATAAGTACAACCAGTTAGGTACATGAGATTAATTAAATCGACTAACAGGAATTGGGTTCGTATATGACTTAACTTTCGACATAGAACGCTCTTTACAGTAATTAAATTAAATGATTATGTTTATTGCTAAGTAGACATTTTAAGATACTTCTAAAAGTAATTTTTTTGGTCAATATTTCAAAACTAGATGGCGCCGGCATTTCCTAGAGAACTGCACATTGCGTACGTAACACACTATCACAATTTGAATCATTTTGAAGCCTATTGCTAATCCATTGCTTCATAAGTTCTAAAAATTTGTCTGCTCAACAACGTAAATAACGCAATGAATGTTGTTGAACTGTCAGAATGAAACCCATTCCTACTGTTAGTTTGCTACGTAATTACCCCGCTGATCCCTGAGAAGAGAGAGAGGATCCCAGAGAGTGACGCCATACCACTTCTATCCTGCCTAAGTGGCCTTAGAAAAGCTTTACTAGGTAGGCCTTTATTTCTATTTCGCTTGATGGAGAGCAATTATGCGAAGAGAGCCCAAAAATCGCCTATATAAACGTGTTTTAAACTAAAATGCAGGCTGTCGTTACAACGAATGTGCATCTAAATTAATTTATAGGGACGCATACAATTGATAAATAGCAGGGGAGCGTTCCCGGATAAGCTGGTACTCGTACAGACAGCGGATTTTAGCACTTAGCTACATTGCTGCGTAAAAGCGAATATGTGTGGGACGGACTTTATATTTTTACCCGAGTATCCAAAGCTAGGCGAAGGAAGGCACTGAAAGTAAGACATCGATATAGTTTTTTTCGGTTTTCGTATGGCTGGAGTTACACGAAATCTGTACGATTATGCCTTAATTAGCTGCTGCCCGCGAATTCGTTCGCGTGACATTAATACCTTTTGTTTTTTTTTTTCTAAAATGGTTGTAGCCCAAGTTACTCCATCCGCCAGTGAAACTCCCGTCAAAATCGGTCCAGCCGTTTCGGAGATTAGCCGGAACAAAATGACAGAAAAACAGAATGTAAAAAAAATGTATTTTTGTTAATCTTTCATATGCATTTAGAAAAAAAACTGTTTTTGACATTACAAACAGACACTTCAATTTTATTTATTTGTATGTAGTATGTATGTAGGTATGTATCCTATAGATTACATGACTTAGTAATGACGTGTGACTCTAGCTGTACCAAAACCGAATTTATATCGATTAATAATAAATTAATCGTTTATTTATAAAAGGGGTACATATAAACTATATACCTTTACAATTAAAATAGAGCAAGTCTGCATATTGTGTCGATGTCTTGGTTTATCTTTTTGGTTGACATTTTTCCCGCAGTTGGGTTTAAGTTTTTAACTTTATTTTGTTATTGCAGAAAAGGGTTAAATTTTTAGTTAAGTAGGTATGTATGTTGCTCGAACGAACAACTTTAGTAAGTTCAAAGTGATCGAAGGCGAAAGCGATATTATTTCGACAAGAATCACAAACTGTGTTATACTCGTAGAATAGGTTCGCCCCCTATTACATGCGACTTATATGTACATAACTGGCGAAATCTAGGTGTACTATACGTACACCTCTGCCATCCCCTTCGCGGATTACAGGCGTGATGTTATGTTATGTTAACTGTGATAGGGTGTTTTAAGCTGCCGCGTTGCGTTTTGATTGTCGTGACATTTTGTCAATTGTGAAGGAGGATTTGGAATATTTAGTATATTATTTACCGACCTAAGTTGCTACTTACAAAACTGTTCGATCAATGAAAAAATAAATACGATCCCTTAAGGACAAGTCGTGACATCCGTCTCGCGTCTGCCAAGACATTGTCTGCCGACTCTCACAATGCATTGCCTTGAAGTTCGTACACAAACAGCTCGGAAGTGAGTGGTAAAGCAAGGTTTTCGACAATTACTAACTCATTTAGGTCAGTACTAACCGTTTTAACTTGACCTCTCTCTCCAAACATACATTTAATGACCACGGACCAATTTAAATTGGTCAATAGCAAGTAAAAATGAAAAATATTTTTTGTATCGTGTAGATTTAACAAGATAATTGCTAATTGATTGTTAATCACGGTTCTTTTTGTTTTGTTTTTATTTTTTTTCGCCATATGTTAACAAAAAGATTGTTTTACTTAAGGGGGATGCGCAAAGGTAGCCCGCGAAATTCAAATTTTCTTACGTTTTTTGCAATTTGCAGGTCAGTATCTGGTTGTATGTCGATCTAAATATGATTCGCGGACCATACCTGGGAACCTCCTGGTTACGGAGATATTGGAGTTCAAAATTACAAGTTTTACTGACGTTTTTCTACGAAGACTAGTTTCAATGTTATTTATAACACAACTTTAAATACCCCCACGACCCCTGTGCATACACCCATAAGCTCTATGTATGGCGTGCGTTACGTTGCGCTCTACCGTAAACAGCGATTCTTCACACCAAAAACAAAATTCGTTTCCCAGCAATCATTTTTGTGCTATGTTACTTAGTTTGATGTACAGAATGCGTAGTTGACGGCTATGTTATGGGTCTTTTTGCACCCTGTATAATATAGTATCGTACTACAATTGGAGGACAAAAAAAAAAAAAGTAGTAGGCAAAACTACTATAATTATTTTCCATGAAAATGTAACTAACATTATTTTATTAAAATAAGTGTAAAACGAAACGGAGCCGTAATCTGTTTTTGAAATTTGTATTCAGAATAAATAAATCCTTTCTGACCTAAAATGTGTTGCTAAATCTGAAAAATGGCAACGAGTGTTGCTCAGTGATTCTGACTTTTCTTATATTTTCAAAATAGTGGGTATCATTTACTTCTTTCTATACCAGCAACTTCCGCTTTTACTGGATTAAAGGAATACGTAAAACGTGAAAGGTGTTTTATTTTGTAACCATTTATTTTTAGAGTGTGTGTTAGTGAGTGTGCGTGTGTATGTGTTTTGTGTGTTTTCTAGAAAGAAAAAATTAGAGCTTGAATTCAAAGTACATATTTCATTTACATTGTATGAATATTAAAAATAATTTAATTTGAGGGGAATATTTTATTAATTATTGTTATACTAAATATTTTTTTATTTTGTTAAAGTATTTTTAAAGAAAAAAATACCTAATAGTTATGAGACCTAAAAAAACCTGTTTATAAAGGTTCAAATTAGCAAAAAAAAAAACATGCATAATTTTTTTTTTTTTTTAAACAGTACCTACATATTATATTTTTTCGCCATTTACTATATTTCTACAGGCAATGGATTCGAAAATGCTATAATTATATATATATAATTATAGTATTTTCGAAAACTTTTTTAAATCAAATATATATATATTTGATTTAAAAAAGTTGGCAACCCTTGATTTAACCGATGTAAGACGGCCATCATCCTCTTAGGGCCTGCTCCAACTGGCGGCACGGCATGGCAACGGATTTTTTTATGCGACGAATAGGAATATAACTTAATAGTATAACAATAAAATTGAAATTTCATTGATAATGCCTAAGGACGTCGGGGCATGTCGCGGCATCGTTCGTCAGTATGCGCTTGTATGTAGTGATGCCGAAGGATCCCCTGCCGTGCCGTGCCGCCAGTGGGCGCAGGCCCTTAGTAGTCATTCATTATAGACCGGTAGAATTGCGCCGAAACCGACCTTACTTACCTCCGAATAATGAAGCTATACGTGCTATGCTAAACACGCTTAACTTTAACACGTCAAATTTGACAGCTCTACACTTTAACACGTCATATTTGGCAGCTCTAAACTTTAACATGTCAAATTCGACGGCACTAAACTTAATCTCTTTATTTTTATATTAGTTTTGGTAGTCTGTTTGTATACTCGTAAAACTCTAACAGTGACACTTTCAAATGAAAATGCTTTGTGAATTATATATTTTTACCTATGACTTCTGACCTTCCCATCTAAGTTCAAGATCACAATATGTCAACACAGCGACATATTGTCTGGGAAACTATTTCACTCGGGGCCTACTACCTTTTGTTTCTATGGGAAAATGTTAGCTATCGTAGTATTGTTATTTTTCACACACAAGCATAACATTTCGAAAGAGTTTAGCATGTGTTTGTGGAAAATTGAGTAACAATCGGTTAAAGTATTTTTACGCAGTTTATTTTTAATTTTTATCGTGGTTACACTTGGTTACCACAAGTAAAGCGCGCGTCGCTTCGTGCGATAATAATACTATACATAGTTGTAAATAGTTTTGAACATGTCTCTATAACCTAATTGCTATTGACACTTTGAGAACAATGCGCCAGCGTTACGAATGACTGTTTGTAGTGTACCTTATTTGGCTGACGTAACTGGGTAAATCTTTCAAACGTAAGATAACGTCAGATATCATTATCCTGATAATTTTGAATTTTGGCAGATTTTGTACGGAAAATCTGTCAAAATTTCAAAATTATCAGGTTAATGATATCTGACGTTGGAAAGATTTACCCAACTACACAAATTAAAATGGTGACGTCACTGAGGTCAGTACATTGCTATTTTAGATAGTAACAAAGGGCCCAACATGAGAAGAATTTTATTAGAATTAAATTGATAAAGTGCTAAACAAAGATGTTGAAGCAAATGGGGAGTAATTTTGGATCCTTTTTATAGGTAATAAAAAAAAAAAAAAAAATTGTTAAAGTCGCCCGAAATTCCAACCTCTATACCTTTAGAATTACGAGTTTTTCGCTGACCCTAAACCGGTAGGGTAATTTCGTAATACACTAACAGTAGAAATGGCTTTCATTTTGACAGTTCAACAACATTCATTGCGTTATTTACGTTGCTGAGCAGACAAATTTTTCGAACATATGGAGCAATGGATTAGCAATATCCTTCAAAATTATTCAGATTGTGATTGATAGTGTGTCACGTAATTAGGGTGCAGTTCTCAATACATCTAATTTTAATATGCAAGTGGTTCACTGATTTGAGTATGGTTTAGACAGAGTCGAGGTTGAACTAAATGAGAATAATGCATGAGAGAGAGATTGCCAATTTTTCTCTGTAATTGAATTCGTCAGGGAATCTTAAAATAACAAGAATCATCCTCCGAATTGATAAAGAAAGGGTTTTAGTGGGTTTCCATCCCATGCTATTTTTTTTATTGTACCGGTGCATCTACAACGCCACATGCGCGCTACGCGTCACACTGACGTCACGCAAAATCCTGCATCGCGCAAGCAGAGATTACCGTACAACTAGCATATCCCGACATCAACCGTCGGGCAGTTGGCCAGCAGACACGACACCCGTCTAGTCGGAGGGTCCTCCCTTTTCCATAGAATATGAGTGAGCTTTACACCCTGTTCCACATACCTCTATAATATCATTAATACAATATACCTGGCGAAATGTGGGTTTACTATAGGTAGGTACGCCTCTACCTAACCCTTCGGGTGAAAACAGGCCTGATATTATTATGATATGTACCATTTTTTCCCTCTTGATAAATGATTTTATTTCTTTAAGTAGGTTTGTACAAACACTTTTACACGTCAATCATATTTTTTTAACTAGATGAGGTCGGCGTTTCCAATCTGACTACTCTGAGAAGAAAAGCCGAAAAAAACTCAGATGTCACAGTCCAGACATAATCTTGGTCAGATCATGTGAAGACCATGTGGATTGGTATCTGAAATGGTCTTTTGAGGAAAAGAACCACACAGATTGAGTGGACCTGCCCAGTCAGTGCACGCATTTGTTAGTAATCGGGCAGCTCAACTCGGAACTTAAGGAGCTCAACGATTCGACGAACAATATCAAAGAAAGGACATTTGGGTAGGCCACATAAATTACTCAAACTGCAAAATCATGATTAAAATTAACTGAGCAAAAAAAAAGAATCTTGCTTTTACTTAAAAACAAAGTGAATGTTCTCTTGCTGTTCTGTCTCATTTACTCTACTCTTGGGGTTGGCCGAAAGGATGCTGAGGTCGTTTGAGCATGTCTTGTGGCTAAATTGCTAGGGATTTGCTTAAAAATCTTTTAAAATAGGTACCCACCTACTGGTGGTGGTCAGAAAGGTTAGGTGCGTAGTACTCGCAACCGGCGTGCGTGTATGACCAGATGTATCACCTTATAAGAGGCAAAAGGAGTATGTAAGGATCGTACGAGTAGCAGGGGGCGTTCTGTAGTTTTTGCCTACCCCCATAGGAAGAAGGCGTGAGTTTATTTGTCTACGTACCTACTGGAGAATCCACATCTTGTTTCAATGCTGTCTACCCAAATCCTCGTGTGCGACATAGCTCACAAATAACATTGCTTTAAAACGTCATTTATGAATCAACACAATGCAATATAATTATGAAATCTGAACGATAATTCCTAATTTATTGTTATGCTTTTAGATAACAATTTATTATAATCGCAGACAGTCCGATATGTCGTTAACATTTTAAAGAGTGGCATCACGATTTTATTCTTGATCTTAATTAAGCAATTAAGTATGCATTTTTGGAACACAACAAAGAATAAATGAATGAACAATTCTCAAACAGCTGTCCGTCAGTACATTGTCCGTTAAAATATTATGTCAATTCTTTGTGTAATCCTACTTGAACAGAATAACAACTATTTAATTGGTAAAACTATCACACTTGGTCTAAATCGTTGACGCAATGCTACCAACCTTGCAAGGGCACTCTGTGTCGAGGAATGGACGGTAAAGATCCATCTGATTATTTGCTTAGTTTTATTTTGACATAACCACAGTCATCACGCCTGTGTTCCTTGAAGGGTTCAGCAGGGGTGTACAAACATTATAGTACATACAAATGTCGCCAGTTATGTTTAAGTCCCACGTAATGGGGGCGAGCCTGTCGTCATTAACCGGGCACAAATCCAGACTCCGGACTGCTTCTGAAAAATTCCAGGTGGAAAAACCCAATAACACTTTTCCCGATCGGCGAATCGAACCCAAGACCTTGTGCTCAATAGTAGTGCTTGCCACCACTAGACCAACGAAACAGGCGCGACACAAAGGCACCGCCTGTCGCGCGACGATCGGTGCCTTTGTCAGCGGGCTGTATTTTATGTACCGTAAATTTAGGTAGACAGTTGAAATTTTCAAGAGATTGTATTTCTATTGCCGCTATAACAACAGATAAAAAAAAACCCCGTACAAGAAACCGGTGTTTTATTAAATAGTGCCCTGATCTATATTTAACCATATTTTACGTATTTTTGGTTAGCTGGATGCATGGCATAGCAGCATGTAATCTTTCCCTAATATTATTGTAATTTTTTTTTTACTTCTAACAAAGATTTGGCTTTTCAATGCTATTGAACATGTAGGAAAATATAATTAAATCACATAATGCCTTTTGTTTATATAAGTACATGTACAAAGGTTTTCTGATGTAATATTACAATAAAATTACTACTGTGTCACAAGCAATCCCCACTATCAGTTCCTTGTGTGATATTAATTAAATGTAACAAAAAAAGTTTAATACAAAAAATCATAACTTAAAGGAACACCAAGGTTAGCCCTCAGATGGAATCAGCAACCTAATTACGTAACACTATCTATCACAATCTGAATCATTTTGAAGCCTATTGCTAATCCATTGCTTCATAAATGTTCGAAAAATTTGTCTGCTCAACAACGTAAATGCATGTTGTCGAACTGTCAAAATGAAAGCCATTTGTTAGTATCTCGCTGTAATCATCTTTTTCGGTTAAAAAGATGATTACAGCGAGATACTAACAAATGGCTTTAAAAATGGAGGAAGTTATGCATTCGAGGCTTTTTTTTGTAGTAAAATAGAATTCTCTTCTCTTCTCTTTTCTTTTTCACATTTTTTATTAGACAAAATGGAAATACCTAGCATTTCTTGAATGCGAAAGATAGTACATAGTTATATACCTCTAAATATTATTATTTATTAAAACAATGGTCATGGTCATCAATGGTATATTGGTTGCATCACTACTGCTGAACACGAGGTCCTGGGTTCGATTCTCAGGTCGGGCAAAGTGTGATTGGGTTTTTCCATCTAGAATTTCTCAGTAGCAGCCCAAAGTCTGGATTTGTGCCCGGTTGATGGCAATAGGCTTGCCGCGTATTACATGGGACTTAAACATAACTGGCGAGATGTGGGTGTACTATACAAATGTGGGGGTACACCACTGCTTAACCCTTTGGAGATTGCAGGCGTGATGTTATGTTATGTTCAAAAAAGCAAGAAGTGGTGCATTCGATGAGATTATTTTTTACTCGTTGTGACGAGTAAAAAATAATCTCCACCACCACCACCACCACTCACCACTTCTTGCTTTTTTTCTTAAACCTTTTTGTCCTACTGCGGTAAGACAAAAAGGTTATAACACTCGAATGCGGAAGATGATACATATCTCTACATATTATTATTTATAACAGCTGTATAAATAACTTTATTTTGCCTACTGATTGATTGATCGATCGTTTAATTTCAGTTCAGCCTTGATATTAACCTCGGTTCGTTTCTTGGTAATCATTTCACTTTGGGTTAAATAAAGTATTTTTTAAATGTAGAGGAGTTTAGTGCTAAAGGAAAAAGGCAATTTATACATTTTATACAACACAAATAAAGTCTCGTTTGTGATCCACGAAACGGTAGGCAGAGGTTCAAAATATTTATAAATTTTCTACAACACAAATAAAGTCTCATTTGTGATCCACGAAACGGTAGGTAGAGGTTCAAAATAATTTATACATTTTATACAACACAAATAAAGTCTCATTTGTGATCCACGAAACGGTAGGCAGAGGTTCAAAATATTTATAAATTTTATACAACACAAAATAAATAACGTGTCGTTTGTGATCCCTGAAGCGGTAAGCAGAGGCATCTACATTTAGCTAGTTACCCATACATGGTGGCAGGAACATCGACCCACAAACTGTTTCCATGGATATGTCCCATAAAATTTTAAGTTGGTCCCAATTTTAACCTCCGGCGCAATAAGAGGGGTGTTATAAGTTTGACCGCTATGTGTGTATCTGTCTGTGGCACTGTAGCTCTGAAACGGATGAACCGATTTGGATGCGGTTTTTTTATTTGAAAGCAAGTTTTCTAGCAGTGGTTCTTAGACATGTTTTATCAAAATCGGTTCAGCCTTTTCAAGGTCATCAACTCTTTTCTGTGTCGGGGGTTTTGAATTTTACCTATTATGATCAACTTTATTTGTTAACCACCTGCAAAACAACTAACAATATTCGTTTCTAAGTGTTCTGAAATGGCGGCCTATTTATGTAATCACCAGAACACAAATTTGGTCTCCTGGTTGCTACTGAGAAAATCCTAAGAAAAAAAACTCAATAAGACTTTGCAAGAAGAGAGAGAAGACACGGGGGTCAAAGTCTCCATAGTATAATCAGCAGTAGATTATAAAACTACTACGGTTGGCCTACATACAGTTGAAAACCACTTTTTTGTTCCAAATTAACCGTAACAGAAAATTTTATGGCTTTTCTCGTATTTGATTCACTACGTAATCGTTTTGATATTGTAAACATACTGATTAAGTGATTACCATAGTTCGTTTAAAATTTAAATTGATGTTCTATATTGAATCAACAGGATTTTTAATTAGGTCGATCTTCATTGTTCTTATAGCGGAAAAGTTAATTTAGAGTAGTTCTAATTTCGAGTGGGTATAGGTACACGATTCAATTCTTATTTTTTTTTAAATTATGTACTAGCTGCTCGGCGCGACTTCGTTCGCGAGGTGTCCTACGGAGGGGTCTGTCAGTCTCTTACTGACTAAAAACCACCCCGGTGTTCCGTCTCACCTACGCCGGGAGTCGCGGGAACGTACGAATCTTCCGCAACCCCCGAAGGTGACCTACCCCTACCCTAACCTACCCCTAAACCTTCGAGGGCGTAAGCAGAAAAACTCACCAAAGTTTCATCAAAATTGGCCCAGCCATTTTGGAGTCCATAGAAGACAAACAAACAAACATTGATCTTTATTTATATAGATTATTACCTAGGTAGGTACTTGATCTTTTCGATTGTACCTACTTATAATCGATACAAAACTATCAATTTTATTTAAATTACCGGAAGACCTACAACGTATCAGGCCGTAATTCACATATCGTGATTAAAGCATGTTAAATTAATTAATTTATCTATTGTAATAAGTAACGACTTGTAGTGGTATCAACATCGCCACATGCGAGCTACACGTCATACTGACGTCACGCAAATCCTGCATCGCGCAAGCAGAGTTTACCGCGCGATTAGCATATATACAACGTCCCGACATCAACCGTCGGGCAGTTACCCACCAGACACAACACCCGTCTGGTCGGAGGATCCTCCCTTTTCTATAGAGTATGAGTGAACTTTACACCCTGTTCCTCATACCTCTATAGACTTAACATATTACTTATATTTCTAATAAAACAGTTTGTATTTAGTACTTAAGGCGCTTCCCCGACCCAACGACCTTGGGCGTTCGGTCCTTCTCTATCCCGTCACAGTGTCTCGCTCTATCTCGCTCCCTACGCACGCTCATTTATCATAAAATTCACAAAAATAATGAAAAAATTAAAAAAAAAAACAAGTGATGTTTTGAAATAAAATAAAACGTGAATTATTTAGATTTTTAAATTATCTACCCATTCGTGTGATCCTTAAATTAATAGAACGTTACCTTTAGCAAAAGATGCATGCAATCAATAATTTTAGTAACTTTTTTACAAGGAGATTTTAAATGTATTTATAACACATAAAAACAAATAAGAACGTGCAATGTGATGATAGGATATCGAACATTAATAATGTGCTTTTAGATGTAGTTTATTACCCATAGTGAATGAGTTAATAGCCTTTGAATAACGCACTATGGCAAGGTTTTAGTCGGGGTACCGCCTTAATATATATATACATATATATCTCTGCGTAGATTACTTCTAGGGCATTTGACAGCAGATTCTTTGGCCATTTTGATCGAAATGAGTTACTAAAGATCGATTTTAGACCTATTCATCAAATTGCCCGGTGAAATGAGGATGTTCTATTGACACCTCTGTCTAACCTTTCGGAGACTACAGTCGTGATGTTATGTATGTAGGTATGTACATGTACAGTCGCCAGCACATCAACTTACCACAAACTGTCAGATTTTCTCAGTCGATTTTGAACTTAACTACCAACATTTTAAGGTTTTAAATCGTTTGGAGAAGGAGATGTTTGATTTTGGGCTACCACTATGTACACTACATACATAAAAAGGGAAAAAATAAGGGATTTTCATAAAAATACAAACAAATTAATTTGAAGAAGAGTATAGGCGTACAAAAACTATCATTTGGGAAGTTGTTTAATAGGATAATCGTATTTTTAGGTTAGCCATGACAGATGTTTGACATGACGTTTGACGGCTTTGACATTTTTAAGTTTCGTGAAGTGTCGTCTTTCTTTGCTTTGACTTTGAGATTTTTGTGTTTTTTTTTTGTATTGCGACCCAGTTTACTACTAAGGACATTGATTGATTGCTTCTGTGTTGACCTCAGATTTGTTATATGGTTTCTGATTCACCTGTGATTTGGGTTTCGTCGTATAGTTTCGTGGTATTCTACACTAACAAGTTGCACTAGGGTTGCACTTATTTTATTATTGCTGTCGCAATCGAGTAGACTGTAGTCTTATTTTATTATTATAACGAAACCCAAGTATTTTCGGAATTCGTGTGTTATTTTTTTATCGTAGATATTACATAGACGCGTTAATCAAATGTCATTGTCAAAATGACATTTCGCGTATTACTGATCTCACCATATTTATGTTGTGTTGCTCTCCTTGATAAAGTTAATTCGAATATACATCGAAACGAAGTAAACTAATAGAAAATTAACATTAAAGAAACAGTTACTATATTGTATAGCGATATTTACTTATAGTGTACATGGAGCTAGCCCAGGCTCCATACATTTCTGGAACATCTCCTTTGACAGTTTCGTGTAGCTTGACCTGCGGGCGACTGTACTTTTAAAATCTTCACTAAACGCGCAAAAATATGCAACTCCGACCCTCTTGTCTTAACAGGTGTGAAGCATTTTTCCATACAATGGAATAATTAACTGAAGTAATTAAAAGAAACCTTGACCCTACTATCACTTGGTCTCAATCGATTAGCTCTCCAGCGAGCGGCGCGTGAGTTTGCAGTCCGAATCGAATCGATTGCTGAGACGAATTCTAATCGATATGGATGTGGTTATCGAATACCTACTCATTGTTTAGTTAAGTTTTGTTTACTTCGTCAATGTGTTATCGTTTGTGACGTAATTTTTATCGAGGCATTAAAATAGAAAATATTTTCACCATGTAACTATAATAAAAAATATCCTTCGATGATTATTTACCGCGGCGAGCCATTACGTAATTATGTTTTGACAGACTTTAAAAAAGTAGGAGGTTATTACTTTCTTTCAAAGAAGAAATAATCGGTTCAAATCTTAGAATTGTTTCTTATTAACCACTTAATTTAAAGCCAGCCTTGATGATCATTACCCGTCACAAAGGCTTTACTCAATAATCCTTGAAAGCTGCTTCTTTTATATGCAAGCAAGTAGACAGACTGAACTGATTATTTTGATTCAAGGTTGAATCATTAAACTACCTATACTTATTGTTATTAGTGTTCGCAACTTATTTATTATCCTTTTATCGGTATTTTAAGGAGGGGCTCGTGGCTAAAGGTGCATCCACACCGCAGTTAATTTTTGTAGAACTACGTTTCCAAGTGTTACTGAGCAACATCCGATAGCAAAAAGTTATTTATTGTTAGTATAAGTTGCCGTAACGTTGCCTAACTTTTGAAAACAGTCGACATGTGGTAACAATTGATAACATTGTTAGAGAATGATACCTCAACACGGTTGAGAACCTTTTGTCGTGCAACTCGCTTGTTGCTGAAAGTTAGTATTTGCAAAAAATTGTTAATTTATGTTATTGTCGGTATGGACGCGATGAGTAACGTTCAACAAATACAAAACACAGACAACACACACACGAACACACACACAGCACACCACAGACACACACACAACAGCACAAAACACACACGACACCACACAAAACATACACACACAGCTACACAAGATACACACACACACATACAGCTACACAAAACACACACACACACACACAAACAGTACACACACAAAACACAGCAACACACACACGCTACACACACACACACAGACAAACACACATGTCATTTAGTCTAAATAGGCTTTTATTTTTATATAGTTTTTTTAATATTTTGTGAATGTGAGAACGTTGTAGACCTAACTTGTAGACTAGATTTGTGGACCTTTTTATATTTTGTTGAGTACATGTTACTTGTTGACAGGCCTACACTGTCCTCCCATATCTATCAACACTGTATTGGAAACATTGTAAAAGCCCCTTATTTTTAAAAGAGTAACCGTGGCGTTTCATGCCGGCTCTTCTCCATAAGAAACAACCAATTTGAACCGTGCACCTAGCTTCTGACGTTTCATAAGTGCCTATGTTGGTTTATGTGAAATAAAATATTTTGATTTTGATTTTGACAGACGCACACAGGCAAAACAAACAATACACAGACAGTACACACACACACACACACACACACACACACACAAACACACACAGTAGTAGCTACAAAAGTCACAGATAGTTACCTAATGTTACCGTGTTGCACAGTGTTGCTCCACAAATGTTAACTGCGGTGTGGATGCACCTTAAGTAATAGCCGCATTGGTCGATCGATTTTAAGCTACGCTAGATGAAGTCGATCCGTGTCTAGGTGATCCTGAACACCCATTACACATTGAGTCCTCTCCGTGCCTCGGAACGTAGATCATTGACATTCGTTACGGGTAGTCAGAAGCTTGAAAGTCTAGCAACCAGTCTTACCAATGGGTTTCGTGTTACCCAGTAACTGGGTTGTGGCGGTCAGATAGGCAGTCACTCCATGTAAATTAGTGGTATGCTGCTGCATCGGGTTAGACTGGGTAGTAGGTATAGGCTAGAATCTACCATAATAATATTATCAACAATTCAAAAAATGCAAACCATAGTCCGACATATTACGCGACCGTCTAGTATTGCAAGTATTGCAGATATGTTGTCTTTACATATTTGTCGAGTATAAATACTCTGACATGGTTGAAAAAGGTTTATTTATTTATTTAAATATTAATAACCAACTTATATTTTACAGTTTGCACTACACATTTCCTGCAAGTTATCGGTCAATACTAATAATTACACAAACACAATAATTTGGTTAAATTGCATAAAACTAGACATTTGATGAAATTTCAACAAAATTTGATAAAATTAGATAACATTAGATAAAATTAGCTAAATTTAGATAAAATTAGTTAGAATTCGGATAAAATTCGAATACAATTATTAATAACAAGATACAATTTAATTTATTAACTCCAAGGAGATTGACACATGTCATGATCTGTGATCAACTTCCTTTAATGGCTATGGCATTTCCGTACGGATTGTAACAAAAAACTAAGATAAATGTTTATTGACGGACTTGGTTGATTGATTCGTCTAGAGTTCGTATTAGAGCGCACAAACTATAATTATAATTTGATAATTGTGCTTAAAATACCCTAGTGGAAAATCTATTATGGTCTAAACGAAAGCTAGGTGGCTATTGTGAAAAATAGAGTGGGAGAAAAATGTTGTGCAATTTAGGTAAACTTCCACAAAATACATAGATTTGTGAAACCCAAGCTTTTGCAAAATAGTGTAAAGTAGTGTCGGTTCTAAGCTAAGCTCTAATTCTAACCCTTTTTTATTGTATTCTGTTTTCTTTTATAGTCTGTATAATCAGTTGGTAAGAACGTGAATAAAGCCAGATTTGAATAAATGGCACAATAATTTATTTAAATTCCCGATAGAACAGAATAACAATTTTATTTTTATTTTTTGGTAATACCTTAAATCTATCATTACAGGTTGCCCTAATGCGATAGTTAAGTCTAGATATAAATCTCAATACTTTCTACTTCTTAAATGTACTGGGTAACTACCTATAATTATATTTTATAAACTAAATTCACAAATTCACAATAGACTAATAAACATAACAATTTTAGCATAACACCAGGGGGCCAAGTCCACTAATTTACAAAAGTCACAATGGTCTCTGCATTTTTAGTTTTTGACAGATTTTGTATGGCAAATCTGTCAAAAACTAAAAATGCAGAGACCATTGTGACGTTTGTAAATTAGTGGACTTGGCCCCCTGGTCGCCAGAGTAAAGTCGTTCAGTGATCAAGAAAACAGGTAAATTTTATTCGCTACCCTGTTTAGCGTGCACATCGCGCGCGTCAGCAGTAAAAATTAATCTCTTGTTTTGTGACGTACTTAAAGTACAATATTTCAATGAAAACGCCATTTTAATGCAAATACGAATTCCTTACGGTTCTTTGTAGTAAATTATCAGAAAATAACGATGAAATGACGTAAAACTTAAACGTTACATTCAAAGGGAAACTTTATTAAGTATAATGGGCGTGCTAGATAAATCTAAGATTTAATCATTATTCCGTGCATCATCTTCGCATTCTGTAGTAGGTACAGTCAGCCTGTAAAAGTTGCAAGTGTACATCGACAAGAATTCATATAATTGTCTACAATCTTTGTTCCACTACATTGTATCAATGTGTTGCCACAAAACATATTATTATTGCAAATTGAGTACTTAATTGTAGCAACACGTTGATGTAAAAATTGTAGACAGTCAAATGAATTTTGGTCTTTCTTTACATCTTTTTGAAGCTGAGTGTACAATAAATAATGCCTTATTTTGCAGCAGTCGGTTTAATGCACGTCTTATTTGATTAAAGTAATGGGCGAACTTTACTATTTGTTAGTCAGTAGTTTCTTTCACATAGTTAGATACATAGTTAAAAATGACCAATAGTCAATTTAACAATTAGTCACTTGACAATAGTTAAAGTTTAACTACTCTCTCTCTCTACGCATGGTTAACTTTCATAGCAAATTGTCAATTTTTTAACTATAGTTTGCTTAACCATTTGTCAAACAACATACTTATGTAATTTTTAACATATTGTTACTATAACTAACGCATTTTAACTATTAGTATGTTTGACTACTGATCAAACAACGGGCCCTTAGTGGCACTATACCCATAAATATAATTGACCACACATACTCACACTCACACTCACACTTACACTTACACTTACACTCACACTTACACTCACACTGTGACATTATTTAGAATTATTTTAATTTGCACAATTTATTATTTCAATTTATTTTTTATTTTATCTTGATAGTTCGATACTCTTATTTAATTAAGTATTCTGTCCATCATCAAACATCCTGACCATGGTTCGAATAAAAATTTAAGATAACGCAACTCAGGCCAAGATACAGGCGCTGCCTAGTTTGGGGTCCGCTGTTCAAATAATTATGTTAAATATTCTAGTTACAGTAAGCATTATTTATTTTAATTTTAATAATGAACCAATAATTTTGACATTTTGATTATTTTGACATACCTTTTTGACATTTTAATACTTAATTCCACATTTAGGTCTGACATAATTAGAGTATTAGATAATAATAATTTAATTATTTAATCTATTTTAAATTTAATACCATAATTATGCATGATTTTCAAATATTTTTAGTAGATTTTAATTTGTAATCCTCAGCTAGATTTGCACACCATATTTGTACGCCTACTGGCATAACATAGCGCTCTGTTCATCAAACATAAGATCTGTGTAGTTTTTTTTTTTAAGTTAACAAATGTAAAGAATTACATACCTATGTTAACTTAAAAAAAAATGGGTGTGAGTTGGTTTGGCACTCACGAAAATTGATGTGTAAACATGTGAGCTCGCATCAGTTTGGTTCACGCGCTCACATAGACACGAGTCTTACGCTGACGTCATCTGACGCTCGAAGTCTTACGCTTACGCGTCTGACGCTCGAAGTCCCAGCTAGCCCCTACCGTAGACCGAGCGCTAAAATGTTTACACATCAAAAAAGACTTATTCTTACCGAAAATGTTCAATGTCCTTACAAAATTATTTAAGCAAAATGATGATAAGCGTAGCGTACTAGCCCGAAGAGTTGCCAAAATTAAGTGGCAGTGGGCAGGGTACATTGCTCGCAGAACAGATGACCGATGGGGCTGAAAGGTTCTGCAGTGGCGACCGCGTACCGGGAGACGTAGCATTGGAAGGCCTCCCACAGGGTGGACCTGGTGTAGGCCGCAGGAAAAAGCACAGAACTGGTTGAAGTGGCGAAGGCCTTTGTCTAGGAGTGGATGGCGTCTTTCGGCTGAAAACATGATGATAATGATTAATTTAATATTTGAATTGCTTTTGTCTTTTTATTACGGACGCTTTTAACGTTCTGCATCGTTCTCACATGCATAATTTCAACATGAACGATGTAATCAATATTTTGTAACCATTTTTTGATTTAAAAGAGTGTCCATGGAGTTTCTTGCCCGTTCTTCTCCATAGGTACCTACTACGCTTTGGAATGGGTAACTAGCTTCATCTTTCTGACTGACCGACCCCTTGACAATTCAAAAGTGTCTGTAATTGGTTTATTTGAAATAAATGCTTTGAGTTTGAGTTTGAGTTTGATAGGTCTAAGAAAAGAAAAGCTCTCTCCTTCATGAAACCTTTTTAACGGAGTCCTGTTGAAGTGTTGAACAGCTTCCAAGCCTCTGATTGGCTGTCGTGCGGCTACCATCTTCACTATGCATACGATCCATTAGTAAGTTCATTAATCGGGCCGAAAGATCATATATTGTCACGGCTCCCTAAATGTGAATTTAACCAGGCAAACGCTCTGTTATTCTTTAGTTCTACATCATTCATGTATTTTATCTTCAAGGCGCCTATAATTTGATGTCTTCCAATTATTTCTTGCTAAAAATCATTAGACTTACTAATAGGGCGACTGCCTTACCTTGCACACTTCCTTTAAATCTGCACAATCAGACTCAAGGCACCTCGTCTCTTTTTATTTTAACGTAAAAACATTTTGTTAAGTATCAGACGATGCTCGAAGGTTGCTCAGTGCATTAGATTGTGGTGGTCGTTAAGTTTTATGTTCATAATGCATTTATAAGAACTATTGTTGTGATCATCTTGATTATTTTCGATTAAGAGTAGGCAAGGTTGGAGACCAACCGTTCTACTCTGTAAAAATCGTACCGTGAAAACTTAGGCCTTCGAAAACCATGAAAACGACACCCATGACGAAAAATTTTAAAACCTTCGCAGCCGCCATATACTGTGACGTGAGCTGTCATTCCACCAGACGCTAGGGTTTCACACTATTGACAGCTCACTTCATCTAAATTTTCACGGTGAGATTCTAAAACCTGCACTACACTACTCGAGAAGTTGATCGAAGTTAAGCGAACACGAGAGTGTAGAAGGGCATTTCGCTTCCCTTCGTGGAACCACGGTTCGCCTCGGGCGACTTCCGATCGTTGTCGGTTTTTGCGACCAAGTACTATTCGAAATTGACCGAAGTCTGAAGTACGTGACTATACACTCATGCTAAGAACTACGGGAAGCTTCGAGTCCTTTGACTCGGACGCAAAAACCGACAAAGATCGGAAGTTGCCCGAGGCGAGCCGAGGTTGCACAATGCGAATCGAAGGTGCCCTTCTACACTCTCGTATTCGCTTAACTTCGATCAACTTCTTGAGTAGTGTAGTGCAGGTTTCACAGGATAGATCGGCAGTGATGAACGGTGAAGGGCAACTTGGTGCGAAAACCTGGATAACCAACATTTTAGTCTTCGTGCTCTCATTCGGAGAACAATGCTTAATTTCTCTCTGTATGAAATATTATTCTAGGTAAGTCTTTGTATTGCCGTGGGACATTATGAATCTGTTACTGATAACTTGAATGATTTGCCAAGGGGCTCTTCCAAAACTATTCTACTGCTGAAAAAGAGATAGTTTCTATGTTTTTCAAGGTTATCCGACTTTCTGAGATAGTAACCGCGCCCTGGGCCCCTGGGAGAATTTCTAAGTATCAAACAGAGTAGTTCGTCTGTTCGCCTTATCAGTTCCAGTGTTCCGAAAAAGGCAAAGAAGCTGATCTACATCAAATTTTGCTGTTCACAGCAATTGGAAACTATGATCCTGTTAAGATTGTGATTTATGATTTAATAAGAAAATTACAGGTTGTTCAAAGTTTTTGTCAGAGACAGGTCTAGAATATAAACCAATTATTTGTTTGACTAGTATTTCCTTTCGGTTCGTTTGTTAATATATTTTGATTTGGACCGCATTTTGCGGTGCGATGCCAGTTGGTAGGCCTTGATTGGCATGATTGATTGATTCAATCAATCAATCGATATTTGCAATAGAGAACTAGTTGCCCCTCTTGTTTACCTTTTCCAGAGGTGTAGGCAGAGGTGTCACATTGCTCTCACTGACATTTCGCCAGTTATGTTCTATTCCAGTGCGATTGGGGGCGTGACTGTTGCCATAATTAATTGGGTACGAATCCAGAAGCCAGAATCCAAGCTGCAACTTAGGCATGAGAATTTCCAATGGATACGGTAAAAACCCAGTAAGATAGGTACACTGTGGCAGCATCTACATCGCCATATGCGAGCTACGCGTCACACTGATGTCACGCAAAATCCTGCATCGCGCAAGCAGAGTTTTCCGCACAACTACCATATATACAACGTCCCGACATCACCCGCCGGGCAGTTGCGCACCAGATACGACACCCGTCTGGTCGGAGGATCCTCCCTTTTCTATGGAGGTATGAGTGAACTTTACACCCTGTTCCTCATACTGTATAACACTTTGCTAGACCCGGGGTCCGAACTCAAGACCTAACGGCTTGCAGTCGCGCTTGCGACCGCTAGATCAAGGAGGCAGGTATCAAATTAGTCATAGAAATGAGACCAGCACACAAATAGTCCATGCATACCTCTTTTATAACTATTTTAACTATTTTTTTAACTATTTTTCTTTTCTTTCTTTCTTTTTTTCTTTTTTATTGACCGTAAAAACGATGGTACCATAAAGACAAAAACATTTTCCTTACAATATTAAAGAAAATTGCCGCCACAACCGCCGAGTACATAAAGTTTCGTAATCTAAGTAATAACAAAGAAGTTATGGGGTTAAGTTATTTTGCAAAGACCATTAATGTTGCTTTTATAATCGCTGCCTGAACCAATGTTTGAGCTTGACGGTTTAAATATGATATTATACCTTGGTAAATATCTACCTGAATTAATAGATTTGTGAGGTTAAGCTGATTGCCTCAGTCGGAATGGTGACCAAATCCTTTGAATACAGAACATCCTTTTGCCACGATCAATGTTACCTACAATGTTTTTTTATACATATTTAAATACTCCAGGACTCTTCTGTGTAGTACATAATTAGGTATACATGCCCGGGATTTTTAATAAATGCCTTATACAGTTATCCTATTTCAGGAGGATAGACTAAATTCAAATAATAGAAATCAGATACCTACTTAAGTCAAATCCGTGGTGCTATCCAGTCTATGGACCAGAGCTGACTTTATATCCCATTTCTGAGGCAGACACGAGACTTTTAGCATCAGCTGCTTTTCGGAAGCCCCAAACACCGAAGTTAACTTGAAGTGAGCTGTCAAAAATGTCAATCGCTAGGGATTGACATTTTTGACAGCTCCGGTAGAATGACAGCTCACCTCAAGCTTACTTTAACTAAGTTTTCACTGTGAGATTTTTATAGAATATACCCGCTGTATCGTGTCTGCTGTGGTTCTAACCAACACCCTAATTGTGTTATACACCATCTATCGCAATCTGGATCATTTTGAAGCCTATTGCTAATAAATTGCTTCAAATGTTCGAAAAAAAAACTGCTGAACTATGTAAATAACACAATGTATGTTGTTGAACTGTCAAAATGAAAGCTATTCCTATTGTTAGTATGTTACGCAATTACCCCGCGGTTGTTACCTACATATTTATCAGAAATTAATTGCACATATTTATGTAATTAGTTACTGATGTATCTCACCTACATAAGATTACTATCTTATTAAAGTAATCTTAACAAAAGCTTCCTTAATCCAGTATAACCTAAAATAATTAAGACGTTAAGGGACCGACATTTCCGTATTGAGCAGAATTCGGGGCCGGACTTCGAACGCCCTTCAATTGTCATTTACTATTTGTTCAGATTAGTCGGAATGCAGAAGTTTTTAGACTTACGGTCATTCTTAGGGCAAGGTTAAAATTTAATGATTTGCCGATTTAGTCGAGTGGTATTTGACTCAAATAATTAAATAACGGAACCGCTGAGGTGTAATTAGAGGGTACGTAATACTGAGAAAATAAATCTAAGTTAACTGTAACATTTTATTGGGTATAAAAATATCTTATTAAACTATACATACATACAAAAATTCCTAATGAACCACTCTTGTAGGGATGTAAAAGCAGTACGCTAACTAATTAATTGAAAGTTTTCCTTGGCCAATATACGGTACCACATCGAATATTTATTTATGCGAATTATTATAAATCATCATCATCCTCATCATCTACCCGCCTTTTCCCAACTTCAGAGTCAGCTTCCAGTCTAACCGGATGCAGCAAATTATCATTTAAACATCAAGTTCATTATTTACACACGGCAAAAGAACTATTTCGTGTGCAAAAATAATGTTCTGTTAGCGTTCATTAATTATTTGTTTTGTAATATTCCAAATAGCCAATGCACTTATCATTATTATTATTGTATTCTATTCATATTATAATCAGATACCAAGCAATCAATAAGTCAGTTATAAATTATTGACTGCATCTGTTATAAGATCATGCCCAAATGCGGGCCTGTAAAGATTAATGTTTTGCTGACAAGTGAATATTACAATGCGGTCTAGATTTACATGAATCAAATACCAACGTCTAGCATTTATTAAAAGTAGTGTCAGTCTCACGCCTTCACTTATTGAATAGGTACTTAAGTCTTTGAATTTTCACATAAGTATTTGAATTTGCCATTCATCTTCTCTTGCCAGCTTTAATCATCATTATGATCACCATCATCATCACCATCATCATCATAATCATTGGCAGCCTTGTTCCAACCACTGCTGCGTATAGGCCTCCTCCCTTTTGTGCCATGTCTCCCTGGTCCATGCGAGTCACATCCAGGTCTTCCCCGCGATCTTCTGTAGGTCGTCCACCCACCTGGCCATTGATCATATAATTATTATCATTCTAAAAGATCTATTATGTTGACCGTTGGATCATCGTCCTTGTCATTGTACAGGTTGGTTTTTTTAAAGACGAATGAATTTTTTTTTCAAAATTCATAAGTCGTGTTGACAAAATACAAGAACTGAACTTAACGGAATAACAATTGCTAAGACTGAAAAACAGCGGGTTATTGGCGTAACACATTATCAATAAGTAGCAATGGGTTTCATTTTGACAGTTCAACAACATTCATTGCGTTATTTACGTTGTTGAGCAGACAAATTTTTCGAACATATCAAGCAATGGATTAGCAATATCCTTCAAAATCATTCACATTGTGATTGAAGTGTTTTACGTAATTAGGGTGCTGGACGTTGTTTATTTTACAAATATAAATATCAAATACAGCTATTTGCTTATGGGTCAAAGGAATTGTATGCTCTATATTGAATCGACACACACACACACACACACACAGACACAACACACACACATCACAGTTACTATACCTTATTATAGAATACATATAATAATAACATATATATGTATATAACAACTCACAAGTAATTATTAAGCTAAGCATACGTTAACATGATAATTACAATTAATTATACAGGTCGATGTTTTATTAATTTTTCATTGTTATGCAAAAAACTAGTGTTTTTATTATTAATTTAATTGATTGCCGGCATGCAAAGGATTGCATGATCGGATGTTAGTTAATTATTTAGCAGCCACGGCCTTGTATACGGGTAGATACCCATCACGTTTGCGGAGCCTTGACTCTGTATAATTGCTCTAGGATGTTGTGATCCCTACCAACTGCAACACAACAAAGTAATTTTCAAGAAAAACCGTTTTAGCATCAAATACTGCCCTACTCTTGAATATTAATCAACGGGTAACGATTGCCCAGAAGATTGGCGTTCTACTGTACTTTTATATGTTACAGTAATTATTATTTCCAAAATTAATAACCAAGTGTCGCGTGTCGTGGCGGAAGTGCGAGACTTTAAGTCCACGAAGGTCTATATTAAAATGTACAGATGCAGTATATTTTAATAAAACTTGCCAAGTCTAATGCTGCCCACGGTCTATTTTGAATGACGTAAAACCATTAGCTAACTCTAAAATATCATATGTATTAAGTATATATATACAAGTATATAAAAAAGGGGAAAAGATAAGATAAGATTAGATAATATTTATCATTAGGTTTTTTTTATGATATATATTATATAAAAAAAAAAATATATATATATATATTTGGGAAAACAACCAGTAGTATCCTAGGCATAAACAATGTAGTCTAAAATTAAAGTGAACAATTATACTACCCACAACATTTTCCACAGATTACTATTTTATATAATAAAAACAAACTGTTAGCAAACGTTAACTGTAATAGGGCTAACTTAATAAAAAAGACGTTAAAAGAAAAAGGTTAAACTAGGTATATTCTATAAAAGAAGTAACAAACAAAAAATAATAAAAAATAAAACAAGAGAAAACAAAATTCAAGAAAATAAAACAAAATTCTAATTCTATTAATTTAGGGCTCGTAGGGCATCTACTAACTTCGTTCCCATTGCTGTGTCAGTGGGTAAAGAGCCCTAAAGGCTGGCAGCGTGGCCACGTTGGATGGCAACGCCTTTTATGTCTGGAGGCATTTAGGTACTAAGTTCTATTTACGTTTTTATTATTTATTTCTGCTTGAGTATAGTTTTCAATGTTTTTGTTGGTATATTGGCGTGTGCTACCTGTCACATGGTAAATAATTTAATTTAATGTTTTGTGTTTCGTAATGTTGATTACTTACTATTGTATAGAATCCGTTCTCTCTCGAAAAAGCTTGAAAAAAGCATGCAGATGAAGCAACTTTTTGTCGGCATTTACAGAGAAATTAAATCTGAAAAAAAAATATGTAATCTAAATGATCTATTACGTAATTTGGTTTAGCCATAATTTTTCTATCGGTATCACAAAATAAAATAAAAATACACCAAATCACCTCCAAATCATTGGGATGAAACCATTTTTCTCCTTCGTTTTTTATTAAAAGAGTATAAAAAAAATATCTACTGCTTTGCAATACAAAGGAAAATGATTTGGTTTTGTTACTTTTTTTAAATATGTATTATTTTATTGTAATAAATTAAAAAGGCGTCCGATTAATGACTGCGTCTACATCACCCCCGCACTCGTCCTTAGATTCAGTTGGTCGTTAGCTCCGCCCAAATGCTCAAGGTTATTGGCATTATTACAAGCCTTAACAGACAGCGGTGCTCTGTGGGAGTTTGTTGCGCTACTTCTTCTTCCCAGGTAAAGCACTAGGATTTGGAGTAGGGCGGGCGTTTTGGGGGACTGTCTTATGTAATTTTGGATGTTTCTAAAAGTGCTGATTGTCAGCTAATCAAATCAAAATATTTTATTTCACATAAACCAACATGGGCACTTACGAAACGTCAGAAGTTAGGTGCACGGTTCCAATTGGTTGTTTCCTATGGAGAAGAGCCGGCAAGAAACTCCACGGTTACTCTTTTAAAAATAAGGGGCTTTTACAATGTTTCCAATTACAGTGTTGATAGATATGGGAGGACAGTGTAGGCCTGTCAACAAGTAACAGGTACTCAACAAAATATAAAAAGGTCCACAAATCTACAGTCTACAAGTTAGGCCTACAACGTTCTTACATTCACAAAACTTTTTTACAATAAAAACTTTTTTGCAAAAAAACAACCGACTTCCAAAAAAAACACTAAAAGACGTGAAAAATAACTTTAATTTCGGAAGTCGGTGCCTTTGGTTTTGTATTTTCGTGTTTGGCCACCGACTTCCGAAATTAAAGTTATTTTTCACGTCTTTTAGTGTTTTTTTTGGAAGTCGGTTGTTTTTTTGCAAAAAAGTTTTTATTTTTCACTTTTTAGTTGCGGTACCTACCCCACACAAATTCGTATACCACTACTTGGTGTGTAAATAACAGTGACAGGAAATTATTAACACATCATCCATATAAACTAAGTCGAAAAAATCTGCAGTATTAAGGATAACTCAAAAACTACTGGTCAGACCTTGATCAAATTTAAATGGGACCACATGTGAAGCACCACCTATCAAATAAAAAAAGAATCATCCAAATCGGTTCACCCAGAAAAAAGTTATGAGCTAACACACATAAAAAAAAAAAAAAAAAAAAAAAAAAAAAAACATACAGACGAATTGAGAACCTCCTCCTTTTTGTGAAGTCGGTTAAAAAAGCAACCGACTTCCAAAAAAAATACTAAAAGACGTGAAAAATAACTTTAATTTCGGAAGTCGGTGGCCAAACACGAAAATACAAAACCAAAGGCACCGACTTCCGAAATTAAAGTTATTTTTCACGTCTTTTAGTATTTTTTTTGGAAGTCGGTTGCTTTTTTGTAAAAAAGTTTTTATTTTTCACTTTTTAGTGGCGGTACCTACCCCACACAAATTCGTATACCACTACTTGGTGTGTAAATAACAGTGACAGGAAATTATTAACACATCATCCATATAAAGTAAGTGGAAAAAATCTGCAGTATTAAGGATAACTCAAAAACTACTGCTCAGACCTTGATCAAATTTAAATGGGACCACATGTGAAGCACCACCTATCAAATAAAAAAAGAATCATCCAAATCGGTTCACCCAGAAAAAAGTTATGAGCTAACAGACATAAAAAAAAAAAAAAACATTCAGACGAATTGAGAACCTCCTCCTTTTTGTGAAGTCGGTTAAAAATATAGAAGAATCTATATAAAAATAAAAGCCTATTTAGACCAAATGACATGATTGCCATTATAACTGTAAAAAATCTGAATCAAAATCCTATCCACAAAAGCCATATATATAAGGAGTTGAAATAAGAATCTGAGGTATATTATGTCAAAGAAGTAAGTAAATAGAAACAAAAATCTTCGAAAATCTTTTCTTCAAAAATTTTATTTTTATTTTTATGGTGTACATAATAAAGAGTATTCTATTCTATTCTACTGACTATCATTTTGGTGTCATCATAGTTTCAAATTTAAACTCATGAACATTTAAAAATAAACAGAGCTTTTTACTAAAAAGTGCAGTGTGGCTAGATTTAGGAATCCGGAAGTGTATTATTTATGTAATTATCTATACTAATATTCTAAAGAGGTAAAATTTGTTTGTTAGGCCATATGTAGGGGTAATCTCTGGAACTACCAGTTGGATTTGATAGCTCAATTCTTGAGGAAGGTTATAGGCTATTTAACATCACGCTATGGCCCTTAAGAGCCGAGCAAAAATAAAAATAGTCGGAAAGAACGTTAAGCAAAAACGAGGTAATAGCGCGGGCGGGCGATGCGTTGCGACGGGGTGGGTCGGGGTGGCAATAAATATCATGAGGACTTAGTTGCGGGCAGAAGCTAGTTTATCACATACCAATGATGCTTTCGGCCAGGTCCTACGACTGCAATAGGCTGAGCCTGATCAGGGAGACAATTCCTGTATTTTTTTAAAGAACGTTCTCAATCTGTTCAAAATACGTCTCATTTTACCTACATCTTCGAAGAGATGAGATTGCGACTACGTTTTTATATACAAGAATTGGTCATCTGATTAGCAAATAACATTAGTTCATTAAAAACTGGCATATATTTAACACAGCGACAAATTAATCTGAATTTAGGATTAACAGCTACAGCGAAGAATAATTTTAAGTAGAAAGTACCAGCTTATTAATCAGTTGTTAGCTTTGTTTTGATTTAAACTGGCATCGAGTTTTTTGTTTTCGTGAGACCTCCTAATTCAGAATGTCAATAATAATAAGGCGTAGCCCACGGCGCTCCGCTTAGCGGAGCTCTTACTTCAGGGTGGTTTAATAAAGTCTACCCCGCTAGCCCCTTCTAACCTAACCTATGCGAGTCAAGGTACCCTAAGTCCCGAGCTCGCTTCGCTCGCTCTTGCATCTTATCCCACTGTTCATATTAGTCGCCATATAATTATTTATAGTACCTCGCCTATGATTTCTAGTAACAATAATAAAGGCTCGTGCACACTGGCGCGACGCGACAGCCCGACACAACGGCGCCGCTCGTCGCGCTGCACGCGATGCCTTTGTGTACGCTGTCGCGTCGCGCCAGTGTGTACGAGCCTTAATTCGCCCTTTAAGTTGTTAGTCGCCTGAAAAATAATTAACCTTAAAAAATCAAGCTTGCATAATATTTGCAAAATGTCCCAGAAATAAAATGCCTTCATTTGGAAACCCTCTAGGTTATAATATAATATGCATGGGAACTACCGGTTCCTTTTATATACATATCTAGATTTACAAGTACCAGTTGTAGGTATTAAATGTATACTATAAATGTTGTGTTGTATAATTATACGCTGTTAAGTGTCAACTGAGGTCGTTGCTTCGTTCCGTATACGATCGCCGCGAGCTATATTGGCAAGTCGTACCGAGAGTATAAAGTAAAAAGTTTTTTTTTGTAAGGACATATAAAGCCTAATGTCTAATGCTTACTTCTTTACTACATGCCTAGTAAGGAAATAAAGCATCAGGCTTAATTTGATTGACTGGTTGCGGAAATGGCATGGAATCTTAAGAGTTATAAAAAGTGAATAAGTTTATGTAACGTTGACATTGAACTTAGTCACGGTTGCTAAAACATTATTTAATCAGCCGCCATGACTGGTTTTTTAGTATCAACTAGTCACAACACCTACCGGGTAATTGCGTAACACACTAACTGTAGGAATAGGTTTCATTTTGACAGTTCAACAACATTCATTGCGTTGTTTACGTTGTTGAGCAGACATTTTTTCGAACATATGAAGCAATGAATTAGTAATAGGCTTCTAAATGATTCAGATTGTGATTAATAGTGTGTTACTGATTAAGATATACCATCGGAGTCTGGCGTACGTTGTGTAAAAGCCTGATCAAGTATCTGATTATAAAATTTGTTTTCAGATCTCATGGTTTAGTTTTATTGGTTAATTAATAATTTGGGAATTGGATAACGAAAGCGTCACAACTTAATATTGCTTTGCCATTCGTAACTTTTCTGTTAAAATCATTAGTTTCTTTAAATCCGTCATTTTACGATGTCTATTAATCTATCTTACCTACAGTACAACTATTTTCTTAATGCCCCTCGGCAAACTTCGTGTTTCTTCAGTTAGTCAGTTATATTAAGTTAAAAGAGTATTATCAGAGTCGATTGAGAGCGTCCGGTCTGCACCAAGTGCAAAGGCAACTGATAGAAATCCGAGGACTGATGAAACACGAAGTTTCCCGAGGGACATTTAGAAAATAAATGTACTGTACAGCAGTGCTACTTATATACTACTTACATATACGAGTATCTACTCGTATGTATACATTAAATACTACAAAAGTAGCAGAAACAGAGGGCTTAGACAAAGTAACATTCGATTAGCGATGACGCTAGTAGAAAAGCCAAAAAATGTATGTGTTTGACATAAGCTATCGAAATGTCACGTGATCATAGGTCAACGAATAGAAATTAGCTAGACAATGTTAACATCATTCGACTCTTTGAAACGTCGAACGATTACTTGCATGATATGCGTAGCCAAGTGGCAGTTTTTGACAAGCGTTATCGCTAGTATTCGATTCTTATGATGGAAACATGAGCGATAGCGATAGCGATTGTAGAAATAGAATCGCTCCGAAGCGAATGCCGTTTGTCTAGGCCCTCTGGTGCAAAAACCAACTCAGTCTGGGCGTCTGGCGAAGGTGTTGAAACACCCTGAAGGTTGCGCCGCGCACCGTTCATAATGATGGGTTGCGCAACCAAGAGCGATACCATGACGAAGTATTTTCCTTTTATTACCAGCAGGAAAATGGGTTAACAGAATCTTAATTAGATTGATGAATGGCGAAAAAGATGCTGCATCACCTAGACTTTAAATCAATGAACAGCATATCTATTCTGTAAAAATATCACCTTGAATACTTAGGTGAAGTAGACTATCATTCCAACCGATGCTAGGGAGTTGATACTATATATTAACAGCAAAAGAAGACCCCGAAATAGATGGGAGGACGAAATAAAACGCACAGCAGTTCCAAATTGGATGATTTCAGCAAAATCCAGAGAAGACTAGCTCACTTTGGAGGAGGCCTTTACCAGTAGAGGGGTTCATACAGAATATCCAAAAAAAAAAACAAAAAAAAAAACTACTTTATTCTTGCTATAAAATCAAAGAAAACATACTAAAACTAAATTATAAAATAAAAATAAACTATTTAATCTATTTATAAAATCCTAAAAACAGTAACATAAAAAAAAAAACCTACACTTTTATGTTCTATGTTACTAACACCACTACTTTGTAAACCAAGATTCTAGAAATATTGGCTTTTTATTTTATATTGACAGCTAGTTTTCACGGTGACATTTTGTCAGAACAGCACTACAGTACTGTCAGCGCTACCAACAGAGATTTGAGTTGGCTCTGAATGCATCTTGACGTCATTCTATTATCATTTTATTTTTCGTTTCATCATGATTCAAGTCTATAAAGTTGCCTATACTTCTAATCTAATCTAACCAGCCTGTGTTGTTCCACTGCTAGGCCAAGGCCTCCTTCTCCCTTTTCCACACAATTCTGCCTTTTGCCAGTTCTTTCGGTAGGAGTCAAGCCCGTCCCGCCATCTGCGTCTGGGTCTGCGTGCCTGTTATGCTTGACCAAAAACCAAAAGACAATTTCAGACACTAAATTGCATGGTCCTCACATGATCTGCGCAAGATTATGGCTCGACTTTAAAAGAGAGTGTGACCCCTGAGTTTGTTTCGGTGCTTAATCTTCTTAGACTATTCGGATAGGAAACACCGACCTCATCTAGTTTTTAAAATATTATTAAAGTATAAAAGTGTTTGTATAAAACTACTTACAGAAATAAATACCATTTAAGTACTCATTTAACTGAAGTAAAAATACCGTAGGTCTATTGCGAAAGTTAATTGGCCTATGTTTCCTTGCAAAAGATAAAATATTTTAACTTCAAACGGATGAATAGTAACATCCTTTTGCCTGCTATAAATAACAAGATTCGTCCACTTAACGTCTGTCAAGTGCTCAAACTCAAATTCAAAGCATTTATTTCAATTAAACCTTTTACAGGCACTTTTGAATAGTCAAGGAGCCGATTAATTAGAAAAAGGAAGCTAGTTGCCCATTCCAAAGCGTAGGAGGTAGTACATTGAAAAGTGTCAACTTTTTTTTTTTGGGAATGGCATCTTGAATGTTAACATAAGAGGTTGTCGGCTGCTTAGAAGGAAAAAGAAAGAAAGAAAATACGTTTATTTGCGGTAGATATGACGCAAATACAAAACACAGATATACAAAAAGAACGAGTTGAGGGAAAATATGCTAATGATAAATGATTTTATTTCTGTAAACTAAATAACCGTAAGCCTTAATAAATTAAGGCCTCCAGCCATGGCATAAAACTTATAAACTAAGCGATTACACGCTAGGGCATCCCCTGTGGGGATACCTCGGCATAGGGCGTCGCTGGGGGAGGGCAGCAAGGTACAGGCTGGATCGGATCAATGCCCCAATACCAGCTTTCGACAAAAATAAATACAACGGATATGTGGAAAGAGAACGGCCGGATTAACCTGCAAAAAATATAAGCGTGACTGCATATTTAATAAAAAAAATCCAATTAAAAAGTACATACAAGACTAGTTATTTTTAATGTAAATCATGGTCAACAAACGGTTAGGTAACTCGCGGTTACTGACCTACGACAACTGCGCAAGCGACGACCGTGGAGTCGATTGTCTGTTGTTATATTTATTTCATAATCAACTGTGATTTTTTATTTGCTTGACCAAAATAACAGCTCCGATCGATAACATTAAGCGATACGTTTTGAGTTCAATGATGGAAAAACTGCCAATGTGTAGAAAATGTTTAGTGAAGAATGTACGAATGTATGTAATTGCAACTGTCATTTTGGTCTAGAAAATTAAAAATCAAAGTTTAGTTCAGATCACGGGTTGGTTTATGTTGATTCATAAAATATGGTTTCCAAATTGTGTTTTCAATATACAAATGATTTTTGGAGTTAGTAGGAGGTACAATATTATGTAGGTATTATGTCAAACTATTTCTTGTTCCAAAATGTGTACTTGAATAACTTAATTTCCCAGTTAACAGATTTAATAGATTACTGTCAGAAAACGAACCAAAACTGACATTTTAGTTCCATTTTCAATTTGATACAAACAATGTCGGGTACCTACACAATTTTACGAAAAAATAATACTGACTTGAAAATGTTGACGTCTGCATGGCTGCTAAATTACAAAGAGCAAACAGCGGTCAGTGGGTCGGCGCGGCGGAGTTGTAAAGAGCAGTTGAGCAGCAAAGAAAACAAAAAAAAATGTTTTTTTTGTACCGACAGTTTTACGTTTTTTTTTCGGAAATTACCAATATTATTGTAGTATCGGGTTAGCGTTGACCATAGAAATCATTTAGGTTCTGAAATACTATGAAGAGGATTGCGGGGCACCTAACCTGTCCAAGTCAGGGTGCCCCAAGTACCGAGCTCGGTTCGCTCGCTCTTGCATCCTAAGTTTTAAAAGAATCCGTTCGACATCATTTTTACGATAAAGGGCTGGTCGGAGACCAAAAACACCAAGATGTTTTAGCCTTATATTTAGGTGTTATATACGATAGAATCAAGAGACAAACGATTTGCGAAAAAATATTTTGTTTTGTTTAAAAAAAAAAATACCTACTTAGGTAAAACAAAAACTCGATGGCCTATTTCTCGGAAACGGTGCGTCGTAGGACCATGCTTTTATAAAGGTAAAAAGTTTATATAGACAAGGTTAACCCGATACTGCAATAAAAATCGTAAATTTACAACAACAAAATAACTAAGTCCTCGCTCCATAGCGCCTCTAAAGCTGCACTCCAATCCAAACAGCACTTAATTCGACTATTATTTCTACACAAAATAAACTAAACAATCTTGACACATATAATTCGTAAAAAAAAAACAAATCACGGTCGTCTCCATGCACGTCGCAGTCCACTGGCCAGTCGCGTATTTTTGACAGTCCACTATTACCCAAGTAGGTCAGGTTCATTCACAATTGTTTAACTTTTTTTCCAGGCTAAGGACTTTGCTATTATGCCTCTCTTGTGTACCGTTATCAAATAATAATAATAGACCTATAATTATTTCTTATTTAACCTCTGGAATTTGTCGTACGTGTATATTTTAGTAAAGAATAACTTATTTTATTTGGCATTCGTTCTTGTTTAATTGACAATTGAGGTTAGTAACTTTAGTATATTTTATCTGTACCGACGGACTAGAAAAAAAAGAAGGACTCCGCGCCACGCGTATCGAAAGTGAAGCACTTTAAGTGCCGGACCGTTTGTACAAACATGCCTCACGCACACATATACACCATAAGGTGCCGACCGGCCACCACTACGGCGTCATTGTAGGTACATATTGTTTACGTCAAGTAATAAACTAAAATAATGCCTGCTTGTGTTGTGAAATGCTGTAAAAATAATTCTACATCCCAGGAAAAGTTTCAAGTAATAACATATCACAAGTAAGATGGTACTTATTTACATACACACACACAGATCGGTACGGTGCTTCACTTTCGATGTGCGTGGCGCGGAGTTCTTCTTTTTTTTCTAGACCGTTTTCTGCAAACGTCGGGCTCGAGGCTAAATGATAGCAACCACACGGGTCGATCGAAGGTTAAGCAACGCTTGCCGCGGTCGGTTCGTAGGTGGGTGACCAGCCATTAAATATCAAGACACCTCCGTGCGTCGGAAAGCACGTTAAGCTGTTGGTCCTGGTATTCGGAGATCTTTGACAGTCGTTACGGGTAGCGTTACCAAGGGATATCGTATTACCCAGTAAATAGGGTTGTGGAGGTTAGATAGGCAGTCCCTCTATGTAAAATATTGGTACTCAGCTGCACCCGGTCAGACTGGAAGCTGACCTCAACATAATGAGCAAAAGGCAGGCAGATGATAATGAATGAACTAAGTAAACAGTTTCGTGTAAACAATACGATGACATAGTTGTAACTTTAATTGTTTATTGGCCATTTTATAAACTATGTCGAACTTATCGATGATTATCATGATTAGCTTAGATTCGTTTTTATTAAAATTCTTGGGATACTTATCAGACAAAAACCTACGGCTTTGCACGGGTGGTTTTTGCTCAGCTAATAGGGTAACAATGTAAAAAACTTATGACACTTTCTTCATTTTTATCCTTTATTAAACCAGCGGGGTAATTACGTAACACACTAATAGTAGGAATGGGTTTCATTTTGACAGTTCAACAACATTCATTGCGTTATTTACGTTGTTGAGCAGACATATATTTCGAACATATGAAGCAATGGATTAGCAATAGGCTTCAAAATGATTCAGATTGCGATAGATAGTGTGTTACGTAATTAGGGTGCAGGTCAATTAAAATCTAGCCTATGAGCCTAATAAGAAATTTTAATCTAACTTATTTATTTACGTGATAATTATTTTAAAGCTTAGAATGTTGATTGTAATTTACACAAGTCCGTTTCACTTTCATGACGTCTGATTATAATGATATAAATGGTTCTGTGAGAGAAACTTATTTATTTACGTGAATAATTATTTTAAAGCTTAGAATAGTGTTGATTGTAATTTACACAAGTCCGTTCCAATTTCATGAAGTCTGATTATAATGATATAAATGGTTCTGTGAGAGAAAGTATGCAAGGGAGTCCACTGTTCCATGTTAGTTTTAAATTAGATTCTAAACAACTTATAATTGTCAACGTAATAATTGTTTCTATGTTAATTAACGTAATTGGTGTTGTACCGTTTTAATTAACTATAAATAAATAAATAAATAAAATAAACACTTTGTTCATGTGTTATTGTCACTATTATTTCTGAACTTTTAATACTACACTAACTCAAAAGATTTTGTCTACTACTTAAATTCTGAAAACTTTATTAAAATCCGTTTAGTACTTTTTGTGATTAGCGTTTGCAAACAGAACCGGCTAACTTTACTTTAAACTTTCATTGTTTCTCCTAGTGTTTATTCTTGTACAGTCACCAGCACATCAAGTTACCACAAACTGTCAGATTTCCTCATTCGATTTTGAACTTAAATATCAACATTTTGGGCACGCCACAATTGCGGCGGTAAGTCCCCTCTTTGAGGAGTGGTTTGAGAGGCGCCACGGCGTCCTCACCTTCCGCCTGACGCAGGTCCTCACCGGACATGGTTGTTACTGGAGGTTCCTGTTTCGGATAAGGCGGGAGGAAACGCCCGGGTGTTGTCATTGTGTGGATTGACCAGAGGACACGGTGGAGCATACGGTGGAAGTCTGCCCGGCCACCGTAGGCGCGGGCCTGCGGACGGCGAGCAATGGGCAGCTCGCCGTCCGGTAAGGACCAGGCTCGGGTCGACGGCGCGTTGTGTTCCACGCGCGCCTCAAAGTGATGTCAGCATAATTGACGGGGTCCGATAGGGCCGATGCCTGCCGGGGTCGCGGATTGTTCGAAAGAGTTACCGTGGCCCTGGCGCACAGGCAACTGAAGGAACACGGGTGGGTTTTAGTCAGTAAGAGTCTGACACGCCCTTCTGCTCCGCCCAGAGCGGGAGAGGTCATTTGATGATTTCCCACCCAAAAAAAAAAAAAAACAACATTTTATGGTTTAAAATCGTTTGGAGTAATTTGACAGTTTCGTGTAGCTTGACCTGCTGGCGACTGTACATCTATATATCTGGCTAGCCTTTACCCAATTATGTTGCGGTCAATTTCTAGTCTAACCAGATGCGCTGAATACTAGTATTTTACATGGAGCGACTGCCTATCTGACCTCCACAACCAGGAGGGTAACACGATACATAATAAAATTTAAAGTTTATTAAATTGACACAATTTGCCGTGTCAATTATCGTGCCAATTAGCCATTTCATACAACTGTTAAATAATCACAGTAGTGATTTGAATGTTCGGACAATTTAAGTTGCTAGACAATTTGATTTCCACCTGCCTAAGTAGATAGCCCGTCGATAACATTTTTTTTTTTTTGCGGATTGCTGTAAGGGTTTGCCTGCCGGGGTCGCGGATTGTTCGAAAGAGTTACCGTTGTAAATAAATTATAGGTAGATACCTACCTACTTACCAACCTATAATTTATTTACAAATGATACAGCTGATCCCCATCTCTTATTAGATATAAAGATATCTAATAAGAGATAGGGCGGGGTTGACAAAAATAGCCTAACAAAAGCCGGACAGGCCGGACTTGTATATATTGCGCCCGACTTGTATATATTGCGCCGGACTTGTATATATTGCGCCGGACTTGTATATATTGCGCCGGACTTGTATATATTGCGCCGGACTTGTATATATTGGCCCGGACTTGCATATATTGGGCCGGACTTATATATATTGGCCCGGACTTGTATATATTATATTGGCCCGGACTTGTATATATTGCGCTGGACTTGTATATATTGCGCCGGACTTGTATATATTGGCCCGGACTTGTATATATTGGACTGGACACGATTATTAAAAGCCGGACATATCCGGCTAAATCCGCACACCTGGCAACCCTTTGTACGGTAGTTTATTTGTGTCAGGATATATACAACTCAAAACAGTTGCTTAGGCTTTTTCGATTATAAGTTTGTAGTCAATTTGATAAACTATTAATTTTCCTGTCTTTACCTATAAATTAGTAGTACCTTGCCAATACAAAATAAATTATTAGTTTTAAATGTCTACAAGATTTTATCTATCCTTCGATTTCAATTAATGCCTTCATTCATCAATTTTGTTAAAGTTTCTCTATCGGAGTCAAGAGCGACAAATTGTGTTTAAATTTATTGAAGCATTGTTTCACCAACCAAAAATCAAAATCAAAATATTTTATTCCACTTATACCAACATGGGCACTTATGAGACGTCAGAAGCAAGGTGCACGGTTCCAATTGGTTGTTTCCTATGGAGAAGAGCCGGCAAGAAACTCCACGGTTACTCTTTTAAAAATAAGGGGTTTTTACAATGTTTCCAATAACAGTGTTGATAGATATGAGAGGACAGTGTAGGCCTGTCAACAAGTAACAGGTACTCAACAAAATATAAAAATGTCCACAAATCTACAGTCTACAAGTTCGGCCTACAACGTTCTCACATTCACAAAATATAGAAGAATCTATATAAAAATAAAAACTTATTTAGACCAAATGACAACGATGATCAATCTCTGTTTAACATAATTATATATTATTTTGTTAGTCTTTGACATGCCTTTAAGGACTCCTGTCTCGCTTATAAAGAGTTATCCATAATTTTCATGTCATATAATTAGTCATTTCAAAAAAATGTTAATTATAGTCATTTAGTCAAGATTCCTGTGTCATACCTACTTACTTTAGGACAAACTTCAATACCTCCTATTTATAATTAGCCTATAATGTTCCCACTGCTGGGACACAGGCCTCCTCTCTTTGAGAGGGAGTGGGCCTTAATCCACCACGCGGGCCCAGTGCGGGTTGGTAGATTCCACATGTTTCCGAATTTTTGGTTCTAGGACATGCCGGTTTCCTCACGATGTTTTCCTTTACCGTTTTGAGGGCAGTGCTCCAATAACTCCTATGGGTATTTTATAAACATATTTTTTTAGCCAACACAGGCTATTTATTTCATTCCATTGTTGCACAGCTGATAGTTACATCGATATTTAGCCCTACTAAGTAAGCAAGTGTAGCACCAGCAATATTCTTCCATGCAAAGACTCCTGAAATCCCCGAAAGGTTAGGCAGAGGAGCACCTATACACCCATATTTCGCCAGTTATGTTTAAGTCCCATTGAAGTGTATATGTATGATCCTTTACTTTAGTAAGTAAGTAAACTCCTTTATGTTATGTAGTGTGTATGCTGAGTTTGCACTATACCTCATATGCGGTATTCTATACTTATTCGTTTAGTTAATTATTATTATTATTATTTATTATTCATCTAGTAACAATAGGCTCATTATTAGGCACACAACTACAATAACAATACACAGACAAATAAAGGAAAATTAATTAAATAAATTATAAATGATAAATAAAAATAATGGTTAATAAATAGTACTTAACACATGTGGTTGTTTCCTTGAAACCACCTTTTAGAAACCCCAACATTACACCATGTAGTAAGGGACGAGCCTATTTCCATCAACCGGGCACAAATCCGGACTCCGGACTGCTACTGAGAGATTCTAGATAGAAAAGCGCAATTACACTTTGCTAGACCCGGGAATCGAACCCAGGACCTGTTGCTCAGCAGTAGCACTTCGGCCACTAGACCAACGAGACTATTAATACTTGGAGTACTTGGAGCTTTTTTAATGTTGTAGTACGTAAGTGCAATTTAATATTGTAATTTTAAGGGTGTGAGCCTGGAGATCTGTCATACAGGTCCCGAACCCAGTATAGACTCCAGCTCTCACAAAGGTTTGAATCCGCTTGTAACTTCGATACTATGTATTAATAATACATATCCACAGAAATCTAGTACCTGTAGGAAAATCTGATCTACAGTATAATCTGAGCTTCAGTAATTTTTTGAAGTTTCTACGCAAGCAAAAGTTTAATTTCCAAGAAGAATCTTTCACAAATGCAATATTACAATGTAGAATATTTCGAGATCAATACCTTCAGACAAACAACTTCGCTGTATTTTCCAAATAAAGGCTCGTTCACCCTGACGCGACGCGACAGCGGGACACAATGTCACCGCGTGTCGCGCGACGAGTGGTGTCTTTGTGTCGTGCTGTCGCGTCGCGCCAGTTTGTGGCAGCTTTAGATGGTAATGTTTGAATGCAATTAAATAACCATGGCCTACCGTACAAAAACCTACACAATATGCAGAAATAATTTGATTTAATAACTCTGACGCATGAAGCCAGCTTTGTAACAAGATTGCATTAAGAGAAACATGTTTCTGCATTGATGTTTATTATTTCCTCATAGTTTCGAAGTAGTTTATGATTGCAGGTATACAATAAACCACCACACCACATGGTTTTATAAATGTTGAATCAAAGATGCGCCTGCGATGATTCTACAAGCAACGACATTAGTGCAACATTTACATTTTAAAACACTCCTAAATATCTCTATTTAATAGAATCAAATTGGGATGAGCCTAAATTCAGATACTGAGAGCACATTCAGGTGTTGTCTATGGCTAGGAAAATAATGGCTTCCTTCTTTGGGGACACCAGACAGGATACCTATAATAATTATGGTCACAGCGCGCAAAAAAATAAAAACCTTTCTAAAACACAATACTTAAAGCGGCAACTCTTAGTTTTATGGCAGGCGTATCTTTTAAAGGGAAGCCGTTATTTTAGGAAGAAGGAAAAGACAAAATAAAGTAAAGAAAAGAGAAAGAATCTACGCGGGTTTTTCTAAGACCTAACACCAGACATCAGGACCAATTCCACCAGGACACCAATGTCCCCACTCTATGTGGTGAGACTCAGAACTATACATACCATAATATTATCCTACCCTCTTCCCTTGGCGGATCCTCCACCTACCTTCATGAAAATCTTTAATAACATAATTACTTTTAACTAGTAGCCACTTTAAGTAGATAATAAACAACAATAATGAATGCCTCACGCATTGCTCGATGACTAATAAAGTTTAATTAATGGCTAATCACACCTAAGTTAATATTACTGTCTAACACAAAAAGCTAAGTAACCCAAGGCTTTAGGCTAAGAACACACAAGTTACATCTACAATTTATTAATTAATGAATGACATGGAGTCGTGAGGTCATAGGCAAAATTACTAGCCATTTAGCTGAAAAGAAAACCGGAAATCACTCCAAACAGGTATCTACCTACTTGATTTGCTAAAACCGGACTCCTAGGTCGTCTGACAAAGTGTTATTGGGTATTTCTATCAGAATTTTCACAGAAGCATCTCGGGTTCCTATGGAATCGTGCCCAGTTGATGGCACGACGATACGATACTCGACGTCTTCTTATACAATGGGACTTAAGCGGGGTATACAGTGACAAAAAAGGGCCAAACCTAGGCAAGAAACATCTAGGATGAGAAGGTATTTTATACGTGCGTCCTAAAGGAAGTCCGGAAGACAACACCGGAGTATTTACAGGTAGAAAAAAACTATCTGAACCTGCCAAAGAAACTGCTAAACTCCTAAAGGTATCAAAGGAAATAAAAAATTGGTTGGAAATTGACCGTTGTATGTCGTCATTCATTATTATCGACTAGCTGTTGCTAGCGACTTCGTCTGCGATCCAGGATAAAAAGCCAAAGTCCTTAACCAGGTCATGGTCTATCTGTGTGCCAAATTATTAGTTAGGATTAAAATTTCAGTAAGTAGCAAACTTCATTCGTGTATGCTAAACGTTAATGTTTCCTTCAATGAAATCACAGCACATTCCTAACTAGTAATTGATGGTCAATTGAGCCTATTATTCAATAAATATGCTCTTGTGAGCTATTCAGGACGAATTGAAGCTGTTGAATAAGACCTAGTTATTAGGTTATTTGACTAATAGAGGGTCTGCTATGATTTATAGCGACTACTACGTTTTAGTATGGGTAGGTGGCGTTTTAGACTTGAGACACTTAACGTTCTTCTCGGCGTCAGTGGAATAACCAACTGTACAACTACGTCTATAAATTCAGGTTCAAAAGAAAAGTCTTTTGAACCTGAGTTGATAGACTTAGTTGTACGGTTAAAATATTTGGTTGATTTTCGACTAATGTCTTTAAAAGACAGATGTGAGAAGGCACAAGTAATAATACTTGTAGTTAAGTTAGTTTGTAAGTTTTACTAACATAGTTTTTAAGTCGTTGTCTACATTGATTGTGTGTACTTTTATGTATGATCGCAATAACCCATTAACAACCAAAAACTACACATCTTTGACCAGCGACAATTAAGCAGTGCAGCAGCCAATCGCTCAGTCAGCTGCTCCCATCAAGCCACCAAGTATCCCAATCATTAAAGTTTATTTCTTTATTCACAGATAACCAACCATGGGTTCCCTGCCTCGGGTCTCCGTAGTTAATGGCACCCGCACTCTGGTACCGGCCGCCCCCCTGCCGAAACACCTCGCTCATCTAGCTGGTAGTGACAACACTGCGCTGGTGTATGCTGGTGAGAGTCTTTACACTATGGGCCATGGGCTCCCTGTCTCAGTTATTTAGTGACCACAGGACATTTGCTGCCGACTTACTTACTGGAGCACCTATGTCCGGACAGTACCTACCTGTGTCAACTGGAACGTCAAAACGACCGACGCCATGCTTTAGCTAATACAGTCACCAAAAGAGATAAGTAACCTGGGTTGTCGAATATAGTTGAAGTTTACTAAGAAACCGATGGATGTTTTCGAATGATATTTAATTTGATAAATGAACTGTTTGTTTTCTATTAGTTAAGTTAATTTTTATTCGAAAATATCTACAGGTTTCTTACTAAACTTCAACTATATCCGACGGCCTTGGTTACTTATCACATTCGGTGACCGTATATACCTACTTCATGATGGGTACCTACCTATGCTATAGTTGCATTCTCTAACAAGCCTCTGCCTGTTGCAGGATAAAATTTTATCCCAGGATTGTCGCCTAAGTAGTCCGGACAAATATATTTATAAAACGTTTTAAAACCTGGGTAATCCTTGTTATGCATGCAGTATTTACAGCCATTGGGTCTTACCATATCTATTGCGAAGTGCCTTACATTGGGCTCTCGTTTTTTACCTACGGAATATTATCATTGATGACATTCATAATCTTCTAGAATCAAAGTGCTAAATACATAATTATTTAGTATTTAAGCACTGTTTTACTTCGATCGTGATTGCTTTTTTAACTTTAGTATTAATAACATAGATTACTCGTACTTCTCCGAAAGAACACATTGACCAAATCTTTTAATAATAATAATAATAATAACTCTTTATTTCGGACTACAGGATCCATATTGTGTTAGTATTGCCTTAACTTATTGTTAGTAAATAATATTTTAAAACAAAAGCGAAAATTAATTTTGTACATGTACGTCTGTACGCACGTGTCTCTCTGCCCAGTGCCTAATAAATGGCCCATCAATTTTGTCCGCCAGAGTAACTAAAATATTGTTCGGACTACCCCGGAATCGCCGCAGCATAGACGCACTTCGCTTGCGCATAATGGCATGAAAGTCATCCAGTCTCGCTTCAGCAAACATGCTTGATGCGCTGCAAAACCGAGGCAGTCCCAACAACATCCTGAGTGCATTATTATATTGGACACGCAGGGCGTTGTAGGCCCTCTGCGTATACCTAACCCACAGGCTGCACGAGTAAAAAGTCTGGCAATAAGCTCTGAAAAGAGTTAGCTTTACTTCCTTGGTGCACCGCGCAAACCTGCGAGCAAGCATATTGCATCGGGCCGCCAACGCCCTACGCTCCCTATCAATATCCTGGTCGTCCGTGAGATCATCCGTGACCACATGACCGAGATATCTAAAATGAGTGACCACCTGCAACGGAATTCCACGCAACGTTACAGGGGGAATATTTGTAGGTGTCTTTTTAGGTACTTTGAACACCATAACTTCACTCTTAGTGGCATTATACCTCAAGCCATGAGCCTCCGCATAACTCTCACAGACAGCCAGCAGTTTTCTTAGACCGCAGATTGATGGGCTGAGCAGCACCATGTCATCAGCATAACTTATGTTATTGATCATCCTTCCATCAATAGAACATCCAACTATGAAACTTTTAAAGTCAATTTATTTTAATTAATGTGAAAATATAAAATTTTCAATATCTTAATTAATACTAACTTTAATTTAAAAAAATATCAAACCCCTTACCAAACCCATTTATGTCGAACATAAAACAGAAGTCAATTGAATTATAGATGAAACAACAAAAATACCAATATTATCAATAATGAAGTAGGTCGTGATGATTGCACGATACTTTTAATAATAAATTCATTTATTGCAGAACCAGTCCATATTAAATTAAAGACACATTAAAAATGAATTAAAAGATTACAATTAAATAAACATTAAAAAAACCATCAATAAAAACATTATAAATTACAATTTTACAATAACAAAATATAAATTAATTAAAATACACTATTTATCTTAGTCTTTTAGGTTTGGATCCGGAATGCTCAACATGCAGTCTGGTCCAGTACCGCATTAGTGGGCAATCCAGATCCAGATCCACCCTCCATGCGAACAGCTAAAGGTATCTGTTGGAACTGCCTCTATGCGGCGCATCAGGGACACAACTCTTGTGAATAATTGCCGCAAATCCATCTATATTTGCACCCGCAAACATACCTGACGCGCTACGCTTAATGAGTGGTTCTCACATAAAATTAGTATAACCACTGTGTAATGGTATGGTGTAGCGTGAATTAACCCATTAGCCGCTTGTCAGTCATCATTAGTGAATTTATTAGTGGGTGCTGAGTTATTAGATAGGCTACGCTCTTTATTAAGAGATTAATTATATCGTACTTTATGCGGCCTACCTAAATGTCCTTTAAATGTCTTTTAATGTGTATTGCTCGTCGAATCGTTGAGCTCCTTATGTTCCGAGTTGAGCTGCACGATTACTGACAAATGCGTGCACTGACTGGACAGGTCCACTCAAAGCTGTGTGGTTCTTTCCGCGAAAGACTATTTCAGACACAAATCTACATGGTCTTCACATGATCTGACTAAGATTATGTCTGGACTTTAAAAGAGACTGTGACCTTTGAGTTTGTTTCGACTTTTCTTCTCAAAGTAGGCAGACAGGAAACGCCGAACTCATCTAGTTTTTAAAATAATATTGACGTGTAAAAGTGTTTGTACAAACCTACTTACAGAAATAAAATCATTTATCGGTCGGGATCTAAATAAAATGTAAAATCATGTCTGAAAGTGTGCATAGATTTTGTGATAGTGTGTGTTATAAGCTTGTCAGTTATTATTTAGGTACTAATCTTATTTTTTTTTAAATATATTGGTATACTGATACTGTTCAAATTAATGATCATACGACCAAATTTCTTATTTCCTAGCTTTCATTTTGACTGCAACGACAATGCACTCTTTAGAAATGTTTTTTTTTAGAAAACATATTTTCACGCCTGTATTGCCCGAAGAGTTAGGCAGAGGTGTACTGCTATAGTAAACCCACATTTCGCCAATTATATTTAAGCTAAGTCCCATGTAATAGAGGGCGAGCCTATTGCCATCAACCGCGCACAAATCCAGACTCCGGGCTGCTACTGAGAAATACCAGATGGAAAAACCATTATAACTTTGCCCGACCTGGGAATCAATCTCAGAACCTCATGCTCAGGGCCCTAATTCACTATGACCATTTACTGATTCCTTACTTACTTAGTTCTGAGCCACAAGATACAAGCGACGCTTAGTTTGTGGCTCACCGAACATGCAAATAATGTATTCTTACTTTTTGATAAATAAACGTTAAATTATTATTATTATATTACTTCGAAACCACATCAATTCCTTATCTAACCACGAGATCTGCTAATAACGTATTTTATAACATACAATAAACGAAACCGTTTCTACGAGACACGATATAGACGTAGTAAGATTACGTGGGGAATAATAATTACCATACAGAATTGGGGCCCAAGAGTACCGCTTGCAATGAGGCAGTCATTAGACCAATGAGGCAATCTTACATATTTAATTAAACTAACTCATACTTCATTTCTCTTTTTACCTGAACAGACGAATACACAGACGTTGCTAGTACATAAATACTAATACCTGACCTCGTAACAGTTACAGCAGATATAAATCAAATAATAGAGAAAAATAAAAAATTACGTCTAGACAAGCATTGACTAATAATATAGTAATTAAAAAAAGGAAGATGATTGTAATCATACCGACGATGATTGCGATGGTCGTGAGTTCAAGGAAATAAAATGAAAATAGTACATTGATAATTAAAATGCATCATTTTACAAAATGATGTTGAATGAATGAATGCTCATCAGTTCTCGGAGATTTATTAAGAACGAAAAGATTTAAGTCCACTTTTTAACGACAATTTAAATTAGCTTTCAACGACACTTTTTTATAAGCCCTGATAAGTTTGATAATTAGAGATAATTAGACTTTCTGAATGGAAAGACTAGAAAGGCAATCACGATAATGCGAGTAGTTAATTTATGGAAAGTTAAATAGTAGTATTAAGTAATTTTAGTGATTACATTCTTTAGTACATCCATCTGGAAACTGCTTTGTAGAACTATCGGAATATGATAATGGTGTAAGTAAATAATTATATCCCGACCTAAGCATCCAGGTTAATCGTTGTTTGATCAATAAAACGTTTAAGACGTAGGGATACGAATAATATAGTTCGTAGCCTTGATCCACAAGTCTTGCTTCTCCTTGCTTGCTTACTTACACATGTAGCACTATGAAATGTTGTGAACACCTTTGAAAACCATCATATTTCTGGCAAATAAATATTATATTCTATTCTATAATACTTGCTCTCGGCTTTCTTATCTATCGAAATGTTGGGTCTTTAAAAGCAGACCTTGAAATACCGGTATTTTTGGGAACTAGCACCATTGGTATTGGTATGATACCGGTACTAGACGTAGTACCTGTAATATTGGTAAATTATATCAGTATCGGTACTGTAACGGTACCAAAACCGATACCAAACAAATATTTCCGTAAATTAGAGTGCAAAAGCAGATATAGCAAGTAAAAAGGATAGTTATTTTTCCACGTACAAATGCGAGATTTAAGGTTCGCGCTGGATACCTGAATTTAGTACTTGTTACGAGTATGTGAAGCACCGGTTCCCGTCTGAACCGGTACCCAGATACCAAAATGGCAAGAACCGCTAAGTACCAACTACCGATACAGAACCTGTACTTTTAGTACCCGTTCTAAGCCCTGTTTAGAAATCACTAGACAAAAATCGCATTTAGAAACACCTGAGTTGATACGAAAGCTAATTAGGAGGTGTGTGGAAATAGAAGACATGAACCGCCAACGGGTAGGAGCACAAAACTTGCACAGAAATCTGAACGACGTACATAATGGATGTTAATTAAAACAGTGACCGATAATATTTAAATACCTAAATAAGTATTATATATGCATATATATGTTGCATTGTTTTAACTTGCTTATTCTACGATTCCAGATGAAACATGCAGTGTACGTGTCAGTTATGCTGAGCTAGAAGCTCGTACCAACTCCCTCGCAAGAGCCATCACGTCGAGAGCAAGACCTTCGGGTGCTAACAGGGATAGTGACTACGTCATCGCTGTGTGTATGCAGCCTTCACATAGGTGAGATCTTGAACTTGACTGAAACTGAACGTGACTTGGTGAGGAGTAACTTCAGTTTTGTCCCTGGGATGTCAACGTACCTGCCTGCGATGCTTCTGGTATTTTAGGTGTTCTCAGACGGAGGTGACGATCAAGTTGGCGGCCTGCTTGGTAGCCAAGAAATATCATAATACAATTTGGAGAAAGGAACTGGAACCATAGTCTTTAACAATAAAAGTATTTGAGACTAAAAAACTATAATTCATTATTTCACTTAAAGGGCGGTTTGTTCATAGCCAGTGCGAGTGCATTCATTGCACTCACTTAAATATCTTTAGGAAATAATAGCTGCTACCCGCGGCTTCGCACGCGTGGATGTCGGAAATTATCCCCCGCGAACGTGCTACCGGGACAAAAAGCTATGTTACTTCTTATAATATCAGCTATCTGCCAGTGAAAGTCCTGTCAAAATCGGTCCAGCTGTTTCGGAGATTAGTCGAAACAAACAGAAAGACAGAAAAAAATTGGTATAAGTACCTTAGATACTTTCATAAGCATTTAGTAAAAAGCTGTTATTTTGACATTACAAACAGACACTTCATTTTAATTTATTTGTATAGATGGGATTGGAAAATGCGGTTCGTTTCTCATTGAAGATTACTTCATCGTTAAGAATTTCTAAAACTTTTTCTATTTATTTTCCAGTACCATCACCACTTTACTGGCAACTTGGAAGGCTGGGGCTGCGTACGTGCCTATGGAACCAAGCTTCCCTCAGGCCAGGATCTCGCACATCCTCAAGGATGCTGAGCCATCTCTTATTATTTATGATGAAACCGGTACGTTACTTCTTCATTACTTTAAGACTCATCAATATACTTTTATATACTTACTCTAACCAATTCTGATAACGATTTCATCGGCAATAACGGTATTTACTGGTAAATGTCGTGTTTTACGTATAAAACACTTTTCACTTATATAAACTTCCTTTTTATTACTCCGTATCAAATATCTCAGATTTTTCTCGTTTAATTCTTTAAAATAATTCTCTGAGTATAAAATATATAAGCGAGGATTTATCGTCCGGTTTTCAGCAAATTCCGCTATGTTCTCCGGGAGTGGTGTACCAGCTGTATCCTACGAAGAGTTAGCACACGAAGCTAGTGGACTGTCAGCTGATGTCGTCCAGGACATGGAAGTACTATCTGCAGCTAAGAGCGAAAGCATCGCTATTGTGCTGTATACTTCTGGAAGCACTGGTATTCCTAAAGGTATTTTTCTATTTGGACGATGTTATAATTTTAATGAAGATTATACTTTTAGTGTACCATATGATTAGTGAACCCTTGTAACAAAATTTTTAAAATATTTCTTTGTCTTTCTTTACGTTTAAGATTATATTTTTAATCACTGCGCTAGTTATATTGATACACGGAAGTGTGACAGCCAAGTTCAGAAAAAAAAACGGACGGCATGATTTTGCTAACTTTCAACATTTTATTTCAGGTTTACTAATAGTAAATAACCTCATCTTTTTCTTTACGTGTCTCTAGGTGTTCGTCTGACCTACGCAGCAATCTGCAACCGCCTCTGGTGGCAGTTCCATACCTTCCCCTACAGTGACACCGAAATCAACTGCGTTTGGAAGACAGCCCTGACCTTCGTGGACTCTGTGTGTGAGATTTGGGGTCCACTGTTACATGGCAGGACGCTGGTGATCCTGTCTAGGGAGACTACTCGGGATCCCCAAAAGCTTGTCAATGTGTTGGCTGATAATCAGGTGAGCACCTAATGATGAATTGTGTATAAGTTGTGTTCTTATCCTTTTTTTTGGGTTTCTGGGACCCAAACACCACAAGGGGTGCAAATCAATTTAATCATCAAATTCAAGACGACAATAAATGCCATACATTCCTAAGTATGTAAAATACTGGTAGCCCAAGTTCGCACGGCCGTTAATATATCGCGGTGGGATTTTATCGCGCACTGGATTTTCAACTCTCGGTGTTGAGCTGAGCGTTGAGAATCTAACAGAGTGCATTTCAGCGCGTCGAAAAAACACACTATTGGATTTTCAATTCTCGGCGCTAAGCAGAGCGTTGAAAATCCAGTGTGCGATAAAATCTCGAACGTGGGCTGACGTAGAATTTTCTGAGAATTGTGTTTTGTACTTTATGTTACCAGTCAGTTGTGCCTAATTACGCAATTTCTATTTCAGATCCAACGTCTAGTACTCGTGCCAACGCTTCTCCGTTCCATCCTCATGTACCTGTCCCTCAAGCCTTCTGAGAGACCTCTTCAGAACCTCAAACTCTGGGTCTGCTCCGGAGAGACCCTCAGCAAGGACCTAGCAGCACAGTTCTTCAAGAACTTTGGAGATCAGAACGGTTATAAGCTTGCCAACTTCTATGGCAGCACTGAAGTGATGGGAGATGTGACTTATTACGTCTTGGAGAACACCAGCCAGCTTGATATTCACCCTACTATTCCTATTGGTAAGTTATTTTAAACTGGAATTATATTTTAATACTTTTTAGGATGGTTTTTAATGTTTTTCTTAACTCACTATTTTATTTGTTTAAATGATGAAGTCACTGTGATAGAATATCACCTTTTTGTTAAAACTTAAACAAATGGTAAAACAATTTTAATCTAAAATCCAGATGATATCTTCATACCAAATTTTCTTTCGACAGGTGCTCCCCTAGACAATTGCGCTGTATACCTGTTAGACGAAGAGATGAACCCTGCTAGGGAGTCAGAGCCTGGTGAAGTGTGGGTGGCTGGATCTAACCTGGCAGCTGGGTACGTGGGTGGACAGGGAGCTGATAAGTTCGTTGACAACCCTCATGCCGCACACCCAGGTATTTATTAAAAGAGCTTATTACAGTTTTTTCCTAAATCAGTTTAATCTTTGAATTAACTTGATGTCCTATTTTCGTATTAAAATTGTCTAACGTTCCTAATCAAAAACTTTGTTATTTGCCCGCTCTTAAACATTAGTCTCCTGCTGCTGTTTATCGTAAACCACAACATTCACAAGATGTCATATTTGTATTATCAAAAAAATATTTAATATGCTGCACCTCCTTAGATTTCGGCCGTCTATACCGCACTGGCGACTTCGGTGTGCTGCAAAAGGGAGTGATCCTTTATGCTGGTCGTACAGACTCTCAGATCAAGATCAGAGGACACCGGGTTGACCTGCAGGAGGTCGATCGCGCTGTGGCTGGAGTTGATGGTGTAGATAAATGTGAGTAGTGCTAGTATGACGTAAAAGTATAATAATGATAATGCTTCTACTCCTGCTCCATAGGACAATTTAGAGTCTAGACAAAATCAAATTGATTGCTATTTTAATTGTATTTTTTTATGACATTAATTTTTCATTCTGTGATTACTTTAACTCACTGACTTTAAAATTTTATTGCTGCTTTTACAATGTTTGTAAAATATGTGAGCACCATGTATCTATCACAATAATTAATTTATCTGTCATTGCTTCATTTTTCATTATTTTTACCTATTGTGGTAAGTAGTAATTTTTATTTTAGGTTCTTCTCATATACCTATGTATAATGATATAATTAATGTGTACAAAATATTGTGAAACATTTTAAAAGACTAACGGTGGTGACTCTTACCCAGTCTTCTCCATACGAAACTATCTTTTGGAAGGGGCAACTAGAATCAATTCTATTTTCTTGTTAAATTTTGACGTTCAAAAGTGACTTTTGTGTGCCTATTTGAAATAAACGAGTTGACTTTGAGTTTGAATGATATATGTTCTAAATATACTCAAAATGTAAATAACGTTTTAGCCTTAGAAAGAAAGAGAACATCATATTACAAATAGCCGTGAATCACATTAACATACGAGTAAATGTTCTTTGCATTGGAATAGGGTACCCTTGATTATTTTTTATTTCTTGTTACCCAGCCGTGGTGCTATGCTACGGCCTGGACTATGGCAACCCCGAGATCCTGTCCTTCGTCACCACCAAACCTGAAGCTAGAATAGCTGCACAACACATCGAAGCTGCCTTGAAGAACAGCTTGACACATTACATGATTCCACAGGTAATATTTTATGGATTAATGATTGTGACTAATAAGTGTAGATTTGAAAATAGCTAGGAAATAATACGTGGCAGAATAATCCTTTTCAATATTTGAAACAAAATTAGATTTGGCAAACAATTTAATATGTATCTAAATGTTTCTAGGTTATTGAAGTGGAGAGCATACCCCTGTTAGTCAACGGTAAAGTGGACCGACAAGCCCTACTTAAAATGTATGAGAACACCAACAATAACGGTAAGAATAACGATATTTAAGTAGAAGTATAATCCAAATATGCTGTAAGAAACCATACATATCAAAATAATGATCCATAACCACTAAAAGCATCTGCACGTCCAGTACAGTCGCTTATGAATGGAAAAGAAAGCCGGGGAAACTCAAATCGATGGTGTATGTAATAAAATCGATAAACTCGCTGCGATATGGACTAATTGTATGGGGAAATAGTACCGACCTTATTAGAGCATTTGTCGCTCATAAGAAATGTGTTCGAGCTATTCAGGGCTTTCCACCTGACGTATCTTGTCGACCAATATTTAAAAAACTCGGTCTGCTACCTCTACTCTCACTATATCTATATGAAACATGTATGTTTGTACGGAAACACAAAGATCTATTCTGAACGGCAGCAGAGGTAAGCTCTAGGAATCGCCGTGACAAATCTAGACAGGTTTTAGAGGAAATCCCTCGATTAACAAAACATAGTAAAAGCTGTTTAGCTATGGCTGTACGTATATATAAAAAAAATACCATGTAAACTTAAATGACTAAATAGCAGTCTGTTTAAAATTCACTTGTTTAAATGGCTAAATGCTAATATTTTTTATAGCATTAAGGAATACTTTCAAAGTCAAAGTCAAAGTCAAAGTATTTATTCGTGTGCTTTTTGGTGATACAACAGGTCTTACAGTAATTTTATGGAAACTCAAAAAGCTACCCATTAGGCATACACGTTTTAACAATATCAGAAATTAAAATTGATTTACATTGAAATACAAAACAAAAATGTCAAAATTGATTTACATTGAAATGCAAACAAAAGAGAATTGATATATTAAATAAAAATGTCAAAATTGAGATAACATCATATTAGAATACCTACAATTAATTATTATTACAAAAATTAAAATACAATCAGTTAGTCAAGCATAAATATATAATTGTCAGTTTTTACACTTTGTCAAGAAGGAATTCGCCAATGGTATAGTAGCATTTTTCAATTAAAAAATCATTCAGTTTTCGTTTAAATTGTATCAAATTCAAATCTTTGATAGCATTTGGTATTTTATTATATATTTTTGGTGCCATGCAGATAATGCTTTTATGCATAAGGGCCGTCTTTGAGGCTCTTAGACATAGTTCGTGTCGATATTCCGGTCTTGTTGATCTATAACGTTCCTCAGAAGCTTTTTTAAATAATTTACTGTTTTTCTTGACGAACAATGCAGTCTCGTATATATAAAGGCAAGGTAATGTCAATATCCTAAGGGATTTAAAATGAGGTTTACAACTATCTGTTTGTTTTAAATTACACATCGATCTAATGCACCTCTTCTGAGCTTTAAAAACGTTATTTTTCTCACATGAATTTGCCCAAAAAATTACTCCGTATCGTAATGTGGAATCTACATAGCCATAATATGCAGCTATAACAGCTGCCTGACTTACTACTTTCTTAAGCTTGAATAGAGCAAAGGCGAAGCGACTTAATTTTTTTATGAGGATTGATGCATGTTCTTTCCAAGTCAGTTTAGAGTCAATAGTCAAACCTAGAAATTTTATATGTTCTACTTCTTCAATTTTGTTATCGTCAATTAATATATTTATGTCAGGAGTAGTTACTCTCTGTCTAAACTGCATAATTTTTGTCTTACTTAAATTTAATTTCAAATTATTATGGTCAAGCCAATTAATTGATTGTTGCAATGAGTCTTTGATGTCACATTCATAGTCACTATTTTTATTTTGTCTAACAATGATCGTACTGTCATCAGCAAAAAGAACCATAGGAAAACTGACATGTTTTGGGAAGTCGTTTATGTAAACCAAAAATAATGGCGGTCCTAATACGCTGCCCTGTGGTACGCCAAAAATGATTTCACGTTTTTCGGATACATATTTAAATTCCTTTTTTTCTTTTATAGAAATTCGTTTAATTTCCGTACACTGTGTTCTACTGTCCAGGTAAGATTGTATAAGGGAAAGTGCTTTTCCCCTTATTCCATGCGCATTAAGTTTCCGTAGGAGAGTATTATGATCAACTAAATCGAAAGCCTTCGTCATGTCCATAAATATAGCACTAATAGGAATTCTTTTATCGATATCTGTCATTATAATATTAAGGAAATCATAGATAGCCAGATTTATGGATTTATTTTTTCTGAAACACTTTGAACATAAGTTGTGTTAATCATTTTACATGCTTTAGTCTTAAGCAAAACATGTATGATCTCATTCTTAACTAATGTAACACCTTCGTATACCATGTTTCATGCAAATAAATAACTAAATAGTAGATGTAGTTATTTTATATCCGAGAGAAATAAAGAACAATAAATGAAACTTTTTTATCTTCTAGATGACTCAGAAATCCCTCTAGACATCGACTACTCCTCCGTACCTCCGTCGGATATGCAAGCTGCCACAGTTCTGCTTGAGACGGTCGGCGAAGTCCTTGGTCGTGCCGCTCGCGGCGCCATCTCTGTGAGGGCTGGCTTCTACGAGTTAGGAGGGAACTCGCTCAACTCTATCTATACTATCACCAGGTTGAGGGATAAGGGTTACTTTATTGGTAAGTTTGGCTTTGTTAGCATTTTTAAGAGAGACGACATCTTGATTTTATATCTTGATTAGTTTAACGAAAAACTGTGCACAATCATGTGATAGTTTGAAAGGAATAAAAGTTAAAAAGGTATAATAATAAATAATAATAATTCATTTATTTCATACATAGTCCATACATTAATTATATAAAAATAAAATCGTAAAAAACACATAACATTAAAATTATCAGCAACAAATTAAAATAAATTTCAAAATTACACATACACATTAGAACAAAAACTGCAATATAGAATTTAATGACAAATTAATGATTTATTTCCAATATGATTCCGTTATTAGAATTACAAGCTAAACATTAAGTCAGTAAATATAAAATAAAATTCAAGTAAATGTTACTTACTCTTGAAAGCTTCGATGCGAGGAAATATATACTACTAGCTTTTGCCCGCGGCTTCGCCAGCGTGGATGTCGGAAATTATCCCACGGGAAAGTACAACCGAGATAAAAAAGTATCCTACGTGTTAACCCAGGTTATAAACTATCTGTGTTCCAAATTCAATCCAAATCCGTTCAGTAGTTTTTGCGTGAAAGAGTAACAAACATCCATCCATCCATCCATCCTCACAAACTTTCACATTTATAATATTAGTAGAGTCTATTATAAGCTTATTTGAATTGTATTACCAAAAAAGTTATTTTAATATGTTTTTTAATATAAACTCATTTTTCAATGATTGTGGTACAATCTATGTTATTTTTTGTTATAATATCATTGTGTAAACCAGGGATGCACAAACCACGGCCCGCCGGTCTAATACTGGTGGCCCGCCGACAGCAAAAATAATACTCTCGTACATTCGAAAAATATTGAATTCTATTCCAGAATAAAACCAAAAAAAATATGTTCGAAAAGTAATTTGAATCTCGCGCGCACGCTCTTAAGTGCGCTTATCGGTGCGCCGTGCATGCGTCGGTAACAGCGGTCGGTAATGTTCGTGCCGATCTCGGTTAAATTCGTTTTCTTGAGGAAGCGCCGCGGCCGGTGGCGCGGCGACGACGGCAGCGCGGTGGCGGCTTATCCACGGGTTATATTGTTAGAGGAAGCGAGATAGCAATAGTCCCGAATTCCCGATTGTTCGCGTAGGTAGATACACGAAGCTTCCAGAGTCGGTTTCGAGATTTCTCCAGACAGTTTTCGACTCTATACGCGCGGTATAAAAGCCACGCTAACCGCAACGACCGACAGTTCGGTTTTAATTTGAGTGAAGTGTCAATAGTTCTAGTGTAGATTTTAACTCGACTAGCCGGTGTCATATATTTTGATCCACATTCAACGTAGATTTCCCGTCAAGTGCCGTGTATAATTGTGTTGTGAAATCGTAAGTAAAACTCTGTTATTAATAAGTGTTTCCCTACATATTTAATCAATTATTTTTGGTAATTTAAAAAAGGATGGGTAATTTAAGTAGGTACTGTAATTGTTTTTAGGTGCTATGTTAATCCTAGCCAGGATTAGAACGCAACATGGACAAGCCAGGGCCTAGTAAAAAACGTAAGGTTAAAGATGAAAATCGGCAGTTTTAAGAAATTTGGACTGAGAAATACTTTTTTGTATGGTCGCATAACAAAGTCGTTTGTTTAATTTGCAAGAATTCTGTTGCGATTGCAAAGGAATATAATGTAAAAAGGCACTATGAAACGCAGCATCCTAATTTACCAAGTTTACAGGCGAATTAAGAAAGCAAAAACTGTTGTCTTTAAAACGGGAGCTAATTGGTCAGCAAGCTATGTTTACAAAACCCTTTCAAGATTCAGAAACAGCTACAGAAGTTAGTTATGAAATTTCTCGAATGATAACAATGCGAAGTCGCCCCTTGAATGATGGGGATTTTGTAAAAGAATGCATAGAAATTGCCGCTAAGAAAATGTGTCCAGAAGCAGCAAAAAAGTTTGAGAAAATTCAACTGAATCGTATGACTATCCAAAGACGAATTATGTCTTTGTCAGGTAATATTGCGGAACAATTAAATGAAAAAACTAAGATCATTGAATTTTTTTCATTAGCACTCGACGAATCCACTGATATTAGTTCCACAGCTCAACTTCTCATATTCATACGAGGTGTTACTCAAGATTTTGAAGTCTTAGAAGAGTTATTAGGAATGTGTTCATTGAAAGGTCAAACCAGAGGAGTTGATATACTGAAAAACTGATTTGGACTTATCAAAATTATCGGGAGTTGCGACTGACGGTGCTCCTTCGATGATTGGCGTCAATTCTGGGCTAGTTACTTTGCTGTAAAAGCATCTGCAAGAAAAAAACATAAACGCTGAAGATTTCATGCAGTTTCACTGCATTATACACCAAGAAGCCCTCTGTTCTAAAAAAATTGAATTTCAAAATGTCATGAAAGTGGTAGTTTCGACTGTAAATTTCATAAAATCACGAGGACTCAATCATAGGCAATTCAAACAATTCCTTGATGACATCGAAAGCGAATATGGAGATTTACTGTATTATACAGAAGTAAGGTGGCTAAGTCGTGGATTGACACTGGAACGATTTCTAAATTTAATAGAAGAAATTGGAATATTTCTGGCGGAAAAGCAAAGGGATGTCCCGGAACTTAAAAATCCTGATTGGTTGTGTGATTTGGCTTTTTTAGTTGACATTACAAATCATTTGAATGTCTTGAACACACGGCTTCAAGGCAAAAATCAACTGATATCCCAGCTCTACGCTCATGTATCATCCTTTCAATGCAAGCTGACACTTTTCAGATCGCAATTGAATTCTGGAAATTACAATCATTTTCAGAATTATAAGAAAATGGCTGAACAATTCAACAAAACTGCGATTAATTTCAGTTATGTAGAAAAGCTAGATATTTTGATTCAATCTTTTCAAGACAGATTTTCGGAGTTTAAAAAAGTGAAACCTCTGTTGGACATATTCAGCAATCCTTTCACGATTTCAGTTGAAAATGCGCCAGAGTCAATGCAGTTAGAAATTATCGACATTCAAAACGACCAAGATTTACGCAACAAATTCAACGAAGGAGACTTGCTGAACTTTTACCGCTGCATTAATAAAAATACGTACAAAGAGTTGCGCATAAACGCTCTGAAATGTGCCAGCTTATTTGGTTCTACCTATATATGTGAACAAACCTTTTCAATACTAAATAATAACAAAACAAAAAATCGAAACCGCCTTGCAAACGAAAGTTTGGAAGCAGTTTTACGTGTTGCTACAAGTAAATTTGAGCCAAATATAAAAAAGATTGTAAGCACTATGCAGTGCCACGCTTCAAATTAATAAATTCTTTTTCAATTTTAATACATTATTATCAATTCTTTATTGTCTTTAATTACCTATACTTCTGGCGGCCCGCCATCAGTTCATAATTTGCCCGAGTGGCCCCTAGTCTTAATAAGTCTGTGCATCCCTGTGTAAACATTAAACGTACATAATCAAGACCATATTTTTTGAAAATCTATGCGTTGTTTTAAGTTTTATTATGGGACACTGCCGATACTGTAGATAAAATATCAAAATATAGTACGTTACCGAATAAATGGTATATTTTAAAACAGTTTATAGCTAAAGGTAACTGAGATAAAGGACTTTAAAATATCCTTTTTGAGTGTTTAACTAACGCAGCGGTAGGGAGAAAGGGTCATTGGTAGTCCTAGACACTATAAATCATAGGTTCCCAAACTTTTATGGACTACCGCCCCCATTCCAAGAAAAAAAAAATTCAACACCCCTCTTTACATAATAGTTAATTATACCAATTTTATATGTCCGTCTATTATCTATTAATAATCACAAATTAAGAATTAATTGTCTCTCTCTCTCTACCTACCGCCCCCAAGAAAAGCTCCAGCACCCACTAGGGGGTGGTACCGCCCCCTTTGGGAACCTATGCTATAAATGAATAAAAATATTATTTATCATTAACAAAATTTTAAATGACTCAACCATTACTGAAATTTTGGACACCAAAAATTACCGAATTCAGAGTTTTTTTGCGTTTTTTATAAAAGGGCTCTTAAATTATAGTTTATTTCGCACGACTGTCAATGAACTTATCTTAAATCAAATCAATTTTAAAACACACATGCTGTGTATTTGTGAAGTACCATCTAACCCTAATTCCTCTTCCAGATATCAGTGACTTCCTCGGTGCAGCTAACTTGGGTGAGGTTCTATCCCACATGAGCACAAGTCCGAACCACGACGGTGATGATAGTGATCTGTTTACTACTGAGCCCTTAGCTGATGGACATAAACAGCAAGTTATTGAGTGAGTATTGATTTTAAAGCATTTGTAATGTTTTTAAAACGGTGGCAGTGAATACGAGATTTCTGTCTCTTCAAACGGAAGGAAACATAAATAGGATGCGTTTAAAAAAGAAAACACAAAAATAATATTTGGGAATAAGTAATGGTATTTAGAGATGAAAATTAACAAAATGGCTTCAGGTGAAATTTTAATCACTTTAGACGATAATCTTATTGTTTCTGAAAAACCTTCTCGTTTATTAAACGTTAATTCCGCTGTATGTATTTTTAATGTAGATATTTGAATTGGCATAACTGGCGAAATGTGGGTGTACTATAGGTACACCTCTGCCTAACCCTTCGGAGAATACAGGCGTGATGTTGTGTTATGTTATGTTATATTTGAATTGTCCCTCAGAATCTCTGTGCTTCGCCTGTACTCGTTATTTGAAGTTTTTATATAGGCAAGACTTCAAAATAACTTCTTTTAACTAGTAAACAACACGATAAATCTTCTAAGTTCCTAACTCTCTTCCTTTTTACAGAATGATAGTGTCATCTTTCTACAACAAGGCAGAGTTGGAGCAGTTCCTGAAACACGAGATCGACACAAATGACTACGCAGTCCTCGTCAGTGACACCTGGCCGGCGCTGCTCAACGCTAAACTAAGCGTTGTACTCAAGAATTGTAAGTATGCCAGTGTTGTGCTCTTCACTCAACCCTGCATTATGGGTTGTACCGTTCTCATCATGAATATCACGCAGGCCAGCCACGATGATCGCAGGAGATATAGATATCTATAACATCCCAAGGGGTTGGTTGCTACGCTTCCAATGATCCACATACACAGATCTTAAATGCTTGTTCTAAAATTATACATATATTATACAAACGGTGAAAGAAAACATCGTGAGGAAACCGGCAGGTCCTACAACCAAAAATTTGAAGACATGTGACATCTACCAACCCGCACTGGGCCAGCGTGGTAGATTACAGCCTATTCTCTCTCAAAAGAGAGGAGGCCTGTGTCCCAGCAGTGGGAACATTATAGGCTGATTATGCTTATGCTATACGTATAGTCCTCCAGACCGTATTTCGGCCATGGCGGCCAATCGCAACGGAAACTAGCCTTCAGCGCGGGAGATACTATAGTTCAAAAGTGTGTGCGCAGAGACAGGTGTACTCTCTTCCCTCACTTTCATAGTCCAATAGGACGGAAAAAATTACAACAACACCCAAAATAAGGCCACAGTAATGCTTGCTGACAGAAAAAGGCATGGTGGTATGTATGCCACGTATCCCTTTCACAAGGAAAATGCTTTTAGACCTGCACTTACAAGCACATTTTATTTTTACATCTTAATTATGTTTCCCACAGCATCAGGAGCCCCGGTAGCTGTAGCATTGAATTTCGACGCTCGCGACGAGCCGGAGGTGGAAGTGACAGGGGGTCTCATGAAGATCATGCTGTTCTTGGAGTTCGTCGAGAGCTCTGTCAGGGATAGCATGTTACCGCCAGGAAAAGGTGAGTCACAAATGATGGCAAGTCTAATGCCCGTTTCTACAAATCTAGATGACACCTAAATGAATGCCTAAATAAAAGCGCGCTGTTGGAGTCAAGGAGTTCCCTTTAATTAGCATTAACTATCTTTCAAAACACTGCACGCGGTACTTTCCTCAATAGGCCAGTCTAAAAACTACCCTGCATTTTGTTACACTATATTTTCGATATAAAAATTGTCTGGGTTTTAAAAGAGACTTTGGCCCATAACTTTGCTTCGCCATTTTTTCTCAGATCAGATAGGAAACGTAGACTCAATTCAGCTTTTATTTTTATATAATAAATTTAATTTCTATACATTTCATTTTACATTCCGTAAAAGATCACATTAGATTAGAGAAGAAGATGCAGAAAAACGTCTGGAATACCCATTTGAAGTCATGGGGACCACAGGCTAAATCAGTTGCATTTATTGTTGAACTCAACAAAAAATTAAAAATCAATTTGATATGTTTATCGCCAGCATTTCTAAAGATCAGACAGGTCCCCATCAGAATACCAGCTGCGACACTTATGTTTAAACCGGGGCGTCTCGACAGTCTCGACTAGATAGCGACGCTGTCGCAAACTACCGATCGCAATATATTAAGGAGAATCCTCAGTTGTAGCCCGCCAAATTCAAATTTTCTTTGAATTTTGCGATTGATATGAAATTGATGGTTATTATTCGATAAATATATAATTCCCACAGTCGAGAATCCCATTTTGATCAACATACGACGTAAAGCAGAACTGCAATTTGCAAAAAATTCAAGAAAATTTGAATTTTGCGAGCTACAACGGAGGATTCACCTTAATATTTGCGACCTGTAGTTTGTGACAGCGTCGCTATCTAGTCGAGACTGGCCCAGGTGTGCTGCGGCTTAGCTCACGTGGCTGTGTATTCTATTGGCTGGGAACGTCGCAGCGCCACGCCATGCTGAGATTTTGGTTTTGTACCAATTTTTTTTACACTGTTCTTTGTTTTGTTGCTTTTTCTGTGTGAGTCCCAAAAACGTTGTTGGCAACAAACTATATTATTTCAATGTTAAAATTCCTTTTAAAGATTCGTCTCGATTCAACCCTGCGTTCCTATTCACCCCGTTTGACGGTACTTTTACTTTCTTTCCTTAACATTTCCTTGCGTTTCTTTCCAGGCACAATCCTACACTCCTTCATGATGGCGACAGCAGAGAGCCTCACTCCTCGGGAGAACGTGGCCGCCATCCAAGCGTTGGAGAACGGTACCATGAACCTCGCGATAGAGAGGGGCTTCCGTGGAGTGTTCACTACCAACACCAGTCCTTTGACACAGGTAAATAGAGGCTTGAGGTTTATTTAATAACCAGCTATGACCGCGGAGTCACTTGGGTCGATGTCGACAGGAACGTGATACCGGGACAATAAGCCTATGTTACTCGTTATAATATCAGCTGCCAGTGAAAGTCTTCTCAAAATCCGTCCAGCTGTTTCGGAGATTAGCCGGGACAAACAGACAGACAAATATAAAAAAAAATGATTATTTTTTGTTATTCGTACCGTATGTATACAAAAAAATCAGTTATTTTAACATTACAAACAGACACTTTTTATTTAAATAGGTGTATAGATTGTGGGGGAAATTATTTATTCTTTAATGAAGTTTCCGGGAAAGAGATCCTTAATCAAGTAGGATTGCTTAGTTACCGTAGGAAGGAAAAACGTGTGCGGTCGGGGGACCGTCAGGCATCGAGTTCCTTCTCACGTATGATTAAAAAAACAAAAACTTAGGTACATACATGTATAAACTGACGCCTTCTTCCCATGGGGGTGGGCAGAAACTACAGAACTTCACCTGTTACGATCCTTACATACTCCTTTTGCCTCTTTCACGTTCATACATCTGGTCATACATGAACGCTGCTGTCGCATAAAACAAAAAAAAAATAACAAAATATTGAAATTCAAGATGGCGCCATGCCGGTTATAGATTTTGACCCCATAATCGTTGTCAGCGTCTTCGAAAACTATGAAATCAACACCCATGACGGAAAATTAGGAAATTTTCGGTGGCGCCATCTTGAATTTTGATAAAAAATCTCATGGATACTCTGGCCAATATACTTACAATATTCTTTGGTTATTCCAGCAACTTGGTACCGACGTTCTAGGCTACCAGACCCTCCTGGACTACCAGCTAAACCAGTACGTCGACCCCAATGGAGACAGGGTCTTCGGGAACGCCCCCGATGATATGAGAGCCATAGTATGTTGGAAACCACTGGACTAACTCTGTGATACATTACAAGGTAATTGAGACTTTAGGCGCTTTAGTATTAGGTGTATTTTAGATTGAGTTGTTATGTTGTGATTTTTATGGACCAGTGAGCTTTAACGAAGGTATTATGAGAATGGAAAATCGACCTTAGAACTACTGTCTAAGGTAGATTTTTAATTGGCTTTTGAGGAACTGAAAAGGAGCTCAAAATAATGTGTATTGCAAAATGTGTTAAATGTTATGAATGTTTTTTGTTAAAAGTTATGGAATACGATATTTGTGAGCCCAAATGGATATTTTAAATAGCAATTTAGACTTTATTCCAATGAGACAAGGCCCATGTTTGGAAACGTTACATAGTTATTATCGTAGTAATTGTTAGATTCAGCCTATTTTGCTTTCTAATAATTGAACATTGAAAAAGTAGTTTTTTTGCATCTTGCCAATTTTTGCCCTTTAAATTTAGTCTAAAGAAAATTTGTTTTAAGCCTAATTTAAAATATTTGTTATATCTACGTTAATGTTAAATGTTAAGTAATTAAGTGAGGAAAAATCAGTAACAGGAAAACTAAAATTTTGATTATGCTAAGTATTACGTTAAATGAAACACTGAATTAGTTTAAACTATTTACTGTGTTTTATTGTTTTTAAGTAACCTCGCAAAAATACTGTGTTTAAAATAATTTCTAAGACTTTCTTGTGGATTTCAACTTACTATTAAGTATTTTAGGGTTAAAAATCATTTTGTTTAATATGTTACCAAATAATTATGGTTATATTTAAAAGCCAGATGTGGATCGAAATTTGCCAGTGATTTTGAATAACTCTCAAAAACTTTAGGATAATAAAATACCACTGTTCACAAAAACACAACCAACGTACAGTATAGTGTAAAATTTAACAATCAGCCCCGTTTTTAGAAAGACGCTAAAACATTCAACTCTATTCTTCTTCGTGTCGATGGCACAACATTATTTAATTTATCCCTATTTAAAACATATGACATGACTACAAATGACTACGAAATCTGAAAGAATACATGCTTGAGCATAGTTTTTCAATACAGGCATACAACATTAAGATTTACGACCAAGAAGCTGGTATACACTCATACAACTATACAATAAATCATACAACATACACGTACACAATAAATTTAATTTGATTTGAGTAAAATTTGTGATATAAAAAGATAAACTAGTTTAATTAGAATCGTTACAAAATATGAACCAAACATTAAAGTTAAACTGTTAAAGATTTCTTTATTGAAAGATCGGATTTGTTACAAAAATAGTGCAATGTTAAATGTTAAGTAAACCGGTGAGTAAAATTAATGTTAAAAAACATTTTAATTTTAATAGTTATACAATAAATAATACATTGATAACTATGTATGTGTTCTATAAAAAGTAAGAAAAATACTTATTTTAATCATTATAATTATTTTTTTATCATTAAGCAAATAAATATAGTTTTAGTAGCTATATATGAATGCTAGATCTCTATATGTTATAAGATAGTGATATTTTAACTGTTTTACAATTTGATTAAAATTAAGATAGAAATGATGTATTTTTAAGGAATTTAAGTGTAATTTATTTAACAATAAATATTTATCTGATAAGTTCTGTCTTTATTTTTGTACTATGTTTGGTTAAAAATTCGAGAATATTATTGACGGTAGAGAATGATCGGCCTCAGGATCGGTAATAATGGGTCACAATTATATCTAGATAAAGGAGATTAGCCAAGCCCGTCACGGCTAACATGGCGGGTAAGACTGACCGCTGTATGTTGAGTGTAGTGTTGTTCTTAACCTGGCGTGCGTAAGGTTAAAATATGTAACACGGAGCGTAACGTGGGTGTAACAAACCCTGATAGGTATCGTGTGAATTTAATAGTGTAATTGATTTTTATTATTGTTAAATAATCAGTTAATTAAAATTAATGGTAAAATAAAAAAACAACGTAAAGTATTTTTTCTTCTAATAAAACAAAAAAGCACACAAAATAAAAATAACAGGAAAATAAATATTATAGTTCAAATCTCGGAGCATAAGGAGGGAGTAACGCACCCCCTGACGACTTTGACCTCTTCTGAACACTTCGCCGGGTGGCGGTCCACTGACCCATGACAACCGGCGCTTCCTTACCACCCTGGCGGCTGAGAGTTTGTCATGCTCACTCTAATGTGTCGCTGGTGGTGGCGTGTGTGTTGGATCATTAAGTTCCCTTCAAAATGGTTGAGCTGAATGGTGCTGATCTATGCGTCATGTTCGTGAACGGGCGCCGTCAGTGGGGACTGGTCATTTCTTGGCTGCCACGGCTTATTTTAATTTAATTTAATATTTGAATTGCTTTTGTCTTTTTATTACGGACGCTTTTAACGTTCTGCATCGTTCTCACATGCATAATTTCAACATGAACGATGTAATCAATATTTTGTAACCATTTTTTGATTAAAAAGAGTGTCCATGGAGTTTCTTGCCCGTTCTTCTCCATAGGTACCTACTACGCTTTGGAATGGGTAACTAGCTTCATCTTTCTGACTGACCGACCCCTTGACAATTCAAAAGTGCCTGTAATTGGTTTATTTGAAATAAATGCTTTGAGTTTGAGTTTGACCCCCCGCCCCGAGCAGTTACTCAGACCCAGAGCCTATTATAACGAAAATATCGATCAATTTATCTTGGTCTGGGTAGGCCACACCCAACCTTACGCTTGCAGTCAGTACAATTACCCTATATGAGGTTTTCAGTTATTTCCATTACACCTTGTTAGTCTTTTAGATATTTAGTTATATTCTTTGCGTGTGTCAAGTACTTGTATAAAAACATAGGTACCTACGAAGTATGCGAAACTTGATCTCCATACAAACTAGGCGGCTTGACCAATGTCCGATTCTCCAGATATCTCCTGTTGCACTGAATAAATAAATATCTAAATAAATGACTTAAGGGGGTTACAAGAGCCAAAGCGCGGTCACTGTCGGATTGCATAGAAAAGAAAGAGACTCTCGATGACACAACGCTGGTAATTTATTGCAAAATATGAAGCAATTATGGATTTACAAAAAATCTATTCATTGGACTAAAAAAATAAAACACTATTACGTTAGTATGTTGCTGGTAGAATAATCTGACAAAAAATCTGATTGTTTGCATGTATGGCTGATAATCGTTAAAAAATTTTTTTAGAGGTACCTACTTATCTTCGTGATTTTTTTTCTATCATATCAAGTTAATTGTATTAGGTATGTTTTCAACACACTATCTAACTAGCGTATATCCTGCAGAATATCATATATTTTTCTGATTTTGGTTACTGCTGTGGATCATATATTTTTTGGCATTATAAATTTGCGTTTAGGTCATGTAGTCCCCTTAATAAAATCTCGCTGTTCAATTTTCACCTTTTGGCGCTGAGCCGAGTGTTGAAAATCCAACAGCGCGCTTTTATTGACCCATTCATTTAGGTATCTCCTACTGTTAGTAAAAACGGGCTTAAATAGTACAAAATGATACGATGTGCCATTCACCAGTACAAAAACAGACAAATTATGGTGAATCCTTAGCTGTAGCTCGCCAAATTCAATTTTCTTTGGTTTTTTGCAAATTACAGCTCTATTTCACGTCGTATGTTGATGAAAATGCGATTCGCGACTGTATGAATGATATATTTACTAAATAATAATCATCAATTTCATATCAATCATCAAATGATCAATCAATCGCCGGTCAAATCGTCACTTAAGTGGAACAAATTCCTAAGTAGAACAAATTTCCCAAGTTTAGTTTAAAGTTTTACGAAAAGGAACCTAGGTGTGATTAAAAAAAAGTTATTCCAAATCTTCAGTACTTACACACACATGTGTAAACTAGGTAAATCCTAATAGATGCAACTCGAGTTCGTATAATGACCTCTGTGAGGTTACGAGTGCGTCGAGTCGTATCCATTAGCTGATTCAAAAGTAGAAAATGTTACCAGAGATAGGCAGTCAAGGACATACCTACTAGAGTAGGTACACGCTGTTTTTGAGATTTCCCTTACCTAGAGAAAACTCAATGTCGTTGCCCAACCGAACCGGAGGAATCACATCACGATCAGCACTGGCGAGGTAGGGTACTTAGTGCCTCCCTATGATACTTATGGTACTCCTGGTTGGTATACCTATAGTTTGGCACTGTTGCGTTTGTTGCCCGAAGCCTGATGCGTGTTAGCAAAGGCGTATGCGGTGCGATACGCAGATCGTGCGGGACTGAAGGAAGAGGCGATGGGGAAGGAGGCGCGCTCGCGTTCTACTCTTTGATCATTCATAAAAACTGCACGCCATCTTATGCCGCCGCCCGCTTCAATGGCAAATACTACGTAGAAACTAGCGTATTATATAAATGTTATAAAACAAGAATGAACCAGTATTTATTGTGTGTCAAGTATTTTTTTTTTTAATAGTATATATACCAAGGTTTAAAAAAAAAGTTTCTATGGTATCTGTACCAGCTATAGGAATACCTATTTCTTAAAATATTTCGTGTATGAATAGATACACCTTATATAAATAATACATTTTGTTGCAATCTTAACCAGGCTGTGCGATGACGTTCCAGGGTGCCAATTATGAAAAGGTACATGCAAAAATTAAACAACTTTTTTTTTCACATTTATTATACCATAAATAGACATACAAACTATAGACATTTTATCTAAACACAGATAGACATTAATATCTATATGAGTAATTATTGACTTATTCACATATATTACTTGCTAAGATTTAAAATTAGGTCTCTTTTGTGAATATGTATTTCTACGATCCCAACGGCGCATCCATTTATATCTTTAGCTAAAATTAAGACTAGATTACATTACAGAACGTAGCGTTTATAGTGGACAATAGATAAAAGACGAAACCAAAAAGTTTTTTTTACTACATTTTGTTAAGCTTGTTCATAATTTGATGACTGATAATAATACTACGTAACTCATACAATAACAACTTTTTAGGTACCTACGCTTTACATTCCGTATAACGTTAAAATGAAATCGATTAGTTCTACAGAAGAATCAATCATTTCATTGTACGTGTAATAGTTTTATTAGCACAGTTTTAGGTAATTTGTAATACTAACACGCTATGGGCCTTCGAAGCCTGATAATAAACTTTTTTGCTATAGATCAATCGACGTTCAAATAAGCACTTAGTAACCATCTTAAAATGATCTGAGTTTAATAGAAGATTAATAGTTACCGGTGCCGATTCTCTTGTACACCGAACTAAACTAACTAAACTATCACTAAAATTCCTTACTTTTAGCTATGAGAATCTTAAAGCTATTCTGCAATAAAATATCTCTAAATTTAAAAATCATTTTGACGCAACTAAAATTTAATTTGACAATCGCGACTCCACATGGTACTTGTTTGCCCTACCCCTTGAATTTTTTTTAGAGCCGAAGGCACGCATGGGTGGCAACCTCGGTGTGTTTTATATGGAATTTTTCACTTTTTTTATGGAAAATATTTTAAAAAAATACCTACATGTAGTTATATGGGTTGAAGCGTTTCATAAAGGGGGTCGAAATTTTTATTATTTTTGCGATAGGACACACCGTTTTCGAGAAATAAGCAAAATAAAAAAAAAACAGTACTGTTTTTGCCCCTGAAGTCGAGGTGTTGTGGTGAATCTTAGTTCATGACAACAAATTTTATTCCATACCTTTATAATCGCGATTGAAAATATCCAGATTTAGTTAAGACAACCAAAATTTTAAGTGAAAAACGTCAAATTCAGAATAGCAAAATTTCCATTTTCACTAAACTAATAAATCAGTACCGTCTTAATGCTGTCAAACTAAAATATAGTTAAGTTGTGTCACTAAAGTGACTATTTCAGAATGAGAAATCGTCTTTTGACAGGAATAAACAAAATTTTCGTGATTTTTAGTCTATTTTTGAGAATTTTGTGACAAGAAAATCGGCACCAATGTAAATAAAATAAGCCCTTTGCCAACAAAAGGATGTTAAATAGTTGTTGTTTGTTAAATAAAAAAATAAAACAGATCTAAACGTTAATTGTCTGTTAGTTGGCTATCCAGGCTAACATTTGACATAAGTATACTGTATAGTTTTATACATAATAAAATTATACAGCTTACCTAAGTCAAATTATACAGTATACTTAGGACAAATTATACCTAAAACTTATGTCAATTTGAAAATGCATAATTTGTTATAAGCATTTATAACAAATTATGCCTACAACTTATGTCACATTATACCTACTTATGACTACCGTCACCTGCCTGTTATCCCACAAGGCGTTGGTCGAGGTGACGTTCTATTATCATTCATTCTTTAAATTGTATTTTCCTGTCCCGATCGCCGCACCTGACCACTGAAGCGGCCATCTTATAACTAACTTTCACATAATAACACATAGATGAAATAAAATACATTCACTACTTGAAAAGGGGGGCTGTTAACAGACCTAAATACATAAGCGCAAAGAAGAAGCTTCTCAATCTGTTTTTTTTTTAATCGTAAGAAAGCTTTTTAATGTCAGTTTTAGTTTTACTAAGCGCTAACTCCGAAATTTCCCCTGAAATGTTTGGGATTTTCTCTTCAAGGTCTTAAGAAGTTATCGAAAAAGGAGTAAATAAAAATAATAATTCGTGAAAAAGTTATTAAAGTTTTGGCTTGTTCGCAATTCGTCCTTACAAGCGTGATGTCTACCATATTCCCTAGCAACTATTCTTGAGAGCTATCCTGATAAAGCCAAATATAAGTCAAGTATTCATATTTTAATGAGTATTTTCATTTCCTAAATTATTTAAATATCAAAACTACATTTCTATTTTTCATTAATTGACTTTACCCACAAATACTTTTAGTATAATTTACAAATAATGCATATTCATTCTTAATTATTTTAAAGAAAGCTTCGCTAAAATCAATGGCTAAAACAACTTAGGAAATGACAGAACTGTCACATGGATTTCGAATGTCAAATTCCTTTTATTTTCGTCAATTCGGTATTTCAGACCTAAACTGTTTTCGACACGTTTTATCATTAAGTAGAGAACTAAATAAAGCAGTTGTTTGTTTTTCGAATATCATTACAAAAGAATTAAGATGACTTGAGAATTTTATAAAAAAAAGGAAATATCAAAATTACTATCTTACCTAGCTTTAATAATATCATATTGTTAATTCCCATAACTATCTTTCAAGTAATAAATATGCTTTAACTTACAACTAGGTTTTTCATATTTCATTAATAAGTAGACTTGCCACACGTCCTCCAATTATAAGAGTTTTTAGGAGGACCTCAGAATAATATACAAAAATAAACATAAAAATAAAACTTACTTCCTTCCTAGGTTTTTAATTAAATATTTTACTTAAAGATATTTTAATAATATTTTATGATTTATATCTCATTAATAATAAATAGGTATATTCCCGTAACAATTTTTTATCTTTTTACTTTAATTTCATGTGTGACTGGCTCTTTAGCATTTAGCCTCCATTATGATACAATTTTTGAGAGGACCTAAAAATGTTTTAATTATAAGTTCAAAAACATAACTTCACTCCACTTATGATTACTACTAAATACCCACTTAATATAATTATACGATAATTTTCTTACTGCATAAAATAATGCCTGGTTCCTATATGAATAATTTCAATTTGGAAGTATACAACTTTAAATTAAGAATGTTTTTATTACAAACGAAAATCACCAGATATTTTCTCATAAGTATGTAATACAGGATTGGCAATTTTGTACAAAAATATATCCGCCGAATCTCCAACTTTCTGCTGGTTCAAAATGCGATCGGTTTTATAACGTATTTGCCACATTTTAACTAAATAGTGGATATCAAGCAAATGTAAATTTCGCCAAAAGCGCCAAATAAAAAGGGTGGTCAAAAATGTTGTACAGTATTAAGCCATGAAGACTTAAACCACTACCAATTTTCAATTAAATAACTAACTTAGTTGGTGTCAATTCATGGCCGACTTGCACTTTTAGTTGGGTTAAACGAATAAATGTAGAGTTTGTAAACTCGGAGTTGTTCGACATCGTTGTACCTATTTCCAGCGTCAGTTTTAACTATAAACTGGCCGTGTGTGTATAGGAATCGGGCAAGTGATGAACATGTCATTCCTCTACCATTAGATACTGGGTAAAAGAGTTAAGTACATCATTTTATCTAAATTCTATTTAATTTTCACAAAATGCTGCGTCTATTGTCCTAAGACTATTACTAAAATATTATTAGGTATATTTAATATTCGGCATGGAATAGGGTCTAGAAAAACGTTGTACATATATTTTTCATTAATAAATTATTCATATTACCTACATAGTGCATACATGGACTAGACTTCATACTTAATTAAATAAATACACTTTATTTTCTAATGAGTAAGAGGTTATCAGCTATTCAACTGTATATTAAGATGGAAAAAAAAAATTTTTTTCTTCTTAAGCTAAGAGCCGGATGTAATCTATAATCCTGTGAGATTACATAAAATTATTATGAATAATTTATTTCATTGAATACATATTCAAGTAATAATAATAATAATAATAATTTAATAGGCAACCTGATCTCTGCAACATGAAACGATTATATATGATGGGACACAAAAACTGGCATTTTAAAAGAAATTGTACATTATAATAATTATAATGTATGCCATGAGCCATAATTTTTCCCTTTAGATGAAGTTTGGTACCTGCGGCTTTTTGATTTGAAGTGCCTGGCTGAAATAATATTTATTTAATTTTATTATTTTTGAAAAAACTCGATGAATTTTATTAATAAACTTTATTCTAACTTATTTTGTTAATATTATATTTCCCAATTCACAAGTCGTATCATAAGGCCCGCCTGCACCATAAATCACTAAATACGTTTAGCGCTAAACGAATTTAAAACATAGTTCTGTTTCTGCTAATCGTTTGAAGATGACAGAGACTTAATGATGATTTAAATAGATATGTTTAGCGTACAACGTATTAATTGATTTGGCGCAAGTGAGCATTAGTAAATGGTCAAGAATTGACTAAAACATAATTGTGATTAGCTCTACATGATGAATGAACTTCAGTTATCTGAAAATTATTATTATTTCATCAAATGAGGCCAGTAGTCACTGACTGCGGTATGGTCAAGAAGAATAAATTTAAAAATAGGTAAGCGGTTTTTTTTTTTTAAAGAAAAGTTGTTTTGTTCTACTCTATTCTCTACATCTGATTGACACATTTAGCTACTTTGATGTATTTTTTATATGTTCACTTATGTTTAATTAATTATTATACCTTATTTATCACCACTTATAATTATGATACATAATTAGTACTTTATACACACTACGGTTAATTATGCATCATGATCTCTTCGCGTTTTATGTATTCTAAAATAATCACTACTTATTTATGAATAATTATTATGATACTTTATAAGTACCTAAGTATAAGTATGATACCTTATTAAGACGTATGTATAATTATGATACCTTATTACTTATGTACCTATAATTACCGTACCTTATTCCGACTTATGATTCAGTATGATACCGTATTGATTCATGATAATATCTTATTATTACTTATGTTATTTAATCGTTACTATTTACACACTACTGTTTTATTTCTTTGGTTTTTTCCACGTCCTCATATCCATTTCGATTTACATCGTCACATATTGTGCTACTTATACATTATTCCTAATTAATTAATAACTACGTTGTAAATGCCTTAAAGCGGCTACAATGGACTTATTGCCTACTGTGTTTGAGTAACCCTACAAAATGTCAGGTCATATTTTTATGTTTATGGGTTGCAATAAGACTGTGAACATCTGCAATACCAAAGGTTTCGCAGGTGCGCAGTCATTTCGGAGACAAAGTTGAAATGTCTCATATACTTGTAATTATACCGGCACCCTTGAAACCCGAACACAGCAACGTTGCTGGATATGTAAACTTGCTTATACAAAATAAAATTCTACACTTAGAGAAAGATTGTGTTTTTGCAACCTAATATAATTTACTTATACAGTTTTACTAATATTTTATGGTGATTATAATTATGATTATTTTTATATTTCATTACATTACCTATTTTTTAAATGTAATATGTAACATAAATACAGGTAGGTATTTATATTTTATTTTATTTATGATTAAGATCCTTCCAACACCTTAGTTAGGGGTAAGGCATATTAGCTTTCAATATAATTATAGTGTTTATATGCGGCTAGTCGAAAAAAGCAGCTGTAAAGAATACCTACTAGATTCCTATACTTATCGCTTCTCCACAATAATGTAAGAACTGAAAACTTCCATACTGAGATCTTCCAACAATCAAGAATTTTGTTTGCTGGATATTACTGAGTAAGTAGGTAACTCAGTCGGTGTGGGCACGCTCGGAGCAATATCATTTCGATTGTCTTGTTCATTGTTTGTAGGTAATTATTTTACTAATTTCTTTTAATTTTGTTATTTTTGTATTTCTTTTATTATTAAATTTATCTGGCGAAATGTGGGTGTACTTTAGGTAAAAAAAGGGTCTCTGCCTAACCCTTCAAATAATACAGACTTGATGTTATATATATTCTTCTTTTCTTGTTGTGATTGTTGCTGTTGTGTTATGTCCGTATCGAATAAATGCGAACTATTTCTATGTTCTTTGTGACTTGGTTCAGAATTTCTATAATAGTTCGTTTTGACAGTTGCTAAGAGGACACTAACTATTATGAAAATAGCTCAAACCGTGGCCAAAATGTTTGCCAGTCATAATAATAATAATAATAATAAATGTTTGCCAGTCATAATAATAGTAATAAATGTTTGTCAGACATAATAATAATAATAAATGTTTATCATTTATAATAACAATAAACGTTTGCCAGTCATAATAATTATAAATGTATATGTGTGTGTGTGTGTGTGTGAGTGGGTGAGTGTGTGGGTGTGTGTGTGTGTGAAGGCTTTTTTTAAACTAAGTTAATATAATCCAGCATTGCACGTATAAGCGGGCACGCCCTTTATGCCTGGAGGCTTTTACTGAGGTATTAAGTTCTGTTTAAGTACGTTTTTATTTCAAATAGAGCAAATAATTTAATTTATTGTTATTGTTTGTTTCATAATGTTAACTGCTGGGTAGTTTGTTGCGCCACTTCTTTTGCACTAAATCACCAGGAAGTCGAAGGGCGCGCGTTTTGGGGGACTGTTTTAAGCAATTTTGACTTTCATAAAGTGCTGAGTCTCAACCTAATTAGAATAATTGTTTTTATTTTTATTATATTGAGTTGTAGTTTTAATATTTATAACTTCAACTTATTTTTGAGACTAGTCTGTGTTTTTGAGAAAATTCTACAAGGATTTCCTGAATACTGATCCAAAATATCTTGACGGAAACGTCATCTTTGAATCAAAAAAATAGAAATAAATCTTTATTCGTGCATTATTGTGAAGAAACCGCATAATATTCTAAGTAGGTATAAACTTACCAACATAATAAGTACCGTACCTAACTATTTCTTCGCCATCTTCGGTCTTGCTTACAGCTAATTAAAAACTTGAATTATACTCCGTAATGATTGTTGCGGAGTCGCGTCAATGTACACTTAAGTCCTAATACTTATTATTTTACTCTACTTTTCCTGAATCATTCTTGCACACGTTAACTGTACTTCTCTTAAGTCCTAAATATATCCTACGTATTACCTAACTGCCTTGCTACCTCGGCTACTAAAATAAAAATACCCCTTTTCTGGAAATCGCAAAAATTGGTTCATGTGATGACTGCAAACTACAATGATAATTTTATAAGGTTAATTAATGAGTACCTACTACAAAATAATGAAAATAGGTTTGCATTTTATTTAATACAAGTACTTTCAGAAGAGTTTAGAGATGTGATTGTGGTAAAATTAATAATTTAATTTATTATTGCACTTTAGTTTTACTAGGTCACTGCTAAGGTGGAGGCCACCAGTTTGGAAATGGAGGATGAAGGTGTGAACCTGTTACTCCACTGAAAGAGAGGATTTATTCAGAGGATGCTATTACTCTGGTTGGACCACTGCTTGTATATCAAAATGTCGATCTCTATTTTTTCTAAAACTCTGTTTTCGCTTTGTAGTATTGTTTGACGTCAGTGTTGAAAGCCAACTACGTAGTTTTCACGTAGATGTCGCTACAGTATCTTATAAATTGAGTATTTTAATTAAAATTAAATATTTTGCGATATCCATTCAAAATGGTGTTGATATGTTTGTAGCAGAGTGTGCCGGCATTGATATGATTGGATAATACCTTACAGACTAATAATTGATCTATTCTCTGTGATTTATCTAACCCTACTTATTGTACTTATTTCTTACATAACACTACTCCACTTATTACCAACTTACTTATGATTATTTATACTTAGTTATCTTTAGACTTAACTACTATAACACACTCATTGGCAGAGGAATCGTCCTTAAGACTATTTGAACTATGAACAAGTCAAAACTTCTTGGATTCTATGCATTTTTTTTAGCTGTACGGTTTAAGCAGAAAAACTTTAGATTTTTATGATTGTTAGATTCGTTTTCAACTATCTCATTTGATGGTTAGCGATGATGTAAACTTTGATTTTTAATTTGCTAGATCAAAATGACAGCTGCAATCTAATAATTTTAAGCGATACGTTTTGAGTTCAAAAATGGAAAAGCTGCTAACGTGTAGAATATGTTTAGTGAAGAATATACGAATGTATGTAGTGTTCAACAGGAACTTGCACGAACTATATGAGAAGCTGACTGGTGCCAAAGATCGCTTGCAGCTGTCATTTAGGTCTAGCAAATTAAAAATCTGAGTTTAGTTAAGGATCATACTACAAGCTTGCTAAGAAGTACCTAGGAAATACAGACTCCGGTAAGGAGTTCCACTGAAGTATGTAGTCAGGTAAATTAATTGTTAATCAAATTGACACTATTTATTTGCCGTCCGATAGCCATTTCGTTCAACTGTCAAAGAATGACATTTGAGATTTGAATATATGGTCAATTTAAGTTTAAAGACAATTTGTTACATAATAAATTTGCCTGACTTTACCTAAGTAGATGACCGTCAATAACATTAAGGAGCTGTTTGATTTTCTTTTAAACCGTGATTAATGTTTTGTCCCGGATTGCAATACGGTAGGTTTTTTTAGTTTTTGATGCCAAATCTGAGTTTTGAAATTAACCAAGAAATGCTAGAAATGCCAATCTTGAATTATTTCCACATCTCCAAAAACAATGATTAAAACCAGAAGTCTTTTGACCTGGTACTAACTAAAACTGCTATACCTACCGCAATACATTCATTCACTCATTCATTCTTTTCTTTTTTGTCATTCATTTACACCGCTACTCTTTAATTCAACTTGTTCTTTATTAGTTTATCATATTAGACCCGTCGTTTTCTTTTATATGTACATCATATTTGCTAATTATCATTTGATGATCAACCATAGAGATAAAACCAATAGTCTCGCTAATAGGAAAAAAAAATGAGATAGAATTACTTGGAAGCTACTACGCACTCTTTCATTAGACTAATAGTTGACAGCGTCAAAAAGTCCGTTGTCTCTATATGAAGTGTCAAGCGATTTTGAATCATGTGGGATTTGAATATACGGACAATTTAAGTTGGTAGTCAATTTGACAAACAATTAATTTCCCTGACATTACGTTAGTATTATGACCGTGTTAGGAAGGCTCTTAAGCCCCGCAACCCCTCCTCCAATCTAAGGCTTAAGAGCCTCACTAACACGTTACATGGCGTCTATTGATTGAGCTAGTCGAAGCTTTCAAGTTCTCCTAAGTCTATCGACTGACTAAATATCAAAACTTCAAGGGTTTAGTGGCTATCCTGAGATACTGGGTAAAATTCTCAAGTCAAGCAAAGAATTGACTTGTGAACAGCACAGAAAGTGGAGATTGGCCGTTTCCTTTCAGACACTGAAATAGTAATGACCAGAAGTGGGGGCTGTTAAATCAATAAAAAGAAAGCTACCTACACAAAGAACATTAATTTATTTTCATTTATTTATTTCAGGCAGTCGTTGGTCCATCTGGATCTGCATATTCCTAATTTATTTCTCTCAGGATAAATGGATTGTGTGATAGATGATATGGCTAGAAAGGGGATGACTATCGAGATGACGAGTAATAGAGAATTATGGAGGAAAAAGACATGTTGTGCCGACCTCAAATAAATTGAGATAAGGGTAAGAGAATGATGATGATCTTATTTCTCTCAGTTAGAGCCACAAACTAAGTTAGAGCCACATTCCAGTTAGAGCCACAAACCAGTTAGAGCCACATATCAGTTAGAGCCACATACCAGTTAGCGCCACAAACTAAGTTAGAGCCACAGACCAGTTAGAGCCACAGACCAGTTAGAGCCACAGACCCGTTAGAGCCAAAGACAACAGTCCTATGAACCTGCTGGAGTAGAAGTGTAGAAATAGCTGTGGCACTTAGTAGTAATTGTCGGACTATACTGCATTATCTCATCTTTTTTTTTATTTGCTTTACCTCTGTGGTCGATCCAGATACAAGAAGGTCATATTTTCTATAGACAACAACAAAGACCATATTTTAAAACTTATTTAATTTAAATTTTGTACTTATTATTTTATTTTCGAATACGAGGCTTTTGGCTACTTTGTATTATTTAATGTAATTTTATAATGTGCGTCTTATTTGTGCAGAATAAAGTTTTTCTTTTATCAAAGATACTGCATCTTATTTTAATACAGACAGGTAGACAGACATTTTAACTTTCGTAGTGGTACGCAAATAGCTAAATATTTTTTTCCAGACTAATGTTACATACTGATTGTGGATAAAAACAGTTTTTTGTACTCTTTAATATATTAATGTTAAGATGTTTTGTGCCATCACATGTTCGGAGCTAAGGCCCGTATTACAGAACGTCACTCAAAACTCAAGCCTTACTTAACACTACTTTCAACCAATCAAATGGCGTTATAGTTTTAGTTTTATTTTTCTGATACGATGAGTTGGTTGCAGTAACTACGTTACGGACCTTAGTTACTGCAACTAACTATAAGACAAAGCCAGATAAAAAGAGGGTCAATCCTTTAAAAAAGTGTGCATCATTAAAGAAAAAAATTTAGAGGGTCAGTTAAATATTTCCCATACCTAAATATTACTGCACGTTGGATTTTCAACCCTCGACGCTGAGCCGAGCGTGCTCTTTTGTTTAGGCACAACATATTGGTGTCGCCTAGGACCTATTAGTGAAAATATACGGAAGTTTTCAAAGAATAATGCTTCAACAGTCACCCATAGAAAATAGTAGCGAATTTGTAACCAGGGGCCACTTATTGTGCGTATATCTAATGACACAGGGTGGCAGGGACATCAACGCGCAACCTGTTACCATGGACTTAGTACACGATTCTCCAGAATCATGGACTGAATCCATGGTAAAAGGTTAAAAAATATAGGTACATTTTTTTTTTGTAATTTTTATTTAAAATTTGCTATTTCATACACACGTGCAATACCTTTTTTTTTTTTAGGCTGGGAAATCATCATATGACCTCTCCTGCTCTGGGCGGAGCGGAAGGGCGTGTCAGACTCTTACTGACTAAAACCCACCCGTGTTCCTTCAGTTGCCTGTGCGCCAGGGCCACGGTAACTCTTTCGAACAATCCGCGACCCCGGCAGGCATCGGCCCTATCGGACCCCGTCAATTATGCTGACATCTCTTTGAGGCGCGCGTGTAACACAACGCGCCATCGACCCGGGCCTGGTTCTTACCGGACGGTGAGCTGCCCATTGCTCGCCGTCCGCAGGCCCACGCTTACAGTGCCCGAGAGCAATACCTACGCGGTCAAAATGTATAGAACAGCAGATTTTTTTTTATAAGCAACGAAAAGTTTAAACACAGGTCCAGAATCATGTATTGATTCCATGGTAACAGGTTGCACGTCGATGTCCCTGCGACCCTGTATGCTAACTACAACTAGGTATCTATAATAAAAATCTTAAAACTAACAGAACGTGTACCTACTCGTGGCTTTTTACATGCGTTCGTACGCATTTACGCCATTCCTTTTATTTTCTTTTTCGCTTATTTCCTAGTTCTTAAAACGAATACTCGACTTTATCACCTGTATACTTAGTTTCTATAAGTATTATAATTATTTGACGCCACGTATTTTGACTCATTTATTCAGCTAATTTAAGAGGCTAATACAAGAGCTAAAGCGCGGTCACTGTCGGATTGCATAGAAAAGAAAGAGACGCGCGATGACAACGCTGGGAATTTATTGCAAAATATAAAGCAATTATGGATTTACAAAAAATCTAATTATTGGACTAAAAAATTAAAACACTATTACGATATTATGTTACTTGTAGAATAATCTGACAAAAAATCTGAATGTTTTCATGTATATTAGTATGGTTTTTAATCGTTAAAATATTTTTTTAGAGGTATTTTCGTGATATTTTTCTATCATATCAAGTATGTTTTCAACACACTATCGAACTAGCATATATCCAGAAGAATATCATATATTTTTCTGATTTTGGTTACTGCAGTGGATCATATATATTTAGGCATTATAAACTTGCGTTTAGGTCATGTAGTCCCCTTAAGAATAAACTAGTCTTATTTAAAAAATAATATACAGTATGCTTTATTAAACTGAGAAAGCATGAGGAAATCTTTATCAAACCTTCTCCGTCTACCTCTAACGAAAAAAATAGTAGACGACTTAACTTTTGATTTTATGAAGTTGCGAACGACAAGCTTTTTTGGGATGTCTTAAGTATTTTCTATACTTTAATATTATAATGAGGTAAAATTTGTTTGTTTGTATGTTGTTGCAACTAAGATATAGACACCTGACTAAACCAAAAACTTCTTCAAAAAAGCTTTTATTTAATTTTATCTCTATCGCTAGAAATAATAAAGCTGAAAGAGTTTATTTGTTTGTTTGTTTGTTTGCACGCGCTAATCTCTGGATCTACCTACCAGTCGGATTAAAAAAATATTTTTGCATTTGATAGCCCAATTCTTAAGGAAGGCTATAGGCTATTTAAAATCACTCTATGACCCACACGAGCCGAGCAAAAAGAAAAAAAGTCAGAAAGAACGCTAAATGAAAACGAAGTGATAGCGCGGGCAGGTGATGCGATGCGACGCGGTGGGTCGAGGGAACAAGAAATTTCACGCGAAGTCGCGGGCAGGAGCTAATTGTTTAATAAGTGCTCATTTTCAACGTAATTTAAATAATCTAAATTAGTTTTTTTATCAATTCATGTCGAAGAATAAAGTATTTTATTTTCCGGGAAGCGCCTGTACCTTGGTTATATTAATAATAAAAAATACTTAATCGAATAATTTACATACAGTTATCATGAAACTGAGTTAATGAAAAGCAAAATATCTATTTTACAACATGTGTTTTAACAAAATGTAAAAAATTAAAACGTCTTTTTTCGTTTAATCTCACCTGAAATAGTCCCAATAAATACTTTTTCTTTCTATCTTTCTAAAGAGAAAATGGTTTACTCTTATGATTCCCTATACTGTCTGTTTTGAATAAAACTCAATGTTTATGTCCAGCGGGGCGAGCAGGGCCACTGTGACGTGCCTCGAGTCACACATTTTATCACAGTTTGGGCGATAAAATCGTCTGTACCGTGACCGTATGTGTTGTCACAAACGTCTTGGGTACGCTCATGCTCGCCCCCATAGTTACTTACACACTAGCTGAGGAATCACCGTTCTTTGTTCTGCATGACGAATCAACCTCAGCACTTAAAATTATTTAGTACAGTACAGACATTGTTGCCAGATTTCATAGGTAAAGAAAATAATAAGTTTAAAAAACTGAAAACTTATTTCCAACCTTATCGCTAATGTTTATTTTTTTATTTTATTTTTTGTTTTTTTTACGTTCTTAATTATTTCTATGCTAATTAGAAGGTATTTCGCGCGTCAATATGTACACTCCACGTCGCTACCCTTAGAAAATATATAACCGCCTGATGTCTGTCAATTGTTGAATGTACATTTATTGTTATACCTAAGTACTTACGTCTATTATCTAATACCTAATGGAACATAGAAATAATACACATAGGGTTAGTAATAGAAGGAGAAACTATAAAGGGCCGCGTTTTCAAATAAGTGGTGAAGATAGTCAACGTTAAAATGGTTCGGTTCCTATATTAGGAAAGGATGGTTCCAACTATCGCTGGAACTGTATGATGGCTGTTTTGATAAGATGAAAAGGAGCTTTAGCTTTAGTTTTTTTTTTTTTTACAGTTTTTCTATAAACCTAGTTGTGTATTATTTCTATTGATCTTGCCTATTCCTATGATCATCTTTTTATTTTATTTTATAAAAGACAGCTTCACTAAATATTAATATCCCACTTCGCTTACCCAGAGCAACTTGAAAATATGTGTTCGGAATTTTGAATGTACCACGGAAGGGCAATTAATGGTTGATCCTGAATGGATCCTGAATCGCTTTGCATGAAAGTAACTTGATCAGAATCAGAAAAAAAAAAATGTAGAACCAGGATCTAACTTTGTTGGTTTTGATTAAAGCTTTTCAAATTCATTAAATGGTCTCTTTATATTCAATTGTTCTTGAGTTGGTTCAGCTATTCTCGATTTTCTAAGACAACATTCCGAGTTTACCAGTGCCGGTCCTACTGAAGCATCAAACTTCCGCGCCATTTCTGATTGTTCTTAAGTTCCTTCACTGTGATTGGTCAAAGCAATATTGTCATTTATTGTCTACTGGTAGCAATTGGCACTTTATCCGACAAGTTAACGTTAATTTTTAAAGCATACAACCGAAATTGCACAAATGGTTCCAAAGTGAGAAAGCGAAGTAAATTGGAATATTCCCATTTATCACTAAACACTATCTATATGGATAATATAAACTTCAGAATAATCGGACCTGCCACTTATGTATTTACAATTAGAGTGGGAAACTTATTATTTTTCGTACATGTTTCACATCTTATCAGAAATCAGAATAGAACATAAGGCTCTATGGAACTCCATTCCTGTCACAAATCTGATGATGTTCGATCTCTGCCCACCAATCTATCTACTGGCAATGGGCCGGCCATATTAGCCGTAGAACTGATGACCGTTGAGGTGAAGGTGTTCTTGAGTGGAGACCGCAAATCGTTAAACGTAAGGTAGGACGCCCTCAGGCTAGGTGTAGGGACGATCATCGCAGGGTGGCTGGTAGCAGCTGGATGAGGGTTGTCGAGAAGATGAATGGTGTGGGATTAGCGAGGCGTATGTCCAGCAGTGGACTGCTGTAGGCTGATGATGATGATGGTGAATCTATCCAACCAAGTTAGTTACGGAACCGTAAATATTTGCGGTTTTCTCTGCTCTTAAAACGGTGCAGAAAACAGTTGTGAGGCAACCAGCGTGTCCTAGAACCAAAAAATCGTAAATGTCTAAATACCCTGCACTGGGCCCGCGTGGTGTATCACGGCCCACTCCCTGTCACAGAGAGGAGGACGGTGTCCCAGCTGTGGGAACATTATATTGATTTTGGTTTTGTTTGTTAAATACTTGCGGATAATGACGCAATTGGTGACGTTTAGATAGTTTTTTTTTTACTTGATATGACGTGATGTATTTGAAAATTGGACATTAAAAAAAATACTCTGCTTATAACAGGGTTGTGATCGAGAGTATTTGCGAGTTGAGTTTACATTGACATTATAATAAGCCAAAGCCATTTATACAGACGACGTGAAATTACGAGTGTGCCATGGTTCGTTTATATCTTGTTTACGTCTAGCTTCAGTTTTATTTATCCATAGAATTGCTTGTACCAGAGCAGAGGCATCACATCAGTTCTGACAGTCAAGGAGATACATAGAAGAACTTAGTTCTATTGCTAGTAACTATTTCTAGATTTAACCGTTATTTAATATTAAATAATGTATGTTATAAGTAACATACATTCTAAGGCTAGGGTTTGAAAAAAAAAAGACATCCGATGTCCTTTTTGTAACCCTAGCCTTGGTTACCCTTTTCAAACTTTAGCCTATTTAACCCTAATTAAACTCTAGCCTAAATAGGCTGGAGTTTATTAAGCGAGTTTTATTAAATAGACTACTTTAATTAGGGTTAAATAACCCTAATTAAACTAGCCTATTTAACTCTAACCTATTTAACCCTAATTAAACTCTAGACTATTTAATTTTATTTAATCTCTACAGTATTTAATCCTATTTAAACTCATTATTTAACCTTATTGTAAGTCTAGACTATTTAACCCTATTTAAACTCTATACTTTAACCCTATTTAAACTCTAGATTATTTAACCCTATTTGAAATCTAGACTATTTAATCCTGTTTAAACCTTAGACTATTTAATTATTTTTAAACTCTAGACTATTTAACCCTATTTAAACGTAAGACAATTTTTTTGACATTCGTTACCGCGGATGTTTTCTATATGTACAAAGTTGTTAATTTTTCCTAATTAAGGTAATAAGAGGGCTGCAGTGTTTACTTTAATGTACATTCTTATAATCTGGCTTTTGATTGCTCATAACGACTGTCATAGTCAAATCATATTTTTTCGTTTTTTTAAGTAAAAGTGTTTTCTTTATTTTTCTGCTACTTACTTTTTTTTTACCACGCACACATACTGTGTTAATTTAATTAGAAAAGGAGCTGTCCCCTGAGATGCAACCTAACAATATAGCTTAGCAGACAGAGCTTATATGTAGCTAAGCAGCTTTCTTTTTCTTCTTATGTTTTTTATACTACATTTTTTTTTCTATCTTATTTCTTTTGTTACCACGTAAACAAACGGTGTTAAATAAATAGAACCGGAGCTGCCTCTGAGACACGAGCTAACAATCTACAGGAGACAGAACTTTTACTTTTACTACTTTTACTTTTTTTTTTTACTTTTTTTACTTTTTTTCTTTTTTTTTTTGAACTTTTTTTTTTTTTTATCCTAAGCGGAACAACTATCCTATTTTAGAATCATTATCTTCTACATAATTATAATTACTACCATATCCCATATATAACTACATAACTACCTTAATTTTTACTATTAATAGACTACTTAACCCTATTTTTAAACATAGATAAATATTAATTTAATTTCACACAATTGTTAGTGTTTTATTACTATATGTACAGTACTTATATTTTTTCCTTAACTCATTTGGCGATGACTCTTGTGGCTTTATAATAAAACTTAAAATCTATTTAATATTATGTTGTAGATACACTACTATTTTTATATACGTACCAGTAAATTAAGGTCATAATTAATTATTATTAGAGAACAATTCTTTTTTTCTGTATTATTCGAATTACTTATTCTTTCGTACGCATGTGTTTTTGTGACAAATAAACCCATTTTTATTTATTTCCGTTTGTAGAGAATTGTTAAATTGGTAAGTTCTTAATTTTTATTTTTTTCAATTTGCATCAAAACACCACTTTGACTTTATATGTTCATAACCTGAAGTGTAATATTGTAATGCGTTAAAATCATCCAACAATATCACCATTCACAGAGAGGAGGCCTGTGTCCCAGCAGTGTGAACAATATAATTGTGCTGATTAGCCAACATATTAAGCTTTGTTTCTTAAAAAAATATTTAAAAATATAAAATCTTTAATTTACTTTGCTTTTTTTCCCAAACTGTTGCTTTTTCTATATAAATAAAATGCACCTTATTTTCTGTAGCAATTAAAAACTAGTAGTGTACTTACTTTTTTATAATTAAATACTAACACTAGGTATACTCTAATCAATGAAGCAAAGACAAAAATGTAAACAAAATAGGTACCTAGCTGATTTTATTATCTGTGGACGTTTAACCCGACCGCATCTAAATTATCGTCTTTTTACATAAATTGTTGATGTTTTGGTTTCGACTTGACAGAATAATGAGTATCTATTCTAGTTGCTTCTGATGTCAACTTTATAAAGTAAAACATAAAATATTTAGAAGTAGGTAGAGCGATTAGGGTTTAGAGATAGGAGCCTTTTTGGCCGGCACAGGTCTTTTTTGTTTTTTATTTTGCCAATTCGTTTTTTTTTTAATTCTGTTTGTTTTGAATGTTCCTTTTTACTGTTTGTTTCCCGTGCGTAAAATATTTTATTTCTTTCTTTCTACGTAGTGTTTCTACCTTCATAGATATTTAACCCCAAGTTAGATTTTCGAATATATTTTTCAGTTTTTGATAAGAGTAATGATTACGTACTTTTTTCAAATCACACTAGATTTCGTTTTTTCTTTTTTACATCTTCGAAATAAAACCTAAATGAAGTTAGTATGTAGTACCTACTTAGTTTAACTTTTAACTTTTTTAAAGAGTAACTTTTTAAGAATAATTGGAACGGTGCAGGATATTCTGAAGTTTCTTACGTGCCCATGTACCTATAGTCTATGTGAAATTAAATATTTTGAATTTGATTTTTGATTCACTGAGTTCACCTACTTATAATTTTTTTTTCCTATAATTTTAAAATTATGCTTAAGAATTACTAGTTATATTGAGATTGTAATTATTACGCTTAAATAGGTTCTTAATTCATGTTTATTTACTTTCCCACTTTCTATATTTTTTATATGTACAGTACTTATTATATTTTCCTTAACTATTGTGTAAGCAGCACATACTCAGTCATTCAAGTCGAAGCCTGTCTGTCTTATTACTAATTATATTGAATAATAGCCCAACGGTGCTTTTTCATACATTATTTACATACGTACTTACTTAACCGACGAAAAAAAGGAGGGTTCTCAAATCAACGTGTTTTTTTTTACTCACTCTTCTGATTAAGTTTAATTTGTTTTCTGAGTGTAGGGGCTGACGAAGTTTTTTCTTAAGATTTTGCTAATATTTCAGTGTTTTCCAGTCTTCGATCGAGATTTGTAATGAAAATAAGAATATTTTGTGGGTGACACTAGTCTCTGCCTTAATTATTATCATCACTCATCATAATTTATAAACCTATTTTTGATTTCTGTCATTCCTATTTTTAACTCTACTTATCAACATCTTATTAATAAACGCGTAAAATTAACACGTATTTTTCGATTATTCTACGTATTTTGCAAGAAATAGATCAATGACAGCTAATATATGTAAATTTATTCCTTAACTTTATATCTTAGTTAAACGTATTTATAATTATATTATTGAGTGCTTCAACGACACGATGACTTTTTTTTGTATTTGTTTGTACAGTTAGTCATTTAATTTAGTACCTAGTGTAAATAGTTGTGTTAAATATTTTAAAAGACATAGAATAACCACTTTGAAATAAAGATAGATAATTTAATTAATGAACAGTGCCTATTCAATGGTTTATATTTACAGCTCCTTAACTTATAACCAATAACGTTTATTGATCATTAAGTAAGGATATAATTCAGATTTGGTGAGCCAAAAACTAAGCGTCGCTTGTATCTTGCGGCTCGGGAGGAAATTAACGAAGATAAAATGCTTACCTTATAGTTGGCAAAAGATTTTAATTAAAAAATAACAATACCTACTCGAATATTATTATTAATTCACTGGATTAAACTGACAGGTGGTAATGCCACTTCCAAAATTAAAATGGTTTTTATTGTTAGGTAAGAATAAAAACCATTTTATTTTATTTTATTAACTTTATACTTTATTATTTTATTATTTTTTGAGAATGTATAAAGTTAATTACTTGAAATTTTAAAAACTGTTCCACCCGTATTGAACTGTTTAGAAAATGGTCACATTAATTTATTTTCATAGTTATCGTTATTCGTCTATGTTTTTAAGGCCCGCTTGCACCACAAATCACTAAGGCCCAATTGCATCGCCGTTCACTAAACACGTTTAGCGCTAAATGAGTTTTAAACATCAATTTGACTCTGTCATCTTCAAACATTTGATAGGAACAGAATTATGTTTTAAACTCATTTAACGCTAAACGTGTTTAGTGATTAGCTGTGCAAGTGGACCTAAATGCGTTTAGCGCTAAACGCTTAAAACATCGTCATGTTTCTGTCAATCGTTTGAAGATGAAACAAACAAAATGATTTTTAAAATTGGTCAAGTGTCGAACGCATTTAGTGATTTGTGGTGCAAACAGACCTAAGAGTAAAATCTGTAAAATAAGTAATGATATAGTGCAAAATCCAAAAAAAACAATGAATATGACTTTAAGTACTTTAAACATCGTGAGGAAACAGCATGTCCTAGAACCAAAAATTCGATGACATGTGATATCCACCGTCCCGCACTGGGCCCGCGTGGTGGATTATGTCCCACTCCCTCTCGAAGAGGGGAGGCCTGTGTCCCAGCAGTAGGAACATTATAGGCTGATTATGTTTATTCTTATGCTATGACTTTATAATTTTAATTAAGTACTTTTACTTTAACTTCTTTTTTATAACTGGCGAAATGTGGGTGTACTAAGGTATACCTCTGCCTAACCCTTCGGGGATTACAAGCGTCATGTTATGTTATTATCTTTGGAGTGGCAGCCAACGCCTGTCAGTTTACACCAGAACATAAATTATTCGACCCTAAAATATTTAACTCATGATTAAAATATTCTAAACTAAACTATTTACAAAGGTGTTTACACTCATGTGATTGACGTCTTATCAAGGTATTGATCAATGTTGACGAAGGTGATGTCATTGTAATTGTTTATTTTATTTATTCACAGCGATTTGACAAAACATGGTGATTTTTTTATTAAATTTATCTATACATACATACAGATACTTAAATAAAATTGGAGTGTCTGTTTGTAATATTAAAATAACCACTTTTTACTAAATGCATATGGATGTATACACGGTAGATATACCAAAATAACATTTTCTTTAATTTTTGTCTGTCTGTCTGTCTGTTTGTTCCGGCTAATCTCCGAAACGACTGGGCCGGTTTTGACGGGACTTTCACTGGTAGATGGCTGATGTTATAAGGAGTAACAAAGGCTACTTTTTATCCTGGTAGCACGTCCCTGTAGGATAATTTCCGACGTCCACGTCCATCCGCAGGCGAAGCCGCGGGCAGAAGTTAGTGTTAAATATGAATGAGTTATACAAAAAAACCTTTTGGAATTAATTCTCTAAATGATGTTGAATACCGCATCAACATACGTTGCGGAGTTCAGAAGTACAACGCGGTCACACAGACAGGCACGAAATGCGACTTTAATTTATAATATGTATATAAATTCCAAATCAATGCAATACATGTTAGGTTTCCAGTAGTTTTGGTACTTATCTCGAGGCTCGGTGTCGTAGAAACGACGCAGCAAAACTCAGGGTAATATGAGTGCAGCTTTTTGTACCTAGATACACGTTAAACAACTTTGATTTAAAACTGTATTTTTTATTGATTTATTAAAAAGATTAAAGTATTTTTAAAGTGAAACTTTTATTACATCGTCTCAAACTTTTTCGTGTGTGTGTTGCATGTCGCGTGACGGTCGGCCGCGGAGTAGGGATAAAGTGAAAGGCGCTCGTCAGAGCAGCCGAGGCCAATATGGCGGCGCCTATAGTTCGCATCAGCTGACCGTGTAGTGTATAAACTATTACTCATTAATGTGAAAAAAAGTTTCACTTTTGCCATGGGTTCATAAAACCACATAATCCTTTTTTTATTGATCGACTTAAAAGAATAATGTGAGAAATATTTTTAAAAGAGTAACTGTGATTTGTCTTGCCGACTCTTCCCCATAGGAAACGACCAAATGGAACCATTCACCTGCCGTTTCATAAGTGCCCATGTAGGTTTATGTCAAATAAAATATTTTGAATTTTGATTAATGTTATCTTATTTTTATTAACAGACCGTATGGACTGCTCATAAATACGGCACTGCTGTGATAGGCATGTTGCCGTCAGCAGGGCCATTGTTTTATTTTTTTATTATCCTTTTGATTGTGTTGTTTGTATTTGTGTGTACTCCAAATATGAGAACGAGCGACTCGGCTCGATGCAAGATATTATATCGCTTTGGTATGTTACAGGAACACAGCAATCACCGTTGATGAACACCACCAACCGATGTAGATCATGTGGGTGACCACCTCCCTCACCCTCTTCACTTATGACAATTTATTCAGTTATTAGGCCATATACGTAATTATGGATAGTACTTATCGGTTAAAACTAATGATTTTGCCCTGCCATTACGGATATTATTTAATATTTTTTAAATATTTACAGCATAAAGATATTTTTCGTAATTACTATACCCTCCTTATTTAAGCACACTAATTTAATTTTAAAGATTACGGGCCAATTATTAATCTAAGGTTTATTGATATTCGACAACCTCTACTACGACTACTGATTTGAAAACAAATCGATGGAGATGAGATGTTTGTGTGTGTGTCTGTGTGTGTATGTGTGTGTGTGTGTGTGTGTGTGTGTGATGTGATGTGATGCGATGCGATGTGATGTAATGTGTGTGTATTTGTGTGAGTGTAGTTATATCTAGTTAAAAATATCCTAATTACGAGCATTTATCTTAAATTTCAAATCAAATCTGACCGGTATCACTGTGTTTTGTTGTATACATAATCCTCTTTATTTATAAACGCTGGTTAAGGTTAAGTAATGGTTAGCGACTGTTTAACCATACATTTTTGACGTTTAAACGTCTCTTAAATTTAATCATCGTTTATAAATAAAGCCGAATATTTGTATGATTCCTATTTTACGCTTAAAACTACGAATTATCCCCTATATTAAAATTCAAATCTTACCGGTATCATATTGTATCTTGTTGCCTAAATAATCACACAGATGTATGATTCCTATTTTACAGTTAAAACTACGAATTATTCCCTATGTTAAAATTCAAATCTGACCGGTATCGTTGTATTTCCTTCTATACATAATATCTGTATAAATCCTATTTTAAATAATTATCATATAATTATCAAACTACGATGTTTTTTTGATATCTTTACAGTTGATATTTGACAACGTCTTACTCAATAGATAAATAAAAACGAAATATCTCGATATAACGAATTAAACATCAAAAAGTTTAATACGTTATATCGAGATGGCGATAAGGCGAGATAAATAAACATATTAGCTTGTGCTTTGTCTCAGATGTCTTCCCGTCTCTGTCTTGCACTTGTATTTTGACGGTTGTACGACAGTGACAGCGATACTGCTTAGCCTAGCATATGTGCGAAGTAACGTCTATTTATCTCGGCCTACGTGAACAGGGATTTTCTACCCGAAGTAGGTATATTTTTACCTACTTAGCTTTCTACTTAATCATCACTGAACGCGCCGATCAACTAAGCGTAATTAGTAAAAAAATATCCTCCTTTTTGTCAAAGCAGGGTTATTAATTTAAAAAAATATAATGGAACATGACATTACTCTTGTTGTCTGTTATTAGTAAATAATACTTATAATAACAGAGTAAATAGAAATGGAGTGCTAAGGTGTCAGTGTCAGCTGGATTTGACACGATCAAAGCAAACATTAAGGCCCACTTGCACCACAATCACTAAATATGTTTAGCCCTAAACATTTAAAACATTATTCTGTCTCTGTCAACTTCAAACGATTGACAGAAACAGAACGATGTTTTAAATTAGTTTAGCGCTAAGGTATTTAGTAATTTGTGGTGAAGGCGGGCCTAAAGTTACGGCCAAACCAATGCGTCCAACATGCACCCGCGACGGCGTGCAAACAATATGCGTTCCCTAAATTTCGTTGCGATCGCGGCGATCTCGAGACGCACTGGTGTGAACCAGTCCCTACAAGATGTAATAAACTACTGAACGCCACCGTGCACGCTATCGCGGACGCATGTTGAACGCGTTGGTATGACTCTACTTTAAGACCATACATGAAGAGTACAAATGGAACTGGTGAATCTGCTTGAATTTGACCGCATGACTAGTTTTAACGATTTGCTTATGAAACGGCTGCATTGACCGTCTGTATAGGCATAGGCAGATAATAACAATAAATTAATATCCACATACGGTACGGAATTTTAAAAGTACGACTAGATTGCGGTCGATCGACGTTGTTCATTCGATACTGATCGCCTGTAAATCATAATCGATGGATCGATCAACATTTTCCAGTTTATACCTTTGAAGATGATGGGGACCTGAGCCTGATCATGTATGGTCACCTTTCCTCCAAATCTTTAGACCGGACTAAAAGACAAAACCGATAAAAATCTAACAGAACCAGGTCTTGACAGGTGGTTCACCAACTGCCGTCACCTCATGTCAGATAGGGCCAGCAATACCAAACTTAGCCAAATCGGGGACATCAATATCGTCCAAATCCTTCATTGAAACATAACCGCATCCATCCGCTTTTATCGGGATATAACCAGTTGAATCTGGTTTGATCGGGACATAGTCCTCTGTACCATCGTTCAAGTCAACGATCGGTTCTTTTTTGTCGAATTCGCTACAGATTTTGGCTTCGTTTAATAGTTTTAAAGATTCCTCGAGTAAATGCGTACGGTGTTCAGGAGTGTGTCCGCTGGTTGACGGGGTCTTGTCCGAGGACTTGCGGTGGTGGAGCGAGTTGGTCGCGGAGCCCATGTAGGGCGGCGGTTGCGGACGGTTGTAGTTGCCGGCGAGGTTGCTCGTCGATTTGGGGCTGTACGGACGTGCGAGGCTGTTGTTTGGGCTGGAAGAGAAATTATTGTTGATTTGATGGTTTTAACGCCAAAAATATTAGAAACGAAGATTTTATTGCGCTAATTTAGGTTAGATTCGCTTAGAGGATTCCCTATTGTCTGTAGGTTACAATTTGCTGGACTCATTTACCTGTTGCCAAGTGCATTGTGAAAGGAACTTTCGCAAAAGACTCCGTTTATTATACGATCATACTTTGACTGATCACTAGCCCAAGCGAATATGAAAGTTGATGTATCATTATGGTCTTTAGAAGGGCATGTATTTAATCAACTCCCAAATAATTTCCATGTTGATTTCCAAATAGTATTAATGGACCCTCTAATGTCATAAGTGTGTCTATAAAAGATTTTTCACCCGCTCGCTATGTCAAATTATGTCATGCAAACCTAACCTAAATCAAAGACATTAAAGCTGAATTTTATTATGACCCGCCGGGTACATAATGTGATTTAAAATTGGAACCTCAACTAAGCAATTCGTATGAAAACTCTTTACAAAAAAAAACCTTCTATTCTGTTCACGACCAAAGAGTTCCCACTTCATAGGTTTCAGTTGCCGTCGACGAATAAAATAATTATATTAAGCAGTTTAATAGAGATATTTTCGTGGAAATATTAAGTCAAAATAATGTGTATTAATTAAATAGATAAAACAAAAATAATTACAACAATAAAAACAAGTGTTTTCTGTTTATGGTCAAGTCTAAAATTATTGAAAAATGTGACTCGCGGAATCACTGTTTGTACATAATTTGTAGCGGTAATTGGCATATCATCGCAACAGTTGATCAGTTGCTGTGTCGCGTACCTACACCTGCGTTAGAATGTTGGATGTGGGCGTCATATTTACGACATTATTTATTGTGTTTTTGATGAACTTACATGAATTTAGTTAAGATAGTGTACGAAACTGCAAATAACTAGGTATTCCCCGGTTATTTAATAGGTTCATAAACTACTAATTCGAAAAACGAATTGGTTTTTATTACCTCACAGTAGGTGCGAAAAGTAAAGTATTCTCCTCGGGGGCAAAGGTGACTTCGTCTTGGGCGAGCTTGAATCCCTCGCTGCACCCAGAATTCTAGTCTTAACTCCCTCGCTGCGCTCTAGAGCCTTAGAATCATTCGGGATTCAAAATCGCGCCTGTGACTTAAGACACTGCTTTATCCCCTTAGTGAATAACCTACTATTAGAGGGCCATTTCTTTAAAAAAGCGCCCATCATTAGAAGCAGTGGCGGAACTATAGGGTGGCAGGGCTGGCGAAATGCCACGGGCCCCCACCCCGACGGGGCCCCAGGCCCGACAGGCTGCAAGCTCAGAAGTAACCTAACATTTATAACAAAATTTTGTAAAAATTATGAATTTTTATGTAAATATTTTATTTTATTTATGTATTAATATTAGTAATACTGTTGGGTAACTACCTACTTCAGTGATTTATTAAAATTAAATTACAACGTGACGATTTTTACTGGGGCCCATCCAACGAATTTGCCACGGGCCTCAGATGGTATAGTTACGCCACTGATTAGAAGGTCAATTCTTTAGAGGATCAAGTAAATATTTCCCTTTTGGAAGACCTATAATACCAATGATTAGTAGGTAGTCAATAAGGGTTGGTAAGGTAAAGATCTCCCTGTATTTTAATTCTTCACTATTTTATCATAATATACATTAACTCATCACTCATCGCCAAATGAGACACAATTGATTATCTATTGTTATGGCCCTCTAGCGGGCCACCTCGGGCCTGACTAGCACATAGATATTGCTTAGATGGTAGGTACTAACCTTACTCCAAGACTTTTGGTGCTGGTGTTATCAGCTACTTGTGTTTGTTCAGTGTTGCCAGTGCCATAACGACACATTTCCACCTTTGATTTGTGAGCTCTGGAATATTTATTAATTCTTTATTAAAGCTTAAATTGTATAAAATCCCACTGGGCCCGCGTGGCCCATTCCCTATCACAGAGAGGAGGCCTGTGTCCCAGCAGTGGGAACATTATGCTTTATCAGGTTAATGAATATTTAGTAGTAAATTGTTAGTTTCCTTTTAATCAGACTATTAATAGCTACTTTGATTTCACATTGAAATAAATAAGAGCATAGATATTATATTAAGCAAAGTTAAATGTTAGAAATTAAGTAGTAGGCACACAGTCAGCGCATAATTAATTATCTGTGGAGCAAAATTCTGAAATTAATTAATATTTTAGTAAGCCTGATTCGTAGCTAATATTTCCACTTTAAAGCATATTAGTGACCACAAATAAAAATAAGAATATTTCGAACCTATTAGGTTTTCTATGGTCGAAAAATATATCAAATATATGGTCCAGAAAATACTCTGTTTCTTGGTCTCGCCTGAAATAATAACAAAAGAAAAATAAAATGGTAGGACAAAAATACTTTTTGTTTTTTAAACAGCTTTTAATCTGCCTGCCTTTTTCCCAACTAAGTTGTGGTCGGCTTCCAGTCCTACCGGATGCAGCTGAATACCAGTATTTTACATGGAGCGACTGCCTATCTGACCGGCATAACCGAGTTACTGGGTATTACAATACCCCTTCGTAAGACTGGTTGTTAGACTTTCGAGCTCCTGACGACCCGTAACGATTGTCAAAGATCCACGAATGACAGCCGGGATCAACAGCTTAACGTGCTTTCTGAGGCATGGAGGGGTGTCGACATGTAACCCACCCAGGGACCAACCGCGGCAAGCGTAGCTTAATCGATCGACCCATTTAGCCACGAGCGACTTTTTTTAAAACAGGTAAGAAGCAAAACGAAATTGAAAATGTAGAACTAGATTGCGGTTGATCGATGAGATGAACCATTCAGATCGATCGAGTTTGGTGCATGGCAGCCGAACATCGATATTATTGTCTTGGAGCGGTCCATATGGCCTGACCTGCCTATTTGTGCCGCCAAGCAGCGATGCTGTGTTCACCGATCGACCATCGATTATTGTCTTGGAGCGGACCATATTGCCTGGCCTGCCTATTTGTGCCTCCAAGCAGCGATGCTGTCCTCATCGATCGAACATCAACTTTTGTGTTGGAGCGGTCCATATGGCCTTGCCTGCCTATTTGTACCTCCGAGCTGCGATGCTGTGTTCATCGATCGAACATCGATTATTGTCTTGGAGCGGTCCATATGGCCTGGCCAACCTATTTGTGCCGCCAAGCAGCGTTGCTCTTTTCCGATTTCAAGGGTACGGGTGCCGATGAATTACAGGCACATCTATGAGACACATTCAGCTTTTCCTCTGGATGGCAACCCTTAGGTACAACAAACATCAGGCCTCTCGGTTTGTTTTCCATCCAAGAACATAAAAATGTGCAGCCGAAAGACGTCCACTGCTGGACAAAGGCCTCCCCCAAGCACCGCTACTTCGACCGGTTTTGTGATTCCCGCATCATCCAGCTGATACCAGTGGCCTTCACAAGATCATCGGTCCACCTTATGGGGAGGCCTTCCAACGCTACATGTTCCGTTACGCGGTCGTCACTCCAGAACCTTTCGGCCCCATCGACCATCTATTCTGCATTGGCCACAGTCACTTGAGTTGAAAAAAAGTTGAGAAAAATGTGCCTAACATTAATAAAATAGAAGCTAAGGTATACTTACACGGTAGCATGAAGCGCACAAACAGCGGCAGTAAGGGCGGTGACACAGAGTAGCATCAGAGTTAGAGGCACCAGGACTGCCGCAGTTAACAGCTTGCCGTAACTGCGAGATGGTAGGGAATCCTGGAAATGGACATACCATACTTATGAATTATAGATATCCATTTTTTTTATTATAAATATTTTTTCTTCTGTAGATATAATATTTACAATAGAAAAATGCTGAAAGTATGTCTCAAAGAACTACCCTGTATAAAATGAGAGAAGTTACAGATACTGTTTTATTTAAAACTTTCAACTCATCATTAATCTTAGGGAACTAACCATAGGTATGGTCTGTTCTATAAGAATCCAATCATAGTGAAAAAAAACCTTATTCAGGTTAAATCCTTACGAAATAGTAAACTTATACATTAACATTAGCAAGAATATAAAATCTGCTGTTAATAAAATAAAGACGGTTTGAAAATTATCAATGACGAAACTAACAGGAATAAAATACATATACTAGAGACTCCGCGTGATCTCAAAAGCATTAACAAAGAAGTAAGGAGCTCAAGATTTTGTAAACATCTTTACCAGTATCCCCTCCATCCCAGTATAGCCCTCGCGTTCTATTGATTTATTAAAAGCGAACCTTTTCACCTTGCCTAGTTGAATTTAAATTCAAGCATATAAACTCCATAATAATAATGCAAGCTTTTAGGCGAATCAAGATCAAATTAACCAAAGATCTATAGGGAATGACTATCAAAGTTTGCACCTACCTTATTGAGACTATAGCACCGTACTTAGCTTTAATATTTAATTTGTGCTTGGATCAAGGAGTCTTTCCGGATCTAATGACATGCAGTAATGTATCACTTTGCAAATCCAGGGACAGTAAAGACACCAATAATTATAGTCCAGTAATCGTGTTGCCGGTTTTCACCAAGGTGTTTGAAAAAGTAATGCTTAATCAAATGCTAAATCATTGTAATACCAATAAAATTTTACACAATAAACAGTATGGTTTCACCAAAGGTCGTTGTACAACTGACCGTGTATCCTTATTAACAACACATATTTATAGCGTTGAAAGAAGCCCAAGACGCCACAGGAATCTTTTGTGACCTCTCCAAGGCATTCGATTGCTTAGATCACGAAACCTTTCTCTTGAAACTTGAGCATTACGGACTAGGTAAACTTCCGCTTAGTTTAGTGAAACCATATTTAAATGATAAAACAGCTTTTGCTATTTGAATTTTTTTATCAAGAAATTAAATATAGTTTTCTATGCATTAGCTTGCTCAGTGCCGTAGCTTCAAAAGGTAATGTGTCCTGACTTGCAAAAGGAAGGAATCAGAAGACGAAGATTGACTGTACCTAAATAAATCGAGAAAAAAATGGTTACCTAATAGAAAATGAATCCACACAAATAAAACACTTTTTTTTCAACTTCATCAGGAACTGAGTCACTTACCTTATTAGGAGCAGTCCAAGCATCCCTGGTATCCAACGCCTTGAAGGACTTTGCGGATTTGCTGGTATTAGGCACCTCTGTGAGGTATTCTAGATGCTGGGTCGAACGCTCCTTGTAGATGGTGTTGTACTGGAAGATATAAGAAAATGGTGTCATCGTAGTGTTAAGAAAAGGAACAGTTGAAGAGATATTTTTTTAAACTTTTGGAGAACCCTATGTTCCGATGAGTAAATATCGTCGGTTGTGGTAGATAAGGCTGAATAATTTTTACCCTGCTTGTTTGTTTCACGATTTTTTTTGTGATATAGTAATGTTTAGACTTTTAAAGAGACCTCGGTTGGTTCGGCATTTTTTCTAAGAGGTAGTCAGTTGGGAAATACCGACTCCAGCTAAATAAAAATATGACGAGTAAAATTGATTTAATTATCCTGCTTGCAAAATAAACGATTTCATTTTATGGACAAAATTATAGGTGGAAAGAAGCCCTACGAGTTCAAAGCTGCACCAGTGCAGTGTTAAACCAGCATCTCTGAAGAGTCTCTCGAGACTGGTTCGCTTGTACTTGCGAGGACAGCTCAGCACCTTAGAGCTTATAGTATAGTATTGTAAAAACCTACCAGCTCAAAGCTACAAAAGCCCAGCGTTGACCCAGCATCCCTGAAGAGCCTCTCCACAGTCTTTCGCTCGTACTCGCGACGACAGCTCAACACCTATACTGCCGATTCAATAGTATTGTACGGACCTACCAGCTTAAAGCTACACCAGTCTAGATTTAACCGAGCATCCCTGAAAAGTCTCTCCACAGTAGTTTGCTTGTACTCACGAGGACAGCTCAACACCTATAGTGCCGATACAATAGTATTGTAAGGACCTCCAAGCTCAGAGCTACACCAGTCCAGCGTTAACCCAGCATCCCTGAAGAGTATCTCCACAATGATTTGCTTGCACTCGAGAAGATAGCTCAACACCTATAGTACCTATACTATAGTACCTACCAGCTCAAAGCTACACCAGTCCAGCGTCAGACCAGCATCCCTGAAGAGCCTCTCAACAGTGGTTCGCTTGTACTCGCGAGGACAGCTCGGCAGACGAGACAGAGGACGTACTTCTTCGCGCAGCCTTTTCAGCTCCAAAGAGAATGGCATGGTACTGCCGAGGCGGACTACCAATCTGGAAAGGGACAAGGGTGCTTACTTAGTAACGACGGCGACGGGTTCAGCGGTCGCTATGTTATATCACAACCACTAAATTTTCATTATTTCTTGTGAAATAATGAATATTTAGTGGTTGTGGTTTATTTCTTTGTAGAAATAAGTTTCGACACCGACACCGACACCATGGGTTCTGCAGATCTTTGTAGCTTTTGTGAAATGCGGTAGAGGCTTCTGCATCGACCCACTAAAAAAGCTATACATAAACTCACTTATGAATTTCACTGTAGTAAATAGATCTACCTACATGTAGATTACTTCTTTAACACATACCCTTCTCCATCACTCGGCTTCAGAGGCAGTCGCGCGCCCAGATCAATGGCAGACGCCAGGAAGGTCGCGTACAGATCGCCACTACTCTCCGTCCAGAGCTTAGTTCGCAAGATGTCCTTCAGACGAGTCATCCTGGAAGACAGAGAAATCAAAATTTTTAGACAAAAGAATGTTGATTGGATCGGAATCCGAGGAAGATAGATTTAACTATTTGTTCAACCCTCGCTCGACAGGACAGCCGCCATTTTGACAGTCTGGAAAGTGTCCGAAACTAAATAGAAAAGTAATAAAAAACAAAAAATATTTTAAGACTTTCTTACCGAATTTGGGACACATGCTAACATTGTTAGCCAATCCTTACTAATTTAAAGATGACGTATTTTAGCAGCATGGAAGTCAGATATGCAGTCCCTCTATGTAAAATACTGATATTCGACAGCATCCGGTTAGACTAGAAGCTGACCCCAGGCTAGACAGATGATGATGTATTTTAGCAGAAATATCTGAACCTATGCAGAACAAAGAATAACAAAATACTGAAAAATACTAATGCTACTTACTTGTGCTCATCCAACAGATCTTCAACATTCAGATTATCGATCTTGAGCTCGACCTCATGGCGCGCCATCTTCTCCTTCTGCTGTATGTCCAACGTCAGTAGCACCCTCCGCGTCTCATAATCTTGCCGGTTTAACCCAATTACTTCGAGCTGCGAAACCAGGAAAGACAGACCTGTAGCTTTATACACTTGACTATTTCGAAGACTCCGTGTCACTTCAAGCATAGTAAGAAAATTATCTTTCAATCATTCCTCAACTCTGCACACACTAGCTGCTCTGTTATAATTGTCACCAGACCTCAAAGACATATAAGCTTATAAAGTTCTATTGTGTCATCAACTCTATATTGCTTACCAAAGAAATGTCCTTAATTTTACTTGTCTTGTCTTGGCAAATAAAAAATAAGACCATCGGCCGGATGGCCTCCACTGCTAGACAAAGATTTCCTTCATAAATCTGTTACAGGTCACTCATAACTAGGGGGCCTATTCTGTAAGTCCGTCAACGAAGATACGGGCCAGTCCGAAAGTAGTTCGATACTTCCGGTGGTAAGGTCAACTGCGAAATGGTGTTATCATTCATTTTTAGTTCGGGCCTCAACGTAATCGTATGTCCATAGGTGCTACGCTACACCCCTAACTTCAGCCGAAACTACGGATTTTGTGCTTACAGAGTAGATCCCCAGGTACGATGTGCAACCTACACGAAGTAGTCTGTCCATCGGGCACTAAAACGCTCGGCTTTCCATTGTGTGGAAACGCCATTTCATTAACTTTCTACCTCTACAGGGTTTCTATTCTGCACATATGCAAATACATAAAACAATGTCTGACCGTGAGGGGGCCTCGGCTGCCTTTTGGCGGGGTTCCGAAGATGAACCCCGAGTGGTGTCGGCCACTATAGATATAACGAAGCCACGAAGGAAGCTCCGGTTTGCCCAGCATGGACGCATGGAAGCGGTACTGTTGGTCGAATTCTGTAAAAGAAGGGTAAATGTTCAGAGGCTGGTAAAGTAACAATGTTCGCATTGATGAGCCTTAATACTCCTCTGTATGAGAGGATCCGAAAGAAATTATACTAAGTTAGGCAAAATCTTAGAAAATTCTCGAGAAGTCGCCATATTGTTAATAATAAATTCTAATAATTATTCCCACTGCGGGGCCACAGTCGCTCCACTCTGTGAGAGGGCTACAAATAAATTATAAGTCTAAACTTATAATTTATTTGTTTATAAGAATTTCCTAAGAAATTCTTATAAAATTCTCGAGAAGTCACCAGCAGTGGGGGTGTTATCGCCACTGTTGGGCCAGAGTCGCTCCACTCTGTGAGAGACAAAGAAATAATAATAATTATAATTTATTACAGAACATGAATTCCATATAAAATTGTTAGTAAAGCTTAAAACTATGTTAATAACTTATACCTACTTATTCAAGTTAACCATTTATCTTCCATTAAAAAGGACACCAACAGAACTGTGTACCTTATTCCAGTACCCCGCAATAAGACACTTAACCATTTCTGTTACCTGTGGTGTTTAGAAGGTCGTTGGTGGTGCTAATAAGTTTAAGAAATTCTTATAAAATTCTGGATAAGTCACCATTATAGTTGATAAAATAAGGGAAAGTATTAAAATAGTGGTAGCAATAATGACCCTAAAGTACATCCTATCGCTAAATAATGAAAAGCTCAACTCAAAGTCAAAGCTTCATATAAATCGTCATAGGTTCCGTCATTCATATTCTACGTTAATATATTCAATTCAACTAACAGTGGAGTCACTAACAGTGGACAAAGAAATGTTAAGCGCAATAGGCTACCTACCTAAATTATTACGTAACTAGTTAGGGCATGCGCCGTGAGTGCAACGCCCACCGGTCATAGGAAGCATTTCAGCCGCCATTTTGTACGCCATAAGAAAATTTCAATCCGTTTCGAAGTTTTCAACCGGTATCAAATATTTAACATAAAGAAGTCTCACATAAACGTCGCGCGTCGTTGGTTAAACAAAAAGATCAGAAAAGAAATCAAAAGAAGATTTCAAATAATCATCATTATTAAAATAATTGTTACGTAATACCTATGCAACGTATTCCCCCACCCCCGTAGCTTCACCCCCGCTGCTTCATCCCCGCTTGCAACCCGAGCGCGCCCATTTCCCGAAGTCGGAGCCTAACAAATCAATACCGAGGACCGAGATAGACGTGACGCATGCCCTAACTGCCTAGGGCATGCGCTGTAGCTGCAATGGTCATCGATCGTTATGCAGCCGCCATTTTGTGGATGCGAGCGCCATTCTTCGCCCACATTGTCGCTGAAGTTTTAGACAAAGAACCCGTGTTTGAGATTTTTATGAAATATTTTTGTCTATACACTGATTTTAATGAATAAATTGATAATCACAAAATGTTTTTAATTAACACTATTCTGAAATTATCACAAAAATAAAAATAAAAAAAATCACAACAATAAAAGCCTAAAAAAAATAAGTAATAATCTTACAGAACTACTCTGCTTGAGTAGTTTATTAAGATTATAATTTTTTGCTGAAATACGAAAATGATCCAAAATCGACAATCGAAAAAACTAAAGCTCACAAAAGAGTGCCAAATTACATCCATACCTGATCAGGTTGCCTGGTTGGTTCAATTATTTGTGAGATTATTGATATAAGGAACCACTCATATCAATAATCTCACAAAGAATTAGAAAGAAGAGAATCGAGGAAGACACAAAGATAAAAGTTACAAATTGAAACGACACCGGAAGCACAATTGATAGCGCAACAAGTAACACTGAGCACGTCCTCAATGCGACTCCCAGTTTCACTCAGGCAATCTAGGACATGCGCTGTGGTGCAATGGTTATTGATTTTACAGCATACCTATATTATTTTGATAGACAGTTTGATGTGGAGTAGGTACTCGCAACTCCCAAGGGAATAAGTCTAACAAAGGCTTTTGATTGACTTTATTTTACATTTCCTTCATAAAGCTTTTAGGTAAAGACTTTTTTTATAGTTTTACTAATAACCAGGGCTCAGAAAGTTCCCAAAACGCTTGCCTACATTTTTTTACACACAAATTGTATTTAAATCTTTCCATTTACGCAATTAAAATGGCGTCCCGCAAGGTAGTGGACTTTGTCCTCTGTTCTTACTTTATATAAATCAATAAGTCGAACATTACATATCTACCAAGGAAAAATACCAAGAAAAAGAAACTTATCAAACTCAAAGCATGTATTTTAATTAAACCATTTATAGGCACTTTTGAATTGTCAAGGAGTCGGTAAGTCAGAAATTGAAGCTAGTTGCCCATTCTAAAGCGTAGTAGGTACCTATGGAGAAGAACTGGCAAGAAACTCCATGGATACTCTATATTATATAGTTAGAAAAAAAATAGTTGCAGATCATTAATGTTGAACTTACAATTTTATTATAATGTGTGAGAACGATGTAAAAAAAGACATACAAAAGCGTTCGGAGTACAAAAAAGAGACACAAAAAAAAAACAATCCAAAAATTAAATAAATAAAATAAGCCGTGGCAGCTAAGAGATGACCAGTCCCAACCGACGAAGTGAGCCAACACACGCGCCACCGTCAGCGTTACATTTGAGTGAGCATGACATACTATCAGCCAGGGCACATTCAAGTCAATAAAAGAGATATTAACCAGTAAATGGTAGCTATATAGTACATAGTACTCACACCTGTGCAAATTGTTTAATACAAAGGAGATTCAATTTATACAATGCAAAGATAGTCTTACAATCTTCAGCAGCTCCAACAGTATTTTCAAGTGTTAATCAATTAGATGTGGTTGTGGAGTATGATCAGCATTGAGTCAGGCATTTTTATTAGCGATGTAATTCCCTAACTTATAATATGCGCCTGCTTAATGTGCATTTTATTCAAGATTTGAATTTCGTCTCATTCTGTTGAAGTATGTAGGGAGGTATTTTATTCTAATATTTTAAACAGTACCCCATGAAAGATGAGTCTACTTTAGCCAACCTGAAACCTGGTTGAACTAATAGGTTCCTATTCCTGGTACTATAATTATGTCTTTCACCTTTTTTACTATAAAGATATTAATCTTTCTTACGTACATGATGTTTTCATAGATATATTCAAAGTACCGTCATGATGTTAATATCCTTAAACAGTTTCCTTAGAGAATCACGCCTGCAAAGACTATATGACTCTGATGGCTCTTTTCTGCAGAATAAAAATAGACTAAATGTCTGCAGCCCGCTCCCAAAATAAAATACCGTAAGACATGATACTATGAAAGTAACTAAAATAGACTAGCCTCGCAGTAGCTACATCAGTTGACGGATTTTTCTGACAGCATATGCTGCTGAACATAGCCGTCCTGCAAGAGATGTTAAATGAGGACCCCATTGTAGCCTTGAGTCGAGCGTGATCCCCAGGAAAACATTTATATCAACAAATTCTATTTTCTCTTGATTCAATACTATCTCACAATCACTTCCCTTGAAATTTGGCAAAGAAAATCTGATGCACTTAGTTTTTTTTTTGCCACTTAATACTAAATTATTAGCAGTGAACCAATTTTGGACCTGCAGTAGGGCGTTATTTACGTCACCAAAATTTGTAGCGCGTCTAACTACCTTAAACATTAAGGAAGTACGTCAGCAAATAAAACAATTTGTGGTTGATTTTTAATAAATAGAGATCATTAATATACTCTAAAAAGAGGAAAGAACTCAATATCGAGCCATGTTGAACACCTATTTTTACTTTTAAACCGAGTGCATTGACACCATTTATTTGAACTTGCTGTTGTCTATCATTTAAATAAGATTTTACTATACGGAGCGCAAGTTTTCCAAGTCCGTAATGCTTAAATTTCAAGAACAAGGTTTCGTTATCGACGTAAGCAAACGCCTTGGAGAGGTCACAAAAGATTCCTATGACGTCTTGGGCCTCTTCCCATGCGTTAAAAATGTGTTTTAATAAGGTTACAGCCGACGTCAGTCGTACACCGCCCTTTGATGAAACCATACTGTTGATCGTGAAGGATTTTATTCGTGTTAAAATGATTGAGCATTTGATTAAGCATTATCTTTTCAAACACCTTGCTGAAAACCGGCAACACGGATACGGGTCTATAATTATTGGTGTCTTTACTGTCCCCGGATTTTGAAAAGTGGTATTACCTTACTGTATGTCATTAAATAAGTGAAGACTCCTCGATTCACACACAAATTAAATATTAAGGTTAAGTAAGGCGCTATAGTCTCAATTATGGAGGTAGGTACGGACTTTAATGAACATTTCCCAAAGATCTTCGATCAATTTGATCTTAATTTGCTAAAAAGGTTTTATTACTGTTATACTCAGCAACAGTAATAAAAAGCTTTAACATAAGTACTTAAAGTATAAATTTAGTCGGGCAGGCTGAAACATTCGCCCATACTAAATCAAAAGCAAGCGAGGGCAAGGAATTTAAGGTTTCAGTTGTTTTAAGTGGGATACTAGTAAAGAAATTTACAAATTCTTGAGCAACTTTGCCATTGCAAATGAGACCACATGACGTCTCCAGTGTGTAATCTTTTTTGTTCCTGTTCATTTCATTATTGATAATTTTCCAAACCGTCTTTATTTCATTGTCTCCTGATTTAACCTTGTTGCTACTGTATAAGGCTGTAGCTGCCTTACAAGTGCTATAATATCCTAATACTACTTATTTATTTAATTATTTTTGCTTCAACATAATAACCGGCTATTTCGGATTTTTATCCCAAAACAGTTTTGTGTGAGCGAAGTCATTTACGTAATGAGAAAGGAACGAAAATTAATGTTAAGAAGTTTCATATTTGGATATAAATAAACAATAACAAGAACAAGGGCACAGATTCAAGAAGTCTAAATTAGGACCTTTTCCAATTCATAACGCTGTTAACTGTGAACTTTCACGAGGCGCGCTGTTGATTTGTAGGCGACGTTCACACTGCGAGCGTCTCAAAATAAGACGCGGAAAATGGTGCTAAACGGCGCGCGGGAACCAAAAACGCGTTTATATTGAGATTGTAGGTAAAATAATATCACACTGGTGGTTCCGTGTCTCGGGTCCCGTTAGTTGGCGTGTCCATTTCCCGCGCCTCGTCATCTGGCTTAGTCCTGTGAAACTCCGAACAAATAATTTTTGTATAGAATTTCTAACCTTCTTTAGCCAACATTCAGAAACACTACAGCATGACCAACATTAGACTACAAAGTGCTGCCACTTAAGAGGCTTACAAGAGCTAAAGCCCGGTCACTGTCGGATTGCATAGAAAAGAAAGAGACGCGCGATGACACAACGCTGGTAATTTATTGCAAAATATGAAGCGATTATGGATTTACAAAAAATCTATTCATTGGACTAAAAAATTAAAACACTATTACGTTAGGATGTTACTTGTAGAATAATCTGACAAAAAATCTGAATGTTTGCATGTATATTAGTATGGTTTTTAATCGTTAAAAAAAATTTTTAGGGGTATCTTCGTGATTTTTTCCTATCATATCAAGTTAATTGTATTATGTTTAAACACACTATCTAACTAGCATATATCCAGAAGAATATCATATATTTTTCTGATTTCGGTTACTGCAGTGGATCATATATTTTTAGGCATTATAAATTTGCGTTTAGGTCATGTAGTCCCCTTAACATCTATTTTAAGTGTAGTAGAAACTATTTCCAGTCTTTTGTCTTTAGATTTCGTCAAACTATTTTTTTTTTATATTACCGACCACATATTTAAACAAACTATGAGTTCTAATCTAGGATATTTCATTTTAATTGATCGACACGTTTACAAAATTCTACTCAACTATGCCTCGAAATGTGTAAGGAATTTGTAAATATTTATGGTCACACCACACAAACATGTCTGTGACTTGGCTCAGGGCAGTGTGTACGGTGACTCATCAAGTGCTGCCATTTGCAAACTAAAAGTACAACATAGGTACGGTAAGCGCAGGTGGACGACCCAAACAAAAGAGCCTAAATAGTACCCACTAATATAACGAATGCTTTCCTAAACGATGTTAAATCAAATGACCTTTATTATAAAACACCTTAGAAATGCCCGTCATATTTATTTCCTGCTTATCCTGTCAATGGTGCCGATTCTCTTGTACACCGAACTAAACGAACTAAACTATCACTAAAATTCCTTACTTTTGGCTATGAGAATCTTAAAGCTATTCTGCAATAAAATGTCTCTAAATTTAAAAATCATTTTGAAACAACTAAAATTTAATTTGACAATCGACATCACATTCTTGTTTGCCCTACCCCGTGATTTTTTTTTAGAGCCGGAGGCGCGCATGGGTGGCAGCCTCGGCGGGTTTTATATGGAATTTTTAACTTTATGTAAAGAAAATATAAAAAAAAAATACCTACATATAGGGTTATATGGGTTTAAGGGTTTCATAAAGGGGGGTGGAAATTTTCATTATTTTTGCGATAGGACACACCGTTTTCGAGATAATTATAAGCAAAATAAAAAATAAAATACAGTACTGTTTTTGCCCCTGAAGTCGAGGTGTCGTGGTGAATCTTAGTTCATGACAACTAATTTTATTCCACACCTTTTTAATCGCGATTTAAAATAGCCAGATTTAGTTAAGACAACCAAAATTTTAGGTGAAAAACGTCAAATTCAGAATAGCAAAATTGCCATTTTCACTAAACTAATAAATCAGTACCATCTTAGTGCTGTCAAACTAAAATATAGTTAAGTTGTTTCACTTTAGTCTATTTCAGAATGAGAAATCGTCTTTTGACAGGAATAAACGAAATTTTAGTGATTTTTAGTCTAGTTTAGAGAATTTTGTGACAAGAGAATCGGCACCAAAATCTCTCTATTTTTTTATTTTTTTTTAAACTTTGCCCCTCACTAGGAATTTCTCCTGTATTGTGGGTGCGTTTACAAACATTTAAACTCACATACACAAACAGCCAGACCAGGAACAACTATTTGCAGGTCATACAAATATTTGTTCCGTGCGGGAATCGAACCCGCGCCACGCAGCGCAGCAGTCAATCGCTTAACCACTGCGCCAACCGTCCGTCCGTCCGTGATGATAAATAAACATAAGTGTGCAGGCAGATCAGCTTTAACAACACTAAACAATAAATAGTTGTGCTATTAAAAACACCATGAAAACTTACGCGACTTACGACTTGTAGGTCGTAGGTTCGAACCCAGACAGGCACTTTACTATGTGTAAATTACTCCATCACCACTGCTCTCAAAAACGGTGAAGTAAAACATCGTGAGGAAAAAGGCATGTCCTACAACCAAAAATTCGAAGATATGTGACATCTACTAACTGGGCCCGCGTGGTGGATGACGTACGGCCCGCTCCCTCTCACAGACAGAAGGTCTGTGGTCCAGCAGTGGGAATATTATAGGCTGATTATGCATTAAACCTTCCGTTTAAATATCCGCCATTTTGAAAGCAACCCCCGCGTGCTTAAAGACGAATCTTGATAAAAATAACTCCTAATACTACCTGAATATTTAATGCTAAATATTCTATCAGAAAAAAAAATGAAAAAAAAAAGCTATTCTTCTTCACATTATCTAGCGACAAATTCTTAAAATATGTTGCAAACTTTATAAGAAATCACCATTACCACCCGTTATAATATTTCCTACATATCCGATATCCGCGTTCATTACCGTAAATATAGATTAAAATGGATCTTTGCTTAACCGGTTGAATGCCGTAATTACAGACACAATTAGAAAGCCATTGTGTCTTGCGTGGATCTACGTTCCAGCATACGAAAGGTTAAACAACATCAAATAAAACAAACAAATAAACAACTATCAAACACGTACCTAATAAAAATCTCCACCAAAGCATCCGCCATCTTGAACGCCGCTCCCGATTCGGCGTCCTCTCATTCAATCAAGCGTAAAAAGAACTTTAACCCTTACCTGTTTCGCCGTTTCACCTCCCTATCCATACAAAACTAAATGAATTACATTTTGGCAAAAGAAAAACAAAAGAAAGCCAACTTAATTTCAATTTAACAACATAAAAATGTAAATGATATTCCACCGTCCGTTTCCCGCAAATCAATAGAGCTATAAATCACAATATGGATGCCCTAAGTACCCCTACCACCCAGGTAAGCTAGGACATGCACCGTATTGCATTCAGTATTGATCAGACTTCTACCCTTTTTAATGGACCTTTAATTGAGATTCTTAATTTTTCACAAAGTGGGAATTGATAGCCGATATAAGTAACCTACATTATGATAATCCTATGGTCCTTTACTAAAAGTTAGCGTCACTAGGTACAGTAACTTAACGAAAGCAATCTGTCGAAAAAACAAAGAAACTATTCGATTTTCAGTTCCTATATAAGAAACGAATCATAAATCAGTGATAAGTAATTGATTTAAAGTATTTAGACACACAATTTATAAAATGTGGAAAATAATAGCCAATAAGTCAATTTAAACGGTCCTAAATAAAAATTTGCTATCTGTTAACAAACAATTCAACTATTCATTTTTTTGAATGCTTTAGCAGTAACGAATCTCAAGTGAAATGGCTATTACACCTGATAGACTCACTAATAACAGCTTGTAAGATAAAGGTACCCGACACCTTAAATAAAACTAAGCAATATTTTATGATAATACTTCTCGAAAAACCTGAGTTTGAATAAAAAAGGAAAGTCAAGCATCAGTGCTTGACTTCCGTTTTCCTAACCTAACCCTTCATTAAAACTGAACTTGAATTTTAAAGTCGCCTAGCTATCTCCCGAAATTAATATGGCGTCATTACCTGAATCTGAAAATCTTGTTAAAAAGTATAATAAACTTACCCGGCACAGCAGACCGCCTCACGAGAACACTAACACCACTTAACCACTACATTTTGACTACTTTCCGACCAAAAACTCTAAAAGAAACCAATAAAATAAAAATAAAATACAACTCAATCTAAGGTGTGCAACGTCGAATATGAGTAATGGCCGAATGGTCGATTGAGGTACGTTGCAGTGGACAGGACACAGGACATGCGCGAAGTTGCAACGGAAACTAGTTGGCCCAACACAACATGGAATATTCTCGAAGCAATTGTAAATGAAATATTGGGCCAATATACGGACTAATGTTGGGCCAATATATGGACTAATGTTCGGCTAATATCCGAACTTTATTTTGGGCCTGCAAAAGATGGAATAGTCTCGAAAGCTCTATAAAATGTTTGTACCCAACATTTGCATAAAATTTAAACCAATACAGATATACAACAAAATGTCACGTGATCACGTGGGAGAGTACAACTGTTGCTTTCAACTCTCGACCTTTCGATAAAGGTTTTTAAAATCATTTTTATCCGCCGGACGTTGGCAAGTAATAATAACAAATAAATGACCCTCCTCTCGAAGTTTACACTGAAGTTAGCCCTTTTCGGGAGCACTGGACTAACTTGTAATCATGAATAAGATTTATATGCGAATTGTATAGATGGCAATTTGAATAGATCACGTTACAGTTTGGTCGAGGGATCACATTTATCTATACTCCTGTTTACTGATACATCACCAATTCATTTTGATATAAAACACAATTAATTATGGAAAGTAAATCTACTAACAACTCTTCAAAATAACCTCTTGACTCAAGAAGCGGCAAATCTCTAATGGCGCCCAGCGTGGGACTATTGGATATGGCGTTATAGAAGCAAAACCAAACAAAAAACATCTATTTTTGGCGGCCGGGGAACCTTCCAGAGTGGAAAGTTCCAGACAGTTATATAAAAGCGACTTTTATTCACCCTTGGAGTTTTTCCCCTAGCTACAAAAATAGAAATGGTGAGGCTGTATATGGAAGTAATCCCTTATTAATAAATCTTCGAATGACGACAGCGACTGATACTAATTGGTAATATAATCGGGATTTAATTTTAATTCAGGACTGGCTACTTATTTATGTTTTTAGATAATTATTATCCAGCACATTTTCGAAATCCACACACAAGTCAAGTCTATGTAAGTAAGTACCTGAGTAGGTAATGTAGAGGCACATGTAGGTTTTGTCTGGATGTTCGTTATGTTATTCAGTTAGTGGCAAATAGTAAGGGAAAAACGCTATTTTATATTTAGAAGAATAGGAAAAGGGCCGACAGTCAGCTTGAATAGCTGACAGACCCCGTGGTTATGAAAATTAGTGTAGGTATTGGTTTTTGAATACTTATATATTTGAAAAGTGGCCTCACTTACCCGCCGCCGACCATCTCTGCGCCCAGGACGGTACTGCTCCGATTCGTATCACCAAAAATCACACTAATAAAGGCTTTGACTTTGACTACCTAAGCTCCAACCTTCTTTCTATACCCCGTGGTTCCATCAAATTGGAACCATGCACCTAGCTTCTGTTGTTTCAGGTGCCAATGTAAGTTTACGTGAAATTAAATATTTTGATTTCAAATTGTAAAGATACCTGTGTTAAATCTTAATAAATAACGGAGATATTAATACCGCTAAACCTAGTCGGTCTTATTACAAAACAAGGTTTTTCTTTAGACATCGTTCACATATCGGTGATTGGACATCGAGCCTGTTTTTGAAATAAGAACGTAACAGAAATCGAAATACAGTTCCTTTTACAAAACTGACGACTTAGTCCGGTCTTAGGTTGTCCATTTTGTAATAAGAACTATACTGAAGTGGGCATAAAGTTCGAAATACAAAAACTGGCTCGAAGGTTCAGGCTCGGGCTAAAGTTAGATCGTGTTTTGTAACTCTCTCAAAACCATTAAAAAAGGCTAGTAAGTCACTTTGAACATTTCAAAACCAGCAAGTGTTCGAAACTTATTAAGTTCTGTAATGGCTAGTCTATGTGGGTTACTAGGTTTTTGAAATCACATAGATACCAACATCTAAAAATTCCCTTTTTAGATGTTGGTATTTAAGTGATTCAATTCAAACTCAAAGCATTTATTTTAATTAAATCAATTACAGGCACTTTTGAATTGTCAGGAAGCCGGTCAGTCGAAAAGTTGTACTAGAATTGAAGTACTGGAAAAAGATGATGAATTTTGGAGAAAGATGGGTCCCAAACTATTTTCTTTTTTATATGGTTTGTTTGCTGCCTGAGTTGGTAGGTTCACTACTGTTGCCATGGTGGCTGAGCATGACATACTAAGAGTGTGTCATGCTCAGCTGCCATGTCACATTCAAGTCAATGGAAGACGTACCCAGTTAAAGGTAGCTTCATAGTAGATAATGATTACTTACTGCTATGCAATTAAACAATACTTACTAAGTGATTGAATTTAGACAAAGCAAAGATAGTTTTTTTTTAATTATTTTAGATGGGTTTGCTCTTAACTCTAGTCTAGGTCAGAGGTGACAGAGACAAAGTCAACGATGGAGTGAGCTTACCCAGAAGAAAGACTGTTTAGTTAGTTAGTTGTTAGTTTAGTTGTTTTTTTGTTTAATTTTACAATCTTCAGCAGCTCCAACAATATTTTCAAATGCTAATGAAACTAGTTTAAGCGCCCTTGTGGAGCAGGACCTGCGTGGACCCAAGCATTTTTAGGATTCCGTAGTTCTGACAAGGAACCCTTATAGTTTCGTCATGTCCGTCTGTCTGTTCGAGGTTTTGCTAAGAGACCGTTAGTACTAGAAAGCTGTAATTTTGTAGAAGTGTGTATATCAATTACGCCGACAAAGTGGTAAAATTAAAATTTGGAAAATATTTTTTTTAGGGTAGCTCCCCTAAAAGTGAAGTGGGGATGAATATTTTTTTCGTCGTCTATCCCATCGTGTTGGGTATTGTTGAATACGTCTTCTAAAATTACTTCGGGGTTTCTAAAATTATTTTTCGATTTAATGCTCCATTTACAAAATATTAAACTTTAAAGTGCATATTTTTGTTCCAGTAGAGCGTCCGTCCCCCCCTCTAAAAGCTAAACTGCTGGCTTGAAAAATCTGGAAAAATTCACGAAGATAGTGAATTTCATGAACTTTAAAGGAAAATTATAGCGGTTAAGATAAATTTATTAGTTTAGCAGTAATAGTCGTTGAACTTAGGTGTTTGATAATTTTGTACCAAATACAAAATACTTAGCATTAATCCTTTAGTGACTAAAATGAAGTAGTTGCTTAATAACGGTTAAAGACTTGCATTGAAAAACAAAATAAGAAAAAAAAAAAACATAATAAATTATCATAAGTTTCACAATACTGCCGCTAGATGGCGCTGTACCAACGGGTTACGTTTTCATTATAATATTCAGAATAAAGAACAACAGAATCGTAATAAATTGTGATAACGGGCTACTACGGAACCCTTCACTGTGCGTGGCTCGACACGCACTTGGCCGGTTTTTATCAGAGATGTAATTAATCCTCCAACTTATATTATGCTTGGCTGCATAGTGTGCGTTATATACAAGCTTTAATTTTCGTTTCATTCAGTTGAAGTATGTAAGAAGATATTTTATTGTAACATTTTAAACAGTATCCCATGAAAGATGAGTTTACTTTAGCCCGTCTGAATCCTGGTTGAGCTATTTGACCCCCATTTCTAGTGTTACAATTGTGCCATTCACTTCTTATACTAAGAAGATTTTTGCTTACGTACATGGTGTTTTCATAGGTATATTAACAGGGTACCGTCTATCTTTATAGAGTTCCCTTAGAGAATCGTGTGTGCGGGAGCAATATATGGCTCGATGTTTTCACCCGTCCATATAGTAAAATACCGAACCTAAGACATGATACTATGAAAGTAACTAAAATTGACTAGCCTCGCGAAATCTACATCGGTTGAATAACAGATTTTGGTTTTTAACAAAGTATGATCTAAGCATTTACGGTCACGTGTAAGGATATGATGGCCAGGATAATAACCATAGCGTCCAGTGATGTCCAAATAGTTGTTCGCACGATTGTCTCCAGAATCAGTGCTTAAATCGATATTGATGCACCTACAATGTTAGCTTACAGTTAGCTGTTGATTCACCTGATTGCATGATTTTCTCAAGACTATTACAAACATTATGGGAGTTATGGAAATGATGGCGAATACTAGAGAGCACAAATCATAAACTCCGTACCAACGTGAATGAGCAAACGGTTTGTGTCTTTGAAAGGCGGTGCGTCGATTTCCACTTGGAGACAACAATGCCATTGTTTAGATTGAAGCAACGTTTAGAGTAAAAGCATTCATAATTTTCAAAACCGAAAACAGGTTTCGCATCACTCAAATTAAATCAGCCAAAAAGTTCAAACAACAAATGAAAACAATGAAATTATCAAAGTTCTTTTGAATACTTCTTATATTTTGACTGATTATCGTCAGTTGTAATCATCGCTAATATCATTGGTACATTTTTATGGGTCATTGTGCTTCGAGCAAGTATAAGTGAGTCTCATCCAGATCGGGAATTAAATTATTAAAAAAAACATATTTATTATTAAGTAGCTGCTGCCCGCGGCTTCGTCCGCGTGGATGTCGGATATAAGCCCACGGGAACGTGCTACCGCGGCAAAAAGTAGCCTACGTTACTCCTTATAGCATTAGCTATCTGCCAGTGAAAGTCCGGTCAAAATCGATCCAGCCGTTTCGGAGATTAGCCGGAACAAACAGACAGACAGAAAGACACACAAAAATTCTAATTAATAATAATAACAAAAAAAATTACAAACTAAATAATAATAACAAAAAAAATTTAATAATATAGGGGTGGGCCCACCCCTATATTATTATCTATAGGTACATACATACAATACAAATAAATAAAATTGAAGTGTCTGTTTGTAATGTCAAAATAACAGCTTTTTACTAAATGCATATGTAAGTATATATAAGGTACTTAGAACAAAATACCATTTTTGAATTTTTGTGTGTCTTTCTGTCTGTCTGTTTGTTCCGGCTAATCTCCGAAACGGCTGGATCGATTTTGACCGGACTTTCACTGGCAGATAGCTAATGCTATAAGGAGTAACGTAGGCTACTTTTTGCCGCGGTAGCACGTTCCCGTGGGCTTATATCCGACATCCACGCGGACGAAGCCGCGGGCAGCAGCTACTTAATAATAAATATGTTTTTTTTAATAATTTAATTCCCGATCTGGATGAGACTCACTTATACTTGCTCGAAGCACAATGACCCATAAAAATGTACCAATGATATTAGCGATGATTACAACTGACGATAATCAGTCAAAATATAAGAAGTATTCAAAAGAACTTTGATAATTTCATTGTTTTCATTTGTTGTTTGAACTTTTTGGCTGATTTAATTTGAGTGATGCGAAACCTGTTTTCGGTTTTGAAAATTATGAATGCTTTTACTCTAAACGTTGCTTCAATCTAAACAATGGCATTGTTGTCTCCAAGTGGAAATCGACGCACCGCCTTTCAAAGACACAAACCGTTTGCTCATTCACGTTGGTACGGAGTTTATGATTTGTGCTCTCTAGTATTCGCCATCATTTCCATAACTCCCATAATGTTTGTAATAGTCTTGAGAAAATCATGCAATCAGGTGAATCAACAGCTAACTGTAAGCTAACATTGTAGGTGCATCAATATCGATTTAAGCACTGATTCTGGAGACAATCGTGCGAACAACTATTTGGACATCACTGGACGCTATGGTTATTATCCTGGCCATCATATCCTTACACGTGACCGTAAATGCTTAGATCATACTTTGTTAAAAACCAAAATCTGTTATTCAACCGATGTAGATTTCGCGAGGCTAGTCAATTTTAGTTACTTTCATAGTATCATGTCTTAGGTTCGGTATTTTACTATATGGACGGGTGAAAACATCGAGCCATATATTGCTCCCGCACACACGATTCTCTAAGGGAACTCTATAAAGATAGACGGTACCCTGTTAATATACCTATGAAAACACCATGTACGTAAGCAAAAATCTTCTTAGTATAAGAAGTGAATGGCACAATTGTAACACTAGAAATGGGGGTCAAATAGCTCAACCAGGATTCAGACGGGCTAAAGTAAACTCATCTTTCATGGGATACTGTTTAAAATGTTACAATAAAATATCTTCTTACATACTTCAACTGAATGAAACGAAAATTAAAGCTTGTATATAACGCACACTATGCAGCCAAGCATAATATAAGTTGGAGGATTAATTACATCTCTGATAAAAACCGGCCAAGTGCGTGTCGAGCCACGCACAGTGAAGGGTTCCGTAGTAGCCCGTTATCACAATTTATTACGATTCTGTTGTTCTCTAATCTGAATATTATAATGAAAACGTAACCCGTTGGTACAGCGCCATCTAGCGGCAGTATTGTGAAACTTATGATAATTTATTATGTTTTTTTTTTTCTTATTTTGTTTTTCAATGCAAGTCTTTAACCGTTATAAACAAGCAACTACTTCATCTTAGTCACTAAAGGATTAATGCTAAGTATTTTGTATTTGGTACAAAATTATCCAACACTTAAGTTCAACGACTATTACTGCTAAACTAATAAATTTATCTTAACCGCTATAATTTTCCTTTAAAGTTCATGAAAGCCACTATCATCGTGAATTTGTCCAGATTTTTCAAGCCAGCAATTTAGCTTTTAGGGGAGGGGGGGACAAAAACTTGCTACTGGAAGAAAAAATTGCACTTTAAAGTTTAATATTTCGTAAATGGAGCATTAAATCGAAAAATAATTTAAGAAATTTAAATTTTTTAAGAAAATTTGTAAAGAAGAATAGTTTTTTTGTTCAATTTTTTTTTTCTGATAGATTATTTAGCATTTAATATTCAGGTAGTATTAGGAGTTATTTTTATCAAGATTCGTCTTTAGCACGCGGGGGTTGCTTTCAAAATGGCGGATATTTAAACGGAACGTTTAATGCATAATCAGCCTATAATATTCCCACTGCTGGACCACAGACCTTCTGTCTGTGAGAGGGTACGGCCGTACGTAATACACCACGCGGGCCCAGTTAGTAGATGTCACATATCTTCGAATTTTTGGTGCAGTGGTGATGGAGTAATTTACACAAAGTAAAGCGCCAGTCTGGTTCCGAACCTACGACCTACAAGTCGGAAATCGCGGAAGTTTTCATTGTGTTTTTTAGTGTTGTTAAAGCTGATCTGCCTGCACACTTATGTTTATTTATAATCACGAGTTCTGCACCGATCGAGCTGAAATTTTAGCATGATATATAATCCGCATCAAGGATATTTTTTATGTATTTTTTTCATCAGTCACATATCCGCGACTGTGCCACAGCGAAGCGTGGCAGGGTACAGCTAGTAATTAATAAAAGTATCTTAATTACTTATCTATGAATCTTTTTTAATCCAGTAAGTAAATGTTGTTGATTATAGTATATTGCTCTCAGAAATGTTGAATAAACCGAATAGTTTTTTTCTACATTAATAGTCCGTTCTGTCTTCACTTACCCTATTTAATTTTAGCAGCCTTTCCTCCAGTCGATATGGCGATGCTTACAGGGAAGCATCGCCATAACGACAGGGGAAGAGGTTGTACGAGTATCCAGCAATGGAGGTCTTTCGGTTCACACATAGGCATCTAGCTTCCGCGAGTGGTAGTCACACAACTTCCGATTTCTTTCGGCAGTTTTGCACAAGTAGGTAGTTATGCAGTATTGAGTTTTGAGCAATACGGCGTCACTTATGGCTTTGTATCATACTTAACTTTCCCCAAAAGACCATTTCAGAAACTAATCTACATGGGCCTCAAATGATCTGGCGAAGATTATGCCTGGACTTTAAGAGAGACCACAACCTATGAGTTGGTTTCTGTGTTTTTTCATAGAGTAGACGGATACGAAACACGGACCTGGTCTAGTTTTAAAATATGATTGAAGGCTCGTGCACACTGGCGCGACGCGACAGCGTGACACAAAGGCACCGCGAGCCGCGCGACGGGCGGCGCCTTTACGTCGGGCTGTCGCGTCGCGCCTTGACGTGTAAAAGTATTGAATAAAATAATGTAGCTATAATTGGCGCAACAAATCGTAACATGTCATATGCCTACTATTAATTAGATCAAAACATGCTGACTCACCTTGATATGTCCAGTTGAACAGGTTAGGACTGATGGGTATCGCGAACATCTCTGTTTCGACAGCATGGTGCGGATGCGCTGCCGACGCTGCTGCAGCGGCTGCAGCCACGAGCAGCAATGTACATTGTATGTACATTTTGAAGGCTGGAAGATTATGGATGTTGTTATTACGAAACTCATCACCATCAGCTCTTATATCAATTTATTTGGGGTACCCGCAACATGTTTTGTACTTCTTTATTTGTCGTCATCTGTTCTGTCGGCCGTGAGTCTGGATTTGTGCCCGATTGATGGCAATAGACTCGCCCCCTATTGCATGGGACTTAAACATAATTGGCGAAACGTGGGTGTACCTAGTATGGGTATACCTCTGCCTAGCCCTACGGGGAAACAAGGCGTGATGTTATGTTATGTGGTAGTCGTCATCTCGGTAGTCAGCTCCTTCCTAGCCATGTCATCTTTCACAAAGTCTATCCATCTTTTCTTTGGTCTTCCTGTACTCTTATAGCCATCCACATTCATACACTACCTGAACATAGGTTTACTATAGGGGAGCATGAGGAGACTCTTATGAACGGGGAGTAGTGGACTCCCCGTTCAAGGAGATGGCGACAAGACAGGGGAAAGTGTTGACAGTTCGTGAAAGCCCTAAGCAGCAACGCTACTAATGCTTCAGGTTAATAAAATATAAGAAAAAAAACCTTTTTAAAAACTGAATAAGACTTTCGTTAACGTAAAACTTTAATATTTTCTTAGAAGGTTGCGGCTTGTCTTAAAGTGTAAGAATGACTTTCACGCCTCAAGCTATTAAGATTTTTTTTTTTTTAATTCAGTACTTTTTAGTTCATTAAAAGCTATTTTTAGAAAGGTTTTTTGTTTATATTTTATTTTGTACTTTTTAGCTTTAGAATTTCTTTAAATATCCGTTCTATCACCTTCTGTAAAGACAAATCCAAAGAACCCAAATGCGCCTTTACACAAATCATGGTGTAAAGCCATCCGAGTTGCACTATCCAAGTCATGCCACACTTTAGAACGGACTATTATCATAATTTAATGAATACTTATATAACAGTTCGTGCCTGTGCTGTTGATCACTGAAGAGTTCTCTCGTATGGAGCCAGTCCTGGGTGCAGCACCCAGATCATGGTAAACTTTAGAACGAGCTATCATAATTGTATGCGTAGGTATATAAAATTTTGTGTCTCTGCTGTTGGCCGTTGAGGAGTTCCCTCGTCTGGAGCCAATCCTGGGTGTAGAATCACATGTCATGCATCATAAAAATGCCTTGTCTTCGAAACGAAATCAACGTGTGAAATTTCAACTTCGTAGGACAAGAGAAAGTGGTTTTAATTCAGCTTGCAAGATTTGGCCCGAACATACATACATACATAAAAACATTGCAAGTTAAATAAAAGCTTGTAAAAATGCAGTGGAACGACCACAGTTAACAGCGGTTGGGGATTCAGAGGGAGCCACCTCTGGACTACTGTTTTCTGAATGTGATAGCTTTTTAAAATGTAGGCTGAAGCTCTTGGTTTTCAAACCATAATTCAGATGTAATCGATGGTCTTCCTGCTAACATGAGTCGGAAATGAAGGATATAGGTAATTAAGTCGAGTTCAGTTTTCAATGTTTTTGTTGGTAAATTGGCGTGTGCTAGCTTATATTATGGCGAATAAGTAATTTAATTTAATTTTTTGTGTTTCTTTGTTACGTAATATTTATTATTTTGCACACTATTGTATAGAATCGAGTTCCTTCAACTTAACAGAAAGATGTACTACTGGGGAGTTTGTTGCGCCACGTCTTCTTCCCAGCTAAAGCACCAGGAAGTAGTGATGGGCGGGTGTTTTAGGAGTCTGTCTTATGTAATTTTAACGTTCAAAAAGTACCTACTGATTGAACTGTCAAATTTGAATTAAAGACTTGATTTTGAATTACGCGCACATGCCCCAAATCCTTAACTAACATAAATGTATATCTGGCTTCCATGATATTCAGCGGACCCCGACTCATAAGACTGACCTACTGGCCCACTGGCCTTCCATAGAAACACCAAAGGGAATTTGAGACAGGGATATCCAGTGAAAAGCACCGTGCGACTGACTGCACCCAAACCCTCATAATTTGCCTAGCCAGTTCCTAACTATTTATGTTGGGACGGCCTTCAGTCTATAAAAAAAAATACCAGATGCAGCTAAATACCTACTTGTTGGTAGATATATTACATGGAGTGACTGCTTATCTGATTTCCGCAACCCAGTTACCTACATGGTTACCTATCCACTATAACTGCTCCCTAGATACGTTTTATTTTTCTGTTGGGGAGTTGGTTGCGCCACTTCTTCCCAGCTAAAGCTAGTGCTTTAGCAAGAAGCTTTAGTGGAAGTGGTGACAGGCGGGCGTTTTGGGGGACTGTCTTATGTAATTTTGACGTTCAAAAGTGCTGATTCTCAGCCTAGTGTGAACAAATCACTTGATTTTAATTTAAAGAAACTCGTAATCTGAGATGTTTTTTATTTTTGTAAAAAAACAACCCACATCCAAAAAAAGCACAAAGTGATAAATTACTTTAATTTCGGAAGTCGGTTGCCTTGGTTTTTGTATTTTCGTTTTATGCCACCGACTTCCGAAATTTAAAGTTATTATTCACTTTTTAGTGTTTTTTTGGAAGTCGGTTGTTTTTTATGTAAAAATGTTTTTTTTTTTTTTTTTTTTCGTTGTGGTAGGTAGGTACGTTCTCCGCACAAATTCGTATACTTACCACTACTTGTTAGGTAAATAACAGTGACAGGAAATTATTAAAACATGATCAATATAAACTAAGTGGAAAAAATACGTTGTATTATGGATAACTCAAAAACTACTGGTCAGAACTTGATCTTTATAATATGGGACAACATGAGAAGCACCATCTTTCAAATAAAAAAATCATTTATATCAGTTGGTTCACAAAAAATTGAGCTAACACATATAAATAAACAAAATGCAGTCGAATTAGAACCTCCTTTTTTATGTCGGTAAAAAATATAAATGATGGGAATGTCTTTGTGGATTTAAAAAATATTTAACTAACGTCAGTCTAGAAGGTCGCAGCAGTTTATTATTATCTATTCTTAATGTCGTAGGTATATATGATGTCAGACAAATCTTAATTGCTATCTGCCGGTGTGTGCGACGTGCGTCATTCAACTATGGAAGACAATCCTTGTTATTAAAAAGGTAATTAAATATCTAGATAATTGGTAGGGTAATTAAAAAAACTTAGCTATCTTTCCCAAGAGGAGTAACAGTGAAATCCGAAAATTAAGAAGGCTCTATGGTACCTACCGTAGGTACCATACCTACTTTTTGATTTTTAATTTGGTCGGTTGTTTAATATTAATTCTGCGTAGAAATCAATCCAAAACAAAAGAAAGCACAGCACATCCGTAATTTATTTATGGTGCGTTTCACTCTTCTTCAAACAAATTAATAAACAAAATACCGAAATCTCAGACCCTAAATTACCTACCGTCTGTATTATTTGTTTACCAACAAAACCATTCCTAATTAACATTTTTCACAACCTTAGCCAGAGCGGCGTGAAATCAAATCCGCACGAAACATTCAGCCAATCGATTCAGAGACAATTCCACAATAAATCATACAAATGATATGAATTCCACTTACCTACTCTTTACCGGATCGCCATAGCACTGATTTAAGGAATAAACCCGACCTAAATTCACAGGAATAGAAACAATAATCGATTTCTATTTTAGCCGTTTACATTGAGCGCCGCTGGAACATAGTTCGCATGTGCGGTGAAAAGGAACGCCCCGAAAACATACAGAGATGAATTCTGGAATTTCCTAACTAACAAACTGGGTTCACGGGCGCGCGGATATTTTTGTTATGAAAAGCCGCGTAAGCATGAAAGAAAATTCAGTCGAGAAGTTTTGTTTGTTTTCAAGCAAGCTTCCTGGTTCAGGTATAAAAGAAAAAATATTATATAGGTATTATTCTAATTACATAGAATCAAAAACAGGATTTCTAAAACAAGTGTGAAAAATTTTTTGCTTATTGTTTTGTTGCATCTTCAATTGTTTCAGGCGCGATTTATTAAAAAACTACGTTTGCACAATAAAACAAGGATCTTTTAAAAACTCACGCAACGTAAAGCTTTAGGTTACCTACTAACCTATTTGTATTTAATCGACAATCATGTGACTGAGTCTGCAGATTTCAGCTAGCCACGCTTTTATAGTTATTACTTTATTAGGTATACTCTTTGCAGCCATGTAATGGCATAAACATACTGAGTTAAAGATTTTGCCATGTAATTATTCGTCGAGCGACGCCGCGACACGTCGGGAAAAATTATTATAGAAACACGTGGGAATGTCTCCAAATTAAATTTAATTTAATTTAACGACTCATGTGGTGTGAGTCACGTGCTACAAGTAAATAAAAATACATTTTCTTAATTTTCGCCGTCACAACTTACGCATTTCTTGACCTCTCGGATTTAAATACATTACAGTCTTCCCATATTTATTTACGCAAATACGGCCCTGAAAGTAGGCGTGACGTAAAACTAGCAACGACGTCATTGGTGCAACAACCAACCAAATTCGAAAGGTCCCATTGTTCAAAAGTTACATTCCGTTCTACGTTCTTCACCCAAGCAGGTTTGCCAGAATATTAGATTATAATTGTTTTATTCATTGTTTTAGGCAAAAATTACATTGCAAATGTAATATTTGTAATTAAATTATAATATTTATCAATATTATCAGTAAGGTTTACTAAAACATTTATGGCCTTTGTACGAAAATTGTAAACATCGTAAATTATTCGGGTTGTATGCTGTTTATACGTGCAAATGTGAGCATACAAAATGTCATTCATACAAATGTCAGAAAGGGCTGGGGCGACTCGGGCGATTTTACTACATTGTACAAAATCTTCCGTTTTTGACGGGGAAACGTATTATTTAAACATAATAATGTAATGAACAGTATTCTAAGTTAAGGCGTGTTCGCGCCTAATTAAAAAAGAAACGGCGGTAAAACTTACGTTGTGTTGATAATAACCTCGTTCGTGTTAGAGGAATTGTTTTCTACTAAAAACTCTTCAGGAACATGTTGAAGTTCAAAAAAATGGGTTCGGATAAAGTGCCACTGCTGCTCGTGACCGCCAACGTCGGATCTATTTTCGAGGATGTGAGTATTAATTATAAAATCGATGTTTTTGGACCTAACAGTTTTCTTTACATTGGTGACAAGAAATGTAATTATTTTGTTAATTCAATTAAAATGTAGCGCGCGTTTCTATGGTGAGATAACTGTTCTAATTTTAAAACAATAGCCTGTATAACAATAGATGCTGGCTGACCAGTCTATTCTGAAAAGAGGTTTTTCAGGTGCGTTTTTCTTTTTAATTTTTCCCACATAATTTTTATGCAAAGAGGTTTTAGCACTTAATAACAAGTGTCTCATACATTATGATTTCGATTTCAATAGTACGCACATGCATCTATCCATTTTAGTAAGTATTAAAAAAAAAACTTTTAGTATTTTTCCAACTGTGTTGGTGTTGGCTTCCAGTCTAACCAGATGCAGCTGGATACCGGTATTTTGTACGGAGCCACTGCCTATCTGACCTCCACAACCCACTTACTGGGTAACACAATAAATACCTCTTGGCAAGACTGTCAAAAATCTACCAAATGTATTTTAGTATTCAACTTCATTATAAAATATTGCCATAAGTTGCTAATATCATGAATGTATCTGCTATAAATGTTACTACTCTGTATCGGATTTTCTAGCTGATAAGTTTTAGTTGTGTATCAATGTTTGTATGTTTGATGATGAACTGCATCAATGTTTACATGCCAAAATGGTAGAATGTACAAGGGTTCTTTAATATTATTACTACCACCTTATTGTAAATACCTACATTCTGAGCAAATCGGGACACATTTTTCAACTCAAAGAGTCGAGTGACTCATAAACATATGACAATAGATAAACATTATAAACATACATTTTAGGTTGACAGGGATCATTTTTCATCATGTCACATTTTAATACAATCAGATTACATGTAGTGTATGTGATAAAACTGTATTGCTTTGAAGCAGATATTGTAAATTTTGTTTTTGCATTATGGTTTCTAACAAAGAATTGCAGAGTCCTGCAGAGAGAAAAAAAAGAAGAGAATTTAAATGGACTAGTTTGATTCAAAGCTTCTATACACATTCTAATTTAAGTCAGTTTTTGTGTCTGTCTCTGTGACTACGTTGTTCATCTTAACTATGCAATGCATTTCAATGTGTTTAGCACCATCATTCAGAGAATTTATTCCAGAAGGTTTTATGTATAAAAATTTCAAATAGTAAAAAAATCACGAGGTTTTGTCTAGTTGTCAAAAACATATGAACCAGGGGCAGGTTGCTAGTTGCTTAAAAGATACTGTAGGTTAGCATACATTTTAAAGCCAATTACCTACTTCAGTAAAACATAAAATTCGGCAATACCTATATCTATATAAAAACAATGCGAGAATATTTTTTGTGGTTTTCCTCAGTCATAATTTAATATTTAAAGTAGTTCATTATTAACGAATGACAGATGATAAAACATGCCCATATTTATTTTTCCCTTGTTTTAATTTATTTATATACCAGCTCATGCGTAATACTCATTTTAATGATGCCGTGTAAGCTAGTGGTTTGAATGTGGTTCAGCTGGTGCATCAGGTTTGCAGTAACAAACCAAAAAAGCTGAGGGCACCGATAAAAGTATTGGTCAATAGTTGGTCATTTTTATTTTTGACGTTGGCTCAGTGTGGACACTCATTTAAAATGATTTAATATGTTAAAAATGAATAACTATGTAAGATTTATTTAAAGTTTACGGTGTGCAACTACTACGGAGTACTGAAAAGAAAAACTAAAGTAGTAAGTTTGTAACAACTGAACGGATGTTAAAGTCTTTCAACAATCATATAAAATAAGACTGCTTTAAATATTTACAGTGTTTGTTAATGGTAGGTATTGGTTATTTGTTATTTACATTCACGCCATTTATATAACCAATAGCTGTTTACGCAATTTATTTATTTGAATGGTATAGCTAACATTGCTTAGATAACAAAATTGAATTCAATCTACAAGAACAGATTTTATTCATTCTTATGAATGCCGTTTTAAATATACTTAGGTGTCATATTAACACCTATACTATTTAAAAGTAACACATAACCCCACGCACAATCGTCCACATGAAGGACTAAGTGCGGAAACCATACCCATAATGAAGAAGAAGTAGCACATAATATCACGCCTGTATTCCCCGAAGGGTTAAGCAGAGGTGTAGCTATAGTACACCCACATTTCGCCAGTTATGTTTTAAGTCCCATGTAATAGGGGGCGAGCCTATTGCCATCAACCGAGCACAAATCAAGACTCACGGGCTGCTACCGAGTAATTCCAGATGGAAAAACCCAATAACACTTTGCCCGACCCGGGAATCGAACCCAGGACCTCATGCTCAGCAGTAGCGCTTGCGACCACTAGACCAACGAGGCAGTCTATTTAAAAGTAAATTAGTAAAAAAGGGCAAAGTAATAAAAATACACACATACATAAACTCACGCCTTCTTCCCATGGGGGTAGGCAGAAACTACAGAGCGCCACCTGCTACGCTCCTTACATACTCCTTTTGCTTCGTTTACGTTCATACATGCCATACATGCACGTCGGTTGCGAGTACTACGCATCTGACCTACGTAGTAAAATTTTGAATGATATTATCTGCAATGACTGATATTTAAATAAAGAGTGCATCCATCACATGCTCGTTCTTCGAAGGACTTATTAAAAGTCATCTATCTATCTATTTAGAGGGGCTCGTGGCTAAGTAATACTTAACAGCCGCACGGGTCGATCGATCAGGCTAAGTATTAACAGCCGCACGGATCTATCGATCGGGCTAAGTAATAACAGCCGCGCGGGTCGATCGATCAGTTTAAGTAATAACAGCCGCACGGGTCGATCGATCAGGTTAAGTAATAACAGCCGCACGGGTCGATCGATCAGGTTAAGTAATAACGGCCGTACGGGTCGATCGATCAGGCTAAGTAATAACAGCCAAACGGATCTATCAATCAGGCTAAGTAATAACAGCCCCACGGGTCGATCGATCAGGTTAAGTAATAACGGCCGTACGGGTCGATCGATCAGGCTAAGTAATAACAGCCGCACGGATCTATCAATCAGGCTAAGTAATAACAGCCGCGCGGGTCGATCGATCAGTTTAAGTAATAACAGCCGCACGGGTCTATCGATCAGGCTAAGTAATAACAGCCGCACGGGTCGATCGATCAGGTTAAGTAATAACGGCCGTACGGGTCGATCGATCAGGTTAAGTAATAACAGCCGCACGGGTCGATCGATCAAGTGAAGCTTCCAATCCTTATAGGTCATATTGAGTCTTTAATATTTATCAATTACCTACTAGCTTTTGCCCGCGGTTTCACCCGCGTCAATGTCGGAAATAATCCCTCGGTAACATACTACCGGGATAAAATCGTATGTCTAACTCAGGAACTTTTCTATCCGTGTGCCAAATTTAATCCATATCCGTTCATCAATTAAAGGCTCCTACAAACAGGCGCGACACAAAGGTACCGCTCGTCGCGCTACGAGCGGCGCCTTTGTGCCGCGCTGTCGCTTCGTGCCTGTCTGCTGGGAGCCTTAAGGCGTGAAAAGGTAACAGCCAGACTGACAGAGTTACATTCGCATTTATAATATTAGTATGGATTCTTTAAAACTAAAGAATCCATACTAATAATATAAATGCGAATACGAATACGAAACTAAGTTAAGCTACTCAAAATAAGTACCTACTTCTAGTTTATTTGTCTAATGTCAACTTTTAGATTATGTATTAATTTTGTAAGACTATTTTAGCACTTTTCGCCTGAAACAGTATTACCTAGTCCAGGCACGTAGGTCTTAGGAATATAATTTACATTTAAGCAAAACTGTACAATTATGCCTTGTAATTTTTTTTAATAAAAGTTATTATTATTTATTATGTACCGAGGCGGACTTGATACCATAGGAATTTTACTATACTTAATATTTTAGAATTCCTGTTATTTTCCAGTTTCCGTTCTAAATAGATAAGTAATCCTTAGGTAAAAATAATTCCCTGTTTACCTGTGATACCATTAATGCTCTTTTTCCTTTATTTTGACGTCAATGGTGGTCATTGCTAAAGGATAACAACCGCACAGGTCGACCGAAGGTTAAGCTACGCTTGTGGCGGTCGGTTCGTGGTTACATATATCGAGACCCCTTGGAAATCACGTTAAGCCGTTGGTCCCGGCTGTCATTCGTGGATCTTTGGCAGTCGTTCGGGTCGTCAAAAGCCCGAAAGTCTTAACAACCAGTCTTACCAAGGGCTATCTTATTACTAAGTAACTGGGCTGTGGAGGTCAGATAGGCAGCCGCTCCGTGTTAAATACTGGTATTCGGCTGCATCTGGTTAGACTAGAAGGCGACCCCAACATAGTTGAGTAAAGACTAGGCAGATTATAGTGACGTTAGTGTGGCAACACGTTAATATTTTTACATTTTTAGAACTCAAGGATCGGAAGCAATTATCATACTAGCGTGGAAAATTATCCTTAAGAGGGCGCACACGGCTCCACTAGCTACACTCCTTTAAAAAAGTATTATCTCGTGACTCAGGAGAAATTTTGTATAACGGCTCAATAAGCGACCTCGGTAAGTGTGTCTAGAATTTTCTAATACCTTTTATAAACTTTCATATCGAGACACGAAGCAACAAAATACGATCTAAATGAATGTGGCCGCTTTTGTTTAGATCGAATTTTGTTGCTTCGTGCCTCAATATGTAAGTTTATAAAAGGTATTAGAAAAATATTGGCACACTTACCGAGGTCGCTTATTAAGCCGTTTTTCAAAATTCCTTCTCAGTTACGAGATAATATTTTTTTAAAGGAGTGGCGCTAGTGGACCTGTGTACGCGCTCTTAAATGATGACTACACTCGAGAGCAATGAATCCGGGTCACTTAAAGAATGTTAAAAATCTCGGAAACTAAAAATGATAGGTTAATGCAATAAATTGTATTTAATAGACAATGTAATACTCCTTAAATGAAAGTAAAAAAAATATGAGTCACCATACATTTTATTAACACACAATTACATAAAGAAAAAAACTGCTGATCTCTCCTTAAAACAAAAATAGGAAACATGAAATTTTTGAACTTTATTACGATTTTCTTGAATTTTAATACTTCGTATTACCTCCTCGTGCTTCCATTACTGCGTTTACGCGGTTTGGCATGCTGTACACCAAGTTCCTTATACGATTTTGGGGAATATTCTCCCATTCCTCTGTGAGAGCAATTTTGAGCTCACGAAGCGTGATTGGGGGAGGGTTTCGTTGTTTTACGCATCTGCCTAGCTCGTCCCAAGCATGCTCGATCGGGTTGATATCCGGGCTGCGCGCTGGCCACTCCATACGAGTAATGTTCATCTCTTGAAGGTAGTCATTCACAATCCTACCTGTATGAGGTCGGGCATTGTCATGCATAAATATAGCATCCTCACCTAAATTGACCATAAATGGACCAACGTGATCATTGAGGATTTCTTCCACATATCTTACGCTAGTTAAAGAGCCGTTTTCTATGATCACCAGCTCTGTGCGACTTTCAGAAGAAATTCCGGCCCACACAAGTACAGACCCACCACCGTAGGCTACTTTTTCTTCGATGCATGCTTGCTTGAATCTTTCCCCTGGTCTTCGATACACTCTGTGTCTTCCATCGTGCTTGTAGAGCATAAATTTTGATTCGTCGGAGAACATAACTTTTGACCAATCTTCAATACTCCAATTTACGTGGCTCTGGGCATATCTTAGTCTTGAAATACGATGCCCACGCTCCAGTTTAGGGCCGTTTGCAGGTCTAAGGGGTTTTAAGTTAGATTCAGCAAGCCGACGTCTTACTGTCCATGCACTTGGGTTACTTCCTCCGAGGCGTCGAAACTGATTTGTGAGTTCAGTTCCTGTGAGAAAGCGATTTCGAAGCATGGTGTTCACCAAGTATCGGTCTTCTCGTGCTGTGGTACACCTGGTTCTGCCCGTTCCTGGTCTGCGTAGGTTAGAACCAGTTTCTTCGTAACGTCGGAGAACTCTTTGTACTGTTGACAGCGACACACCGACAGTCCTGGCTGTATCGCGCTGACTCCGGCCGGTTTCCAGCATTGTAAGTATTCTGGTGCATTCTTCAGGCGTAAGCGACATAATTTCAGCTTGAATAATGAATATAGAGCACTATCAACATGGTTTATGTACCCACATAAATGACAGATTACAAACAAAAGCAAAACCAAATGCTGTAATTTCGTAGTTCCATCTTCGAAAGTGGCCCTTTTTCAAATTTGTTTTTTTTATGATATAACTTTACAATAACTAAGAAGTTTTAATACCTTCATTTAGGGAGTATTACATTGTCTATTAAATACAATTTATTGCATTAACCTAGCATTTTTAGTTTCCGAGATTTTTAGGATTCTTTAAGTGACCCGGATTCATTGCTCTCGAGTGTATTAAATACGACCTTATGCAAATAACACATTTCTATAATTTAATGGCATTTTTATCGTAAAGTCAAACAGTCAAGAGTGCAAAACAGGAAAGGATATTCTTAAAAAGGAAAAACTAAATAAAAAGAATAATCGGTATGCGACCTGTTTGTTTGTTTTTGTATTGAAACGCGAGCTGGCAGTTAATAAAAGCTGTTAAATTGTAACCTAATGTCTTAAAAAAGTTCGTGATTTTTCCACATTTATATTTTAAATTCGCCTGCGGTTTTTTTTATAACTGAAGGTAGCATACAAAAATCTAAAGTGAATATTTTCCTTCGCACTGAATAATAATTTATTATAAATCCTTCCCTCCTTAGAGCGAGGATAGATACGCACAAACTCATTTAACTTACGCCGCTCAAAGTAAACTCAAAATCAAGAATCATAAACTTTACTCATTGAAGTGACGTAAATTGCGCCAGCTTACGCTGTCCTGGCCCCACCCAATAATCCGAATACTTATGTTATTACACATTGGATCAAAATTAATGAATCATCACACTAGATAAGACTCCTCAAGTGGTATAGCAGAAACAAAATGATATACACTTATAAAATACAGTAAAATTATAACAACGGATAAAATTACTGCGGGTTTATCCTGGCTGACATCATCAACATAGATCTGAACCCTGAGTCTCATAAGTATGTGAGATGCCACCCAGTGCCGGTTTTAACATTACAGGTGCCCTGAACGAAATTTCGGCGGCGCTCCTCTCCCCTCTTGGGGAGTAGAGAGAGACGAAAAATTCCAGCACTCCGCTTAGGTTCTCTTCTGTCCATTCATAAAGAAATATGAGTTACTTTGTCGCTTTATGCAGAAAAGTTTGAGAATTCAGATAATGTCGGATGCAAGAGCAAGCGAAGAGATCTTAACATTTTTTTTGGTTTTCTAACTCTATACGAACTAAAAACAAAAGTACTCTGCAGGCACCAGAGTTGAAGGGGCACCTAGTCACAGCCCTTCGCCTCTGGCATCATGGCATCATGGGCGGTCGCCCTGCCGCGCCATACCCTTCACCGGCACTTATGCCATTCATGCTACGATACGTTACTTTACCCCCTAATATATTGGTCCTTGAGATTGTCAGTAACACCAAGGCGATTTTGGCCTTTCTTGAGGAGCTGGGGTGGATCGAATAATCGATTTTCCCACCCGAACACAAAATACGCGCTTTAATATGGAGTTGCAGACACCAACTCGTCTTACTAATACCAATAACGCCTAATATCAAACGATACTAGGACGTCCCTAAAGGTTTTTCTGTCGGTATAATTTGTGAACTAGACAGGATCAGGCCAAAGATCGTTAAAAGTTAAGTTAAGGGGACTACATGACCTAAACGCAAATTTATAATGCCTAAAAATATATGATCCACTGCAGTAACCAAAATCAGAATAATATTTGATATTCTTCTGGATATATGCTAGTTAGATAGTGTGTTGAAAACGTAATACAATTAACTTGATATGATAGAAAAAAATCACGAAGATCCTACCTCTAAAAAAATATTTTAACGATTAAAAACCATACTAATATACATGCAAACATTCAGTTTTTTTTTTTTCAGATTATTCTACAGGTAACATACTAACGTAATAGTGTTTTAATTTTTTAGTCCAATGAATAGATTTTTTCTGAATCCATAATTGCTTCATATTTTGCAATAAATTACCAGCGTTGTGTCATCGCGCGTCTCTTTCTTTTCTATGCAATCCGACAGTGACCGCGGTTTAGCTCTTGTAAGCCTCTTAAGAGCAACCTATCTCCTACCATTTTGCTGTGCCCGACAAAACAACGACACACACATACAACAACACACACACACACACGCGCGCGCACACACACACATACAACACAACACGAAGACATACATTTTGGAAAGCAATAAATTATAGAGTTTTGAGTAATTCTGTCGTTAGTTTTTGACAGCCAACGAAAAAAGATGCTTGAAATGCAGCTTGTGTGACCACTCTCAGCGACGGCTTTTGAAGAATATTTTTTAACAACCCCATCGTTGTGTGGCCTACTTGTATCCAAATTAGGAACTCCAAACTGAGCTTTGAACAGTGTTTCAACCCCACGTGTGCGCGGTCCGTGGCAAGTCTCCAGGGGAAGCAAATGGGGTTAAGGTCACCCACAAACTTGGCCTATTTAATAATAATAGATATAAAGCGACCGAAGTATGGCAGGCCTCCAGATAGCCGCTTAATCGACCTTCCCCTAATATGAAGGCTGAAGCCATTTATCAACGCTGCACCATGCGATGATCCAAACAGGATGATTGTATTTTTTGAGCGTTCACTTAAATTAAACCATTTACAGGCACTTTTGAACTGCCAAGGCGTCGGTCAGTTAGTTGTACAGTTTAAGCTAGTTGCCTGTTCCAAAACGAACATCTCTATGGAGAAGAACGGGTAAGAAAATAAGAAACTCCATGGACACTCTTTTAAATCAAGATATTACAAAATCTTAGGTATATTATTATTGTTGCTTCTTCAGCGTTCAATAGCGGATTTATCCAAAACTGGCTTAGAAATATTCAGGAACTCAGCTTAATAGTAGGCAATATTTGAAATATGTAACAGTAGATCCTATTATGCTACGCCACCTGCTCCCAAATATGTAAGAGCAGGTCCTATTATGCTACGCCAACTGCTCTCAAATATGTAAAAGCAGATCATGCTACGCCAACTGCTCCCAAATATGCCAGAGCAGATCGTGTTATGCTACGCCAACTGCTCCCAAATATGTAAGAGCAGATCCTATTATGGTACCCACTTGTTTAGTCACGTTTGTGACAGTTAATTTACAAAGTCCATGGTCACACATTAGTTGTGACTATGCTTACTATCTTCCATCTCTACTTAATAAAAATCTGAAATTTACTGACAGACAGCGTACAGCCTAAACCGCTGCGTCTAGAAGTATGAAATTTTCCACAAGAGTTCCGTACACAACGAAGGTGAGGACTAAGGAAGGATTTTTGTAAATTCATCCCCCAAAGGGATTAAATGCAGCGGGATAATTGCGAAACACACTAACAGTAGGAATGGCTTTCATTTTGACAGTTCAACAATTGCGTTATTTACGTTGTTGAGCAGACTAATTTTTCGAACATTTATGAAGCAATGGATTAGCAATAGGCTTCAAAATTATTCAGGTTGTGATTGATAGTGTGTTACGCAATTAGGGTTCTGGACGAATGCTTAGCCGGTGGGAAATCCCAACGGATGCACGGATTATTTTACCAGATTTTTTAGCGGAATAATGCATCACCGCATAACACAAAGATTAACTGGAATTTCCAACGCAAAACATCCGTAATCGGGTAATACGTAATTTGAATTGTAATAAAAGCGTGTGGGCGTCAGGATAGCAATATATTAAACAATGTATTTGATAAGATAAAGCTTTATTTAATTCAACTACTGTGGTGTGTCTAAATATAACTCGTGGGGCCGGGATTCGATAGCGTGCCTATTTATTTTGGCACGAAATATTATTATGAGTTGCAAAAAAATATGTTTTTCTTCTTGTTTATATTTAGTATTAATACTCATAGGTTTTATTTTGTAACTGGCTAGCATGACTGTTGATTGTGACCCTCTGGGATGAGAGAAGTAATTTGTAGGGAAATAAACCAGGAGAAGGTAACCAAAAAAATGCCACCTACAAAATTATCTCAGACAGCACAATATCATAAAATATAATAATAATAAAATAATAATAATAATTTAATATAATTGTTAATAAATGTTTATGTTATTTAATAATATGTACTGTTTGTTTTATTATATTTTGTTACGTAGATGTAGTACCAATCATTACACCTGACTTGGTCTCCGTACGTCCTTTTTGGGTAACCACTGAAAACCAGCGCCGTGCTGTGGGTCCGCCATAGCACAGCATCATGCTGAGTGGAAGCCTTCTTGTCACAGTCATGACGTGCTGCTGTCGACTATTTCTGTTTTGTGCTCGTGATTAAAGATCTAGTTTGTTTGTTTCTTTTTATTAAATTGTTGCCTGAGCAAATTTTTTTTTTTTTTGTATGCATGTTTTTCTGTGACAAATAAACCAATTTTTCTTTCTTTTCTTTCTTTCTTACATATTATAAGATACACACAAGTTATATTATAAATGCAAATTATGGCTTCCAGACCGTTTAATGTGCTTTAACGGTAGAATTACCAAAGGGATTCATTTACTTGAGCAGAAAAGCTGATACAAATTCATGCGTGAAGACAGCTGTGGCACTTAAGTGCCTCTACCGCTACAACTCATTTATTTTCAAAAGAAAGAGAACTAAGGATAAAAAAGAAACGAATCCGGTGACTAAGAACTGGGGCGCAATCTTCATCAGCCTTTAGCGGCTCAGCATTGAACAGAGTCCTGCAATCGTTCATCATTCAACCCGATCCTCAGCTAATCTCATCCAGCTGCTACCAGCCACCTTGCGACCTCGGCACCTAACCTGAGATTCAGGCGCGAAGCTACTATGGCGTTCCTGTGTTGTAGCGTCAGATGCTAATAATGCTGTCTTTGTCTAGCATCGACTTTAAAACGCATAGGACTTCGCCATTTTTTTTTTTTTTAACTGTTACTAATAACACAGGTCTGCAATGGTTTTCCTCTCTGAGATCTGATTAACGTTTTCTATAGTTTCTGATGTGCTGATTACGAGAAAAATAATAAAAAAATTCTATCACGTCAGGATTCTTTGATATTGAATATTTAAGATTTTAACTAAAAATGTCTGAGCGCATACATTTTAAAATCTATAAAACGTCACTTAATTACTTCAGCTTAATTTTTATTGCATTTAATTAGTTTAAGACGACATAGAAATGAATGCAAATCAGTAATTTGTTAATTACTACATAATAAGTGTAAGTAATTCGCATTAACCATTTCGAAAACGGGTCATTTTGGCTTCATTTAGTAATGAGCTCATTAATACACGATGTTTAGGTGATATTGCCTAATTGTTGTTAATGTTGTTCAAAAAGGGTATAATGAAGAAAACAAAAGGTTTTTTTTTGTATAAGTACCTACTCTGAATTAGAAAACTAACAGTCGAAGTGCGCATCTTGCAACCTAAACTTTAAAATGTCGTCGCGAAGTTGTTTAAACTCTTCGAATTGTTTTTGTTATATTTGCGGGAAATTCATGGTGATAAAACAACGAAACAACATTACAGACTATGTGAAAAATATTTACAAAAGTTATTTTGGACATTCTTTATGTAACCAAGACAAAACTTGGACACCTCAAAAAGTTTGTTCGACTTGTTTACTTGAACTTCGCAAGTGGTCAAAAGGACAGAAAAATAGCTTCAAAATCGTTTCGCCCATGCTATGGAGAGAGCCTAACAACCATGTTGAAGATTGCTACTTTTGTTGTTGTGACATAACTGGATACAATTCTAAAAATAAAAGTGACATAAGCTATCCAAATGTGTCATCAGTTACGCCTGCAGTTTTCGGAGATTCAGAAATGGTGCAGCCCCCGTATCCAGCTATACAAATTGAAGATTCTGCTAATGATACAAATGAACAGAATGCATCCCAATCTGATCCTGTATTTCAAGTAGATTCTAACGAGTGTCAGCTCTTTTCACAGTCAGATTTAAACGACTTGACAAGAGATTTGAATCTCCCCAAAGATGCAGCTGAGCTCCTCGGATCACGATTAAAAGAAAGAAATATGCTTGCACCTGGTACTTCATTTTCATGGTACCGTCACAGAGAAAAAGATTTCCTTCCATTCTTCGCTGAAGATCATGATTTGGTGTACTGTAAAGATATTCCTGGCTTGATGAAAATGTTCGACATTGAATACAATCCTAAGGAGTGGAGATTGTTTATTGACTCCTCAAAAAGAAGTTTAAAAGCAGTCCTTCTACATAATGGGAATACATATGCCTCACTACCTGTTGCACATTCTGTCCATTTAAAGGAATGTTATGAAAATTTGGAAAAGCTTTTAGCTACTATAGCTTACGAACATCACGGCTGGATGGTGTGTGGAGACTTGAAAATCATAAGCATGCTACTCGGCCAACAAGGTGGTTATACAAAATACCCGTGCTTTCTTTGCGAATGGGATAGCCGGGATAAACAACATCATTGGACCAAAAAGGAATGGCCTCCAAGAACTGAACTAACCCCAGGAATCAAAAACGTGCTTAAACAGAGTTTGGTTCCCAGAGAAAAAGTTTTACTGCCGCCTTTACACATCAAATTGGGTATAATGAAGCAGTTTGTGAAGGCTTTAAATAAAGATGGGGAAGGTTTCAAATATCTGCATTCAGTTTTTCCATCTTTATCAGATGCTAAGTTAAAAGAAGGAATTTTTGTCGGCCCTGATATAAGAAAATTGATGTCGGAGGAAAAATTTGATCAAAAACTCAATGATGTCGAGTTACAAGCGTGGAAATCATTTAAGGAAGTGGTAAAAAACTTTTTGGGGAACAATAAAAGCTCGGACTATAAAGAAATAGTAGCCAAAATGATAACGAATTTTGGTGTAATGGGTTGTAATATGAGCGTTAAACTTCATTTTCTGAATTCGCACATTGATTACTTCCCAGAAAATCTAGGAGCCGTTAGCGAAGAACAAGGTGAAAGATTTCACCAAGATTTAAAAGAGCTTGAAGTCCGGTATCAAGGAAGATGGAATGTCAGCATGATGGCGGACTATTGTTGGTTGTTGAAGCGTGATGATCCAAACCGGAAATATAAGCGAAAATCGCACAACAGAAGCTTCCAGGAAAAAAGGACCAGGTTCCACAAATAAAATTTAAGTGTATTTTAACCCAGCAATAAGTTGTTATTACGTGTTAATAGTTTTTTAAGTTAAAAATTAAGTACTTTTTTAAATATATAATTTTTTAAGTGAAAACTTGTCTTTTTTCTCAATTTTCTATCTGTAGCTTTTTTGAAAAATCAGGAGGTGATGGAGAAAAACTAAGTACATATTCGTAATCAGCGCATCAAAATACTCCAGAATCAGCTATCAAATTCCAGAGAGGAAGTTATGACCTTCATTTTGCAGGCCTGTGTAATTGGTGTCGAAGATCTGACTCTCTGACTGAGTTGGTTCTGGGGCCAAAACTACACCAAAATCAAGCCAATAGAGTAAAGACCAATTTCTGTCGGTGAGAATTCCAATCCATACCGCATTAAAGGCTTCGTGCGTTAAATGCGGTAGTGTTACGTACTTTGCATATTCAGTAACTACTGTAGCCGCCTCATTGTTCTATAGTAATATATTGTTAATCTATTCACTATTCCCGTCGTGGTATTACGTTACGTCGGTTAAATGATGTATTTAGGTTAGTATGTGTTTGTGTTAATGACGTAGAGTTGAAGCGTTGTTGTTCTAGCGGGCTGGTTACGGTCCTTGATTTTGTCACCAGTTTTGGGTCTCAGGACTTGGCAGTCGTTACGGGTAGTCAGATGGCCGAAAGTCTGACAACCAGTCTTGCCAAGGAAAGAAAAGAAAAAGAAAGAAAGAAAATATATTTATTTGACCCAGGTTTAAGAGCGCTTACACGGGTCTACTAGCGCCACTCCTTTAAAAAAATATTATCTCGTGTCTTAGGAGGAATTTTGGAAAACGGGTCAATAAGCGACCTCGGTAAGTGTTTCAAGATTTTTCTAATACCTTTTATAAACTTTCATATTGAGACACGAAGCAACAAAATTCGATCTAAACAAAAGCGGCCACACTCATTTAGATCGTATTTTGTTGCTTCGTGGCTCAATATGAAAGTTTATAAAAGGTATTAGAAAATTCTAGACACACTTACCGAGGTCGCTTATTGAGCCGTTTTTCAAAATTCCTTGTCAGTCACGAGATAATACTTTTTAAAGGAGTGGCGCTAGTGGACCCGTGTGCGCCCTCTTAAGGCACACAACATTCCCACAAAAACAAAAAATAGGTAAAAACTTAAAAACAATCTTGTGTGCCTCACGGCTGCGCCAAATAGGTCCAGTTCACCATAAATGCCAGATTACTAGTGTCTGACGCTGGTTTTCAGCCAAGGGGTGTCATGTTATCCAGTAACTGGGTTCGGAGGTCAGTTAGGTAGTCGGTTCATGTAAAAGACTAATATTCAGCTGCATCCAATTCAGCTGAATATTAGTAGCCGCAGTTTTACTGGATCTATCAATTAGCTCGTTGTTGACCTACTTTATACATATAGTTTGCTGGCTAAGATCCTCAATTATGATACCAGGTTTGGGTCTCGAGTATTAGGAATACTATCAATCAACTCAGCCTATCGCAGACTCACAGTAAACTGTTGAACGTTGTAAGCCCCTTTAAAGTTGAGCCATGGGCTGGTTAAGGTCTTTCGATTTTGTCACCATTTTTGGGTCTCGAGTAAGGAACACTAACAAACAACTTGCCATATTGCAGTCCAATGTTGGATGTAGCAGGACCCTTTAAAGTTGCTTCAGAACACCCGTTTCTCCGCTTTCCGCTTCTAGTCTGTCCCAGCCTTGTCCTTTTTTAAGGTCGTTGGTAGGTTAGCTGTGAGGGTTCCCACGCTTCATTCGCTGATTTGCGGTCTCCACTGTGACGGAAAATCAATAGGTACATTTAAATTTAGGTTTAATAGATTCGAGATTGGATTTAATCGTTTATTAGGTGTATCTCATGAACGCGCGGATTCTATATGTGTTTTTTTAGACATTGTCTCCTTGATCCTCCCAGAATCAGTGGCCAAATGACAGCGAAATCCTTTCGTACTTGCAAACCATTAGTTTTCGGTCCTCGTTTTCAAATGTACACTCTGTAAAGTCATTACGGAAATAGCACGAAATTCTGTCAAGCTTTCAAACCACAAGATTTATGGTTGTGGTAATTGAATGACAGGCGACTTGGCTAGTAGTTCAATTCTACGAGCATATTTTTGTGGCGTTGCTTATGTCAAACATGCCTATAATATGTATATGTAATAAGACTGGGACAAATCTGAGAGGAAAAACATGGCAAATTTCACTCCGAGCACGCCTAATACGTTGATCGAGGCAACACCGCAGGTTTTCCAAATGAATATGCAATCCAATTTCGCCGCGGTTTACCTTATATGTATAATATATCCCTAGCCTTAGGCCGAGGCGTATGTGTAATCAATAATCATACTTCAACAGTACGCCGACACAAGTTCCCATGTCATAGGGGGCGATCTTATCATGAATTAGAATCAGTTCAAAATATACGTACAAGTAATAATGATTAGCTACTTGGTATTCGCTTTATGTACAACCAATCGTTGAGGGAAACATGTACCGAATTACTGAATAAATTCAGTCTTGAGCCGGAGACACGGTTTATTCATAAATCCTTTATGAATAGGTCTGTAGGGCAAATTGACTTTTTGGCGTAGTAAAGGTCAAATATCAATGAGATGAGAAATGAATGACCTCCACAACCCAGACTGGGTTGTGGAGGTCCGATTGGCAGCTGTTCCCTGTAAAATACTGGTATTCAGCTGCATCCGGTAAGACTGGATGCCAACGCCAACATACTTAGTTGGGAAAAAAAAAGTTTATTTATTTATTTAAAAAAGGTACACTAACAGCTTCTGTATACAAAATATCACATAACAGTAGGTAACAGCCATGGGCTTATACAGTTGCCAATAACAGGTGAACCAACATTTTCAAATACAGGGATAACCTAAGGTAAAAACAAAAATTATAAAAAATTAAACAATTTAAGTAATAACAAACCATATAAACAGAAATATCAAATTACATAAGAAAAGCTACAGAGGTTGCATGAAACACTTGCATACTAACGCAATATTTTTTTTATATAAAAATATGTATGTTTAGGTTAAGGTATTTTTCTATGGGCCTGTGTCGCCCGAAATAAATGGTATTATTTTTATTAAAAAGCTAGGTAGATTGATTGATGAGAAATAAATGATGTCTATAAAAATGTCGTATATTGAATAAAAGAAAAGGGCGGGTTTTTAATATACGAGTACACACATCAAAAGTGTCTAGGGATCAAGCACGTTTTTGCTAGTTACAAAAAATCTGTTTTTTTTTACTATATTTTTTGTACTTAACTCCTATGGGTAATTTTTAGTAAATTCCGTCATTTGAAAAGGGAATAGCTTTTTTTTTTGAATTTCGGTTAAAAGATAAAATATTCAGTCAAGTCGTATTCCTATATAATCCTGCAACGGGTTTGAGGCCGAATCAGTCAATTTTTTGTCATTTTTCTGAGTGGAATCAATACAAAAGAAAGTTATTATGGAGAGAAGACGTCATTTGAGCCGAGAAGAAATGATTAGAGCCGAGGAAATTTTGGAAGCTGGTTCTCGGCAACGTGCTGTGGCAATGGCTCTGGGCACTACGCAGAGTGTTATAAGTTTATTTGGACACATTACCGCATCACTGGCAGCGTGGCAGAGCGACATGGAGGACGAGCTCGCACCACCACACGCAGACCAGGTCGTTACATACAAATTACTGCTCGACGAAATCATACAATGCCCGTGATGATGTTGGTTACGAGGTTTCATAGCTCTTCAGGGATGTTAATAAGCGATCGCTTAAATGATATATGATCGAACGAACCATAAGAAATCACTTGCATGAAGTCAATCTCCGTTCCCGGAGGCCGCTACGTGTAGCACCTCTTGAACCCCGCAATCACAGCCCGTTTACAATGGGCTCATGAACAGAGAAATTGGGCAGAAGAGTGACGTTTTGTGCTAACGAATCTCGCTTTGGTATGAGGCCAGATACTAGACGTACACGTATTGAAGGACCCCTGGACGACAAGAACGTTTAAAATCATGCCAGGAAGTCCATGCATACAGTGGTGGAACAATCATGATATTGGCGGGTATTGGCATCGGTGGAGGACTGAAATGATTAGGATCAGAGGCAATCTCAATGCACAGATTTACGCTGAAACGATTGTATCAGATGTTGACATTGCTTTGCGGACCCAATTTGGTGCTTCATTTCCGCTTATGCATGATAATGCACGTCCCCACACTGCCAGAGTCGTTGCAAACACACTTGCCGCAGCTAATATCAACGTCCTGCCATGGCCTGCTCAATCGCCAGACTTGATTCCTATTGAGCACGCATGGGATATGCTTCAAAGAAGAGCTCTACCAAATATGGATGCTGTACACACACCAGAAAGTATTTTTCGCCTGTTACAGACGGACGTGGGCGGCCATTCCGCAATGTGATTTGGATGAACTCAAAATGAGTATCGCTGCGATTGTGTTATACGCGTTAGCGGCGGAAATACATACTACTAATTGTTTACTTTACACAACAAAAACCTTTAAAAACTTTTATTTTATGTTTTTATCACATTTTAATGTCAGGATTAACTAAGATGAAAAATCCAGCATAAACAAAAATCGCGAAGTCTTTATTACATAATGCAAAAGCAGAGAGTACTTCGTCGATCTACACATGCGAAGACATTTTAGAAATAGACATTTTTATTTAATTTCACAAGGGCATTTTTTTATACTTTCTCCCTAGACACATAAGATGTGTGTATCTGGGAAATGAGAGGAAAAGTTTAGGTTAAGGAAAATTATATGCAGTTTTAAATACATACCATATATACATAAACTCACACCTTCTTCCCATGGGGGTAGGCAGAAACCACAGAACCTGCTACGATCCTTACCTACATACTCCTCCAGTTTTACTTCATTCGGAAACCGAAATTTTGAATAAAACAAAAATACGAATCTACCAATAAAAATATCTGACCATATTGAATTTATCTTCAGACCTATCTATCATTTGTTACGTTTGGGTAATTACATGCGGCATGTATTTAACGCGGCGACAAATTAATCTGAATTAGGGATTAAAAAATAATTAAAGCAGATAGCAAAAATAGTAGTTTGGCAGCTACAGCGAAGGATAATTTTAAGTAGAAAGTAGCAGCTTAAAAAGTTTTTAGCTTTGTTTAACTGCCATCGAGTTTTGTTTTGGCGACGCCTCCTATTTCTGAATGGCAATAATAATAATAATGCGTAGTCAGGGGTCTTCCAGACTCCGCTATCCCCTTCTAACCTAAACTGTCAAAGTCGGGGTGCCCCAAGTCCCGAGCTCGCTTCGCTCGCTCTTGCATCCTATCCCACTGTTAATATTGGTCACCATGTCATTATTTATATTACCTCGCCTATAATTTCTAGTAGCAAATAGTTAGTCGCCCTTTAAGTTGCTAGTCGCTTGAAAAATAATTAGCCATCACATGCCGAAGGTGCCTCACTGCAATACCTCGCGGGCTACTTGGGGGTTACCTCGATGCCTTGCATGTGCGTATGTGTCTATTAGCATGCATTTGTTTTACATTGAACTGACATCGAGGTAGCTAAATCGCGATCGCGAGGTACCGCAGTGATTAGTTCTGTTTCTGTACAAACTCCTCAGAAAGAAAATAGACTGTCCACAGTTACTAAGTCTCATCAAGTTTCGTGCCCCAACCCGCTGTCCTCGAAAACCCATCACTCCGCTCCACCCGCCCTTGCGTAAAACTGTTCTAGATGCTAACTCACCTACACCACGAATGTGCAAAATTATAAACAACTGTAGTGGATCGATGTACACCACGATAACATAGGGAAATTTTGTATATTAATTATTAAATACTATTCGTACAACTAAGGCATAATCTGAACTGCCAATTTATTAATTTACATACTTATTTAATGTTATTTAATTAAAATTTTAATTAACTTTTAATTATTATCAAATGTAAACCAAATAGTTAATCTTAGTTTAATTTTATTTATCTATCTGTCACTACCACCATTCTATTATATATATTTTTGTTTTTTTTTAATTAATTTAATTCGTTTCCTGATTTGTGTGTTGAATTGCTAGATTTGTGCTTTGTTTTTAAATTATTTTTAACAACTATAATTTTATTCACAATTAATTTCAGTAATAAAAATGTAAAATTTAAATATATAGTGCATGTGGTGTTAGCCTGTAAGTAATTGTTGCACTTATAAATGTATATCGTGTACTTTTAAATGTAATGTATGTGTAAAAAATTGTAGGCTACCCGATTAATAAAAAAATAAATAAAAATAAATTAGTGAGGCGTCTTCGGCATGTACTTACCCTTACTATTCTGGTGTACAAAAATGTATATTCCATCTATCTACGAAAAGATAAATCCGTTTTCACGTCGCGTCGGCACGAAAATATCTTATACCATGGTAAAAACATTAACCAGGCAGGCAACAAGGTTGGTAGCGCAATTTCCAAGGGTGCGTCGGACGTACCTTACTTAAGGGGGATGCCCCAAGGTAGCCCGCGAAATTCAAATTTACTTACGTTTTTTGCAATTTTGACGGTCAGTGTCAGGTTGTATTTCTATCAAAATACGATTTGCAACTGTAACAAATAGCCGTCACTCCCCCACTCTCTACTCCTCTTTCAGTCAACACTTCGTTCATAAATTCATCGCAATCATTCCGTTCAGAAACACTTATAACATTTTGTATATTATCATCATTTTCCTGCCCTTGTCTGAATATATTTGGGGTTGGCCCAACATGTCCCTTTCTTCCATACTGCTCTATTAGTCGTCAGTTCGGTAGTCAACCCCTTTCTAGCCATACTGTAACAAATATGTATTTACAGAATTTTATTATGTAGCATTAACATCACCACAGCTTTCCAAGTTAAAATTGACGTAAAATGTCATGAGTTCATGAAATAGTCGTTCATTATGTTAATAATTTGAACTTAGAGTTGTATTGAGGATTTTAATTCTGTAAATACATATTAGTTACGGTCGCGAATCATATTTTTATCAAAATTATATACCCTGATACTGACCTGCAAAACGTAAGAAAATTTTAATATCGTGGGCTACCGTGGCACATTCGCCTTAAGGGGACTACATGGCCTAAACGCAAATTTATAATGCCTAAAAATATATGATCCACTGCAGTAACCAAAATGAGAAAAATATATGATATGCTTCTGGATATATGCTAGTGATATAGTGTGTTGAAAACATAATACAATTAACTTGATATGATACAAAAAAATCACGAAGATACCTCTAAAAAAATATTTTAACGATTAAAAACCATACTAATAAACTTGCAAACATTCAGATTTTTTGTCAGATTATTCAACAAGTAACATACTAACGTAATAGTGTTTTAATTTTTTAGTCCAATGAATGCATTTTTTGTAAATCCATAATTGCTTCATATTTTGCAATAAATTACCAGCGTTGTGTCATCGCGTCTCTTTCTTTTCTATGCAATTCGACAGTGACCGCGCTTTAGCTCTTGTAAGCCTCTTAAGTAGCTACTAGTATAATCTGTCGTGGAGGCTTTCAAGCAATTTATGCACTTAGGGTGAAACAGGCAACAATGCAATTTCTTTTGTACCTGCTATACTATACCGGGCTGTAATTGCCCCACTGGAAGGCGAAGGCCTCTTATCCCACATAGAAGGAACGAGCTTAATCACCACCCTAGCTAATTGCAAACCGGTGCAGGAAATCATCGTGAGGAAACCAGCATGTCCTAGAACCAAATATTCAAAGACATGCGTGGTGAATTACGGCCCACTCCCTCTCGCCAAGAGGAAGCCTGTGTCCCAGCAGTGGGAACATTATAGGCTGACTAGCTTTTACCTGCGGCTTCGCCCGCGTTTAGGTCGGAAATTATCCCACGGGACCGTACTACCGGGATAAAAATTAATCTAGGTTATAAACTATCTGTGTTTCAAATTCCATCCAAATCCATTCAGTAGTTTTTGCGTGAAAGAGTAATAAACATCCATCCATCAATCCTCATAAACTTTTACATTTATAATATTAGTCGGATTATGCTTGCTCAGTGCTGGTTAGCAGTGCACCTTCAGACCATTATAGAACTTACTACGCTTTGGAATGAGCAACTAGCTTCATATTTGCGACTGAAGGACTCCTTGACAATTCAAAAGTGCCTGTAAATGGTTCAGTGGAAATAAATGCTTTCAGTTTATAAATCCAGGTTTTTTTCTGGCTGACGACGAAAAAAGGGGACATGTGGTAGTCAGAGATGTTGTAGATTACTTATACTTGCCTAATTTGAGCCCACAACTTCGTGCTCGAAAGCGGATCGCTTATTGTCTGTGCTGATGACAGCTTGTCTATATTACCTAAAGTCTGCTGCATAAGCTGCATTACAATAGATGGCTTGATGCTGAACTCCTGCTACAAGCATTCATTAAATGTCTCCGTATGGTCTCCGAAAATACTATTAAAGCGACGTAATCACAATGATTAACGCCTCTAGAGGTGCTCAAGTTCAAAAGTCAACTGAGTTAAATAGAATTAATGTGTGCATAAGTGGCAAAAACATATTTACGATCACCGCCGGTTCGGGAGGTTGATTCTATTGAGAGACGGCGAAAAACAAAGGATTTAATGCCATTTAAGAGTGCTAATTTAAAATAGGTGTGGCTCGAAATAGCTGAAAGCTTGGGATCCTGTTTGGTTGGGTTCAAGTCCAAACATTAATTCTTTGACCCCGCTTCTAAAACATATTTCGTTTTCATTTCATTTATTCATAATACAATTTACATTGTGTTGAATACATACACGTGCAGTTTACATACAAAAATAAAGAACTATGAATTATTAATTAACATTCCAAGTGAAATTCAAGTATAGCGCTAAACTGTTTTAAATATAATATCAAACAGTTTAAAAATAATGTCTTAACAGTTTTAAATAATTATAATGTCAAACAGGTTTTAAATATAATGTCAAAACAGATTTCAATATAGAACATTTAAAATGTGACTTATAAAGCTATTAATTGGATTCAGTCAATCTAATTGACAAGGAAGGAAAACTGCGAAAACGTAGATTTTGAGAATTAAGTCTGGAATCGCCAACTGACAGTGTGTAGCATTTTGATTTGATCTTTCCTTCGCCTTGTTGATTATGTATACGTACATGAAACCTAATGCTCATAATTTTAAAAGAGTTACATACATACATAAACTCATGCCTTTTCCCATGGAGGTAGGCAGAAACTACAGAACCACCAGCAGCTTACGATCTATAAATATAAGTCGTCTTCGGCATGATTGTTTAAAAAGAGTTCCTACATCAATAACTGATGTATTTTTAGTTATTTGATGTCATGGGTGTGATGAAAAACTTCCACCGAAATAACACTATCAAAAACGGGATATGGCTTTACGTGGTTATCTATCCAACGACCGTTCAATCCAAGAGTTATCCACTATTTGCGCCATATCCTGTGGAAGCCATATCCTATTAGAACGATAATCGTGTTAATAATCCTCAAAAAAAAAACAATATTCCAAATGTAATTTTAGGAAATTAGGCTGGTTTATATTGAAATCAAGAAGCTATTTATAACACATAAAATTGCCAGCACAATTAATATAGAACGACTTTGTCTCCTTCACAGAACATATTTCATTTGACAGATTCTAGATACACTTTTATAGTGCCAACAAACTTATCTGGCCCGGTAATAGTAAACTAAGAGTGACAGACCTTGTCACTTTGCATAATGATTTCGTTAGTTCCAATTTAAATTGCCACCGGTATATGGTTAATTGGCTTAAGTCACCGGGTCAGATAAGCTTGCTGCACTTTACTCGAATCTTAGAATACTGTCATGAAGGTATACAACCTTCATCAGTTTTGTATGTAAACGATCATAAACCAGTTGCCTTATATTCTTGATTTTCTTATTCAATTCAAGAATTATTAAATTCATTGCTATCTTCAAAGATTTTACCTTTTTTTATTTATAATAATGCTCACTTGTTTTTTCAATTCACTTTAGACATATACAACGTGGCAATGCCGCCAGTCTCTTGGGTACATTACCAGTCTACAGCGATGCGGAGGAATTTTTTGACGCCATCTTTTAATTTATTATTAGTTTTAGTTAGGTTAGGTAATTATATTTTAATTGTAAATATTATTGTGTTTGATAAAAAATGTATATAAATAAGTATGTAAATATAGTAAAAAAATATATAACATATGCCTTTAGACATTGGCAGAATAGTCGACATTGGCTTTGCTTGCCATAATAAAAAATAGAATAGAATATACTATATTCATACCAAATTAAAACTTAGGTACTTAGCGCACTACACATACTAAGTTAGCTTGCTCACTAGCAGGTCGCACAAACCTCCAGGTTCTGGAAGCCTTATAAGTCTCTGATGCGTAAATCTGCTACAAAATATTGTGATTTATTTGCTACCTAAAGCAAACAACGACAAACAATCACGAACAAAACTGACATCAGATAAAATTGGAAAAGTTTTCGGAAGCCAACACGACGCCGACGTGACGGTGCAATTTTAAACACTAGCTGTAGAGCTCGTCGGGGAAAGTTCTAACACCTTTCTTGACCTGCTGGATACCTAATTAACACACTTACAATGATAATTGATCGCAATGGATTTAATTTTGATAGGCCACACACGTTCATTGCGTTATTTACGCCGTTGAGCAGACGATTTTTTCTAAAATTTATTACAATCTAGCCCAATTGACGAATAAGCAACTTAACTCAATACTACCGTCGTAATACTACTTAACTTAACTTAATATTTTAAGTGATAGATTACGTAACACCTAAGAATAGTGCTAATTTGCACTTTTACTCAATTCCGTAGCACTTTCATAAGGTCTAAAAAACACTATGTTCATGTGTTACATGTATAGTACAGCATAGTTACAATTTTTTCTACTTCACTTTTTATACACTACACTAACTCAAATGGATAAATTAGTTCTCTTTAGCCTCCGCACTATGTCTGTGTTGTCTAGCAGCTGAATTGCCTCGACATTCACATGACATCGGTGAAGACTGTGTTTGTGGTCTTCAGCAAATTTTTGGATGACGGTGGTGACCAGTTCCTTTTTTAAACCTATGAAAACTCTCAGATCGAGATTGAAAAGTCTGATACGCAATTAGGGTGATGTTTCTATCGCCGAGCCGTACCTAAAACTGTGTACCAGATTGAAGGGTGCCGATGTGATTAGGGCACATGAAATATTTCAGCTTCGTCTGTATCTATGATGGGAAGCCGCTGGTTTTGCAGATTTATCTGAGATTCGTCAGATTCGTCTGAGGAGTTTCGCTAGCTAATTTAATTTGATTCTGTATAGGCACGTAGGGTCTCCCCTACAAGGTTCTATTGGGGCGTGCATGACGTTAACAGAGGGCGTTACTGGTAAACTAGTGAAACGTATTGGGAAAACAAGATGGCGGCGCTAGTTCCGATTTTGAACACACTTCAAACGATCCTTGTACAGCCCTATTCAAACTTTATGGCGGCTCGGAACATGAGGCGAGTCGCTGCGCAGTAACCTATTCACCTGTCAGCGGGGGTGAGGGGTGAGGTACTGCCCAGAGAGTAGCGCACGTCAGAACCGCCATAAAGTTTGAATCGGGCTGCACAGCTACACCATCAGATAAGCCGTCTGATTGTTTGTCAAAAAAATACATAAACAAAAGTATCTTCAAAACCTTCAATGTCCTTTATTTCTCTCCCACAGCCCTCAGTAATGCTACCAATATGGACGTCAGAGTTCCTGCAAGCCGTCTCCCGAATGGACCCGAAGTTCATTGCCCTGCACCTGCAGGAGGTCGGCGGCAAGGCGTACGAGAAGTCTATGCAGTACGTCAAAGACTTCGTGCAGAGGCTCTGTGACTGTCCCGAGTTGAGGCTCTTTGACAAGATCAGGATATTTTTGGACGAAGACTTCAGTTCTCCTGAGAAGTTTACTGTGAGTATTGATTATTTAATTTTAAATGCTGTGGGGTGCAAACCCTTTGAGTGTTGGAAAGTTTGTTAAACTTTGTCAACATCTCTGTAACAATATTCTGACAAAAAAATGGACTAAGTATTACCTACTATAAATAAAAGTCAGTGGTTGAGATAAACAAAGTCTATTAAGGCGCTTCCCCGACCAAACGACCTTGAGCGTTCGGTCCTTCTCTGTCCCGTCGCTTCACAAAAATTATTCACAATAAAATGAAATTATTTGAATAAAAAAAGACAAGCGATGTTTTGAAACAAAATAAAACGTAAATTATTTAAATTTTTAAATTATCTATCCATTAGTGTAATACTCAAATTAATGGAACGTCACCTTTAGCAAAAGATGCATGCAATCAATAATTTTAGTCACTTTTTTACAAGGAGATTTTAAATGTATTTATAAAACATATAAACAAATAAGAACGTGCAATGTGATGATAGGATATCGAACATTAATAATGTGCTTTTAGATTTAGTTTATTACCCATAGTGAATGAGTTAATAGCTTCTGAATAACGCACTATGGCAAGGTTTTGGTCGGGGTACCGCCAAAGTCAAAATATAGGTACACACGACGACATATCAATCTATACATTTCCAGTAAAAGCTGACCTCGCATTGTATAGGCCTTTCGTACAAAGAGAAGTCAGCTTATACTGGTAATGCATAGCTTGATATGTCGTCGTGCGTACTAAATCTTAATGTTCTGTAATTAACAGTACGAAAGTTGAATGTTAATTATGTTTGGAATGTTTCCAATCCACCCAGTCGCTAATTGATATTACGTAAATTCATCGCTTTATAAATGATTTTGTTTAGCAACCTACATACCTAAACCGTTCGGCGGCAGGTTTTTTGTTGTTGTTTTCTATATAGACGCTTTTAGGTACCCCGCAGACAGGGGCGACGCGATTCTTGGTATAACAATTTCCATGAAGTTTTCATAGAAATTGTTCTACTAGAGTCGCGTCGCGCCTGTTTGCGGCCTCTTAACGTGCAAGTCTTTCTACATCGTTCTGACACGAATTTCAACTTGAATGATGTAACCAATATTTTGATTTAAAAGAGTGTCCGTGGAGTTTCTTGCCCGTTCTTTATAGGTACCTACTACGTTTTAGAATGGGCAACTGTCTGTAATTAATTTAATTGAAATAAATGCTTTGAGTTTGAGTGGCATTACACCGAACAAATGGTTTTTGAAAAGAATATCGCCCACTCCTTTGCCAACAATGTAGCTCTGCGAACAAAATACCAAGAGCGGGGTGCTGCGAGCGTTGACATGATGATGACTGCTCTCCGGAAAAGAAATGACCCATCTCATCTTTCGCATCATGTCAACGCTGTCGCATTGCGCTGTTCGCATCATGTAATTTTTTTTTTTTGGCATGCGAAATCATCACATGACCTCTCCGGCTCTGGGCGGAGCGGAAGGGCGTGTCAGACTCTTACTGACTAAAACCCACCCGTGTTCCTTCAGTTGCCTGTGCGCCAAGGCCACAGTAACTCTTTCGAACAATCCGCGACCCCGGCAGGCATCGGCCCTATCGGACCCCGTCAATGATGCTGACATGTCTTTGAGGCGCGCGTGGAACAAAACGCGCCGTCGACCCGGGCCTGGGCCCTATCCAATAAAGCTGACAATCCGACATATATGTCAAAAAATGACAAAATTGTAGAATTGTCGCGCTTAAGCTGTTTAATAAACGTGACAAATATGTCAAAAATCGACAGGTGAAATCTTGACATATTTTTAATGTAAAAACACGTTTAATAAAACTCGACATATCAAAAAACCACAGTCACAATATTTCTGACAATTGTCGGTGACAATATTGTCGGATTGTCGTGACAATTATGTCGACTTTTGACATAATATATTTGCAAAGAATTTTGTTTTATGAAGCTGGATGAGGGTAAAATTGAAAAAGATATTATCAAAGTACAAGAATAAAACAATCACTAGTGTAACTTCGATTGTGTTATGATCGCGTGTAAGATGGAAATGCACAGAAAACTTACCATTTTGGGCCTTATTTACGAAAGTAAAAATATACTTTTTGGGAAGTTTAGTGACCAATTGACCCACGATGTAAAAATAAATAAATGGAAGGAAATAGCCGAAAACTTAAGAACATTAGGTATTTTCAATAAAGACTGGAAATACCTTCGTGACACTACATGGCAAAATTGGCGCAAAAGGACCATGGTAAGGTTTAGTTTATTTTAACTAGTTTATCCTTCATCAATCCGTAATTTTTTTTTATTTATTTAGACCGTTAACCAATAAAGAAGTTATCAATTAGATATGATGTATTATATTGTGTAGGTATGTATGAAATATTCGCATTGTGTATGTGGAAACGATTTTTAGGGTTCCGTACCCAAAGGGTAAAACGGGACCCTATTACTAAGACTCCGCTGTCCGTCTGTCTGTCTGTCTGTCTGTCCGTCTGTCACCAGGCGTTATCTCATGAACCGTGATAGTTAAACAGTTGAAATTTTCACAGATGATGTATTTCTGTTGCCGCTATAACAACAAATACTAAAAAACAGAATATAATAAATATTTAAGGGGGCTCCCATACAACAGACATGATTTTTTTGTCGTTTTTATATATACTGGTACGATAAATCTTTCAGGAAACGAGAGATAATCGTCTGCAGACTGGTTCTGGGGGAGGAAAAAAATGCAAATATGACGATTCTGATGAAATGATACTAAAAATCATAGGAAAGGATTCTCCAGCAATAGATGGACTTCAAATACCAGAATCTTCAGGATCAAATGAAACACAGGTATCCGTGCCTGTTTTTACAGCAGAAACACCACCTCAACCTCAAAATCCAATACGAAGAAAATCACATCCCCCAGTTGATTTATCAAATGACTTATTTGATTTTAAGAAACAAAAAATGGAAATAGAAGTAGATATTGCTAAAGAAAAACTTCAAATTGCAAAAAGAGAAAAATACAAGCTAGATTTGGAGCTACTCAAACTTGAAAAAGAATTAAACATACAGCCATCAGAATTTACACTACCTTTGTATTTACAAAACGCTCGGGTTATTGATGTTTGTACTGAACAAATTGAACAAATTGTTCGAACAACAGAGTCGGGTGCTGATAATGAACAAGTCAACGATATTATAATAAGTGCTATGAATGAAAATCTTTAAATATAATCGATCATGCATTTATTAAAAGGATTAAATAAATTATTCATTCAAATAGTTGTATTAATGACTGTAAAACTGCAATCGCTTCCTCATCAAATACTTCGTCCACATTGTTATTATCTACAACTGTATCATTGTCATTTCCGCTAATATCTTGTTCTAAATAGGGTGCATTTGAGCCTAAGCGGTTTTCAATGTTATGCATAACAATGCAAGATAATATTACATTGCTTGCAATTATTGGCTGAACTCTAAGGTGATTTAGACACGGGAATTTTTCTTTTATGATTCCCAAAGAATTTTCTACCAATCTTCTCGTTGACTTAAAAGCACGCAAGAATCTTTCCAGTGATGCTGTCCTTGGTATTTGTATTGGTATATTAGGCGTCATAAGCCACTTTTTTAAACCATATCCACTGTCTCCCAGGATTATTGCGTTTGGGAATGGTCTCCATCCACTTTCCCATGTCCGTGCTAAAGAAGAGCATCTCATCACTCTGGCATCGTGAACAGAGCCAGGCCATCTTGCAGATGCGTAGAAAATTTCTAAGTTTGGCCCGCACACCACCATAATATTAATTGAATGGTTTCCGTTCCTGTCTACAAACGCAGATTCATTTTGATAAGGCGCATCTAGAGGAATTAACGAACCATCCACAATACCAGATATTCTAGGTATCCCATTATGCCTCATGAAAAGTGTTGGTATTCGGTTACAATTATCAGGCCAGCGAACCTCTTCTCCGAGTAATTCAGTAATCACGGCTCCACATACCCTTCTTATGCAATTATGTACGGTTGTTTTACTAAGCCCATGTGCATCACCAATAACGTGGTACTGTGAACCACAACCCATCCAATGCAAAGCGCATAAAATTTGTTTATCGGGTGTAAGTGCTTGGTTTCTGCTTGTACCGTGTTGAAGTCGATGAGCAATTTTATCAATTAAATATTCTACGGTAGATTTACATACCCGAAATTTTTCTTTAAAGCAGAAATCTGTAATTGAGAAGGAGAAATTGATTCTGCTTTTAAATGATCGTCGTTGCCTCCTCGTTTGTATTTGTTCCAAGTATTCATCATCACTACTCTCACTGCTCGATGTAAGTACCATTTTTTGTAATAAACTTTTTCAATACACTTTTTTACACCTTCAAAATTCAAAATATGATTTCGCGACAGAGGGTAACGCGCCTGTCAGAATTGTCGGACAATTCTACAAATATGTCAACATGTCACGACAATTTTCTGTTTAATAAAGCAGATTTGACAAGTTTTTCACGACAAATTGTCACCTGTCAGCTGTCGCATATAAAGTTTTATAAAACAGAAAAATGTTAAGAAAAAAAAAGAGTCCGACATATTTGTGAATTTTCCACCATGACAATTTTGTCGCCTGTAAGTTTTATTAAACAGAAAAATTGTCGAGTTGTCACTTTTTGACATATGTCGGACTTGTCGGATTGTCAGCTTTATTGGATAGGGCCCTGGTCCTTACCGGACGGCGAGCTGCCCATTAAGCATACACAATACCCGCCCACTAAGCACTAAGCACTGGGCCCGCGTGGTGGATTATATAGCCCACTTCCTCTCACAGAGAGGAGACCTGTGTCCCAGCTGTGAGAACGTTGGATAATTTTATAAATTGCGTTAAAACTTCAATAGGATAGGTACACCCCGTTATTCTTGACACAAAAATAGTAATATGAAGAAAAATCATCACGATCTTTTATTATAGAAACCAATAATAGAAACTAAAATCATAATTTAAAAATAGAGCCGAAAAATTGAGTCGTAGAGCAGTCAAGAGCAGGGTGTTGCGAGCGTTGATATGACGAGTGCTTGCCGACAAATAAATTAAGTACATGTTGTCATCTTTTTTGTTATTGTAAAGGATGATTTCCACCAAACGGCTCGCATCGCATCGGATCGGAAAGAATACGAGCGGATGCGGCGACAGCCGATCGCGTCCGGAAGGATGTCGACGCATACGATGGGCTCTGTACCGTCGCTTGCGAACGTATCTGTTTCTGCACCTAGTCAAATAGTTTCATTTCTTTCTACCGTGTTGACGATACGACAGGCGAACGGAGCCGATCGCGCGTTGCAGCATACTTTCGGCTACGATCGCGTGTCGCGGAAGACGTCCGTGGTCAAGCTGCTGTGCGCGGCTTGGTAATAATATTTAATATCATTTAAAGATTAAAAAGTATCCGTTCCGATCCGATGCGATGCGAGCCGTTTGGTGGAAATCATCCTTAAGACATCCACTAAACCGCTACATTTCGTATTCTATGACCGTCGAAAAAGTTTTGTAGAAATTACGTCAAAACTTCAATAGGATAGATAGAATCACCCTGTTATCCATGGCACAAGAATCATCGCGAACTTTTAGTACCTATAGAAACTGTTCATAATAACAACTACCTAATATCTTGTGTCAAAGATAAAAAACTTAATAAAAATAATGTATATTGATTTTGTGTTGTAAAACTGGTTTTATTACGCACGTCCGTAGTAGCAAAACCAGTATAAGTGTTAGGGACGACAAGAAAAACTGCAATAAATAACCATTATGTGATTGAATAAATAAAGCCAAATATATGTAGTTATAGATTTGAAGCAATTCGCGTGATAGTACTGTATGTACTCGTAATAGCATAGGGCCAGTTTTATTACTGTAGACACGGACTAGGAAAAATAGAAGGACTCCGCGCCACGCTATCGAAAGTGAAGCACCTTACCAATTTATGTGTGTGTTTGTAAATAAGTCTTACTTGTGATAATTCCTTGACACTTTTTCTGGGATGTAGAACTATTTTTACACTATTTCACAACACTAGAAGGCATTATTTTATTTTATTACTTCACGTAAACAGTACCTACCTACAATGACGCCGTAGTGCCGCGAAATGGCACCTTATGATGTAAATGTGTGCGTGAGGCATGTTTGTACAAACGGGCCGGCGGCATACCTAGTGCTTCAGTTTCGTTACGCGTGGCGCGGAGTTTTTTTTTTTAACCGACTTCAATAAACAGGAGGTTCTCAATTCGAGTGTATTTTTTTTTTGTGAGTTTAACTTTTTTTCTGGTTGAACCGATTTGGATGATTTTTTTTATTTGATAGCTGGTGCTTCACATGTGGTCCCATTTAAATTTGATCTAGTTCAATTTTTTCCACTTATACTCCATTTGTTTTAGCATTAGAAAAAAGAGGCTCGTAGAAGCAGTTTATAGTTTATATTGATGATGTTTTAGTAATTTCCTGTAACTGTTATTTACACATCAAGTACCTAGTGGCATACGAATTTGTGTGGGGTAGGTACCACAAGTAAAAGGTGAAAAATAAAAACTTATTTACAAAATAACAAACGACTTTTAAAAAAAAAAAGAAGGTGAAAAATAACTTTAATTTCGGAAGTCGGTGGCCAAATACGAAAATACAAAACCAAAGACACCGACTTCCGAAATTAAAGTTATTTTTCACGTTATTGAGTGTTTGTTTTTGGAAGTCGGTTGCTTTTTTGTAAAAAAGATATTTCTAGTCCGTGACTGTAGACCAAGTCAAACTGATACCTACCTTATTACATACTACCGTAGTTATAAGCTCTATTGTAAACTGATTAGGAGAATAATCACTAATTAAACCAAGTCAGTACCCCAAAAACACTCTCGTAGTCAAAGTAACACATACATTGACAAATATAAAGAGTCCGAGAGCAGCTTGCAACCGGTCGGGAGCAGGTTTTAACTTGAATTTGATATCCAAGCCTCACTTTCATGTTATTGGCCGGAACCTGTGAATTATTCTACAAGCATAATCAGCCTATAATGTTCCCACTGCTGGGACACAGGCCTCCTTTCTTCGAGAAGGAGTGGGCTGTAATCCACCACGCGGGCGCAGTGCGGGTTGGTAGATGTCACATGTCTTCGAATTTTTGGTTCTAGGACATGTCGGTCTTCTCACGTCGTTTTCCTTCACCGTTTTGAGAGCAGTGGTGATGAAATAATTTAGACTAAGTAAAGAGCCTGTCTGGGTTCGAACCTACGACCTACAAGTCGTAAGTCGCGGCCGTTACCGCTGGGCCACCACTGCTCTCACCAACCAGGATAAGCTGACCTCTTATTATATTGCAACTCTGTTCTACGTAGGCAAGTTCAAGGTCACAGCATTACCACGGACGTGCAGCGTACTGTACCTAGGTACTTGTTTGCAAGAAGAGGGCTGTTACCAAACCACTTGGCATTTGCTCTAAGTCACCTTTATGAACCAGCGCTGGGGCTCTGTCTCGCATAGGGTCGCAGCATTATGCAGAGCGATGGCTGTTTTGCGTGAACGTGACGCGTATTTTCCCCCAACTTGTTATTTTTTGTGCTTGTTTTCTTTCTTTGTGTCATGTTTACCGCAAATAAACTTATTTTCTTTCTTTCTTTTCTTTATCGACTACAGAGACATTGATTAAATCTAATTATTTTTAAAAGAGTATTAACCGCGGAGTTGGAGTTTCCTGCAGGCTCTTCTCCATAGGAAACGACTAATTGGAACCTCACACCTAGCTTCTGCCGTTTCGTAAACGCCCATGTTTATGTGATTAATAATATGTTGAATTTTGCCCCTAATTTACCTATATCGACGAATTGAGGTTCTGCTTAATGAAGGACTGTTTACTTTGCATAAACTTAATAATATCTTAATGTCAGGCTAAAGGTCAAGTTATTCGAGATATACCACAGAGTTTTATAGTCCTTCTTTATTGTCTTTAATTAAACTAGTTTACAATTTTAATTTTTCTAGGATTTTTATTTTCTTGTACAATTAAATCAATATCTTTATAATGTAAGACACAGTTAGATCTCATGCTTATGTATGTTTGTGATAAAAAATGAGATCTAGCCCAAGTCGCTGTTTTTTAACCCACTTCAAAAAAAAGCGGAGGTTCTCAATTCGTCTGTATATTTTTTTGTGTGTGTTAGCCCAGAACTTTTTTCTGGGTGAACCGATTTAGATTATTGTTTTTTTATTTGATAGCTGGTGCTTCACATGTGGTCCCATTTAAATTTGATCAAGGTCTGACCAGTAGTTTTTGAGTTATCCTTAATACTGCATATTTTTTCCAGTTAGTTTATATCGATGATGTGTTAATAATTTCCTGTCACTGTTATTTACATACCAAGTAGTGGTGTACGATTTGGTGTGGGGTAGGTACCGCAACTAAAAGGTGAAAAATAAAAACATTTTTACAAAAAAAACAACCGACTTCCAAAAAAAACACTAAAAGACGTGAAAAATAACTTTAATTTCGGAAGTCGGTGGCCAAAAACGAAAATATAAAACCAAACACACCGACTTTCGAAATTAAAGTTATTTTTGTCGGCGGGTTTGATGTGTAGACTGCTTTAGAGGCAGTGACAGCATGGCACTAAAACTTAACTTAATTATGACTAACTTACATACTAAACAAAGAAGGACGCCAGGAGGGTAGAAGCCATGTGGCGGTAGCTGCATGGAACCCTTCCAGTCCTCAGTACTGCCGGCTGGCGTGAGTCTTCGCCACAGAAGTGGTCAACAATGTTGGTAATAGATATATAGCTAATGTAAAGTTGTACAAACGCAAAGGCGCCAGGAGTGGGGTGCAACAGGGGGCTCTTGCAGCCCCCGCTTCAATATAAAATATAGGTGTAAAAACATTTTTATCTAAAAGAATATACGAACACGCCTTAAGACTACGTTCGCACGGACGTAAAAATATCGTGGCGGGATTTTATCGCGCACTGGATTTTCACACCACCACCACCCGCCATCACACCACCACCAGCACCACCAACACCACCATCACCACCACCACCAGCACCACCACCTCCACTACCACCAGCACCACCGCCTCAACCAACACCAGCACCACCACCACCACCACCACCAGCACCACCACCTCAACCAACACCACCACCAGCACCACCATCACCACCACCACTACCACCAACACCACCACCACCATCACCTGCCAGTTTCATACAAACGAATACGTGTTTTGCGAATTAGATCTTTATTAAGTACCTACTAGAATTGTCGCACTGGTAGGTGTCAGGAACGCATTCTGTCGACGACCGGACTGTAGCAATTTAGATCTTTTTTGTTTATAAATTTTACATTTCGGCGTTTGATTGAAAGAGAGTCGCCCATCTCTAGCGGCTAGTACAAACGGTGCAAGAGGCGGGTATACGCAGTAATATGTACATGCACACACAGACTATACATGGCATAGCAATGCAATACATAGCACATTATACGCAAACTTTATATACAGCAAAAAAATGAAAAAAGAAAATTTTGGATATCCTGCAGGCTTAGCATGACGCTGTCTATTTCTTCGAAGAATAGACCGGTTATTTCCATACAAAATGACATTTCGTTTCTCCATTTTTGACATCGCACCGTAAAAATCCTTCTAAATACGTCATTTTGTCATTCGTTTCTACTGATCGTTGTGTAGGTTCTTTTTAATGTAGACTATTTCAGAAGACAGTTGTCTAAGGTAGAGAAGACAATTTGATTTTTTAATCGCCATGCTAAAGACAGTAGAAAACTTTTTACTCGACGGCCACTAAGTATAAAAATGGACTGGAAAAATGGAATTTTTCACTTTTTGTATGGAAAATGTCATTATTTTTGCGATTGGACACACCATTTTCGAGATATAAGCAAAATAAAAGAAAAACGTGGATAAATTACTAAAATGCGTAAAAAGTGCAGTTGACTCTGTCTACTTTGCTGCCGTCGTACTGTCTTCACGAAACGTAATTTTTGTCTATTCTTCCGTCGACAAGACGGTGCTTGTGCTAAGCCTGCTGCGGTGCAGTAAGTTTTAATATATTATTTTCATTAATTCATGTATAATAATATAATGTGAATAACAGTGAGTAGGTAACAGTGTGTGTGTGTAACAGGAGCGACGCGACTCTTGTAGAACAATTTCCATTAGGTTTTCGTAGATATTGTTTTACTATAGTCGCGTCGCGCCTGTTTGTGGGAGCCTTAAAGCGACAAACGTCTGTCTCGGACTAGTCTGCGCTGCTAATGTCCTTCAAACTCACGGTCGCCTTTATAACTATTATTCTTATTGAGGCTAAATAATCTTTAAATTATTAGAAATCACACTGTGATAGTAATCAGTTCGCTCGGGAATGTATGTACCTGCGTGCCATAGGTACTAATTGATCCGAAGCTATTCAAAGAACCCCTATAAACTGCATATATCATACATAATCTTCTCTTGACAATGTCACCGTAATCATCCTAAACAGCATTGTTTTTCCCACTTCAGAACACAGACCTTGCCACTTTTATGCGGTTTTAATACCTAACTACATTATAATGTAATATTTCCAGGCCCTCGGCAACATGTACTTCGCGCACTCCTCCCTCACAGACCTGAAGATCTGGGACTTTGAATTGAAGGCGTATGTCGAGGCCACCGGCAAAGAGGTGCACGCAGGGAATATTGAGAAGATCACCACCAAAGAGAAGGCCAAGTTCCCACAGCATTTCTTTCCGGAGGTAGGTTTTGGTACTATGATTTTTAAGTTTACTACTGCTAGCGAGCAAGAAGGCGTGAATTATTACAATGACGAGGAGTACAAGGGACTCTCGGCTTCGTTATGTGTCTATAGAGCTATGAGGAACTGGGTGTAAAGTTCACTCATACTCTATGGAAAAGGGAAGATCCTCCGACCAGACGGGTGTTGTGTCTGGTGGGCAACTGCCCGACGGTTGATGTCGGGACGTTGTATATATGCTAGTCGCGCAGTAAACTCTGCTTGCGCGATGCAGGATTTGTGTGACGTCAGTATGACGTGTAGATCACATGTGGCGATGTTGATACCGCTACATGTAGTGTACCAGTAGTGTCGCGGCGACACGTCGCCTGCTGCAGCTGCCTGCAGTCGGCAACGGATTTGTACCTTAACACCCATACTCGAAACAACTATCTGTAGGTTTTAGATATCTGCAAAAACGATTCCGTTCCGTGCCCCAACTTGTAGTGAAACCGCAACTTGTAGTGCAGAAGCCAATCACCTAGATTAGTTAGATCGGCTTCATTTGGCCTCTGACCTAATTAACAGTTAACAGCTTTCCTTTTCGCACTGTCGTTTGGACACGATTCAAAACGTTTTCGACTGCACAGAAATTTGGTCGAAACAATTTGGACTGTGAAAGTGTAGGTAATAGGTACGTAAGTTGTTTGTTTCCTTATGAGTCGTTATGATAATTAGAAAACAAATGCTAGAGAAACTAAAGCGATGTCGGAAGTCTAAAGTCTATACAATATTGCATAATCAGCCTATAATGTTCCCACTGCTGGGACACAGGCCTCCTGTCGGTGAGAGGGAGCGGGCCGTACGTAATCCACCACGCGGGCCCAGTGCGGCTTGGTAGATGTCACATGTCTTCGAATTTTTTGTTCTAAGACGTTTTCCTTCACCGTTTTGAGAGCAGTGGTGATGAAATTATTTACACAAAGTAAAGCGCCTGTCTGGGTTCGAACATACGACCAACAACTTGTATGTCGCGGCCGACACTGGCACCGCTGCTGTGCTTACAATACAATATTACTTGAACCTTTGTAACATTAGTTTACTAATCATCTCCATTTTCATCATTTGCACGTAACTTGCCTGACTTTTCTACATAACCGACTCGTGTATCCCGCCTTTATTTTCCGAAGGGATGTATTTATTTATTTTATTCGACAATATAAGTTCGTTAACAATATAAGTTCCATTTACCTAAAAGGGGCGAGCCTATTGCCACTAATTCGGCGCAAAATCAGACTCCAGGCTGCCACTGAGAAGTTTGTAATAGGAAAACTCAAACACTTTTGGCCGACTCACAGCAGTTTTTATGTTGATATATTCTTGCCTATAAAACACGTCATCTTATAAATCTTCTCGACCGATATCGGTCACGGCGCGGGCGGCCAATCTCAACGGAGATTAGCCAGGTACACAGGAGATATTATAGCGCACAAGTGTGTGCGCAAACAGGTGCGCTTCGTTCTTTTACTCTCATAGTCCGTTGGGACGGCAATCCGACACGACCGAGGATCAGGCGTAGGACCAACGGCTTTACGTGCTTTCCGCCATCTCATAAAATTATTTAAACCAGGATATTGCCCTCCTGTCACGAGAACAACTAAGGGCAATAAATACTGAGTATTTTTCCTCTATGCAACTGCAACAAGGTATCAATAATAACAGCCGTTTCCAAGATTAGCGACCACAGACAAACAAATACTAATTAGGTACTGGTCATTAAATGACGTCATAAATACACATCGAAATTGTTATTTTTTCCTACTAAAGCTGTAAATAACATACCCTGGCCTTATAAACTTAGTATGTACCACTTTTAAAATAGCAATCTTGCCGAAACTATAGAAGTCAGGAGTTTTTAAATAAACAACGTTTGATAGCAAATTTCATCATCTTTCTTTGAAATTATAGTTTATTATACATTAGTAACATTTTTAACTTAAAAAGATAAAAACATATAAATAGCCATTTTTAACTTACTGGCAAAAAAAGAACAACATTTAAAAGTATGTTTTACGCCTTATTTACATTTTAATAACTGGTATTGGCTCCTCCGGCCTGATTATAGCTTCGAGCCGGTTTGGCATACTGAAGACGAGGTTTCGGAGGCGATGTTGTGTAATATTCTCCCATTCTTCCATCAGGGCCTATTTTAGGGCCCTGAGGGTGATAGGCCTCCCGAGGCGTCCTCGATCGGGTTGAGATCAGGACTTCTTGATGGCCAACCCATCAATTTGATACCAACCTCGTGAAGGTACTCTTGTACGACCCGAGCGGTGTGTCACCGGGTGTTATCCTGCATCAGTATCGATCCATCACCCATATCTACTAAATATGGCCCTAAATACTCATTAAGGATCTCGTGAGCATATCTTTCCCCAGTCAGGGTGCCATTTTCTATAGCCACTAGCTCTGTGCGACCTTCTGAAAAGATGCGGTCCATACGAGTACAGAGCCTCCCCCGTATTGGACTCTTTCTGTGAAGCAGGCTTGAATGTATCCCTCACCTGGTCGCCTGTACACTTTTCGCCTTCCATCGGAAGGGAATAGTGAGAATCGAGACTCATCAGTGAACAAAACTCTCGCCCATTCTTCTTCACTCCAATGTATGTGTTCACGGGCGTAGCGTAGTCTTGCTACTCGATCCCCTCTCGAGTTTGGGGCCACTTGCCGGTCTTTGGGGCTTCAGGTTTGCTTCAGAAAGTCTTCTTCTCACTGTACTGTTACTAGTGTAGTTTCTTCGGGTCTGAAGAAGCTGTTGCTGGACTTCAACTGCATTGAGGTAGCGATTTCTCAACACACTGGAGACAATATAGCGGTCTTCTCGGGTACTAGTGCACCTGGGTCTGCCATTACAAGGTCTACTTAGATGGTTTCCAGTTTCTTCGTACCTTCGCTTCACTTGCCGGACCGTTCTTAATGTGACACCCACCATTCTTGCTGTACGGCGCATACTCCCCAGCCAGAAAAGCCATGATTCTTGCACCTTCTTCAGGTGAAAGAGGCATGATAAGTAAAGCTTAGGTGCTGTAAATAAATACCTGGGCTTTTGAACAAAGACATTAAGTTATTGTACCTATCCTATATCTCTTTGCTTTTGAATCAAAATTCATCGATGAAAAAATAAATGTGAAAACATAAACAGAAAAGTCAAAAGGAGTGTTTGCTGTTTGTGTTTGTTTTTTCAGCCATTCCTTAAAAGAAGGTTATCGACTATAAAGTTTATATATAAAAATAAAAAAAATTGTAATCCTTTTTATTTGGAAAATATATCTTGTGCACTTTAAAAGATATTGAAATTTTAAAAGTTTTGAAGTAGTACTAAGTTTTGAAGGCCAGTGTAGGTAATTTGTAAGTTGTAAGGGACTGCCTCGTCGGTCCAGTGGTTGCAAGCGCTGAGCACGAGGTCCTGGTTTCGATTCCCAGGTCGAGCAGTGTTATTGTGTTCTTCTATCAGGTATTTCTCAGTAACAGCCCAGAGTCTAGATTTGTGCCCGGTTGATGGCAATAGGCTCGCCCCTATTAAATGGGACTTAATTATAACTGGCGAAATGTGGGTGTACTATAGGTACATCTGTGCCTAACCCTTCAGCGATTACAGGCGTGATGTTATGTGTATGTTAAGTAGTAAGTTAGAACATTGGGTTCGACTTTAGTTCAATGTTAAAGGAGATATGCCTTTCTTGGGGCTGTTAGAGATATTCTGCATTTGTACGGATTCATATTTACACGTGGATATTTCAATAACATTATTATAACCAGATATCGGATATTCGGATGTATATTTAGGTACCAAAGTTAATTTTTAGCTATGAAAGTATGGAAATGGCTTCTTAAAATATTTGTATTGTATAAAAAATCCCGGGATGCCAGGAATACCGGGAATGCATAACTAGACGGGTGTATAGTATGGAATCGAAAACTAAAAATAAATAAATTATTATATTTTTAGTTTTCTTATATATAGCATTCCATATTAGCCAACATCTCAAGTTTAGGTGAATATGCATCCGAATATCCGATCTCTAATTATAACTCGAACAGTATGCCGCAAATCAGTGTTAACACTTTGACCTTGAGCTGTAGTAGCCGTAGTATGGAGCTCCGTAACCGTCCGCGGTGCGGAGCCATGCAAGGAGCGCCCAGATGCAGACAAGTAGCTTTGTCTAAATTAACTTATGATGATGTTTAAAAAAATATGACAGTGTATTTCCGATCTTTCATTGTATTTTTTTAGAAGTAGGTACATATTTAACATTGAAAACTATTTTTAAAATCAGTAAGTACGATAGTCAAAGAAATGTTCCCTAGGGTTAATTTTCACTTGCACCTATTATTTTTTGACTACGTTCTGCCAACTTTTTGTAAATGACAGCTGGAAAAGGTGACAAATTGCTGCAGTTTGTGCACATAGCTTTTAGTTTCAAAACTGTCTATGTGTTTATATCAAAGACATGTTTTAAGAAAACTAAAATAGTTTGAAAATTCAAAGTATTTTAGTTTACTTAAACCATGCCATGGTAAGCAAATGCTTAACATTTTCCCTTCTTATACATTCACATGATTTCATGTTTGTTTCAGTGTAAGTGGTCGCGCAAGGGTTTCCTGCGCACACGTTGGTCGATGCGCGGCACGGCGATCGAGTTCGTCAACATACATCTGTTCCACGACGCGTCCAACCTGCTGGCTATTGAACCATTCCCTTCTGTAAGTCTATTTCATTTACTTAAGGCACCGACTAGAAAAAAAACAAGGACTCCGCCTCACGCATATCGAAAGTGAAGCACCGTACCGATCTATGTGTGTAAATAAGTGTCTTACTAGTATTTCTGGGATGTAGAATATTTTTTTCACCATTTCACAGTACCTACAATGACGCCGTAGTGCCGCGTAATGGCACCTTATGATGTAAATGTGTGCGTGGGGCGTGTTTGTACAAACGGCCGGACAATACTTATAGTGCTTCACTTTCGATACTCGTGGCGCGGAATCCTTCTTTTTTCTCTAGTCCGTGATTTAAGGTTAGTTTCAGTTTTCGAACAGGCACTAGCCAAACGATGACTTGAAAAATAGAACAGAGTTTCAGGTGGTGAAAAAGGCCCTAAAACTATGGTTTACTAGAAAAGCGGAGGCCGTCACATAACGGCAGCAGTGTAGGCTTCCATGAAAATGATGGCACCGGAGTTTTACTTTACGGTGTCAAAAAACGCCTTCTAGGAAAACACACCAACTTACTTTCATTAACAACGTTTCAGAGAAGTCATTCGCCGGTACAAGGTACGGTAAGGTACCGTAAATTTTTTGAAGGTTTATAAATAAGAGTGTGCCTGCCAAGCCAAACTGGGATTACATTTGGCTAGAATTAGGCAGTATTGATACGTTACCTGAAGACAAGTGCTGTCGCCGAGGTGGGTCTAAGAAATGCTGGAGTGATGACTTTGATTTCTTCATGGAAAATTGAGAAAGAAAGACAAATATATCGGAAACTTCGTGACAAAAATAAGTTAGAGCTTAAAGTACCATTTATGCAGGTACGGCTTTAATGAGGAAAAGCTTTTTTTGTATGGCCCAAAAAATATTTAATAAGTTACCAAGCTCAATAAAAAGTCTAAATTTAGTAAATTTCAAGCACAAATTGCGTACTATATTAATACAGAAATGTTACTATTGTCTTAATGACTATTTTGATGACAGTTCTTTGACATACTAATAATGTTTGTATACGCGTGACATGACTATTTATGCATGACGACTCTAATAGTAAATCTGTGGACAATGTCAATTTTAAATATTTTTCTTATCAGTAACCTAGGGACATTATTATTATTTAGTATTGACATTCTAGCTTTTCGTTAAATATTGACATTACCTTACATAACCTATTTCTTTTTATTAAATTACATTTTTATTATTTTAAATTGACATTATCAGAATTATTATAAACTAATTGTCTTAATTGGCAGAAGTCTCCAATAAATGTATATTTGTACGCCAAATGGCAAAACATAGAGGAACTTTAATATAACAATTGTAACATCTTGCACACTGTGTTAACCTGTGTTTACAAATAAAGACTATTGATTGATTGATTGATTGAAAGAAGGTGTGGAATCTGATGTTAATGGATGATGCAGTCGACGTTGTGCTAATCTTATCTAGAAGCAACCGTTTCACTCCTTATCTTAAGTTATACAGGGTCAAATTGAATTAGCTAGCGAAACTCCGCAGACGTGATGGGTATCCATATTTAAACATGATCAAATAAAAAATTAGATGAGTTTTTTTTTGAGATAATCACCCGCACGTAGTCACTTGAAAAATCAGATTTAAAAATTAGTTTTTTTTTTTTGTGTTAACTTCACAGACTTAATGGGTTATCGATATTTAAACAACAAAAAACTAAAAAAAAGTTTTTCTCAGCTCATACATACTTCAAGTAACAACACCCCGAGAGGTCGTTGAACCGTTTTTTTTTTTTGTCCTGTTTTTTTATCGGTACCCATCACGTCTGCAGAGTTTCGCTAGCTAATTTAATTTGACCCTGTAGTATAACATAAGTCCAATTTGTCTGGTATGCCAGGTGTACTGCCGCTCCCGCCGGCGCGCGTTACGTCACACACTGCGTCACCTACACTCGGACGTGAACGCGGCGCCCTACTTCATTTTCGGAGACTTTAACTTCAGAGCCGATACCGCTGGTGTTGTTAAGGTAAGAATTTGCTTGTTTTCCTTTGATTTTAGCTATTTGTTGCTCTCCACTAGACCATAGCTCACTTGCTGGAGATACCAATGTGTCCCTACACTTGCACTTAAAAGGAAATAAAGGATCCCAACGATGCCGCTATTAACATTGCTAACCTAATGAATAAATACAGCTGCCCAAGTAATGTATAAAAGAAATACCATTGAATTTGAGGACTCATGACCAGCGATTGGATATTCGGATGCATATTCACCTAAAGTTGAGTTGTTGGCTAATATGGAATGTGCTTATGTATAAAAAAATATGTTTTTATTTGTTTTAACTAATATACACCGCCACGCCTCTTACACCCTACATACACATTTTGCATTGGGGTTTAAACATTAATTTTAAATAAATATGCGTCTGAATAGTTATGCAATCCAAGAATCCCGGTTATTTTTTTATATTTTTCAGAAATCAGAAATGTTTATTTTTGCAAGAAAATACATACAAATTACAGGGAAAGATCTTATATCCCAAAAGACATTGTATTCTGCCTGCAAGCAAACGTGCAAATTATTTACTTACATCTACTTATGTCATTATTATCATGCAATTAATATTATTATTACAATTATTATAAAATCAATTATTCATTATTAACATTAATTTTTAAGTTCCATAAATTCCTTAATGCTATAGAAACAACTATTTTGTAGCCACTCTGTCATTTTTATTTTTATGTAATATTCTGCGACAGTTTCAATTCATTTAGAATAATGTTATCATAAATCAGTATACACATTTTTTTTATAAATATCTTTATGACCAGGTGGGTGATACAATAGGTTGTGAAACTTAACCCTTTTTTGTCTTGGTAGAACCTCACTCCGTTGCTTAAAGTAATGCATATAATTCTTGTTAAAATGCAGATATCTCTTATATACTTATATACATACAGGGTATTGGAAGAATGTTACGTTTTTGAAAAACTACAACTTTCCAAGAACCATGCCTTGTTTATAACCCGGATGCAACGTTTTTGAAGCTTGAAAACTCTGTCGGAATGGGTCGAGTTGCCCCGGGTGCGCCAAAGTTCACCTAAATTTTCAACTCCGATAATTGGAAATCCGAAAATGTTCTTCCTAACATTTTTCATCCTAACAATCACAATTCCTAACTACTCTGTCTCTAATGTTCATAATTCCGAAGCATTCAACTTCATAATGTCAGTAGCAATAAACATCTATTAGACTTTTATTGGTTTTCCTATATTTTCTCAACATAACCATCTTTTACACTATTATTCAAAGTCATATCTTTTTTGTTTAGATTTATTTTTATTCATAATAATCAATATTATATACATTAATTTTGCGTAACTTTATTTTCACATAACATGTACATATAAAAATAATAGTACCATGGTACAAGTAGTTAAATACATGTTTTCATATACACATTTCAATTAAATTAGTTTAATATTAGCGGCTATAGCTTTCAAATAATCACTTTTATTGGTGTATTTTGCTTTAAAATTCAATATATATTTAATTCTATCATATTTGTCGTTGTATTTTCTTTTCTTGGCGGCAGAATGAAAGCGTCTTCTTTAATTTTATTTATAGCGGTGTGTACCTGCAAAGATATCCATAGGTTAGGTTATAGCGGTGTGTACCTACAAAGATATCCATAGGTTAGGTTAGAACTGTGACCAACTACGCGCGAGCCGAGCGAGCGAAGCGAGCGGTGCCGCGGCAGCGGCCGGCGAGCGCTACCTCAAAATTGGTCGCGAAATTTTTCTAAGTAATTTTTCATAGTGCCAATTATGTTTAGGGATAAAAGCGTTATGATAAAAAACAGTAAGAGTTTAAATATATTTACATTAATGATATTATTAATTACAATTTTCGGAAACATGAGTGTTATGAACATCGCCGGTAACACTACAAATAGTATGAATGAAAACTTTAGGATGAAAAATTTTAGGACGAGTGATCATTCGGATTACAAATCATTAGGAAGAACAATTTCGGGTAAAGAACTTTAGGTGAGCCAAAATGGACCCAGTTGCCCCACATTATAAGTCCATAGCTTAGGACAGATGACACATAGCCGTGATAAGCCGAAAGAGCAGCTTCTACAGATCATACATTTTGCCTTAATTTTTTCAACGCAAACACAAACCTATCAAGTTTCTGACAAATATGTTCCACATGGCATTTCCAATGTAAATGTTTGTCTGCATTAAGTCCTAAAAATTTTAATTCATCCACTTGATGTACTTTTTCGTCTTTGCAAATAATGTCTATAGGTAATTATTTGGTATTATAGGAGTTAAATTGTATTAATTTCGTCCTACTGATATTTATATTCAAATTATTACTTTCCATCCAACTTATTATATCTGATAGGGTCTTTTCGGTGACTGATTTGTAATCTTTTTTATCCTGACATTTTATAATAACTGTAGTTTCATCTGCAAAAAGGATACATTTTTCCAAAGTGGCCTCCGGAAGATCATTTGCATAATTGATCATTGATCATTTTTTGGAAAAAAGTTTTTTTTTTCACTTTTTTGTGAGTCAGTTATTAGTTAGTTGTGAGTGAGTAAGTTACAAAAGCCTAATGTCAACTGCTCATCACCTTTTACAAAATATTCCTTTTCCCGATGCAGGGACGTTAATTGTTGAGGAGTTCTCCTGGTAAGAACCTAAAGAACTGGAGCTGATGGTGAAGCCACCATCAGCTCCATTTAACCACATGCATTGTGACGAGCATAAATTGCTTAGCAACCATATTAAAATCGAATCGCAACCCGTGAAATACTTATTATTGAGAAGTTCTGTTGGCCACCTCTGGTCTTCATTATCAGTTCCACTTCACCGAATGGTGCTTTCCGAGAGCAAATGCACGAGCTACAATAAAAAATACCCAAATCGCTATACGTGTGCCTATAAAATTTGAGGATTTCCCTCGATTTCCAAGGGATCCTCTCATCAGATTCTGACTTGGTGACAATGGGACCACCTCGAGAGCATACCCTTTTAAACAAAAAAATAATTTTCAAAATCGGTCGACATATGACGGAAAATCGATGAACATCCATATTTTTTTTTTAAAAAAAAACATACATACAGTCGAACACATAACCTCCTCCTTTTTGGAAGTCGGTTAAAAATAAAGGGCTACCGTGAGGCACATCACACTTATTTATTATTGCTATTGAAGTAAATTTCTCTATGGTATATATTTTGTAAAAAAAAAATACATCTTTGGATATCTCGGTACACTGTTTCCTGTTTTTTTTATTCATGTGCTTTTTCCCTGATGCCGTAGAAGTCTAGTTTGTTTATGAGCTTAGAATGATTCAAAAAACAAAAACCTTGCTCATATCTTAAAACCATTGCCATTGTTTATGCTTTCTGTTACAAGTTTCATTAATCCAATCCTAACCTATTTAAAAAAACTATTAGACGTTTCTATTCGTAATCGACGGGATAATAAATTATGCGTACCAAGATCAACCACGGCACTGATGCATAAAAGTATTTTTTGTTTAGCACCAGGCATCTATAATAAAATCCCAGAACCTATTAGACAAATGCCTACTGCTCTGTTTAAAATACATTTAAAAAAATATCTCATAGCCAAATGAATTTTTAAATGACCGCAATTAATTAAATTGATTCCTATAGTTACGACATTTTCACAATTTGGCCCATAAATATGTAAAAACAATACTTTCCCCTTTTTTAATTAGCATTAGGATTAAGTTTTTAATTTTATAGTTTGTTATGTAGACTCAAGTCTTTAAAGGTTTATTCTAAACCAACAATATGTTGTTTTTGTACGCCATAATATGGCAAAACATGCAGATCTACCTGTTATTTTAAGACCTTGCACATATTATGTAATGTATACTCGTGTTTTACAATAAATATATTCTATTCTATTCTATTAAGTTAAAGATTACAAGAGCAGTTGAACTAGCTTTACGGAAACCGAATTGCTCTTTACATAATATTTTATGCGTACAGAGAAAATTATTTAACGGATAAGCATCGCCATTTCAAAAAAAAATTACATAATAAGTACTACGGTATACGGTACTACTATAGGACGATAGTTATTAGGGTCTGACTTATTTCCCGCTTTAAATAGTGGTTTCACGACAGACATTATTAGCTGTTCAGGAAATACACCTTCCAAAAATTATTAATTTATTAGATGCGCCATTGGATGACATATCCAACTACCACACGCTTTCAAAACTTGCGTGCTGTTGCCGTCATATCCACTAGTCTTGCTATTATTTAGGGACATAACGATTTTATATACTTCTAACGCATCTACAGGGTTCAGGAAAACAGTATTTAATTTTTTGATTTACTTACATAAACTCACGCCTTCTTCCCATGGGGGTAGGCAGAAACTACAGAACGCCACCTGCTACGATTCTTACATACTCCTTTTGCCTCGTTTACGTTCATACATCTGGTCATACACGCACGCCGGTTGTGAGTACTACGCGCCTGACCTTTTCGAAGAACATCACCAATAAGGTCACTATATGTCTTCCTAGGGCGTCCCCTCCCGGATTTGATTTAGCTTAATATTAATAGAATTTATTGGCTGATTGGATGTCTAATGGATTGTTATATGTCAAATTATTTAAATTTATTTCGTCGATGTCATTTTTAAATTAGTCATTATTACTTAATGTTGCGGAAATAGCATTCCGAGTAGCTTTACATTTATTTTTATGCTTTTGTATACGCCTTGTCATCATAATTTTATGTGTTTAATAAGTTATTTATTAGAAGTCGCTTCCACACTATATATCCGACTAGTTATGCACTCCCTGTGTTCCTGGCATCACGGGATACTGTTTACAAAAAATTAATTGAGAAGCCGCTTCCTTACTTTGACAGCTAAAAAATAACTTTAGGTTAATATGCATACGAATATCCGATCTCTGCTCACGACACTGGGCCGGGGGAAGGAAAACGAAGGTCAGACGTGATTAGGAAGGCTGTTGAAGGCAGTGTGTGCCAAGCGGTCCACAATGCGGAAGACCGCATAACATGGAGACGCGTGGTATGTGGTCACGATCCTCAGCAGTAAGAGAACGACGAAGAAGACTTGATTTGAAAGAAGATCAAACACTAACTGTTACCTTTAGTGCATCCTGCATGAAATGGCAAATAGGAACGGATATGGAATTTGTTTCTATGTGGATGCTGATACCGTACTTTACCACTTTTAGAACTCACTCCCCCAAATATTAATTAGGTATAGGGTGACCGATACCTCTGTACCGCGCCTTAGGTATGCGTGGCTCACGGCGTCCCGCCCCCCGCCTCGCCGCACATACCTAAGGCGCGGTACAGAGGTAACGGTCAGGCTATAATACGGATATTTTACTCAAGGTGGAAGCGCCACGGTAGCCCGCGAAATTCAAAATTTGTTACGTTTTTTTTTAATTTGCAGGTCAGTGACAGGTTGTATTTTGATTAAAATATGATTCGCGACCGTAACAAATATGACTTTACAGAATTATAATCAGTAGAATCAGCTATACAACTACTTTAGTTAGAATTGGCGTCAAATGTCATGAAATAGTCATTAAATACAGTAATATGAACTTAGAGAGATGTATTGCTGATTCTAATGATTCTAATTTGTTACGGTCGCTAATCATATTTTAATCAAAATACAACTTGACAGTGACCTGCAAATTGCAAAAAAACGTAAGAAAATTTGAATTTCGTGGGCTACCCTGAAGGTTCCGCCTTAAGATATTCTTTATGTATATTCCAAACATTTACAGTCAAATACCATAATTTTCGTCCTTACTGTGTCAAATATTATAATTTCCTATAATTATCACTCTTACAGAAAGTGACAGAAGAACTCTCAAGCAGCAGACTGCAAAACGGCGCCAACGTGGACGCGTCCCGCCTGCAGTACCGGTCGGCCGCCGACGGCAGAGTGGTCCTCACTATCGGCAAGAAGGAGTTCTCCCATGTAGACCACCAGAAGATATTCAGAGAGCCCTGGGTAAGGGGTTAATTTGTTAAAACCATTCTATATTTCTATAGTTACTTATAAGCACTATGTATCTACTATAAAGCTACCATTTACTAGGTTCGTCTGTCATTGACTTGAATGTGCCGGCGGCTGAGAGTATGTCATGCTCACTCTAATGTCTCGCTGGTGGTGGCGTGTGTGTTGGATCATTAAGTTCCCTTCAGAATGGTTGAGCTGAATGGTGCTGATCCATACGTCATATTCGTGAACGGGCGCCGTCTGTAGGGACTGGTCATCTCTTATCTGCCACGGCTTATTTTAATTTTAATTATTTATTTTTTGGTTTTATGGTTTTTATTACGGATGCTTTTAACGTGCACGTCTTTTTACATCGTTCTCATAAGTATAATTTCAACATGAATGATGTAACCGATTTTTTTTTTGTAACGTTATTTTGATTTAAAAGTGTCCATGGAGTTTCTTGCCCGTTCTTCTACATTGGTACCTACTACGCTTTGGAAAGGATGCCCATTCCAAAGCGTAGTAGGTAGGTAGTTTCATCTTTCTGACTGACCGACCCCTTGACAATTCAAAAGTGCCTGTAATTGTTGTATCTATACATATAATAAAATGGTAGGAAAGTCAAAACTGTACATTGAATTTTTTTTTTTAAAGAATACTTGGGGTGTGATTTACAATCGATACCGAAGCTAAAAACATAGGTTTTTGAATTTGTGTCTGTTTATCTGTATGTATGTCCGGAATAAACTCAAAAAGTACTGCATGGATTTACTTCTTTGGCACGAATATTATTAAGAAGTCGGGTCAACATATAGGTTAAATTACATGACATAACATATTATTATTTTTTGATGACATTTAAAGAGAAACCTGTCTGTGAATGTGAGTAGCATGCAGGCTAGATGAAATACATGATATTCATTTTAATATTGTGAATGTGAAGACTATGTGGGTCATTGTTGCTTTTTTTTCCCTTTCAGGTAGTTTTAATCTTAGTCTGGCAGTTTGAGTAATTTTTGTGGCCTACCCAAATGTCCTTTCTTTGGTATTGTTCGTTGAATCGTTGAGCTCCTTAAGTTCTGAGTTGAGCTGCACGATTACTGACAAATGCGTGCACTGACTGGACAGGTCCACTAAATCTGTGTGGTTTTTCCTCAAAATACCATTTCAGATAAATCTACATGGTCTTCACATGATCTGACCAAGATTATGTCTGGACTTTAAAAGAGACGGACCTCTGAGTTTGTTTCGGCCTTTCTTCTCAGAGTAGTCAGATAGGAAACGCCGACCTCATCTAGTTTTAAAATATCATTGACGTGTAAAAGTGTTTGTACAAACCTATTTACAGAAATAAAATCATTTATCATTTAGGCTACATATTATCACGCTATCACCTACGGGGAACGAGCAGTGAACCTTTATTTCTTCAACGCATTCTATAACAACGTGTAGTCTAACGACACATATTTCAATGTTGTTATTATGTTAACCATGGTATAAGCTAGCTTCACACTATAAAAATCACGCAATATAAGTAACTTAGGCCGATAAACATACTTAAATGAGTATAAGTAGTATCAAGACAATTTAGCGCCAATTATGAGATTTCAAAGATTAAATATAATTGGATTATAATATATCTTTATTATATATATTATTTATATTTTATAGGACTTCTCCCCTATTCTGTATTCCTTATTTTCTCCATCTGCTTCAGTCACAACTTATGACTTAATTCAACAGAATCACCATAAAGTCATTTATTCAAAGCAGGCTGAAAATCAGCACTTTTTGAAGGTCAATTTTATAAAAGACAGTCTCCCTCTGTTACTGCACTTTCTGTAGATATGAAATGTAAAGAAGAAACGGGTAAATGAATGTTATTTTAAAAGGTATAATCGTAGGTATATTTGGTGCTGTATAGCGTTCACGCAGACGACGTCGCGGGCACCAGCTAGTTTGAAATAAATGCTTTGAGTTTGATTTTTACCCTAACTTACGGTTGTGTCCAAGGCTAGGAGCTTATAAAGTAAGAAAATATATTTATTTGGCACATGTTACAAGTACACACCACACTCACACCTCGCTACATCAGCTATACAGGCTGTTTCGTAGACGGACTGACACAATTTTCTTAGGGATAGGGGGAGTCATATGTTATATATAAGTTTGTACCTATACAGAATTATTTTCAGACATTTTTTTTTTCATGTCGCCATAAGCTGTGGTTGTAATAGAACGTAATAACTTTTGGTGTTTTATTTTCATACCTTTTTTATACCTACAATTTGTTCTAGAAAATGACTTAATAATGTGTTACCAGTCTTAAAATGGTGTAAAGATATAAAATATTTAAATGACAAGACCCATTAAAAAAAAAAAATGTATGTGCTCCCTATCCTCGAAAAAATGTGTCGGCCCTTCTACCAAGCACCCTGTATAGTTCATGTAGTTAGTGGTTTCTATTACTATTACCGTACTATTTTCCTATACTCGAAAGGTTTAGGTAGTTAAATAAAGGTAAACAAATCGTAAAAAAGGTTTTTTTATAGTTGACACTTTCTTGTTTAAAAATACATTACAACAAAATTAAAGTTATTTGCGATTTATACGATAGTTTCCTCTTTTATTAATGTATGTTAAACTTTATCATTTTTTCGTAAACTATACTATTGCTTGAGCACAATTTTTTTGTTAGATTTATAACATAGTATAATATTTTGTAATCTGTCTATTGTAAAGAGCCCAAAAAGACAGGTTCCCTAAACCTTTTAGAAAATACAACGAATTAGATAACGTTGTTAAATTGAAGAGCACACATGTGACGTAGTATGGCAACTGAAGTAGCAGGTATTACGTTTAGTCGGTTAAATCCAGATGCTTATAAGTTATGGATGAATTAGATTTTTTTTTATATGGTGTCACTGTATTGCGGCTGCCACCATACCACTGTGAGCGCAATTTAATTGAGTTAATATGGGCTCAAGTTAAAGGGTTTGTAGCCGAGAAAAATAAAAAGTTTAAAAATGTCTGACCTAAACATTCTTTTGCCAGAGGCTTTAGCTAATGTGACTGCTGAGAATTGGAAAAGTTGCAAGGGTCATATGATAAAAGAAGAACAGAAAATGTTTAAATTAGACAAAATAATTGATGATACCACTGAACGCTTTATTATTAATGTGACAGATAGTTCCTCAAATTCAGATTCAGAATAGAGCCTATTATTATGGGACTCAAAATAATATGATTTTAACATTTGAAATAAAAGGTTTAACATCTATGAGTCACGTGGTTTTTTTTGTTTACCTTTATTTAACTACCTAAACCTTTCGAGTATAGATAGGTTACGAATCCGATTGGTAGTTGCCAACCAACATTGGCCGGCCAACGAAATAATGTTGGTTTTTCGTGCTCACATTGCAAAGGATCTTGACGCGAACCGCGAAGTGTTCACAAGGTGGCGTGTTATTCAGTTCGTTGTTATTCGTCAACAATCACAGTTCAAAGCGCCAATGCAGAAGGACCAATACGCCAATGTCTAATCAGCGACCGTTGGGGATCCGATTTTTTGGCCCAACATGCTGGCCCAGCACCTTGGCTCTTGTGTGCAGCGGGCTTCAGGTACAAATTAGACTTTTTTCTACTTTTACCAACTTAGTCAGTCTAGGTAATCTATCAGAAAGTTCAGGATATTATTATTATAAGAAAAAAACAACCGACTTCCAAAAAACAACACTAAAAGACGTGTAAAATAACTTTAATTTGTATGTTCGTTTTTGGCCACCGACTTCCGAAATTAAAGTTATTTTTCACGTCTTTTAGTGTTTTTTTTTGGAAGTCGGTTGTTTTTTTGTAAAAAAGTTTTTATTTTTCACTTTTTAGTTGCGGTACCTACCCCACACAAATCGTATACCACTACTTGGTGTGTAAATAAGTGACAGGAAATTTTTAACACATCATCCATATAAACTAAGTGGAATAATATGCAGTATTAAGGAAAACTCAAAAACTACTGGTCACACCTTGATCAGTTTTAAATGTGACCACATGTGAAGCACCACCTATCAAATAAAAAAAGAATCATCCAAATCGCTTCACCCAGAAAAAAGTTCTGAGCTAACAAGCATAAAAAAAAAACCTACAGACGAATTGAGAACCTCCTCCTTTAAGTGAAGTCGGTTAAAAATGGACGCATACCTATATCTGTTGTCTGTATATATTTTAGTGATATTTATTTTGGAAGTACATAAGTATGTTTGTAAGAATATTCTCATATTGTGCTTATATTTCAATTAGGGAATTGTTTTTGATTTTATGTATTTTGTTTTCACTTCTACTCTTACACATGTTGTCTACGTCTCTTTTTATCTACTCTCGTATCACAGGTATGCTGGAAGAGATTTCTTTAGAAATAAGCATCGCCTTTGAAAGTATTTTCCCGTTCCTTTCTGCTTGTCTGTTTATGTGTGTACATAAATGGTTAAATAAAATAAATACATTACCTTGTCATGAATTCTGGTCCTAGTTTGAACGATACATCTTTATTGTTATTATACAATGACACGATATAAATACAACCAAACCGCATCTCATTGAGCCTTTTTCTTTTATAGTTTTTGGGTGGGAAATCATCAAATGACCTCTCCCGCTCTCTTCGTGTGGACTCTTACTGACTAAAACCCACCCGTGTTCCTTCAGTAGCCTGTTCGCCAGGGCCACGGTAACTCTTTCGAACAATCTGCAACCCCGGCAGGCATCGGCCCTATCGGACCCCTTCAATGATGCTGACATCTCTTTGAGGCGCGCGTGGAACACGACACGCCGTCGACCCGGGCCTGGTCCTTACCGGACGGCGAGCTGCACATTGCTCGCCGTCCGCAGGCCCGCGATCTCGTTGAACCTGAGGGTTGAGCAGTCTATACAGGTGCAGAAAGACCCAGAACAAAGCCACAATCTACGAATTCTGTAGTACATCAAACTAAGTAACATTGTTAAAGCGGCGAAAGTATAACAACCTTATCGGCAATTATATTTTCGAGCCGTTTGGGGTTGCAACCCTTGGGCCGTGGGGTCCGAGTGCTCATGATTTGTTCAACGAAATCTCCAAACGGCTGATTAACACTTCCCGCGACCCAAGGGCTGGCTTTTACCTTGGCCAGAGGCTAAGCATTGCCATACAACGTGGCAATGCCGCCAGTCTCTTGGGGTACATTACCAGGCGACAGCGATGCGGAGGAATTTATTCGACGCCATATTTTAGTTTTTTTATAGTTTTAGTTTTATAGGTTAGGTTATTATATTTTTATTTTCATAGTTTGTTAGTTAATTAAGTTATTATTAAATCTAATATTGTACAAAGATAATAGCTGGGAAACGACTTATATTTTTGGTGTGAAAAGATCTCAGATCTATTTATTGATCCGCGCAGTTGCTACTTAGCTACGAGCCTCTCAAAGAAAGAAGTCTACATAACACAGAGGCAACGCTAAAAATAAAATAGGTTACACTTTTAGAAGATGTTTATAATTTTGTTATCAATTCTTTTTTTCCACAGCTTCAACGCTATGACCGCGAGTTAGAAGCGTTACGGCCACATCTCTACGAGTTTCCCGTCAAGTTCCCCCCCTCCTACCCGTTTGAAGAAGACGTACATCTACCCACACACTACATGAAGACTAGGTATGTTATCAATCGCTTTTAATGTTGAGGGTTAAAGGAGATGTTAGAATCAGCAATACAACTCCTTGAGTTAGAGTTGGCCTCAAATGTCATGATTTCATGAAATAGTCATTCAATAGGGTACTATGAACTTATAGAGATGTATTGATGAGTTTTATGATTATAATTCATAAATAAATATTTGTTACGGCCGCGAATCATATTTAGATCAACATACAACCTGATACTGACCTGCAAATTGCAAAAAACGTAAGAAAATTTTAATTTAACTTTTAAAAAAACTTTTAAATTTTAATTTAATTTAACGTAAGAAAATTTGAATTTCGCGGGCTACCCTGACGCTTTCGCCTTAACTATAAAGTCCAGGTTTCCTTGTTGACTGCTTTGCTGGTCTAGTGGTCCCTAGCGCTGCTGCTGTGCTGTTGATTGATTGATAAGGTCCTGGGTTCGATTCCCGGGTCGGGCAAAGTGTTGTTGGGTTTTTCCATCTGGAATTTCTCAGTAACAGCCTGGAGTTTGCAATAGGCTCGACCCTATTACTTGAGACTTAACCATAACTGGTGAAATGTGGGTGTACTATGGTACACCTCTGCCTTACTCTTCGCGGAAAACAGGCGTGATGTTGTGTTATGTTACCTCATTGACTGATCGAATATTGTTAATTTTTCAGATGTCCATCTTGGTGCGACAGGATCCTACTATCGCAGTCCGCGCGGCTGCTGGTACAGCATCAGGACACCGCCAGGCAGGCGGACAACAGACACATGCATTCGTCCAGGTTTGTTCATAATGCGTCCACTTTTTCTTATAATAATAATGTCCTGATAAAGAAAAGAAAAATGCAAATTCTAATTGCTGCATCCGGTTGACAGGAACCAGATCCTAAAATTGTTGGGAAATTATGAATTGAAACAGATCATTATGAATAACTTTCTGACAGATTACCCAGACTGAAAGAGTTGGTAAAAGTAGAAAAAAAATGTCTAATTAATACCTGAAGCTAGGGTCTGAAAAGGTTCCTAAAATACTGGTAAAGAACCGGTATTTAGTGGTTCCGTTACTAGAACCCGAACCAGAACAGGAACCTTTAAGAACCTTTATTTTACCGGTTCTTCTTCAAAGTGAGTTCGAACCAGTTCATACGATGCCACTCAGCGCAGGACGAAACTCTCTACGATATCGTGCGAGGTACGGGCGGTCGCCGACGGGTGAAGAGGTTGTAGTTTTTGTGAGAGCGGAGAGGGGCACTTTTGCTCTGATAGATCCTGTGGTAGTTTTAAATGGAACCAGGGGGTCTACTCTCCATGCACGAAATCCGTAGTTCCTTTCCTACTCCGTATCACTTACGCACATAAGATTATGTCGAGGCCGAATTAAAAATGAATGACAAAACCGTTTGACTGTTGTCTTTACTCCCAATGTGTACTTGCCTCTCCAAAAAAGTTAATTATTCGGGAGTAGGGTTCATTCCAAAGTGATTGAGTATCGCGTATAGCCAAGGACGCTTTTGAAGTTTCCTAGTCAGAAACAGGCTAAAGAATGTTTACTGAAAGAGGTCAGGTACTCACAGGATGGAGATCACCGCATTATTTCACTAGCAGTCGTAGTTCACTATTATTTAGTGTTTTATTTTTTACCGCGCGCGTTGGTTAGCTGCCGGCCGAACTTTTATTTCGTTCGAACACACTTGTTTTTCTTCACGCCGTCAGATGGCGGGCGCGATGCGTTGTCCTTGTCGCACTCACAGCGATGGGCGAGTGCAAGAGGCGGCGAATTTAAAACAAGGAGGAAAGGGATAGACTGAGGAAAGCATCCCGAAGCCTGTTCACAAAGTATTGAACTACTATCGGACGGACCCGTTCCTTCGTTGACGGAGTTAGAGAGTAGGCCCCCTGAACCAAACCGGAACCGTACCGAAAAGAAGAACCTTATAGGGTACCGAAAAAAATATATTCGTACCGGTTTTCAATCCCTGCCTGAAGCCCGCTGTACACAAAGGCCAATGTGCTGGGCCAGCATGTTGAGCCAAAAAGTTGGATATCCAACAGTCACTGTTTACACGTCGTATTGATCATTTTGCATTGACGCTTTGAATCGTCTTTGTTGACGATGACAATGAACTTAATAACACGCCCACGTGTGAACATTGTTTGCGGAGCGCGCCAAGATCCTTTGATTGTGGAAAAACCGACGCTATTTGGTTAGCCGGCCAATGTTGGTCGCCAACTACCAACATACTCCAATTAGAGCTCCAGACGTTGGCCCAACATGCTGGCCCAATGTGTACAGCGACCATGAGAATCGACATTTGTTGCAGACTGACTGTCGCTAAGCACTCATGAGTTATCTTATAATGCAGCCCAATGTTCTCTGTAACACATTATAATATGCTTGGAAAATGTGGGCATCAAAAATAATTAATTCAAAGGCAAATTGATTGTATGAGTTAGACATACGAGATCTACATAGACAATAACCCGTTAGTCTATCGTTACCCTACTTGTAGTAATAAGAGCCGCACGGGTCGATCGATCAGGTTAAGCTACGCTTGCCGCGGTTGATCCTCGGTATGTAAAGATAGTCACCCATCCTCGGACCGAGGATGGGTGACTATCTTTACATACCAAGACCCCTCCGGCCTCGGAAAGCACGTTAAGCCGTTGATCCCGGCTGTCATTCATTGATATTTGACAGTCGTTACGAGCTGTCAGAGGCCCGAAAGTCTGACAACCAGTCTTACCAAGGGGTTTCGTATTACCCAGTAACTGGATAGTGGAGGTCAGATAGGCAGTCGCTCCATGTAAAATACTGGTACTTAGCTGCATCTGGTTAGACTTGAAGCTGACCCCGATATAGTTGGGGAAAGGCGGGCAGATGAAGACGCTAACATTTTGTATTTAATTGCCTACAGGAAGTCGGTGACAGATTCTACAGACAGCAGTGGTCGCGTGTCGTCCTCTGACAGCAGTCCGGCGCGCTCCGGCTCGCCGGCGCGGCAGAGCACACAGGTATCCACAATAATCAATCAATATAAAACACAAAAAATGTTTCTACCTATGTCCGCTATAGACTTTGAAACCATCCAACCGATGTGCCCCAAACTCAAACTCAAAGCGTTTATTTCAAATAAACCAATTACAGGCACTTTTGAATAGTCAAGGGGTCGGTCAGTCAGAAAGATGAAGCTAGTTGCCCATTCCAAAGCGTAGTAGGTACCTATGGAGAAGAACGGGCAAGAAAACCTAGTAAATTGTAGCTTTCAAAATCAAAATATTTTATTTCACATAAACCAACATGGACACTTATGAAACGTCAGAAGCTAGGTGCACGGTTCCAATTGGTCGTTTCCTATGGAGAAGAGCCGGCAAGAAACTCCACGGTTACTCTTTTAAAAATAAGGGGCTTTTACAGTGGTTCCAATTACAGTGTTGATAGATATGGGAGGACAGTGTAGGCCTGTCAACAAGTAACGTACTCAACAAAATATAACAATGTCCACAAATCTACAGTCTACAAGTTAGGCCTACAACGTTCTCACATTCACAAAATATAGAAGGATCTATATAAAAATAAAAGCCTATTTAGACCTTGCCATTATAACTGTAACAAATCTGAATCAAAATCCTATCCACAAAAGCACCACACACCACAAAGCAACACCACTTTATAGTAGGTACATAGTACTCACACATGTGCTATGCAATTATATAATACTAAACTGGTTTCATTAGAAAGGCGATAACGCGAAGATGGTATTAGACCACTACAACAATAGAAAAAAAAACTTCATGAATGGACCGAATGTGCCTAATGCATTGTTTTATCGTATAGTACACGCCGAGTATCCGCTAGTTAGCTATAAAAAAAAGTCAAAGTATTTATTTTAAACTAGCTTGTGACCGCATCTTCGCCCGCGTGAATGTCGGAAATAATCCCACGGGAACGTGTTAACGGGACAAAAAGTAGTATATATCCATCCCCAGGATGCCATCTATCTCCTTGCCAAATTTTATCGAAATCCGTTCAGTGGTTTAGGCGTGAAATTGTAACATACAGAGTTACTTTCGAATTTATTATGAACTAGCTTTTGCCCGCGGCTTCGCTCGCGTTAATTTAGACTTTGACAATCAATTCCGGTTATAATTCAATCATGATTCGAAAGACACGTGGCGCCATCTATTATCATAAGAACGTTATTGTTTTTTTTCTCGGGAACAGTACTTTTTTTGGGATGAAAGGTCCTATGTCCGTTTCTGTACACCTGACAACGTATATGCAAAATTTCAGCATGATCGGTTCAGTGGTTTAGGCGTGAAAAGGTAACAAACAATTAACTTACTTTCGCATTTATAATATTAGTTAGGATAGGCACATAAAAGGCATTTTTGAACTTCAACGTTTACTTTAAAATAGAATTGATTCTAGTCGCCCCTTCCAAAAGGTATTTTCATATGAAGAAGAATGGACATATTTTTCTTTATTATTCACTCAGTGACTAAAGAGAGTTTTATTCACTGTTATTGTTGAATAAAAAGCCCCTTTTCAAGTGGTACTGGTAAAAAAAAAAACTTTCTACCTTTTTTATTATAATTTGAGATGGGTTTGCTCTTGACTCTAGTCTACGTCAGAGATGACAGAGACAAAGTCGACGATGGAGTGAGCTTACCCAGAAGAAGCCTGAGGGCCTAGACAAAGTAACATTCGATTAACGATAACGCTAGTAGAAAAGCTAAAATGTATGGGGTTGACATAAGCTATCGAAATGTCACGTGATCATAGGTCAACGAATAAAAATTAACTAGACAATGTAAACAACATTCGATTATGAAATGAATCGACAGTGTCGAAAGATTAGGTACTTCCACAGAGATGCATAGCCAAGGGACACTTTTTGACGAGCGTTATTGCTAGTTTTTGGAATCATTAGCGAAAGCGATAGCGATTGTAGAAATAGAATCGCTCCGAAGCGAATGCCATTTGTCTAGGCCCTCAGGTCACTCTCTTTGAAGAGATTTGGGTAGAACCTTTCAGATAGAATGTATTCCTCTTCAATGATATTTTATGTACCTGAAATATTATTGTTCCGCCTCATTAAAATAAGGTTCCTATTCATCGCTATACAATAACTATTAGGGGCCACAACGTCACAAAAAGTTTTAAACCTTTCCCCCCCCCCCCCCCCTCGTCCTTGACATATACATATTTTGCAATTTTGAATTAAACCTTGTGATAATGTTGGTTATACTTAATGATATTTTAAAATTTTTCGTTAGGGGTGAAGGTTTTGACGTCGTGACGTCACAAAGCTTAAGACTCGTCCCCCCCTCGTCACAGGATATCACACTTTGTCGACCGCCTCCGTCCCCCTTAACGTGTGACGTACCTACTTTATGGATGGCCTCATATCTTATTTATTTCCAGGGCAGTCCAGGCAAGACGTTGGAGAAGAAAAGCAGTATGGCGGAGCTAGACGCTCTATCTGTGCCTGTTGGCGGCATGAACTTTAGCAGGAAGAGTATTGCTGATCCTACCAGCGTGCAGCAGGCCATCAGTGCTAGGTAACTTAGTAACCATACAGGGTGGCTGGGACATCGATCCACAACCTGTTACCATGGAATCAGTACATCATTCTAGACCTCCTTGCGCAGAAATGTTTCGTCGGTTATCAAAAAAATTGATGTATAAACATGTGAGCTCGCATCAGTTTGGTTCACGCGCTCACATAGACACGGGTCTTACGCTGACGTCATCTGACGCTCGAAGTCTTACGCTTACGCGTCTGACGCTCGAAGTTCCAGCTAGCCCCTACCGTAGACCGAGCGCTAAGATGTTTACACATCAAAAAAAAAAGTGCAATTCTTACGCGGTCAAAATGTATGGAATTGCAAATTTGACCAAAATCATTTTTTTTTTTTTTTTGTAACCGTCATAGTATTTTAACGCAGGGGGGTTCAGAATCATGTGATGAGTCTATGGTAACAGGTTGCGTATCGATGTCCCTTCCATCCTGTATCATATTAATTAATAATCATAATCATTTAATCATTTGTTAACATAGGTACAATGAAATAGTTCTTAAAAAAAAAATTACAAGCGTGCTTGGTTATACCAGAAGGCGTACAAATATTCATGGATGTCATTGGTATTAAAATTGATAACATAATTACATTAATCAAACGATATTAATCGATTATCACAAAAATAAAAAATAAAAATAAACATGTCTAAAAGAAAAAATAAATAAAATTAAAAATAAGTCTACTCTAGTCTAGTCTAAGTTCTACGTCAATATTCAAATAAAGTTTAAACAAAAAATAGAGAAAAAAATATATAATATAAAAATTAAAATGATACAAAAAATGACACGTGCAATGTTACATGGACTTAAACATAACAGGTCAATAAGTACCAACTAAGGTCAAAAACAGTCATTGCATTGCAAGGTCAAAAATTCCGAAATGCTGTAATACGCTTTATTCACCAGTAAAGATTTAAGCCTTTTCTTAAAAAAGTTTGTTTAATTCTTTATAAATACAAGCATCTTAACCTGGCGCGAGGTTGTCAACATGTAGGATGTGGATACAGCAGGATTTTCTATTTTATGAAGTACCTGGTACTTGTTGACAGGTATAGACTGACCTCCCATACCTATTAAACTCATACTCTTTACACTGCACGCTCTCACTCACACACATTTAGAACGACAATATATTAAATCAATTTCTATCATTCTTTTTACTTCTCTTTTTTATCATGTATTTATAACTATTTTAATCATACATTTATTTTAATAATTAATGTAACTACAATTTTGCTATTTTAATTATTATTTTTGTGTGTCGTAAAGTAAAAATAAATGATGGATCCTGTCCCACTTAATATTATAAATGTGAAAGTTTGTGAGGATGGATGAATGTTTGCTTGTTAATCTATCACGCAAAAACTACTGTACGGATTCGGATGAAATTTGGTACATAGATAGACCATGACCGAGGTAAGAACATAGGCTACTTTTCATTCTGGATCGCAGACGAAGTCGCGGGCAACAGCTAGAATTGCGTAAAATCCAGAACCTACTTATTGGGAGAAGACATTCACTCCTATGACACAGGTGTTTTTACCTAGCGCAGGAGTCAGGGCTTCACTTTTTTATGCTAATAAAATAATTTATTATAGTAAAACTAATTTGAAAATATTAATATTCAGGGTTAAATTAAATTAGCTAGCGAAACTCTGCAGACGTGATGGGTATTTATATATAAACATAATCTGAAATATTTTTTTATTGCCAGTGCAGCATCAACAATAGGTCTAAGCCCAAATATTCATCCCTATAGTTCGAGGATCATCTATGTAACAATGAGCAAACAAATTTATTATTTTTTTCCAGGATGTGTGACGCAGAAGGTTCGGCCCGTCGTCGTTTAGTTCGCAACCAGTCTGAAGGCGAGCCTACGCCCCGGGAGCGACGCGAGCCCGCGGCGCGGCGGAGGCCTGCCTATGGAGTGATAGGCGACGCTACTTGTATGGGGGATCACAAGGTATACGAATAATAATATAATTCCGAATTCATATTTCGTAACGGATTTCCGAATCCGTATTTCGAAACGGAATTCCGAATTTATATTTCGAAACGGGATTCCCTCTGTATGTGGCCGGCTTTAAGCTGTACGTTGTCAGTGAATTAATGTATATTAAGTACAGTGACATTTCCAAAATAAAGTGACAGTTACGACACGCGGACGACACATTGCCGACATGTTGCTGACGACATGTCGGCAATGTGTAATTGTGTGTATGTGTATTGCTCATAGCAACATCATTTTTAGTAGTCGAGTACAAAAATAATATGTTGCTATGACCAATAGGTCATAACCGTGTGTGCTAACGTGTCCCAATTCTTCATATTATCTATCAATTCATACATACATACTTAGAGACGTGAATTCTGTCGACCAAACAAATGTAGCTAACACTGTCAACATATTGCCCGCAGCCGATCTACCTGCGCGTGCAGCTGCAGAGCGAGCGAGGTACCCTGGAGTGTTGCAGCGCGCTGTGCCCCCGCGAGCTGTGCGCCCGCGCCGCGCGCCTCCCCTCCACGCTGTCCCTGCTGCCCCCCCTCCCGCTGCCGCTCCGCCTGCCGCGCCTGCCCACAGACCCCGACCTATACGCTAACAAAAAGATAAAACTACCTGATATTTCTATCAGTCACCCCGACAAATTCACCGACGAATTGAGAAGAACGCGTACAGGATCTCTCAATGAAACTATGTTGAGGATACCTCACGTAGAGATAACTAGTGCAGATTACTGCAGTTATGATGGCGTTTATGTTAATGATGTCGATAATACTCTTCTCTGTGTCAGAAGATGTGTCGATCCCTACACACCAGAGAGTACAGACTCTCATAGTCCTAACGTTGAAGCGGCATCAGGTTCCGAAGTTTCTGTAGAAGTGACTGAGACATCGAGTAAATTAAATTTAGATAGGAGTGTGTCACCAACACAGTTAAAAAATCGATTAGATAAGTTGCTTAATGATAAAGATGATAATGTTAAAGTTATACCGGAGTTAGAGAGGTTAAATAGTAGGGAGTCTTGCAAGTCGGAAGCTAGTAAAAAAGGAGGGTTATGTTGTCTAGCGTTGAAATGTTACGGGTTCTGTAGGCGGCGTGCGCGCAAAGTGAAGTGTGACTGTAGTGGCTTTACTAAGTGTTGCACTTGATTAACTTGAATTCAGATTCTATGATTAAGTTTTGGAAACACAAACTTAGACTGAACTATAAAGCGAACTTTCGTTTTACGCAAACTAAGTACAGTAAACGTTTCATACGAATATGAATCCTATTCATATGAAATTAAAGTTTATACTCGTATGAAACGCTTCATTACATTTTTTTTATATAAAAATAATTTGATATTCGTATAGGATGTTTAACAATATTATGAAATGATAAGTTCAAATTTCATTGCGCCCAACCGGACGGACCTCTTCATTACTGTTGGTCATTTGAAAAATAAACTTAAACCACGTGTTTCTAAAGTAGATAATTGAGTGGCGATAGAATGTAAATGATCTAATATTCTGAATTCAAGTACAGCTTGTAGTTATAGTTATGTGATTTGATAATTTTTGTTGTTTATTCGTTTTTCTTAGCGATTATAATCTTCGATAAAACATATTTGACCTTTGAAAATGTGACTGTAATTATTTTTTAATGATTTGTGGAATATTAATTTTGATACGAAACTTCGAAGATAATAATCGTTTGACATTGCATCGTTTGTGCAGTTTTTATTTTCTTAATTTATGCACTGTTTTGTTTTTTTTTTTTTGTTATAATTATTCATTAATTATTCAACCTTGAAAAATGGTTGTGTTTAACCAAAAATGGTAAACTACTTACCATGGACACGCATGGTAACATAATTTAATACCGCATGCATTTTTTTAACTATGTATAACATATCAATTTGCAATTGAATCTTAATGTAATTATTTTGTAAACTATCTTAGGGATAAACTATGTGCTTACTACTAGTCGATATTATTATAATCGATATTTTTTTATCGTGGACTTAGTAAATCACCACTCTAAAAATGTTCGATATTCGAATCCATAGAGTGATGTAGAGTTTTTTTTTTTTATAAGACAAGTCATATTTATTTAAATTCATGTATTCCTAATACTTTTTATTCCTAAATTCCATTATTAATAATAATTTATTACTTATTTTTATTTTGATAGCTGGGTATAGTATTCAATGCAATATAAAATAGCCTATAATTATAAAATAATTTTATTTGATATAATTATAAATTACACAGCAAATTTAACATAAAAATTATACCAAATGGTTTATGTAAAATCTAGTCTGTATGCTCAAGCGGTTTTAAATACATAAATAAAAGTATTTATTTCTTCTAAAAACTATTTTGTTCACTTGTTCTAGAAGTCTCGATCATGTTCGGAACAAACAAAATACTTTAAAAAAAACATTTATTAGGTATGTTAGCAACAAGAACTGGTCGTTAGCAGCTTTAAGGCGGAACCATCAGGGTAGCCCGCGAATTCAAATTTTGTTACGTTTTTTGCAATTTGCAGGTCACTGTCAGGTTGTATTTTGATTAAAATATGATTCGCGACCGTAACAAATATGGCTTTACAGAATTATAATCATTAGAATCAGCAATACATCTCTATAAGTTCATATTACCCTATTGAATGACTATTTCACGAAATCATGACATTTGAGTGTAATTCCAACTTATGGAGTTGTATTGCTGATTTTAATGATTATAATTCTGTAAAGCCATATTTGATACGGTCGCGAATCATATTTAGATCACCTTACAACCTGATACTGAACTGTAAATGGCAAAAAACGTAAGAAAATTTAAATTTCGCGGGTGACCTTGGCGCATCCCCCTTAGACAGAGAGAAGCAGAGAGTAGGGAGGCCTTTGCCCTGCAGTGGGAAATCACATGCGTTTAATAAATAATAATAATTATGTTAGACACTCTAAATCTATTCCGTCAAACGGGGTGAATAGGGATGCATGGGCGAATCGGAACGGAACTTTAAATGGGATTTTAACATTGAAATAATATAGTTTGTTGCCAACAAGGGCACTCAATCGTTAATTATAATACAGTAAACACATTACAGTCCTTTTTGTCAATAAAATATATTATTTCAATGTTAAAATCCCTTTTGAAGTTTCGTTCCGATTCACCCCGTTTGACGGTACTAATAATAAAGCTGCAGAATTTTGTTTGTTTGTTTAAACGCGCTTATCTCTGGAACTACAGTCAGATTTGAAAAATTCTTTAAGCGGTAGATAGCCCAATTCTTGAGGAAGGCTATATATAAGCTATTTAACATCACGCTACGACCCTTAGGAGACTTCAACCACGCGAACGAATTCACGGGCAGAACCTAGTCGTGTATACAAAACGATGGTAGTTGTCAAAAAATATTTACTTAAACATTTTGGTTGAAAAGACAAACAAATTTATAAGGTGTCTTATCCCCCTGAAACATACTATACCCCCTTACCCCCCTGTTTTTTTTTTCACGGGTCTATTCTCTTGTCCTAGGGAAGATAGAAGATTTTGTCGGACGCTTAAAACCACAGTGTTCCTCCAACTATCTTATGGCAGGATTACTTCCCCAGTAGGTCTGAGTTACCCTTAAGGGGGATGCGCTAAGGTAGCCCGCAGAAGTAAAATTTACTTACGTTTTAGAAATTAGCGGGCCAGTGTCAGGTTGTACGATGATGATTAAAAAATGATTCGCGACCGTAACAAATAAGGCTTTACAGAATTATAATCATTAAAATCAGAAGTAAAACTCGTTAAGTTAGAATTGGCCTCAAATGTCATGATTTCATGAAATAGTCTTTCAATAAGGTAATATGAACTTCCAGAGATGTATTGTTGATTTTTATGATTATAATTCTATAAATAAATATTTGATACGGCCGCGAATCATATTAAGATCAACATACAACTGGACAGTGACCTGCAAATTGCCAAGTTACAAGTTGAAAAAATGTAAGAAAACTGTAACTTCGCGGGCTACCCTGACGCTTTCGCCTTAATAGACTATTAGACTTAGAATATGTCAACAAAAGGCTATCCACCAGTAACTCAAAAAGTATTATAATAATTATTGGTTTATTAAATTTTTTATTTAACATAAAATTAATAGTCACTATCACTATTAGTTACCATTATTTTTAGTTTAAAGTCACTATTTTTATTTAAGACTGGTAACACTTATATTAACTTAATTATTTTTTGCAGTGGTAAGACCTTACGATATCTTAATTATTCATTATTATAACGATCCTATTGTGTCCCACTTCAGGACCAAGGCAATACTTAATAATTAAACATATTTGTTGATTGATTTGTTGATTTAATTAAATTCAGTATCATCCTCTATTAAATTAAATTATCGCAACAAACGTTCTGACTTTGACTTTGACTTTGATCCTAATCATATTAAAGAGATTTCAACTCAGCCATATTACATTTTTTCAGCCGTATTACATCTTTTCAGCCATATTACATCTTTTCAGCCATATTAGATCTTTTCAGCCATAATACATCTTTTCGATTCTTTCGCTGGAGTAAAATTATGTCGTCGTAACTTTTCGTTTCAGAACACGTAGGTAGGAATCAAGTGGAAAAAGGGACTGTTAGATAAGTTACATAGAAAACTGACATGGGTTGGTTATCCAAGCAAAATCATAGGGTCTTTACACTGTCGACTCAAGTTAATACGTAAGTCGCGTATTTATGTAAGCCTCGCCCCGACGTGGTGTTAAATAAAAGTTCTCTGCACTGTTCTGTCAAAAGTTTTATTTTACCCATTATTTAACTTTTTGAGAGACATTCATGGTTCTTTCAATCATTTTTATCACAAATACGTACCTACGGTAATATAAAATTTTACCAATGGATGATACAATAAAAAAAAAATGTCTTTTAAAATTTAATAAAACACGATATTTTTTGTATTTTTAAATGCGCTTATGTACAGTCGCCACCAGGTCAAGCTACACGAAACTGTTAAATTTCTCCAAACGATTTTAAACCTTAAAATATTGATTGTTAAGTTCAAAATCGAATGTGAAAATCTTACACTTTGTGGTAACTTGATGTGCTGGCGACTGTACATTTTGTTGAATCGTGTTATTTTTCAGTTAGATGTTGTCGTTGTTCGCTTTGCTTGTAAGTATTGATTTTGTTTAATGTTTTGCACTGATGTGTCTGTTAGCTAGTGTATTTTCTTGCCATTAGATATAGCAGTAATTTGGAATAGCTTTCCGTAGTTTTTTGTTAATTAAGAAAACAATGCTATACATTTTAAAGTCCCTTTTCATATTTTGGTAACGAAACCCCCACTATAATTAGTTACAAATAAAAATAATTATAACCATAAAATTGTTGCCCTTACGAAACCAGCATCTCTATTGCGAAACACACTTTGTATCACAATCCAAAGGGTTTTGAAGGAAATCATTGCTTCACATGTTTGAAATATATTTTTGCTCGACAACATAAATAACGAAATGAATATTGTTGAATTGTCAAAATAAATAGCATTGGGATTATGAGTGCGTTACGCAATTACCGGGCAGAACAAAAAATTAAAGCTTTTTTGTAACTTTACAGGCAACTTTCGTCAGGAGTTTCATTCTGAATCATCTCCGAAGCATATCAAGCCGGAAGATCCCGACACGGTCACAGAAACGGTCGCAGACTCGCCCAACTCACGGTACATACATTTTAATCTAGAAAGCTCTAGCAGTATATTTAAAGAGACCGATATTTAAAATACTGTCATTTAGAAATTGCATATTTTTACTGGGTTTTAGTAATTGAGAAACGTATTGTTAAATGATCTTTTTTCCATAAAGTATAGAAACGAAAATAAAATTATTATATAATAAATGAAATTGTTTATTCTGTAAATAGGATATCGCAATCAGTTCTAAACGTCATATAAAAAATAAAAATAAAATGTTAGCTGGAGTTGACATTTCCTATCTAACTATCCCTGAGAAGAAATGGCGAAACAAACGCATTTCGTAGTGTAAGCCATACCTAGTTCGTATGAGCTGCGGTCATAAAACGCGGAAGCAAGACAACACGAGGCGAGTTTCTCTTAGGCCCGCTTGCATCACAAATTATGAAATGCGTGTAATGGTAAACGTATTTAAAACATCGTTGTGTTTCTGTCAATCATTTGAAGAAGACAGAGATAGAACGATGTTTGAAATATGTTTATGTAACCAATATTTTGTAAAAATATTTTGATTTAAAACAGTATCCGGGGAGTATTTTGCCCGTTCTTCTCCATAGGTACAGTCCGTGAGATCTAAGCTGAGCTTTACATTTGTGTGAGTGTTTGCGTATGTGTGAGGTGTGCGACGGAGTTGCGTCGCGCGAGGGACGCACCGCGCCTCAGGCCGATTGCCAAAAAGCAGTATAAACCGGTTTAAACCAAGCAAAGGACGCGCCGCGCTCTAGGCCGACGTCACACCTACACTATCTCTATGTGCACGCACACAAATGCAAATCTCAGCTTAGACCTCGCGGTCTGTACCTACTACGCTTTGGAATGGGCAACTAGCATCATCTTTCTGACTGACCCCTTGACAATACAAAGTGCAGTAATTGTTTTTTTTTTTTAAATAAATGGTTTGAATTTAGCGCTAAACACATTTAGTGATTTGTATTGCAAGCGGGCCTTAATCCCGTACACCTACTCTTACCTTTTATGAACACGGTTGAAACGAGTCTTGGAGTTTAGCTTGCTATATAGTTTAATAGGATATAAAATAACCTGTAGAACGTTTAAATTGGATACTCGCATTGTCCTCAATTACTAAAATCCTGATTAAATGCATATTCAACAGTAACTTAACGTAACGTTTGCTGATAACAGATATAAAAATTATATAGTAACTACTTACTCCCTACAATATAAAGTAAGTATTCGCCAATTACTTAAAAAAAATAGTACTTAAGTATAATTAAAACTATAAAGTTTTTATTATTATATCTATATGGTGTTTTTCAAACTATAAAGTTTTATTATATTTAAAAATGTGTTTAAATTGAAATATGTATTTATTCATTTTAAATTATATTCACGAGTATCCTTTTATACAATTATTTACTTCACGTATAAATATTTGTAAAAAAATTGATAAAAGCCTGTATAATCTCTTTGACAATCTAGTTGTGACATTCCAAATATTAATTATGATTATTAGTAGTAATTATTTTTACAAGTGCTATTATAATATTGTGTTTTACAATAAAATTATGATTACAATTCGAGTAATAGTTGCTCTAAATGTAGTTATATCGATTTTTTTATCATATTATAATAGACTTTGAATACTCATCTAGTCTTAATTATGTTTAATAATTGCTGTTTTCGCTCTTTCTCGTTACTATTTTGTATAATTAATTAATTGAATTTATTTAATGTCTAGGATAATATAGTCAGGGATTTACCACAGGGTACTTATTTGCAATTTTCGATGTTTTGCGTGTATTTAAATAACCAAATAAACATAAAATAATTCCATATTCAGTAATTTGGGAGTTCTGTACTTCATTGTAATAATAATATTCGGTTATCATAAAAATTAAAAAATATTATACCATTTTCAAAAAAATCTCTTAGGTCAGTGTTTTAGATAAATAACATAACTAAAGGCAAATTATACAAATGATCTTAGCTAAACAGACTCCCAGTATTTACATAATAATTAGAAATATATCGTGTTTGGTGTCTATGTACTATCGCCAATAAATAGTGCATATAATTATATACTAGTTTATTAAAATATAGTAGGAAAATAATAAGTACTTAATAATAAACCCTCCAGAAATAATAATACGATGCTCCTCACTATTGTGATAATCAGATACGAATCATTCGCCAGCCATCAAATATAGATTATAATAAAATATGTATTATCTTCGTATACCTATCTAACTAAAAAATCCGGCTGTACTCTAGGTACTAATGTTGAAAAAACCTTTATAATGTTGAACTTGTACTTAAACATTAACCGTCTTATTAATAATAAAGCCATTCGCTTCATAAACCTATTTTAGCTATAGAACTGTTTCGTCCCTTTCTGTCAAGTTAAAATGAAGTTTGACAGAAAGGGGCAACACAAAAACAGCTCGATAGCTAAATCAGGTTAATGAAGCGAATGGCTTTATTATGAAGAAGGCGGTAAGTATGTATGTAACGTTAGAACATAAAATATACAGGGTGATTGATAATTCGGTGCATTCCTTGAAATGGTTTTACTAGAGCTAATTTGAAACAAATTTGATACTGATTATTTATCGGGGTCAAAGTTGCAAATTAGCATGTATACACAATTACCATACCAATATACATTATACAATTACCGATCACCCTGTATAAATTTTCCGTTTGCGTAGGTAACTGGATACCTAGGAGGTAACTACCATTTCGAAATAAAGTTTGGTTGTAGAAAATATCAGCATTTTTGGTATTGCATTGACATATTGTCTTTAATCTTGCACTAAGTTGAAGGAACTTGGAAAATTATTTTACTTAAAAAATACCACAACCATTGATCCTTTCATAAAGTATATGCTACACATTATCTCAATCGGTTCAGTAGTTCCTGAGATTATCATCTAATCTCAACTGTAACATATATTATGATCTTATTGTTATATTAGGTCTTTACCTATGAAATTGCCGTTCTGCAGTACTGGCCATTTCAAATCAAAATAATTTTTGTTTGGCTAAGAATTCTAATTTCAAATTAATTTTATTTTAAAAACATGGATTTTTTTTTCTAAAAGTAGTCTTTTCTTTATTGATTAGTGTTACATTTTCATCGCATTTCAATCTTTTTCGTCATCATGGATACGTTAAAAATTCGAGTAATTATGGAATATGAGTACCGTCGTGGCAGCAACGCGGCACAAGCGGCACGCAACATCAACGACGTTTACGGAGCTAACACTACAAACCAACGCACCACCTGTTATTGGTTTGCTCGCTTCCGTTCTGGAAATTTCGACCTGAAAAATGAACCTCGCGGTCGTCCGAAGACTTTGGTCGACAATGACGAATTAAAGGCGATTGTGGAAGCTGATGATACACAATCTACGGCTGAATTAGCAGCAGCTTTCGACGTTAGCGTCAAAACAATATTGGTCCATTTGCGTCAAATTAGCAAGGTAAAAAAGCTTGACAAATGGGTGCCCCACGAACTCAATGATCGCCAGCGCGAAGTACGCGTCGAGACGTGCCTTGCACTGCTCAACAGACACACAAATGAAGGAATTTTGAACCGCATTGTTACCTGCGATGAAAAATGGATTCTGTTTGATAACCGTAAGCGCTCAGCAAGTTGGTTGGATCCTGGTTCAGCACCTAAACAATGCCCTAAACGAAAACTTACCCCTAGAAAAGTGATGGTCACTGTTTGGTGGTCTAGCGCCGGTGTGATTCATCACAGCTTCTTACCAAACGGGGTGAGCATTACTGCAGATGTGTACTGTGAAGAACTGAACACAATGATGGAGAAGCTGGCGCATCTCCAACCAGCATTGGTCAATCGCTCGTCTCCGCTGCTCCTGCACGACAACGCGCGACCTCATACTGCACAGCAGACGGTCTCCAAGTTGCAAGAACTGGGGTTGGAAGCTCTCCGTCATCCGCCCTACTCACCAGACCTTGCGCCTACAGACTACTACTTTTTCCAGAATTTGGATAACTTCTTGGCGGGAAAAAAAATTAATACCCGAGAGGCAGTACAAAATGCCTTTGAAGAATTTGTTGCCTCCCGTCCAGCTGATTTCTTTAAGAAGGGCATCAATAAACTGCCACTGCGATGGCAAAGATGCATTGATTGCATGGGTGATTACTTCGATTAATACAAATAAAAAATTCATGAAAAAAAATCGTTTAAATTTTTTCATACAAAACGGCAATTTCATAGGTAAAGACCTATTACATAGGTACTTGTAAATTAAATAAAATATCATTACTTAAATTGTTATAAACACGTTTCTTCCTTTATTAAGTCTTCTAGGATAGTACTCGTATTTCAATGTTTATTGTCGTTGTGGTAGGGTTTGTGGCAAGAATTTTATGGTTGCCTTATAGTAAGAGTGAAGAAGATCTCTCTCAATTTTGCACAATTTTTGTGCAATTTCCTGCCAAATACGGGCTTGAATCTCTCATTCCGAGAATTAGATTCGTTGACCCAGAGTAGTTAGCTAGTTATATTAAATCACTACGTTTTTAATAACTACTACGAAACATGAAAAGAAAACAGAATTTGAGATAATTATCAAGTTTTTGAACAACGAAGTCAATGTAATACATGACAAAGTTCAAATTCCATAAGCCTTTTCTCAACTACGTATGTTGGTTGGCTTCTAGTGGAACCGGTTGTAGCTGAATACCAGTATTTTACTTGGAGCGACTGCCTATGTGACCTCCACAACCCAATTAGGTACTGGGTAATACGGTACCCCTTGTTAAGACTGATTGTCAGACTTTTGAGATTCTGACTATCCGTAAGGACTGTCAAAGATCTACAATGAATGACAGCCGCCGACCGCGGCAAGCGTAGCTCAACCAAAGATTGAAAACAGCGCATTGCAAAAAAAAAAACCCTTTTGTAATCATCACTCAAAAATCAACATTGAATACACTACAGTAATGTAGATACTTGAGTACACAGACGATGGAATGTAAAATAATTGAGATTATGTATACTTGAAGTATCGTATCGTAGTATTTAGTGACCTAGGTATAGCTGTCTCTTTGTGGAATGAGTGTTAAATATACTACTATACGAGCGACTTAAGGTATGGGTTATTATTATTATTATGTATGCTTAATGGGCAGCTCGCCGTCCGGTCAGAACCAGGCCCGGGTCGACGGCGCGTTGTGTTCCACGCGCGCTTCAAAGAGATGTCAGCATAATAGACGGGGTCCGATAGGGCCGATGCCTGCCGGGATCGCGGATTGTTCGAAAGAGTTACCGTGGCCCTGGCGCACAGGCAACTGAAGCAACATGGGTGGGTTTTAGTCAGTAATAGTCTGACACGCCCTTCCGCTCCGCCCAGAGCGGGAGAGGTCATTTGATGATTTCCTACCGAAAAAAAACAAAAAAATGGTGTATTTCAATATTCATCTAACTTAAAATTCTAATATTTCATGCTATTTAAAATTCTTGCCACAAATTAAGAATAAATATTCGAAAATTATTAGTTTTAAGTAATCATAGAGCCATATCATTGTCACTATCGTGAGTTTCAACGGTACCTGCCTTAGCATTAATTATACATTATTTTATTAATTATTATGTATAATTTTAAAACGTCACTAAAATAATGTGAAAATAATAATTAGGTATAAGATTTATTTATTTAATTATTAAATAAGCTTCTAGTCACTTTAAGATTTAGAAAAATTCTACATTATTATTATTATACATTATACATGTAGAAATTCAAATACGCTAGCCCGAAAAATAACGATAGTATAGTGAAATTGTAATGTGTATTGGGCGAGTATTTTCTAGCAAAAAATAATGAAATTAGTGTAGCGATAGATTCACAAAATACGATAGTCGTTTGTTTATAAAATGTTATCGTAATTAGCACACGAATCACTCAATAGAAATGTTATGGGTATATAAACTCATCACCATCAAAATCAGCATATAATGTTCCGAATCCCACTATTGGGACACGGGCCTACTCTCGGTGAGAGGGATTTATTAACGAATGGCAAATAATCAGGATATCTTTAATAAAGAAATATGTACCTAAAACAAAAGATCCAATGAATTTGACTGTCTAATATATGTATATTTTTTTGTGTCTGATTGAGCCCGATTTACACGGTGCAATTTTGTAACTTGAAGCATCAATAAAAGATGCACCGTCTAAACGTCATTGTTTGCTTCAATTTTATTGTATTTCATAGTAAAGAAATTCACATCGCGTAAATGGGGCTTTAGTCTTTTAGAATCTAAGGGTTAAGACCGGAATACACATGCCTGTATCTTGCACAAAAGTATGCAAGAAGCTTAAGTTAACTAACTTGTGTAACTTTTGATTGATAAATACCATAATGGCATGCAAGCTACTTGCATACTTTTGTGCAAGTTACAGGCATGTATTCCGGGCTTTAATCTCGCGACCATAAAAAGCCAAATAAAAGAGTGTTTAGCTTAAATAAGCATATTAGAAGGTACTTGCCAAAATGTAGACGTTAGGTCGAAAGCCTCCCGCTCTAGACACTATAAAAGACAGTCAAGGTAGCGCTTCTTGCTAATTATGAATTAATATACATACATAAATAAACTTACGCCTTTATCCCATGGGGGAAGGCAGAAACTACAGAGCAATTGGATCCTATAATCGTTTTATTTTTTTCTCTAGCCATTCTCAATTTAATATTGTACTTAGACTTATTTTAGTCTGTGACTAGTTTATAAATGTATATGTAAACTTTATAGATAAAATTTAAAAAATCTAGTTGTCTAATTAACTAAGATACAAAGTAAAGAACACCAAAGTTGAGTGATTTTAATATATCAATGTTGTATCCAATTTTTAGATAGCGAAACGTTAAATGCGTTGTAGACCTCAAGTTAAATACTCAAATAATGTACTTAATATTCGTCCATCTTTATAATACACAAGCTGACCCGACAGAAGTTGTCCTGTCCTAACTATGAATGTCATATGTCGTTTAGTTTTAGTTTTGACTATTGATTAAAACTATCGACTCATTTATCAACCGATCCATCTGTGTTAAACGATATTTGCAGCGCGCATTCTGTCAATCGCTGACAGTTATTTCAAACAACTGACAGTTATGTAAAATTAATATTGCCGTTAAGTTTTCTTAAATTTTGTAACGTTCCTATCAACTTCCTTATTTTTTTATTTCATAAGATCCTTCTTGTAAAAAATATATTGTGAAATCGGTCCAGCCGGTCACGCGTGATGGCGTGACCAAGGGAAATAGGGATTCATTTTTATATATATAGATAAATGCTTCTTCTATGTTCTATGCTTTCCTGTGACCTAATATTGAAGTCATTGAACACACGGCTACATGAGGTAAACTTGCTTTTTAATTATTAAATTCTTCGGGTATTTAACGCGTGTGTGCCGTTTGTCTTTTTGTCGTCTAGGTTATATATATAAACTTGTATCACCAAATTACCTAGTAGAATGTATAAAATTCTAATCCTTTTTGGATATTTGAAGATTTACAGATAAACCTACTTGTGAAAGAAACACGACTGCGTTCGCTATTTAGTTTCCAAACAAGTAAAGAAATGTGTTTGTTAGAAAAACCATTATAACACACACATAAAAGATGATTTCCACCAAACGGTTCGCATTGCATCGGATCGGAAAGATTACGAACGGATGCGGCAACAGTCGATCGCGTCCGGCAGAATGTGCCGCGCATACGATCGGCTCCGTACCGTCGCTTGCGAAGGTATCCGTTTCTGCGCCTAGTCAAATAGTTTCATGTATACCGTGTTGACGTGTTCTAATTCGGATAAATGTTTGATCGGATACGACGACAGGCGAACGGAGCCGATCGCGCGTCGCGGAAGACGCTGGGCGGCGGTCAAGCTGCTGTGCGCGACTTGGGAATATAGACTTTAAATACTGTGTACACGATTTAATATCGTTTAAAGATTGTAAAATCCGTTTCGATACGATGCGTGGCGAGCCGTTTGGTGGAAGAGTTAAGTTTCCGCAAAATCTTCAAATATGCTTATGACTTTTTCAATAGTGCTAGTCATTCTGAAATCAACTTTATTTGTATAAATATAAAGTTGATATTCGTTTAAATGGACATAGCAGCAATAATTATTGTAAACAAGGATTTCAACAGCCTTTATTCTTTTAAGGGCTTATTTTACCAGTCAGATAACTTTTATCCGTGGAATAAAATTGACGTCTAACAGTTCTAGTATGGACCAACTGTCAAAAATTCAAAATTTATTCTTCCTCTAAAAGTTTGGTCAATTTCGCTCTTAGAGATGTTGGATTAGCAAAACGGGAACTATACTAACTTAAATTTATAATAACTTACTAAATAAAAGTTTAACACATGTAAAATCCGAATTAAATATAATATCATCTAATGTAAGCTTTTGAGGTCTACAACATAGAACAAAATTGCATGTAAAATGTATTGCGTAGGAGCGTATTTCGCCAAAATACCGAATTGTTTTGTATAATAATATTGTTTGTATATTTATAGGAAATAGATCACATCTCTTCTCGTTATTTCACAATGAAACTGTGCTGTATCGAGTATAGTTTAGTCATTTTAGTCGATCTATTATAAAACTATTATTTGTATTTCGTTTTCGAGTGATGATGGTGATTTAAATTGATCTAATACAAATAAATTGATTTAAAGAGGAAGGTATCAATAATATTCAATTTAAACACCGCCCTTAATTAAATAGGTACCTAATTATAATATGATTAGTACTTCAAAAACAAAAAAGTTACTAAACCATACTTTCGATATCTGCAAAGAAAAACTGTGACGGATAATCACAAGTAAGTAGCTATAACTAAAATATGACCTTGAGTCTGAAGATTATCAATATATTATTGGTTTGAAATACCCTACATAGTTAAATGTCATTGCAGATAAGAAATTCCTGGTTTAGTTTTTTACTTGTATAAAAAATTAGCCTTATAGAAAATATATATAAATGAACATATTTACAATATTTTATCGCTTCACAGAACTAATATTGACCTATTTATAGTTAATTAACACGGTACAATACCAATTAACATAGAAAGGAAACAGCAACATTAATATTTTTATAAACAAAGCCCTTATAAAATAGTGTTGTAAACATTTTACTATTGTTGTAATGATTACAAACGGTCATCATTATGCAGTGGCGAACCTAATCCTAAAGGGGCCCTATATCATAAATTTTTGGGAGCCCTTAAGGCCCTTCCCGACTGCAGCGAAGCATAATAGAAGGGGGGGAGGGCCGTTTTGTTATTTTACAAAATAAATAAAATAGCTTCGTGACTCGGGAGGTTAAGCGGTCATTGTGTCCCTACTAAGAGAATACAAGAGCGAGCGACGCGAGCTAGGAAATTAAAGTATCCTACCATTAATTGAAGAGCAAGAAATTAAAGCATTCTGAACTGAGATAGGTTCATTTTTATTGTGATTTTACTATGAGAGAGCCAGATCGAACATTAGGGCATCCTTACTCGGATTGGTTGTATGTGTGATATTTTTACTAATGAATGGATTGGATTTGGATACTGCCTGTGCTTGAAGCCTTTGTGAGCCACATTCGAATTACGTTAATTTATCATCATATTTTCATTATGTATCTATTGAATTCGGGCCTCTCATCAATAAGAATTTCAGGTTTTGGATATTTTACGAATTTTTGATTACTTTCGTCGGGGGGGGGGCCGTATCCTTAATACGGCTGATACGGCAGTAGCTACGCCCCTGTCACTACGTCACTCGATAGCGAATATCGTTAACGTCTGTGTCTATCTATAATACTCTTTAGATGAGCAATTTTCAACTATTTTATTGTTGTATATCTCTATATCTAGTCATTTTATGTGTATTGTGATCGGTGTGATTAAAATGTTAAAAAGTATTTTGAACTTTTTATTTTCAACATTATGGCCTATTTGCACCAACATCAATAAATATACGATAAGCGCTTTGGTTTTACTATAGAAACGATGTTATGTCAAGTCGTTAGTGAAGTTCTTACGCAGTTATAAAGTTTGATTATTATTATTATTAAGTCCGCCATCATTATCTTATTTGGGACTTGGACAAAAAAGCAAAATAATACCCCAACTTAAGATTGTTCAACATTTATAAAGTTGATTGAAAATTGAGAGATGAAATTGAAATTGTGCTGAACTCAATATCAAAAGATTAAAACAGTTTCCTTGACGATAAACTTTTATGACCATTTTATTATATTTCAAGTCAATATTCTACTTTCTTCCTCCTGCTTTCTGGCCTATCTCAAAGTGACGCTGAGGATGCTCACCCGCTAGCGGTTGCCAGGGCTGCGCCGAAATGCATCGTCAGCGCGGCGCCCTAGGCCGCCAGCACGACTGCGCCGCTCCGATCATTGTTTTTTTATTGCTGTCATCAGTGTCAAACAGTGACAAATAGACTTTTCAGTGTTTTTTTATAGTTTATTTATAGTTATATAGTTATTATTTTTATTAGGTACGTCTAGGATAAGTTTAAATCGTTTTGAATAAATGCTCAGTGGCAGCAGCGATGTGGTGGATGATAGTGGTAGTGCTTGTCAACTTTCAACATCGCTGAGCATACTGGAGAGATGTCCGCTGTGTACCCAGGCACGGTTTTTTAAAGGTAAGCGGGGTCTGAATGTGCATATTGGAAAAGTACACAAACCACAAAGTGCACTCTTCTCAGACCCCGTCACAACATCTACACCTACAACACCAACTACTTTTGACCCGTTTTGGAAAACCCTATCAAAATTAAAAAACTCTGTTCCTGTTTTGAAGCGAGTTCCCCGCGGTGCTAGACCTCTAGTGGCACAACATTTAGCAGGTTGCGTTCGTCTTGCCGTCCGGGAGAACTCGCAAAGTGCTTGGGAACAGCTGCTCACCTTCCCTTACAGAATTCTACATGTACAAAAGAATTTGGTAACTAAACAGACATTAACCGCACAAATTAAAGAAAACTGTCATATTTCGGCCCATAATTTAGATTCCAAATTACAGACACAGAGATATACCTCATCAAGGGGTATATCCCATCTCGTAGAATCGAAGTTAGGGGAAGGTGACATAAGCGGAGCAGCCAGGATTCTTTTTAGTAGTGATGTGGTGGCACCGTGTTCTCCAGAAACGCTCGCAGCTCTGGAGAGCAAACACCCTGCCCCAGCGGATGGCCTTTCCTTCCCCGACCCCCCTAATCTGGATAACCATTCTCTCACCATTACAGGTCAGGAGTTAGTTACAGCCGTTAGCTCCTTCCGGAGCGGCTCTGCTGGCGGCCTCGACGGCCTGAGTCCTCAGCACCCTAAGGACCTTATTTGTTCAGGCGCCGGGGCAGCTGGTGTGTTGCTTTTGAAGGAGCTTACGGCTATGATTAACCTAATGCTCTCCGGCAAGGTGAACGAGGCCGTCGTCGACGTTCTGTACGGGGCGAATCTTTGCGCCCTGCGTAAAAAGGATGGCGGCATTCGTCCCATTGCCGTGGGAACCACTTACCGTCGTATGGCAGCCAAGATTTGCTGTAAATTTTACGGTGAGATTATTTCGAAAAAATTTCAGCCCCTGCAGCTAGGTTACGGCTCCAAAGGGGGCTGTGAGGCTGCCGTACACGCCTTGTCGACCTACCTAAATTCTGGCAAAGGAGAGGTCATCTTGAAGGTTGACATAAAGAATGCTTTCAATTCTGTTAATAGGGACACCTTGCTGGCAGAAACTAAAAAAGAAATACCCCAAATCTTTAGTTTCCTTTGGCAATGTTACAGACACCCTTCTAAATTACTGTATCGGGACAACCTTCTGGAATCTGCTGTTGGCTGTCAACAAGGTGATCCCCTCGGGCCAGTGATTTTTAGTTTAGCCATTCACCCAATTATTCGACAGCTAAATTCCAAATTTAACGTTTGGTATCTTGACGATGGAACCTTGGGAGGCGATGTAGAAACTGTTTTAAATGACCTACACTTCTTAAAAAATGAACTTCATTCCATAGGCCTTGATCTCAACTTTTCGAAATGTGAACTATACTTAGCGGACAGTACTGACAGACATCTGACACTTACCAAATTTAACGCGATAGCTCCGGAAATAAAAATTATTGAAAAAAGCTCTCTTCGTCTCCTTGGGTCTCCAATCTTTGAGAATTCCTTTCCCGTTTTTATTCAGGAAAAAATACAAAATTTCAATGACGTTTCGGAAAGATTATTCCAAATTAACATGCATTCGGCCATAACCTTAATCCGTTACTGCTGTTTCGGCCCTAAATTAACATATTTTCTTCGCGCTTCTCATTTATGGAAGCACCCTCACCTTTTAGACAAAATGGACCAAATTATCCGGCATACATTAACTTCGATTTTAAATGTGGCCCTGGACGACCGAGCTTGGACACAAGCTACTCTTCCCATTCGTCTGGGAGGCCTCGGCGTCCGCAAAATTTCTAGTATTAGTTTACCGGCTTTCATATCCTCGGTTTACGGCACTGAGAAATTAATCAGGAAAATCCTAGCCTCCACACTGATTGATTTTGATGTGCCGTGCTTCACCGAGGCTATGGATGCTTGGCGTCTCGCTTGCCCGAATTCAGATCCACCCGACAATCCATCTTCCCAGAGACGGTGGGATGAGCCACTCTGCAGAGTAGTACAGAATAATTTAATTGACACGTCTGCTACTACTGTGGAGCGTGCGCGCCTACTGGCTGTGGGTAAGTGGGAGTCGGGTCTTTGGCTTCATGCACTACCATCGTCGAACATAGGCACTTTGTTCGACGACACTACTTTCCGCCTCGCTGCTTCCCTGCGACTAGGAGCTCCCTTTTGTTCCCCTCATCGCTGTCACTGTGGCGAAGTTGTCAACAGCCTCGGACACCACGGTCTGTCTTGCAGCCGAAGTGCAGGCCGCATACCGCGGCACGCGAACATTAATGACATCATCCGACGAGCTCTTGTCACCGTCGGCGTTCCAGCTGTATTAGAACCTAATGGCTTGGCACGCGACGATGGCAAGAGACCGGACGGCATGTCTTTATTTCCATGGAAGGTGGGTAGGCCTTTAGTGTGGGACGCAACATGTGTCGATACTCTTGCGCCATCCCATCTTCCTGTCTCGGCGTGCTGTGCTGGCGCCGCTGCTGCGGCTGCGGAAAACCTCAAGCGGCGTAAGTATAACAACCTTATTGGTAATTATATTTTCGAGCCGTTTGGGGTTGAAACCCTCGGGCCGTGGGGTCCGAGTGCCCTTGTTTTGTTCAAAGAAATCTCCAAACGCCTGTTTGACACTTCCCGTGACCCAAGGGCTGGATTTTACCTTGGCCAGAGGCTAAGCATTGCAATACAACGTGGCAATGCCGCCAGTCTCTTGGGTACATTACCAGTCGACAGCGATGCGGAGGAATTTTTTGACGCCATCTTTTAATTTGTTATTAGTTTTAGTTAGGTTAGGTAATTATATTTTAATTGTAAATATTATTGTGTTTAGTTATAAATATATATAAAATAAAATAAGCGCTAAACGAATTTAAAATACTTATCTTTATTTTTCTGTCAATTGTTTAAGATAATAGAGACAAAATATTGTTTTAAACATTTTTAGCGCTAAACTTGTTTTTGATTTGTGGTGCAAGTGGGCCTTAAACTCAATAAGTTTCAATTAAACCTACAAACCATTTTTTTGTTCTGGCTTTGGTCGGTCAGAAAGTCTAGGCAAGTTGTATTTTACAAAAATAACCAAATGGACCTAAGTTTCCTATTTGCTAAAAAAAAAAATTAGTTTTTCCTTGACCCAATCTAATTAATCTAATTAGAACAACATGGTTTAAAGTAGGGTAGATCGGGGACAATTGAAACAATTTTACTTAAAACGTGTCCAGTGAAGTATCTATAGTACCTACATCCGTCGTATTTATATCGTTGAAAGGGTCGTTATCTAGTTCCTAAATTAAACATAATCTATATCTCAATTTCGAACAGTTAACCTACAATTACGAATTAAAGTAGACCGGGCACAGTGGTTCTATTGATCCCATCCCAAGGACGGTTGAAACAATATGTAGGGATAATTGAAACACTGAAAATATTTTAGGAACTACTGTACGTTTTTAATCAGTTTTAACAATTTAACTTACCACAAAATTATTTATTGAGATCGTGACAAGTCCGTCAACGTAACATTAATATTTCGAAAATTACAAATGTAAAAACATCTTCAACATAAACAACTCAAAATATCTCTTATTTATATAATTTGCGTGCTCTAATTTGTGCTATTGAATACTAGTCTAGTGGTCGCAAGCGCTACTGCAGAGTATGAGGTCCTGGGTTCGATTCCCGGGTCGGGCAAAGTGTTATTGGGTTTTTCCATCTGGAATTTCTCGGTAGCAGCCCGGAGTCTGGATTTGTGCCCGGTTGATGGCAATAGGCTCGCCCCCTATTACATGGGACCTAAAACATAACTGGCGAAATGTGGGTGTGCTATAGGTACACCTCTGCCTAACCCATCGGGGAATACAGGCGTGATGTTATGTTATGTGTTATGTAATATCCTATTACGCTGTAATGGCACTTGCATGGGGGAGAAAAACAGGTAATCCAGTCTCATACAAAACAGCTTGTTTCAACCATGACAATGTTTCAATCATAACAAACAATCCTTTATTGACCCGTTTATATAGGTTTGACGCTTCTTGTGAAATTTAATTTCTTCTTAATTTCTTCTTGTAAAAATTAAATCGAACATTTCTGCAGCCTTCCTCAACGATTTATCAACTCCTCATAAGCTTGCCGATATGCAAATATATGTTCTTGGAACTTCTGTCTATAGCGTGTTTTCGTTTTCTGGGCATCTCTAAAAAAGAAAATGATTAAACTTAATGTTGAGGGCTCAATTTTAGGGTCATCGGAGTTATTGGGTTGCACAGATGATTGTAATTTTATAAATGCGATTGTGAGTTAAAAGTGGTTTAAATAGTAATATTTTCAACGTATATCCTTTATTTAAAAAAAATCGGTGGGGTTTTATATTCTATTAATTATTTGCACTTTAGAAAACACAACTTTCTTCTGTGCAGTCGGGTAAAAATGCGGAATATGCGGGGACGTTTGAAACGTTTCAAATGGGGCACACCAAATTGTTTCAAACGTACCCATCTCACATCTTCTACTTCAATACTCAATATTTTGATTTATATTGACTTTAACATTAATCAACAGTAATAAAAGCACTCTTAGATAAATCAACAATACTCCAAAATAATAAAAACTGTTAAACAACAAGATTTAAATAGGCAAATAACAAAAATAAAAAAATCGTGAATACTTCTTGCCACGAAATTCGTCGCGCCGTCCTGTACACAACTGGGTCGCCGTGGGTAGCCGTTCTAAATACAAAACCGAACATGGCCCACGAAGCAACAAACGACGCGTCACACACGTAGGTATCATGGTTTTCGTGAAATTGAAGTTGTTGTAATCATGACCTGTTTCAATTGTCCCCGGTCTACCCTACAACGAACTCAAGAGCGAGTTTATGGTCTTTGTTGGTAAAAACAAAAAACCCATTAGTGTTCCTACTCTGTGCCTAAATGGAGTTCAGTTGAGACAGGTGGCTCAGTTTGAGTACCTTGGTCATATTGTGACAGAAACATTAAGAGATGATCAGGCTATAGAAAGAGAGCGGAGGGTGCTATCGGTCCGTGGAAATATGCAGGCTCAGAGATTCGCTCGTTGTACAGTTGACGTTAAATTAACGTTATTTAAAGCTTACCGTCAAAGTTTCTACACGGGTGGTCTATGGACCAGTTTCACAAAGCGGGCCTATAATGCACTTCCGAGTCCAATATACTTAATAACATTTTCAGGATTCTGGTGCGGTTTCCGCGGTACTGTAGTGCTTCAGCCATGTTTGCAGATGCGCACATCGATGATTTTTATGCGATTATGCGTAGGAAAACCATGTCTGTGGTGCGCAGTATGAGGGGAAGCCGTAACGGCATCCTGAAAATGATAGCGGATAGAATGGATTCGGCGGTCATGCGTCGCTTCACTGACCTGCATGTGACAGGTGCAGGTTAGTGATGAATTATATTGTTTCCAATTTTATTCCCATTGTTATTTTAATTGTACTAACATAGTTTATAAGATTTATGTTACTAACCTCTTCTATGGACTGTAGTTGTCTGAGAATAAACAATTTTTAATTTAAAATTAAAAAATATGTACGCACAAATTGCGGCGATAAAATATCCCTACTACTACTAATACTTATTATTCGGTAGAACAACGTAAATACGATGATACACGACGACGACGATACGATACGATGACGTGTGATATTTCGCATTTGCTATCCGAATGTCGGATTCGGATAGCAAATGCGAAATATCACACCAATTAAAAACTTCTGACCGCAATATGGAAACGATAAGCCTTCGTCCACATAATCTACGATTTTAGAATGCCTACCTAATTTTTAACCGACGAAACAAAAAGGAGGAGGTTCTCAAGTCGAACCGTATATTTTTTTTTTTATGTATGACCACGCATAACTTTTTACAGAGTAGTCGGATTTTGATGATTCTTTTAAGGCAATAAGGACTTAGCTTCTAGAGCTAAAGCAAAAATACAAATGATGCTAATAATATCGCATACTTAAGTACTTAATATTAATATCGCGTCCAGCGTGACGTGCTGTCTGCACATTACAGGAACTGACCAGGGGCTCGGTGCAAACTGGAAATAGCGCCCCAAATTCCCATTGTTTTTCCAACTCAAGTTGTTGCTTTTACAAACTCAAGTTGTCAAACTTTGTTATTTTTCGGATTATATTTATCATTCCATACAGAGAGTTAAAGGCAAGTAGGTACTTCCATGTTTGTAGCAGCTCTATATTAGATCTCATCATCGCACGTTCGTATTTCCGAAGATAAACGATGATTCCCAAAGATTCCCAGGAAGGAGCAAAAAATTTGCATACCTAAGCATTCAGAATAGTGTGTAGAATAATGTGCCAAAACTTTTCGCGCTTTTTAGATTGCCATCGACACTCTAAGAAGAAGGATAGGTAGGTACTAACTATTAGGTCGGGGTTTTTTATAGGTAGGTATCAAGTTGTAGTAAAATCACTTTGGCTGTACTGTTTTTATCAGGCTGGTTTTGTTACCGATGTAATGATGACATTTTAAAAAGTAAAAACGATTTCCCGCCATTTTTCTGTCTGCCAAAATGAGTGAATCTAACGAAGAAATTCGACTCATTTTGAAGTTTTATTACAAAAAAGGAGAAAATGAGACGCAAGCCGCGAAAATATATGTGACGTTTATGGACTTATCGCAGTGTCGATAAGAGTAGGTAGCACAAAGTTAGTTCAAGCTTTTTCAGTCCGGGAATTTTGATATCAAAAACGCAGCTCGCTCTGGTCACCCTATAAAGTTGATGCCATTTTTGAAAAAGTTTAGCAAGATCGCATATTAGTAAGTCGCACAGACAACTTAACCCCGGTAGGTAGGTAGTTACGACATAGCTGAAGAGTTAGGGGTTAACCACAAAATAGCTTTGATCCATTTGAAAAAGTGGGTACCTACACAAAAATGCTCGATATTTGGGTGCCGCTCGAGCTCTCTAGTCTTGAATTTGTAGGTATATAAAACACGAAAGGATTTTTTTCCCCGACTTAATAATACAACAGTTTGGGTGATGTCTAAGTTTAATTTCCAATAAACACAGATATTAACAATTAACTTTATTTTGTATACCTACCTACAAAGTCAATAGGTAGGAACTTACAACCTAATATCTTCAACTTCAGAGGTTCACTTTCGAACAATACATTTATTATGTACTACTTTACAAACAGCAGTCTTTGCTACTTCATCCTATTTCTCTTACGCCATCACAGCATGTCTGATGCCTCTATCAGCCTTTCTCTCTCTCAGTATTCACCTCATATCTATCCACAGTCCTTTATTTATTTATTTATTAAGACTTCTCGCACCCAATAATATACAAAGGCGGACTTAATGCCTTAGGCATTCTCTACCAGTCAACCAAGGGTGGTGAAGAGATAAGATGACAGGTGCTCTGTTTATGAGACGTTACTAACAATAATAATAATAAAAAATTAAAAAGATAACCTAAGTATTTATAAATAAAATAGGTAGGTATGCAAGTACCTAAACAGAATATAAACTTATAATCAGTGATCGGAGTAGGTAGATTGAACTGGGGTCATTGATCCGAAACGTATATATTACTATGGACATTCCTCCGGAATTGGTGGATTATTAAAAAAAAACCGGAACTTATGTAGGAATTGTATTCTGCCAGAGTGGAAGGAGTCATTTGATGATTTGCCATCCTCAAAAAAAAGGTAGGAATTGTAATAAAATGAGCAATTTTATTCTTTATTATTCTTCCTATTTTTATTATTCAACAGATAAATAATGAAATAATTTAGTTTTGATACCTTCCTTTAAATTTTGAATTGAGTAGTAATAATATCACTACCAACATTAACAATATTTAATTGAATCCGGAAATACCGGAATTACTTTCCGGAAAAATGGCTTATCCATGTTATTCTTTCTGTGTGCATTTATGATACAAGTACTAAAAATCAATCTACCTACTCCGATCACTGCTTATAATACACATACACATATTTACTATAATATATATACAGTAGAATCCTTTTATTATGACTCCGCCTATATTGACCAACCGCTTAAAATGAAGAAATTGCAGTGCGAAGTTTGGTTTTCATATAAAGTTAATTATAACAAAGTTCAGATATAATGACTTCGCTAATAGTGACATACCGCTTATAATGACCTATTTTTAAGAAATTATGTCCGGTTGTAATGACCGACATGATTCCTAACACCTTTACTCGTTTTCGTGACCCTCCCCACCCCCTTTCCCTGCGACGACGTTTGGTGCGTGCGTAGCGCGTGGCTGGTTTAAGTTCTCTTCACACAATATTGCTAGAGACTGTTTTACAATTTAAAGAAAAAACAAAACCAGAATTAAATTAATGATTTCTTATGTTGTAAAAAATTAAAAAATATGGTATGTACGTATTTCAATTTTTATTCTATGTTTTTAATATGTTTGCTTTGTGTCAGCTCATGTTTATATTTTTTTATTAATAGATAGATAGATACTGTAAATATATCTATTTGTAGTATTTATCTCTATTAAACTAAATACCTAACAAAAATAGGAAGTTGTTTATTTTCTAAGACTGATTTGTATGACGTCTGCTTAGTATGACGTGTTTGTCACTACCCTTCGATGTCATTATAAGCGGATTCTACTGTATCTACATTATACATATACTATATATCTACACAAAAAGGGAAGGAGGTAATTGAGATGACTCTACCAAAGGTACGATAGGTAAGGTAGGTCCTTTTACCTACAGCAACCTTATAGTAACGAGAATAAAGATCTGTATACAGAGGAAAATATCCGTTATGTGAAAGGATTGTACCTATATAATATACGACCCACTTGCACCGCCAATCGCTAAAAACGTTCAGCGATAAACGAGTTTAAACATCATTCATTTCTCTGTCATCTTCAATCAATTGACAGAAACAGAATTATGGTCTAACTTGTTTAGCGCTGAACGTTTTTAGCGATTGGCGGTGAAAATGGGCCAAGAAGGTAGTGTAGTTATATCATGTATTACACAATCCACCCATAGTTCCTTTGTTCGTCCTCTATTCTTACATTCTCAAAACTTATCACAACATGTCCCTCATTCCTCCTATTAATAATAATTATTATGTTCTATATTATTGTCCAGTTATTTAGTAAAATATTCATATAAACAGACTAAGTACCTACATACGAGAATACAAATACGCACCTTTTTATTACAGCAGTTATTAATTCATGCATGTATGGTTTGTGCCCTTCATTACCTGACCCTTCTTACAAAGAGAGGTCGGGTAATGCAGACCACTCAACTGTACCCACTTTAATATACACAAGTATAATTGACTTGAACCCTCTTACATTATTATTATTATTTATAAATGCATATATGACTCATTCAAGGTACAACCTAGCTTATAGCGTGACCTTTAATTAATAGCTTACAAAAATATATATTAACAGCTTGTTTCTTACAAAATATTCACAAGTCCATTTCAGTTCTGATATCTTGCAGCCAAGGGCGGATTCAGGGGGGGGGGAGGCACAGGGGCACGTGCCCCCCCCAAACGGTTTAAGTGAAATATAATCGAATCGTTTGGATGGACTGGCCTGAATGCGTATCCATCATGACATTGCTTCAATGGTGAACGCTGAAGAAGTACCTACTATATATTCAGCAGCTGTGGCGTAACTACTAAGGTTCAAAATAGTCAGTCAGTTCGTACTCGGGTACTGAGGTCTGCTAAGCCAACAATGCACCGGCCTAGAGTCGGCGAGAGGATTTCAAGATAACATATTATTATAGTGCTAAAAAGATAGCGCGCTCTGAGGGGCCTCGCGCGTCAAAAGATACAACTCATGTAAAATATATAGCTAATACTGTGAATGGTCAAAAGAAAAAATAACCAAACCAATTCGAGGTGGGGTGCTGAAATTATTGAGCTTGCTTCGCTCGCTCTTGCACCCCAGGGTCTCTTAATTCTTAAACTTTACTACCCTATGTCGACAAAGTTACTCTTAGTATCTATGGTCAAAAGAAAATCAATCCTATCCGAGGCGGGGTGCAAAAATTGCATTTTTGTTTGTAGTTATTCTTAAATGTTATTGAAAAAGAATAAATCCCAGAAACAACATAGTGCGATACTAGATGTGGGAGACACTTCTTGACTGTCTGGCCCATGTGCCCCTCCCAGAAATAAATCCTGGATCCGCCCTTGCTTGCAGCAATTATAACAATCTTAAGTTAGCACCAAAATAACGTCTGCAAATACCATATACTTGTAGGTATTTAATCTAAACAAAATTGCAGGCTTTAAACATAATAACTAGGTATTTACATATTATTAATAGTTTAGTTTGCACAACTATACGAAATGGCTAGCTATAAGTACTCAACAGTCATCAAATATTAATTTTATTATAGGTACTTTGATCGTAAACATTATATTCGACTTTATATAAGTAGGTATAGGCAGAAGGCCAATTAGATTCGTTTCAGCGTGACATAATGGGACAAAAAAAAAAAACTACAGCAATTTAATTTCTTAATTTCCACGTACAGACGCCAGCAGATCAAGCTACACGAATCTGTCAAATTTCTCCAAACGATTTTAAACCTTATAATGTTGTCGATTAAGTTTAAAATCGAATGAGAAAATCTGACAGTTTGTGGTAAGTTGATGTGCTGGCGACTGTACAAGCCTGGGTTCTGTCTGAGCCTACGTCATAGGTAAAAAATAGGGTTAATTAGGCGCCTAATTGGGATGGCTAGCATTAGACTATTTTCATTAATTAAAATTATTTCCTTAATTTAACATTATAGGTAGTTCCGGTAAAATAAGCTTAATTATTTTAACAATGCAAGGATATGTAGGAATAGATCGTCTAATTTAAAATGTCCTACAAGTTTAACAATTTCAAATTAGACAATATTATTATACTTAGATACCTTGTTATTGAGGTCGTGAAGGTACATTTCATGTAAAATCTGATTAACAGAGCAATTAGAATTAGCGACAAAAGTCGATTAACACTTCAGTTTTTTTAATCTTAATTATTGAGGTAGGTACTTAAATATTTAATTAAGTCTAATTGGAATAGAAGTAAAATTAGGACCTCTTCCTACATGTTTCGTCAAATTCATGGTATTGTGCGAACAACATTCATAGTTTTCCAAAATTCATATTTTAAGGATAAAATGGTCAAAACATACATATATCTTAAAAAAATTAGTTATTTGACTAACAAATTGTAAGTACTTACCTATTTAAGATAACATGATTTTAAATATAGTTTTACTGTTAAATACCTACTAAACCCATGTGAATAGTAAGAAATTATAAGTTATACCTACCTCAAAGAGACTGAGATAAATAACAATTAAATCACAATTCAGATTTGAAATACAAAGCTACCATTCTTCCAAGTCAGGATTCAATCGTTAACCAAAAAGCTAGGGTAACATAATATGTAAAAAAATGCATAAGTATTATTATTTTGTTCTTTCAACAACTTAGCATGGCAAATGACAACAAAATTGCTCAAACTATCTATTCTAATATAATAAAGCTGAAGTGTCTGGAACCACCAGTCGGATTTAAAAATTATTTTCGCATTTGATAGCCCAGTTCTTGAGGAAGGTTACAGGCCACTTAACATCATGCTAGGATCCTTAGGAGCCGAGCAAAAAGAAACATCAGAAAGAACGCTCAGCGAAAACGCAGTAAAAGCGTCGGAGGAACAAGAAATTTCATGCAAACGAAGTTCGGGCAGAAGAAATTAAAAATATAAAGTTAAGATGTAAATAGACACTTTCTAGCACCATATTTCCTTTTTTATTGTTTAAACGTTGCCCCACTCTATGAATTTCTCCTGTATTGTGGGTGCGTTTACAAACATTCAAACTCACATAATACACAAACAACCAGACTCAGAACAACTACTTGTAGGTCATACAAATATTTGTTCCGTGCGGGAATCGAACCCATTAATTAATAACATGCTTACAATGTAAATGGAGTGCAATGTTTTAATTCTTAAGTGCCCATACGTTATAAGATGTACCAGTTTACTCAACGATTACAAAGATACATCTTCGCTGTACAAGAGATATAAAATTAAAATGGCACTTTACTGTACATGTTGCACATGGAGTGATGTACACTGATTTAGATTAATTTAAAAAAGCTAGAATATAAATCTTATAACAACATACAACCCCAACATCTTTGCAATATCAAAATATAATATGAATGCCAAAAAAATATATATAAAATGTTATGGTAAGTAAATACCAACAATATAAAAATATTCTAATCACATATCCATATTGGGATTGAGTTATAATTTCTTTAGATAACTTAGCATGCAGAGTACAACATAAACAAATATAAAAAATAAGGCTAAGTTTGTGTACTTATGTACCAACAAAATAAAAATAACCTAATCACTACAACATTCAAAACATGCACCACAACACTCAAGACAGCCCGCAACATCATCTCCATCTACATTGATGTTGTCTGCAGACGGTCCATCTTCACAGCACCCAGTGCAACAGTCCCCGCTATCATCGCAGCAGTTATCGCAGCCAGTACAGTCGCAGTGGGGTGAACAGTCAGCACAAGCAAAACAGCACCACGTGCAGTCATCGGCCACTTCGTCAATTGTATCTATGATAGGTTCCTTTCTCTGCTGTTTTTTTTCCTCCTGTTCTTCATCAGGCAGATCATTCATCATAGGTTGAGTTGTTATTACTGCTGCGGCTTCATCAAGAGGGACGGGAATGTTTGCCATATTTTCCATGACTGGATTTGGTTCTGCAATGTTCATCGGTCTTATTAAAGGCTGAGTTGTAATTGCGTCACCCTCTGCTGCAGTTTGAGACATCTTTTTTGTACTTATCTGCTGTTGCAAATTCCTTTACAGGTGTAATTTAATTATTTAGTAGGTAGATGTTTATTTTTGGTGTATGGCTACAAAAATTCCCTTCTTTTTTCTTTAATATTAAGTTTTAGCAAGCTGGCAGACAATAATTATCCTCTTCTAATTTCTAAGTCAGTTTCAACCACCAAATATATTTCTGACTTATTTTATTATTAACTCAATACAATTGTAATTCAGTTAATTTAAAATTAATTCCCTCTCCAATTTTGTTATCTAGTTTTAGCACGTTTACAAAAAAACTTCTTCGAACGTCTTCGTTTTAAATAATAATCATCATCAGCTCATTCATTTGCTCAAGTTATTTTTGTAAGATCCGTAATTCGGCACTTCGGTACATAATATCAAAACATTTTGCACAACACTTATTTCTTTCTAGAATACACAGCTTATAGAAATCTTCATTTATATATTTTACTTGATAAAAGTCAATTCTATTTTTAAATAATATAAAATATGCAAATATTTTTCTGACTACGTCCAACACAACATATACGCACGAATTGCACACACACTACTCACAGATTGCAGTCAACTATCAAGTCAATTATACAGGTATTTTAATAATTAACTCAAATCAAAGCTAGACTTGAATCCATTCATTTGAATGTAAAACTAAAATATTTGACAGCACCAAACTTTGAAACGTCAAACTTAGTCATAAGTACGTTTAGTTTTCACCAGTCGACTTTCAAGTTTTTAGCTACATTATTGTTCATCAAACAAAATTGTTAATTATAGTGAGCGATGGTAGGCGGATTGTTTAACCCTAATTATTAAGCTTAATTAATGTTTCCGTCCGTTACAAATATAACAAATCAATCAAATTACCTGTCATTCTCAAACTCAAACTCAAAGCATTTATTTCAAATAAACCAACTATAGGCACTTTTGAATTGTCAAGGGGCCGGTCAGTCAGAAAGATGAAGCTAGTTACCCATTCCAAAGCGTAGTAGGTACCTATGAAGAAGAACGGGCAAGAAACTCCATGGACACTCTTTTAAATCAAAATATGGTTACAAAATATTGATTACATCGTTTATATTGAAATTATGCATGTGAGAACGATGCAGAACGTTAAAAGCGTCCGTAATAAAAAGACATAAGCAATTCAAATATTAAATTAAATTAAAATAAGCCGTGGCAGCTAAGAAATGACCAGTCCCCACTGACGGCGCCCGTTCACGAACATGACGCACGGATCAGCACCATTCAGCTCAACCATTTTGAAGGGAACTTAATGATCCAACACACACGCCACCACCAGCGAGACATTAGAGTGAGCATGACATACTCTCAGCCGCCAGGGCACATTCAAGTCATTGAAAGAGAAACCTATTAAATGATAGCTATATAGTAGGTACATAGTACTCACACATGTGCTATGCAATTATACAATACTAAAACATTGAATTTATACAATGCAAAGATAAGTTTTTAAAATCTTCAGCAGGTCCAACAGTAGTTTCAAATGCTAATCAATTAGTTTATGCGCCCTTGTGGAGCAGGACCAGCGTTGAGCCAAGCATTTTTATCAGTGAGGTAATCCCCCAACTTATAATATGCTTGACTGCATAGTGTGCGTTATAAACAAGATTTGAATATAGTTTCATTCAGTTGAAGAATATTGGGAGGTATTTTATTGTAACATTGAATAAACAGTCAATATTCATGCCATGTGTAAAAAAAATGAGATGCTAAACTGGTATCAAATCACCAGGATGTGAGGTGTGATCAAAGTCAGTTAATTCAGTTATTTCATCATTCACTGGTTCTTCTGGAGATCTCGCACCCGTAGGTAGTCAGCTCAATCAATTCAGCCTATCGCAATCCACTGTTGGACATGTCCTCTTCCTCTCCCTGTCGGTCCTATGCTACATTTGCCACCACACGACAGCACATCCTGCGGTTACTCAATAGTAGTCTAGTACCTACTAGTTACAGCAAACAGTACAATCACACTGTGCACAGCATTCCATACACCCCGTACAACAGCTAACACAGACTTCTGAATCGGTACAGCAACAGCAGCACCAGTTATAATATTCATTACAACAGTCGAAAAAGCAGGTTGTACAAATGTTACAGAATTGCAACAAACATAGGCTTAACCCAAAATTACTTCCTGCGCCTGGATTTAGATCGGGTTCGGTAATATTATAATTCAGACGATTTTCGTTTGTTTCTGGCTGGTAAGATTTTTTGGAGATGGTTGCAGTATCTTGTGGTGAATTCTTAACTCTATTTGGGGCATCCATGGCTTCTGTTAGTTGATTCATAACTCCATTTGGGACAGCCGAGGCTTCGTTTATTTGTGTCGTAGATCTATTTGGCGCATCCTTGGCACCGTTTAGTGGAATCGTGGCTTCATGTAATGAATTTAAGGGTCCAATTAGTTGATCGTCTTCATCAGTTGGGAGAATTTGGTGCGGATTTTGTGAATTCACTTCGCCGTTTTGGGGAAACATGGATTTCTTCAGCGGAACCGGAGTTATGTTTGGTGGATGTGTTTCATCTAGTGGAACTGGTGACCTTCTTGCTGAAGGCTGGTCGGTTATCACTTCAAATTATGTTGGAGGCAAAGTCATTTTTCGGCTTGTGTCCAACGATTGACGTAGGTTTAGTTTTGTGTGTAAAAAATCTAACAGAAAAAATCACAATTTCTTGACTGAAGAACTGTTTATTCAATTGCTCCGGTACAGAGATAGCCACAGCGTCACCACGATTGATTGCTTACATAAATCACGAATCACGGTTTTATTTTCCTTATTTCAGATTGTAACTAACCAGTATTTTGTTTACATTACACAATCGTTTTATTTCACTGTTCGCACAGTTCGCTTACTTATTCAGACTTCATCGGACCACTAACAGGACTATAACTGACAATCAGACTCATTTATAAATACAATGAGCGGGATTCCCAACAGTACCTAACCAGTAAATTCGTTACGAACTTAATAAAATATTTTTGTATAACTGCTGACTGCCGCTACAGGTAAAATATAAATATTATTAATATGATTATTATGATAACCTCTGACCCTGTGTCCTAATAAAAGCGATCGTCGCGTGAATATCATGAACTATCGCGTACCTAATCAAGTATTCGCTCGATAGTCGGTTTCGGTTATAATACAAGGACATGGTTCAGTGAAACCGAACCCGTCGTCACGCCGATAAAGAGAGCCTTCCGGTTTTCTGGCCCTGCAGTCTCGACGAATATAACGACAAAAATCGGTCGTTTAGTCTCATCGATGTCAAATTTCTTTAATAGATTTTCAACCTTATAAATTCGAAATAAAGTTGAAAATCTATTAAAGGAATTTGACAACGATACGACTTAGCGACCGATTTTTGTCGCTGTCTAATGTCGAGACTGCAGGGGCTGGATAAATGATTGCGTTGATCCCGTATTCGCGCGACAATCGCTTATATTAGGACACGGCCTGCCTTATCCTGTTTGCGGCCCCAAGGTCAAACATTTGTTTTTTTATTAATAACTTCTTTTATAGTAATGGCGAAAGTGTTGGGTTTTGCCAAACTAGACTAACGAGTTGATGATTCAAAATTATGTAGAAAGAAAAAAGGTTAGCTCGGGCCTACGTGTCAGTTTTGAAGTAGGCCATTACACCTCGAAAAAACGAGTTTGATATAGGTAAGGGTCTTTGCCCTGGAACAGGAAAAATAACTTTTAGTCCAGTTGTGAGATTACTCATTTGTTTTCCTGGTAAGCCTAGCGCAAAACAAGTATGTTGGCAAGTTACTACATACGAGTAGGTACTTAAGTAGGTACCCTAGTTTTCGTTCCAGAGGATAATATTTAAGGTACCTACAGTAATCAATATACATCAGCCCATGGACGAACAAAAAAAGTTGGACAGATTCTCGCTAGCAAAAAACTGTGTCACTCAAGTCGTCCAGAGGCCGTACTATGACGTGTTAAAGCCATTATTGTTCCAGCGTGAAAGAGAGACGGAGCTATATATGACCGATAGCACTATCCCTTTTTCTTAATGGAACCATGATGGTATTAGAACGTCATAGTAAGGCAGCAGCTCGCTGTACGTACAGGCACACGCACTTATTCACACATTAGTCGGTCGTCCATTACGCCACAGATTAGGATTACCCGCGCAAACCGCAACACTCAGACATAAATATTCACACATTATAAACAGTACTCTAATTGCGTAGCACACTATCTAACAATCTCAATAATTTTGAAGCTTATTTCTAATCCATTGCTTCATATGTTCGAAAAATTTGTCTGCTCAACAACGGAAATAACGCAATGAATGTTGTTGCACTGTCAAAATTAAATTACTCAGTTTTGTCTTAGCGGAGTTCCGCCCTACTTTTTTTTGTTCGTCCATGACATCAGCCCTATAGATTTCCGCTGATGCGTCGAGAGACTGGCAGAGATACATTGTATTCAAATGCTCTTCTCGCTGGTCTAATGGGTTGTGTTGTGGCAAATATTTCTATGAGCATTGCCTTTAATTCGAATTCAAATCATTTGTGGTAAGATTCACAGACCGTGTATTGACTGCTTTGCTAAGCAAAGTTAGCGTCACAAACGAGTATAAACATTATTCTAATTTTAAAGTTCAAATACATATGCGATGGCTGCTCACATTCACTTACGATTATGAACTTTAAGTTTATAATAATAAGGTTCATATTCGAAACGCGTAATTAGCGAAGTGAAGTCAAAATACGCTTTACGAATCTTGCCCTTACTGTTATTATCACATGCTATGAAAGGCAGATTACGAATTAGGTGAATATAATACCTACTATTGGCATCACATGACTGCCTCGTTGGGCAATTGGCGAGGTCCTGGGTTCCATTCCCGGGTCAGGCAGTGTTGTTGAGTTTTACCATCTGGAATTTCTCAGTAGCAGCCCGGAGTCTGGATTTGTGCCCGGTTGATAGCAATAGGTTCGCCCTCTATTACATGGGGCTTAAACATAAGTGACGAAACGTGGGTGTACTATAGATACACCTCCGTGGGTGTACTATAGATACACCTCTGCCTAAACCTTCGGGGATTACAGGCGTGATGTTATGTTATGTTATTTCATTTTAATATGTCCGTGACTACCGCAGGACCACCATCGCCAATCGCTTTCATATTTGGTAAATAATTAGTACTTAATTGGTACTAATTAGTACTCGAACAACAAAATTGGTACCTTAGTAGTTTTCGAGAAAATCGTATTTGAAGGTGGTCCTGCAGTAGTCACGCTCCCTTCAGCAGGGTCACCACCGGCGCCGAAACAGGGAGCATGCTACAGCTATTCTAAGTATACAAATAATTAGTACCCACAAATGTGATTCATTTCGTAAAAAAACAAGAACTGAAACATTTGTATTTACCGAGAAATCAATGATGATAACTTTCGCGCGCTATTTCAGCAGGACCACGGCTTTGAATATTGATTCTAGGTTTCAGGACCTTGTCGCTTCCCTCAAACCTGCATAGAAAATTAGTACCCTGCAAGATAAAATTAGTACTCAAAATTCTAAGTTAGTAGTCTAGTAGTTTACGAGATATACCATGCCATTGGTGGGGTGGTGGTAGTCGTCGGTGCTAAATTTTCATTTCAAGATTTCCCTATTAAAAACTCTGTGTTTTCTTCCCAATTTTATACAAAAATTAGTACTCCTAAAGAAGTTATAGTGACGGCTTCCCATTCCCTCTCGCTCCGTACCATGGCCTAGACCAGGGTCGGGCGCCAAAGACCGCCGCGCCACCGCCGATCGCCGCCACGAGGACACAGCGGTGCTCCGCCCAAGCCGGGCAGACCTCCACCGTATGCACCACCGTGTCCTCCGGTCGATCCACACAATGGTAACACCCGGGCGTTTCCTCCCGCCTTGTCCGAAACAGGAACCACCCGAAACAGCCATGTCCGGTGAGGACCTGCGTCAAGCGGAAGGTGAGGAGTTGAGGACGCCGTGGCGCCTTGCAATCCACTCCTCAAAGAGGAGACTTACCGCCGAAATCGTGGCGTGCCCACTGGTTCGATTCCTGTGTCTTGATTATAGAAAGTAATCAAGATTTACCTTATGTCCGGTAATTTACTGAGAATTGTCGGTCTTGAATAAGTGCTAGACTGGCCCTAAATTTTTGGAAATAAACCGAGGTTTTCGACGTTTTAAAGATTTATTATCAGAATTTTATTTGTCGCGCGACGAGCGATGCCTTGGTGTCACGTCGCGTGTCGCGCCTGTGTGCCTTTAAGCTCTTCCTATAAAATTCCTTCATTCCATATTAAATCTTTGAAACGTCAAAACCTGTTTATTTTCAAAAAAAAAATAGGGCCAGTCTGGCATTTATTCAATATTTGCAGACAGGCGCGTTTCGACTCCGGTAGAAAAATTCTATGAAGTTTTCATACAATTTTTTCCGCCAGAGTTGCGTCGCGCCTGTCTGCGGGAGCCATTAAGCACTTAAAACGTCGAAAAGCTGATAATTTTTAAAATTTTAGCGCCACTCTGGCACTTATTCAAAACCGACTATTCTCAGAAACGCTTTGAAGATTCCATTAAATTCACAAGCATTAGACGGTAGTGAGCATATATTGGAGGATGCACTCGAGCAGGTGAGGGGAAACCAAGCCAATAATCGGCTTAAAGTGGCAAAGAGCCAGTAATACCCAGAAAATGCAAGTGCATTTACTTACGTCACTACTTACGCGCAAACATCCAAATTATTGTTCTAAATACGATTGTTTATCGTACGTCTGTTTCGTGCGTTTACATACCTTATTTTCGGAAAGGCTTTTAGTGAAATCTTAGCTGAACCGTTGGTTCTAATTGGTAGAAATTAATTAGGAGTTTGGAAACAGCCCATGCTGTGGTATAAATATTTGACACTATAATTTAGCACCCTGTATTCCTGAAGGGTGTACAGGTGACAGAGGTGTACGGCCATCAAATGTGATAAGTAAACAGGGTCATGGGATATAGTTGAAGTTTAGTAAGAAATCGATGGATGTTTTTGAATTAAATTTAATTTGATAAATGATCAGTTTGTGTTCTATGAATTAAGGGGGATGCGCCAAGGTAGCCCGCGAAATTCAATTTTTCTTTCGTTTTTAGCAATTTGCAGGTCAGTATCAGGTTGTATGGTGATCTAAATATGATTCGCGACCGTAAAAAATATGGCTTTACAGAATTATAATCATTAGAATCAGCAATTAAACTCCTTAAGTTAGAATTGCCCTCAAATCTCATGATTTCATGAAATAGTCATTCAATAGGATAAAATGAACTTATAGAGATGTAATGCTGATTCTAATAATTCTGTAAAGCCATATTTGTTACGGTCGCGAATCATATTTTAATCAAAATACAACCTGACAGTGACCTGCAAATTGCAAAAAACGTAAAAATAATTGAATTTCACGGGCTACCCTGAAGGTTCCGCCTTAAATTATTTTTTAATCGAAAACATTAATTGGTTTCTTGCTAAACTTTAACTATGTCGACAACCCTGGTTACTTATCTTTTTTGGTGACTGTACCTACCTATAGTAGTAGAACTCCCATGTAAAAGGGGGAACCTATTGCCATTAACTTGGCACTACACCAGGCTCCGAGCTGCTACTGTGAAAATCCTGATGAAAAAACCCAATAACACTTTGCCTGTCCTGGGAATCGAACGTCACGCTCAGCAGTATCGCTTGCGACTACTTGACCAACGAGGAAAATATTCATTTCTAATTTTTAATTAAATTACTCTAGTTTAATAATTAGAAATTCTTTTGCAGGTACGGCCGACTACTTACATATCAATCTATAGGTACGTTTCCAGTATAAGCTGACCTCTCATTGTAAGAAAAGCCTACACAATGCGAGGTTAGATAAAACTGGAAATGTCGGCGTGTGTACCATTAAGTGTTTAGTTAATGCATTATTTTTAATTTAGGCAAAAGGAAGTCTTAGGAATGATCAGCTGCGGGATGTTACCACCAATTAAAAATAAATAATCTTATTTTGGTTGCACTGATCATCACAATTACCCATTATTGTTGTAAAAAATTATTGCATGGCAACACTGAACTAGATTATAAAAAGACAGCTGTGTTGTTCTAATAATTAAACCTTTTTTAATAAGTACATAAAAATACAACATACAAAAATGCACAACATTCAAGGTAGCTTATTTTAATATTAATTACAAACTTTTTAATTTTTTACATGGCAGGCCAAGCCTTCTACGTTATTTAAATAAATTGTAAATTGTTATAAAATTATTTTTATTATTGTACAGTTGACAAAAAACATTAGTAAACAGGCAGCGTACATACTATCTGACTACATAATGTATGACTTTAATTAATCCCTTGTTTTGCATGTATTAAACAGTCAAACCTTTGATATGATTTGTCGTGCCTCCTTTGTTGTCTGTTGCTGCAGAAACTGACCTAATTGTATCAATCAATAAGTAATTTAGGTGCAGACAGTCTTCTGGCATATTTTTGCAGATGAGTAAATAGGAACATGTTATGTATTCGCCAGTAGTGCATGCCAAAGCTGTAAACTAGGCTGTCCTTTGCTTATGTTAATATTTTTTACATAAAAACTTCCAAACATTAGTTTAAAAATATTTTGCAACAAAGCTGTAGCACCTAATATAACATATAGGCACATTTATGTGTGTATAACATTTAGTTATATAAAATACATTTTTTATCTTAGTACAAATTACCAGCCTTGTGCGTTGTTTATTTATTTAAAGGAACAGATAAAGCTGGTATTAATGTTTCCAAAATGATTCGAAGAGATTCTGTTGAACCCTGCTATATGCTATTTTTTAGGGTTCGTACCCAAACAAAGGGTGCCACCGTTGGCACCCTATTACTAAGCCGCCTCCGCTGTGCCTCCGTTTGTCTGTCTGTCAGCGGGCTGTATCTCATGTACCGTAATAGGTAGAGTTGAAATAGACAGAGTGTGTACTTATTTCTATTGCCGCTATAACAACAAACAATAAAAAATTAAATACAGTTAAAAATTAAAAGGGTCTCCATACAAGAAACGTGTTTTTGTCGGCTTTTTTTGCCTTGTGGTACGGAACGCTTCGTCTGAGAGACCGACTCACACTTGGCCGGAGTTTTAACGATTGTCTGGCAGTTTGAGCGCTTTATGCGGCATACCCCATCCTGAGCTACACGGTTACATAGTTACAAATTAATGCGTGCACTGACTGGAGCGGTCTACTCAGATCTGAGTATTTCTTTCCTTGTTTCTACTACAGAATATTTATCTGACGATTTATCGCAAATAGTTCAAATAAAAGAAGATGGCGCTCTATTTTAATAAAACAATATAATAGAAGAATAGAATATTATCTAACAATTAAGTAGGTACACAACAAGACATTGATTTTACGCGATACACATTTAAGTTAATCAAGCAAACAGCATAAGTAATTAGTTAATTACAATAATTCTTTTGCCTCATCCACGACAAACCAATATTTATAGGTCGCTAGAGAATTAGAAGATTATTCTTGCTCCCAATCCAATGGACTTTAGTAAGACTATTATGATTGATTTTGAATTTGTAGACAAGCGAAAATCAATCAACTTGATATTTGTCTCGTGGACAGGTTGCTTAGGGGGAAGCGCCATTGATTGATATTTATTCAATTGGGTTATATGAACTGAGAGGGTTGTATTGATGATTTTAATGATTATAATTCTGTCAATACATACTTGTTACGGTCGTGATCGCGAATCATATTTTATTCAACATACAATTAGACACTGAACTGCTAATTGCAAAAAATGTAAGAAAATTTTGAATTTTGCGGCTACCTGGCGCTTCCCCCTTAAGAACCCAGACACATTTTCGTCAACGTTTTCTGCTAATAGGTATAATTATTGTCTCCTAAGTACATTTATTATAGAATTACAGTAAAAGCATCTCAGAAAAAATATAGGTATATTATCTACTATTTAGTCATCACATCCCCCTCCTCCACAGTCACCCCCACCTGAATCACAACCACCCCCAGAATCGAAGCCTCCGCCACTGTCGTGACAATTTGAAGTATCGTGGCTACTGGTGTGATGGGTGCCCGAATCGTGATGGCTACTAGAGTGATGCGTGCCCGAGTCGTGATGGCTACTCGAGTGATGTGTTCCTGAGTTATGGTGGTTACTCGAGTGATGCGTGCCTGAGTCATGATGGCTACTCGAGTGATGCGTGCCCGAGTCGTGGTGACGACTCAAAGGAAGCGTTGCCGAGTCGTGACCACTCTTATGCTGAGTTGAAGAGTTGTAATCATCATTCGAATTTGACATCAAGTCATGTACGGGCTCGCTAAGTTGATTTCCAACTCCCACATGCGTGTGTTGCGCCGAGAGACTAGTTATGCCCCAATCGTCGTTGTTATCCGTATTGTTGTCATAATAACTGCCTCCGGAGTTCTTATATCTTTTATTAGTGATCCTTTGGTTCCTCTCCCTGGGTTTATCTTCACAGCAGTCGTTCAAAGAATTCGCACAGCAATCACAACAACTCTCGGTACAGTTTTTGATACCCTGGCAACACATTGATAGAAGTGTGCACACGAATAAACAACATCCTTTTTTGTTTCTTGTGTGGATACAGCAATCGTCGTGTTGTTCGCTGTCTATTCTGTGGACCCTAGGTGGGTTATCTGCACTATTGCCCTCTTGCATTGCCGTCGGTTGATACGGCGATGTAGCCGACGGCTGGGCTGATATCACATGCGACATTTTATTGTTTGTTTGGTACTGTACTTAATTTATTCTACGTCTGTACCTACGTCTGGCCGCTCCCGACTCGAAACATGACGTAATCGCTCGAAATATCCTGTCCTGTTTCGTAAATAGTAGGTTTATTATTATTATGTATTAAATCACACTGTTCACTCACAGTTTTTATGAAAAGTCCTTTGATAAACTCCAACGTCAATGTTGTTTACTTTATATATCACTGAATAAACACGTTCTTCAAAACGGCAGCCCTAAAAACTGGTAAACAATGTCACTTTGTCCTTCAAGACTTGAATTTGCTATTGAGAACACGTATTTCACTTAATTCATTATTCTTAACGTATTGCTCGACGCTGAGGCACAATAATACTGGACGGGAATAGCCACGCACGCCACGCTACGGTCAACTTATACAAGTTAACGTGGCACTCACACATTGAACCAACGCTGTCTGTGGTAATAATCACTAACTGTGAAACGGGTCTGACTCATCAACTAGAGCCACGGAGTAGGAAAACAAGCCTGAGTTCTATTCTACCAAATGTGTTGGAGAATCGACTCGTTTTGTAGTAAGCACATACTTATTTAGCACATGGTATTTATCGCAGTTGAGGAATGAGGTACCTTTCTGCTTGTTTAATACAAGACTTACAGTTTGTTATTGAAACTTGGGAGTGCAACTAGTGCATGAACACAGCCGTGTTAATTTTAATAAAAATGTGTACCTAGTCGTGATGCTAAATATTTATTTGTCGTAACAGTATTAATTTCTCTACAATGGTTAAGGAATACCTGTCAATAAAAAAGATGAATTCATAGTAATAAAATATTACTGATGTATGTCTTGTGACGTGACGACATAGGTATCTAAGAAATGCAGTTTGCGTAACACAGCTAATTGGACTTCATTTAGAACAATAAAGCTTGCCAGTCATATTCGTACGGTAGCGCAAATTGCATTGTTAATCGAGCAAAATGTGGTAATTTAAAAACAACGCTTGCAACACCGACATCGAAAAGTCAAATTCAAAGTCATTGCGCCAATTTAAAGGCGCTACAAGTACCTATAATTCAATGTCTTTGGGCGATTGTTTTGAAATTTATAAATAGTAGGTATTCATTTATTATATATTTAAACTATAGATACAAATAAATAAAATTGAAGTGTCTTTTTGCAATGTCAAACTAACAGCTTTTTAATAAATGCATATGAAAGTATACACGGTAGGTACCGTAAAACGCTGTAACATTGCCTCGCATACCCAACTTTGCCAATTATATAAATTTACCAATATCTTTTTAAATATTGGTTGTAGCAACTTCAAATTGTTGGTAGTTATTTAAATCATTACCTGGCAACACGAAAAACCCGCCGCCATGTTTGTTTCCTTTAAAACCACATGACAGCGAGTTGTCAAACGCAACGAGTGATAGCCGGCTTCGAAGCTACGCGACAAACTTTTTCGGTAAGTCCATAAATATTTACAATTTCGACAAAGTTTCGATATGTATATGTTACTTGTAAGTTATCCTATAATTCTGAATTAATTTTGAACGTTTATTGTGACAAATAAAAAAGTTATAAATATTTCGGCAAAGTTGTCACAATCATTTCGATCTTGTATACCCAACTTTGCCTGAGCTAGGGCTGTCGCTAGCACCGTTGATTACACAACTGCTCAAAAAAGGAGAGTAATGCTTTCAGCGTTCATATGTGGATGTGGTTATATGTATGTTTGTGGCTTTTTTAATTACCATAACTTCTAAACGGCTGAATTGATTTAGATTTTGTGATATCGTTAAACATCATCTCGAGTGAGATAGGGTAGTTTTTTCCGGTAGGTAGTCGGGTTAGTTAAAATCTTAATTTTGGTAATGGTTTTGCTGTTGGTATGAAATGCATGTTGCATAACATTATAAAACAAAGCTTATCATTTGTACCTACATTAAAAATGAACTTCATATGTGTTGTAACCACTCTGTTGAGACACATTTAGCAGCTACACTAACAGCTACTATAAACTGCATGATTCCTAATATTTCAGTCGTGGTTTCTTTCTTTTAGATTAAAAATGAGAAACAGAAGAAAGCCAGGGTCCAGGCGGTATAAAGATTATGAAGATAGTCTTCTTAATGTTGCTGTAGAGCTCGTAAAAAATAAAAATTTGTCAAGTTACCAGGCTGAAAAGCAATTTGGGATCCCACGGCGAACTATTGCTAATAAAGTTAAATTAGTTCATTTGAAAAAAATTGGTTCTCCGGTTAGAATAAGTGAAGAAGACGAGAGAAAAATAGCAAATGCCCTAATACTTTGTGGAGAATATGGGTGTCCACTGACTCGTCTTGAGTTGCGTATGATAGTACACAACTATTTAGTTAATAATAATAAATCTTGGATTTTTAACGACAAATTACCAGGTGAAAGGTGGGTTCGAGATTTTCTTAGTCGCCACAAAGAGAGATTGACATTGCGATCTACACAAAATATAAAAACTTCACGCGCTGCTAAAACAGTAAGTGAATATGAGGAATATTTTGAAAACCTTAAAAAAAGTCTTGCGAATGTTGAACCACATAACATAGTAAACTATGACGAGACTAATTTATCAGATGACCCAGGATCGCAAAAATGCATCTTTAAAAGAGGAACCAAATACCCAAACAAAATTTTGAATAATTCTAAAACTGCTATATCAATTATGTTTGCTGCCACAGCTTCAGGAGAACTTATTCCGCCGTATATAGTATATAAATCTGTGCATTTATGGACCAATTGGTGCGAAGGTGGGCCGCCAGGTTCAAGATTTAATAAAACAAAGTCCGGATGGTTTGATACCGACTGTTTCGAAGACTGGTTTAATAATATGATTTTACCCTGGGCACAAAAAGATCGAGACCCAAAAGTTTTGATTGGAGATAATTTATCATCACATTTGAGTATACAAATTATAGCTAAATGCCAGGAAAACAATATAAGATTTGTTTTTTTACCCCCGAACTCAACGCACGATACTCAACCCCTGGACGTTTCTTTTTTTAGACCGTTAAAAAGAGCATGGAAAAATATTTTACTAGATTGGAAAGTCAGACATCCATCGGCAAATTCCTTGAACAAACAAATATTCCCAGAATTACTCCGTACATTAATTGATACAATAAAAATGAATTCAGATGCAATAATCAAGAATGGGTTCAAGGCAACAGGTATATACCCCCTACGACCAGAAGCAGTATTAAGAAAACTTCCAGAATATAAAGAAAACAGGGAACCACAAACGACCATCGACGAAACTTTCTTAAACTTTTTGAAGGACTCCAGGTCACCGTCTACCAGCAACACTACAAAAGGACGTAACAAAAAAATATGTACACGACCAGGAGAATCTGTTTCTACAGATGATTTCAGATTGAATTCCAATAATAGACTATCGGAAATCAATGAAGACTTAGAGGCAAATGTTAATTCTGTTATTTTCCCTGGTACTAGCACCAGTGTAGACAAAAACTTACACATTTCAAAAGACCGCTTTTTGTTCCGTAAATCACCTGTTGATAAAATAAATACCATTTCTGAAAAAAGAAAACAAATAAAAATACTTTCCAATATAGTTTTAAATTCATCAAATAAGCAAAACGATCACGATTCTAGCAGTTCGTCAGTATCGTCATCATATTCTTTACACGATGATTCCGATGATGATCCATTTATACCCTCTAATAGCGACACAGAGAGCGTTCATGACAGCGATTTGTTTTCAATGGAAGAAGATAAGTCTTCTAATGATAAACTAGAAACTGGAGAGTACGTTCTGGTTAAATTTTTGAACAGCAAAAATGCCAAATATTATGTGGGTAAAATAATTGATTGTAGAGATAACGAATTCACAACGAAATATTTGAGAAAAAATTCAAAAGGATCTTTTTCATGGCCCCTAGTCGATGACATATCTGTAATTACACTGCTCGATATTGAGAAAAAATTACCTAAGCCCCTAGTTGGTCGTCGTGGTGAATTAAAATTTATTATAGACTGCAAAATTCCAATGTCAAATATTTATTAATCCGTTATAAAACATTTTACATTGAATGTAACAATAATCAAAAGACTAAAGAAACCAAAAAGTGTGATATTATGTTTAGAATAGAAGTAAGTAATTGATAGTGGCGCTAGTTAGCTTCTTTCCCTTTTATCGCTTGACTGTGCTAACAGAATCAACATAAGCTCTCTCTCTAGTATAGGTATGTCATGTGTCAATACTCACAGAACAGCTCAGCTTATAGTAAGACATTGTCACTGACTTACGGTCGACTGTTCTATATTTACAATTTTGATTATTTTGTAACTAGGTAAGACCTAAACAAATAGGCACGAAAGAACACCAATGACAATGTTTAAGTTTGTTTTAAGATTTTTGATAAAGATTTATACCTGATTTGATTATTTTGTACTATGTGTAGTAGGTTCTAAGTACCTACCTATTTTTTATCTTATGAAGGCGGGTCATGTGACTTTTAAGACTGATTATATGGTTGAAAGTGGAATAATTTACCAACCTTAATGAGATAAAAAGACTATAGGTACAAACAAACCAAACCTCAAACATTAAATAGGTGATGTCAATGAGAATAGTTTTAAGCTCTAACTTTTTATAATAGATTTTTGTTAAAAATTTATAATGTGGATTATTTTTATAAGTACTTACTAATACTAACCAAAATAAATACTGGATGTTATACAATTTAATTTCTTTCTTTATAATTGATGAGAATACAATTTCATTTTAAAATACAGTTTTATATAATAAACAGTATTAAACACATTTTAGGTCGTTTTACTCCATAGTGTATGCGACAACCCTAAGCAATATCAAATAAAGTATGAAACTAACAGCAAAGTCGAACACAACATTGCCTAGCATTGTCTCTAGTGGTATAAGCAAAAAGTGACTGTTTTGCAATTCTTATCCTTATGTCCCATTAATAAGGGTTAACTTCAAGTGCAGGAATGATGTACTTAAGTTGTTTAGAGTGTCAAAATTGAAGCAGGCAATGTTACAGTTTTGTGGCCCAACTTTGCCTAGTGATTAAGACTGTTATATTTCGAAAATGAAACAGAGTAATCATAGTTCTAAGTACACTGCCAATGACCATTAATATAAGCTTTATCCCCAACCTGACAAGGGTGAAAATTGATTGTAATTTTTCGAAATATGTCAATGTTTCTATAAAACTACGGCAAAGTTGCAGCAGTTTACGGTACTTATAACAAAAAAAAACAAAAAAATGGTCTGTCTGTCTGTCTGTTTGTTCCGGTTTATCTCCGAAACGGCTGGACCGATTTTGACAGGACTTCCACTGCTAGATAGCTGATGTTATAAGGATTTTTGTCCCGGTAGCACATTCCCGCAGGATAATTTCCATCATCCACGCGAGCAAAGCCGCGGGCAGCAGCTAGTTAACATATATGAGTAGTTTCACACTCGAAATAAACAATTATTTTGCATCAAAACTACTTAAGGCGGAACCTTCAGGGTAGCCCGCGAAATTCAAATTTTGTTACGTTTTTTGCAATTTGCAGGTTGTATTTTGATTTAAATATGATTCGCGACCGTAAGAAATATGGCTTTACAAAATGATAATCATTAGAATCAGCTATACATCTCTATGAGTTCATATTACCCTATTGAATGACTATTTCATGAAATCATGACATTTGAGGGCAATTCTAACTTAAGGAGTTGTATTGCTGATTCTAATGATTATAAGTCTTTAAAGCCATATTTGATACGGTCGCGAATCATATTTAGGTCACCATAGAACCTGATACTGACCAGCAAATTGCAAAAAACGTAAGAAAATTTGAATTTCGCGGGCTACCCTGGCGCATCCCCCTTAAGTACAGCAAACTACATTTTATGCAGCTGATGATTGCCGCGCCCTCTTTAAAAAGTTAAGAGTAACATCACCGGAGCATACTGGCCCACGGCAAGACGAGGTGCTTACACTGCTGTATCCCGAGCCGGACGCCCACATAGGTAGTATAGGGTCAACATTCAGCATGGGAACCATCGATCACTGTTAAAGAACTACTAATAAAATCTTTAATATTGATAGATGATGGAAACAAACAAGAGCAGCCTTGCGACCATTGATAAATGAGTGGATTTTTTCGGAGGTCTTTGAGAGACAGTCGTTTCATGTGTTAAATATATCCTTTGTCTTTATTATTTTGTTTGAAGAATTGTAATAAATATAAAGTGGTTTCAATTAAAGTTAATGATCTAAGTACATATCTAGTTTATAATGCTTTGGGTGAGTTGTTCACATTGACCCTTATACCTACTCATTGTAGCTGTTGATCACCACGGCAGCAGGGTGTGGTTGGATGTGGAGCTGTATCACAAATTACGCTTCTGACCTCTGTGCCCCTAAATATGCAGCCATAGTGACTTCTGCGCTGCCACGCCTGCTACTGATAACGCCGTGGAACTGTGGAAGAGGCGAAGTTTTCGGCCAACAAGATCTGAGAAGTCGTGTCAGCGACACGAAGAAGAGGAAGAATATTGCTAACGCATTATTCCTCGCTGCGGAACTACGGTCATCTACATAAAGGTGCAAACACGGTTAGAAAAAAGAGAAGGACTCCGCGCCACGCGGTATAGTGCTTCGCTTTCGATATGTGTGGCGCGGAGTCCTTTTTTTTCTTGTCCGTGGGTACTAAGTTATAGTACCTACATAATATACACACACACACATTACACCGAAGACTGTTTGTACCTTCATACCTAGGTATTTATTATTTTTATATGTTAACATAGCTCGGGACCATGGGATCTCGGTCCTTTGAAAGGCGTACGAGGGTCCAAAGCCAACTCGCAGAGGCCCCTTAGACAATTTTAAATGGAATGAGGTACCAACCGACGATTATCTTATCCTTTTCATAAGTACAGTTATGCAGTCAGAACCGTTGCTTTTCAATTCACTCGATAGGAGATTTGAGAACTTATAAAATTTTATGAGCTATTCACTGCTTTTTAGAATTGTCTTAGTCTGTTTCCTAGATTTGTCTAACCAACGGGGGTTAGCCAAATCTTGAAAACTGCATTGTGTGAAATCGCACTTACGTCGGTAGCAAATAATTATGGTGGTCTTTATCCTGTAGTGAGACCAACACCTACCGTTATATAGAAATCCCATTATTTGATTTGAGTCACATACTTACACCTAGAGCCTCGTGGCTAACTAACAACAGCCCATGGGTCGATCGCGCTTGCCGCGGTACGTCCGTGGATGGGTGACCATTTTTACATACCAAGGACGCTCCGTGCCTCGGAAAGCACATTAAGCTGTTGGTCCCAGCTATCATTCGTACATCTTTGACAGTCGTCACGGGTCATCAGAAGCCCGAAAGTTCGACAATCAGTCTTACCAAAGGTGTATCATGTTACCCAGTAACTGGGTTGTGGAGGTCAGATAGGCAGTCGCTACTGGTGATCAGCTGCATTCGGTTAGAGTCGCAGCCGACCCCAACATGTTAGAAAAAAGGGTAGGCAGATGATGATCCCACATAAGTACTCACATCAAAACTGTCTAGGGATCAAGGTATTTAAAAATAAAATGCCGTAATGAAATTAAATGTCTATAAAGTGTTTTCTTAATGTACTCGTAGCTAGATTGACGAAGTATTATTGCATTAATAAAGACATCGCGATTTTTGCTTAAGCTGGATTTTTCATGTTAGTTAATCCTGACATTAAAATGTAATAAAAAGATAAAAGTTTTAAAGGTTTTTATTTTAAATAAACAATTAGGAGTATGTATTTCCGCCGTTAACGCGCGATTTCGTCGAGCAGTAATTTGTATGTAACGATCTTGTCTGCGTGTGGTGATGCGAGCTCGTCCTCCATGTCGCTCTGCCACGCTGCCAGTGATGCGGTAACACGTCAAAAGTCGACTTGTAATATAAGACACTCTGCGTAGTGCCCAGAGAGAATTTTGTATTGCTTCCACTCAGAAGTATGGCAGAAATTCTGATTTGGTTATTGCAGGATTATAAAGGAATATCACTTGACAGAAGATTTTCATCTTTTGACCAAAATTCAAAACCCTTTTCAAATTACGAAATTTATTAAAAATAATCCATAGGAGTTACAAAAATATAATAAAAAAAAACAGATTTTTAGTAGCTAGCAAAAACGCGCTTGATCCCTAGACAGTTTTGATGTGTGTACGAACCTGTACCTACGAATAAAATCACTATTCCTCATTCCTGCACCTTGAAAATCCCAGCATTGTTAAAAGCTTATTATAACCCTATAAATATATCAATAACTTGGTTATTACCTACTGTTAGTCTTTGCCATCATATTATTTTCCTCAAAGAGTAATATTAGTTGATGTTCCTGTTAGACGTTCGAAACCACACATTATTTGTGAATCTTTTTCGACCGGCCATTCTCGTGACAAAGAAATAATGGTGCCGATTCTCTTGTCCACCGAACTAAAATATCACTAAAATTCCTTACTTTTGGCTGTGAGAATCTTAAAGCTATTCTGCAAAAAAATACCTATCTCTAAATTTAAAAATAATTTTGACGCAACAAAAATTTAATTTGACAATCGCGACTCCACGTGGTACCTACTTCTTTGCCCTACCCCGTGTTTTTTTTTTTAGAGCCGGTGTCGTGGGGCAGCGTCGACATGTTTTTTATCGAATTTTTCACTTTTTGTATGGAAAATATGAACAAAAATATTATCTACATGTAGAGTTTTACGGGTTTAAGGATTTCACACAGGAGGTCGAAATGTTCATTATCTTTGTGATAGGACACACCATATTCGAGATATAAGCAAAATAAAACAAAAATAAAATACAGTAGGTTATATTTCATGACAATTAATTTTATTCCACACCTTTTTCACTAAAATACTAACTCAGTGCCATCTTAGTGCTGTCAATCTAAAATAAGTTTAGTTAGGTTGTGTCACTTTAGTATATTTCAGATTGAGAAATCGTCGTTTGACAGGAATAAATAAAATTTTAGTGATTTTTAGTCTAGTTTAGAGAGTTTTGTGACAAGAGAATCGGCACCAATATCAAGCTAGGTATACATTTCTTAAGCTGGCCTCATATTGTGTAGACTTTCCGTACATTAAGAGGTCAGCTTATATTGGAAATGTATTGCTTGATAATGTCGTTACGTGTTGCTTGATAATGTGTAAGTACAGTCGCCCAGCACATCAAGTTACCACAAACTGTCAGATTTTCTCATTCGGTTTTGAACTTAATTATCAACATTTTAAGGTTGTGGGTGTGCTATACGTACACCTCTGCCTAACTCTTCGGGGAATACAGGCGTGATGTTATGGTATGTTAAGGTTTAAAATTGTTTGGAGAAATTTGACAGTTTTTTGACCTGCTGGCGACTGTACATAAGCTCGTAAATTTTATTTATTGTAGGTACAAAATGTGTTTTGTTTTACTTCGTGATATTTTCCTGTTTTTATAGGCATTAATTAATTACCTACCTATTGCAATGTAACATAAACATATCATCACGCCTGTATTCCCCGAAGGGTTAGGCAAAGGTGTACCTACCTATAGCACACCCACATTTCACCAGTTATGTTCTAAGTCCCATGTAATAGGGGGCGAGCCTATTGCCATCAACCGGGCACAAATCCAGACTCCGGGCTGCTACCGAGAAATTCCAGATGGAAAAACCCAATAACACTTTGCCCGACCCGGGAATCGAACCCAGGACCTCATGCTCAGCAGTAGCACTTGCGATCACTAGACCAACGAGGCAGTAACTACTAAGCAAGTAAGCACTATTGCAATGTGATTTACCTATTAGATGAAATTAAAACGGTTTATGCCGAAGGTACGTGTTTGCATTGTTTGCTTGAAATAGTTGACTTGGTTTTACGTACCTACATACGAATTAGGCATTTAAGTATACTTGCTATAATGCACGTAGGTACCTACTAATTGTTTTTTCCTTTATGTGCCTACCTAGTATTGCGTGCTTCCCAGAAAAATCTTTTTTTTTTAAATTAGCCTACCTTGTTCCACTGCTGAGCAAAAGTATCCTCCAAATCCTTCCAGGCGTCTTTTTCCAGAACAACCTCGATCCAACCCTTGCGGTACAGAAATACGAATGTCAATTTATATGAATTGTATTTTGTATAAAAGCAATTCGTTGCTGGCTGACCGTACCAGGAACCACAAACGCAGATATTCCAAATATAATCATAATCAATATATATTAAAATGAATCCCTATTTCCCTTGGTCACGCCATCACGCGTGAACGGCTGGACCGAATTCACAAAATATTTTTTTGTTGTTTTCGTTATTGTCAGGAGAAGGATCTTATGAAATAAAATAAAATATAGAAGTTGATCGGAACGTTACAAATTTTAAGAAAACTTAACGCCAATATTAATTTTTTCATAACTGTCAGCGATTGACAGAATGCGCGCTGCAAATATCGTTTAACACAGATGGATCGGTTGATAAATGAGTCGATAGTTTTAGTTTTAGTCAATAGTCAAAAGTAAAACTAAACGACATATGACATTCATAGTTAAGACAGGACAACGTCTGTCGGGTCAGCTTGTTTAAAAATAAAAAAATATGATAACTTAATTTTATTAGGCACTAACCTGCGGGGTAATTAAGTAACACACTATCAGTAGCAATGGCTTTCATTTTGACAGTTCAACAACATTCATGTCGGTATTTATGTTGTTGAGCAGACAAATTTTTCGTACATATTATTATGAAGCTACGGATTAGCAATATCCTTCAAAATGATTCAGATTAAGATTGATAGTTTGATATGCAATTAGGGTGCTCACTATATACTTACAGTGGGCATTTATACATGGCCAAGACATATAAAGATCTTATAAAAATGGACAATTCTAATTCATGACTTAAGTTGTAAAATATTAAAATGACTAAGAAGATTTTTACAAAAAACATAATAGCTTCTGCCCGTGTTGTCGCCTACGTGCATGTCAGAAATTATCCCACGGGAACGTGCTACCAGGACAACAAGTAGCCTATAATCTTCCCCAGGTTGCCATCAATCCCCTTGCCAAATTATATCGAAATCCGTTCCGTGGTTTAGGCGTGAAAGGATAATATACAGACATTTAGGTACTTTCGAATTATAATAGTAGCATGGATAAAGAAAATCTGTTACCTATTTTAAGTTTCCTAGTTTTGTAGAATAACTTAAAAAAAAAAAAAAAAACTAGTAGAACACAGGTATCTAGTATTAATGTATTTTTTTTTTGCATGCCGGAGTCAGACAAAATATGTTCTCTACATTCAGGCTCCTTCAACAGGCACGACTTGCGACGCGACACAATAGCACCGCTAGTCGCGCGACAGGCGGTGCCTTTGTGTCGCGTCGCGTGTCGCTCCTGTTTGTAGGAGCCTTTAAACCACCAACTTTTACAACTGGTAACGCCTGTAATTTTTGCAAATAAATTATTCTTGTTCTTAAATAAAAATAGGAATAATAAAAAATAAATAAAAAATAGGAATTGGTCTCGGTCGGGTAAAAGTGTTATTGGGTTTTTCCATCTAGAATTTCTCAGTAGCAGCCCGGAGTCTGGATTTGTGCCCGGTTGATGGCAATAGCCTCGCCCCCTATTACTTGGGACTTAAACATAACTGGCGAAATGTGGGTGTGCTATAGGTACACCTCTGCCTAACCCTTCGGGGAATACAGGCGTGATGTTATATGTTGTTATGTAAATAAAAATCACAGACATTGATTTTCCAAATATTTTATTTTATAAATTAAAAATATTATAACCTAATTAGACACTGACCATGTAGCAATTATGTACAATGGGCGTTTATACATGGCCAAGACTTATAGATCTAATAAAAAATGGACAATTCTATAATATGACTTACGTTGTAAAATATAAAACTGACTGCTCGAATGAACTTGAGAAGCACTGAAAGGGTAGCTGCAGATGTCACAATATTACACTTTTTAAGCGGTTTCTCATGAAACTAGCTAAAGCTTTGGTAACCTAGGAAACCGGTTTCGGCATTTTATAAAGGCCCTCGTGAAAATCTGTAATATTTACCAGTATTTCACATAAAGGTGTCAAAAAACGATCTGTATTTGGACATACGTTATCGTGTGAACGTTCACCGCTTTCTAAGGAAACTAAAGCTTTAGGCCGAGATTATTAAACGTTACTTATCATGTTACTGGCTTTGATATTTCCCCGTCTCTATCTTGCACTTGTAGTTTGGCAGTTGTGCGACCGTGACAGGAATAATGGTTAGCCAATCCACGTGCTAAGTAAAGATCACGGCTTTAGTACGATTTTATCAGCGTGAGACCGTCGAGAATAAGACAATTTACTCGTTGCTCTTGCGGCCAAAGCTGCTCTGACTACCACCGAATTCAAATATTCTTAAGTTTTTTTGCAATTTTCAGATCAGTATCAGGTTGTATATTGATCTAAAAATAATCGCGGCCGTATCAAACATAGCTTTACAGAATTATAATCATTAGAATCAGCAATACAACTCCATAAATTAGAACTGGCCTCAAATGTCATGATTTCATGAAATAGTCATTCAATAGGGTAATATGAACTAAGAGAGATGTATTGATGATTTTTATAATTGTAATTCTATGAATAAATATTTGTTACGGCCGCGAATCGTATTTTATTCAATATACAACCTGACAGAGACCTGCAAATTGTGAAAAACGTAAGTATTTTGGAATTTCACGGGCTACCGGAGCGCATCCCCCTTAACTAGATTTTCTAACTCACGAGATGATGATGTCTATGATCTGCGTTAAGCCTCAATTATACGATGCAAGTTTTTTGCCGATGGGATACAATAAAATTGAAGCAACAAATGACTTGCATCGTTTAAAAAATTTATTGTTGCAACTTATCGTATGCCACAAGCAATTACATCGCACCGTGTAAATCAAGCTTTAGCAGTCGTACAGTTACCTTATGAAAACGTTCATCAATTTGGACAGTGTCACATTAGACTCGTTACTTGTTAATCGATTTAATACGTCACATTTTTGTCACCATTAGCATCGTATAAATATGATAAGGTTCGTACAGCGGTACAAGGATCTTGTGACGCGTGGCAAAATCGGAACTTAAGCCGCCATCTTGTTTTTAACAGTCTTAAAAAAAAGGTGGAGGTACTCAATTCGACTGTATATTTTTTTTTATGTGTGTTACCTCGGAAGTTTTTTCTAGTTGAACCGATTTTGATGATTCTTTCTGACGTGATAACGTCTTATAAATCGATGAACGCCGGCTGCACGCAAGAAAAACCATGACTCATTGTCACGTTCCGCCTGAGAAAAGCGTGCAAGAGAGATCGCGGAACCAGCGATAGAGAGGCACGATCGGCCTAAGCGTTCGGTTTGTGGCCTGTATCTCTCTTCCACTCCTTATGACGTTATCACGTAAAATTATCGTCCGTAAACTAACTTCCCTGAATTCCCTGAATTTAAGTATTTCGCTCTAAGTATAGTAAAAGTATACAGGTTGTACCAGAAACGTGTGGTCAAATTTAAGGGTGTGGTACGGATTATTAAACTGTACCACTTTCTCCATGGGACCGACATCGTAATCGCGAAAAAACTTATAAAGAAAAGTATAACGAAATTAAAATTGAGACATCTACAACCACCCAGATGAAATTATAAAATAAATAGCCCACAGTATTATTATTATCTATATGTCTAGAATGTAGTTCGGATGTATAAGATAAGTTAAGACATTTATTTATTAAAAATTATTGTTTAAAATGGATGTTATATGTTCGAATAAAGACGAGGACTCATAGTGCCTTTTTACACGCTTTGGCTGCTATGTTCACATTTTACCCGGTTTTTTCAAACATTTCGTCATCGGTTACCCGGTTAACTGGCAGCCAGAGCGATAACCGGTTTCTGAAAGGCTCATCAGCACAAAAATAAACTAAGACTTAAAATCATGTCAAGTGATTAGATTGGCTGTCGTTGTTTCAGTCAGCCAATCACAGCAGTTTATACAACGTCAAATGAAATAAGCTAACAAACTTCACAGACGAGGTTATCAGTATTATAAAAACGATAAAACAAAAAATAAATATTTTCAAACCTCAAAATGTTAATAAGTACAGTCCGATTCAAATTTTAGGACGGCTCTGAAGTGCGCTACTCTCTGCGCAGTACCTCAGCCCTCACCGCCGCTGACACGTGAATTTGTTACTGCGCAGCGACTCGCCTCATGTTCCGCACCGCGGCCGCCATAAAGTTTGAATCGGGCTGTAACTACAGCTGATTACGGTGTGGTCGATGGTCGTGTGTCTTGAAATTATTTATTTTAGTACATGTAGGACTTACAGCTAATAATAACGGACAAAAAAGGAAACATAGTCACCAGAGAGCCAATTACAAATCCTCACGTATAGACTTATAGTAGGTAATAATCTATGGTGTGAGCACAGTCAAAAAAGTAAAAAAAAAAAAACTTCTTCCGAAGTTTGACAGCCACTAGCTTTTGTGATAATTAGCATTTCAAAAACTGGATGTTCAGATTTACCTAAGGGTCATCAGTTAGGTAAATCTCACAGAACACGGAGATGCCTCAGAGCCGCAGCAAGAAACACCATTGTCAATACTTTAAATACAAACCAAGCGTTTACTCGCACTACGACTCAAACAACGTTTAGAAACTGACGGCTTTGAACGGTATACATGACAGAAGTTGGGCTCTAAAAGCTCTTTCGGCGGCATGAACTTTATGGCGGGTATCACATCTCCGCCGCAAAATCGCAGTAGTTTCGCCATGATCTGTCCGTTGTACGACAACCGAAACTGCCTGCTCTAACGCACAGATTTCATTATGATTCTATCTCTTTCCCGCGTGATTTCGCCGATCTGCTCGGAAGCCAGTTACCCCTCCGCGCTCAGCCCGCTAGTTTGTTGCGGCGCCGCGTTTTTTACGCACGTATTATCTGTGGCAGTCGACAAGTTTATAAAGCAAAACTTGTTTTTTTTGTTGTAAAATGGATGTTGATTTTACGGAAAAAATAATCTAAGAGGTCCGAAGTAGAACTTTATTGTATTATTAAGTTAAAGCGCTGACATTTTGCTCCGATTGCTAAATTTCAACTGACTCATAATGATCCGCTACTCCAATCGCGACATAATGTAGTAATGTTTCTCTTAGCGGAATTCGTTAAGCGGTTTCCTATCATTATTTTCGCGGCGGAGGTGTGCTAAAGCCATCTTAGTGCTGCCGTGTCTAGACGCTGCCTGCGCGGCGATACCGTGCTCTGTATTTATCATCGTAATAATCGCCATATCATATCACACAGATAGGCAGCATTAGTCGTTTAAGAAAGGAATATATTCTACACATCGTTTTCTTACAATAAGAATACTCACTTAAGGTGAAACCTCAGTTGTAGTCCGCCAAATTCAAAATTTCTTTGGGTTTTTGCAAATTGCAGGTCTGTTTTGCGTCGTATGTTGATCAAAATGCGATTAGCGACTGTAGGAATGCCAAATTTACTGGATAATAATCATAAAATTCATATCAATCGTCAAAGTTTGGTAATTTCTTTCACCTAACATTTTTTTTTAATTTGAATTTGGCGGGTTACAACTGAGGACTCACCTTAAAAGGCTCATCTACACGAAGAAAGTTTCCCGCCAGTGGAGAGGCAACAATATCCAGAGACGATTTTGTAGGACGCTTCCAATTTTGAAAGGCGAGACGTTCCTCTCATTTCGACATACGAAACAAACACAAAATAGATAAGTACAGTTCTTTCATAGTTATTTTACCTCACTGTCAAAATCACAGTGATCTTTATTCTCGTTACCATAAGGTTGCTGTTTGGTTGCTGCTGTCAGAGGTAAAATACAGAAAGCCGGCTCCATAACAAGGAACGAAAACAGGCGCAGGCGCACATAGACGCGTACAAAACGATTCGCAGTCGTGAGTGCGCTTGCACTCCGCTGTAAGTGAAGTGTATCTATAATGTGTGCGTGCGTTTTCGCTCGATTGGAGCCAATCTACAGCTGAACATGATACGAGTATGGAGTTAACTTTCAAACTGTTTTCGATAAACGCCTATTGGTGGAGATACAGTCCCCATGTAAATGAGCCATTAAGTCCTGCGGGGTAATTACGTAACACACTAACAGTAGGAATGGGTTTCATTTTGACAGTTCAACAACATTCATTGCGTTATTCACGTTGTTGAGCAGATTTCTTTTTCGAACATAATTATGAAGCAATGGATAAGCAATAGGCTTCAAAATGATTCAGATTGTTATAGATAGTATGTTACGTAATTATGGTGCTGTTTCTTACAAATTGTTGAGGTAAATAAAATGTAAGTATATATGACCGAAACAGTACAGCTTTATAGCCGAACAATTATATTTGAAATGCAAGAAATTACCTATTTAAATTAAGATTATAGGGTCTTAGTTATTAGGTCCAGTCATTTTAATTGGTAAAAGTGTTTTTTTATGAGAATTTATCTGAATTCAGGTAACAAGTCAGGCAGGTAATGCATCTATTGATAAACACTCGATTTAAGGTAATAACAAAACCGATTTTCATTAAAATTGTTTAAATACTATGTTTTTAATTTCCACTGCTCAAACCTTCAGTTACTTACTATATAATGTTCACGAAATGTTGCCAGAATATTAACATGGGAAACGAAAGTTGCGCTACATTTTAACAAATGTTTTTACGTCGTGGGAAACATGTTGCCAGCAACAAAAAAATATCATGCAGCAGATGATTTAATGAGGGCTATTAAAAACTGGCTTCTTTTAGTAAAATTTTAATTTTTGTTCCTACTTTTTTACCTCTAAAAACACTGGGACTAATAAAATAATACCACGTTTAAATACAACGCATTAAATGCAATGTTTCGTTACCTGTATCGTCTGCATTGTCATGATATACAACCTTTCAGTATTCAATGGCTCCTGCATCTAATACGGTCTAAAGTGTCTGTAACCTTATTTTTTCTGTTTTTATTTGTTTTTTTTATTTGTCTCTGTCACCTCTGACTTAGACTAGAGTCAAGAGCAAACGCACCTCAAATAAAAAACCGGCCAAATACGAAGGGTTCCGTACCATTACCAATAAAAACGGCAAAAAAAAAACACGTTTGTTGTATGGGAGCCCCCTTAAATATTTATTTTATTCTGTTTTTTAGTTTTGTTATAGCGGCAACATAAATACATCATCTGTGAAAATTTCAACTGTCTAACTATCACGGTTCATGAGATACAGCCTGGTGACAGACGGACGGACAGCGGAGTCTTAGTGATAGGGTCCCGTTTTACCCTTTGGGTACGGAACCCTAAAAAAGAGACAAGTGCCACAGATTTAGTAGAACAATTAGAAGAAATTAATGGAGTTTGTGCTTGTAATATTACCTACTGGAGATCTATTCTAAGTTTTAAGGGACTTGTCAATAACTAAATTGAAAGAAAGTGAAGACTCAGCCAAAATAGATTGGATCAGGCCTCTTAGGATTAAGGAGTCTATCAACGATTCACGTTTCTATAGTTCAGACATCTCAAGATTTCCCACCCGATCAGCCTGATCTATAGTCCATTTGAAATAAGATTAGAAATTTACATAACCCTTTTTTACAGTCCGTTTAACCGATTTTGACTTTTATTCCGTAAGCATAAGGACGGCATTAAAAGCAAAAACGTGGTTACAATACCAACTGTTTACTGCAGCTGCCATTTGTCATGCTACCAACGCAATAGAAGTCATAATCGGTTGAACGGACTGTAAAAAGGGGTCATTTAAACTTCTAATCTTATTTCAGATGGGGTATAGTTGAGGAGGAAGAGGAAAGCCAGTCCAAAATACGGGATCAAACATTACCACTCGTCCCCCTCACCCTCACATCTAAATCACATTCTAAAGGCAAGAAACAACAGCCTTTTAATCTAACATATCCCAACCTTGCTTTATTAATACTCTTAGACCCAAATGCTTAAATGTACTCTATAATGTTGATGCAAACATATTTATTATCCAGACGAGGGGGAAAAACTTAAGAAGGATCCTTAAACATCATGGACCCCATTTTTTTTTAATAATCAAATCTAAGAACCGTAAATTCCAAGATCAAGGGATCATTATTTCAGGGGTTGAGTCAGGAATCGATTTCCTGGCCGCCTGTAGTTTAGTTTTTTTTTTTTCGATTATGTTTTGATACTTGAGATCCAACAACGCGTTCAGGGTGCTGTTGAGACTGCCCCGCATCAGGGATGCTCGCGTACGCACAGCATGTGGATTGTTTCTTTGTCACAATGCGTAAACGCACCAGGGGCGCACAGCCCTGGTGCGTAGGGTGTGGGGCGGCAACAACAGTATCCTGTCTCTAATTTCGAGCACGCTGGACTGTCCCTACGTGAGTCTCTGCTGCGCCATTTCCCTTGGAATGGTGCAGCCGCGGTGAAGCGTCGGACAGTACAGGAATTTGTTATTTTTTTAGGATGTAGATAAAATTATCTTAATTACTAACATAGGATAAGTTTTACTAACAAATGAGTCATGGTTACTTGAATTAATTGAATTGAATTGATTGATAACAAACAAATTACACGGTAATTATGAAAATTCTTTTTTTATTGGTTATTCAGTTTGTCCCCCCTAAAACAGCCACTCTAGGGTGGATATTCGGAAACGCGTATTCACACCCCTAGACGGGGCGGCGCGGGATGCGGGACGCGACTGCGCGCGTGTTGATTGTTTTAAACCTCCTCTACACGTAGGGCGAACGCCAATGGTCACCACAGTATACTTATATCAGAATATTGATATATAGACACTCTGTGGCTTATTTTGGCGCATGTTAAGCCAACGTGTAGAGGGAGCATTAGAACTCACGCAACTTTTGTCGCCAATTTGAACACCCCCATACAAATTAGTTGATTTAATCAGCGCGACCGAATTTCGTCCCGCAACCCGCGCGGTATTCGCCTGAATTTGGCCAGAGCTTTAATGGGAATTATTGTCAAAAGTGATAAAGCAAACGAGGTCGACTATAGCTATGTTTTTTTATTGATGTAGGAGCCATATCATTATCACGAAGGCTAACAATTTTATTCGTGTGCAGTTTTTTGGGCATTATCTAAATGTTGCCAAGCATAAAATTAATTAAATAAAAAAATATTCAAATTGAGAATTACACAACTGATTGCTAAAAAATATATGTTACGAGTCCACTAGCGCCATTGCTGAAACTAACTTTATTTATTAGTCTCATAATTCACTTTTATTTGTTCTAGATAATATCATATATTTTTAAATATTAACACAAAGATCATTATTCGAAATCAACCTCAATACAATATTGATCAACGGAATCACTAACTAAAATGCAAATCGCCTTAATTTTATACGAATAATTAAAATCATTGTTTTTAAAACATTTTTTCCTTAACATTTTAAATGTTTGACTTAGGTATCGAATATTTTGTTTAAGTCTAAAGCTTGTATAGCGGGACTGCAGTCTTATAAGCGTATAAGGCGATTCGCAGACCGCGGATCGGTCTGTTTTAATTACCGTCATTCTTTGGGCGTGGAAGGGGCGCTGTCCTCTGCTTTCCTTTTGCTTCCCGCTTGCTGGGTCCTATTCTTATCAGGCTTGTATTTTTCCCATTTTTTATGGTTTAGAAGGTCAAAATCGTCGCAATACTGTGCGATGTCCCTAAGATAGGTGGAAAGGTGCAGGAGCTCTCGATCTCTGTCCCTGTTCAGATGCGCCTGTCTAAAGGGTCTGATCTTGAGACCGCTCTTGGGGTTCATGATGAAGTTTCTTCTGATATCGTCGAACATTATCGTGTTTTTTGAGCTGTATTGGGGGTACTTGCCCCATATTACGCCTAGTGGTTTTACCTGGAATATAAATTTTGAGGGTCAAAAACGGATTCAATTTATCTGGTCCTATTGTTACATTTACATATTACATTAGCATAATGAAATTCAGCATAATTAATCATTACGCATAAATGTTTTGCCATAATGTTTATTGCCATAAATTAACCTAACCTAACCATTGCATTATGCCAAAGTGTCATTATGCTAATAAAAGTTATGCGAAAACGGTTATACCAAAATTTCTTTTTTTTTTAATGTGAAAAGTAGTGATCCCGGTTCAAAAAACACTATCGCTCATTTGAGTTACGAGGGCTGCACTAAAAGTATCGGGAATGGAATATTTCCACTGTTCCTGTCATATTAAAATCTTTTTAATTGAAAACTCCTTGGTTTTAAAAATCGAATACCATTTATTTATTTAAAAAACGATTCTCGGTCTTGTCACAATGTTTTATCAAACTTGTTTAGTCGTTGAGAAAATGGAATTGACTCGAGAAAATTCAGGAGCGATGATTTATTATGACTTTCGAAGTGGTTTAACACAAAAGCAGTGTGTTGACCGGATGATTTCTGCATTTGGTGATGAAGCCCCACCCAAAACCACAATTTATCGCTGGTTTGCTGAATTTCTACGTGGAAGTGTCAAGCTCAGTGATGATCCCCGTCAAGGTCGTCCAAAAACTGCAGTCACCCAAGAAAACGTTGATGCTCTGCGTAAGCTGATTGAGGAAGATCGACATGTGACATACCGCGAAATTCAGGCAACTTTAGATATTGGCATGAGTCAAATACAAATAATCTTGCATGAACAATTAGGTGTAAAAAAGTTGTTTTCCCGATGGATACCGCATTCGCTCCGTGAAGAGCAAAAAGCGGCTCGCGTTACTTGGTGCGTCAGAACTCTCGAAAGAATCCACGCAGGATCCTCAAATGCTGTATACAACATCGTATCAGGTGACGAATCCTGGATATACGCGTACGAACCCGAAACAAAAAACCAGTCACGAGTTTGGGTGTTCGAAAATGAGTTAAAGCCAACAAAAATTGTTCGTTCACGGAGTATTGCAAAAAAAAAATAGTGGCCACGTTTGTCTCCAAAACCGGCCATGTTACGACTATTCCTCTTGAGGGACGAAGAACGGTTAATGCAGAATGGTATGCTAGCATTTGTTTGCCACAGGTCGTTTCTGAACTCCGTAAAGAGAACTGCAACCGCCGCATCATCCTCCATCACGACAATGCGAGTTCTCACACCGCGCACAGAACAAAAGAGTTTTTAGAGCAATAAAACATAGAATTATTAGACCATCCGCCGTACAGCCCCGACCTAAGCCCTAATGATTTCTATACTTTCCCTAAAATAAAGAATAAATTGCGTGGACAGAGATTTTCATCACCTGAAGAAGCTGTGGACGCCTACAAAACGAGCATTTTGGAGACCCCAACTTCCGAATGGAATGGTTGCTTCAATGATTGGTTCCATCGTATGGAAAAATGTGTCAAATTTCGCGGAGAATACTTCGAAAAGCAATAAATACATTTTTAAATAGTAATGTTGTGTCACTTCCTTGATTCCCGAAATTTTCAGTGCCGCCCTCGTATATGGTGTTTTTTGAAGACAAATAAAATTAATCTTTTTCGTCTAATGACTAAAAAAGACGTAACCGACGAAGATTCTGCATATCTTGCAAGAGATAGAAAGCGAGAAGTGGGTGCACTACAGGTACACCTCTGCTTAACCCTTCGGGAATTATAGTCGTGACTTTATGTGTGTTTGTGTGTAGATAGAAAGCCTTTAAGAAATATGTTCTATTTAAAACGAATCCCTTGTACAGCAAAAAGTACACAAGATACAGAATAAGTAGTATTTTGAAGCCATGGACACTCTAAAACTAGCTATAAAACTACCCCTGGCTTCTGTAACCATGTAATTATTACTAACTAGCTGCGCCCTGCGGTTTCACCCGCATAAGTCTCGATCCCGTGGGATGACCAGACCTCGTAGCTGTAATTTTGTGAATTAAACTTTTCCTGTAGTTGTCATCATTAGTATTGTTGTTGCTAGTCCTATTGTGCGATTACGGTTTGGGTGATAATCAGGTCGAAACCTATAATGTGAACCTATACTCGAAAGGTTTAGGTAGTTAAATAAAGGTAAACAAATCGTAAAAAGGGTTTTTTATAGTTGACACTTTCTTGTTTAAAAATACGTTACAACAAAATTAAAGTTATTTGCGATTTATACGATAGTTTCCTCTATTATTAAAGTATGTTAATCTTTATTATTTATTCGTAAACTATACTCTTCGTACATGTAAATGCTTGAACACAATTTTTTTGTTAGATTTATAAAATAGTATAATATTTTGTAATCTGTCTATTGAAAAGAGCCCAAAAAGACAGGTTCCCTAAACCTTTTAGAAAATACAACGAATTAGATAACGTTGCTAAATTGAAGAGTACACCTGTGACATAGTATAGCAACTGAAGTAGCAGGTACTACGTTTAGTCGGTTAACCAGATGCCTTATAAGTTGTAGATGATTTGGAAAAAATGTTATATGGTGTCGTATTGCGGCTGCCACCATACCACTGTGAGCGCAATTCAATTGAGTTAATTTGGGCTCAAGTTAAAGGGTTTGTAGCCGAGAAAAATAAAACTTTTCAAATGTCTGACCTAAACATTCTTGTGCCAGAGGCTTTAGCTAATGTGACTGCTGAGAATTAGAAAAGTTGCGAGGGTCATGTAATAAAAGAAGAACAGAAAATGTTAAATTAGACAAATAATTGATGATAACACTGAACGCTTTATTATTAATGTGACAGATAGTTCCTCAAATTCAGATTCAGAATAGAGCCTATTATTATGGGACTCAAAATAATATGATTTTAACATTTGTAATAAAAGGTCATCGATGAGTCACGTGGTTTTTTTGTTTACCTTTATTTAACTACCTAAGCCTTTCGAGTATAGTGATGTATTGTGATTGTCACCTGTTGTAGTTCCCTTGTGAATAAATAAATAAATCCAGGTCATGATCTTACCATGTGCCAAATTTCATGCAAATCCGTTTAACCGTTTTAGTGTGAAATCGTAACAAACAAACATACAAAAAAGTCAAATCTTCATAATCCTACTAATATTATAAATGTGAAAGTTTATGAGCATGGATGGATGGATGTTTGTTACTCTTTCACGCAAAAACGGATTTAGATGGAATTTGGAACACAAATAGTTTATAACCTGTATTCACATGCAGGATAGCTTTTATCCCGGTATGTTCCCGTGGGATAATTACCGACCTCCATGCGGGCGAAGCCGCGGGCAAAAGCTAGTATTATATAGTTTAGAAATAGTTTCTAATTCCAATATTCAATTTAAAAAAATATGTAAGGTCCGAAATAAATGTAACATTAGATTAGATAACCATGTGACGATCGCGCCTGTGAAATGTCAACAGTATGTTTAATTTGACCTTTGTATATTTGAATTAAATTTGAAATCTAATTTAACAAAAACAAAAAACAATGAACTCACATCTATGGTTCCATATTTGGCCGTGTGCACAGTGATCATAGCGAGATAATCCAGGTAGAACATGATCTTGTACTCTTGATGGGTGGACACGCCCAACAGACGCATTTTCTCTTCAATCCATTTCATGCCGGTGGCCGACCAGATCACTATGTCGTAGTCTTCGTACGCCGATGTTAGGAACTCGTGGAGGAACGGGCGCATCAGCTCGTAGCCTGGAATTAGGGAAAGAGGTTGTAAGCGTCTTCACTGTCTTGTTGGTCCATTGGTAGTATAGAGGTATGAGGAACAGACTCCGACCAGACGGGTTTTGTGTCTGGTGGGAAACTGCCCGCCGGTTGTTGTCGGGACGTTGTATAAATGCTACATGCGCGGTAAACTCTGCTTGCGCGATGCAGGATTTTGCGTGACGTCAGTGTGACGCGTAACTTGAATGTGGCGTTTAGATGCCGCTACAGTAGCAAGCGCCACTGCTTTGCATGAGGTCCTGGGTTAGATTCCCAGGTTGAGCAAAGTGTTATTGGGTTTTTCCATCTGGAATTTCTCAGTAGCAGCCCGGAGTCTGGATTTGTGCCCAGGACCTTCATTAGGTTTGCCTTTTTCTACCCTGTTTGTGAACCCTGAGTTAAATGTTACTATTTTAATGTAATATCCCATTTATGTACGTCTTTGCCTACAGCAAGCCTTGTAGCGAGGCTGACCGCAAAGATAATAACGCGTCAGAAGTTGGCCGAAACATCGATCATTGATTTGCTGGATTCGTTTACTCCTCTACCGATCGTTATTTCTCCTGACAAAGTTTATTTTGTTTATATGTATGTATTAGTATTCTTGTATTTTATAGTTATTTCCGAGCTATATACCCGGTATATTGCACCTGTCATGTTTAGTCTCTGCATCACCCAAAGGTTGACCGGTAGAAAATGCCTCAGGCATTGCGTGTGTAGTTATAGTTATAGGATTTAAAATTATGTATTAGTTTATTATTTTTGTTTTATTAAATGTAAATGTGTGTATTTTATGTATGGGCCCTCAGCTGCCTGAAATAAAATGATTGATTGATTGATTGATTGATTAAGTCCGCCTTTGTACAGTATTTTTTTACTTGTGCATAAAGTTTTAATAACTAAATAAATAATATACATGGTGCCAGGGACATCAACGCGCAAACCGTAACTGTTTTACCAACATAATGGAATGCAATAAAGAATTTGGGAATTGAATTCAGCACAAGATTCTAGACACTAACGTAGAAAATTTTCGTAGGTGATAAAAAAGAAAACTGTATGTACGGTATGGCCTTTTACTATGAAACAGCTGATTTTGTTTTGATAACCGATTAAAATTTTCAAAGAAATAGGGTTCAGGATGATGTACTGAATCCATGGTAACAGGTTCGGGATCCTCTACATAGGATAGTGATTAGACATAGTGTCAGGTATACCTACTGTGGGCGCAGAATTCAGATACGGGTAAACTAGAAACATAACTCCTTTTTATAACGTCCACTCTGGTCATTGTTATAGTCAATAATAGGGACATTACTTAAGGCGACAATAAGTGCCAGCGACCTTGAGCGAGTGGGAGGAGCATGCGAAACTTTTAAGCGAATAAAATTGCACAGAGCGTTAGCGTCTACCCGGACATCGGTCAGCGATGCACTGCCGCTCGTCGCCCGCAAGAGCCCCCGCTTCAACGCGCATCAAGTTTATTCGCAAAAACAACCCACCTTGATTTATCAAACACAATACAAATAAAAGCCGTATACAAAAATTTGGATGGTTAAATTGTCTTTTAGATTTCATGAAAATACGCCCGATAGTTTTTGCGTGATTATCGTTTTTGTGTTAGACATTACTTTACAAATTAATTACACTATGTTATAAAAATATAATTTCAAATATTCACATATCAAATTACGAAGAAAATAGTCTAGTTTATCATATATTTTTTTCAAACAAATAAGACTATTCGTTTAGACGTGATGTTCAAATTGAAATCATTAAAAGTCGTATATCTGCGCCTTAACACTACTGAACTAATACTCTAAAACAAAAGGAAACACTGAGCAGTTCCTAGGCCGGTATGTGTCGAGCCCACGTCTCAACGATCACTACCTCTTCTTAGTACATATCGACACCATACCCTAGACTCCGCACAACGCCAAACAAAGGCGATTGAGTCTCGTTATTAAGTGCATACTCATCTCTCTCATCTCATTTTTTTCTTCACCCCACAGAGAGTGGTAGCGGGTAATATCGCGTCTTTATGGCGAAAGCGTCAGGGTATCCCGCGAAATTAAAGTGTTCTTACGTTTTTTGCAATTTGCAGGTCAGTATCAGGCCCCAAAAATCTAGAGGAGTAAGGTCAGGAGATGGTTCACTTGTGGTGACCAGCGAGTAGATCGCAAGTCATGTTAAAAACTCAAAAGCTGCTTCGCGACTTGTGATCTAGTCATGACAACTTGGGTGCCTAACGTGTGATGGATTGCTGGGTGGTTAGAAAGTAGTGGGATGGCATAAACCAGTTAATTAATTCGATTCTCTCTCGATCTCTTATAGCATAGTTTATTTTACTAACATAATAATAAGTTAAAGACTAACAATATGGTTCCTACTAGAAGTCCGATACTCGTTCCAAAGAACGTTTATATACTTGCAACCAGTGTTTCTCATTCTAAGTGAATAATTGTATTCTGGTTTTGAGAAATAAATGTCTTAAACCATATTATCATTAATCACATTTTTTTTTAATAATTCAACAATTTGCAAATTTGACCTTTGCCAGCATTATCGACTGTTTCTTCGGCACCTCTAAATATTTTTTTAAACTCTTGTACTACGTCGTTAGAGAGCTGATTAAATGAAGATTTCTTCCCCGTAATTTATACGCTTAATGCCTTTGTAAAATTTTGAGATAACTGGTGTCAAAATTACTGAATGATTTTTGAAAATGTTTAGTAAATTTATTCCTTTAACTTTTAACGATCCGATGTTTTGAAAATTTATTTTCATCGAAAGGTTTGCTTAAGGGGCATGCGCCAAGGTAGCCCGCGAAATTAAAATTTTCTTACGTTTTTTGCAATTTGCAGGTCAGCATCAGGTTGTATGGTGATCTAAATATGATTCGCGACCGTATCAACTAAGGCTTTACAGAATTATAATCATTAGAATCAGCAATACAACTCCATATGTTAGAATTGCCCTCAAATGTTATGATTTCATGAAATAGTCATTCAATAGGGTAATATGAACTTATAGAGATGTATTGCTGATTCCAATGATTATAATTCTGATACGCCACATTTGTTACGGTTGCGAATCATATTTTAATCAAAATACACCCTGACAGTGACCTGCAAATTGCAAAAAAACATAACAAAATTTGAATTTCGCGGGCTACCCTGAAGGTTCCGCCTTAAGTATTAGGTATCCAATGGAATAGCAGTGAAGTCCATTCAATTTGAGAGTTTACAGTAAAGTGATATTTAGTGACAAAAAAATTGGGTGTTTTCGAATCCCATGAATTTTCCCCTAAGCTTTATGGGGTGCTTAATTGTTGCAAATGAGTCCCACTGTGACGTCGTGGAAGGAATACGTCAAATCCTTGAGGAATACGCCAAAATAAGACAAACGCCCTGTTTAAAGGAAGTGACATTTCTCCTGGAGCGGGACCTGATAAGGTTGGTAGTAAAATTTTATTCATCTTTCAAATACATATCCAACTATAGATTTGTATAATTTACTAGCATTTTTGCGTAGAGAACGTTGCATTTTTTTGTGTAGAGATAATAAACGCTTTATAATATTCTTATTATTTTTTAAATTTTGTACATGTGAGTACCATGGATTTGTTTATTATGTATGTTGACTTGAAAGCATGGCAGTTGAGAGTGCCATGCTCACTTAAATTTCTCACCGAAGGTGGCGCGTGTGATGGATCATTCGGTTCCCTACAAAATGGTTAAGCTGGATGGTGCTGCTCCACGCGTCATGTTCGTGAACAGGCGCCGTCTGTTGAGACTGGTCATCTATTAACTGCTACGGCTTATTTTTTTTTTTACATTTTCTCACTTATAGAATCAACAAGAACCCAGTATTTTGTAATATCTTGATTTAAAATAGTGTCCTTGGAGTTTCTTGCCCGTTCTTCTCCATAGAGCTACGTTTTGGAATGGGCAACTAGCTTCAACTTTCTGACAAAAGTAAAGAATTTTATCAATATGTTAAGAACTATTCCAAATTATTTAAGCAAGTTTGTAGCGAAGCTAAGTGTCGCTATTTAAGCTCCAAGATTAAAAATAGTCAAAATAAAATAAAAACCACTTGGGAAATTATAAACAATGAGACTGGAAGAGACAGAAAGCGTAGTAGTGACTACAGCCTTAATATTAACAATAAAGTTATTAAAAAAGATTTAGAAGTTGCCACAGTTTTTGAAAATGTCTTTGCCGATATTCCAGTCTCAACCACAAAAACTTTAAATTCTGCACCCACTGTTGCCGACTCCCTATTGAAAGAAAAAGTTGATATTTGTAACCATGTATTTAATTTCGACTATGTTAGTGCTCGAGATATTATTAAAACTTTCAATACACTTAATGTTAAAAAAACTGCTGATCTATGGGGAAATTCCGTAGAGGTTGCAAAATGTATAATTAACACTGTAGCGCCTGAATTGGCAATTATTTTTAATAAATGTATTGACTATGGAGTAATTCCTGACTTAATGACGAGTAGTAAAATAATACCTTTGTTTAAATCGGGAAGCACATCAGACCCCACGAACTTTAAGCCAATTTCTGTGCTTCCCACCTTCAGTAAAATATTTGAAAAATTGATGCTAGATCAATTGCAAAGACATTTTAATAAACATAAATTATTAAACAGTAAACAATTCGGTTTACCAAGGTGTCGCTCTACTACCGATGCTGGCGTTGAGCTTCTGGCACATATTTTTGAGGCCTGGGAGAAGTCGCATGATGCCCTAGGTATTTTTTGTGACTTGTCTAAGGCTTTCGATTGTGTTTCTCATGATACATTGGTTAGGAAATTAAATCACTATGGTGTCAGAAACACTGCCTTGGATCTTCTTATTTCTTATTTGAATAATAGGATCCAAAGAGTGGACGTTAACGGCAAGCGATCCGCAGGTTCTATTTTCACTATGGGAGTTCCACAGGGCTCAATTCCTGGCCCTTTTTTTATTTCTCGTATATATTAATGACCTACCTTGCCTTGTAAAGAACAGTCATGAAATAGTGTTATTTGCAGATGACACATCACTTTTATTTAAGCTTAAACGACAACAGACAGTTACTGACGATGTAAATAATGCTATCGCTAAAATAGTGCTTGGTTTAGTGTTAATAATTTACTTTTGAACGAGAAAAAGACTAAATGTATTAGGTTTTTGACACCTAACGTTAAACAGGTGAAAACCAATGTACTAGTAAATGGGACGGAATTAGATCATGTGGACACCACTGTGTTCTTAGGTGTTACTTTGGACTCGAAGCTACAGTGGGGCCCACATATAACCAAATTGTCGAAGCGACTAAGCTCTGCAGCCTACGCGGTCTATAAAATTCGTCATTTGACTGATGTCGAAACAGCCCGATTAGTATATTTTAGTTATTTCCTGTAATGTCGTACGGCATTTTGCTGTGGGGAAATGCAGCCGACATTCAGGCTATTTTTGTGCTGCAGAAACGAGCCATTCGAGCAATTTATAACCTTAGTTGTAGGCATTCACTGAGGGATAAATTTAAGGAAATAAACATAATGACTGTCGCATCTCAATATGTACATGAAAACCTCATTTATGTAAAAAAGAATATTAAACTATATTCTAAACACAGCGAAATTCATAACATAAATACTAGATACAAAGATTTACTTATTGTGCCCACGACTAGGCTCCAAAAAATTAGTAATTCATTTAAGTGCCAGAGTATACGTTTTTACAACAAACTCCCAAGTCTTGTTAAAGAACTTGAGTCTCAATAAATTTAAATCATTTATTAAACAGAAACTCTGTCAAAAAGGTTTCTATAAAGTTAAAGATTACTTGGATGACAAAAAGGCTTGGGATTAATTTAGCTACTTCCATGTACCCCCAAGCAACAATCCATTTTATACTGTGATTATGTGTTTTAGAATTAATAATGTCATTTTTATTGAATTACATGACATAACATATTATGATTTTTTGATGACATTTAAAGAGAAACCGGTCTGTGAATGTGAGTAGCATGCAGGCTAGATGAAATACATGATATTCATTTTAATATTGTGAATGTGAAGACTATTGTGAATGTGAAGACTATGTGGGTCATTGTTGCTTTTTTTTCCCCTTTCAGGTAGTTTTAATCTTAGTCTGGCAGTTTGAGTAATTTTTGTGGCCTACCCAATGTCCTTTCTTTGGTATTGTTCGTTGAATCGTTGAGCTCCTTAAGTTCTGAGTTGAGCTGCACGATTTCTGACAAATGCGTGCACTGACTGGACAGGTCCACTCAATCTGTGTGGTTTTTCCTCAAAGACCATTTCAGACAAATCTACATGGTCTTCACATGATCTGACCAAGATTATGTCTGGACTTTAAAAGAGAGTTTGTTTCGGCCTTTCTTCTCAGAGTAGTCAGATAGGAAACGCCAACCTCATCTAGTTTTAAAATATGATTGACTTGTAAAAGTGTTTGTACAAACCTATTTACAGAAATAAAATCATTTATCATTTGACTAACTGACCGACTCTTTGACAATTCAAAAGTGTCTGTAAATGGTTTAATTGAAATAAATGCTTTGAGTTTGAGTTTGGTTATTCGAATACTTTTCCCGGTTTTGATATTTTCCTTTTTGCTATTTACCTGCTACCAATTGAAAAGATAATGGGGATCGTGTACAGCTGGTTGTTATAATGATAAGCGTTACCTGTTTCCGCCACAGAGCGATGGTCGAACAGCGTGTAATCAATATCAAGCACGAGCAGTTTCTTGCCGGGTCGCGGCTCGTTCAGAATGTTGATCTTGTAGTCTCTCACTCGCTTGTTTATTTTAGCTAGGTATATCTGAAATACGATGATTAATGTGGTCTTTCTTTAGTTATTTACTTACCAATTTTTTTTGTAAAAAAAAAGTTGTGTTGTGTCAGTTTTTTTCTTTGAGGCCTCCAGCCAGAGGCCCTAGACAAAGTAACATTTGTTTAGCGATGACGCTAGTAGAAAAGCCAAAAAATGTATAGGGTTGACATAAGCTATCGAAATGTCACGTGATCATAGGTCAACGAATAGAAATTAGCTAGACAATGTTAACATCATTCGATTCTCGGAACGAATCGATAGCGTCGAACGATTACTTCCATAGAGATGCGTAGTCAAGTGGCACTTTTTGACAAGGGTTATCGCTAGTTTTCGATTCGTATGATGGAAACATTAGCGAAAGCGATAGCGATTCTAGAAATAGAATCGTTCCGAAGCGAATGCCATTTGTCTAGGCCGTCAGGGCTTACAAAACTTGTAAACTAGGTGACTACACGGTAAGGGCACCCCCTGTGGGGTACGGACCTCGGCTCAGGGCGTCGCTTGGGGAGGGTAGCAAGGGACAGGCTGGATCGGAATTAGAGTCAGTTTGTGTTTTTTTTATTATACATATACAAGATATTAGCGCCCATTTGATGAATTGAGGTTATCACGGGTTTTAAGCTCCTAGCAACACCAATGCCTCTTAAAAACATAGTTATATTTATTAGCATTTGTATCACCAAATATGGTCTACCAGTGGCTCAAACAACTTCAATGCCTGGATTGGATTCCCAAGTTAGAAAGTGCTAATGAATTCTGCTGTTCTCAATGGTAGCATTGAGTTGTGGCTACAATGGCCAGCACCCTTTTCTATCACAATCTGAATAATTTTGAAGCCTATTGCTAATCCATTGCTTCATATGTTCGAAAAAATTGTCTGCTCAACAACGTAAATAACACAATGAATGTTGTTGAACTGCCAAAATTAAAGCCATTCCTTACGCAATTAACCCGCTGGTTATAAACACCACACCTGGGTATCGTAAAAGGCGACTGCTGGACGTGCACAAGATGGTCTTAGCTATGGAATACAATCCTACTGCATCTAGATAAGGCTGTAATCACTAATCCCTCTTATTTGTTTGTAGTGGTCTACAATAAAGAGTATTCTATCCATCAATCTATCCGTATTACAAGTGTTGGTGAGTTTTTAATTTTTACGTACCTCCTGATTCTCCACATCAACCTCTTCCTCCTCAATATCTAGGTCGTTGACCACTTCATCCCCCACATCCGGCTTGGTCTGCGCGCCGGCTATGGCTTCTTCTAGAGAACCCATCATCATGATCTTGAGGTTCGGCTTCAACTGCAGGTCCGAGAGAGTGCAGTTGTCTGTAGCGACTTTGCCTGGAAAGAACAAAAATGATTAGCTATTTGTTGGATGAAATAACTAGTTTTTGTCACCATCGCCCGCGTGGCGGTCGGACATCATCAGAAGGTAAAGTACTACCGCAATGAAAAGTTTCTGATGTCCTAACCGAGGTCAAGTTCTACCTGTATCACAAACATCGAAATTAGTTCAGCAGTTATTACAGGCAGTGACAAAGGTTTTCTCACTCCCATATAAAATGGTCTGGCTGACTTGAGTAAACAATACCACTGGCCACAGCATAATAATTATAGTGCTTAGTATCCTGGCATGGAATGGCTTAAGTGGCACAGCATAATCAGCCTATAATGTTCCCACTGCTGGGACACAAGCCTCCTCGCGGTGAGAGGGAGCGGGCCGTAATTCACCACGCGGGCCCGGTGCGGGTTGGTAGATGTCACATGTCTTTGAATTTTTCGTTCTAGGACATGCGCCGGTTTCCTGACGATATTTTCCTTCACCGTTTTGAGAGCAGTCACGATGAAATAATTTACACAAAGTAAAGTGCCTGTCTGGGTTCGAACCTACGATCTATGACCGTAAGTCGCGGTCGTCACCACTAGGCTACCACGGCACTGTCAAGTATCAAATTCAGATTACGAGTTATAGGGTATGCCAAAACAGAATTGGGTAGAGAAGTGTTATTAACTTTGATGGTAACCAGGCGAGAACTGTTTTATTTTTAAAGCTAAACTTAATAAAATATCGTATTACATCAAAGAGCAAATCTTAATTTTTTTTTTATGGATCCTGAATTACCCAATAATAGTAAATCTTTATAGAAACATGACTACAGGACCATGCAGCTTTCTAAACTAGTTGTTTTGCATACTCTTCATTAACCTCTTTATTTATAAACGCTGCTTAAAGTTATGTAATGATTAGCGACTGTTTGTGTTGTTTATTCATTTGTGATATTTAAACGCCTCTTAACTTTAAATATTATTTATAAATAGACCCCTAAATGCTTAAATATTGTTCTATAAGTGCAGTCTGTGGGTCAACTACACGCAGAGGGTATACAGCACTTTGCGCATACAATACAATAATGCTTCCAGGTTGTTGATGGGGTTGCCGCTCTACTGCAGTGCTGCCAGCATGTTCGCAGAGGCGAGATTAGATGGCTTTCACACCATCATGCGCAAGCAATGTGCTTCCATTATGCGCAGGGGGCTCCAGCCCCAACAACAACCTGAAAACTATAGCCGATAGGTGCGATAGTCCCATACTGGGACATTGGATACGCCTACGTCCCACTGTGGCGTAGTAGTGAATAGTATGTGTTGTTTTTCTGGTAGATGTAAGAACTAACACTAGTTTCTAAGTTATGTGTACACTACCAAATGGACTATACGTATGGGTCCGAGATAAAAGTTTTTGATGTGAAACATCTATAGCATCTATGCTGTGGCGACGCTTCGCACCGCTATACGATGGTATGTTTCACATCTGACAGGTATCCTGTGAGGGCTTTTTTTTTTTTTTGTTATTCATTGAAAGAATAGTGCTTTGTCACCATGTTTGTATCCGAGATGAGAATATAGCCTGTATGTGTCTGAGCTGAACATAACCAGATTATTAAAATGATGTATTCTTGTTACTATTAGTTTTATTACCTGGATGATGCAATATCTACTTTACCTTACAACAAATTATATTTTGGTTTTTACTGTAGGAAATTCAATATTAGGTAGTTATACTACAAACCAGACAAAACCCGTCAGTTGGGGTCGGCTGCCAGTCTAACTGGATGCAACTGCCTATGTAACCTCCACATTAAAGTTACTGGTTAACACAATAGAAGACAAAAATCAAATAAGGCAAAATATTTTAGAGATTCATGTTTCTCCTGCTCTTATTCCAATTTATTAAAGGTCAGTGCAACATCATTTTCTTCCACACTTCTCTATTAGTCATCATCTCGGTAGTCATTCCCTTATTTGCCATATTGTCTTTCACAAAAAAAGTTTTAGAGATTGTCTAATAATAGCCTAAATCAACTTGTATTTGTGTGGTTTGCCTAATAAATGGCAATACAAAAATACATAAAGTCACGCCTTCTTCCCATGGGGGTAGGCAGAAACTACAGAACGCCACCTGCTACGATCCTTACATACTCCTTTTGCCTCGTTTACGTTCATACATATGCAATATGGTAGTGTCAAAAAGATTTACCCCAGGGCAGCCATGTGTTTGTCTCTGTCTTGGGAGATAAATAGGTATGTATTTTCTCAAAAGAGTAATTTTATACTATGAAACGTTTAAATTAATGTTGACTTCAAATTTACTGTACATTTTGTCAGTTTTATTTTGTTGGAGTACTTTGACAATGACACCGGGATTGCTTACTTTGTAGACCTTCAAGTTTGTGTCAAAAATATAAATTGTTGGTCAGTGGGTCATCTTAGTCTCTACCTACTAGCCTATTATTTTTCACTGCGGCTCAAATCCCATCGTACAGAGACAGGCACAAACATGTTTTTAAAACTGAGCTAGTTATTACATCCTGGAGTAACTGTAAATAGTAGCGATATTTTACGTCAACTTAGAAACACACAGGAAAGCCACTTTATGTACAATGGCCATGTGATCATTCACTGGTTTTGTTAGAAAAATGATAATATCTACACATCTGCATGTATTATCATGTTCCAGATTAAAAATAGTCGGCAAAATGTAGGCCATTGTGTGCATTTCTGAGAAACTTAATGAATTACACGTCTATACCGGCACGATATTACATAAAGTGCTAGTGAAAATTGGTGCGTTTTTAAAACGAGTTTGCGTACGCAAACTGTAGGTTATAATACAAATTATCAATGTTGAAGCACCGTCGAGTGCATACAATTTATTATAATGACAAGAAACACGTTATAATTACCCTGAAATTTAACATTGAGGAGCTTTTGCCTTTCTGGTCGAACACCCGTGGCATTTTCGATGGCGATTTTTAGCATCGCCACTGAGTCCGAGGGCGAGAACTCCGGTATCTCGTACTCTTTGCCATTCCATTTTACACTTAGTTTTAAAGGATTATCGTTTATATCGCACATTTTTAACTAATATTCAGTAAAACTCCGATTGACGTGACATATAAACAAAACAAATTTGACACGGCACTAGTGATCACAGACTATATAGAGAAGAGAACTGCTAGTGATGACCGATTCTAACTATTTGTGAAAGGTGATTGAAATAGTGATCAAATCTTGTTACTATTTAGTAGTATATAAATTTAAAAAATCGAAATTATATTAAAATATTCGAAGATTCCATTAATAAAATTAAACTGGTCTACTTTTGAACTGATTACTAAGGATAAAATATGTTTTTCCTGTTTATTTTCGAACATTATTGTCAAAGTCAAAGTCAAAGTCAAAGTATTTATTAGTGTGATTTTTGGTGATACAGTAAGTAGGTCTTATAGTTAGATTATGGTAACTCAAAAAACTACCCATTAGGGCATACACTATTTAACAATATAAGAATTTAAAATCGAAATTACATATAAATTAAAAAAAAAACAACATTTAGAATAAAATATTTTTTTTTAATAAACATTTAGAATATATTTAATTATTATAATAAATATTCAGAACACAATTAATAAGTCAAGTTTTTGAATTTCCAAGCATAAATACATAATTAGTATTTCGTTTATTACATTTTGTCAAGAAGGAATTCGTCAATGGTATAGTAGCATTTTTCAATCAAAAAATTACTTAGTCTCCGTTTAAATTGTGTCAAGTTTAAATCTTTAATGTCATTTGCGGTCTTTGAGGCTCTTAGACATAATTCGTGACGATATTCTTGTCTTGTCGATCTATAGCGTTGCTCTGATGCTTTTGTAAACAGTTCACTATTTTTCTTGACAAACAATGAGGTCTCGTATATGTAAAGACAAGGTAATGTTAGTATGTCTCTGCTGTAATATACCTACTGCGTTTGGCGTTCGGAAATTCTCAGTTTATTAGGCGAGCTTACCATATTACGGGATTATGTGAATATAATGGGCAGTCAGTCATATTCTAATGTGACAATAAAAAAAAATTGAGCCGTCACGGGACGCCTGGCAGATGTGAAACATAGCATCGTATAGCGTGGCGACGCATCGCCACGGCATGCGTCGCCACGCCAACAATCAGTGTTACCCGTGGCTATAGATGTTTCACATCAATAATACGAAAAAGAAAAAAAAATCAAGTATCTTCACTTGGCATGCGAGGCAGTGGCGGATTAAGCCCTTTAGAGGCCCGGGGCGGCAAAGCTGAATGAGGCCCCCCAACTTTAAAAAAAAATGTAGTTTTGCAAGCTAAAATAAATCAAATATAGATTTTTTATTTTTTGTAGCGTTTTTATGTGTTTTCGTGCCTTCAATTTACTGAACTCCTCAATAACTTCTGTGAAATCGATTTCTTTTGAAAAAATTCTTTGTTTTGAAAGCACAGCTAGATTAACCAGTCGCTCTTGACCCATTGTAGATCGAAGATAATTTTTAATTAGTTTAATTTTCGAAACACTCCTCTCGCGTGATGCAAACGAGATGCAAATGGTCAAGAAGTATTGAAGTATAAGCGATAATACAGGGTAACGATTCACTGAAGTCCCATTTCCTCAATTTTTTTTACAATCGTTACATACGCCAAATGCAGCTCTTGCATTTTACAAATGCGCCTTATCTTATTATTATATAGATAGATATACAAATGTACAGAGACTTTGCCATGTTGAGTCTCACGATGAGAACAAGTACATTACCTACGTCCCTAATAAACGTGCACTACAAATAAAATAAGGACCACTCGCGATATGCAAGAACTGAAGCAATGTACTCGTAGGCTGTGCATATTGACTAGAAACTACGGATTATAATTTCTAGGTTAAATTATACGAAGAATTACTTACTTTTTCAAAATACTTGAAAATGCACAAACTCGTTTTTTTTTTTTCCTAATGGGCAACTCGTAGTTTTGACCACTGAGGTCATGGCTACTTAACCGGTCAATCCTGTGGGTGCCATAAGCTACTAACTTAAAGCCTCTAGCCGGGGGCGAAATTCTTAAATACTAGGTGACCGCACGCTAAGGGCACCCCCTGTGGGGTACGAACCTCGGCTTAGGGCGTCACTGAGGAGAGGGCAGCAAGGTGGGACAGGCTGGATCGAAATTATATTATTATTATTATTATAAGGGGAAATTAAAGCTACAGGCTCAGTTACGGCGCGGGGTGGCGCGTCGTCGAGCAAGGGTCAGGGGGGGGGGGGGGGGGACAATTACGTCGCGGGCGTCGCGTAGGACCTCGGCGGCGAGGTCGGAACGATGGCGGTCGGTTTTTGTATACTGTACTGGTGGCCCTACTGCTCTCCTGGAGGAGGGTTATGGGGTCATCGGGGTCGGACAAGACTTGACTTGGACGGCAGGTATGACTAATACGGGAGGGGGTATATCTGGCAGCCTCGACAACCAGAGGGTTGCGATGTGAGGCCGCGGAGTCGAAGAAACGCTTGGAAATGCGCTTCATGAATTGACGGATAGTGGGGATTTTAAGATCGAGATGGAGGATCTCGTTCCGAACGAACCAAGGGGAGCCGGTTGCCCTACGGAGGAACCGGTTTTGGAGGGTCTGCATCCTATGGATGTGGTGGGGTTTCGAGTGTGCGAAAACCACGCTCGCGTATGTCATGATTGGGCGAATGCACGCTGTGTAAATGCGCAATTTGCACTTGAGTGACAATTTGCTGCGTGCATTTAATAGGGAGTGGAGTCTACCGAGAGCGAAAGCGGCGCGCGAACGCGCCTGCCTTATGTGCTCACCGAGAGAGAGTTTTTGGTCCAGTATGACACCCAAGTATTTGGCTCGCTTCTCCCAAGGGATAGGCTTGCCGAACATGGGGATCGGACGGGGGGGGGGGGGGGGGGGGGCTGAGTCCCGGTTTCGAAAAGAGAACCGCTTGACTCTTATCGGGATTGACTTCGATTCTCCACTTCCTAAACCAGTCACCGAGTTGGTTGACTGTGGTTTGGAGAGTGCGAGATATGTCATCGGGGCTTACGCCGGTGTAGTAAATGGCCGTATCGTCTGCGAACAGAGCCAACTGAGCCCTTTTACTTTTCGGGATATCGCTGGTGAATAGCGTGAAAATGAGAGGGGCGAGCACGGAGCCCTGAGGGACTCCGGCGCGAATGGGACGGGGGGAGGATAGCGCCCCTTCGATGCGGAATCGGAAGGTGACTAACTCAACTCTGAACTCATTTACTTTTATACCGCAACAAAAATCAAAAACACTATTACACTTTTTAATGAAATTACGAGTATTACTTTGAACGGATAAGATCGCGTTTATTACTTTACAATTTGAAAAAAGGCTTATCTGTTCGCGAAAATATCAGAACACACTAATAAACTATTACATATCAACGTAATGAAATTTAATATGTTTTAAATGAGGCCAATGTTTATTTTTCGACGTAATTAGAATGTAGTGAATGTAAATGTAGGCGTACAAGAGTGAATTATTTGCACTTGATTCATTCAGGGAATCCTGGGGAAGTACCCGCTACAAAAACGGGAATTCCCCCAGCGTATTTGACGCGGTCAGCAAAGTTAAAAGAATATTAGTACCGCGTAAAAAGTCTAAGATGGCTATAGTGTTTTGATCTTGATGAAATTATGTAGGTAACTACTAAGCCCCTTTTTAAAGTCTTGTTTAGGATTTGATCAGGGGAACTCGGAAGTATTTGGGGGCCTCCCAAGACCGGAGGCCCGGGCCGGCCCGCCCCTTCCGGCCCCCTGTTAGTCCGCCACTGATGCGAGGTTGTCGACGTGTGGGATGTGGATACCGCGATTATTCTGCCGATAGTCTTGACATCTAATAGCTTAATAGCCAAGAGGCTCGATCAACACCTGAGTAGGCTCTCGTTGGGCAGCTGGATTAAGGCGGAACCTTCAGGGTAGCACGCGAAATTCAAATTTTGTTACGGTTTTTGCAATTTGCAGGTCAATGTCAGGTTGTATTTTGATTTAAATATGATTCGCGACCATAACAAATATGGCTTTACAGAGTTATAATCATTAGAATCAACTATACATCTCTATGAGTTCATATTACCCTATTGAATGACTATTTCATGAAATCATGACATTTGAGGGCAATTCTAACCTACGGAGTTTTATTGCTGATTGTAATGATTATAATTCTGTAAAGACTTATTTGATATGGTCGCGAATCATATTTAGATCACAATAGAACCTGACACTGACCTGCAAATTGCAAAAAACGTAAGAAAATTTGAATTTCGCGGGCTACCTTGGCACATCCCCCTTAGGGGGTTAGATTGGAGTGTAGCCTTAGGGGCACAATGGAGCGAGGACTTAGATTTTTTTTCTGATGTTTTCCATATTATTATAGCAGTATCGAGTTAAACTTGACCATAGAAAGCATTTAGCTTCTGAGAACTACGACGCGACGCACCGTTTCAGACAGGAGCTTTTGTTTTTATATTTATAATTTTATTAAACGCCCTATATTTCGAAAATGGTAGCTCGGATGAAAATCTTTTCTGGTAAGAAATTGTTGCTCTGATCGAAAACCATGAGATGATGTAAAATACCCGCGAAATATTGAAAACTATAAGTATCGGTCGATCTTTCAGCTTGCGTAGATATCCATAGGGGTAGACTTAGTAAAATTTTCGTAGATATTTTTTCGGTTTACCAACTGTTTTGCACTATGGGGTTAACCTTGTCTATAGAAACCATATAGCTTTTGAGAACTTAGGACACAAGAGCGAAGCGAAGCGAGCTCTGGCTTTGGGGCGCCCCGACTCGGACAGTATAGGTTTGAAGGGGATGGCGGAGTCTAGTGAGCGAGCATAGACCCCGCCATCCCCATCATCCTTCGTGGTCATTTTTATTAAACCATTCAGAAGTAGGAGCCCCCGTATGGGCGGGGTTCCGTCGACTTGCTTCTCAGAACCTAAATGATTTTTATGGTCAAGGTTAACCGGATACTTACTGCAATAAAATTGGTGGATTTCTGAAAGAAATTTATTACTGAAAAATTAACTGCCCTATTTTTTTGTTTTTTCTTATTTGCGCCCATAGTGCTCCTAAGCGTATACTGTAAATTCTACTAATCTGCACCTAAGACGACCCACTGAGCAGGGGTTGATTCGAAAACAGGTACTTCTGGACACGCCTCGCATTGTTAGGAGGTTCCTCTCTCTGGAGCCCTCACCGCCGCGCCGCCGCTGGTAGCTTGGACCCTGTTCCCGATATCGGTGGGCTACTATTTTTTATAATAAAAAAAATAATTTATGAGTACTTATTTAAATGAAATAAAGAAAATAATAACTTATGGACTGCGATCATATTTCAAGCGTAGCGTGGCGATGATTTTATAATATAACATCACGCATTTTAAAATTTTGAACCCGTGGTCCAGACGTGCACTCCTCGAAGGGTTAGGCAAAAGTGTATTTTATAGGTCACCCACATTTGCCAGTAATAGGGGGCGAGCAATTCATTGTGAGAAAAACCTACAACTAAAAAAAAACCTGTGTGATTGTTTTAAAAAGTCGTTTATTAGAGTAAAATATCGGTAATCAATCGTATTGTAGGAAAACAAAAAGTGAATTATCAAGCAGTGACTTATGGGAAGTCCACAATAATAAAATTTAAACTTACTGCTGCCGGACTGAAAGGTTCATTTCTAGCGAAACCGATGTAGTACCATATTATAGATGTTACATGAGCACAGCTTCCCGCTGTCCGACACCCAGGTAAACAAATGCAATAATAGGTAATGTTATATTGCATTTTTGCCGATCTGATCTCTGTCTTTATCAACTGAACTGAACTTGAACGGCGGCGACGTGCGTTGAACTTTATCAATAATATGTTTTCGCAACCAACTCTTATCGCGGTTAACCTTGATTCTCCATTCCCGGAACCAAGTGCCTAAGACGTTTGCGGAGGTTTAGTGAGTGCGAGCGATATAGAGTCCTGACAGCAACCAGTGTAGTAATTGGCCGTGTCGTCGGCGAATAAAGCCAACTGAGCCTTTTTAGAGCTTATAAACACGTGCGGCACGCGCCAACGGCAGAGGCAACTGCAGCCGTCGACGCTCGTCGACGAAAGCCGCTGACGCGTCTACTGCTGCCGGCGAGGAGTTTTGACGGCTACAGTTGAATCTGTCGTTGGGGCATGCCGTACGTGTATATGAGCACTTACTCTTGGGAATGTCGCTGGTGAACAACGTGAAGATTAGGGGACATAGCACGGAGCCCTGAGGAAGTCCCGCGCGAATGGGGTGAGGGAAGGAAAGTGAACCCTCGATGCGGTAGCGGAAGGTACAATCCGACAAAACGTCTCGTAAAATGAGCACGAGACGGTCTGGCACTCCGAGTTGGTAATAAGCCGTTATGACAGACTTTGTCGAATGCTTTCGCTATGTTGAAGAATATCACGCCCGTCATCGCGGCGGGCTAGAAACCAGCGCCTAACTGCTCTACGATAAGTTAGACTTGTTGGATGCAAGAGTGATCAGTTCGGAAACCAAACTGCTCGTTGGGGATGAGGCTTTTTTCTTCGGCTTAGTTTTTTAGACGCTTATAAATAAACCTCTTGTAGATTTTGCCGAGAACATTGAGGAGACTGATGGGATTGTATCTCGCGCGATCATACTTGGGCTTATCTGGCTTAGGGATACCAATAACGTTGGCCTCTTTCCACGCTTGCGGAAAGATGTTGTTGCTCAAGGTGCCATGAAGTCTATGGCGGTCATTAGTATTATGAGAGGAACGAGGATAAGTTTTTATACCTTATTGGTGATACCGTCCGAGCCGGGGGCTTTCCTAGAGTGAAGCTGTTTAATGAAGCCATGCACTTCGTTTGGAGTGACGAGAGGCAGAGGATCATCTGGGTGTTCAACGGGTGGGAGGAAGCTCTACGTTCGACTTCAGCGTCAATCTTGGCAAGTTATGCTTGGTCTACTGGTTAAGAGCTGGGAGAACATTGGGACTCTAGGCTGTTGGCTAAGCATTCGGCATTATCAGAGTCGTCGAATGCGACGCTCTTATCTGGACGAAGTAGTTTTTATGATCGTACTAGAACATATTCGTTCTTGTACTTTTATAGAGGGAGAAGTGTTCGTAAAGCTTCTCTCGTGTTATATTCTCTGAGACGAGAACTCGTTTACAGCCGCTTCCTCCGCTGCTTCGCACGTCGTCGCATATCATCGGCCAGGTATGCGGAGTTAAAAAAGTTGTTACTTTGGCGGTCCATCTAATAAAGAGTCACAATTATTGTGATGTATTATGTTTGCATCCATCCAAAGGTTGTTTGTAAAAAATTGCTTTCAGTGATAAGACCGCTCATTATGTCACCTTATACAGAATTTGTACATTTATATCTGTAATTTTTATGGTGTAGGTGTGTGGTGTGTGGTGTATGGCTATTCTATTCTTGCATTATCAGTTAAAATATGATAATTAAGTAGGTACTTAGTTTGTTTTGTTATTCGTAAAGTAAAGCGTAATGTTTATGTATGTTTTATTGTAACGAATGATTTTCTACCCACAATGATGCAGGTTTTTGTTTTAGCTGTAACTTTTTTCCCACAATGATCTGGTACTGACCGCCATACTAACAAATGACACACATGAAAAGAGCTTTTTAAAACGACATACGTCCAGCAGTTATTCATCAGTGGGTATACCCTGTCATATCCTTTTCGTATCTTTCCAGTTTTTGGTTTATAACTTCTAAACGGTGCATCCTACGTAAAGTCACCCATTTAAAGTACACAAATTTTGCTACAATTAGAGCGCAGCCATAGCTCACTAGGTCCGAAAGAACCCGAGATACAGTACCTACTTCAAACATTGGCAATTTATCCGAAAAAGTTCAAAATTGTAGTTTTAGCCGTCTTCCAAGCAGGATATCGGTTGAAATACTCATTTGCCGCCTGAGTAATCCTCCCTTAGCTGTGTTAGACGAAGAAGACGGTTTCAGCGACCCCTTTACCACACCACTACATAGGATAACAAACGTGTCTTCGGAGCCTCCAGATTTTTGTGGCCTATATTACCATCAACCGGGCACAAATCCAGACCGGCAGGCTGAGAAATTCATGATAGAAAACCTAATAAGTAACACTAACCTGGAAATCGAACCCAGGACGTCATGCTTTTGGTGAATATACTTAGTATTCTTTGTTTTTTGTAAATAAAGTACCTATTGTTTTTTTTTTTTGATTTACTGTTTCATTGAATTTAAATGAAATTAATACTTAATAATTTACTATTTCAAAATCTGGTGAGTTGTGAATCTGGTTAGTTGCGAATCTGGTGAGTTGAGAATCTGGTGACTTGCTAATAAGCGATGCTCAGCAGTAGCGCCTGCGACCAATAACAAGGAGGAATATCAATACAAAAAAAAATAGGACAATTTTCATACTGAAATTACTCATTAGCAGCCCGGAGTCTGGATTGGTGTGGTTGATGGTAATAGGCTCACCCCCTATTACATGGGACTTAACAAAACAACATAACTAGGGAATTGTGTGTGTATTATGGCACACCTTTGCTTAACTGACCCTTTTGGTAAAGAAGGCGTGATGTTATGTTATGTAATTTTTATAGCGAAAGTTTTTAGCCCAGATTCATTAGTTTGGCAATAAATATTAATTTAGATAACAAAACTCAACACAGAGAGCATACATATTTATTAAATTATTTATGCTTTGCAATATTAAATTACAAAACTCATTCTACCGCCTTTCTTGACTATCTGCTCTGGACACTTCAATAATAAACTTTTCAGGTTCGAAATCCGGGTCGAGAATCTTTGACCTGATAATTTCTTTATAAATAAATGCAGACTTTCTCGGAGTTCGCGTCTTGTCTGGACTTGAGTAATCCACTTCGTATAAGCCAAACTTTTCTCTGTAAACGAAATAGCGTTAATTCGATCTCACGTTAATTAGTGGGCTGTTTACTCAGGTGGGTGACCTATGATTTAGATAATAATAGTTAAGTAATATATAGGTATATACAGGGTGGATTTTTGAGATGGGCCAGCAAGGGCAGCTACCTTAACCGTTGTAGTTACAGGGAAAGGATCTTAGGAGACTTTTCTTAACTTTTTGAGAAAATTTGATTTTCATTCACAGATTTTGAAAAAAATTTAAGTACAGGCAGCAGGAAAATGGGCAATTTTCACAAAAAGTTTTTCTTATGCCAATCGATCATGTTTTTTAAATGGATCAAAAACCTCTATTGGACCAACTGAGGTTTGAGTACTAGAAAAGTCAGAAATCGCAGAAAACTTTTCCCATACATTTCGTAGGAAATGAGACTACAACTTACTGTTTTACTGTCGATAAACTGACAGCTACAAAAAAAAACTAAGCAAAAAATAAATAAAAAATTATAACTTCTACTTTGGGTATTGTTTCACCTTAAAATTAAAAACTTAAAAGTTTACATTTGGACTCACCTAGAATTTTTACTTTCGTGCTCTGAGATATGAGGTGCTCAAAATGGTAGCCGTTTTGACGTAGGCATAGGTTTACTCTCTTTACTACAGATCGGGTAGCAGCTGATAATGTGAAAGGATAAATGCCCTAAAGAATCATGGTAAGTGAATCTTTGAGTTCCTGAACACTGTCCTATTTCTTTTTCTAAAGTTAGTAAGTATGTTTAATAGCCCCTCTTAAAAAAATCAAGAGGCGTGAGATTAGGACTGCGAGGTACCCAACTAGTCACGGTATAGTTCCTATCCACTGCCTGAATTGCCGGTTCAAATTAGAACGGGTTTGGCGGTTGTTGTGTGGCGGAGCGCCATCTTCATCTTCAGAGATCATTATTGTCACAGCATTTCCGAAACCATAAGCAACCAGGCAACATATTAGCTCGATCCTGTTTTCAAAGCAATCTAAATTATGACGCGTATTCGTTCGAAGTTCAGTTTTTTTTTTTGTTTATTTTCGGCCAGACTTCATTGTAGCCGTTAGTCTATCCATGATAAAAAAGTAAGTTGTTGTGTCATTTCCTACGAAATGTATGGGAAAAGTTTTTTGCGATCTGACTTTTCTAGTACTCAAACCTTAGTTTGTCCAATAGAGGTTTTTGATCCTTATATGAAACATGATCGATTGGCATAAAAAAAAAGTTTTTGTGAATATGCCCATTTTCCTGCTGACTGTAGTTTTTTTTCAAAATCTGTGAATGCAAATCAAAATTTTTCAAAAAATTAAGGAAAGTCTCCTAAGACCGTTTTCCTGTACCTACAACGGTTAAGGTAGCTGCCCTTGCTGCCCCATCTCAAAAATGCACCCTGTGTACAGGGTACGGTACGGTTATGTACGCTCATGAAAATAAAACAACTAATCGAGCGTACAAAGATCTTTTGGCACGTGGCGAAAATCGCAACTAATGCCGCTATCTTGTTTTTGCAATATAATTAATTACACAAAACATTTTTACAATTTTATTAATGTTTACCAACAGCACCTCTCGCCAAAAGATCCATGGTGCACTTTATGGTTCGCTCGATAGTACAGAACCGCGCCTTGCTTCGAGACAAGTTAAGTAGCTCCGATTGTGTTAGAAACTAGTAGGCCAATTCGAAAATAACACGTGGAATATACTTACAATTGTAAATAGACACGTTCCAATTTGAAGCTCCCAATTTAAAGAATACTCACAAATATCCATTAGTCCACTCAAAAGTATCGATAAGAGACCACATGCTATAGCCTCTGATATCACAGCCTTCGTACACAGCATCCAATAAAGCATTCAGATAGGTCCTTATGTAGTTAATCCTGTCTTCATCGAGTAGCCCTCCGCTGTTAGACCAACCATTTTCTGTAATATATACTGGTGGGTTGTCGTATTGTGATTTTATTTCCATTAGAAGTTTGAAGAATCCCCAAGGAACCTCCTGAAATGTCAAAATGATTCGTGTTTCGATGGTGTGCCTAAGAATGGCCTATGTCCAGAAGTGGACTGCTAAAGACTTATGATAATATACGGTGGTGTAAATGGTTTTTACATTGACAAAAGTTTCAAGGAAGAACCTCATGGGTAGAACACTAAAGTTCTGAATTTAAAATGTTTTTTAAAGCGGTTAAAGCCCATGGGTGCATGCGAGGACTGGCAAGCAAAAGGCTTGATATTGATCACCAATTTATTTTCCACTCGTTGAATTATTGCTATTATAACACCATGACTGTACTCTTTTGTTTATTCCTTGTGTTCGTAAGCTCATATTATTCTTTGTCTGAAGGCTTGAGGCATTGCGTGCTGAGTGAAACACACGCTATAAATCTGTTCGGCAGCAGATGCTAATATTTAGATACAATTGTGACTGAATTACTTTTAAGCATAATTATAAGTAGCTAGTGGTGAAGCAGACGAGTCCTGGAGTGGCGACCGCGTATCGGCAAGCGTAGTGTGGGAGGCCCCCCAGCTAGATGGACCGACGAGCTCAAAAAAGTGGCTGGGACAGACTGGATGCGGAAGGTGGAGGACAGGGTGTTGTGTCGCTACATGGGAGAGGCCTTTGTCCAGCAGTGGATTGCGTTAAGCTGAGTTGATCGTTGATGATAAGTAGCTAGGACAAATTGTGTAACATGTTTATTATTTTTGGTCTAATAAAATAATATTAAATATTATTATTCTCCGAAGGATTAGGTTGAGGTGTAGGTACCTATGTACACCCACACTTCGCCAGTTATAAGTCCCGTGTGATAGGGGACGTGTAGGTATAATAAACCATAAATCAAAATACCTGCAACCAGCTAGTTTGAGACTGCGGCCATGAGGGATCCTTGACCAGTACAGCGCCCATATCATCCATATACGAAGGCACAGGATACATGCCTTCTAAAGAAGCGTCCCTATACGCCAACTTTGTAGTATACGCATTGACGCCCAGGAAGTCTGCTGATCCTTTCAGCAAAGCTACTTCTTTCGGTGATAGATCTGGTAGTCGGGATCTTGGATATGCCTGTTCCGCACTTTTGAGTGCTACGTTCTTTCGCACTGCTGAAGGGTAGTTACCTACTTTTGAGAATATGGGATGGGCGTATAGACCCCACTGGAAGAAGGGAAATATATATAAATGTAGTATGGAATAAACAAAATTCGTAGTCATAGAATTTGGGTGCCTGACTTTCGGTGCCTGTGAATTTACAAGCTACACGTTTATCGAACGGCGCGGTAACCATATTATATCAGGTCGACCAGTTTGAGAATCTATCTCATCAGGGTCGTTGCAGTAGACCAAATTAAGCAAAGCCTTCAATAAAACCTAAAAATGCATTTTCGTTACTTACTTCAAACTGTCTGGCGTCAATACCAGCTTGATGATCATCAATAGTATCAGACGTAGCTTCATACCACACGAAACCAATAGAAATTCCAATCGCGCCTTTCTGCAGCTTCCTAAATTCTACGTCGTACGTATGATACGTTTCAGCATGAGCTATCAAAACGTTACGAGCGCACATGTACTCAGCAACGCCCGAGATATTCAGAAATGGAGCTTGACTACCAGACCCATACCCTTTTACACAAATCTCTTTAGGCTCATTGATCGTGATCCAATATTTCACTTTCTCACCGAACTTTTCGAATAAAAACTTCGTGTAATCCGTAAACCACAAAACTACTGCAGGATTGGCCCAGCCTCCTAGTTTTTGTAAATTGGCCGGTAGATCCCAATGGTACATTGTTACCATGGGAGTGATATTCTTGGCTAAGAGGCTGTCTAAAAGATTGTTGTAATAGTCGACTCCAATTTGGTTTACTTTATCAGAAAATCCATTTGGCAGGACCCTAGGCCAGGATATGGAGAACCTGTAGAAGTCTAAGCCGAGGTCTGCGGCTACTGCAACGTCTTGTTTGTATTTGTGGTAGGACTCCGCTGCCACGTCTGCTGTGCTGTCATCCTTGATCGCCGAAGGTTCTTTGTGGCTTGCTATGTCCCATATCGAAGGACTTTTACCTATGGTGCATTCATATAAAATTTTAGTTACAGTGAATGATAATAAATCGATGTTTTGACTTAAATCAGGATTAGGTCTGACTAATCATAGTTTTGGAGGTTTATTATTCAATATAAGCTTAAAATAATGATTAATCTTACCATCTTCATTCCACGCTCCTTCGATTTGGAAGGCAGAAGTAGAAGCCCCGAACAAGAATTCAGCAGGAAACAGGCGGGGTTTGCTTTTGCTAAACACATTATCGCATAAGAAGAGAAAGGCGCTGGGGATGGAAAATTGACAAATGTTAAATTAAGATCAATCCCACTTTCAAGTAAAAACAAGAGTCAAGGGTATAATACTCAAGGGGAATTCATCCGACGGCCGATTTTTTATCCTTTTTGTGGCTATAGTGATGGAAAAACTGTGCGGTTAGAATGAAAGACATTCTTCAACGACACACTTTATGGTATTTTACTGCGGTATCTCCAGTAATGATCTCGAGTACGACGGCAAGTCCTTGGTCATGACCTGCGGCTGTGAGCAATACAGAGATGCCGAAGCAACGAATTAACACTCGCTCAAAAACTGGAGCTACTAAAAAAGGTAGGATGCTAGGTGAACATCAAGGCAATCTGTGAATTTCATAGGAGAACCCGGAAGCTTGAAAAACCCCCTTGTTTTCAATCATTTTAATCTATCGCCGTCTACTTCTGGAAATAAGATTCTACGATTGCCACATGACCCGAAAGTTCCCCTTTCTTTCGTAATTGAAGAGTCATTATTATTAATTAAATAAATAAATAAACTATTAACATTACCAGAGGACTGTTACGCAGTTGTTCATGGTCCCGAGGCACTCCACTCACTACGCGCAGTGACTCTTTACAACGGCCACTTGTGTGGAGTGTTGGAGGGTTATTCTGCAATCGATGCTTGTACAACGCTTTTTGTATTTAATTGCTTGGGCTTCTGCTGTTGTCACGGAAGTTCACGGAATACAAACTTGGCAACTGATAAGTCTTTCAAGAATTATGATGATAAGTAAGACCTGTTTGTACTTCTACAACTACCTACCACTAGACTACTTCCTAGGGTGTCCTAGATTACTCCCCAATATGAATTAATGTTCGTCAAAGATCTGTATATAACATCTGATTATCTTATTTTGTGCGGATTTTGCTGTAGGTATAACGTTGAGTTTTCAAGATTAATGAACTACGGGGTAATTGCGTAATACACTAACAGTACGAATGGCTTTCATTTTGACAGTTCAACAACATTCACAGCGTTATTTTCGTTGTTGAGCAGGCAATTTTTTTGAACATAATTATGAAGTAATGGATTAGCAATATCCTTCAAAATGATTCAGATTGTGATCGATAGTATGTTCATGTCATGCTCATCCAAATGTCTCGCTGGCGGTGGCGTGTGTGTTGGATCATTAAGTTCCCTTCAAAATGGTTGAGTTGAATGGTGCTGATCCATGCGTCATGTTCGTGAACGGGCGCCGTCAGTAGGGACTGGTCTTGGCTGCCACGGCAAATTTTTTGAATTGTTCTTTTTTGTTTTTATCTTTTTTATTACGCACGCTTTTAACGTGCACATCTTTCTACATCGTTCTCACATCTATAATTTCAACATGAATGATGTAACCAATCTTTTTTGTAACTATATGTTGATATAAAAGAGTGTCCATGGAGTTTCTTGCCCGTTTTTCTCCATAGGCACCTACTACGCGTTGGTATGAGCAACTAGCTTATTTTTTTTGACTGACTGACTCCTCGGAATTTAAAAGTGCCTGTAATTGGTTTATTTGAAATAAATGCTTTGAGTTACTCAATTAGAGTGCTGGTCCGTGGCCCTAAGGACTTAAGGCACATTTGGCATGTCAGTATGTCTATAATGCTGTAAGATGAGTGTATGAATTTTGTCGAATTTTCGGTAACTAATGTGATTGGCCGATAACTGTTTTACATACATAAACTCACGCCTTCTTCCCATGGGGTAGGCAGAAACTACAGAACGCCACCTACTACAATCCTTACATACATCTTTCTTTACATAGCAGTTTTATAAATGTAAAAGTAAAATAAATAATGTCTCCACATGCTACATATGTACAGATGCAAGTGCCAAGTCCAATCATTACTAAGTTTTTTCAGAATCAACCTTCCAATAAAGTGTTTGAACTTACTTGCATCGTATTTATGAAAAAACAATGCGATCGTGCTTCGTAAAATAGTACAATAACTTGTCAATACATTACATTCATGATGTCAGGCTCTGGCCATAATCAATTGAACCATGTTGTTTAATGGACTTAGGGTGTAGGCATACGGTCGCGGTGGTCCCTCTGGTAGATAGAATACGTCCATCTTGTATAGTGTCAGCTTATTATGATTCCTTCAAACTCCCGAACACACATAACAAGGAAGGTCTCAACGAAGTACTGACTGGACTGTGTGACGGGATCATCTGGCATTTCAACGATTCTTAACTAATTTTTGAGACACTCCTGCTGCAGCGCTGTTGAGGAGTGTTTCAACACCCGTCGAACGTCCTCCTGATGGCTCGCCGATGCGACGTTCTATAAGAAAACGCGGCATTTTCGAAACCTCTTATTGGGATAAACCGTATCTGATGCTACTGATCCGTCTTAGTAAGTGATCCTCTCCTATTATTTAGAAAGTTGAAGGAAGAAAAAAAGGAAATATTGTATTTGGGAAGCTACTAGCTAGTTGTCCGTTCCAAAGCGTAGTTTTCCATGGAGCGAAAGAGTCCATGGTTACTCTTCAATCAAGTTTTTATCCGATCCCCCGATAGTTATTGGGTGGGAAACTGCTTTTTTGAGAAATTATGTATTTACAGTCTTTGGGCAAAATATCTTTCGGTATCGCCATTACAAACATTCGGCCAGTTGATCAATACCTACCACCGTATTTCAATTACGTTATAACATACATTTCATCTTTCCACAAACAAAGTATTACTTAGCATGTGGTGTTCTGTAGTTTCAGCCAGAAGAAGCGGTATGACATATTTTCTCTTGTATTGAATTCTATCTGGTTAGGAATTCAGCAATAGATACTTAGGAAGTAATTTGTTGTCAGACTTGTGCGGTACTTGTCCATTGGCAAGTCCACTTTTCGATTCAGTCTATAATAATAAATCCTGAGGGTTTATTCTTTTGAGCCTTCGTGGCATGTGTGCGCATTCTTGTCCTTTAGGTATTATTGTTTTCCTTTATCAGTTTTCATGTTAGGGTCATGATGTAACCTGTCATATGTTATATACCATGGTGCGTTCATTATCAAACGTAGCATGTAGGCATCACATAGGCAGATAGTATGAAGGAAAAAGTTAGAAGAAAAAAACTTTATTACGCATAAAAAAATACACACAATCATAATTACGCAGACAATTTAAGCAAGACACAATGTCGAAGACAAGGCATCGATAAATATTTAATAAAAAACGCTGTAACATCAACATTCACAAAATATTTTTAAACAGAGTTCTTCTTTTCATTGTATCGCCACCTTGTTTTTAAACTAGAATTATTTGTACGGTCTATAATTATATTTCGTTATATTTATACTCGTTTTCTGGGAGAGTTATTTTTTGCATTATGTCTGAAAATAAAGTAATAGTTTCCTTTTAATTGGCTTCCTTTTACGTGCGAAGCGAGGTCGAGACTTGGAGCACTCTTGACCGGGTCAGGTTTTAAGATTTCATTGTGGCGTTACTAAGAGAATATGCAAGAGCGAGCGAAGCGAGCTAGGAAGGAGTATCCTGACTGGGATGGATTAGATTTTCTGTTTGGTTTCACTAAATGAATGCAAAAGCTTGAAAATTGGCCCGCGCCTTTAGCTTGAGGTCATAAACAAATTACGTTAATTTTCATTAAGTATTCATTCATCATGGGTCTTATGTCAATAACAATTTGAGGTGTTATTTGACAAACCTGTTATTTGATTGTCGATCATGTCGATGAGAAGTTTTCCGCCGAGGAGAATCCGATGTCCTCGTAGATTCAGTTTTATATTGCCTTGGAGATAGCTGAAATATTCAAGTTGTGTTGAAGGGTTAGGTCATTCAGAGAAGAACCGATCAAAATAATAAAGCGAGAAAAAAAAGCCAGAAGGCGTCAGATTAGACCACATAGAGGTGGTGGAAGGAGCTAGACTCTAGATAAACCAACAAAACATAGTCCACTTTAGCTCTGGACCTAAATATCTGGAAGTCATGTAGAGACCTTACCTATGCTTTTGCTCTGCAATTAGATGATGGTAATCAATACTCTGATGCAGGCTGACAGTCACTTAATATAATAATAAAAGTCCAGAAAATGAAAAGTCCATCTAATTATTACCTGTCGTTTTGGTGAGTAGCATTCGTCCAGTCTCTTCGTCTTACGATGATGATCTGCAAGAGTGAATTCTAATTTACTGAGTTACACCTATGTTTTTCTAATAGCTCTTGTCGATGCAGGTTTTATTGGTTGGCGATTAAGCCGATGGTAGGTGGTTACAGCCGCCTGCTGATAGCTGTATTACCAGAAGCATGACCACCATAAAAACGGGTTTTGTCGACGGAAGAATAGATAAAATGGCAGATTGTTGACAGATTTCTAAAGAAATGTTTCTACATCTGTCATTTTGTCTATGTTTCCGTTTCTATAGTGGTCATGCTTCGTGCGCAGGTGAGTTTGCATCTGAGATAAAAGCTTAAATCATCTCATGCTCCAGTAATAACACCATACTCTTCAACCTGAAAAACAGCAACAATGCTTAGCTCAGAAATAGTATGGCAGGAATAGGTGAGCCCTTTTTTCTTGATCTTTTTTACCTTAATGTGCTGCAGTGCTCAGGTCAAGAATCGGAGACAGTTATATTTGGTGCAGACATGGTTCAAAATCCCATAACACCTAATTTTCCGCCTAATATTGACCTGTTAAAAGAATGCATGTTAATCCCCCTGAATGCCTATCTATATTGGTGGCAGCTAGATAGACTTACTTCTCCGACTTCCTACAGGTGACCGTGACTTCTCCTTCTCGTGATACTTCGGTATCAGGGTGACGTAATTGTACGCCGCTTGTGGGCGGGGGCGGTAGTTGTAGGCGAATAGCTCGTTGTAATACTTCTGAGACTGAAATGGTAATTACTAAGTACTTAAAATATACAAAAACAAAAAAAAATGTCCTAGAACAAAAAAATCGAAGACTTGTGACTTCCACCATACCACACTGAGCCCGCGTGGTGCATAACGGGCTTCTTATAGAGGGAAGGCTATGTTAGTGTGTCCCAGCAGTGGGAACATTATAGGCCGAATATAATTACGTATGTATGTTTATTCTACAAGGGGCTCGTGGCTAAGTAATAACAGCCGCACGGGTCGATCCATCAGGTTAAGCTACGCTTGCCGGGGTTGGTCCGTGGATGGGTGACCGTCTTTATATACCAGACTCCTCCGTGCCTTGGGAAGCACGTTAAGCTATTCAGTTGGTCCCGGCTGTCATTCTTGGATCTTTGACGGGTCGTCAGAAGCCCGAAAGTCTGACAAGGTCTCACTAAGGGGTATCGTATTACCCAGTCACAGGGTTGTGGAGGTCAGATAGCCAGTCGCTCCATGTAAAATACTGGTATTCAGCTGCATCCGGTTACACTGGATGCCGACCACGAAATAGAACTTGGCAAAAGGCTAGGGAGATTGATTTGTCTTTTCCACAAGTTCTCTCTTCAGATAACTAATCTAAAAAGGCGGTTTAAGACGTCATTGAATTGGATAAAATATCATTGAGGACTATCACTATCATCATGCCACTGGCAATATCACAGGTCTACATCCATAGATAATGTTTATGTCTACATCATTTCAATAAAGAAAAATCAAAGTGAAGTTTGGCTCACCTCTAAAAGATACCGAGCTGGCGACATAATATCCTCGACACCGGGGAAGAGACCTGTAAAACAATAATATTTAACTTACTTGAACTGTAGGCGTGTTTAGAAACTTATACCGTGTGAGTAAACTGGAGCTCTAATATGTATGTATACACTTAGCAACTTCTTAATTTAATTTTCTCCTACTGTTTTGATTGTAATTTTATACTGTGAATGTAGTATTTTGGAAACTATACTGTTATGAAATAGGTCTTATCTCAAAGTTGCAATCAATGTTCCAAGAGAAAACAGCTTTTAATAAAATAAAAAAAATCAGACATAATAAAAAATTGTCCATAAAGTCTTAGTAACAAAGGTCTAAATTTTTGCTAAGTGTATACAACATATTACTGCTGGTAACTGTACAGTGCCAGGGCGTAAAGTCGATGGGGAGTGTTGCGCCACTTCCCATCTAAAGCAGTAGGAAGTGGTGAAGGGTGGGTGTTTTGGGGGACGGTCTTAATATGTAATTTTGACTTTCCAAAAGTGCTGATCCTCAGCCTAATTTTAATAAATGATTTTCATTTTGTTATCATGATACATCGAGTTTAAGTAAGAAACTTGTCTTTCAGGTATAAAAGACTGAGCCAAAGCTTTACTAAGTCAAAAAAAAAACAAAATATTTCTGTTCTATAATGGCCTCGTACTGAAAAGCTAGCAGGTACAAGGTGGGGCAAAAGTAACGCCATAAAAAAATGGGGTTTGTTTTCACAGAAAGTTTATTTAAAGATGTAAAATGTATGACATTAAGTCGAAAAAATTATATCGCTCAAACGACCACCTCCTGCGTTGATGCACATTTGTGCTCGTTTTACGGCATTCTTGCTCGCAAAACATCCTCCAAATTTGTGATTTCCTCTTCAATGTTGGCTATCAAGACTTGCAAGGTTTGTGGTTTGTTGTGGTAAACGCGAGATTTCAAAAAGCAGCAACGAAAGAAGTCTGGCGCTGTTACATCTGGCCGACCAGTTCAAATCGCCAAAACGGGAGATCACACGACTCCGAAATAGGTGTTTCAGAATCTCTATCGTTGCGTGAGCTGTATGACTGTGTGTATCGCTCCATTACATTGTCAACTAATTCTCTATCTGTATACAACATATGTATCAAATCACAATGACATTGTAACGCCATTAGCAAAACTTGTAACTCATTAATACTATGACATCATTTTTGCTCCACCTTGTACGTACACACATCAAAAGAAGTTTGAGCTGATATATTTTAAAATGTTTACTTTATCAAGTAAAAGTGTTGACGTTATATCTTTTTTAAAATAGAAATACACTGTTTAAAGTTAAAAAATAAAACTTTTTTTGAATATTTTAATAACCAAATTGAGTAATTCAATCCTAATGTAATTGTAACAGAAATTTGATGAAAAGAAAAAGATCGTTTAACCAAACATATCCACTAACGCGCGCATGTCAACCCGTGTGAGTTTCGTACGTTCGGACATTCTAGGGTTTTCTGAACTGGTGACTTTGTAGTTTCGGAAAGTTGAGTGGACAACAATTTATTAATAGAAGGTTTTTATTTATTACAATATAACTCCTCCTCTGGCTCGCACACATGCGGATATCCTCCTGGGCATGCGGAGGATCAAGTCATCCAGCATATCTTGCGGTAACCTGCCCATTCTTAAATGCGGCTTTCCTGATCTCTGGGACTGTCTGGGGAGGTGGCTGATGGTTCCAAACAGCTCGCTTAAGAGCATCCCATTCGTGCTCTATTGGGTTTAAGTGAGGCGAGTCGGCAGGTCAGTCTAACCTTGTGATGTCGTATTTTCGGAGAACAGCATTGACTAATGAGCCAATGCTGTTCTCCGAAAATACGATCAAGCTCAATGGAGCTCGATGTGCGGGCGCATTATCATCGACCAGTACGAATTGGTGCCCATGGTTTACTCGGAATGGTCTGACAATTCTATCAATAGCGACTATTTTGTTTCCTACCCTTTTTGCTGTGCCCTACAGGGTCCATAATGATCTCAATTATATTAGTTACCACCTAAGTACACATTATGGTAAAGCAATAAAAATATTGAGTATTGAGTATTCGGTATCTGCCGTCATGGAGCCTCGATGCGGGATCAAAGGCGTTCTAGCTCCAATCATAATTTCATTCCAAATGGACACCGATTCCCCCTTTGCTGAACGGTTCCAGTGGTAGTTCTTTGCATTTCAGAGTCTCCTGGTCTTCTCCAGACACGGACACGTCGGTTATCTGGATGAGTACTGATTCGCGATTCGTCAACACAGAGACAGTTTTGCCAAATGTTTTCCTCCTCATCTTCTTCATTTTGCCGGAGCCTATAGCCCACTGCAATCTACGTCGCTGACGTTGCCGTGAATTCAAAGGTGCTCGTCACGACCTCCGTGCTCGTAGTCCAGCCTGGTGTAGACAATTCCGAATGGTCTGAGTGCTAAATTCAAGTCCAGAGGCGGTCCGCACTTCTGCTTTTATTTTAGTGGCGTTGATTTTTGGGTCACGGGCTGCCAGCAATCTGATATAGCGCTTCGGAGCAGCAGTCAGAACAGTTGGGCTACCACTGCGGGGTCGATCATCTAAATTATCCATGCCGTGGTACCTCTGCAACGTGGCCACGACACAGGATTGGGATACAGCAACCCTGCGTGCTATTTCTCTCCTGGAATATCCTTCTTTCCTCAAAGTTACAATTCTTGCTCGTAAAACTTCTCATAATCCTCTTGGCATTTTATCAATAACAAATTTCTTTGAATTTTTTTTATAAATCCGTTAAAATTGACTAAGTCAGATTTCTGAATGAGCGTAATTATGCTTGGATTGAATTTCTTTTTATATGGAAAAACAATTCAATTTGATTTTTTTTTTGTTTTATATTATAATTCTATATTTTTAAGTAAAGAATCTGAAAAGAAGAAGAAATTATAATATAGTCTACCGTAACCGGTAGAATATTATAATTTCTTAAAAACAGAAAAGTCAGATCAGTTTGAAAAATCGAAATCTTTTTTCTTAAAAAAAGGTTTCTATTTTTCAAACTGATCGCAAACTTTTTTTGATGTGTGTACGTTGAATAATAACCAAAGTCTACATTATCCCGGCATTAACGGTTTACCTTCCTAATTACATAAATAGGTAACACACGTTTATCAAATTTACAGAGAGTCGTACACATTTACAATTGGCGAGGTCACCAAACTGGGTAAACACCTTGGTCATCTAGATTAAACTACTTAGGTGCTAAGAATAGACTAAATAATGGCTCCAGAACATGCGAGTCAACGCTTTATGCCTTTATCTTGCGCTAAGTTTGACTAGTACCTATACCTAGTACTTAAGATATATTACGAGTATATACCTTTTCTTGGTGTACCTTTATAAGTAAATAAATAAATAATAATTATATAGAATATTTAGTAAGTACATCCTTCATCGATTTGCCGTTTCAAAGCCATTTCATACAACTGTCAAATGCCTATTTCAGATGGTAGTCAATTTGTTTAATAATAAATCTTAAAGAATTTACATACTAGAGACATATATAAAGTAAAGGTCTGCTATTCATAAAAGTGTGAAAAACTCTATCTTAAACTTGTTTCGTGTTTCCACGTGGTAGGTACATAGATTAATTATAAGAAAGAAGTACGAGTACCTCGATCAGAGTTCTATGTTACTTTCAATTGCTCACCAGTTGGAATAATCTGCGTCCTGCTTCTGAAAGTAACATTCCTACCATCAGCCATCACCCCGCTATTCCTCTTTCTCTTTCTTACATCTCTCAACTCCTTCCATTCCTTCTGCTCCCTCAACTCCTTCTTCTGCTTATCTATTAAATTGTAGCCTCTCTTCTTTTCAAGAAGAATTGGGTCGTTCGGTTTTCTTTCGATTAGAGGACTCCACCAATCATGGGTGATCGTTCCAGTGTCGCAAACTCGTGTCTTGTCGGTGAGTGTTGATTGGTTCTGCTTTGTTATGACTTTGAGTCGGTGCTTTCTTCGTCGGGGGGTATCATCATAGTTGAACGTCGCCAGGCTGCAAATGGTCGTGTCTGTTTTGCTTTCATCGCTCCTTAGAGATGTAGAGCTGCTAGATGAATCCGTAATGTTGTAGTCTGCTAGCTCGTCTTTCAATGCTTTAGCTACGTTTATGCCACCTGCAATAAATGATTGTTATTCCTGTGCCGATCGCTTTTGAAATATCCATTGCTGAACATGGGCTTTGGTCCTTCAAACCACTATGAATAGCTATGTTAAAATCGCTATTCATAGTGGTTTGAAATGGTCAACAGTTGAAAGTATTTTTTTTTATATTGCAAAGGCCGCAACTCTCATCCATAATCCGTAAGCGAATAATTACGATGTCCACAAAAAGACTATCAAAACAGTGATAAAGCTAGTGCGCACGAGTGACTTTTGTTACCGTGACAAAAAAGTTTCTGTCACTATCACGTCACGTCATCAAAGTGGAGTGTTTACGAAGGATTATTTGTTGACATGGATTTGGAAGAAACGGTCATTATCTCCGAACCCTAAAGATGTAAAATGAGAAAATAATTTAGAAAAAGAATACTGGATGAAAAAAATACATTGGTGTGACAGACTGGTAAATGGAAAGTATTACACTACGAACGTATGCACTACATATTTCATTATTTATATGAATACCTATACCATGCCGCATGCCGACTATTGTACAGGTGTAATACCTGCCTTATCTAAGTATGTCAGTATTGCTATTCATTTTATATCAATTCTCTTATGTTCTAATAAAGTAGCATTTTAACTTTTAATATTATAAATGCGAAAGTAAGTTTGTTTATTACCTTTTCACGCCTAAACCACTGAACCGGTCATCCTGAAATTTTGTATATACGTTGGCAGGGGTACAGAAACGGACATAGGGTACCTTTCATCTCAAAAAATAGTACTGTTCCCGAGGAAAACAACAATAACGTTCTTATGATAATAGATGGCGCCATGTGTCTTTCGAATCATGATTGAATTATATTATTGTAGAAACTTTAGTAGTGTGTTAAGAGTTTTTTTTAATTTTTTATTTAAGTAGTTACCTAATACATTTTGGGAGTCTAGAGTGTCGATAGACCAGTTTTTCACCCTCCTAACTATAATTCCGCGAACAACCCGAATTGATTGCCAAATTCTAAATTAACGCGAGCGAAGCCGCGGGCAAAAGCTAGCGCCTATTATAAGGTAGATTGTACAAGGATCACCCATATTTTAACGGTCACATCTTAATCTACTGTATCTGCAATCTATGCAAACATTTTTTTACTTTACTTTACACTATGTTTCATAATCTTCAACAGCATCCAAAGCTCATCATTGTCTATATCACCCTCGTCCACAGTCGCGCTGTGAGAAGACGCTGACGCCATGTTTGCGTGTTACCTTGTCGGTAATTGGAAAGCGAAATGGGAGCGGGAACACAAGGGATGAGCGGAGAATGACAATGTTGTCACACGTGCGCGCGCGTCTTTAAAAACCTATAGTAGAGCGGTAACCGACGCGGTTCGCGGGTCGGTGGACGAAAGTGTCACCAGGTTGTCACGTCCTAAAGTGCGCGCATCTTCATATATATCCACAGTAGCGTTGAAAATAACATGTAAAATACATTGTATCTTTCAAATACCCTTGCATTTTTCAATAAAATACAGAAAATTGCCGCAAGATTTTTTCCCTTTGATTTTTAAATATGAAAAATACACAGTATTTAACAAGTACTATACGTGTATGATTGTATTTTTCAGACAAACGTGAAATATGTTTTTTTCGAAAATTACATGTATTTTACAGGAAAGATACAATTTCGAAATAACAAATAAGGAAAACCTACACGAATACATAAAGAAAGAACAAATACAGTATCGAAAAAAAAACAAAATGAATCTTTCGCAATTTTCAACGCTAATCCACAGACCGGACATGAGTGACAAAACAGTCACGATGACAAGTCACTCGTGCGCTGTAGCTCTTAGTAAGAATATCTTATCTGATTCCACATACGGTTGAAGGATAAGCTGCTTTCGGAGGATAGTTTTTGATTCACCGCTGATACACCGCATTTGACACCTAAGTAAAAAAAAAAAAAGTATTAAGTTTCCGCAAAGAACTGAAGTAATTCTTAATTATGTTATCTTTTAAGCCCCAATATAGCGTTGGTTTCCTAGGAAAGCGGTTCCGTCATATTTAACGGCTGTCATGAAAATCTGTCATTTTCATAATTTGACAATAAAGTGTCAAAAAACGCTCTGTATTTGGACAGCCATTTTGTGTGACCGTTTAGACGGTGCAAGTTTCTTGCCAGTGGCAAAAATTACTTGCATCGTCTAAAGTCTCGTTTAAACGGTGCAACTTTTATTGTTGCTTCAACTACGAATGCTTGCGAACGCTTTTATTGTTGCTGTTGTGTTGTTATTTGGAACACGAGGCTTTTGGCTACTTTTTATTCGTGTATGTATTTTGTCTAGTTTTTTGTAATGTGTGTCTTGATTGTGCAGAATAAACAATTCTTCTTTCTTTCTTTAACTTATGGTATGCCAGAGGCAAACTTAAATCAACCAATATTAGGTAAACCTCAGCCTATAGCGGTCTAGTTTTGGACATGGTCTTCTTTTAAGTGATGCCTCTCTCTACACCTAACCCGACGACCTTGCATTGTATTAGATATGTAAGTATACCTAAGTCTTTTTCTTGTTTCTTGGCTTGCTAGGGCGTTTATTACCAGTGAAAACCTTAGGAAGTGTTGACGGATGGACGTTGAGTGGGGCTGCATTTGCTTTGTCGGTTAAAAAGTGCTGATACATACATAATTTTGTTTTATTTAGGGGTTTAGTGTTCAAAGTAAAGTTTCCCTTAGTGTGTAGTCCTCCAGGCCGAATTTCAGCATAGTAGCCAATCTCAGAAGAGACTATCCATCTACGTGGGAAATATTATAGTGCACTTGTGTTTGCGCTGACAAAGATGCACTCATTTTTCCTTCAGTCTCATATTCTGATGGGACGGCAATCCGACACGCCCGGAGCGAGGTTAAGTTTCCCTTATAGCAAGTGCGTATAGTAGTTCTAATAAAATTAATTTTAACCTTTGCCTTTCTTGTAATGCTTCCGACCAGTACAGTATGTGCTTTTGTGGGCCACCTCTGAAAACAAAAAGCTGATCAACACATCACATGGTTTGTGCCTCTTCTTCATAAATTTTATATAAATGTACAAACTACTCGTAGTTCTTTTGTTAAAAAAAAAACGTGTTGGGTCGGGGGAGCCCCGCCGGGAACGAAGTTGAAATGAAAATGTTTGCAGCTGCCGTATTGGATTTTCATTTGGACCCGCTATCGGCTTTAGCATCCTTGAAAACCATGAAAGCTATGTCTCTCTCTCTATCTGTCTATTATATAATAAAAAGTCGCATGGAGGGTGCATAACGCATTTTCATTAGGTAACGATTTCTACAAGTTTACTCCTACCACAAGCTGCGTTAAAAAACTTCGTGTCGTAACTTCCTTAAGTAGTGTGTTGTTGAGCCTCATGCTAACGGTTCAGTTAGTCAAAATACCTACTCACTGGCCAACGGTCTTAGGGAATACTAAAGCCATGCCGAGATACCTATTGCTTCCCTGCACATCCCATTAGTCCCAACTGCAAAAAATCTCCCACCTGTGCAAAAGCTGCCTTGGCTAATCTGGAAGACATAAGAGACTCCAGACCCAGGTTGGTCGAAGCAAGAAAAACCTGCTCAGATAAGTTTCATAGATGACTCCGCCCTGGTGTACAAATGTGGTGCTGTTCCACAAAATGATGGGACGCCCTGATGCCTGCACGTTACAGGAACTGATGGACGCTATCATGCTACTGATGGCGCCGAACTCGTAGCTAAATTCTGGACCAGTTGTATTTGGAATGCAATCGGAATGCTAAGAAGTTGGTGAAAGAGCGGTTCGATTATTTGTTACAAGTGTGTAGGTGCTCACCTGTACTTGTATGCTGAGTCTTTTTTTGAATGACAGGGCTGCCAGGGATCATCCCATTCACTAACATCGAGTTTACGTGTCTGTGCCTCATGTTCGAGAGTTTTATTCCGGATTGTTGCGTAGCGCAAGTGCACACATTGTGTGGAAAGTTTTGTACTGCCTCGTCTGTGAAATTAAATATGGTTAACTGTTTTGAGCGGTTTGCAGACCGCGGTCTATCGATGTCGACCGTAGATAGAGCATAGCAATAGACTAGTCACTAAATAATAATAATAATGAGACAAGGACACACTTATTAGATCCAGTAGTAAGATCAAACGAGACAGATATATATTTTCTCGATCTCCTTAGCAATTCCTTCGTATGCAAGCTTTTTGTCTGACCTCAGCTGTTAGCTGGGGCTATACAAAACGGCTGTCACGGTCCGATTTCTTTGGACGGTGTTACCCGAACACATTACAAAGTACTAATTTACAAGTAACTGTCAATGACTATCGCTATCTCATAGAGTATACGCTGATAGCTGACCTATATAGAGATCTACGACGACATCATAAATGAGCTGCACATGGACGATGTCGTTAATCGACTGGAATGAGGTTCGATCTAATTTGTTTAAGAATAACCCTGACTAAAATAAACGGTGATTTTATCCTGATCAGTCAGAGAAAAAAAGAGAGTAGTTTCTCAACTACAAATTTTAATAAAGTAGCAGGAATATTAATTGATATTTAATAGGCAAGAAAAGCTCGGACTCACCACATAGACACCTAAAAGATCCAACAGCTTTAGTGGCTTCATCTTCTTCATTTGGGTTTGTGTCACATGTTTTTGGGGCACATGTTTTTGGTTCGTATGGTTTTGGGCCATCTGTTTTAGGGTCAGCTGTTTGTAAGTCAGTAGCATCCTGTTTCTCATATTGTGCCTCGCGATGACAGTAGCTCGAAACGTGGATAGCTTGACAGGGGCTAAAATGTACCATGTGTTGTATTCTAAAAGGAAATATACACTCCCGGATTTTTAAATCGAGCCAATGTGCATTTTCATCTAAGACATCAAAATAATGATGAGTCAAAGAAAAACTTGAAAAACTAGTTTTGACGCCGATATAATGGCCATCATTTTGGTGTCATCCATCATTCATTGTTCCGAATTTGAATTAACGGCCCTTTAAAAGTTGTATACTTCTTTACAAAAAAGTGCATCTGATTTCGAGCAAAAAATAACCACCCGGACGTAGGAGCCCCGCGAGGTGGGGCTCCGTCGATTACGCCTTATTATTATTCGTCACAGTCACAGTGCAAACCATTCTTTTTGTAGGTATTTTAATTATGTTGTTTATAAAATTATTACTTTTAGACCAGGGTCGATAATTTTTGAAACCAAAAAAAAATAATAGGATTAAACCCATTGGAAAAGGAAACTTGGTTCCTATTTGAATTTCTCACATAAATTTTGAAGTTATGTGAAAAAAATGTAAATACAAAAGTTGTAGATCTTTTTATTTCCTACAAGTTTGCCATTTAACTTTTTTCCATAGGACTTGTAGTTTTGCCGGAAATCGATATAAACCGTTTTTACCCGTAAAGTACTTTTGACTGATTTTGCTAGTTAAAAGTACTTTTGAGTGGTTATGAGTTTCGTCTGCAACATATACACGAAACTCAATATCCTCTTTGCGACTCTCGCAAGTTCAGTCTCGAATGTAGGAGAGATTCGAGAATGTCTTTCTTTGCGAGAGTCGCAGCGATGCTCTGAAGAAATGACAACTTACCGTGATTCCATCTCAGGTTTAACCACAATCTGAATTCCTTTGTGCGCTAGAAATAATAAAATAATGACTTATCACATAATAAAATTCCTGCAAATAGGATTCCTAGACAGAGATAAAAATATTATCTTTCCTAAATCACGAATGCTAATTAGTACCTATATACCGCGTGTATCAGAAAGGCCGTATATAAGGGTGTGGTACAGCACAAAATACTGAACAACTTTCTCCATGGGACCAACATCGGAAACGCATAACATTAGAATAGAATACTATTTCTTTCTCTTTTTTTTAAATCTTTCTTTATTTTTTTTCTGTTTTTCTTTTATTATCAACTGACCCATGCAAAACTTCAATGCCTACTCGACTCAAATGTATGGGACGAATGATTATTTTTTCGCGATCATGTTGTTGATCCCCTCATACACACGCTCGCTCTCACATACACACCTCCACGTCCACACACACAAATACACATGCACACTCACTAATGTGAGTGTGTAACTCCGTTTAATACGATACCTCATGTTAGACAAGTAGAAACTAGTGTTCTCATAAAGGGTGAAGTGCTGAAACCCGAAAATACCACAGTTTTCTTAGGCATAACTTTGGATACCAAGCTTCAATGGGGCCCCACATAGATAAATTATCAAAAAAGCTTAGCTCTGCAGCATACGCCGTTAGAAAAATTCGTGGTTTAACTGATTTAGAGACAGTCCGTTTAGTATACTTTAGTTATTTTCATAGTGTGATGTCGTACGGTATTCTGTTGTGGGGAAATGCCGCCGATATCCAGACAATTTATGTTTTACAAAAAAGGGCAATTCGTTCAATCTATAAATTAAGTCCCAGACACTCCCTCAGAGATAAATTTAAAGAGATTAATATAATTACTGTGCCTTCTCAGTATATTTATGAAAATCTTTTGTATGCACATAAAAATATTAATATGTTTAAAAAATACAGTGATATCCACACTATAAATACTAGAAACAAACACAAATTTATTGTTCCTAGAACCAGGCTCAAGAAAATAGGTGGCTCGTTTAGATGCCAATGTATACGTTTTTATAATAAACTTCCTAGCCACATTCAAGATCTAAGCTTTAATAAATTCAAATCTTTTAGAAAACGGAAACTATGCCAGAAAGCCTATTATACTGTGAAAGACTATATTGAGGACAAAAAGGCTTGGGATTGAGCTGCTCCAATAAATTTACACGGTGAATGTTGATTTTAATTTGCTAGCTAGTTTAGACATGAATATTTACTGTAAAAAGTATTATATTATTTTCATTATTGAGAATATGAGGACTATGGGGGTCATTGTTTCAGTTATATTCTTGATCTGGCAGTTTATGTAGTTTATGCGGCCTACCCAAATGTCCTTTCTTTGGTATTGTTCGTCGAATCGTTGAGCTCCTTATGTCCTGACTTCCTGAGTTGAGCTGCACGATTACTGACAAATGCGTGCACTGACTGGACAGGTCCACTCAATCTGTGTGGTTCTTTCCTCAAAAGACCATTTCAGATACCAATCTACATGGTCTTCACATGATCTGACCAAGATTATGTCTGGACTTTAAAAGAGACTGTGACCTCTGAGTTTGTTTCGGCCTTTCTTCTCATAGTCAGATAGGAAACGCCGACATCATCTAGTTTAAAAATATGATTGACGTGTAAAAGTGTTTGTAATAAAATCATTTATCATTTATCAATAAATTCCTTTACTCCTAATTTAATTTTGATTAAGTAATATCATTGTACTTTCAAACCTATGTTTTTTGACATGATTATGTATACAGATATAACACACTTTTTTTGGTAAAAAGTTTTTTGGTATCATAATGACAGCAGAACACTGACTCCTAAGTCACAGGATCTCCTAGTTTGGGAGTCAGGGTTTACTCTATCTGTATGACCTTTATTCACTGTAATTCATGCATCCTGGTTTTTAATCATTGTTGAAGGTTTTTGTATAAATAAAGATTTTTATTTATTTATCCCACGGAGAAAGGTTTTTAGTCTGTACCACACCCTTAAATTTGACTTACACTTTCCTGGTAGATGCTGCAACTGTCCCTACAAAACTTGATCTTAGTTATAAGAATAACAAATTGTTTTACCCTTTACTTTTTGTTGCATCGGTACTTCTTCTTTTATTTGACATTCCTTATGCTGGGCCCTTTCCTGTGCGTACAGGGCATTTTTTATTTCTTCTATTACCTGCTCTTTATCTGTCAGTTGCGTCTGTCTGTCCTTTTGTGTTCGACATCCAACTGGTGTATTTGTGCATGTTTCTGTACATTGCATTTTAGGGTCCGTATTAAATTTTTTGTTTCTTTTTTTACTGGCACTTTTCTTTGCCGCTCTATCTTTTTTGTCGCGTCTATTTGGACAAGTGTCCACGGTGCAAGAAGGCCCAAATATAGAGGAACAGAAGTTCTTCAACATACTAAAAGGATTCCTGGTCCTATAAATATAATAAGCATATTTATAATAATTATAAGCTACTAGCTACCCGCCCCTGCTTCGACTTGACCAAAACATCGTGATTTCTTTATTATATGAACCTAATCTATACATCTATACAGATAAATAAAATTGGAGTGTCTGTTTGTAATATTAAAATAACCGTTTTTTACTAAATGCTTAGGGATGTATGCACAGTACATATACCAAAACAATTTTTGTCTTCCTGTCTATTTGTTCCGGCTAATCTACGAAACGGCTGGACCGATTTTGACGGGACTTTCACTGGCAGATAGCTGATGTTATAAGGAGTAACATAGGTTTTTTTTTATCCCGGTAGCACGTTCCTGTAGGATAATTTCCGACGTCCACGCAGTCGAAGCCGCGGGCAACAGCTAGTTGAATATACAATTATTATTGATACCCATAAACCTTCCGGAATAAATTCCCTAAAAGATGGAGGCAAACCGCATCAAAATCCGCTACGTAGACACAAAACACGACTTTAATTTATTATACTTATATAAAGTTATGGAAGTAAAAATGTTATATATCAATGTTTCTTTTTTACCCTGGCAGTTCCGCGTAAGATCTGAAATGGGAAATAATGTTGGTTCAAAATCACTCGTCAGAATAGACACAAATTCAACTCGCACATATATTATAAATTTTCCTCACTTTTTCACATGGTCCCATTTTCTTTGTAGATCATCATACACATCACACTTGCAATGCCTAGTGATTTTAGTTTTTTTTTCTGAACTGCAAGAGACAACTGAGGGAGGGAGAGAAGAAAATATTTATGACTTACTAGCTGACCTGACAAGACGTTGCCATGGTGCGGAGCGAGAGAAAATGGTAAGCTGTCACCCCCTTCTGCGAAGCAATAATGCTCGCGAAGGAGGAGGCGGAGCGCGTGAGGGAGACGCAATCATCGCACCCTCACGCCCCTAGTCACCGCAGGAGGAGACACCCTGGGCGTCGGTAGTCGATAGCCGACTCCCGGCCACCGTAGGCGCGGGCTTGCGGACGGCGAGCAATGGGCAGCTCGTTGTCCGGTAAGGACCAGGCCCGGGTCGACGGCGCGTCGTGTTACACGCGCGCCTCAAAGAGATGTCAGCACTATTGACGGGGTCCGATAGGGCCGATACCTGCCGGGGTCTCGGATTGTTCTAAAGAGTTACCGTGGCCCTGGCGCACAGGCAACTGAAGAAACACGGGTGGGTTTTAGTCAGTAAGAGTCTGACATGCCCTTCCGCTCCGCCCAGAGCGGGAGAGGTCATTTGATGATTTACCAACCAAAAAAAAAATATAACTTTGCCCTGTCCAAATTTCAATTCACATAGAAAAAAACACTTTCAGTTTTTCCTGAATTTTCCAATTTTCCGGGTAACTTTCCCATTTTCTTCACTAAAAACATTATTCGGACTACTAAGAACATTTTAAAACAAAAACTCAAAATTGCCTTATCGGTCCAGCTATTCTCAAGTGATGCGCTTACCAACGAACAGCATTTTATTTTTAGGGTTCCGTAGTCAACAAGGAACTCTTTGTCCGTCTGTCCGTCCGCAGCTTAACCTAGAGACTCTTAGTACTAGTTAAAAAGCTATAATTTGGCATGGATATACATATTAATCACGCCGACAAAGTGGTAAACCCAAATCATGAAAAAAACATTTTTTGGGTACCTACCTCCTGTACACGTAAAGTGGTTTATTTTTTGTCGTCTATCCTATGGTGTGGGGTATCATTGGATAGGCCATTCAAAAATATTACGGGTCTGTGAAAACCATTTTTCGATTTAGGGATCCGTTTGCGTAAAATTAATCTTTAAATTGCAAATTTTTGTTAGAGCCAAGTGTCCCCGCCCTGCCAGCTAAATGGTTACTTTTGGATATGTAAAAAAAAAATACTGCACTAGTATAATATATAAAGAAATTAAAAGGAAAACTATCACAGCTAAGTAGGCTTTGCGAGTTTACGAGTAATAGTCGACAAACTTACATTTGCAGTTGGAACATATGGGAGAACATGTTTTTCAACTACAATGTTAAGTTTATTCGTGGGAAAAATTCACTGCAATTACGGAATTGTTCATTGTGCATGGTCCGACATGCACTTGGCCGGTTTTTTTTTTAAATAGCATAGGATAAAAAAACATTTTATCCCAAGATAAAACAATTAAAAATAAAACTGTATTGTTCCACTGTTGGACCAAGGTCTCCCCATAGCTTTTCACTCTTCCTAGTGTGTTGCCTTCTCTGGCCAAAATCTATCTGCCTGGCCTTTTTAAACATTAATATCGTTACGAGCGCGTGGTGTCGACGCCGATGACGTTGCCGCGCCAACAGCAATAATAGTCTGTGGCCAACAGCCCGGTCTGACCCGTCGCATTAGATGATACACAACAATAAAAAAAAAAACCTATCTACAGTTCAGCACCGTGTGACTCTGAACGGTGCCTACAAGACTTAAGAGCGCTTACACGGGTCCACTAGCGCCACTCCTTTAAAAAAATATTATCTCGTGACTGAGAAGGAATTTTGAAAAACGGCTCAATAAGCGACCTCGGTAATTGTGTCTAGAATTTTCTTATACCTTTTCTACCATTTAACCTAATTTAAATGAATGTGGCCGCTTTTGTTTAGATCGAATTTTGTTGCTTCGTGTATCAATATAAAAGTTTATAAAAGGTATTAGAAAAATCGTGACACACTTACCGAGGTCGCTTATTGAGCAGTTTTTCAAAATTCCTTCTCAGTCACGAGATAATATTTTTTTAAAGGAGTGGCGCTAGTGGACCGTGTAAGCGCTCTTAACACGTCAAATCTCAAATAAATTAATGATGATCTAAATATATTTACAAATACTCACTGATTTCTTTTCCTAAAAAAGTCGTGACGTCGGAGCTTTCCGTCATGAGGTGTGAGTGTATTTTCTCGGAAGGAACCTTGAACAACCAGATAGCGTGTTATATAATTATGTTTAGTAATCTTTAACCTATTGTATGGACAAACGGGATCTCATGTTCAGAATGTAATACATAGTTAAGTCTGTCTTTGTCCAATCTGCACCCTAAATGTGTATAATACTATCATTTTGAAGGATATTGCTAATCCATTGCTTCATATGTCTGAAAAATTCATCTGCTTAACAACGTAAATAACGCAATTAATGTTGTTGAACTGTCAAAATGTAAGGCATTGCTACTGTAAGGCCCACTTGCGCGTTCATGGGTTATCCTTAATAACTCGGAGTAAACAGGTAACTCAGGGTTTATTAAATATTTCAACTTGCGCTACCAGTTAATCTTTTAAATATTAAACCCACCGATGTGGGCGACTTAAGTCGCTAAACTCTGGGTTAGTGTTAGTACCTGTCAAAATACATTGACGTTAAGTGGTAGCTACCGCTGATAAATTATTTTTTTATTTTATATTGTTCGACGTTGTAGTAAGTGAAAATTTGGTAGGTACTATATTAGCAGGCAATATATTCATGAGCTCATATAAAAATAAATACAAATCTAAAAAAAACTTAAAACATATTTTTCAGTAACTGACGTTTTCGTCAATGAATAAACAAATCTCCATGGAAACCACATACAATACGATTATATAAAATTCAAAGACAAAGTTTTATGGTAGCCCCACATACTTGGTGTTTGCCAAAACACCAAACACGTGCCAAACACCGACCACAATCACCCAACACAAACACGGCATCCCCAGGCTTGGCGAACATGCTAGTATATTCCGGATCCGGATTGGCAAACATGGCGGACGACGAGCTTGTTGTCCGCCTCCCGCAAGCTCGCGCGTACTACTCATTGCTAAACAAGCCATTGGATACATCGCAAACACGTTTGTCAAATAACGTTTGATTTGTGTATAAAAACCGACACCGACGCCGATCACCGGCAAAGACAAACAAAATCAGGCAAACCCCTATCCACACGTTCGTGATTGATCTTTCGTGTTCGCTGTTTGCCGTTGTTTGCCAAGCATGTAGAGGCACCTTTACGAATCGTAATGTAGTGTAAAAGAGAAGGGCCACCAAGGAAGACCACGACCATATGAAATTTTAGCTTTGTACTCTTATATAATGTCATTAATTAATTAGTAAAATTACCAACATCATTAATAAATCACCCTCATACCGAGAATACATGGAACGCCCCTCGTATATTACTAAATATCAACTATATTCTTACCTGTTTAATATCGCCGTATTTAGCATTTCTAAATAACATGTCAGTGTCTAAAATGCTGAAAACAAAAGTAATGAATAACATTTAGATTTCGTCTCCTACTTATTTTATTAGGTGCATGTAGTACGGAGTCTGGATTTGTGTCCGGTTAATGGCGACAGGCTCGCCCCCGATTACATGGGACTTATGTTTAACTGGTGAAATGTGGGTGTTCTATAGGTACAGCTCTGCCTAACCCTTCGGGGATTACAGGCGTGATGTTATGTTACCTATATATATATATATCAATGAATTGCTGTTCGTTAGCCTCGCTAAAACTCAGAAACGGCTTCACCGATTTGTTTTTCTTTTTTGGTTTATGCACCTCTTTACTGGGGTGGTTTAAAATAAGAAAAAAATAGGAAAAACCCAAAGGAAAAAATTTGATTGGACAACGTCGGACGGGTCAGCTATGTTGGTAAGGTAGGTAGTTAGGGTACGTAGGTAGGGCAGGTAGGTAGGTAGGGTAGGTAGGTAGGGTAGGTAGGTAGGGTAGTTAGGCAGGTAGGGTAGGTGTTAGATACTTAGTGCTACCTGTGCGAAGCCAGGCCGGATAAAGCTAGTGTGCAATAAATAAGACTTACTCAGAATGTCGATTCAATCCTTGATTAAATGTCCGATAGACACTGGCGCGTTTCGAAATGCAAATCGAACTTTCTGTAAAACGAATAACTGTACATGGCTATCATGATAAGACAACGGGAGGAGAAAATAGACATTTACTTAGACGGACCCTAATTGCGTACGAGTAACACACGTCTTTGACAAACAGAAGGATTTTGAAAGAAATTCCTATTACATTGCTTCATACGTTTGATAAGATTGTCTGCTGGACAACGTCAATAACACAATTACTGTTGTCAAAATGTCAAAGTGAAAGGCATTACAATTGGTGGTGTATTACACAATTAACTTGCAGGAAACCAGGGTACGTAGTAAGAGGCATGGAACTTCATGGCAGAACGGGTTGGAAAGTTCCTCTATCCGCCTATGAAAAGGGAGGATCCTCCGACCAGACAGGTAGGTCACTAATGTAAATATTATCTATAGATATCGCGGTAAACTTTGCTTGCGCGATCTAGGATTTGTGTGACGTCAAATGTATATGAAAATTAAAAAAAACTTGTTTAATGCAGCTCCATGGAATATTCTGACATTAATAGAATCTTGTAGTGTACAGCCATTCTTACCACGATTGAAAGACCTGTCTCCACGCATAGCAATCACGCTGCTCATCATCTTTCGCACTAAGCTTGAAGATGAAGACTCCGGCCCCGTGTTGACTTTGTAACGAAATCTCTCCAGAGCTTTCTTGGCGTTGAGTTTTTCTATATCCGATAACAGTTTTATCAAGGTATGATTAAGTAATTCAAGAAAATTATTTTGCTACCATAATTTTGTATACCTAAGTTACGAGTCACGAATTTAATACCTTACAATTATGCAATACTAGCTGTGCCCGCGACTTCGTCCGCGTGGAATAGTGTCTTTCGGTAGCATTTTTAATTATTTAGGCTATTTATTTTACAAATAAGACACATACGAATCAACAACCTAAAATATAAGTTTCAAGCTTCTAGCTCTAAAAATGACGATACTTCCATACAACTTTTCAGCTCCCCCTTTCAACCCCTCACAACCCTCTTTTCGCATTTAAAAGTAGCCTATGTCTTTTCTCAGGCTCTAGACTATCTGTGTACCAAATTTCATTTAAATCGGTTCAGTAGTTTTGGCGTGAAAGCGCGACAGACAGACAGACAGACAGAGTTACTTTCGCATTTATAATATTATAATATAATATATATATATATAAATATATAGTAAAAATAGTAAGGATTAAAAAGCAATTTTCTCTCAAAGTACCGAACGAAATTTTATCACGTTACGAACATACGTCTATTCGAAACCATACTGACGCATTATGCATTTTCTCAAATTACTTCGCAAAATTCAAAAGAAAATCGGTTTAGAATTTTGCATAACTGTAAGATATTTATGCTCATGACTGTTATTTTTCATTTTAGTAGGTTTTAACGTAGGTTTTAGTAGTTGTTCCTATATACTTACGTTTAGATAGAGTCACAAACAATCTTGTCGCAGACTGTTTTTTTGCACACATATTTTTTTTGTCTTTGCTGTTTAAAAAATCATTTTGCGGAGCTCCGCGCCATTGGAACGGCAAACTCTTTAGCTGCACCATCTGGAAAGGGGGTTTTCCACGTCAATTTAGGAGATTGAGATATTATGTACCTACTTTACTACTTACTTATCATTATCATTCAAATTATTTTAAACGTTGTCAAAAAATCATGAAATATGTAGGTATGCTACTTCGGTTTCCGGTCATACATGTACAGTCATGCTTGTGACAAGCATAAATATATTACTATGAACAGCTCGGCAATAATATCTAATTTCATGATTTATCCATTAATATATGACGGCAAATATATGTAATATTTGTGATTGTCATTGAAAAATATTAGTCAATGCAATATTAACAGACATGTCTTGCGACATACATAAATATCTGCCTACTCAAGTTAAATTCAGAAGAATGTGATGCTTCGTTGTGATCGAAAATATTTGAATTAACTGCCGCAGCATATTTGTGCTGCCACTTGAATGTGCCTTCCACAAATGATCACATTTATTTTCCGTCATGATGAAGCATGTCATTAGATATTATTGCCGAGCTGTCCATACCACGAGTACATTTCTGTTGTGGTATATCTAAAATGCCCTTATCCCACATCTGGCCGATTTTCAACTTCTGATGCTATATTAATCAGAAAAAAATCTATATCGATCTGTATTTGATTAATATATATATCTGATTAATATAGCATCAAAAGTTGAAAATCCGCCAGATGTTGGATAACGGCGTTTTAGATATACCACGGCAGATTTATGCTCGTGACTGTACATGATGAGCATTGATGACTTATTAATTTGAATTATAACTGCTTTCAGTAATAATGAAGAGATGTAAACAATTCAGATAGAGATATATATAAATTATAACGGTTAGTTAACTGCACACGTATAAACTATGTGGTTAAACAAGGTGGACTTGGCAATACGACAATAAATTAAACTTCTTATGATAAAATACTTAAAGATTAATGATGTTACCAGTCTGTTTAAAAAAAACTACCACATAATATCTAATAGTTTAGTCACTATTAGCTAGTCAAGGATTTGCAAAACTCATAGTAGGCCCGGCCCCTCTCTACTACTTAGATAGTTTGTTAGATATAATCGCTTTTTTTAATTTCAATGTCAGGATTTATTTGAAAAATCCTAAATACTCCTTCCTATGTATTAGTATTACTAGTGTTTTCATTTATTGTCGTATTCATCTTCGCATTGATTATCTCTGTGGTGTAAATAATAAAAGTAAGAACAAAGAGTACGAGGGCACACAATATACATATTTCCCTGGATATATACTGTATGACAGTATTCGCAGATTCTACTGTATTTAGCCATGTTTTACTTACACCTACTATTTTATTACCAGCAGGCGTCCCATGCGTATGTAAAAAAGAATCTTCTCCTTTGTCAATGTCTTTTCCTTTTCTATAATCTCTTTTAGTCCATTCCAGTTCAGCTAAAAACGCAGATATCCTAATGTTTCTCGTATGCTTAATATCTTTCTTATCAAAACATTCTTCGATGTCGGTTTCATTCAAATCAACGCCAAATTTTCGTTTTTTCCTGCGTTTATGGTTACGTTTCTCTTTGGGAATTGGAATGCCCGATCTGTTTGGTGCATTGCTAGGCATTATACTGCATTTTAAATTATTCCAATGGTTAGAGAAGAATTGATGAAATTGAGCAACTCTGTTGCGAGAGTTCTTTGTTTTAATGTCATTGACATCCTTCTGTTTCCTAGGTCTCTTTGGTTTATTGCCTTTTGAATATTTCTTCTTATTGTTTTTCTCTCCGAAGGTAGCGTTATTTGAAAGCTTACTAATTTTCTTCCTAATCTCTATAGGAGTTTTATTTGGTGTATTATCGTTATTTTGATTTATGATTTCATTACTTTTGAGGAAATGTCTGATTGCTTTTATAATACTTTTGAGTTCTTCATATCCTTTCTTTTTATTTTTCGTTCTACCGTCTTTATTACTTCTTGTAATGTTTTTCAAATTCCTTTGACGTATTTTCGAATACTGTGCATGAAAACTGTTTGTTGAGAACAATGTTTCTTTGCTAGTTTCTACGTTAGAGTGTTGATTTTTCCGGCGTATTAGTAGCCTTTTATTTTTTTTCATTTCCGGCTTGGCTTTCTTTTGTTTGGTAGGGGATTGTTTAAATCTTCGCCTAGTAAAACTATTCACCAGCATATTTAATAAAACACTACGATTTCTATCAGTATTAATTCCGATAGACTTTCTTCTATTCATAACTTCGTCGAATTCTCCATATTCTTCAATGTCATGACAATTTGAATAATAATTATGATTATCTTCTTTAGCAAAATCCTTGAACATATTTTCACGAGTTAGTTTTGCGACCCAATCTACAGTATGTTTTTTAACCCGGCAACGTTTTTTCATATTCCTTTTCAGGCTTCGAAATCGTTTTTGAAAGAGAGTACTGAAAAAGGTTCGTTTATTTTTATAAGTACCGGTGTGGAGCAAAGCAATTGTATCTAGTGGTCCTCTAGGACCACCGGTTTTAGTGAAAAACCTCCATCTTCGATTTTCATCTTTACTCCCTGTCGATTTAATTGTACGATCGCTTTCAGTGGTTGAATGTAATGCTATCTGAAAATTGTATAAAAGTTTGTATCATTTAATTTTATTAATAAGTGTTATTAAAAAAAAAACACGTACGTGATCATTTATTCTTCCATCGCTTAATCCGGCATCACTGTCGCTATCATCAGAAGAACCTCTAACAATATATAATTTCATATTAAACACGTGATTCACAAGAATTTATTTGCATTTAGTTTTGCCTAAAAATATTTTACAGCTTTCCAAAGAATAGTATGCACTTTGTGAATCAATAAATCATCGTGTTATCTTCGAAAATACGAACGCGTGATGATGAGATCTAATATAGAGCTGTTACAACCATTTTGTATTTTTACATAATTATAGATTAACAACTCTAGGCACTTCCAAAAACGATGTTAATCCGAGTAGGTCACCCGGCACAGAGAAATCTACAAAAAAACGCGCTATGATAGATGCACTACTACAAAGCGCGATAGTACAAAACTTAGAAGCATGGCCTCTATGTGGCGACATTCGTGCTAATTCGGAAACACGAAGATAACCGAAGCGCATACTTTTCTTTGGCAAGCTGTATAATTATAGTTTAATAACTAACTTTTCCAAGCTGACATCACTTAGGTCGCCATAGTCGTCTGGTGACAAGCATATGGTGCACAGCTGTCCAATATCTGTGAAGCAGCTGATGCAGAAAACACCTGGACAGCCAGGGGTTAGACATCTACAAAGAAGCTTTTTTTAATGACTTAGTTGGACGAGGATAATAATGCATTCAGCAATACAAATACTATAGAATAGAATAGAATACTCTTTATTATGTACACCATAAAAATTACAGATATAAAAGTAGAAATTTTACTTAAGGTGACACAATGGGCGGTCTTATCGCTAAAAGCGATCTTTTACAGACAACCTTTGGATGGATTCAAGGTAGAAGGAGAGACAATAATGCAGGTAGTCAGTGGTGTACCATTCTTGTTTCTAAGCTCGATAATATACATATAGGATGACGACGGTGGTTCATTGTTAAATACGTACGTATACATAAGCTCACGCCTTTTTCTCATGGGGGTAGGCAGAACCTACAGAACGCCACCTGCTACGATCCTTACATACTCCTATCGCCTCGTTTACGTTTTTATATGTGGTCATACACGCACGCCGGTTGTTAAATATTTATGGGAAATCTTATAACCTCATGTTCAGGAGAAGCGTATGGGCTAATTATTATAAATTAGCAACTGCTTGATACTCAAGATGGATTCAATATTATTCGAAATAACCAAGCAAATCTATTAAAACCCAAACATTATATCTCTAGGTGTAGACTATTTCTGAAATCTTGACACCTAATGATCTATCAACAAGGGTAAAGAAAACCAGCAATTACAATAAACGAATAATTACAAAGTTAAATCACAAAATTTAGTCTAACTTTGTCAGTCGAGAGTCAGGATCGCTTGAAGAAGTAATTCCACATAATAAACAATGTTGTTGTGAGGGACCCAATCCAATCAAGGCCCTGAAGCACTGAAAACTAAAACATATTTTAAATTGTAACAATTGCAAAATTTGAAGAAGAATCGTAGTATGTTTTAATTGGTGCTGAGATTATTATAGCACTCACATACCCACACACACTAGACACTTCACTAATTATACTTACGGAACATGATCAGTGATCCATTGACGAAATGTAAGCGAAGCTTCTGATGAATATTTGTACTCTCGATGTAGTTTTCGTCTAGCGAATTTCATAAAACTAGCTGAAAGATACTCAAAAATAAAATCAAGTGTTTTAGTTTTAATCAATAAAATAAAGTAGGCGTTAACAAATGACGATAGACGAAATGGAAGCTACACATACTTAATTTATATGTTAAAGTTAACGCCACAGACTCGATTAACCCACCTCTGGTCCTCAATATATGGTTGTACAACCATGTTGCTCTAGCCTTAGCTCGTTCCGGCCTGTAGTGTCCCATGATCAAATGACGTAGACGAAGACCATAAGGTTCAAAGAGAGCGAAGAACCATAGAAGAAAAATGAGGACACCAATCTGTGTATAACGTCTCAAATCAGGTGGATATGGATCCGGTAAGCACGATATGGGTGAAGGTACTGGAAAGGACAGCGGTATGTCCAAAATCCCAACGATAGCCCTGAATAGTCTTGCCACAAAACCACTGCCTGATACTGCTGCTCCTGAGTGAGGTATTCCTGCTGAAAAGGGCAATTTTTATTCCATTATGTTCTACGAGTATATGGCCGCGTTCTCACTATACCGGACGGGCGGAAGTGCTAGCGGCTGAACAATTTTTATGAAACCGTTCATAATATGCTCACATATTCGGTAAAAATACCGACTTCGGCGGTCAAGCAGTGTGAATCATTTTTGCTGAGCGTTTTGTCGCTGCCGAGTAGCGGCATAACACCCGGGCCGGTGTAATATCAACGAGCTCGCGTCGGTATCTACGCCCTCCGTTAAATGATAAATGATTTTATTTCTGTAAGTAGGTTTGTACAAACACTTTTACACGTCAATTATATTTTTTACACTAGATGAGGTCGGCGTTTCCTATCTGACTACTCTGAGAAGAAAGGCCGAAACAAACTCAGAGGTCACAGTCTCTTTTAAAGTCCAGACATAATCTTGGTCAGATCATGTGAAAACCATGTAGATTGGTATCTGAAATGGTCTTTTGAGGAAAGAACCACACAGATTGAGTGGACCTGTCCAGTCAGTGCACGCATTTGTCAGTAATCGTGCAGCTCAACTCAGGAAGTCAGGATTTAAGGAGCTCAACGATTTGACGAACAATACCAAAGAAAGGACATTTGGGTAGGCCGCATAAATTACTCAAACTGCCAGATCATGATTAAAATTAACTGAGAAAAAACGCAATGAACCACCCGTTGAAAGTCGTCTCAATATATCATCAAGAGAGGATGCTGTCATTCGAAAGTAATTGAAGAACTTTATTTCGTCACTTCTCAGTTCATCCATTAATTTTTCAAATGTTCCAAGTGATAATCTTTTCCGTAAAATAAGATGTACTCGTACCAAATGTTTTCTTTTTACCCTATTTTTTCTTACACACCACCACAACACATCACTTTCGTCGTCCATCGTGTACTCAGGTCTGACTTCGACTGAGACAAGGACTTTTTTGCCAGATCCGTTCTTATGTGCACACCCAAGTCCAGCGGATGGTTTCCGGCAAATCAGTAGGAACGCGGCCTATGATAATCTAAAAATGATGTTAATCCTAGGAAATAAAAATCTTGAAACTCACGCATCAAATCCGATTGAAATCGCCCATGGTAGCGTATAGTCATTAAAACCCAATACAAGCTATAGTCAGCTACCATATGTATCAGTAGCTTGAAAGTAGTTATAGCCATAAACACTGCTGAACGATTCAGATATACTTTCTCGGAAGCCACGAGACGAAAGGATGATGTCTGTAAAAAATACAACGGTTATTATATCATCTATGTAAACTAATTGAAATATTTATGCAATAACCGAAAATAATATAAATTGGGGCCGATTCTCTTGTCACAAAATTCTCTAAATTAGACTAAAAATCACTAAAATTTTGTTTAGTCCTGTCAAAAGACGATTTCTCATTCTGAAATAGACTAAAGTGACACAACTTAACTATATTTTAGTTTGACAGCACCAAGATGGTACTGAATAATTAGTTTAGTGAAAATGGCAATTTTGCTATTCTGAATTTGACGGTTTTAACCTAAAATTTTGGTTGTCTTACCTAAATCTGGCTATTTTTAATCGCGATTAAAAAGGTGTGGAATAAAATTAGTTGTCATGAACTAAGATTCACCACAACACCTCGACTTCAGGGGCAAAAACAGTACTGTATTTTTTTTTTAATTTTGCTAATATCTCGAAAACGGTGTGTCCTATCGCAAAAATAATGAAAATTTCGACCCCCTTTATAAAACCCTTAAACCCATATAACTCTACACGAAGGTATTTTTTTTTTAAATATTTTCCGTACAAAAAGTGAAATATTCCATAAAAAACACGCCGAGGCTGCCACCCATGCTCGCCTCCGGCTCTAAAAAAAAAACACGTGGTAGGGCAAACAAGTAGGTACCATGTGGAGTCGCGTTTGTCAAATTAAATTTTAGTTGCGTCAAAATGATTTTTAAATTTAGAGATATTTTATTGCAGAATAGCTCTAAGATTCTCATAGCCAAAAGTAAGGAATTTTAGTGATAGTTTAGTTAGTTCGGTGTACAAGAGAATCGGCACCATTATCTACTTTTTGAGGCTTCTATGAAACTTTTAGATTTTATTTAGATCGACATTGTGAGTTCTGATCTTAACTACATGTAATTTTGACGAGATCAATGTGAAGTGATGGCACAGCGGGAACTGCTAATAAGTTCGACGCACATCTGAATAAGCGCTGGATTATTCCCGTTTTCCGTTACATTCTTCCGTTTGAAAGAATAAAAAAAAAACTTTATTCTGATTTAAGCATTGATTTTAATTTAATGAATGCAAAATTAATCACTTTTATAATGAATTAAAAACAAATAATCTTACTGTTATATATTTAGCACGCTCTCTTCTATTCAAAGGCAGGACCGTCTCTCTTCCTTCCTGTTGTCTCTTTATATCCAACTCCTGTAATTCTTTCGTGACGTAACGATTGTCAAACCGGGAGCGAGTTTCATACATGTGTTGATAGTATTTTGCTCTGCAATAAATAGGAATGATTGGTAAAGTTACTAAATTTCGTAAGATTAATAAATTATTTTGCAAAGATGATAACCGGTTGGATACAAGTATATCATCGTCATATTAGCCGCAAGACGTCTACTTCTGGCCATAGGCGTCCCCAAAAAATCACCACAACGATTGGACCTCCACTGCCCACATCCAGCGAAAGTAAAGTATAGCTTGGTCGAACTAGGTCAATGGCAATGCCGATGGCGACTTGACTAGTGGAGCACCTAGCGTACTAATATAAATGAAAAAAAAAAAACAACTTTTTTTGCCATCAATCTATAATCATGCTCAGTTTAACTCAAGTTGCCAACTAGCAGTGAGGGTAGGTACTTATTTATTTTATTTTATTCGGGAAACTTACAGCTAACTTATACAGTATTCCTAAATAATATGCAACTGAAGGCCATTTACAAGTTTCCACTAATAAACACTAGAATTAGAAAACCATAAAAGAGAAAAGATTGGTACAAAATACCTATAACATAAATTATGAAATAAATACACAATAAAAATATAAATAAATTCATTATCACCAAGTAACTTTATTACGGTGGAACGGTTTTCCTAGTTTTTTGCAAATGTATGGTGGCAGACTTGAGACAAATTAATAATTAATTTACCTGAATACAATGAGCAGTAGGAACAAGCTAGTAACACAAGAGCTTCAAGAAAGCCTGGTGAGTAACGGATCAGCTCTGTTCCTGATCTCAGTAACAATGCTCGTGGCGATCTGGCTGGCAGAACTACTGGCCTTGCTATTGAAGGTAGAATGAATTTACCTGAATATGATAAGCAGCAGGAACAAGCTAGTAACACAGGAGCTCCAAGAAAGCCAGGTCAACAACGGATCAGCCCTGTTCCTGATCTCAGTGACAATGCCAGCAGCGACCTGACTGGCGGAGCGACTGGTGTTGCTACTGTAGGAGTAAGAGTGGTGGATGTGGACATCTACGTGGAACATCGCTCTGAGGTGCTCGGTGAAGTTTCTTAGTTCTGAAAGAGAATGATACATCCGAGGATTTCGACATATTATAGATATATTGCAAATAGAAAATGTGCATGAGAAATGTGTACTTGGTGAATAACACTCGACTCGAGTAGCAAACGACACTTCAATATTTCATTATAAATAATTATGTTCTCAACTTTTTTGCCCTATAATTTTTCGCGACATTTCGTGACATTCAGACTACCATGAATATCAAAATGTGAACCCTAGAGATTGCATTATTAAATTGTCAGACACACATAATGGTATGTCATTAACCTATTCAACGCTGAATTTAACCCTGTACATTTCTGATTGTGGTTCAGTGGAAATTCAAAACCGAATTACGGCTAGAACGCCTGGATTGTGATGAATTTGAGATGAGTCATATCATAGCTAGATACTAGTACAGGTTTCAACGGACTTTATCTTCGAAAGCTGTAGCTACATAATAACTACCCGTATTATGAATGAACGATGATATGGCTAGAAAGGGAGTGACTATTGAGATAACGACTAATAGAGAAATATGGCAGAAAATATATGTTACGCCGACCACGAATCAATTTGGGAAATTGGGCCCAATAAATTGGGCAGGAGAATAATTATATTATTAATGAACCATCGCCCGCAGGTAACTGAATAGTTGAATTAGGGCTCATCACTTTTTGAATTGTGAGTAAGTATGAAATAAATATGATAATGTTTAATAGTTATTGCATAGATACTGTTTGTGGCAAAAGAAAATGCAACTGAACTACCTGTGTTAGTACCATAACTACTAAAGATAGTTATTATCTTCAAAATTATCTACTTAATCACGACTACAATTATAAAATTAATCCAAAAAAAAAAAAAAAAACTTACTTTTCTTAACGCTAGCCAAAATGGCTTCATCCATAAAATCGGTGGCATAACAGAACGCTTTATAAGGCTTCACTGAATAGCAAGCGGCTTGAGCCACATGAGCCACGTTACAGAGCGCTGAGCATTTAGGCCCCAAGGTCTTCTGACAATGGAAGAACCCATCTTGTATTGCATTGCAGCATCGGTCGAAGGGAGTTCTAAGCTTGGCGTTGCATATGTCTACTACGGATTGAAGCCAGGAGAAGGAGGATTGGATGGTGTTGACTGAAAAGTGTGAAGGATTTTACTTTCAACTAACCTGTCCCTAGGAAATATTCAAATAATAGAATTAAGTTGGTGGGAGTTAAAGGTATACTAAATGTGAACGGTTCAAGAATCGAAAGTTTCTGGAAGTCAAAAATCATAATTGTCTCCAAGTTCTGTGCCAAAAACGCTAAGGGGTAAATTATAATAAAGGCATTGGAGAATAAAATACCAATGGTAAAGAAAGACAAAAAATATAGGTTTATTTGGTCAATTTCTATTTTGTGTAAGGAAGGATCGTGTAATTTGGTTTGCCATCATTCTTGTCTGCCTATATTCACATAAATATGCTGCTTGCACCTACGGTTACTGGAATTCCTCTGAATAATATATTCATGCAAAATGATTGCCGCCTATCAAAGTATGGGAATGTACACATGACACATTCGATCGCATGATTCTTTACTGCGAATTGCGAAAAGCCGCGTGCTGACGAGTCAACATTGTTAAAGTCAAAATTAGTCATTCACAATTTGGCTAGGAGATAGATGGCATCCTGGGGAAGGACATAGGCTACTTTTTGTCCCAAAAATAAACCTAAAAGGGTCCTTCCTACAAAGGGGATGAAAGTTTGTATGGGAAACTTAACATTTCTTAAGTCACGGATATGAAAATTTACATTTATGCTTTTGGGAAGAAAAAGAAATGTTTCAGCGATTTTGTAAAATCATCCCCCAAGGGGGTATAACGGGGGTAATTGGATTTCTTGCGCAACGCGCCGCAGTCGCCCGCCGACCGATGGCAGAGGATGCAAAGCCCAATAGGGTCGCGGGTGGGCGCGACCGCAATTCTAGTAGTTGCCCGCCGGCGCAGCGGGACCCTCAAATAATCGCGAACGCCGCGGAGATAAATCGCATCGTAATCGCAATTTACTATCGACATTACTACGTGTTCGTACGGGTGTTGCGGTCCCGCCACCGCAACGGAAAATCGCTCCGTGAGTTCTTAGTTTTGCATCAGTAGCAACGTCGTGACTGCTAAGCAACAAGGCACCCGTAATTTTTCAATGCACCATTGCTTCTGCAACGTTCAAGAGAACTCAAAGTTCACAAACATGTTGCTTGTCAATTGTTTCCTACTCAAAACCCAGTTTTATAAACTCACCGATACTCAGTACCAATCGATCTAGCCTTATCACAGTCTCCTTCACCTTTGCCGTGATCAACTTCAGTTCGTCTACCATCAGCTTTAAAGAGTCCTTCATGGCGTTGATTGGTTTCTTCACCAGATCGTTCAGTTGGTGTACACTGGTCTTTATTTGTTCCTAAAGATAAAAAAGCGGTCAGGAAAACATAGGGTAAGTTATTTTTTTGAGAACTTTCTGCTTTATGATCTTGTCCGTATTGTACTGTTTCAGTAATAGATAAAAATCATTGTGAAGGAGCTCATCCTGGAAAGTACTACCACTAAAGACCAACTATTTGTGCCAGGCAGTGGTGCCGATTCTCTTGTACACCGAACTAAACTAACTAAACTATCACTAAAATTCCTTACTTTTGGCTATGAGAATCTTAAAGCTATTCTGCAAAAAAAAACTAAATTTAAAAATAATTGTGACGTAACTAAAATAGAATTTGACAATCGCGACTCCACGTGATACTTGTTTGCCCTACCCCGTGATTTTTTTTAGAGCCGGAGGCGCGCTATGTTGTCAGCCGCGACATTTTGTGTGTGAAATTTTTCACTTTTTGTATGGAAAATATAAAAAATTGTTAACTATATGTTGAGTTTTAGGGGTTTACGGGTTTCATAGCGGGGGTCGAAATTTTAATTATTTTTGCGATAGGACACACCGTTTTCGAGATATAAACGAAAAAAAGGATACAGTACTGTTATTTGCACCTGAAGTCGAGATCATGACAACAAATTTTATTTCACACCTGTTTAATCGCGATTAAAAATAGTCAGATTTAGTTAAACAATTGAAATTTTAGGTGAAAAACGTCAAATTCAGAATAGCAACAATGGTGCCGATTCTCTTGTCACAAAATTCTCTAAACTAGACAAAAAATCACTAAAATTTAGTTTATTCCTGTCAAACGACGATTTCTCATTCTGAAATAGACTAAAGTGACACAACTTAACTATATTTTAGTTTGACAGCACTAAGATGCCACTGAATTATTAGTTTAGTGAAAATGGCAATTTTGCTATTCTGAATTTGACGTTTTTCACCTAAAATTTTGGTTATCAAACTAATTCTGGCAATTTTTAATCGCGATTAAAAAGGTGTGGAATAAAATTAGTTGCCATGAACTTAAATTCACCACAACACCTCGACTGCAGTTGCGAAAACAGTACCGTATCTTTTTTTTATTTTATTTTTTTGCTTAAATCTCGAAAATGGTGTGTCCTATCGCAAAAATAATGAAAATTTCGACCCCCTTTATGAAACCCTTATACCCATATAACTCTACATGTAGGTAATATTTTTTCACATTTTCCATACAAAACACGTCGATGCTGCCCTCCATGCAAGCCTCCGGCTCTAAAAAAAACCACGGGATAGGGCAAATAAGTACCGCGTGGAGTCGCGATTGTCAAATTAAAATTTTAGTTGCGTCAAAATAATTTTTAAATTTAGAATTTTTTTTTTCAGAATATCTTTAAGATTCTCATAGCCAAAAGTCAGGAATTTTAGTGATAGTTTAGTTAGTTTAGTTCAGTGTACAAGAGAATCGGCACCAGTGCCATTTTCTCTAAATTAATAACTCAGTGCCATCTTAGTGCTGTCAAACTATAATAAAGTTAAGTTGTGTCACTTTAGTCGTTAGGAACTCGTTGTTTGACAGGAATAAACAAAATTTTGGTGATTTTTAGTCTAGTTTATCGGCATTTGTGACAAGAGAATCGGCACCAGTGTCACTTTAACTCCAGAATAAGCAAGCTGAAGTGGCAATGGGCCGGCGATATTAGCCGTAGATAGGACCGATGATTAGGGTAGACGTGTTCTTGAATGGCAACCACGAATCGACCAACGCAACGTAGGTAGGACGCCCTCAGGCTAGGTGGAGCGACGATCTTCGCAGGGTGGCTGGTAGCAGCCGAATGAGAGTTGCCGAAAATCGAGTTAAATGGCGTGCAATAGGAGAGGCCTATGTCCAGCAGTGGACTGCTGTAGGCTGATGATGATGAATGATGAAGTCCCTGAGACGATTGCGTAACTTTCTTCCAACTGCCACTAAAACTGCGCTTGTACAATCCCTTTTAATTCCCATCCTTGACTACGCTGATGTCAGTTATCTCGATCTCACTGAGGCGCAACTAGATAAACTTGAGCGACTTCAAAACTTTTGCATACGATTTATATTGGGCCTGCGCAAATATGATCACATTTCTGAATTTCGTACAAAGCTGAAATTTCTTCCCATACGTCTTCGCCGGAATTCTCATATCTTGTTTCAGCTCTACAGTATCCTGTTCAACCCTAAAACCCCCTCTTATCTTAAAGAACGTTTAAAGTTCCTTCATGACGCACATAATAGATATCTGAGGTCATCGGAAAACTTAAGACTAGACATGCCGATGCATTCCACCAGTTTTTATGACAAGTCTTTTACAGTTCAAGCAGTACGGTTATGGAATGCTTTGCCCGTGTCGATAAGGCGTGCTCAATCTCTGTCCACTTTTAAAATTCTGGTTAAAAAACACTTCCTCTCTCCTTAAACATTGTCATAACATTTACTTTCCTTGCTCTTGTTTCATGTTTATTATTGTATATTTTATATGTAGATAAGTATATGTTTTATGTATGTATGTATGTATTTGTTGTATATGTAAATGGTATACCACTGACTACCTGCATTATTGTCTCTCCTTCTCCCTTGAATCCATCCAAAGCTTGTCTGTAAAAGATCGCTTTTAGCGATAAGACCGCCCATTGTGTCACCCTATGTAAAATTTATACATTTAAATCTGTAATTTTTATGGTGTACATAATAAAGAGTATTCTATTCTATTCTATTCTAATGTCATAGTGTTCCACTTGAAAGGGTATGGTGGCGGTGTAATTACAGGCACGTGAATCAACGCATCTGCGATGCCTCTGGTATTCCAGATGTTCAAAAGTAGTGATGTCCACTGACCATTAGGTGGGCCGCCCACTTATTTATCGACAGTTGAAAGTTTGGAAAACATCGTGAGGAAACCGGACTTCTCCTAATAATATTATAAATGTGAAAGTTTGTGAGGATGGATGAATGTTTGTTACTCTTTCAGGCAAAATTAACAAAACGGATTTGTATGGTATTTGGAACACAGATAGTTTATTACCTGGATTAACATGTAGGATACTTTTTATCTCGGTAGTACGTTCCCGTGGGATAATTTTTGACATCCACGCGGGTGAAGCCGCGGGCAAATTGCTAGTAATAAATATAGGTAAGTTTGAAATCGCCAATCCGTCTTGAGCAAGCGTGGTGATCAATGCTCATACCTTCTCTATGTGAGAGGAGGCCTCTGCTCTGCAGTGGGGCAGTAATAAGCTGGTAATATTAAAGTCAGCCGATTCCTATAACTGACCGACAGTTTTCGTGTTAAAAATATTTTCGCAGACAGTCGTAAATCTGAATAGTAAAACCTTTTTCATTCTATTTTGAGCACACCAGACTAGACTTGAATTATGAGGTTAAGCACCTAACATGTTTACTAGTTATACCCAAGTTTCACAATTTATTGGTGTTTAGCGACCTCCAACACCCTTCGAATAGTGCAGATAATGTTATAAAGGATAAAAAAACTAAGTAAACTAAAAGTTTGGGAGATTTTTAGAGACCTTCGAATTAATACGTAAGAGTGTAGGTAGACCACAGAGCATGGAATCGCCGCGCCGGCTACGTCTACAGACGGTAGTAGGTACTAAACAATTCGTGGCGCTAAAAGTGCGTTGAGCGCACAACTTGTGTTAAGAACGGACCGCCTACAAAGCTGTCCGTTTCGTTTGTATGGAAAGTCTTGACAGCGCACGGTGTGGTATTAGGCCCTAAAAGTTGGCCAAAAATGATTTTTATTTTTATTGGTAAACTATTCCATATTACCGATCCTTTAAAAGTTAGGTAGTTGGTCAAATAAATGGCCGAAGAACTCCGTGCCAGCTCGCCAACACGTGCCGCGCGCTCAGTCGGAAGTTGCCGTTCGCTTACAGTGGTCGTGTGACTGTTCGATACGCCCAAATTTTACTTGTTTATAAAACGTGATATTTTAGGAACAAACGGTTTTGTGGTGGTTTTTGTGATGGATTCCTCTCAGCCAGGTATGTAACTATATGGATTATATATTTTTTCTACAAAAGTCTCAATCAATTTTAATCCATAGGTCCAAAAGTAAGTTGTCATAAACTATTACAAAAATTCTTACTTTTCTATGTTTAAGAGACTTTTTCTTACATTATTTAGCATTCTTTAAATACAAATACTATTGTTTGTTGTAGAGTAGACAGACCAGAACAAATTTATAAAAAACGCAGCCGCCCGTACCCGCCCCGTTTTTTTTTGAGATTTTTTTTCGTTAGTACCTCACAATCTTGTATAAATATTTGTTCCTAAGATGTAGTCTTATTTTGTTACAGGGACTTCAGGATTGAGGTTTATGACTCGGAATGAGTTGTATGCTATTATGCAAGGTTGTAATGAGTCAACATTTGACGGAAAATTTACGTTTTTGAAGCAGCAACTGCTAAGTTCCTACTCTGATGATGATATAAGAATTCATGATATAAAGCAAAAGATCGCTAATATACAACACAATTTCAAGCAAAAATGGTTGGCAGCTCGTAAAACCAAAGCAAGATTCGAAGAAAATAACGTAGAGTGGCTATCCGGGTCAATATCGTTACCAGCTACGGGTATGTGTCTGAACATTTTGTTTTTAATAATAAGGGTTTCGGGTTTCCAAGAACTTGTTGACACTCAGGTAGCTAGCTCAACTATAACGGTGTTTTGTTACGATGATTGTAACTAACTATTCTATTGTTTAATTGGAACTCGTTAATATCTACAGATAAACATTTTTTTTTATTGTTACAGGAATCAGCCCTGGTCGCCCTGAGAAATCTTTTGTGGATTCTAGCGAAAGGACTAAAAGACGGAAAACTACAGAACTTCGTTCAAAAGACGTGGAGGAATTGACCTACGCTACTCAAATGAAGCTAAGAAAAGTTGGTAAAGTTGATGCTGCGAAAGTCGTAAAAGATCTTACGAAAAGTCCCCAGAGAGCTAAAAAATATGTGAAGGCAATGAGAAAAAGTATTTGGACACAAGATCAACCTCGCCAATTGTCACCTTTAAATGCTTTGTCTATGTTCACCGAAGCAGGATTAACAAAAGCACAATATGAACGAGTACGAGAAACAAATAAGTCCTTCTTTCCGTGTTATTCGGTGCTGCAAAAAGTTAAGAAAGAATGCTATCCTGAAGTTCATCGCGTTACCGAAACGTGTGCTGAAGTACAAGTACAAAAATTAATGGATCATACGACGAATCGACTGATTTCACATCTGGGAGAAGTTGTAGAAAAGTTAAGTGAGGAAGAAAAATCATCATTAACCTTAATAAGTAAATGGGGCTGTGATGGGTCACAACAGATGCAGTATAAAATGAAATTTGAAAATGAACCTGATACGGATGCTAATATTTTTCAAAGTTCTGTTGTTCCTCTTCAATTAGTATATGGACATGAAAAGAAAATACTGTGGCAAAATCCGACACCTTCATCTCCTCGTTATTGCAGACCTATTAGAATCAGATTCGTCAAGGAGACTACAGATATAACAAAAGAAGAAATAGACTACATCACAACACAAATAGATGCGCTTGCTAGCACTGACATTGGAACCAACTTATCAGTGAAGCATAAGATGTTGTTCACAATGGTGGATGGCAAAGTTTGCAATGCGGCAACACATACAAAATTCACAATAAGATGCTACATTTGCGACGCAACTTCTTCAGAGTTTAATGACTTATCGAAGAAAAGGCCACCTAAAGAGGAAAATTTAAGATTTGGGCTGTCATTGCTACATGCTCGTATTCGATTTTTCGAATCAATCCTGCACGTAGCATATAGGCTACCTGTAAAAAAATGGAATGTCCGACTTTCGATTGAGGAAAAACAAGCGGTGGAAGCCAGAAAACAAGAGATCCAAGATCAATTTAAGCAAATACTTGGATTATTGGTGGATATCCCGAAAGCTAATTTTGGCAACACCAATGACGGTAATACCAGTCGCCGATTTTTCGAAAACTATGAAATATCGGCGGAAATAACCAAAATTGATAAAGAACTTATCTACCGACTTAAGGTTATATTAGACACAATGTGTTGCGGGTATAAAATTAATGTTGAAGCATTCCAGAAATACTGCGATGAAACTGCCGAGATGTATGTGGCTTTATATGGGTTTTACCCCATGTCTCCAACACTGCATAAAGTACTTCGTCACGGAGCTGAAGTGATAAAACATGCAATTCTTCCAATAGGACAACTTTCTGAAGAAGCTGCGGAAGCTCGCAACAAAAACATAAGGCAATATAGACTTAACTATTCCAGAAAGTTTTCGCGCGTAGAGTGCAATATGGACGTTTTAAATAGGCTTTTGTTAACTTCGGACCCCCTATTAACAAGCATGAGAACAAATCTATATTTTAAAAAAATAGAAAGACATTGTATGGAGACGTGTTAAATTTGCTTAGTGAGAGTGACCTGACCAATGAAAATGTGTGTAGTAGTGACGAATAAATGTTTTTTTCTAACTGTAATAAATCTTTTATTACCTATTTTAACTTATATACACTAATAATCGTCGTTCGAGTCATAAAATATTTTTGACCAAGTTTTAGGGCCTAATACCACACTGTGCAGCGCCGGCCATTAGCAGCGGCCGCTGGCGTCACAGTGCTCTGTGAGGTAGACCAATGTATCTGTCACGTAGTGAAGTAGGTAGGTGGGCATGGGGATTAAGAATAGTAGACTCCCATAGTCGTGGTCTCTCGCGTGGTCATTACGAGGTCGATGGTTTTGTGAGGGAGTGGCTGGAGAGACGGCATGGCGCCCTTACTTTCCGGCTGATACAGGTATTGTCCGGACATGGATGCTTCGGAAAATGCCTGTTGCGCATAGGCTGGAAAACGACACCCGGTTGCTACCATTGCAGCTGTCTCGATGAGACGACGCAGCACACCCATGAGGAATGCCCTGCTTGGGCAGTGCAGCGCCAAGACCTCGCCACGGCGCACTGTGGGCCAGAACGGTGCGTACCGTCTCAAAAATCTGTAACTTTTTTGTTGATTGAAGTAAATAGCTGAAATTTGGCACGTAGTATCTCCAGAGTATATAGAATCCAATAGTGACACATTTATTGTCAAAACTTCAATCCATAATATTTTAAAAATAAAACCAAAATATTTTTTTTTATTTTTTTATATTAAACCATAGTTTGTTTAACTTATTGAATTATAATTTTACAGTTTTATGATATTAAACCTATTTTCTTTTATTTTATTTTATAGGTATTACATATAAATCTTACATTTAAATAAATGACAAATATGATATAAATCCACTCTAAAAATATATTTTACAATTAATGTAGGTACGTAATTACTTCTATTTAAATAGCTAAGAGGCTCTTAGCTTCGTCTAACAATTCCTTGGAAATAGTGACTGATGGTTTTCTGATACTTGATATATAAGGATCTGCCGTAAATAGAAGACCATGAAATACGTCTTGATTCGTTGCGGACCTAGAGCATTTTCTAGCGTGATGCAATCTGAATTTTTTGTAATCTTTATTACGAGATTCTTGGGCATCCTCAGATAAATTACCAATGGGCAGAACAGCAAAATGTCTTATTATACTTTCCCCATGTATTAAGATTTTATGTACTGAAGAAGGCATATTATACCACATATATTTTGTTACGTATAGTTGTGCGGTTGCGCGAGTATATTCACCAAATTTTTCTGGATTTACAGCAATACCGGATGCCAAAGTTTGAAGAATAACATAGAACCTTTTAATAAGTTCCTCGTCAACTCCTGTAATTTCTGAAGCGCAATAGTAGTTCTCAAAAAAACGCCGAGCTGTATTGGCGTCATTGCTGTTTCCACTTCCTTGTCGGGGCTTATCAACGTGCAATCCCATTCGGCTTCGAAATAAACTTTGTACAAGCTTTTTCTTGTCTTCTTTATTTTTTTTATCTTCTGGAGTTCTCGCAGCCCATTTTTTAAATGAAAGGTTATATGAAATATGTAAAATTAACTCCATGCACCTGATCCACGCGTGCAACGTAGACAAACCGTATTCGTAAGCATTTATATTATCTGGCTTTGATTCAATCTTCTCCAAATTATTCATTTCGCTTGGTTTAGCCCCACATACTGTACACACAGCTCCAGAACTTGTGTAACTTTTCCATCCACCATAGTTAGAAATAGGTCGTGACTTATTTCAATTACCTGCTCCTCCTTGTGTATCTTTGAAGTTTGCAAATTATTAATTTGACCCCGAATATCACCAACCACTGATCGGGTTTTCTCGGGGGTTTCTTTTGCAAATTCCATCAGGATTGGTCGGCAATAACGAATAGACGAACAAGCCGAATTTTGCCAAATTACCTCATTTGTTTCTGTGTCAGTCAGCTTTATTGGTACCAAAGACGCTATAAATAAGTTTGCATCTGAGACTAAATCACTCTCACCTGATAAAACTTGTTTATATTCACTTTGCCCCGATGTCCCATCACATCCCCACTTGGTAAACAATTTAAGAGATTTTCTTGTTGAGTTGTAAACATTTTCAATCTTTAAGATGCGAGCAGAAGTGTGGTCCAGCAAATCTTGTAGATTTACTTTGGCACTTATATCGGTTATTTGAATGCTGGATGGTGGAGGATAACACAGTTTTTTGGCGTTTGTCAGTATATTATATGATGGCAGTATGTCGAAGTTTTTGTTAATCAGACTTGCTCGAAGTAATCCGTATTGTGATTTCGAAAGATCTAAATCTGCAAATATACTTAAAGCTTCATCCACCGTAAAATCTGTTGCATTGCGACTTTCATGCAATAATTTTTCCTTCATGATCCTTTTTTCATTTCTATCACAACTCCGCATCATTGTAACAACAGTAGCTTCTTCGAATTCTCCTTCAGACCGCAATCCTTGAACGTATGCATTATGTATATACTCGATTCCATATTCTTGTACCAACTCCATATTCTTCCTTTTTTTCGATTTCTCTGATAGATCTTCATAAGACTTTGGCGGACGTCCACGTTCTCCAGATGTTGTAGGTGTAATATCAAACGGTGCTTCTTCGAATTGTACCTTAAATTCACCGTCTAACCACGATGTATTTTTATTAAAGAAACGTTCTTTAGTTCGGTTAGATTTGGTCCACCGATCGTTAAACGCTGTTATAAGCCATTTTTGAATACGGTTCACAACTAATTCACTTTTTTCAGACGACAAATGGTGGTGTTCTTCTAAGTATTTTTGAATATCTTCTGATTTTGTTCCATGATCAATGAAAAATTCGCATAATACTCGTCGAGGCACAACAAATTCACTCATTTTGTTTTTACTTCTAACTACTATCTACTTTTTTACCGAGGTTGGTGAAGACTATAATTATGTCAAAGCACACTAAAGTACTGGTAAATGACAACGTAAATAAATAACTTTTATACTGAAATTTCGTGTGAAAAAATATTATTGTCTAGTGCATTATCACGTTCCTAACCACTATCTACGAAGGTGGTTAGTAGTACTGATATAATGTACAATAACAACTACCATTTCCTCCCTTTTCCTTCACCGCGATAGAGAAATACATAAACTACATTATAAACATGTAATTCACACAGTGATAACAAAACATTAACCACATCTGACAGAACAATAAAAAAAAAAATACATTACCCAATACTCCCACCTTACCTAAAGATTAAGTAAATAGATAATTTTAAGAAAAAAGTAATCTAAATATCCAAAAATCTCATCAATCACAACTAAAATCATTTTTGATATATTTTGTATATTCCCCCCATCAGGCATTTTTCGTTTCATTTCAAGGGGGGCAGATTCGGGCATTTTTTTTTTTTGGCCTAACTTCTTTATTAGCTGCTCTATGTGATGCTATCAAAATTACGACATGGGCAGACATTGCTAACTGCCAAAAGTCTATATAAAGTTTCTAATTAGGATAAAATATTAGGTTCTGAAAAATAATTTATATACCTCCCCAGTTTTCACATAATGGTCCACTTAAATTATTTTTAAATAGAATACTCCATAACCATTCTAACCATATATCACACTTAAAAATTTGCTGTGAAAATAATGAAAATATGACCATGTAAACTGGTGAAATTGTGTTCTACATAATTGACATAACTTTGAGCGTCAACTTGCAAGCCTTAGTCTAATAGTAAAAATGAGAAATAGTATATTTTAACTGCTATATAATATGCATTGGACATTCAGTTAGACATGTGCATTAACACAATATTCAATATAGAACATTACGAAAACCTATTTTTGAGACGGTACGCACGGTTCTGGCCCATAGTGCGGCGGTTGGTGCTGTGAATACTCTCTCGCTTCCAGACATGGTCCAGCCCCTGGTCTGAAGTGAGAGCGAGTGGGACATCGTCTCCTCCTTCTGTGAGGAAGTGATGGTCGCGAAAGACGTGGCGGAAAATGAGAGAGAGGATACAACCTCCCTTCCAATCCTGGCCGAGGGAGCATAACGAAATGTGCAAGCATTCCAGCACCTGGCTAAAGGTAGCAGCAGAACACCTGGATGTCCTCCACTCACCCCAGGGTGGAGGACATCCATGAGGATTTCCACAGGATAAAAAAAGGAGGGTGATGGTTAGCATTCAACAGTAAACGTACCTACCTTATTATTTGAAATCCCCGAAAAGTCTGACCTTGCTTGAGACAGAATATATACTTATACTCGAAAGGTTTAGGTAGTTAAATAAAGCTAAACAAAAAAATCCACGTGACTCATAGATGTTAAACCTTTTATATCAAATGTTAAAATCATATTATCTTGAGTCCCATAATAATAGGCTCTATTCTGAATCTGAATTTGAGGAACTATCTGTCACGTTAATAATAAAGCGTTCAGTGGTATCATCAATTATTTTGTTTAATTTAAACCCTTTCTGCTCTTTTTTTATTACATGACCCTCGCAACTTTTCCAATTCTCAGCAGTCACATTAGCTAAAGCCTCTGGCAAAAGAATGTTTAGATCAGACATTTGAAAAGTTTTATTTTTCTCGGCTACAAACCCTTTAGCTTGAGCCCATAATTAACTCAATTGAATTGCGCTGACAGTGGTATGGTGGCAGCCGCAATATAGTGACACCATCTAACATTTTTTCTAATTCATCCACAACTTATAAGGCATCTGGTTAACCGACTAAACGTAGTACCTGCTACTTCAGTTGCCATACTATGTCATAGGTGTTCTCTTCAATTTAGCAACGTTATCTAATTCATTGTATTTTCTAAAAGGTTTAGGGAACCTGTCTTTTTGGGCTCTTTACTGTAGACAGATTACAAAATATTATACTATTTTAAAAATCTAACACAAAAATTGTGTTCAAGCAATGACATGTAAGAAGAGTATAGTTTACGAATAAATGATAAAGTTTAACATACATTAATAAAAGAGGAAACTATCGTATAAATCGCAAATAACTTTAATTTTGTTGTAACGTATTTTTAAGCAAGAAAGTGTCAACTATGAAAAACTCTTTTTACGATTTGTTTACCTTTAACTAACTACCTAAACCTTTCGAATATAGATAGATAATTAAATTTTGCTGGATGTAACCTCAATTACAATTACTACCTTACTGTTCGTTTGAATAGGCATAATTTCGTGAAAAGCCGACTGATTTCTTACTTCGTAAGTGAGTAGGTACTTTTTGCCCTTTCTCTGATTCTCAGTACCTACACCATACTTATAACCATTCGAGAAAGTTGAAAGGCATTATTAGCAGACGGCTCAAGAAAGTAGGTCGGAATAGGAACTTACAAGGGCTCTGAAATGTTACTTTGATATTTACAAGGACCGGAGGAGTGGTATGAAAAAGTCTCATTGCGATTTTGTATTGACTAAAGTCGTAACCCATACTAATATTATAAATCCGAAAGTAACTCTGTCTTTAAGTTACATTTTCACGCCTAAAACACTGATCCGATTTCGATAACATTTGGCAAGGAAATTGTTGGCATCCTGGGGATGGCCATAGCTTAGGCAACTTTTCGTCCCGATATCACGTTCCCGTTGGATAGTTTCCGACATTCACGCGGGCGATGCCGCGGGCAGAAGTTAGTTTTTTAAAATTCCTGAATAAAAATATACTTACCTAGGTAAGTAGGTACCTAAAGCTATTGCTTTTGATTTGAAACGTGAATCTTTTTAAGGATTTGTGCCCGATTCATGGCAATGGTTTGCCCTATTACATAGGACTTAAAGATAGCGAAATAGTGTGAAGAGATTTGGCACACGGATAGACAATGACTTGGTTTGTTCCCCTGAGACAATTTCCGACCTCCACGCGGGCGAAGCCACGAGCAAAAGCTAGTCAGAAATAAATATTTGTCACTTGTCTACAACTCACTTGACTACAAGCCATGGACTCCGACAGTACTTCAGAGTTCTTTAGCGTATTCGTAGCAGGTCCTGTCAGGATGAGTACCAGCGCATAGCAGGTCAGGGTGTACCTTCCAACACGGGAGAAGAACTGGGGGATCAGCAGGAAGACTAAGCATCTGAAACAAATTAGGCTTAATCAATCAATGAATAGTTTTCTCCTCTCACAGAGAGGAGGCTTGTGTCCCAGCAGTGGTAACGTTGCAGCCTGATTATAAATTAATTTTACCTACTTATTACTCTGAATTCTGACTATCTGGTTGACCCATTGGGCACAAGCATGACTTCAAAGCGTGGTAGAGTCGGGATCGATTCCCGGGGCTTCTAGACTCCAGCCCCTCTTTTATAAGGGACCTTAAAACAAACAACTTGGATGTTCGCAATCAAAACTCCTCTCACTACTCTTTTGGAGGATTAGTACAGGGGTGAAGTGTTAGGTTTGTTGTTACCTACTGTGTGGTCGTGTGTAAAAGATTTTTCTCACTTTTTACCTCAAATTAGAATGCACATACATACCTAATCCTATAACTGAACGCCAGCCCCAAAGTCAAAAGAACCCCAATGATAGAACTCATAATGGTCGCATGGATCAGAGATATCGCCAGCTGGAAGACGAAGAACATGAAGCAAAGATACGTCAATATTATGCCTCCAACGAATCCCATCACACTTTTAAGCAGAAAATTCGGGAATGTTTGGTCTGTCATCAAGCACAAGAAAAAGTTGGAGACTACACTTCCTTCAGGATACCATTTCTTGACAATTCTTGATATTCTTTTTTTTGTGTCGAACCGATAGTGTCGCCATCTCTGGGACAATGTCTGTTCCAATTGTTCGTTTTCCAACACTATAGAATTGATCTTCTCTTTCTCGTAGTTGAGTCTATAGTTTTCTATAGTTCGCGCCTTCCAAAGAAGGGCGAAAAACGCCATGATTAATGGCTTTTACTTGTTATTGATAAAATTCTCGTCTTCGTATAGACGAAACACATTTTTGCAGTTACACAAAATCGTCACGTCCCTCAGTAAACGCTGACAGAAGACAGTTATTTTTCTTTTTTCTATTAAAGGGCAGTTGAAAAAAGAAAATTTCGGATGTGCCAAAAAGTTTTAATACATTAGGTAGGCATGCTTGATATAATAACCTCCTTGTAACTTAAACCTTTATACTTTTATTTGACTACCCCAGCATACGTAGCATGACCACTATAGAAACAGAAGAAACTGAAGACAAAATCACAGATTGTAGAAAGAATTCTACGGCGCGATGTCAAAATTCAAAAAAGAATGACTTTTTGTTAAGAAAGTGCCAGTTGTCTTCTCTTCGTAGACAGAAGTGGTAATGCTACGCATGCAGAAGGAGATGTTGATGTTTCTTTTAACAACAATATTTCGTTGATATACCTACCGGGTTGATGAGCGCCTTAACACTTTATAAACCCTATCACAAAAACTATTGCTGTTTAAATGAGTATTCATTTTGCTACACAAACTGGACAATTACCTAAATCTACACCTACACCTATTACTTAATTTATACTTTACAGAGTTTTATGAGACTCATGTCGATATATATAAGTGTCTTACAATATCCATACTATACAGGATAATTTTTTAACCAGTGCGCAAAATGTATCCATGAATTCAGTTTATGATTTTATACCGTCTACCGTAGAAAATTTTCGTCAGTTATATTTTTTTTTATTAGTTGTTGCATACATTTTGACCGCGTAGGTATTGCAGTTTTCTATGAAACAGCAGTTTTTTTTTTTTGATAACCGACGAGGAAATTCTACGCTAGAGGGTCTAGAATCACGTGCTGGATTAATGGTTACAGTTTGCGCACTGGTTAAAAAATTATCTTGTATAACGGGTGTAAAAAGACACCACTTGTACTCCAAAATATAGCAAAAATAAACAATTACTTAAATTCATGTTTGCTACATTTAACAGTAAAATTCAAAAACCAGTATAAGTTGACCCTTGCTTATGAAGATTTACTACTTGAAAAGAAGCCAACTTAAAATATGTAGGTAAGATTTCTAAGAAGAAAAACATAGCCGGATTCCATAGGGAAATTTAAATAAGTAAATAAAAAGGCCGAAACAAACTAAGAGGTCACAGTCTCTTTTAAAGTCCATAATCTTGGTCAGGTCATGTGAGGAACATGTAGATTGGTATCTGAAATGGTATTTTGAGAGAAGGACCACATAGATTGAGTGGACCTGCCCAGTCAGTGCACGCATTTGTAAGTACCGAATCGTGCAGCTCAACTCAGGAAGTCAGGACTTAAGGAGCTCAACGATTGTTGCAAATGACCTCTCCTACATCCCCTTAATGGATTGCCGACATATAACCTATATGACGGAGAAGGTATGTCTGTCTCGTTATTATCAGCCATATTTTAACTACTGTGGGCGTACTATGGGTAGTGTTGGTTATTGCGCAATAGAAAAACCACTTGCAGTTCAAATCAAACTATAACTTACGATCAAATTAATCACACTTGCGAATCACACACAGTAGGTACACGACACAACTATACGGAACGCGAGATAGTTTCTAAACGTCTTCACTGCTTAACCGCGAACAATAAAACTCTGGTCAAGTTAGTGGTGGTTAGTGGTGGTGGTAGTGGTAGCGTTATAGACTCTGTCTAGCGCCACCTGGTGGCACCGGCGTCCCGATTAGTCAAGTCAAACGATTGATCTACCGTATTTCCGACATATATATATATATATATATATATATATATAATATATTATTAATCCTAATCCTGTCCTAACTTCCTAAATTAATATTATAAATGCCAAAGTAAGTTTGTGTTTGTTACCTTTTCACGCCTAAACCACTGAACCGATTATCCTGAAATTTTGCATATTACGTTGTTAGGTGTACAGAAACGGACATAGGGTACCTTTCATCCCGAAAAAAAGTACTGTTCCCGAGGAAAACTACAATAACGTTCTTATGGTAATAGATGGCGCCACGTGTCTTCCGAATCATGACTGAATTTTAATATTGTACAAGTAGTGTGTTATGCTTATGAGTTTTATTTTATTTTTAATTTAAGTACCTTATACATTTTGTGAGTCTAGAGTGTCGATAGACAGGGTTTTCATCCTCCTTACTATGTATAATTCCCGAACAACCCGAATTGATTGTTAAATTCTAAATTAACGCAAGCGCAGCCGCGGGCAAAAGCTAGTAATATTATAAATTCGAAAGTAAATCTGTCTGTATGTTACCTTTTCACACCTAAACTACTGAACGGATGTTGATAAAATTTGGCAAGGAGGTAGATGGCATCCTGGGGAAGGCCATAGGCTACTTTTTGTCCCTGTAACACATTCCCGTGGGATAAATTTAGACCTCCACGCGGGCGAAGCCGCAGGCAGAAACTAGTAAGTAATAAATACAAAACACTTGGGCTCTGTTATACTTATACGATTCGCAGGTCCTTTGTGTGTGAACGCATTCATAAGTAATGAAAAGGAAGTATTTATTTACAATTGGTAGGTAGGTACGAGTTTCATTGTGTACTGTAATTGTGAGTATTGAGCTGCTGCCGTATTCGAGATATTCAAAAGTTCAACAAAAGCGACGAAGTTCGTTGACTTAAAATTGTCAATAACAAAATTAAAATGAACTTGCCCTGTACGCGGTCTTACAGTTCTGCGCAAGACGTCCAACATGCGCAGATCACTGCAATGCTACAAAATCAACTTCAGTCCATTGCCTCAAATATCGTGAAAAGATAATCTTTTTTGCAATAATACCTAGCTAAACGACATAATGCAGGTTTTTTCTGTACTAGTGATCATTAGTTAGTGTTAGTGAGTGATGATGTTCAAATGATTTGAGTGGTCACAAAGGTTTTTGAGTGTATGAATCAATTAAGAATTCATTGAAGAAAACGTAAGTGAATTATAGTCTTGCTGTATCATTCTATCAATTTTATTAATGTGGTTTAGATTATTAATTTAAGTAAAACGAAATAGGTATTCTATGGAATAAATTAACGCTCTAAGCGACATTTTGAGGGCTGTCATATGTTATACAATCTACAGGCAATAAAATGAATCTGCCTGTGTAGTCATTAAGACCAGTGCTGGTCTCCATAAAATATGTTCACGATTTAATTACGCGAAAATTGTAACGATTCAACTTGTGAGTTGAGCTTGTAATACAATCAAATGAGAAAGAATGACATTGAGAGAGGTCCATAGTTATTTTGAACGCGATTTTATTTTCACAAAATGTTACTGTCAATCAATGTCAAAATAATTTTGACAGAGATTTGTTTTTGATTTTCGAATTCAATATTTTGTTTTGATCGTGAATTGTTTTTGTTTCATAATTCATATGTTTTCTTTTATTTTGTATTAATAGTCATTATTTTATTACAAATAAACTAAACCAGTGCTTTGTCATAATATAATTGCAAAAGCTTGTTTTAATAATTGTGTGCTAAGTTAAGTTTTTCAATGTTATATCTGTTTTTGTAAAGTCAAGAAAAATAATGAAAACAGTTCTCAACATATTTGTAGCTAGTTCTAATTAAATCAGAATGGGATCAATCGGAATGATTATTGGTAAGTTGCTTTGCTTTACTTGTCATTTCAAGAACAATAAAAAAAAAAATACATCCTCTTCGGAATATCAATATTTTGTAAAACACCGGCTCGTTATTGAATTTTGTTAAAATTTATTTCCTTACAAAGATCTGAGCTTTACTGTTGTCACACATATCCAGGGTTTGGAAATCTTAGACCTGCCTTAGATATAAAATAAATGGCACTACAACACACTATTTTGTTGTTTAGAATGACAGCTTGGTATTCATTGTGTCAATGGTAAGGCTAAGCTAAGGTTCATTAATCTGCATTGATGCTTTCAGCCCAGATAGAAATCAAGCGCCGGACAGATCTCTGCGGTCTGTAATTATCATGATAATGATGAACTCCATAATAGTGTCCATACAACATTCTTCTTTGTCTTTAATTAACCATTCCTTCCTTCCAGATAATGGACAACGAGCAGCCCCACCAAGAGTTGGTAAAATGCGTGGTGGTAGGCGACACAGCAGTTGGCAAGACACGTCTTATATGTGCACGTGCATGCAACAAGCATGTGTCACTGTCACAGCTGATGACCACGCACGTGCCCACCGTGTGGGCTATCGACCAGTACCGGATATATAAGGATGTAAGTGGGATACACCTTTTAGTAGAAAGCTAAGGAAAACTACACTAACGATGTATGATTGTCCAAAAGTTTCAGAATTGTTATTTTTTACTTCTGTTGTATCTTTACTGATACCAGCATGCGTAGCATGACCACTATCAAAACAGAAGAAATGGAAGACAAAATGACAGATTGTAGAAAAATACATTTTGTTAAGAAAGTGATTTGGCTTCTCTTCGTACAGTAGAGATAGGAGTGGTTATACTACGCATGCAGAGGTAACTTGTACTTCTTAAGGGCGTTCAACGAATATGTAACTATCCTTAATTCATGCCATTCAAAAATTTTATACGACTTTGACAAGGGCCCGCTTAAAGCTAAGTTCTTGTTAAAAATGTTATGTTTCCCAAAGAATCCTTTTGCTAGCAGTATGCAGCTTGAATAAACTAAAACATAAACATTTTTGTTTGTGTACAAACAGGTTCTAGAAAGATCTTGGGAAGTAGTAGATGGTGTGAATGTGTCACTTCGTCTATGGGACACCTTTGGTGACCATGAAAAGGACAGGAGATTTGCTTATGGAAGGTATTCGTAATTTTTTTAAATTATATTTAATTTATTTCTCAGATATAGGTCATTACTTATATAAAATTCACAAATACATTTATACAAATAAATAAAATAGAAGTGACTGTTTTTAATGTCAAAATAACAGTTTTTACTAATGCACATGAAAGTATAAACGGCATTTCTGTCTAGAATATGTCTGTTTGTTTCCACTAATCTCCGAAACGGCTGGACCGATTTTGACAGGACTTTCACTGGCAGACAGCTGATGCTATAAGGACTATCATATGCAATTTTTAATTTATTTTAGAAAAAGAATTCTTCGCAAAAAATGTAAGCTCATGAAATTTCTAGACAGTTCAACACTGTCAAAATGAAGCCATTAATATTGTTAGTGTGTTACGCAAATACCCCGCAGGTCTTATAATTGTAAATAGTAAAAAAAAACAGATTTAGTTTCAAACCAACACAACACAACACACACAACACAATACACAATACACACACAACACAACAATACACAATACAATACACAACAACACAATACAAACAATACAATCATACAACAACATACAACCAATACAATCACAACATACAATCACACAATTACACCAATACAACACCAACACATCAAACACCAATTACATCATACAATTTTTATTGGTGTTAATGCCATTGAAACATGTTGTTAAACATATTTTCTTTCCTTTCTTCTTTCTGCCATTGAAAGCTAACAGGTTGTCACACTTTCAGGTCTGATGTGGTTCTCCTATGTTTCTCAATAACCAACCCTATATCTTTGAGGAATTGTGGAGCCATGTGGTATCCTGAGATAAGGTGAGCTAAACTAAAGATGCATAAGTAATTGTTTAGTACAATGTAAGCATCACTGTGTATGTACACATCAATTTAAAAAATAATAATTAATTATTAAAACAAAAATACTTGATTATATTTCTGCCTCGTTGGTCTAGTGGTCTCAAGCGCTACTGCTGAGCATGAGGTCTCGGGTTCGATTCCCGGGTCGGGCAAAGTGTTATTGGGTTTTTCCATCTGGAATTTCTCAGTAGCAGCCCGGAGTCTGGATTTGTGCCCGGTTTATAGCAATAGGCTCGCCCCCTATTACATGGGACTTAAACATAACTGGCAAAATGTGGGTGTACTATAGGTACACCTCTGCCTAACCCTTCGGGGAATACAGGCGTGATGTTATGATGATGTGATGTTATGTATATTTCAGACGGTTCTGCCCAAACACACCGATTTTATTAGTAGGATGTAAAAACGATCTTCGTTACATGTACAGAGATGAAACCTACTTGAATTACTGTAAGGATCGCAGCCCTTTTATAAGGTAAGCGTTGCATAAACAGAGATTTAGATTATAACCATCAAGTTCTTTTAGAAGCCTGCCCCCAGCCAGAGGTTTCTGATACAACAAAAATTTTGAGGTCACGTCATGGCACATACATTTAAATAGCATAAAAACTTTTTTACAAAAATTACTTTAAAAAAAATAATACAACCGACTTCAAAAATAAACACTACAAATTGAAAAATAACTTTAATTTCGTAAGTCGGTGTCTTTGGATCTGTATTTTAGTTTTTTTGCCACCGACTTCCGAAATTAAAGTTATTTTTCAATTTGTAGTGTTTATTTTTGAAGTTGGTTGTTTTTTTTTGTAAAATGTTTTTTATTTTTTACTTTTTTGTGAGTCAGATAATAATTTATCTAAGTTACAATAGCCTAATGTCAACTGCTCATCACCTTTTACAAAATATTCCTTTTCCCGATGCAGGGACGTTAATTGTTGAGGAGTTCTCCTGGTAAGAACCAAAATTCATCCATTTCAACATATACATTGTGACGACCATAAATTGCTTAGCAAACATATTAAAGTAATCGAATCGCAACCCGTCAAATACTTATTATTCAGTAGTTCCGGTTACCACCAACGGCCTTCATCATCAGGTCCACTTCACCGAATGGTGCTTTCCGATAGCAAATGCACGAGTTACTATAAAAAATATCCAAATCGCTATAGGTGTGCCTATAAAATTTGAGGTTTTTCCTCGATTTCTATGGGATCCCCGCATCAGATTCTGACTTGGTGACAATGGGACCACCTCCAGAGCATACCCTTTCGAACAAAAAATTTTTTTTTTAAATCCGTCTATATATGAAGGAGTTATGCCCGAACATACATAAAAAAAAAAAAAACAAACATCCGAATTGATAACCTCCTCCTTTTTGAAGTCGGTTAATAACAACCGACTTCCAAAAAAACAAAAATGAAAAACGAAAATACAAAACCAAAGACACCGACTTCCGAAATTCAAGTCATTTTTCACGTCTTTTAGTGTTTTTTTTGGAAGTCTGTTTTTTTTTTGTAAAAAAGTTTTTATTTTCACTTTTTAGTTGCGGTACCTACCCCACACAAATTCGTATACCACTACTTCCTGTGTAAATAAATAACAGTGACAGGAAATTATTAACACATCATCCATGTAAACTAAGTGGAAAAAATATGCAGTATTAAGGATAACTCAACTTCTGGTCAAACCTTGATCAAATTTAAATGGGACCACATGTGAAGCACCAGCTATTAAAAAAAAAAAGAACCATCCAAATCGGTTCACCCAGAAAAAGTTATGAGCTAAGACAAAAAAAAAAAAAAAAAAACATACAGTCGAATTGAGAACCTCCTCCTTTTTGTGAAGTCGGTTAAAATGAGATTGTAGCCAGCAAAGTCACTCCTAATATTGCCATGATACACTTACTATCTCTTTTGTGAAATAATTATTTGGTTTTTTGAACTGGAGGGCAAAGGCCTCCCCACTCCACCTTAGTTGGTTTGCCAAAATTAAACAGATCATGCACTTAAAGCTTTCTCCAACAGTATTACTTTACCTGAATCCTTACTAAGACAAGAAACATTGCTAGCTATCCTCTAATATTAATATTCATACAAATAGAAAGAAAATAAATTTATTTGACCCAGGTTAAGGCACTCAATAAAACCGTGCATTGACATTACATTGAATATACAAGCAAATACTAAAATATAATATTATGTATAAGTATTTTTTTTAAAGGGGGAAGAGATCATTTGTGCATTAAAAATTTGTTTGCATCACTCAACGGGAAACATATTATATGTGACTAATCCTTTAACCCCCATTTCCTTCATAGGGCTCCAAGAAAAAGCGACCTAGTAATGCCAGACCAAGGGCGCGCATTGGCACACGAGTTCGGAATATACTACTACGAAACATCTGTGTTCACTTACTATGGGGTCAACGAGGTGTTTGAGAACGCCATCAGAGCTGCCTTGATAGCCAGGAGGCAGCAGCGGTTCTGGATGACTAACTTGAAGAGGGTGCAGAGACCATTGTTACAGGTAGGTGGAAGATAGTGGAATGTAGGAGAAATAGGTAAGCAGCATGACTTGAATCCCTTTGTCCTCCTTATAAACCAAATAGTAATAGACAAATATGTAACCTGTTAAACAACACAATGTATTATGTATTGCTGTTGTATGCTCACATATTTTCCAGTCTAATTCTACACGCGAAGACTTGTAATTGGCTTCCTGCTGAATATGGTTTCCTTTTTATTTAGTTTTTAAGCTGTAAGTCTTTCAAGTTTAAATAAATAAATAAAGCTCTATGTGAAGGAACTTGTATGGGGAAGAAGCACTATCACCATTTATGTACGTGCAATATTTTAGCTTCGTCTCTGGGCCATCTGGTATGCCATGGACAATCGTTCCAAAAGTGAAAGTACTTATGGTAAAAGATATCAGCAGTTTCATACAAAAATTAAAATCTTAACCAATGAAATTGTATGAAACAGAATAAAACTAAAACTCTTTTTTGCAGAGGAACACATAGAGAAAGTTGATCATATTCATTATGAGTCCTTTCGCTTCCACCCGCAGCCTAGTTTACCACTGAATTATTGCAATCAGATTGGTTTATGTAAAACAAGAAGTGAAAGTGTCTTCCAAGTCAGACCACTAATTTGATTGTCCACAGGCACCGTTCAGACCTCCCCGTCCAATGGAGCCCGAGGTGGCGGTCGTGAACAGCACTTACCTAGAGAACATGACAACTCTCATGCGACAACAGGTAAATGAAGTAAGATTTAACACTTTTTTATGTAGATATATACAGGGCTGCGCGAAATGGGATAGATAGAGGACTCTTCATTATGTAAGTAGGTACTCCATAAAAAATCCTACTAATATTATAAATGTGAAAGTTTGTGAGCATGGATGGTTGGATGTTTGTTACTCTTTCACGCAAAAACTACTGAACGGATTTGGATGGAACTTGGAACACAGATAGTTTATAACCTGGATTAAAACGTAGGATACTTTTTGTCCCGGTAGTAAGTTCCCGTGGGATAATTTCCGACATCCACGCTGGTAGAAGCTAGTACAGATATAAATCTAGAAATTTTACATACTTATACATTATATTTTTTTCAAATTATAGTGTTTTATTTTGAATGACTGTCCAGATTTCAGAATGACCTCTATCTGACCTCTCGCATGCTCCTATAGCATGTGAGAGGTCGTTCACTGTAGTCGTCGTCGTTAATTATAAGTTAGTAATAAGAAATACAGTTTTTATTATAGGTAGAAATAATTTGGAACCACTGTGTAATGTTTTGTTAAAACTAGGGGAGAAACAAACCATACTTATATGGTGTTAGAATTTGCTATGTTTTTTGCATTTAGTCCCTATCTATAGGATAGGGTTAATACCATATTTTAAATACCTACCAAAAATGAAAAATTAAACTATTTAAATTCAAGCCCTTACCTAATTTAATATAAAAAGAAAAAAACTATAGGCTGTCATGGGGACTGCCGACAGAAGTGTGAACCTCAAAATTAACACAGGCCACCGCGCGTCGCCAGTCTGGCGCAACACTTCACTTTAGCATGTCGGTAACGTTAACATGTCGGTGATGATAACACATAAGTTATACCCCTACCAAAAATCGCTCAACGCTCAACGCAGCTCTAAAGAAGTTTTCACTTCTAAGGGCCCGTTGTTTGATACATAGTTAAAAATGAGCAATAGTCAATTTAACAATTAGTCACTTGACAATAGTTAAAGTTAAACTAGTCTGTCTACGCATGGTTAACTTTCATAGCAAATAGTATTTTTTTTTAACTATAGTTAGCTTAACCTTTTGTTAACACTTATGTCATTTTTAACTAATTGTTAGTTTAACTAACGCATTTTAACTATTAGTATGTTTGACTACTGATCAAACAACGGGTCCTAATATCCATACCTAAAGTCGAAGGGCCCGTTGTTTGATACATAGTTAAAAATTACCAATATTCAATTTAACAATTAGTCACTTGACAATAGTCAATAGCTGTCAAAGTTTAACTACTCGGTCTGCGCATGGTTAACTTTTATTGCAAATTGTCAATTTTTTTAACTATATTTAGCTTAACTATTTGTCAAACAACATACTTATGTCATTGTTAGTTTAACTAACGCATTTTAACTATTAGTATGTTTGACTACTGATCAAACAACGGGCCCTTAGTATTCATTTCGTATCTTGATTCTTAACAACGTTTGCTATACGAAGTGTACAAAAGTTACGTGTATTTTTTGTTTAGTTCAAATTGACAAATCTTTTAACAACGTTCTCCTTCCACAGTATTTCTCGGACATGGTCATTATATGCGGCGCGAAAGGCTTCCCAGTCCACCGGTTTATGATGGCGGCAGCATGCGAGGCATTCCACCGTCTGCTGACCAACGAGTGCGTCAGCCTTTCCGCTGAGCTCGCTCGGAGTTCCAGCGAGAGCAGCATGGTAAGATATCTCTGTCTCTCTCAGAACTTCTTCTATCACGACTACAGACGCATCTCCAACAGCCTTCTTTATCGCGTCTGACCATCTTCACGGTGCTTTACGGGACTATACGGGAAGTGGATGAGAAATTGATCACAATACTACTATTTTACCGTCCGCTGCGTTACCTCGTGGTCAAGAGCTATGCGCTTGAGTGCCGCGCGTCTTCTGCAGCAACTGCGGAGAAAACTTATGAAAGAAGTTGTTTAGAGCAAGCCACGAGTCCCCGCAACGCGACCTGTGGAGCGACGACGATACTCACGAGAAGGAAACAAATGACGCGCGCGAGTGTCTCTTTCTTGATGCAAGTCGCATCGCTCGAAGCCATGTTAAGGCGGTACCCCGACCAAAATCTTGTCAAAGTGCGTTATTCAGAGGCTATTAACTCATTCACTATGGGTAATAAACTACATCTAAAAGCACATTATTAATGTTCGATATCCTATCATCACATTGCACGTTCTTATTTGTTTTTATGTGTTATAAATTCATCTGAAATCTCCTTCTAAAAAAGTGACTAAAATTATTGATTACATGCATCTCTTGCTAAAGGTGACGTTCTATTAATTTGAGGATTACACTAATGGATAGATAATTTAAAAATCTAAATAATGCACGTTTTATTTTATTTTAAAACTTCACTTGTCTTTTTTTATTCAAGTAATTTCATTATTTTTGTGAATTTTATGATAAATGAGCGTGCGGAGGGAGCGAGACAGAGCGAGACTCAGCGACGGGACAGAGAAGGACCGAACGCTCAAGGTTGTTTGGTCAGGGAAGCGCCTTAAGTGTGACCTTTGGCGGACATGTGTGACGGATGGCCCGAGACGGACAGTCAGCTTAAGGGGGAAGCGGCAGGGTAGCCCGCGAAATGCTGGTCAAAGTCCATGACTATTTCATGAAAAAGTCATTCAATGGGATTATATGAACTTAGAGGGTTGTATTGATGATTTGAATGTTTATAATTCTATAAATACATACTTCATACGGACGCGAATCATATTTTGTTCAACTTACAACCTGACACTGACCTGCAAATTGCAAAAAACGTAAGAACTGTTGAATTTCGCGGGCTACCGTGGTGCCTTAAGTAAATCGCGTCTGCTTATCGTAGTGGACGGCCTATGAATATGATTAAGCGACGAAAAGCTATTCACCAAGAGAAAACGTATTGTTTGTTGTAGGTAAGCAGTATGGGTGAGGCGACTGCCGGCGAGTTTAACGAGGACACCGAGTATTTGATACGACAGGACCAGGCTAAACAGATGAGGTATGTAGAACATAATTATACAGGGTCAGATTAAATTAGCTAGCGAAACTCCGCAGACGTGGTAGGTATCACTATCTAAACATGATAAAACAAAACAGAAATTAATTTGATGTTTTTTTTTTGTGGGATCATCGACCGCTATTAGTATATTCACTTAAAATATCAGTTTAAAAAAAACAGTTTTTTTTGTGTAAACTTCACAGACATGGTTGGTGTCGATATCATAACACGATAAAACATATCTCAAGTGACAACACTACTAGCGGTCGAAGACTGCAAAAAAAAAACATTAAATCTGTTTTTTTTCATTTTTTTATCTTTTTCTTTTTTTTTCTTCTTTTTTTTTTTTTCTTTATCGTGTTTAGATATCGATACCCATTACGCTTGTAGAGTTTCGCTAGCTAATTTAATTTGACCCTGTATAACTGCAGTGAATGTTTGTTAGTCCTAACAGTGTTTAGAATGAATATGAATATGATAGTTAATCAAGTCAAAACTTTACCAGTACAGTAAAAAAAATACTAGCCAGCAACATATTAATATGTCATTATTAGAAAAAACATACACACAGGCATATTTTGTAACCTGTATCAATACAGATTGATGTTTTTTTGGACAGCCATTAATATGTCATTGTTCCATAGTAATTTTACTAACGGGTCTGTATAAGTTTAGTTTTTTTTTTTAAATGTCATACCAGCTGTAAAAGGGCATTGTGAAACTTGCATATATTGCAAGCTTCCTTACCATAGTGATGTGTGTGTGAACTAAAACTTACCTTGACTGGATCTAAACATAGGTACTAATAACAATATCGCTTTCCAGGGTATGGGATCAGATCAAGCGTCGGTCTTCATGTCAGATTCTACCTCTAAGTGACAGTTGTAAAAAACCTCCGGACTTATATAGAGAGGTTAACCACCCTGCTATCATCTCTATTAGAGTTGTTAAGGTATTATTTTTGACATGTTGTTTCATTTTAGCAGTAGAATATTTATTAAAAATGCCTTGTGGAGAAGCGGGTTACGGTGTGACCGGCATGGTCAATCTGTGTGCGTCTGATTACGATTAGATATTTAAAAAAAAAACGTTATCCATTTTTATAAAGAGAGAAGGAAAACAAAGGTCTAGAAAAAAAAAAAAATTGGTAATGAATTTGAATAAAACTCATAGTTAACTTTTCTGTTTTAATTCTTTTAAAACATGCACCAGTGTTTGAACTGTTTCCCTTGATTTTTTGGATTTTTCTAGCCTCCAATACGCATATTGTTCAGAAAGACTTAGACCCAGGCAAGCGCGCGTAAACTGCTGTGATTGGTTGAATGATTAATCAACATCCAATCACAGCAGTTTATGCGCGCTTGACAATTTGTCACATTCATTTTGCGATAATTTTCGTTCAAGAAACTGGCTGCTTGCTTATGTTTAGATTTCCGAAAACTCCTAAGTTGATAATGATAAAACAGCCGTGACCCAAGGGCTAGCTCTTACCTTGGCCAGAGGCTAAGCATTCCCATACAACGTGGCAATGCCGCCAGTCTCTTGGGTACATTACCAGTCGACAGCGATGCGGAGGAATTTTTCGACGCCATATTTTAGTTTGATAATAGTTTTAGTCAGGTTAAATTATTATATTTCAAAACAGCCTATAAATATACCTCTTTAACTTCCAGTGTGACAAGATCCAACACGCGACCTCTCAAACACAAACCATAGTGACAATGAGCAAGTTAATCTCACAAACCGTGATGCAAGAAATAGTCAACTTTATATACACCGGCGCTTTGGACAGCAGCGCCTTCAAACAGCAGGTCAGTCGATATTGAGCTTTATGGCTGTAGGTATAAGGTTGGGAGTTATTGTGGTTTGGTGATAGAGTAATAGAAAATAATTTCACTTGTGCAATGTTAATTGGAGAGATTTGATTCTCCTTATCGATTAGAGCCATAGAAACAGAGGATTGTATAATTCTTTTTTGTTTTAATATAGTTAGTTTTTCTTTTGAGTTAAATTAGCATACACCAATGAATCAGATTATTTTCTTTCCAACCTGTATTATGTTAAATGTACGGTATCTAATTGGACATGACGGTACTACTACTTTTTTCCGTTTATAGATCGTATTTTTTTTCATAGTTTGGAAAATTGCTGTGAGTATAATATTAAGATTTTACTAACTGACTGCTGTGATAATTTTTATGTAATTTCTATCACTTTGTCACTAAATCATTTCTAATTCAATTTTAAATTAAAATAAGCTTTAGCTTTGTATTATTATTTAAATATATTATATTTTATTACGTGTATTTTAAGTAATTATTGAATATTATTATTGATTGACTTCAGCTATTTTCTTGCTGTCCCCTTATTAAAATAAATTACTCGAAAATAAAAATAAAAAATAGTAGATAAAGCTTATTATGGTCCAGCAGTTTATTAGCTAACAGATTCTGAAGTACTTACAATAATTATTGCGTAATTTTAATAAGGAGTCAGTTATTTAATTATATTAATTTAATCTTTTTCTAATCTACTGTGCTTCCATTTTCTATTCTATGTATTACCCACTACAAATTAAACATATTGCAAATTAAAAATATAATATAAAATTAATAATTTTATAATAACAAAAATGTTTTGCAGTCAGCTGCTATCGGATTGTTACTGGTAAACCTTATTGCAATAAATTATGCCATTAAAACAAATTCATAATTATTAATTTTGACCATTATTATTATTATAAAAACAGCACCCTGTTTGTATTGTTGTGAATGTATTTCTTTGTAGTTTATCATATTTTTTATTACCAAACTCTTTCTTGGGCACAAAAAAAAGAAATCAAGTCTTCATGTAATTAGTATTTACACAGCTACTAGAATCTTTTGGCGCTCGAATGACGTCGACGGGGGGGCGCTGTTGGTAAACATTTCGCTGGTTAGCGAGAATATCGACGTAATTCAAAATTCTGTCAAATTGAATACTGTATGCCAAACGATCATAAATCTTCGATATTTTATCGTGAACAGAGATGCTACGATAAATTTTGCTTTAATCAGTAAAGTCTCTAAAATCCCTCAATAAATCATTTACATTTTGCGGTATGCACTAAAACATTTACAAATAAATTTAAAAAATATCGTTCTCTAAAATCAATAATTTCTAGTTCCGTCGCTATTCTCCCAAACCAGCGATTTGTGCAATTGTTTTGTGAAATCTATTGAAAAACTAAGATGGCGCCGTTAGTTCCAAGTCTAGCCACGCGCCAAAAGTTCCGTGTGAAAAATAAAAAATGCTCGAGAAAGTGTGGTATCTATGTCCCTATTTTTATTATTTTGTGTTCATTAGATTTATCACCATATATTAATTATAGCTACATACATAATTTACATACACTGTATTTACTGTTTTATCAAAGTTCTTATAGATAGCAGACGCGACGCTTTTCAAAAGTTTTTAAATTGTTTTAACAATCGAACCTACAATTTCTTGTTGTATGGTATGGCCGCGCTTAATTTAATTTATCAGATTCTTGATTGTTGATTATCATTGTCATCAATATATTATAGGTTGAGCGAAGAGCGACTCCTTTTTATTGGTTGCCTGGAGTTCTCTGGTATTGTTAAGCCTGATTTACACGGTGCGATTTAATTTCCTGTATCCAATACCATATTTTGAAGAAACAATAAAATTCATGTGTTTTTACAATTTTATTGTATGCCACAAGCAAGAAACTTGTATCGTGTAAATGGAGTTTTTTATTTTGTGCTGGATGCAACTATGTGCGAGTAAATTTCCATATCCGTTTGTAAAGACATATTTGAAACGGTAGGTTCACAGCATTATGAATTATCAGACTTAGCGCTAGCCGCAAGCAAATTAGTAAGCCCCATTTCCACGATGCCAGTTTCTTGTCTGTCGCATACAGTAAAACTGAAAGAACAAATGAATTGCATCGTCTTAACACTGTTGAGACGGTGTAACTTTTATTGTTGCTACTACTTTTGTTATGGTATGCCAAAAGCAATTAAATCAGAGAGCAGTGGTGGCCCAGTGGTATCAGTCCCGACTTAAGAGTTGTAGGTCGTGATTTCGAACCCAGACAGGCGCTTTACTTTTGTGTAAATTATTTCTCTCAAAACGGTGAAGGAAAACATCGTGAGAAACCGGCATGTCCTAGAACCAAATTTTCGAATACATGTGTCATCTACCAACCCGCACTGGGCCCGCGTGGTGGATTACAGCCCACTCTCTCTCGAAGTGAGGAGGCCTGTGTCTCAGCAGTGAGAACGTTATAGACTGATAATGTTATATGTATGTGTGTAAATCAGGCTTTGTAAGTGTAGTTATTCTTACCAAGTAACCATGTAATCACTAATATAAACCGAATTCCACATTATACTTGTTGTTTCTTGTTAATACGAGCTATCTTAAAAACAACTCCTCTTGTTGTTCTTAAGACTAAAGATATAGGTCAGTCAACAAGGTAAGTAGAGGAACTGACTGACTAGGATTTCTGGTCAGTCACTATTAACCTTCATTCATTCCTTCAGCCATGGAAGCTTTTGTAATGTAGTTCTTACTCAATAGTTATAATACGACTTGAAGACTTTAACAAAACAATACTTTCACAGGTCTAAACTCCTAAAATGTTTTTGATGTTGTATCTATCAGGAAATCAGACAAGCGGCCGAGCTGCTTGGCTTCCATGAGCTCACTAAGTTGAGTCAGTTCATTTTGGACCAGCATTTGTTGTTCGACAAGGGATTCATGCTGCAGTTTCATACGGTAAGTTTTATGTTTATATTGATTAAGTCATGTGCTAGTTATGTGCTCTTGTTTTTAGGATTCATATTCAGATAATGGTGTCGACTTGTAAAGTCAAAGGTGCTTCGTGTATGGTTTATCAGATTTTTCCCTATTGTTACGAGTTAATGTTTTTAGCTGTGACGGTCTCGCCCGGTTTCTGGGAATGAAAATCGACACAAAAATAAAACCGGTAAGTGCGAGTCGGACTCGTACACGAAGGGTTCCGTATAACAAGGCTAAAAACTTTAACTTTATTTTTCGTTGTTATAGCCGCAATAGAAATACAGACTGTGAAAATTTCAACTGTCTTCTTATTACGGTTCATGAGACGGCCCGCTGACAGACAGACGGACGGAGAGCGGAGGCTTAGTAATAGGGTTCCGTTGGCACCCTTTGGGTAGGGAATCCTATACTATAGTTCGTTCGCGTTAAAAATGCAGTGAGTCATCATTATCCGTCGGCCTAGCCCCGCCCCCTAACCAATCAAATCTTTTAAAGTGTATTTTTATAAATTCATTAAACTTAATCTTTTAAAATATAATTTGTTTGAATTAACCACCACTGTGAATACACCTTTATCTTGCAGTTGCACTGATGACTCACTGCATTCTTAACGCGAACGAACTGTAGCTTACAAATTGTCACGAGCGCGTAATCTGCTGTGATTGGTTGAATTAATTACCAGCAACCAATTGCATCACTTGAGTTGCGTTTAATTTTGACGTGTAGATAATTTTCGTTGTAGAAAATGGGCGATAGTTATGGATTTACCTTGTAAAAACATGGTTAAAAAATGTAAGTTTCTATCGTGTGGTCAAAATATAACTCTCGCAGAAATGAATCCAGAGTTCCAGACTCGAAATATTGTTAGATCATATTTTTTCAGCGTTTTTAACCCCAAAGCGCTCAGTAGCGATCAATTCTATGCACGTTTCATCTACAACTATAATCGGAGTCTGTCATTCTTTTTAAGGTGACACTGATCATCAGATATCGGATATCCGGATGCATATTTACCTAAAGTTAATTTTTATCTATGAAAGTATGGAAGTGACTTATCAAAAAAATATTATTGTAAAAAAATCAGATTCATATTTATTTAAAACAAGCTGACCCGACAGACGTTGTCCTGTCTTAACTATGAATGTTATATGTCGTTTAGTTTTAGTTTTGACTATTGACTAAAACTAAAACTATCGACGCATTTATCAACCGATCCATCTGTGTTAAACGATATTTGCAGCGCGTATTCTGTCAATCGCTGACAGTTATTTCAAACAACCGACGGGTACGTAAGATTAATATTGGCGTTAAGTTTTCTTAAATTCTGTAACGTTCCGATCAACATCCTTATTTTTTATTTCATAAGATCCTTCTCCTGACAATAACGAACACAAAAAAAAAAAAAATGTGAACTCGGTCCAGCCGTTCACGCGTGATGCCGTGACCAAGGGAAATAGGGATTCATTTTTATATAAATATAGATTAATGTTTAACCCTGATGAAAATATGTGTATGTAGAGTGTAAGAGGAGTGGTGGTATGTGTTAGTTAAAACGAAAATAAAACATAAATATTTATTTTTATTTTTATTAAATTAAGTACTATATCGTGAAATATTACCTCGGCTACAATAACTTTCATCACTATCTTTCGATCGCTATGATTTAGTCCGTTTTGGTCACTGAAATTGACGTTAGCGGGATTTTTTCCATACGAAAGCTTGCCATAGGTACTAGCCAACATCTCAACTTTAGGTGAATATGCATCCGAATATCCGATATCTGCTCATCATAAAACTTAATTTCCTCCATAGCCTTTAGGAGCCCGTCTCCGCGACATGTACGTAGAGCGTGCTTTGTTCGCGGACGTGACGTTCGACCTGGACGACGGTATCCACCTCGCGCACCGCGCCGTGCTCATGGCTCGCTGCGACCCCATGAAGGCCATGTTCCAGGGCCACTTCCGCGAGAGTACCTCCAGGGTGGTCAGTATACCTTACACAGCAAAATGCTTATCACCGTTTGCAGCTTATCATAGCTCTGTCATGTGATGTGGGGCCTCTCGAAAATGGTGTAAGTATAAAAACGCGCTCAGTTTAATCCGCAACCAGTTAGACAATCCCGATAATTTACTCGGGGTGTGTGTAAAACCATGCACACTCTGGCCTATAAACCTGAAAGTCCCCTAAAGTACCTTAAAGTAAAAAAAAAAAAGGTTTTAAAAAAACCACGCCGTGACGTCGATGCCTTGCCCATAAGTTTGTTATGAATCCGTATGTTCAAAAGTGTATGATTATGGCAATTCCAATTTTGAGATTTCAAAGTAGAAGTAGTATTATAGGCAGTTCCGTCGCAGAATGTACCTTTCGCAAAATGCACCCCATACGCAAAACGTACCATTCTCAAAAAGCATCTTTCTCAAAATGCACCTTTTTCAAAATGCACCTTTCGCAAAACGTACCCTTTTTTTACATTAACTCTTTATCAGTGCTACAGGTAATGTAAAGGCAAATTAGGGATTGATAATTGTATTGATAGGTAAGCCCATGATCAGCAGTGACATTGATAAGAATTAATAAAATAGAAAATTGTTTATTTTTGCTGCAGGACGCAGGTGCTTATAATGAAGTTCGCCAAAATTTTAATAAGTATCTCTACAACATACCTCGAGGGTGTACTGTGTGTAATATTTCAATAAATAAAAATAATATTCTAACACGGATTATATGATAAACGGAAAATTAAACTATGTACAAGAACTATTTCTAAGCATTCTTTTTATATCACGAAGCGACGCGCGCTTTACGTGCGGCAACCAAGTGTACCAACACGCTGTGAATGCGTGCGTGAAGACGAGTGGCGTCAGCACATAACACGCACACACACACTTCCGACTTCGCCAATGTCTCGGACGGTACCGAGATCTCTTGCGCTTACACACACATTCACAGCGTGTTTGTACACTTGGTAACCACAAATAAAGCGCGCGTCGTTTCGTGAGATAAAAATACTGTAATGCAGAAATGAAAAATAATGTTTTACAACTTTCTTAACACAAACATCTTACTCCCCAGATATCATTCCCCGGAGTCAAAATGTACGCGTTCCACATCCTTCTAAGCTACATCTACAGTGACAAGATACCTGCTGTAGATCCTAACAGATGCCTGGAACTGCTGGAGCTAGCCAACAGACTGTGCATGAACCGCCTCGTGAACCTGGTGGAGGCCAGGGTCATAGACCAGTTGCAGCAGACTGACAGGTGGGTCTACTCAACGTCCTGGACGTGGATCCCTGTTGATGGAGTATAATGCTCGTTGTTGGGACATTGTATCATACAAGCAGTTGACTGCAACAATCAATTTATTATTTATCTATGGAGATGTGGCGGCATCTACAGCGCCACATGTGAACTACGCATCATACTGCCGTCACGCAAAATCTTGCTTCGCGCAAGCAGAGTTTACCGTGCAACTAGCATAAATACGACGTCCCCATATTAATTGTCGGGTAGTAGCCCACCAGATACGACACCAGTCTGGTCAGATTCCTTCATTTTCTATGGAGGATGAGTGAACTCTACACCCTGTTCCTCATACCTCTTTACTGGTGACCCCGAACATAGACATTGGCACGGTCTTCGAGCAGCTAGTGCGACGTGACGTTATAAAAATCATTTCCTCAAGCTTTCGAACGGCGAGTCACACAGCCAGCCAGCTCCCACGGCTTCGGCGGGCATTCTGACCACCTGTATGCAGTGCGAGCGCATATCTGGTCATCGCCCTCAGCCTTATCAGAAACCTTGCCACAGCACACTCCACTTTCGGCCGGTCCATAAGCAGATCCGTTATACCCTCTCCTGGTCGACGCCAGCAGTGAAAGGAATGGAACATTATAAAAAAAGATACATAAATACGATACATAAAAACTTACACCACATGCACATTCAATTATAGGCAACTACAGCTTATTCAATAATGTCAAGTTAATCAAATAATATAAAATAGTATACAAACATATGCAGAGGAATTTTTCGACGCCATGTTTTAGTTTTTTAATAGTTTTAGTTAGGTTATTTTAATAGTTTGTTAGTATACAAACTCCTAATTAAAAAAAAAAACTCAAATTAGATAAAAATCTGTTTGCCAAAATGCACTTTAATTTTGGCCTAAAATGCACCTTCAAACAGATTTTCGATTTTGTGGTTCGTGCTTGTAATAACCGCGATATAGGCCCTTATTCAACTGGACAACTCGAAAAACACACAAATGTATTGTATTGCTTTCCTAAAGATTCTCTCTCTCTCTCTCACTTACCTACTAAAATGAAATTAAGGGAATTACGAGCAAGACTTCAATTTATGTAACTTTGTTCGCAGAGTGTGCGGTGATGATGATCAGGTCGTCGAGATAGCTTTGTCGTTGCTAGAGCCTGTCAAGGTAATTAACACCTAATATATCTAGAACTAACACACATTTTACTTAACTACCGTTTACTTAATAAAACACTTATTCATAAAAAGGTGTTCCTGCATATCTTCGATGTTTACTCTGTTTCAGTTGCACAATGCACACAACTTGGCAGACTGGTGCATGTGGCGTCTATGTGGCGCATACGACCGCGTGTGTCGCGCGAAACATCTCAGCCAACCCTCCCGAGACTATCTCTCTGACAACCGGTGGCCGCCCGTCTGGTAACAAACATAAATATTAATCTTAACAGGTTTCCTATCCACATGCTGTTGTTCGATGGAAAGTAAGCTAATAACGGTAGTGAAGAAGTGACCAAAGCGCGAAAGGGGGATTCGTGGAACGATATTTTTTTTGGGGAGATGTAGGGCAGCAGTATCCCCAGAAGTTCTCATCGCCAACGTCAAATAACTCATTTAAATTAAAACCACTTACAGGCACTTTTGAATTGTCAAGGAGTCGGTCAGTTAGTCAGAAATTTGAAGCTAGTTGCCCGTTTTCATTAGTTATGATTGCATTTATTTATTTATTTGTGCACAATTTGTTACCTTATTATGTAGGTATACTGTTGACGTTACAATATACAATGTGGCATCATCGACGCGCAAACTGCAACCATGAATAAAATTCATCACGTAATTTTAAACCCCCTAGCGTAACAACTTTTGTCGGCTATGGAAAAGAAAATCAGCTGTGTCATAGAAAAAGTGCCATAATTATCTACGCGGTCAAATTGTATAGAACAGCATTTTTTTTTTAAATAGTCATCTATAAATTTCTACGCATGGGCATTCAGAATTATGTACTGAATCCATGGTAACAGGTAGCACGTTGATGTCCCTGTCACAATACCTTTCATACTAAAGCCTCACCGCTTAACTCAGACCGTTCCTGAGGTAACTGCGCGGGTGACAGTCAGTTGTCACAAGTTGATGTATCAGTGATCTCTTGCGGCGCGTCACCACACCCCTCCCTCACTGCGTACCTACCTCAGGAACGATCTTAGATAAGCGGTCGGGCTATAGTTGATACTGTATTACATTGCATTGACTCCGTCATTTGTATATTCATATTAAAAACCCTATCTATGTACGTTAGACTAAGGTCAGGGGAAAGTAGACGGATATCGAAGACGGAGCCGAAACTTGAGTAACAAAGTATTTTTTTCCGTTTCTAGGTTCGTGAAAGAGTTCGACTACTACCAGAAGTGCGTAAACGAGCAGAGTAAGGAGCAGAAGGAGTTGAGACTCACCACGTCGCTGCAGAACAACCAGCAGACTGGCTGTCTGTGTTTCACTAGTGAGTCAATTATTTACCCCTTTTTATGTACACAGCATAATCATAATGTATGTAGGAACAGAGCGTGTCAAGACAGTTAAAGGAGATCTGGGGATGGATAACAGATGTGAGGCATGAACGAGTGACAGAGATGAATGTACGATTGAAAGAGATAGTGAATGAATGTTTTAAATGTAGAATTAGTAAAAAAAAAAGAACGCGATTAGGAAGAAATTGTGAAAGACGTAAGAAGATTGTGAAGACGAAAATAAAATAAAAAGAAGGAATCAGTGGTTTTATTTAACTTGAATAGAGCTACTCCCACATGTATTGTATTTTTATTGTAGAAAAAGCCACCAAAAGTCTGCCTAATAAAAATTCCAATAAATTTTATTAAGTAGTTTTTTAAACATCTTCAGGAATTAATCGACTTTGCCTATAGCGATGATATTTTTGTAGCAAAATAGCAAGTCATATCATTATGAATTTGTGAAGGTAGGTATATAAATAAAAAGTGGGAACAAATATCAAAATCCGCGATGGACTGCTGCACCACCGAGTGACGTTCAAAAGTGCCTTTTATGTGCATATTTGAAATAAATGATTTGACTTTAAATAGCCGCGAGCTTGTGTGTCTTGCATTCTAACAAGGACTCCGCACTACGAGCTAAGTTACGAAGTAACTTAACATAACATAAAATCGCCTTATTCCCATGGGGACAGAAACTACAGAAAGCCACCTGCTACGATCCTTACATACTCCTTTTGCCTCGTTTACGTTCTTACACCAGGTCATACACGCACGCGCGCCGGTTACGAGTACTACGCACCAGACTTTTCTGCAAACAACATGATAGTACACGGCTACATATCAAGCTATATTTTTCCAGTATAAGCTGACCTCTCATTGTACGGAAATCCTATACAATGCGAGATCAGATTATACAGGAAATGTATAGTTTGATATGTAGCCGGTGTGTACGTAGTTAGCTTAATTAATTTACAATATTGAATAGTAACGCGAATGATTAAAGCGCAGATTCCCTCGTAGTCCAGGAATATTAGGGGTTTCACCTCGGAATGAGAGATAAACTTGTATAAACCTTTATTTTGGTACCCTAAAACTTGTCTCAAATCCTACTTATCGTAGGGTGTCCGAAACTACAGTTATTCCTAGGTCAAAGGTAAAAAAAAAACGTTTTTTTACACATTTATTGCAAAAATCTCGTTTCCTATGGGTTTTATGCTATTTGTATTTTAATAAATATTGTAGAGGATGAAATTCTCTACAACTTTTGTTCAAACATTTTTTTTATATCTTGAACCATTTTCGAGATAGAGGGCAGAGCGGATGCAGTGTTTAACTATTTAGAGTATCATTCGAGGTCAACATGTAGTCCTGATTAAAAACACGCCGTATAAAGATTATAAATTATTGATAAATATATAATTCTAAATATTTGCATTTTTTATTAACTATTACGTTATAGTTAATATTTTTTTCAATAATTCAGTATCTATTAATTTAATAACACTTACCTACTCGTGTATTTATAAAGTTATTAAGGGAAATACTTTAATTATTTTTTAATTCTAATCTTATTTATACTCATTACTTCCTAACTAAATAAAAAGAAAAGATTTTTTTTATTGAATAATACCATTTCATACATTTATGAACGTTGAAATAAAAAAAAAAAAAATAAGAACTAAATTTCAATTTTCTCCTTCTTCATCATCGTCTTCCAGTCGCTGTAAAATTTCAAATTCCGCTGTGTTCTCGTCTTCAACCACATTTGTCTCCAGTTCTTCCAGGATTTCGGGGTCAAAAGTACCGTCTCCATTGATATCACTCTGATATGGTGCCGCATTAAGACAAGCTTGCCCATTAAACTGGCCGCAAGCTAAAGAGCACTGCAGCCCTGCTTTCCTGCATCCACATCGCGAACCACAACCATTCTTGCAGTTGCAGAATATTATGTTAAGTAATTCCTCCGGAGCTGGTGGATTCATTGTCATAACAGGTTTCAGGAATTCATCACACATTATCCAACTCCAATTCTGGGGTTCTAAACCATGCCCTAACGAAGTCTGAACTTGATAACTTGATCGCTCTGCCCTTTATCTCGAAAATGGTTCAAGATATAAAAATAATGTTTGAACAAATGTTGTAGAGAATTTCATCCTCTACAATATTTATTAAAATACAAATAGCATAAAACCCATAGGAAACGAGATATTTGCAATAAATGTGTAAAAAAACGTTTTTGTGACCTTTGACCTTGGAGTATCTGTAGTCGCGAACACCCTACGATAAGTAGGTTTTGAGACAAGTTTTAGGGTGCCAAAATAAAGGTTTAAACAAGTTTATAGCTGACTATCTCTCATTCCGAGATACTTGCCCTAATTTGACTAATATGCCTGGACTATCGGCCAAGTATAATTTAAGCTATCCAGATTGTAAAAAAAACCATTTCATAGCCATTATCTACAGATTCTGTAGGTAAATCGAACTAAGTAACATTGAGCAAAAATTGTTGCTGGGAAGTGCCTTTTATTTATAGTTTTTTTTAAAATATTGTCGTTGTTTTCGGCAGTGCGCAATGTAACGCACGTGAATCATTGTGCGCATGAGTGCATGCAATGGTGCAGGAGTAGTGCGGGTATTTAAAGTTAACATATAAGGTTTAAAACTGGTTTTCGTGAAAAAAATAAAAAGACTGGGTACTTTAACCATCAATATCTCCGTAACCAGAAGGTTCCGAAGTATGGTCCAGTACGTAGAAATTATAACCATGACGGGGAGTGACTCGACTTCGTTAAATGTTTTTTTACTCTCATTACTGCTTAGTCTACCTAGTTAGGTTAACTAGCGGTTCGGTCTTGTTTAGACCTATACCTAGTCATGTGTCTGCAACCACATGATAGAGTAAATGTCAGTGTGTATGTAGGCAAGGTGCGGCGCGACAGCGAGGCGGCGCCTGACGTCACCACCGCGCTGTGCCGCGCCGCCGACGTGCCGCACGTGGCGCACGCCACACTCAACCAGAATCAACCGCCCCTCTGACATCTGCCTTACTGGAGGTTAGTATCACCCTCTGTTCTGGTCTGTAACATCCCTTTGCTAGGCAAAAGTATCTCTTGATTTCTAAACAGCGCAGTTTATCTTTATTCAATCTTACCAACTCGTCCTGTCATCGCCTTGGCTTCAACAGATAAAACACGTAATTCTGTGTTAACACAACATAACCCTGATATTCAAAAAAAAAAACAGGAAAAATTTCGTACTGCTCCATGGATAAAAAGATCTTTAGATAATAAATATCGACTTATACATAATTCTGAACATACGCGTCCCAAAAAATCAATACACGCTCAGAAACATTACGCGCTCGAAAGACGGCGAAAGAGGACTTTGGCCATTCTCTTAACATTTACCTTCTTGTTCGTGTTTATGGCTCGACAGGTTTACAAATGTGACACATTTACGTTAAATCGCCTTGAAGGATACCAACATAAAAAGTAGGTAGAGGTTACAACACTACACGCCCAAATCATCACACTTTTATATCCTATCCAATAGCAAAAGCGACGGTATAAAAAAGTTAAAATTAAAACCGTATTGTGTATTCCAGGTCCCTCCGTTTCGCGGTGCTCCTGCCAGTATCGATGTGCTTCATGAGCACAATACTGACCATACTGATACTTTTCCACGTCTACACTTAAACACTGCTCACTAGAATAGTCGTCGTTGCACTAACTAATATATAGCTATAATATATTGAACACGGCTCGGGTCTAGGTAGGAGGCTGGTGTTAAAAAAGACGTTAAAAAGACGTATTTTTGGTGATTCCAAATATTATTCGACAAATCTTAAGTTATACACATTTTTATTGAGAGATTTTGCGATTAAGGGGGAAGCGCCAGGGTAGCCCGCGAAATTCAAATTTTCTTACGTTTTTTGCGATTTGCAAGTTAGTAACAGGTTGTATGTTGATTTATATATGATTCGCGGCCATAATATTTATAGAATTATGATCATAAAAATCATCAATACATCTCTCTAAGTTCATATTACCCTTATAATGACTATTTAATGAAATTATGACATTTGAGGTCAATTCTAACTTAAGGAGTTGTATTGGAGATTCTAATGATTATAATTCTGTAAAGCCATATTTGTTACGGTCGCGATTCTCATTTTAATCAACATAAAACCTGACACTAAACTGCAAATTGCAAAAAAATTAAGTAAATTTGAATTTCGCTGACTACCTTGGCGCATCCCCCTTAAACAAGGTCAAATAAAGTTCACAGACGTGATGGGTAACGACGACATCGATATCTAACGACGAAAAAACAAAAAAAAAATCCTAATTCATAATTTCAAGTGAATACAGCTAACTACGGGCACAATGGTCGCTGGTAGCGTAGTTACTTTAAAAATATTAGTTCCAAAAAGGATTTTTGTTCATCACTAAGCCCCATTTACACGATGCAAGATTCTTGCATGTGGCATACAATAAAATTGAAGCAACAAGTGACTTGCATCGTATTAATACTGTTAAGACGGTGCAACTTTTATTGTTGCTTCTACCTACGGTATGCCACAGGCAATTCAATCGCACCGTGTAAATGGCGCTTTAGATATCGATTTCCAACACGTTTGTGAAGTTTTTCTAGTTAATTTATTTGGCCTTGTGTATTCTGTTTTGTGCAAACATTAATAACGACTCGACTGTAAGTCAATGGTCAATTAAAATATAGCTATCATTTGATAGTAAATGTGTACGAATACAGATTTTAATTAATAAGTATAGTATTATGTATCCAAGAAGTAAGAAAAAAGAAACAATTAAGTTGGACGATAATTTCTGTAGGCAGTTTTTGAAGGGAGATGAAAATATTGTTTCTGATAATTAATTAAGGTGCATTAATTCAATCTTTTTATTATAGCTTATGTATTTGTATTTTGCTAATTCTTGTGTATCAGTGGCAAATTAGCTTTAGTTCATAAAAAATATAAAAATCTATGCAATCAATATAATTTATCTAATTGTAAAGGACTTCTTTTTAAATAGTTCATAATCTTTTAAGTCTTTAATAAGCAAGTTATAATTAATTATTTAGCTTTTTTTTCTTCTTAAACATAATATTATTATATCAAGCACTAATTTTTTTACCAAGGTATGAAAACACCAGCCTCAGAGTTTGGTCACTAAGCGGAGATCGAAATTCGACCTTATTAAACATAGTTTTTAGTCTACTTTCCAATAATATGTAAACTGAGTTGCGCTCGCGGCTAAGGTAAGGGAATTTGAGCTCAATCTCTTAACGCTAAGGTCTGTTTAGCATGAATATCATTTTGTTTTGTATTACTGTGTTTTCCTGTTTCTGAATGAAATGTAATAGATGAGTAATTGTAGACTCTTTTTAAAATAGTAGATAACATGTGGTTTTCGGTTCGTAAAAAAAAAAATTGGGTGTTTTCACTGGGAAGTCTCCCAGTGAAAACTCCATTTTTTTTTCTTCTGTTTTTGCCTCTTTCAATAACAATTAAATACTGCATACGTATTTTGTCAGCTTAGTTTTAATTACTCATCTTTCTTTTATCTACACAAAAAACTTATAAACCCCAGCACTATAATTTTTAATAATTTGCCTGTAAGATTTTAAACCATAACACAAAGTTATAAAGTTTAAAATAGCAAGTTAAAATGAGCCCAGATTTGAATGTAGTGTAGCTTGGTGCTTGTAGAAGTTCATGTTAGGGTCTTTTAGAAACGAATTATAAGAAAAGATTGACGTATTATACCATTTTATGTCGGGGTTGCCAGTGTAGAATATTTTATACGACGAAAGTTACTGGATTAAAAAAATAACGATATAATTTTGAATGTGTGTGTATTTTTAAGTAAATCTGCTGTGTGGCTTCGTCTAAGTGATTTTAATAAGATATTTGAGAGAGACTATCAAATAACATCATTTAAATTTAGAATTTTACGTTGCCTAATGTTGTTCTTCATGTCTCGACAGTATTTTTTCCAAGCACATAATGAGATATTTTAACTTTTCTAAGGGCTGATTTTTCCAACGCCAGTTTTATTTTTATTTTTGACCAACACTGTCAGCTGTTAATTTTATTCCACTGATAAAAAATATCTGAAGTTGGAAATATCAGCTCTAAAAATATTACAGTTCTTCAATGACCTTTTGGCGCCCGAATGACGTTGACAGAGAGCCACTGTTACATTTGTGAAATGTATTGAAAAAAACAAAATGGCCGCGTTCTATCCGATTTAGGCCACACGCTGAAAGATCTTTGTACAACTATACATACAATGACGAATGAAATTCAATGTCCTTCATTTGTTATTTAAACAAATCTGGCAATCCTTTAACCTGGCAACATTTTGTCACACTGAACAAAATATTAATTTAAAATTATTTACTCATCAGAATATTTTTGTACACTATATTAGAAACATCACTATTCCTCCCTTAGTATGTAAATTTAGTGAGTAAGGCGCCGAATTCAATTGCTTTTAATTTTAAATAGTTCTGTTTATTTAAACGTATGACGAATTGGATTTGATTTTGTAGTAGAATCGCCCTGAAAATATCAAAATTTTCTTGTATTTTTTTAAGTCTAGCCAAGTCGAGGTTTCTGTATGCGAACCTGTTAGCTTTTGTTCTATTCTATCATTAGATTTGAAGGCAGATTTACTGGCGTGCAAGAAGACTGTAAATAAAGACTACCAATTGTTGTCGCTTAAACAACACTTGTGTTATCGCTCATCATCTATCTGCTTAGACTTTCCCAACTCTGTTGGGGTCGGCTTCCAGTCCAACCGGAGTATTTTAAATGGAGCGACTGCCTATCTGACCTCCACAACCCATTTACAAAACACCCCTTGTTAAGATTAGCTAGCTAAACATACAAAAAAAAAAGTCGTTCTTATAATTTTTGTATTAGTTCTACAACAAACTCAAATCCAAAGATGAATAGTTTTGGCGTCAGTTTTGCTTGACGGAGCTCGGTAGGTGTAGTCTGTGATAGGAATATAATCAGAACTGTGATCAGTACGGTCAAACCACGCGTAATAACATACCAAAGATGTCATGTACGGTCAGCAACACAGTCCCAACACTTTATCTTGACGATATTTTTTTTATATCTAGTAACAGTTCTTCTCATTGATTTTGTCATTTAAAGAAGACAGGTACATATCTTATTATTATGTGAATATACTGAGTCAAAATAAATTAGCTAGCGAAACTCCGCACACGTGTTAGGTATATGCATTTGTTTTATATATCTAAACATTATAAAACAATCGTGTGGCTGTTTTCGTTTTATCGTAAAAAGTCTGTTGGTCTTGCCCGAACTTAGGGTAATTACATGCCGAAGATGCTTCACTGCGATACCTCGCGATCGCAGTTCAGCTCGCTACCTCGATGTCACCTCCATGTAAATCAAATGCATGCTAAGAGACACGCACGCACATGCCGAAGGATACTTCACTGCGATACATTGCGGGCTGCTTGGGGGTTTACCTCGATGCCTACGTGAATACAACAACGGTACGTTTGACTGGTAGAAAATGCCTCAGGCATTAAGTCCGCCTTTGTACAGTATTTTTTTTTAATTGTGCATAAAGTTTTAATAAATAAATAAAGAATACAAAATATTTTGTGTTTAAATCGCGGTTGACGGCAAGCATCGATGTGATCTTGCTGGTGATTGGTCAATTTGGTTCAACTTGTTTTTCTTGTGTAGATAGAGTACAGCAAAAACATAGGACTGAGCAACTGAGCTTTCAGGTACGACTGACCCGACGTCTTCGCACCGCCATGCATGTAGAAATAAAGAGTATCGATATCGAGGTATCGAGATAGCGACCACGATCGCGAGCATCTTCGGCGTGTAATTACCCTTAGACCTGAGGCACGCCAACGATCATCACGTCTAATGAGTTTCGCTAGTTAACTTAATTTGACCTTGTATTGTGAAATAATAAAATTCTGAGTATTGTTTGTTTTTTCATTTGTTGGTAGAGATCCCCTAATTTAAAACTACGCCCCTCCAGTGCTTATTGTATACACATTTCCAATGTGTGTATGTACATATATACTATATAATTTTTTGTGGAGATGTGTGCATTTTTAAATTAGAACTCTAAGGTTGTTTTGCTGACCGTTATATTGTAAGTGATGTATGTTGAGAGATATATCGATTGTTGAGTGTAGTGGGTACGTAATTTTGTTTGCGAGTGTGATAATAATGTGTAAGGGGCCAACCCTAACGGAAGGATGGCCGTGTTTATGTTTTTGAGCCAAAGGCTACATGGCTGAGTGGCTTTTAAGTGTCAAGGTTGCCCTTTTGATGTCATTGGGTGGGCAAAAGTAGAAATTATTCGCTAAGCTTTAAAAATGTTTTTGAAATTCCATGTAAATGTTAACTAAAAATTAATTTTATTAAAGTGTGGATTATTTAATTCAAGCGTAATAACGCTTCAATTAAATGAGCCATTAATTAATTAAATAATAATATTTAATTTTATGATTTAATAATTATATTTAAATTGTGAAAAACGGCTTCAGCTCTTGATCTTTGTTCTGAACAATTATAATGTTGGTATTAATTTCTTCTGAGCACAAAAATGCTAAAATCAACACTTCATCTTATAGAATTCCTGTGTGTATGGCCCAACTAGCAAAATATTTGCGACCGATTTTAGTCTGAAACGAATGTGAACCTTATTTCAGTGATTGTAAAGTTTAATTTTCAATTTCATAAAAAAAAACCCCTGTTCTAAGCTCATAATTATCTAGTCTTACTAAAGGCCGATTTATACGATGCAATTTTCTTGCTTAGGGTATACCAAAGGCAAGAAAATTATAATTAAAATACAATTGAAGCAACAGATGACTTGTATACATTGCTTAGATGGTCAACTTCTGGTATGCCACAGGCAGTTAAATCGCACCGTGTAAATCAGGTTAACAACTGTTTTGTTACCAGTAGTTTGATTGAGAGTTTGACTTTTTTCATATCGGCCTGACTTTTTAAGCAAAAAATATAATCGCAATATTTTCGCAAGTAGTGCCACTTCTTAAAAAAAAAAAAAAACACGCAGAACGATCTTAGAACCCTATTTCTTTAAGCCTGACTAACTGTAACTAAGCTTATATTAGTTGTCCGAACAATTTTAAACCTTAAGTGAGTGTTGTAAGATCGAAATTGGATTACGGCTTTGATTGTAGACGCGATGAAACGATTTATTTAACACATTTACGTAGATTTAACGTTTTTGCAATATTAAGTGATGGAATGTTGGATTTGTTTTAGGGAAATTGTAAAACGGATTTCTGTGTCATGGAGTAATTGATTGTGAGGCTGAAGAGGCTTCTTAAACAAATACAGAACTAGCATTTATCACCTTGCTGGCTCACTATCTAGTAGCCATTTTTGACATCTAATGCCTAGTCTTTGGGGCTTAGTCCTCAAAAACAGGACATAGATCCAGCTTTAGGCAAGTTTTATTTCACTATATCCATCTACATAACTTAGTTGTGTCTGAGTAACTTACCATATTTAACCATTAGCTATGCCAGGCCACAATAATTTTCCAACTCACGTTATGCTACCTCTAGTTAAAAATATACTTAAAACAAATCCAATAACATACTACTTGTAGTTTAAATAATCTTCTAAGAATTTGGAGTACAAATGTCATCATCACTTTCAACTTCATTCAGGTTAATCTTATCTATATAAATACACACTATTTAATAGACATTTAATAATATTATTATTATTTTAACAAGCACGCCGTAAATCCATACCTCCTTACTAATAAACGTTGTATAGCGTCTGTGTAGTTAAACATCGGTTTCTCTCTTTCAGTCGCCACTAGTTTGACGTTCTAAAGAAGAAGACAAAGCGTTGTGTAACTATACAGACGCTATACAACGTCTATTAGTAAGGAGGATAGTGTTATGTAACGCTGCGTATTTTTTCTTAATTGTGTATACACTTGTTTGCAAAAAAAATGGAGAAGACGGCTTTGAATAACATTCCTTTCGATCGAGGGGCACTGTTTGTGATCACAGCCACTCTGTATTACGTACTTCGTAGACCTAAAACATGGCCATAGAAAATTTTTCTCAATAGTTTTCACAACAGGAGGGTGCTAAACAGTCATGTTCGGTACCTACCCTAATTGCGTATACCACTTTCAAGCACAATCAGAGGGGCGCTTAGCTAAGTAATAACAACAGCACGGGTCGATTGATCAGGTTAAGCTATGTTTTCCGCGGTTGGGCTGTGGATGGGTGATCATCTTTACATACTCAGAACCCTCCGCGACTCGGAAAGCACGTTAAGCCGTTAGTACCGGCTGTCATTCGTGGATCTTTGACAGTCGTTACGGGTCGTCAGAAGCCCGAAAGTCTGAAAACCAGCCTTACCAGGGGATATCGTGTTACCCAGTAACTGGGTTGTGCAGGTCAGATAAGCAGTCGCTCCATGTAAAACACTGGTATTCAGCTGCATTCGGTTAGACTGGAAGCCGACCCCAACATATACAAAGGCTAGGCAGATGACTTTCAATCCCAATCGGAGCCTTTAAAGGAAATCCATTGCTGCATAAGTTTGAAAAATTCGTCAAACAACGTAAATAATGTAATGAACGTAGCTGAACTGTCAAAATCAAAGCAATTAAAGCTTGTTACCTACGTAATTACCCCGCTGGTCGGCATGATTCAGCACAGCCGGGCGGCAAATTGGAATATGTCGAGATGCCGAACAAAATGGCGGATCGGCACGAGCCGAATAAGTAGTAACCGCTTCGGGTCGGCTTTGTTGTTCAATAAATACTGCCGAATCGAATGTATGTGTAGCATGTCTTTGAGTATACATCTATTCTTACTTTTTGCAAGCAAGTGTAATATTTAAATGAATATCTACTGTGGTCTCGTACATTACCGGGCACTCATTCAAAAGCAGGGTTAATCTATGAAATTAAATACTGCTTCAATTACTAGTTACTATTTAGGATTCGATTTCAGTAGACTTTACTGCACGTAGAGATTTCATGTTATGATTTACTATTGTTTGACTATAACTATGAAACACTTTTCATTTAGCAATTGAAATACATTGCTAAGGCCGTTTAATAAAGTATTAATGAATGCCTTCATGATTCCGTTGCCATAAAGGGGTTGGGCTATCGGTCATGTATAGCTCCATCACTCTCGCATTGGATTCATGACATTAAAACGTCATAATACGCATAGATAATACACTAGAGCTGGCCTAAGTGATGATTTTTCTGTATCAATGGCTGCATGAAAATAACCAAAAAATATCGTTGACGGGAACAATGAAAAATCATCAATGATTTTTAGTAAAGTTTAGAATCACGTCACTTCAATTGCAAGTGCTGAAATTATCGCAGAACGGCTTAGTGAAATTATCATTAGTTATTTACTTATTTAACTTGTCCACTTTACAAGTTATCCTCTAAGTTAGCCCGCGAAATTATTTTTTTCTTAGTTTGCGACTGAAGTTCACGTTCATTGAAGTAATGATTAAGGCATTGATGATTTTGTCGCTGTCAATGATGAAATGATTTTAAAATATCGATGATTTTTACATGACTGTGACATGATATCGGACTCATCTCTTTATTGCACTATCGTACCTACTAATTAATAATACGTATGTAGTAAAAAGACTGTTCTTAGACCATCAAAGTATGACTGAAAAGTGGCAAGATGTTTGACACTGCAGTTTCAAAAGCATGCTAAGATCAGCATTTCATTTGAATTTTGTTCTGTGATAAATACTGAAGTGTGTCCCACGTCTTCTGTGTTTTCTATTGTGCCCTATAAGTTTACTGAAATTGCTCCTAGAAGATAATCTAGACTTCTAGCTTAGATATTCTAGTGATCCTAGTGCGTAATTAAAAGTAATTGTATTTTGCCAATCTTCACTGTCAGTAATAATGACAATCTGCCATTTTTTACGTACCCATAGATTTTAATAAGTGTATTAAATGTATGTGTAACTAAATGATGTTGTTTTATTCATTCTCTATCTATTTTTTGCAAGAATCCAAGGTATTTTTATACTACCGGGGTAATTGCTTAACACACTAACAGTAGGAGTAGGAATGGTTTTCATTTTGCCAGTTCAACAACATTCATTGCGTTATTTATGTTGTTGAGCAGACAAATTTTTCGAAAATATGAACCAATGTATTAGCAATATCCTTCAAAATTATTCAGATTCTGATTAATAGTGTGTTACGTAATTAGGGTGCTGGTAAAATTAACTACAGTTACATCCCATCCAATATAGTTCTGTACTCTCTGCCTACCCCCATGAGAAGGCGTGAGTTTATTTATATATGTCTGTAGATCCCATTGTTTCAGATAGTGTAGATTTTAATAAAACTGTGATTTGCATCTAAATTAGTTTAATTCTTTACATGAATAGGTACTTTCGGAAAGATTAGATTTACAGAGCAACGTTTGGTTGAGCGCTTTGTGTGGGGCCGCACGAAGCGCGCGTGCGCGCGGGGAGTCGCGCGCTAGCTTGCTATATAAATGTTGATGGATGGAGAGGAAGGTTATCGGAAAGATGGATGGGGTGAGGAATGATATTAAAAAGAAGGGAGTGAATGATACCATGACGGTTGACAGGGGAGAATGGAACTTGGGACAGGGGTAGGAAGATGATGAAGTATGTATTTATTTACATCCCAACTCAGAAATTTAGGGGAATCATAAAAACTATCATAAGCCCAGATTGTTTTTCAACTTGATTTCAAAATGACAAAGTAAAAAATACTTTAGATTGATTTTGGCCATAAGTGTACCTACACCATGTGTACACAGACTCAACTAGCAAAAGCATGATCACTTCTATCTAAAGAGAAGAAAAATCACTTTTGTAACAAAATGTCATTCTTTTCTTGAATTTTGTTAAAGACCCTAGAAATCTTTCTACATTCTGTCATTTTGCCTTCCGTTTCTATAGTGGCCATGCTAAGCATGCTGAGGGAGTTCTGTTGTAATTTCATAAAATAAAACAAACGTAAATAGATAATAATTTGTCTATATTTAAAAAAAAAATGATGCCCAACAACTTCACAATATTTTCTTGTACACCAATATTTTGTACTTAACCTATGCTTAAAAATAAAGGAACCCAATTGACACAATTCAAATGAACTGTATCAATTAGACTTTGAAGCAGCCTAGCAAGTACTATAGAGGCAAAATATGAATCACAGGGTTTCTGTTACAAAACTGTGACCTATGACTTGACAGAATAGTAGTTGAAAACCCAGCAGTACCTTACCAGGATATTTGTAGTTATTATTGACAATATAGCTTTGTTTTGATGACACCTGATCAAATTCGTAGGACTGGTCTGTCTTAAGGTTTGTTCAAAAGGAACAAGTAAGTACGAATATTAATTTACCTATGGTAAAAAAGTTTATTATTTCATCATTGAGGTAGATAATTCATGGGAATGAAAAAGTAAAGCTATATCCTTCTCACATTCTTATATCTTAGTAGACAAGGGTCAGACAGCGGTCTGTATCTTCACTATTGTCATAACAATATCATGAAAAGGCAAGGCACAATTTCACTTCACAAAATATCAACGAAGAATTAATGTTATAACTACAAAATACCAATCTATTTAATCTAACCTAAATTGGATGTCCAAGCAGCTTTATTTCTCCCCTGACTTCATCATACAAGTCTTTATAATCGTCATGTTCTTTGACCAGCACCATAACGCATCCTCTCATGGTGCCCATGGCCGCGCCAATGTCTTTGCGGCTCGGTGTGTAGCAGTACGGGATGTCTTTCTCTTCACACACTGCGGGTAAGTGGCACATGATTTCTATTGGTGATATGTCTCCAGCAAAGAAGACGAGTCTGGAAAGGTGAGAGAGTACAAGGGTTAATTATTTTTAGATTTTTATGCAATGTACACAGTTATTGTAAATTACTTAATAAACCAAGATATTTATTAAAACCTTATTGTTTTTGAGTATGTTTATTCATGTCATGGTTGACTAATGTTACAATTCAATGCAATTATTTTCATATTATTAATAATAATGTTGCAATTTATACTAAAATAGTGACATAAACATTATAAATTCATAGTAATTAGGTCAGGACTGTCCTGCTTTGTTTAATATTCTACGCAAGCGGTACAAAACGATGCGTTATTTACTTAGTTAACCTCAAAATTTAAAAAGTAACATGTTTATTTACCCTTTTTCACCAAGCCGCAACTGTTTCTGTACGATCTTTAGACCGTTTCTTATGAAGTTTTTGTGAGAAGTAGACTTCTTGATGAGTTTGTAAATCTTTTTGCTAAGTTTCTTTGGAGCCATGGGCTTTGCAATCACACTGCAATGTTCAACTTTGTCGTCGTAATTTTGTGGCTCAGATTTTATGCTGACATCTCCCTGGTCTTCTTGTTCGACGGGCTCTTGTTTTACTTTGCCCATTTTGGTTAATTAAAAGTATTTTGAGTTAATTTTGTAAGCCGTAAACACGTGCGCACGCCACAACAGGCAAACCAGAAATTGACAAGTGATGTGACGTTCAGAAATTACTCAGGGTTTATTTTCGATTTGTTCATTATTTTATCTAATTAGTAAATCTTTCAGATAAAACAAACAAAATTGTATTTAAATGTTTGTAAAGAGTTCTCAAGTAATAAATTATAGTAGAAAACTATTTAATAATGAAAATATATTACTTAATTTATTTTATTCTTTGACATGAAAACTATATTTGAATACATTTCTAGACAAACATTTTCTTTCATTACACGTGGTGTTTCTAAAATTTCTTATTGGTATGATTTTTCCTTTGTCGATTTTTTAAAATTTTATCATAGTTCATAAACTAGTTTTAATTAATTTTCATTTTGGATTGAAAAAAACGAGGATTATTGGCTAAAACAGTTATCCTTCCATACGATTCAAACACCGAAACATTTTATCATGAGAACGGAACGTGTTTCTCCTTCTTGCGTTACCATGGAAACAGCTATATGTCAACAAAGTTCCTTCAATTCACGCCTCTGTGAATTAACGCAAGTTGCGAAGAAATCATTTAAATACTATGAAAAACATTGTTTTTTACCAATAATAAATCAAGTTTTACCTACTCAACCTTCCAAAGATTATCTCCATGATGGTATTTTGAGCAAAATAACCCAATTCTTTTAGTAAAATATGTTTATTGTTGTGCTGATTCGTGTTGAAATTTCTAGGGCCTACTAAATATTTTGAAAAAGCTGAGGTCCAATCCTGATAAGGAGTTGCGTCTGCTGCTTCTTGGGCTAGACAATGCCGGTAAAACAACTCTCCTAAAGCAACTGGCATCAGAAGATGTCAACCATGTTACCCCTACTGCAGGGTTCAATATAAAATCTGTTTTATCAAATGGTTTTAAGCTAAACGTCTGGGATATCGGCGGGCAGAGGAAGATACGACCGTACTGGCGGAATTATTTCGAAAATACAGATATTTTGGTTGGTACATTTTTGTGTTTTTGACAAAAATAAAACTTAACAGGCAAGTAGGACCTATGATTTGTGGCCTTCTAAAGTTTTAGAGGTTATCAATACCCGCATGTAGTTAATTTCCATTTAATAGCTCTGCCTTTAGTACCTATCCTTCTTTTGAATTAAAGGCTCTCGAGTTTTCCCACAACACGGTGAAATGAATAAAACAAATAATAGTTGATTATTACATAACATAATTATTATAATAATAACATTTTGGGCTAAAAATGCTGATTATACATTTCTAGATCTACGTTGTTGACTGCTCTGATCACCAAAGACTGCAGGAAACAGGTCAGGAGTTAGCAGAACTCCTGGAAGATGAGAAGTTACGTGGAGTTGCTTTACTGGTCTATGCCAATAAACAGGACTTGGCTACTGGTAATAAATTGAAAGTTTTTTAAATATTTAAAACTATTTGCAAACACGATCAGACAACAGTAAAATTAAATTTATTATTTAAAAATAATTATTGAATAGTATATTAAAAAACTAAAATAATAGGGATTCGAACCTTTGTGGCATATCCGACCCGCCGCCATTTTGATTTTGCCATGATGCTATCACGTATAATAATTATCGTCCGTAAACCACACTTTACAGACAATTTTTTTTTTATTTGTATTCCTTTCCCCTACTACTTTCATCGTGCGCGAAAACGTTGAAAAAAATTAACAAAATGGCGGCAGGTGGATATGCCAGCTTCCATACAAAAATGTTCGAACCCCATTCAATTATTTTAAAAAAATTGATGCGGACTGTATCCATAGCACATACATTGGATCTAGATAGATAATACATGTTCCTTGTTAGCTATTCAAATATAATTATTTAATAAGTCATGATTATTTAAAACCATTGACTAATAATTTAAAAAAACAACTTTTTTACAGCGCTACCAGCCAGTGAGATAGCCCAGCATCTGGGCCTGCATCTGATCAGAGACCGCACTTGGCAGATACAAGCATGCGTCGCTACTGACGGCACTGGAGTCAAGGTTGGTCCATTTTCTCTTTTAAAAAAAATATTTTTGTGAATATTCCTACCTATATTTTTTATTCGTATTTTTGTTTTGGAGTTTAGTATTTTTTTTTACCTATTTAAAATCAAGTATTTTAATAAATCACTAATCAATTTGCCAAACGTTGCGGCTTCGTGACCATTTAATTTTTTTGAAGAAAGCTCACATAGTAATTCAATGGCATAATAAAATTTCTCTATGACTGTATTTTGCACTGTCACTCCAGGAGATGGTATTTACAGTACCTATGATGATAGTAGCTACACTGCGTTCGCGATTTATTTTCCAAACATCTATAAAACCCACACATTAAGGTTCAGTTTGTTACATCTTCAAACATTTTTATGACCTTTTCAGTAGTACTAGGCATTTTAAAATCAACTAAATTTGCACTTGCATACAGTTGATATTCGTCTAAGTGGAAATAACAGCAATTGTAAAGAATAGACTTTAAATGATATTTTAAGGTAATTTGTCTTTTTCTCCTTACAGGAGGGCATGGAATGGGTCTGCAAAAATATCCCAACTAAGAAATAACTATACTATAAAAATAATAATTCTTTACGCTTAACATTATTAGAAGTTCTATCAATATCTTTAAATTAATAATAATGTGATCAATTACTACCAATCAAGAATAATGATATTATTTTGAATTTATGTTATTCTAGTCTAAAGAAATCCGTCCAAAGTTATATTAGATTTTAGTTAGAATTTATTTTACTTGCTTGACATCAGTCTACAATTTATTTGGGTAAAAGGAAAGAAAATAGTTATTTCGTTTATATCTATTTTTCGAGGCAATAACAGCATTGAGCGGAAGAGCCAGCATAAAAAAATATTCTATTTCCTTACTTTCATAAAATTATATTTAATATTATTTGAATAAGCACCTACGGTTTATTTTTAAGATTGAAATAAAATATACGTAGGTATACGGTTATTGGACCAAGGTGATTTTGCACTTCAACTTCTAATTAAGTATAATCATTAATAAAGCGTCGGAGATATTTGTGGCATTGTTTTTTTTTATGGTAGGTACATTGAAGCAATTACAATAATGGGTATATTCCGATTGATGATAATTTCTACCAAACGCAGCGGCATTTTTATACTGGCAACATAACGATTAGGCACCATTTTATTGCCCGCCGTCCCTTTCGCTGTCTCTATAGACCGCTGCGTTTGGTAGATCATCAAACGGAATATAACCATTATCGTGATTGCCTCATTAAACTGTAAAATACTTTTAAAACTACTAAAAATGCCACAGAAACTTCTCTCGTTTCCTTAATATAATAATCTTGAAAATTAATTATTAGAGATGACTGTCATGTCATTGTAATATTATGATAATTTGAAAAAAAATACATAATTATGTTGTTTTTAAGATAACTTCGTTTTAGTTAGCAAGTAGTAATTATTTATACCTAGTCTTGCCATAGATATTGTCGCGAAGAAATATTATTTTTTTATTTCAAATAATTTTTATTACTTTTACAGTGTGTTAGTTTAATACATAAATATAAAACAATTTAAAATATAAAATGCTTATTCGAAGTGGTCTCCATTGGCTGCAATGCAGTCCTTTAAACGTTGAGGCCAGTTATCAATAGAAGCACGCACTCTTTCCATGGGAAAATTCTTCACTGCCAATCGATTGGATTGTTTTAGGGACTCCAAATTATCATGGCGTTTAGAGAAAGCCATACTCTCTAAAACTGACCATAAATCATAATCCAGCGGATTAAGATCGGGACTAGACGACGGCCAGTCTTCAGCTCTGATGAAGTCCGAAACGTTCACTTCCAACCAAGACTGCGTGGACCGAGCTTTATGACCCGGCGCCGAGTCTTGTTGGAAGGACCATACTTGGTTATTGAACATGGTGTTGTTAAGGGGCTTAACTACCTTCTCAAGAATGGTATTGATAGACTTGTGCCGATGTTTTGATACCTTTTTCACAAAAATATGGCTCAGTCACTCCTTCATAGCTAACACCCCACCAAACCATCACTGAAGTCGGGTAATGCCCACGTTGCACTCGATCGACTAATTGGGAAGCTTCCTTAGAGCTTTGAGCATAAATACGGTAATTTTGTTTGTTAAAATGTTGCTCAATTGTAAAGATTTTCTCATCCGTAAACAAAAATTTTCTGTGACCTCCCTTTGCGTACCGCTTCAGTAGATGTTTCGATTTTACCACCCTATTCTTTTTTAAATTATCAGTTAAAAAATTACTAGTGCGTCTCTTATGGGCTGCAAGTCCTAAGTCATCTTTTAAAATACGCGGCATGGTTCTGGGTGCTATCTTCATCTCCCGAGATAAAATCTTTTGCTTTCGGACAGGATTTCTTCGAATTCTTTCCCTTACTGCTTTGACCACCTTTTTCGTACGAACACTACGTGGACGGCCAGATCTTGTTCTGTCACAAACAGAGGAGGTCTCATTGTACCTATTAATAGCCCGGTACACAAACATTTGACTAATACCAAGCGTATGAAGAGTTTTAAAAAATGCATTTGACTCCATACCAACTTTGTGTAATGCAATCACAGCGATTCCGTTCTTTTTATCACCCCACTCCATTTTAATATCGCAAAATATTGTAGGTACAATGTATTGGCGCCAAAGTTAGAAAACTCAATGAACAATCGTATAAAAATGACACGGTTCCAAATTCAAATGTAATATCTTTCTTATTTTTAACTGTAACAGTATTTATGGCCAGACTAAGTAATACTGCCATTAACTTAATTTCTTGAAATAATTATACCTATGTAAGTGTTTTTAGTATTTTTTTCGCGATGTAAAATAATATTGAATTACTAATGTACCTACATGATTATGATTGCACATAATTAATTGGTGTTGATAACGGTTAATATTAAAAAGAACTAAATCACACGGGCCGGTCGTTAATTTGTTAATTTTGTGAGAAAAGAGTTGTACATACTGTCGGCTCAAAAGTTTTAAAAGTTCTTTTAAATGATATTGTATTCAAATGAATTCATAATATAATTGTGTTAAAATAAATAATGCGGTTTCATGGTTTAAAAATCCGTCTAAAATAAGAATAAACTTCTTGCTTCGTTGTATCCGCTAAATTACCTTTAATCCATTCTCCTCATCCTATTTTTTTTTCCCCGGAAAGTGTGAATTGATTTTTAACGTAACAAAATACGATTTGAATTATGTGACTCTTATGAATCGGAATCAAGCAACAATATGAATATTTTTTCTAAAATTGGTCTCTCACTGTAGTTTGCAAGATTCGTTGTTATATTATTGTAATTTGCATTTATGTACCTTCCATTTAAATAAATAATACGAGTTTTCAGTCTAATGTTTTATTAGTTTCATACTTACATCAATGTGGAATGTATTTACATTTTAAATTGAAAGTGATACGGAAGACTTGTAAGTTAATCTAAAATAAAAAATTAGATAATGTTTAGAAACAAAACATTTAAAATATAGTTTTTGTAAACCATAGTTTATTAATTAAGTAAGTAAAAATATTTAATATAGATTCGAGATTTCAATATATTATTATCTATCTAGATACCCCTGAAAACCCTTTGATTAAATGGGTACCCAGAGGGTATTAAATGCAACGTAAGTTTTAGCACCAAAATGTCCAGCAAAAAACTAAAATTATTTTACTTAATTTCAACTTTTATAGTAACTAACAATACTATGTAAATAAGTACATTTTTAATATTCCATTTTAAATGATTCATTCACTGTATTTCTTAAAATAAAAAATACACCTAAAATTTTATATTTTTTCGTTATTTTCGATATTTGGGTTTCATCATAAAATGGAACACTTATTTATTTTTCGCTAAACCAATTAAATATAAATTCCAAAAAAACACAACATATTTTTGTGAAAAATTAGTCTAAACTATAAGACATTGAAATCGCTCTACATGAAAACTTATAAATTCACGACATCTTAAATTAATAGTTATCTAAATACATAGTTTCAATAAAATCAGTGTATCACGACATATTATAAAAATAATTAAGTAACATTATGTAGATATATTTAACAACAGTAATAAATGAAAGCACGGAAATGGTGCATTTTGTCTGTTAAAGCAAATAACGCGAATGAATTTGTGATCAAATTAGTGAATGTATTTGTGATCACTGATCACATTATCGAATGAATTTGTGATCAAATTAGCGAATGAATTTGTGATCAAACTGATTTTAGTGGTAGTGTATTTCGTGCACTCATGGTTATCATGGTCTCTGGCTTGCTTTTTAATGAACGAACGATGACAAGGCAATGAATGATTGTTAGGTCCATCCATTTGCCGGTCGTGATGACAAATTAATATTTTAATTAATAGTGAATAAAAGATGAATATGAGTGAACATTTACTTAAATAGTGATTGCTTAAATGTTGAGTGAACACATTGATTTAATTATGATTATTAAAAGTGATATAAAATGGTGTGAATGGGCTGCGAAATTGGTCTGTGGGGTAATTGCGCACTAACAGTAGGAATAGCTTTCATTTTGACAGTTCAACAACATTCATTGTATTATTTACGTTGTTGAACAGACAAATTTTTCGAACATTATGGAGCAATGGATTAGCAATACCTAGGCTTCAATATGATTCAGATTGTGATTGATAGTGTGTTACGCGATTAGGATGCTGGTTAGAATAATAAAAGCATAGATGATGATCAACAAAATATCTGATTATACATAACCAAATGCTGATGACTTATACAATAATTATGTTGGTTTTGATGTAGAAGAAAATACAATGAAAAATGGTTCAGATTTGAAAAACAATGCATTGCGATTCCAGTAAGTAAAAATACATACTTAACTCTAAATAAAAATAAAACTATTGAAAGAAAAAAGAGCAATCAATATATAATACCAGACCTATAATTTCAGCCTCCTGCATAAAATTCAAAAACTGACCTCATAATTCTAAACTGTGGGCCTAAAATACACGCTTTGGCAGAATCATATTATGATCTGCGTACAATTAATATCCCGCAATTCATCTGTTTGACAGTTTTGTATGAAGTTTCGTAAAATGGTCCTCAAATTATGCATTGCTTTAATGAAGTCTAATGTCAAATAGCAGCTGTCAAACAGATGAATTGCGGGATATACCAATTGTACGCAGATCATATTATGATTCTGCCAAAGCGTCTATTTTAGGCCCCATGTATCATTTACAGTAGGTATAAAGATTTACGTCAATTAGAGTAACAGAAGGCATTACAACAATAAAGTTTGTCAACTTAGGACTTATAATTCATTGTGATATACTTCTGTAGTGACTTTCATTTCGTGTTCATGGAACGCTGAGCAGTCAGCTGGGTAAGCCGCCTGAAAAAAGAAATAATTAAAGGTTAGTGGTTTATGAGCGCAAGGCCACCCGATATTTAGGAGGTTTGATAATTTATAAAAAAATAAGATCCGATTATAACGGATGCAACAAGACGCTTAAGGGGGATGCGCCAAGGTAGCCCGCGAAATTCAAATTTTCTTACGTTTTTTGCAATTTGCAGGTCAGTATCAGGTTGTATGGTGATCTAAATATGATTCGCGACCGTATAAAATATGGCTTTACAGAATTATAATCGTTAGAATCAGCAATACAACTACTTAAGTTAGAATTGCCTTCAAATGTCATGATTTCATGAAATAGCCATTCAATAGGGTAATATGAACTTATAGAGATGTATTGCTGATTCTAATGATTATAATTCTGTAAAGCCATGTTTGTTACGGTCGCGAATCATATTATAGTCAAAATACAACCTGACAGTGACCTGCAAATTGTAAAAAACGTAAATTTCGCTGGCTACCCTGAAGGTTCCACACGAAGCCGAGACTCAGTCACTTGTACTCCCCGTCATTGTGATAATTTCTTTGTACTGGACCATACCTATGAACATTCCGGCTATGGCAATTTTAAAGGTTAAAATTACAGTTTTAAATGTTAAAAGTTAACTTTAAATAAGTACCCTGCAAGTATAATACCGTTGGATGCACCCATAAGCACAACGTTTTGCGTGCGTTACATTGCGCGTTGCCTTAAACAGCGATTTTTCACACCAAAGATGCTAGTCGGAAGGAAGAATCTACATCTTTTTAGTAAAAGAGGTGAAAGACACAATTATATCACTAGAAATAGGGATCAATTAGTTCAACCAGGTTTCAGGCTGGCTAAAGTAGACTCATCTTTCATGGGGTACTGTTTAAAATGTTTCAATAAAATACCTCCCCATATTCTTCAACTGAATGAAACTAAATTCAAATGTTGTATAAAACGCACACTATGCAGCCAGGCATATTATAAGTTGGGGGATTACATCGCTGATAAAAATGCTTGGCTCAACGCTGGTCCTGCTCCACAAGGGCGCACAAAATAATTGATTAGCATTTGAAACTACTGTTGGAGCTGCTGAAGATTTTAAAAACTTATCTTTGCATTGTATAAATTCAATGTTTTAGTATTGTATAATTGCATAGCACAGGTGTGAGTACTATGCACCTACTATAAAGCTACCATTTAATAGGTTTTTCTTTCATTGACTTGAATGTGCCCTGGCGGCTGAGAGTTTGTCATGCTCACTCTAATGTCTCGCTGGTGGTGGCGTGTGTGTTGGATCATTAAGTTCCCTTCAAAATGGTTGAGCTGAATGGTGCTGATCTATGCGTCATGTTCGTGAACGGGCGCCGTCAGTGGGGACTGGTCATTTCTTGGCTGCCACGGCTTATTTTAATTTAATTTAATATTTGAATTGCTTTTGTCTTTTTATTACGGACGCTTTTAACGTTCTGCATCGTTCTCACATGCATAATTTCAACATGAACGATGTAATCAATATTTTGTAACCATTTTTTGATTTAAAAGAGTGTCCATGGAGTTTCTTGCCCGTTCTTCTCCATAGGTACCTACTACGCTTTGGAATGGGTAACTAGCTTCATCTTTCTGACTGACCGACCCCTTGACAATTCAAAAGTGCCTGTAATTGGTTTATTTGAAATAAATGCTTTGAGTTTGAGTTTGAGTTTGAGTCATTTCCCAGCATTCATTTCTGCTCAATGTTACTTAATTTGATGTACAGACTGCGTAGATAACGGTGATGTGATAAGGGTTTTTACAACCTGTATGTAGGGTCTAATTAAACAAACTGGCGATTCTTCACCGACGTGCTATCGATATCTAACTATTCATGATAAAATAAAAATAAACCCGACCAAGTGCGTGTCGGACCACGCACAATGAAGGGATCCGTAGTTTGGATGAATTTATCCTAAGAACAAACTTAACATTGTAGTTGAAAAACATGTTCTTCCATACATAGGTATATAATAGGTTGGGGAAAAAGTTTCTTCGCATTTTTTAAGAAAATTCAAAACATTTTTTTAATATAGTTTATTTACATTTAATTAGAGTATGTAGGTACCATTTTGTTCGATAACTTTTTGCCATCTTGTAGGTAGGGACATGATCCCATTGCTATAGAAATTTTGGACTTCTGATCAAAATACCGCGAAAAGTGATCTTGGCAGTCCTCTCGTGATGTTAACCTGACACTGCCTAAAGAATTCTGAAGAGACCGAAACAGGTGGAAATCTGAAGGTGCAAGGTCAGGACTATAAGGCGGATGCATTAACACCTCCCAGCCAAACTCTCTTAATTTTTGCTGAGTGGCTAAAGATGTGTGAGGTCTAGCGTTATCATGATGAAAAACCACACCCCTTCTGTTGATTAATTCCGACCGCTTTCTCTCAACTTCTTGCTTTAATCTCATCAGTTGTTCGCAGTAGAGTTCAGAATCGATGGTCCTGCCTGGTGGTAACAGACAGCTCATAATGAATAATGCCCTTCCACTCCCACCACACACACAACATCACCTTGTTGCGAGTTAACTCGGGTTTCGCCACAGTCTGTGAAGCCTGACCGGCCTTCGACCACGACCTTTTTCGCACGTTCTTGCCGTACGTGATCCACTTTTCATCACCAGTTATCAGCTTCTTCAAAAATGGTTCGGTTTCATTACGTCGTAATAAAGAATCACAAATGAGTACACGGTTCATTAGGTTTCTTTCAGTGAGCTCGTGAGGTACCCAAATATCGAGCTTTTTTGTTTACCCAGTTTTTTTCAAATGTGCCAAAACTGTTTTGTGGTCAATTCCCAGTTCTTCAGCTACGTCGTAACTACTGATTTGCTCCACTTTTTAAAAAATGGTATCCGTTTTATCCGTAATAGGGCGACCAGAGCGACGTGCATCTTTGACATCCAAATTTCCGGATTGAAAACGCTTAAACCAAATTTGTGCAACTCTCACAGACACTGCACTAGGTTCATAAACATCGCAAATTTTTTTCGCGGCTTGCGTTGCATTTTTGACTTTTTTGTAGTAAAATTTTAAAATGTATCGAATTTCTTCATTAGATTCACTCATCTTGACAGTACGAAAAACAAATGAAAATCACACATTTTCCTAATTTGAATTTATTTTCTTTAAAATTTAAACTTTCAATGATACCAAAACCAGCCAGATACAAATAGTATAGTCAAAGAGATTTTATTACAAGTTCATACATACTATAATGCGAAAAGACTTTTTCCCCAACCTAATATGTACGCCACGGTCAATTCTCCAACTGCCAATGTAAGTTTGTAATCGCAATTTTTTTTATGTGATAAAATTAAAAATGAACGATTTTCGGACTTTTATTTTCACTTGTACTGTGAGACCTTGCTTCCTGCCAACTTTCATGATTCTAGGTCAACGGGAAGTATCGGGGAGTAGTTTTGATTTATTGGCGAGTATCACAATATGTCGCATAAATGGCCGTATTTTTTATTGCGTTGACTTAGCAGCTTTATTTTTGTAGAGCTACGTATTTGACATTAATTTCAACTTGATACGTTCACGCGTTGCCGAGAAAAAAGGGTCTTGACAGACTGACAGACAGACAGACGGACAACGAAGTGATCCTATACGGGTCCCGTTTTTTCCTTTTGATGTACGGAACCCTAAAAAACACCGGACTCGACATTAAAAGTAACTTCACTAACCTCGGCCTTAGACTCCGTAGCTATCTAATCAGCTGGAGATACTTGTTACGAGTTAAGTTTTTTTTTTGTCTTATCCTGATTAGTTATCGATCGAAACCCATCAAGTCTGTGTAGTTAGCCAGTAATTTAATTTGACCTTATAGGAAGTAGGTACTTTCTTGGAAGATTGCCAGCTAAAATGACTCGTCCACTCGTCCGCACGTGCCGAAGGCAATAAAATCGTTCCACCCGAAATCCTTTCGTTGCATGGTGGTACCTGACCAATCGGTGCTGCCCTGTGGGGTAATTGCGGAACATACTGACAGTTGGTATCATTGCGTTATTTAGTTTGTCGAGCAGACTAATTTTTCAAACTTAAAAAGCAATGGACTCTTCCTCCGAAAGAAAGTGTGCTACGCAATTGGCTGGTCTATCGCTCGACTACGGTCTAATCCTTAACGCGTTCGTTACAACATATGTACAGGGTGTAAAAAGACCCAACACATAGCCGTCAAGTCAACTACGCATTCTGTACATCAAACTAAGTAACAGCACAAAAATAATTGCTGGGAAACGAAATTTATTTTTTGTGCGCAAAATCGCTGTTTACGGTAGAGCGCAACGTAACGCACGCAAAACATTGTGCTTATGGATGTATGCAACAGTACAGGGGTCTTGGGGGTATTTAAAGTTGTGCTAAATAACAGTAAAAACGTCAGTAAAAGTTGGAATTTTGACCTTCAATATCTCCGTAACCTGAAGGTTCCCAGTTATGGTCCAGTACACAAAAAATATTACAATGACAGGGAGTACAAGTGACTCTCGGCTTCGTTAAGTGTCTTTTTACACCCGTTATACAGCGACAATAACAAATCGCTCGGTAAAAGGGGCTTTTTCCTTATAATTATAGCGAACTAGATGTTGCCCGCTATTTCGTCTGTGTGTATTTTGTAATTTATCATAAATAATCAGTATGAAAAGTAACCTATGTAATGCTCAAGGTCCCAAGATATCTTTTCGTCAAATTGTATTAAGATCAGTTCAGTGGTCAAGTCGTGGTGAAGTAACAAACAGACAGACAGAGTTTGGGCCCATTGGTATCCTCTAAAGGGCAGGTGCGCAGGCACTTGGAACATATGACATGGTCCGGTTCCGAAGACGTGCCATACTTAAGTAGTTATGGGCGGGGCATACATCACACAGAATAAATAGCCGTGGGGTAGAATGGATCTAGTGTGGCGACCGCGTACCGAAAGGCCTCCCGCAAGGTGTATCGATGACTTGGTGCAAGTCTTGGAAATCGGCTGCATGCGAGTGGACCGGTCTATGTGGCGACGCTTGTGGGAGGCCATGTCCAGCAGTGTAGTCTTTCGGCAGTCGTTTCCAGGCTAATACAATGGTGATTCTTCCATAATATCAGGTTGATAAGATAATAATATATTTGATACTCACTTCACAATTGACGTCATTCTGGATAGCGTTGTACAGGTCGAAGAATCCTTTCCCGTTCTGGAAGCTGAGTGCCGCAGACGCTGCTAAGCTGCTGAGCTTCGTGAGACCAGCCTTGAAGCCGGGAAGACCTGGAATAGGTAAATTATACGTGATTATCAGATTAGTTTATCAAAAGTGCAACGGGTGGGGATCAAATTCGTGGTCCAAAGCTCGTCAGTTCACGCAAGCAACACGCAAGTGTCTTCCTGTATGTGTTTCCAAGTAGGTAGTCTTCTTAAATCCTTGTGGTATTTTCGCTAACTAGTTAGACAATTGAAAATAATACGTATTATTCTTCGTTACTATGGTTACCGTCATCTTATTACAACAGAAATATGTAGGTGTGCTGTGCTCAGGAGGTAGGTGACAATAATAAATAATAGTAGGTAGGTATAGTATGATTCAAAATCAATGGCGGCTGTGAAGTGCGCTATTCGCTGCGCCGTACCTCACCCCTCACCCCCGCTGACACGTGAATTGGTTACTGCGCAGCGACTCGCCTCATGTTCCGAGCCGCCATTAAGTCTGAATCGTACTATACCTACGGTCAGAAAGTTGATTAAGGGATCCTTCAAACAGGCATGACACGCGACGCGACACAAAGACACCGCCTGTCGCGCGACGAGCGGTGCTTTTGTGTCGCGTGCGATTCGCGTCGCGTGTCGCGCTTGTTTTAAGGAGCCTTAACACTATTATATTTAGATATAAAGAGATACTAAATTATTCGATAGGTGGTACATTGCTTCTCAGCATTTCATAATAATATTGTTTGTACTGTGTTACTTTTGAATTAAAATTTATGTTCAGCATAGCTATGCACAACCATTCGAGAGGTTGTCGAATCGAAAATGTCACATTGTAAATTACTATTTTGCCTTGCCCTCGACAGCAAATAGCAGGAAGAATGGCAAATGATTTAAACTGAAGAAAAAAAACGGGTTTTGGATTTGTGATCAGCCTAGGACTCTTTTGATAATATTGATTGATGTTCAATTCGGCATGGAAGAGTTTGCTGTTCTTTTTTTAAAATATTGAATCAAAACCTAATTTATAATTTAAAAAAAAATTAAGTGTATCGAATTGACTCTCGTTGCTAAACGTACCTAAGTATATTATTATGTATGTACTATCGTACACGAAGTTAAAACTATTTCATTATAATAAATACAGGAAAAACACAGAGTTAGCCTATAATTAACAAAGATGTTTGTGGTTGATTATTGTGTGGAATGTAGTTACATTGGTCACGCAATTTCCTTTGTTTAACTAATAATGTTTTTTTCCTATTTTATGTGCTCGCTGGTATTGTTATTTTATTGCTAGATTGTGGAACGATATATTATTGTGATAATATCAACATGCTACACGGCATGATAATGTAGGTATTGTCTACCTCGTAATTGCTTTACCACTTTTGACAACAATTCCCAGTAAAGTAAAACTTCACTAAGCTTGAAACTATCTTACAGTCACAGAGACAAATAGACCTTGTCGTTTTATGACGTGCAACCGACATTCAACATTAGGGTCCTTAAGGAATTACGAGGGTGACTATACCAGAGAGCTGGTAATACACGCAAGTCTTTTTTAGTTGGATATGCAGATAAATAGTGAAGGTACAGCACAAACAGAAAGTAAAAATTTACACAAAAAATGAAAAGTGTTTCATGAATCAAAACATAACTTTCCGTGCGAAAGTCCGAATCTGGAATCGTCCTAGTGTCTTTTGTCTATGCAATAGTAGCTGTAAAGCTAACTTCATAGCATAGCATAATCAGCCTATAATGTTCCCACTCCTGGGACACAGATCTCTCTGTGAGAGGGAGTGGACCGTAACCGTAATCCACCAAGCGGGGCGGCGGATACTAATTCTGCATCGATACATTTTCATTGATCCTTAGAAACTCTTAAAAACAATTGACATAACTTCCAAAAACCCCATCAAAATTATACAAAGACTAATATACATCGTTAATAATATTTAAAAATACTAGATGACGTCGGGGGTTTCCTATCCTAATACTCTATTAGGAAAGACCGAAACGAACTCAGAGGTCAAAAGATTTCCAACTCACCCTTCTTATCCTGATCATGGTGCCTGTTAACCAGACACATGAGATGTTCCTGGCAGTGAGGTGCCTTCACCGAGTGCTGGTACGCGCGGTAGACCCTTAGCACCGGTTCGATGACCTCCAGGTTCAGCGTGTCGGTCAGACGGTCGCCTATGGCGTTGTAGTCGCCACGGGAAGACATCGTTTTGGTTGTGGTTTCCGCCATTTTGAGGGTTTGCTGTGGATGTAAAGGAAACTTTGATTAGAAATGTCTGGTTAAGGACACCAGAGATATAACAAAAGTTTGCAATAACAAACGTAAAATTAAAAGATTTTTTCAAAAAGCCTTAATCGTCTAGTCAGGTCTAGTCAAGAAAGGACATAGGAAAAAATAGGAACAGCAAAACTTTGATGAGTTCATCCAGAGTTCCTTACTCAGCTGTGACATTAACAATCTTTTACATGGAGCGACTGCCTATCTTGCCTCCACAACCCAGTTTTTGGGTAACACGATACGGTTGTTAAGACTGGTTGTCAAACTTTTGAGATTCTGACTACCCGTAACGACTATCAAAGGAGACCGTGGTCGGAAAGATATAACAAAAAATCAGAAGTCAATAAAACGGTCCCCAAAACCGTTGTGTTAATTTTTGTGCAAGAACATGGCAAGAACGAACAATTTTAGTATCGTTTCTACCTTCTTTTCTATGCTTACCTTGACATACTCGACAGCCGGCGTCACATACTCAGTTACATCGGTGTCCATATCCAAGTAACGTTTAAGCACATAGTTCAGTAGAGTTGTGATGGACTGCTCAGGTTTCTTCACGTTGAAGTGGGTGCTCTTCGGGAGACCCTGGGAGTCGAGGAAGCTGTTTGTGATGTATTCGGCTGAGATGAGGTACCTGGAAAAAAAATATATAAAAAATTATAATACCAGCCTATTATCTATTGTCCCACTGCAGGGCAAAACTCCTTCTCATTTAGAGAAGGCACGAGCATTGATCACCACGCTTGCTCAAGACGGGTTGGCGATTTCAGACTTATGTTAATTATTAATGCCCTGCATGGCACGAAACATGTAAGTACGATCTATTTAATGAATTCCCCGAATGCTGCGTTCTATGCTTTGGTTTGTCTTTGAAGTTCTGACTGCTGCGCCCATTGGTAACAGTGGATAACTTATAAAGCTGAAATTGCAATTGGATTTTTTGCAGATTGAAGCAGTAAGTAATTTTCAACCTACGCAGAGCTTTGGGCGGAGTTAGTCTACCAGAACCTAGGGGGCCTACTACATAACCATGAAGTCCGTAATTTCGACTGAAGTTAAAGATGTTTCCTACTCCGTATCACTTTCGGATATAACATTAGTCCTGGGCTCGAACTAAAAATTAATGACAAAACTATTCGACAGTTGTTCTTAGTCCCGAAGTGTTATTGCCCGACCGAAAAAGTTAATTGATAGGGAGGGAGTAAGGTTCAATTCTAAGTATCGAACTACTCAGACGGGCCCGTATCTTCGTTAACGGATTTAGAGAGTAGGCCCCCAGCATCCTAACGGAAATCGATCGTCGCGCGAATACACGATGGTGAAAAATTACGTACATACGTATAAAAGATCGCGACGACCGCGTACTCGCGCGACCGTTGCTTTTGGTTAGGACGCGGCCTAAGGCCGGAAACCAACCAGAAGCTACCTACTCTAAGGCCGTGTACTAATAGGAAGCGATGGTCGGGTGAATACGCGCTCGACGCGATGAGTATTAAAGTTAACTAAGACGTACAAACTGGGCGTTCTTTTCCGTTGGCCACTCTGGGCAATTGCTCAGGGCCCCTCGTTTCAAGGGGCCCCCTATTTCATACCAGAGTCGGAGCTTGGCAGAGTTTGGCTTTCACAGAGGCAGGGTGCTACATATTTCGAGCTCACTTCGCCCGCTCTTGCATCCTAGATTCTCCATAGGGACCCAGTATCCTAAAGTGCTAGGGCCTCTAATAGGTTAAAAATGGCCCTTACAAATGCGACTTGATTGGCCGAGCGTTCTTAGAAATTAATAATTCATATAAAAAAGGGAGTACCTAAGCGGAACACGAATTTCGTTCTCTTAGCTTTTTCAAACAGCCTCCACGCACGTGTTAGTCAAAACTCTTTTAGCAATTAACATTCATTCATTGCTATTGAATATATATATAGTTCCGTATTTACTCTGTACAACATTAATTTAAACGTTTTCAATTGCTTGGTAGCCGCGAAACACAATTTCCTATTATATTGAAATCAAACTAACGCTCTGCAATAGAAAATAGCTATTGTAAACGTACAATAAAATGGTCAGAATAATTATTAATACTGACATAGCCATGGTTACCTATGTTCTAAATTCAATTATTATCCCAAAAGTTAGAGAATTTGGAGAGGGTCAAATGAACCTTTTTGTTAAAACTGACTTTAACAATCTGCATTTTGGTAACGTTAAGTTTCCAAAACCTGCGGGGTAATTGCTTGTCACAATAACAGTAGGACTGGCTTTCATTTTGACAGTTCAACAACATTCATTGCGTTATTTATGTTGTTGAGCAAACAAATATTTCGAACATATGAAGCAATGAATTAGCAATATCCTTCAAAATTATTCAAATTGTGATTGATAGTGTGTTACACAATTAGGGTGCAGCTCCGATAATTTTTCTGTCCCTAATTGTTAGTTTTAAACTGAACTTTAAACTACCAATGTAAGCAATTTAAGCTTAATTAATTAATTAAGCAATTTAAGTTATCCCAAGTATTTCGAAATTCAGTTGGCATAAGCAGTGCGTTATCTGTCAGAGAGTGAACGAATGAATGAATGAATGAATGAATTTAAGATTTTTGTTACCTGCTGTAAACCTCAGGCTTTGCGACATGTACCACCATATCAGTTAAGTACTTGGCTGCAGCCTTGATCCAGTGTCTCCTAAACGAGTGATTTTCAAAGTTCTTAAACATCTGTTGGAAGCTTAGTTTACCATCAGGTCCAGTAAAGGCTTTAAGCGTTCTCTTTAATCCCGACTTCTCCCAAATTGTCTTTCCTAATTCTGAGTTGATGAAGATGTCCCAATATAAGTGAGCCTTCTCCAAGAACGGAGGAAGGAACGAAGCATGGTCTTTATGCTCATCTGCACGCTTCTGGGCTTCTGTATCCGATAATGAGCCTAAAGCGTTCATTATTAAGGGCATAAATCCGCCAACATTCTTGTTACCAAGTAGTCCAGAGGCAAGACTCATCATGCTTTCAAGATTTAGATCTCCTTCTGTACTCTCTCGTTTCTTTCTGGCTGGTTTCGGTGCCTCTGTGGTGCCCATCTGCTGGGCAAACATGGATATCATAGATCCTATTAAAGCTGGATCTATTTTGCCATCTTGACCTCCTAACAAGCTGCCAAGACCTGTAAAAAGTGTTTGAGATTTAATTGAGCTGTTATTTGGACGTAGGCTTTTAGTTCTGGGAAGGTTTGAGATAAACCGCTTCTGTGCTTTCCTAGTTCTGAAGTAAATATTATTTAAGTTAAGATAAATACTATTAATTGGTTTATTGGTTACAGATATACCTATCCTAAGCTAGTGTCTCTGGTTTGTGTCATGTTCGTGAACGGGCGCCGTCAGTAGGGACTGGTCATTTCTTAGCTGCCAGGGCAAATTTTAATTTAATTTAATATTTCAATTGTTTTTGGCTTTTTAAAACGGACGCTTTTAACGTTCTACATCGTTCTCACATGTATAATTTCAATATGAATGATGTAACCAATTTCTGTAACAATATTTTGATTTGATAGAGTGTCCATGGAGTTTCTTGCCCGTTCTTCTTCATAGGTACCTACTGCACTTTGGAATGGGCAACTAGCTTCATCTTTCTGACTGACTGACGCCTTGACAATTCAAAAGTGCCTGTAATTCGTTTATTTGAAATAAATGCTTTGAATTTGAGTTTGTACATTAGAAACTATTTGCCGTAAAATGCACCCACAAAATAAATCTTTATTATTGAGATGTTTGCCATAGGTATTATTATCGTTCTTTGCTAATTTCCAATTCAGTGAATAATTAAATGAACGCTGCCTGTTAAGCACAATAATTCTCAATAACATTCAAGTTTCTGTGCTTATTATAATTAAAGAGTGGAAAGATGGTTATCAGTAAACACAAAACGATATGCTGAATAGTCTTAATTGTTACTCGTGCGAATAACACATGAAATTCAGACAGTTTTGGATTTATTCTTTGTTCGTCCTGAAGTTTTGTCCCACATTCCAAAAATTCTTAGTTTGTCACATATCACTATTGAAGTTGTGCGTCGTCCCAAATTACAAGTACTTTAAAGGTACAGTCAACGAAAAAAAAAGTACTTATTTGGTTTTTTTTTTATTGGCCAAATGAGTCAAATGAGTCAAAACAAGCAAACAAAGGACGCAATAAAAAATGGGTGGACATTTTTTACCTGCTCTTCTTAACAGATTCCAGTGACGTCAGCTGTATACGTATAACTTGCGCGGCTAAAAAGTGTTATTATAAAATAATACGAGGAAATTTTCTCTCGCGGGGAAGGCAAGAGGAGTGGTTGTTTTTAATAGTTGATTGATGATAAATATTTAATAATACGTAACCCTTTTTTGCCAATTGTACAAAACAGTAAGTTTGGCATATACAATAAGAAAATATGGGCCGTAGAAGGAACATAAAATAGGACGAAGCGGGAATAAAATAATTAAAATTGTATTTTGGGACGAAGGAAGCATATTGTTTGGGACGACACAGGATTATTTATGTAGGACAAAACTCAGTGGGCCAAATGAAGAATAAATGCAGTTTTGATTCAATTTAACGTTTAAAAAAAAAAAAATGACTAATTATGACACCATTCTTGTCGGCATTAGGTACTTTGTTTGCTATATACAGGGTTATTGGTTATATGTAGGCAATCCGTTAAGGAGATGTAGGAGAGGTCATTAGCAACCGAATGACCCCTGATGACCCCTATGCAAATGTCAACCATTTTTGAGTAATCTTACATATTTTTTGAAGATATCTGGTATATTTTTTTATCTCGTTGGATAGCTGAGAATTTGTACACGTTTTTGGAATGTTCTGCTGATAAAGTACTTCCGTGGTTTTTTTTGCAGAAATCGACTATTTTAGTCAAATAACCTGCTCAAAATGATAGAAAATTGTATGCTTACGATTATGATTTGTAAAACTAAAAAGAATAATTGTCATTTTATGGTTGATTATTATGTGTATTGAAGTAAAATAAAAAATATTGAATTAAAACAAAAACATTTTCAATGTGGTGGAACCGCAAAAAAAAAAGACAAGTTACTTGAAAATGGTTGACATTTGCATAGGGGTCATCAGGGGTCATTTTGTTACAAATGACCTCTCCTATATCCCCTTAATGGATTGGCGACATATAACCAATAACCGTGTATAATCAAGACCTTTTGAATGTAAAATATTAGACATCTGATCAAACAAATTCTCGAAAATTTTAGTGTATAGTAGACTTCATAATTGCTTTACCGCTGTAAACTTTACTCTAAGGTTGAAACTATCTAAAAAGTAATTAAGTTTAAAAAGCAGATCAGATTACATATCCTACTAATATTAAAAATGTGAAAGTTTGTGAGGATAAATGGATGGATGGATGGATGTTTGTTACTCTTTCACGCAAAAACTACTAAACGGATTTGGATAAAATTTAGAACACAGATAGTTTATAATCTGGATTAACACGTAGGATACTTTTTATCCCGGAAGTTCGTTCTCGTGCGATAATTTCTGACATGCACGCGGGCGAAGCCACGGGCAAAAGCTAGTCAATAATAAGCAAAAGAAACTATAGAATCCCAACACCTGACAACACCTCATTGCTAACTAGACGCTCTCCGACCTCCTCTCTCATTAATACATACAATAAAGTCTGCAAACTCTGTGAAAATCAAAATACTACCTCAAGAAGTTATAAAAAAAAATGCAAAACTGGTTATGATGACTCAAAATAATTAATATAAATACCCTGACCTGACACTGAATCAAGCGACGCACAATGGGAATAAATACGCACACATACATCACACAACACACACACCACACATACATCACACATACACAAACATATGTACCAGAAAATGATACTATTCAATACCCGGAATCACCTCTCTAGTTTCCACTCTGGAATTCGTTCCCCGAGCCCCAAGATACAGACGTAACCGTCTAGTTTGGGTATCATTCGTAAATAATACTTTGTAACCTAGCTATGTACCTAAGTAATATTTTAAGCTGCACATGTCGTGTCAACTTTGTGTTAATCTGCAAATACTGTATTACCAGGACAATAAACTATTTTCTGTCTAACTATCACATAGACAAATACAGCGCTACAATGTTCTTCAGGCGCGTGGCCAAAATCGGAATTAACGCCGCCATCTTGTTTTTCAATACATTTCACAAAACAATTGCACAAATGTTTACCAACAGCGCCCCCCTGTCAACGTCATTCGAGGGCCAAAAGATATTAGGTCTTTACCTATGAAATTGCCGTTCTGCAGTACTGGCCATTTCAAATCAAAATAATTTTTGTTTGGCTAAGAATTCTAATTTCAAATTAATTTTATTTTAAAAACATGGTTTTTTTTTTCTAAAAGTAGTCATTTCTTTATTGATTAGTGTTACATTTTCATCGTATTTCAATCTTTTTCGTCATCATGGATACGTTAAAAATTCGAGTAATTATGGAATATGAGTACCGTCGTGGCAGCAACGCGGCACAAGCGGCACGCAACATCAACGACGTTTACGGAGCTAACACTACAAACCAACGCACCACCTGTTATTGGTTTGCTCGCTTCCGTTCTGGAAATTTCGACCTGAAAAATGAACCTCGCGGTCGTCCGAAGACTTTGGTCGACAATGACGAATTAAAGGCGATTGTGGAAGCTGATGATACACAATCTACGGCTGAATTAGCAGCAGCTTTCGACGTTAGCGTCAAAACAATATTGGTCCATTTGCGTCAAATTGGCAAGGTAAAAAAGCTTGACAAATGGGTGCCCCACGAACTCAATGATCGCCAGCGCGAAGTACGCGTCGAGACGTGCCTTGCACTGCTCAACAGACACACAAATGAAGGAATTTTGAACCGCATTGTTACCTGCGATGAAAAATGGATTCTGTTTGATAACCGTAAGCGCTCAGCAAGTTGGTTGGATCCTGGTTCAGCACCTAAACAATGCCCTAAACGAAAACTTACCCCTAGAAAAGTGATGGTCACTGTTTGGTGGTCTAGCGCCGGTGTGATTCATCACAGCTTCTTACCAAACGGGGTGAGCATTACTGCAGATGTGTACTGTGAAGAACTGAACACAATGATGGAGAAGCTGGCGCATCTCCAACCAGCATTGGTCAATCGCTCGTCTCCGCTGCTCCTGCACGACAACGCGCGACCTCATACTGCACAGCAGACGGTCTCCAAGTTGCAAGAACTGGGGTTGGAAGCTCTCCGTCATCCGCCCTACTCACCAGACCTTGCGCCTACAGACTACTACTTTTTCCAGAATTTGGATAACTTCTTGGCGGGAAAAAAAATTAATACCCGAGAGGCAGTACAAAATGCCTTTGAAGAATTTGTTGCCTCCCGTCCAGCTGATTTCTTTAAGAAGGGCATCAATAAACTGCCACTGCGATGGCAAAGATGCATTGATTGCATGGGTGATTACTTCGATTAATACAAATAAAAAATTCATGAAAAAAATACGTTTAAATTTTTTCATACAAAACGGCAATTTCATAGGTAAAGACCTATTATTTGTAGCACTGTTGACCTTGTCGTTTTAAGACGTCCAAGTCTTAGGTTGATGAAGCCATTAAGAAATTATATAGAATAAAATACTCTTTATTATGTACACCATAAAAATTACAGATATAAAAGTAGAAATTTTACATAGGGTGACACAATGGGCGGTCTTATCGCTAAAAGCGATCTTTTACAGACAACCTTTGGATGGATTCAAGGTAGAAGGAGAGATAATAATGCAGGTAGTCAGTGGTGACGGGTGGTGTGGTGGTGGTGGTGGTGGTGGTGGTGGTGGTGGTGGTGGTGGTGGTGGTGGTGGAGTGGTGAGTGGTGGTGGTGGTGGTGGTTGGTGGTCGATTATATTTGTGTTTAACCATAATGAACGGCTTTTGGTCACATTGTGCTCGGCGCATAGACGTCACGTGCTGCCTTGCACTCTAGCACAGTTAGGTTTCGGGGAGACCCCTTTACAGTCTCCCCAGAGATGTGCCCTAACAGGCGTTGCGCAGAGAGGGTTTCGGATCGGTCTTTTGAGAGGGAACGGTACTGCCAGTACCGGCGTTAGGGTAGGGCGCGGCTGAAGCGACCGCCCAGGGTGCCAGAGGTGAAGGGACACCGAAGGGGCTGTGACTAGGAAGCCCGTCACCACTGGCGCCGTTAGAAAACAAAAAAAAATGTTGAGCTTTTTTCGCTAGCTCTTGCATCCGACATTCTCTGAATATTCTGCATAAGCCAAAAAGTAACTCCTAATTCTTTATGAATGGCCAAAAGAAAACCTAGGCGGAGTGCTGAAATTTTTCGCCCGTCAGAGAGGCACCATCTAAATTTCGCTTAGGACGCCTGTAATGTTAAAACTGGCACTAGGTGCTCCTTCCATGCACAGGTGGTGACCACCGGGGTGGTATTAGTGAGGTAAAAATCCCACACTCCCCAGTCTCATCCACATAGCCCGGGCGCCTTTTGAAGGAACCAGAAAACAAAAAACAAAAATAAATAGTCACGTTGTGCTATCGGGCGAGCATATGTAACCTTATATCGTACACAAGTCTGGACCAAAGAAATGACGGATATTAACTTGGTATCAAATGAAACTTCTATCGCCCAACCCGTTCCTTTTTGGCAAGGTTCTCCATGTTTGTGCATGTTTATTTGCTACGCGAAAACGGTTATCTAATGGTCATTGAACTTCATAAGAATTACTAATGATTCTATTGTATGGATTGTCGGTACTTATAGTTCTTGTGGCTTTATTTCGTGTTCCTACAGTACCTAGCGGCTAATCGTTTCTCGTAAAGATTTTAAAGATATTTTGTATGGTCAGCCAGTCGAACCGGGTCGAGAGCAGGCATTTGGGGATTTTGGTCTTCATGAAAAGGTACGTGGGTACGCGGTATGTCAGTAGTAATAATTTGATTTTGAGCTTGAAGTTTCAATAGAATATGAGGCCATTTTATAATGGTTTTGTTAATTTATTGATTCACTAATGCAAAAAAGATCGTTATTTGCTTGATGTGAGAAAATTGAGAATTAATGTTAATTACTTCAATAATATCGATACGATTGCGAAAGAGTAGAGTGGTATTTCTTACACGTTTTTAATTTTATTGTTTCAAACAGCCTTCTCCTTATTCACATAGGTATCTTGTTGAGACACTTTCCTCAAAACAAATTGATTTTACCTGACAACATATCCCCAGCGTTTCCATTCCCTGCAGCCTGTCCAAACATGGCCCCCAAATTCTTTGCATTATCGCCCTGCATCAGATTCCCAACAATATTCCCTATGGCTGCTAACCCGTTCATATTGTTATTTCCTCCATCCCCCATGTTTTGCAGTAAGGTGGATGCTAAGTCCATGAAGGGGTTATCATCATCCGTTTTGATGGATGGGATGGTGATCAATTGGCAGGCTATCACCAGGAGTATGCTCAGTCGCGCCATGGTTCTGAAATAAGAAAATATTGTTACATTAAAATATTGTTTATCTTGTTGCACGTAGAATTATTATATGGACTAGTGGTTTTTCTTGCAATTTTAAATAAATAACTGGTATGGTCTTTGCTTTTATAGGGATATCAAACCAGAACCCTTCCGTATCTCGGAAAGCACGTTAAGCTTTCGGTTGGCCCCAGCTGTCATTCGTAGATCTGACAGTCTTACCAAGTAGTCAGAAACCCGAAAGTCTGAAAACCAGTGTCCAAGTGGAATCATGTAACCCAGTAAGGGTTGTGGAGGTCAGATTAGAGAGAGAAAATACCCACTGCTATTCAGCTGCTTTCAGTTAGACTGGAAGCCGACCTAAATATGGTTGGGAAAGGCTAAGCAGATAATGATGTGGTAGGGATGAAAGGTCTTAAAGGTACTAATGACACCCATATATCAGTTTTTATTTTCGAATACTAATATTGAGGACCAATTAAGGCGAAGATATACGACTTTTAATGATTTCAAATAGAACATCACGTCAAAACGAATAGTCTTATTTGTTTGAAAAAAGTATATGATAAACTAGACTATTTTCTTTGTAATTTGATATGTGAATATTTGAAATTATATTTTTACAACATAGTGTAATTAATTTGTAAAGTAATGTCTATCGCGAACACAAAAACGATAATCACGCAAAAATTATCGGGCGTCTTTTCATGAAATCTGCACCATCTAACAAATTTAACTACCCAAATTTTTGTACACTGCTTTTATTTGTGTTGTGTTTGATAAATCAAGGTGGTTTTTTTTTGCGAATAAACTTGATGCGCGTTGAAGCGGGGGCTCTTGCGGGCGACGAGCGGCAGTGCATCGCTGACCAATGTCCGGGTAGACGCTAACGGTCTGTGCAATTTTATTCGCTTAAAAGTTTCGCATGCTCCTCCCACTCGCTCAAGGTCGCTGGTACTTATTGACGCCTTAAGGGCCCTCGGAGCCGTGTTTGTAAATCCAAAACTAAGTTACTTGTTGCTTGTATAAACCTCTAAATAATAGAATTCACATAAATTATAATAATTATTAATTAACTTAATAATCATGTTTTCAAACGTCCGTTGAGAATAAAGTATGTACTACCTTTTTGAATATTAAATGAATAACAGAATACGCTCATCAGTTGTGTAAATCTTTAATTTTAATTATCTTCATTTCGTATCAAGTAGGTAAGTAGCTGTAGCGCAAAATTGCTATTGTACAAACGGGGTGAATTGGGATGCAGGGGTGAATCGGGACGAAACTTTAAAGGGATTTTAACATTGAAATAATATAGTTTGTTGGCAAAAAGGACTCTAATGTGTTTACTGTATTGTAATTAACGATTGAGTGCCGTTGTTGGCACCAAAATACAGGGTGTCTGGTGGCAGATTTAGGTTTTCAAAATAAAATAAAATAAATACCTTTATACGTATAGTTTTAATAAAAGTGTTAAAATACAGAGTCATAATGCGGATTTTATTTTTTAAATATGATGTCATCCAAATGTCTTCCATCTTGTTGCACACACTGTTCAAAACGGAGCCTCGTATTCCGCGCCACACGCTGCAGTAAACTCGGTTCAATTGCGCCGATTTCTCGCCGAATATTTTCTTTTAAGTCCACAACAGTTCGCGGATTGTTGGTGTAGACTCGCGCTTTGAGGTAGCCCCACAAAAAAAAATCCATTGGGGTTAGGTCGGGGGACCTTGGTGGCCACGGGATGTCCCCAAAGCGACTAATCAGTTTTTCAGGGAAATTTTCGCGCAACAAATCCATTGAAGCTCTGGCCGTGTGTGCAGTCGCACCATCCTGTTGAAACCACGTGTGTGATGAGAACGATGGATGAGCTCGCAGGCTCGGCAAAAAGAAATTCGAAATCATGTGTCGATAATTCTCACCACTGACATTAGTCGCGTGGCCCCGTGCATTTTCAAAAAAAAATGGCCCAATTATCCCACTCGCGGATAAAGCGCACCAAACAGTTACCCTTGGGCAATGTAATGGTTTTTGGTGTTTCAATCGAGGATTGCGAGTTCTTGGAGCCCAGTAACGACAGTTTTGCTTGTTAACGTGTCCGTTTAGATGGAAATGAGCCTCGTCACTCCAAAAAATTGAATTCGCAGTGCGAAAACGCTCCAACATGGTTTCACAAAAAAAATTGCGTGACACAAAGTCATTTTCTTTTAATTCTTGAATGATTTGAATTTTAAAAGGATGGAACTTCATGTCCTTTTTTAAAATTTCATGAACAATCGCTCTTGGAAGTCCCAGTGAAGCTGCCCTTTTCCGTATTGAAAGTCGTGCATTTTCACGTAAACTCCGTTCCACCAGTGCGATGTTTTCCGGGGTCCTTGACGATCGACTAGGCCCTGGCCGTGGTGTGTTCATAGCCGAAGCAGTTGCGCGGAACCTCTCCACCCACGAACGAATTAAATTCACACTCGGTCCATCGCTTATCCGTCGAATATTGAAATGTGAACAAAACTGCCGGCGAGCGAGTACGTAAGAATCGTGGCTCTTGAAAAACGCTTCGATAGCGAATGCGCGATGCTCACCCGACCACTGCGACATCGTGACTGAGAAATCCGCACGATCAGTGGTTCTAATGACACCACCCTCCCCCCCGCACCGTTTATAACTTTTTGAAATATTAGATTTTTAAAATATAAATCTGCCGCCAGACACCCTGTATATTATTTCAATGTTAAAATCCCTTTTAAAGTTTCGTCCCGATTCACCCCTTTTGACGGTAGTTGCTTTGGTATTTATGTTTCCGAAGGCCTTTAAAAAGTATTTTTTTTCCCAGGATAGATTTAGTTGAAATTATCGTCAATTAGGTAGAAAACTAAGGTTGAGTTGAATTACCTTTCTACTTATTTAGGTGTAATATTCAAATAATGTACTTATAAAAATAATAATATAATTTCATCACCGCTGCTCTCAAAACGGTGAAGGAAATCATCGTGAGGAAACCGGCATGTCCTAGAACCAAAAATTCGAAGACATGTGACATCTACCAACCCGCACTGGGCCCGCGTGGTGGATTACAGCCCACTCCCTCTCTAAGAGAGGAGGCCTGTGTCCCAGCAGTGGGAACATTATAGGCTGATTATGCTGTACTTATAAAAATAAAAGTGCTTAGTTAATTTTTTTCAGTCAATTGGTTGTACCTAAGCTGCGACAGGAAACTACAAGCCTGTTTTATCAAGTTCAATGACATTAAACACTTAAACACAAATTGGAAAGCTCATTTTGACGAATTCTGTGGTATAGAATGGTCTATTACTATTAAACGGGTAATTACATATGCATGAATGTGGAAATTAGAATAGCAAATAGATTAATAGGTATCTCACACTTTATGGGCGACGAACTCTCATTTTCGCTTTACATTAATTTATTTAACCATACCAACTATTTAGCCAAACATTTTAGGCATTTATTCAATTGAACACTAGGATTTCGACAACTTAAAAACTCCACCTTGTCGGACTGTGTGAGAGATAATATGGCTAAAAAGCGAGAGAGTGACACTCACAACTGAGATAACGACGAATAGTGACGTATTGAAACACTTGTCATACCGACCTCAAATGAAATTGGGATAAGGGTAGGAGACTGATGAAAAATCTCTAACTCGTTCCACCGTGCAAAGTACTTGGAAGAGAGAAATATTCAGAGTTGTCCAATGTCAAACACAAAACTTTTTACAAAAACAAAACTACCGACTTCAATAAAAAAACACAAAAAAGTTTTTACTTTTTTTTTGTGGTACCTACCCCACACAAATTCGTATAAACACTACTTGACATGTAAATAGCAGTGATACGAAATTATTAAAACAACATCAATTTATATACATTTAAGAGGAATAAATAAGCATTATTAAGGATAACTCAAAAACTACTTATCAGATCTTGATCAAATTTGGACCATATGAGAAGCATCTGCTTTCAAATAAAAAACGATTCAACTGGAAAAAAGTTCAGAGATATTTTTTTTTTTTAATTCATTTAAATTGATAACTTTCTCCTTGTTTTGAAGTCGGTTAAAAAAAAGAAAAACCTATGAAAGGAATTATCAAGGCCAGTATGGTTTTAATAAAAACATTAGTATCGCAATCAATCAGACATGTCGCTACGATAAAGTCCATCTACGAACAATCATGACAATTTCTACACAATAAAAAAAACTGTTTACAGCAATAAAAGCAACACCCCGTGACTGCGTGTCAAACCAAATAATGTAACATAGGTAGTCAGAAAGTTAATTAATGTATGAATAGATAACAAAACATTACAATGCACATACAGAGATGAAACACGCGGGATGATGCAGAAAACACTCATAAAAGTTATCATAAAAATGAATGATTTTACTTTCTCCATAGGACCAACATCGTAATCATGAAAAAATTATCTGCTGAACCATAAAAAACTTCAATACTTACTGGACCCACATGCATGGGATGGCAGTTGTTTTTTTCTCGACTGTGATGTGCCCCATGGAGAAATTCGTTCAGAGTGAGGGTTTGTACCACACCCTAAAATTTGACCACATCTTTACATGCTGTAAAAATGGCACGATGGTCCCTTCAGATAATAGACAAAGTTACTTAGAAAGTGTAGTAGATAACGATATAATGTTAAGAGCATCCAAGAATTTTAAATAAACAAAAACTTAATTGCTAAAAGAAAAGGCTAAAAGATAAGTAAAGTTGGTAGCACGGCAATTTGCCCAGGGTGAATCATCACCCACGGAATGCAGCCCCTTGAATTTATTGTTGTCTGTCAAAAACAACATAGGTCAATAAGTAATGACACACATTCATAACATAACATCACGCCTGTATTCCCCGAAGGGTTAGGCAGAGGTGTACCTATAGCATACCCACATTTCGCCAGTTATGTTTAAGTCCCATGTAATGGGGGGCGAGCCTATTGCCATCAACCGGGCACAAATCCAGACTCCGGGCTGCCACCGAGAAATTCCAGATGGAAAACCCCAATAACACTTTGCCCGACCCGGGAATCGAACCCAAGACCTCATGCTCAGCAGTAGCGCTTGCGACCACTAGACCAACGAGGCAGTAATGAGTCCGGAAATATTCTATAAGTTTAATAACCTAACATAATATCACTATATTCACCGAAGGTTTCAGAGGCGTACATTCACATGTCGCCAGTTAAGTCCCATAGAACAGGGGGCGAGCCTATTGCCAACAACCGGGTACAAATCCAGAATCCGGGATGCTACTGAGAAATTTCAGATAGAAAACCCAATAATACTGCCCGATCTGGGTATCGAACCCAGAACCTCGTGCTCAATAGTTGCGTTTGCGACCATTAGACCAAGAAGGCATTTGTTTAATTGAGCCTGTATCTACCGATCTATGTACTTCTATAAAGATGATTGCACAGGCTTAAAGCAGAAGACATGAACAACTTCAGAGGCAGCAAGCTTGTCTAAATAAATATATTGTATAACTAGCTGTGCCCGCTACTTCGTCCGCGTGGAATAGTGTCTTTGGGTAGCTCTTTTAATTATTTAAGCTATTTATTTTACAAATAAGACAGATACGTTTAAATACGAGTACAACAAACAAACTCAAAATCAAACTTCAAACTCAAACGTCAAATTTTCATCCCCTATTCCCTATTGTTGTTTTACACCCTTGAGTGTAAAACTTTTACAAACTTTGAATGTCATATTTATTTATATCGAATCAACAACCTAAAAAATAAGTTTCAAGCTTCTAGCTCTAAAAATGACGATACTTCCATACAACTTTTCATCCCCACCTTTCAACCCCTTACAACCCTTTTTTCGCATTAAATAATAGCCTATGTCCTTTCCCAGGCTGTAGACTATCTGTGTACCAAATTTCATTTAAATCGGTTCAGTAGTTTTGGCGTGAAAGCGCAACAGACAGACAGACAGACAGGCAGAGTTACATTCGCATTTATGATATAATTATATATAAGTAAGTATAGTAAGGATTGCGTAGCACATGTGTGAATACTCTGTACAAACAATTGTTGTGTGTGTTATGTTTAGGGTCCAAATAAATGATATGCGAATTTAGTTTATACTGAATATAATTAATTATTTAACAAAGGTTTACAATAACTCGGTTACAATTATTACAGTAAGCTAGGACGTGGCAAGGCGAAGGTATGTAAGCGACAGGAGTGCCCGGCGCTGGCGTTTCCTTTCGATATCAAAAATGCAATTCAGCAAGTCACATCGCCAGGGTCGCTACACTATAAAGCTACCATTTACTAGGTACGTCTTCCATTGCCTTGAATGTGCCCTGGCGGCTGAAAGTATGTCATGCTCACTCATCACGCTCATCGCTGATGGTGGCGCATGTGTAAGATTATTTAACTCCCTTCAAAATATTTGAGCTGAGTGCTGGTAATCCATATGTTATGTTCGCGAACGGGCGCCGTAACTAGGGACTGATCATCTCTTAGCTGTAACGGCTTATGTTGATTTATTTTAATATTTGTGTTTTTGTCTTTTTATTACGGACGATTTTAACGTTTTGCATCGTTCTCACATGCATAAGTTCAATATGAATGATGTAACCAATATTTTGTAACCATATTTTGATTTAAAAGTGTGTCCGTGGAGTTTCTTGCCTGTTCTTCTCCATAGTTAGTTACTACGCTTTGGAATGGGCAACTAGCTTCATCTTTCTGACTGACCGACCCCTTGACTATTCTGAAGTGCCTGTAATTAGTTTATTTGAAATAAATGCTTTGAGTTCGAGTTTATGATTAGACACTATTCCAAACTGTGAATGCTTATATCATAATTATCAGCGTATTGCCCAGTAACAGGGTTGCGAAGGTCTGGACTTCTCCAGGATGACAAGACTGTAAACTTAGGCCAAAATGATCGAGGAGAAGGCTAGACTATGCATGATCATAGTCTTATAGAGGTATGAGGAACAGGGTGTAAAGTTCACTCATACTCTATAGAAAAGGAAGGATCCTCTAACCAGACGGGTGTTGTGCCTGGTGGGCAACTGCCCGACGGTTGATGTCGGGACATTGTATGTATGCTAGTCGCGCGGTAAACTCTGCTTGCGCGATGCAGGATTTGCGTGACGTCAGTGTGACGTGTAGCTCGCATGTGGCGGTATAGATACCGCTACAGTCTTTTAAAAGCTGAAGTCTTAGATGACAACCTTAACACAGGTATCGACATCCACAAAACTGTCACTGCATGTAGCATTATAATTATGAATAAAAGATATCTAGTGAGTCGTCTCGCTTCAAGAGATTTGTGTTTCTCTGGAATACCTGCATCGAGTGATATAAAAGTGAAATCTGTATCAGATGTCGGATGCAGGAGTATAAATTGTAAGTTGGATGCATCGTTAAACGTTTGAAGCGATTTGCACCCTTACTGTAGTCAGGTTTAGATGTCAGAATTCGTCACCGTTTCAATGATTTTGGATAGTCTTTGTCACTGGAAGTTTTTTTTTCAGTTAGTTTTAATGATGGTCGGCAGTTTGAGTAACTTATGCGGCCTACCCAAATGTCCTTTCTCTAGTTTTGTTCGTCGAATCGTTGAGCTCGTTCTGAGTTGAGCTGCACGATTACTGACAAATGCTGGCACTCACTGGACAGGTCTGTTCAAATCTGTGTGGTTCTTGCCCTAAAATACCATTTCATACACCAATTTACATGGTCTTCACATGATCTGACCAAGATTATGTCTGGACTTTAAAGAGACTGTGACCTTTGAGTTTGTTTCGGCCTTTGTTTTCAGAGTAGTCAGTTAAGGAACGCCGAAATGTTTGTAAAAACATACTTTTACAAATAAAATCAATTATCACTTCTGTAAAATATTGTTTCCCTTCCACTCTTGTGTGATTAAAGAACCGGTCTTAGTAGGGTCCGTATTAATGTCGGTAACTACAAAATTAAGGCTTCTGTTCTGGTACTTTTCATTATTTATTTAAATAAATATTATATTTACAAATTCAATAAAATTGACTTCAAGGTTCCAACTCAATACTGTGAAAAACATCTGTCGTTTCCATACGAATTCGATATATGCCAAGGTCTGTTTGTGATGCAAATAGACATACGTCTGGGGCAATGAAAAGTCTGAAAAATGCCAAGGCGGCAAAAACCCAGGTTTATAGCAATAATTGTCTGATTCCAACCCAGACTTAATTTTCATAGAAACCACATACCATCACGTCTGTATTGTCCGAAAGGATAGGAAGAGGTGTACCTTTAGTACACCCACATTTCGCGAGTTATGTTTAAGTCCCATGTAATAGGGGGCGAGACTATTGCCATCAATCGCGCACAAATCCAGACTCCGGGCTGCTACTAAGTAATTCCAGATGGAAGAACCCAATAATACTTTTCCCGACCCGGAAATCCAACCCAGGACGCTTAAGACCACTAGACCAACGAGGTAGTCATTGAAAATTACCTCAACACATTTGCTCAAAAAATGCATTTACGATGCCTGTATACATAGTTCGAAAGTAAAAAATTACGCACCATACAACGGAACGTGCGGTAGGTACTCACACTTAAGTACCTGTTTTGCCGCATACTCCGTTGTATAGCGGCGTGCGTATTCTTTACGGTTTTTTTTTAATTTCCATAATAAATATATAAGAATTCCACCAAGGAGTTTCACATTACGAGAATAAATAAGCTGAATAGTCGAACCTCCTTGGAAGCGCTTTTGCTCAATACGTTTGTCTCACTTTAATACTAAAGAGAAAATGAGACGAAAGAAGTAGTTCTAATTTTCACCACGCACACGTGGCACCATTTGCAATTCGCGCCATTTTCATATTAGAAACTTCAAAGATTGTTGCAACTTTCCGACTGATATTTATAAACAAAGTAATAATAAATGAGTTCAAGCGAGGAATCCGATATTAATACTGTAGCTACTGTTTTCTCGCAAATGTGTTGAAAAACGTTGTATGTCACACGTGCGGAAATTGGTATTTACAAACTCGTGACTATGGTAAGCCCTCGACTTCGTCTCGAGCTTACATTTGTCTACTCGTTTGTAAAAACCAACTTACCGAACTAGTATCATAAATAACTATTAAAATCCTATCAAAAGTTCAGTTCACTAACATAGTCATTTGAAATTTTATTAAAATTAACATTAGGAAGCAAAGCTATCTCTGAGTTTGTTTCGATCTTTCTGTTCAAAGTAGTCGGATAGGAAACGCCGACGTCATCTAGTTTAAAAAATATGATTGACATGTAAAAGTGTTTGTACAAGCTTACGTACAGAAATAAAATCATTTATTATTAACCATTTAATCATTCTAAATCTTAGCAACCTAGTTCCTATAAAGAAATGCGACTGAATGGATGTCATGTGTAACAAAACCGTTTACAATCATCAAGCAAGCGAAACCATAAGCGAAAGCTAGTCTATTATAATCCTAGTCTTTTCCATTATTCTTAAAACACAATAGATTTTAAACCACTTTAGTAATAAGTATTATAACTACCTCCAGAACAAAAGCACAATAGAAAACCGACCTTATTTCAAAATTTCAAGGTTAAAATTAAGTTGGAGAGGTACAATTATAAGACAATCTAGTTGGATGGTGATTGGAAGATGTCAAGTGATTTGAAGACGGTACTTAATGGTACCTTTGTGTCTTACAACGGGGTACTAAACGGTACTTCTGAGCTGGTACTAATTGTATGTGGTTAAATAAATAATAAGTTAAAAATAAATGTTGAAAGTTTATAGTATGTAGTACTTAGTGCTTGAAATTTAAGCTTCTGAAAGACGAAGAATTAAAGAAGTAATGATATAATATAATACTGAGCACAGGAAATGTATTAATGAAACATTTCTTCAGCTTCAGTTCAGGTTTCTTCAGGAAAATATAGCTCTAAGGCTTTACATTGGTCCGATATTTCAGTCTGGTGTTTAAATCCAGTAGCGATTAAAGCTATAGGAGGTATGAGGAACAGGGTGCAAAGATAACCTCTATAGAAAAGGGATGATCCTCCGACTAGACGGGTGTCGTGTCTGGTGGGCAACTGACCGACAATTGATGTCAGGGCGTTGTATATATGCTATAGTTGCGCAGTAAACTCTGCTTGTGCGATGCAGGATTTTGCGTGACGTCAGTGTGACGCGTAGCTCGCATGTGGCGTTGTAGATGCCTATGCCGCTACAAAGTTACTAATTAGCCTTTAAAGCTTTAAAGGGAGAAGTAGATACAGTATGGTGATAGAACATCTAAATACCCTTAGGTGAATTAGAAATAGACCAAATCATTCATAAAGAGATACTTAAGTTTCGTCGCTTGGGTAATTTAGTTGTAAGAGTTGAGCTTTCGTTTCCTTATAAAGCGGTGAACGGTCACACACTAACGGCTGTTGAACTACAGCGCGTTTTTTGACACCTATATTGTGTTAAATACTGGTTAAAATGACAGATTTTCATGTTGGCTTTTATAATATGACGGAACCACTTTCCTGAAACCAAAGCATTACTAGGCCCAATTTTTTTGTGAAATATGACGTATGAAATACAAGACTGTGACGTTTAAATCATTTTGAGACTTACCACGGATTCCACACAGAGATTGGTTAACTCTGTGTCATGTTTTAGTTTACCTATTCATCACTATTACCGTTTTTCGAAGAACAAGCAAAACTTTTTTTATCTTTTACTCGTATCGAATTCTCGTAAAAGTTTACAATGGAATAACTTACTATGCGTCACCGGTATTGAATAGTATTCTAAATTATGCGTCATGTCGGTCATCGTACATCCGCTGGTGAATAACGGTATGTTACATTACTTTTGCAATAATTACGTTGAAAATTCCAGAGAAGAATTCCGTTGAAGCTTGTAATAAAAATAAAGATGAAGTTATAGATGTGAGCAGATTTTTAAGCCTTCTAATGATCGCTACAATGTAACGTCAGGGAAATTATCGAATTGTTAAACTAATTAACTAGCAACATAAACTGTCCGTATATTCAAAACATAACTGTCATTATTTGATGGTTGTATGAAATAGCTATAACACGGAAAATTGACATAGGATGACGTCATGCCCTGACAGTACAAAAAGTCGATACTGATGAATATATTGTGGTAATTACCACGCTAAATAATAAATTACAGTCTAAGGTTATATGGATTTTAGTTTCTACGTTAATCTGCAAGTACCCAATTAGCGTTAGTTCCAACTTTCCAATTCCACCATTTGCTTGGAAACGGTGGGATTTATTTTCTTGGTTTTGGCTTTTTTACGTCGTTTTGAACGGATGCCAATGGAAAAAAATAAAGAAATTATTTTGTTTATTTTGGGTCTTTTATGTTGTGCTATAAGATTATAATATAATGACAAATGGGCTAAACTCAGTAAAAACTAATAACGGTTGGTCAGACCTGGGAAGTAGCCATCGAAATTCAAAAGCTCATATTTAAGGATGCTCCAATATTCTCATCTTATAGTTTTTAAGGTGACTAATTTAAGGAATGAACTAGGTTTATGATTTTGTTAAAGTATTTCTCATACGTCATCTCCATCGTGGACGCGTACCATAATGGTGACACAATCGCGGCATGCGCTGTCTCCTACATTATTCCAGGATTATCAGACTGTTTGCTTATCTGGTGACACTGTCTCTTTGGTCAAGCATAACAAACTCAGCGCTTTTATGGGGTAAAAGTGCTTAGTCTGTAATAATTGCTAATATATTTCTTCTCTCGTATCGACACGAACTATATTACTTACTCGCAACCGACGTACGTGTATGACCGGCACCATAATTGCGTAACGCACTATCACTCACAATCTGAATCCTTTTAAGAGCGCTTTCACGGGTCCACTACCGCCACTCCTTTAAAAAAAAAATATCTCGTGTCTGAGAAGAAATTTTGAAAAACGGCTCAATAAGCGACCTCGGTTATTCGATCTAAACAAATGCGGCCACATTAACTTAGATCATAATGTTGGTGCTTCGTGTCTCAATATGAAATTTTATAAAAGGTATTAGAAAATTCTAGACACACTTACCGAGGTCGCGTATTGAGCCGTTTTTCAAAATTCCTTCTGAGTCACGAGATAATACTTTTTTAAAGGAGTGGCGCTAGTGGACCCGTGTGCGCCCTCTTAAGGCGAAATCTTCAGGCTAGCCCGCGAAATTCAATTTTTCATACGTTTTTTGCAATTTGCAGATCAGTATCAGGTTGTATGTCGATCTAAATATGATTCGCGGCCGTAGCGAACATTTATTTATAGAATTATATTCACAAAAATCATCAATACATCTCTATAAGTTCATATTACCCTACTGAACGACTTTTTCATGAAATCTGGACATTTGAAGCTAATTCTAACTGAAGGAGTTGTATTGCTGTTTCTAACGATTATAATTCTGTAAAGACATATTTGTTACGGCCGCGAATCATATTTTAATCAACATACAACCTGACACTGACCTGCAAATTGCAAAAACGTAAGTAAATTTGAATTTCGCGGGCTACCTTAGCGCATCCCCCTTAAAGGATATTGCTAATCCATTACTTCATATGTTCAAAAAATTTGTCTGCTCAACAACGTAAATAACGCAATGAATGTTGTTGAACTGTCAAACTGAAAGCCATTGCTACTGTTAGTGTGTTACGCGATTACCCCGCTGATGTATGAACGTAAATGAGGCAAAACGAGTAGGTATGTAAGGATCGTAGCAGGTGGCGTTCTGTAGTTTCTGCCTACTCCCATGGGATGAAGGCGTGAGTTTATGTATTTATGTATATGAGAATAGCATACGTGGTAAAAATTTAAGACAGGCAGCAAATTGGTTTAAATATGAACAAATTTTCAGTTACACAAAATCTAATATACAGGGTCAAATTAAATTAGCTAGCGAAACTCCGCAGACGTGATGGGTGTCGATATCTTAACATGATAATACAAAAAAGAAATTAATTTGATGATTTTTTTGTGGGTTCATCGATCGCAATTAGTATTCACTTGAAATATCAGGATAAAAAATCCGTTTTTCTTGTGTAATATTCACAGACGTGATTGGAATCGGTATCTAAATACGATAAAACAACTCATACTTGTAACAAAACGACTACCATTCGTTGACCTCTAAAAAAACATCAATCCTCTTTTTTTACAATACCCAGCACGCCTGCAGAGTTTCGCTAGCTAATTTAATTTGACCCTGTATAATATTTAATTAAAAGTTGTCTTACGACTTCGAGGGCTGCGGGTTACGTAATTACTAATTAATTAAAACTTAATTCAATTTTCGTGAATGAAACCCAGAAAGGATTCTTTCTTCATTAACTTATCACAAAAACAGGCACCGCTTTTTATTCAATTAATTAGCTAACTTCCAATTTCTTCCTCCTTGACTTTAAAAAGATTTACCTATTTAACATAATTATAATATTCCGTTAATTATGTTATTGGTTTCCGTGCCTCAGAAAGTCACCACTTTAGCAAAATAATAATTTTGCTTAAGTGGTGACTTTCTAATAATATAATAATTTCTAATAATATAATCTACAGGATGAATTTATTTTTGTGACAAATAGGTATTATCATGATCCTCTTTTCCTTATCCCAGTTTAAATAATAACGGTCAGTGCAAAATGTATCCTTTTTCCATACAAAAAAAAAACCCATAAGTACATCTTTATTTGCCGTAATTTCAGTGTAAACCATTTTTCTAACTATATCATCCTTCACACAATCTATCCATCTTTTATTTGGTCTTTTCCTCTACTTAAACCTTTTATTTTATACTTAATTATTTTTTTTGTTACTTGATCAGGGGCGCCGATTCCGTGGGTGCTCGGGGGTTCCAGCACAAGAGGTACATATTGGGAGCGGAGTACCCATAAGCATAAACATAAAAAATGATCAGTCAATCGGCTTCGTCCGAACTCTTTAAAATCATGTCACGAGACGTTAGATAGGTATAACCTTTTATACCGGGGTGCTAATATTGTGGAGCTCGCTTCGTTCGCTCTTGCATTATAAATTTTCTTCAATAAAACTTAATTAATTACTAAGTTCTTTAGGGTGAAGACGGTGCCTGTCTGTTCGCTGAACATGAGTTTTACTGGACGCATTTAGATGCGAGTTTAGGGATTAAACAGGCCATAAAAAAACCCAAGTCGGGCATGAGAATGAGTGAACCCACAAGGTTTTCTAAAAGTCTGGGCCACTTTTTTTTTTCTTTTTTTTTCGGGGCCTCTGGACATGACCCTTATTGCTTTGCATCAAATTGCCCTAACCAGATTACGTTTGTACAGTATTTTATAGAATCAAGTTCTTCTATCATAGCAGACAGGCTGCTGTGACGCTGGGAAGCTTGTTACGCTACTTCTCCTTCCCAGCTAAAGAACTAGGATGTGGTGAAGGATAGGCGTTTTGGGGGACTGTGTTATCTAATTTTGATGTTCAAAAAGTGCTGATTCACAGCTTAATTTAAATCAATTACTTTTGATTTTGACTAAATAATTGTTGCCAATATTCGTACCACGAAATGAAATTTTAGTGTAGACCGTACCGATGCGATCTCGCACCATATTAGAAGACATGATAAAGTACAAGAATTATGACCCCTTTAAGCATGTTATGAAACCATAATTCCAGTCAATAGTGACCAAAACTATAAACTATACAACCTCCTAGCTGTCATTGGTGAGTCGGTACCCTGCCTAGCGGTACTCCTCTGACGTCACATAACCTGCGCAAGTCATTGACCCACCTGTCTTGATACTTGTATTATAATCGCGACGGCCAACAGTTTTTGTGCGAGGCAATTCATATAGTGTTAATGTCTGTCTTACGTCATAAGATGGCTACATACTGTTATAATTTATTGTTGGTTTAGTAGTTGAGTCTATTCCAATTTTCTTTTTGACTTAGCTCCGTTCCCGATGGGGTCTCCTATTGGTAAAATTACTAATTTCCATACAAACTTTTATCTCGTAATAATCACCTATAGAAGACAAATTTTCAAAAATTGTTCCGTATTGCTCTTTTGTTAAACGTATAAGGAATTCTTGTGCAAAATTTCATGGTTCTAGACCTAGCGGTGAGGCTGTTTAAAACAGGCGCGACACAGAGGTACCGCCTGTCGCGCGACGAGCGGTGCCTATGTATCGCGTGCGATTCGCGTCGCATGTCGCACCTGTTTGAAGGAGCCTTTAGATTGTGCGTTGTCTGCCAGTGAATTTAACATTTATTAAGTAGATTGATGTTGCTTAACTCATGAAGCATCGCTAATGTGACAGAATTGAATATTGTTATGACCGTCTAGCCAGCCACTTCGGGCCTGACTAAAGGAATGTTACATTTCAGTGGAATCTTATACCTGTAGGTGAACTAGAACTTGTATTTCTCTCGAAGACATAACATGTTTTTAAGATTCCCCATTCGAATACACTAATTATTGGCAAAACAACAAAATAGTGGATCTCAAACAGCACGGCTAAAGAGTTAGCGACGGGCTCAGAAAGAGATGGCGGGATGGAAAGATGGAATATATCTAAAGGACTGTCCCGAGAATAACAGCTATAGGCCGAGATAAGTGGAAATAAGGAAAACTCGAGTTTGCCCAGCCGTGGAACGCTATAGGCAAATAACTATTAATAGTATCACAGAATAGATATATCTTTAATATTCGTCGGTTATTTTGCGATGTCCTTTATACTAAGTAAGTTTATATCCAGCGGGGTAGTTGCGTAACACACTAACAGTAGGAATAGCTTTCATTTTGACAGTTCAACAACATTCGTTGCGTTATTTACGTTGCTGAGCAGACAAATTTTTCAAACTTATGAAGCAATGGATTAGCAATATCCTTCAAAATGATTCAGATTGTGATTGATAGTGTGATACGCAATTAGGAGGCTGGTCTTTGTGTTGTATAGAGCTGAATGGCGCGCAATTGGAGATGCCTACGTCCAGCTGTGGACTGCTGTAGGCTGATTATGATAATATCCTGGCGCACTGACACGGATTGGAATAGCATCGCCTATCTTGTTTGGTAAATATGTGTGTTTTAATAAATAATTTTATGTAGCAATTTTTTTTCAAAATTATATTCCATATTTTTCCCTTTTTCCTTATTGTTAAAGTTATAAATAGAAGTGTTTCCGGTATTTTATTAGGTACTCAATTTTTTTAGTATTTACCAGTTTCGCAACAATTCGTTACAGCCACAGCAGTACGGAAATTGGAAAGATTTTTTTTGGTTGGTTTTCCTGGTCGGTCCTATTTTCATTCGTTTTCTTCCACATTAGTACGTATAATATTAATCAACGAAAGAAATAACAAATAAATAACTAAAATCGGAGAAACCTGAACTTACATTGCGAACCTATCTTGAGCAAGCGTGGTGACCAATGCTCGTGAAAAGAGGCCTTTGCCCTACCGTAGGACAATCATAGGCTGGAATTATTAAGGCTCGTGCACACTGGCGCGACGCGACAGCCCGCCACAAAGGCGCCGCCCGTCGCGCTGCACGCGGTGCCTTTGTGTATGCTGTCGCGTCGCGTCTGTGTGTACGAGCCTTTAAGATTAAAATGTTTTTTTTCCAGGTAATCAATCATGCTAATGACAAATGTTTACAATAAAATTCCTAATTTCTTTCAAGATAATGAGGAATGAGAAATACCTACTTAAACAATAATTTTCATTTAAGCACGTAATAGTCTGACCGAGCAATTTTGATCGTATCAGCAATTATTGCATTTTATTATGGATTACAAACTTGTTTAATTTACTGACAATCGATTTTGCTTACAATTTTAGTTAATAAGTAGGTAAATGTGTCAATAAGTATATTTCACGCTTGTAATTACTGATACGCGGCAGAGTTCCTGAACAGTAAATTATTATGCTAAAGATGAAATCTTTTTTAATACTCTTTTCTTATCTTATCTTTTTTTCCTTTTTTCTTTCTTTCATCAGACGATTTCCGTGCTGACGAATGGACGAAGATTGTATCGACTTGTAAGAAGCCGTTTAAGAGGGATTCATTACGGAAAAACCCTCCAAAATGGGGGGCTTTCTGTCTTTGACAAAATTGCCCTAGACCGTTTTCACCAAACACCGTTTTCATTATAACAAAATCATTTAGGATTGAATTAGTAAAGGGGCCTCCACAGAGTGGCTGGCAGATTTCTGATTGCAATAATAAGTAGATATGTGAGTTTTACCTACAGAACAGAACTGTACCATTATTCTTTTTAACCGACTTCACAAAAAGGAGGAGGTTCTCAATTCGTCTGTAGGTTTTTTTTATATTTTATATGTGTGTTAGCTCAGAACTTTTTTCTGGGTGAACCGATTTAGATGATTCTTTTTTTATTTGATAGCTGGTACTTCACATGTGGTCCCATTTAAATTTGATCAAGGTCTGAACAGGAGTTTTTGAGTTATCCTTAATACTGCATATTTTTCCAATTAGTTTATATGGATGATGTGTTAATAATTTCCTGTCACTGTTATTTTCACACCAAGTAGTTGTATATGAATTTGTGTGGGGTAGGTACCGCAACTAAAAAGTGAAAAATAAAAACTTTTTTACAAAAAAAACTACTGACTTCCAAAAAAAACACTAAAAGACGTGAATAATAATTTTAATTTCGGAAGTCGGTGGCCAAAAACGAAAATACAAAACCAAAGACACCGACTACCGCCACTGGTATCCGGTCTCTAAGGATTCTTAACCGGAGTAAATAATTATATTCTAAAGTGCTATTTAATTGGTTCTATCGGTAGGTTTCTTGTTTCTAAACACTCGCGATAGATTATTTTTTTAAATCGATAACTTCGTCAAATGAACAACTATTATCGATTTTATCGCGGATCTCTGAAACCAGACATTAATCCTTAAAACACCTTGACTGATAATATTATCATCATGTATTTTATCCATAGCTAGATTGGCCCACCGTCTTATGGCTCTGTTTACCCCCTAAGCAATAAATCAATAGTTTTGGCCAAAGTTACGGGCGTTTCCTACTCCGTATCACCTACCATCATAAGATTAGTTCGGAGTCCGAACTAAGAATGAATGACAACACGATTTGACAGTCGTCCCTATTTGAGAAGTGTTTTGTCCGTTTAAAAAAAAAAACTCACTTGTTTTGACGGATCATCTTCTTTCGGACAAGCTCGCATCTTCGTTGATGGAGTACGACCCCTTGGGATGAATGAAAATACAACTATCCTATAGAATTTTCGTTTAAATTTGTGCGTTAAGCGCAATTCGTATCGCAAATAGATATGAATAAAGTCTTAAAACGAAATAAAAATAATGTGTGAATCAAGTTTTATTTTGCAATTTTAAAATCGTTCCAATTTACGTTATGTATTCAAAAAATACGACGAACGATACGATACGATACGCTTTTCGTTCGTTCGTGTTCGTTGAGTATTCGATTCTATTCTATTGTACGTTGTTCGTGCTAGACCCACTGGTCTCTCTGGGTTAATCCCTCGATGTTTAGCCGATCTATCCAAAATCCAAAATCATACCGTGAAAAAATAGGTGAAGTGAACTTAAAGTGAGCTGTCAATAGTGTCAATCCCAAGCAACAGGTGGAATGACAGCTGATCTATTCTGTAAAAATCTCACCGTGAAAACTTAAACTCAAACTCAAAGCATTTATTTCAAACAAACCAATTAAAGGCACTTTTGAGTTATCAAGAGATCGGTTAGTCAGAAAAATGAGGCTAGTTAGGTGAAGTGAACTTGAAGTGAGCTGTCAATAATAAATAGTGTCAATCCCTAGCATCAGGTCACTTCACCTAAGTTTTCACGGTGAGATTTTTGCTGAATAGATCGGCTGTTGCCAAACGGTAATATGGATTCTACGGGCCTACTCTCTACGTCCGTCAACGAAGATACGGGCCCGTCCGAAGGTAATACGATACTTAGAAGTGAACCCTACTTCCAATTAATTATCTTTTTCGGTCGGGCAAAATCACATCGAGAGTTAGGACAACTGTCAAATCGTAGTGTCGTTAATTTTTTGTTCGGGCCCGGACTTCGACGGTGACACGGAATAGGAAACATCCGTAACTTCGGCTGAAACTACGAATGTCATGGTTAGAGAATAGGTTGCCCAGGTTTTTTCACGTTTTTTCTACACGGTTCCTTAGACCAAGATTAAGAGACCTAACTTAAAAATGTACACAGATGGTAGGTAGGTACTTGCCAGGTTTAGAATCGTTAACCTCGTGCTTGAATATCCGGCGTAGCCACAAATAATAATGTACAAAGCAGCTATAAAATTAGCATTCGTCTTTTTGCGACTTCCCATAACTTATAAATAAGTAGTAGTTTGCGGTTCTAACGGTAATGGACTCGTTTAGTAAAGAAATATGAAATGGTATTTTCCTATAATCTTGTAGCTAGGTAGTTAGGTAAACCTACCGTGGTTTATAAAGTAGGTACCAGCTTCTGCCCACGACTTCATCCGCGTGTTTTTTATTGTTTTAACATAAAATATTATATATATATTATTATTATTGTATTATTATTATTATATGTATTTATATTTTATAGCTGTGCCCCGTTACTTCGTTGTCGCTTTGCGTTCTTTCTGACTTTTTTTCCTTTTTGCTCGGCTCCTAAGGGTCGTAGCGTGATTTTGAATAAACTATAACCTTCCACAAGAATTGGGCTATCAATGGAAAAATATTTTTTCAAATCCGACTGGCAGTTCCAGAGATTAGAGCGTTCAACCAAACAAACAAAATCTTCAGTTTTATTATTAGTATTAGTAAGTATAGGTAGATATATAAGTGTAGAATATAGATTTGTCCTTAATTACTTTTTGATTTGTTATCGTAGCGCGGTAATGTGGAATTTCAGCGTAGATAGTAATCAATTAATATAGTGTGATGAATTAATCGTTTCAAGTGCTATGATACTTATTTCGTGGCCTATATCCAGCAGTGGGCTTATATAAGCTCACTGCACAACTACAACAACTCAACCATCAACTTAGCCTATAGAGGCTAAGTTGATAGAAGGGCTAGTCACCCCCCTCCCCCCCCTCCTGTCTAGCCCTTTCCCAATTACGTTGGGATCAGCTTCCAGTATAACCGGATGCAGCTGATTACCAGTATTTTACATGGAGCTACTGCCTGTCTGACCTCCACAACCCAGTTACTGGGTAACACGATACCCCTTGGTAACACTGGTTGTCAGACTTTCGGGGTTCTTTCTGACTAGGTACCCGTAACGACTGTCAAAGATCTACAAATGACAGCCGGGACCATACATTTCCCTAGTAAGAATTGAACATCATATTCCTTTTTGCGACACTCCTAAGGGGGATGCGCTAATGTGCCCCGCTAAATTCAAATTTACTTGTTTTTTTCATTTTGCAGGTCATTGTCAGGTTGTATGTTGAATAAAATATGGTTTACGATCGTAAAAAAAATGACTTTACAAACTCCTTAAGTTAGAATTGTCCTCAAATGTCATGATTTCATGAAAAAGTCGTTCAATAGGGTAATATGAACTTATGCAAAATGTATTGATGATTTTTATGATTATAATTCTATAAATAAATATTTGTTACGGCCGCGAATCATATTTAGATACAACCTTAGACTAACCTGCAAATTGCAAAAAACGTAAGAACATTAGAAATTCGCGGGCTAACCTGACGCTTTCGCCTTAAGTGATGATCATGTTACCTATGGTTTCGTCAGCCTTTAACTGGGTCAATTTTCTTTTTTTTTCCGTTCATTCTTTCATTTTCTTTTAGGGACCTATTATTATTATTAATTGTCTTGCCAAGTAGATTGTGGTAAAATTTCCTCAAGACCGATTATAAATAATGACGACTGCTTAACAGTGTAAATGTCTATGGGCTGATTTAAAAAACCGGCCAAGTGTGAGTCGGATTCGCGCACGAAGGGTTCCGTACCATTATCTATAAAAACGGCAAAAAAGCCACGTTTGTTGTATGGGAGCCCCCTTAATTATTTATTTTATTCTGTTTTTTAGTATTTGTTGTTATAGCGGCAACAGAAATACATCATCTGTGAAAAATTCAACTGTTTAACTATCACGGTTCATGAGATACAGCCTGGTGACAGACGGACAGCCAAACGGACGGACGGACAGCAGAGTCTTAGTAATAGGGTCCCGTTTTACCCTTTAGGTACGGAACGCCAAAAATGGTCTGGCGTGATAAAAAAAAAAAAACATAACATAAAATCACGCTTGTAAGCCCCGAGGGGTTAGGCAGACGCGTACCCATAACATACCCAATAATAAAAATATGTACCTACCTACATAATTAAAAGTTTGTGAACGGAATATTCACTTTTATGATTGGATTTCTTCGAAATTATGAATGAGATTTTTTTTTGTCGTTTTTTTTTTAAATTACGTGATAATATTAAAATAGTTCGATCAGTGGGTCGTCCTACGGGCGGAGTTAATATTTCGCAAGTATATACTGCTAAGCAAACATTATTTAAATAAAATAAAAATTTCGTGATGCCAGAAAATTGGAGCAATTTTTTTCTATAATTTTTAACACTTTATTAGGTGTAATTAAATTTAAAGTGCATTTAAATTTAAACTTACCTTTGTTTAAATATCCTAGTATTTATAAACAGCCAACTCACACAATCACGGTACGTGTTATAATGATAAATAAGTAATTATCTGTTTATAAATGATTATCACGATTTCTCACTGAGATAATATGACAGTCCATGACTATTCACCGGTTACTGTAAAAACACGTATTCATTATCTAAATCGAATTGTTGCTACACGCGAAAATAGGTAAAAATATTTTTATTACGCTATAACACTTTTAAACAAATAAAAAAATAAGTGGAAGTTTAAATTCAAATACCGCGTTCGGCGTGCGAGCAACGACTCCGCGATCTTTTTTGGTCCAACTCGAGACCACAGTCGTTGTCCTTATCATTTGTATAGTTCCGTCTCTTTCTCGCACCGAGTGCATTCGTCCTTGACTCTGAACTCCAGTACCACAAGAAAGATGTACCGTTTCTATTTCTTTTCTCTGTCGTCGGTATGGGCGGTGGTGTATGTAAGAGAGAGATGGAGCTATAATTACCAGCTAGGTGTGAAATCTGGCTGTCAATGACCGGGAAGGATCAAAATAAGAAAACATTTTAGGACTGTTATATTTTTACTGTTATTTTAGGTCCTTTGACCTTTTTGATGACGTTGTGCTTTTTACCCGATTGTGGCGGAGCCCAAAAGAAGGCTAATGTTTTGCGTATGACAATTATGATGCTTCTTGCTGATTCAGAAAAAATAAATTGATTGGCCTGTTTTATTGAGCTGAATGTAGATAGCAGTGGGTAGACATTTTTTTTTTAATGCAATGTTGAACCAGGCTATCGTTTTCTATTTGTGTATAGGTTATATTAATTTGACTATCAATATTGTATTTTTTTTTTTATAGAGTTTAGCAATAAGTTTGGCAATTAACGGCATCACTATGTTTATTAACTGCTCCCAAATGACGATGCTTATTCTTTGTTTTTATGTTTCTTTTACATGATCTTTCCATTATTTGAAATTATATACCTCCAATTCATATTTCAACTTTGTACTAATGGCTTTTGTAGACAGGATTTTAATTCAGATTTGTTACAGTTGAACTGGCATTTGGTTTAAATAGGCTTTTATTTTAATTTATCTTTTATATAGATTCTTTTATATTTTGTAAATGTGAGAACGTTGTAGACCTAACTTCTAAACTGTAGATTTGTAGAGCATTTTCTATTTTGTTAAGTACCTGTTACTTGTTGACAGGTCTACACTGTCCTCTCCTCCCTTACCCATTAACATTGTAATTTGAAAACATTGTAAACTCCAATTATTTAAAAAAAAATAAACGTGGAGTTTCTTGCCGTCTCTTGTCCATAGGAAAGACCAATTGGAACCGTGCACCTAGCTTCTGACGTTTTATATGTGGTAGGTTTATGTGAAATAAAACATTTTGATTTTGATTGATTATTTTGATTTAAACTTTGTATCTTTTTCATTGATGATAAATGTTAAGTATTTCTCTAAACAGATTTTAACAAGCCTCCCCTTACAGGTAAAGTGTTTTTTTTTATTTTAAATTCTTTTCATTACTTGAGGCGTTGGAGATAGATCTTTCAAAAAATATTGACAGTATGTAATGAACAGTTTGCGATTCTGGGATCAGTTGCGATTCTGGGTTTAAAGTGTGATTATTAGTAACGAGTCACGTGTCTTGGATATGTAAAAAGTATTCACGATAGTATATACAAGCTGGCAGAATGAATTCAGCACATGATTCTAGACCTAGTGTAGATATTTTGAAGTTGGTTATAAAATAATCTGCTGTTTCATCATCATCATCATCAGCCTATATCCGTCCACTGCTGGATGTAGGCCTCTCCTAGTGAACGCCACTGAGCCCGATCCTCGTCTCTCCTCATCCAGTCTCTGCCAGCCGCCTTTCGCAAGTCGTCACTCCACCTGGCCGGTGGGCGTCCCACACGTGCGTGCTGTTTCATAGAAAAAGGCGATACCTATGCGATCAAAATGTATGGAACAGCAATTTTTCTTAAATAACCGACGAAAAAATTCAGCGCACTGAATCCATGGTAACCGATTGCGCGTCGGATATCCCTGCCACCCTGCTCGAAGTGTAGAGACAGAGAGGATCGAACGGCACATAGGTAAGCGTGTGGGGTATATCGATTATGTTTCTAAGTGACTTTGCTATAGGTCAATAGTTTATGGATATATTTTTGGTTGCAACTGCAGAAATAACTTTGTTTTTCATAGTGTTTTTGATAAATACCAAGTATTTATTATTTATGGCTTAATATTCCTACTTCGGAATCCTTCACCGTGCGTGAGCCGACACGCAACTGACCGGTATTTTTTTAATTTTTCTGTAAATGGTATGTAGCTACGTTCATACATATTATAAACTAGCATCTGTCCGCGGCTTCGCCCGCGTGAAAATTCGTCTCCAGACCCGCCGCGGCGCATCCCATCGCCCGCCCGCGCTATTACCTACTTCTTTGCCGCTTAGCGTTCTTTCTGACTTTTTTTTCTTCTTTCTCGTCTCCTAAGGGTCGTAGCGTGATATTAAATTGCCTATAACATTCCTCAAGAATTGGGCTATCAAATGGAAAAAGTTTTTTTTTAAATCCGACTGGTAGTTCCAGAGATTAGCGCGTTTAAACAAACAAACTCTTCAGCTTTATTATTAGTAAGTATAAAGAATTATATAGCGTTGTTCTTTTGAACTCCGGAACGGATTTTGATGCCGTTTTCACCATCATTTAGAGATTTATTCTAGAAAGTTTTTAAGTTTTATAGTAAACATAACATAACGCCTGTATTCCTCGAAGGGTATGGCAGAGCTGAACCTATAGTACACCCACATTTTGCCAGTTATGTTAAAGTCCCATGTAATAAGAGGCGAGCCTATTGCTATAAACCGGGCACAAATCTAGACTCCGGGCTGCTACTGAGAAACTCCAGATAGAAAACCCAATAACACCTTGCCCGACCCAGGAATAGAACAAAGGACCCTCACTCTCAGCAGTAGCACTTGCGACCACTAGATCAACGAGGCAGTATATTAAACTTACATATAATAAGGAAATCTCTATTTTTTGTCAATTCATAAAAATTGTGCGAACAAGGGGCAGGTCGCTAGTACCGATCGAAGTTCGGTTTCGGTTTCGGCCAGTTTCGGCCAGTTACGGTTTCGGTCCGACCGATACCTACTGGCGCTCGTGAACTGTCGATTTTGATAGAATATGAACGACTGACAGATATACAGACAGCGCAGACTTACTAATGGGATCCCGTTTTCATCGTTTTTGTTCAAAACCCAAAAAAAGACATGTTTACTTATTAAATTTAAATTTAATACAAAATAAGTCATTTATGTTCTTAAAATTTAAAAATTTAAATTTAGTACAAAATAAGTCATTTATGTTCTTAGCAGACATGCTGGTTTTAGCATTAGCGAGTAAGGATTTATTCGCTTTCTAGAATATTTATAATAGCTCTAGGGGAAACAGCTGATGCGTCTTCGCGTCTCTGCGTTCGGTCGCAATAGCAAAATCACACGTTTCAGCGATTACTTTGACGCTGCATTGCGCCTTGGCGATTCGTTCCGTTTGAGTACGATTAAAAAATTGCGTTTTTAACGACTGAATTGTTTAGCGGGGAGATTTAAAGCATTGTCGCTCGGTATATCGAGCTTCCAAAAAGTGTTTAAATAGCTGATTGCTGATCCTAAAATTATGTGGTGTTTAGAGTTAAATCGAGCTTCTGAACAATTGCTAAGTCGCTAAAACAGTAGCATATCTGTAGCAGTGCGAAGGCCCTTAATTAAATTAGGACTCATTTCTCAATCGTCATTTTTAAATTGTGAATGTTTTTCTCACAAAATCTGTCAAAAGTAAATTTCTTCTTTGAAATCTGATAATTGCAAAATCAGCCCTCTATCAAATTATTTGAAAAATCTACAAAAAACGACTGGTCACAGAAAATAATGTAAATTTATCAAGTTTCAGTTTCTGTTTCGGCAGAAACTAGAAGAGGAGCCGAAGATTCAGTTACCGTTTCGGTTTCGGCTGAAAATCAAGTTTCGGTCGGACACCAGTTATAAATAACCTTCTTTTCCTATCCGGGTCATTGATTTCAGTCAATACCTACATAATATATTAGCAATGCTATTCTAATTCATATGAACTCAGACTCATAATATTTATTTCAATTTAACCATTTACAGGCAGTCAGGCACATTTGAATTGTCAAAGAGTCGCTCTGTTAGTCAGAAAGTTGAAGCTAGTTGCCCATTGCAAAACCTAGATCCCTATGGAGTAGAACTGGCAAAAAACTCAAAGGACACTCCCATAAATCAAGATATTACAAAATCCTGGGTACATTATTCTTGTTGCTTCTACAATGTAGAAAAAATACAATTCAAAATAATACGCAGTTAAGAGATGACCGGTCTCATATCACGGTGCCTGTTCACGAACACGACCCGTGGATCAGCACCATCCAGCTCAACAGTTTTGAAGGGAACCTAATGAACCATATGCCACCTGATGCGATACATTTGAGTGAGCATGACATACTTTCTACTGCCATGCTCTTTCAAGTCAAACACACATCATATAACATAATAAACGGCTCTATGCTACTCGGCATGGAATGCCAAAAGTATCTTTAAAAATGTTTGAAATGTAAAGATTCTCTTTGAAACACCTAATACTTTAACGTCTCGTCTCGCAAGTCTGGCGGCTTTTGTTTTTACTTCAATAACCGTCACCGAACCATTCCCAAATAAGTATGTTGGGGTCAGGGGGACTTTTTTGTTTTTTTTGTTTGGGAAGTCATCAAATAACTTCTCCCGCTCTGGGCGGAGCGGGAGAGCGTGTCAGACTTTTACTGAGTCCCGTGTTCTTTCAGCTGCATGTGTGCCAAGGCCACGGTTACTCTTTCGAATAATCCGCGACCCCGTCAAGTATGCTGACATCTCTTTGAGGCGCGCGTGGAACACAACGCACCGTCGACCCGGGCCTGGTCCTTACTGGATGTCAAGCTACCCATTGCTCGTCGTCCACAAGCTCGCGCTTACGGTGACCGGGAATCGGCTATTGACTCCCGACGCCCAGGGTGTCTCGTCCTGCGGTGATTAGGGGCGTGAGGGCGCAACGCTCTGCCTCCTCCTTCGCGAGAATTACTGCTTTGCAGAACGAGGTGATGGCTTCCCATACCCTCTCGCTCCGTACTATGTGCCATGGCCTAGACCAGGGCCGGACGTGAGAGATAGCCGTCGGCGATCGCTGCCGCGAGAAGACGGTGGTGTTCCGCCCAAGCCGGGCAGACCTCCACCGTGTCGTCCAGTCGATCCATGCAATGATAACACCCCGGCGTTTCCTCCCGCCTAATCCGGAACAGGAAATTCCCGAAACAGCCATGTCTGGGGAGGATCTGCGTCAGGCGCAAGGTGAGGACTAGATGGCGCCTCTCAATCCACTCCTCAAAGAGGGGACTTACCGCCGCAATTGTGGCGTGCCCAGAGGTCAGGGGGCCTACTCACTAAGTCCGGCAACGAAGAAATGGGCCCCTTCGAAAGTAGTTGATCTGCCAAAACAAGTGACAAATTATTTTTTTAACGGGCAAAAACACATCGCGAGGAGGGACAGCTGTCAAATGGTGTGGTCATTCATTCTTTGTTCGGGTTCCAAAGTAATTTTATATCCATAGGTGATGCGAAGAAGGAAACTCACGAAACTTCGGCCGTAACTATGGATTTTGTGCTTAGGGAGTAGACCCCAGCTTCAAGTTTATCTGAGTGCAGCTATTATTTATAATACATGAAGTGACTGTCTATCTGAACAAATTATATACTGAGATAAAGTGACCTGTCATTCTAACTGATGCTGGAGATTGACAATATTGATCTCACTTCAAGCTCACTTCGCTTGAGTTTTCACGGAGATATTTTTACAGAATTGATCAGCTGATGGCTTGGAAAGTTCACTTCTTTCGAGGCTTTATAGAGCTTTTTTAGAGCTCAGGTCGCCGGGGCTGCGGGAAACGGTTCATAGAACGCCTCAAGACGTTTAAATCCACTTGCAACGGTAAACAAAGAAAAAGGAGCAAAGAAATCATTTCGACAACTTCCGAAATATCATTCAGAAAACAATCTTAACCAAAAAGGTCTTATCCATGAGTTGTTTACGGTCAACATCGTAAACAACGATTGTTCAGGAAACGAATATGTAAACAAAACATAATATTGGGAAGTCAGTACTGTTAGTAATACAGCTCAGAGCATCACCCACAGTCGAAGATGAATTTGTGTATAGTTTCGTTTCAAGCTGTGTTGTTGACAGTTTTAGTACAATATCATTATATTAATGAGGTGGGTAAAATTCTATATTTTAAGCCTGATTTACTTACCTTCGCGTTGTGATCTAATTGCTTGTGGCATACGATAAGTTGAAGTAACAATAAAAGTTGCACCGTCAGAACAGTGTTTAGACGATGCCAGTTGTTATATTATATGTTGCTTTAATTTTATTATAATATATGCTACAGCAAGAAACTTCCATTGTGTAAATAGGTCTATAATTTACAAAAATATGCTAATTTTGAATTCCAATTTCATGAAATATCTCCTTTTTGTGATAAGAGATAGCTTCGCTTCTATTTAAATTTGTTGACGTAACATAACATCATACCTTGTTTACTTGGAGGGTAGTGCAGAGGTATACCTAACAGTACACCCACATTTCGCCAGTTACATTTAAGTCCCATGTAATAGGGAGCCTATTGCCATAAACCGGGCATAAATCCAGACTCCGGGCTGCTACTGAGAAATTCCACATAGAAAAACCAAATAACTCTTTGCCCGACTTGGGAATCGGAACCAGTGCCCTAATTACGTAACACACTATCTATCACAATCTGAATCATTTTAAAGTCTATTGCTAATCCATTGCTTCATATGTTCGAAAAATTTGTCTGCTCAACAACGTAAATAACGCAATGAATGTCGATGAACTGTCAAAATGAAACCCAGTCCTATTGTTACTGTGTTACGTAATTACCCCGCAGGACAGCAGAGCCTGACTGCTCAGCAGTAGCGTATGCGAACACAAGACAGACGAGGAAAAAAAAAACAGTTATCAAGTACGTTTGAAATATGTGATACATCCTGGGTATTGCTATAGAAAATGGTGCATTTAACATTATAGAACTGAATCGTTTAAAAAAAGTAGCGATAAAGCGACGCTCTATGGATTTCAATCTACCTATATGAAACCACTTTGTTATCCTTGCAGGTGGAAGCCGATAAACAGTCCTATGTTTCGATTGGAAATTGGTTCAGCAGCATGGAAAAAAAGATCGATAATGTTCCGGTAATTAGTACTCAGTAATTATTATATTTTTTTTTTTTTTTTTAATTGCCCTCTTTTAACATTTATTATTTATTTAATTAAACATTTAAAATTAATGAACGAACGAACGAACGACCAACGAACGAACGAACGATGAACTGATGAGCGTTTTTTTTATAATTCCTTAAACAATTCTACTAATATTATAAATGTAAAAGTTTGTATGTTTGAATGTTTGTTACTCAATTGAACGAATTTGGACGAAATTTGGCACACGAATAGACCATGACCTGGCTTAGGATATAGGGTACTTTTCATCCCGGCAATACGTTCCCATGGGATAATTTCCGACCTACAAGCGGGCGAAGTCGCGGGCAAAAGCTAATATTTAATATAGATAATACTTATGGCGAAAAAAAATCTTAATACTTAAAAAGTTTAAGGAAAACCTGCTACGGGTATTCAATTAAGTCAAAAAAAGAAATCCATTTCGTTCTCATTATACAGTTATCGAACGATATAAAAGAATATGACAACAATGCAAGTAAGGTCAGTAATGAAAATGTAAATTCTAAGATTAGGTACTATAATGAAGAAAACTATTTCATTATTAAATTAATTATTTAACTAAGTTTTTGCATGGAATTAGTCATACAGTAATTAGTCTTAGAGCTTACCGGGACGCTATGGCGGCGCAGCCAGGTCGTGTCGCAAACAAAAAGTATGGTTGGCTGCGTAACAAAGCAGACGCCAGGTGAGCCGCCCACCATTTATTTATATATTTAGTTGGCACTATGGCGACGTCGCCATGGCGTCCTGGTGAGGCCGGTACTCTTACTTAGTTCCAGTTTAGCGTGCCACATTTTACAAATCTATACTACTTTAATAATAAAGCTCAAGGGTTTGTTTGTTTGAACGCGCTAATTTCTGGAACTACCAGTTGCATTTGAAAAAACAATTTGCATTCTTTAGCCCAATTCTTGAGAAAGGCTATAGGCTATTTACCATCGTGCTAAGAACCTTAGGAGCCGAGCAAATAGAAAAAAAGTCAGAAAGAACGCTAAGCGAAAACGAAGTAATAGCGCAGGCAGGCGATGCGATGCGACGGGGTGGGTCGGGGGAGCAAGAAATTTCACGCGGACGAAGTCGCGGGCAGAAGCTTGTAAATAAATACATTTGGGGTTTTGAAAAAAATCACTTCAAAATAATAAAAAGGCTTTCAATTCCTTCAATCCATACAACACACAGAAATAACAAAAGAACATTAGCACACATTTTGTAGGACAGGATCAGGATGAACGAAGTATACCAAGAAATGATAAAGATGGCTCAAAACATTATAGCATATCCTAGACGCTTAATACATCAGGCCCGTGGAACTGGCACAGATAATAAAGTCACAGTGAATAAGGATCACGACGAAGGCGTTGAAATTTCTGATTTGTTAAATAGTCAAGAACAGAGAGATTTATTAGCCGTGAAGGAAGTCAGTGATATGACTGACGAAGTTAAAGTAAGTTTAACAACGGGTACAAATTGTGGGTTGAAGTAGAACTGGAAAACAATTAAATAAATGTCTTACGTGAATAATTAGAATGAAGAGTCACTACTTCTGTAACAGACATAATTGGAACTTCATTGAAGCCAATGAAACAAAAAACACGCATAAAATTATCAAGTTCGGTAAATAATTATGGGGGCTTGTGATATTTGTGCCGATATAAGAAACAAACCAACTGGTGTTGTGTCTATCGACTAACACTAACAACGAAACAACCACTAATATTATAATATTTTTCAGTATGAAGCAGAGCCTGAAGTACCTCACCAAACACATTTAGAAAAAAAAGTGGCTCCCAAAAGAAAGAGGAGAGTTAAGAAACACAAGAAAAAGAATAACGGTAAACATGATCAACGCGAGCATCTACCACATGAACAAAGATTAGACGCAAGCGTCGAACAAGATAAAGCAGAGTTTAGCAAAAGAGTTATGAGAAAAAATCACAAGAAAAGAGAAAAAGAAAGGGTCAACCAAAGAAAGTTTGTCAAGACGTTACCGAAAGAATCAAATAGCTCGGAGTCAGAGGAAGTCAAAAGGAGAAAGCCTGTTGATATTATTGTACACATTAAAATGAATGACTAGCTTTAATTATAACTTCGTTTTATTTATTATATTCCTGGGGATTTTTTTATTCATGCCACAAACCGTAATGACATGTTGATGCGATAACCAATCCATGAACCAATCATATAGTCAAAGACAGTCATAGTCAATTGTAAAGTACAAAGACAAAAAAAAAAAAAAAAAGTTTTTTTTTTTATAATTCAGCACTGTTTTTTTTTATCATAGGTTTTTTTTTCTGTTTAATTCTGAATTTTACTAACATTAAGTCACGTATATAATGACAACTACACCTATTTTTCATAGTGACGAAGCACACACGGATATATACCATTAGTCCGTGTATACGTTGGAAAATCGGCGCGTGTACCTGTTGTAAACAAAGATATAGCCGTTTTAATGCCGGTTTTTTAAACCTACGATATTTTAGTGAACAACAAAAATAAGTCACGTTGGCATTACATACTCGTATAATAGTTAATAAGGAAAGTTATTACATATATACATTTACTTAGTAATAACTGTTTTAATATTTAAAATTATATTATTAGCTTAAGCAATTAGGAAATCCTGCGTAGGAGCGGATATATGGCAGTTGACTCAAAACATCTACCGCATTGCGGAAAGAAATATATATAACAGTAATTGACTTTAACCATGTCCTTGGTAATGCCCTATTAATTAAATATTGTAAAATAGAAGAAGATAGCTTTGTTCTTCTATTAATTATCAAAGTTTTGCGTTCAAAACGCCCTCCTGTAAAATCATGATTTTGTAGATAAACGTATCTACTTTGCAGCCGTCGCATTGCTCTGCTGCATCAATGAAGCATCACTACGAATTTGTGATTACATCTGCAATACGAGAGGCACGTTTCCATCTTAGAGATGAAGCTGAAATGTCACGTGTTGGTCTCATGTGATTACACCGCTGCTTAATGGAAGGAATATTTATTTATTTATATATACTTTATTATACACCTCAAAAATACATAGCAAACAAATAAATAAAACACGATCTCTTGGAATGGGCAGTGATTGGCCTGGAGATAAAATGGGGCTGTCGTTTGGTGAAAAGAATAAGTATATGAATAATAAGAATTATGTATGGTGGTAGTACTTCCCCGGACGATTTCCTGCACAAAGAGCTTTACTACAATGTAGATAATAATCAGTGATTTACTGTATTAGATCCTACCATTTCATGATACCATTAAATATTTTCTATTTTTAGTAAGAGAAGCAGAAGGCTCTCTATCGTTGAAATGAAACTGGGTTTTTCTACTATTTATCGGTTTTAACAGAAACGTAACAAAAACTACACAAAAACGGTTGGAATGTTGAACGCGTTATGATGTGCGACCCAGTAACTAATAAGTTATTAAATAATATGACCAATGGGAAATTCCAAGATATGTATCAAACTTTTAACCGGTTTTGTGAAATGTCAGCGAGCGAAGAGGTTTAAAATAATTATAAATAGTTATTTCATTCGTTTGATAGCGTTTGGTTGCGTATATTTAACTTTTCTATCGATTCTTTCGGAAGCGGCGCCTGTATTAAGAGCATAGCAGTAGTTTACGCCAAGCCGTTCATAAATACTTTTTAACGATTTGAATGAAGACATATAGTTTTTAGAATTTTTGTCTGTTTGTATGAATGTTCCAGCATCACGCAAGTACTACTGATTCTGTTAAAATTTTGCATAGATATTTCCGATATGTCGATGCATTCCATCAGTTTTTATGACAAGTCTTTTACAGTTCAAGCAGTACGCTTATGGAATGCCTTGCCCGTATCGATAAGCCGTGCTCAAACTTTGTCCACTTTTAAAATTCTGGTTAAAAACACTTCCTCTCTCCTTAAACATCGTCATTACATTTAGTTTCCTTGCTCTTGTTTCATGTTTATTATTGTATATATTATTATTATATGTAGTTATGTATATGTTTTATGTATGTATGTATTTGTTGTATAAGTAAATGGTACACCACTGACTACCTGCATTATTGTCTCTCCTTCTCCCTTTAATCCATCCAAAGGTTGTCTGTAAAAAGATCGCTTTTAGCGATAAGGCCGCCCATTGTGTCACCCTATGTAAATTTTATACATTTATATCTGTAATTTTTATGGTGTACTTAATAAAGAGTATTCTACATATTCTATTCCCTATAAGTCTGGTCTGGTCAGTCTGTAGGCTATAAATTATAACGCTATTTGCTATGGGGTATGAGCAATATTGCATTAAGTGCGTATTCTTCAATAGTTTACCGTAAATTGTAAAAAAACGAACCATAAAGGTTCAAATATTGCAAATAGTTACAGATTTAACCTTTTACATGTTTATCATCACATTATACTCGTACCTTTATGGAGCTACGCAGTCAACTATGTAAGAACGGCTATTTTTTTAATCAACATTCAACAAAGCATTTTTTTTAATAGTTTTTCGTTTCGACGACTGCTTTGAAAATCTGTGGTCGTAAGTTCAACTATTGATATTTTTTGTGATTCTTTTTTTTGTAGGTCTAAAGGTACTATTATATGATAGTTAGTAGAACGTACACAGAAGAACGTGAAGTTTAGGCCTCTTCTATCACCTATGGTTATAATAAAAATATATTTATAGTTAAGTGACTGTTTATGAGAAATCCCGTGTGTGTAACTGTGTACAATCTACTGCTATATTATTTTAGTGATAGCCGTTCGTCAGGAATAATTGGTAAGAATGCATCGGTCAGGGTATCAGTGTTGTGCCATTAGATAGTATATGCAGGAATGTAGGCGTTCATTAATTCATTAAAAACGAATAACTTCGCATAAATGGGAAATTGCTATTGAAGGCTGCGGGTGTCCACCTCAGGACGAGCTGCTTTTCACACTTGCTCCCGCGTCACCTGTATTGACTCGTTGTATATTTTGGCGACTGAGACCAAAACTGCAAACATAGTATACAGGGAAGTTTTATAAAAATGAGGCCAAGATTTTAGTATATTGTGGTGTCTTACGACTTCCACGCAAACGAAGTCGCGGGCAGAAGTTAGTTATATATAATAATAATATATTTATTTAATTTGACAACATTGATCCACTGGTTAGTAAAAAACTTATCAACAAAGGGTTAGTATTCATTATACGTTTTTTTACAAAAAAAAAACAACCGACTTCCAAAAAAGAAAAAAAATCGGTAGTCGGTGGCAAAAAACGAAAATACAAAACCAAAGGGACGACTTCCCAAATTAAAGTTATTTTTCACATTGTAGTGTTTTTTTTGGAAGTCGGTGTTTTTGTGTTTACCATTCTGTTCATGTCATGCTTTAATTTATCGCCTCGTCATGACTAACATAGTCTTTGAAGTACATTTTATAATTACAATATAGGGACAGGTATGCCTAGTCTGAAATAAAAGTATTTTTTTTAAATTATATGCTTGGCACAATAATCTCTGTTTTGACATGTCAACACATCAGTAGATGAGAAAGAAGAACCAGGGGTGGGTCGATGGTACTGTATAAACAAATGTCGGCCCATATAGTGGTCTGTCTTGGCACTGTTAAGCCTCTGTACTCGTTACGTGTAATCACGGCATTATAATGATAAGAATAACATCAATTACAGTAAATGGCCTAATAGCAGAGAGCCTCGACTAACACCTCAGGAGGCTCTCATTGCGTAGTTGGGCCAAGGGCTTGATAAAGAGAGCAGTACTCCTGGACACAGCATGCATAGTGAGGAGGTTCCTCTCTCTAGAGCCCTGACCACCGGCAGCTTGGACCCTGTTTCTGATGCCGATGGGCCACATTTTTTTATATTTTAATAAAAATATTAAAAAAATGTATTAAGATAAATAAACGAACAAGTAACATCATTTGAAATAAAATAGAAACAGAAAACAAACAGATTTTATTATTCTTTAATAAATAAATAAAATATTTCCCTAACACCCATTACTCGTAATATCGCAGCATTTTGGTCAGAAAGGAGCCGTTTTGGTTTCGTACAGGTATTTTTCTTTTTCGTTTCAGATTTATGTTATTTTATATTGTTTTCATGATTTTTTGTGAGTTTTAATGTTGTTTTGTATTTCCTGAGCGTGTCCCAAATAAGTTTTTTGTTTTTCTTTTATTTACCATTGTTATAAACCCTACATCTACATAGGTTTCGCTGTTGTAATTCTGGATTTCTTTTTTCCCGTCTTGTTTTTTTTCTTATTCGCATTTTTCCTTTTCGCCTTTTCTTTCTGCAGCTTGCTTCGTTCGTTTCTTTTTAGTTCTTTGTTTAGGTTTCTTATCAGGCGTGGTATTGGGCTGTTCGCATTGTAGTTTCCGCTCAAGTATTGATGTTTTATTTCGTTTATGAGGTGATCGAGAACATTTTCTGTAACTGCTTTAACGTGGCGGGCATACTGAAATGAGATAGGGAAGACATGATATTAATTTTATGAAATTTATTAAATGCATAAGACAACATACTCGTACATACATTATAAAGATGTTGAGATATTATTCGTTTTAGGGTTATAAAAAATAAGATGTTTGAGTTCTTGCTTTTTTGTCACAGACTATATCTAACAAGGATACTTTTTCGAATACTTTAAAAAAACTGGTCACTTGTTGCAAATTATAACTAGCAAAATGTGGCTGCACTATAGGTACACATCTGCCCAACCTTTCGGGGAAACAAGGCGTGATGATGTCATAATTATATTATGTCAAATTTTGCAGTAGCCTGGCGTTGTTTGTCGAAGGACCGATGGCTGGTGGAGCAGACAAGTCCTTGAGTGGAGACCGCTTATCGGCAAGGGTAGTGTGGGACCCCCAGCTAGCTGGACCGACTGGATGTGGAAGGCGGAGGACAGAGCGCTGGGGTGCATCATAGGAGAGGCCTATGTCCAGCAGTGGACTGCGATAGGCTGAGTTGATTTGATTGATGTCAAATTTAGTACTTTAAAACAGTTAGAAAATGAGTAGAGATTGTATTCCAAATTAGATTTTTCTTAATAGGTAGCGATTTTGAAAAAAATATACTTTGTTCTTACCCTTTCATTCTTCAAAAAAACATCCTGATTGTTGAATATGTTCATAAAGCCTTTGATATCCTTATCTTTGGTCTCCAGTGTCTGCAAATAAATACAATGGTAAAATAAATATATATATTTACATACACCTGACTTACATAGCACTTATGAAACGTCAAAAACTAGGTACATGGTTCCAATTGGTTGTTTCCTATGGAGAAGAGCCGGCAAGAAACTCCACGGTTACTCTTTTAAAAATAATCGTTTTTTACAATATATATCGATTTTACTCTTCAATAGCCATCTACTAATAATTAAACTAACTACATACATAACTCACGCCTTCTTCCCATGGGGGTAAGTAAGTAAGTAAGTAAGTAAAATGTTATTTGTTTAAACATGGTGTACATGATATATTGCATGCAAGATAATAAAATATACAGAAAATTTCTAACATGTTCAGCCGCATAAAGTGGCGTACAAATTGGTAGAAAGAGATGGTGCATAATCCGTGATAATATTCATCAAAATTACATTTTTGAAATTATATAGGTACTTATTAAATCATCAGTATTCATTAAATATTACGTATCATTACACTTCAGCAAGCACATTTTTTAGATAAAATTAAATGTCAAAGTAATCATTAAATAAATTAGTCAATAAAAAATATGAATTACTGTCATTAAAATATCAATTTCAAATTACAATTATTCCTCAAAAAAATACAATAAATCACAATAACATGTCAATAAAATACAACATCGTCATCTCAAAAACGAAGATAAATTATCCTCTTTCATAAACTCTGCAATACTGTAAAATGCTCTTTCGGTTAGTAAACTCTTCAATTTACTTTTAAGAGCAGATATATTTAATTGATTTGGGCAATTTATTAAAGATGGTCGGACCCATGCAAAAGATGCTCTTACGCATAAGAGTGGTTTTAGCGCCATGACCACAGAGTTTGAAATTATCACGTCTATTCCTAGGGACAGCAACAGACAAAAGCTGAAATAAATGACTATTCGCTTTACTACAGAACGCCACCTGCTACGATCCTTACATACTCCTTTTGCCTTGTTTACGTTCATACATCTGGTCATGGCACGCCGGTTGCGAGTACTACGCACCTGAACTTTCTGAAGAACATGACCAATAAGGTCACTATATGTCTTCCTAGGGCGTCCCGTCCGGGCGTTTCCACTCACATCTGCCTTGTAAATTCCTTTTGTTACTCGCCCTTTATTCACCCTCTCAGCATGACCAAACCATCTTAGCATACTCTTTTCAATTTTTGTCACTACATCTTCTTTTAAACCGTACCGTTGCCTTATCACATCATTCTCCAGCCTATCATTCATAGTCAAACCACACATACTTCGCAAGGAACGCATTTCCACAGCAATTAAACTTTTGCTTAATTAGCATCATCATGACATAGCAACAATATGCGTATCCTTTTCCCAACATGTTGGGGTTGGCTTCCAGGCTAACCGGATGCAGCTGAATACCAGTATTTTACACGGATCAACTGCCTATCTGATCTCCACAACCCATGTACTTGGTAACACGATACCCGTTGTTAATACTAGTTGCAAGACTTTTGGGCTTCGGACTACCTGTAACGACTGTCAAAGATCCACGAATGATAGCCGGGACCATCGGCTTAATGTGCTTTCTGAGGCACGGAGGGTCTTGATGTAATGGATGGTCACCCATCGACGGACCGACCTAGGCAAGCATAACTTAACCTTCGATCGACCCGTGCGGCCGTTATTATTAAGCCACGAGCCCGTCTGGCATCATCAATAACCACATAGGTAATCACACAGATCATCATTTTCGCAGCTTGTGACCTAAGTCGAAATTATGCATAGGTATGCGAGTCACAACAATTAAGAAATGTTATTAAAGTACCTCTAAGTGATTTTAATCCTCCCATAAGTAAAAAATCTACCGATTAACCGCTCAAACGCCCAAGTTTCGCGTATGTCGCTAAAATATAGAAAGTCAAAAGGTCAATCTAAGTTTAATTTTATATTATTATCACTTACTTGTTTCACATGCAGTTCCTTGGAAAACACAAAAACTAATAAACTTAAAAATATTGAAAATTCTAAGGGTCGCGCCATTTTAGTAAATCGTTCAAACATGGAACGGGCGACGGTCACTTGTTTTTCGCTCGTGTTCCATTCTGCGGTTTTGATTCGATCTTATTGGACGCAAAGGATGTTGACAAACGGTTCCCAATTGTTCATAGTTCGGTCGGATGTACTAAATATTTTTCGTTTTTCATTTGTTTTGATTTTTGTTTTTTTAATCGTAGGTTTGACGACATGATTGTACTAGTCGTAGGTAAGTTGGAGCAACGAGCTTCGCAGTTTGGATGGTCGATGATCGAGTTAAATGGCGTGTGATGGAAGAAGAAGTCGACTACTATAGGCTGATGATGATCATGCGGCATGTTCCCGCTTTAGATTTACCAGCACGGTTATTATTTGGATGCAGCTGGATATTATTGCAGCATCACTTTAATATAAAATGTAAATTAATCGAAATGAAATTATAAAAATGTGCAAGTTTGCCTTTTGTGTTTGTTTGGCAAGGCTTTATGAACTAACTATCGATCCATCATCATCTGTCCAGCTTTTCCCGACCAAATAAGGCTCGGTTTCATCGATTTTATGACCACCAATGGTTTATCTAGAAATCGATGCACCGTCTAGTTATGCACATATTATATTCCCCAATGGTTTATCTAGAAATTGATACCATCTACTTTTGTACACACTATGATCACCAATGGTGTATCTAGAAATTGATACTATCTAGATACTTGCAATAGAATTTGGTAGTGCATTATGCACACATTTTATATATCCATCGGCGGTGGTTACCACATGAGGTGGGCCGTGGGTTTGTTTATCATCAAATAACATAAATTAACAATATCTTGTAGGAACGAGACGTAAATGAAAAATTCTGTACTTGGTTGCAGGACTGGTTTTACTTACAGTAAATTCAAAATGCAAATGGTTATGGTAGATATGGGCCCCTGTTATTAATAAAGTATAGCGCGTGGACAAAAAAAAAACACAAACAATAGTGTAAAACATCAGTTTTGTATTCAACTATAAAAATATTCTTACAAAAAGTTAGTTATTCCTATAAAAATATTCTTACATTTGTGGAAATTAAAGCTAATTATAATAAATTATGCTTAAATGGGCTTTACAATAATAAATAACTGCTGCCATGATAGATCCTTACTTACAAGAATACCTACTGGCATGTGAGTGCCTGTTATTTAAGTCAGCCAATTACAGCAGATTGCTTTTGGCAATCTGTCTTGTCTTTATTAGGCGCGTTTATACCAAATGTATAGACGGTTGCTGACTGTGAAAATGTATGAAAAACCAAGTACAGTCAGTCGGCGGCTGAAATTGTTGTTTTTTATATTTTGTAGATACGTACTGGACGCTCATAGTCTGCAGCCAAATATATGCTTTGGTGTGAATGCGGCCTTAGCCTTTCAAAAAACCTGCACTGCTGCACTAATAAAAAAACACACTATGATTAAAATAATGAAATCATCATTAATTAATACATGAAAGTGTCTCTTTCACTTGAAAACATGGACTGTCTCGGCTGGTTTCTAGATAGTCTTAGCGAGCCTAGTAGGTTTGGTCGCCGCATTTGACGCATGTCGCCGTTCTGAAATTAGTAAATTAATATTATGTGGTTGTGATAATAGAGATACAACACATGATACTGCTTGAAACAAGGATATTATTATGCTACCTGAAACATTGTTTACCCATACTATTCCCATTAAAGAGGAAACGTACATATTATGTCACTATCGCAAAAACTGTCTATGATGGTGTTCCAAAAGGCTGTATCTTCGGACCCTTATTTATTTAACTTAGTTCGTTGTTAGGTATGTTTCATTAGAGGTTTTCTTTACAATTTATATTTTTTTTTACGTTTTTATTTATTACATGTAATGATGTTTGTATGTGTGTTTATTTATAAATGAATATCCGTCGTTATAATAATAATAAACTTTATTTCATCAGACAACAATGAGATTTACAGTGTTAGTAACAAATAACTTAGCCAATATTACTAGTTAATAACTACATCAGCTCGGGTCCGGTTTATAAGCTTCTAAAGTAAAGTTAAAGTTTCTTCAATAGATGAGCTCAGTCCTCTGCTTGCGAAGTTTCCAAGGGCCCAAGCCACAGGAGATAGCCTGCAAAACAGTACGGGACAATAATGGTATCATGTTGTCTATGTTTACGAGATAATGATTTACATGCAATTGATATTTTGGAATTACTTACCGTTGTTCTTTGTCTAAGCACTGAGAAGTCCTTCTAATTTTTATTAGTTATATTATGTCCCCATAATCTCTTGTGAAATTAAGTTGGCTCATTTTGGAGAAAAAAATACCCTCAACAAGTTTTATAATAATTATACTTTTCAATTTTATTTCTTCTACGTAAACGAAAATGTCAATATGTCCTACGCCAAAGTTGAAAAGTCCACAGATTACGTATGACAAGAAGGCAGGTTCGAAGTTTGACGTATTCTTGATCGGATACGTTCTTGACATAATTCATTATTATTTTTATACCTCGCCTTATAATAGGGGTTTAAATATGAAATTGCCGTTTTAACGTACTGGTCACTTTGAAAAATTAAACCTGCATGTTGTGAGATTCCAGATTTAACCTTTTTTCACATGATAACTATAATATTCTAAATTTGAAAAACGTACAACATTTGATTGTCTGACACTCGATTGTCTTTTCATTCAGCTTTTAAAGTAAAGATTGAAAATTAGAGTAATTTTTGAATACGAGTTCCGACGTGGAACTAACGCAGCGAAAACAGCTCGCAATACCAATGCTGTGTTTGGAGAGGATACGGCTTATGAACGCAACGTGCGTTTTTGGTTTAATCGCTTTCGTAGTGGAAACTTCGATTTTAAGAATGAACCCCGAGGAAGATCAGTCACTAAGGTAAATAATGACGAATTGATGCGATGGTGGAAGCCGATCCGTATCAAACTACCAAGGAATTAGCGCTATGCACATTATCATTTGTATCAAATCAGTAATATAAAAAAGGCTATAATTTAAATGCTCACCAAAATATTTTTTAGACTTTAAGACTAAGTATCAAGTAAAATATGTTAACTTCAAATAAAATAAACCCACTCTATACCGAGGTGCAGAACAACGTTTTAATAATAATAATAATAATAATAAACTTTTATTTTCAGACCTTGAAAGTCAATAGTGTTAGTATTGACATAAAACTATTGTTAGTAACACATACAATCACGAAGAAAATAAAATAAAAACAAAGAAAACAATGATTTGCCCGCATAACTACATACAGCCGTGTGTGTGCAGACTCACCCATCGGCTAAGCATCGGGCAGTCCCACCGGTCACTCAATGCCCTCACCATGCTATGGGAGCTAACGTGTGTTCTGTGCCAGAGAGAAGCGCATCGCTTTCGAATGATGGCATAAAAATCATTACCCTCGCATCGGAAAACATACCCGAAGTGCTACAATACCGCGGCAGCCCCACAAGAATTCTGAAGGCATTGTTATATTGTACACGCAGAGCGCTGTATGCCTTCTGCGTATACTTGACCCAGAGGCTGCAGGTGTAGAAAGTCTGACAATAGGCTCGAAAAAGCGTCATTTTAACCGCAAAAGTACACCGTGCAAACCTCCGGGCCAGCATATTACTTCGAACAGACAGCGGTCTGCGCTCCCTCTCTATGTCTAGGTCATCACATAGGTTTTAAGTTCCAAAATAATTATACACTCATCAGAATAATTGTACGTGTTGTATTAATATTCTTTTTGCCTACTAAAATGGATAAATGCTCACCAAATCTAACCCTAGACGGTCGACGTCAGGGGCACCCCGAGGTTCGGTTGGTTAAGATCCTTTAAACCCTGTAGACAGAAATAGGATCCCCGCAAAGTGGGGCTCCGTCGAGCTATCTTGGCAGGTGGTAAGAAATTTAAAATCTTTATGGCATAGAATAAAAAGGAAAATAGGTTAATTTATACAATACTTTATGAAACACAATTTGGTGAGCATTTATCCATTCCGGCAGGTATTTTGAATTTTTTGGTAGTAAAATAAGTACTTTTCTGGTAGGCGTTTAAACACAAGCCGATAAAAAAGCTTGAAAAATGGGTGCCCCATGATTTGTTGAACCGGTACAGATATTAAGGGATTTTGGGGCTAATTGTGACGTGTGACGAAAAGTGGATTCTTTACTATAATCGCAAGCGAACAACGCAATGGCTGACTCCAGGTCAAAAGCCGCAATGCTCTAAAGCGAAGCTTACCCATAGAAAAGTTACTGGTAACTGTTCGGTGGTCACTTCATGGTGTAATTCACTACAGCTTCCTCAGATTCGGTCAAGCAATAACAGCAGATGTCTACTATACAGAACTTCGAACAATGATGGCGAAACTCGCAGCGATACAGCCCCGACTCGTCAACCGATCTTCACCACTATTGCTTCATGATAAAGCAAGTCCTCACACTGCTTGAGAAACCGTTTTAACACTACAGGACCTACAGTTAGAAACCATCCATAATCCTCTGTAATCGCCGGACCTGCCCCCAACCGACTACCATTTTATCCGCGATTTCGATTTTTTTTTAATTGGTTTAAAAAATCTTCCCACAATACAATACAAAATGCCTTCACACAGTTTGTTGAGTCCAGTTCCCCAGAGTTTACCGCAAAGGCATAATTGACCTTCCCATGAGAAGGCAAACATTTAAAGACAATGAGGGTAAATACTTTGATTAAATAAATATAAGTATTTTACCTTAGAAAAGGTACAAAACGGCAATTTTTTGTTTAAAACCTATACTAAAATTATTACAGTTATATTTTTTTGTGCAAACTTAGTTTTTTCTTTTGATATTATTACTATTTTATTCCGCATGACAGTTGTTCTGTTTTGTATTAGGTTTTTGCCATGTTTTTGCTGTGTGCTTTTTATTAATGTGTAGTTCCAATGTTTAGAATTAGATGATGTTGTGAGCTGGCGGGTGGTGCAGAGATGCAACCGGCGTACCAGTCATTCGTGTAGTGTTTTTAGCGTTATATAAAATTATATATTTAGAGCAACTGCTTCAGTTGACGAAAAACTTAGCTTTTTCAACGATGTTGTGGTCAAGCTATATGATACTCATGCTTCTGTCAAGAAAATAAAGTTGAAGCGTCCGCCTGCACCTTGGATGAACAGGGGAGATCGGATGGTAATGCGACGGAGATACCGGGCGTTTCGGAAATTTAAAAAGGGTCGCTTGGAGGACAATTGGACCATCTTTAAGGCTGCTAGGAATCGCTGTGATCAGATGACACGCAAAGCTAAATGCCGCCACATTCTAAGCAATATTACTTCTTTTTCGCCTGCCGATATTTGGAAGTTCCTTGGAACTTTAGGCATCGGTAAATCGCGACATTCAGAACTTCCTAAAACAATTGGTTTGGACGATCTAAATCGCCATTTCTCCACTGTTCCAACTCTACACTCGACAACTTTGCCGGTCTAACACGTCCCAATATCAATCCCCTTTGTCTTCACCCCAGTCGACCCGGGAGAGATCAAAAAGATTATCCTATCCATTAAATCTAAAGCCGTGGGCTGCGATAATATCAGCCGTCATATGATCGTGATGGCTCTTGATCAAAATCTCCCTGCAATCTCCCATATCATAAACTTTAACCGTTAAACCGGTGTTTTCCCCTCCTAAATATAGTGCGTATAGCGTAAAGCCCTTGTTCGACTCCTGCCTAAGATACCCAATCCCTCTCTTCCTAGTCACTTTCGCCCAATTTCCATGCTTCCCTTTCTATCCAAAGTGCTCGACGCCAGTGTTCACAAACAATTCTTCCACTTAATCATCATAATTCACTCATCAGTCCATTTCAATCCGGTTTCAGGCCCAGGCACAGTACCGTTTCAGCTCTCCTTAAAGTGACCGACGATATAAGGGAGGAAATAGAAGACGCTAAAGTTACAGTCTTAGTGTTAATTGAATTCTCCAATACTTTTAATACCGTCTGTCACGATGTCCTTTTAACCATCCTTTCCTATCTTATGGTCTCTCCGGAGGTACTAGAATGGTTTTCCTCGTATCTTCGGGGACGTCAGCAGTCTGTTTTTGCTGAAGATTCATCGTCCAATTGGTGTGATCTAGCAGCTGGAGTCCCTCAAGGTGGTATTTTATCTTATCTTTTATTCTCCACTTTTATTAAGTTCATTACCACCGAGCTTCGGTCTGCGTATTATTTTTATGCTGACGATTTACAGCTTTGACAACATATTCGATGCAATTGAGGAACTAAACCGGGATTTAGATGTCGTTAAAAACTGGTCTGATGGAATTAGGGTGATAGTTAACCCTACCAAGTGTCAGGCTATCATAGTAGGGAACCCATACAGTATAGGTAAGCTGACTAGCTTAACTGTGCCACCTGTAATCTTCGACAAATCAGTCATCCCGTTTAGCTCCGATGTTAAGAATCTCGGTCTGCATGTCGACACTTGTCTTAACTGGCGAAAGCAGGTCACAACCTGTAAGTCAAAAAGTCACCCGGTTTCTCTATCCGTTGAAAAAAACTTCTCCTTTCACACATAAAAGCAATGTTAGTACAGTCCCTAATATTTCCTATAATTGTCTATGGTGACGTGTATTTCTGTGACCTGAATGCAGATCTCCTCAATAAACTTGACCGCCTTCTCAATAACTGTATTCGATTCGTTTTCAATCTTCGTAAGTATGACCATGTGACCGCGCACGGACTGCTTTTAAAATACCGATTCGTCAGCGCAGAGCGTAAAGGCTCTGCCCATGTTGTTCTCTACGAGTATTATCGACAAACCCACTGCTCCTTCTTATCGGACTTCCCAAATTAAATATACATATGTGCTCTGCCCATAGTAAAAATCTTCGTTCCACCAACAATCGTCTTCTACGATGTCCTTTTCACTGTTTTGGGTTATGTTATTCATTTTTGTTTATTTTTGTTTTTTGTTTTCTTGACTGCCTCGTTGGTCTAGTGGTCGCAAGTGCTATTGCTGAGCATGGGGTCCTGAGTTCGATTCCCGGGCCGGGCAAAGCGTTATCGGGTTTTTCCATCTGGAATTTCTCGGTAGCAGCTCGGAGTCTGGATTTGTGCCCGGTTGATGGCAATAGGCTCGCCCCCTATTACATGGGATTTAAACATAACTGGCGAAATGTGGGTGTACTATAGGTACACCTCTGCCTAACCCTTCAGGGAATACAGGCGTGATGTTATGTATGTATGTGTTGTTTATTTGACCAGGAGGTCTTTTCTTGAATTGCGCTCCCTCTGAAAATCAGGACGGCAACCATTCGGTTATCTTTTAAAGTGAAGGCACGTGCACATATCCGTCAAAAGTTGGCCAACACATCCCAGTGCTGTTTTGCTGGATTCGTTTTGTCCTCTACCGATCGTTATTTCCCCTGACAAAGTTTATTTTGTTTATATGTATGTATCTATCTATGTATTTGTATTTTATAACTATCCCGTATGTTGCACCTGCCATGTATTGTCTCTGCATCACCATAAGGTTGACTGGTAGAAAATGCCTCTGGCATTAAGTACGCCTTTGTACAGTATTTTATTACGTGTGCATAAAGTTTTTTTATTTTTATTTTTATTTTAGATAGGTTTGCTCTTGACTCTAGTCTAGGTCAGAGATGACAGAGACAAAGTCGACGATGGAGTGAGTTTACCCAGAAGAAGCCTGTTCACTCTCACTTTGAAGAGATTTGGATTGTATGCGGTCGGAAACACAGGCGCAGGTAGAGAATTCCACTCTTTTGCTGTGCGCATTATAAAAGATAAAAGTTTTATTAAATAAGCGCCAACACTAGCGGGTGTCGGCCCGTCGTTCAACCAGTCATACTGTAAATAATTTAATAATTCTACTTAACTAATAAAGTAATAATACCAGCCTATTATTGTACCACTGCAGGGCAAAGGCCGCTTCTCATACACAGAAGGTATGCGCATTGATCACCACGCTTGCTCAAGACGGGTTGGCGATTTCAGACTTACATTAACTGTAAGTCCATTGCAGGTTTGCTCACGATGTTTTTCCATCACCGATTTCTGTACTGTTTAAGTTAAACTCAGAAAGTACATGTGATTTGAAAAAGTCACATTGGTACTTGTCGGATTTTGAAACCGCAACCTCGTGTATGAGGGGCGAGGCCTTAACCACTGGGCCACCACGACATGATACGACACTTAATAATTTATATAAATAAAGGACTCACTTCGTATCTTCTACTAAAGGGGTGACTAAATTGTAGTCTTCTATCGGAAAATGTTCTAGTTCTTCGTCCTGAACTTTCAAAATTTTTATTTCTGTCTAAAGGTCTGTCTTTCCTATCAATTATCATTTGTTTATTGATTCTTTCAACCCGTTGTCTTGCGTTTATTATTTCATTCATAGCACTCTGTTCTAACTCAGCCTTTTTGTTGTCATAATTGTCTAAGTTGTAATCAATTGCTGTTGATAGAATTTTTTGTCGTGCATCATTATTAGCAAATGTTTCTTGATTTCTGGTTTTTGAATTATCTCGCAGATCATTATTGTCATCATATTGACGATCTACGTTGTGCTTGCTATTCAAAATGTCATTCAATTTATCGTGATAATCCCGGTGCTCCGCTAGCGCAGTTATACTTGGAGTATCTTTATACAAATTGTCCATGTTGTTAACGTATTTTGCTTCATGATATTCATCAAATTGTTGATCCATATAATTATAGTTCTGGTTTGGATTATTTTCATTTTCAGCATAAGTAAGCTTGTGGTCATTTTGTGTTCCTTTTGACATACGGTGAATCATTCTCCTTAATGTAGCTATCTCATTTTCTACACTTCCATTGTTTTCATTTTCTAGATAATGTCTAAGATCGTTCAAATCCTTCTTGTCTAGTTGTTTATCAAGTTTACTTGGTGATGGACTTCCATTGGATTTGTTAACGCCAGTTTCGTATATTTTTCTCATTTTCGTATCAAATAATTGCTTCAAATCGTCATCAAATTTGATATTATTTACTTCTTGCTCTAACGAGTTTAATATTGAAAGTAATCTTTTGTGTTTAAAATCCGCATGTTTATTTTGTGCTTTAAAATTAACTGCATTGTCGTTACTAACAACATGGTTTTGGCTTGGTTTTCGATACATGGCAGCGAGATTTTCTATCACTACGTCTAATGCGCTTTCAGTTGTAGATTCTTTTTCTCCGTACTTATTTAAAGTACTTACTTTAAATATAAGATCGTCAAATATATTTGCTGCGTTTGTGGGTTTCAATACTGGTTTTTGATCTTGAGGTTTAGATGATATGGGATCACTGGAGAACTTTATGACTAAATCATTCCTTTCATGGGTAATTTTTGAATTTATATAATCATTTGTAGGTGAAATTGCATTCGTTAGCTGCAATAAAGTTTATAAGCAATTAAAGTATCTTATTTTTACTTGCATATTATCTTACAAATTCATCATGGAACAGGGACTTTATGCATGTCTTCATTATTACAGGGAATTATACCTACCCTAGAAAATTCGTCGGAAGATTCAATACTCTCCACTTTTTTGCCCTTTGAATGATTTTCTTTACTATTATTTCCTTTTAATTCGATAATATGGTGAGATCTGTAAAATATAATAAGAAGTGATTGTTTTATTTTTCACACACATTACTTAATTTTAAATGTAATTGTGTAGTATCGGCCATTGGCCTTTATGTAACGAATTTATGTTATTCTTCAATATTGCGCTTTGTAATCACTTTCTCATCGGACATTTATTTTAAAAATATTATTGGATATTAACTTACTTTGAGATAATACGTGGTGATTTAATTCCATTGGTCTGTCCGTCTTTCTTTTTTGAAATACCATGTATTATTGATAACTTTGGCTGGCTTTGTGCTGCCAACTTAACTTCATCATTTCTTGCTTCATTATGTGGCCGGTTGTTGATGCTTTTACTCGAATCTCGCTTTAAATCTTTCTGTAGCTGATTCTTGAGCTGTGGTCCTCCTGCAAATGCAAATAATATTAATTTATATTATCAGATCTATAATTATAATCAGAATATGAATAAGAAATCTAGTAAATAAATTGGAATTGTTTAAGATAATTAATGACATTAAATACCTTTTTTCTTCTTCATATTTTTTGTTGATTGAATGCTGTTATATGTTGGTATAGTTGGTGCATCATCTCTGGCTAAATGAATGAAAAACGTTACATTACAATCAGAATGTAAGTAATATTTGAAAAAACAATATAATATTGATAACAGAACCTTGGTCGCTTAAAAAGGTTGGGTAGAGTTGTCTTGTATACCCACACTTCGTCAAAATTAGGGGCGAGTTCTCTAACACTTTCTGGGTACAAATTCAGACTTTGAGCTGCTACAAAGAATATTATAAAATAATAAAAAAGTGCACTGCCCGGTCCGATCATCAGACCCAAAAACTTCTCAAGTCATGATTGCGACTACTAGACCAACTATAGGCTGTGTTTTTTTTTAGAAAAGTTAAAATAACCTTTCCACATGAAGTTCGTGTCTCTTTCACAGAGGCAGCTGCGGGATTCCTTGTATCCTCTGGGACAGCCACAGCGTTTAGTATAGCCTTGTCCAGGTATGGGAGGGACTATCTTATACACTGACTGTCTTGGTTTCGGTGCATCTGAGATGTTGCAGACTATTTGAACACTCTGAAATTATATGAATTTGTAAGACTATAGGATGGTTGAAAAGAATGAATATGGAAGAATAAATAGTCCGATCTCACTCTTGTCTTTCAATCATTTAGTTAATTTTTATCAAACTAATCTAATCTCTAACTATACATATTATAAATTAAAGTTGCTTTTCGAGTCTGTAGTAGCTTTTCGAGTCTATAGTTGTTTTTCGTGTCTGTAATTGCTTTTCGAGTCTGTAATTGCTTTTCGTGTCTGTAGTTGTTTTTCGAGTCTGTAGTTGCTTTTCGTGTCTGTAGTTGCTTTTCGTGTCTGTAGTTGCTTTTCGTGTCTGCAGTTGCTTTTCGTGTCTATAATTTCTTTTGTCTGTGTGATCGCGTCGTGCTTCAAATTTCGTAACGGATTTTGATGCGGTTTTCACCATCATTTAGAGTATTTATTCCGAAAGGTTTATGTGTAGAATACACTGATATTAAACTTTACATCTAATAAACAAATATTGTTTGTTTTCAAGCTGTCAAAGCTTTAGTAAACAGGGCCGCTAGAGTTCTATATGTGGTATATTAATATCCGGCAAAATCCAAAGCCAAGTAGCAAAGCTAAGCTTATATCACCGTCCCCGGTGAACAAAATGATAAAGAGAGAGAGATTTATTTTAATATTTTGCTCTATTTGAGCTCTGCGGATCCCAATACATCTACCCAATTTTTTTCGGGTTTATTTTGCCGTAATTGACGAAGTTATAAAACACTGTACATAGGTACTCGAAATTGTGTTCGAAGTTTTATCTACTCTATAAATAGATAGTTACGCGAACAAAATTTTCAGAAAATGTTGACAAAATATTAATATCAAATCACAAAAACCTTATAACAACAACGTTTTCGTAATTGCGAGATCTCAAAATAATAGGTAGGTACTACGGATATTGTAATTTTATGTATTCACGTAAAGAGATGCTTTAACTCGTCGATTAATATTGCATGCATGCATGGAAAAAGTTTGACCTAACGACAAGCGGGGAAAGATATAATAGTTATGTCAAAAACAAAAAGCATTTGCTTTAACCAATTACAGGCACTTTTGAAATGTCAAGGCGTCTGTCAGTCAGAAAGATGAAACTAGTTGCCCAATCCAAAGCGTACTAGGTGCCTACGGAGAATAACGGGCAAGAAACTCCACGAACACTCTTTTAAATCAAAATATGGTTACAAAACAAAAAATAAGCCGAAAATAAAAAAAATACTAAGTAATTAAGACGTTGCGTACAGTGTGGTGTGTTTTCCTATTTATGCTATTTTAGTCATCATAATTTCGATAAACTACATACCATGAAGACTCCATAATAAAGTAATGTATTGATACACTATAAGTTCATAGATGCACCATGGGAATTGCGATGGCGGCCATTTGCATAATGACTTGCATCGAGTCATGGCGTTGGCAAACGTCAACCATGCTTTTTCGGTCAAAGCGGTAAATTAGCTAATTGGTAGAGCTTGATATGTTATTATGGATTCTTTAATATTATTTTAGTGGGCCGAATGGATCATAGATCTTTTCATTTATAAAGAGCAAGGTCTACCGACATGGCCACATTTAAAATGAAACAGTTAGGGATGTTTGCTGAAGCTCGCGTTGACTGCTTCTACACTGTGATGCGGAAGCAGTGCGCATCCCTGGTTAGTAGGGTGCGGGGCAGCACCAAAAGCATCCTGCCTATGGTAGCAAGCAGGCTAGATCGTGCGTTTGTGAACCACTGCTGCAAGGTATCGGCTGGGTCTGTCACCTTGCAGCAGCGAGTCACAAATTGTTTCTGTGTGTTTTACTAACATATTTTGTAAGTATATTTTTACTAACACTATGGGTCCTTTTACTTGAATTAAATGATTATTATTATAACTAACTACTTTGGAAATTGGGAGTTAATTAAAATAAAGCGCTTACGTTCTGTATGGAGTCACGGTCTCCGCCCATTCTATATTTGGAGTAGGCTGATACACCGCATCCAATGTGTGTCGCTCCACCACGTATTATATTGAGGTAATATTTCAAGTTTACATCTGGAAGTCTTGCAAGGAAATTAAATCACTAACAACATTATAAAATCACGCCAATATTCCCAGAAGAGATAGGTAAGTATGGTCTGTATTAAAAGTATCCAATGACAATATAAAAATAATATTTCAGAAAACGTACACAGGTACATTTTCTGATCCATTTGTTTTGTGGTGACACTCACAAATTAAATACCGTTAGTAAGTAGTACTACTAGTAGTAAGTTAGTAGTACGAATTGAAAACTCGAAATGCTCATTTTAAATCGCCTTAAAGATGATTTTTATTCACATTTAACAATTGAGGTACATTGTATAACCTCAAATTTCGTCGACGATTTTTCAAATACAATTTAATAACGGTATTCAAAAAATAATTGTTTGGTAAAAGTGGTGAGATGTAAAATTTAAATCTTCGAATTACAGATGAATGTGTTAGTAATTCTCAATAGTGAGTGAATGCGTAAGAATTTACCCTGAACAGGGTTTGTTTACATTTTCATGAGATACTTTTGGGATAGACTATAGGGGTGTAATTACATTCACCAGTTAAGTCCCACGTTCCATGAAATGGAGGCGACACTGGAGTGCTACTGAGAATTTCTCAATGGATAAACCAAATAACGATGCCCGTCCGGGGATCGAACCTAGGATCACAGGGTCCCAGGATCCAATTTTTAATCACATGACCAACGAGGCAGTCAAACTATGCTATCGCAATAGTTCAAAAATACAGAGAATCAGACAATGTTTCGACAGCGGATTTGTCTGTCCACTCCGGAATTCAAAATTCTTAATGACTTTGAATATATAAATAATTAAATAATCCCCATAGAATTTAAAATTAAGTAAAAACAATACTTACTCATGCAAACGTGGGCAGTTCGTAATAATAGCTTTTGTCACTCTTTTTTTTAACGCATGCGTGGACTTCAAAAATCTATCTATAGAAAATATTACTTTTCCTTCATTCAAGCCTTTCTCAGTATTGTTTGGTTTTAAGTACTCCCAATTCGGATACTTGTAACGGATAATGGCAATGGTCTGGCTGGGATTCGGAAACTTTTCTGAAATATTAAGGCTATGTGTAAAATGGTTGTTTATGTGTGTGGTCGTGTCGGCAAGCGATTTGGCTGCCTTACGACAGCCGAGCGAGAGATGTGCGAGCTAAAAAAAACATGAAGATGGTATACTCCGTTGGTATATATAGTTAACTAAAAGTAAACAAAAAAAACACGTGTTTCATGGGTGCTAAACCTTTTATTACAATTTTTTATATTTTTTATATTAAATAGGGCTACAAGCATAAATACTCGTACCGAAATTTAACCAAAGACTATTCGCACGCACGCACTTTTAACGAAGTTATTTTAGGTTATTCATATTATAATTATGCATTTTATATGAAAAAGTCAAAAGTTTCACATGATAACCGTTTTTTTTTTTTTTTTTGAATGGCAACTCGTACTTGTGACCCTGAGAGGTCTTGGCTACTTAACCGACCTATCCTGTGGGTGCCTTAAGCGAACTCAAAGCCTCCAGCCAGGGGGGAATTTCTTACAATACTAGGTGACCGCACGCTAAGGGCACCCCCTTTGGGGTACGAACCTCTGCTTAGGGCGTCACTGAGAGGAGGACAGCAAGGTGGGACAGGCTGGATCGAATTTTGATCATTATTATTATTGTTCGGGTAATTTAAAGTTACAGGCTCAGCTGCAGCGCGGGCTGTTGCTTCGTCGAGCAAGGGTCGGGGGGGACAATTACGTCAGGGGCGTCGCGAGGGACCTCGGCGGCGAGGTGGGAACGATGGCGGTCTGTGTTTGTGCACTGTACTGGTGTCCCGACTGCTCTCCTGGAGGAGGGTTAAGGGGTCATCGGGGTCGGCTAGGGCATGCCTTGGACAGCGGGTACGACTGATACGGGGGGGTTATAACTGGCAGCCTCGACAACCAGAGGGTTGCGATGTGAGGCCGCGGAATCGAAGAAACGGTTGAAAATGCGTTTCATGAATTGAAGGATAGTGGGGATATTAAGGTCGAGATGGAGGATCTCGTTCCGAATGAACCAAGGGGAACCGGTCACCCTACGGAGGAACCGGTTTTGGAGGGCCTGCATCCTATGGATGTGGTAGGGTTTTGCGTGTGCAAAGACTACATTCGCATAGGTCTTGATTGGACGAATGCACGCTGTCTAAATGCGCAATTTGCACTTGAGTGACAGTTTGCTGCGTGCATTCAGTACGGAATGGAGTCTACCGAGAGCGAACGTGCCTGCTTTATGTGCTCAACAAAGGTGAGGTGCTTGTCAAGGATTACACCTAACTACTTGGCTTGCTTCTCCCAAGGGATAGGCTTGCCGAACATGGTTATCGGACTGGATGATAACCGGCAATGTTTCGAGTGAATTTATACTAAACAAAAAAAAACCGACTAAACGTAATACTAGTCATTTTAGTTGTCAACTTGTCAACAGTTGTACTCTTCTATTTAGCAACGTTATCTAATTCGCTGTATCTTTAAAAGGTTTAGAGAACCTGTCTTTTTGGGCTCTTCACAATAGACAGATTACAGAATATTATTATTATAACAAATCTAACAAAAAAAATGTGCTCAAGTAGTTACATCTACGAAGAGTATATTAAGAATAAAATGATAAAGTTTAACCTTAATTACATAAAACGGGAAACTAGCGTAAAAATCGAAAATAAATTTATGTTTGTTATAACGTATTTTTAAACAAGAAAGTTTCATCTATAAAAAAACCCTTTTTACGATTTGTTTACCTATAGTTAAATAACTTTTTTTATTTATTAGTTAGTTACCTAAACGAATGGAGTATAGATACATGCATGATAAGCTTTAATCACACGTAATTTGAATTTGAGTGAATTCACAAGGTTCATCACCATCATCATTATTCCAGCCGAAAGACGTCCAATGCTGGACATAGGGCCTCCCCAAGCACCGCCACTTCGATCTGCTATTGTTATTGTCATATTGTTGTTATTAGCGTAGTATGGTATTGTGGTACCCATGTATTATTATATTTTGCATTGTTCTCGGCAACAGACTAGATAACAGTCTGCTATGTCTAGAGTCAGCTAAGACTTAAGCACTTATGCGCAAAAGTGTCTACTGCATGGCTCCAGTACTTCTTCAATAAAATACCGAAGAGTTGAAAAGAGCTGCCGCTTTCTTTATTTAAAAAAAGACTCCAGAGCTTCTTATTGGTGAAAGGTTATTAAAACATAAGTGAGCTCCTGAATGAAAAAGATTTTTAAGTTAGTGTATTTTTGTGTATCTTTTACATGCATAAATGGTAAAATATGGCTGAACTTGTCATCATTTTTGTTATCCTTTATACTCTATATTTGGAAAATAAAATTATCTTTATCTTTAACATTTATATTATTGAGTCGTAACTAGTAGGTTTATTTGGATACTTATTGAATGAAAGGTTCGTGTTAAAGTTTTTTTTAAATAAATATTATTTTAAAAGTTACGTTATATAAGTTAAAGTTTCAAATAATTTTAATAATTATATAAAGACATTATAGTTATAAATGACCCCACTATCGCATTAAGTAATGAACCTATAATAATAGATACAAGGGAAATATAAATAAATTAAGCTTTGAAACTATGTGTCTACTTGTCAAGCTACCCTATAACGATCAAACGATCGGTTGATATCGTACACATCCATCCCCACGTAGGTTAATACGTTTCTGGTGAAAATAAAGCTTATAGCTCAACGCACAAATATAAGCACTACACCGGATTATCGCCTCAAACTGAGTCATTCAACATTCTTTCTATGAAACTCCATACTGCAACGAAGCAGTAATGCTCGCGAAGGAGGAGGCGAAGCACGTGAGGGTGAGGCAATCGTTGCGCCCTCACGCCCCTAGTCACCGCAGGAGGAGACACCCTGGGCATCGGGAGTCCATAACCGCTTCCCGGCCACCGTAGGCGCGGGGTTGCGCACGGCGAGCAATTGGCGGCTCGCCGTCCGGTAAGGACCCGGCCCGGGTCAACGGTGCGTCGTGTTCCACGCGCGCCTCAAAGAGATGGTACACCTTTGACGGGGCCCGATAGGGTCGATGCCTGCCGGGGTCGCGGATTCTTCGAAAGAGTTACCGTGGCCCTGGCACACAGACTACTGAAGGAACACGGGTGGCTTTTAGTCAGACTTTATAAGCTTTGCAACGGCATCGCCTCTGATTGGAATTTGCTAGTAGTAGTGGAGGTGAAGTGAAGACAATCCGGTCCAGTGCTTATGCTATGAGCTTAAGGAAGGAAGCCATAAGGTTAGGTGCAACGATAAATTTTGCAGGGTGGCTGGTCACAGCTGGATGTGAGAAGCCGACGATCGAGTTGAATGGCCTGCGATTGGAAAAGCCTAGGTATGTCCAGAAGTATACTGATATAGTCTGATGATGATGATGTGGTTATAAAAGTATGAGAAAGAGGGTGGAAAGTTCCTCACCTTCCATAGAAAAGGGAGGATCTAACGATCATCGACTACTGCCCAACGGTTGCTGTCGACTTTCTATAAATATGCCAATCACGCGGTTAACTCTGTTTGGGCTATATAGGATTTCGCGTGACGTCAATCGTAATGGTAATGTGACCTGTTAGAAAAGCGAAAAGATGGCGGTTGACTTACCAGTAGCTCTGCATGAGTCTTCTCTTCCACCGAGACATTGATTAGCCAGCACTTGTGCTAAAAATGCCAATTCTTTATCCCATTCCTGTAATTGCATCATTATTTTGGATTATATTACCATAGTTTCCAACAGTATTTTACCGTACATCATTAGTCATGGCACTTTGACTTTTAGAAAGACAAAAATCTTTGTAGGCAGAGCGCTGTCTCTGTCAATTAGGACGAATTTCACCAATAAAACTAAACACGATCAGCACATGTAAACCATGTTCAAAAGCTGTCAGTGTCAATATTTCATAACAATAATGACACTTTCAGCTCTTGAACGCGGTTAAGTTTCATTGGTGAAATTCACCCTTAGTGCTAATTTCATCAATGAAACTGAGATAAGATAAGATATTTATTTTGCAAATATGGGTACAAAACACGGTGACATAAAAATATAATTACCAACAGCCATATTTAACCAGAAGGCATGCAAAAGTACAGAAATGCACTAAAGATGCTAAGTACTAAACATATAAGTAATAAACATAAACAATGTCAATATACAAAGATTGATGAACTATAATTACAATTTAATTATGAATTGCTTCAATAGTTATTTATATTATACACAATTCTTCTGCAGTCAACTTATTTCGTATTGGAATTAAATAAAAATTAAAAGTCATATTTTTATAATTTCTAAACATTATAAAAAGTAATCACGAAATTCTTTTCTCCATTAAAAATTCTGTCACACTATAATACGGTTTGTCTACCAAAAAAAATGAAGTTTTTTTTTAAATAGTGACAATAACACGATCCGTAAACCTAAACCGCGTTCAAGAGCTGTCAGTGTCCAAATTGTTATGGAATATTGACACTGACAGCTCTTGAAAGAGGTTTAGAAGTGCTGACCGTCATCAGTTTCATTGGTGAAATTCACCTTTAGTCTCTAACTAAGACTAGATTGCTATGTTATCTCCAGGGAGTTGTAATGATGTGTTTTTAAGTAGTAAACTGGTCATAAAGAGTTGGAGGAAAATTACCAAGGTCTCATGTGCGTTTAAACTTTTAATCTGAATACAGAAATACCTATTCTTAGCAAGAAGTAGTTTTTGTAAGCCCAGTCAAGTTAACTGTGTAAGTCTTTTTATTAGTGTTTAAAATAAAGCTTACCAATTTCATCAGTCCGTACGCTCTCGGTAGAACTTCATCATTTTTTCCTTTCTCCGTGCCAGTGGCTACTTTACCTCTTATACTAAAACGTTCAAAACTAGGCATTAGTCATTATAATTCGACTTTGCATAATAATTATGTATTGTTGATAATAATGTATTTTTTATTCCAAGCACTTTTTCAAAGCACATCAGCTTTGAATGTCTCAAAATCCGATGATATACAGGATTACCTATTGGTAAAACACCAGCAACCTCTTAAGGGGTCATTGTACTCATGATTATAAACAACTTTTACTATGGACCAAACCAGAACTCGCGAAAAATAAAAACAGATTTTCCGCACACTTAGTTCGCATAGCACGTCAAAACGTAGGGAACAGCTGATATTTTTGCGCGATTTCAGGTTTGGTCCATAGTAAAAGTTGTTTATAATGATGAGTACAATGACCCCTTAAGAGGTTGCTGGTGTTTTACCAACAACCCTGTATAATATAATGACAAAGACAGAATTGAAACCAATTCAATTATGCTGTCAATATAGCTCATTGCACAGAACTGGCCGATGTGACCGTGCTTTGGGGAGGTCTATGTGCAGAAGTAGAAGTCTTTCAGCTGAATGATGGTGACGATGATGTAAACTACTTACTCATTAACATTGGCTAGTATGGTCTGTACCATCTTAGGAGTGAGCTGAATTTTTACTGCATTCCCACAGCGAGGTCCAAATACATGATTCTGGGAAATATAATATTTTTTATTAATTAACAGACCTACAGGCCAACTCAACACAACACAGGCAGGTTTGACTGCCTCGTTGGTATAGTGTTCGTTATGAGCGTAGCTGCTCAGCATGGGGTGATGAGTTTGATTCCCAGGTCGGAAAAATGTTGTCAGGTTTGTCCATCTGGAATTTCTCGGCAATCCGGAGTCTGGATTTGTGTCCGTAGTTCGGATGATGGCACAAGATAAGATAAGATATATTTATTTTAACTTATATGTAATTGGTGAATCGTAGGTACCTGCACGCCTCTGCCTGCCTAATGTGTAAATGATTTATGGGTAGGTACTTACATGGTCATAGTACATGCACACGACATGAGTACCTTCTCTGCAGTATTTTTGTTTGGGGCAGTACTTGGACACGTAGGTCGCTTCCTGGTTTAACACATCATCGACAATAGAACATCTCGTTGATTTTATAATTATAAGGATCAATGTGATAATCTGGAATAATAAAATTGCAACCAAAAAAGTTAAAAAGAAGATAGAAAAATAACAACGCAGCAACTACTGGCTCAGGGAAGTTTTTAATTTGCATTTTGTAAAGGTTTGCTATATGATTTTTATCAGGTATTCCTTAAAGAATGCACTGTTTAAAAAAAAACATTTTGTTTTTTTATGGAATACTAGGCAAAGACACGTACAAGAAAAACAAGATGATGACAGCACGAAAGAAAAAGAGAGATGTATTCAAGGAGAAATAAAAACCATCCAAGACGAAGCAAAATAGTCGTGCCTCGGAAAGCACGCTAGCAGTTTGTCCCGGCTGTCATTCGTGGATCTTTGACGGTCGTTACTGGTCGTCAGAAGCCCAAAAGTCTGACAACTAGTCTAAGGATATCTTATTGCCCAGTAACTGGGTTATGAAGGTCAGATAAGCAGTCGCTCCATGTAAAATACTGGTATTCAGCTGCATCCGGTTAGACTAGGCAGATGAAGGTTATTAGATATTGGTAAGCAAAAATAAAAAAAAACAACAGATGTATTCTTAAAAAAAAGTGTTCAAACGAAACAAAATAAAAACTATCTAGTTTTGATGATTTCATGATAAGTCTTGAATCCTTAAAAAAATATTACTTACCTAGTTTTGAAAGATAGGAAGACACAGGAGAAACCACAATATTATTAGGTACTTACATTTAAAATCATTGTTTTTTGTTCCAAAGTACAAAGTGGACATAATACTGAAATCATTCAGCTCGTTCCAATTTGTTCGTTGAATTTGTTTAAAATCTCTGCAGAGCACAATATAATACGTTTCATGACATATTTATGAAAACAGAGAACAGGAATTTTTATTTTTTACAATTCAGCCCATTAATTTGTGTAATGTAAACATTTTATTTAATGTTGGAGGTTTGTGATTATTTACAAAACGTTGTTGATTTATTATATCAAATTGTTTGTGTATACTTCACAAAGTCTATTTTTCTATTTTATTTCACAAACGCAAGGTTTATTTCCAAATTATTTTTCACTTAGCACTTCTGATTTCCATGGGTTTCTGTTCCTTTGTGTTTCCTTGTTTTTGTTAGTTTTATTTCTTTAATTTCTCTAACCTTTGTCTGCGTTTATCGCTATATGTTCAGTTCAAAACATACTATTAAACGCTCATTGTTCTACTGGCTTCATTTCATTCCTCGTTTTAGTGTTACCAATAATTATTGTGTTGTCTTTTTCTGCAATAATGAACTTAGATGCACAGTAGCAATGTTTTCAAGCAGACGTTTGCTGATTCGTCACATAGTGCTTTCCCCTATTATGACTGCAATATTGAATTATGGTTTGGAACAGTTTCTATAGCAAAAGTATCAGAGGTCTTATAGTTTTCTCAATTATCACGAGTCCTCCTGTATGTCGTAACTTCTTTGAACTACCTTTTATGAAACTTAACCCAACCCTCCCCCCCCCCCCCTAATTGCTTATAGTGATGAGATTAATATTATATCTATATTAATTCATGAATGGATGATCTAATGGTCATCCATTCATGAATTAATATAGATATAATATTACATACATTGGTTACATTGGTATTTATGCAATGTTACTGTATTAGATCATGGCGCAGTCTTTTTCTTTACTTTACAGTTTCTATTCTTTTGCGTCAGATTGAGGAGACACAGTGTGAGCCTCTACTTGAGCAGTCTCGGTTCAAGGCGTAAGACTCAGGTCTTGCCTCAGGGCTGCCTCTGTCACATTTCAAATTTGAGTCACAGTTAAAGTACTGTCTGCCTATTGATTCATATCTACGACATCGCACATTCTCGTTACCATTTAAATTTTAGCTATTTTGTTGGCTAGGTTTTTTAGCAGGTACAAAGATCAAGGTTAGGTAGGAAGGAGGTGTCAAATACAAACATCAGACATTTGATAAAAGAAAGAAATATTTTTATTTAATGTATCACGAATCATAAAAATGTCATATAATACGTGCAAAGTTTACAACAATTAGTACATTATATTTACAAATAACTGCAGTAAACGAAGAATTTTCATGAAATAAATATACTAGAACATAACATTGAAAAAGACATACATATTTATTTGCCAGAACCATGGTAGGTAGGATATTACGGTCGTCAAAGATAGTTTATTTCACTCAAGAAGAATAGACACATATTTTATATAATAATAGTTACATAGGTACATTACATTATATTTTATTTTAATAGTTAAACTATTATGTTTTCCTGCTGAGTTAAGCGACGGCTTTGCCAGCAGATAAAATTAACTTAAGATTTAAAAAAAATCAAGACATGGTGCTTAAATAGCCTTTTAAAATTTGGTAAGAGATTTTGGATATACATACAATTAAAAAAAAATGCTCTACATGGTAGACAAGTTTCTAACACTCATTCTTCGCGCACATTCTTAGTCATGTTTCATGTTCTACACACATGATCCTACGGTCGTCTTTTCAACGCAAGCGATCTCACAAAAGCAAGCGTTGAATACCTGGGCCAGCAGTCTCGCTATAGATTGCGACGCTGTCGCAAACTACCGATAGCTAAATATTAAGGTGAATCTTCAGTTGTAGCCCGCCAAATTCATAATTCATATTTTCTTTGAATTTGACGATAGATATGAAACTGATGAATATTATTCGATAAATATGTAATTCCCACAGTCGAGAATCGCATTTTGATCAACATACGACGTAAAACCGAGCTGCAATTTGTAAAAAACTAAAGAAAATTTGAATTTTGCGGGCTACGACTTAGGATTCACCATAATATTTAGCGTACGGTAGTTTGCGACAGCGTCGCTGTCTAGTCCAGACTGCCCGCCCTGGGGGCCTAGACAAAATCCCTTTTCTGTAAGCGTTGACGCCAACGGAAAAATCAAATTGTATGGAGTTGACATTTGCTTAACACGTGACATTACGTGTCCTTTCCACAGGTAATGTCATTGTCATACATTTTGACGTTAGCGTCTGGCGTTAACGCTAACAGAAAAGTTTTTGTCTAGGCCTCCAGGGCATGTATCTTGGCAATAATGTAGCACACTTCTAGAGAATATAAAACACTGACAAGTTTGCTCTCTTTCACCTCTAATACTTGTTCCATGCTTGTTGTATCATAATATTGGTCTATCTCTTTTCAAGTATTTCTTTTTGCGAATAATAGTAACTTGGATTTTATCAGATGTTTGCGTCGTCGTTGGCTGGGTCGGTCGTTCGTTCTCGGTCTGAAATTACTGAACATTTCTTATTGAATAGTGATATGGGATTGCAAGAGTAATTTCTAAGCACGAAGTAGTCAGGTTTTCCCCTTGACAACATTTATAATTATTTAAAATTCAATTATGACTTTACGACCTATTTTAGCACGGAAATGTATAGAAATTAACGAAGTAAAATTACATAATTGTAAATTGTCACTACAATATAACGAAAATTCTCTGTTCTGTGTGTTCTGTTCTGTTCTGTTTCTCTGTTACAGTGGTGGCCGTATTTGCTTATTTGTTGCGTAATGAACAGGCGCGTTGCGACAACGTGACGCGACTCTAGTGGAACAATTTCTATGAAAACTTCATGGGTTTTGTTCGACCAGAATCGCGTCGCGCCTGTCTGCGCTATTAAATACTTTGAAGGGGGCTTCAAAGTATTTAATAGCGGTAGGACATTGCAGGGTATATCAAACTGATAGTAACCCATACACTCTTATAACGTTCAATCTGTCAATAGCGTCAACCCCTAAGTTCAGGTGGAATGACAGTTCCCTTCACCTAAGTTTCATGGAAAGATTTTTACAGGATAGACCGGCTCTTTAAGTGAATCTCATGCAATATAATGATAGGTCCAACTTGACAGGTTACCTTATTGATATTTTCTCAATGAGTTTCGCTTCCTATAGACGTTCCCTATTTAAACAGTGCGAACAGTGCACGTTTATGTAGCTCAAATTGGTTAGTTTTGTAGTGTTCTAGTTTAATGTCTTCTACACACACTTTATTTTTGGTTCCTTTGTGTCTAATTTTAATATATCAATATCATCGATCATCGATCTAACACTGGTCTACGTTCACCACTTCGGCGAATGGCAGCTACCTACAATGACGCATTCGAACACATCGATATATTTACATGCTCTTTGAAAAGGTTTCGTAGCCTTTTGTATGAGACACTTGAACAATTGGACTATTTCTTTTTATATTTCTGTTTGTTGTTGTTTTTTAAATACTATTTCTGTTTTTTTTTATTGTTTTTATAATATTAGTGTAACTGTCATGCATAAACAGTTCACCTCCTAGTGCCTATAAGATTTTATTTATTCATAGTAATCTGTGAACAGCGCTGTAGGCTACATTATTACTTAAGTTATATATTTTATTTGTATGTAATATTGCATAATATAGCTGTTTGTTATTCCTATTTAATAAAAATAAAACCATGCATATTTGTTATTTGCATGGTTACTGTAATGCCAATTTTAGTTGTTATTTCATTTGAATTATAAGTGACTGTGCTGTTGGTGTGCTTATTCTAAATAAATAAATAACTGTACACTTAAACTAGCAGCTGTGACCTTGACCTGCATGTCATGTTGGGGCCTGAATACAGCACAATGAATTGTCATAAGTATATATTCATTTATAAAAAAGTCAACTTTGGTCCACAGCAGGTGTTAGTCAATAATATGAATCAAACCAAACAAATTATAGTTCCATTTCTATTCACCCAATTTATTTTCTGTGACAACTATAACAAATTTTCTTTCTTTCTAAAGTAAATATATGTTTAAAATCTATTCTATCAAATCAAACACCATAGTAAAATATATCATATTATAAATACTATCTGTTATAAACACCAAACAAACAACCTGCTTTTGACGACCCAACAGCCTCGATTGACATTAAATCCGTTATAAATAACACTTGCAAACCATTAATTTAATATAATAATTCTATATTAAATGCTATTTTTTTCCAGTTCACAACACAATCTGCTCTAATCTTTATTAGCTAGTCTATTTTGTACTTACTTCAAATACTCGTCTATAACCAGGAGTTACGGGTGTTTTCCGTGCTTTGTGCTCAGGATAAGGAAACGACCTTCTGCCAAACGTTTTGGTATCCCGATCTGTGTTTATTGTCTTTGTTTTTCTCTTATCACTCGACATTTTTTTTTGACCTTCGTCATTAATTTTCTTGTAGATTATTGTTTTGGCAGCACCGTAATGTGACTCATTAACGGGGGTACGCAAACTTTTATGATTGCGTATATTCAAATAACTTTTTACTTTATTTGACTTTATTAAATTCTGATCGTAATTGTTTATCTTTTCTTGTTTTCTAGATGCAGGATAATTAGTGTATGCGTCAGGTTCATCATTGTGACCACCCGTATTATCATGCTTACTAAAATAGTCATCTTTATGATGATGTTTTTTAGACAAGATCTGAATTAACTTTTCATCTATACCATTGTAAAATTCATCGCTGTAATTATCTCTACGATTCATATAATCAAACATTTCCTCTTCTTTATCACTCTGTACACTTTCATCTTCCAACTCGGCATCAGGTTTATGTCTCAAATAATCCGTTAATTTTTTAAATTCATCTTCTAATTCATCAGAGTCATATTGTGCTTTTGATTTTAGTGCCGCTTCATAAATTTTTCTCATTTTAAAATCAAATATTTTCCTTTCTTCGCCATCAAGTTCAATATCCTTCACTGCTCTTTCTAAATGATCAAGTATTTCCAAGAATGAGGTTTCTTCTTCTGTGTGGTCTGTATACACATCGTTAGCAGCCATTTTATTATAATAACCACTGTTTTTCCTTGGATCGTGCTCAACAATATTATCCTCCATGCTAGTGTAATGATCATAATGTTCTGCTGTCCCTTCATCACTGGCTGCAGCATTGAAGTCTTTCTCGCGCTGCTCACTTGAAATCGCTCTGCGATACCCATCCTTCCTAATATCATTTTTATGCTTTCTTAATAATTCACGTTCAGTCTCTGGATATACTTCGTCATCTGACATTTCATTTTCCTCTATCGACGTCTGGATGAAACTCGCGTTGCCGAAACTGTGAAATTAAAATACTAACAATAATCGTTTGTTATCATAGATTTAGTTTACAGGGTAGAAGGGACATAGACGCGCAACTAAAGCCATGAATTAAGCACATGATCCTGAACCCTGGCGTTAAAATTATTTCATCCGTAGTAAAGAATCATAGTTCTGCCATACATGTTGATCGCGTAAGTATTTTATTTTACTATGACAAACGGGCGTTTTTTTTTTGAATAACCACGAATATTTGCAGTGTAGGGGGGTTTCAGAATCATGCACTGAATCCACGATAACAGGTTGCGAGTCGATGTCCCTGTCGCCCTGTATACTAAATCTATATTTGTCGTAAAAAAAGGTTGACTATTAAAAGTCTGACACCAAGCAGCGTTGCTGTGCTTCGGTTTGAAAAGCATGGCTACTGGTGTTATAAGAGGCACGTAAGACATTTCAATTTTGTATCTGGAATGGCAATACCCATGAGATGCTTCTGCTTCTTCTTCTTCTTACATGTCTATAGGCAGCGGTGCCCATTTACCTACCAGCAGACGACGTCCGTCGTCGACTTGTAAAAAACAAATAAATGGAAAACTCACCTACGATGAAATTGCATTTCAACATCATTTTCTGGTTCATAAGAACCGTTGGGGGCATCATGTATTTCAAATATTGGCAGCACCATCACGTCCGGTTTACCATCGCAGATTCCGTTAGGGTCGTCACAAGGTTCCATCTCATATGACTGGCCTATAAGAAAGAAATAATTTAAAGTATTTTTTTTTATAGATAGATTTTTATATTTTTGCAATCTGTGCTTGCTTCGAGAACAATGGTTTTATAGCTTGAAATGAAATGTAGCAGCACTTGCGGCTATGGAAACAGTCATCTTTATTAATAATACATATTAAATTACGTACCATATTTATCCAAATTGAAATGACGCCATTGTATCTCTGAATCTGCAACCGAAAAAAAAAAAAAAAACTATACAACCTAATATAACGAAGATTCGAAGATTCGAATGACATTGTTTCGACGCACGCTGTTTCGAAAAACTTCGCGAGTGGTACGCCAGTTCGAAAACACATTTAATCGGAAACCGCTATAGCGAATGACTTTAACGCGAATACGCTGATGCGATTTTTTTTTAATGTTATTATTAATAATAATTGCCCTCCAGGCCGTATTTTCGCCATGGCGACCTATCTCGACGGAGACTAGCCTTCGGCGCCGGAGATATTTTATTGCACAAGTGTGTGCACAGACACAGGTGCACTCTCTCTACCCACACTCTTATTGAACTCTCACTCTTTAGAATGTTACGCTAGTACGAAAGTCATGGTATCGAAATGAACTGTTGCGTTAGCTTGTCTGGGAATCGAACTCGCCACCCAGTGATTACCAAGGACTACCTACGCTACGATGATAATACTGGCATTGAGCTAGTTTCCTATACCACTAGTTATGATTATTATTATTTAAAATTTCGCATGTCAGATGGAAAAACCCTAATATCACGAATACTTTCCACCTAACTAGGCGGAAAATAGGGTGGTTCGCTGAACGAAATAATCATTTTGCGTCTTCCGCGAACTCAAAACAGCGTAGAAGCATGGCACCGGCGATGGAATTGTTTAACGGACAATCGAAAACTTGGGTTATACAGCAGTATACAAACGCTCATTGACGAACAAGAATCCTATCTCCCATCATGACCAATGCTTGCGTTGTCTTCGTCAACCGTTTCTTAAGAAAGGACACGGGAGGACACTTCTATGTTTGCAATGAGAATATTCATCTAGATCTTAGAATACCCACGTCCAGCAGTTCATGAAACGCCACTCAAAGCTTTTCTTTAACTCTTATATAAAACACCACAATCCCCTGATTGCGGCGGCCGCTTGTTACACTCTCCCCCGCATTAGCAAGATTCGCCGACCATTCCCGAAGACGGTATAACCTTCCTCCAGAAGAGTAGTAGGGTATTAGTACCGTTCGTAAACAGAGAAACAGATGGCCGTCCATCCGTCCTCGCCGACGAGGCCGACCGCGACGCCCCAGTCCATGCCCACTCCAACCCTTGTTCGAGCCACTTGCTGCCCTCCCCCAGCGTCACCCTAAGCCCAGGTCCGCACCCCACAGTGGGTGCCCTTAGCATGTAGTCGCTTAGTTTATAATTTTTATACCCTGGCTGGAGGCTTTAATTTATTGAGGTAATCACAGGAAAGTCCACGACCGCCTAGGTTGACCTGCGAGAAGTCTTTCTCACAACAACAAAAGAAGAATATAACTATCCATAAAATTAAGAGAATTATGGGTAATATCACACAGACTCCGTCACCACCCCTACCACTACCACCACAAGCACTACTCACCACCTACAACTTTGATTTGTTGATGTATATACTTAAGGTAGTCATTAAAAAGTTAACTCAAAATAATATCTACTTCTCACTGCTCTTGTTTCCTAAATCCAAAGACAAGGCTTACTGTGTCTCATCGGGGTCGCGAGATCGATTTCCAGACAAAATAACGCATAGCGTAACATTGAAATTTTTTTTCGCATCAGCGTGTTCGCCATAACGTTATTCGATATAACGTTTTTCGATTCAATGTGTTTTCGAACTGGCGTAGGTTTCACTTGCAAAGTTTTACGAAACAGTGTGCATCAAAACAACGTCATTCAAATCTTCATATCACTCCCTAATACGAGTATAACATAACATCGCATTTCGCAAGTTGTCTTTGGGTCCCATGTAATAGTAGCAAGCCATTGTCAACCAGTCACAAATCCATTCGCTAGGCTTTGTTTACTACAGAAATTCATTAGCAATACAGATTTCAATAATGGTGCAATAATTAATATTGCCGAAATATTCAAAGCAAAAAGAGCAAATAAAATAATTCACAAATTCGTATACCACTACTTGATATTGTATAAATAACAATGTCAGAAAGTTATTAAAACATCGTCAATAAACATCGTGGCGCTACAATGGCGACATTAATTTAACACATGGTAGTGCTAGTGGCCAGTAACAATAAAAAATATTCGTGAAACACAAAATAAAAATAACAAAAAAAAAATAGTTTAGCAACAACAGTGTGTGTCTCACGGCTGCGCCAAAAAGGTTCATTTCAGCATTAATCAAATCGAATATCAAATCAAATCATTTTTATTTCAGGAATAAATCCATATTGAAATTAAACCAAATTACAAATTAATTAAAAAATAATACAAAAACTTTCATTATATTTTTTATTGTTACTGGCTACTAGCCTTACCCATGTGTTAAATTAATGTCGCCATTGTAGCGCCACGCTGTATACTAAGTGGAAAAAATACGCATTATTAAGGATAACTCAAAAACTACTAATCAGATCTTGATCAAATATATAAGGGACTACATGAAAAGCATCAGCTTTCAAATAAAAAAGAATTGTAGCGGTCTTAACATCGCCACATGCGAGCTATACACCATACTGACGTCACGCAAATCCTGCATCGCGCAAGCAGAGTTTACCGCGCGACTAGCATATATACAACGTCCCAACATTAACCGTCGGGCAGTTGCCCACCAGACACAGCACCCATCTGGTCGGAGGATCCTCCCTTTTCTATTGAGTACGAGTCAACTTTACACCCTGTTCCTCATACCTCTATAGAATCATCAAAATCGGTTCATCTAGAAAAAAGTTCTGAGGTAACACACATAAAAAAATAATTAAATATACAGTCGAATTGAGAATCCCTCCTTTTTTTGAAGTCAGTTAAAAACAGGAATGCTTCACAGCTCTACTACTACTGGGTACCGTAAATACAAAATTGCCGCATTTCTTAAACTCACTTTCAATGTTACCGTGGGTATCTTTTTCGCACAGACAGCCCTTGGAATCCCTGTAACCTTCAGGACAGCCACATTTTTCAGTAAAACCTGTGTCTGGTATCGGTGGGTCCGTGGTGTATACTGGTTGTGAATGCACCGGCTCATCCGACACGTTGCAGACTAGTTGAATGCTCTGAAAACATAAATATTCATGACTGGCTATCTATAATTTAAGTACTTAGTTTTGGAACTAGGCTAATAGATACAGCAATATTTTGATGCAGAGGAATGAGATGTCGTTACAACAGTTTTATGCATGAATGTGATCAGTTATGAGTAGAAAGACAACTGTTGGATTGTGTGAAATGGCTACAAAGCAGGTGACTACAGAGATGATGGCTTATAGAGATATATGGTGGAAGATGGCAACGCAGGAGGGTTGACATCAATAAATTGGGATAAACGGCAGGAGAAAGACAATATTGAGGTGTATCAATCATTCTTACGTTATAAATATGCTGTAAACCGCTACTCAACACTTGGGATCTCGTGTACGCTGATATGCCGCAGCCAATGTGAGTTGCTTTACCGCGGATTAGCTTCAGGTAACTTCGTGATCCCATGTCTGGAAGTCTGGCAACAAATGTTTGGTGGTCATTAACATCCACTACCTTGCTGAAGTGATCGAAAGAGCGAAGGGTTAGATTGCTACATTGGGCCAATATTGGATTTTACATTAGAATTTTTTAACTGCAGCTTGGTGTCTACAGTAGCCCCTAACACATAATGACAAAAAAGGCGAATGACTTCTGTCTTTACTTTCGGGTATACAAGCGAGATTTATGTTATACGCGTGTGATGTGATCCCCGTCACTGACACGGCCAGTCTCCTTCTTTTCTTGATTGATGCAAAAGACAAGTAAATGGAGATGCGGACTTAGCAACCACGCAAGGGCAATAGAGTAACGCCTGAATACTTCACAAAAGTTGGCATGGGTGCGGGCAGAATACCTCGTCGTGTGCCTGATAGCTGCTGGTCCCTTACAGATACGTTCGAGGGCAAGAGCAGTCGTCAGCCTGGTGCACCCTGGGTATGGACAATTATCTCTTTTTGAAAAAAGGGGCTGGGGTATTTTCAGATAGTGTACTGTCTGTGGCGAATTTCCGCGGGAGCAGAATGCGTCACGATGTTCTTCCACGTGTCCCTCTGATTAGGAGAGGGACAATGGAGGAATAAGGTTGGTGGGTCGATCGATCGGCAATCCTGATCGATCGGAGATCATCGATTGACATTGGATGTGACCCTGCCACAATGGTGCAGGCACACCAACGTGGCTGTCATTTCTCTCTCAAGAACAGTCTTGAGGAGAGAACTTTCGGCGTGTTCGCTGAATTGGGTTTGCCGGACAGCGAACCGAGGCATGCATAATGCCACCGTCGCCATCGAGTGTTTGGCTTAACCGCCCGGCCCAGAGGAAGGACACACCTAAGATAAAAAATACTTTGACGGACCCGGGGATCGGAATCGGAACTCCACAATCAACATTATATTTTTATGATTAAAAATAATTATCAGTCCACTTACATTTCCAACGTTGGGCATTTGTTGATGTCATTCGTGCTGATCAGTCTCTTAATTGCATGCAAAGACTTGAATGCCTTATCTATTGAAGACCTGATCTTTTCACTATTCAAGCCACGGTCTGTACTGTTACATGTCAAGAATTCCCAATTGGGGTGGTTGAAGTTGATCAGCGTTATAATCTGGCTAGGATTTGAGAATTTGTCTGTGAAATTAATAATAATAATATATCAACCTGTTTAATGTCCTGTACGCGTAGCACGACCACTGTTATCTTAACTCTATCGTCTCTCTCTTTCCCTCCCTTCTATCTCTTTTTATACGGAGTGACATTTATTTTCTTAATTTTTGAAATCACGACGTAAAAACATTTTACAATGATAAATTATTTTATTTCTATATGTAGATTTGTACAAACACTTTTACACGTCAATCATATTTTTTAAACTAGATGAAGTCGACATTTCCTATCTGACTACTCTGAGAAGAAAGGCCGAAAGAAACTCAGAGGTCACAGTCTCTTTTAAAATCTAGTCATAATCTTGGTCAGATCATTGTGAAGACTATGTAGATTGGTGTCTGAAATGGTGTTTTGAGGAAAGAATCACACAGTTTGAGTAGACCTGTCCAGTCACTGCACGCATTTGTCAATAATCATGCAGCTCAACTCAAAACTTAAGGAGCTCAACGATTCGACGAACAATACCAAAGAAAGGCCATTTGGGTAGGCCGCATAAATTACTCAAACTGCCAGGCCATGATTAAACCTAACTAAGAAAAAAAAAATGACCCACATAGTCCTCATATTCACAATAATTAAAATAATATGATACTTTTTACAGTAAATATTCATGTCTAAAATATGGCAAAATAATATTAAAAAATCGACATTCACTGTGTAAATTTATTGGAGCAGCTCAATCCCAAGCCTTTTTGTCCTCAATATAGTCTTTAACAGTGTACTAGGCTTTCTGGCAGAGTTTCCGCTTCACAAAATATTTGAATTTATTAAATATTAGAGCTTGAATGTGGCTAGGAAGTTTGTTATAAAAACATATACATTGGCATGTAAACGAGCCACCTATTTTCTTAAGCCTGGTTGTAGGAACAACTTTGTGTTTGATCTTAATATTTATATTATGGGTCAATCTTTCATTTTGTCTTCCGTTTCTATGGTGGCCAGGCAACGCGTGCAGTAAGTAAGGGTAACATCGTTAATTTGACCTCCCATAGGTAGTTGATAACTTACCAGTAGCTCTGCAGTTATCCTCCCTCAGACCAAGACACTGATCAGCTAATACTTGAGCTAAAGTGGCCAGTTCACTATCCCAATGCTGAAATACACGTACAATATTATAACTACAGATTTCTTTTATCAATACTTACAATCGAGAACCGCCGAGATCTACACCTTAAGTGAGATCTTCGAAGCATGAGGATGCTTCAACTGCACACTTAAACTTTAGCTCCCTAGTTGCCCTAAGAAACGAGGATCGGAATAGGCACCTGCACCTATAGTTAAATACCCTTCAAATAGTGGTAAATCTCCAGACGACATTTTCTAGAAGTATGTACTACTGAAGTCACTCAGTCTAGGGAAGGTAGGTTGGTTTGTGAAATAGAACAAAGCTCCCGTTTCAAAAGAACCTTATAATTCTGCTAGGATTTTTGTAGGACTGTTAAAAATATACCATTCTCATCATTCCATAGGCTCTTGGTAAGGGTTGCTCATTTTTTCCGGTTTCCTCGCCAGTGGTTAATTTCATTCTTATGCTGAAATATAAAATAAATCAATTTTAGATATCTGAAATTCTTGTTGGGTTACTTATACATAATTATTACATTGACAGGGAAAAGCATCCGCTATCTATCAAACAATTCACTAAGGTCTAATGTCATTCTCCTGCCTTTATCTCAATTATTCGGGGTCGGCTCAACATGTCATTATTCCCATACTTCTTTATTAGTCGTCATCTCGGTAGTCACCCCCTTTTTAGCCATATCATCTATCACACAGTCCATCCATCGTTTCTTTGGTCTTTCCCTGTTCGTGTAGCCATCCACATTCATACTCAAAACTTTCCTCACAACATTTTCCTGATTCCTCCGCATCTCAATTTTATACCAGGATAGCCGATTTCCATACAACTTTTCAGTCACCGGTGTCACTTTCAGACTTTCTACTATATACTCGTTTCTTATTCTATTCATTCGCGTAACACCATACATCATTCTTAGCATTATTAAGGTTTATGATAACAAAAATACTTACTTATTAACTCCTTCCAGTATTTGTTGCACCATTTCAGGAGTTATCGACACCTTCACATAGTTTTTGCAAAGCTGTCCTACAATACGGCGCTGCAATGGAAACAAATGGATATAAGGTAGACAAATAAATAAATTGTGTGAACAAGAAAACAGATCAGACAGATCTCAAAGTAGAACTGAGACCATGTTTGGTAGCCTCAATAAGCACTGAAGAACGATGTTACTTACATGATTATAGTATTGGCAAATAACATGGCTTCCCTCTATGCAATTTTTCATTTTTGGACAGTAATTGGACACATACAACGTGTTCTGTGACATGGAGTCGAGAACCAGTGAACATCTTGATAACTTCAGTATGATGAAAATTAGGATAGCCTGGAATATTAGCGGTAAATTAAGGGTAAGGTCAGCCCATATACGGTTCTTAGAGGTTGCTGGGAAACATGCCTCTAAACCTCTAATTCCATCTCGCTTGAATTGTGGAAAATCAAGGACTTAACAAAGAAAGAGACTATCTCTTTTTTTACCTGGCATTCCTCCTCGTTTTTATTATCAGCTACATACTGTAGTATCATTCTATCTACTAACAAGTATGTTTTGCAATCACAAATATTCGTCTAGCAAGAATAACGTGATCCGTAGATGCTCGAAAAATACCTTGATATATTGGTCCTAGCTCTGTTTATTGTAAAGTTTTAGAAAAATACTTACATTTAAAATCATTTTTGATAAACCCTTTTACTATAGTTTTAACATTTGATTAAACCAGCACATGGCATTATCTATGCTTTCCTTGGTCGACGTGTACACGTTCATTCATAGCAAATTCAGTAAAACGGTTGCTATTATTTAAAATATTTTGTCCATTTATATATAAAATTCTATTTCACTTATTACTAACAGTAAAATCGTTTTTGTTGTATATTAATTCAATATTATTTTTAATGTTATCATTAATACTTATTTTTATAAATAATTTTTACTTAATTTAATGTTTCATTTAACGTTGACTCTTATTTCCTAAAACGTTTCACTTCTAATTTGCGTGATTTGCAGTTCCTTTGTGTTTTCCGTTATATTTTTATTTTTCTTTATCGCTTGAAACTGTGTTCATAACACACTAATCGAACAATCTTTTTTTTCTTAGCGGAAACCGATTTTGTTCCTATTCTTTGCTTTAGTAATTAGGACATGTTGTGTTTTTGTAGGTTTTTAACAATAATTTTGTAGCTTTTGTTATGCTTTTTTGAATTGCTGATTTTATGACTTGGGTGGCTTGGTTATATATAGTAATATATGCTACAGTCTTCTTTTTTTCGAAACCAATCACGCTTCAACATTATCTTCATCTTGCTGTCCTAGTCCCAATGTTACATATGGTCTACGCTACACGTTTTCTTCTTCATCAACCATCATCAACCAACCATCACTATCAATCATCACACCATCACTTTAATATCATTCTTCACACAATCAATCCATCTTAAAAGGTAAATAGGTGCATGCACGTGAAGACCCTCTCACATTCATCAACATTTATATTCATTAAGAGAAGGATATAAAAGTGATGAGTAGTGTGAAACGCATGTGAATCATGCGTTTCATTCCTGCTCATTACATGTCCATTCCAAGACAAACGATCCCCTTTCAGCTTTTCTGTCACTGGCGCCACTTTCAAACTTAATTTCAATTTTTTTACTTTATCATTCTCGTTATTCCACACATCCATCTCAACATTCGCATCTCCGCTGCATGCAATCTTTTTTCACCTGTCTACTTCACGTCCTAACCTCAACGGATGAGAAACAATTTATACTATGAGAGTCGTTGTCTTGAACGCCTGCATGTAGATCATGATAATTCTGTATTATCTCTGCTTAGCGGACACTGAATCTGTTAAGTGGCATTGATATAGATGGATAGGTACTGAATTGAATTTTAAAACTTTCTGCTGGAAGCTTTAAGCTTTTTGCTTCTTCTTCAGCTAATGATCCAATCTGGTCTTGTCTTGTTTCTTGTCTTGCGCCACTCTTTAGTTTAAATATACATAAATACGTTGTGGCTAAGTAATAACAGCCGCACGGGTCGATTGACCAGGTTAAGCTACGCTTGCCGCGGTTGGTCCGTGGATAGGTCATCATCTTTACATACCAAGACCCCTCCTTGCTTTGGAAAGTACGTTAACCTGTTGGTCCTGGCTGTCATTCGTGGAACTTTGACAGTCGTTACGGGTCGTCATAAGTCCGAAAATCTGACAAACTGTCTTACCAAGGGGTATCGTATTATCCAGTAACTGGGCAGTGGAGGTCAGATAGGGACAGAGGCAGTCGTTCAATGTAAAATACTGGTATTCAGCGGCATCTGGTACGACTGGATTCCGACCCTAGCATATTTGGGAAATAGCTAGGCATGTGATACAGAAATAAGAAAAAAAAAACAATTGGAATAATAAACAAACATTATGTACGGGGGTAATGGATTGAAACAATTTAGAAAGTTAATTTGTAGATAAAGTGGGTATGTTTTATTTTTAGTACAAACAATGCTCAAAGAAATCCAATGTTTGTAAGCTGCATTTATTTAAATTTACCTATAAGCTACATAAATCTGTAAACCACATTTAAAATGTGACTTAAAAATAAATTAAAAACTTCTTAAAGTTGAATGGTAGCTGAATATCTTACGTATATTGTAAAAGCACAAAGTAATTCTAGAATAAAAAATCTACTCAGTTGATACATCATTAAATTAACTTTATTAGCGTAGTCTATAAATCATTATTTAAGAGTGTATCTAATCCCTGCATTATCAAAATCCATGCAAAAACCTCGCTCGCTCTGGCATGTAGAAATTGTCAGCTGGCGATTTTGATCTCGACCGTGAGCTCTCTCGATTTTTTGTGTGCATCCGTCGCAGCGATCGCTCGTTTTTGGACTGAAATTTTAATTTAAGTTAGTAACAGATTCATTGGATATTTTACCAAGAATATACAAAACATTGATAAAATACACTCGAGAGCAATGAATCCGGGTCACTTAAAGAATGTTAAAAATCTCGGAAACTAAAAATGATAGGTTAATGCAATAAATTGTATTTAATAGACAATGTAATACTCCTTAAATGAAAGTAAAAAAAATATGAGTCACCATACATTTTATTAACACAAAATTACATAAAGAAAAAAACTGCTGATCTCTCCTTAAAACAAAAATAGGAAACATTAAATTTTTGAACTTTATTACGATTTTCTTGAATTTTAATACTTCGTATTGCCTCCTCGTGCTTCCATTACTGCGTTTACGCGGTTTGGCATGCTGTACACCAAGTTCCTTATACGATATTGGGGAATATTCTCCCATTCCTCTGTGAGAGCAATTTTGAGCTCACGAAGCGTGATTGGGGGAGGGTTTCGTTGTTTTACGCATCTGCCTAGCTCGTCCCAAGCATGCTCGATCGGGTTGATATCCGGGCTGCGCGCTGGCCACTCCATACGAGTAATGTTCATCTCTTGAAGGTAGTCATTCACAATCCTACCTGTATGAGGTCGGGCATTGTCATGCATAAATATAGCATCCTCACCTAAATTGACCATAAATGGACCAACGTGATCATTGAGGATTTCTTCCACATATCTTACGCTAGTTAAAGAGCCGTTTTCTATGATCACCAGCTCTGTGCGACTTTCAGAAGAAATTCCGGCCCACACAAGTACAGACCCACCACCGTAGGCTACTTTTTCTTCGATGCATGCTTGCTTGAATCTTTCCCCTGGTCTTCGATACACTCTGTGTCTTCCATCGTGCTTGTAGAGCATAAATTTTGATTCGTCGGAGAACATAACTTTTGACCAATCTTCAATACTCCAATTTACGTGGCTCTGGGCATATCTTAGTCTTGAAAGACGATGCCCACGCTCCAGTTTAGGGCCGTTTGCAGGTCTAAGGGGTTTTAAGTTAGATTCAGCAAGCCGACGTCTTACTGTCCATGCACTTGGGTTACTTCCTCCGAGGCGTCGAAACTGATTTGTGAGTTCAGTTTCTGTGAGAAAGCGATTTCGAAGCATGGTGTTCACCAAGTATCGGTCTTCTCGTGCTGTGGTACACCTGGTTCTGCCCGTTCCTGGTCTGCGTAGGTTAGAACCAGTTTCTTCGTAACGTCGGAGAACTCTTTGTACTGTTGACAGCGACACACCGACAGTCCTGGCTGTATCGCGCTGACTCCGGCCGGTTTCCAGCATTGTAAGTATTCTGGTGCATTCTTCAGGCGTAAGCGACATAATTTCAGCTTGAATAATGAATATAGAGCACTATCAACATGGTTTATGTACCCACATAAATGACAGATTACAAACAAAAGCAAAACCAAATGCTGTAATTTCGTAGTTCCATCTTCGAAAGTGGCCCTTTTTCAAATTTGATTTTTTTATGATATAACTTTACAATAACTAAGAAGTTTTAATACCTTCATTTAAGGAGTATTACATTGTCTATTAAATACAATTTATTGCATTAACCTAGCATTTTTAGTTTCCGAGATTTTTAGGATTCTTTAAGTGACCCGGATTCATTGCTCTCGAGTGTATAAAGAACGTTTAACGGAAATGTTGTATGTATTTAAATAAATGGCGTTAAGAATGTTTAAAAAAATTGTTTGGCCTCATCATTGCTTGTCGTCAGTTGGGATAGTGGTCAAACGCAAGCCTATCAATAATACAAAAATAGAATCTCCCAGCTCAAAATGATTAATTTTAAAATCACACAAATTAACATCTTATCAAAATTATTTAAATTCTATGAGGCACATTATCCTCAATGTTTATTACAGGAATAACTGGACTCTCCACTAAAGATGAGAGTTTCTACAAGAAAGATTAAACAAAGATGTGGTCGCTAAGTTTTGTATCAAAATAATCCGAGAACTTATTAGCAGCTACCTCTAGAGTAATGTTACGCCCAAACTTACACCACGAAAAATTTATGGTGAGACTGACGATCTACTGGTTTAACTTAAGGTGGAACCTTCAGGGTAGCCCGCGAAATTAATTTTTTCTTACGTTTTTTGAAATTTGCAGGTCAGTATCAGGTTGTATGTCGATCTAAATATGATTTGCGGCCGTTGCAAATATTTATTTATAGAATTATTATCACAAAAGTTCATATTACCCTTTAGATCGACTATTTCATTAAAACTTGACATTTGAGGCCAATTCTAACTCCAGGAGTTGTATTGCTGATTCAAATGATTATAATTCTGTAAAGCCATATTTGTTACGGCCGCGAATCATATTTTAATCTACATATAACCTGACACTGAGCTGCAAATTGCCAAAAACGTAAGTAAACTTGAATTTCGTGGGCTACCTTAGCGCGTCCCCCTTAATACTATATTATTAGTAATAAAAGTAGTACTCGTTTTAGTAGTAGTAGTTATGAATATGGAAAGGTTGCCGCTACACGTTTTATAGTAAAAAATTAAAGCTCGCAAATAATAATGACTAATGTGAAGTTTTAACACGTAGCGGAGGTTCATTTATATAAATTATAAGTTAGTCGCTTTTCGTGTGTATCTGTATGACGGCGTTATTCTGCTCAACAACGCAACTGATTCTGATGCGGTTTCACTATCTTGTAAAGAATTTATTCCAGAAAATCTACGTAAATAATACATTAGTATTAAACTTGCATATAATAAAGTAATTTCGACGTTTTGTCAAGTCGTAAAAACCGTGCAAAGCAGAGTCGAGCAGGTTGCCAGTCTTTAATAATAAAGTGTAGTAAATTTAACTTACGTCATTGTTACCCCTGTTTTTCCGGTTACGGAGCTTTTTTCTAATATTATCTAGTTTATCTTGGTAATATTTTCTCCTTTCAAGACTTAATGGATCATTGTGATCATTGTGTGTATTTAGGCTTTTAACTCTCTTCCTATGTTTTCTTTCGGTTCTTTTTCTTTTTTCGCGATCTTTGGCTATCATAGGCATATCGGGAATACCATGATTAGGTTTTATGTCTTTATATCTATAATTTCCAGGTGTGGTGTCTTCTTGTGTGTCTAGTGAATTATGTTCGAATTCCCTAAAGACAGCTCTGTCAGCCACATATTTAATCTTACTTCTAGAAGCAGGCTCGTTATCATCATATTTTCGATCTAAATCGTAGTTATGTTGATGATGAAAATTATCACTGAATTTATATTCGTGATCTAAATGATTTTCACTGTACTTTTTATTTATGTTTTCGGTATATTTGCGATCTAAATCATCCATGTGTTTCTGATCTATGTCACCGTACTGGTGATCAAAAGTTTCCTTGTATCTGTGATCATAACTGTCCCCACTGTGGGGTTTCCTATCCCCATCCCTGAAAACATCCATGTTATTATCGTTATACTTTTTTTGGTCAAAACTATCTATGAATTTATTCTTCCATTTATGACCCTGGATAGATGGATTATAATTTTTTACTCGTCCGATTCTCTGGTCAACTTTATAACGAGATCGTTGTTTAGGTTCTTCTGTGACTATGACGTGGTTGTCTTCTTCGTGGTCGGGTTCAAGCTTGTCCCTAATTTTTGTTTCTCCAAAATCTATTTCGGGAGCTTCTGTGTCAACAGTACTTAGTAGAATTGGTTTTGGAAATTTTAAAAGTGCAGCTTTGCCAACGATTGAACCGTAAATTTTTCTTATTTTGGCATCAAATAATTCTTTTTCGTTGCCATCGAGTGCAATATGCTTCACTTCTCGCTCCAAAGTATCTAGAAGAGATAGTAGTTTGTTATCATTGTCGTCTTTAATATCGACGTCCTTGTCATTATAGTTGCTGTTATTTTTTTGACTCAAGTACTGATTGAAGTTTATTACTGTTTCTTCAGCATTGTTTAAACCATTATCAGTTACCACTGCTTCTGTCTGTGCCTTTTCTTCTGTGAATGGTATTGATTCTTCTTTTGGCTTATTTTGTTCGTGATTGCCACTGAATATTTTATATCCTGGACGACTTTTTAGATAATCATGGACTACTTTACTTAAATTAGAAAAATCTTTTCTTGGTGCAACATCTTTTTTAATAACTTTTAATGGCGCAGGCATACTTCTTCTTTTCGGCAGTTGGAATTGGGCTACTCTTGTAAATAAACTAGCTTTCTGAAAGAAACGATATTAAAATGTTATCAGTTGTACACAATAAACATTTGTATTATTGGTTTTCTAAAACCAATAATCAGTTTATTCTAACCGTTTGTGATCAATACAAATGGTTATAAAAACTGCTTTGGTTGTAATAACTAACTCTTCCATTCTCGAATGAATAATGAATTCTTTGTGGTACATCTACTTTAAGCAAGCAAGCAATGCAGTGAGAGAGTGGTGAAACGCGTTCCCATATATTTAAAAAACAATTGAACTAAGATATTATTCAATTCATCAGCAAAGTGAGGTGAATGATAATAATCGCTACACATTATAAACAATTTCAAAATTTTCTGACTGCTTTTTCAGTTAATTTACTGCTATACTTATTTTATTCTTATAAAAAAACCAATATTACCTTCGTCTTTGGACGGTGTATCGGTGGCAGTTTCGGTAGCAGTCGATTTCTCTTGTCTTGAACACGCACCGACGCAGAAGCAGTTAGTCTTGGTTTCTCATGATCCTTTTGTGTTAAAGCATACTCGTGTATTGCTGGAGGTGGTGGTGGTGGTATTCTCGGCGGTGGAGGTGGTGGGGGCGGTGGTGGTGGGGGTCGAGGGCGCGGTAGGGGACGCGCCGGGGGCAAAGGCCGAAGTGCTGGAGATTTCCGAGGTGGCGGAGGCGGCGGCGGCAGCGGCGGCGGAGGCGGCCGAGGGGGTGGTTTAGGTTTCGGACTGAAACGGAATACTGGTGCTTCTTGCTTTTCTCTGTGAAAAAGACTACAAAAAATACATATTTATCCTATAGGCACACAATAGTACCTACAGAGATAGTCAGTTAATGCAAGTATAGGATAGGGCGCTTTTAAAGTACACGCCTTTTACATCGTTCTCACAAATAAATATATATTCAACATTAATGATGTAACAAACATGTTATAACAATGTAATTTAAAGAAGTATCCATAGAGTTTCTTGCCCGTTCTTCGCCATAGGAAGGTTGCCCATTCCAAAGCGTAATGGGCACTACGCTTTGGAGTTGGCAACTAGCTTAATTTTTTTGAATGACTGACTATTTTGACAATTTAAAAGTGCCTGTAAATGGTTTAATTGCAAAAATACTTTGAGTTTGAGTAATAAAAAGGAGGATGAGTCATATGCTCGACGTAGAGGGAGTGAAACCAAGAAAACTCAAAATCCGACAAAACGGGAATCGGATCGAGAATCCATAGAAAATCATCATTCCCTCTACGGAATGATGTCTTTTTACCTCAAAATTGATCATTGTATGATGTAGAGACTGACAATGGTAAGTGTATCTTAGAAAATTGTGAGTATAACTCATCATCAACTTCCTGCCCTTGTCCTGCGGAGTCTCCTAACACAAGCATCCTCTTGCTTAAAAGGTGATCTCCAACTCATGTGTGTAAAGCATTTTATGTAATTGCAATAAACATATTTTTTTTTTGTTCCATGTTACTGGTGGTTAACGGAACACGTTTTAATCTTTCATTCTCCACGGTGAACCGTCACGCTATCTTATATGAGTATATCTCATGAAATATAAATATTTATTGTAATAATGCTTACGTATTATACGACGGTGCTATCGATTCTGGTGAAGACGGATTACGTGCTCGTTGCCATATAACATCCTACGAAAAAAGAGGAAAAAAAAATGCTAGAAATGTGATGCGGTTTCATTAGAGAATCAAGATCATTTAGAGAATTTAAATCGTGAAAATATTGCTAAAAACCGTGTGAAGCAGTGTCGAGTCGCTAGCTATTAATAAAATATGTATTTTGTAGAATAGTGACCTTTCCCGTGATTTGTGGTGACAAAAGAAATGATTATCATTATAAACATTGGTTCTTCAGTTGCACATTGGTGGAAATATAGACACTTTATATGATAAAACAAATTTGAAAAAAAAAAATGAAGATATCAACCGTGACGCTATCGTTCATTCCCTTTTCATTCATTTCTGTACGGTGTCATCGCCGTACATTATTCTGCTTACTCTGTAACCTACTTTAGGCCGACGATGCGCGTCATAATTTAGCATAATAAAATACCATGACTAACGATTTAAAATATAGCGAACTTATAACTGTGTAGCTATCAACAACTGAGAGAAATAATCGCCTTCCACTCTAGTACTCTCACTTAATCTTAACTTAACTACTTAGTGCATCTTAGTGGGACGTGTTTCTATATACTAACTGAACTTACAAATCTTCACGATAAATCAGTGTACGGAGTTAACTACTACAACCTGTACAATTTCATCCCTCTCATAATCAATTCATCTTTTCTTTGGTTTCCATTCATTAATATTATAGCCATCAGTCTTTTAGTCACACGCTACTACTCATACTACTCGTGTGTTGGATCATTAAGTTCCCTTCAAAATGGTTGAGTTGAATGGTGCTGATCCATAGGTCATGTTCGTGAACGGGCGCCGTCAGTAGGGACTAGTCATCTCTTGGCTGCCACGGCTTTTTTTAATTTACATTTTTGAATTGTTTTTGTTTTATCTTTTTTATTATGGACGCTTTTAACGTGCACGTCTTTCTACATCGTTCTCACATGTATAATTTCAACAGGAATGATGTAATTTTTTTTTTTTTGTAACTACTTAAATGTTGATTTAAAAGAGTGTCCATGGAGTTTCTTGCCCGTTCTTCTCCATTGGTACCTATTACGCTTTGGAATGGGCAACTAGCTTAATTTTTCTGACTGACTGACCCCTTGACAATTCAAAAGTGCCTGTAATTGGTTTATTTGAAATGAATGCTTTGAATTTGAGTTTGACTCATTATCATACTCTCTTTGCCCGTGTCCCATGTTTGGCGTAACACTTTTTCTTCTTCCGTTCTCCCCTGTCAACTTTCACGCTATCATTCACTCCCTTCTCATTCATATCATTCCTCACACGCTATTACTAATAGTTTTGTAATAAAAGTTACCTCTCCCTCTTTTTCATGGATAAAGTCAAACATCTCCCCCGATGATCGTGCACGTACGTGATTTAAACTGCCTTGTCTTTCATTAATGTCACTCGTATTGTCAATTCTGGAAAATGAAAAAAAAAACTTATTAATATTTAGTAGGGTTATGTTCTTTTCAAATAATATTTTGTTCTGCAAGATTTATATAGAATTGAATTAAGGATGTGACAAGTAAAATTGGGCTAAGTAGTTGAATTGTTTAAAGTAGATGGTAAGGTTAGACTATTAAAATAGGCCCTTACCTTTGCAAAATAAAATTCTTCAATGGATCTTTTATTTCTTCAGCGATTTCGTATAACTTTTCAGGCGGTGCGTCCTCCATCGTAAATATGGGCAACAAGACTAGCGTAGGATCACAATTATTCGCAGACGGTTCACTTAAAGGACACGTAGGTTCCGGTACGGAACCTGAAAAAGAAATGCGTCAACTAACTTGACTGAATATCTGGTCTAGTGGTGGCAAGCGTGACTGCTGCCCTTGGGGTTCTTTGTTCGGCAAAGTGTTATACAGTTTTTCTACAAAAAAAATGCAGGGCAGTCTTTGGGGACTGCCGATAGAAGTGAAAACTAAGCAACTTGTGACTTGTAGCGTCGAGCTATTAGATTATCATTTTTGAATTATTTTTGGTTGGTAAAGAAGTGTTAATGACCAATTTAAACTTTAATCCTTGATCATAAACACTTCTTTATAAACCAAAAATAATTCTAAAATAATAATCTAATATACACAGTATACATATAGGTCATGGAAAGCGTGCGGTGACGATGACGCGAGTTCCATGATTTTTGTTCACAGAAAAAGTGCTCAACGCGCCTAAAGAAGTTTTCACTTCAAAAATTCGTGGTTGTACTCCGGAGTTTGGATTCCTGATCATATCCAAAGTTATTTGGGGACCGCAAAGCATTTCAACATTTTTATTTTTTAGCCGCCATCCTAGAAGTAATGGAGGTTGCCATTCTAGCCATAATCTTTAAAGAGTTTAAACAAGTCGTTTTTCGTGTCTGTGTGACCGCTAGATCTTCTAAACTATACAATGCATTTGGACGCGATTTTCACTATCATTTATTTAGAATATTTGTCCCGGAAAGTTTATATGTATAAACATACACGATACATTTACATTCAACTTAGATTTTGCAAAGAAATCTCGATGTTCTCGATGTGTGTCGCTGAAAACCAGCGGGCTGGGGGCTCTGTCTCGCATAGGGTCGTAGCATTATGCTGAGCGATTGCCGTTTTGTGTGGATGTGACGCATATTTCCCCCCAACTCGTTCTTTTTTGTATTTGTGTGTTTTTTCTTTGCGTCATTTTTACCGCAAATAAACGTATTTTCTTTCTTTCTTTCTTCTTTATATTTTTATATGTCGCCATTGCGCCCGTGCGATGTAAGGGTGGGTTGCTAGAAAGGTAATGAAAAATAAAATACTCACGCGGTGGGCTCTTCACTTCGTTGCAGAGGCAGTCAGAATCTTCCTTGGAGCCAGGAGGACAACCGCACTTAGAGCTGAACCCCTGGCCGGGTATAGGAGACTCCGTCTCGTAAGAGTGCGCTCCCTTGCGAGCTCCGGCCGAAAAGTTGCATATTACTTGAATAGACTGCGAAAGAAGATAGAAAATGTTATTTTTTCTCAAATATAATTTATAATTATGTATTTAAAAAAAATATTAATCATAATCATAATAATTTTTTGTGTGTGTAACATAGGTGGTGAATACAGTTCATAGGTCGTTATGTTATGCCAAGAGGCGTACACATAAATGCATGCGAAATAAAATATTGATGATGCGAGAAATAAAAACAAAAATCAATCAATGCATACATATATAACCATAAATTACATTAAGTCACAATATTCAATTAAAAATTGTTTTCCAGTCAAATAAATATGTAAGTCTATATTAATTTATCATTTAGACATCCATCAGTCGTCTAATAACATTTTTCAATTAATAACAGTTTTAATTTTTTTTTGAATTCTGTAACATTCATATTTTACGTATATATTAAATAAGTTTTTTTTTTTATTTGTTATAACATGGCAAACAAACCGGTGAACGGTCCACCTGAAGATTAGTAGTCACCTGGTCGGATGACGATACAGCAGCCGATCTAAATTCTGTACAAAATATGTCACCGTGGAAACTTAGGTAAAGTTGACTTAAAGTGTCTGTCTTTCTATCCGCTGCTAGGGTTTCACACTATTGACTTTGAATTGAGATTTATACAAAACTAGCTTTTGCCCGCGGCTTCGCCCGCGTGGAGATCAGAAATTATCCCACGGGAACGTACCTACTACCGGGGTAAAAAAGTATACTACATGTTAATCCGGGTTATAAACTACTATGTGTTCCAAATTCCATTCAAATCCGTTCAGTAGTTTTCGCGTGAAAAAGTAACGTACATCCACCCATTCATCCATCTATCCTCACAAACTTTCATATTTATAATATTAGTAGGACGGACCAGCTAATGGCCACAGGCCATGGGCTATTCGATAGTTTTCCATGCAATAACATAAAAAAGTCTTATTCTACGTTCAACATATTTTCGAAAGATGTCGAGGTGTGAGGTGTCGGTCGTCAACGCTGGCTGTCGTTGAAAACCATCGCTGGGGCTCTGTCTCGCATAGGGTCGTAGCATTATGCTGAGTGATTGCCGTTTTGCGTGGATGTGACGCATATTTTCCGCCACCTCGTTCTTTTCTGTCTTTGTGTGTTTTTCTCTGCGTTATGTTTACCGCAAGTAAACGTATTTTCTTTTTTTCTTTTAGTGAATTTTACAAAATAGCACTGAATCAAGCTTCACTTACATTGTGGATTCCTTGCCGGTGATTCTCGTAGTAAACATATTCGGAGTACCCAGACATACCGCATCCTATGTGCGTGGCTGGACCGTGGATCATATCTAGGTACAGCCGACCTAGCTGGTTGGTTGGCGTTCTGGGGATAAAGATAAAAACAAAGTTATTATTAAAAAAATAAAGAAAGTAAATATGTTCATTTGCGGTAAACATGACGCAGAGAAAAACACACAAATACAAAAAATAACGTAATCAAAATTACAATAAACAAAAAAAAATACAAACAAACAACACTCCTGTTTGAGTAAACAATCACTTCCACCCCTAATCAGCCTGCCACCCAGGTTGAAATCAGACTGCTGTCGGAGTCTTATGATCAGAGATCGGATTTTCGGATGCATATTTACCTAAATTTAATTTTTAGCTGTGAAAGTAGGGAAGCGACTTCTTAAAATATTATTTATTAAAAAATAAACCACGGGATTCATGGATTGCATAACTATTCAATTGCATATTTATATAAAATTAATGTTTAACCCCCGATGCATAAATGTGTATGTAGAGTGTAAAAGGAGGGGCAGTGTGTTAGATAGAACAAAAAAAAAAACTATACAAAAGCGCATTCCATATTAGCCAACGTCTCAACTTTAGGTGAATATACATCCGAATATCCGATCTCTGCCTATGATGTTCCATACATCATACACAATGACACAATTTGTGTCGATGGCGTGCAACGTCGATCGACCGCGGTCTGGTTGCACCCTAAAGGCAGTGTGTATTAATTGATGCTAAAGAATTTTCGAGGCAGGCAGGTAAAAGGGAGGCGGAGGCGTATACATTAAAAACCTCACACTTATTAGGTTATATTTGTTTTAACGAGGAATTGACCCTTAAAATATTGGTGTTAGTCAAACATTCTACTAACCTGGTTTTTATTATTGTCGGTAGGTAAACTCTATAGTTTGTCTCAGAATTTATTTTTAGGGATCAATCAATTAGGAAATGCCAGCGCCATCTAGTTTTAAAATATGGACCATAATTTACGTGTAAAGGTGTCTTAAAAGATCTACTAGCAGAAGTAAGCATTATATCATTTAATTTCTATATAAAGACTGGAAAATGAGTGAACTATTTTTATTAGGCAAGTTAACCCAGCAAGAAGTCCCATCTGATTTACTGCAACCCCTGTCAATGTCAGAAATAAACTAGTTTATGGTTCCTTATCCGGACGAAGTTTATGCCCGTTTTCAGTAATTTCAAGTTTAGCTGAGTGTAGTTAGGTAATGGTGCGATTATCTTGTCGCAAAATTCTCTAAACTGACTAAAAATCACTAAAATTTAGTTTTCCTGTCAAACGTCGATTTCCCATTCTGAAATAGACTAAAGTGACATAATAACTATATTTTAGTTTGACAGCACTAAGATGGCACTGAGTTAGTAATTTAGTGAAAACGGCAATTTTGCTATTCTGAATTTGACGTTTCTCACCAATAATTTGGTTGTCTAACTAAATCTGACTATTTTTAAACGCGATTAAAAAGGTGTGGAATATAATTAGTTGTCGTGAACTAAAATTCACTACAACACCTCGACTTCAGGTGTAAAAACAGTACTGTATCTGTTTTTTATTTTATTTTGCATATATCTCGAAAATGGTGTGTTCTATCGCAAAAATAATTAAAATTTCGACCCCCCTACATGTAAGTATGATTTTTCATTTTTTCCATACAAAAAGTAAAAAATTACATATAAAACACGTCGAGACTGCCCCCGCTACGCGCCTGCGGCTCTAAAAACGAAATCATGGAGTAGGGCAAACAAGTACAACGTGGAGTCGCGATTGCCAAATTAAATTTTAATTGCGTAAAAAATATTTTTAAATTTAGTGATAATTTTTTGCAGAATAGCTTTAAGGTTCTCATAGCCAAAAGTAAGGAATTTTAGTGATAGTTTAGTTAGCTTAGTTTGGTGTACTTACAAGAGAATCGGCACCATGTCTAACGTAAACAGACCCATAAGCAACCACTACTATTTCACCATTCGTGTTTCAAAAGGTAACATATGTGAGCGTCGAAGTCAAAAATTTTGACAGTTATTTGTGGTTTTTTAAGTGCTGGTAATTTGTTAGAAGTCTGTTGGTAGCCAACCCGAAGGGAAGTCTAAGCATTATGCATTGGCGAATCGGTTTGTAACTTTAGCGATCGGCTAAAGGCTGCTAATTTTTTTAAGTAACTCTTTAATATCTAGCTATCGACATATACATTTGGATGTCAGTTAGTGTTAGCAGTGGTGGCCCAGTGGTATCGGCCCCGACTTACGAGTTGTAGGTCATAGGTTCGAATCCAGGCAGGCGCTTTACTTTGTGGAAATAATTTGATCACCACTGGTCTTAAAACGGTGAAGGAAAATATCGTGAGGAAACCGGCATGTCCTAGAACCAAAAATTCGAAGACGTGATATCTACCAACCAGCACTGGGCCCTCGAGGAGAAGAGGCCTGTGCCCCAGCAGTGGGAACATTATAGGATGATTAAGATATTATGCTAGTGTTCATAAAAACGAGTATGTATTAGTGGAATATAATATAATAATACCCACCTATGATAAACAAAAAATAACTTACGCACTCCAATCAGGATAAACTTTGACCATGTGCTCTGTAACTCCAGCCTTGTGCCCATACCAGGACTTCAGGGATTGAGTGATGGCATACACAAGTTTGGCAGTCGTCACTCCAGAAGTTGGGCTTATCCCCTTCACCTTGGACATTGGTTGCCAATCTGGGAACGAAAACCGGACTAGGCCAGCCGTTTGACTGGGATTCGGGAATCTTTCTGGAAAAGAAAAACAGAAAACAAAAATAACCAGTGCGCAAACTGTAGCTATAAGTTCAGCACATGATTCTAGACCGCGCAGAAATTAGAAAAAAAAAAAAAAAAACGCGTAGAAATTTTCGTGAGTTATAAAAAAAAATGGCTGTTCCATACATTTTGACCGCGTAGGTATTGCACTTTTCTATGAAACAGCAGATTTTTTTTTTTTGTTAACCTACTAAAAATTATATTAGTCTATTAAATTCTATTTACTCGTATACTTTATTGTACATTGAATGGTAAGACAGGTCATATACTCGTGCCACATATGTTAAGCCTTTTCCCAACTACAAAGAAAAGAAAGAAAATACGTTTATTTGCGGTAAACATGACGCAGAGAAAAACACACAAATACAAAAAGAACGAATTGGGGGAAAATATGCGTCAAATCCACGAAAAACGGCAATCGCTCAGCATAGTGCTACGACCCTATGCGAGACAGAGCCCCAGCGCTGGTTTTCAGCGACAGCCAGCGTTGACGTGATGACGTCAACCAGTGCAGCATACGAAAATATAAAAAAAACAAAAAAAATAAGAACTAAATTAAATACACTAGGTATACCTAGTACTAAATGTTTATATAAACATAATATTTATAAAATGGTAACATTTTGGGCAACGACTCATGCGCCGCCGGCCTTTGATAATCTGTGCGCGCAGCTGTCATAAAACTATAGGTTTGACATTTTGACATACTGATTACGCAATAAACACAGACTACTTAGAGATACTACGGCAATAAATAATATGGCGCATTAGGTACCAAATGAATGTAATGACTGGAATTATATTAAAAACTACAGGATGTATTTGTATTGACTAACTATGTTAGTGTCGGCTTTTAGTCTAACCGAGTGCAGCTGAATTTCAGGATTTTACATGGAGTGACTGTCTATATGAACCCAGTAACTGGGTAACATGACACCCCTTGGGAAAACTGGTTGTCAGACTTTTGACTACCCTCACATATGTCAAAGATCTGCGAATGGCAGCTGGGACCAACGGCTTAACCTACTTACTGAGGCACGGAGGGGTCTCGCTAAGAAATCTATGGTCATCTATCGGTGGACCAACGTCGGCAATCGTTCTTGATCGATTGATAAGTGCGGCTGTTATTTAGCCAATATGCCTTTTAACAGAGCTCATGATGATACACGTTAACTGATGTATGCATGCCGTCTTTTGGGACAGGTTCACTCAAAGCTCCCCCTACTGTCTAAGTCTGTCAACGAATATACGGGCCAGTCCGGTAATAGTTCGCTACTTAGAAGTATACCTTACTACCGATTAATTAACTTATTCGGACGGGCAAAAAAACATCGGCAGTAAGGACAAACTGTCATTTATTATTTGTTCGGGCCCCAGACTAATCTGATGTTATGTAAGAAAGTGATACGGAGTAGGAAACATCCGTAACTTCGGCTAACCCTACGGACTTTGTGCTTAGGGAGTAGGCCTGCAATGGCTCTTTCCGCAAAAGAACCTTCCAGACATGGCCTTGCATGTTAAACCTCTCATAAACGTTGGTTAAAGGTAAGTAACGATTTGCAACTGTTTAAACGTCTCTTAAATTTAAGCAACGTTTATAAATAAAGGGGATAATGATGGGGGGATTCTGGTTAAAAAACACTTCCTCTCTCCTTAAACATTGTGGTTACATTTAGTTTACTTACTCTTGTTTCATGTTTATTATTGTATATATTATATTATGTAGATAAGGATATGTTTTATGTATGTATGTATTTGATGTATATTTAAATGGTACACCATTAACTACCTGCATTATTGTCTCTCCTTCTCACTTGAATCCATCCAAAGGTTGTCTGTAAAAGATCGCTTTTAGCGATAAGACCGCCCATTGTGTCACCCTATGTAAAGTTTCTACATTTATATCTGTAATTTTTATGGTGTACATACATAATAAAGAGTATTCTTTTCTATTCTATTCTATTTTTTCTTTTCTATTCTATCTTCTTCTTCGTCTTTAAAAGAGACCGTGCCCTCTGAGTCTGTTTCGGTATTTCTTCTCAGGGTCAGTCAACTAAGAAATGATGATGATGTGGTGATGATGGCTAAGGTTGACTGGTAGAAAATGCCTCAGGCATTAAGTCCGCCTTTGTACAGTATTTTTTTACTTGTGCATAAAGTTTTATTAATAATAATAAATGCCGGTACCATCTAGTTTTAAAATATTGACCAAAAAGTTACTGAAAGACCTGCTTACTGAAATAAACATTTCATTTCATGAATGATGTCGATAATTTAAAGGACCCACCCTTCAAATTATCGATACCCTATACAAATCGATCCAGACCCCGCCCGAGGTCACGTTTTCAAACAAGACTCGGGATCAAACGGTTGGCACTTGTCTTTTTTTTGTTAGGGCTTCCGACAAGTACTCTTGAATGCCGTCAAAGAGTTTTTAGATGATGTTGACATTCAAGGGTCTGAGTTCTGACACCCTTCAAAAGAGTGATTGAAATTAAAAAACGATTTTTGTAAAAATAAAAATGTAAATTGGCACTTAACACACGTGTATTCTCCGAATGTAGAGCCAGAAATGTAAAAAAATAGATTTGATGATGATTTGAAGAATGTGTGTGTAAACAGGGTGGTAGGGACATGGCCGCGCAACCTGGTACCATGAATTCAGCACACGATTCTGAACGCCCCTATCTTGAAATTTTTGGTCCGTTATTTAAAAAAAAATGTTGTTCCATACATTTTTACCGCGTAGATAGTGCACTTTTCTATGAAACAGCAGATATTTTCGACGAAAATTTTCAACGCTAGCAGCACCCTAATTACGTAACACACCATCACAATCTGAATCATTTTGAAGCCTATTGCTAATCCATTGCTTCATATGTTCGAAACATTTGTCTGCTCAACAACGTAAATAACGCAATGAATGTTGTTGAACTGTCAAAATGAAACCCATTCCTACTGTTAGTGTGTTACGTAATTACCCCGCTGGTCTAGAATCATGTACTGAATTAATGGTTTCAGTTTGCGTAGCGATGTTCCAGCAACCTGTATTATAATTATATTATTTACTTACTCGTTGCTCTGCACATGTCGTGTCTTAGGACACACTGATTGGCTAGCACTTGCGCGAAAGTCGCCAATTCGTTGTCCCATTTCTGTAAATACACAAAATAGGTTGTTAACTTAAATTAAACGTATTTTTCGCTCAAAGATATGATGAAATAAATTTTAAGTTTTGTTTTGTTTATGACCCAGGTTATTATACCTGTTTTTCCGAACGCAGGGGTCAAAATTATAAAGTACATTTTGCCAGTTATATGTTTTGATTTTGAAACCCAATAGCACTTTACCCGACCTAGGAATCTTAGACCCTGGGAGGAAGTTCAGTCAGTCACGCATGCTATCTTACAACTATGTAGTTTTACAATTTATTTAAATTATTGGTTTAGGACAACTGAAATCTCCAGATTGCTGTGCTCTTTAGCATGGGCCTCCCCAGGTTTTTGAATAGCTCACAGTCTTGAGGTTTTTTCTTTCATGTCTGGATCACGCAGTAGCTTTCAAGTCGTCTTCCCATTTTTGAGATGGTCTTCCTATTTTTGTCCTTCCATAATTAATTTACATGTCAGTGCTTTATATTTAATTCATTTTACCTATTGTGAAATAGTGATTTTATTCTAGTTGCATCGTCTTCACATATAATAATATAATTAATGTATAAAAAAATTGTAAAACATTTTAAAGAGTAATGGTGGAGTTTCTTGCCCATTCTTCTCCATACGAAACTACCTTTTGGAAGGAGCAACTAGAATTAATATTTTTTCTTGTAACTTTTGACATTTGAAAGTGCCTTTTATGTGCCTATTTGAAATAAATGATTTGACTTTCTTTCCTTCTCTGGAATACCATTTTGTTACGTCTCAGAAGATGGACCAGAGACGTCAAAGAGGTTATCAAAAAATAATAAAACAATTTCTGATTGTATCTACTGTTCAACAATGGCGGACGATAGAATTATATAGATATGTATAGTTATAATACAGTCTCTTGTTGGCTCGTAGAAGACGAAGAAAAATACAGCGTTGTTCCAGAAATGTTAAAAATAATACGGACTTGTTCCAGAAATGGTAAAAAAAACATACCAATCGAAATATTCCATATCCTCTCGGTAACAATGCCCCACCCTTCCCGGTTTCCTTGCCGTTGGCTATTTTACTTCTTATCCTGCAATATAATAAATAATATTTCTATCGACGTTTACATACGGGATATAAAGGTAATCTTTGAGACATGTTGATATTTTTTATGGTTTGCATTGTACATATTCTGGCTGTCAGACAAGTTTTGACACCCTACGTCAATTTTGGGTGTCATAGCCATTTCATACAACTGTCAAAGAATGACTGTTGAGATTTGAAGATACGGATAATTTAAGTTGGTAGTCAACTTGCTTAACAATTAATTCCTTGACTTTACAGACAAAAAGATGTATTTTAGAAGACTGTTCAACCGTGTTTATTAAGGGGGAAGCACCAGGTTACTCGCGAAATTCAAATATTCCTACGTTTTTTGCAATTTTTTCGGTCAGTGTCTGGTTGCATGTGGAATAAAATATGATTCGCGATCGTAACAAGCATGTATTTACATAATTATAATGATTAAAATCATCAATACAACTCTCTACGTTCATTTATTCCTATTGATTGATATTTTATGAATTTGTCATTCAATAGGAATATAATTATTTTGTTACACAAACTGCCAAGTAGGATTTTATGTTTTGTTTACATCGTTAAAAAACAATCTTATAGCCCTGTTTAACTTAAGCAAAAAATCATTAACCTGTATAAAAATACCGCATACGATGTTAACTAGTACAAAGGCCTCATTTTGTTCGGAGGTACGGAAAATAACTGGATTGTACGCGTTTTTATAAGGTTCCTATAATAACGTACGCGATGAAAGCGAATTATGTTGGAAGTGACGTCATTGTATCGACGTATTGTGATATATTCAGAAATTGGATTCATACTTGGCTTCGATAAAATCTTCGTGTACGGGGTCGTACACCAGAGATGTTATGGATATGATATTTTGGATCTGGATACAGATATGGATATAGGAATAAAATTATATCGGTTTCGGATACGGTTACGGATATGTAATTATTTCGGATTATCCGTTAGTTTCGGATAGTTTCGGTTACGAATATTAGATTGTAGTAAAATATAAACACAAATAGTATGTAATAATTTGGTTTTATGTATAGGTTTTATCTAGCTAGGTTATCATTTGGTATTAGAATCAGTCATATAGGTAAGTAATTATTTAGAGATGTTATAATAATTAGTTAGGCTCCGCCCTTATACGAAACTATCCGAAACTTGTGAAACGGATACGGTTACAGTTACGGATATATTTTTATTTCGGATATCCGATAGTTTCGGTTACGGTTACGGAGCTCCATAACATCCCTGTCGTACACTTGCAGAATTGTTGCTAATCAGGTTGTTGTTCAGCGGGGTGATTTCGTAACGTATTAACAGTAGCATTGGCTTCCATTCAGACAGTTCAACAACATTCATTGCGTTATTTACGTTGTTGACCAGACAAATTATTCGACAATGGATTAGAATAAATATATATTTTGTTTCCAAAAAGGACTCTAGTGTGTTTACTGTATTATAATTAACGATTAAGTACCCTTGTTGGCAACAAACTACATTATTTCCATCTTAAAATCCCTTTTAAAGTTTCGTTCCGATTTATCCCTGCATCCATATTTATTCACCCCGTTTAACGGTGTATGTTTTTTCTTTATTTTATTTTAAACCATAATGTTGTGGAATAATTGTATTTTTGTTGTAAAAGAATTAATTTACAAATTTACGTTACATTTACGTCGCGCGTTCGTGCTAAGACCTCTGGAAATATTTTAGCAATTAATTTATTTGGTAAAAACATGCACAACATTACAGACCCAGATCAAAGTTATTGCACAGTTAGAATTTCAACAAAAACGGACATATTAGGTTGGGGAAAAAGTCTTTTCGCATTATAGTATGTATGAACTTGTAATAAAACCTCTTTGGCTATACTATTTGTATCTGGCTGGTTTTGGTATCATTGAAAGTTTAAATTTTAAAGAACATAATTCCAAATTCTAGTTAGGAAAATGTGTGATTTTCATTTGTTTTTCATACTGTCAAGATGAGTGAATCTAATGAAGAAATTCGATACATTTTAAAATTTTACTACAAAAAAGGTAAAAATGGAATGCAAGCTGCGAAAAAAAATTGGGATGTTTATGGACCTAGTGCAGTGTCTGTGAGAGTAGCACAAATTTGGTTTAAGCGTTTTCAATCCGCTCCACCAATTCATTAATTCGCTTGACCAATTCGCTCTGGTCGCCCTATTACGGATAAAATGGATGGCATTTTTGAAAAAGTGGAGCAAGATCGGCATATCAGTAGTTACGACGTAGCTGAAGAACTGGGAATTGACCACAAAACAGTTTTGGCACATTTGAAAAAAACTGGGTAAGTACACAAAAAAGCTCGATATTTGGGTACCTCACGACCTTACTGAAAGAAACCTAATGAACCGTGTACTCATTTGTGATTCTTTGTTACGACATAATGAAACCGAACCATTTTTGAAGAAGCTGATAACTGGTGATGAAAAATGGATCACGTACGACAAGAACGTGCGAAAAAGGTCGTGGTCAAAGGCCGGTCAGGCTTCACAGACTGTGGCGAAACCCGGGGTTAACTCGCAACAAGGTGATGCTGTGTGTGTGGTGGGATTGGAAGGGCATTATTCATTATGAGCTGTTACCACCAGGCAGGACCATCGATTCTGAACTCTACTGCGAACACCTGATGAGATTAAAGCAAGAATTTGAGAGAAAGCGGCCGGAATTAATCAACAGAAGGGGTGTGGTTTTTCATCATGATAACGCTAGACCTCACATATCTTTAGCCACTCAGCAAAAATTAAGAGAGTTTGGCCGGGAGGTGTTAATAAAAAATAAAAAAAATGTTTATTTCAAGCAACAAGACTCATATATATAAACAGATACACTAAGAATACAGACACGATAACAAACACAGACAAAAACAAACACTCACAAAGTAAGAATATGTCTACTGCAGCATTGCTGGATATAAAGGCAATCCAGTCTGTTGGCGATCATCGCTAGGACGGTGTTGGCGCTGCCACGCACTCTGCGCACCAGAGACGCGCACCGCTTGCGCATCGTCGCGTGAAAGCAATCGGTGCGCGCCTCCGCAAACATGCCCGAGGCGCTAATACATCCGCCGTATAGTCCTGACCTTGCACCTTCAGATTTCCACCTGTTTCGGTCTCTTCAGAATTCTTTAGGTAGTGTCAGGTTAACATCACGAGAGGACTGCTAAAACCACCTGTCGCGGTATTTTGATCAGAAGTCCCAAAATTTCTATAGCAATGGGATCATGTCCCTACCTACAAGATGGCAAAAAGTTATCGAACAAAATGGTACCTACATACTTTAGTTAAATGTAAATAACCTATATTAAAAAATGTATTGAAATTTCTTAAAAAATGCGAGTAAACTTTTTCCCCAACCTATTATTTATAGTAAGGAAGGAATAATAATTAGACACAATACATAAGAAAAAAAAAAACTAACAAATCATGTAAACTAAATAACAATCAAATAATACTGGGCAAAAAAAAAAACTCATCTATCGTCCATCATGTCACAGAATCTCAAACATGCACGACATACGTCTATACACCTCGCGGCTAACAAATCACGCTTCTGTGTCGATGGCAGTAGAGCATTTAGCAATGCGAGCACGCGAACCATGGACGAGTGAGAATGCGAAACTGTGCGTGCTGAAGGAAGGGCCACCAATCCATGTAGCACCGTCTAAGTTGGTATTTGGGAACAAAAACTCTCACAAGCTGACCTACTAGTTCCGGGCAATCAGACTTGCCACGAAGGAGAAACAAGCAAACATGAGCAAAAAGTAATTACGCCTTTTTTATGGGAATCTATCAAGTAACTTCTCCCGCTCTGGGCAGAGCAGGAGGGTGTGACAGACTTTTACTGGCTAAAACCCACCCGTGTTCCTTCAGTTGCCTGTGTGTTAGGACCACAGTAACCATTCCGGACAAACCCGTGACCCAGGCAGGCATCGGCCCTAACGGATCCCGTCAATGTGTGCTGATATCACTTTGAGGCGGGCATGGAACAGGACGCACCGTCGACTCGGGCCTGGTCCTTACCGGACGGCAAGCTACCCATTGCTCGCCTTCCGCAAGCCTGCGCCTATGGTGGCCGGGAAACTGCTATTGATTTCCGACGCCCAGGGCGTTTCCCGCAGTGGCTAGGGGCGTGAGGGCGCAAAGATTGCTTATCTCTCACCGCGTTCCGCCTCCTCCTTCGCGAGAATTACTGCTTCGCATAAGGAGGTGACGGCTTCCCATGCACTCTCGCTTCGTACCATGGCTTGGACCAGGGCCGGACGCGAGAGATCGCCGCCGCCGATCGCCTCCGCGAGGACATGACGGTGCTCCGCCCAAGCGGGGTAAACCTCCACCGTATGCTCCACTGTGTCCTCTGGGCGATCCGCACAATGGTAAAACCCGGGCGTTTCCTCCCGCCTTATCCGGAACAGGAACCTCCCGAAACAGCCATGGCTGTTGAGGACCTGCGTCAGGCGGAAAGTGAGGACGCCGTGTGGTGCCTCTCAATCCACTCCTGAAAGAGGGCAACTTACCGCCGCAATTGTGGCATGCCCAAAGTAATGACGCCTAACTTCAAAAGAGTTAAATTTCAGCATCCCAAGCAAAAAAATTGAGGGACACAGAAATGTATAGTGCAATTGACTTACGTGTTTGATATATCCAGCAGTCTGTTTGCTAGATCAGGGGTGATGGTAATGTTCACTGCGTTGTAGCAACGAGGTCCAATCGCATTGTTCTGTAAAGTTAAACAAAAACATAAGTTTATGGAATCCTATTATAATTATATGCCTACGCGGTCCGTCTATTTGTATGTTATCATAGGCCTCCTTCAACTGCATCCTTTCAACCGTTATTACATTGGTAGTCGAAATTTTATGTATAATTAGCTTCTGCCCGCGACTTCTTTCACGTGAAAGTCGTAAGACACCACAATATACTAAAATAACAGCTACATTTTTATAAAACTTTCTTGTATACTACGTTGGTAGTTTTGGTCTCAGCAGCCTAGTGACGCCAGAGCAAGCAATATACAGTTGTCAGTGTGAGAAGCAGCTTGTCCTGAGGTCGACACCCGCAGCCTTCAGTAGTAATTTCCCATTGATTGCGAAGTTTTTCGTTTTCAGTAAATTAATGAACGTCTGCGTTCTTGCATATACTACCTAATGGTACAACCCTGATACACTGACTCATGCATTCTTATAGATTATTCCTGACGAACTGCTATCACTAAACTAATATTATAACAGTAGAGTGTAAACACACGGGATTTCTCAGTAACAATCATCTAAACATAGTTTTTTTTTAAATATATAACCAAAGACGACAGAAGAGGCCTAAACTTAATGTTTTTCTTTGTACGTTCTACAAACTATCACATATAATTATAACAAAATGTAAAAAAAAGGAAGCATAAAATTATCAATTGTTGGGAATCAAACAAATTTTTTTGTAAAGCAGTCGTCGAACTTTAAAGCTATTTGCTTTGTTAAAAGGTGACTAAAATAGCCGTTCCTAAATGTCATGATTCCCCTCTCAAGCTCATTAAAGTTATAGCGGGAAAAGTCACTTAAAAGGTTAAATCTGTAACTATCTGCAATATCCTAACCTTTTAGCTCGTCTTTTTACAATTTGCGGTAAACTATAGAACAATTTGAATAAATTGCAATATTACTCATCCCCTTATCAAATGCCGTGATAATATTAGGTCTTTACCTATGAAATTGCCGTTCTGCAGTACTGGCCATTTCAAATCAAAATAATTTTTGTTTGGCTAAGAATTCTAATTTCAAATTAATTTTATTTTAAAAACATGGTTTTTTTTTTCTAAAAGTAGTCATTTCTTTATTGATTAGTGTTACATTTTCACCGCATTTCAATCTTTTTCGTCATCATGGATACGTTAAAAATTCGAGTAATTATGGAATATGAGTACCGTCGTGGCAGCAACGCGGCACAAGCGGCACGCAACATCAACGACGTTTACGGAGCTAACACTACAAACCAACGCACCACCTGTTATTGGTTTGCTCGCTTCCGTTCTGGAAATTTCGACCTGAAAAATGAACCTCGCGGTCGTCCGAAGACTTTGGTCGACAATGACGAATTAAAGGCGATTGTGGAAGCTGATGATACACAATCTACGGCTGAATTAGCAGCAGCTTTCGACGTTAGCGTCAAAACAATATTGGTCCATTTGCGTCAAATTGGCAAGGTAAAAAAGCTTGACAAATGGGTGCCCCACGAACTCAATGATCGCCAGCGCGAAGTACGCGTCGAGACGTGCCTTGCACTGCTCAACAGACACACAAATGAAGGAATTTTGAACCGCATTGTTACCTGCGATGAAAAATGGATTCTGTTTGATAACCGTAAGCGCTCAGCAAGTTGGTTGGATCCTGGTTCAGCACCTAAACAATGCCCTAAACGAAAACTTACCCCTAGAAAAGTGATGGTCACTGTTTGGTGGTCTAGCGCCGGTGTGATTCATCACAGCTTCTTACCAAACGGGGTGAGCATTACTGCAGATGTGTACTGTGAAGAACTGAACACAATGATGGAGAAGCTGGCGCATCTCCAACCAGCATTGGTCAATCGCTCGTCTCCGCTGCTCCTGCACGACAACGCGCGACCTCATACTGCACAGCAGACGGTCTCCAAGTTGCAAGAACTGGGGTTGGAAGCTCTCCGTCATCCGCCCTACTCACCAGACCTTGCGCCTACAGACTACTACTTTTTCCAGAATTTGGATAACTTCTTGGCGGGAAAAAAATTTAATACCCGAGAGGCAGTACAAAATGCCTTTGAAGAATTTGTTGCCTCCCGTCCAGCTGATTTCTTTAAGAAGGGCATCAATAAACTGCCACTGCGATGGCAAAGATGCATTGATTGCATGGGTGATTACTTCGATTAATACAAATAAAAAATTCATGAAAAAAATTCGTTTAAATTTTTTCATACAAAACGGCAATTTCATAGGTAAAGACCTATTATATAACCTATAGACTGACCAGACTTACAGGGAATATCTCTGCAAAATTTTAACAAAATCTATTCGACAGTTTTTCCGTGATGCTGAAAATACATTCAGACAAATAGACAAAAAAAAATAAAAAACAGCGTTAAAATCGTTCCCAGACCTCGCAAAAATAACACAAAAAAAAACAATATACCTACATTTATTATTCGCTACGATTTTATTTAGGTACTTATACTTATGTATTGAAGATATATTTTTGGTGGTACAAAACCCATAGTGCGCGATTCTCACTCACACTTGCCCAGGTTTTTTTCAGACTAATGAGTTTGATAATGCGTTATTGTTTTTTAGGGTTCCACCATGCCCAAAAGGTCCTAACGGAACTAAAAAAACTCAATTACTGATCGTAATATTTGTGAAACATAAAGCCTCTTTTGTAATGAACAAGTTAATTTGTATCTAGAATATCAGAATAGAACTATTATGTCAATGTATTGTTTTACATTATGTCTGTCAATATGTTTTACAGCTCAATTATTTTACTTTTCTTTGGTAGCACTGCGTATACTCATTTTATGTAGTTCATAATAATTCACCAAGTTAAAAAATTGAAGGACACATGGAAAACAACACAGTATTATTCAAAAATGTTCCCAAAATACGGCTTCAAACTGAATTAGAGTGACATTTGCCGAACAGAAAAGTTGGTGATCTTTCACGAAAACAAATAAAATTTAAATGCGAGGGACGTGACTGATTAACATAATACGGCATAAGTACATATTATTTTGTCTTTATACAATCGGCCCTGACAAACTTCCGGAATAATTCTAATAGTTTATGGGCCATTCCTTTAATATAGATCATCTTTTTATGGTAGACCAAAAGGTGTGTAATGCCGTCATGAAAATTATGGCACCGGTGCTTGATGAACACACGGTTTCTGAATTTAGAATTTGAAGTAGAGCACTTGTCAAATTCTTCTTTAGCATTCCATAAACAACAGCAGGCTTCTCCATTGCACGCCATTCAGCTCGATTCTCGGCAACTCATATCCAGCTGCTACCAGCGAAATTTAAAATTTATTTGCAAACACTTAAGATTTTTTTAATTTAGCGAGTTTCATTGAAGGAATCGCCTTAGTAACATAGACAAGTTCTCATCTTCAAATTCGCAACTCAGAAAATGGGTGTCAATTTAAGTTGTCAAAAAACATTCTCTATGAGGATGTTAGTAGGTATTTATTGGGATCCTGCCCTTTTGCCGAAAAGATTTTGCCAAAATTTCACTACCCAAACAAATTTTAGCAACCTTTTTTATACCAATGCAATGTTTGGAATGATTTTAGTGCGCACATTTTCATTTGGTCAAATTTTTACTTGGTAGAATATTACCAAGGATAATGTCATTAAGGCATCTGGTCTTTAATCAAATGGTATATTACAGCAAACAATCTTTAGACAATAAATAAACGTTTGGTCTAATGATTTGTTATGACAAAAAATATAAATGGAAAAATAAGATTTTTCAGGAATTATTAAAAAAAAACAATTTTATTTTAATATAATAATTTATTCAAGGGTAAAAAAGCAAGGGTGGGATAGGATGCAAGAGCGAGCGAAGCGAGCTCGGGACATAGGGCACCCCGACTCGGACAGGTTAGGTTAGAAGGGGATGGCGGGGTCTGACAGACCCCGCCATCCCCTTCGTGGTTATTTATTTTTAAACCACCCAGATGTAGGAGTCCCGCTTGGCGGGGCTCCGTCGTCTAAGCCTTATAATAGAAATGGTAAATTGAAAACTGACGATACTATATATTTGGCTTATTTTATTTTGCGTAAAATATGTTTTATCAACTGAAATATTTGATTACATAAAAATTGGTAATAGTACTAGTTGGTAAACAAGTTATTTTTTAAACGTTCGCTTGCCAAACATTAGGTTTGCGTTATAATTATTTGTGAAGAGATTTTGTGCTAAGTAATAATTTGCCAAATGAAATTATGCGGAAAATTGTTTGGGAAGTGATAATTTGGCAATTTCATTTCGATGAAACAAGGGAGGACCCGTATTTATTAATTTTTAATTTTTAGATTTTGTACTATCTGGTGTTCACTAAAGTATATTAAATACTGTAACTTTAATCCTAATTAAGATTTAGGAAAGTGTGACCAGGTTAGGACGGTGGGGTTCCTAATTATCCCGTCAGGACAGTTCCAGCGTTCCTGACTCGCTTAACTTCCTTCCTAAATGGGATTCCTATATTCAGTGTAGTCTGTAGTAAGCCTTTTTTATTAGCCTTTGTTCGACACGTGTTTCTTAAGAAATGCGTTTTTTAAACATGTTACCTCCAAGTTTGTTTCGTTCTTTCTTCTCAGAGTATTTAGTCAGACAGAAAACACCGACCTCATGTAGTATATAACATTTTTTTACGTGTCAAGGTGTTTTTACAAACCTAATTGTAACAAAAATAAATATAATTTATCATGTTTTTAGTTTAGGTTAATAGCAGGGAAAGCCGGGGTAATGCGGGCTCCTTAAGGGAAATCGTGAATAAAATCCTAGACAAAAAAAACGTGTGCGTCGGGGGACCCCCGTCAGGAACAAAGTTCCTTACGCGATACTCGCACGCACACACACTTGTATACAGGGTGTTTGGTGCATCGTGTGCCAAATTGAAATGGCCGACTGAAGGGGTCATCTGCTAAGCCTTTCAGACCCCTTAACACCTCTCATGCCCTGTGGATTTTATTTATCGACTTTTTATTCTTTTACTATAAAAAGACCCAAATTTTACATTCAAATACAAATAATAAAAAAGTATAAGACGTAGACTCTGAATTTTAATTTTATTTAGATTTGTATTGTTTTAGAGTACTTTTAAATACAAAATTAGTGATATTAGTCAACTAGTTTTTTTTTATTTACTCGCAAAGGTAAAACTTAAATTAAAGCTGTACATATTACAGCTGTAAACACATGGCTACAAAAAAAAAACAAAAGCGACCGGGATCTTTCAACTCCCTCATTAATTCTCTAGTCTATCCTCTTGCTAATGATGTACCACATGCCATAAAAACCTTTTAACAACTTTATGAATTCGCTAGAATTGTGAATCCATCGCTCCCAATCCACGCCTTGAGGAACACATTGTCGAGATATTCCCTCACAGAAACAAAAATGTGCAAAATTGCACATCGCCCTTAGGCAAAACGAAAAAACGTAAGTGGACTCTTTTGATATTTGTTTTCATTTTTAAATCTGTGATGTAACTAATTCGTGCATTTGTTAAGTTAATGTACTACGTTCAATCATGTGCCTAAATATCTAGAAAAAAATATGAAGTAATTACTAAATATTCTTTCGGTTTTGTCTCGCAAGCGCGAGGTCGACTGGAACGCGATCCAACTAGTTCCGAATGTCTCAGTTAATTACGCTGCAAGAAAAAGGGGTCCATCTTACCCCGGCCCCGGGGGCCCGCATTGCTCCGGCTTCCCCTACCTACTACAGAACTCGATTACCCAGGGTGTGCCAGACGTAAGAAAAAGGTCAGAGAGTACATCGCTCATTTCCAAACAGGAAATTAAATTAATATATTTCGCCATCGACCCGCTAAGAAAAAGCGTACCAACCATGATCTAGCGCGCTTCTGTTATTGTTTAATTCCCTACTTTTATACTAACTTCATTAACAAAGGTATTGTTAATAATACTAGATTGTTTAATTTGTACAGTAACAATATTGTTTTCATAATCATTGTTATTAAAACTTGATGTTATGTCCATTTGCGCACTCATGACTGGTTTTTGTTGAAAATAAATGAAGAATGTATTATGAGCATCGTTTACGTGCCTATATAAATATTATAGCGGCATTTACAACGCCACATTCGAGCTACGCGTCACACTGACGTCACGTAAAATCCTGCATTGCGCAAGCAGAGTTTACCGCGCAACTAGCATATACATACACGATATACAATGTCGTGACATCAAACGTCGGGCAGCTGCCAACCAGACACTGGTAGATTGGCAGAAATCACTTTTATTACTGCGTAACTCGGCAATACTAACACTAGCACTTTGCCCGCGACTTCGTCTGCGTGGATTTCCAATTTGCCTCAAAAAACCTTTTTTACAAAAAAACAACCGACTTCCAAAAAAAACGCTTAAAGACGTGAAAAATAACTTTAATTTCGGAAGTCGGTGCCTTTGGTTTAGTATTTTCGTTTTTGGCCACCGACTTCCGAAATTAAACTTATTTTTCACGTCTTTTAGTGCTTTTTTTGGAAGCCGGTTGTTTTTTTGTAAAAAAGTTTTTATTTTTCACTTTTTAGTTGTGGTACCTACCCCACACAAATTCTTATACCACTATTTGGTGTGTAAATAACAGAGACAAGAAATTATTAACACATCATCCATATAAACTAAGTGGAAAAAATATGCAGTATTAAGGATAACTCAAAAACTACTGATCAGACCTTGATCAAATTTAAATGGGACAACAATTGAAGCACCACCTATCAAATAAAAAAAGAATCATCCAAATCGGTTCACCCAGAAAAACATTCTGAGCCAACACACATAAAAAAAACATACAGACGAATTGAGAACCTCCTCCTTTTAGTGAAGTCGGTTAAAAAGCGTTTGGTACGTTTCTATTGTATGGCTTAGGACTAATTTTTCAATTGACAGATAACTTTTATCTTAAGAATAAATAAGGCGGTTTGACATAATAATATTGTCTACACAAAAGTTGTCAAAACGGCATATTTATTCCTCAGATAAAAGTAATCTGACGATTGAAAAATCAGCCCTTAAACATTATTTATAGGTACCCATTTTCGAGTTAATTGAAGCAGGCAGTAAATTCCACCTCCTAACTTTATTACCCTGTCCTATCCCGTTAGGACATTTTTGAAACACTTCCATTTTTATTTTTTGTTTTAAGAGTTAGTACCGAGTTTCGAGTTAATCTGACAGCACGTTTAAATTTTTCCTTACTAACTTTAACTCCCCCTAAATCCTCTGTGAGGGGTTGTTTAAAAAAACTAAAAGTGACAATCTTTAGTATTTATATTTACTGCAGCAAATATTTCCATGTTTCAAGTTTATTACCCAAAAGAATAATATTTTTCATATAAACTGTATCTTCTACTATGAAATGATAGAAGCGTCACAAAAATTGGTATAAACAACCTATAAGTTAAATAACTTATAGGCTGTCTATACCAATTTTTGAGTTCATTAAGCCATGCAATAAAATCCCCCCTCTAACATTTACTACCCCTTTCCATGCCGTTTCAGGTCTATTTACGATAAACCCTGATATACGTTATGCTTTATTTCCGGTCTTAAGGATAAATACCGAGTTTCGAGTTAATCGGACCATAAGTTAAAACTCTTGCATACGAACTTTAACGCCCCCCAATGTCCCTTTAGACAGTTTTGTTTTGTTTTTATAAACTACTACCTAGTTTAGAAAAACAAAAAAAAAAACTATCTTTAGAATTTACATAGAAAAGTATTCGTGCCAAGTTTCAAGTTTATAAACACATGAAATAAGATTTTTCATATAAACAAAATTCCCCCTGTTCACCCTCGTATATGTAGGTCGAATTTTCAAAACCCCTATTTAGTGCTCCCGCACATTATAAAAGGAAGCCGTGTGCAAAATTTCACATTCCTAGTCCCAGTAGTTTCGGCTGTGCGTTGAGAGGTCAGTTAGTCAGTCATTTTCTCTTTTTATATAATTATTATTATATAGAGATTACGGGCGCCATGCTACCTAAAGCTAAGATTTCTTAGAAGAGCGTTTCCGTCATGTTTAAAATGGATGTCATAAAAATCTGTCATTTTCACCAGCAGGCTTAGCATGACGCTGTCTATTTCTTCGAAGAATAGACACGGCTATTTCCATACAAAGTTACATTTCATAATTTTGACATCGCACCGTAAAAATCCTTCTAAAATCTGTCATTTTGTTTTTCGTTTCTACCGATCGTTGGCTAGGTTCTTTTTAATGTAGACTATTTCAGAAGACAGTTGTATAAGGTAGTGAAGACAATTTGATTTTTTTATCGCCATGGTTAAGACAGTAGAAAACTTTTTACCCGACGGCCACAAAGTATAAAAATGGAATGGAAAAATGGAATTTTTCACTTTTAGTATGGAAAATATTTAATGTTGAGTTTTAGGGGTTTAAGGGTTTCACAAAAGGGGTCGAAAATACAATAGTACAATAGTAGCGCAAAAATGCCAACGACCAAACAACATGTCACATGCCAATGTGTCGTATTTATGGTTAATAAACCATGAATACGATACATTGGCATGTAGAAAGTCAAAATCAAAATATTTTATTTCACGTAAACTATGAAATTTCAGAAGCTAAGTGCACTAATTGGTCGTTTTCTATGGAGAAAAGCCAGCAATAAACTCCACGGTTACTCTTTTAAAAATAATTGGCTTTTACAATGTTTTCAAATTACAGCGTTAATAGGTATGGGAGGACAGTGTAGACCTGTCAACAAGTAACAGGTAGTCAACAAAATTGAAAAAGGTCTACAAATCTACAGTCTACAAGTTAGGCCTACAACGTTCTCGCATTCATAAAATATAAAATAATCCATCTAGAGGATAAATAAAAAAATAAAAAATAAAAGCTTATTTAAGCAAAATGACATGATTGCCATTACAACTGTAACAAATAAAAGCTATGTTGCCAGTAAAATAATTCCCGGAACACAAAACATGTTGCTGAACCAACGTTGCGCAACTTTGTTTCCAATTGAAAATCCTCAAAAGAATCAGTGAACTCTCAAGTTAACATTATAATCATATCATAGATAGGTATATTGACACTACTTTTGTTATTCAAAAGGTTTCATTAATAAATTTTCGCCATAACAGGAAACTGCTATCTACGAGTATATTATGCCTTTAATTTGACCCGCCCCGCGGCCACCATCTTGAGTCGAGTGTTGACAGCTGTTGTATTGTTTTGTTTTTGTCTATAAGTAAGGCGTACTTACACAGTAACACTTCTGATGAGAAAGATGAAATCCTACAGTAAAATGATGCATGTATGCATATATGCATAGCATATGCTTGAGTACTATGTACATGCTAAAAAGTTGTCATTTACTGGGTACGTCCTTCATTGACTTGAATGTGCCCTGGCGGCTGAGAGTATGTCATGCTCACTCTAAAGTCTCGCTGATGGTGGCGCATGTGTTGGATCATTTCGCTCCCTTCAAAATGGTTGAGCTGAATGCTGCTATAATCCATGCTTCATTTTCGTGAACGGGCGCCGTTAGTAGCGACTGGTTATCTCTTAGCTGCTACGGCTTATTTTAATTAAATTTCATATTTGTATTACTTTTTCTTGTCTTTTTATTACGGAAGCGTTTAACGTTCTGCATCATTCTCACGTGCATAATTTCAACATGAATGATTTTACCAATATTTTGTAACCATATTTTGATTTGAAAGAGTGTCCGTGGCGTTTCTTACCCTATTCTCCATAAGTACCTACTACGCTTTGGAATGGGCAACTAGCTTCAGCTTTCTGACTAACCGACCCCTTGACAATTAAAAAGTGCCTGTAATTGGTTTACTTGAAATAAATACTTTGTGTTTTAGTTTGAGAGTTTAAAAGGGTAATAAGGGGTACTTCAGTTTGGTGGTGCATTAAAATAGCCTCCGTTATGGTATATTTAAATTGCGCCTTGGAGGGCAGTTACCTCTGCTACCACTTTGTAATTTACTACTTTTTTACCACAGTATGAGAAGCTAAGGTCGCGCTGTAGAAGGAAAATAAATATCCCTTACACCCCACCTAGTATATTCTACGAGTTCTTATCACTAGTTGTAGTACTTAAACAAAAAAAAAAAAAACAGTTTAGTCAAAGAAAAAATATTATACATCATAATTATGTTTTCCAAACTTGAAATATAACACTGCCATGTTTCTAGAATAATATTATAACTAACATATGGATTCCCCCGGACACAATACAGGACTATCCATAACAAAGCCTTCATTCGATTGCAAATTGCAATCCAATCCGAGGGCCTAGACAAATGGCATTCGCTTCGGAGCGATTCTATTTCTACAATCGCTATCGCTTTCGCTAATGATTCCAAAAACTAGCAATAACGCTCGTCAAAAAGTGTCCCTTGGCTATGCATCTCTGTGGAAGTACCTAATCTTTCGACGCTGTCGATTCATTTCATAATCGAATGTTGTTTACATTGTCTAGCAAATTTTTATTCGTTGACCTACGATCACGTGACATTTCGATAGCTTATGTCAACCCCATACATTTTAGCTTTTCTACTAGCGTTATCGTTAATCGAATGTTACTTTGTCTAGGCCTTCCGTTCTATTAAACCTTAACTACAGACTCCTGATGGTTCTTATTGCAGCCAGTCTGTTACGCATCGATCCCGTTGCCTACAATCGACAATTTAATGAGTTTTTCATTAAAGTGACTGCTGGCTTGAAATTGACATCATAATCATGCTATGACATACCATGTACTACCGTGGGTGCATTTTAACTACAGGATTAGTTTCGAAGCATAATTTGTGTGGGATGGCATAATATTTAGACGTTGGTTGCACCGACAACTCAATGCGTCGCTCATGGAAGTGACTGCTAGTTTTTTTTTTTTTTGGATTGAATGTCGTCAAATGACCTCTCCCGCTCTGGGCGGAGTGGGAGGGCGTGTCAGACTCTTACTGACTAAACCCCACCGTGTTCCTTCAGTTGCCTGTGCGCCAGGGCCACGGAAACTCTTTCGAACAAGGCGCGAACCCGGCAGGCATCGGCCCTATCGGACCCCATCAATTATGCTGTCATCTCTTTGAGGCGCGCGTGGAACACAACGCGCCGTCGACCCGGGCCTGGTCTTTACCGGACGCCAAGCTGCCCATTGCTCGCCATCCGCAAGCCCGCGCCTACTGTGGCCGGGAATCGGCTATGAAATTGAGATCACAATCATAGTACCTACTACATACCATGTAGCAGCATAATACGTAACATACATAATCAGCCTATAATGTTCCCACTGCTGGGACACAGGCCTCCTCTCGGTGAGAAGGAGTGGGCCATGATCCACCACCCGGACCCAGTGCGCGTTGGTGGAGGTCACATGTCTTCGAAGTTTTGGTTCTAGGACACGCCGGTTTCCTCACGATGTTTTCCTCCACCGTTTTGAGAGCAGTGGTGATGAAATAATTTACACAAAGGAAAGCGCCTCTCTGGGTTCGAACCTATGACCTACAAGTCATAAGTCGCGGCCGTGCAGCCGAGCATAATAATGTATTCCAACGAGAGGATTGGTTTCGAAGCATATTTGTGTGGCATGATATTTAGATGTTTAACGTTGGTTGCTAAATGTGTGATTTTTATGTGAATGAATAGAATGAACGAGGGTCCAATTCTATTCATCACCAAACCAATAAAAATAATCTATACTTATATTATAAATGTGAAAGTTACTTGGTCTGTCTTTGGGTCAGTCTGTTTTTAGGGTTCCGTAGTTCTGACAAGGAACCCTTATAGTTTCATCATATCCGTCTGTCTGTCTGTCCGAGGTTTTGCTAAGAGACCGTTAGTACTAGAAAGCTGTAATTTTGTAGGAGTGTGTATATCAATTACGCCGACAAAGTTGTAAAATAAAATTTTGGAAAACATATTTTTTAGGGTAGCTCCCCTACATGTGAAGTGGGGATGAATATTTTTTTCGTCATCTACCCCATCACGTGGGGTATTGTTGAATAGGTCTTTTAAAAGGAATTGGGGGTTGCTAAAATATTTTTTCGATTCAATGCTCCATTTACGAAATAATATACATTAAAGTGCAGATTTTTGTTCCAGTAGGGCGCCCCCCCCACCTCTAAAAGCTAATCTGCTGGCTTGAAAAATCTGGAAAAAAACACGATGATAGTGCATTTCATGAACTTTAAAGAAAAATTATAGCGGTTAAGATAACTTAATTAGCTTAGCAGTAATAGTCGTTGAACTTGGGTGTTGGAAAATTTTGTACTAAATACAAAATCCTTAGCATTAATCCCTTAGAGTGACTAAGATGAAGTAGTTGCTTGTTTTTAGAGGGTAAAGACTTGCATTGAAAAACAAAATATGAAATAAAAAAACTGAAACAACCATAATAAATTATCATAAGTTTCACAATACTGCCGCTAGATGGCGCTGTACCAACGGGTTACGTTTTCATTAAATTCAGAATAAAGAACAACAGAATCGTACTATGTTGTGATAACGGGCTACTACGGAACCCTATACCGTGCGTGGCCTGACACGCACTTGGCCAGTTTTTTTACCTTTTTACGCCTTAATGGCTGAATGGATTTTGATGTTTGGCACACAGGTAAACCATGACCTGGCTTAGGATATACGGTATGCAGTACTACTCACGACTATAACATATCAAGCTAAACATTTCCAGTGTAAGCTAACTTCTCATTGTACGAAAAGCTTATACCTACAATGCGAGGTCAGTTAATACTGGAAATGTATAGCTTGATATGTCGTCGTGCGTACGTTTCCGTGGGATATTTTCTAACTCCCCGCTAGCGTGAAGCCGGAGGGTAAAGCTAGTACTTAATACAATTCGGTTGTCCTCTTGATACATAAAAAAAATCATACCAGCTTGGGTTGATTATGTGTGTTCCCTCGTTTCGCAGACAGAAATTTCATAGAATTTCGTTTGGCAGCAAATCTAAATATATAAAAGGCAAAAGTGATTGACTGATGTATCAACGCACAGGCCAAACCTTTAAGGCTAGAAACATAAAATTTCGCACACGTATTCCTCTTATGACGTAGGCATCCACTAAGCAAGGATTTTTCAAAATTCAACCCCCAATAGGGTGAAATAGGGGATAAAAGTTTGAATGAAACTTTTTATTCCTTGGACGTATAATTTGCATGAAATTTCGTATGAATTGAGTACGGCAAAAATAATGAGTTACGTATTTCAGCGTTTTCCAAAATTCAATCACTAAGAGGGTGAAATAGGTGATGAAAGTTCTAAATAAACACACAGGCCAAACCCTAGGGCCAGAAACTTAAAATGTCGCACACGTATTCCTCTTATGACGTACGTAGGTATCCACTAAGGAAGGATTTTTCAAAATTCATAGGGGATGAAAGATGATGAGAAGATTAAGTTTATATGGAGTAACAGTGTTTATACGACGTATCCCATTGATTCCCAATGACCTTTCCTTTGATTTCAAGAGACTGCAATTTCCCCTGAAAGTGAGTTTTGCCATGACCATAAACAAGTCAAAAGGTCAAACCGTTAAATACGCAGGTGTAGATTTAAGGCAGGAGTGTTTCTCTCATCCTCAATTTTACGTGGCATGCTCACGTGTTAGCTCACCCAGTAGCCCAAACCCAATAACTGTGCCCAACCCAATAACCAAAAAAACCCAATAACTGTGCTCGACCTGGGAATCCAAGCAAAGACGTCATGCTCACTGCTCAGCAGTAGCGTTTGCCCCCACAAGATCAATGAGGCAGTAAAGAGACAACTTTGTCGACAGTGATAAAGAGGAATGCCAACTATGCTGTCCATTAGTTTTAAGGAAGATTTGATATCTATTTAAATAAATTAAATTGAAGTGTCTGTTTGTAATTTCAAAATAACAGCTTTTTACTAAATGCATATGAAAGTATAAACGGTACATAAAACAAAATACCATTTTTTGACACTTTTGTCTGTCTGTTCCGGGTAATCTCCAAAACGGCTGGACCGATTTTGACGGGACTTTCACTGGCAGGTAGCTGATGTTATACTTCTTCTTCTTCTTCTTTAGGGTTATGGTTTCCGCACTTAGTCCTTCATGTAGACCATTGTGCGTGGGCCATGGCGGCCGTCAGTGGTTATTCCAACCAGCCCACCTCCCTCCAGAAGTCGATGATATCTCCCGGTCTGCTGAGAGCATCTGTGTAGGATATGGGTGCCCCGAGGGTTTGTGACCTAATTTGGGTGACGCCTGTGCATTCAAAGAGCACATGCGCAACGGCTTCCTCAGCCTCCATGCAGGCCCTGCACAGAAGACTGTCCGTTATGCCTATTGTGTGAAAGTGTTTGTTTAGCGAGCAGTGACCCGTGATGGTCCCCGTCACCAGGCGCAGACCGTTTCTGTCCAGACGTAATAAACGTTTGGTAAGCTTGCCATCTAAAGATGGCATGGCTTCCCTGGACTGCCTGCAGCCGGGTGTCGAGGTCCACCACCTGTCCGCTTGTGTATGGGTGTACTCCTGTAACCAACTGCGTAGCTGGTTAAAGGGGATGTTATACATACACACGGGTGTGTATGTATAACATCGGTATTCGTCGTATATCGGTATGTTATACAGGCTGATGTTATACAGTACTCCGTATAACATCAGCCGCGACACATGACATCAGGCGTATACTACCGGGACAAAAAGTAGCCTATGTCACTACATAGGCTACTTTTTGTCCCGGTAGTACGTTCCCGATGGATAATATCCGATATCCACGCGGGCGAAGCCGCGGGCAGCAGCTAGTTTTTAATATTATGCATCGTTCTCACATGCATAATTTCAACATGAACGATGTAACCAATATTTTGTAACCATATTTTGATTTAAAAGAGTGTCCATGGAGTTTCTTCATAGGTACCTACTACGCTTTGGAATGGGCAACTAGCTTCATCTTGCTGACTGACCGATCCCTTGACAATTCAAAAGTGATAGTAATTGGTTTATTTGAAAAATAAATGGTTTGAGTTTGAAATCATATTTGGTCGCTGTATTTTTATTTCGAATATTATTGTTTCAACGACTATTTACTTGAATGAAACATATTTCACAGAAACACAATTCAATGAATTTTATAATAACATTTTTTTATTTTACATACTTATCAAACAGTAGAATTATTTTTTAACGAATATTGTTTGTTCGGACGAGATGATAACATGAGAAATAAAAGTGAAACGAAATTCTATAAAACAACGTACAATCTTGGTTATGATGTATGGTGAATACTTTTATTTTATACTAGCGACCAGCCCCTGCTTCACACGATTTTTACTACATGACAAAACATCGACAATCATAATTACTAGCTTTTACCCACAGCTTTCCCGTGTGAATGTCGGAAATTATCCCATGATAACGTACTACTGTATACCGGGATAAAAATTATCCTATTTCCTAACCCAGGTCATGGTTTACCTATCCTTCCCCAGGATGCATCTGTCTCCTTCCCAAATTTAATCGAAATCGGTTCAGTGGTTTAGGCGTGAAAGGGTTAACACACTGACAGAGTTACTTTCGAATTTATAACACATAACATATCATAACATCATGCCTGTATTCCCCGAAGGGTTAGGCAGAGGTGTACCTATAGCACACCCACATTTCGCCAGTTATGTTTAAGTCCCAAGTAATAGGGGGCAAGCCTATTGCCATCAACCGGGCACAAATCCAGACTCCGGGCGCATTTATGGTACATAATAATATATAATAAAGCTTTATTCATTCCACACAATTCAAGAAACAATTAAAATTAGAATATGTATTTGTTTCCATGGTTATCGGATAATTGCGTTAGAAGTCGACGCAACAATGATCTAAGCATTCACCCTTCTAGGACTGCAATGCTACACAAAAGCATAACCTGTATGGCTCCTAAAATATATAATAAAATTCCAAAGGATATTAAACAATTAAATACACCTTTATTTAAGACAAAGTTGAAAAAAATGTTGACCATGAAATATTACTGTAGAGTATTAGTGAAATATTACTGACTTTTTAAACGATAAATCTTGACATTTAAAATTTGTGACAATTTCATGGTACAATTTAATATTTTGTAATTTTAATGACTAGGTATTTGAAAACCTGTAAGATTTGTACACCTTCTATGGTATAGCATGTAGCGTTAGTCTAAAACTCGAAAATGGCTCGACCGATTGTGATAAAACTTTGGTAAGTTGTTGTGTGCGCGCGGGAGAAGCGTCTTAATGAAAAATACAAATTAAAAAGGCATTAGATGCATAAAAAAACAAAATACAGAGACATACACACACACCCATATGCACGCATACACTACATTCGACTGAAATTAAGTTAGCTCGTGACGCAGGTAAGCAAATACTGCACAACTATTTTTAAAGAAGAATTAGGTCACCTTATTGATATCCAAGACAAAATATTAAAGATAAAACAAAAGAAGACCTAAAATAGCTTAATCTAAAAATAAGCTTATTATTCCCTTGTTATTCTACGCTGTCTTCATTAGTAAACAATGAAAGTCATTAGTCGATGTCAACGATGTTGTTTTGAAAGGTTTAGGGCGGAAGTAGGTACCAGAAATATCTGACGAAGTGAACGGAATTGAGGTCATTGGAGTAACGTCTATTTTAGTTGATTTTTGTAACTTTACTTTTCTGTTATATTCTTTTATCGATAATATAAAATTTTAGGAAAACATCGTGAGGAAACCGGCATGTCCTAGAACCAAAAATTCGATGATATGTGACAACTACTAACCCGCACTGGGCCCGCGTGATAGATTACAGCCCACTCCCTCTCAAATAGAGGAGGCCTGTGTCCCAGCAGTGGGAACGTTATAGGCTGGTTATGATGAATCTAAAATTTTATTTACGATAAGATAAAGATAAAAATCAATTTATTTGTTTAACATGAGTAGATTACAATACATAGATGCATGCAATGGTGTTAAATACAAGTACGTGCAACATGCTATACCATAGAAGGTGTACATCTTACAGGTTTTGAAATACCTAGTCATTTTTACAAAATATTAAATTGTACCATGAAATTGTCACAAATTTTAAATGTCAAGTTTTATCGTTTAGGAAGTCAGTTATACTATAGTAACATTTCATGGTCAACATCTTTTTCAACTTTGTCTTAAATAAAGGTGTAGGTATTTAATAGTTTAATGTCCTTTGGAATTTAATAAATAAATAAATATATAAATAAATCAATTTCATTTGAAATAAAAGCTTACAATCTTAAAATAATAATAACTAGTGGCCGTGTGAGCTGTAGCTGTGGACCTCGCATGTCTGTCTTTGCATGCTTAAAACTGAATAAATGTTCACCGTGTACTTTAAAACTGAGTAAATGTTCACCGTGTACTTTAAAACTGAATAAATGTTCACCGTGTACTTTAAAACTGAATAAATGTTCACCGTGTACTTTAAAACTGAGTAAATGTTCACCGTGTACTTTAAAACTGAATAAATGTTCACCGTGTACTTTAAAACTGAGTAAATGTTCACCGTGTACTTTAAAACTGAATAAATGTTCACCGTGTACTTTAAAACTGAGTAAATGTTCACCGTGTACTTTAAAACTGAATAAATGTTCACCGTGTACTTTAAAACTGAGTAAATGTTCACCGTGTACTTTAAAACTGAATAAATGTTCACCGTGTACTTTAAAACTTAATAAATGTTCACCTTGTTTCTTTCTTTCTACTTTAAAACAAAAAGCGCGCACAAAGAGCGCGAAATGGCTGGATTATGATTTTCTTTACGTTTTCAACCCACTAACCTCAGTCATTTTGAAAAATTTCGAAAAACCGAATCTACCAAAACAAACCATATAATTGCTACTCACAAAATTTCACGAGAATCGGTTGAGAACTACGACCTTTATAGGAGAACAGCCGGACATCCGGACATACGAAAGCATTTTTGCCCAAGCGGAAACGGAGACGCTTTGATTTGCTCGGTCAAAAAGTGGTGGGGAAAGATTCATAGGGCATCAAAAAATTCATCCGCATCTTTGTCAATAGGAAAAGTGCGCAAAAGGCTGGCAGCAAGTAACTTTACTTGGCAGCCAATAAAAGAAGGATGGATTGTGTGACGGATGATTATTGTAATGTAGGTATATCGAGAATTCTATGTAAGGTAGGTAGGTCAGGCGCCAGCCGCAGCCGGCAGTCCGCAATATACGATCTAACCATGTGCCCGTGTTTTATTACGTCATCCAGCCATAACATATATTACAGAGGCGACGAGTGTTAAGTACCTATGTGGATATCGCGTGCGTTTTTGAACAATAGTCGAAATGTCGATTGAGAAATTATGCGAATTTGACGTGAAAACGGGGCAGTGGTCATCCTATGTGGATAGGTTGGACATGTACTTTCTCGTAAATAAAGTGGCGGACGAACTGAAGTTGCCTACTTTGATTTCTACAATCGGAGATGAAGCGTACGAGTTACTCGTCAACCTATCGAGTCCAAAGAAACCGTCGGAGTTAAAGTACAATGAAGCCATCAGTATAATGCGTCAGCACCTTCAGCCGACGCCATCTTCATTAGCGGAAAGATATCGTTTTCGACAAACGAGACAAGGAGCGGACGAAAACGTGGCGAGCTACATCACAGAGTTAAAAAGATTAGGTCGCCGACGTCATCAGGCAATGACTGTTTGCGGGGGATGAATCAATAACATTTTCACAAGCCGTGAAGTTAGCGAATGCTTTGGAGGCGGCAGAGAGAGACGCGGCAATAGTGGATGCAGCGTCCACATCTAGTCCCAAGGCGGAAGAGGTGCATTCGGTCACATCGTCATCATCATCACCGATCATCGTCATCGTATCATGTACGAAAACTAGGGGAAAGATAGCGTGACGGGTGACTGGGGAGAATGGAAGAGTAAAAGATTACCTCCAGTAATATGAGATAAAGACAGAAGAAAGAATATTTTATATTTTTTATGGCATTGATTTAACATTCTGTAACTACTTTAACTCGCACACTAAATTATGTTTTTTTGGAAAATCAGCTATTTTTCAATATTTGTACATAATTATGTGAGCATCATGTATTTATCACATATCTAATTAATTTATTTGTCATTGCTTTATATTTAATTCTTTTTATTTATTGTGGTATAGTAATTTTATTCTAGGTGCATCGTCTTCACATAATTATAATTAATGTATACAACATATTGTAAAACTTTTTAAAAGAGTAACGGTGGAGTTTCTTGCCCATTCTTCTCCATACAAAACTACCTTTTGGAAGGGGCAACCAGAATCAATTCTATTTCTTTCTTGTAAATTTTGACGCTCAAAAGGGCCCTTTATGTGCCTATTTGAAATAAATGATTTGACTTTGACTTTGATTTGTGCTTCGTTAGGCTAGAGGTTGCTAACTCTTGAGCGTGAAATCTAGGGTTCAATCTCAGCTAAATTGTGGAGATTTTCAGTCGTGAATTGCTCCGCAATCGCAAAGTGCCTTGTAATTCTTACCTTCTTCGGGGAAAAACACGTTATTTTAAATGTATATTTAGTGGAACAGGTAGCTGCTTCAATCCACACATCAATAAGGGAATCTACTTTCAGTTGATTTAATACTCTTGTGAATTACATTAGCCGAAGGTTTCGACCCATTGTTAGAGGCACTTAGAACAATGGAACCGTTGACGTAACACAATATATGAAATGGGTACTACTTCAGGTACAACATTTGCTGATAGCAATTTAAGTTTCTAATTGAAATGGGATGGAAATTGACAGAAATCACTTTTACAAAGGTACACAAAGGTATTTTGTGTCAATAAACAAAAAAAATAAATAACATAATTATAAATAGTGACCTTATTGGTCATGTTCTTCAGAAAGATCAGGTGGGTAGTATTCGCAACCGGCGCGGCGTGCGTGTATGACCAGATATATGAACGTAAACGAGGCAAAAGGAGTATGTAAGGATCGTAGCAGGTGGTTCTGTAGTTTTTGCCTACCCCCATGGGAAGAATGCGTGAGTTTATGTATGTATGTATGTATCTGTACGCCTTGGTATAAAAGTTGACTGGCATTCAACGAACGATCCCTTCTCGCTACTGAGATCGCTGAGTAGGTTTAGACATAACAAAGATTAACACAATGTTTAACTATTTATCAGCAAGATATTGATATACCCAACTAATTGTACATTTATTATACTGGTTTCAATATGGTAGTCTTCGGTACTATACTAAGAACAAGAAAATATTGAATTTCATAACAAAAATAAAGGAGATCTTTTATATTTTTTGTTTTAGTGTTTCATTGAGGTAGGTAATTTGGTTTATTCGAATTAAAGATACAAAGAAATGTACATTAATAAGTACAATTAATGTTTATCAGGGGAATTTGTTAATGGCATATTAGTTATGGTTTCATATTCTTTTTAAAAAACCGTATACAACGTGTCCCAGAAATCAACGTCAAGCCGAAAACGGGCAATAGGCCAAGTCGTGATTGTTATTAGAAAAATATAAAAAAAAATCTTGGTCATGTACTTTTATTTTTTTTTGGATTCAAAAATAAATCTCAAAAAGTGACACCCTGTGATGATCATTCAAGTCCTGTGACTACAAATATTAACTTTTCATCAATTTTTTTTCTGTGACGTAACGATGAATAACTCTTCTGTAAACTACAGTTAAAAGTTAAAACATAACTACCTCAGTTTTAAATAAAATGATAGATTTTTGCCCAACATTGAATTCAAAATTATTACATCACCCAACTTTAACCACGTGTAGTGTACAAAAAATGTAGTACACTATTTAGGCAAGTAACATTAAAAGATGGCGCGTTTAGTCTGGATTCCAAAATGGTATGCCACTTACTGGTCACTCGTGGTCACTTGTTAGTGGTATGAGTGTGAGTGCTTCTCCTCGCGTGCACGTGGTTGTGAGCTCAAATCCGGGCAAGTACCAAAGTGACATTTTCAATTCATAATTATGTACTTTCTGAGTTTATCTTGGACAATACTGACATCGGTTTATACATATAATAAAATAGTAACGAAGTCAAAACTATACATTGAAAATTTTTGAAAAAAATAAGTAGTTGCCACGAACTGTGGTAACGAGTCTGTCTTAGAATTATAGTCCGTTTGTTTGTTTGTCTGGATGTATGTTCTAGATTGGCGGAAAAATGGCTGAACGGATTTGGATGACATTTGGCTTATTAATCTCGTAGGCTAGATTGTAATTAATTATTATGAACCTGGTTCTTTTTAACAAAGGATAAAAAAATTGGCACACAGATAGTTTATAACTAACACCTTTGATACTTTTCATTACGGTATTACGTTCTCGTGGGATATTTTCCAATATCCACGCGGGCGAATCAAGTTAGTAAATAATATAAGTCTGAATTTGTCAACCTGTCTTGAGCAAGCGTGGTGATCAATGCTCGTGCCTTCTCTGCATGAGAAGAGGCCTTGGCCCTACAGTGAGCCAGTAAAAAGGCGTGTGCGTGGGCGGGTGTGACTTAAACATAACTGGCGAAATGTGGGTGTGTAGCAGCATCTACATCGCCACATGCGCGCTATACGTCAAACTGACGCCACGCAAAATCCTGCATCGCGCAAACAGAGTTTACCGCGCGACTAGCATATATACAACATCCCGACATCAACTGTCGGGCAGTTGCCCACCAGACACGACACCCGTCTGGTCGGAGAATCCTCCCTTTTCTATGGAGGTGTTAGTGAAATTTACAACCTGTTCCTCACCTATAGGGAGGTATAGGGGTAGTATAGGTACACCAATGCCGATCCGTTTGAGGAATACAGGCGTGCTGTTATGTTATAATAATAGGTTGGTATTATTACTATTATTAAAACACCTCTGACCAAACCACTGACTACCTGCATTATTGTCTCTCTTTCTCCCTTCAATCCATCCAAAGGTTGTCTGTAAAAGATCGCTTTTAGCCATAAGACGGCCCATTGTGTCGCCCTATGTAAAATTTATATCTGTAATTTTTATAATAAAGAGTCTATTCTATTCTAATACAGATATCCACTTACAGGATCGTAGAACATGCACATGACGTGGGAGCCCTCTCTGCAGTACTTCATGTTTGGACAGTAGTCAGAGAGATACAACCCCTTCTGGTACGCATTGTCAATGATATGGGAACATCTTGTGATCTTTAATGTGATGGTCAGGAGAAGTAGTAGCTGCAAAGTAAAAAAAGGAAACGTTAAAAAATTACAGGTGTAAAAAGACACTTAACGAAGCCGAGAGTCACTTGTTTCATCGTCACTGTTATCACTATTTTGTACGGGACCATACTTGGCAACCTTCTGATTACGGAGATATTGCAGGTCCGAATTCCAACTTTTAATGATGTTTATTTTTTTACGAAAACAAGTTTTTGATGTTATAACACAACTTTAAATACCCCCACAACCCCTGTACCGTTGCATGCAGCCATAAGCACAATGTTTTGCGTGCGTTTCGTTGCGCTCTACCGTTAACAGCGATTTTTCACACCAAAAATAAAATTCGTTTCCTAGCAATTATTTTTGGGGTATGTTACTTAGTTTGATGTACAGAATGCGTAGTTGACGGCTATGTGATCGGTCTTTATACAACCTGTATGACATAAAAATATGACTGCCTCGTTGATCTAGTGGCCGCATGCTCAACAGTAGTCTGTTGAGCATGAGGTCCTGGGTTCGATACCCAGATCGGGCAATGAGTTTTTTCACCAGTTTTTTTTTTGTAGCAGCTTGGAGTTTCAAATCAAATCAAATCAAAATATTTTATTTCACATAAACCAACATGGGCACATATGAATCGTCAGAAGCTAGGTGCACGGTTCCAATTGGTTGTTTCCTATGGAGAAGAGCCGGCAAGAAACTCCACGGTTACTCTTTTAAAAATAAGGGGTGTTTCAATGTTTCTAATTAAAGTTTTGTTAGATATGGGAGGATAGTGTAGGCCTGTCAACAAGTAACAGGTACTCAACAAAATATAAAAAGTTCCACAAATCTACAGTCTAGTTTGAATTTGTGCCCGGTTGATGGCCAAAGGCTGGCACCCTATTATGTACATGAGATTGAACATAATCAATGAAATTTAGGTGTACTAGGTATTAGATACACCTTTGCCTAAACCTTCAGGAAAACAAGGGTGATGTTATGTTTATTTTTATGTAAAATAAAGTATTATTTTCCTATTTCGTATTGACTAGTAGTAGATCTCTGTGATTGAAGAGTGTATTATTTTGTGTTTAATATTATATTGTGTATTTTTTTTTAAATTTTCTATTATTCCCCCCAAAAATTACCCCGTATTCAACGTGACGTCGTTACGTTTACGATACACGTCCGTATTTGGATCACAGAAATTCATATGTGTACCAAATTTCAACTTAAACAGTCCAGTAGATTTGGAGAAAATTGGCTGTGACAGACGGACAGACGAGTGATCCTATAGGTGTTCCGTTTTTCATTAAGACGTACGAAACCCTAAAAATTATACCTAAGGGGTATTTCACCCTAAGCATCACCGCTAAATCCTTTTTACAATCGCAACCATTTTGTTTTGACGTTGCTTTTTTATTTGCATTACCGATAAGCATTAATTAGGGTACGCTTTTGTTTTCATTTCATAAATGTTTGGAATCGTGTTCTATGTTCGTTCAAAAACGTTGAAAAAATATTCAAAATATTGACGCAAAAGAACGGTTCAAATTCTCTTTTTCAGATTCTTGAATTTTGCGAACGTAATTCAGAATCAGGGCCTTTATTTAGCCTTCCAAATGGGCTTGAAACTGAAAGCAGCTTATTGTTACCTATTAAAAACATATTTACCAGTTTATTTTTCACCATGCAATGACATAATTTGTTATAGTTCGTGCGAAGGAAGAAGTGTTTTTTTATTACGTTTGTCACTTAGTCAGCGCGAAATATATCTCTCACATAATGCATCCATCTTTTCATTGGTCTCCTTCTATCCCTCCATCCATTAAAATATTCATTCGTTCTCTTAGGGCCCGTTGTTTAATACATAGTTAAACATAACCATTAGTCAATTTAACAATTAGTCGCTTGATAATAGTCAATGGTGCCGATTCTCTTGTACACCGAACTAAACTAACTAAACCATCACTAAAATTCCTTACTTTTGGCTATGAGAATCTTATAGCTATTCTGCAATAAAATATCTCTAAATTTAAAAATCATTTGACGCAACTAAAATTTAATTTGACAATCGCGACTCCACATGGTACTTGTTTGCCCTACCCCGTAATTTTTTTTTAGAGCCGGAGGCGCGCATGTGTGGCAGCCGCGGCGTGTTTTATATATTATGGCATTTTTCACTTTTTGTATGGAAAATATTAAAAAAAGAATACCTACATGTAGAGTTATATGGGTTTAAGGGTTTCGTAAAGGGGGTCGAAATTTTCATTATTTTTGCGATAGGACACACCGTTTTCGAGATATAAGCCAAATTTAAAAAATAATACTGTACTGTTTTTGCCCCTCAAGTCGAGGTGTTGTGGTGAATCTTAGTTCATGACAACTAATTTTATTCCACACCTTTTTAATCGCGATTAAAAATAGCCAGATTTAGTTAAGACAACCAAAATTTTTGGTGAAAAACGTCTAATTCAGAATAGCAAAATTGCCATTTTCACTAAAATAATAAATCAGTACCATCTTAGTGCTGTCAAACTAAAATATAGTAAAGTTGTGTCACTTTAGTCTATTTCAGAATGAGAAATCGTCTTTTGACAGGAATAAACAAAATTTTAGTGATTTTTAGTCTAGTTTAGAAAATTTTGTGACAATACAATCGGCACCAATACCTGTCAAAGTTTAACTACTCTGTCTGCGCATGATTAAATTTTATAGCAAATGTCATTTTCTTTAACTATAGTTAGCTTAACCATTTGTCAAACCACATACTTCTGTAATTTTTAACAAATTGCTAGTTTAACTAACGCATTTTAACTATTAGTATGTTTGACTACTGATCTAACAACGGGTCCTTAGTCACTTGTATTTCTTTCTTCTTCATCACATACCAAGATAAACGATTTCCTTTCAAATTTTCATTCTATATCGCCACATTCAAACTCCCTTTCACCGCACCGCACAATCAGACTCTATAAATAAGTCTACACATGTTCAAGTACCTGCATCTACCCTAAACTATTTAATTCAATTTCTAAAGTACACACCAGCGGGGTAATTACGTAACACACTAACAGTACGAATGGGTTCCATTTTGACAGTTCAACAACATTCATTGCGTTATTTACGTTGTTGAGCAGACAAATTTTTCGAACATATGAAGCAATGGATTAGCAATAGGCTTCAAAATGATTCAGATTGTGATAGATAGTGTGTTATGTAATTAGGGTACAGTTTTGTACTCGTATAGAGAAACTTTGACACAATAGAGTAATAAAATTAATGTTTCCATTATATTCAAATATTTATCGTTCATTCCGGCTGGCGAGGCGGGTTTGATTCCAACAGGATTTTGGATTGTGAACATTGGTGGAGAAATGAAAAATTGACGATTTAGATTTATAGTCAGTAAATTAAACAATATTTTTGATGAATAATTCCACTTCAAATTGATTAAAATGAATTTAGTTATAAAAAGAGCTGTGTTGTCCTTAATTCTTGAAAAATGAGAGCCAAACCATAGATTCACAATCAATTATCGAACTAGTGTTGCAAGCAATGAATTAAAGTTTCGATACAAAATACAGATAAAATATGATTAAGTTATTGAATTCAAAACTTGCTGCTATCACTTATTAAAAATTTACCAAACAGGTTAATTTGAGTTTAAATGGTATACAGGATTAAATGGTATGTGGTGTTTGGTATGTTGTGTGTATGTTTTGAATTACTACTAAATGCTACGCGCATGAATTATAGTTCGCGTTATCGCGATAATGAGAGATTTAGTAGAGAGGCTCGTGGCTAACTAATAACAGCTGCACGGATCGATCGCTCAGGTTAAGCTACGCTTGCCGCGGTCGGTTCGTGGATGGGTGACCATCTTTACATATCGAGACCACTCCGTGCCTTGGAAAGCATGTTAAGCCGTTGCGTTGGTTCCGCCTGGCATTCGTGGATCTTTGACAGTCGTTACTGATCGTTAGAAGCCCGAAAATCTGACAACCAGTCTTACCAAGGCGTATCGTATTAGTTAGTAACTGGGTTGTGGAGATAAGATAGGCAGTCGCTCCATGTAAGATGATGGTATGCTGCTGCATCCGGTTAGACTGGAAGCCAACCCCAAAAATAATTGGAAAATGCAGGCAGATTAGATTAGATTAGCGATTTAGTGGCTCGGAAGCTGGATAGTTACTGCGACGGAATGCAACAAAGTATTAGTATACCAGTCACAGGTTTTTTTTTTTTGTGTGTGGGTATCGTCAAAACGCTTCTCCCGCTCTGGGCGGAGCGGAAAGGCGTGTCAGATTCTTACTGACTAAAACCAACCCGTGTTCCTTCAGTTGCCTGTGCGCCAGGGCCACGGTAACTCTTTCGAACAATCTGCGATACCGGCAGGCATCGGCCCTATCGGACCCCGTCAATGATGCTGACATCTCTTTGAGGCGCGCGTGGAGCACGACGCGCCGTCGACCCGGGCCTGGTCCTTACCGGACGCGAGCTGACCATTGCTCGCCGTCCGCAAGCCCATACCAGTCACAGCTACGGTTGCGAACCTTATTATATAATATAGTATACCCCTAAATATAGTATAGTGTAGTGTAGTGTGTGTGTAGTGTGTGTGTGTATAGTAATATAGGCTTAAATACTATATTTAAAAATATATAATATAGTAGGCAAAACTACAATATTTTCATTTCAATACAAAATGGCGAAATAAGCGCAATAGGACCAGTATTAATCTCAGAATAGCTGAAATTAATTGTATTTTATAACCTTCATTTAAAGTTTAATAATAGTTATGACTAATAAAAAAAAACCCATAAATAAAGGCTCAAAGAAGCAAAAGATATACATTTAAAAATTAATAATTTGTTTTAAACATACCTACTATTTTTCAGGCAATGGCTTCGAAAATACTATATTTGATATAAAAAAGTTGGCAACCCTTGTGACAGCTATTTAGTGAGGCTACGGAACTGGCGATGCTCGTTTTTTGCCAAGTTATCCTGAATCCTCGTGGGTCTACTGGTCGCCAGAGCTACAGCTGAGCATGAGGTCCTAGTTTTAGTTTTAGAATTTGTAAAACATGATTCCGAACTGATTTGAACACGCATTCCAGAGGATAAGCAGACAACACCCGTCTGTTGGGAGGATCCTCCCTTTTCAACGGAGAAACTTCATAGGATGAAAAAGGGAAAAATCCATTCCTCTAAGCATAAATTGCATTATAGCATAGGTAGCATACGCATAATCAGCCTATAATCATGTTCCCACTGCTGGGACACAGGCCTCCTCTCTGTGAGTGGGGGTGGGCCGGAATCCACCACGCGGGCCCAATGTGGGTTGGTAGATGTCACATGACTTCGAATTAATGTTCTGGTACATGCCGGTTTCCTCACGATGTTTTCCTTCACCGTTTTGACAGCAGGAGTGATGCAATAGTTTAGACAAAGTGTAGTGCCTGCCTGGGTTCGAACCTACGACCTACAACTCGTAAGTCACGACCGTTTCTACTGGGCCACCACTACTCCAATTGCATTATAAGTACAACACAGTTTACAATGCATGAAAACTTACCTTAACAATCATTCTGCTGTTTGTGACGTCACAACGAATAAGTCGGTAGTCGACGTCTTTGTCTACACATTGTAAGTACCTAATCCTTTCCAACTTAAATACACATGGAGCAGTAAACGACGATTTATTCGAGGTTCGCACACAATTTGAAGAAAAATTCAATCCATTCACGAATTTGGAACACTTTTAATAATAGAACACTTTTTTCTTTTTATTTTTGATTTTCATATTTTGAAAGAATACTTTTATTTGTGCACAATACCAAAATGTTTCGTTTTTCCAGTTATCTCTTTTGAATTTTATTTATTTTATTTTCCGAGAGTTAGGTATTTCACTTCGCACTTAGTTTCATAAATAATAAACTATTATTTTACCGAGTTTAAAAAGCACTGTTTTTCTGCAAGCTTTCTCAGATTTTTATAGGGTAAAGTTACTAGGCACTTCGCACAATATTTCACTTAAAACACTACAATACACGTAACAATAAAACAAAACTTTTGTTAAACAATGTGTCAAATAATCAATCACAATTTCGAGTCAAATTTTACACATTTTCTTTTAAATCCATCATTGAATTTTCGAGTAACAAAAAAAGTAACAAAACTTTTTCTAATAATTTTTTATCACAATTCCGTTACCGAAACTATAAACAATTTAAAATGTATGTTTCTGTGCAATACATTATGTTTAGTCTAAGAAAACATAACAAAAGCAGTAAAGGAGTGCAGAAAACGTACTAAGGTCATATCCGCCATTTTCAAACACGAACTTTCTTTTTTACAACATGGTGGTTTGAACAATGATGTTTACGTTTCCTACAGTAGTTCTCGACTAGGATAGTTTATAAAAGTTTCTCGTTAGTAGTCCAGCATTCATTAGAAAGTTCAGATGTCTTAATAATGTACTTGCAATTAATTGTTTCTTCGGTTTTAATAAATTTTATATCTGCTGGTGAATTACATGTGAGTTGCTTTTATTTTTTGTTTTTTATTCTCTTTATGTTGGCTATTTTATAGAGTTTATTAATTGGAGTATTTTAAAAATGTAATTTTTAATAAAAAATCTGAAATATAAATCAATATTTATCTAGCAATGCGTGTCGTGCCTCCTGGAAGTAACGTAATAATAAATGAGCATTTGTGACTCATAAGTGGAGCCCAAATAATAATAATAAATCCATTTATTTTCAGGCAACTCAGGCACATAGCTAAAGTACCCTAACATAAACATACATATTTTAGGATAAACAAAACTTTTTTGTTAATAAATAAGGCTTAAGACTATGTTAGTAGCACTTCACTTTGCACCAGCTTGACTATATGCCGCCTTGTGGAACTTGTCCGCGGAAGCGACGGAACACCACGTCCTGCAGCCAGAACTCTTCTTGTATGGCGAGGGGCAAATAACAATTAGGTACGCGCACCATGACGTTGCGCGCGACTCAAGTAACTGCACTCTCGGCATGTACCTCGTCTTCTGGCGCACTTACTACACGATGTCTTCCGCCTAAGTGGTGTAGTGCAGGCGGGAGATGTACACTGGAGTGTTCGGCATAGCGGCACGCAGACTCACTTCGGGCCCCGTAGGAGATTTGCCGCAGCGGTTCTCGTTAGTTTGCGATTGGCGCTTCCTCCTTTGCACCGTCACGAAACTCTCATCATTATCAGCTCTATTCAGCGCCTTTTATGGCATAGGCTTTATAGTAGGAGCGCCAGGGGCACTTGCGGTGACGCTAGCGAAATCCTTTCGTAAGGGTTTAGCGTAGGGGTATAATAAAAACCGAACGGGTCTTCGGATTCTTGTCCCATGAAGTGAGCATAAATCCGTGCTTCACACCGAGAAATTCCTTAAGGAAAAACCCAATAACACTGTCTCACCTGGGGACCGAACCTTGGACCCCATGAAATTGTTCAACAGTCACATTTGCATCCACTAAACCAATGAGTTAGTCAACAAATTATAACTTACTTAAAAAAACACTTAAACAATTTTTATTGTAGACTAGCATTCGTATTTATTAAAAAAATATTATAAGAAACGATAGGTTGTTAACCTCTAACTTCCATTTTAGTACGTTCGTAATCACTTCTGGTTATTCCTTAAAGTCAGTTCTATGTACAGCTATAGGCATTTTTAATGACACTTCAGAATCGGTAACCATTGCACGATTCTTCTTTCAATCTCCTCATTTCTGATTCTACCGCGCACAAAAACTCCGAGCATAGCCCTCTTCATTTTCCTTTAAGTGACTTTCTACCTTCTTATCAGGACCATTGTTAGCGATCACGTCTTCGTCAAAATTACTTTTATTTATTATATTAATTCTTTATTGATAAAAAGTTAAAAACTAACTTTCTCTTTTTTCAACTACATCGGAGTATTTTCAAAGAACCATTCAGACGGAAGTCTGTCACTAGTCTAACGCGTTACGACGTATTTCTGAAAAGTAAGATGAGCAAGAGGAATGATCTTTTGAGAGACACTGACACAAAGGCCTTTTTAGGAAGTACTGTGAAAGACATTGACTAATGATACCTCAAAACGGTATTGTGGTAACAATTTCCTTGATAAATTGTACATATTATTTGAAACTCTGAATTTTAATCATGATTCGCTGATTTATAATAAACCGAGTTATTAATAATGATGACAGATAGTACAGTGTGTCTGATAATGAAGTCATAAAAAAGGTGACAGAGTACAAGAACATGTTCTTCTCAAATATTCATCTAGGTAAATTTGAAGAGCTAGAGCTAGACCATAGGTTCGCAAACCTCATTTTGCCTACCCAACATTGAGTTTTTTTTTCTAGAATCCTCCAATTTATTTACTTACCATCTGTCGTGATCTTGAAACAGCTATAGCCACGATTATATTTAAACGTGTTATGTTATGTGGTCGTAAGATCCCATCTCAACGCCCCCAGATTTTCTCTGGATCTTCTACTGCCCTTCTGAAAGTCTCCAACGCCCACGTGGGGGCGTTATAGCCCAACAAAGAGCAATCGCTTTCAAAGAGTTTCGTTTTTCTACAACGACTTTTAACAGCATTGTCATTAACTTTTTGGCAGGTTAGGTCAATCAAATACATTTTTGACTTTTTCATCATCGTTATCACTGCTGGAATGTCACTTTTCTAGGCTCCGGGTGACTGGAATGTGCAGGAACATGAGATCTTTATCCTCTGCATCCACAAATAAACTTGCTATGATCAATAACCTGGTAAAAAACTTTGTGGTTACTGTCAGCCTGCATCATCCTACTGCTGGGCAAAGGGCTTCCTCCCCACAGGAGCTGGGCTCCCATAGGAATCGCTGGAAATCATAATTTTCAGCGATTTCGTTCTAGGGGTAACGTGGACCGTTATTTGTTGGTTTTGTCCAGCTCGTCCCGCCATCTTCTACGTGGTTTGCCACGACGCCGGCTGTGTCAGTGTTCCAGTTAACGGTTAATTCAGTCAGATTATTAGGCGTTTAAACATCGCTTATTAAAACATTTCTCTAGGACTGTTTTCTGCAATAGTCTATACGTGAGTACGGTCACCAAAAGTGATATGCAACCAGGGTCGTCGGATAATATAGTAGAAGTTTAGTAGGAAACCGATGGATGTTTCGAATGAAATTTTATTTGATAAATGAACTGTTTGTTTTCTATTAATTAAATACAATTTTATTCAAAAACATCTATCTTACTAAACTTCAACTATTTCCGATGACCCTGGTTACTTATCACTTTTGGTGACCGTACATTTAATAATAGGTCTTTACCTATGAAATTGCCGTTTTGTATGAAAAAATTTAAACGAATTTTTTTCATGAATTTTTTATTTGTATTAATCGAAGTAATCACCCATGCAATCAATGCATCTTTGCCATCGCAGTGGCAGTTTATTGATGCCCTTCTTAAAGAAATCAGCTGGACGGGAGGCAACAAATTATTCAAAGGCATTTTGTACTGCCTCTTGGGTATTAAATTTTTTTCCCGCCAAGAAGTTATCCAAATTCTGGAAAAAGTAGTAGTCTGTAGGCGCAAGGTCTGGTGAGTAGGGCGGATGACGGAGAGCTTCCAACCCCAGTTCTTGCAACTTGGAGACCGTCTGCTGTGCAGTATGAGGTCGCGCGTTGTCGTGCAGGAGCAGCGGAGACGAGCGATTGACCAATGCTGGTTGGAGATGCGCCAGCTTCTCCATCATTGTGTTCAGTTCTTCACAGTACACATCTGCAGTAATGCTCACCCCGTTTGGTAAGAAGCTGTGATGAATCACACCGGCGCTAGACCACCAAACAGTGACCATCACTTTTCTAGGGGTAAGTTTTCGTTTAGGGCATTGTTTAGGTGCTGAACCAGGATCCAACCAACTTGCTGAGCGCTTACGGTTATCAAACAGAATCCATTTTTCATCGCAGGTAACAATGCGGTTCAAAATTCCTTCATTTGTGTGTCTGTTGAGCAGTGCAAGGCACGTCTCGACGCGTACTTCGCGCTGGCGATCATTGAGTTCGTGGGGCACCCATTTGTCAAGCTTTTTTACCTTGCCAATTTGACGCAAATGGACCAATATTGTTTTGACGCTAACGTCGAAAGCTGCTGCTAATTCAGCCGTAGATTGTGTATCATCAGCTTCCACAATCGCCTTTAATTCGTCATTGTCGACCAAAGTCTTCGGACGACCGCGAGGTTCATTTTTCAGGTCGAAATTTCCAGAACGGAAGCGAGCAAACCAATAACAGGTGGTGCGTTGGTTTGTAGTGTTAGCTCCGTAAACGTCGTTGATGTTGCGTGCCGCTTGTGCCGCGTTGCTGCCACGACGGTACTCATATTCCATAATTACTCGAATTTTTAACGTATCCATGATGACGAAAAAGATTGAAATGCGATGAAAATGTAACACTAATCAATAAAGAAATGACTACTTTTAGAAAAAAAAATCCATGTTTTTAAAATAAAATTAATTTGAAATTAGAATTCTTAGCCAAACAAAAATTATTTTGATTTGAAATGGCCAGTACTGCAGAACGGCAATTTCATAGGTAAAGACCTAATATTATGCCTTCTGACTGCCTCTTAGTGGTCGCAAGCGCTACTGTAGCTGAGTATTAGGTACTGGGTTCGATTTCTGGGGCGGGCAGTGTTACTGGGCTGTTCGATCTGGAATTTGTCAGTAGCAGCCCGGAGGCTGGATTTGTGCCCGGTTGATGGCATTAGGCTCGACCCCTATTACATGGGACTTAAACATAACTGGCAAAATGTGGGTGTACTATAGGTGCACCTCTGCCTCACCCTTCGGGGAATGCAGGCGTGATGTTATGTTACGTTATTCCGTATACAACAGAATCCATGAGCTTAAAGTATTACGACACCACAGAGTAACAAATATACTTCGAGGTTAGAGAACATTCTCTCAATATTACATTATCGTCATACAAAATCTATGTTGTATAAGCAACTGTGGAAACCGTGTGTAAGCACACAAGTTCAACACAATAATGTTATCACGTTATGTAATACTCAAACATGAACATTTCATTTCATACTTACGTAACACATGTAACTTGTGATTTATGAAGTGCTTTTGTTTGTGGTAGTTAATGTAGTGAAAAGCTCTTTATTCAAAAGTCTAATTAATATTCTATTACATAAGTAATAGAATTATATGTCAGAATATACCAACTTAAAAGTAATAGAAAGTACCAAGTGGAGATAGAATATTGTATTAACAGATGTCAAAAAAGTTACAGTGTAAGATTAGGGTGTGTATAATTAATAGGTGAGAAAATTATTATCATATTAAAATTCTCCAAAAAGCGAATTTAAGAGATGCAGGCAAATTAATTTACGCAAAACATCATTTAGGTATGCAAAATATTAATCGAGTTTTCCCATTTATTTCAGTATTTATCAAAAAATGGCAAAGAAAACATGGCGCTCATGGGCTCCAACGGAAGAACAGATACGGTAAGACATGAATTCTCTTACGAAATTATGCAGACGGGACACTATTTAGTTTGGCCACAGTTGCGCTGCAAAATAATCGCTTTGTATGTTTAGTGTATGGCTGTTAATAACCTTGTCTTTCGCACTCTTTTTCTCTTAGGAGAGGATCCAATCAACCGGTTACCATCTTTGGAATCAACACAACTGGAAGCCTCATACAGGAGTAATTCATAATATTTTAATAGTTTGTTCTAACACCACTTGGTCTGTTCTGTAAAAATCTCATCGTCAAATCTTAGATGAAGTGAGCTGTCCTTTCATCTGATACTAGGGATTGACAGCTCACCTAAGTTGTCACGGTGAGATTTTTATAGATTAGATCGGCTGTTCTCGCTTTTTTTTTGGTTCGTTTCAATGGGATGGTTTTCTTTGGCACTTATTTCGAAACAGATTTCACTGGCTGCGTGCTGTGGTTTGTTGTTGCGTATGGTTTTGTTTGGACTGAAGCTCAGGTAACGGTTCCAGGTAGAGACTGAAAAAAGAAAGCCTTACACCGTTTTTCCACCAGCCACCGTCAACGGGACGTCAACGATAAACGAGATTATTCAAACCGAGCGTGATGTAGGTGACGGTGTGCGGTGGTCATGCGGCCATGGTAAATGTAGGTATCGCTACTTCGGTGCCGTCATCTCGTTCTCGTTGACGTCCCGTTGACGTGGCAGTGGGCACTTGCCCTACTCACGTCTATTATTTTTTTTTTGTTAGTGTTTATACGTGATAATGCTTAATTGCTAGTCTCTACTAGCAATAAGCATAAAACAGCATAAAAGCATGCATATAGCATAGAATTTCTCATAGAAACTCGCTAGATTTTAATGGCAATTCTTGGATTACTTATATTCAGAAACCAAGTTCTTAATAGAATTCTAAACTTGCTAACAAGAAAATCTACTTAAAATCACGTTAGCAAAGATATTTTCACAGATTATTGAAAAAAAAACACATCTTTGACAACATTCTCAGCATTAGCAACTTGATCGTGATAACGGCAGAAAGTATTTCTTGACAATTTGTGGCTGGTCTGTTCTTCCGTAATATACTTTTGTTCCTTCTATACTTCCGAAATAATCCTCCAATTAGTCGCATTTCAGAGAAAACAACATTTATTTTAATTAATTACTTCCGTAACTGGAGGCCTTTGCAATGACAGTTTTGTTTTGGACTTAACTCGTTAAGTTCCTAACTGGCTGGTACGAATTTAAGAAGTTTAATTTCAATATTAAGTTTCGAGATCTAAGATTGTGTTCCAAGACGTCGGAAACTTTGTCAAACATGTTCCATTTAGAATTTTCAGACTGAGGATTTATTTTTAAAAATTTCATTGCAGACTCCCTACAATTTCACATACATAGATAAAGCAGAAAACCTGATTAGGCTACCAGCGATGAACAAATACTACTTAGAGAAGAAAAGTAAGAAGAAATCATTCAAAAAGTCACCAAGAAGAACAATACAAAAGATTATAAAGAAGAATTCCAGATCGAAAATAAAGAAGTTGTATGTGGTCAACATGACTCCGAGCCACTCCACTGTGGCAGAAAAGTTTGAGTTTGATAATGATCAAGACGACTACTCTGCTCGAAAAGCAGAGATGACAACCCGGCCGAATCAACAGAAGAAAATTAAAAAATTCAGTGTGAAACAGGCGAAGCTACCTCGGTACCCAATGCCTTACAAACAAATGCAGACGAGAAAGAATAACTACAAGCGACCAAAAAGGGAAACACGAGACATCTTTATATTCAAAGACTTTGATTCGATGAAGTTTGTTAAAGGAAAGAAAGATGAAGATTATAACGTTGTGAATGCTCATTATAAAAACGATTGGTAGTTAGGAATATGGTTAAATTTTGTTAAATTTTAAATATTTCTCTAGACCCTGTCAATAGGTACGGTAAGGGTAAATAGTTATTTATTAAATTGACACTCTTCGCTAATTTGCTGTGTTTTAACCATTTGAATATATGGACAATTTAAGTTCAATTCGCTTGACGAATAATTTTCTTGATGTGACGTGATTATTTTTTATTGATTTTTAATATTTTTTAATCTACCTATTGCCAGGGTTATTGTGAGAAGAGTCGCTTTTCATATGGTGCTATGCTAAGTATTATTAGAAAAGTAAACATTATTTATTTATGATCTCTTAAATAAAAATAATACATTGTGCCGAAATGTATGTGTTGTCTGTGTGATGTATGTTTCTATTTTAATAGAATATCTTAGTAATAGATAACCATTTTTTTGTATTATATTTATTAATATATAGCATTTGAAACGTTTGTATATGTTGGAATGAACATTATAATATACTTTCACTTCTGAATCTGATACTTCTTTTTAAACGATTTCATTTTTATCTGTGACTGCCTCGTTGGTTTACAGCTAAGGTCTAGTAGCACTTGCTGGACGCAAGCAACAGCCAGGAATCTGGATCTGTGCCCGGTTGATGGTAATAGGCTCGCCTCCTACATGGGACTTAAACATGACTGGGGAAATGTGAGTGTACAATAGGGTAACCCTTTGTCTAACCCTGGGCATAACAGGCTTGATGTATGTTCTTTTTTAGACCTATTTATAGGGTTTTGTGTTTTAGAATAGAATAGAATACTCTTTATTATGTACAACATAAAAATTACAGATATATATGTCTTTAACAGAGCAGTGGTGGCCCAGTGGTATCGGCCCCGACTTACGACTTGTAGGTCGTGGGTTCGAACCCAGGCGGGCGCTTTACTTTGTGTAAATAATTTCATCACCACTGCTCTCAAAACGGTGAAGGAAAACATCGTGAGGAAACCGGCATGTCCTAGAACCAGAAATTCGAAGACATGTGACATCTACCAACCCGCACTGGGCCCGCGTGGTGGATTACAGCCCACTCCCTCTCTAAGAGAGGAGGCCTGTGTCCCAGCAGTGGGAACATTATAGGCTGGTTATGCTATGTCTTTAACGATTTCGTAAGCCTACATTCCAGTCTACAGTATTATAGACGAAAGAAAACCTATTTTTAAAATTATGTTTCCAATTATTAAGAAAGTGCTTAATACTTGGAAACAAAGTGCGTTTTCGTAATTTTCAGCTCGGAGGTTCTGAATTAAAGTATTTGATACGTTAAATATTCTAATTAAAATGAATTAATTATTAAATATATAGGTGGTACATCTTGTGGTTATAAAACTTCACATCTCAGAAATTTATTTTCGTTAACCATTTCTCTGGGTAGCAGGCGACTTGCGCGAAAGAAATTTCCGCGAACGGACTTTTGCGCAAGTGGACTTCTGTGCGAATGAAGGGATTCGCGAAAATGTCTTTTCTCGCAAGTGGGTTTACGCAAGTGTCTTTCGCGCAAGTTTACGAGATCCACTTCTGTGTTCTGGGCATACTCTTGTTAAATGGGAGCGTCACAGCTTCTACGTAATTATTTAATTAATTTTATATAACACACGTGTCACTTAAATAAGCAATCTCAACGAAACGGGAAATATTCTGCAAATTGTTAATTATGTATGTTTATTATAGAATTATGATTCGTGACAGATTTTCTGGGAAGATAATGAGAATTTGTGGCCTTTTAATTAATCTGTGAATGAGTACTTTTATGTAAATGTAGCTGTAGTTAAAGTAGGTTTTTAATTATTTTAGTTTAACTTCTAAAGTACGAGATCTGAGTAGAAAGATCATCGAGTTTTAAATGGAGAAGGTATTGTGACTTGGACGGAACATAAGAATGTTAGTGGTAAGCGAAACGTTGGCTTAGCTAGGTTAATAGTTAAGTTAGTAAGTTAGGTATATATTATATTAAATATGTAGGTATGTACATATGCGTATTAGAAGTTTATAACCTATTTATATATTTGTGTAGTGTGTACCTATTTTATATGTATATAATTCATTATGTTATCTTTTTAATATTTTTTATTATTATTATTATTATTAACTCCTGTTAAACAGAGCTCCTGCCATCGTATTTCTACACCACCATTGGTTGACTGGTAGAGAATGGCTAAGGCATTAACTCCACCTTTGTACCTCATTGTGTGCGAGGTGTTTAAATAAATAAATTAATACTTAAAGTCTTTCTTCTAACCAAAGAGCTAGTGACAGTGACTGGTGAGTCAAAATCTACTACCTACATACTTAGAGCGTTCGCAGATGGCATACAATGGATGACAGATTTCTTGTAGGAGCTCAATGAAACAGTAAAGATAGAGCATTCGTTTTTTAGTACAAAATTTGAGTGTTGTGCTAACTTGTTAAATTCTTACTACACACACTACACATGCTACACACGCTTGACACAATTAAATAACGTAATTATATTTTAACTATTGCAAGCAACATATAAAGTTTATTGAAATTCTATGAAGCATAGGTTAAAACATTGTAAAGAACGAGAACCATATGGTATCAAAATAAACATCATCTGTGGCCACTTTAAAAGAAAAAGAAAAAAAAAGATTTATATAAAATAACACTTTATTCACATATAAACAAAGAATAATTTACATCGCTTACTGACTATGAATGTAAATAGTTCGAGTATTAAATTAATATTATAGCTACAATGTCAAACTTGACACACACAAAGATAGATGCTATCTTTTAATATACTTTTATATACTAAAAACCAGGACATACAGGGTGTAATTTAAAACACCATCAACCTTTTAAGGGGTTATTGGACTCATCATTATAAACAACTTTTACTGTGGGACCAAACGTGAAACAGTGAAAAAAAAATCAGCTGTTTCCTACATTTTGACGAGTTATGCGAACATAAATGTAGGGAACAGCAGATTTTCTTTTTGCGATTTTAGGTTTGTTGGCAAATTGTTCATAATAATGAACAATTTTTACTATGCCAACAAACCTAACATCATCGCGTCATCGACATCGTCATTGTACTCACTATTGTGAGTACAATGACCCCTTAAGAGGTTGATGGTGTTTAAAATTACATCCTGTATAGTTATTTGGGGACTAAAAATCAAAATAATTAGCTATGTTTATAATAAAATTAAATGAATAAACTTCGTTCTAATTTTTATATTTATTTGAACTATATTCTTATTGTTCAAAAGAAATAAAAATTAATGATCTGAGCGAAGCTTATCAATATGGGAGATAAAGTTTAAATTAACATTAAGGCTATGACTTGAGTTCAAAACGTAAGAACCAAAAAATCGAAGATATGTGACATCCACCAACCCGCAATTGGCCCGCGTGGTAGATTACGGCCCATTTCCTCTCACAGAGAGGCCTGTGTCCCAGCAGCGGGAACATTATAGGCTGATTATGTATGGTTTGCTAACTGTTCGATAATGAACCCTTTTGGAATTGTTGTAGTTAAACAAAACTTAAATCAATAACGAATCTGATGAAAGACCGATTTCGGTCTATATTTCAGAATTCAGTAACCTCAACAGCACTAAGATTTAGATAGCTTTCCAATTCAAACTGAATTATTCCTAAAAGCGCGATCATCAATTTGGATCGATATATGAGTACAATATATTCAATGTGAATCGCTTTGATTTTATACTAAACCAGATAGGCATAGACTGAGCAAAATATAACACAATAATTTGAAAATGTGAAAAGTGATTCAGCACTTATCTTATAGCAATGCCACGATATAATAAAAAAAACAAAGATGGTTGATGATAAGAAACTGACTGATAATATAAAAGATAATGACAATCTAAATAATGATGATAATAATTGTGATGATCAGTAGCAGGATTGTGGAGATTTAGATAGTCGCTCCATGTTAAATACTGGTATTCAGCTTCTTGCGGTTTGACTGGAAGCCAAGCCGATCGCAAAGTAGTTGAGAAAATGCTAGGCAGATAGATGATGACGATATGATGATCAGGTTTGACTTTTTTAATCAAGCAACATGTTTAATGAATTTATGAGGCATAGATTACAATAACAACATAATTGAGGTTACTAAACCTTCTGATAAAGAACAACCTCCAATCGTATATGCAGCTTTGCGTAGAGCGTTTTGTCAAGTGGCAATAAATGGTATGCGATTAATGTACATTCTAAGCCTTACAATTGCAATTCTGTGGGAAATTTATAGCTTGTTGGAAACCTAAACTGCATAAGTTACTACACAGAGTACTAAAATGTCATTGGATTCAGCTTCTATATTTAGCGTGCATAAAATTATTTCGTTCCACAAGAACTTTCTTAGTCAGTGATAGAGAAACCACAGAACCTGTGCGAAATACCTTCTCAAGAGGCTCTTCAAAAGCTTCTTTGCAGTTTAATTAATTAGGAAAGCTTAATTAAATTGAATAGCCTGCTAGCATGAATAACAGAATATATACGTGGCAGTGAGTTCTCAAATTCTCTTTCATTTGTAATCTTACGCATGGAATGATATATGATGCATCTTATTAGATGACTTTTAGCTATTGAAAGTACTTACTACCCTTAATTATTTTCGCTCCTATGAATTCTTGATAAATTTTTACTTTCTTGATTGTTAAAAAAACGTGATAATATATAATTTTAAGGGCTGCCAAGTGTAGTGTTCTTCTTGCAACATTTTTTATCGATATCAATCTCAAAAATCGTATTTTAAGCCATTGACTTCTCTCAACATTAAATTATTAGCCTTTAAGTCTTGACTAAACATTATATACTAATATGGGGTTGTGGAGGTCAGATAGGCAGTCCCCCCAAATAAAATACTGGCATTCAGCTGCAACTAGTTAGACAGGAATCCGACCCCAAAATAGATGGGAAAACACTAGGCTAGATGATGATCGTGCTAACAATAACATACATTCAGTCTTAAGCCTGCTCAGCCTTGATATCCTCTGCTCCTTGCTTGCTCCTGTACTCCCAACCTTGGTAGGCCAGGTCTTGGGGATTTACATCATGCTCCCTGAAGGAAATACCGCCACCGGATCCATACTTGTGGCCACCCTGAAATAATGGTGTGGAGAATTAGATGGGTATATTATTATCAAAGATTGTAAAGACTGAGTCTAGTATGGATTGTATGAAGGATAAAATTGTATATCAAAAGGAAACTTAAAACCAAAATAATTATGATAAATTTCTAAGCGTGAAAACAGTAGAGAGGGCATTAATATGGCATCACGCTTTATAAAGTGGCTGTCATACAAGTATGATTAACCGAGACATTGCTCTTCAAAGCCAAATAAAATTAGTTCTAAAACTTGAAGTGCTACGTTAACGGCCAAACTTAGCATTTATTTCAATTAAACCTTCATTTCAATTTCAATTAAACTTTTATTTTAAATTGAATTGTCACGCAATCGGTCAGTCAGAAATATGAAGCTAATTGCCCATTCCAAAGCGTAGTAGGTAATCTATGGAGAAGAACGGGCAAGAAACTCCATGGACACTCTTATAAATTATTTTGTAACAAAATATGAGTTACATAATTAATGTTGAATTTATGAGTATATGTATACGAGAACGATGTAAAAAGACGTACACGTTAAAAGCGTCCAAAGAACAGCAAATAAAAAATAAAATAATCCGTGGCGTTAAGAGATGGCCAGTCCCAACTGACAGCGCCCGTTCACGAACTTGTGCATGGATTAACACCATTCCGCTCAACAATTTTGAAGCGAGCTAAACCATTATATGGTACAATGTAATTATGATAGAAATAAAAGGGAATTTTCTTTCGAAAAATGTAGAACACTTTCATCAAACTTTTCCATTGACACTCTCCGTGTAATTTATCCATCCTAGGGAATAATCGATTTACTCTGATTTATGATACGAAACATGTCAATATTATTGCTGAACTTTTAATAACCTGTCATGTGTTTCAGTTAGCTTTTGTGACGACAGTTTTATATGAAAAGTTTGAAGTCTTTGAAGATTAAAGAATATCGTAATATTCACGTGAATTTATTATTCGAGAAGGAAATTAGAAGTAAACACTTAATTAATTCTCCCTGCCTTTTTCATTTCTATATCGACTAAGTGAAAAAACTATGGACTATACATTTTAGTTGTAAGAATTAAAGATGAGTTGTGTTTCAGAATTTGGTATGGTGTCAAGAGAGATGAAATAGCGAAAGAAAGGGTGTTAATGAAGATGTCCTATACCTATGACTTGAATTTATAATCTCAGATGATTTATATTTCATCGCCACTTACTCAACCAGGTATCTACTTTAAGCATTATGTATTCTAACTAAATGTTTTAGTGACCGTTTGTAACAATATTGTGATTGGATCATAATGTGAACTAGATAAAGTTAAAATTACGTAGTTACCAAAATTTTGTACTAGACAATGAGCAAACAACAAACAATAGCATTGAGTATTCCAAAACTTGTTATCTATCTCAGATTCTCAATTCAAAAATATACAAAAATCACTCTTATGACTTACGGGGTAGCTCTCGGAATAGTGTTGCGGAGCATAATGTGACTGCGGTGGCGACTCCCTGTAGGGTCCAAGACCAATACCAGCTGGACTGTACTGAGGACCAGAGAAGTGGCTGGACGAGAACGGCGAGGAGTTGGGCTTGCAGAACTTGAAGTAGCCGATGACACCTGGAATATGGAATGATGATTAGAAGATGTTTTGTCAAATAAAACGGGTTATTTATTTATTTAGGGTTTCCAACAAAATATTTATACACATAAATTAATAATTGTCAACATCAGATAATAAGTAAGTGTACTCTTTCACTTATAGGAGCCCACACCATGCACAGTAACAGTAATGTATGGAACATGTATAATGATGATTTTTACAAGCATTATGTAGACCAACTGAGAACGTGCTAGAATAGTTGATCGAGAAACTGATCATTTTATAATTCTGAGCTTCAATTCATTTAGTTTACCAGGTTCGATAAACATCTGATGTAGAAACCGTAGTTGACAATTTAGTGGTAGAAACGAGTTCCTTGTTTGAATTCATGTTCTTGTGAGTCCACAAACAGAGTCTAAAAGGTCTAGGTTTTTAATAATAATTGTGCCACATTTGATAGGCATTTTTAAGTGAAGGGAAAGTGAAGATTAAGTAACATACCGGGAATTATGAGAGCCATGAATCCGAGGAACTTCTTGAAGCTGGCGAGTCCGAGGATGAGAGGCAGGAAGAGAAGCAGCTTCAGCTTGAACAGCTTGAGGATCAACAGCATGGGGATGATCAGCTTCTTGAGTTTGTGTTGGCCTGTAAACATAGATAGACGGATCTTTAATTAGTACATGATTTAAATTATTGGTTGAATCTATCTATTAATAAAGTAGATATAACTGAGATGAAATTTTGATGAAACTTTTGATTTATCCTTGGTATCAGTCTTTCTATAAAGGGTATCTTCAATCCTTTCTAATCCCAGATGGAAGTTTGTTATTGCGACATCAATCCATAATAGAAAGGTGTAAGTCTAACAGTTTGTCTTAGATAGATATCTACTGAAGCTTTGTTGAAACCAGCCGCGGCTGGTATATAGTTCTGAAAAACGCCGATAGATGGCGCTGTGCATTTGAAGCGGAAACCTGAATCGCGGTACTAAAATTCTCCGTGAGTGAATGATGACCCCGATTTTTCACTTTTATGGTATCGCTTCTCGGCCTTTTGGCTAAGTGTCAAGAAGAATCTGTTCTTATCTGAAAGTTATCTCACTGAGGGAGAATTTTGTTGGCATGTTTGGCCCGACAGTGGTGCCGTGATCGGCCCACATAATATCTCAACACATCGATGAAGGAACTTGAAACCATGTTCAAGTCCATTCTTTCATTCAGTCCAAGAACCATTGACGTGTGTAGGGCAAGTTCAATGATCATTTATGAATAATCTTGCGTGATGTGGAGGGGCCGTAGCAATAAATCCTAAAAGAAAATGTTCCTAATAGAAAAACGATACTTTAGCAAAATGTCCTATTAGCAAATCGTCCTACGAGCAGTTTGTTATATTAGCAGAACGTCCTATTTGTAAAATACAGAAATGCTGATAAAATTCACTACCTATCGATTTTTATCGTCACGGTTCATTCTAATTGATAAATTGAAATACAAATATAGAAGAATTAAAGCACTTAAGAAAAACTATTTCGGCTCTCAACTTTATTGATATGTCAACGAGAATTAATAGGCCCTATTAGTTAGTACGCTTTCTTAAAAAAAACATTTATTAAAAATCCTCTTTAAAACTTTCTGGTCCTTATTCAAAGTTTGTCGTAATAACTAAGCAAGGGCACCCCGAACAAATGTGTGCCAACCGCTACATCAAAGTTGATCGCTGTTAATTGGTTATTTAGTATTCTAGTACAACACAAAAAAACAACCGACTTCCAAAAAAAACACTAAAAGACGTGAAAAATAACTTTAATTTCGGAAGTCGGTGTCTTTGGTTTTGTATTTTCGTTTTTGACCACCGACTTCCGACATTAAAGTTATTTTTCACGTCTTTTAGTGCTTTTTTTGGAAGTCGGTCGTTTTTTTGTAAAAACGTTTTTATATTTCACTTTTTAGTTATGGTACCTACCTCACACAAATTCGTATACCACTACTTGGTGTGTAAATAACAGTGGCAGGAAATTATTAACACATCATCCATATAAACTAAGTGGAAAAAATATGCAGTATTAAGGATAACTCAAAAACTTCTGTTCAGACCTTGATCAAATTTAAATGGGACTACATGTGAAGCACCACCTATCAAATAAGAAAAGAATCATCCTAATCGGTTCACCCAGAAAAAAGTTATGAGCTAACACAAATAAAAAAATAATAAAAAAAACATACAGACGAATTGAGAACCTCCTCCTTTTTGTGAAGTCGATTAAAAATGGGAATTATTTGAAGTCTTCGGAGATAGACATCGGAATATTATGTAGCAGCAATGTAGCAACGATTGCTGTAAAGTCACTTGTCAATAGGCATGTTATTTAGTTTAGGGGAAATAATTAACTGCGCGTCAAACAAATATTTGAATTTCAAACGAAGAGGAATTTTATTACTTTGTACTAGTTCTCATCATAATTTTATTATGCCCAGCAGTGGACGTATTTCAGTTGAAATGATGGTAATGATGCATCGTTTGGTTATTTTCTTGTATAATTAACAAAACGAAGACTCTTAATACATTATATTAATAGAATTTAATCATACTTGAGTTGACTTGAGGTCCAAAGAACCGCAAATGAGCCCACTGCAAAGCCTTGGGATTTATTTTATTTTAATACTGAAAGTGTTTTAAGTGCTACTCTTTAATTAATCTGGCTTTTAAATTAAAGTCGGGGTTTTTAATTACGATAAATTCTAGTCATTTACTAACCGCCTTGTGTTTGCTAAAATTGAATAGATTTACTAGGCGAAAGCCTATTTAGAAGATCTTTGAATGAAGACAGTGATGAAGTGTGTAATATATCCATACTTGTAATCCTTGAAAGCCCTTTTGAACGATGGCGAAATTCAAAATTGTTATTCAGTGTATTACTATATAACTTTACCTGCTTTTTCTCATACAACGAAGGTAAACACATTGAACGTTACGTTTTGTCACAGTTGAGTTTGAGGGTTGAGTATTTTGCCAGAGTCAAACCAAATAAAAAGTGATCTTATAAAGGTTCCGTTTTTCCTTTTACGTACAGAACCCTAATAATAAATGTTGTACTCACGGAAAGGTGCCTTCTTATCCTCGATGATGTCGACTTCATCAGCAATTTGTTCAATGAAACGAGGTGCAATAACGCCACGAGAGGTTACTTCTTCGTCCAATTGCATCTCCAGGGCAGTAGACCTCAAAAACCTGGTGACCAAGATAAAGAGTTTTAATTAGGAGAGACTAGTCAAGGTTACAGTAAAAACATTTGTTTCAAGTAGGCCATTAAAGGTTCTTTTGAACGTCAACATGGTAACTAGAATCAAATTCATTTTCTTGTTGACGTACAAAAGGGTTTTTTTATGGCCTACTTGAAATAAATGATTTGACTTTGACTTGACTTTTTTCACCATCATCACCGTCATTCTCCTGCTCTTATCTCATTTTACTTGGACTTGGCGCAGCAATGTGTTTGTCGATATAATTATTACTCATATTAATTACATCACTAGCTTCTACTCGTGACTACGTCCGCGTGAAATTTATTTTTTCCACGACCCACCATGTCGCATCGCATAGCTAGCTCGCTCTATTACTTCGTTTTCGCTTACAGTTCTTTTTTTCTTTTTGCTCGACTCCTAAGAGTTCTAGCGTGATGTTAAATAGCATATAGCCTTCTTCAAGAATAGGACTATAAAATGAAAAATATTTTTTTAAAATTTGACTGGTAGTTCTAGAGATTAGCGCGTTCAAACAAACAAACAAACTCTTCAGCTTAAATATTAGTATTAGTATTTATATGGAATATTACTCAAGAGTGCGTTAGCAAACTCTTTTGACTGAATAAACAAAATGTGATATTATATTAAAAGCCTTTTTGCCTACTGGATATCCCTGTGACGATAGATGAAATGCTAAAATGTGCTGTTAAATATACCGGAATGTTTACAGTACAATCAAGTAACTGTTAATCCCTGATTTGTAATTAGTAAATAATTTTAGTAGGTAATAAGTTTGAAAGGTCAGGTGCGTAGTACTCGCAAACGGCGTGCGTGTATGACTAGATGAATGAACGTAAACGAGGCAAAAGGAGTATGTATGGATCGTAGCAGGTGACGTTCTGTAGTTTCTGCCTATCCCCATGGGAAGATGGCGTGAGTATATGTATGAAACGAATGAAAAACTACAACACAGAACAACAAGCAACTGATTTCCAAATTCAAATTAAATTAGCTGTTGTTCAGCCAATTATTATAATTACTCAAACAAAAATATGCTTTAAATAAAATCCTAGAACTTTTTAATTTTCAAAATAGGACCACAATTTATTTTCAAATCAAATCATGTTATGTTATGAAGCATGTTTTTAAACATTTTAATTACTTTTGGAGCTTGGAAGATGCAAATAAAGTTATAGTTTGGTATGCAATTTTATTTTGGCAGTGAGACGAACTGTGTGCTTGTATTTTGTATATCATCATTTTTAATGCAAATATCCAGGATGAAAAGTAGCCTATATCCTTTTCCAAGTCCCAGTCTACTTATCTGTCAAATTTCATAACGATTGGTTTAGGCGCGAAAGTTATTAGACAGACAAGGTTATTTTCGGATTTATAATATAAAGTATTCAGGATTATAAACGGTATTTCTTGCATAAAGGCAGGTATTATGAATCTGAATAGGTTCCTGTTCGTTACTGGTTATTGTTGTTTTAGAGAGTTTAGGGCTTTATTTTTTGGTTATAATATACAGGTTTCGTTGTACTAAAAATAGTATCTTTGAAGTATAGAAAGGGATTTAGATGTAGGTGAAAATTACGATGTAATATTTCAGTGTTGTTACAAGCTTATGAAAACATACATTAGCTTAAGTTATCTTAGGCTCTAATTTCACCAACCTTTAAAGTTGTCTAAAAGAACATGCGTGATGTTGGCAAGACCATTAGTTTTGCTTTATTTTTTAAAGTTTTTCTTTTTTTAATTAGTATAAATACTATATACGCCTCTGCCAACATTTAAATTAATCCTAAATCAATATTATTATCTTCTGGTTGTAGTTGTATACTGGGATTACTATTTTAAGTATTTAATTACAAAATACATTCTGGCCGTTTAAATAAACCGTCATAGACCTAACTTAATACAATAGTTACCTTTCAATCTTCCTCATTCCGTATTTGACGAGTGCTTCCCAGTCTGAATCTTCGCTGCGTGGCTGTGATTCCAGTTGAGGTGGCTCTCGAGACAGTGCACGAGCTTGGGAGTCCACTTTCACTAGCACCGCGTTTTCTGATAGTCTGGAAATGATTAAATTTTGTTGTGTTACACAAAATAATCAAATGACTTAAGATAGGCTCTTCTTAACTATCTATATCGCGAAAGGTAAACGAGTACCTGTACTTATTAGGGTTTTCAATCAAATTCAAAATAAATAAATAAAATAAAATCAAATGATATTCTTATTGTGCCGGATGCAACTTTCATTAGAGCCTGAGATGGTATATTGACATTGACGAGTGCACCAATTTATTAGGAAATTCTTCATAATTTCGAATTTTCACTAAGTAACTGTTATGTAGTTATAATTGGGTGCTAATTAAGGCAGCTTCTTTAAAATGTCATTCTCGTCTTCAAATATATTTAGTTGTCTAAATAATTAATCGGTAAGCGATAAACTTTTAGCGTCTAATAAATGGTTTTCAAGCGAATATATATTGTAAAACGAGCTACTGTTAATATGACGCAGCATGGTGATAATTCTTAAGCAACGTTATGGACCAAGTAATAAATAGGGGCATTATTCATAATGCCCTCGCATTATGAATAATGACAAGCGTAGTCGACGGAGCCCCGCCTTGCGGGGCTCCGACTTCTGGGTGGTTTAAAAAAAATAACCACGAAGGGGATGGCGGGGTCTTTTAGACCCCACCATTCCCTTCTAACCTAACCTGTCCGAGTCGGGGTGCCCTAAGTCCCGAGCTCGCTTAGTAGCTCACTTACAACATTAGTCACTTGAGTTATCAATTCAGAAGTAAATATATTTATCGGTAGCTCGGAGTCATATTAATTTACGCTCGTAAATTGACGCTGGTTTTTTGATATTCTGTTGGAATAGTAAAGATGATGAATTAATATAATTGAAGCTGTTCTATTAACTCGTCGCCTACATATAAAAAAAGACGCTAGGTTGCAGGTGCTAAAGAAAACTTTTGTTGCCGCACATATAATTTCCCGTTATAATTTAGAAGCTAGTTTGCCTGTTTCAAAACGTAGAATCCTATAGAACAGGGAAGAAACTCAGCAGAAGTTAAAAAAGGAAGAAATAAAAATCTACTTACTGGTAAGCCTGTTTATCAAAGAAGTCATCAAAAGACCGCAGAGCTTGAGCTTTGAAGCAGTCAGCTAGGTCTCCATTGAGACACTGTTGGGTAGACTGCTGGATGTACGGGTCCTGGTCCTCTCCGAAACCTAGCCAGTCCAGGAGACCACGACCTTGGGCTTGAGGCTGGAAGATTCAGATAAAGCGATTAGGGAGATGTTAATAATGAAATTATGACATACACCCAACCAAACGCTCGTCCGGAGGAAGACAATTTTCTTATTATCTCGTATTAGGTGATGCCCTAGACGCGTTGCTGTTACCGATGCGCTTAATATAACAAGCAAGGTGATACCAAAGTAATTTAATGATACGTCTTTCTACACAGGACATAATAAATAGGAGCTTTTGCTCAGTTTTATACATGCATCCAGAACTATAATTAAGAAAATATTTCACCACCTTAATCAAGAGCATAAAACCGCCTTTGTTTTTACTGGATCTATTTTACACGTTCAGTCAAAGATAATATTAAGCTTACCGATCTTCCATGATCTCCTCCTCCTCCTCCAAAGTTCAAATTCCTTCCTTCGCCTTCGTGCTTCGGTGGCTGATCAGGTAGCCTGATTCCACCCTCGCCTCTTGACTGCAGCGTCAGCACGGCTGCTATCACCAGCATCAGCCATCGAGCTTGACCCAGCATATTGAACTATGATCTGGTGAAAGAAATAAAAGGGTTTGGTTATGGAAGCTCGCTACCGATATTATGCAGGGTTGGTATACTAAATATTGTCACCATCATCATCTGCTTGGTTGAGGATAAGGGATCTGACTATGAGCCTACTGCAGTTAGTGCACCTTTAAATTGCGCGTTAGTCCCAATTTTTTGATCTACAAGATCAGTAACAGTGTTTAATCTTTGAAACGTCACTAAATAATCTAATTTCTACAACTTTAACCCTAAATTATATGGTGTACATAACAGAGATAAGAGATATCTCTTTATCTATCTTGAGCTTTTGTCATTTGGGTTCTATTAATTTATTTTAACAGGAATTTTTCGGGATAAACTCCCGGATCTGTATCCGGGGTAATTATACAAATCTAGGTACAAATACAGTGTTCACATAGGTAGGTAGGTACTTATGACAAAGGTAGGTTTCGTTTTTTTTGTTCCAATTTTGTAGGGCTCTCGGGAATTAACTCGGGCTTAAAAAAATATTGTATTGGGGTATATAGAGGAGTCCTCCAATCTATTGAAGTTTGAATTAGGTTTGTGTTTTTCCACTTATTTCCTAAGGGGTTAGCCGGTTCATGTTCCGTTTGATCTCAAGAGGCGTACATTTCTACATGAAAGGTTGCCTTGATGAAAATGTTCAAACCCATTAGTATTGTACAAGCTGGTTTTATGTCAGTAGCTATCCATTTGCTGGAATGATGATTATATTCATAATATGGTTTTGAATCTGGATTATAAGGACGTACTGAAGAGGCATACAACTCAGCAAAATTGCATAATTTTACACATTTTTCTTCACCTAAACAGGTATTTTTGTCTACTATTCTATTCATTGAACATCAAATATTTCATCAATTAGTTCCACAAACAAGATGTCTCGATTGCTCATAACATTAACCGATATTATGTCCTTTGATGTTCTCATATTTATGAGCACGAATAAAATCAAAGCTGGCGTCATGAATTTAGACCAAGGAGAAAACACAAATTAACCAGATGAATGGATGGAAGCACATTTACTAATAAATATTCTAACGATGAAACAGCAAAGTATAACCGATAATATTTTTCCAAGTAATACCTACACAAATGTATTATTAAAGGAATATAATACAATACCAGCCTAGTACATTTTCCCGGAAAATTGTCGAGGGAAAAAGGTTTGAATTTGTTTTGCAATATACTGGTGTACTAATTAAGAAAATATAACGTTAACATTTTAAATTAAAAAAATCTAGACATTCCATTTTCTTTTGACTTACTAATTCATGAGATAACAATGAAACCACAGTTTCCTGACGATGTTGTCTAGCTATAGTAGCTACTAGCTTCTGCCCGCGGCTTCGCCCGCGTCGTTGTCTAAAATTTCATGGATTTTATTTTTTTGCGCGGGGCCTTAATTCTTTTCTAAAATAAAGTAGCCTAAGTTACTCTGTATAAAATCATCTAAGTGCCAGTGAAAGTCCTGTCAAAATCAGTCCAGCCGTTTCGGAGATTAGTCGGAACAAACAGACAGGCAGAAAGAAAGATTTTGTATTATTTTTTATATGTTCTGTACATACTTTCTTAGGTATTTAGTAAAAAGTTATTATGTTGACATTACAAACAGACACTTCAATTTTATTTATTTGTAAGTACCTATAGACTATTGATGTTAATATCGAAAACGTGGAACATATTATGGTCTGTCGTTTTTCTACTTTTACAGAGTCGTCGTACTTCACAGTAGTTTCTACTCTATATTAGTTAAGTATAGCACGACAGTGCACTTACTAGTTTAGAACTTGTTCCAACTCGTGTTCGGGGTCTAACTAATATGAACTTCATCTGGAGTTATTAGTTGTACTCCTTGGACTAGTTACTTTAATTAAAGGAATTAAATGGGATGATGTTTTGTTCAAAGTGAACAGCAGCCGTGAGGCACAAACTGTTCTTGCTAATAAAAACTTTTAATATGTATTTTGTGTTTATCGATCTGTTGTCAAGCCAAATCAATGTTATTATTTCTTTATTTCAGAGTGAACGTTGAAGAACAAAAACTTCCATGTGATTTGTTTTGGGGATGGTACTCTTAAAGATCATGCGCTGATGAATTGAAAAAGCAACGTCGCTTAAAATCAGGTCAAATAAGGATCAGAAGCTACGTTATTGGGATTGTTTTCCGCACTTAGTCCTTCAAGTGGACCATTATACGTGAGCGTTTGAGTTCTTTCTTAGGCAATGGTTATTCTCTTCCTTGAACACTAAATAGGCAAACGTATAGGATTAACAAAACCTTGTATAGTACAATTAAGATAAGTAAGTATTGACTTCTTACTTTAAACTAAAGACAACACCCTGGTAGGCCGTTCATCCCAAGACTGCAGTCCATTACTGGACATGCAGGAGCTGGACAAAGTCAAAGACCGAATGGAATCTACCTTAGTATGTTAATTAAATTTCTTTGGTCCAGTTATGAGGACTTGCAGTCAATTGGAATGGCGTACGTGACATAGCGGCTGTACTGAATTTGAAGAAAGTGGCTTATTTTGATGAAGTCACGCGAGAAATTGTTCCAAATTATTATTCTAGTTTATGATATGAAAGCACAGACATGAACAAAAGTTGAAAAGGAATTCTCCTGGAAGACGTATAGAACCGAACTAGAAGAAGCAAAAGCGACAGGAAGAAATTACATCTAAATAAGAAAGACTCCATATGAAAATTAATAACAATAAGTAAAGTTTTAGAGTGTATGCGACAGTGGCCGATGCAGATTTAAAGAAAGTTGCTTATTCTGATCAAGTCATGCAAGAAATTAGTTTCACATTACTTTGTATTGATGAATTGTAATTGGCAAGACTGCAAGCGGTTTTTGCTAGCATGAATGATGAATACCGGTTAGAGTATGAAGTTTCTGTTTTTGAAGATAATTCTGGAATAGACACTTGAAAGGCATCTATTGAGCAAACTCAATACTCTGAGGGTATACAATAAAAGTTTTGAGAGCAAAGCAATGCCGACACTAATGGAAAAGGAACCTTATTCTTATCTGCGGAAGGATCACCAGTTCATCACAGACAAGCGAATTTATTTAGGCTTTTCACACTCCAATAACCAAAACCAACAATAACTAGGAACACAAAAACACGGTGCTTACTTTTCAACACGCAAAACAATTTTCACATAGCGAAACTCAACACGGTAAAGACACAGTTTGTAAATGGAACACGTTCAGTTCAAAACACATGGTAAGAGCGAGCGAGATACACGAAGTGCGACGGTACACTGCGCTTGCGCTGGCGGGAAATAACGGTCGTCACATTTAAGTAAAAAAAAGTTACGAGGTAATGATTATTTATTTCTTTAGAAAATTAGGCTGTAATTTTATAGTCCCCATGATTTGAAAGTAGATAATTATATAGTCACTGTGAAACAAGATGATATTAAAATGTCTGTGGTTGACAGATGTCTTGATGTATTCATATCGCGTGCCTAATAACAATAAATTATTATGTCAGGTGCTTGTCAGGTGGTTCTAATTTTGTAGGAATTCTAAGCAGTAGGTGAAGCACAGAGTTATGTATTAATTAATAGGCTTACATTCAGTATAAAGGGTTTAGGCACTGAAGTAGGCCAGATATTGGCACTGAAGGAGAAATTGCATCATTCGTAGCTGTTACCATTTTAGACCGTGTATTATATCAAAAGGAAAGCTGAAAAATCATTTAACTGGTAAAAGTAGCGAACTTAGTTATTTTGGTACATAATATTAATTGACTGTTCGGTACTTTATTTCTACTCCGTTTATTTTGATTGAATGATTATAATACAAGACACGCAATGTTTCTATAGGTACAAAAATAATCTGAGCATTTATAATTTCAAACGAAGTCTCAATGTTCATACTCAACCCGAATTTAAATGTGGCACTTATAAGAAACAGCGGAAAGATATACTTAGAGTAAGTACGCAATAACTTCTCTATTGGCAGTGAAACAACATAAGAAGTACGTACTATTTACAAAAATCAACAGGACAACTTAGTTATTACAAAATACAAAAAAATCACAGAAGAGGCAAATAAAAAAAACTATGTGGACAACGAAACCAAATGATGTACGAATAAGGAACATCATAACATTGCCAATAATCATCACAAAAGTAGAACAAACTATTAGAATTCGCCACCACCTTATGTTTCTTTTCCCATTCATATCGCAATTCCGGCCACGTTGACCCTACTTCGGGTCTCGAAGTGTACGTTAGGAACTTAATCATTTGGGCTCGATGCGAAACAAAAACTTATAGTGCTTACTTCACTGCTACAATGTGACCCGAATGTTAATGTAGCAAGGACAGAGATGGAGGTAGTACTTGTGAAGTAGATATGGTATATATTACTATTGAAAATTTGATTGAAGATTTCACATATTGATGTTAATAATAACGTTGGACTTTAAGAAAATTATTGTTAAATGAGAATACTGGAGAGGTTAAAGTCGAAAATAGCTTAAATAAAGACAAAAAAATACAAGACGATACTAATGTAGACAAAACGAATTTTGAAGATAATAAAAATCGTGAAATGGGAATTCTATAAACAGTTACTGTTGTTAATGCCGAGAATAATCCACTAAATTCAAATAGAAAACATTCCGAAATAGAAACACGAGCTTCTTATAAAACATAGCAGAAAGACAGTTTATTTACAAATACTTTTGTCAGTCAAAAATAACTAAGAGGTCAAAGGAAAAATCTTGGAATGTTTGGATAAGATTAGATTAACTTGGAATTATTCTTATATCTACAATGTTGGTTTTTTATGTGAAGAATCAGGCGGCCTAGACAAATGGAATTCGCTTCGGAGCAATTCTATTTCTACAATTGCTATCGCTTTCGCTAATGTTTCCATTATACGAATCGAAAACTAGCGATAAAGCTTGTCAAAAAGTGCCACTTGGAATCTCTATGGAAGCGATCGTTCGACGCTGTCGATTCGTTTCATAGAATCGAATGATGTCAACATTGTCTAGAATTTATCACGTGACATTTCGGTAGCTTATGTCAACCGCGTACATTTTTTGGCTTTTCTACTAGCATCATCGCTGATCGAATGGTTACGTTGTCTACGCCCTAAGGACATAAAATTCACGAAATAAATACAGAGCGATGAGGACTGCTTTAAGCTGATGATGATGATAAAATCAGAGAAATATAGTCAGTACATTTCACCTGTATTCCTCAAAAGGTTAAGACAGAGATGTAGATAGTACACCCACTATTTGCCAGTTATGTTTCATGTAATGGGCAAAAAAACACTAACCACAAATCCAGAAAAGCTCTCTATGGAAAAAACTGAATACATCGTTGCCTGAGGATCAAACCTGAACCCATTGCGCTGCCCTCATCTTGTGACGGCTAGATCAACGTGGCAGACAACAATAATATTTCCGTTGGAAAGAGGAACATCATTACATTGTCTATGCCTATATTTTTAAACTATCTTCAAAACTGTTGTCGGCCTTTGCCCCAAAAACTAACAACCAGTGGCTTTTTTTATTTGTTATTGTATTCAAATGATCAATTTTTAGACATAAATAAACATATAACATTTTAAATTCATGTAATCTATGATACGGTTATATCACACAACCATGTTGCATTATACATCCATGTTCTTGACCCACAATACGAGTGACGCAGGATAACTTTCTACTGGTCCTCAAGTGGGCCAGTGTCCTGTCATCATAGTCTGACTCATCTTTTGGGATTAGCAGAAATCGAAGTAGGTTGATTGAAATTGACATCACCGGATATTGATTAAAAACGATGGCCTCAAACTTGAAAACTAGGCGAGTCATTTACGAACAATCTCAATTATAGCCAAAATCCTGAAAGACTATCGAGTGTTTTGTAGGTCAAACTCATTTTTTTACCGTGCGCGAATATTATCCACGATCTGTGGCGCATAAACAAAACGCTCATCCACTGCGCAATCAACATCACGCCTGTAATTCCCCGAAGAGCTAGGCAAAGGTGTACCTATAATACAACCACATTTTGCCAGATATGTTTATGTTCCATTTAATAGAGGGTCAGCCTATTGCCACCAACTGGGCACAAATCGAGACTCGAGGCTGCTACTGAGAAGTTCCAGCCAACCAATGAGTAATTTTACCCAAACAGTTTACATAATTGGAGTGGTTTAAGATGCAAGTGAAGTTATGAAATCATTAGAAGAGTCGTAAGATGATAAAACTTAAAGACCAACAGTCCTATTTTGATAAAGATAAAGATTATCATTATCTTACAAAAAAAGGAAGATTTTCATGATATTAATATATAAATATAAACTGCCAAACATAACCTTCCCAATTAAGAATCTGATGGGGATCTAATTATTATTCTAGCTTTAGTTGGTAATTAAGTTATAAAAGACTTTTGAATTACCGCTTTGAAACAATAGGATAATCTTCTTAAAAGTAAGAAAACTGTGATAGCAATCTCTTCTCGATAACAATGGTTATATGAACTACTTTCACTATCCTTGTAGAGATAGTTCACTGACTTGTGTTGTTATAAGAAGGACTATTTTTTTACTATTGCTGTAATAAGTATCTGTTAAGTCAATATTATTAAATGTTACGTCTACCTTAAATTCATTTTGAATTTTATTTGTATCAACTATGTATTTTTTTTTTTGTAAATAGGTCAGCTCTAGAGCTCAATCTCGCTTGGTGGAAAGCGATGGATGATTTTGGAGCCTGGAGATTTTTTCACCCAAAAAACGGAACAGACTTTTATCAAGCTTTTATTAAAACTTTATGCACACTGAAAACTGCTATTTTATAATATGAATGAATGTGATTTCTTATTGAATAATGATAATAATTTATCACTAAAATTAGATAGGTAACGAAAACAAAAATCAAAAACTTACCTGAAAACTAATTAACACAGAACTTAGTGATCTAAATATCCAGATTGCGTTCAATGCACTGAGCGTTGCAGACGAGAGTGGCTTGGTTAACGTCAAACAACCTTATATAATAACAAAACATAAGAATTGCATAAACCTCGGAGAGGTTTTGTTCAGACTGAGCCACTTTTAGTTGTCTACGACAACGTTGCCGCTTCGCTTGTAAAGAATCAACAGACAAATTGCAAAATTCTTTGCCTTTTTACTGCTAGGAATACTCTCCGTCAGGGGAGAATGCAGAGTTCTGTAAGTATGGCGGACTCTTATCGACCAGAGGGATGAAAAAATTGGTCAGTATTTTGCGATAAATGGATTATTATTTCTTATTAAGTCCGTAAGTCAGTGTTTTATCATCCACACTACATCACTAATCTACATGGTCCATAATCTGATTAAGATATTTATGTCAGGACTTTAAAAGAGACTGTGACTTCTGAATTTATTTAAGGTTTTTTGAAACACCGATCTCATTTAGTTTTAAAAATATATTTTTTGACATGTAAAATTGTTTCTTTAAAACCAACTCACAGAATTAAATATGATTTATCCTACATACGGCGCTTTATAAGATCCATTAATTTATGTATTTGTTTTAATGAGAATTTTAGGTATTCATTTACGCTTTAGAACCTCTAACACATCTTACAGGTAGAAAAGGGGTGTCCGACGTCAAATTATTCATAGTTTTGTTTGAAGATTTTTGCCTTTCTCACAGAATATTCTCCTGTATATATTTTGCTTCTCCATATTCTAAGTCAAAGTTTTAAAATATTTACTAACGGCCGCTTTCTACATTTAATTCCAATCCTTAATTTGCTGATCGAGATTGATATTTGAATCCATTTCCTACTTTTAGCATTTCAATAACCGATCGATGAATCGCTAATGCCGATCTATTTTTTTCAATTCATCTTTGGGTTGACGGGTCGGATTTTAAGATTGGTATTTGTATGAAAGTGACAGCTATGCGTGTTGTTTAACCGATTTCAGATTTTGACAAATCGTTTTTTGAACGTTATTGAACTTTAGTTGCGATACTCAAATTTTGTCAAATTTCGATTTTACTTTGAAAACGCGTATAAAGTGAAATATTTTCAAGTGATGAATGAATGAATGAATGCATGATATAAATTCTTCGGCTAAGTGGTTATATATTTTCACCGCCATTGTATTACAATTTTTGTTGCATATTTTTAATCTATTACGCGGGACTACTAGCGGCTTTTGTGTTATTTTCCTCTTTGACATAGCGTTTTCATCTTTTTCAAAAAGCGAGTAGTTGTTTCTTACAAATTTGCAGGTTTCAAATACATATAAAGACGGCAGGGTAAGCAGCTTTTGCTGAATAAATACAGGTTTACAAAAGTCTGTCCACTTAAGATTAAAAATTGACCTCACACACTTTTTTTGGGCTATGAATGCCCTCTGGGCATCTGTTGATAGTGATAATGATCTTGAAGTATTAGGTCAGGTATCTCTTATCTTCCAGCGTCTCTCCCTTCGAAAGAGGTTTGGTTTTATTCTACAAACAAATAAAATATAGTCTATTAAGTTTTAAGTTCAAAATGGCGCGAAATGCCGCGTCCCCACGCATTTAACTTTTACGGCAAGAAAATAATATAATCATAATAATGTTTATTTAGCCAAAGTAATAAATAGACACAGGTTAAATAAAGTACCAAAATGATACTCATAAATGTTACAAAAATTTAAGGGTTACAAAAATCTGCATAAACATAAATATTAACCCTGTCTCTCAAACTAGGAGGCCTGTATCTTATGAGACAGTGTTCGGCCAGATGGTTGCGTAAATTAAGTTGTACCCTTTCAGAATAAAATAGTGTCGATCTATCTATCTATCATTACATGGTGAATAACATTATCTGTAAATTAAACACTTCATGCGAACACTTCCTGCACAGTTGTGACTGAATTAAATTTGTTTGTAGTGTGCTTTTGTTTGAGTGTTTGTCGGTAAGGGGCATATGTGTTTGTGTATTGTATGTATGTATATGTAAAATATATGTAGATGTTTGTGTTGTTGTTACTTTTATTTGTGAAGTCATGTAAGTTAATAAAGATTATGTTTTAACATAGCCCTGCTTAATGAGCCTTCCTGTAATTTTAGATCTAACTTTAAATTTATATATGTTTATTACGTCCAGTTCCTTTTGTATTTTTTTAAAGACGTGAGTCCTTAGAATGTAGAATTGATGTCTTGCAAACGAGGTTTTGTGTTGTGCACCTGGGGGAATGTATGTTCGCTTTCTTGGATCAGTCGGAGGCAAGCAGCCATATATCCTGAGAACAGACCGAAGAACATAGAGCTGTCAAACCGTAAAAATTTGACAGTCCGCGTATAATTGCGTTGTAGGGTACCTATAGGGTTTCCTTGACATACTTATGCATAGCCCTTTGGACCCTATCTGCTCTTAGAAAATATGTTTTGCTGCTCCACCCCATACTGTTAAGCAATTTCTCACTATGGATTGGCATAAAGTGAAATACACCGTTTTGAGAACGTCGATACTACCAGATTCCCGAAGAAATTTTAAGATGTAGATGAGATGAAGTGTTCGAGTGGTTAGTGTATCGAGGTGTTTGTCCCATCGTCTATATGCACACCCATGTATTTAACACTATCAGTTCCAGCTATAGTAGGACACGAGCAGGATATTTGTTAATTCTGACACGAGTGAGCTGTTATGGTAAAAGTATTTGGAGATTTGGTGTTACGTCGAATTGCAAAGGGTAGATAATAAGGTCTTACTTAGATTTTATGTCAGCAAGTTCCGATTAAGCCAGTTCATTATTGAGGACAGTGCAGATTCCGCCTTTTTCTGACATCTTCACACGTAGTTCCATAAACTAATATCGTTGTCATCAGCATATGCATAGACCTTACAAGCTGGGATTGACATTCTACAAAGGTCATCTATGTAGATTTGAAAGAGAATGGGGCCCCAATATGCTTCCTTGTGGAACACCGTATGACACAATTTCTTCGTCACTGTAATTCGAGTCTATTTTAACTTGCTCGGTGCGGTTTCACGGGTAATTTCTGAAGATCTCCAGAGCTATGCCACGTACACCTTAAAAGTCTAGCTTTGATATTAGTCCAGGAACAGAAACTGTGTCTAAGGCCTTCGACGGGTCCAGAAATATACCAAGGAACTTTGTTCTACTGTCCATAGGCTTAGCAACGGATTGGGTTAGGTCCAAAACAGCGTCTTCATTGGAGACACCAGATCGGAATCCGTACTGATTATCTGCTGTAAGTTTATGCTTATCCAGAAAACTTCTAAGATTGTTGAGATTTTTTTCCAGTATTTTTGAGAGTGATAACAGGACTGATATTAGTCTATAATTATCAACACAGTTTCTGCTCCCACCCTTGTGAATTGGATGAACCCCCTTTCTTTCCTTCCTTTTTTGGCCTTCTTCAGAGAGTCCGGGAACACTCCCGTCTGAGTGCAAAGCTTTAGCTATTTATGTTATCGGCGGTACCAATTCATGACGGCATATCTTAAGAAGCAAGGATGATATGCCATCCCAACTCACAGCACAGTCTTGTCATAGCTGAACCATTATATATTTCACGTCACTTTCATCGACCTTATGTAGAACGAGTGAATCGGCAGGCGACTTTTGCGTCTTATTTTCATCAACACGAGGCTTGTCAGGGTTTAAAGGCGTTTTATTTGGGTCATTAATTCAATTCAATACATTTGAGTATACGTGAATGTTTAATGCACCATTATTAAAAACTAAACCCGACTATGATGAAAGCGCCAACTAAAAAGGTATAAACTGGACAAAGACAGACCTAGTAACGAACTAACATCGGTTTAAAACCAAATGTTAGTTGAAATGGACCAATTTGTTTTACCAAGTAATTAGGTACATATTGGTCCTTTAAGGGGAAAGGCTTCTGGGTTTTAGATATACATTATTATTATTTACTTACAGTTTCTGGCTCCATTTTTAACCGACTTCAAAAAGGAGGAGGTTCTCTATTCGTCTGTTTTTTTTTAATGTATGTTTTTACGTGATATCTCCGGCAATTTAATTGTGGATCGATTTCTAATATTCTTTTTTAATTAAAAGGATATGCCGCAGGGGTGCTCCCATATAAATGTTATTAACTTAGTTTAGTAGTATTTTAGTAGTATTAACTAGTTTTTCAGTTAGCTTCAATAACACGTATTATTTCCAATAATTAGTGATGATGTTGTAATAACTTCCTCTCACTGTTATTTACATAGCAAGTAGTGATGTGGTAATTTTTGTGGGTTAGGTATCACAACTGAAAAGTGAAAAATTATTTTCTCTCTAAAAAAAAAACTGACTTTCAAAAAAAAAACACTACAAAGTGAAAAATAACTTTAATTTGGGAAGTCGGTGTCTTTGGTTTTGTATTTTCGTTTTTAGCCACCAACTTCCAAAATTAAAGTAGTTTTTCACTTTGTAGTGTTTTTTTTTGGAAATCGGTTATTTTTTTTTGTAAAAAAGCTTTTTTTACTTTTCTTTCGAAAAAAAAAACGAGTTTGAGAATTGTATTAATTTTGTCAATGTCAAACTGACTCTCCGTTTTGATTGACTGACGTTCCGTTCCTCTTAAATGGCGTGGGGTATCGTTAGATAGGTATTTCAAAAATATTGTGGGTTTGTGAAAACAATTTTTCGATTAAGGGATCCGTTTGTGGAATATTAAGCTTTGAAGTGCTATTTTTTGTTAGAGTTAAGTGTCCCCCTCCCTACCAGCTAAATGGTAGTTTTTGGATATGTGAAAAATTCACGGTAGTAGTACGTATAACGAAGTTTAAAAGTAAAACTATCACAGCTAAGTAGGCTTTACAAGATAACGAGTAATAGTCGACCAACTTACATTTGCAGTTGGAACTTAGGAGAGAAGATGTTTTTCAACTACAATGTTAAGTTTGTTCTTGGGATAAATTCATCCCAACCACGGAATCCTTCATTGTACGTGGTCCGACACGCACTTGGCCGGTTTTTTTTATGGATTTGAAGACGAGATCGACTTATTGAAATGCAGATTCAGCATCAATCGAGGGTTCAGATAAAATCCGAACCATAAAAGTCGCCGTAAAACGCGCACTCGTATTCTAATTTATATTGAGTCAGCTGCTATTAGCAGCCGACACTTTTCCCGTCTGAACACAACTTTATCTTTCGCTCGATTATACTCACTTACGTAATATATTTTTAACCTTACTTTAATAGACATAAAGTCTATTTTACAAAAACATTCGTAGGTTTTAGCAAACTTAAGTTGAGCACCGAACAAAATTTTTACGTCAAACGAAGTTGAGCCATAACTGAGTGTGTTGAGGTTGATTTTAGGTTAGTTATGCTCGTAACGAACTTACAAACCGGAGTTTGAATGAAGTTAGCGTAACGTGGGATATCCCAGCGAATATTGTCGTATCGTGAGTTGATAAGTATGGAGTACGCTTTTTATCAAGACGTTTTTTTTTTGTTGTGTCGTGCTAAGGAATATTGTTGGAAAACTGTTAATTTATTGAGTATCAGTTGAATGATTTAAAGAAAATAGTATAGTGTAGCGTTTTTTCTGCAGGGCTGACGAAACTCAACTTACAGATCAATAAATTACTAAATTTTACTTCACTCAAGTCGTACCAGTACACTGGATCCCTGCGACTGTAAGCCTCAATATTATTTATTAATATTATAATTAAATAGATGTGAGTATTGCTATATTTGGCACTTAAACTGTCAAATATTGGTAAATTAACCACAATAACCTAGTTAATACCAATAACACATTAGGATACTTTTATAAAACTATAAGACCTCTAATTTAACTTTTTGGTACCATGAAATCATTTAAAATAATAATTGTAGATAAATCAATCCGACCTTATTGTATTCTTAAGAAGCCGTCTCCACACTACCTTCCCCGCAGACTTCAGTTATTGTATCCTGGTGCGCTTACAACATTCAGTTCATGGATAGCATCAGGAATTCCCTACAGTATTGCTTGATCGTTTTGTAATGACCATTTGTCAGTCTCGACCTTGGTACCCACACAATGTTATGGCTGTTTGCCAATATATGTTGATATGGGTTTTCCTTCTGATATTTTGGAAAATCTAGCCTTGGCGATATAACCAGCTTATAATGTTTTCACTGCTGCGACACTGGCTTCCTCTCGGTGAGAGGAAGTGGGCCATAATCCATCACGCGGGCCCAGTGCGGGTTGGTGGATGTCACATGTCTTCGATTTTTTTGGTTCTAGGCCTTGCCGGTTTCCTCACGATGTTTTACTTCACCGTTTTGAGAACAGTGGTGATGAAATTAAATACACAAAGTGAAGTGCCTGCCTGGGTTCGAACTCACGACCTAAAACTCGTAAGTTGGTGCCATTACCACTGGGCTGAGCCACGGCTGCCCATCCTATCTATGATTGAGAGACGTTACCTATTGTAGCCTATATCTTTTTATGGTTGTAACATTGTCTTCGAAACAATCATATTCATTCATTATTTAATTGGCAGCCTTATTCCAACTACTGTTGCTCCCTTTTGAGTCATAGAATCATGCATAGTCATGCTGCCTTGATCTGTGCTAGTCTCATAATAATCATATCGTTGCCTACAATTTCAATCTTGACCATATACAAAGCTTTGCTCAGTTACCCTTTTCGAAGCTATATCTACTCCAATTATCATTCCAATTGCTATCACATGAACTGGCACCGCAAAGGAATTGGCAGCATACGTATTCCAGGAGACTAGATAGTACATCTTCTGAAATGCAAGTCGCCGTATGAAACCAATTACCATAATTATATTATTATTATTATTTATTATTATTTTTATGGTGTACATAATAAAGAGTGTTCTATTCTATTCTATCTTTGACAGTCGGGTGACTGTCAAAGATCTACAGATGACACTGGTGCAAAACTGATACTGGAAAATTAATATATTAGCTTAATAACACACGTCATCGACAAGATAGAAGAAGATGATCAATGGCTGTTGATGATGCTAATAAATCATGATATAAAGGTTAGTCAAGTTTTGCAGCAACTTTAATATAATATGCAGGCGCCATTGGAAACTGAAAGTACGCAGCACAAACGAGATGTCAGTAACTGTGCACCGCTTCCTAAAGGCTACATTACATAACTAAAAGTGGAACACTACGTTCCAATTTTACGCGACGGATATTTTAAGTTATTCATTCTTCGAGGAAAAGAGATTTGTCATACACTTTGCTTTCTTAAAGTGATATTACTGATGCTGGATGTTCACGGTTATTGCTTCTAAGCATCTGGTTGTAAGGTTGAAACATGGCAAAAATCTTATTATTATTTTTATAATTTCTATGCTGAACAATAAACATAACTAGTTATCGATCTATCAACAATAACATTGGTTATAGGACCTAGTTTAGGAGACTACTTGGAATTAAAACCACAACATATGGGTGCATCCGAATTCCAGACCGCGGTCGATCGACGTCGACTGTCGTTGCCACAAAATATGTCACCTATGTGATGCTGTTGCACAAACGATGGGACACTTAATATCATGTTCTGCGTGTCGTGCGGTAAACTGGTTGTCAGAGTTTCGGACTTCAAACTACCCAGTTTGAAGTCCGAAAGTCTGACAACCAGTTTCATCAAGGGGTATCGTGTTACCCAGTAACTGGTTTATGCAGGTCAAATAGGTAGTCGCTCTATGTAAAATACTAACATTCAGCTGAATCCGGTTACACTGGAAGCTGACCCCGGCATAGTTGGGAATGAATTCTGAATTGTCTTTCTTTCTCGTTAGGTCAAGAGGATACTGCCATACATCCTGCTAACTATTAAAATATTATCTGCGTGTTATGATGTGTCAACGAACTATCTGTTCTTTTAACATAACCTACCGCTTCTTGCACTAATAAGACCCATCGATGCTTAGCTTAGTAATTCGACTCCTTTAACCATTTTAATTTCTACATCTTTATCAATAGTTTCCATCTAACCATTACTTAGATCTGCAATGGTAAATTCATAAACAAGTTTATTCCAGTGCAATTTCAATCACCTATATACATAACTTCCACTTTTATTACTGGGTACTACATAATATAACAAGCGTCGAGGTGAATGTCTTGCCAACAACGTAACTTCGTCTGTGGTTTATTCCATTAGGACTGGGGAATAAGGAAACATATAAACGAATTCTAAGTACTTCCTCTCTTACTGTACGAGTACTTATTACTTTCAGTTATATGGCTAATCAAGTTATTTCTCATCTTACTTTATTTATTATAACTTGAGCTACTAGATTTCCTTTTCTCTTCTATTCCAGCTATAAGCTGTGATTTGACTAACAAGCGGGAAATTCTATGGAACTGGAACTACTATATCTGGTTCAGGATTATCTTAACTATCTTTAATTTTAAAAGCTAGGCCATTAAATTAAACTGTGCTTAATAATATTTCTTCATAATTGTCTTCAGTTTTAAAAGATATGCCATTAAAATTAAACTGTTTCGTAAATTGTATTGTAGTAGATTGTGTCTGTGTTGTGTTTCATAGCTACAGGTGCCTGATAGCTACAGGAGTTTTTTTTGTAATTCTACTGGTCTACCTTCAGCTTCGTATCACGCGATGGTAACCCCTTTCATTCTAATTGCCGTACTTTGGGGCTGGTTTCCCAAAAAGTCTAGTATGCATCTCACAACGCCAATGCATCTTGACACCATTCTAAATTACAGCATTTCAATTCATCACAGTTTTCATATAACATTGCAAATTTGCTTGACCATAACACCGATGTCAACAACCTTCATCGGACCTAATGCCCGGAGATCGCATTAATCCGGCTCTACTAACCGAAAAACATACATTCATATTACAAAATATTACACACCGATGTTTAATATTACTTCTTGGCCACATTATGGAAATTCCAACTTTATTTCTTTCATAATAAAGTCCGAAATCACTTGTGGATGTTGCTGATGATTAATACGTCACTTTTCTTTTCGTTTTAAAGGAGTTTCGACTTTGCTTACCAAAAAATAGACTCAAAAGTTGTATGGCAAGCACAGTAACTAGACAGGCCAACTTTCTACTAAGAAAGTAGTAGGGATGGTCTTAAACCGGATCCAACTTGTATAGAGTGACTCATTAAACTTGATATTTGTCAACAATTGTTTTTTTACGAAAAATGTTGAGAGTGAGTCATTGATAGTTTTGTTACTTTCATGCGGACGGTCGAATGGCGTTATGGAACTTGTGGTTTTTGTAAGACGTCGCTAGCACCTACTTTAACATTATACGTTTGTAACATAGGCGGCGCGGGCGTACCTACCGCCGAGTAAAAGTAGCAAGTAGTAGGAATTGAGCATACCTTCCAAAATCATTACGGGAGTCTTCAAGTCTTGAGTTTATATGGTAATTTATACGCAAGCGTGTACTGACCGCATTATCGCTTAACTTAACCCTTTTATTAATATTTGCCGATTATAGCAATGCCAAATCTACACTTAGAAAAATGTGTGGTTACTTTTTGGCTAAGTTTATACTGGTCGTAACTTTATTCCGCGTTCATTAAATTTAATAACAATTTTACCTCATTACGAGTATTAATAAACGCACATCAATGCAATTAAATCGTAAAATCATGATAGGAAAGAAAATTAATTTGTTAAAAAAAAAAGGACTAGGTAAACAAATAGTTATAACCATCCTAGCAGGATATAATATGACAGAATCAATTAATCAATCATTTATTTGCAACGAATGTACGTAAAAATGCAAAATAAAAATTATTTATAGAATTATAATCATAAAAATCATCGATACATCTCTCTACGTTCATTACCCTATTGAATGACTATTTAATGAAAACATGACATTACAGGGCAATTCTAACTTACGGAGTTGTATTGCTGAATCTAATGATTATAATTCTGTAAAGCCATATTTGATATGGCCGCAAATCATATTTAGATCAACGTATTAGAACAACCTGATACTGACCTGCTAATTGCAAAAATACGTAAGAAAATTTGATTTTCGCGGGTTACCTTGGCGCATCCCCCTTAAAATATAGGTGGAATAGATAGGAGTGAGTCATGTACATTTTGCTTGGAAATAGGCAGGCAAAAATTATAAAAATTATTAAGAAGTTATCTAGAAATAAAATTACAAATTATAATGTCACTGTTAGAATTATTACAATCATACATACATTAATTAATGTATGTTGATGAGTGTTGTCCTTTGTAATTGTATTTAAGAACTAAAATTAGTTTCTAAGTTTTTGGATATGTACTAAGCTTTGGAACTAGTTGTCCCAAAATAAATAATTATCAATTAATTGATATTGAAAAATGGCAAATTAAAATGTTATTATGGATTAATTAAAAATAAATGTATATTAGGTTCATATGTTCAAGATAATATTAATTATATTTATTATACACATTGCTGATTAACAAGTTTTGTCCATTAAAAATCCGAAATAATAAAGCTTCCGAAAAACAAATTAACTTCCAGCGATCTGTGGTTGACTGTAATACTAACTAAGCTGTGTTAAAATGAATTACCGAAAAATTAATACAAAATTAACCGACAAAAACTGTTGTGTTTAACAAACAAACAATGAGCTTATTCAAATTATATTTCTACGAAAAGTAATCTATGCTTTCAAATAATAAACCAAATTTCCCGTCGACCTACTTATTAACCCTAACCCTAGCCGGTTGACGTCAGAAGCACCCCGAGGTTTGGTTGGTTAGGTGTAAGGTTGATTCTAAAAGACATGGCTAAATGAAGTTCGGGCGATTGCCCTAAGCATGTATAGAAATTTCTCACTAGCTCGTAACATTCAAATATTCATTCAATAATTATTACATGTTTACTATTCTCCTAGAACTTTTGTGAACTGATCAAATAATTAAAAGACATTTACTCGATTTTCCATGTTTTTTGTTTGACAAGGAGAACGTCACTTTGACGTTTGGTTTTACGAAAAATGTGGACTGTAAACCTACTTTTAAATATTTTTGCGTAAGCTGACCTAAACAGTATTCATTAATATAAATATTTATTTTTGTACTACAATACTTTTTTAAATGTTGATTTTAATTGTAGTAAATGGCTAAATAAAGTATGTGCGACTGCCCTAGCAATGTATAAACTATACATTGTACCTAGTAATATGTAATGCTGAACAGCTGAATATCAGTATTTCGTATGAATAAGTTTCAGGGAGTTTTCATATTGTTACAATCCTGAAAATAAAATCGTATAAGTAAACTCCTACGTCAATGGGTAGGTATACAAAGTTCAACAAGGTAAAAAAAAGATTTGGCAAGGAATATCACCCGCTACACATACATATTATAGGCACTGATTAAACAAGGACTCATAAAATATTGAAATAAAACAATAACAACCAGATTTATTTATTTATTATGTCGGTACATGCATTATTTATTATAAAGCAAAAGTGATATGTAGTAAATTGAGATCCACACTGCATAGTGCATCCACACTGCACCCTTTGGGCAACAGATGTGATGTATATGTTTGTATGTATTTGTAACTGAGGTTAGTTCCCCCCTGTGTAGACCCGTAATATGCGCGCATGACGTTCTCGTTCATAGACTGAGTGCATCTCATGCACTGGACCTTATATTTTATAATCTAAGCACTGCACACAATCACCGGCTGCGAGCACCCGCGTCTGGCCCCTAAGTCCCAAGCTCCTCAGTAGTCAGCCTCTCTCCTGCTGACTGACGTACGGGTGTTGGCGTCGTCGGCGGGGAAAAATATTCGTCGCCTGAGCTCGACGTAATTGCCACAGCCGGTGACACAGTACTCTCGATGGCACTGGGTTCCGGGGCGGCCTCGGCGGCGGTGGAACGGCGCTGACCGACGAGTCCAGAGGTGGTAGGCGTGCACGGCGAGCTGCTATCTCGTCATCATAACATGGTTTTCATCATCTTCAAGAATTGATTAGCATGGGAGGCCGAATTTGCCAGCCGTCATTCTTGATTTTTGTTTGGTTTCAATGATGTTTATTGTCAGTTAATTTATTTATGATTTTTATTCCAAAAGGTTTTGATATTTGTACTTACTTAAGTGATTTACGGAAATAAATAAATACGGGAAATAAGAGATATGAAAAAAATTGACGTTGTTGACGTATCAGTGTTTGTTTTTTTATTTTCATAGAGATGGATGGGACTGAACTTGGAGTGTAACAAAATCGATTGAGTAATCGATACGGTCGGAAGAAAAAATACAATTGAAAGAAAAGAAAGAAAGAAAGAAAAATAGGTTTATTTGTCATAGAAACACGTGCTTACAAAAAAAAAATTAGCTCAGGTAACAATTGAATTGAATTGTTCTTGTCGATCATTATTCTTTAAACATTTTTCGACATAAAATACTTACATAAATTGCGATGGTTATTGGATCATTTGAAAAGAATAAACAAAAGTTTAATACATGTTCCGAAGCTTTCGGCTATTTTTTTATTTGGTTCTAATCGAATCAAGTGATATTGAAAATAATCAATTGTCCGTTTTTAGTGCCACCACTGTTCTGCCGTTCCTTTTCTGAATATTGCCAATCATTTCTAGAAATCGGATGAAGGTAATCCAAGAAATCAGATGAAGATAATCCAAGATATCAATGTTTTGAGAAGTATTGAGGTACAAAAATAAATAATGTAATTATAAAAACTGTTTTTTTCTGGTTACACAAATTGTCCATATTTTTCGTAAAACGAAACGTCAGAATCTAATGTTCTTCTTTTCAAACTAAAAACCTGGAAGAACAAGTAAAAAAACTTTTAATTATTTGATTAGTTCATGAAAGTTCTAGGAGAATAATAAACAAGTAATAATTATTGAATGAATATTTGAATGTTACGAGCTAGTGAGAAATTTCTATACATGCTTAGGGCAACAATTTAGCCATCTCCTTTATAATAGGTAAGTTACGATAAACATGACTAACTGTAGATTTCGGTAAAACGCAATTTAAGCTGGTGGAAAAATATTTAATATTTCGGAATTTTCAGTATTCTATTCAGTCATTTCTTTATTTGTATTCGCTTATAATTGTCGGAAAGTTAGTATTTAAAGCAGTAAATTTCATATTTTGAGTATGGTAATTTTTTTTTTTTTTTATTTTTTTTTTTTTTCGGAACTTTTATTACTACCCTATTAAAAATCATTAATCGAATAATAACATTTTTAGAAAAGACTAGCTCATTCTATTAAACAGTAAAAATTCCGCGATATCAATCTATTTACCAACTCTAACAGAGTTGGCTATGGTCACTTCATAGAGCAGTGGACCTATTTTTCTTTAACCATATGGAATTTACTGGCATGATTTTATGTTATGAAACCTCCTTATAAGATCAAAATGCCACAAGGACGAAGAAAAACTACACTTATCTTCGACCAAGCGCGGGTGGGTACTTATGGGTATAAGTACCCACCCGCGCAAGTACACAAAACAAAAGACAGTGGGCGGAATACATCTGCAGAATGAATCAGAAAAGGTGGACACAGGTCCTTTATCTATTCGTGGAAGGATTGGGGTTTTTGTTGAAGTAGAACACGCATTGGCGTTGAGGTTTAAGTACTGTCCAAAGGTATGATATGAATGAAATAATAGAAAGAGAGCAAGTAGATGAGCTTAGCGTGACTTTATTACAGGGTAAATCTTGAAAAATAATACTGGATGGTGAAAACCGGAATTGTGATAAATTGAGAAATTGTAGTTGTTAATATAAGAGGTCTATTTTAAAGAACAGTATTGTCAACTGTGTTGCTAATGGGGTTTCCATCTGAAATTTCTCAGTAGCAGCTCGGAGTCTGGATCTGTGCCTGGTTGACGGCAATAGACTCGCCCCCATTACATGGGACTTAAACATAACTGGCGAAATGTGGGCTTTCGGGGATTACAGGCGTGATGTTATGATGTTATGTTACTATTGACAAAATTCGCAGTTTTATGAAACAGCTCCTGTTTTGGCCAGGAATCTAACCCGATTAGTTTTGCTACATATAAGAGCCTGTATTTATTGATATTCGGATTGTGCATAAGTCTGGTAATTTGGTTCTTTTTTGGAATAAATACTGTAAAGAAATGTTGCGTGCAGAATCGTCACCCTCATTCAGATAATTTCCTAGTAAAAGAAGAAAAAATAAATCTGAATGTGCAACGTACCTAAGTAATACGTAGATTGTTATACAAGGGTCGAAAGGAATTGACGACTTTCACACGTGTTAACTACTCCCATTTTTATTTCAAATGGAAGGAAAGTAAAAAAAATGGTTTTTCTAAAATATTTTCAGAATATCTTCATAGCTCTTCAGGGATATTATGTAACGTTACGGTTAGATCTCATGAGTATTTTTAGAGGTCCAACCGTAAGTCACTAAATTCTAGAAAAGAAATACAGTAATAAAAATAAAAAATATAAGGATATCTGATGAGTAGGATTCTTCAGGGATCGGGAACGCTGGTTTAATTTCCGGGTAGGCAGGGTGGACCAGGATCCTGATGGAGCAGCGGAGCCCGATGAAGTTCAGGGTGAGGCGATCACACCGTTCAGGATCGTAGTATTCGGATGTACTGACGCCTCCCCTATCCAGAGGAAAAAAGGAAGAGATAATGTTTTTTTGATGATGGGAAAGAGACAGTCTCCCTAGGGGTGTAAGATTAAGTGTCGTCGGTTCTTGTCAGCCTCCTCAGCTATGAGAGGATGGTTCAGGGACACAGACCACCGTATCACGTCAATGTTTTAAATGTAAGGTCCCTCTCTTAGTAGTAGATGAGAGAGGGCCAGAGGTAGAGGAGGAACTTTCAGAGACACACTTTATGAGACGACATTTTTAAAGAAAAATCAATCTTCTTTAACCATTAATATTATATTTTTAACTTTAAGAAGATTAACAAATATGGAAATAAATCTAAGAGTTGTACACAGAGTTCTATCAGAGTCAGCACTGACACTCTGGCCTCCGCACTTGTTGTCCCTCTTTCTCTTTCGTCTTCTCGAAATGACTGATGACTTATTTTAAACATTTCAAACATACATCAAAATACTTCTTAACAGATTTTCGGCCAGAAACAATAAATTGATTTACATAGAGAACCTGACCTTATTAGTGGCTTTACTTTCTAGTTATATAGAAAAAGATAAACTGAGAGATGACAATTTACAATATAAATGTCAATGTATAAAAATATTCTAAGATTACAAAATGATGAAAATAATGGTATGAATACAGAATTTAAAGATAAAAACAATGAAAGATAATTGTAAGTAACTAAAGGTTTGCTTTACAGCGATAATCAGTGTTCAGAAATGTGAGTAAGATGAATGTTCTGTGTAATAGGTTTAGGTACACGAGCAGCCCATTTCAATATAAATAGTAAATAAACTAAAGACGTGGTTTCTATGAAACGAAATACCACAATTAATAAGCGATCAAACCATAAGAATGGAGATTGACTTCATGCAAGTGATGCATGAAGTCAATCTCCGTTCTGGAAGGCCGCTACATGTATCACCTATTAAGCCCCGCAATCGCAGAGCCCGTTTACAATGGGCTCGTGAACACAGAAATTGGGCAGAACAAGAGTGGCGTTTTGCGTGTTTTTCTGACGAATCTCGCTTTGGTATGAGGCCAGATACTAGACGTATACGGTATTGGAGGACCCTTGGAATCCAAGAATGTTTAAAAACGTGCCAGGAAGCCCATGCATACAGTTGTGAAACAATCATGATATGGGCGCGTGTTTGGATCGGCGGAAGAACCGAACTGCACCCTTATTTCGTAACACACTATCAATCATAATCTGAATAATTTTGAAGGATATTGCTAATCCATTGCTTCATATCTTCGAAAAAAATATCTGCTCAGCAACGTAAATAACGCAATGAATGTTGTTGAACTGTCAAAAGCCATTCCTACTGATTGTGAGTTACGCAATTACCCTGCTGATTTGGATCAGAGGCAATCTCAATGCACAGATTTATGCTGAAACGATTGTATCAAATGTTTTCATTCCTTTGCGGACCCATTTTGGGGCTTCATTTCTGCTTATGCATTACAATGCACGTCAGCACACTCCCAGAGTCGTTGGAAACACACTTGCCGCAGCTAATATCAACGTCCTGCCATGGCCTGCTCAATCGCCAGACTTGAACCCCATTGAGCACGCATGGGATATGCTTCGAAGAAGAGCTCTGCCAAATGTGGATGCCGTATATACACCAGTTGTTTTTTTTTCGCCTGTTACTACGGACGTGGGCGGCCATTCCGCAACGTGATTAGGATTAACTCATATTGAGTGTCCTGAATCGCTGCGATTGTGTTATACGTGTTAACGGCGGAAATACAGACTACTAATTGTTCATATGACGTAATAAAAACCTTAAAAACTTTTATATTTATCGTTTTATCACATTTTAATGTTTCAATTAACTAAGGTGGAAAATCAGACATAAGTAAAAATCGCGAAAAGTCTTCTAAATAGACATTTGTATTTCTAATACGGTAATAAAACATTTTTTTTAAATACCTTGATCCATAGACACTTTTGATGTGTGTATATTCGATATTTAAAAAAAATATCTAGTAGTAAAAAGAAAAAAGAAAGAAAGAAAGAAAAATAGTTTATTCTGCACAAACAAAACGCACATTACAAAAAAATTACATTAATAAAAATACAAACATAGAATGTAGCCAAAAGCCTCGTACCCAAAAATTAAAAGGTTTAAAATTTTGTCCATGGCCAGGGACCAAAGACAATACATTAGACACATACACACACACACACACACGCACACACACACACACACACACACACACACACACACATACACACATTATTTTATTTGGTAGTATTAGTATAAGTAGTAGCTTTCAATCTAACCAGATGCACCTGGAGCGACTGCTTATCTGTCCACATCCCAGTAACTGGGTTATACGATACCCCTTGGTAAACCTGGTTGACAGGCTTTCGGGCTACCCGGACTACCCGTAACGACTGTCAAAGATCTGCGAATCAGAAACAACGGTAAATACAACTCAATAATTTGCAGAATCTTCAATAAGTATATACTTAGCCCTTCATTCTTGGATCATACCATTACCTTCATTCTTGGATCAACAACATTTCTTTGTATTTGTTGAGGCAAAAGCGGTATTAGATCCTCACACAGGTTTCTAAATAATTCTTTGGTGAGCCTATAGTTTCCTATAAATTCAATGTCGGGAAAACTCGCCAACTGGAAGTTTTGGCGCAAGTATAAGCGGCGTCGCCTCCGCTCTTCCTGTAGAGCTTCTTCAAGCATTAAAAAAGCAGCCTTAGTCTTAATTTTTACTCAATCTTTGACATTCCTCGACAGCACGATAATTAATAAGGTGTCGTATGAAATAACATAACGATCCGTCAAAACAATTGTCAAATTCAACTTTTCGGACGGACAAAAACACACCGGGAGTAGGGCTAACTGATAATCGTGTTGCCATTCCTTCTTAGTTCGGGTTCGGGACTAATCGTAAGTCCGTAGGTGTTACGGAGTAGTAAACGCCCGTAACGAAGGCCGAAGCTACAGACTTCGTGCTTAGAGAGTAGACCCCCAGAGCCGGGACCAACGGCTTAGCGTGCTTTTCGAGGTACGGAGCGGTCTCGATGTGTAATGGATGGTCACCCATCTTAGAACCGACCGTGGCAAGCGTAGCTTAACCTTCGATCGACCCCTGCGACTGTTATCATTTAGCCACGAGCCCCCATGTCTCACTATCATGCCCAATAATTGCGCTGTTATTTGTAAACCCTCAATACATTATTTATGTCATGAATAACGTCAGTATAATGTTTTAGGGCAGATTTTTCCAACGTCGGCCGATTTATTTCGTAAAAAATCACATCTTCAAACTTAGGTGAAGTGAGCTTAAGTATGCTATCAATAGTCTTCATCCAGGTGGAATGACGGATTACTTCAATCTGTTACTTGTTGACAGGCCTACACTCTCCTCCCATATCTATCAACACTGTAATTTGAAACATTGTAAAAGCCCCTTATTTTTAAAAGAGTAACCGCGGAGTTTCTTGCCGGCTCTTCTCCATAGGAAACAACCAATTGGAACCGTACACCTAACTTCTGACGTTTCATAAGTGCTCATGTTGGTCTGTGTGAAATAAAATATTTTGATTTGATTTGATTTGATCTCATTTCATTGAACGACTGTCGAAGATCTACAAGTGACAGCCGGGACCAACGGCTTAACGTGCTTTCCTAGGCACGGAGGTGTCTCGGTATGTAATGGATGTCACCCATCCACGGACCGACCTCGGCAAGCATTGCTTAACCTTGAAGATCGACCCTTACGGCTGTTATTATTTAGCCACGAGACCTCGTAGAAGCTTTGATGTCGTGTTCAAATTACCCCTTTTAAGCCAAAGAAAATGTCACCGCTATCTTTGGCGGTTATCAAATATCCGTATTCTAACATATTTCATTATGCGTAGCTTTTCATTAGCGAGTTTCTAAAGGCTTTGAAAATTGAGACATACGGAGAACGCACGAGATAAACCTTTATAAACCTTGATTAAGATTTTGCTCATGAACCAAATTAATAAGTATAACAATTTTGAGCTTACAGGGATATGGATTATTTACCTACACTCTTTGATTTTAGGTAGGTACCTATACAATATATATATATCTTTTTGTATCGTTTCTTTCATTAAAATAACAAAATGACAACAATAAAATGTCAAGTTAAACCACAGACGTGCGGACGTCGAGCAATGGGCAGCTCGCCGTCCGGTAAGGACCAGGCCCGGGTCGACAACGTGTCGTGTTCCACGCGCGCCTCAAAGAGATGTCAGCATCATTGACGGGGTCCGATAGGGCCGATGCCTGCCGGGGTTGCGGATTGTTCGAAAGACTTACCGTGGCCCTGGCGCACAGACAACTGAAGGAACACGGGTGGGTTATAGTCAGTAAGAGTCTCACACGCCCTCCCGCTCCGCCCAGAGCGGGAGAGGTCATATGATGATTAAGCACCCAAAAAAAAAGCCACTGACGTAATAATAATAAAAATAATTTATTTATCTGTAACTTGGTGATAAAAACAATTGTACAATAATTTGATACAGAGATGTGAGACTAATTAATCTCTTGGCTCCCAAACTCGGTTTATTGCCTGTGACTTGGGAGTCAGTGATTCCAAAACATATGCTAGCATAAATTACGTCGATACACCAATAGATTCATTATTTATGGTTACTTATTAACTACCGTACAAAAGCATTTGGAAAATATAAGAGAAGAGAAATGTGTGTGTGTGTGTGTCCATGCGCGTGTGTGTGTGTGTGTGAGGGTGTGTGTGTGAATAGTGGCGTGTATATGTGTCTCAAGTTGCTTAGAAATGGGTCAGAAGCAATTTTTCTGTTTCATCATGGGATTGTTCCATCAGCCACTCCTTCACCGTATTTTTACATTGATGATAATTTAATTTGTGCACCTGGAGAAATTTATTAATTTGATTATATAAACTATAACTGAGGTAGTTAAATTGACGTTTTGCGAAGGTGGTCTTATGTCTTACTGGTGGGATAACAATATCTGCACGACGTTTGGTACTTATTTGACGATTTTACTTTACTGACGGCATGGTTGGCGCATTGGTTAAGTGATTGACTGCTGCGCTGCGTGTCGCAGGTTCGATTCCCGCACGAAACAAATATTTGTATGACCTACAAGTAGTAGTTCCGGGTCTGGTTGTTTGTGTATGTGAAAATGTTTGTAAACGCACCCACAATACAGAAGAAATTCCTAGTGGGGCAACGTTTTTAAAAAACATAAAAAATGTAATGGCAATCGATGTCTCCTTACTACACACTGTAACACATATAATCCTCTCATTGACAATACTTTGCTATTTCAATAAAGTTCCATTGATCTGAAGGACTTGCAAAACATAACTTTGAGAACAGCCCTCTGGGCCCTTTCTAATTTTAGAAAGTGTGATTTGCAAGCGCCGCCCCAAGCTGGCAAACAATATAAGAGGAGAGATTGGCAAAGTGAAAAATACACCAACTTTAGTGTATCTGTGTCTGCTGAGCAGCGAAGTTTTTTGAAAATAGATATGAGTTTTCGCGTTCAGGCTATCAGGTTATCAATGTAGCTATACCAATTGAGATGTTTGTCAATCAGCACCCCTAGGTATTTTATGTTAGGTGTGATTGTTAAAGGAGGACACATACAAGATGAATGCATTTGGTACCATAAAAGTAGGGATGTCCTAGGTTACTAAACAATATAAATTAGCAGTCTGTACAAGTGACGCGCCCGGTCGGCTTAGCCGAACGTATGAAGAGGAACTTTACTAACCCGCATGACACCGCAGTGTGCTATTCACTCACGGTGACCAGGACATTCGAAATCCTGCTCCAGGCGAAGAAGCACATTCACTTGATCCTGAATTACGTGTGACCTTACATGGTCTCCACTGTTTTAAAATCCTAAAGCAGGCAACAGTTTTATTGACGTATATTAGCCAACTTTATTAAAATCTGTGTTTTCGTAACCACATACTGGGGTCCAAAGTTCCGGCTTGTCAATCATCTCCAAGGTCAATCCGGAAACATCGGAGGCGGAGGCATTCGAGTGCTGAGTTCCAGGCCACCACCTTCAGGCAATTTCGGGCAACGACGAGCTCCGTGCTGGGTCCATATCTTACCCGCGCGGCCGCGTCGAGCTCGCTACGCGTCTGGCGGTTCCACCCGCTGACCGTCACCTTCCTGGCGTCTGCAGCGTGGCACACCGCTGCGGTCATCGTCACATCAGGCTGAACCAAGAGAGAGTTCTCTCTACTCCCAAGGGAAATTAAGGAAACCTTTTGTGACCATAGACCTTCCTGCCCTCTTTATTTTCTTTTATGATTATATTTGTTTATGTTGACAATTTACGTGGTCTTATTTAATCTCCACCTCGTCAACCTCCCCCGTCACAATCATAAGGACATAATACCATTATTAAGACTGGAAAGACAAATGATTATCAAATTGACTATCAACTTGGAAGTGAATCCTCAGCGTTAGCCCGCCAAATTCAAAATTTCTATGGTCTTTTGCAAATTGCAGCTCTGTTTACCGTCGTATGTTGAACAAAATTCAATTCGAGACTGTAGGAATGATATATTTATTGAATAATGATTATCAATTTCATATCAATCGTCAAACTTTGGAAATTGGTTCCACATAAGAATTTTTCAGAATATTTCATATGTAACTTCTTAGCTGGAACAAATTTCCAAAGTTTAACCGTTGATATGAAATTGATGATTATTATTCAGTAAATATACCAGTCTTAGGCTGCTTTTCCACTAGAGATGTGCTATGTTGCTAAGCTGCGAAGATGTGACCGTTTCCACGATGGCTAAGCTGTGCAGCGGAGCGAGAAGTGATGTGCTATGAAAATGCGCAGCTCGAGCTATGCGATGCATCGACAGTAGGGAAGGCACATAGCAACACCACTCACGCATCCTAGCATATAAAAAAACATAGCATAGTTGAACCCGTTTCCACCAGTGCTATGCTATGTGGACTAATGAATATGATTGGTGGATATCAAACGCATCCATAGCAACGTAGCCTAGCATATCTATGGTGTAAAGGCAGCCTTACAGTTGCAAATCGCATTTTGTTCAACATACGACTTAAAGCAGAGCTGCAATTTGCTAAAAACCAAAGAAAAATTGAAATCACAACTATTATTCATTAACAGTAGGATGAAATGATACACAACAAATCGACGTAGTGTGTCCTTTTGATAACCAATTAATTTCTCTGACCGTACCTACATTATAACCGAATGCTTTTACTGGATACTCAAACGAAGGAAATGTTTTTTGCAGGTGCAATATTATTGTATACTTTTCAATTACCAGTTTTGCCAAGGGGTCTCATTTAATGTCTGTGTTATTGTGGAGGTCAGACAGGCCGTCGCTTTATGTAACATACTGGTATTCAGATGTATCCGTTTAGTTAGACTGAAAGCCGATCTCAACATAGTTATGAAAAGACTTGGTACATCGATATTGAACCTACGCAGAAACCCGACTGAACAATTAAAAAAAAATATCAACGGAGGGATCACAGAATCGTCTTTTTAACCGACTTCAAAAAAAGGACGAGGTACGCAATTCGTCTCTATGTTTTTTTTTTTTGGTGTGTTAGTTCAGAACTTTTTTCTGGGTGAACCGATTTGGATGTTTTTTTTTATTATTTGATAGCTAGTGCTTCACATGTGGTCCCATTTAAATTTGATCAAGGTCTGACCAGTAGTTTTTGAGTTATCCTTAATACTGCATACTTTTTCCACTTAGTTTATATTGATGATGTGTTAATAATTTCCTGTCACTGTTATTTACATACCAAGTAGTGGTATACGAATTTGTGTGGGGTAGGTACAGCAACTGAAAAGTGAAAAATAAAAACTTTTTTACAAAAAAACAACCGTCTTCCAAAAGAATACACTAAAAGACGTGAAAAATAACTTTAATTTCGGAAGTCGGTGGCCAAAAACGAAAATACAAAACCAAAGACACCGAATTCCGAAATTAAAGTCATTTTTCAAGTATTTTAGTGTTTATTTGAAAGTCGGTTGTTTTTGGAAAAAAAAAACACAAATAAATAGTCTATCTACTAACAACAAAATGTATCAAGCATTTTCCTTACTGATTATTTTGATTGTTTTCCTGTTTGCCAGGCAGTAAATGCCTCCTGGCAACTGGAAAGCCCATTGTGAATGGTTGTCAATCCGTGGAACTACAGCCAGCTTTAGTTAAGACGCCATTATTGCTATTATAGGTGACGGGATGAGCAGGAAATGTCAGTGGAATAATTTCACAATATAAATAAATTAGAACGGTGTTTCGAATGTGAAAATATTTACGTCCGGTCCCCGGTTACGGCAATAGGCTAGCCTCCGATTACATGGGACTTATACATAACTGGCAAAATGTGGAATGGTGATGGTTTGGTGGTGGTGCTGTGGTGGTGTGGATGGTGGTGCTGTGTGGTATGTCCCTCTGCTTAATTCTTCGGGGAAAACAGGCGAGATGCTATTTTACGTTATGTGAAAACGCTTGCATCCGGTTTCTGAAACGAAAATTAACGACGCGTCAAAATTAAATACAAGTCAAGTGATGCGATTGGTAGTTGATATAATTTATTCAACCAATCACAGCAGTTTACGCGCGCTTGACAATTCGTTAGCAATTTTTTTTGTTGTTTTGGATGCAGAAACCGGGGCCCGGGCGTTAGTTTGCCTCGACTCTCGAGGACCCTCAAATGCGCGAATCGTGAGGCAAGTGACGAGGCAAATAAAGAGCGGCAATCACACATTCGCCTTGTCGTTTGCACGGTTTGTAGGTAAATCTGGTACTTTAATTTAAATAGTCCTCCTAAAGACCGAATTTCGGTCATGACGGTCAATCTCAGCGGAGACGAGCCATCGACGCGCGACGCAGGAGATATTACAGTGCTTATGTGTGTGCACACAGGTGGCCTCTCTTTTCCCTCACTTTCATTTAAATAATGAGACACTGAGTAGTCAATGTAATGATATTATAATGCATTTAATGTTTTAGGAGCAGAATCCAGTATTGAATCAAGAAGGCCTAGAAAAGTGACATTCTATCAGCAATAACGATGATGGAAAAGTCAAAAAGGTATTGGATCGACATGTTACCGAAAAGAAAAAAGTTGGAAATCGTTGTAGAAATACGAAACGCTTTGAAAGCGATTGTCTAAGCGCTCAGGCCTTTTTTATCCTCCTGAATCCCGCGTAATGTGACAATGATTAGCTATTGTGTCTCGCTCGATATCACGAGCTTGGGACTCGAAAGAGTTAAGTTGCGCTTGCGCCATATAGCTTCAGCATCCAGTCTTGATGATTCAATTCTATTTTCCATAGGTATAACCACGGACTAGACAAAAAAGACGGACTCCGCGCCACGCGTCATAAATTAATATTTAAATAATGAGACACGCGTATCGAAAGTGAAGCACTATAAGTTTGCCGAACCGTTTGTACAAACATGCCTCACGCACACATTTACATCATAAGGTGCCGACCGGCCACCACTATGGCGTCATTGTAGGTGCTGTTTACGTCAAGTAATAAAATAAAATAATGCTTTCTAATGTTGTGAAATGATGTAAACATTATGCTACATCCCAGAAAAAGTGTCAAGGAATAACATATCACAAGTAAGACACTTATTTACTCATACACACACATAGATCTGTACGGTGCTTCACTTTCGATGTGCGTGGCGCGGAGTCCTATTTTTTACTAGTCAATGGGTATACAAAAAACAACCACCCATATAAACAATTAATTCCTATTACAATATTTTTAATAACAGAATTTTAATAATTAATCTGTTTAATTCTGATCCCTCCCTCGACGGATCGCTTCGACAATTTAATCTTACTATGTTAATTCCATTGTGATCCCTCCATATTGAATTATACCGAGCTAGTGAAGCCCCGGTCTATATGTATATCAAGTTAGCTATGTGTGGTAGTATTTGGTATGGAGGTAGTATTTGATAAAGATATTAATTTTAGTAATGTTTGTTTTGACGAAATGTGGTCTCCCGAAGTGACACGTTTATTTTGTTGACCATTAGATGGTGGGTCGAAATTAGGGATAACCTTCTGAACTTGGAATAGATACTATGAGGCATGAATAGGCCATACAACAACGGTCCGGTTTATAAGATGTAGTGACAAAAATTGAAAAGAGTATGCTTAGATGGTTTGGTCATGTTGAGAGGATGAATGAAAGGCGACTAACAAAAGATATTTACAAGGCAGAAGTGAGTGGAAACGCCGAGAGGGGACGACCTAGGAGGACCTAATAGTGACCTTATCGGTGATATTTTTCAGAAAGGTCAGGTGAGTAGGTATTCGCAACCGGCGTGCGTGTATGACCAGATGTATGAATGTAAAAGGAGTACGTAAGGATCGATCGTAAGCAGTAATACTGGTATGTAGAGAAAACAAAGAAAATTGATGCACAGACCAGAAAAAAAATTCCTACAAAAATACGAGACATTCTTGAACGGGCGATATTAAAAACTTGACAATGCCGCACACGCACACGCAAAATACGACCCTGTTTAATTTAACTGGCAAGGTGACATAATTGTCCAAAAATTACAATATTGACACATTTTCGCGACATAGTGCAGTTTATTAGGGCAGAAACAGTTTGAAAAAACTTGTAATATTGTCGTATTTTCGCGTCTCGGTTTTATGAAATAGGCCCCTGCATACTTAGGTAATTGACTGTGCTTCTACTTTCTACCGTCTTCAGTGAAGAGGAACATAAAAAAATATTACTCGTAAAAAAAATATGAACGTGTTTCTGTGACAAATACTTAAACCTATTTTTCTTTCTGTTTAAAATATCACGAGGAAACAAGCCACTGAATTTTTGATAAATACCTAAATATTGTGTGCTTTTATAATTTCTAACGTGGCGATATTATTGTGAACGTCCACGTCCCCCCACGGCAAGTTATCACGATGGCACAGGGAAGTAAAATGTATGGAAATTTATATGCGGACGCTTTTAAGTTTCCGTTCACGGTAACGTTATAACGTACAGCGTATTTCCATATATGGTACGACCTCCACGATAACATAGTCACATTAGAAATGATAAAAGCTCGCATTAGATGATAACATGTTCCGGTACCTATAGCACCTATGTATGTATATATCTATCGATCCGAGTTCGAGGTCAGGCAAAATGTTTTTCCATAAGGAAGTTCTTAGTAACACCCCGGAGTTTGGAAGTTGGCGGTGTGATGTGTGTGGTGACCTTCGTGCCTCAGCAAGCATGTTAAGCCGTTGATCTTGCGCCTGATCCTTCTCCGGTCGTGACGGATTGCCGTCCCAACGGACTATGAGAGTGAGGGAAGAGAGAGTGCACCTGTGTCTGCGCACACACTTGTGCACTTTATAATCTCCCGCGCCGAAGGCTAGTTTCTGTTGATATTGGCCGCCATGGCCGAAATATGGTCTGGAGGACTATATATACTGCTTCTATACTAAAGAGGTTTGTTTGTATTTAAGGGATAATCTCTGGAACTCTCCGTCGGATTTGAAAAAATCTTTTTGCATTTTATAGCCCAATTCTTGAGGAATGATATAGGCTATTCAATATCACGCTATGACTCTCAGGAGCCGAGCAAAAATAATAAAAAGTCAGAAAGAACGCTACGCGAAAACGAAGTAATAGCGCGGGCAGGTGATGCGATCCGACGGGTGGGTAGGGGGAAGAAATTTTACGCGGACGAAGTTGCACGCAAAAGCTTGTTGGTTATAATTTTAATATCACGAAGCTAAATATCAAAGGGTTCTTAATAAAAAGCCTTTTAACCTATATTGAGAAAATATAAACCGGAACATATTACCTTTACAACCTACACATAAATGAAACCTGTGATTCACATAATATTATTTTTACTACCGGTAAAAGTTTTAATTACTTTTTATTAATGCTTTTATATCCTCAAATAGGTTGGCGGGTGTTCAGATAAGCCTCATCTTTACCCTTGGGTATCATAAAAAGCTGGGGATGATATTGGTCAAAATGAGTAATGCTTATTCTCATTTTAAAATAAATGTTCCATTTTGTGGTTCACACCTAAGAAAAATTCAGCGCAATTTTTATGAAATACGGCAGTAAATGTGATTTGTAATATTTTAAAGTGATCGAGACTGTTTAACCAACTTCAAAGAAGGTGACAGTAAAAACAAAACACAGCTGCCTAGTCTTTTGTCATTAATGTTGGGGTCAGTGTCTAGTCTAACTGGATGCAGCTGTATTGGTATACAGTTGGATTGGCAGCAGCTTCCAGTGGAGGTCGCATCTACAACGCCACATGCGAGCTACGCGTCACACTGACGTCACGCAAAATCCTGCATCGCGCAAGCAGAATTTACCGCGCAACTAGCATATTACTGGCCCCGGGCAAAATAGCAGTAAACACCGGTTACGCCCTTTTAACGTTATTTGATTTTTGGCTTCTCTGAGTATCAGTCTATCACTCATATTTTTTTCAGTTTTTTTAAATAATATTTCTGTAGAATAAATGACAATAATTTTGAACGCCTGTTTTGGATCACTGTACGCTGCATAAACAAAAATTAGCTTCTTTTATTCCTCCTGTAAAATTTGATTTTTGATGTTACGGCTTTATTGCCCGGGGCCAGCGATATATACAACGTTCCAACATAAATCATTGGACAGTTGTCCACCAGACACGACACCCGTGTCTGGTCGGAGGATCCTCCCTTTTCTATCAGTGAACTTTACACCCTGTTCCTCATACTTCTATACCAGTATTTTACATGGAGCGACTGCCTATATGACCTTTTCAACCTAGTTATTACTGGATAACACGATACCCCTTAGCAAGATTGGTTGTCAGACTTTCTGGCTTCTGACTACCTGTAACGACTGTCAACAAATCTACAAATCACAGCCGGGATCGACGTCTTAGCGTGGTTTCCGATACGCGGAGGGGTATGAAATAGATGGTCACCCATCCAAGGACCGACCTCGGCAAGTGTAGCTTAACCCGATCGATCGACCCGTGGGGCTCTTATTACTTAGCCGCAAGCCGCTCGCAGTATAATACCAGCAAGCACTTTAAATTATGACTAAGATACACAATCGTAAATTAGGTCTTGATAACTGTAAAAGAAAAAAATATCTAGTAAAAGCTTATCGGACAAACAAATGAAAGTATGTATGCTATTTTGATCAACAGTTTTTATTTCAATCTACAAATTACTTGATCTAAGACTACAACAATAAATAATAAACACAACACTATGGTTTTAGTCCCTCTCATTGACTTCATTAACAAAACTACACCAACATCTGAATTACAAAAAATAATTTTCAAAGAACTGACTTTTCAACATGCAAGAAGCAACCATACAGCCATGACGTAACAGTTATCTTCCCAAGTGATTAGCTGTACCAGGATCTTTTGGTGCGTGGCTGACATTGGAACTAGCGTCGCCATCTTGTTTCTTCAATACATTTCACCAATTTTTACCAACAGCGACTCCTTGTCAACGTCATTCGAGCGCTAAAAGATCCTTGAAGTATCCTTGAATCCTTGATCCTTGAACATGTTTTCATAACGCAAGTAGGTAACAGCTTGAGTTCAACCTTCTTGCATTTAGAGACAGTGGTTTTATTTTATGTATTACGCAAGTAGGTAACTAATAGCTTGAGTTCAACATTCTTGCATTTTGAAACAGTGCTTTCATTTTATGTATTACGCAAGTAGCTAACTGACAGCTTGAGTTCAACATTCTTGCATCAGAAATAGTGGTTTTATTAAGTATGTATTACTTTTATTAATAAAGTCAGTCACCGTTATTCATTAATCAATCACACAGTGATAGGTTCCACATTTAAATCATTCTATAATATGTGCATCATCGCTTGCCGAGCGGCCATTTTGTAAAATCTAGCGTTGTCATTGGCTAGATTCGAAATGTTCGATGTGCATGCGCATATTAGAGTACCTAGATTTATTGTTAGTAATAGTTTAATTCCAAACAATAAAATTTGAAATAGTATAAATAAAACTTAATTTACAAAAATAGATTTAGTTTTATACAAAAGTTATTAATTACGTAAATGAAAACATAAAGATTACAAATTATTATAATTTTTTTGCCTCAAAGTAGTAATATGAAAAGTAGTAGAATTGATTTAAATTCAAATTCGGATTAATTTACTTGGCATAAATTATTTTCCGAATCTTTTTCGCACTTAACTAAATATTTTCTGAACGGAATACGGTGGTATAACAGCTCAACTATTTATATAAAAAAAACTTATTCCAAAGCTCAATAAATTAAAAACATAAAATAAAAATTAAACATTTGGGGTAATAAGTTATTTAGATTAGATTAAAAATAGATATAAATATTAAACACACCTTAAACAATCATTCAATAAATTACATTCACACTTAAAATAAATAAATAACTACTTAATAAGAGTAATAGTAGTCGTATTTCTTTCTAAATGATAGCTACTCAAATAAGTATGGTCGATCTCGTAATTGCTTTGCCACCCTAAGGCACCTGTCCCACCGCCGACGAGGAAACGACTAGCTATCAACGATTTTCTCGCTCAAACTACAAACGTACAAAAGATTGTAATTCCGTGTAAGTAAAAAAGACATATTATTAGTTGATTGCTGTTTGTTCTCACTCACGGCGAGTAGGTACTATTTTTTTGCTGCAACAAAAGTGGTCAAAGGGAGTACTCAGTCAGAGACGCTCGCTTGGCGGGCACAACACGCGCTGAGTGATTCACTCTCGGTACATACGCATACCGGCGATTAATCGCTCTACGCTGTTTCGCAATCACTGCTCAATGTTCGCCAACTCGTTTTTTGTTGCTAGCCCTACTCGCTTCTTGCTATTCGCCGGCGATGGGGCAGGTGACTGGTTGAATGTCACTCGCACGTCATATAACGAAAAGGTCTACATGAAAGTTAGATAATTCAACCTCAGTGAAGTTTTAATTTATTAGGAATTGTTGTCAAAAGTGGTACAGGAATTACGTGATCGACATTCAGCACCAAAAATAAACCAATTTTCGCACATCATATTTCGAGATTTTTAACTATTCTACCTCAGAAGCGTACACATTCTGGTATTTACTTCACAAAGAACAGACTGATGTCATTTCAAAATTAAAGGAAAGGAACTTTGAAAAGCTACCTGTGTAGGAGCTACTCCAGTTAATTAAAGTTATTCTTCGTCGAGAATACACATTTGTTCACAGTTTGGAAACAAAGTTTCATAACACAAACTTTTGAAGTTACAATCATAGTAATGGAAAGTACAAGCAAAATTTCCAAACGCTTTTCATGTCGGTTTGCAACCAAACGCTCCAAATTATTCACTTCATTAAAACAAGTCATAATAATACAACAATAAAACATGTTATTTGTGGAATTCCAAGAGGTTAGACGGACACGCACAAAAAATAATCCTTTGATAATATTCACAATATTTCACACTTTATCGAACTGGTCGACATCAATCGGCCGCAATTAAGTTACACTTTAACTCCGGAACATGGATCCACACGAGACACAATGGCGTTTTATTTTTTTCTGTAATTACGGCATTCAATCGTTAAGACGTTTTTTTTCAAAATTGGTCCTTCATTTTATGTGCCCACTTGCTTTTAATATTAATGCAGTTAGTGCAGTTTCCTAGCAGTCACCAGTTTATTGATGTCATGGTATGCCGCTACCATGGTATGGGTCTTCGGCGCGTTGGAAGTACAAGTGGGGTAGGAGTACATGCAGTCATCAGCTTCCTGCCCTCGTCTCGCTGCTTTCATGTATCTGAAGAACCTCAGGATTTCAGGGTTGTCGGATACTGGCCTTCGGAGCTCGTTCAGTTCTCTGTGGGAGAGGACAAACTTGAATTTAGATCGTTTCTTTAGTTTTTGGGGTCCTTGATGTTTTTGAACTACGTGTGATTATTGGCTATCCTCTTGGTCTAGTGTTCACAAGTGCAACCAGTGCAAATGAGCTATATGTCTGAGCTGTTTGGGGTTGAAATACTAGGGCCTTGGGGTCACAGTGCTCATCGAGTATTTCGGGATATCGCCAAGTGGTTGCTCGACTCTTCACGTGAGCAGAGGGCTGGCCCTTTTTATAGCCCAAAAAATGATGTTAGCTTTTTGGCACTTATCCCATTGATAGCGATGCGGACGAATTTTTTGATGCCCTATGAGCTCTTGCCTTTTTTTAAATGATATACAAGTACATAGAAGGTAGGTATATCTATTTTAGTGTTAGCTTGTATATTGTAATTAATTTAGATTAATTAAATATTTCATTGGTGATAATGTACATTTTACTAAGTTTTTTGATTAAGAATTTCTCAGTAGTAGTCCTGAGTCTACAATGTCTGGTATTTGAACCAATGCCCTGAAGAAGCTGATGGAGGTAGACTGAATAAAGGATGCTGATCACCGGGTTCTGTGTGTTGTGCCACAATTTGGGACATACATAATGGAATCTAAGATTAAATTAATCCGAATTCTGTTGCATACACTATTAATAATTATATTGCATTTATAATACACACTGTATCCACCAGAATATAATGCAAAACTTTTTATTACAAGCAAAACTTGGTCTGAATAAACGTTTAAGAAAAATATTTTAAGATTCCGTGGTGGTAGGAGCAAGTTGATTTGAGTTTAGGTCCAAACTTTATTCAGCTCTAACAATTTCTAGGAAGCAAGTCTCCTTAGAAAATCAGTGTGTATTGAGAAGTTATGCGCTTCTTGCAATAAAATTAATTTATCTGTTTTGTAAGAAGATGGATTTTAGCCGCAATGGTATTTGATGAAACATCCAAAAGACAGTTAAAAAAAAAAAAAAGGGTTTTGAACAAATAGATCAAAAAATATAATTTATCAGCTTTTCCGGAGAGTATAGCATGTCACTAACCGTATACAGGCTGTAATTTTAAACACCATCAACCTCTTAAGGGGTCATTGTACTCATCATTATGAACAACTTTTACTATGGGACCAAACCCGAAATCGGGACATAAATATCGGCTGTTCCCTAAATTTTGACGAGTTATTCGAACATAAATGTAGGGAACAGCAATTGTTTTGTTTTTTTTTTTATTTGGCTTAAATGTTAGAAGCCAAAAATGACGGGACTGTCATACGCATTGCGATTATGAAGGTCCCGAATTAAATAAAAAAATAAAAAAACATCTCTCAATGACATACCTGCTCAACTGAGCGGACACCAGATTACTGTAGGGCGCGAACTTGGCTGGACTGGCGTACATGAGGCAGATCAGCTGTTCCCTGCACGCCTCGAAGTTCACGTCCACAGAGTTTTCGGCAGGGGCAAGACCTGGACCCAGATGGATTTAAAGGTTGAGTACAATTCTTGTTATCAAATGTATAATAAACATGGTTAAAATGACACAATCTCATGGTGTCCTACATTTAATAAAAAAAATATAAGATACAATTCGGCGCGCTTGCGCCACAAAATAATCATTAAATACATTTAGCGGTAAGCGAATTTAAAACATCGTTCTGTTTCTGTCAATCGTTTGAAGGTGACAGAGACAGAATAATGTTTTAAATATATCTAGTGGTAAACGCATATAGTCATTTGTGGTGCAAGTGAGCCCTTAAAGTTAATTTATGAGATGTACTTAATCGTTCGATGTAAAATGGATTATACGTTAAAATGAAGAAAACACTTTACCGGTTTCTTCTGGAAATTTAGAGTTAAGTAAAATTGCCTCATGAATAGGTATCGAAACGTAGTTTTAGCTTAGCTATGCTAAGCTCAGATATCAGAGAAGATGCGAGAATATTCGTTTTAATCAGTCCATATTTTTTGATAAGCCTGAACTATTTTTAATTTTTAATACTTCGTTTGATACTGTCAGATAATGTGTTATCCATTGGCTTTTTATTAAGAAGTTAGTACAACATTTTGAAATCGATCAAAGGTTTTTAATTATTATATTCCAGTGAGTAATATTGACAGTAACACTGAAGCAAACGAGAACTTCAGTAGGTACTGAAAGTATTTAAGAACTTAAGTCTCTAAGAACCATGAGAGAAACGATAAATTTAAAAAAAAAAACTAAGTAAGTCGATGAAATATAATAATACAAGCTCTTCGACCCCGGCGTCGCCCGGGGTGAATGTCATACAAAATAGCATCCAAATTTCCGGCATTACCGGTGGATTTTCCAAAAGTAAACTTTCATACAAATCTTGTCCTGACAAATACAACAAAAAAAATAATTGCCAAATAGATGCAGCCGATTTGAAGTGATGCGCGATTAAACATTTCTGACAATTGATTTTTATTTATATAGATTACTAGCCACCCGACTTCGTTTGCGTGGTGTCCTACCCTACCCTATCCTACCCTTAAATCTTTGTAGTCATATGCAGAAAAATAATAATAATAATAATTAATAATTTTTAAATTAATCTATATCAACAAATTGTATAAATAATGAATAATGATAGCATGTTAAATTAATTAAAACCTGTCGCCTATACATTGCTGTGCCCTAGCAGGGTTCATTGTTTGGAACTATCATAATGTAACAACCTGTAAACAACATGAAATGCAATAAATGAATATGAATATGAATATGAACTCACCAAAGTCTCATCAAAATCGGTCCAGCCCTTTCGGAGTCCAGAGAGGTCAAACAAACAAACAGTGATTTTTATTTATAACGATATTAAATTAACAAGTTAAACTTACCAAGCCGTGCAAATATACCATCCAGTCTCGATAACAACGGAGAGTAGAACGGATCGTAGTTACTCAGGATCATAGAAGAGGCTGGGATCTTCTGGAACACCTGTAAATATGTTGACAGTATTGTGAATTTGTATTTAGAGCTCTAAGCTTCATCATCTGCTTAAAATGCTGAAAATTATCATCCTGATCATCATTGTAACGGCATCTACAACGCCACATGCGAGCTACGCGACATACTGACGTCACGCAAAATCCTGCATCGCGCAAGCAGAGTTTACCGCGCAACTAGCATATATACAACGTCCCGACATCAATCGTCGGGCAGTTGCCCACCAGACACTACACCAGTCTGGTCGAAGGATCCTCCCTTCACTGTGGAGGTATGAGTCAACTTTACAACCTGTTCCTCATACCTCTATACTGGTGACCCCGAACATCATAATCGTCTATATCATCATTAGCAGCCTTTCTCCACCCACTAGTAAATATAGGCCTCCTCCCTTTTGTGTTTTGTTACTGCTGGACATAATACTTGTCCAATTACATTTTACTCCATCCTACCTAGGCTAATTTTATCCAAAAACTACCAGCCACCCTTCGAAGAGGGCGTATTACCCCACCTTTGCCAATTTTTTTTATTTTTAGTTTTTGGTGAATTAAATTGATTTCATGTGTAAGGAATTAAATTAATCTAACCTAACCCATTTGGTTGGGGTGCCCTAGTTTAGTTAATGCAAATAACTTTGAGAAAAGGCAAAAATGTTAAAAAGTTGACTCATTTATTTCAAAAAGCGCATTATTTTTTGTAGGCTTTATTGTTCAACTGCTGGGCATAATCCCTAATTTTCTTCCACCTCTCTTTGTCCAGAGCTACCAAGGCTGAGCATCTTATGAAAACCAAAAAGTTATTAGAGGATCAATAAAATATTTCTCCAAATATTTGTCAGTCTTCAAGGGCTACCCAGGGTTTGCCAAAACCATCAAAATTATAACACGTAATATATGATCGTGCTTGTATTTCCCGAAGGGTTAGGCACAGGTATACCTTAGTACACCCACATTTCGCTGTTATGTTTAAGTTCCATGTAACAGGGGGCGAGCCTATTGCCATCAACCGGGCACAAATCCTGACTCCGGGCTGTTACTGAGACATTCTCGATGGAAAACCCAATAATATTTTGCCCGACCCGGGAATCGAACCCAGGACCTCATGCTCAGCAAAGCCCTTGCGACCACTAAACCAACGATGCAGTTAAAAAAATAACAAACATAACGAAATAATAATATCTAATAATTTTAATCTATATCATCTATCTAGAATGGATGGGACTACTAATCGCACTAAATAATTTCCGGAACGCGTGTGAAATAATATATAAAGCAGTATCGCGTCACGAGCGCACGAATTAGTTTAGAAATTAATCGTAGTTTATGAGGATAGATATTTCCATTAGTGTGACCTAGTTAGTACCTCGTAAACTGATGCGTTGGTGCAAAATGATTAAATATGGATAAGTAGTGATTTTTGTTTCTTTAATATTATAAACTGAAGAGCGATAAAGAAAGATGGATGGATGGTGTGAGTAATGATATAAAAAAAACAACTGACTTCCGAAAAAAACACTAAAATGTGAAAATTTAATTTAATTTCAGAAGGCGATGTTTTTGGTTTTGTATTTTCGTTTTTTGCCACCGTCTTCCGAAATTAAAGTTATTTTTCACTTTTTAGTTATGGTACATACGCACGCGCTACTCATTTCCAGTATAAGCTGATCTCGCATTGTATAGGATTTCCGTACAACATTTCATATTTCCAGTATAGCTGACCTCTCAGCTTATACTGGAAATGTATAGCTTTTTATGTAGCCGTGTGTACCTACCCCACACAAATTCGTATACCACTACTTGATATGTACTACTAGTACAGGTCAGATCTTGAACAAATTTATATGGTTCCACATGAGAAGCACCAACATTCAAATAAAAAAAGAATCATCAAAATCGATTCACCTAGAAAAAAGTTCTGAGGTAACACACATAAAAAAAGACAGTCGAATTGAGAACCTCCTCAGGGGAGACTGGAAGAAGTAAATGTGTTGCGTCGACACCACGTTATATGATACAAGGACAAGAAGATGGTAAAATACTGAAGAGCTTTCAGTTACTTTCATAGTATCATGTCTTACGGTATTTTACTATGGGGACGGGCTGCAGATATCGAGTCTATTTTTATTCTGCAGAAAAGAGCCATCAGAGCAATATATTGCCTCCGCAGGCGCGATTCTCTAAGGGAACTGTTTAAAGATATTAACATCATGACGGTACCTTGTCAATATATCTATGAAAACATCATGTACGTAAGAAAAAATTTAAATCTTTTCTGTAAAAGAGGTGAAAGACATAACTATATGACTAGAAATAGGGACCAATTAGTTCAACCAGGTTTCAGACTGGCTAAAATAGACTCATCCTTCATGGGGTACTGTTTAAAATGTTATAATAAAATACCTCCCCACATACTCCAACTGAATGAAACAAAATTTAAATCTCGTATAAAACGCACACTATGCAGCCAAGCATATTATAAGTTGGGGGATTACATCGCTGACAAAGATGCTTGGCTCAACGCTGGTCCTGCTCCACAGGGGGGCATAAATTAATTGATTAGCATTCAAAAATATTGTTGGAGCTGCTGAAGATTGTAAAAACAACAACATGTTTGCATTGTATAAATTCAATTTCTTAACAATGTATAATTGCATAGCACATGTGTGAGCACTATGTACCTACTATAAAGCCACCATTTACTAGGCTCGTCTTTCATTGACTTGAATGTGCCCTGGCGGCTGAGAGTATGTCATGCTCACTCAAATGTTTCGCTGGTGGTGGCGTGTGTGTTGGATCATTAAGTTCCCTTCAAAATGGTTGAGCTGAATGGTGCTGATCCATGCGTCATGTTCGTGAACGGGCGCCGTCAGTAGGGACTGGTCAACTCTTGGCTGCCACGGCTTATTTTAATTTAAATTTTTGAATTGTTTTTTTATCTTTTTTATTACGGATACTTTAAACGTGCACGTCTTTCTACATCGTTCTCACATTTTTAATTTGAACATGAATGATGTAAACAATTTGTTTTTTGTAACTATATATTGATTTAAAGGAGTGTCCATGGAGTTTCTTGCCCGTTCTTCTCCATAGGTACCTACTACGCTTTGGAATGGGCAACTAGCTTCATTTTTCTGACTGACTGACCCTTTGACAATTCAAAAGTGCCTGTAATTGGTTTATTTGAAATAAATGCTTTGAGTTTGAGTTTGAGCAATAATTCGCACTTTTAAAAAACGGAATATTAAAGAAGATTCGGTGTCGTACACAAAGTTTGGCAGTTTACAATAATGCTTTTGCCAAAAGTAGTGTTAATATATATAAGTTAACTGTAATAGAAAATATACCTTGTAGTTATTGGATGTAGTCATCTGATTCTTGTAATAGCTATTCTTTGAAGGCAGGAACCCTGTTTTCTGACCATCGCCAAACCTGGAAAACATGAAAAGAAGACCATAGTTATTGAAAGTTATCTCAAGCAATAATTGGAACATAATATATATTAAACAATAATTGGAATTGAATATTGGAACGTAAGATCACACCTGTATTCACCGTAGGGTTAAACAGAGGTGTACCTATAGTACATTCACATTTCGCCAGTTGTGTTTAAGTCCCATGTAACAGGAGGCGAGCCTATTACCATCGACCGGGCACCACAAACCCAGATTCCGAGCGCTACTGAGAAATTCCAGATGGAATTTGTGAATAAAAAGAATTCCCAATAACTCTTTTCACGACCCGGGAATCGAACACAGGACCAACGAGGCAGGCAAATATTAAAAAGTAATTTGAAGGCATCCAATTTTTAAATAATCTCACAATTCAATATTCAACCACTTTCTGCCACCCGCCCCTAATCAAATTCAATTTTAGCGTTGACATTAATAATTATTTACAAATATTATTAAGCATAACCAGCCTATAATGTTCCCACTGCTGGGACACGGGCCTGTGTGGGCTATAATCTACCACGCGGGCCAGTGTGGGCCAGTGTAGGGATATTGTGTCTTCGATTTTTTGGTTCTAGGACATGCCGGCCGGTTTCCTCGCAATTTTTTCCTTCATCGTTTTGAGAGCAAATATTATTAAATATGGTAGTCCAAATTGACTGGGAATTTTAAGACACCGTTTCTGTGAAAATTTCGACATTATTGGCAGCATGCAAATTGGGTAGGATGATTGAATTACGCCAAATCTCTCCTGAATGAAGTTACTTGATGGATGGTAAACCAATAATTTGATCAGGAGAACAATTATTTTTTTGGAAATGATGTCTAAATTCAACGGTACAGACTTCGTTAGGATTTCTTTTGTCAAAATAAATGGCGTCAAAATTTCCTACGTGATCAAATTGCGTTATTGTGTCTGTTCCTTATTGAGTGTTGAATTTCCTTATTACTACCCAACAATAGATTTATTAAACGACGAAAGTATAAATGAGACAAATTTGGCCATGTATACAGTGATAATTTACGTTTTATCCGTAAAAAATCTAAGAGAAGCGTCGATATTAAATCTATTATTATTTATATTTATTGATTATGTATCTATTATAGTACTTATGTTGTATCTATATTTATTAACTTTTTATTTGCACGTAGGTCAATCCAATTTTGTGTCAAGACAATTTATTACTGTCCTGACTAAAACTATTACCAAACTAAAATAAGGCGTCAAAAAATTCCTCCAAATCGCTGTCGACTGGGAATGTACCCAAGAGACTGGCTATATTGCCACGTTGTATAGCAGTGCTTAGCGTCTGGCCAAGGTAAAAGCCAGCCCTTGGGTCCATTATTGTCCATTCCAAGGTTGTCTGGAAGAGATGGCAGAAGGCGATAATGCCACCCATTGTATGTGTTGTAGTGTTTAACTTATTTTCTTTGTACCTAACGTATTTTTCAAGCGTACAATAAAGTATATTAAATAAATAATATCTTATTTTATTTTGTCTTGCCTAGCCTTCTCCTGTTGGATTTTGATTTCCAGAATCCAGCCTTACTCTGTAGTTTTATATCAGTTTGAAGACATAATAACTGAACTATACATGATGCATACTTATGTATCACGGTTATTATTAGTTTTATAACAATTTCGACATGTAAGTCCTCCAGACTGTATTCCGGCCATGGCGGTCAATCTCAACGGAGACTAGTCTTCGGTGCAGGAGATATTATAGTGCACAAGTGTGTGCGCAGACACAGGTGCACTTCCTCATCCTTCACTCTCATAGTACGATGGGACGGCAATCCGCCACGACCGGGGAGAGATCAGGCGTAGGACCAACGGCATGACAAGGCACACACACACGACATGTTAACATGTAGTCATGTCGTTTATGATATGTATATGTATAGGTTAGAGAGAGAGTTAGTCGCTGAAAGCTATCCAAACTTGGAGATCAATAGTTATACCCAGTTAGGCTCGTGGCGAAATAATAACAGCCGCACGGGTCGATCTTTAAGACTAAGCAGCGCATGCCGAGGTGGTCCGCGGATGGGTGACTATCCATTACATACCGAGACTCCTCCATACCTCGGAAAGCACGTAAATCCGTTGGTTCCGGCTGTTATTTGATATCTTTGACAGTCGTCAAGGGTAGGCAGAAGCCTGAAAATCGGACAACCAGTTTTGCCAAGGGCCGTTGCCGTTTTACCTAGTAAGAGTAGTAGTGGTAGTAGTTGTGGAGTTCAGAGAGGCATTCGGTATTTAGCTGCATCCGGTAAGACTGGAAGCTGACCCCAATTTAGTTGGGAAAAGGCAGGCAGATAATTAAATCAAATAAAAAAAAAAAGAAGTATTTTCTTACCGTGACATATCAACATTCCCGAGCTCATTGACATCATTAGCATCAGCCCCATACGACATGCCATCTTGCGGATAGGCAAACGTTCCAGTTTGACTTGTTTCGTAGCCCATGAAGTCCTTGTTATCAGAGTTGTATCCCACCTGATCATCCGCGTTCACGGGGGGATAGCTGGCCTGGGAGGATGACGCTGATATCGTGGATAGACCTGAAACATTTAAAAACATAGAAATAAAGAAAGAAAATACGTTTATTTGCGGTAAACATGATGCAGAGAAAAACACGCAAATACAAAAAAGAACGAGATGGGGGAAAATATGCGTCACATTCACGCAAAACGACAATCACTCAGCATAATGCTACGACCCTATGCGAGACAGAGCCCCAGCGCTTGTTTTCAGCGACAGCTGGCGTTGACGTGATGACGTCAACCAGTACAGCATACGAAAATATAAAAATAACAACAAAATAAGAAATAACATAAATACACTATACCTAATTCTAAATGTTTATAAAAACATAATATTTAAAGAATGGTAACATTTCAGGCAACGACTCATGCGCCACCAGCCTTTAATAATCTGTGCGCGCAGCTGTCATAAAACTATAGGTTTGACATTTTGACATGTTGATTACGTAATAAATAACATGGCGCATAGTGTGACAAATTGTGTCAAAGTATTTTATGATATCATAGACTCGTAACTGTACCCTCATCATTATTGGATTCCGTCTATCCTAAGGTTGCCTAAAAAAGATTTCACAAAGCGCCAATACAGCCTGTTTTACGATATATGTAATGTTATTCAGGAGAAATACAGTAAAATAATACAAATAGGTTTAGGCGTCAAAATCTATTTAGTTTCGTATATATTTTAACTTTAAGTACCTTTTTATTTCGGTTTTTGATTTCGCAATTCTGGTATACCTGTATTAAAAATCAACTGATTTACTTTCTAAACAAGAATCCAATAATACCTATTGGGAATTTTGTGTCTTTTAGCAGCAAAAATCCAATATTAATACTACGAATTTTGTGCCTCAATAAAATAACAGCTGACTTAACCTCGTTAACTCATACAAGCACAAACGAGATATTTACTACGTGTTCTTATATATCTGCTAAACTGAGTTTATAACTTCTAGAGCTTAACAGCCTGTTCAAAGTTAACGAGCACTCATGCTTCATTGGCGACAGTGAATGGCGAATGTAGTAACGTTTTCAAGCAACAATGAACAATAAACCTTTACTCTTAGGATTTATGTAGCTACAGTAAAAGCTATAGCATAAGGTAGTCCCCTTATGCTATAGCTTTTACTATGGCATGACCTAAACGCAAATTTATAATGCCAAAAAATATATGATCCACTACAGTAACCAAAATCAGAAAAATATATGTTATTCTTCTGGATATATGCTAGTTAGATAGTGTGTTGAAAACATAATACAATTAACTTGATATGATAGAAAAAAAACACGAAGATACCTCTAAAAAAATATTTTAACGATTAAAAACCATACTAATATACATGCAAACATTCAGATTTTTGTCAGATTATTCTACATACTAACGAAATAGTGTTTTAATTTTTTAGTCCAATGATAAGATTTTTTGTAAATCCATAATTGCCTCATATTTTGCAATAAATTACCAGCGTTATGTCATCGCGCGTCTCGTTCTTGTCTATGCAATCCGACAGTGACCGCGCTTTAGCTCTTGTAGGCCTCATAAGCATAAACATAATCAGCTGGGATACAGGCCTCCTACCTGTGAGGGGGGGGGGACGTAATCCACCACGTGGGCAGAGTGCGGGTTGGCAGATTTCACATGTCTTCGAATTTTTGGTTCTATGACATGCCGGTTTCCTCGCGATGTTGTCATTCATCGATTTGAGAGCATTGGTATAGACAAATTAAAGCACCTACCTGGGTTCAAATCTAAATGACCTAAAACTCGTAAGTCGCAACCGTTTCTACTGGGCCACCAATGCTCTAAAGGCAGATAGCAGATATAATAATAATTATATGGATGTCATCCATTTGAGGAAAGGCTGCAGGCCAATTACGTAACATACTTTCCATTACAATCCGAGGGATTTCGTAGAAAATTCCGAATCCAGTGGTTCATGTTTGACAAATAAATCTGCTCGACAACGTAAACAACGCAATCAATGTTGTTGAACTGTCATTGTAAGTGTGTTACTCAATTACCCCGCTGATCAAAATCCAGAAAATTTTAACTTCTTTGTAAATGGGAAAGATGAATTAGATGATCCTGAGTTGAAAAGAATCAATTTAGAAGATATCACAAAGATAGAATACTAAGTACGGTACTCGTACATAAAAAAATATAGACTCGCCCTTTATTACATAGGACTTAAACATAACTGGCGAATTGTGGGTGTACTACTGGAATACACCTACTCTACCGTTCGGGAAAACATAATATGTTATAATGTTAATAGAAAATAATCTAAATGAATATACTTTATAACATGTTCATGATCGATATTAACTAAAATTCTCCAGAAAAGCAAAGTTTCATAGCAATGTGGATATAATTTTAGCCTAACTGCTGGGACACAGGTGCCTTTTGAAGCCAGAGGTTATAATTATCTTTAGAAAGTTCCTTTCTGTGCTTATGATCTCATTGTTCATAAAAATAGTAGGTATTATATTTAGGCTGGGAAAATTCAGAAATTCAGCATAGAATAAATTCCTTAAGCAGAAATTGATTTCGCACAGGTGGTACAATTTTGCCTACGAAAATCCGGGTCGCATATTATTATTACGTTCATAATATATACGGCCTTTAAGGAAATTCAGATTACAATGGACAGTAATGTAATGTAAAATTACAGTAATGGCTCGTTTTAGCGAGATTGCTCTTCATTATGCCAACAGATTTGCTTAGTATTATTTGAAAACTGAGATTATCTAATTATTTTCTCTCAAATCGGCTTATTATAATACTATAACTGAGAACGAGGAAAACTGTCTCACCGTTATACAGTTTACAAACAAACAATTACAAAACAAATAAAAAAAAACTACAAACAAACAAAAAAAAAAAAACAAATACAACTAAACACAAAACAAACAAAACGAAAAAAAAAAACAACAAGAAACACAAATACTTACACAAATAAATTGATTTGATTAGTTCTTTGATTTTTATTACTGGTTTCAAGATGAATCAGTTTCATACTAATCTGAATTTATTATTGTGCATTGAGTTACTAATTGGGTATTTAGTCTTTTAGATTCATAGAGAAGAAAATGTAGAAGTTTTTTTTTTTTTGTAAACTTGTTATTCTGTTGGCAAAATGAAGATTATGATTATTATGATTATGCTTTGGCAGATTTCGTACAGCCCTACAATAGTATGACCCAGTCACGTGTTATATGTAACTGGTGACTTTTCAGTATATTTATTAATAAATAAAAAATAAAAAAAATTATGAAGTTGTGACTAATTTTTCAGTCATTTGGTTTGATTGATTTTCCTTGACAATGGAGCACGTAATAACTTCAAATTACCAAAACAAAAAGCTCTGACTTACATGTTGAGTTTACCCAGACTTGAAAATTCTGCTCCAAAACTTGGAAAATTCAAATCATTTTACGCATAACTTAATTCTGATGTTCTCAGCCCTTCGAATAACACGTTCTGACATAAGCTGGAAAGCTTAATGTTATCTTAAGTTACGACATCATTAGAAGTTTGTAGACAGCTTACCTTTGCTGAGCATCTTCCCGAAACTTCCCAGTATGCTTGGCAGGAACATCGCGAATAGTATCGTTTTTATTAATACTTGTCCTCCTATTAGAATTGGTACGAAGAATTTGTTGAGCCCAAACGCTGGAAAATAAAGATTTTGATTACATATTTTTGGGGTAAGTTTACAGTTTTTAGAAAATAAATGATTGTGGGATAAACATTTAAGTTCTGATTTTCATGAAAAAACGTATTCAGTAGACAGAAACTCCGCATTTGTAATGAATATAGGCTTTGTGTTTGTAGAGAAATATTTGTACGCCATACTATGGCAGGGTATGCTGGAATCAACATTGTAAAATCTATTGTACCATATCCTCACAAATAAACATTTTTGATTTGATTTGATTTGAATATCGATATCTAATATTTAATGAGGATAAAAAAAAAAAAAAGATTTTCTAAACTCATAATTTCAAGTTCGTACTGCACTGCCAACGGCCGTTGACCCCGTAGTTCGATGTAGTTATTTGAAATTCAGTTTTTTTTTTTATCGTCGTTAGATGTCGATACCTACCACGTCTGCAGAGTTTAGCTAGCTAACTTAATTGGACTCCGTATACCTGACACTAATAGATAATATAAACCAAAGCTGCCCAACCAATTTTGAAGTTGGGCCATAATTTTAATTCGGTGTGACCCGGTGGGCCATCTATTAAATAAAACTTGCCTATAGTAGCTAACTATCTGTTAAAACTAGTGGCTCTGTGAGCTATAGACCTTGCGAGTCTGTCTTTGCATAGCTTAAAACTGAAAAAAATATTCACCGCGCACCTTAAAACAAAAAGCGCGCGCAAAGAGTGCGAAATGGGCTGAAAAATGTTTTTTTTTAACGTTTTCAATACCCATATCTCCACCATTTCGAAAAAAAATCGAAAAGCTGAATCGACAAAAAAAAACCATATAATTATCGAACATGCTCACAAAATTTCACGAGAATTGTTTGAGAAATGCGACCTGTAGATGAGAACAGCCGGACATCCGGACATAAGAAAGCGTTTTTGCCCAAGCTGAAACGGAGACGTTCCGCGCTCGGTCGGTCAATTAAATAAGACTGTCAGTTACTCATACAATGAATAATCTAAAAAAAAACACTGATTTCTTTGAAGAGGTTTTTATGCTAACCTGCTGACAACTCTGAGGTCAATAATAAAATCAAGTCTGTTTTGAATTGTTGACTTTTGTTGGTTTTTATGAAGCAAAATATTTTTAGACCTGGTTTGAAGTCCTGAAATCTGTTCTCAAAAGACTGTCGCCAGCTCATAGCTTTTGGCGGGCCACTTGAAATCCGTTGGCGGGCCTGGGGTCACAGGTTTGATCTAAACCATAAAATAGTATAAAAAAGTCATACTCACATTTTGCGGCCATCGGCAAATTAATCGAAAGTATATGAGTTTTGACGAAATTCTTAATCTTCTGATACATTCTGTATTCATAAGTGTATTTACTAAATAGTGCTCTTTCTTCGTCATCGCTTTTTTTTTCGATCTTTGTATCATTCTTAGTACCCACAGGTTTAACTTCCACTCCTTCGAAAATCTTAAATCTATCTTTATTTAGTGCTTTATCTAGCATATCTTCAACAGCCTTTTCTAGGTACACAACTGTTTTATTTAAATTCAAGTGTTGATCAGTAAAAATGTTTAGTTGTCCAACAATATCATCTACGAAATCTACATATTTGTCTACATTATAAGATTCTTTGTTACTACTACTATAACAGTTATGGCAGTGAATAGAATCTACATTATTATCTAATTTTACATCTGTTTTGGTTATATCCTTATGACTGGTGTCTCCTTGGCAGGGTGCAGCAAGAAGTAGTATGTACAGAGTCAGGAGGTTGTTGCACCTCCATTTTGTTCTCCTATTTCTTAAACCTTCTATAGTGTCCATGTTTGTGGGTTCTCTCAAACTTCATCACTTACGTCCACGTTTTGGTTTTTCTTGCGTTCATTTATCGGGATATCTGGAACAAAATACGACATTCATTAATTTTTGACTATTAATAAATTACCATTTGCCTTCACAAGTAGGTAAATCCAATTTATTTGGACTGATTTTAGTCAAACGACTTCCTATAAAGTTATGTTATTGGACTTTTGCTAGTTAGTGTCCCAAGCAAAGCGTGTATGGTGTGATAATATTCTAGTTTGTGCTATTTTGTACAATTGGTTGGAATGTAAACGAGATCTCAGATTCCTTTCCCTGCATTATTTCACACATATTGATCAGGATGGAAAATAATTAATGTTTTTATTATTTCAAGATCTGTATGTAGACAATATTGAGTGAAAATTCTCATAAATTGTTATGTTGTTATATCAGCAGACATATTCACACGATTGTTTCGTGAGGTATTTTAATTAAGTCTAAGTTATAATTACGAAAGTTTGTTATGACTGTGTTGGAGAATATGATTGTATTGTTATACTCAAAATATTTTGCCAGTGTCTTGTATTTATATTTCCAACCTGTTTTAATACTATAATATCAAATAGGTATTACGGTAAGAACTATTAATTAATTACTTTATGAACTGAACTAACTAACGTATTGCTTGTATCTTCATTAAGCATGTACAACTTTGTTACAGTTTGGAAATTATACTCATAGTTAAAACCAAGTTCAAATTGATAACAGCATAAGTTCCGAATTTAGTGTTAAAGTATCCAATACACGTCGTATTTAGAGATAAATCTATTACTTAGTTTTGCTAAAACAGATGCAGAATAGTTTGTAAGTTATGTCCCAACGTGCGATGAGCCTGCTGAATACGAAACAAGTAATTTGTCAAAATGCCAGCCAGTGCAAGTGAATACTAAGGTCGATACCACACTGCTTGGAGCTTCATTTGGTGAGAAGCGTAGCTCGAATTGTGCAGTGTGGCTTTTAAGGGTCAGTTGTAGGCGTGGGCAAAGTGTATCATTTTTGTGATTGGAACATTTGCATCTGAATCACTGAAATGATTCGAAACACTGATATGTTTCATTTGGATCATTTGGCTCATCGGCTCAAAGGATATAAAATACAGAATGTTACGTATACATTTACGAACGATAACTTGTTATTGCAAGCATTTTATGCAAAAAACTAACGTATAGTATTAAATTTTATGTGCAAGCGCCTTAGTGGTAATTTTTACATACCTACATGGTAAACAACAATGAAACACTCAGAGTATAGATTGTAATATGTCACCCGCTCACTCAGCTCAGTGTGTCAGTGTCTCAGTCTGCCTCTCTCGCTTCCTGCTCAGTCGTATCGCAAGCGACGCGTCGCGCGAAAAGAGCACGGAGCAAAATAATGTTTCAGATCCAAATGATCAGTTTGAAACGTTGTTACTGAACCAATCTTTTGAATCACTTCAATGATCCGGATCAGTGAGTCGGTTCCGTAAAGAGTTACATACGCCTAGTCAGCTGATAGGTACTCTGCGTATGTATAGGTGCTCAATCATGTTGACCTGCCGACGATGCGCGATTTGCTTGTTTATTTGAAGACTCCCAAATTCACTGTGACTCACAGTCATGCTACGCACTATTAAGAGGCTGGCAAACTAATGAACCACGTAGCTAACGTGGCTAATGGCATGGTATAAAAAACAAAGGTCTGGCATTCCGGGAGTGACACATGCTTACGTCACAATCCAGTTGCCTCTTTATTGCATCAAAACACGAATTATGCAAACATTTTCAATCACCATTCTAATAAAAAAAATATATAAAGCATTTAAAATGTCGTTTCGTTTTTCTAATCAAACGAAGCAATTCAATTTAAACATATACCAACGTAATTGTTAGTTAAAACCTCATTGTTTTATCGAATTCGCACAGGTAATAAAGGTGGTTGGGGAGTTATTATTATACACTACTGGTAATACAGCGGTGATGACGTAGGCTTGTGGTTCCCATGTGACCACTGTGGCTCGGAATGGTATACATGGCGAAGTATATTATTATACCATGGGTAATGGTAGATTCACACTAGGCTGACGTGTGGTGTCGTGAGGCGGGTTTTGCCAACTATACGAATCTGGTCAGAAGATTATTGCTTCACAACGAGTTATAATTGGATAACACTACTACAGAAGCCGTCACGACAGTATACAGTGATGTGAATCCGGCTTAAACTCTCCGTGCATATCCTACGTAGCAGTGGATGGTCGACTTAATTAGTCATGCAGTGTAGCACAGTCAGCCATTGCATTAGTAAAACCAGGGGTTCGCTAGGGCATGTCGCCCTGCACGCAGCGCAGTTCTAAGCACCAGGCGAAACAGTGTGGATTCAGCCTAACCACTATAAATCTTTACGCTTGCTCCCAAAGGGAAGGATGAAGAGATCTGAGAAGGAACTTTTGTATTCAACTTTGAATAATGTGTGAGTTGATACAGCGCTGGATTTATTTTTGATTGCCTTTCGGCTATTGCATTTTTATATAAGTACTGCTTTTGTTGTCTGTATTTATTTTAACTCCATGTTTATACCTGATTGTCAAGATAAATAACTTTTACAAAATCTGAAAAGAAAATCAGTATCGTCTGTTAGACTAAGTTACATTTTCATTGCAATTGAACTCAACTATGTATAATGTTGTTATCTTACAAACTTGAAACTTTTCAAGACCAACAAATTCTGCAAATTCTCAGAAATTCATTGAAATAGAAAATAAATAAGAAAGGCCAAAAATACTTCAACTTAGAAATCATTAATAATGATGAATGTAGTTTTATTTTTAAATAAACGTGAAAATACGTTTATACCTATTCTATTCTATTATAGAGAAGTAGTGGCCCAGGGGTAACGGCCGCGACTTACCAGTTGTAGGTCGTAGGTTCGAACCTAGACAGGCGCTTTACTTTGTTTAAATTATTTTGTCACCACTGCTCTCAAAACGGTGAAGGAGAACTTCTTAAGGAATCCGTCATGTCCTAGAACTAAAAATTTTAAGACAGGTGACATCCACCAAACCGCTCAGGGCCCGCGTGGTGGATTACGGCCCACTCCCTCTCACCAAGAGGAGGCCTGTGTCCCAGTAGTGTGAACATTAAAGGCTGATTATATATTCTATTATATTTAATGACATCCATATTCGAAGGGTTTCGACATTTTTATAAAATTATGGATTGAAAAAAGAGTAGGGCTAACATTGATTTATATCATTATTTACTTACTATAGAAAAGGGAAAAATAGAAAGAAATATAAGCAATTGAAAAAGTTCTTCGATAAAAATGCCACACACCTGTACAGTAAAACAATAAAGTAAGTAGGTACCAAAAGAAACATAAAATCTTATTTACCAAAACGTGAATTTTCTAAACCACTGAACACCATATTCGGAATTCACGCGGCATTCCGATATTTACCGAATATGCCACATTCAACAGAGCATATTCAAAACAAAGAGATATCGGCATAAATCGTGGTGGCTAAAGAAAGGAATCCATTGATTCTTCTGTGAGCATACACAGGGGCGAAGATTGTTAGCAGGCAATCCTACTATCCTATGTACAGTCACCAAAAGAGATAAGTAACCAGAGGGCCTAGACAAAGTAACATTCGATTAGCGATGACGCTAGTAGAAAAGCCAAAAAATGTATAGAATTGACATAAGCTATTGAAATGTCACGTGATCATAGGTTAACGAATAGAAATTAGCTAGACAATGTTAACATCATTCGATTCTATGAAACGAATCGACAGCGTCGAACGATTACTTCCATAGAGATGCGTAGCCAAGTGACACTTTTTGACAAGCGTTATCGCTAGTAATCGATTCGTATGATGCCAAATATTAGCGTAAGCGGTAGCGATTGTAGAAATAGAATCGTTCCGAAGCGAATGACATTTGTCTAGGCCCTCTGGGTCGTCGATATAGTTAAAGTTTAGTAAGAAACCGATGAATCTTTTCGAACAAAATTTTATTTAATTAATAGAAAACAAACAGGTCATTTATCAAATTAAATTTCATTCGAAAACATCCATCGGTTTCTTACTATACTTCAACTATATCCGACGACTCTGGTTACTTATCACATTTGGTGACCGTACTATAATATGAAATGTGAAAGTTTGTATGTTTATTATTCAATCACGAAAAAACTGCTGTAGGGATTTGGATGTTTGGCACAAAGATATGTCATAATCTAGATTAACACATGGGATAGTTTTTATCCCGGTAGTACGTTCCCGGTTCATAATTTCCAACATGCACGCGAGCGAAGCTCCGGGATACATACACATACATACATAACATCACTCTTGTATTCCCAGAAGGGTTAGGCAGAGGTGTACTTATAGCACACCCACATTTCGCCAGTTATGTTTAAGTCCCATGTAATAGGGGGCGAGCCTATTGCCATCAACCGGGCACAAATCCAGACTCCGGGCTCCGGGATGAACCTAGTAAATAGTATAATTGTTCTTTTGTTAATATTTGAACACTAGTTGACTCGACAGACGTTCGTCATTCTGTCAAAAGCTATTGGACTGTGGCAGTCCCACAAACTTATTTTTTCTGCAGGGCTAAAATAACACACGCGACAATTACTCACTCTCGCGTCGCATCTATTTCTGTCACTTTTATCGTTTTCTGACAGCGCTGCCATACAAAATACTCGACTTGTTCTGTCAAACTTGATGTTTTCTCGACAAACCCTAACATGGCACTTAAGTCATCTCGAATTTTAATAATTCAACAGGAGATAATCCCCGATTCTTCTGTCATTTGGTCGTCCTCGATTAATATGACAAGTAGGGTACACAAAATTACGATCAAAAATATATATATGAAATATCTCCAAAATAACATAGCAGTTTCATAATTAATTATATTTATTTTAGTCATAATTTTATTTTACAATATAATAATAATGAAAATAGTTAGTTTGAAACTATTATCTGAATGACGCACTGCACGGGTTTGTGATATTTCAAATCCTTTCAATTAAATTTCGCTCTCACGTTGCTGTGCAGTCCGATTAGACTAAAAATTTGCTTGGTTTCTAGCATTTCAAGTTCTTCGACGCAAATTGTTCCGCCCGCGTCTTATAGGCGGCATGAGTACAAATAACTGAGTATAAATGGAAACACACAAATTAAATCAATTAACGAAAGATAAATCGAGGAACTGCTTTGTCGATTGAGAAGCGAAGATTTGAAAACAACCAAGAAAATAACAGTGTCAAAGTCAAACTATATATCGGAGCGTTTCAGTATTGTTTTATCTTTATATTATGGTTTGGTAAGATTTGTTGACAGCTAAGAAGAGTGTGAATGGGGAAAAGAAGATGTAGTTCTTACGTTTTTCCTTGCAATTTTTCCTATTTTTCTCTTTATAAGAACCTTCCTCGGGCTTAAAACAATAGTTGAAAAAAAAAATGCTGAATTGGTCCAGCCGTTTCCGAGTTTTGCGTTTAGCAACACATTGAGCCATTAATTTTTACAATACAATAGATTAAAAGCACAGTCATTTGTTTAATGAAATGAAAACAATATGACGAAAGCCTTTGAATCTACTTAGTAAAATCTTCTAATTACTGACAGATAATGCACAGCTTACTTGTGCACAAGGTTCTTAACCACTGGGTCTATAATCTTGAGCACAAACAGTTCTTTATATAACGAAGAAGGATGGATTTTTGAAAATTCATTCCCTAAAGGAGTAAAGTTTGTTTGGAACTTCGTTATTTTTTGCTGATAGGATGCGCACGACTTGTTTAAATATAAATGTAAAAGATCAGGGTCGGTTAGGTACCTACACAAACAATACTCATAATTCTGCAATGGCGGTTGAGGTACGGTACCAAACGAATCGTTTTGATAAAGAAATGGGCCGTTAAAAAACCCGCACACCAAATATAATTATCCCTATAAAAAAACCTTAATTTCCTGTTGTGTGAATTTAAAATTTCCAGGAACTGAAAATAACGAGGCTTTTAAGATACTGTGACACCTCTTCTAATGATACGATTTTAATGTGTCATTACTTATTTCTGAAACTGCTGGGCCGGCAGTCTCGACATAGATAGTCTGTGTTAGTCCGACGCTATTGATATCCATATGCATTATGTACACGAGCTGCTGGTAAACCTTTATCTATATATACGCCGGAACAACGTTAAATCAATTGTTTGATTTTGACTAATCCAGACGCCAGCGCCACCAGGCGGCGCTCTACAGAGTCTACAACATAACGCTCGACCAGAGTTAAAGCAGAGTTAGCCGGTGGCGGTCAAGCAGTAAACAAGTTTTTAAACTGTGTGTGATTCGCTAGTGTGATTAATTTGTTTGTAAATTATTATTTGATTTGGACTGCAAACGGTTTTTCTATTATATTGCGCAATAACCAACACTTCCCATAGTACGCCCACAGTAGTTAAAATAAGGCTTGTGATAACGAGAGAGACGTACGTACCTTCTCCGTCACATGTAATAAAATGGTAGTGCAGTCAAAACTGTAAATTGAATATTTTAGAAAACAAGTCATCGCTATGGGGTCTGGGAACGATTCTAATGCAGAAAATATATATTTTTTTTTAAATTGTCTGATAATCTGAATGTATGTTCTAGCATCACGCAAAAACTTCAGGAAAAATTTTATTCAAATTTTGCATAGATGTTCCCTATAAATCTGGTCAGTATTATGGTATAAATTATCACGCTATTTGCTATGGGGGATGAGCATTACAGTAGAATCCGCTTATAATGACATCGAAGGGAAGTGACAAAGACGTCATACTAAGCGGACGTCATACAAAGCAGTCTTAGAAAATAACCAACTTCCTATTTTTGTTAGGTATTTATTTTAATAGAGATAAATACTACAAATTGTAAGTATCTAACTATCTATTAATTAAAAAAAATAAACATGAGCTGACACAAAACAAACATATTAAAAACGTAACGTATTTTACAACGTAAGAAATCATTAATTTAGTTCTGTTTTTGTTTTCTTTTAAATTGTAAAACAGTCTCTAGCAATATTGTGTAAAGAGAACAAAAACCAGCCACGCGCTACGCACGCACCTAACGTCATCGCAGGGAAAGGGGGTGGGGAGGGTCACGAAAACGAGTTAAGGTGTTAGGAATCATGTCGGTCATTACAACCGGACATAATTTCTTAAAAATAGGTCATAATAAGCGGTATGTCACTATTAGCGAAGTCATTATATCCGAACTTTGTTATAATGAATTTTATATGAAAACCAAACTTCGCACTGCAATTACTTCATTTTAAGCGGTTGGTCAATATAGGCGGAGTCATAATAAATGGATTCTACTGTATATTCGTATTCTTCTATAGTTTACCGTAAAAAGAACGAGCCAAGAGGTTACAGCAGATATTTACAGATTTAACCTTTTAAATGATTATCATCACGCTATAATTTTATGGAGCTAAGCAGTCAATCATGAACCCAGGCTGGATTTTTAAGAGGGGGCAATAAGAGCAGGTACCTTAAAAGTTGTCATTACAAGAAAACGGTCTTAAGACCAAAAATAGATGAGATGTTTCTAAAAGTTAACGATATTCTCTTAAGAGAATATCGTTAACTTTTAGAAACATTTTGATCCATATTCACAGATTTTGGAAAAAAAATACAAACAGCAAGAAAATGGTCACTTTTCACAAAAAGTTTTGATGCCAATCGATCCTGTTTCTTATAAGGATCAAAAAACTCTATCAAAGTAACATAAGTTTCAGTACTAGAATAGTTAGAAATTGCAATACAGTTCGTAGGAATGAGACAGATGAGAGAGAACACGATATACCAGTGTATGATAGCAGTCGAATTATTCCATTACTTCACTGGGCTGAATAGGAAACGATATTAGCACATAGTTCCAGATTCAACCGATTAAATGATTATCATACCTTTACGGAGCTAAGCAGTCAATCATGACTTATTTAAGAACGGCTATTTTAGTCAACTTTCAACAAAGCAAATAGCTTAAAAGTTCGAAGACTGCTTTGTAAACCTATGTTCGATTCTTAACTATTTTTCATGCTTCCTTTTTTTACATTTTGTTATATTATTTTAAGATAGTTAATAGAACGTCACAGAAAAAAAAAGTTAAGGCCTCTTCTGTCATCTTTGGTTATAATAAAAATAAATATCTATGGTTAGGCGACTGTTAATGAGAAACTCCGTGTGTTTACAATCGTCTGTTATAATATTATTGTAGTGATAGCTGTTCGTCAGGAATAATCTGTCAGACAGCATCCGTTAGTGTATCAGTATTGAGCAGGAACGCAGGTACTCATTAATTTACTAAAATCTAAAAAGCTCGCAACACTCAGTCTACGGGTGTCGACCTCAGGACCAGCTGCTTCTCACACGGACAACTGTACGTCGTCACTTGCTCCCGCGTCACCAGTCCTGACTCTCTACATATTTTGGCTACTGAGACCAAAATTACAAACGTAACACAGGTTTTTTTTATGTGGCTGTTATTTTAGTATATTGTGGTGTCTTACGACTTCCACGCGAACAAAATCGCGGGCAAAAGTTCCTAAATAAATTAAATAGTAAAAAATATTCAGGTTTTCCGTCCACACTACTGAGCCGTATATTTTCACCTAAACATATTTTATTTTCTTTCATAGCTCATAGTTTTATTGCTAGGATATTTTCAGGAATGTCATGTTATTTGATATGGCTCAACCAAAGTGTAACGTGTTCTTTGAATTTGATATGAATTGAATGAGCATAAAAGCCTCTAAGACATTTTACGAATAGTTGGCTTATATTGACTTGTGAGTTATTCGTGTGAATATATTTAATATTGTTGTTTGAAATTCCGAAGTAGGAATTGAATTTAGCAAGAAAGTGGTAAAACATATCGCTCATTTGGAGAAACAACGACGTAACTGGTGTTTTCAAATATAACAGAATAGTGATTTCAATTGGATATTTTTTTGTAATGGGGTTCAACATTTCAAAACAAGATGGTAGAGTCTGGTTCTGAAATTTTGATAAATCCCAATACATATTAAATATTTCACTCGTCTGCTCTTCTGAAAAATTGTTCGAGCACAAATATCAACAACTCATTTTTGGGAAAAATTACATTTACGTCGATGTTTCTCCAAATGAGCGATATGGTAATGAATGAAAATAGGCATGTGAATATATTGATGCAAGTAGTAATTTATTATTCTGCAATATTGAAGGAGACACTAATGAGTCAGCAGTCTCTAAAGGAAAAGATTACATGGTCCGTCTTAAGGTACGAGTTCATAGCCGACTGCATGCAGCAGCAGCAGACAACGTGTCGCTGCGACACTACTGGTTTCTAGGTATTTCTATGAAAACGACGTGTCACTAGCTACGAAAGTTATTTCATAGAAATGCATAGAAGCCAGTAGTGTCGCAGCGACACGTCGTCTGCTGCTGCTGCATGAAGTCGGCTACGAACTCGTACCTTTACGTCCACTATTTCATGAGTGTTATTTATGTGAAAAAAATCAGTCTTCTGTTGACAGAGATAATCAATTAAATAATAATGTTTATCTAAACATTACCATCAGTTGGTTTAAAAAATATTACTGCAAAAACAGCGATTAATGAAACTTCTTCCTTTCATAATCCACCACTATTTTATGTAAAATCCTAGAATAATTGACTATTTAAGCAAAGTAAAGCATTTTGCATATTAATTCAGCACCAGACACTGTCGACTATTGGTCGTTAGGCACGTAACAGCAAAAGCGAGTCTGGTATCTGATGCAGCATTTTCCAGGCTATACATTTTCATTTATCCCTTTACCTAATGGTTCGTATACCTTGTAGGTTCATTACCATTCATAGTAGTAATCTGAAATGGAGAAGATATCTCATAAAACGTTTTTATATCCCGGTCATAGTCATTTATTCATAAACAAGTGACTTGTATCTGAATTTACACACAAAATTACAACACATGTCACAAATTACACACAAAAATTACACACTTAAAGTATATATACACTAACATAAATTACATTTGAATTTCATAAATTACATTATGATCAACAATTTAAAAATAATAAATTAATATTTCTTCAATAGTATAACTACATGTTAATTTAAACATTATTATGGCCAACACCTTAAAACAATAAAAATAAAATTATTATTTAAAGACAAATTAGCATAGATTGATAAAAATAATTAAACATAGTAGTATTAAATTTACAGTTTGATCAATAAATCGGCATGAACAAAATCCAATAAAATTTAACAACCCATCATTATTTCAATAAAATTACAGTTCTTCTACTAGAAACTTATTCAATAGGACTTTTTTTTGTTTTATTTTGAAAGCGATGTGGACAGCCCTTTTTATGTCTAAAGGCAACCTGTCGGTCGTTGGCACTTTCCCTCTACTCCCTTTTATTGCTTGTTTTTATCAGGATCAAAGACTCTTTTCGCAAGTCCAACTCATAAATAAAGTGTACGCAACTAAAACAAGTACCTATTTATGTGGACTTAGTAATACCTTAGACATTCTCGACGTGCCGTATCTATTTCTTTTGTTTATGTGTGAGTTTCAGGAGTGGGGAAAAGGTGGCGACAGTAAAACTTGAGCAAATATAGAGTGAAGGCATCTCTCGGATATCTATGTTCTCGACCACGTCGGATATCTATGTTCTCGATCACGTCGGATATCTATGTTCTCGACCACGTCGGATATCTATGTTGTCGACCACGTCGGATATCTATGTTCTCGACCACATCGGATATCTATGTTCTCGACCACGTCGGATATCTATGTTCTCGTCCAAGGGTGGTGGAGAGTTAAAATGGCAGCTGCATTAACTGTTCCACTTAATGTTTTTTTTTTAAAAAGTATTTTGTGCAAATCTGCAACCTGTGTAGTAACATATTGAACTAACTTGATTTAATTATTCCTAACTTTACGGTACTACAAAGCAAACAAACTTGAAGACTCGGTACGAGTATGTTACTCCTGGCTAAGAGTTCAATAAGAAATAATTTCTCGGAATTACGTCACTAACTTGGAACTGGGGTGAAGCTTTTAAGCAAACGAAGCCACTTGCAATATGGCAGAAAGGTAGATTAATATTAGTTTTAGTAATATTAATTTTACTTCTAAAGTCAACAACAATAAAATTAAGAAATCAAAATATAATATTATTTCCGAGTTCTGGAGTGGAAAAACAAGTGTACAAAGTGGCACGCCCCCCAGCTAGATGGACCGAAGACCTAAAAAGGTGGCTGAGACAGAATGGATGCGGAAGGCGGAACACAGGGTGTTGTGGTGCAGCCTGGGAGAGGCCTATGTCTAGGAGTAGGACTGCGATAGGCTGAGTTGAATATTGTTTGTGACCGCCATCATTAACATGAAAATAAAACTATCAATTTATTAATTGAACGTGGTTACATCGCGTGGCAATTTGTTACGACTGTTAAAATGACTATCTTTGATAGAGGCATATTTCACACGCAGTGTGAAACGTGCGTGCATGCATGTGTGTGTGTGTATGTATGCGTGTGCTGTGTGTTGTATCATGTTTGACAATTGCCCATGCCCACTAATATTTTTGTTGGTTTTTTGGCAAAGGTCGTGTACCGAATTATAGCATGGCGAAAAGCGTTACATCTGATCATGATGTTATTGATGACTTTTTGTTTGATTGGTATTTGATCAGACAGCCATATTGCGAAAGATTGAGTGACAGTAGTAATGCTGCCGACAAAAAGATAGTAATTTGTCTAAATGATTGGAATTAGCAGATAGATGACGGATACTTAAAAAAAATACTATTGGGAAGTTACCAAGAACTTATGATCACCGGAACAAGGGATCAAACAGATGATGATCGACGGCACGGTTGGCGCAGTGGTTAAGCGATTGACAGCTGCGCTACGTGTCGCAGGTTCGATTTCCGCACGGAACAAATATTTGTATGACTTTCAAGTAGTTGTTCCGGGTCTGGTTGTTTGTGTATGTTAGTTTGAATGTTTGTAAACGCACCCATAATATAGGAGAAATTCCTAGTGTGCGGCAACGTTTAAAAAATTAAATAAAAAAATTGTGATAAACAGTCTGGTCTATCTCTATCCGGAATATAAGTTAAATGGAGCGGGTAATAAAAATGAGACAACTTATTAGACGATCCTGCAATAATCACGTTACTAACATTTTAAAAGTTATGCGCAATAAAAGAATGACTTTAAGAAGAAAACATCAAATATGACCGGGCCGTTAAAATCGAATGGGGTTCTAAAGTTTTACGATAATGCGAGTATATGATCTGACCACTGCATTGCTATTTTACTCATATATTCTACCTTCACCGTCCATATAATATAATTCACCATAGTTATTGAGATGATGCAGCTGTTTTAGACAAGAGATATCTTTATTAGTACCACTAAACGTGGATTTCCGGCCACGGTTAGAAAATTGCTGATAATATATAGTCCAATGAATTCACTGGTTTGTGTGGGCAGTTACTGCATTTTTTATGCATATAGCATAATCAGCCTATAATGTTCCCACTGCTGGGGCAGGCACACTCTGTGAGAGGAAGTGGACTGTAATCCACCACGCGGCCATAACACACCAACCCGCACTGGCCAGTGCGGGGTTGTGGATGTCTCATGTCATTGTCATGTCATTTTTTAGTTCTAGGACATGCTGGTTTCCTCACTATGTTTTCTTTCACCGTTTTGAAAGCATTAGCGATTAAATTAAAATCACAAAGTAACGTGCCAGCCTGGGTTCGAACTCACGTCCTACAACTCGTGCCGGGTTCGATACTAATGAGCTAGCACCAATTTTAGAAAAAAAGAAAAATTCAAAATGTATCAATAGAGATCGATATTCATGAGTTCCAAGGTATCTGACACAGCCCAAAGACTAAGCAAGCTGAAGTGGCCATGGGCTGGTCACATCTCTCGCAGAACCGACAATCGTTGGGGGAAACGAGTTCTAGAGTGGAGACCGCGTTTAGGCAAACGTAGTATGGGACGCCCGCCGGCCAGGTGGACTGACGACTTGCGAATGGCGGCTGGCAGAGACTGGATGAGGAGAGCCGAAGATCGGGCTCAGTGGCGTTCACTAGAGAGGCCTACGTCCAGCAGTGGACAAATATAGGCTGATGGTGATTCATGAGCTGTTTGGTAGTATATATTTTCAAATAAGTTTAATATATAAAGCACAAATAAAAAAAAAATAAGTTGTACTTCCAATACAACAAAATCGGACCAGAAATGAGCCTGCATGACTTTTGTTTTCCTAATTAAATAAACTATTAGGTTATGGTGAATAGCATTGAGCAATCAATGAGCATCAATCTTGAAGAAAGAAATACAAAACTATATGGAATCTGATTTCGAAGAAACTATACGGCAAACATTTCGAAGATCAGAAATGAATTTTAGGGATGTAACCAAACTTCCAGTATGAGAAGTCACATAAATGAAACCGAATTCGTTGCCGAAATGTCTGTTGGTAGAACTAACTATAACTTTGGTAATATAAATATCTTTATAAATGTACCGATGTGTATGTAACTTGATTTGTAAAATATGTGACAGTGAGGTTATTTCCATCATGATTTACAATTTTGTAGTACTGAAACTGTACTGTATAGCGGGGTAATTGCCTAACACACTAACAGTAGGAATGGCTTTCATTTTGACAGTTCAACAATATTCATTGCGCTATTTACGTTGTTGAGCAGACAAATTTTTGAACATATGAAGCAATGGATTAGCAATAGGCTTCAAAATGATTCAGATTGTGATTGATAGTGTGTTACGTAATTAGGGTGCTTTACTGTCTATTTGAGATGACGAAACCCTGATACTGTTTACGTATTTATTATTTTGAGCTTTGGTCCCTTTGATTTTTTATATGAATGAACATAGAAGATTTTTTAGAATATAGGTTATACATGGTGGTGGGAATTAATTTAACGCCACACTATATTCGACGTTTCGGCCTTGCAAAGGTATTTAACCTAAAACAAACATACAATAGATTAATAAAAAATACATCATCATTTATTAATATTTTATTTATAAAAAATATGAATTGAATATGAATATGAAACTTATATCTATTTTTAATAATAATTATTAGAACAGTGGTGGCCCAGTGGAAATGGCCGAGACTTACGAGTAAGTTCAAACTCAGACAGGCACTTTACTTTTTAAGTAAATCATTTCATATCCACTACTCTCAAAACAGTGAAGGAAAACATCGTGAGGAAAAATTCGGAGACATGTGACATCCACCAACCCGCTCGGGGCCCGCGTGGTGGATTACGGCCAACTCCCACTCACCGAGAGGAGGCCTGTGTCCCAGCAGTGAGAACGTTGATCATTTCTATGCTATATTATTAGCTATTTTAATATTGTACGTATCCCGTCATTCTGCTCAAAGTAAGAAAAAAACTGCAGCGAAAGTTTTAATCATAACTCTTTATTACTTCAAAAGAGGTGTGCTGCAGGGTAAAATATTAGGTCCGGAACTTTAGCTAAAAGTATGATATTAAAAAGCTTTTGTCATTTAAAGTTTAAGCATAAGAGAAGGTGTACTTAAAAGATAAATGTGCTCATAAATAAGTTAACCGTTTCGCTGCTGGCTGGCCAAACTTTATTAATACTGAAGGATAGATAATTGCTATGTAATAGTTTTTCTTCGTGATTTTATTAAGCAGCTTAGACAGGACAATAATAATATTGTAGTGCTTAGCTAAAAAGTTCTATAATATGAATGGTTTCATTTAGTTAAGTTAAATTGAGTTTCACGGTTATAATTCCTAATGCCACGTAGAATTTAACAACTTGAAAGTCGGTGGTTATATGAAACTACGATTGTTTTGGTTAGAACGGCTACAGTTTAATTTTATAGCATAATACTATGCTGGCAGTCTGCCAGCTGAGTAGCAGCTTGTAACAGGCCTTATGAGGGGTAATAAGCTTCTATGATATTCTCGTGAAATCGACAAAATGACCAGCGATAAACTCTTTGAACTCTCTCTTTCTTGGTCTGTTCGAAAAGTTCCTGACAAATGTGTAAGCAAATGGATCGGACAAAGTACTTTCGAATCAAGTTAGGATTTGATTATTTGAATACGTAAACCCGTTTTTCATTTTGTAAGCACCGGTAATTACAATTGAATAATTAAAAAAAACAATAATTGTTAAATAAAGTGGTGAGATATGAAGTTGAAACCTTCTCATATATAGAAGCAACAAGAATAATGTACCTAATATTTTGTAATATCCTGATTTAAAAGAGTGTCCTCGGAGTTTCTTGCCCGTTCTCCTACATAGAGATCTACGTTTTGTAATGGTTAACAAGCTTCAACTTTCTGACTAACTGACCGACTCTTTGACAGTTCAAAAGTGCCTGTAAATAGTTTAATTGAAATAAATGCTTTGAGTTTGAGTTTTAGAATAAGTACAGATGAATCGGTTACCATTTTTTTTGTGAGTCAGTGCGTCTGAATTTAATCTGAGCATCATAACACTTTCATCAGATTTGGACATAAAGTTGAAGTGTCAAGGGATTTTGAACCATGAGCTATGTAAATATTACTGCTAACTTAACCTGCCCTTCAATTGTACTGCTCTGCATGATAGTTATTCAGGCCCTGGGTAGAGAAACTAAATACAGCAACTCAAGCATTCTTCCCAGGTGGGTAGGCAGAAACTACAGAATGCCACCTGATACGATCCTTACACTCCTTTTGCTTCGATAACGTTCATACATCTGGTCATACACGAACGCTGATTGCGAGTACTACGTACCTGACCTTTCTGAAAAACATCACCAATAAGGTCACTATAACTCCTCGTACGTCCTTTAAGGCGTCCACTCCCGGCGTTTCCAAATTAAAAGTCAAATCATTTATTTCAAATAGGCACATAAAAGGCACTTTTGAAAGTCAAAATTAACAAGCTCACATCTGCCTAGTGTTAGTCGCCTTTCATTCGTCCTCTCAACATGACCAAACCATACTCTTTTCACATCTTGTAAGTACATACTCGTAGTTAGAAAACATTATTTTCTATGCTTCTGAATACATAATCACTATTTTCATAGTAGGTATTATAAACAGTAAATAAGATAGGAGCTGCGAAACTGCTATAAAGTTACATTGTAATAAACACTTAAAGTAAATGAGTGTATGTTCATAATTACTTAACTAAAACGCTAGAGCTCAAATACATTGCTAACACGGTGAATGTTAGTAGCGTCTACATACATATAAATGTCCAACTCTTCTGCTATATAATTAGTATAGTTTTTTTTTTTGTTTGAACTCGTAAATCTCTGGAACTACTAGTTGAAGGAAGGCTCTAGGCTATTTAACATCAGCATTATGCTATGACCCATATGAGCCAAGTAAAAAAAAAAAAGTCATAAAGAACGCTAAGTGAAAACGAATTAATAGCGCGGGCAGGTGATGCGATGCGACGGGGTGGGTCGGGGGGAAAAGAAATTTCACGCGGAGGAAGTCGCGGGTAGAAGCTAGTATTAATAATAAAGCTGAAGAGTTTGTTTGTTTTTTTAAACGCGCTTATCTCTAGAACTATCAGTAACATAAAAAAAAGACTTTCTGCATTTAGTTCCTTAGGAGCCGAGCAAAAAGAAAAAAAGTCAGAATGAACGCTTAGCGAAAACAAAAAATCGCATCGCATCGCCTGCCCGCGTTATCAGGCGATGGGCTGGTTCGGGGGAAAAAGAAATTTCAGGCGGACGAAGTCGCGCGCAGAACTAGTTGATGATAAATGAGATCGAGTGGTCACGGCTGCCTATTTACATCTACAATTCCAGAGGCATCGCAGATGCGTTGCCATCACAAAGACAAATCGGAACTGTCTTACGTGCCTGTATGCATAATCAGCCCATGATGTTCCCACTGCTGGGACACAGGCCACCTCTCTATGAGAGAGAGTGGGCTGTAATCCACCACGTGGGCCCAGTACGGGTTGGAAGATATCACATGTCTTCGAATTCTAGTTTCCAGGACATGCCGGTTTCATCACGATGTTTTCCTTCACCGTTTTGAGAGCAGTGGTGATGAAATAATTTACACAAAGTAAAGCGCCTGTCTGCCCCAGTTACCATCGTTACCACTAAGTGCCTGTAATTACAGGCGTTTATGATTTAATTGACAGGTGTACACTGTCCTCCCATACCTACCTGTAAACGTCAAAAAAATAAAGAGTAACCGTGGAGTTCCTTGCCGGCTCTTCTCCATAGGAAACGACCAACTGGAACTCTGCATTATAGCTTCTAACATTTCATTCTTTCATGTAGGTGTGTGTGTTCTTTCATGTGGTGGTGTGTGCTGTGACCTCTGATTTTGGTTCGGCATTTCTTCTCAGAGTATTCGGATAGGCAACACCGACCTCATCCTGTATTTTTATTTACGTGTTTAAGTGTTTGTTAAAACCAAATTTACAGTAATAAAAATCATTTAGTACGGTTACGTCCAATTTCACTGCTCGTGAAAAACTTGCATCCAAGTTTTATATCAGTAACGACTGCAATATACAGGCTGTCCCAGAAATCGACCGACATAATGTAGGTGGTGATAGCTTTGGTCAAGCCCACCCAAAATAACAAAACCTACGTTCCGCAATATCTTATAGTTATTAAAATTAATACAATTTATTATTAAAAAAATATTTGAAGAGAAAAATCAAATAATAGTGAATTTATGTTTAATTTGTAAGTTGTTGTAGAGAATAAAGGTAATTACGGATAGAGTAACTATTTAATAATATATTTTGATGGAAAGGTTATTAGTAAAAAAAAAAAATTACACATGCGAGTCAAAAGAATGACACATGGTGGTTATTTTTTTTTTAATATAGTATAACTCGAAAATTATAAGATTTAGAGGAACATATGTTTTGTTATTTTGGGAGGGCTTGACCAAAGCTATCACCACCTACAGTATGCCGGTCGATTTCTGGGACAGCCTGTATAAGACTTTCCTCACAGTGAGGGGTATGAACCAGTACGTTATTAACCTGCTCTAGCTATAAACATCGGGTATGAACATATAGCTTACATGTACCCTTTTATTAATAAACTAGATTTATGAGATTTCACCGTAGATGCTAGAAATCTTGTGATGAAAAAATTGTGTTGGATAACCGGTACGGGGCATGGTACGATTATTCCTAAACTTGAGACAAAATAAAAATCAAGACAACGCTGTCAACAGTGACGTGAGGCCGGTTTCGTAAACATGTGTGCACTTAGTGAGGTGTAGTTTGGTTGTAAATTGGGTCGTAAATGTGTGCGTGTGAGCGTGTATGCACAGAGCAAGGTGTAGTTTTGCATACTTCACTGTATTGTTCGCAGTGCTGTATATATTTTTTATTTGGTCTGAGTTCCTAACTATATTTATTAAAAGGCGTGTGCCCGATGGCCCATCGGCAAAAATGACGATCTTCCATACAAATTTTCATCCCCTATCTTCTTCCTTCCTTAATGCTCACTTTCAGTGTATTCGCTTGTGCAAAATTTCATGCTTGTTTCACCCACCGGTTTTGGCTGTGCATTGTCTGTATAGTGTTTTTTTTATCATGTAGATGTAAGTAGATGAGACGATGTGATAGCGCACCTGCAGGAAAATGCCCAAAGACACTAGGAACACTAATTAATTTGAAGATACAGATAAGAATTCTCATGTCCCTTATAACGGACATACCAATGTTTTTTGGTGGTATAAATAATTATGAAGATATTGTCAATGTCATCAGACAATTTGTTAAAAAAAAGAGCTATATTAAAAGTAAACCACTTTGGGGAAATAGTTGATTTTTTTCTGGTAGAATGATGAACCTGATTAGATTCTGTTTCCTTCAGTGCAGGATAACCAAATGAAACGCTTAAGTTAATACAGGTGTGCAATAACAACCACAGAGATATTAATTAGGTATTGTATAAATCAGAACGATTAATTATGAACACGCATAATTACATTCTTTGAAAGGGTATAACATTGATCATTATTACCTACCTACATATTACAAACCTATCTGATATAAATGATATGGGAATCGTATATCTACATGGTCATCACATGATCTGACCAAGATTATGTCTGGACTTTAAAAGAGACTGTGACCTCTGAGTTTGTTTCGACCTTTCTTCTCAGAGTAGTCAGATAGGAAACGCCGACCTCATCTAGTTTTAAAATATGATTGACGTGTAAAAGTGTTTGTACAAACCTACTTACAGAAATAAAATCATTTATCATTTATTATAATATATGATTCCTATTGGATGGTTACATTACTCAATATCGAAAAGGGAAAATAAGGGGTAATAACAGGCTGCTGATGAATGAATGTGGATGTTAATGAATAATTTAATTATATTCTCTTTTATCGAGTTTTGATTAGTATATTTAAAGACAAGACTAACTCATTAAATGATGAAAAGACATGTTTAAGAAGAATGAGAATCCAAAAATCGTCTACTAAATAAATATCATAAATTTGTAGCGGCGTCTACATCGCCACATGTAAGCTACGCATCACACTGACGTCACAAACAATCCTGCATCGCGCAAGCAGAGTTTACCGCGCAACTAGCATATTACCTACAACGTCCCGACATCAAATGTCGGGCAGTTGCCCACTAGACACAATACCCGTCTGATTGGAGGATCCTCCCTTTTCTATGAAGCATGAGTGAAATTTACACCCTATTCCTCATACCTCTATAAATTCATTCACTTACTGACTGACAACGCACAGACAAAAACGAAAGGCCTGGAAGCATCAAATTTTGCACAAGAAATCCTTTCCTATCGAAAGTAAGAGCACTAGAAAGGATTTTTAGATTATTCAGAAGGGATTAAATAGGGAATGAATGTTTCTAAAGAAGTTGGTCATTTTTACCGATGTTAACCCTGCATGTGGCTTTCGGCATGTACCAATAGAAATATCGCTACTCGTGGTATTCGCAAGTTTATTAAAATTCACTCAAGAGAGAGGACTCGAACTCGAGGATTGATCAGAAAAAAAAAACATCATCAATCAACAACTAGACTTAGGTCTCTCCAGTTCTACTCCACTATTTTCCATCCTCGGCCACTCTCATCCATTCATTACCAGCATTTGCTGCTGCTTAATTACTATAAATACCGTCTGGCTTCAAAATCCCTAAAGTTCAGAGCCCCTAAAACTTCTAGGAGTACTTGCAAGTAATCAATAGTTATTTAACATATAATAATTAAGTTCGAGAGTTAATATCATTCTACAATAACATTATCTGTAAAATATTAGACCCTTGTAAATAATAGTTTAATCTGTTTTGTTACTTGATGTGCAAGGAAAGTCTTTAGAGTATTTGCGAAGTTTAGAAATTGGGAGAAAACATTGAAAGTTTTAGCTAGATGCTTATTAAAGTAATTTACTCACCTAATTCATTGTCTGTAGAACTTACACAGATAATATTTAACATTTAGGTTTCGCCCACGCTCTCAGAAAAAAATATTGTTGTAATCAAAAATTATGCTGTGTTTGGGACATAAAAAGGTAAGTTTTCAACAAATTACGTGTTTTTTTTTTTTGTGAAATAGAAAACCAAAAACTTGGTTATTTGAATTTTTCACGTAAATTTTGAGGTTATGTGAAAAAAGTGTAAATAAATACCTACAACGTTGCGATTTAACTTGTTTCCATAGGCCTTGTAGTTTTGTCGGAAATCGAGATAAGCCGTTTTTTACCCATAACCCCCAGTTCCCGACCTCAGGTCGCCCGTAAATTATTTTTCCTTTCATTTTTGTTATATTCCCTTCCTTTTTCAATGGGTTTCATCTTTACCATTTTCAAAGGCTTCATTCAGCCCTGGTCTAGTTGTCGGTGCAACAATATTTTTAGCAATAGCATGCATTGAAAGTTTTAGCTAGTTGTTAATTAAGTAATTTACGTACCTTATTCATTGTTTGTAGAAACTACGTAGTTATTATTTAAAATTTAGTTTTCGTCCACGTGTTTCTTGTTTAAACATAAAATATTGACAAAATTGTAGATTCCCATTGCTGAAAAAAAATCGGAATCTAATTAGTAGTTCCACAGATTACCGCCTACCAAATTCACCTGCAAATTTTATCTTTTTATAATATTAGTAAGGATCCTTTGCCTGCATGTTAATTTTTCATAGCTTATTTGCAAGAATTTATATTTCAATGACGGGATATTTCATTGGCATCACAACCTTTATGTTTTATTTTTTATAAAATGAAATTTTGTACCAATGGAGTTTCTTTACTATTTTTAGGGTTCCGTACCGAAATGGTAAAACGGGACCTAATTACTAAGACTCCGCTGTCTGTCCGTCTGTCCATCTGTCACCAGGCTGTATCTCATGAACCATGATAGTTAGACCGTTGAAGTTTTCTTAGATGATTTCTGTTGCCGCTATAACAACAAATACTATAAAATAGAATAAAATAAATATTTAAGGGAGCTCCCATACAACAAACGTGTCTTTTTTGCCGTTTTTATAGATAATGGTACGGATCTCTTCGTGCGCGAGTCCGGCTTGCACTTGGCCGGTTTTTCTCTATACCTAGGATTCGAGAAAGGATATGTTTTATTTTATATGGAGGCTGGGCTGCTATTCGAAACTGCTGTGAACCGAGAAATATTATATTTGTATAAAAGTAGGTATATAAATTCCTTAATTATTATATTAAAATAATTATAATAAAATAAAATAAAACAACCCATAGAGATTATTGATTTTGGCAACAGTATTCTGTTGAATGTTTTGGTGTTTTTCTGAAAAGCTTGAGAAAGTCAATTTAAGGCGAATTAACAAGTTTTGTACAGACGGTGGGTATCTTAACCAATAGTTAAGTACAAAGCCTATACACCGTTATGTTAGGCATGAACAATCAATGGAATGCGGACTTCAATGAACGAGCATTCAATATAATTGACATTTGATTGAGTACGTCAAATGAAATAAGTGTGGTTTTGTACTTTCAACGCAATGCCAGTAAGAGAATAAATACAATTGGCTTTTGAGTAATGTAGTTGTAATTTTAACATAACATCACGCCTGTATTCCTTGGAGGGTTAAGCAGAGGTGTACCTATAGTACACCCTCATTACGCCAGTTATGTTTAACTCCCATGTAACAGAGGGCGAGCTTATTGCCATCAACTGGGCACAAATCCAGAGTCCGGGTTGCCCCTGAGAAATTCCAGAGAAAAAATCCCAATAACACTTTGCCCGACCTGGGAATCGAACCTAAGACCTCATGCTCATCAGTAGCGCTTGCGACCCCCAGACGAACGAAGCCAGCTTTTAAGTAAGGTAGTTTTAATTTTAATTTAATAGTAGAATAGAATAGAATAGAATACTCTTTATTATGTACACCATAAAAATTACAGATATAAATGTAGAAATTTTACAGGTCTTATCGCTAAAAGCGATCTTTTACAGACAACCTTTGGCTGGATTAAAGGGAGAAGGAGCGACAATACTGCAGGTAGTCAGTGGTGTACCATTTACATATACAATAAATACATACATACCTGTAACATATACTTATCTACCTATAATATATACAATAATAAACATGAAACAAGAGCAATTAAACTAAATGTAATGATGTAGTAATCATCTATCGATTAATGAGTGTGATTTAGTTAACTTTTCCGATTACAATTACAAGAGAAGTATGTAATCCATCAACTTCATCTTGTCTAAGTCAGCGGGAGAAAGGCCACTCTTAAGAATCAGCACATGCTGCGCGTGACCCCATTGTGATCCAGAGGGCCTGGACAAAGTGACATTCTATCAGCGATAGCTACTGTAGAAAAGTCAAAAATGTATTGGATTGAAAATCAAAAGTCATCTATTCAAACTAGGCTGAAAATCAGCACGTTTTTAACGTCAAAATCACATACGCCTTTCGCCACTTCCTAGTGCTTTACCTGGGAAGAAGAAGTGGCGCAACAAACTCCCCAGCAGTACAGCTGTCTGTTCAGTTAAAAGAACTGGATTCTATACAATACTAAGTAATTAACATAACGAAACACAAAATATTAAACTAAATTATTTGCCATAATGCCAGCTAGCACACGCCAATTATATACCTACCAAAAAAAACATTGAAAGTATACTCAAGCAGAAATAAATAATAAAAAACGTAAACAGAAATTAATACCTACATAAAAGCATCCAGGCCTGCAGGGCGTGCCCGCTTACATATGCAATGCTGCATTATATTCATAAAGCTTTAACTTGAAGTCACGAATGATAAACTAGGACCTTTGAAATAAAATAAATGATTGACATCATCTAGAGAAAACCGATTAAGTACCCTTTTTGGCAACAAATTATATCATTTCAATGTTAAAATCCCTTTTAAAGTTTCGTTCCGATTCAACCCGTTTGACGGTACATTTTAATCTTTACTTTTTTAAAGAAAAGACAAATTTGAAATTGTAGAGGATGCCATTCGAAAGAAAAGGAAAAGGTTCTCAGTAAAGGGGTTACCGAATGAATGGTTGCCTCCTGCTATCACCATGTTTGGCCAAAAAAAAAAACCTTTTCATGTCTTAGAGTGAGTTGCACCAACTAACTTTAACGATAACCAATGCCTTGTCAGCCGTCAAATCTCCGGTTATCCGTAATACAGGTTGCACCATTTTAACAATTGTTAAAATTACGTCACAAATAACGATAACATTAACCACTGAATTTCGGGCGGTTAAGGGTTATAGTTACGGTTTGTGTCATCATTTCTTTGGAGTGGGTCATTGAATTCCTTTTCAATGTTTTCCCATGCTTGTTTTTTTATGTTTTGTGCTACTCCAGTCTGTTTTTATGCACATCAAAAATGTGTTTTTCGGCAAGGATTTGTAATCTAGTAGCTTCCACCTTGCTAAAATGAACACTTCGTTCTCTGAAAATATATGTCAGTTATCTTATTAATAAACTAATCATATAAACATCAGAATAAGGATGGATTATAGTTTTACATAATTGGAAGTTCACCCATGTGGTATTTTTCAGTAGTGGGTATATAGGTATTATAAAACAAATGTGTTTAAGTAATAATAACATTCGTTCTAATTTTCGTCTTCAGCCTCCGAGTTGACTCAGATACTAGATGATCTTAGCACGGAAAATGAAAATGCCTGGAAGAGCTATTGGGCCATGAAAGATCTAATGAATAGCGACTTTCCTTTGTTCCCTAAGAGAAGACTCATTCACGTGTGCATACTTCCCATCCTCACATATGATGGTCAAACATGGTCTTTGATAAATCAGCACAGCTCCACGCACAAAGATAATTGATGTCACTTGGAAAGCTGCCACACTAAAATGGAATTGGGCTGGACACATCTGCGGCATGTCAGACGACCAATGGGCCAAATTTTCGACCCAACGGGTCACTCTTAATGGCAAGCGACATCGCGGCAGGCTCAGACGGAGATGGCGGGATGAGCTAGACTCCTTCAACAAAAACTGGTCCTTAGCAGCTTTAAACAGAGATAAGTGGAAAGAGATAAGGGAGGCCTTTGCCCTGCAGTAGAACATCACAGGCTTTTAATTAATTTAAACATTAATTCGCTTAATTCTGTTGTGTGTGTAAGACCTTACGTTGTATTTTATTATGTAGGAGGAACGACGAACCGAAGAAACAATATTTAAAAAAATATAAAAGCAATACCTACTCACCTTGCATTGAAGTTGTGGAGCAAATTCCTATTATATTTTAATTTAAATTGTATCTTTCTCTACTTATAATATTTTGCAGCAGAATTTAAATACCACGCCTGCCGAAAAAATAAGTTTGAATTTCGTTTATTTTGAAAGCGTGATGAGATGATAACAAGCTTGCAGTGCCCTTGTCAAAAAAAATTACCCATGTACATTTTGGGGTAATAAGACGTCTTGTCACTTGTCACTCATTTAACTTTAACTTTTACACTTTACATGATGGTGCAACAGTAGGTAGTTCAATTCAATGGTCATTGTTAATGTTACTGTTAAAATTAACTTTGACGGAAACTATAACGGAGCTCTTGGTGCAACCCACTCTTAGTCTTACATCTGTCAGATTAGGATTGCCGATGCGACGGCTTTTTTTATTTCTATTTTTTTTTTATGTATATGTCAGTCCGATTAATCTTATTCAATACTTCACTAGTTTAACTTAAGATGATAATAGTTTAAATAAAAGACACGCTCCTTCACTGTTAGGGTTTGAGAGTATACAATTCATAATTCCGACCTGCAATGTGTCCAGATCTAATTTGTCCAACAATTCCACTCTCTCTGCTTGAAATTGAACACATTCCATCAACAAATGGTATACATCACCTATTACTCCACAAGTATCACATTTAGGGGAAGAAACCTTTCCCATTAAAAAGGCAAAATTGTTTGATGGAATATGTCCGGTTCTGATTCTGTGCGCTATAATAATCAGTTTTCTACTTAAACGACTATACGTACACCAAGGTATACGAGGAGGCTCACATTGAATAGTTTTATACCATATGCCCTTTTCCAATGATCTCTGATTGAAATATTCCTTCCACAAATCATAACACTGTCCATTGTATTTCGTTAATATTTCTGAATAATATGGTTTCACATAAATTTCTTATCCTTCTGTACATCCAATTTTCGCCAATCTATCTGCCTCCTCATTACCACGTATTCCAATGTGTGAAGGAACTCCTTTCTCCGCTAACTCATTGATTTTAGAGAGTATCTCGTATGCTATCGGTGTACCTCTGCGACCAGAGGCGCATCGAGCGATATGATATAAGGCACTCTTACTGTCTGAACATACAACAGCTTTAGTATCATCAATTGTTTTGATATATGATAGTGCTTCTGAGATCGCAATAAGTTCCAACGGCATGATACACACGTTTCCAATTACTTTAAAACATCTACTAACATCAATCACACAATCATCAATCTTTAAAACATCTATCATCTACTATTGTTTACTTAATTACAAAAGAGATCAAAAGGCCCCATTAGTGGTTGAGTATATTGGAATAGAAGTTCTAACTATGAAACGAAGTAATAGCTGGCCGGGGTAAGTAATTTGTAATGCCACTAATTACAAGCAGCAATTTCTATGTCATTTTAATTATTGTAACTTTATTATTTTAATTTACACTTACAATTATAATTTCATCTTTTATACTGAATTTGATAAAGGCTAATTGAATTAAAATTACATACTTTGAACCTTGTGATCTCTTACGAATAAGGTTGACCCCATTACTTATTAACTACATAAGTACTTATTATAACGGGTGTAAAATAAAAAGACACTAAACGAAGCAAAGAATCACTTGTATTCCCCGTTATTGTAATTATTTTTTTGTATTGGACTATACCTGGGAACCTTCTGGTTACAGAGATATTGAAGGTTAAAATTCCAACTAAGACTGTCGTTTTTTCAGGAAACCATTTTTTTATATTTTATCACTACTTTAAATACCCCCACGACCCCTCTACCGTTGCATGCAGCCATAAGCACAATGTTTTGCGCGCGTTACGTTGCGCTCTACCGTAAACAGCGATTCTTCACACCAAAAATAAAAATAAATCCTACCAATTATTTTTGTGCTATGTTACTTAGTTTGATATACAGAATGCGTAGTTGACGGCTATGTGATAGATATTTTTACACCCTGTATAATATGTGTAATTAATTATTGTTATTGACTAGTTGCCATAATGTGCACGCTAAATTTTATTAACCTCGAAACTAATAATATATTATGTAATGGTGGTTAAGATTGTAATAATTATTTTACTGACGATACAGTTTATGCTATTATTATAATAATTTACTTTTGCCCGCAACTTCGTTTGCGTGGAAGTCGTGAGATACCACAATACATTAAAATAACAGCCACATTTTCATAAACTTTCCTGTACACTCCGTTTTTAGTTTTGGTCTCATCAGCCAAAATATGAAGAGAGCCAGGACTGGTGACGCGGGAGCAAGCGACGGCAATGTACAGTTGTCCGTGTGAGAAGCAGCTCGTCCTGAGGTCGACACCCGCAGGCTTCATTAGTAATTTCCCATTGCTTGCGAAGCATTTCGTTTTTAGTAAATTAATGAACGCCTGCGTTCCTGCATACTACCTAATGGCACTACACTGATATACTGACAGATGCATTCTTAGAGATTATTCCTGCCGAACAGCTATCACTAAAAATAATATTATAATAATAGATTTTAAACAAATGGGATTTCTTACTAACAGTCACCTAATCTAATTTTTATTATTACTAAAGGTGACAGAAGGGACTGTGTACGTTCTAATACTATCAAAATAATTTAAAAAAATGTAAAAAAAGGAAGCAAAAAAAATAACAATTGTTAGAAATCGAACATAGGTTTGCAAAGGACTCGTGGAAACTTTTAGCTATTTGCTTTGTTGAGAGTTGACTATTAATAGCCGTTCTTATAATATAATAGGGGGGAGGTACTGCTCGATTTTGCGACCAATACACCGAATAAATTTCATTTCTAGTGGTTGTTTAAATCATGAATGTGAGAGTCAGTCGCCGCGCTTAAGGGGAAGGGGTAGTAATCGAAGTTACAGCAAGTTAAAATTGAAAAACTTAAATAAAAGACATTTTTATATAGCGCAAAAACCTTATTGGATGAATTTTAGGATCATCTACAACCCAAAAAAATTGTCAGCTGTTTGGTAGTGGGGGGAATATAAGTCAGTCGAGTAAATGAATATGATTGTTGCGATGGCACATCAGGCTAAATTTGAAACTATGGGTAATAGGTAAAGTTGTCATAGAAACTATGATTTCAAGTTTGAAGGAAAATATTGTCGTTTAAAAGGTTAAACGTCCTTTTTACAAATTGCGGTAAACTATAGAGGAATACGAATTAATTGCAATATTGCTCATCCCCATATTAAATAGCGTGGTAATTTATAGCCTACATACTGACCAGACTTATAGGGACTATTTACGCAAAATTTGAACAAAATCTATCCGTAAGTTTTCGTGTGTTACTGGAACATACATTCAGACAAACGGACAAAAAAACTAAAAATTATACTTTCGGTATTAGAATCGTTCCCAGACGTCGCAAAAATGACTGAAAAAAAAAAACAATATACAGTTTTGACTTCGCTACGATTTTATTATATGTAAAGATAAAGTTTATTTTATTCACAACATAATGAAAAATATTAGGTTGGGGAAAAAGTCTTTTCGCATTATAGTATGTATGAACTTGTAATAAAATCTCTTTGGCTATACTATTTGTATCTGGCTAGTTTTGGTATCATTGAAAGTTTAAATTTTCAAGAACATAATTCCAAATTCAAATTAGGAAAATGTGTGATTTTCATTTGTTTTTCGTACTGTCAAGATGAGAGAATCTAACGAAGAAATTCGATACATTTTAAAATTTTACTACAAAAAAGGTAAAAATGCAACGCAAGCCGCGAAAAAAATTTACGATGTTTATGGACCTAGTGCAGTGTCTGTGAGAGTAGCACAAATTTGGTTTAAGCGTTTTCAATCCGAAAATTTTGTTGTCAAAGTTGCACGTCGCTCTGGTCGCCTATTACGGATAAAATGGATGCCATTTTTGAAAAAGTGTAGCAAGATCGGCATATCAGTAGTTACGACATAGCTGGAGAACTGGGAATTGACCACAAAACAGTTTTGGCACATTTGAAAAAAATTGGGTACACAAAAAAGCTCGATATTTGGGTACCTCACGAGCTCACTGAAAGAAATCTAATGAACCGTGTACTCATTTGTGATTCTTTATTACGACGTAATGAAGCCGAACCATTTTTGAAGAAGTTGATAACTGGTGATGAAAAGTGGATCACGTACGACAAGAACGTGTGAAAAAGGTCGTTGTCAAAGGCCGGTCCGGCTTCACAGACGGTGGCGAAACCCGGGTTAACTCGCAACAAGGTGATGCTGTGTGTGTGGTGGGATTGGAAGGGCATTATTCATTATGAGCTGTTACCAGCATGTAGGACCATCGATTCTGAACTCTACTGCGAACAACTGATGAGATTAAAGCAAGAAGTTGAGAGAAAGCGGCCGGAATTAATCAACAGAATGGGCTTTTCATCATGATAACGCTACACCTCACATCTTTAGCCACTCAGCAAAAATTAAGAGAGTTTGGCTGGGAGGTGTTAATGCATCCGCCGTATAGTCCTGACCTTGCACCTTCAGATTTCCACCTGTTTCGGTCTCTTCAGAATTCTTTAGGCTGTGTCAGGTTAACATCACGACATGGCGGCATGGAGAGTGCGACTGTCGCAACCCAGCGCTGGGCACGCCACAATTGCGGCGGTAAGTCCCCTCTTTGAGGAGTGGCTTGAGAGGCGCCACGGCGTCCTCACCTTCCGCCTGACGCAGGTCCTCACCGGACATGGCTGTTTCGGGAGGTTCCTGTTTCGGATAAGGCGGGAGGAAACGCCCGGGTGTTGGCATTGTGTGGATCGACCGGAGGACACGGTGGAGCATACGGTGGAGGTCTGCCCGGCTTGGGCGGAGCACCGCCGTGTTCCGTGGCGGCGATCGGCGGCGGCGATCTCTCGCGTCCGGCCCTGGTTCAGGCCATAGTACGGAGCGAGAGAGAATGGGAAGCAGTCACCTCCTTCTGCGAAGCAGTAATGCTCGCGAAGGAGGAGGCGGAGCGCGTGAGGGAGAGGCAATCATTGCGCCCTCACGCCCCTAGTCGCCGCAGGAGGAGACACCTTGGGCGTCGGGAGTCCATAGCCGACTCCCGGCCACCGTAGGCGCGGGCCTGCGGACGGCGAGCAATGGGCAGCTCGCCGTCCGGTAAGGACCAGGCCCGGGTCGACGGCGCGTTGTGTTCCACGCGCGCCTCAAAGAGTTGTCAGCATAATTGACGGGGTCCGACAGGGCCGATGCCTGCCGGGGTCGCGGATTGTTCGAAAGAGTTACCGTGGCCCTGGCGCACAGGCAACTGAAGGAACACGGGTGGGTTTTAGTCAGTAAGAGTCTGACACGCCCTTCCGCTCCGCCCAGAGCGAGAGAGGTCATTTGATGATTTCCCACCCAAAAAAAAATATATATATATAGGTTAACATCACGAGAGGACTGCCAAAACCACTTGTCGCGGTATTTTGATCAGAAGTCCCAAAATTTCTATAGCAATGGGATCATGTTCCTACCTAAAAGATGGCAAAAAGTTATCGAACAAAATGGTACCTACATACTTTAGTTAAATGTAAATAAACTATATTAAAAAATGTTTTGAATTTCTAATAAAATGCGAAGAAACTTTTTCCCCAACCTATTATATTCGTACATTATATAAATGTGTTTACATTGATGTTGTGGAGACTGGACCCGGGATTAGGGATACCTGTGATACAGGTCTGCAGGCCTCCAAACTACCCGGACAAGTCAAAGTAATAGATGATAATGATGGGATGGAAGGTAAAAAACTATATGATAAAAAGAAGTGAGATCGTGACATTGAAGCCAATTTATCTTTGACGTTATTATCCAATAAGATTATTTGACGATTAATGCATATAATGCTTATAAAGAAAGAAGTACCATACCGGCCAATCAGCAATCTACGATAATATGTTTGTTTTCACTCAAGGTCTTCCATTCCAACTTACCTGCAACAAAAAACAATAACCATTATTTCTCCTGCGTGATAAATATTGTTGCATAACAAAGGAGAGTAAGTATTATGGTACTTCATCATTTAAACGAAAATTATCCTTATACTCAACAGTCGCAATTTATATACGGATCCTCGCCCCGGGGAGTAAACCATATGATTTTCAATATAATGAGATTTCAAAATTCATCACAATACATACGTTTCTGAAATCACAATCAAATACAGTACCAATACAAATAAGTAGGTACCTGAAATCTAAACAAATATTATTTTGAAATCTCGAAACAAGAAATTTTAATCAAATCTACAATTTGATAAACATTTACAAAACACTATATACGATACAAATGATCCAACTTGATTTCGATCACTAAATAAAGCCCCAAAACACGTGTGATTTAATTGTCTGTGGCATTATTTGAAGCAACAATAAAAGTTGCACCGTCTAAAAAATGTTTGACGATGCAAGTCATTTGTTGCTTCAATTTTGTAGGATGCACCTTTTAGAAGTTATAAGCCATAAACTGACAGAAGTCTGAAAATTTCGCGGTTTTTCGACCACCACGCAGGTCTGGTCTTTCGAAGCTGCAAACTCAATTTTACAAAATTTTGCACTATTGGTATATATCCTTACAACATCCCAAAATATCAGTACAAGTAATCAGCAATTTTTTGCGAACTACGATGTTTTAAATGACTGTACTAATAGTAGTTTTATTTCGTAAACCAATATGGCGTACTGTTATTTCGATAAAAAAGACTTGTTTTATTTTATAATTCGAAACATTTTAGCATAGAATTTATACCATGTGTGTTTTTTAGAAAATGTTCAATAAATGGGAAACCTAGTGGTTTTTGAGCTGTTTGATTACAAAGAAGAACAAGAGAAGTAAATCACTGAACGTAATTAAGTTCGTATTGAATTCAATGGCGGATCCCAAGGTTCTATTTTCGGTTGAATGTGTTAATTCGTATTGTTTGTTCGTTACAAAGTTAGATTGAGGTAGAATTTGTCCTCTAATGTGTTTGCTTCGATTGTAATTAGATTGGCACGTGCACCTAATGGGTAAAAAAATTGGACACAAAGTTTCTTTTAATGATGTTAGATTCATTAAAGTATCTTTAATCAAGAAGTTTTAGAATTACATATAAGTTCATATATTTTGGACTAAGTTTTATGTATCTCTTTATTTTCTTCATTTAAGGTTTCTTTCGTAAGTTTTTTATATATTTGCTGATATTCAGGTGTAAATTCATTTCAAGTACCTACGTAGTATTCAATCAACTAAATATTTAACAGCATTTCTCGAAGCACTATTTAGCGATATTAAATTATCCCGTTTTGCTGTATGTAATGTACAATATAGGTACATACGAAGTAGGAACATACGTTTCAACCAAAGCAATTGTGAAGGTATTGATTGACTCAAGTTCATACGATATTGTATTTGCGATAACATTAAATGTTTTGGGAATCACAGCTAGACTTCATCATCTGCCTAGGCTTTTCCAAACTATTTTTGGGGTCTGCTTGCAGTATAACTGGATGCAGCTGAATACCAGTATTTTACGTGGAGCGACTGCCTATCTGACTTTCACGACCCAGTTACTGGGTAATACGATACCCCATGGTAAGACTGGTTGTCAGACTGTCGGGCCTCTGCAGGCTTAGCACCGTCTTGTCGACGGAAGAATAGACAAAAATGACGTTCCGTGAAGACAGTACGACGGCAGTAAAGTAGAAAGAGTCAACTGCACTTTTTACGAAATTCAGTAATTTATTCACGTGTATCTTTTATTTTGCTTATATCTCGAAAATGGTGTGTCCTATCGCAAAAATAATGAAATTTTCGACCCCCTTTATGAAAGCTATAAACCCCTAAAACTATGTAGGTAATATATTTTCACAGTTTCCATACAAAAAGTGAAAAATTCCATTTTTCCATTGCATTTTTACACTTTGTGGCCGTCGAGTAAAAAGTTTTCTACTGCCTTTAACAAGGCGATTAAAAAATCAAATTGTCTTCATTACCTTAGACAACTGTGTTCTGAAATAGTCTACATTAAAAAGGACCTGGACAACGATCGGTAGAAACGAAAGACAAAATGACAGATTTTAGAAGGATTTTTACGGTGCGATGTCAAAAATGGAGAAACGAAATGTCACTTTGTATGGGAATAGCCGTGTCTATTTTTCGAAAAATAGACAGCGCCATGCTAAGCCCGCTGACGACCCGTTACGACTGTCAAAGGTCTACGAATGACATCCGGAACCAACAGCATAACGTATTTTCCGAGGCACGAAGGGGTCTAAATCACAGCTAGACTTAAATAATAATATTAAGTAGTATACAACAAATATATTTATTTCGGACTCAACAATTACACCTATAGGTGATAGTAAGAATAAACTTAGCCTTGTGTTAGTAATAATGCAATGTAGTAGGAGTGCGAATAATAAAACAAGTATCGTAAACTTACAGCTTGAAAACTGAAATTAGAGTACCGGCAAGCGAGGTGACTTTAAAAACCTTGGGTGAATTTGATTATAACTCGAAATGTACTAAATTGTTTTACTAGATTTTACCCGTAAAATTAACACAGCCACAGTTTTCTTCTCTTGGGATTTCAAGTCAACAAATTTTGCCAACTCGTTTGCTATTAAAGTTAATTCTGAGTGGATAAACATACAAACATTACATACAACACAAACATGCATTGCAATTGCAAACTTTACCCAGAATTTTCGTCTTTAATGCATTCTAGATAGGGGTAAATTTAAACGGCAATGAAATAATTGGGTGTTATGAAAGCATTCCTCATTTATAATATCAATTTATTAAACGGGTTTTATTTTTTTTCTACAAAACTATGATTTTTATTAAAGTACATTGATTGATTTTTTAGTTTAGTTACCACTTATAGAGTGGTTGACTGTGTTTTTTTATGGGATCTTTTATTTTACAATTGCAAAAGGCACATGAGTATTTAATTTCACCCAGTGGTTGAAATCGCTGTTATATGATGAAACTGAAAAAAATGTGGAAACTTAAAACACACACACACACCCTCACTCACACACACCCTTACTCACACATACCCTCAATCACAAACACCCTCACTCACACACACCCTCAATCACAAAGTCACTCATTCACACACACCCTCACTCACACTACCACTCCACACTGCACCACACCTCAAAATACACAGTTATCATGTTTTATTTATTTTAATTTTTGCATGTTTACGATCTTTATTTAAGCTAAACTGTACCCTTATCATAGTTAAGTCTGGAACAATGTGTTTCTTATGTTTAGATGGGCGTTAATAGCTGGGACACAGTTTTTAACTTTTGTAGCGATCATCGTTTCCATTGTAATACATATGTCAATTTGTTTAAGCCACCATTTAATAAGCTCGTCTTTCATTGACTTGAATGTGCCCTGGCGGCTGAGAGTATGTCATGCTCACTCAAATGTCTCGCTGGTGGTGGCGTGTGTGTTGGATCATTAAGTTCCCTCAAAAATGGTTGAGCTGAATGGTGCTGATCCATACGTCATGTTCGTGAACGGGCGCCGTCAGTAGGGACTGGTCATCTCTTGGCTGCCACGGCTTATTTTAATTTAAATTTAATTTTTTGAATTGTCTTTTTTTTTGTTTTTTATCTATTTTATTACGGGTGCTTTTAACGTGCACGTCTTTCTACATCGTTCTCACATTTTTAATTTCAACATGAATGATGTAGCCATTTTTTTTTGTAACTATATTATGTTGTTTTGAATGAGTGTCTATGGAGTTTCTTGCCCGTTCTTCTCCATAGGTACCTACTACGCTTTGGAATGGGCAACTAGCTTCATTTTTCTGACTGACTGACCCCTTGACAATTCAAAAGTGCCTGTAATTGGTTTATTTGAAATAAATGCTTTGAGTTTGAGTTTAGCTTCCAAATAAAAATCTTTTTAGAACAAAGATCTTTAACGTAGCCTGTGGTAGTAGTAAAATTTTAGAAATTTTTAGAAATCGTCACAACAAAAAGCGTTATGCCCCCTCTATGCGAGTTCTTATTATTATAATAGGAAGAGACAGAAAGAGAGAGAGAGAGAGAGAGAGAGAAAGAAAGATAATTTTCATAATTTTCGAGGGTGCTGAAGCCGATAGTGAAAATTTAAAAGGGCGGCTGCGAAAAAGTTCAACTTTTTCATCATAGGTGTCGTTTTCATGTTTTTCGAGGGTGCGTAAGTCGATAGTGAGGTTAAAATGAAAATCCAAGGTCCCCACCTTGGATTTTCATTTTAACCTCACTATCGACTGCAAAAAATTGTAAACTTTTCATTATACAATCGATTTACATTCGGAGTTGAAGAAAGAGCGTAAGGAATTTCGTTCCTGACGGGGGTGCCCCGAACCCACACGTTTTTTACTTTTACTTTAATTCAAAATAATCAATCTAACCCAGTTTCACAGTAGGTATACGGAACAGTAGAATAATGTAATCTACAGCTTTTCGTTATCCAACCCTCGTGATAACATTTTGTATCCACTTATGAATTTTGAATTTTGTTTTGTAATTGTAATTTATGTTTTCATATGTGTTTTTTTTTGTTAATTACGATGTTATTGTTGTGATAATAGGCATACATACCACTACTTTAGTATGTTATTTTTCTGTTTTAATTGTTTGTAGGTATATACTGCTGTTGGTGCACCAAATAAACAAATAAATAAATTACGAAACAACACGTATATTCTACCAACCTAAACGGGACCACACTAGAGAAGTTCACAACAATTAAGCTAGTCTGAAATTAGTTTCGTAATGTGAAACCTGAATTAACACTTTGAAATCCCAGCACAGCTAATTTCCATTTTAGAAACAGCGATGTTTTGCAAACTCTGCGTTTAAGGAAGCTTATCATAAGCTTTAACATTACTTGCTGTTAGGTTAGGTTATAGAAGTATGAGGAACAGGGTGTAAAGTTCACTCATACTCTATCGAAAAGGGAGGATCCTCCGACCAGACGGGTGTTGTGTCTGGTGGGCAACTGCCCAACGGTTGATGTCGGGACGTTGTATATATGCTAGTCGCGCGGTAAACTCTGCTTGCGCGATGCAGGATTTGCGTGGCGTCAGTATGACGTGTAGCTCGCATGTGGCGATGTTGATACCGCTACAAGGTTAGGCTTTACAAGCTGATTTTCAACCACTAATTTGGTGTGAAATCGCTTGAAGTCACGTACAGCAGACTATGGATCGAGTTTAAGATAGAAGTCGCATAAAAGGAGGAGTGGGAGCGGATTAGTAACTTAGTATACAAGCAGTTAATGTTGTTTTGCGGGTCCTAGCGATGGACGTACGATGTAATCAAAAGTACCGACGGATTGAGCTCAGGGGATATTAATTGGCCAGGTAAAGATTTTTTGAAAGACATTGGTCAGTTCTCCTTCTTCCTGCTTAGCTACTCATACATATGTTTATCCCAATGCTATAGAAATAATAAAACATCTGGGTGATGATTGTAATCTAGAAAATAATTGTGTAGGTATGGAAGTAAGTTCATCAATTAAATTATAGAAATTGAAGGTGTGTGATTTTTTGAAGAACGATTGGTACCGTCAAACGGGGTGAATAGGGATGCAGGGGTGAATCGGGACGAAACTTATTGATATTTGAAACAAATAAACTTTTAGAGGGATTTTAACATTGAAATAATGTTATAGTTTGTTGCCAAAGTCAAATCATTTATTTCAAATAGGCACATAAAAGGCACTTTGAACGTCAAAATTTACAAGAAAAATGACTCTAATGTTTTTACTGAATTATAATTAACGATTAAGTGCCCTTGTTGGCAACAAACTATATTATTTCAATGTTCCTTTTAAATTTTCGTCCCGATTCACCCCTGCATCCCTATTCATCCCGTCTGACGGGATATAAGAAATTTCGCTTTACCCGCTTTCTGTATGACTTGCGGTTTTTAATACATACATAGGTAAGTAGTTGAAGCATCTAACCAATTTACTGAAGTGACTGAGAATTTGCGTGGGAAGAAATGCAGCGTATATCCAAATGTACTTAGTACATCCTTGGTTAAACTACGTATTTTACAATGTTATCCTTTGGCACTAGATTGCAGGGGTGGAACTTATTGTACTGTGTAAATGTGTGTAAAAGGATTTTTTTTACAACACAAGCTAAATCCCTTTAAACATGATGTAGTGAGAGATGTTATCAAGGCAACAATAGGCACATACACGTAAAGAGCATGTCTGTTTGAAGATGTAATTTCACGCTTATTCTCGTCATGATAAATGGGGACTATTAAGCGAGCGTCAATCGTTGTTGTGCTTGAGAACAGTGGCTTTCGTTACGACTATTGTTGATGGTTATGTTGGAGCTAGTTTCACTGCGTTTTGTTTATTTATGTTAAACTGTAAAAGGGGGTGATTTTGACGTGATAGAGAAGTTGGAGATATAACTCATGTTGAACAAAACAGAGAGGCTATACAAGTTGTATAGGGGTATGAGGAACAGGGTGTAAAGTTCACTCATACCTCCATAGAAAAAGGAGGATCCTCCGACTAGATGGGTGTTGTGTCTGGTGGGTAACTGCCCGACGATTGGTGCCGGGACGTTGCATATAAGCTAGTTGCGCGGTAAACTCTGCTTGCGCGGTGCAGGGTTTTGCATGACGTCAGTGTAACGCATAGCTCGCATGTGGCGTTGTAGATGCTGGTACAGTTTTAATTACTGTAGGTAACTTTTCTCGTTAGGTGTAGCATGAGCCAATAAGAAGGGAACAACTTGCCTATCAAACTGCCTACCTTTTTCGACCTATATTGGGGTCAGCTTCCAGTCTAACCAGATGCAGCTGAATACCAGTATTTTACATGGAGCGACTGCCTATCTGACCTCCACAACCCAGCTACTCGGTAACAGCTTCATAGATCAAAAAAGAGTTTTAAGATAAAAGACGAAAGTAAGACTTAGTATCAAAGAGAAAATACAAGTTCCTACAACGGTAAGACAAGAAGGTAGAAAAATATTAGATAGCAATAATAACAACAATAAAATAGGCAGATATGCAATCACTCCATGTGAAATACTGGTACCGGATACAGCTGGGCATCTGGTTAGACTAGAAGCCGAACCAAACATAATAGCAACAAAAAAATATGTTGCCTTCAGTTGTACAAAAACACTTAGCTAAAACATTATGCAGCGTTACAACTAAGGGAAAGAGTATTTTCGATGAACTCTGGCACCCAAAGTAAGATTTAACTTGTGTTTAGGGTGCCAGCGTCCTCGCCTATAGTTTCAACATATATATGTAGTCGTAGGACGAGCACAGAATATTATTATTAAGACAACTACTTACTAATAAATGTATAGAATTATGATAAAAAGGCTTAACAGGTTTAAAAAGGCTTAACAGATGACGTATATATTGACGATAATAATAATAATACCAGCCTATTATTGTACCATTGCAGAGCAAAAGCCTCTTCTCAGATAGAGAAGGCACGAGCATTGATCACCACGCTCGCTCAAGGTGGGTTGGCGATTTCAGATATATATTAATTATAAATCCAGGTTTCCTCTCGATGGTTTCCTTAACCGATGACAGTAATGTGAAAGCTAAACTCAGAAAATATAAATGAATTGAAAAAGTCACTTTGGTACTTAATAGCCATAACAAAACTAAAATAGGCAGATATGCAGTAACTCCATGTGAAATAGTGGCACCGGATACAGCTGAGCATCTGGTTAGGCCCCTCACCCAGGGCGACATTTTGTAGCAATGCTTTCGCGCGATTCAAAAACGCGTGACAGTATCACTACTAACGCGCGGTAGTCGTATTCGCAACGCGGTACAGAAGCGATGCCAACGCGCTACTAACGCGCTATAGCATCGCTACTGTATCGATGCAAATGCGCGACCGTGTATAAATCATGAATTACTTCATTACTGAATCGCGTTTGCATCGCGACAGAAGCACGACAGTATAGCGTTTGCATCGCGACTGAGAATCGTGGTGTGGGCGATGGCAAACAGCTAGCAACCACATCGCGACGGTATCGATACAAACGCGCGACAGCATCGCTACTAAAGGCTAAGGGGCCTTAGACTAAACGCTGAATCCGACATAGTTGTAAAAAGGCTACCTATATAATAAATAACAATAATGATACTTAACATTAAAAAAACAAAATTCACAATTTCCATAAGGCCTAAAACCCAGATTCCATTCATTTATACTTCGTTGACCCAGATGATCCAACAGATGCGGACGTGAGCGGAGACACACACGAAAACGAGTATTAAAAGAAAGTTCCGAGACAAACTTGTTTACGGCACGGACATTTTATTTCTGTCGATAAAGATCGATTAATATGGAGATGACAAAACGTTGAACTTTGTGTGAAATTGGGATTTATGATTCATTTTAAGATGAGAAAGAGTAATTAAAATATTTGTTCGATTAAAATTGTTATTTTAAATTTTATATTATCTGGGGAAAAGTGGCCCTTTTTGGCGTTCCACTGCACTTTAACACCCGCGCATTCAAATTTTCTTTGGGTATGTCTTCGTGTAGAGCGCTTTCATAAAATTTAACACTGCGTAAATGCCTAGTTTTCGATAAAAAAAATCATAAAGTTTAAAAAAAATACATTTTACTACAAATGATGTACGAATTTCACTACTAAGTTGTCCCGTTTTACGTTCAGACAAAGTGACAGCGGGTTTTTTACGGTTTTTAGTATAAATATTTCAAAAAATTAAACGTTTTAAATTCATTTTTAAATAGCTGCTGTCACAATTAACGCAATTATGAATCAAATAATATAATTAATTCAATTAAAAAACAATTAAGTTTTATTTGTAAGTACTCTTAAAAGATCGTGGGTAACGAATTGTAGTAATCGAATGTAAGTTACCGTGACGCTAACGTTTGTCAGTTCTCACTCATCGTATTTACAAAAGCTACTACTATTACTAGGAGAACTGAAGAGGCAAGAGCGAGCGAAGCGAGCTCGGTACTTGGGGCACCCCGACTCGGACAGGTTAGGTTCGAAGGGGATTCATTGCTTGGGATTACCACCCCTTTCGTGTTTTTTTTTAATTTAACGTTTTTATTGCTTGGTAACAAATTTAGATCCGCCACATGATCTTTCCCAACCGTAACACTTTCACCATTACACATATCCCCAGAGAAATTTTAGCGATTTTTTTCTCAGCACCTGCGGTGTTGCGCACTTGGGGTTTTCAAAAATACACTAAAAAGAATCTATTCTACCCACAAAAAAGAATAGCTACTATAAAAAAACGCTGGGTATTAAAGTGCAGTGATTCCTCCATTCGAAATAGTTTTCTTTGTTTAGTTAGTTGTTTAGTTTGTTTAGTTTTGCATTCGCAGCATCAACAACACTTTATCTTCAACATCACTTTATATTTCCGAGTACACCAAATACAGCATGTCACAATTCCTATTATGCTAACTGAAATAGGTAAATGGTAAGTACTTTATATTAAAGCTTTTTAACACTTCAGTTAATTAACAAGAACACGATCGTGTAATCTAAACATTTCTATAATTTAGTTACTTTTCATTAATTGCTACTGACAGAAGAAAATGTCGACGAAACTGTGATGTGCAATGGAATCTCTGCATTCATACCAGACAAAGATAAAGAAATACGAGTGTCACTTCAATGGATGCGCTATTCACGCACTGGCTGCATGCTAAATGCCTACAGAGCCAGTAGGTAGTTAGTACGATTTTTCTACGAAGTATACAGACATTATAGAAATATGGAACCCAGAAAATAATAACCTATTAAAAGTGGCAACCCTGTTCCAAAAAGGTTAGGGGAGGTCAGCTCAAAGCGGCCATAGGAAGCAAAACGGCCACGCTTCATTTTTCGGTTATTTGAAATAATAGCGCAGCGTTGCCGTTCTGTGTGCATAACCAATCTCCCTCCCGGCGCCCATCAGGTATTCGGTAGCGGTGGGACCGAGGGCGTAGTGATGAAAAATATTTCGTATGCGAGTTTTGTTAAAAAAAAATGCGAGGTAACTTCAACCTGCTTTGGTCAAACCTGTTTATATTTCAATGCTTTTATTACACGTGTATTGTTACTATTTCACTTTGTTAAATTAATTTATAGTTTAAAATTATTATGATATTTTTATTTTGTCAAGCATGATATTTTCCACCAAAAAACAAATACATTTCTTGTGTACTTTTGTGGTGGCCATCTTGCCCTTATCCCCATGGCCGCTTTGGGCGGCCACTCAGGCAATACGGTTATTTTTAAATTTGCGCGGATTTGAATTTTCCATTACAATTTTTTTTATACTGACTATTATTATAAAATTCTCTTCAAAAGTCTATCGATTAGTAGTTTTTTTTTAGACTATAAGTTACGATGGTCGTTTTGAGCTGACCTCCCCTACTCCTAGTGGCGATTTTTTTTAAATACCGAACTGAATCTTGCAAATGTAACTATTTTTGACTTTGCACATTTTTTGGTTTATAAAAGTGTCAAAGTCAAAGTCAAATCATGTATAGGCACATAAAAGCCACTTTTGAATGTTAAAATTTACAAAAAAAATAGAATTGATTCTAGTTGCCCCTTCCAAAAGGTAGTTTCCTATGGAGATGAATGGGCAAGAAACTCCACCGTTACTCTTTTAAAAATGTTTTACAATATTATGTATACAATAATTATATAATTATATGTGAAGACGATGCACCTAGAATAAAATTATTATACCAGAGTAGGTAAAAATAATTAAATATAACGCAATGACAGGTAAATAATTATGAGTTAGATACATGGTGCTCACATATTTACAAATATTGAAAAGTAAATGATTTTTACAAAATTTCACAAGTAATAATTTAGTGTGTGAGTTAAAGTAGTTACATAATGTAAAAGCAATGTCATAAAAATTATAAATTATACAATTAAATTAGCAACCAGTGTGATTTTGTCTAGACTCTAGATTGTCCTATGGAGCAGGACCAGCATTTTTCCAAGCATTCTTATCTAGGATATAATCCTCTAATTTGTAATATGCTTGTTTACAAAGTGTACTTTTAATATGAGTTTTAAATTTTCTATCATTTAATTGCAATATAGCACAAGGTATTTTGTTGTAACATTTAACACAGTACTCCATAAAAGATGTATGTACTTTAGATAATCTAAAAAATGGTTAATCTATTTTATCTTTATTTCTAGTATTAAAATGATGTCTATCACTTATTTTCTTAAAAAGATGTAGATTTTTTCTTACATACATACTATTTTCACAAATGTGAATTGGCAAGGTACCGTCATAATATTAATCTTTTTAAATAGTTCCCTAAGAGATTCGCAACGACGTAAATTGTAAATGGCCCTGACAGCTCTCTTTTGCAAAATGAAAATGGATTTAATGTCAGCCCGACCCTACAGTAAAATGCCATATGACATAATGCTGTGGAAGTAGCTAAAATAGACCAAACGCGCGGTTCCTACATCTGTTAACTTTCTTATCTTCCTAACAGCTTAGGCGGCCGAGCTTAACCACCCCGCAAGAGATGTTATATGGGGTCCACATTCTAATTTCTCGTCTAGCGTGATTCCCAGGAAAACCATCTGATTAACAAATTCTAGTTTTTCTCCATTCAATATGATGTCACATTTGCAACTTCCAACATTTGGTAATTGAAATCTAATGCATTTGGTTTTTTTTTTCATTTAGTACCAAATTATTTACCATAAATCAATCTTGGACCTGAAGAATAGAGTTATTCACTTCGTCAAGATTTTGTGACCGGTCGGCCTACTTTAAAGATCAATGATGTGTCATCTGCAAATAACACCATCTTCGGTTGATTCTGCAGTAATTGGGGTAAATCATTAATATAAACTAAAAAGAGGAATGGACCCAATATCGAACCTTGAGGAACGCCCGTTGTCATTTCAGACCCTAATGAGATCATGCCGTTTACTTGAACTTTAACCTTTCTATCTTTCAGGTATGATCTTAGTAGATCAAGAGCTGTATTCCTAATCCCATAGTGCTCTAGTTTCAGCAGAAATGTCTCATGGTTTACGCAATCGAACGCCTTAGAGAGGTCGCAAAAGATTCCAATGGCATCTTGTGCTTCTTGCCAGGTGTTAAAAATGTTCTTTATTAGGGTGACACCAGCGTCAGTGGTACAACGCCCTTTGGTGAAACCGTACTGTTCTTCATGAAAGATGGAATTTTTATTAAAGTGACGTAAGTTTTGATTAAGCATTGACTTTTCAAACACCTTACTGAGAACTGGCAGAATTGACACAGGCCTCTAATTGTTGGGTTCTTTGCTTTTACCGGATTTGAACAATGGAACTACTTTACTGTGTTTCATAAGATCCGGAAAGACTCCTTCGTCTACACTGGTGTTAAATATGAAAGCTAAATAGGGCGCAATGGTTTCGATAACAGATCTACAAACTTTTACAGACATTCCCCAGAGATCCTCTGTTGATTTAATTTTAAGATCTTTAACAGCTTGGGGATTTGTATGCTGAAACCTAAACTCCAAAGGGCATGCCTTTACATTATTTTTAAGTAAGGCAGCAGAAAGCGCGGGTGATGAATTTAAAGCTTCAGTAGTTCTACAGGGAATATTAGTAAAAAAGTTTTCAAATTCCTGAGCTATTTCTACATCTGAGTTGATGGGGCCATGTGCAGTCTCTAAATTAAATTCTGTATTACGCTGTTTTTTCCTGCCTGTTTCATTATTTATTATTTGCCAGGTAGTTTTTATTTCATCTTATCTATGTGTCTGTGATACATATATGTCTGTCTACTTTTGACTTGATTATTTCGGCGGCTTTGTCTTACGTACAAAGGAAAGTTCTTACTATACGTACGAGTGTCATTTCCATACTGTTTTATTATTCTATGCACAAAACATTCCTACTTCTGTGGCATGAAAAACAACTAACAATGTGAAATTGCACAAACTTAAATCTACCCGCATATAAGAGTGAAATAATTTAATTTCCATACCACTGCTAAAGCCACGGTATTGTTCACAAGTTTTAATCTTTTGAGATTAAAATGTGGAGTTAGTTGTGTACCACTGTGAAGACCCGGCTGTTCGCTGTGTTTTGTCTTTTAGTGTATAATGAATTTGAGAATTCTGAATAGAGCTATCCTTTGTGAAAATGTGGTTGTATTGTTTAGGCATGAGATTTTTGCACTGTAGTTTGATATTCGGTTTTTTTCGGCGTATTCAAAATGTGAAGAAAATGATGCTTTAGAAGGAATTATAGCATCGTTGTATGAAAGTTATGCTTCGGGATGTATGACAAGTTTTGATGACACAATTATGAATAACTATAAAACAATTTAGTCCCATTTAAAAGTTAATATGAACATGGACTACGCAAAAGAAGTATGTGAGGAAATGGCCTTTTTTTTCTTTTTTTTTTTTGGGGTGGGATATCATCAAATGACCTCTCCCGCTCTGGGCGGAGCGGAAGGGCGTGTCAGACTCTTACTGACTAAAACCCACCCGTGTTCCTTCAGTTGCCTGTGCGCCAGGGCCACGGTAACTCTTTCGAACAATCCGCGACCCCGGCAGGCATCGGCCCTGTCGGACCCCGTCAATTATGCTGACATCTCTTTGAGGCGCGCGTGAAACACAACGCGCCGTCGACCCGGGCCTGGTCCTTGCCGGACGGCGAGCTGCCCATTGCTCGCCGTCCGCAGGCCCGCGCCTACGGTGGCCGGGAGTCGGCTATCGACTCCCGACGCCCAGGGTGTCTCCTCCTGCGGCGACTAGGGTCGTGAGGGCGCAACGATTGCCGCACCCTCACGCGCTCCGCCTCCTCCTTCGCGAGCATTACTGCTTCACAGAAGGAGGTGACGGCTTCCCATTCCCTCTCGCTCCGTACCATGGCCTGTACCAGGGCCGGACGCGAGAGATCGCCGCCGCCGATCGCCGCCACGAGGACACGGCGGTGCTCCACCCAAGCTGGGCAGACCTCCACCGTATGCTCCACCGTGTCCTCCGGTCGATCCACACAATGCCAACACCCGGGCGTTTCCTCCCGCCTTATCCGAAACAGGAACCTCCCGAAACAGCCATGTCCGGTGAGGACCTGCGTCAGGCGGAAGGTGAGGACGCCGTGGCGCCTCTCAAGCCACTCCTCAAAGAGGGGACTTACCGCCGCAATTGTGGCGTGCCCAGAGGAAATGGCCTGAAGTTAGAATATATCAAATTTAAATGTAGGCAATTGTAACCGGCGCTTACACCCATAACAATTTGTGAAACATATAATAAAAATAATAATAAATAATTTATTTCTAAAAGTAGTGTACAAAGTAGGTATACGTCGCATTTACAGCGTAGGACTTTTAAGTGCACAGAGATTTGATCAATGATCCCCATGCTAGATGGAACCATTTTTGTCAAGTACTGTATACATTTTTTTCTAGCTGAAAACTGTTAAAGAAAGTCTGTAGTAGACATAACATGTTTTATTCCTTGATGTAAACGCGGGTTTAAAACAAATACATAATTAGTTTAATACGGTGGATATACAAAAGACTATCATTAAACTTTTTCAGCAGAGCGAGCTCGAAGTTTTTTTTCAGCGATAGCGAGCAGTCGCTATGCTGTAACCGAATTTATTTGTAGAATGAAGTAAGTGGCATTGTGGTCGAATGGCCAGAGGTTTAACGTAACACGTTAAAAAAATAAAGTTTTATTACCTTTGTTTATTTTAATAACTCCTTTATGAGATCTTCGAAGCGTAAGCTGAGTCAACAAATGAGCTTCAGAATGAAATAATTAAATTAATGCAAAGTTTATCTAAGTTCACATTAATTAATTATTCTTTTGCCTGTAGCGTTTCACTTCTAAGTATGTCACAGTCAAGTCAATGTCAAGATTATATAAATATTCATAAGTTTAATATTTTATTATAATGTGTACAAAAAGCCAGACGGTAACAATTAATGTTTTGTAAACAAATAAATGCTAAGTTTTGTGACCGGAGAAAGTTTTACACTTTGCAAAATGTTTGGCCAGCATTTCCTTATAAAGCATCCTTTAAACAGGCCCGACACGCGACACAAAGGCACCGCCTGTCGCGCGACGAGCGGTGCCTTTGTGTCGCGTGCGATTCACATCGAGTGTCGCGCCTGTTTGAAGGACCCTTTATGCTGAACAACTTAAATTAAGTTGAATCTCGGTTTAAATAAGTATAATTACATTTTTGTGGGACCAACATGGCCAGAGATCGCACAAAATGAGAGGTATGGAAGGACAAAAGGAGGGGGTCTCAGCAGTGAGACACAGAATAGGCCAACAAAAACAAGAGCGTTCTTTGTGATAGGGTGTTTAATAGCCTGGAAGAAGACTGAACCTGGTACTCAGAGAGGTCACTCAAAAATTATCAACCATTAATTACTTTAGTTGACATAACAAACTCGTAACATCAACTCTGCATTCTCTAAAGCGTTAGGCGGGTACATTTTTCAGTTATAGTTTAAGTCCCATGTAACAGGGGCGAGCCTATTGCCATCAACCGGGCACAAATCCAGACTCTGAGCTGCTACTATGAAATTCCAGAAAACCGAATAATGGGTACTTTGGCTGCCCTGGGAATCGAACCTAAGACCTCATGCTCAGCTGTAGCGTTTGCAACCATTAGACTAACTAGAAAGTTTCATTGGCATGTCCTAACTACTACCTGGACACTATTATAAATTCTAGTCCATACAAGCCAATCTTACAATGTAGACAGTCCAGAATATAAAATCAATGAAAACTTGAACGTCAGTCTAAAAAAATTAAACACCATAAACACAAAAACGCATAACCGGCGTATGTTGTTGCTGGGACACAGACCTCCTCTCTGTGAGAGGGAGTGGGTCCATAATACACCACGTGAGCGCAGTCCGGGTTTGTGGATGTCAGATGTGTTTTTTTTTTGTTCTAAGATATGCCGGTTTCCTCACGCTGTTTTCTTTTACCGTTTTTGAGAGCAGTGGTGATGAAATTAAATACACTAAGTAAAGTGCCTTCCTGGGTTCGAAGTCACGACCTACAAGTCGGAAATTGGGGCCGACACCACTGGGCCACCACCGCTCTCTCCCAAAAATGTACATAACCAATTTCTCCTTAACTGTTGAACTGTTGAAATATTAAAAGGTTTTTGTAACACTCGTAAATGATTCATAAGTATCACTAAATCTCTTTAAACGACACTGGTGAGGTAGGCCCAAACTTTTTGAAAGTGGTCAAAAATGTTTCTTCTCGACGGTCATTTGTTTTTTAGGGACTGAATTCTGACTTCTCTATTGCTCCTTTATATCTATCTACTTAATAAATAAAAATAGGTAGGAATTAAACGATCGAATAGAAATTTAAACTAAATAAGGGTGTAAAAAATGCTGATTATGGCATACTGAAATACTAAGTGGGCGAAAGACAGAGGGCGAACACTAATATTGAAAACGGCGACTAAAAAATACGAATTTGAGGTACGACTTATTTAGGACGATCAGTATAATAATTCTTAAGTGAACAAATTTCTATTACAGGAACAATTTTACAGATCACATTATATTCAACATCTGGCATATATTTTATTCCAAGATTGCTGCGTTATATCCTAATCGAGGTGTTTTAAAATTTTAAATCAACAATAGAGGGGATCTGGCGCTCGGCGGCAGCTGCCGCGGCACGCTCGCTTCGCTTGCTCGCCGTTGCGCGTTAATGGTCACTGTTCAACCTAACCTAACCCAAACGATTCGTTACTTAATTTTGCACTTTACTCTCAGACTCACTCGATTGTTACACCGGTACTTGTAGTAGTCGTATTTTTTTTAGCCCAATTTTGTATTTAATTCGGACACTTAGAATTTTAGTTGCTAGCTTAGATTAACTTTTTCCCACCGTTAATAGCTCATTTTACGAATTTTAATCATTCATAAATATTGCCAGTTCAATTAATTTTTCTAAAACATAATTTAACGCAATCGGTTTAGAATTAAATTATCTCATTAACAGTCATCCGTATATTATTTATTAACCCAGTTAATAATTCCCCAATAAAAAACAATTTCTAAAAATGTTTGTTCGCGCATCACTTCAAAGCGGCTGCACCAATTTGGCTAATTCTTTTTTGTTGTATTTGTAATTGTCAGAATAAGGTTTGTATGAAAGAAAAAAATTAGAAAGTCCAGCGCGAAAGTCGGTGATTTGGATGCTATTTTTTTTGTATGAAATTCATCCCGTGCGACGCGGGCCACGAACAGCTTGTTTCAGATAAAAGATAATGGAGAGATAAGGAAAATTATAAATATCTCTTTACCAAGACTGTTTCCAATATTGGGACTGATGTGATTTTTTCATAAATTAATAACAAGTCAACGGAGTGAATACTTAGTTGAAAATTATTTAAAAAATTAAAAAAAAGTTGATAAGTTTTTCAGTTACAATAAAAAAAAATGTTATGTTATTTGGATGTTTGATTGTTTTAGTGCCAAACATGTTTGTTATTTCTAACTTCATCTCTAAACATCTACATAGTAAATCAGGATAATATCGAGGATTAAGCATGAGTATAATTACTAAATTAAACGAACTTACCTAAGTGAAGTTCCATTGTAATTATACGAAGTACTTAATCCACGTTACAATGTACCCTCCCAAGCCTTAATCGAGATCATAGTTTGTTTTGCGACCCTGAGATTGAAGTTAGGAAATTACTGTCTGTTAAATTTAATTCTCTCATTGCAGATTATTATAAATAGAATGACATAAGCTGGATATCACAGTTTTTGTTATAGAATACCCTCAAGTATAAGAAATATACACTCTTTCAATGCATTCAAAACTCAACTTAGTCAGTATATAATTGCGGATCGATCACTTCTGGACAAATAAAGACATTGAAAGGGTATCTAGTTTGTAACTAATGACGACAAACTTTGTGTAATTTATGTGTGTTCTAGTATTGTTCGCATGTGAGTGACTTACGAGTATGTCTTTATTGAGAATAAAGTTTCTTAAAATCTAAACCTTTATCGCTGCCAGTGTAAAAGTTCATTTTTCAGGTTTTTATTCTCTGTATGTACTTATTTTGTATTTTTTCTCTGTATGTATTATGTATTTAAATTTCATAATGTGTTTTTAGTAAGTAAGTTTGCACGCTTTAGATGTTTGATCTATATTTTCCAATAACACCTTCTATACCATGTTTTATGCAAATAAAAAATATCTTATCTTACCTTATCTGAATATTCGCGTGTAAACGATGGACCATAATTTAAAATATAATATGCTTAGAATATTGATAAATATTTTATGGCTAGATTAAATAAATGAATAGAGAATAATGATGATAGAAAGGAGTGAAAACTGAAGTGATGGCTGATAGATATGGTCATCATCTATCTGCCTTTTCCCTACAATTTTTGAGGTCAGCTTCCAGTCTAACCGGATGTAGCTGAATTCGAGTATTTTACATGGAGAAACTGACAATCTAACCAACACAACCCAGTAACTGGGTAACACGTTACCCCTTGGTAAGACTGGTTGTCAGTCCTTAGGGCTTCTGACTACACGTATCGACGGTCAAAAATCTACGAATAACAGCCGAGACCAGCGGCATAACCTGCTTGCTCAGGCACGGAGGGGTTTCGGTATGAAATGGATGGTCACCCATCTACGAATAGACCTCGGCAAGCGTTGCTTAACCTTGTTTATCGACACGTGCGGTTGTGATTAAGCAATGTTATGACAGGAAAAAGAAGTCACGTAAAACGGCAGAAGGCTTATGATGGTAAGAACTTTTGAGGTATTTATAATTATAGGTAGATGAAAAACTTGGGCTATTAGAAAAAGTGTGGGAGATAAGAAATGCAGGGTCTTAATGATAAAGGCTCGTGCACACTGGCGCGACGCAACAGCGTGACACAAAGGCACCGCGTGCCTCGCGACGGGCGGCGCCTTTGTGTCGGGCCGTCGCGTCGCGCCTGTTTGCCTTAAATGTTTTTATTTCTGTAAGTAGGTTTGTACAAACACTTTTACACGTCAATCATATTTTTTCAACTTTATGAGGTCGGCGTTTCCTATCTGACTACTGAATGATATTCCTCATAAGAATAATGACGTCAGAAAGTAAAGATAAAAGAATGAAAGAATTATCAAGTAAAACTAGAAAGTAATGACGCAAAACAGCACATCAGGTTGATTCAAAATTAAATTCACATCAATATCCTTTGTGTGACCTTGACGACATTTTTTAACACTTCCTCGGTTATGCATCAGCAAAATCTTCTTGGACATTCGACAGCATTACGAAACACTTATTTCGTTTAAATTATTTATTATTAATACAGATTTCAAGGATACTTCGCCAAGCGACAGACCAGTGCTACTTTCACTCGGTCGTCTTTGAGGAGCTGTACAAGATATGAGAGGTAGCGATACCGTTCACAGGGTGTCATAATGCCGATGCCGTATATTCGTACAGTATGATTTGGAAACGCATAACGAGATTAAACTATGATTAAAGTTGGCATTTCTGTGTTGTTATATCTTGTTATAAAACGGGTTTATTTATTTTCGAAGATTATGAGTTACTTCTTCTTCAAAGATAGAGGAGACGGGTTCATGGTGAATTTATTACAATTAAGGGTTATTGGTTACCAGTTTCAGGAATATTGACAGTGTGTTTATCTTCATCCAAGAATCTTCAAATTAAACTTACCTGTAAATAAAGAAAACATTATTAAGTATTAGCATGTCTAATATAAATTACGGGCTATTTTTATAAAAGTACGCGCTATGGTATCATAAACATACCGAATCGAGGATATATGAATTCCAGCCTTTTAAATACTAAAGCTAAAAACAAAAATGTTTTTTTCATAACGGTTGTCATATTTGAACCATTCCATTGTTACTGCTGTCTGTCGGTCATTATAACGTCTGAAGGAAATTGCTCGAATAACTTGGATTTTACAACTCTGATCTTAATTACATTTATCTTCAGCAAACATTCTGAAGATAAATGTAATTATGATGTCGGAAAATTTGTTAGATTAGCGCAATTAGTACTACAGTTGTTGTTGAAATAACTTTCGTTCCCAATTTCAGCCCAATGGCTGAAGTTCTGAAGAGATTTTGTGTTTGTATTTTCTTGGTTTTAACATTGACAAAATAAATAAGGACTTGGGAATGTTTCCATTATTTTTTGTTCGTCTATTGCATACTTTGATGAAGTTCAAAGGACGCATCAAGCTTAGTGCAGTATTGAAATTAACTTGTCTCATTTTCAGAAAACAAAAAATGTTGGTAATTGATTGCGTATTTGTAATTGATTTATGCCGCGGTTTTTTTCATAAAACTCGATTTTCCAAAGGAATTTTCGTAATATTTTTCGTGCTAGAGGACACGATGCCAGCGCGCTTTTAGACCACGACCACCAGTGAGCTCGCGACTAGTTCAGCCTTAAGAGTTGGAACTAGGTAAACTAATAAAGTGAAACTGTGTGTTTTGCAATCTGTATAAAGCTTGGAATACTTTGTTGGTTTTGTAAGGTGTGAAGAATTTCTAGGGGCCTTCTGTTTGCTGATTTACGTTTTCTTAACTGTTGGTGACTCTTTTAAAGTTATGATTTTTACTTTTTTTATTTAAGTTTGTTTAATTTATTTCGGGGGATTTTTTTTAACCACTTCATTGGATGACAGAATTGTTTTGAAATAGGTATCACGTTATTTTCCTATTATTTATCTATTTTCCAATGCTTTCTTTACAACAAATAGTACCCAATCTACGTCCATCATTTGGTAAGACTTTTCCCATATTACTTTTTCAAGAACTACTATATATCTACTCAACTTCTCAAACTCAAACTCAACTTAATAAAATAATATCATTAATCGTTATAATTCCATAACTTGGACGCCACAGTGAAATGGCCCGTGAACAGGCGTCGCTAACGAATGCAAATGATCCGGTCGGCGCGTGCGTCGGTCACTGCTTTCTACCTTATCTAGTATCTACCTGTCCGTGTATGTTACTCTTGATTTTATTGTTGGAGGATCTTCTTGTGAGGTGAAGTGTTGGATTTGATAATGTTTGAATCAGAGTTGCAGAATTGATTGAGCTTTGTTGAATAGTAGAATTGATTGAATTGTAACTGTTTGATATTTTAGTAAATTTGGTGACATCGAAAGGTGTGTAAAAGTATTATGTACCCTATGAAACAGCAATAAAGGCCATTAAATTTGAGAGTTTTGAGAAAAGTGATATTTAGTGGCGAATGCTCAGGAATTTTCAAAAATTCATGAAAATGAGGGTTGCTCGAATTCCATTAATTTTCACCTAGCTTTTATGGGGTGCTTAATTATTGCAAATGGGTCACACTATCACGTCCTGGAAAGAATACGTCAAATTACAAGTCAACCTATATATGTGAAGAAGATGATAACTGGAATGAAGTTACTATTGTACAGTAGTAATAAAGTATTAAAAAAATTAAGCATGATTTTATTTCTGTAAGTAAGTTTGTACAAACAATTTTACACGGCAATCATATTTTAAAAACTGGACGAGGTCGGCGTTTCCTATCTGACTACTCTGGGAAGAAAGGCCGAAACAAACTCAGAGGTCAGTCTCTTTTAAAGTCCAGACATAATCTTGGTCAGATCATGTATATTTGTGTCTGAAATGATATTTTGAGGAAATCCACACAGATTGAGTGGACCTGTCCAGTCAGTGCACGCATTTTTCACAACCCTCCCATATCTATCAACATTGTAATTTGAAACATTGTAAAAGCCCCTTATTTTTAAAAAGAGTAACCGTGGAGTTTCTTGCCGGCTCTTCTCCATAGGAAACAATCAATTGGAACCGTGCACCTAGCTTCTGACATTTCATAAGTGCCCATGTTGGTTTAGGTGAAATAAAACATTTTGATTTGATTTGTCAGTAATCGTGCAGCTCAACTCAGAACTTAGGAGCTCAACGACAATGGCAGATAAATTAATTATGTTTACAGATACAGCCATGGTGCTCACCTATTTACAAACATTGCAACCGTAGACCATTTTTCCTAATCTTCTGTTTCTCACACTATGCATCTCTATCGAGACTGCAGTCATTGAGAAGGTTTTTTTTTTAGTTATATTAATGTCCTCTTTATCATCAACTATTGAACGTATCTAAGCCTTCTGTTTCTCGCACTATACTTTTTTATCGGTGTTGTCAGCCCAAGGCATGGATGTGTTGAATAATGTGTACTGCTCTGCCACTTGTGCAGTTTTTGAAATTCAACGTAGGTTTAGTTTAATTTGCGTTATATTTAATTATTTTTCAAAGTCAAAGTCAAAGTCAAAACGTTTATTGCGAACTAAGTGTTACAAGTAGTGTGTGTGTAGTGTGTTCCCTATTGTGGTATAGTAATTTTATTTCAGGTGCATCGTCTTCACATAATTAATGTATACATATCATTGTAAAACATTTTTAAAAGAGTAACGGTGGAGTTTATTGCCCATTCTTCGAAACTACCTTTTGGAAGGGGCAACTAGAATCAATTCCATTTTTTTGTAAGTTTGGACGTTCAAAAGTGCCTTTTATGTGCCTATTTGAAATAAATGATTTGACTTTGACTTTGACTTTTGAGCGATAATGGTTTTCAACAAAATCTTCATTATTTTATCTCTTGTGGTCCAATGCTGGAAGTGGTTTGGAATCCAAAAAGTCCTTCATACAATGAGGCTTATTGCATACGTAATAATTAACTTTTATTAAAAAGAATATCTTGTGATACACGTGTTAATTTGTGGGGAGCCACAGGTAGCCACATATATGATTTACTACATACAATATCCAGTGCCAACATGGTGCCAACATAATAATATTATCAAGAGAGAAGCCCTGGCCACATGTCGCTGACGTAGGTTCACACGAAGTGACCACAATGCTCGAATATTAAACAATGCTCACAGAATGCACATGCATTATGCTGTAATTGCTGTAACATTAGTTTCCTGCAGTTGCGATGGGAACTGCCTGAATGTGTCCACGTAATTTAAAGCTGCGTTTGTAATTAGCTATTTTATTCGATTGGAAAAACAATAAAGTTTAATCTTAAGTTTTATGACGGAACTGACACCCGGTTCAATAATCATAAAATCTCTCGGTCATGTCGTCCTAGAAAAGGCCCCAACGCCTATCCATTGCACTCATCATTATATCACGATTATTTGGTTTTGACGTCATCACGTCAACGCCGGCTATCGCTGAAAACCAGCGCTGGGGCTCTGTCTCGCATAGGGTTGTAGCATTATGCTGAGTGATTGCCGTTTTGAGTGGATGTGACGCATATTTTCCCCCTACTCGTTTTTTTTTGTATTTGTGTGTTTTTTTGTTTGCGTCATGTTTACCGCAAATAAACGTATTTTCTTTTCTTTTCTTTTTTAAATTGCCAATCATACATATTATGGCATGTTTCTTCGTTCTAGGGAGCAACTTTAGTCGTATCTACTAAGGAGCTCTAATCAAATTATTTGGCACAGGAGTCCCTTTTATGTCAGATAAGTCCAATTGTCCATTAGTGACAGTAGGTTAACTCTTTCTATCATATTCAGACCAAATATTCGTCTTTCATCTGACCATTTTACGTTTTTTTTTAAATACAAAAACAACAGACTTCCAAAAAAACACTACAAAGTGAAAAATAACTTTAATTTCGGAAGTCGGTGTCTTTAGTTTTGTACTTTCGGTTTTTGCTACCGACTTCTGAAATGTAAGTTAATTTTCACTTTGTAGTGTTTTTTTGGAAGTTGCTTGTTTTTTTTGCTACAAAACATACCCAAGTCGCTATACTCGTAGGAGCGCCTATGATATTTGAAGAGTTCTTTCAATTTCTCCAGGACCCCATCATCAGATCCTGACCTAATGACAATGGGACCACCTAGAAATTATACCCTTTCAAACTAATTTTTTTTTTTTCAAATCGGTCCGGCCGTCTTCGAGTAATCGGGGAACATACATAAAAAAAAGATTCCGGTGAACTGAGAACCTTCTCCTTTTTTTAAGTCGGGTAAAAAGGTAAAAGCAGTTATCTATTTGTCTACCTATCCCTATACTTAAAACTTTCTCCTCCACAACAATACCTTAAGAGGCTTACAAGAGCTAAAGCGCGGTCACTGTCGGATTGCATAGAAAAGAAAGAGACGCGCGATGACACAACGCTGGTAATTTATTGCAAAATATGAAGCAATTATGGATTTACAAAAAATCAATTCATTGGACTAAAAAACTAAAACACTAATACGTTAGTATGTTACTTGTAGAATAATCTGACAAAAAACAATGAATGTTTGCATCTATATTAGTATGGTTTTTAATCGTTAAAATATTTCTTTAGAGGTATCTTCGTGATTTTTTTCTATCATATCAAGTTAATTGTATTATGTTTTCAACACACTATCTAACTAGCATATATCCAGAAGAATATCATATATTTTTCTGATTTTGGTTACTGCAGTGGATCATATATTTTTAGGCATTATAAATTTGCGTTTAGGTCATGTAGTCCCCTTAACTTAAATTAACATAATATATTTAGCAAAGTTTTGAGCTAAAATCCTCTCTATGTTTCACCTACGTTGATCCAAGTACAATGCTAATAGTTGGTAATATTAGCATAGAGAGTTTCTGTTGATTTAACGTAGTGGCCTTGGTTTATCCGCCTTACTGCTATGCATTCCTGGTACCTCTGCATGGTTTATGATGTGCAAAGTGATTGTTTTAAGTTGTTGATTAAGAGAGTGGTAGAAACTATAGAGGCGTGGTGGAAACTCAAAAACGTTGGCTGCAATTTTGTATCCACCTCAACGCTATGAATTCCTGGTACCAATCACTTTGCACCTTTATGATGCGCAAAGTGATTTGGTTGAGCTGCTAAACAGTGATGGAACGGAGTAGTGGTGGAGTGGAGTGGTTAACGGCACGGTTGGCGCAGTGGTTAAGCGATTGACTGCTGCGCTGCCTGTCGCGGGTTCGATTCCCGCACGGAACAAATATTTGTATGACCTACAAGTAGCTGTTCCGGGTCTGGCTGTTTGTGTATATGAGTATAAATGTTTGTAAACGCACCTACAATATAAGAGAAATTCCTAGTGTGGGGAAAAGTTTAAAAAAAAAAACAAAAAAAACCTATGTATGTAGTCTTTTGAGAGGTATCGGTGCCCCTGCCATTTGCAGATGGTGAACACCGGGGTGGATTTAGTGAAGTAAAAATCCCACACTCTGCGGTCTTATCTCCAAAAAACAAATAAAAGGGTGGGGAAACTGTAGAACTTTAGCTGCAATTTTTTATCTGCTTTACGGCTATGCATTCCTGGTACCTCTGCGAGATTTATGATGTGCAAAGTGATTGTTTTAGGCTGTTAATTAAGAGAGTGAAAGAAACTATGTACGTAGTGAAAGGATTTTCCAACTAGAAAAATGTATGTAGAGATTTGCTTAATTTATCTTATCCATGTGCTATTAGTATAAAAGCCTAAACCACTGATCGTTATGAAATTTGATGGATATGTAGCCTGGGACACGGAGAAGGACATGGGCTACATTTTATCCCGGATATTTGTATTAAAAAATGACACGCAGACGAGGTCACGGGCAACAACTAGTTGTATGATTATTTAAGGCAACATTGAGATCATAATTATAAACTTTAATTAGAATAGCGTGGGATAAACTGCATTACTACAGGCCTCAGTAGGTATCATGTACCTGCTGGATATTGTATATATTGTGTTATATCTATTCCTCCTGTCGAATATTGTAATATATCTATAATCTGATGTATATTGTTATAGCTCTTAATAATACTTTGACCGTATTTTCATAGAAATAGACGGTATACATTTGGGTAAACCGGTAAACAGTCTTTCCTTTTACTTTTAAAACCGTTTTTATTACTTTTATTTACCTACATAAATAATGGCTAACAAAAGAGTTCTCAACTTCTTAAGTTATTTTGTTGACATGATTCATATGTTTTTGTGCTAAGTCATGGATGGGACTTTCACTCGGAAGCTTAGATGTTTGTCGTTAGGGTTTTTAGAGGCCATGGCCAGTATTAAACGGTTCTTTATTTTGTTTACTGTCAATGAAAAGGAAAGGTAAACGAGCTGTCGTTTATTATTTGAAGTGAAATATTTGGTTTACGTGTGTGTCAACGGTTTTATATTTGTTGATGTTTATTTGCCGTTTTACCTCAAGATTTACCAAGAACGAACGGATACCAGCGCTGCGACACTTATTTTTAAATGTCGCAGCATCATGCTGAGATAGGGGTCTTTTGGGCTCGTATAGGACTTTCTGTTGTTATTTTCATTTTACTTTTGTTTTTAAGAGTGTTTAGTTTATTTTGTGATAATCTGCGCGAGTCCCGATAAATACTTTTTCTTTCATTCTATAAAGTATTCGTTTAGATGGCACTCGGCAATATTGCTACCCATTAGTGAAAAAAAAATCGGAATCGGATCAATGGTTCCAAAGATTACCCCTCTACATACTAACTCACAAATACTCATAAATCCATGCTTTCTTCCCATGGGGGTAGGCAGGAACTACAAATTTGACCTGTTTATAATATTATTAGTATAGATTGGGTGACTAACGAGCATGCAATCCACTTGATGGGTCGTAGTTACCATTGCCTTTAGACATCTTGAAAAGCAACAAGATGCAAGTGAGGGTTGCCAAATCAGACAGAGCATAATCAGCCTATAATGTTCCCACTGCTGGGATACAGGCCTCCTCTCAGTGAGAGGGAGTGGGCTGTAATCTACCACGCGGGCCCTGTGCGGGTTGGTAGATGTCACATGTTTTCGAATTTTTGGTTCTAGGACATGCCGGTTTCCTCACGATGTTTTCCTTCACCGTTTTGAGAGCAGTGGTTATGTAATAATTTACAGAAAGTAGAATGCCTGAATGGGTTCAAACCTACGACCTAAAACTCGTAAGTCACGATCGTAACCACTGGTCCACCAATGCTTCACTGCAGAGACAATGCTAACTCAAAATGCCACATAGTGCCTGTGATTTGCGTTTGCTTCTAATAAGACTTTAATGAATACAAAAACACACGATCGAGAATTATAAATAACGTGAATGTTAATAAACAATAATATTTCTATACCCCTTATTATCTCTAAATCTCACAAATGTAATAACAATATCATAACAAAAAATTACATCACATCTTAATAGAGTAGTTTCATTAGAAATTACATATAAATATCCCACGGTAACAATGTATCTTTCTTTAGAGGGAACGTAATCATTAAACAATGATGTTCTTTTAATACATCATTGATCATCATTATCATCAGCATTGGGGTCGGCTTTCCTTCTACCTAGATTTTATCTATCTAGACTGAATAACGAGCTTTGTGACTCAGTGCAGGATTCTTATACAATAGGAATAATTAATAATCCTTAGTGAGTGTTATCAATTCGTACGGATTTTTTGCTCGCGGTATCGCCTGGGTGGAGTTCGATAAAAGTCCTGTAAATCCTTCTCCATTAAAAATACATGTTTAGGTGCCAACTTTCATGGTGTTCGGTCAAACGGTGTTGGAGTTCACTCTAGACTCACACAATGTGTTACTTATATGCAAAAAAAATACTCTTAACACACTATTAAAATTTCTAATAATATAATTCAACCATGATTCGAATGACACGTAGCGCCATCTAGCGTCCTAAAGCAATTATGACCGTCGAAAGTTATTGTTTTTTTCCCTCGGGAACAGTATTTTTTTTCTGGATAAAAGGTACCTTATGGCCTTTTCTGTACACACATAAAATTTCGCCGCGGCGCAGGGCCAACGTATATGCAAAATTTCATGTATATCGGTTCAGTGGTTTAGGCGTGAAAAGGTAACAAACACACAAGCTATCTTACATTCGCATTTATTATATTATAATATAATATTATAGTATAGTATATAGTAAAAGTACATACATAAACTCACGCCTTCTTCCCATGGGAAGAAGGCGTGCGCAAATCTTCACGTGAAGATTTACATGCCATCTGACTGAATTCGCAAAAATAATGATGTTTATTGTATTATATTGTAGATTAGAGTAGGCAATATGATGCGGTTTTTTATATTGTAAATATTGTGTTTTTTTTATATTTAGGGAACTTAATAAAGTAGTTTTTTTTTTCTACTAGTTTTGTTACGTTTTTCATAGTTTTAAGTTAATTTTAAGACCGCGCTATCGCATTCAGTATACACCTATAATGATAGTTGTAAGGGAAATTTTAATAAATAAATAAATAAATAATAATAAATATTACCTCACTTAAATCTAACTTGAACAAAGTTTTCCGGATGAGATTTATCTAAATACACTAGCTGGTCCTTAAAACTTGGTCCTTCGATCCTCATAATTTAATAAGTAAGAGCATTATGAACTTCTAAAACAATAAGCCAGTAATACACATAAAGAAGAAAACTTTTAGGGATATCAAAAAAGTATTTACGGAGCGTAAGTCACGCCTAACTTAGTTTGTTGGACGCTGGGTCAAGAATTACTTAAGTGTAATCTTGGCCTTATAAGCTCTTGCTAAGGCACTTAATGTTGCCATTTGGAAGATGACCTAAATATTGTTGTGTGGTAAATAAGCGTTTGATGAGATAAATCAATCAATCAATCATAGCTAAATTCTCTCTAGTAGTCGCATGCGCTACTGCCGAGCATGAGGTCCTGGTTCCGATTCCCGGGTCAGGAAAAGTGTTATTAGGTTTTTCCATCTGGAATTTCTCAGTAGCAGCCCGGAGGCTGGATTTGTACCCGGTTGATGGCAATAGGCTCGCCCCCTATTACATGGGACTTAAACATAACTGGCGAAATGTGGGTGTGCTATAGATGCCCTTCGCACCTTTGGCTAACCCTTCAGGAATACAGGCGACAGCAAACATTTAGCAACGAGAATTGAAAATCCAATAGAGTGTTTTCTTGACGCGCTGGGATGCGCTGTGTTGGATTCTCAATGCTCAGCTCCCAAACCCCATAGATAGTCAAATCACATAACAATGTATTGGCTCACCCAAGAATCTAACTCCGTATCTACCAGCTCAACAGACGCACTGCACCCAACTTAATTATAATTTATCTTCCATTACAATCCCTCCCTATTTACTTATTTCATAACGAACATATCTGCGTATAACTTGGCGTTGTTTCACAATATGGCGTCGAGACAATTAACATGATATCACATGTTGGCAGCCCCGTTAAACGTAATACAGTCTAATTTAAAGCACAGAGTATTTAGGGACAGAGAGTCTGCTCCATCAAAATCAATCTGTCTTGTCTTTTCCGAAGTGTGTTTGGATCGGTTTCCAGTCAAACTGGATGTAACCGAACACCAGTATTGCGACTGCCTATAATTATCTCAAGAACTTAGTTACTGGGTAGCACGATACCCATGATAAGACTGGTTGCTAGACTTTTGGGCTTCTGACTACCCGTAGCGACTGTCAAATATCTACGAATTATAGCTGGGACTACCGGCTTAGTGTACTTTCTGAGGCACAGAGTTTTCTCGAATTTGTAATGGATGGTCACCCATCTACGAACCGACTATGGCAAGCGAAGTTTAATCTTCAATCGACCCGTACAGCTGTTACGTAGCCCCGATTAAAGGTCACTGCATACGTAACGTTTTTAATCCTAACGGAATGGGACCATAATTTTTGGAAACATCATTTCATAGAAAATATATACAAAAGAGCATACGTCACGGGTGCACGGACCGGACGGCGACATGTCACACAAGGGACGGGAAAAATATCGTCGATGAAGATGTTTAGCACGTCCCGCCCCGGGCGCGCCACGTCCCGTCCGTGGTTCTGCTGCGTATATAGTCGCTTCGTTCGCTCCAGAGAGCTAAGTAGTGACCATATTTTTTTGTTCACCACACTAGCACGTTAGCTTCGCGTCACTGTCACGGTGCGTATGCATTAAACATCCGTCAGTTTTTTCATTACACCACATTCCGTCTCCAACCCGTCCATGTCCTAACGCCGTCTAGTATGCAGCGACCTTTACATAGACGCGTACGTACGATAATCTTAAATCATCTCAAACAAATGCCGGTCGCGATTGCGCTTGCACTCGCTGTACGTGAATCGTGTGCGTGTTCGCTCGCTACACGAAGCTGGCCTTCTGTACTTACCTATTCTGTGGTAATACACCCAATGATTTAGGGATGGGGTTTGAGCCAAGATATTAACGTCGTCTTGTATCTTGTAGAATTTGGGGAAGAGAATATTCTTATAATGAAGCCATATTTTGTTCATGTTTTTTCAAGGGAAAGTCTTTGCTGCAGGCTGTGAGACAAATTAGACCCAATTAATTGATAAATGGTAAACACGTCAATTGTTGACTAATGAGACAAAATAATTGTTACGATACCTCCGGGAGGCAAACATGCTTCAATGGTTTAATCATTAGTGGGTTTTCCCTCCTCAAACAATAAACAATAATGTTTATTGTAAACAATAAATAATAATGTTTATTGTAAACAATAAACATTATGTCAGTTAGCACATTGTCAGCCTCCATACGTTGACACAAGATGGAACGAGTGGAGAGGATACGTAAGTCTGAGTGTTATAGGAACGAATATTATAATTAAAGAACGATGACGAGAGGTGTAGTATGGACTGATAATATACATGGATAGATCGTTTATTGGACGGCAACCAGTCGGTTATCTTTTAAACTGAAGGCATGTGAGCATATCCATCAGAAGTTGGCCGAAACATCCCAGCACTGATTTGTTGGATTCGATTTCTCCTCTACCGATCGTTATTTCTCCTGACAAAGTTTATTTTGATTATTTGTATGTATTTATTCTTGTATTTTATAGTTATTACTGAGCTATCTATCTCGTATATTGCACCTGCCATGTTTTTACTCTGCATCACCCAAAGGTTGACTGGTAGAAAATGCCTCAGGCTTTAAGTCCGCGTTTGTACAATTTTTTTTTTTACTTGTGCATGAAGATTAATTAAATAAATATTTGTAATTTTTAACCAACTTCACAAAAAGGAGGAGGTTCTCAATTCGTCTGTATGTTTTTTTTTTGTGTTAGCTCAGAACTTTTTTCTGGGTGAACCGATTTGGATGCTTCTTTTTTTATTTGATAGCTGGTGCTTCACATGTGGTTCCATTTAAATTTGATATAGGTCTGACCAGTGGTTTTTGAGTTATCCTTAATAATGCATATTTTTTCCACTTAGTTTATATGGATGATGTGTTAATAATTTCCTGTCACTGTTATTTACACACCAAGTAGTGCTATACGAATTTGTGTGGGGTAGGTACCGCAACTAAAAAGTGAAAAATAAAAACTTTTTAACAAAAAAACAACCGACTTCCATAAAAAACACTAAAAGACGTGAATTTTTTTGTTATGATGTTAATTGTTTTTCTTTTTTTTTCTCGTTGTTGTCATTTGTAAATTGAAATTCTTGTGTTATTATAGTCATTACATTAGTTTATCTTTATTTCTCCAAATAACGTTAATTGAACACCACAGAGCATTCTTTGTTATAGTAATCACAGCAATATTGAGCATTACACAGCCGTAATCAATTAATAATCTTCTCGTCTCGCTGTATAGTTTGGTAATTGTATTTGCCAAGTGCCGGCGCCTGCGTCTCTTTACTTGTCACAGCGATGCCATTGTGCCACAGACAGACACTAAATCCGTAGACAAGTAATTGATGTTACGTCGGGTGCTGACACGCGGAATATAAACATTTAAAATAATTATAAATCTTTTTATTTGTTTTTTTTATTTTCTTTATAATAATTATGTTACACATAAATAGCTATTTTTATTTTATCGTTATTTTGTTTTTTGTATTTATTATTTATTTCTGTATCTGTCCGTGATACCACAGCAGCGGACCATATCAGAATACCAGCGCTGCGACACTTATTTTTTTAGATGCCGCAGCATCATGCTGAGATAGGGGCCTTTTGGCCTCGTACAGGACTTTCTGTTGTTATTTTCATTTTACTTTATTTTTTATTTTTTTGTTTTTACGAGTGTGTTTAGTTTCTGATAATCCTGTGCGAGTCTCAATAAATACTTTTTCTTTCTTTCTTTCTTTCTAAAAATAACTTTAATTTCGGAAGTCGGTGGCCAAAAACGAAAATACAAAACCGAAGACACCGAGTTCCGAAAATAAAGTAATTTTTCACGTCTTTTAGTGTTTTTTTTGGAAGACGGTTGTTTTTTTGTAAAAAAGTTTTTTGTAGAAGTCTAATGATACCATTTCAGAAATTGTAATTCTCGAAATTAGGCTGAAAGTTTTCTCACATACCACAAAAATTAACTGTTGATGCTGAATGAATCATCCTGCTTCGCCGGGGAATTTGCAATTGCAGTTAGTTCATAATACATATTATTTGAATGACAATAAGATGCTATGGCCGAACCTCTGGACCTCACTAAAACCACCCCGGTGGTCACCACCTGCACATGGAAGGGGGCAACATTACCTCTCAAAAGACCGATCCGGAACCCCCTCTGTGCAACGCCTGTTAGGGCACATCCCTGGGGAGAACCTCTGGACCACAACCTTGAGATGGCAAAATTACCTGTTCTATACTACACACCGCGTTATGCCTTTAACTAACATAACCACGACCAAATCTTCAAAGCAATTTGTGGTGCTAACATTATTATGTCACTTAACACATAGTGCCCACCTCGCGTGCCCATCTCAGTTCACTTGGCCACAGTGTAACTAGTTACAGGGGTTCAACGGGAGCGTTTTCGCAGAACAATCGTGCGACCTTTCCAGGCCAGACCAGAGAAGCATGGCACAACAGCGAGAAGGCTTATAGCCAGCAGCGGGTGGAACAAAGCTGCCAATGATGATGATGATGCTCGTGTGGGGGGTAAGAGTAAGTGGGCGGAGCTTATGTCCCAAACTGACACACCACTCATAATAATTCTACAGTAGAACAAGCTATTTGGTTTATAGGCAAAAATCTTCATCTACCTTCTACATACCATCTACATACATACATGCCTTCTTCCCATGAGAGTAGGCAGAAACTACCGAACGCCACCAGCTGCGATCCTTACCCACATACTCCTTTTGCCTCGTTTACGTTCATTCATTTTATTGTGTGCGTAATATCATTCATAATTTTAAGAGAGTAATGTAAAATAATTGACTACTCAGAACACTCAAAACATCATGTAAAAGTAGTTGCAAGCTAAGCCTGTATACCGAAGAGCATGTTCGAATGTAAAAAATGAAATTTATTTTTTTCAATTTCTGATGAATGACCATGTAATGTACTAGGACCAAAAATTCAAGGACATGTTACATTCGCTAACGCGCACTGGGCCCGCGTGGTGGATTATGGCCCACTCCCTAGCACCGACAGGAGGCATATGTTCCAGCAGTGGGCACATTATAGGCTAATTATGTTTGTTTTTTTTTTATCTTTTCGTGTTCTGCACCGGTTCACGACAACATGCCAACACCGGCTCTCGCTGAAAATAAGCGTTGGGGCTCGGTCTCGCATAGGTTCGTAGGACGGTGGTTGGGACGCAAATTTTCCCCTAACTTGTTCTTTTTTGTGTCTGTGTGTTTTTCTCTGCGTCATATTTACCGTAAATACACGTATTTTCTTTTTCTTTCCTGCTTTCTGCCAAATTTATGGGCGATGAATTACTGTTTGTAGTAACACTGTGACACTAGATTCGCGTTACGACCATGCAGGGAGGCATTTGAGTGAGGGAGTGAGTTGGTTAAATGTGTGAGAGAAAGGACAATTGTATTTGCTGATTATGTAAGTTATTTCGGTGTTTGTTGTCTTTGTGAGTTGTGTATGTTGATTAATTTGTCTAGTAGGATAAAAGATCGCCTATTACTTAAAATTGCGAAAACATAAGCTTATTCGTTCGGGGAAAACAGACGTGAGTCATATTTTATGTTTTAAAGCGGTATCATCACCATATGCAAGCTACGCGTCACACTGACGTCACGCAAAATCCAGCATCGCGCAAGCTGAGTTTATCGCGCAATTAGTATATAAACAACGTCCCAACATCAAACGTCTGGCAGTTGCCCAACAGACACAACACCCGTCTGGTCGGAGGATCCTCGGTTTTCTATAGAGGATGAGTGAGCTTTACACCCTGTTCCTCATACCTCTATAAACATGAGTAGAAGCAAATTATAATAATTTAGATTTCAACAAATTTAAACCACCAGTTTAAAAAGCGCGATGATCACCGCTAAGTCGGCCAGACCTGTCTGCCTGTCTGTATTATAGAGGTCATAGGGAAGTTCATGTCTAAGATTTTAGACATCAGAGTGTCCTTGAGTTTCTTGCTCGTTCTTCTCCATAGAGACCTACATTTTAGAGTGGGCAACTAGCTTCAACTTTCTGACTAATTGACCGACTCTTTGGCAGTTCAAAAGTGCCTGTAAATGGTTTTAATTGAAATAAATCCTTTGAGTTTGTTTTGGGTACCCATCTGAAAATTTCACTTCCTCATACAACTTTAAAACAATCTTTAATATGCGATGCCCAAGAGAAAAGGTGTCAAATTGCGTCCCACGTAAGTTTCAAAACAAAACTTGTAAAATTCCCGTTTGTGGAGCAAAAACAGTGTAACATTTGTGTAAATATTAAAGCTTCTGTTACAGCAACAAGTTTTACACAAGTACGTTCTTCTTTTACACCGTATTTATTATTCATTCTATGAGGGTGTTTAGGGTAACCACCATTTTGTTTTTGGCTGGGATTTAAAGAGAGATTGGTCAAAAATAAATAGAATAGAATAGAATAAAATAGAATAGAATATTTATTGAATAAAAACGTTACAAAAAAAGGGTACACTTAGTCAATAGTAAGATTTGTCAAACAATAATTAATAATGCTTAAAAATAAACTAAAGCTAAAATATGTTTAGAACAGGTGCAAGTAATGATTGTTCGGAATTACAATGTAAGGTAGCGACCTACCCGATCTAGGTTAATTCAAACCTGTGTTTCAGGCCATCACTTTACAATTCAATTAAATTGGAACACTCAAATTTAAAGTAAAATTGATATAAAATGTATTAACAACTATGAGAAAAAGCATATTGGTACATTATTATCTAAAACTAAACCTATGTAAATATACAAAAGTAAATATTTACGAGGGACTAAATTATCATCATGACAAAATTTCTAGAAGTTTTTCTGTGTCTGTGTAGTTGAGTAGCGCTAAATGCTCTGATAACATTTTACTACATTTTTTATAACTTATACTATAGAAGCTTAGTAACTTGTTGAGCCTATTATACAGAAAAGGTCCTAAAAACACATAAAATCTATTTGCAAACGCATGTCTAGTTTGAGGCTTTATGCAAACCAAGTCCTTCCTTCTCTTGTCGGATGGTACTGGATCAAAAGGAAGTGCAGTGTGCTGGTGTAATATTATACTTAGTATAAATAATTGCCTTACTGTTAGTACATTACATTCTATATAGAGCTGGTGTGTAGGAAATCTAAAAGGCCGAAAGGTAGCAACCTTTAGAATTGCTCTTTGAGTACGCTCTAGAGGAAGCAAAATTGTTTTTGCAGCACCACCCCAAGAAGTTATGCAATAGGTAAGAACGGATTGACACAAAGCTAAATAAACCTGTTTAATTAATTTATAGTCTGCTATATTCCGTAAATACTTAAATACATATATTAATTTGCGCACTCTAGTACATAGTAAATCGATATGTTTACGGAAATTTAGATTGGAGTCAATAGTGACACCCAGATATTTTAAATGGTCAGCTTTAGCTAAAGTGGGGCAGGAACATGCAGTGTCAGCGTACGTGCTACAATTATGTGCGTAAATGTTTAGATTAGTAAGCGGTATGTTAGTATTTCTCATTGTAAATAAAATGTATTTTGTTTTATCTGTGTTTAACGTTAATAGATTATTATGAAGCCAATTACACACAAAGTTAAAACCATTCTGAGCATGTTCGTAGACCTCAACTCTTGATTTAGCTGAGAACAATAGAGCGGTGTCATCTGCATAAGACATTATGATACCATTTTGGAGTGACAGGCGGCACAGTTCATTTATGTATATTAAAAATAATGTAGACGCAGCATGTGGCAGTTTTGTTACGAAGTTACTGGTATCATCACCAAAGAGGTCGGATAAGAGTGACACTGACTGATTACCGTGGCGACTGCCTTCTGATGACACAGATGATCAGGAGAGCCGCTGTCGTACCTCGTCCACGACGAACTGCTAAATACCGACACAATCCTGATGATTTTGAAGCTGCTGAACCATTAATACGATGACCACTTCTGGTAAAGGCTATCCTGCGCCTTTGAAGGTATAAAAGTACGATAAATCATGCGTGAAAAGTAAGAAAACTTTTATTGTTATAATTTTTTTAATGTAATTAAAATAATAACATTGTGCATGTTAATATTAAATATTTGCACATCATATGTGATGGTAGAATGTAAAGGGGCCACTATAGTTTTAAGACCATACGTTGTAAACCTACATTCTGGCAAATAAATGGATTTGATTTGATTTGAATAGTAGAAAAAAACCTGGGTGAAAATAGTTTACAAGCAGAGTCTTTGTTGTTAATTAACACAGCGATATTACCCTGTTACTGTGGTATAGAAAAATTAAGGGCAAAGGGTTCTTCTCAGGCTACGTTTTCTTGGTTTTAGACCAAATTGGTTTCGATGCGATATTCTACATCTTATTAGGAAATTGAAAATTGAATAAAACTAAATTATTATATACCTACGTAATTACATTATAATTGTTATACATGTTTAAATAAAAATAAAAAAAATCATTTTTTTTTTAAATATTGCTAAAGAAATTTGCCAAAAAAAATAATACTCAATGATAATATTTGATACAAGCTACGCCATCGTCAAAATTAAATTCTTAAATAAATATTTAACTTTAGTAAAATGAACGAACCACATAACTGAAAGAGTAAAATATTATATTTTAATTAAATCCAACTCAAAATATACAGAGAGCCCAAATAGAATGATTAAATTGTATATAAGCCCTTTTTTATTTCGATTTGTTAAAACAAAAAAGAAAGAATAAAGTTTATTTGGATACAGTATGACACACAACAACATACACACACACACATACATATACACGTACACACACACACACACACACACAAACACACCCTAACAAGTTTATTTGGACACAATACAAAGTTTGTATTATCAATTAGAATATCCATAGCTTATTTAAATAGGCTTACCTGTTAATACGTTCGTGCAAATAACATATTATTTCAGTAAAACACGGTGTATCAAAATTTTTATAACAAGTTGTTCACTGCCATCATCTGCCGAACATTTCAACTACGAGTATGTTGGGGACACTTTTCAGTTTAACCGGAGGCAGCTGAATACCAGGATTTTACATGAAGCGACTGCCTATTTGACTTCAAAGACTGGTTGGCAGACTTTCGGTCTTCTGACTGCCCGTAACGATATAACGCTGTTATTTTTCTTTTTTGAAATACAGCTTATTTAAAACTAAATACATTAATTTGAGCAGGGTTGGCCCAGTGGTATCGGCCCCGACTTACGAGTTGTAGGTCGTGGGTTCGAACCCAGGCAGGCGCTTTACTTTGTGTAAATAATTTCATCGCCACTGCTCTCAAAACGGTGAAGAAAAACATCGTGAGGAAACCGGCATGTCCTAGAACCAAAAATTCGAAGACATGTGACATCTACTAACCCGCACTGGGCCTGCGTGGTGGATTACAGCCCATTCCCTCTCAAAGAGAGGAGGCCTGAGTCCCAGCAGTGGGAAGTGGGTGCTTATGCTACATTAATTTGTGGCTTTGCAGATTCCCAACATAAAATAAATCTTAAAAAAAAGAAGAAATAACCGTTTTAATTTGTCATGGCTACCCCAACTAGGGAATAATGTAATGTGAACCATTTGCTCTTAGATTTAGCGGTCAATAACCTACGTATGTTGGTTATTTTTATCGGTGGGTGTGAAAGAAATAACAAAGCAACATCAGCTGCTTATTAAATTTATTTCTAGAGTTTTTTTATTGTGTGTGTTTATAAGGTGGTGGAACTTAAAGGATGTAGCTCTAAAAGTTTTAAGAAGCCGATTTGAAACCTCTTTCTGTAAATACTTAACGTGAAACTCAGGTGAACTAAGCTTGAAGTGAGCAGTCATCCACCTGATGCTAACGATTGGCATGACAGCTCACTTCATCAAATTTTTGCACGGTGTGCCGGATGATGCCCTAGATAAGGTGACATTTTATCAGCAATACCGACGATGGAAAAGTCAAAAATGTATTGGATTGACACAAAAGCTACCGAAAAATGTATTGGATTGACCGAAAAACTTATGCCAATGTGCTCAATCCTATTGAAAGTCGCTGTAAAAATAAGAAAGGCGGAAAGGAAAATATGTAATCGGTTGTCACTTATCAAGGCACTCTGATTGATCGATACTGATATTATAAATTCCAAAGTAACTCTGTCTGTCTGTCGGTCAGTCTGTCTGTCTGTTTGTATGTTACCTTTTCACGCCTAAACTAATGAACGGATTTCGATAAAATTTGGCAAGGAGATATTTGGCATCTTGAGGAAGGACTTAGGCTACTTTTTTGTCTCAAAAATAATTCTTAAAGGGGTGATATAGGGGATGAAAGTTTGTATGGGAAACTTAGCATTTCTTAAGCTAGGAATGTGAAAATTTAAATGTATGCCTTTGCTAAGAAACAAAAATTATTTGTTTCAGCGTTTTTGTCAAATCATCCCCCAAGGGGGTAAAATAAGGGATGATATTAAAATTCACATGAATATAGAAATTTACAATTTGAAATTATAAAATAACTTAGCTAATACGAGTATAATAGGTAATACGTGGTCAATGGTAGCGCGACAGTTTTTCAAATTAATGATGATAATATTAAAATTAATTATTATTATTTTTAAGTTAGGTTTCATAAAAATAAAAAATATTATTGGCATTAGGTATTATTTGTAGCTCCCAAAAAAAAAAACGTGTGCGGTCGGGGGACCAGGATGAAGTTTCTTACGCGATACTCGCACGCACTCACACATTCGTATATAATAAAAAGAGACAGAGAGAGAGAAGAAGTCGCATGGAGGGGGCATAACGCTTTTTCCTTAGGTGACGATTTCTACACACAGGGTGGTAGGACATCGACGAGAACACTGTAACCATGAACGCAGCAAATAATTCTAGACAGCGGCGGCGGCGTAGAAAATTTTCGTCGGTTTCCAAAAAGATATCTGCTGTTTTATAGAAAAGTGCAATACCTACGCGGTCAAAATTTATGGACCAGTTATTTTTTTTTCATGTACTGAATTCATGGAAACAGGTTGCACGTCAATGTCCCACCACCCGCTATAGAATAAGCTCAGATAAAACGGATGTACCTACCTAACCTTATTTTTGCGTTCAGCATTTTAGCCCAAAACGACAAATTTTATAGCTAGTCAAACGTTAGACGTTTTATATCGCTCCAAATATACTTCAGGCACCATTGAGCACAATCGTAAAGTACTAACATTTAGGCTCAATATTCTGAATAGATGTTCTTTAGAGCTAATGGACTGCAAGCCATTGGTTGAAGTATATATAACTAAATTGAATAACTGTTTTAGGTACCCTTAAAATGGGCCAGCACCCCAATTGTGTAACACTTTTTGAATCACAATCCGAAAGAAATTCCTATTCAATTGCTTCATAGGTTTGAAAACTTTGTCTGCTCAACAACTTGAATAACGCAATGAATGCTGTTGAACTGTGAAAATAAAAGACATTGTAATTTTTTGTATGTTAGGAAATTATCCCGCGGCAGATCTTTTCAGCGAGTCTGGTAGTAGATCTAAGAGAGGAGCCGCGGAGAGAGTAAAATGATAGGAGAGGCCCTTGTCCAGTAGTTTATAGTTAATCAAAACGGTACAAAATCGATTACTTTAATTAACATAGAAACAATTATTACGTTGACAATGATGTTTAAAATTTCATTTAAAACTAACATGGAACAGTGGACTCCCTTGCATACTTTCTCTCATAAAACACCAGACTTATACGCATAATTATATTCCATTCATCTGTAAACACATCACATTCAGGGTTGGCAATCAGAAAAGCATTTAGCATCGTTAGTGTACGACAGACTGGGGATTCGGTTCTGGCTTCAGTTTTGAATGGCAGTTGCGCAAACAGATTATGCCGGCGGCTGTGACAGTGTCCGATGTATTTGTCGGGCACAAATAATCGGCAGAAAAGGCCATGGAGTTCTGGGCAGTCGATACGTCCCCATAAGGTCTTACAGGCTACCGTATGCTGTTCAAGGCATCTTCTCACCTCCAACAAGTTAAAGCTCAACGTCCCTAAAAGATAGTTGCTTCCAACCAGAGTGGTGCACAACAACTCAATAGTATTTGGATTTCGAAAGTCACGAGCATTTCGCAAAACAAATCCCAAGCACCTGAAAGATTTCTTTGCAAGGGTAGAAACGTGATCTTTTAAAGTCAGACAGCGGTCGAAAGTCGCTCCTAAATCCTTTATGTTGGTGACTCGAGTAATTATAATATATTTATAATATATATAAATTATAATATATATAAACTATGGTCGTAATGAATTGGTCGCAACTCTCTACCGTATGTCATGACGTAGCACTTGCTTGTATTAAAAATATGTAGTTCATTCACAATGGTACACTCATAGATGGCGTCAATATCCTTTTGTAGGTGTTTGCAACCGTCGTCCGTTCGGATTTGTGCGACTACCTTAAGGTCGTGAGCATATAGCAGGCATTTGGCAAACTTAATATTAGTTATGAGGTTATTGATTATGACCAGGAACAGAGGCGGCCCTAACACGGATCCCTGACTTACGCCCGAGCGTGTTTTATAAGTGTTGGACTAGAAGCAACCATGTCTTACAAAGTGCTTGCAATCGCGCAGATAGTTGGAAAAGAATTAAAGAAGACCAGACGAGAAACCCATGTCCCCTAGCTTTGTCAAAAGGTCATCGTTCTCAACTCTGTTGAATGCTTTCTGGAAATCGAAATATAGAACATCGACCTGTGCACCGATGTCCAAGCCGTGGGATATGTAGTCTACGTGAATCAGTAAATTCAAATTTACGGAGCGACCGCGCCAAAAACCGTGTTGGGCATCAGATAAAAACATCTACGCGTTTGTAAACGAAAGCGTGGAGTATATGCTCGAAATCCTTGGCAATGGTTGGCAGAATAGCGATGGGTCTAAGTTTCTCCACTATTGTTTTGTCAATGGTTTTAGGGATAGGAGTGACTCGCTAAGTTAAGCTTTAGGCTGATAATGATGGTGAAACAGGCTTGCAGATGAATAAAACATGATCGAGTACGAACATGTATATTGTAGGCCACTAGGGCATCAGCCTACTACTTAAAAAGTAAATCAATTCAAATCAAATCATTTTTATTTCAGGTATACACCCATATTATAATAATTACTGGCATCATCAGATTTCAGTCAATCAGGCTCATACGAGTATTAAGTAATTTTACAAACACCTTTAAAACCAGGATACACAACTTCTTGTCAGCAGAAATAGTTAAGGTCGTAGTTTTTTCTTATATAGAATTCTCATGAAACTTCCATTTGAATATTTTATTGCTTATCCCATTTAACATTCCCTTAATTACAACAAACTAGTAACTACCCTAATTCTGGACCTCATAAATTATTCAAAAGAGCCTCTTCGGCCATTTTATCACTGTTTCGGGGACCTAATTATCTAATTATTGTATGTCTTAGTAAACGTTAGGCCTGTAGTCGTGTCCCAGATTATAAAAGCATGGGAGACAATTTGTTTTTCGAAGAAAACTAAGACAATGCTGAATGTCATCCTACTATAATTCTGTTAATATTATAAATGTTAAAGCTTGTATGTTTGGATGTTAGTTACTCAATCACGCAAACATAGCTGAACGGATTTGAACGAAATTTAGCACACATCTATTTTATAACCTGGGTTAACACATATGATACTTATTATTCCGATATTACCACGGGATCGAGACTTCTGTGGGTGAAACCGCTGAGCGCTACTAGTGTAAGATATTTATATGCAGGTATCTAGGACACAATAGTCGTACTCCATGAACGTGGCCCTGAAATACCTTCTCTGAACCTTCATAAATACAGGCTGGTTATTTTGGAAAATAATCGTTCAAGAATTTAATTAACCCGGGTGCTGCTGCATTTTAAAGCTAGTTAATTCTTAACTAGCTATAAAACTAAAATAAAATATTCTCGTTGTTATCACCGAGATTTTTTATTATTTATTTATATAACCTTTACGTACCATACACAGACAAGAAGAAAGGAACAGAAAAATACTTACAAAGGTGATGCTTATTTCTCTTCTAGCATACCAATTTTTTTATTTTTAAGCATTTTAATTTTGTTTTGATGTTTTTCAATCATAGAAAACATCCAATCTGCTGGAGATTGGTCACAGCGTACATACAATGATTTTACGATTATTCATTTTATTCGAAAGTCAAATTTTAAGCTTACCTGAATCTTTATCTATCTACTACGACCATTCATTTGACTTATATTTAGGCACTTGATAATTCTAGACATATCCTTTTTATTTGGATAATCTTAGTCTAGACTATTCTCCTCAAACTACTTTCAGGTATAGAACAGGTAAAAAGCTTAAAGATATAAAAGACTCTCATTTCGGTAGGTACTGAAACTTTACAAAGGTAAATGGGTAATAAGAAAACTAAAAGATGTAGTTAGGTACTAGAATAATAATGTAGCGACTAAGAGGATGTTCTTTAACATAAAATTATATTAGGTACACAAGCGACCCGTCAGACATGTTACAACATCTACATATCTGTGCTAGATATATCTAAGTTAGATATTAATTTAATAAACCTACACATATAACTTCCGAAATAAATGCTCTAAACTCTAAATCATAGTGAAAACCACATCAAAATCCATTGTGTAGTTTAGAAGTTTATAAGCGGTCACAAAGACAGACATGAAAATAAAATTTGGTATACATATAATTTCCATCTATAGATCAAGCAGTTTTGTTTGACAATGAAATGGTATTTCAGAAAAGCGATCTGTTTGAACGTATTTAATTTTTGAGCTATTGTTTTGCTATGAAAACAAAGACAGCGGAATATAAAAGATGGGGAAATGAAATGAGACTAATATGATAATGAAAGGAAATTCCAATATTGGGATAAAGGCAGAGAAAAACCTTGGGATACAGGAAAATATTGTAGTTTGGTCTAATACCACCGTTCTGCGTATCATCAGTACCAAATCCACTAAATATTTTTGGACTTTTAATCAGGTTTGTTCTTTGTTACATTTGCCTACTTTAAGTTACCACCCAAAACTCGTTTCCTATTTAAATAACACCATGACAAGCAACTTCGTGGAAACACATCCCATGGACCCGTATTCAATCTCCCTAAAACATTTAGGTCCGTTCAACTTTTATGCCCGGCCTCTGATTTGCATGATTTTCACCTTTGTTTGCCTGTTCCATAGATTGTATCGGAGTACTCGTAGTTTATTTTTGTAGCCGAAGCTTTTGTGGTGGAGTTGGTACGGTGTATTTTAAAACTGGTTTGGTAGAATTTAATTACATAGTTTTGTGGAATTTGGATTTGGAGGTGACAATTAATGTTATTAATCATGATAAACACTCGTAATCTTTTCGTTAATATAGCTTCTTTTTTTTTTGGGTGGGAAATCATCAAATGACCTCCGCTCTGGGCGGAGCAGAAGGGCGTGTCAGACTGTTACTGAATAAAACCCACCCGTGTTCCTTCAGTTCCAGTGCGCCAGAGCCCCGGTAACTATACTTCGTTACTATACCTGGGAGTGGTTTTGTAGTATGTATATTATCACTTTCTAATATTGCAGAACTATAAAGTCAAAAAAATTACAGCACGTATAAATATGAACTTGTGCCCTATTAAATGTTTAAGTTTTACTTACACTTTTCCAACCTTTTTTTTTAATGGGGAATATAAACGGTTATACATTACAATGTTATGTTATAGAACTTAAAACTGAAAAGGGGGGTTTGGCTTCCAGTCTTAACGGAAGCAGCTGAATACTTGTCACTCTAATAGATACATATTCCTGATAACCTCAAATGTAACAAGATAGTCTAGACAAATAGCAATCGCTTTCAAAGCGTTTCGTATTTCCACAAAGACTTTCATCAGCACTGGCACACGCATTTCGGTAGTTTATGTCAATCCAATACATTCATGACTTTCCATCATCGTTATCGCTGATAGAATATCACTTTGTCGAGGCCCTCTGGTGGGATTGTTTGATATACTTGAGGAGGTTAGGATCAAAACCACAACATATCTATTTTTGGCATTTTTTTTTAATGATTTCTGTTCAAAATGATAAAACCTACAAGTGTTTACTTCAAAACAGTTTATTCTCCTTAGTAAAATGATGTCTAATATTAACGTTTAGTTCAAAACCTCAACATATCCTTGTTAGAATAAAATAAAAACTGTTTTAAGGACCTATTTATCACGTACATATATCTATGGAATTCTTAAAAAAAAATATGTGCTCACTATTTATTAAGTTTTTTTCGATTTCTGCCTTATTGAAAAAAGTGTATAATTTTGTAGTGGTTTTGATCCAAACCTCCTCAATTATTATTATTCCCAAGTTACATATTCGATATCAAAATTTTGTACTTAATCTTTATTAAATTCATCGGTTTACTAACAACGTAATATTCCGTCTTGAGTCGTATAAGCAAACAACTTAATAGCAAAGAGCTGTAGCTTAGTCGCGCCTTACATAGCAATTAGGTTAGGAGCTTAAGAGGTATAAGTACGAACACGCGACGTAAACGTAACGTGATTTTGAACGATTATTGAATCGACAATACAAATATTCTGTAGCATTTTGGTTTAATTGCTTGCGAGAAGCAAAATTAGTATCACGCAATCAATCAACCTTTTTTTTTGTTTTCGCGGGGAAAAGCAATCAATCAACCTGCCTAGCCTTTCCTGAACCATGTTGTATTTTAAATGGAGCGACTGTCTACCTGTAATGACTGTCAAAAATCTAAGTACAAATGACAGCCGGGACCAACGACTTAAGAGGGCGCACACGGGTCCACTAGCGCCACTCCTTTAAAAAAATATTATCTCGTGACTGAGAAGGAATTTTTAAAAACGGCTCAATGAGCATCCTCGGTAAGTGTGTCTAGAATTTTCTAATACCTTTTATAAACTTTCATATTGAGACACGAAGCAACAAATTCGATCTAAAGGAATGTGGCCGCTTTTCTTTAGATCGAATTTTGTTGCTTCGACCTCGCGAGTCTGTCTTTGCATAGCTTAAAACTGAATAAATGTTCACAGCGCACCTTAAAACAAAAACAGCGTGAAATGGATGAAATATGTTTTTAATTAAACTGATAAACAAAAAGAAAATATTATTAACGAAGCTACGCACAAAATTTCACGAAAATCGGTTGAGAATGGAGACCTATAGAGGAGAACTGCCGGACATCCAGACATACGAAAGCATTTTTGTGCAAACTAAAACGGAGACGCATCGATAAGTAGTATTTGAAATTTTTAAATCGGCAGGATCTACGTTACATTTATTCCGCACGTTTATGCTAGGCCCACAGTCATTCTACACACGTCACGAATTGTAGGCAGCACTTACTGCTACGATACTGAGGTAGTGTGCGAAATTGTTAATACATTTTAGTTGGAGCAATACTTAAATAAATATTATTAGTCTAAAGAGTTGTTAAACTTCAGTCGCAGTGGGTACACTGTTGATCTTTTCAGCCCACTGGAGCTGAAAAGCGACAATCAATGTCAAAAATGTAGATAAATTTGTGGTATTTTTGATAGATTAAGACTTTTTGAGGCTGAGAGCAATTCCTGTATTTTTAATCGCAAAGCGCAAAGCGCATCGTGGGTAACAAGATAGATCGAAGAATTTATCAGGATGTATAGGACCTATCCTTGAGGATCGCCATAATGCACACACCACATTTGGGGGAGGTTTGTTAACGTTTCTTATACTCATTTTTTTTTTCTGACCATTGGACTAATACCTGATCTTTATGTTCATATTAAACAAGGAAAAGAACCAGAATAAATATAATGGTAGCCAGATGTCTCCCATTTTTATTGTTTTTGACTTGGTATGTCAGGGTTGGTGCTAAAATTCAGTAAATATTTTTTCTTTATTTTTGTGGACACTAACTGAATCATCAAGATATATTTAAGAGTTCCAATCTTATACAGAATAAGTCACAGGAATAGGCTATGTAGTTCGAAATTTGCAGGATATGTTTGAAGACTTGCCAAGGGGTACCGTGTTATCTAGTAACTGGGTTGTGGAGGTCAGATAGGCAGTGCTTCATATAAAATACTGGTACTCAGATACATCTGGTTAGACCGGAAGCTGACCCCAACATAGTTGGGAAAAGACAAGCTTAATGATGATGATAATGATTTCAAAGCTCACCTTAAACTTTCGTCGCATCATTGTCTAAATTGACTCATAGAACAAAACCCAAGATACTAACTCAAAGGGAAATATATACACAGGTAAATTACACTCTTGCAAAATCAACTAATTCAACCGTTCCATTATATATAAGGAGGGAAAAAGCAAATACTTTGCTGAACCAAATCCCGTTACTGGCAGCCCTCACCGTGAGGTAAGAAGGCAACACAATGAGGCAAGTCGAAGGTAGCGAGCTACCGAATGCGGTCGTGATAGAGCAGGAACAAGCTATAGAGCGCTGTACTGACACGGAAACAAAAAGTGTAGAAAAAAGCACTGATGACAATGAGTTCTTCGGCAGAAACGAAGAATTGGCAAGCATTCACGAAAGGGTGGCAGTGGCATGGTATTAAGGCAATGAACAATAGACAATTGTGTCGCCCTAGATGCCAAATAGCGATACGACAGTAGCAATGCAGTAGTTTGCTTTATGCATGGCTTGCGATCATGTTAAACTTGTTTTAAATAGGTGAATACAGGATCAACAATTGACGAGTTATTAATTTTTTTCCTTCCATGGAAAGCTGCACCTACCGGAAAAGGCATCCATCCCACAGTTCTAGAAACTAAAAACCAATTGGCAAGCAACGAGCAGCAACGAGCGTTTACTTGCTGGTGTGCGTAATTAACAAGCGTGAATCTCTCGGTGAGTTTGCTGCCGGCCAATCGAGCGACAATAGCTATCAAAGAGATTTCTCGCTCAGCGAGAGCGAGAAATCTCTTTGATAGCTATTGTCATTGCGACAAACGAGCACTCGTCGGCGGCGGTGGTGTGAACAGTTGGCAATCAACTATTGATATATGTATCCCTTTCACTTGCACGGGACCTACAATCTTTTATACATGTCTTGAGCGAGAAAACCGTTGAGAACTAGTCACTTCCTTGTCAGCGGTGGGGCAAGTGCCTTCTAATTCTGAACGCTGTAAGCGCTCTATGTTCTATTCATACTCTTCATGCAATGCCCTAGAGGTATTTGTTCAACCCTTCTCAGTTAAAATGAAATCTTGGAAGCCATTATGTTGGCAACTAGATGAAACTAACTTGGGGTAAACCGAAACTATTGGATGTCATGGCACTAAATAGTTCCCATTGGTATATTTAGCATGAAAACTAACTTTGATGCAATTTGTCTTGCCGCCATACGTGAATTATTCGATGTTTAGTTGAAAACTAGCGTCTGGTGCTTCACCCATTTATTTATAAACGTCGCTTAAAGTTAAGTAATGATTAGCGACTGTTTAACCATAAATTCTTGATGTTTAAACGTCTCTTGACTTTAAGCAACGTTTATAAATAAACTCTTTAGTTCGATATTATGCTTGACTAGACCTATTGTGGTGTAGTTATGAGGAATAAATAATCAATTTATAATGCGACTTAGGACTTGGTTTTGTTGATACTCAATTAACTATTTTGTTACTTTCTCCTTATTATTTAATTTAATAAGATTTAGTCTCCTAAGAATGCGGCAAACGGTCACGACTGTCCAAACACAGAGCGTTTTTGGCAACTTAATATCAAATTAATACTGTTGAAAACGACAGATGCCAAACGGCTTTGCCCAATTATTTTGATTTGCCCAATTAGTAAAAATAAAAAAGGTTTTTGGATGAAAATAATTGTTTTAGTTCAGCGTTAGCTTTATTTTAGGGTCCCGATCCGTATCACAACTATACCACAACCGCAACCACATCCACAGCACAACGACACTACGTGGACGGACGCTAAGTTGTATAAAAAATAATTATTTAATCATTCGGACAACATTTGGCCATCAAAATCAACCGAGTGGTCGATACCGACCACATCAAGGCGACGAGGTCTCATCCACAACGCAACCACAGTGTTGCGTCGACGCGACAACACTGTCACAGCCGGAGTCGATCTGGCTGTAAATACTAGCCACAACGTAACCACATCTCAACTGCAAGAAGTTGCAGCGACACTATTTACACGTAACCACTGCTTGCCCACATTTTGTTGTAACGATTTGGTGTGGCTATGATACGTTTGTACGGGCCCTTAAGCTCTGCAGACAGTTTAGTTTTATGGTTTAAAAAGTGGTTTTGATCATAACAAATTTTACATTAAAACCTTACACAATAAAGAAGACTACATAAGAGAATAGTAACGACAAAAGACCAATATCTTGACGGATTCATGCTACTAATTATTATGAGACAAAAGTTTTTGCCAAAAGATAAAGGCTCCCACAGACAGGCGCGATGCGATGGACGGCGTGACTCCGGTGAATAATTTCCGTGAAGTTTTCATAGCAATTGTTCCACCAGAGTCGCGTTGCTCGTGTCTGCGGGAGCCTTAAATCATGGTTGCTCTTAAATCTTACATGCACATCTACCACAAAATATATTCACAAACTATTATTCCTAGCGAAAATCAAATCTCCAGCTCCAAAAATCTATCAACCAATCACAGCGCCTCCCACTTCGTCTAGTCTTCTAACTGCAATTTCACTTTCGAACTCATTACCACCTGACCAATGTCAGGGTCATACGCTATTGGGAGCACGATCATTGGTCTGATCTTGGTGCTTATACGCAATGACTTGCGGTCTCGGTGACCGCAGAGTTTTTGTTACTTGTGGTTCTCGACTTCAAATGTGATTAAATCGGTGGATTAATGAGAATTGGTTATCTATAGTACTTAGTTTTTTTTTGTGGAATGAACTAGAAAGCTGTTACTGTCGTCTTAGTAACCTCAGCAAAAGATTCTCAATGTGCTGCAGACCTGGGATAACATAACTTTACGCCTGCTTTCTCCGAAGATTTAGGCTCAGATATATCTTTAGTACAAATAATAATTTATATATTAAATCCCATGTAATAAGGCGAGCCTATTGTCATCAACCGGGTACAATTCCAAACTTCCGGCTGCGACTAAGAAATTCCTGATGGAAACACTTTTCCCGACCTGGAAATTAGAAAAATCTGGACAAAAATCGAGATTGAATATTATTATAAGGCTGATAAGCCTAACGGAGTTTCTTTGAAGGATAAAATCAGAAACAAAGTTATCCGGAAAAGAACCGGAGTTACCGACATAGCTTGCAGGGTAAGCAAGCTGAAGTGTCAGTGGGCTGGTCATGTTTGCCGAAGGACCGATGGCTGGTGGAGCAGAAGAGTCTTGGAGTGGTGACCGCGCATCGGCAAGCGTAGTGTGAGACGCCACCCAGCTATATGAACCGACGACCTCAAAAAGGGGGGTGGGGGTAGACTTGATGTGGAAGGCGTAAGACAGAGTGTTGTGGCGCAGCATGGGAGAGGCCTATGTGCAGCAGTGGACTGCAATAGGCTGAGTTGAGTTGAGGATGTGCCTAATACTCCAGTCACTACATCCTTATACAAGTAACAAGATTAGGAAAATACTTTATGACGACAAATATATAACTTACACTTAGCTTGACAAACTCTTTCATTCTACATTCCTAACTTAACAACAGGTATAATAAATACCTTCAGAAGATTACTGACTTTATTACCAATGTTACGAATGAATTTGCAATTCCTAGGCCCATCTATTTCTAAAGTCGATATAACTAACGTAAGCTATCAAATGATTTGTGACGATGAGCCAGCCATTTGATTAATGTACGCCTTATACTTCAAACCGTCACTTTGATTTATTTCCTTCAAAGTGCCGATGAATCTGCTTGTCATTCCATGACGACTTTGAGATTAAAATCGTGAGGTTTAAAACCATTGATTACGTCATTATTCATTGTTATTGTCGAATTGAAACGCCCACTGCTCTTATTTATTATTCTATGGGTTTCCACAAGGTACGATTTTAGGCCCATTATATTAATATTAAGGCTTAAATTGGAAAAGGGATTTATAATACTCGTGAAATCAATGACCGTTTATGCTGTTAATCATGGAATTCCCAGTAATTACCACTGTGCACGTTTCATTAGCAAAATGTTGTTATTTCGTAATCAGGTTATAATGATCCCAATGCTGGGACACGGGCTTCCTCTTTGTGAGAGGGAGTGGACCGTTACCCTAAACACTGTAATATTGTTATGTGGATATCACAGGTCTTATTTTGTTTTATTTTAGAACATTACCTATTAATGTTTGCATCCGACAGCGCAACAGCAAAGACAGGGTTATATTTTTCACGCATATCTATATTATACTTATTATATGTATCTTTGTGTGTGGTATTCTTTATACCCTCGAAGCATCGTTACAGCTGGATGAATTTTAAAATATGAGTTATCCATAGCCTCGTCTAGGTCTTGCGATGGCTAGTGACATCATATCTGAGATTGAACTAAAATAGCTGCCACCAACTGCATCAGACTGCTTGAAAACTGATCTTGTTTTGATATTTTAAGTTGCCATCGGGTTTTTTAATTTTATTTTTCTTCAACAATTTTAAGAGTCAAAACCCCCACTAAATCAACGGAGTATGTCTTCCTATCAAAATCAATTTAGAACAACATTACCCAACATTCCAACATTCCTTCCTTCCGTTAATAACATAATTAGTTTAGGTAAGACGCGGAATACCAGTCTGTTAGCTATGAACATCGATCACGAAGCGACCAGTGAAAGTGAATGCCGGGGTGATCGTATGAAAGTCGAGCAGTATCGTTTAGTAGCGCTGTCTTTCAATGTTAGTGGGTGTGGCGATTTCATCTAGACATACAAATAAAGATATACATTTGTAAATACATATAAATAAAATTTAAGTGTCTGTTTGTAATGTCAAAATAATAGCTTTTGACTAAATGCATATGAAAGTATATACGGTATGTATAACAAAAAACATTTTTTTAAATGTTGTCTGTCTCTCTGTCTGTGTGTTTATTCCGGCTCATCTCCAAACCGGCAAGATTGATTTTGACGGGGCACTGGCGGATAGCTGATGTATTAAGATATAATATATATATATATATATGATATTTTTCTTTCTTTCTTCTTTCTTTAAAAAGTAACATAGGCTACTTTTTGTCCCGGTATCACGTTCCCGTGTGACAATATCCGACATCCACGCGAGTGAAGCCGCGGGTAGCAGAAAGTTATTACCAGAAAGTCCTAAATATCTGAAGTTCTCAGAAACGTAAATTGATCCAATAATTGAGGGGCACTCGAATAGCTAAACACTGATACTTAAAACCACAGATTATTGCAGATGCATAGGTAAGGATAGATCCTTTGGAAAACCGTTTTATATTTTTGTTAAGACGCTCATTACTACTATCCATAGTTTTGATGATAATTTTGTATGGTATTTGCAAGCCTAGCACGCACTAAACAGATAAGACATGTGTCTTCAGAAATCAGGAAAAATGTGATTGCTACGTCTATTCCAAAAATGCTGAGCGATTGCCATTTTGCGTGGATGTGACGCAAATTTTCCCCCAACTTGATCTTTTTTTATGTTTGTTTTTTTTTTCTCTGCGTCATGTTTACCGCAAATAAACGAGTTTTCTTTCTGTTTTTTCTTTCAACATAAAATAGTAATATTTCTTTTCACAACATTAGCGTAACGTGGAACAGATCGGAATGTCCCCTTATTGCTGGTAATTTCTTCGCAGATTTAGCGTGAAAGATTACAATCTTGACGCTTCTAATGATCTTGTTATCATGCGATTTGTTTCCGAGTCAGTTTGAGACGGTTTCACGTTACTGGTTTTCAAGAGCGAATATTCTTTTTAAATGCCTCGTTGGTTTAGTGGTCACAAGTACTACTGCGGAGGAGGTCCTGGATACGAGGTATTATCGGGTTTTCCTTGTGGAATTTCTCAGTAGCAGCCGGGAGTCTGGATTTGTGCCCGGTCCATGGCAATAGGCTCGCTCCCTATTACATGGGACTTAAACATAACTGGCGAAATGTGGGTGTACTACAGGTACAACGCTGTCTAACCCATTGGGGAATACAGGCATAATGTTATGTATTATTTTTCCTTTAATGTCTTTAATAGACAATAAAAGAAAGAAAAACATTTTATTTGGGAAACGCACAGGAAATCTAAACAAAAATAAAGTAAAAAAATATAAAAAGGAACATTTAAAACTAACATAAAAACAAAAATAAACAATTAAAAAAGAATTAATTTAATGAGAGACGATATACCTTTTGAGCTATTGTTAAAGCCGTAATATCTTGGATCCCAACCAATATCTTGAAAGTAACTACATACTCGTATTACATACGCACGATGGAATATGAAGCTGTATAGTTCCAGTATAAGCTGACTTCACATTGAACGAAAAGCCTATACAATGCGAGGTCAATTAAAACTGGAAATGTATGGCTTGATAATTATGTAGTCGTGTGTACAGAGTAGTTTTTATACCACAGAGAGCTAGGAACTTGAAAATATGTATTTGAAAACAGCACAAAAAAAAAATTTGGTTATTAAACCTACATTTTTTTTGTTGTTTATTCACATAAATACGCTACCATTAAAGTAACCCAATTCGGTAGTGCAGTTAATTTAAAATTCATGAAATAATTTACAGCATATTAATATCCATGCCGTACAAGAATTACAAATCAAAAACATAACACGTATAACGTTACCGTTGCTAACTAGCTCAGTGAACATGAGAAAAGATCTATTCTGTCGGCAATCAAATTTCGTGTGCGTATTATATTGGATCAATATACTCGTCAGGTAACAAACCGGTATTCATATAATATCAATCAGCCTCTAATGGATACAGCTGAATACCCGTAGTTTACATGGAGTGACTACCGATCTGTCCTTCTCAACCAGTCTTACCAAGGGACAAGATTGGTTGTCAGATTTTTTGGCTTCTGACAACCCGTAACGACTGTCAAAGATCTACAAATGACAGCCGGGATAAACGCATGTGTTTTCTGACGCACGGAGGGTTCTCAATATGTAATGGATGGGCCTCCATCCCCGAACCAACCGCGGCAAGCGTAGCTTAACTTAACAATTTACCCGATCGATTCATGCAGCTGTTATCATTTATGTACGAGCCTCTAATATGCGCTACCAACCCGATGCAAAAATAGTTGAAAAAAAACCGTTTTTTCCACCGGTTTCAATCCATATTTATGTCAAAATTCCGGAGTTTCAAAAATCCCGAGTGACCGATGGAACGTGTTATAAATATTCCCTTGGCAGTCTAGGGTGACAGCGACACGACATGCAATTTTTTTTCGTTTTTCCTCTTGTTTTGTAATAGTTCGACGATACGTCAAATACAGGATGTGAATGTGGATTTCGCAGAGTTTGTTTATTTTAGTTTGTTGTGTGGCCTGTGAAATTGACTTTTTTTTGTGAAGTTTTATATTTTCGGAGAGCTGTTTGCTGGGTTTTAAATGCAATATTCCTTTATGGAATTATATGGCAAAAAAATAGACCCAGAAATATTTATAGAGTTGCAGAAATGTTTAAAGAATTTATGAAAGAGTCACATGTTACAGTGACAAAAAATAAAAGAAGTAAGAGACCTTAAACCCAATTTTTAAGTTGTTAATAAAGGAATAGACCAGCCCCCAAGAATACATAGCCATAAACAGTGCTAACAACTTTACTAACAAACTTTTCACCACAATACAAGCAACTGTCATAACGCATACCACCACAAAAGTGTTTAGACCTTTAACATCAAGCACACATAATAATAATAATAGGAAAACTATTTTCCGCTATCCAGCGCTTGTTCATAATTGCTCACGCACGAAACTCAGCATTATTTTCCGCAACATTAAACTGCCACTGTAAAGCCATCAGCTTTCGCCATGCTTTGAGATAAGCGTTTATGGTGTAATGGAGGAATGCTGATGTGGTGACAAGTAGGTGGTTAGAAGGATGTCGTGTGAGAGATATAGCAAACATATTGTATGGTTTTTTATGGTGGATTTCCAATAATCTAGAAACATTCCTTGTTCCAAAAAGGATCAAAGAAAATAGGCAGCAATGTTTGTTACTTATTATTAGGTACCTACATACTGTGATATCCCATGCGACTCCTAAATGTGGTAATATAGCAAGTCCATGAGCCTAGTACAATTATCAAAAATCTTATCGCGTTTGCTACAAAACCCCTATTAGTTTTATACGGTACTTTTAGCTAAACAAAAATCAAGGAACTTGGTAGTGCAATTTCATACCAACCTAAACTAAAATCATACTAAAATTCACTAAAATCCAATGGTTTAATATCTAATACCATGTCAAACGCATATCATGTACCAGGCTGACATAACCACCGAAAGTACTAACGTAATTAACGTACCTAATAAGAACGTAATTCAATTCTGGCCATTTCACCAGTCATTACACCCGCCCGTGGCGGCGGTCAGCAAATGACCCTTAAAAAACCCACAATTTGACGCTACGGACGTACCAAGTCGGATTAATTATTGTGGCCAATAAATTCTGGATAGAAAATATAGTAGTTAGTATTTGGGACTTGTTAATAATACTTAGATAGAAAATAAAAATATTAACGCTAAAAGACGAACCACAGAACAGCATTTTTTTATACTTCATTGCGATTACTAAACTATCATTCAATCGTGCTTTTGGTTATAGCAAATCTTCAAACAATAAAGCCCATTTTCAGTGAATGATAAACGATAAAAAAGCAGCAGCTGTTGACATAATGTTAGTAAAAACCATAGCCAGTGATGACAATGATCATAAACCAAGTCTTCACTTATGAGTCAATAATAATCCAATCGATTAATCCACATCTGAGCGAGTGCGGGTGGTCAGTTTCTCGAATAATTTGGAATTCTATAAGAATAGGCTCATGCTGAGGTAGAAATAGGTCAGTCAGCAAGATGGTGGCTGTGCTGATTGTCTAGAACTCTGTCTGTCTACAGCTCGTACTTTAAAGTATCCTCGTGGAGGTTACATAAATGCCTGTTGACTGTCAGGAATCTAGCAGTAGAATTCTCGAGCCCAGGAACATGGGACTTAAAAGTAACTGATGAAATACAGTGTGTAGTAAATACTGCTACTGGTTTTCAGCCAAAGGCAGGCCTATGCTAATATATTTTGATAAAATGACTGTATCCATAGTCATGAACAAACTTTCTAATAAGCAAACGACAAGTCTTAGTTATTGCACAAACTAGACCCTGGCAGAAGGCGGGTCTTCACGGCGCCATTCGGCACAGTCACGGTTGACAAAATCATGTCACGCATACTTTTGGTCGACCGTGACTTCTTGGTGTATACTCAAGTAATGACCAGTTGTATGTCATTAGCCTATTGTCCAACTACTGCTATCTGCACTTGTATTTGCACTAGACATGGTCGGTCTATTATCAGCTGTCTGAATTTAAACACTAGTAATTTGGGCTTGTCATCGGTTATGCTATTTTGATTGCTTGTGTTTTGATGTGTGACTAAGTCAGTATAAATTCTTTACGTTGTTCCTCTTTTTGTTTGTATACAGTGTTTTTACTAGGACAGTAGGGCTGAATTCGAATACATGAAATTGCCTTAGGAATCATTATTAACTCATTTTTCTTGAAGTAATTTGGAGTAATTATTTTTATAGCCCCACAAAAAAAAAATAAGACAGCTGGCATTTCATGATTTTAGATTAATTATACTGTAAACATTAGTTACATTGTTATTGCTTCAATTATCGTTTGTTTAACATGATTAATCAAAATTAAAATTAATTAATTAATTATTTTTTAATTATTATTATTAATTTTTATTAAGAAAATTGTAAAAGCGTGGTTGCCAGTGGCCGCTGCCTGACTAATATTAATTATGAATTGACTTTAGCACTTACTAGATTTATAATTATTCTTCCACTCTTTGTCAAACAAATGCAAGTGACTCCTAAAACTGCAGACACCTGATGAGAACTCAACACTCAAATGTCTCGCTGTTGAAGGCGTGTATGTTGGATCATTAAGTTCCTTTCAAACTGGTTGAGCTGAATTGTGCTGATCCATACGTCATGTTCATGAACGGGTGCCATCAGTAGGGACTGGTCATCTCTTATCTGCCACGGCTTATTTTAATTTCTGAATTGTTTTTTTTTTGTTTCTATCTTATTTATTACGGACGCTTTTAACGTGTTCGTCCTTCTACATCGTTCTCACATATATAATTTCAACGTGAATGATGTAACCAATTTTTGTAACAATATTTTGATTTAAAAGAGTGTCCGTGGAGTTTTTCCCCGTTCTTCTCCAATAGTACCTAATATGCGTTGGATTGGGCAACTAGTTTCATCTTTCTGACTGACCGACCCCTTGACAATTCAAAAGTGCCTATAATTGGTTTATTTGAAATAAATGCTTTGAGTTTGAGGTGTCTGCAGTTTAAAGTTGTATAAGTATTCACTTTTCCAATGTATACGTCTAGTTTATCTTACTTTCAATATCAAAGCAAAATAAACGAACTTCACTCCCTTAAAGGTTCGGGGCTAAGCCGAAAATCTTTTTCAATTTCCGATCCTTACTTTAAAAGTGCATTTGCTTGACTAAAGACAAACGATTTGGTCAAAGCTCCGTGTTCTCTTTGTCAGGTAATCCTCTTTCTGTAGTTGTATTGTCAGAAGTATTGCTTGGGCCATAAACCATGGAACAAGCGATTTGTCAGGCTTTAAAGGTTGCAGTTGTACGCGTTCGATCAATTTGTTTCTTAGTATCTTGGAAATGGTTGTTTTCGTTTTCTATAACTGCAATGTCTGCCAATGAAAACACAGAAATAAATCTTCCCTTGTAAAAATTGGAGTGGTTTTTTAACTGCTCTATCTACAGATCTCCGATTTAGCTCGCACATCAAATAAACGTTTACCACTAAACGTATTTGAAACATCGCACTGTTTCTCTCAATCGTTTGAAGATGACAGAGACGGAATAATGTTTTATGTTTGGCGCTAAACGCATTAAGTGATTAGTGGTGCCAGCGGACCTTAATCACTGTCATTGCTATTTTTGAAAGTTTTTAACTGGAACACACATCAGTTGCTTGTTAGTTTTGCTATACCAACCTATTCAGAATTATAATGATGAATAAAAACAACAAGATCACTCACAAATTGTTGCAATAACATGTCTGTAAGTGTCTATGGGAGATATATTTTCAACAGTACTGATTCAAGCCTGTTTCACTGACTATTCTACCCATATCCAATCCGTTATATGCGATTTGAAGACTATGTCCGAGTTAACTCTACGTTGTATCTAACCTAGTCAGCTTACAGCTGCGTTTTAAGCTGCCTTTTATACTCGTAATATTTATATGTATAGCCTGTTTCAAGGCCATACGACCCGATAGCCCTCCCAATAAAAAACCAAGCTAATATTAGGAAATTGGTAATCCAAAATTGTGAAATAAATATGAGAATGTTCCCGGATATGCCATATCTCTGAGACCCCTATAGGGTCGATAACGACCAAAAAATCCTTTAGGACTTCTGATGCACAATGACTGCGATCTGTTGCATTAATTTGGATTATAGTGCCATCTTTTCTTAATGGTACGGCAGAAATACGTTTTCAAATAATATTTGGAATTTCAAAAGTAAGTTCATGATTGATCACAGTCATTGTATTGTATGAATATTGTGGATCACTACCATCGTTCTTTACTTATGGATTCGTCAGGAAATGAAGAGTTCAATTCTGATTATTGATATCAATCACTCGCTGGTATTTGGTGTGCTGAATTATTTTGAAACACGTGTCGAACGTGCCGTGCCTATTAACTTTTTTCCAACATTATGCAATGCAATAAAGAATAATGTGAATTGAGAATTGTGAAATTCATTAGAGGAAATACATTTTAGTACCTAAGTACCCAAATTGGAATTAATTATATACAAAGTGTTTTCAGCTATTTCAGCTGAAAGACTTTCACTTCTGGACATAGGCCACCACAAAAGGTTTGCCACAATCCCCGGTCGTATAAATATTTTTATTTGCTTTCTATAATGTTTAAAGATCTTACAATGGCTTAAAGCTAAGTTTGAATTACGGACCCTGTAGTAGTTTAAAATCAAAATAATATTGGGAATCAATTAACAATTCTTAAATATGTTAATAACATTAATTAAATTAAATTATATAATTATATATTGTATCAGTTTCAGTTGTCTTCCACTGCCGCCTTTATTTAATTCGAGCGCCATTCACTTGTTCTAAACTTGTTATGAAAACCAAATAATAATGTTAACAAACATTACATTCACCCAATTGAACATACGAGTACCTAGCTCATGTTACCACTTCACACAACTTGAACACAACTGTTTGTTTAACAGCTAACAATAATATTTTATAGCGTCTGTTAAGATGCTTGAATTTTTACTTCGAAATATAAAAGCGCTCAAAGCGCTGGAGCTTATCGCTGTAGTGCTTTTGTATTTTATTGTATTGTCTCGTAAACTTAGATGTATTATGTTATGAGTATGACATAATAGTTTTATGTGCTGGCAATGGCTACAAGAAAAAATAAGAAATCAAAGAAAATATGGATGGATTTTGTGAAATATTATAATGGCTAAGGGGGAAGTGAACACTAAGAAGACAGCTAATAGAGATGGAGATGTACTTAAAGAAGAAAAAGACGTAGGTACTGCGTCGACTACAAATATATTGGGACAAAATAATGATGCACGCAATACATATTAATGATAAGAACACCATTCATCCGATCTACAAGAGTGGGGACGGGAGCCGTGTTGATAATTACAGACCTATATCTGTGCTAACTGCTTTTTCCAAAATACTGGAACGGGTAATGAACAGCAGACTGGTGAGCTATTTGGAAAAAAACAATCTAATCGCACCAACGCAGTTTGGGTTTCGCTCAGGCAAATCCACCTCTAACGCGGTCCATGAGTTGACAGACTATGTGGTCACAAACATGGATAGTGGGGATAAAGTTATGGCCATATTTCTGGATCTTGCCTTCGACACGGTTTCTGTCCCAATTCTCGTACGTAAGATGGAAAGTTTGGGAATCAGAGGACTCCCACTGGACCTCTTTAAAGACTACCTGAGTGAGCGTACCCAGAGAGTAAAGATAGATGAATTCATCAGTGAGGAACAAACAGTTAACTACGGCACGCCCCAGGGTAGTGTGCTCGGACCCTCACTATTCCTCATTTATATCAACGATCTGGGTGCTCTCACAATGGCTAATGGCAAAATCATTAGCTTTGCTGATGACACTGCTCTCTTGTTCAGCGCGAACTCGTGGGAAGATGTCTATGAGTGTGCACAACTAGGCTTTAATACAGTATCCAACTGGTTACGCGACAATCTATTGACCCTTAATACAACCAAAACCAATTACATGGCATTCTCCATAAAAAACAATGGATCCTCCCATACATTACATAATACTATTGTAGCTCACTCTTGCACAAGCCCACACACTGGTAGTTGTAACTGCAAACCGCTCACCAAGGCGGAGAATGTAAAATACCTGGGAATAACAATCGACAAAAACCTAAGGTTTCAAGACCACATTTCCACCCTTAGTAGCAGACTACGGAAACTAATATATGTGTTCAAAACGCTGAGACATGTAGTCGATAAGAAGATTATGAAATTAGTGTACTACACCCTCGCTCAGTCTATAATATGCTATTGCATCACCTCTTGGGGTGGAGCTCCAAAAACTACCCTAATAGAAATCGAAAGAACTCAAAGAGCTATACTGAAAGTGTCGTCTTTTCGCCCGTATCGCTACCCCACTGAGCAGTTATACAAAGAAAATGAAGTCCTGACAGTGCGCCAACTATTTATATTGCACATTCTCTTGAAACAACATACACTCTTGGATTACAATCCAACGCTGTCCAGGGGGAAAAGACGATATGACCCAGTGGAGCGCCATCATCTACGTCACAAAACTATTTTTGCAAAGCGTTTCTTTTGCTACCTAGGTGGCTACTTATATAATAAAACTAATAATGTGTTACATATCTATAGTCTCACAAAGCATAAATGCAAAAAGAGGCTAACTGACTGGCTACTAAAATTAAATTATAATGATACTGAAAATATCTTTACAAAGACCTAAACACAGAATCACACACTCTTAACACACCCACACACTTACACACCCACACACTTACACACCCACACACTTACACACCCACACTTGACACACCAATCAATCACACATACTGTACACATCTACTAACATTTGTCTCGCATACTTAATCTAGATATTAATTAAAATAAAAACTATAAAATGTCATACCTTACTACATTCTGTCAGCGCGCATAGTACATAATGTGTAAAATGAAAATGTAAAAGGGGTGGGATCCTGGTGTCCTGAAACACAGGCCACGAGCCTAACTTAGGCACCAGTCTCCCACAATATATACTCAACTGAATTATATGTCATTGTCAAATCTGACCGATGTAAAATAACATGTATATTGTGGTGAGAAAATAAAGTTTTATTATTATTATTATTATTATTTAGTTTTTAAGATGACACTAATGTGTACGTATTTATTGGCCTAAGTTTAATAGCATTATGTTTACTGCTTTGTTCTACTGAACATAAATATTACTGAGTAATATATGTTCCCTAAGTCATTATCTACAGGATGGGACCGTAATATAACCTATCTTGACGATCGGCTTCCGAGACAAAGTGCTCCAAAATCCTAACAATGTACAGATAAGTATATCGTTGACAATAAAGGTTAAAGAGTAAGATAGGGTAGTAGATGGTTATCCTAAAAGTATATCCTTATGGTGCTATTATCGATAAGTTTTTATGTAAACGTGGAAAACGTGGGTAGAAATTATGAACAGGTAACAAGCAGAAAACATACCTACGTAGACTTATCTTGAGATGAACTCACGAAATAGAAAAAACAGAATGACCGTTTATTTAAGATCCAGCTCTAAAATGGTATCTGGTACACTTGAAGCAATGGGTACAAGAAAATTGCATTAAGAAACATTAATTCAAAGTTGGAGTTATAAAAGGAAAATCTTAGGCACTGAACGAAATGAATGATGATGAAAGTTAATGTTTTTCAACATTACATTGATACATTAACAAATTGATAAAAAATCAATTCATAATCAGTGAACGAATCGTTCGGATACCACCAGGACAAAAAATGTAAAACAAAACACAAACAACATCCAACGCAGACAAAAACAGTTGAAACACACAATTACTCGAACGCGAAAGTGCAATGTACTGCAAAATAAATAAAAAAACCTTTGTGATGATCATCAATTGTTAGCTATTATGCCACGTACAGACATCACGAGGAATAAACAGCGGATGGTTTACCGCAGTGGTGGCCCAGTGGAATCGGCCCCGACTTACAAGATGTAGGTCGTGGGTTCGAACCCAGGCAGGCGCTTTACTTTGTGTAAATGATTTCATCACCACTGCTCTCAAAACGGTGAAGGAAAACATCGTGAGGAAACCGGCATGTCCTAGAACAAAAAATTCGAAGACATGTGACATCCACCAATCCGCACTGGGCCCGCTGGTAGATTACAGCCCATTCCCTCTCAAAGAGAGGAGGCCTGAGTCCCAGCAGTGGGAACATTATAGGCTGATTATGTTATGTTGTGTGGTTTACCACGTGTGTCTCAGAATGTATGGATGGGATCAACCCAGCCTATCGTAGTCCACTGCTGATCATAGGCCTCTCCCAAGCTGCGTCACAACACCTGGGCCTCCGTGTTCCACATCCAGTCTGTCCCAGCAACTTTTTGAAGGTCGTCAGTCCACCTAGCTTTGCGACGTTCCACGCTCAACTTGCCGATACATGGTCTTTACTCCAGGACTCGTTTGCTCCATCGGCCATTAGTCCTTCGACAAACATGGCCAGCTCACTGCCACTTTAGCTTGCTAACTCTGCAAACAATATCGATATTCAGTTCTTTTGCGGATAATGATGGGCGATGTGGCGATTCGTTGAACCTGTGGCGGCGCTTGTCTCACGCTGTCTGTACGCGGCTTAAGACGTTCAATACATGTGACGTGAAATTGAGACTTTCACTGCGGTAGCTGAAATATAATATGGCGACTGAGTTCGATGACTTTATGATGATAGATCTATGTAACAATTACCGTGGTTCTCAGAATCTTGATTATGATAACGTTCTTCGGCCATCTGGGGTTGTAATAATATAACTTTTAGTAAACATGCATTGGTCTGTCGCTACGACCAAGAGTTACAAGAATATAGGATTGTTAAACATTGGGATTATAACTTTTTCATAATTATGAACTTTTTACTTGAAAACATTATCTGTAGGTAATTTAATCCATGCATGGTAGGCAAGATTGTTTATAAACACAAGTTTAGCAACTTGTGTTTATATCAAACCAAGTACATCTTAATCATTTATTGATGCTTTATGTACAAAAATATTGCGAAGATGCCATTTGCTGTTAGTAGACTTACAGTTACATGTTTACTTAATGTGAAAACAGAAAATAATGAAATATTTAAGGCAGAATTTGAATAATTTTAATCTTCAGCAAAAACGATTTCATCAAGTTCTTTATTTGACGCCGTTATCATTGTTTGTTCTGTTATTGATTTTGCAGTGAGCCTGCAACTTCCACACGATACATGTCAGTTTAATATGAATGTGAATTGTAAAAACTACTCAGCTATTAATAGATACAATGACTAGCTAAATTATTAATGATTGATACACGAATGATTTCAGTCTTCAAAATGGCTTTTTTGTCATACTTTGAAAGTTGTTTGACCTGAATAACTGTTTTACTTATAGAACATCGTTTGCCATTTTAGATTGTTTTTTTATGTCTTATCATTTTTACGGTCCTAAATTTAAATAAATGTATTTAGCTTATCAGCAATGTGAAGGGTCCCGTAGTTATTATTAACGTTGATAAAGCAGCCATAGTAATACACGATCTGCACATTTGGTTCAAAAGATAAAAGCCCTTTGACAGATAGACGGATGGACAGTAAAGCAGCCCCGTTGGCACTCTTTGGGTATGGAACCCTAAAAATGGAGGAAGGCCTTTGTCCAGCCATGGGATACAGTGGGGTTATTACGTAACACACGCAATGCTAAATACATTTTGGCAGTGTAGCAGTATTTATTGCGTTATTTACGTTGTTAAACAGATGAATTTTTCAAACAATGTAGGTACTAGGAATTTACATGAATTATTTTTGTATTGTGATTGCAAGTGTGTTATACAACTCGGGTGCTGGATTTATTTTCCTAAAAAGATAACCTACACGTGTGCCGATCTATAAATATATACAGGGTTAGTTTTCAAAGACCAGCCAAATTTAAGGATGTGGTACAGACCATCAAACTGAACAACTCTCTCCATGGGACCAATATCATCATCGCGAAAAATTTATAAACTGTCCCATACAAAACTTCAATACCTACTCGACCCAAATGTATAGGACCGCTGATTTTTTTTTCGCGATTACGATATTGGTCCCAAGGAGAGAATTGTTCAGTCTGATGGTCTATACCACACCCTTAAATTTGGCTGGTCTTTGAAAAATAACCCTGTATATATGTGTAGCTAGTACGACCTTGGGTACTATTGTTTTTCTTTATGGACTGGAGAGCAACTAGATTCAACTTTCTGACTAACTGACCGATTTCTTGACAATTCAAAAGTGCCTTTAAATCGTTTAATTGAAATAAATGGTTTGTGTTTGAATTTGAGATACTGGCTAAGACATGAAAAATAGGAAATATTTTTTTTTTTTAAGTAGCAAATCACTCCTATACAACCACATGTTGCCTAAAAATAGTAAATCACAACCAAAATAAAGAAAATGGGCACGTCGAACACGAGGTGTCGTTCACAAAGGATCCCTTTGAGTGTTAGACGCGACGTAAATTGATCTACACATATCCGGGTTCTATTACTAAGGAAAATCAGGAAAAACCTGGAAAAACATGCGTCATCCTGAAATTTGCAAGATCTCGTCAAACAACGACGTTTGTGGGATGTGTTATGTGATGAAGGCAGCTTATTTACATAATTGTGTTTGCATAATGGAGTTTGATGCTGGTTTTAAAACTGGCAAGTAGGTACAGATAAGACTTTTTCAAAAAATTGCCGTGTGGTCTTGAGCTTATCTGTTGTGTGTCAGCTTTGATTCCTGGGTTTAGCGAAATTATATAATGATTGATATTATTCTTATTATGAGTCTATGTTACTTAAATTAAATGATTTGATTTTGATTTGACAATGTTTTGTATCCCACTAGGATTTTTCAGAAGCAGCCTGGGAACTTCAATTGTTCCAGATTATAGCAATAGGAAGGATCGCTTCCTATTACATAGGTTTTATATCATGACTGGAGAAATATGGGTATAGGATGGGTACAACCGCGCCCTTCGGGGCATACCGAAATTATATTATAGATATTTTCTTAGTTCCATCTTAGAGGTCACGTCACTAATTTACTTTGAAGGAAAAAAATGCGAGGTATTCTGGATAATGTTCAATCTATGTATGCAGTTCCTGCTGTTATTAAGTTATATAAAAAAAACTATTTACCAATGTCGTCAATAACATAAACTAAAAAATATCATTTTTTTATCAGATATTCATCAATTTCAATTTCATTTCCATGTACGTCGTTACCAATTTTTCAATGTTACCAATTTTTATTTAATTTTATCAAATATTAGCGCTTATTACTAAGTTATCTTAAGTTTTACCTATAAGTTACTATTGTACTGTAATTTCATTTTAAAGAATGTATTATGTCACTGTATCCAGTTTGGAAAATTGTTGTTAAACCTAACAAAACAAACAAAAAAAAAATCGCCATCCCACAAGGAAAATCTCTTACGCCATTTCCATAATGGCAACAATTTTGTGAAAATCTCGAGACGACTTGATCGTAACACGCGTCATTGCATCCAATTGTACTGCATTAGATGGTAAGAGACTGAAATTCGTTGACTTTTGTAACGACGTTCTTCATTATTCCCAAGAAATGTTTATTTTCTTAGAACTTCTTAGAATAGAATACAAAAAGTATTGTGTATAACTTCGATCCTCATCACCTTGCCCTTCACCTTGCCTAGCCTTATCCCTACTATGTCCAGATCAGCTTACAGTCTAACCAGAAGCAGCTGCTTACGAGTATTTTATATGGAGCAACTGCCTATCTGACCTCCACACGATAACATGATACGCCTTGTAAAGACTGGTTGTCAGACTTTCGAGCCTTAGCCCTTGATAAGCGTTCAAAATAAGTGTACTATTACTTTTGTTTTCTTACTAGAGCGTGGGCCGTGTTACTTCGGTGTCACTCATCCTGATAAATGATCGACACTTGGCACCCATGTTTACACGACATCGATAGATCATGTCTAAAGTAAGTATAACTGATGACAAGCTTTGTTGGCAGTTTACGAAATTGCAGACTTCGATCATAGGTATATTAGAATAAGTGTTAGCGTGTAAGATATATACGTAGCAAAAATGAACAATTACAATTTCAAAAATATTTAAATGTATGTTTTGAAACCAAATAATGAAAGGCAATCCCAGCTCCTATAGCAGAGGATGTCTTTCATTCTTTGGACCATTACAAAAAATTACGTTTTCAAATATCGCAATTGATGATTCAAAAGACAAAGGAATCAGCAGGATAATAGCGTAACACACTTACAATGGCAACGCCTTTCATTTTAACAGTCCAACAACATTCATTGCGTTATTTATTACGTTGTTGAGGTGCGCAGACGAATTTGTCACTAAGCAATGGATTAGGAGTTTCTTTCAAAATCCTTCTCCTGTGATTAAAAGTATATTTTCCAAATTAAGGTGCAAGCCTATACTATTAAAGTGTCAGACATCTATGCTGTCAGCACTATCAGTTCTCCACCAACAAACAAATAACAAGAAGACAAATAACTCTAAAGGGTTGAAAACGTTTAATCAGAAGTCAAAGTCACTTCGAGCGTGATACAACGTCTCGATAGAAGTCGAGCTATTTTTGAACTGACGGGAGATCGACTGAAATTAACGTGCTTAGAACAACGGGGATCCTAAAGGATTTAGTGACATTCGACAGACTTAATTTGTAGAAGGAACGCCATTCTAAGAAATAATTATGAAGCAGATGCCTTCATAATAATGAAGTTGATGAATATAAAATACAAATGATGGAACTTTAAGAATAAGTCTTGCCGTAGATACAAAGAGTGTCTGTCATTGGTTTCAACTCAAAGTCAATCCGAGCATGAAACAAGACGTCGAGATAGAAGGCGAGCTATTGTTGAAATGACGTGATACTACTGACAGTAAACCGAGTGGAAAAGTACGTGCTCAGAACAAAGAAGGTTCTAAAGGATTTAGTGATATTAGACATATTTGACAGTAGATATTAAATAAAATGATGAAGGTATGAAGTAGAAAATAGCTGCAGAAGTCCAAAATAAAAAAATTGTTCCTAGAATTTTAAACGACCATAGTTAAAGTGTGTAAGGTGATGACAAAAATAAGTTACATGGGAATTATACAATTTGTATCCAACTAATTAAATAAAACACTACTAAACTATAAAGAAAAGACTAAAATCAAAAAAATAACATCACCTCTCTTATCGATGTTGTCGAAAAATAATCTAAAATAGTACCTACATTAAATAAATCTCTATCCAAAGCCTATCCGTGTGTGAAACAGACGCATTGAAGTCTGGCCAACTACGTCGAACGGACGTGATTCATATCAGCTAAAACGGGTCGTACGTGCTTTTGGAAGACGAGGATTCTACGCATTTTATTCATAAGACGTGGGAGGCAGACATGTTGTGGAGATTCTGATTCATGAAACTTAATAACATCTGTTCATACATGAAATATTTTAATATATACACCTATTTAGGTGGTAAAGAAGCCATAGAAACGTTTTTTTTTTAAATCCAAGTATATTAATTTAAAATTAAATAGTTTAAACTTACTTCAATGACATGATAAACACTGACTCCTTCTTATTTTTAACATCCATTATGCTAGTTTCTTCGCAGCATTAACTGTCAATTAATATTGCTTCTTTTAAATTTTCCGTAGAATTCAAATATAATTTTCCGTAAAACACTCTTTTGACCTTAAAATAGTCAAAATGACCTCAGCAAAGACATTTTAAAACTTCAGTGTAAAAAATAAAATATTATTAACAGTGACTCGCGTTACTGATAATTTAGTTTTCTACGAAAAAAAAAACACTAGCAAAGACCGCAAAAAGGCCCAAGTGAACTTTGAACATTTTCTATACTTAATTGAATAACCCTTATCAAATTCAGGTAACTATTAAAACTTTAACTAATCTACCCGCAGGTCAAATAATTAACCTCTTAACAGGTGTCAATTTAGTAAACATTAATTGATTACACGGTTTCATAATAGATTAGTTAGAGCATAAACGAGAGTTTAGTTGGTAATGGCAGGGTTATGTCTACTTATTATATAGATTTGGATCGGTCAGAGTGTTTGACAGTGTTTTGTTTACACTTTTCTCAAAAGACTATTTCAATCTGCGACTTTGAGTTTAAACAAAAATCAAAACAATTAGAAATATCTATATTATTATCAGACTACTCTTCAGCAGCATGCTATGATTGACTATCATCATTATCATTCTTAGTCTTTGTCAGTCCTTCACGAGTACATAATACGGGTCCTCCTGTAATTTTGTCTTCCTTTTTTGTACCAACCGTGTTCATTAGTTTTAATTAATGTAAATACCTAATAGAACATTGTAAAATTATAATTAATTTGCTCTGGCCTGTGGTTTTCTCCGCATACTCGACTAACCGATTCAACTCGCAATTTGACACACTGTGGTGTTAAATGTCATTATATACTTTTTTAGAACACTTTTACCTTTATGCAGTAGGTTGTCTGTAGGTTAGGCATTTACGAATCTGATTAATAGATCAAGGCAGAAGATAATGTATGAAGTAGGTAAATCAATTGCATGCAAACTGCAGGCTGCACTTCACAAATTTGACTTGCAGATTAAATGGCACCTCATCTACATTCGAATTGTAAACCAAATCCATGTTTGGATCTGTACTGGCACATGCCATTCGTACAACCGACACAGCTTGTCACGAATAACTTTGTACAGCTAATAATAATATCAAAGCTTGTAATCTCCACGATGTACCAAAAATATTGTTCCAAAGAAGACAATATCATTTTAATCTATACTCAAACGAAAACAGAAAATAAAAATAAAAGAGCATCAGGAAATGATACTGTTTTAAATGGCATTACACTTTCTAGTACCAGTGCCGAAGAATTGAGGTTTAAAAACTGGATCACATGTAATGATAGAAATTGTGAGGTTTATGTATTAAAAATTGGTGATTTTGTCAATGTTTTTTTTACTGTCTATGGTAATTGTGTTTTGAGAATATTAGAGATTATTTTTAAATGTTTTTGTGCAAAACCTTCAGTAAAAAACTTAAAGCATTAGAACTTATTATTAAACGCAGATTTTTAATAATAAGTTCTAGAAAAGTCATATCAGTATCCCTTTACTACCTTTAATAGGTCCATTTTCGTTTAGCAAGCCTTCAAGGACTGTCAAACAATGATTTTTGTCAAAGCTTCAAAAACCACTTAAAAATAATACTCTGCATTAACACCCATTCTCTCTTTCATTGATAATATTAAAAATATAGTGACATACTAAAACATAAAATACAATCACAATAATACATTTGAAATCTTAGAACATAAACTCTCCAATTGACCCAAACCATTTCGGTTCTCACAAACATCTTCTCATCTACATACTTAACTACTGACATTAATATGGTCCCACATCTATCCTAAATTCTACCCATTCTGTTGGACCAATGTTAGTTTAACCTAACTGAACATAACATGATTAATTCATATTACTGTTATCTAGAACTAGGATTTCAAGATTATTGCATGACCTTTGTTTTGGGTGAACACATAGTGCTTCATTAGATATGACTTGTCAAGCTGTAAACTAGAGTTCATAAGGATTTATTTTATTAGTTTTGTTAATTGTACTAAAGCGCACGTACCTACTACTGTCACTAGTAGGATAGACAATTGTGTTGTTAAATCAGTAATGTTCGTAGGTAATATTTCGATGTACGGAATAGCCGTATAAATGTCTTATGATATCGATGAAAAACCAAATTGCAAAGTTCCATTATCATTAGGTACAACAAAAAGATGTTTACTCTTGACATAAGAAAATACCTCAACGATCACTGTCCCACGCTGCCACCATTTAATTTTGTTTGATATTAAAATCTACGAAGAGATACCATGTCGTAATTAAATGAGGAATAAATTAAATCTACAGTATGTTAAGGACTAGGGGTTCAATCAAGAGCGATAGATAACAATACGCTTCAATTACTTGTATCAATAACAAACTCGCTTATTAAACATTAACTAAATTATCAATGAAACACCCAGAGGGCGTTTACATCAATGTGCAATCAAGACATATGTCAAATTGATAATTGGTTAATCAATTTATAATTAGATAACATTGACAATGCCATCAATGAACGGAGTAATGTGAGTGAGATTTCAATCTAGCAAATGGGAAAATTATAATAATATATGTATACGGAATAGTAATACAGATATGGATGCCAGTACCGCATAATTAAATAACAATAACTTAGAAATATATGTCTTAGGAATTATGTCAAGAGAATGGGCAGCAATGCTCTTGTGTATTGTCACTAACATCTTGAATGAATCACCATTGAATTCTAGCTATAGCTTGGATTAACCGTTCATTGTAGAAATGCTTCCTTACACACACCATATATATAAATCTGCCCCTGCCTTTTTCAAGTAAGCCCTATACCAAGAATCATAAAGTTGATAAAAGCCAAGGAAAATATATACCTATTTTCCTTATCTCAAAGAGTTTGCAGAATCCTTCTTACAAAAGTATTTTTGAAAAATATTACCATAAGAAAATAAAGGCAATAATTATAACGGGCTATCAAAAGTTAATTTATATGTAAAATAAATACCGAACACGAATTTACTAAGAAAAAAAGCTAGCGAAGCTTAGGTCTATATTTGCAAAGTTATCGATACTTAAGTAAAAACTACCCTATAGAACAGTTAGAACATTGTATCTGGCACTGGCCGACTCCGTAATTGATTACGGCCTTAGTAGCTACGGGCGTACATACAAGACTTACGTCGAAGACATTTACAAGATACAGTTACGCATTTTAAAAACGATTGTACCCACACGAATAAAACATGAATTCCATGATAATGACACGGGCTTATTTAAGCACTGCCAAATTGTAAATGTCTTTGACAAGGTACGTTTACGTGTTATAAGTGAGGATAACTATAATTTAATTAATATTCGTAAATACGAAAGACTAAAGTCATTGCGTTGTTTGACCTACCTACCCACATTTATCGTACCTAAGTCTAAGAATGTTTATGGAGCGCGGACGTGGGAATGCATGCTACCAGTGTATATGAACGAGTTACCTATAGAAATATGCAATGTTATAAATGAGAAGAACTGCTCAAAGGTATTAAAAAAATACTTTCTAGATTGCAGTGCGATCTAGGAAAAATATCTATGTACTAATTGAATGATGTAATATGTAGTGGCACCGAGTTGCCGTGTCTGGCCATACCACTGTTAAACCCGCGATGGTTTGTGTGGTATGTTTATAATTTAAAAATATACTATAAACTTTGTCGTTTTGATTAATAAACCAAAAAAAAAACAAAAAAAAAAACTAAGAAAAAGGGTAATAATAAATGAATGTTGATAATAGAAAGTTACAAAGGAAGGATGAGACGGTAGTATCGTAAGGAAACCGGTGCCAAGTGGGCCGTAGTATAAATACTTCGGTGGCTACACTGACAGATTCGCGAAGCGAGTGGAAAACGCCCTTCTCCTTGTTAAGGTGTGGTCGAACTTGCACTTGTATTTTTAGAGAAAGATATTTTATAAGTTTGTGCTTGGTTTTGTATGAGTCATTTATTAAGAAAATTTGTATCAAGAATTCCACATTTAAGTTTCAAGAAGTTGAGCTCTGTATATTCGAAGTTATTCAAATTAATTTATTGGAAACATGATCAAACGCAAGCTACACATCCATCAACCTCCATTGAACCCACGTGGTTGATTACGGCCCATTCCTCTCACAGAAAAGAGACCTGAGTCCCAAAAGTGTAAAAATCCTACGCTTTAATTACTCGTATATTCATGAGTTTTATGAACAAGCCCAAACTGAATTGCGAAACATTATTTACGGTTACAGAGATGCTTTAATCTGGAGAACAACTGCTAATTAATTAGTAGGCTGTTGTACGGAAGCACAACATAGGGATTTAGCGAGTTTCCTACACGTACACTCATTTGTAAATACCACCTCCGAAACTTCCTATAAACTAATCCATTATTTTGAATATCATTTCCATATTTCTCAGCTTCCCACCAGTTTCAAATTCTACTCATCTAAAAACTGTGCTAACGTGTTGAATAGCAACCTGCGTAGTCATAAAAACCGAATCAATTTCCTTTGATACTTGAGACAGAGAAAACACGGAGTGAAACTTCTTTGAACAGTCAACCAAACAAGGAAAGTGATATGAGTAAACCAAAGTAGGCTCCTCCAGTATAGTCATGACTAAGTCATTAATTCTGCTGAGAGATGTTTAATCATCAACTTTTCTGTGAGGTTAGTAGGTAACCACGCACAAATATGAACTAAAGAATTTTGGAAATTACGTTTATAAATAAATCATGATCTTTTTTTTTCGAAAGCAATGTTTGATTCAAGGTTAAGTAGTCTTACCTTTCTGTTCCGGTTGAACTTAGAGATTTGAAGTAAATTTATAGATTTCAGAAAAGTAAATGTTGCCAATCTTTCTATTACAAAAACCGTTTTAAATGTAGTTGCTGGGAAAAAAGAAAAGGTCGGGAAGGTCTCATGTCTCACTATGGTTACATATTTCGCAGTTTAGGTTAACTGGATGCGGTTACAAAAAAATACTTTTATAAAAAAATACTGGAAATAATATAAGGTGTAATAGAATAAACGCAAGACCTGAAAGTAGTTTGTTTAGAATCGGTTTCTGAATTGATTTCCTTAATTTACGTCATTATTAAATTAGAACCACCACTTGATAAGTTAATAAAATCATTAAATTAAGAAAATTTAAGCTTTATCTCAGAGCAATAAAACCTACTTAAATGCACGACCAAATTTACGTTTTTTTACCGTTTTACGTTTAGTCAGGACAACTATTTTATGAAATATAAATGACATGGTTTGGTTTAACTAAATTAAATTACAGATGATATTTTAGAAATAAAATGTAATATTCTATTTGGCGCGACTGACGTTTATTCTGTTATATAATAATAATAATATCATTTATTGTCAGATCAGTACAATCCATATTACGTATATATGTTCTATATACTTATCTTGCAGTATCCCCAACCATATTACAATTCGGAACAGAACATCTTACTTGTTTTGAATACACGGGCTGGCACACTTTTGATCAAGTGGTTTGTTGTCCATTCCTTATTGGGGTTTTTTGGCATCCCTCTCGATCTCATCTTTGGGTTTAGCCAAATACCGTTGTTTGCATTTTTGGGCGTTTCATCTTTTATGTTGATGTTCTTTTCTGATTTGAATGAGTAGTATTTAACTAAAGCTATATTAGTACCTGAATGACTTGTGTCACCACTTCGACTAATGTAACATTTTTTAATTATATATGAACCGGTCAATGTGAAACAGGCCTTAGCATAGTCTCTTGTAAGTTCATAGTTTAGTTCTAAGATTTAATGACTATGCTTATGTTATTATTAAATAAATTCGTTCATAATTAGCTTTATACAACTAGTAATTTGTATGTGCTGCATATGAATACTTGATTATGAGTATATTACTAATTATCCTAGGATGTTGCTGACAGCCACACTAGTATTCATAAATGCGAGATTACACAAATTTTCTAATTCTTGTTACATTCTACTGATGTGTAATTTATTTACCGCTGTCAAACATATGTGACCAAAATGTGAAATGCTTCCGGAGAAAGTATGTGAGGCGCGGTCGAAAAAAACCTCTGTTTTGGTGAAAGAATATAATAATGATTAATGGTTTTATTTTATTGCTTAGTCATTTCAATGTCAAGGTTTTATTTTAATGAGTTCTTGTTTTTATGCTAACCAACTAGAAGTGCTGATGAAATTATCGTTTGGTATAAACAACTTTTATTCTCTGAATTATGAAATTAAAATATTTATTTAAAACCATTAATATAAGAATAATATCATCGACATACATAACTCAAATATTAATTGGACAAATTCTGTATCGATAAGTTAATGAAATCAGGTATAAAAGTCCAAACACCGTCTGATATACCGTTCAATTAAATCCAAGTAATGTACTCATAGTTATAGAGTTCAACAAAGATGTTCACCTCATATTGATAGTATCCGCTGAGTGTGTCTATAAAACTTTATAATTATAATTTGCGACAAGTCTAATATGAAATATTACCTGTCTCCTAACAGGTCTCTTCGTATCTAGTATTAATTATAGGTGTCTGATACTGCATGGATAGGTATGTGTATGTGCAGGCCACTGTGTTTGTAGGTAACACACACGTTTTCATAACACAACGATATTTGAGGCATTTTTTAATGAAATACGCTTCAACAAAAAAATTCAGATACCAATGTGACTTTCATCATGAGGTAACCTGGATTTATAGTCAATAAATAAACTCAATATTGGTAAGTCTGAAATCGCCATTTCCCCTTGAGCAAGAGTTGTGATCAATGCTCTTGCATTCTCTGTATCTCATTATGTCATCTTTACCATGATTCAAGTATCTTTAATATTGAACTGGCGTAGTGGACAACAGAATAAGAGGCTAGTTTATTCTGGTTTTGTTGCCAACAAAACCAGAAGACGTGCGGCCTACTGTAGCCACTGCTCATCACAATCTTGCTTAAGTAAAACACTACAATTACTTCAAACGAAAAGTGAGTAACTATTCTCACAGCACCAGGTCAGCGGGTTAATGACCAGCTCGACACTGGCTAAGAACTTCAACTACGAATGATATAATTGTTCTAAAAGTATAGAGTGACAACTGTTGATTATGCGACGCCTATCAAAAGAGTCAACCGAGTAAATCGAGTGCTTTTGCTTCGTTACTAATTGTCGAAATTTAACTATAAACAATTGCCTGTTTTTTTTTTATATTGACTAAATTTTAATATGAAGAAATGATGACTTTTTTATGAAATCCTTTTATTTTTCTGCTCTAGGTCATCTGTTTTTGGAAAAGGCGCACTTTGATTGTTTGATGATTACAAAGACTTTTTAAAAAACAAACAAAACATAATCATCTCAAAATGATAAATTCTAACAAAGACCCATCCTATCTTATTACAAAATAAGGTTTTCCTTTCAGACCCAGTTTTAAACCATGACATGAGAGAAAAAAAAATATTTGAGTTAGGTTAGAAATAGAGCCATTTTCGAATTTAGAAGTTCGAAACTAAGGTAAAGTTCTTTATCACGAAACTGACAACTTATTACCGGACTAATAGTTGTTAGTTTTATATTAAAAAAACTATAATAAAATTACAGTTACGCACTTATTACATGAAAATTGTTCGGTGGTTTAAACCATACAAAAAGAAACCGTTGTGTGAATAAGAGACAAATAGTCCATTGGACACAAACAAACTCTCTATCTATATCGTTATCTATCAATCTAGTTTATAAGTACCATCGCAGATTGATGGCACTGCAGTCACGAGTAACGAACATATCGGAGTATCGAATGGCCGTCGCTCGGTGGCAGAGTGTTACGGAACTGATATGGATGACTTTTTGTTAGTGATGCCTAGCTCCTAAACTATGGAATGGATTTTCGAATGGAAATGTTGGTAGATGGACGTGTTTTTAAAATGGAAAATGCTACGTAGTTTTTGTTTTTAATTGAGTTGATGATTGATAGTGGTGGAAGAAGAAGAAGACAAGACTCTTACCTACCTGCATTTAGGAATTAACAAACATAATATAACATCATGCCTGTATTCCCCGAAGGGTTAGGCAGAGGTGTACCTATAGCATACCCACATTTCGCCAGTTATATTTAAGTCCCATGTAATAAGGGGGCGAGCCTATTGCCATCAACCGGGCACAAATTCAGACTCCGGGCTGCTAACGAGAAATTCCAGATGGATAAACTCAATAACACTTTGCCCGACCCGGGAATCGAACCCAGGACCTCATGCTCAGCAGTAGCGCTTGCGACCACTAGAACAGCGAGGCAGTCATTAAGTATTTGGAATTAAGTTTCTTTTAAGAAACGCCATTTTTTATAACTCTGTTTTAGTAAAAATATTACTGAGGGCTATGTTAGTCTAAAGTCAAATGTTCTGAAATTAATAATAAAATCAGTTGTAAAAATAAATAAATTTCAATAATTTAGTTAGATATAAATCTTAAAGTATTTATTAATAGAAATACAATTTAAATATGGCTGTCTAGAAAAAACTAAATGAAATCAGTGAATATAATTAGAAAACTTCAAACAGAAGATTGAATAAGAAATACATAGATTTGTAGAAATCTAGTAATTCATAAACCTAAAAATACCTACATAAATTAATATTTTGATTTCAACGATTTAGTCACAGTATTTCATGGTCAGTATTATATTATCTATCATTATAATAAAATTCCCGGATCGGGCAAAGTGTTATTGGGTTTTCCATCTGGAATTTCTCAGTAGCAGCCCGGAGTCTGGATTTGTGCCCGGTTGATGGCAATAGGCTCGCCCCCTATTATATGGGGCTTAAACTTATCTGGCAAAATGTGGTTGCACTATAGGTGCACTTCTGCTTAACCCTTCGGGAAATACAGGCGTGACGTTATGTTATTATGTTACTATAAGTGAAATAAGTATGTACTAAGTATGTAGGATGCATCAGAACAGATGGGCCAGAGTCATCATGCAGTGGGAACCAGAAGACTGTTGTCGTCGCCGAGGGTGGCCTAGGAAACGCCGGGGTGATGACTAGAGATCAGATATTCGACTCGGACGTGGGCTTATATAGAATGCTCTTTTGTATCGAAAAAATCTTAACTTTAACTAACAAATAACACCCCTCCTCTTACACCCTACATACATATATTCCGTTTATCGGGGGTTAAGCATTTTGTTTTTCTTTTAAATGAATATTTTTTTAGAAGTCGTTTTCATACTATACACCAGACTAGTTATGAATTCCTGGTGTTCCTGGCATCCTGAATTTTATTTTACAAAATAAATGTTTTAGGAAACCACTTCCATACTTTCATAGCTAAAAAATTACTTTAGGTAAATATGCATCCGAATATCCGATCTCTGGTGATGACTTGGAGGCGTTTATGTGAGATTGGTCAGAGAAGGCAACACACAGGGAAGATTGGAAAGCTGTGGGGGCAACTTTGCGTAGCAGTGTGACAATACAGGTTTGCCATTGGTGGAGCCATTTTATTTAATTATTATGAAAATCAAAACATTTCTGTGCGCTGTTCTCTCGAAGTTTCTCATTAATAAGTGTGTTAATTTCTAAACATATTTGCATAGAATTTATGTCGACTAAGGTTTTTATTTGTTTAAAATAGTTTTAGTTTAAAAATGAATAATTTATTAAGTTCCACTCGGGTGACCTAGTAGGCCGAATAATGAATGATGATAAAGGTACTTTATATCATTGCTAACATGAATAGTTTTTATTTCAAGTAAAGATGAGTATGTATGTAGGTTCTTTTAAGAGTCGCACTGCATATTTACCAAATTATTATTAAATTCAGATCTATAGTTTATTAGCTGCAGACAACCAACAAAAAAAAATCAAAGTAGGTAATTCAAAGCAACAGTTTGATGTTATAGAAAAAAAGGAGACTGTTTTGAAGCACAATATTTTTGATACTAACAAAACAAGGTTAATCTTTAGATCATGTCTAAATCATCGAGCTTCTTTTTGCATTGCGAACCTTATTCAAACAGACTTTAACACAAAATTGACAACTTAGACTCGGGTTTAAAATCAGTTTTTGCATTTAGAGCTTCTCAATTGTCGGAATAAAGTTCTAAATTCAAAAATGGCTCGATGGTTTAAACAAGCGTGTAAGGTTACGTCTCGTTTTTTAATAAATAAGACGGAAAAATAGCCGTATTAATAATATTGCGGAACCTAATATTAGTCTCCATACTATAAGAGTTATGTTCTTCTACATAAAAGGATTCAATAGTTTGAAAGTCAAATGCTTGACTATTCTTATTTGTAATTAGATGACAAAAAAAAAAATACTTTGCATACAATTTAAAAAAAACGAAGTAATTTTTTGTTAACATTCTACGTTCTCAATTTTTTGCATAAATTTCCAAAAACATTTTTTATTTTAGTTTACTTAAAAAATTTGATAAAGTACCTACAGTAATGTGCAACATTGATCATCAAACTGCGACAGAATGAGGTTGGATAGTAAAAAAAGTCTGACTTTTTGTAAAAAGAAAAAAATGTAGGATAAGTAAACAACTCAACAAATCATCTTAATTCGAGAGCCATTTCCTGCCACATACAGAAAAACGAAAAAAAATACTAATATAAGAAGTTTTTATATAAAGCGAAATCAAAATCTGCTTTCTAAAACTAAAAAAAAGGCGTAGGTATTCAATTATAATTTTGCTTTCATTTTGTGTGTCGACCACGTTATCGTATCCTGAATATTTTTGAGAAACGTACTTACATTAAAAAAATCAGAACGTCGTTAGTAGATGAGGTTGTAACTTTCATCGGGTTTTTATTTAGGAAGATGATAGACAAAAAAGATAGACTGACCGCTCAAAAATTAGCACTAGTTACGAATACTTTTCTCGATGAAAGAAGTAGCTTATAATTTCGTTCTTAACCTCGCCATTTTTCGACCTTTTTTGGACTGGAAAGGCCAAGTTCGGTAATCTGTGTTAGTTACTAATTGCTCCGTTAACCATTTGGACGTAGGTACTGTTTCAATTTGCAAAACAGTTGAAGTGACAACCGTAAAAAAGTTCAAAAGGATATTTTAATTACTTGAATAACAGAGCTTGGTGAACTTGACTCCAAGGCCCCAAAATTGGTGATTTGATTATCCAAACCAACGGATTTTCAGCATTTGGTTCACAGTTTGTTGTAATGTGAGATAAAATCAAATTGTCTGCCCTTAAACCAGATTTCCTCTAACACCATTAGTAGAAATGAGAATAAATAGTAGATACATAAATCTCTATTTGCCCAAGATGAAACCAACGAACAGACAATTGAGAAATGGAGAAAACTCGAACCGAATCAAAATCGACTGATTAATCTCAATCATCCACGCTTCTGTTAAAACAAACGTTTTTGAGGCTAATACTTAATTAAGTTTGAATAAGCAATAGGCAGTGGATATCTGTAGACTAAATCAACAGAGTGTTTTAAAGTTATGGCTATCTCATGTAACGTTGTCGATATTATAAGCAGAATCTTTCATAATTATGGATAGGTACAGTTGAATAAAATATTTTGTAAAAGAAGGTATCAAATATGAAAGAAACTGTTGTCACTGAAGACCTATAAGCTCGTACAAAAACAAAAGCCCTTCCATTAATGAAAGGATTATCTTTTAGTTTCTTTAATTAGTTTATTTATATACTTTATGGTTTTTGACGACGACCAGCACGACTAATCGTGTAGAGTCTTTTTTCACCAGAATAAGTAAGTTTTCAAGAACAAAAGCAACACAGCTCATGAATGTTTCTACCTTAAATAAATATTACGCTAACATAAACTCTCGCCAAATTCTTTACTGACAAGGCTAACAACAAATAACTAATAAGCATAGCACTGCGGTTAGTTATAAAAAACCTTTAAATATTGACTTGTCCCTAATCGTCGGCCTCAACACAACCGGTTACTCTGCTGACCCCTTTTACGTTAATGGATTGATAAACAGCTGATAGTTTCTCTTTCATTGCCATATCACCGTGAAAATTATTGCATGTAGGTAAATATCTGCATAACAAGATCTGATAAACCACAATAACGCAGACTTGAAGAATATATTACCTGCTTTGGAATAAAGCGATAAAAGTAATGGAAACAAAAACGACAATGGAAGTATACAATAGCGTGTAACTCATATTAATGCACCTGATATAAAGTTCATAATTCTGTTTAGGAATGTTGTTGATGAAAATAACGTTGCGTTTTGTTTTTATTAGTTTTCTCCTCGAGAATGGACAGCTTATAATTCAAGAATAAGAAGTGAAATAATAAGTGAACATTAGAGAGGCAATTGGGCAAGTTTTTGACATTGTTTGTCGTATATATAATATTTTGAACGTTTGTAATAACGTGAATTGGCTTTCTGAACACTTTAAATTCTTTTATGATAGATAGTATTGAAACAGCGTTTAACGAGTTCCAACAAAATTAGAGAAGACTTAAACAATAACATAGCAAAATAAAACAATGATGATTATTATTAAGACCAAAAAACTCAGAAACCAAAAAATTGAATATATGTGACATCCACCAGCCTACACTGGGCCTGCGTGGCATAACGGCCGGCTCCTTTTCATACAGACGAAGACTGTGTCCCAGCAGTTGGACAATATCGATTATGTTGGTGTACGACGAGAAAGACTTGAACTATAACGAAAATATTGATTAAACATCAATTCCCATCAGAATCTTAAACTTAGGTATACTGAAGAAGACAAATTAGAAGTTAAATGACTACAACGTCCATTTAAACGCCTCGTGAATCGTGAGGGAAATTAAACATGAAACAGTTTTAGCACTAGTGCGAGCGCAAAAACTACGTAGAAAGTATTAACTGATCATTATACCGTGCAATTCTGAGAAGGTAACTAAGAGAAAGAGTTATTGCATGTAGATAAGGATGATTCGTCGAAAGGTTAGGCAAAGGGATACCTATAGTAAACCCACATTTCGATGTTTAAGTCCTATGTCATAGAGAACCAGCCTATTGCCATCAACAGAGCACATATCAGACTCCGTGTTGCTACTGAGAAATTCCAGATGGAAAAAACCCAATAACATTGCCTGACCTGGGATTTGAACCCAGGACCTGACGCTTATGTAGCGCTGGCGACTGCTTGACCAACGAAGGACTCATTACAAATTCCTTTATTTATTAAAGACTTAACTATAACAGTTCTTACAATCATTGATATTATATTAAATATGCTTACAGAATAGAAGTAACATTTATTAAGAGAATCATTCTACCTTTTTAATAGGCTTGCTTCCATAATTAATGGCGTTTAAATATAGCAATTGTGGGTATATTATACGACGCAGTCTAACCTTTTGGGAATAAACACATGATTTGATGCTGTATTTCTTTTTCTGGATCTATGTGCATTCTATTAATAAGTACGAAGGTATATTTTCATTATAGTATTAACATTTTTACCATAGTTTACATCATCGTCTGTTTCCTGTAGGTACACCGAACTATGTGAGAAGTGGATTGACCTCAATTTTAACATCAGTAACGTCATCAAGGATATCAAATTCCTTTTTAAATTTATTTTATTACGTACCGTTGACATGCTTTATATTTGCTTTACATATCGAGCAAGGGAAAGTATCACAATACATGCAAACTTTCTTAGCCAATAGGCGATAGCTTTACTTACAGCGTATATCTCTAGAAAAAAGTGGATTCTCTAGTTGAAAGCTGGAGGAAAACAGTTGACGTGGGCACGTGTGATATTTTTTGGTGTAAATGGACTAGAAAACTGGTTATAACTGGTGAATAGGATGTTGTCCATATTCATATTGGCGATGAGTTGGTTTGCCTAGTTATGGTGGCTAACTTTTTGACGTATATAAAAAATAAGTTTTGGTAATGGTTGATGAAAGTGGTTCAATAAAAATTGTAATAAGATAATAAATTTTTAATTGTTAGCTAGATTATAAATTCAGCTACGGTTTCTAACGAACCGAGAGGAAATAGAGAACCAAAAAGAACAACAATACATTCTAAAAAACCAAAAAAAGAGTACTCACAATAAAGAAACTCCGCAGAAACATGTCGGAACTATCACCGGAAAAAATCCAATCGTGTAAAAGTGAAATTTCGCGAACAGTTCTTTTGGCACGTGTGTTTCACAAAAACCTGTTAATTTTAACACATTTACACAGAGTTCCACTATATCACAAATTGCACTTGGTTGGTTTTCGGTGCGTGACGACGCGTAATCCGTCTGAATCGCCACCGGCCACTGGAAACACAGAACCTCTCCCTACTCTCACGCACCTTGTCAAAATCGTAGGTCAATGTTACTGTCAACTTTCGATATACATAAGTCGGTTTTTTTTTATTATTTTTCGATATTCCGAAGCAGAAACGAGTTTTCCGTTCGGGTTTGCGATGGTGAATGGATCTTTCTTGCATGTTCTATCCCTTTCTTGCGCGGACGCCGATGCGGTACCATTGTTTTTCTGAGTGAGAGCCGTTCGAGATTTATTCGAAAGTTCTTCGTTGACATTAATTATGAGATACGCTCAATTTGAGGATATGATATGTTATTTTGTAGTTTAATTATGTCATTTTCGTTTCAAGCAACTTGGTTTATTATAATGTTTTGTTCAGCTTTTAGATTTTGAAAAATATGATGTTTTATTTGACAACATTAGGCATAAAACTAATAGCTGCATTTAGTTTATTATTGATATTTTGAATGTATGATTTTTTGTTATTTCTGGGTTGGTTTGGGGACTGGATATATACAATTAAAAGGAACTACATGACTTGATTGTTGAAATTAAGTAGCTTAACTGTAGAAGAAATATTAATGATAAAAATTTAACCTTTTTTTAGGTTTTCTTTTTCTTAATTCTGAAAACTTATACACTTGCGATATTCTGCCGTTTTTGATAATTCTATCGAAAACTATAAAATGTTACTTACTACGAATACATTCATCGATGTAGGGTATAGCGTATAACGAAGACAGGCGATTTTCTATTCACGATAAACACACACGATTACCAGTCGACAATCATTCGTAGCCCTGTTAGGTCACAGCAGGTGAACGCTCTTGACCGATTGGCGCACAACTGGTCATCGTGACTACATCTAGTAGAAAGCTGCAGAAGTGCAAGTCTAGTTTGTGCCCATACAGGGTAAAAATCGTAAATTAAAAAACCAAAAACTTTTTTACAAAAAATTAAAAACCGATTTCATAAAAAAAACATTAAGTAAAAAATAACTTTAATTTCGGAAGTCAATGTCTTTGATTTTGTATTTTCGTTTTTGGCCACCGACTTCCGAAATTAAATTTATTTTTCACGTCGTTTAGTGTTTTTTTTGGAAGTCGGTTGTTTTTTTTGTGTATAAACTTTTTATTTTTCACTTTTTTGTTGTGGTACCTACCCCACAGAAATTCGTATACCACTACTTGCTATTTAAATAACAGTGTCAGGAAATTATTAAAACATCAATATTTAAAACTAAGTGGAAAAATACGCAGTATTAAGGATAACTCAAAAACTGCTGGTCAGAACTTGATCTTATGAGACCACATGTGAAGCACCAGCTTTCAAGTAAGAAAATAATCATCCAAATCGGTTCACCTAGACAAAAGTTCTGAGATAACAGGCAAAAAAAAAAAACCTTATAGTCGAACCTCATCGTTTTTTTGAAGTCGGTTAATAATAAGACTTCTGTATTATCCTTCCATGGTAATTATGTCTGACCAAAAATAGCTTAATTCACACAATATTATACAAGTTTTGTCAACTTTCTTCACTTTCTTCTGATTGTGTAAGTTAGACCAAAAACAATTTATCTTCACGGCGCGGCGGACTGCTTGGATTGATAAGTTAACGACATATTTGGGTGACAACGATTACTCTTGAGACATATTAATGAGACAATTTGTAGAGGATCTCGTTGGTAGGTGGAAAAGTAATTGGCATCCATCCGGCGAAGTTTGCTGGAAGCTGGATGAAAGTGGCCGAGGATTGTGATAAAAGGTTTATGAGGTCCATCTGCCTAACCTTTTCCCAACTATGTTGGAGTCGGCTTCCAGTCTGACCATATGCAACTGAATACCAGTATTTTACATGGAGCAACTGCTTATCTGACCTCAACCATCCAGTTCCTGGGTAATACGATACCCTTTGGCAAGACTGACTGTCAGACTTTCGGGCTTCTGATGACGAATGATGGTCGGGACCAACAGCTTAACGTACTTTCCGGGGCACGGAGGGGTCTTGGTATGTAAAGATGGTCATCCACCCACGGACCAAGTGCGACAAGCGTAACTTAACCTGATCGATCGACCCGTGTGGCTGTTATTACTTAGCCACGAGCCCTTCCACTGGACTGCAATGGGCACATGATGAATTAAATGGTGAGGGTGCTCCAGAGTCTTCATTTTATATTTTTTTCTTCCCTGCGTTTTGTAAACATGTAACTTCAATATGATACCCAAGGAGGAACAAGACTTGGTCTATTTTAAGGATACACTTACCCTGAATAACAGACTCAGGCCTCCTCTCTTTAATGGAAGTAGGCCGTAATCAACCATATGGACCCAATAAAGGTTGGCGGATGTCACAAATTAATGCCTTTGAATATCTGGCTCTAGGACTTGTCAGTTTACTCACGATGTTTCAAGAGCACGATAATATTATGGTCTTGAAAGTCGCTAATGTACAAGGTAATTTTTCCTTGTCTTCGTTACTTGTTATTGAAGTGAAAACTCCGCTCGTACGCACAATTTGATATATTAGTGACTACACTCTAATGAGTTGCGTGGTGACAATTTTCATTCAAACAATATTACAACGTTTTGTAACTTTCTTCCACTTTCTTTTGTTTTTGTTAATATTACGCCGAAGACGTAATTTAAAATTGCTGGTACTATCACATCGCTACAAAAAATTAAGATTGGTATAGTTTCGAGAGTATATATAATAACAATAACAAACACTTGTGATTCTAAAAAAAACCTGTAGTGTATATAGGAAGAAATCACCGAGATATCCTAAATGATAAATGATAATGATAAATGCTTTTATTTCTGTAAGTAGGTTTAAACAAACACTTTTACACGTCAATCATATGTTTAAAACTAGATGAGGTCGGCGTTTCCTATCTGACTACTCTGAGAAGAAAGGCCGAAACAAACTCAGAGGTCACAGTCTCTTTTAAAGTCCAGACATAGTCTTGGTCAGATCATGTGAAGACCATGTAGATTTATGTCTGAAGTGGTCTTTTGAGGAGAAACCACACAGAATGAGTGGACCTGTCCAGTCAGTGCACGCATTTGTCACTAATCGTGGAGCTCAACTCAGAACTTAAGGAGCTCAACCACTCCTAATGGATGCATGGATTATGTGAGCGATGAAATTAATGAAGAACGGGTGAATGATAAAGACAGTGACGGCTGATGCACAAGCGTACAAAATATCTAAGTAATATAAGACAAGGTTAAGACGGAGAGATATCGTAGAAAAACAGACTGGACCTTATTCGGAGATGGTAAAACAAGCCACCTAATCAATTAGGTAAACTGCATGTGTCAAAATATGTAATACTAATTTTGCTATTGACGATTTTAATAACACTGTTAGATGAATGACAATACTTGAATACTTTTTATGTTATATGGGTGTCATAGACCTTCTATAACACCATGCTGTATAAAAACCACAAAACCGCAAACAAAGTTAACAGTAAAGTATATTATTGAGCGTGATCACAAGTGTTACGATGGGATTTAAAAGTAGGTAAGATGACAGGTGAACCGCCTATATAGTGGGAATCGATCCTATTTGCTGCAGGTTTTCAGAAGGTCGATTCTGAAATCAAACACCTACGAAATCAAGTCACAATAAATAATAGTTGTACTATAGTACCATTTGAATTTATTTATTTAAAAAGCATCTGGACGTTGAAGATAAGACCGGGAAGTGTGGGATTACTTAAACCACCACAGTGGTCACCATTCACTGATAGAAATACCCATTTGCCCACTTTTTCAGGGAATACAGACTGACAAATTCCAGATGGAAAAAACCCAATAATACTGCCCGATTCGCGATTAGAACCCAGGATTTCTCGCTCAAGTAGTGCTTGCGACTGCTAGACCAACGAAGCAGTCATTTCATTTTCCTTTATCTAATTAAGACTTAACTATAACAGTTCTTAGAATCTTTGATATTATATTAAGTATGCTTACATTATAGAAGTAACATTTATTTATAGAATCAAACTTCCCTTTCAGTAGGCTTGCTTCCTTATTTCATGGCGTTTAAAAATAGCAAAGGTGGCGCTTGCTGACGTCAAAAAATGTAAAATAAAATAATTTCACTATTATAGTCAAAAAAGCCTAGTACTCAAATTCATTAATCTATGAAATGTTTAAGATTGTCTCCGCCCAGCGCGGGAGAGGTCATTTGATGATTTCCCACCCAAAAAAAAAAGGTCAGTCCTTAACCCCTTCCTAAGCGACGAATGCTCTCCTCGAATATGTCACGTAATTAATAATGAACCCGCGCACAATACCTAAATCTCACCGCAAACGTAATATTAGCACTAGATAATGAACTCTCAAACGCGGCCTAACCTTTTGGGAATAAAGACCTGATTTTATGCTTTATTTTTTTTTCTGGATTTTTGTACAGTCTATTAATAAGTACGAAGGGATTTTTATTTATATTATTAACATTTTCACCATAGTTTACATCATCGTCTGTTTCCTGCACATCAAATCATGTAAGCAGTGCCTTCACCCCCATTTTAACACCAGTGACGTCATCATTGATATGAAAGAAAAGAAAGAAAGAAAATAAGAAAGAAAAAAAAAAAACGAATATATCAAATTTAACAACGTAAACGTAGAAGATAGTACCTTGCACATTCTACCTATCATTTCTTTTCAAACTCATGACCCTCTTCAGACCTAGACACCTTGGCCTAAACTTCATTGCATAGATCTCCAAACTCAAGATCTAACGTAAACACAGACACGAAGATTAGAAAATAGTTTGTGAAGATTTCAGCGAGCAAGAAAGTAAAACTGATTAGTGTACGAGAAATAAACAGCACTTTAATTACGTAACACACTATATATCACAATCTGAATCATTTTGAAGCCTATTGCTAATACATTGCTTCATATGTTCGAAAAGTTTGTCTGCTCAACAACGTAAATAACGCAATGAATTTTGTTGAACTGCCAAAATGAAACTCTTTCCTACTATTAGTGTGTTACGTAATTACCTAGCTGGACAAAGGCGATGCGTGTGTGAATTTCAACGAGTGAGTAACTCAGCGGTAGAACTAAGAAACAAGAAAAATAAACAACAAACTAAACTAACTAACATTCAACATATTTGTTTTAGGGAACTTATTTTTGTTTAACAGGTTTTTTGCCCACGAGCTCACTCGCATCCTAAAGGTACTAGGTACTTCATTTACCCGGATAAAAAGTACTAGGTATTTATCCTTGCAAAAACACCATTGATCTTAACAAACCTTCACACCTTTGTGCTGTGATTTTCAATGTATTTGTGTAATAATAATTATTATTAAGTAGATGATAATTCATTTAATAATCAACTTATTTAGTCATATCTACCTAAAGATTAAGTGAATGAAAATGACAAAGTAAATAAAGCTAAAAACACCCTTTCAAAGAACAAAAGCGATAAAGTTACTTGCAATATTGTTTGCTTCTAGAAAAAGCGTTCCCTACAGTTTTTCATTCATTACGAAAATCAACATGAAAGAATTTAAATAAACACTGGGATCACTTCTTTAGTTATTAGAGAAAATAATTGTTTCAGTGAATACCATTTTACCCGTATAAAAACTCTTCAATATTGTTTCGTGAACGGGCGCCGTCAGTAGGGACTGGTAATTTCTTAACTGCCACTTAAACTACAAATTCAAATTCAAATTCAAAATCATTTATTACAATCCAATTAAAAGATCATATGTTAATTATGTTGAACACTCAAATAAAATTACTTGAATTTGAATTTGAATTAAGGACGCTTTTAACGTTCTGCATCGTTGTCACATGCATAATTTCAACATGAATGATGTAACCAATATTTTGTAACTATATTTTTATTTAAAAGAGTGTCCATGGAATTTCTTGCACGTACTTCTCCATAGGTATGTAATAGGCAACTAGCTTCATCTTTCTGACTGACCGACCCCTTGACAATTCAAAAGTGCCTGTAATTGGTTGTTTGAAATAAATGCTTTGAGTTTGAGTTTGAGTTGAGTTTTCAAGGAAGGACAAGGCTAAATAAATTATGGGCGACTGCCCTAAGCATGTTTAGAAATTTCTATAATTCAAATATTTATTAATTCATTAATAAGCGTTTGTTATTCTCCTAGATCTTTCGTGAAATAATCAAATTATGAAAAGTTTTTTTACCTGTGTTTCCATGTTTTTTTTTTTTGAAAGGAGAACATAAGATTTTAACATTTCGTTTTAAGAAAAATGTGAACAATAAACCTATTATTAACGATGTTTGCGTAAGCTGAAATAAACAGCATTCATTATTGTGTTATTTAATTTTGTACCTCAATACTTCTCAAAATGTTGATTTCTTAGATTGCCTTCATCTTCATGTAGTTTGATAGAGACAGAAATAATACTTAGACAAAGTTGGTACGTGTTGATTAGTTGACCGAGATAAACGGGTTGGTAATAAACGTTACGTAACGTTTATAGATCTCGGCCTAAGATGAAATCTCTCATCTGCCTGTACTACTATACTCATCATCATCATCATCATCATCATCATCATCTCATCATCATCTCATCATAAAGTTCTTAAAGTTACAGGAATTGCCCCTCTGTTTCCGTCCATCATCGCTTCGCAAGTCGCGTCGCTGTGACTCGTAGCATTCTCTAAACATCTTCTTTGATTTATTTTCTCCGCAATCTCTTGCGTGTCGCATGAGCGTTTCGCTAGTGGCTAGGGGGCCGTGGGGTAACATCAAACAAACTGCTCCCCACCCTATTTATATTGAATAGGTCTCTAAAACATTTCTGCCCTATGCTCCTCAATAGGTTTGTTTTCAACCTTTCCTTTATTAATTAATAATAGTTTTGAATTGAATTAGGACGTTGTTGACAAAAAAAATCGTACCCAATGGCTCGGGGTGACCAACAATACGAAATTCAATAGAAAAATTGAGGTTTTGTGCAGAAATATCGAAGCTATTCTTTCGGGAATTTATTCAAGGAATTGGAAGGAATTATTGGGTTTAAGACCTTTCATAGAACCAATTCCTTAGTATGAAAAAAAGAGGTAAAGTGGTTTATTTTTATACAGCGTATTCCTTTATTTTTCTTGGAAGCTATTGTGTTTCTCGTGGTTACTATGCTATGATAAATTGTGTTTTTTTACTGGGAATTTATAAAGCTCATGAGATGAAAACCTTTCTACCTTTAGCCATAGGTAACGCTGAATGGTCTGTGAGGACACAGATAGGTATATCGAATGTGATAACCTAATTCCAAGCGGCAAGATTATTAAGTAGATATAGATTTTAATAAATCGGTAATGTTTACTTAATTAATAAACACGGTATTAATAGTCACGTAAGCTAAAATTGCCTGCACGACTGGCTGTTCACAATGGTGTGCTGGTGCCTACCCTTATGTACAGAAGTGAGTGTTGGGTGTGGCAAAAGAAGCATGAAAGTAGAATAAATGATTTGGAAATGTGTTCCTTGCGAAGCATGTGTGGTGTGACTATGAATGATGTGATAAGGCAACGGTACGGGTTAAAAGATGATGTAGTGACAAACATTGAAAAGAGTATGTCTAGATGGTTTGGTCATGTTGAGAAGATGAATGAAGGGCGACTAACAAAAGGTATTCACAAGGGTGATGTGAGTGAAAACGCCGGGAGGGACGCCCTTGGAAGACATATAGTGACCTTATTGCTGATATTCTTCAGAAAGTTTAGGTGCGTAGCACTCACAAAAGGAGTATGTAAGGATCGTAACAGATGGCGTTCTGTAGTTTCTGCCTATCCCCATGGGAAGAAGGTGTGAGTTTATGTATGTAGGCTAAAATAAATAAATGATAATTAAAACACGTTTATAAATTTTAAACCTATAGGTACTATAGTTTACAAACGTTTCTAAACGAGAATCATCAGCTATAGATAATTAATTGTGTCGCATTAGTCGATTCTGTTGTGTATACACACCTTAAATAGTCATAAGGTCATAGTGAAAACACTATGGTTCTCTTTTTCTTGGTGCTTGGGTTGTCTATGTTTCCTAAATAAATGTTGTACCGAGCGCACGCCTTTTATTTAACAGTGGTGACGAGGAAAATTTAAATAGTGTAATTATTGCGCCAAACCAAATAAAATATCGGTGGTATAGAGGTATGAGGAACAGGGTGTAAAGTTCACTCATACTCTATGAAAAAGGGAGGATCCTCCGACCAGACGGTCGTGTGTCTGGTGGGCAACTACTCGACGGTTGATGTCGGGACGTTATATATATGCTAATCGCGCGGTAAACTCTGCTTGCGCGATGCAGGATTTGCGTGACGTCAGTATGACGTGTAGCTTACATGTGGCGGTGAAGATACCGCTACAGTGGGAGAGGTACGTGAGTTCAACGTAACAACAGAGAACAGAGGGTCTACTCTGTAAGTCCGTCAACGAAGATACGGACCAGTCCAAAAGTAGTTGGATACTTCAGAATGAACCCTACTCCCGATGAATTAACCTTTTTCGACGAAAAAAACACATCGGCATTATGGACAACTGTCAAATGGTGTTGTCATTCATTCTTAGTTCGGGCCTCGAAGTAATCTTATGTCCGTAGGTGATACGGAAAGGATACGCCCGTAACTTCTGCTGAAACTACGAATTTCGTGCTTAGAGAGCAGACCTCCTGGGCCACGTGTGTTGAGCGACTCGAGACGTACTTTTTAGTCAACAAAGTGAAAACTGAGCTTAAACTGCCGATGCTGATTTCGATGATGAGTGAGGAGGCGTATGACCTCCTGTCATCATTGATTTTGATTCTCGTAAAAAATATTCATATTCGGAGTTCAGAAGTGACGTTTTAATTTATATATCTAATAACTAGCTAATGCATTGGCATGCGTTGCAAATCCTTGTTATTTTTTTCAAACCACCCCCCCTTTTTGGAGCAAAAAAAACAAAAAAAAGCAAATCGGTTAAGCCGTTTTTGAGTTTTAGCGAAACTAATGAACGACAATTGATTTTTATAAGAAGAAGAAGATGATGATGATAGATAATATTACATTTTGGTATCGCCCACGTGGACGTTGGATATTATACCACGTGAACATTACCGGAATAAAAAGTATCCTATGTCCTAACCCAGGTCATGGTAGACCTGTGTGCCAAACATCGAAATCCTTGCACCGACATGCAGACAGAGTTACTTTCGCCTTTATAATATTAAGTAGTCTAAACTAATATTATAAAGAAAAAATAATTGATATTTTGTATGTGTGTTTGTTACGCTTTCACGTTAAATCCGCTGAACGGATTTAGACGAAATTTGGCAAATGGGTAGACCATGAAATGGATTAGGAGAAAAATACTTATTTTTCCGATATTCCCATGGGATTGAGACTTATGCGAGGGAAACTGCGGGGCGCAGCTATTATGAAATAACTTGATGGTCAACAGGGTATGTTTTCTACTTTTATTTCCGTCCCCTGCTAATAGCTATTTCTGCTTCATTAAGTAAGGATGTCGGTGGTTTTAAAAAAATTATTCATACTAAGTGACATCGGCTTAAGCCTGGAATGGCGGAAGTAGACATCGGAAATTAGGTTGTCATCCACTGAAAAAATAAAAATAATAAACATTGTGAGGAAACCGTTATGTCCTAGAACCAAAAATTCGAGGATATGATGTGGCATCCATCTACCCGCACTGTTCCCGCGTGGTGGATTACGGTCTACTCCCTCTCACAAAAAGGAGGCCTGTGTCCCAGCTGTGAAAACATTATAGACTGATTATCCTTATGTTATTTGTATAAAATACCATTAATAACCGAATAGCAAGAACATTTGGCAAGGAGCTTCCGGGGAAGTTCTACCACCGTATTTTCCTATTTCTTCCCCTAAGCAATCTTCTTGTGTTCTGGTTTAAAGGATATGGATGCCAGTATAAATACATGTACCTTCCATCTCACATGAGTTCTATTTCCATTATAATGTCTTTGATGGCGACGCAGCTGCGATGATACAACTCATATTTCGCCAGTTTTATTTAAATAGGGCTCGAACCTATTGCCATCAACCGGGTGCAAATCCACGTATTAATCTATCCATTTAAACGAGTGTCCATGGGGTTTCTTGCCCGTTCTTCTCCATAGGTTCCAATTACATTTGGCATGTGCTTCGTCTTTTCGACGGACGGACTCCCGGACAATTCAAAAGTGCCTGTTTAATTTGTCAAATTGGTTTAATTGAAATAAATGCTTTGAGTTTGAGGTTGCTACTGAGAAAACCCAAACCAATCTTCGCAAATCATAAAACCAAACAAAAACTTTTAGTGCTTAATAAAAAATTGTACTTTCTCGAGTATCCAAACGGCACATACCTAGGTACCAACGAAACTGGTTTGAGGAGACTTTCTCCTCAAAATTAATGCAGTTTAAAGAATCCTACGTATGTGCGGCGGAGAAGAGGATCCTTGACTGACATTAATTTAACGTTGTTGTACCTACTCATTAGTCTTCATACCTGACTGAGTACTTGTTGGTCTAATGGTCACAGGCGTGACTATAAACCATAGGCATCTGGATTGGAACCCTGCATTTGGCAAAGTGTTATTGAGTTATTTATTTATTAATACTTTATGCATAAGTAAAAAAAATACTGTACAAAGGCGGCTGTTGGCGGTCTTAATTCCTGAGGCATTTTCTACCAGGCAACCCTAGGGTGATCCCATTGAAACGTAATCAAAATGAAAATCAAAATATTTTATTTCACATAAACCTACATGCGCACTTATATGCATATGATCCTTGTTGGTCGAAATAAACGTATTTTATTTCATTTTTTTTTTTATGAAACGTCAGAAGCTAGGTGCACGGTTCTAATTGGTTATTTAATGATTTTTATTTCTGAGAGTAGATCTTTTAAGACACATTTACCCGTAAATGTTTTGGTCAATAATTTAAAACTAGACGGCGCCTGCATTTCTTAGCTGACTGATCTCCGAGCAAAAATGCCGAAACAAACTCACGAGATCATGGTCACTTTTATTTTATTCTATGTATTCGGGAAAACAAACAATTACACATTAAGAATGGGAAATTATATGTGCGGCAACAAAAGTTTTCTTTAGCACCTGCAACTTAGCGTCTTTTTTTATATGCAGGCGACGAGTTAATAGAACAGCTTCAATTATATTAATTCATCATCTTTACTATTCCAACAGAATATCAAAAAACCAGCGTCAATTTACGAGCGTAAATTAATATGACTCCGAGCTACCGATAAATATATTTACTTCTGAATTGATAACTCCAGTGACTAATGTTGTAAGTGAGCTACTAAGCGAGCTCGGGACTTAGGGCACCCCGACTCGGACAGGTTAGGTTAGAAGGGAATGGCGGAGTCTAAAAGACCCCGCCATCCCCTTCGTGGTTATTTTTTTTAAACCACCCAGATGTAGGAGCCCCGCTAAGCGGGGCTCCGTCGACTACGCTTGTCATTATTCATAATGCGCGGGCGTTATGAATAATGCCCCTATTTATTACTTGGTCCATAACGTTGCTTAAGAATTATCACCATGCTGCGTCATATTAACAGTAGCTCGTTTTACAATATATATTCGCTTGAAAACCATTTATTAGACGCTAAAAGTTTGTCGCTTACCTATTAATTATTTAGACAACTATATATATTATATTTGAAGACGACAATGACATTTTAAAGAAGCTGCCTTAATTAGCACCCATTAAGAATTACAAAAACATAGGATATAGAAATGATAAAAAAAAAATCGACCACGTTCTCCACAGATACACAATGAGACAATTTGGTAAATTTTAAGACTAGCGTTGTAAACAATAAAAAAGAGGAATATTAATAGTAAAGTATCAACAAAACATAGCTGTCAATAGTTCAGACAAAAAAAACATTACCAGGCAATATAAACCTTCGAGGTTAAATAACTTATGTCTTCAGTCTAACTTTGCTTGCTCATTTAAAGTACGTAAATAATAGATACGTAAACGCAAAAAAAAAAAACGTTCCGACATCGACATTAAGAGCTTAATTTTTTTTCAGTGCGTTACCCATTTTTATTCAGTGAAGCATACATAACAAAAACTTTTTGTGCGTCCTTATTCATCATCTCCCTAGCCTCTTCTGAAATATGTTGGGGTCAGCTTCCAGTCTAACCGGATAAGATAAGATAATATTATTATTATTATTATTATTATTTGCTTAAACATGTGATGCAGCTGAATACCATCAAGAAGCATCCTTATTATTATTGTTTTTAAAGGCCTGTGATGTCCTACTGCAGGGCCAAGGCCTCTCTGCTCTCTTTCCACGTCTCTCTGTTTAAAGCTGCTAAGGATCAGTACCCTAATGGCGTAACACACTATCTATCACAATATGAATCATTTTGAAGCTTGCTAATCCATTGCTACCTATGTTCGAAAAATTTGTCTGCTCAACAACGTAAATAACGCAATGAATGTTGTTGAACTGCCAAAATGAAACCCATTTCTACTGATATTGTGTTACGTAATTACCCCGCAGGACGTGATACTCGCTCATAAAACAAGTTCTATATTAGAAAAATAGTTACAGCTATTAACTGTGTCGGAACTAATACATAACTCAATTCAATTCCAGCCACAATAGATAGGTTTTCGAAGGAAAGCCTTATGGGAGCCTTCAATCGCGCTCGTCGTTTATAGACCAACGGATGGCATAATTTAATTGCTTATACTGTGTAGGAAGACCGAAAAACTACAGAAAGAAAATAACTTTGTCCACCCAGTAAAGAAAGAAAATAACTTTGTCCACTAAAACAACTTCTGCACCAGTAAAATAGTTAGAACTACCAACCGTATTGAAACTAACTACATGACTCACTAAATCATTCAACAAGATCTTTTCACAATAGTAAAAATAATATAAAACGTTTATTCTCACTACATGAGTTATGAATTTAATGATAAACTTTGGCAGTAGTGCACGAACAAGGAGCTAACTTTGTAAGGGACTGCATCCTAATTACGTAACACACTATGTATAACAATCTGAATCATTTTGAAGCCTATTGCTAATCCAGTGCTTCATATGTTCTAAAAATTTGTCTGCTCAACCACGTAAATAACGCAATGAATGTAGTTGAACTGTCAAAATGAAACCCTTTCCTATCGTTAGTGTGTTACGTAACTATCCCCCTGGTGCATGAGGTAGGTTTATACCTAGTCTTGCCATAAATATTGTCACGAAAAAAAAAAAAAAATTTTTGTTGCAAATAATATTTATTACTTTTACAGTGTGTAAGTTTAAAGATAAATATAAAACAATTTCAAATATAAAAAGCTTATTCGAAGTGGTCTCCATTGGCTGCAATACAGTCCTTTAAACGTTGAGGCCAGTTATCAATAGAAGCACGCACTCTTTCCATGGGAAAATTCTTCACTGCCAATCGTATGGATTGTTTTAGGGACTCCAAATTATCATGGCGTTTAGAGCAAGCCATACTCTCTAAAACTGACCATAAATCATAATCCAGCGGATTAAGATCAGGACTAGACGACGGCCAGTCTTCAGCTCTGATGAAGTCCGAAACGTTCATTTCCAAACAAGACTGCGTGGACCGAGCTTTATGACCCGGCGCCGAGTCTTGTTGGAAGGACCATACTTGGTTATTGAACATGGTGTTGTTAAGGGGCTTAACTACCTTCTCAAGAATGGTAGCTTGATACACTTGTGCCGATGTTTTGATACCTTTTTCACAAAAATATGGCTCAGTCACTCCTTCATAGCTAACACCCCACCATACCATCACTGAAGTCGGATAATGCCCACGTTGCACTCTGTCGACTAATTGGGAAGCTTGTTTAGAGCTTTGAGCATACATACGGTCCTTTTGTTTGTTAAAATGTTGCTCAATTGTAAAGATTTTCTCATCCGTAAACAATTTTTTTCAGTGACCTCCCTTTGCGTACCGCTTCAGTAGTTGTTTCGATTATACCACCCAATTCTTTTTTAAATTATTAGTAAAAAAATGACCAGTGCGTCTCTTATAGGCTGCAAGTCCTAAGTCATCTTTTAAAATACGCGACATGGTTCTGGGTGCTATCTTCATCTCCCGAGATAAAATCTTTTGCTTTCGGACAGGATTTCTTCGAATTCTTTCCCTTACTGCTTTGACCACCTTTTTCGTACGAACACTACGTGGACGGCCCGATCTTTTTCTGTCACAAACAGAGGAGGTCTCATTGTACCTATTAATAGCCCGGTACACAAACATTTGACTAATACCAAGCGTATGGAGAGTTTTAAAAATTGCATTTGGCTCCATACCAACTTTGTGTAATGCAATCACAGCGATTCGGTTCTCTTTATCACCCCACTACATTTTAATATCGCAAAATATTGTACAATGTATTGGCGCCCAAATTAGAAAATTCAATGAACAATCGTATAAAAATGACAGATTCCAAATTCCAATGTCGTAGCTTTTTCATTTTTAACTGTAACAGTATTTATGGCCAGACTAAGTATAAAAACCTGTATTACAGGTCACCATTAAACACTATCATCACAATGGATTGGTATTCGAAGGAAAGCCCTAGGGATGGCCTTTTATAGCGAACCTTGAAGATTATAGACCAACGGACAGCATACTTAAATTGCTTGCACTGTGTACAAAAACTGGAGAAAGAAAATCATTTTGTCCACCTTAAAGGTGTATTCGTGTGCACGCGTTCTTGAGTGGAGACCGCGAATCAGCAAACGTAAGGTAAGATGCTCTTACGCTAGGTGAAGCGGATGGGGCCGATTCCTGCCGGGGTCGCGGATTGTTCGAAAGAGTTATCGTGGCCCTGGCGAACAGGCAACTGAAGGAACACGGGTGGGTTTTAGTCAGCAAGAGTCTGACACACCCTTCTACTCCACCCAGAACGGGAGAGGTCACATGATGATTTCCGAACCGAAAAAAAAAAAAAGGTGCTCACTCAGCGGGAGCATTCGTCTGTAAAGTAACAATCCAATATTCTACTGTAACGGCTAGGACTTTGCACGTTGACTGCGCAGGCCGTTAGCTGCTAGAGGTAGTGAAGATAATTGAAACCAGCAGGATAGGTTAATACATATAATTGACAGAGCGAGCGCGAAGCGTCTCCGTTTCAGCTTGGGAAAAAATGCTTTCGTATGTCCGGATGTCCGGGTGTTCGTCTCTACAGGTCGCATTTCTCAACCGCTTCTCGTGAAATTTTGTGAGCAGGTTTGATAATTATATGGATTTTTTTTGTCGATCCAGTTTTTCAAAATATCGAAGATATGGGGATCGAAATCGCAAAAAAAATGCCATTTCGCACTCTTTGCGCGAGCTTTTTGTTTCAAGGTGCAAGGTGAACATTTATTCAGTTTTGAGCTATGCAAAGACAGACTCGCGATGTCTAAAGCTCAGTACAGATAGGTAGATATAACACAGCTAGGTTTCAGGTGAAGATTACATTACAGGCGAATGTTCTCGATGAGGGAACGCCTTTATAATTATAATCAACACCATAATTACGTAACACACTATCTATCACAATCTGAATCATTTTGAAGCCTATTGCTAATCCATTGTTTCATAAGTTCGAAATATTTGTCTGCTCAACAACATAAATATTGCAATTAATTTTGTTGAACTGTCAAAATGACAGCCATTCCTACTGATAGTCTGTTACGCAATTACCCCGCGGTATCTAACACTCGCCAATACAACAATTTCTGGACAAGTAAAGTAGTTACAGCTACCAACCGTATCGAATCTAATACATAACTTATTCAACTAGGCATTACTACAATGGATCGGTATTCGAAGGAAAGCCCTAGGGACTGCCTTCAATAGCGACCCTCGTCAATTGTAGACCAGCAGACGGCATATTTTAACGTTGTTTCTATTGTGTTTGTACTGTGTAGAAGCCTTTAGTAAGTGTTCGAACCTTTTGAAAACCAGCTTTGAGCAAGCGTAACTGTGAAGCCTAGACACTTGGCTATAAAAAATGCAGCCTAGGCATTAACTCAAAGCATTTCTTTCAAATAAACCTACTACAGGCACTTTTGAATTGTCTAGGGGTTGGTCAGCCAGAAAGATGAAGCTAGTTGCCACACCACGGACACTCTTTCAAATCAAAATATTGTTACAAAATTTGGTTACATCATTCATGTTCAAATTATACATGTGAGAATGATGTAGAAAGACGTGCACGTTAAAAGCGTCCGTAATAAAAAATATAAAAACAAAAATAAAACAATTCAGAAATTAAAATAAGCCGTGGTAGCTAAAAGATAACCATTCCCTACTAACGGCGCCCGTTCACGAATACGATGTATGGATCAGCAGCATTCAGCTGAACCATTTTGAAGGGAACTTAATGATCGAACACACACGCCACCACCAGCGAGACATTTTAGTGAGCATGACATACAATCTCAGCCGCCAGGGCACATTCAAGTCAATGAAAGACGAACCAATATGCAATACAAATATATGATATACAAATACAATATTATGAGATTGAATTTATACAATGCGAAGATAGTTTTTAGAGTCTTGAGCAACTCCACCAATAGTTTCGAATGCTAATCAATTATTATTAGTTTATGCACCCTTTTGGAACAGGACCAGCGTTAAGCCAAGCATTTTTGTCAGCAATGTAATCCCCTAACATATAATGTGCTTGGCTGCATAGTGTGCGTTTTATACAAGTTTAGAATTTCGTTTCATTCAGTTGGAGTATGTGGGGAGGTATTTTATTGTAACATTTTAAACAGTACCTCATGAAAAATGAGTCTACTTTAGCCAGTCTGAACTAATTGGTCCCTATTTCTAGTCCTACGGTTGTGTCTCTCACCACTTTTACTGAAATGTTTTAAAAATCCTTAAGGACATTGCATGATGTTCTCATAGATATATTGACAAGGTACCGTGATGATAAATATCTTTAAACAGTTTCCTTTGAGAATCGCGCCTGCGGAGGCCATATTATATTGCTCTGATGGCTCTTTTTTGCGGAACAAAACCGATGCACGTTTGATATTTGAGTCTAATATATACATTTTATATTGTGGTGCTTAAAGGCATTCTGAAAAAGTAAGTGCTTTATACATGCTTTGTGCTTTGTGTACTGTACTTTATTAATTGCTTACATAAAAAACAAGCTTTGTGCCAATTTTTTTTTATTTTTTTTAATAATTTTCTTTGTTTTTAAATGTATCCGATATTGAACGGATACATGGTGTTGCTCATATTTATATTTTAGGCGTCACGTTAAAAATCAAATACCATATATGGTTAATACCTATTACATTTAGAGCTTTAACCGCTGGGACGCTTTTGATCAGTTTGTGAGGTCACCGCAATGCGCCCATGGTGTGAATTTCCTACCAAAACGTTTTCAGAGTTTTGCGCCCATGGTGTGAAAGTCATACCAATTTTTTTTGGTTTTATTTTCATCCTTGTTTATCCTTGTATCACCACTATTAAGCGGTTCTTTCCAATTCCATGGATTTAGTTTCATACGTTATCTGTTTCCGAACCGTTTGAGATATGACAACCCTAGAAGGAATTAGTCTATGACATGAAAAAATATAATTTTCGCTGTCATTGAACGAGCGACCCGTCGTGAGTCTCAACTTTGGATGCTTTTAAATAATTAATATTGTACTGTGGTAAGTGGTTTTATTCATGTTTCGTATGAAGAACTAACACACCATGTTTTTTAAACCATAAAACATATAGGACAACCCCTGTTTTTCTTATTAGAAAAAATCTTGTTGGAATCTGTGAAAAAAGTGTCTTTGTTCATCTTAAACAGTCGTCTACAAACGGAAACATCGTATATTCAAATACAACGCACACTTTAATATAGCCCTACTCACTAGCATTCATAAAAAAATACAACGGTCGCAGAATACCAAGAAATGACGCCGCTTATCGGGTTTGTTTACAAACACTCGACGAGCGAGCTGACGCGCGAGCCGACGCGTCATATGACGTATACAATGTAGTGGGAATACCTAAGCGCGTGAGTACAATTTAGTGTTAGAAAAGTCTGGTATGCTTTATATACCAAAAGCGTCCCAGCGGATATTTGTTGATTTTAAGTGTTCCTTAAATACATAAATTATACTTTGTATAAATTTTAAAGAGACTTAAGTAATAAAACATTTTTTTTATTTTTTTTTATTTACTAAATTATGTAGGTTACCTAATATCAGAGATTCGATATTGAGGTGTTATTGGATATCTGACATTAGGAGCCTACTTGGTTAAAACCTGATTTTCTTATTAAATTGAAGTATAAATTAACAAAATTATTTTGTGTATAATTTAACACTGCTCTTTTGTAATTCGTATAAAGTTTATATAGTATAGGGGAGCAGGCTTACAAACTTATATTTTTTTAACTACGATTACGTTTAATAATTACCTATATTTTTTTAGAACAAGTTACTAGAATACTAGATTCATCTTTCTGACCAACTGAGCGACTCCTTAACAATCCTACTTTTATTAAAATTAATATTTATTTAAAATTAATTGTGGCATATTCTAAAGTGCCTGTAAATGGTTTAATTGATATAAATACTTTAAGTTTGAGTCTGAATATTGATTCAGTTCATTTTCTGTGACAGCACCACGCGGTGGTCCTAATCGGAGTTGTCATGAGGTATGAACGATATTTTAACTTGTATCCTGTTGTTCCTTTTAGGGTTCCGTACTCAAAGGGTAAAACGGGACCCTATTACTAAGACTCCGCTGTCCGTCCGTCCATCTGGTCTTTCTCTCCGTCTCTCACCAGGCTGTATGTATCTCATGAACCGTGACAGTTAGACAGTTGAAATTTTCACAGATGATGTATTTCTGTTGCCGCTATATCAACAAAAACCAAAAAAAATAAAAAAAGTAAGGGGGCTCCCATACAACAAACGTGATATTTTTGCCATTTTTATAGATAAAGTCAAAGTTAAAGTCAAATCGTTTATTTCAAATAGGCACATAAAAGGCACTTTTGAACGTCAAAATTTACAAAAAAATAGAATTGATTCTAGTTGCCCCTTCCAAAAGGTAGTTTTGTATGGAGAAGAATGGACAAGAAACTCCACCGTTACTCTTTTAAAAATGTTTTACAATATTATGTATACATAATAATTATATGTGAAGACGATTCACCTAGAATAAAAATACTATACCACAATAGGTAAAAATAATTAAATATAACGCATGACAGGTAAATTAATTATGAGATAGATACATGGTGCTCACATTTTTACAAATATTGAAAAGTAAATGATTTTTCCAACATTTCACAAGTAATAATTTAGTGTGTGAGTTAAAGTAGTTACATAATGTAAAAAAAAATGTCATAAAAATTATAAATTATACAATTAAATTTGCAAACAGTTTGATTTTGTCTAGACTCTAGATTGTCCTATGGAGCAGGACCAGCATGTTTCCAAGCATTCTTTTCTAGGATATAATCCTCTAATTTGTAATATGCTTGTTTACAAAGTGTACTTTTAATATGAGTTTTAAATTTTCTTTCATTTAATTACAATATACCACAAGGTATTTTGTTGTAACATTTAACACAGTACCCCATAAAAGATGTATGTACTTTAGATAATGGTAAGGAACCCTTCATGCGCGAGTCCGACTGGCACCTGGCCGGTTTTCTAATTTGTTGAGTATCTGTTACTCGTTGACAGGCCTGCACTGTCCTCCCATACCTATTGACACTGTAATTTGAAAACATTTTAAAAACCCCTTATTTTTAAAAGAGTAACCGTGGAGTTTCTTGCCGGCTCTTCTCCATAGGAAACAACCAATTTGAACCGTGCACCTAGCTTCTGACGTTTCATAAGTGCCCATGTTGGTTTATGTGAAATAAAATATTTAGATTTTTGTTTTTTTTGTGTAATTGTCTATTGTGTACAAGCCGTTACCTACTAATTTTGTTTGCCCTCAGAAGATTCCAATAGACTTTCCTGTTGAGACCTGTACCCTAATTCCATCACACACTATCAATCACAATCTGAATCATTTTGATGCCTATTGCTAATCCATTGCTTCATGTTCGAAAAAAATGTCTGCTCAACAATGTAAATAGCGCAATGAATGTTGTTGAATTGTCAAAATTAAAGCTTTTCCTACTGTTAGTGTGTTACGCAATTACCCCGCTGGATCTAGGCTGTATTAAAGAGCCTAAAGATGAATGTGTTCATCTAAAGGTTACTGATTGTGATCAGGTTCGACCTTGGTAAGTGTGTATTAAAATATTCCGAAATGTGAGACTTTGTGAGGATGGATGGATATTTAGTAATATTTTACGCAAAAACTACTGAACGGAATTGGATGAAATTTGGCACACAGATAGACCATGACCTGGGTAAGAACAAAGGTTACTTTTAATCCTGGATCGCAGACGAAGTTGCGGGCAACGGACGGTTTATTATAAAACGTATAATTGCGTTCTTACCAATACCAAATAATCTGAACGCTTGTTTCGATTTTTATTGTTGCAAAACCACATACGGCTGAGCTGAATTGTATAAAACGTCACTCAACGGAGCCGTGAAAATATAATTAATTTATGAACGGGTAAGGAAATGAAGAAGTGAAACCGCATGCAATAGCTAGTCTTAGTACAACATTTAATATACATAAATGCTATCATCTTTAAATTTACCTAGTTTCCTCGCTCACACCCAAAGAAGGCTTCAGATAAATCTAATATCAGCATCAACATCGTTCAATTACTCATTCATTCAATCGTGACTGACATGGCGACGATTTATATCCATCAGTTTCTAGGGAATGAGAATATTTCAAAGCATCGATTTGAGTGAACTTCGTTACTATAGTGCGCGCAAAATATGTCTGCGCGCGGCCGAAATCGGAAATAATCGTTTCCCGCCATCTCGACGTTTATATCTGGTGTCAAGAGACTGCTGTGTTCCGTGTTTTCCATAGAAAATTATCGCCATTATTCAGCCGAAAGTCATTTAAAATGCCGGCAGGGATATAGTCTTGAAAGTCAAATACGCGTGCAGATTTACCTTGCGCGCACTCTATTGACGATTTGATAAAATTTGTCACTGGCATGAAGTAAGATATTTTAAGGCTATTACCTACATATTATATGGCTATAGTGGTATTACATGGTGGTTGCTGAGCGATTGCGATTTTGCGTGGGTGTGACGCATATTTTCCCCCAACTCGTTTTTAAAGTGAAACTTTTATTACATCGTCTCAAACTTTTTCGTCTGTGTTGCATGTCGCGTGACGGTCGGCCGCGGAGTAGGGATAAAGTGAAAGGAAGGAGGTTTTTAGTTAAATGCCTATAATGTGAAAAAAAGTTTCAGTTTTACCGTGGTTTCATAAAACACACAATCCTTTTTTTTTGTATTTGTGTGTTTTTTTTTCTTTGCGTAATTTTTTCCGCAAATGAACGTATTTTATTTTCTATTTCTTTGTTATTATAATAATTGTGTTCTGCGATCTTGGTATCATTGCCTAGATCGGTCGCAGCATAAAACATTTCAGTATTTCAAGAAATTGTCATCTGCAGACCAACGGTCAGGTGGGTATCCGACCTACAGAAGATCGCGGAGAAGACCTGGATGAGACACGTATAGACCAGGGAACATGACACAAAAGGGAAGAGGCCTATATTTAGCAGTAGGTAGCACAAGGCTGCCAATGATAATGATGGAGTCGTTTGCGGTTATCATAACAATAGGTATGATGATTTTTCAGAAACTTGCAATTATGACAGTCAATTTCAATTAAATTTATTTATTCAGTAACAATTCACATTGTGTTCAATAAAATTAAAATTAGAAAATATTAATTAGACTTAAAAAAAATGTTGAATACCATGCAAACATAAATTATTTATTAAACCACTATGTCAATAAATTAATTTCAATTTAAACGAAAAAGAATAATCAATAAATGAATGAAAAGCCATATCGACACGGAGCACAATAAAACATCATAAACAAATGATTACAATAGGTCAGATTGAAGAGCAATAAGACTATTACAAATCATCTAATGAGTAAAGACATTTTTCCAACAGAAATGCCTTGAGCCTTGCCTTGAATGAGCCTGTGTACAGTATGCTTTTTAACTGTAGTGGTAATTTATTAAATATTTGAACTGCCTTATACTGAGCCGGTATGATCTTGTTTCCAAAGTCTTCTCTACGCGATTTTTCCCTAACCAGCCTGTCCTCGTCTGTTTTATAGTCATATATATATATACATATTTTTTAAGGTACTTAACAATACTACTACGTAAAGGCTAGGTACTGTGAGAATACAAAGTTCTTTATAAAAACTTTTTACAAAAAAACAACCGACTTCCAAAAAAAAACACTAAAAGACGTGAAAAATTACTTTAATTTCGGAAGTCGGTGTCTTTGGTTTTGTATTTTCGTTTTTGGCCACCGACTTCCTAAATTAAAGTTATTTTTCACGTCTTTTAGTGTTTTTTTTTGGAAGTCGGTTGTTTTTTTGTAAAAAGTTTTTATTTTTCAGTTTTTAGTTGCGGTACCTACCCCACACAAATTCGTATGCCACTACTTGGTGTGTAAATAACAGTGACAGGAAATTATTAACACATCATACATATAAACTAAGTGGAAAAAACATGCAGTATTAAGGATAACTCAAAAACGACTAGTCAGAACTTGATCAAATTTAAATGGGACCACATGTGAAGCACCAGCTATCAAATAAAAAAAGAATCATTCAAATCGGTTCACCCAGAAAAAAGTTATAAGCTAACACACACAATAAATAAAAATAAAAAACATACAGACGAATTGAGAACCTCCTCCTTTTTGTGAAGTCGGTTAAAAATATAGCCGACGGGTGTCTCGTTGAGAAATACGGACTATGGTTCGGATTGCTTTTTTTTGGAAAATGAATGCCCTATGCCAGTTGTAATGGTAGCTGTTTCCCCAAAACTGTATACAATACCTCAGTTTGGACTCAATCAGAGCATAGTGTACTATTTTTTAATGTTTTATGCTCAGTCAGTCTGATTAATAAGCAATAAAAATAAAGGGTTGTAGAAAATCTGAATAATCAACCGCGGTTGGATGAGAATTTACACCATATGAAAGATATAGGTATGTATTCTGTGTAGGATGATATATCTGGAGAAGTATGGAGGAAACCGACATGTTATGCCGACTTCAAATAAATAGAGACAAGAGCAAGAGAATGAGGAAGATGAGGATGATAAGGCTAAGAAAGAATTAAACTCTATGTAGTATGAGGGTTAATAGAAATGAATGTAAAAAGAAGATGACTTGCTGAATAATGGCAGGACGACAATGATGAAACAAAAATACTTCTACCGACAATTTCACTTTTATATTCCATCCATGTGATAACGACTCTTTAGAGACATATTCAATCAACATAATACACGACGTAAAATAAAATTCTTTACCCGTAACGGGATAAAAGGGAAATTATATGTTAATATTTTATTTTCACTTTCATTTCATAATCTATACAGTTATAGGATCGTAAAACATTCGTGACCCGTTTATTAATGTCTTCGAAATCGGTCGTTTTCACTTTCACATACTCGTACTTCTGATACTTAAAGCAATGCTGATTACAAATTTTACAACTTTCTCTTTACCGTTAGTCTTGCCATTGGTTAAACAAAATTGAATTTTATCACGTTTTAATAAAGGCTATACATTCATTTTGTTGGCTGCTATTTTAGTTCTGTCACACACAGCTCATACTCGACAAATTAATTGCTCACTTGCGAAAGTTGTTACGAAAATTTTATCGACTTTAAAGTGGAAGTATTAAGATACAATTTGGTTATAAAGTCTCGTTTTGAATAGAAAATACATCTTGGTTATTATGATGTCAGGCAATGTGTTGCTGACAAACCTATTTGCCTACTGTTCTAAAACCTAAAAGACAAAAAACAAAAAGCTTTCTCTAGAAAGGTTACGGCCAGTTGACGTGTGTGACAGTTGTCATATCTGTCAAAATGACGGATAGGCAATAACCGTTATTCATACAGCCGGAGAAAACAATAGAGATATATCGGTTTCTATTTAACAAAGTTATTTTAGAAGAAGTAACAAATATTATTCATAGCAGCGAGTCGACAGAATGATGTCAAAATGCAGGAATAACCAAGAAATTATTTAACAAGGATGAAGATTATTCATCTTTGGTTACTATTTTGGGATCTTAAAAAAATATTTATAAGTACACATTTTATGCCATGTTAAAACGCAACAACTAGGTATATTAGAATCAATCTTGTAGACCGTTAGTAATTGCCACATTTCAATGACCACGAAGTTTTCTTTCTAGCCCACAGAAAAGTAAACCTAACTGAATAATGAAATCCATTAACCCAATATAAAAGAGGAACATTTTGATCTAATTTAAAAATAAGAAGTTGACCACATTGACGAAGTTTTGGAGAACGTAATCGAGATTTTAGAAGAATCGGAAAAAATGTAGTGTCACAAGTCCAGAGCAACCTAGACAAGTAGCAATGGCTTTTAAGGCTTCCTTTTCTTGGTATTTGTTCGTCGAGTGGTTGAGATCCATAAGTTCTGAGTTGAGCTCTACGATTAGTGACAAATGCGTGCACTGACTGGGCAGGTCCACTCATTCTGTGTAGTTTTTCCTCAATAGACCATTTCAGATACAAATCTACATGGACTTCACATGATCTGACCAAGATTATGTCTGGACTTAAAAAGAGACTGTGACCTTTGGGTTTGTTTCGGCCTTTCTTCTCACAGTAGTCAGATAGGAAACGCCGACTTCAGCTAGTTTTAAAAATAATATTGACGTGTAAAAGTGTTTGTACAAACCTAGTTACAGAAATAAAATCATTTATCATTAATCAATGCGCTTCGTATTTCTACAACGACTTACAACAGGATTAATATAAGCTTTTCGGTAGCTTATGTCAATCCATTTTTTTTTTGTTGACTTGTTATTGCTTATAAAATGTGCCCCTCAGATGGGTCCCGCCTGTATGTTGAAAGGCCAGATGTGTATAGTAAATCTACATTTCGACTGGTTGTTTAAGTCTGTGTAATAAGATGGTGAGCCTATTGCCATCAACTGGGCACAAGTTCAGACTCCGGGCTGCTGCTGAGAAATTCTTAATGGAAAATGCAATTATACTTTTGCCTGACACGGGGATCGAACCCAAAACTCTTTGTTCAGCAGTCGCACTTGTTATATCCCGGACCAATGAGGCAGACAAAATGATAAATAAGCAATTAATCAATGATATACCCACGCTTGCTCAAATAAGAGCATGTTATAATCAACCTATACCGTTTCTACTGCTGGTAAACACCATGTGGGTCCTATGCGGGTTGGTAGATGTCACATCTCTTCGATTTTTTTGGTTCTAGGACAGACCTCCTCACGATGTTTTCCTCCACCGTTAGGAGAGCTGTGGTAATGAAATAAATTACCCAAAGTAATGTGCCTGTCTGGGTCTTACTTCACGATCTTCAACTCGGACAGAATGATTGAATAAATAAATAACAGATAGCTCCGTCTTTACTTAACGAAGTAAAGATACTTTCTTCTCAACTTGAAGGCACTGTCGGAAGTTTTGCAGACGTGGACAATTTATCTAGTAGGTATGTACTCAGACGACAACGCTTCCGGGAGACAGGAGACGTTAAAAGTAATGGACAAGTGTAAGGGCATGTGAGATAATTAATCCACCGGGGATGGAAAGATAGAAATAGTTCAGTGACAGCTTGTATGAACTTGGAGCGATTGATTTGTCTAGCTGAGTGACTGAGTTGACTGTCCAATGCAGGTTTGCAGGTTCAATGACTTATTTATTTATTTAAACATGGAAGACTTACAGCTTAAAAACTTAATAAAAAGGAAACCATATTCAGCAGGAAGCCAATTACAAGTCTTCGCGTATAGAATTAGACTGGAAAATATGTGAGCATACAAAAGCTATACGTAATACATTGTGTTGTTTAACAGGTTACATATTTGTCTATAACTATTTGGTTTATAAGGAGAACAAATTAAATTAAGAAGGTAAATCGAAACTATTTGAAAAAATTAAGGGTTAAGCACCTTCTAGCTGACGTCACACTAGTCGCAAAGAGATCCAAGTCATGCTGCTTACATATTTCATTGAATTGTTTGCTTGCACGCACAATATAACTATTCTGCCTGTAATTTGTAGAAGTATAAGGTACAAATAAGGGCGGATTAAAACGAAATGATTTACTTGGCCCATTAAAATAAAATTTTGATAATAGCTCGGGACTGTCAATATTATTGTTAAATATCTTCAACAGAAACAGACAGTCAGCAATCCTACGTCTATCTTCAAGTGGCAACAGATGGTGCTTCTTACTTTCTTCGTCTTCTTCTTCTTATCAACGAGTAACTACCTAATCACAGCGGGCCCCATCAGAAACCAGCGCTGCGTCATTTATTTTTTTAATATCTCAGCGCCATGCTGAGATAGCTACCTTTTAGCCTCGCACAAGATCTTTTTCCCGTTGTTTCTATTTTTTTTTCTCTATTTGTGTCATAATACTTAGTTTGCGTAACAACATTACTGTGAAGTACCAATGTATTTTTCTTTCTTTCTTAAATCATCCGCCAAGGGAGGACCTACCATAGAGATTACCCATATACAATACGGGTGTGTATTTTGTTGGTAGCGCACCACAGTAAAATTGCTTCACCACCGGTGTCTGGGTGAATATGACCCTAAGCGGATATTAAATACATCCGTATTAAACAAAGACACAAACATTTGCCACAATTTAATAATGAAATTGCGTCAAATTAAATTCTTTCTTCAAATTGTCGGACGGATTCTTTTCTAATGGCGTTTCTATGAAAATAATTATTTATTCTATTACATTTACTTTGAAGGGCACATAAGAGGAATATTTGTTTGTTTATTCATTTTCTAGCTTCTGCCGGCGACTTCGTCCGCGTGATATTTATTGTTCCCCCGACCCACCATGTCACATCACATGTCCCGCCTGCGCTATGACTTCTTTTTCGCTTAGCATTCTTTCTGACCATTTTTTCTTCTTGCTCGGCTCCTAAAGGTCGTAATGTGATGTTAAATAGCCTATAACCTTCCTCAAGCTACTATCAAATGCAAGAAGAATTCTTCAAATTCCACTGGTAGTTCCAGAGATTAGCACGTTCAAGCAAACAAACTCTTCAGATTTAATTACTAGTATAGATTATACACATAAAGCTTCCCGAATAAGTTCTCTAAATGATGGTGAAACCGCATCAAGATCTGTTGCGTGGTTTAGACGAACAACGTGCGCTCACAGACTCGAAAAGTGACTTTAATATATATAGATATGATATAACATGAGACAAAAAACAAAACAAAATAACATTCATTATCACCATAATCTACAGCCCCACTTCCCCCACCGCTGGGCATAGGTCTCTCTTTTCACGTGCCAATCCTCACGTCCCTAAGCCAGCCTCATCCATGTTCTACGGGACGACCGACACTTCGTCTTCCAGAAAAAATAACATTAGAGACAATCAATAAAGCACAAGATTTTCAAACCCTATAATGACTCTTTAACAACTTATTCAGGTATCTAAAACAAAAGTAATTAAATAAAATCTTTTTAAGTTACCTCCTTGGTTGCTATGGGTTGAGGTAAAGAGTTCGTTCCATTTTTAAATTACACGACAGATATGAGTTTTCATAGCAATATACTCGGCCGCTAAACGTGACAGATATGGATTTTCATACTAACATTACCGGCCGCTGCTCGCATGTATTTGACCAGTGCAGCATTTTCGATTTATCTCGAAGAAAGTTGTCAAAATAATGTACGAATTTCCAAGCATGTTTGAAAAAAATATTTTAAAAATAGTACATCATTGCAAAGGCCGTGAAATAGGTAATTGCAGGTCGAGTATGAGTTTGAATAACTACAATAATACGAGACAGGCAATTGCCATTTCCGCCCAGGCATATATAGTGCTTTTCTCAAAAGAATGCAGGGAAATAAAACATACTTTTTATATTATACATTTAATTTAATTAATATTAAAAGTTACATTAGTCTTATTGGGGCAATTATTAAAAGAAAATGTTATTGATTTTCCCGGTACATTTATGTTTGTTTGTTGAACATCTGACGAGGTTTGCAGGTAGGCATTGTATGTAGTGGCAGATGGCTGAATATGCCATTTGAGGTGGATGGCTGTGGACTTAAATGTTGGCAAGTGGCCAGCAGGTGCGATTCTGTTTCCGAATTAGGTTGCAATGTGATATTTTGATTTATATCAGTTTTCTTTTTTCAATTGAGTCCTCAATGTAGCCTTCAGCCACTTTATCGGATTTCCAGCCTCCGTGTCTTTTCAGAGTCGTCAAATTCGCTCCAGAATCAGCTAGAAGAGTGGTTGAAGACCTACGGAAACAATGTCCAGTATAATAATATAAGTAGCAGGTTTAAATAAGTTGGTATTTCTTTAGGTATTTTAGCTATTTTGTGTCTTCCAACGACCTGCTTCGTGCACATCTCTTTCTGAAAGTTAAAAAAAACCTATCGGATGTTGTGTTTGCTGGACGAAGATTATAATTTTTTTTTACATAAATTTTAGGAAGTCTGTTCGGATTACATTATTTTTTTTTTTTTTTTTTTGAGATGGGTTTGCTCTTGACTCTAGTCTAGGTCAGAGGTGACAGAAACAAAGTCGACGATGGAGTGAGCTTACCCAGAAGAAGCCTGTTCACTCTCACTTTGAACAGATTTGGGTTGTATGCGGTCAATGTTTGTTTTACTGTCGTGCAATGTTATTATTGCTTTGTCATCAAGAAATTCTATGTCTTTTGTGGTAATATTATAGAATTCGATAGAATAGAATAGAATAGAATAGAATACTCTTTATTATGCACACCATAAAAATTACAGATATAAAAGTAGAAATTTTACATAGGGTGACACAATGGGCGGTCTTATCGCTAAAAGCGATCTTTTACAGACAACCTTTGGATGGATTGAAGGTAGAAGGAGATACAATAATGCAAGTAGTCAGTGGTGTACCATTACCGATACTCTGACATGCTCCGTTAACGCCTAATATCATAGCAACCTGTAACAAACAAAACTAAATATCAAGCTACAGCCACATACAGTATATTTAATAAGACTCATAAATCCTGTGTATCAAAATTCATCCAAATGCATCCAGCCATTTTGGCTTAACTGTGTCTCAAATAAATAATGAATTAAATTAAATAATAAATATTTACCTTTGTCGCTAAATATATAAATTATCATCTGGGGCTTTAACTAAAAATAGCTTTATGTTTTCGCCAGTAAAAAAAACGATTTTTTGCTTTTAAATCCGGTCGATTTTTGTTTAAGAAAAGTAGTTAAATTTCCATAATTTTTCAAGTTAATGCCGTTTTTAACATGTACTGTAAATTTCAGCATGGAATAAATTGACCATAATGTAGATGGCTTTTTAGTTTTAGCAATCTCCTTAATATACGCCAAAAATACTGTTTCAGAAAAAAAAAAAACACTTCTTTCTCGTTTTTTCGACTCAAAAATGTTTCTTATACTTTCATGTATTTTTCTTTTGAATTACCTGGAAGCAGGTTTTCCATTGCCAATTTGACTTCTGATCTTAAATCTGGTGGAGTACAATCAATCTCCATTTCACTCTCTGAACCGTTGGAACTCATTTTAATTATTAAATTTATATTTATTAAGTATGTAAATAACAAATCAAGATGAATTTTCAGCTTTGCCGCCAATATTTTTATTTATCACCTGTGTCGATAGGTAAACGCATTTATCTATATAGCCACGTGAACGCAATTTGTACTAAGCAAAGAGACTTACTTTGGTATACCATGAATGATAAAAGAGATCCAATCAAAAAGTATTTAATAACCCCAGCACGCCGTTTCATACAATATTGCTGGAGCGTTGTAATGTTCCAAATTCAAAAAACACTCCAGCAATGGATTTGATTTTCTTTATCCGTAAATTCGATACTTCGCGTGTTCTGTTTTCGAAAAAAATTACAATATTGAGAAAATTCCTTTTATTTCATTTCTCAGTAATAAGGGAAACAAAAACAGAAGGAAGGAAGCAAAAATGATGAAGATTCATATTTCTACCATTCTAATTTGTGAATGCACGATTCATTTCATTCCTATATGAGCAGTTGCCGCAACAGATCTGTATCCTTTGTGTAACTTGTAACTCCAATTCTCAAACGCCATCTTTTCATGACAGCCAGAATAATTCCAACGTACTTTTAATGTTACACAAAGAAAATGTTTGCCAGTGTAGATTTCAAAGGGAAAGGAGTTTGTTATTAGGACTTTGTAACAAAAGTTTTCTTGAGGCGGATATAAACAATAAAACAACCGACTTCCAAAAAAAAACACTAAAAGACGTGAGAAATAACTTTAATTTCGGAAGTCGGTGTCTTTGGTTTTTTATTTTCGTTTTTGGCCACCGACTTCCGAAATTAAAGTTATTTTTCACGTCTTTTAGTGTTTTTTTTGGAAGTCGGTTGTTTTTTTGTAAAAAAGTTTTTATTTTTCACTTTTTAGTTGCGGTACCTTTCCCCACACAAAATCGAATACCACTACTTGGTGTGTAAATAACAGTGACAGGAAATTATTAACACATCATCCATATAAACTAAGTGGAAAAAATATGCAGTATTAAGGATAACTCAAAAACTGCTGGTCAGACCTTAAATGGGACTAGGCCCGGGTCGACGGCGCGTCGTGTTCCACGCGCGCCTCAAATAGATGTCAGCATCATTGACGGGGTCCGATAGGGCCGATGCCTGCCGGGGTTGCGGATTGTTCGAAAGAGTTACCGTGGCCCTGGCGCACAGGCAAATGAAGGAACACGGGTGGGTTTTAGTCAGTAAGAGTCTGACACGCCCTTCCGCTCCGCCCAGAGCGGGAGAGGTCATTTGATGATTTCCCATCAAAAAAAAAAAAATGTGAAGCACCACCTATCAAATAAAAAAAGAATCATCCAAATCTATTTACCCAGAATAAAGTTCTGAGCTTACATACATAAAAAAAAAAAAAACAAACATATGGACGAATTGAGAACCTGCTCCTTTTTGTGAAGTCGATTAAAAATATTGAATGAACATAGCTAGCCTTAATACGTATGATTTTGATGTGATAAATCGCAACGATCGTAGATACGGACTCTATATAAAATATTAACAAATTTACAGCCTTGTAGATTGAATTGCACAAAATTCCTCTTATTTTGACTGCCTCATTGTTCTAGTGGTCATAAGCGCTACTACTGAGCATGAAACCCTGGGTTCGATTCCTATGTCGCTTGGGGAAAGTGTTACTTAATGAGTTTTTTCCATTAGGAATTTCTGGTCTTTCCTGCTGATGGCAATAGGCTAGCCCTGTAGTACTTGGGACTTAAACATCGTGTTTACTATTATACACCTTTTTCCAACTCTTCGGGGAACCTAGGCGCTATGTTATGTAATAATGATGGAACAGTGGTTCAAAGTCAAAGTCAGATCATTTATTTCAAAGGCAGTTTTGAATGTCAAAATTTCCAAAAAAAAATAGAAATGATTCTAGTTGCCCCTTCCAAAAGGTAGTTTCGTATTGAGAAGAATGGGCAAGAAACTCCACCGTTACTCTTTTAAAAATGTATTACAATATTATTTAAACATTAATTAGATAATTCTATGTGAAGACGATGCACCTAGAATAAAATTACTACACTACATTAGGTAAAAAGAATTAAATATAACGCAATGACAGGTAAATTAATTATAAGATAGATACATGGTGCTCACATTTATTTAGAAATATTGAAAATTAAATGATTTTTCCAAAATTTCACAAGTAATAATTTTGTGTGTGAGTTAAAGTAGTTACATAATGTAAAAATCAATATCGTCTTCAAGATTTTATTTTGATACTAATAAACATTTTACGAAGTTATATCTTTAGCCTTGCCTTAAATTCTACCTAGCTTGTCAGTCAGGTCAGGAGGAGCAGGAGCGTTGGTTGCCCAATGGAAACGGCCGCGTCTTGTGAGTTGTAAGTCATAGATTCGAACCCAGGCAGGCAGGCATTTCAGTTTTTGTAAATTATTTTACTCCTCTATTTTCAAAATGGTGAAGGAATATATCGTGAAGGAACCGGTATATCCTAGGACCCGCACAAGGCCCGCGTGTTGGATTACGGGCTACTGGCCACTCCATCTCACAGACAGGAGGCCTTTGTCCCAGCAGAGGGAACATTATAGGATGTATATGCTTTGCTCATGGTCTACGTTGACATAAGTAAGTACAATCAGAAATCCGGCACACCGGAGTTTTAGAAATAGTTTATTTATTAATTTAAACTTCTCGCACACAATAGCATTCAAAAGCGGACTTAAAGCCTTAGGCATTCTCTACCAGTCAACCAAGGTTGGTGAAGAGATATGATGGCAGGTGCTCTGTTAAACAGACGTTACTAATAATAATAAAAAATATTAAAAAGATAACATAAGTATCTATAAATAAAATAGGTACTTATACAAGTACCTAAACAGGATATAAACTTATTATACACATACATACATATTTACTATAATATATATCTACATTATACATATACTATTTAGATACACAAAAAGGGAAGGAGGTAATTGAGATGACTCTACGCTATTTATTTTGAAAATAACTCTGCAATTTCCGCTTAAATGCATACCGACTGGTAGCCGTCCTGATATCAAGAGGAAGCGCAATCCAGAGAAGAATGGACTGAATATGAAAGGAAGAATGAACAAAATCAGAAGCATGAGAAGGACAGAGTAGGAGGAGATTGTTGGAAGAACGCAGATTCTTATTTATTTATTTATAACAATCTTACCTACACTATCATTACAGATCTATGATCCAATGCGACAGAGTGGCCTTACTAACTAAATCCTAAATCTACACCTTATACCTAGTTAAAAAATATCTTAATCTAAATAACTTATTACATATAGCGTAACTTTTGCGAATCCACTCAAGTTGCACCACAATACATCAACCCTCCGTGAACCTCATTCACCACGCGTATGGCTCTAGTGAGAGGAGTTCTCGCCAGCAGGTTGGTCCTAGCTGCAGGCACAGCGAGCAGGGGCGGGCGTTGCCGCCTCCACACGTACCGGTCGGGCACGTACAGCTGCAGGTGTCGCAGCACTCCCGGGTTATGCGCCACGCCACGTAGTAGTTTCACTACATACGCTACGAGCGAAAACTCCCGTCGTACTCTTAGAGTGTTATACCCTACCATACCCAGAACCAATAGTGTAGGGTACATCAATGGGTATAATGGATATACCCCATACAGCTTGTAATACAAGTGTCGCGTGAACTTATTTTGGATACGTTCCAACATAACACTATATTTCGCCTCATGAGGAGCCCAAATGAATGCGCTATGTTCGAGGTGACTTCTGACTAATGCGTCATATAGTACCCTTAGTGTCGTGATGTTTGTGAATCCTTGGGACTGCCTGAGTACGAAACCTAGGTTTCTGTATGCCTTCTTACATATCCTATTGATATGCTCACGGAAAGTTAGTTCCTGAGAGAAGACTACCCCTAAGTCTCGTACCTGAGACACTCGTTACAGCGTGTGAAGAACATAGATATTGAAAGTGAGACATAAGATAAGTAGGAGGTGTGTAATAGTTCATCTGTGTCACTCATAAAGTATCTTTGATTAGCATTTATATGATGACCTACCAACATTCGATATCCAAAAACGGCTCAATGACACACTATTAAATGACACGTGGATGTAGGACGGCCGAGAGCGAAAAAGAGACAAGACGATATTTAATGTAACTTGGCTAACTAGCTAAGTTTTTACATGCCACTTGCGAAGCGCGTATAATCTCGCAAAAATCTATCTGCCTAGCCTCTTACCAACTATTAGGTTGGGGAAAAAGTCTTTTCGCATTATAGTATGTATGAACTTGTAATAAAATCTCTTTGGCTATACTATTTGTATCTGGCTGGTTTTGGTATCATTGAAAGTTTAAATTTTAAAGAACATAATTCCAAATTCAAATTAGGAAAATGTGTGATTTTCATTTGTTTTTCGTACTGTCAAGATGAGTGAATCTAATGAAGAAATTCGATACTTTTTAAAATTTTACTACCAAAAAGGTAATAATGCAACGCAAGCCGCGAAAAAAGTTTGCGATGTTTATGGACCTAGTGCAGTGTCTGTGAGAGTAGCACAAATTTGGTTTAAGCGTTTTCAATCCGGAAATTTTGATATCAAAGATGCACGTCGCTCTGGTCGCCCTATTACGGATAAAATGGATGCCATTTTTGAAAAAGTGGAGCAAGATCGGCATATCAGTAGTTACGACGTAGCTGAAGAACTGGGAATTGAACACAAAACAGTTTTGGCACATTTGAAAAAAACTGGGTACACAAAAAAGCTCGATATTTGGGTACCTCACGAGCTCACTGAAAGAAACCGTGTACTCATTTGTGATTTTTTATTATGACGTAATGAAACCGAACCATTTTTGAAGAAGTTGATAACTGGTGATGAAAAGTGGATCACGTAGGACAAGAACGTGCGAAAAAGGTCGTCGTCAAAGGCCGGTCAGGCTTCACAGACTGTGGCGAAACCCGGGTTAACTCGCAACAAGGTGATGCTGTGTGTGTGGTGGGATTGGAAGGCCATTATTCATTATGAACTGTTACCACTAGGCAGAACCATCGATTTTGAACTCTACTGCGAACAACTGATGAGATTAAAGCAAGAAGTTGAGAGCAAGCGGCCGGAATTAATCAACAGAAGGGGTGTGGTTTTTCATCATGATAACGCTAGACCTCACACATCTTTAGCCACTCAGCAAAAATTAAGAGAGTTTGGCTGAGAGGTGTTAATGCATCCGCCGTATAGTCCTGACCTTGCACCTTCAGATTTCCACCTGTTTCGGTCTCTTCAGAATTCTTTAGGCAGTGTCAGGTTAACATCACGAGAGGACTGCCAAAACCACTTGTCGTCCCGGTATTTTGATCAGAAGTCCCAAAATTTCTATAGCAATGGGATCATGTCCCTACCTACAAGATGGCAAAAAGTTATCGAGCAAAATGGTACCTACATACTTTAGTTAAATGTAAATAAACTGTATTAAAAAATGTTTTGAATTTTCTTAAAAAATGCGAATAAACTTTTTCCCCAACCTATTATGTTGAGGTCGGCTTCCAGTCTAACCTAAGGTTTTTTTTTTTTAATTTTTAATTTTTAACCAGATGCAGCTGAATTCCAGTATTTTACATGGAGCGACTGCGTATCTGACCTCCACAATCCAATAACTGGGTAACACGATACCTCTTGGTACCCCTTGTCAGACTTTTAGGCTTCTAATTACCCGTAACGATTGTCAAAAATCTACAAATGATAGCCGGGATCAATGGCTTAACATTTTTTTCGAGGCGCGGAGGGGCCTCGATATGTAGGAGATGGTTACCCATCCACGAACCAACCGCAGCAAGTGTCGATCCGTGTGGCTATTATCATTAAAGCTATCAACCTCCTTTTACTATAGTATTTTATCTCTCTCGGTACCATCCTAGACAATGGCGAAGTCGGAAGTGTACACATGTGAGTTATGCGCTGAGACTACTCGTCATCACGCACACATTCACAGCGTGATTGTACACTTGGTTACCAAAAGTAAAGCGTGCTTCGCTTCGTTAGATAAAAATACTGCATAATTCTCGATTAGCTGCATATTTACGCCCAGGCACTGTAAGTATAAGTACGTGTTCAGTCGTTTTCAAAGAACTTGGAAGGTAAAACAATTCTATAACTTTTTATCTCCCTACCAAATAACTTAGAATTCCAAGTTCTAAGAAATAACGCAATCCATATCAATTGGATGATCCTAGCATACTCATATTTCATTTATTTCGCAAAATATTTTATTTCGGGAAGTTTTCAAGTGAAATCAAACATAATCTTATGGAACTTAGTTTGAACGGAAATAATAAGTAATAAAAATCTAGTTTGTTGTGAACGCGAGGGGTGAGTTATGAATCGAAACCACTTTTTTAACCGACTTCTAACAAGGAGGAGGTTATATGTTCGGCTGTATGTATGTTTTTTTTTATATTGTAGGTACTTTCGGACGACAAAAATCCTTTGCTATGCCCTTTCTTTTAATCTTTTTTTTTGTCCTGGGATATCCTCATGGATACTCGCCGTTTGGGGAGAACGGAGGGTTATATTAGACTCCTACCGCCTAAAACCCTACTGTTCCGTCTACTACTATAAGTTGGGGGCCCAGAAGATACATGCACATTCGCCGCACCACCGGCTGGTATCAGCCCTCCATGCCTAGCGGGTTCCGTCACCAAGTGCGACTGATCCCACAAACGCACGTCCTCCCATAAAGGCGCACATGCAACACTGTGGACCACTTCTTTGGGCCTGACTATTCGAGCGGCGATACAGCCCCAGTTTAGCCGCCCGCAGGCCCCTCATGATGGTGGCCGGAGATCATTAAGCGCCCTTCGACGCCCGCTCTTCTGGTGTGGACGGAAGGAGAGGTATGCTCTCTCTTCTTCTCTGCCACCTCCTTTGCATGCATTACCTCCTTGCAAAAAGAGGCGACAGCATCCCAAGCGTTTTCGCTTCCGACCATGGACTGAACCACAGCCGGAAGCGAGAGATCACCCATGCCAATGCGCCATGCTACCTCTCCAGCCATTTTACCATATCAGGTCTTACCGCCATTATCGTAGCGAGCTCCCACCTGGGTTGTGCCAGTCGCTCCCTCCATTCAGCCACTAGGACTTGACGGAGTTCGGCCCTTCGTGCTTCGAATTTCCGGGGAACCGGAGGCTGACCACGCGCTAGCTCCACCTTCTGCCAGCGATATAGGGGTGCAAGAATTTTCGCGTCCAGATTCCAGGGCGTTGATTCGGCCAGTAAAGTTGTTGCCTCGTAGGAGATCATACGGTATCCCCTTATCACCCTAACAGCTGTCGCTCTCTGCAGCTTTCGCAATACTGCAACGTTGCGGGGCGTCAGGGTGTCCGCCGACATACATAGCCATGGACCGCACGATCCCCACGTTCAGCCTCCGGCAGAAGGCGTTGAGCCCCCCAAAATTGGGTAGCAGCCGCGCAAGAGCAGCTGCAACGATCATCAACCTGGGGACCAACCGCTTTTTATGCGGCACAAAGTCCCACTGGCTATTGAGGACGAGTCCCGTCAGTAGGAACTGGTCAACTCTTGACTGCCGCGGCTTATTTTAATTAAAATTTTTGAATTGTTTTTTTTAATCTTTTTTATTACGGATACTTTAAACGTGCACGTCTTGCTACATCGTGCTCACATTTTTAATTTGAACATGAATGATGTAAACAGTTTGTTTTTTGTAACTATATGTTGATTTAAAAGAGTGTCCATGGAGTTTCTTGCCCGTTCTTCTCCATAGGTACCTACTACGCTTTAGAATGGGCAACTAGTTTCATTTTTCTTACTGACTGACCCTTTGACAATTCAAAAGTGCCTGTAATTGGTTTATTTGAAATAAATGCTTTGAGTTTGAGTTTGAGTTTCCCAAGTACTTGATCGTCGACTTGACTATATATTCTGAAAGGCAACGTAGAATTGAATAAACAAACTCCTGTCAAAAATACCACAAAAGCAATGCATTGATTAAAATTCCACGTTCTCAATTCAAAATGACCAAGGAATCTGTTTTGCCTAACTAAGGACTATTCAAACTGTAGTGACGTAATCAACCCTTTCAGAGCTCGCATAGCATCGGAAACACCCACGATCCATCTGAAATCAAAGGTAGCAAAATTTTCCAGTCCATTTTCTCTGAAATAGCTGCTCAATCGTGGAACCTGGTTTGTTTGTACCGAAGGAACATCTATCGTAACATGGAGCTACTAAAGATAAGATAAAGATAATTTTATTTTGCAAATATAGGTAACAGTAAATGATGACAAAAAACATAAAAGTTCAGCCATATTTTACCACATAGGCATGCAAAAGATTTAACTAAATAATTAAATACAATTTTAAAATATTACACAATGAACTAAATACAAAAATTAATATTTATATATACACTAGCTTAAAAAATATATCTCAATTAAGAACTCCTTAATATTATAATACGCATTTGTGCATAAATGCTGTCTTGGCTGACTCCAGACAAAGCACACTGTAATCGCGTCTATTGCGGGGTACTACATCTGATAGACGTCTAAAACGACTCGGATTTGTCTTTACAAACATAGCTACATCTAATATGTACTAACTGATTATGATTACATAATTATTGTTAATATCTTAAAAAACTACACAAAAAACAATAATCACACGTATATATCCCTCAAAGGTTAAGACTAGTACACCTACATGTCAGCAGTTATGTTTAAGTCACGTGCAATAGGAGGCAAGTATATTGGCATCAACTGGGCACAAATGCTGACTCCCAGAGGGAGTTACAATTTTTTTTGTAATGGAAATATTAAAAACACTGTGTGTTGTTCACATGCGATGACGTGAAACTTTCAAATATTATATGTGAACATCGAGACTGTATAATGTATTTTATCTCATTCTCTCCCACGTTAAATCCTATAGATAGATGTATGTGTTTGGCTCTTTTAAATGTCGCTTTTTCGTTTCATCGAGTTTCAAATCACAACGGGGCTAAAGAAGTTATCACTTCAAAAAGTTGTTGATATTTCCACTAAGTAACGCTTGTGACCACTTGATCAACGAGACATGTTGGGTTTAAACACTTCTGCCTATGCTCTGCGACAGTCTAGGTGTGATTTTCTGTCGTTATATTAATACAGCATAACATCAAACCTGTATTTCGCAGTGGGTTTGTTACTTTGTACTTATTTTCGGAATGTATTCAATCGAACCTCAAATAATTCCCATTTTGCTTTCGTAAAAATATTATTTAACTCTCTAATGTAATGATTGCGCCTCTTTTTCTTAACCTCAAATAATTCCCATTTTGGTGTCCTAAAAATACTAAATAGCCAAGTATCTGCGACCAACTTTGATGTAGCGCTCGCTGGCCACTGCCGTGGCACAGCTCGCTCAGCTCGCGCGTGGTTGGTCACAGGTCAAACCTGACATAACCGTAAGACGGAGTACCCTAACTTATTGGGACCAACTGTGAGTAAAATGCAGAATGTTAAAAAAGGCTGTAGGAATAATTTGGGTAAATCCTACCTTCTCACTGTGGTTACCTACTTCCTTATGAGTAGATGTGATTCGGGACGATGGAATGAAAGTCTTCAGGTAGTCCTTGTAGCTAACTTATAATATGTTCCAAAGCAGTACACAGATTTGATTTAAGCACAAGAGAAACAGAGGGTTTAGAAGCACAGATAGTTTAAGAATATAGTTATAAAGTTCAGAAGCACCGGTGTCGAAAGTAAAGATACATTAGTTCATGATAGCATGGTAAAATTGTCACCACAGTTTAAATAAATGAAAAATTACTTTTAGCATAAACAATAAGCGGGTATAAACGCAAAAAGTTTTTAGAGGTTTATTAATTTAAATAAAGTGTCCATCGATAGACATTCAATAAGTTTTTAGTGGATCAATTAAACGTTTCTTCTTATTTTTAACCAACTTCACAAAAAGGAGGAGGTTCTCAATTAGTCTGTATGTATATTTTTTTTTTATGTTTGTTAGCTCAGAACTTTTTTCTGGGTGAACCGATTTGGATGATTCTTGTTTTTATTTGATAGCTGGTGCTTCACATGTGGTTCCATTTAAATTTGATCAAGGTCTGACCAGTAGTTTTGGAGTTATCCTTAATACTGCATATTTTTTCTACTTAGTTTATATGGATGATGTGTTAATAATTTCCTGTCACTGTTATTTACACACCAAGTAGTGGTACACGAATTCGTGTGGGGTAGGTACCGCAACTAAAAAGTGAAAAATAAAACTTTTTTACAAAAAAACAACAAACTTCCAAAAAAAAACACTAAAAGACGTGAAAAATAACTTCAACTTCGGAAGTCGGTGGCCGAAAACGAAAATACAAAACCAAAGTCACCGACTTCCGAAATTGAAGTTATTTTTCACGTCTTTTAGTGTTTTTTTTGGAAGTCGGTTGTTTTTTTGTAAATAAGTTTTTTTTATTATTCTTTTTTTTAAATGGTGACTCCAAACAGTTCGTACCTCACAGTAAAGCACTGAAATACCACTGGTTAGAGCAAGCCAATTCATTGTCTGTTCGCTTGTCGCTATCATTGTTCAAAGTTTGTACAACATTATTTTTATTGCAGTCTAGCGCGCTGTAAACGACAGGGTATAAATGAAACGAACACAGAGAAATGTGTTCACTTCTGATTTAAAAATAATGAGTTTGTCCTGGAATACTAGTGTTACTAGACACCTTCTATTTTAGAAAAAAAATGCAAGTACGCTGTTGTCTAAATAAAGAGTAGCTTCTAGATCTAGTGGTGACTCGCAAGGCTGATGAACATGGAGATTAGTTTGATTTCCAGGTCGGGCAAAAAGAAAAAAAGAAAAATTATTTATTTGGACTCGTACAGGATTATCACAAACTAGACTAAACACACTCATAAAAACAAAAGTAAAATGAAAATAATAACAAAGTCCTGTACGGGGCCCAAAAGGCCCCTATCTCAGCTTGTGGCTGCGACATTTAAAAAACAAAATGTCACAGCACTGGCATTCTGATCCGCTGCTGTAATGTCGCGGACAGATACAGAAATAAATAATAAAACAAAAAAAAAATGCTATTTGTGAGTAACGTGCTATTAGATTTTTCAAAGAGTATCCAAAAAGTATGTAACTTGATCTTAACACAAGTAAAAAGAAAAAAAAAACAATGTATGTATTTCATAAAATAAATGTACACAGGTAAATCTCGCGACAAGCTTTTTTATATAAATTGTATAATGTCATAAGTTTTAATTATATTAATTACATTGATTTAATTTAAAGTTTTTGAGGTGAAAAATGAAAGAAAAAAAAACAGTAAGCATCACAACTTTATTTACCTTTCGAGAAGTCTTTGCGGTATGTATGACGCTATTGACGATTTCGTAGTCTTGTCAATTTAATTATAAAATCATTTTCATGCATTTTATTGCCATTTGGCGCAGTAATTAGCAGGAAAATATTATTTTAATAAAAAAAAATATCTTATCACGACCTCCGAACGAACGCGATAAATTTGTCATAATCATCTGTCATCTGTCAAAATTTTACATTTGTGACAAAATGGGTGTGCCCAATTAGCAAATAAGACATAATAAGTTCCAACACTCTCAACTAAATGTCAAGAAGCTATGTCACATGTCAAGAAATTATTTCACGCCGCCGTGCTAGCATTTAAGGCAAAACTGTTTTATTACCGAAAGTGTGATAAAATGTGTGACTCAAGCCATGTCACAGTAGGCCGTTCTCGCCCCGCCTGTAGGTTGTTCGCACACAAGGAGATGTTGAGGTTGATCGCTTTTTTCCGTCTTTACTTATATTTACCTAAATATCCTTAGTTACAAGCCAGGGCCGGCAGTCTCGACTAGATAGCGACGCTGGCTGTCGCAAAGTACCGATCGCTAAATATTACGGTGAATCCTCAGTTGTAGTCCGTAAAAAACAATTTTCTGTACTTTTTGCAAATTGCAGCTCTGTTTTACGTCGTATGTTGATCAAAATGGGATTCTCGACTGTGGGAATTATATATCAATCGAATCATCAATTACATATCAATCGTCAATTTTAAAGAAAATCTGATTTTTGGCGGGCTACAACTGAGAATTCACCTTAATATTTAGCGATCGGTACTTTGCGACAGCGTCGTCGCTATCTATGTCGAGACTGCTGGCCGGCGTTAAAAATAATAATGTTGTTGTCTGTATAACAAAAGTTTGTTTTACTGTATCTATAGAGAGATAAGCACTACCCGCCGTATTCCACTAACGTACATAAAACTCATAATGACAGACGATACCGTCGCGGCCGCTTACCGTACGAGGACATTATACGGTCCACTGAACCGAGCCGACAATACTAAGAATATGCAGGTTAACAAAATAAGTAACACAAGTTTGTCATGTTTTGATGTTCCCTTCATGTTTGGTTTATTTTCGCAATGAAGCCTTTTTGTTATCAGCCTAATAGCAGTTTACTGATGGACATAGGCCTCTCTGATTTCCTGCCTTGATCATCCTACTCTCCAACTCTCAACTAGCTATACCAGCCACCCTTTGAAGATCATCGCTCCACCTCGCCTGAGGGCATCCACAGGTTTACTGATTTACGGTGGCCACTTCAAGGACACGATTACCTCAACGATCGTTGGTTCTACGGCTAATAAACCAGCCCACTGCCACTAAAGCCTTTTGAGATGCATTACATAGCAACCTCCCCTAGTTAGTTTAGTGATTACAAGCACCACAGCTGAGAATGAGGACCTGAGTTTGATTCCCATGTTGGGCAAAGTGTGCATTTCTTGAATACAGCCATTATTTTTTTGTTTTCTCAGTAGCAGCACGGAGTCTGGATTCCTGCCCAGTTGATGCCAATAGGCTCGCCCCCTATTACATGGGACTTAAACATAACTGGCGAAATGTGAGTGTACTATGGTCACCTCTGCCTTATCTTTCGAGTAATAAAGGTGTGAGGTTATGGTGTTACGTAAAATAGCAACCTGGATGATGAATCAATAGGATGGTGAATTAATACGTGGGATTTGAACAATGCGAAATGTGGGTGCGTTATACAATATATACCTCCACCTTCCATGTACTCCGTCCGTGAATACAGGTTTTATGTTTACAATATCAGGAATTTAAAACCAGTACAAATTTGGGTCCCGGTTCTTAAAAAGGTTCTTCTTTTTAATTCGGTTCCGGTTCAAGTTCTGGTTTGGTTCTGGTTCCAAAGTACCGGTTACAAATAAAGGTTCCAATATACCGGTTCCATACCATCCGATTTAAAGGTTCTCTAAGAGAGAACTACCACATGTTCTACCATATCAGAATTTCCCCTCTCTCCTCTCACAAAAACTCAAACCTCTTCACCCGAAGGCGGCCGCCCGTACCTCGCCGCTATCGTACAAAGCTTCGAACTGCGCTGAGCGGCATCGTATGAACTGGTTCGAACTCGCTTTGAAGAAGAACCGGTAAAATAAAAGTTCTTAAAGGTTCAAATTTAGATCCCTGTTCCGGTTCGGGTTCTAGTAACGAAACCACTAAATACTGGTTCTTAACCGGTATTTTAGGAACCTTTTCAATCCCTGGGCAATATGCATAACACATTCATTAGCTATGGAGCAGTAGCGGCTTAGTGGTGACGGCCCCGACTTACGAGTCGTGGCAATCACCACTCCACCATGTAAGGTCGTGGTTTCGTTTGTCTGTGTTTTATCACCACTGCTCTCAAAACGCTGAACGAAAACATCGAGAGAAAACCGGCATGTCCTAGAACCAAAAATTCGAAGACATTTTGACATCTACCAACCCACACGGGGCCCGCGTGGTAGATTATAGGCACTCCCTCTCACCGAGAGGAGGCCTGTGTCCCAGCAGTGGGAACATTAAAGTCTGATTATGTTATTAATTTGCTATAAAGCACAACGTCCCTATTGAAATCCACTTACAATACAATAGTTCTAGAACTAGAATATGCAGGGATTTCATAAGTCATCAGAATTTTCCATTTTAATGAATTCTCATTGATCGTCTTTATAAGTTCTGAATAGAGGTTTATTAACATTCAACGAGGGATGCGACAGAAGCCGGGGGACAGGAAATTAGAGCTGCTAACAAATCGTCATAAATTGAAGTTTGTTAAAAAGTTATTTTTATATTTTACAGATGAGCAATACAGGAGGGGCTCTCGTTAAGCGTGAAGGTTGCAGAAATTCGCTGGATGCAGGAAGCACAGCACTGGTTGAAGTGGCGGTGCTTGGGGGAGGCCTATGTCCAGCAGTTGACGTCTTTCGATTAAAATAATGATGATGGAAAGGCTGAATTTACCGTTGGCTGAATTTACGTTTGGAGGCATCTTCTTTTTAACAATAAAGACCTATTGCCTATTGCCTCCGACTGCATAAGGTTGAGTGTGAGATTGGAGACAAAACTAAGTCAACTTGTTTCCATTTTTTAATTGACTTCAAAAAAAGGAGGAGGTTCTCAATTCGACTGTTTTTTTCTGTTTTTAGCTCATAACTTTTTTTTGGGTGTACCGATTTAGATGATTCTTTTTTTATTTGATAGCTGATACTTCACATGTAGTCTCATTTAAATTTGATCAAGTACTGACGAGTAATTTTTGAGTTATCCCTAATACTGCATATTTTTTCCACTTAGTTTATATCGATGATGTGTTAATAAATTCCTTTCACTGTTATTTACATACCAAGTAGTGGTATACGAATTTGTGTGGGGTAGGTACCGCAACTAAAAAGTGAAAAATAAAAACTTTTTTACAAAAAAACAACCAACTTCCAAAAAAAACACTAAAAGACGTGAAAAATAACTTTAATTTCGGAAGTCGGTGGCCAAAAATGAAAAAACAAAACCAAAGACACCGACTTCCGAAATTAAAGTAATTTTTCACGTCTTTTAGTATTTTTTTTGGAAGTCGGTTGTTTTTTAAGGTACACTTTTACGCAGTCGGGTTTTTGATTTTTTAGATTAACTTTGCTTGTTTTTTTGTTCGAAGTTTAGCGGGCTATCCACTTGTTTTAGATAACCCATCAAACGATCGCCTACTAGCAGACGGCTTCTAGTATGTGATCGTTTGTAAGCGTTCAACGGTTTTCACGATTCTTTTTACTGTCGTTTCGAGAGTATTTTTTTTTATGAACAAGCGATGTATGTTTACGGTTTTAACTACCGTAACTACATAGTACATTTGTGCATCATTAGATGTCAGTTTTTATGAACAGGAGACAGATATTGCTGAGTTTGGCTTTGAATACGAAAATCCGCTTAATGGTAAAATTATTAGGACACATTGTCAAAACATGTCATATTGTTATATCAAGAAGGCATATTAGAAACACGTGCATAAAAATATAGTAATTCGCTTCCATATATTATAATATGTAGAATGTATTATTGTTTATGATTTTTCAAAGTCAATATTTTTATTTGATAACTTATTATGTGTAAAAATATGTATTTTAATAAATTAAGATTCCTGTTATGTAATTAAGAGCTGTCATTGTTTTTATTATAGGTGACCAATGCGAGCCTTCTAGGTTTGTACACCGAAATCGATTAAATCGACTGCTATAAGGTCGCCAACCGCGTCCCGACAGAGGTGACCTTGGTGCTTTCCAACCGTGTTGATGGTGGTTTACAACCAAATTTCATGTGACCTTTCAACGACCTTGGTATAAAGACCTGCGCTAGCGACCAAGAGCGAATAGGGGAGGTTGGGTCGGCGGCCGCCTATGTAGACGGCGCGGCGGTTGCTAACCGTGACTACTTCAGTTGCTCGCTATTAATCGTCACGCGAAGCACACGGGTTACCACAAAACATACGTGTTTGAATTTCAAGACTATATTCCAGCCAGCACTCTTAATGACTTTCGGCATAATGAAAGCGATTATTTACTTTGGAAAACATGGAACACAACGCATTCTCTTGACACGAAATGATGAGTCTGTCTGTTTGTTATGTCAATACAACAGGTTCTTCGACTTCAGCAAAAGACTCAAAGAATAAAGGAATTAGGTAATAAAAAGGAAGTCTTCGAACTCGTCGATAAAAATGAGCCAATAAGAGATTGCAAAAGATGCTCGTGGAGCGGCTCCCTAATAATCGGCAAATTCGGCGGTCGAAGGTTTACTTATCTGCCGAATCGACAACAGCTGCAATCACATAAGCTTCCATAATGATTTCCAAACTCACAAGCATCCAAACTTTCAAGACCTGGTAGAGAGATGTGCTTTGTAAATTTTAATTCATGACAACTAATTTTATTCCACACCTTTTTAGTCGCGATTAAAAATAATCTGATTTAGTTTGCCAGTCAAAATTTTAGGTTAAAATACGCTCTTAAGACGACCGACCAAAAAACGTCAAATTCAGAATAAAAAAGTTGTAATTTTCCCTAAATTGAATAACTAAATGACTTTAGTGCTAACTAATAAAAAAACTATATTGTAGTTAACTTATGTCAATTCCAGAATGAGGAACGTCGTTTGACAGGAATAAACTAAATTTTGGTGATTTTTAGTTTAGTTTATAGACTTTCGTGACAAGAAAATCGACACGCATATCTGTTAAATATAAAACAAGATCACTTACCAATTTAGTGAAGTACACTCACATAACTATCGAATCGCGATACTATTTTAATTATTGACAATGTCCAACGTTTGTTCGCAAACTCACGACGGTTACTCGCGCGAAGTATCGAAAAACAGTGCGTTCCACTGTCGATACGGTTCGTCAATTCTACGTCGAAATTGTGGACGTCACTTATCATTACCCTGTTATACGACGTATAATAATAGGGATGTGATTTTTATGGTAAAATTTATCGATGAATATTTTTGTTTGAACAGTATTTTTCTTCAGGTCATGTTTTAGTCTGCACTTAAATCATTTTGTTTTTATTTTAAATGGTGCTGATCAGGACAATCATTATATTAAACTCCCCAGTAACTTTATCGTTTAATATACTCGTACTATACGTATATTATAGAGGTTAAATTTCTGAGTTTGTATGTACTTCCACTTATGGGAAGGTACAGTATTGCCAACTGTCATAGGATATATTTTATATATATGATATAATTACAAAATCTTTGATATTTACAAGATTTAACAACTGACTATAATTTTATTTAATATAATGATCAGTTAATGTAATAAACGATTGAAATAATTCTAAAATGAATATTTTTTAAGCATAACATACATTAAATTTAAAATCATTAGTTAGATACCATTCAAAAGCCATAAAACCTATTGAGTCTAATAATAGAGGGGATCTGGCATTAATGTTCACTGTTCTAACCTTTTTTTTTTTTTTGTTGACGGGGTGGAAATCCTCATGGATGTCCTCCGCCCTGGGGCGGGCGGAGGGGTCTGTCAGACTTCTACTGACTAAAACCACCCCGTGTTCCCTCGCACACTTGCACCGGGGGCTACGGGGACACTTAAGCACTCTTCAACGCAGCCCCCGACTGGTGCCGGCCCGCCTCTGCGGGCTCCGTCTAGTCAAACGGGGGGAGTGAGGTGTTTGACTCCCCCCGCGACGTCTAAGAGAGGCGCGCGTGGAACATTACGCGCCACCACCTCGGGTCTTATATGATAGGGGGCGGCGGACGTCCCCGAGTCCGCCGTCCCTGGACCCATTTAGGGGGGCCGGAAGAGGGCATTATCTGCCCTCCGCCGACGCCCGGTGCGCCTGCTACGGGCCGGGAGAGCACTCGACATCTCCCTCTCCCTTTCCGCTGCCTCCTTCTGCGACATGACATTTTCGCAGAAGGAGATCACCGCGTCCCACGACGCTGCGCTGCCGACCATAGAATTAATAACAGTCGGCAGCGACAGGTCGCTACCCACTTCCGATACAAGGTCACGGCGTGGCTCCTCCCAAGCTGCACACTCTGCAAGCGTATGCCACGCCGTGTCCTCCCGGCAATGGACGCAGTGATGACACCGAGCGTCTGGCTCCCTGCCTATGCGATGCAGGTACCTCCCGAAGCAGCCGTGCCCCGAGAGCACCTGCGTCGCCCTAAATGACAGAGAGCCGTGCCTCCTCCCGAGCCAGTCGTCGAGCACCGGCCGGACCGCCCCGATAGTAACGAGGCCAGCGGTAGGGCGCAGAAGCCTGTCCCGCCATTCCGCCACCAAGACCTCACGGAGCTCGGACCGGCGCAGCGTGATCTGCTGCTGCACCAGTACCACGCCCCTCGTCCGCGCCTCCTCGCGCCACCGATGTAGTGACGCGAGGGCTCTCGCTTCCAGGTCCCACGGCGGGGATCCGGCCAGTGCGCAAGCCGCCTCGTAGGAGATCGTGCGATACCCTCTGATGACTCTAACGGCCATCGCCCTTTGCGGTACTCGCAACACTGCGATACTGCGGGCCGTCAGGTCAGCTGCCCACACCGGGGACCCATATAGGGCCATGGATCGCACGATCCCCACGTACAACCGCCTACAGGCGGTGCTCGGGCCCCCCAAATTGGGAAGCAGCGTTGACAGCGCGCCTGCAGCGCCCATCAACTTAGGCGCCAGCCGCCGAAAGTGGGGGCCGAAGTCCCAGCGGCTGTCGAGCACCAATCCTAGGTACTTCATGGTAGACTCGACAGCGATTCGGGCCCCCCCGACCACGATGTGTGATCCCGGTGGTGGCGCCCGTCGGGGGCCATGGAAAGTGATGGCCTCCGACTTGCTGAGGGCTACCTCCAGGCCCAGGCGCCGGATGCGGTTCACCACCTGTGAGACCGCCGCCGTAGCCAACAACGCTGCCTCCCTGTGCGAGCTCCCCCGAGCCGTAACCAGCGTGTCATCCGCGTAACACGTCAAGTTCACCCCCGGCTGGAGCTCGCCCCTCAATACCCAGTCGTAACCGATGTTCCACAGGAGCGGTCCCAGAACCGAACCCTGTGGAACACCGCACGACATCTCGCGCCGGCCTCTGCCGTCGCGTCCCCTGTAGGTGACAGACCTTTCTGCTAAGTAGGCCCCGACTACGTGGCGGAGGTAGGGAGGCACCTGATGATAACGCAGCGCCTCCCTAATACAACTCCAGGGCAGGCTGTTCTAACCTAACCTAACTCACATGGTTCACCAACAGTAGAGGGAATGTGGCTTCTAACCTAAACTATCGGAGTCAGATTGCTGTGAATCGGGGTGTTAACTATAATGATGGTATCAATATATATTTTTAACGATAAACCTAATGATTTTCGATTAAATAAACGTTATATCCAATAACGTTATACGAAATAAGTTTTAGAGTACCTATAAAAATGTTATTATATGTAAAGAAATAATGTCAATATCAACAGTTTGTATATCTCTCGTTTATTACATCTTGTGAACGTTATTGAAATGAAAATATACTAAATAATTTTATATGATATGAGACGCACCCAGAAAATTCACGCGGACGAAGTCCCAGGCAGAAGCCAGTATTTCATATTACAAATAAATCCTTGTAAAAAAATCACCCTCCTCTCCACTTCTAAATATTGGCAAATTGAAAGTCGTAGCTCAATGTATTCATTTCTCGATTTTAAACAAACTTTGTTTGCATCAACATCAGCTAATTGATCTGAGGTACCTTTTATTAGACGAATTGCATATATAAAGCCACCGAGAGGTACTTGGGAAGGGTCCTTAAATTAAAATGTTCTCTAAGATACCCTTTAAGTCCTTCAACTCAATTTAAATTTACTTTCTGCTGTCGAATAAAATAGAGCGTTTTTTTTGACATTACTATTTTCGATCAAACTTTTAATTCATAACTTAACAAAAAACTTTGGCAACAGGTGCATAAAATAAATGGACAGGATGTTTTATAACATCATCAACATACACAAAGTAGAATTAAATGCTTATTATGGAAGCTTACTCAAAAGCTGCCATAGCAATAAATAAAATTTAAATGGGACTGCCGTGTGAGCTTTCTTAACCAAATGCAAAAATATCATGTGAATCGGCCCAGTAATAAAAAGGAGCAATCAATGAACTTAGATAAAAAAAATACACAGAAAAACATAGATCCTCCTCCTTTTTTGAAGTCGGTAAAAATATATCGATTGCCTTGCTGATCTGACATCCTAATCCTAAAGAATTCATAAGTAGCTTTGTCTGTATATTACCTTTTCACGCATAACGATTGAGCGGATATTGGCAAAGAGATACATGGCATAATGGTTAAGGACATAGGCTAGTTTTTGTCGTGGTAGTACGTTCCCGTGGAATAATTTCCAACATCCACGCGGGCGAAGCCGCACGCAGAAGCTAGTAATATTGTAAATGCGAAAGTGAGTTTGTTACGTTTTGACGCTAAAACAGCTGAACGGATCGTTATAAAATTTGACAAAAGAGATAGCCTGGGACCTGGAGAAGGTCATAAGCTAATTTTCATAGTGGATCGCAGAAGAAGTCGCGGGCAACAGCTAGTCGTTCAATAAAGTTATTTTATCGAAAAGAATAAACGAACATTTCATCAAGTTGCTCATTATGAAATGGTTGTAAATATCAGTTTGATTGCTAAGCAAGTACTCAATTTGTGCCGCTCTCCGATAAATATTGGAATGAAATGGAAATGAGAAATATTATAAGAGAATCATAATTTCTGGAAAATATACTTAATTATTTTAAGTATATTTAATTTTGTGGCCATTCAGATTTTTCGCGATAAAGCTTTTTATACGAATGTTGACTAAATTATGAAATCAACTAATTTTTATTTGTTTTCTTCTTAAATCTATTTAGTAAAAAGTAACATACAGTATAAAGTGCATAGAATTGTTTGTCGAAGGACCAATGGCCGGTGGAGCAGACGAGTCCTTTTTTATTTTTTTGTTTGGGAATTTATCAAATGACCTCTCTCTCTCTCTCTGTGCAGAGCGAAAGGGTGTGTCAGACTCTTACTGACTAAACCCACCCGTGTTCCTTCAGTTACCTGTGCGCCAGGGCCACGGTAACTCTTTCAAACAATCCGTAACCCCGGCAGGCGAGCAGACCAGTCCTGGAGTGGAGATTGCGTTTGCAAGCGTAGTGTGGACGCCCCCTTGCAAGATGGACCGACGACCTTAAAAGAAGGCTGGGACAGACTGTATGCGGAAGGCGGAGGACAGGATGTTGTGTCGCATCTTGGGAGAGGCCTATGTCCAGCAGTGGACACAATCCACAGCACACAATTCTGCTGTTAACAATTCTATCAATCAATTAACGCCTATCGCTATAGACTAAATTGATTGATTGATAGAATTGTTAACAGCGATATCGATATTTTAAAGCATACATCACTATCTTCAATGTTTTATAGCTAGTTAAAGTATTCGAAAGTAATAATAAAGGTACGTTGTCAAATGAATTCTAGTAATGATAAAATTTCACTGTAATGTCATTATTACTGTATTCTTTTTGTTTGTCACTCAGTGGAGTTTTTCTATTAGTGATTATTCATGCATGCATTTTTTTACGTGACTGTCTTTCGTAAAATATTCATAATTAATTCAATTATGTATAATAATGTTTTTTCTTTGTCTGACATATTGTCTTTTCGTTTTCGCAGTAAAAAGTTATAATTTGATTTGAACTGCAAACGGTTTTTCTATTGCGCAATAACCTACACTTCCAATAGTACGCCCACAGTAGTTAAAATATGGCTGATGATAACGAAAGACACATACCTTCTCCGTCAAGTATATATGTATATCCACTAAAGCAGTTGTATCACCATAATCATACCTGTGCATCTAAGTTGTAACAAAATTAAGTCTTGTTTAAAATATATTGTGTTACTATTCTTTCTGAGTTTTATTGGTAAGATGTTTTCAATTTAGAAAGTGACTTTAACTTACAAATTTTGCTAACTGATACGTACGCAAAGATTATAAAAAAAATATCAGCCCAAATAATCTTCTCGGTTCCATTACGATACCGACTTAGCATTTGTTTTGGGAATGAGCGGCTAGCTTGGAAGCGAGGAAGTGAACAAAACGCGTCAGAATGCAACCGCAAACAACCGGATTCGGATTGTACGCAGGCTATCAATGTAGTACTCTAGACCGTATTTCGGCCATGTCGGCCAATCTCAACAAAGATTAGCCTTCGGCGCGGGAGGTATTATAGTGCACAAGTGTGTGCGCAGATACAGGTGCACTCTCTCTTCCCTCCCTCTCATAGTCCGATGGAACGGCAATACGACACGACCGGAGAGAGATCAGGCGCAGGACCAACGGCTTAACGTGCTTATACTATTAATGCTACTACTTAGTCTATTAATGAGCTGTCCACGGAGTACAAGAATACTCTAAATGAGTGGCGACGGGACATAAACCTAGTTTAAACAAAATATCAGAGAATGTAGTATCGATGAAAACTGAACTTGCTTCACTCACTAAAGTCATGTCTTGTATTAAAACCGATATTACATCTGGATTAGAGCAATTACTCTTCCGAAAAATCAAACTCAAAGCATCTATTTTAATTAAACCATTTACAGACACTTTTGAATCATCAAAGAGTCGGTCAGTTACTCAAAAAGTTGAAGTTAGTTGCACATTCCAAAACTTAGGTCTCTATGGAGAAGAACGGGCAAGAAACTCAAAGGACAAAAATAAGCCGACAGCGAAACACAGACTTGTATGTGAAGAACGAAGGTATGACGGAACACATCGATTCTCTCAAAGACTCGGTCCACTTTGTAGTAACAAAGTGGACCAAGTCATTAAGAGACAGTAGACGAGCATACCGATCTCAGCAAGAAAGTCGACAACCTGGACAAACGTATTCAAGAGACCGTTGATTTAAAGCCTATAGTTGCTGAGCAACAAAGATATAAGAAAAAAAAAAATTGTCATTAATATCAAAGATTGACTTTCTAGAGCAGAATGCTCGGAATTGTAACAAAGAGATATGTAATGACCCAGAAAGGCGTAACGAAACCCTTCTATCTTTGATACAAAATTTTGAGCACCAATAAAATGCAATGTTCCACAAAATGAAATAGTTCCTATTCACCGTGTCCCACATGCACAACAGCAAAGCTACAGGCCCAAAAATATAATTTAGTGAAATTATCTTCACGTATATTGAGCGACAACGTTCTTAGTGCCCATCGATTATGTAAGGGACTTGCATCTGATCAACTTGGCATATCAGGAACATCGCTGCCAATATATATGCATGACCACCTTAGGATAAAGAACAAGCAATTATTTCGTGAGTGTCCAGATGCTGCCAAGAAGCATACTTATAAGTTCCTTTGGTTTAAGCACGGGACCATTCTTGCTCGTGAAAACTGAAGGGGCAAGAGGGCTTTTGAGTTTCGAACGTCGCATGACGTTGCTAAAATCAAACCTGGCTTTGCAGTGGCGATTGACAACCAGGGTGCCGCCAGCGTCGTTCAATAGCTTGTTTAACAGTATTGGATCTTTTAAGATTTTCACGTTACTCTGTGATTAGATCCCTATAAACATGCGTCGATATTGTTCCCTTTATAAGGCAGAATTTATTGTCGTGAAATACTACTTTGCCTGTGTGATTATTGATTCTATAAACAATTTTGTGCATACAATTGCTATGAGTTTTTTGCTAGGCGAACATGAAAATGCAATATCCGTATTTATAATTTTAGTCAAGCATTTATGTTAGTACTGGCTGGTATGTTGCTTGTTATGATTAACCTTTTTGATCGATTTTTTCCAAGTCTTATTTGTTTCTTGTTGGCTTGTTGGTTGCGATTAGGTTAATAACGGATAATGCTTGTATGACTATTTCCTGTAGAATTATACCTACAATGACTGATAACTTAGTTATATTTTACGAAAATTGCAGGGGGATCCGCATCTAATTACACATTCTTTATATAAATAGCTTAGCCACTTGTTACGACACCATCAGTATTGACTAACTGAGACCTGCGGGGTAATTGCGTAACACACTAACAGTAGGAATAGCTTTCATTTTGACAGTTCAACAACATTCATTACGTTATTTACGTTGTTGAGCAGACAAATTTTTCGAACATAAGAAGCAATGGATTAGCAATAGGCTTCAAAATGATTCAGATTGTGATAGATAACGTGTTCCGCAATTGGGATGCTGGTTAACGCCCGAGATATTTAACAAAGAGTTTATTGATGAAATTTGTGGTTATGAGGTATATCGATGCGACCGTGATCATACGGCCATTAATAAAAAAGATGGAAGTAGTGTTCTCGTGTCTGAAGGGACTGCGTTCAGTTAGAATAGTTTATAGATTCTTTTATATTTTGTGAATGTTATTCTGATTCTTTTATATTTTGTGAATGTTACCTATAGATTCTTTTATATTTTGTGAATGTGAGAACGTTGTAGACCTAACTTGTAGACTAGATTTGTGGACCTTTTTATATTTTGTTGAGTACATGTTACTTGTTGACAGGCCTACACTGTCCTCCCATATCTATCAAAACTGTAATTGGAAACATTGTAAAAGCCCCTTATTTTTAAAAGAGTAACCGTGGAGTATCTTGCCGGCTCTTCTCCATAGGAAACAACCAATTGGAACCCTGCACCTAGCTTCTGACGTTTCATAAGTGCCCATGTTGGTTTATGTGAAATAAAATATTTTGATTTTGAGAATAAATCCGCGTTCATCTAAACACACAAAGATTGAACAGATCCTTGTAAAATTGCCGAGCTCAGCCAGGGGTAAGTTTCAAATAATTGCGGCAGTGTATATACCACGTAAAACACCTGAGTGTGTATATGTTGAATATTTTGACTTATTGCAGACCCTTCTTGAGGACACTGACATCGAGATTTTTCATTTGTTAGGTTACTATAATTTGCCGGATATCGACTGGGTTGCTCGCACAGACAGTATTTCAATTTCTGCGCAGATCTGTAGAGGTCCCACATGTAGTCATTTGAGTGTATTTATGTCCTTCCTAAATGATCATAATTTTAATACCATAAAAAATCTGAACGGGTGAATATTAGACTTGGTTATAAGTAATGATGATTGCACAAGTTTTACCGCCACAATTTATTTATTACAGTTTGACAACCACCATCCTGCATTATGTGTATTCATTTCCCTACGTTTCCATCATAGTGCAATGGTATGCAAGACGATAAATCAAGTTATAATGAAATTAATGACGACTTAAAGGAAATAAATTGGAAAGATTCCTTAAATTACCAATCCGTTGACGAATCTCTCCACACTTTCTATAATGTTAACACACTGCTGAGGCATTAAGTCCGCCTTTGTATACTATTGAGTGCGAGAAGTTTTAATAAATAAATGTTATATTTGGTTTTATTAAGAAACATGTAGCATTGACTACTTGCAGATCTTCTAAGTTTCCCATGTGGTTCTTAAAACCTCTTATACACATTTATAAAATTAAGGCCAAGCCATCTAACCTAGATAGAAAATTTATCAGAATATTTTGGATTACGAGCAGTTCGCACTTTACCGATCTAGATTCCAAGATGAACGCAGCAACAGATAAAAAATACATTAATTCTATTGAAGATGGTATTCGGAACAATGTTAAGTATTTTTGACGTATTGTAGGTATTTTATATTATTATATATTAAAGTCGCTTTTCGTGTCTGTCTGCGTGATCGCGTTGTTCTTCTAAACTACGCAACGGATTTTGAGGCGGTTTTCACTATCAATCTACATCTTTTTAGTAAAAGAGGTGAAAGACACAATTATATCACTAGAAATAGGGATCTCGGTCTCGATCTCGGGAAAGTAGACTCATCTTTCATGGGGTACTGTTTAAAATGTTACAATAAAATACCTCCCCATATTCTTCAACTAAATGAAACTAAATTCAAATCTTGTATAAAACGCACACTATGCAGCCAAGCATATTATCAGTTGGGGGATTACATCGCTGATAAAAATGCTTGGCTCAACGCTGGTCCTGCTCCACAAGGGCGCATAAACTAATTGATTAGCGTTTGAAACTACTGTTGGAGCTGCTGAAGATTTTAAAAACTATCTTTGCATTGTATAAATTCAATGTTTTAGTATTGTTTAATTGCATTGCACATGTGTGAGTACTATGTACCTACTATAAAGCTACCATTTAATAGGTTATTCTTTCATTGACTTGAATGTGCCCTGGCGGCTGAGAGTATGTCATGCTCACTCTAATGTCTCGCGGGTCGTGGCGTGTGTGTTGGATCATTAAGTTCCCTTCAAAATGGTTGAGCTGAATGGTGCTGATCCATGCGTCATGTTCGTGAACGGGCGCCGTCAGTGGGGACTGGTCATTTCTTAGCTGCCACGGCTTATTTTAATTTAATTTAATATTTGAATTGCTTTTGTCTTTTTATTACGGACGCTTTTAACGTTCTGCATCGTTGTCACGTGCATAACTTCAACATGAACGATGTAATCAATATTTTGTAACCATATTTTGATTTAAAAGAGTGTCCATGGAGTTTCTTGCCCGTTCTTCTCCATAGGTACCTACTACGCTTTGGAATGGGTAACTAGCTTCATCTTTCTGACTGACCGACCCCTTAACAATTCAAAAGTGCCTGTAATTGGTTTATTTGAAATAAATGCTTTGAGTTTGAAATCGACGAATTTATTCCGGTAGATTTATGTGTATACACTTGCGGTCAAATAATGCGGATCGATGACAAAAATCCCTGTAACTTGCAAATTAATAATGTTATATGCATGAAAACAACTTTATATTATAGAGAATTTTAATATCGTATGAAATAAAACTTTATATGATCTACAACGTAAAGCAAAAAAGTTAAAATTTTAAAAATATCGAATTTGGAAATAAATTCAATTCGCGGTTGTTTTATTTTTTTTGTAACAAAAAACAAGCAAAATAAGCAAACGTACTCGTAGTATCCAAAAAAATAAACAACTAATTATATTATTTGATAATCAAAATGATAAAAGGCGGTTATTGTCGTCTTTCACCATCATGAATTACTATCATGTCGCTAACACCAGAAGAATGTACACGTATCGTCACTATGTTAGAAGAAGGCAGAAGTCAGCGAAGTACAGCAAGAACACTTGCGTGTCACTTTCTACAGTGCAGCGAGTCATCCAACGTTACCGAGAAACTGGACAGAACATAAGAAGACCAGGAACAGGCAGATCGAGATGTACTACGGCTCGAGGAATCGATTTATTGTTACGACCATGCACCGAAATTGGTACCTCACGGCAGTTGAAGTAACAAATCAACTTCGGGAGACCTATCGAGATGACGTAAGCGACGGACTGTAAGGTGGCGGCTCTGTGGACTAATTTGACCTCACATAGAACCGCTAATATTCCAAAACTTGAAAAGGAACATCGGGTAGCAACATTACGTTATGCCCGCGAACACGCACAAAGGGTAGACGAAGAATAGGCAAGCGTAATGTTTTTTGACGAATCCAGATTTATATTGTATGCACACGGAACTTTTTATTTGAGCTTGTGTTGAGGAAAAAAATGCCGTTCGGTGGTGGATCTGTTATATGTTGGAATCTCTTCAGAGAGCTGCGCAAAGTTAGTGCTGATAGAATATTTTGGTGCACTAACTAGTGCAAGATAAATGTGGAAGAAATTCTTATTGAGCATGTCGGCCCATATTTAATCAATATGGATGAACATTCAATATCCATGCATGACAACGCCAGGTCAGGTACAGCTCAAATTGTAAATGAGTATTTTCAGAACATTGGCATCAATCGCATAGACTGGCCCGCTAGAAGCCCGAACCGGAATCCAATTCAACACGTTTGGGACGAGCTTGGGAGGTGTGTAAGAAATCGAAACCCCGTCTCAGCTACACTTCGAGACTTGAAACATGCGTTAGTGGAAGAATGGACCAATATCCTGCAACATCGCTTATGAAACTTAATAAACAGCATGCCCAATCGCCTGGCAGCTGTGAGAAGAGCCCATGGAGGCAATAAAAAATATTAATTTTGGTTTAAAGTTCGTTTTTGTACCGTATGTGTGCACGAGTGGTACCAACCATTATTTTTTTAACGTAAATATTATTGATATTTTTTTTATATGTAATTTTGACAATTAAACTAATATGTTTCCAACATTTGGTGTTGTGTTATTAACTGGTAAATTATCTATAACATACAGTTTCATTCATGCCGCTCGCTAGCTCTATTATTTTAAGAGTAAATTCAGTTTTTCGTACTGACCCGTATTCTTTGTCCACGAGTGTACATTCATATTAAACTTATTTAAATACTCGATGTTCGGTCAAGTCGTAAAAACCTTGCGAAGCAGGGACGGTCACTAGTAGTAAATAATATCATTGAGTAGTAAGATAAGATACCGACATTGCTATTACAAATTGTTGTGGTTCAAACAACCATATTTGTGATAACCATAAAATAAATATATCGCCATATTCTACGTCATATATTACCGTATCACGCAGTTAAGGAAATCTACTGGAACTCAGTTTATGAAGCATGTCAATTTCGTACAAATTGAAGTTGATAAATAACATGAAATATACCATTTCCTGGATACTATAATCTACTAATAGTCAGTTACGCGACCAATACATACGCAAGTATTTCTCCTTTTTTGAGTATTGAAGTTGGATGAAAAATCATGTTTAAGGATAACCAACAAATTATGAAACTTATAACTATTTTCTTCTTTGTTTTGGAATAATCATCGACTTTATTTAAACCTATTTAGCGCGTCTTCGCAGATGTTAAAGACAAATAGTTTATTTCAATGTGACCATCACAAGGAACTTTCAAATGGAAAAAAATAATAATTTAGTTGCCCCTTTCAAAACGTAGTTTCGTATGAAAAATATTACATAACTCTTTTAAAATAATCGTTTTACAATATTTGGTGGTTTCGTGGTTATTTTTTTTTAAACAACCCTGTAGTAGGAGCCCCGCTAAGCGAAGCTCCGTCGGCTGCGCCTTAATATTATTGCCATTCAGAAATAGAAGGCCTCGCCTAGTATTAAATTCAATTGGTGGATTTTGTAGACAAAGAAGCCACATTCAATACTCATATATTTGCTTATATGCTGCCCGGGCAGTATAAATAATGCCCTTATTATCACTTGGACCATAATATATACATCTTATAAACGCACGCCTTTTTCTCATGTGGGTAGGGAGAAACTGTATCTAGTTACTTGAGATCCTTCTACTTTCATAAATTAAGTACTTATTTGAAACCGAATGTTACCTCATATGAAATGATGTCACGTCTGGGAGCCCCTCCCAGACGTGACGAAAGAACGTTTTGAAGAAATAGCCATTGCAGCTGGGTTAGTCACCAACTGGCCACGGAGAGACTGGACACACGTGTGTCCAGTTGGTGAATCTCAAAATTAGTAACACTTGTTATGATAGTGAAATTGAATTAAATCAATTTTATGTTTTCGCCAACTGGAAACACCGAGATTTTATAAAAAAAAAAAGGGTGCAGTCAGGTTAATCGCCTTGTTCATTGAATTAATGAACGAGGCGATTTCATGAAAAAGCTGCCACACTGTATTTAAGACAAATTTTGAAATAAAACAAATATGTAACAATTAAATGATATGATGATTTATTAATATGAAGACAAGTACACTTACAGTCTGATTTTTAATTCGACGGAAATTTGACATTTCAGAAGTGTTGCCTGTAATAAAACGGTCCTACTAAAAACGAAACGCATTTAAGCGAAATAAAAAAAAAACCTTCTTGAATTTAAGGTTTCAATTAGAAATACTAAAACTTCAAAATTTACTGATAATTTTAAAATGGTAATCAGATTTTTTATTATCAAATTATTGAAGTTACAATAATTAGTAAGGTAATTATTTTTCTTTCATAGGAATCCCTGTCCACTAACCCATAGGTTACAAACCTTTTTTAGGAATATCTTTTTGTTTGTAAAATTTTCGCTTCTTGTAACTACAGACAGACCACGATGATGATATTAGTGATAATGTTACCTAAATAAATATTAAAATTTAAAAAATATGTTCTTTCACTCTTTTTTCCTATTTAGCCATATAAAATTAATATTTTCGCCTCGCTCATTAATTCAATGAACGAGGCGATTATTAACCTGACTGTACCCTTTTTTTAAAAAAAAAACTGGGTGTGTCCAGTTGGCGAAAACATAAAAGTGATTTAATTCAATTTCACTATCTGGACACGCCTAAATATCTTGGCGTGTCCAGATGACGAAATAATAAGTGATACTAATTTTGATTTTCTCCAACTGGACACACGTGTATCGAGTCTCTCGTGTCCAGTTGGTGACTAACCCTTCCAGCTTTGGGTTGACCTGCCCCGACAGACGGCATTCATGTATCAGTCATCGTGTAGCTCAATCATAGTTTAGGGAGCTCAACGATCCGTCACATGACGCTACCAGATCTGCAGGACATTTGCGTAGGCCACATAAACATACTCAAAACCGCCAGACAGTTATGAAGTCATATATTATATTCTATGTATCCTACGCGGTACTTACATTCACAGTCAGTTGTTCTCTTTAAATGTCATACATACTCGTACATAACATAATATCACGCCTGCAATCCCCAAAGGGTTCAGGCGCTTCCCTGACCAAACAACCTTGAGCGTTCGGTCGTTCTCTGTTCCGTCGCTGAGTCTCGCTCTATCCCTCTCCTTGCGCACGCCCATTTATCTTAGAATTCTCAAACATTGTGGAATTATTTTAATAAAAAAAGACAAGTGAGCTTCTGAAATAAAATAAAGCGACAATTATTTAGATTTTTAAACTATCTATCCATTAGTGTAATCCGTAAATTATTAGAACGTCACCTTTAAGAAAAGATGCATGCAATTAATAATTTTAGTCACTTTTTTACGGAGATTTTAAATGTATTTACAACACATAAAAACAAATAAGAACGAGCCATGTGATGATAGGATAACGAACATTAATAATGTGCTTTTAGATGTAGTTTATTACCCATAGTGAATGAGTTAATAGCCTCTGAATAACGCACTATGGCAAGGTTTTGGTCGGGGTACCGCCTTAAGCAGAGATGTATTCCACACCCACATTTCTCCAGTTATGTTTATTAAGTCCCATGTAATAGGGGGCGAGCCTATTATCACCGATCGGGCCCAGATCCAAACTCCGGGCTGCTATTGAAAAATTTCTGCTGGAAAACGCCAATAACATTTTTGCCCGACCTGGGGATCGAACCCAATACCTCATGCTCCTCATGCTCAACCGAACCCAATACATCACAGTGTTATCAAAAAAAAAACTATTTACGATATTAATCTAGTTATAGTTATAATTAAATTGTAAGCAAAGAAACGTGCATATGTGTATTCTTTAATAACGTGTTTATTGTTACTCTTTAAAACGAGCATTTATTGAATTTTTGCTTCAGTTGTTATGTTGAATATAACTCATTTCTATGTGTCAGGGGTTCTCAAATAACGTATCTTATCACGCCTTTATATCCCAAAAGGAGAGGCAGAGGTGTTTATTTGGTGCAAGAAAATGACCTTCAAAGCAAAATAAGCTCAAAATGTATGAGGTATACAAAAAAAATACCCTCATGCCGTGAGGTTCAGCAAAATGCTGGCTTATGCCGGTTTTCACTAACACGGCGACATCTTCACCGATTTGATGCATGCTATCTCTTACCAACAAGTCCATTCGTAGAGAAATACATGTCTTTGCTGGTTCTGTAGCCCCAGTTAGGACTCAACTTAGTCTTATATTGTACATAATATTTTTTTTATTATTTAATTCTAACTTTGTTAGCTTAGTTGTTAACTTTATTGTGCATACTGTGGTCTCCTATAAGTGAAGGAGTACACCTGCTTAATACCTGATGTTGCCCTTTCTTTATGTGTCATGTATTGTTTACATCTTTTGTTGGAGATTATAAATTAATTTAAAAAAAAAAAACTGTCCCAATTATTTTTCATTATGTATGGAAAAGTTCAAAATTTGTTAGTTTTGTTTAATATTTTTTTTTAATGTAATTGATTTACATAGAATATGCATGCTAGATATACATCTAGTAGTTATCAATCAGACATATTGTGTTGTAACATTTTTATTGCATTTGTGATTGTACCTCAGTCTACACGATCACTTACGACACCGATTCACTGATGCGCAATCCTTAGACGACTCCTAAGGGTTGTCTATCAATACATTTCTAACAAAATTGACGGGTACCAAATTTGACTTAAATACCACGTGGACAAGTGTCAAAATGCATGTTTCGAAGCTTACGAGTTACCTACTGAGTAATGAATGATTAAAGAGGATTGGTAACCCATGGAATTAGTAAGCATTAACTAACTAGGCGAAGTTAAACTCTACAATAGTGAAAATGGGCAGTATACTTTGGTTAAACCACAAGCATCCTCCGTGGCAATGCTTCCAGTCTTTTGAGCACGCTAACAGTCGACAGCGATGCGTTACCGTAAGTACTTTAATTCTTGCCTATTTTCTTTCTTTATTAGTTTAATTATAGTTTTTAATTTTTCAGTCCTAACACGCTTTATTGTAACTTTTGTTCATTATCATCTTCTTCATTCATTCATTCTTCATGTTAGTTGGGGTCAGCGCCACAAATTTTTTGCTTCCATTCTCCCTAGTCAGGTATCACTCTATCATTCACTCCTTTTTCTTTCATATCATCGCTCATACAATCCATTCATCTTTTCTTTGGTCTTCCTCTCCCTTTCTATCCATCAACATTTATGTACCTATCATCATTCTTATAGTTTGTGTTTTATCTCGCCTCGTCATATCACAAACGATTCCATTTCATCTTTTCTGTAATTAGCACCACTTTATAACGTCCTTATATTATAATTGTTAGTATGAGTACTATTATTTTAGGTAGGCACAATAACAAGGATGTTTTGATGTTTTTGTGTGCTGTCGGGTATTTTCCAATCTAAAGCTCATTAGTTTATTTATATAAAGCGATAAGATCAGCGTTTGATTTATTTAAATAATGGTACCTATTTAATTTTTCTTCAATACTACCTAATATTATTTTCCTTGTAACGGAACGGTTTTTCTGCAAAATGGTCAGCGTCTGTATTTATGGCATCTATACATTTTTATAGATTTAAATTTATCGCACGGGATCGTACTATCAGGATAAAAAGTATCCTATGTCCTGACCCAGGTCAATTTTATCGAAATCCGTTCAGCTGTTAAGACGTGATCAGGTAACAGACAGACAGAGTTACTTTCTCATTTATAATAATAGTGTGGATGGATCGAGCTACGGATGGTAGCCAGCCAAGGGTTATCGTCATATTTCAGCTGCTATCTCATAATCTACCTAGCCTCTTCCTGTGTTAAGGTTGGTTTCCAGTCTAACCAGATGCAGCTGAATACCAGTATTTTGTCTGGAGCGAGTGTATATCTGATCTCCATAACCCAGTTACTGGGTTACACAATACCCCCTTTTAGCGGATTTATGTCTTTATAAATATTTTATGTCTCGTGGTCGCTAGTGCTATTTCTGAGCAAGTTCTGAGTGCGATCACCAGATCAAGCAGGTTTTGGGTTTTTCCATCAGGTAGATCTCAGTAGCAGCCCGGAGTCTGGATTTGTGCCCGGTTGATGATAACAGGCTTGCCCATGTAACTTAAATATATAATTTGTCGAAATGTTGGAGTACTATATGTATACCTCTGCGGTACCCTTTGGAGTTTACGGGCGTGAAGTTATAATTATTGACAATGGCTTTTAGAAATTATCGTTTATTCTTTTCGAAACTTTTTGGTAAACTACCTACTATTTAAAACAACGTTCTTACATAGGTATAACTAAATAAAAAATCGGTGTGACTTGGTTTGTCACTCACGAAATTTGATGTGTAAACATGTGAGCTCGCATCAGTTTGGTTCACGCGCTCACATAGACTCGGGTCTTACGCTGACGTCATCTGACGCTCGAAGTCTTACGCTTACGCGTCTGACGCTCGAAGTCCCAGCTAGCCCCTACCGTAGACCGAGCGCTAAGATATTAACACATCAATAAACTACATTTGGAAACCACTGACTTTCTGGTTAACGTCTCAGCCGATGTCATAAATGTGTTTGTTAAATTGATTGTACTGGCACATTTTTATCTGACTCCACAAAATGAAGTATTTTTTTAAATTTCTAGTGTTACTGTTCAGCCTGAATTTTATTGGTAAATAATTCCAAGTTAACTTGATCAGAGCCATGTTTTTATTTTGTGTACCTATTTTGACAACTTAATTTGTGACCCATTTGATAGGTCGTCTCCGTAACTTGCACCTGTCGAAATGTGGGTATGCTATAGACCGTTGCTGACTTCTTCGGGAAACACAAGCTTCATCTTATGCTATTCATTTCTTTAATATAACATGACGCCAGAAGGTCATTTCTGCTAATAAATGTGCATAGTGAAAGACAGTAGACTGGAATGCGATGGAATTGTGAAGAGACTGTAAAATTATATTCCGCTAATCTCAATATTCCGTTTTTAGACATTCTGGTCACAATCTCATCGCAGCTTAATCTCATGGTGGTCGACTTTGTTTACGTTTACGAAAATAAACACATTTTAATATTGGTTCAATATATGCAGATAATTGTGATACTTTTATTTTTAGAAACTTTTTTTTATTTTTTTATTTATTTACTTAACCATTTATGTACACACACATATATAACAGACAAGAAGAAAGAAACAGAAAAATAGGTACAAAGGTGATGCATGGTGGTGTGGTATGTTTTTTTTTTTACGCGAAATTAGTTTGCAGACTCATGTTAACGTCATTTTTGACATTTTTATATGTACACCCATTTTATTGTCTTTGCCCATCCGAAACTTTAGCACAATACCGTTTTAGAACTTTTCATTTTGATGTCGTCGCAATCTCATCGCAGAAAACGTCACGTTTGACTTAGTTTATTGTTGGTTTTGCAGAATACCTTTTCTGTCATTTTGACGCTATTGTGAGATTGTGACTTAAATTTGAAAAATAATAATATCATTTATTTGCTGAAAACATGGTATAACAGATGGTAGTGTTAATAATGTGAAGAAACGTGTTTACCTTAACAGATGTAAGCGTGCGAATTTTACATGCATACCGATACAATCAGTCATCATGCGATTTTATGTTCCAGGAACTCCTTAACACTGTAAAAACTATTAGCAGATAGTCATTTGTACAATTTAATTTGGACAATCTTGTATTCTATTTGCACAAATTTGGTATTCTATTGTAAACCTGGACACACATAAACATGCAGCTTTTATTATATTTCGCAAGCCTTTGGAGGACACTTAAGGCGCAGATATACGACTTTAAATGATTTCAAATTGAACATCACGTCTAAACGAATAGTCTTATTTGTTTGAAAAAAATATATGATAAACTAATATATACTATTTTCGTCGTAATTTGATATGTGAATATTTGAAATTATATTTTCATAACATAGTATAATTAATTTGTAAAGTAATATCTAACGCGAACAAAAAAACGATAATCACGCAAAACCTAACGGGCGTATTTTCATGAAATCTGCACCATCTAAAAGACAATTTAATTTCCCAACTTTTTCTATACGGCTTTTATTTGTACTGTGTTTGATAAATCAAGGTGGATGGTTTTGCGAATAAACTTGATGCGCGTTGAAGCGGGGGCTCTTGCGGGTGACGGGCGGCAGTGCATCGCTGACCAATGTCCGGGTAGACGCTAACGCTCTGTGCAATTTTATTCGCTTAAAAGTTTCGCATGCTCCTCCCACTCGCTCAAGGTCGCTGGTACTCATTGTCACCTTAACACGAGCCTGTAGATGTCGCGCCTGCTGCGAGGATTTACATCACTTGCTTCCGCAAACAATTCCCTATGCCTCCTCACAAATATACAGATTTCAAAAATATAAAGGGACGTTTTTTAAGTACGAGAATTGGCTTTCCGTTTTCCCTGAAAGGTTCGGTAGAGGTGCATAACTCTTACATTTCGTTGTAATGTTTCAGTCATATGTATTAGGGGATAGCCTATTGCCATACCGCGCACAAATCTAGACTCCGGGCTAATTATTTTACCGGACTTGGGAATCACATCCAGGACCTCACGGCCTGCCGTCGCGCTTGAGTCCACCGAGGCAGTCTATAACTCATATCCAAATTTTCTTGTATTTTTAGAGGGATCATTCAGATGTGACTACAAATATAGCGTAGTGGCCAAAGCATGGTTCAAGCACTTTGTTATGCCAGCAACTTGGTTCGATGCTCGTTTGCGATGCGCACTGGAAGGTAAGCTCCTTTTTATTCATCCGATAAAAAACAGCCATAAAAAAATAAAAATAAAGTAGAAATTATTCCAAGTAGTCTTTGAATAACAGCTAGGAACCACTTCTCTGCATATAAAAATGGATGAGAATTAGCACTTTTTGAAAGACATGAGTAAGGCCGTGTCTTAGCCGAAAACGACTGTCACGCGAGTACCCGATCTTCGCGCTTGTACTTCCGATCATGCACGTCGCTTTTTTCCGTCATAACTCTAAATTCATACAAACGAATATTTGAACGATAGTCGCTTTGGGTTAGGACACAGGGTGAAACACAGCCTATAAAAAAATGCACACCTTTCACCGTTTTTCAGTGTTTGAACTGGTAACAAGAAATAACGCAACAAACTGCATTCTCTTTGACAACCAGTGCTTAAGGAAAGCTGTTAGTGATAGGGCCCATTCACACGTACAACAAACACACCACATCACAGCGACACAATGTGGTCAAGCTGTGGTTACGTGTGAATTTTGATACACATTAGCGCCCAACCACGTGTTGTGGTTGTACTGTGGTGTGGTTACGGTGTGATTGTGGTACGTGTTTATGGGCCCTGATTCTGTATGTTAAGTTCACTTCGAACCTCACTCAAGTGACCGCACCCAATACTTAGAGAAACTCACTTGTTACCACGTTTTTCTTATTACCGCGTGATGTTTGTCTGTTTGTTTATCTGTTTGTCTGTTCCAGTTTTATTAGATTCTTGCAAAAAAAAAAAACAAAAAGAAACAGAGAAACTTAGTTCTAGAAAACAATTCAATATTTCATCGCTTCTTGCTCTCTGCGAGCAGTATTAAGCGTTAAATTAATTAATTTTGTTTTCAAATTTGCGATTTATTTTTAGCGCAACGGCTTCTATGATTTTAAATGAAATGATGTTCGCACACTTTCATTTCTTTCATATTTTTTTCTCAATATATGGTTCAAGTATAAGAATTGTCTTTCATTCATTTCTTAATATTTTCAGCTACGATAGTCGGGAAAATGATCAAACTGAATTACAAGATTTATATAAAACAAAAAAGTAGAAACTAATCTCTATAAAAAAACTTTTTAGGTAACCACGTTTTTCTAATGAACTAAAATGTAGAAAATATTTTTTCTGGCACTCTAAACTCATGACATGCAGATGCTGCATCAAGGATATGTAAAGCTAAAAACGTGGGGGCGCATTTAAGTAATACACACTCACAGTTCAGGAAAGTGAATAACGACTACACTCTGCTTATGGTCGCCATGACACTTAGTGACAGCAAAATTTAACAGAAAGTATTAATAAAGAGCTTTCTGTCACTAGATTTTGCGTTCAACGTGTGGAAGGACGCTGGGTTCGCCAAACTCTAAGGAAAGTTCACTCAGTTTGGCGAACTGTTCCAATTTACCCTTCACACCTTGCTTTAATCTGCGTTAATCTCACTTTATTGCTATTAATTTAATACTCTGAGTGATAGTAACAATTCCTTGAGGATGGGTTATAAAATGCGCCTTCACGTTTTTAGTTTTACATATCCTTAATGCAGCAACTGCATGTCATGAGTTTTGAGTGCCAGAATTTTTTTTTTCTACATTTTAGTTCATTAGAAGAAAATGGTTACCTAAAAAGTTTTTTTTTATAGAGATTATTTTTAAATAAATCTACGCGGGTTCTCACCTCGACAACGTTTATATTTCGAAGTGATGTTTATGTTTTGTTTCACGCTCTTTGTCCGTTTAGACCTAAAACTAATATAATATAGGTCTTAAGGTCTTGCTAAAGTAGCTTACCGACAGAGTCATTATTTAACTTATGGATCTCCTTGCTTCAGGTATACGCCATTTAGCACACTTATAAAATCTTCCTCCCCCCTGCTTAGTTGAGACCATCAGCCCGCGAAAAATTAACAAACACTTCATTAGTTTCATGCAGTCAGCAATCCAAGCCTCCTGCCAGGGTCGCGGATTGTTTGAAAGAGTTACCGTGGCCCTGCCGCACAGGCAACTGAAGGAACACGGGCGGGTTTTTCAGTAAGAGTCTGACACACCCTTCCGCTCCGCCCAGAGCGGGAGAGGTCATTTGATGATATCCCACCCCAAAAAAAAAAAAGCCATCCAAGCCTGTTTTAACGACTTTATAAGTAAAACTTATTAAGAATATCATTAATAAATCTGAGCATTTTAGCAGTTATTTCTAAGATGATATAAATAATATAAAAAAATAACCTCGAATATTCCAATATCCAATATTCTTAGTACAAAGAATAAGTAATAAAGTCTTATCAATAAATTTATGAATGATTACCCAATACCTACACAAATGCATCAGACTAAAAGCAATATTATTTTGTACACATTGATTCATTATTAATCATTTTCATTACTTTTTTCATCATTAGAAAACTCACAAAAGCCGTCGGTACTTAAGTCACAGTATAATAAAGATTGCGTGTTTATCAACCGAGCGGCCGCAGGTAATTATTCAAGGCCACTGCCGAGATGTAATTCTGTTACTTTATTATACTGTGCTTAAGTAAAACACTTAGGACCGCTTCCACCACAAATCACTAAATCTGTACTGTTTAGCATTAAACGTATTTATAACTTATATCTGTTTCTGTCAATCGTTTCAAATTTACAGAGACGGAATGATGTTTTAAATATGTTTACCGATAAGCGTATTTAGCCATTTGTGGTGCAAGCAGGCCTCAGTATTTTATTATGATTTTTTTACGTAACTTCTACCGTTATAATTGTGAACATATCTACTTAATAAAAATCTTAAATTCATTCATTGACAGATACCGCACAGGTGAAACCGGTGAGCCTAGAAACATGAATGCATAGAAGTTCCTAAGGATTATAGATATATAAATCAACTCAGCCTATCGCAGTCCACTGCTGGACATAGGCCTCTCCCATGCTGCGCCACAACACCCTGTCCTCCGCCTTCCGCATCCAGTCTGTCCCAGCCACTTTCTTTAGTTCGTCAGTTCATCTCGGGGCGTTCCACACTACGATTGCCGATATGCAGTCTCCATTTCAGGACTCGTCTACTCCACCGGCACCGGTCCTTCGACAGACATGGCCAGCCGACTGCCACTGCAGTTTGCTTACTCTGCTGATTATTCTAAAGAGTTTCTTTGGTTATCAGGTGCTACACTAGCTTCTCCAACCACACCAGAAATAGAAGCTGAAATGACACACATCATAAAGAACTTCTTTACTTCAGAATCAGAAATCTTCACTGGGATTCATGCCACTTTCTCTCAAGGAGATTATCATACAGTTGAAGGTTAGTCAATATTAGTAGCAAGGCTTGCCACTAGATTTTAAAGGTGAGCAAAATTTCTTAGACTGTGGTGGCGCCGGGCCGCCACTACTGCCATATTCATAAAGTAATTTATACACAAAAAAAAATGCTTTAATTTACTATAACAAATTGTTACCAACCTGATTAGTAGTGCAATGCACCCAAACATTCAAATGGTAAGTATGTAGAAATAGCGACAATACCCGAACGACGCCGATCGGTTGCGTTCGGGCGGGCATGTTTTCGTTTCAAACAACCAATCAGGTGGAAGCGGTGACGCACGCGCCGGCTAGCCGACCGACCGAAGTGCTGGCGGGCAAATTCAAATACCTGGGTTTGGTCTGCCTTGGTTTAGATTTAGAGCATGATTTTAGTAAGTATGAAATAAATCCAGCAGCCTAATTACGTAATACACTATCTATCACAATCTGAATCATTTTGAAGCCTATTGCTAATCCGTTGCTTCATATGTTCAAAAAGTTTGTCTACTCAACAACGTAAATAACGCAAAGAATATTGTTGAACTGTCAAAATGAAAGCCATTGCTACTGTTACTATGTTACGCAATTACCCCGCTGATTTGGTATAGAAAATGTATCAAGTGGATTAAGAAAAATTTGATGTGTCAAACAAGATACCAGCAGCCTAATTGCATAACACACTCAATTGGCAATGCCTATCATTTGTTCAAATAAAGAATATTCATTGCGTTATTAACGTTATAGAGCAGATGATTTTTTGATTACGAATTTCTTCAATACTTGGCGATGATGATTTTAGGTGTTACGCAATTGGAGTCCAGATTGACACAAACAAGGTACCACGTCTTGAAAAAAAAGCAGATATCTAAATGTAGATACTTGTGCGTCTATATACTAAATTGATGCTAATAAAGGTTTATGAATTACAGGTATACCGCTCTCGGAAATCCCACTAGTCTGGGCTGAAAATGAGCCAGATAATAAAGGCAATAATGAAAGTTGTATCACTTTTAATGGTAACGGAGACTTAGCAGACCATCCCTGTGGAGATACTCGGCCTTACCTCTGTTACCGTGCCAACACTGAAATGAAAGTAAATGAGTGCGGGACTATTGATCCAGGTAAATATAAGCTAGGCTTGTCTTTAGAATTTGATGAAAACGGCTTTAGTAAAAATGATTTTTTTTTTTAAATCTTGTCTAAACTTACAAGCTCATTTTGATAAACAGAACAGATTCTTCGTGACTGCTTAGTTCGGTATAACCACGTCCATGACACTACTTAAAAGAAACACGTTACAAACTTAAATCACCAATGAGTAGCCAGAATGCTACAGAACTAATATTTCAATGGGGTGGGTGCACGACGCATCCAATCGCATACTAGTAATTAACGCGTTAGTAAGTCGCGCCGATCATATTGCATGGTCAGTTGTGTTTGTATCTGATAAGCCGATGCTTGCCGGGGTCGCGGGTTTGTCCGAAAGGGTTACCGTGGCCTGGGCATACAGGTAACTGAAGGAACACGGGTGGGTTTTAGTCAGTAAAAGTCTGACACTTCCTCCCGCTATGCCCAGAGTTACTTGAAGATTTCCCAACCAAAAAAAAAAAGCTGGCAACCTTTGAGTAACTCCTTGGACGACGAGCCTAAAATAAATTATTGTTCTCTCTATTACTTTATTTACTGAAAACGGCTGGTAACTGCGAAATATTAGGCGAAAAACTTAAGCCTTGTCTATTCAAATGCGTACAAAAATATTTATATATATATTTGACTCTTTTACCACAGCAATGACATACAAGATATAAAATCTTTTCAGGATACCACTTGGATACAAGAACAAACAGTTGCTACAAGTTCCACGCAGTACCAAAAAATTTCTCTCGAGCCTTCTTCACATGTTCAGCTGAAGGCGGCCATCTTGTTGTAATAAATAGTGAAATCGAAGCCAAAGTACTCAAAGAACTCTTCGCTAAATATCCTGGCGGAAAGATGTCGGGAAACTTCTGGAAAGATGTAGCTTTTGTCGGTTTTCACGACTGGGGCGAAAAAATGGAATGGAGGACTATTCATGGTAAATAACGTTGTCTTGCACCTTTTGAGTTATGGGAAAAACTACTCGTATATACTTATAAAAGTACTTCAGGAATGACAAGAATCCAATTGGTATTTTTTAAACTTTGTTATGATTGCACCCTCAGTGTTGTGTGAAGGATTTGATGAACTAAAATATCCCATTCGATGGTAGCTTAAAAAAAAAGATGGATGTGTAAGTGTGAGAGATGATATGAATGAAATTGGAGTGAATGATGAAGCGACTGACAAAGCCGAACGGAAGAGAAAACATTTTGCATGGAAAAGAAGTAACCATAGGGCCAGAGCAGGTCAAATATGATAATTATCCCAATTCACAATTCTTGAAAGAAAGAGAATGTCTGTAGATTATGAATTAATTATTATTATTGGATAAGGTTACTCACTAAAATTAACAGTACTTGCACAACGACACATTTATTATTATTTTGCGTTCATTAAAATATTGGTGATACTTTAATACCAAATAACTGTAATTTTTTGGCGCCAGCAGTTTTGTGACCACACAAACTTTAAAACAACATTACTATAATGTTTCTTGTTTCAGGTGAGACGCTATGGGAAGCAGGGTACAACAAATTTTCTGGAGGAGAGCCAAACAATGCATCACCAGGTGAAAACTGTGGTGCCATATACCGCTCGGGTAATTTAAACGACTTGTGGTGTGACAGGCCAGCAGCATTTATATGTGAAAAAAATCCAGACTTTCCAGCTGTTTGTAAAGCCGTACCTGAAGAAGCAGATGCGAGAAAATCCAATTCAACGAAGTAAAGAAATAAATGTTGAAAATATAAGTATTAACAGTAATATTAATGTTTAAATAAATAAATATCGAATTAAAAATTGACTTTAAATTATTGTCTTAGTAAGTAGTTTAGTTGAAAATGAATATGAATAATGATCACTTCAAGTAAATATTGTTATCTCTATTTCAATCTTGGCATTTAAACTAGATGTGTCATTAATACTTGTCAGCTGCGCATTAGATTATCTTTTCTTTATTTTACAAAAACGTTACAAGTACTGAACATCACGAAAACTTTTAAAGTTATTTGAAATGTATCGTCTACATTAATTTATTTAGAAACGTTTCGTTAGTAAAAGCATGTTGTAAAAAAAATAGAAGGGCCAAGAAGTCACCCTTGGGTCACTCTTATCTAAATTACCATTTTATTCATCTAATTTAATGAATAACGACTTAATAAATCTTTATGATGAATATAATGTAATAGAATCCTAATTGGTCGAATAGGCTATAGAGTTTGTATTAATTTGTTGATAAGTTGTTTGTTGTCAACATAATCAGAAGTCTTGGTGAAATTACAAAGGAAATCAGTTATGCGTTCCTATGCTTAATGAAATGTTAGGCAAGGAATTATATTGTAAATTGACTTTAATTTTTATTAAATAACTATTCGTTGCCTGCAACTTTTTGTATAGTTCCACTAAGAATGGAGTTTCTATAAAGCCTTCACAAGGTGAAGTTCCTAAGCAAAATTGCGAATTCACGAGTGTCCAAGAATTTTATATACTAGAATAATTTGAGACCTCCTAGAAAACTTGTCCAAAATGTCTGAGGTGAACAAAATAGTTAACAAAACATCTAAAAACGTGTCATGACTGAATAATGTCAAAAGAAGGTGAAACTTTGATCTTCAATAAATATTTGTAACCAGAAGGTTCCCATGTATGGTCCGGTACAAACAAGTTGACACAATGAAGAGCAAGAAACTCTCACCTTCGTTAAGCATCTTCTTACACCTGTTATTATTAGTAGCCATAGTTCTTTGTTTTGCAGTTTATATTGTTGACCGGTAGTAGCCATTACTTTGGAGTGATAAAGTAGGTATATTATTGTAACTAATTAAGTACCATGTTAAGGATGTTTTGATGTGTTAGCATTCAGGCGTTATCTAAACTATACCTCATTAGTATTGATACCTTGAATTATTTATTTAAACAAAGCGATAACTAAAGCTTTTTAATTAGGTACTAAAATATAGTTTTTCCTTCAGTACTTATTTAATATTATTATTATTTTCTGTGTCAGTGTTTTTCAAATTTTATGGTATTTGAATGTATGACCCCGTTGAACGTATCTTCAACCGCATTGTTACTTAACATTACGAGAACACCTACACATACATAAATCTTCCCATGGGGTTAGGCAGAAACTACAAAACGTCACCTGCTGCGATCCTTACATACTCCTTTTGTCTATTTTCCGTTCATAAATCTGGTCATACACTTACGCCGGTGGCAAATACTACGCACCTGACCTTTCTGAAGAACATCACCAATAAGGTAACTATATGTCCTCCTAGGGCGATCTCTCCCGGCGTTTCCACTCACATTAGCCTTGTAAATAACTTTTGTTAGTCGTCTTTCATTCATCCTCTCAATATCACCAAACCATAAGAAAACTCTTTTAAATTTTTGTCACTACATGTTCTTTAAAAAAAGAAGCCTATAAATGTATCTTAGTAATTTTTACTTAATATGTACAACTTTTATAGCAAGTTGTACATATTAAGTAACAATTAAAATGCGCTATTGCCTTTTATCTACTACTTAAGATGTCCCACCGTTGTATTCCCATGCTTTGTCAGTTGAAAATAACTTGGCACCATTACGAAAAAAACAATTCGACAATATTTCGTCATACTTTGGGAACCACTGACTCATGGCCGAATCTCTCCCGATAAAGTATTGGAAACACCTATAAATAATTGTTTCACCAATTCTGTCGCCCATGTGCACCTCAGTCCTCTCAAAATGAAGTCTTGGTTAAAATATTTTGTGTTATTATTCGGCCTGAATTTTATTGGTAAGATATTTTAATTCATTAATTAGTTTTAAGAAGTTTGCTAAATTTAGTGGTTGCACTAAGCTACCATATACTACTTTATGATTTGCTATCAAATCCTGCATCTTTTGGTTCTTATTCCAATTTATTTGCAAGTACACTCGAGAGCAATGAATCCGGGTCACTTAAAGAATGTTAAAAATCTCGGAAACTAAAAATGATAGGTTAATGCAATAAATTGTATTTAATAGACAATGTAATACTCCTTAAATGAAAGTAAAAAAAATATGAGTCACCATACATTTTATTAACACAAAATTACATAAAGAAAAAAACTGCTGATCTCTCCTTAAAACAAAAATAGGAAACATGAAATTTTTGAACTTTATTACGATTTTCTTGAATTTTAATACTTCGTATTGCCTCCTCGTGCTTCCATTACTGCGTTTACGCGGTTTGGCATGCTGTACACCAAGTTCCTTATACGATTTTGGGGAATATTCTCCCATTCCTCTGTGAGAGCAATTTTGAGCTCACGAAGCGTGATTGGGGGAGGGTTTCGTTGTTTTACGCATCTGCCTAGCTCGTCCCAAGCATGCTCGATCGGGTTGATATCCGGGCTGCGCGCTGGCCACTCCATACAAGTAATGTTCATCTCTTGAAGGTAGTCATTCACAATCCTACCTGTATGAGGTCGGGCATTGTCATGCATAAATATAGCATCCTCACCTAAATTGACCATAAATGGACCAACGTGATCATTGAGGATTTCTTCCACATATCTTACGCTAGTTAAAGAGCCGTTTTCTATGATCACCAGCTCTGTGCGACTTTCAGAAGAAATTCCGGCCCACACAAGTACAGACCCACCACCGTAGGCTACTTTTTCTTCGATGCATGCTTGCTTGAATCTTTCCCCTGGTCTTCGATACGCTCTGTGTCTTCCATCGTGCTTGTAGAGCATAAATTTTGATTCGTCGGAGAACATAACTTTTGACCAATCTTCAATACTCCAATTTACGTGGCTCTGGGCATATCTTAGTCTTGAAATACGATGCCCACGCTCCAGTTTAGGGCCGTTTGCAGGTCTAAGGGGTTTTAAGTTAGATTCAGCAAGCCGACGTCTTACTGTCCATGCACTTGGGTTACTTCCTCCGAGGCGTGGAAACTGATTTGTGAGTTCAGTTCCTGTGAGAAAGCGATTTCGAAGCATGGTGTTCACCAAGTATCGGTCTTCTCGTGCTGTGGTACACCTGGTTCTGCCCGTTCCTGGTCTGCGTAGGTTAGAACCAGTTTCTTCGTAACGTCGGAGAACTCTTTGTACTGTTGACAGCGACACACCGACAGTCCTGGCTGTATCGCGCTGACTCCGGCCGGTTTCCAGCATTGTAAGTATTCTGGTGCATTCTTCAGGCGTAAGCGACATAATTTCAGCTTGAATAATGAATATAGAGCACTATCAACATGGTTTATGTACCCACATAAATGACAGATTACAAACAGAAGCAAAACCAAATGCTGTAATTTCGTAGTTCCATCTTCGAAAGTGGCCCTTTTTCAAATTTGTTTTTTTTATGATATAACTTTACAATAACTAAGAAGTTTTAATACCTTCATTTAAGGAGTATTACATTGTCTATTAAATACAATTTATTGCATTAACCTAGCATTTTTAGTTTCCGAGATTTTTAGGATTCTTTAAGTGACCCGGATTCATTGCTCTCGAGTGTATTTTCTTCCATACATTTCCATTAACTATCATGTCAGAATTAACTTCCTTCCTAGCCAAAATTTGCTTTTTCCACATAATCCTTTCCTCTTTTCTTATTTCCATCAACATTCACACTTACGGCTTTCAACATTCCGTCGCATCACATGTCATCATAATGTCCATTCTTTAACAATCGGTTACTCCTTAGCTATCGAGGTTCTACGTAAACGGGTATTTCGTTTTATTTGATGTATTATTTATAATTTCTTTTGCTTGAATTTTCAGAAGGATCGCAGTCATTCAGATGTGACTACACATATAATTCAGCAGCCAAAGGATGGTTCAAACACTTCGTTGTACCAGCTACTTGGACCGATGCTCGGCTAAGATGTACACTAGAAGGTATGAACTTTTATATCATTTATAATATTATTCAATACTAATAATAGGGTCAAAATATAATAGTAGGTATAAAACTGTTTTAGAAAAGTAGGAGTCGAAGGTTTTTTTTAATGATTTTTGAGGTTTTACGAAGACAGGCCTGTTTTTGACTGTCAGCTAGTACATACTATATTTTATTTTATTTTCACTAGGTGCGGTTCTAGCTTCTCCTACCACACAAAAAATAAAAACTGAAATGATAAACACCATAAACTCCACTGAAAATGAGCAGCTATATGAAATCTTTACTGGGATGCATGCCACTTTCTCACAAGGAGATTATCATTCTGTTGAAGGTTAGTCAATCAGAATAGAACATAAAATCACGAGATAAAGTAACCTCTTGTTTAATAAAAACATATTTTTTACCCACAAATGCATGAATAATTAATTGTTACGGTTGCATGATATTCAATTGGGCTACGTAATGCCAATACTGAGGTGGCTCATATTGGCATATTTATTTATGCAATAAATTAAAACTAATACAGATATTTGAATTACAGGTATTCCACTTTCCAAAATTCGTCAATCTTGGGTGCCAAATGAGCCAGATAACAAGGACAACAGAGAAAGTTGTCTCATTTTGAATAGTAAAGGAGACTTAGCAGATATTTCCTGTGAAGAAACTCGTCCTTATGTATGTTACCGTTCCGTGGATTCTAAAAAAAGAGTCAACGAGTGCGGCACTACTGATTCAGGTAAATATACCCGAAGAGATGGCCTGACAGGCCGGTATTTACAGGAGATGATTTGATAGAGATTTATAGGGTTGCGTTACACAAAGGGTAAAGCGGGACCCTATTACTAAGACTCCGCTGTCCATCCGTCTGTCTGTGCATCTGTCACCAGGCCGTATCTCATGAACCGTGATAGTTAAACAGTTGAAGGTTTCACAGATGATGTATTACTGTTGCCACTATGACAGCAAGTAAAAAAATATATAATTAAATAATTATTTAAGGGAGCTCCCATACAACAGACATGTTTTTTTTGCCGTGTTTATAGGAAATGGAACGGAATCCTTCGTGCGCGAAACCGACTCGCACTCGGCCGGTTTTTTTTATTATAACTATGCAGGGTTTATATTTCCTTTCTCATAGCAATGACATAAATACTAAAATATTTGTTTCAGAATACCGCTTGGATGCAAGAACAAACAGTTGCTACAAGTTTCACACAGTGGCAAGAAATTTCTCCCGAGCCTTCTTCACATGTTCAGCTGAAGGCGGCCATCTTGCTATTATAAACAGTGAAACCGAAGCCACAGTACTAAGAGAACTCTTCGCTAAATATCCTGGCGGAAAGATGCTGGGAAATTTCTGGAAAGATGTAGCTTTTATCGGATTTCACGATTGGGGCGAGCGTTGGGATTTTAGGACGATTCATGGTAATTATTCACTATGCCCATAATGAGACATTATAACAACCACTCAACTGCCCAAAACTACAAAGTCCCTAGTTCAGAAAACCTTCGAATACCCGAACGCATGAAACTCACCATTTCAAAATGACAGCAGATAACGCGTTCGGGCCTCGTAGATTTTTTTTTTTTTGATTTTTTTTGTATGGATGCACCTCTTGCGTTCCAGGTTCTTTTGAAAGGTGAATAAATGTAGTATATTTAATAGTTTTATTCGGAAATTTTGACGTTGATTAGCAGATTAATCTTGGCTGTTGTCAAGGTTGCGGGCGAGTGGCAACAGCATTCTAAAAATTATGGCAGAGAGTATGGACTCTCCGATTATCAAAAGTTTTGTGAGAAGGAGAATCACAAAACATTATTTGCATTATTTCCTTTTCATAATATTAACTATTATATCTTCTTCTCTATTGTATTGTAACTACTAACACTAGTAATAAGTTTTATTATTGTTTATTATCAAGATGGATCATTGTTGTCCGATAAATAAAGAATAATAATAATAATCTGTCGTCACGAAATAATAATAATGTTCTCTTTTCAGGTGAAACGCTTGCGGAAGCAGGGTACAGCAAATTTTCGGGAGGGGAGCCAAACAATTTTTTAACAGGTGAATACTGTGGTGCTATATACCGCTCGGCTCTATTAGATGACTTGTGGTGTGACAAGCCAGCCCCATTTATCTGTGAGAAGAACCCAGATTATCCTGATATTTGCCGTGCACAAACTGAAGAGTAATTGTGAGGAGTGGACAGTGAAATGAAGAGTGTTTGTAACAAATAAATGTTGAATTAAATGTTTGTTATCTTTTCTTTTTTTTTGCTGATAACGAAAAGGTGGCATCCATAACAACTTCAATATAGGTTTGCTTGGTGGTAGAAATAGGATGCCTCCTCTGGGCACCGCAGGGCTCCTATGGCCATTCCTTTTTCAATATTTTATGTAAATTGGGGGAGCATTTCGGGATATTATAAACAGTGCAAGTTTGAAAACTAGAATAAAATTAAAGTGTATTTCTCGTTAATTTTCCACATATTAATAAACTAACGTAATAAAATAAAATAAAAAATAAAACAAATTAGAGCGTTATGGGATTAGAGGAACTGCATTAAACCTCTTACAATCTTATCTCTCTAATCGCACTCAAATCACAACGCTTGATAGGCTATGTGCGAGCTCGAAAGTTGAAAGAACATACATGTCACGTCCTAGGAAAACTACTTATGGTGTTCCCCAAGGTAGCATTCTTGGCCCTCCATTATTTAACGTTTACATAAATGATATGCCTAAGATCAGTAAGCATCAGATGGTCTTATTTGCTGATGACAGCACTATTTTATTCTCTAGTGATGACATTAATGTTCTTGAAAATGACATAAATGACGATCTTAAAAATATAATAAATTGGTTAGTTAATAATAATCTAAAAATATATCTTGACAAAACCAAAATAATGACATTTAATCAAAGAACAAATAAACCGAAACTGAACATAAAATATGGTAATTTAACAATCTCTGAAAGTGACTTCACAAAATTTCTGGGCCTTTACATAGATAGTCATCTGACTTGGAAACATCATATCGACGCATTGTCAAGGAAGCTTAGTCAATTTTCGTATGCTCTGTACAAACTTTCAAAAACGGTTAGCCGAATTACAGTACAAATAGCTTATAATGCTTATGTGGCTTCTGGCATTAGGTATCATTTTCTGGGGCAACTCCACTGACAGAGACATTGCTTTTAAAGCTCAAAAGAAATGCTTGCGATCGTTTACCAAATTACAATCGATTGATAGTTGTAAACTATTGTTTAAGGAACTTAGTTTGCTCACTCTACCGTCTATGTACATATATGAAATGGGAGTGTTTGTTCGTTGTAACCTGCATTTATATGAAAAACTGCGCTCTCGCCGTTATCAGAATACCATTCATGTTTCCTCTCATAAAACCGCATTTTTCGGCAAAAGTGTGCTAGGCATGGCCCCAAAAATATATAATAATATACCAGCAGCGATTAGGAATAAAGAGTGTCTGGGATCTTTTAAGAAGTCTTTGTTTAAATTCCTTTTAGATAGATGTTACTACTCCATCACTGAGTTTACTACTGATAAACAGAGGTATGACGGGTCCGACTTGCTAATTAGACATTTATGATTTTATTTAAAGATTAAGTGTGTGTTTATTTGTCTAAATTTGTAATGACCTGTTTAACTAACTGACATATTTTAAATTGTATTTTTTTTTATGTAATATAATCTATTGGCATGTCACCTTATTATTGTAATTGCTTGTTAATGTTAATTTTGTACGCCATATATTGGTAAAACATAGTGCACATATTTTAGACAATATACTACCTGTAACCATACCTATGTTTAACAAAATAAATTATTGATTGATTGATTGATTGATTAATGTTTTGAGGATGTTTTCATATAGGTAATAAATAATAAAAATCGGTGTGAGTTGGTTTGGTACTCACGATAATTGATGTGTAAACATGTGAGCTTGCATCGGTTTGGTTCACGCGCTCACATAGACACGGGTCTTACGCTGACGTCATCTGACGCTCGAAGTCTTACGCTTACGCGTCTGATGCTCGAAGTCCCAGCTAGCCCCTACCGTAGACCGAGCGCTAAGATGTTTACACATCTTAGTTTTTTATTACTTGAAGCTTTAGAAGGAATATAATAATAATTTATTCAACATTCTGTCGAACTAAATGCTTGTTGTCAAAAATTTGGAAAGAAGAGGCCCAAAAATTATATATTAATAAAATTATCGGTTGACTTAAGATGGCAAAATTATTTAACATATTGGTGTTTACTTTTGAGCTTCCGATGTACAGAAAACTAAAGGATATATAAATCTGCAAAGAAGTTTATTCAAAATCAGAAATGAACAGATTGATCTAATAGGGTCTTAATTTTCTAATATTTAGAAATGCTTTCTCCATTTATGATGAATGATTATTACTAATTAAGATTTACAGCTCGCATAATTTTATATTTAAATACATTGTGACAAAGTTGGTGTTATAAAAAAATCTGCGGCTAATCCTCTAGTAAGTACCTAGTTTGAACGTAAAATATATGTTCGCAATTAAAAACATATGTGATTTGTTATTCTTTCGCTCCTCTATTAGCTTATCTAAAGTTCTACTTAAAGTACTACATACACAAAGCCAGGGTTTTTCATATCAATAATTGATGTCATTGATTTATTTAAACACAATAAAGAGAAAAGGTGTAGTGTTACAAATATAGATATAACTTCAGTATCTAATATAATTTTCCTGTGTCAGTGGTTTTCAAATACATCGCTTTTTGAACAATTGATTATTTTATTTGTAACTAGCTGACCCGCAAACTTCGTACCGCCTCAGAATGAATAAATTTTGTGTTAACTTATTAACTAAGCCGTTCCTTATAAAATGTATGAGAAAATCCAATATCTTATTTTTATTTTTTCGTGAATTTTTCCCATGTTTTAATAGTTATTCTGCTATTCGGGGCGGAGACAAATCCGACAAATAAAAGATCATAATAATCGGTCCAGTCGTTCTTGAGTTATAAATGATGTAAGTAACCCGACTTTGTTTTAAATATAAAAATAATTATAAATAAATAATAATACCAACCCTCACCGGGCCCGCGTAGTAGATTACAGCCCATTCCCTCTCAAAGAGAGGAGGCCTGCGTCCCAGCAGTGGGAACATTATAGGCTGATTATGTAAATAATAAGGTAGAAGATAGATTTTGTCCGATGTTCTATGGATCAAATAAGGACATCCAAGCTAAATGCTCATCATATTTTTAGTTGTATTATATCTTCCTATTTTCTAACTGCTTTCGAAAATTTTATCACCGATATAATAAGGTAAGGTTTTAAATATACAGGATTTAAGGGCAGCCCTCCGCAGACTGATGGGCTGAATTCAGTATGTCATACTAAGATGACCGGTACCTACATGAAATTATTTCAAGAACTTTATATCTACTAAACCTGATTTGTTTTATAAAATCATAAATGGAGTGCTGCGTACAGAGAATGTAATTTTACATTGAAATAAAGGAATAAAAATAAAAAAAGATTTTTTCTGTTTTTTTTGTTCCTGTGTTAATTTCCGGTGGAATATGATTCAAAATAAGGAGCTGAATGCACCCTGTTGGTTTGCCGAGGGCTGTCCCTTACACCTTGTATTGTGTCGTACCATATTCAAAGTCAAAGTCAAAGTCAATTCATTTATTTCAAATAGGCACATAAAAGGCACTTTTGAACGTCAAATGTTTGGGAACCACTGATTTCTCAGTGTATATCTAACGGTAAAAAAAACTAAAATCAGGTATATAATACTCGTTAAAATAATTGAATCACGTTACAAAACAGTCATCACAAAATGAAGTCTGTTTTAAAATATATTGTGTTAGTATTCTCCCTGACGTTTATTGGTAATATGTTTTCAATTTATACAGCGACTTTAACTTAGTTACTTTTGATAAGTGGTAGTTGCCACAAGAATAAAATAAATTAAAAAAAACTTTTAAGTATTTAACCTAGATATTAGTTAAATGTAATAATACTTGCTGCGTCCTAACGGGGTCATGTACTCTTAAGTTTTAGCCTAGCCTGGAACTGAGTGTACATTAGGCAAATTAATAAATATCAGTCCTAAAAATCTTCCATTTTTTTTTCTGTGATAATATGTTATGCAACCCTTTCGAGATGGTATCAAAAAGTTTGCAAAGGGTGTTTGCTTGAATCTAATCTAGCATTAGGTTTGATTTAGTTTTGCTTTGCTTTGATCAGGGTTATGCGTTATTTGGCAATTGAGTTTTTTAAATGTAACTTTTCTTGACTTTTTAGAGGGAGCGTTCAGATGTGACTACAAGTATAGTGTTATGGCCAAAGGATGGTTCAAACACCATGTTATACCAGCGACTTGATTCGACGCCCGGCTGCGATGCACACTGGAAGGTAAGCTCTTTTATTCAAGAACTTATGTGCCATGGAAGGTGGCTCAAATGAATCATAGTAGTATGATAGTATGTATACTATGATAGTATAGTAATCATAGTATAATATGAAGGAACTATTTCAACGTAATTTTTTGACAAATTCGTAACTAGCTCGATCATGTTTTGGTCATCAATCCTAATATTTTCTCAAAATAGAGCGTTGTCCAACTGCTACTACAAAGGTACTCAAATAGATTTCTATTTACAATTTATTTATTCACAAACAATTTACATTGTGGTCGAAATAGTTCTCTAAAATAAAAATTTAAATTAATTACACAAGAAACACATATAAACATTTACAATACAAGGCACATGTCACATCATGATCAAAACTAATAAAATTGTTCAATATCGTCTTTAAAATTAAGAATAGAAATCATTTAAAAATTAGAACCGAATTAAATAGTTCAATGTCAAGATATAGCTTACCATTTAAAAAATATGTTTAATTTCGAAAGAAAATAATTTTATTGGGCCCAGGAAACTTGTCTACTAACTATCTATTCAATTTTATTAATAATAATAATAAAATAATGGCATCACCATAACAACGAAACGTCTCGTTTTCCAATTTTTTGTAATTTTAACAGAGAAAGTAATTTGGACCCAGCCTTACAACAGTATTTCATTTTATATCAAACCTGAAACTTGCAAACCTCTTTTAAATAAATAAAAAAACCAAAATGTAATAAATTTAATCAAAAACTGCCGAATCGGAGGTGATATGACAGATGTCACCTCCGATAAAACAATCATGAAAACAAGATAGGAAAATGAAGATGAGAATAAAATGTTGACAAGAGCAGCCGCACGCCAAGCACGCCCACCACCTCCGGATTCGTCGCTCAGCTCCGCCTCGCTGCCGCCGGTATCCAGCCCAATTGTGAGCGCTGTGACGACACCGGCCGCGGTAGTTGTGTCAAGCTCGAGCGACGAGTATTTCTCCCCGCCCACGACGCCACCATCTGCTCGTCGACGTGGAGGACACCGGCCGCCGGACGGTTAGGATCTCGAGGCCCACCGGCCTCTGATAGGGTCCCAGCTCCTGGCGGAAGTGTGCAGCGCATGATATGGACGCGATCCATCAACGAAAACGTCATGCGCTCATATGGGGCTACAGAGGGGGGAAACAATCTGACCGCGTACCGTGTTCGGATGCTCTCTCTTTTTCAGGTGCTTGAGCCAGCTGTCAACGTGTCGGCACAACGACTGTCGGATCAGGTGCGGGTCATCCAACGTAATCATATGTTGGATGACACTGTACTTGATCACCTGCGAAATGAAATGCAGAGTAGTCATGTCATCGCCCCCCCGTCACAGACTGTGGTAGTACTACCACAGTCAAGCACAAGTCAAGCAGACGAGGAGAGTGATGATAGGCCTACAAACGTAAGTACCTAGTGCAATAATGAATTGAGGAGTGCTTTGGAAGATGCGATTCGAGAATATCGTTTCATATCGCCCGAACTTAGACCACGCTTACCTCATTAACCCATGCATAATAAAAATAGGGCGCTGGTGGCGGCGCTGGATGCACAGTTGTCAAATTATTTTGATGACTGCGTAGACCTCACCGATACACATTCGATTCTGTACTGCGCGGCTGTAGCGGCATTTCGTGTAGCTCACGTCAAATTTCCTAATGATTCTAGAGCTACACGACCGAAACCAGCCGTAACAGCTTGGCACTGCAGAATTGAACGCCGTATTGGTGGGGCCAGAGCACTCATCGGCAAACTAATCTGCTTCAAGGAGGGCAATACTCGCCCTAGAGTGATTCGTTTTGTGAGCCGCGCGTTCGCAGGGACTAATATCAGCCCTCAGGACTACATTTCCTGTGTCACAGAGCGCATCGACTTCCTGAAGCAGAAAGTGTATGCATGGGCGAACCGTATTCGTAGGTATAAGCGACGAGTGGAGCGATACACTCAGAATCGCACCTTCCAGCGCTATGGAAGGTGGTTTTATAGGGGTTGAGAGCGACCGGATTAAGGTGTGGCTGACACGTGCCTACCGGATGATGATGCCATGTATTTTTTCTGGCGCAATATCTGGTCGGTGCCTGTCAGTCACACCGAAGGTAATTGGGCTCAGGAAGTCGAGCCAGCCTGCGATCCAATTCCAGAAATGGGGGCTATTATCATCTGCCCCAAGATGTAACTCTTGCAGTACGTCCGTTGCCTAACTGGAAGTCTCCAGGGCCGGACGGACTGCACAACTTCTGGATCAAATGGTTCAGTAGGCCGCACGCTCGCTTGGCGGCTCAGTTCGAGGTTGCTTTGGAATCTGGTTCGCTACCCCAGTTCCTAACGACAGGAGTTACCCACCTGTTCCATAAATCAGGTAGCAGCACGGAACCCAAAAATTATAGACCGATCACGTGTTTACCACGGTCTATAAAGTTCTTACATCCATTTTGAGAGCTAAAATTAACAAAAATATAGACACCAACTTCATCATGTCTGCCTCTCAAAATGGATGTAAGAATGGATCCCGCGGTGCTAAGGAGCTACTCCTCATTGATATGGCCATAAGCCAACAGGTTCGTCGTTCCCGAAAGGATCTGTCGACATGTTGGATAAATTACAAGAAGGCCTATGACTCGGTGCCACATACATGGCTTATGAGGGTGCTGGAGTTGTATAAAGTAGATGCAACTGTGCGCACCTTCCTGAAGTCATGTATTGGGCAATGGAGGACGGTCCTTAGCTATCCAGCATGTCGAAATACCCAGAGGAATAGCGAGCCGATAAGGATCGAGCGAGGAATATTTCAGGGTGATAGTTTGAGTCCGCTTTGGTTTTGCTTAGCCTTGAATCCTCTAAGCAAAATGCTGGAGGATTCAGGTCTAGGCTATTGGTTGAGGACAGGGTGCTCGGATTTTATCTCACCTCCTCTACATGGATGACCTCAAACTCTTTGCCCCAAACAATTTGCAACTGATGGAGCTACTGAAAGTAACTGAAACTTTCAGTAGTGCCATCAGGATGGAATTTGGTGTGGACAAATGTGCGGTCATGCATGTAAAGCGAGGGCAGATTGTGGAATCCGTGGGAACCCAACTCTCGGATTTCATGAACCTTAGAGCCCTCTCCGCATCCGAAACCTATAAGTATTTGGGTATGTCGGAAGCGCTGGGCGTCAATAATACTGACATGAGCAATCGTTGAAGGAGTGCTTCTTTGGCCGCCTGAAGAAAGTATTTAATAGTCTTCTATCAGTCGGAAACAAGGTGCGCGCCTTCAACGGTTGGGTCATGCCGGTTCTGATGTACTCTTTTGGCATACTCAAATGGACTCAGACCGAACTCGACACCCTGGATAGGAGGGTCCGGACGCTGTTGCCTGCAAATGGAATGCCTTTTTTTTTTTTTTTTTTTTTTTTGGGTGGGAAATCATCAAATGACCTCTCCCGCTCTGGGCGGAGCGGTAGGGCGTGTCAGACTCTTACTGACTAAAACCCACCCATGTTCCTTCAGTTGCCTGTGCGCCAGGGCCACGGTAACTCTTTCGAACAATCCGCGACCCCGGCAGGCATCGGCCCTATCGGACCCCGTCAATTATGCTGACAACTCTTTGAGGCGCGCGTGGAACACAACGCGCCGTCGACCCGGGCCTGGTCCTTACCGGACGGCGAGCTGCCCATTGCTCGCCGTCCGCAGGCCCGCGCCTACGGTGGCCGGGAGTCGGCTATGGACTCCCGACGCCCAGGGTGTCTCCTCCTGCGGCGACTAGGGGCGTGAGGGCGCAATGATTGCCTCTCCCTCACGCGCTCCGCCTCCTCCTTCGCGAGCATTACTGCTTCGCAGAAGGAGGTGACTGCTTCCCATTCTCTCTCGCTCCGTACTATGGCCCGAACCAGGGCCGGACGCGAGAGATCGCCGCCGCCGATCGCCGCCACGAGGACACGGCGGTGCTCCGCCCAAGCCGGGCAGACCTCCACCGTATGCTCCACCGTGTCCTCCGGGACAAATCGAATGCCTGACCCACGGTCTTCGGTAGTGAGGCTGTACATCCCACGAAAGTGTGGAGGTCGAGGCTTTTTAAATGCTAAGACCCTCCACAATCGCGAGATATGCAGTCTCAGGGAATATTTCCTAGAAGCCGACGTGAGGATGCATCGAGATGTGGTCGCGGTGGACAAGGGCCTCACCCCGCTCTCCTTGTCTAAAGAGAACTGGCGCAAACCTGTAGTGCTTGACACTAATGATCGCATGGAGGTATAGCAGAGTAAGGAGCTTCACGGACGCTTTTTCAGGGCCCTACATGGACTCGAGGTAGATCTACAAGCGTCCGTAGCCTGGCTACGTTTTGGTGACCTCTTTGGGGAAACCGAAGGTTTTATCTGTGAAATTATGGACGAAGTTATGATGACGAACAATTACCGGAGATTTATTGTGAAAGACGGTACGGTTGACATCTGTCGGGCATGCCACCGTCCGGGGGAATCAATTAGACATATTATCTCTGGGTATTCTCGTCTAGCTAACGAAGAATACTTGCATAGACACAACCTTGTAGCCAGGATTATCCATCAGCAACTTGCTTTGAAATACAGCTTTGTGGAATCGGAAGTGCCGTACTACAGGTATGTGCCCGACCCAGTTCTCGAAAATGGAAATATCACATTTTACTGGGTTCGATCCATCATCACTGACAGGACTATTGTTGCCAATGAGCCTGATATAGTGGTGGTGGATCGAAGAGAGCGGCGCGCAATGATCGTTGACATAACGATCCCGCATGACGGGAACCTCCTGAAAGCCGGGAAAGGTAAACAAATCAAGTATCTTGACTTGGCTCGCGAGTTTGTCGACATGTGGGACGTGGACTCAGCGATCATTGTGCCGATAGTCGTGACAGCCAATGGCTTAATAGCGAAGAGCCTCGACCAACATCTAAGGAGGCTCTCGTTGAGCAGCTGGATCAAGCGCTTGATTCAGAAGGCAGTATTTCTGGACACGGCTCGCATTGTTAGGAGGTTCCTCTCTCTGGAGCCCGTACCGCCGGTAGCTTGGACCCTGTTCCCGATACCGGCGGGCTACTATATTTTGTATTTTTAAATGTTTTTATATTTTTATATTCTAATATTTAAAAATATTATTTATATGAAGGCGCGTCCCTGGCGCCATCTAGTAGTACAGATTGAAAACCCTATTTTGACATTGATTGTATGATTTATCGAATGAACATTGTGCGGACGAGAGTGACAGCACAGTTGTCACTCTGGCGGAACGTCATAAACGTCAAACAACCACCGAACTCGTGCAGTTTTGTATCGAACGATAGCGTGGACTAGACGGTTACGACGGATCGCTTACGTCCTAAATCTAAATCCATTTTCATCTGTGTTAACTTGAGTGATTATTGTAATTTAAATTGAGAACCGTGATTATAAGGCTGCTGTTCGAAGACGTGTCTACTTATTTCCAAAATACCTCGTGCGATTACCCACTTTTAGATGAATGATTCTGATATAGGTACCCACGTGCCTTTATATATGTATATAATGAAATAAAGGAAATAATAATAACAATAAAAGCTTTATTTCAGACATGAACACATACATGAACAGTCCATATGTTGTTTAGTTACAGAAAGTACTTATAGTCTATATTAGTATTGTTATTAAGGACACACAGTTAAATTTGCCTAAGCCCGCCCTCGAGGCTCAGTGTGGTAGCACCATAGGTACATCTACTAATTGATTATCTTTGTGTACCTTGTATAGGACAGTCTGGCCTGTTCACAATCATTTTCAGGATGCCGTTGCGAGTGCTACGCAAGCACTGTAGCAACGTCGCCGCTTTTCTACGCATGATGGCGTGAAAACCATCCATGCGAGCTTCGGCAAACATGCCCGAGGCACTACAACGCCGCGGCAGCCGCAACAGCATCCTGAAGGCGTTGTTATATTATACGCGCAGGACGTTGCAGGATTTCGCTAGACACAAAAATGTAATCTGTAGAAGAATCTTCAAGTTTGTGAAAAACAACCCTGTAGGCACGGTTTACCGGGTTATAACAACGTGCTGTTATTTGTTATTATTCTGTCTACAGGTGCTGCTCTATCTTCCCCAACCACACTAGAAATAAAATCTGATATGGTCCATATCATCAAGGATAATAAACAAGAAATCTTTACCGGGATTCACGCCACTCTCTCTCAGGGGATTATCATACAGTTGGTGGTAAGTCGATCAGCTTATTAAATGTAATAATTAATTATCTTCCTAGTCTTTTCCAAACTATGTTGGGTTCGGCTTCCAGTCTAACCGGATGTAGTTGAATTTCATTATTTTAAATGGAGCGACTGCCTATTTGACTTCCACAACTCAGTTACTGGGTACTACGATACCCTTGGTAAGACATTATTTTTTTTGGGTGGGACATCATCATATAACTTCTTCCGCTCTGGACGAAGCGGGAGGGCGTGTCAGACATTTACTGACTAAAACCACCCGTGTTCCTTCAGTTCTCTGTGCGCCAGGGCTAGGGTTTCGAACAATCCGTGACCACGGCAGGCATCGGCCCTATCGAACCCCGTCAATTATTGCAGACATCTCTTTGAGGCGCGCGTGGAACACAACGCGCCATCGACCCAGGCCTGGTCCTTATTGGACGACAAGCTGCCCATTGCTCGCCATCCGCAAGCCCGCGCCTACGGGGGCCGGAAATCGGCTATCGATTCCCGACGCCCAGGGTGTCTCCTCCTGCGGCGACTAGGGGCGTGAGGGCGCAACAATTGCCTTACCCTGACGCGCTTCGCCTCCTCCTTCGCGAGCATTACTGCTTCGCAGAAGGAGGTGAAGGCTTACCATGACCCTTGGTAAGACTGGTTGCCAGATTTTCGGGCTTTTGACGACCCATGATGATTGTCAAAGATCCACGAATGATAGCCGGGACCAACGGCTAAACGTGCTTTCCGAGGCACAAGGGTTTCCGAGGGTTTTGGTCTGTAAAGATGGTCACTCGTCCACGGATCAACTGCAGCAAGCCAAACTTAACTTGATCGATCGACTGGTTTAGCTGTTACTAATTAGCCACAAGCCCCTGCTAAATGTAATAATTATCAGCTTTCATTATATAATAGCATTCAGATGCATAAACGTAATATTACGGAACCTCCACACCGCCTCCATAAATGCGGAACTTCCGCAAGAAATCGTAATGGAGTTGTAGCGGAGGTACTATAAAGAAAATCAGCTCCAACTAAGTCAAAATCAAAATCAAAAGTCATTTATTCAAACTAGTCTGAGAATCAGCACATTTTAACGTCAAAATTACACAAGACAGTCCCGCAAAACTCTTACCCTTCACTACTTTCTAATGCTTTACCTGGGAAGAAGAAGTGGCGCAACAAACTCCCCAGCAGCACAGCTGTCTGTTCAGTTAGAAGAACTGGATTCTTTGAAAAGTAATTAACATTACGAAACACATTAAATAAAATTATTTGCCATATGACAGCTAGCACACGCCAATATACCAACAAAAACATTGAAACTAACTAAACTAAACTATAATAAAGCCGAAACTAAAAAAAAAAACCTACATAAAATCCTTCAGGCGTAAGGGGCCATAAGGAAAGACCTTTTAATTTGGTGGACATATAATTCGAAGTTTGTGCTCCTATGTCACCGCTACCACCAGGTTCAGTATCTATAGAGCAACTGTAAAGTGGAGCCGGTAAAATTTATGAATCACTAAGAAATCGCGTAAAGATGACAATGCCGCTAAACAGTAATTAATGAAAAATAGTTTGCCCCTGTTTACCAATAGGTCGATGTTAATCTTTAGTTAATTTTTGTTTCTTTAATTTTCCACCTCCGTTATGATGGCCTACGTTACATCCGTAACAGTTTTGTTCTTCAGCTTCTTTATTCCTTGTTCTGGCATTGTCTATTTTACAAGCGGTTTTAGTTTGTTTCCTCAGTCAGTCAGTAAAGATAGAGTTTATATTTTATACTAATTAGACCCGTTTTATGTTTCCTTAAAATAGCATTATGTGATCAAGAACCGGTACTGATTCAAAATCAAAATATTTTATTTCACACAAACATACATGGGCACTTATGAAACGTCAGAAGCTAGGTACACAGTTCCAATTGGTCGTTTCTTATGGAGAAGAAACGGCAAAAACTCCACGGTTATTCTAGGTGTGTAGCAGTTGCACGAGACCCATCATTCAAATGATGAGAATTTTACTCATTCTACAGAAAATATTGGGAAACTTATAATGGGAAACTTATAAACTAATAATATACTGTCAATGCAAGTATCTTTGTACGTATGGACTAAATAAAGACTAATAAAAACTAACAAGTTACAGGTACACCGCTTTCAACAATTCCAATAACTTGGGCTGAAAATGAGCCAGATAATAAGGATAATAAAGAAAGTTGTATCACTTTTAATCGTAATGGAGAGTTAGCGGATCATCCGTGTGAAGAAACTCGTCCTTACATCTGTTACCGTCCTGAGGACCCTCAAGTAGAAGTCAATGAATGCGGAACTGTAGATCCAGGTAAATATACATACTCAGAGGGATGGGATGGTTTGGATTTTTTCGAAGCAGGCTTAGTCTTGGAAACCTTTTTAAAAAAGTCCCAACATCGGTTATTCTATTAGTGTCATAATCATCTTTTCCTTTTCAGAATACCGTTTGGATACCAGAACTAACAAATGCTACAAGTTCCACCTAGAGCCACGAAATTTCTCCCGAGCATCCTTCGCATGTTCAGCTGAAGGTGGCCATCTTGCTATTATAAACAGTGACACCGAAGCCACAGTACTAAGAGAACTCTTCGCTAAAATTCCTAAAAGAAATATGTTGGGAATGATAGAGAGTTGGAAAGATGCAGCTCTTATCGGGAATTTCGATTGGGGTGAACATGGGGAGTGGAGAACAATTCATGGTAATTCAAATTCTTTTGCAAAGTTCTACGAAAATAGATGACGGATATAGTTTAAAACTCACTGTAACCGCCATCATCTATGGCTAGAAAGGTACTACTTGGGGTGACTACTTTCACTAGTCACCCCTTTTAATGCCCCAATATGGCAGATTTCAAGATTTCTTGTTTGGAACCCGAAATATGGCTAGCCATATTATCTTTCATACACTTCACTTGTTGTTTATAAAACAATATAAATTTTTAGTTCACCGTTGAAGCAAGGAGCCTTATAAATCTGTATCACCAATGTGAAACGCAGGTGTACTATTACGTTGACCTGTGCCTTAGCAACAGCAGGGGAATTCTGTGGTTCGTTATGGCGCAATGGGTATCTAAACGATGTGTGGTGTGACAAGAACTTCTCATTTATCTGTGAGAAGAGTCCACATTTTCCTGCCGTTTGTCGCGTTGATGAACCATCGTTATTGAGTTACTCTTCACAATGTGGTTAAGATTACAGATTAGTACTTTTTGCCAGCGACTTGATCAGCCCTATATTATATCCCGTGGAATTTTCTAAAAATGCCTATTCCTTGTCTACATCATAACGGGAATTACAGCAAAACAGCTTTGTAGGTTTAACGGTTTGGGCAGCACGTTGGTGAGTCAGTTAGTGAATGATTTAGGAGATATCCTTCCAACACTGAATCGATATGCTTAAAAAAAAAATCTAAATAAAATTTTTGAGGCTAAAAACTAAAAAATAACATGATTATGAAACCAAATAATAAGAAAAAACATTTTTCTCAAATGCATGGTAATTCGAGCATTATTTTGACAACCTTCTTTAAGATAAATCAAAAATGCTGTACTGGTCAAATACATGCGAGCAGCGGCCGGCAATGTTCGTAAGAAAATCCATATCTGTCGTGTTTTGCGGCCGAATGAAATTAATAAAATTACTATGAAAACTCATATCAGCCGTGTAATAAAAAAATGGAAAGAATTTTTTACTTTGACCCATGGCAACCAAGGAGGTAACTTAACAAAGATTTTATTTACATCTCGAACTTACTTAGCAAATAGCGCTGTTTAAAGGGAAAAAGAAACAAATGAACATATTGGCGCGAGAAAACTTATCGTTGTTCGTCATTGATTCTGAAATTTATAATTTTATTAATTTACTTAGTTTTATTTTCCGCACATTATTTGAGAAAAGTACTATTCAAGCCTTGGACTCACGTGTGTGTACGTTGGTTTCGCCTTGGCCCATATTTTCACGTTCGTCCATCAATGGCTCTGTTGTCGGAGGAATCCATACTAATATTATAAATTCAAAAGAATCATTCATCATTCATCATCATTCATTTAATTTTTTTAAATTCGAAAGTAACTCTGTCTGTATGTTACCTTTTCACGCGTAAATCACTTAATGGATTCCGATAAAATTTTGCAAGGAGATAGATGGCATCCTGGGGAAGAAAATAAGATTTTTTCCCGGTAGCACGTTCCCGTGGGATAAAGTCCGACATCCACGCGGGCGAAGCCGCGGGCTGAAGCTAGTGTAATATTGAAATCTTGGCATTCAAACATCTTATTTTGTAAAGAAATAACAAATCAGTATTGAATTTCACGAAAGTTTATTTGTCTTTCAAATCCTTCGCAATCAGTGGAGTATAGTCTCTTATTAATTTCAATAAATGAAAAAAAAAAACATTAAGTTTAGCTATTCGCTTTTGCCATCCGCAGAACTTAGGCGTGATGTTAATTTGAAAATACTTGCATGAATGAAAGATGAACATAAAAAGCAACCAATATAATGTGTATCCGTGAAACGATATAAACTTAACTCTTTTTTGTATGGTCTGTTTCCACAGACAAACCATGAAAACGGTTTTGTTGGACATAGTTTTAAATATAAGACAGCTGCAAAAAAAATATAAATTAAGAAACATAAAGACTGATAAGGTAAAGAATAGGAAATGCCACTGAATGATAAACATGAAGAATCAGTGAAAATTTAAGAAAACTAGAACAATGTCACTGAAATAGGTAATACTGTGGAGCTCGATGTGTACAACCAAAAACTTGTCAAGAATACGAATTGACTTGTAAAAAATGGGTCCAATTCATTAAATCGAAAGAAAACCCCAGGTAGCACAATAATATATTTAAATCTTTAAATCTTTCTATTCAAAATTAAACTAGATATTTGTATTATAATAACATCTAAATAAAGGAGTTTAGATGCTATCATTCGTCATCAGAATTTGAACAAACAGCAGGGTATTCAGGGGCCATTTCACAAATAAATGCGTGTGGTCCATCACAATCTGCATCGTTGAGTTCAGCGTTACGGAATACAGATCCACAGTATTGTCCACCTGATGGACTTCTGTTAGGTTCTCTATAGGCGAATGTTGCGTAACCAGCTTCTTCTAGAGTTTGACCTGAAATCAAAGTTGGGGGATGATCTTTAACAAAAATGTTTTGAATGCTGTGCATATAACTATGGTACGGGCCCACGTGTCTAACTTTGTAAGTCCAAAAGATACGAGTATATCTAAGTTTTATTCATCACTAACTATTAAAAAGATTCTGAGGACATTATATTATGTTATAAATAATATTCTATCCTATATTATGTACGTGCGTATAATGATAATAAACACACGCTTAAAACTTGCAGACGATAAACCGTGTAAATTTTATGGTTTTAGCAATGTCATTAGTCATAGGAACATCTTAGTAGAACTAACCCCTCTCCTATTTCCACGCGCCAATTTAGTCATAGAAAAAAAATATATATGTTGCAATAACTTTTTTTTTCTAATACAATTCTAATTTCACTAACCATGAATAGTTCTCCAATCGCCATGTTCTCCCCAATCACTGAAGCCAACAAAAGCCACGTCCTTTGAGAAGTTTCCAATCATAATACTTGCTGGATACTTAGAGAATAGTTCCTTGATGACGACAGCTTCAGTGTCGTTGTTGATGATGGCAAGATGGCCGCCTTCCGCTGAACATGCGAAGAATGCGCGTGAAAACGTTCGAGGTACTGTGTGGAACTTGTAGCAGCTGTTCGTTCGATTATCATATTTGTATTCTAGAATGGAAGAGGTGATAAATTGGGCTATTTCATTAGATAGGTACTTTTCATTTGTCAAAAATGTATTTAGAAAACCAGTTACTAGGATGCCGCTCTAAAGTGTAAACTTTTATGTAGAGGAACAAACGAACAACGTCATGGTTACCGTGTACAAAAAGTTTTTACTAAAATAACTCGAGAAAGCTACTAATTATCCAAACGCCGAGCTGCTACTGAGAAATTCCTCATGAAAAAAGCGAATAACTCATTGCCTGACTTAGGGGAATGAGTATTAATCAGCACTAGATACACAAGGCAGTTGGATCTTTCTGTAATTAATAGAATGAGTGTTTACCTGGTTCCACAGTCCCACAATCATCTGTCGAGTTTTCGGACTTGAAGCAGTAGTAAGGCAGTGTCCTGTTGCAGTCGACGTCAGATAAAAGTCCTTTATTATTAATAGTGAGACAATTCTCGTCATTATTGACATTGTTCGGCTCATTGGCTTCCCATTTGTGAGGAATTTCGGATAGAGGGATACCTGTTAGACAAATATTAGGTTTTTATTGTATACTAGCGACCCGCCCCGGCCTCGCACGGTTTTCACGACTTGACAAAACTTCGAGATTTCTATATATTAGGTAATATACATAAACCTTCGGAAATAAATTGTCTAAATAATGCATTAAAATCAGTTTTGAAGTTTAGAAGAACAACGGGGTCACACAGACAGATATGAAAAGCGAATTAAATCCTAATCCTTATTTATATATTATAAATACGAAAGTGAGTTTGTTTGTTTGTTACGGATAAAGCGGCTAAACAGATTTGGATGAATTTGGCACATGGGTAGATCTTAACCTTGAGCAGGACATAGGCTTTTCATCCTAGATTGCGGACAAAGCCGCAAGCAATAGCTAGTTTATAATATTTCTAAAAGTGTTGTTAATAAATTAAAGAGGTAAGTCTCTCAAGAGGCCGTTTGCCCCGGCTGTCATTCGTGGATGTTTGACAGCTGTTACGGGAAGTCAGAAGTCCAAAAATCTGACTATCAGTCTTACCAAGGAGTATCGTGTTACCCAGTAAATAGACCGGGAAGAAGGATACGCAGTCACTCTATGTAAAATTCTAGTACCAATTATTAACAAACTATGGTAAAAAAAATAAAAAAAATATGGTATTGGTCCTATTTCAATTTTTTTTTTCAATTTCATTTATTCGTGAACAATTTATATTGTGTTGAATATACATGCAATTCAATTTCATTTATTCGTGAACAATTTATATTGTGTTGAATATACATGCAATTTACATAATTATAAGAACTATGAATTCTTAATAAACATTCCAAGAAATTCAAAATATGGTGCCTAACAGTTTCAAATATAATGTCGAAACAGTTTTAAAATACTACTAGACAGTTCAAAAATAATATAATTATTATGTCAAACAATTTTATAGTGCAATGTCAAATACAGTTTTAAAACATTAATTATAATTAAAATGTCAATCTGTTTTAAAATAGAATGTCAAACAGTTTTAAAATACAATGTCAAAACAGTTTTAAATATAATGGCAAACAGTTTTAAATATGATGTCAAGAGATTTTAGATTTTAAATGATGTCAAAAGTTTTCATTTATTTCAGACTGGCATCAGTTCCGATGTTATCTAATTGTAAAAATAAAATGTCAGAGATGAAAATAGTTATACCATATAATAATAACAGTCAACATATCATTTAAAATTAATTCCAATCTAAAACAATAATATTACTACAATACTCATCGACGCTGTAATAACCCTTCCTCAATAAATATGTCTTTAATTTGTTTTTAAATAAGTTTACGCTATTTATGCTTTTAAATTCCAAGGGAAGCTTGTTGTATAGAAATACTGATTGGTACCTAGGACTGTGATGAACCACGTTTATTTTCGGTTGTATTGTGTTTGGTAAGTCTTTCCTACGTGTATTTACTCTAACTTGTCGTTGGTCATCGGTTTCAAAATTGTGCAAGTTCTTAACAAAACTGGTTAGCAGCACCAATATGTAAAGGTTTGGCACTGTCAAGATATTAAGTGTAATGAAATGGTCTCTGCACGAATCCGTCTGTTTTAAGCGGAGCATTGTCCTTAAGGCTCTTTTTTGAATTACAAATGCCGAGTGGATATTGTACCTATAGCTATTGCCCTGTTGGGATCTCTGGGATAGCGTAAATTAAACTCGATAATTGCAGGGAATAATTGCTCTTCTTTGTCTTTTTTTTTTTTTTCCTAATGGGCAGCTCGTAGTTATGACCACTAAGGTCCTGGCTACTTAACCGGGCAAACCTGTGGGTGCCTTAAGCTACTAACTTAAAGCCTCCAGCCAGGGGCGAAAAATACTTAAAAATTAGGTGACCGCACGCTAAGGGCACCCCCTGTGGGGTACGAACCTCGGCTTAGGGCGTCACTGAGGGGAGGGCAGCAAGATGGGACAGGCTGGATCTAAATTATATTATTATTAACTGGGGAATTTAAAACTACAGGCTCAGCTACGGCGCGGGCTGGCGCGTCGTCGAGCAAGGGTCGGGGGGGGGGGGTGCTCTTCTTTATCGAGAAAAGATCCTTCCTTATAGTTTTGGACATAGGTACAATTAGTTGCTAGGCTCACCTACATCAAAATATTTAATTTGACCAATAGGAGAAACATTGACTTTATACACTCATAACAATCTGAGACAATGATCTACGATGAGCGGGCACACATCTCGCTCTGGCGCGTGCGCGACATATAGCGTCGTCTGTACGCACACTATAAATATTACCGCCACCGGCACAGCTCGCTAGACACGCGTAGGCGCCGCGCGGTCGGCGACTCGCGTAGACACTGAGCGGTGTTACATACACTACAATACCGCTCACACACTCATGACGACTCCTTAGCCCGGACCGTAACCGACTAGCTCTGGAAGCGGGGCGGGCGGGGGTCGAACACCTAATTCTGTAGGAGCGTCGAGTCGGCACCTCTGTCGCTGGTCGTCCTCGCCGGGCCTCCCCTGGATAACCAGGGGTCTCACCTGGCGGGGACTGACCGCCGAGGTGCCGTGAAGAAAGCGGCGCTATGTATTAGCGTCGTGGCGCGCCTACAGAAAACAAATAGCAACCACACACATGGGTACGCGTTGCGACGCGTACCCATGTGTGAGGCCGAGGCCGTGGGTGAGAGCCGAGGCCACTGTAGCCAACGCAAGGAGGGGCCCGTATTTACGGGTCCCAGACATGACGCCGCGGCCGGGGGGCATCACGCCCTGGCAACGCTCGCCACGCCCCCTTACGGGGGCGTCGCGATTTCTCCATATGACAGCTCGCTAGTACACCGGCCGTGCGCCGTCATGATTCCATATCACTCCCCCTCAAGAGAAGCGTACGTTTTTCTTGACCAATCTTCCGCTTCTCGTGATATAGGGCTGATTTACAGGTGCAGGTGCAGTGTGGTCATGGTGGTGCTGCTGCTGGTGTATGGGAGTGTGCCGTTGATCTCTGGGTGTTCGCAAAACTTGTTTCAGTTTCACGATGTAGGCAGGTTTAAGTTGATCCAGTGACACAACTGTAGTACGTAGTGGTAACTGGATTTTGTAATGCTTGCCACAGCGCTTCAGTACTTCATAAGGACCATCGTATGGTGGTGTGAGTGGCGCTCTGACGGTGTCGTTTCGAACGAAGACATGCGTGCACGTCGATAAGTCCTTGTAAACAAAAGGCTTGTCAGCTGATTGTGAGCGGTGCGGGGCAGGCGTGAGTGATGTCATCGTGCGAGCGAGATGGCGTACTAGCTCAGCGTCGTCCATTCTTGAATTTTGTGGCTCAAAGAAATCAGATGGTACGCGAAGCGTGGTACCATACGTCATTAGAGCTGGGCTGAGGTTGTTGTCTTGTCGCAGGGAAGTGCGTAATCCCAACAACACGGTTGGTAGTTCCTCTGTCCATGTCGTTGTTGCCCCGCGAGCCATAAGTGCCGCTTTCATTGTTCGGTGCCACCGCTCAACTTGTCCATTCGACTGTGGGTGGTACGCCGTAGTACGAATTCTGTTGATTCCCATTTTCTTCATGAGCGCTTTGAAAAGTGAAGACTCGAACTGGCTTCCTTGATCAGTTGTGATGCGAAGCGGGCAGCCGAATCTCCCTATCCACGTTTCGTATAGAACTTGTGCGACGACCTCCGCTGTGACGTCACGGACTGGAATTGCCTCGGGCCATTTGGTGCATCGGTCAATTATTGTGACGCAGTAGCGATATTCATTAGAAAGACGCAGCGGGCCAACGATATCAATGTGGATGTGTTCGAAGCGTTGTGACGGCGGGAATTATACTAACGGCGTGGTCACGTGCCGATGTACTTTCGCTCGCTGGCAGCTTATGCAGGCTCGCGTCCACTGTGCTATTTCTTTATTCATAGATGGCCAAAATAATTTTCTTGTCATCAGTTCTCTTGTACTGCGTACGCCCGGGTGACATAACTCATGTAGCGCTTTGAAAGCTGCGTAACGGTGTCTTACGGGTAGATACGGTCGTGGTATTGAAGTTGAAAGCTCACATGCGATTGGTCGGGTACATCTGGGTATAATTATTTGTTTGAATATCAGATTTTCTTGTTTTGTGAGTTTTTCGAGTTCTTGGTCTTGTTGTTGATCGATGCTTAGTTGATTATAATCGATAGTTGACGGACAAATAATCTCTTCAAGTCTTGATAAAGCGTCGGCGACTGTATTATGTTCCCCCTTTATGTACTTTATGCTCGTACAAAATTCACTTATGAAATGCAGTTGTCTCTCGCGTCTCGGTGTGTCGGATGAACTCGCTGTCCTTGTAAGAGCGTAAGTAAGTGGTTTGTGGTCCGTATATAGTTCGACGTCACAACCTTCTATTAATCGGTGAAAGTGTTTAACAGCTGTATACATGGCTAACAGTTCGCGATCGTATACACTGTATCTGCGTAGTGTTGCGCTCATTGCTTTTGAATAAAATGCTAGTGGTTTCCAAACTTTGTCCACATTTTGTTGGAGAACAGCACCAAGGCTATGATCTGAAGCGTCTGTCATGATGGCGAGGGTACTTCCTTGAACTGGATGTGAGAGTATGGTAGCCTCTGTGATGCTTTGGCGGCACTTCTCAAAGGCTTGCTCTGCGTCTGTTGTCCAGTCGATCGGCGTGTGGTCGTTGCGCTTTCTGTTATGTAGGTACTTGTTAAGTTCGTTCTGTATTTCTGCTTGTCGTGGGAGACAGTCTCGGTAAAAGTTGATCATTCCCAGGAAACGTCGTAGATCGAGAATGGTTTTCGGTTTTGGGTAGGTAGATATAGCTTTAACTCGTTCCATTGTAGGTTTTATGCCGGTGGCTGATACTTCATAGCCGAGAAAATCTATTGTTCCTTTACCAAATTCGCATTTCTCAATGTTCAGTGTCAGACCATATGTGTCCAACCGCTGTAGAACTTGATGAAGAAGCTGCTTGTGTTTCTTTTCGTTTTCTTCGCAGAGAAGGATATCGTCGATGAAACAGAAACAGCCGTCTATGCCTCTTAGTGCCTCGTGCATGAATCTTTGAAATGTTTGACTGCCGTTTCGTAGTCCAAAAGTCATACAATTGAATTCAAACATTCCAAAAGGTGTCGTGATCGCCGTTTTCTGTGCGTCTTCCTTGGCGATCGGTATCCAATAGTACGCCATTTTTAAATCAAGTTTCGAGAATATTTTCTTGTTATGTAGTTGGTACGTGAAATCTTGAATGTGAGGTACGGGATAGCGATCTGGTTGTGTGACTGCGTTTAGACGTCTATAGTCGCCACACACACGGAGTTTTCCGTCTTTTTTCTTAACTACATGAAGAGGGCTGGCCCATGGGCTTTTTGAGGGTTTGCAGATTCCCATTTCTATCATGCGGTCGAACTCTTCTTTGGCTGCCTTATACTTGTCCGGTGGCAGCGGGCGGGGGTGAGCGTAGAGTGGGGGGCCGGTATTTTCAATGTGGTGGACAACATCATGTTTCGGTGGTTGATTCAGCGACATGGGACGTAAGACATCTGGATATTGCTTTAAAATGTCGTAGTATACTTGATTGTTGCTTATGATGTGAACTGATTCGGTTTTTGTAGAAACTTCTAATGCGTCGATCGATAGTTCGGTAATCTTGTCAACTAACTTTTTTTTGTCCAGGTCCACAAGCAGTTTAAAGTGACGAAGAAAATCAGCTCCCAGTATTGAGGTTTTGACGTCTGCAACGACGAATGACCAAACAAAGTCTCTTCGTAATCCAAAATTTAGCCTGATTGTTTTCTGTCCGTAAGTCTTGATTGGCGTATTGTTTGCCGCGTACAAATTGTAGGTGCTTGCAATTTTGTTATTTTTGTGATTGGCGGCCAAAACGGAGATGTCTGCGCCTCTGTCCACGAGGAAACGTTCGTGAGTGTTACGGTCGTGTACACAAAGGCGATTACTGGTGTACGGGACACCGACGTCCGCCACGATCGGTGTCGGCTTTAGTTTTCCGACGGCTTCTTTCTTCTACAACATGGTGATTCACAGCGCTTTGCTTTGTCTCCAAAACGGTGGTGGTAACGGCATTCCCAGTTTGCGTCTCCTGGTTTCGGTGTCGGTCCACGTTGCGTTGATTGCGAGCGTGAACGGGATCGAAAGCGAGGATTGTACGAGCGGCGACGGTGTTCATGTGGTGGTCGCCCTCGACGTAGTTCGGCGATTTCTAGCGTAAGCTACTCCACTTGCTTTGCTAGTGTTTCTAGTTGTGTTATGGATGTTGTAGACGACGAGGATGGTGTCGGTGCTGTGACTGCGGCAACGCTGGGGTTCTCTGCGTACTCCACCATTTTGTCTGCCATCGCAGCTAAGGTGTCCAAAGATGATTCCTTGTTTACGGACAAAACGACTCGAACTTGTGCGGGCAGGTGATTTAGCCATTCTATTTTGAGTCCTTCTTCGGTAATCCTGCCACTTGCGAGTTCTCGCATCTTCCTTAACAGCCGGGAGGGCTTCTGATCTCCCAATTCTAGTCCACTGATGAGCTTTTGGAAATTCTTGACGTCTGACTTGTCATAGGCTTCGAGTAGGCGTTGTTTTACTTTTTCGTATTTCCCAGTTGCGGGTGGATTGTAAAGTATGTCGGTCAAATGTTGTAAGTCAACCGCTTGCAGCTGTTGCAGTAAATACCGGAACTTCAGGTCATCTGAGGTCTTCAATGGGTCTATCACGGCTTCGAATTGGATGAACAAGGCACGGGGTATTTCTCTCCAAAAAGGTAAGAGGCGCGACTGCACGGATACTGCGCTCACGTTGTAATTCATTTCTGTCTGGATTTTCGCTTGTGGCTCATCAGACATGGTAACTTGCTCCACACACAAAAGTCTTCTTGCAAGTGTTCTTTAAAATTCGGGGCCAACAATTGTTGGGATCTCTGGGATAGCGTAAATTAAACTCGATAATTGCAGGGAATAATTGCTCTTCTTTATTGAGAAAAGATCCTTCCTTATAGTTTTGGACATAGGTACAATTAGTTGCTAGGCTCACCTACATCAAAATATTTAATTTGACCAATAGGAGAAACATTGACTTTATACACTCATAACAATCTGAGACAATGATCTGCGATGAGCGGGCACACATCTCCCTCTGGCGCGTGCGCGACATATAGCGTCGTCTGTACGCACACTATAAATATTACCGCCACCGGCACAGCTCGCTAGTACACCGGCCGTGCGCCACTGCGCGGGCACGTCGTGTGTTATTTTCATGATTCCATAGCCCCAAAAGTCAATACTGTATCTAAGTCTAGACTCAACCAAGGCAAAGTAAACCATCCTAAGCTGGGCCAAGGTCAGTTCTTCCCTCAGGTTTCTAATTGCATAGCATGCTGAGCTAACAGACTTCGTTACAGACGATGTCTCAACCTTCCAGTTTAATAATGCATCAATGTGAACACCTAGGAATTTTACATAGTCAACCACTTCAACTTTGTTGCCACATGACAAAACCTCAAGACTAGCGTTGTTCCGAACGTTTGACTTGAATAATACACATTTTGTTTTATTTACATTGAGCTTAAGATTGTTTGTACCAAACCAGTGTTCAAAATCTTTTAATAAGTTATTCATTTTAAATTCTAAATTATTTAAGTTATTTGCAGACACTATTGCATTACTGTCATCCGCAAAAATAACGAGCCTAGTGTCTGTAAAACGTTTTTTTATGTACTCAATTCAATCATTAAGGAATAGGATTAAGAAAATTGGACCTAGAACAGATCCCTGAGGGACACCTCGAAATACTGTCATTAAATTGGAGTTCAATACTTTTTGTTCTTCATCCACTACCGTCTTTATCTCGACTAATAGACGTCTCTTATGCAAATAAGATCGAAATAGCTTCAGAACGTTTTCCCTTATACCATAATGTTCCAACTTGGCCCGCAAAATTTCATGATCCACCGTGTCGAAGGCTGAACTAAGATCCAGAAATACACCTGCCACCTAGTTACTGTTTGCTTTGATAAACGTCCATGGAATGGTGCTAAGCTATTCTCGAATCGTGGGACAAGACTTTATAATACATTGCTGGCCTAGAAGGTATTTTGGTAGTATATGGTTTGAATAACAAAGATCTTGGCTTTAAAGGGAAAGAAGATAACTGATAGTTAACTGTGAGAATTTATATATTTATATATACGTTTATTTATTTTAGCATTATGTATTTATTTAAGTATATGTTATTGTTATTTATTTTTGTATTATATGTAAGTATATTTAATATTCTAGTTTAAGACGTCACCAATCAAATTCTTCTCTTCTTGTTTTCACACACTATTGTCTACATTTCTTTTTCATTTCTCCTTTCGCAGGTCTGCTGGAAGAAATTTCTTAAGAAATAAGCAGTACCTTTGTACTTAATACTAATATGCCGTATCTGTATCTATTTTACTGTGTGTACATAAATAATAAAATAAATAAATAAATAAATGAGATAGATTTGTGGATGTACTTTGAGGTACACCTTTGCCTAACCCTTCGGGGAAATTCATGCATGATGTAATGTTATATTGTTACGTAAGATAGTTTTGTAGAAGGCCAGAAACTTACCATCAACCGAGTAGTAGTCGCCTTTGGAGAAAGTAGCATGAATCCCAGTGAAGATATCTTTATTGATAACTTCATTCTCATCATCGTTCAGCAGTTGCACCAGGAATGCCATCAATCTTGGTGTGGTAGGAGACGCTAATATGCCACCTGTTATAAAGTACTGTTTAGTTATAAACAAATGAATCAGTCTTGTTGTTATTCACGAATTACTGGTAGTATAAGAGTAAGGTGAAAGACTTAAATTAGAGAATTTATGTTCAGCAGTAGAACAGTAAAGGCTGATGATGATAACTCTCAGTAGAATTAATTTTGAGAAATTTTGACTACAATGCACTTTTATGACTTTTAAAGTTCGCACATTACCCGTTTCATTACAAAAAGAGTTAACCTATCACAAGACTTTAGTGCTACCCACGAACAAGTTTTTGTATTTTATTTCAATTTAGGATACTAAGTTCTTAATCAGTTATGTATAAAGAACTATATTTCGATTACAGTTAGGTTCTAATTACAAAATCTGCTTGATGCTCTTAAACATGTCTAAAATAACAGTTGTTTCGTACTAAGATCGCAAGTCTGGTTCATGGTTCTCAGCAATGTCAAGATACAATAACTAAGGCGGATAGATTTGAAGCAATACCTTCCAGAGCACATCTTAAGCGAGCATCAAACCAGGTAGCAGGTATCTCTTGGTATTTCAACCAGCCTTCAGCTAAAGTACTGTATTTGTAGTCACATCTGAACTTTTCACTGCCTGAAAGTAAAGTTTATAACAATTTGATTTTGGTCAAGCCGTGCCCCAGATGGTATTTCTCATAGACCAAAATGACGACATTCCGTAAAAACTTTTATCCCCTTGTTTATATCCTTTAAGGTTGAACTAGTCGCGGGCTCGAACTCACTGGTGGCCGTGGCCAGAAAGCACGCTGTGCCACCTGACATCGTGTCTGACAGAGATAGTATCAGTGATGAGCAGTTAGAAGCTAGTCTACATTCACAACGTCAATTTTCCCCTGACAAACACCGTTACTTTAATTCATAGAGAAAACGAGCGCGTAAAAAAATATGAAAAGTCTTTTGGAAAATCAAGTTTTATAAAAAAAACACTGCACAAATAAATTACAAACAAAGTTTATTGAACTCTTCGATAATTGAGCTTTGTCAGTGCCAACTTTGTTTTGGATATTTTACTCATCTTTTATTACTTCCAAAGTTGCGTTAAAATTAGCAAGTAAAACGTTTTTTTGTTGGCTCATAACTTTTTAATGGCTTTTTATTTTACTATTCTGTTTCCACACAGAGAAAATAAATAATGAGACAAAACGATATCATGTTAAAGTTTTCATGTACAATGTCAAACAGTAATATATAATACCTTCTCGAAATTTGTACCAATGGAAAAAATATCCTCTAGTGCAACCTTAAGATATGAATTTTCAAATTTCCTTCCTTAGTTACCTTCGATAAAAAAGGAATGCTAGTTCAGAATTTCATGCTTCTAGACCTAGCGGTTCAGATTGTGCATTAACTGCTAGTGACCGAATCATACATAAACTCACGCCTTCTTCCCATGAGGGTAGACAGAAACTACACTACAAATACTAATAATTTGAATATTTTTAATAAGTGGATAATATATGTACATATTTAGGCCCGGCCCGCTTTGGAGTCGTACTCGTCCTTACGAATTGAGATCATTTACGTATGAAACATAATGAATTATTAAGTCAATAAGGTCATGATTATTTGCCTTATCCCAAATTTTTGGGGTCGAATTCTAGTCTAAGCGGATGCACCTGAATACCTGTATTTTACATGGAGTGACTGCCTATCTGACCTCCACAACCCAGTTACTGGGTAACACTAACATCTTGGTAAAACTGGTTGTATTCATTTTTTTTTAAGGTTAGGACATTATAAAAAAATCAGGGATTTTTTCTTTCATCAAAATGTTTTACCTGAAGATATCTTACCTGCACAACTAAATATTATAATCAACACTAAATACTTGAAGAAAGTTGGTGTAGTCAACCATAGCTCCATTTCAAAACAAAAACGAATGCATGCGTTTCTAAGAAATAAGTAACTTGTTCTGGATAATCAATTACTCAATAAAGTGGGCCAAGTGCGTACCTAACGTCAAATAGTTTAGGATTCATTGGCTTCTCTATATTTCACTGAATCCGGCATTAAGTCAAGACCCATTAGGACATATTTTCCTTGGCATTTCCAAGGGACACAATTCCGAATTCCCGGCTATCACAGATAATGTTTCAATAACCTTTACAATTAACCGTAACCATTAAATACGTATACAGAATACAGAATCCCATGTACAAAACACCTCAAAAAAAGCTACTTTAGGCACTTCTCCCACCGCCGACGAGGAAGCGACTCGACATCAACGATTTTCTTGCTGAAGAAACGTGCAAAAGATTGCAGGTCCCGCGTAAGTAAAAGAGATACATATATTAATAGTTGATCGCTGACTGTTCACACTGCCGGCAAGTACTCGTTTGTCGCAGCGGTAAGAGCTAGGGTTGAACACTCGCTGAGAGACTCACACTTGATACATACAGGTACCAGCGGGTAATCACTCAGCAGCGAAAAACAAGCGAGCGAGCAGCATCTCGTTTTTTGTTGCTAGCTCTACTCGTTTATGATTGGCAACTCGTTTTTAGTTGCTAGCTCTACTCGTTTATGATCGGTAACTCGTTTTTAGTTGCTAGCTCTACTCGTTTATGATCGGCAACTCGTTTTTAGTTGCTAACTCTACTCGTTTATGATCGGCAACTCGTTTTTAGTTGCTAGCTCTGCTCGCTTCTTGTTTATTGTCGGTGGTGGGACAGGTGCCTCACAAGCAGAGGTCTCCAGTTAAAACCAATTGAAAACCACAGAGCACGGTATCGCCGCGACGGCAGCGCCTAGAGGCAGCACTAATAAAATTCGTATCACCGAAAATGCGTTGACCGCACAACTTCTGTCACGGATCGCCTTCAATGCCGGCAGTTGCTATACATCATCTATGTGTGCCAAAGTTGTAGCACCGTAGTCATGGCCACGATTTGTTTTGGATTTGGATGAGTTGTCGGTCATGGGTTCCAACTAAAGCACTTTACTTTGTGTAAATCATTTCATCACCATTGCTCTCAAAACGGTGAAGGAAAAAATCGTGAGGAAACCGGCATGTTCTAGACTAAAAAGAATTGACGACATGTGACATCCACCCACCTGCACTGGGCCCGCGTGGTGAAAGAGGAGACATGTGTCCCAGTAGTGGGTATATTATAGGCTGATTAGGTATATGTATCGTAGTGCGAGTAAACGGCGACACTTTTGGCTTGTAAACAGATAAAAGAGTAAATACCAAAATATTGACGCAAATGTAACAATAGTGATACAAAATGTTGTGCGATAGTGACACAATAGTGGCACAAAATTGTAGCAAAAACTATAAAGTTGAGGTTACATTAGAAGACTTATAAAAGTAGTTTATAAAAAAAAATACCTCAATATTGAACATTTAGAGCAAAATAAGTCACAAGAAAAGTATGGAACCCTTTTAACTAAAGCTGGTTGATATTTCCAGTTATTATTACCTACATGTATAAACGTAATATTACTATAATCAAAGAATGTAAACGTTACAATATTTCACGCCAATTCGATATTGTTCAAATCTGCGGCCTGAAATCGCTGGAGTGGATCGAAACCAGGCGGTGTGACAACCGGTCTTTACCAACAAATAAAACAAAAATACAAAAAAATATAAGACTTCCAACTTAATTACGGAAGTCGGTGTCTTTGGTTTGTTATTTTCGTGTTTGTCACCGACTTCCGAAACAAAAAATATATTTTTCACTTTAATAATAATAATATATGTAGTTTATGTGTTCAACAGACAACTCGCTCCAATTTCAAAAATATTACTTACAACAATTCTTGATGCTGGTAAATAATTAAACTTATTTGCTAAGTTAGAACTTAAATAATAGTACCGTCAGGGTGGTTTTTATACGATGCTGGTGGTTCTGATGTTTTTGTACTGGTTTTTTGGAATTCGTTGGTTTTTGGGGTGAAATAGTTTTACTAAATAAAATAAAATTTGTATATTTCAAGCAACAAGACTCATATATATAAACAGATACACTAAGAATACAGACACGATAACAAACACAGACAAAAACAAACACTCACAAAGTAAGAATATGTCTGCTGCAGCATTGTTGGATATAAGGGCAATCTAGTCTGTTGGCGATCATCGCCAGGACGGTGTTGGCGCTGCCCCGCACTCTGCGCACCAGAGACGCGCACCGCTTGCGCATCGTCGCGTGAAAGCAATCGGTGCGCGCCTCCGCGGGCATGCCCGAGGCGCTGCAGTGGCGGGACAGCCTCAACACCGCCCTGAATGCGAAATTGAATGCGCCCGGAATTTATTTTCACTTTTTCGTTGTGAAACCCACCCCAGAGTAATTCGTATAGTCTATTTGCTACTTAAAAAACAGTGACAGGAAGTTATAACATCATCAATATACACCAAGTGGATTAAAATAATTTACTGTTTGATATGTACAGTCGCCAGCACATAAAGTTACCACAAACTGACTGATTTTCTCATTCTCTTTTCATCCGTTATGCTTCCGCCATGTTGATAAAGACGCTTCCAATGATACCTCATTTGTCAAATTGTGATAAGTAGTTTAGGAATTAAGAGGGAGTAGATAAAAATACATACATGTGGTACATACATACCCACATACATACATACTTGTCAAAATCATAACCCTCCTTTTCGGTTTGCCGTAGTTGGGTAAAAAAACTGATACTCTTGGAGACAGTGCTTACTTAGATTGTAATCATGCATTATTTTAAAAGATTTTAGTCATGAGGAATAGTCATCAGATGACAAATAATGACCCTTTTTAACCGACTTCCAAAAAGGAGAAGGTTATAAATATGTTCGACTGTATGTATGTTTTTTTTTAATGTATGTTCACCGATTTCTCCGTCAGTTGTGGACCGATTTGAAAATTCTTTTTTGTTTGAAAGGGTATGCTCTCGAGATGGTCCCATTGTCATCAAGTCAGAATCTGATTAGGGGATTCCATGGAAATCGAGGGAAATCCTCAAATTTTATAAGCACACGTATAGTGATTTGGGTGTTTTTTAAGGTAACTCGTGCATTTGCTCTTGGAAAGCACCATTCGGTGAAGTGGAACTGGTGATGAAGACCAGAGGTGGCCACCGGAACTTCTCAATAATAAGTTGTTAAGCAATTTATGCTCGTCACAATGCATATAGTGGGAACTCCTCAACAATTAACGTCCCTGGGTCGGGAAAAGGAATATTTTGTAAAAGGTGATGACCAGTTGACATTAGGCTATTGTAACTTAGATTTATTAATAACTGACTCACTAAAAAGTGAAAAATAAAAACGTTTTTACAAAAAAAAAACAACCGATTTCAAAAAAAACACTACCAAGTGAAAAATAACTTTAATTTCGTAAGTCGGTGGCAAAAAATAAAATACAAATACAAAGACACCGACTTCCGAAATTAAAGTTATTTTTCACTTTGTAGTTTTCCTTGAAGTCGGTTGTTTTTTTGTAAAAAAAGATTTTTCTTAGCCGTAATTACCTAGGTCATGATCTACTAGTGTACCTTTCATCAAAATTCATTCAGCTGTTAAGGTATGAAAAGGTAAGAGACAGACAGAGTTACACACACACACACACAGGGGTACACATATATAATAATAGTATGGATTCAATAGCTGATTAAATGAAGATGATTTCCCTGTGTAAATGGTGCCAAAGTTCATGTACGTGGACGATAATATTCAAAATTGTTATTTAGATATTTAATTAAGAGTTCTTCAAAATTTTCAAAAATATAGAATACCTACTTGGGCTTTCTTGAAACCTATGGTTTACCGCCTTGGCTTAATGGGGTACCTAAGTGTTGCCGGGAATGCTTTGATTACCAGTAACCCTGTTTACAAGTTCTTACCTTTCAGCCGCACATTCTAGCCGAGCATCGAACCAAGTTGCTGGTGCAACAAAGTGTTTGAACCATATTTTGGCTGTTGAATTGTATGCGTTGGACTATCTGAATAATTTCGATCCTTCTAAAAATACGAGCAAAGTACTATGAAAAAGTAAAACACGTGCCTCTGGTCAACTGCAGCTCAAATTAAACTATACCAAAATGAAGGTACGGTTAGTGTCGAATGTATGAAGAAAGATATATGTGTCGTGAAGGGGCAAAAGTTATGTGTCGTGAAGGGGCAAAAGTTACGTGTCGTGAAGGGGCAAAAGTTATGTGTCGTGAAGGGGCAAAACTAATGTGTCGTGAAGGGCCAAAACTTATGTGCCGTGAAGGGGCAAAACTTACGTGTCGTGAAGGGGCAAAAGGCGAACGGCAGGCTTGTATGGGAATTTCGTACAGCTAATAAAATTTCGTGTTTTGGGATACTTTTTGTTTTAATTGGTAGTTAATATGATAGACAAGCTCATTTTAAATTCTTAGATTTTTAGAAGTTGGGATGTAGAAGTTATAACCAGTTTTATTTTTTAAGGTTATGTTCTAGTGTACCAATGTAGATTGTTCCATATAGGTACATAAACATTGTTATGGTGATTAAGTAAATGTTCTAGATTGCTTGTCACTATCTTTGTAGTGTTTTACTTACCATTGAGTAGGTAGATTGAGATGAGGATCGTACCTACTCAGTGGGGTGCATTAGGAGATTCCTATGTCTAGCAGCGTACTGCAACAGTTTGATAATGATGAAGTTCTGGTGGGGTTTTGAGAGTACCTAGGTCAATAAAACAATACTTTGTTTTTGTAAGTACATTTATTTTCTTGTACTTATAATTAATTTATTCTTCATATTACTTCATCTAAGTTAAGCGGGCAGGTCGAGTAATACCCTCATGGCGAGCATAGCTTAGGTACCCAGATAATTTGCTAAAATGCTTAGATGCAGTCACAAACCACAATCGAAAACAACAGCATAACTGAACTAAGAACTGAAAGACAGATTTTCTTTACCTGTCAATAAATAATTGCCATATGAACAAAAAATATATGGATGACGAAAATCATTCCCATCAATAAATCGTTAACTATCATGATTTTATGCAACAATTATGCATTCTTAGGTATAATATTAAGTGTTTAATTATATTTTACGTTATTTCTATTTCTAAATAATTTATTATCATTTCGATTTTTGTTATTTTACATATGGCAACTTCTAAAAACATAACTGCGTTTAGTTTACGATTTTATTACGTTTATTTATTAAAATGTTTTTATTGATATTAGGTCTTTACCTATGAAATTGCCGTTCTGCAGTACTGGCCATTTCAAATCAAAATAATTTTTGTTTGGCTAAGAATTCTAATTTCAAATTAATTTTATTTTAAAAACATGGATTTTTTTTTCTAAAAGTAGTCATTTCTTTATTGATTAGTGTTACATTTTCATCGCATTTCAATCTTTTTCGTCATCATGGATACGTTAAAAATTCGAGTAATTATGGAATATGAGTACCGTCGTGGCAGCAACGCGGCACAAGCGGCACGCAACATCAACGACGTTTACGGAGCTAACACTACAAACCAACGCACCACCTGTTATTGGTTTGCTCGCTTCCTTTCTGGAAATTTCGACCTGAAAAATGAACCTCGCGGTCGTCCGAAGACTTTGGTCGACAATGACGAATTAAAGGCGATTGTGGAAGCTGATGATACACAATCTACGGCTGAATTAGCAGCAGCTTTCGACGTTAGCGTCAAAACAATATTGGTCCATTTGCGTCAAATTGGCAAGGTAAAAAAGCTTGACAAATGGGTGCCCCACGAACTCAATGATCGCCAGCGCGAAGTACGCGTCGAGACGTGCCTTGCACTGCTCAACAGACACACAAATGAAGGAATTTTGAACCGCATTGTTACCTGCGATGAAAAATGGATTCTGTTTGATAACCGTAAGCGCTCAGCAAGTTGGTTGGATCCTGGTTCAGCACCTAAACAATGCCCTAAACGAAAACTTACCCCTAGAAAAGTGATGGTCACTGTTTGGTGGTCTAGCGCCGGTGTGATTCATCACAGCTTCTTACCAAACGGGGTGAGCATTACTGCAGATGTGTACTGTGAAGAACTGAACACAATGATGGAGAAGCTGGCGCATCTCCGACCAGCATTGGTCAATCGCTCGTCTCCGCTGCTCCTGCACGACAACGCGCGACCTCATACTGCACAGCAGACGGTCTCCAAGTTGCAAGAACTGGGGTTCGAAGCTCTCCGTCATCCGCCCTACTCACCAGACCTTGCGCCTACAGACTACTACTTTTTCCAGAATTTGGATAACTTCTTGGCGGGAAAAAAATTTAATACCCGAGAGGCAGTACAAAATGCCTTTGAAGAATTTGTTGCCTCCCGTCCAGCTGATTTCTTTAAGAAGGGCATCAATAAACTGCCACTGCGATGGCAAAGATGCATTGATTGCATGGGTGATTACTTCGATTAATACAAATAAAAAATTCATGAAAAAAATTCGTTTAAATTTTTTCATACAAAACGGCAATTTCATAGGTAAAGACCTATTATTATTAATTAATCCGAAGTTCTAAAAATAGTATACTTACATGAAAATAAATGGCTTAGTGGCCTTAATAAGTGCTACAAATTCTATAACAAAACAACAAAAAAAGTATGCTGTACGAAATCTGCCGTTCACCTTTATGTGTCGTGAAGGGGCAAAAACTCGTTAACGGTTATTACCTATCTTTACATGGAGTGGGTTCTGAAATTACGTCTTTCAAGAAGTATATAAACATCTCTGACACTCCAAGCTTAGACCTTGCAAGTAGGGTCCGCCTAAATTGTCTGAAATATATTTCAAGGAATCAAAATTCTGTTCTTTTTGCTGAAATGCTTTTACAGTGAATTGGCGTGCCTATTTTTTTTTTATGACGTTGCACGATTTCTTCAATAAATCCCATAAATATAATTAAAAAATCTCTAACAAAGCTGAGGTACCTACCTCTTACCTGGTACCTTTATGGTCAAACCAACCATAGCACCTCTCAGAAAGCAGAACACTTGCTCTTCGTCCAAGTAAATCATTAATTCCTTCTCACTCCAACAGTCGCTAAATATATTGGCAGACTGCCAGTTGTCGCTGTGGCCAGCTTGCTATTCGAGCATCTTTGTTTTCGAAGTACCTAAGGCCATCCTTCACCATATATTTCATGTGACATCGCTCTCTTAGAAGTCTTTTAAACAAAATGCTTACTATCTGAAGCAATTGTCTTACTTCTCCCAAAGAAGAAGGTTTGGTATTTATTGTGCTTATTTATCAAAGATTGTGTTTTTTAATACTTTATTGAAAAGTAATAGGTTCTTAATAATTAATTACAATCCAGCCTTTAGGAATCAATAAAATAACAACTTAAATGAAAAAAAGGTTTGTGTGGTAGTTAATAATATGCATTACCTACTCCTCTTAGTAATAGGGTGTACCTCACCTCAATTGTAAACATTACAATCCAGTATATTGTTATTTTTCTAAGAAAAATTTAAATCAATAATCTCTGATCCTATTATAATATCTAGGACTCCTACAGCCTAGGTTTTTTCTTCCTCATTTTAAGAATACACCAGATAATTTCTCCACTAAGTTACCTACTTTGTAACTAAAATACATAGAGACGAACAAAGACCACCGTCCTTTATAGAAGTCGGTTAAAAATGTAATAACCCGTCTTATGCTAATTTTCATTAACACTAGGCAACACCCAAATCGTTAAACAGAGACGTATCTAGTTTTTTTTTTTTTCTATGTATTTTATATTTAATCAATCTAAATAGATTAAAATATACAAGCTAACACTAAAAAATATACCTACTATTTACAAGTATATACATTATTTAAAAAAGGGAAGAGCTCATAGGGCATCAAAAAATTCTTCCGCATCGCTGTCAATGGGATAATTGCCCAAAAGGCTGGCGGCATTGCCACGTTGGATGGCAATGCTGATTCTTTGGGCTAAAAATAGGCCAGGCCTCTGATTACGTAAAGAGTTAACAGACCGGTTGGCGATGTCCCAAAATATTTGACGAGCACTGTGACTCCAAGGCCCTAGTGTTTCAACCCAAACGGCTCAAACATATAGCTCCCAATAAGGTTGTTATACTTGCGCCGTTTGACGTTTTCTGCTCCTGCAGCAGCCGCCCCAGCACAGTCCGCCGTGCTAGGAAGATGGGATGGTGCGAGGTTGTCGACACAAGTTGCATCCCACACCAAAGGCCTAACCAACTTTCAAGGCATTACGGTCATTCCATCTGGCCTCTTCTCATCGTTACGTGCCAAGCCATTGGGTTCTAAGACAGCTGGCACCCCGGTGGTGATAAGAGCTCGACGGATGATGTCATTAATGTTGGCGTGACGTGCCCTCCGACCAGCGCTTTTGCTGCAGGATAGGCCATAGTGTATCTATAGTACACCCACATTTCGCCAGTTATGTTTAAGTCCTATGTAATAGGGGGCGAGCCTATTGCCATCAGCTTGCCACAAATCCAGACTCCGGGCTGTTTCTGAGAAATTCCAGTATTACATAAGTATAATAAAAAAATATCGCACAAAACACCGTGCTGTGACTTAATAATTAAAAATAAATAAATATTAAAATACATAAAAGAATTCATAAATAACTTGTTTCTTAAATATTAATTTTCACGCGAATAGCTAGCGTAATTTGATGCTAATAACTTATTTAAGCGTTTGACATTTAATAGCAGCGGTGTCCCTGTCGGAAAATTCCAGAATTCCAGGTGTTATCTAAATCTAAACTAATATTACAAAGAGGAAAGATTTGATTTTTTGTATGTTTGTTTGTTACGCTTTACGCTCAAACGGCTGAACGGATTTGAATGCAATTAGGCACATGTGTAGACCATGACCTGGACTAGGACATATAATACTTTTATTCCGATATTCCAATGGGATCGAGACTTATGCGGGTGAAACCGCGGGGCGCAGCTAGTAAGTTCTTAGAACGTTTGAAAAGGACCTTATGGTGGAGTTTCGCCGAAGTGGTAGGCAGAAACGTAATATAAACACGTTTAGTCAGCATTTATTAAAATCTTTTTTAATTTTAGGAATTATTGTATACGAGTACACATACACACACACACACACACGTCACATATGTGACAATATCAATCCCATCGTACTTTTGCCAATAGTAACTTACTCATAAACAAATTATACTAATCTCTATCAAACAAAACCGAAAGTAGCTAAGTATATTTCAAAATTAGTCATATTAGTATTAATTACGATGAGTACAGTTTGTAGGTTACAGATAGGCCATGACCTGGGTTAGGACAATGGATACTTTTATCCCAGTAGCATGTCCCTGTGGGGTAATTTCCGACCTCTACGCGGGCGAAGCCGCGGGCAGAAGCTAGTTACCAATAAAAACAAATTAAGTAAAAATATAATATTTTCGTTTGCAAATGATATTTAAGTAAATCAATTTCTTCAGTTTCTCTCTGACTTAAAATTAAAACTGTTCAACTATCGCACATAAAACAACAATTCAAATAGGTACTTATTGAACATTATATCTGCCGCTTTCATAATTTAGGTGTTACATTCTTAACCAAAAAATGTAAGCAAATATCAATATGTTATTCCATCACACATTTTGTCACTTGGATATTATGATTATCCATCGGGTTGACTAGCAGCGTCTTTATGAACTTTGAATTCACTTGAAATTTTATGAGGGAAACTAATTATTTTTCCTGCATTTTGCATCTACCCATTTATGTTTAATTTCTGGATCTTTCGGGAAACTGAAATAAAATGTATTAATTCTTGTATAATAGATTCTTAATACCTTTATAATTTCTTATTAGAGCAACTAAAAATTATCGATATAGATCTATATCTCAGCGCAGCGCACCACTAATGAATCGTTTTGACATGCGTCAGTCATTAGGCAAAGGCTGTCGCATGTCAAAAATATTTCGCAACTAGATAATTTGTAAAATACTTAAATAATATAATTAATGCAGTGATTTTTTACATATCGGTGGTAAGACAAGCCACTTGTCCTAAGGTTTGTTGTAATTGTGTGATTTTGCAAATAAGGACGGAACATTTCGGCATTTCGTAAAAATACGAAATCACACTACACGTTCCGATGCAAACATATGAGTAAACGGTGCTCACTACCGTCGCGCGTTTAGGGTCAGTTTGACCAAACAGAGGCGACATGTGCCACGCCTCCAAGCCATATCCCTCGATATCCGTGGTTGGCACATAGTGATTTTAAAATTATTTCTAAGTTATAAAAAATATTTAAACTACTTGACCTAGGTGGTCTGTATACACATATTATTATCAATTTTTGTTCTACCAGTTCAATAGCACAACATTCGATTACACCTGTTATTGAATATCTTGTTGCATCTCCAAGTTCTGTGTATTGAAGAGACTAGTTTACCAGAATGCAGGCGCTCCCCGTTTCTTTTCACGTCTTGCATAGCTAGCGGCATGCTTATAATTTGGTATTTTTTGACAGGTGTCCTTGACTATGCATAATAAAGTGTTCGGTTATGCATATAATATCTATATTTCTTCGACTTAGCGTTAGTTCTTGTAGATGAATCGTAAGTTAATCTGTTTTGTTCAAAAGTCCAACGATATTTTGATGTAGGATTCGTATATTATTATGTACGAAAAAAGTCCATATTATTGGTGGTTAAATCTGTATCATTGAAGTTAATTTGTAGTTGCTTAGATGTCATATTAGTATCTGGTAATTGAGGTATATCTAGGGTACTTTTAATGTGTTTGTTAATTGAAATGGCTAAATTATGACTTAGGTTTTTTATTCCCGCATTGTCGTCGCTAACTTTAGCATAATCTTGTTCATAGTCAATTAATATGTTGGATCTGATCCGGCTAATGATGTTCCTCAATCTGTATTTGTTGATTTTCCCTGTATTGTAAGAAAACATGTCCAAGAGTCAGGGTGTAATTACTGTCGAAAAAGTATGCATATTCGTTACTTTTTATGTCTAAACTTAGGAGGTTGTTAAATAACTCGACTTTATAATTATGAGTTAGTGCACCTCTTACATAAGTCGGAGCGCATATAACAATATTTGTGTGTGCAGTGTTTTTCAACGAGTTTTTTAGTCTTTGAGATGGTTATACCATTTTATTGCTTGACCCCACAGTTTGTTTTGTAAATGGAAGATTCTGTTTTTTCATCCCATCCGTAAATCTCTCCCAGTTGTTCTATCTTCTTCAACCAAGCTGTTATCGTGCATTCCTCGCTATCAGGGTCAAACTCCGGGATCAAGGTTGACACGCGCTGTTGTTTCAATGGAACTCGGATAGGGACTTCGTTTTGCAGGTCTTGAAATGCCTTTTCTACTTCACGAATAAGAAGAGTCTTCAATATTTTTCTTTCAGGTGGTGAGTTGTCTGCGGCGTTGCGTGAAGGCATTTCATCGCAATCAGAATCGGCACTTTCATCTTCTTCACAATATATTTGTCTTTTCATTTTGCGTGTATCACACTTCTGAATTCTAACACTCAGGTAGGCGTAGAAATAATTTAAAACGGAATAGATAACGTAATCACATATATGTATGTCAGAAATACGTTAAATCAATCGTACTTGACTTGACTAATCGGGACGTCGGTGCCACCAGATGGCGCTGGACAGAGTCTATAACGCTCAGGCTTGACCAGAGTACAGCAGACTTTGTTGTTGGCGGGTAAGCAGTGAACACGTTTAGCAACTGTCGCGCGTTCCGTATAGTTATGTCGTGTACCTACAGTGTGTGATTTGCAAGTGTGATTAGTTTGATCGTAAGTTATAATTTAATTTGAGCTGCAAACGGTTTTTGTATTGCGCAATAACCAACACCACCCATAGTACGCCCACAGTAGTTAAAATATGGCTGATAATAACGAGAGTGACATACCTTCTCCGTCATCAGAAGTGTGATTCGTGTTGGTTCAGGCGTAAAATAAAAACAAAGTGACCGTTGGCGTGCCATTTTTGAACAATACGGATGCGCGATTATGGTGCTGAGCTGATTTGTGTTCTGTTGAAAACTCACTGCAATGTGATCAACTTGTGGTGGCCATCAGTAAGGTGCTCAAACTAGGAGCATCAACATCAACGTGGCTATCTGTTGTGTTGGGCTGTATGCACGAATTCCTTTGCCAAATGACGCGCCGGTTGCGTCGGCGCCACATTTAATAAAAAGTAACGAGCATCATCAACGTGGCTATCTGTTGTGTTGAGCATAGGCTATATGCAGAAATATCTTTGCCAAGTGACGCACCGGTTGCGCAAGCACTATATTGAATAAACAGTGTCTCTAACCGGCGCACAGACTAGTTAGCTTAACCTACTAGTTTGATGTATCCCGATCCCGTAATAATAATTACCATCGCGTGTGCTAACTCAACACTATCGCAAGTAGCATACCAAGGAACGAGGTGGAGCGACTTTAAGAATCGAGCCAAGCAGCCCCGCAGCCGTCAGCAAAGCCCTTCGTGTACTTCAAGTGTGGGAAACCAGGTCATGTCGCGGTCCGGTGCACGAACAGTGCAGCTAAGCAGATGGTGGAGTGCAAGCAGTGAACGGCGAGTGGATTTTTGCATCGTAAAACTACCCTCAGGCACGTTAGAACATAAAGGTGAGCTGTATTGTTTTGTTTTCGATTCTGATGCTGAACTCTCGTTGGTAAAGTAGATTTGTGCTGCTAAATTGAGTGGCAAATGAGTTAATAACGTTGCTGCGTTGACTGGTATTGGTTAAACACGTGTATTCAGCACAGAAGTCTTATGTAGCCTAACGATTAGCGAAATCAGACTAAGTTAGATCGCAAGTTTAGAGGTCCGTTTAAGGGTGCGGAAGTTTTGGATGGTGATCGCTATACGTTAGATGCTTTAAATTCTAACCGTACTTACCAGTACGCTCACGATAGGTTCGGAAAGATGCCAGTAGGTCATGTACCAGTTGAAGTAGATAGTGATCACAGTGGTGATCAGCAAGGCTAAGTTATGGAAAGCATGCGAGTAGGGTTCTCTATCGGCCTTAGTAAAGTCGATCGTACTAGTAGTTACTACGTAGTCGTAGCCGTAAATCGTGGCTCTTGAGGCAACTCAAGTAGTTCGTAGGTGCGCGATGGGCGTGTTTCTCTGGCGGAGGTCGGGGTCCGGAGAGACCGTAGTGTGTCGACCGTACCAGTAGTTACTACGTAGTCGTAGCCGTAAATCGTAGCTCTTGAGGCAACTCAAGTAGTCCGTAGGTGCGCGATGGGCTTGTTTCTCTGGCGGAGGTCGGGGTCCGGAGAGACCGTAGCGTGTAGTCAGTGGGTGATGCATACGGGTGATCCACTAGATGGATATGCGTACAGTTGATCCATGCGCTGGATGTGTGAGAGCAATGCGATTGCTGGTCGGCTGGAGAGCCGTGGCGTTAGAGTGGCTACTCATGTGTGAGGCTCTTAGTGAAAAAGGCGATTGTTAATGTGGATAACGATGGTACATGACTTTGGTTGATGATTTTTGCTAATATTAATCAAAGTTTGTTTAGTTAATTTAGAGGAATTGTTTCGTTAAAACTAAATGATTTAGAATAAAGTTTTGTGATCTAAAAATTGAAAGCCGAAAATGGTCAGAATTGGCCGAGTCGAGTCGACTGTGGTTGAGTTTTTGGTTGCAGGTTAACACACGAGGACGTGTGCAAGCAGGATGGCCGTGTCGGAAATACGTTAAATCAATCGTACTTGACTTGACTAATCGGGACGTCGGTGCCACCAGATGGCGCTGGACAGAGTCTATAACGCACAGCAGATTTTGTTGTTGGCGGGTAAGCAGTGAACACGTTTAGAAACTGTCGCGCGTTCCGTATAGTTATGTCGTATACCTACAGTGTGTGATTTGCAAGTGTGATTAGTTTGATCGTAAGTTATAATTTGATTTGAGGTGCAAATGGTTTTTCTTTTGCGCAATAACCAACACTACCCATAGTACGCCCACAATAGTTAAAATATGGCTGATAATAACGAGAGTGACATACCTTCTCCGTCATGTATTTGATTTTTTGCATAATAATGACACTACTACATTTTTTTTTCTTTTTTTTCCTATTTGGCAGCTCGTAGTTGTGACTTTGGAGGTCGTGCCTACTTAACCGATCTTTCCTGTGGGTGCCTTAAGCTAACTTAAAGCCTCCAGCCAGGGCCGAATTTCTTAATTTCTATGTGACTGCATGCTAAGGGCACCTCCTGTGGGGTACGAACCTCGGCTTAGGGCGTCACTGAGGGGAGGGCAGCAAGGTGGGACAGGCTGGATCGAATTCAGACACTAATACAGAGGCGCAACTCGTTTTTATAATAACTGGCTGGCTGGCTAGGCGGCAATTGTCACACCTCCCCACTTAGACTTCGTGGTAGGATGTGACGTCATGGCGGTTGGCTGGCTGGCTGTTACTACAGTGGCGACATCTTTGGCAGGCGTTACAAAGGATACAAAGGAAAGGAGGAACAGTCAATGTATCGTACAAGGTGGATTAGATTTTTCAACATTAGCAGTTTATGGTCGAGAGGTGAGATATTTCTGAAGAAAAAATTCAAAAATACTCAAATTTTAGAAACAAAAAATTTTAGACCCCAAGTTATGCAGACCAAAAATGTTGTAAATTAACTTAAGTATAATCTATTTTAAGAAATAATCCTAATCACCTATCACACTCTATGTTGACAACCACGTTTGACCCGTGCGTTATAAAGTTGACCTGAGCTGATAATACTATAGAATTTCCATTGCACGATGTCGTACATATAAATATTATGCTAGTGATAAAAATTGATACATTAAGTATCTCAGTCCTCGCAAGATGAAGTCTTGGTTAAAATATTGTGTGTTAATATTCTGCCTGAAGTTTCTTGGTAAGGAGTTTCTGTTATACCTATCTGCTAGTAGTTTAAAAAGAAGGTCACTGCACGAACATAACTGCAATGTATTCGTTATATTTGTTCTTAAAACTTAATAATGTTGTGAAGTTAAAGACCCATTTGCACAACAAATCACCCAATACATTTAAAACTAAACATAATTATTTAACACAATTTTATCCCTCTCAACTTCAAACAATTGACAGAAATAAAACGAACGTTTTAGTTTAATTTAAAAACGATTAGGGCTGAACGTAAAGATATTTATAATGATTTGTGGTACGTGTGAGCATTAGTGTTGTTTTTTTGTTTCATTATTGTAAATTCATGAAAATACACTGCAGATGCTTTCAAAATGACATGTGGTGTAAGCATGCTTCAATCTAATCTAACAGTACAATAAAATGTTGCGTTTGTTTTTAGAGGGATCGCAATTATTCCGATGTGACTACCAATACAGTGCGGAAGCCGAAGGATGGTTCAAACACTTTGATGTACCACTGACTTGGTTCGATGCTCGACTACGATGTGCATTGGAAGGTAAAAAAAAATATGTCCAGCAGTGACTCATTTTGTAGAAAGTGAGCTTAAGACCATCTTAATGTCATTTGTTTGTTTTAAAAGGTTAGCGAAGGAAGACCTGTCTCATGTTGGTTTTTGATTGCCTTGCTATTCTTAGTCCCAAAAGTGTGGCCCTACTCAACGTGGGGTGTGGTGGTAATAATATAATAAATAGATAAAGAAAAATAAGTTTATTGACACAAAATACCTTTATACACAATAACAATACATTTCACACAGGTACATTAGATTTTGGGAAAAGTCTGCACATATAGCGAAAAACCCTGCCCCCTAAACTTGGGGAACCCTGTGATCTAGGAGTCTGTGTTCTACTGTAACTTCGTATACAAAATAAATCTTTATATATGTGTGTTAATAAAACCATATTGACATTTAACTGTGAATATGAATGTGTGAGTACGATGGTGTGTGGTGTGCTGTATGAGAGGGGAGGTGGTGTGTTGTAGGGGTGCGTGTGTGAGTGTGTGTAGTCGTGTAAGGTGTGTTCGTGTGATGTTGCGCGTGTATCTGTATCCTTTTTGTAGACTATTAATGATTAAATTTACGTGCCTACATTATTTTAGAAATAAGGTCTTCCGTACGGAGATAGTCCTGATTATACAGCCAGTTTTGTTATTATTTATTGAGTTATACGTTGAGTTTTTTTTCAAAGGAGCCCAGGCTCTGTATTTACGGTTAGAATTAAAGAGTTAACATTAAATAAGCGGAAATCTAAACCCTGGGAGTACTCACACCCACACTATACCGGTTATTTTTTTATTCCTATGAAATGGGGGGCTGAGCCTCATCATTATTCTCTTGCCCATTCCGATTTAATTATGGTCGGCGCGACATATCTTTTTATTCCGTACTTCTCTATTAATCATCATCTCGGTAGTCATCCCCTTTCTAGCCATATCATCTATCACACAGTCCATCCATCATTTCTTTCATCTTCCACTACTCTTACAGCCGGCGAGCCTATTGCCATCAATTGCAACGGCATAATGTAGATGTAAGAACTATATACCTTTGTCTATCTCATTGAAGGAAAATTAAAGACTATGTATGTTGTTATCAGGTGCTGTATTAGCTTCTCCTACCACACCAGAAATAAAAGATGAAATAATATTCCTCACGAACTCCACTGGAACTGAGCAGCTATATGAAGTCTTCACTGGGATCCATGCCACTTTCTCAAAAGGAGCTTATCATACAGTTGACGGTTAGTTGATCAGTTTTTTAAATTCTACGTTGAGACACACTGCTGGGTTTGCCCAGAGGAGGCCTTTGGGCCTCCTCTTTATCCTCTGTCTTATGCGATCTCTAGCCAGATTGTAACACCGTCGACCATGAGGGCTATGTCCTCCGGCCGGCGTTCAGCGAGGCAAAGTCATCATTTCCTTTTTCCTTTTTCATTTCCTTTGCCCATCCCTTCGTGTGCAATTCTGTGACGTGGCCAGCCCACTCTCACTTCAGCCTGGTTGTTTTTCTCCAAGATCATGAGTCATGGAGCGCAGGGTGGTGTTCTAACGCGATCTATTCATTTGACACTTATCATGCTGCGCTCCATTGCCCGTTGGCCAGTCTGGATTTCAGACTTCTGTTCCTTTTCGTGTACTTTAAGGGCCCGGAAGGTTTTTCAAGCTTTTGGACGTGTCTCCACCCAATTAATATAGCTATAGAGTATGCAATTATTAAGTTTTATGGATACAAACCTAGCCCATAGGTCAAAACTTTTCAAGAAGTATATTAACATAGCAATAATTGGCGTCTGTTTGCTACAAACAAGATACCTACGTTAGGGACTAGTAGTTTCTTCAAAGAAATCTAAATCTTATTTACAACACGATACTTTCATAAAATCTGCAAAGTAGGTACCTATTCTCGATATCTCTTCTTCCTGGGAAATAATCAAAAGCATGAGATTAAGAGACCTCCTGTTTAAACATCATTTTATAATCCCCATTCTATAAACGTCTCTTTATAATTACGAATGCATTATTAATTGTTACGGTTGCATGAGATTCATACTTAGAAGGCTCATACTGCCACATTTAATTTCAATTATTTAGAATAATTCAGATTTATAAATTACAGGTATACCGCTTTCGAAAATTCCGTATACTTGGGCGCCAAACGAGCCAGATAATAAGGACAATAAAGAAAGTTGTCTCACTTTGAATAGTAATGGAGACTTAGCAGATCTTTCCTGTGAAGAAACTCGTCCTTTTATCTGTTACCGATCTGATAGCAATGAAGTAAAATTAAATGAATGCGGCACTGTAGATCCAGGTAAATATACTTATACGTGAGTCTACAGAATTTGCTAAAGTAGGTTCTACAGCTATAAGTACTTGAACACCTTGTTTGCACACAGGGGAGCATGAATTATTTCTAGCAATATGTGCGCCGCTTAAAAATCGTTCCTGTTGATAACCATAGAAATATTTTACAAAAGTCCCTAACGTCCACTATTTTGTTTTCTTCGTCTTTTATGTATTATGAGATAAAACTTTCATTTCCTTTTCAGAATACCGTTTGGATAAAAGAACTAACAAATGCTACAAATTCCACACAGTTCCACGAAATTTCTCCCGAGCCTTCCTCGCATGTGCAGCAGAAGGCGGCCATCTTGCTATAATAAACAGTGATACCGAAGCGGGAGTACTCAGTGATCTTTTCTCTAAATATCCTAATATTACAAGTTTGGTGGGAGAGCACAGTAATATAGTTCTCATCGGTTTTAACGATCAGGACGAACATGGGGATTGGAGAACTATTCATGGTATTGTATATTGACTTTTATAATTTTTTATTTTTTATTTTATTGTTTATATACACACAGTAAAATATATACAGATACGGCATATTAATAATATTAAGTACAAAGGTACTGCTTATTTCTTAAAACAAATCTTCCAGCAGACCTGCGAAAGGAGAAATGAAAAAGAAATGTAGACAATAGTGAGTGAGAACAAGAAGAGAAGAATTTGATTTGTGACGTCTTAAACTAGAATATTAAATATACTTACATATAATACAAAAATAAATAACGATAACATATACTTAAATAAATATATAATGCTAAAATAAATAAACTTATATATATAAATATATAAATTCTCACAGTTAAAAGGAAAGGTAATGCTCTTTTACTCGATATTTGAAATGAGAAATAGATTTTAAATCTCGAATGCTAGGCGGAAGTGAGTTCCACAATCTTACAGCATGAACAGAGAAGGAATAAGAATAGTAGCTTGTTTTATGAGGGTGGGATTTAAGAAGGGATATTAGATGTGATCTACACGGTGCGTCGCTAGGGCGAGCGTAAGAAAATCGCTGGCGCAGGTAGGAACAATAAGCCGAGTTATGTAAGATATTGAAGAGGAGACATAAAATCCGAGAGTTCCTGCGAAAGCGGATCGGGAGCCACTTGAGTTCCTTGCGAAGGTGAGAAACATGGTCAAACTTTTGCAGACCGAAAACAAAGCGAATGCACAAGTTTTGCAAGCGCTCAAGCTTGTTTAATAGCTCCTCAGTAGCATCCAAGTAGCAGGCGTCGGCATAATCTATAATCGGCTGAATAAGTGTCTGTGCCAAATAAATTTTAGTTTTCAAGGGCAGGAGACTTTGAAAGCATTTCAGCGAATGAAACGAGAAATATACCTTTCGACTGACCTCATTGACCTGAGCACGCCACGAAAGATTGGAGTCGATAATTACACCCAAATATTTGGCCGTTTCGGTATAGTCAATTAGAACACCACGGAGATATAAAGGGATCAGAGATGCAACATCAGCCGCATTGCGAACGAATCTGCTGCCTATAATCATGGCCTGGGATTTTGTTGAGTTAACTTGCAAATCAAAAGACTGCACCCAAGCGCTGATACAAGCCAGGTCATGCTTCATTGCAGCAATTGCAGAACCCGCATCTGCTACAGTAAAATTTCGATATAGCTGCAAGTCATCTGCGTAGAGATGGAAACTAGAAGAGATTACTCTGCTTTCAAAGTTTATGAAAATTGAGGAGAGGAGAGAGAACGCTACCCTGAGGAATGGCCTCTGTGACGTAATACCAATCAGAGAAAGACTCTCCAAGGTGAACACCCTGAGAGCGGGCCCGAAGATAAGAACTGAACCAGGCTATGGCGGAAGAAGAGAAATTGATAGATGTGAGGATACCGAGTAAAATGTCGAAATCCACTGAGTTAAAGGCGCTACTAAAGTCAAGCAATACAAGTACAGTAAGGGACTTGTTCTCCATTGCCCAGCGGATGTCGTCAGTTACTTTCAAAAGTGCGGATACAGTACTGTGACCTGGGCGAAAACCGGATTGAAAACGGGATATTATTGAGTTTGACGTCACGAAAAATGATAATTATTTATAAACTATGTGCTCAAAAACTTTAGAGAGAAATGGGAGAATAGAAATAGGTCTAAAGTGGGTTACTAAAAAAGGACCGTTAGTTTTAGGTAGAGGTATAATGTGAGCCTGTTTCCAAACTGACGGAAAAGAGCAAGAGGAAAATGAGTGATTAATGATGTGAGTGAGAACAGGAAGTAAAGAGGGAAGGATAAGAGTTATCATTCTTGAATACAACTTATCATTACCAACTGCTGAAGAAGTAATCGCAAGTACGGATTTCTTGACGTCATCCTCAGTAACATCGCCAAGCTTAAAGTTAGAACATTGCGGTAACGGCAAACTAGCAAGACTCTCGAGTGTCGCAGCTTTGACAAACGGATCAAGAGAAAAGGGAAGGATAGAGAAACGCTTATTGAGATCATTGAGGTTCACATCTTTACACTGGTTAGTAGGTGATTAGCCTATGCCTACAGATTTGAGAAATTTCCATACATCGAAAGAACTGCGATTATTGAGTTGACCGTGGAAATAGCGTCTCTTAGCATCTTGACACAGATGACTGCAGCGATTACGTAAGGATTTTTAGAAAGACAGATTCATCTCTGAAGGTCTGCGCTTGTATCTGCTCTTAGCTTTATCCCTGCGAGCCATAAGTTCTTTAATTTTTAGCGTTATCCATGGTTTAGGGTTATGTCTTACTTTGACACGTCGGATAGGGGCATGCTGGTCAAACAATTCAAGAACCTTACAGTCGATATCATCGTTCTCGACCAGGGGGGTCCAGTCAATATCGCCGGCATCACGTTGAAAAGCCTCTAGATTTATGCCTTTGTAGTTATGGAGATATAAGAGCTGGGACTTACGCTTGGGAACGCGGATACGATACGAGAGATAAACGAGATCGTAATAAAAAAAGGTAGCCGTAAGCTGACTATGGTGAGAAACATTATTAGGAGAGGAAATAATCATCAGACCTAGAAAAGAGGTTGAACAATTCACCCATTAAAATAACGTGCTTATACATAGAGCAAAGACCACTGAGAGTGAATTCAAGGGAATTGAAGTAGTTAATGTGAAGATTAGATCTGTAGAGCACTGCAAGCAAAAATTTTGTGTGATGCACTGTAATCTCGAGAAACAAGTATTCGGCCGACTCAGAATACCATGAAGGAGATGAAGTGACCACCCTGTATGGTAAATCAGCACGCAGGTAAACAGCAACACCTCCCCCACCTTTGCCAGTCCTATCGTTGCGGATCAAGACGAAGCCGGGGATTGAGTATTGAGTAGACCGGAGAGACGGCTTCAGAAAAGATTCTGATATCAATAGAGCAACTAGGTGAGTACTGCTAAAGGATGCCAGAAGGTCAGAATAGTAACCAGAAACACTGAGCATTTATGTGAGCTATATGCAAATTCTTAGGGTCATTGGAAAAAAGAGCAGAGATTTTATCATTTAAAGTAAGTTGTATGGAAGAATCACTGTCCGCACTAACAAAACTAGCAGATGAAGAGCACGAGAAGAAGCTGTCGTTAAGATCAGCTACATCATCTATAAATGTAGCTGAATTATAATATAAATATAAAAATAATATAAATATCTAAAATACAAATGAAAGATAATTTTAAAAATATCGTTAAATACTAAAACATTAATATAGATTTTCCTTTGACTAGAAAAACCTCCACCACTCGCTGGTATATTGGCAGAATTTTTATAATAATAACTAACAAAGTAACACAAATTAGTTAACAATAATAAATAATGGGTAATGTAAGAGAAATAGATACAAAATGACAATAATAAAAAAAAAACAATTGATACACACAAATAACTGTTCGAAAAATCGAACATGACGCGACGACAATGATGAGAAGGAACCTTGACATTGACATCTGTCATTTCGTCAATCCGTCAAATTGTCGAAATAATTAGATCGTAAATTGTAATACGAGTACATACCGGCAATATTTTAATAAAAAAAGTAAAATGTTTAGTGGCGAGACGAATAAAAATTACATAAATATGATATATATATTAATATATTTTATGTGATGAATGTAGTCTAAAGACCCGTTTCTCCTTTCCACGGAAACTCTGAGTCCCCTCCGTGCCACGGAAAGCACGAGCCCTCACCGAGTAGTCAGATGCGCGAAATTCTGACTACAAGTGTAGGTTCACACTACAGTATACGTGTTGTATGAACGCGAACACACTATTCCGACTTGATGCCCTATGACGCCTTCTGAGGTGCCGTGCACGTGCGGCTGAGCTCCGATCATTGGAACTCGGCGGGTCCACGGTGGTCAGCGGTGATGATAAGCACTGATGCGATCAGAGTCCAATTATATCAGTACCCCCACCACCACTCTGACGCGTGCCGTCACGACAATTGAGTGTGAACGTTGTCCATGGAATTAGCATGTACTATTTGACACTGTCTCACTCAGTCATTTACATCGCGGCTTATACAAAAGACGAGCGAACATAATATATCCATGAACTCTCTGACTTACAGTCGCGTCAGCCGAGTGAATCTGTTATAAATCTACCATAACCGTAAACAAACAGCATCATAATAGGTTGGGGAAAAAATTTCTTCGCATTTTTTAAGAAAATTCAAAACATTTTTTAATATAGTTTATTTACATTTAACTAAAGTATGTAGGTACCCATTTTGTTCGATAACTTTTTGCCATCTTGTAGGTAGGGACATGATCCCATTGCTATAGAAATTTTGGGACTTCTGATCAAAATACCGCGACAAGTGGTTTTGGCAGTCCTCTCGTGATGTTAACCTGACACTGCCTAAAGAATTCTGAAGAGACCGAAACAGGTGTAAATCTGAAGGTGCAAGGTCAGGAATATACGGCGGATACATTAACACCTCCCAGCCAAATTCTCTTAATTTTTGCTGATTGGCTAAAGATGTGTGAGGTCTAACGTTATCATGATGAAAAACTACACCCCTTCTGTTGATTAATTCCGGCCGCTTTCTCTCAACTTCTTGCTTAAATCTCATCAGTTGTTCGCAGTAGAGTTCAGAATCGATGGTCCTGCCCAGTGGTAACAGCTCATAATGAATAATGCCCTTCCAATCCCACCACACACACAGCATCACCTTGTTGCGAGTTAACCCGGGTTTCGCCACAGTCTGTGAAGCCTGACCGGCCTTTGACCTGATCTTTTTCGCACGTTCTTGTCGTACGTGTTTCACTATTCATCACCAGTTATCAGCTTCTTCAAAAATGGTTCGGTTTCATTACGTCGTAATAAAGAATCACAAATGAGTACACGGTTCATTAGGTTTCTTTCAGCGAGCTCGTGAGGTACCCAAATATCGAGCTTTTTTGTGTACCCAGTTTTTTTCAAATGTCCCAAAACTGTTTTGTGCTCAATTCCCAGTTCTTCAGCTACGTCGTAACTACTGATATGCCGATCTTGTTCCACTTTTTCAAAAATGGCATCCATTTTATCCGTAATAGGGCGACCAGAGCGACGTGCATCTTTGACATCAAAATTTCCGGATTGAAAACGCTTAAATCAAATTTGTTCTACTCTCACAGACACTGTACTAGGTCCATAAACATCGCAAATTTTTTTCGCGGCTTGCGTTGCATTTTTGACTTTTTTGTAGTAAAATTTTAAAATGTATCGAATTTCTTCATTAGATTCACTCATCTTGACAGTATGAAAAACAAATGAAAATCACACATTTTCCTAATTTGAATTTGGAATTATGTTCTTTAAAATTTAAACTTTCAATGATACCAAAACCAGCCAGATACAAATAGTATAGCCAAAGAGATTTTATTACAAGTTCATACATACTATAATGCGAAAAGACTTTTTCCCCAACCTAATATTAATGTTTCCCTTTTCAGGACAAACGCTGGCGGAAGCAGGGTACAGCGAATTTTCGGCTAATGAGCCAAACAATGCAGCACCAGGTCAACACTGTGGTGCGATGTACCGCTCTGGTAAACTAGACGATATGTTTTGTGACAAGCTAGCCGCTTTCATATGCGAGAAGAGTCCAGAATACAATGCTGCTTGTTCGTTTACTGATGAAGAATCAGTTGGATATGAAACACAGTGAAAGAAATTATGAATTGAAAATAAATGTCTATTATTACCAACAATTTTTTTTTTTGCAATCTATGTTTGATCTACTGCTGGGCAAAGACCTTTAGCAAATTATTTCAGACATTCTGATCCTGCAAATCTTTGTACACACGCTATACATGAACCTAAACTAATTGGACTTTTCACTATTAGAAGTTGAACGCTGCGAATCGTGCGAGTATCTTGAATCTTGAGGGTTCGGTATGTTTTTGTTATTTCGTCCCACTCACGCACGCCACCTGCGGGAGCGCAGAGCACGCGCCACTGCCAGCCGGCAACATGTGGCATGCAGCGCTCTATTCTTACTATACTATATCTATAAATATGTATAATTTTTATTATTTCGTAAACACGCTGAGCTCGTTGGGTTCAGATATAATAAATATGGGTTAATTTCGAACTTTTTCTTAAGTACCCACTTACATTGCACTACCCTATCAGCTTCTCTTCTGTCTACGAATTCCCATGCTTGGTTGTCGTCGAAAGCCTTCAGTTCATCCATCATCGCCTGTCTCCATTGTTCCTTCTCCGGTCCGTTCATTGCTTCTTCATAGCTGAGTTCACCTTCACCGGATTTCAGCTCATTCAAAACACATAGATTGGATACGCCATACCTTTCAACAGGTTTTCTTTGACGCTTACTAACCACCTCCACTGGAACTACCTCCTGTATGATAGACTCATTATCTTTTTCGGACACAGATTGATATGAATCATCTTGACTGCTCGATGAGTCACAGATATATGTAGAATCGTTTATATCTACCACTGTTTTCTCTAATGAACTATCTTCTCTTTCTGAGTTTCCTTCTTTCTTTGACTTTTCTATTTTCTCATTTATTACCACCTGAGCTGTGTCTGAGTCTTGCTTTTCCATAATGATGCCATCTCTGCTCGTAGTAATTTTCCTTGTTTTTGGGTTATACAATCTGTATCCTTTTACTTCATCTGGATACCCAACTAGAATCTGTCACCCTTCTTATCCCACTTTTTTCTTTGTACTTTGGGAACATGCACCATTACCTTATTGCCAAATATTCTGACATGGCTCAGGTCCAGTTTTTTACCTGTCCACTTCTCGAATGGTGTCATCATGCCTAAACTGGCGGCTGGCGTTCTATTCTTTAAATATACCGCAGTATGTACTGCTTCAGCCCAAAAACATTTGTCGAGATCTGCTTCAAACAGTAAACATCTAGACCTTTCAACTATAGTTTTGTTGAAACGCTCTGAGAGACCATTCTGCTCCGGAGTGTGTGGATTGGTCTTCTGATGGACGATACCAGCTTCTTTCATGAAGTTCTCCATCTCTCGTGAACAATACTCCCCTCTGTTGTCGGTTCTCAATATTTTTATTTTATTTACTGTTTGATTCTCTACCATAGCTCGAAATTCTCTGAAGCGCTGAAATACCTGGTTCTTTTCTTTCAAGAAGTAGACAAAAGTCATTCTGCTGGCATCATTTACGAATAGTAGAAAGTATTTTGATTGACCAAGCGACTTGGTCTCCATCGGCCCGCATAAATCTGAGTGAACTATATCCAATAGTTTTTAATTTCTATGGTTGGCTGATGGAAAAGGGAAACGTGTTTGTTTGCCCGCACAGCATATTTCACAATTCTGGATCTTTATGTCAGCTTTCTTGTTAAAAGTAACTCCTTCTACAGCACCTTCATTCATTTTCTGCAAGGCATTACTGTTTATATGATCTAGCCGTCTATGCCACTGCGCGCTACTGACCGATATCTGTGCTGCTCCTGCCACCAACACCTCAGACTTCACTGTGTTTAGTTTGTACACACCATTTACTTTCTCAGTTATTCCTATTAGCTCGTTTTGTTTACTGTGTATTAGGCACTCATTTTGTCTGAATGTAATTCTGTTTCCTACTTCTATCAGCCTGCTAACTGACAGCAGATTCGTTGAGAGGTCTGGTACACATAAAATGTCTTTCACAATCACGTCGTAGTTCTGAGAATTTACTTTGGTTTTTATCTGAGTATCTCCGGCGCACAAAATAGGAACAGTCATCTTATTTGCAACGATTATCTCACGTTTCTCGAGCACTTTGCGGGTGTGCAACAATTTTTCACAATTGGGTGTCATGTGCATGCTTGCTCCCGAGTCAATATACCAATCATCGGTTTTGTAGCTACCATTTAAAAATGCAGCACTAAAAGCGTTCACTGTGTCTTTCGCTCTTAAATCTGGGCATTTATTTGTAAAATGGCCAATTTTCTTACAATTGTAACATTTTATTTGTTTACGGCTGGTTGAAGTGTTATTTGAGGTTTGGCGCCACGGTTAGTGTTGCCACTTCTCTTTGACCAAAAAGCCGTATCCGTTTCAGTGCCAATTTCTACACTCATGTCAAGTAATTTTGTTTTTATGACGTCGGCACTAATGGCGATGCCAGAATGCTCAATCGCCATTATCACTGGCGAAAATTTCTCCGGCAGCCCAGCCAAAAGTAATGATCCGATCCACTCATCTGTGATCTCAAAACCTGTCCCCTTTAGTTTCTGTGCAGTCTCGACCATCTGAGATACGTAGGCTGTCATGGAATCACAGTTTTCAAGACGTATTGAAATCAATGTTCGAAGCAAACTTATCTTTCTCTGATGTCCCGTGTCATCGAACAATCTTTTCAATTTATTCCACACACCAGTCACTGTAGTCTCACTCTTGATATGCGCATATAAGGAGGAGTCGATAGTCGTCACAAGCTTGGCTTTGGCTTTCTTGTTGTCAGCTTCCGTGATCGACTCAGGCACATTTTAATTCTAATAGGATTTGTGTCCAAGCGGGACGTCGGAGAATGGAATAAAATACTCCATCCCCTGCCGAATCACGTCCGCAACCACGTCAGCACAGCACGAGGGGTCACCCGAGGAGAAGCACACTTGCCGCCATGGATAAGACGCAAAGAAGTGCCGCATCTCATTCCAATCCGCTGACCCGTAACGCCATACTCACCTCGTGCCTCTAGAACTCTCATCTGGAGGAGCGCAAGTCGATATGGATTTCACCAGACAGTGGTCAGATGTTCTCAGCGGGGCTGAGACCGATACTGAAAGACTGTCCAGATCAGTTGCCAGCAGAAGGTCTAAGCAATTGGGTGTATGGCCGTCAACATCTGGTACCCGCGTTGCTACGTTCACCATCTGGGTTAGAGGTCTAGCGTTAAAGCAAACTTGCGCGCCTCTAACCCGGCATGGTCAGTTTTCCGGTACGGGAACAACCACTCTTTATGATGGGCGTTGAAGTCCCCCAGAAAAATGAGCTTCGCTGTTGGGTACCACTGCTGGGCTACGTCAGTCGACTCCACGAGGAAATTAAAGAGCGCTGTTGTCTCCTGGTCACCACTGTGCGATCGGTAGACGCCGATGGAGAGAGATTTCTCCACGCCAGTTTCCACAAGTAGCCATATGGCAGAAAAACCCGGTTTCTTAAAGCAACGGAGACGACGACAACAAATGTCATCGCGGACGTACACACAGACCCCAGCTTGTTTCTTGAACTTGTGTTCAAGACAGTAACCCGGGTAGTTGAGGTACGCCGCATCCGACGGGGTTGTTATCTAGTATACCGTTATTAGCAATTTAAGATCCAAAACTGACTACCAAAATTCACACGGATGCTTGCAAGTTAGGAATTGCGGGTATGTTACTACAAAAACAGAACGATGCCAGTTTGCGCCCTGTTATGTATTTTAGCGGTGTCACTAGTTGGGAAGAAGGTGTGTACCATCGTTATGAACTCGAAACTTTGGCGGTAGTAGAACCTTTACGTAGGTTTCGGGTTTACATATTAGGTAAACAAGTACGGGTAGTGACAGACTGTACCGCGGTTCGCGACACATTAACAAAACGTGATCTAATTCCGCGTATTGCTCGGTGGTGGTTACTAATTCAGGACTACGACATATCTATCGATTATAGGCCCGGTGAGCGTATGCAGCACATAGATGCATTAAGTAGAAATCCTGTACAAACGTTAAATGTTGACTGTTTAGATGTAATAGATTGGTTTGCTACCGTACAAAATGAGGATGAAAAATTAAAACACATCATAGATTTGCTAAAAGGCGGTTGTAAGGATAGTGAAATGGTAAATAATTACGCGTAGATTAATGAGAGACACATACATACACATACATAAAATCACGCCTTCTTCCCATGGGGGTAGGCAGAAACTACAGAACGCCACCTGAGACGAGAACCCCCACCCCACCCCCCACCTGAGAGACTTTATCGTAAAACCCTGAATGGCACCCCCTTAGTTGTTCCGGGATTAGCTAGGCGGAAAATATGACAGAAACATCACGACGACATAGGTCATGAGGTCTAAAGCGATGTACTGAGGCTATTAAGAATATTTTCTGATTTCGCTAAATGTCACGCTTTATAAAAAAAAAATATCATCATGTCTGCATTGTGCTCACGGAAAAGGTGAATATGGCAAGAGAGAAGGCAAAGTTCAGGCCCATACCAAAGCCTAATGAGCGGATGCGTATGGTACCACCTAGGACCGTTCACTCGTACCAAAAAAGGGTATCAATATATGTTCGTGATGACTGACGCCTTCTCTAAATTTGTGGTAGCTGAACCAGCTCGTACTGTTAACTCTGTGGAAACCATTCGACTTTTGAAAAAGATATTTAGTTTATTTGGGTATCCTAAACGAGTAGGTTCTGATCATGGCAAAGCCTTCATGAGCAGGTATTTTAAGAAATTTGCAATTGAAAAACAGTGAATACAGACCTCCAACTTACCAGAATTTATCTGTTTGAATCTGTAATTGAAGATGTGTTAAAGAAACTTAGTACTAGTAGTAAGTCAATAATCATATGTGGAGATTTTAATATTAATTTATTGGAAAATAACTCGAATACTATTAGATTATTGTCTTTTTGGGTCATTTGATTTGTCAAATATTTTTATTGAACCAACCCGAGTGACAGCTTCTTCTGCCACTTGTATAGATAATATTTTTTGTAATTGTGATTAATACACTTTTTTTTTTTTTAATAAGTTGCCATCTGATAACAGTGGCCAAATAATAACATTTTGCTCCTAAATGCCTTTACAAAAAATTCAAATAAGGTTTAGGCCAATTACATGTAAAAATTTAGAGAAATTAAATAATTCTTTGGCCAGTACATTATGTGACCAAAGGTTTAATAATATAGATGACCTTCTGAATGAGTTCTGTACCGAGTTCTTTCACTATTAAACACTTAATTTAATAACACTTTTTCACTAAAGACTAAAACTATTTACACAAAGTTTTTATTTAGAATCACACCAATAAATAAATTTGAATTTGAATTTAGTGATTGGGTGACTCCAGGTATTCGTAAAAGCAGGAAAATCTTTTTGAACTCTATGGTCTAAAGCAACATATGAATAATACAAGCTTTCATCAGTATGTTGCAAAATATTCAAAAACTTTTAAAAATGTGTGCAAAATAGCAAAAGCTTTTTATATTAGCAATAAAATAAAATCGGCTGCTGATAAAATAAAAACTACCTGGCAAACAATAAATAATGAAACAGGCAGGAAAAAACAGCGTAATACAGAATTTAATTTAGAGACTGCACATGACCCAACAACTCAGATGTAGAAATAGCTCAGGAATTTGAAAACTTTTTTACTAATATTCCCTTTTATAACTACTGAAGCCTTTATTCATCACCCGCGCTTTCTGCTGCCTTACTTAAAAATAATGTATGTAAAGGCATGCCCTTTGGAGTTCAGGTTTCAGCATACAAACCCCCAAGCTGTTTTAAAAGCTTTAAAGATCTTAAAATCAAAGCAACAGAGGATCTCTGGCGAATGTCTGTAAAAGTTTGTAGATCTCTTATCGAAACCATTGCGCCCTATTTAGCTTTCACATTTAACACCAGTGTACATCAAGGAGTCTTTCCAGATCTTATCCAAAATTCAAATCCGGTGATAGCAAAGAACCCAACAATTATAGGCCTGTGTCAATTCTGCCAGTTCTCAGTAATGTGTTTGAAAAGTTAATGCGTAATGTTACGTCACTTTAATAAAAATTCCATCTTTCATGAACAACAGTACGGTTTCACCAAAGGGGGTTGTACTACTGACGCTGGTGTCACCCTAATAAAGAACCTTTTTTAACGCCTGGGAAGAAGCACAAGATGCCATTGGAATCTTGTGCGACCTCTCTAAGGAGTTCGTTTGCGTAAACCATGAGACACTTCCGCTGAAACTAGAGCACTATGGGATAAGGAAAACAGCTCTTGATCTACTAAGATCATACCTGAAAGATATCAATCAATCAATTAATCAATCAATCTTTATTTGTGAACACAGGTATTACAATAAAGGTCATAAGTATACATTTTAGTCGTGCTCTATGCCCTACCAATGAAATTGGTGTACAAATATATTAGTTTTTTAATAATCAGTCTGAATTTATAGAATACAAAGTCACATTCGAATAAATAATTTCAATTAAATGTATTAATAATAAATAATTATTTTTTTACATGCATGTCAATGGTAAATTATATTAAAAGGCTAGTAATGTCATATTTCATCATATTGTAAATAATGTCAATTTAATAAATAATTAATCAATTATAATTTAGTTTTTACATGCATGTCAAAGGTAAACTAGAGCTGGTAATGTCATATTTTATCATTTAAAAATTCTTCGATAGAGTAATATGTATGTCTTATCTATTAAACATAAATGCAATTTACTTTTGAATTTGCAAACACTATCTTCACTCCTTATACATTTTGGTAATTTATTATAGACCTTCGGAGCCATTACAAAAATACTGTTTCTGTATAGTGCAGCACTAGATCCGACTGTTTGTAGCCGGTCACAACGGCGCTGACTAGTTACGCGAACAAATTTATGTAAATTATTTTTGACGAACATAGACGTTTAAAAAATGTACAATGACGGCAAAGTTAATATTTTTGTATTTTTGAAAAACGGTTTGCAGCTGTCTGTTGTCTGCAAATTATATATGGCGCTTATGCACCTTTTTTAGCACATAAATACCATATCTTTACCCGTGGCATTTCCCCAAAATATAATTCCATATCTCAGTGTTGAGGCTACTACTAGACCATGATATGCCGTTAAGACTTGTTCGATTGGCCGTTTTATTTAACATGTGCAAAACATAGGAATGTTGGTTTAGCTTACTGCATACTTTGTCAATATGTGAATTCCATTTTAAAGTGTTCTCGATTTTTAGTCCAAGAAATTTAGTCACATTTGTGTCATTAATAATTGTGTCCTTGTATTTAATATTTAAGTCCAGATTGTAATTTACTCTTTGTTGAAATTTCATTAGCACTGATTTATCAAGATTTATAACCAAATTATTATTTTGCAGCCAATTCACAACTGATAGTAAGGTAGAATTTATCTCAGTCTCTAATGTGCTTACGTCGTCACTATTAAAAAGCAAAGTGCTGTCATCTGCAAACATTGTCATAGGATACGATGATGCTGTCGGAAAGTCATTAATATAAACAATAAATAGAAAGGTTAGAAAGGTTAAAATTCAAGTAAACTGCATGAACTCATTAGGGTCTGAAATGACAATGGGCGTTCCTCAAGGTTCGATATTGGGTTCTTTCCACTTTTTAGTTTACATTAATGATTAACCTCAATTACTGCAGAATCAACCGAAGATGGTGTTATTTGCAGATGACACATCATTGATCTTTAAAGTAGGCCGACGGTCACTAAATCTTGACGAGGTGAATAAATCTATTCTTCAGGTCTAAGATTGGTTTATGGTAAATAATTTGGTACTAAATGAAAAAAGAAACCAAATGCATTAGATTTCAATTACCAAATGTTAGAAGTTGCGAATGTGACATCATATTGAATGGAGAAAAACTAGAATTTGTTAATCAGAGGGTTTTCCTGGGAATCACGCTAGACGAGAAATTACAATGGGGACCCCATATAACATCTCTTGCGGGGCGGTTAAGCTCGGCCATGCTGTTAGAAAGATAAGACAGTTAACAGATGTAGAAACCGCGCGTTCGGTCTATTTTAGCTTCTTCCACAGCATTATGTCATATGGTATTTTACTGTGGGGTCGGGCTGCTGACATTGAATCCATTTTCATTTTGCAAAAGAGAGCTGTCAGGGTCATTTACAATCTACGTCGTTGCGAATCTCTTAGGAAACTATTTAAAAAGATTAATATTATGACGGTACCTTGTCAATTCATTTATGAAAATATTATGTATGTAAGAAAAAATCTATATCTTTTTAATAAAATACGTAATAGACATAATTTTAATCCTAGAAATAAAGATAAAATATGTCAACCATTTTTTTAGATTATCTAAAGTACATGCATATTTTATGGGGTACTGTGTTAAATGTTACAACAAAATACCTTGTGATATATTGCAATTAAATAAAAGAAAATTTAAAACTCATATTAAAAGTACACTTTGTAAACAAGCATATTACAAATTAGAGGATTATATCGTAGATAGGAATGCTTGGAAACATGCTGGTCCTGCTCCATAGGACAATCTAGAGTCTTAGACAAAATCAAACTGGTTGCTAATTTAATTGTATAATTTATAATTTTTATGACATTGTTTTTTACATTATGTAACTACTTTTACTCACACACTAAATTATTACTTGTGAAATTGTGATTTTTTGTGATTTTTGGAAAAATCATTAATTTTCAATATTTGTAAATATGTATCTAGCTCATAATTAATTTATCTGTCATGCGTTATATTTAATTATTTTTACCTATTGTGGTATAGCAATTTTATTCTAGGTGCATCGTCTTCACATATATTTAATGTATAAATAATATTGTAAAACATTTTTAAAAGAGTAACGGTGGAGTTTCTAGCCCATTCTTCTCCATACGAAACTATCTTTTGGAAGGGGCAACTAGAATCAATTCTATTTTTTTGTAAATTTTGACGTTGAAAAGTGCCTTTTATGTGCCTATTTGAAATAAGTGATTTGACTTTGACTTTTTTTTAATTATGATCTAGTTATCATCACGAACTTTGAACCCATTTATCTTTAAACTTTACTATAGCTTCAAGTGTACACGGGGAAATACATATACATTTAATCATCGAATACATACTAATATTATATATGTGAAGGTAACTCTGTCTGTCTGTTACCTTTTCATACAAAAATGGCTTAATAGATTTAGATGAAATTTGTCAAACAGTAATTACGTTCAAGAAAAAGCTCATTATTTGTCATCTCACGACTATGCCTCACGACTAAAATGTTTTAAAATAATTCGTCATTACAATCTAAGTCAATAATGTCTCCAAGGATATTAGTTTCTTTTTTCTCTTTTCAAAGAATAATCGTCCAAATGAAAGAATAAAATAATAACCATGTGTTTATAGTTATCATTGATTTGACATCTCACTACTATAATATTTTATAATATATCTATATATATAATAAAATACACACATCAGAAGTGTAGAGGATTGGGCACGTCACAATTGCGGCGGTAAGTCTCCACTTTGAGAAGTGGCTTGAGAGGCGCCACGGCGTCCTCACCTTCCGCCTGACGCAGGTCCTCACCGGACATGGCTGTATCGGAAGGTTCCTGTTTTGGATAAGGCGAGAGGAAACGCCCGGGTGTTATTATTGTATGGATTGACCGGAGAACACGGTGGAACATACTGCGGAGGTCTGCCCGGCTTGGGCGGAGCACCGCTGTGTCCTCGTGGCGGCGATCGGCGGCGGCGATCTCTCGCATCCGGCCCGGGTTCAGGCCTTGGTACGTAGTGAGAGGGAATGGGAAGCAGTCACCTCCTTCTACGAAGCAGTAATGCTCACGAAGGAGGAGATGGAGCGCGTGAGAGAGAGGCAATTATTGCTCCCTCACGCCCCTAGTCGCCGCAGGAGGAGACACCCTGGGCGTCGGGAGTCGATAGCCGACTCCCGACCCCCGTAGGCGCGGGCCTGCGGACGGCGAGCAATAAGCAGCTCGCCGTCCGGTAAGGACCAAGCCCGGGTCGACGGCGCGTTGTGTTCCACGCGCGCCTCAAAGAGATGTCAGCATAATTGACGGGGTCCGATAGGGCCGATGCCTGCCGGGATCGTGGAATGTTCGAAACAGTTTCGTGGCCCTGGCGCACAAGCAACTGAAGGAACACGGGTGGGTTTTAGTCAGTAAGAGTCTGAGACGCCCTCCCGCTCCGCCCAGAGCTCCGGAAGAGGTCATTTGATGACTTCCCATTAAAAAAAAAAATATAAGTGTAGAGGATCAAGGTAGTTAAAAATATATTTTATTGCCCTATTGAAATTAAATGAAAATGTCTATTTAAATTGATTAAATAAATTTTTTTCGTATGTTTAGATCGACGAAGTACTCTCTGCTTTTGCATTACTAAAGACTTCGCGATTTTTGCTTATGCTGGATTTTTCACCATAGTTAATACTGGCAATATAATGTGATAAAAAGACAAAAACTAAAAGTTTTTAAAGGTTTTTATTGCGTAAAATAAACAATTAGTAGTCTGTATTTCCGCCGTTAACGCGTATATCACAATCGCAGCGATTGACTCAATATGAGTTCATCCAAATCACGTTGCGGAGTGGCCGCCTACGTCCGTTGGAACAGGCGAAACAGATTTTCTGGTGTGTGTATGGCATCCACATTTAGCAGAGCTCTTGTTTAAAGCACATCCCGTGCATGCTTAATGGGATTCAAGTCTGGCGAGCAGGCCATGGTAAAACTTTGATATTAGTTGCGGCAAGTGTGTTTGCAACGACTTTGGCAGTGTGTGGACGTCCATTATCATGCGTTAGGAGAAATGAAGCACTAAATTGGGTCCGCAAAGGCATGACAATATCTGATAAAATCATTGCAGCGTAAATTTGTGCTTTGAGATTGCCTCTGATCCTAATCAGTTCGGTTCTTCCGCCGATCCAAATAACCGCCCATATCATGATTGTTCTACCACTGTAAGTGTGGACTTCCTGGCTTGATTTTAAACGGTTTTGGCATCTAGGGGTCCTCTAATATCGTTTACGTCTAGTATTTGGCGTCACACCAAAGCGGGATTCGTCAGAAAAGCACACTGCCCAATTTATAAGTTCACGAGCCCAAACGGCTTTTTGCGTAAACGGGGTCTGCGATTGCGGGGATCAATAGGTGGTACACGTAGTGGCGTTCAGGAACGGAAATTGACTTCATGAAAGCGGTTTCATATGGTTTGATCGCTTATAAACATCCCTGAAGAGCTATGAAGCGTCGTAACCAACATCGTCACGATCATTGTACGATTTCGTCGAGCATTAATTTGTATGTAACGATCTGTCTGCGTGTGATGATGCGAGCTTGACCTCCATGTTGATCTGCCTCGTTGTCAGTGATGCGGTAACATGTCCAAAGTCAACTTTTAACACTCTGCGTAGTGCCCAGAGCGATTTCCCCCAACTCGTTCTTTTTTGTATTTGTGTGTTTTTTCTTTGCGTCATGTTTACCGCAAATAAACGTATTTACTTTCTTTTTTTTTTTTTCTTTCGATTGCCACAGCACGTTTCCGTGAACTAGCGTCCCACATTCCTACGGCTCTGATTATTTATTTTCGGCTCAAATGACGTCTTTTTTCCATATTTCTTTTGTATTGGTTCCACTCAGAAGTATGGCAGAAATTTTACTGATTTGGCCTCCAACTGTTTGCAGGATTGTATAGGAATACGACTTGACAGAAGATTTTCATCTTTTGACCGAAATTCAAAAACGAAATTGACAAAACATTAACCATGGGAGTGACTAAAATTATTATTAAAAAACCTGTTTTTTTGTAACCAGCTAAGACGTCTCTAGACACTTTCGATGTGTGGTATATTAAATATTTTTGAAAAAAGTAATCTATGTAATTTATTCGGCCTACCCAAATGTCCTTTCTTTGGTATTGTTCGTCGAATCGTTGAGCTTCTTAAGTTTTGAGTTGAGCTGCACAATTACTGACAAATGCGTGCACTGACTGGATAGGTCTACTCATTCTGTGTGGTTTTTCCTCAAAAGACTATTTCAGATACAAATCTACATGGTCTTCACATGATCTGACTAAGATTATGTCTGGACTTTAAAAGAGACTGTGACCGCTGAGTTTGTTTCGGGCTTTCTACTCACAGTAGTCAGATAGGAAACGCCGACCTCATTTAGTTTTAAAATTTGATTGACGTGTAAAAGTGTTTGTAAAAACCTACTTACAGAAATAAAATCATTTATCATTTAATCGTTACGAGTTGTGTGAACGAGTCTGTTGCAGCAGGTATAGTTTTTAGAATGTTTGTTCATTTGTTTGTCTGGATGTATGTTCCAGATTGGTGCAGAAACGGCTTGACCGATTTTGATTAAATTTGCCACACAGATAGTTTATATCGTAGATTAACAAATACGATACTTTTAATCCCGGTAGTACGTTCCCGTGGGATATTTTCAGACATTCACGTGGGCGAAGCTGCGGGCAAAAGCTAGTTCAATTATACGTCAAGCGTCGCAAAATCTTTGTGAACACAGATAACCTTTCTATATTAGGGAACCACGTCTTACCCATTCTTTAACTTCTCTACTGACTGTAATTTGGAATTCGCCTTGAACAATTTCATACTCGATTATATTATGATAACATGATAACTCTAATATGATAACAAAATAAATCGACACAGTCATATTATGTATCTCAGTCCTCGCAACATGAAGTCTTGGTTAAAATATTTTGTGTATTAACACACATAGGCAGACTATTTAACTGTCTGCCTGAACTTTATTGGTAAGAAACCTTCTGTTATAAAATATAGTAGTTCAAAATTAAATTCAATGCAAGACATAGCTGTAATTACCAACTGTAATTCTTAATTTACAAACGTAACGCAAAACTAAGTAATTTTGTGAAATTTTAGGTCCATTTGCACCACAAGTAACTAAATACATTGATAGACTAGAGCCTTTGAAAATGGTAAAAAGAGAAAAAAAAAATAGTAGGATGAAACCCATTCGAAAAGGAAGAGAATATAACAAAAATTAAAGGAAAAATAATTTACGGGTGATCTGAGGTCGCGAAGTGGGGGGGGGGGGGGGGTTAAGGGTAATAAACGGTTTATCTCGATTTCCGCCAAAACTACAAGTCCTATGGAAAAAAGTTAAATGGCAAAGTTGTAGGTAATAAAAAGATCTACAACTTTTGTATTTGCCCTTTTTTCACTTATCCTCAAAATTTATGTGAGAAATTCAAATAACCAAGTTATTGGTTCTTGATTTTTATCTTTTACAAAGAAATATACTTTTTCACGAAATTTGGTGAAAACTTACCTTTTTATCTCCCGAAACACTGTAATTTTTTAGATTTAAAATATTTATTTTATCACCTTATTTTGACTTTATAGCGGAAAAGCACCCTAATTTTCAATCGAAAATTCTCACGTCAAAATATCTGCTTTTTAAAAAAAGTCGCCAGGCTTTTTGTTCGATGAAATCTCTACTTTCTAATGGTGTAAAAAATATATACATTACTATGAGAAATGAATTCACTATAAGCCTCCAGAAATCTGTTTTTTTGCATAAATTTTACCTGAACTGTGGTCGTTCATAATGTACTCATTAATTGTAAAAGTAAAGAAAACATCATTATAAAAACCTCCCACATGTAATGGAGATTCTAAATCACAAAAAAAATATCCAACACGTATTTCCTGGAACAAGTTTTATGAAATCTCCGCGCGTCAATTTTCGTTCGATTTTATCGCGTTCTCACTCTGGCTTGTCTTTCAAACATTGCGTTGGATGAAACAACAAGCTTTAAAAACATGCTCGCGTTGACGATAGACGGACCGGGAAGGGTCCTCTTAGGGTACTACATGACCTAAACGCAAATTTATAATGCCTAAAATATGGAGATAAGAACTTTTTTTTTGTATAGATGCTCAGAGAGTTAATATTTTTGTAAGAAAAAACAGTTTCCTTTTTGTTTTCTGACTGTATCAATAAAAACGTTTTTTGTTTTTTTGTGATTTAGTAGTTTAAGCTCTGTCTGTCGATCTGAATCGATCCTGTATATGTACAAGATCGATTCAGATCCAGTAAGTAGCTAATTTGTGTTTTTATTTTTCTCACACCAACTTTGCTAATATGTATTTAAATATAACATCATTTTACCAGAAAATAAAAATCTAATCATATTAATGATTAGATTCATATTTCCATTATTTATATAGATATTAATTAAACGGAAAAAAGCGTTCCTAAATATTGGAAATTTAAGACTTTATTAGCTCAATTTGTTCACTTCTTACGTAAACATTAATAAGTTAAGTAAAATCGTCCTCTCGCTGTACTGATAACTTTAATCATACATAATTTTTGTGCCTCTTCTTTCTTAATTTTTGACAAAAAGCGTTTACTTAGATAGAATATGTTGAACAAAATCATCATATTCTTCTACACCTTCAAGTAATAAAAATCTAAGAGCAAACAAAATTGCCACCAACACGCATACTGTTAGCTTGCAATATCCCACTGCTGGGCAAAGTCTCCTCCCCATGACTATCAGCTTTTTTGAGCTAGGGTTAATTTCGACAACTGTTCGTTTGTTTTATCCAGGTCGTCCCGCCATCTTTTACATACAAGGGCTTCCGGGATGCCTTCTTGCTTTGTCAGATCTCCACAATGAGGCTTTTTTCACCCACAGCTCATTAGGCATAACTTTAGCTTTGCGGCTTATAGAGCAACATCAGAAACCTTTGTTTTGGAGGGCAGTGAGGAGTTGTGACTATAGTCTGTTTATTTGACGTCTAATACTGCGTTTCATCCCACGTTAACCAACCTTGCGGTTGGACTTTTGAATGTTTGTCAAAGATCAAGTATAGGAGCCATAGGTTGTGTATTTGATTTAATTAATATCAGTGTAACATCAATATTACTGATTTCATCATGGTTGTTACTCAGTGGATGTTCCACTGTGTGACGGCTGGCATGACTTAATATTCATAAAAAACGAGTTAATAATAAAATAAGAATAATTCAAAATACTTAGTAAACATTTATTGCTAGTGTTATACATTTTTATTTTGTTCAAGCATGACACGCGACTGGATGACCTGGACTCTTCTCACAGATAAATGGAGCTGGTCTATCACACCACAGGTCGATCAAGAGCCCCGAACGGTATATCCCGCCACAGGATTCAACTGGTGGATTGTTTGGCTCTCCTACAGAGAATGTGCTGTATCCTGCTTCCATTAGAGATTGGCCTGAAAAGGGAATACATAATATGTAGTAGATCTTTATCCCCTTGACGAATACGTCAAGGGATAAAGCAGTGCCTTATGTCTCGGGCACGATATTGGTTCTAGAATGCAGAGAGGGATTCAAGCACTCCCAATACGAAGACACTTACTCCCGAGGAGAATACTCTGCTTTTCACACCTGCGATATAATAAAAAACAATGAAATTCGAATAAGTATTTTTTGGTTATGTTTTCATTCGAATTTTTAGTTGAGGGTCCAAATTCAAATCTCATCACTGACCAGCAGGTTATAATGAAATTCAGTGCAATAGTATTGCCTGGCCAGGCTAGAGGTCATTATGTATCCCTAGGGCAGAATAATGACTTAGTTTAGGTTAAGCTTGCTTAGTATTGTGTGTAATATTTCATATTAGTATCGACGATGTACAAATTGTAAAACAGTCTGCCCTCTTTCCTCAAAATTGGGATATTGAGTTCTGCCTACTTAAGGTCACATGTTACTTAGGGCTTGCAAGCGCAAACATTTTTCCGACATACGTCCACAACCTCATGATGATTTTGTTAGTTATTCAAATCTAACAGTAGTACCACAAGGAGCGTTTTTTTATTGGGTAATCTTCCTAGGGCTCCTCCCACTCAGACCAGAGCGGAAGGGCGTGTCAGAGTTTTACTGACAAAAACCCACCTGTGTTCCTTCAGTTGCCTGTGCGCCAGGGCCACGGGAACTTTTTCGAACAATCCGCGATCCCGGCAGTAGTAAACAAGGGGCTAAGGGTGTTTTATGTGATTTTATCGAAGATGCCTATTGAATTATTTTCACTGGAAAATTGCAATATAAAAAGTATATTTCTTTTTACAGGTAATGTAAAGAAGAGACTTAAAATTACCATGAATAGTCCTCCAATCCCAATTTTCGTCCCAATTGTGAAAACCGATAAAAGCTAAATCTTTCCGGAATTCTCCCACCAACATCGAATCTGGATATTTTGCGAAGAGTTCCGTCAGCACTGTGGCTTCGATTTCACTGTTTATAATAGCAAGATGGCCGCCTTCAGCTGAACATGCGAGGAAGGCTCGGGAGAAATTTCGTGGCGTTGTATGAAACTTGTAGCATTTGGTAGTTCTTTTATCCAAGTTGTATTCTGAAAAGAAAATGTATTAATATTTATTATTACTTTGTTTGCGACATTACATACAACAAAGGTGTACAAGGTGCCAAATTTTAGATCAATTCGTTCAGCTGTAAGGAGTGAAGAGGTAACAGATATAATGTCTTAGTTTCTTACGCATTTATAATAATATAGTATGAATAAAAGAGAATGTGTGTAATAATATTCTGCACTCGTTCTTATTTATCAGCTGTATGGAAAAGACTGTCAGCCCATCCATCGTTGTATATTCACCTGGATTGACAGTGCCACACTCACTGACTCCTACTTGAAAACTCTCGGAGCGGTAACAGATGTAAGGGCGAGGCACATCACAGCGATGATCAGCTAATTCTCCATTACCATTAAAAGTGATACAGCTTTCTTTATTGTCCTTATTATCTGGCTCATTTTTAGCCCAAGATACTGGAATTTGAGAGAGCGGTGTACCTGTAATTTGTAAATGTGTATGAGTACCAATTTAGTCTTCTAGTACATGAGTATTAGACATAATAACAATACTAATTATTTCGCTACTAAAGTAATTATTTGCAATACACATAAGTTTTGAAGAAACCAAACGACGCTTCACTTCATGATCGTGATTTATTCTCTTTTATCCTTCTGTTTTTACAGGGAAGGACAGAATTCATTGCATGGTCAGCGATTAATTAGTTTCAATTTGGAACTACTTTGAATGTATAAGAAATACCTTTATCATGTCTATGTCAATTAAACGACAGTGAGTTAACGCTCTTTTGAAAGAGTGATGAACATAAATGTTGATAGATGGAGAGCGCGAGGAAGGCCAAAGAAAAGATGGATGGATTGTGTGAGGAATGGTAAGAAAGAAAAAGGAGTTAATGATAGTGATGATGACGGTTGTGAGGGACGAATGGAAGAAGACAACCCCCTAGTTACAGTGGTCAAGGGCGGGAAGAATATAATGATTTGATATTGTTTTGAATTATTTTCTATACCAACTCTGACTGTTTCTTTCTTACTAACATTATAATCATTAATAATTGACTAACCTTCAATTGTATAATAATCTCCTTGAGAGACAGTGGCATGAATCCCGGTAAAAAATATATATTCCGGGTTGGAGTTATCTATGATGTTTCTCATTTCAGCTTGTATTTCTGGTGTGGTTGGGGAAGCTAGAACAGCACCTGATGATAACAAAAAGGACATTACTCCTATAATTCTTGAAGGGGTAGGTAGTTCTATATATTTAGCACTTGATGACGTCAAATGTAATTGGAGGTGGAATGCTATTGAATAGTTTCTGATTGACAAACCCAAATACCCTTTTCTCAAATTTAGCAATGTACCCAAGAGCCAACGATCAGCAAACACGCTTGCGATCACCCGTTCATCTTTTTTAACCACTTTTCATGTCTCCTGGCATAAGATATTATAAATTAAGTAACTTACCTTCCAATGAACATCGCAGCCGGGCATCGAACCAAGTCGCTGGCACGACAAAGGGTTTGAACCATGCTTTCGCTTTTGAACTGTATTTGTAGTCACACCTAAATGATCCCTCTAAAATACAAGAAAAATAATTTAACAAAGTATAATATAAAAAACGGCATTGTGATCAAATTATAATCAAAATCAACCGGTTCAATTCAATCTCCCAAGCACAAATTACAACAGCTCACCAACAAAATTCAGGCAGAATAGTAACACAAAATATTCAAAACAAGACTTCATTTTGTGAAGACTGCGCGTTATTATGTTTGGTAATACAATTGTTTTAACGAGCATATTTGAAGGGATTTCAGTATTTTTCTTATCGGTGGATATAAGTATATCCTGTTCAGTCAATGGATCCCAAATATGGTAACACATTTTTTTTTTAAATTTTCCTATCCACATGTGATAAAACGTTCGATACCAGTTCGAATAAAAAATAGGAAGAATCTAACTGAAAATGTGTCGTAGATGTACAAAGATGATCCATAGAACACCGGGAAAAATAAATAGTACAAGTAAAAATTTATCTGATACTTATTCAAACAGAGATGTGTTTGAAAACCACTGACACTGACAGGAAATTAATATTAGATACTGAATTATAATCTATATTTATAACAAAAAGCTGTGCTCTTTTATGTGTTTAAATAAATCAATGATATCTGAACAAATAACGGACTTCCAGTAGTTTGTATACCATTTATTAATAATAAAATAATTATAAATCAAGGCACATACAATATGATATGCCACATTTTAATTATGATGAAGTTTGATATATTATTTCAAATTATGAAATATGTGTCAGGCAAACACTTGCAAGGAACATTGTACAAGGCTGTTTTGGCGTTGTTACTATTTTAACAAAATCTATTATTATTAGGAGAAACCATAGAATCGTGTAGTCCTTTGCGTAGAACTTTTGATAAGCTAATAGACGAAACTAAGATAAAAAAAAACTTCAAACAATTTTTTTATTTTGAACATATTTTATTTTAAATTGAGGTAATTACTAGAGGATCAGCTGCTTATTTTTCACACACCAACTTTGCTCATATGTATTTAAATATTAAAATCATGGTAGCAGAACATCTTAATCAGGAATAATCATTAATATTAAATGAGAAAAGCATTTCTTAATATTGGAAATTTAGGACCTTAGTGGCTCAATTTGTTCACTTCTTACGTAAACATTAATAAGTTAAGTAAAATCGTCATCTCACTGTACTGATAACTTTAATCATACATAATTTTTGGGCCTCTTCTTTCTTACTTTTTGACAAAAAGCGATTACTTAGATAGAATGTTGAATAAAATCATCATATTTTTCTACACCTTCAAGTAATAAAAAACTAAGAGCAAACAAAATTGCCACCAACACGCATACTGTTAGCCTGCAATATCCCACTGCTGGGCAAAGTCTCCTCCCCACGACGATCAGCTCTTTTGAGCTAGGGCTAATTTAGACAACTGGTCGTTTGTTTTATCCAGCTCATCCCGCCATCTTTTACATACAAGGGCTTCCGGGAGGCCTTCTTGCTTTGTCAGATCTCCACAATGAGGCTTTTTTCTCCCACAGCTCATTAGGCATAACTTCAGCTTTGCGGTTTATAGAGCAACATCAGAAACCTTTGTTTTGGAGGGCAGTGAGGAGTTGTGACTATAGTCTGCTTATTTGACGTCTAATACTGCGTTTCATCCCACGTTAACAAACCTTGCGTTTGGACTTTTGAATGTTTGTCAAAGATCAAGTCTAGGAGCCATAGGTTGTGTAGTTGATTTAATTAATATCAGTGTAACATCAATATTACTGATTTCGTCATGGTTGTTACTCAGTGGATGTTCCACTGTGTGACGGCTGACATGGCTTAATATTCATAAAAAATCAAGGTAATAATAAAATAAGAATACTTAAATTAAAATACCTAGTAAACATTTATTGCTAGTACTATACATTTTTTATGTTGTTCATTAATTGTATCGTGTATTTTCAGGTAAAGCATGACACGCGACTGGATAACCTGGACTCTTCTCACAGATAAATGCAACTGGACTATCACACCACAGGTCGACCAAGAGCCCCGAACGGAATATCCCGCCACAGGATTGACCTGGTGCTACATTATTTGGCTCTCCTGGAGCAAACTTGCTGTATCCTGCTTCCGTTAGAGTTTGGCCTGAAACGGGAATACATAATATGAAGCAGATTATTTGTCAAGGGGTTAAAGCAGTGCCTTATGTCAGGAGCACGATATTAGTTTCAGAATGCAGAGAGGGATTCAAGCACTCCCAATACGAAGACAATTTTACTCCCAAGGAGAATACTCTGCATTTCACACCTGCGATACAATAAAACACAATTAGATATTTAAATAAGTTTTTTGTGGTAATAGTTGTCATTCGGATTTTTAGTTCAGGGTCCAAATTCAAATGTCATCATTGACCAGCGGGTTATAGTGAAATTCAGTATAATAGTTTTGCCTAGCTAGGCTACAGGTCATTATGTATCCCTAGGGCAACATAATGACTTACTTTAGGTTAGGTATTTTTATATATATTAGTATCGACGTTGTACAAATTGTACAACGCTCTGCCCTCTTTCTTCAAAATTGGGATATCGTGTTCTATCTACTTAAGGTCACATGTAACTTAGGACTGGCAGGCGCAAAATGATTTTCCGACATTCGTCCTTGACAACCACTCCCTTACCATTTAATTTATTCATATCACCCACTACACTCCGACTGCAACTCCTCCCTTCATTTAAATGATGATGATTTTGTTAGTTACTCACATCTAACAGTCGTTTAATGACATCAATTTCTATGCACTTAGATTCCTGTGCACCGACATTTAATTAAAAAGTAATGGTTTAAAAAATAAATGGATCGTTTAGTAAACAAGGGGCTAAGGGTTTTTTACATGATTTTATCAAAGCTGCCTATTAAATTATTTTCACTGGAAAGTTGAAATAATATATTATATATTTTTTACTCATAATGTAATGCAGAGAATAAACATTACCATGAATAGTCCTCCAATCCCAATTTTCGCCCCAATCGTGAAAACCGATAAAAGCTACATCTTTGCGGAAACTTCCCACAAACATCGAATTTGGATATTTTGCGTAGAGTTCCGATAGCACTGTGGCTTCAATTTCACTGTTTAAAATAGCAAGATGGCCGCCTTCAGCTGAACATGCGAGGAAGGCTCGGGAGAAATTTCGTGGCGTTGTATGAAACTTGTAGCATTTGTTAGTTCTTTTATCCATGTTGTATTCTGAAAAGAAAATTTTATATATTATTATTTTGTTTGCGACTTTGCAAAATGCAAAGGTGTAACAGGTAACAAATTGTATACCAATCCGTTCAGATGTTAAAGACTGAAGAGGTAACAGACATAATCTTAGTTACTTTCGCATTTATAATATTATAGTATGAATAAAAGAGAATATGTTTAATAATATTCTGCACTCGTTCTTATTTATCAGCTGTATGGAAATGACTGTGAGCCCATCCCTCGTAGTATATTCACCTGGATCGACAGTGCCGCACTCACTGACTCCTATTTGAAAGCTCTCGGAGCGGTAACAGATGTAAGGGCGAGGCACATCACAGCGATGATCTGCTAATTCTCCATTACCATTAAAAGTGATACAACTTTCTTTATTGTCCTTATTATCTGGCTCATTTTTACCCCAAGATACTGGAATTTGAGAGAGCGGTGTACCTGCAATTTGTAAATCTGTATGAGTTTTAATTAAGTCTTCTTAACACAACGTATTACTTGACATAATTATTAGGTATGTTTAATTTAACTTTTCCATTTCAATAAAATTATAATACGAATTATTCCGATTAATTTTATTTTTTATTTGCAATACACAATAAGTTTTGAGGAAACAAAAAGACGCTTCACCTCATCCTCTTGTTTTAATCTCTTTTATCCTTTTGTTTTTACAAGGAAGGAAAGAACTCATTGCATGGCCAGTGATTTATTAGTTTCAGTTTTGAATTTCTTTGAATGTGCTAGGTACAAGAAGCAGCTTTATCTTTTCTGTGTCAAATAAGCGACAGTAATTTAACGTTATTTTAAAGAGTGTTGATAGATGGAGAGGGAGAGGAAGGCTAAATAATGGATGGATGGATTGTGTGAGGAATGGTATTAAAGAAAAGGTAGTTAATGATAGTGATAATGACGGTTGTGAGGGGAGAATAGAAGAAGAAAACCCCCTAGTTACAGTGGTCAAGGGCGGGAAGAATATAATGTTTTGATATTGTTTTGGATTATTTTCTATATTAACTCCGTTTTTTTTTTTTCTGTAAGTAGTTTTATACAAACACTTTTACACGTCAATCATATTGCTCAATACACAGGGTAGTTAAAAAGTCTTGACCACTAACCTGAATTATCCAAGCCACATCACCGGATTACGGTTTCCGGAAATAGTACAGCAATTCAGCACTCACGTGAGAAAAAATGTGTCGGTGATAATAAGTAATTAATTGCACGGCAATTTATGTAAGTTTTTAAAAGCATTCAGTTTTATGTTTATAACAGTATGCAAATTGACCACACCAGACAGCAATCCATCGCGAACAGGGATGAAGCGTCCGTTATAATGGACTGCGCGGGCCCACGGGGCAGGGCATACATCACGCCACCATACCGCCCATCGATTTCCAAATGTGGGTAGGAAAACAGACGAATGGACAAGAAAAAATAAACTAACCTATGTTTTTATGAGCAAAGATCGAACACTTAGTAACATAATTGACTAACCTTCAATTGTATAATAATCTCCTTGAGATACAGTGGCATGAATGCCGGTAAAAAATATATATTCCGGATTGGAGTTATTTATGATGTTTATCATTTCAGCTTGTATTTCTGGTGAGGTTGGAGAAGCTAGAACAGCACCTGATGATAACAAAGAAAACATTATGCCAATAATTTTTGAAGGCGTAGGCAGTTATGTACCTATACTTGGCACTTGTTAACGTCAAATAGACACAACTTTGAGAAAGAAGCCGACAGAAGGATCCAGCTGCGTTGGGCAGCGTTTGGAAAACTTCGTCAAGTCTTCTCATCGCCAATCCCGCAATGTTTGAAGACTAAGGTTTTCAACCAGTACGTCCTGCCCGTTATAACATACGGTGCCGGTACGTGGACACTGACAGTCGGGCTGGTCCACATATTTAAGGTCGCTCATCGCGCTATGGAGCGGGCTATGCTCGGGGTTTCTTTGAAGGAAACGAATTTATCCTAAAAAGAACCGGAGTTACCGAAATAACTTGCAGAGTAAAAAAACTGAAGTGGCAGAGGACTGGCCATCAAGCAGACGAGTCCTGGAGTGGTTACCGCGTATCGGCAAGCGTAGTGTGGGACGCCCCCCAGCTAGATGGGCCGACCACCTTAAAAACTGGCTGGGACAGACTAGATGCGGAAGGCGGAAGACAGGGTGTTGTGGCGCATCCTGGGAGAGGCCTATGTCCAGCAGTGGACTGCGGTAGGCTGAGTTGATGGAACGTCGAATGTAATTATTGAAGGTGGGACGGCTATTAAATTTCTGATACACAAACACAAAAACCCTTTGCTCGAAATTAGTAATGTACCCAAGACCCAACGATCAGCAATCACGCTTGCGATCACTCGGTCAACCTTTTTACCCACTTTTCATGTCTCATGGCTTAGGACGTTATAAATTAAGTAACTTACCTTCCAGTGAACATCGCAGCCGGGCATCGAACCAAGTCGCTGGTACAACAAAGGGTTTGAACCACGCTTTCGCTTTTGAACAGTATTTGTAGTCACACCTGAATAATCCCTCTAAAATACAAGCAAAGTAAAATATAAAAAACGGCATTCTGATCAAATTATAATCAAAATCAACCGGTTCGATTCAATCTCCCAAGCAAAAATTACAACAGCTCACCAACAAAATTCAGGCAGAATAGTAACACAAAATATTTAAAACAAGACTTCATTTTGTAAGGACTGAAATGCAAATTATGGCGATTTCATTATTTCAACTATTATTTATAGGCACTGCCAAATTGATAATTGAGTCATCATAATGTCTGCGAATTTGATTATTGGAGGACATGACACTTTGAGTCAGTGGTTCCCAAGTGTTATTAATGAAAAAATATACAATATGGAGAGACAAAACGACAATACATGAAAACACTGACAAGCCTTATGCATAGGAGTATTTTGAGAGAAATTGAAAACGAAATTGAAACGAAGAAATTCAAAACGTGAAAAAAAAAGATAAGTAGCAGTGATGGGCCAAACATAACAACAAGGCCTTTTTTTAATATGGGTTTTACCAATCTTTGACAAAGTATTATAAAAAAAACCCTTTAATTCAGACATTGACATCCAATGAATGTTAGTACAGTAAAACTTATGAAACTAGTGTTAGTACTTAAAAATTATAATTACTTATTTTCTAATGTGGATACTAACCCAGTGCTGGACGTAACGCGTGTAAATATAATTAGCCAGGACGCTGTTCGTGCTGATGCGCAACCCGCCGAGCGCCTTGGCACGCGGCGCATCATTTGCGGAGTACAGCGTGGGAGCCGCCAACGAAATTATAGTGATTAAAATATTCGATGTATTTGATTGATTTTTTGTATACAGACTAAGAGGGAATGTCATAAACATACGGGACGTACTATCGGATTAAACGTGTACCTATGTCCTAACTCAGGTCATGGTCTATCTATGTGCCAAATTTCATCCCAATCCATTTAGCTGTTAAGGAGTGAAGGGGTAACAGACAGAATGTCTCAGTTACTTTCGCATTTATAATATTATAGTATGGATATTACATATACATATTATACTCGTAGTAACATCATTGTCAATCTAGTACGATTATATGATTTGTGTCACCATATGTTAAGGCGTAGTTTCAATAGAAATCTGAATGTTATTAAATTTAATGATGTCTACAAAAGATCTTCCAAGGCTATTACATAATTGTTTTTAGCAGCTAAACCCAAGACTTGAAGTTTTTAAGTCATCCAAGATCAGAACAATATCATCAGCTTAAAGTATGTTCTAAGTCAGTTCTTTTTTTCTAGGTTCTAAGTTCTAAGTCAGTTCTAAGCCAGTTCTTTAGTATTGTTCGTCGAGTGGTTGAGCTCCTTAAGTTATGAGTTGAGCTACAGGATTGCTGAAAAATGCGTGCACTGACTAGACAGGATCCGCTCAAATCTGCTTATTTCTCTCCACAAAATACCTGACTCTGAGTTTGTTTTGGCGTTTCTTCTTAGAGTAGTTGGATAGGAAACACCGACTTCATCTTCCTTTTAAATAAAATTGACGTTTAAAAGTGATTCTATAGACCTACATGCAGAAATAACCACCCAAAAATCATTAGTCAATTTTCATTGGGCTGATTATGGAGCCTTGACGCACCCCGACTTCAATTTCAAACATTTCACCTCTGGTTGCAGGACTTTAAGTAACTACTTTTTAAGATCCGCAGACAGAGATAAAATGTTGTAAGTTTTAAAATCGAGTATTTGAGAACCACTGCCACATGAATCACCATTAGGTACTGAAAATAAATGCTTTTGCTTTAATTAAAACAAAGGCTTTTGTTATTGTTATTGCTTTTATTAATGACCAAATGCGGTTTTACTCAGATAATTATATTTACAATACATTATTATTATATATTATAATACAATAAATTATTCTCGAATAAAAATTATTTATGATATGGATGTTTATACTTAAGAACTATAAATGTAAACATCCTTATCATAAATAAAAAAAATTGTAGGTTTCTTTTAAGACGACTCACGACTTTTTCCTTCATCAATGTCAGTTATGTCCAAGACAAAAAAAACTCAGAAAATTGAAACATAAGTCTTAAAATTGAAGCATACGAACAAACATAGACAGGCATATGTATATTCGTTTCAAGGTACAGCAGTGACCAGTAGAGCGCACGTCACTGGGAGCACTGAGCTTGGGCTGGCCTGACATAGTACGAAGTTTTAATAGAATAAGAGGCCAGCTTAAACTGGTTTAATAATCTAACAAAGACTTATGTATTTACAGAATTATAATTATTAAAATCATTAATACAACCCTCTCAGTTCATATTACCCTATAGATTTATACTTGAAAATGAAAATGAAAGTTGTTTATTTGTCCCAAAACTGTTACAAATATTATAAATGAGACATCCCCAGTAAGTAATTGATAAATACTTGTGTTGGGGCTATCTCGCTCTTTCCCTTAGTTAATAACCTTAGACGAGTGTTTACTTATACAAAAGGTGACAAAAAAATTAAGAAAAAAGTAAGTTTATTATTATTAAAAGATAACAGTAAATGACTTATAAACTAGTTTGCAGCTCTTTTGTTGTATTGATGATTTTAATTGTTATAGTTCTGTGAATAACTGCTTGTCGGTCGCGAATCATATTTTATTCAACATACAACCTGACACACCTGCAAATTGCAAAAAAAACGTAAGAAAAAGGATTCGAATATTTGTATAAGGAAGCTGGCATATCCTTCCGCCGCCATTTTGTTTTTTTTACAAAGTTTCCGCGCACGTTTAATGTAGTTTAAATGGGTACCGGGCACTTAAACAAATAACAAAAAAATTTATCAAGTAACATTGTATCCTAAACTGTCACGTTCCTGATTTATTTGGAGGTAAACATCACCGTATGAGAACTATAAAAATCGTAAAAAACAGTAATTGTGGGAGAATAATTTACTAAAAATAATATAACTTTAATAAGAAATATATAAGTACAAGATAACATCTACGCGCACCTTTAAGGTTCCCACAAACAGGTGTGACACGACAGCATGACACAAAAGCAAGGCCCGTCGCGCGACACGTGGTGCCCTTGAATCGCGCTGTCGCGTCGCGTCTGTGTGAACGAGCCTATAAAACTGAGAAAGAAGCAAAAAGTTGACGAGTTCATTGACTTGGTAGCAGCAGACACTATTGAAGACGTGCCGGATTTAGCGATAGACGAAGATTATTATATATTGTAAATATTATATTTTGTTATATACAACAGAATATTCTAAAGGTTGAGATAAACCTCATCACAATGAAATCTTGCTTATTACACACACACCTGTGTTCTAAAGGATACAACGTACCCTGAATGTATTGCAGATTTACATGTCTGAATAAATAGTAGCAGCTGTTTTAATTAACTTTACATTGGTACAATGTCTTGTGAAGTCAGGGAAACAAACAAATTAATTTCCGTGATGGTACGATCCTACTAATATAAAAAATGTGAATCTTTGTATGTTGTTACTCAATCATGCAAACACGGCTGAACGGATTTAGATGAAACTGGCACATAGATTAATTTATTTATTTAAAAAAGGTACACCAACAGCTTGTGTATACAAAATATCACATAACAAAAGGTAAAAACCATGGGCTTATACAGTTGCCAATAACAGGTGAACCAACATTCTCAAATACAGTGATAACCTAAGGTATAAACAAAAAGTAAAAAAAAATAAACACTTTAAGTGACACAGTTAGTTTATAACCTGTACACACCACACACACACCCACCCGCCGTGCCGCCGTGTACACGTGTGTACACGGCTCTTGGGATGGTATCCGATCTCCACGTAGGCAAAGCTAGTAAAGAATAAATGTGGTCCAGTAAAAAGGCAAAACAATCAACGAAGATCAATCTAGCTGCTATCAGTTTACTTGGCGCCATTTTGTCTGTTCGGCTCCGACAAAAAATTAGTAAATCCATCTCCAATAAAAAAAAAAATTGTCGAATTCGGACTACTCTGTAGTAAGTTAGGCCAAAAAACCAATATAGACGTCGTTGACTTGAAAACCTCTTACTTTCTTTGTGGGTAAAAAAATCTGTAAGTATTTTAATATCAATTAAAATGTATAGGAAGAAAGAACAACAACACGTGAGTTTACCAGCGCTGCGACTCTTGTTTTTTTAAATGTCGCAGCATCATGCTGAGATAGGGGCCTTTTGGCCTCGTACAGGACTTTCTGTTGTTATTTTCATTTTAACTTTGTTGATTTTTATATTTTTGTTTTTATGAGTGTGTTTGGTTTAGTTTCTGATAATCCTGTGCGTGTCATAATAAATACTTTTTCTTTCTTTCTTTTCTTTCTTTTATTTCTTTTCTTTCTTTATTTTCTTTCTTTTCTTTATTGTCTTTCTTTCTTTCTTTAATTTCAAAATAGATAGTTTATAGGAAAAAGCCTTAATAATTCGCAATATAAGTCACTGATTGTAGCTACTTTAAATATAATTGTTAAAATCTTATTTATCTATATGAAGGTAAATTATCAAGCAAATGAAAAAAAAATATTAATCGTCTCTAGATTAACTGTCACGCACCATCGTGCCATCGACACGAGGAAGATGAATTTTCATCGATATAATTATACAGTCCGTTCACAGTTATTTTACCTCTGAGTTTGCATCACTGTCAAAATCACAGTGATCTTTATTCACGTCGTAATAAGGTTGCTGTTGGGTTGTTGCCATTAACAAGGCTGTCAAATTCACAACGATCTTTATGATCGTTACAATAAGGTTGCTATTGGGTTGCTGCTGTCAAAGGTAAAATAACTGTAAATGGAATGTAGTGTTAGAGCACTGGTTAAAATAAGTCCACGTTTCAATGATAATTTGTTTATTTTACTGCAAAGTACAACCTCACTTCTACTTAACTCAAATAACACAACAAGAGATAGTTCAACCTTTTAACTAGAAGAAGCGAACAAGATTACTCGCTAACACGATTCGATATATTTTTCAAGAATCTCTAACAATCAAAAAAATTAAGGTAACATAAAAAATAAGCATACAAAAAAAATACTTTTTCGCATCGATATTTAAAAAAAAATCTTTTTTGAACGGAAACGTTAACAGCTGAATTAATTATGGAATCATCTTTTCTTTATCTATTTACAATAATTTTACTAGTGTAAATATACATACAGTTCTACATAAATATTACCAGTTGAATAAATTTTATTGTAACAGCGTATAAAGTACCTACCTAATTTTTAACCGACGAAAAAAAAAGGAGGAGGTTCTCAAGTCGACCCGTTTTTTTTTTTTTTTTTTTATGTTTGGCCACGCATAACTTTTTACAGAGTAGTCCGATTTTGATGATTATTTTTTTAATGGAAAGAGTATACCCCAAAGTTGTTCCCATTTGAAATTTAAAAACGAAATCCACCCCTGAGGGTAGAAAAATAGGGGTTAAATGATTTTTCACCTACAGAATGTTCCCTTGTGATCCGATTCTGTTGAAACTTGGCACATATACGTAGTTCTAATGATGCTTCAACAAAAAAGTGACCTGAAGATCATCTGATGATGGAGACCGAAGACAGTCGAGAGGGCTCCTCGACAGCTGACAGCAGTTAGATCGTGTTTGGGCTTATTTCATTCATCTTGATGAGAACTTTAAGCCTAGCTGGAGTATGACTGTCATAGAGGGTGTGATGTTGGGTACGGAAGGCAGTCGAAGGAAGTTCTAAATATTAGCAGTGAGAGCATACTCAAAACATTCAAAAGCTTATAAATTAATAAAGATAATATTTATTACAGCTATAAACAGCAAATCCTTAACTTCTGGCATATTCCCTATAAAATGGAAAGTGGCAAAGATGGTGACTATACATAAATGGGATAACAATTTCAACATAAAAACTATAGGCCCAAATCAATTTTGAGAGGGAAGCCGATAATAGGATTCAGCTGGGATGGGCAGCATTTGGTAAACTTCATCAGTTGTTCTCGTCGTCTATACCGCAGTGCCTAAAGACGACAGTCTTCAACGCGTGTGTCCTACTGGTTACGACTTACGGAGTAGAAGACTCAAAATTTGTAATTTACATTAATTTAAGAGCTTAGTTAGACTGAAAGATTTATTTTTTGCTTTTCAGTTTCTTTTTTTGCCGGTTTAATTTTTTGTAAAAAAGTTTTTTATATCTATTACAAATCGACATAATTTTTTAAAAGAAACCAGATTTTTTATATTATGATATTATTTGGCAGTAACCGTTTTAACAGTAGGTAGGACTTATAAGGATCTATTTTTGCGTCACCAAAATCGCTTCCATCTTGTTTATTCAATAGATTTCACAAAGCAATTGCACAAAGGTTTACCAACAGCGCCTCCCTGTCAACCTCATTCGAGCGCCAAATGTTGTGGCAGTGTATAGCGTTGCAAGGTTCTTTTGACACGTGCCCAAAATGGGAACTAATGCCGCCATTTGGAACCCTTATAGCATCACTTCAATATCCGTCCGTCCGTCCGGCTGTCAGTCTGTCAAGACCCTTTTTCTCAGGAACGCGTGAAGGTCTCAAGTTTAAATTAATATCAAATACGTCGGTGTACTTTCCCTTGTAGCTCTAAAAAAACAACGAGCTTTCCCAAAGCGAACCCTCTAAGTTCGATAATCCTATTGATTGATATTTTATGAAACGGTCATTCAATAGGATTATATGAACTTAGAGGGTTGTATTGATGAATTTAATGATTAAAATACTGTAAATACATAGTTGTTATGGTCGCGAATCATATTTTGTTCAATATCCTGCAACCTGCCACTAACCTGGAAATAGCAAAAAACTTAAGAAATTTTTAATTTCTCGGGAAACTGGCGTTTCCTCCTTACTAGCTCTGCGTCTGAATTCTGATTACATTTTACATATATCCATAATCTAACTTCTAAACCTAATAATTCCGCCTACATTTCATTTATGTCAACGTTCAAATCTCCTGACGCGAGATACGTCCTATACTTTTGTTAAACTGGTGTTTATTATCCTAAGGCCCGTCGTCCACGTGGCTACTGAAAAGTAACCAGCTGCAAACTCAAATCACGAATGAGTAGCCAAAATACCACAGCTATTATTTCAATGTCGGTCCGTATACGATGCATTCAATCACAAACTATTTAATAATCATAATCTTATTCATTTATTTGCAATAGGTATTGATAGAAGATAAATGATTTTATATCTGTAAGTAGATTTGTGCAAACACTATTACACGCCAATCATATTTTTTTAAACTAGATGAGGTAAGCGTTTCCTATCTGACTACTCTAAGAAGAAAGGCCCAAACGAACTCACAGAACACAGTCTCTTTTAAAGTCCAAACATAACCTTGGTCAGATGTGAAGACCATGTAGATTGGTGTCTGAAATGGTCTTTTGAGGATAGAACTACACACATGGAGTGGACCTGTCCAGTCAGTGCACGCATTTGTCAGTTATCGTGCAGCTCAACTCAGAACTTAAGGAGCTCAACGATCCGACGAACAATACCAAAAAAAGGTCAATTGGGTAGACCGCATATGCTACTTAAACTGCCAGAACATGATTAAAACTGAAACAATGACCCACATAGTCCGCACATTCAAAATAACTATAATAATATGATACTTTTACACTAAATATTCATGTTTAAAAAAGTTAGCAAAATACAAGTAAAAATCAACGTTTATGTACTGTATAAATTGATTGGAGCAGCTCAATCCCAAGCCTTCTTGTCCTCAATATAGTCTTTCACAGTATAATAGGCTTTGTGGTATAGTTTCCGCTTTAATACACTCGAGAGCAATGAATCCGGGTCACTTAAAGAATGTTAAAAATCTCGGAAACTAAAAATGATAGGTTAATGCAATAAATTGTATTTAATAGACAATGTAATACTCCTTAAATGAAAGTAAAAAAAATATGAGTCACCATACATTTTATTAACACAAAATTACATAAAGAAAAAAACTGCTGATCTCTCCTTAAAACAAAAATAGGAAACATGAAATTTTTGAACTTTATTACGATTTTCTTGAATTTTAATACTTCGTATTGCCTCCTCGTGCTTCCATTACTGCGTTTACGCGGTTTGGCATGCTGTACACCAAGTTCCTTATACGATTTTGGGGAATATTCTCCCATTCCTCTGTGAGAGCAATTTTGAGCTCACGAAGCGTGATTGGGGGAGGGTTTCGTTGTTTTACGCATCTGCCTAGCTCGTCCCAAGCATGCTCGATCGGGTTGATATCCGGGCTGCGCGCTGGCCACTCCATACGAGTAATGTTCATCTCTTGAAGGTAGTCATTCACAATCCTACCTGTATGAGGTCGGGCATTGTCATGCATAAATATAGCATCCTCACCTAAATTGACCATAAATGGACCAACGTGATCATTGAGGATTTCTTCCACATATCTTACGCTAGTTAAAGAGCCGTTTTCTATGATCACCAGCTCTGTGCGACTTTCAGAAGAAATTCCGGCCCACACAAGTACAGACCCACCACCGTAGGCTACTTTTTCTTCGATGCATGCTTGCTTGAATCTTTCCCCTGGTCTTCGATACACTCTGTGTCTTCCATCGTGCTTGTAGAGCATAAATTTTGATTCGTCGGAGAACATAACTTTTGACCAATCTTCAATACTCCAATTTACGTGGCTCTGGGCATATCTTAGTCTTGAAATACGATGCCCACGCTCCAGTTTAGGGCCGTTTGCAGGTCTAAGGGGTTTTAAGTTAGATTCAGCAAGCCGACGTCTTACTGTCCATGCACTTGGGTTACTTCCTCCGAGGCGTCGAAACTGATTTGTGAGTTCAGTTCCTGTGAGAAAGCGATTTCGAAGCATGGTGTTCACCAAGTATCGGTCTTCTCGTGCTGTGGTACACCTGGTTCTGCCCGTTCCTGGTCTGCGTAGGTTAGAACCAGTTTCTTCGTAACGTCGGAGAACTCTTTGTACTGTTGACAGCGACACACCGACAGTCCTGGCTGTATCGCGCTGACTCCGGCCGGTTTCCAGCATTGTAAGTATTCTGGTGCATTCTTCAGGCGTAAGCGACATAATTTCAGCTTGAATAATGAATATAGAGCACTATCAACATGGTTTATGTACCCACATAAATGACAGATTACAAACAAAAGCAAAACCAAATGCTGTAATTTCGTAGTTCCATCTTCGAAAGTGGCCCTTTTTCAAATTTGTTTTTTTTATGATATAACTTTACAATAACTAAGAAGTTTTAATACCTTCATTTAAGGAGTATTACACTGTCTATTAAATACAATTTATTGCATTAACCTAGCATTTTTAGTTTCCGAGATTTTTAGGATTCTTTAAGTGACCCGGATTCATTGCTCTCGAGTGTATTTGAATTTATTAAGGCTTAGATCTTGAATGTGCCTAGGAAGTTTATTAAAAATACGTATCTATACATTGGCATCTAAATGCCTGGTTGTAGAAACAACAAAATTGTGTTTGTTCCTAGTATTAATAGACTATGACTTACTTCAAATCCAATAACGAATATTGGTACGTAAGTCCGTTGTGCGATGTGCGGTGTGTGATAAGAGTTTGTAACTCGTTATTTTTCAGTAGCGTCGTGGAAGATAGGCGTGAAACAATTTTGCGTGGCCCAAAATATCCGGGCAGGATATAGGACATAGATTTTATGTCAGTTGTAAACAAAGGACATCTGTCATTCCGAGCGACAGATAGACGATATCAGGAGGAATACATACATACGTCTTTTTATAGTTTTACATGGAAGCCTTTGTTTCTTTTTCTTCTTCTATCTTAGAAATAGGCAAATGTTAAGAAATAAGGCTTTTATCTGTTTATATCATTGAATACTGTGTACTGTGTTATATTTTGTTATTGATGTTGTAAGCTAGACTATTGGACTTTCCATAACTATTCCCGTCTACAAAACATGGTTTATCCTACCTATCCTTCAGGTCTCAGGTTTCAGGCTTAAAACATGGAACCATTTTTGGAATTCGAGCCTTATTCCGACAACGGTAAAGTTTTTAATACAAAACTGATGACTTATGCCACATTAAGTTGCCAGTTTTATATTAATAACTGTATTTAAATTAAGTACGTTACGTTCTTATGACAAAAACTGGCTCGATAGTTTAGAACCATGTCAAAAGAACAATCTTGTAATAAGACAGCTTTGGCCCATATAGTTTCATTATCTTCCTGTCTTTTTCCATGATATTTTGGGTCAGCGCAATACGTTTTTGTTCTGTTACCGTTAGAATACGGGAGACGTTAATATGCGCATAAACCAAGTAATCTGCAAATTAGCGGGTACGATCCGTTAAAGTGTTACTTAAAGTTGCTGAGACTTTACCCAGTTAATCTGCATAATAATGGATTCTACGCCATTAAATTGCGGAAGACATTGAGCGAAACATTTTTGTCTCGTTTTCACTAAAACGTAATTCTGTATTTTTTCTTATGTGCAATATGTGTCTGTGTGTGTTTTTCTTGTGTGTGTGTGCTGTGAGAATAATTAGGATTGATTCTATTGCAATTTCATTACTTTACGTAACTTTAAGCTTGTTACTGTCGGACTGTTTTTACTTGTTTTTGTTGATTTTATTGAAGTAATGTTCGTTTAGATAATTGCCTAATTTGATCGGTTATTTCAGTGGAGTAACATACGAGTTAATTTTTAACCGACTTCACAAAAAGGAGGAGGTTCTCAATTCGTCTGTATGTTTTTTTTTTTTTTTTTTTTTTTTTTTTTTTTATGTGTGTTAGCTCATAACTTTTTTCTGGGTGAACCGATTTGGATGATTCTTTTTTTATTTGATAGGTGGTGCTTCACATGTGGTCCCATTTAAATTTGATCAAGGTCTGACCAGTAGTTTTTGAGTTATCCTTAATACTGCAGATTTTTTCCACTTAGTTTATATGGATGATGTGTTAATAATTTCCTGTCACTGTTATTTACATACCAAGTAGTGGTATACGAATTTGTGTGGGGTAGGTACCGCAACTAAAAAGGGAAAAATAAAAACTTTTTTACAAAAAAACAACCGACTTCCAAAAAAAACACTAAAAGACGTGAAAAATAACTTTTATTTCGGAAGTCGGTGGCCAAACACGAAAATATAAAACCAAAGGCACCGACTTCCGAAATAAAAGTTATTTTTCACGTCTTTTAGTGTTTTTTTTGGAAGTCGGTTGTTTTTTTGTAAAAAAGTTTTTATTTTTTTATTACAAAGTACTGTATTTTTTTTTGTTTACTTTGTTTATGCGTTTAACAAATTAAATTAATAATTACAATGAATTCGAATGTTTTATTCAAGCAAAGTACCTGTTTTATTAACTTAACCGTATGCTTGATCGTTAGTCTGCAGATTATCTAGCTAATGTAAGAACTTAAAAAAAAAAACACTTTAACGGAATCAACCAGACAATCTGCAAATTAACAAGTTAATTTGAACTTAACTGATCTAAGTACATTAGCGGTAACGGCTCCATCAAGCAGGCGCGACACGCGACGCGATTCGCACGCGACTCAAAGACATCGCTCGTCGCGCGACAGGCGGTGCCTTTGTGTCACGTCGCGTGTCGCGCCTGTTTGTAGGAGCCTTAACATTATACATAATCATCATTCTTTTGTATAGTACGAAATAAAAATATATGGTCGGGCTTCGATTTCTCCACCTCTAAAAGTTCCCAAGTTATCAAAGCTGTATTTTATGATACACGTCTTTACCTCTATAAAGGGTATAAAATACCAGCTTACTTCCCAATTACTATTTAATAGATTGCAAATTTTGATGCCACGCGCCTTTGTTTGGAGAAAATATTATGTTACCTTTCATACACAAGGAAATTTAATTTTCTAAGGATATTGTATTTAAGCCAAAGCAGATAAAATCTGTAATGTATTTACAATTTGAACACAGCGCTTAGGTGTAGTCGTAGTGTATCTTTCAAAATGTATCCAACACCTGAATTTTCAAAAGTAGGTACGTACTACATGGAATTAATGAAAAAGAAAACCGAAAAATATAAAAACTTGTATAACGTAAGCCTGTGGGCCTAACATGAACGAGTGGAGTAAACGTCACGTACATTCGAACGAATTTAAAATTGAAATAATCGTTTTGCATAGAAAATTTACCTACGGTAATTTACATCATTACAATTACGCGTAACCGCTCGACTGAGGTTGTAAACATGCAAAATGTCAGCAAAGATTTAAACTTTCTAGTCTTATTAATTCGCTACGATTTGAATAGAAATGTTTTCGTTCTGAGAATTTATTTTTCTTTGTAAGTTGTTTGAGTTTTCTTTTTGCATGTTGGTAGCAATTGTTGCATGCCGTGTCGACGTTCCTTAGCTGCATGTTAATATTGGTGTTAAATTATTTTATTTCTGTTAGTAGGTTTGTATAAACACTATTACACGTCAATCATAACTTTAAAACTAGATGAGGTCGGCATTTGCTACCTACCTGACTACTCTGAGAACAACGGTCGGAACTAACTCAGAGTCTCTATTAAAGTCCAGACATAATCTTGGTCAGATCATGTGAAGACCATGAAGATTGGTAACTGGAATGGTATTTTGAGAAAAGAACCACACAGATTGAGTGGACCTGTCCAGTTAGTGCACGCATTTGACAGTAATCGTGCAGCTCAACTCAGAACTTAAGGCGCTCAACGATTCGACGAACAATACCAAAGAAAGGACATTTGGATAGGTCGTATAAATTACTCAAACTGCCAGATTATGATTAAAACAAACAGGAAAAAAATAAAGCCACAGACCCACAATAGTCCTCACATTTACATGAAATGATCTTCAGGCCCTTGGGCTGCAGTAGGAAAATACAGGCTGGTTAGAACAGAAATGATCCATCGTTTCCCCAGCTTCCGCCATCACCAGCAGCCACCAAGGCGTCTCCGTGCTGAGTCCGTTACCAAAGATTATGTGCGTAACGATAATTAGGATGAAAGAAAAAATGAACATAATTATAAACACTGTAAGTAATTCGTTTATTTGAGTTGTAGCATTTATGTCTTAACACTTTCATAGTCCGCGTAGGAGACACAAAGTTACCAATCGCCATATACTATACACACCTTTAGAATTGAAGTGGCGTAATCCAAAATTATAGTTTTTTTGTAAACGCCAAAAATGTAATTGAAGAACTGTCCATTTTTTAGGTTTTCGATTATCCTCCTATCCTATCCTTTTCTGGACTTAAATAGTTTGTTTATTATTTAATAAACTGATAGAATACATGTTTATAAGTCGTTAAATGTACAAAAGGCAATTTCTTAAAATTTTGAGTTAAGCCACTTCAATTCTAAAGGTGCTATGGTACACTAGATTGCTAATAGGTTGAGCTACATTGTGTTAAAAATATGTAGTATGTGCCCATCACATAACAGTTTCCCAAAAACAGCAATATAGCCATATTTAGGCAATTTTCATTACGTAAACTTTGAACATGCTAATTATACAGATTGTGATGATAAATCACGTCAAAAAGAAACGCGACAATATTAAATAGCTACAACTGCTACAAGGTTGTTTTGGCGCGTGGCCAAAATTAGAACTATCGCAGCCATCTTGCTTTTTGAATACATTTCAAGTGATATTTCACAAAACAATAGCGCAAATATTCAGCAATAGCGCTCCCCCGTCAACGTCTTAAAAAAGATTTTTGTAGCAATGGGTATACTTATTTCAATCTACGTTATATTTTTCCCTGTCTTGATAACATTGCATCGCCTCATACGAACACATATTCCATTATTAAAGTGTGCTAACTCATTCTACATAACAACTTAGGGAGCGAAATGGTTCTAGATGTCGTAGCTTCTATACCAAAGGAACTCGCCATCGTATTTTACGAGTACCATCAAAGTGGTATCTTTAGTATACAATCTTTGGTAACATTTTTGTGGAGAAACCAGCTTGTCTTGCTAGGAGATATAAAAAAAGCGATATTTTGGGGACCTTTTTCCATAGATAGTAATGAAATTTATTTATGTTAGTATACTTAAAAATGATGTTGGTAACAAAATGAAATGATGTTTATTTCTGTAAGTACATCTTTTAAGACACTTTTACATATCAATGTTTTGGTCACTATTTAAAAACTCAACGGTGCCGGCATTTCCCAGCTGACTGATCCCTGAGAAGAAACAAACTCAGAGGTCATTGTAACAAGTCCAAACGTTATATTATTAAGATTTTATGTGAGTCTAACACCGCAGGGCCATGTCTGGAAGGGCCGATTCCAACAGACGACATGCATGCATCAGATATGGTGTAGCTCAACCCTATTTTATGGAGCTCAACGACCGTCAAACGACGCTATCAGATCTGCAGGACATTAGCGTGGGCCACATAAAAAATACTTAAAATCGCCAGACAGTTATAAAATCATGTATTCTATCTAGCCTGAGCTTCAAACTTGGCTTCAAGACAGGCAAAATGCTGGTGTCCACAACTACACTGGATCATTGTGTCAACCATTATTGTCATGTCCTAATTCTTTCATTTTGGGATTGAAAATCAAATGCAGGGTTTATTCAATACCCACCATGACCCATGGTTAACCAGTCACTGAAATAAGGAAATTCTTGCCTATTTAATATTTTATTTATTCTATGTGTACAACAAGGTGGGGCAGAAGTAATCACACGATATATTTTTTTGCAATGAAAATTTTTGTTCTATTTGTGGATTATGTTTATTTGACGAATTAGAATTATTTCCATCAAGTCGTGAAAATGATATCGGTCAAGTGGCCGCCGTCGAAATTGATGACCATACGTCCATACTCGTTTTATGGCATTTTCCATCACTTGTGTCAGAACTTCCGCCGATAGGTTCTCGCATTTCTGTCGGATATTCTCTTTAAGGCCTTCAAAAGTCTGAGGCTTGTTTACATAAACCCAGGACTTCAAGTAACCCCACAAAAAAAAGTCTGGAGCGGTCAAATCGGATGATCTGATCGGCCAGTGCAAATCGCCAAAGTGAGAGATTAGACGACCCTGAAATGCTTATTATTACATTTTATTCCGCGTTCTTGTGGGTATAGCGATCCATGGTTTTGCATCACCACGTGTATTCTGCATCTGTTTACTTCACAAAATGTCAAAACAGAATTGACATTTGCCGCCATTTGCAAAAGTTATAGCGCATTCCAATAGGGTGCTTACTTTTGCCTCACCTGTTATTGTACATCTATTTATTTCTTTTAAAAGATAAAAAAGATAAAAGATAATTTATTTGTCAAACATGGGTACACATACAAATCAAGCATGCAAGATCTTAAATATATATAAAAAGTCCGTACATGTTTTGCCTGATGAGGCGTACAAGTTTTTTATTTATTTTAACAAACACACATTTTTATAAACCAAAGACTGGCTATTGGGTCACTAACATTCATTATAAAATTTTATGAGCATAATAATAATATAAAGTTCAATCATGTCAAAAGGTATCTGTCAAAAAGTTATTTATACTATAGTAACACTTGTCTGTTAATAGATTTCGAATCTTATTTTTAAATCGATTTGTTGTCATAGCTCTATAAGACTGTGGTATTTTGTTGTATATTTTCGGGGCCATACAAAAAAAGCTTTTCCCCACGAGGGCATTTTATATTAAAATGCTTATGTCCTACCCCCTTTTTTTTTGCTTATAACCCGTCGTCGGGATTGGGCGTCGTCACCGACGCAGGTCTGACTGATTGGCCGGAAAAGGCAGTAGACAAAGATGATTGGTGAATTATGGGGGAGGACAGTATTGGTTAAAAAAAAAACACAGCTAACTATTTACACTAGGTACATAATAAACTAAATGAATAACTAACTATACAAAGAAATGCAAAAACAAAAGGACACCTGAGCGTCGAAGCACTACTTTAAATGATTGTCGGATACCAATAAACCTGCCACCACGAAAATATTTCGCTCGAATAAGACTATTTTCACTAGAATTGTAAGCAATTTCATCCATTTCATCATAAACGATGCAATCTGTATGACCATTCATTTAAATTGCTAGCCATATAACCTCATTGGATCGGGGTTATCAGGAAAACTCATTCCACTAGGGATCACTTTATAATATTATGTGTGAAATCATACTGAGCATTAATTTGTTATTCATTTCCACAATTTAGCGGTTTTGGACATTTCGGCGTAACTAATGATGATAATAATATAAATTAAAATGATGTAGATAATTATTATTGTTTTTATGTTATCAATACAATACTAATATTAATGTCGTTGGCAATCAAAAGCGATGCGTTATTCTTTTAGAAATAACATGGCTAAAAAATTATTCATGGGACGCCTGGCAGATGTGAAACATGCCATCCTATAGCGTGGCGACGTGTCGCCACGTCAACAATCGGTTTTATGCAAAAAAACTGCAATATAAGGCCCACATTTCACCGGGAAACCATGTCGGTGCAACTAGTCGCTGATGCTACCAACAAAATGTATGGATGTTAGCGTAACCGTTTCGACGCCTGGTGAGCTACCCACCATAAAGTTGTTTAACGGGTTTCGGAGAAAAGTTTTTTCGTATTTTATAGGTATAAAGATGTAGTTAAATCTCTTTGGCTGTACTTTTGGTATCTGGCTGGTTTTGATACCATTAAATAGATGTCATTTAAAAAAGACAGGTAAAATCGATTTTCCGCCATTTTTCTATTGTTTCTCTGTCCACCAAAATGAGTTAATCTAACGAAGAAATTCGATACATTTTGAAGTTTTATTACAACAACCGACTTCCAAAAAAAACACTAAAGGACCTGAAAAATAACTTTAATTTCGGAAGTCGGTGTCTTTGGTTTTGTATTTTCGTTTTTGGCCACCGACTTCCGAAATTAAAGTTATTTTTCAGGTCCTTTAGTGTTTTTTTTGGAAGTCGGTTGTTATTTGTAAAAAAGATTTTATTTTTCACTTTTTAGTTGCCGTACCTACCCCACACAAATTCGTATACCACTACTTGGTGTGTAAATAACAGTGACAGGAAATTATTAACACATCATCCATATAAACTAAGTGGAAAAAATATGCATTATTACAGATAACTCAAAAACTACTGGTCCGACCATGATCAAACTTAAATGGGACCACATGTGAAGCACCACCTATCAAATAAAAAAAGAATCATCCAAATCGGTTCACCCAGAAAAAAGTACTGAGCTAACACACATAAAAAAAAAAAAAAAAAAACAAACATACAGACGAATTGAGAACCTCCTCCTTTTTGTGAAGTCGGTTAAAAAAGGGAAAATGCGACACAAGCCGCGAAAACAAGTAGCCGCTATGGACTTACGCAGTGTCAGTAAAAGTAGCACAAAGTTGGTTCAAGCGTTTTCAGTTTAAAATAATGTAATGAATCATCTTTGTCTGCCGAGGGTAAATTTTCCATAGTAAGGTTCCCAATGTTCTTTGTGGCGTTTATGGACATAGCGCAGTGTCAGTAAGAGTAGCACAAAATTCTCTCGCTCTGGTCCGAATAAAGTCTATGCCAATTTTGAAAAGTGGAGCAAGATCAAGTAAAGCTGTAAAAGTATCTTTTACCACGTTGCCACCATCGGAACTAACGACACCATCTTATTTTTAGGGGTCCGTACCCAATGGGTGCCAACGGAACCTTATTACTAAGCCTCAGTTGTCAGTCCATCCGTCCGTCTGTCAGCGGGCTGTATCTCATGAACCGTAATAGGTAAACAATTGACAATTTCACAGAGTGTGTATTTCAATTTCCGCTACAACAAAAAATAAAAATAAAGGTAGAAATTAAAGGGGTCGCTCCCCATACAAGAACTGTGTTTGTTTTTAAATAATAGGTCTTTACCTATGAAATTGCCGTTTTGTATGAAAAAATTTTATCGATTTTTTTTCATGAATTTTTTATTTGTATTAATCGAAGTAATCACCCATGCAATCAATGCATCTTTGCCATCGCAGTGGCAGTTTATTGATGCCCTTCTTAAAGAAATCAGCTGGACGGGAGGCAACAAATTCTTCAAAGGCATTTTGTACTGCCTCTCGGGTATTAAATTTTTTTCCCGCCAAGAAGTTATCCAAATTCTGGAAAAAGTAGTAGTCTGTAGGCGCAAGGTCTGGTGAGTAGGGCGGATGACGGAGAGCTTCCAACCCCAGTTCTTGCAACTTGGAGACCGTCTGCTGTGCAGTATGAGGTCGCGCGTTGTCGTGCAGGAGCAGCGGAGACGAGCGATTGACCAATGCTGGTTGGAGATGCGCCAGCTTCTCCATCATTGTGTTCAGTTCTTCACAGTACACATCTGCAGTAATGCTCACCCCGTTTGGTAAGAAGCTGTGATGAATCACACCGGCGCTAGACCACCAAACAGTGACCATCACTTTTCTAGGGGTAAGTTTTCGTTTAGGGCATTGTTTAGGTGCTGAACCAGGATCCAACCAACTTGCTGAGCGCTTACGGTTATCAAACAGAATCCATTTTTCATCGCAGGTAACAATGCGGTTCAAAATTCCTTCATTTGTGTGTCTGTTGAGCAGTGCAAGGCACGTCTCGACGCGTACTTCGCGCTGGCGTTCATTGAGTTCGTGGGGCACCCATTTGTCAAGCTTTTTTACCTTGCCAATTTGACGCAAATGGACCAATATTGTTTTGACGCTAACGTCGAAAGCTGCTGCTAATTCAGCCGTAGATTGTGTATCATCAGCTTCCACAGCCGCCTTTAATTCGTCATTGTCGACCAAAGTCTTCGGACGACCGCGAGGTTCATTTTTCAGGTCGAAATTTCCAGAACGGAAGCGAGCAAACCAATAACAGGTGGTGCGTTGGTTTGTAGTGTTAGCTCCGTAAACGTCGTTGATGTTGCGTGCCGCTTGTGCCGCGTTGCTGCCACGACGGTACTCATATTCCATAATTACTCGAATTTTTAACGTATCCATGATGACGAAAAAGATTGAAATGCGATGAAAATGTAACACTAATCAATAAAGAAATGACTACTTTTAGAAAAAAAAATCCATGTTTTTAAAATAAAATTAATTTGAAATTAGAATTCTTAGCCAAACAAAAATTATTTTGATTTGAAATGGCCAGTACTGCAGAACGGCAATTTCATAGGTAAAGACCTAATATATAAGTACTGTTAAATATTGCAGCGTGGTACCGAACTCTTCGTGTGCGAGTCCGACTCGCACCTTTTCATTACTATTTCTGTGAAAATTTAATAAATGTTTACGAACAACGGCCCCCTGTCATGTTATTCAGGTGCTAAAAGATTATTGTAGCACTATAGATTTGATAAATTTAAGAAAAAAGCAGACACAGTAAGTTCTTTTAAAATAATTTATTTTCACAGCATTTATAGAGGTACAGATATTAAAAATTATACACACACATACATACAAACATGAGCTCAATCACACAACGCGCTCTCACTCTTACTTATAAATAATCCTTAATGAACAATACTGTTACAGAAGCTTATCCTAAAGCTTTGGCTTGTCCTAGAACACCAATGGCTGGTCCAGCTTTGATGAGGCCGTCTCTGACGTTGCGGCCAACTTTCTCCTGAAACAGAAATAAATAAATAAATCAATATAAGTAATATAAAAAACACAAAAAATCTTTCTACCTTTGTCCAGACTTTGATTTATAGATGTGCCCCAAACCGGTTTCATTAGAAAGGCAATAATGATAAATGATAAATGATAAATGATTTTATTTCTGTAAGTAGATTTGTACAAACACTTTTACACGTCAATCATATTTTTAAACTAGATGAGGTCGGCGTTTCCTATTTGACTACTCTGAGAAGAAAGGCCGAAACAAACTCAGAGGTCACAGTCTCTTTTAAAGTCCAGACATAATCTTGGTCAGATCATGTGAAGACCATGTAGATTGGTATCTGAAATGGTCTTTTGAGGAAAGAACCACACTGATTGAGTGGACCTGTCCAGTCAGTGCACGCATTTGTCAGTAATCGTGCAACTCAACTCAGGAAGTCAGAACTTAAGGAGCTCAACGATTTGACGAACAATACCAAAGAAAGGACATTTGGGTAGGCCACATAAATTACTCAATCTGCCAGATCATGATCAAAATTAACTGCGAAAAAAAAAGCAATGACCCACATAATCCTCACATTCACAATAATTAAAATAACATAATACTTTACAAGTAAATACTCATGTGTGAATGCGAAGATGATTACCACTAAAACAATGGGGAAAAGAACTTTTTGAATTGACCGAATGTGCCTAATACATTGTTTTATCGTAGTAGCACAGAAGATATTAGCAAAAATCCTACTAATATTATAAATGTGAAAGTTTGTGAGGATGGATGTTTGTTACTCTTTCACGTAAACACCACTGAAGGGATTTGGATGAAATTTCGCACACAGATAGAACATGCCCTGGGTAAGAACATAGGCAACTTTTAATCCTGGATCGCAGACGAAATCGCTGGCAATAGCTAGTCTATTATATGTTACAGGTCCACTGTGTAAAAAAGGGTAAATTCTGAGGTCATTACTATGAATGATGGTATTCACTTTTAGTTTAATTTGGAATGACAATAATTAAAAGTAGCAAGAGGAGGTATCCACAGGTAGACTAACTGTTGATCATTTACAGTAGCATAAGCATAACCAGCCTATAGTGTTCCCACTGCTGGGACACAGGCCTCCTCTCTGTGAGAGGGAGTGTGCCGTAATCGACCACGCGGGCCCAGTGCGGGTTGGTAGATGTCACATGTCTTCCAATTTTTGGTTCTAGGACATGCCGGTTTCCTCGCGATGTTTTCCTTCACCGTTTTCAGAGCAGTAGTGATGAAAGTATATACACAAAGTAAAGCGCCTGCCTGGGTTCGAACCGACGACCTACAACTCGTAAGTCGGGGCTGATACCACTGGGCCACCACTGCTCCATTTACAGTATTTGGTTCAATATAAGAAGCTTCAATTTTAATCTTAAAAATGGCCCATACGTATAGGCTGAGAATCGAACCCAAAACTTCAGGTACAGTGGCTACGTAACCAATGAACCAAAGGAGAAGTCACCTATTCCTGGCATCACTACCTATTAGTGCACCTTCTCTAGGAGATAACAACTGCTTATTAATACTGTACCAGCAATTATTATACTACCGGGGACCAGAACAAAATTAAAATTAAAATCATGATAAAACTTACAATTTTCTTGAACACCTTCCACCGGGGCTCAGGCGCCGCCGACACAGCGCACAGTGCAACCAGACAAGCGAACACGAACAACAATATGCGAGAGAAATTCATTTTTATTAAAATTATTATTTTTAATTCAAACTAATATTTTACTTGAATTCACGAAGACTCCTGCGAGTTGAATGATGTTTCCAGTTTCAAAACTCTCGTTTTATATACTACCAAACTGACCAAGATATTATTTTCTGTCAGCAATCATAAAATTATGCAAACATAGACTTTATTTTGTTGAAATAAAGATTAGTTTCGTTTTGTCCGTGTGTAAATGTCAGTTTGCATTGATAACGGTCCGCGGTGTATTGATTCAAGGGAACTCCCGATTCTGTGCGCACATTGAAGTCCCACATACTTACATCACTTTACTATAAAAATGTGTAAATCGTTAATTTGATGCACACAAAAGATAAATAGCATCAGATACAAAATCACTAAAAAAACTACAGTACTTACCTATAACTATTTTCTTAATGTCCCTCGGTCGGGAATCATCGGATTTCCGAATATAAACGAATGCTTATTTTCATGTCCATCAATTATTAATAGATTTATGGTGTATAATAATTTGAATTCAGAACTTAGTACTTTATTGTTGTTTTATTCAGAACAAAACAACAATAAAGTAGGTAGGTACTTCAGTTCTGAATTCTAATTCTGGAAATTAGCATTCGTTTATTCGGAAATCCGATGATTCCCGAGCGACATTAATAAAATAGTTATAGGTACTGTACATGAATATTAAGAAAATACCTACACACAAAAAACATAATTTGTTTTTGTTTTTAATTTTGTATTTTATCGTTTTTGTTTCTTCCACTTTTTTGTGGCATCTTTGATTGTCGGCTGCTTAACCGGGCTATCCTGTGGCTGCCTTAATAAATTAAGGCCTCCAGCCAGGGCATATAACTTATAAACTAAGCGACTACACGCTAAAGGGGGATACGCACTTACGGACCTCAGCTGCGGGCGTGCCTGGGGGAGGGCAGCTAGGGTCAGACTGGATCGGATCAAGTGGGAATCCATTATCAACCGATTTACTGTTATAATGAGAATAAAAAGTTTGTGCAATAAAGTTTTATGTAAAACACTGTAGGTATAGTATAGTTAACCTCATAATTGATTTACCATTCTAAGGTTGAGTGTCACTTGTACGTCATAAAACGAGAAGGTCTATTTGTCTATGTGACAGTTAGATAATTTCAACCTTAGCGAAGTTTTAATTTCCTGGGAATAGTTGTCAAAAGTAACGCAATTACGATGTCAACTACACATAATAATAGTATAAAATGTAATGTCAACTAGAAAGTTGGTCTAGTAGACGCAAGCGTGACTATTGAGCGTGAGGTCCTGGGTTGGATTCACAGGTCAGGCAACTAGTAGGTACCTACCTAATGTCTATTGTTTTTTTCTATAAAATCCTGCAAGCAGTCCGGAGTCTAGATTTTTGCACCGTCAACAGGCTCGCAACTCCATAGGACTTTCATAAAATAACTTTCAAAATGCGAGAGTTTGACTTACACACATCTGCTCACCTTTTCAGGGAGATACATGCCCTGCCTATGCCAAATCAGCTGAATAGCGACATGATAAGCCATTTACGTAAATTGGTTGTTTCCGCATAAAACTGCAATACACCAGTATGCTGAATCAACGAATCGACACCTCGTGTCGCCGAACGTTCACCTACTTCCAAGTCTGCTGATGATCCACGGTCAAGCAATCGTACAGAATTGTAATTTTAAAGATAATTAATCTCCGACACTTATGTACTAGAATCGTCTGAATTTAAGATAAGATATAAGCATTTTATTTTTTATTTTTAATAAAACGTTGCCCCACACTAGGAATTTCTCCTGTATTGTGGGTGCGTTTACAAACATTCAAACTCACATACACAAACAACCTATAATATCTATAATCAATGAATAAATATAATCTATGGATATAAGTCTTTATTTGCTTTAAACACGGTATAAAGTTGTTACAGATTTTAAACTTAGAAATTAGCATAAGTTTATGATGTAACTTTAACCTAATTAAAACCTTTATTAAAATAATTTCGGTTTTTTTTTAAGTCCTTCAGCTGTCACCTTTTTAGGGTTCTATACCCAAAGGCTAAAACGGGACCCTATTACTAGGACTCCGCTGTCCATCCGTCCGTCTGTCTGTCTGTCCGTCTATCACCAGGCGGTATCTCATGAACCGTGATAGTTAGACAGTTGAAATTTTCACAGATAGTGTATTTTCTGTTGCCGCTTTAACAACAAATACTAAAAAACAGAATAAAATAAACATTTAATTTTATTACGTTTACCATTTACAATAATCATTTGTTCAGAAAATGGGCTAAAATAATGATGATAAAAATAAAACGAATAATTATTTACGGCGTGGTAAGAAGCAATTTTTAGATATCTAATTCACAATACCGCATCGCGGCAACGAATAAAGTTCATAGCAGCGATGCCTTTAATGTAAGTTGAATCGAATGACCACCAAAATAATTAATTAAATTATAAAATAAATGCACGACTCAGTGGAATAATTTTTAGGTATTACTTTAGTTGATTGAATTCCCTTTATTGTCATTACTTAAAATATGATAGTTTATGCTCAACATTTTGAAAATTATGCGACGAAAAAAATTTTTTGTGCTCTGTTTTACGATACTTTTATCATGATACTATTTTATTTTTATGAAATATTTTTAAATACGTCTTTTTTTGAACATTTGACAATACAGTCATTTTTTTTCTGGCTTATAATATGTACAAATACGCCTAACTGTGCCTAGACTTACATAATAAAATACCCGATCATCAACAACAAAATAATATGGAAAGATAAAATTCTATGAAATCTACGAGTAAAGGCTGCCGCAAACAAGCGCGACGCGACACACTGGTCCCGAATGATAAAAAAGTGGACATTAAGAAATTTTTGACAGAAGGTCAACGGATTCGGCTGATTTTTTTTTTGTAGACAGCTGATGCAATTACAAATCACTTTTATAGATTGAGTTTTTGCCAAATAAGCCGTATTTTCAGAGAAAAAAAATATTGAAATATTTTTTGTATGAAAGAAATCCTAATTTTGTCTTTATCTTCCAAGATTCAAACGTATACAAAATAAAACTTAGCGCAGCTTGTAGAGGGGCTAATTGCTCACTACTTTGTCATAGACACTCTTCTGCGATTTTGTGCTCCTTTTGAGTTACAGGCACTTTAAATATTTTTTGTATGAAAAAATCCTAATTTTGTCTTTATCTTCCAAGATTCAAACGTATTCAAAATAAAACTTAGCGCAGCTTGTAGAGGGGTTAATTGTTCATCACTTTGCCATAGACACTCAATTGCGATTTTGTGCTCCTTTTCAGTTACAGGCACTTTAAATTTTTCGTTGTCGGATGAGCTTTACTAGTTTTTTGTAGACAGCTGATACAATTACAAGTAACTTTTAAAGATGTATTTTTTGTTAAATAAGCCGTATTTTCAGAGTTAAAAAATTAATTCAGGCGGATTAGAAATAATCTTGTTAAAGATAGACTAAGATGTAATAACATTTTCTTCATTAATAAGTAACTCTTATAAATGTCTTTCTATTAAAAAAAGTCTTATTTTAAATATATCAAATAAACAACTTGGATATCTCAAAACGTGTACAGACATGTTCAGGTACAGGTAATTTATTGTGTGACTCATATTCAGATTATAAGCATTTTTTGGTAATGAGTCATTGCTTAATTAGCCGATTACTTACAATTTGGGCTATATTTGGTCATCTAACGCTAGTGAATGCGTCGGAAACGCTGAATGATAAAAAGGTATAAATTGCAATTAAAACTTTTCCTTCGTACTTTAACGGGCTTAGGACCGTCAAAATACAAACCTATATAATAATATAGGTATTGTATTAAGGCGTACTTAAAAAATTTGAAGTACGCCTTAATACAATACCTATATGAGATATCCAAGTTGTTTATTTGATATATTTAAAATAAGACTTTTTTTAATAGAAAGACATTTATAAGAGTTACTTATTAATGAAGAAAATGTTATTACATCTTAGTCTATCTTTAACAAGATTATTTCTAATCCGCCTGAATTAATTTTTTAACTCTGAAAATACGGCTTATTTAACAAAAAATACATCTTTAAAAGTTACTTGTAATTGTATCAGCTGTCTACAAAAAACTAGTAAAGCTCATCCGACAACGAAAAATTTAAAGTGCCTGTAACTGAAAAGGAGCACAAAATCGCAATTGAGTGTCTATGGCAAAGTGATGAACAATTAACCCCTCTACAAGCTGCGCTAAGTTTTATTTTGAATACGTTTGAATCTTGGAAGATAAAGACAAAATTAGGATTTTTTCATACAAAAAATATTTAAAGTGCCTGTAACTCAAAAGGAGCACAAAATCGCAGAAGAGTGTCTATGACAAAGTAGTGAGCAATTAGCCCCTCTACAAGCTGCGCTAAGTTTTATTTTGAATACGTTTGAATCTTGGAAGATAAAGACAAAATTAGGATTTTTTCATACAAAAAATATTTAAAGTGCCTGTAACTCAAAAGGAGCACAAAATCGCAGAAGAGTGTCTATGACAAAGTAGTGAGCAATTAGCCCCTCTACAAGCTGCGCTAAGTTTTATTTTGAATACGTTTGAATCTTGGAAGATAAAGACAAAATTAGGATTTTTTCATACAAAAAATATTTCAATATTTTTTTTCTCTGAAAATACGGCTTATTTGGCAAAAACTCAATCTATAGAAGTGATTTGTAATTGCATCAGCTGTCTACAAAAAAAAAATCAGCCGAATCCGTTGACCTTCTGTCAAAAATTTCTTAATGTCCACTTTTTTATCATTCGGGACCAGTGTGCGACAGTGTGTCGCGACTCTAGAAAAACAAATAAAAACTTCATGGACATTCTTGGATCATTCGGTTCCCTACAAAATGGTTGAGCTGAATGGTGCTGATCCACGCGTCATGTTCGTGAACGACCGCCGTCAGTTGAGACTGAGGGCCTAGACAAATGGCATTCGCTTCGGAGCGATTCTATTTCTACAATCGCTATCGCTTTCGCTAATGATTCCAAAAACTAGCAATAACGCTCGTCAAAAAGTGTCCCTTGGCTATGCATCTCTGTGGAAGTACCTAATCTTTCGACGCTGTCGATTCATTTCATAATCGAATGTTGTTTACATTGTCTAGCTAATTTTTATTCGTTGACCTATGATCACGTGACATTTCGATAGCTTATGTCAACCCCATACATTTTAGCTTTTCTACTAGCGTTATCGTTAATCGAATGTTACTTTGTCTAGGCCCTCTGGTCATCTCTTAACTGCCACGGCTTATTTTTATTATTCATATATTTTGATTTCTTTTTAAAAAAATTTTTTTTATAATTTATTCTCACTTATAGAAGCAACAAGAACAATGTACAAAGGATTTTGTAATATCTTGATTTAAAAAGAGTGTCCTTGGAGTTTCTTGCCCGTTCTTTTCCATAGAGATCTACGTTTTGGAATGGGCAACTAGCTTCAACTTTCTGATTAACTGACCGACTCTTTGACAATTCAAAAGTGCCTGTAAATGGTATAATTGAAATAAATGCTTTGAGTTTGAGTTTGAGTTTGAATTGCTCTACAATCGAGTCGCCTCGTCGCGACTATCTGCGGGAGCATAATGAGTAAGCGTTAATGACTTCGTTGAAATAAACGGCAGAGGTATCGCATGGTGAGGGTTCTTCCCGTGATACCTGATGCATCTTATAGGAATTATACTAACACACACCTCTATATCATCACGCCTTGTGTCCCCGAAGTGTTCAACAGAAGTGTACCTATTACTATAGGTAATGTCAAACGGGGTGAATAGACATGCAGGGGTGAATTGGAACGAAAGTTTAAAAGAGATTTTAACATTATAATAATAATGTTTGTTGCCAAAAAGGACTCTAATATGTTTACTGTCTAATAAATTTATAATTAACGAGTAAGCGCTCTTGTTGGCAACAAACTATGTTATTTCAAAGTTAAAATCCCTTTTAAAGTTTCGTTTCAATTCACGATTGCATTCCTATTCACCCCGTTTGACGGTACACCTTTCATGCACATTTCACCAGTTACGTTTAAGTACCACGTAATAGGGGACGAGCCTAGTCCCATCAACTGGGCACAAATCCAGACTCCGGGCTGCTACTGAGGGAAATTGTACTCACTTTTACTTTAATATAAGATAGATCTTTGAACCTCAGATTTTTTTAAATGAGATTTAATCGGGTAAGTCACTTTCTGGGTCTCATCATGTGGCCTGGCCTTGGTCCCTGTACCTCGGATAAGTAACAGCTATAGGGTCAATTGGTTAGAAAAGGCAGGACTGTATAAATTTCGAAAGGACTGCGTAACTAAAACCATAGGAAGTGGAGAAAATATGGTCAAGAATCGTAGCACATGGTAATCTGTTGTTTCTGCCTCCTGCCTGCGTCTCTCGGAAAAAGGCATAATTATATTGTCAAAGTAGTAATGATTTAGAGTTTTAAAGTCAAAGTCAAAGTGTTTATTTGTAAAACATAGGTGGGTGTAAAAACAGGTGTTGTAAATTAAATATGTATTACCTAAACTATATTTTTCACTCCGTGTTGCTACTGAGAAATTCCTAATGGAAAAACCCAATTACATCGCCCGACCTAGAATTCGCAGCATTCACGCTTGCGACCACTACACCATGGTAACGAGGCATTAATTAAAACTGTTCATAGAATAAATAAATGAATCAACATTAGCCAATCAACGATCTATTAACCATTTATCTAACAAACTACATTTTTCCTCAATACCTCGCAAAACTAGGAAGTTCACAAATTGAGTCATTTCAGGTTCACCCCCATGGTTGGTATTATAAGAAAACGTAATTAAACATCAGTATTACTCACTCAAAATGAATTTACTACTGTTTGTGGAGGCGTAGTAAGTTGTAATAATATTAGTTGTATGAATAATAATAACAATAATAATAATAAATCATTTATTTCAGGCAAAATGGCCCATAGACATATACCTTACAAACTAACATACCCCCCCCCCCCCGTCCCCCCGTCAATGATTTGTATGTGTGGGTGTGTGTGTGTGCGGCTGTAACGAATGTACCATGTCATGTTATTGTTTTGTTAGGCTACGTACATTATTATTAAAACTGCAGATAATAATATGCAGTTTTGATTTGTAATGACAGTTTGAAATTCGTAAATAAACCAGCACCCTAATTCCGTAACATACTATCTATCACAATCTGAATCATTTTGAACCCTATTGCTAATCCATTGCTTCATATATTCGAAAAAATTGTCTGCTCATCAACGTAAATAACGCAATGAATGTTGTTGAACTGTCAAAATGAAAGCCATTTCTACTCTCCTATAATATACTCTCCTAAAAAGCCAACTATATTTTATTACATATGCAATCAAATGTTTATTTTATATAACACAACGAATTATTTACACTAGGTGCTAACTTAAATGACTAAATAATTAACTACAAAAATAAATACAAAAACAAAAATACACTTAAAACTATTAACAAGTCTAGATTTCTCAGTATGTGTAGAACCACCTTAAAAAGTAACTACTCTACAAGTGTTACAAAGTAGGCAGGTTTTAGTCAACAACCTAGTATTTTAACCTAATGTCTAGTGTCTAGATGCAATGCTTAGGTTTTTTTTTTATTCTTAATCCTAAGCATTTCTCTATAGAAATAAAATGTCTATAGCTATATCGCTGCAAGGTTAGCGTGGCGCGTGGCCAAAATTGGAACTAATGCCGCCATATTGTTTTTTGAATACATTTCAAGTGACATTAAACAAAACAATTGCACAAATTTTAACCAACAGCACTCCTCTGTCAACGTCATTTGAGCGCCAAAAGATCCTTTTAGGAGTGTAAGCTAATGTAAAAGTGATAAGTTGATAACAGATGCAAAATTAAAAACCAAAATAGTATGACTGCAAAACTAAATACAAATAAACAAAAATATAGAAATATAAAAATAGCATGAGTGGAAATCTAAATACACACAACACATAATTATTTTGAACAAAGCGCACTCCAAGGTACTTTACCGAAACTCGCCAATGAATCATCTTTCACAAATTATACAAAGAAGTTTTAAAAATAAGGAAAACTATTTCTGTTATTAAAGCGTCTGTGTCACCAGCTGTTAAACTGCTGTAGATAACAAATTAGTTTAATTAGTGGACTTAAGAGGTTCTTTCCCTAGAAAATTTTTGTGGCCTCGATGTCAAAGAAACACAAAATATTGACTTTGAGTGAACACCTGAATTGCTCGTCTAAATTTCAAGGGTAATTTTTTACGTGTTTCTGTAATAAATGGATTATCTTCTATACACGTTGTTGTTTGTAACGTAATCTTGCGGTTTGCTTTCAATTAATATACTATAGAGGAATGAGGAACAGGGTGGAAACTTCCTCATCCTCCATTGAAAAGCGGGATCCTCCCACCAGACGCGTGTTGTGTCTGGTGGGCTGCTGCTTAACGGTTTTTGTCGGATTTTTTTAAATAAATAAATAAATGTCTTTTTTTCTATTTATTTGACACTTGTATTTCGAGGTTATGTTAGCCCCGTAATATATATTAATATGGTAATAGTGCGGGAAACTCTGCTTGCGCGATGCAGGATTTGTGTGACGTCAGGGAGTCTATTCTCTATGTCCGTCAACGATGATACGGGGACGCCCGAAAGTAATTGATCCGTCAAAACACGTGTTGTATTCAATTTTTCGGACGGGCAAAAGCACACATTGCGTTGGGACAACAGTCAAATCGTGATGTCAATTATTCTTTGTTTTGAAACCAAACTAATATAATGTCCGTAAGTGATAAGGAGTAGAAAACGACCGTAACTTCGGCCGAAACCAAGGATATCGTGCTTAGGGAGTAGACCCCAGCACCCCAATTACGTAACACACTAGCTATCACAACCTGAATCATTTTGAAGGCGCATGTGGAATTGTAAATCTGTCACAATACCATCCATTAGACCCATTTCTGATTCTAATCTTGAATCGGAAAGAACCTGATACCTGATAGCTTATTAAGACTTATCATCGTCATTCTTATGCATCTGCCTATCCTTTTGGGGGCACAGGCATGATATTATGTTTTATGTTATCATCATCCGTCTGCCCTTATCTGTCATGTCGTCTGTATGCATACCGACATCTCTCTCGTCCTCTCTCTCTTTCTAGCCATATGATAAATGATAAATGATTTTATTTCTGTAATTAGGTTTGTACAAACACTTTTACACGTCAATCATATTTTTTAAACTAGATGAGGTCGGCGTTGCATATCTGACTACTCTGAGAAGAAAGGCTATATTAAAGGGGGGGGGGGGGCTTTAATATGTCCACACGTTTCTGATACCTACATCCTAACTACCCTAACTAATATTATAAATGCGAAAGTAAGTTTGTTACCTTTTCACCCCTAAACCACTGAACTGATCATTCTGTAATTTTGCATATACGTTGTCAAATATACAGAAACGGACATAGGGTACCTTTCATCCCGAAAAAAAGTATTGGTCCTGAGAAAAACAACAATAATGTTCTTATGATAATAGTTGGCGCCACATCTTTCGAATCATGATTGAATTATATTAATATAGAAACTTTACTAATGTGTTAAGAGTTTATTATTTTTTATTTAAGTACCTGCCTAAAACCTTTTGTGAGTCTAGAGTGTCGATAGCCCGGTTTTTCATCCTCCTATCTATGTATAATTTCCCGAACAACACGAATTGATTGTCAAATTCTAAATTAACGCGAGCGAAGCTGCGAGCAAAAGCTCGTATGGAGTTCGCTGTTTCTTTGGTGTTTTTTCTCTGAGCAATTGGATAGGAGACACCGACCTCGTCTAGTTTCAAAAATATTTTTTATTGACTCGTAAAGTGTTTGTTAAAACCAATTTACACAAATAATTAGGTATAATTTATGACGATAATTTTCTTCATCGTTTTTTTGACACAAATAAGTAGCTCGTGCAGTGACGGCTGTGAAGCTGACATCAGACTGAGTTCACTAGGTCATCAAACTGACGCGCAGTTTTAAATGACCAAGTTCTGGAACACTATGTTCTGATCCGAACGCACATAGAGATAAGAAATGCATGATGTTTGTTATTAAATGTGACGCTTTTGCGATAATGAATACAAGTCACGCTGTTAGGTCATATTGACACCTCTCTTTAGATTAAAACATTTTTCGTATTTTATGATGGACAGATAAAATTATGCTGCGCATTTATGCTGAACGTTGGCCATTTTGCGCGGATGTGATTCACACTTTCCCCATTCGTTTAATTTTTCCCTTTTTAGGGTTCCTTACCTCAAAAGGAAAAAACGTCCCTTATAAGATCCGAACTCTTATAGGGTCACTTCGTTGTCCATATGTCTGTCTGTCAGTCTGTCAAGGCCCCTTTCTCTCAGGAACGCGTAGAGATATCAAGTTAAAATATATATAAAATACGTAGATTTACGGTCCCTAGGAGCTCTAAGAAAATCAATCCTATAGGTCAATGCAATATCAAAATACAGCCATTTAAGCGTCATATTTTGATACATAACACAAATATATCTTAACCTGTAGGGTACTTCCCGTTGACCTAGAATTATGAAATTTGGCAAGAAGCTAGTTCTCACCGCAGAAGTAAAGGAAAAAGTCCGATAATTGTTATTTTGTAGTTTTATCCTATGTATTTTTTTGCAATTACCTACTGACATTTGCAGTTGGAGGTTGGAGATTGACCGTGACGTATTTGATGAACATGTTTTTCAACTACAATATTAAGTTTGTTTTTGGGATTAATTCATCCCAATTACGGAACCCTTTATTGTCTGTGGTCCGACACACATATGGCCGGTGTCTTTTACTCTATTTTTAATTTTATGCGTATTTTTAATTAATCATTTTTAATTTTATGCATACTAGGCCAACATAACATTATTTTCTTTCTTTCTTTCGTTTTTATCATCCACCAAATTATAGGAAAAACATGACGTTAAATCACGAGCTATTTTCGTGTATGGGCTAATTAATGCCGCGAACTTGCGGGCCGTAATTATAGGACGATAAAATACATCGTCTGTAGCTGGGACTTCATTACACTCACAAAATCGGGAGTTCCCAGGAGTCAACATACCGCGAACCGTTACTAATGTAAACTGACATTTATACTCACAAAAACATCTGCCACAATAACATGATCTTTATGTCTACATGATAAAGTTTATGTTTGTGTAATTTTGAGTTTGTTGACAGCAAACAATATCTTGGTCAGTGTAGTGTATATAAAACGAGAGTTTTGAAACTGGAACATCATTCAACTTGAAGAAGGCTTCGTGAATTAAAGTAAAATATTAATTTGAATTAAAAATAATATTAGTAAACATGAATTTCTCTCGCATATTGTTGTTCGTGTTCGCTTGTCTGGTAGCACTATGCGCTGTGTCGGCGGCGCCTGAGCCCCGGTGGAAGGTGTTCAAGAAACTTGTAAGTTTTATCATTATTTTAATTTTAATTTTGTTCTGGTCCCCAGTAGTCTAATAATTGTTGGTACAGTATTAATAAGCTGTTATTATCTCCTAGATAAGGTGCATGGTATTAAGTGACTCTAGTAATAGGTGACTTCTCCTTCGGTTTAGTGGTTACGTAGTTACTGTACCTGAGGTTTTGGGTTCGATTGGGGCATTTTTAAGATCAAAATTGAAGCTTATTTTATTGAACCAAATACTGTCAAAATGAACAGTAGTTAGTCTCCTTGTGAATACCTCCTCTTCATCTCTTCACTCATAGTAATGTCCTCAGAACAACTTAATATAGCCTTTTTTACACAATGGACCTGTAACATAATTAAAGATTTTTGCTAATATCTTCTATTTGTTTCTTACTTTTCAGGAGAAAGTTGGCCGCAACGTCAGAGATGGCCTAATCAAAGCTGGACCAGCCATTGGTGTTCTAGGACAAGCCAAAGCTTTAGGATAAGCTTCAGTACCAGTATTTGTTAATTAAGGATTATTTATAAGTTAATTTTATCACCTGTACATAAAACCTGTGAAAATAAATGTTTATTTAATCTTATGCCTGTGTCTTACCTTACTTTTTCTCACAAATGATATCTCACACAGTCTTGTTGTACGATAGGATTAAAACGATTAACACACAGTTTTCAGTTATACACAATCCATATAAATCCCAAAACAATTATCGAGGCCATATAAATATTCAGTCTATTATAAGGAATGGTTCAATAAATGATCATAAAATATGATGTACACAACGCCTAAGCCGGACATTATTTACCACATGCATAAGCTGAAGCAGGCATATAACAGAGCGGGGTAATTACGTAACACACTAACAGTAGGAATGGGTTTCATTTTGACATTTCAACAACATTCACTGGGTTATTTACGTTGCTGAGCAGACAAAGTCGAACATTTAAGGCTCTAAGCTAAACAGCTAAAGCTCTAAGACAAACAGGCGCGACACGCGACGCGAATCGCCCGCGATATAAAGGCACCGCTAACAGCGCGACGAGCGAGCCTTTATGAAGCAATAGATTAGCAATAGGCTTCAAAATGATTCAGATTGTGATAGTTAGTGTGTTACGTAATTAGGGTCCAGGTAGTCGTAATCCTAATATTATTTCGTCAAGACTTTCATTATTTAAGGGTCATGTAGAGGTGTTTGCACCCACATATCGTCAGTTAAGTCCGATATGATAGCGAGCCTATTATTTATATAAACTTCTTTCTCGCACACAATAAGGTACACACGGCTACATATCCAGCTATACATTCCCAGTATAAGCTGACCTCTCATTGTAAGGAAATCCTACATAATGCGAGATCAGCTTATACTGGAAAATTATAGCTTGAAATGTAGCCGGACTTAATGCCTTAGGTATTCTCTACCAGTCAACCAGGGGTGGTGAAGCGATAAGATGGCCGGATCTGTTTGATAGGAGTTATTAATAATAACAAAATATTAAAAATATAACATAATGAATAATAAGTAAAATAAGAGGTATCTACACAATTACATAAATATGTTATAAACATAGGTGATTTGTACTTTTAATTATTATTTCTATTTAGTGTTTCACGATCTGTTGCCAAATAAATATTAATCTAAGGAAAAATATTTTTTTTCTTTGCCATAAATCTTGCAGTAATTTTTATTTACACCCTATTACATGGTACTTAAAAATATAACTGGCAAAATGTGGGTGTACTATAGGGACACCTCTGTCGAACCCTTTGTGGGAATTACAGGCGTCATGTTATGTATGTATGTAATCCAGAATCCGATCTACTGATAAAAATGCCAAAAAAATAATTAATAAAACGTAAGGCGACCTGACAAATAGGCTTAAAACCGCCTAAACTATTTTAGTATGTTATAGATTATTTTTCATTTCATTTATTCGTGATCAATTTACATTGTGTTGAATATACATGACATGCAAATTACATAAAATTATAAGAACTATGAATTATTAATTAACATTCCAAGAAATTCAAAATATAGTGCCTAACAATTTCAAATATAATATCGAAATAGTTTTAACAGTTCAAAAATAATCTAATTGTGATGTTTAAACAATGTTAGAGTACAATGTCAAAAACAGTTTTAAAACAATATAATTAAAATGCCAAATAGTTTTAAAATAGAATGTCAAACAGTATCAAAATACAATGTCAAAACAGTTTTAAATATAACGTCAAACAGTTTTAAATTATGATGTCAAGAGATTTTAGATTTTAAATGATGTCAAACTTTCTTGTTTTTTTCTTTCTTATCTATACTCGAAAGGTTTAGGTAGTTAAATAAAGGTAAACAACAAAAACCACGTGACTCATCGATGCTAAACCTTTTATTTCAAATGTTGTAATCATAAAAAAAAGTTAAATTGTTAATTTTTTTGTCATTTAATAATAATGTTCTATTCTGAATCTGAATCTGAGGAACTATCTGTCACATTAATAATAAAGCGTTCAGTGGTATCATCGATTATTTTGTTTAATTTAAACATTTTCTGTTCTTCTTTTATTACATGACCCTCGCATTTTTTCCAATTATCAGCAGTCACATTTAGTTAGAGCCTGGCAAAATAATTTTTAGGTCAGCCATTTTAAAAGGTTTATTTTTCTCGGCTAAATACCCCTTAACTTGAGCCCATGTCTTGAAATATCATATCTTGAAACTATGTCTGTTTTCAACGGATAACACTCTTTGGGCCATGTTTCTTCTACATACTTATTTAAATACATTGTTTTTCCCAGAGGATGAAAGAGGTCCTGTTTTGAAGCGTTTTTTCTTCGGTGATGGAAATGAGAGTATGGAGTTGGTCTGGCTAGTACCAGGCTCGGATTCACTCATTTTTCAACCGTACGAATTTAAAAACCAATAACAATAAATAACAAAAACTTACAATAACTAAATAACAAAAACAAAATAAAGAAACAAGCTATATTAACAAAATCAAAACGCACACGCAACATCGCAAATATCGAGACTGTTATCAAAGGCGTCTGGTTAACCGACTAAACGTAATACCTGCTACTTCAGTTGCCATACTACGTCCCAGGTGTACTCTTCAATTTAGCAACGTTATATTCGTTGTATTTCCTAAAAGGTTTACGGAACCTGTCTTTTTGGGCTCTTTACAATAGACAGATTACAAAATATTATTCTATTTTATAAATCACAACAAGAAAAATGTGCTCAAGCAATTACATCTACAAAGAGTAGTTTACGAATAAATGATAAAGTTTAAAATAAGTTATAAAAGAGGAAACTATCGTTTAGATCGAAAATAAATTTAGTTTTGTTGTAACGTATTTTTAAACAAGAAAGTGTCAACTATAAAAAAACCTTTTTTACGATTTGATTACCTTTATATAACTACCTAAACCTTTCTAGAATAGGCTTATGTCCAGCAGTAGACGTTTTACATCTGAAATTGTGATCATTGCCTACAAGCTCAACTTCAGTCAAAAAAAGGTGTAGTGTACAAGGTAATATATTACAACTCTGAGCCACTGCAAGCAAGTACATATATAATACGTCTGGACTATTTTTTATGGGGCCATGTAAAAACAAAAATAGAAAAAGTCTTATGCGACTGTAGAAGAGCTAAGGGTTGAGGTAGAACATGTTATTAGGAGCATACACGAAGTGAATTTCAAAAAAGACTTTTGTGTGTCCGTAACGAGGGGTCTCATTTCGAACAACTTATCAGTATTTTATTTTAAGTGTATCAAATTGTAATTTCAAATAGTTCAAGTATCAGTGGTGCCGATTCTCTTGTACACCGAACTGAACTAACTAAATATCTCTAAATTTAAAAATACTTTGGATGCAATTAGAATTTAATTTGACAATCGCGACTCCACGTGGTAGGTACTTGTTTGCCCTACCCCGTGATTTTTTTTAGAACCGGAGGCGAGCATGGGGGGCAGCCTCGATGTGTTTTGTTTTTTTTTTCACCTTTTGTATGGAAAATATGAAAAATGATTACCTACATGCATGTATTAGGGGTTTAAGGGTATCATAAAGGGGGTCGATATTTTCATTATTTTTGCGATAAGTCACATCATTTTCGAGATATAAGCAAAATAAAATAAAAATAAGATACAGTACTTTTTTTGCACCTGAAGTCGAAGTGTTGCGGTGAATTTTAGTTCATGACAACTAATTTTATTCCACACCTTTTTAATCGCGATTAAAAATAGCCAGATTTAGTTAGATAACCAAAATTTTAGGTGAAAAACGTCAAATTCAGAATAGCAAAATTGCCATTTTCACTAAACTAATAACTCAGTGCCATCTTAGTGTTGTGAAATTAAAACATAGTTAAATTGTGTCTATTTTAGAATGAAAAATCGTCGTTTGACAGAAATAAACTATATTTTAGTGATTTTTAGTCTAGTTTAGAGAATTTTGTAACAAGAGAATCGGCACCAATGTCTTACTAGTTAATAATTTTCTTTCATGTTTACGTGTCCTTCATATTAGAATTGAACATAAAATAAAATTTATTTTTGATATCATGATCTTTTTTATTTCTAAGACCAAATCTTTATTAGAGACATTTTATCCTGAACAATAATCCTATCGATTAGTAGAATAAAGTAGCGGTGTTTATTTTTTGAATTTTTTGCTGGTTTGATTCCCCGTTTAGGTAAGCTTGTCGAGAAATGTGTGAATACAATTTTGTTTCTTTTTAAAAATGAAGGAATGTTTCCTTTAAGTAAAATAATCTTTAAGGATTTAAAGTGGTTTCCCTTCAGGGCCTATTGAATTTTTCCATCCTGTATATAGCAGGTAAAATTTCGCTAGCTAATTTAATTTGATCCTGTATGTTTGGCAATTCTGCGGACCATGTACCTATACATATTACTGCCCGTGAACCGTGACTGGATCAGGAATTATGTACAATTTTATACTTCGAAGTGATTCATAAACTCGTACTGAATGATTGATGACTTGTCTACCATCCGACAACAAAAAAAATAAACAACTTTTTATTATAAACTAACTATGTAATGGTGTAAAAACCGGTCCAGTGCGAGTCGGACTCGCGCACGAAGGGTTCCGTACCATTATCTATAAAAACGGCAAAAAAATCACGTTTGTTTTATGGAAGCCCCCTTAAATATTTATTTTATTCTATTTTTTTAGTATTTGTTGTCATAGCGGCAACAGAAATACATCATCTGTGAAAATTTCAACTGGTCTAACTATCACGGTTCATGAGATCTGATGACAGACGGACCCCTAAAAACGCACGTACGGAACCCTAAAAAGCACCTATTTCATACTTTTTAAATGGGTAAGTATTGCATTTCGGTACGACGACAGCAGAAAATATTTAGGATCTTATAAAAATTATGATAACAATCTATATAAATTTTAATATGTACTACATAACATACCATCACGCCTATTTGCCGCGAACTGTTAGGCAGAGGTATACCTAAAGCACACCCACATTTAGCCAGTTATTTTTAAGTCCCATGTAATAGGGGGCGAGCCTATTGCCACCACCAGGCACAAACCTAGACTCCTGACTGCTACTGTTGTTTCTGATGGAAAAACCCAGTAACACTTTGCCCGACCCGGGAATCGAACCCAGGAACTCAAGCTCAGCAGTAATGCTTGCGACCACTAGGTCAACGAGGCAGTCATTAATTATGTACTATGGGGTTCTACTTGAACCGTTCAGTAAAACACTCGGTTTGGGAATGGTAAAGGATTTATTTCTAAACTAATATTTATACAATACTCTTAAACACTTAAACACTGCTTACATTCTATTGGCTGATCAGTTGTCTTAGAGATCTGCTGATGTGGTCAGCCAATCAGCGTTACGCACGCCATATTCAACCCTCCTTGTGGCCCGTAGGCTAGGCAGCGTTCAGCGTCGCCAGTGTCGGTTCGCGAGCCGCGCGGGTCAGTCGTTTGAGTTTGATGTTGTATGGTATGCCTGACTCCCACAGTATTCCCCTTCAAGAAAACCGTATAAGTTTTGTAGGTTTAACGGTCCTGCCGGAACGGGTAACGTATGGATTTTCTTCTACCTCTTCATCTGTGGCTTCTGACAGTATGTAGGCAGGCTTCAATCTATCTAATGATACCACTGATTCTCGGTTGGGCAGGCGTATCTTGAAGTGCTTGTCATGTTTCTCAATAACTTCGTAGGGGCCTTCGTACGGCGGCGATAATGATTTTTTTGCACAATCTACACGTAAAAATACATGGGTGCATGTCGACAGCTGCTTCGGTACAAAGGTCGTGTGTTGTTGTCGAGTGGGTGCACGTGCGCAGGACTCATTAAGTGATGCCATTGATTCTGTTAGATGACGTATCATTAACGGGACTTCATTATCTATTTTCGCAGATGCAAAAACATCTGCAGGTAGTCTTAATGAGGTGCCATAAATCATTGTAGCGGGACTGTAGTTTGTCTCCTTATGAATGACCGTGCGTAATCCAAATAGTACGGTCGATAATTCTTGAACCCATTGTTGTTTATTCCCTCTTGCGGTTAATGCTGTCTTGAGGGTACGGTGAAATCTTTCTACGAGGCCGTTTGATTGCGGATAGTAAGCAGTAGTGCGTATTCTTGATACACCCAGTTTGTTCATTAGTTTTTGAAATAATGATGACTCGAACTGGCGTCCTTGGTCCGTAGAAATACGCAGTGGGCAACCGAAGCGAGTAATCCATGTATCGTATATGACTCGGGCGACTGTCTCAGCGGTTATGTCGCTAACCGGCACTGCCTCGGGCCATCTGGAGCATCGATCGATAATTGTGATCAAGTATCGGTAACCCTCCGATGGAGTGAGTGGTCCAACAATGTCGACATGTATGTGTTCAAATCTTCTGGACTCGGGGAACTGTACTAACGGAGTTTTCGTATGTCGGTGAATTTTAACACGTTGACATGTAATGCAGTAACGCGTCCATTCAGAAACGTCTCTATTCATTGCCGGCCAGAAGTACTTCTCAGTAATCATTTTTCTTGTCGTTCGGATACCGGGATGACTCATTTCGTGTAATGTTTTGAAGGCAGTCTCACGAAAAGATTTCGGTAAATACGGACGTGGGGTTTTTGTTGTATTTTCGCAGTAGATTTGTTTCTTTATTCCAGGCAGTGATATCTTGATAAAGTGGAGATTTTGTTGCTTTAACAGGTTAGTTAAATCTTCGTCTCGTGTTTGTTCGTCTGCCAGATTATTGAAATCGATGACAGAAGGACTGTCAATTGCAGTTATGCGAGATAGTGCGTCAGCAACAACGTTGTCCCTTCCGTGTATGTACTCAATCTTGCTGCAGAATTGACTGATAAAGTGGAGTTGCCTTTCCCGTTTTGGAGTGTCGCTTGCGCTCGCTGATTTGACCATGGCGTAGGTCAGGGGCTTGTGGTCCGTGTACACGACGACATCATTTCCTTCAATCAATCTTCTAAAATGTTTGACAGCCATATAGATAGCTATTAGCTCGCGATCGTATACGCTGTATCTTGTTTGGGTGTCACTGAGCTTTTTCGAGAAGAAAGATAGTGGTTTCCATATGTTGTTTATTTTCTGTTGCAAGACTGCTCCTACACTTAGGTTTGAGGCGTCTGTCATGATGCATAATGTGGCACCTTGAACAGGGTGTGTTAATTGTACAGCTTCCAATATGCTTTGACGGCAATTATTAAAAGCATCTTCTAATGTCTGGTTCCAGATGATAGGTGTTTTGTCGTTCTTCTTTTTATTATGAAGGAGCTTATTCAATTCTATTTGACTCTCTGCTTGCTTGGGTAAACAATCGTGGTAAAAATTGACCATTCCAAGGAAACGTCGAAGATCTTGAACATTTTCTGGTTTCGGGTAATTGGAGATTGTTTGAATGCACTCAGCAGTGGGCGTGATACCCTTTTCTGTAACTTCGTAGCCCAGGAAGTTTAGCTTATCTTGACCAAATAGGCACTTTTCTAGGTTGATTCCGATTCCGTAGTTAGATAAACGTTCCAAAACAAGTCGCAAATGCTTATCATGCTCCTCTTGGGTTTTAGAGTAGACAAGTACGTCATCGATAAAGCAGTAGCAGCAGTAATCCAGGTTTCTCAAGACTTCATGCATAAATCGTTGAAATGTCTGTGGCGCGTTACGCAAACCAAATGGCATACAACGAAACTCAAAAAGACCGAAAGGTGTCGTTATTGCCGTCTTTTGAACATCACTTTCAGCAATCGGAATCCAAAAAAATGCTTTCTTCAGGTCTATCTTCGAGTATATCTTCATGCCTTCTAATTGGTAAGTGAAATCTTGAAGCCTTGGTATCGGGTAGCGGTCTGGAAGTGTTACTGAGTTCAGGCGACGATAATCACCACATATGCGAAGGCTTCCATCTTTTTTTGTTACAACGTGCATCGGGCTGGCCCAAGGACTTTTGGATGGTTGACATATTCCCATTGACATCATTGCTTGAAACTCGGCTTTGGCTGCGTTATATTTAATCGGCGGCAGTGGGCGGGGTCTTGCGAAAAGTGGAGGGCCGGTAGTCTCAATATGGTGCTTTACATTATGTTTGATTTCCTTCGTAGGTGTCATAGGTTTTAAGACTTCAGTGAATTCTTGGAGAAGTGCATGATAACGGTGTCCTGGTTCGACTACATACAGCGTAGTATCTTGTGTGGTATTTATCGTCATCGTGTTAACTGAAAGCTCGGTCAGACTGTCTACGAGTTTCTTGCTGTGTAGGTCCACAAGAAGTCGGTGGTGCGTCAGGAAGTCGGCACCAAGAATTGACGTCTTCACATCCGCCATAATGAACGTCCACTTGAAGTTGCGTCGAAGTCCAAGATTTATTTGCATTTTTTTTTCCCCATATGTCTTAATCGGTGTATTGTTTGCGGCGAATAACTTGAAAGGCGTTTCTATCGGTGTTCGCTTAGTTTTTACGGCTAGCACCGATAAGTCTGCACCAGTGTCGACTAGAAATCGTTCTCTTGAATTTAGATCAGTTATACATAGGCGGTTATTCATCTTTGCTACACCGACGCCCGCCACAGCCGATGTAGTCTTTAGTTTTCCGATGGTTTCCTTGAACATGGTGGTTCACACTTCTTAGCTCTGTCTCCGAATCGGTAATGGTAATGACACTCCCAGTCTGGATCACCTGGTCTCTTTCCTGAACCTGTTCTTGAGCGGGACCGTGATCTTGAACGGAAATTGCTGCGGCGAAATGTACGACGATGACTCACGTTCTCCTTCCTTAGTGTGGCAATTTCAAGCGTCAGCTTCTCGAGTTGTTTTGTCAGTACTTGAAACTGCAGATCTGGACTGGTGCTGATGCTTGGAGCAGGTGTAGATTGGCTGACCTCGGCGATAGTATGTTCTGTATGCTCCATCATCTTATCCGCCATCATCGCCTGGGTATCAAGTGGAGATTCCGTGTTAACGGATAGTACAGCACGGACTTGGGAGGGTAAGTGGCCCATCCATAAAATTTTGAGCGCGTTATCAGGTACCTTTTCTCCAGCCAGCTCCCGCATCACCCTCAGGAGTTGTGTAGGCTTCTGATCTCCTAATTCTAGTCCGCTCAAAAGCTTCTGGAATTGACGGGACTCGGACTCTTCGTAAACCGACAGCAAACGATTCTTCAGAGCACTGTATTTTCCTGACTCGGGTGGTTTACAGATGATATCACTTATTTGTTCGATGTCTTTTCTCTCCAGGACTGCAATGACCAAGTTGTATTTTTGTTCATCGCTTGTCTTGTATGGCGATATCACGGCTTCGAACTGAGCAAACCACAGCCTTGGTTGTGCTCGCCAGAATTGTGGGATCTTCGCTTGCAGTGCAATAGCAGAGACTTCCTTTTCGCACTTTTCTAATACGGCGTCGTCACAATGTTTCAAGACTAAATACGTATCAAGAAACCACTGATTAAAATCACGTCGGGTTCACCACTTATGGGGTTCTACTTGAACCGTTCAGTAAAACACTCGGTTTGGGAATGGTAAAGGATTTATTTCTAAACTAATATTTATACAATACTCTTAAACACTTAAACACTGCTTACATTCTATTGGCTGATCAGTTGTCTTAGAGATCTGCTGATGTGGTCAGCCAATCAGCGTTACGCACGCCATATTCAACCCTCCTTGTGGCCCGTAGGCTAGGCAGCGTTCAGCGTCGCCTGTGTCGGTTCGCGAGCCGCGCGGGTCAGTCGTTTGAGCTTGATGTTGTATGGTATGCCTGACTCCCACATGTACTAATGACTATATTATATTGTCAGTCACAGGGCATTATTACGAGTATGACAACATTCCCTCGAAATCGTGAATCTTTGAGCGTCCATGTTTATAAATATCACTATGGTAATGAAAGACAATGTTTTTAGCTGAATACCAGGTATTTATTTTAACAATAACGTCGTGCTGGCCTTAAGATAGATAATTTGAAATCCGCTAGCACGAGATGTTGAGATCAATCCCGCTTGATGTATCCGTCGATCGAACTTATTAAGTTCAGTAACAATAGAAAAGTAATTGTGTCTCATTCATTAGCGACAGTTGAGCGTATTGTGACTTTTACCGACTTTAAAAAAGGAAGAGATTTTATGTTCATCTATACATATTTTTATATATTTTCGTCAATTTTAAAAACCGAATTTGAAAATTATTTTTTCATTTGGTAGTGGAACCTCGCACGGTCTCTTGTGAATTTTATTAAGTTCGCTTTGGTAGTTTCTTGAATTAGCTTCAATAATACGTATCTACCTTACCACCTTACCTTATTCACTTTTTGTATGTTGATTTTATTATTTAAAAACATGCTGTCACTGTTGTTTACTTAATTTTTGTGAGGTAGGTACGACAGCTAAAAAAATAAAAAACGGGCAACCGCCTTCCAAAAAATACCCTAAAAGCGAAAATAACTTTAATTTCGGAAGTGGGTGGCAAAAAGTGAAAATAAAAACCAAAGACACCGATTTTCAAAATTAAAGTTATTTTCACGTTGTACTTTGTGTTTTTTTGTCAATTATATTATGCACTTTTTACTGAGCTACTTGGTTTCAGTGGATAAAACTATCATGCGGAAGCAGGAATTTTATCAAAATTTTAAAATTGCCATCTTGCTTGTTAAGCAATTCGGTTAATTATACTATTGTTATTTACATCAGATGAGGCCTTTGACTTGCCGAGGGACAGCTACGGAATGGTAAAAAACATCGCCAATACGTACCTGGAATTACAAAATTAATCGGCCCGTACTACAACTTCCATATTTGTATGGTGCTTCATTAAGGTCACAGAATCGGGAGTTCCCTGAGTCCGGGAGTCAACAGTTCAACACACCGCGTATCGTCAGCGATACAAACTGACATTAGCGCACCGGAAAACATCTGTCAAAACATAGTAATCTGTTAGTCACCACAATAAAGTCTATGTTTGTATAATTTCGAGTTTGTGGACAGCAAACAATACTCGTATCTTGGTTAGTTTGATAGTATATAAAATTAGAGATTTGAAACTGGAACATCATTCAACTCGCAGGAGTATTTGTGAATTCAAGTAACATATTAATTTGAATTATAAATAATAATTCTAATAAAAATGAATTTCTCTCGCATATTTTTGTTCGTGTTCGCTTGTCTGGTTGCACTGTGCGCTGTCTCGGCGGCGCCAGAGCCCCGGTGGAAGGTGTTCAAGAAACTTGTAAGTTTTTATCATGTTTTTTAGAAAGAAAGAAAGATAGAAAGAAATAAATTTTATTTGCTCGAACATGTGTATACATATAGAATTAAAATAATACATACATGCAAGATCTTAAATAAGAGTGGCTCACGACATGTTTGCCATTTCTCATGGCGTGCAAATATTTAAGGTACAATTATTATTATTAAATCAATGATTATTAACTTATACACTAACAAAATAACTATTAGTCACAGTTAAACAAATTTCTTATTTTCAATCATTACATTATTCAATTACCTATTTATTTTCATTGTCAATTATTACAGATTACAATTATTATCAGAATGACGTTTTACATCACTTATACTAGGCATTAAATTATTTAAAATGTATAATTATTTCATATATAATATATTTTATTAAATTATTTAAATTATATTATAGGCATATTTAAGTTCTCGACTACTACATAACCATATTTACTATTATGTTAGTTATATTTATTTATTTATAATAATTCCCAGGAGTCGTTTAAAAATTCTGTAATAGGTACTATAATATGCGTTTTGTGCCAAAAACAATTTCATTGTTTGTTTAAGTTTAGATATAGTCTGCTCTTTCCAAATGTTGGGCAATTTGTTGTAAATAATTGGTGCCATGCAATAAACACTTTTGTGCATAAGTGCAGTTTTTGATGTATGTACACATAGTTTGCTATCATCACGTCTATTTATTGGATATTTGTCTGCCATACGAGGAAACAAATGCGGATTTGTTTTAACGAACATTGCTAATTCAAATATGTATATAAAGTGAAGGTAATGTTAATATATGATATTTATTTAAATATTTTTTACAGGTAACGGTAGTTTTGAGCTTAAACATAGATGTTACGCAGCACTTTTTTCTTTTAAAGATGATGTCCCTATCGGTTGAGTTATCCCAGAAGATAACACCATATCTAATGACGGATTCAACTAAACCATAGTAGGCCGTTAATAGCGTTTCTATATTTAGAGTACGTATTAATTTATATAACGCATAAGCACCACTACTTATTTTTTTGGCTAGAGCCTCAATATGCGTTTTCCAATTTAAGTGTCTGTCGATTATTAGGCCTAAAAATTTTGTCGCATTAGCTGTCTGTATTTTATTATTATTATATTCGATTTCAAGACTAGAGAATAATGGTGATCGTTGGCTAAAGTGCATAATCAAAGTTTTATTTATATTAATTTTTAAATTAATATTATTCAGCCAACTTTTTTATTCGGTTACTCAGTATTCTTTTAATTGTTGGTACAGTATAAACAGTTGTTATCTCCTAGAGAAGGTGCATACTAGTTACAGGCATACGAGTTACTTCTCCTTTGGTTCAGCCTAAGTCTCCTTGTATATTACCCTTTCACTCTCAGTTTGTGCCATCTTTTGTATTCAGGCTAAAAGTAAAGACCATCAAAACCGTTTAATATGAAAAGCAACCATTTAGAAAGTCCAGTTTCAGTAAAGGACCTCTAAATACTTCCAGACTTTTTCTAATATTTTCTATTTATTTCTTTTTCAGGAGAAAGTTGGTCGCAATGTCAGAAATGGCATCATCAAAGCTGGACCAGCCATCGGCGTCCTAGGACAAGCCAAAGCTTTAGGATAAGCTTCTGCAACAGTATAGTTAATTAGGATCATTTATGTAAATATTAATGTTAGTGCTGCTGTGAAAATAAACTATTTTTTAAGTTATGTCTGTTTTTCCTTATATAACATCAGGCGTGTAGTCCCCGAAGGTTTAGGCAGAGGAGTACCTGTAGCACACCCACATTTTGTCAGATATGTTAAGTCCCATTTAATATGGCTTGAGTTTATTACCATCACCCGGGCACATACTAGTCATGGCTGCTACTGAGAAATTCCTTTTTGAACAACCCAATAACACTTTACCCGACCTGGAAATCGAACCCATGACCTCATGCTCAGCAGTAGCGCTTGCAACCAGTGTAGTCTAGTGGTATATTGCTGTCTCATTGGTCTAGTGACTAGACTAACGAGGCAGTGTTTCCTTACTTCTTCCGAAATTATTTGTATTTAAATTTGTCAAAGTATAATACGAAACATAGCTATGTTAACAATTTAAATCTAACATGCAAAATGACTTTAGCAAGATCTGCAAGAAATGCTTTTAATTTTTGGGCGTGTGGTCTATCTACGCCATTGATTTTGCTTTAGAAACTTTATCTTAAGGGAGATGCGCTAAGGCTGCCCGCGAAATTCAAAGGATCTTACATTTTTTACAATTTTCAAGTCAGTATCAGGTTGTATGTCGATATAAATATGATTCGCGGCCGATTCCTAATTAATGTTATAGGTATTTTGTATAAACTTTTTGTTTTTCACGTTTTTTAGTTCTAGTGTTTATCAATGGAAATTTGTAAATGGCCTTCAATTGCCTATTGTTTAAGAATACTGTATAAGTTAGCTGTAAGTTTCCCGAATAGATAAAATTGCTATTCCACCAATACGCACTAAGCGTTTCCAAATATCTTTTATAATGCGCACAGCAAAATAATGGAACTCTTTACCTGCGGACTATATGTGTTTCCGAACGCATACAACCGAAATCTCTTTAAAGTAAGGGTGAACAGGCTTCTTCTGAGTAAGTTCACTCCATCGTCGACTTTGTCTCTGTCATCTCTGCCCTATACTAGAGTCAAGACCAAACCCATCTCAAATTAAAAAAAACTTAATATTACGTCTGTTATTCCTGAAGTGTGTTTTACGTAATAGTACACCCACATTTTGCAAGTTATGTTTAGTTCCATGTAGTACATGTAATAGAGGGCGAGCCTATTGCCATCGACTGGGCAAAAATCCAGATTTCAGGCTGCTACTGAAAAATACCTGAAGGAATAACCCAATAGCACTTTGCTTGACCTGGGAATTAAGCCCAGGGCCTCATGCTCAGCAGTAGTACCTACTTTCGACCGCTAACTAGTCCTGAAGTTAAATATACTTTGAAGAGCGACATTGGTCCATTGGTCGTAAGCGCTAAGTCCTATCCCACCAAAAACATTTCATATAAAATGTTGCCAAGACGACCACATAAGGTTTGCCCTGTGAAAAAGATATCAGATCTCATGTAGAGCCAAGCTTCTGAATCTACACTGCCTAACTCTACTCTCTCTTTTTCACAGGGCAAACCTTATGTGGTCGTCTTGGCAACATTTTACATGAAATGTTTTTGGTGGGATTTCAGTTCTTTTTGTAAGTTGCTAGGCAGTCTTTTTAGTGTTTATTTTTTTCTTCTTTTTCTTAAGTTTTTTCTGGGGGCACGGCAGTGTTTTTTTGTATACTGAACTTTGTTTACATACCAAATTTCGGCTTTCGAGCACTTCAGGAAGTACCCTAACATTTTGAAGTCTCATACCAACTTCCACCCTCCCATTTTAGGGGATGGGGTACGAAAGTTATAAGCTTATGATTTTTTTTGTTGGTTGTATACTAAACTTAGAATACGTACCAAATTTCAGCTTTCTAGCACTTCAGGGGGCCTAGACAAAAACTTTTCTGATAGCGTTAACGCCAGACACTAACGTCAAAATGTATGGCAATGACATTACCTGTGGAAAGGACACGTCATTTCACGTGTTAAGCAAATGTCAACTCCATACAATTTTATTTTCCGTTGGCGTTAACGCTTACAGAAAAAGGATTTTGTCTAGGCCCCCAGGAAGTAGCCAAACATTTTGATGATCATCAGTGTGTCAATGTATCAGTGAGTGTGTCAGTGACGAAATCGGTGTGTTTTAGATATCAATAAAATCTAAAGTATTAAAGCTATTCAATTGAGACTTTGTATGTTTAATTAGTCTATTATTGACATCATATCCTGAGAATATGAACTATCTGGTACATCGGAAACCAACTCTATGAGGGTTCAAAAAAACGACGAAACACTTCGAGAAAAGGTAGGTAGTGCCCTTGCGCTTCGCTTGGCTCGTCTTGGCGGGGGCACTACCGTGCCCCCAGATTTCAAGTGAAGTTATAGGTTCGAACCCCGGCTTGTGACAACACAGACTGTGTAGCAAGATACTACTCTTTACCGCAACTCCTGAAAACCTGTCCTTTAGCATTTTCTCAGTAATAACACAATGTGGATTTACAGCCGGTTCATGATAAGCGTTATCCTGTATTGCAGAGGATTTAAACATCCGTAAGAAAAGTGGGTGTAGGTACTAATACATCTGCCTACACTTTTAAAGAAATACAGACGTGATATTATATCATGTCCTAAATTTCGTCTTATGACAGTAGCTATGTAACAGCTCATCGTTCATCATCTCCAAGTATCCATCATCGCCAAACATGTCTTTGGAAGACATATCGAATAATATAAGCGAAATTCTAACAAATACCACAGATAATGCACAGGACTCCGAATACGACTTAATCACTTAATCATACGAATAAGCACTCTTTTGGATCAGAATATATATTTTTTATGTAAACTTGTTTTATTTCTTACCTTATAGTTAAACCAAGCATCTCCATAGGATCAACAGGTTTTCTAAACACTGATTGCTTTTGTAAACGAGGTGCTATCTCGGTTAGTAGTTCTTCAAAACTTGATATGGACATTCTAACATATTCGTAAAATTTGTCATTACCACTAATTTTTAGCGCCTCATATTTCCTCTTAAAATGTTCTCCATCATGGTTCATTATAGAAAGGTATGGATTCACACAATATTTTCTTTGGTTCTGTTTTTTCTTCATTCGTCGTCTTAGCAAAAACATGAGAAGAATACGTCTTTCGCAGTCCATATCTAGACAAAAACTGCAAGTTTGAGTTGCGCCGGCGCGGCGCATTGTACACGGCACCCATACCGCGGTACGACGCCGTGCCGTTTCACGGTGGCTGCGCCGGGCCGTGGTGATGTGGTCAGGCCCTTAGAGTTTCTGAGCTAAGCTGTGGACGGACAGACGGACATGGCGAAACTATGAGGGTTCCTTGTGGACTACGGAACCCTAAAAAGTACCTATTTAATTCTTTTTAGATGTGTATGTATTACATTTCGGTACGAGTCGTCGTACCAAAATGCAATACTTACCCATTTAAAAAGAATTTTCTGCTGTCTAGCAGAAAATATTTAGGATATTATAAGGATTATGATAACTATCTTTATAATATTTAATATGTACTACATAACGTAAGATCACGCCTATTTGCCGCGAAAGGTTAGGCAGAGGTATACCTAAAGCACACCCACATTTAGCCAGTTATGTTTAAGTCCCATGCAATAGGGGGCGAGTCTATTACCACCAACCAGGCACAAACCTAGACTCCTGACTGCTACAGTTGTTTCTGATGGAAAAACCCATTAACACTTTGCCCGACCCGGGAATCGAACCCAGGAACTCAAGCTCTGCAGTAATGCTTGCGACCACTAGATCAACGAGGCAGTCATTAATTATGTACCACTACTATATTATATTGTGACAGTCAGGGCATTATTATGACAACATTCCCTCGAAATCGTGAATCTTTGAGCGTCTATGTTTATAAATATTACTATGGTAATGAAAGGCATTGTTTTGAGCTGAGTACCAGGGTATTTATTTTAATAATAACGTCGTGCTGGCCCTGAGATAGACAATTTTGAATCTGCTAGCACGAGATATTGAGATCAATCCCGCTTAATGTATCCGTCGATCGAAACTATCATGCGGTAGCCGGAATTTTATCAAAATTTTAAAATTGCCATCTTGCTTGTTAATCAATTCGGTTAATTATAGTAATGTTAATTACATCAGATGAGGCCTTTGACTTGCCGAGGGACAGCTACGGAATGGTAAAAACATCGCCAATACGTACCTGGAATTACAAAGTTAATCGGCCCGTACTACAACTAACTTCCATATTAATATGTTGCAGGGCTTCATTATGATCACAGAATCGGGAGTTCCCTGAGTCCGGGAGTCAACAGTTCAACACACCGCATACCATTAGTGATGCAAACCGGCATTAGCGCACCGGAAAACATCTGTCAAATCATAGTAATCTCTTAGTCAACATAATAAAGTCTATGTTTGTATGATTTCGAGTTTGTTGACAGCAAACAATATCTTAGTCAGTTTGGTAGTATATAAAATGAGAGATTTGAAACTGGAACATCATTCAACTCGCAGGAGTCTTCGTGAATTCAAGTAAAATATTAATTTGTATTAAAAATAATAATTCTAAAAATGAATTTCTCTCGCATATTGTTGTTCGTGTTCGCTTGTCTGGTTGCACTGTGCGCTGTGTCGGCGGCGCCTGAGCCCCGGTGGAAGGTGTTCAAGAAACTTGTAAGTTTTATCATGATTTTTATTTTTATTTTATTATGGCCCCCAGTAGTCTTATAATTGGTACTTTCGTATAAACAGTTGTTATCTTCTAGAGAAGGTGCATACTAGTTACAGGCATACGAGTTACTTTTCCTTTGGTTCAGCGGTTGCGAAGTTACTGAATATGAGGTTTTGGGTTCGATTCCCAGCCCATTACATTTGATGCATTTTAAGATCAAAATTAATGTTATAAAAGGCCTCAACTTTAAATAACAAAGTACTGTTATTGAACAAGAGTAAGTCTTCTTGTAGATAACCTTTTTATTCACAGGTTGTGCCATTCTTTGTGTTCAGGCTAAAAGTAAAGACTTTCGAAACCGTTTTATATTAAAAACAACCATTTATAAACTCCCGTTTCAGTAAAGGACCCCTAACCACTTTCAGACTGTTTCTAATATTTTCTTCTATTTATTTCTTTTTCAGGAGAAAGTTGGTCGCAATGTCAGAAATGGCATCATCAAGGCTGGACCGGCCATCGGCGTCCTAGGACAAGCCAAAGCTTTAGGATAAGCTTCTGCAACAGTATTGTTAATTAGGATTATTTATGTAAATATTAATGTTAGTGCTGCTGTGAAAATAAATTATTTTTTAAGTCATGTCTGTTTTTCCTTACATAAAATCAGGCTTGTAGTCCCCGAAGGTTTAGGCAGAGGAGTACCCGTAGCACACCCACATTTTGTCGGATATGTTAAGTCCCATTTGATATGGGGTGAGTATATTACCATCAACCGGGCACATACTAGTCTTGGCTGCTACTGAGAAATTCCTTTTTGAACAACCCAATAACACTTTACCCGACCTGGGAATCGAACCCAGGACCTCATTCTCAGCAGTAGCACTTGCGACCAGTGCAGTCTAGTGCCATGTTGCTGTCTCATTGGTCTTGTGACTAGACCAACAAGGCAGTGTTTCCTTACTTCTTCCGAAATTCTTTGTATTTAAATTTGTCAAAGTATAATACGAAACATAGCTATGTTAACAATTTAAATGTAACATGCAAAAACACTTTAACAAGATCTGCAAGAAATTCTTTTAATTTTTGGGCGTGTGATTTATCTATGTCATTGATTTTGCTTTAGAAACTTTATCTTAAGGGGGATGCGCTAAGGCTGCCCGCGAAATTCAAAGGATCTTACATTTTTTACAATTTTCAGGTCAGTATCAGGTTGTATGTCGATCTAACTAAGATTCTCGGCCGTAGCCAATATTTATTTATAGAATTATTATCACAAAAATCATCAATACGTAATTATCTATGAGTTCATATTACCTGGAACGACTATTTTATGAAATCTTAACATTTGAGGCCAATTCTAACTTCAGGAGTTGTATTGCTGATTCGAATGGTTATAATTCTGTAAAGCCATATTTGTTACGGCCGCGAATCATATTTTAATCAACATACAACTTGACACTATCCTGCAAAATCAAAAAAAACGTAAGTAAATTTGAATTTCGCGGGCTACCACTGAGGCACCTTAATAAGACCTGCAAGAATTTCTTCAAATTTTTGGGCGTATGGTCTATCTATGCCATTGATTTTGCTTTAGAAACTTTATCTTCACATAAACATTACAGATAAATGCCATTCAGATGTAATTCTAAAAACATCTATTGTTCCTATATAAAACATTTTCGAAGGTTCTTTATGAGCGTGACTAAAACCGGGATTAACTCCGCAATCATGTTTTGGTAATTAAATTTTCTAGGAAATATCACAATGTTTACCAACGGTGCGCAAAGCCTACCTGTCAATATCATTCAGGCTCCAAAAGATCCTTAAAGCACTCAACATAATTAAGTACTAAAATCAATTGATTAATCATTTTACAACTCGTGCTATCAGCTACCATTGCAAGGAAATACTAAAAAAACGAGTGGTAAGCTGTGGCACATGGTCATCCTTCTGAATGCAGCAGGACATGTCTGCAGATTCTGCTAAACGATCTTTGATCATCAATTTTATTGGACTATTTATACTTATAGTATATTTTGAGGTTCTTAAAAGTGAAAGGTTTGGATACCTTATTTTATTTTGTTTTCGGGGGAAACCTTGCAAAGGCACGCGTGACCTCTGGGGAGGCAGGTCGGAGAGTGTGGGATTTTAACCTCACTAAAACCACCCCGGTGATCAACATCAGCACATAGTTGGTCCCGGTTCCTCTCAAAAGGCCAATTCCGGAACCTCCACTGTGCAACGCCTGCAAGGCACATCCCTGGGGAGACCGTAAAGGGGCCTCCCTGAGCCTCGCTATGCCCGGCAGCTCGTGACCACTGTGCCACCGTCTTCCTGGTTTGGATACCTACTAAAACAATAACAAGGTTCTATTTTAAAACACAACGGAACGGGTTGTTTACGGAAAAGTAATTGTTTGCGTCTAAATGATTCATAGTTTGTATTAGTCAATCGTGTAATATTTATTTCCTAATTAATGTTATAGGTATTTTGTATAAACCTATTGTTTATCACGTTTTTTATTTCTAGTGTTTATCAATAGAAATTTGTAAATGGCCTTCAGTTGCCTATTGTTTAAGAATACTGTATAAGTTAGCTGTAAGTTTTCCCAATATAATAAAATTGCTATTCCATCGATTCGCACTAAGCGTTTCCAAATATCTTTTATAATGCGCACAGCAAAAGAATGGAACTCTCTACCAGCTACCTGCGTACCTATGTGTTTCCGAACGCATACAACCCAAATCTCTTCAAAGTGAGACTGAACAGGCTTCTTCTGGGTAAGCGCACTCCATCGTCGACTTTGTCTCTGTCATCTCTGACCTAGACTAGAGTCAAGAGCAAACCCATCTCAAATAAATAAATAACTTAATATCACGTCTGTTTTTCCTGAAGTGTGTTTTACGTAATAGTACACACACATTTTGCCAGTTATGTTTAGTTCCATGTAATACATGTAATAGAGGGCGAGCCTATTGCACTGGGCAAAAATCCAGATTTCAGGCTGCTTTTAACCCGGCTCCTTCGAGTTGTACAAAATTGATTAGAAAACTGGATGTTGATGGTCCCCTTCGGTGTTGTATTACTGAACACCGTGCTAAAGTGAATTTGTAGGGTATAATAGCTGCTAGGGAAAGATTCAATTAAACAGGTTTCTTCTTAAACAATACCATGTTTATTACGATAACAATATTGAAGTTTCACAATATTTAATGTGGTTGGCCACATACCTTCCCCCATGCATTTGGGCATCCACACCAGTACAACCAGTCTCGGGTCTAGTTGTATTGGTGTGTTCACCTGCAATGAGACTATAAAAATAACTCAGAGCCACTATAGCGAGTCCGTGAGATGAACCACTTAATAGTTACTAGCTCAATCACACAAGTACCGACCTATCAAGGTTGTGCTAACAACGGGAACATAAGATTAAGCGAAGCGACCCGCGACACTACACTTCATGGCAACTGCTCTCATTACCTAGTCCATCCCGCATGATCAAAGAATACGGTTGAATACTCACCGGATTCAGCTTCAAATGGGACTTATTGGAAACCCATCGGGTTATTTGGGTACAGTCTGACTCCCAGAACTGAGTCCCTATTCCAAACCCTATTCATATCGTGTCACCACATTTTGCGGGCTCTTGATCTCTGATCAATGTGACAATCCTTCCAGAAGCCTCGACCATCACAGACCAAATAGAATTCTTGTCCATTGGTTATTTCGCATTTATTAGGCATTGTTTTAAATAAAATGTGGGAAATTATGTCTGTATGTTTATTTATTTAAATTAACTAAGAATCTTGTATTTAATTTACAAGACATAACTTCTCCAGGTTTCTCTAGTGTTACAGAGACATACGTTCTTTCGAGCCTGTCTGTCCTGACACAAGATGTCACTACTTGTTGCGTTATTTATTGTTTTTGCAACGTCACATGCTACTGAGAAATATCTGAAGGAATAACCCAATAGCACTTTTCCTAACCTCGGAATTGAACCCAGGACCTTATGCTCAGCAGTAGTACCTACTTTCGACCGCTAACTAGTCTTGATGTGAAATATACTTTGAAGAGCGACATTGGCCCATTGGTCGTAAGCGCTAAATCCTATTTCAAGTGAAGTTGTACGTTCGAAGCCCGGCTTGGGGCAACACAGACTATGTAGCAATATACTTATAATACTCTGTACTGCAACTCCTGAAAACCTTTCCTTTAGAATTTTCTTAGTAATAACACAATGTGGATTTATAGCTGGTTCATGATAAGCGTTATCCTGTATTGCAGAGGATTTAAACATCCCTAAGATAAGTGGGTGTAGGTACTAATACATCTGCCTACACTTTTGAAGAAATACAGACGTGATGTTATATCATGTCATAAATTGCATTTAAGTGCAAGTGTGAGGATGCACTCCATCTGAACAAGGCAAAGGGGTATGTCGCAATTTAACCGACCCATGGTTTTCATGGTGTCTTTATAATTGTAGTGGACAATTAAACAGGAATTCTTATTATGCATCTCATTTAAACACAAAGCTTAAACTACGAACACCATATTATTTTGGATTACTTTCAATCTAAAAAAGAACCCTTTGCTTTTCTAGGCTATGAAGTACTTTTAGATGTAATTTCATTACTAGTACAATACCATGGCATAAGCATAATCAGCCTATAATGTTCCCACTACTGAGACACTGGCCTCCCTCTGTGAGAGGGAGTGGACCGTAATCCCCCACGCGGGCACAGTGCGGGTTGGTAGAGGTCACATTTATGTCTTCGAATTTTTGGTTCTTGGACATACCGGTTTCCTCAAGATGCTACTGTTATCTTTACTCTCCTATTATTTCGGGATTCTAACATAACTGGCAGAATGTGAATGTTCTATACACCTTGGTCTAGTTCTTTGAGGAATACTGTCGTTATGGTGTTTGATGAAGTTGGGTGTGATGCATGAATATATTGGGACCAAAAGCTGTATACAACCAGCTTATGCGTGCATGGGTATTGGCCCAGCTATCCTGAATATTATTTAAATTAATAGAAAATAAAAGAAGATAAATAACTTACAAACTCTTTTATTGTATGTTACTTTGATTTACAATAATATAGTTGATCGTACTTTACATAATTTAATAAATACTTAGGCACTGTGTTATACATATAAAAACTGTACAAATTAAAATACTTTGGTAGTAGTAACTGTGAATTAAAACTATTTTCCTAACGCTTTAGCATCGCCCAGGACACCAATCGCTGGTCCAGCTTTGATGATACCATCCCTGATGTTTTGGCCCACTCTCTCCTGAAAAAAGAAAAATATCATATTAGAAAATAATATACATTTAGCTCAAAAGGGAATGAAGGAAACGATAACCTCGGCTCCACGTGTTGTTTCCAACTTTTGCCCCTACGCCACTCAACCAACATGTGAATCGAGAAATTAGCATTAACCATCGTATGTGAAGGGATGATTCACGGTCATAACTATGTTTAATAAAAAGTCTTACTGCTCCAGCCAGTGCAACAATTATGCTCAAGAGCATAATTGCCTTGGACCTGGGTTTAATACCAGGCGAGCGACTATAACCATGTTTGAGGTCCTGGTTCAGGCAAAGTTGTAGAACGTGTTGGCACGTAATGTTCCACGCGCGCCTCTTTTAGAAGTCGCCGAGGGAGTCAAACACCTCACTCCCCCCGCTCGACCAGACGGGGCCCGCAGAGGCGGGATGGCTACGTTGAAGAGTGCTTAAGGGACTAAATACACTTATTCAGCTCTTTCCAACTTTTGTCCATAGAAACCTACGATTTTGTACGGACAAAAGCTGAACAGAGCTGAATAAGTGTATTTAGTTCCTAAGTGGCCCCGTAGCCACCGGTGCAAGTGTGCGAGAGAACACGGGGTGGTTTTAGTCAGTAGACGTCTGACAGACCCGCCCACCCCAAAGCGGAGGACATCCATGAGGATTTCCACACCGTTAACAAAAAAAAAAGGCATTGTTTTAGAATGCTCTCAGTGACAGTCCAGATTTGTAGCCAATGAAAGGCAGAAAAAACTCAACCTCTACTAAATGGGACTAAAATATTACTTTAAAAAGGTGAGTTATTACAGAGGAGAGCAAAATGATTAGTTGTTCCACAAATGTCATTTAGCGCTAAACATACATAGGTAATACCTACTCAAAATATTATTCTCTCTCGGTCAAGTTCGAATGATTGACAAAAACGTAGGCCCATTTCTGTGATACTTACAAAATATCAGACAGTAGTTATTACTAGGAAAATTAAGCTCAAAAAATAAAAAACTTACAAGTTTCTTAAACACCTTCCACCGGGGCTCAGGCGCCGCCGACACAGCGCACAGTGCAACCAGACAAGCGAACACGAACAACAATATGCGAGAGAAATTCATTTTTAGAATTATTATTTTTAATTCAAGTTATTATTTTAATGAATTCACGAAGACTCCTTCAAGTTGAATGATGCTCTACTTGCATACATCTCGTTTTATATACTACTGAATCGAACAACATATTGTTTGCAATTGAAAAACTTGTAAACAAACTAAGTATCGACTGTATATCCTCTACTTAAAGACCATTTTGTTTTAATAGCATTAAATTGTGACTGTAAATGTTATATTTGTACTGATAACGCTTCACATTTAGATGACTCCATTAAATCCCCGTTTCTGGGGTGATAAATGTTATCCCCCGTATCAATCAATTATTTTCATTATGACGGGTTTCATGTATTTTTTTAATGTTTACATTGCAGATATTAATTATTTTTAGTCAAACGCTTATTAAGATATTAAAACCCTTTTGTTATTGGCTTTTAAGAATTCTTTATTAGAGTAATAGTAGTATCTACATACTTATCGGCCTTGTTTAGTTAAAGTAATCATAACTATAGAATGACTGTGTGAAAGATGATATGGCTAGAAAGTGAGTAACAATCGAGATGACGACTGATGGAAAAGTATGAAAAAAAAACATATTGCGCCAATCTCAAATGAATTGGGATCAGGGCAAGAGAGAGAGAGAGAGGTAGAACCTGGGTGAGGCTGGAACAGGTGCGTAAGACAGGAAAAGAGAGGCCTATAATGCCCAGCAGTAGGTGAAGTCGGGCTGTGAGTGGATGATAATGAATCAAAGTAATAAATATGACAGGCAAAAGGTGGACATGATTGTAAATCTAGAAGGTTTTGGAATCTGCCCTAATCATTTACCAAAACTAAAAAAAAAATAGCAGGTAATTTCAAATTTGCTGTGTTTTACCTATGAACCTAACAGCTGTTAATCAAGAAGACTAGTACACACCACGATATATCAAGCTAAACATTTCCAGTTTTAGCTGACCTGGCATGGTATAGGCTTTTTGTGCAATGAGAATTCAGCTTATACTGGAAAGTTATAGTTTGATAGTATAGGGTATAATATATGTTATAGTTATAGGGTCATGCGCAGCTATCTCTTAAAAATAACAAAATTGTGTGTAGGTTTATTCGATTTATTCTTCTTTCGTCCTGAAGTTTTGACCCACATTCCATAAAAGTCTTAGTTTTTCCCATATCACTATGGAAGTTGTGCTGCGTCCCAAATTATAAGTACTTTAAAGGTACTATAACATTTAGGTATAAATCATCTTTATTAAGCTATTGCATAGCTTCTATCGCGGGCCTTGAGCGCGGGGACCGAATCCAGAAATTCCGTAACGAAAAAAACCTCACGCTCCCCACTCCGACGGGCACGGAGGTGTGGCTTGAAGGCCGTGCATTGTCTAACGTCGTTTCTTTTCGGCAGTCTTCGACACGGTGTTTGTGTGCGTGCAACTAGACGTATTGTATGACTCTACGAAGCTCGCACGAATCGAGACGAGCTGCTCCCAAATCGGACGAATACATAAGCAGCTGTTTATGAGAAAGTATATAGGTGTATAGGTATTTATCAGAAAGTGTAACTTGAATTAATATTTATTTATTTCCATTTACTTTCGTACCATTTATCATTTACCAGTCGGACACCATACATTTATTATAATCACCACTATCTTAAAACTCAATATCCCAATATCTCGGAAACGGCTGGGAATATCAAAATTCTGACCAAATTCCCCCCCCCCCCTATAACACCCCTCTCAAATAGTACATACATACAGACAAGCCCCTTTGACCCCCCTTTTTTGAACCCCTCTTTTTCGACCCCAATATTAAGTTGTATTATATTTATTTATATTTAAATCAATCCCACTTATATATGATCCCGGGACCCCCCGCGACACCCCTTTTGACCAACCCCTCCACCCGTCCAGGGCTACAGGGGCCCCCCCGGGTCTTAACTTTTGAACCGGAGGTCGTAGAGGTATCGAGTTTGAGGTCTTTGGAATCGGCAGTGAAGGGCCTATCTTTTGGCCCCGATAAAGTTAGGGTAAAGCGCCCCATTTTAAATTTATTTTAGATTTAAAATTTTTAAATTCTTATTTTTAATATTTAGGATAATTAGAGTATTCAGACTAAGGGTCCGGGACCCAGTATTATTAGTTTTTAAATTTTTATTTTTGCGATTTTTGTTTTTATATCAAACAAAAAGAAATACTGCATAAATAAAATAAATAAATAATTATAATTGCATAAGTTGATACAAAATGCTATGCAATAGCTTTACTGCGGCAGTCCCCGAGTGCCACACGTCTTTTTTATCCAGTATCACAATCAAAATCACAGAAATTGTATAATAATCATCTTAATGGTATAATAAAAATATTAGCTTACCTATGACAAACTCGATCAATTCTCAATCTTACTTTACATACACTTTAATCAGGTGACGAATGAGTTGAATGCACTGTGCATCACGATTGTTTTAAATAGTTGATTGATGTTAACTATGTACGTAATATACAAAATGGGCCGTAGACGGAATATAAAATAGGACGAAGTGGACATAAAATAATAAAAAATATATTTTGGGACGAAGGAAGCATATTTTTGGGACGACCCAGGATTTTTTTAAGTAGGACGAAACTCAGTGGATCAAACGAATAATAAATCGTTTATTCAAATCATCTGCTTTGTTTGACCTATAAACTTAGCGATATCCTATGCCTCATGATCAGTGATCGGAGTAGGTAGATTGATTTTTAGTACTTGTATCATAAATGCACACAGAAAGAATAACATGGATAAGCCATTTTTCCGGAAAGTAATTCCGGTATTTCCGGATTCGGAGTCGTCGGCGGGCGTACGCATTGTTCTGATAACCGGTTATTGTACCACCCATGATCCTTTGTTCTGATTGGTCGTTGGGTTTTGACAAATCGTGACAAAAAAAAAATAGGAAGAATAATAAAGAATATAATTGCTCATTTTATTACAATTCCTACCTTTTTTTTGAGGATGGCAAATCATCAAATGACTCCTTCCACTCTGGCAGAATACAATTCCTACATAAGTTCCGGTTTTTTTTTAATAATCCACCAATTCCGGAGGAATGTCCATAGTAATATATACGTTTCGGATCAATGACCCCAGTTCAATCTACCTACTCCGATCACTGCTCATGATGCAACAGTAACTCTCTTCGTGTACTTACATATACAAAATGTGGAATTATTATCAGTTTATCACAACGAGATTGAGTCTTTAGTATCATCGCTTCCATAACTATCCTATAATTAATAGGACCGCAGTAACGAAGTTGTTAGTGGAGGAAGCTGTGCCTGGCTTCTTCCGATCCTAAGACTTTGTCGCAGGGCTAACCTAAACCTAAACGTAAACCGAAACCTAAAAATTAATAAGATAAACCCAAATTAAATAATATAGATTTTCTTTTTTCTTTATCTTTGTTTTACAATTGCATAACCGTTTTAATGTTAAGTGGAGGGGCGGAGTCCCCTAACACAAGCATCCTCTTGCTTAAAAGGTGATCTCCAACTCATGTGTGTTATGTCAGCATTTTATGTAATTGCAATAAACATTTTATTTTTTATTTATTTTATCACAGTTAAGATTCATTGTTACCTACCTACCTAGACCTAGATCATAGATTATAATACGAGTTCTCGTTTACTTCGTTTGTAAGATTAAACAGTGTATAGTGAGTAGTAGTGACCCAGTGGTACGTAACGGAAAATTCGAAGACATGTGACGTCTATCAACCCGCACTGGGCCCGCGTGGTAGATTATGGCCCACTCCCTCTCACCGAGAGGAGGCCTGTATTCTAACATTGGGAACATTATAGGGTGATAATGTTCTAAGTGCAGTAGTTGAGTCGGCTTTTGGTTCAATTCCCGAAATATTTGAGTAGCACACTGATAGCTTATCCATTCTGTGTTTGTGCATGTAAGATTTCGTAAGAGTCATTATAAAGTTTCAAATCGCCAACCCATCTTGAGCAAGCGTGGTGATCAATGCTAGTGCCTTCTCTGTATGAGAAGTGGCCTTTGCGCTGCAGTGGAACAATAATTTATAGGCTGGTATTATCCTAAGTAATTCTATAAAAAAACTACATTCTAAAACTCAGATTCGTAAGTTTATAAACGGACTCATACTGACGATACAGAAGACAATCACTAGTGTGGGTTAAAATAAAAAGAAAATCATTTTGACAGTTCAACAACATTCATTGCATTATTTACGTTGTTGGGCAGACACATTTTTCAAACATATGAAGCAATGGTTTAGCAATAGGCTTCAAAATGATTCAGATTGTGATTGATAGTGTTACGTAATTATGGAGCAGCACTTATACTTCTACAGAACCTGTAGAAAAGATTTGTTTACTTCAACATACAGGTTTGTCCATATTGACTTTGGAAAACGATATTTTGGTATAACCTGGTTGAAATTATGCACTGAGTACTACCTATTATCTGATAACAAATCCGGAATAAAACTCAGGGGTCATCCTCAACGACAAAGATGTAAGTAGTGCAACATACTTACTGATATTTTGAAGGAACTACACACACTAAATTCACTCATAATCTAGTTTAATGATGGTAAAACCTCAAACTTGTTATATAATTATTGCCATAATTTCAATATGGGGTATGGGACATGATGGCCTATTCTTTCCAATACATAATATTCAACATAACATAACATGAAGTCTGTATTTCCCGAAGGGTTAGGCAGAGGTGTACCTCTAGCACACTCACATTTCGCCAGTTATGTTTGAGTCCCATGATCACATGTGACCCATGGGATTAAGGGGGTGACCCTATTGCTATCAACCGGACATAAATCCAGACTCCGGACTGCTACTGACAAATTCGAGATGAAAAAAAAAATGCGGGGCTGTCTTTGGGGACTGCCGATAGAAGTGAAAACTAAGTAACTTGTGAATTGTATACTCGAAGCGTACGGTGACGATGACGCGAATTTCACGCATTTTGTTCACCCAAAAAGTACACATATACACAGTATACATATACCTCATGGAAATCGTTCGGTGACGAGGACGCGAGTTCCATGATTTTTGTTCACCCAAAATCTGCTCAACGCGCCAAAAGTAGTTTTCATTTCAAAAAACGCAATAACACTTTGCCCGACCCGGGAATCGAACCCAGGACCTCATGCTCAGCAGTAGCAATTACAGACACTAGACCAATAAGGTAGTTGACGTAATCTTTACCGCTATTAATAATATATGTCTGATAATTATTAGTTCACATATATAATTAACACGGTATTTGGACTTCCCTGGGATCAAAACACGCGCGTGATTTATCAATGCAAACTATTACATACTGACGTATGCGGTCAACTAAATAGTTTACGAATTAAAGTGATGTTTAGTTATAATAAATAGAGATCATATTAGCATGGTACTGCATTTTACAACTGCAATTTAGATCTTGGTTATTTTATTAGTATTAAAAACAGATTTAAGGAAGTAGAGCATCATTCGAAGAATAATTTCGAAGAACGGGCAGCGGCTGAATTTTACACAAATAATTAAAATAAATTCGATTATTATTCACTGATTTAAAAATAATAATTCTAAAAATGAATTTCTCTCGTATATTTTTGTTCGTGTTCGCTTGTCTGGTTGCACTGTGCGCTGTGTCGGCGATGCCTGAGCCCCGGTGGAAGGTGTTCAAGAAAATTGTAAGAATTTTACTTTGAAGTATTAATAAGTTGGTCAGAAAATATTCGGGTAAATCATAATTGAAACTCAAACTAAATAAATCAACTAGAGGCACTTTTGAATTGTCAAGGGGTCGGTCAGTAAGAAAGATGAAGCTAGTTGCCTATTCCAAAGCGTAGTTGGTACCTATGGGGAAGAAATTGTTCATCATGTATTTTTTAAACCTACTTACAACTATTAAATCCAATTCCTGCCACACCTACTACAAAATAACCTGCAATTTTCTTAGAGCTGAAATTTCTTAATTTGAACGGTTTCTTTTTCATAATTATTAATACTTATTCTACAAACATGGAGAAATACATAACATAACATAACATGACGCCTTGTTTCCCCGATGGGTTGGGCAGAGGTGTACCTATGATATATATGGTACACCTACATTTTGCCAGTTATGTTTAAGTCCCATGAAATAATGTAATAGGAAGCGACCCCATAGCCATCAACTGCGCACAAATTCAGACTCCGAGGTGCTACTGAGAAATTTCAAATAGAGAAAGAATTTACATGAAAATGCATCTGTTAGTAGCAGTATTAGTTGATAATGCTGTTCAAGTCTATCCTATATACTGCTATGCAACCCTTTCAGCTTTATTATTTTCTTGCCAATCTTCTTAGCATACAGATGGCCAAAAGTTCAAACATCTTTGGCCCAAAATTCAGCTGCGCGAACTCCGCTCACTGACGCAGTCATAAGATCATCAAGTGCACATGTGATGGGGTATGCGGCGCAGGATGGAAGGTGGTCCAATGTCTGTGGGGAGGTGCCGCATATGCACCTGAGATCTAAGCCGTCCGTGAAACCCCATCTGTGGAGATTGTCTTTGCTCCGGCCGACTTGGGTTCGAAGTCTATTTAGAGATTTCGAAGTCGGCCACAGTAACGTGTGCCCAGGCGGAAGGCCCTCAGATGGCTTGATAAAATTGTCAGCGTGTTTATACAGCTCCCGCCATAGATGAAGTCTTGTTGTGGAGGCGTTACTATTGGCTAGAGTACCTGGACCCACCCACCCAAGAAAACATTTTCGGCTATTCAGTCTTTGGGGTACTCAGACGTAGTTGTGCATTGGGTAACGTGAGTCAGCTTGTCAATACTAATCCATGTATTCTTTTCAGGAGAAAATGGGTCGTCGCATTCGGGATGGTGCCATCAAGGCTGCACCTGCAGTCGCAATACTCGGTCAAGCCGCCATTATTGGGAAATAATAGCGGATTATCATATATTCATTGATAAAACATACTTAATCTTCAGTGGAACAAGGGCAGTCCTGAATATATGCTTCCCTCTTTTTTTGTTATTTCGGCATAAACAGTTGTGTACAGGCAGCTCATGCCGTGGTATTGGCTTAGCTACTGTCAAAAATTATTAAAATTAATAAATAAAAAGTAGATAATTAACTTATAAACACTTTTATTTCATGGTACTTTGAGTTACAATAATATAGTTGGTCCTACTTTAGATAATTTAATAAATACTTGGTACTGCGTTTTTGAACAAAGTTCCTTATTGCACTTTTTACTCTGCAAACTTGGTGAATGAAAGCTGCACCGAAAAAAGTGTAACATTTTGACGGTCACGACACTTTTGTTAAAAAAGCGAGAGGAACTTCATTCCAACCGGGTAACCCACGACAACTCTCGACTTATTTTTAGTAGGATATATTCTTAATGTGGCTTAGTAATAACAGTAGCACGGGTCAAACTCAAATTCAAAGCATTTATTTCAAATAAACCAATTACAGGCACTTTTGATTTGTCAAGGTGTCGGTCAATGCAAAAAATTAACTTATTTGCCGATTCCAAAGCTTAGTAGGTACCTATGGAGAAGGAAGAGCAAGGACAAAACTCCATGGACACTCTTTTAAATCAAAAAATGGTTACAAAATATTGATCACATCATTCATGTTGAAATTATGCATGTGAGAACGATGCAGAACGTTAAAAGAGTCCGTAATAAAATACAAAAACAATTCAAATATTAAATTAAATAAATTAAAATAAGCCGTGGCAACTAAGAAAAAAATTAACTTCCAACTATATCCGACGATCCTGGTTACTTAACATTTGGTGACCGTACACACTTATATACAGTGTGTTCTTATGTCTACTCTACATTACTAAATAAGAGTGGCACAATCGTCAGCGTGTGTTATTGTAACCACCAAACCCACTCAAACCTATTTCTCTTTTTCTTTCATTCATTATTTTCTTTACCACACTACTGACAAACAGAATGGTGAACATTATCTCCTTATTTACCGACCAAACTTATTATTAGTACATATTATAATTTATTTTCGTATTATTTTTACAATTCTGATTGCTCATAACTTGCGAAATGTGGGTGTACTATAGATACACGTCTGCCTAACCCCTCAGAAATACATGCCTGATGTTATAATGTGATTGTTTATTATGAACTGCGTTGTATTTTGTGTAAATATATTAATTCTGATTGTTTGTATATTTGTTTATTGTTTTACCAACAATAATAATAGATTTCCCTGGTTAGTCATTAACCGCAATAAGCTTTTAATATTTTCATGTAACAATGTTTCGATATGTCTTTTCAGAAATAATCATAGACACCTTCATGACCTAAACTCTAGCTTTTTCTAGCGACATTAAGTTAAGGTAAAGAAATATATTTTGAGGAAACCAGAACTTAGCATAATTAGCCTATAATGTTCCCACTGCTTGGGATGCAGTGTTCGTCTCCGTGAGAGGGAGTGGGTCAAAATCCACCACGTGGGCCCAGTGTTGGTTGGTGGATGTCACATGTCTACGAACCTTTGGGTCAAGAACCAAAAATTCGAAGGAATGCAGCTATTCGAAAAAAACTGACGGACCAACCAGAACTTGATGATCTGAAATCAAAATCAAAGGGCAAATGTGGTTATCAATGCTTATCTGTTCGAGTAGAGAGGCTTTTTCCGGGACAGGTTAATGATTTATCTATGGTCTGTTCCAAAAGTATCTAAAGAAAATGTAAACAAATGAATCAGAAAACATACCTGTGGAGGCCCATTTACAAATTGAGTGCTTTGAATTGATTATTGGAATTTTTAAACCCTAAAACGTAATATTAGATCACATTAAAAATGTTTTTCATGTCACAATTGAGGTCAATTTTATATAACCTCAATTTTTGTCAATGATTTTTCATTAACATCTTTAAAAAAATCATGTGTGCAGTTCACACGCGATATTAGTGAAACCTTCAAAAGTATTCTATCTCATTCTCTCACAAGTTAAATCCTAAAGATGTATGTGTTTGTGTCTTTATAATGTTGCTTTTCGTTTCATCGAGTTTTTGTTTTAAATCACCACGGGGCTAAAGAAGTTTTCACTTCAATAATATTATTCTGAAAAAAGTGTGGAGCAAAAAAGTTGAAACCTTCATAATATAGATGAATATGTTACTTATTCCCTTTACTGTGTGGTAGCGTAAGAATTTTACCTGAACAGAGTTTGTTTACACTTTCATTAAATACTTTCGGAACAGACTTTAGTATCTGATTACAATTAAATAATTCTAATTATTTATGATACCGTTGTCATGTTTCGTAACGTTGACAACGCCTGTAGGTACATGGCATCTGATATGGTGAAATGAGCGAACGCTGAATTGAAATGCCATTAAAATTACACTTTAATCAATCAGTGAATTGTTACCAACCCCAATACCATCCGGAAACTGGCTATACACACAAAATGTTATTCACAGACTGGGATGTGGAAGGTGCATGCCCGGATGTTCAGGTGCAACTATGTAGTGGTATCGTGTTATGACATATTAATTCCATCAGGAAATCTTCAGTAGCAACATTCAAAATCGATAAAGTTGTAAAACAAGGTGATCCGTTCAGTCCTAAACTAATTACCACCACCCTCGAGGAAGTATTTGAAAAACTCGCAGACGCCTAGGCAACGAAGCGCATTCTACTCGGTGATACAATGCTATCAAACCTTCGTTTTGCAGACGATATCTTTGTAAACTAAGGATTTTTGAAAACTCATCCTCGAATGGGGAATGAAAGTTTGTATGGAAATTGGTCATTTTTGTCAACGGGAAGTTCCATCAGGCACATGGCTTGACACTAGACTGATAACATGTGATTTCGAGACGAGATAGTGACTGTAGCAGCGCTGAAGGAGATCTAGAAAAAAATGTATATTTTTAATGACAAGTCATTAAAGTATCTTGTTTCAAACTGTCTCTAAAGCTCTTGGATGGAAACGATATCTTCCACTATGATTTCATCATTTCATCATGACATGTTTTTTTATAACTAAGCAAAAATTTCTACGCTAGGAGGTTTAGAATCATATGCTGAATTTATGCCCTCAATTTGCACACTGGATAAAATTTATTCCTGTAGTTGCAAATAAAGAGTAGTCAATAATACAGTTTTTTCCAATAGTTACTAAGGCAAGATTATTTGATGGCACGTCATGGCCATATTCAATATTTATTTGAAAAAACCATGGCACGTATATGTGTAGAGGATCGCCATACTTAAATTCAAAGCATTTATTTCAAATAAACCAATTACAGGCAATTTTGAATTGTCAAGGGGTCGGTCAGTCAGAAAAATGAAGTTAGTTGCCCATTCGAAAGCGTAGTAGGTACCTATGGAGAAGAACGGCAAGAAACTCCATGGACACTCTTTTAAATCAACATATCATTATAAAACAAATTGGATACATCATTCATGTTGTAATTATACATGTGAGAACGATGTAGAAATACGTGCACGTTAAAAGCGTCCATGATAAACAATTTAAAAAAAAAAAAAACAATTCAGAAATTAATAAGCCGTGGCAGCTAAGAGATGACCAGTCCCTACTTACGGCGCCCGTTCACGAACATAACGTATGGATCAGCAGCATTCAGCTCAACCATTTTAAAGGGAACTTAATGATCCAACACACACGCCACCACCAGCGAGACATTTGAAGTGAGCATGACATACTCTCAGCCGCCGGGCACACTCAAGACAATGAAAGACGATCCTAGTAAATGGTGGCTTTTTAATTAAAGCCCTAAGCACTATGTATCTACTACAATGGATACATAGTGCTCACACATGTACTATACCTGAGATAGATCATTCTTATAATGCAGGTGTAGGTAGATGTTCTGGTGACTTTTAACTAATGGGTAAGAAAACTTAAACACAAAAGTAAGTACTTAAAATATTTATTTTATGGCAGACTTGAGTATTAAGGGTAACGTAGAAATGATTCCTAATTAACTATCACAGAGGTTTGTTTATCCTAAGGCTTTTGCGTTTCCCAACACGGCTATCGCTGGTCCAGCCTTGATGATGCCATTCCTGATGTTACGGCCCATTTTCTCCTGGAAAAATAAAGGAAAACAATAGTTAATTTACTATGAAACGTTCGTCTAATGGTGTGTCAAAATTAGCTGTATGGAAACAGATCATGATGATGTGAAAATATAAGAAAGTCAGAAAAGGTTAAAAGTATAGCTGAAAAATCAATTTTTGCGCTACTATATATACACTATATACTATATACGATATACGATTAGAAATTTAAACAAACTTTTTTACAGTCCGGTGAACCGATTTTGACTTTTATTCCGTATGCATAAGGATGGCATTAAAAGCAAAAACGTAGTTTCAATACCAACTGTTTACTGCAGCTGTCATTTGTCATGCCAACAACGCAATAGAAGTCAAAATCGGTTAACTGGACTGTAAAAAAGGTTTATTTAAATTTCTAATCTTATTTCAAATGGAGTGTAGGTATAATAGCTATCAAGATATTTCGAGTAAGCAAGGCATAGAAATCTGGACTTTAAAACGGACTATGACTTCTGAGTTTGTTTCGGCGTTTCTTCTCGGTCCACGTACGCACAGACTTAAAGATATCTCAGCAGAATTTTTTCGCGCTCTGGTTCTTCAGTGCACAGCACTCTAATTACGTAACACGCAATCTATCCCTAATTCACAGTTCAACAATATTCATTGCGTTATTTACTTTATTGACTAGACAATTTTTTCGAACATATGAAGCAATGGATTAGCAATAGGCTTCAAAATGATTCGGATTGTGGTAGATAGTGTGGTAAGTAATTAGGCTAGTGGTTTGCCAAAAAGAAGTAGTAGCTGGCACAAGTAACTAGCATCCTAGTCACTTCTGCGCAGTTTATTAGATCAAAAGGCTACAAGTTTATCTTTAACACGTCATGTGAGCTCATTGCACTCAATTGAATTTTATTGCTTTTTTTACTGCTGAAGTAGATAAAAAGCTTAGCGAAGTTAATGCTCATCTAACAACCAAAATATATTTAACTTTAAAATGTAAAATGAAGAGAGAAAGAGCTATAGAGAATATACTGGTAGCCATCTTTCTTTTCGGCCACATTTTTTTAATACGATTCGTATCGATTTGTTTATATGTCAAAGAATCTTGCCTGAGCTGCGTTGAAAGTAGATAATTTCATTGAAAAACTATTTATTACACTATACGATAATACAATTAAATTATTGTGTTGTGTGGGACTCGAACCCGCAACATGAATCGCATTTAAAACTAACACTTAACAGAACATCACGCCTGTGTTCCCGAAGGGTTAGGCAGAGGTGTACCTAATAGTACACACACATTTCGCCAGTTATGTTTAAGTCCTATGTAACAGGGGGCGAGCCTATTGCCACCAACCGGGCACAAATCCAGACTCCAGGCTGCCACTGAAAAATCCTGATGGAAAAATCCAATAACACTTTGCCCGACCCGGGAATGGAACCCAAAACCTCATGCTCAGCAGTAGCGCTTGCGACCACTAGACTTAAAAGGAAGCGAGGAATAAGTATTGCATTGTGTGGGACTCGAACCCGCGAATTGAATCGCATTTAAAACTAATTTCTCCACAATGGAGACATCTTTAGTACACAAGCTTAAAATAAAATATAAATAAAATCCTGTTCCCTGGTAAGCGCATCCACTTGAGAACGACTGGACCGATCTGGCTATTTTTTGCTTTTAAAATGTTCGTATGACGCTAAATAAGGTTTTTTAGAAAAGTAAAAATTGGACAGTTGCCCGGAATATTGGAAAATTCGGGAACAAAGGGAAGTGTTATTTTTCTATGAATTATTGAAATTTTGACAGGACAACGTCTGTCGTGACAGCTAGTTTATTTATAATATAAATTACTTACAATTTTCTTGAACACCTTCCACCGGGGCTCAGGCGCCGCCGACACAGCGCACAGTGCAACCAGACAAGCGAACACGAACAAGAAAATCCTTGAGAAGTTCATGTTTATTTATTTTAATAAAATGATTTTATTGTAATAATGTTAAAATCACACTGAAGTGTTCAAATGCTTCGAATGATGCTCTATCAAGCGTTATGAAATATTTATACCAAGTTTACAAAAACCAGTCAACTTTAGGTTTACTGTTATTTAAGTTTGTCTCGTTTTATTGAGGTCTTTAGATATTGAAGAATAAGAGTTAAATTCGTTGTTTTTGCAGTTTTGTGACGGCAAAATGGCTGTGATAAGAACTTTCTGAGTTAATTAGTGGCGAGGGGGAGTTCGGGTTGTGCGATGTGAATCCCCTTATCCAACAGCTGTTTTTCTCTTGCAATTTTATCGTCAGTTGTTTATAATTATTATTTCTGTTTTAATAATAATGATTACGTATTTAACCATTTGGTTTATATTAATGTTTAATGTTTTGGATTCCTTTTATTTGGCTAGGTACAAGTCCAAGTTCACTTTTTTTTCCATCTCCACTCTAGCCGGCCAATAAAGGCAAGAAAGAGGTGAGGAACAAGACCTCTCCCAGTAGATAGAGTCCGTGGGGTCGCTACTACCCAACAGGTCGCCACATGCTGCCCTGCGAGTTTCTGTATCTCTCTTGGTCTGGCTCCTCACCCTAGACCTGTTTCGGCAAAGTAAACTCTACCGGTATAGACCTAGAGTCCAGGAGCACGCAAGCCCCACCACGACGTCAACGTAGAGATACGGCGGTGGGGTTATTATTATTTTTAACCGACTTCCAAAAAGGAGGAGGTTATATGTTCGACTGTATGTATGTTTTTTTTTATGTATGTTCAGCGATTTCTCCGTCAAATACGGCCCGATTTTGAAAATTCTTTTTTTGTTTGAAAGGGTATGCTCGATGTGGTCCCATTGTTACCAAGTCAGAATTGATGAGGGGATCCCATGGAAATCGAGGGAAATCCTCAAATTTTATAGGCATACGTATAGCGACTCGAGGTTATTTTATAGTAATTCGTGCATTTGCTCTTGGAAAACACCATTCGGTGAAGTGAAACTGATGATGAAGACCAGAGGTGGCCACCGGAACTTCTCAATAATAAGTATTTCACAGGTTGCGATTCGATTTTAGTATGGTTGCTAAGCAGTTTATGCTCGTCACAGTGCATATGGTGAAATGAAGCTGATGGTGGCTTCACCATCAGCTCCAGTGGTAATGGTTCTTAACAGGAGAACTCCTCAACAATTAACGTCCCTGCGTAAAAGGTGATAAGCAGTTGATATTAGGCTATTGTAACTTAGATTTATTAATAACTGACTCACTAAAAAGTGAACAATAAAAACTTTTTTTCAAAAAAAAACAACCGACTTAAAAAAAACACTCCATACTGAAAAATAAAATAACTTTAATTTCAGAAGTCGGTGGCAAAAAACAAAATACAGATACAAAGACACCGACTTCCGAAATTAAGCCTTCCGGGGCCTTGTGGTCCTTTGGAAGGCGTACGAGGGACCGAAGCCAACTCGTTTATTAAATATTTTATCAACAAAAAAGATTTTCTGAACTTAAGATGCTACCCCGAGCAAAACCTTGCGATAGTGCGTTATTAAGCGGTTATTAACTCATTAATTAAGAGTAATAAACTACATCTATAAGCACGTTATTAATGTTCCTTATCCTATCATCACATTGCTCGTTCTTATTTGTTTTTGTGTGTTGTAAATACATTTAAAATCTCCTTATAAAAAAGTGACTAAAATTATTGATAGCATGCATCTTTTCTTAAAGGTGACGTTCTAATAATTTAAGGATTACACTAATGGATAGATAGTTTAAAACTCTAAATAATTGTCGTTTTATTATATTTCAAAAGCTCACCTGTCTTTTTTTATTAAAATAATTCCACAATTTTTGAGAATTCTATGATAAATGGGCCTGCGCAGGGAGCGGGACAGAGCCAGACTCAGCGACGGAACAGAGAAGGACCGAACGCTCAAGGTCGTTTGGTCAGGGAAGTGCCTTAAAAATGGAGCACAATTATATGAAAAAAATGGAAAACACTTAACTTCTTTTCCCTTTTTGAGCTCATGTTAACATAAGAAAACTTAACAATGGAAACGTCTGAGCTACTGAATGCCTCGTTTAATATGAGATGTACTTATCTAAATCTACAAAGTACTTCGGTATCTACTAGACCCAGACAGAACATGTTCTATCTTTATTTATTTTCGAAATATTTGCCTAAGCACTTGAGAACATGAAATATTTACCCAAACACTTGTAAAAGTATGCCAAGATTACAGATTCTTCAGTTTCCACTCTGCAATACTTATATCTTTTCAGATTTAGGTTAATAACTGCTGTAATTATTGCATTATTTTAATATTGATTCAATAATAATGTCAATGGTTTGTTCTTTATTTGCATGGTTAAAGTAGGCTGCCTCGTAGGTCTTGTGGTCGTAAGCGAGGTCCTGAGTTCGATTCCCAAGTCGGACAAAGTGTTATTGGGTTTTTATATCTGTAAATTCTCAGTAGCAGCCTGGTGTTTGGATTTGTGCCAGGTTGATGGCAATAGGATCACCCCCTATTATGTGACACTTAGAGATAACCGGTGAAATGTGGGAGTACTATAGGTATACTTCTGCCTAAAACTTCGGGAAACAAGGCGTAATGATATGTTATGTTACTAAAGAGGAGGTTAAAAACAAAACCACTACATATCCAGTTTTTTCAATAAGGCAGAAATCGAAAAAAAACTTAATAAATAGTGAGCACATATTATTTTTGTAATTTTTTAAAGAATGCCATTTACTTACGTGATAAATAGGTCTTTAAAACAGTTTTCTTTATTTTTAACCTGGATATGTTGAGGTTTTGAACTAAACGTTAATATTATACGTCATTTTACGAAGGAGTTTTGGAGTAAACCGTTACTGCTAATGGCAGGTTTTATCCTTTTGTGCAGAAATCTTGAAAAAAGAACGAAATTGTCAAAACTGGAAATGTTGTAGTTTTGATCCTAACCTCCTCATTATGTAAAGAAGGTAATTTCCGGTTAAGTTCCGTCATCAATTCATCGTAGAAGACAACACTAATGTGTAAGATCGGCATTTTCATCTTGATAGAAGAAAATGCTTTAGTATGTTGAAAAATATTTAATATTTTTTTAAACGTGTTGTATTTATTACCTACATACATTATTGTATGTCTAACGCTGAATAACTATAGGTAGGTAACTATGAGGCCTTTTGGCAGGTCACACACAGGAAACACTAATTGCTATTTAGCTATTTATATTATAATGCATTTACATCGTAATTATATTGTAATGGCTTTGTTATTAATTTATTAAGTATTTGTGTTTGCACATTTGTTTGAATGTGGTTGTACTGTAGGCACGCCTCTGCTTAACCGTCGGGCATTACAGGCGTGATGTTATGTGTGTGTATGTAAATAATTATTAAAAAAAAAAAAAAAACATTCTATTAACTATTTAGTTACGACACATACATACCTACATAAACTATCCTCCCATATCTATCAACACTGTAATTTGAAACATTGTAAAAGACCCCTATTTTTAACAGATTAACCATGGAGTTTCTTGCCGGCTCTTCTCCATAGGAAACAAGCAATTGGAACCGTGCACCTATTTTCTGACATTTCATAAGTGCCCATGCAGGTTTATGTTTTTATTTTTTTTTGGTTTTGAAACTCACGCCTTCTTCCCATGGGGTAGGCAGAAACTACAGAACGCCACCTGCTACGATCCTTATATACTCCTTTTGCCTCAGTACGAGTTACAATGTAACTAGTAATTAAGCTATCAATAGTTGATAAGCTGTCAATCTGCGAATCTACGATCGGTTTTGTATGCAAAAAAAATGATATCAATCACAAAACAAAAAAGTTTTGAAAAAAGAAGTACAAGTTAAGAGGTAATAAAATTAGTATGCCAGACATTTTTGACATAGGTACACAATTACAAGTATTTAATTCGCTTTATGTTACGCGTATAACCAGTTTTAAAACGTAGTTTTTACAACTCAGCACATTGTACAGGATAAACCTGAGAAATAACTACATTATCATCAATATCGTTACGCTAATAATGACTAACCTTTAATGGTTTCTTAACAGGAAAATCAGCCTTCTAATAAAATCAATCAACATTATAAAACCACAATTCCAAAAATAAAAATAATCGTTTACAGCTCATGGTGTAGCAAATTAACAAGGACCGAGGGAGTCCCCATGCCGTATGCATCGGATACGCATTTACTGTTAGACACAGCTGCCATTCCAATATGACTCATAACTACATCAAAATAAAGTCCTAAACACCTTAGAACTTGCATGGAGATAGCTAAACCACTTTAGAAAGAAAGTATTTAAACGCACATTTATCCAGGTAGAGCATCATTCAAGTCGTATCACCTGAGTTTGAAATACGAAATTCTAAAAATCATTTTTTTTAAATAACTACTTATTTTGTAAAATGAATTTCACAAAAATCCTATTGTTCGTTTTCGCTTGCTTCGTGGCACTTTCAACTGTTTCGGCGGCGCCTGAACCAAAGTGGAAGTTCTTCAAGAAAGTTGTAAGTTCTTTTAAAAGTTCTACCTATATTTATTACACCAGCCAATTATTATCCCACTACAGGGCAAAGGCCTCTTTTCATACAGAAGAGGCACGAGCGTTTATCACAACCCCTGCTCAAGAAGGGTTGGCGATTTCAAACTTAAATTATTGAGTTCTACTTACAATCAATAATAGTTTGTAGTTTAGCTGTCCAGCGCGAAGTCCATATGAGTCCGTGAATTCCTTGTTTTCAAGTAACTGTATTTTCAGTATCAGAAACCATACACCAACCAAACCGACACCAACCAACCTAACACCAACCAACCAACCAACCTTACACTAACGCGAAATCATAAGCGAAAATACCTATATTATTAATATTATTGACAAAAACCCCATAGAAACAGTACACAGTTACGCAGTACAGTTTTTTTTATAAAATCCAAATTTTCAAGACTACTCGTATAACATTTTACAACAAAAAATAGCCCAATCGGTCCAGCAGTTGCTTACCAAAGAACAACATGAAATTTTTTATTTAAACAAAAAGTTTTGAAAACGCTATGTTCGTAATACCATAAAATTTATATCATAAGTCTAGGAAAAATCGCTTTTAATTGCGTAAATGTTTGTATTTGTGCTTGTGACTCTGTAACGTATTTCTTCATAATTGTCTCCAAGACAACCCATTGGTTTCTTGAATGAAAAGAAACTGTTGCAACTATTGACACTGAACCTATTCCCGATCGGTACCTATAGGGTAGAGGAACCAATTATCGTCCGCGATAAAAAAAAATGAAATTACATTTTGTAGGTAATGCCATAGTTAAACACTATTCAATCATTATAATACACTCGAGAGCAATGAATCCGGGTCACTTAAAGAATCCTAAAAATCTCGGAAACTAAAAATGCTAGGTTAATGCAATAAATTGTATTTAATAGACAATGTAATACTCCTTAAATGAAGGTATTAAAACTTCTTAGTTATTGTAAAGTTATATCATAAAAAAATCAAATTTGAAAAAGGGCCACTTTCGAAGATGGAACTACGAAATTACAGCATTTGGTTTTGCTTTTGTTTGTAATCTGTCATTTATGTGGGTACATAAACCATGTTGATAGTGCTCTATATTCATTATTCAAGCTGAAATTATGTCGCTTACGCCTGAAGAATGCACCAGAATACTTACAATGCTGGAAACCGGCCGGAGTCAGCGCGATACAGCCAGGACTGTCGGTGTGTCGCTGTCAACAGTACAAAGAGTTCTCCGACGTTACGAAGAAACTGGTTCTAACCTACGCAGACCAGGAACGGGCAGAACCAGGTGTACCACAGCACCAGAAGACCGATACTTGGTGAACACCATGCTTCGAAATCGCTTTCTCACAGGAACTGAACTCACAAATCAGTTTCGACGCCTCGGAGGAAGTAACCCAAGTGCATGGACAGTAAGACGTCGGCTTGCTGAATCTAACTTAAAACCCCTTAGACCTGCAAACGGCCCTAAACTGGAGCGTGGGCATCGTATTTCAAGACTAAGATATGCCCAGAGCCACGTAAATTGGAGTATTGAAGATTGGTCAAAAGTTATGTTCTCCGACGAATCAAAATTTATGCTCTACAAGCACGATGGAAGACACAGAGTGTATCGAAGACCAGGGGAAAGATTCAAGCAAGCATGCATCGAAGAAAAAGTAGCCTACGGTGGTGGGTCTGTACTTGTGTGGGCCGGAATTTCTTCTGAAAGTCGCACAGAGCTGGTGATCATAGAAAACGGCTCTTTAACTAGCGTAAGATATGTGGAAGAAATCCTCAATGATCACGTTGGTCCATTTATGGTCAATTTAGGTGAGGATGCTATATTTATGCATGACAATGCCCGACCTCATACAGGTAGGATTGTGAATGACTACCTTCAAGAGATGAACATTACTCGTATGGAGTGGCCAGCGCGCAGCCCGGATATCAACCCGATCGAGCATGCTTGGGACGAGCTAGGCAGATGCGTAAAACAACGAAACCCTCCCCCAATCACGCTTCGTGAGCTCAAAATTGCTCTCACAGAGGAATGGGAGAATACTCCCCAAAATCGTATAAGGAACCTGGTGTACAGCATGCCAAACCGCGTAAACGCAGTAATGGAAGCACGAGGAGGCAATACGAAGTATTAAAATTCAAGAAAATCGTAACAAAGTTCAAAAATTTCATGTTTCCTATTTTTGTTTTAAGGAGAGATCAGCAGTTTTTTTCTTTATGTAATTTTGTGTTAATAAAATGTATGGTGACTCATATTTTTTTTACTTTCATTTAAGGAGTATTACATTGTCTATTAAATACAATTTATTTCATTAACCTATCATATTTAGTTTCCGAGATTTTTAACATTCTTTAAGTGACCCGGATTCATTGCTCTCGAGTGTATTATAATATGTTAAAACTTTACTGTGCAATTAAGGTAGCTTACCAAGCAATTATAGTACCTCCTACTATGTTTTTTACGACCTATTTAACTGAGTAATTTTAAACCGTATATAGCTGAAGAACTTGTTTGTTTGTGTTTGTTTGAACGTGCTAATCTCTGGAACTACCAGTCGGATTTCAAAAAATCTTTTTGCATTTTTAAGCCCAATTTTCGAGGAAGATTATAGATAAAATATTTTACATCACGCTACAACCCTCAGAAGCCGATCAATTAGAAAAAAAGTCAGAAAGAAACTATAAGTGAAAACGAGATAATACGGGCGATGGGATGCAATGCGGTGGTTCGGGGGCCAAAATTTGATTAAACCACAATTCTAAATAGTTCAACAAATTAACTCTTTAAGAATCTCGAAATAAATGACGAAAACGTGCTATTTTACCCTATTTTCTCTGGTCACAGGGGAAGCCCTTTTTCTAGAAAAAAAACTTGACCTCCCCCTATCGTTGCATGCTTATCAATCATAATGTGAATTACTGGGTTGTGCAGGTCAGATAAGCACTTGCTCCATGTAAAATAATAGTATTTAGCTGCATCCGGTCAGACTGGAAATTGACCCCAACGTAGTTGTAAAAAAGCTAGGCAGACCGTGAATGTCTGTCCTCTACACCTCCTAAAAACGTATTATCATAATATTAGTTCAGCTTTAGCGTTGTTTGTTGTTTTCCATAAAATTATTTCTTTATTATGTGCCATCAAACGGGGTAAATAGGAATGCAGGGGTGAATCGAGACGAAATATTAAAAGGGGTTTTAACATCGAAATAATATAGTTTTTTTCCAAAAAGGACTCTAATCTGTTGTTGATGATGTTAACTGTATTATTATATTATTAAAGATTAAGTGAAGTTGTTGACAATAAACTATATTATTTCAATGTTAAAATCCCTTTTAAAGTTTCGTTACGATTCACTCCTGCATTCCTATTCACCCTGTTTGGCGCTATCTAAATATGCAAATTCATATGAATAGACGCACATAAAGATAATACCTAAAAATAAGCCAAAAATATACAATAAGGAAAAGATAACATGAAATATTTTTTTGTACAATCACAATTTTTGCACAATGCGTCGGAGTTATAATCTTACACGAAAAAATATTTGCTTGGCCTAATCCAAATATTTTTGTTTTTCTTCGTTTGTTTAACGTGCAGACTAGAATGGTGCCTGCCAATGTACCTTATCACATGGTTTATCGTTTTAGAAACACTACGCCATTTACGTACATGATCATACTCCTGCACTTTTTTTTTTTTTGATAACTTGGTAGAAGTCCTCATGGTTGTCCTCCGCCCTGGGGCGGGCGGAGAAGTCTGTCAGGGTTTTACTGACTAAAACCCCCCCGTGTTCCCTCGCACACTTGCACCGGGGGCGACGGGGGCACTTTTAGTGCCAAGTTCAAAAATACATATTTACTTGCAAGCCACCGCCCTTCGCGTACTTAGATTTGGTCTCGCTAGTCGGGTCCTGGGTATTAACATAAGTCATCTATAGTAGCGACGACTCGAATGCGTGTTGTGGGCAGTGGGCACAGGAACGAATTATTTATTTGACCCATGCTCTAGGTGTTTGGCACTAAAAGTGTTAAGCACTCTTCAACGCAGCCCCCGACTAGTTAAGTGGGGAGAATGAGGTGTTTGACTGCCCCAGCGACGTCTCCCTCCCCCTGTCCCATGTTACGCAACACTTTTCCACGGTTTCCACGTTTTTTACGTTGTTGCTGCAACACGGTTTCTTCTTCCATTCTCCCCTGTCAACCTTCACACTATCATTAACTGTCTTCTCTTTCATATTATCCTCACATAATCCATCTCCATCCATCTTTATCCCGACGTACAATGTGAGCAGCCCATTTCCATTTAAGTTCTTTGCAGTGGGTTAACGCATCATTTACTTTTGTTCTTTCTCTTATTTGGCTGTGTCGTTTTTTGTCACTGAGTTTCAAATTAAGAATGCTTCTCTCCATGGCTCTTTGGTATTTTTCAATTCTTTCTTTCGTGTGCGTATTATAGATCCAGGTTTGACTTGCATATGAGAGGCAAGGTAGAAGACACGAGTCTAGGACTTTCTTTTTTAATCTTATAGGTATATCAGATTTTAGAACTTCTTTATGGCTCCAGAACTTGTGCCATGTCATTTTGATACGTCTCTTTAATTCGTCACGGTGTCTTGATTTTGAGAAAGATATTTGCTTGCCCAAATATATGTATTTATGAACATATTCCAACTGTCGACTGTCAACAAATATGGGTCTTTGAGTTTTGTTATACATCATTTTAGTTTTTTCGATATTTAATTCTAGACCAATAGACCAATATTGCTCAAGTTTAGTTGACTAAAATAAAACCAACCAACCATAATGATATCCACCTGGGATGCTTCTGGTATTTCTGATGTTCATATGCTAACCATCAGGTTCATCGCATGCTTACTTGGCACATTACACCCGCATCAGGCCGAAGCACATTGCATTGGAAAACAAAAAATCGCGGTGCGGCGCGCATGTAGTGTGCCGAGGTTCATATAAAATGTACAAAAGTCATGTAGGAGGATTTTTTTTAATGAGTTTTTAATGAGCATGACAACGCAAAAATCCTCCTACGTCTCCTTCGCACATACAGTACAATCGGGCCGCACCGGGCTTTTTTGTATTGGAATGCGATGCGCTGCGAGCCGATGCTGCTGAAATATACGCTTGCTTTAAGGGGACTACATGACCTAAACGCAAATTTATAATGCCTAAAAATATATGATCCACTGCAGTAAACAAAATCAGAAAAATATATGATATTCTTCTGGATATATGCTAGTTAGATAGTGTGTTAAAAACATAATACAATTAACTTGACATGATAGAAAAAATCACGAAGATACCTCTACAAAATATTTTAACGATTAAAAACCATACTAATACAGGGTTAGTTTTCAAAGACCAGCCAAATTTAAGGGTGTGGTACAGGCCAGCGTACTGAACAATTTTCTCCTTGGGATCAAAATCGTAATCACGAAAAAAAAATCAGCGGTCCCATACATTTAGGTCAAGTAGGTATTGAAGTTTTTTATGGGACAGTTTATAAATTTTTCGCGATGATGATATTGGTCCCATGGAGAGAGTTGTTCAGTTTGATGGTCTGTACCACATCCTTAAATTTGGCTGGTCTTTGAAAACTAACCCTGTATACATACAAACATTCAGTTTCTTTGGCAGATTACGAGTATTCTACAAGTAACATACTAACGTGATAGTGTTTTAATTTTTTAGTCCAATGAATAGATTTTTTGTAAATCCATAATTGCTTCATATTTTGTAATAAATTACCAGTGTTGTGTCATCACGCGTCTCTTTCTTTTCTATGCAATCCGACAGTGACTGCGCTTTAGCTCTTGTAAGCCTCTTAATACAATTAATTGTCATTTTTCAGGAAAGGGTTGGTCAACACATTCGTGACGGCATCATCAAAGCTGGCCCCGCAGTCGCCGTAGTAGGCCAAGCAGCATCAATCATAGGAAAGTAAACCTTATGACACGAGGAACAAAGACTAGTATTCACGGAATGAAGACTGAATTTAATAGAGACTGCATTTGTAAAAATATGTATTTATTATTATTTGGAAATTAAATAACAAATATTAATGTAATGAATTTGTTTGTTTGCTTACCCAAAGGTTACTTCCACCCCAACATGTAAAGAAAACGCTGTCAATCGGGAGAGATTTTTTTATTTTATTAAATTGACACCTTACGTCAATTTGTCGTGTTACAGTCATTTTGTACAACTGTCAAAGAATGTCAGTTTTCATTTGAATATACGGATAATTTAAGTTGGTAGGTACTCAATTTGATATACGTACAATGATTGATTTTTTATTTGGTCTGAGCTTTAGGAAAATAAAAAATGTAAAGTGCGTTGTAAGAAATTAGCAGAAATGTGTGCCTTACGACTGCGCTACGTAAGCCCAATTCAGAAACAATGCCAGACAACTATTGACTGACACTGGTTTTCAAGTGGACCTACAGAATATCGTGCCTAAAAAAAATTGTGCATCGCTTCCGAAAAGTTTCTGAGCGATTTACTTTCAATAAACCCGTAAGCATTCCTGGCTTAAAACCAGCTTTGGTAAAGTTGCCACCAAACAATATTGTTTGAAACTTAGGTATCTTTACCTCTGAAGTGATGTTACAAACACACTTTGTTTTGTAAGTTTTGGGAGAATTTCACCAACGAAACTGAAGGCGATCAGCACATTTAAACTGCGTTCAAGAACTGTCAGTTTCATCATTTTTGTGGAATGCGGGCTATCGTTATTGTGCTCACCAGTTGGCGCCACTGGCGAGTAAGGTCCTGTCAGTAATTTTATTTGATGTTTTGGATATGTTTAAGTACCCATAATTTCATAATAGATATGTTTATTTTATTTCATTTTAAAACTTCAAATGAATATTAAGATTATAATGTTACTAAAATTAGCAAGCATGAAGCAGAAAAATATTATGCTTTCTTCAAGTGCTACCAAATTAGATCCTAACTTTTTACTTAAAATCTTAAGCCATAATTAATCAGAAATGGCACAACCATTATAACAATTATGAATCATTCGTTAAAATCCGTGATACAAAATCCCGCAAACAGTGAACGTTCAGTACATTTGATATCTAGAGCCCTGACTCTACACTGGCGCCTCTAGCGGCGAACTCAAGCGCGATAACCCTCATTTTGATACTGATAGCTCTTGAATGCGGTTTAAATGTGCTGATCGCGTTCAGAGTCATTGGTGAAATTCGCCCTAGCTCTTGGCGGCCAAACGCGGCAGTAACCACTATCCATTAAAAGTTTGTTCAAATTGAAGGTTACGGCGAGGGATTTTGTGTTTGATCCCTTGATCCCTTGATCAAGCAAAGTACTATAAGTGGGTATTTCCCTTAGGAAATGCTCAGTAGCAGCCAGGAGATTTTTTGGCATTATTAATGGCTTGGTTCTGTTTTCCTAATGAATTATAATTATTACAATTGAATGTATACAAAATATTGTAAAACATTTTAGAAGTGTAACTATGGAGTTTCCTGCCCATTCTCCTATAGACGAAAACCTTTTGGAAGCGGCGGCGCCTTGTTTTTTTTTTTTTGTACATCTTGACGTTTAAAGTGCCTTTTATGGGTCTACTTGAAATAAATTACATGACTTTGACTTTCAAAATAAATATTGTAATACCTAGCTGGCAAATTATAGATGACTCTTCTTTCATTTGGGGAGTACAATTTCATTTGATCTATCAACGTTAGTCTTACCATTTGCGGCTTTTCTCGCATTCTATCCTCAGTTGGTCCAGAAGAGTATTTGAATCCTTATACGAAACTGCATCGATTGGCACCATAGAAATAAAACATAAGAATAGTAATTTTTCTTGCTGTCTGTACCATTTTTACAAAATCTGTAAATGCAGTTTGCGATTACTCAAAAGTAAAGTACAGTCTCATAAGAAAGTTTTCTGGTAACTGCAATGGTTAAGGAGCCTGCCCTTACTGCCTCGTCTCAGAAAATCCACCCTGTATGTCAAATTAGCAAAATGTGTAAACTATCTAAAGGTACCTACAGTTTTATCCACTTGAGCAATAAAAATATCTACTAAGCTTTTTCCCAACTATGCTAGGTCGACTTCCCGTCTAACCGGAAGCACCTGAATACCAGTGTTTTACGTGGAGTGACTGCCTATCTGACCTCCACAACCCAGTTACTCGGTAACACGATACCCGTTGGTAAGACTGGTTATCAGACTTTTGGACTTCTGACTGCCCGTAACGACTGTCAAAGATCGTGCTTTCCGAGGCACGGAGTGGTCTCGATAAGTAATGGATGGTCACCCATACACGAACCGACCGCGGCAAGCAACAACATACAAGGATAAGCTACAACCTTCGATCAACGCGTGCAGCTGTTATCATTAAGCCACGAGGATATTAATTAATTATTATAGCTATAAGCCAGTTACTATTCCTCTACCTCATTTTCCTTCCTAACCATAAAATACTCGTATAAATTGTCTGATAAAACATGTTCTTCCCCTATTCCCTGTATTAATAACATCAGTATTAATAACATAAACATTGTTATCTTTAAATACAAATAGAGCGTCGTAAAATTAATAATTAAATTAAGATATATCATTCAAGTTTAATAATGTTAATTGCAGTTATCTTAATAAGGTGATAGGTCAAATTTTACTAATCATTTCGGAGCCGGGAAAGTACTGTTATCAGGGTTTTGACCTGAATCATAATAAAATTAATGTTTATAATAATTACACTGTAATTATCAAAGTATGACGTTGTTGTAGTCGAATGAAGTAGCGAGTTAAGGTTATGGAGATAGAGTTCATTTTCACGTAAATATTTTGAGGGCAACGCAAGTATGATATTGATATAAGAGGTTATGTAAAATTGTATCAAGTTTTACTCCTGGACTCAGAAAGAAAAATGAGGGTGGCTAGTAACTGAATACCTACATTGAAAATTAGTATCTTACTTCATCACCGGTCTAGTTACACAGAAAGAAACATTTATTTAGCACAGACTAAAAATCACTCATAAGCACAACATACTAAAATGATTCTGCAAAAAAATAAAAATGCATCAATGAAAAGTACCAAGTAAGTATAACTAGTGGTAGTTCCACTCAACTTCTGCCCATAGTATACCTCTTCAAATACATGCCATTAAGTTCAAAAGTCGGTCAATCTCATCATCTATTGTCAAGTTCAACAATGATCTTGCAGGGTGACCTTTAATACAGAATTACGTCATGCAGTAACTTAATATTAACCAATCAGCAAATTTACTGAGGCTGACTCCTTAGGAAATAAAGAAAGAAAGGAGAGAAAAAAACGTGTGCTCGGTCAGGAACGAAGTTCTTTACGCGATACTCGTATATTATATTAAAAAGAGGCAGAGAGAGAGAAAGTCGCATAATGCTTTTCCTTACGTGACGATTGCTTCCAGTCAACTACTACTGCAGGAACTTCGTTCCAAAAAGTATACATGGGGACTTACACAGGAAGATAACACAAACTAAATAGTATGACACAAATGTAGAAACAATAACAAATAAATTCCCGTACGAGACCAAAAAGCCTGTAGCGGTATCAACATCGCCACATGCGAGCTACACGTCATACTGACGTCACGCAAATCCTACATCGCGCAAGCAGAGTTTACCGCGTGACTAGCATATATACAACGTCCCGACATCAACCGTCGGGCAGGACACAACACCCGTCTGGTCGGAGGATCCTCCCTTTTCTATAGAGTATGAGTTAACTTTACACCCTGTTCCTCATACCTCTATACTGGTGACCCCGAACTTGAACGTCAGCGCAGCCTTCGTGCATCTACTTCAGCATGACGTCATCATAACATCATCATCACTTCCGCAAGCTTTAGAGCGGCGAGTCACACAGCCAGCACCCACGGCTTCAACGGGTATCCTGACCACTAGCATGCAGCGACCGCGCATACCTGGTCATCACCCTCAGCCTCATCAGCAACCTTGGCACATCACACTGCACTCTCGGCCGGTCCACAAGCAGGGCCTTCAAACCCTCTCCTGGTCGACGCCAACAGTCAGCCACAACCCGGCGCTGTACCACATCCGACGCACTGGAGCAGAACGCAGCGCCACGCCGACTCACTGGGGAAACCTTCGCAGACAGTTCCGACTCACCGTGAACTATGCGACACCCGGTTGCGACTCACTGGAACCTCAACTGCCCCTGGCAAGCATCGCAAGATACAAGGCTCAGCCCACTATCGACCTCCGGTTTCCGGGGGGGAGTGATGTAGCGGTATCAACATTGCCACATGCGAGCTATACGTCATACTAACGTCACGCAAATCCTGCATCGCGCAAGCAGAGTTTACCGCGTGACTAGCATATATCCAACGTCCCGACATCAACCGTCGGGCAGTTGCCTACCAGACACGACACCCGTCTGGTCGGAGGATCCTCCCTTTTCCATAGAGTATGAGTGAGCTTTACACCCTGATCCTCATACCTCTATAAGCCTAAAAACCAGATGCGTTGGACGTACATTGTTGACTTGTCATATATATATATATATGTTGCACGCAAAACTCATAACCAGTCAAAAGTACTTATAACTAGCAACATCAGTCAAAAGTACTTTTGGACTTTAAGCTCTCGACAATAGTACTTTTGACTGAAATTATAGTCAAAACTAGTTTTGCCCAATGGACCTGGTTAAAAGTAGTTTCGACTAACTAATTTCGTTAAAAGTAGTTTTGATTGGTTCTATCAAATAATAAAACACTATAAAGTTATAATTTTATAAACAACATAATTAAAATACCTACAAAAATAATGGTTGGCACTATAACTGTGACGAATAATAATAAGGCGTAGTCTACGGAGCCCCGCCCAGCGGGGCTCCTAATTTCGGGTGGTTTTAAAAAAATAACCACGAAGGGGATGGTGGGGTCTTCTAGACCCCGCCATCCCCTTCTAACCTAATCTGTCCGAGTCGGGGTGCCCCAAGTCCCGAGCTCGCTTCGCTCGCTCTTATAGTGGAAACCATTATTTTTAGTTCATTCAATTAATTTTAAAGCTAAACATTTTAAAGTGTAAAACATTATTTTTAAACCTTCTTATTAAACGAATTTACAACATATAAAATCTTTTATTACACTGCATCGATATGTGGTTAAAAGTGATTTTGACTGATGCTCTAGTCGTTAAAATTAGTTTTGACCAAGAGCGTCAGTCAAAACTACTTTTAACCACATTTTGTCAGTTAAAATCACTAATAACTACAGATTTTCAGACAAAACTACTTTTGACCAACGTGTTCAGTCAAAGATACTTTTGCCTGATTTTTTCAGTTAAAAGTACTTTTGACCGATTAAGAGTCTTGACTGTGACATATATCCTACGAGTATAGAGGTAATATTTATGTTTTTATTTTATTACTTGACGTAAACACTACCTACAATGATGCCGTAGTGCCGCGTGATGGCACCTTCTGATGCAAATGTGTTCGGTATACTTATAGTGCTTCTTATTTCGATACACGTGGCGCGGAGTCCTTGAGCCTACCGTAGTGTTCCGGTTTGAAGAGTTTGGGTGACATGCCGGTGTAAAGGGGAAGTTCGATCAAAGCTAATTGTAGATGGCGTGACCATATGTCCCTACGGATACGGCCTATAATGAAATTATCATGTCATCCATTCATCCCATTTCGTGTTCATTCATGAGTTTGGTTTTCTTTTACTATGTCGTTAATTTCGGTGATTTAAATACTTTAAATCGATTATGTATTTGACATGGAAAGTGACGGAATTTAAAAACTTAAATATTGCATATGTACGAGTAGTTCTTCGAAATGTTTCCGACATAACCCCGAACTCTGTTTAATTTAAAAAAGAAACTCTACGAATAGCTTTACGCCACACGCCCACTTTTCTAATGTTAGGGTCTTTCGGAAAATGGTGGACTACAATTTCGGAGTATTTATAGGAACACAACAATACTTAACATTTTCGCAAAAACAAAAATAAAATCACCTCACTAGGAACTAGATACGACAGCGCCATTTTGACAGTTGCCTTTCTCATTGATATTAATATTACAATTTTTTATTGCCTCTAGGATAGCAAAGATTCTGCGATTCCCCTGGTATTTCATACCTGCAGCGGTGATCAATTCACATGGGTCGGTAACTTAGGTGATCAATATCGACTTTAGCAGTTAAATCCGCTCGCGGATTGTTCGAAAGAGTTGCCCTGGCGCACAGGCAACTGAAGGAACACGGGTGGGTTTTAGTCAGTAAGAGTCTGACACGCCTTTCCGCTCCGCCCAGAGCGGGAGAGGTCATTTGATGATTTACCACCAAAAAAAAAAAAAAACCAGTTAAATCCACGTAATCTATATAAGGGTTTATTTCAATTTCTAATCTTATTTCAAATGGAGTTTCATAGTATAAACCAAACTCGCTTAACGCCGCCGCCGTCCGTAAGCTTAGATCTTTTAAACTACGCGGATTTTAAGGCGCTTCTCTGACCAAACGACCTTGAGCGTTCCGTCCTTCTCTGTCCCTTCACTGAGTCTCGCTCTGTCTCGCTTCCTACGCACGCTCATTTACCATAAAAATCACAAAAACTTGAAATTATTTTAATAAAACAAGATAAGCGATGTTTTGAAATAAAATAAAACGTGAATTATTTAGATTTTTAAATTATCTATCCATTAGTGTAATCCTCAAATTAATAGAACGTCACCTTTAGCAAAAGATGCATGCAATCAATAATTTTAGTCACTTTTTTACAAGGATATTTTAAATGTATTTATAACACATAAAAACAAATAAGAACGTGCAATGTGATGATAGGATATCGAACATTAATAATGTGCTTTTAGATGTAATTTATTACCCATAGTGAATGAGTTAATAGCCTCTGAATAACGCACTATGGCAAGGTTTTGGTCGGGGTACCGCCTTAATGCGGTTTTCATCAATCGACAGAGTGATTCACGAAAAAGGTTTATATGTATAATATATGCATATTATAGTAGAGAAAAGCCGAGTTATTTAATATTATGAAAAGGTATTTGTGAGTTTATATAGTTGGTCATTTTCGGAATTACTGATCCGATTCCGAAAACCCTTTCAGTAATGGGGGGCCAGTGCTGCCAAGTAGCATAGTTTATATTTTATGTTGAAACTAGAAATTGCACGCGGACGGAGCCGTGGGCAGGAGCTATAGTTAATAAAATTAAACTGTCATAAAACCTATTTCAATAGTTTGTTGCGCAATTAACTTCGTGTATCCAATTTTCATATTCCTGGCATCATCGTTCCACGAACATGTAATTGCCGTAGATACAAAGTACGCCAACTTCCTTAATTTAAATCGCAATATGGCGTCTCATTCGCTTCGCTTAGTTTAATTACTCATTCCCTTTATCAAATTATTACATTTTAAACAGATTACCAGCCGTTAGATTAATCTAATAAATAAGGAATCTTTCTGATATTAAGAAGGAAATTCAGTATTTGTGCAAGTTATGCTAAAAATATGTTATTTTGAAGTCAGCCATGATGTTTTCACAAAAGTATTTGACAATTGACGTATTCCTTCCAGGACGTGATAGTGTGACCTATTTGCAATAATTAAGCACCCCATAAAGCCTAGGCGAAAATTCATGGAATTCGAGAAAACAACGTGTGCGGTCGGGAGACCCCCTGTCAGGAACGAAGTTCCTTACGCGATACTTCGTACGCACGCACACACTCGTATATAACAAAAAGAGACTCAGAGAGTGAGAAAATCGCATGGAGGTGGCATATCGATTTCATGTTACTTGACGATTGACAGACAGAGAGAGTGAGAAAGTCGCATGGAGAGGGCATAACGCTGTTTCGTTACGAGACGATTTCTACTAGTCAACTCCTACCGCAAAGCGGGTTAAGGCGGAACCTTCAGGGTAGCCCGCGAAATTAAATTTTTCTTACGTTTTTCTGCAATTTGCAGGTCACTGTCAAGTTGTATTTTGATTAAAATATGATTCGCGACCGTAACAAATATGGCTTTACATAATTATAATCATTAGAATCAGCAATACATCTCTCTAAGTTCATATTACTGTATTGAATGACTATTTTATGAAATCATGACATTTGACGCCAATTCTACCTTATGGAGTTGTATTGCTGATTCTTATGATTATAATTCTGTAAAGCCATATTTGTTACGGTCGCGAATCATATATTAATCAAAATACAACCTAAAAGTGACCTGCAAATTGCAAAACACGTAACAAAATTTGAATTTCGCGGGCTCCCTTAGCGCATTCCCCAAAAGGAACTAGGTTCTAAAATCAGCTGTCAAAAACTATGTGTCAGATGAGTCCGAAATTGCCAGAGACAAGTTGCTGCGTGTGTCCTACCAGGTCCTACCTATCATAAGCTAACTACGTAACACACTGTCAATCACAACCTGAATCATTTTGAGGCCTATTGCTAGTGCATTGCTTCATATGTTCGAAAAACTTGTCTGCTGAACAACGTAAATTTGATTGTTGGAATATAATGTTAACTTTTAAGTTATAACCTAGTTATAAGTTTTAAATGTAATAAATACTTGCTGCGCCCCAACGGGGTCATGTATTCTTAAGTTTTAGCCTAGCCTGTAACTGAGTGTACATTATGCAAAAATAAATAAATAACGCAATGAATGTTGTTGAACTGTCAAAATAAAAGCTATTGTGTGTGTTACGCATTTCACCGCACACCAAATTCAATAAAAAATATGTTCTATAAATGCTTCCAAATATCTTTTATAATGCGCACAGCAAAAGAGTGGAATTCTCTACCTGCGTCTGTGTATCCGACCGCATACAACCCAAAGCTCTTCAAAGTAAGAGTGAACAGGCTTTTTCTGGGTAAGCTCACTCCATCGTCGACTTTGTCTCTGTCATCTCTGACCTAGACTAGAGTCAAGAGCAAATCCATTTCAAATAAAAAAAAAAAACCTTTGTAGACCGTCGTCTGTCCCTGATACCTGTTAGAAAGTTTTTTACTACAGGTCTGTATGGGAGTACTGTAATAGAATATTAGGTACTACGAAACTATTACACTCAAAGGAATAATAAATATTTAATATTGTGTTGTATGACTCCTACGCTAAAACTCATAGCAATATTGTGCTAATAAAATAAATGTGTTCTATTAAATTTGTTTTATTATATTTCGGACAACTAAAAAGATACATAAATTGTTAGTAACAGGTTTTCACTTAAAACACTATTGTTAAAAAACTTAAACTACAGACGAATTAATGAAAAGCCAGCCTTAGACTAGATAGCGAGAAATGGAAACTAGGGTATAAGTCTTCTCACAAATTGCCTTATTATGGCGGAGGAAGTGTCTGCCGCCACAGCTTTCAGGGTACTAATGTGTATTTTGCGGATGATGGCATAAATCCATCAGTATGTGGTTATTTTGCGCGGGACTGTGATTATTTTTTAACCGACGAAAAAAAAAGGAGGAGGTTCTCAAGTCGACCCGTATATATATATATATATATATATATTTTTTTTATGTATGACCACGCATAACTTTTTACCGAGTAGTCCGATTTTGATGATTCATTTTTTAATGGAAAGAGTATACCCCAAAGTTGGTCCCATTTAAAATTGAAAAACGTAATCCACCCCTAAGGGTAGAAAAATAGGGGTTAAATGATTGTTCACCTACAGAATGTTCCCTTGTGAACCGATTCTGTTGAAACTTGGCACATATACGTAGTTCTAATGATGCTTCAACAAAAAAGAGACCTGAAGATCATCTGATGATGGAGACGGAAGACAGTCGAGAGGGCTCCTCGACAGCTTACAGCAGTTAGATCGTGTTTGCGCTTTTTTCATTCATCTTGATGAGAACTTTAAGCCTAGCTGGAGTATGACTGGCATAGAGGGTGTGATGTTGGGTACGGAAGGCAGTCGAGGGAAGTTCTAAATATTAGCAGTGAGAGCATACTCAAAACATTCAAAAGCTTATAAATTAATAAAGGTAATATTTATTACAGCTATAAACAGCAAATCCTTAACTTCTGGCATATTCCCTATAAAATGGAAAGTGGCAAAGATGGTGACTATACATAAATGAGATAACAATTTCAACATAAAAACTATAGGCCCAACTCAATTTTGAGAGGGAAGCCGATAGTAGGATTCAGCTGGGATGGGCAGCATTTGGTAAACTTCATCAGGTCTTCTCGTCGTCTATACCGCAGTGCCCAAATACGACAGTCTTCAACGCGTGTGTCCTACTGGTTACGACTTACGGAGTAGAAACGTAGTTTAAAGTCACTCAGCGAGCTATAATAATAATAATAATAATAATACCATTTATTTCAGGCGACACAGGCCCATAGAAAAATACCTTAACCTAAACATATATATTTTTATAAAAACAAAAGTTGTATTAGTAAAAAGCTTAAGACTATGTTAGTAGCGCTTCACTTTGCACTAGCTTAATTTTATGCTGTCCAGTGGAACTTGTCCGCGGAAGCGACGGAACACCACGTCCTGCGGCCAAAAGTGCTCTTCCATGACGAGGGGTAGATAACAGTTCGGTACACGCACGACGAACGCCTTGAAGTTGACGTTCCGGTGCGGGCGGGGTGTGGGTGCGGGGCTATGGAGAGAGCTATGCTTGGAGTCTCTCTGAAGGATAAAATCCAAAACGACGTTATCCACCAGAGAACCAAGGTAATCGACATAGCCCAAAGACTAAGCAAGTTGAAGCTGCAATGGGCTAGTCACATCTCTCGTTGAAGTTCAAGAGTGGAGAACGCGTTTAGGCAAACGTAGTGTGGGGCGCCCGCCGGCCAGGTGGACTGACGACTTGCGAAATGCGGCTGGCAGAGACTGGATGACGAGAGCTAAGGATCGGGCTCAATGGCGTTCACTAGGAGAGGCTTACGTCCAGTAGTGGACAAATATAGGCTGATGATGATGATGATGAATGGTGCAAAAATAAAAATAAAGTATTTGAACTCAATGAAGTGTTACTACGTTAAATATACAGGAACAAATAATCTTATAATTAAAGGCAAAGTAATAATAATACTAATATTAAAACAGACTATACACATAGACACAATCAGGTAGCAAAAGTCATCCATCAAAAACTAGCACTCAAATATAAACTCATACAAGATATGAACACTCCTCATTACAAGTACGTACCACAAACAGTTCTAGAAAATATCACTCTAAGACTAAGTACCAAAGTAAAATATGTTAACTTCAAATAAAATGAACCCTCTCTATACCGAGGTGCCTAAAGAACAACGCCTTAAGTTCCAAAATAATTATACACTCATCAGAATAATTGTACGTGTTGTATTTATATTCTTATTGCCTACCAAAATGGATAAATGCTCACCAAATCTAACCATAGACGGTCGACATCAGGGGCACCCCGAGGTTCGGTTGGTTAGGTTCCTTTAAACCCTTTAGACAGAAATAGGAGCCCCGCGGAGAGGGGCTCCGTCGACCTGCTTATTAACCCTAACCCACGCCGGTCGACGTTAGGGGCACCCCGAGGTTTGGTTGGTTACAGAAATAGGAGCCACGCTAAGCGGGGCTCCGTCGAGCTATCTTGGCAGGTAGTAAGAAATTAAAAGACGTTTAAAAATCTTTATGGCATAGAATATAAAAAGGGAAATAGGTTCATTTATACAATACTTTATGAAACACAATTTGGTGAGCATTTATCCATTCTGGCAGGTATTTCGAATTTGTTGGTAGTAAAATAGGCACTTTTCTGGTAGGCGTTTAAATACAAGCCCCAAAAAAGCGTCCAAGATGCTGGGTTTTTGTCATAAGACAGTGCACTTTGTAGTTGATATGTAGCAGAATACTGTAATATGATGTGGCGGCCGCACTGTGCTACGAATAGTTTGCGTCTAGAACACGTTCAAAAACGCTTTGATTGGCATCTAGCTGTTTCTGTTGGCATAGCTAAAAGGTCATCTTCTTTTTAAAAAAAATAGCTTGAATTTCTTCAACACTTTAGAAGAACGAAGATGTTTAAACGACGCAATGTTTGTATGTAAATTTCATAAAGGAATTATCGACTAGCCTCCACTGCTCGCACTCCATATCTTGCGTGCTCCGTCCGTCATGAATTCCGCGTAGACCTGTTACTACTCTTTGTCCTCCACAGAGAAAATCGGTATAGCATATAACTGTCTATATGCTAGGTTTTGCAAGGTTTTACTATGTAATAGCTATCTAATCGATTTACACTTTGATTCCCTAAGCTGAAATCTAAAATTTTTGACTGTTTGTCTGATTTGTTATGAAACCTTTATGATGACTTTTGAATCTAGCATATTTTTCCCCGGTATTAAGATTGCTTGAAAAGTAGTCATGTACCCAAGTTGTCAATTAACATAATTTAATTTGGGTAATGTGGTGTTTACCTTAAAGTACCTAATTAATCCACTGTACTAAGTTTTAATTTCATGTTTTTTTTAAAGACATCTGTAGTGTAAGCTATTGTTGGTAGTCCTAAATAAATAAATAAGTTCATTTATTTGAAACGGAAACTGAAAAGCGAAAAATAAAAAACTTTTTTACAAAAAAATAAACCGACGTAAAAAGAAACTGAAAAGCAAAAAATAAATCTTTCAGTCTAACTAAGCTCTTAAATTACAAATTTTGAGTCGGCGCCAAACATACAAGGCGCCATGAAAACTTATGGCAGCTTGATAGATCGTCGTTAATCGATCTGCGGTGATTGTTTGGCGCCGACTCAAAATTTGTAATTTAAGAGCTTAGTTAGACTGAAAGATTTATTTTTTGCTTTTCAGTTTCTTTTTTCGTCGGTTCAATTTTTTGTAAAAAAGTTTTTTATATAATGGCTTGTTGGTGTTTATGTTATAAACATTATAATTTCAAAAATAATATGATAGATTATGCATAAGGGACATCATTCACGACACTATCTATAAGTATATAATAATTTTAATTAAGAACTAAGTACTTTACTGTTGTTTTCTTTTAACGTACTAAAGAAAGTACTTAGTTCTAAATTCAAATTATTGTACACGATAAAACTACTAATTGATGGACATGTAAATTAGCATTCGTTTGCATTCGGAAATGCGACGATTCCCGAGGGACATTAAGAAAATAGTTGTAGTGTAATTAGTTTGTGAATGGTTGCGTCGTGTACAGATCGGCATTGAAATACTATTGCTGTGTCATTCTGGCTACTCATTAATGATTTGAGACTGTAACTTGTAACTTTTGAGGTACGTCTATACTATACGACAGGCCATAAATAAATTTACCATAGAGTTTCTTGTCGGTTCTTCTTCATAGGAAACGACAAATTGGAACCTACACAACTTCTGATGTTTCATTAGTGCTACATGTAAGTTTTTGTGAAAATAAAATATGATATTGAAGGCTGCGGGTGTACTTTTTTTTTGTACTGTACATAGGTGGAGGTACACCCCTGCCTATCCCTTCGGGGATTAGAGGCGTTGTGTAATGTCATGTTATATTAAATGCCAATGCCATTTGGAAAAAAAAAGGATGAAAATGCTGTGCCAAAATAATATTAAATCAAATCATGATTATCATTAGTTTCACATGAATGTCTAAGTACATCTGGTATCCTGTCCCCTTGTCTTAGAGCATATACTGACAAATGCGTGCACTGACTAGACAGGTCCACTAAATCCTGTGGTTCTTTCCTCAAAAGACCATATCAGATACCAATCTACATAGTCTTCATTTTTTTTTTTTTTTTTTTTATTTTTTTTTTATTTATTTATAGTTAATTAAAACGGCACAGGTCCAATTACATTAATTAACATAGAATTATAAAAATTAAAATAAAATAAGCATTCAAATAACATACAATACAAAAAATTAAATTCAAAGATATACAATTCGTGGATAAAATTATTAATAATTATTTGAGTAAATGGTTCAATAAATTAGACACATCAATAAACTAACATGCAACAGTGGACACCCTCGCATATTGTCCCTCACAAAACAACAGACAAGCCCGCATTATTTTCTTCCATTCATCGGCAAACACATCACATTCAGGGTCGGCAGTCAGGAGGGCGTTTAGCATCCTTAGGGTTCGACAAACTGGGGATTCGGCTCTAGCAACAGATCTAGACAGCGGTAGTGCGAACAGGTTATGACGGCGGCTTTGACGGTGCCCAAGGTATTTGTCGGGCACAAATAGGCGGCAGAAAAGTCCGTGGAGTTCAGGGCAGTCAATACGACCGCTTAGGGTTTTACAGGCAATCGTGAGCTGATCAAATCCCCTTCTTACCTCCAACGAATTTAAACCCAACACCCCTAGAAGATAATTCGTTGGGTACATGAATGGGAAGTGATGGTACAGCCTTTGATACAAAAATCTCAGGAAGGTCTTCTGGACTTTCTCAAGCATCAGTGTCTGAGACGCAGTATGCGGATGCCAGACACAGGCGCTGGACTCGAGTTTACTCCGAACCAAAGTGGTGTAAAGAAGTTTAATAATACTGGGATTGCGAAAGTCACGAGCGTTCCTCAAGACAAATCCCAGACGCCTGAAGGATTCCTTTGCAAGGGCAGACACGTGGTCTCTAAATGTCAGACTGCGGTCGAAAGTCACTCCTAAGTCCTTAACGCTGGTGACACGGGTGATCACTAAACCCCCCAAACTATAATCATATTTTATTGGTCTCAACCCACGACCATAAGTCATAACGCTGCATTTGCTAATATTAAACAACAACTTGTTCGCCATGCTCATATCATATAATCTGACCAAGATTATGTCTGGATTTTAAAAGAGACTCCGAGTCCTCTGAGTTTGTTTCGGCCTTTCTTCTCAGAGTAGTCAGATAGGAAACACCTCATCTAGTTTGAAAAAAAATATGATTGACGTGTAAAACTGTTTTTACAAAACCTACTTACAGAAATAAAATGATTTATCATATAGTTTAATATTTTGCAAATAAAGTAATTGGCTTTTGCTATTTTATGGGAGAAAGATTTAAACATTGTTTTATTGTGTTACTAGCTGTTGCCCGCGACTTCGTCTGCGATCCAGGATAAAAAGTAGTCTATGTGCTTTTTTAAGTCCCAGGCTATCTCCTTGTAAAATTTCATAATGATTCATACAGCCGTTTTTGTGTAATTCAGTAACAAATAACCAAGCATACAAACCTTCACATTCATAATATCAGTAGAATTAGCAGAGCGCTGATTTTCAGTGGTAACTTAAACCGACGTACCGGAGCCAAGTCAGCGGGGTAATTGCGTAACACACTAACAGTAGGAATGGCTTTCATTTTGACAGTTCAATAACATTCATTGCGTTATTTACGTTGTTGAGCAGACAATTTTTTCAAACATATGAAGCAATGGATTACCAATAGGCTTCAAAATGATTCAGATTGTGATTGACAGTGTGTTACGTAATTAAGGTGCAGGTATTTACAGAATAAATAAATAAAGCTGTTCCTAATCCCTAACCACAAAAAAGCTAACATGATTGGTGTATGGCAGCAGATTTCTTTGAAATCTCGATCAGGCTTGAAGAAAACGGGGCTATACCTATAATTTCATGTATTAATCATTTACTATAGGTATTTGCATTTCATTGAAGCAAATGCTCAGGAAAGTCCCTTATCACATGACATATTTAATATTATAAGGGTTGTCAATGGATAGCTCGCCGTCCGGTAAAGACCAGGCCCGGGTCAACGGCGCGTTTTATTCCACGCGCGCCTCAAAGAGATGTCAGCATAATAGACGGGGTCCGATAGGGCGGATGCCTGTCGGGTTCGCGGATTGTTCGCAAAAGTTACCGTGGGCCTGGCGCACAGGCAACTGAAGGAACACGGGTGGGTTTTAGTCAGTAAGAGTCTGACAAGCCCTTCCGCTCCGCCCAGAGCGGGAGAGGTCATTTGATGATATAACTACCACCCAAAAAAAAAGAAAATTATTTTGAATTATGTGCTGAATTCATGGCGACATGACGACTTCAACATACGTATAGCCACACCATTGGTGGTCCATAACACAGTGTTCCAGGCCGAGTGCATGGGTATTTCTCTGGCCGCTTCGGCCATCATAGCTAGGGAAGTTAAAGACCACTCGATCCGCATACTCTCAGACAGCATGGCTGTTCTGCAACCGCTAAACAGTCACACAGTTGATTCTGGGCTAATATACGAGTGCCACCAGCGCCTCAATCAGGTGGGTAGCCTCAATAACATAACCATTCAATGGATCAAAGGACACAGCGGTTCGCTAGGTAATGATGCAGTCGACGAACTTGCCAGAAAGGGATCGAGCGTGGCACCTGTGGGACCTGAACCCATCGTGCCACTACCCTTTGGGTACTTACGCACTCTGGTAAGGAAACGCACCAGGGACCAACATCACAAACTGTGGGTGGATACAGGTGTGGACACAGTGCAGGCAGGCTAGGGAAGCACTCCCTACAATTGATGGCCGCTTCACGAAACAGGTTCTCCGACTAACTAAACAACAGCTGCGTATAATAACAGCAGCTTTAACTGGCCACGGGTCATTTAATAAACACCTCTTTGTCATAGGAGTCACAGACAGTCCACTGTGCAGGGCCTGCATGGAAGACGACGAAACAGCAGCTCATGTGCTTCTAAACTGCCCGGTGGTCGCCACGTACAGGGCAAAGTACTTCGGTAACCCAGGTACCCTACGTGAGATTGTCAGTAACACCAAGGCGTTGCTGGCCTTCCTCAAGGAGCTGGGGTGGATCGAATAATCGATTTTCCCACCCGTACGCAAAATACACGCATTGACGTGGAGTTGCGGACATCAGCCCGTATTACCTATTACCTAAGAGTTGCCGTGCATAAATCCTGCATCGCGCAAGCAGAGTTTACCGGGCAACTAGCATAATTATTCAACGTCCCGACTTCAATCGTTAGGCAGTTGCCCACCAGACATCACACCCGTCTGGTCGGAGGAGCCTCCTTATTCTATAGAGGTATGAGTAAGCTTTACAGCCTTTTCCTCATACCTTTATCAGATCGTCGGTCCATCTAGCTGGGGTACATCCCACGCTACGCTTGCCGATACGCGGTCTCCACTCCAGGACTCTTTTACTCCATCTACCATCGGTCGTCCGACAAACATGGCCCACCCACTGCCACTTCAGTTTGCTTACTCTGCAACCTATGTCAGTGCCTCCGTTGTCTAACACGATCTTAACAAAATGTCACTGTCTTTAATAATAATAAAAAATAAAAATAAAACATTTATTACAGGTAAAATGGCCCATAGACAGATACCTTACAAACTAACATGATATGTAAAGTATAAAATAAAACTTGTGTTAAAAAATAGCTTAAAACTATGTTAGTAGCACTTCACTAGCTTATCCTTGAGCTGCCTTGTGGTACTTGACCGCGGAAGTGACGGAACACCACGTCCTGTGGCCAATAGTCTTCTGCCATGACGACGGACAGGTAACAATTCAGTACTCGCACCACGAACGCCTTGAAGTTGACTTTGCGTTGCGACTCCAGTAACTGCACCCTCGGCGAGTACCTCGTCTTCTGGCACACGTACTCCACGATATTCTCCGCCTTAGTGGTGTACTGTAGGCGGGAGATGTACAGCAGTGTCTTCGGCTTTGCGGCACATAAGCTTACTCCGGGTCCGTGGGGTTTACCAGAATCATGCTTTATAGCAGAATATAAGGTAGCCTTGTTTGTTGGCTTGCCTTCCGCTTTCAGCCTTTCAGTGAAGTTAGAAACAAGGAAACCAATCCATATTAAAAAAAAACCTCTTAATGCACGTCCCGGTCAACCTCACTACCAACGTTGCTGACTCTTGTTACCACGGCATAATCTTGATGACTTTATGACGACTTCTTCTTAAGTAATTCTTTCTAACTTAACAGACAGCTGTGCTACTGGAGAAGTGGTAAAGGACGGGTCGGTTTGAGGGACTGTTTTATATATGTAATTTGACGTTCAAAAATGGCTGATTTTTAGCCTAGTTTGAATAAATTACTTTTGATTTTTCGACTCCTAAAGAAATGTTCTTTCTTTTTTTCATTAATTCCAGACAAAAATGGACTGCCCAATACCCTAATACCCAGGTTACACCTCTAGTACATTTCTACCACCAAGATTAATGTTCAATGTTGGACATTCCAGCAATTAATAATTCGTCTTTTCGGACCGTATTCAGTAAGCGAGAGTCATCCATTTTGTTTTAGCCATTATTCGAGCAGATATTTATTGTAGCACACAGTCTCACTGAGTTTCTATTGGGGAATTGAATAAATCATTATTAGGGTATGTTTGGAACGTATCCAAGAATCGAACTGGTTAGATTTAGTATGAATTTACTAGGTACAATATAGAAGGTTTTGGAAATGTTTTCGCATTAAAACTACACAGCAAACTACAACTGTAGAGGATCAAATTCTATCTACCACAAAAAATACAAATACAAATATTTCTACAGAAAATATAAAATTACATTTCACTATAACTTTGAGAAAACGAACACCGCGGATTTCCACGCGTGGTATAGTTAAACTTGTTCATAGTATCATCGTTTTATTGGTGTACAATTCTGAAGAAGAACTTGGAATTCTAGGAAACGATAAGTTATTCATAACTTTTGCAGGAGTTCGTGATGCAATAAATGTCAAGAGACACATTAAGAGAATATGCTGACCGGTTAAACTACATAACATAACGTCACGCCTGCAGCCTCCGAAGGGTTAAGCAGAAATGTACCTATAGTACCAGACTCCGGGCTGTTACTAAGATTTCCAGATGGAAAAATACAATAAAACTACCCGACTCGGGAATCGAACCCATGACCTAATGCTCGGCAGTAGCGATTGAGATAAATATTTTAGTGTTACTTTTTTTTTTATACAAATTGTATTCCCCTTCTCACACTAGTACTTCTCACATTGTATTCCACTTCTCACAATTTGTATGAAAAAAATAACACTTTTGGAAAAAAAAACATAAAAGGTTTGATTTTTGAAAATTTGTTTGGTATTTTTTCATTATTTGACTTTACAAACGACTTAACAGAACCACCAATAAAATTCTTCCCTAAAAACTTGATTAACCCTTTTCACCCAAGAAGAGGTAGATTGGCTGTCGCTGAAAACCAGCGCTGGGGCTCTGTTTCGCATAGGGTAGCATTATGCTGAGTGGTTGTCGTTTTGCGTAGATGTGATGCATCAATCAATCAATCAACTCAGCCTATCGCAGTCCACTGCTGGACATAGGCCTCTCCCATGCTGCGCCACAACACCCTGTCCTCCGCCTTCCGCATCCAGTCTGTCCCAGCCACCTTTTTGAGGTCGTCATGATGCTTATTTTCCCCCAACTAGTTCTTTTTTTTATTTGTGTTTTTCTCTTCGTCATGTTTACCGCAAAAAAAAATATTTTCTTTCTTACATTCTATTAAAAAAAAACTAGTTATTGTTTTTTTCTTTGTCAAGATAACACTGGAAATACTAACACTACGAGTATATCGAAAGAAACAAGTGAGTGCCAACCCTAAACTTTACCGGTTACCTATAAATATTCCGCCTGATGTAACTTATTAAAGCATTCTTACCGAAGTCGTAGGACTGTCCTTACTTTGTCGAGTAAATCAGAGAAAATACTGAATATACAATACTTAATAATGAATTTCACTAAGGTTGTATTCTTTGTGTTCGCCTGTTTCATGGCTTTGGCTACGGTTTCGGCAGCGCCCGGGAATTTCTTCAAAGATTTGGTAAGTTAAATATTATATCATTTTGTTAGTGATATTTGGAGACCCAATATTTTAAGAGTAGCTTTGGAGTTTCTTGCCCCTTTTTTTCACCAAAGCTATATTTTTGAAAGGCATATTGTGACATATCGTTTCATAAATTCATTACATAAAAAAATGTTTTAATGGTTAATTTGTACCTATGAGCTATGGTTTTTTGGAGTATTTGTTTGATCTGACTTTTGTATGGCAAATTCAATTTCAAGGGTGTGCTGTGTCGAAACCCCTTCAAAAGTGTTTCTTTTGTCTGTTAAAGGTAAAAGAATTTAACCCTAAAATAAATAATACATTCGTTTAGCCACAAAAAATGTGTAAAAAGTGAAGCCCAACTCCTGCGCTAGGTAAAAAAACCTGTGTTACAGGAGCCAGTATCTTCTCTCAATCAGTAGGTTTTGGATTTTATACAATATACATCGTTTATATGTACTTTACGACAAACAAAAATAATTAAAATAGTTTTTGACTAGGTACATCATAAAAAAGAGAAGTAAAGCTAAATGAAACGACCAATTGGAACCGTGCACCTAGCTTCTGACGTTTCATAAGTGCCCATGTAGGATTAGGTTTTTTTTTTTTTTAAATAATCATTTTAATACTTTAAATGAAACCTTAGCTGTCTTATTTAAAGTGCCAGTTACATTAGCCTGAAAACCATCCAGTCCTTTTGCAAATAAGAGCCTCTTTTAATACTTACATGTATATCACCATCTTTATGACAGTGTTTTTTTTTTCCGTTAACTTTAGTATGTTTTTATTTTCACAACAAACCAGCTAGCGAAAACTCGTATTGTACTTTTTAAAACCCTTTTATTAGCTTCAGTTTTCACTAGCAAACAATGAAATAAAATGATAGAAGTCAATTTTAACCTACTTTTAAATGAAATTAAACTTTGTATGTATATGAAGTTTGTATGATAAAACCATAATTTAGTAAAATAGAATATTCTTCATATTATGTACTTGCCAGATTTTGAATCCGCAATACACAGCTAAGATACCAAACACATAACATCACGCCTGTATTCCCCGAAGGGTTAGGCAGAGGTGTACCTATAGCACACCCACATTTCGCCAGTTATGTTTAAGTCCCATGTAATAGGGGGCGAGCCTATTGCCATCAACCGGGCACAAATCCAGACTCCGGGCTGCTACCGCGAAATTCCAGATGGAAAAACCCGATAACACTTTGCCCGACTCGGGAATCGAACCCAGGACCTCATGCTCAGCAGTAGCGCTTGCGAGCACTAGACCAACGAGGCAGCTAAGATACGATATAATATATCGCGAGTGCGTCATTCTACCGGACGTTACCGTCTTCAGAATCGCACGTTTCGTCCCTTGTACAGGCAGTTAAGCACCCTAATTGCATAACACACTATCAATCACAATCTGAATCATTTTGAAGCCTATTGCTAATCCATTGCTTCTTAAGTTCGAAAAATTTGTCTCCTCAACAACGTAAATAACGTAATGAATGTTGTTGAGCTGTCAAAATGAAAGCTATTCCTACTGTTAGTGTGCAATTACCCCGCAGTTTTTGCAATGAAGCGCATACAAAACTTACTGCTACTAGACCTATTGACAGCTCATCTGACGAAGATTGGGACAGTGGAGAAATAAAAATCGTAAAATCTGGGTAGAGGACCACATAACAATTAGCACAGAACACACAGATCATCAGCGTTCAAACAAACAAACACTTCAACATTATTATATTAAGTATAGATTTCAAATAATAATCTATATATCTATATCTATATATCTTCTCTATACTAATAATAAAGCTGAAGAGTTTGTTTATTTGTTTGCTTGAACGCGCTAATCTCAGGAACTACCAGTCGTATTTGAAAAAAGATTGTTGCAATCGATGGCCCCGTTCTTGAGGAAGGCTATAGGCTACTTAACATCACGCTACGACCCTTAGGAGCCGAGAAATAACAACAAAATGTCGGAAAGACCGCTAAGCGAAAACGGGGTATAGCGCGGGTAGGCGACGGGGTGGGTCGGGGTAACAAGAAATTTCACGCGGACGAAGTCGCAGGCGGACGCTAGTAAGGTTATAATCAACCAAATTTCCTTAATAGTCATCGACTTTTTTTGCTGACTGTACATCATCTTTAGGATTTACTAAGGCGACATGCAAAATATTAGCCCTTACTTACTACAAAAGGTCTTACACTGTTTTTTTATAAACACATTACTATTAGAAGTGTTGGTAGGTAGCAATATTTTGTACTTCACTAAGTACTTACTAATAAATAAATATCTAACGCTTTATAATAAAGGTTTAATTACCCAAAAAATGTTGTTTCTTGTTTACTTTTTACGCGAATAATAAAGCATGCTCTTGTTTATCTTAAGATCTATCGTCAACTATCTTTTACTATATATTTCATTATATTATAATGTCTTCGGTATGTTAACATAACTTTCACATATTGACTATTATCTTAAGGTTAATATGAAATATATATCATACTAACTTTTGCCCGCGGCTTCGCCCGCGTGGATGTCGGAAATTATCTCGCGGGAACGCACTATCGGGATAAAAAGTATCCTACATGTTAATCCAGGTTATAAACTATCTGTATTCCAAATTCCATCCACATCCATTCAGTAGTTTTTGCGTGAAAGGGTAACAAACCAATCCATCCATCCATCCTCACAAACTTTCACATTTATAATATTAGTAGGATTCACTGTGTGTGGTGGTCCATTAAATTGTGCGGTGCGCGATATGTCGAAGATAATATATATTATATTCATAGTGTGTGAGACGCTTACGGACCAAGACTATCAAAACTGGATTTATTGACATTTTATTTTCTTTTTTCAGGAAAAGATGGGCCAGAGAGTTCGTGACGCAGTCATAAGTGCAGGACCAGCAGTTGATGTAGTTGGAAAAGCAACACTTTTATCCAAAGGAAAATAGATTTTATTTTGTATACAGAATTAGAAGTGCATCTGATTAGCTTTATATATGTTATCTTCAGTGCCATAATTATGTATTCTTATCAATAAATGTATTGAAAAAATATTTTGTTGTTACGTTATGTCTATCTTGTAATACCTACTTAGAATCATGGTATAATAATATACTTCGCCAGGTAGAGCATTCCGAAACACAGTGGTCACGTGGGAGACACAAGCCTACGTCTTCACCGCTGTATTACCAGTAGTGTGTAATAATAACTCCCCAACCGCCTTTATTACCTGTGCGAATCCGATAAAACAATGAAATTTTAACAAAAAATTACGTTGGTATATGTTTAAATTGGACTGTTTTGTTTGATTAGAAAAACGAAACGACGATTTAAATGCTTTATATATATTTTTTAAACAGAATGGTGACTGAAAATGTTTCCATAATTCGTGTTTTGTTGCAATAAAGTGGCAACTGGATAGTGACGTAAGCATGTGTCACTCCCGGAATGCCAGACCTTCTTTTTTTAGACCATGCTTAGAATCACTCATCTAGAAGGTATCCTCAGTCTGTAGTGCCTACATAATAAAAAGGTGCCTTGTTTTCCTAGTGGTCGTAAGCGCTACTGCTGAGCATGAGGTCCTGGGTTCGATTCCTGGGTAGGGTAAAGTGTTATCTGCTTTTTCAATCTGGAATTTCTCAGTAGCAGCCCAGGATCTGGGTTAGTGCCCGGTTGATGGCAATAGCCTCGCCCTCACTACACGATGGCATGAGAGAGCGGCATGTCGTCTGTCCTTATGGCATACGGTCTTATCCAAGGCGCTCCAATAGATGTTTAAGATAAAAAATGGTAAGTATAAACATATCTAATAACGACCCAGTTTAATTACTGAAGCTGGAAGCATTAATAATTCATTTAAACAATCAATTACCCTTTTATGCAATGTGTCGGAAACAAAAGTTGAACATCTTGGAAGAAAAAATAATTTCAAACTTTAAAAAGTTCAAAGTTTCTTTTTTTACAAAGGGTTGGTTGAAGGTGCTATAAATTGGAATATTACGCTTGATAGATTATTAATTTCAGTAGGAACTTAATTTTAATTTTTTGTTTCATTTTAAAACTTTTAACAACATTAAGGCCAACTATACACCACAAATCACTAAATGCGTTAGCGCTAAACATAAAATAGGATAGAATAGAATACTCTTTATTATGTACATCATAAAAATTACAGATATAAATGTAGAAATTTTACATAGGGTGACAGAATGGGCGGTATTATCGCTAAAAGCGATCTTTTACAGACAACCTTTGGATTGATTCAAGGGAGAAGGAGAGACAATAATGCACAAACAACAAACAAACAAAAAACATATTTATTTTGTCCGGCATGTCCTAGAACCAAAAATTCGAAGACATGTGACATCTACCAACCCGGACTGGGCCCGCGTGGTAGATTACAGCCTGCTCCCTTCCACCGAGAAGAGGCCTGTGTCCCAGTAGTGGGAACATTATAGGCCAATTATATAACAACATTTCTAAACAATTGACAGAAGCAGACCGATGGCTTAAATTCGTTTAGCGCTAAACATTATTTAGTGAGTTGTGGCGTATCCATGTCACTTTAAACATTTTGTTCACTTGTGAAATATTAGCGAAAGCGATAGCGATTGTAGAAATAAAATCGCTCCGAAGCGAATGCCATTTGTATAGGCCCTCTAGTTTCCTCACGATATTTTCGTTTTCTGATACCAGTGATTTCCAAGATAAACTTAGAAAGTACGTTATGGATTCAATAAGTCACTTATTGGTACTTGCACGGAGCCAAGCCCACAACCTCGTACACAGGCGAAGCTTAAAGTATCGTGCACACTGGCGCAACGCGACAGCCCGACACAAAGGCGCCGCCCGTCGCGCTGCACGCGGTTCCTTTGTGTACGCTGTCGCGTCGCGCCCGTGTGCACGATACTTTAACCCTCTAGCTTTAGCCTTTAACCACAGGGCTTTGACACCTATTCCTGTACTTACCTTTTATAATACCATATGATTTTCTCAGTATTAGATTGGCGTGAAAATGAATTACACATAACACCTAACCAATGATCGGATATTCGGATGCATATTCACCTAAAGTTGATAATTATGTTGGCTAATATGGAATGCACTTTTGTATGAAAAAAAACCCCGACAACGTCCGGTTTCAGTGACCAAACCGGACCAAATCATAGCGTTCGTAAGGTAGTGATTAAAGTTGTTAAAGCCGAAGTAATATTTACGTCCAATCAGGATATAGTACTTAATTTAATAAAAATAATTATTTCATATTGTGTTTTTTGTTTTTGTTTTAACTAACATACACAACCCTTCCTCTTACACCCTACATACATACACATTTATTTGCATCGGGGGTTAAACATTAATTTTAAATATTACAAAAAATATATTAGCTTCCATATTTTCATAGGTACAAATTAACTTTAGGTAAATATGCATCCGAATATCCGATCTCTACACATAACATAACATCACGCCTATAATCCCCAAAGGGTTAGGCAGAGGTATACCTGTAGATTAGCCACATTTCGCCAGTTATGTTTAATTCCCATGTAATACGGGGCGAGCCTATTGCCATCAACCAGGTATAAATCCAGCCTCCAGGCTGGTACTGAGAAATTCCTTATGGAAAACCCCAATAACAGTTTGCCCGACCTAGGAATCAAACCCAGGACCTGTTCAATGTTCAGCTGTAGGGGTTGCAGCCACTAGACCAATAAAGAAGTAAAAAATAACTAAAAGGAAATAACATGTGAATAAATATTATATCGTAATTCCCCGAGACCCCGATTGCCATCAACGTACGGTCACCAAAAGTGTTAAGTAACCGGGGTCCTTGGATACAGTTGAATTTTAATAAGAAACCGGTGGACGTTTTCGGATAAAATTAATTTAATTAGTAGAAAACAAACAGTTAATTTATTAAATTAAATTTCATTCAAAAACTTCTATCGGTTTCTTACTAAAATTCAACTGTATCCGACAACCCTGGTTACTTATCTCTTTTGGTGACTGTACTTGAGTCATAAAATCATTTTCTTTGTGTTCATACCTACAACACTTTTATTGCCAATGAAGAATAATTGCCGTAAAGGAAAATGTAAAATACGTCAAACTGTATTTACGCATAATATTTACTGATAAAAAGAACATTATAATAAAACCACAAAGCCTTTGAATAGAAGATATCCCCGTCTACCAGGGTCAAATTAAATTAGCTAGCGAAACTCTGCAGATGTGATGGATATCTATATCTAAACACGATCAAAACAAAAAGTTTTGTCTTTAAAATTGGGGTCAGCAAACACTGGTAGAGTTATTAGGTACCTACTTGAAGTATGAGTTGAGAAAATCAGGTTTTTTTTTTGTTTTATCCTTCTAAGATATCGATCCCCTCACGTCAGTGACATTTACAAAAAAAAACTTATATTTTAAGTGTCTACACTAATTGTGGTTGATGACCCCAAAAAACACCAAGATTTTTTTATTTTTTTAATCATGATTAGATGTCTGTGCCCATCACGTTATTTATATTAGCTAGCAAAATTCCGTAAACGTCTACGGAGTTTTGCTAGGTAATTTAATTGGACCCTGTAGAAGTAAAGTCCCGAGCAAAGGAACAAAGAAGTTGATGTTTTTCCTGTCATTGTCCTTAGATAGCCTATGGTCTGATGACGTTATTATTTTAATAATAGAACCTTTGACAAACCAAAGATGTAAATCATTAGTTTCACCCGACCGCAGACGGGATCGTGGTTAAATGATAACAGCCGCAGGAGTCGAGGTTAAGCTATGCTTGCCGCGGTTTGTTCGTGGATGGGTGACCATCCATAACATACCGAGACCCCTCCGTTAAGCAGTTGGTCCCGGCTGTCTTAGACAGCCGTTAAGGGTAGTCAGAAGACCGAAAGTCTGACAACCAGTCTTGCCAAGGGTTATCCTGTAACTGGGTTGTGAAGGTCAGATAGGCAGTCGTTCCATGTAAAATACTGGTATTCAGCTGCATCTAGTTGGACTGGAAGCCGACCCCAACATAGTTGAGAAAAGCCCAGGCTGGTTAAGACTCACGTGACCTCGTCAAAAGGTGGTCACGTTTACGTTTCGTTGTCAAGTGACATTTACGAGTATATAGTACTGGCTTTTGTCCGCGACTTCGCCCGCGTGGATGTCGGAAATAAGCCCACGGGAACGTAATATCGGGATTAAAAGTATTCTATGTGTTAATCTAAGTTATAAACTATCTGTGTTCAAAATTCCATCCAAATCCGTCCAGTAGTTTTAGCGTGAAAAAGTAACAAACATCCATCCTCACAAACTTTCTCATTTATAATATTAGTAGGATTGTCTCGCTCACTTATGCTGAAAATCGTATCTATCGTTTCCTGCGAGATGTGTGAGGTCACTCTTCTCAGTATGGATACTTTTTCGCGCTACCTAAGTACGGTGACGTCAAATAAAACAATTCATATCTTTGATTATGTTACCTCCACGATGGATTGTGTGTGAAAGATGATAAATATCTAAGAAGGGGTGACTACTATAATGAGATGTAATAGAATAGAGATGTATGGAGAAAGAATATAATATATATATATATATATAGTCACACACTAAATTATTACTTGTGAAATTTTGAAAAAATCATTTACTTTTCTATATTTATAAATATGTGAGCACCATGTATCTATCTCATAATTATTTTACCTGTCATGCGTTATATTTAATTATTTTTACCTATTGTGGTATAGTAATTTTATTCTAGGTGCATCGTCTTCACATAATATGTATAATCAATGTATACATAATATTTTCAAACATTTTTAAAATAGTAACGATGGTATTTCTTGCCCGTTCTTCTCCATAAGAAACTACCTTTTGGAAGGGGCAACTAGAATCAATTCTATTTTTTTGTAATTTTTTACGTTCGAAAGTGCCTTTTATTTGCCTATTTGAAATAAATGATTTGACTTTTGACTTAACTTTGATTTATTTATTTATTAAAACTTTATAATAATAATAAATACTCTATTTCAGACCACGGTGTCCATTTTTTTAGTAAAAATGTTCTTATAGACTAGTGTATTCTATGTAGGTTTTTAGTGCGTTCCCATATTGTGTGTGAAAGATGATATTATACTTAAAACTACCCAGAACAAAACATATAAAATAAAATAAAATAAACTCAACAATCACTGCTGCGCCATTCTATGACAAATGGCGCAGCAATGTCTGATGTAACCACAGTCCAGCCGACTAGCGATCATGCTAAGGATGCTGTTGGCGCTGCCACGCACTCTACGCACCAGGGATGTGCACCTTTTACGCATCGTAGCGTAAAAGCAGTCTACGCGATGTTCAGCAAACATCCCTCATGCACTACAGAATCGTCGCAGCTCCATCAGCATCCTGAACGCATTATTAAATTGGACTCGGAGGGCACTGTAAGACCTTTGAGTATAGTCAGCCCACAGGCTGCACGTGTAGAATGATGTACATACAATAAGACCTAAAAAGTGTAATTTTGACATCTGTCGAACAACGAGCAAACCTGCGAGCTATCATCTTCGCCCGCACTGCCAGCGCCCTTCGTTCCCTCTCATCTCGTCATCATTGTCCCTTAGGTCAGAGGTCAGCATATGTCCTAAGTACTTAAATTTGGACACCCTACGCAAAGCTGTACCACTAAGCGTAATGCTGGGAAACACGTTATCTGTACTGCTGTTTATGCACATGTAAAAAAATAATGAAAAAAAAGCAGACTTAATACCTAAGGGTTTTCTACCAGCCAACCCTAGGGTAATGCAGGTGCAATATACGGGATTGATAGCTCGGAGATAACTATAAAATACAAGAATAAATATGAATACATACTAATAACAAAATAAACTTTGCCAGGAGCAATAACGATCGGTAGAGGAGCAAAATAATCCAGCAAATCTGCGCTGAGATGTTTCGGCCGACTTCTCATGGATATGTTCAGTTGCTCACGTGCCCTCACTTTAAAATATACTTAACCGACTGGTTGCTATCTTGATGACCAAATGGAGCGCATTCCAAAGAAAAACCGCCTGGACAAAGAAAGAAGACTGAATGAAACCAGAACGATGAGAAGGACATCGATAACAATATGATGATTAATTGACCCTCCTGCCCTTGTCCCTCTTGCTTGGGGTCGACGCAACACGTTTTCTTCTACCTTTCTCCCCTGTCAACTGTCACGGTATCATTTACTTCCTCTTCGAATACCTTAGTATGTAAATATATCATAATAAGCCTATTAATTTACCATGCTGGGACACAAGCCTCCTCTCTGTAAGAAGGAGTTGGCCGTATTCTACCACACGGGCCCCGTGTGGATTGGTGATGTCACAGTCTTCCTACCTGCTCCTAGGTTACTCCTAATCAATTTTATTTCAAACCCCGTTACTAGGCTAACAATATAAATAGTTTTTTTATCAGTGAGCTGGCTCCCGATAGGCTGTTCCTGATAACTATATAATATAAAATTATCGTGTGGGTTTTTCCCGGCGAGTTATTTATGGCATCACAGATAATGTCTGGGGATAATAGTAAACCTAATAAATAATATCAGTGTGTAATAAGTTTTTGCCTCGCTAGCGCTACCGCTGAGCAAAAAGTCCTGGGTTCAATTCCCGGGCGGGTAAAGTGTTCTTCCATCAGGAATTTCATATGGCAACCCGGGCTTTAAATTTGTGCCCTGTTGATGGCAATCATAAACTCACGCCTCGTTCCCAAGGGCGTAGGCAGAAAATACAGAACGCCATCTGTTACGATTTTAACATAGTCCTTTTGCCGCGCATGCCGCGCGCTGGTTCCGTCTCCCACGCATCTGATTTTTCTGAAGAATATCACCTACAAGGTCACTATATGTCTTTCCAGGGCAATCCTTCCCGGCGTTTCCACTCACATCTGCCTTGTAAATACCATTTGTGTGTCACCTTTGACTCATCCTCTTAAACCAATCCAGCTAAAGCATAGTCTTTTCAATGTTTGTCACAATATCTTCTTTTAAACCGCACCGGTGCCTTATCACCTCATTCCTCAGCGTATCAAAAAAAACAAAAAAAAAACAAAGAAAGAATAACGTTTACACCTCAAATGCTTTGCAAGCAAGCCATTTCCACAGCGTTTATTCTACTTTCATGCTTCTTCTGCTACACCAAACATTAGGCAGGCACATTATCGTAGGCACCAGCACTCCGTTGTGACCAGTCAATCGGGCCTTTTTGTACATCGACATCGTGATTTCAATACATTGTAAAAGCCAATTATTTTTAAAATAGTAACCATGGAGTTTCTTGTCGGCTCTTCTCCGTAGGAAATGACCAATAGGAACCGTGCACCTAGCTTCTGACGTTTCATAATGTGCCCATGTAGGTTTATGCAAAAATTTGAATTTACAGAGAAAGTATGAACATGCTTATTGACGATTTGAGATCATTAACTTCATAATTTTACTTCCTGGTAGCTGACTAAATTGTAATATCTGGCCCGATTTTGAATCCAGTGCTGACAACTTGAGAGCAGTGGTGGCGCAGTGCTATCGGCCCCCACTTTCGAGTTGTAGGTCGTGAGTTCTCAAAGTGCTCTCAAAGACGGTGAAGGAAAACATCGTAAGGAAGCCATAATAAATCCAAGAACCAAACATTCGAAGACATGTGACATCTACCGACCAGCACTGGGCCCGCGTGATGGATTACGGCCCACTCCCTCTCACAGAGAGGAGGCCTGTGTCCCAGCAGTGGTAACATTATAGGCTGATTATGCTGACAATTTTAGAACCAAAACGAAGCTTGCACCTAACTTGACATCACACCAGTATTCCTTTAACGGCTAGGCAGACATGGGTAATTGAGTACACTACATACACATTTTGCCAGCTATGTTCTAGAGTCCATGTCATAGGGACCCTTTAGTGTCGACGATAGAGCCAACCCCATTTTTTTTAAAGAATTATTTCCACGCTCTGGAGGCAGTAAAAACATAAGCACAGCTCTTTAGAATAATAATAATAAATAATTTATTGAGTGTAACCATGAGACTCATACAGTGTTGGTAACAATAAAATAAACTTAACAACTATGTTAGTAATACAGTTACAACAACAATTACACAAACACACACAACAAAATAATCACTACTTCAGCATTCCAGCTGAGATACTGGAGCAACGACTTAGAATACTGCAGTCCAGCCTGTCAGCAATAACTGGATGCTCTTGGAACTGGCTCGCACCCTGCGCACCAAGAATGCGCATCTTTTACGCATTAATGCATAAAAGCAATCAACACGCGATTCCGCAAACATCCCTGATGCGCCACAGAAACGAAGCAGGCCCGTCAACACATTTTTTTTTTTTTTTTTGGGTTGGGAATCATCAAATGACCTCTCCCGCTCTGGGCGGAGCGGAAGGGCGTGTCAGACTCTTACTGACTAAAACCCACCCGTGTTCCTTCAGTTGCATGTGCGCCAGGGCCACGGTAACTCTTTCGAACAATCCGCGACCCCGGTAGGCATCGGCCCTATCGGACCCCGTCAATTATGCTGACATATCTTTGAGGCGCGCGTGGATCTCAACGCGCCATCGACCCGGGCCTGGTCCTTTCCGGACGGCGAGCTGCCCATTGTTCGCCGTCCGCAGGCCGCGTCTACGGCGGCCGGGAGTCAGCTATCGACTCCCGACGCCCAGGGTGTCTCCTCCTGCGGCGACTAGGGGCGTGAGGGCGCAATGATTGCCTCTCCCTCACGCGCTCCGCCAGCCCCGTCAACACCCTGAAAGCATTATTGTACTGCACGCGAAGGGCACTATACGATCTCTGCGTAAAATGTACCCACAGGCCACAGGAGTAAAAAGAGGAACAGAAGGCTCCAAAAAGTGTTATTTTATGAATATAATTTGTTCAATGTCCAGTTCGATATTTATTACTCACAACATCATCAGACATGTTAATAAAATTCTGCTTAATATAATTTCAAAGGGACTTTACAATACGAGCGGCTTTCTGTAATCATTACTCACCCTGTGAACTTATTATCTTGTTGGATGCTATGAAGAACGTTCGAAAATAACTCTTACGCTTATACAACTAACGATCATTTTCCATCGCTGTGGGTAAAGAAAGTTGAAAACATGAAAATCTGACGTATCATTTGTATGTAAGAATCAATTTTGAATGGCAGTGTAGTTTTCTTTCAAATACGGGGACTTACTAACTAAAGTGAACAGACAGTATAAATGAGGAGAACTTTAGTTTTGGGATATCATTCTACCAACACTCTTTAACCAAGTCACTATAAAAGGTGCACAGTAGAGTTCCAAGCCAAGTTTAAAAAAGTTTCAAAAATGAATTCCAAGATTGTAATAATTTTGTGCGTTTGTTTCGTCATCATGTCAACAGCATCGGCATGGGATTTCTTCAAAGAAATTGTAAGTTTTTGTTAGATCTTTTATAAAGGCTCCCACAAACAGGTGCGACGCGACAACGCGACACTCGGTGCTTTTGTGTCGCGTTGTCATGTCGCGCCAGTGTGTGCGAGTCTTAAGACCTTTCTTTCTATAGATCAGCTATAGCTTTGTAATACTCTATTTGTATTCAAGTTTTTTTTGTTTGATTGTTTTTTTTTTTTTTTTTTGATCGCCTTGTTGATATGGTTAAAGCAAGGGCAACTGTTGAGCAGGTGGTCTTGGATTCAGTCCCCAATTCGGGCAAAGTGTTATTGGGTTTTTCCAATAATAGCAGCCTTTTTTTTGTTTTTTTGCATGGGAAATTATCAAATGACCTCTCCCACTCTAGGCGGAGCGGAAGGGCGTGTGTCTTACTGACTAAAAATAGCAGCCTGGAGGATGGATCTATGCCTAATTTGTGGCAATAGGTTCTCTCCCATTACATGGGACTTAACATAACTGGCAAAATGTGGGTATACAAACATGCCTCCTCACACACCTCCTCTCTCTCTCTATCTGTCTCTCTCTTCTTTGGATAATACAGGCGTCTTTAAATGTCGTCTAAACTAATATTATAAAGAGAATATATTTGATTTTTTGTATGTTTGTCTGCTACGCTGTCACGCTAAAACGGCTCAACGGATTTGGATAAAATTTGGCACATGGGCTGAACAAGGCCTGGAATAGGACATACGAAACTTTTATCCCAATATTCTCACGGGATCGAGACTTATGCGGGTAAAACCGTGGGACGCAGCTAGTTAACAATACAATTATACTTCGTATCCCGTCCGAAGATGATTGTTGTTTTGATTGATGTTTTGTTTATTCTTGTCCAGTTACAATTTTAAAAGTGTGATTAGCCGGCAACATCGTAACTTAGGTCAGCGCACTAGTATAATTAGACAATGGAAATCTCTCAATTGATTACGTACCCAAGTAGGCCGCTGCGAACATAATTTGACGAAATGGGGAATTCCCCCAAATTAGGTGTTGAATGGGTCAGTAATTACTGAATTACTGACCCATTCAGTGCGAGCGTAGTGCTTCTGATCAGGGGCTGTACTATGACGTGTTAAAGCCATCATGGTTCCAGCGTGAAAGAGAGACGAAGATATACATATATGACCGATAGCACTATGCCTTTTTCGCAATGGAACCATGATAGTATTAACACGTCATAGTACGGCTACAGACCATGTCCCACTTGCTAGAGTGTAACGTTCACTTGCACATTTGATGACCTAAAGAATGCCAGTGATGCGGCTATCAATAAGGCCACTGCCACCAAGTACTAGGCTCAAACAATATAGTAAAAATCAATCAAAGACCGTTTACACGAAAAGAAGAAGAACCTAGATGAGTCTATTAGATTCTCAATAACGTTTGTGATTTCAGGAGGGGGTTGGACAAAGAGTTCGTGATGCTGTCATAAGTGCGGGACCGGCAGTGGACGTGCTCGCCAAAGCTAAGGGATTGGTAGCTAGTTCGAGCTCAGAAGAAGAATAGTAGATGAAAAGCTATGTGCATTATGATATTTATAAGATAGATGTACATAATTTACCGTCAAACGGGGTAAATAAGGATGCAGGGGTGAATTGAGACGAAACTTTAAGGGGGATGCGCTAAGGAAGCCCGCGAAATTCAAATTTTGTTACGTTGTTTTGCAATTTACAGGTCAGTGTCAGGTTGTATGTTGATTAAAATATGATTCGCGGCTGTAACAAATATGGCTTTACAGAGTTATAATAATTAGAATCAGCAATACAAATCCTTAAGTTAGAATTGGCGTCAAATGTCATGTTCCTTCACCGTTTTTGAGATCAGTAGTGATGAAATAATTTACCGAAAGTAAAGCGCCTGACTGGGTTCGAACTTGCGACCTACAACTCGTAAGTCTCGTCGGCATAACCAAATTAATCAACACTGTTTACATTATTTTCTGTTCGGATGCTAAATATAATTGCTGTTCAGCATAATCTCATTATCCTGTTATTAGTTTATAATAATCAAGCATTTAGAAAACAGCCTGTTAGAAATAAAGTATTTTTACTCATAGCTTTAAGCACTAATTGTTTATTTAACCCCTACCTGTTAATTGTCCAACTAAACTGTACCCTAATTACGTACAATAATATCTACCACAATCTGAATCATTTTGAAGCCTATTGCTAATACATTGCTTCATATGTTCGAAAAAAAAATCTGCTCAACAATAAATGATAAATGATTTTATTTCTGTAAACAGGTTTGTACAAACACTTTTACACGTCAATCATATTTTAAAACTAGATGAGGTCGGCGTTTCCTATCTGACTACTCTGAGAAGAAAGACCGAAACAAAATCAGAGGTCACAATCTCTTTTAAAGTCCAGACATAATCTTGGTCATATCATGTGAAGACCATGTAGATTTGTCTGAAATGGTCTTTTGAGGAAAAACCACACAGATTGAGTGGACTTGTCCAGTCAGTGCACGCATTAGTCAGTAATCGTGCAGTTCAACTCAGAACTTAAGGAGCTCAACGATTCGACGAACAATACCAAAGAAAGGACATTTGGGTAGGCCACAAAAATTACTCAAACTGCCAGACTAAGATTAAAACTACCTGAAAGGGAAAAAAAGCAACAATGATCCACATAGTCTTCACATTCACAATATTAAAATGAATATCATGTATTTCATCTAGCCTGCATGCTACTCACATTCACAGACAGGTTTCTCTTTAAATGTCATCAAGAATATCATAATATGTTATGTCATGTAAATCAATAAAAACAACTTAAATAACGCAATGAATGTTGTTGAACTGTCAAAATGAAACCCATTCCTACTGTTAGTGTGTTACGCAATTACCCCGCTGGGCTTTTCACTACCAGAGAGTCAAAATGGCATTTCGATAATCAAAAAAAGTAATTGCATGCAGAAGTTAATCTTGAAATACTAATAATTATAACGTAACACTGTAAAGATAAGAAATTGTACTTACATAAGGGTGCTACACACTTGTTCGGCTCGGCATGATTCGGCACAGCCAGGTGGCGAAATCGCATATAATTAATCAGAAATGTGTGGTCATATTTAAGGTTGTGATACAGAGCAACCTACTGTACAATATAATTTCTCCATGGGACCCGCATCGTAATCGCAAAAATATAATCAGTTGTCCCCGATACGAAACTTTATACCTACTCGACCTAAATGTATAAATACTCACGCTGTATGTATGTCCAAAAAAAGCCGCTTGGTTTAAATCAAGCTGTGCCGAACAGACCTGAACATGATACATCATGTTCACGTCTGTTCGGCGCAGTTTGATCACCAGCTTGGTTTGATTGCAGTTTGGTTGTTCGCTGAAGCAAGAGTTGTAGCCGAACAGAATTTGTCGATCGGCATGAGCCGAATGAAAGCCAAATATTATGTGTAGTAATAATCTCGGGTCGACTTTATTATTCAACTGTTGCCGAATCAAATGTGCCGACCCGAAAAAATGTGCAACACCCCTAACTTTCATGGTTTCTATTTCTTGACAGGAAATAATAGTACTTAAGAAATATTGACCGAACAAGTTGTGCGCAAAATAATGTTACAATACACTTCAGTGTTATTTTTACTGCGTAAGTAACCGTCGTATATTTATTTGTTGACAAGGTATTTTTAGTATCCTACGGAACTAAAGCTGAAACTAATTTGTTCAGGATTGGCTGGAAAATCGATTGCTTTTTATCAATCTGCCTGTCTTTTCTCAACTATTTTGGGGTCGGCTTCCAGTCTAACCGGATGCAGCCGATTACCAGTATTGTACATGGAACGAATGCCTATCTGACCTCCACAAAACATAAAACCGATTGCTTTTCATACCATGTTTTTATTCCATCTCAAAAGCGAGATCATAACAACAACATATCAACGGTACTCTGCGATCCCTGTATCGTTTGAGAAACTTTTTGCCCGCTAAGACGAAAACTATGCTTGTGCAGACTTTGATTTTCCCCATCATTGACTATGGTGACGTGTGCTACTTTGACTTGAATGCGGTTTTGCTGGATAAGCTTGACAGACTACTCAACAATGGTATCCGATTCATATTCAACCTCAGGAAATATGACCATGTGTCGAGTTACAGGACTGAGCTCAAATGGATGTCCATCCGCCAAAGGAGAAGTTTGCGCTCTTTGACCACACTTTTCTCGTTTCTCAACTCTCCCACCCCTCCCTCTTATCTTATGTCTCACTTTCAATACCTATGTTCTTCACACACTAAGAATCTGCGTTCTTCCAACAATCTTCTCCTTCTCTGTCCTTCTCATACTTCCGATTTTATTCATTCTTCCTTTCATATTCAGTCCATTCTTCTCTGGATGCGCTTCCTCTTAAAATCAGGACGGCTACCAGTCGGTATGCATTTAAGCGGAAATTGCGGAGTTATTTTCAAAATAAATAGCGTAGAGTCATCTCAATTACCTCCTTCCCTTTTTGTGTATATATATAGTATATGTATAATGTAGATATATATTATAGTAAATATGTATGTATGTGTATTATAAGTTTATATTCTGTTTAGGTGCTTGTATACCTATTTTATTTATAAATACTTATGTTATCTTTTTAATATTTATTATTATTATTAGTAATGTCTGTTATATAGAGCACCTGCCATCTTATCTCTTCACCACCCTTGGTTGACTGGTAGAGAATGCCTAAGGCATTAAGTCCGCCTTTGTATACTATTGTGTGCGAGAAGTTTTAATAAATAAATAAATAAATAAATAATTTGGTTATAAAAAGTAAACTTAGGATGGTATACTATAAATATATCTATTGTAACTGTAGGTATAATCGACCTCGTAATTGCTATATCGGTTTAGACAATAATTCCAAGTAAATTGAAACTTCTATCTGAGTGCCTCGTTGGTCTATTGTTTCCAAGCGCTACAACTGGTTGGTTTTTTCCATCTGATATTTCTCACTAGCAGCTCGGAGTCTGAATTTGTTCTCAAAACTAACTTATTAAAGACATAGAACAAAAGTTACATGTTAAGTTAGTCACATGTCATATTTTTTCATTTCTTAGTGAGACATGTCGCTTATAATGAATGACCTATTTCTTAATACAAAGGCAAACGTTATTAACAATAGAAATTTCTTGTATTGAAAAGCAAAAGTCGATTATTCCAAATAGGCTAAAAATCATCACTTATTGAACGTCAAAATTACATAAGGCAGTCCCCCAAAACGCCCGCCCTTCATCACTTCCTAGTGCTTTAGCTGGGGAGAGGAAGTGGCGGAACAAACTCCCTAGCAGCACAGCACAGCACACAAAAGAACTGAATCCTATACAATAGTATTCTATTTTTTTATTTTTTTATTATGGCAAGCAAAGCAAATGTCGACTATTCTGCCATTGTCTAAAGTGAATTGGAAAGCAAATGTGTATTATTATAAATAAAAAATTAAAAATCCATAAAAATCTACGATGATACAGTTGAACTTAATGTAGATCTTAATCTTGTACTGGACTGAAACAAAGAAAAAGATTAAGGTACATATTATCGATTATAATTATTGTTAGAACATTAAATATACTTATACCACATCCACAATGAAAGAATATTTGGGGATACAAGTCATAACTTTATATTATTGTGGCGGATGAAAATCATCAGCGCCACAAGCAGTTCTGGAGAGGGATATGTTCAAAGGGAGGGGACTATACAATAGTAAGTAATTAAGGTTACGAAATACAAAACATTAAATTAAATTATTTGCTCTAAATATCATCGTCAGCAGCTAGTACACGCTAATACACAAACAAAAATATACTTCTTCTGTTTCTTCGTGTTGCTGGCGCGACAGTTATTTAAATTTTGTTGTTCAAAAATATTTAAAAATATATACCTACTCAAGCTGAAGAAAAAAATACTTAAACAAAATAAAGCCTCCCGCACCAGTTGCGTAACACACTATCAATCACAATTTGAATCAATTTGAAGGATATTGCTAATACATTGCTTCATATTTTCGAAAAAAGTGTCTGCTCAAAGTCGCAATGAACGTTGTTGAACTGTCAAAATGACAGCCATTCCTACTCTTAGTGTGTTACGCAAATACCAAGCAGGGCCGGCAGTCTCCACATAGAATCATAGCGATGCTGTCGTAAACTACCGATCGCTAAATATTAAGGTGAATCCTCTGTTGTAGCCCGCCAAATTCAAATTTTCTTTGAATTTCACAATTGATATGAAATTGATGATTATTATTCGATAAATGTATAATTTCCACAGTCGAAAACCGCATTTTGATCAACATACGACGTAAAACAGAGCTGCAATTTGCAAAAAACTAAAGAAAAATTTAATTTGGCGGGCCACAACTGACGATTCTCCATATTATTTAACGATCGGTAGTTTGCGACAACGTCGCTATCTAGTCGAGACTGCCGGTCCTGGTATAAAGAGCGTGCCCACTTATTTGTAGAGAAAACTAAAGCATTCTGCTACAAAAGATGTGTGGTTGACTGAACTGTTTATTCTTCAACGACTCCTTTGATTAATATTGTAAAGGGAACGAAGGACCTTGTATAACACAACAAAGGGGATCCAAGGGTGATGTCCAAGAATTCTATACACGTGAATGTAATCTCTGAGACAATAAATTAATTATTATTATTAATTAATTGTGTTATGTATGTACTTTCTGAGTTTATATTGGACATTATTGATATCGGTGTAGAAAAACATTGTCAGGAAACCTGAACTTATACATACTATAATAGTATTATAAATTCGATATTAACTCTGTCTGTCTGTATGTTACCTCTTCACGCCTAAACAACTGAACAGATTACGATAAAATTTGGCAAGGAGATCGATGGCATCCTGGGAAAGGACAGGCTACTTTTTGTCTCAAAAATAATCCTAAAAGGGGGATATAGGGGATGAAAGTTTGTATGGGAAACTTAAGTCCAGCATTTCGCGCATTTCTTAAGTCAGGGATATGAAAATTAAAATGTACGCTTTTAGTAAGAAAAAAAAAACTGTTTCAGAGTTTTTGTGAAATCATCCCCTAACGGTAAAACAGGGGATAATTTTAAAATTCACATGATTATCGAAACTTTTGGGTACCGCTTTTTAAAAGATTTAAGGAATTGGCAATATCGCCAGAACCGGTATCTTGAGGTATTCTTTATTTAAGTATTTATTTAATTCGGTCTACTCAGGCACCCGCTTAAAAGTTATATCAATTTGAAGCTATAAAATAACTTAGCTAATATTTAGGTAATACGTGGGCAATGGCGGCGCTAGTGTTTCAAATTAATGATATTTATTTTACTTTTTGAAGATAAAAACTTGTTTAATAATAAAAATAAAAAGATTATTTGCTTTTATTATCTGTCTGTCTGTTACCTTTTCACATTTCAACGCTTGAATAGATTTGGATGATAGGATACTATTTATCCCGGTAGCACGTTTTTGTAGGATAATTTCCGAAATACAGGCGGGCAAAGCCGCGTGCAGAAGCTACTAGTTAATATAAGACCATGTTCGCACAGTCGTAAAAATATCGCGGCAGGATTTTAGCGCACATTGGATTTTCAACTGTCGGTGTTGAACCGAGCATTGAGAATCCAACAGAGTGCATACCAGCGCGTCGAAAAAATACACACTGTTGGATTTTCAACTCTCAGTGCTAAGCAGTGCGTTGAAGATCCAATGCGCGATAAAATTCCGGCGCGCCATTTTTACGTCCGTGCGAACATGGACTAAGCCTCACTTGCACCGTCAATCACTAAACTCGTTAGTGATAGGCGGTGCAAGTGGGCTATAGTCTGAAATCGCCAACCCGTCATGAGCAAGCGTGGTGATCAATGCTCGTGCCTTCTGTGTATGAGAAGAGGGCTTTTCCCTGTAGTTGGACAATAATAGGCTGTTATTATTATTATAATACAGAGTACCATGCCATGCTCAGATGGTTTGGTCATGTTGAGAGGATCAATGAAAAGCGACTATCAAAAGGTACTTACAAGGCAGATGTGAGTGGAAATGCCGGAATGGGAAGCCCTAGGAGGCCATATCGTAACCTTATTGGTGATTTTCTTCAGAAAGGTCAGGTGCGTAGTACTCGCAACCGGCGTGCGTGCATGACCAGATGTATGAACGTAAACGAGGCAAAAGGAGTATGTAAGGATCGTAGCAGGTGGCGTTTTGTAGTTTCTGCATACCCCCATGAGAAGAGCGTGAGCGCTCCCATGGGCGTATGTGAAACTATGAGTCGTAACAAGAAGTATCAATTTACCAGTACCGACATAGTTCCATTACAACCGTCCCAAGATGTTGATCGACGCTCTTGGTTATTGAGCCATTGGGTGTACTTAACGGCTATCTGGTATAATAGCTTCCAATTGACAGAGGCCGCAGTTTTTTTTTTTTTTGGTAATAAACTTGCACAACATTACAGACCCAAGAAGGCAATTCTCGTGTTTACACTCATAGATGACGCATTCGTGATTGTTGCTCGTCTTCTATGTTGCCTATAAAATGGTGACATTATCCAGATTTTTTAATTCTCACTGGAATTCGATCGTAAATCACGAGTCTAGGGACAAAAATGTTGCCATTATGCGTCGCATGAAGTAATCTATTCCACATAACGATGCTACTTTTTTGACGCAATCGTTAGTACACTTTCGACCATGTTTAAAAATGATTTTTAAGTTAAAAACATGGTTGTTTTACATTAACATTTATCAATATCATCCTAATTATTGATTTCGTAACTCCATATTTATTTTATTATTAAGATTAATTAGTTCTCCTTAGTATTTGCTACAACGGAATGCTGATTTGTCAATGTCAACGATATTTGTCACGTCAAGTTAAGTCATAATTTTATTGTTAGTTTACATTAGATATCTACATTTAAATCATGTAATCAAATAAAAATAGAAAGTCTGCAAAGTCAAAGTCAAAGTCAAATCGTTTATTTCAAATAGGCACATAAAAAGGCACTTTTGAACGTCAAAATTTACAAAAAATAGAATTGATTCTAGTTGCCCCTTCCAAAAGGTAGTTTCGTATGGAGAAGAATGGGCAAGAAACTCCACCGTTACTCTTTTAAAAATGTTTTACTATATTATGTATACATAATAATTATATGTGAAGACGATGCACCTAGAATAAAATTACTATACCACAATAGGTAAAAATAATTAAATATAACGCATGACAGGTAAATTAATTATGAGATAGATACATGGTGCTCACATATTTACAAATATTGAGAAGTAGATGATTTTTCAAAAAAAAAAACAAGTAATAATTTAGTGTGTGAGTTAAAGTAGTTACATAATGTAAAAAACAATGTCATAAAAATTATAAATTATACAATTAAATTAGCAACCAGTTTGATTTTGTCTAGACTCTAGATTGTCCTATGGAGCAAGACCAGCATGTTTCCAAGCATTCTTATCTAGGATATAAGCCTCTAATTTGTAATATGCTTGTTTACAAAGTGTACTTTTAATATGAGTTTTAAATTTTCTTTCATTTAATTGCAATATATCACAAGGTATTTTGTTGTAACATTTAACACAGTACCCCATAAAAGATGTATGTACTTTAGATAATCTAAAAAATGGTTGATCTATTTTATCTTTATTTCTAGTATTAAAATTATGTCTGTCACTTATTTTATTAAAAAGATGTAGATTTTTTCTTACATACGTAATATTTTCATAAATGAATTGACAAGGCACCGTCATAATATTAATATTTTTAAATAGTTCCCTATGAGATTCGCAACGACGTAGATTGTAAATGGCCCTGACAGCTCTCTTTTGGAAAATGAAAATGGATTCAATGTCAGCAGCCCGACCCCACAGTAAAATGCCATATGACATAATGCTGTGGAAGTAACTAAAATAGACCAGACGCGCGGTTTCTACATCTGTTAACTGTCTTATCTTCCTAACAGCATAAGCGGCCGAGCTTAACCGCCCCGCAAGAGATTTTATATGGGGTCCAAATGATAGTGGGGAAAGAAACTGTCAAAATAGCGCTGTCGTAGCTAGTTTCCAATACAAGCTAATCATACAAGGCGTGAGGTGGTTTTATTTTAGTTTTGCATAAATCCCGAGGTTTTGTGTTCCTAAGTACTCCTAAATTGGAGTAAACTTTTTCCCAAAAGATCCTAAAATTAGAAGGTTGTGGCTTAAAGCTATCGAAGACATTTTTTTTAAATTAATCAGGTTTCGAGGTTTTGTCGGAATCATTTTGAAGACAGTGATTACGAGGAAATATTTAAGGTTTAATATTCTGACACTTTCCGAGTCAAATACTTAATTTAAAATATTGAAATCACCGAAAATAATGAAATAAAACTAAACACATGAATGAACCCGAAATGGAACGAATGAACAAAATGTCCAATTTATTGTAGACCGTAGGGATCTAGCTATTATCACGTCATCTACAATAAATTAGCTTTGCCCAACCTTCCCCATTATAAGTAAACTCAATGACGTTATCATATATAACATCTTCGATTAAACTGATGACTACCGAAATAACATCAAGGATTGTCAAGATGGAGAAGAGGAAGAGTGATTACCGTAAAGACAGGACTGAATCACCGAGTCACATAATTCTCTCAGAATGGTTGCTGCGTCCTACAGTTCCAGCGACGCAGCTGTATCTACCTGTTCTGGCTGCATTACTCTACAAATATTGAAAGTATTGTTAAGTAATCCTCGCGAAAACACATTTCCTCCCTGAGAGTCAAGCGGTAGGAGTCTCATCCCAACACGAATGTCAATTTATTTGTGAAGAAAGTCCTGGACGATCATCTATAAATATTCATGAAGAGTTTGGGCAACAGCGATTACTGAAGAGCGCGCCACAAATGACGCCGACTAATCATGTAAACTAGTGATTCTTATCATTTATTGTATAAGTACAGTATTTTTGATAGTACTGTGTTTATATTGAAAAAATATTAAACATATCTGAAATCTTTATTGTTTGAAATGCTTTTGAAATTCGGCATCATGTTGATGACCCTGTTGTAATACAATAATCATAAGTATATCATAATTCAGGTGACAAAAGACCCTTCGCATAACTAAATCATAAACTAGCATACATAAATTTAGTATTAACCACATCATTTATTAGCATACCACACAGGATTGGTCATGCTTCCCTGTAACATTTACCCATAAAAAAACATACTTGTGAAAATGGGAGCCAATTTCAATATAAAAAATGTGCGACTTCGGCGATAAAAGAATTGAGATCTAAATGGTTGCCAAGTTCTGTAGATAATCCTGAAATTTATTTATAAGAATAATAAAAAACAGTCTAAAATTAATATAGAACAGTCTAAAATAAATTTAAAACACAATCTCTTGCTTTTTGTGCTGAAAGAATGTTTGCTATTTAAAAATATAACTTCTTAAACTTGAACAGTCGAATTATTAACACAAAGCAGATAACTTAGGATAAATTGAAGCTCATGATTTAACTTGACTTCGGTCCCCTTTGCCAACGCGTTCCATTACATGGGATACCTCAATAATACTTGTTCACATGAGCAACTTATACCCCAATGAGTCCCTTAATAAAGACGGTTGGTACCACTCGGGTACCGCGTTTGTTGTGGTTGCGACGCGATCGACCTTTCTTGCCCTCAACCAGAGTAAAGCGGTCCTCGTCCATTTTACTGGTTTTAGACCTCAATGGTTTTAGAAGCCGGTGCCTTCCACTTCTGTATCTTAGATGTGTCTCATCCATCGACGCCGCACATGTAGTTGATAATTGACAACATTGGCGGAGTCCTGAAGTTTTCTTGGTGTGTTTTTCCTTGTTGTGGCGATCGTAGCGTCGTCTAAGATGTTTATGAACTCGTAACACGTTTTATTAAAATTAAAAAAAAAAAAATTTCTTTCGCAATTGACACAATCATAATTGACACAACAACTGTTTGACGTTGGTCTGACCAGACGGTCGACATAACGTCATTTACGTGTCGACTGGTCCCGACTACTCCAAGCATGTCGCATGTAACATGTCGCGTGTCTTCGTGAAATGCTTGAATCGACATGCCGAGAATAACTCAACTTGATTTTTGCGAGGGAAATGTACGAATCGAGCGACAATAACGAATGCGAGATGCGCGAGAATTGCCTTCCATATTGAAGTTATGGCACAGTCAAATTTCAATAAAAACAGACATATTTACAATAAGGACGGAATAACAATTTAGTCATATAGTCTGAAATTTTGTTTCATTCAGTTGGAGTATGTGGGGAGGTATTTTATTGTAACATTTTAAACAGTACCCCATGAAGGATGAGTCTACTTTAGCCAGTCTGAAACCTGGTTGAACTAATTGGTCCCTATTTCTAGTCATATAGTTATGTCTTTCACCTCTTTTACTGAAAAGATTTTTTTTTCTTACCTACATGATGTTTTTATAGATATATTCACAAGGTACCGTCATGATGTTAATATCTTTAAACAGTTCCCTTAGAGAATCGCGCCTGCGGAGGCAATATATTGCTCTGATGGCTCTTTTCTGCAGAATAAAAATAGACTCGATATCTGCAGCCCGTCCCCATAGTAAAATACCGTAAGACATGATACTATGAAAGTAACTGAAATAGACTAGCCTCGCGGTATCTACATCAGTAAATTGACGGATTTTTCTCGCAGCATATGCTACTGAACTTAGCCGTCCTGCAAGAGATGTTAAATGAGGACCCCATTGCAGCCTTGAGTTGAGCGTGATCCCCAGGAAAACAGTTTTAGCGACGAATTCTAGTTTCTCTTTATTCAATACTATGTCACAATCATTACTTTTAACATTCGGTAAAGCAAATCTTATGCATTTAGTTTTATTCCCATTTAATACTAAATTATTAGCAGTGAACCAATCATGTACCTGCAGTAGGGCGTTATTTACGTCGTCAAGATTAGATGCACGTCTATTTATCTTAAAAAATTATTGGTTTAATTGAACAAAAAATCATTGAGTTTGAGAGTTTAGAAATAATACAAAAAAATACTAACGACACAAGTAAAACCACTAAAATTAACAAAAAACAATCGAATAATATTGACACAAAAAAAAAAACTCATCTGTAGTCCATCATGTCACAGAATCTCAAACATGCACGACATACGTCTATAGATCTCGCGGCAAACAAATCACACGCCTGTGTCGATGCCAGTAGAGCATTCAGCATTGCGAGCGCGCGGACCAGAGACGAGTTAGAATGCGAAACTGTGTGTGCTGACGGAACAGCTAACAATCCTAGTCGTCACGTTCTACGTTGGCATTTGGGAACAAAAAGTCTCACAAGCTGAGCTACTAGTTCCGGGCAATCAGACTCCCCACGCAGGACACGACAAGCAAACATAAGTAAAAAGTAATTAAGCCTAACTTCAAGAGAGTTAAATTTCCGCATTACGAGCAAAATTTTTGTGGGATACAGGAATGGATAGTACCCGAACAGTTTCTTATATAAAAATCTAAGGAATGTTTTTAGAACCTTCTCAAGAAGCAAGCCGTATAAGTACTTTCATAGGGGTTCCAAATAATTGAAGCTGACTCTTGTTTATTTCTCACTAAAACCAAACTATTTTATGAGCTATTAAGCTAATATTTCATTATTTTTTTGCTTTTACCAATAAAATAATTGTGTATTCATGCAGTTACAGCATTAACACATTGAATAAAATTCAGCATTTTACTGACCATATTGTACCAACATTTCAGCCAAATTCGGTTTTTTCCTAACATTTTATGAGGGGTCTTTTAATTTGATTCAGTGAATTTCGAGGTACCTACCAACGTTACCACACATTAAATAGAACTCCAAAATTTCCCGAACTCAGTGCTTCACTACAATGTCCTATCTTCACAGACTTTCAATACAAAGCAAAATACGATCTAAATGAATGTGGCCGCTTTTGTTTAGATCGAATTTTATTGCTTCGTGTCTCAATATGAAAGTTTATAAAAGGTTAAAGGTTTAATTCTACACATTTACCGAGGTCGCTAATTGAGCCGTTTTTCAAAATTTCTTCTCAGTCACGAGATAATATTTTTTTAAAGGAGTGGCGCTAGTGGACCCGTGTAAGCGCTCTTACGCAGTAACTGCATTGTGGAGGTATGATAGACAGGGGCTCCACGTAAAATACTGGTATTCAACTGCATTTGGTTAGGCTGGGAGTTGACCCCAACATACTTGGGAAAAGGTAAGGCAGAATGATGATTTTTAATGATGATGATGATTTTTCTGTTTTGACTCGAGTACTGATGGTGATACATGGTGACAGCTTACGCAGTTATGTGAACAGCAGCCATCCGAGACCATGGAAAGTCATATATTATCCAAAGAAAACAGTATTTCACAAGGCTGATCTTATCGACATTGGATGTGTCACTTTTATCAAGAAATGTCCTAGGTTTTACAAGTAAGTTTATAGACAGGATTACTATGCAATAAGAATTTGAAAAAGAACACCCAACCAAAATTGTATTGTACTGCAGGACCAATTTGCGGTTTCCTCAAGGTAGATTTCTGGGGAGATTTGGGTGATACTTTTTTATTTGGTTTTGTAGTTCGGCAACCCCACGACCATAAGGTTTTTAATACTGTTGGCCGCACTGTTGGAAACATCCAACCCGATGAGCGCGGGAATATTAGAAAGGTTGGCGCCACCGATGTTAATAGCCAATCACGTGCCACAATTTTTCCCGCGCGCCCCGCTTCTAGCGCCACTAATGAGCAGGCGCCCCTCGCGGGGCAGTCCAGACTCAACCCTTGTGTGACGCGACATGTCCCAGGCCGCACTCGTAGAGTGCCGGCCATATTAGATCTCTAGTCTGATTTACCCCCTGTTACTCCTGTTTCTTTGCTCCATATGTGTGTTTTCTTTTCGGAAATTAAAGTCGTGCAAAAACTTTCAAGAACTTTCCTCCAGAGCCCCGAACCCTATGCCCGTTGGCTACAGTTTACTATAAAATCAGCCCAGAAAACTTGAAAAATCTAGAATACCTACTTAAATACTTGTGTTTCTGAAATCTGAATCTTAATCAATCTTTAAAATTATACACAGAGGGTAGGTAAATCAAATTAGCTACATTTGGTTTCATTGAATGCAGACTTCAACATAACTAATGGTGCGCTTACATGGGTAACTAAAACTTGGCCTTTCTTGAACATTATTGACCGAGCGAGAGTTTCAGCTCGGGCAAAAATGCTTTCGTATGTCCGGATGTTCGGCAGATGGCTGTTTTCGTCTATAGGTCGCATGTCTCAACCAATTCTCGTACGATAATTAATTATATGTATTTTTTGTCGATTCAGTTTTCAAAAAAAAACCAAAATGGCGGTGATATGGGGGTCAAAAACATAAAAAACTGCCATGTCACGCTCTTTGCGCAGGCCTTTTGTTTTAAGGATTCTGTTTTAAGGTGGTCGGTGAAAAATTATTCAGTTTTAAGTTCTGGAAAGACAGACTCGCGACGTCTTCTGCTCATAGAGCCACTAGTAGTTTTGTTTTAAAACAATATTACAAAAAAAAGAGGCGAAATGGCTAAAATATGATTAATATTTTAAATTTCGCTATTTTGAAAAATGTCGAAAAACTGAATTTACAAAAATAAAACATATAATTATCGAACCTGCTCACAAAATTTCACTAGAATCGGTTGAGACATGAGACCTGTAGAGGAGAACAGCCGGACCTCCGGACATAAGAAAGCATTATTGTCCAAGCTGAAACGGAGAGGCTTCGCTCGCGCTTCTATGTTACCATGTTATTGGTGCAGTAAAACGCGACTCAAATGTTACTTAACATAACATCACGCCTGTAATCCCCGAAGGGTTATGCAGAGGTGTACCTATAGTATTCCCATATTTCGCCAGTTATTAGTTTTAATGGTCAAGAACGGCGCAAAATTAGTTGCAGTCTTGGTGTTGTCCTAAATTGCTTGGTGTTGGCGACACGTCATCTTGCTAAGAATTGAGCAAGTAATTGCTCGTGTATCTTAAGAAAAGACTAGGGTAGTTTTTAATAATGATTATTCCATAATTTCAGACGTAACATGGTTTGCGCTCGTCACTATGACGGCCATTATAAAACTTTTGATAACTACTGTGAAATGGAATACGAGAACTGTAATAGTTGGCGACGTAAGTAAAGTTGAAAATACTCTTAAAAATTAGAAGTAAAATAAGTTAATAAAAATAAACAACCTAATAGAAATAACACAAGTCAAAATGAATAATCAGTATATATGACCAAAAACATAACCTAAAAATAATCAAGCACACGATAAAGGCTCGTGCACACTGGTGCGACCCGATAGCGCGACTAAAGGCACTGCGTGTCGCATGACGAGCGGTGCTTTTGTGTCGCGCTGTCGCGTCGCACCTGATTGAGGGAGACTTAATGGTCAGGTAGCACGTCCTCTCCGAGTGCCGGCGTCCAAGCAAAAGGAGACCTTTTATAACCTTCCATCGGTTGATAGCTGATCGCATAACTTCTTTATGATGTCACCTCACCATTCGTTACCAAGAATACCTATTTTTTTTTTGTTATAAATATAGTATCGAAACAAAAGAAAAATATCCAAGCTGATGTGGGAATGGGCCGGCCCAAATTAGCCGTAGAACTGATGACCATAGGTATGAGATATATGGAGAGGACGTATTCTGGAGCAGTGATCTTCGCAGGGTAGCTGGTGGCAGCTAGATGAGAGTAGCCAAAGATCGAGATAGTGGCTTGACGTCATTATTTTATGTAATTAACGTATCATCAAGCAAATATTTTGTTAAAAATCCGAACAGAAGTAACATTAATAGTACATTACTGCAGCGACCGACAACAGAGGCATTGAGGCATTGAATTTCTGGTTGCGGCCAAGGCTTGTATAGCTCTTTTCTCAAATAATGCGCGGGAGTTCAAACTCAGTAAATTAATTATAAACAGAATCAAAGACGAACTACGATAACTTATCTCGCACCGAAATGTTCATTTGTAAATTATCTTTTTCAATATAAACAGCTTTATTTGCGAAGCCACTTCGGGGTGTAAATACAATCTTTGATAAGTTACCTCTTTGGTTGCCATGGGTCGAAGTAAAAAGTTCGTTCCATTTTTTTATTACTCGACAGATAAGAGTTTTCATACTAACATTACCGGCCGCTGCTCGCATGTATTTGATCAGTACAGCATTTTCGATTTTTTCCAAAGAAGGTTGTCAAAATAATGCTCGAATTTCCAAGCATGTTTGAGAAAAAAGAACATTAATTATTAGGTATCATACTGAAATACAATTTGTGTAATAATTTTGAGTCAATCTATATGATTTTTAAAAGTAGTGAGTCGAGTTTTGGACACAGACCGTAAACGGGAAATTACATTTCGCTAATTATGTTCGAGTCCCATTTAATTATGCGGCGAAGCTAGTATGTAGGTATTTAGGATCTAAAATTGTCTTAATTAAAATTTTCTTAATTTTTTTCAGAATGGAGTTTATTCAAGCACGTTAGATGTTGAAGGAATACAATATTCCTATAAATTAATCATAAGGCGATTTACAATAAATTAATTTATTATTGATTTCATTTCATTCCTGTTACCCGGTAACTGGGTTGTGGAGGTCAGATAGGCAGTCGCTCCAGCCGACCCTGACATAGATGATGAGACCGTTAGCGCGTCTCTAACCTTTATTATTCAAAGCCTGTGTGTGTCCCATTGCAGGGCAAAGGCCTCCCCACTCTTATCCCACTTTTGTTCTATTTAAAGCTGCTAAGGACCAGTTCCTTAAGAAGGAGTCCAGCTCATCCTGCCATCTCTATCTGGGCCTGCCGTGATGTCGCTTGCCATTAAGAGGGACCCATTGGGGCGTGAGTTTTGCTCATTGGTGGTCTGTCACTTGGCAAATGTGTCCAGTCCAATTCCATTTCAGCGTGGCAGCTTTCCGAGTGACATCCTAACTATTATTATAAATGCGAAAGTAAGTTTGTTTGTTACGCGTTCACGCCAAAAAGGCTGTACGAATTTGGATGAAATTTGGCACATAGATAGACAATGACTTGGGTAAGTGCATAGGCTACTTTTCATCCTGGACTGCAGACGAAGGCGCGGGCAACAGCTAGTCAGTTATATTTGTGATGGAACTGAAGGTCGCACACCTAACCCAGTCAGTTAAATTTATACTCAGAATGTCTATAAATTAAACTATCAATATTAAAAGTAATTTAAACTCAAGAAATTGTTTGAGCGTAAAGTCTTACAATTATAAAAGGCTAATGTGGAATTTTCTCTTTGATCTTGTTAGCATCAAAGAGAATGCTTTCAGCCGTTTATCCAATGAACAATATAGGTTCAAACGTTCAGGGATTAGAAAGGGGTACCTACGTGCCATTTTCACTTTAGTAATCATTTATATTCGAAGGAGAAGTTGAAGGGATTTTTATATCCTATTTTTATACAACACTAGCTTTTGCTCGCAGCTTCGCTCGCGTTAATTTAGAATTTGACAATCAATTCGTGTTGTTCGGGAAATTATACATAGATAGGAGGATGAAAAACCGGGCTATCGACACTCTAGACTCACAGAATGTTTTAGGTAGGTACTTAAATAAAAAATAATAAACTCTTAACACATTAGTAAAGTTTCTATAATAATACTTTTTTTCGGGATGAAAGGTACCCTATGTCCGTTTCTGTATATTTGAAAACGTATATGCAAAATTACAGAATGATCGGTTCAGTGGTTTAGGGGTGAAAAGGTAACAAACTTACTTTCGCATTTTTAATATTAGTTAGGGTAGATAGGATGTAGGTATCAGAAACGTGTGGACATATTAAAGCCCCCCCCCCCTTTAATATCTCCACTTTAATACGGCCTTTCTTCTCAGAGTAGTCAGATATGAAACGCCGACCTCATCTAGTTTAAAAAATATGACTGACGTGTAAAACTGTTTGTACAAACATACTTACAGAAATAAATCATTTATCATGTTATCGATACATGATGTACACTTATTTCTTTTTTAAATTTGGTTTGGTTTTTTGGTTTTGGTTTGGTTGGTTGGACGTCGGGGTCACCAGTATAGAGGTATGAGGAACAGGGTGTAAAGCTCACTCATACTCTATAGAAAAGGGAAGATCCTCCGACTAGACGGGTGTTGTGTCTGGTGGGCAACTGGCCGACGGTTGATGTCGGGACGTTGTATATATGCTAGTCGCGCGGTAAACTCTGCTTGCGCGATGCAGGATTTGCGTGCCGTCAGTATGACGTGTAGCTCGCATGTGGCGATGTTGATACCGCTATAGTACTATTTATGCATTCTAAAACGGAAATTCATTGTTTTGAATATTTAGGTAAGTAATCAGCCTTTAATGTTCTCACTGTTGGGACACAGGTCTTCTCTTTTCAAGAGGGATTGGGCTATAATCTAACAAGCGGGGCAAGTGCGGGTTGGTGCATGTCACATATCTTCGAATTTTTGATTCTAAGACATGCCAGTTTCCACACGATGTTTTCCTTCACCATTTTGAAAGCAGTGGTGATTATATTATTTACACAAAGTAAAGTGGCTGCCTGGGTTCCATTCCACGACCTACAACTCGTAAGGCCCACCGTTACTACTGGGACACCACTGCTCTAACTTATAATATGGTTGTAAGTCAGTCATTAAAATATTTACTTACTTACGAAAATGATTCCTATTAAAATCTCGGTTTCAAATTAATAAATAGATAACTAGCTTCTGTCCGCGACTTTGTCTGCGTAAAATTTCTTGTTTTATCATAAATATATCCTATAATACTAGGCAATACTGTAGCTACTCATTAGTGAAATAATATTTTGAATAAGATCAGGATTTCTGAAGATTACCCTAAATACAGAATCACAAGAAAAGAGAAAACAAGAAAGAAAACCATGGATCTAATATACAAACTGGACTGAGCTCTCCAAAAATCGTATTATACAAAAATGAACCACAACTGCTACATACATTTTAGGTTTACTTTTGTTAAGCTATCTTAGCCGAGGCAAAACGAGCCGAGAGAGATAGTCAGAGCAGAGGCTATTTGTCCCCTTTTTCTCAATTGTCAGAAAATAAAAATGTTATAGATGGTAGAAAATATTTCACCAACTGCAAGTAAAATAAGTAGGTAACGTATAAATATTTTTAGCTTTTAGATTAGTTTTAAATAATTTTATATAAAGGTTTACAATCTGTACATAGTAGTAAATAATTTAATTTAAATAAAATAATCAAAATAATAATTGTTTGGTAGTTATCATAAAATTACTCTTGTAACTATAATCTGACATGCGATTGACTTTTTCTGTCATTTTGTGAAGACGCATCGCATGTAAACTTTTAGCTACGGTTCTTTTGTAATTTTTATGGTGGAAATGGTGGAAAAGTGTTGTATCAAAACATTTCATATATATATTTTTCATTTCATTTCACATATCATAACATTTCATTCATTGGTAAGGAATTACAAAGATTTTGCTCAATAAAAATATGTAGTATGACCATGCTCTAGAAGTTTCGTAGACGGAAGAAACCAACGCTTTAGTGTATTTCTGATTAAAACTATTAATATAATGCGTATAATAAATACAATTTGCACCTATGTATCGCATGATTGAAATAGCATTATTTTTATGTTGGTTACAGCTTTCCATCATAAGGAGAAATGAAGCAAAAATGGTTGGACGTAATTCCCGAATCACAAACAATTACCAAAAATTCTGTTGTGTGCAACCTTCATTTTAAGCCGGCAGATTTTTATATTGGTTTATTGGTAATTGGTTTACTTATTTGAAATAAATGCTTCGAGTTTGAATTTGAAAAAATGTTTGTCACACACACTTAGTTTTATTTCCCTTTACTTCATTTAAACAGCTTGCCTACTTCATCATAAACCACGTATACGTGATCATATTTGATGATTTAACACAAGACATGTGTCTCCTCAACAATATTGTAGTCTAGGTATCATAACTTCTTTTTTAAAACATGGGTACATGCACGATTCAACACCGACATAGTATACAACAGGCACACGCTAGGAAATAATAATTTCAAAGGGTCGCCCTTATCGAAATCGATAAGGAGGACTATATATATAGTATACAACAATGTCAGTTTCAAATAATCAGCTTTCGAGAAAAAGTCTTTTCCGATATGTATAGTTTTTAAAGGTTTAATTTTCTTTTTTTTTATAAATTATTATTTCACTATTTGAACATCAAATAGTGAATTAATAAATTATTACAAAAAAAAATTGAAATGAAGTTACTTACAATGAAGTTAAGTAAGTTACAAACTATAGAGGTATGAGGAACAGGGTGTAAAGCTCACTCATACCTCCATAGAAAAGGGAGGATCCTCCGACCAGACGGGTGTTGTGTCTGGTGGGCAACTGCCCGACGGTTGATGTCGGGACGTTGTCTAAATGCTAGTCGCGCGGAAAACTCTGCTTGCGCGATGCAGGATTTGCGTGACGTCAGTGTGACGTGTAGCTCGCATGTGGTGGTGTAGATACCGATACAAAACAATAATTTGAAATCACTTAGTATCAACCGGACACAAATTATCTCTTTCAAAACGAACTTTCCTGTCTGTTAAAAAAATGTTTGGTCGCCCTATTAGAAAGAGACGAAAGCCTCGGTATGCATTATCTCTCTCTGCTCATTTTTTTGGCACGAGAGCTCAGTCCAGTTCGTATATTAGGTCCATGAAGAAAACTTGTTTATTTTGCACAAACAAAACGCAAATTACAAATAAATGACATTAAAAATACAGACATACAAAGTAGCCAAAAGCCTCGTATCCATAAAATAAAAGTTTTACAATTTTGTCCATTGCTTGAGGTTAGGGCCAGGCACCAAAGAGAATACACATTGCTCAGCAAGGAACCTCCTCTGCAACAACCTCTTTATAATATTAGTATTGAAGTATATAATTATAATCGTGGCAGGTAAAGAAATAAAAACGAGATAAAAATTGTTACATTTTATGTGGCGGAGACAAATTCTACTACACATGGACCGTCATGAAAATATCCCCAGGTTCCTGAAAACAATATTGTTATTATGAGCAATTATTAAGTTTTTTTTCATGTTCGTGAACGGGCGCTGTCAATTGAGACCGGTCACCTTTTGACTGTTAGGGCTAATCATTATATTTTAAATTGTACCTTATTGTTTTTATTACATTGTTCTCACATATAAAAGCAACAAGAATAATGTAGCCAACATTTTGTAATATCTTGATTTAAAATAGTGCATTTGGAGTTTCGTGCCCGTTTTCCTCCATAGAGATCTACGTTTTGGAATGAGCAACCAATAAAGCTTGAACCTTCTGTCTAAGGGTGCTTGTCAGCGGGACGTCACTGAGAAACGAGATTATTCGAACCGAACGTCGAACGTAACGTCTCGGTGACGGTAATCGTTTGTCCACCACGATATTATGATTAGAGATCGGATATTCGGATGCATATTCACGTAAAGTTGAGATGTTGGCTAATATGAAATGGCCTTTTGTATCGAAAACATCACATCTTACACCCTACATACACATATTTGCATCGGGGGTTAAACATTAATTTTAAATAAATATACATCTGAATAGTTATGCAATCCAAGAATCTCGGGGTTTTTTATTTTAAATAAATAATTTATTAGAAGTTCCTTCCATACTATACATCCGACTAGTTATGCATTCCCGGTGTTCCTAGAATCCCTGGGATTTTTTTTTAACAAAAAATATATTTTATGAAACCGTTTCCTAAAACAAATAACAAAATAATACTTTAGGTAAATATGCATCCGAATATCGATCTCTGGTTATGATAGACAAAACAAAAGCCAGGCGAGCTGCACCACGGCACGCGGCGCTTCGGTGCGACGGCAATTTGTGGACAAGATCTAACGTGTTTTGTACTCGTATTAACTATTAACGCCGAAACTTCGAAGGCCGGGATGACGGCGTCCGGTGACGGACGAACGGTGGTTGTCACGCGGCGATAGTAAATGTATGTATCGTTACTTCGGCGCCGTCATCTCGTTCTCGGTGACGTCCCGGTGATGGCTGCGGTGTACAAACGCACTTACTGACCGACTCCTTGATAATTAAAAAGTGCCTGTAAATCTTTTAATTGAAATAAATGCTTTGATTTTTGTACTGGGATATATTATGTAGCTGGCAACAAAGATTGTTCTTGTATTCATGGTATAGACAACCTAGTAATTGCTTTACCACTTTTGATAAAAACTCCCAGTAATGGAGTAGCGACGAAGCGAGTAATTCTATAACAACTGAAACCTGATTTCATTTACGATTTCGACAATTTTATTTATTTTTTATTATTCAGTGTAGTTCATAATTAAAAATTTTGTGCGCTATAGTGCGGTATTTCCATACAGTAATATTAACTAATTAATCAAAACAGGTTTGTATATCGTAGCTATTTCCAGCGTTGCCAACTTTCAGAATGCACATGGAACTGGCAGTTTAAGTAGTTTATGCGGCCTACCCAAATGTCCTTTCTTTGGTATTGTTCGTCGAATCGTTGAGCTCCTTAAGTTCTGAGTTGAGCTGCACGGTTACTGACAAATGCGTGCACTGACTGGACAGGTCCACTTAATCTGTGTGGTTCTTTCCTCAAAAGACCATTTCAGACACCAATCTACATGGTTCTCAAACATTATGTCCGATTTTTTATATACACATTGACATTGTTGAATTTTATATACACAATGACATGAGTATTTACTTGTAAAGTATTATGTTATTTTAATTATTGTGAATGTGAGGATTATGTGGGTCATTGCTTTTTTTGCGCAGTTAATTTTGATCATGATCTGGCAGATTGAGTAATTTATGTGGCCTACCCAAATGTCCTTTCTTTAGTATTGTTCGTCGAATCGTTGAGTTCCTTAAGTCCTGACTTCCTGAGTTGAGCTGCACGATTACTGACAAATGCGTGCACTGTCTGGACAGGTCCACTCAATCTGTGTGGTTCTTTCCTCAAAAGACCATTTCACATACCAATCTACATGGTCTTCACATGATCTGACCAAGATTATGTCTGGACTTTAAAAGAGACTGTGACCTTTGAGTTTGTTTCGGCCTTTCTTCTCAGAGTAGTCAGATAGGAAACGCCGACCTCATCTAGTTTAAAAATATGATTGACGTGTAAAAGTGTTTGTACAAACCTACTTACAGAAATAAAATCATTCATCATTTATCATTTATCACAACCTTAAGTTGCTATAGGTATTAAAGCTACACACAGAAAGTGTAAAGAGCTCGGGGAGCTCGTTCTATTAAGCCTTCTAGTCCTGTTATTATGTGGTTCTAATCTCCTTTGAAACAGGAAGGTTAAACTTAATATCAAGATAATCTTAATTGCCAATTCTAAGCGTTAATGAGAGTTAGTTATTTACAACTAAACAAAAACAGTTTTTATGGACACAGCTCGTGAAACACAAAATACAAATAACAAAATAAAAAGTGAAAGTATTGTTTAACAACAACCTCACGGTTGCTCTAAAAAGACACTACTATTTTAATTTAATTTTTAATATTTGTCATAATTTTTATATTTTTCATCTTATTTTTTATACGATTCTGGCATTTTTATAATTTTTTGACAATTTTATTCATATTTTTTTAATGAATTGTTGAATATTTAAATTTAATTAATCATAATTTTAGTTTAGGTTTTTATCTGTTTAGAATTTAAAATAGTTTATAATTTAAATGTATGAGTGTAAAACTATTGACTAGAATTATATTATCTGAAATAAATAAATTATTATTATTATAACACATAGACACACAAGTACTACATAAGTAGATACTAACCCCTTGGGGTAGTCGTTGGAATATTTAGGTACCTAAGCTCAATGTAATAGTTTTTTTTTTTTGTTTGGAAAATCATCAAATGACTTCTGGGTGACTCTGGGCGGAGCGGGAGGGCGTGTCAGACTCTTACTGACTAAAATCCACCCGTGTTCCTCCAGTTGCCTGTGCGCCAGGGCCCCGGTAAGTCTTTCGAACAATCCGCGACCCCAGCAGGCATCGGCCCTATCGGACCCCGTCAATGGTGCTGACATCTCTATGAGGCTTAATGTAATAGCTGTGCTTGTGGTTTTACTCGCAAATACTAATTCGGAGATCGAATCAGAAATGAAGATATGCGCAGGACATCCAAGGTAACCGTCATAGCCCGAAGAATTGCCAAACTTAAGTTGCAGTGGGAAGGGCACATTGCGCGCAGAACAGATGGCCGATGGGGCAGAAGGATTCTGGAGTGGCGACCGCGGACCGGAAAACGTAGCGTTGGAAGGCCTCCCACAAGATGGACTGATGACCTTGTGAAGGCCACAGAAATTCGCTGGATGCAGGAAGCACAGAACTGGTTGAAGTGGCGGTGCTTGGGGGAGGCCTATGTCCAGCAGTGGATTTTTTTGGCTGAAATGATGATGATGATGTTACTAATTAGGTAAAAGATGAGCCTATAACTCTTTATCTTCATACAGGGCCTTTATACAAGCAGTTTTTCTTGACTCTAAAGTCAACAACGTGGTAGATATGGTTGATCTTGTAAGTGTTTTGACAAAAACTCCCAGTGAATTGAAACTTCGCTAAGGTTGAAACTATCTACGAGTAATTGTCACATAAACAAATCGATCTGGCACGCTGGTAAAGCATCGCACTTGGTGATGGGGCCCGCTAAGTATGGAAGGCTGATACCAGTCGGGGGTGCGGCGCATGTACAAGTATCTCCCTGGCCCCCGACTCATGGAACTAGAAGGAGTAGTGGAGTTTTGCACTCCGACATCACCCTCCGTTCTTACCACATGGAGAGTATCCATGAGGTCAACCCCCAGGGAAGAAAATGTGTGGTAAAGCAATTAGGAAGTCGACTATACCTACATAGGACGAAATTATGTTCATTTTTTTTTATAAGGTCATTCTATTTAGTTCCCAGATTTATCTATGATTTAAAAAACAAACACGTAAATCGGTGGTTTGCGATTGATAGTTACAGAGAAACTGCGTTTAAAAATAATTACTAGCGATCCCGATAGACGCTGTCCTGCTCAAACTCAACGCCACCTACTGGGTCCAATTGAGAATCTAAACCATACAGAGACCCACTCAAATACACACAAAAACAAAATTGGGCCAGCCACTTAGGAGGAGTTCAGTGACATACAGACGTAAAGAACAATGATAATATAAAAGATTATTATACTTGGTGAAGACGACAATACGTCAATAAATCAAATTGCGTATATTTTATGCCGTTCCCAGTCTGTATAAGAAAATTCAATCAAATTATATATCCAATAGTTTATGTAGTTACTATAGCTAGCCAAAGGTTGGCAAAACTAGTAGTCGGCCCATTACTACTATTATAATTAGTTTGTTAGAAAAAAATACTTTTTTATTTCGATATTAGGATATATCGACACCTGCAAGGAATAACATTGTAACTAATATTTAGTAACTTTACAGGAGAGCGCGTCAAAGATTTAAAAAAATCTGTCAGATTTTGGTTAAGTCTGATAGGATAGAAGTATGATAGGAAAATGTAGCTATTCCCTCGTTGACTCATATTTTCAAGGTTGGTTGGCATTAAAACTTAACCGAAATCTGATTTATCTTGCAGGTGTCGATATTTGATAAATCCAAAATACTCTCATGAATTAGTTTGTCAGTGTTTCCATAATTATAATGTTCCCGTATTTTTGTCTCCACATTGTATACCTACTTAAGAATGTAAAAAATATGTTTCCTCGGTGAATAGACATTATTATTGACTTAGTATGTAAAGTATTTTACCGTCCCCCTTTTTGCAGTTTTCGTAAATCATTTCACAAAGCGATTTAAACGTTCCTTTTCCTTGAGTTGTTTTGTCAAGTGCGCATATTACAAAACTAGCATTCGTTCTGAAATCAAATGATTTTCTTCAAAAAAGATTGAGCAAATATTCTGGAACTTACAAATTCATAATCATTAGCAGTAAGACTTATGGACACAGGCCTCCCCCAAGCATCGATACGACTTCTCAGAGGAGCGTAGTTACTTCAAGTATAAGTTGAGAAAATCTGTTATTTTAGTTATCATGTTTAGATATCCATTTCCGTCACATCTGTGGAGTGTCGTTGGCTATTTTAATTTAACCTGGTGTACTTACCTCCTTACTAACAAACGTATAGCGTCTGTATAGTTACACAACGCTTTGTCTTCTTCTTTCGAAAGTCAAATTACTGATGACTGAAAGGGAGAAATCGATGTACATACCTGATATAATACGTTTATTAGTAAGAAGGTCAATCTCCTTACTTAGTTCTTTGAAAAGTCGTACACAAAGTGTATGATGTCATGCAGTCTTCATAAGCAAATTCCTCGTCTGTCTTGTTAGAAAACCATTCCTTAATTTCAGAAGGTAATTTCCTTTCTTCATACTCCACAATTTGACCTGCTATTAGTGAGGTGGCTGAAAATTTGAATATTGTGTGGATAGCATCATGAATCTAGAGTTACGTCTCATCCACACCACGTCACTGATATTGAAAATAGGTACAAGACAAAAGTATAAACTTTTTAGATACAATACAGGTTTCCTCAAGTTTCCTCACGATGTTTTTCATCACTGTGTAGGCAAAGGAAAACATTTTGAGGAAACTTGGACATAGAATCAATTTATGTCTGAAATCGCATATCCACCTTGAGCAAGCGCAGTGATCAATGCTCATGCATTCTATGTTGAAAAGAGTTCCTTGCCTTGAAGTGAGACAATAATGTAGGCTATTTTTTTGGGTTGAAAATCATCTCATGACCTCTGCCGCTCTGGGCGGAGCGGGAGGGCATGTCAGACTCTTACTGACTAAAACCCACCCGTGTTCCTTCAGTTGCCTGTGCGCCAGGGCCATGGTAACTCTTTTAAACAATCCGCGACCCCGGCAGGCATTAGCCCTAGAGGCGCACGTGGAACACAACGTGCCGTCGACCCGGGCCTGGTCCTTACCGGACGGCGAGCTGCCCATTGCTCGCCGTAAGCATGCCCGTGCCTACGGTGGCCGGGAGTCGGCTATCGACTCCCGACGCCCAGGGTGTCTCCTCCTGCGGCGACTAAGGCTGTGAGGGCGCAACGATTGCCTCAGCGCCTCCTCCTTCGCGAGCATTACTACTTCGCAGAAGGACGTGACGGCTTTCCATTCCCTCTCGCTTACAATAATGTAGGCTGGTATCATTATAGGTACTTTACACTCACATTTTGTCCATTATCTTCCTAAGTCCTATGGAAAAGGGCGTGCCTATTGCCGGGTAAAACATTGTTGTTTTCAGATATTTTTATTCATAAATCATCATATTTATTTTAGTTAAAAGATAGTCTTACCTAATATTATTTTTGAAAATTTACACTTACCTATCAACAAAATGGTATCAGTTAACATATTCATTTTAATAAATAAAATTAATTTAAAATCACTAATACAACACCACAATTGACTGGGATTATTCCAAATCTAAGTGCAATTAGGTAAACTTTAATGAGTCATTAACTGACTTTAATGAGGCTGGATTTAACTAGTAAGTAATCTTTGATTTAACAATTAGAAAGAAATTCACTGCGAATAACTTTCAATTAGGAACAACTAGATTTTCTCCACCAAGGTTTCTGGTTGGCTTCTGGATCAAAGGTCTAAGTTTTGATACTATATTTCTATAAGAAATTATTTTTTTATTTTTTTGACAATTACAAAAAAAGTGTTACATTTCAATGTTATAATATTTATTATATAATTATGGGCCTATCAAGAACAGCTGACATTAAATTTCCGAAGATTAACACAGGTCTTCTTCTATTAGGAGTCAACAAAAACGATGAAATATTTTATTATCAACGTTTATATTTATTAAAAAAAGATTCTTACAACTATATAATCGAAATAAGGCTTCGTATCAAATATTAGCACTGTACGTTTTGGGCTCAAGAAAACGTATAGTACAATATTATAATTAAGTACAACAATATAATAAGTTTATCTACAAGTATTTACAAGAGAAATTATCTTCTAACAACTCGAAAATAAAGGAACTTTTTACACCGTTACGATTAAGAAATTGACACTATAAAGTTCAAACGCTTTGCATCTCAACACTGATTGGTTCATGCTATTTACAACAGGCCTTTAGTCAGAAAATTTGGGAGCACTGTGACGTTTTCGTATTGGCGGTGACCGTGTGTTCCAACTGCGCCAGTGCCGTCAACTCTGTGTCCATTTTCCTGCTTTTAATCCTCGTGCTCTTATTCAGTGGTCTCTTTTTACAGCAACACAGTATCTCCTCGAATTCTTTACGGAAATTGTCGTTCAACCACCCATAGAGTAAAGGATTTGAAACTGCGCTAGACATTCCAAACATATGGCAGACGGCGTAAGTAATAGTCATCGTCTTCTCTTCCATGAACGGCTGAGCGCTGAAGTCTGCCACCAAATTGAACACGTTCAACGGTAGCCAGCTTATGACGTAAGTAACAGCTATGGCTATGAGAATTGCTGGAGTCTTCCTCGTCGTCCGTCTCCTACCTCTTAGTCTTCTATGTATTTGGACATGCGCAAGGACTACAACTAAAACGGGCAGTAAGTATTGGAAGATTAAACTAAATACGGAGTAGATTGCTCGCCCATCCTTGATGGGCCAGTCTTCTATGCAGAAACTTAGAGAGTCCATGCCGATGAGGCCGAGGTAGTGAGTCTTGAGGCTTCTGAAGACGAAGAGCGGTGAAGCGAGGGTGAAAGCCGTGATCCAGATACAGAGCATTGTGATGAGGGCACCCATCGTTTGAAGACCAGGTCGAGTTGGGTACACGATGAGCTGCGGACAAAACAAAAAATAAGTCTTTGATAAACAACATTAGGAAAATTATTTTGGACAACGAGGAGCAGATTTCACATTCGGATTTTTCAAGTTTACACAATACAAATGTTACCGAGACAATATTTACGTTTCATGACGTCTTTAACATAGATACATAATGCCGTACACCTATTTGATTGAATTCAAATTGTCAGATTTACATGCATTTCAAGTAGGTATCACTCGTAATACTTAGATTAAAAGATTGATAGCAGGCTTAAAATTGTACTATATTGACAACATTACCTAACATTTCTTGAACATTTGTCATCATGTTATGTTTTATAGATGTTTTATTATATCAAGTATATTGGATCTTATCTATGAAGTGTGCAGGCTGAGTTCATTACTACTCTCAACAGATAAAGTTATTGATAATGTTAGTTCACGAGAAATCAATATAATCAACAGATGCTTTAAGATACCTAGATAGTAACTGGATAAAAATTATCAACTGTCCCATACAAAACTTCAATACCTACTCGACCCAAATGTATGAGACGGCAGATTATTTTTTCTCGATTACGACGTTGGTCCCATGCAGAATGTTATTCCGTTTGATGGTCTGTAACATCCTTAAATTTGACCACACCTTTCTGATATTGCTGTATAATAAATGCATATTCCTCTAATTCTTATTTCAACTCTTTACTTATGGCTTTTGTAGACAGGGTTTTAATTCAGATTTGTTACAGTTGTAATGGCAATCATGTCATTTGGTTTAAATAGGCTTTTATTTTTATATAGATTCTTCTATATTTTGTGAATGTGAGGACGTTGTAGACCTAACTCGTGGTCTGTAGATTTGTAGACGTTTTTATATTTTGTTAAGTACCTGTTACTTGTTGACAGGCCTACACTGTCCTCCCATATCATTCAACACTATTATTTGAAACATTGTAAAAGCCCCTTATTTTTAAAAGAGTAACCGTGGAGTTTCTTGCCGGATCTTCTCCATAGGAAACAACCAGTTGGAACCATGCACCTAGCTTCTGACGTTTCATAAGTGCCCATGTTGGTTTATGTGATAAAATATTTTGATTTGATTTGATTTGATGTTCTCTGACATAGTTTTCTATATAAAAACACGATCTATATTATATTTTAAATGAAGCTAGCTTGAATTGAGCAGTAAAAGACTTACTGCGAGACAACAGACTAATGATGAAACGCTTGAAGACAGTTTAATTTAAAGTTACTGTTAAACCAGTTACTTTTAATCCAATTTCAAGAACAAAATGAAATACAAAGAAACCAGCATACGTTAGGACAATAACTCTCATAGAGTATTTAAATGATATACAGAACGTAAGTATTCTTAGAACAGAATATGAGATGAATTTGAAAGAGGCCTAGAGTCCAGATGTGGACTGTAAAATACTGTTTGATACTAATAATGTTTATGTGAGTTAAGGTTCATGAAATTACGAATAGATTATATTTGTTATACATTTCAGAATCGAATACATGTTATACAAACACTCCTTTGAAGTATGCTTGGATTCAATTACATAGTATGTACGGTTAACTTCCCGTATAGCTTTAGAACAGGTAATAGATTGTAGATTACAAACGATTGCAATGAATTTTGCTAACTAATAGAACGTATTGATACAAAATAATATTAACGCTCTTACAATGGAAAAGGTTTACGGTATTCAAATAAAGACGGAGTGTCATCCTCTCCAGCGTGACCATGGATGTTTACCTTAATTTTAATGCGGTACATATTTATGAAAAAATGTGTACTTTATTGTACTAACGACTTTAAAAAATGTACTCACATATTTTCACTGCTATAACATATCGACCGTGGCCGTGCTAGGTAGAAAGAACCTTTCTGCCACGACCACTATAGGTTTTAGGTATTTTTATCAACTTTAACATGAAAAGTTATATAAATATATTGAACTGAAATGTACTCCATTATATATATAATTTTAAGCAGTCATTTACCCGTTTTAAAGAGATTTTTTTTCTGCGGTGCAGCTATAGCATTATGTTACGCTATTACTATTTGTAAGTAGGCAAAATCAGAATACGAAAGAAGATGATACATCATAATTACTTTTCGTTTGGTATTCAGAGTTATTTTTTTATATCATTCTTCTAACTCTCCTGGCCTATAACCCAATTTATTTTTAGTCTTGGTAATACACGTTTAGCAATCGTCATCTCAATACTTACAATCTTGATAAACATATTTATTTTTCAGAAAATATCCATTCATTGTTTCTTTTGTCGCCCTTTACTCTCATACTTGTTTTACAACTGCAATTATTTATGTTGTGTACAAAAGAATAATATTTAGTGTTTAATTTTGGTTTTGGTGTGGTGTGACTATGAATGATAGACTGAAGAATGATGTGATAAGGCAACGGTGCGGTTTGAAAGAAGAAGTAGTGACAAAAATTGAAAAGAGTATGCTAAGATGGTTTGGTCATGTTGAGAGGATGAATGAAGGGCGATTAACAAAAGGTATTAACAAGACAGATGTGAGTGGAAACGCCAGGAGGGGACGCCCTCGGAAGACATATAGTGACCTTATTGGTGATGTTCTTCAGAAAGGTCAGGTGCGTAGTACTCACAACCGGCGTACGTGTATGACCAGATGTTTGAACGTAAACGAGGCAAAAGGAGTATGTATGGAGCGTAGCAGGTGGCGTTCTGTAGTTTCTGCCTACCCCCATGGGAAGAAGGCGTGAGTTTATGTATGTATGTATGTGTAATTTTATGAGCTATGCTAAAATCTTTATAACGAGAATCCACGGTACAGTAAATCTCATTAAAAACAAAATTAATTAAAAACAAAGGATTGCTTTGGCACTCGTACTAGGATTACCCTGTATCAGGAATGCCATTACCCTTCCTCAGTAACAATTAGGATAGTTTTTTAAATAATTTAATTTTCAATAAAATATGAACAAAAATAACAACTTAGTTATTTAGCTATGCAAGTTTCATGGCGATTACGGAACGAGAATATTAAAAATTGGTAGTTCACCGCGAACGATTTATTCAACTGCAGTGAACCAGGCTACAATAGATTTTATATTGTGTATGACGTAGGTAAAATAGCATAATAATATGAATAAGACCAGAGTTTTGAAGCAAAAATGCTCGATTAAGTAATATGTTTAGAAAATATAGGGAACAGACATGAACTAAATAAATGCTATTTCTGATTGAATAAAACTTAATATAGACAATAGGTTTTATAAAGTCTACAAGCGAACATACGAGTACATAATTAGTGACGCCTTTTTAAAAAAACTAAAAACAGAATCTACAGAACGTTACTACTACAGTTATGTTAACATGGTACTTCAATTGCTTTGCTATCGTTCATACATCTCATATAAGCGCCAGTTGTGAGTAAGATTAGTATATATCCTTCTAGCATCCGTCTTGTAAATTTCTTTTGTTCATATTTAAATAAGTATTATTTTCTATCGGTATATTGTTCGGTACACTGTACCAAATACTGGAAGCGTCTTATTTATCCATTTTGCGAATGCATTCTATACGTAAAACAGGTTGTAAATTCCAATATTAGCATCAAACACGAACTTAGGTATTTTTGCTCTTCCTAAATTGACTATCAATCTGAATACCCGGATCTAAAATCGGTTGAAATAATGATATAAACGGTTTACGTAAATCGGATTCGATGGAAATAGCGTTATGGGCTCATTATGACGTCACTTGCGTAGCTAGGAGTGGGCTACTTGATTTGTAGAAGATCAAAGAAGTGGGAGATTCATTTGATAAACGTATGAGGTTATTTATGAAGAGGTAGAGAGAGATAGAGATAGAGAGAGAAAGACACTTGGGTATCCTAACAAATATTATAAATGCGAAAGTAAGTTTGTTACGCTTTCACGCAAAAACGATTGAACAGATTTGGATAAAAATTTGCACTCAGATAAACCATGACCTGGATCCTGGATAAAGACAAGGATCGCATACGAAGTCGCGGGCAACAGCTAGTAAAAAAAAAAAAACTGTAGGTGACAAGTTTTCTTTCATACACACATACACTCACGCCTTTCTCCTATGGGGTTAAGCAGAAACTACGGAACGCTACGAACCTTATATACTCCTTTTACCTCGTTTACGTTCATACCTCAGGACATACACACTCGCCGGTTGAAAGTACTAAACACCTGACGTTTCTGAAGAACATCACCAATAAGGTCACTATTATGTCCTTATAGGGCGACTAATAGAGAAGTATGGAAGATATAGACATGGTACTTGTAAATTGAAATAAGGGCAGGGGGACGATGATGATGTCAGTCTAGGGCGTTTCCACTCGCATCCGACTTGTAAGTACCATTTTCATTTCTCTTATACGGAAATTAGTGTTTCTGATCCGAGTAGCGAGTGGAAAACGCTGCACCGCATCTTCGGGAATTACTCACAGTAATTGCTTCCCCCTCTACGGCGGGAATAAATTTTAAAAATAGAACTAAATTTGAATAGGTAGTCGGCTACGAAAATTTTTACATAATTAAGAAAAATATCGATTAAAATTAAAATAAAATGCTGCGATCTTGTTAGTGTATAAACAGCCAGTGTGAATTAAAAAAAAATACCTATTAAGCGGGACGGCCCGCGATGGTGACACGGTGTGTTCCATAATTAAAATGAAAAAAAGACTACCTATATATTTATAATTTGGCGGGATACTAACTCTGTAATCTATACCGAAATTTAAAATATCGGTTTATAGACTAAAATATTGTTATTAAGAAGTTATGATAGTAGATAGATATTATTAGCGGTTTATGTTAAGTGCGAGTCGGACTCGCACACGAAGAGTTCCGTACCACCATGCAATATTTATCACTACATAATTATTTTTTACCTTTTAATATTTAACTTTATTATATTTTTTATTATTTGTTGTTATAGCGACCTGAGTAGAATATAATCTGTGAACAATTCAAGTCTACATATTACGGTTCAAATGATGCAGCCTTGTGGCAAACTTGTGGTATATTATATGTTATTAAAAATGAGTCTCATAATTATTATTATTATCATTAAATATTTTAGAAAAACTCCTGTTTTTTACTTTCCTCATATTCGGAAAAAAATATTTGAAATAGGTTGAGAATCAGCACTTTTCGAACGTCCAAATTACATAAGCCAGTCCCCCAAAACGCCCGCCCTTCACCGCTTCCCAGTGCTTTAGCTGGGGAGAAGAAGTGGCGCAACAAACTCCCCAGCAGCAGCTGCATAGCCGTCTGTTCAGTTAGAAAATAAATAAATATATCAGTGTTACATTGCCTGACCATGATTAATGCCATTCTATGTAATCGTACTTTATGCTTAGTTAACTATCCTACTTCATCGCATTATTGCATCGCATCGCATAGCCTAACCTAACTTCTTACTATAAAGAATAGATTTTTACGTCACGTTTTTTTCTTTTAATATTTCCCATATTTAATTGATCCTCTAAAAACTTATTGACCTTCTAATGATGGACATCTAAATAAATGAATGGTATTTCTTACATGTATGATATACTTTCTAGTTATTGACTGAATTCACTCTTAGAAAGAAGAACTTATTTATTCATACCAAATATTTCTTAATGAGCTAGTGTTTACCTAATTATCCTCTGAATAAGAACTACCTATAATTACCCTTTTGATTTAAGTAGAGCAATGACGCAAAAGGTGATTTAAAAACTAGGAATAAAAATATAAATTCAAAACAGTTGAATGAACTTAACTATCCCGATATTCTGTTCAATGCACCTGCATTGAAATCTTACCATCCATCCATACCATCGTTAAATTGAATGGAATTCTACCTATGATTCCATAAATAGAGTCAATTTTATCATTTGGAATATGAAATTGTTGTTGATTCGAAAAATTATCATAGTCTTATCCTATAAATATCTAAAAGTGCAATAGACAGATCATCTATCGTATATTATCATTACTTACCTACAAAAAAAATGGTCCCTATGAATAATTATTGGAATGTTTTCGGGGAGATATCATGACATATTCTAGAAATTTCGATAATCTAATAATTTCCAATAAGCACCTAAGTAAGATTTGTATTTTTCAAAATGTTTAGTAGATTTAGTAAATAATTGTAGTAAACATTTTCAACAAACTATATCTTGTAACTATTGCAAGACATAACGTAGCGTTCATGTCCTACAAATGTTTCTGACATTCTTCTACAACCTTCATAGCAGATGCAAACAAAACATATACAAACTAACCTAAAATAACAAAACACACTCAAATCAGTACCAACCTGATATCTATCCAATGCAATCGCAGTAATGGATATAGTAGACACAAATATTGATATCGCCTGTATCGCACCACATGCCTTGCACAGGCTCGGCCAATCTGGTAATGGCCAATGTTTGGTCAAAAGTTCCATCAAGGTCAATGGTGTCCCAACGCAGCAGACTAAGGCATCGGATACAGCTAGATTCACGATAAACATGTTTCTGGCTGTCCTCATCACTGGTTTTCTAACTACCTGGAAAATTAAATGAGTATTAGTTAGTAGAATATTCTCATAGAATGCAAGGAGACCCTGAAGAGATTTTTTGGTCTTATTAAGTGTGTTGAAGTTAAAATTTATGTCGAGTATATTTATAACGAATGTATTAACTTTTTAACGATTATTGACATGGGTTTATGTACAATATGGAGATCAGGCGACAGTCAATTTGTGTAGGAATATGAATGAAATAGATACAATGGAAGTATTTTTCAATATTATTTGTGGGTACAATGATCTATTGGTTGCTAATGAGTGCTAGCCCAGTATTCAAATAAAATATTATGAGCATAATAATCCGATAAAAATATCAATAAGATATAAAGTAAAAAACAACTACAATTTAAAACATCAAGTTAAATATAAATTGCGTCAGAGAAATTCCATAACGACCAAAATATTTAAACGCTTTCATAATTTCCCAACATAATCTCCTAACGAAATTCCGTCAGATTGATTAAATCATCTGTGGTCTGGCATTTTTATTAAAATTACCAGCTTACCCGACAGACGTTGTTCTGTCCAAATTTCAACAGTTCATTCAAAAATCCCATAGAAAAAAAAGGACGTTCAGTATTTGAAAATTATACGGTTTTTTTTTCATTTTTTTTTCCATATAAAACTAATTCGTGCTATTACGAAAATATTAAAACAAAGGATAGTCAAATCGGTCCGGCCGTTCTCAAGTGATACAGCATTTCATTTTTATATAGATATGTGACCATACCAAAATCAATACGCAGCTATCGTAAAACATTTCAATGTTATCAGTATCATATTCGTGTTTTGGCAATAGAAAACTGTTGATAATAAAACAGACAGCTATTTTATCAGTGTCACTTACAACTGTTGATGCAGTATAATCTCTATTAATGTTGTTACCTATCTATTTTTGTCAATCAAGCTTTGTAAAGATGTGTCTTATTCTATCAGCCGCTTTGGACACTCCATTACATAATGTTCTATACATCTACTGATATGGTAATGTCGTGTATATTGGTATTCTCCTCGTTATCTATTTCAGTGAACATTTTTTGAAATATTAGGGTAGCATATATACATGTTAGGTTATCAAAAAATATGAAAAGAGCATTGTGTTGCGTCTAGAATGTTTCGTAACAAGACAGCTTGCTTACGTATTCTGACAGTTTGGATTGAATTACAATTTCAAACGAAATGGTAGTACTTGAAATTCTTGCCGGTGATATAAATGCTAATGCACAATAGAATGTTTGTTGTTTTTGTTTATAAAACTACTAGCGACCCGTTCTGTGTGTTATTTATTAATGTAACATACACATAAACCTTCCCGTTTGAACTCTCTGAACAATGATGAAAACTGTATCAAAATCCATTTTGTAGTCTGGTTAGAAGAATTAAATACACCAACAGACTCTTACAGTATATAGGTATATAGAAGTATCGATATTTGCGTCGCTGTTTTGCTTTGCAATATTTAAATTATGATACAAAAAGTTAGTTATTTGAAATTGGAAGTTGGAACAATAAAGCTTCACTTCCGAATAAATTCCGCCTTATTAAGAGTTTTAATTGCGTTTTTAAGCATCTTCACTCGTTTAGGAATTTACAAAATTATTTCAACTCTTTTTATCAAACTATTTTTACTAAATTCCCCACCAATTTTACATCCACGCCTACAAAAATATTAGTTTTATTTTCAAAAGTATTATTTCAAGCTTCAATTTTTATTTCTAATTTAATTAATAATTTCAACTCAATTCTAACCATTGAAACGTGGTATCTGTAGAACAAGTCAGAAATAAAACCAAGATTTTTTCATATAAATCTTTACTTAGTAATTTCTATCGGTAACAAACCCGAAATTAACCAGATACTCCATGTAAACAAATCATTACCTACTTAAAAAATTGTTTTACTTTTACTCTAATAAATAGCATTACATCCTTCCAGTGAGTCCGAAATGGTTTCCTCTCAATAAGCAAGAACCCCAATACTTTAATATGTATGTTTCCCTACCCTGCCCGGATCAAAGAAAAATAGGAATAAATCCGCTATTGGAAAAACCTTAACGGCATTTGCAATGTTTGTGTTGTCCGCGTTCCGGATCAGCTAAAGCAATCGTTTTGTCTATAGGGAGAAAATAATAGAAATAATTGAAGAATTATGTTCGTCGATCTATCATTTGGTAATGGAAAAAGGTATTGAGTTATGGTAGAAAATGGAAATATATGATGTTTATCATAACTATTGCCAAAATATCCTATTATTTACATTGTTCTTGGCCTATTGCCAAATATGCTAGAATTCATTACACACAAGTAAGAATTGATAGTCACCAAATATCGCTGAAATTGTTAATCAGACTAGATACTGTTATTGACTGTAGCCCGACCTCCATTACTAGTGAAGTAGTTCATAATGGTAATAATCAGCTTTTAGAGTATCACATTTCTAAATAGTAAGAAATCAGTCAGCGTATACAACACGGCATGACAAGTATCAACGATATTACAAACAGGAAAACATGGCATAGGTACTCACAGAAATAACAACAAGTGCATTGCCCACGCCGCCGATGACCACCAGGATGCCATAGAATGTAAGGAGTAACGCCCTTGTCGGATCATCCACTTTTTTGTTCTGTGCAAACTTTTCTAGAAGAATGTTCGGGTCCTGAATGCCTCTGGAAGCTTCGATCAGCCATCTTGCTGATGCGTTGAGAGTGAGGTTCTGGTTGGGCTCAAGCCCCTGGAACAAGAGAAAACAACGTGTTATCTTTCTAGAAAAGAAAAAAATCGAGCAATTTTTTATTCCGTCAAAATAAACACATTCAAGTAATCCTAGTGTAAATTACTATAGAACTGTGTAACGTGATTTGCTAAGGTCTCACGCTTGATGTTTTTGAATGAATCAAAATTAATATACGGCGTTTTTATGTAGTTTAATAATCTTCAATACAATATATAAGCTAATACTTAAATATATACATTTCGTACAAATAATAAAAAAACAAAATAGGGAGGTGAAGAGCTCAATGGACATAAAAAAAATCATTTGCATTGTTATCCGTGGAAAAAGTGCCCCAAAGGCTGGCAGCATTGCCACGTTTTGGATGGCAATGCTAATTCTTTTTATAAAATTTATTAAATGGGCTGCGTAATATAGTCGAAAGACACATCGAAAGCTTTCAAAGCTCGCTCAATTAGTAAAATACTACGTCCTTCAGAAGACGGTTTTAAATGAGTTTGTGATCATATTGTTGTTAATCATTACCTATTTCAGCCGGTACTATACTATCGCAATATCTATTATAATCATATTATCTATACCTTTAATAAATTAGTAACAAAGTCAAAACTGTACATTGAATATTTTTGCAAAAAAAAGTAATTTCTACGAATTGTGGGGACGAGTCTGATGTCGAATATATAGTTTTTAGAATTTTTACCTGGGACAAAAATTCTAAAAACTAATTGGAACACTGTTTGTCTGGATGTATGTTACGGATTAGCCCAAAAACTTCTGAACGGATTTGAATGAAATTTGGCACAAAGATAGTTTATAACCTGGATTAACTCATAGAGTAGTAGTTTCCCGGTAGTACGTGGGATACTTTCCTGTGGGAAGCCTCGGGAAAGAGCTAGTATTCTTATAAACACTAACATAATTAGAAATTAAAACAATGTCATGTTTACAAAATTTCGCTACTTACTAGGTAGCAGCTTAGTATATTGCGAATTCTGTATTGCATAGCACATGTGAGCACTGGGAATACCCAAATAATCCGAAATATTTTATTCCGAACTTCGATGTTCCGATTTGAAAATCCGAATTTCATAATACCTAAGAATTATGTCTATTATTAAAAATCACGAAATTTATTTTACAGAAAGTCGTAACTGTGATTTGTTTGTTTTCCGATTTTCATACGTTCGAAGAATCAAATGCTCGATGGGTTCTCGGTCCAAAAAACAAAATTCCGATTTTCAATACTTCGAATAAACTGCAAAATTGTGGATTCTGATTCTGATTCAATTTGTATAATTTTCAGAAATTCAAAATCTGTAACGTTTAATGTAATTTAAAAATGTCTACTTTGTTATTAATATTTGTGTATTAATATTTTTTTTTGTGTTTTCTTTTTCTCCTCTGGGTCCGGGTACCATCGACTGTTATTGAATTCTTTGTGTTTGGTTAGTTTAGAACAGAGGCCATTAACGCCAGATCTCCAGAGTTGGTGTATAATTGGTTGGTTGGTTGGTTTGTTGTTTTTTTTTTTTAATTTGGGTTGGTTAGGCTTTTTTATTTTTGATGTTTCGAATTATCATTAAGTCGGATTTTTTATTATTCGACCTATTGAAACTCAGTATTTTGAGAATAGTAATTATAAACGTTAAGAATATTGAAATATCGGAATTATAAAAATAGGATGAATGATAAATTGGAGTTGTTATATCAGGAATTTTGAACCATTCGAAATTATGAAAATAGGTATTTTGGAATTCGTATTTGTGACTGACGGAATAAAGTTTTTCATATTTATGTAGTGTACCCGTGAGCACTATGTATCTACCATAAAGCTACCATTTACCATCGTCTTTCATTGACTTGAATGTGCCCTGGCGGCTGAGAGTATGTCATGCTCACCCAAATGTCTCGCTGGTGGTGGCGTGTGTGTTGGATCATTAAGTTCCCTTCCAAATGGTTGAGCTGAATGATGCTGATCATACGTTATGTTCGTGAACGGGCGCGGACGCTTTTAACGTGCACGTCATTTTACATCGTTCTCACATATATAATTTCACATGAATGATATAACCAAAAGTTTTTATTTGTAACGTTTTGTTGATTTATAAGCGTGTCCATGGAGTTTCTTACCCGTTCTTCTCTATAGGTACCTACTACGCTTTGGAATGGGCAACTAGCTTCATTTTTCTGACTAACCGACCCCTTGACAATTCAAAAGTGTCTGTAATTGGTTTATTTGAAATAAATGGTTTGAGTTTGATGACCGACGTGCAAAAAGCATAATTTTAATCCAGTGCCACAGTGGCTTAAAAGCCGGAATTTTTTTCTTGCGTCCAGCGATGGCAACCCCTCCTCAGGAATATGTGATCTTTCCTAATTTCTTTATTGAACCATTAGAGAGCCCCCCGTCCAGGCACAAGTTACCGTGGCCTACTTGGAAAGACTTAAATAGATTTCGTACCCAAGCCTCCACTCCTTCATGGACGGCTCAGACCCCCGATGTGTTTACGGCGTCTCTCCACAGACAATGGCTTACCTCCCATCTTGCATCGCATACCCTGTACATACACACGTAAGAACCTTATGGCTGCATCAGAAAATGGTATTCGCATTGCTGAATTATGGGCCAAACAATTTAAAAAAACTTCATATACCTATATATTATTTCGTGTTATTTTTACTAATCGGCACGCTAAGAAGAAGATTCCATATTATTTGCAAACAAAGGATAAGTATCATTTGAATATCTGTTTACATAAGCTGATCGAAGACACGTCCCACAATAAAAATATTATGCTAAGGGATACAAAATTACCCCATATTTGGGATTATTTGGAGTCATTTTGTATCCCAAAGCCGTTTTGAATATTGCTTGAAGGCATTTTTTTATAAGGATACACATTGTGTCCCTAATCTAAATAAATAGATATCATACGGGCGAAGTCCCTAGGAAATGCAAATTTAACAGTGCCTAGTAGAATTTACTTTGCAACTTTAACTAAGCTAAACAAGGATAATTGAAAGAAGCAGTAATAAATGACGATAAAATAGAAGAGGATACTTGCGACGATTCTTTTCATTTAGAAACTAAGCTTGATATTATAAACACTGGACGGTCAATCAAATCAAGAAATAACTATACTTGTCTTTGTACCGGCGGGGTAATTGCGTAACAGTAAGAATGGCTTTCAGATAGTTCTACAACATTAATTGCGTTATTTACGTTGCTAGGCAGACGATTTTTTCGAACATACAGGGTGTAAAAAGACCTAAACGACTTTTATTTTTGGTGTTTGCTTTAGTGCGCAATTTAACACACGCAAAACATTGTGCTTATAGGTACATGCAACGGTGCAGGGGTCATGGGGGTATTTAAACTTGTGTTTGTAAGAAAATGTCAGTAAAAGTTGGAGTTTTGACCTACAATATCTCCGTAACCAGAAGGTTCCCAGGTATGGACAGGATAAAAGAATGATCGCAATGAAGGAGAGTACAAGTGACTCTCGGCTTAGTAAAGTGTCTTTTTACACCCGTTATGAAGCAATGGATGAGCAATATCTTTCAAAATTATTTATTATATTTAATACTTATTTTACCTCTGATTTTGCATCACTGTCAATATCAAAGTGATCCCTATTACCTTCTTATAAGGTTGTTGTTGCGTTGCTGCTGTCAGAGTTAAAATAAATGTGGAAGGACTGCAGTCAAAATCATGATCAACAAGCATAACCTAAAACCACACAGGCCGTATATCTTATAATATAGAAAAAACTTCAATAAAAGAAGCCCCGGCCAGTCTCGCATTTCCTATTAAGAAAAAGCAAATAATTCCTTTCACACCGTAATCTAGTATTCCTTCTAAGATACAAAGTTCTGTTTGTTACTTGCCAAGAACTTAGTGTCACTTAAGTACGACCAGTAATACGCCTACAGTTTATATTTAACTTCTTACTCCACTCACTACTTGCAGGATAAAATCGTAATGCTTTGAAGTCACATTTCTTTGCTTAGAGGATTTTTGATTGTATGAAAGTTTCCAATAAATGGGGAAAATAATGGAATTCAATTCATGTTCTGTTTATTCTTTACTGTTAGCTTGTCAGACCCGACTGCTGGGGCTCTATGCTTTCTATGCTTTTCGATTACTTCTGTACGTAGTTTGATTTCGATTTTCATATTATAGGTCCTATTATTTTTACCATTATTAACGGGTTCTTCTTATCTAAGTCCCGTGGCTCTTCTGTAGCGAAATAATATATGTTTTCGAATGCCTGTCTAACAAAAATTAAGACGTTTATCGAATTCACGTCAACATGTATTTGCCAGATCAATTAATTCCTCTCCTCCCTAATCTACCTCTCCGCTATAGCCAATTTAATCAAACTTATTTTGAAAACTAATACTGACAGCAAAAAAATTGCAATAATTTCTTAAAAAAATGGACCACAAACAAAAAATATTTACAACATTATCAACAATAAGAAAACTCCTCAACAGCTAACGACCAAAATTATTCATTCATAATCCTAAACCTGGAACTTATGTACAAGCAACAAGAAACATAATCACGTCGACTCCAGAAAAAAAAATGACGGCCATTATATTTAATGAGTCCCTTGACGACATAAGTAACATTGAGTTACATCTCAGCCAGTAAAACGATTCCGATGAAAAATGGCCGAGTGTGGTTGATCTCATAATTACGAGAACATCAGGTGGAAAAAAGCTGGTAATTGAGATCCGTTAGCTTCCATGAATGGAGGGATTTAGGCAAATTATTTAATATTATGGGTTTGAGAAGTGAAGCTTAACTCGGAATTTGGTCTAATATGAGGATTTTGTTGAGCAGCTAATACTGATGTATGGAACAGCAGACCTCACGTCGGTGGAAACACCGTAAGCTTGAGCTGACCAATTTTTTTGTTTTCGGGGGTATCCTTCAAAATGCACCCGACCTCTAAGGACGGAGGTCGGGGAGTGTTGGATTTTTATTTCACTCAAACCACCCCGGTGATCACCATTACCACATAGGGGGGGGGGGGGGGGGTCCTGAGTATAATCCTGGTCATCTGAGCTGACCTAGCGTAGTTCTGAGTTTCAATAGAATGCGAGGCCAGATTAAACTAGTTTTGTTACGACTGACGTGCGCCTTACACTGAACTGATACCGAGTTAATGCGCCAAGCATATTAATTACAATCAATTTCTCAGGTACCCGTACTAAGGTCATGCTCGCAAGTATCGCTACATCACCGTGAATTGAAATTAATGCCTTCAAATTTACTAGAGACAGATCAGTAGTATATTTACTACGAGTAATTAACAAACATAGTTCGGGATATCGATTACATCTTACCCCGCATTCACACCAAGTCATAATAGGTACATGAATTCTACATGTTGTGTCTACTGTATTCATTTATCTTTTACACCTTAAACAAGATATTTACAAAGACTAATTATGTACCAATTTTTTAGAATACTTGTCACAACAACGTCTAACATCATGTACTGCGTCTTGGTGCAGCGTCTGGACGTAGCGACAAGGCGCACAGTTGGCGCTGGCACTTTTGATACATGTTTTATACACGACATGTTTCTGACAATTTTACAAGACTTGTCGAAAACATGTACCTAGCACAACTTGTATATGGGGGTTAACGCGGGGTTACGAAGCCTTGTATGTATAAACAATTTTCTTATAATATTGTACGTCAAAATTTCGGTCAGTTTGGTTTCAGTTGAATTAATATACGATAATTACGGTTTAAAATTTGGCTAGCCTGGAACTAAAGTGGTCTAAGTAACATTTTTGGCTAAATCCATCTATGAGCATTTTTGAACATAAAAACGATATTTTTTATTGTTTTTATGTTCAAAAATGCTCATAGATAGATTTAGCCAAAAAATTTACATAGACAAATTTAGTTCCAGGCTAACCATTTCATATATTATATTTCATATATATGTTTACACGAATCAAATGATCTGAATCCGTGATCATCTCAATATGGGAATAAATGTCACAGATTTTTTTTCATTTAATACTCTATCTCTTTCACCGTTCTTAGGTAAAGGTATCCTTCCCTTGTATTTATCTTGTTATTCAAAAAAGAAACATGTAAACCAATTTAGATTAGGATGTTGGGGCAAGGCTGGTACGACCGTCAGAATCAAATTCTGCAAAATACAATGTTGTCAGCATTCAAAAATATTGCCAAATTAGCCGGAAATTGGTTTCGTACGGCCTTATAAAAAACCCATTACTCTTTTTAAAAAGCTCTGCCAAAATATTTTCAAGGTATTTCGAGTAAGGTGTCCGTTTATTGCTCAACAATATTAATACATCGTTGAACAAACTAGAACCCTAAAAGAAAAAAAAATGGCAAGATTTATTACGTAATTTAAAACCAATAAGAGCAAAATTAGTCGTAGCTGTGCTTGCGGAAGACTTGCGGAAGCTAAGAGAAACTTTAAACGAACAAGGATTTGCATTCAAAGATTATGAACAAGAATACTGATATCTTTTCTTAGTGTTTTTATTTATGATTGTCTAGTACAATAAACTGATGTAGTTTCTTAAACAATATGTTGTTTTCTCAATCGGCTATAGTTTAGTACATTTCATGGATTTGTGCCCATTTGAGATTTTGAAACTGTATAATATATATGGCGGAGAAGGTATGTCGCTCTCGTTATTATCAGCTATATTTTGACTACTGTGGGCGTACTATGGGAAGTGTTGGTTATTGCGCAATAGAAAAACTGTTTGCAGTTCAAATTAAATTATAATTTACGAACAAACTACTCGCATTCGCGAATCACACACTTTAAGTACTCGACACAACTATACAGAACGCCTGACAGTTTCTAAACGTGTTCACTGCTTGAGCGCCACCGACCAACTCTGCTTTAACTCTGGTCAAGCGTTATGTTCTAGACTCTGTCGAGCGCCGCCTGATGGCGCTGGCGTCCCGATTGGTCAAAGTCAAACGATTAATTTAACGTAATTCCGACACATAATTATTGAGAATGGGGGTGAGTTTCTTGCCACTAATTGAGTACGAATTCTGACTCCAGGTTGCCACTTAAGATTTTTCTGAGGGGAAAACCTAAGAAGACCATAATATTAATCGCTCGCTCAACAGTCACACTTTTGACCACTATACTAATGAGGCAGCAAACAATTTTTTGTTGCTTTTTTTTTTTTTTTTTAAGCCCCTAGTGTGATTTATAGATGTCCGTAGATTATGTCCGTGGCATCTCAGCGGACCCTATCAGAATACCAGCGCTGCGGTTTTTTTTAAGCATCGCAGCATTATGCTGAGATAGACGCCTTTTTGGCCACGCACAGGTCTTTTATTTTTTACTAGTTGTTTTTAATGTTAATGTTAAATGGTCTTTTTTATTTTTACTACTTGTATTTCCTGTGCGTGTCCCAAATCAAATATTTTTCTTTATTTCTTTCTTTCACAGCGCTAATATTCAGTGTTTATGTACATTATATATATTTCAATAAATAGGAGGAATCATATTAACTGCCTCCTTGGTCAAGTAGTTGCAAGCACAACTCGTCGGGTCGGGCAAAGTGTTATTGGGTTCTCCATCTGGAATTTCTCAGTAGGAGCCCGGAGTCTGGATTTGTGCCCGTTTGATGGCAATGAGCTCGCCCCCTATTACATGGGACTTAAACATAACTGGTGAAATGTGGATGAACTATAGGTGCACCTCCGCCTAACCCTTTAGGAAACACAGGCGTTATGTTATGTGTCATATAAATTCCACCATGTTGCTAAATATTCACAATAAACAGTTTCATCTTCTTCTACGAACCGAATCGAAATACCAATATATTTATCAAGAAATTCTCCTAAATACCTACTCGAATGAAGAGGCTCACTAAATCAATCAATTTGGATGAATTGACTAGCAGAATTTGTAAGTAAGTGAGTTAGGTCGCGAAAGTAAATGAAAACAGACTTAAATGAGAATCTAAATTATTTATTTCAGAAATAATTTAACGGAGTGACTAGTAAAAAACACTTTCAAGGTGCAATCTCATTTAGGAGAACTTATAATTGAATTTTACCTCCTTCGTTTGTATGTTCTTGTCCCATAGCGACTGAATGAAAAAAAAAAAGATTTTATTTTTATTTTGCACAAACAAGACGCAATTACAAAAAAAAAACAACCAAACACTAATAAAAAGTAGCCAAAAGCCTCGCATCCAAAACTTTTTTTCAGTTCCATTGTCCCCTATCAATCACCGTCACATCATTCCCTTTATTTATGTCCACAATCATTCCTCACACAATCAATTCATATTGTCATCGATGTTGTAATAAAAGGTAAATCGGAATCGAGAAAAGTTATTTTCCTAACATGGTCCTTCGAGCCGGATTTGAACCAGTGAGTGGTTGTACGAGAAATTATTAAAAAAAAATATGACTTTAATATTGTTACCAAGGAGTTATTAAACTCGAGAAAGAAGGCTTTTCCTAAAATCAATTTCACGCGGAATTGAAACGTATTCTATGGAATAGTTTAAATTCAACAAGGAGACAAACTGAGACGTACTCTAGAAAACGATATCCAAATATCAGATCATCAGAAATTCAAGTCAAGTAAAAACCAATGCAAGATAAATTCAGAAAAGGCTCTAGGCAAATGTCAATAATAATAAGTGTCAATTGGCCACAAAATATAAGTCTATAAATCGAGAAAAGATAGCTCCAAGTTCTTTATTTATTGAACGCAGGTGTAAGCTTCGAGAGCTGAAAAAGATAGATTCTTTTATAAAAATCAGACACGTTTTGATAATAAATCTCTTTATCTGAACGTCACCTTGAGTAAATTATTCAGGACTAGCTTTTTCCTACAGCTTCGCCCGTCTGGAGGTCGGATATTATCCCATGGAAACTTACTACTGAGATAAAAAGTATCCTTGGTGTTAATTCAGGTTATACTGTTTGTGTGCCAAATTTCATCCAAACCCGCTCAGACATTTTTGCGTCATTGAGTAACAGATACAGACAGCATACAAACTCACATTGTTTGAACGCGCTAATCTCTGAAACTCCGAATTGGATTTGAAAAATATTTTTGTATTTGATAGACCAATTCTTGAGGAAGGCTATTTAACATCACGCTAAGACCCTTAGAATTCGAAGAGTACGAAGAGGAGTACGAAGTTGCGGGCTGAAGCTAGTATAAAATATTAGTAGCATAATAGGCATGATGATAGTCACCATGTCTATCGTTATCCTTAATGGTTTACGCAAGATGACATTCCTGATCCTAAATAAAACCTATCTAGCTAACGAAGTCAATTTGCTAATACTAGTATTATTTCGTAAGTAGCCTGTAATATTCCCACTGCTGGGACTCCGGCCTCCTCTCTATTACAAGTTTAGGCCGTAATCCACGACGTAGACCCAGTATGAGTTGGTAACTACGAGTACCATATTAAGTCATATCTTCGAAGTTTTGTTTCAAGAACTGACGACGGCAATTATGAACTTCTCCAGTATCTTAGATAAACTTTACTAGTTTATCTAGTCTCTAGGTCTAAATCGTTCTTCCAAAGAGCATTAGGACCAGCTGGTTTGAGGCTTAGGAAACTAGTTGATCCTGAGCGCGTGTGGACCAACTAGTTTAAGGAAAAACTTTTATCCTAGACAAAGTCAGAAAATCCTTGGGTTAACTTTGCATATGCCTGGCTTAACTGCTAAGATCCATTCTTTGGTGACTGACACAAGTTGTCAGTTTGTAAGAAGCAGAAAAAGAATAATTAGGTAAGTAACTGTTTGTCTTTGTCGACTTATAAGAAAGAACTCTGGATTAACTACAGCATGTCTGTTTATCTAGTTGCAGTGTTGTATTTCCTTCTTACAGAAGGATTCTGATAAAGAATAGGATTTTTAAAGGGGCTCTTTTAGTATCTAGTTTCCGATGTCCTTTTCTTTTTGTGACGAGAACAGGTTGTTTCTTATGATGGTCATTGTAGAATTTCAATATTAAACATCTGCACCCTGGTTGCATAACACACTAACAATCACAATATGAATCATTTTGAAAGATATTGCTAATCCATTGCTTCATATGTTCGAAAAATTAGTCTGCCCAGCAACGTAAATAACGCAATGAATGTTGTTGAACTGTCAGAATGAATGTCATTTCTACTGTTAGTGTGTTACTCAATTACCCCGCAGTTCCAAAAGTAGGTGACGAAAGTGTAAACAAACACTGTTCATGTTTAATTCTTATGCCATCACTCACTAAAGGGAATTAGTAACACATTCATCTGTAGGTATTTAGAAGATTTCAACTTTAGGTAAATCTCACCACTTTATCCAAAATGTGTTGTTTGAGTTATATTCGCAGGCCTGCTTTATGAACCGAATATATAAATCTAACAATGGAATATTGAGGGCCTTATACGAGGTAAGCTAATTCTTCTTATATGGCAATTAATATTCCACCTAAAATAATACTTATCTGTTGCTTTATTGTTGTGTAATGTACCTAATATTTTATTTTATTTTATTGTTTTGTATTAATTTAATCATTTATTTTTAGTAATTAATTTGCAATCTGGTGTGTATATACCTGAAATAAAAATGATTTTATTTTGATTTTGATATTAATAAACATTAATTGAAAAGTCATCGACGAAAATTGAGGGTATAAAATTTACCACAAAAACTATGAAATGAAAAACATCTTTAAGGTGATTTATAATAGAATTTCGGGTTTAAGTATCCAAGTAATCAAATCAAAGCACTCTATTTGTAAATGGCACTACAAATTTCCATCCACTGGGACGTTTTCTGATACATTTGTTTACATTTTCCTAAGATAATTTTGGAACAGACCATACCTTTGCATGATAAAGAAATCATAATTTCAGTGAATAGTCGTCATCTGCTGGATATGACACTCTTCCTAAAAAAAATATTATATAATTTTTGATTAAAGGATGGAGATAGAACTGGCGATAAACCGATTTGAAATAAAATTAAATCATTTCGAACTGCGGGATAATTGCGTAACATTAGTAGGAATAGCTTTCTTTTTGACAGTTCAACAACATTCATTGCGTTATTTACATTGTTGAGCAGACAAATTTTTCAAACGTATGAAGAAATGGATTTGCAATATCCTTCAAAATGATTCAGATTGTGATTGATAGTGTGTTACGTAATTAGGGTGCGGATTCAATATTGAACTGAAACACAAAACCTTACTTTTTAAAATATGCTCATCATACCTTTATATTAGAGATCTTTCAAGAAAGCTCTTTCACAAATAAAGACAAAACCGCTGAAGTAAATTGCAAAAAAGAAAGAACAGCATTCTTTTTATTATTTTATCTTTTATCTTCGTTTTGCGTTATCCTCTCTAGCTAAATGTTTACATTTGTATGCAAACTGTCTTAATGTTCCGTGTTGAGTAGAATTACTTTTATTGGCGAGATTTCCTTTTATTTTTCATTTGTTGGGGTCAAGGTACAGTCACGAGCATAATTACCTTACAATTCGATGATTTGAATTCAAACTGAAAAACTCTTTTTTCCTAAAGTATTGATAGAAAGTTTAGGATCTTACAATTATAGTCTTATAAAAACCATTAAGATATGAAGTGGGTCTTTTCTCAAAGTCACAATCGTTATTTCGCGAGAAAGCCGCTTCTGAAATTTGCGTAAGTTTAAGGTACTTATGCTGGTGACCACAATAGGATCAAATGTCAGATTATCAATATTTGTTTTTTTTTTAATTCCAAGGCAATTCTGTAAAACATCAGAATAATGACAGATTCACCTTAGTTATGTAACTAGAACTATTCTTTTTTGCCCTTTCTAGCTCATTTCAATAGATGAAAAGAAATGAAATTATTTATTCTGTAAATAGAATATATATACATATTTACACGTCATGTTTAAAAATATTTAGTACAATAAAATTAATAAACTAGTCGACATTTCCTGTCTGACTATCACTGAGAAGAAATGGCTAAACAAACTCAGTGGTCAGTCTCTTTTAAAGTCCAGACATTAAATATCATAAATATCGATTCTGCTGTATTTTTAGATACCGTCTCCATGCTATATTGTTTTAGATAGTCTCTGACAAAAAATTATGAAAATTTAAGAAATACACATGTCGGAAATACGTTAAATCAATCGTTTGACTTTGACTAATAGGTACGCCAGCGCCACCAGGCGGCTTTCAACAGAGTCTACATCGTAACGCAGAGTTGGTCGGTGGCGGTCAAGCAGTGTGTCGTGTAAATACAGTGTATAATTCGTTAGTGTCAATAATTTTTTCGTAAATTATAATTTGATTTGAACTGCAAACGGTTTTTCTATTGCACAATAACCAACACTTCCCATAGTACGCCCACAGTAGTTAAACTATAGCTGATGATAACGAGAGAGACGTACCTTTTCCGTCATATATTATAGTTATCATTGACTTCATTAAGGTGAATGCCACGCGGGATGCGGGATGTAACTGCGGGGGACGATTATTTTAATGACTGTGAAGTCACGCAACTAATTCACGCCAGTTTGAACACCTCTATACAAGCTAGCTAACACAATCAGCGCGGGCAAATTTCATCTAGTATCCTGCGACGCGAGTGAGCCCAGAGTTTTAATAACAAAAAAATATGTTGGCGAGAAAAGCAGCAGTAGATGGAAAAGAAGTTCTAATTTTGCCAAATTACACGGAGTTGTTGCCTAAATACAAAAAGTACTGCCACAATAACTGGACGGAATATTTCAATGAGAGATCTTTGATAGGAATTTGGTACAAAACAATACAATGTGAGCCTCCTCGAATACTAGGCTCATTAATGTGAATTTGAGTAGATCTTTTGTTGTAACAGCGTTCAGGTTAAGATCTGGTCACGTTCCACTGAACAAGTTCGCACACATGATGAGGAAATCAGTTTCTCCAAATTGTGATATGTGCGGTGTAGTTGAAGACGTGCATCACCTGTTGGTGGAATGTGTCCGTTACGCGACGGTTCGAGAGCTCTTTATAAGAACATTCTACTTGAGCGGAACCAATGTGGGTATGTTCCACGAGATGTTGTCCTCTCCTTTGTCTGAAGCCGCTAAAGCGCTGTTTATGTTATTTAGTCTTAAGCCATAATTAGTAAGTAGATGTATCTTAGTTTAAGTTAGGTTACGATGGAATTGACATGTACTCTATGTATAAAAATTCCTTAAATATATAGAAAAAAAAAAAAAAAAAAAATATTGGGAAAATATGCGTCATTGTCATGCAAACCGGCCATCACTCTGCATAATGTTGTAAATGAACGTTTCGCCCGTTTCGACCACCACAAGTATTCATTCATTCTGCTTCGTCGCCATTTCGCCATGAATTGTCCAGCCATTACGTGTACGCTAACAACCAGACACATTAATTAATTAAAACGCCGCCACATAAAGTTTATTGCACAATATTTGACGCGTTGTTCGACGCCATAACTTTTATGATAGAGCCCCACTTCACGCGCACTTGGCTGGTATGTGGAACATTGTCGTTTTATAATATGCCGACATTTATTGGTTTATATTGCACATTCAAGGCTTGAAACGTTAAATACTTAAATAGAATGTCCAAAAGCAGTACTAAACGAATCTATTTCTGCACATGGTGATTACTTCGTTGGTCATCACGTCCACGCCAGGTGTCGTTGAAAATCAGCACTGAGGGTCTGTCGCGCATAGGGTCCCAGCATTATTTTTATTTATATAATTTAATTATTAAAATCTTATGCTGGGAAAAATGCTGAGCGATGCACGCGATGGCCGCTATGCGTGCATGTGACACATATTTTCTTTCAAATTGTTAATTTTTGTGATTTTGTTTTCACAGTTTATCCCCAAAAGTCATGCTTAAATATAGTTTGACAAGTTCTCAGCTTAAATTCAGACGCCAGGTGTCAATTTACGCCTGAATTTTTAAACGACACTTCACTTTACGATCTACCTAAAAATCCTTCTGAATGTACGTTGCTCCTTAAAGTACTTAACAGACAGTTTGAAACTTAACGGGTAACTTGAAATTGAGTTGCGCTTGAGTATGCGGTTATTAGACCCGTTTGAATGAAACATAGAGGTTCTTATATAAGAACGTTGTAAAAAGACATACCTATTTACATTTAAAAATATATATCAGTAAAGCGCTACAAGTTTGTTGCGGCGCGTGGACTAAATCGGAACTAATAATAATAATAATGTTTATTCATCAAAAAATACAGATAGTTACAGCAACAAGCAGCGGGTAGAGATTAAACAATTTATAATTAGGTTTGTTGTAAAATCTGCACTAAAATTATGAAACCCTGCCTCTCAAACTAGGTTAAAACCTGTATTTTGAGAAACAGTGTACGGCCACAAAATTATTATACACTAAAACAGTTACAACAATTAATGAACGGTGTAGTTCTACCGCTGCAATAATTTATCGGAGTCTGTGATAGTTGTGACATAAATGTATATGTGTGTGAGGGTGTGTGCATGTAGTGGAAGGTGAGTATTGTGTGGAGGTGTGCTTGTGTGATAAGGTTGGGTGGACGGGGGGGTGCGTGCGCGCCTGATTAAATGTGTGTATGTTATCGAATTCGAAATAGGGGTGGATGAGAGATTAGGTGATGTATGTAAGTAGGGACTCCGTGTAGGCATAGTCCCTCTCCAGTAGCCACTCTGTTACTTTAGTTTTTACCACATGTGTGTTTTATTTTAGGATTTTTAATGTTTTATTGATTCTATTGTAAATATATTTACTAAGTATATAAAATTGATGCCTAAAGCCGCCATATTGTTTTTTTGTATACATTTCAAGGTAAAGCTATACGAAATATTGTAAAATATTTTAGAAGAGTAATGCGACACAAAGGGACTGACTGTCGCGCGACGAGCGGTGCCTTTGTGTCGCATGCGTTTCGCGTCGCGTGTCGCGCCTGTTTGATGAAGCCTTAACGGTGAAGTTTCTTGCCCAATCTTCTCCATATGAAACTACCTTTTGGAAGGGGCGAGTAGAATCAATTATATTTTAATGTTTATGTCGACGTTCAAAAGTGCCTTTTATGTTTGAAATAAATGCTTTGACTTTAACTTTGATTTCATTAAACAATATTGCTCAAATGATATCTAACAGGGCATACCTGTCAACGTCATTCGAGTGCCAAAATATCCTCGTAGCAGTGTATTTAAGTACCAAAGCTGTCTAGAACATTACACTTTCAGAAAAAAATCCGACTCAGTAATTTAAAACGAAAACAAAGGCCTAAGTTATACTTTATCAGCCATCGAGTTGGGAGTCTATATATTTACTAAAGATTTTTTTTGTTTTAAGATTTTTTTTTGTCTTGTCAATCTCATGAAGTTTCAGGTATAGGCAATAAATGTTTTCTGAAATAAAATATATCAAACTTTGATAAAATAACCTCAACTTTTGTCTTTATTATTTGTGGCGTATTTTTGACAGAAGGTGTTGCTATTTTAGGAAGGTTTAATAATGCGTTTTGATTTTGCAAATAATAAGTTGACGCGCACTTTATTTTTTTCAAATTATTTTTCGTTACAATTTCACAGTGATTTGAGCTGTGTTTGGGTAAATAACTACGAAAATTTTGATTTTGTGACAATCTAAAGTTATTATTTTTATCCTGGTGGTATCTGGTAAAGGTGAAACGAAACGCATTGGCAGCCATTTTATTATTCGTTCATACTACACAAAAAGCTATCTAATGTACCTATAGATCAAAATCTGTTTTAGTAAACATGCTTGGGGCACCCCGGCTTGGTTTCAGGTTCCTTTAAACCCTGCAGACAGAAATAGGAGCCCCGGAAAGCGGGAGGGAGCTCCGGAGGGGGGTGCTCCCTTCATGCCCAATCTCTACCCCTATAAATCAAGTAGATGATTTAAAAAAATTCTTATAATAACATTAAAAAAAAAAACTTTGTTTCCTAAACTTTGTATTCCTTCTTTGTATTTTGTATTTCTTAAACAAGAAAATTCGAAAGCTGGGTTAGAATATGGAAAACATCATAATACCTCAAAAAGGGGTTGGGGTCCGCAATTTTTCCTTCACAAGAGGAATTCTACACCTAAACTCCCTCTATCCTACTCCTACCCCGTAAATCGATGGCTCATAAAGTAAAGTCCTACCAAACACAGTTCGTTATCTTTCACAGCATATATTTTTATTTTATCATGTTTTCGATGAAAAGTAAGATTTTCGTTACAAAAATGTTAAAGAAAAATCTAATTTCTCTTCACACACACTCGCTCGAATATAACACTGTACAGTAATTTAAACGAGGGGAAAATCACAAAGACAGGGATTGAAAAAGGTATGATTTTGTAATGTAAAATGTATGAACAAAAGGCCATTAATGAAAGGATTTTACCACGAACCGGTTTGCGATTCAATCATTACGAAGGACATTTTAAAACCTTTTATCATAATGCCCTTTAAAACGAACAATATAATGTTCGCAATCAGAACCCTCGTGTTAAATACCTTATCGTTGTTCTACACAAAAATAATAAACATAACGCTTGCAATCACTGAAGGTATAAGCGGTGTAAACCCCACATTACGCCAGTTATGTTTTAAGTCCAAAAATAATGTTCTTCAATATTTTTTAAGCCGTTACCTTGCTGATTTTATTACGATCCATGTAGATTTCAAATAAAAATATGGTGTCTGTTTAGCGGACAGAAAACATCATCTGCAGAGCCTTATTCCAATTATGTTGGGGTCAGCTCCCAGTCTAACCGGATGCAGCTGACTGCCTATCTGGTAACACAATACCCTTGGTAAGACTGGTTGTCAGACTTCGAGGTTTCTGACGACTCGTAACTACTGTCTAAGATCCATGAATGACAGCCGGGACCAACGATTTAAGTTTGCACTAGTTGACGGCTCGAACTCGTTGGTGGGTGTGGCTGATATGCATGGTATTTAGTTTATTTATTTAGTATTTATATATTTAGTGAAATAGACTATGATTTAAAATGAAAACAAGAATACAATTTCAAGAACAGAACTTCGGGCGTATATAATATATTATAAAAAAACGACTAAATGTATTTATTGAAAATTAAATTCTTTGAAATCTTGAATACATTATCTATCCCAGTACTTTGACAATTTTGCCATTTTCATCCTCCAGGAGTTATTTATTTACGCCCAAAGATGCGTTGGAATATGGAAGTTTCGACGCTCATAACATTCAAAAGTTTTTTTTTTTTAATTCTGTTCTGTACACGGCTAGTTAATGACGAGACATGAACATATAATTTTTAATGTACACTGTCAAAAATTTGGAGTAAACTGCATACGACGTTAGTATGTAACAATGACTCACTAGTGTAACCTTAACGTGCTTTGTGAGGCACGGAGGTGGTCTCGGCATGTTAAGGCGACAATAAGTGCCAGCGACCTTGAGCGAGTGGAAGGAGCATGCGAAACTTTTAAGCGAATAAAATTGCACAGAGCGTTAGCGTCTACTCGGACATTGGTCAGCGATGCACTGCCGCCCGTCGCCCGCAAGAGCCCCCGCGTCAACGCGCATCAAGTTTATTCGCAAGAACAACCCACCTTGATTTATCAAACACAATACAAATAAGAGCCGTATACAAAAATTTGGGTAATGAAATTGTCTTTTAGATGGTGCATATTTCATGAAAATACGCCCAATAGTTTTTGCGTGATTATCGTTTTTGTGTTCGCGTTAGACATTACTTTACAAATTAATTACACCATGTTATAAAAATATAATTTCAAATATTCACATATCAAATTACGAAAAAAATAGTCTAGTTTATCATATATTTTTTTCAAACAAATAAAACTAATCGTTTAGACGTGATGTTCAATTTGAAATAATTAAAAGTCGTATAATTATCTGCGCCTTAAGATATCCACCCATCTACGGACCGACCGGGGCAAGCATAGCTTAACCTGATTGATCAACCCGTGCGGCTGTTATTACTGAGCCACGAGATCGTGCCTGTATAACAAAAATAAAGTTAGCATCCTATATGTTCACCTTCCATAATAAACTCTTCGCCATAGTCACGTCTCTAACAGCTGTCACAGGAAGTCCCAACGGCACAGAAGTTTAGGGTATTTTACTTTCCCGAAAGAGATCCTTCATAAGGAAGTCTACCAAAACGTGTTGTGGTTTTTCATTAAACCCTTTTATACTTCTGTATTCATTTATGCAAAAAGATGGAATATTATGTATTTGGAAGATAGAAAAACGGCTGAACGAATTTTCAGGAAATTTGGCACACAGATGTACCATGACCTAGGTTAGAACAAAGGCTACTTTTCATCCTGGATCTCAGATGAAGTCCGGGAAATAGCTAGTATAATCCATACCAATGTTATAAATTCGGAAGTAACGCTGTCTGTATGTTACCTTTCATGCCTAAACCACTGAACGGATTTCAATAAAATTTGGCAAGGAGATAGATGACATTCTGAGGAAGGACATTAACTACTTTTTGTCCCCATAGTAAGTTCCCGTGGGATACTTTCCGACATCCACGCGGGTGAAGCCGCGGGCAGATGCTACTATATTTTAAATGCGTAAGTAAATATGTCAGTCTGTTACATTTTCACGCCAAAACCACTAAACCGATGGTTATGAAATTTTGCAGATAGGTAGTTTGAAGGTAGGACCTGGAGAAGCCCTGGCTGTTTTTCATCCTGGATTGAATTAAAAATTGAATCAGCTAAAATTGTACAAAAAAAAAAATATGCATACGAAGTCCCGGGAAACTGCTAGTAGAGGATAAGCATGCATAAAGAGAAGGCAGACATGTTTGAGAAAAATAGTAATAAAACCACATTCAAATATATTTTGCAGAAAATATAAAAATGCATGGAACGCAAATAAGACTAGGAAATTTTCCAGTACAGTGTAAAAGTAGTACTTCTTGTTGGTAGACTCGTAAATATTTTATTATATTGTTTATAGCTATTTTATGTCGTTTTCTATAGGATGAAACTGTACCTTTTTGGAATGCCTGTATTTTTCTAGATAGTCAAAGCCCAAGTTACAATAATACTGTTTTATGTATTTTTTATTAGGTCTTAGGTTCCTGTATCTTTTATACTCGTACCTATTTGACTTAAAGCAGATACAAATTTTGATGTTACCATTAACAGCGTACTAAAAAGAGAAATAATGCTGATCAAAATTGTTGTTTATTTCATCTTATCCGACTTTGTTCAAAATTACAAAGACCACCACTACACAGTATTTATGCAAGATATTTTTTAGGTCATAATTATTGTATCATACTCGATATTTTTACTTATCTACGATGCTGCTAATAAAAGTTTGATTTAACTGTGGAATGAACCAATAACGATATGTAATTTTTATTCACAAACATCAAGCATTACAGGCCTATGAATTGAAAATTTGTTCTAAGCCTTGATAGTTTTAAAAGAATTGCATTTTTTTTTTAAAACGTTGCCCCACTTTAGGAATTTCTCCTGTATTGTGAATGCGTTTACAAACATTTAAACTCACATACACAAACAGCCGGACCCGGAACAACTATTTGTAGGTCATACAAATATTTGTTCCGGAATCGAACCCGCGACACGCAGCGCAGCAGTCAAACGTTTAACCACTGCGCCAACCGTGCCGACATTCGGTAGGTACTATAAAAAATTCAAAACAAGTCCTCTTTTTTCCATAGAGTCCTTTTAAAGTACATTGATTTCCAGTGCCCAAGATCCCCAGTGTGTTTTCATTTCTTACGATTTTGCATAGTATATATGGTCTCCTACTTTACCAACTTATTTATTCATTAACTGCCATACTTTTTCTCCTTAAAAAAAGCTCAAAGGGGCTCTAAGGTTATCTGTTGACAGTCCCTTATGGCTTTTGCGAGAAAAGTCGACTCGTTCTGTTTAAAATGTTGAAAACAGCTCTCCAGCAGTCTCATTTGGGAGTCAGATTACTAAGAGGTCATATGGAATTATATAGTATAGAATCAAATTCTTCTAACTTAACAGACAGCTGTACTGCTGGGGAGTTTGCTGCGCCAATTCTTCTTCCCAGGTAAAGCACTAGGAAGTGGTGATGGGTGGGTGCTTTTGGGGACTGTCTTAAATTTTGACGTTCCTAAGGTGCGGATTCTCATTTTGATTTGAATAAATTACCTTTGATATTGATTTTTTCCTTTCATTGTTTCTTTATATACCTACCCGTTTGTAATTGTACCTTCAATTACAGGCATTTTCTATGCCCAAATGGAGACTCCTCGACATGCAATGTAAGCCAAATAAGATATATGAAATAAACTTTATTTTTGATTTGTGTTAAATCGTGTTGTTGGGATTACTGTTAGAAAAATTCCAGTAATGTTCCAGAATATTTGCGCTGTAAAACAGACTTGCTCTATCGGAACAACATCGTTTTCGTAGCTTATCATTTAGCAGGCTAAACAAATAAGGTAACATAAACATTAACATCAACGTCGAAATACGAAGACGTACGAAGGTCTTCGACATCGAAAAGAGTATTATGTAACTCAAATGGAGATGAGCACGACAACTGGCAAGGTACAGTGATGGCTGTTGGAGTAAGGCTGTGACAGAGAGGCGACCAAGGACTGGAAGATGAGATGTCGGTTGTCCGGCGGCGAGATGGGCGGACGATATTGTTGCCATCGCAGGTAAAACCTGGATGAGGCTGGCACCGGAGCGTGTACATTGGCACATAAAAGAGAAGCCTATTCGCAGCAATGGAGGAAGTCGGGCCGTGGATTGTGATGATGATAAACATCAACAGATTGCCACGACGAATGATAACTGTATTTTTACTTTGTGATTGTCAATGACATCTTTATTAGCAGACAAGAGTCTGCTAATAAAAAAATATCCTGTTCCTGTCATTCCTTACCTGACATTTTTAAGCTCTACGCACGCAAACACCTACAACTTTACTAAGGAGTATTGTCAAGTAAGATAGGCAGTCGCTCAAAGTGAAATAGTGGTTGTTAGCTGTATCCAGATTTACTGGAAGCCAACCCTGACGTAGTTGGGAAAAGACTTGGGAGATGATGATGATGAACACTCACAATTTTCCTATACCCTTTGAAAACTACTCATCAAATCAAATCAAATCAAAATATTTTATTTCACATAAACCAACATGGGCACTTATGAAACGTCAGAAGCTAGGTGCACGGTTCCAATTGGTTGTTTCCTATGGAGAAGAGCCGGCAAGAAACTCCACGGATACTCTTTTAAAAATAAGGGGCTTTTACAATTTTTCCAATCACAGTATTGATAGATATGGGAGGACAGTGTAGGCCTGTCAACAAGTATCATGTACACAACAAAATATAAAAAGGTCCACAAATCTAGTCTACAAGTTATGTCTACAACGTTCTCACATTCACAAAATATAAAAGAACCTATATAAAAATAAAAGCCTATTTAGACTAAATGACATGATTGCCATTACTACTGAAACAAATCGGAATCAGAATCCTATCCACAAAAGCCATATAAGGAATAATAAGGAATTGAAATAAGAATCCGAAGTATACAATGTCAAATAATGAGATTATGTCAAAGAAGTAAGTAAAAAGAGACAAAAAACTTGTAATTTGGGAACAGTTAATATACATTTACTTAGTGATGCCGTTAATGTGGTACCAGGGAAGCCACATATGCAGAAGGAATTATTGCCAAACTTACTTGTCTTCAACGTAGTTTTTAATATTATAATATGCATTTTTGATAAGTATACGTTTGATATGGGTTTTGAATTTTCCATCGGTAAGTTCTGTAACTGACTTTGGCAACCTGTTATAAAAGCGGATACTGTTTATGAGAAATGACTTGCTTGTTTTAGTTAATCTAAATTTGGGTATTACAATTTAATTTTTGCTACGTGTATTTATATTATGGAAATCGCTTCTTATTTTGAAAAGTCCTAAGTTTTTGCGAACATGCAAGATAGTTTCTAAGATATAAAGAGAAGGCAGAGTTAGTATATCAATTTCATTGAATTTGTTTCTAAGAGACTCGCGAGGACCCATTTTATAGATCGCGCGGATTGCCCTCTTTTTAACCGACTTCACAAAAAGGAGGAGGTTCTCAATTCGTCTGTATGTTTTTTTTTTTTTTTTTTTTTTTTTTTTTTTATGTGTGTTAGCTCATAACTTTTTTCTGGGTGAACCGATTTGGATGATTCTTTTTTTATTTGATAGGTGGTGCTTCACATGTGGTCCCATTTAAATTTGATCAAGGTCTGACCAGTAGTTTTTGAGTTATCCTTAATACTGCAGATTTTTTCGACTTAGTTTATATGGATGATGTGTTAATAATTTCCTGTCACTGTTATTTACACACCAAGTAGTGGTATACGAATTTGTGTGGGGTAGGTACCGCAACTAAAAAGTGAAAAATAAAAACTTTTTTGCAAAAAAACAACCGACTTCCAAAAAAAACACTAAAAGACGTGAAAAATAACTTTAATTTCGGAAGTCGGTGGCCAAACACGAAAATACAAAACCAAAGGCACCGACTTCCGAAATTAAAGTTATTTTTCACGTCTTTTAGTGTTTTTTTTGGAAGTCGGTTGTTTTTTTGTGTAAAATGAAAATTGAATCTACGACAGCTGCCGATCCCCACAGCAGAACACCATAAGACATAATACTGTGGAAATAAGCAAAGTATACTAACCTAGCAGTGGCTATATCAGTCAACTGCCTTATTTTTCTTACTGCATATGCAGCTGAACTTAATCTACCTGAAAGAGCTCTAATGTTGGCACCCCATTGCAATTTTGAATCTAAAGTAATTCCTAGAAATACAGTTTCCGTAATAAAATGCCAATCGCATCCTGGGACTTCTCCCAGGATTCCAATATGTGACTGATGAGTTTTACTCCCGCGTCAGTCGTCGACCACCATAATCAGCCAATAATTTTCCCATTGCTCGAACACAGGCCTCCTCTTTGTGAGAGGGAGTGGGCCATAATTTATTACACGGGCCTAGTGCGGTTGGTAGATGTCACATGTCTTCGAATTTTTGGTTCTAGGACATACCGGTTTCCTCATGATGTTTTCTTTCACCGTTTTGAGAGCAGCGGTGATTAAATAATTACACAAAGTAAAGTGCCTGCTTGGGATCGAACCCACGACCTACAACTCGTAAGTCGCAGCTGTTACCAGTTGGTCACCACTGCTCACTTCACTACTCCAAACCACCAAAGGAACAAAACCTATACAATTAATAAAATTAAAAAAAGGGCTTTTATAGACCAAAAATATTTTTATTATTAGAAATTCCTCAAAGCCCAAAATCAGTCATTTATTGTAATAATATTTGAAAAGTGGATTGTTAGCAAAGAGGAAAATGTCATTCATTTAAAGGTTTTTTAATAATGGCTCCGAATATAATTTAATTTTTATTCCTGGTTTGAAACTTTTCGATGCTTATATATTGATGAAATTCAGTTGGAATTGATGGAGAAATCATGGACTTAGTGGGGCCCGCGGTTTCGCCCGCGTGGAGGTCGGAAATTATCCCACGGAAACGTTCTACTACGATTAATAGATGTTTTTAAGAGAAAGAATTCCGTAATACGTTGTTTTCATATTACTCTATTGTTTTACGTGGCACACGCCAGTAAAGCTTTACTGGCGTGACTGGGAGCTCCTAGTCGGCATGTTTTTTTCCTACACCTTCAACGTCATATTTCAGCCAATTTACACAAAACCTTAATAAATCCTCAGACTTCCTCATGAATCACTCCGTTCATTGGTGAAAACTGTATGAAATTCCGTTTGGTAGTTTTTGAGTTTATCGCGTTCAGACAGACAGACAGAAGACGCGGCCGGGGAGACTTTGTATATGTAGTGATTTAGCTCAGAATACTAATCTTTCCTTGGCAGGCAGAAACTACAGACCACCACCTGCAAAAGAAGGATGTAGGGATCATAGCAGTTGGCCTTTACTTTGACAAAGGCTATAATAACACATATACTATGATAAAACCTAACACGACTAAAAAGATGCAGACATTCTTCATACTTGTGAAAAACAGGCAGACGGACAAACAGACAGACGGCCAGATGGATAGACGGACAGCTAAGTAGACAGACAGACACCGTAGCCTTACCAAGTTACTATTAGAGCCCCATTCGCATTGTTTGAGTAAGGAACCCTAAAAGAAAATACTTAATTAGTAATAGCCAAACATCACTTCATTAATTTAACTAAATTATAAACAGAAAATGAAAAAGTACGTAACATAGCCACGAGCCACAAAAAGATACAAGTACTGTGAAAAGGGACTAATTAAGAACCCCCGGTTCTAATGAAGATTAACAATGTTTACTTACAACTTTTCCGTAAGTAATTACATACACTGAAAGTACAATTATTTCGCTTCGAAACGAGGACCAGAATAATAAAATTGTAGCGAGGAACCTATTGTGTTTTAAGAACGTTAAGTTTTTAGGGATGAGAAAAAAGAAATCGAGAAGTAGTATTGGTCATCTCTGGCATGACCTGAAAATCGACAATGCTTGTCTATGTAAGTCTCTTCAAGATTGATCTGTAAATCGGTTGACGAATGTCCGATTAATTGATAGAAAAAAAAAACAAAACACTTAAAAAGGCGAGGGAATCATTTACAAATTGGCTATATGTATCAGCTCGGCTCGTCGGCTTAGTGATAGGTAGGTATACGAATCCGTTTGTGTTAAACTATTCGTATATCATCGAATCTGTTTTCGGTAGGTAAAAACTGAGTATTGATCACCACGATCAAATGTATTTGATAATTTAAGACCATTTTAGTTTCCTCGCGATTTTTCCGTTGACCATAGGTCAGTGTAATCCGAATTAAAACCTTGAATTCACACTAATATTTGACAGGTTTTGAACCTTCCATAGCAGCAGGTTTAAAACCTATAGGGCACAATTTTGCTATCCAATAAATATGTAGTCAAACCCTCGTAACTCAATATTGCTGTGACATCAATTTCTGATCTGAGGCGATAAGTAGGTCAAACAGTCTCGTCTTAAGTACTTTATAGAGTTTAAATTATAATTCTTAAACTTTATAAAGTAAAAGTTGCTTGATTTCTTGCATTTATTATGTAACATTTAGGTAGCTGTAGGTAATTACTATGTGACCATGAATAGCGGTCTGAAAACCTCTTCTTTTTTTTCGTCGGTTAAAAAGAAATAAGATGAAATATAGATAAGGTTCTATAATAATAACTCATTCAACTCATTAAAAACATTACTCATTCACAAGCAACAGCAGCACTCTTCACTCATTCACAACAACAGCAGCACTCATCGCTCATTCACTCATTAATTCTTGTAAAAAGATAACCTTTTGTCGACCTAACCACATAAAAGTTTTATACGTAAAGAACAAAATCTCATTTTGCTTACAAAGTGAGCTAAAAATACTTCGACAGAACGCAGACTAACTTTAAAATTACCAACTTTACAATATTTCTGAAAACCGATTTATATTGCGGTTTGAAAGTTTGACAAGTCAAGGTTAAAAGTGCTTTGCTATTTTATTGTACCAGCACCTTTTGCATAACACTATCTCTCACAATCTGAATCATTTTGAAGCCTATTGCTAATTCATTGCTTCAAATGTTCGAAAAATTTGTCTGCTTAACAACGTAAATAACGCAATGAATGTTGTTGAACTGTCAAACTGATCTCTTTCTCGAGCAGTGCCCATAGTAGGTAGCGAGATTGAGATAAGGTTTTGTAACAAGCAATAAAACTATTTCAAAGTTATTATATGTTATACTAGCTTTTGCCCGCGGCTTCGCCCGCATGGAGGTTGGAAATTATACCACGGGAATGTACTACTGGTGTAAAAAGTATCCTATGTCCTAACCTAGGTCATGCTCTACCTGTGTGCCATAATAATATTTAAATCTGTTCAACTATTACGGCGTGAAAAAGTTACAATATACAGAGTTACTTTCACGTTTATAATATTTGTATGGATTTGAGCTGATCCTAGACTCCACTGACTAAGCCAATTTTGACATTCATTGGCCATTGGATAGGTACCAGTTGGAGTCGATGTTCGATATTAGACCTCCGTTACAACTCAGTTTGAACGTCACAACTTGCAGAGGCGGATACCTTACAATCTAAGAAAAAATCTAATCTAATCTCTTAAAATAAAATGGGCAAGTTTATTTTTAATACCTTTTGTCAAAGCCTCGTGAATGGAAATGCATACGAGTATATTAAATTTATGCCGCATTTTTGTCTGCGGCTTCACCGACGTGAATTGGAATGCTATTACGCAATTTAAAATGTTATTACGTAACAGTCAGCCTATGTACTGCTGTAAAATATGTGTTTAGATATAGGTCATTTTTAGCGGTAAATGTATTCTTGTTATTTTTATGGAAAATCATACTTTTGATGGAAAAGTACCTACACCTACGAGATAAATTAGAAAAATTTATGGGAGCTACATCGGCCTACAAACTGCTTTGCAGTTTGCCAGAAGTATTTTTTTTTTGTAAAACTTAGGATTTCATCACGATTAAACGATTTTTTTTGTTTTTTGCTTTCATCTAGCCTATAAGACGAATAAGTAATTTTAATCTCAATTTTTTATCAATTTTAATCACATTACACAAGTCTGTGCCTCTTTCTTAGACTCTGTTAAAATAATATAAACGCAGATGCGGATGTGGAAGTACGATTTCTTGCAGAAGTTCCGCATTTGCGGAGGTGGAGGAGAAATGTAAATATACAACCCTTCTGGAAATGTACAGCTTGATGTGTCATCGTGCGTGACTACTCGGTGGCAAATATATGAGCAATTTGAGCATGCCAGGTAAATAGTGGTTCTAAGGTGTATAAGCTATCATACTGACCCAAACGTTTCGCCACTGACGGTCCGGCAGCTGAAGTGGGAGAAAAGCTTAGGTTAGATTAGGTTTCCTTTAGGTCAAGAAAAATAATCGAAAGAAAACTAAAGGGCTATAGGGCTATCGTAATTGAATTCGCCGCTAGAGGCGCTAGTGTTAATAAAGTCTCTATGAATGCCAAATTTTAAATGTCACTGAACGATCACTGTTGGCGAGCTTTTTAGGGTACCGTACCGAAAGGGTGCCTACGGGACCCTATTACTAAGGCTCCGCTGTCCGTCCGTCCGTCTGTCACAGGGCTGTATCTTTTGAACCGTAATAAGTAGATACTTAATTTTTTCACAGAATCTGTACTACTATGGCCTCTGTAACAAAAATCAATAAAAATAAAATTAAGGTAAACAGTACAGGGGGTCCCAATACAAAAAACGAAAAAATATGTAGTGTTCAATATTAAGTACGGAACCCTTCGTGTTTGAGTCCGACTTGCACATGGCCGCTTTTTTATCGCAGATGTGGTAATGTGAAACATTTGCGGGTTTGTATAAAACAATGACTATGCGTTTTAATCGATGTTATATATATAGAAGCGAATGTTTTTAGGGAGGATAGTTTATCCCTGCGAATCGGAAACGTATGTCGTCCTTTTATTGTCGGAACGAAACGATACTGCTCAGAACGATGTAAAATCAATGTTTCATATTTGTTAAACACATAATATCACGCCTGTAGGGAGGAAGGGTATGGCAGAGGTGTACCTATTAGTACAACCACATTTCGCCAGTAACAATTGTTATTTGATTAATAGGGGGCGAGCCTATATTTTATTTGTTTAGCCTATATCAAAACCTTTGGACAAGACTGACACAACCTTACTTGCCAGTAGCTCCATCTGGTGACTTGGTGAGCACAAAAACAATAACTGTCATTGGACTAAATCATAGTGAGCAGTAATAAGAATAAGAATATTTTTTTTGTTCAAAAAAATACAGATATTTAAATATTATGGTGATACACTATAATACACTTTATTCTATGACCATAATGATCAATGTTCCTTCCTCCTCTGTACAAAAACAAACCCTTTCCTTGTAGCTGGAATATTGTATAAAAAACCTGTAAAAATATCTTGTTTTCATTGTAAATTTTAAGATTTTTAATTAGTTAAAGAATAAAATATGTTTAGAGAATTATTACACAACTGTTTACACACATTGTACATAATTATTACTACAGAATTCTAAATATTGTAACCACGCAGCAAGCACATGTTTGCGACAGTATGACGTCATTATGGCTCCCAAAGGACAACACCGAACGATATAGAGACACTGGAAATATCCGGTGGAAATGACGTTAATCTGCATTTTAAATTGTGTAATAATGTGGATAGTTATGGAAAATTGGTAAGATTTAGCTCAATTCCTAATTTGTTAAACTTTGAAACGAACGCTAGTAGCTTTAAGGCTCCCAACGACAGGCGCTACGCGACTTTAGCAGAATAATTTCTATGAATACTTCATGGAAATTGTTCTACCAGAATCGCGTCGCATTGTTTCGTCGCGTCTGTCTACAGGAGCCTTTACTGACTACACAAACAGAAATCTTAATTATGTTAATATCTGATACCCTAAATAAATTTAAAGACTGAATTACACGGTGCGATGTAATTGTCTGTGGCATACCAAAAGTTGAAGCAACAATAAAAAACGTACCGTCTAAACAGTGTTTAGACAATATTCATTTGTTGCTGCAATTTTATTATATCCCATAGGCAAGAAACTTGCTTCGTGTAAATGGAGCTTAAAGTAGATAACTTCATGATTATAACATTAAAAGGTGTTGTCTAAATGAAAAGATGTATCCGAATTAGATCGTGTGAAAATTGACTTAAAAACCAGCCAAAAGCGAGACAAACGATTTAGTCTTAAGGGGACTACATGACCAATTTATAATGCCTAAAAATATATGATCCACGGCAGTAACCAAAATCAGAAAAATATATGATATTCTGCAGGATATATGCTAGTTAGATAGTGTGTTGAAAACATAATACAATTAACTTGATATGATAGAAAAAAATCACGAAGATACCTCTAAAAATATTTTTTAACATTAAAAACCATACTAATATACATGCAAACATTCAGATTTTTTGTCAGATTATTCTACAAGCAACATACTAACGTAATAGTGTTTTAATTTTTTAGTCTAATGAATAGATTTTTGTAAATCCATAATTGCTTCATATTTTGCATTAAAGTACCAGCGTTGTGTCATCGCACGTGTCTTTCTTTTCTATGCAATCCGACAGTGACCGCGCTTTAGCTCTTGGAAGCCCCTTAATAAAATATGGTTCCAATGACAATATTTTGGTAAGGAACTCGAAAAAATAAGAACAAAGTCTCACCGACAAAACGAATAACCAAAAAAAAAAATTGTTTAACAACAGACATAACAGAACAACAACAACAATTGTTTTGTTTTGATTGTTTGTTGATAACACAACGTGATCGACTTTTAATTGTAATTAGTCCTAAAAACAACCTACAATTAATTTACCCTACACCTTATTAAATGTTACTATAGAACAAAATGGCGGCCCGACTCAATATCACGACAGAGAGCTCTTTAAAAAACTTTGCCAATATCGCTCAGTTATATATCACATTTTCATCAAGTTGGGATTATGGACGCTCTCGCTGGTGTTTATTTATTTAATATCTTCATAATTTGGTTGTATTGCAAAGCTAGTAGGTGTGAAAATGGAAAGATAAAATAAAGCGTGTTATAATGTCCAGCCTTTTAACATTCTACCCATCTCATAATGTGGCAAAATATAACTTTGAGATCAGATAAAATCGTCAATAAATTTATCCAAGTCCTTAAATACAGCGTGAATTAGAAAGGGGGGGGGGGGGGGAGTAACATTTAAAGGTCCAGACCATAAAATTGAGCAACTTTTTCCATGGGATTAAAACATCATAATCGCGAACAAATCAATAAAACGAACCAAATCTACTACAATAAGGTTGATTTCAGAGATTAAATGATTTTGAACGTTTTTAAATACGGGAGTTAAGAGGGCGTACACTAGCGGTACTCCTTTAAAAAAATACTATCTCGTGACTCAGAAGGAATTATGAATAACGGTCAATAAGGACCCTCGGTAAGTGTGCCTAGAATTTTATAATACCTTTTATAAACTTTCATATTGAGACACGAAGCAAACAAAATACGATTTAGAGGAATGTGGCCGCTTTTCTTTAGATCGATGTTTTTTGCTTGACCGAGGATCCTTATTGAGCCGTTATTCATAATTCCTTCTCAGCCACGAAATAATATTTTTTTAAAGGAGTGGCGCTGGTTTACCTTTGTACGCCCTCTTAAGCAATTTAAATAATAAACAGAGACTATCCAGAATGATGATCACCATGATCAGGCATAAATCTCCATGAAAAAGAATAATTAATTCAATATTTACTCGTACCATTAATCTCAACGCAACCCAAGTTTTAATTCAAGATTCATGACTAAGCATCATAAACAGAATAATCTAGATCTTTACACCTTGCGGACAGAAAGTATATAATATCATATTACGAAGATCTGTCCTCTTTAAGAGCTGTGCGACGTCCCACGTGCCATACGGACAAATACGTGACGGCTTACTAACGAAAGACACTGCTGGCACGTATATAGTCGTGAGATTTGCGGATGTTATAGTCGTAATACTCTTCTGTTGGAAAATATTATGGCATGGGTTTGGTAGTCTTTAATAATAAGTTCATGAATGAGGGATTTTATGGCAGCATTATATTATGGTCAGCTTCTTTCAAGATTTTGTTTAGATATCTGCAGAATGTGTAGTTCGTGACTGATAGGCTGATTGACTGATAAAACACTCCCTAAATCTCTGTAAGTAACTAGGCAAATTTTGGCACCAAGCCAAATAGTTTCACGACCAACGATCTTATGAAGGTTATGTGAATCCCCTAGTTTCGTGAAGCTCATAACCAGTCATTTGGCGATACTTGGGGAGGTCTATGACCAGCAGTGGACGTGTTTCTCCTAAGATGATAATAATGAGTATTGGAATAGCGGCAGTTTGAAGTTTCAAAGCAATTGAAGTCGCGGGTTATCACCAGATATATACACAAGTTTCTACCAGCAGACACTTCTAATCATTCGTTCTAAATCTATGTTCTAACACAAGGCCGGCCAAACCCAGGCACGCGACCCACGAAGTACTAGCCAAGGCATTTGAATTTGCCCGCCAGCACTTCGGTCGGCCGGCTAGCCGGCGCGCGGTGTCACCGCTTCCACCTGATTGGTCGTCCCGCCCGAACGCAACTGATCCGCTTCGTTTGGATAATGTCGTTATTTCTACGTACCACTTGAATGTTCGGGTGTATTGTATTACTAATCAGTTTAGTGACAATTTGTTAAAGTAAATTCAAGCATATTTTGTCTTTTTTGTGTATAAATTACCTTATGGATATGGTATTAGTGGTGGCCCGACGCCGCCACAATCTAAGAAATTTTGCTCACCTGGAAAATCTATTGGCCAGCCTTGTTCTAACAGATAATGATCAGTAGCTTAAAAGAAACTAGCAGCCGGAGAACTAAGTAAGACTGAAGTTTAAGTGAAAATGCCATAATTGTTGGAGTTCTAAGTGCCAGTGAGCGAGTCCAAGCAGTAAAGGAACTGTTAACTGCTGAAAGTTAAAAGGATAATGTATTTGTTACATGTTTACTTTATAGTTTATCTCTGAAACGTTTTGGGACTGAGCAGAATTGCAACCTTGGAACTTAAAACTCGCAAATGTGTTGGTAGTTGCAATCCTATGAGATTTAGATGAAATATACTGCAGACAAGCTTTTTCCCGCCGCTTCGCTAGCGTGGAGGTCGGGAATTACCCCATGGGAACGTACTACCAGAATAAAAAGTATTTTATTTACTTACTCAGTCTATCCGTGTGCTAAATTTCATCCAAATTCGGTCAGCTATCAAGGCGTGAATTGGTAACAGAGTTAACACACATAACAAACATAACATAACATCACGCCTGTATTCCCCGAAGGGTTAGGCAGAGGTGTACCTACCTATAGTACACCCACATTTCGCCAGTTATGTTAAACACAGACAGACAATAGACGGTGACAGTGACGGTGTAACAGAGTTACTTTCGCATATATTTTTTTAAGCCTTGTCCCACACTAGGATTTTCTCCTGTATTGTGGATGCGTTTACAAACATTGAAAGTCACATACACAAACAGTCAGACCCGGAATTACTACTTATAGTTCATACAAATATTTATTCCGTGCGAGAATCGAACCCGCGACACGCAACGCAGCAGTCAATCGCTTAACCACTGCGCCAACCGTGCCGCCAATTTATAATATTAGAATGTATAATGCCATAGCTAGATGGCCCGACGTCTTTATAGGTGGTTGGGACTGACTGGATGAAGAAGTTATAAGACAAGTGAGGAGGTTAGGATCAAAACTACATACTATATCCAATTTTGTTTTTTTTTTTTTTTTTTCAATATTTCTGCTCAAATTGATAAAAGCTACCATTTGCAGTAACTGTTGACTTCAAAACAGCTTATTCTCTTTAGTAAAACGATGTCTAATATTAACGTTTAGTTCAAAACCTCAACATTATGCAGGTTAAAAAAACAAACTGTTTTAAGGACCCATTTATCACGTACATAAAAATAAATAAAAATAAAATCCATTTATTTCAGGTTCTCCCATATTACAATCACAAGTTACAAAACACGAGATAAATACAAATCACAATATAAAAATAAATACAATGTCATCAAATCATAAATACAATGTCAAATAAAAATAAACAACTCAATGTCAAATGAAAATAAAAACTAAAAATAAGAAAAATTTAAAAATTAATTGGAAATTTAAAATAATAAATTAATTAAATAGCATTCTTTAAAAAAATAAAAAAAATGCACTCAAGTTTTTTTTCGATTTCTGCCTTATTGAAAAAAGTGGATATTATGTAGTGGTTTTGATCCTAACCTCCTCAAGTGTTGGGGTGCAATTTAGGAAAAGCCTTGTCCAACAGTGGACAACGATAGACTGAGTTGATTGATAGCTAAGAACCAGAACTGATAGGTTTAACTTGATAAATAAAAACCTCCACACAATCAGGTAAGAGGGTTTAGACAAAGTAAAATTTTATCAGCGATAACGATGATGGACAAGCCAAAAATTTATGGGACTGAAATAAGCTACCGAAAAGCTTATGTCAATCCTATTAAAAGTCGTTGCAGAAATACGAAGCGATTTGCCAATGATTGCCGCTTGTTCTAGGCCTTAAGAGGGCGTACAACGGTACAGTAGGGCAACTCCTTTAAAAAATATTTACTCGTGACTGAGAAGGAATTATGAATAACGGCTTGTAAGGACCCTCGGTAAGTGTGTCTAGAATTTTTAAATACCTTTTATAAAGTTTCATATTGAGACACGAAGCAAGAAAATAGGATCTAGAGGAATGTGGCCGCTTTTCTCCGATCGAATTTTGTTGCTTCGTGTCTCAGTATGAAACCTTATAAAAGTGTAACTTTGTGCTCCCTCCTATGGACAGATCATTAATTACAATGCTTGCTCACTGTTTCTTTGAGATTTCAGGCCATTAAAATGTGAACTTCTAGTAAGCGGAGCTCCTTATTTCAAAATGATTTTTATTTTTGTTAGCAGATTCGTTCTGTGTTTGTTGACGTTTCGAGTACGGTCCTCCAGTAAGGGCCTTCTTGTTGCTTGACTAGATCAAGTTATGTCCTATGTGTGCTGTCTTTTCAGTTGACGGTGTTGCAGTGGGGTGGTCAGTACGGAAGTCAGACTGTTTAAGGTGTTTTTCAATGCGCACTTTGTAAAGTTTCGTTCTGTACTCAATCTTTTCTTTAACTGCTTACATTTTGAGCCATTCATGTAGCTCAGATCTTTTTGTAAACCACGGAGGTTCTTAAAATAACAAATACATTTTCTCTCACACAAGAAAATAACTTCAATATCTACAACGTGTCTAGCTACAAAGTAAGGAGGTGCCTTGTATTCTTTGTAACAAGAACTAGAATAAACTCAAAGTCCACAGTACAAATTCAAATGTCTAAAAAGCTTTTTCCAATCGTATGGAAACTCGGTACACTTTTCTACATTGCGTTGAATGGGTCGAAGTCTGTGTTACTGAATTGATGCACATTATGAAAGGAGTTTGTTCAGAATCGTTTACTGAATCGACTTCTGTCATTTTTAATATAGGTATTTTTTTATCCCAAAATTATTATTAAACCTACGTAAATTACAGTCACATTTCCGCTGGACAGTCAAAAAAAAACAAAATGGACGAAGTATCTACTACGCTAGACCCTATACGTGTGCGACTGTGTGCGTGCGTAGATTTGTAATGTGACAACAATTTTCTCTCACAATCAGTATAACTCATTTATTAACTAAACAATGTTTTATATGACGGAGTAGGTACGTCTCTCTTGTTATCATCAGCCATATTTTAACTACTGTGGGCGTACTATGGGAAATGTTAGTTATTGCGCAATAGTAAAACCGTTTCCAGTTCAAATCGAATTATAATTTACGAACAAATTAATGACACTAGCGAATGACACACTGTAGATACACGACAACTATACAGAACGCGCCACAGTTTCTAAACGTGTTCACTGCTTAACCGCCACGGATCAACTCTGGTTTTACTCTGCTCGACCGATAGCGTTATGTTGTAGACTCTATCGAGCGCCACCTGGTGGCGCTGTCGTCCCGATTAATCAAAATCATTATCGAAGGGCTGCAGTAACGGGGGATACCCAACAACATCCTGAACGCATTGTTAAACCGGACTCGAAAGGCGCTGTACGATTTTTGCGTGTGGTTAGTCCATAGGCTGCATGTGTATAAAGTAGTGCAGTAGGCTCTAAAGAGAGTAATTTTAACTTTTGCTGGGCATCGCGTAAACCTACAGATCACCATATTCGCTCTGACCGACAGCATCTTTCGCTCCCGTTCAATATCTGCATCATCTTTCAAGTAGGGAGTAACTAAGTGGCCTAAGTACCTAAAAATATCTACTCTTTCTAAGGGTGTGCCTTTCAGCTGTATAGCTTGCATTTCAATAAATTTTCTCTGCACTCCCTGAATGACCATACACTGACTCTTTTTCACATTATACATAGTCTGTGAGCAGTTGCATAACCCTTACATATACTCATCAGCTCTCCGAGTCCGCACACCGAGGCACTCAGCAGCATCATATCGTCTACGTAGCTGATGTTATTGAAACAGACGCCATCTATATAACAACCAATACGTTTCTCGCTGAGTGCCTCGATCAGCCCATTAATGTACAAATTAAAAATGGAAGGAGAGCTCAAAACCGCCTGCCTCACTCCACATTTCAACCTATACGGGTCCAACAATGTGGGCACATTGTCGGACCCGCCCACTTGAAATGTTTCACCTGGTTCCCGTACCAGTACATAAAGATGGTAATAAGTTCATTCGGTATATATGAGCTGCTTTCATTTTATCCCACAGGATATCATAACAGACCAGGTCGAAGGCCTTGGAAAGGCCTTAAGGCCTTTAAGTTTGACATTAGTTTATTTTAAGTTTTAATAAACACAGACTTCCCGGAATTAATTTTCTAAATTATGGGGAAAGCCGCATCAAAACCCATTGTGTACTTTAAAAGGTTTAAGGAACTTCCCTGACCAAACGATCTTGAGCGTTCGGTCCTTCTCTGTTCCGTCGCTGAGTCTCGCTCTGTCCCGCTCTGTGCACACGCCCATTTCTCATAGAATTCTCAAAAATTGTGGAATTATTTTAATAAAAAAGACAAGTGAGCTTTTGAATAAAATAAAACGACAATTATTTAGATTTTTAAACGATCTATCCATTAGTGTAATCCTTAAATTATTAGAACGTCACCTTTAAGAAAAGAAGCATGCAATCAATAATTTTAGTCACTTTTTTATAAGGAGATTTTAAATGTATTTACAACACATAAAAACAAACAAGAACAAGCAATGTGATGATAGGATAACGAACATTAATAATGTGCTTTTAGATGTAGGTAGTTCATTACTCTTAATTAATGAGTTAATACCCGCATAATAACGCACTATCGCAAGGTTTTGCTCGGGGTAGCGCCTTAAGCGGTCAGACAGATACACAAAAAGCGATTTTGTTTTTCATTATGTTTGTACGTATCTCAATAGGCTTTATTTTTACGCCGACCTTTCCTCGTGTATTTTATTTTGCTGGCTATTTTTAAATCCGTACATGTATTCCTTTACATGCGTATTTTTACTGCCGTATATTTTTATCGGTATTAGCCTGGTTTCGGATTTTTTATATTGTATTAAAATGGGGTGTGTAAATAAACTTTTTATTGCTTTTACCCTTTTTGCAACGTCTGAATATTGGATGTTAAAATATTTATATTGGTTTTCTAGATTGTATCAAAGGTCACATGCAGGATACAAAATACACAAAAACGCTCGTAAAATAATCGTTTCTTATCGTATCATTTTTATATCCGATAGATTTTTTAATAATCGAAAAATATTATGAACAGTGTTAATTATTTCTACCTACACTAAAATTTTGTTATCGTATTACTTTAACTAGTGCCAGACGGTCGTCATATTCATAAAGTTGTCATTATTTATTTCACTCGTCTATTCGTCTTCTCATTCTCGTCTTCGTTCTTCTCGTCTTCACTTTGTATATAACTGGAATAACTGGTTCTTAATTAAAAGTTTCTGAAACGATGTTTACTCTCCCTTTGATCATAACCAACTAATTGGAACTAAGTTCCTTATCGCACGGTACGGACCTGGTGGATGGGGGCTAAAAAATCGTAAGAATTTTCCGTCACGAGTTTCCGTCACGACCCTTTCTTTATTTGTTTGTTTGGTTGAACGCGCTAATCTCAGGAACAACTAGTTGGAATTGAAAAAAAAAAAGTGTTAGATAGTTCATTTATCGAGGAAGGCTTTTGGCTATATAACACCACGCTACAACCAATATGAGCGGAGCATTAATGAAAAATGTTGCAAAAACTGGAAGAAAAAATTACTTTTGAGAGCTTCAATTATGCATAAATCATGTATGATGGAATTGTTCCCCTTTAAAAGTTCCAAAAAAAAAACCGTGACAGCATATATCTATCTTTTAAGGTTGATTCAATATAACCCTTTTTATGGTAACCTGGTAATCAAAATTGTTCTATGGATGTTCTAAATATACCACGAAAGGAACTTCCGTTCCAACCGAGTGTTCCACGACACACGATTTTTTTTTAAACTTAATTGCGTGATAAGAAAAGAACCTATTCTCAACTGTTTATAACGTCTAATAAACCCGTTTAATAACTAATCGTTTCGAAAGATAAAAGACTTGCCAAGAACATAACAATCAAAGTTAAAGAAAAAGAAAAAATATTCAAAAGAATAAAAAAAAAGTTTCCGAATTTATAAACGGATGACTTTAGAAAGGTTTCAAAGAAGGTAATTTACAAAGGTTTACAAACTTTTGTAAGTAAATAAGCATTGTCTGTGTCCTTATTAGAAATAAAATATCTTGAAGAAAATTATTTCCAGCAATTTCGGTACGAATAAATTGGTGGATTAATGAACTTACCAATTTCCTGTTGAAAAAAATACGGGATGGAATATTTTATTACAATTGATAATGTACGTGTTTAAAACTACACGCCCAGCGCCCCTACATTGCTTGTTGTATACACATTTCAAATATTTGCATAGAAATATTAGTGGAGGGGCGTATAGTTTTAAATAAGACGATCTCTTGTAGTAAACGCCCACTGGCATAAACAAATAATAATTATTTCAATATGCTTTACATTAAAATATTCTCTTTAAACAAAAAAGGAAGAAAGATAAATAGGTAGTTTTTTTCTGCACAAACACACACACACACACACATACAAAGTAGCCAAAAGCCTCGTATTCAAGAAATAAAAGTTATCCTATTTTGTCCCTTGGGTTCGAAAAGTTTAAGTTATTGCAGTTTTATTTGAACTACTAGTTCTTGCCCGGCACTAGGAAATTGTCTCCTGTATCGTTGGTGCGATCAAATAAAAACCCTACATGCACAAACATAATTATTTTCATTCTGGAAGCTATACTCGACAAATATGTGTTCCATCTGGGAACCTTCCACTCGTAATACAGAAGACATTGTTTAACCACCCAAAACAATCATGCTATTACAATGGCATAGCATAGTCAGCCTATAACGTACCTACTGCTGGGACACAGACCTGCTCAGTGAAAGGGAGTGGGCTAAATTGAATCCAGCATTGGGCCCAGTGTGGATTAGTGAATGTCACATGTCTTCGATGACCTAGCTAGATGGACAGATGACCTCAAAAAGGTGGCGGGACAGACTGGATGTGGAAAGCGGAGGACAGGGTGTTGTGACGCAACATGGGAGAGGCCCATGTCCAGCAGTGGACTGCGATAGGCGGAGTTGATTGATTGATTGACATGTGTTCGAATTTTTGGTTCTAGGACATGCCATGATTTCCTCACGATGTTTTCCTTTACCAATTTGAGAGCAGTAGCGATTAAATAAATTATATAAAGTACAGTGCCTGCCTGGGTTGGAGTGCACAAGAGAAAAGTTCATTTCCAAAGTCTTACATTTTCCTCTTGCTAAAGTAAGTTTCAAGATCAATTTTAAATACCTTGAACCCTATCAAAAGTTCAATGAACTGGAAACGTTGCGGTTTCCTAAACAAGTGCACATAGGAACGTTTTTATAACTAGCTAGAAAATTGTTTTTCTTTCATTTGGGATCACAAACTACTTTATGTGAAGCTCCGATATTATGAAGCAGTTTTTGTTTATATTTCATTACGTATGTATTCAACTTAGTGTGAAAGTTCTCGTTTGTAGAATATTTGCATAAAATCATAGAAAAGGCAATAGTTTTATGTATTTTCCCAGGGGTTTTTTTTTTGGGTGGGAAATCACCAAATAACTTCTTCCGCTCTGGGGTTAGTGTCAGACTTTTACTGAATAAAACCCACCCGTGTTCCTTCAGTTGCCGGTGCGTCAAGGCCACGGTAACTCTTTCGAAATATCCGCGACCCCGGCAGGCATCAGCCCTGTCAGACCCAGTGAATTATTGCTGACATCTCTTTGAGGCGCGCGTGACAGACAACGTACCGTCGACCCGGGCCTGGTCCTCACCGGATGGTGAGCTGCCCATTGCTCGCCGTCTTACCTTGCATTCCAGGGGTATTATGTTAAATGATGAATGATAAATGATGATAAATGATAAATGATGATAAATGATGATAAATGATAAATGATAAATGATTTTATTTCTGTAAGTAGGTTTGTACAAACACTTTTACACGTCAATCATATTTTTAAACTAGATGAGGTCGGCGTTTCCTATCTGACTACTCTGAGAAGAAAAGCCGAAACAAACTCAGAGGCCACAGTCTCTTTTAAAGTCCAGACATAATCTTGGTCAGATCATGTGAAGACCATGTAGATTGGTATCTGAAATGGTCTTTTGAGGAAAGAACCACACAGATTGAGTGGACCTGTCCAGTCTGTGCACGCATTTGTCAGTAATTGTGCAGCTCAACTCAGGAAGTCAGGACTTAAGGAGCTCAACGATTCGACGAACAATACCAAAGAAAGGACATTTGGGTAGGCCACCTAAATTACTCAATCTACCATATTGATGATGTTACCATGAGTATACATACATAGAAGAACGAGTATACATACTCGTACATAGTACGGTACAGTCGAACAAACCATGTATTTGGTGTACAAGCAGCTAACTTGCAACTACATTTAAACAATGTTGCGAGTAGTCAATTGTTTTACATCACTCTCTTAATTCTACCATAAGCTTCTAAAGATTTTAGGTACGCACCCGATAGAAATGAACACTGGCCAGTGCAGTGATAAAATTAATAGTTTTGCCTGTATACTATAGCTTGTTAAACTGTACATAATGTAAATAATCATTTGCACCCACGAAATAATACGAAAATGATCAGCCTATAATGTTCCCACTGTTCGAATACAAGACTCTCTCTCGGTGAGATGGAGTGGGTCGTAATCCACCACGCGGGCCCAGTGAGGATTGGTAGATATCACATTTCTTCGTTTTTATTGGTTCCAGGGCATGCCGGTTTCCTCACCATGTTTTCCTTCACCGTTTTGAGAGCAGTGGTGATGAAATAATTTACACAAAATAAAGTGCTTTTCTAGGTTCTTAAGTCGCGGCCTTTACCACTTAGCCGCCACTGCTCCTTCATAAATAATACGAACAATATCAAAGAATACCAAAAGTTTTTAAGACAACATTTGCACTTTTATAATACCAATTACCCACAACTGGAAGACTATTAACAAAAGCAAAGAAAGCCAATGCAAACAGTAATAAACATGATGCAATAAACAATACTAGATATAAGTAGGACAAAGAAAAAGTACTACAAATCTAAATACACAAACAGAGGCAACTTACAGAAGTAATTAAGGTTCCGCACTATGAAAACAAAACCGTAAACTGAGCAGGAAAACAACGACAAACAAAAGAAAATGGGTAATGAAAAATTCCCACCAGTTTATGTAAACACAGACATTGAAATCCATGAAGGTTCTCGCTTACAAAATCCTTTATTAACTCAAGTCGTGTTCAATCCTGGCCTGTCTTTAGAAGGCTTATTGAAGGAAGTTTATTAGTTTCCTGTGTAAACTGGTTGCTGTAATCTAAAATTAATTACTTTTGAAGGTTGATATTTCGACACGTAGTTCAAATGTTGAGAAAATCTAGCTAAGGGACTTAGATGCTTTCAATCATACGCTTAGGTTGGTAATCAGGATACTTTTGTTAGCGAAAAAAATAAACCTTTTTAGATTTCCAAACATAATATTTTATAAACATTTTTGCAAATAAACAAAAGGAAATCTACGCAAATTCAATTTAACAATTTGAGGTTTTCAGAAAATAAAAGCCCTGTCTGTTCTATTTATTTACGTGTATATTACAACAATTTTAAATTTTACCTATTACCATAATAATACAAAGGTTTTTGCAGAATTTTTAATAATACAGAAGATGAGAAAAATTTCAATACCGTTTTATTGAAGGTACCCCCCCCCCCCCCACCTCCTATATACCTGCATTATTATTTTTGTAATAGTCCTCCTTCGTTTACAACATATTCAACCTGTTTTAAGCTCTACTTGACCAGCAATTAATTTTGTCCTATAGTTTTTTTTTAAATTTAGAACTTTTGCGTTTGACATGCAAAATGTTCTTACAAGGAATGTTATTGCAGATTTTGTTTTAAAACTGAATTGGTAAACCATGATTGATAAGAGATTTATGCCAGAATTCCTCGAGTGAAATAATAATTATGTCGATTTATTACCGGTAATCAGTCGGATTATCCAATGAGGTTATTAGTTATTCCGTTGGGTACGTATTCTTTCTTATTCGTTCAAATTATCGAAAGCTCTTTCCGTCGATATTATATTTTATTTCTTTGTCATACGAACGTTCAGTGAAACGTACGCTTCTCTTCGAGTGCTTTATAGCAATAGGAATCATACCTTCAACAAAACGGTATTGTAAATTTTCTCATCTTCTGTATTATTAAAAATTCTGCTTGTATCACAGTCCTTATCCCCTATTGTTTGTCTTAGTTATTGACCGTGTTTATCAAACTCAATTTCGGTCTCACCCCCAGGGCTAAATGTCTAGCCAGTGAATCGTAACGAATTAACCTTTCCACCTACAACTAGACTAAACTATAACACCTGTTGATGCTATCTCGATGACGCACGACGATTGGTGGATATTCCGGATATTTATATTTTTTTATTCTAAACTATACTTTTGCAAATTTATTTATTTATAATATGTTTTTATCACGCGCTAGATTCGAAGTCTTTTTCTTCTTAATTTAAGACCGCACAATGACTACGGTTAAACTTAGCGCCGTCTCTCAAACAATTTTCCTAGAACTCATATATTTAACATGCGCGTCCTTAGAATACCGATTGCAATTGAACTCATTAGGATGGATAGCAAAAACAAGACTAAAATTATTAACGATTTTGTGCGTCTTAGTTTTTCTCGTGTAATTCCTTTTTTTATAGAAGAACAAAGTATCCCCTAACCCCATCTGCAATTCTTTCTGATTTTGCCTTGATTCTTTAAAATTTGATTGTCTTTTTTACTTGTTTTAAATTTGTAATTTCGGTATTTTTTTTTGTCAAAATTGTACTTATTTTCTTCTAATTTTGTCACACTTTGTCATATTTTTTTTTATATCAATTTGTTTCTTGTCACATTAAAGAACAAAAATACCTCTTCTCATACAAAGAAGGCAGGAGCATTGATCACCACGCTTGCAAGACAGATTGACGATTTAAAAGTTTTATTAACTATAAGCCCAGGTTTCCTCACGATGTTCTCCTTCACCGATGTTAGTGATGTCCAAGATAACGTTAGAAAATAGTCCCTTAAAATAAAACATTGAAGTAGGTTACCTAAATTGTCACCATTACACCAAGTAAGAATATCAAGTTTCAAGTGTTTGTCCTTAATTAGGTCAGCACTAAAGTTTGCGTTACCTCCATCAGGTGAAATCACCTGCCTTTTAATGTTGGATACGATTACCTTTAGGTCTTTAATCTTCACCACTGAAGAGCCAACGCCGTCGGTTCGCTTAAAAATGCTTTTGTGGCGCAATATAATAGAATCGCGCAGTGGCTTTAAACGGTCGCATAAATTGTCATTATGTTGTAGTTACATCGTCCTCGGCAGTTCAAATACATGGAGCGTCATGGGGGATTTACACCCTGTCCAACCCCGATGACCCCATAACCCTCCTCCAGGAGAGCAGTAGGGCCACCAGTACAGTACACAAAAACAGACCGCCATCGTTCCGACCTCGCCGCCGAGGTCCTACGCGACGCCCCCGACGTAATTGTCCCCCCCTCCCCCGACCCTTGCTCGACGACGCGCCAGCCCGCGCCGTAGCTGAGCCTGTAGTTTTAAATTCCCCAGTTAATAATAATATAATTTAGATCCAGCCTGTCTCATCTTGCTGCCCTCCCCTCAGTGACGCCCTAAGCCGAGGTTCGTACCCCACAGGGGGTGCCCTTAGCGTGCGGTCACCTAATTTTTAAGTATTTTTCGCCCCTGGCTGGAGGCTTTAAGTTAGTAGCTTAAGGCACCCACAGGTTTGCCCGGTTCAGTAGCCAGGACCTTAGTGGTCATAACTACGAGCTGCCCATTAGGAAAAAAAAAAAAGGGGGATTTACACTAGATTGATTTTCACCGTGCGGCTGGTCGCTCACCAAATCGCCTCACAAGCAAACAGGCGCGACACGACAGCACGACACAAAGGCGCCGCTCGTCGCGCGGCACGCGATGCCTTTGTGTTACGCTGTCGCGTCGCGCCAGTGTTCACGAGCCTTCATGCGGCGGGTGATCGCTTGTGATCGAGCATTTTCACGGTCAATTTTAGTCACCGCACGACAAAAGTCGAAATCTACTCTACTTTGGAACTTGCGATTTAAGTCACCTGCGGCGTAGCCAAATTGCCATTTAGACAGTTGATATTCGCCGTGCGGTGAAATTCGTGCAGCTATAGTCAGATGTGTAAAGCCCGCATAACAATAATACAGACTTAAAAACTCAAGTATTTTAACTTTGTAATGTGTTATTAACAAATATACTCGTATTAGAGGTAACAGTTAAAGTATTTTATTGCATAACTGGTTTCGTGCATGTCTTGAAAAACCGTAAGAGCAAAAATCAACTTAATTCTAATGACAAATCAAATCAGCACTTGTTTCTACAGATTCGAACTTTACTGCCAAAGGAAGTGTCGATGTCCCCAATTTTGAGGTAGCAAAAGTGCAGACAAATTTAAATTGGACGCCGAGATCACTTTTAAAAAAGACACCAAATTCCCCCATTTTCCGAGCGGCGGGTACTTGATACTTCTCCCTACAAAGCTTGAGAGAGGTTTATGTGACATCAGCACTAAGTGCTCAGGATCACTTAAAGTCACGTCCACGAGTAAGACCTATGCACACTTTGGCGTTAAAAAGATGCTTTCACACTTAAAACTGAATACATATTCTTGCAGGTCATATCAGTTAATTAAAAAAAGCACATAAAAACAAAAGTAAATATGACATCATCATACATCTGCCTAACCTTGCCTAATTATGTTGAGGTTAGCCTCCAGTCTAACCAGATACAGCAGAATACCAATATTTTATATAGGGCGACTGCCTATCTGACCTCCACAACCCAATAGGTGGGTAACACGATACTCCTTGGTAAGATTGGTTGTCAGACTTTCGGGCTTCTGACTACGTATAACGACTATTAAATATCTAGAAAAGGCAACCGAAACATAATGACTTAGCGTGTTTTCCGATACACGGAGGGAAATGCGCAAAGAATATTGAATAAACTAGCTTATGCCCGCGGCTTCACCCGCGTGGATGTCGGAAATTATCCCACTGGAACGTATTACCGGGAGAAAAAGTATTCTATATGTTAATCCAGGTTATAAACTATCTGTGTTCCAAATTTCATCCAAATCCGTTCAGTATTTTTTGCGTGAATGAGTAACAAACATCCATCCATCCATCCATCCTCACAAACTTTCACATTTATAATATTAGTAGGATTAACAAAACTATATGGGACGAACCTTTGAGAGACCTCAATATTTACCAATTTACTGAATTTATTACTGTTATATGGAATTTGGTGATTGCAGAGCCTGAAATGGTCTTGAGAATGCCCGAGATATTGTTTTAGGCCTTAGTACAGAATTATAGGTAATTCGGGGCATCAATAAAGGTGAATAAGGGATCACGTGGAAAGAACGGGCAGTAGCTCTTACCTTCCTAGTAATAATAATAAACTGTGTTCATTGATTCAAAACGTAGTGATTATGTCAATACTTTGAACATTCATTGTTTCACCCATAAGGTTTAGCAAGTTTTAACTGACAGAGTGCGACAGCATCGCTGGTTTAGTGGTACCAATTGCTTCTTCTAAACATCAGGTCTTGGCTTCAATTCCCAGGTCAGGCAAAGTATTATTGGGTTTTTCCATCGGAAATTTCTCAGTAGCAGCCCGGAGTCTGGATTTGTGCCCGGTTGATCGCAATATGCTCGCCCCCTATTACAAAGTTTAACATAACTGGTGAACTGTGGGTGTACTATTAGGTAAACCTCTGTCTAACTCTTCCGGAAAAACAGGCGAGGTGTTATGTTATTTTAAGTTCATATCCTACCCGCGTTAACAGATTTTTGTTTCACAAGAATCTTTTACTGCTACCATCAATGCTTTGTGGTTTACTTATGTTTGAAATCGTCGTTTGGTATAGTACGATTCAAACTTAATGGCGGCTCAGAACATGATGCAAGTCGCTGCGCAGTAACCAATTCACGTGTCACCGGGGGTGAGGGGTGAGGTTTTGCGCAGCGAGTAGCGCACCTCAGCCGCCATTAAGTTTGAATCGTACTTTACTGTTGAGCGTTTTAAGTTTAAAAATATTTACTTTATTTTTTTTGTAGCGAGTCTCAGACCAAATGAAAAAGGTAGATGGAACGCCGCGCTCTTATAGTGAAGCAGGGTAAAGGAAGCCAACTTTGAAATAGGAAGCCGATCGTGTTTGTGCGATGCGTGAAACCGAATGCGCTTGTCATCATAACCAGAGATCGGATATTCGGATGCATATTTACCTAAACTAAATTTTTAGCTATAAAATTATGGAAGCGGCTTCTTAAAATATATTTTTTGTATAAAAAAATCCCGGAATGCCAGGAATACCGGGAAAGCATAACTAGAATATCATAGAAGCGTCTACTAAAACATAAATAAATTAAAATAACACCCTGGAATTCGTGGATTGCATAACTATTCAGATGTATATTTTATTTAAAATTAATGATTAATTTCCGATGCAAACAAGTGTATGTAAGATGTAAGAGGAGGGGTGGTGTGTATTAATTAAAGTTAAGATTTTTTCGATACAAAACCGCATTCCATATTAGCCAACACCTCACCTTTAGGTGACTACGCATCCGAATATCCGATCTCTGATCTTAACACACACAAGGTCAAGCACACAACTCTGTACACGATGCTTCACATATTAATTGAACGCTATTTTTGGCGTCGCTCCGTCTACCTTTTTAATTGGTCTGCGTACCGAGTGTGTATGTTTGCTGTCACCTTTTTTTTTTTGGCTGGGAAATCATCAAATGACCTCTCCCGCTCTGGGCGGAGCGGGAGGGCGTGTCAGACTCTTACTGACTAAAACCCACCCGTGTTCCTTCAGTTGCCTGTGCGCCAGGGCCATGGTCACTCTTTCGAAATATACGTGACCCCGGCGGGCATCGACCCTATCGGACCCGTCAATTTTCGCTGACATCTCTTTGAGGCTGCCACCTAATACTGTAAACCTCTGCTCGCTAATATCATTATCTTACTGAAAGTATTATGTTTCTCACTAAATAAAAGCTTTGGTTTCTTAGAAGGGGTGACCGGTCACACAATAACGGATAAAAGAAGATTGAAGAGATTTCTTTAGAAATAAGCATCACCTTTGTACGTATTTTTCTGTTCCTTTGTTTCTGTCTGTGTTAAATAAATAAATCACAGCTGTCTAAATAAGTAAAGAGATTTTTTTTTGACACCCTGATGTCAAATACTGGTGAAAATTGCAGGTTTTCATGACTTCTGTTGTAGTATGACGGAACCACTTTCCTAGGAAAACCACAGCATAAGTAATTTATTTGCACATTTTGATTTGAGTAATAAAGATTCTTTAACCACAAATACTTCGGAAAAGTTCTTAGGAATGTTTTTCTCTAAAGTCAGCTAAGAATTAATGTTTTATTATTGTAATCCATCCATTTTATAAAGTGCCTCTTAAGAGAGAGATCTTTATGGGAAGTTGACTTTTCAGGAAACGAACCTTTTAAGGAAATTGATATTTTAGTAAGTGGCCATTATCGAAATGGGCCTTTTAGGCTTGAAAGGCTGTCATTACGTATCAATATCATTGTTTTCAAATGCTGCATCTCGTCAGACTGGAAGCCGTCCCGAGCACAGTTGGGCAAATGATAATGATGATCATCCTTCCTTTTCACAGCAACTAAGGTTTACACTAAGCTTTAAAAACCTACCCTTAAAAAGTTTTCAACGATCTGTCTTTCTGGTCTAGTGGTCACAAACGTGACAGCTGACCGTTAGATCTTAGGTTCGATCCTCGGGTTGAGCAAAGTGTTAAAATGGGGTTCTTTTATCAGAAATATTGCAGCTGATGGAAGGAGTCTTGATTGATCTTGAACTATCTTTTATGTAACAGGCAAAATATGAGTGTAGGTACTATTACAGTCTTAGCTCACCCCTTCGGGGATGGCGTGATATTATGTATTTACAGTCACCAAAAGTGATAAGAAAAGTAACCGGGGTCGTTGGATATAGTTGAAGTTTAGTAAGAAACCGAGTGTAAGTAGTAGAAAAAAAACAGTTAATTTATCAAATTAAACATTCAAAAACATCCATCGATTTCTTAATACACTTCAGACGACCCTGGTTACTTATCTATTTTGGTGACTTTACCACACAAAATGTCACCTCAAGTATGTCGAAAATAGTCCACAGCATTTGTGGTATACCGTATAACTCGCATGGGTTCCAAGCATGTTTGTAATAATTTAGTTCCGCGTCCCGACAAAAGACCGTAATGGGCCTGAGCTCTTAATACAAAGAGCATGAAATTACAGGGCTTCGTATGTAAGTACGTGTCGTGCGCTTGGTGACGCGTGAGGTTTCTCATTTATGAAGGGAAAAAGGTTGGTTGCCCCTGTGTTTTGAGGCAAAGATCACGGAATTACATAAGTTATGAAGAATATTTACTTACGAGTATATACTTTTACTATGTACACCAAAAAATTACAGATATACGTGTAGCAATTTTACATATATTTTAATTTTACGTTTCACTTTTTTTTTAATATTTCTAATTTTGTTGATAAATCAAGAAAATAAAATGAATGTAAAATGATAAATCGAAACCGTGACAGACACTAAAGCAAGGTAGAGGAATGTTTTTTCTATTTTTCCTCCCTAAATACCTAAACGTAGTCTTCGGTATTGCTACAGAAAAAAACGTTTTCTTTTTTTGCAATAAACAAAAACGTTGTAAGATTCTGGTGCAAAAAAGTTCACCTGGCCTAGATTTCAAAAACAAAACCAAAATTAAAATATTTTATTCCACGTAAAACAACATGGGCATTTATGAAACGTCAGAAGCTAGGTGCACGGTTCCTATCGAGAAGATCCGCCAAAAAACTCCACGGTTAGTCTTTTAAAAATAAGTGGCTTTTACAATGTTTTCAAATTACAGTGTTAATAGGTATGGGAGAACAGTGCAGGCCTGTCAACATGTAACAGGTACTTAACAAAATAGAAAAAGGTCTACAAATCTACATTTCAAATTACAATGTAAAGACTAAGGGGTTGTAAATTAAAGTGTGTAAAACATTTTTTTCCCTTTACACATACAGTAATCGCGCCGCCGCGCCGCCGTTCAAATTGATATGGGCAACCGCAACAACTAGTCAGATCCCAGGTGGCCCCCTAGAGGTCCAAAACAATAAGGTCCAGGTGATCCGCTCGAGGGCCATAACAATTAGGCCCTAGGTGGCCTGCTAGAGGGCCTTAACAATTAGGCCCCAGTTGGCCCACTAGAGGGCCATAACAATTAGGCCCCAGGTTGCCCGCTCGAGAGCCTTAACAATTAGGCCCCAGGTGGCCTGCTAGAGGGCCATAGCAATAGAAAATCAATTGTGTCATGAGACAATTGGTTTTCTATTGTTGTTATTGTTATTATTATTGTTACTCATTAAGCATAGCTAATGATAGCGATGCTTAGTGAGTAAAACACTTAACAATTTATTACTTATGCTCGGCGCTCCCTAGGAAGTAAGTCAGACCTCGAAAAATATTCTTAATACGACATGTATTTTTGTCACAAAACTCGCACTAACACGAAACGGAAGAAAATGCTTTTGTTTTCGTGTTACATAACAATATTGTTCCATAATGCTCGTGACTTGGTACGGATATTTCTGGCTTTTAGTGAATACAGATTATTTTTCATGGTCTAATCTGATTTATCTAGCTTCAACATTACACATACCTTTCACTTTTTTACGAAACACTGTTTAAACACCAAAATAGAAGTATAATGGTAATCTGTCTTGCCGAGGTATAATGCAGACAAACAATAAATCGCTAGCAGATTGTTTACAGGTAAAACCTGACTATGTTATGGCATTTCATTCTTTAACCCACGTGATCAACAGAAAAACATCTCGCAAAAATCAGAGGCATTTTACCGTCTGAACATTCGTTGGTGAAAGAAAATCTGTGGACGAATTTTGTTAGCTAATCTGTTATTTTTTTGGGAATTTTTGTTTTGACAAGTACACACTCAATCACAATCTGGATCATTTTGAGGGATATTGCCATTAGATTACTTTATATGTTCGAAATTTTTTAATGTTCTTGAACTGTCAAAATGAAAGCCAGTGCTGCTGTTAGTGCGTTAAAGCTCCTTCAAATAAGCGTGACTCGGGAGGCGAATCGCTGGCGACACAAAGGCACCGCGTGTTGCCTTTGTGTCGCGCGCGATTCTCGTTGCGTATCGCGCTTGTTTGAAGGAGCCTTTACGCAATTACCCCGCTGGCTTTCAGCTTTGTTAAAATTTTCTTGCGCTGTCAAATCGTGGCGTGAGTCGATCTTAATATTCACTGACATACATAATCATGTTTTTTTTTTTTGTTTTTTGTTTTTTCTAAACAATTTTTTTATCTTTATGTTCTTATTATTTTTAATTAATATTTTTTTTATCCCCTAGTGGGATTTAGAGATGTCCGTAGGTGTGTCCGTGGCATCACAGCGGGCCCTTTCAGAATACCAGCGGCGCCGCGCTGCGGTATTTTCTTTTTTAAATATCGCAGAATTATGCTGAGATAGGAGCCTTTTTGGCCTCGCACAGGTCTTTTATTTTATACTTGTTTATTATTGTTTTTAATGTTAATCTTGTTAGTTTTAAATGCTCGTTTTTAATTTTATTTTTACTGCTTGTATTTCCTGTGCGTGTCCCAAACAAAATATTTTTCTTTCTTTCTAAATAAATAAAAGTCGATGTATACCTAAAATTTAAAAAAATATTTAAACACCTATTAAGGTTATCCAGCTCTAAAATGAACTTAGTTTACTTTTCATAAAATTTTACACAGAGAATATACGCGAATCATGCCGCACTGAAGATGTAGTTAAGATTTCGTCACTCGCATTTCTAAAAGCCCTATCTCATTTTTTAACTGATTTAAGTTAGGAAAACTACATTTTTCTATTCGTGATTCTTAAAATCCTTCGTTTCTTTAAGTTACGACGGAAACGACGGTTAGTGAAAAATGTAGTTGTCTTATCTCAAATTATAATGTGAGGATTATGTGGGTCATTGGTTTTTTTCGCAGTTAATTTTGATCATGATCTGGCAGATTGAGTAATTTATGTGGCCTACCCAAATGTCCTTTCTTTGGTATTGTTCGTCGAATCGTTGAGCTCCTTAAGTCCTGACTTCCTGAGTTGAGCTGCACGATTACTGACAAATGCGTGCACTGACTGGACAGGTCCACTCAATCTGTGTGTTTCTTTCCTCAAAAGACCATTTCAGATACCAATCTACATGGTCTTCACATGATCTGACCAAGATTATGTCTGGACTTCAAAAGAGACTGTGACCTCTGAGTTTGTTTTGGCCTTTCTTCTCAGAGTAGTCAGATAGGAAACGCCGACCTCATCTAGTTTAAAAATATGATTGACGTGTAAAAGTGTTTGTACAAACCTACTTGCAGAAATAAAATCATTTATCATTTATCATTTAGCTAAAAATTGAGATAAGACTTTTAGTCATTCGAGCGACGATATAACAGTTAGGTATGCTATTTCGTCCCTAGCTTAAAAATGACGGACATTATGTAATGACATTATGTTGTATAGTTGATAGGGTATTATGTCCTTTGGGATTGCAACCGGTGTGTCGGGTAGCAAACTAAACACGAATAGAACCTGCCACAAACGTGCGGTGACTTTGACAAGAAAGGTACTTTGCCACAGTAGTCAATGCTAGCTAAACCAGAATCTGGCACTAAGTAATTAAGGCCCAATTGCTTGTTCATGAGTTATCCTAAATAACTCTGAGTTAACAGCTGCCTCAGGGTTAATCAAATAATTCATCTTGCGCCACCAAAACTTATAGGTTATCCTAGAGTTAAACTTTTAAATATTAGACCCACCGATGTGGGAGAGTCAAGTCGCCCAACTCTGGGTTAGTGTCAGTAATGTAAAAATAAATTGATGTTATGAGGCTGTTAACTTACTTTGTATTTTATATTGTTCGACGTTGTAATAAATGAAAATTCGGTAATATATCAGCAGGATATATAATTATGAACTCATCTAAAAATAAATACAAATTATAAAAATAAAACTACACATGTTTTTTTATTATCTAACGTTTTCATCAATCAATAAATTGGATGTAGTTTAGCAGAAAGGACTCAACCCATACTATGGTCAAAAATGAGTTATGTATGCCAAAGAGGTCCTAAAAGTTTGTTCTTTCACTCAGAAAAAAAGATCCGTGATACTACAAAGATAAGGTTGATTTTTTAATGATGCGAACCAACCCACATAAATACGGGTATTTTTCTACAAACCACTGTAATAACCCAAACTACCCAAGCAGTTTTTAATAAATTCAACTTGATAGAAGCATGTCTATATTTAATATAACAAAATTGTCTCCAACCAAAATATTCCAACTGTAACATCATTGCAGCAATACACACCTAAACTTAAAACCTCGATAACTCAAAAATTACTTTTTGTGGGTTGAGTCCTTTCTGCTAAACTACGTCCAATTAAGTCTCCATGGAAACCACGTACAATACGATTAAAATTAAATGTCATGTTATAAAATTCAAAGGCAAGAATATATTACGTACCGTTATGTAGTGTAAAAAAGATTGGTATACAATTTTCGTTCATTGTTCGTTCATTCATTTTTGGTCGGATTACATGTCAGGGCACAGACATTGCAATTCTATTTTATGTTTCGTCGATTGAACTGCAACGATTCCAACTCAAAAAACACAATTTCTGGTTAACTAACCAGCGGGGTAATTACGTAATACACTAACAGTAGGATGGGTTTCATTTTGACAGTTCAACAACATTCGTTGCGTTATTTACGTTGTTGAGCAGACAAATTTTTCGAATATATGAAGCAATGGATTAGCAACAGGCTTCAAAATGATTCAGATTGTGATAGATACTGTGTTACGTAATTAGGGTGCTGTTGTTACTTTTTAGAGACGCAACGCGTTTATTACGCTTTGCGCCACTAAAGTTAAATTTTTGAATTACTTTACTCCGAGTTTACAAACTCTACATTTATTCATTTAACCCGACTAAACGCACAAGAGGGCCTAAAAGTATTAGAGTTTACCCCTAAAAACGTTCACGTCACGGGTACGAAATATAACAAGGATTTGCGCGAGAAGGAAGCTGAAAGTCTACCCGCTAACCGCACATTCCTTAGCCCCGCTTCACCATGCATTATTGATAAGCCAGGACTCGAGGTCGAGGAGTAACTTTGGGGGCTTTTAAGTGGTTCTATAGTTATTTAAGGACGAGAAAATTCTTACAGAAGGAACTTTCTACCAAAGGGTCTTCGGAAAAATCTAGAATTTCTTAGTCAACTTCCAATCAATCTGCCTAGCCATCTCCCTACTATGTTAAGGTCAGCTTCCAGTCTAACCATATGTAGCTGAATATCAGTAAGTTAAATGTATCCCTATGTGATCTGAAATTAAATGATAAGTGTGGAGCAAGTAAGTGAGTTCGTATATTTGGGGAGTCTATTTACAAGGGTTGGAAAGATTGATGGAGATGTGGAAAGAAGAGTAAGTGCGGGAAATAAAGTGAATGGTGCTACACATGCAATTGTAACCAACCAGTTGATGTCCAAAAAAGCACGACTGGCTGTTCAGAATGGTGTGCTGGTGCCTACGCTTATGTATGGAAGTGAGTGTTGGGTGTGGCAAAAGAAGCATGAAAGTAGAATAAATGCTGTGGAAATGCGTTCCTTGCGAAGCATGTGTGGTGTGACTATGAATGATAGACTGAAGAATGATGTGATAAGGCAACGGTGCGGTTTAAAGGAAGATGTAGTGACAAAAATTGAAAAGAGTATGGCTAAGATGGTTTGGCCATGATGAGAGGATGAATGAAGGGCGATTAACAAAAAGTATTTACATGGCATATGTGAGTGGAAACGCCGGGAGCGGACGCCCTAGGAAGACATATAGTGACCTTATTGGTGATGTTCTTCAGAAAGGTCAGGTGCGTAGTACTCACAACCGGCGTACGTGTATGACCAGATGTATGAACGTAAACGAGGCAAAAGGAGTATGTATGGATCGTAGCAGGTGGCGTTCTGTAGTTTCTGCCTACCCCCATGGGAAGAAGGCGTGAGTTTATGTATGTATGTATGAAGCGACTGCCTAACTAACCTCCACAACCCAGTTACTGGGTAACACGATACCTCTTGGTAGGACTGGTTGTCAGACTATTGGGATTCTGACTACCCGTAACGACTGTCTAAGATCTACTAATGATAGCCGGGACCAACGGCTTAACGTGCTTTCCGAGGTACGGATGGGTCTTGGTACGTAATGGATGGTCACCCAACCACCACCCGACCGCGGTAAGCGTAACTTAACCTTCTTGACTCTAGCCTAGGTCAGGGATGACAGAGACAAAGTCGACGATGGAGTAAGCTTACTAAGAAGAAGCCTGTTCACTCTCACTTTGAAGAGATTTGGGTTGTATGCGGTCGGAAACACAGACGCAGGTAGAGAGTTCTATTCTTTTGCTGTGCGCATTATAAAGGACATTTGAAATTTAACCTTCGATTGACCTGTGCGGCTTTTATTATTTAGCCACGAGCCTGTCAGTCAATTTTCAATACTATATCTATACTATTATTACATACATATAGAGGTCAAATTGGTTTGGTTTGTATGTAGGGGGTAATCTCTGGACCTGCCGGTCAGATTTGAAAATTTATTTCTTCATTTGATAGCCCAATTCTTGAGGAAGGCTATTTAATAGCACGCTTTGACACGTATGACCCGAGCAAAAAGATAAAAAGTCATAAAGAACGCTTAGCGGAAACGAAGTGATAGCGCGGGCAGGTGATGCGATGCGACGGGGTGGGTCGGGGGAACAAGAAGTTTCACGCGGACGGAGTCGCGGACGGAAGCTAGTCATAAATAAATTCCGACCTATGCATCCTCTAATATGGGTAACAAAAACATCCCGCGGGGTTTCAAACAATTTTGTCAACTCTTGAAGAAGTTACTAACCGTTCCTTGACGCTCATTTAAAAAGTAATAATATGTTTAGTAGTAATAAATATGTTTCACAATGTTGCTTGTATGCCGTCGCCGCAAAATTCTGAGGGTTGTCAACATTTTGCTCAGTTTTCTCCATATCAATTTTTGGAACGAAGTTCCTTATCCCACGTTATTCCACATCATTGTATTTTTTTTTATATTGTATTTTTGAATGAATTTAAAATTTTGCTATTGTATTTTCGGTTTAATTATTTAACAGTGTATTTTTTTGTTTTGTTTGTATAATGCAACCAATTTTGTACGCCATAAGTGGCTAAACATGTAGCCACCTATTAATATACCTATTAATTATAAGACCTTCATACTGTAATCATGTTTTACAAAATAAATATTATCTTATCTTATACTCTTCCAACTTGGCACATGACAGCTAAACCAACAAAAGTGTAGTATTTTGACGGACACAACACTTTTATTACATAACAAAAGTGTTGCAAGGACACAAAGCGAAAGGAACTTTGTTCCAACCGGGTGTTTTTTCATTGTTGAGTAACAAAAATAATAATTTTACAAATAACACCTACCGTATTTTATCTTTCAAAGAGTTGCTATAATACTCAGTTATGTATCATTAAAGAGTTTCCCACCTTAATTCAGTATTTTTACTCGCTTCCCAAGAGTACCCATAAAATTCATTTTTTAATAAAAACTTTTTTTACAGCCGCTATAATACCTCAACTCTTTTAGTCAGCTATGCGTTTCAGGCTTATATTACTTTTTATAAATAGGTAGTTTGCTTCAGAGTTTAAATTTGAGTTTTCAGGATGGGAGCATTCAAGTATGGTCATGGCGCCGCGCCGTTGGAAAAACAAAGTTATACCGGTGATGTTCCAAATATCTCATTTTTCGTTCGAGCTAACGCAAAACTTGTTTTTGGACAATTTCAGGAACTAAAATTCGCATCGTTGACGGTTTAAAAGTTATACGTGTATTTTGATTTAATTAAGACCATCATTTGTGGAAAATTGGGATAGACTCTTGCTCACAATTAAAATAATATAATGTGAGTACCTAAACATTTTTACTTTTTCTTATATTCCCGGAAGTGTGAGGTAGAGTTGCAATGGTAAAGCTCACTCATACTCTATGGAAAAGAGAGGATCACCCGACCAGACGGGTGTTGTGTCTGGTGGGCAACTGCCCAACGGTTGATGTCAAGACGTTATATACATGCTAGTCGCGCGGTAAACTCTGCTTGTGCGATCCAGGATTTGAGTGACGTCAGTATGACGGGTAGCTCGCATGTGGCGATGTTGATACCGCTACAGTACAGTCACATTTCGCCAGCTATGTCTAAATCCCATGTAATAAGGGTCGAGCCGATTACCATCAACCAGCCACAAAACCAAATTACGGGTTGCTACTGAGAAATTGCAGATGGAAAAACCAATCAAATCAAATCAAAATATTTTATTTCACATAAACCAACATGGGCACTTATGAAACGTCAGAAGCTAAGTGCACGGTTCCAATACGGTTACGGTACGGTGCACGGTTTTCTATAGAGAAGAGCCAGCAAGAAACTCCACGGTTACACTTAAAAAAAAAGGGGCTTTTACAATGTTTCAAATTACAGTGTTGAATGATATGGGAGGACAGTGTAGGCCTGTCAACAAGTAACAGGTACTCAACTAAATATAAAAAGGTCTACAAATCTACAGTCTACAAGTTAGGTCTACAACGTTCTCACATTCACAAATATAGAAGAATCTGTATAAAAATAAAAGCCTATTTAAACCAAATGACAATATCACCATACGTGCCAACAAGTCTTTCATAAATCAGTATAATGACCAATAGGTACCAATACGTAAGGATCTTTGCACAAAAACAACCTAACCAAAACAAATGTCGAAACATCTGTCTCACTTCCATGTAATCCCCTTACTTTTTCATTTAACCGGTTAGGTAGGCCTCCACATCTTTCCAACATCACTCTTAAGGCCCAGATACTTAGGAAATAGGTCAATCGACCCTCACTTGAAGTGCAGGCGGTCAACGATTCTAACTGAAGAAAAGAGTGAAATAAAGCATTCTTTTGTTAATATTGTGTTGGTCCATAGTCATGTTGTTAAAGGAAAAAGGTAGGAAAATATTTTATGTGTATGAAAATACAATGTGGAGTAAAAAATACCACAAAAAATAAAAACACTAACAACACTAGTGCGTAGAAAACACAAAAAAAAAAAAAAAAAAACTTATGTGGCAGTGATGGGTCGACTATGGGTTTTGCCGATCTTTGAATACCTACAGTGACTAAACTATTGGATTATACAGGTGGTACATATTTGCGCGAACTGACACCATGAATTCAGCAAGTGATTCTAGAACCCCTATCGTAGGAATTAAAAGCAGGTTATTAAAAAAAAAAACCAGCTGTTTCATAGGAAATTGCAAAATGCAACAGCAATATTGTTTTTTAAAAAACCGGTTGGTAGATGTCACAGGTCGTTAATATGTTTGGTTAAGGAAGCTGCTGGTTTTCTCTATAATCTTTAAACGATTTTATTGCAGTGATTAAAGAAAGAAAGAAAGAATAACATTTATTTGGTAACAGTTCAGAAAACACAAAAAAAAATGCTTAAAAAATAGTCTGAAACAAATGAAACATATTACACCAAGTAAAGAGAGTACGACTCGCAAGGGTTAAAATACACGGACTGCATTATACTGCAAGCCAGCTGCAATATTGCTGTTTGGATGCAGATTTTGTGCAGTTGACAAAACTGCATAAAACATAAACTTTATTTCAAATAAACCAATTACAGGCACTTTTGAATTGTCAAGGGGTCGGTCAGTCAGAAAGATGAAGCTTGTTGCCCATTCCAAAGCGTAGTAAGTGCCTATGGAGAAGAAACGGGCAAGAAACTCCACGGACACTCTTTGAAATCAGAATATGGTTACAAAATATTGGTTACATCATTCATGTTGAAATTATGCATGTGAGAACGATGCAGAACGTTGAAAGCGTCCGTAATGAAAAATACAAAAACAATTCAAATAATAAACTTAATTAAAATCAGCTAAGAGATGACCAGTCCCTACTGACATGAACATGACGCATGGATTGGCTGCCTTAGCTACGACTGCAAGTGGACAGTCAGTTGAGAGTTTATATACAGTTATGTCACCTGTAATAGAATTGCATCGAAACTGCAAATTTGCAGCTGGCGTGCAGTTGAAATGTAGTCGTCTGTATAGACATAAGTCGTGCTAATTCCCACAGGAGCAGATAATTATCATGCTCTTAAACATCGGTGAAAGGCCAGCACAGTGGCTAAGTGCTAACGGTCGCAATCCCCAGTTACACTCTGAAAATCTTCCAAAATTAAAGTTATTTTTCACGTCTTTTAGTGTTTTTTTTTGGGAGTCGGTTGTTTTTTTTGTAAAAATGTTTTTATTTTTCACTTATTAGTTGCGGTACCTACCCCACACAAACTCGTATACCAATACTTGGTATGTAAATAACAGTGACAGGAAATTATAAACACATCATCAATATAAACTAAATGGAAAAAAATATGCAATATTAAAAATAACACAAAAAGTACTGGTCAGACCTTGATCAAATTTAAATGGGACCACATGTGAAGCACCAGCTTTCAAATAAAAAAATAATCATCCCAATCGGTTCACCCAGAAAAAAGTTTTGAACTAATAAACATAAAAAAAAACATGCAGACGAATTGAGAACCTCCTCCTTTTTTTGAAATCGGTTAAAAAGATATCAGAAATACCTACAAAAAGACGTGTGGTACTCGGGGACTGCCGCGGTAAAGCTATTGCATAGCATTTTGTATAAGAATAACAAATAAGAATTTAAATTTTTTAAATCTAAAATAAATTTAAAATGGGGCGCTTTACCCTAACCTTATCGGGGCCAAAAGATAGGCCCTTTACTGCCGATTACAAAGACCCCAAACTCGATACCTCTACGACCTCCGGTTCAAAAGTTAAGACCCGGGGGGGGTGAAGTAGCCCTGGACGGGTGGAGGGGTTGGTCAAAAGGGGTGACGCGGGGGGGTCCCGGGATCATATATAAGTGGGATTGATTTAAATATAAATAAATATAATACAACTTAATATTGGGGTCGAAAAAGAGGGGGTCAAAAAAGGGGGGGTCAAAGGGGCTTGTCTGTATGTATGTACTATTTGAGAGGGCGGGTATAGGGGGGGGGGGGGGGAATTGGTCAGAATTTTGATATTCCCAGCCATTTCCGAGATATTGGGATATTGAGTTTTAAGATAGTGGTGATTATAATAAATGTATGGTGTCCGACAGGTAAATGATAAATGGTACGAAAGTAAATGGAAATAAATATTAATTCAAGTTACACTTTTTGATAAATACCTATACACCTATATACTTTCTCATAAACAGCTGCTTATGTATTCGTCCGATTTCGGAGCAGCTCGTCTCGATTCGTGCGAGCTTTGTAGAGTCGTACAATACGTCTAGTTGCACGCACACAAACACCGTGTCAAAGACTGCCGAAAAGAAACGACGCTAGACAATGCACGGCCTTCAAGCCACACCTCCGTGCCCGTCGGAGTGGGGAGCGTGAGGTTTTTTTTCGTTACGGAATTTCTGGATTCGGTCCCCGCGCTCAAGGCCCGCGATAGAAGCTATGCAATAGCTTAAAAATGTATTTTCTGTGTTAAAGCGTTCATGTGTGTGAGATTCGCGTTGGTAAGTGTACGAAATGGCAGCAAATTAAAATGGAACGAGAAAATCCTTTAACGGGAAAACAGTTCTTATTCCCAGTCGACAGCAATCTAAATTTGAGTCAGTCTAGAACTTAGCAGTGAGGTCTGTATTGTCAGTAGGGTCCATATCTTCCTTTTCCACTGAAAATCAGCGCTGTGCTGTGGGTCCCCCATAGCACAGCATCATGCTGAGTGGAAGCCTTCTTGTCACAGTCATGACGTGCAGCTATCGACTATTTCTGTTTTGTGCTCGTGATTATAGATCTATTTTGTTTGTTTTTATTTTACATTGTTACCAGAGCTAATTATCATTTTTGTATTCACGTGTTTCTGTGACAAATAAACCTGTTTTTCTTTTTTTCTTTTAACATGCCAGTGTCAGGGATCTCTAGACATTATGATTAGAACGATTTACTCTGACGTTCAAATAACTTGTAACATTTGCAACGATTATACTTACGATTATCGTGAATAACTCAGAATCTTTCTAACTACGTAAAATCAGGGTTTTCAGGTGAAATCTGTAACTATTGTTATATGTTGCATAAAACAATAGTTTGGGCACTATTCCTGTTGACCACGGTGCGGGTGGATTTTTGCTGCCCTATGATTCTTTTCCCTTCTTTTTTATATACAATGTACATGGGTATTTAAATAATTTGTTTGAAAATAAAAAGACCTGTTATAATAAAATGCAAACTAGAACACTCCCTCACTACTCATTAACCCCCCCCCCCCCTCCTCCCCCCTCCCACCCCTCCCCACTCTAGAATACTCATAAATCTATTTCTCGCTCCATAGATTGTCGCAATTCTCATTTTCTTAGCTGTCAAGGACAGTGTTTTGAACTTGTCTAAGTCATCATTTGCCTAATCCTGTCCCTACTATGTTGGAGTCAACTTCCAGTCTAACCAGATGCATCTTCATACCAGTATTCTACATTTAGCAACTGACAACTTGTCTAAATAAAATAAAAAAATCTACGTTGGCGTTGACAAAACTCTTTCCACGATTGGAAGTCGACCTCAAATCCGTTACCAAACACTTTTCTCTATCCTCGGATGACCAAAAGAGTAACTTATACAACAGAACGTAAGTACTATCGTTACTAACAGGCCCCCCAAACTGGGTCAGTGGACCCTCCAAATGAGAGCCTACCCGTTACAAGTCCTATTTAGACCACTTAATTCGAAAAATTTGGTGTGTTCAGAATATTTTTTGAAGTGTGAAGGGAAAATATTCGGTGTTTGAGAAATGTGTGTTTGGCTGTTAATATTTTTATTTGGAATTTGAATTTTAGGTCTTAGAGTATAGGATTTTTATCCAGTGCGCAAACTGTGGCGATGAATTCAGCATACGATTGTAGAACCCATAGCGTAGAAATTTTTGGTCGGTTATAAAAAAAATAAAAATTGGAAAATCCAAAAGTGCACGACTCATAATGCTCATTTAATTATGAAATATAAAAAAAAAAAAACTTAAGTCGTTCAAAATTAATTGCCGAAAAAACAGCTGTAGTAGGAAGAAGGTACTGCACAAGCGCCCCTGGTGGAATAAATGTACATAATATCTATAGATATATCACCATCCATATGTTAATTTTCTATGGATATAAATAGATGTACAGTCTTGTAGTTTTCGTTTTTTATTAATTGTAATTAAACGACACTGAATTAATTAGCCATTCGCATTCAGTGACCTACAATCGTCGATAAGAATTTAAAAAAAAAAATTAACTCAAATAATGGATTTTTTCACAAGTTACAGTGTTTCCGGGTTTCACACATGACGGACAGGATTTTTTTTTGACCTATTCTGGTGTTTTTTTCCAATTCTATTGCAGTAAATCAATTTTTAAAAAGTATGAAATTAATCTCCATTAAATTATCTCGACATAGTATGCAAAATATCTTGATTCCGTGAACTAACAAGGCTATAATAATAAAAATAGCCGCCAAACAGAGGCGAAAAATTTTTTTCGATCGTAAAGCACTCTGATGCTTCGCATCATGAGTCGTGCAAAAAAATGGTTTTGTATTTTCGTTGTTGGCCACCGACTTCCGAAATTAAAGTTATTTTTCACGCTTTTTAGTGTTTTTTTTTGGAAGTCAGTTGTTTTTTTTTTTTAAGTTTTTATTTTTCACTTTTTAGTTGCGGTACCTACCCCACACAAATTCGTATACCACTACTTGGTATGTAAATAACAGTGACAGGAAATTATTAACACATCATCAATATAAACTAAGTGGAAAAAAATACGCAGTATTAAGGATAACTCAAAAACTGCTAAGCAAAACTTAATCAAATTTATATGGGACTACATGTGAAGTACCAGCTATAAAATAAAAAAGAATCATCCAAATGGATTCACCCAGAAAAAAGTTCTGAGCTAACACACACAAAAAAAAAACATACAGGTGAATTGACAACCTCCTCCTTTTTTTGAAATGGGATAAAAAAAAAAACATACTTTTTGACCGCGGAGGTAGGTATTGCACGACTCTATGAAACAGCTGTTTTTTTTTCATAACTGACAAAAAATTTCTATGCTAGGTGGTCTAGAATCATACGCTGAATTCATGGCCACAGTTTGTGCACTGAATAAAAAATCATCCTGTAAATCATCGTCATCATCCTTCTGACGTTATACCAATTTATTTGTCATGTCCATCCTTCCATACTCTCTCTATTAGACGTCATCAACTCATCACAGTTAATGTTGTCACCCCCATTTTATCCATATCATCCTACACATAGCCTATCCATCATTTCTTCCAATAATTAAGGGGACTACATGACCTAAACGCAAATTTATAATGCCTAAAAATATATGATCCACTGCAGTAACCTAAATCAGAAAAATATATGATATTCTTCTGGATATATGCTAGTTAGATAGTGTTTTGAAAACATAACACAATTAACTTGATATGATAGAAAAAAAATCACGAAGATACCTCAATTTTTTTTTTTAACGGTTAGAAACCATACTTAAATACATACAAAATTTTCAGATTTTTTGTCAGATTAGTCTACAAGTAACATACTAACGTAATATTGTTTTATTTTTTTAGTCCAATGAATAGATTTTTTGTAAATCCATAATTGCTTCATATTTTGCAATAAATTACCAGCGTTGCGTCATCGCGCGTCGCTTTCTTTTCTATGCAATCCAACAGTGACCGCGCTTTAGCTCTTGTAAGCCTCTTAATATTACAGCCATCCACATTCATACTAGAAACTTTAAAGTGCGTGCAAAGTACCTATTGATGAATATGAACAACTTTGAATTCATCAATATCTGTCATCCTTTGAATCGAAAGATGACCACTGCTGGCCACATAGGCCTTCCAGAAGCATCGTCACATCGACCGGTTCTGTGTTTCTAGCGTCCAGTGGAATCCAGCGGTTTTCACAAGTTCATCGGTCCACCTTGTGGGAAACCTTCCAACACTACGTCTTCAATATCTGTGTGTGTATTCAATTCAATTGAACAGGAATGTTTGTTTTCATTTACATTCATTGTAAAAGCTCCTTTATTTTAAAAGAGTAACCGTGGAGTTTCTTGCCGGCTCTTCTCCATAGGAAACAACCAATTGGAACCGTGCATCTCGCTTCTGACGTTTTTTATGTGCCCATATAGGTTTATGTGAAATAAAATATTTTGATTTTGATTTTGACATGAGCTACCAAATCCGTAGATATTTGTATAATCCTTAGGAAGTTAATCTGAGGATTACTTTTATGACTGTGTGTGTACAACATCAGATAAATTGTGTTATTTTTTTGTTGGTTTCTAGAAATAGCTTTTACTTTAAATCCGATAACCAGTGATGGAGTTATAGTCATTTCTGCGTATTACAAAAAGTATCTTATATTTTAGCATGTCTGAAAACTAAATATGTGCCACATTGATCTGGTTATCAAAAGTATGACTGCTGATTGTTGAACATAATAATATGGTTTTAGGTTCGATCTCTAGGTAGGGCCAGGTATTGAAATCCAACATATTTTATTTCACATAAACCTACATGGGCATTTATGAAACGTTAGAAACTTGGTGCACGGTTCCAATTGGTCGTTTCCTATGAAGAAGAGCCGGCAAGAAACTCCACGGTAACTCTTTTAAAAATGAAGGCTTTTACAATGTTTTTAAATTACACTGTTATAAGAGTGTTACACTATTGTTGTGATAGGTACTTAACAAAATAGAAAATAGTCAACAAATAGAAGAATCTATGAGCCTACACATATTAGGTATACATATTATTAGATTTTATCAGTAGCTGCTAAGAATCTGTCTTGCGGGGTAATTGCGTTACATACTAACAGTAGGAATAGCTTTCATTTTGACAGTTCAACAACATTCATTGCGTTATTTACGTTGCTGAGCAGACAAATTTTTCGAGCAATAGGTTTTAAAATAACTCAGATTGTGATTCATAGTATGTTACGCAAATGGGTGCTGATCCCGATTTGTAGCAATAGGCTCGCTCCTACTACATGGGACTTAACCATAACTTGACTAAATGGAGTTACTAAAACACCTGTGCCTACCCCTCTGTTAAATTAAGGCATGCTGTTATTATGTTAAAAATATACTTCTAAATTATTTATTTCGTCCATGCCAAATATTGCAAGTATTGTTGCTAATGGTATAGATGGTTATCAATTCTTGAATGGAAGTGTCACTCATATCCCGTATCTTATCGGACATCGCAATATCGATACCAAATAATTTACATGATGAAACATATTACGTATTTAAGATAAAATATTGGTGTTAGAATATTAACAATCCAAAATGACCTGACATATTCCATGCAAAAAAATTGCCTTCATGATGAAGAAAATCGCTTTACCCAATTGTGAGGAATGTGGAGTTGTCGAAGACCTACAACATTTATTGATGGAATGTGTCCAATTTGAGTCCAGTAGAAATAATTTTGTAAGGTCCCTGAATTTAAACAGAACTGATGTAGGCATGTTCCATACAATTTTATCCCAACCAAATGGTGACGATGCGAAGGGTTTGTTTAAATTCATGGCCCATGTCTTGTGAAAGCTAAATTGTTTAGGATACGATGGGACTGACATACGCTATGAGTAAAAGTCCCTATAAATAAATAAAGAAAAAAAAAAAAACCTTTCTGTTTAAATTATTGTATTTTTTTGCAGCCTGTGGCGCATGGGTTAATCTACGCTTATCGCGGTTGGTCCGAGGATGAGTGATCATCTTTACATAGCAAGACCCCTTCGTGCCTCGGTAAGCACATTAAGCCGCTGACTACCTGCATTACTGTCTCTCCTTCTCCCTTGAATCCATCCAAAGGTTGTCTGTAAAAGATAGCTTTTAGCGATAAGACCACCCATCGTGTCACCATGTGTAAAATTTCTACATTTATATCTGTAATTTTTATGGTGTACATAATAAAGAATATTCTATTCTATTCTATTCTAAGCCCTTGGTCCCGGCTGTCATTCATGAATCTTTGACAGTAGTTACGGGTCGTCTAATGCCCGAAAATCTGACAACCAGTCTTACCAAGCGGTATCGTTATTACCCAGTAACTGGATTGTGGAGGTAAGATAGGCAGTCGCTCCATGTAAAATAGGTACTGAAAAGGCATGGTTGATGATAATGTTTTCTTTTGCTATTTAGTATCTTAAGCCAACTCCCTCCCGCATACAGGATCCGAAACCAAGGTTTCCTCAAAAAGTATTCTTTCAAATTGGGCAGGTAGGTTTAGGCAGTAAATTTATAATCGAACTACCTACAAATAGGGCAGGTAGGTAAAGGGCAGTAAATTTATAATTGAACTACCCACATCATAAAATATTTCACATCAAAGTTGGTACCTTTACATACCAAATGTATACCACACAGCAATGTTTTAACAAAGGTCATCTAAAGTCACTACGTTACTTGTCAAGTTTAAGGTAAATACACAAAAGGTTAGGATCCACTATCCCCAACACAAATATTTAACTCGTACTTCCACATATTGATTTAAAAGGGCACACACACACACACTTACAAATTCAAGAACAGGGTGAAAATATAACATTACGCAATCATTATTGTTCCAATAACCACACGTTTAAAATTTCCCTGACCTATCAGTCAAAGGAAATTGATCATTAGTGTGACCTACATAAGTTTCTGTTCTACGTCACAGGCGACACATGCATCCTGTCACTTCGGCCTTTTTATTTTCTATTATCGTAAATAAAGGTTAGTATCGACGATCTTAATGGTTTGGAATGGTCAATGGAAAATGTATACCTTTATTATGGGAAGCGTCGATGTTTTTGTAATAAAACTAGCGATCCACTCCTGTTTCACACTTTTTTTGTAATATAACTACGACCCGCCCCTGCTTCGCTCGGTTTTTTGTAATGTAACAAGCGACCCGCCCCTGTATCACACGGTTTTTGTAATGTAACTAGCGACCCTGCTTCGCAAGGTTTTTGGTAATGTAATTAGCGACCGGCCCCTGTATCACACGATTTTTTGAAATGTTACTAGCGACCCGCCTGTGGTTCGCACGATTTTTTGTAATGTAACTAGCGACTCGCCCCTGCTTGGCACGGTTCTTACGACTTGAAAAAACATAGAATAGAATACTTTTTATACGTATTACGGATATAAATCTAGAAATTTTACGTAGGGTACAGAGTTTTTTTTTATGTAAGTTTAATATAAATATAATACATTTATATTAAACTTACATAAAAAAAATCTCGGTATTGTACAGTCGCCAGCAGGTCAAGCTATACGAAACTGTCAAATTTCTCCAAACGATTTTAGACTTTAAAAGTTTGATGGTTAAGTTCAAAATGGAATGAGAAAATCTGACAGTTTGTGGTAACTTGACGTGCTGCCGACTGTACCCTACGTAAAATTTCTACACATCTTCTTTTGGTGTCGAAGTCGGTGGCCAAAACCAAAAATACAAAACCAAAGACACCGACTTCCGAAATTAAAGTTATTTTTCACGTTTTTTATTGTTTTTTTTTGGAATTCGGTTGTTTTTTGTTTAACAATAATCACAGTTTTACGGTAAATAAGTAGGTACAGTTTTTGCTCATAACATAACATACCATGACGCCTGTAATTCCCAGAGAGTTAGGCAGAGGTGTTCCTATAGTACACCCACATATCGCCAGTTATATTTAAGTTTTAGTTATGTTTACGTTACAATTGTAACGTAAACGGATTTTCTATTCAATTCGTTTTGAATGAAAATGGTTTAAAAATTACTTATAGTCAATTCTAGTTCATAATGTAGCGTAAGATCTGCATAGAACTTTATAAAGAGCTCAAAATTATAAATTGACCTCGTTTAAAATTAAATGAAACCTACACTTCACCTCCACCCATTATTCACGGGACTTAAATATAACTGGTTTATGGTTTAAAAATTACTTATAGTCAATTCTAGTTCATAATGTAGCGTAAGATCTGCATAGAACTTTATAAAGAGCTCAAAATTATAAATTGACCTCGTTTAAAATTAAATGAAACCTACTCTTCACCTCCACCCATTATAGGATGCATGATATTTTTGTTATTTACGTCAAAGCAATTTGTTAGTATACCTAGTCCTAAATAAATGTTTAGAAAACCGTGTTCTTAAATCCATTTCATATTCCAGACTCTGGTGTCCTTTACCCCTTTTCAAAGTAAATTCAATTTCAACTGAGAATGTTTTCTTTACAAAAAAAACCGGACAAGTGCGACTTGAACTCGTATAGAAAGGGTTCTATACGATAAATATGTTACCCACAAAAAATATTTCATGTAAAGTAGGTTGCCAAGAGCTACATAACGCTTTCACTGTTAAAAAGTTATCAGATCTAATTAAGAGCCAAGGCCCTAGCTCTAGAAGACTTAACTCTATAAACCTTACATCTTGGTCAAAATGTACCGCTTGGCCATTTCGCGGTCGTCGCACAGACACTCCTATGGGCTTATGATAAGAAATTAAGTCACTGGTCTTTGATGTTGTGGCATGGAATATTTTAATGGAACGGCCAAGCCATACCTTAGGCCAAGATGTAAGGTTTGTAGAGTTAAGTCGAGACGAGTCGTCGAGTTAGAGGCTTGGCTCTAAATTAGATCTGTTAAGTTTTTAACAGTGAAAGCTTTATATAAGTCTTGGCAATCTACTTTACATATATTAATTAATATTTTTAGTGGGATTTCATTTCTTTTTGTAGGGTGCTCTATTTCATTTTATTTTAGCAATGATATTGTGCTGATATTACACAGAAATGTTAAAATCATGCGGAATCCCTAAAACGGTAAAATGTAGGCACATATTTAACACTTTTCAATTCCAAAACACTTGAGACTCTGTTGAGAAGGGTTTGTCATAAATAAATATTTGCATACTTCCTTTATGGTTTTGCGGATGACTGCAGGATGGTGTTGAAAGATGGTCCATTTTTAGATTGTAATGTCCGATACTAAATATATCGATTGATAGGTAAATAAATGATCCGTTTTGGAGGTATACGCAATATAACACAGCATGTGCAAGCAAGAATATTTTAGCGATAAATATCTACAACAATAAAAGCTATTTAATTTAATACCTATATTTCATTTTAAATTTTACTTTGAATATAAATTTATTTTGAAACACTAAAATACTGTTAATTTAAAAATGAATGTGCTAAACAGTACAAGACTAAATATAATTCTAAATATTAATTTTATTGTAATTTATAGTATTATTATTATTAATCGTACCACTATATAAGGGAAAAGGCTCTCAGCAGGAATGTAAAAACTACCGCGGATTTAGTCTTTTGAGTGTTGTCGGCAAACTATATGCAAAGATATTAATAAATAGAGTGATAAGAGTGACAGGTGAGAAAATATGGGATGTGCAGGCAGGATTTAGAGAGGGAATAGGATGTATGGATCAGATCTTCTCCCTAAGGTGCATAGCCGAAAAACATCTGGCAAAGCACAAGAAAGTCTAATGTGCTTTCGTGGACTTGGAGAAGGCCTATGACAGTGTGTGGAGGGAAGAACTGTGGTCGACACTATCCTTGTACGGTGTGGACTGGCGCTTAGTACGGGCACTGAAATCTTTATACAAGGATTCCACTGCTTGTGTTAGGATAAATGGGGCATACACGAACTGGTTCTGCATCTCGAGGGGTGTTAGACAGGGTTGTGTAGCGTCACCATGGCTGTTCAACTTGTACATGGATAGTTGTCTGACAGATTTGAAAGAGGGTGAGTATGGATTGACGATGAATGAGTTGCCTGTCAAATGCCTTCTCTACGCAGATGATCAAGTTCTACTTGCATCGTCAGCGGAAGGGTTGCAAGACATGGTGACTGTGATTGATGAATCATATAAAATGAAAGGGATGAATATAAATGTGAATAAGACGAAAGTCATGGTGTTTGAAAGAGAAGAGGATGTATCGGTATGTGATGTGAAATTAAATGATAAGTGTGTGGAGCAAGTAAGTGAGTTCGTATATTTGGGGAGTCTATTTACAAGGGATGGAAAGATTGATGGAGATGTGGAAAGAAGGGTAAATGCGGGAAATAAAGTGAATGGTGCTACACATGCAATTGTGACCAACCAGTTGATGTCCAAAAAAGCACGACTGGCTGTTCACAATGGTTTGCTGGTGCCTACGCTTATGTATGGAAGTGAGTGTTGGGTATGGCAAAAGAAGCATGAAAGTAGAATAAATGCTGTGGAAATGCGTTCCTTGCGAAGTATGTGTGGTGTGACTATGAAAGATAGACTGAAGAATGATGTGATAAGGCAACGGTGCGGTTTAAAAGAAGATGTAGTGACAAAAAATGAAAAGAGTATGCTAAGATGGTTTGGTCATGTTGAGAGGATGAATGAAGGGCGATTAACAAAAGGTATTTACAAGGCATATGTGAGGGGAATCGCCGGGAGGGGACGCCCTAGGAAGACATATAGTGACCTTATTGGTGATGTTCTTCAGAAAGGTCAGGTGCGTAGTACTCATAACCAGCGTGCGTGTATGACCAGATGACTGTATGAACGTAAACGAGGCAAAAGGAGTATGTAAGGATCGTAGCAGGTGGCGTTCTGTAGTTTCTGACTACCCCCATGGGAAGAAGGCGTGAGTTTTATGTTATAGTATTAATAATGTAAATCGTGCAATATATAATATAAAAATATATACATATAAATTAAAACCAAATACACAAATACTTAAATAAAATATAAATACCAGAAAAACAAATGATACTATTTTAATTTTATATAATTATTTATTATTTTCTTATTAAAAAGCGCCTTCATCCTCTCTCCTATTAAAAAGTAACTTTCCTGTGCCCGACAGGGTACATACACGATGTTTTAACATACCAGCTGTTATTATGTACACATTATAGAATGCAATAAAGTATTGAGTATTGTATCAGAAAGGTATGTTAAAGGTGAGCTTCAGCCCATCACAGTTAACAACTTCGTCCATGGGTCAACTTCGCGGAAAAATAATCATTCGTCATATACATTTGGGTCGAGTAGGTGTTGTTGTTTTGTATGGGATAGTTGATTATTTTTCTGCGATAACGATGTTGGTCCCATAGAGAAAGTTCTTCAGTTTGATGGTCTATACCACACCCTTAAATATTACGACATCTTTCTGATACATGTTGTTTATCTCGTATACCTCCAAAATGGATCATTTTTACACCTTTGATTCCGAATTATGATTGTAGATACTAGATGTTATGATTAGTACGCACGCAGCGGTTTAAAAATCTCATGTCCACAAATAGATAATGATCGCCGATTTTTCGCTAGCGATGTCAAAACCAGGACAGGAAATTATATTTTGAAATCGCCTGCGAGTCGATCGATGGCAGCTTAAGTCGCAGCGTGGGTGCCTATTATTAGCACAACAAACTTTCCGCCGCATAAAAACAGCCAAAAAAAATCATGGTTTCCACACACTCACTTGAATAAACAGTGAAAGCCCATCGTACTACCGATCTTCCATTTACCATCCCTTAAACCATCCCAAACAAAAACACATACATAGACCGTCCCGCATTTAATGTGACAAAGGCTATCTCAGAAAATCGCAAGTGTACAAACACGGATCCGCCCGTTTTGGTAATCTTTCGACCCTCAACCGATGGGACGGAAGATAACGGTTTTAATCGAGACCTGTCCGAAAATGTTTGATCCCGTTTTTTCGGGATGTTGTGATATAATGTGATGTTTCTGTGTCTGTCCATGACATCACAGCAGCGGGCCCTATCAGAATACCAGCGCTGCGACACTTATTTTTAAATGTCGTAACATCATGTTTAGATAGGGGCCTTTTAGCTTCGTACAGGACTTTCTGTAGTTATTTTCATATTACATTTTTTTTTTTTTTGCTTTTAATCTAATTTAGTTCGTGATAATCATGTGCGAGTCCCAATAAATACTTTTTCTTTCTTTCTTTCTTTATAATATGGAGGAAATAGATCTATAGTTATAAAATGGATATTCTTTACTGTATTCATTTAATGATTATTAAGTTTTGACTCCTGCATGCATGCACCATTTAAGAGTTTTTACCCAGAATACCATGTGCTGTATTTGTTAACGATACTTAATAATGATGTGGAATACGGAACACATACGTCACGATGACATTGACGTTTGTGACAGTAGATTTGTTACCGCGCTTTTTCCGGGAGCGTCGAATAAAAATGTCATATTGATCATGCTTGCTGCAGCTCAAGTTAATAAACATTGATGTCACTGATGTACGTTGTATTAATACCGTGTTAAAACGGGGTAGACAGTAATTGGTTATTTACAGGTAGGTATCAAAAACCAAATTATAAACAGCTTTCATGATAATTATGGTATAGGTCTTAAAACAACACAAAATAAAAAGTCAAAAAAGTCAGTGTGTAAAGTCATACATACACACATAATTTATCAAACTTTTTGTACCTACCCAACTCAAACTCAAACTCAAAGCATTTATTTCAAATAAACCAATTACAGGCACTTTTGAATTGTCAAAGGGTCAGTCAGTCAGAAAAATGAAGCTAGTTGCCCATTCCAAAGCGTAGTAGGTACCTATGGAGAAGAACGGGCAAGAAACTCCATGGACACTCTTTTAAATCAATATATAGTTACAAAAAACAAATTGCTTACATCATTCATGTTCAAATTAAAAATGTGAGAACGATGTAGAAAGACGTGCACGTTTAAAGTATCCGTAATAAAAAAGATAAAAAAAACAATTCAAAAATTTAAATTAAAATAAGCCGTGGCAGCCAAGAGTTGACCAGTCCCTACTGACGGCGCCCGTTCACGAACATGACGCATGGATCAGCACCATTCAGCTCAACCATTTTGAAGGGAACTTAATGATCCAACACACACGCCACCACCAGCGAAACATTTGAGTGAGCATGACATACTCTCAGCCGCCAGGGCACATTCAAGTCAACGAAAGACGAGCCTAGTAAATGGTGGCTTTATAGTAGGTACATAGTGCTCACACATGTGCTATGCAATTATAGATACCTAGTTATTAAGTGAATGATGTGGTCTCCTGTAATTGGAGGCGCACACTGTTATTTGTCCCTGTGTTGGTTAATATGCATGTTATTGTGTAGCCTCTGTTGGCGATCCAAAATAAATAAATATAATTATCTGGCCATACACGTACGCAGCGCGTCGGTTGCGGTCTATTTTGCTGTGTCCGACGGGGTCCATAATGATCACATATCATTTTAAGTTACCACATAAGTACACATTGTGGAATGCAAAAAAATCATTGCGTATTGAATATTGAGTACTACCTGACCTCTCTGAAGAACATCACCAATACAGTCACTATAATTTTATCTTCCTAAGGCGTTTCCACTCACATCTCTTCATTTCATCAAAAATAATAATATGTGGGAAAAAAATTAGCCATCCTACAAAATTATTAATTAAATAACAACCCTCGTCATCTTCTAATTTTAAACCCATTCACGTCAACGTTCGAATCAAAACATAAACATAACCTCAAAAATATTATGTCAGCTTTCAACACTTGGCTTATTCAACAAATAGTCTTCAGAGAAGTCTACTTAATCAAGCTTTAAATAATAACACAACAATTAATAATATATTATGACGTGTTTTACTAAAACGGAGGGCATCTGTTGTGTACCAAACTATTATGATTTATGTTTTTTTTTGTGGTCACGTGAAATACACATTGAAAAATTCCGAAGCTTTGATTGAAAATAATGAGATAACTAGCTTTTGGCCCGTGGCTTCGCCAGCGCGGAGGTTTGAAATAATCCCACGGGAACGTAGTTCTGGGATAAAAAATATCCCATGTATTAATCCAGGTTATAAACTATCTGTAAGCCAAATTCCATCCAAATTCGTTCATACCGTTTCTGCGTGATTGAATAACAAACATCCGAATGAACATACGAACTTTCAAATAAGAAAAAAAAAATGCACCTAGCTTCTAACGTTTCATGTGCCATGTAGGTTTATGTGAAATAAAATATTTTTGATTTTGTTTTCATTCCAAAGCGAAGTAGGTACCTATGGAGAAGAACGGGCAAGAAACTCCACGGACACTCTTTTAAATCAAAATATTGTTACAAAAAATATGTTACATCATTTAGGTATCTTGCAAAATGAGTTTTAACAGTTGCAACCACGCCATACAGCGGTTATTCCCAGAGGATTATTATTTTAATATTCTGTACCACACCGATCACACGCCAACAAAGTATAAAAAACAAGGCACATAAAAACCAGTGTGTACGACTGTACCCACACATAAATCCGCCTATCACATCGTAACGTAACGTTAAAAGAACATTCAGAACTTTGAATTTATTAGTTGTAGACGTATTGCTCGTAAAATAATTATGTATCTATTTTATAGCACCGTAATTTCCAACTGATTTGGGAAGGGGTGTAAATTGCACCCGCTGTTCGCTATGGTCCCATAGAATAGGGGCGAGTTATGGTTATGAAGCCTATAACTTGCAACGTTGCTATTCAAAATCAATTAAAATGGAACTAAAGATGGACTCAGCAGACAAACAGAAGACAGGCATTGAAATTTCGAACATAGCAAGCTTCTGCTGCTCATGCTTTAGAAGCCATCTCTTTGACAGCTTCTACGATACCTACTGTTGATAAAAGTAGTCCAATTTTGGTGCAATTGGTTTTTTTAGTTAGTATTATTCGACGGAAATAATATGAAGTTATTATGGTTTTTTCTTGAGCCTGGTGTTAATAATCTATGCTTTCAGCAGGTTTTGAAATGTTAAATCAATCTACTTCAGTTTGCCCGATTTGCACCATCGTCTGTGGTTAGTCTATTGAATGAATTTATCGGAATACTCACATGGCGTTTTATAGTTTCTGCCTATGTAACCGCAATAGCCATGAAGTTTTGTATGTACCTATACTACCTATGTTCTAAACCACCTCGCACACTATGCAATATGCGACTGCCACAACTTGACTACAAAACGCTCACCTGTCGCATGCGACTGTCATCGGTATTCGCGTGCACCTTGCGTCTAGAATCTGCGACAAGTAACAAGAGCGTGCGACACCTCTAGCCTGTCGTTGTGACTTTGCAATACGAAGCCATATGTGAACGTAGGCCTCTCCTAGTGAACGCCATTGAGCCTGATCTTCGGCTCTCCTCATCCAGTCTCTGCTAGCCGCCTTTCGCAAGTCGTCACTCCACCTGGCCGGTGGGCGTCCCACACTACGTCTGCCTAAATGCGGTCTTCACTCTAGAACTAGTTTTCCCCAACGATTGACGGTTCTGCGAGAGATGTGACCAGCATGTCGCATAGTGTGCCATTTCTAAAAGTTACAGTAGGTATACAGTATTGTCAGTTTACGACCGGTTTTAATTCAAACGACCGTACTAAATCGGTGTGATTGAGGATGCTTGGATATTTTCGTGATTTTTAGTTGTAAAAGCCTGATTGAGTGGTAGTTACGGAATAAACTTAATATAGTGGACCGAACGAGATTGTGTAACGTACGTTTTATTTCAACGTGTTTAGGTTTTTTGAACTTTTTTCTAGGACGTTTTTTATCATTTCGCGTATTTTTCTATTTGTCAACTGTACAACAATGGAATTTTTAATGAAACTCTCTTTTGTGTTCAAAACTGCAAATATACTAAATAACTATTTGCCTCGTTGGTCTAGTGGTCACAAGCGTTACTGCTGAGCTTGAGGTCCTGAGTTCGATTCCCAGGTCGGGCAAAGTGTTATTGGGTTTTTCTATCTGGAATTTCTCAGTAGCAGCCCAGAGTCAGAATTTGTGCCCGGTTGCAATAGGCTCGCCCCCTATTACTATGGGAGTTGAACATAAATGGCGAAATGTGGGTGTACTATAGGTAGGTACACCTCTGCCCAACCCTTTGGGAATACAGGAGTAATGTTATGAATTAAAAAAAAACAAGCCAAAGCTGTAGGAAAAATAAACCGAGAGAAGACCGGGACTTAATGGTTTTATAATCTAAACAAATAAATTTATTGTCCTCACGGGACTTATTTACGATTTAATCAAAGTGTATTTGTCGTGTGTTTGAACCCAGGCAGGCGCTTTACTTTGTGTAAATAATTTAATTACCACTGCTCTCAAAAATGGTGAAGGAAAAAAAAGCATCGTGAGGAAACCGGCATGTCCTAGAACCAAAAATTCAAAGACATGTGACATCTACCAACCCGCACGGGGCCCGCGTGGTAGATTATAGCCCACTCCCTCTCCGAGAGAGGAGGCCTGTGTCCCAGCAGTGGGAAAATTATAGGCTGGTTGTGATGAAGCAATGTCATACTCTTAACTAATACATTTATTTTTTTATGAAACCTACATTTAACACCCACGGAAGCATCATGTGGGTGACTTCATCCAAAAGTAACAAGCGCCAAGTCAGTTGACATCTTATAAAAATATAGGCAATTTAAATCGAATAAACAAAATGTATTTTTCTTCAAAACTTCGTTATTTATTATTTCTGTTCTGAAGTTTTGATTGGTGTGGCCTTCTATCTATATTTGTTTGAAGTAATCAGTGCATCTATAAAATTGGGATATTTTCGTCTCCTCCCGTCCCATAAAAGTTTCATCGGGCAAACATTAAATCGTCCAAAATTTCTTGGTTTATGGCGATAGTAAAATAATATAAATTAACATCATGCCTGTATTTCTCAATGGGTTAGGCAGAAGTGTTAAGTACGTCCATATTTTGTTAGTTTATTTATGTACCTAATAAGCTACAAGTAATAGAGCGGAAAGCTCTGTCTAAAACTGAAGCGAATCCCATGCGGGATTCGGGACTAAAATTCGTGCGCGCCAATTGTGTCAACCAACTTGTGTTCAAACTGGTGCGATTAATCACGTGACCTCCTAATCATTAAAACAATCGGCACGCACAATCGAGTCACGTGTCCTGCGCGGTATCCACCTCAGTGTGGCCAGAGCTTTAAATGAAATTAATTTGTATACCGCGTGCCCAGATAAAACAATCCGAGACAATCTCTCAGAGAGAAATTTTAGGAGATTAATGTAATGACTGTGCCTTCTCAATATATTTATGAAAATCTTTTATATGCACATAAAAATATAAAATTGTTTAAAAAATACAGTGATATCCATAATATAAATACTAAGAATAAACACAAATTTGTTGTACCTACAACAAGGCTCAAAAAAATAGGCGGCTCGTTCAGGTGTCAATGTATACGCTTTTATAATAAACTTCCAAGCCACGTTCAAGATCTAAGCCTTAATAAATTCAAATCATTAATTAAACGTAAGTTGTGCCAGAAGGCTTTTTATATCGTTAAGGATTATATTGAGGACAAAAACGCTTGGGATTGAGTTGCTCCAATTTTTGCATACTGAATGTTGTTTTTTTTTTGGTGACTATTTTATATTTTTGCTATATTTTTTAGTTTTTTATTTTACATAATTTTTGACATTTTGATAATTATTATATATACAATTTCATGACAATTTACTTTGTGAAGTATAGTATTATTATTTATTTATTGTGAATGTGAGGACTATGTAGGTAACTTTTATTTTTTATTTTTATTTTTCACTTTCTCAGGTAGTTTCAATGATAATCTGGCATTTTGAGTGCTTTATGCGTCCTACCCAAATGTCCTTTCTTTGGTATTGTTCGTCGAGTGGTTGAGCTCCTTAAGTTCTGAGTTGAGCTCCACGATTAGTGACAAATGCGTGCACTGACTGGACAGGTCCACTCATTCTGTGTGGTTTTTCCTCAAAAGACCATTTCAGACATAAATCTATATGGTCTTCACATGATCTGACCAAGATTATGTCTGGACTTAAGAAAAAAGGGACTGTGACCTCTGAGTTTGTTTCGGCCTTTCTTCTCAGAGTAGTCAGATAGGAAACGCCGGACCTCATCTAGTTTTAAAAATATCATTGACGTGTAAAAGAGTTTGTATAAACCTACTTACAGAAATAAAATCATTTATCATTTATCATTAAAATGGTCACTCTAGATTATTATGGCGTTTGACAGGTAAACGACAATTTTACCCACACTATATACCAAGCTATACATTTCCAGTATAACCTGATCTCACATTGTAAAGGATTTTCGTACAATGAGAGGTCAACTTATACTAGAAATGTATAGCTTGATAATATTATGTAGCCGTGTGTACAAGTCAACAGTGATATTTTTGTATTAGGTCAGATATTAGATATATTTTTTGGCTATTTTGTATTTATATGGTATCTTGCGTACAAATCTAGATGTTTGTATATTAAAATTATTATTTCACTTTCAACAAACCATTTCAAAAGGTTTATCACAGAGCATATTTAATCATTCCATTATAACATTTATAACTACTCAACTAGGTTTAAGCCCTCGTTAGAAGCGCCAGCGCCATTTTAATGCCAGTCTCAAGTTTAAAATCGATCGCAGATATAATTAAAAGGCATGATTTAAGTGATTTACAGTATGAAGTTTAGACAGCCTTTTAATAACTAGTTTAGATTTTCAAGCCGTCTATAATTAGCCTTTAAAAGTATTGACCCAATTATTTATGTAATACACACATCAAAATTGCCTAGATTCAAAGTATTAAAAAAAAATGTCCTATTGAAATTAAATAAAAATATCTATTTATATTGATGAAATAAAATATTTTCGTAAGTATGACTGCCTAGATCGACGAAGTACTCTACACTTTTGCATTACTAAAGACTTCGAGATTTTTGCTTATGCTGGATTCTTCACCTTAGTTAATCCTGACATTAAACTGTGATAAAATGATAAAAATAAACGTTTTTAAAGGTTTTTATTGCGTAAAATAAACAATTAGTAGTCTGTATTGTCGCTGTTATCGCGTAAAATTCAATCGGAGCGGTTCGGCATACTCAATATCAGTTCATCCAAATCACGTTGTGGAACGGCCGCTCACGTCCGTTGTAACAGGCGAAAAAGACTTTCTGGTGTATATACGGTATCCATTTATTTGAAAGAAAGAAAGAAAAATATTTTATTTGGGACACGCACAGGAAATCCATTCGTCCATTTGGCAGAGCTCTTCTTTGAAGCATATCCCATGCGTGCTCAATGGGATTTAAGTCTGGCGATTATCGGCTTTACATTATGGTAAAGCAATAAAAATATTGAGTATTGAGTATTGAGCAGGCCATGGTAGGACGTTGATATTAGCTGCGGCAAGTGTGTTTGCAACGACTCTGGCAGTGTGTGGACGTGCAGTATAATGCATAAGCAGAAATGAAGCACCAAATTTGGTCCGCAAAGGAATTACAACATCTGATACAATCGTTTCAGCGGAAATCTGTGCATTGAGATTGCCTTTGATTCAAATCAGTTCGGTTCTTCGGCTGATCCAAATACCCGCCCCTATAATGATTGTTCCACCTTGCATGGACTTCCTGGCATGATTTTAAACGTTCTTGACGTCCAGGGTTCCTCTTATACCGTTTACGTTTAGTATCTGGCCTCATACCAAAGCGAGATTCGTCAGAAAAATACACAAAACGCCACTTTTCTTTTGCCCAATTTATGTGTTCACGAGCCCATTGTAAACGGGCTCTGCGATTGCGGGGCTCAATTATGTGGCTTCGGAAATGGAGATTGACGTCATACAAGCAATTTCCTAGGGTTTGATCGCTTAATAACATCCCTGAAGAGCTATGAAGCCTCATAACCAACATCAGCGCGGTCATTGTACCATTTCGTCGAGCAGTAATTTTTATGTAAAGATCTTGTATGCGTGTGATGATGCAAAGCTCGTCCTCTATGTCGCTCTGCCACGCTGCCAGTGATGCGGTAACGTGTCCAAAGTAGACATATAACACTGCGTAGTGCCCAGAGCGATTGCCACAGCACGTTGCCAAGAACCAGCTTCCAACATTCCCACGGGTCTGATCATATTTTATTCTCGGGTCAAATGACATCTTCTCTCCATAATAACGTTCTTTTGTGTAGACTCCACTCAGAAGTATGGCAGAAATGTAACTGATTTGGCCTCAAACCTTTTGCAGGGTTTTAATAGAAATACGACTTGACAGCAGATTTTCATCTTTTGACCGAAATTCAAAAACTATTCCCTTTTCAAATGAGGATTTTAGTAACACTAGGCACTTATGATTTGTGTATTTTCAGAACTCATTAAAAGATGATAGGTACATGTAATTTTTTACTGCTAAATTGTTGGTCTGGTGGTCACAAGAGCGACTTCGGACTTGGGGTCCTGGATTCGATACAAGGACTTAAATAACTGGTCTCACTTAGGACTCAGCCTTCCTCGTCTGGGAATTCAAGCTCATCATCATCTACCTAGCTTTTTCCCAACTATTTTGTGGTCAGCTTCAAGTCTTACCAGATGTACCTGAATACATGGAGCACGGAGACGTTTCTTGGCACGGAGCCACTGTCTACCTGACCTCCACAACCCAGTTAGTGGGTAAAACAATATTCCTTGGTAAGACTGGTTGTCAGACTTTTAGGCTCCCTGCGATAGCGACTGCCAAAGATCCACGAATGACAGCCGAGACAATTTCTTCAGTATTTCAAATGCGTACCATATTCACTTCATACGGAGTGTTACATTATTCAAATTCAATAAAAACGTAAGATAAAAGACTGCATATATTTTAGCACAGACCCGAATAAAAAATACAGTGCCTTCGTTATGAATTTACACATTACACGATAACATCGCGCTGCTGAAACTCGTTTCACGTAATCCGTTGGTATTTTACATACTCCTACCACAAATCCGTCGATATTGTGGGGAACCCAGGCGGAATTATTCTCTTTTGTTTTAAGGCTGTGGTGTTAAAATCTTTCTATTAATGGCTGAAACTGAGAGGACTGTGTGTCAAAATATACGTTTAGGTTTCAATTAATTTCTCGTAATATTTTGTTGATATCATTATTTTGTTTGTTCATTGTAGTATAAAACTGATTTACATTCGTCACCTCACATTTTAAGTTCAGTTGAAAACCAGCGTCATACACTAGTTGACTGACATTTTTGCTAAACTAGATCTACTTGGCGCAGCCGCGAGGCACACTTTCCTGCTAATTTCTCACAACGCACTTTATACTTTTTATTTGTTTTATTTGTCTTTTTTACTTGTATATGTTGTATTGTGTGCTTTGTAGTATGTGCTAAATAAATGAATTTTCTTTCTTTATATATATTACAAGACTTGGGTATACCTTGGGAGGCTACAAAATTTTTCGGCTGAGGAATTTAGAAAAGGTTAAATTTATAGAATAATGAGATACAGTAGCATAAGCCTGGTCCACTTTAAGACACTGCTTTATTGCGTCACTGTTAGTACCAAAACCAACACCACCACCACCACACGTACTGATACAAAACAGGAATGGAACAAAGAATGGACTGCGTCGTTGATCTAGTGGTTGCAAGCGCTGCGCCTCATGCTAAGCGCATGGGGCTGGTTTCGATTCCCTGGTCAGGCAAAGTGTTATTGGGTTTTTTCAACTGAAATTTTAGTAGCAGCCCGGAGTCTATATGTATGCCCGGTTGATTGCAATAGGCTCGCGCCCTATTTTATGGAACTTAAATATAACGGACGAAATGTGGGTGTACTATAGCGCCTGTGCCTTACCCCTTCGGGCATGATGAACAAAAAACAAAAAATCTATATGAAAGCACTTTCCTAAGTCTACACACTTAAGTAACAGAACGATATATTCCTACAGCCAATTTTATTCATAAACCTGTGCACGCTTGAATACATTATCACCTTTTCAAATTACTACTCGTGTGTCGGCTCAAATGTAAGCATGTCTTCTAATATATGTAAGATTTGCGCGAAAAACGCTCCGCTAGTCTTGTCAGCAAATATAGCAGGTAACTGGGTAATAGGTAATCTTTTTTTTCGGTAAGTCGGACACGGTTTTCTGCCTCTGTGGGTGGGTAGGATATATGAAAATGTCTATTTGAGTAATGGAGCGGGTAAATGTTCCAATAAAGAAGGTGGTTCTGGGAATTCTAAGACATGAAACAGATTTGATAATAGTCTGATATTTGGAGTTTTCTGGGAGAAATATCGCGTAGCTCAATGAGAATCTGAATCGCGTAATTTTGATTGGATATCTGTACGTAGGTTACCTTGGTAAATTAGCTAAATTATTAATATTTATTAATATATTATAAATTGATTAGCTAAACTTTCAAAATATTTACATTTATCTATCTACTCGTAGAAGACGTCGACGAATATATCGTAATTCAATATACCTAATATTATACGTTTAATCATTTATTACTAAACCTACGTCCAACAATAGTGTAGTTTACCCTAATTGAATCAGTTTGACAGTGCGGAGGGGGATAGAGTGATACATGGCGTGGGGATGTGGGGGCCAAATATGAGTTTGAGCTGAACTATTTATAGCCGAGGCTATTTGAATCTGAAATTAAAATTGTTTTATTTGACTTAGTATCAATCACTTAATCGTCGCAAATTAGTATACTAGTGAATCAAAACTCGTATAGGTCACTAATAGCATAAAAATAGTTCACCCTTCGCAATATCGTATTCAGAAGGCTGTTGGTGCAGTCTCCCACACGCGGTGCATCACGGAAGCTACTCTTTTTCGTGCTATCGCCCTACAGCAGTCCGTGCTGGCTTTAACAAACATACCCGATGTTCTGCAATGGTGAGGCAACCCGAACAGCATCCTAAAACCATTATTGTACAGGACCCGTTTCATGATTCCATAGAAAATCGTTTGGAATTTGATCATTCTTCTACAAGTTTTCGCTTTTGAAATAATCAACTATATTGTTGGACTAACCAACAGGCTGATTGAAAGTTCAAAAGTACCTGGGGTCTACTCTCTAAGTCCGTCAATGAAAATATGGGCCCGTCCGAAAGTAGAACCGTCAACACAAGCGTTACATAATTTTTTTTTGACTGGTAAAAACACATTGGGCGTGAGGACAACTGTCAAACCCTGTTGTTATTCTCCCTACTCACTCGCGTTCGTGGCAGTACCAACACTATACTGGGTCTTTTTACTGATCGGTGGGAGTCCCCCATGCTGCAAAAGTGGGTGCAGCTTTATGTCGTAATTAAATTTTGTTGCCAATACTAACATTAGGTTTTATGTACTTACATTGTTACTAACAAAATATGGACCTGGTCTGAAATAAATCTTCATTATTATTATTTATTCATTCTTAGTTCGGAAACCGAACTAATTTTATGCAGATGCTGGAAACTTCAGCTGAAACTATGGAATTCATGCTTATGGAGTAGACCCCCTGATCCCTAAACAAACTGACTTTTTACTTTGCGACCATCAGTTGCTCACTTCATCGCCCAGTATACGCCAGCTTTAAAACAGTTTCACTCACATATTAATGAGAATTCTAAGCTGAACATCCGCATGAAGTACCTACCCACGTACGTTAACTCGAGTTCAGTTTAACTTTAACGATGGTTTAACCCGACAGTTATGTGTAGTGTTAAAGTTAACAACTGTATCTCTTTTTAGTATCGGTCGGTCGTTTCCGAACCCTAGTGAATATGTTTTAAATATTTGATACAAACTGTGGAATGAGGTTTTGATTCGAGACCAGGATATTTATACAGTACTACAGGTTGGAAAAAGAATTAAGATACTGCCGTTTTATTTTAGTTTTATATATAACGGAACCCATTCAATATATTATGGGTATTTCAAGCATACTATCGACAATTCCTTTTGAAAGAAAAAAAGAAAAGAAAGAAAATACGTTTATTTGCGGTAAACATAAAGCAAAAACAAAAATACTAAAAAGAACGAGTTGGGGGAAAATATGCGTCATATCCACGCAAAACGGCAATCGCTCAGCATAATGCTTCGGCCCTATGCGAGACAGCCTCAGCGCTGGTTTTCAGCGACAGCCGGCGTTGACGTGATGACATCAACCAGAGCAGCATACGAAAATATAAAATTAACAAAAAAAATAAAAATACACTATACCTAATTCTAAATGTAAAATGATGATGTTTGTTCTATGCAGGGTTATTGGTAAAACACCAGCAACCTCTTAAGGGGTCATTGTACTCATCATTATAAACAACTTTTACTATGGGCCAAACAAGAAATCGCAAAAAAAAAATATCAGCTGTTCCCTACGTTTTGACGTGTTATGCGAACATAAATGTAGGGAAAATTTGTTTTTTTTTTCGTGATTTCTGGTTTGGTCCATATTAAAAGTTGTTTATAATGATGAGTACAATGACCCCTTAAGAGGTTGCTGGTGTTTTACCAATAGCCCTGTATATGAGTTTGTCTGTATGTGTGTTTTGATAAAATATATGGTCAGAAAGGGAACATTATTATTTCACAGTTTGACATATATTCGCAAAAAGAAAAAAAAAGTAGCATGTATAATACGTACACATTATTAAAATAAGGAAATCTCGTACAATTCAAATTGAAAATATCGTATTTCTTATAAACCTACAACGTCAGAAGCTCGGTGCACGGTTCCAATTGGTTGTTTCCTATGGAGTAGAGCCGGCAAGAAACTCCACGGTTTCTCTTACAAAAATAATTGACTTTTACAATATGTTTACACTAGAGTGTTAATAGGTATGGGCAGACAGTGTAGGCCTGTCAACATGAAAAAAAGGTCAACAAATCGAATCATCAAATTATCATCACACCGCCTCAAAACAAACATTAGAAAGCTTAAAACAATTTATCAAACACTGTACATTATAACTCTCTTCATTATAATTTCACCATCACTCCGTAAATACTCATTCCTATCTCATTATTTTTAAGAGCCCATTGTAATTTAGTTCACTAAGTAGATCTCACAGATGCTTAGACAACGGAAAACAAATTAAATCACTTTCTTGTACCATAAACAAAGTGGGGAAAATAATGCCTTTTGATGTCTTAAATAAGTTAAGTTTTGCGTCTTGAGAACTTACTGTTTCTTAACAAGAGCACTAGACGACATCTGAATAGAATCGAGCTGTTGGATTTTCAACGCTCGGCTTAGGGCAGGACGTTCAAAATGTAACAGCGCGTTTTTATGTAAGCATTCATTTAGGTATCGCTTAGTGTTAATGAAAACGGGTATTACTTCTTCTTGGGAACAAGAAAATAATATCTTTGAGCATAATGTTTTAAGTCGAGTCAAAGGAAGATTGAATTAGTATTTCAGTGGGTTTACAACAAAAAGTTTCAAGGACGTAGATATTTCTTGTTAAATAGAAAACTGAGTGATTGGTAGTTAACGCTCAGCCAAATAATAGAAAAAAATATTGAACTTTGTAGAAACAGATGCGAATATCTCAAAAGTCTGACAAACAGTCTTAGCAAGAGGTCCATCCAGTGTTACCCAGTAACTGGAGTGTGGAGGTCAGATAGTCGGTTGCTATATGTAAAATACTGGTATTCAGTTGCATCCGGTGAAATCCAGTTTGGGTAAAAGTAAGTCAGATAATGGCGTATACAGGTAGATGCAACCCGGCATTGATCCATACGTCATGTTCGTGAACGGGCGCCGTCAGTAGGGACTGGTCAACTCTTGGCTGCCACGGCTTATTTTAATTTAAATTTTTGAATTGTTTTTTTTATCTTTTTTATTACAGATACTTTAAACGTGCACGTCTTTCTACATCGTTCTCACATTTTTAATTTGAACATAAATGATGTAAGCAATTTGTTTTTTGTAACTATAATTATTATGTTGATTAAAAGAGTGTCCATGGAGTTTCTTGCCCGTTCTTCTCCATAGGTATCTACTACGCTTTGGAATGGGCAACTAGCTTCATTTTTCTGACTAACTGACCCTTTGACAATTCAAAAGTGCCTGTAATTGGTTTATTTGAAATAAATGCTTTGAGTTTGAGTTTGAGTTTGCATTATTATACGCCCTGAAGCTATAGCGGGATTTTTAGCTCGTTTAATAAACTTTAATTTATTTCTTTATATTGGTTAATGAAAAACTTCTACACGTCAAGAAGAAATTATGTTTTAAACTAGATTAGGTCGGTGTTCCGACTACTATGGAGTATACAGGATGGATTTTTGAGATGGGGCAGCAAGGGCAGCTACCTTAACCATTGTACCTACAGGAAAACGGTCTTAAGAGACTTTCCTTAACTTATTGAGAAATTTTGATTTGCATTCACAGATTTTGAAAAAAAAATACAGTCAGGAGGAAAATGGGCAATTTTCACAAAAATCTTTTTTTATGCCAATCGATCATATTTCATATAAGGTTCAAATACCTCTATAGGACCAACTGACGTTTGGGAACTAGAAAAGTCAGAAATCGCAAAAAACTTTTCCCATACATTTCGTAGGAAATGAGTTTACAACCTACTTTTTTATTATGGATAGACTAACCACTACGATGAAGGCTGGCCTGAAAAAAATAACTTCGAAGCCTTCAGCAGGCGTGCCACGATGATGCGACGCGATGCTGGTAGAAAAAATTCCATGAACTTTTCGTAGAAATTATTCAACTAGAGTCGCGGGAGCCCCTAAAGATAACCTGTTACCGGTCTAATTTCTGTTCAGAATAGTTGAAAGGCCATACGTGGGTATAGCGTGGGCACGCTGTTAGTTATTCTTGGTAATATTGTAATTATTTATATAATTTGGCTGAAAAAATGAACGGAAGGTTTTACGATATTATCGTGTGATCTTTCCCAGAACTGGTTCAAAATTATCAGAAATAGAAGATGATTCAAAATAGAAAGATAGAATATTCTTAATTACAGGTAAGTAACTAGAAAATAGGTACCTCGAAAATAAGCTGGTATTTATTAGCAAATCAATGAAGGCATCATTACTTACTATCATAGGCTTTAGAAGCCATTCCAATATCAAGAAAAAAGTATCGAATAAATCGCTATTCAATACAACCAGGTTTTAAAACAAAATCTCATTTTAATCAGTTTTGAAATTCGAATCCTCATTCTAGAAAAGTTTTGTATTTCGAATTTGTTTCAAAGGTGACTTTTCAAAGTGAGGCGTATGCCCGTTTTTACAAACACTAAGCGACACCCAAATTAATGCCTACGTAAAAGTGCGCTGTTGGATTTTCTACTTTCGGCGCTGAGCCGAGCGGTGAAAATCCAAGTGTCTTTGCCTAGTGTGAAATACGTTCATTATTATCGCTGGCAAGCTCTGCTTAGGAGCAAATGAGGCGACCACACGCCACGCTAATCAAAGAGCTTGGTACTTTTCCCAATAAATCTCCATTTGGGCCAGGTGGACACTATAAAGATAAATACAAAGTAATATTGCTACAGATATGGATTGGAACGATTATTATGGTTATTTACGTTTTATACAGGGTCATATTAAATTAGCTAGCGAAACTCCGCAGACGTGATGGGTATCAATATTTAGACATGATAAAACAAAAAATAAATTAATTTGATGATTTTATTTTTGTGGGGTCATCGACCGCAGGTTAGTATATTCACATGAAAAATATCAGTTTGAAAAATCAGTTTTTTTGTGTAAGCTTCACAGACGTGATTGGTTTCATTAACAGGATAAAACATATTTTTTCAACTCATACTTCATGTAACAACACTACCAGCGGTCGTTGACCCCTAAAAAAAAACAATCAAATCTTTTTAATTTTATCGTGTTTAGATGTCGATACCTATCACGTCTGCGGAGTTTCACTAACTAATTTAATTTGACCCTGTATAGCAGACAACGCGCCTTGGAGAGACCACTTTTCCATATTTGAAGGTACAACAAGATCGGCAAAGGTAGGTAAAAACAGCGTAAGTATATAGCGATTAAAACTGGCATATACACCTCGTATACCTAACACCTAACACTGATTGCCTCGTTAGTCTAGTGGTCGATAGCGCTAGCTTCTCTCGCTCAGGACGGAGCGGAAAGGCGTGTCAAACTCTTACTGACTAAAACCCACCCGTGTTGCTTCAGTTGCCTGTGCGCTAGGGCCATGGTAACTCTTTCGAACAATCCGTGACCCCGGCAGGCATCGACCCTATCGGACTCCATCTATTGTTGCTGACATCTCTTTGAGACGCGCGTGAAACACGACGCGCCGTCGACCCCGGCAGCCCGGAGTCTGGATTTGTGCCCGGTTGATAGCAATAGGCTCGCCCCCTATTACATGGGACTTAAACGTAACTGGCGAAATGTGGGTGTACTATAGGTGCACCTCTGCCTAACCCATCAGGGATTACAGGCGTTATGTTATGTTTATACGTAACACCTTCCTGTGCTGCTTAACAAATAAATTATACAACTTGACCCAATGTTAGAAGTGAGACTTCTGTAATTTGTTTTTATTTGATACAAGTCTTTAAAAGAGGCGCAATTACGAGCGTCAGATAAGACGGACGCTGAAACGAGCAATAAATTGTAACAGTTTATGCAAATACGCGTCAAATTGTGAGTTCAGATTGCGAGCATTTATAGACTTGAGTTCTTAAATTTTCACGTCTTTCGCCATGTTTCAGGTTCTTAGGCAATGTTTTATTACTACAAGCATGATGAAGATTATTATCGATTTTTGAGCTACTGTATCGAATCAATGCTTTACTCATTCTTGTTGTACATTTGATCGATCGTCTTTGACAGTCTCTAACCTCATTAATATCAACGTAAATTCTTGTTTTTATTCTAGTAAATCTAATACCAATAACTAATATCCTGAGCAGTTTAGACCCGTTTCGAAATGTCAGCCTTGAGGTTAAAATTTTGTTTGCTAATTAATGAACTAGATATTGTTAGTCATATAGAGGTAAGAGGAACAGATGTAAAAGTCACTCATACTCTATGGAAAAGGGAGGATCCTCCGACCAGACGGGTGTTGTGTCTGGTGGGCAACTGCCCGACGGTTGATGTCGGGACGTTGTATATATACTCGTATATGCTAGTCGCACGGTAAACTCTGCTTGCGCGATGCAGGATTTGCGTGACGTCAGTGTGACGTGTAGCTCGTTTGTGGCGGTATAGATACCGCTACAGTCACGCATGAATCTTAATATATAACTTTCACGTATATACATACATTAACTTACGCCTTTTTCACGTGGGGATAGGCAGAAACTACAGAACGGCTCCTGCAACGGTCCTTACACTTCTTTTGCTTTAACATTTATCAATCAATCTGCCCAACCTTTTCCCAACTATGTTGGGTTCAGCTTCCAGTCTTCCCAGATGCAGCTGAATACCAGCGTTTTACGTGGAGTGTCTGCCTATCTGACCTCCACACTCCAGTTACTAGGTAACTCGGACCCTTTGATAAGACTGGTTGTCAGACTTTTCGGCCTCTGACTACCCGTAACGACAGCCAAAGATCAAAGAATGACAGCCGGGACTAACGGCTTAACGTGCTTTTCAAGGCACAGAAGAGTCTCGATATGTCGATGGTCACCCAACCATGACCGACCGCGGCATGCGAAGCTTCAGTTTCGATCGCTATTATGATTTATTTAATTATTTAAAATTAATATAAACATTAGCACGGCCGGCTGTGCTGGGGCGACTGCTGCAGGAGCAGAAAACCTGAAACGGCGCAAGTATAACACCTTGTTGGGAGCTATATGTTTGAGCCGTTTGGGGTTGAAACATTAGGGCCTTGGAGTCACAGTGCTCATCAAATATTTCGGGACATCGCCAAGTAGTTGGTCGACTCCTCACACGACCAGAGGGCTGGCCTATGTTTAGCCCAAAGAATCAGCATTGCCATCCAACGTGGCAATGCCGCCAGCCTTTTGGGCACTTAAAAAAAAATAAAAAATTGCCTGTTTTACCCATTTTTAATAAAAATTACACTTTAAAGTTTAGAAAGTGGTGAAACTAGAAGAAAGCATTTTTGTTTTTTAAATATCCTGTGTCCAGGCCAAATAAATTAGGGCTGAGTAAGTAGCAGATGGCCCCACCTATCCACCATTTTCGTATGTTCAACGTTCTGCCAAACACCCTGTATATATATTTTAGTTTTAGCTTCTATATTGTAATCTATGATTATGATAATTTTATAATTGCTAATAAATAAAGATGTGGAAAAATAAATAAATATATATATACTTATATATATATATAATCAACCACAAATATATATAATCAAAAAATAAAAATATTATGTTATTTTAATTATTGTTAATGTGAGGATTATGTCGGTCATTGCTTTTTTTTCGCAGTTAATTTTAATCATGATCTGGCAGATTGAGTAATTTATGTGGCCTACCCAAATGTCCTTTCTTTGGTATTGTTCGTCGAATCGTTGAGCTCCTTAAGTCCTGACTTCCTGAGTTGAGCTGCACGATTACTGACAAATGCGTGCACTGACTGGACAGGTCCACTCAATCTGTGTGGTTCTTTCCTCAAAAGACCATTTCAGATACCAATCTACATGGTCTTCACATGATTTGACCAAGATTATGTCTGGACTTTAAAAGAGACTTTGACCTCTGAGTTTGTTGCGGCCTTTCTTCTCAGAGTAGTCAGATAGGAAACGCCGACCTCATCTAGTTTAAAAATATGATTGACGTGTAAAAGTGTCTGTACAAACCTACTTACAGAAATAAAATCATTTATCATTTATCAACTTTACACGGTAAATGTTGATCCAGTGAGAAGTTAGAACAATTGTAGATCCGCCTATTTTACGTGTTTACTCAGCTCCGCGTCGCGCAAACTGATATACTTTGATCCTTCCTTGATGCGCGTGTGACGTCGGTGGATCTGCACTTACAGGTTTTCAACAAACTCGTCAGCGATTTGACCAACATTTGTTGATCCATCAACGGTCGAAAAAATCATACTGAATATGATTTCTTAGATCCAGAGTATATTTAACTTATATGCGACATTTACTTGGACTAAGTGGATCCGGAGCCAAAATTGACGAATAGGTACTCGAACACAAAGTGGCAACGTAGCGTTCTGCGTGTGACAGAGAACCCAGTAGACTATTTCGTTAGAGTAACAAGTAGTCACATAAAAGTACCTATAAGTCAGGTTGCAACAAGGTTGCTATGTTATTATGTTTTTAAATGAATATTTTTTTAATTTGGTTTATTGTGAGGACTAGTGACTTATAAGTAAGTCAGGTTGCAATGTTATTGATTATGTTTCTTTGATAGATATTTCTAGTTTTGTGTGTTATTAATATTTTGATATAGTGAAACAGAAACAGTGTTTTTGTTTCTCAAGTGTTTTAAATTTTATTTTGACTCCAAAAGTCGTTTAACAGAACTTAAATAAATAACAAGTAGATTTGTAGGATCTTGATTTAATTTAGTATTCTGAGTGGTATTGTTTTTCCTATCCACTATTACTTTGTATTGGTACTCGTACATACTGCTTGCTTATGTTTAATACTTGCTTAGATAAAACGGCAACTAAATTCATTAACCTGTGTTTAATTCATAATAAGTAATATACTTACTTATTGATAACAATAAAAGGTTATTAATTTTGACTAATTGGTGAGGATAAATTGAACAACTATTTGTTCTATATTTTTTCTAAAAATGCATAAAAAAAATTAATTATAAAAGTTACAAAACAAAAGTTCTGTTCAGTTTGTCTCTAGTTCCAATAAGTAACACTATTCCCCACTGTAACCACCTGTCCTTAACGTGAGCCCCACTTGTCCTCACGCGGTCCCCACTGCACTACACTCCAGAGCATACACCACCACCTCCACTACCTCCGTCTCCACCTCCGCCACCGCTCCCGCTCTAAGCCTTCGTTCTCCACCTCCGCTACCTCCGCCTCCACCATAAACTCCACTTATGCCATAAGTCGTGGCGTTGTCGAGTTGTTGAGTTATCCGTTTAATCTGTAGCTTGTACGGCCAGGCCCACTGGGTGCGGGCGTGCAGGGCATGCACCGCACAAGGGCGGCACTTTCAAGGGGACGGCAAACATAGAAATCTCCTTATTGAACACTTTGTTTTATATAGAAAATTAACGTAAACGTTTGCAGGTTCAAACCACTTAGGGCCGGTTTTTCAATCGCCAGTTAACTTTTATCCGACGAATAAGTTTTTCATTTTGACAGTTTTTGTTTGGACAATCTGTGAAAACGTCACATTTATTCTTCAGGTAAATGATATCTAATTATTGAAAAATCGGCCCGTAGATAGGTAATCTCTAAGAGGGTATTCCTCTGTTATAAATATAACCCTTCATTGTGCGTGGTCCCACACGCACATGGCCGGTTTTTGATATGAAACATCTTTAGCCGCGGGTAAACCGATTGTTAGCGTGACGACTCGTCGCCACGCTATATTTTCTTTACATAATAGTTTTTTTGTGGACCTTGAACATAGGGTAAATAAGAATGAATTTGCAATGTAAAGCTTCGCTTGCCAAGGTCAGTCTTTGGATGGGTGACTATTTTGATTATATTGAGTTTTAACTTGATTAATTCGCAATAGTAAAGCCGCCAGGTTTAAGCAGCGGTTGCCAAGATCAGTCGTTGAATGGGTGACCATTTTGATTCTTGATTGACTCGCAATAGTGAAACTGCCAGGTTAAGCAGCGCTTGCCAAAGTCAGTCTTTGGATGGGTGAACATTTTGATTCTTGATTAGCTCGCAACAGTGAATTCGCCAGGTTAAGCAGCGCTTGCCAAGGTCAGTCTTTGGATGGGTGACGATTTTGATTCTTGATTAAATCGCAATAGTGAAGCCGCCAGGTTAAGCAGCGCTTACCAACGTCAGCTTTTGGATGGCCGACCATTTTGATTATATTGTGTTTTACATTAATTACCTCGCAACAGTGAAGCCGCCAGGTCAAGCAGCGCTTGCTACGATCCATCTTTGGATGGGTGACCATTTTGATTGTTGATTAGCTGGCAAAATTGAAGCCGCCAGGTTAAGCAGCGCTTGCCAAAGTCAGTCTTTGGATGGGTGACCATTTTAATTATTGATTAGCTCGCAATAGTGAAGCCGCCAGGTTAAGCAGCACTTGCCAAGGTCCGTCTTTGGATGTGTGACCATTTTGATTCTTGATTAGCTCGCAATTGTGAAGCCGCCAGGTTAAGCAACACTTGCCAAGGTTAGTATTTGGATGGGTGACCATTTTGATTCTTGATTAGCTCTCAATAGTGAAGCCACCAGGTTAAGCAGCGCTTGCTAAGGTCAGTGTTTGGATGGGTGACCATTTTGATTATATCGTGTTTTACCTTGATTAACTCGCAAAAGTGTAGCCGCCAGGTTAAGCAGCGCTTGCCAAGGTCAGTCTTTGCATGGGTAACCATTTTTAATGTGAAACATCGATAGCCGCAGGTAAAACCGATTGTTAGCGTGGCGACGCATGCCGTGGCGATGCGTCGCCATGCTATATGATGGTATGTTTCACATCTGCCAGCCATCCCGTGACGGCTCAATTTTTTTTATACACTTCCATAACCAATTAACCAACATCAAATTCCTCTCTAAAACCTAGTAAGTCTCTAGTAAGGTAAAGAGGGGGCGGCATTGTCAGTTTTGAACGCGGGCGGTGGAGCGCGTAGTGGCGGACCTGTGTACGGCCAAAGATACGAAACGGCAACGTCGTGGCTGCTTTTAGCCAAACCTATCGTTTGCTGTGCTCTGATTGGCTCATTTAAATCGGATCAACATTAGCAAGGTGGATTTGTATATTGGATCAACTTTGGCGAACGCTAGTAAGCAGTCCCGTGAGTGTAGATGTTGATCCGGTCGGAGCCACATTAGTTACCAGAAATGCATATTGGATCAACAAAACGCCCCGGATCAACATGCATTTTCGGATCAACAAAGTGCTCGCGTGAAGTCGCGTCAGATCAACATTTACCGTATAGGGATATCTATATAGTATATATATAAACATGAAATAATATTATAAACTTTCGTCTCATCTCAACTGAAATCTAAATACATCTTAAACTAGATTTCAGTCGAGTTTGTAGACTCATTTAAAAAATTTAAATTAGCTACATTTTCTTCTAGAGATGACCAACTAGAGTGAGTAGACAGTTATAGTTTTACCACTACCAATAATTCCGTATCTCCATTATCATTCAGTTATCACCTAAATTGTGTCGTTATTGAATTACTGCTGTTTTATAGACCATAAAGTATATCTTTGTTTGTTAACTGGACTCATATTGTGCTTCCTGTAGAGGCTCTAACAGAGAATTGGTTGTTCAGGATCTCAAATGTGACGTGTCTCTCTCTGTGTGTGTGTGTGTTGTGTCTCTGTGGGTGTGTGCGTGTGTGTTGTGTCTCTCTGTGTGTGTGTGTGTGTGTGTGTGTGTGTGTGTGTGTGTGACATTATGAACGCATATTGTTATGACGATCATAACATTAAAAGATGGCCTCTAAAATGAAACTAAGGTGCCGTCAGTAACGCAAGGAATGATATAGATTTTTGTATTATGGTAGCAAAGTAGATATCACGTAAGTTAAAACTGCACCCTCCTCCTCTGCTTGTTGCACACACACACATTTCAAATGTTTGTATAGAATTTTTTGTGGAGCGTGCAGTATTAAATGGACGATATCTAGCAATGTTCCCTAAACATATTCTGATACATCTTATTTCACTTATTAAAAGTATGAAACAATGAAAAACGGTGGCGAAAAGTAAAGCCTGATTTACACGGTGCGATTTAATTGCCTATGGCATAGTTTATGTTGAAACAACAATGAAAGTTGCACCATCTAAAACAGTGTTTAAACTATGCTTCAATTTTGTTGAATGCCGCAGGCAAGAAACTTCTTCGTGTTTTGGGGCTTAACAGCTAGCTATAGCAGTAGATGCTTTAGACATTTATGGTGTGGAATTTTACATGTAAGTAAGCCTACATTTCTCAGATCCAAATCGATTTCTTGTTGTTCCCGTAGCAATAACATTACTGTTTCTGTTCCAAGTTCTTGTTAATTATACACAGACGAAGGATTAAACCACAACATGCCACGTAGAGAGTAAGGCGTTAATAATGGAGAACATTTTAATAATCGGCTGGTTTAATAATAATTCATCAAAGTATTTACTACGTGAAGTAGTTTATAAAATATCTTTAAAGCAATAAAACTTACTACCTTCCTTCCTTTTTTTCTAGTTACCACGTGCTATGATGTTTTTACCCGACTGCGCGGTAACGAAGACAGGGTTATAGTTTTTAACGCGTATATATGTATCTTTGTTTGTGGGCAAGTTGAAGCATCCATATAGATGGATGGATTCCAAAACAGGCAAAAAAATAAGGACCATGTGTGGGTATCAAAATGGGTGTGTAATATCAATGATGTATAAAACTATAGATACGTTGTCCGCACTCTAAAATGGCAACATGAAATGAAGCCAATTGGCCACATTGCGCTCAGTCACGCACCAACCTGTCGCGCGACGCTACGTTTGTTTTTAATTTATATCGTGTGTGAAAACCTGTGCAAAATATAAAGAAAACATGCCGTCGTGTGTTTTCAGAGGATGTACAAATTATACCCCAAAAGTTAAAGACAAAAATGTGTCATTTCACGCGTAAGTTTGCAAAACTACATTATTTTATTTTATTTTGTACGACGCTGCGTCTAATGGCGGCCGGCGCATGAAGTTAGTAGTCACGTGACGTTAGGGGAGGTTGAGACACTAATACACAAGTTTTTTTTTGTTGTTAGAATTTATAATATTGTTTGAATATAATATGCACTTGTTATGTTATGAATATACATTATTGTTTTCCGTTTCATTTTAGATTGCCTACAGATGGGCTGATAAAAGAAAAGTGGCTTAAAATGATAAGGGTTCAAAGACGTGAAAACGATTGGCTACCAACTCCCTATACTAAAGTTTGCTCAAAGCATTTCTCAGCTGACGATATTTATGTGACGAAAAAAAATTATCGAAGAATACAAAAAACTGCAGTTCCTATAATTATGGTAAAATTATACGTCATTTTTAAACACATTATTTAAAAGTATTGGTTTTTGTGAAATAACCGGATTGTTTTATATATATTTTTTTTTTAGCAAGAAGCACAAAATATTATTTCATCACCGACGAGTTTGGAACATGTTCAAGTGTCGGAAGAAGGTTCAATTTTTGAAACACCAAGGAAAGCTATTTTGAAGAAAAAGATTAGTAAACTTTCCTTAGAAAAACGCAAGTTACAGTTTAAAAATTATAATTTAGTAAGAAAAAGTAAAAGGCTAAAAGAAAAATGCAATAACTTAAAACAATTAGCTTCTGAGCTCCAAAAAAAAAATTTTTTTACTATTGACCAGATCAATGAACTGAATCTTAAAGCCGAAGCAGTAGAATTTATAAATAGACTGGCTCAAAAGAGCAAAATTAAGGGCTATCGCCAAAAATATACGCCAGCGTTAAGAAAATTTGCTGTCACCTTGCACTATTATTCCGTAGCTGCCTACAAATATGTAAGACAGATATTTAATGGATCTTTACCACATCCTCGTGTCATAGGGAAATGGTACAAAAACAGCTCAGGTGATCCTGGGTTTAATAAACAAGCATTAGATGTTTTAGAAAAGAAGTATAAACATAGTGGCCAGCGAATATTGTGCACCTTAATTGCAGACGAGATGGCTCTTCGTCACCAAACTACGTGGACAGGAAAAAAGACTGTAGGTGTCGTAGACTTTGGTGCTGGATCAGCAAAATCGTGTGAAATAGCGACTCAGGCATATGTTTTTATATTAGTCTGTATGAACGAAAGTTGGAAAATCCCGGTAGCATATTTTCTTGTTAACGGACTGTCGGCTGAAACTCGGGCAAATTTACTGAAAACATGTCTTAGTGAATGCTACCGTGTGGGAGTTGACATTGTAGCCATAACATTTGATGGCTGTGCATCTAATATAAATGCAGCTAATTTATTAGGTTGTGATCTCAAACAACCATCACACCTAAAAACAACATTCAAACACCCTGAATGTGATTTAGATGTTGCAATTATGTTTGACCCTTGTCACATGATTAAATTAGTAAGAAATTCATTTGAATCTAAAAGACAATTTTTTGACGGGAGTGGAAGGAAGATTCGCTGGCAGTTATTAGAAAATTTAGTTAAGCTTCAAAAAAATGTTGGACTTAATTTTGCTAACAAAATCACCCCTCGTCACATTTATTTTAGAAATGAAGTGATGAAAGTCAAATTGGCAACACAACTCATGAGCATGAGTGTTGCAAATGCTCTCAAATTGTGTGATGAGATTTTAACGTCTTCTCTTTTCGTGGACACTAAAGGAACGGTAGATTTTACAGAAAATTTTAATCATTTATTTGATGTTTTTAACTCCAAATCATCCGATTTGTACGGCATGAAAAAACCGCTTTCTCTAAAAAACGCCAATAACATCATAGCTTTTCTAGAAAAAGCAAAACAATATATATTAAATCTTTATATTTTTATTAAGTATAGACGCGAGGTTCGTAAACGAATCACAATAAAAATAATTAAGAAAAAAATCGTGGAATCTAAAAATAAAACAGGCTTTTTGGGCTTCCTTATTTGTATAGAAAGTTTAAAGCATCTATACACAACGTTGGTCGAAGGACAACGTTTGCAATATATCGCAACTTACAGGTTGTCCCAAGATCACATTGAAATGTTGTTCGGTGCTATCCGGCGACATGGAGGTTATAACAATAATCCAAACGTTATCCAGTTCAAGGGAATTTTCAAAAAAATCCTTCAACACCTTGAAATGAAATCTTCGTTTTTAGGAAACTGCCTACCGTTAGAAGACATAACTGTATTAACGGGTTCGTCTGCAGTTCACAACATTCATTCTACAGTAAGTAGAAGAAATATGGATGAGGAGATTGACTCGATCGAGAATGACTCTCAGTTAATAAATGCAACTGCTGTAGAAGATGATATTAACACAAATGTCGAAGTGTTTTCGACAATGTTAAATCAAGAAGGCGTTAAAAAAACCACTGAACAGATTGTCGGTTATATTTCAGGATGGGTATCCAGAAAACTGGCTTCAGTATTGAAATGTTCGACATGCACCGATAGTCTGTATTGTAATAACAAATTGTGGTTTCACAAACTGATTATTTTAAAAAATATGGGTGGACTATGTTTCCCGAGTGAGGATGTGTTCCGAATCTGTCTGAAGTCAGAATCTATAATTAAAAACCACATTAAAGAAATGGGTCACATTATCCTTCCCGATCACAAAGATATCCAAATTTTAAAAAACCGTATTTTAAAGTCGTTTATCAGCTGCAATGACGTATTTTGTTCTTTACATCAACATTCTTTAGAGCAACATCCCACATTTGATCACAGAGTGCAGCTTATTCGCGCGGTCATTGAGAAATTTATTAATGTTCGCCTACATTTCGCACACAAAAGCTCTGAATCAAATTATAAGAGGCAAAAAAGAAATAAATTAAGTTTGTTTGAAGGAATTTAAAAATATGTATCTACAACATAAGTCGATAATATATGACTTCGATTACCATAGTGTTTGATTGTCTATCAATATGTTAATATTTTTTACATTATTAAATAAAGGCTTTTTTATGTTTATAAAGATATTTTGTTTTATTTTTAAATTTAATATGTAACAATAATTACTGTTGCGGAATACACCATTAACATTTAAAATATATAATATTGGTATTACTTTATTCGTAAAGTAGGTAACACGGTACAATTATAAATTATTTTATTAACTCTAGAAAATCGAGTGTCCTTTTTTCCCCATATGCCTCTGATAGCTACGTCACTCATGCGCTCGACCAATGAGCATGTAATTTTACTATTACTTATCCTGTGACGTAACTGAAGATGTTTATTTATCTCCCTCTAGCAACAGGCATTCCGCCGTACGGTGTCATATTTTCTTTCCCTTTCTTTACGCGTATAAGTAGTTATCTAGTATTTTCGCCGTTTTTAAGCGCCGAGATGTTTGTTGATAACGTGTCTATATATAATACGTCATTGTGTAATATATAGCATAATAACAGATAAATATATTACTTCAAATAACGTTCACATGATATAATTTTCATATGTTATAAAAACAAATAACCTAATTTCATGTGATCTAATTTTATTAATAATTTTTCTAATTTTCAGCTAAAATTCTCTAATGACTAAGTAAATATCAGGAAATATCATACTGTTATAACCTCATCTAAACCAAATGATTCACCAACAATAGAGGGTATCTAGCGCTCGGCGGCCATTGCCGAGACACGCTCGCTTCGCTCGCTCGCCTTCGTGCGTTCATGGTCACTGTTCTAATTTAACGTAACCCAAATGATTTATGTGATTAATATATATATGATTAATCTAACCAGTTTTTCAAAAGTATGCAAAATAAAGTAGACGTTTCTAAATTATATTAAACGTTACTTAGAGATTAACTAAATATTAACTGAATATTATACTAATTGAATATTTCAACTGTGCATTAAAGAAAATGTTCTTTATACCTAGGTAAAATGAAATTATATCAATAATTCATTATAGCATTTCTTCATTATATTATTCTTCATATATATTGAAATTAGGTCATATGATCATTAGAAGTTTTGTTATTATTTCGAACGTTACACACCCCAAAATAATAAACATAAGGGGACGATTCCAAAAATATAATTATCATAATAATAAGAAAAAGAATCCATCAGCACCTGAAAAGTTCAAAACAAGATCACTTTTCAAGCAGTCTGATGCAGTGTTGGTGGCATCGAATCTGAGATTGAACTGAAATAAGTGCCAGCAACTTCGGTTTGTGTAAAGAAATTTATTTTCATTAAGACAATCGTCACTTACTTAGGAACATTAAATCTTATAACTAATTATATTGACGTAATCCACATTGGGCACCCGCTTAAACGGTACCGGAGTGAATGGCACCTGAGGTATTCTACATACAGCACCTGTCGATATTTTTCGCTGGTGCCATTAGTGGAATAATTTGTTATTACAAAATTTATTCCACAAATGGCACCTACGGATCAGTACGTACTGGTGTTGGGACGTTTATATTAGTGCGGGTGGAAGAGAAATAAAAAGTAAAACATAAAGTATTTGGAAATTAACAAATTTGGAAGAGAGTTCCCTGCATTCCTTAGATAAGGTTGTGGTTGTCATTAAAATGATGGCACCGGGGTTTGATTTTACGTTGTCAAAAAACGCTCTCTAGGAAAACACACTAACTTACTTTAATAAATAACGTTTTGGTGACGTCATTCGCCGATAAATTGTAGATTTATGTGACGGCCCCAGATAGGAAACTGTTTCGTGTAATTATTATGTGCTATCTAGGGCAACCTCTCCCAGTGTTTCCACTTAGATGCATAACTTAGGAATCTTTTTTTTATCGCCTTTTATTTCCTTATACAGACACACGTACACATACTAACCCTGGAATAAGTAATAACCGATAGAGTAATATTCTTTCAGGTTTTATATAACTTAATGCATTTGTGTACGAGCGCTCCGATTTAAATATAACTGCTTCCGAAGGGATGCAGACCTGGCGTTCTGAAATACAGACCTTACGCCTAGCTTAGGCGCCAGTCTCCCACAATATAATTTAAACTTTTATATATTGCTTTTTCTTAGTAATTTGAAAATGGACTTATATAAATTATTGTGGTGAGAATTAGATCATTATCATTCATATTTTATATAGAATCATCTAAGCATACTGGTTTCAATTTTCATCACTATTATTATCCTCTATAACCTTTCGAATGCTGTCCATTTTTCTTTGATACCTAACACTTCAAAGAAACAATGGGCAGTCCCAAAATAGGTCATATCTAGTAGCATTATTATATCTAGTATGTCCTGACAAGGGATATAAAAACATAATCCTCAGAGAGTCAGTCACGTGAAAAGATGAGTGAAGATTCGGAAAGAACCTCTCGTGTATTTGGAGTGGAAAGGGCGGAACTTGGAGATTATGTGCGAAATAAGCAAAATGGGTGACGCGCTTTGTGGTCGAAAAGTGTTTATCAGTTAAATGAACGGAAAAATGCCGTTTAAAAAAACGGTGAAGTTTGACGTGGAAATTATTTACCTCAAAAGTTTCGTTCACATAACAACATAACATAACATCACGCCTGTATTCCCCGAAGGGTTAGGCAGAGGTGTACCTATAGCACACCCACATTTCGCCAGTTATGTTTAAGTCCCATGTAATAAGGGGCTCGCCTATTGCCATCAACCGCGCACAAATCCGGACTCCGGGCTATTACCGAGAAATTCCAGATGGAAAAACCCAATAACACTTTGCCCGACCCCGGAATCGCACCCAGGACCTCATGCTCAGCGGAAGCGCTTGCGACCACTAGACCAACTGGGCGAGGGAGCCTTCGTTCCTTTATTGCAGGTATGGGCAACCTTTGACATGTTGTGGGCCAAACTTTAGCGTGCAAATACGTTCGCGGGCCGCGTTTAAAAGTACTTAGTGCATTTTAAAGTACTGATAATATTTTTTGCGATAGATATTAGACATGAAATAATACGACAATGTTATTATAGTACAATTTTTTAAAATAACAAAATGAAATTTAAAAAAATGGTATATTATAATTAAATCGTTAAATTAGCAATTGGGACAAACTATGAAAGTTACGTACACCGAAATCAATGAGACACTTGAGCTTGAATTTGGGAACTAATCCATCGATATTTGGATTAATTCCACTGATACAAAGACGTAAAGAATTTTCCAAATTATCGTCAGTCAGTCTTGTACGATGTGTTGATTTATTAACTTTCATCAAAAGAACTGTTCGCATTTATAAGTACTGCCAAACGCACAAATCAATCTTCTTGCAAATTTTCTAAGCTGCGGAAAATTGTCTTCTTCTAGGTATTTTTTGTAGAAATCACACAACTCTACGTCTTCAAATTTGGATTTTAGGAGTGAGTCTCGATCAACTCTATTTGTAAGTGTATTGGAGCATTTTGTAAATTACATTTTGTAGGAGTAGCAAATAAACTGAAACAGTCTTCCATGTTTTGGAAGTCGCTAAATCTGTTCGAAAATTGTTCCGACAGTAACTTGAGTACAGCATATTGAGCATAAGCAATATTTTCATACGCAGAGAGCGTGTTGAAATGGTAACTGTTACCAGACAGCATCTGTGAGTCCCACAAGCGTAGTTTGATCTGAAACACTTTCAAATGGCTGTACAAATCATTTACTAACTGTCCTTGTTTCTGAAGTTTCAAATTTAAATCATTCAAATAGCCTCTAAGATCGACCAGAAATGCTAAGTCACATGTATCCATTTTGGGTCACTTAATTCAGACAGTGGTTTATCTTTTATTTCATAAAGTCTGCTATCTCATTTCTAAGCTCGTAAAACCGTTTCAACATTTTTCCTTTGCGCAGCCATCTGACTTCACATAATAGGTTACGTCGTTATATTCAGCTGATATTTCATCCAAAAACGCCTTGAACTGACGATGGTTAAGCCCTCGGGATCGAATAAAGTTGATGGTTTTTACTACCACATTCATAACATTCTGGAGTCGAATGGACTTAGAACACAAGTTCTGTTGGTGGATAATGCAATGAAGGACTATCAAATCATCTTTTTGCACATTTAATTCTGTTGCTTTTTCATTCAAAATTCCGATGAAACCTTTACGTAAGCCGACCATAGAAGGTGCACCATCAGTAGCACTAGTGACCCAAAAAGTATTGCCAACGGCTTTGCCCAGCATTTTAAGGTTAAGTCACCATTGTTAACATCTGAAAATCGAGAGAATGAATATTGCAATGTTAATCAACCAACATTAATTACCAGTAAGGAGGTGGGTAGGGCTATTGCTAATATGAAACGGGGAAAGTCACCAGGCCATGATGGGCTGAGTGTGGAGCACCTAAGGTCTGCAGGAACTCACATAAATAGTCTCCTGGCAATGCTGTACACTTTTTGTATTAGACACGCATACTTGCCAACAGAGTTAATTAAAACTGTAGTAGTACCTCTGGTTAAGAACCGTACCGGAGATATAGCTGATAAAGCAAACTATAGACCCATATCACTAGCAACGATTGTAGGTAAAGTGCTGGATAGGGTGCTGGATGAACGCCTTAGCCAGCGTATAGAGATACAATACGCTCAGTTCGGTTTTAGACCAGGATTATCAACAGAAAGTGCCATTTTGACTCTCAAACATACCGTTGATTACTATCTCAAAAGAAAATCACCAATATATGCATGTTTCATGGATCTGTCGAAGGCGTTCGATCTGGTATCCTATGACAGGCTCTGGGACAAGTTAGGGGAAGTAGGTATCTCTCCAGAAATAATAGGCATTTTCTCATACTGGTACAGTAATCAGAAAAATGTTATAAAATGGGCAAATGTGTATTCGGATGAATACAAATTAGACTCGGGTGTGAGACAAGATGGCTTAACATCCCCTAAGTTGTTCAACTTGTATGTCAATCAGCTGATTGAAGGGCTGAGCAGCATGCATGTCGGTTGCCGCATAGATGACGTAAGTGTTAATAACATAAGTTATGCAGATGATATGGTGCTGTTGAGCCCTTCAATCGGCGGACTGAGGAAACTATTAAAAGCCTGTGAGACCTATGTAGAACAACATGGTTTAAAGTACAACGAACTCAAGAGCGAGTTTATGGTCTTTGTTGGTAAAAACAAAAAACCCAATAGTGTTCCTACTCTGTGCCTAAATGAAGTTCAGTTGAGACAGGTGGCTCAGTATAAGTACCTTGGTCATATTGTGACAGAAACATTAAGAGATGATCAGGATATAGAAAGAGAGCGGAGGGTGCTATCGGTCCGTGGAAATATGCAGGCTCAGAGATTCGCTCGTTGTACAGTTGACGTTAAATTAACGTTATTTAAAGCTTACTGTCAAAGTTTCTACACGGGTGGTCTATGGACCAGTTTCACAAAGCGGGCCTTTAATGCACTTCGAGTCCAATATACTTAATAACATTTTCAGGATTCTGGTGCGGCTTCCGCGGTACTGTAGTGCTTCAGGCATGTTTGCAGATGCGCACATCGATGATTTTTATGCGATTATGCGTAGGAAAACCATGTCTGTGGTGCACAGTATGAGGGGGAGCCGTAACGGCATCCTGAAAATGATATCGGACAGAATGGATTCGGCGGTCATGCGGTTTCACTGACCTGCATGTGACAGGTGCAGGTTAGTGAAGAATTATATTGTTTCCAATTTTATTCCCATCGTTATTTTAATTGTACTAACATAGTTTATAAGATTTATGTTACTAACCTCTTCTATGGACTGTAGTTGTCTGAGAATAAACAATTTTTAATTATTTTTTTAATCAGTGCATACTCCAATTAATTTTGGCCATGGCAAGCCAAAACTTGTAAATACCTTTTGAACTTCAATAAAAATATCCTCTCCTGTAGTGGTTCCTTTAAGCGGCTGTAAAGCAAGCAATTCCTCGGTAACAGTGAACTCCTTATCAACACCTCGAATAAATATAGCCAGTTGAGCTCTGTCAGACAAATCGGTGCTCTCGTCTAATGCTATGGAAAATGATTCAAAACCAGCCATACGGTCAGTCAATGTTGTTTTTATATCATTAGCCGTCATTTCTATACGTCGAACAATAGTTCGTCTTGACAAACTATTTTTTTCTTTTCAGGACACAAAATACTGCAAACTTCTAACATACACTCCTTGATAAATTCTCCTTCGGCAAATGGTGTTAATGCCTTTGCCAATTTTTAGCTAACTATAAAACTAGCTTTCACAACATTATCAAGTTGTGTTCTTTGTTTTTAACACATTTGTTGCTGTTTTTCCAAATTTGCGGTAAGCTTCTGGATTTTGTCTGTTCTTAATTGTCCTGTCAGTGAGTGCAGCGTAGCATGCTTAGTCGGGTAATGCCTCTTTATATTGAATTATTTCATTACTAAAATGGATAAATTACACAGCAAACAAATAGGCTTACCATTGTGCAAGATAAAAAGAATTCTTCAGTCCATTTTTCTTGAAACTGGCGACCCTCTGTATCTACTTTTCGTTTCTTTCCACCAGACATCATTTTTGTTTACTTTTCGTTCAATAAACTTAATAAAAAACTATAGTTAGTAACCACTCAAGATGCACACAAACTCACAAAGCAAGTTGACGGCTCCAGCAGTTCGCTAGGATATCGCTTGTCCAAGTTATCACCTCGGTAGCTCAAATAGAACTGAACTAACGTTCGCTTGTTTTTCTTTTTCCTAATTGGTAGCTTGTAGTTTTGACCACTGAAGTCTTGGCTATTTAACCGGGCAAGCCTGTGGGTGCCTTAAGCTACTAACTTAAAGCCTCCAGCCAGGGGCGAAATTCTTAAATACTAGGTGACCGCACGCTAAGGGCACCCCCTGTGGGGTACGAACCTCGGCTTAGGGCGTCACTGAGGGGAGGGCAGCAAGGTGGGACAGGCTGGATCGCAATTATATTATTATTATTATTATAAGGGAGATTTAAAGCTACAACTCAGCTACGGCGCAGGCTGGCGCGTCGTCGAGCAAGGGTCGGGGGGGAGTCACGTTCGGGCCATCCACCCGCTTATATAGGCAAAATAAGGAAGGAATAATCTGGAATAAACTAGTTTAGAATAATTGAGAAGCAATAAATCTTTTGATGTGTCGCCCGTGAGGCGGCAAACCTCAAAGAATTTGATCGAGCAAGGCGGCGAAGTATAAGTACCTAATGTAATATTTTTTTAATTTGGTTTTTTCAAAATGTCTTGCGGGCCGGATCATATCTTACAGCGGGCCGGTTGTTGCCCATATATGCTTTATTGAATCTCCATAATCAGATACAGAATCGGTTACGTTCAGTTTTCATATATATTAAAGAAATGATAACTTAATTATGATACAACAAAAAGGGGTCGGGGGGCTCGTCAGTTTCTTACGCGTTTTCTTGAACTCCGAATGTAATTCGATATGGAGATTTAGATTGTCTAATAAAAATTTGATTTTTTTTTCAACCGCCATCTTGGATTTTCATTTTGACCTCTATATTGGCTTCAGCACCCTCGAAAACAATGAAAATGACACCCATGATGTAAAATTTATAAAATTTTCGCAGCGCTCCGCCATCTTGGAATTTAATTTTGACCTCACTGTCGGCTTTAGCACCCTCGAAAACCATGAAAACCATCTCTCTCTTTCTCTGTCTTTTTCTATACTATATAATTATATATTATAACATAACGCATGCATTATAGCATAACGCTTTTTCGTTACGTGGCGATTTCTAAAAATTGCGTTAAAGAACTTCGTTCCAAAAACTTTTTCTGGTGCAGTTAGGTATAAAAATCGTGGACGAGGAAAGTTAAATCTAAAAATAAAATAAAATAATTACCTCTGTATAATATACATTTATTAGAAAGAGATAAAATTGTTCGGTTACATGTTTGTAGAAGTCAATCTCTATAGGTGTACTCATCAGATTACTAGAAATACATTTTTGTGCACCTACTTTGTTACTGCCTCGTTGGTCTAGTGGTCGCAAGCGCTACTGCAGTGCATGAGGTCCTGGGTTCGATTCCCGGGTCGGGCAAAGTGTTATTGGGTTTTTCCATCTGGAATTTCTCGGTAGCAGCCCGGAGTCTGGATTTGTGCTCGGTTGATGGCAATAGGCTCGCCCCCTATTACATGGGACTTAAACATAACTGGCGAAATGTGGGTGTGCTATAGGTACACCTCTGCCTAACCCTTCGGGGAATACAGGCGTGATGTTATGTTATGTTATGTTGTGTGTTCTTTGTTAACAACTAAGGTTCTCGCTCAATCTTCTAAATACCTTAAATTCATTCGCTGACATTTATGGTATTTATGCCTGCTATATATTTATTTTGAAAAAAAATACTCATAAAAGCGCGTAATTTTACAAAACAAAATCGGTACGAATATAATGAACGTGAGCATCAAAGAAGGAATTTTGAAAATTCAGCCCCTAATATTAGTAAGTTCTTCATATTCGCCATTGGGATGTCCCATCGGGCACAAGACTTGTTATATAGAACATAAAATTGTAGAAATTTGGGTTCTAATTACATCATTTGGGACAACAAGCGTTATGTTTTGTAAAGAAAGCGGTACAGATGGATTGGCCAATTATGACCATTCACCAGCGCGAGTGCATATTAGTGCAATTAGCGTTCTCTACACAACTGCAGCTACGAAGATTATGGTTTAACGTAAGGTTATGGATGGAGGTTAGACTATTTAACAATATCGATATTTCATGCAATGTTACATACAAATGAATACCAATTCGTTTTACGAGAGGAGTTCCAATTAGTACATAATTCGTTCCTTAAATACAAAAGTCACACATTTAAAAAAATATCAAAAATGTTTTTTTTGCATAGAATGCATCTTAAACGATGAATCTTTAATGTTTCGCTAAAACAGCCGTCGTCTTATGATCAAAAATACCCATACACGCACACACGTTAGTTTTGTTTTGTACCGTTTCTGTAACTGAGTTCCGCGCAAAAGTACCATATTGTCAGTTGTCAACAGTCATTTGGCACGAGCACACGCATTTTTTGTGAAAAACTACCACATTCCAAAAAACTGCTATAAAACAGGTGAAATTATATATTCAAAAGTGCCACATTCTAAAATATATTCGTATTGCAGATCACATTCACGTAAGTATCTTATAATTTTTATGTGCAATAGTACAATATTTCGAAATAGGTTGGTTTTGCATTTATAAATTTAATATTTTCTCTTATTTTTGTTTGCAATACTACCATATTTTGAATTAAGTTAGTTTTGCAAAAAATAATTAGAAATATTTTCTTATTTCTAAAGTAAAGTAAGTTAGCTAAAGTAACATATTTCGAAATATGGTGTCTTTGTATTTGAAAGTGATCTCTAAATAGATTTCATTTTACATTAAAAAGCAATTTTTAGTTTTAATGTTGTTTTGTCTGAAAGTTTTTGTAGTTTTTGGAGTAATCTTATGGGTTAAACAAATTAATTTAGAAGAGCTATTAAAACCAATTAAATTTTACTTACCCACATAGATACATTATAACGCCTATTTACGAGAAAGTAAATTGGTTGATACAGGTAGGTACTTATTTTTATTTTTTTCAGAATGACAACAAGAGCGCACCGTATTTTGAACATGGTACCACCTATAAATGCCCTTCGAGATAGACAGCAATCTCCATCAACAATACGACCTAGTGAAATGGATTCAAGTGACATTCAGACTACCAATAGTATTTATCATGAATATGATGCTGATGACGTTAATTCTCTACCGGACAGTCAGTTTTCTTTAGATATTCTGAACTCCGGTGAAGAAAACGAAGACATTCGAGCAACACCTCCAAAACACAGAATATTCAATAAACCATCTTTAGTCATCCAAGAAACAGACTCAGACAGTGACTCTTCCTCTGATGAATCTTCTAGCTCTTCCAGCAGTTCTAGTTCTAGTTATTCAAGTAGCTCCAGTTCTACAAATAACCTCAAAGATTTCTCATCCGATGATAGTTTCAAAGATCCTACGTATGAAGATCCATTTTCTGAAAACTGCAAAGCCCAGTCAGATTCCGATGAAGAGCAACCACCACAAGCACAGTTACCTGAGATTCAAGACTTTCCGCAATCAACCGTGGATAACCAGAAGTTATTTAATATTAATTCACAGACAGCTTAATATTAGGTATTTTTCATTATTGAACTGCATTCCACACACCTGTGATAAGTAAGCTAATACAGCTTTTAAGAGAAGATACTCAATGTTTATTGTGTTTATGTATGGCGTGTCTACCCGGCACATTACAAAACATAGGTTTAAGTCCTGTAACGTATAAATTAGTCTAGTTTCGTTTTAGGTATGGTAAAACAATACAAAATAGTAAGTGCTATTCTGTTTAAAAAGTTTGATTTGATCGTGATTATCACTGATATTATAAGTAAAAAAAGAGGTAGTAGATAGGTTATACACGCTTCGCAAGAGGCACGTCAAAATTTGGCTAATTAGCCACATTTTCTTCGTCTTGTCTCTTTTTCGCTCCCGATAATTACGACATGCTGTCCTACTTACACGTGTCATCTAATAGCGTGACATTGTGCCGTTTTTGAAGAACGAATGTACGGTAGGTAACCTATATACGTCTTTTTACTTAAAATATCATTGGTGATCATAGCTTAAAAAAAAAAAAAATTGAGTATAGTTATTTTTTAGTTATTGTTTATTTAATCACTTGTCCAAAAAGGTTTCAGTGAACGTTAGCTCAATGTGAGAATAATTTTATGTACCTATATTGCTGTAACTGAGAGCTGTTATCTTTTAGGGAGCAAGCTAAATACCTAGTTAGTGTATTTATTTTTACAATAATTCTTATGTTTGTTTTGTTAATTCTATGCAAAAGTTTTATGCATCTTTGTTTTTATAGCTTAAAAGGTTTGTTTCGTTTTTAACTTAAATTTATTACACTTACCTACTAATATAGGTAATATTAATTTTAGACTTAATAGATGATCTCATGATAAGATTTAACTATTTGTTTTCCCTTAGCAAGTTTACTATGTAGTAAGTTAGTATGTGCCATTTTTTTCTTAGATTTACGTTTTGTGCGGTTGACAACTGAAAATAAAACTCAAATTTTCCTAATAATGGTGGTTTAATTTTTAAATTTTTTATGTTCTCGAAGTCAAAGTCTATATACAAAACTAACTTATTTGCATTTTTTTCAGAGTCCATTCGAGGTGTGGTTAAGATTGCTTTATTGAAAAAGAGGCAATTTAATTACGCATCTTTTGATACAAAAAAAGTCTACGTAATACACATAGTTTATACAAAAATCATAAAATAATCCAAATTATTTTTGCAAATGCCGCTCCTGTATATTTAGCTTATTTTGACTTGTGGTGCTTTTGTATTTAAGGAGCGAATTATTGAACATGAATTTGTAAATACTGGAACCCACTTTGGCATAATTACGTTGAAAAAAAAACGAGAATGTTCATGAAGAGGCACTTCATGAACATTCTCGTTTTTTTTCCATTGATTTAAACATTGATGTTGAAAATCATTAAATGATGGGTGGAGACTACACTTGGCTAGACGTGCTGATAGCGGGTGGAGCAGAGCCCTAGCTGAAAGGTTACCAAGAAACGACAGCGGCTGCTTTAAGATAATATTCTAAACACTTTACATTGATTTTACATTCTGTATTATTTAACTCACACTCTTAATTATTACCTGTTAACATTTTAAAAAAGTCGTCTATTTTTAAATAATAATATTTGTAAATACGTGAGCACCATGTATCTGTCACATAATTAATTTATACCTGTCATTGCTTTATATTTAATTCTTTTTACTGATTGTGGTATAGTAATTTTATTCTAGGTGCAACGTCTTCACATAAATATAATTATATAATTAATGTATACAAAATATTTTAAAAGAGTTGTTGTTGAGTTAAAACGGTTGAGTTTCTTGCCCATTCTTCTCCATACGATACTACCTTTTGGAAGGGGTAACTAGTTTTTATTTTTTTTATTTTTTTACTTTTAAAAGTAGGTACCTGAGTGCCTATTTGAAAATAAATGATTTGACTTCGACTTTGACTTTTAGTAGATAGAGTAAGAATTTTTAGGTGGCGCTGCCTATTGTGATCGTGCTTCAAAAGATGTTAGTGTTTGTTCATGAGGCGTGTCATGCCAGCCAGTAGCATTATCATCTTTAGCAATTTATTGTAGGTTGTAATTAACTAGCATTCCTTTTACGTATCTTAAAAACGTCTTCGGACTGAGCGTATGACCAAGGGGCCAATCTACTTATTTATAAAATTTGCAATAGTCTCTCCTTTGTGAGATTTTGACATATTTGCTATACAAAATCTGCGAAATTCCCAATGACGACACCGTTGCAAATTTTATAAATTAGAAGATTTGCCCAACGGTTAAACAATGCGCTGCGCAAGCGTGGCGTGGCGTAAACGTAATTATGTTGAAAATAATATGTCGCATTGACGTTCGACGAATGCCTAATAATCAGTGATCAAAGGTAGATACGAATGCGGGAAAATAAGCTATTTAGTGTGAATAAAGTAATAATATGTTAAAATAATTATATAAATAATTAAATAATTATATAATTATTTTGGCCCAAACACTTGTACACATTATATAAACCTGCCAATCTGCGTGACAGTTTGTCAGAAGGATTAGCGCTGGTCTTCAAACATTTGGTAACACTTCCTAACATTAGGTAACATCTGGTAACATTTAGTAACATTTAGTAATATTTGGTAACATTTGGTAACATTTAGTAACATTTGGTAACATTTGGTTAGGTGTGGATTAAATCAATAGTATCTACAATCAGTAAAAGTGACATGAAGATATTATCGAGGAGCGCCAGATACGCAGAGACATCTTATCCCTCCTACACGTATACATGTACAAAACTGCAGGCCAACCTAATTGTTCTAATTGTGACCGGGTGTTAAAAATTAGATTCGGTCTAGCGAGCCATCTAAGAGCACACGTAAGAAAGTGATTTCAAAGGGTCGCCATTATTGAATTCGATAAGGAGGACTACATTTATATACATCTACCATCGCTGATGGAAAACATCGTGAGGAAACCTGAACTTATAGTTAATATATATGTCTGACATCGTGGCACCCATCTTGAGCGAGCATGGTGATCAATACTCGTGCCTTCTCTATATGAGAAGAGGCTTTTGTCCTGTAGTGGAACAGTAATAGGCTGGTATTATTAATAATTATCTACCAGAATTATGTTAAATACTAAAGTTGTCTCGTCAGCAAATCCATATCTTAGCTGGTTTTATGCATTAACTTACATTATGATACGCAACTAATACCTAAAAATATGTTAGTGCATATACACGTATTGTTAGTAACGTTACTTGCAAATTGGTTTATTAATTCACGTAATAGTTACAAAATAAAGAGTACTGACCCATGCCTCAAAGGAATTATTATCCATGTTGTTCTGGGGCTGAAATAAAAGAAAAAAATAATTTTATCAATCAGATTGTAAGATTTGGGAGTAAGATTTAAAAAATCGAATTAAAACATATAGTTTTGTGATAATATACGAATTCCTGCTCAATAACTATTCTCACAAAACTCAGTTGCCATTTTATAAAAAAAAAACTGGGTTTTATGCTCTGACCCAACTCAAGCGATTCTCGCATGGGATGCGGTACGCAATTCGCTCGCACTTATTGTGCAACTAACTTGGAGGTATTCAAACAGCCGTTTGACTTCCTAATCATTAGAATAATATTGACGCGTGTAGTCTCGACCAGCATCCTACGCTGGATTCACGTCAGAGTGGCCAGAGTTTTATCTATCCTAAGCCTTAATCGAGATAGATCTAGGCACCAATATAATTAGTTTTCAAGCCCTATGAGAGGTTTTCACATCGCATTATCTGCTGAAATCGATGTAAAACTGATTAAAAGATTAGAAAACCGGATTGGTTGGGTTAAATGCATGGTAGAATTTTCCACCTCGAAAGTGTCTTTCACCTAAATGAATGAGTGAAATTGACAAAACCATTCTAGTTTTTTGTTTTTTAATGATCCATTTTTTGTGGTTGTAATTGGTGGTACGAGGAGCTCGTGGCTACATAATAACAGCCGCATGGGTCGATCGAAGGTTAAGCTACGCTTGCTGTGGTCGGTTCGTGGATGGGTGACCATCCAATACATATCCAGACCCCCCTTGCCTCGGAAAGACAGTCATTACGAGTACTTAGAAACCGAAAAGTCTGTCAACCAGTCTTATCAACGGGTATGATTTATATGTTACCCAGTAACTGGGTTGTAGGGGTTAGAAAGTCAATACTGGTATTCAGCTGCATCCGGTAACACTGGAAACCGATCCCAACATAGTTGGGAACAGGCTAAGCCGATTGATTGAATTACGAGGTATTTTTATTAATTTTCGTATCATTATTTTTATTTTTCTCGTATCATAGTTTTTATTAATTCTCGTATCATATTTTTCATTAATCCTCGTATCATAATTTTTATTAATTCTCGTATCATAATTTTCATTAATTTTCGTAACATAATTTTTATTAATTCTCGTATTATAATTTTCATTAATTCTGGTATCATAATTTTTGTTAATTCAGCCCGGAGTCTGAATTTGTGCCCGGTTGATGGCAATAGGCTCGCCCCCTATTACAAGAGACTTAAACATAACTGACGAAATGTGGGTGTACTATAGGTGCCTAACCTCAGGGGGATACAGGCGTGATGTTATGTGTATTATTAATTCTCGTATCATAATTTTCATTAGTTCTCGCATCATAATTTCCACACAGGATAATATGAATGGATATAAAATGGTGCGGTGACGTGATTCGTCATGCTGCGATCACAACAACTTCGGTGAGTCATCTTCATCATCATTCACCATCCACCCAATTAATTTGTGGTCGGCGCGACAAGTCTTCATATTATATACTTCTCTAATAGTCGTCAACTCGGTAGTCACTTCCTTTCTAGCCATATATCACCTCTCACACAGACCATGCATCTTCTTGGTCGTGCCCTGCTCTTATAGCCCTCCACATTCATACCCAAAACTTTCTTCACGGCATTTTCTTTATTTGTCCGTTGAGTGAAGCTCCTTTATTATTTTTTATGAACTAAAACAATAGTTTATTACAAATATTCCCCTTTATAAGGTTTTTCAATGTTTCTTTTAAAAACCTCAACAACAAAACAAAGTGTTATGTGGTAATGAGGCTATCGCGTGTTTCCACAAAATACTCCCGTTTGGTATACATTTTTGTCGTTTATATTGATTGTCACTGGAAGTAAATTATTATGATTTAAGGTTTCATTTCGTAAATGATTGTCAATTCATACCGTTTACCGTAGAAGAGATAAGCCAGGGTTCACTGAGAAACTTAATGAAGATTGCCAATTTTGCGGTGGTACATTTTGCAACAAATTGATATGAATAGCTCTCATCAAATTTTACCAACAATATATTTTGTGATAGTAGTCTTTCAGGAGGTACTTTACATGGAACTTAATATTCTAAGACGCAATTTTTACCGATTAGATTTAGCAAACTGCTATCTTAATTAATATTATTTATAATTAATTCGTTCTATAAAAAATTGACTGTACAAATTAAAAAAAAAAACGGGGCAGTCTTTGGGGACTGCCGATAGAACAGAAAACTATATAAGTAACTTGTAAACCCGCTCATGGGAAGCGTGCGGTGACGATGACGCTAGTTCCACGCTTTTTGTTCACCCAAAACGTGCTCAACGCGCCTAAAGACTAAAGACTTCAAAACCAGCCAAGTGCGTGTTGGACTACGCACAATGAAGGGTTCCGTAGATGGATTGAATTTATCCCCCCAAGAACAAACTTAGCATTGTAGATAAAAAACCTGTTTTCCCATACACCGATATCCGTCACGGTCAATTCTCCAACTGCAATTATGTAAGTTTGTAATCGTAGACATACATATACTTTTTTATGTGGTTTAACTACAAATTAAAACGATAGTCGGACTTTTTCCTTTACTTGTATTGTGAGGCCTTGCTTCGTGTCAAATTTCATGATTCTAGGTCAACGGATAGTACCCTATAAGTATTGATTTATTTGCGCGTATCAAAATATGTCGCTATAGCCGTATTTTTTGTTGCCTTTATGAAGAAGCTTGATTTTTTTAGAGCTCCAAGAGACCGTAGTCCTCCGTATTTTTGCGAAAAAGGGTCTTGACACACTGACAAACATACGGACGGACCAGGAAGTGATCCTATAAGGGTTCCATTTTTTTTTTCCTTTTGAGATAAGTAACCCTAAAAATAACATTAATGTCAATGATTCTTCGCAAATATATGTAAGTAATAACTGAAAGAAGAATGAAATATAGTATAATTATAATATCATGAAATTATATTATAGGTTGGTGGGTAGATTAGTCGAGATACTAATTAGTAAGTATAATAAGACATCTTCTAATTAATTAATAATAATACATTAATTACAATAATTATAAATGTCTGAGTAATTATTTTATTTGGATCGTTCAGATCAAAGAACGTTAGTAATTTTATTATAATCCATTTGACGTAAGGTTAGTGAATAAACCTTTTTTATAGTCCGTTCAACCGATTTTGACTTCTATTGCGTTGGTGGCATGACAAATGGCAGCTGCAGTAAACTGTTGGTATTGGAGCCACGTTTTTGCTATTAATGCCATCCTAATGCTACGGAGTAGAAGTCAAAATCGGTTGAAGGGACTGTAAAAAAGGTTTATTAAAATTTTTAACATTATTTTAAATGGAGTATAGTAATACTAATTATGTGTGCATATTATATTCCTTTGGCATTAGTCCTAAAACAGTTATTTAATAAATTATAATTATGCCTTTACATAAGAAAGATAAGAAGTCTTTTTCCCTGTCTGTCTGTGTCCAGTTGGGTCTTCTAAATTACTCAATAGATTGTGATACAGTTTTCACCATATTTAACATAACATGACATCACGCCTTGTTTCCCCGAAGGGTTTGGCAGAGGTGCACCCACATTTCGCCAGTTATATTTAAATCCCATGTAATAAGGGCCGAGCCTATTGCCATCAACCTAGCACAAATCCAAACTCCGGGCTGCTACTGAGAAATTCCAGATAGAAAAACCCAATGATACTTTGCCCGACCTGGGACTCGGACCCGTAGCGCTTGTGACCACTAGATCAATGCAATTCGTTTTTTTTTATTTTAGGATATGTCGATTTCCTCACGATGTTTTCCTTCACCGTTTTGAGAGCAGTGGTGATCAAATAATTTACACAAGGTGAAGCAGCCGTCTGTCTGAAAATTGTAAGTCGAGGCCGTTACCACTGGGCCCCCACTGCTCGAGTAATGATACTTAAGTACCCAGTACTTAGGACCCCTTGCTCTGCTACCAATCTTGCTGACTAGCTATTCTCTGCACACCCTTTTCGCAAGTAAGCGTGTCTGTAAGCCTTTTGTAACATCTTTTTTACAATATGGATTGCAATTAATGAATACAATTTTTTACTAAATACCTAATTGGAAAAGAGTTTTAATTATTGTTACAATAATAATTACTAATTCAATTGTATTTAAATAAATTCTATTGTTTGAAAACGTTGCATGCCGTAAGGCTAAATGTATCGGGACTAAACATAAAAATTGCATCTGTATACTTTCGATAGCATAAGAATAAGCATAATCAGCCTATAATGTTCCCACTGCTGGGACACAGGCCTCCTCTCTGTGAGAGGGAGTGGGCTGTAATCTACCACGTGGGCCTATTTATACATGTTACAAGTCTTCGAATTTTTGGTTCTAGGATATGCCGGTTTCCTCACGATGTTTTCCTTCACAGTTTTGGGAGTACGAGTATTGGTGATGAAATTATTTCCACAAAGTAAAGCGCCTGCCTGGGTTCGAACCCACGACCTACAACTCGTAAGTCGGAGCCGATATCACTGGGCCACCACTCTGAGCTCTCCATACTGTTAAAAGGAATCCTGGAATCCTGGAAACTAAATGTGTGCCCGTTAGGTAGGTAATAGCAAAAGGATTACCGTCTTTTATTATACATGAAACTTGTAATATATGGTGCGAAATTTCCGTTTAGAAAGAAAGAAAATACTTATATTTGCGGTAAACATGACTCAGAGAAAAACACAAATACAAAAAAAAAATGAGTTGGGGGTGTTTGGGTTGGATTTACTAAACTCAAAATCAAAGCATTTGTTTCAATTAAACCATTTAGAGGCACTTTTGAATTGTCAAAGAGTCGGTCAGTCAGAATCAAATCAAATCTAATCATATCAAATAATTTATTTGCATAATACATGTTAAAAAGGTGTTACAGGTATAAAAAGTACAATGTATTATAACCAAATGAGGTGTGCAAATTAATATAATTAAGTACTAATTAGAACATTAACGATAGAGAATAAATTTTAAATTGAGTTACTTACATTAATAAATAGAAATGTCAAAAAAATAAAATAAATACAAAAGTCAAATCGAAATTCCAATAATCATTAAATAATCATTAATTGAATCTTTCATTTAAATAATCATTAATTGAATAATAACATTTTGCAACTAGGAATTCGCGCAAGCCTAATTTGAATTGGTCCAAGGTCTGTGATACTTTTTGGCAACTTATTGTAAATTTTGAGTGCCATGCCCATTTTTTTTTTACTAAATACCGCTTTTTTATGGCGTCTTACGCATATTTTATTTTTGTGTCGTGTGCTTCTTGGATGTGTGTATAGATCTGTAAGTTCGCTTTGACAAAAATCGCCACTTCATATATATAAAGACACGGGAATGTTAATACCTGGAACTATGAAACTAAGAAATATGAAGCTATTTGACCATTCCAAAGCGTACTAGATACCTATGAAGAAGAACGGGCAAGAAACTCCATGGACACTCTTTAAATTATATTATTACAAAATATTTGTTACATAATAGAGGGAATGAGGAACAGGGTGTAAAGTTCACTCATACCTCCATAGAAAAGGGAGGATCCCTCCGCCCAGACGGGTATCGTGTCTGATGGGCAACTGCAGGCTTAGCTCGAGCACCGTTTTGATGACGGAAGAGTAGACATAAATGACGTTCCGTGTAGACAGTACGACGGCAGCAAAGTAGAAAGAGTCAACTTCACTTTTTACGAAATTCACTCGTTTACTCAGAATTATTTGTTTTGTCATAGGATTTTTTTTACGGGTAATATAATGACAACTACAACAATGTTTCTCAAAGTTTCGAAGTACCGTATTTTGGGAACAAAAAAATATTACAATAATATTGGCCTTAACCATTCCTTGGTAATGCCCTATTAACTAAATGATGTAAAATAGGACAAGATAGCTTTGTTATTCTATTAATTATCACAGTTTTGCATTCAAAACGCTCTCCTGTAAAATCATGATTTTGTAGATAACCGTATATGTATACTTTGTGGCCGTCGTAGAAAGTTTTCCACTGTCTCTAGCATGGCGATTACAAAATAAAATTGTCTTCACTACCTTAGACAACTATCAGTTGTCAGTGTGATTTTGAAAGTTTGGGATAGAAAACTTTATTCTGAAATAGTCTACATAAAAAAGGACCTAGACGAAGATCGTAAGAAACGAAAGACAAAATGACAAATTGTAGAAGGATTTTCAGGTGCGATGTCAAAAATGGAGAAATGAAATGACACTTCGTGTAAGAGCTGTATCTATTCTTCGCAGAAATAGAAAGCGTCATGCTCAGCCTGCTGCCCGACGTTTGATGTCTGAACATTGTATAAATGCTAGTTGCACGGTAAACTCTGCTTACGCGATGCAGGATTTTCGCATGATGTCAGTGTGACGCGTAGCTCGTAGGTGGCGATGTAGATACCGCTACAACATCATATATGTTGAGTTTATAATTATATGTGAGAACGATGTAAAAAAGACGTGCACGTTAAAAGCTTCCAGAGTAGGTACAGCAAAAAGAAACTAAACAAACAGGTGTGATGTTATTATCTGACCCCTCAGAGGTCGTCAACATAATCTCGTGGGCATTACAGATATAATTAAAAGTATTTTGATAAAAATATCACAGTCATTTTTATCTGCTGTCGGGGTCCAGATATTAATGTTTGTATAAGTCAACTCAAAATAATTGACGTTATCTTTTGTTTGTTTCAGCAAAAAAAAAAAGTTGCATATTCTTATTAATTTTAGTTTTGTTTATTTGCTTATCATGCATTGACTCACATTTTTGTGTCCAAAGTAAACAAGACGATTCATTGATGAAATTTAAAGAAGAGAAAAAAAGAATAAAGCTTATTTGGACACAGTTCGTGAAATACAAAATACATATAACAAAATAAAAAGTGAAAGTAATGTTTAACAACAAAAGTGTGTGCCTCACGGCTGCGCCAAAAGGGTTAATTTCAGCATTAATGCCGGACAAATTAATGCTGTCTGACGCAGAAATATGGTGACCGCTGCTTATATGCAGCAGGAACCCCGATGGTTTTCCTAGGTTATAAGTTTTTTAAGCCCTGGCTGGAGGCCTAAATTAATTGAGGCAACCACCGAGAAGCCTCTTAGGCCCGAGTTCACAAACTATAACATAATTATTGATTAAGTAACCGTTCCGTTAGCATTTAATAGTTGTTTAAACAAACGACATTTTTTTCGAGTTCACCATTTACGAGTATTTCTAACCAACGATTAAATAACCAAACGTTTTTGAATGAGTGCGTCGAAAATGACCGAATATAACATTATTTTGTGAATGTTGACGTCAATCAATTTTCATTGTCAAACACTGTGATCGAATTCAAATTCATATTTTTTTTGTCTCTTCGCGTTAGTTTTCTTTTGAATATAATCAGTTAATATGGAAGATAAACGCAAACGAACAGTAAATTTCACCAGTGACGAGAAAAACTGTTTTATTTGTAATTATTCTAAACTTAGAATAAAGAAAAAAAATTAAACATGTTTTTATTTTCTATAAATGTGTTTTAAAATAGTTGTTATTAAGTTTTATCCTGCCTTGTTCTATTATAGATTCCCAAGGAGCAGGTAGTTCCAAATTAGGGTCATCAAGAGGGCATTCTTCTCGCTTTGTTTGAAGGATATTGTGAAAGACAGCTGTGGCAACGATTATAGGAAGACAGTTTTTTAAATGCACGTGCATTCTTTGCGTGCTCAATTCCAAAGCACTACGTTTGTATAAACGAAATCTTGTACCAAATACTTTCTCATTATATTTCTTCGAAATAGTTGTGCCGTGTTTGGAATATGTGTGAGCAGTGGTGGCCCAGTGGTATCGGCCCCGACTTACGAGTTGTAGGTCGTGAGTTCGCACCTAGACAGGCGCTTTACTTTGTGTAAATAATTTCATCACCGCTGCTCTCAAAACGGTGAAGGAAAACATCGTGAGGAAACCGGCATGTCCTAGAACCAAAAATTCGAAAGACATTTGACATCTACCAACCCGCACTGGGCCCGCGTGGTAGATTACAGCCCATTCCCTCTCGAAGAGAGGAGGCCTGTGTCCCAGCAGTGGGAACATTATAGGCTGATTATATATATATGTGTTTGGAATATACAGTGCACAAAATTATTTCTATATCTTCAAAATTATCTAACACATAATTCTCTTCAAGGATATACGTAATTCAAAGCGACTTGAATTTTTATTTTGTAACTAAAAGTGACGCACAATGCAAAACTTCACGTCAAGAAGCACAATCCATTGGTGAAACTGGCTTGGCTAGTTAGTTTAAGTTAATCATTCAATTACATTGCAGTAAGTGCAGTGCAATGATTAGTGCGTGGTGAACAGCAAAATATTGTTAAACAGCCGTTAATGGTTTAAACAGGTATTTAAAATTTAACCATCTGTTGGTGAACTCGGGTCTTAGATTGACCTGCGAGAAGTCTTTTAGAATATAAAATAAAAATGGATTTTCCGGTGCGTTGCCAATCTCAATAAGATAGGCTGATGTTATATTTTACTACATGTTAATTGAACAGCGAGTTATCAGCTATAATGATCTAATAAAATTCTACAACTTTTAATCAGCGATTTTCTTTAATTACTTACCTTTATATTAGGCTTTTTGCTTTTCTTTTAATGTATCTTGCCGTAGATAAGGCTTCTAAAAGGGTTTTAATGTATCGCAGAAAAACCATGATATTACGCTGAAAAGTCCACAAAGAGAGATGTCAAGTTTTTAATCCCAAATCATCTTAAATTTCTGTGATCCTTTAGGCTTCTCAAACCGTTTCCAAAACTACCAAATTATCCAGTTTTACAACTAAAAGTTCGTATAACAAAAACACTTACATCATTTTAGTAATCCCATCTCTAGTCTTATCTAAAATCAATCGTCGAATTCGAATTCGTATTTCAATTCCAGTCTTATTGTCTTCTTAATTTAGACTGCAAATTGAGTATTGAGTATCTTGGGCTAAATCTAGACATTAGGCATTTGCCCCACTGCCCACGAGGAAGCAACTAGCTATCTATCTCCTTTTTTTTCAAACAAGAAACGTACGGTCCCTTGTTAGTAAAAAATATGTATTTATTAATAGTTGATCGCAGATAAAAAGAAAAGAAAGCAAAATACGTTTATTTGCGGAAAACATGACGCAGAGAAAAACACAAATACGAAAAAGAACGAGTTGCGGGAAAATATGCGTCACATCCACGTAAAAAGGCAATCGCTTCGCATAATGCTACGACCCTATGCGAGACAGTGCCCTAGCGCTGATATTCACACTGATTGCAAGAACCCCCTCGCCACTAGTATGTCGCAGCGACAAGAGCTATTAAAGAAAATACTCGCTCAGCGATGCTCGCTTGTCGGCGAGAACAGTGGCTGAGAAACTCTCGCTTGGTACATACGCATACAAGTAAGTGACTGGGCAGTCATTTTGCTCGTCGCACTCGCTCATAGCCAAGCGACAAAGCTATCCGAACTACATACTAGCTGCTCGTTGTTAGCTCTACTCGCTTGTCGCTAATCATCGACGGTGGGACAAGTGACAAAATGCCTTTATTATTTCTGTACTAGTATTTACATTGTCTACGTTACATTCGATTCGTGAAGCTGTTGCTTGAGGCTAAGTTTAGATTAGCCTGCCAGGGTTGTCAATTGAACCGGCGAGAGATGTCGTGCGGTGTCCCACAGGGATCGGTTCTGGGGCCGCATCCGTGGGACATCGGGTACGACTGGGTGTTGCGCGCCGACCTCCCTAGCAGCGTCAGCGTCGTTTGTTACGCTGACGACCCGCTCGTCCTGGCGCAGGGGAGGTCGCACCAGGCAGCGGCCGAATTAATGACACGCGGGGTTGCGACAGTCATTGAGAGGATCCGGCAATTGGGACTCGAGGTGGCCCTGCACAAGTCCGAGGCCATGTGTTTTCATGGTCCTCGGAACGCGCCACTCTCGGATTCCCAAATAATGGCGGGAGGGGTTCACATCGGCGTCGAGTCGACGATGAAGTACCTGGGACTCGTCCTCGACAGCCGGTGGAACTTCGTCGAGCAATTCCGACGTTTGGCTCCTGGACTGGACCGGGCCGGAACAGCCTTGAAGCGGCTCCTGCCCAATCTAGGGGGTCTAAACGCCTTCTGCCGGAGGCTCTATGCGAGGGTCGTGCGGTCCATGGCCCTTTACGGGGCACCGGTGTGGGCATGTTCATTGAGGCTCCGATCAGCACGCCGGTTGAACGCGTCCCAAAGGGTCATGGCCATCCGGCTGGTCCGGGGATACCGCACGGTCTCCTGCGAGGCGGCAAGCCTCCTTGCCGGATTGCCGCCATGGGATCTGGAGGCAAAAGTCCCCGCGCACATTTGGGAATGGCGCAAGGAGGCAAAACGCCGGGGCATAACTCCCGCTGCCGCGAGAAATCCGGCGGGATCTCAAGGCGGCATGGAGAGTGCGACTGTCGCAACCCAGCGCTGGGCACGCCACAATTGCGGCGGTAAGTCCCCTTTTTGAGGAGTGGCTTGACAGGCGCCACGGCGTCCTCACTTTCCGCCTGACGCAGGTCCTCACCGAACATGGCTGTTTCGGGGGGTTCCTGTTTCGGATAAGGCGGGAGGAAACGCCCGGGTAATGTCATTGTGTGGATCCAGAGGACACGGTGGAGCATACTGTGGAGGTTTGCCCGACTCTGCAGAGCACCGCCGTGTCTTCGTGGCGGCGATCTCTCGCGTCCGGCCCTAGTTCAGGCCATGGTACGGAGCGAGAGGGAATGGGAAGCAGTCACCTTCTTCTGCGAAGCAGTAATGCTTGCGAAGGAGGAGGCGGAGCGCGTGATGGAGAGGCAATCATTGCGCCCTCACGCCCCTAGTCGCCGCAGGAGGAGACACCCTGGGCGTCGGGAGTCGATAGCCGACTCCCGGCCACCGTAGGCGCGGGCCTGTGGACGGCGAGCAATGGGCAGCTCACCGTCCGGTAAGGACCAGGCCCGGGTCGACGGCGCGTTGTGTTCCATGCGCGCCTCAAAGAGTTGTCAGCTTAATTGACGGGGTCCGACAGGGCCGATGCCTGCCGGGATCGCGGATTGTTCGAAAGAGTTACCGTGGCCCTGGCGCACAGGCAACTGAAGGAACACGGGTGGGTTTTAGTCAGTAAGAGTCTGACACGCCCTTCCGCTCCGACCAGAGCGGGAGAGATCACGTGAAGATTTCCCAGCCAAAAAAAAAAAAAACTGCCAAATTATTTAGCTTGCTAGAATTGCTTTGATGTTGTCAATAAGATTGGTCATCCATATTATACATATACATATTAATATATATAACAGTATAAATGCGAATGTAACTTTGTTATCTGTGTATTCCTTTTCACACAATTCTAACATGTATATTCTTATATTTACATTGCCTCATTTCAATTTTAAATAATTAAAGGAGTTAAAAGATGATTTTTCATAAAGTTATTTAATCATTTCTCTAAGAACTGTTGTTTTACACATAACTTTTTTGTACAGTTTTTATCTTGAAAACATTCTTTAAAAAAAAGATGACAAACGACTTTCGAAATCAATTAGAAAACTTCCCAAATTAGTGAAGATTTTCTTTCCAGATTTTTTATAATTGGTTCATTAACAACTTTTAAAACAGCCGCCTTTCTGTAATGTAAAAAATATGAAGCGAACTGTTTAATGAATATTGTAGTAATACCTAAATTTTTTTTGTATTTTTTGAAGCAGTTAATAATTTTATGCTCGAACAAGCCAAAAATAGTTGTAATGAATGATCAATAAAATTCCTCATTATCACTCCGTACACTTAGCAGATGGATTGGTCAGCGTATATCTTGTATGTGAACCGACAAAAGAGCTGCCATTTGCCACAAAATTTCAATTATGTAAGCTGCGGAGAATATTATGATAATTATTTTCCGAACTTCTGGCTGCCCTCACTAATCAATGTATTGTTATTTTTATACGTTTATGTAAGGTCTAGAACAAGGATCTAACAAATTGTCCTAGGTTCCAACAAGAAGATGGGCTTCCATGTTATTCAACTTACAATTTGCCACGTGCCACGTTATCTCTACAGACACAGTAGTTACTATTGTCTCATTGCGTTGGTTTAGTTGACGTAAGCGCGATTGATTGACGCGTTGGGCTAATGAGTTCAATCCCAGGGCGCCGCAGTCTCAACTAGATAGCGACGCTGTAGCAAACTACTGATCGCTAAATATAAAATAAATATAATGTAAATCCTCAGGTTGTAGCTCGCAAAATTCAAATTTTCTTTAGTTTTTTTTGCAAATTGCAGCTCTGTTTTACGTCGTATGTTGACCAAAATGCGATTCTCGACTATGGGAATTATATATTTATCGAATAATAATCATCAATTTCATATCAATCGTCAAATTCAAAGAAAATTTTTATTGGCTGGCTACAACTGAGGATTCGCCATAATATCTAATAATCGGTAGTTTGCGACAGCGTCGCTATCTAGTCGAGACTGCCGGCCCAGGGGCAGGCGAAATGTGTTTTTCCTTAGTTTCAGTACAGTAGCAGACCCGTTTCGGAGTTTGTCATCTGTAAATGGCAAAAGGCCCGACACTATAATACGGGACTTATGACATACGAGTAATTAGTGTATATAAATCTAGGCTTACCCCCTCCGGTCATACTATCGTGATCTATACTAGTATTTTAAAGAGGTAAATATTGTTTGTTTGTATGTTTGTATGTCGGGGGTAATCTCTGGAAGTACCGGTCAGATTTGACAAAATCTTTTTGCATATGATAGCCCAATTCTTGAGGAAGGCTATAGGCTATTTGAACATCACGCTATGACTCTTAGGAGCCGTGCAAAAAGAAATAAATCTGAGAGAACGCTAAGCGAAAACGAAGTGATATCGTGGGCAGGAGATGCAATGCGACGGGGTGGATCGGGGAACAAGAAAGAACAGAAGCTAGCGTTATGTAATAAAGGTACCTACAAGATCGATCATGCCCCGAATCTGACTGGCACTCTTATAAACCTTATCCACTGGATAAAGGGACATCCTATCAGCGATGATGTTGGCGGGAACGTCAAAAATTTATTGGATTGACATAAGCTACCGAAAAGCTTAGGTCAATCCCGTTATAAGTTATTGTATATACGGCTACATATCAAGCTATACAGTTCCAGTATAAGCTGACCACTCGTTGTACGGAAATCCTATACAATGCGAAATCAGCTTATACTAGATATGTAGCCGTGTGTACAAGTACGAAACGCTTTGAAAGCGATTGCCACTTGTCTGGACCCTCAGGTTTAGCGATCGATATAATGGTCGTCGAGTGGTTGAGCTCCTTAAGTTCTGAGTTGAGCTCCACGATTAGTGACAAATGCGTGCACTGACTGGACAGGTCCACTCATTCTGTGTGGTTTTTCCTCAAAATACCATTTCAGACATAAATCTACATGGTCTTCACATGATCTGACCAAGATTATGTCTGGACTTTAAAAGAGACTGTGACCTCTGAGTTTGTTTCCGCCTTTCTTCTCAGAGTAGTCAGATAGGAAACGCCGACCTCATCTAGTTTTAAAAATATGATTGACGTGTAAAAGTGTTTGTATAAACCTACTTACAGAAATAAAATCATTTATCATTTATCATTTGCCGAGTTAGTACAACAAAGTGTACTATTGATTTAAATATTACATGATTTATATTTTTTTTAAATATTTTTTGTTTTTTGTAATGTGCGTTTTTTTTTACAGTGTACACAATTTTTCTTTCTTTCTTTTTTTTCTATTAAAATCGAATCACATTTTAAGTTATTATGTTTTCCCAAAACCACTTGCCTAGGCCCTCAGGACCTGGTACAATGGGTTTACAGTATTTGCTAAGGAATATTTATTTATTAAAACTTTATGCACAAGTAAAAAATACTGTACTTAGGCGAACTTAATGCCTGAAGCATTTTCTACCAGTCAACCTTAGGGTGATGCAGAGACAAAACTTGGCAGTTGCAATATACGTAATATACAGTGAATATGTCGCGATGTTACCCAACCTAGAATTTGCCACGTACCACGTTATCTCGACAGATAGAAAAGTAATTCAACCACGAGGAGCTTTGTTGATCTGCTGCTAACTTTATTGGTTTGTTTTACGACTCGACCCGGCTTTCTGGATGCCTAGCTTTGAATTGAAACTATCTAGATTCTGGTTACAGAGGTTTTATTGCTGGTCTATTTATTTTGGTTTCGTAGCGATGTTTTGTGTGGGGTAAAGTTTGAAATTAACTAGGTAAGGGGAACAAAAACAAATGCAACTTTGAAACAAAATGTTAGTGGTATTTAGATTACAATAACTAATCTAATTTCAAGTACCTGGGAAAGTTCTGATTTGCTAATAAGAATAACGAAATAAATCTTGTTGTTTTAAACATTGTCACAATGACTCTTGTCAACCACAGCAACTTCCTTACAAAATATCGTTTCGCCGGAATTCTCATATCTTATTTCAGCTCTACAGTATTCTGCTCAACCCTACAACCCCTCTTAAAGAACGTTTCAAGTTCCTTCATGACACACATAATAGATATCTGAGGGCATCGGAAAACTTAAGACTAGAGACGGCCGATGCATTCCACCAATTTTTATGACAAGTCTTTAACAGTTTAATCGGTACGGTTATGGAATGCCTTGCCTGTGTCGATAAGGCGTGCTCAATCTTTGTTCTCTTTTAAAATTCTGGTTAAAACACACTTCCTCTCTCCTTAAACATCATCATTACATTTAGTTTCCTTGCTCTTGTTTCATGTTTATTATTGTATATATTATATGTGGATAAGTATACGTTTTGTGTATGTATGTATTTATTTTATATGTAAATGGTACATCACTGACTACCTGCATTATTGTCTCTCCTTCTCTCTATGATCCATCCGAAGGTTGTCTGTAAAAGATCGCTTTTAGCGATAAGACTGCCCATTGTGTCACCCTATGTAAAATTTCAACATTTATACCTGTAATTTTTATGGTGTGCATAATAAAAAATATCCTATCGTTTGAAAGTTATTGTGAATTCTAGCTATCAATATATACATTTCTGTGATAGTAAGAAGAGCAGTGGTAGCTCAGTGGTAACGGCCGCGACTTACGAGTTGTAAATGTTGTCGGTTCGAACCCAGACAATCGGTTTACTTTGTGTAAATTATTTTATCACCACTGTTCTCAAAACGGTGAAGGAATACATCGTGGGAAACCGGCATGTGCTAGAAACAAAAATTCGAAGACTTGTGACATCTACCAACCGGCACTGCGCCTGCGTGGTGGATTACGGCCCACTCCCTCTCACAGAGCGGTGGCTTGTGTCCCAACAGTGGGAACATAGGCTGATTATGTATGTCTGTGATAATAAAATTTGCGTAAACTTTAACAATGATAGGTACCTTCCTTAAATACAAAACCATTGTAGGATTTATATGCTGTTTGCATTCTTTACTAAATATTTTTTCTTTGGATACAAATCATCCCCCAAACGTTCACCTATATATTAACATTTATATTTAAAATTTTCTTCACGACAAGTCCCTTCTTGGTTAATCTCGTACAACGCTTGAATTCAATTTCACCCACTTTACAGAAAACAAGTTTATCTCGCCCAACCTCATTGAATTCCTCCACAATTTCCTAACCCACATATTGAAGAATAATCTTTGATATTCTTCGCATATAGGCGTAGTTATAGATAAGAAATCGTTTTAAGCCTCACAAAGGCTGTAAAAGGTTTTTATTTAAGTTGTACTGTACAAAGGACAAAGAAAATGATATTCATCCGTGCTTAGAGGTCCTCTAGAAAAGAGAACCTTGTTGACAAAAGATGAAGTTATGCGAGTTGAAGGAGTAATTCAGACCATTATCTGTACTATAATATTAGAGAATAAATAGAACGAAATGTTTATAAATATATCGAAAGAAAGAAAATACGATTATTTGCGGGTAACATGACGCATAACACACAAATACAAAAAAACGAGTTAGGGGAAAATAAGCATCACATTCACGCAAAACGGCAATCGCTCAGCATAATGCTACGACCCTATGCGAGACAGAGCCCCAGTTCAATTTTATTTATTAATAATAATAAAAACTTAAATTTATTACATAACTTCCCCTATTTACCTAATAAGTAATTGCAGGAACAGCAATAAACATTTATTTTATATCTTCCTTTTAGTAGTAAAGGGAAATATCATAAAGGTAACCATTCGTTTATATGCAATGCCCTGAAAATGGCTACGCAGCGCCCTCTGTCACAATTGACGAGAATCATTTTGATGTGAAACTTGTGGCCACTGGATTTCAAGTGCCTAGCGATCTTTACTTATATTAAAAAGGGTTGCTGATGTATTTTACATAGCTTCACGCCTTTTTGCCCGAAGGGGATGACAGATTTGTATTACACATTCATGTCACCAGCCATTTTTGTCGATCCCAGGTAAAAGGCAATTAAATTACGGTGCCAAAATGCAAAGTATCGACTGTTATCGACAGTTTCATGTTTTTTTTCCAAAAAACCTGTGCCCAACCTGGTAATCGAAAACAGGATCGCACAATCATAACGTCCGCTTGCAACTACTAAAGCAATGAGACATTACAACTTGTATTTTGAAGTATATTTAGGTGAAAAATAATATTCCTTCAAAGCATTTTGTTCATTAAGGCGAAAGCGTCAGGGTTGCCTCCGAAATTTAAATTTTCTTAACGATGATGTATATTATACATGATACACGGTAATATCAAATATTTATTTATAGAATTATAATCATAATATTATAATAATGTTTGATACATAGTTAAAAATTACCAATAGTCAATTTAACAATTAGTCCCTTGACAAAAGTTAAAGTTTAACTACGCTGTCTGCGCATGGTTAACTTTCATAGCAAATTGTCAATTTTTAAACTATAGTTAGCTTAACCTTTTTTCAAACAACATATTTATGTAATTTTTAACAAATTGTTAGTTTAACTAACGCATTTTAACTATTAGTATGTTTGACTACTGATCAAACAAGAGGCCCTTGGTTGTATTAAATGCTACTTCATGTATTCATAACATTTGAGGTCAATTCTAACTTATAGGAGTCGTTATGCTGATTCCAATCAAATTTGAATCAATATACAACCTGACACTGACCTGTAAATTGCAGAAGACGTAAGAAAATTTGAATTTCGCATGCTACCTTAGCGCATCCCCCTTAAAGAAAAATTTATTTAATGAACAAAAATTTTATTCAATACGTATCATAAAAACACGACTTTAACATGTAAAATCTATAATAATGCATACTCAAATCCTTGTTTTCTTACCAATTAATAGGTCTTTACCTATGAAATTGCCGTTTTGTATGAAAAAATTTAAACGAATTTTGTTCATGAATTTTTTATTTGTATTAATCGAAGTAATCACCCATGCAATCAATGCATCTTTGCCATCGCAGTGGCAGTTTATTGATGCCCTTCTTAAAGAAATCAGCTGGACGGGAGGCAACAAATTCTTCAAAGGCATTTTGTACTGCCTCTCGGGTATTAAATTTTTTTCCCGCCAAGAAGTTATCCAAATTCTGGAAAAAGTAGTAGTCTGTAGGCGCAAGGTCTGGTGAGTAGGGCGGATGACGGAGAGCTTCCAACCCCAGTTCTTGCAACTTGGAGACCGTCTGCTGTGCAGTATGAGGTCGCGCGTTGTCGTGCAGGAGCAGCGGAGACGAGCGATTGACCAATGCTGGTTGGAGATGCGCCAGCTTCTCCATCATTGTGTTCAGTTCTTCACAGTACACATCTGCAGTAATGCTCACCCCGTTTGGTAAGAAGCTGTGATGAATCACACCGGCGCTAGACCAACAAACAGTGACCATCACTTTTCTAGGGGTAAGTTTTCGTTTAGGGCATTGTTTAGGTGCTGAACCAGAATCCAACCAACTTGCTGAGCGCTTACGGTTATCAAACAGAATCCATTTTTCATCGCAGGTAACAATGCGGTTCAAAATTCCTTCATTTGTGTGTCTGTTGAGCAGTGCAAGGCACGTCTCGACGCGTACTTCGCGCTGGCGATCATTGAGTTCGTGGGGCACCCATTTGTCAAGCTTTTTTACCTTGCCAATTTGACGCAAATGGACCAATATTGTTTTGACGCTAACGTCGAAAGCTGCTGCTAATTCAGCCGTAGATTGTGTATCATCAGCTTCCACAATCGCCTTTAATTCGTCATTGTCGACCAAAGTCTTCGGACGACCGCGAGGTTCATTTTTCAGGTCGAAATTTCCAGAACGGAAGCGAGCAAACCAATAACAGGTGGTGCGTTGGTTTGTAGTGTTAGCTCCGTAAACGTCGTTGATGTTGCGTGCCGCTTGTGCCGCGTTGCTGCCACGACGGTACTCATATTCCATAATTACTCGAATTTTTAACGTATCCATGATGACGAAAAAGATTGAAATGCGATGAAAATGTAACACTAATCAATAAAGAAATGACTACTTTTAGAAAAAAAAATCCATGTTTTTAAAATAAAATTAATTTGAAATTAGAATTCTTAGCCAAACAAAAATTATTTTGATTTGAAATGGCCAGTACTGCAGAACGGCAATTTCATAGGTAAAGACCTAATATATACACGGCTTTGCAACAAAACGGGCACCTTACAGTCATTGGCTTTTCTATGGATTATATTAATATTTTTAGTATGTCATTAGCATAAATGACAAGAAATTTATTATTATCAAAGAGAATATAGTATTTAACACTACAATCCTGGAATCGGTGTTTTAGTCAATGTAAACAAAGAGCCGTGTTAAAATGTTTTTTTTTATGGGTATAATGAAATTAAAACTACGACTATTTTTTATGGTATTTTAATAAAGAGACCTTAAAAAATAAAAAAAATATAACGAGTATGACCTCCCCTTGCGGTGATTACGGCAAGTAATTGTCTTTGCATGCTTTCCACCAGAATTTTGGTGGTGTCCTGTGGAATGTATTCCCACTCAGCCGAGATCACACGTTTAAGCTCCCTTAATGTCTGCTCCCTTAATGTCTGCTCCCTTAATGTCTGCCCCCTTAATGAATGCCCCTGTTAATTACAGTCAGTGCGGGTTGTGCAAGTTGACAAAGGATTTCTGTTATGTACCTTTGCGAATTTAGTGAGCCATTTTCAATGAAGTATTCATTTCGTCTCGGTATTCATCTCGGTACGATAGCTGGAAGTTACGCCCACCCAAAACATACCGGACTCTCCACTATAAGGGGTGATTTCTTCAAAACACACGTCGACATAGCGTTCCCCTGGTCTTCTTAACACTCGCCGACTTCGGTCCTCACCATTCAGACAAATTCGAGCCTCATCGGAGAAGAGTACGCTACTCCAGTTACCTAGGTGTCCAAGATAGGCAATTTGTAGCGAACCTCAATCGAGCAATCCGGTGCTCACGGAGTAACTTGGTGGCCCGCGCTGGACATCGACTGCAGACATCAGCCGCTAAAAGCCTCCTCCGCAATGTCCATAGACTAACTTGTGCTCCTCGTACTTCTTCAAGGTTTCTTTTGAGGTCTATGTAACTGCATTTTCGGTTCCTCAGCGCCTGAGTCACTAAAAAGCAGTCGTCTCGTGGTTGTATGCAACGTTTTCTCCCAGAACCTTGCCTTCTCTGAACGGAACCTTTCTCTTGGTATCAAGTCCAGATTCTTTGGACGGTTGAACTGCTCACATTTAACCGCTGTGAGACGGAACATTGGCTACGTAGCACCGCTATAATTTTACCATTTTTTATTGCTTTTTCTGCCATTACAATCGACACAAAGATATCTGTTTTAAGTCACAATAAGGCAGGATTGCGACAAACATAAATTATTCTATTAAAAATAACGAAAAGTTAGTTTGAGTTGCCTAATAACCTTTTAACCGCAAGCCTGCGAAAACTAAGTAAAAAATCACAAACTGAAAAAGGGATTTTATTTTTAAAAAGAAAAGTTTTGAATTTGCAATTAACTTTTTTTCTACCCACACTCTTTATTAAGTGCAAGTAACATAGTTTAGCTATTAAAACCTCTTTAGAACTAAATGATTACCAATAATGTAGAAAAATCAGAACCGCCCGTTTTTTTTGCGATGGAGTGTATACTCGTAATAATTTATGTGAAGATAAACCAATACAATTTGTTACATAATAACAGCACAACTTGCGTCGGGTATCTGTCTGACACAGACAAACTCGAAATTATTGTCACAATGCGAGAGTTGTGAAACATACAATTTTAGAAGTTACGTCTATATGGCAGTAGGCGTGTCCGTTATAAATTGTTTGTTTGTTAGGCTTCGACATTGCCTATTTAGTTTGAATGGAGCAGTTTTCCATAAGAACGAGGTAGAAAGTTTATGTCTAGTAGGGTTAACCACGTAACTAAAGAAATTCAGTTGCAGTGCAGATGCAGTTAAGTACGAAAAGGTTTGTTTTGTTCGAAACATAATTGCAGCTCACATTCTCTACCGCTTTCAGGGATACACGCGTCAAGTTCGCGTCACGCGAGCGCAATAAGCCCCATCCTACTACTACGCGAAGTTCAAAGATTACAAGAATACGGTTAAGGAACTTGAATACCACATCTTAATCAGCGCGTCATTATATGTAGATAATAGGCAGGGGCTTAGCTACCGGCGTATCAGCTGTATCAATGATACGGGCCCGCAAGCTACAGCCCGGGGCCCCCAGCGAGTGTGTAGTAATAATTCGTAAAATATTACCCAAGACCTCATTCTTATTGATAATTGGCCCATAATAAATGAATACTTAGTAAAAGCTTGTAAGCTATAGGTACGATAGGCATATCGCACTGAAAATCTAACCTATCCGAGTCAGGATGCTCCAATTTTCTATCTTGCTTCGCTTACTGGTAAAAAAACGTTATAATGAAAACTTTTCCAATCCAGGTCCAGAATACTGCAATTTACGAGCTCGCTCCGCTCGCTCTTCAATTAAAACTTGCCATATTCAGGTCAGGATGTATCAATTTTCTTCTTCGCTTCGCTCGCTCTTGCATTTTATTAGTAAGGGCGCAATAACAGTTTAACCTCCTGACCTCCTCCTGTTTTGATAACAATTTTGTAATTATGTTTTGATAATTATTTTGTAAATACAAAATATCGGAATTTTCAGCGACAGGCCCCCAACATATTTTAATACAGGGGCCCTTTAGGCCTAGCTATGCCACTGATTCTTCGTCCACGACGCTACTCAAAAGTAACGTGTTACAAACTCAAACCACCAATAAGTGGGCAGAATGTCACAGCACTAGTGTTTCAATGACGGTCCGTACCACGCCGCCATCGCCACTACGATGTGCCTTAGCTTGCAGTAGATTTAGTCGGGCAACGATGTATTGCTTAAATATTTCTGGATGAAATGTGAGTAAAAACCTTTTTAAAAATAAGCTTCTACGTAACTAAAAAGCACTAAATAAAACTCACGTTAACATAGAACTTTAATATTTTCTCAAGCTTGCGGCTTGTCTTGTTGTAAGAAAAAGCGTTCACGCCTTAAGCTTTTAAGAAAATATTAAAGTTCTATGTTAACGTGAGTTTTATTTAGTACTTTTTAGTTAATTAAAAGCTTGTTTTAAAAAAAGGTTTTACTTACATTTTATTTGGTACTTTTTAGCATTAGAATTTCTTTAAATATCCGTTCTATCAGCTTCTCTTGAAAGGTATTTGTAAAGGCAAATTCAACGAACCCAAACACGCCTTTACACAAGTCATGGTATAAAGCCATCCGAGTTGCACTATCCAAGTCATGCCATACTTTAGAACAGGTTATCATAGTTGAATGAGTACTTATACAAAATTTCGTGCCGGTGCTGTTGACCGCTGAGGAGATCTCTCGTATGGAGCCAATCCTGGGTGCTGTAGCCAGATCATGGTAAACTTTAGAACGAGCTATCATAATTGTATGCGTATATAAAATTTTGTGTCTCTGCTGTTGACCGTTGAAGAGTTTCCTCTACTGGAGCCAATCCTGGGTGTAGCAGATTATGGTGGAATTTAGAAGGAACTACCATAATTAAATGAGTATATTAAATTTCGTGTTTATACCATTGACCGTTAAGGAGTTCCTTCATCTGGAGCCAATGCTGGGTGTAGAATCAAGTCATGCATCATAAAAATGCATTGTCTTCAAAACAGAATCAAAGTATGAAATTCCAACTCCGTAGGATAAAAGGAAGTGGTTTTAATTCAGCTTGCAAGATTTGTCCTGAACATGCAGACATTGCAAGTTAAATAAAATCTTGTAAAAGGATGACTGTTTTACGATAATATACCACGGCGTAGGCGGATCACATACTACAACGCGCCACGCGACGGGGCGCAGATAACGTGACCCCGCGCGTGATTTTTTAACATACAAATTCAATGAAAACGCATGTCTGCACGGAAAATTAACACCATTTCCCGCGTCCCATCGCGTGGCGCTTTGTAGTGTGTAATCTGCCTTATCAAAGTCGTAATCCTTTTGACGGATCAGGCCAAGGAGTAAAGTGAACCCTTTTTTCAGAGTTTATTCATTTAATTTTAAACCACTATTTAAACTGAAAGATTACCGAATTTTCTTTGCTTATAAAAAGACTGATTACCTGCGCTGGATATTAACCAACAATGTGCCGTAATATTAAGCAGCTGACGCTAATATATTTAATATTGAATTATTAACATTTACAATAATGTTTACGTTTACATGTTTGAAATGTTATTGTAAACATTTTGACATGATTTCTGGAAGAATTCAATTCTGATTTCAGAGCGGAGGTATTTTTAGTAAATGTCTGGTTTGAGTTTGTTTACTAACATGGTTTTTGGTGTTGAAATAAATATTGGAAGACGTTGGTTTTTGGCAGGTTTTGTTAAAGAACTATAAGTAGGTAGATATTCAAGGTTAAACGGTTATGGTGTCACAAAAAAACATTTTTTTTCTAATCATTATGGCCAGCCGCGTTGGTCTAGTGATTGCAAACGCTACTGCTGATCATGAGGTCATGGGTTCAATTCCCGGGTCGGGCAAAGTGTAATCAGGTTTATCCATCTGGAATTTCTCAGTAGCATCCCAGAGTCGTGATTTGTACCCGGTTGATGGTAATAGGCTCGCCCTTTGTTACATAGGACTTAACCATAACTGGCGAAATGTGGGTGCAATATAGGTACACCCCTGCCTTACCTTTCGGGGATTACAGGCGTGATGTTATGTTATGTAATGTATGGCCTACACTAAAAAAATAAGTAACGTATAATGACTAAAATATCATTACGACCAATTTTAATAAGAATGTCTGCAGTTTGGATCTGTTTGCTTTACCTTGATAGACTTGTAGCGGTATCTACATCGTCACATGCAAGCTACACGTCATACTGACGTCACGTAAATCCTGCATCGCGCAAGCAGAGTTTGCCGCGCGACTAGCATATATAGGTACAACGTCCTGACATCAAACGTCGGGCAGTTGCCCATCAGACACAACACCCGTCTGGTCGGAGGATCCTCCCTTTTCCATAGAGTATGAGTGAGCTTTACACCCTGTTCCTCCACATAAACCACCTCTATAAACTTTTAATTTTTTTTATCTGATGTTTGTTTTTATTTGATTTTATTTTAATTGATCCTATTAATTTATCATTATTACTATTAATTTCTTAATTTATGTCTGGCTATGGGTGTTATTTACCTGAAAATAAATGAATTTATTATATTATTATAATTTATCACATAGAAAGTTTAGACTCACGTTACTTAACATATTGGAAACTTAGTGTGACACAGTTGTTCCATTTATGCTACACTATTGACAGCTTTATGTTTTGTTGATACTTTACTATGAATATTCCTCTTTTTTATTGTTTACAACGCTAGTCTTAAAAGTTACCAATTTGTGTCATCAATGTGTATCTGTGGAGAACGTGGTTAAAGATAAAGATAAAGATCAATTTATTTGTTTAACATGAGTCGATTACAATACACAGATGCATGCAATGGTGTTAAATAAAAATACGTGCTACATGCTATACCATAGAAGGTGTACAAATCTTACAGCTTTTCAAATACCTAGTCATTATAATTACAAAAATATTAAATTGTACCATGAAATTGTCACAAATTTTAAATGTCAAGATTTATCGTTGATTTCAGATTTGTATCATTTCTGTATCCTATCTTTTTGTAATTCTTAATGTATAATGGTTCTTTTCCCAAAAAGCAAGCAAATGAAGCATATTCTATGTATGTACTTAAAACTTAGACGTCAATTCTTCATCACCGTCTTCTTCCCATAACCCAATGTATTTGGGGTCGGCGCAACATAACATTGCATTTGGCGTTGAAAAAAAGAAGAAATGTCAATTAACGTTGACAAATTATTATTAATATTTATATCATACATCATTGTCATGCAAGTGCTCAGTTAATTTTAGTACGCTAGGCCTCATGTCTGTAGTAGCAATACCAGTGTAAGTAGGCCTTTTATTATAATTATTGAACCTCCGTAGGTAAGTATAGTTGTACTGTACTACGCTAGGTTGGTCAAATTGTTTCTACTTAAGTGCGGCCTAACAATTGTACATTCGCGACATTCGCATTTTTACTGGCTATAAAATTCAGTAAATTATACTGGCGACCAAAATTCTTAAGTACTACATTGATAACCTCATTCGTGCTCCCCACCTATTAAAACACAATAATTTCACCTGTTATTATAATCTCGAAGCTCAAACTAAGTTATTAATATAAAAATATTAAATGCGGTGCGGAGTATTTCATTATGCTGCTACCCAAATTATCTTTGTAACCACGAATTTCACTAAATTGACCACGATAATTCAAAGTGGCACCCTTAATATAATGTCAAACTCTAATTCTAGCATTGCGTGTTAGTAATTGTTGTGTTACTATTGTATAAAAGGTAGGCAATGTAAGTAGAGATCTGATTTAGGCGACATTTTGTTGAAGGTCAAAGATTCAAGATCAGTATAGTTTTAATTCAGTAAATTAATGTCACTGCTCGCTAAATTGCTCACTAAGCAGTGTTCCATTGGGACAACCGCGACCTACGAGTTGTAGGTCGTTTTTCGAATCCAGCCAGGCACTATACTTTGTGTAAATAATTTCATTACCACTGATCTTACAACGGTGAAACGAAAACGTCGTGAGGTAACCGGCATATCATAGAACCAAAAAAAATCGAGGACAAGTGACATCCACCAATCCGCATTGGGCCCGCATGTGGTGAATTACGGTCCACTCCTTCTCCTGTGAGAGGTGGCCCGTGTCCCAGCAATGGGAACATTATAGGCTGATTATGCTAAATTAATGCAGCCAATTGCAATTTACTGTTTGGACACACTTAGTGAAAGGCGGCAGTTTTGTGGACTGTCTCGTGTCATTTTGACCAAAGATTTAAATCGTTAGATTCGCCTGACCACGTCATAATATTGTAACGTTTCGGTTTCGTTGACAATGGGATTTGAATAGTATTGTCTCGACTGAAAATAGTATCTATCAGAAAGTACTGATTCTCAGCCTAGTTTCAATAAATGTTTTTGTTTTGACTTATAACTCTCCAAAGCTGCGTCACATTAAACAAAACTCCATCCTTTTCAATTAGGCAGACAGTTTAGCAGAAAACAACTTAAGAAATTCGCAAAATGTAAGTACATTTATTTTTTCCCATACATTCAAAGCTTCCATAAATATTTTTATTTTTGGCCAACATTATTTATACATGCTACGTAATAGTTTTGTATTTTATTATAAGGGTTATTCAACCCTTTAATATTACCATAATTTACTTTAGAGTTCTGATTACAGAATTGCAAAACTTTGTTTTGAAAATTTCCATCGCTTATTTCTTTTTAGAAATTGAATTGTCTTCGTTACTTATTCATTGAAGAAGCAAGTGCAGACGCAAGTTTACAAACATATTTTGGCCACTCTAATTAATCAGGGTGACTGGGACATCAACGCACAATCTATTACTATGGATTCAATACATAATTCTGGACCCCGTGGTGAAATTTTTCTTCGGTTATTAAATTGTAATTTGTAATTTCTTAGCTGCCACGACTTATTTTAATTTCATTTAATATTTGAATTGTTTTTGTCTTTTTATTACGGACGCTTTTAACGTTCTGCATCGTTCTCACATGCATAATTTCAACATGAATGATGTAACCAATATTTTGTAACCATATATTGATTTAAAAGAGTGTCCATGAAGTTTCTTGCCCGTTCTTCTCCATAGGTACCTACTACGCTTTGGAATGAGCAACTAGCTTCATCTTTCTTACTGACCGATCCCTTGACAATTCAAAAGTGCCCGTAATTGGTTTATTTGAAATAAATGCTTTGAGTTTGAGTATAAAATAAAAACAACCGCTTCCAACAAAATTGCAATCAATACCTACGCGGTCAAAATGTTTGGAACAGCTAATTATTATTTTTTAATAACCAACGAAAAATTTCAACGCAGGTGGATCCAGAATCATGTACGGTAACGGGTGGCGCAACGATGTCCACCAATACTATCCTGTATACAAACATACAATGTAAGAAAACTTTACATACAATAAGACAATGAATCAGTAACATATAGAGTGCTTGCTACAAGGATCTCTTGTTACCTGAATGACAACGACAGGGGACGTTATTGGTAAAGATTTAAGATTAAAAAAAGCATTGGCGGCGTAGTTCCAATTTTGACTACGCGCCAAAAGTTCCGTAGAACCTACTTTTGTAGTACGGATTTCAAGTACAAAAAGGGGAAGAAGTTATTCTATGAAAAACAGATGAATATTGCTATGACAATAACAAGACATCACCATCAGTCTAGCTTTTTCCCAACTCTTTTGGGGTTAGCTTCCAATCTAACTCGATGCAGCATAATACCAGTAATTTACATGAAACAACTGCCTATCTGAATAAGATGTGATTTACACAAAATAATAGTTTCTAAAAAAAAACAATCACAAATCAAGCCTAAAAATAAGCTACGTACTGAAAATAAACAAAAACCAGGCATATTTGAATCAACTCAAACTTTGTTTCTCCCTGTCACCATGTTAGTTGAAACAGTTTTAATGAATCAACTTTTACTTGAAGTGTTGGCACAGTTCCATAGACAATTGTGACGTTTTAATTAATTGCTTTGGTAGTTAGTTGTTTGTGTATCTTTAGGACGCTGCATCTGTATTTTTTCTTTGGTGTGAGATATCTCGATAAAAGAAGAATGACGAAGAAGATGATGAGGATGATGTATGCGTGCATGTATGACCAGATGTATGAACGTAAACGAAGCAAATGGAGTAGGTATGTAAGGTTCGTAGCAGGTGGCTTTCCGTAGTTTCTGCCTACCCCCATGGGAAGAAGGCGTAAGTTTATGTATATATGACGTATTTATGTAAAAATTATAACGTCCTCATCATTATTTGTGTTGCTTGTCACACGTACCCCACGTCCTAACCAAAACCGACCGCCGCGCGAGTACGCGATCGTTGCGATCATTTGTATGAATTATAACCAGAGTTCGGATATTCGGATTCATATTTACGTAAACTTAATTTTTAGCTGCAAAATTATGGAAGCGGGTTCTTAAAATATAATTTTCTTGTAAAAAAATCGGATGCATATTTATTTAAAATGATTTTTAACCCCCGATGGAAATATGTGTATGTAGGGTGTAAGAGGAGGTGGAGGAGGAAAGGGGATGGTCTGTCTTAGTTAAAACAAAAATAAAATATAAATTAAAATAATTATTTTTATCAAATTAAGTAGTATATCCTGATTGGGCGTAAATATTACCTCGGCTACAACAAGTTTAATCACTACCTTTCGATTGCTTTGATATGGTCCGGTTTGGTCACTGAAATCTGACGTTAGCGGGATTATTTCGATACAAAAGTGCATTCGATATTAGCCAACATCTAAAATTTAGGTGAATATGTATCCGAATATCCGATTTCTAATTATGACGTATAAACGTGACTTGACTAATCGCACGAGTATGTCATCTATCTATATATATATATATAAAAATGAATCCCTATTTCCCTTGGTCACGCCATCACGCGTGAACGGCTGGACCGATTTCACTAATATGAAATAAAAAAAATAAGGAAGTTGATCGGAACGTTACAATATTCAAGAAAACTTAACGCCAATATTAATTTTACATAACTTTCAGTTGTTTGAAATAACTGTCAGCGATTGACAGAATGCGCGCTGCAAATATCGTTAAACACATATGGATCGGTTGATAAATGAGTCGATAGTTTCAGTTTTAGTCAGTAGTCAAAACTAAAACTAAACGACATATGACATTCATAGTTAAGACAGGACAACAGTTACTATTATAAAAATGCAAAAACAGAAGTAGTCTTCAAAATAACAAAATGAAAACTCATCATCATAGTTACAGCCTTCAAAATAAATAATAATAGAAATTACTATAGTCTATCGTAATTCCTCTTTCTTTCATAAAAAAAAACTTCCTTGACAATGCAGTCGGACAATTAGAAGCTGGCTATTATCACAATCTACCCTCTCCAATATTTCACTCCATAAAGAAATTGCGTAAAATTTTCCTTTGTTTTTTTTTTCAGTAATCTGCCATGACAGAGTCTGAAGCCATTTGGATAGAGATGAAAGCTGACCCTTATCATTCATCTTTCTTTCCTCATCCATAAAACAATGTGGCATGAATTTTGGTGGAAATATTTTGATCGCAAATTTGCTTTTATGGACGGCGAGCATTCACTTTACGATTTTTTTTGCGCGAGCTTTTGTAACGCGACGAACATTAATTCTTGAAAATATAGAGGTATGAGGAACAGGGTGTAAAGTTCATTCATACTCTATAGAAAAGGGAGGATCCTCTGACCAGACGGTTGATGTCGGGACGTTGTATATATGCTAGTCGCGTGGTAAACTCTGCTTGCGCGATGCAGGATTTGCGTGAAGTCAGTATGACGTGTAGCTCGCATGTGGCGATGTTGATACCGCTACAAATTGATTTCATCAGTTTAGTGAGTACACAAAAAAAAACTAATAACTGTGCAAATGGTTATGAATTGTAAACACACAAATAAGATTTTAAGAAAAACAAGTAATATTACAGGCTCACTAGTTAGACTTTTCACTTTTAATCTCTGTGACAGGTGGTTCATGAGAGAAAGTGAACCTGACCGTATTACAGAACATTAGACCCTCTAGCTGGACCAACGACCTAAAAGAGTCGGCTGGGAGATACTGGATGTGGAAGATAGAGAACCAGGCGTTGTAGTACAGCTTGTGACAAAGTGACAGTCGGTCATTAGCGACTGGCACTTTAGGGACTTAACAGATACAGTTTACAAAGTGTTATACAAAGTGACATTTCACTTTGTAAAATAATGTTGCCATATTTATTGTAATAGTGATGCGTTCCGTTTGTTGAGATTCAGCTCACTTGCACAAAGTCAATAAGGACATTTATTATAAAAGGTAATTAAATATAATATACATCAATTATATCAGAGACGAATTTATTAGTTATTGGGCTGGATATTATTGGGCATTATTGTCTCCCTACGTAACGGACATATAATTAAATAATAATTATTTTATATAATTCGCTTTTTGAAAGTCATCATCAATCACCCTATAAAGGTATTACCTACTACTAATATTTTTATATCGATTAAACAAAAACTAGGCTGGAAGATTTATTATTACAATAAATAAAATAATGTGATTAAAATTTTATTCAGGACGTAATGAGAATGAATGAGTGAGTGATTGATGTCAATCTTCTTGTCACGACACTATTTTATTTTCATCAGAAACTGGTAACACCGTAAACGTTAAATTACTCCGGTGATTTTTATTATTATTTATACTTTATGTTATCGTTTTTTTATGTTTTTAATGAAAGTACGTATACGTTCATTTATCATTTCTAAAAATAGTTTATCGAGTCTAGCCGGTTTTGGAAATGATTTTGTTGGAATGCATTATAATGTATGTGACAGGAGATACCTAAAACATTATTATAAACTTAACTAAACAACATTTAATGTAAGTAAATAAATCACACAAGAATAGACTTTAGTACAAAGGCTTAAAGTAGAAATTGTATCGTTTAGTTCCCGTCAAACCTTATCTATTATCGTCTGCCTTCTCTGACATTTTTATCTTGTTATCGAAAAATCTTTAGTCAGCATGATTTGAAGCACTTCATTGACTTGAAAATACCTCACTTTCTTCATAATTTTTTGCCATCGTGGAAAATGAATATAAATTAATTGAAAACTTCGAAATGTACTGAAATAATGTTGTGTGTAAAAATGATTGAAAATACTTTAATTTGATTGACAACAATTTGCATCAACTTCAGAAAATATATTTTCTTTATCTGACTATGATTATTATATATACCCAATTAGAGTATCGTATTTGAGAGTCTCCTACGTTAATTAAGCTGTATATTGCTTACTTAATTATTGACTGTCTCCTTGGTCTGGTTGCAAGGAATTTTGCTGAGCATGAGGTCATGGGTTCAATTCCCAGGATGAGCATACTGTTATTGGGTTTTTCTATCTCGAATTTCTCAGTAGCAGCCCGGAGTCCGGATTTGTGCCCGGTTGGTGGCAATAGGGTCGCCCCCTATTACATAGGACTTAAACATAACTGGCACAATGTGGGTGTACTTGGGTACTTCTGGACAACCCTTCGGGGAAACAAGGCGTGATGTTATGTTATGTTAAATACACATAAACCTTCCGAAATAAATGCTCTAAATGATGGTGAAAACTGTATCACAATCTATTGAGCAGTTTGATAAACCTAAGTGGATACACAGATAAACATGAAAAGCGACTTTACACACACATACATAAACTCACGCCATCTTCCCATGGGGGTAGGCAGAAACTACAGAACGCCACCTGTTCCGATCCTTACATACTCCTTTTACCTCGTCCAAAGCGAATTTGTTCTATACAATCTAGGTTTAGTTATAGACCACCTATCTTTCATATGTAAAGGCATAATTATAAATTTATTAAATAACTGTTTTAGGACTGATTCCATGTTATGTTATGTTAGGTTTATTATGATCTACAAACATTGAAATTACTGTACTACAAGTACTAATAATACAATTTGGTTTTCTGTCAGGAATGGGCCATCTAAGCTCATTTTAATGAGTTCTGTGTGAGCTAAGTTCTTTTATTTCAACGTTTTTATGATCCTTCGATTTCACAAAGCCTATTTAGTTAAATGTGTGTTCAAGTTGTTTGATTGGCTGTTGGTATTTATCTCAAACCACCATAGCACCTACTAAGGGATTTAAAAATAGGTTTTGTCAGTGTGTGTCTTCTAATTTTAGTTTATTTAATTACTTATCGCCACTGGCTTACGCTGAAGCAGAATAAAGTGATATCTACAGGAGGGAGCGTAGTGAAATGACACCAGAGTAAATATGTTTTACGATACAATTTATCTCTATAGTCTGTTTCAAAAGTATGTGATTAAAATATAAATAAATGAATCAGAAAACGTACTATAAGAATGCGAATTTGTAGTGCCGTTCACAAATTGAGTGCTTCAATTTGATTATTTGAATACTTTTAACTGGAATAAAAAAATTAAAACACCTTAAAGATGTTTTTCATTTCACAATATTGAGGTTAATTTTATAATCTCAATTGACGTCGATGATTTTTCAATTACAATTTAATAATGTTATTCAAAGAATAATTGTTGAAAAACTATGAAGTTGAAACCTGCTAAAATCAGATAAATGTGTTACTAATTCTCTTTTTGCGTAAGAACTTAGACTGGACAGGGTTTACTTACATTTTCGTCAAATACTTTTGGAACAGGCAATACCAATGCTATACCCACGTTTTGTTTATCCAGGGAGAAAACAGAGGAACATGTTTGTCTGGAATGAACGCCAAACACATTTCCTCTTAATACCCTATTATAGCCGACATGCGATGAGCAAACGTGATGAAACATGCTACAAGAGACATATTTCTGCTTGCGGACTGAATTGGGACAAACATTTTCCCTACTTTTGTCGACAGCATAATGTCCATTGTATAACAAGCATGCCACGTATCTAGGAACTTATCAAGGCAATAAAAAGATACAGTTGCTATAAAGATAAATATTTTATTTCTATTTTATAATGGTGCGTCATTATTGTTGTAAATATTACGCAGACTGTGGCTTAAACAGCGGGTAATTGCGTAAGGCTGTATACAGAAAGAAAGCTGGAAACTTATAAGCGCTTACCGGCGCTTAACAGCGCTGGTAACCCGCGCAGGAAATATATCAACGCGCGCCGATAAGCACTGAACGGTGCCGACAAGTTCCGACAAGCTTCAACATGCGCTGGTCAGCGCTGGGCGCTGCCATTTAAAATGAATAAACAACTGCTTGGTCAATTTGCTTGGTCTGCTTCAACCTGCTTCCTTTGTGTAGAACGGACCAGCGCTGTCAAGCGCCGGTAAGCGCTTATAAGTTTCCAGCTTTCTTTCTGTATACAGCCTAACACACAACAGTAGGAATAGCTTCCATCTTGACAGTTCAACAACATTCAACAACATTTGACATTATATACCTCAAATTCTTATTTCAACTCCATTACTTATGGCTTTTGTAGACAAGATTTTAATTCAGATTTGCTACAGTTGTAATGGCAATCATGTCATTTGGTTTAAATATGCTTTTATTTTTATATAGATTCTTCTATACATTGTGAATGTGAGAACGTTGTAGGCTTAACTTGTAGACTATAGATTTGTAGACCTTTTCTATTTTGTTGAGTACCTGTTACTTGTTGATAGGTCTACAGTCTCCTCGCAAACCTATCAACACTGTAATTTGAAACATTGTAAAAGCCTCATAATTTTAAAAGAGTAACCGTGGAGTTTCTTGCCGGCTCTTCTCCGCAGGAAACAACCAATTGGAACGTGCACCTAGCTTCTGACGTTTCATAAGTGCCCATGCAGGTTTATGCGAAGTAAAATATTTCGATTTGATTTGATTTGATTCATTGCGTTATTTAAGGCGCAGATACCCGACTTTTAATGACTTCAAATTGAACATCACGTCTAAACGAATATTCTTATTTGTTTGAAGAAAATATACGACAAACTAGACTATTTTCTTCGTAATTTGATATGTGAATATTTGAAATTATATTTTTATAACATAGTGTAATTAATTTGTAAATTAATGTCTAACGTGAACACAAAAACGATAATCACGCAAAAACTATCGGGCGTATTTTCATGAAATCTACACCATCTAAAATTCAATTTAATTACCCAAATTTTTGTATACGGCTTTTATTTGTATTGTGTTTGGTAAATCAAGGTGGGTTGTTTTTGCGAATTAACTTGATGCGCGTTGAAGCGGGGGCTCTTGCGGGCGACGGGCGGCAGTGCATCGCTGACCAATGTCCGCGTAGAGCTAACGCTCTGTGCAATTTTATTTGCTTATAAGTTTCGCATGCTCCTCCCACTCCCTCAAGGTCGCTGGCACTTATTGTCGCCTTAAGTTGTTAAGCAGACAAACTTTTTGCACATATGAAGCAATATGGTGATAGAATAGAATAGAATAGAATTACGCAATTAGGTTGCTAGTTATTCTTATTACCAGTATCGAGTCAATGTAATGATAATTATTATAAATGAGTACCGATAATTTTTAGGGTTTCATATCCAAAGGTTGCCAACGGAGCCCTATTACTAATCCTCCGCGGTCCGTTCGTCTGTCTGTCAGCGAGTTGTATCTCAAGAACCGTATTAGGTCAACAGTTGATATTTTCACGGAGCGTGTATTTGTATTAACGCTATAACAAATAATAAAATATACTGTAGTAAAAAAATTAAAAGGGGTCTCAATCCAAGAAACGTGTTTTCGACTTTCGACTCGCACTTGGGCAGTTTTTTATTTGTTTGACTGAGAGAAAGAAAGAAAGAAGGAAAAATAATCGTTAAGGGAATGTTTTGTAAGTTTTCGTCTGAGTAGTACACCACCATTACACAGTAGTAGCTGCCGAGTAGCCAGCAGTCATGAGCAGCGCACGAGTCGTTGCCCGGAATGTTACCATTTTATAAATATTATGTATATTATTTATAAACATTTAGAACTAAGTATTGTATTTTTATTTTATTTTTCTTTTTGTGATTTTTATCTCTTCATATGCTGCACCAGCTGACGCTGAAAACCAGCGCTGGGGCTCGGTCTCTCAAAGAGTCATTGCATTATGCTGAGAAATGCGGCAAATATGCGACGCATATTTTCCCCAACTTGTTTTTTTTTTGTGTTTATTTTTTCTCTGCGTCATGTGTACCGCAAATAAACGTATTTTTTCTTTCTTTCTCATTTCTTTCAGTATAACTGATAATAATTGAATAAATACAGGCACACGACACGTTATCCCTGAGGTGACCATTGGGTAGTCAATCGGTCAAATCAAATCAAATCCATTTATTTGTCAATGTAGGTGTCGTTAATTACAGGTGTTAACAAGCTTAGGCCATATCTTTACAGGTATCACTACATTCTACCCACAGGGCGTACAAACAAAACGTTACAATAATATTAATCAATACATTTAATTATACAATAACAGATTAAATAAAATGAGATAAGTTATTACATTAAATTCAATATTTGTCTATCATGTCAAAAATCATCATAATAAAATCCAAATCAGTCAAGTAAGTATGTCACAATGTATAGGAGATAAATATAACAACATCCTTTCATTATCAATTAGTATTAAACAATTATATTAAAAATTGTCAGATAAGAACTCGTCTATTGTATAATATGTTTTATCTACCAGTAGTTTAAAAAGAGCCTTTTTGAAATTACTTATGTCGTCCAGCACTTTTATTGCTGTAGGCATCTTGTTATAGATCTTGGGTGCCATTCCCAAAAAACTTTTTGAGTAGAGTGCAGTGTTATGTGGACCAGCACATATATCGTTGTTGCGTCGTTTGGATCTAAATGTTTGAAATAATTGAAGGTTACATTTGACAAATACTGCTGTCTCATATATGTCATCATTTGGTCATCATTTCAATTCGTGACCTTTGTGCAATTGACGGCTGATTCATTGTGTAATTGACCAGATTGAACTTATGTCAGATTGGCCGTCTATTGACCACCTTAGGGGTCAGGTCCAGTTTGTCTGTAATTCATTGATCATGACTTAACAGTAATGGTTACAACGGAACAAGGATATTATATAGGTTAAAATCTTCTTGTATATACTGCTTGCGAAGCCGAAACGTGGACACTCACGGTACGGCTAGTCCATAAATTCAAGGTCGCTCACCGAGCTATGCTTGTAATCTCTCTGAGGGATAGAATCCGAAACGTGGTGATCCGGCAGAGAACCAAAGTTGTCGACATAGCTCACGGAATAAGTAATGGTCTGGCCGTATTATCCGTAGAACCGATAACCGTTGGGGTAGACGTGTTCTTGAGTGGAGACCGCGAATCAGCAAACGTAAGGTGGGATGCTCTTAGGCAGGTGGAACGGATAGGGCCGATGCCTGCCTGGGTCGCGGATTGTTCGAAAGAGTTATCGTGGCCCTGGCGCACAGGCAACTGAAGGAACACGGGTGGGTTTTAGTCAGTAAGAGTCTGACACGCCCTTCCGCTCCAACCAGATCGGGAGAGGTCATTTGATGACTTCCCACCACAAAAAAAAGGCTAGGTGCAGCGACGATCTTCAGAGGGTGGCTGGTAGCAGCAGGATGAGAGTTGCCGAGAATAGAGCTGAATGGTGTGCAATAGAAGAGGCCTATGTCCAGCAGTGGACTGCTGTATGCTGCTGATGATGATGATCTACTGCTTTCGTTTGATTTTACATCTAAAAATAGTTGTGAAGACTGTTTGACATTTTGTATGATACATCTTTTATTTGAGGTGATAGTGTAGTGATGCCTGCGCTTATGTATGGAAATTATGTTGGGTGTAGCAAACGAAGCTTGTAACTACAATAAATTCTGTGAAAATTCGTCCCTTGCACAGCATGTGTGGTGTGACTATGAATGATAGGCTGAGGAATGATGTGATAAAGCAACAGTGCGGTTTAAAAGATGTAGTGACATTTTTTTTAAAGAGTATTATCAAATGGTTTGGTCATGTTGACAGGATGAATGGAAGGCGACTAGCAAAAGGTATTTACAAGGCATATGTGAGTAGAAACGGTGGGAGGGGACGCCCTAGGAGGACATATAGTGACCTTATTGGTGTTGTTCTTCAGAAAGGTCAGTCGCGTAGAACTCGCAACCGGCGTGCATGTATGACCAGATGTATGAACGTAAACGAGGCATAAGGAATATTTAAAGATCGTAGCAGCTGGCGTTCTGTAGTTTCTAGCTGCCAAACCCCATGGGAAGAAGACGTGAGTTTATGTTGGTATGTAAATTTTTTATACTCTACGAGTTTTTGACAAATTTCTAAAAGACTTATTGTTTTACGGGGTTATGATCATGACATTGTCAAACTTTTAACGTTTTGAGTACGAGGCTTTTGGCTACCTTTTATTAGTGTATGTATTATGTCTATAATAGTTTTTTGTAATGTGCATCTTGTTTGCGCAGAATAATCAATTTTCTTTTTTTGTCTTTTCATGTTTCATCGTCATCATTCTTCTCCCCTTATACCAATTTATTTGTGGTTAGCACAACATGTCTTTTTCTTCGATACATCTCTATCAGTCGTCATCTCGGTAGTCACCCCCTTTCTGGCCATATCATCTGTAGCGGTATCAACATCGCCACATGCGAGCTACACGTCATAATGACGTCACGAAAATCCTGCATCGCGCAAGCAGAGTTTACCGCGCGACTAGCATATACCTATACAACGTCCCGACATCAACCGTCGGGCAGTTGCCCACCAGACACAACACCCGTCTGGTCGGAGGATCCTCCCTTTTCTATAGATTATGAGTGAACTATACACCCTGTTCCTCATAGCTCTATACATCCTTCACACAGTCCATATATCGTTTATTTGGTTTCACCCTACTCTTATAGCCATCGATATTCATAGGTACTCAAAACTTTCTCGACATGTTTGTGACAAATATTTTACAAGTTTTGTTGAAAACAAGTCTCACAACTTGTATGTGAAATATGGACGTAAACGTTACGTTGGATACATTTAGAATACTTTTTCAGACAAACACAACTATCACCCTGCCTATTTTCTAACACAATTTCTAAGCACAATTCTTTTATGTCCTGTTACCTTTAATAATGAGGACAGTTGGCACCAAAACTGTCGCAGAAGTGGCATGTGGCTGTCAGACCTAAATCAGGACAACAACAGCAATATTATTAAAGCTAAGGTATGATGGAGGTCACAGGCATGAGGCAAAAGTAGAATGTAGGAACGAATGTTAACTTTAAAAAGGTTTAGTCTTGCATGAGTTGGCTTAAATTCGTTTGTGAACAAAATTCAACCCCTGTCTGACCTGTTTAGGGTGCCTAATATATTTAAAACGCCACCTTTTTCAATATATGACGGGGAAGGTACGTCTCTCTCGTTATTATCAGCCATATTTTAACTACTGTGGGCGTGCTATGGGTAGTGTTGGTTATTGCGCAATAGAAAAAAACCGTTTGCAATTCAAATCAAATTATAATTTACGGTCAAATTAATCACACTAGTGAATCACACACTGTAGGTACACTACACATCTGTACGGAACGCGCGACAGTTTCTAAACGTGTTCACTGCTTAACCGTCAACAACAAACTCTGCTTTAACTCTGGTCAAGCGTTATGTTATAGACTCTGTCGAGCGCCACCTGGTGGCGCTGGCGTCCCGATTAGTCAAAGTCAAACGACTGATTTAACATATCTCCGACATATATTTGGGTAGTAAACAAATAAAAGGCTCACTACAATGGTAAGTAGTCATCACCGCCGGCTTAAGATATTATGTCTACCTATTCTGTAAAAATCTTATCGTAAAAACGGCTACTTCCCATTTGGTAAACTTCCCATTTCGTAAACCTCAAACTGTACCTACTAAAAAGTTGCGTTTGGTAAACATTTCGTTACTTCATACATTTAATCCCATTTGGTAAACTTTGTTAGTATTGTTATTTTTGTACGGTACAGTCAGTGTCAAATTAGTATTAAATTAGAGATGTATATATTTTTAAATGCTTCAGTCTTGAGATAGTATCTCGACCATCAAAAAGAATGGCTGATCAAGAAGAAGTAAAAAAAACGTATTAAAGTCTGTAAAAATACCACGATGCTACTAAAAATACCACGTGCTTTTCCCGCAAAAGAAGCACCGAGCGGGTTCTCAGGTAGGGATTTATTGTCCTTACCATCGTTTTAAACAAAAGGTGTGAATGAGATAGACATAAGTAAGTATACGTAAATTATATCTATTACCGGGTTTAACTTATCAGTTCACTCGTTTTATGCATAGTGCAAGGTCGTTGCAATGTCGGGTGAGGGATCTTCTAGTGGTGCAGTGAATTTAAAAATTATTAATAGTACACGAGGCGGTGAAATTTTATTACGCGCTGGGCATCAATATTATAAACAGAAAAATAATAAGGACTCAAGTTGGTGGCGCTGTGTTAATAGAAAAGATGGATGTTCAGCAAGTGTAACTTTGAATTCAAATCGAAGCCATGTATTAAGAGAAAATGCTCACTGCAGTTCTTGTATTCCGAATTTTGAAAAAAATGAAGTGAAAGTAGCCATCGAAAAATGTAAACAAACTATATGTGAAGATCTGAAGCCGATTCCAGCTACATACAGGAAATGTACTAAAAAGCTGAAAGATAATGGTTATGAAATTATTAAAGAATTACCAAATTTTGACAAAGTTAAAAGCAGTTTGTATAGACACAGAAATAGACAACTAGGAATCACAAAATCTCAGCACTCTAACTCTACAGAAATCGTGATTCCTGACCGTTTTAAAGACAATTTATTGTTTGATGAGATTGACGGTGAAAATAGAATGATTGTGTTTGGTTCAAAGAGTGCAATTGCACATTTAAATGACGTCCGTCACTACTTTGCGGACGGAACGTTCAAATGTTGTGCAAAGCCGTTTCTTCAACTATACGTTGTACACGGAGACATAGGAAGTACAGAAACTGGGACAAATATTGTACCATTTTTTTATGCAGTGTTGACAAACAAAGAAGAAACTACAAATGAAAGACCGTTTTACAAACTAAAATTTCATTTACCAGAGTGGACAGCCGATATTATTACCTTGGATTTCGAAAAAGCTCCAATAAATGCAATTAAAAAGACATTTCCAAACATAATTGTTAAGGGGTGTTTTGTTCACTTTGGCAGAGCGCTATTAAGAAAGGCAAAATCTCTTGGCTTATTACAACATGAAGAATCTCACTATCACGTCAAACTATGTATGGCTCTGGCACATTTACCAAAAGAAGACATAAACGATGGATGGCTATACGTTATGAGTCAAAGGTAAATTAATTTTGCAGTATTGAAATGAACGCGTTTAGTTCTGGATATTTCTTCTACCGCCATTTTCTACAGCCATTTTTATGCGTTAGAAACTAGGTAATATATGGTTTTTCGTATCATAATCTTCAACGAATTAATTCTGTTACAGTTTTGAAGAAAAAGCTATAACTGAATTCAATGATTACTTTGTGGATCAGTGGTTGGAAAATGAAGATATGATGAATATTTGGTGCTGCTACGCACAAAGACACCGCACTACAAACCTCATGGAATCTTGGAATTGGAGTTTCAATAGTGAAATTGGAAAAAGGCCATCAATTCTTTTATTTTTCGAAACGATATCAGGCAATATTAAACATTATGAAAATCTTCTGAAAAGGTACATATTTTTGTTTCAATGACCTGTATTTTTAGGCGACACATATGATAAAAATTATACATTATTACTTTAATTAATCATAACAATTTTTTACAGCTTTTATAATAATGGAGAAAGTATATCAAAACGAAGAAAAAAATCTATCCAAAATGATATACGAATTAACAATATTCTCGGCGATTACAAAAGTGGAAAAATATCATTGGAAAATTGTTTGAACGAATTATCAAGAATTGCTTGTATCACTTTATAATTTATTTATTGATTTTTAACTTTGTAGTGTAGGTAGTAAATTTTTTATGTTAATATTCCAAATCTGTGATTATATTTTATAGTTGATTTTGTGTGTAATTTTTAATGTTAATGTACCAAATCTGTGATTATTATTTGTTTTTATATTTAAAAGTTGATTTTGCATGTATTTTTTATGTTATTGTACCAAATCTGTGATTATTATTGTTTTTATATTTTATAGTTGATTTAGTATGTATTTTTTTACGTTAACGTACCAAATCAGTGACTGTTTATTTTTATATTTTATAAGTAGTTGATTTCGTATGTATTTTTTTATGTTAATGTACATTAACATAAAAAGATAGTACCAAATCTGTGATTATTGTTTTTTTATATAAGTTGATTTCGCATCTAGATTGACTTATGTTATTAAAAAAATAAAACTTGTCATCGAAATAGTCAAATCGAACTGTGATTTTTCTTAAATTTTTTGAAAGTTATTTGTACACCCCACTTTTTATTTCTGTTTTTAAATATCAATATGTGTAAATGGCATACGTACACATAATCCGACTATTGTACCTGTGATTAAAAATATTTAACAAAATAAATGACAATGTTATCATTAGTTTCGTTTTTCTTTTTTTACTTGACTGTACCCATTTCATCTGAAAGTTTACCAAATGGGATATAACACAAAAAAATATTGAAATGTTTTCGAAATGGGACTAAATGTATGAAATGTATAATGTTTACCAAACGCAACTTTTTAGTAGGTACAGTTTGAGGTTTACGAAATGGGAAGTTTACCAAATGGGAAGTAGCCGTAAAAACTAAGGGTGAGCTTGACGTTAGTTGTCACCTAAGTTTTAACGGTGAGATTTTTACAGAAAAGACCTGCGGGTTAATTGGGTAACACACTAACAGTAGGAATGCCTTTCATTTTGACAGTTAAACAACATTCACTACGTTATTTACGTTGTTGAGCGGACAATTTTTTCGAACATATGAAGCAATGTATTAGCAATAGGCTTGAAAATGATTCAAGTTGTGATCTTAGGTACACTGGTATCCCAGAGACCAATTTGAAATGTCCCATATGCCAGTAATTACCCCGATTACCCGGCACTTTTATACTTAATACTGGAACACTAGCATTTCCTCAGACTCTCTGCTAAGGTATATACTACTTATATTTTGTTAGTGGAGCTGTTTATGTATATACCCGAGATGATGCTATCTTTTGATCATTGTGCAATTTAAAATACTACATAAGACGATAAGGGCTTTTTGACCCTATTAAAATACTTGTGCCTGTAGTGAGCTGTAGCCTCACGAGTCTGTCTTTGCATAGCTTAAAACTGAATAAATATTCACCGCGCTTTTTAAAACAAAAGAGCGCGAAATGGCTGAAATATATTATTTTTTAGTTTTTTAACCCCCTAAAATATGCATATAATTATCGAACCTCACAAAATTCCACGAGAATCGGTTGAGAAATGCTGTCTGTAGACGAGAACAGACTTCTGGACATCCGGACATACGAAAGCATTTTTGCCCAAGCTGAAACGGAGACGCTTCGCTCGCCCTTCGCCATCCCTCAGTCAATAAATAAACCAAGAACATTAGGTACAAGATAATGCTACAAAATGATTCGACTAATAAATTGTAAATAACAAGATTTGGAACGAGCGAATCACAATATTTAGACTTCTTATCGCATAAAATAGAAGAAGTAGGGCAAGTACTCCGAAGATATTCCTGAATGAATAGTTCGTTAGAGATAACTCGAGGATCGTTTTGCGGGCCTTGAAAATGATTGAACATCCTGGATTGGTAATATTTACGACATATTGGTACATTAGGTTCGTGGCTAAATAATAATAGCCGCACTGGTTGATCGAAGGTTAAGCTACGCTTGCCGCGGCCTAACAATGGATGGGTGACCATCCATTACATATCGAGACCTCTCCGTGCCTCGGATAGCCGTTGGTCCTTTTTTTTTTTTATTTTTTTTTTTTGGGTGGGAAATCATCAAATGACCTCTCCCGCTCTGGGCGGAGCGGAAGGGCGTGTCAGACTCTTACTGACTAAAACCCACCCGTGTTCCTTCAGATGCCTGTGCGCCAGGGCCACGGTAACTCTTTCGAACAATCCGCGACCCCGGCAGGCATCGGCCCTGTCGGACCCCGTCAATTATGCTGACATCTCTTTGAGGCGCGCGTGGAACACAACGCGCCGTCGACCCGGGCCTGGTCCTTGCCGGACGGCGAGCTGCCCATTGCTCGCCGTCCGCAGGCCCGCGCCTACGGTGGCCGGGAGTCGGCTATCGACTCCCGACGCCCAGGGTGTCTCCTCCTGCGGCGACTAGGGTCGTGAGGGCGCAACGATTGCCGCACCCTCACGCGCTCCGCCTCCTCCTTCGCGAGCATTACTGCTTCACAGAAGGAGGTGACGGCTTCCCATTCCCTCTCGCTCCGTACCATGGCCTGTACCAGGGCCGGACGCGAGAGATCGCCGCCGCCGATCGCCGCCACGAGGACACGGCGGTGCTCCACCCAAGCTGGGCAGACCTCCACCGTATGCTCCACCGTGTCCTCCGGTCGATCCACACAATGCCAACACCCGGGCGTTTCCTCCCGCCTTATCCGAAACAGGAACCTCCCGAAACAGCCATGTCCGGTGAGGACCTGCGTCAGGCGGAAAGTGAGGACGCCGTGGCGCCTCTCAAGCCACTCCTCAAAGAGGGGACTTACCGCCGCAATTGTGGCGTGCCCAGCGCTGGGTTGCGACAGTCGCACTCTCCATGCCGCCATGAGATCCCGCCGGAGCTCTGTCCGCTGTGCCGCGATTTCTCGCGGCAGCGGAGTAACGCCCCGGCGTTTCGCCTCCTCGCGCCACTCCCAAATGTGCGCGAGGACTTTTGCCTCCAGATCCCATGGCGGCAATCCGGCAAGGAGGCTCGCCGCCTCGCAGGAGACCGTGCGGTATCCTCGGACCAGCCGGATGGCCATGACCCTTTGGGACGCGTTCAACCGGCGTGCTGGTCGGAGCCTCAATATTCACCGCGCTTTTTAAAACAAAAGAGCGCGAAATGGCTGAAATATATTATTTTTTAGTTTTTTAACCCCCTAAAATATGCATATAATTATCGAACCTCACAAAATTCCACGAGAATCGGTTGAGAAATGCTGTCTGTAGACGAGAACAGACTTCTGGACATCCGGACATACGAAAGCATTTTTGCCCAAGCTGAAACGGAGACGCTTCGCTCGCCCTTCGCCATCCCTCAGTCAATAAATAAACCAAGAACATTAGGTACAAGATAATGCTACAAAATGATTCGACTAATAAATTGTAAATAACAAGATTTGGAACGAGCGAATCACAATATTTAGACTTCTTATCGCATAAAATAGAAGAAGTAGGGCAAGTACTCCGAAGATATTCCTGAATGAATAGTTCGTTAGAGATAACTCGAGGATCGTTTTGCGGGCCTTGAAAATGATTGAACATCCTGGATTGGTAATATTTACGACATATTGGTACATTAGGTTCGTGGCTAAATAATAATAGCCGCACTGGTTGATCGAAGGTTAAGCTACGCTTGCCGCGGCCTAACAATGGATGGGTGACCATCCATTACATATCGAGACCTCTCCGTGCCTCGGATAGCCGTTGGTCCTGGCTGTCATTTATAGATTATTGATAGTCGTTACGGGTAGTCAGAAGCTCGTAAGTAAGCAGTCTTACCAAGGGGTATTGTGTTACCCAGTAACTGGGTTGTGGAGGTAAGATAGGTAGTTGGTACAAGTAAACCTACTGGTATTCAGCTACATCTGGTTAGACTGGAAGCCAACCGCAATATAGTTAGGAAAAGGGAGATGAGGATCATAGGTACAGTCGGCCGCACGTCATTGGTAGAAAAAAAACAAAATCAAAATCGATTCATCTGTTCAGGAGCTACGGTGCCACAGACAGACACACACACACACACAGACAGACACGTCAAACTTATAGCACCCCGTCGTTTTTGCGTCGGAGGTTAACAAAACCAGGATAAGCTGGCCTCATATTCTATTGAAACTCCGTACTACTACCGTACTAGGTCAACTTAAGGTCAAAGTGTTACCAGCGACATAATGGTTGACTATACCTACATTATAGAGGCTCTTTGAAAAAAAGGCGCAATACAAGGCACCACCCGTCGCGCGACGAGCGGTGCCTTTGTGTCACGTGCAATTCACGTCGCGTGTCGCACCTGTTCACAGAAGCTTTAATTAATTGGCTTAATGAGGCAATTCTCAAGGAATTCTATCGAATGAAAATGTAAAATCAGTTTTCCTTTGATTATTTTTTTACATGATAACACGGTAATCGAATCGTGTATACCCCCTATGTCCTTCGTTTAATCAGTCAGTTTGTATTTTAAACTTCGCATGTGCGTAGAATTTTCAATTGTAAAATCGTTCGAATTTATGTTACGTTTATCTACTCCACAGTTTTGTGCTAGGCCCAAAGCTGCCGAAAAGCTTATGTCAGTCCCATTAGGTCATTGTAGAACACGAAACGCTTTGAAAGCGACCGCAACTCGTCCAGGCCCTAAGGCCGTGCAAAGGACTGTGACTAAGCTATACTGATATGACTAAGAGCGGTTCTGCACTGCAAATTCAAGATCCGAGTCCAATCCGAATTGGGAATGTTCTAAATTCCGACTGATAGAGTTCGGATCTAGGGGTTTACTCCCTAAGCATGAAATTCGGATTTGCGGTCGATGGTACGGGCGTTTCCTACTTCGTATTATTTACGGACTTAGGATTAGTTAGGGGCCCAATCTAAGAGTGAATGACAACACGATTTGACATTTGTCCCTACTCTTGATGTGTTTTTGGCTGAGAAGAAAATAATTTATCACTTGTGATGGATCAACTACTGTGGACGCGCCCGTATATTCGTTGACGGACTTAGAGAGTAGACCCCCTAGTGCGCAACCCCTCATAAAAATAGTACTATTGCTACTTCGGACCGACATTTCTCGGATACGGATCGGATGGAGTGCAGAACCGCCATATGTAAACTGATTTGTCAAAGTCAAAGTCAAATCATTTATTTCTAATAGGCACATAAAAGTCACTTTTTCTTTTAGTTTAATTCACACGAAAATAGGATTGATTCTAGTCGCACCTTCCAAAAGGTAATTTCGTATGGAGAAGAATGGGCAAGAAACTCCACCGTTACCCTTTTAACATGTTTTGCATACATTAATTATACTTGTAAATATAGTATGTGAAGACAATGTACCTAGAATATGTTTTTTTTTTTTTTTTTTTAGTTCGACTTTTATTTTGACAACAGCCTTCAAGATAAATTGAAAATGCTGTACTGGTCAGAAATATGCGAGCAGTGGACGGCAATGTTACTATGAAATCCATATCTGTCGTGTTTAGCGGCCGCATAAATTACTATGAAAATTCATATCTATCGTGTATAAAAAAAAAATAGAACGAACGTTTTACTTCGAAACATGGCAACCAAGGAAGTAACTTATCAAAGATTTAGTTAATATTTCGAATTGCCTTGCAAATAGAGCGTTTATAATAAAAAATAAACAAATGAACATATCTGCGTGAAAAATTATTGTTGTTCGTCATTTATTCTGGAATTTATAGTTAATTTAATTAATTTAATATACAAGCCTTGGCTGCAACCAGGCATTCAATAATCTGCAGCGCATGTTTTTTTACATATAGTGGTATAGTACGAATGCAAAAAAAAAAAGGTGTTGGGTCGGGGAACCCCCGTCAAAAAACGAAATTTTTTTTTTCTTCAACTCCGTATGTAATTCAATATGGAGATTTAGATCTTAATTATGATGAGAAATTTGAAAATTTTCGCAGCTGCCATTTTGGATTTTCACTTTGACCTCTTTATTGGATTTCAGCACCCCCAAAAACCAGGAAAACGACACCCATGATTCATAAAATTCAAATTTTCGCAGCCGCCATCTTGGATTTTCATTTTGACCTCACTATTGGCTTCAGCACTCTCGAAACCCATGAAAACTATCTCACTCTCTTTTTCTCTTTCTATTATATATAATAAAAAGTAGCATGGAGGGGGCAGAGACGATTTCTACACGCGCGTTAAAGTACTTCGTTCGAAAAATAATTAATATTGAAGCAATGACAGATAATTTGTTTCTAATTTAAGCACCGTGTTGGTAGGTATGTATCTACATATTATATAACAAAATATGTCTACAAAAATCTTGTCTACTAATCCACTGTCAATAACCGTAACATATGTTGATATTTGCTAACTACAAACAGACAGATACGCAAGGTTGCTAAATTTTTGACTACAAACCAGAGACAATAAAATATTTATTTTTTAAACGACTTCAAAAAAAGGAGGAGGTTCTCAATTCAACTGTATGTGTTTTTTTTATGTGTGTTAGCTCAGAGCTTATTTCTAGTTGAACCCATTTGGATGATTATTTTTTTATTTGAAAGCTGGTGCTTCTCATGTGGTTCCATAATTTTTATCAAGTTCTGACCAACAGTTTTTGAGTTATCCTTAATACTGGGTAATTTCCTATCACTGTTATTTACACATCAAGTAGTGGTATACGAATTTGTGTGGGGTAGGAACCACAACTAAAAAGAGAAAATAAAAACATTTTTACAAAAAAATCAACCGTCTTCCAAAAAACACCAAAAAAAAGTGAAAAATTACTTTAATTTCGGAAGTCGGCGGCAAACAACGAAAATACAAAACCAAAGAAACCGACTTCCGAAATTATAGTTATTTTTCACTTGTTTTGTGTTTTTATTTGAAAGTTGGTTGATTTTTTCTATAAAAAAGTTTTTTTATTCTCAGAGGATGAATGAAAGGCGACTAACAAAAGGTATTTACGCGGCAGATGTGAGTGGAAACGCCGGGAGAGGTCGCCCTAGGAGGAAATAATAGTGACCTTATAAGGTATGTTTTTCAGAAAGGTCAGGTGCGTAGTACTCGCAACCGGCGTGCGTATATGACCAGATGTATGAAAAAGCAAAAGGAGTATGTAAGGATCGTAGCAGGTGGCGTTCTGTAGTTTCTGCCTACCCCCATGGGAAGAAGGCGTCAGGTTATGTATGTATATAAATCTGTTATTTTGAACCAAGTTTACATATTTCATCATGTATGTATATATGAATGGTCATTTATAATGTATGTATGGTCATGTATGTATGTACATAAGTTATTAAGTACATGACAAAAAAAAATGGCAAAAACCTTGAACATCCCCAATAAATTGAAAAAGGCATGTGGAATTTGAAACAGCAGTCAGTTCATATAAATCTTGCATAAGCACCAAGTTACGGTTACTTAAAAATAATTAAATATAACGCATGACAGGTAAATTAATTATGAGATAGGTACTGATTAATTGATAGAAATGATTTAACTGACTAATTGTTTACCATTTAGGCAGAGGTATACCTATCGTACACCCACATTCCGCCAGTTATGTTTAAGACCGATGTAATAGGGCCACCCCATCCATCCATCCATCCATCCATCTGTACAGCCTCTGTCTACCCCTTCGGGGAAACGAGGCGTGATGTTATGTTATTCACCTTTTAATTAACATGTTGTGCTTATGTATAAGTGATGTATTTACACAGTAATGAAGATTCGGGATTATCTATTGTTACTATCCTTGTAAATATCATTCGTGTGCCTTGCATAATAAACAAATAAATAAGAAATTTAAAATACTTGTTTCTATAACGTCCCTATCGTTACGAGATCTACTCTCTAAGTCCGTCAACGAAGATATGGGCCCGTCCGAAAGTAGTTGATCCGTTAAACAAATGTCAATATTTTTTTTCGGACTGGTAAATATTATATTGGGTGTAGTGACAAGACGAGTTGTCATTAATTCTAAGTTCGGGCCCCGAAGTAATCATAGTATGTCCGTAAGTAAATCGGCGTAGGAGACGTCCGTAACTTAGATCGAAACTACGGCTTTCATGCTTAATGAGTAGACCCCGAGGTCTTAACCTGGAGTCTATTCACTAAGCACGAAACCTGTAGTTACTACCCGTTATTTTTTGTACCATTCTTTATTGAACACAACAAGATGAATAATATATAGCACGTTCAAAATGTATCTACATATCAAATTCCCAGAGAATTGAGATAAGTGGTACTTGGAACGTTTATCTTGACCACTATCGTAGATAGATGTAGTGCCAAGTATTTACCACTTACAATTGAATACCAATAAATTCACAAGGAATTCTGAGGTGAGAGGCATGATTATTATCATTGTACTATTAGTTAGAGTATGGGGCTAAATCAGGGTCATAAATTGACAAGTACTGCAAAATTAGGTGAGAGGTATAGGCTACACTAGATTTCATCAGTTATGTTTAAGTCCCATGTCACAGGGGGCGAGCTTTTTGGAATTTAACGGGTCAAATCAAAATTCCGGCCAGTTACTAAGGCTGTTACGACATCTATAAACGTTACTTAGCATACTTCGTCTCTATCTTGCACGTGTAGCAGCAGACGCTTGCAACCAGTAGACTAGCCAGGCAGACAATTATTCAAATTTTATAATAACTGCGGCTATACATACCAATTTACAGACAGATTTATTAATTAGGTAGTATTGATTGCCAATCATTTAATTAACTCTGTTCCACTTGGCAAACTGGGTTTTATCAACCATATAAAAATATGAAATTAATTATTTGACGTTACCAATAACAACCAACGTGGAATCAATAATTACGTACCTCGGTATTCATCTAAATTCCGAAAACACATTTGTCATAATACTGAAAAAAAGTTTAGAAGGTTGCAACCAGTGCAGTGACTAAAAGTAAAAAAGCGACATTGAAAATTGCCAAATTTCGAATTCGAGCCATCGACACAATTTTAGACATAACATAAGGCAAGTTATACATGACAGAACTGAGGGAAAAGTAGTCTTTTCCCAACTACGGTGACATCGGCTTCTGCAGAAGGCAGATAATGAAGCTGAGTCATAGTTATTAATTGTGTCTCCCATACCTATTAACACTGTAATTTGAAAAGATTCTAAAAGCCACTTATTTTTGAAAGAGTAACCGTGGAGTTTCTTGCCGGCTCTTCTCCATAGGAAACGACCAATTGGAACCATGCACCTAGCTTCTGGCGTTTCATAAGTGCCCATGTAGGTTTATGTGAAATAAAATATTTTGATTTTTCATTGGTAAGGGTTTCTTACAAGTCATCACAATAAACATCATTACATTTGGTCATCTCTTAGCTACCATGGCTTGTTTTAATTTCTGAATTGTATCTTTTTTATTACGGACGCTTTTAACTTGCACGTCTTTCCACAACGTTCTCACATGTATAATTTCAACATGAATGTAGTAACCAATTTTTTTATAATTATGTTTTGATTTAAAAGAGTGTCCGTGGAGTTTCTTGCCCGTTCTTCTCCAGACTACGCATTGGAATGGGCAACTAGCTTCATTTTTCTGACTAACTGACTCCTTGATTATTCAAAAGTGCCTGTAATTAGTTTATCTGAAATACATACTGTTACTTTGAGTTTAATAATAATAATAATTCTTTATTTCAGATAACTACTATCCAAAGTGTTAGTAATTACAATAATGACGTACAACTACTGTTAGTTAAGTAACTGATGTTGATGATTTATAATGACAATAATTAAGTTGTCACCACCTCACCATTTAAAAAAAATTGGAGATGTAACATCCTCCCCTAATATTTTGAGGATGATGTTGCTAGATTAAAAAAAAAGAAGATAAATTACTTAGATTAAACAAAAAAAAAATAACATAACAAGCAGCGACATTAACTCTGAAACAACAAACCTACAAATTAAAAAGTGACATTGGAATATCCGAGCCATAAAATTACAGAGATAAATATCAAAGCCAAGTTTTACATGATGTGAACGACTACTAAATAACGATAATACATCATCACTACTTATACCCTTTACAATAACAGAGTCAGACTACTCTGAAATTCCACCCCACCCTCAATTTAAAGCCACAGAATACTTGATCAGTGTCAAAACGACAGTTTGAATTGACACAGTGTCTAACTATCCAAACCGTACAGACAAATCGGTCAGTCAAACGGATTCCTAACTATGTAGTTTGACCATTAAGGAATTGAGCTAGTAGACTATTCTATGTATAGATAATGATATTATAAGTGATAGTGATTTGCAAGGAACTCTATCTTTTTACCCGACTACGGCAGAAAGGAAGGTTATGTTAAAAGTAAAGAAAGTCAAATCATTTATTTCAAGTACCTAGGCAAATATGGCACTTTTGAGAGAATTGTTTCTAGTTGCTGCTTCCAAAAGGTAGTTTCGTATGGAGAAGAACGGAAAACAAACTCTATAAGTAGTTCCTCTTTTAAAATGTTCTACAATATATCAATATATGCATGGGTCTCACTAGCTAACTGAGTATGTTTCTAAGCTACTGATCCTATCTCAACAAGTAACATCATGTCATTTAGTTACTTTACACGAAAAATTCTAGCTGTTTTCTTTAGCTAGAATTTATCGTGCACTGTTACTTGGAAGTTGGGGTCGATGCAATATACTTCCCTTCAACTTTTCCCTGTCAGTCATCATGTTATCATTCACTCCCTTTTCCTCCTTATCCTCCCTAACACAACCCATCCCATCTTTTCTTTACTGCCGCTCTCCCCCGTCCATCCATCAACATTTACAGTCATCACTCTCTTGTGTGTTTATATCTGACAGTCTAATCTTGAAATAAAAAGAAAGTGCTCCATTAGTACCAAGATTTTCAAGACTGTAAAATGGTTTCTAATTAAGTTTGAAACAAAATTAAAAAAAAAAACGATAATGTGTTTTATAATCTGCTATGTATTTTATAAAAATTATGTTATTATCTAATTTATTTGCGATTCTTTGTAGTAGACTGCATTTGAGCCTTAAAATGTTATGTTTACAATATGAACTAACGTACATAGTTAGGCAATAAATATATCATTATCTATTAAAGAATTTTATAAAGGAAGTGACAAAAATTACACATCCAAGAATTTTTCCAAGCGCAGTTATCAAACCTCCTAGATTCTAGGACCCATTTCCTTGTTGGAAAAGTTTGTTTAATTCTACCTATAGAATGTTGTACTGCCTAATGATAATAAAAGGAAAACATTTTTTTTTATTGTTTTTTTATTTATTTGTTATTTGTCTTAAATGCGGAAGCATTTTGCCAGAAGACCTCTAAGGACCGATAGGTATCGATGTATCGTTATAGGTATTCCTTGGTATAATCAACATTATTCCAAGGAATATTGAACTCATTTCTTCCTTAGTTTAATAAGTCCGTCTACATGGGTGGCCCATCAAACTGGATATTTAAACAATAATGAGTTACGACTTCGGAATACTTAATTTATTAAAATTATGTTTTTTCAAACCTAGCTACAAAGAAATAGAAAAAGAAAAAAAATAAAAAAAAGCGATGTAAGAGCGGATCGAAAGAGAATTTTAAACTAGCTTTTGAATTCCGTTTGGTATACCTTCTTTGTGCCTGCACTCGTTGTATGGAATCAAGAAACATAATAAAGACAAAGATTATGGATAAAAAAACTATAAGAAGTCGAAGGAAGCGACACTGCGGAATTAAACCAAATATTTTAATATCCAAGTATAAAAAAAAAAATGTCCTTTGTCACAATTATTTTTTTGTTTCTACCCTTGGAAATCATTTCATTAATTTTATTATAGACTTGAACGTTATATATTATATATAATAACTTTCGTGATAGATATAATATTCTATTTATTATGCATATTTATTTGTCATACATGGAGTTATTGAGCCATTTCTATGCTAAACTCTATGGCTACGTGCATGAGCTATTAATATTGCGAGTGGGTGGTATTTTCCTAGTAGTTCCATAGGAGAGGCCTAGAGCCTTTGTCAAGAAAGCTACTTTTAACCGACTTCAAAAAGGAGGAGGTTCTCAATTCGTCTGTATTTGTTTTTGTATGTTTATTACGCGATATCTCCGGCAATTGTAGATCGGTTTTGAAAATTCTTTTTTAATGGATAGAGTATGCCTCAGGGATGGTCCCATATAAATTTTATTAACTTTGTTTGGGTAGTTTTTCAGGTAGCTCCAATAATACGTATTTTTTTCCACTAAAATTTACATAGCGAGTAGTGGTATAAGAATTTTTGTAGGGTAGGTACCACAACTAAAAAGTGAAAAATAAAAACTATTTCACAAAAAAAAACGACTTACTTCCGAAATAAAATACTACAAAGTGAAAAATAACTTTAATTTTGGTAGTCGCAGGCAAAAAACGAAAATACAAAGTCAAAGATCCGACTTCCGAAATTAAACTTTTTAGTGTCGGTTTTGGAAGTTAGAATTAGTCCAACGGTACTCTTATCCAAGTTTAGTTTTTATTTCGATCGATGTTGTTTTAGGAGAATAAAAAAAATCTAGTTCAACGAAAAATAATACGAAACATTGTTCATATTCATACCTAGAAATTTACAGAGCCTTAAGAGCAAGCAAAGTCGTTTAAAGACAACTGAATAAAAACAGACTGGTCGCATTAATTATTATTATCTTCAGTATTTTGTGGTATAGAGAATAAAGTCACATTTTAAAGATACCGTCATAATGTTTATAACAGCAGTCGGGCTTTTAATGGAATAATAAAATTTTGATGCTCAAAGGAAATTAAGGCGCTGCCGAAACGTAGGACACCGTAAAACGCTCTGTATTTTGTCGCACAGTTAGGGCGTATTAGTACATATTGCAAGTCAGTTTTTTTTTGCGTATTTTCAAATTAATGTTCAATGAAAATACTTATTCAAAAATATTTTATAAAAATAAAATAGTATTATGACAAAATAATCGTAAAATAGAGCTCAAAAAAGTATTTTTCGTCGCATAATTCTCAAAATTTTGAGCGTAACCTATCATTTTTATGTAATGGTAATTATGGGAATTCAATCTACTAAAGAAATATCAGACAAAAAAAAACACTGCGCCGAGCATTTATTTTTTAATTTAATTAAAACTGCAAAATTACTGTTATTTTGGTGTTCATTCGATTCAACTAACATCAAACGCATCACTGTTTTGAATCTTAATTCTTGCCACGATGCGCTTTTGTCGTTCGTTCGTCAGTGCTGCTTACCGCGCAATAACGAATACTTTTAGGAAGGCACGAGAGCGATATTTAACTTCTTAATTAAACCAACTGCTAATAAATTAAAACTTTTTAAAACGCCTCATGACTTTATCATAATTTCGGCTGCTTATAACTTGTTTTAATATAATACGATAAAATACCAAATTGGATTTCCTCCAATTATTCCGGAAGCGTTAATTTCACGTAACAAAATATTTAAAAAACTTCGTCAATGCAGTAAAACCAGCTTAAAATTAAAAATACAAAAATTCTACTTACTATGTCATCATAAAAAGGCATCAGGATAGTTAGTATGCGCTTGATATGGTAATAACATAACGTCCAGTTCACTTCTAATCCACCGCACAGAGGCTGCTCAGGCCCAAAAACATGTTTCTCACCTATTTTGACCGATTAACATGTCACCACAAACATTGAAAAAACACTGCACTGAACTATGCAACACACGAAAAAATATCAACTTTCAATATTAAAATAAAAATTTAAAAAGTTAAATATAAATTTTTAATTCGTTCGAAATTCGATTTTGACAGTTGATAGTCCGCGAGGATTTTTTAAAAGTTCATTCGGTTAGCACTTGGAAAAGATTAAGGTAGTAGAATTTCAAACTGAAAGTTTCGTAAGGTCGGCGCGCTGAATGAACGTGAGTTCGCTACGGCTGCTGAAACGATACTGAAGCGACGGAGCCAACCTGAAAGTTATCAGTAACAGAGTAGAATACGTTCACAATATATATAAATAATGTGACTGCGTGGAATGCTACCGTAATTTTTTTGTTATTTTATACAAGTAAACTTTTTTTCAAAGAATTTCGTGATTGATACAGCTAAGAGGCTGATTGATTTTTAATAAAAGTTAATATTGGTTCGTTCATGATTTAGGCTGTCGAGTTGTTTTGAAATATTTGTGTAATTAATCTTGCTTGTCGTTTGGGGATATTCTGTTTTTATTTACTGTATTCCGTGTTTTCTGTTTCCGGGGAATTTGCTGTTATTGTGTAAGAATATTTGTATTTGTCTGTTGGTCATTTGTTATTCTTTCAGAGTAGGATTGTTCATTTGTAGAATTTGTTGTATTAGATCATTATCTCAAGTTATGTAAATGTTTTGGACTCTCTTGAATTTTGACTATAGTTTATTTGACTTGCCTATAACTAATGTGTATTAGCGGAATTTTCTTTTAAATTTTATGTTGCGTCCTTCTCTTTAGCAGATACAGATACGGAGCATGACTAAGTATTGAACTGCAATTAATAAACTCTCTCTAGTCTATTACTATTTCAGTTTTTATTTTTGCCAGACTGGCCCAGAAGAAAGGCAATGTATTTTTAATTTTGATATCACGTGGCAATGCTGCCAGCCTTTTGGGCACTTATCTCATTGACAGAGATGCGGACTAATTTTTGATGCCCGAATTATGACCTCCCTTTTTTAAATTATACATTTGTAAATAGTAGGTAGGTATATATATTTTAGTTTTAGCTTGTATATTGTAATCTATTTAAATTGATTAAATAAAAAGATGTTAAGTTATCCTACTAAATTCTCTGTGTAATTTGAATTAAAATCAAACTAATAATAAAGAATGTATTAATAAATTAATATCACGTGTAGGTGGATAATTTTCCTCATTTTGCCTTCGGTTTCATATTATTTTCAATTTTCCATACAATCATTATACTAATACAACGCGACCTGTCAGGAAGCTGATATCGACATTTTCAATACTAGTGTTGCTAAATTGAAGAAAATTTTATCTAAAGGCTTTTTGGAGCGCAAATAGCAATTTTTACGTTTTGTTTTTTTTTTGTAGTCAATTTTCTGTTTTGTTCATTAACTATGTGCTACATAATAAATATGAAAACTTGTAATTAGCCATATTTTGTTTAAACTTTTTTTACTTACTGTATCTGTTTAGCTGTAAGTTTTCCTAAAAATTAAATACATAAATAAATAAACGGAATAAAAAAATGGCCACACAAAGAACTTACACCCTTCCGTTCACAATGGCTGAGCGTGATCACACTTCGCCATCCATTAATGTATTACTTCCTACTTTGTGACGGTACGGGTATACAAATGAAGCAATGAATACCGTGCGTCTATTGTGTTCTGAGCCATTATACCTGAGGGTTATTGCTCGTTGAATGTACCTTTTATGGCGTCATTAAACATGGTCGTGTGAATTTCTGGTATGTATGTTATTGCATACCAGAAATTCACAACGACCATCTTTAACCCAACACATTTCTTTCTAAGGGATTCGTGGCTAAATAATAACATCCGTACGGATCGATCGAAGGTTAAGCTACGCTTGCCGCGGTCGGCTCGAGGATTCGTGACCATCCATTACGTTAAGTCGTTGGTTCCGGCTGTCATTCATGTATCTTTGACAGTCTTTTCGTATAGTCTGAAGCCCAAAAATCTGATGACTTGTCTTACGAAAGGGTATTGTGTTACCCAGCAACTGGATTGTGGAGGTTATATAGGCAGTCGCTTCATGTAAAATAATGGTATTCAGCTTCACCCGGTTAGACTGGAAGCTGACCCCAGCATAGTTGAAAATGCTAGGCAGATGATGACATAATAATTACTTTGTTTTAAAACTATATAATTACATAGTTTGCGCAAAAGTTTATGAGCCCTCTGAACGTAGGCCCGAGAACGAAACTGCGCATGGTACAGTTGAGTGAGAGTGAGAAAGTTCCTTCTGACACTTAGATTATGCATACTGCACTGCGCAGCCACTTGTGTGTAGCTTCAGAGAGCTCATAAAGTTTTGCGCGAACTGTACATATCTATGAGTGATACTAATTTAAAACCTAATTCTATAGGATAGTTTTATATTCGATTCAAAAATTGTTTGAGTTAACTTTACGCATTCGTGGGCCTAAACATCGTGAGGAAACCGGCATGTCCTAGAACCAACAATTCGAAGACATGTAACATCTACCAACCCGCACTGGGGCCGCGTGGTAGATTACAGCCCATTCCCTCTCGAAGAGAAGAGGCCTGTGTCTAAGCAGTGGGAACACTATAGGCTGATTATTCGCGAGCCTCGCATGTACGTCAGACAGAAGGATTTATAGGCGGGTGCTTCGGAAGTCAGTTTGCGTTGTCATGGGAGCTAGGCTTGAGGGATATGGATATCCATGCTTCTCTATGCGCTTTTATCAATGTACTGAGACAAGTCACTAATTAATAATAATAATAATGAATTATTGAGTGTGCAAGTCACCCCCTGCCATTTAATCTGTGTAATTTATATAAAACATTGGTCAGGCAGGGGGTCTTTCCATAGTCCTACATTACCAAGTCACTACAGCCACCCAAACCTACAGTCCAATATCTTTGTTTCTCTAACCTGCAATAGTCCTCCATCAACCGAGGATTGTCCTTGGGTGCACTTGCATAGTGCGAACAGGGATAATCGTCGATTGGTGCCTCGTTTTATTAAAAGCGTCGAACGGGCCTCTGCGAGTTGGTTTCAGCCCCTCGAACGTCTTCCAAAATTCCGGGACCCTAACGTCCCGAAAAATGTAGAGAGACGTAAAAATAATAACAGATCCAGTAGTAAGAGTAAATGAGACAGCAATATATTTTGTCTATCTCTTTCACGACTACGCAAAGTTTTTGTCTGGCTCCAGTTGTTAGCCATAGACTGAGGCTCAACAAACAACGGCTGTCACCAGTTGTTACGGAACGGTTTCTTGGAACCGACTACATTAGATATTAACAATTTACAGGGGCGCAGCTTTCATACAACCCGATTCCCATCGGCTTCCCTTCGGAACAACCACTCTTCTTAGTGTCTACGATTGCCAACCAATATGGTACACCTATATGTGTAACTGTGTATCAGATCACACTACAGATATTTAATACTAGTTTAATACAACATAAGACTAAAAATATAACATAAATGCCTATTTTTTTTTTGTTTTGTATTTTTTAACATCAACGTCAAAATCAACGCCGGCCCTCGTGTTTCAGAATGCGGTACTAAATTCGTAGATACGGACACTCGTAACTTCGTGTCCCACAGGACCGCATCGTAGGTAACTAAGGAAGCCGAACTACAGCGAGTTATGACAGGGACATAAATATAAAAGTACGTAGGCGAGAACGAGATAGAATGATTGATTATGTTTGTGTTTTTCTTTGCGTCATGTTTACCGCACTTAAATCCTTTTTCCTTCTCTTTATTGATGTTCGATTTCGTAGATTTGTTGTGTAGATTTTATGACAAATAAATTCACGTGTATTTGTTTTCATCTGTTCTTTTGCATTTTATTCGTTACAACTTTTTTTTTTTTTATAATGCTTTTTAGAAATAAACATTATCGTATTAATTCTTTAAAAATATTGATAATACTGTTTGTGTAGTGATAGCATTGCTTTAGTTATGCTTCTTGACCATAGATGGCGTTAAATTAAGAGAAGTAAAGAAATTATTTTTTGTGTAAATTCATTTGGATGTTATCTAGCGTTTATGAGAACTAAACATTTTTTCTTCGGCTTCCCTCTAACAATAATTAACTGTAGCTGCGCCACTGCCAGTTTAAAAGTAACTGTCAAATTTACTTTTTTAAAGGAGTGGCGCTAGTAGACCCATGTGCGCCCTCTTACGGCATCTATCTCTTTCTGCGTTTTTAGGATGATCAGAAATATAAATAATTTTCTCACTGACAGAAAATTACATAATTCATAACGCTTGTCTGTAGAGAATCTTCTTTTTTTGAAGTACATCACCTTAAGTCTCGCTCTCTCTTTGATTTTATGATAAAAAATGAAGTTTTACGTGGACAAAGTCGTAGGCAAGGCTAGTAAGGCATAGGCAGACACTTAATCTGTACAATACTCTTTGTACGATGTACTGCGATCCTCAATTGTTTTTCCAACGGTAGGTAATGATTATTGCTGTTTTTCGAGAGCCGTTTATTGGTTATTCTGATGCCAATGTTTAACTGTGATCGTTTGCAGGCTGACATGAATTTGTATGGAATGTTGCAAAGCGTTTGTATGTTTGGTATTTTACATCTGCAAGCTTATGATCTTTGACTGACTGAAAAACAAACAGTTTGAAATGTTAATCCTATAGTGGGACTGCTATGATAGACTGAATCAGTACCTATTTCAGTTTCTGCTTGAGTATAGTTTTCAATGTGTTTGTTGATATATAATATTGGCGTGTGGTAGCTCACATATCAACGAAGAACTACCAATATCTTCTATCTATTTTTAGAAAATGTCAACACAAAAATATTGTAGTTTTTTCTGCTTAAAAGTAAAGAGGTATTCGCAGCAAAATTAGCGTCTCATAATTTAGAAGTTATTTTAGTGTTTAATGAGATAAATAGTCAAATATAGCCAGTACACGTAAAATAGCATTTTAAGTCGACTGGCATTAAAAACTAAAAAAAAAACCAATAAAAGGTATAAATTATTGGTAGTATAGAGGTATGAGGAACGGGGTGTAAAGTCCACTCATACTCTATAGAAAAGGGAGGATCCTCCAACCAGACGGTTGTTGTGTCTGGTGGGCAACTGCCCGACGGTTGATGTCGGGACGTTGTATATATGCTAGTCGCGCGGTAAACTCTGCTTGCGCGATGCAGGATTTGCGTGACGTCAGTATGACGTGTAGCACGCATGTGGCGATGTTGATACCGCTACAGTAGTTCATCGTCGATATGGAAAATAATTTAATTTAATGTGTTGTGTGTGGTAATGTTAATTACTTACTATTGTATAGAATCCAGTTCTTTTAACTGAACAGACAGCTGTGCTGGTGAGTTTGTTGCGCCACTTCTTCTTCCCAGCTAAAGCACTAGGATGTGGTGAAGGGCGGGCGTTTTGGGGGACTGTCATGTAATTTTGACGTTTAAAAAGTTCTGATTCTCAGTCTAGTTTGAATAAATGACTTCTGATATGGTTTGATTTGATTTATATACTCTTAAACACTTTTTTTTGCTTATATTAGTCTAGACTGCAGTAATGACGTTTAGAGCCAGTTTAAAAAGAAACATTAGCACGTTGTTATTATTATTATAGCGCCCGCCGCGCGCCGACACAAACTAATCCACTCAATTGCCACAATACATTTGCATACATACATAAACTCACGCCTTCTTCTCATGGGGATATGCAGACACTACAAAACGCCACCTGCCACAATCCTTTTAAACTTCTTTTGCTTTGTTTACGTTCGGTGTGAATCACTTGTTCTATCAAGCGTAACTACGCTGATACTGTGTATGGGGCGTGCATTCTCGGTAGAAGCGAAAAACTGATCTAGCGGGTGCAGAATGCGTGTGCAAGATTCTGCTACAATGTCCCACCACGTTCCCACATCACTCCATTTTTAAATAATGGTAATTTGATGAGAATGTCAGCAGGCAGACAACTTCACCAGGCTACCCTACTCTTTGGCACTATTCTCACAAATAAACTAGAATATTTATTTAAAAAACTGTCTTGGTCGCGCGATGTTAACAAGATTAAAACTAGAGCATCTTCGTACCTCATGTTAGCGTCATCGCACAGAACTGCTGCATTCCGTGGTAAATTCAAATTCGCTGCCTCACGTTGCTGGAACGACTTGCCTCCTCCTTTTCGTGCTATAAAGACAGTTAGTACATTTAGAATCAAATTTAAACAGCATTTACTACAGATTCAAAAATATACCACACTTTGAACTTACATACCTTTGATCTGCACGCAGCTTGTAATGGTGGCAAGCTAGAGGCAGCGATTGTTCGCTAAACAGAGCAGGCACAGCAAGCAGTCTCAGCAGTTATTTCGCTGTTGATTGTTTTTCTTTTTTTTCTCGTTGTTGTCATTTGTAAATTGAAATTCTTGTGTTAGTATAGTCACTAAATTAGTTTATCCTTATTTCTCCAAATAACGTTAATTGAACACCACTGTTCTTGTTCTGTTCTGTTGTCTTTGTTATAGTAATCACAGCAATATTGAGCATTACACAGCCGTAATCAATTAATAATCTTCTCGTCTCGCCGTAAACTTTTTTAATTGTATTTGCCGAGCGCCGGCGCCTGCGTCTCTTTACTTGTCACAGCGATGCCATTGTGCCACAGACACTAAATCCATAGACAAGTAATTGATGTTACGTCGGGTGCTGACACGCGGATTATAAACATATAAAATAATTATAAATCTTTTTATTTGAATTTTTTATTTTATTTTATAATAATTATGTTACACATAAATAGCTATTTTTATTTTATCTTTATTTTGTTTTTTTTATTTATTATTTATTTCTGCATCTGTCCGTGACATCACAGCAGCGGGTCCTATCAGAATACCAGAGCTACGACACTTATTTTTTTAAATGTCGCAGCATCATGCTGTGATAGGGCCTTTTGGCCTCGTACAGGACTTTCTGTTGTTATTTTCATTTTACTTTTGTTTTTATTTTATTATTTTTTATTTTTATGAGTGTGTTTAGTTTCTGATAATCCTGTGCGAGTCTCAATAAATACTTTTTCTTTCTTTCTTTCTTTCATACATCTGATCATACACGCACGCTGGTTGCGAGTACTACGCACCTGACCTTTCTGAAGAAAATCACCAATAATGTCCTATCTCGTAGAAAATGTCAGTCAACTAAATTTGAAACTGCACTAGCTTCGGACGGGCCGTAGCTTCGGGTCTTAGCTATCACTCATTGTGTCACTTATTCACAATTATTTTTATATATATTTAAGTTATATGTCTTCATGTTGTTTTAGTTTTTACTGTAATACATTTCGACACAATGTAAAAATTGTTAATGAAATAAATAAATTGAATTGAAATTGCTTGGGCGCTGGTTTCATAGAAAATGTAAATGAAAAATTCCAACTTTACCCGGCAACTAGGTGTTGCGTTGACCGGCGCTAATCGCCTAGCGTGCGGTTGTACTTAGATGCCTATTAGATGCTTCTTATCTCCGCACTTATGCAACCAATATATCATAGAATAACAACATACCTACCTACCCACTTTTAGTGCTAACATACATTTACCCTAAGAAAACCATATGCCATCGTCTGTTTTTGACATTGTACTCACTAGCTTAAGTCTTGGGGTACTAAGAGTGGCCACTACCAGGAGCAGTAAATCTTATACCTGCTCCTTGTGGTGGGGTGGCCACTATAGTTTCCGAACTGAAACTGAAGCCAATCGCCTAGTGTGCGGTTGCACTTAAATGCCATCTGCTTCTTATCACCGCACTTATGGAAACAATGAATCATAGGATAACAACACACTTAGTTGATATTTGTAAACAGTATCTTTACGTAATGCATTTCTGAAATAAATTGTACAGTGAACCGGACATCAATAGTAATACTTGCACTATAGAAATTGATGTAACTGCTACGACATACAATAATAATACATTATTATAAATAACAGATATATAATAAGTAAAATAACAAAAATAAATCATATAAAATACATAATAAATACTACACTAATATCAATGAACAAATTTTAAGGGAGTAAACAAATAAGAATTATTTAAATTGTATAATAAAATAAATAATAAATGAATAGATAGATTTGCATAATATAATATTAAAAGAATAAGTAAATGAATAGAAATATAAATTACTTAATAGGATATAAAATTATTTAAACTTAATAACAAGGAAAATTAATAAAGCGCTCTTCAACTCTCAACTTATTTAAAAATTTGCTGTGCGCGACAGGGTCCATAATTGTTTCTATTATATTCTATTTACCACGTGTAAGTGTACATTATGGATTGCAATAAACGATTTGAGATTTGAGATCAATTTGTTGCCACTGATTTGCGGTTGACTGTACTGTTGTAGACGTAATACCGTAGGAATCAAATTCCCCGCTAATTTCGAAATATTTTTTAACTTCAGTAGCTCAAACATGTAGGTTTTCTGCCTGAAATCAGTGAGCAAAATACGATTTTGCTCACTGAGTGAGACCACGTAACTTTTTTTATTTTTTATTCAGGAATCCGTGAAGATCTTATCCAGCCTTGGGTTAATTATACAATTCGAAACATTCACACTCTATCTCTTTCCCACCATTAGAAAGAGAGAGAGACAAAGACCAGCCCTTTCGAAGTTCCGATTTTGAATTCGACCTCAAAGACAAACACGTTCGGAATTTCGTACTAACTAAAGAAATTTTGCAAAAAGATAATGGGAAATTATATGTGCGGCAACAAAAGTTTTCTTTAGCACCTGCAACCTAGCATCTTTTTTTATATGTAGGCGACGAGTTAATAGAACAGCTTCAATTATATTAATTCATCATCTTTACTATTCCAACAGAATATCAAAAAACCAGCGTCAATTTACGAGCGTAAATTAATATGACTCCGAGCTACCGATAAATATATTTACTTCTGAATTGATAACTCAAGTGACTAATGTTGTAAGTGAGCTACTAAGCGAGCTCGGGACTTATGGCACCCCGACTCGGACAGGTTAGGTTAGAAGGGAATGGCGGGGTCTAAAAGACCCCGCCATCCCCTTCGTGGTTATTTTTTTTAAACCACCCAGAAGTAGGAGCCCCGCAAAGCGGGGCTCCGTCCACTACGCTTGTCATTATTCATAATGCGCGGGCATTATGAATAATGCCCCTATTTATTACTTGGTCCATAACGTTGCTTAAGAATTATCACCACGCTGCGTCATATTAACAGTAGCTCGTTTTACAATATATATTCGCTTGAAAACCATTTATTAGACGCTAAAAGTTTGTCGCTTACCTATTAATTATTTAGACAACTAAATATATTTGAAGACGAGAATGACATTTTAAAGAAGCTGCCTTAATTAGCACCCAAAGATAATTATGTATTTTAATATTTTTAATGTAGTTTATTGAATTTGTGGTTGTATTTAAACGAAAATAAATATTTACTGCAAATAAAACTGATATTTAACCTGTAAATATTTATTTCTAGTTTCAATAATGTTACGTAATATCTTTTGAATAACAAAGTATCATGGGTGCTATTTCCGAACACGCCTTAATTTAAATAAAAGAGCGGCGAATAAAATTTCGTGGCTGGCGTAAAGAGTTGAATAAGTTAAAAAATATTAAAATAATCGTAAAATATGACTGAAACTAGCGACGAGAACAGTATTTTAACACCGGAAGAGTTAAAACAACAAGTTATTAATGCAGAATTAAGTTTCCTACCTGAGAAGTCTCGCGAGAAATATCTGAAAGCATACCATTTTTTCAATGAATGGAAATTTACAAAGGGCGCAAGCAATTTTTCGGAGACGGTGTTGCTATCTTATTTTTTAGATTTATCACAGACGAGGCGATCATCTACAATGTGGAGTATTTACTCAATGTTGAAAGCAACTTTAATAAAAACTTTTTTACAAAAAACAACCGACTTCCAAAAAAAACACAAAAAAACGTGAAAAATAAGTTTAATTCGGAAGTCGGTGTCTTTGCTTTTTAACCGACTTCACAAAAAGGAGGAGGTTCTCAATTCATCTGTATGTTTTTTTTTTTTTTTATGTGTGTTAGCTCATAACTTTTTTCTGGGTGAACCGATTAAGATGATTCTTTTTTTATTTGATAGGTGGTGCTTCACATGTAGTGCCATTTAAATTTGATCAAGATGTGACCAGTAATTTTTGAGTTATCCTTAATACTGCAGATTTTTTCCACTTAGTTTATATGGATGATGTGTTAATAATTTCCTGTCACTGTTATTTACACACCAAGTAGTGGTATACGAATTTGTGTGGGGTAGGTACCGCAACTAAAAAGTGAAAAATAAAAACTTTTTTACAAAAAACAACCGACTTCCAAAAAAAACACTAAAAGACGTGAAAAATAACTTTAATTTCGGAAGTCGGTGGCCAAACACGAAAATACAAAACCAAAGGCACCGACTTCCGAAATTAAAGTAATTTTTCACGTCTTTTAGTGTTTTTTTTGGAAGTCGGTTGTTTTTTGTAAAAAAGTTTTTAATTTTCACTTTTTAGTTGCGGTACCTACCCCACACAAATTCGTATACCACTACTTGGTGTGTAAATAACAGTGACAGGAAATTATTAACACATCATCCATATAAACTAAGTGGAAAAATACGCAGTATTAAGGATAACTCAAAAACTACTGTTCAGACCTTGATCAAATTTAAATGGGACCACATGTGAAGCACCAGCTATCAAATAAAAAAAGTATCATCCAAATCGGTTCACCCAGAAAAAAGTTCTGAGCTAACACACATAAAAAAACAAAAACATACAGACGAATTGAGAACCTCCTCCTTTTTGTGAAGTCGGGTAAAACAAAACATAACGTGCATATTGAACACATATACGCAAAACTCGTATCTTTTCTAAAAAGAATGTCAGTTGGGCATTAGGCTAAAAAGTCCAAAATTTTCACGGCATAGAAAAAATTCTTAATGAAGCTCCGGACTGCAATTTTCTTGCCGCTAAAGTAAGTGGTACCTATGAATCTATGTTGTTAGTTATTAAAATTTGTGTGTAGACTGTTATGTATAAAGGTACTTACTGCCTACTAAAAATTTTTGGAGGCGCAATGAATCCTAGTCTGGCTTAGCAATACTGTTAAAATATTTATTACGATATGTAAAAGATGCTGTAAATGTTAAATTATGCATATTAATTATGTAATATTTTCATTACAGGTTGTACTGATCATAGGAATCAGTGGAGCGTGTCGCAATAACGAGCTATTACTGCTTACAGTTAATAATACCGAAAAGCATTCCGATAAATTACTGTTAGTAAATTTGAAAAATACGAAGACGAACTTTGACAGGTCTTTTGTCGTACGCGAAGAATAAGTAACTATTGTAGAAAAATACCAAAATTTACGTCCAGCCAATATAAAAACCGACCGATTTTTCATACAATACCATAATAATAAATGCTCAAGACAGCCTATGGGAGTAAATAAAATAGGTGCTATACCGCGAGAAATTGCCACTTTCTTAAAACTGGAAGAGACTCAGCTATACACGGGTCACTGCTTTCGGAGAACTTCGGCAACGCTCTTGGCTGATTCCGGAGCCGATCTCACCACTTTAAAACGTCACGGCGGGTGGAAGTCCAATACGGTTTGCAGAAGGCTATATTGAAGACTCAATATAAAATAAGTCGAAAATCTGTAAGCGTATAGTGGAAACAATAAGTCTGAATTCGACTTCGAATCCTTGGTCTCACCCACGCCTATCCACTTCCAACGACGCACAGTGTACTTATACAGAAAGCCGATCAGAGTCACCAATGTTCACCGTTGTTCCTTCTCAATCCGCCACCGAAACAGAAACCTTAACCCCAGATAATCAAACTCAACTTAATGCAACTATAATGTTGTCAAATAAATCTGTTACTTTTAATTTGCAGAATTGCAGTAATTTTACTTTTAACTATTAAAATGTTCCATTTTATTGAATTGGTACCTCTACCTACAATATTAATTATTTTGATTCACAATAAATGGTTATTTCAATCTATTGCTGTTTATTATCTTATCTCCTAAAGTGTTCTCGCTGCTGAAGTGAAAAGTTATGTGTGTTACACGAGAGAAAAGTTTTTTGCATCTCGTGCATTTGAATCCCTCGCCACACTCAGGATTCAAAATCAGCACTCGCATCAAAAAACGACTTTGCTCTCTTGTTGCACAAATAACTATTGAATTCTGCAAACATTGTGTTCTGCCTCGACGGTTGGAAAAAAATAAAATGGCGCAGAATTTGATTTTTACGGTCTTAACCCAGCGCCGAACTTAACGAAAAGAACTGAATGAGACTTGGCTAAGTAAAGGTCGTGCGTAATTCTATGTTGGTCCATGAGGTTATCACCATTTCGGAATAGCTGAAAAAATATAAATTAGATTATTAGGTTAACCAAAATTACAGTACTATTAAAGTCAATCAAATCATTTGATAATAAGATATTTTCAATACACTTTAAAAAACTGAGGGACGGCGCTTACCGCTCACAAAGAATGGGTGATCATTCTTTACTTAAGTTCACTTCCACTTCTTGGAGAGTACGTTTACCGTCGGTTTTCATTCATCATTATTATTGGTACTGGTTCCTCGAACAGTTCATTTACGTGAGGTATGCACTCAACGTCTATTTGCTACTCACCTCTGAAAATCTAACACTGGCTCGCGTCGCAATCCCACGCTGTGATGACCTCGGGCGGCTGGTTAGAAGCCGCAGACCACCTCCTATCACCCTCAGGGCCCTAAGAATGGGAGAATATTCCCCAACATCGCCTCCGAAACCTTGTCTTGATTATGCCAAACCGGCTCGAAGCTGTAATCAGAGCCCGAGGAGGCAATACCAGTTATTAAAATGTAAATAAGGCGTAAAACATACTTATAAATTAATGTTGTTTGAGTTTTTGCCAGTAAGTTAAAACTGGCAACTTTTTGGTTTTTATCTTTTTATGTTAAAAACGTTACTAGTGTATAATAAACAGTACTTTCAAAGAAAGTTGATGAAAATTACTATGAAAAGTTTTTTATTTCAAAACTCTGACTTCTAAAAATAAGGAGAAATTGCAATTTTAAAAGTGTGCTACAAAGTTTAGAAGGCCAGTGTATATTATAAATATATATATCCATACACTCCCTCGACTGCCTCACTGCCTCGTTAGTCTAGTGGTCGCAAGCGCTACTGCTGAGCATGAGGTCCTGGGTTCGATTCCCGGGTCGGGCAAAATGTTATCGCGTTTTTCCATCTGGAATTTCTCGGTAGCAGCCCGGAGTCTGGATTTGTGCCCGGTTGATGGCAATAGGCTCGCCCCCTATTACATGGGACTTAAACATAACTGGCGAAATGTGGGTGTGCTATAGGTACACCTCTGCTTAACCCTTCGGGGAATACAGGCGTGATGTTATGTATGTTATGTTATATCCATACTAATATTATAAATTCGAAAGTAACTCTGTCTGTTTGTTACCTTTTCACGCCTAAAGCACTGCTCGGATTTCGATAAAATTTGGTAAAGAGATAGAGAGCATCCTGGAGAAGGACATAGGCTTCTTTTTGTCCCGGTAACACGTTCCCATGGGATAATTTGCGACATCCACGCGGGCAAAGCCGTGGCCAGAAGCTAGTATTAAATATTTTCATGTTTCATACTTTTTAGAATGGGGTTTTTCAGTATTCAGGTTTTAGTTTTTCAACTTACTTTTTATTGCAAACCAGAGAACAAAGTAAACACCCCATCTTCGTTTAAATTATCTCTATAACATCAGGTGATGTAGTGGTAAAACCTGTCAAATAAGGACGTCATTATACAACAACAAAAAAGCGTTATATTCAGTTCTCCAATTTTCTTTTTCACTTTTAAACACAAAAAAAGCTTTTTGGTCACAAGCGATCTGTGTGTGCGTCATTGAGATCTAACATTATGCCTAAATTCAATTTCGTACGTTATAAAGACAATTACTTAACGTAAAAAACCTTTCTAATAGACGGACAAGAAAGTGATCTTAGACCTAAAGGTTCGGGGTGCTAGGACAGGAAACCTCCCCGTGCGCCCGTGGGCTGGAGTTTCCCTTGGATGCGTCTGGGGGAAAGGCCAGTCCCCGGGACGGTGTACCCTGGGGTGCGGGCAATTACTCCCCATTAGGTACTGTGTGCCTAATGGGTCTAGTTGCCCGTACGCTAATATCCTGTCGGAGGAACGCTCCAACGTGTGTCTCTCTGTTTAAGCAGAGACGCACAGCGGCGGAGTAAGAGCGGGCTCGGTGTGCACTAACTCTGCCGCCGGGCAGGCAGGAAGGAGTATTCTCCTTATGCCACCGTTAGTCTCGTAGCCCCGAAGATTGTCAAGGTTATGTCTCTGACTTTTGACGGGGGTCGAGGGTCTTGGCTTAACCGCCCGGGCCGCGAGGAAGATAACCTCTATAAAAAATTCCTCTAATATCAAGTTTTGGTGCGCGGCGAGGATATGAATGGCTGAGGAGTAGTGCCATCTACAACTTTGTAGTTGTAGGTGGCGCATCAGTCGCTAGCGCACCCCCAGCCAGAGTACCAGTGGACCCTCTGGTTGGGTTATAAATGAACACTTGCCTAGGGACAGGGGGTGAACCTAGGATGGACATTTTAGATCCCCCACACTCGTGGGAACAATATGGAAAAATTTAACCGAAACAATAGCAGCGAAGAGGAGGGGAGTGACGCGGGGTCGGGGTCCGACGCCGCATCTGGCGCGAAGGGCTTTTTCAAGAGCCCGGAGTGCGTAGTGGTGGGGGCTTCTGCGAAGAACCAAAGGCGCTTCCAGAAGCGCCCCAAACCAGGGGATGGCCAGGGGTCATCCTCTGATGGTGGGAGGAGCTCCACCCGAAAAATCGGAAAGACCAGTCGGCGGAGTGGAGTTTGGGATAGGGGTGCGGGCAGAGGCCTCACCAGCCCAGACGAGCCGTCTCAGCCCGCCGAAGGGCTCGACACGGAAGGGCACCATTGCGGAGCGACCAGTGGCAGGGCGACCCACTCGGAATCGTCAGGTGGTGAGCCGGACGCCGCTGGCGGCTCTAAGTCGGAGCAACTGGCCAGGCTGGAGGTAGCCGTGGTAGCTGCGCTAAAGGGTGTGGCCTTGAAGAGGATTCAGTCCTCTAAAGACAAGGCCATACCCGCTGCCGCGGCTTCCATTATGGAGGCAGTGCAGGCCATTCAACTCATGCCTCCATTGGACGGCATGTCTGAGATGCGGGCGGAGGTCAGCCGCTTGACAGCCGCAATGGAGCTTCTCCGAAAGGAGAACGAGGAGCTCCGAGCGGACCTGGCCGGCCTTCGGGCAGCCGGCCCCCGGGAAATACCACAGGAGAGGGTGCAACATGGGCAAGCCCGGCCAGTGCCGGAACCTGCTGAGGACCGGGTTCTGACCCTGGTGCGGCGGGAGCTTGCTGCCTTCCAGAGCCGGTTTTCCGCTCTGGAGGCCATTGTCCTGCGCCCCCCGCTAGCGGCGAACCGGCAGGTCTCTTTTGCTGCCGCTGCGGCCAAGCCAGGATCAGCAGAGCGGACTAAAGGCGGGTCCGTGCCGAAACCCGTGGGGCCGCACCCGGCGTAGTCGGCGCCACCCAAGACCAAGAAGGGCGGGGTGGCTGCGCAGGCGGCGAGGGCGCCAGCCCTGGCGGCAAGTCAGCCGGCCCCCCCACCTCCTAATTCTCCTCCGTCCGACGCCGAATAGCAAGTGGCTGGGTCAAGGAAGAAGGTGGGCAAGGCAGCAAGGGCGGCCAAACGTAAAGAGAGGCGGCAGCGGCGCAAGGAGCGAAGCGTCGCGGCTAGGCTCCGCGCCCCGAAGTCCGCAGCTGTGGTGATCACACTACAGCCGGAAGCGGCGAAGAAGGGCGTGTCCTACCGTGACGTGCTCGCCAAGGCTAGGGCGGCCGTGAACCTAGAGGAGTTAGGCGTCGCCAATGGCATCCGGGTGAAGATCACTGCGACTGGGGCCCGGATGCTGGAGGTTCCTGGTGCGGCCAGCGGCCCGACCGCTGACGCCCTGGCCGAAAGGCTTAGGGCGTCCCTAAATGCGGACGAGGCCCGAGTCTCCAGGCCCTCCAAGTGCATTGACATGCGCATCCTGGGCCTGGACGACTGTGTGACGGAGGCTGAGGTAGTCGCCGCCGTCGTCAGGACTGGGGGGTGCTCTGCCGAGCAGGTGAGGGCGGGCACCATTCGTCCTGACCACACGGGGATGCGAGCCGTGACGGTGAGCTGCCCCGTGACGGCGGCCCGGAAAGTTGCCGGGGAGGGCCGAAGGCTCCTGGTGGGCTGGGTTTCCGCGCAGGTGAAACTGCTGGAACCCAGACCTCTGAGGTGCTTCCGCTGCCAGGTGGGCAACCACGTGGGAGTGCAATGCACCTCGGAGGTGGACCGCAGCGATCACTGTTTCCGCTGCGGTCAGCCCGGGCACAAGGCCGGCTCGTGCAATGCCACGCCGCACTGCTTTTTATGTGCGGCAGCTGGCAAGCCGGCCGATCACCGGGCTGGGAGTAAGGCCTGCGCCCCACCCGCCAAAGCCAGGGGCAGGGGTAAGCCCTCCGCAACCGCCGTCACTGCCGCACCCGCCGCCACTGCCATCGCCGCTGCTGCCTCCACAGTCGTCACCGCCGCTGAAACCGCGGCAGGGCCCTCACAAGGGCCTCGGGAGGGGGCTGAAATGGAGTGCCAATAATGGCCCCATTACGCCTCCTCCAGGCGAACATCAACCACTGCGTCGCCGCTCAGGATCTGTTGCTCCAGAGCATGGCGCAGTGGTCGATTAATATCGCCGTGGTCGCTGAGCCGTACTTTGTCCCGCCCAGGGATGATTGGGTGGAGGACCTGAGCGGCTCAGTGACCCTAATTTCGTCGGCCGCCGCCGGTACCCCGTCGCTCGAGGCAGTTAAGAGGGGACGGGGTTGCGTGGCAGCACGGTTCGGGGAGATTGTTGTCGTAGGGGTGTACTTCTCCCCGAACCGAACTCTCGCCGTGTTCCACAACTCCCTTGCGGAGTTGAGAGTCGTCGTCGTCGGGTACCATTCCCTCCCCGTGCTCGTGCTCGGGGACTTCAATGCCAAGAACACGGCTTGGGGTTCCCGGTATACTGACGCGCGGGGTAGGATGGTGGAGGACTGGGCTCTGGAGACAGGCCTAGTCGTCCTAAACCGGGGTTCTGTCCCCACGTGTGTGCGGATGCGGGGTGAGTCAGTGGTGGACATCTCGTTCGCCAGCCCCGCTCTGTCGCCGCGTGTCATTGACTGGCGCGTCATGGAGGGGGTGGAGACGTATTCCGACCACCGGTACATCCGGTTTGACGTCTCCGCCCAGACCTCGAGCGCGTTGGTCCGACAGGCCCCGAGTAGTCCGCGGTGGGCGCTGAAGCGGCTGGACCGGGAGCTCCTCCTGGAAGCCTCGATCGTGCAGGCCTGGGTGTCATCACCGGACAGGCCTGCTGATATTAACGACGAGGCGGAGTGGTTCCGGGAGGCCATGTCCGAAGTATGTGACGTGGCAATGCCCCGGGTCCAGCCTGGACGCGCCTCGCGCCAGGTGTACTGGTGGTCGCCGGAGCTAACGTCTCTGCGCGAGGCGTGCGTTGCTGCGCGACGCCTGTACACCAGGCACCGCAGGCTCCGTGTCCGTCCTCCGGATACGGAAGCCATTCAGGCGGAGCTGTATGAGGGTTACAGAGCGGCGAAGACCGCCCTCCGAGCGGAGATACTGCGGGCCAGGGGACTGGCCCGTGAGGAGTCGCTGGGGACTCTGAACAGGGACCCTTGGGGACGCCCATACAAAATGGTGCGGGAGAAACTCCGCCCATGGGCTCCCCCACTAACGCAGAGTCTCCGGCCTCAGCTCGTGGAGGGCGTGGTGAGCGCTCTGTTCCCTTCGCGAGGGGAGCACACTCCCCCGCCCATGGCTCCGCCTCCTGCGGTGCCCACTGTGGACCACATAACCGATGACGACGACGATTCTCCTGAGGTGACCGAGGTAGAGTTGAGAGTGGCGGTACGTAGGCTGAGTGCCAAAAATACCGCCCCAGGACCCGACGGCCTACCTGGAAAAGCCTGGGTCCTGGCCTTGTAGGCTCTCGGGCCTCGACTTCGAGGGCTCCTAAGCGCATGCTTGGAAGGGGGCCAGTTCCCACTTCGTTGGAAGACGGGAAAACTGGTCCTCATTAAGAAGACGGGGCGCCCTGCGGACTCTCCGTCCGCTTATCGGCCCATTGTGCTGCTCGACGAGGTGGGCAAGCTCTTTGAAAGAGTCATTGCAGACCGCCTCGTCGGGCGGCTAGTGCGGGTGGGGCCGGATTTGGCGGAGAGCCAGTTTGGTTTCCGCAGGGGGCGCTCTACGGTGGACGCCATCATGCGCGTGCGAGCCCTCACGACGGGGGATGCTGTGGCCCGGGGTGGGGTCGTCTTGGCGGTGTCTCTAGACATCGCCAATGCCTTCAATACCCTGCCCTGGAGTTGCATCAGGGAGGCACTCCGGTATCACCGGATGCCGACCTACCTCTGTCGCATAGTCGAGGCCTATCTGACGGACAGGGCCGTCATCTACCCCGGTCATCAGCGAGAATGGAACCGGCGAGAGATGTCGTGCGGTGTCCCACAGGGATCAGTCTTGGGGCCGCATCTGTGGGACATCGGGTACGACTGGGTGCTGCGCGCCGACCTCCCTAGCGGCGTCAGCGTCGTTTGTTACGCTGACGACACGCTAGTCCTGGCGCAGGGGAGGTCGCACCAGGCGGCGGCCGAATTAATGACACGCGGGGTTGCGACAGTCATTGAGAGGATCCGGCAATTGGGACTCGAGGTGGCCCTGCACAAGTCCGAGGCCATGTGTTTTCATGGTCCTCGGAACGCGCCACTCTCGGGTTCCCAAATAATGGCGGGAAGGGTTCACATCGGCGTCGAGTCGACGATGAAGTACCTGGGACTCGTCCTCGACAGTCGGTGGAACTTCGTCGAGCATTTCCGACGTTTGGCTCCCAGACTGGACCGGGTTGGGGCTGCCTTGAAGCGGCTCCTGCCCAATCTAGGGGGTCCAAACGCCTCCTGCCGGAGGCTCTACGCGGGGATCGTGCGGTCCATGGCCCTTTACGGGGCACCGGTGTGGGCGCGTTCATTGAGGCTCCGACCAGCACGCCGTTTGACCGCGTCCCAAAGGGTCATGGCCATCCGGCTGATCCGGGGATACTGCACGGTCTCCTGCGAGGCGGCGAGCCTCCTTGCGGGATTGCCGCCATGGGATCTGGAGGCAAAAGTCCTCGCGCACATTTGGGAGTGGCGCGAGGAGGCGAAACGCCGGGGCGTTACTCCGCTGCCGCGAGAAATCGCGGCACAGCGGACAGAGCTCCGGCGGGATCTCATGGCGGCATGGAGAGTGCGACTGTCGCAACCCAGCGCTGGGCACGCCACAATTGCGGCGGTAAGTTCCCTCTTTGAGGAGTGGCTTGAGAGGCGCCACGGCGTCCTCACCTTCCGCCTGACGCAGGTCCTCACCGGACATGGCTGTTTCGGGAGGTTCCTGTTTCGGATAAGGCGGGAGGAAACGCCCGGGTGTTGGCATTGTGTGGATCGACCGGAGGACACGGTGGAGCATACGGTGGAGGTCTGCCCGGCTTGGGCGGAGCACCGCCGTGTCCTCGTGGCGGCGATCGGCGGCGGCGATCTCTCGCGTCCGGCCCTGGTTCAGGCCATAGTACGGAGCGAGAGAGAATGGGAAGCAGTCACCTCCTTCTGCGAAGCAGTAATGCTCGCGAAGGAGGAGGCGGAGCGCGTGAGGGGGAGGCAATCATTGCGCCCTCACGCCCCTAGTCGCCGCAGGAGGAGACACCCTGGGCGTCGGGAGTCCATAGCCGACTCCCGGCCACCGTAGGCGCGGGCCTGCGGACGGCGAGCAATGGGCAGCTCGCCGTCCGGTAAGGACCAGGCCCGGGTCGACGGCGCGTCGTGTTCCACGCGCGCCTCAAAGAGTTGTCAGCATAATTGACGGGGTCCGACAGGGCCGACGCCTGCCGGGGTCGCGGATTGTTCGAAAGAGTTACCGTGGCCTTGGCACACAGGCAACTGAAGGAACACGGGTGGGTTTTAGTCAGTAAGAGTCTGACACGCCCTTCCGCTCCGCCCAGAGCGGCAGAGGTCATTTGATGATTTCCCACCCAAAAAAAAAAAAAAAAAAGACCTAAAGGCTCAGTTTCCTTTTAAGGTACCTTTTAGTTAACCTAACCTAGTAAAAACATCTCTCATTTCTTCATTGATTTTTCTCTCACCCGTTTAATTTCGCTGCAAGATAATGGAATCGTTTTCCTGGGAAATGGCAATCACCGAGCTTATACCTAATATTTTACATACTTAATTATTATTTTAGGTCTTTGCCGGATAGTCGCCACGACACGGGTCTTGCGACAGCGACTGTGGAGAAAACAAATGAAAGAAGTTGCACTCAATCCCGGAAGAATCGCGGTGAACTGGCTATGAAACGGAACTTCCAAAATGGCGAAAAAAATAAAAGTCCAAATGGGGCAAACGGCACAATTATCGTTCATCGATACTTTTTTTACACTTACTTACCTATCACCTAGACAAGACATTAGAATACTTAAGTATTTTTGTGTTATTCGAATGTTTTAATATTTTTAACAATTGACAAATGATTTATTGATTGGGTAAACTATAAAAAAAAAACAAATGTTACGATTGAACTAACGAAACTACCGTTTTGTGGGTGGCTTTCTGAGTAGCAAACGGGTAAGTAGGTACGATTTTTTTATTAGGTTGCTTCCTTTATTTAACCTGTAAAAACAATGCAATATCTCTAAATCTACTTAATAATAATATTTTAATAAGAACACACTTAACCGCTTAACAGCTTTCTCTTTGCTTATAAATAATTACTCCATTCAAAAGAAGCTACTGATCGATAACAGGTGTCCTACCCTACGGTGCAGTCGCACGCGCACGTGTGCCGTCTCATTTGAAGAAAGCCGCGTGACTCGTGCCGCCTGGCCGCCTGTCCGCTGACGACGCACACTCGCAGGAAATGCAAGCGCGTCTCAGTGATAGATTTTATTTATTTATTCTTAGGCTTTTCAACATCGAGTAGACTGTTACTTTACAATTTGTACATTGCAAACTTAAGTATAAGCGCCTCATCACTAGGAAATTCCAAGTACTAATGTACCAAAAAAAAAAACAACATTAAATTTAATAAACAGCCTACAATAATTCCTATCTGACCTCCACAACCCAGTTTCTGGGTAATACGATACCCCTTGGTAAGGCTGGTTGTCAGACTTTCGGGCTTCTGAAGATCCAATAGACCCGTAACGACTGTCAAAGATCCGAACCAACCGCGGCAAGCGTAACTTAATCTGATCGATCGATCCGTACGGTTGTTATTGCTTAGCCACAAGCCCCCTTAACCACAAGCTCCTTAACCGCAAGCCCCCTTAATTAAAATGTATTACATTAAATTCCAGCCTGTTGATGAAGTGTACCGATTTTACATTTTAAGGCTCCTACAAACAGGCACGAAACACGACGCGAATTGCTTTCGACACAAAGGCACCGCTTGTCGCGCGACGAGCGGCGCCTTTGTGTCACGCTGTCGCGTCGCGCCTGTCTGCGGGAGCCTTTATGCAAATAAGTAGAATAAGTAACAGCGGCGTAATATTTTGCACAGCGTGGCAACGTCGCCTTTCAATGTTCGAGGATTCCAGTTCATTGAATCATTGACTTGGTCCAATTCTAGAGAGGGGTCAAATTAGCTTAAAATTAAAACTCTTTTTTTTGACGTAATTACTGGACCGATTTTGTTAATTTTGTGTATATCGTCAGCAAAGGCGATAACAAGTATGTAGGTTTATTTATTGCATAAATATATATGGTATCTTTATTGTATTTAAATCAGAACTGGAATTCTCTTAGAATTTTATGAAATGGTTATAACACGACAACGACAACGTGTATCTATTTGCTAAACGATTAATTTCCCTGAATTAACGAAAAGTCATTATTTAAATAAATTTTCAAAAATTAAGTTTGTAGTGAACAGTTAAGAAATAAATAAAAGTAAAATAAAACAGTCCTATTTACGACATAAACTTACAATAAACCTTTATAAATAAATAAACCCGACAATAAAGGCTCATTCACACTGGCACGACGCGACAGCGAACACAAAAGCACCGCGTGCCGCGCGACGAGCGGCGCCTTTGTGTCGTGCTGTCGCGTCGCGCCTGTGTGTACGAGCCTTAAGTCGGAAACTGTTCAAATAAAGTACAATGTGCAGCTGCTGTTTCATAATACCTACTACTTTATTATAATGTGAGCTTACTACCAACATAATAAGAAGAAAACTTAAAATGGCGGAAAAGTGCATCAGCTGGTCTTAATTGAGGTAAAAGGAGTAAGTATTATATTATTATGTTGGGGACACTGCTTTTAAATACGAAGTTAAAAGCGTCCCCTTTATTTATTGTTATAATAAAAATACTTTATATTCGAACATTTTGTATCAACCGTGGTCTTTGTTATATAATATTAGATTTTTCGCAGAAGGCAAACAAAGCGAAAACAATTTAAATGTGGACACATTTGTTTACGAAAATACGAAGTTATTTTTACATATACTATTATTTTACTATCAAATGTCATCACCATCAGGGATATAACTGTATTGAACACATTTTAAATGCTTTCTCTGATGATATTAAAACACAATTTCTTATACATTACTGAGTTACAGTGAAGGAAAATATGACATCGTGTAGAAACGAAACCTACGGTTTATTGTTAAAAATTACTGGAGTAAAGAAGCATTCTGATTAGTGCTCATTACTTCTGGGCATGAGAAGAGGCGTTTACAATGAGAAAATTGCAGTATTAGATAATTCACTGCCTCATTGATTTATGCGACTGTAATAAAACTACTAGGGTAGAGAACAATGTTATTTAATTACTCCAATCCAACAATCTATTACAATAATTAGGAACAATTAACCAGTTACAATAATTATTTATAAATCTCAACACAGTTACTTAACTTTGTCTCACCCGTAGCTCGCCCCAAAACCAAGCGAACGAATCGATTGCCAGATCACGTCGTCCATAACCACTTGTCAACCGTTACCGCGTGGTGTTGCCACATAAATAATTGTTCCGAATAATGGTTAAGTCAATTTATTCGATTTGAAAAATACAGATAAATGAACCTAACACGACTATTAAGTGCCACTGCTGAGCTTGAGGTCATGAGTTTGATTCTTAGGTCGGGCAAAGTTGAGTTTTTCATTACGATTTTTTCAGCATCAGCCCGGAGGCTCGATTTGTGCCCGGTTGTTGGCAATTAGCTCGTCCCTATAATCATCATCATCCACAGCCCGACTTCAAGTACTGCTCAACATAAGCACATAAGCCTCTCTTTCCTTGTGCTAACCCCCATGCTCCTGTGCCAGCCTCACCCATGGGCCCTTTTACATGGGACATATTACTGGCGAAATGTGGGTGTCCCTACTATTACATAGGTCACATCTGCCTAACCTTTCGTGTAAACCAGGCGTAATGTTATGTGTAGATTATAAGAATCCTCGCTGTAATAAAAAACCAAAACTTAAAAACTGCCCATTTTTTACGCTAAAACAAACGTCTCACCTTTGCCAAAAAAATAGTGAAAACAAATTATTTCACTCCACAAAAACTCTAATCTAAAATGGAATGTTTTGAATTCAAAATATTTCAAGCCCTTCGAATATAAAATGAATGTTTGTAGCCCAACTTGAATAGTTGCTGTCTGGCTGGTAATCACGGCAGGGTTGAATGAAAAAAAAAGAAAGAAGAATTTGTAGCTCATGAGCTCTTTCATAATTTGGATGATTTAAAAATGGAAGAGTAGAAAAAAGTTGATAATATATTCTAACTTTTTCTCAAATGTTTCAGAAGGTAGTTTTCAATTAAAGCATTAGGAGCAATAGTGGCGTAACCCGAAAACGAATTTTGAGATAAAATAATGTTTTGGGTGTAGATAAACAGGTCGAAGGCAAACTTGAAAGTATGTGAGCGTGTAAAAGTTGAATAAGACACCTTGTTTTATGCATTTCGCAGTGAAACAAGAAAAGGCTGTGTATGAAAATGATAATGAAGTCTGCTTTTTCACTATTCTTGCCACCCTTTACGGTATTGTGCTCATCCATAATAATATTATAAATGCAAAAGTAACTCTGTTTGTCTGTCTGTTACCTTTTCACAGTTTAGCGGCTGAACGAATTTGGAGGCACACGGATCTAGACCATGACCAGGCTTAGGCATTCAACGTTCCCATGGGATAATTTCCGACCTCCACGTGGGCGACGCTGCGAGTACAAGCCAGTCTTACATAAAGAAATATTGCCAAACTTGGACCCAATAGCCTAAATTCGCAAACACAATTTTGGCAACGAGCAATCGTGGTGAGCAGATGCCTTCTCCATTTGTGAAGATGCTGTTGCTCTGAATTCTTTAACAAGCAAACAGCAGCTTAAGTTGTAGATACGGTCACCGAACGTGATAAGTAACCAGGGTCGTGGAATATAGTTGTATAATAAAATTTAATTTAATTAATAGAAAACAAAAAGTACATTTATCAGATACAAATTAATTCAAAAATATCAATCGGTTTCTTACTAAAATTCAACTATATCCGACGAACCTGGTTACTTATCTCTTTTGGTGACTATACATAGCTTCACTCTTATAGTTTTGTAGTAGATTTCTGTAAGTACAATTGTAGCAGTATCAACATCACCACATGCGAGCTACACGTCATACTGACGTCACGCAAATCCTGCATCGCGCAAGCAGAGTTTACCGCGCGACTAGCATATATACAACGTCCCGACATCAACCGTCGGGCAGTTGCCCACCAGACACAACACCCGTCTGGTCGGAGGATCCTCCCTTTTCCATAGAGTATGAGTGAGCTTTACACCCTGTTCCTCATACCTCTATACAATGAGCTTGAACTAAAAACTTCCTATCCCGAAACGTTTCGAAGCTTATCCTAGATTAGTGAACTTTTATATAATTCTAGAGTGCTTTATTCTCACAAATAAATTTACCAGAATAAAGTGGGGAAGAAAGAGAATCTAACGTTCTAATAATGTAAAATGTTGCTGCAGACGTTGAGGTACAGAGAGCGACCCCCAATGGTCATACAAGCTCATAAGATGTATCTTATATCTGTATGTAGATTCAGTGCATGGCACTTAGAACAATGACTAGTGAATGTGGGTGTCAGTATCACAAGGAAAGGATATGTAGGAGCAACAACGGCCACATAGTGCCTGTCCTTAGCACATGAAGAATTATTTACTCCCACACATTAGCATAGTAGTATATGGTCTGCAGTTCCAAAAGTGTCTGAAGAAAATGTGAACAACATACTTACATACATAAACTCACGCCTTTTTCCCATGGGGCCAGACAGAAACTACAAAACGCCACCTGCTATGATCCTTACCTATACATATACAAGTGGATCAGAAAACGTACCTGTTGATGTCAATTTATTTGTAATGGCACTTACAAATTGAGTCATGTTCGTGAACGAGCGCCGTCAGTTGAGACTGGTCATCTCTTAATTGCTACGGCTTATTGTTATTATTCTTATATTTTGATTTTTTTTTTCTCACATATAGAAGCAACAAGAATTAATGTACCAACGATTTAGTAATATCTTGATTTAAAAAGAGTGTCCTTGGAGTTTCTTGCCCGTTCTTCTCCATAGAGATCTACGTTTTGGAATGGGCACCTAGCTTCAACTTTCTGACTAACTGACCGACTCTTTGACAATTCAAAAGTGCCTGTAAATGGTGTAATTGAAATAAATGCTTTGAGTTTGAGTTGTTTAATTTCAGAATACTTCAAATTATAAATAACCTTATAGATTCATAATTGGGGTTAATTTTCGTCGATGGTTTGTCATGTACAATTTAATAATGTTATATATACAATAAATTGTTTTAAAAAGTGGTGACATAAAGTTGAGACCTTCAAAATACGAGTGATTGCGTAAGCAAACTTGTTTGTTAACAGTTTCATCATAATTATACTTTTCAAATAGACTATACAGTCAACCTCGTGTAAATAGTAGGTAACTATTGAACTTTGAAAAACTTCTCACGATAAAGGCGCTCTCAATGTGGAATGGTTATGATGGACGTGCGGTAGACTGTACCTAGATCACACAATTGTGAAAAGATAACTAAAGCAATTTCCAGAATTTTCATAAAAGGGTTACAATTAGAACATTCTTGGACGTCCTGCCAAAACAAAATGTTACTAAATAATATCTAAAAAGTTGATTTACGAGGTCGAACTCGGAGGTCGGGGTTATGGTAATAGAAAGATTAATGCAGAAGTCTAATTGAAAAAAGAGTTTGTAAGGATCGTAGTAGGAGGCCTTCTGTAGTTTCTGCCTACCGCCATGGGCAGGAGACGTGAGTTTATGTATGTATGTCATGTTTCCAACTTTTTTTTCGTGAAATGGCCTGCTATGACTTCGATTGCACCTGATAAAAAGCGATGGATGAAGTCTACGATGGAACGAAAGTGCTAGTAGATGCTAGCTTTGAAGGCTGACAGGTTATAGGCAATTTCAGGCTATCGTAGTATTTCTACAAGAGACAGTCCATACTTGCATAATAGTATCCAATGCAACTTCTGCTTGGAGGTCTTGTCTCAAAACATTTGTCTATTCAGGTTTAAGAAACAGCCACACAGTTGACTAACTCCTTGCTTATTATAAGCTATGTAGGTGTTAAAAATGTTTATTAGAAACTTGATTTTTACGGGTTACATATGAATTTGACGGTCTCGGCTCTGAATATCATAGGTGAGGAGTTTTCCTAAAATAATACAACTATTTTCTTAATGTCCCTCAGCAAACTTCGTGTTTCTTCAGTCGTCAGATTTATATCATTTGCCCTTTGTACTTGGTGCAGACCGGACGCTCTCAATTGACTTGGAACTTTAAAGAGTTGTTAATTCTCTTTTAACTTAATGTAATTTACCGACAGAAATCCGATGACTGACGAAACACGAAGTTTACCGAGGGACATTTTTTTTTTGCTAAGAAAATAGTTGTACTATACTGCGAAGAGCATTACTTAATACGAGAAAAAAACCTTTGAAGTTTTTTTTCTCGTAGTCGACTGGGATGGTCTATTCATGTTGAGCTCTTTATGTTCTGAGTTGGGCTGCACGGTTACTGACCAATGCGTGCACTGACTGGACAGATCCACCCCATTTGTGTGGTTCTTTCCCCAAAAGACCATTTCAGGCACCAATCTACATGGTCTTTACATGATCTGACTAAGATTATGTCTGGACTTTAAAAGAGACTCTGAGTTTGTTTCGGCCTTTCTTCTCTGAGTAGTCAGATAGAAAACCCTCATCCAGTTTAAAAAATATGATTAACGTGTAAAAGTGTTTGTACAAACCTAGTTATAGAAATAAAATCATTTGTCATTATATCAGAACTGATGGTTTTATCTTATTGTCAGTTTTCGTAGTTTTTTTATATGATTCTACTAAGTTGCATTTCTACATTTTTTGTGTTGTATCATCGTTATTATTAAATTCAACTGTGTTGTTAAACATCCAAGGTTCGAAGTACTAAACAGTGACAAAACTTTAACGGTCAGATTTACCGTTAAATAATATTGTATTATTAATTTAATGGAGTTTTGCCCTTTGTGAGTGTTGAACTCGAACAGGGACTGAAGGATTGGCCTTGTCTTAGATTTAACAAATTATAGTTAGAAGCCAGTGATTAATCTATTTAAATATTGGAATAATAGCTGACAGATTATCTGCGGGCAGATTATTGAAAACCCTCCAAGCTAAGTGTTTTGTTAAGAAAACACAAGTTTGGGTTATTCCGGAAATGAGCATTTCATGTTTAATGACAATCTTCTACTTAATAAAAATCTTAATTTCACTAACGGAGATAGCACAGGTTAAACTGTTAGGTTCAGAAGCATAAAGTTTATCACAAGAGTTCCTTCTATAATATAGGAGTTCAGCAAAAAAAAAAAATCCTCCCGAATTTACCTCCTGAAAGGAAAGTGCCACATGATTTGGTTTTCTGGTTTCAAACGCGGCACCTACACCTGGGTTTTGTTCATGGGTTCGGTAGAGTCCAGACTGAGATAATATCACCTGTTAGAAAATTGACTATTATTCACAAAGAAAAACATAGGTTCTTTCATTAAAATATACATAGGTTCTTTCATTAAAATATACATAGGTTCTTTCATTAAACTATACCAAGTAAATAGTACATTGACCTCATGAAAATTTTCTAATCAAAGCTTCCTTATTATTAATAGGTATGTACTTCTGTTATCAGGTCACTTAACGACGAAATCCTCAATTTTTTTGCTAAAATATCACATTATTCCCTGCTCATCCTATAAAGGAAATAGAGCGTGAAGATAAGTAGAAACACAATGCCCAGTGGAGGTGTCAAATTAAGGGAGCATTATACTGACAATGGGGTCCCATTGACAAAAATATATTGACATGGTGTTAGAGGTCGGACACTCACCCCATTGAATTTGGGTCGTTAGATAAACTACTAACTTATAATGACAGCTATGAGAACTTAATAAAGAACTTAATAATATATTTGGCAGGAATAAGAAACCCCTGAAAAAAATATTTATTAAAATTCAATTAAAAAGGAACCTAGTAACAATGATGATCAGCGCGTCAATAATAAAACATGAAGATCAAAAATTACTGCTACCAAAAATAAATGAGCAGTCACTGTCAAAATTGTTACCATAGACATGCACTAGGCTGTACCTACAGAGTTTTCAGAGTAGTCAGATAGGAAACGCCGACCTCATATATTTTTTTAAATATGATTGGCGTGTAAAAGTGTTTGTACAAACGTACTTACAGAAATAAAATCATTCATCATTTACGGATTTCTATACACGTTTTTTTCACTCGTTTCGGTAAGAAGTATGATAAAAACATGGGTGGTTAAATGATGCTTGACAGCAAGGTTGTAAAGGGACCAGATGTAGGTGCCCACTAGATGTCAGTATCGCCACTATAGGCTTCACACTCTTGGGGAAAGTCCAAATCTAGGTTTTTTACGTGCGTACAGGGTTCCTACTCTGTAAATCCGTCAACGAAGATTCGGGCCCATCCAAAAGTAGTTCGATACTACGGAATGAACCCTACTCGTACTCCCGATTCGACATCGGGAGAAAGGACACCTGTCGCAGGGTGTTGTCATTCATTCTTAGTTCGGGCTCCAAAGTAATCTTATGTCCGTAGGTAATACGGAGTAGCAAAAGCAAAGCCCGTAACTTCGGCTGAAACTAAGGATTTCGTGCTTAGCTAGTAGATCCCCAGACACGCACATAGCCGAAATACTATCCCAATACATTTCGATCAAATGCACGCGTTTCAATCGCTTGATTTCAGATTCTCCAGGCGCCTAGTTGTGTAGAATTTTACGTATGTACTCGTATGATATATACGATATGCTTTTATCACGAGCGTAAGGTGTTCCTTTTTGCGCTATAGAATACAGCAATATTCTTGATGGCTGAAATAATTTTGCTGACATTCTTGGTCCAATTATTTTACACTAGCTTCTGCATGCGGCTTCGTCTGCTTGGATGTCGAAAATTATCCCACGGGAACGTGCTATCGGAACAAGAAGTAGCCTATTTCCTTCCCTAGGATGCCATTTATGTCCTTGCTCCTTCTCCTTATCGAAATCCATTCAGTGGTTTAGGCGTGAAAAGGTAATATACAGGCAGAATTACTTTCGAATTTATAATTATTAGTATGGATGTTACTTCACTACTAAAATGTTTAATTAACCACTTAAAACAGCCTATAATATAATAACCGAAAACAATGCTTCTGCTACCACAATGAAATCTGGCACGTAACCACAAAGTTGGAAAGTTGCAGCAGCCGCCATCAAAATATTTTCCACTTAATATTTCAACAATGTTAAGCTTATAAATGCAATTAAAATCTTTCAGTCGTCGACTTTAAATTGAGACGACGCTGACGGCGACGCTTGGAATATTTTAATCGGTTACTTTAATATTTTTTATAAAAATTTTACATCTTTATACATTATTAAATTTAATTTTCAAAGTTCGTGATAACTATGTTTATTTTTAACTGACTTCAAAGAAGGAGAAGGTTCTCAATTCGGTTGTGTTTTTTATGTTAGTTACCTCAGGACTCCGTTATTTATAAACCGATTTAGAAAATTATTTTTCTTATTTGAAAGGAATACTCCCAGATTGGTCCCATATAAATTTGGTCAAGTTTTGATGAGTGGTTTTTGAGACCGCTTGAATAATACGTATTTTTTTTCACTTAGTGTTTGTTGATGATGTTGTAATAACTTCCTGTCACTGTTATTTACATTGCAAGTAATGGCATATGACTTTGTTCAGGGTAGCTATTACAACTAAAAAGTGATAAATAACTTTAATTTTAAGGCAAAAAACGAAAATACAAAAACCAAAGACCGATTTCCAAAATTTTAAATATTTTTCACTTTGTAGTGTTTTTTTTGTGATGTAGTTATTTATGATACTAGTGCGATATGGTGGTTTTTACAAATGAGTAGACAAATGTAAGCCCGAGAAGAAGTCAAGAGCTTACCATAGTCACGAGTTTGTAAATAGCAATTTGTGTGTAATACAACGTTTTTCAACATTTGCGAGAAAACAGTACAATATTAATATCGGAATCCTCGCTTGAACTCCATTTCGTTTATAAATATTAGTCGGAAAGTCACAACAATCTTTGACGTTTCTAATAATATGAAAATGGCGCGAATTTGCAAATGGCGCCACTTGCGCGTGGTGAAATTAGAACTACGTCTTTCGTCTCATTTTCTCTTTAGTATTAAAGAGAGACAAACGTATTGAGCAAAAGCGCTTCCAAGAAGGTTCAATTGTTCAGCGTATAACGGGTATAAAAACAAGTTTTTATTGTTATAACACTACCGCCATCGTTCCGACCTCGCCGCCGAGGTCCTACGCGACGCCCCCGACGTAATTGTCCCCCCCCCCGACCCTTGCTCGACGACGCGCCAGCCCGCGCCGTAGCTGAGCCTGTAGCTTTAAATTCCCCAGTATAATAATAATATAATTTAGATCCAGCCTGTCCCATCTTGCTGCCCTCCCCTCAGTGACGCCCTAAGCCGAGGTTCGTACCCCACAGGGGGTGCCCTTAGCGTGCGGTCACTTAAATTTAAGTATTGTTCGCCCCTGGCTGGAGGCTTTAAGTAAGTAGCTTAAGGCACCCACAGGTTTGCCCGGTTAAGTAGCCAGGACCTTAGTGGTCAAAACTACGAGCTGCCCAATAGGAAAAAAAAAAAAAAAAAAAAAAAAAAAAATTATAACACTACTTTAAATACTCCTACGACCACTGTACAGTTACATGCACCCATAAGCACAACGTTTTGCGTGTTACATTACGCACTACCGCAAACAGCAAATTTTCACACCAAAAATAAAAGTCATTTACCAGCAATTGTTTTTGTGCAATGTTACTTAGTTTGATGTCAGAATGCGTGGTTGACGGCTATGTGTTGGGTGTTTTTACACCCTGTATATTTTCGTAATGTGAAATTCTTTGGAGGAATTCTTATATTACTTTTTAAGGAAATTTAAAAAATAACCGTAAATGATACGCACGGCGCTATACAACGGAGTATGCGGTAAAACAGGTACTTAGGTGAGAGTACCTATTTTACCGCACATTCCGTTGTATGATGCGTAATTTTTTACTCTCGAACAATGTTTGTTTAAAGGCTTCGTAAATGCATTTTTTGAGCAAATGTGTTGAAAAAGTTTTTTATTGTGTGTGAAGCATGTTTATCATGTCTATATATATTTTTTTTAATATTTAATAGGTTGGGGAAAAAGTTTCTTCGCATTTTTTAAGAAAATTCAAAACATTTTTTAATATAGTTTATTTACATTTAACTAAAGTATGTAGGTACCATTTTGTTCGATAACTTTTTGCCATCTTGTAGGTAGGGACATGATCCCATTGCTATAGAAATTTTGGGACTTCTGATCAAAATACCGCGACAAGTGGTTTTGGCAGTCCTCTCGTGATGTTAACCTGACACTGCCTAAAGAATTCTGAAGAGACCGAAACAGGTGGAAATCTGAAGGTGCAAGGTCAGGACTATACGGCGGATGCATTAACACCTCCCAGCCAAACTCTCTTAATTTTTGCTGAGTGGCTAAAGATGTGTGAGGTCTAGCGTTATCATGATGAAAAACCACACCCCTTCTGTTGATTAATTCCGGCCGCTTTCTCTCAACTTCTTGCTTTAATCTCATCAGTTGTTCGCAATAGAGTTCAGAATCGATGGTCCTGCCTGGTTAGTAACAGCTCATAATGAATAATGCCCTTCTAATCCCACCACACACACAGCATAACCTTGTTGCGAGTTAACCCGGGTTTCGCCACAGTCTGTGAAGCCTGACCGGCCTTTGACCACGACCTTTTTCGCACGTTCTTGTCGTACGTGATCAACTTTTCATAACCAGTTCTCAGCTTCTTCAAAAATGGTTCGATTTCATTACGTCGTAATAAAGAATCACAAATGAGTTCATTAGGTTTCTTTCAGTGAGCTCGTGAGGTACCCAAATATCGAGCTTTTTTGTGTACCCAGTTTTTTTCAAATGTGCCAAAACTCTTTTGTGGTCAATTCCCAGTTCTTCAGCTACGTCGTAACTACTGATCTTGCTCCATTTTTTCAAAAATCGGATCCGTTTTATCCGTAATAGGGCGACCAGAGCGACGTGCATCTTTGACATCAAAATTTCCGGATTGAAAACGCTTAAACCAAATTTGTGCTACTCTCACAGACACTGCACTAGGTCCACAAACATCGCAATTTTTTTTCGCGGCTTGTGTTGCATTTTTACCTTTTTTGTAGTAAAATTTTAAAATGTATCGATTTTCTTCATTAGATCACTCACTTGACGGTACGAAAAACAAATGAAAATCACACATTTTCCTAATTTGAATTTGGAATTATGTTCTTTAAAATTTAAACTTTCAATAATACAAAAACCAGCCAGATACAAATAGTATAGCCAAAGAGATTTTATTACAAGTTCATACATACTACAATGCGAAAAGACTTTTTCCCCAACCTAATATTGCCTAATATTGGACTGCCTCGTTGGTCTAGTGGTCACAAGCGCTACTGCTGAACATGAGGTCCTGGGTTCGATTCCCGGGTCGGGCAAAGTGTTATTGGGTTTTTCCATGTGGAATTTCTCGGTAGCAGCCCGGAGTCTGGATTTGTTCCCGGTTGATGGCAATAGGCTCGCCCCCTATTACATGGGACTTAAACATAACTGGCGAAATGTGGGTGTGCTATAGGTACACCTCTGCCTAACCTTTCGGGGAATACAGGCGTTATGTTATGTTATGTGTTATGTGTGTCTAATATTTATCATTTATGTATTTGCATAATATGCCAAACTTAAGTTCAGTTTTGTTTAATAAAATACTGTAGGGACGTAACGGTAGGGAAACGCAAGTAGACTATTATATTATTATTTATATTGAAAGAATTCACTTATTACACCCGCAGGCTCTGCCCATCTACTTCTTAAACAAACTACTATTATTTTTCCTTCCAAAGCTTATTTCAAACTTACTTGACTGTTCGAGGCAAAACAGCGATAATACGAGTATATTACCAGCTTGTCAATATTAAGAATAGAATACTCTTTATAAAACACCATAAAAATTACAGATATAAATGTAGAATTTTTACATAGGGTGACACAATGGGCGGTCTTATCGCTACAAGCGATCTTGTACAGACAACCATTGGATGGATTGAAGGGAGAAGGAGAGACAATAATGCAGGTAGTCAGTGGTGTACCATTTACATGTACAACAAATACACACATACATAAAACATATACTTATTTACATATAAAATATACAATAATAAACATGAAACAAGAGCCAGGAAACTAAATGTTATGACAATGTTTAAGGAGAGAGGAAGTGTTTTTTAACCAGAATTTTAAAAATGGACAAAGATTGAGCACGCCTTATCGACACGGGCAAGGCATTCCATAACCGCACTGCTTGAACTGTAAAAGACTTTTGATAAAAACTGGTGGAATGCATCGGCCATCTCTAGTCTTAAGTTTTCCGATGACCTCAGGTATCTAAGGATATTAAGGTTGACACATGCAGACACCTCTACAGTACTTACCCACATAATTTTATTAAAATTCTGTTTGAAAGATAATGCACCTAAAAAGTAGGTAATTTCTTTTACAGCATAAGTTATGATTGAGATGTAATTTTTATTTTTATAATGTCATAAAAAGTATACAGGGTGCTAGGGACATAGACGCGCAACCTGTTACTATAGATTCAGCACATCATTCTGAGTCCCACTGAGTTGAAATTATACATCGTTTTTTTTTTTTATGTTTGTTTCATACATTTTGACCGCGTAGATCTGCTCACAATCTGCTCTTTTCGATAAAACAGCAGATTTTTTATTTGTTAACGAGGAAGGAGGAGGAGGTTTGAGGAAGAATTTCTACGCTAGGAACATGTGCTAAATTTATGGTTACAGTTCGCACGTCGTTGTCCCTGCCACCCTGTATAGTGTTTTATTTATTAAAAAGAATAATAATAAAGTTTTTTAGACTGTATCCATTACAGTCCAGGCAGATGTGGCTAATATAAATACCAATTACAGTCAACTAAGCAAATAGACCTTGTGATGATGTACCTAGTTTACGAGTATATTAATGCAACTCACGGATAGTCCGAAACATTAGGGTAATATCCGCCGAGCTCTTTAAAATCTCTTTTATAACTGGACTCACCAAAATTAGTTTCTAGCGTACCATTAAAACTCCAAGCAAATCTTTCAAAACTGGAAAAACAATGGCAGAGTAAATGAACAAACAGCGGGGTAATTACGTAATACACTAACAGTAGGAATGGGTTTCATTTTGACAGTTCAACAACATTCATTGCGTTATTTACGTTGTTGAGCAGACAAAATGTTCGAACTTATGAAGCAATGGATTAGCAAATGGCTTTAAAATGATTCAGATTGTGATATACTTATATACTCGTAGGTATGTTACGTAATTAGGGTGCTGGTTTACTTTAAAAAAAAAACCTGAAACTGGCCAAAGAAGCGCGATGATGTCAAATAAGGCCGAACCGAAATTGAAGGTCACGCATATACGCGATCGTTGTGACTGTTAATAATTATGAATAATTATGACATACTCGTATTCGCGCGATCACTCAAGTCGCGTATGAACGTCAATATTCAGGTAAATAAACGGGTATTCGAGCGACAGTCGCTTTCGGGTAAGGCTTAGGCCCGATTTACCTACACACACGTTTTATTTGCTTCATCCATACTGACCCCTCGCCCGGTCCGTACATTATGGATAGCTACAAGGCGCGGGCGAGTTGGGACTAGGGTGAGTATAGACGAAGCCGTTTTTTTGCCGTGATAAACTACGGTTGATTCGCCGTGTGTAGGGACGGTCGTCAGTGTCGTATGGATCACTATGAAAGTTTGTTGATAGACATACGGCGTTGGCGACGTGCCGTAGTGCTGCCGTGTCTGCCAACAAGCAGGGTAACTTGTATGTAGGTGCTTAAACTGGCGCAAATAGTCGCGTGACTTCCAAATTACAAAAAAAATTGAAGCGCGCAGTCGCGTCCCGCGTCCCGCGCCATTTACGCGTCAATGTGGTCACAGCTTTAAATATATTCACCTGTCTTTCAAAACATGTCCAACAAATACATGCACACGAAAAAACGGAAACGTATGTTTGTATGTTTAATAGCATTCTCGGAAACGGGAATAACGAAGGAAAAAACACGCGCGTTTGTTATTTTAAAACCAATTGAACTTCAACTAATAACGAGTATAGTTTGTTTAGTTTGATGGAAACATTCAACTCAAGGTAGGAATACGGATATGTTCATGTCGGTTATAGTCCATAGGCATTACTGAAAGTTAGACAAAGTTACATTGACTTACATGCGATTGTGACCAACCAGTTGATGTCCAAAAAAGTTCAAATGGCTGGTGCCGACGCTTATAAATAGAAGTTAATGTTTGGTGTGGCAAAAGAATCACGTAAGTAGAATAAATGCTATCGCAATGCTTTCCTTGCGAAGCATGTGTGGTTTGACTATGAATGATAAGCTGAGGAATGATGTGATAAGGCAACGGTGCGGTTTAAAAAAGATGTAGTGACAAAAATTGAAATGAGTATTCTTAGATGGTTTGGTCATGTTCAATTAAGGGCGACTAACAAAAGATGTGAGTGGAAACGCCAGGAGGGGATGCCTTAGAAGGACATGTAGTGATCTTATTGGTGTTGTTCTTCAGAAAGGTCAGGAGCGTAGTACTACAGGAGCGTAGTACGCGCCTGTTTGCGGGAGCCTTTACAGGGGGCGTTATTGGTAAACATCAGTGAGTAAACATTTGTGAAATTGTATTGAAAAACAATATGGTGGCGTTAGTTCCGATTTTTGTCACGCGCCAAAAGATTATTGTACCTGTTGTAGCTACCTACTGACATGATAGTAGTGTCAGTCTTAATCCGACTACCCCTAGAAAAGGGTCATGCTTTTCTGGTACTTAGATAATTATTTTGTCTCATTTGGAAGTGGAAACGCCGGGAGGGGACGCCCTAGGAAGACTTATAGTGACCTTATTGGTCATGTTCTTCAGAATGGTCAGGTGCGTAGTACTCGCAACCGGCGTGCGTGTATTATCATATGAACGTAAACGAGGCAAAAAGAGTATGTAAGGATCGTAGGTGGCGTTCTGTGGTTTCTGCCTACCCCCATGGGAAGAAGACGTGAGTTTATGTATGTATGTATGTCTCATTTGACTACAGAAGATGATTCTCCTGACCCAAATATCCTAATGACTCTTTATTAAAACTTCATGAAGGTGAAGCAGTCATTACACTCTTCATATGTTTTTCTTCATTTCTCGAATAAGAAGATTTAATTGCTATCAAACAGATCTGGGAACTATTTTCAGACATTTTTTTCTAAACAGTTTTTACTTTTACTACGCTATGATATTGCCATGTCTGTTTCCAAGTTGGACGATGAACTCAAAAATAATCTTTTCCAGATACTCGATTAAAAATAACATCGCCTACGGTATATTTGTGTCTTTACTTTCAAAGAATCAATCTACAGAATGAATATATTAAATTAAGGGGACTACATGACCTAAACGCAAATTTATAATGCCTAAAAATATATGATCCACTGCAGAAACCAAAATCAGAAAAATATATGATATTCTTCTGGATATATGCTAGTTAGTGTGTTGAAAACATAATATAATTAACTTGATATGATAGAAAAAAATCACGAAGATACCTCTAAAAAAACATTTTAACGACTAAAAACCATACTAATATACATGCAAACATTCAGATTCTTTGTCAGATTATTCTACAAGTCACATACTAATGTAATAGGGTTTTAATTTTTTAGTCCAATGAATAGATTTTTTGTTAATCCCAAATTGCTTCATATTTTGCAATAAATTACCAGCGTTGTGTCATTGCGCGTCTCTCACAAGTTACTTAGTTTTCACTTCTATCGGCAGTCCCCAAAGACTGTCCCGATTGTTTTTTTGTACTGAACCATTCCTGGGACCCTTCTGGTTACGGAGATACTGAAGGTCAAAATTCCATTTTTACTGACGGTTTTTTACGAAAACATCTTTTTAATTTTATAATATAACACAACTTTAAATACCCCCACGAACCCTGTTTGCGTGCGTTACGTTGCGCTCTACCGTGAACAGAGATTTTTCCACACCAAAAATAAAATTGGTTTCCCAGCATTTTTTTTTTTCCTGTTACTCAATTTGATGTACAGAACGCGTAGTTGACGGCTATGTGATGGGTCTTTTTACTCCCTGTATAGCAAACGTGGATTTAACTCGGCTGTTTTTTTTATTTTTCAATTTTATATTGTCAGCCAGGCTGAAGTTGATAATAGAAAAACATGTAGGTACCTATTCTGTGGTCGAGTCCTAGAATCAATAGGTTATGGGATCAACAGTAATAATAGGTTCTTCATTAGAAAATTCTTACAAGCAGTCCAGAGTCTGGATTTGTTCTAATTCAATACTCAATATATTTATTGCTTTCACATGTGAAATTAGGTGGTAGGTTAGAAAAATATGACCATTGTGGACCCTGTCGGGCACAGCAAAAGTAGGAGAGAGGAAGAGGGCTTTTATTTGACTACTTAGTTGTTAGTTACTATAATTATAATTATTGTGATTATTTTATACAACATGCAATTTATAATTTGTCATTTAAATATTCATTGATATTGTAATAGCATTTTACTAATAGAAATCGTTTTAATTTATTTGTGAATGTATAAAATATTTGTTCTTCTTTAATTTTTTCTGGTAATTTATTATATATTTTCATGGACATGATGACTAGTGTACTTGTTGAGTGCATTTGTAGCTTAGAGCCCGGTAAGTTTAACCTATTTTTATGGCGCAATGTATATCTTGACTGTTTATTTTCTCTTATTATTTCTTTTGTATATTTTAATGGCTATAAGCTCTGCTCTAATACATAGAATGTGTATCAAAACTGGCAAAACGTGGGTGTACAGTCCAACATTTTTTTTTTTAATATCCTTCAGCAAACTTCGTGTTTCGTCAGTCGCCGGATTTCTATCACTTGCCCTTTGCATTTGGTGCAGACCGGACGCTCTCAATCGACTTTGAAGTATATAGAGTTGTTAATAATCTTTTATCTTAATGTAAAGTAAACGAAACACGAAGTTTGCCGAGGGACATTAAGAAAATTGTTATACTGTACGTGTATGTACCTGCTATAATACCTATGTGTTCCCTTCAAAGAAAAACAAGCATTATGTTATATTCAAGGTCAATTACCAAGAAAACCAATTCATAAAGCTTCAAATAGAAACCTTGAAACATACTCATAACACTTTATTCCTATATTTTACTTCACAAACCAAGATCAATGTGTTCAGCCATCTTGTTCCCAAATTGTGAAGAATACTAAACAGAACCGAGTGATGTCCGTATGTAAACATAATACAACGTTTGATGTTAAGGAAGTACAAAATTATGGATGTGCGATGAATGGTCATTGAATAGTCGTACTTTGAAGTCAATATGTGGAGTATATATATTACGGCTAAAGGTGGGTGTGAACATAAACATAGGATTAGCCGGCTAAACTTAGGTTTATCTTCGAGAAGCAGCTAAAGTTCCATATCATGTTAGTTTGCGTCTTATGGTTAATAACCCGACTCAGAGTATCCCGACTCGGATAGGTTAGGTTAGAAGGCTAATTCGCCTTAGCCTTCGTGGTTATTTTTTATTAAACCACCCAGAAATAGGAGCCCCGCCTAGCGGGGCTCTGTCGACCTATCTTAGCGCAGGTGGTAATCAGTTACTAGATACATTTTTAGCCGTTTCGTACAATAACATTAATATAAAGACTGAAGAATTAATACTAAAGATAGAAGAAAGTAACATTAACACCTCCTCGAAGATAATCCTAAGTTTAGCCGGCTAATCTTAAGTTTATGTTCCACCCACCTTTAGCCGTAACATATATATATACATACATATACATATTTTTAAAAGGCTTAGGGCTGTTTTTACCAAACTGAGATATCTTTTATCCGTGGAATAAAATTGACGTCTGACAGTTCTAGTAAGGAAAAACTGACTAAAATACAAAACATATCATCAAGATAAGACTTAAAGATGATTTCCCCCAAACAGCTCGCATCGAATCAGATCGGAAAGGATACGAACGGATGCGGCAACAGCCGATCGCGTCCGGCAGGATGTCGACGCATACGATCAGCTCCGTACCGTCGCTTGCGAACGTATTCGTTTCTGTGTCTAGTCAAATAGTTTCATTCCTAACGTGTTGAAGTGTTCTAATTCGGATGAATGTGTGATCGGATACGACGACAGGCGAACGGAGGCGATCGCGTGTCGCAGCATACTTTTGGCTACGATCACGTGTCGCGGAAAATGCCCGCGATCAAGCTGCTGTGCGCGGCTTGGTAACATAGACTTTAAATACTGTGTACACGATTTAATATCTTTTAAAGATTGTAAAATGCGTTTCGATACGATGCGATGCGAGCCGTTTGGTGGAAATCATCCTTTATTCTACCTATAAAAGTTTGGTGAAATTCGCCCTAAATCATGCTGGTTGCACTCTGCCCTGAAGAGATTAAGAATAGCCTGCTGCCACTGTTTTTTTTTTTTTCACGAAAATAAGTTTTAAATTCTCTAAATACCCCACAACACCTGTACCGTTGCATGCGCCCATAAGAGCAATATTTTGCGTGCGATACATTGCCCGTAGACAGTGATTTTTGACTGCAAATATAAAAGGCGTTTACCGGCAATAATTTCCTTGATGCCTGCAATGCTATTCTCTAAGGATATACCTACAACCTTGCGCTTAGCGTTGCGGCAGCGACGAAACAAATTCTTTCGCCGCTGTTTCGCCGCTGCGGCAGCGCTGTTTGCAAGGCTGTAGCCTTAGAGAATAGCACCGCTGGAAGAGATTGCAGAAAGCGATAAGGCCGCACATTGTAAATTTTGTAGTGTTTAATTTATTTTGTGGTGTACAATAAAGAATATACAAATAAATACATTTCTGCTCAATGATACTTAATTTAAAGAATTGCAAAAGATTGAATGCTTAGCTAACGGCTATGTGATGAGTCATTTTACATCCTATAGGTTAAAAACTCAATCGGGGCTGTGCGCATTTTCGCTCATTCAAATGTTACGTATTAAAACATTATGCCTTCTACTTTGAAGTTAAATCTTGTGCGCATAAGGCGCGGTAAGAAGCAACTTTTACAATAGCTCATCGCGGCAACAAATTAGGTTCAAAACAGTGATACGTTTGATTATAGTTGAATCTGAAAATTGAAAATATTGCAGTGTTTATTAAATAAAAAAATTAATGCACGGCTCAGTGGAATATTTTTTAGGTAGGTATTTATTTAGTTGATTGAATTATCTTTATTATCATTACATAAAATATGATAGTTAAGGCTCAAAATTTTAAGAATTATGCGTCGAAAAATATTTTTTGAACTGTGTTTTACGATTGTTTTATCATGAATAGAATAGAGTACTCTTTACTCATATTTTCTCTCTTTCTTTTATACTATTTGATTTTAAAATTTGACAATACACTCAATTTTATTCTGGCTTGTAATATAATACGCATAACTATGCGACAAAAAACTGAGCGTTTTACGGTGTCCTAAGTTTGGGCAGCGCCTTAATTTCTTCACTCCATGTCCTATATTTACGATAATCCTCTCAGCTGTAACAACATGGCGGGTTGTAGACATGAGCACTGATTAGCTGATTTGTTACTTCACTTGTTTGATGTCGGGCTTTTAACGTAAGCTCATTAATTAAAATATAATGTAAACAGATTTGGTAGCATATTTTGAGTATATTGAGTAGGTATCCTCATCATAATAGTAGGTAGTCAGGGAAATTAATTGTTAAGCAAATTGAGACCATAAGTCCATTTTGCTTTGTTATAGCCATTTTATGCAACTGTCAAAGAATAACCATCAATAAGAATAATCAAGGATTTTTTTTTTTTTTAGTCTTTAATGTTGGCAGATTCTTATAAAATTATTGCTTTAATCAGATGTTGGCTAGAAAAAAAATTATGAGTCCTCAAACTTACAGAAAGATAAAGATTAAAACACAAAAATTGCCTGTTTTACCGATTTTTTATAAAAAAATCACTTGATGAGAAAGTGGTGAAACTAGAAGAAAGCAAAAAAAAAAACCATTGGGACAGGGCCAAATAAATTAGGGCTGAGTAAGTAGCAGATGACCCCACTTATCCACCATTTTCGTATGTTCAACGTTCTGCGAAACATCCTGTATACTTAGAAGAAAAAAATTAAAGAAAGTGATAATATATCCGCCACAGATACTTTCATCAAGCCCTATGCAATACATGAAACTTGATAAACCTATCGATGGTAGACCCATCCAGCCTTTCAGCAAACACCCTCAAGATACTGTTGGTGCTTCCTCCCACTCTGCATGTCATCGATGCCACCTTCTTACGCATTATTGCAAAGTAGTCGTCAGTGTGTGCATCAGCGAATATACCTTTATCCATCTGTCTTTATTTTTAACCGACTTTCAAAAGGAGGAGGCTATGTTCGGATGTATGAATTTTTTTTTTTAACGTATGTTTTCGTAAATTGTGGACCGATTTTGAAAATTATTTTTGTTGTTTGAAAGGGTATGCTCTCGGGTTGGTCCCATTGTCATTAAGTCAGAATCCGTTGATGGGATCCCATGGAAATCAAAGGAAATCCTCAAATTTTATAGGCATACCTATAGCTTTTTGAGTATTTTTTATAGTAACTCGTTCATTTGCTCTTGGAAAGCACCATTCGGTGAAGTGGAACTGATGATGAAGACCAGAGTTGGTCACGGGTTGCGATTAGATTATTTTAATATGGTTGCTAAGCAATTTATGCTCGTCACAATGCATATGGTGAAATGGAGCTGATGGTGGCACCACCATCAACTCATCCCCCAGCGACGCCCTAAGCCGAGGCTTGTAATCCCGCACCCTTAGCGTGTTGTCGCCTAGTTTGTAAGTTTATTAAGCTCTGGCTGGGAGCCTTAATTTATTAGGGCAACCACAGGCACGTTCGGTTAAGCAGCCGACTACCTACCAGGTTGACCTGCGCGAAGTATTTAAAAAAAATCACCAAGTTTGCTGTCATTTAGATAATTTCAAGTATTGAATGTTCTGCCTCGTTGGTCTAGTGGTCGCAAGCTCTACTGCTGAGCATGAGGTCCTGGGTTCAATTCCCGGGTCGGGCAAACTGTTATTGGGTTTTTCCATCTTGAATTTCTCGGTAGCAGCCCGGAGTCTGGATTTGTGCCCGGTTGATGGCAATAGGCTCGCCCCCTATTACATGGGACTTAAACATAACTGGCGAAATGTGGGTGTGCTATAGGTACACCTCTGCCTAACTCTTCGGGGAATACATGCGTGATGTTATGTGTGTGTGTGTGTGAATGTTCTCGTTCCCCTCACAAATCTATTCGAACTATCGTTCTATAAGTTTTAATTGCATTGCTGAAGCCCTAACTGAAGTTCTGTAGTATGCGTATTGCTCGTCCAGATTCCTATACAATACTAAATCGTAGAGGTTAAAGTTCTGAGGGTTAATATTCATATGTTGTGAAAATTTAATAAATATTTCGACACGAAATATTGTAAGAAAATTAACATTTTCTGAACCATTCTCATATACTATGAGAATGATTCAGAATAATACTAGCTTTTGCCCGCGGCTTCGCCCGCTTGGAGGTCGGAAATTATCTGACGGGAACTTACTTCTAAGATAAAAAGTATCCTATGACCTAACCAAGGTGTATCTGTGTGCCAAATTTCATCCAAATCCGTTCAGCCATTTTAGCGTAAAAGAGTAACAAACCAACAAACAAACAAACTTACTTTCACATTTACTGACCGAGCTAGCGTGAAGCGCGAGCGAAGCGTCTCCATTTCAGCTTGGGCAAAACTGCTTTCATATATCCGGATGTTTGGCTGTTTTCCTCTAAAGATCGCATTTCTCAACAGGTTCTCGTGAAATTTAAGCTGGTTCGATAATTATATGGATTTTTTGTCGATTCAATTTTTCGACATTTTCCAAAATGGCGAAGATATTAAAATGTAAAAACAACATATTTCAGCCATTTCACGCTCTTTGCGCGCGCATTTTGTTTTAAGGATATTGTTTTAAGGTGCAAAGACCGGCTCGCAAAGTCTTCAGCTCACAGAGTAACCAGTAATATTAGTTAGGATGTATTATGGAGTAGCGATCCACCTATGCATCGCATGGGTTCAATCTACTTATGCAGCGAAATGTCCAAGTTGAATTAAAAAGGCTGTCAAAGATCTACAAATTAATAACAGGACTAACGGCGTGCTTTCCGAGGCACGGGGAGGGGTCTTGATATGTAATGGATGGTCACCCATCCACAAATCGACCGCGGCAATCGTAGCTCAACCTTCGATCGACGCATGCCGCTGTTATTATTTAGTCACGAGCTCCACGTTTGAAATTTTGAATACACCCCAATAAGTAAAGCTTATCAAAGAGATACACGATGTACTGATTCTAGTGTAATTGCTTTGATTGTTAGCTATTCAACTCCCCTAATCATATTTCGGGTGGGTACATACTGTAATTTGCTATCAAGTTTATTTCTATTACGTTTGCTTGTGAAAGCTGAGTTTAATTTCATCGAACTGCTCTTTCATAAATGGAGTTCCATTTATCAACGAAATAGTTATCATGCTGATTGACTATTCATCCCACACATTACATATTTTCTAAAAAAACTTTTTTACAAAAAAACAACCGACTTCCAAAAAAAACACTAAAAGACGTGAAAAATAACTTTAATTTCGGAAGACAGTGTCTTTGGTTTTGTATTTTCGTTTTTGGCCACCGACTTCCGAAATTAAAGTTATTTTTCACGTCTTTTAGTGCTTTTTTTGGAAGTCGGTTGTTTTTTTGTAAAAAAGTTTTTATTTTTCACTTTTTAGTCGCGGTACCTACCCTACAAAAATTCGTATAATACTACTTGGTGTGTAAATAACAGTGACAGGAAATTATTAACACATCATCCATATAAACTAAGTGGAAAAAATATGCAGTATTAAGGATAACTCAAAAACTACTTACTGGTCAGACCTTGATTGATTAAATGGGACCACATGTGAAGCTCCACCTATCAAATAAAAAAATAATCATCCAAATCGGTTCACCCAGAAAAAAGTTCTGAGCTAACAAACAGACGAATTGAGAACCTCCTCCTTTTTGTGAAGTCGGTTAAAACTATATTTTTATATGCACGTGTCTCTGTCGCAAAAAACAATACTTCTTTCTTTCTTTCTTTATGGGTAATCTAGGTATATTGATTTAAATAAACCGCCATAAATGAAGTTGTTAATTATCTTCCAAGCTCTACCAAAAATCAGGCCACGCAGCATTACCACGGCCTACATGGGACTTAAACATAACTGGCGAAATGTGGGTATACTATAGGTACACCTCTGACTAAGCCTTCGGGCAATACGGCGTAATGTTATGTATGTGTTATTTCCGGCTTTTTGACTCCCGGACTTTGTCCGAACTTCACGACAGCAGGAGATTTCTTTTAAAAACAAGTGAGTACCTACTCAAAGAAGAAAGTTTGATTGCAGACTTTCTTTGTTAATGGTCGGTTTTTTGTCAAGACTTTTCAAATTTTGAAATGGGAAACCTAGGTGCACGAACAAACAGGAAAACAGGAACTCTGTCTGGAGGCAGAAACAGTTATTTAAAATAATCGGTAACTTATATGATTGCTTCATATTTAAGCATCGTTCCATGGTCCAAAAGCTATGTCCGATTCATGTCACCTCTGTAGACATAATGTCTAGTCCACACAACCTAGATACTGGCAGCACATCAGTGGTCAACAAAACCAGTACAAGCTGGCCTCATATTCTTTTGAAACTCCGTACTACGCTAAGCCAGCTCCAGGTTAAAGTAATAACCCTGACGTGCGGCCTACTGTACTAAACTGAACAAAAGCACAATCCGAATCATGTCACTTCTGTAGACACAGTGTCTAGTCCACAGACAATTTAAATTAACGATATACTTATAGGTACGAAACTGCAAGATATTATGCAAACGGCTGTAGTGAAAAGGTCAAGTGTCTGTATTGGTTGTTCAGATGAGGTCAGTCTTGGCACGATCCAATTCTTGTGGGTTGTAAAATCTAGTAAGTTTGAAATTGATGGCTGTAGGAGAGAATGTGGTGTAATTGGGAATGAATTGTGCTTTGGTAATGTTGGTTACAGTTCTACGTAAAAATAAATGGGACATAATCATAGACACAAAAAATGTATTAAAAAAAACACTTCTTTAAAATAACATAATAACATAACATTACGCCTGTATTCCCCGAAGGGTTAGGCAGAGGTGTACCTATAGTACACCCACGTAATAGGGGGCGAGCCTATTGCCATCAACCGGGCACAAATCCAGACTGCGGGCTGCTACTGAGAAATTCCAGATGGAAAAACCCAATAACACTTTGCCCGACCCGGGAATCGAACCCGAGACCTCATGCTCAGCAGTAGCGCTTGTGACCACAAGACCAACGAGACAGTCAACACTTCTTTAATCTGAAATAAAAAATGTTAACGTTCAAAACTTCAATTGAAATTACACAAATATAATCTAGAATTTAATTAATGTAACTAGAAATGTATGTTTAGCTTTAACAATTCAAAATTTCCAAACTTGTAATACCTTTTTTCCGTGGAATGGCTCATCGCCCAATTAAGTAATTAATTGTTTCTTTGACAGCGGGTTGGACAACCCGTGAAATGTTTATCGTTTTGTTTACCTTTATACAAATATAGCAGGACTTTCGTTGTAGCCTTACACTTTCTACCTTTAACCTTTTACCATTGTTCATAATTATTTAATCTTTGAATCCGGAAAAATGCACAATAAGCCGAAAATACTCCCAATTATATATTTAGGATTTAGAAATACCGGAGTGACGTAATAGGTAGCTACGTCCATAGACTGGAACAAATTTGGACAAGCAAAATTGAATTTTCAATATAAATATTTCTTCCGAAGAAACGAAATCAAGTGATTCCAATCATTGTTTTAGGAAATTGAACAAACACTGCGCAAACCTGGTTTCCGTTTATTTTAGCGATTTCTGTGAAATAATGTTTTTTCTTCTTTTTAGCGTGTCGATTTATTTTTTGCTAGAAATATTGGTTAGCAGAGTTTTTTTTAAGAATGACATTGATTAAAGACTATTATAGCTAGCTAGATGATGATAACAAGTCTCGATCCTGTAGGAATATCGGGACTAAAATTATTTTATGTCCTAATACAGCTCATGGTCAACCCACGTGCCAAATTGCATCCATATCCATTCAGCCATTTTAGAGTGAAAGCGTAACAAACAAACGGACTTACTTTCGCATTTATAATATCAGTTCTTGAACATTTAATTATAACACAGTTCTTGAACATTTAATTATCTAAGTTACGATAATTTCTAATTTCTGAGATGTTTGAGGGCTTTCATTTTAAAACCACAGTTTTGTAGAAAAAAAAAAATTTAGAACTTCTTGTGAAGTTCGTTCTTTAGAATTGTGGAACTGCTGCCAAAGAAACATTGCTGTGTACCTACCAATTCATGGGTGTCAGTGTACCAGGATTATTTCAGCGACTGAAATACCCAACAGAACATTGTCCCAAGTCCATTCCTTTATTTGCAAACCACTCATGAAGTGATCACTCGATGCATAAAAAACCTTCAAAATTAAAGCTCATCATAAAACTTTAACCTCAACTATAAAACAGAAAAATAATACGCAGCCACAACTTTTAATTCGTTCTGAATACCGCTTGGAATTCGCAGAGCAAATAAACACAGTAGGTATGCCTACTAATAACTAAGACGCAACGCCAGTACAGTATTCCCAAATTAATAATGCACATGCAAATCTTCGCTAATTGTCGTATTCCCGGAAACACCCGAATCATTGAATCGTAAGAGCCCTATTTATGCATGAAGAAAATGCGCTTAACCACTCTATATACATGTCGTCTTCCGACGCTCGGGGAATACGACCGTTGCCGAACAGCGACGAAGATTTCTATGCGCATTATCACTTTGGGGGACCTGTAATACTATTACTTCTCTAACGAGATTGATGTACGTCAGTTAGTATCGAATATATCTGAATACACCCTAATTGTGTAAATCATTTTGAAGGATATTGCTATTCCTGCATTGCTTCATATGTTTGAAAAGTTTTTCTGCTCAACAACGTCAATAACGCAATGAATGTTGTCGAACTGTAAAAATAGAAGCCATTCTTACTGTTAGTGTGCTACGCAATTACCGCGGATTGGAAAATAATAAGTTTGACGTTGGTGTAGAAACTGTGAAAAAAAATAATGCAGGGCAGTCTCTGCCGATAGAAATGAAACTAAGTAACTTGTGAATTGTATCGTCGAAGCGTGCGGTGACGATGACGCGATTTCCATGATTTTTGTTCACTCAAAAAGTGTTCAACACGCCTAAAGAAGTTTTTACTTCAAAAATAGGCTTCAAAGCTGAACGGACAAAGCTGGGTATACACGGGCAAGAGTTTGCCAGTACCACGAGTACACATAAATAAAAAACCAATGCAATGAGATGACGTCCACAGGTGCCTTCTTTTTTTGGGTTTGAAATCATCAGATGACCTCTCCCGCTCTGGGCGGAGCGGAAGGGCGTGTCAGACTCTTACTGACTAAAACCCACCCGTGTTCCTTCAGTTGACTGTGCGCCAGGGCCACGGTAACTCTTACGAACAATTCGCGACCCCGGCAGGCATCGGCCCTATCGGACCCCGTCAATGATGCTGACATCTCCTTGAGGCGCGCGTGGAACACAACGCGCCATCGACCCGGGCCTAGTCCTTACCAGACGGCGAGCTGCCCAGTGCTCACCGTCCGCAAGCTCGCGCCTACGGTGGCCGGGAGTCGGCAATAGACTCCCGAGTCTACAGGTACCTAAAGTTATTTTGTATGTTTTTGAAAGCATGAAAAACAAGCCGAAAGCCTACTTGTAAGTGCTATTCAGTAAAAAACCCACCGTGAGCTGTCAATAGTGTCCCTAGTATCAGGTGGAGGGGCAGCTCACTTCACTTATGTTTTCACGGTGAGATATTTGCAGAATGAACCGGCGGATGAACTGGATGACGATAAGTGGGTATCTGTTCTAGAGGCTTTAAAGTTATGTTGCCATCCCAGAGACAAAGTTAAAAGGTCTCATGTGCCTCATACAGGGGACGTCATTACGTCATTCGAGAACTAGTTGCTGAAAGTTAGCGCTGTTGACGATAGGTCCGACCGAAGTCACAGCATTTTGCTGAGCAACGACCTGTTCTTGCATAGTTGCGACTCACGGCTTAATTGTTATTGTTACAAAAGTAGTTATTTTTCCACTCTGCAATCGGCATCTTGTTTTTGTTTTGATTGTTTGTTTGTTGTCATTTGTCAGTGTCGTAACATTTACTAAGAGTGGGTTGGTTGCACTAAGAGCTACGTTATAGTTTCCGTCAAAGTTAATTTTAACAGTAATATTAACAATGACCATAGAATTAAACTACCTACTGTTGCACTATCATGTAAAGTGTAAAAGCTAAAGTTAAATGGGTGACAAGTGTACATGGGTAATTTTTTTGACAAGGGCAACCCTGCAAGCTTGTTATCATCTCATCACGCTTTCAAAATTAACCAAATTCAAACTTATTTTTTCGGCAGGTTTATTAATTAAACGGGTGGTATTTAAATTCTGCGGCAAAATATTATAAGTAGAGAAAGATAAAAGTTAAGTTAAAATATAATAGCAATTTGCTCCACAACTTCAATACAAAGTGAGTAGGTATTGCTTTCATAATTTTTTAAATATTGTTTCTTCGGTTCCTCGTTCCTCCTACGTAATAATAACCAACGTAAGGTCTTACACACACAACAGAATTATGCGAATTAATATTAAAATTCAAACTCAAACTCAAACTCAAAGCATTTATTTCAAATAAACCAATTACAGGCACTTAATTAAAAGCCTGTGATGTTCTACTGCAGGGCAAATGCCTCCCTAATCTCTTTCCACTTCTGTCTGTTTAAAGCTGCTAAGGACCAGTTTTTGTTGAAGAAGTCCAGCTCATCCCGCCATCTCCGTCTGGGCCTGCCGCGACGTCGCTTGCCATTAAGCGGGACCCGTTGAGTCATAAAGGCCCATTGGTCGTCTGACATGCGACAGATATATCCAGCCCAATTCCATTTTAGTGTGGCAGCTTTCCAAGTGACATCTTTGTGATGGATCGGATAATCGTATAGCTAACCCGATCTGTTACTTTTTATATTCAGAATACTCCATTCCATAGCCCTCTGGCAAACCTTGAGCGTGGACCTCTGCTTATTTGTCAAAGACCATGTTTGACCACCATATGTGAGGATAGAAAGTATGCACACGTCAATGAGTCTTCTCTTAGGGGCCAAAGGAAGGTCGCCTTTCATTAGATCTTTCATGGCCCAATAGCTCTTCTAGACATTTTCGGTGCGTCTTGGAACTTCTTTGTTTTGTCTTGGCTGGAAAGAGACTAATTGACCAAGATTGAGTTACACATCAACGTATTCAACCTCCCCAGCCGCCACAGTGATCCTGCGATGCACGCTGTTCGTCATCAACTTGGTCTTTGACATATTCATCTGAAGTCCGACCTCTAGGCTTGCCGTGCTAAGATCGTCTAGTATTCAGATACTCTCAAGAACTCAACTCGGAGGCTGAAGACGAAAATTAGAATTGATGTTATTATTACTTAAATACCTTTGTTTTATAATACCGACTACTTAAAAATACTACATGGGTGAACTTCCAATTATGTAAAACTATAATCCATCCATATTCTGATGTATAAATGAGTAGTTTATTAATAAGATAACTGACATTATATTTTCAGAGAAAGAAGTGTTAATTTTAGCAAGATAGAAGTTACTAGATTACAAATCCTCGCCGCAAACACCTTTTTGATGTGCATAAAAACAGACCGGACCAGCACAAAACAAAAAAAAAGACGTGTGGCACTCGGGGACTGCCGCGGTAAAGCTATTGCATAGCATTTTGTATAAGAATAAGAAATAAGAATTTAATTTTTTTAAATCTAAAATAAATTTAAAATGGGGCGCTTTACCCTAACCTTATCGGGGCCAAAAGATAGGCCCTTTACTGCCGATTCCAAAGACCCCAAACTCGATACCTCTACGACCTCCGGTTCAAAAGTTAAGACCCGGGGGGTGAAGTAGCCCTGGACGGGTGGAGGGGTTGGTCAAAAGGGGTGACGCGGGGGGGTCCCGGGATCATATATAAGTGGGATTGATTTAAATATAAATAAATATAATACAACTTAATATTGGGGTTGAAAAAGAGGGGGCAAAAAAGGGGGGTCAAAGGGGCTTGTCAGTATGTATGTACTATTTGAGAGGAGGGTTATAGGGGGGGGCGGGGAATTTGGTCAGAATTTTGATATTCCCAGCCGTTTCCGAGATATTGGGATATTGAGTTTTAAGATAGTGGTGATTATAATAAATGTATGGTGTCCGACTGGTAAAAGATAAATGGTACGAAAGTAAATGGAAATAAATATTAATTCAAGTTACACTTTTTGATAAATACCTATACACCTATATACTTTCTCATAAACAGCTGCTTATGTATTCGTCCGATTTCGGAGCAGCTCGTCTCGATTCGTGCGAGCTTCGTAGAGTCGTACAATACGTCTAGTTGCACGCACACAAACACCGTGTCAAGACTGCCGAAAAGAAACGACGTTCAGACAATGCACGGCCTTCAAGCCACACCTCCGTGCCCGTCGGAGTGGGGAGCGTGAGGTTTTTTTTCGTTACGGAATTTCTGGCTCCGGTCCCCGCGCTCAAGGCCCGCGATAGAAGCTATGCAATAGCTTAAAAACAAGCATGGCAAAACATTGAAAAGGAATTCAATGTCCCACTCTAAAGAAATGATGACACAAACCGTAACTATAGCCCTTAACCGCCCGAAGTTGAGCGGTTAATGTTATAGTTATTTGTGACGTAATTTTAACAATTGTTAAAATTGTCCAACCTGTATTACGGATAACCGGAGATTTGACGGGTGACAAGGCATTGGTTATCGTTAAAGTTAGTTGGTGCAAGTCACTCTTAGAGTGGGTTGCACCAAGAGCTCCGTTATAGTTTCCGTCAAAGTTAATTTTAACAGTAACATTGACAATGACCATAGAATTGAACTACCTACTGTTGCACCATCATGTAAAGTGTAAAAGTTAAAGTTAAATGGGTGACATGAGACAAGACTTCTTATTTCCCCAAAATGTACATGGGTAAATTTTTTTGACAACGGCAACACTGCAAGCTTGTTATCATCTCATCACGCTTTCAAAATTAACCAAATGCAAACTTATTTTTTCGGCAGGATTATTAATTATACATTAATTATATATTTAAATTCTGCTGCAAAATATTATAAGTAGAGAAAGATAAAAGTTAAGTTAAAATATAATAGGAATTTGCTCCACAATTTCAATACAAAGTGAGTAGGTATTGCTTTTATATTTTTTTAAATATTGTTTTTTCGGTTCCTCGTTCCTCCAACATAATAAAATACAACGTAAGGTCACACACAACAGAATTATGCAAATTAATGTTAAAATTAATTAAAAGCCTGTGATGTCCTACTGCAGGGCAAAGGCCTCCCTAATCTCTTTCCACTTCTGTCTGTTTAAAGCTGCTAAGGACCAGTTTTTGTTGAAGGAGTCCAGCTCATCCCACCATCTCCGTCTGGGCCTGCTGCGATGTTGCTTGCCATTAAGAGGGACCCGTTGGGTCGAAAATTTGGCGCATTGGTCGTCTGACATGCGGCAGATGTGTCCAGGCCAACTCCATTTTAGTGTGGCAGCTTTCCAAGTGACATCAATTATCTTTGTGATGAAACGGATGGTCGTATAGCTAACCCTGTCTGTTAGTTTGTTACTCAGAATACTCCGTTCTATAGCTCTCTGGCAAACCTCGAACGTGGACCTCTGCTGATTTGTCAAAGACCCTGTTTGACCACCATATGTGAGGATGGGAAGTATGCACATGTCGATGAGTCTTCTCTTAGGGAACAAAGGAAGATCGCCCTTCATTAGATCTTTCATGGCCCAATAGCTGTTCCAGGCATTTTCGGAGCGTCTTGGAACTACTTTGTTTTGTCTTGTCTGGAAAGAGACCATTTGACCAAGATTGAGATACTCATCAACGTATTTGACCTCCGCACCCGCCATAGTGATCCTGCGATGCACGCCGGCTGTTCGTCATCAACTTGGTTTTTGACATATTCATCTGAAGTCCGACCTCTACGCTTGCCGTGCTAAGATCGTCTAGTATCTGAGTCAACTCGGAGGCTGAAGACGAAAATTAGAATGAATGTTATTATTACTTAAATACCTTTGTTTTATAATACCTATATATTATCCACTACTGCAAAATACCACATGGGTGAACTTCGCATTATGTAAAACTATAATCCATCCATATTCTGATGTTTATATGATTAGTTTATTAATATGACAACTGACTTATATTTTCAGAGAAGGAAGTGTTCATTTTAGCAAGGCAGAAGTTACTAAATTACAAATCCTTGCCGAAAAACACATTTTTGATGTGCATAAAAACAGACCGCACAAGCACAAAACATAAAAAAACAAGCATGGGAAAACATTGAAAAGGAATTCAATGCCCCACTCCAAAGAAATGATGACACAAACCGTAACTATAGCCCTTAACCGCCCGAAATTGAGCGGTTAATGTTATAGTTATTTGTGACGTAATTTTAACAATTGTTAAAATGGTGCAACCTGTGTTACGGATAACCGGAGATTTGACGGCTGACATGGCATTGGTTATCATTAAAGTTAGTTGGTGCAACTCACTCTTAATGTACTTATATATTGTGTTTGACATCCCTGACATCGAGCAATGGATAAATGGTCGAACTTTAATTGGCTTTTAGCTACTTCATGTGTGTATTGATGTGAAACATGTTTCATCAATCAATCAATCAATCGGGTTTACCCGCGGCAATATGGCCGCGGGTAAAACCGATTGTTAGCGTGGCGACGCACGCCGTGGCGATATGTCGCCACGCTATATGATGGTATGTTTCACATCTGCCAGTTTATTATTGTATTGAGAAACAATTTTTTCTTACATTTTTTTCTTCAAACCGGGACACAGCAACGCTGCTTGGTGACAAAATTAAGTATGGTGGTAGCATTTCTCCGGGTGAGCTCCTGCTTAATGAGTCCTGAAATGAAACTATATGAAATTATACAGAGTAGTGATTAGGTTATCAACTTATCACATTAAATAGTACAGCGGTACAAGCACGGCACGGGAAAAGAAATACAACGTTTGCAGAAAATTATCAAACATACAAAATGAAAGTCAAGCGTGTGTCAAAAATGAATTAGTTCCCACCAAAATTATAAAGTTGTTTAACTGTATGAACTGCACTCTTTTAGACGTATTTTTTTATTTGAGCGCTTATGCATATGGTCATAGACATTTTTATTTATTCTATTTACTGTGTCACACTATGAAGTCAGCAACAAGAAAGGCATGTCGCGTCTTTGGATTAAGTCATAAGGTTGACCTGTGCTAGCATTGAAGACAAATTGTAAGACATGATATAATTTATCATGTCTTGTCACAAACGTTTTGGGTACGACCGTGCTCGCCCCACTGCGCTGCGGTTATTACAATTTGTCAGTCTGTTAAAATAATAAAATAAACAATCTAACTAAAAATAGAAAACTGAATTATTCAAATAAAATAAATAATAGCCCTTGATAATAAGGCACTAGACACGCGCGGGGCGATGGTATCAACAATTCAACACAAACTTTATGGTATTGTTACCAAATAATCACAAATTAAATTTCATGTTGTTAAATAATAAAACGAAAAAACAGGTCCTACGGCTAGAATGTTAATTGTTATTAATTATTATAATTGTGTATGTTGAAAATGCGTACTGTAGAATACGTTGTTTCAATTAATGTGATAACCTTATCGCCACACTATATTTATTTGTGTATGAGGCTCTTCTAAAATACTGTAATACGTCATTTATTTGATCAATAAGGCACCGGCATTTTCTAGCTGTCTGATTGATTCCCTGAGAAGAAATACCGAAACAAACTCACACTTAAACTACTAGGTACAAGTTGGTTTTGTAGTAGCAAGCGCGACTGCTGAGCGTGGGGTCCTGGGTTCGATTCCCAGGACGGGCGAAGTGTTTCTGGGTTTATCCATTAGGAATTTCTCAATAGCAGGCCGGAGTTTGGATGTTGGCGGTGTAATACCCCCGTGCCTCGGAAAGAACGTTATGCCGTTGGTCCTCTGCCTGATCTCTCTCTGGTTATGTCAAATTACTGTCCCACCAAACTTTTCATGAACTTTTCATAGAAATTATTCTACAAAGTCGAGTCGCAATGTCGCGTCGCGCCTGTTTGCGGGAGCTTTAATACATGCCACACACAGTAACTTAGCTCTAATAAGCAGTTGACACCACACAGATTTCACCCATAATAGCGTTGTCAAATTGTTAATTCCCGAATCTGAGTGGGAAATAACTCTAAAACGTATTCTTATTACATGTATTGTTATTATAATCTTAACTCAACACATGAATACCTACGTGCTTGTAAATGTTACATGTAATCTGTTTTACAGAATCGTATCCTGGTATTTTTGTCACCACTCAAACACAAACTCAAAACTCAGCCTCAAAATTCAAACTTAAAACTCAAACTCAAAGCATTTATTTCAAATAAACCAATTACAGGCACTTTTGAATTGTCCAAGGGGTCGGTCAGTCAGAAAGATGAAGCTACATAGTTGCCCATTCCAAAGCGTAGTAGGTACCTATGGAGAAGAACAAGGAAGAAAATCCACGAACACTGTTTTAAATCAAAATTCATCAAATTCATGTTGAAAGTATATGTCGGCGCATGATCGCCGTCGTTGTCGGAGTCAGACATAATACTTTGCACCAATATATCACAAAAATACACAGCAATAGGAAATGGCAGAGAAACGTTTAAGAGACTACAAAGAAAATACCTTACTTCAACTCAGGGTGTTTATTCCGGGAGCAGCGAACAAAGAATGTCCTCCCATTCATAGTACAACAGTTTTTATACATAAAATTACCGCGAAACTTTACCGCCAAGTAGAATTTATATAAATCAAGAGGATGTAACTTTTTAAATAATTCAAGCGGATGTGTCAAGATAAATCTTTCAATACCAACTTATAAACTTAAAATAAAGTCAACCGGAAACGCACAATAATTTAATAAATCAATAGGAAGTATGAGAATAAAAACTATATAAATTCAATAGCAAACAAACAATATTTTTAAATAAATCAAATTGAAGTATGAGAATAAAAACTAAATAAAGTCAACCGGAAACTCACAATATTTTAAATAAATCAAAAGGAAGGTATCAGAATAAAAACTATATGAATTCAAACGGAAACGAACAATATTTTAAATAAATCAAAAGGAAGTATAAGAATAGAAACTATAAATTTAACCGGAAACAACAATATTTTAAATACATCAAAATAAAACCTAACATAGACTTTTTCGGAAATACAAGTATTAATTTAATAAATAACATGGAAGTCAGATTAGGTACAAAATAATCAAAAACAAGCTTAAAAATAAAATCAAAGAATGGCTTGGCGCCCATATATACATGTGAAAACAATGTAGAAAGACGTGCAAGTTAAAAGCTTCCATAATAAAAAATAAACAATCCAGAAATTAAAATAAGCCATGGGAGCTAAGAGATTACCAGTCCCTACTGACGGCACCCGTTCACAAACATGACGTATGGATCAGCGCCTTTCAGCTCAACAATTTTGAAGATAATTTAATGATCCAACACACACGCCACCACCTGCGAGACATTTGAGTGAGCACGGCATATTCTCAGCCGCCAGGGCACATTCAAGTTAATGAAAGACGAACCCAGTAAATGGTAGCTTTATAGTAGGTACATAGTGCTCACACATGTGCTATGCAATTATACAATATTGTCACAAAAATGACAATATTGTACAATATTATGCAATTATAAAATATTGTTAATAAGTATGTCTGTTTGTATGGTCTGATCTTGTAACTGAATTTGCACTCGTAAAGGGAAAACTGTGTTATCATTGTCAGCATGAAAATGGCCCATATTACACATTCCTGGGCTTCCTTAATTATTATGTAAAGTTGACCACGTAATTACTTCACCATCCTAGACTTGAATGTCACTTACATATTGTCATAAAACGATAAGGTATATTTGTCTATGTGGAAGTTAGATAATTTCAACCTTAGTGAAGTTACAATTTCCTAGGAATTGTTGTCAAAAGTGGAACAGCAATTACGAGGTTGACGATATCTATGTCTTTAGGCATTATTTTCATTTGTCCGGTCGTTTGCCAAAATAACTATCGCAGTACTGCTATGCTGTAGTCATAGAACTATTTTATGTTCAGCATTTAAAATTAACGTGGCAATGCTGCAAGCCTTTTGGGTAGTTTTCCTGTTGACAGCGAGGCAGAAGAACTTTTTGATGCACTATGATTATTTCCTCTCCCTTTTTACATACTTTTACATGTCGGAAATACGTTAAATCAATCGTTTGACTTGACTAATCGGGACGCCAACGCCACCAGGTGGCGCTGGACAGAGTCTATAACGCTAACGCTTGACTAGAGTGGAAGCAGAGTTTTTTGTTGGTGGTCAAGCAGTGAAGGCGCTTAGAAACTGTCGCGCGTTCCGTATAGTTGTGTCGTGTACCTACAGTGTGTGATTCGCAAGTGTGATTAATAATTGTTCGTAAGTTATAATTTGATTTGAACTGCAAGCGGTTTTTCTATTCCGCAATAACCAACACTACCCACAGTACGCCCACAGTAGTTAAAATATGGCTGACATACCTTCTCCGTCATACATATTATTACTTATGGGTTTGTGAGCTGTAAACCTCGCGAGTCTGTCTTTGCATGGCTTAAAACTGAATAAATGTTCACCGCGCACCTTATAACAAAAAGAGCGCGGAATGGGTGACATAAAATGATTAGAAAAAAAATAATGAAAAAAATCATCATTTTGAAAAACTTCGGAAAACTAATTCGACAAAAAAAATTTGGATGTGTGTTTTGTTTAGATCGAATTTTGTTGCTTGTGGACCCGTGTATGCGCTCTTAAGACATACACCAGTTAAATACAAAAGTTTGATCGAGTCATTGACAGTCGCGGATACAATCATAATAATTATATAATTTTCACAAACATACTCTTGGCTAACCCTAGTCTTTTCGATAATAGACACAACAATAAAACGGGTTGAGCGGTGCAATAAAAACAATTGTAACACAAACAATATAAACATGTTCAGAGCTGACGTTTAATTAGTCGTGTTTATTGTTTCAGTCGCAGCTAAATGGTAGCCAAGGATTATCCAACATTATGGCCCATTTGGGTAACGCATAATTATTGAGACTTGGATGTAATTGAGCCAATTAACAGAATAATTTTCGATGCATGTGTGTGTTATAAATGATTGCTTTCATTCCCTCGATGTTGTGCTTCTTCTTGCAATTTTTTTGGGGAAGTTACCCGAACAATTCATGCAAAGTACCTAAAGGATGACGATGAAAAGCAATGAATGGTGAATGACAGATAATGAGTGAACAGCTAGGAGTAATTGATAATAAGTAAATTAATGATGAATGACGATAAAATAGGTAAGCGTTAACAAATTGTGATGAAAGACAAAAGATAAATGATATCAACGTATTTACAAAATAACTTATCCAGATATGTAGATAAAGAAGTAAAAGATTCTGATGTACTGTTTTTACATCAAAGCAAATTAAACACGACACTTAATTAATTTAATTCTCCTTTGCCATCGTCTGTTGCTATGTTCCAGCCATTTTCTTTGAATGCAGGAGTTATCTTGAGAATAAATAATTAGAAACATTGCCTTTCTTTTCTTTAGTAAAACTGCAATTTACTCCACATTGTTCTCAAAATACTTGCTAGTCCTGGAAATAGCGGAGACAACTATAGTTTCTGCTTTTCTGGAAAAGCAAATAAGACCGAATTCCATTTAGAAAGGACAGTGTAATTGTAAGAATTAATGAAGAAAGTTCATTTGTGAAGACATGACTGTTTTTTTGAGGAACTTAATTTTAATTTGTTTTAAGTTTTATTCAGGTAAGGGGTAAAGCTGTTGCAATACTTGCAATTTCTTCAAGAATAGAAAACAAAAATCGTAAAGATGCAAATCTGAATGAATCGCACAGCCCAAAACTGTTGCAAATAGCGATCCTGAAACTAGACAAGTATTATTTTCTTTTACTGCAAGTCGTGCTCCCGATGGGGTTGCCATCGGCAAAAATTACGGACATCCATACAAAAGGAGATGTTCTAGAAATGTATGGAGCCTGGGCTAGCCCCATGTACATTGTACACTATAAGTATCACTATAAAATTTAGTAACCGTTTCTTAATGTCAATTTTCTATAATTGTAATTCGTTTTAATGTAAATTCAAATTAGTTTAGTAAATGAAAGCAACACAACATAAATTTATATGGTTGATCAGCAATTTGCGAAATGTCATTTTGACAATGACATGACATTTGATTGACGTGTCTATGTTATAACTGCGATAAAAAAAGCATCAATCAATGTCCGTAATAGTGAACTGAGTCGCAAAACAATCACTAAAAACTCCAAAACACATCCAATTCAACACGCGCGAACACAACGATTCAAAGACAACTGAAAAAGTCAAAGAAAGACGTCTATTCTATTCTAATTTTCTCTATGGCAATGGTGCCAATGTTGACAATTCTGCCAATGTCCGATGTGTTAAGAGTAGAGATGGGCAATGTGTTTCTGCCCGGCAGGAAAATATGGAAAAAACCCGGCATTTTAGGCATAAATGCGATTGGGCATTTATTGGGCAGTTATAAAACTGCCCAATAAATGCCCAATCGCAGGGCATAAAAATATGGGGTCGTTAAACGTGATTTAATATAGTTCTTCATGTAAAATAGTACTTATTAAAGAAATAATAGAAGAAATGTCAAGGATTGAACATATTTTTATTTTAAAATAATAACATTAATTTACTTTTTCATGTGAAAATTAACAATATAATTTTTATATCAAAAATAGTAAAATATTTGGAGTGTGCTATGTGCGTGTGTCTGTATTTGTGTGTGTGTGTGTGTGCATGTGTGTATGTTTTTTTATGAAATAAAACTGCAAGGACCAAACAAACAATAAAACATAGCTTTTGTCATTAATAGAAACAGCATTGTGAAAATTTTAATAATCAACATCATCATAATTCTAATAATAATTACACTAGAGAACCATTGATGAAACCAGAAGGGTCTAATAATCAAACTAATATTTTTATTGTATTGTAGGGCCAATTACCCTAATCACTATCGCTATCGTATAACTGTTCGCTTATGTTTATGAATGAATATCGTTTGTTTGTCGTGAAGTTGAAGCTACTGGTTCCATATCTTCCCATCTATCCTCGATAAGTGAAGATTGCATATCCTCCCGCATGTGATCTTCCGTGGCATCATCATTGCATATAATATCGTCATCTGTGTCTTCCATGTCAGAACTTTCCGGAACAGTATCTTCATTGGAAAGACAATGTACGCTTTCACCTTTATTTAATACATTCCAATTATATGTATAAAATGTTATTTTTGCCGCTCTTTCTGATGTGAGATGGTTTCTTTTTGCACTGTGCATAAATCCCTGTGTGCTAAAAGATCGTTCGGTGGCTGCAGATGTGCAGGGTGCTGTCAATATTCTTAGTGCAACTATACTTAACTGACTTGAGCCACAAATCCCCTTCCACCACAAAATAGGACTTACTTTCTCAGCTGCCTTCCAAGTGAATAGTTTACTCCAAAATCTTTCATTAGCTTTATACTGGGCAAGATTAGCAAGACAGTCAATGTGACAGTGCTCTGCGAGATTACAGATGAATTCCATGGCTTCGGTTTCTTCCACCTGATTTAGTTCAATGTCTGCAGATTTAGGATCCAGCATGTAGGCCGCATAATGTAAAGGTTTTATGCACTGCATTATTCCATTTTTCAATTGAAGTTTTTATGTTCTCCTTGTTTTCATCGTCCAGCATTGTTATTGATGGTAACACAAATTCTAATTTTGATTTAAGGTTTCTAAGCACCATAAATACTTCATGTATGTTGAATTCGTTGCCTTCCAGTAAAATATACTATCTGCTACAGGCTCAAGAACACTGATGCACAAGCACTTTAAGACATATTTTAAATAAAATGAAATTTAATTCATAAAATCATAAATGTAGATACCTACTTAAAACAACTAACCATTACAGTGCACACATCCCTTGCCCCGCACCCTTCTCACGATGCAAGTATTTTTACGCCGCCGGTAATTAGTAACATTTATGTTCGTAAACCTAGTTTTGTATAACATAATTTAAATAGAATGGGTAAATTCATAAAAATACAGCTTTAAAGAATTAACCGTAACTAAGCTCAACAAATTAAGCCAGCTTTCAAAGCTAATATCAATTTCGTAAATTAATTTTGAATCAATTTTATATGCCCAGATAAATGCCCAAGGACAGAAATTTATGGGCACTTATTAGGAATTTTTCCAATTTGCCAAAAATGCCCGGGCATTTGCCCATCTCTAGTTAAGAGAAAACGTGCGAAATCAATAATAATAATAAAAAAAAACCGAAAACCAAAATCCTAATTGATTTAATGTGAAACTTGTTGACGAGAATTAGTACACCGAAGCACCACGTATCGCTGCTGTTCCGTCATCTGTTCGTCCTTCATTATGGGCGTGTCCGTGCAGGTGTTTGAAAAATAATACTCGCAAAATGACGCACTTAAGTTACTTTCAAATATCGCAACGAGACTTAACTATAAAATGTAATGATTACAATGATTAACACTGATTAAGTCTAATCACAATCATTGTTAAACTTGCATTTAGAGCCAATGGATTTATGCGTGTGCACCGCGTGATGATCGCATTAAAAAGTGCTCGCCACCGTCGCCATGACACTCACAACCCCATTCGGTGTTACCCGCTCTAAGTTAAAAAAACCACTATAGAAATAAATTCTAAACCACAGAGTAAAAATAATCGATGACAACTTTTAAAAAGTGTTACAATAAATCGACTAAATCATCACGCACCGTCAGGTATACTATTAAATGTACATAAATGATCACAAACCACACAAAAATCATCACAATTTAATGTCGTTGACGCGGATAAAAAACATTAAAGCCCCAAAGAGCTTTGGGGAAGAATGTGTTAGTAACGATGAAAAGTTAGTTGGGAAAGGGATATTTAATTTAGGAAGAAGACTATACAAATCATAGGCTGGGCTATTATTGGAGCAGAACTTAAAACTATCAAAGTCGTCAAACTTCATGTTAAACACAACTGTCATGGCTGCTCTAGAAATAGGGATATCTTAATAAAAAAACTTCTCAAATGATCATTTTTGTACGCTTGTACCCTTCTTCAAATTAATTTGTTAGTATTTTTATGAAAATCCCTTATTTTTTTCCTATTTATCTAGGTAGTGTAAATAGTAGTAGCCCAAAATCAAACACCTCCTTGATCCACTATTTAAATTTTCAAAATTGCGCCTTATGCTCCCTTTTCTTGTTTAAGGAACTCTTGTGCGAAATTACAAGCTTCTAGAGTGTATACCCAGTGGTTAAGGCTATGCATTTTCTGTCAGTGAATTTAAATTGTTTACTAAGTAGGTGCCTTGAAACTACAATATCTCTTAGACATATAAAATCCAACAAAGCGGAGGTTCCTGACTGTAAAAAATATCTTAAGTACCCCGGATGAAATGTTTTCCAAGAAGGGAACATAATACTCAACACAGTAGGTAGATAAGTAAAATCCAGTAGATACTTAATATACCCCCCAAAGTGATAACAGAAGCTGTGATTAAATGATTTTACGACGCACTGACTAAGGCCTATTTTATTGAACTGCAATGTGAACGGACACAGAGGGTTCAGTCCAAATAATGTTCAGAAAAGACTCCCATAGATAATAAAATATAAAAAAAAAAAAAGTTCAGAGTAAATAAAATAGAGAGCGCTGTTCCGGCAGGTGGAGTGGGGGGTGTTAGGTTTTATTTTCGTTACGGAATTTCTTGATGCGCGGCGACCGACCGCGCTCAAAGCCCGCGATAAAAGCTATGCAATAGCTTAAAAAATTAAGAAAAAATCTGAAAGTAAGATCCGGTGACTTAAAAGTTATGTGGAATTGGTTATTATGGTATTGGCATGTGATGCGGAGAAATGAGGAAACTGTCATTAGGAAAATTTTGAGTATGACAATGAATATAAGAGTAGGGGAAGACTTAAGAAACGATGGATGGACTGCGTGAAAGATGATATGGCTAAAAAGAGGGTAACTACCGAGATGACGACTAATAGAGAAGTATAGAAGAAGAAGACATGGTGTGCCGACCCTTAATAAATTGGGATAAGGGTAAGATAATGTCGATGATAAAGAAAAAAAAAAAAAAAATTGACCCAGGTTAAGGCACACAATATTCACATACAAACGAAAAATAGTAAAAAACTTAAAAACAGTATTGTGTGCCTCACGGCTGCGCCAAATAGGCCCAGTATGATAGGTATACGGTGCTGTAACCGGTAACTGGTTTATGGAGGTCAGATAGGCAGCCCCTACATGTAAAATACTGATACTTAGCTGTATTCGGTAAGACTGGGGGCCGATTCTAACGTAGTGGAGAAAAGTCTAGGCAGATGATGGTGATGATAGGCGGTAATATAAATCAAAGACAATGGCGAGTAGGGACTGCAAAACGTCAGAAAATCACTTCTCATTTGAATTGGATATTACTATGTCTTTTTTTATCAAAAGTCGATTTGCTGCTACCGTATCCCAAATCGGCTACTGACTAGCATCGTAGAAACTATTCTACGATACTAATCAGTAGCATACATACATAAACTCACGCCTTCTTCTCATGGGGGCAGGCAAAAACTACAGAACGCACTTGCTACGACCTTTATATACTCTAGTCAGTCTTTCTTCAAAAGACCATTTCAGACACCAATCTACATGGTCTGCACATGATCTGACTCAGATTATGCCTGGACTTTAAAAGAGACTGTGATCTCTGAGTTTGTTTCGGCCTTTCTTATCAGGGTAGTCAGTTAGGAAACGCCGACCTTTTCTTGTGTTTAAAATATGCTTGACTTGTAAAAGTGTTTGTACTTACAGAAATAAAATCATTTATCATTTATTTATTATTTTATCAGTAGCAGATTCGTGGAAGTCTAGTTGCGCGACTTCTATAAAAGATGTTGCGCCTCGAGATGTAGGTAGTGGATGAAGTCACCAGTGTGTATAAATTGGATCCTCAAAGCTAGTGTCCATTTATCTAATGAGAAGGCTGTAAAAGATGCTGCGCCTCGAGTTGTAGGTAGTCTAAGAGGTCTCCAGTGGGAATAAATTGGATATAAATAAGTGGCGTCCAGTGATTTAATGGGCTAGCAAAAGGATGTAACATCTCAATTTGTAGATGACGACAAAAAAAACTTTTTTACTCCTATTTGCTCGCATATGAAGGAATGCCCTATTGATTTAAAAACTTTATAAAAAAAGCTAACGTTGCAACTTTAGCCTTTTGTTAATTTTTTTTGCACATTGTCCTCCCTAGAAAGGTTTAATTAAAAACGGTTTTTTTACAACTGGACCGCCATCCTCCATTTTAGGCAAAATTAGATTTATTTTGAACTCGCGTTTCCTGCGGGTTTGTTTACACGGTATCCTAGAAATGTCTTCTTCGTAAAAGGCGTAAGCGTTGTTCTACTAAAGTTTTAGTGAGAATTTAAAATTTAATTTAAGAAAAAAGTGCCTTCATAACTTTCTTACTTTAGAAGTTCCTGGAGCACTAGAAATTGTTGTTTTTCATAACATCGCATAGGTATTTAACATATTGGACCACTTGAAGGAAAGCTCCAGAAAATTTGGTCTTGTTGGAAACTAGCAGTGGGATTTTAATTATATAGGTAGGTATTTCGTACCGAATTGCTTTATGACCCTAAGGTTAAATGCCATTAAACAACAAGTTCTATTTATCTATGTGACAGTTAGATATTGGTGCTGATTCTCTTGTACACCGAACTAAACTAACTAAACTACCACTAAAATTCCTTACTTTTGGCTATGAGAATCTTAAAGGCTCCTACAAATAGGAGCGACACGCGACGCGAATCGCGCGTGACACAAAGGCACCGCTCGTTGCGCGACGAGGGGCGCCTTGGTGTCCCGCTGTTCCGTTGCGCCAGTCTGTGGGGCCCTTAAAGCTATTCTGCAAAAGAATATATCTAAATTTAAAAATAATTTTGACGCAACTAAAATTTAATTTGACAATCGTGACTCCACGTGGTAGGTACTTGTTTGCCTTACCCCGTGATTTTTTTTTGAGCCGGAGGCGCGCATTGGAGGCAGCCCCGACGTCTTTTATAAGGAATTTTTCGCTTTTTATATGGAACATATGAAAAATGATTACCTACATGTAGAGTTTTAGTGGTTTAAGTGTTTTATAAAGGGGGTCGAAATTTTCATTAATTTGCGTTAGGAAGGAACACACCATTTTCGAGATATAAGCAAAATAAAATAAAAAAGATACAGTACTGTTTTTGCCCTGAAGTCGAGGTGTTGTGGTGAATTTTGGTGCACGACTAATTTGATTCCACACCTTTTTAATCGCGATTAAAAATAGCCAGATTTAGTAACACAACCTAAATTTTAGGTGAAAAACGTCAAATTAAAAATAGCAAAATTGCCATTTTCACTAAACTTATAACTCAGTGCCATCTTAGTGCTGTCAAACTAAAATATAGTAAAGTCGTGTCACTTTAGTCTATTTCAGAATGAGAAATCGTCGTTTGACAGGAATAAACAAAATTTTCGTGATTTTTTGTGTATTTTTTTTATTTTTTATGTCTTTATTTGAAGAAAAGGCTTTAGTCGCGGAGCGATTATGCCAGCCTGTGTAGCCTATTTTTTGTGTAGTTTAGAGACTTTTGTCACAAAAGAATCGGCACCATTAACAGCCTTATTGAAGTTTCAATTGCCTGGTAATTATGCTACAAATTTGTAGCGTAAAGTAGTTATTTTTTAGTTCTATAATCTAAAAGTGTTCAAACCATTGGGTAGTGTTTTAAAGTAGCGCGGTTTTTCCTCTTTTAATTAAAATCGTCGAAGTTTTAAGACAAAGATCCTTTAACGATGGTTCAGAAACTTATTCACTTGAAGAATGTCAAGTTAGACAGGACAAACAACGATATCAACACAACAAAAACCTAATTACAGGAACTTTGTCTGGCAAATGCAAACACATAATTGTGGTGTGGGTGAATATGCAGCTGTTCAGTTAGTGGCGAATTATTCTTTGTGTTAAGAATGTGCAACGCATCAACTTATTTTGCCTCTATACCTATACCAAATTCAATTCGTTGTTTCCATTTAAACAAGTATCAATTTAAACATTATTGTAATTTAGTTGATTCCGGAATGACTAGTACAATACGGCCGATGAATCATAGCCGGTCCGAACTTTGTGCAGAAGGCTGCGCAACTGCGCAATAACACATTTTAGGAACCAAACGGTGACATGAGGCGAGTGTAGGTGAACATGCACCAAAGCTCGGAGAGCTTATGTTCAGACCAGCCATGTTTCATCGACCGTATTGTAGGTACTATTCAAATAATAATAATAATCGCTTTATTTCGGACAAAGAAAAATCCATATAGTGTTAGTGACATACAAAAAATAACTTAGTGCCTAGTGTTAGTAAAGATCAGCCTCCGCACAAACTGCTGTACAATCGGAGAGCCGAAGCTCTCGGCTACAGTCTTCAGGATGCTGTTCCGACTGCCCCTCACTCTCCTCAGTAGCGACGCAGTTTTTTTGCGTATAATTGCATAGAAGCCGTCGGTGCGGGCTTGCGCAAACATTTCCGACCCGCTACAGTAACGAGGCAGCCTCAACAACATCCTGAAAGCGTTATTATATTGGACGCGCAGGACATCCAGCGATCTCTTAGTATAATTGACCCATAGACTGCCCGTGTACAAACTTTGGCAATAAGCCTTAAAAAGTGTTACTTTGACTTGGTCTGTACACCGTGCAAATCTACGCGTCAACATATTTCTCCGGACTGCTAGAGCCCTGCACTCACTCTCAATGTCTACATCGTCCCTGAGGTCAGCGGCAAGACAATGCCCTACGTATTTAAAAGTTGACACCCTATTAATTGGTGACCCATTCAAAAGCAACTCCGGTCCGTCTCCACGGCGTTTGCCACTGACCTCAAAGACCAGGTATTCACATTTTTTACATTGTATTTTAAGCCATGTGCGGCAGCGTAGGTCTCACACGTTTTAAGCATCTCTCTGATTGCTCCCGCCGATGGACCCAGCAGCACCATATCATCTGCATAGCTGATGTTGTTAATTCTAACCCCATCAACACTGCATCCGACACGCATGCTGCTGAGTGCGACTATCAGGTCATCCACGTAGAGGTTGAAGAGCCTGCGGGACGTCACACCACCCTGTCTCACCCCGCACTCCAACCTATACGGCTTAGAGACTGTATCATCCCATTTCACCCGATTGACTTGGTTACCATACCAATACTGGAATAGCCCACATATTGGAGAGATCAAGGAAACAGGCGTACACCGGCGTACCGCGATCTTTATGATATTGAACGGTATGCTTGAGACTTAAAATAGCACTTCCAGTTGATAGTCCGGGAAGAAACCCGAACTGTGCGTCGTGAAGATGTATGTAATTACTTAAGCAAGAATCAAGTACACCGTCCAATACCTTGGCTATTATAGTCACAAGAAAAATGGGACAATAGTTACTTCTGTCTGAGATGTCACCTGTCCTGTTCTTCACAATGGGAACTACTATGGTCTTCATTAGATTAGCACGTAGGTACGCATGACTAATACACATTGTGAAGAACATAGACAAGACTCGCGGCAAATGGATACCTGCGTGCCTCAGTTGCTCAATACCGAGACCATCATGTCCTGGAGATTTGCCTCGTTTCATGTTGTTAATGATTGCACGTACTTGCATAGTTGAAAAACGGATCAGAGGTTTCGCGCCAGGACAGATGGGCTCACAATCATTCATGAAGGTTGAGGTTGAGGGACCGAGAGGGGACTGAACTTTAAAATGGTCCTTGAACACATTGGCAATTCCCCCCTTATCACTTATCCCTTCCACACACGCAGAGAGGCCAGGTTTTGCATACAAATTACCAGTAGACTTCCAAAATTTACCAAAATTATAACTACCTCGTTGTTCTGCTAGCCTAGTTGTCATTACAATTTGCTCAGCGTGGTTTTGACAAAATCAAAAAAAAAAAAAAAGTCATTAAACAATTTTGAAGTTGTAGCGCAAATCGAACTTTATTTGCGGAAAACACCTATTTGTTTACATGTTGGAACGCTGAGTGGCGAAAGCAGTATACTATGATAGTTTTGAACTTACCATAAAACTCCAGAATGATCCATTGGCTTATTATGCACATGGTCGCTGCAAACATTTTTATTTCATTTTGGTCTGAACATAAAAATTTTATGCTCTTGCCCGCTGGTTCACGCCTCTGGATATAAGAGAGTTGGCGGTCATAAAATATCCGTCTGCTCTTGGTAATTGGGTGAATGTTTGTAAAAGTAAAAAACATTAAGTGAAAATTTATGTTCTGTCAACCCTCCGTTTCTACACTGTTGTAAGTATTTGGTCAATGTATTTTTTGGTAGAGGGCGAAAGGTCGTTTTTAAAAGCATTGATATTAAATATTTTTATTTCATCTATAAACAAAATATCATGCCTGTTTTCCCCGAAAGGTTAGGCAGCGTTAAGTAAGTCTACATTTCGTCAGTTGTCTGTGTTGTGTAGGTAGGTAATGTGTTTTTACTTTATAAGGAAATTGTGTGTCAGAAATACGTTAAATCAATCGTTTGACTTTGACTAATCGGGACGCCAGCGCCGCCAGGTGGTACTCGACAGAGTCTATAACTTAACGCTTGACCAGAGTAAAAGCAGAGTTGGTTGTTGGCGGTCCAGCAGTGAACATGTTTAGAAACTGTCGCGCGTTCCGTATAGTGTCGTGTACCTACAGTGTGGGATTCTCCAGTGTGATTAATTTATTCGTAAATTATGATTTGATTTGAACTGCAAACGGTTTTTCTATTGCGCAATAACCAACACTTCTCACATTACGCCCACAGTAGTTAAAATATGGTTGATGATAACGAGAGACACGTACCTTCTCCGTCATGTTTATTATTTTTTTCCATGTGAGTTAGGGACTTTTATTATCGCAATGCGTATGAAAATCCCATCATACCCTAAGCACACACTGCTATGGATTATATTTGGGTTATGAACCTAAATAGAGCCTTCGCATCATCATAATTTGGTTGAGATAGAATTTTATGAAATACTAGCCTTCGGGCTGCGCCCGGAAAATATCCCACGGGAACGTACTGCCATTGTTTTCATATAACTCTATTGGCTTCCGCAGCGCACCCCAGTAAAGCTCTCAGTCGGCATGATTCTTTCCGACATCTTCAACAATCATCGTCATATTTCAGCCAATTTATTTATGAGTTTGAGCCAATTTGCCAAATGCCAATGAGCCAATTTATGAGTTTATCGCGTTCAGACAGACAGACGCGGCGTGGGGACTTTGTTTATGTAGTGATTTAGCTCAGAATGTTATAATATTAATGATGAATTATAATCTAATATATAAAAATCTCGTGTCACAGTGTTTGCTATCGAACTCCTCCGAAACGGCTTGAGTATATTTCATACCGCTGCGAGTGAAACCGCGGGATGTAGCAAGTATTTATATAATAATGACAAAAAATTGTTTCTATTGTCCTACATAATATAGCATATAACAGAACATTACGGTTGTTTTCCCTGACGGTTTAAGTAGAAGTGTATCTCTAGTATACCCACGTTTCGTTAATGCGTTTCGTTTCTATGGTCGTCTGAATAGAAACTCTGAAACAAACTTAGAGGTCAACTTTTCTTTTAAAGTTCTCGGTTCCAGACACATAATTTATGAACCAATAAAAAGTGTGACAGCGATGTAAAGTAACGTCTAGACTAGCCACTACTATAGAATGAGTTAGTTTCATGGCACTTAGGAGAGTCTTATTTTGACAGATGGTAAAAGGCAGTAATTCATGAGGTTATAAAAAAGCGGATAAGTGCGATTAGGACTCGCACACGAAGGCTTCCGCCCTACCATACAATATTTGTATGGGGAGCTCCTTTTTAACTTTATTTTAGTTTTATTATTTGTTGTTATAGCCATAGTAATACACACTCTGAGAAATTTTCAAGTAACTACTGACTACGTAATACAAATACTAGGCATTAACACAAATTTGTTGTACCTACAACAAGGCTCAAAGAAATAGGTGGCTCATTCAGGTGTGAATGTATACGCTTTTATAATAAACTTCCAAGCCACGTTCAAGATCTAAGCCTTAATAAATTCAAATCATTAATTAAACGTAAGTTGTGCCAGAAAGCCTTTTATACCGTCAAGGATTATATTGAGGACAAAAAGGCTCGGGATTGAGTTGCTCCAATTTTTGCTTAATTAATGTTTTTTTTTTGACTGTTTTTTTTTTTTTTAATTTACATAAATTTTGACATTTTGATAATTATTATATAAACAATGTCATGACAATTTACTTTGTGAAGTATAGTATTATTATTTATTTATTGTGAATGACTATGTAGGTAACTTTTATTTTTTATTATATTTTTTCACTTTCTCAGGTAGTTTCAATGACAATCTGGCAGTTTGAGTGCTTTATGCGGCCTACCCAAATGTCTTCTCTTTGGTATTGTTCATCGAGTGGTTGAGCCCCCTAAAGTTCTGAGTTGAGCTCCACGATTAGTGACAAATGCGTGCACTGACTGGACAGGTCCACTCATTCTGTGTGGTTTTTCCTCAAAAGACCATTTCAGACATAAATCTACATGGTCTTCACATGATCTGACCAAGATTATTTCTGGACTTTAAAAGAGACTGTGACCTCTGAGTTTGTTTCGGTCTTTCTTCTCAGAGTAGTCAGATAGGAAACGCCGACCTCATATAGTTTTAAAAATATGATTGACGTGTAAAAGTATTTGTATAAACCTACTTACAGAAATAAAATCATTTATCATTTATCATTTTACGGTTCAAAGGATACAGCCCTGTGACAGACGGACGGACAGTGGAACCTTAGTAATATTGGCACCCTTTGGGTACGGAACCCTAAAAAAGACGATACCAATTTTATTACATTGCTGCAGGCTGTCAAACTAATGTAAACTGCTGTGAACGTCTGAGTAAATGGCTCCAGTCGATCAAATTGCTTCTTCGTTCACTATTCAGAAACCGGGTGAGGTACCTAAGTAATAAATAGTACTCAATATTCAATTCTTTATTGCATTCCTTACGTATAACATAGATGGTCTAACAAAGTAACAGATCAATATGGACCCTGTCGGGCACAGCAAAATTAGGAGAGCGGAGGAGAGCTAAGTAGCAATTCAAGCAATACAATATTATTAAAAATTATTAGATGAGTTTGATTGGGTCTATAATTATTATATATATATATATATATATATTATTAGTTTTGTGTCTATAGGTGTAGTATATTAGTTATTTTAATTTTATATATTGCACAAGAATAATGCAGGTAATTATTATGAAATTCTTGGAAGTATTTTTATTATTATATTATGCCATTATTTATGTATTCATATTTATATTTGATTTTCTATATTCCATATTATGTAGTAGCGGTGTGTAGTAGTTTGGTCGTAAAGGTAAACGTAAGGCTCCCACAGACAAGCGCGACGCGACATCGCGATGTGACTCTAGTAACAATTTCTGTGAAAAATTCAAGAAATTGTTCTACCAGAATCGCGTCACGCCTGTCTGTGGGAGCCTAAAATGTTACAAGCCGCAGGTACATACAACATAAATCGATAAATCTGCATAGATCGTTCCAGCAGAAAACATTCAAATTAATTAGTCTGGGATATTTGTCATGTCAAACTGAAATAGATACAGTCAGCGATAACACTTGCACTACGCAAACCGCCCTTAGTACTACGACATATAGACGCTAACAATTTTACCATTGATGTGCAGTGGACTGTACTAAAGGCTAAGACCTTATTGTGTGTTTGGAAAAACTTTTTTACAAAAAATTTAACCGACGAAAAAAGAAACTGAAAAGCAAAAAATAAATCTTTCAGTCTAAGTAAGCTCTTAAATTAATGCAAATTACAAATTTTGAGTCGGCGCCAAACAATCACCGCAGATCGATTAACGACGATCAATCAAGCTGCCATAAGTTTTCATGGCGCCTTGTATGTTTGGCGCCGACTCAAAATTTGTAATTTACATTAATTTAAGAGCTTAGTTAGACTGAAAGATTTATTTTTTGCTTTTCAGTTTCTTTTTTCGTCGGTTTAATTTTTTGTAAAAAAAAAAAAAAAAATTTCGCTTTTCAGTTTCCTTTTCAAATAAAAGAACTTATTTATTTATTTAGGACTACCAACAATGGCTTAGACAACAGATATCTTTAAAAAAATATGAAATTAAAACTTAGTACAGTGGATTAATTAGGTACTTTAAAGTAAACACCACATTACCCAAATTAAATTATATTAATTGACAAATTGGGTACATGACAAGTTTTCAAGCAATCTTAATACCGGGGAAAAATATGCTAGATTCAAAAGTCATCATAAAGGTTTCATAACAAATCAGACAAACAGTTAAGAATTTTAGATTTCAGCTTAGGGAATCAAAGTGTAAATCGATTAGATCGCTATTACATAGTAAAACCTTGCAAAACCTAGCACATAGACAGTTATATGCTATACAAATTTTCTCTGTGGAGGACAAAGAGTAGTAACAGGTCTACGCGGAATTCATAACGGACGGAGCACGCAAGATATTGAGTGCGAGCAGTGGACGTTAGTCGATAATTCCTTTAAGAAATTTACATACAAACATTGCGTCCTTTAAACATCTTCGTTCTTCTAAAGTGTTGAAGAAATTCAAGCTATTTTATTATAAGAAGATGTCTTTTTAGCTATGCCAACAGAAACAGCTAGATGCCAATCAAAACGTTTTTGAACGTGTTCTAGACGCAAACTATTCGTAGCATAGTGCAGCCGCCACATCATATTACAGTATTCTGCTACATATCAACTACAAAGTGTAAAGTACACTGTCTTATGACAAAAACCCAGCATCTTGGACGCTTTTTTGGGGCTTGTATTTAAACGCCTACCAGAAAAGTGCCTATTTTACTACCAACAAATTTGAAATACCTGCCAGAATGGATAAATGCGCACCAAATTGTGTTTCATAAAGTATTGTAGAAATGAACCTATTTTCGTTTATATTCTATGCCATAAAGATTTATAAACGTCTTTTAATTTCTTACTACCTTCCAAGATAGCTCGACGGAGCCCCGCTTAGCGTGGCTCCTATTTCTGTAACCAACCGAACCTCGGGTGGCCCCTGACGTGGGTCGGCGTGGGTTAGGGTTAATAAGCAGGTCGACGGAGCCCCGCTCTGCGGGGCTCCTATTTCTGTCTAAAGGGTTTAAAGGAACCTAACCAACCGAACCTCGGGGTGCCCCTGATGTCGACCTTCTATGGTTAGATTTGGTGAGCATTTATCCATTTTGGTAGGCAATAAGAATATAAATACAACACGTACAATTATTCTGATGAGTAATGATAATTATTTTGGAACTTAAGGCGTTGTTCTTTAGGCACCTCGGTATAGAGAGGGTTTATTTTATTTGAAGTTAACATATTTTACCTTTGGTACTTAGTCTTAGAGCGATATTTTGTATAACTGTTTGTGGTACGTACTTGTAATAAGGAGTGTTCATATCTTGTATGAGTTTATATTTGAGTGCTAGTTTTTGATGGATGACTTTTGCTACCTGATTGTGCCTATGTGTATAGTCTGTTTTAATATTATTATCTTCTTTTATTCATTTTTATGCATATTAATTACATTTTTAAATACTTTTACAAAAAATATAAAAACATTTAAAAATATAGAAAATAGTAGCCCATCGGCATCAAAGACAGGGTCCAAGCTGCCGGTGGTCAGGGGTCTAGAGAGAGGAACCTCCTCACTATGCGGGCCGTATCCAGAAGTACTGCTCTCTGAATTAAGCTCTTGACCCAGCTGCGCAATGAGAGCCTCCTGAGGTGTTGGTCGAGGCTCTCCGCTATTAGGCCATTTACTGAAACGATTATCGGTACAATGATTGCAGAGTCCACGCCCCACATGTCGACAACCTCGTGTGCTAAATCAAGATATTTGATTTTTTTATCTTTCTCAGCTTTCACGAGATTCTCGTCATGAGGGACAGCGATATCAACAATCATTGCACGGCGCTCTCGTCGATCTATCACCACAATATCAGGTTTATTGGCTACAATAGTCCTGTCAGTGATGATAGATCGATCCCAGTATAATGTGGTATGACCATTTTCAAGAACTGGGTCGGGCACATACCTGTAGTATGGTACTTCGGATTCCACAAGATTGTACTGCAAGGCAAGTTGCTGGTGGATAATTCTAGCCACTAGATTGTGTCTGTGCAAGTACTCACCGTTAGCAAGACGAGAACAACCGGAAACTATATGTCGGATGGATTCACCGGGACGGTGGCATGCCCGACAGATGTCAACCGTGCCGTCCTTGACAATGTATTTCCGATAATTATTCGTCATGATAACTTCATCCATAATCGCACAGACAAAACCTTCGGTTTCCCCAAAGAGGTCACCGAAACGCAGCCAGGATACAGACGCCAAAAAGTCTACATCAGGCCCATGTAGGGCCCGGAAAAAGCGTCCGTGAAGCTCCTTGCCTTGCCATACTTCCTTACGATCGTTAGTATCTAGTACTGCAGGTTTGCGCCAGTTCTCTTTTGCCAAGGAGAGCGGAGTGAGGCCCTTGTCCACTGCGACCACATCTCGGTGCATCCCCACGTCAGTTTGTAGGAAATATTCCCTGAGACTGCAAATCTCGCGGTTGTGGAGGGTTTTAGCATTTAAGAATCCTCGACCCCCACACTTCCGCGGGATGTACAGTCTCATCACTGATGACCGTGGGTGATGCATCCTATATGCCGTCAGCAATGTACGGACCTTCCTATCCAGAGCATCAAGTTCCGTCTGAGTCCATTTGAGTATGCCGAAAGTATACATCAAAACCGGCATGACCCAACCGTTAAAGGCGCGCACCTTGTTTCCGCCTGATAAAAGACTATTTAACACTTATATATTAATATTATTATTATTATTACTTTGCCTTTAATTATAAGATTATTTGTTCCTGTATATTTAACGTAGTAACACTTCTTTGAGTTCAAATACATTTCTTTATTTTTGCACCATTCATCATCATCATCATCATCAGCCTATATTCGTCCACTACAGGACGTAAGCCTCTCCTAGTGAACGCCATTGAGCCCGATCCTTGGCTCTCGTCATCCAGTCTCTGCCAGCCGCATTTCGCAAGTTGTCAGTCCACCTGGCCGGCGGGCGCTCCACACTACGTTTGCCTAAACGCGTTCTCCACTCTTGAACTTCTACGAGAGATGTGACCAGCCCATTGCAGCTTCAGCTTGCTTAGTCTTTGAGCTATGTTGATTACCTTGGTTCTCTGGTGGATAACGTCGTTTTGGATTTTATCCTTCAGAGAGACTCCAAGCATAGCTCTCTTCATAGCTCGCTGAGTGACTTTAAACTTATGGACCAGTCTCACCGTGAGTGTCGACGTTTCTACTCCGTAAGTCGTAACCAGTAGGATACACGCGTTGAAGACTGTCGTCTTTAGGCACTACGGTATAGACGACGAGAAGAACTGATGAAGTTTACTTAATGCTGCCCATCCCAGCTGAATCCTACTATCGGCTTCACTCTCAAAATTGAGTTGGGCCTATAGTTTTTATGTTGAAATTGTTATCCCATTCATGTATAGTCACCATCTTTCCCACTTTCCATTTTATAGGGAATATGCCAGAAGTTAAGGTTTTGCTGTTTATAGCTGTAATAAATATTATCTTTATTAATTTATAAGCTTTTGAATGTTTTGAGTATGCTCTCACTGCTAATATTTAGAACTTCCCTCGACTGCCTTCCGTACCCAACATCACACCCTCTATGACAGTCATACTCCAGCTAGGCTTAAAGTTCTCATCAAGATGAATGAAATAAGCCCAAACACGATCTAACTGCTGTAAGCTGTCGAGGAGCCCTCTCGACTGTCTTCCGTCTCCATCATCAGATGATCTTCAGGTCTCTTTTTTGTTGAAGCATCATTAGAACTACGTATATGTGCCAAGTTTCAACAGAATCGGTTCACAAGGGAACATTCTGTAGGTGAGAAATCATTTAACCCCTATTTTTCTACCCTCAGGGGTGGATTTCGTTTTTCAATTTTAAATGGGACCAACTTTGGGGTATACTCTTTCCATTAAAAAAAGAATCAACAAAATCGGACTGCTCTGTAAAAAGTTATGCGTGGTCATACATGAAAAAAAAAAAATTAAAAAAAAAATATACGGGTCGACTTGAGAACCTCCTCCTTTTTTTTTCGTCGGTTAAAAATGGTATTCATGTTGTAAGGAATTTCTCAAAGTTATTAACGCCGAATTCTGTGTGAAAGAATTAAACAAATGTATTAAATTACAGAAACAACGAAAGAAGGATTTATTTTTTAATATAACAAGCTGACCCGACAGACGTTGTCCTGTCTTAACTATGAATGTCATAATTATGTAGTTTAGTTTTAGTTTTGACTATTGACTAAAACTAAAACTATCGACTCATTTATCAACCGATCCATCTGTGTGAAACGATATTTGCAGCGCGCATTCTATCAATCGCTGACAGTTATGTAAAATGAATATTGGCGTTAAGTTTTATTAAATTTTTTAACGTTCCGATCAAGTTCCTTATTTTTTTATTTCATAAGATACCTCTCCTGCCAATAACGAACACAACAAAATAAAAAAAATGTGAAATCGGTCCAGCAGTTCACGCGTGATGGCGTGACCAAGGGAAATAGGGATTCATTTTTATATATATAGATAGATAATATAGATAACTAGCTACCAACTCCTGCTTTGAAAGGTTTTTACGACTTGACAGAAGCTCAAAATTTCCTTATTATATTTAATTATAATATTCATGTATACACACAAACCATCTGGAATCTATATGTCGGAAATATGTTAAATCAATGTTTGACTTTGACTATTCGGGACGCCAGCGCCACCAGGTGGCGCTCGACAGAGTCTATAACATAACGCTTGACCAGAGTAAAAGCAGTTTGTTGTTGGCGGTTAAGCAGTGAACACGTTTAGAAACTGTCGCACGTTCCGTATAGTTATGTCGAGTACTTGCAGTGTGTGATTCGCTAGTGTGATTAATTTGTTCGTAAATTATAAGTTGATTTGAACTGCAAACGGTTTTTTTATTGCGCATTAACCAACACTACCCATAGTACGCCCACAGTAGTTAAAATATGGCTGATAATAACGAGAGACACGTACCTTCTCCGTCTTATATACATCTATTATACTAATAATATAGCTGAAGAATCTGTTTGTTAGTTTTAACGCGATAATCTTTGGAACTACCAGTCCAATTTGAACAATTATTTTTTCACTCCTCTTGCTCATAAAGTCCGTCATTGTAGCGTACCAGAGCGGGGATAAAATAGCATATTTTCCTCCAGAGGAAAAAGGTTTTCTTTTCAATTTTTGTCTGTTACCAACGAGCCTACAAAAACGAAAAAGTATTTTTTCATAAGTAGAATAATCATGAATAATGACTCGACTTATTATTGTTTCATAAAAAAGAAGATCATTTTGTTTTTGAAAATCGAACTACAAGCGGCGATCTCAACGGTCGAATGCGTGCATTGCGTTGCGGCTAAACAAGAAATTAAAAAAAGTAAACTACCTATTTAATATTATATTCGATTATTTTATTTTATCACAATCGTAGTAAGAAGTAGAGTGTAACACACGGCGCTAAAAACCCAGTAAACTCGGTTTCTATTTACTGTCTCGCTAAAGCTCGAGAGTATAACTACCTCGTATATAATGGGTCATTTTAGCCCCTTGTATAACAATCTACTATTGCATATGATAACCCAAGTCTTGGGTAAAGCTATAGGCTATTTAACATCACACTAGGACTCTTAGGAGCCGAGCACAAAAAAAAAATAGTAAGAAAGAGCGATAACCGAAAATGAAGTAATAAGTAAAAAGCGCGGGCAGGCGATGCGATGCGACGGGGTGAGACGAGGGAACAAGAAATTTCACGCGGGTGAAAACCACATCACAATCCGTTGCGTAGTTTCGAAAACAAAGTGGTCATTCGCTTCATTGTAAAGTCACTTTACGAAAACTGACTTTAATTTATAATAACTATAGATATAGATGTGAGTGTCTAACACCACTCGAGGGTAGGTACGAGGGCGGGTCAATAAGTCCGTGACTTTTTGAATTTCTGACCTCTTTACTGAAACAGCAACACTGCTCCTGTCAACAGGCATCTGTCAGTTGACTCCTGTCAAAATTTAAACTTGCTGCGTCAGTTAGTTTGTGTTTGACAGGTATTTTTATCAGAATACTCACTAATTTGAGGAGAAAATGGAAAAAAGTGAATTTCGTGTGCTTATTAAGCATTATTTCTTGCGAAAAAAAACCATTACCGAGACCAAGGCTAAGCTTGATAAGTACTATGGGGACTCTGCACCATCGATTTCAATGGTAAAAAAGTGGTTTACTGAATTTCGTTGTGGCCGTACAAGCACTGAAGATGCCGAACGTCCTGGACGCCCAGTTGAGGTCTCTACACCCGAAACAATCGAAAAAATTCACGATATGGTGTTGGCCGACCGAAGATTGAAAGTGCGAGAGATTGTGGAAGCCGTAGGGATCTCGCATGGCTCAGTGGTTTCAATTTTGAATGATCACTTGGGCATGAGAAAGCTTTCCGCAAGATGGGTGCCGCGTTTGCTCACAGTCGACCACAAACGCAATCGTGTAACAACTTCACAGGAAGGTTTGGCGTTGTTTAATCGCAATATGGAGGAGTTTTTGCGCCGTTTTGTAACCGTGGACGAAACATGGATCCATCACAACACACCAGAGACCAAACAACAGTCAAAACAGTGGGTTTCTAAGGGTGAATCGGCGCCGAAGAAGGCCAAGGTGGGTTTGTCAGCCAATAAAGTTATGGCGACTGTTTTTTGGGATGCACGCGGGATAATCCACATTGACTACCTTCAAAAGGGAAGAACAATCAATGGGGAATATTATGCCAACTTATTGGACCGATTCAATGACGATTTGAAAAAAAACCGACCTCATTTGGCCAAGAAAAAAGTTCTTTTCCACCAAGACAATGCAAGGGTGCACACATGTGCAGTTGCCATGGCAAAAATCCATGAATTGGGCTATGCATTGCTCCCTCATCCGCCCTATTCTCCAGATTTGGCTCCGAGCGACTACTTCTTGTTCCCAAACCTGAAGAAATGGCTTGGTGGAAAAAGATTTGACTCCAATGATGAAGTCATCTCGCAAACAAAGGCCTATTTTGAGGACCTCGACAAATCATTTTTTTTGGAAGGGATAAAAAAATTGGAGAAGCGTTGGACAAAGTGTATAGAGCTCAAGGGAGACTACGTTGAAAAATAAAATTATTTTTTTATCAAAAAATCTGTGTTTTATTCCAAAAGTCACGGACTTATTGACCCGCCCTCGTATGTTTTGATAATTTCCGTAAAACTTCAGTACCCTAATTGCGTGACACTCTATCACAATCTGAATCATTTTGAAGCCAATTTTTAATCCATTGCTTCATATGTTCGAAAAATTTGTCTGCTCAACACCGTAAATAACGCAATGAATGTTGTTGAACTGTCAAAATGAAAGCTATTCCTATCGTTAGTGTGTTACGCAATTACCCCGCAGGTCAAAAGGGAAATGACGTGTTTTCTGAACCTACTATTTTTATTTATTTCTTTTGAAGACTACGTCACCATTCCCTTCGAAACCTTGGTAAAGGCTGTTTTTTTGAATGTAGAATTATAAAGTCAAAGTCAAAGTCAAAGTCAAATCGTTTATTTCAAATAGGCACATAAAAAGGCACTTTTGAAGGTCAAAATTTACAAAAAATAGAATTGATTCTAGTTGCCCCTTCCAAAAGGTAGTTTCGTATGGAGAAGAATGGGCAAGAAACTCCACCGTTACTCTTTTAAAAATGTTTTACAATATTATGTATACATAATAATTATATGTGAAGACGATGCACCTAGAATAAAATTACTATACCACAATAGGTAAAAATAATATAACGCATGACAGGTAAATTAATTATGAGATAGATACATGGTGCTCACATATTTACAAATATTGAGAAGTAGATGATTTTAGAAGAAAAAAAAAACAAGTAGTAATTTAGTGTGTGAGTTAAAGTAGTTACATAATGTAAAAAACAATGTCATAAAAATTATAAATTATACAATTAAATTAGCAACCAGTTTGATTTTGTCTAGACTCTAGATTGTCCTATGGAGCAAGACCAGCATGTTTCCAAGCATTCTTATCTAGGATATAATCCTCTAATTTGTAATATGCATGTTTACAAAGTGTACTTTTAATATGAGTTTTAAATTTTCTTTCATTTAATTGCAATATATCACAAGGTATTTTGTTGTAACATTTAACACAGTACCCCATAAAAGATGTATGTACTTTAGATAATCTAAAAAATGGTTGATCTATTTTATCTTTATTTCTAGTATTAAAATTATGTCTATCACTTATTTTATTAAAAAGATGTAGATTTTTTCTTACATACATAATATTTTCATAAATGAATTGACAAGGCACCGTCATAATATTAATCTTTATAAATAGTTCCCTAAGAGATTCGCAACGACGTAGATTGTAAATGGCCCTGACAGCTCTATATTATATAGGGAATAAAAAAATACAGTTCGTGACTTGAATATATACGTCGGGGGCACCCTGGGCATTAAGCCCGGTACCAACGTGCTGACTGCTTAAAAATTTTAACATGACAAAACCTTATAAATTTTATTTCATACGGTTACCGGGCTCGTGGCTAAATAATAACAGCCGCAGGGGTCGACCTCAAGGTTAAGTAACGGATCCCGAGGTCGATCCTTTGATGGGTGACCATTCATTATACACCGAGACCCGAGAAAGCACGTTAAGCCGTAGGTCCCGACTGTCATTTGTAGATCTTTGACAATCGTTACGGGTAGTCAGAAGCCCGAAATTCTGACAACCAGTGTTACCAAGGGGTATCGTGTTACCCGGTAACTGGGTTGTGGAGGTCAGATAGGCAGTCGCTTCATGTAGAATACTGGTATTCAGCTGCATCCTATTTGACTGGAATTCCTCAATACATATGGTTGGAGAAGGACACAGATGATGACGATTATTCAGAAAATAAATATTCCATGTAAATTACGGTACAAAAATAACGTAATATTCGTTTTGTTTCATATCTGCAACCATTGAGCAATAAACGCATATTTTGATTCATAACTGAATCCGCTTCAAAATGTTAAGACTTGAAGACCCTATCCATTCGGTTTTGATTCACCGTGTTGTGTTTGTGCGGTTGTTTTCGTGGTCCGTTCGATTTCGGTTTTCCATCAGAGATGGTGGCAATGCGATTAATCATCTTCTTCTTCTTCTTCGTGTCGCTGGCACGACATTTCTCAGCTGTTGTTGGTCCAAAACTTTGCCACGTCCATGGCATCGTCTGTGGCAGCGCAGAGGTCACTTTGACTGCAAGTTTTGGGACACAGAGGGCAAGATAGAAGGTGAAGCATAATTTGTGACATAGCCCCACATCCACACCCAGCTGCCGTTCCGTCGAGTTAGCCCTACTTTACCAGGTTGGAGTTACATCTTCTCACTTGCGATTAATCATAAAAGTGATAGATGGATGTAGAATGTTACTAACTTAACATTACATTTATTTTGGAAACTTTGAATCGAAATTAGTAGGGAGTTTATCTACCTAGTCCCTAATTATTTCCAAACTTTGAACAACGACAAACATTGATTGCAAGGAAAGCTGGCAACAACAAAACGTTTTTTGTTAAGTTCAGGTAAAACAGGAGCAAGTTAAGAAATACTCCCTTAAATGTCTAATTAAGATTTCACTCGAGTTATGTGAATTTAGTTCCGACAATTCCTGAAATATATTTTTGCTATTACCGGAACCGGAAACCGGAAAAATGACCAGGCTGACGAATGTAAAAGCTTCCTAAAACCTCAAACGACACCAATAAATGGCATGAAGCCCACTACGTGACGAGTATGCAAGCGTTCGCATTCAAAAACTGCACATGCTCGGAATTTATGATTAGTACGTATTTGAGCGAGATATTTATCTACTATTTTCTGGTCGTGACTTCATTCGGATGGAAGTCGTAAGACATCACAATATACTAAATCGACCCACCACGTCACATCGCGTCATCCGCTCGCGCTATTATTTCGTTTTCGCTAAGTGTTCTTTCTGACTTTATTTCTTTTTGCTCGAATATTAAGGATTGTAGCGTGTTGTTAAATAGCCTATTTTAACCTTCGTCAAGAATTGGGCTATGAAATGCAAAAATAATGTTTTCAAATCCGAGTGGCAGTTCCAGATACTAGCGCGTTCAAACAAAAAAACAAAGTATTCAGTTTTTTTTTTTTGTTATTGTAATTTAGTATATGTTTTTGCAAACAATGGGGTTTATATTTTATCAGAAATGCGCGTTTTTATAATGAGTAACTATTGTGACGTTCCAAAAATAGTTTTACGGGGAAAGGTTTTAAATTGAATGCAGCGGAAAATTCAGATTCCTTTATGCAGGGGATTTTGCTTATTGTTCCCAGTTTATGTAATGTCATTTTTCCGTGAAGATAATCTTCTATGCCAGTACCAACACATCACGTAAATCGTAGTAATATCTCCTTCTTCTTCTTCTTTAGGGTTATGGTTTCCGCACTTAGTAAAACAGACAGCAAGTTCGAGTCTCTACAAGCATCGCTATCCGAAATTATAGGACAAAATGCTGCTATCCAAAATACCATTGACTTCATCTCCAAAAAATACGATATAATGGTATTAAAAACGGAAAAACTCGAAGCTGAACGAAAAGAAGACCGTTCCTATATAAACCAGCTTGAGGATAGAGTGGACAATCTAGAGAGGATGTGCAATCAATCTAAAATTGAAATTAGAAATATCCCAAAAGTACAAGGCGAAACCAAAGACGACCTCTGCAAAATTGTAAACGAAACGGCCACTGTTCTTGAAATCCCTCTGCAAAAACATGAAATTAAGGACGTTTTCCGAGTAAACAAAAAGGAGGGTGCATCATCGATAATAGTTGATTTCGCTAGATTAAAGACAAAGGATGACATAGTAAAAAGTGTCCGGCAATTTAATAAGAAAAACAGGGAAAACAAACTGAACACAACCCATATTAAAATATCTGGTCCAGCAAAACCTATATACATAGCCGAAAGTCTAACACTAAAAGCTCAGCACTTATTTTACCTAGCTAGAAATTTTGCCAAGGATAACTCTTACAAGTTTTGCTGGACTTCATACGGAAAAGTTTATCTAAAAAAAGATGAAGGTGGAAAACAAATATTGATTAAAAATGAAGCTGACGTCAACAACCTGCGCAAATGACTAACCGTTTATATCTGTTGTATTATAGATATTATAATTTTATTATGTGTTTGGTTCACCTGTTTCCCGCAGGTTGTGAGCTATTTTGAAATTATACATTTACACAATCTCCTCACGTCACATCACACTCATATACATACATCACCCACACACATCAATATATACCAAATATGCTTTTTAAGATCTACGTTTAAAAGACTCCGTTCATACAATTTAATGATCCTGACATACATATTCACTCGCTCATGTTGTCGATTTTGCGCGTTTATAACATTTATTTGTGATATAGTTTCCCATATCTATTCAAATGGCTAATAATATAATATGTACTGATGTAGACACTGTCTCTGTGGCTGATAGTTACTGCTGCGACATAGAAACGTGTAACGTAATGATAGAGAGCTCTGTGACCTCTCTAAAAGTTATTTGCCAAAACATACGCAGTATATATAAAAATTTTGATAGTTTCCAATCACAATTATATAGATTATCTTTTGAAATTGACATCATTATACTGACTGAATGCTGGATAAAAGATGATAAGCCTCTCCCCATTCTGGAAAATTATGAACTTCATTTCTCTAAAAAACGCTTAAACCAAAATGGTGGTATTTATTTATTTATTTATTTATTTATTAGGGACAAAAAACAGTTACATGTTAAAAAATACAGAAAATTACTTAAGCTAGGAATTGACAAACATGCAACCCACACCATTGTCCACGAATTAACTAAAAATTAAAAGAAGTGATAAAAGAAGTGATAATATAAAGCGATAAACAAAACAAAACAAAAGAATCATTGTCATATTAGCGCTGAGATTGCCTCATGTTACACAATTTACTCTGCGGACAAAATATCCAGTGCCATTTTCTTAAATACCTGCTTAGATAGATAAAATATATCAAGGTCCATGAAACGCGCGTTGTATGCATCAACAAGACGGCGAAGAGGTGCTCGTTCCCCAGCATTAGTACGACATATATCCGTGTGGAACAGTTGAGGCACGCGCACCCCCCTTAAAATAACACTGCGGGGCACCTTGTAACACAACTTACTTGTAAGTTCGATACAGTCAAATTTGTTATTACATATACCGTGCAGGGTTATGACATCAAGTAATAACCGCCTAGACCCCAGATCTGGAACCCCATACCGTTTCAATAGCTGCACATATGGAATTTTTGAATGGAAACACTTATAATTCATCGATCGCAGGAACTTCTTCTGTACCATTTCAATTCTAGAGCCGTATTTGTCATAGAAGGGGTTCCAGATCGGAACGGCGTACTCTAGCTGTGATCTTACCAGAGTCTTATAGAGCAGTAGGAACGTAGAGGGTCGCACAAAGTCACGTGAAGATCTCATGACGAAACCATACATCTGGTACGCCTTATTTATTATATTGTCGACGTGCTGGTCGAAGTGCAAACTGGCATCCAGTGTAACACCCAAGTCACGAACGGAATCAACTTTATCCAAGCCAGCATTATTAATGGAATAATTAAAATTAATTTTATTTTTCTTCTTAGTAAATGAGATGGCATGACATTTGGGTAGACTGAGAAAGAGTTTATTTTTGTTACAGTATGTATATAATCTAACAAGGTCCTCCTGAAGAAGCAAGCAATCCTGTATATCTTTGCAAGATCTATATATTTTTATGTCATCAGCGTACATTATGAAATTTGAGTTGATGAAACAACTTTCAATATCGTTGATAAATATAATAAAGAGCAGCGGGCCTAAAATAGATCCCTGCGGAACGCCAGAGGTGACAACTATAGGGTCAGATTCATAACCATTAACCGCCACTATTTGTACCCTATTAAAAACATATGAGACAAACCATCTAAGTAGGTTACCACGTATTCCATTATATGCAATCTTCTCCAGAAGCAGTACATGATCCACCCTGTCAAAAGCCTTCTGAAAGTCTGTGTAGACAGCGTCTACTTGAACACGTTGATCCATTTTTTCAAAGAGATTGTTGACATATGTTAACAGATTTGTCATGGTAGAGCGATGTTTAACGAATCCGTGTTGTTCGGGTATGATAAGCCGATGAACATGAGGATAAACAGCACCGTGGACAAGACGCTCAAAGACCTTGGACAAGATGGAGATGATTGAAATAGGGCGGTAATTCTCAACATTATTTTTGTCACCTGTCTTGTAAACAGGAGTGATAAATGCCCGTTTCCAATTGGCAGGAAAAACTCCCTCACGCAAACATTTATTAAATATTATACACAAGGCAGTGCACAAGTTATCACATGTCTTCAAGAAAAACATCGGTGGTAGACCATCGGGGCCCGCTCCTTTGGACGAATCCAATGACTTTAGTGCCGAGCAGATAACTGTAGGGGATAGGTATATATCAGATAGACAGGATGTGTTATCTGCATGGCAGTTAGATGCTTCCCAGTTATTAGGGTCGAGGGTTGAGGGTTCGTATACAGAAGAGAAGAAAGATGAGAATAAATTGCAGATTTCCGCGGCATCACCAGAGGAAACATTTTTAAAATACATACAGGCTGGATAATTGGCTTTTCTATTTCGCGATGAGACGTAAGACCAGAAATGTTTAATATTCTTCGGAATGCTATCCTCCACGGATTCCATGTACTTTCTGTAACACTTATTATACTCACCGTGGAAAAGTTTGCGATAGGCAGAGAAACTTAGGTAATCAGAAAGATTATTGTATTTCTTCCATTTTATCCAAGCATAAGGTATTGTAATATATATAAAAAAACATATTAAATGCACAGTTGACGAACCTGAGTCAATAGCCGCAGAATTTCTCGTAATAAACATTGTTCCAGACATTAACATACTTGCTGTTTATAGGTCCCCCTCAATATACTGCACAAATAACTTCTTAGCCTCACTAGATAATATCATACGACCATTAAAAACAAAAAATATTGTTATCGCTGGTGACGTTAACATTGATATAAAAACAAACAATACAGACAGAAATAGTGCGTCTTATTTAAATATGACTGCGGAACTAGGACTGTTACCAGCACATATCTATCCAACTAGGCTACAAAACTGTTTGGATCATGTCATGTTAAATACATGTCTTCCTGCTTCAGTTTTTGTATTACATTCTACAGTAACTGACCACGACTCTGTGTTACTCTGTTTACACTGCTCTATTCAGCAAAATAACACTAAGAACTTCTACACTAGCATAGACTACAAGGCTGCCATTACGCACCTAGAAACAGTTGATTTCTCATTTATTAATAATGACACGGATGCGAATGAAGCTGCTACGCTCTTTGTTGAGACAATCTCTGAAGCGGTGAAACAGCATTCAAAAGTACTCACTAGACCTTGTCGAAAAAGACTTCTTAAGCCTTGGCTTACCCCTGGCATGTTGCGCTGTGTCCGCCACAGAGACAAACTACACAGAATTTTTTCTAAACAACCACAAAATCAAATTCTGGAAACGACATACAAGAGATACCGTAATTTCTGCAACTCTTTACTCAAAAAAACTTTTTTACAAAAAAAACAACCGACTTCCAAAAAAAACACTAAAAGACGTGAAAAATAACTTTAATTTCGGAAGTCGGTGTCTTTGGTGTTATATTTTCGATTTTGGCCACCGACTTCCGAAATTAAAGTTATTTTTCACGTCTTTTAGTGTTTTTTTTGGAAGTCGGTTGTTTTTTTTGTAAAAAAGTTTTTATTTTTCACTTTTCAGTTGCGGTACCTACCCCACGCAAATTCGTATACCACTTCTTGGTGTGTAAATAACAATGACAGGAAATTATTAACACATCATCCATATAAACTACGTGGAAAAATATGCAGTATTAAGGATAACTCAAAAACTACTGGTCAGACCCTGATCAAATTTAAATGGGACCACATGTAAAGCACCACCTATCAAATAAAAAAAGAATCATCCAAATCGGTTCACCCAGAAAAAAGTTATGAGCTAACACACATAAAAAAAAAAAAAAAAAAAAAAAAAAAAAAAAAAACACAGACGAATTGAGAACCTCCTCCTTTTTGTGAAGTCGGTTAAAAATTAAAACGATGCCACGAAAAGTCTTTACTACAAAACGCTAAAAGCAACAAAGACAAATGGAATGCTATCAAATCTATAACTGATACAAAAAATCAAAATTCATGTGCTGATAATCTGATACCCATAACTGAAAGTGGATTACAGGTAGTAGATGAGGTAAATCACTACTTTGCAAACATAGGTCAACAGCTTGAAAATGACATTATAATGCAAACTACGACACCATATAATTTTAGTGTGCCCTCCACTCTCAACTCTATCGTTCTACTCCCCCCTGATGAGGCCGAAGTCGAATCACTAATAATGAACTTAAAGAATGATTGTGCCGTTGGATGGGACTCTATTCCAGCTAAGTTCCTCAAATTAGCTAAGCATGCTTTAATCCCCCAATTAACGAAGCTTATCGAAATATGTTTCAAACACGGTGTATTCCCTAAAGTTTTTAAAAAGTCCATTATTACTCCTGTCCACAAGAGTGGGGCGAAAGACAATGTTCGAAACTATCGGCCCATTTCTGTATTAACAAGTATGTCGAAAATTCTGGAAAAGGCGCTCAACAGTAGACTCATCAATTTCCTAGAACGCAACAAAATACTATCAGACGCCCAATATGGCTTTAGATCAGGAAAGAGCACTGACGACTCGATTAGCCAACTGATAGACCATGTCACGCGTAAACTTGATTCGAAACAAAAATGTGTAGGAGTTTTCCTCGACTTAGCCAAGGCTTTCGATACCGTTTCAATTCCCGCTCTTGTGGATAAATTGGATAGGGTTGGTATTCGTGGAAATGCCTTAAATATATTCAAAGACTTTCTCTATGACCGCACACAGAAAGTTAAAATAAAAGACTACACTAGCTCTGATGCCAGGGTAACCTACGGCGTCCCACAAGGCAGTATACTCGGGCCCAGTCTTTTCCTCGTTTATATAAATGACTTGTGCGAGTTATATGTTGAGAATGGTAAAGTCTTCACCTATGCTGATGACACAGCATTGATATTTCATGGGGACACTTGGGACGAGGTTCGACAGCTCGCCGAATCAGGCTTACACAAAGTCGGACACTGGCTTAGAGCTAACATTTTAACTCTAAACATCTCAAAAACGACATATGTACAATTCCACTTTTCTAAAATCCAACCACCAGACACAAACATTAAGTTACATACATGCAACTTACCTCACATAAACAGAGACTGTTCATGTCTGTCTTTACACAGAGTTACACAGGTCAAACATCTAGGCGTACTGGTGGATGAAAAACTTAGCTGGAGGCAACATATTGATCTCACTTCTACTCGAATCCGGAAACTAATTTGGGCTTTCAAAAAGCTGAGACATGTGGCAGACTTTGAACTATTACGCAGGGTATACTATGCACTGGCGGTATCAGTCATGAGCTACTGTATCGTGGTTTGGGGTGGTGCATGTAAGACCTTCATGATACACCTAGAAAGAGCTCAAAGGTCCTTGCTAAAAGTTATGACATTTAAACCCTACTTCTTTCCTACTGCGACATTATATGAGTGGTGCAAAGTACTCACTGTGAGGCAAACTTATATTCTGCAGGTTGTTGTCAAACAACACACTAACACACCATATAGTGACAAACACAAAAATAAGCGAACCATACCTGACGTCTGTTTGCCTGTGCGATGCCACACAGCGTCTGCTAGACGACAGCGTGCCCACCAGGCCACCTACTTATATAATAAGTTAAATACGATGCTAAATAGATTGTTAGTGGATTTACCACTAACAATCCATGAAACAAGACAAACATTGAAAACTTGGTTGCTTTCACATGATTATGAAAAAACCGAACATCTATTGCAGCGGATGTAAAGCATTTATGGTATATCCACACTCTAAATCACTTACACAGCCATAACCTCTCACACATACACACCCTCTTACACAAGCAAACTCTCACCCTAGACACCCCTTCACACTACTCTCACACGCACACTCTCACCCTTACACAACCCCACCACTCACACTCACAGTTATAGCCTCATTTTCATTGTTTTTCGAATTCATACTCTGATACAGCATAATTTTTACTCTATTTTTATTTTTATTTTGTCAAATGTAATTTTAATTATTATTGTTGTTTTTTGTTTTGTTTTTGTTTTTATCAAATTTATTTCAATCATAATTTAATTTGAACATGTAAATAATTATCAATTTTAATGTTAATCATTCATAACTTAAATTAATGTGTCAATTTGTTATTAATGTTGCAAAAGTCTGGCTGTTCCTATTAATTAATTAATGTATACTGTATTTTAAATTTTATTTAAATGTCAAATGTAATTTTAAACTATTTTTATTTTATATTAAATTATTTCAATCATAATATAATTTGAATATGTAAATAACTGTCAATTATAATATTAATCATTCAAAACTTAAATTCATGTGTCAATTTATTTATTAATGTTGTAAAAGTCTAACTGTTTCTATTAATTATAGCATACAATAAGAATTATGTATTAAATTAAGGAAGAAGTAACTGACTCCTGAAATACAGGTATTATATACTTAGCTCTGGAGTCAGGGCTTCAAAATAATTGTAATTTTGTTATTCAAATAAATTATTATTATTATTATTATTATTATTACTTAGTCCTGCATGTGGACCATTGTGCGTGGGCCACGGCGGCCATCGGTGGTTATTCCAACCAGCCCAACTCCCTCCAGAAGTTAATGATGTCTCCTGATCTGCTGAGAGCAATAGTGTAAGATCTGGGTGCTGGGTGGTTTGTGACCTAATTTGGGTGACACCTGTGCATTCAAAGAGCAATATGCGCAACGGTTTCCTCAGCCTCCATGCAGGCCCTGCATAGATGGGCACGCCACAATTGCGGCGGTAAGTCCCCTCTTTGAGGAGTGGCTTGAGAGGCGCCACGGCGTCCTCACCTTCCGCCTGACGCAGGTCCTCACCGGACATGGCTGTTTCGGGAGGTTCCTGTTTCGGATAAGGCGGGAGGAAACGCCCGGGTGTTGGCATTGTGTGGATCGACCGGAGGACACGGTGGAGCATACGGTGGAGGTCTGCCCAGCTTGGGTGGAGCACCGCCGTGTCCTCGTGGCGGCGATCGGCGGCGGCGATCTCTCGCGTCCGGCCCTGGTACAGGCCATGGTACGGAGCGAGAGGGAATGGGAAGCCGTCACCTCCTTCTGTGAAGCAGTAATGCTCGCGAAGGAGGAGGCGGAGCGCGTGAGGGTGCGGCAATCGTTGCGCCCTCACGCCCCTAGTCGCCGCAGGAGGAGACACCCTGGGCGTCGGGAGTCAATTGCCGACTCCCGGCCACCGTAGGCGCGGGCTTGCGGACGGCGAGCAATGGGCAGCTCGCCGTCCGGTAAGGACCAGGCCCGGGTCGACGGCGCCTCGTGTTCCACGCGCGCCTCAAAGAGATGTCAGCATCATTGAAGGGGTCCGATAGGGCCGATGCCTGCCGGGGTCGCGGATTGTTCGAAAGAGTTACCGTGGCCCTGGCGCACAGGCAACTGAAGGAACACGGGTGGGTTTTAGTCAGTAAGAGTCTGACACGCCCTTCCGCTCCGCCCAGAGCGGGAGAGGTCATTTGATGATTTCCCACCCAAAAAAAAAAAAAAAAGGCCCTGCATAGAGGACTGTCCATTATGCCTATTGTGTGGAAGTGTTTGTTTAGCGAGCAGTGACCCGTGATAGTCCCCATCACCAGGCGCAGGCCGTTCCTGTCCAGACGTAATAAACGTTTGGTTAGCTTGCCATCTAAGGATGGCTTCCCTGGACTGCCTACAGCCCGGTGTCGAGGTCCACCATCTCGGGTGTTTGTGGGTGTACTCTTGTAACCATCTGCGTAGCTGGTTGAAGGGAATGGGGACGATGGGTTCGGGTCCGCAGACTGACGCGCTGGATGCTCTTCTATCCAGTTCGTCAGCTGCGTCGTTACCCAGTGATTCACTGTGTCCTTTTATCCACTGTAGTGTCACTGTGTTGCGGTTAAATACCGCTACAAGTTCTAGAGCGTTGTGACATTCTAGTGTTATACTCGAGGTAATATACTTCCTCCCCAAGGATTGGAGGACTGATGCGCTGTCGGAGAGTATACGTATATGGGTGTCTGTAACTCCCCTGGCCTCAATGGCGTACACCGCTTGTATGATACCCACACTTTCCGCCTGGTAGACGGTATTGAACATTCCCAGCGGGTTGGATATATTTATGTTAAGGTTGCGCGAGAAAACTCCGACTCCGGTTCCGGAGTCAGTCTTTGATCCGTCGGTGTATACTCTCAACTCTTTCGGGCCTGAGTGGTCACACCGTTCTTCTGTGGGTATTATGTTGTAATTCATTTGAAAGTAGTGCAGTTTCGGGACTTTGTCGCGGGGTGCTGCCATCATTGGTTGTCGTTTGACTGCATCTTCCTTAATGCGTATGTGCTTGACTCTAGAGTCTTTGCTTAGAGTCCCTAATATATGGAGCCTGAAAGCAGCCAAGGCGGCCTCCTCTCGCACGATGAGGATCGTAGTAATATAGTCTAGTAATCACGGAGAAATCGGTGTTCAAACATGAAAAAAAAACTCGCCGAATGCATAACCTCCTTTTTTGAAGTCGGTTAAAAACTTCGATTGCCGTTCCATCTGCCTAACACGATGTTAAATTCAGATTTGATCGAATTAACCACTACGAGTATTTAGAAAATAATCTGTAAATTGCTCTGACCAGTCCGCCTGGCCAATGTGGCGATTATGGTAGTGGCGGGTCCAATCATTTTATTTTAATAAATTGTACGTTTAAAGGTACCTTTTATGTGCCTATTTGAAATAAATGATTTAACTTTGACTTACGCAATGGACGTACAGTCACAAGCATGATTATCTTACTCTTACGTTAGATTCGAAAGCGATACACTCTTAAGTATTGATAGATATTTTATGTTGTTACGAACGTAGTATTATCAAAACCATATTATGAAATAGGTCTTTTCTCAAGGTTCCGATTTATGTTTTACGAGAAAAACACTTTTGAATTTTTCGTAACTATAAGGTATTTATGCTCGTGAATGTGGGTATGTACACAGGCTAATGCATTTTGAACGAAAATCAAGAAGAGACCTCATAAGAAACAAGTTCTATAATTAGCACTATATTTCTACTGAAGGATAAAACGAGATATTTCTTAGGAAATAAAACTCAAGTTAGTTTCCTTTTCATTTTATTTCTTCATTTTATTAACATCTTTCTCGTTTGAACACGTGCCAATCTGCAAAAGGAAAACATTGTTTAATTGAAGTTATAAGTTAAAGGTTTATACAGCATTTGTCCTTCGAGCCGGATATAAATTTAATTGTATGGGACTGGTATGGGATACTACATTTATGTCGACTGAAGTAGACGGCAGTAATTTACTGTACACTTCAGTTGACATAATTATCAGAAATATGTGGATATATTTAAGGGTGTGGTATAGACCACTAACCCAAACAACTTTTTCCATGGTACCAACTTCGTATTCACGAAAAAATATTCAGCCGTCCCTTATATTTGGGTCAAGTAGGTATTGAAGCAGTGGAAAACAGTGATAAGCTAGTAGGTAATAATGATGATGAGTTGTGATAGGAGTCCTGATAGATAATTATGTATCACATTTTTGTCTCAGACAGCAATATCGAAACCAACACGTATTTTCTTCTGGTGAATTAATTGAATCGTATTCTATTGGAAATAGAAAAGCTGTTGAACATGTTACAATATCCAATTTAACGAAGTGGTACCTAGAGCACAAGGTTTTCATTCAAAAGGGGACAAAATTTAACAAACAAAAAGAAAAATAAAAACTAGGTGATATCGTAAACAAACAAAGTGGTCACCAAGATTTAAATGCTCTGTGTTCAAGTAGGTTGCTGGTTCTGCTAGTTTTAGTGTAATTGTTTTATTTCTTACTTTTTTTGTTTATTTTTCGTTTTCGTATGCTGCACTGGTTTTGACGTCATCACGTCAACGCCGGCTATCGCTGAAAACCAGCGCTGGAGCTCTGTCTCGCATAGGGTCGTAGCATTATGCTGAGCGATTGCCGTTTTGCGTGGATGTGACGCAAATTTTCCCCCAACTCGTTTTTTTTTGTATTTGTGTGGTTTTTCTCTGCGTCATGTTTACCGCAAATAAACGTATTTTCTATCTTTTTCTTTCTGAACATGGTCAACTCATGAATGCTTGCTACTGGTGGTGGGATCCCTTCTTTTCGCATATTTTTTTTATACTAATATATTTTGGAAATAACCATTTTCGCATAACTTTTACTAGCATAATGATACTGTGGCATAATAATACTTCGGCATAATGCAATGGTTAGGTTATGTCAATTTATCGCAATATACATTATGGCAAAACATTTATGCGTAATGATCATTATGCTGAATTTCGTTATGCCAATGAATATTATATCTTAAAGTTTTATGCAAATGGATAGGGAACCCTCCGTGGTCACTCTTTTACGGCCTGCAAATGTAAGTAGCTGAACTCTGGTTCTTTCAAATGTCCGACTGTGTTAAATGATAAGATAATTGACACAATACAGGATGGCAGGGGCGTTGACGTGCAAACTGTAACCATGAATTCAGTAGGTACATGATTTCAGATAGGGTAGAAATTTTTCGTCGGTTAGGGGCATGCGCCAAGGTAGCCTACGTTTTTTGCAATTTGGAGGTCAGTATCAGGTTGTACTCGCATGATGATCTAAATAGGATTCGCGACCGTATCAAATATGGCTTTACAGAATTATAATAATTAGAATCAGCAATACAACTCCTTAAGTGAGAATTGCCCTCAAATGTCATGATTTCATGAAATAGTCATGAAATGTTTTGCTGATTATAATTCTATAAAGCCATATTTGTTACGGTCGCGAATCATATTTTAATCAAAATACAACCTGACAGTGAACTGCAAATTGTAAAAAGACGTAACAAAATTTGAATTTCTCGGGCTATTCTGAAGGTTCCACCTTAATATAAAAGAAATGTGCTGTTTCATCGAAAACCGGAATACCTACGCAGTCAAATGTATGAAAGAAGTTTTTTTTTTTTAATAACCGATGAAATGTTTCATGGCAGTGGGCTTCAGAATCATGAACTATAACCATGGTAACAGTTTTCGTGTTGTTGTGCCCGCCACCCTGTTCAAGTGTGAATAAACAGCAAAGAGAGACAAATGTAGATAAACCTCTTTCGATTCGTCGCAAGAGAAGCTTAAAAAAGCATAGTCCTATTTTGTTCTATGTAATATTCTTTGGCGTTTAGCCAGCCAGAAAGGTAGGCTGAAACACAGCCATCCTATGCTATAAAATTATAACTGTTAGGTACTTAATCCTAACATTTTTCTGGCTCTTTGCCAGCGCAGCTTTCATTTTAGTTGCAAATCGAGTATTTTTTAGATTTATTTAGTATTTTGTATTTTAAATGGAATAAACGGCATAGCTAGCCTTGGGGATTGTAAACGCTTAAGAGGGCGCACACGGGTCCACTAGCGCCACTCTTTTGAAATAATATTGTATCATGACTGAGAAGGAATTTTGAATAACGGCTCAATAAGCACCCTTGGTAAGTCTAGAATTTTCTAATACCTTTTATAAACTTTCATATTGCAACAACATTCGATCGAAAGAAAAGCGTTCACATTCCTCTAGATCGTTTTTTGTTGCTTCGTGTCACAATATGAAAGTTTATAAAAGGTATAAGAAAATTCTAAACACACTTACCGAGGGTGCTAATAAAGCCGTTATTCAAAATTCCTTCTCAGTCATGAGATAATATTTTTTAAAGGAGTAGCACTAGTGGACCGGTGTACGCCCTCATAAGGTGAAAGCGTCAGGGTAGCCCGCGAAAGTAAAATTTTCTTATGTTTTTTGCAAATTAGCAGGACAGTGTCAGGTTCTATACGCGTTATGATTCGCAGCCATATCCAATATTTATTTATTTATTCATAAAATTATTATCATAAAAATCATAAATACAACTCTCTAAGTTCATATTACCATAATTAATGACTATTTTATGCCAATTCTAACTTATGTTGTTGTATTGCTGATTCTAACGATTATAATTGTGTAAAGCCATATTTTTACGGTCGTGAATCATATTTTAATCAACCTCAACCTGACACTGACATGCAAATTGCAAAAAAACGTAACTGAATTTGAATTTTGCGGGCTACCTTAGCGCATTCCCCTTAAGGCTGATTTTTTAATGCCTAGTCAATTAAATTAATATTTTATCTTACGAATAAATATGACAGTTTGATATGTTTTCAGTAAAAAAATCTGTCGAAACCACTGTATTATTCCTGAGATGAAACTTATTTGGCTATTCAAAAATTAGTACTTTTATTTCAAAAGTGGCCCTTTTTTCCGTGAAATTAGATAGGTTCCATTTTATTCCCACTCCCTGGCTGTTTTAAAGTCGAATCCAGGCACCAGTCGTTGGAAAAGCTTAGCCGGCTCGCAAACGTCTTACTAAAGTTTTGGTCAACAGTTTGAAGTAGAAAAATTGCTCGTGTGAATAAACCATTCATGGTTGGGAAGTATTTAACTGATCCTCTAAAATCTTATTGAATGAAGAACATTTTTATAAATTAATAAACCTCTAAAAACTTTTTGTGCTTCGATATTATAATGTTCCCGTTTTTTAATACGTATGTTTCTTTTTTTAAATGTCTGTCCTTTTCCAGCAGTTGGTCATAGTAACTAACTAGGATACCCTTTTTTTTATTTATCCCTTTTGTACAATCTTCATGGATGTCCCCCGCCCTGGAGGGGCGGGCGGATGGGGTCTGTCAGACTCTTACTGACTAAAACCCACCCCGGTGTTCCGTCTCAAACCTACGCCGGAGCTCGCGGGAACGTACGATTCTTCCGCAACCTCAGACTGTTTGCTGGCCCGCCTCTGCAGACCCCGTCTCGTTGAGCAGGGGGAGTGAGGTGTTTGACTCCCACCGTGACGTCTAAAAGGAACGTGCCTCGGGTCCTGATATATGGGGGGTGACGGACGTTATGGGGGGCGTCGGACGTAAGCTAGGATACCCTGACCAAACTAGTTAGGTTAGTTTAGAACTGTGATCAACAACGCGCAAGTCGAATTGGTCGCAGTAACTAAAAAAGGGTACCCGACCAAATCCGATACATCAAAGTTGATCCCACTTATTTGGTTATTTAGTATTTTTAGGACCCAAATATAGAAATTATTAGAGGATCACAATACTACTAATATTAAACATGTCAAAGTTTGTGAGGATGGATGTGTAGTGGCATCTACAATGCCATATGCGAGCTACGCGTCACACTGACGTCACGCAAAATCTTGCATCGCGCAAGCAGAGTTAACCGCGCAACTAGCATATATACAACGTCCCGACATCAACCGTCGGACAGTTGCCTACCAGACACGACACCCGTCTAGTCGGAGGATCCTCCGTTTTCTATGAAGGTATGAGTGAGCTTTACACCCTGTTCCTCATACTTCTACAGATGCATGAATGGATGTTTGTTTTCACGCAAAAACGACTGAACGGAATTGGATGGAATTTGGAACACAGATAGTTTATACTTTTTATCCCGATAGTACGTTCCCGTGGGATAAATTTACGACCTCCACGCGGGCGAAGCCGCGGGCAAAAGCTAGTTTATTATATATTATTAGAGTTTTCATTAATATTTTTAGAATAGCAAAATGAATTGATGAAATAATTGAGGTTCGATTAAATAAATGCCTTCAGGCTTTGTAAGGGTTAATAAGGAAAACGGTACTGTATCCCTATTTACACACACAGAACCCTTTCATCTTCTCAGTCAATTTATATACAATCATTAATATTACCGTAGAAATTCTCTCGAACAAACTTTTCAATTAGAATTATACCAACGTGAACATTGGGAACACCCAATGTTCACGTTGGTATAATTCTAAATTAATTCTTCTCTTAATTATTTATCCTACAATTTCCATAAAATTAATGGTGTTACAAAATTCATTTTACAAACTTTAAGTGGTGCCCCAGACCATCAAACCGAATAACTTCTACTATAGGAACAACTTTGAAATCGGGAAAAATTACAGCTGTCCTATATAGTAATTTAGAACACTATGATGTATTAAACTTTAGTATTGAACAGCTGATTTTTTTTCGCGATTTCAAACCTGTCCCATAGTAAAAGTTATTCAGTTCGATGGTCTAAAGCACTCCTTAAAGATTGTAAAGTAAATTTTTTAACACCTCATATTTAATTTAAAACAGGGAAGTTTGTTGCACCACTTCTCCTCCCCAGATGGAGCACTAGGAAGTGGAGAAGGGCGGACGTTTTAGGAAACTGTTTTATGTAATTTTGACGTTCGAAAAGTGCTGATTCTCAGCCTAGTTTGAATAAATGACTTTTGATTTTGTTGATTTTCTGTTCTCAATGTTTGAGTTAAATCGTAGTTGTCGTAAGATTTTATTAAAGTATTGTTTCTGGCATCCTACCTTATGAAGACTACTTTTATCCAGTCGTCCATAAGCAATGTTTTTTTTATACAACCGTAATAAAATACAATGGAAGCCAATTTATGAAAAACATGGGTGCCCGAGGAAACAGCATCAATTATTCGAGTTAAAAGTATATCTACTGAAATGTAAATAATTTAACTTTACTATAGTAATATGTAAGTATTTTTTATTGAATTGTTATAAAATATTGTGTTGAGAGTTAAAATTACACTAATTGTTAACAATTAATGTAATTTTGTATTTTAATTTAAATATCATCGCGTTTCAACTATTTTTATTTTCTATCGAGGTTAGTCTGTTGGATGTTCATCCAGGTATTGCACAAAAATACCTTTTGTGTCCGAAATATTTTTGATGTGAAACATCTATATCAATCATCTATCAATCTATCAATCTATTCAAGATCTAAGCTTTAATAAATTCAAATCTTTTATAAAACGGAAACTATGCCAGAAAGCCTATTATACTGTGAAAGACTATATTGAGGACAAAAAGGCTTGGGATTGAGCTGCTCCAATAAATTTACACGGTGAATGTTGATTTTAATTTGCTAGCTATTTTAGACATGAATATTTACTGTAAAAAGTATTATATTATTTTCATTATTGAGAATATGAGGACTATGTGGGTCATTGTTTCAGTTATATTCTTGATCTGGCAGTTTAAGTAGTTTATGCGGCCTACCCAAATGTCCTTTCTTTGGTATTGTTCGTCGAATCGTTGAGCTCCTTAAGTTCTGAGTTGAGCTGCACGGTTACTGACAAATGCGTGCACTGACTGGACAGGTCCACTTAATCTGTGTGGTTCTTTCCTCAAAAGACCATTTCAGACACCAATCTACATGGTTCTCAAACATTATGTCCGATTTTTTTATATACACATTGACATTGTTGAATTTTATATACACAATGACATGAGTATTTACTTGTAAAGTAGTATGTTATTTTAATTATTGTGAATGTGAGGATTATGTGGGTCATTGCTTTTTTTTTCGCAGTTAATTTTGATCATGATCTGGCAGATTGAGTAATTTATGTGCCTACCCAAATGTCCTTTCTTTGGTATTGTTCGTCGAATCGTTGAGCTCCTTAAGTTCTGACTTCCTGAGTTGAGCTGCACGATTACTGACAAATGCGTGCACTGACTGGACAGGTCCACTCAATCTGTGTGGTTCTTTCCTCAAAAGACCATTTCAGATACCAATCTACATGGTCTTCACATGATCTGACCAAGATTATGTCTGGACTTTAAAAGAGACTGTGACCTCTGAGTTTGTTTCGGCCTTTCTTCTCAGAGTAGTCAGATAGGAAACGCCGACCTCATCTAGTTTAAAAATATGATTGACGTGTAAAAGTGTTTGTACAAACCTACTTACAGAAATAAAATCATTTATCATTTATCATTTATAACCACGTATAAACCGATTGTTAGCATGACGACGCGTCGCCATGCTATATTTTCTTTACAAAATATTTTTTGATGTGGACCTTGAACATAGGGTAAATAAGAATGAAAATGCAATGTTAAGCTTCGCTCGCCAAGGTCAGTCTTTGGATGGGTGACCATTTTGATCGTTGATTAGCTCACAATAGTGAAGCCGCCAGGTTAAGCAGCGCTTGCCAGGTCAGTCTTTGGATGGGTGACCATTTTGATTCTTGGGTAGGCCTTCAACGGAGCATTCGTCAATATACAGCCATTAACACGGCATAAATGATACCTTTCTGGCTTTGTTATGAGTTTACCTAACAAGTTATACCATTCAATAAGCAAATAAAACTGAACTTGTCTCACAGTGATGTGATATGTTTGCATTTTGATAACTTTATCAAATACATCGAACTCTCACACACATTCACCAAAAAACACTTTACTACGATAACACAATATGTGTACGTAATGAAAACATAACTCATTCCACTTTGAAACAATAAAAAAACACCATAAAAATTATTAGTTTACACAACGAAAAAAACTCAAGTTTTGGTGCACGCGCGGTCGTAAACACTGATGGCCTACGTGACGCACGGTACCCCCGTCTATCACGACGATTCTCATGATATGCGGAAATCGGCGATTTTTTTAAAATACGATTACGATAACAATACGTACTAATATCAGTAGCTTTTAGCCAATTTATGTTCGTAGATTAATAAGCTAGCTGCGTATGTGTATTTCCAACAATAAATAACAATATTTATCATAAAACATTACTAAATACGGCGGCAATTGCATTGTAAAAGTTTCGTTACTTTTTCACTGAAATATTTATCATTTTTCAATAAACTATCACTCAATACGAAATCTAAACTTATTTCTCAGAAAAACTGTATAAAGTTCTTATAAGACTACGCACTGTTTACTTCCTGAATCCATTTTTTTATTCACAAACAAAAAAGTCACACACGAGTTTTGACAAGTATGGCAACGTGTTGCGTGTTGTTGTGTGTTTTTATGTTGTGTTGTGTACATTGGCTACATTCCGAATTACGCCATAATCACTCTCAGCACTCAAATCAATAATTTGCATTCCGATTTAGATATCACGATTATGACAGCTGAGAGCTGTCAACAATTTGGAATGCTCGTGAACGCGCTCACAGTGCTCGCTCAACGTCAACAACGTAGTTCCCAATGTAATCGATCACGTCAACCCCAAACCTTGCTCAAGAAAGAAAGAAAGACCGACTGGATATTTTTGATGTGAAACATCTATAGCCGTGGGTAAAACCAATTGTGAGCGTGGCGACGTATGCCGTGGTGACGCGTCGCCAAAATAATTTCGATGTTTCATATCTGCCAGGCGTACCGTGACAGCTCACAATTGGATTTTAGTCACCTTTCACTCGTTTTCTCAACATTACCAAACCATCACATACCAGGACATATTATTTATCCATTTAACATAACATAACATCACTCCTGTATTCCCCGAAGGATTAGGCAGAGGTGTACCTATAGCACACTAACATTTCGCCAGTTATGTTTAAGTCCCATGTAATAGAGGGCGAGCCTATTGCCATCAACCGGGCACAAATCCAGACTCCGGGCTGCTACCGAGAAATTCCAGATGGAAAAACCCGATAACACTTTGCCCGACCCGGGAATCGAACCCAGGACCTCATGCTCGGCAGTAGCGCTTGCGACCAATAGACCAACGAGGCAGTCCACCCATCCATCCATCCATTTAAATCTTCCTTAAAACTATTATGGTGACCTTATTGGTGATGTTCTTCAGAAAGGTCAGCGGTGCATCTTTAATAGGTGGCGTGCGTGTATGACCTGAACGTAAACGAAGCAAGAGGACTAAGTAAGGATCGTAGCAGATGGCGTTCTGTAGATTCTGCCTATTACCACGGGAAGGAGGCGTGAGTTTATGTATCTATGCACGACATCTACCTGGGTCGATCAATAAATACTCGTGTTTGATGACAGATGGCACTGTTAAGAGAAGTTGACATTCCCGCCATTTACCGTCATCTATCAAACGACACCACACTAAACAGACTGATTCATAGGTTGGTTTTTATTTAGCAGTCAATTCTATCATACGTGTTTCATGTTTCTTGATAAATTGGAAAAAGAATTGTGTCGATCCATAATTCGCTTCTTATTTTTGGACGGAAAAACATGCGAACAAATAAAAATGAAGTTGGATGCATTCTTGGGGACCCTTCGCCATCTACGGTAACTGGGAGATATTGGTTTAATGAATTCAAACGTGGTCGTACATCTGTTTTTGATGAAGAGAGGCCAGGCCGCCTGAAAGATGTGGTTTCCGAAGAAATTGTAGAAAACGTTTATGACATGAATCTCGTTAATCGCCGAACTAAAGAGCGCGAAATAGCAGTTTCCGTAGGCGTGGCCTACGTAATAGCAATAAATATTTTAAATGACAGGGTTAGTGTGAAAATGGTCCCATTTCGCTTACAAAAAAGTGCCGTTTTTCATCCAGAAATTGTCGTGGCCTAATTGCACGATGTGCGCTACGACTCGCTGCCACATCCACCGTACTCGCCTGATCTAGCTCCAACATGAAAACATGGTACGGTGGAAAAAAATTAAGCCCAAATGAGGAAGTTATTATTGCCGAGACCGAAGCATATTTTGAAGACATTGAAAAGTCGTTTTTTTTGGATGGGTTACAGAAATGGCAGAAACGGTGGAAAAAGTGTATAGACCTTAAAAAGGAATATGTAGAAAAATAAAATAAAAAAATTGAGAAAAACTTGCGCTTTCATTGCTAACACGGGTACGTATTGATCAACACACGGAGTTCGAATCATTCATTCATTAATTCACTGTGATCAATTTTCCACAAACTTTGTTAAATGATTGATCACTTCCACTTTATTGCATAGCTAGAGATCGATTCCTCTCCCCCCTTCCCGTAATCCAATTGAGTCAAAATGCCTTTACGTGTAGTTTTGATAACAATTTATTTAGGTGACTAAGGATTCTGATCTGCCGGTCTATTTCGAAACGATCTCATACGTGTAAATTTAGGATAATTAAGCTGTCAATAGTTTCATATCACATTAGGAGAAATGATAACTCACTCCAATCTCACTTCACCTCAGTTTCATGGTGAGATTTTTACAAAATAAATAAAATTATTTATTTGTCAAATGATATAACAACCTTGCACAATCCAAGTTAGTAACAAATAAGCAGTAAATGTAGGTAAAGTTTTTGTTTTTAATAGACCGGCTGACGATAGAATTGGAAGGTTGACTAAGGGCCAGTTTCACGATGATGCTGTGTTTATTCTAAATTTCCCGTTATGCAATTTGATGGATTGTCTCTCTACGAAAAATAGTCCGTCAAAATGCTTAAAATAGCATTTAGTAACAGCAGAGATTTTAGTAACAGTAGAGATTTGTGAAATTGGTGCTAAACCTATCTACGAGTAGTTAACCAAAACAGCCGTTACCTACCGCTCCACTAGAACAAACTTCAATAATTTTTATCGTCCTTTTATAAACAATATAGGGTCGTTATTCCACACTATTGTCCATTTTCGTCTAGACTGTGCCATTAAACATTATTATTATGACTATTGAAATAACTGTATTGACTACTATATTCGTCTGCCAACTTAATTTCTGTTTAATGAATTTACTACTGACTGCCTCGTTGGTCAAGTGCTCGCTGAGCATGAGGTCCTGGGTTCAATTTCCGGGTCGACCAAAGTGTTATTGTGTTTTTCCATCTGGAATTTCTCATTAGCAGCCCGGAGTCTGGATTTGTGCCCGGTTGATGGCAATAGGCTCGCCTCCTATTGCATGGGACTTAAAAATATCTGGCGAAATGTGGGTGTGTGGGTGTCCTTACACTTTGGTCATTATAGGCGTAATGTTATGTTATGAATTTACTAGTGAACCCTGCTTCGCAACAGTGCTTATTGTGGTAACATGTGGTCAATACATTGAGATTTCTGTTGTATAAATAAGTAGAGTCGACAGCAGGTCAAGCTACCCGAAACTGTAACATTTCTCCAAACGGTTTTAAACCTTAAAATGTTCAGGATTAAGTTCAAAATCGAATGAGAAAATCTGTCACTTGATGTGCTGGCGACCGTACCTAGATACTTAAGTTAATTATTAATGTTTTTACATATAAAACTAAATTATGGTGAAAACTGCATCAAAATCCATTGTGAAGTTTAGAAGAACTAAACGTTCTCAAATTAAACACGAAAAGTGACTTCATTTTATACTACAACTATCCATCTTTTCTTTGGTCTTCCTCTCCCTCCCATCCATCAACATTTATATTTATAATTCTTAGAGAAGATACATGCGTTTCGTAAATCTAAAATTCAATTAAATTTATACAATAATTATATATTTTATATTATATAGATATTTCCAAGAGATATGCCTGGCTTGGGCAATAATGGAAAGATTCTTGTTTTTTTTTGATTTACGAAACGCATGTGTCTTATAAAAGAATCAAGAATCTTTCCATTATAGCATATCTATATCTAGTATATAAAAACCTCGTGTCACAGTGTTTGTTATCGAAGTCCTCCGAAACGGCTTGACCGTTTTTTATGTTTTTTTTTTGTATATTTGGTAGGTCTGAGAATAGGTCGTAAAGAATATTTCATACCGCTGCGGATGAAACCGCGGGGCGCAGCTAGTAATATATAGATACTTCCACTAGTTAAGTCCACGGCTTGGGCTATAGTTGAAAGATTCTTGATTTTTTTAAGATATACGTTTCGCGTGTGTCTTACTACAAGAATTATGAATATAAATGTTGATGGATGGGAGGGAGAGGAAGGCCAAAGAAAACATGGATGGATGTGTGAGGATGATATCAAAGAGAAGGGAGTGAATGATAGCGTGACGCTTGACAGGAGAGAATGGCATAAAAAAACGTGTTGTGACGACCATAATTATGTAACATGGGACTAGGGCAGGAAGATGATGAGATGGGCCTTATTTGCTCAAGTTAGGTACCTCTAAGTCAAAGATAATTAAAATCAATTTTTATTAAAGATTTTAGTTTAACAGTGAACGGACAGAGGCCGTACTATGCAGTGTTAAAGCCATCATTGTTCCAGCGTGAAAGAGAGACGGAGCTATATATGACCGATAGCACTATCCCTTTTTCTCAAAGGAACCATGATGGTATTAGCACGTCATAGTAAGGAAACAGATTGGTTCCTGTTTACCTCAATGGACCTATTATACAGGGTGGCAGCTACATCGACGCAAAACCTGTTACCATGGATTCAGCACATGATTTGAGACCCCCTAGAGAACAACATTTTTTTTTAAGGGGTTACAAGACCTAAAGCGCCGTTACTGTCGGATTGCATAGAAAAGAAAGAGCGACACGCGATGATACATCGCTGGTAATTTATTGCAAAATATGAAGCAATTATGGATTTACAAAAAATCTATTCATTGGACTAAATAATTAAAACACTATTACGTTAGTATGTTGCTTGTAGAATAATCTGACAAAAAATCTGAATGTTTGCATGTATATTAGTATGGTTTTTAATCGTTAAAAAAAAATTGTAGAGGTATCTTCGTGATTTTTTTCTATCGTAGCAAGTTAATTGTATTATGTTTTCAACACACTATCTAACTAGCATATATCCTGCAGAATATCATATATTTTTCTCATTTTGGTTACTGCAGTGGATCATATATTTTTAGGCATTATAAATTTGCGTTTAGGTCATTTAGTCCCCTTAAATAACCTACGATAATTTTTAATGCAGGGGTTCAGAATCATGTACCTAATGAATCCATGGTAACAGGTTGCGCGTCGATGTCACTACCACCCTGTATAATAATCTATGTAAATGTTCTTAAAAAGTTCTGAAACTTAAGTTGAAATCTGTCTGGGATTTAAGATTAAAATTTTGGTATTAGTATTGGAAATTGAAGAATAATATTCTTAATAAGCTTTTAGCGTCGAAATCAATTTTGTTGAAAAGCCGATTTAAATAATTCTGCTAGCTATAAGATAGTGCTTAGCAGATTAGCGTTAATTGGTAAAATGAAGATCTAGGAGACGTTAGGAAACTGATAATTGTCATGATTGCCTCTTGTATAATAGTATAATCAGCCTATAAGGTTCCCACTGCTGGGACATAGACTTCCTCTCTGTGAGAGGGAGCAGGCCATAATCTGCCACGCGGACCCCCTGCAAATTTGTGATAAGCTCTTACTCTTGGTCACCCCCAAACATATTTCAAGGATATTTACTACCGAGGTGGCATCCTGTGGTCCCAGAAGTGACTAAATTTCTACATCCCTTCCCATTGCATGCCACACAAAAGCCCATTTACACATTTCGACTGTAAACCTCGCAACGTCGCATCGTAATGTAAACGAACCGCATCGTGTAAATCCATGTTAATGTTTGTTTCGTGCTCCAATTTCAAGTAAATTAATATTTATTTGCAGGGCTTATCATTTTTACAAATGGGAAATTATTTGTATTTTGATAATCTCGGAAAATGGCGTGGCTTGAATGGGTTTTTTCTCATTAGGTATAATGATGCTTTTGGGATATAAAAATATACCTAATTATTACCGACTAAAAAAGATGTTTCTGATTTCAAGTCTTTCTGCTTCTGAAATTGTAATGACTGTCATTGATAGACAAAAACGGTCACCCATCTGCAAAATGACCGCAGACAGCGGTTTAACCTTGCAGATCAATCGCAGCGAGCTTCACTGTATTCGTCTAGCAAGTACACTACACAGTGTGGACTATAGTTAGGTGCCGTCAAACGGGATGAATAGCAATGCCGGGGTTAATCGGAATGAAACTTTAAAAGGGATTTTAACATTGAAATAATATATTTTGTTGCCAAAAAGGACTCTAATGTGTTTATTGTATTATAACTAACGAATAAGTGCCTTGTTGACAACAAACTATGTTATTTCAACGTTAAAATCCCTCCTAAAGCTTCGTTCCGATTCAACTCTGCATTGCTATTCACCCCGTTTGACGGTATTGTGTAATAAAATTATAAGTAATCGAACTTACTCTTCCAAGTATTACAGTTCTCGTATTGCATCTCACAGTAATTTTCGAAGTTTTTAAAGTCCCCGTCGTAGCTACGGCCGCAGATTAGTTGTTCTCTGTAAAAATAACACAGTAGATACTCAGGTGAAATTACTTTAACACCACAACATTTAAAACGGTGAAGAACAACATCTCGAGGAAGTTGGCATGTCCTAAACTAGGAAAATGGAAGATATGTGACATACCACCAACCCGCACTGGGCCCGCGTGGTGGATAACGGCACTCCCTTTCACAGAGAAGAGGCTTGTGTCCCAGTAGTGGGAACATTTTAGGCTGATAGTGTTATAGATTTATGCCCACTGGTAACGGTCCCGACTTACGTGTCGTAGGTCCGAATCCAGGCTTCTTTAACATTTTTTTTGAAAATTATTGCGTCACCACGTGGGGCTTCTTTGCTCTCAAAACGGTGAAGGATTTTTTATTATTTTTTCTTTATCTATTTATAGGGGCTTCTACGCATAGCGTATGTCAGTCCCATCGTAACCGAAGCAATTTAACTTTCACAAGACCTGGGCCTTGAATTTGAACAATCCCTTCGCATCGTCGCCACTAGGCTGTGATAGAATTGTATGGAACATGCCTACATCAGTTCTGTTCAAATTCAGGGACCTTACTAAATTATTTCTACTGGAGTCATATTGGACACATTCCATCAATAAATGTTGTAGGTCTTCGACAACTCCACATTCCTCACAATTGGGTGAAGCGATTTTCTTCATTATGAAGGCAATTTTTTGCATGGAATGTCTCAAGATCTGAGTCTAAGAGCAGCAACAATCAGTTTTCTACTAGCATTACTATCCATGAACCAGGGCACGCGAAGAGGTTCACACTGTATGGTTTTATACCATAAATCCTTCTCTAATGACCGTTTATTAAAATATTCTCTCCAATAATCATAGCATACATTTTTAAATTTTGGTAAAAATGCTGAATAATCTAATACAATATTTATTTCTTTTCCATTCCTAGCCGCCAATTTTGCCAATGTGTCGGACTCTTCGTTGCCCCGCAAACCAATATGCGATGGAACCCACTGCAACATCTGTTGGATGTCTTTTAAAGTAACTTCATGAATTTTAGATAAAATAACATAACCTATCGATGCACCTCTGCGGCCAAAAGCGCATCGAGCTATATGTACATTGTGTGGAAGCTGGATATGTCTCCTAGAATAAAAAAAAATAAGGCATATTACGTCCACCTACCCGGACTGGGCCCGCGGGGTGGATAATGGTCCACTCCCTCTCACATAGAAGAGGCCTGTATCCCAGGTACAACGTAATAGACTGATTATGTATGTTATATATAGGTAATACATATAGTTCAAAAAATATGAAAGCAACGTACTTGTAAGCCTTAGGACATCGATCTATGAAATTTTTGCATCCTTTCACGAAGAAATCTGTTGCGAAGAACTGTGTATCTTGAGGATAATTGATGACTTCCTTCCTGTATTTAGATCCAATGCCATGTTGTAGTATGGAGAAACCGAATAAAAAACCTAGGAAAAAATTATATAAGGTGAAAAAAAATTGGCCATCAAAAATGCAAAAATACATTGCTCTGTCCAAAAGGTGAAAATGGGACCATACACGCCTACGCCGTCTATCTATCTGTTTGTTCGTCCATCTGTTTGTCACAGGTTTTTATTTTTTAACAGTTATAGGTACCTAGTAGTAGTTCAAAACCAGCGTCTGGGGGTACACCTTGTGTTGTCATCTGATATTATACTGAGCTGAGGCCCCTTTGACATTATAATCATTATTTTTGTTGCTGCAATGCCAATAAACGATTTTTTTATTTTATTTATCTCACCTCGGACTGATTTTTGAGCTTTAAGTGGTTCTACTCTTGTAGAACAATTTCCATGAAGTTTTCATAGAATTTTTTCTACTAGAATCGCGTCGCGCTTGTTTGCGAGAGTCTTTATACATGTCCCGGAATTAATGCACACCACCAAACACCCCAATTAGAATATTATGTTATAATCATAATACATACACTGAATTTTTACTATTATTTAGACAACGTTGTTTATTTATAGAATAGAGTAGAATACTCTTTATTGTGTACACCATAAAAATTACAGATATAAATGTAGAAATTTTACATAACACAATGGGCGGTCTTATCGCTAAAAGCGATCTTTTACAGACAACCTTTGGATGGATTAAATGGAGATGGAGAGACAATAATGCAGGTAGTCAGTGGTGTACTATTTACTTATACAACAAATACATACTTACCTAAAACATATACTTATACAATTAGAAACAATTACAATTATTTATTTATTTAATTTGTTATACTGATTGTGGGAGAAAATTGTGGTCCCATTACAAATCTACGCACGCATACAGTTGCACACGTATACCTAAGAGGCCAGCGTAATAGGTACTTCGTCCATTTTGGTTTGTTTTGACTGTCCAGCGGAAGAGTGACTGTAATTTACGTAGTTTTAATTATTTTAGGGATAAAAAATGTAAAAAAAAGCGTGAAATTGATTCAGTATACGATTCTGAACAAACTATTTCTATAATGTGCATTAATTTGGTTACACATTGAATATACTTTAATGTACACCAGAAAAATACATTACAAAGAAAAGAAAAACACTACAAAACATACAATCGCTTTCTGCGAACTCTTCTAGGCAACCTTGAAACTGACAGTGATTGCCTGGACACAAAATGGGGTTGTAATAGGTGCAAAAAAATATATAGATGCAATATACTATAATAGATACACAGATTTAAACTTACGGCAATACAATACTTCGTTTCTTATGTAATTTTTTACATAATAGGTTGGGGAAAAAGTTTCTTCGCATTTTTTAAGAAAATTCAAAACATTTTTTTATATAGTTTATTTACATTTAACTAAAGTATGTAGGTACCATTTTGTTCGATAACTTTTTGCCATCTTGTAGGTAGGGACATGATCCCATTGCTATAGAATTTTTGGGACTTCTGATCAAAATACCGCGACAAGTGGTTTTGGCAGTCCTCTCGTGATGTTAACCTGACACTGCCGAAAGAATTCTGAAGAGACCGAAACAGGCAAAAATCTGAAGGTGCAAGGTCAGAACTATACGGCGGATGCATTAACACCTCCCAGCCAAACTCTCTTAATTTTTGCTGAGTGGCTAAAGATGTCAAGATGAAATGATGATGAGATGTGATGATGATGTGATGATGAGATGTGAAGATGTGTGGTGTGTGTGTGAGTTGTGTGGGCTAGCGTTATCATGATGAAAAACCACACCCCTTCTGTTGATTAATTCCGGCCGCTTTCTCTCAACTTCTTGCTTTAATCTCATCAGCTGTTCGCAGTAGACTTCAGATTCGATGGTCCTGCCTGGTGGTAACAGCTCATAATGAATAATGCCCTTCCAATCCCACCACACATACAGCATCACCTTGTTGCGAGTTAACCCGGGTTTCGCCACAGTCTGTGAAGCCTGACCGGCCTTTGACCACGACCTTTTTCGCACGTTCTTGTCGTACGTGATCCACTTATCATCACCAGTTATCAGCTTCTTCAAAAATGGTTCGGTTTCATTACGTCGTAATAAAGAATCACAAATGAGTACACGGTTCATTAGGTTTCTTTCAGTGAGCTTGTGAGGTACCCAAATATCGAGCTTTTTTGTGTACCCAGTTTTTTTCAAATGTCCCAAAACTGTTTTGTTTTCAATTCCCAGTTCTTCAGCTACGTCGTAACTACTGATATGCCGATCTTGCTCCACTTTTTACAAAATGGCATCATTTTATCCGTAATAGGGCGACCAGAGCGACGTGCATCTTTGACTTCAAAATTTCCGGACTGAAAACGGTTTAACCAAATTTGTGCTACTCTCACAGACACTGCACTAGGTCCATAAACATCGCAAATTTTTTTCGCGGCTTGCGTTGCCTTTTTACCTTTTTTATAGTAAAATTTTAAAATTTATCGAATTTCTTCATTAGATTCACTCATCTTGACAGTACGAAAAACAAATGAAAATCACACATTTTCCTAATTTGAATTTGGAATTATGTTCTTTAAAATTTAAACTTTCAATGATACCAAAAACCAGCCAGATACAAATAGTAGCCAAAGAGATTTTATTACAAGTTCATACATACTATAATGCGAAAAGACTTTTTCCCCAACCTAATAATTTAAAATATTCTTTAACGGCCGCTGAAAAAAATGCTCTTTCACAGACCGAGTCTGACTTGCCTACGGTACATTTTCATTTACTCGTACCTATATATTTTTGTTAGAAACTATAAAAATGTCGGTATTGGCACGAACACTTGATAGTTTTATACTGAGCCGCAAAACTGAAATTGTTTTCATATAAAACACTATCGAAAGTAGAGAGGATTGTTTTCCATAAAGATATACGTGTACAAAATTTTATTTTTATCTCTGTTTCTCTTTCAAAATGGAATGCTGGCTGGCTGGCTGATGGATGACTTATCGAGGTATTCTATTCAGCAGGCTTAGCACGAGCACCGTTATGTCGACGGAAGAGTAGACAAAAATGACATTTCGTGTAGACAGTACGACGGCAGTAAATTAGAAAGAGTCAACTACACTTTTTACGAAATTCAGTAGTTTATTCACGTTCTTCTTTTATTTGGCTTATATTTCGAAAATGGTGTGTCCTATAGCAAATATAATGAAATTTTCGACCCCTTTTATTAATTCCATACCCCTAAAACTCAACATGTAGTTAATAATTTTTCACATTTTCCATACAAAAAGTGCAAAATTCCATTTTCCGTTCTATTTTTATACTTTGTGGCCGTCCAGTAAAAAGTTTTCTACTGTCTTTAGCATGGCGATTACAAAATCAAATTGCCTTCACTACCTTAGACAACTGTTAGTTGTCAGTGTGATTTTGACAGTTTGGGATAGAAAACTTTCTTCTGAAATAGTCTACATAAAAAAGGATCTAGACAATGTTCGGTAGAAACGAAAGACAAAATGACAGATTGTAGAAGGATTTTTACGGTGCGATGTCAAAAAAAGGATTGTGTGGTTTTATGAAACTAAAAGTGAAACTTTTTTTCACATTATAGACATTTAACTAAAAACCTCCTTCCTTTCACTTTACCCCTACTCCGCGGCCGACCGTCACGCGATAGGCAACACACAGACGAAAAAGTTTGAGACGATGTAATAAAAGTTTCACTTTAAAATGGAGAAACGAAATGTCACTTTGTATAGAAATAACTATGTCTATTCTTCCAATAAATAGAAAGCGTCATGCTATGCCTGCAGAGCACTGATTTCAACAGTACTTGACCGAACCGCACCTGAGCATTTTTCACCTAGTTTGGAAGGCGCTGGTATTTGTGGTACAATGTTTTTTTCATTAGTACAGACTCCAGCGATACACTAATTGTTTCTGAAATGTTCTATTTATACTTGAAAAATTGTTTTTGTGAACCGTAAATGTGTTTTTTCAGAAATAACTTATTATTAATATTTATTACGTCTCTTGACATTTTTCGGGACCCTTGGATCCCGGACCTTTGGAAGGCATACGAGGGGCCGAAGCCAACTCGCGCCTGCGAGCTGGCTTCGGCAAAAAAGTCTAACGGGCCTCTGCCCATTAGACTTTTTTAATGAAATGAGGCACCAACCGACGATTATCTCCGTTCGGATTATACAAGTGCACCCAAGGACATCCTCATAGTAGTCATTTTTTCACTCTGCTATCGGCATTTTGTTTTTGTTTTCATCGTTTGTTTGTTGTCATTTGCGAGTGTCGTAACACAGAGCAAATTATGTAACCTTGCAGAGCAAAATGTATTGTCTTTGGTCCCTGGCCATGGACAAAATTTTAAACCTTTTAATTTTTTGGTACGAGGCTTTTGGCTACATTCTATGCTTGTATTATTATTAATGTAATTTTTTTGTAATGTGTGTTTTGTTTGTGCAGAATAAACTATTTTTCTTTCTTTTTTTTTCTTTCTTTTTTCTCCGGTTGGTGTAGGACTATGGCAGGATATGGAAACAAAGATATTGGACTATGGATTTGGGTAGCTTTAGTGGACTGGTTATCTAGGACTATGGAATGACTATGGCCTCTGCCTGACCAATGTTTCATTTATTTTATTAATATTTTATTATTACGTCCTCTAACCGCACTGAAATAAAATTTTAATACGTGCGGTTCAGTGGAACAGTTTATTTCAGTCCCCGCACGTCACCTGCTTTCAGTTCGTACTGATGGGACGTATGTATTCCTTGTTCAGGAAAATACCAACATATCGATGCAAGTGCGTGTCGAACCATGCACAGATTTTTTATCAGGAATATTTCTGGATTTATGCCAGGTTGATCATAAAAGGCTCACCCCTATTACATAGGACTGGCGCAATGGAGGTGTACTATAGGTACATTTCTGCCTAACCCTTTCGGGATTATAGGCATGATATTATGTTATGATAAAACAAGACAAAGAGCGCAAAGTTAAGAGTTATGTTACAAAAAATCTTTTTAAAAGCATCATGAACGTATTATTAATAATATATTTATTAATTAAAACCAGCCAAGTGCGAGTTGGAATCTGGAAAAGGTACTGCAACACGTATACCATTCTTAGCCTTGTAGTAGGTACACTTTACCAATTACTTTTAGACAGTCAGACAGACGGCGCGGCTTAGGGTATTAGAGATCTATAGGCAACCTTTTGGAACGAAACTTTAAAAAATTAACGTACTATTATCCATGCTAATAATATTATAATTGCGAAAGTACTGTAAAGTACTACGAGATAATATTTAAGGGACGCGCTCTGGTAGAGTAATACACGTAATATTGAATGTAATTATATTTTATCAAGGAATTCTCCTAATACAATGGCAGGCTCTAGCTCTGCTTATCTACTTCTAAAACAAATTACTATCTTTTGCCATTCGAATGCTTATTTCAAACTTGCTTGACTGTTTGAGGCAAACCAGCGATAATATATATTACCAGCATGTCAACATAAGGTTGACACATGCAGACAACTTCTACAGTACCTAAATCCTGCTGACTGTAGCTTTTACGCCTTACTGGCTGAACGGATTTCTATAATATTTGACACACAAGGAGACCATGATGACCTGGGACAGGATACTTTTTATCCCAGTAGTACCCACGTTCCCGTGGGATAAATTCTGACCTCCACGCGGACGAAGCCGTGGGACAAAATAAATTTTAATATAATTTTCAAAAGTATTATGTTAATACATTACCCACCACCCAGCCAGACATTATAATGTTCTTAGTACTGTGGTTTTAAAAGAAAACTGTTCAAAGGGAAACATAAATTTTACTGAGCTTGTTTTTAAATCGGTGTGGTAATTTTAGGTTTGTGGTATAATGAGTAGCAGGGCGATAGATTTGTGAAACTTTGCAGCATATTTTTACTAAAGAAATAATGGAAAATATACTTTTTTATCGTGATCATAGTGCTTGTGACGATGTACATAGTAATATCTACTATTAATTGCTATACTTAGGTTGATATGATACATAAATATCACAGTGAAAACTTAAGTGAAGTTGGCTTAAAGTAAGCTGTCATTCTACCTCATACCAGGGATTGACACTATTGTCCGCTTGCTTCAGTTTCCTTGGTGAGATTTTGACCGTGGGTTTTAAAACTTGACATACATACATACATAACCCACGCCTTCTTCCCATGGAAATAAGCAGAAACTACAAAACGCCAGGCTAAGTATGTAAGGTTCTATGTAAGATTCGTAGTAGGGTACGAACCTTACATACTCCTTTTGCCTCGTTTACGTTCTCATATCTGGTCTTACACGCCCTCTGGCTGTGAGTACTACGCACCTGACCTTTCTGAAGAACATCACCAATAAGGTCACTATATGTCCTCCTAGGGCGACCCTCCCTAGGGCTTTCACTCACATTTGCCTTATAAAAAAAACAAAACTTTAATTATTAAGAATTAATGTTCATTTGATAATAGTTTTATATCTATCTATCGCTTCGCTTGACAATGTGCCACCCACCTTAGCCGCAAGCTATAAATTTTACTATTTTAATAAAATAAACCTGGTCCTAAATCAAATTTCCAGTTTATCGGAACGATATTTCATAATCTAACGAAAAATAACAAACCAGAATAGACTTTAGGTATGTAAAATTATCATTTTAAGCAATGCCTATTTTCGTTTTATGAAAATGTTTCACTTAGTGCCAACGTTTATCTATATACCTAAAATTAATCCCTATTTCCCTTGATCACGCCATCACGCATGAACGGCTAGACCGCTTTCACTTTTTTTTTTTATTGTGTTCGTTTTTGTCAGGAGAAGGATCTTATGAAATAAAAAAATAAGGAAGTTGATCGGAACGTTACAAAATTTAAGAAAACTTAACGCCAATATTAATTTTACATAACTGTCAGTTAAAAGTAAAAGAGAACTCAATTTTTTTTTTTTTTCGTCGGATAATTCAAAAAAAAATGATCTTAAACTATAATATTTATGTAATGATAATAAAGGGAATTGAGTCAACTAAAGAATTACCTAAAAAAAAAACACTGAAAACTGCAAAATTTGGTGGTCATTCGATTCAACTAACATTAAACGCATCGCTGTATTGAACCTTATTAATGTTGCTGCGATGTGTTGTTAATTACCTAAAAATTTGCTTATTTTTCTATATTATTATTGTTGTGTTTATGATAAAAATGATGATAAATTATATTTATTTCTGTAAATTGGTTCAAAAACACTTTAACCAAATCAAATCAAATCATTTATTTTTGCCAACATGGGTAGGGGAAATAGATATTATACATGTTTTGATAATGTTCTCCATGCTCTGCCGTCACTTGGGCGTGCAAAATTTTACACATAAATTAACAATTTACTTTCAAAATACCATGCTGAATAACATTACATAAACGAGTCAAGATTAAATTATGTTTTAAAACTAGATGAGTTCGGTGTTTCTTAACTGACTAATCTGAGAAGAAGGACTGAAACAAACGCAGAGGTCACAGTCTATTTTAAAGTCCAGACATAATCTTGGTAGGGTCATATGTAGTAAGATTGCCCGGGTTGCCTGTAGTGAAGTTACAGGAAATGTTAGTACCTAATAATTTCAAAGATATCCAGCATTGGAACTGGATCAAAAGATATCCGTACTACACATACATAAACTCACGCCGTCTTCCCATGGGGGTAGGCAGAAACTACAGAACGCCACCTGCTACGATCCTTACATACTCCTTTTACCTCGTTTACGTTCATACATCTGGTCATACACGCACGCCGGTTGTGAGTACTACGCACCTGACCTTCCATGCCTTCCTATCCGTCTCTTCGTTCCTTCTTATCCGTACTAGGCTGACTTGTTTTGTAAATTTAAAATGTAAGCTTAGAACACATTGCAGCATTTTAAATCCACTACAAAAATATGAAACCAAAATATCAACGGTCCATAGAAATCGAAACCCATAGTTTTCTAAACTTGTCGTTACTCACGTACTCGTAGATTATCAAAGAAATTGCTGTATTTACGTATCTCAGGCGATACGTGATCTGCAACCATTTGATGAAATCCAAGTCTTCGTTGGAGACAGTAGAAAGTTATGGGCAAAGTGGGAGAAATTTTTAAGTTGTAAATTATGATAAATTGCTTTTCTATATTGATCTAAGGTTGGTACCTAAAGTGGAGCGATGTTGTTTTTTTTTAAAGTGCCCTGCGGTTTTGAAATTTTATGTCAATTCCGGATTTGGTTGCAGAGGTGAAATCTGTAGTACCTACTGTGTTGAATCATCTGATTGTAAATATTATGTGGTAAAGTTAATGCTTCCCCATTCAATTGGTAGCTATAATTATTGGTCAAAGGACACTGTGGTTAACTTCCTTCAATTCTATTCTAAATCGGCTAAAGCCTTACCAGTATCTGAATATGTCATGCTCACTCTAATGTCTTGCTGATAGTTGCGCGTGTATTGGATCATTAAGCTCCATTCAAAATGATTGAGCTGAATGGTGCTAATCCGGGCGTCATCTTCGTGAACGGCCGCCGTCAGTGGTAAACCCGCTTAAAAGTTATTACTAATTGAAGTTATAAAATAACTCGGCTAATACGTGATAAATGGCGGCGCTGGAGTATTTCAAATTAATGATGATAATATTAAAATGAATTATTATTATTTTTGAGTTAGAAATTTAAAATTATATGCATTTGTTATCTGTCTGTCTGTTACCTTTTCACGCTTGAACGGATGAATGATAGGATGATAGGATACTATTTATCCCGGTAGTACGTTCCCTTGGGATAATTTCCGACATCCACGCGGGCGAAGCCGGGAGCATAAGCTATTATATACATATATAAAAGTCCAAAATTAAAATATTTTATTTCACATAAACCAAAATGGGCACTTATGAAACGTCAGAAGCTATGTGCACGGCTCCACTTGGTTGTTTCCTATGGAGAAGAGCCGGCAAGAAACTCCACGGTTACTCTTTTAAAAATAAGTCCATCGATTGTAGTCTTGCTTGATACTTCTCCCTTCATTTTATTCGTCATGCAACCTTTTAATCGATTCCTATTCCAACCTTTTAATCGATGTCAATACAAGAAAATTCCAAAGCTATCGCTCATTTGGAGAAATAACGACGTCACTGGTGCTTTTCAAATATAACAGGAGAGTGATTTACATTGGATATTTGTTTGTATAATGGGGTTCAACATTACAGAACGAGACGGTAAAGTCTAGTCCTGAAATGTTGATAAATCCTAATACATATTAAATATTTCACTCGTCTGCTCCTCTGACATTTTTTTCAAGCACAAATATCAACAGCTCATTTTTGGGAAAAATTACATTTACGTCGATGTTTCTCCAAATGAGCGATATATCAAAAAGGGGGGGCTCTGCAATTTTTCCTTCACAGGGGGGTTCTAAACACCCCCTCCACCTCCCACCCCTTAACTCGATGGATGTTAAAGTGAAGTGCTACCCCAGTTTGAGGTAACCTTGCATTGTATTGGCTTTTCGTACAGTGAGAAGTCAACTTATACTGGAAATGTATAACTTGATATGTCGTCGTGCGTACCTTACATTAAAGCAGTCATCGTACCTTTAGTAATCACATCAGAAAACGATTTCACAACTGCATACTCATCTAATATTATTTTTCCCCGATTATTTCCTACACAAATTTCCCTCAACATGTGGTCTATTCTGTAAAAATCTCACCGTGTTAGCTAAGGTGATAATTAGCGATCAGCTTGTCGATTCTGTAAAAATATCTCACCGTGATCACTTGCGTGGAGTGAGCTGTCAGTGTCATCCCACTGATGCTAGGGCCTGACCAAGCATAACATTTACAATCATAATCGAGATTTTAATAATATTTTAAAAGCTAAATCTATTGATCATTTTATATTAAGTAGGTACTTATTTGATAGCTAATATTTAAGTGTCTAAACATTAGGTACTATTTTGGGGGGTATTAAAATAAAAAAGTACCTACTTAAAACAGAAATTCGGTGATAAACTCAATGTGGTTTATTTTGCCTAGATTAGTCGCCGGAGGCGCGAGCGCGGCACGCACGTACAATAAACAAACAAAATATAACACACGTTTAAGACAGCTACTGAAGAAAATGCGCATCGACATTGTTTGTTATTTTACTATGAACCCAATGTTGAATGATTAGGTAAGTAAACGCAATGCCATGACCCAATCGCGATGTCATGTGGTTTGAAGAAGCGATTGTGGATCGAGTCGAGTAAAGCCTGTGCGACGTTTTTCAGCGTTGTTATTAACCCAAATCTATTCAATTCAAGAGTTCAAATGACACTCGCGGATCGCGCTCGCTTCATCTAGTCGAGGTACGGCTACGGCAATCGGGTGAAGTGATAAGATCACGCCGCGCTTGCGCGTTAGGCACTGTCGACATCAAATTGAGTGTATTTTTTTTACTTTTTTATATTAAGTAAGTATGAACGTTAATGTCAGCCGATGACTTAAATGCAATCCGATACCTAGCGTGATGAGATGCGCTACTACCTATAAGTACGATTTGTGTAATTAATTATGTGTACATAACTATTCGTTGCCAATAATAGGTACAAGAATATTCATCAAATGAACGTCATCAATACCTACCTACCTACTATGACAATATTCAACGGTTAAACTTTACTGCAACTTGCGCAGCGCACCTTGCGCCGAAGTGGTGTCGCTATGGCAACCGCCGCGTGATTTCTTTAGGTAACAAGAATCGGGTGATGTGAGCTGAGCACGCGACTGCGCAGAAGACAGAAGACGCTGTCATTATCATCACATTGTTTTGTTTTTTTACTCTCCGCTACCGAAGTCCATGTCCCTAAGCCTGTTCGTATTCGAGTTCCGAGACAGTAATTTTATTAGTACCTACTTATTCATTTTATTGCTTTTAGATATTTTGTACCTACATTTAAAACGTAGGTTCAGTGCCAACCTATATTTTGTTTGCAATAATTATAAAGATTTCCTTTACTAACTAAGTACTTACCAACCACTTAGTTAACATGCAATATGTCACACATGCGCAGTAGGAGCCTTACGCAAATGCTATACCTACCAATGTATGTTAAGTACAGCTGCCTAGGTAGGTAGGTACTACAAAGCATCTTCTCGTAGTCTGAGCATAGGTATGTACTTACCTACATAGTTTGATACATGTACGATTGGTGTAATTAGGTACCAAATCATTAAAATAAAAAAAGATGTGCGTGATGTTTACCTACATAATTATCTAGTCGTTGCCAATAATAAAAGAATATTCATCAAATGATCATCATCAATACCTACCTACCTACTATGACAATATTCAACGGTTAAACTTTACTGCAACTTGCGCAGCGCACCTTGCGCCGAAGTGGTGTCGCTATGGCAACCGCCGCGTGATTTCTATAGCTAACGAGAATCGGGTGATGTGAGCCGAGCACGCGACTGCGCAGAAGACACTGTCATTCTCATTACATTGTTTTTTTTTTTTTACCGTCCGCTACCGAAGACCGTGTCCGATTTGTGTACATAACTAGTCGTTGCCAATAATAGGTACAAGAATATTCATCAAATGATCGTCATCAATACCTACCTACCTACTTTGACAATACTCAACGGTTAAACTTTACTGCAACTTGCGCAGCGCACCTTGCGCCGAAGTGGTGTCGCTATGGCAACCGCCGCGTGATTTCTATAGGTAACAAGAATCGGGTGATGTGAGCTCAGCACGCGACTGCGCAGAAGACAGAAGACGCTGTCATTATCATCACATTGTTTTGTTTTTTTACTCTCCGCTACCGAAGTCCATGTCCCTAAGCCTGTTCGTATTCGAGTTCCGAGACAGTAATTTTATTAGTACATAATTATTCATTTTATTGCTTTTAGATATTTTGTACCTACATTTAAAACGTAGGTTCAGTGCCAACCTATATTTTGTTTGCAATAATTATAAAGATTTCCTTTATTAACTAAGTACTTACCAACCACTTATTTAACATGCAATATGTCACACATGCGCAGTAGGAGCCTTACGCAAATGCTATACCTACCAATGTATGTTAAGTATAGCTGTCTAGGTAGGTAGGTACTACAAAGCATCTTCTCGTAGTCTGAGCATAGGTATGTACTTACCTACATAGTTTGATACATGTACGATTGGTGTAATTAGGTACCAAATCATTAAAATAAAATAGATGTGCGTGATGTTTACCTACATAATTATCTAGTCGTTGCCAATAATAAAAGAATATTCATCAAATGATCATCATCAATACCTACCTACCTACTATGACAATATTCAACGGTTAAACTTTACTGCAACTTGCGCAGCGCACCTTGCGCCGAAGTGGTGTCGCTATGGCAACCGCCGCGTGATTTCTATAGCTAACGAGAATCGGGTGATGTGAGCCGAGCACGCGACTGCGCAGAAGACACTGTCATTCATCAACAGTAATTTTATTAGTACCTACTTGCCTACCTATTCATTTAAATGCTTTTAGATATTTTGTACCTACATTTAAAACGTAGGTTCAGTGCCAACCTATATTTTATTTGCAATAATTATACTGATTTCCTTTATTAACTAAGTACTTACCAACCACTTATTTAACTTGCAACGCGTCACGCATGCGCAGTAAGAACCTTTTGCAAATGCAATACCTACCAATGTCTGTTAAGTACAGCTGCCTAGGTAGGTACCTACTTACCTACATAGTTTGTTAACATTAAGTATGATCATAATGTCAGCCGATAGCGTGATGAGATGCGCTACTACCTATATGTACGATTGGTGTAATTAGGTACTAAATCATTAAAATAAAAAAGATGTGCGTGATGTTTACCTACATATCTAGTCGTTGCCAATACTAAAAGAATATTCATCAAAATCATCATTATCAATACCTACCTACTTTGACAATATTCAACATTAATGCTACTTGCGCAGCGCAGCAGCGCGCCGAAGTGGTGTCGCTATGGCAACCGCCGCGTGATTTCTATAGGTACCTAACGAGAATCGGGTGACGTGAGCTGAGCACGCGACTGCGCAGAAGACTCTGTCATTCTCATCACATTCGAGTTTATTTTTCAATTTTCAGCCTTTGAATGTCATCTCTACAAGCATTGACGTATTCGGGCTTATAGGCAAACAAGTATGTACTTACCTATTTATTTCAATGCTTATAGGTATTTTAATATCAATTCAAACCATTTTTATTAATTTTAAATGTCAGTTTAGTAATTAGTACCTACATTTAGTTTACAACAAATGGATATTACTTGACAGGTGAGATTGAGCAACTTCATAAAATAGTGATAGGCAAGTATTCAGTGATTGGTGTATTGTTCGTTTACATAATACGTAAAAAGCACATAAGTATTTTTTTAATACCCCGTCATCTAGATAAAACGGCTTATTCCACTTTTCCCCGTTGGATGATCCCCATTGATGGGGATTAGTGAACTTTTTGTTCACTATTCCCCGTTGACCCAAAATTTTTATTTAATGGGGATAAGTGAACTAAAAAGTTCAATAATCCCCATTAGGTAGGTACGTTAAAAAAATAAAATATATGAATCATGTTACATTTATTAATTAAAAATATAACTTTCTTATACCTAATAAAGTCACAGATTGTTACAATCATTAATTTAAAATTGTAGCATGAAAATATTTCTTTCTTATACCTTGTAAAATCAAAGATTACAATCACTTAAGTTTTTCTAATTAGGTACGTTAAATAAAAACAATATAAAAATAAAATATATGAGTCATGTACTTTTATTTTTATAAGGTAAGAACAAAATTTTAAATTACCTACATACCTACTTTACGATTTTATTAGAACGAAAAACAGATTGTTGCCCCAACGAAATTGTTCTAACGATGTTTGGGAATAAGACCTTATATCTATCTATCTAATAAGATACACAATACTGTAAAAGATGCTCATTTTCTAGAGGCGCGCGCGCAAGGCGGTGGCGGAGCGGGGTGCGAGTTAGCTCGTATGTGATTGGTCGACCCATCTTTTGTTTTTGTTTCGTAGTCGTTAAGGGTTAGTAGTGTGTAGTGTAGTTCAAGCGTGCAGTTCTTATCAGTTCGCAGTTATTAGTTTAATATAGGAATAAATAAAGGAAATGGCTGGTAGTTCAACTGATGTTTGTTTAGAGTACGTTAAAAAAGGTAAAGCTACCATACTTCTCCGGGCCGGACATCAATACAGTAAAAAATGCAAATATAAAAATGGTGGAGTTTTGTGGGAGTGTACCACAAGAAAACAAAGTAAATGTGCCGGATCCATCACTGTCATGGTAAGTTACTTATTATATTTTGTGATTAATAATGACAATAATAACTCAGGTTATATGTGTTATCAATATCACGTTTATCAATATCAAAATTTAAAAATCAACGTTAAAGTTTAAACACTGTTTCTGTCATGGCGGCACGTGTGACGTCATTCTTTTGTCAAACAAGTCTATTACACCTAGTGTAGTAAAAGAGTGTAGCTGAAGTGAATTGTATATATTTAATTATTATTACATATTTTAGTTAAGCATAAAGTGAAATATGTTTTGTTGAACTATTCTGATAGGATAACAACAATTTGTTACCTATAAGTTTTAAAGGTTGTTAAATAGCCTATTTAATTTTGTATTCTATGTAAGTGCAATATTGTTTACTTAAAAAATAATGTAAAGTAATTAATTATTATTACTTAATTTTACAGGACAATCAAGTTGTAGCTGAGAAACGACACAATGTTTGTGAACCTGATTTTGCGCGGAATGAAGTTACCTTGAGGTTATTCAAACTAAAAACTACACTTGCGGATCCAGAAGCACCTGCTATTCCCACTGCTTACAACGCGGCTGTGAGCTCACTAAAAGATACCGGAATTGACAAAATAAAAGAATTCCCTGCCCTGAAGTCTATCAAAACAACATTATATAAACACAGAAATGCAGCATTTGAAGTAAGTAAAATTGAGTTCAAAAATGTTGAAGAAGTTAAAGTACCTCCAGCTCATCAGGAATTTATTTTAGCAGACTACAATGACAGTGGTATCCGTGTAATAGCTTTTTGCTCTGAATTTGCCCGACATCAAATGAAAAATTTGAAGATGTTCTTGGGTGATGGAACGTTTTGGATCTGTCCATCTCCCTTTTACCAACTCTACACCATTCATGGGGATTTGGGCAGTACAGAAAAACACATAAACATTGTGCCACTTGTTTATGCCCTCATGAGCCATAAAAATCAACAAACATATGAAATTTTATTTAGTATGCTAAAATCTGCATTACCTGATTGGAATCCAGAAATATTTAAATGTGACTATGAAGTGGCTCCGATGAACGCAATGCGAAATGTTTTTGTAAATATATCTATTAGCGGCTGTTATTTCCATTTCACCCAGGCAATATGGAAGAAAGGAAAACAACTCAAACTAACAAAAGATAAATTAACCAGAAGACAAGTTGCACTTAGCACTGCTTTGGCTTTGTTACCATCAGATAAAATCATTGCGGGTTGGTTTTATGTTGCCTCTCAAAGCCCTGTTGATGATAATAGCAAGGAGTTTAGAAATTACATGCTCAGACAATGGCTACAAGATGATTTTATTAAAACGTGGTGTGTATTTGGACAGACTCATCGCACTACGAATTTAGTCGAAGCATGGAATAATAAAATAAAAAAGCGTGTGAAAATAAAGAAACCCAACATTATGAAGCTCCTCACAGCGTTGGCTGAAGATGCATCGTATTACGAAGTTCTTGCATTGGGGGTTTCTGAAAATAAAGGTATAGCGGAAAAAACAAAAAAAAGCATCAATCGCGATAATTATATACAGGAGGTCCAAATGGAACTCATTAATAATGAAATTACGATTGGGCACTGTTTAGAAAAACTTAAGTGAGTGTAATCTTTGATTTTACAAGGTATAAGAAAGAAATATTTTCATGCTACAATTTTAAATTAATGATTGTAACAATCTGTGACTTTATTAGGTATAAGAAAGTTATATTTTTTATTTTAAATTAATAATTGTACAATCTGTGATTTTACTAGGTATAAGAAAGTTATATTTTTTATTTTAAATTAATAATTGTACAATCTGTGACTTTATTAGGTATAAGAAAGTTATATTTTTTATTTTAAATTAATAATTGTACAATCTGTGATTTTACTAGGTATAAGAAAGTTATATTTTTTATTTTAAATTAATAATTGTACAATCTGTGATTTTATTAGGTATAAGAAAGTTATATTTTTAATTAATAAATGTAACATGATTCATATATTTTATTTTTTTAACGTACCTACCTAATGGGGATTATTGAACTTTTTAGTTCACTTATCCCCATTAAATAAAAATTTTGGGTCAACGGGGAATAGTGAACAAAAAGTTCACTAATCCCCATCAATGGGGATCATCCAACGGGGAAAAGTGGAATAAGCCGATAAAACGCAGTACAAGATGCAATCCTTATTACAACATAAATATTTAGGCATATCAATAATCTAGGTATGGGTGCTGTTAAGACACACACAAATTGCTTTTCCCTTGCTATCAAGAAATTTAAATTATTCTATTTATTCATGTATTTGTTTCTATATTAGGTCTGTATTATTATTATAAACATGTTTACTTTAATCTGATAGAATAATGTAAGTATGTGTAGGTCGCTAATACGATAATACGTCTACGCTTCGCTCCTGTCGCAGGTCTGCTGGAAGAAATTTCTAATGATATAGGTAAGCAGCTGTTCCTTTTTTCTATTCAATCTTTATGTATTTTACTTTATTAAGTGTTTAGCGTGTACATAAATAAATGAAATTTATTCATTTGTATCACATCAAAAAAAGTTGGCTAATACTGGTTTTTTCTACTGAGCTTCTTCTGCTGCTTCTCGGGGTTCAACTACTTGATGCCTCGAGGATCGGAGGGTCATCTGATGTGACGGCTGCATTAGCTGCAAACCATGGTAATTATTTATTACTAAGTATTTGATGTAAGTACTTCATTCCTACACTCATTCTAGTATATTTTTTTAAATCAATTGAACCACCTAGTATAAAATTGACATTATCATCAGAACCACACGCAGAATCACCTGCAGATAATTTTGTACTTTTAATAAGTATAGCGGTATGATTTATTCTTAATACAATAAAAGATCAGCGTCTGACTCAACAAAATCAATCACATGGGCCATTATTATTCCTTTATTTTGAGTACAATGAGTTGCTATATTTCTTAATTCCATGCTCCATGCCTGTCATGTCCCAACTTATTTGCTCCCTATTATGTTTATCAAAAATAGTCTGTGAAATATTAATACAATACCTCAGACGGCCACGATTGACAGACAGCCAGGATTGATGAGATCAAATCAAGTAGAGGTGGTGTTCCTTTATTGTCTTCAGCTTCTTTAGTACCTTGGCAACCGCAGGGTTGAATAGGTCCATCAGCTGAGAGGTAGAATAATATATCAGATTAATAAAATTTACTTGCATCTTTTTTTCACTGACCCTATGTTGTCCCACAGCTGGGCAAAGGTCTCCCACATAATTTTCCTTTTGCTGTGCCTTACTCCGGCCAATCGGTCAGGAACGAGTCCAAATCGTCATGGCGGGAACAAATGGTATATCATTAATTCTTTGTACGGCTTCTTGCCAAAAACGTTGGTATGGTGAACCTGTTGTACAGGATGCGCGATAGTAAAAAAAAAATATACTGTTTCAGTCAGTGTATTTTCGTTGAGGTTGGAGTTAACTCCTCTCTCATCAGCATGTTGAGCTGGAACAAATGACACTCGAATTAAACTTGGTCTAAGTACTATGGAAAGTTAATTGAAAAAAAAAGGACTTTGTTAAAGAGTTAAAAGTTTGAGTTTCAGAAAAATATATGGGGAATATTACTTAAAATTGTAATAATGAGATGAACTTATCTAGTATAAATGAATAATAACAAGAATTACTTGATTTATTATAATTATTTTGACTGGTCCAAATGCTAGTAAATGACAAACTTTATCATTCCTATTTTAAGTGAACCGGGAATTATATAGAAAAAAATATATTATTACTACTAATATCACACAAATACCCATAAGTCAGACAGCTAAATTAAATTTGCCAATAGCTCATACCTGGTATGGTCGGACAGACTCTTAGAAGCTCAACTATGTAAAAAGCAATGCTGGCAAAGAAACTTGAGTGGATTGGACTGAAATATTTATCAAAAACAATATTAGCAGGTACTTAGTTATTGATAACATACGGACCTTTGTAAACTTTTGCGACTATTCTTAAGGTAATTTCCTGGGCCGAAAACAATGAAGGATAAGACCAACTTGGCGCCAATACTTCTCAAATCTCATAGATGTATCTTTTCAAAGTGTATCTTGCACACACATAGCTTGTGAAGATCTCCCATAAGACGACCCAATGACCCGCTTAATCACTGTTAATGCTCAGAAGCCACTTTTTGCGTCCGATCTCACTAACAGGAAACGTTTGCATTTTCATCGTTTCGTAAGACAACAATGTTCGATAAAACACTTGCATCTTGCACTGCCAATGCGAAATAATACACTTTAAAATCACTGAGCAGCTATGAATGGAAATTAATCAACGGAAACTTTATTCGACCAGCCACAAAATAAGAAAACAAAACTTCATGAAAATCACAAACAAACTTCGAACGAAAACCGCCTAAATTTGACATTGACAGTCAAAAGAATATTCTTAAGTTTTCCAGCCATAGAGTAACGGTTGTGTTCTAATCAAGTTTCGTTTCCTGTGGAAACGAGAAAAAAATTATGTCCAATTATTGACGGATTATGTTATTATAACTGATTTCATTTGTTTTTTTAAAGCGGTAGATAATTTTTGGAACTATTTAAAAAAATATGTTTTGTTTTTTACAGGAACGTTCCAGTGACGCCGTTTCCCCATAAATCGTGAAGTTTAGTTTTTTTTAATTCAATAGGGTAATATGTACAAGAGATGTATTGATGATTTTTATTGTTATAATTCTTTAAACAAATATTTGATACGATCGCGAACCATGTTTAGATCATCATGCAACCTTATACTGACCTGCAAATTGCGAAAAACGTAGAATAAAATGAATTTTGCGGGCTACCTTGGCGTATCCCCATTATAAGGCCATGGTCGGCGTTATCGCAAGATGGCGCATGTCATGACGTCATCTATGACGATTCACGGGACAACGTTATCGCGCTCACGCTAATTCGGAAAAGAGGGCCTAGACAAATGGCATTCGCTTCGGAGCGATTCTATTTCTACAATCGCTATCGCTTTCGCTAATGATTCCAAAAATTAGTGATAACGCTCGTCAAAAAGTGTCCCTTGGCTATACATCTCTGTGGAAGTACCTAATCTTTCGACGCTGTCGATTCATTACATAATCGAATGTTTTTAACATTGTCTAGCTAATTTCTATTCGTTGACCTATGATCACGTGACATTTCGGTAGCTTATGTCAACCCTATACATTTTAACTTTTCTACTAGCGTCACCGCTAATCGAATGTTACTTTGTCTAGGCCCTCAGGTGTAAGCACTGAGTGAATTACACTGTAATCGATTTGAATGCTTATGACTCAAATCGATTACAATGCAATTCGGAACGCACCACTACCTATCTGTCAAATTTAGGCGGTTTTCGTTCGAAGTTTGTTTGTGATTTTCATGAAAAGTTTTGTTTTCTTATTTTGTGGCTGGTCGAATAAAGTTTCCGTTGATTAATTTCCATTCATAGCTGCTCAGTGATTTTAAAGTGTATTATTTCGCATTGGCAGTGCAAGATGCAAGTGTTTTATCGAACATTGTTGTCTTACGAAACGATGAAAATGCAAACGTTTCCTGTTAGTGAGATCGGACGCAAAAAGTGGCTTCTGAGCATTAACAGTGATTAAGCGGGTCATTGGGTCGTCTTATGGGAGATCTTCACAAGCTATGTGTGTGCAAGATACACTTTGAAAAGATACATCTATGAGATTTGAGAAGTATTGGCGCCAAGTTGGTCTTATCCTTCATTGTTTTCGGCCCAGGAAATTACCTTAAGAATAGTCGCAAAAGTTTACAAAGGTCCGTATGTTATCAATAACTAAGTACCTGCTAATATTGTTTTTGATAAATATTTCAGTCCAATCCACTCAAGTTTCTTTGCCAGCATTGCTTTTTACATAGTTGAGCTTCTAAGAGTCTGTCCGACCATACCAGGTATGAGCTATTGGCAAATTTAATTTAGCTGTCTGACTTATGGGTATTTGTGTGATATTAGTAGTAATAATATATTTTTTTCTATATAATTCCCGGTTCACTTAAAATAGGAATGATAAAGTTTGTCATTTACTAGCATTTGGACCAGTCAAAATAATTATAATAAATCAAGTAATTCTTGTTATTATTCATTTATACTAGATAAGTTCATCTCATTATTACAATTTTAAGTAATATTCCCCATATATTTTTCTGAAACTCAAACTTTTAACTCTTTAACAAAGTCCTTTTTTTTTCAATTAACTTTCCATAGTACTTAGACCAAGTTTAATTCGAGTGTCATTTGTTCCAGCTCAACATGCTGATGAGAGAGGAGTTAACTCCAACCTCAACGAAAATACACTGACTGAAACAGTATATTTTTTTTTTACTATCGCGCATCCTGTACAACAGGTTCACCATACCAACGTTTTTGGCAAGAAGCCGTACAAAGAATTAATGATATACCATTTGTTCCCGCCATGACGATTTGGACTCGTTCCTGACCGATTGGCCGGAGTAAGGCACAGCAAAAGGAAAATTATGTGGGAGACCTTTGCCCAGCTGTGGGACAACATAGGGTCAGTGAAAAAAAGATGCAAGTAAATTTTATTAATCTGATATATTATTCTACCTCTCAGCTGATGGACCTATTCAACCCTGCGGTTGCCAAGGTACTAAAGAAGCTGAAGACAATAAAGGAACACCACCTCTACTTGATTTGATCTCATCAATCCTGGCTGTCTGTCAATCGTGGCCGTCTGAGGTATTGTATTAATATTTCACAGACTATTTTTGATAAACATAATAGGGAGCAAATAAGTTGGGACATGACAGGCATGGAGCATGGAATTAAGAAATATAGCAACTCATTGTACTCAAAATAAAGGAATAATAATGGCCCATGTGATTGATTTTGTTGAGTCAGACGCTGATCTTTTATTGTATTAAGAATAAATCATACCGCTATACTTATTAAAAGTACAAAATTATCTGCAGGTGATTCTGCGTGTGGTTCTGATGATAATGTCAATTTTATACTAGGTGGTTCAATTGATTTAAAAAAATATACTAGAATGAGTGTAGGAATGAAGTACTTACATCAAATACTTAGTAATAAATAATTACCATGGTTTGCAGCTAATGCAGCCGTCACATCAGATGACCCTCCGATCCTCGAGGCATCAAGTAGTTGAACCCCGAGAAGCAGCAGAAGAAGCTCAGTAGAAAAAACCAGTATTAGCCAACTTTTTTTGATGTGATACAAATGAATAAATTTCATTTATTTATGTACACGCTAAACACTTAATAAAGTAAAATACATAAAGATTGAATAGAAAAAAGGAACAGCTGCTTACCTATATCATTAGAAATTTCTTCCAGCAGACCTGCGACAGGAGCGAAGCGTAGACGTATTATCGTATTAGCGACCTACACATACTTACATTATTCTATCAGATTAAAGTAAACATGCTTATAATAATAATAATAATACAGACCTAATATAGAAACAAATACATGAATAAATAGAATAATTTAAATTTCTTGATAGCAAGAGAAAAGCAATTTGTGTGTGTCTTAGCAGCACCCATACCTAGATTATTGATATGCCTAAATATTTATGTTGTAATAAGGATTGCATCTTGTACTGCGTTTTATCTAGATGACGGGGTATTAAAAAAATACTTATGTGCTTTTTACGTATTATGTAAACGAACAATACACCAATCACTGAATACTTGCCTATCACTATTTTATGAAGTTGCTCAATCTCACCTGTCAAGTAATATCCATTTGTTGTAAACTAAATGTAGGTACTAATTACTAAACTGACATTTAAAATTAATAAAAATGGTTTGAATTGATATTAAAATACCTATAAGCATTGAAATAAATAGGTAAGTACATACTTGTTTGCCTATAAGCCCGAATACGTCAATGCTTGTAGAGATGACATTCAAAGGCTGAAAATTGAAAAATAAACTCGAATGTGATGAGAATGACAGAGTCTTCTGCGCAGTCGCGTGCTCAGCTCACGTCACCCGATTCTCGTTAGGTACCTATAGAAATCACGCGGCGGTTGCCATAGCGACACCACTTCGGCGCGCTGCTGCGCTGCGCAAGTAGCATTAATGTTGAATATTGTCAAAGTAGGTAGGTATTGATAATGATGATTTTGATGAATATTCTTTTAGTATTGGCAACGACTAGATATGTAGGTAAACATCACGCACATCTTTTTTATTTTAATGATTTAGTACCTAATTACACCAATCGTACATATAGGTAGTAGCGCATCTCATCACGCTATCGGCTGACATTATGATCATACTTAATGTTAACAAACTATGTAGGTAAGTAGGTACCTACCTAGGCAGCTGTACTTAACAGACATTGGTAGGTATTGCATTTGCAAAAGGTTCTTACTGCGCATGCGTGACGCGTTGCAAGTTAAATAAGTGGTTGGTAAGTACTTAGTTAATAAAGGAAATCAGTATAATTATTGCAAATAAAATATAGGTTGGCACTGAACCTACGTTTTAAATGTAGGTACAAAATATCTAAAAGCATTTAAATGAATAGGTAGGCAAGTAGGTACTAATAAAATTACTGTTGATGAATGACAGTGTCTTCTGCGCAGTCGCGTGCTCGGCTCACATCACCCGATTCTCGTTAGCTATAGAAATCACGCGGCGGTTGCCATAGCGACACCACTTCGGCGCAAGGTGCGCTGCGCAAGTTACAGTAAAGTTTAACCGTTGAATATTGTCATAGTAGGTAGGTAGGTATTGATGATGATCATTTGATGAATATTCTTTTATTATTGGCAACGACTAGATAATTATGTAGGTAAACATCACGCACATCTATTTTATTTTAATGATTTGGTACCTAATTACACCAATCGTACATGTATCAAACTATGTAGGTAAGTACATACCTATGCTCAGACTACGAGAAGATGCTTTGTAGTACCTACCTACCTAGACAGCTATACTTAACATACATTGGTAGGTATAGCATTTGCGTAAGGCTCCTACTGCGCATGTGTGACATATTGCATGTTAAATAAGTGGTTGGTAAGTACTTAGTTAATAAAGGAAATCTTTATAATTATTGCAAACAAAATATAGGTTGGCACTGAACCTACGTTTTAAATGTAGGTACAAAATATCTAAAAGCATTTAAATGAATAGGTAGGCAAGTAGGTACTAATAAAATTACTGTTGATGAATGACAGTGTCTTCTGCGCAGTCGCGTGCTCGGCTCACATCACCCGATTCTCGTTAGCTATAGAAATCACGCGGCCGTTGCCATAGCGACACCACTTCGGCGCAAGGTGCGCTGCGCAAGTTGCAGTAAAGTTTAACCGTTGAATATTGTCATAGTAGGTAGGTAGGTATTGATGATGATCATTTGATGAATATTCTTTTATTATTGGCAACGACTAGATAATTATGTAGGTAAACATCACGCACATCTTTTTTTATTTTAATGATTTGGTACCTAATTACACCAATCGTACATGTATCAAACTATGTAGGTAAGTACATACCTATGCTCAGACTACGAGAAGATGCTTTGTAGTACCTACCTACCTAGGCAGCTGTACTTAACATACATTGGTAGGTATAGCATTTGCGTAAGGCTCCTACTGCGCATGTGTGACATATTGCATGTTAAATAAATGGTTGGTAAGTACTTAGTTAATAAAGGAAATCTTTATAATTATTGCAAACAAAATATAGGTTGGCACTGAACCTACGTTTTAAATGTAGGTACAAAATATCTAAAAGCATTTAAATGAATAGGTAGGCAAGTAGGTACTAATAAAATTACTGTTGATGAATGACAGTGTCTTCTGCGCAGTCGCGTGCTCGGCTCACATCACCCGATTCTCGTTAGCTATAGAAATCACGCGGCGGTTGCCATAGCGACACCACTTCGGCGCAAGGTGCGCTGCGCAAGTTGCAGTAAAGTTTAACCGTTGAATATTGTCATAGTAGGTAGGTAGGTATTGATGATGATCATTTGATGAATATTCTTTTATTATTGGCAACGACTAGATAATTATGTAGGTAAACATCACGCACATCTTTTTTTATTTTAATGATTTGGTACCTAATTACACCAATCGTACATGTATCAAACTATGTAGGTAAGTACATACCTATGCTCAGACTACGAGAAGATGCTTTGTAGTACCTACCTACCTAGGCAGCTGTACTTAACATACATTGGTAGGTATAGCATTTGCGTAAGGCTCCTACTGCGCATGTGTGACATATTGCATGTTAAATAAGTGGTTGGTAAGTACTTAGTTAATAAAGGAAATCTTTATAATTATTGCAAACAAAATATAGGTTGGCACTGAACCTACGTTTTAAATGTAGGTACAAAATATCTAAAAGCAATAAAATGAATAAGTAGGTACTAATAAAATTACTGTCTCGGAACTCGAATACGAACAGGCTTAGGGACATGGACTTCGGTAGCGGAGAGTAAAAAAACAAAACAATGTGATGATAATGACAGCGTCTTCTGTCTTCTGCGCAGTCGCGTGCTCAGCTCACATCACCCGATTCTTGTTAGGTACCTATAGAAATCACGCGGCGGTTGCCATAGCGACACCACTTCGGCGCAAGGTGCGCTGCGCAAGTTGCAGTAAAGTATAACCGTTGAATATTGTCATAGTAGGTAGGTAGGTATTGATGACGTTCATTTGATGAATATTCTTGTACCTATTATTGGCAACGACTAGTTATGTACACATAATTAATTACACAAATCGTACTTATAGGTAGTAGCGCATCTCATCACGCTAGGTATCGGATTGCATTTAAGTCATCGGCTGACATTAACGTTCATACTTACTTAATATAAAAAAGTAAAAAAATACACTCAATTTGATGTCGACAGTGCCTAACGCGCAAGCGCGGCGTGATCTTATCACTTCACCCGATTGCCGTAGCCGTACCTCGACTAGATGAAGCGAGCGCGATCCGCGAGTGTCATTTGAACTCTTGAATTGAATAGATTTGGGTTAATAACAACGCTGAAAAACGTCGCACAGGCTTTACTCGACTCGATCCACAATCGCTTCTTCAAACCACATGACATCGCGATTGGGTCATGGCATTGCGTTTACTTACCTAATCATTCAACATTGGGTTCATAGTAAAATAACAAACAATGTCGATGCGCATTTTCTTCAGTAGCTGTCTTAAACGTGTGTTATATTTTGTTTGTTTATTGTACGTGCGTGCCGCGCTCGCGCCTCAGGCGACTAATCTAGGCAAAATAAACCACATTGAGTTTCTCACCGAATTTCTGTTTTAAGTAGGTACTTTTTTATTTTAATACCCCCCAAAATAGTACCTAATGTTTAGACACTTAAATATTAGCTATGAAATAAGTACCTACTTAATATAAAATGATCAATAGATTTAGCTTATAAAATATTATTAAAATCTCGATTATGATTGTAAATGTTATGCTTGGTCAGTCCCTAGCATGAGTGGGATGACACTGACAGCTCAGTCCGCGCTCACTTCACTTAAGTGTTCACGGTGAGATTGTTACAGAATAGCACAGCAGATATTCGGATACATAATCACCTAAAGTTGAGATGTTGGCTAATATTGCATGCGCTTTTGTATCGAAAAAATGTTAACGCTAACACAAATCACCCCTCCTCTTACACACTACATATACATTTTGCATCGGGGGTTAAACATTAATTTTAAATAAATATGCATCTGAATAGTTATGCAATCTAAGAATCACGAAGTTTTTTATTTAAATAAATATTTTTTTAGAAGTCACTTCCTCACCCAACTAATTATGAATTCCCGGTGTTCCTGGTAACGCGGGCTTTTTTTTTACAAAAAATAATTCTTTACGAGTCGCTGCCGTACTTTCATAGCTAAAAAATAACTTTAGGTAAATATGCAACCGAATATCCGATCTCTGGTGATAGCTGATGCTAAGCATTGACACTAGTGATGGCTCACTTCAAGCTCACCTGACTGAATTATTCACGATGAGATTTTTATAGAATCTGCTGTTATCATTTTCCTTTCCTAAACAAAAATCAAGCTATCTCATTCGTCACAATAAAATGCAAATACCTACCATTCTTTACAAAAATATGCTTTATTTCAGTTATGAGTATCACACAAATAGAACATTTTTTCTAATAAATGTGCTTACTGTGCCCGGAATAACATTCGAGTACTAACTCAGTGTAAACGGGATATTAATGTATGTGTGATTTATGTTGTTTATCTGTTTTGTAGGGTAAAGCGGCTTGGCAACCATATTAGTAACCAAGAGACACCATGGTGGCGAAAAAATTGGGAAATAGGCTTCGTCGCTAATGGGTTGGGAGTTCCATTCCAGCTCGAAATTAAAGTACAGGTAGGTACAGGTAATTTTCATTTGACAATGTGTGTGTGTGTGTGTATAAACGAATCCTTAAAGCCGTGTCTTGACTAAAAGCAATTGTCGCGCGAATACGCGATCGTATCTAAATCATTCAAGTCGCGTTTGGACGTCATAATTCGTATAAATGATCGCTTCGATCGCGTTTTCGCGCGACATTCCCTTTCTCGGTTAGAACGCGGGATCATACATAACCGCTCTAGCGTCAGACCCCCCGAGTGTGACCGAAAATATTTTCCGGTCTAACGTCAAACCCCCGAGCGTGACCGAAAATATTTTCCGGTCTAACGTCAGACCCCCCGATCGTGACCGATTCGGTTTGCTGCGTTCAAATCGATTTAAATACCACTGGCACACTGTACTGTTGCAAAAAAATTCCGCCGGGTGGCGCCCTATTAGTTTCCGCGTACAATATTATGCTATAATCTGTGGCGACCATAAATATTTTTTGCAAAATAAAAGTTTTAAGTCAGCGCTCCGCCATTTTGGATGACGAACGATGCGCGCTCCGTACATATTATGTGTTGATGGCGTAGTTAATAACCCAATGTATTAGTGTTATATATCATAAAAATCCTCATTAATCAAGGTTTACGAATATCTATATGTGTCATAGGTTTTGAATCAGTTTTTATGTGTTAAACTCGTTGTGAAAAATTGAGGCCGTAGCGACACGCTACGCGCCGGCATTTTCGTGTTAAATTACGTGTGTTTTACTAAATAATTTACTAAAGTAATGCTTGTAATATGGACATAAGTTAATTATTAGTATTTTAAAACGCTCAGAACGTTTTAATACTATGAAGATAGTTCAAGATCACGAATAATCTAATTCGTTCCGCAGTACAATTTGTAATCAGCAACAGTTGAGGCGTTGACGTTTTAACACGTTCACGAATTTAACAGTTAAGGGTTCAGACGAATGTTTAACCGCGCATACGCTTCGTTGTTTTTCCAATTCTTTTGGTATGCCGGTACTGAATTGTTGTAAAGTATATATAATTATTGCATACAAATGATTGCCTATCATTTCAAATATAATTACACAAAAATCATGTAAAATAAATTAAATCCTATTTATAAACACACGTTTCGCAGAACCCTTATGGGGGCATGAAATTGTTGCGGGAATGGGGTGTTTGTTTTAGTGTATTTTGCTACTCTGAGCAAACCAAGTACGGACATATGGGTATCAAAAAAAAGCTTAGATAGTCTAGTTTAATAATTAATAGGTTTTATTGACACAAACTACAAACTAATGTACAAAATTTCAGTAAGAACAAATATTTTACGGAAATTCAACACATATTTTTAGTTTTTTTTTTTTTTTACAGTTCTTTCGACTATGAAGTTGTATGGTAGTTTTAACACTTGTTGATTCTGTATGGTTTCAGCTACACACACGATTTTTTATTAGGGTATAAGTTCGGTAGTTTTCAAGTTATTACACTTTATGTTAGAAATGACCGGTGCGCGGTGCCGTGGCCGGGCGACTATAGTGACCTCGTCGTATGGCACTCCTGCAGGCGTTTGACGTTTGCGTATGACACTCCTGCAGGCGTTTGACGTTTACGTTTGAGCGGATAATAATTGAAGTGTAGAAAAATATACATTAAAATATTGACAGACAACATGATCGTAGAAAAATCCTGGAGATATAATTCAGATGAGAAATGCCAAATTCGAAATAAGAGAAACATTTATTCACTCAACTCGTTCTTTTTTTTTGTATTTGTGTGAGTCATGTTTACCGCAAATAAACGTATTTTCTTTCTTTAACCACGTGCCAAAGCTCATCCTATCAATTAGGTCATCAGGGTATAAACCAGCTAATTCTATGGCAAGGTCACGCGACAATGTCGGTCATTTTTCACGCACAGCTTTATATTTTAACTGTCAGTTATAAATGGTAAAACGGTTAATGTTCTAATCGCGTTTTGCATGCCATGCCATGACTATTATCATGCCCTTTGGCACTTACGAAGTAGGTCGTTAATTTGTGTAAATTTAAGTGTACTACACTGCATAATTGCCTATGACAAAGAGTGTCCATCAGTGTCCGATTACTAAATGACAAGTTACAGTATTTTTATCTCACGAAGCGACGCGCGCTTTACCTGTGGTAACCAAGTGTACAAACACGCTGTGAATGTGTGCGTAAAGACAAGTAGCGTCAACATATAACACGCACGCTTATACACACACACTTCCGACTTCGCCATTGTCTCAGACGGTACCAAAAGCTCCTGCTGTGCTTACTCACACATTCACAGCGTGTATGTACAGTCACCAAAAGAGATAAGTAACCAGGGTCGTCGGATATGGTTGAAGTTTAGTAAGAAACTGATGGATGTTTTCGAATGAAATTTAATTTGATAAAATACCTATTTGTTTTCTATTAATTTGATTAAATTTTATTCGAAAACATTCATCGGTTTCTTACTAAACTTCAACTATATCGACGACCATGGTTATTTATCACTTTTGGTGACCGTACACTTGCTAACCACGAGTAAAGCGCGCGTCGCTTCGTGAGATAGAAATACTACACGATAATACGTGTCCTGGAAAGTCAGCATCTGTAGATTTGTAGACCTTTTTATATTTTGTTGAGTACATGTTCCTTGTTGACAGGCCTACACAGTCCTCCCATATCTACCAACACTGTAATTTGAAACATTGTAAAAGCCCCTTATTTTTAAAAGACTAACCGTGGAGTTTCTTGCCGGCTCTTCTCCATAGGAAACAACCAATTGAAACCGTGCACCTAGCTTCTGACGTTTCATAAGTGTCCATGTTGGTTTATGTGAAATAAAATATTTTGATTTTGATTTGAATATTATAAATGCGAAAGTAACTAAGTCTGTCTATTACCTATTCATGCCTAAACCAATGAACGGATCATCATCTGCTTATCTTTTTCCCTATTATGTTAGGGTCGGCTTCCAGTCTAACCGAATGCAGCTGAATACCAGTATTTTACACGGAGCGACTGCCTACCTGACCTCCACAACCCAGTTACTAGGTAATGCGATACTCTTTGGTAAGACTGATTGTCAGACATTCGGGCTTCTGGCGACCCGTAACGAATGTACCAAACCAATGTGACAATGTCCAATGTGACCTCAAAGAAGTAATAATAATATGAGAACTGAGTGCCCACTTGCAATAATTATTATGGTCGAAGGTGCAGATGTTTTTTGGTCCCAACGATTTTCAATAACCTTCCAGTAGATACAAACAGTAATTGTGTCACAAAAACTTCTTTTAAAAAGAAAATAAATAAGTTCCTACTTAATTTAATTTGTCAAAGCCTCACTATAGGGAATATTTAGCTAAATGTTATGTAAAAATAGTTTTCGTCTATGCATGTATGGGTGGAAAAGTGTAACAGTTGGGATATTATGTACATAAAAAAAGGTGCTACGTCTGCCAACAAACTGCTTTTCAGTTTGGCACAGGTAAATTTTTGTGTTAAAAATTGTTTCTGTGAATAAACACTTTTTAATTACATTTTTTTTTGTCAAAGATCTACGAATGACAGTCGGTACCAATGGCTTAACGTGCTTTCCGAGGCACAGAGGGGTCTTGGTCCTCATCTAGTTTGTAAAATATAATTGACGTGTAAAAGTGTTTGTACAAACCTATTTACAGAAATAAAATCATTTATCATTTATCTAAGATGGTCATACATCTACGGAACAACCACGGCAAGGTTAGCTTGAACTGATTGATCGACCCGTGCGTTTGTTAATACTTAGCCACAAAACCACTGAAGCGATCATGAAACTTGACAGAAAGGCAACTTGGGACTTGGAGAAGGCCATAGCGTACTTTTCATCCTATAAAATGTGCAGACAAAGCTGTGGACAACAACTAGTAAATGATAAATGATTTTATTTCAAGTACAAAATATAAATGCAAAATACAAAATGTTTATTTCAATAACTTAAAAATACGTTTACATTAGGTCTTTAGGGAATTTCCATTTAAGTAAAAAATATACTTGTGTTAGGAAGTTCCGCTCTTCCACTAGTTACAGGTTACAGTATAAGCTATTGAATAGACATTCAATTTAATTAGGTATCAGGATAAAAGTGATATAAATCAAAAATATAAAGAAAAACAAAGAAAGTAATCATTAATTATAGACGCGCTGTAGTATGGAGGTGGTATGTGTGTGTGTGCGTGTGAGGGTGTGTTTGTGTGTTTAAAGATAGTATATAGTATAAATAGCATTTATGATGTATGTTAATAATGAATTAAGTGAGGGGGAAATATTCTCAGAAGATATTTAACCGGAATTGTTAGTATTTATAAGCTTATCGTTTGGACTAAATTCTCAATATCATCATAAGTTTTGGACTTTAGCCATTAAGTCAGAGCATTCTTGCAGTCTCGAAATGAAAGTAAGTAAATATTTAATTCCTTGTTTATCAAGTTATATAAGTGAGAGGATTGCTTAGCGTATTGTCTCTTAGCAAAGACTGATTTAACAGGAACCTTGGGGATCATGTATTTCCTTCTTCCCTGTCGAGTCGTGGGATCGAAAGTGAGAGATTTGTGTGTTTTTAAAATAATTTGGAGAACAAAAAGTTTCCGAACCATCAGAATATCAGAACTTTGGTAAAGACTTTCAGTTGGGAACCTAAAAGGCTTAAATAGCATAACTTTTAATAGTGATCTCTGAGCTCAAGTAGGATTGTACAAACACTTTTACACGTCAATCATATTTTTAAAAGTAGATGAGGTCGGCGTTCTCTATCTGACTACTTTGAGAAGAAAGGCCGGAACAAACTCAGAATCCACCCCCCCCCCCCCCCAACCCCATCCTCTCTTTTAAAGTCCAGACATAAACTTGGTCAGATCATAATCCATAGTAACTCATAATCCAGCTGACTGGCCACTATTTATCATGTTATGGAACTATTCTCGCATAGCTTCTGCTGACGCTGACCGTCAAAGAAGTAATATTTGTAAACAGTACTGTCATGTTTTTAAAACATTAGCCAGCTTTAATTAATCAAATTTTTAATTAATGGCATCATCGTTGATGGATGTTTGTTTAAGCAGATGTTGGAAAAGGTACATTCTTCATAATCACAACGAAAACGGTATGATTATGTTGGTAAGTTTTCTCGAAAAAAGATTTCTCGTTTTTAATACGAATAATGCTATTGTCTTACTGCAGGACGAAGGCCTCTTCTCATACAAAGAAGGCACGAGCACTGATCACCACGCTTGCTCAAGACCGGACGCTTTTAAAGATTAAAATTTGACCATGTTTAAAAACGAGTCAGACGCGCGCACGAAGGATTCCGTACTATTATTATTATCCATGAAAACGGCGAAAAAATCATGTCTGTTGTATCCCCACTTAAATATTTATTTTATTCTGTTTTTTAGTATTTGCTGTTATAGCGGCAACAGAAATACATCATCTGTGAAAATTTTAACTGTCTAACTATCACGGTTCATGAGATACAGCCTGGTGACAGACGGACGGACAGGCGGACGGACAGCAGAGTCTTAGTAATAGGGTCCCGTTTTACCCTTTGGGTACGGAACCCTAATAAGGTAACGCAAAGGTTAAAAGAAAAATGCTTTTAAAATTTAATGAATAAATGTCAGATCGCGGAAAAAGATTTTTAAAATCAATAATATTGGTATATACCTTATAATAATTAATTAATGTTCAAATTTTACTGAATAGACACTTTAAAATTATAATAGATATGACATCATCAATTACAATTTAAAATTATTTATATATTCTTAATCTAACATTCTATTAAACTGTATCTCTTGAACTGACATAGGTATAACTTTGTTTCTATAAAGCCTAATGCATGAGCTCTTAGTAATTGTTGCTGTCTCTTTTTTTTATGTAAATAAAATAATAACATTGTGTTCGTTAAAATTAAATATTTGCACACCTCTAAGTAATGGTATATTATAAAGGGCCAACTATAGTTTTAAGACCATACATTGGCAACCTACATTCTTGCAAATAAATGGATTCGATTTGATTTCGTTTGATGGGTTGGCGATTTCAGACTTACATTAAGAGGCTTACAAGAGCTAAAGCGCGGTCACTGTCGGATTGCATAGAAAAGAAAGAGACGCGCGATGACACAACGCTGGTAATTTATTGCAAAATATGAAGCTATTATGGATTTAGAGCAGATGGAGAGCAGTGGTGGCCCAGTGGAATCGGCCGCGACTTACAAGATGTAGGTCGTGGGTTCGAACCCAGGCAGGCGCTTTACTTTGTGTAAATAATTTCATCACCACTGCACTCAAAACGGTGAAGGAAAACATCGTGAGGAAACCGGCATATCCTAGAACAAAAAAATCGAAGACATGTGACATCCACCAATCCGCACTGGGCCCGCGTGGTAGATTACAGCCCATTCCCTCTCAAGAGAGGAGGCCTGAGTCCCAGCAGTGGGAACATTATAGGCTGATTATGATTATGTTATGGATTTACAAAAAATCTATTCATTGCTCTAAAAAATTAAAACACTCTTACGTTAGTATGTCACTTGTAGAATAATCTGACAAAAAATCTGAATGTTTGCATGTATATTAGTATGGTTTTTAATCGTTAAAATATATTTTTAGAGGTATCTTCATTATTTTTTTCTATCATATCAAGTTAATTGTATTATGTTTTCAACACACTATCTAATTAGCATATATCCAGAAGAATGTCATATATTTTTCTGATAAAAAATAAATTTGCGTTTAGGCCATGTAGTCGCCTTAACGATAAGTGCAGTTTTCCTTGCGGTGTTTTCCGTCACCAATGTCAGAGATAACCAAGATAAACTTAGAAAGTAAATATGAATTGAAAAAGTCTCTCTCTCGGTCATAATTATCATTAAAAGATAAATGCTTTAATATAGTAATTTATGAGCAAGACAATACAACAATTAAGATACAATGGGGACTCGATAAGTATCTTAATTTATAAGAAGTTTCATCTTCATAATGCTTTTGATGAAGCCACTAAGTATTCATTATTAAGAGATGTACAATGTATACATACTCAAATACGTTTTCTTAAAAGAAATTATTTTGACGATGACGTGACCAGAGCGCAAACCTGTAGCGGCATCTACAACGCCACATGTGAGCTACGCGTCACACTGACGTCAAGCAACATCCTGCATCGCGCAAGCAGAGTTTACCGCGCAACTAGCATAAATTATACAACGTCCCGACATCAAACGTGGGGTAATTGCCCATCAGATACAACACCCTTCTGGTAGGAGGATCCTCCCTTTTCCATAGAGTATGAGTGAGCTTTACACCCGTTCCTCATACCACTATAAACCCATCCTTAGGCCAAAGAATCAGCATTGCCATTCAACGTGGGCATGCTGCTAGCCTTTTGTGCACTTTTCCTATTGAGAGCGATGCGGACGAACTTGCTCAATGAGCTCTTTCATTTATCTCTTTATATACTTGTACATAATACATATACATATATTTTAGTGTTAGCTTGTATATTGTATTTAAGATTCATCTTGGAAATGCTTAGTATTAAAAGTAATCCTATTTTATAAATATATTATAATATTAATATTTTTATGTGAGTGGAAACGCCGGGAGGAGACGCCCTAGGAGGACATTATAGTGACCTTATTGGTGATGTTCTTCTGAAAGGTCAGGTGCGTAGTACTCGCAACCGGCGTGCGTGTATGATCAGATGTATTAACGTAAACGAGGCAAAAATAATATGTAAGGATCGTAGCAGGATCGTAGCAGGTGAAGGAAAACATCGTGAGGAAACCGGCATGTTCTAGAACCAAAAATTCGAACACATGTGACATCTACCAACCCGCACTGGGCCTGCGTGGTGGATTACAGCTCACTGTTTCTCGAAGAGAGGAGGCCTGTGTCCCAGCAGTGGGAACATTATAGGCTGATTATGTTGCAGGTGGCGTTCTGTAGTTTCTACCTACACCATGAAAAAAGGCATGAGTTTACGTATGTATGCATGTACGTATTATTATAAGAAAAAATTCGAGAATACACATATTTAACAGACTTCAAAAAAAGAAGAAGTTTCTCAATTCGACTGTATGTTTTTTTTTGTGTGTTAGCTCAGAACTTTTTTCTGGGTGAACCGATTTGGATGGTTTTTTTTTATTTGATAGCTGGTGGTTCACATGTGGTTCCATTTAAATTAGATCAAGTTCTGACTAGTAGTTTTTGAGCTATCCTTAATACTGCATATTTTGTCCACTTAGTTTATAGTGATGATGTTTTGATAATTTCCTGTCACTGTTATTTACATATCAAGTCGTGGTATACGAATTTCTGTGGGGTAGGTACCGCAACTAAAAATTGAAAAATAAAAACTTTTTTACAAAAAAACAACCGACTTCCAAAAAAAACACTAAATGACGTGAAAAATAACTTTAATTTTGGAAGTCGGAGGCCAAAAACGAAAATACAAAACTAAAGACATGATGACTTCCGAAATTAAAGTTATTTTTCACGTTTTTTGTTTTTTTGGGAAGTCGATTGTTTTTTTGTAAAAAAGTTTTTTTAAGCTGAACTTTTGATTCATAAAGTCAAAGTCAAAGTCAAAGTCAAATCGTTTATTTCAAATAGGCACATAAAATGGCACTTTTGAACGTCAAAATTTACAAAAAATAGAACTGATTCTAGTTGCCCCTTCCAAAAGGTAGTTTCGTATGGAGAAGAATGGGCAAGAAACTCCACCGTTACTCTTTTAAAAATGTTTTACAATATTATGTATATAATAATTATATGTGAAGACGATGCACCTAGAATAAAATTACTATACCACAATAGGTAAAAATAATTAAATATAACGCATGACAGGTAAATTAATTATGAGATAGATACATGGTGCTCATATATTTACAAATATTGAGAAGTAGATGATTTTTCAAAAAAAAAAAAACAAGTAATAATTTAGTGTGTGATAGGACTCCAACCGGTGACAATAAATAAGTATGAAAATCAAGCATTATGTACTTGCATTGACGGTTTGTAAACTGTTATTCGTTTGCTCTTAAAGCTACGGTATCTTAGAAGAGTAGTGGCCGCCACAACGCGTCCGCAATTTACCGGCGAATGATGTCACCGAAACGTTTTTGTTATGAAAGTGAGTTAATGTATTTTCCTAGAGAGCGATTTTTGACACCGTACCCCTGCCATCATTTTCAACATCGCCGTCAATAGTGCCGTTATTTGGCGACCAACGCTTTTCTAGAACACCGCAGCTTTAGAATTGAAAACCATCTCAAAGGTATAAACCTTTTTCAAGTATAGCCATAAATCCATAATACTTGAACTAGCTATAATTCAGTTGCCTTATGTTTACTGATTTCAAAATCTAGCGACACCAGCAAGAACGAGTAAAATATAAATCATTTCAGAACGCCGCCGTATCTACACAATTTATTGTTATGAGATCCTGTAGAATATTACGTAGTTTTCTCACATGGAAAAGTCCCAATATAAAAAAAAAATTACGTGTTGACACGATAACGCAATTGCTAATGATGTGCTCGGTTTAATATCCGAACACTATTCAATAAAATATCCGAAAAAGGTGCATAGAAAGTTGTTTAATATCCGAAGCTCGTATATTTTGCAGATGTAGGTATCAGAAAATTGTACAAACAAATTGAATATTGGAATATTGAATGGGTTTTGCGTTTGAAGGTAAACATTATTATGTAGGTTAGCACATTGATATCAAAATATGCGTCAAAATCAGGCACGTTTTTGTATATTATCAGGTGAATCTGAATCCACCCACACATCTATAATCTAAATAAAAGTAAGTAAATAGTAGAAGTCAAGAGTAGTAGATTTGTATTTTTTTTTTAGCCGGTACTACCTACTGTAATATTTATCACTTAATTATAATGCAATTATGTATTCAAGTAATTAAAATACACTACAAGGTTTAATTTTAACGTTTAGCCCGTTTGTGATTTTTCAAGATTGAAAGGCTGAACCATTTCCATGAAACATTGAACTTTTCATTGAATCCAAAAAGTAGACACGGAGATTTTCTTTTATTTTCAAGAACAAGTACTTTTATGATAGCAGAGGCTGCTAAGTAATGAGTCAGGACTTACGCAATATTAAATATTACTTTAACTCTTATTTCTAGCGGAGCATTGCCTGCCAACGTCTCAGTATGTCTTTGTAATTATTTATTATTTCCGTTCCCATTCCCTAGTTAACTTTTACAACGAATTGGAAATTATGTATTTTATGATTGGTTTTCACTTTCAGACTAATTATTATAAATAAATGTTTGAAACATCTTAGCAGATTGACAAGTGTACCTTATTATGTATGTCATACAATACTATACACGTACAAGATTAGAAAAACCACCCAACAGTCCCTATATTTTCCTCTTTACTTATTAATTAACAATATAAATACTAAATTGTAAACAAACACATTAATTTATTCATCAAGCCCAGCTCGTCTAAAATATTCACAATCAGCCAACACCCAAACACATTCCGTCTACAGTACTGAGCTGTATTAATATTTGAAAATATCCGAAAATAAACGCACGATGTCAGGATACCAATCACTGCCCATCACTAAACCGACAACCACCTACCACTAACCTGTATTCTAAAAACCTCTATTTCCGCTTCACACATTTTTCACTTACTAAACCTACATTACTCAATGCATAATTTAGAGATGTACCATCTGAAATGTGAAATATATTTAGATTTTGTTTACCGTTTACCGAGTTGGGTTTACCTCTAATTCAAGGTTAGTGTTGAAACTGATTTGCGAAGATGCGTGGTAAATGGGGCAAGATAGTCATGAGATACTGAAAGATTTATTTGGTGTTGTTTTACTAAATAATTACTTCTTAGGAAAGTGTGAATCAAAGATTTAATAGATTTATTTTGTGTTTTGACGATACACAGAAGCTATTATGGAATGTCGGATTTCTGATACTAGCTTTTAGTTGGCCGATTTCTAAGAAGAAGAACTAGAGTTGAACAATTGTGTGAAAAAATAACAGGTAGGCGTTCAAAGTAATTTGTTTCTTTTTTAGGGTTCCGTACCCAAAGGATGACAATGGGACCCTATTACTAAGGGTCCACTGTCCGTCCGTCCGTCTGTCAAAGGGCTGTATCTTTTGTACCGTAATAAGTAGACACTTGAAATAGAATAAAGTTAAAAATTAAAGGGGGTCACCATACAAGAAACGTGTTTTTAACACGCTTTTATTAGGTCGACCTGTATGTAACTAACTATGTAATGGAATCTAAGGTAACTAATTTAACCATCTTCCAAGGGTCGTAGCGTAATGAAAATTGGCAGATGTATGTAGTTCTGATGATAATATGGTACTGTTGAACTGATCTGATGATGGAGGCGGAAGATATGAACTGGAACTTCATGATGGAAAATCGTATCATAGCTGTTTTGGATTTCTTAGAAAAGTCTTGTAATGAACTTTGATCACGATTAGGTTTCAAGGTCTGATGATGAAGCTGGAAGATAGGCACTGACATTCCATGATAGAATATCGTATCATAGTCGTGTTTGCACTTGTGAGAAAGGCCAGGTAATGGACTTTGAACACGATCAGGATTCAAGGTTATAACAAACCTCCAGATTGAAGAGCTAGATTGTTCTAAGCTGACAGATAAAACAACGTGCAATACAGACGCACTAGCGGAGATGGAGAGGATGCGGGCTCATTCGCCTACTTAAAATAAATGTATAAATGTTAAAAATATTTCGTTATCAAAGACCAAAAAGTATAAAATAAATTAATAGTTTAAAAACAACAATAAATTATGCATCGTTCAAGTTGACTCTATTTCTGGGCTGAAGTGTAAACTATGTGCTTTTAATTATAATATTTATTGTAAAAGTGTGGGGCGCTGGAACAGGAAAGACATTTTGTATAACTTGCTGAGAAATAAAGTTAAGCGATGTTACGGGAAGCAGGTTACACAGATTGGCGCTCTAACTAGAGTTGCAGGACGACTAGTAGATGGCTCTACATTAAACATTCTGTTCAAAGTATCAGTTACCAGTACTTTCCTATTACTAACCCCCCAATACTAACATTTTTTTTTTTACTAATGTATTTAAAAAATAAATGTAGTGTGCGAGTTTGATTCGCACATGGCCGCTTTTTTCAACAACATTGAAAATCTATCGGAAGGAAATCAAGCATGTTCTAGAACCCAAAAACTACTCCCTCTTACAGAGAGGTCTGAGTCCCAGTAGTGAGAACATTAGATTGATTTTGCAACGAAATCCCTGAGAATTGTTTTATGGCAACCAAGGAAAACAGAAGAATTTATTGGCTGACAATATCAATCGACTCAGCCTATCGCAGTCCACTGCTGCACTTAGGCCTCTTCCAAGCTGTGCCAGAACACCCTGTCCTCCACCTTCCGCATCCAGTCTGTCCCACTTCTTAATGTCGTCGGTCCATCTAGCTGGGGGGCGTTCCACACTACGCTTACCGATACGCGGTCTCCACTTCAGCGGGCTTAGCATGACGCTGTCTATTTCTTCGAAGAATAGACACGGCTATTCCCATACAAAGTGACATTTCGTTTCTCCATTTTTGACATCGCACCGTATAAATCCTTCTAAAATCTGTCATTTTGTCTTTCGTTTCTACCGATCGTTGTCCTTTTTAATGTATACTATTTCAAAAGACAGTTGTATAAGGTAGTAAAGACAATTTGATTTTTCAATCGCCATGTTAAAGACGGTGGAAAACTTTTTACTTGACGGCCACAAAGTATAAAAATGGAATGGAAAAATTGCTTTTTTCAGAATTTGTATGGAAAATGTGAATAATTATTACCTACACGTTGAGTGTTAGGGGTTTAAGAGTTTCATAAAGAGGGTCGAAAATTTTCATTATTTTTGCGATAGGACACCATTTTTGAGATATAAGCAAAATAAAAGATGAACGTGAATAAATTACTGAATTTCGTAAAAAGTGCAGTTAACTCTACTTTGCTGCCGTCGTACTGTCTTCACGAAACGTAATTTTTGTCTATTCTTTCGTCGAAAAAACGGTGCTTGTACTAAGCCCGCAGAACTCGTCTGCTCTACCGGCAATCGCTTCTTCAATAAACATGGCCAGCCCACTGCCACTTCAGCTTGCTTACCGGAGTAACCGACAAAGCTTGCAGACAAGCTATGTCAGCAACTCCGGTTCTTTTCCAGATATCTTTATTACTGATTTTATCCATCAAAGGAACTCCGAGCATAGCCCGCTTCATAGCGCCCTGAGCTAACAGGCCTGACAATAAATGTAATGGCAATATAAAAGAAAATAAAGAAATAAATATATTTTATTTGAAACAGGCACAGGAAATACAAACAATAAAAATAAACAGCACTAGTATATGGTTCCTGGTAATTTGATTCTTGGTAAAATTGCTTACGTCGTCGTCGTAAGGAAAAATGTGCAATTATACCTACCGAAGTTATGTTTGTAATAAGCGCAACATATTATTTTACTTTTACTAATTAAAATATTTTCCTCGTCCCAAGTAAGATTGGTTTACTTTCATGTTTTTGGTGAAAGAGATATAATTATTGTAATACTTTGTAATTACATGAAGCTATTATGTCAGATCGTCATGGTGCTATACATGTTATATGTGTTACTTTATCAATGTCTTCAAGAATTTTCTAAGAATCCCAAAATAATCTACTATGAGGAGATTGGCAGGTGGAGCAGAGCCCTACGTAATGATCGTTGAGAAACGGTAGAAGGAGCATTGGCAGACCAATGGCCTAGTGGGTGGACGACCTACAAATGATAGCAGGGAAGACCTGGATGAGACTTGCAGAGACCAGGGGAGCATGGCACAAAAGAGAGGAGGCCTATACGCAGCAGTTGCAGTGGGAGGGACAGGGCTTCCAATGATGATGATGAGGGCGGGAATGACAGAAACTACTGGATAACCGGAATAGGAAAATATATTCATACATCAACGCCAGGAGGGAAGAATTAAACTAGGTGCTTATAAATCCTAATGGCTATGTAATTGATAATAACAGTACATAGTAAGTTTAGTGCCTCAGATAACCTTTCGAACTGATCACAACAAAATGACAATGAATATTTATGTCCTTGGTCTTTTTAACAGACTTCAAAATAAGAAGGACGTTATGTATTTGATGAGTTTTTTTTTTCCCATATGTATGTTCAATTACTGCTCAGGCCCATTTACGTAATTCTTTTACATTTGGTAGAAGATGCCTACGAGGTGGTCCTTTATTAACTTTGCTTGAGTAGTTTTTGAGTAAGCTTCAATAATAATAGGTTTTTAATTTATCCAGTTCGTCTAGCAGAAGCGAGGGCAGTGGTGGCCCGGTGGTATCGGCCGCGACTTACGAGTTGTAAGTCGTGGGTTCAAACCCAGGCAGGCGCTTTACTTTGTGGAAATACTTTCATCACCACTGCTCTCAAAAACGGTGAAGGAAAACATCGTGAGGAAGCCGGCATGTTCTAGAACCAAAAATTCGAAGACATGTGACATCTACCAAACCGCACTGGGCCCGCGTGGTAGATTACAGCCCACTCCCTCTCGAAGAGAGGAGGCCTGTGTCCCAGCAGTGGGAACATTATAGGCTGATTATGCAGTTCGTCTATGTTGGTGATGTTGTTATCATCACAAAGTGGTAGTAGTACATGAATTTGCGTGAGGGTACTTCAACAAAAAAGGTTTCGAGAGTCGGTGGCAATTTGGGTATATATACAAAACTAAAGCTTGCGACTTCCAAAACTAAAATTAGTATGTAGTCGCATTTTTTTTTAAAGTCTATAGAGGTATAAGGGACAGGGTGTAAAGTTCACTCATACTCTATGGAAAAGGGAGGATCCTCCGACCAGACGGGTGTTGTGTCTGGTGGGCAACTGCCCGACGGTTGATGTTGGGACGTTGTATATTTAGGCTAGTCGCGCGGTAAACTCTGCTGTCAGTATGCCGTGTAGCTCGCATGTGGCGATGTTGATACCGCTACAAAGTCCGTTGTTAGTTTTGGTATTTTTCTTCAAATTTTGTTGTCAAAAAAAAAACTTCATATTCCATTAAACGTAATTATTATTATTGCCAGAAATCTCCAACATTCAGTAAACAAACAGCGTCGTGATCAATGAATTGTCTTCCTCGGTATGAGATTTATGTTAATATTGTTTCCTATCCTGTTTTCCTATTTTAGTGAGCTATTCAACGATAGGAATTACTGATTTGTTTTCCTAAGTTTGTTACTGTATAACTAAAATACTATTTCATTTCACTTTTCTACCACCTAGCTACACACAAACCGGATTTTTATGACTTCTTGGAACGAAAACAAACTCATACAATCTATTTACCATTTTTATCTCGACTCAATTCTATCCCAGTCCGGACCAATACATATGTAATATTGTAGAGACTCTAAATTCTACCCAATCCACTATATGTGTGCCCTTCGTATATCAATTAATTATTGGTAAAACAATTTACATGAGAAGAGATCTGAGAGTATGACATAAACATAACATCACGCCTGTGATCCCCAAAGGGTAAGGCAGAGCTGTACCTATAGTACACCTACATTTCACCGGTTATGTTTAAGTCCTATGTTATAAACGGCGAGCCTAATGTACTGAGCACAAATTCTTACTCCGGGCTGCTACTGAGAAATTCCTGACCCAATAATATGTAGCGACATCTACATCGCCACATGCGAGTTACACATCAAACTGACGTCACGTTAAATCCTGCATCGCGCAAGCAGAGTTTACCGCGCAACTAGAATATATACAACGTCCCGACATCAAATGTTGGGCAGTTACCCACCAGACACAACACCCGTCTGATCGGAGAATCCTCCCTTTACTATGGAGGTATGAGTGAAATTTTCACCCTGTTCCTCATACCTCTATAAACAGTTTGCCCGACCTGAGGGCCTAGACAAATGTCATTCGCTTCGGAGCGATTCTATTTCTACAATCGCTACCGCTTACGCTAATATTTGGCATCATACGAATCGAAAACTAACGATAACACTTGTCAAAAAGTGTCACTTGGCTACGCATCTCTATGGAAGTAATCGTTCGACGCTGTCAATTCGTTTTATAGAATCGAATCATGTTAACATTGTGTAGCTAATTTCTATTCGTTAACCTATGATCACGTGACATTTCGATAGCTTATGTCAATTCCATATTTTTTTTGGCTTTCTACTAGCGTTATCGCTAATCGAATGTTACTTTGTTTATGCCCTCTTGGAATCGAACTCAGGGTCTTATGCTCAACAGTAACACTGGCGAACACAAGACAAGCGAGATAGTCAACTTTCAATTAACACTCAAAACTCCAAATACTACCATAGACTCAGGTTTTACCCATTTTTATGGCAGAACCATTTTACTTTAGATAAACATAACCAGATTCGGCGAAAAACAGCACCCTAATTACGTAACACACTATCAATCACAATCTGAATAATTTTGAAGCCTATTGCTAATCCATTGCTTCATATGTTCGAAAAATTTGTCCGCTCAACAACGTAAAAACCGCAATGAATGTTGTTGATCTGTCAAATTGAAAGCTATTCCTTAAGTTAGTGTGTTACGCAACTACCTCGCAGGCTCCCGAACACGAAAAACGTTCAACAAGCGCGCTATCTATACTTTTTTATACTCTCTTACACTGTGGCCTGGCAATGACCTCCGTTCATTGACCTTTCAGTGCGTGTAACGTAGAAAATGCAAGTGTAACATAATACGGTGAAAATCTAGGGATTATGTTGCAGTTATGAGCAAGTAAAAGTTTCTAGTCTCCATTTTATATCGGATTTTCATAATATTCGTGGTTGAGCTTGAACAGAATATTTTAGTTTGTAATCTAAGAAATCAGCTTTATGTAAGTACACAGGGTTTAAGACCCACTTGCACCGCCAATCACTAACGTTTCACACGTTTAGCGAAATGAGTTTCAAACATCATTATGTCTCTGTCATCTTCAAACATTTGACAGAAACAGAATTATGTTTTTAACTCGTTTAGCGCTAAACGTGTTTAGTGATTGACGGTGCAAGTGGATCTAAGTCGTAAGTAATGAACGAAAATGTGTCTTCTTCGCATAAAGGCTCCTTGAAATAGGCGCGAGACGCGACGCGACACAAGGGCGCCGCCTGTTGCGTGACGAGTGGTGCTTTTGGGTCGCGTACGATTTGCGTTGCGTGTCGCGCCTGTTTGCCACACCGCCAGCTAACGAGCGAGCGAGCTGGGGGGCGAGGAGAGGCGAGGGAAACTACATATATAAACTAAACGAAGCTTTGGCGAGCTAAGCTATGTGGGTTCACACCGAAAACTATGCACGTACGGGCGAGTGAGCGAGGGGAGCATTCCGTCTCAAGTGCAAGTCACACCGCCGCGCGCCAGCTAGCGAGCGAGCGAGCTGGACCAGCCTCGTTTCACCTCTTTTCATACTTCGGTTCACACCGCGAACTACACAGCTAAGCTACGCTAAGGGGGTGAACGAATAGCATCGCTGGCATCGTCGGATATTTCGTTCGCATCGTTTGTATCGCTGACGTTGCTTATCTCTGTAGTTCGAGGTGTGAACCGAAGTATGAAAAGAGGTGAAACGATACTCGCCCAGCTCGCTCGCTAGTTGGCGGTGTGGCCTGCGCTTTAAAAAAGTGACTTTTGAGTAAATTCCGGGATTGTTGTACTTGTTTTTTTAAATAAAATGAAGTAGCAGCGGATTACCTAAACTGGTAATTGTTTAAATTCAGCTGCATCCGGTTAGGCTGGAAGCTGACCCCAATATAGTTGAGGAAAGGCAAGGTAGATGATGGAACCTAGTCTTACACCAGTAATACAAAATAAATTGACATGCCTACTTTGACTAACCTTTCAGTTAGTTAGTCCCTATGGATTCATCTAAACCGCTGTAAGAATTTTGCAAAAATTTACTCATTTTATGTATGGACTAGCTTTTGCCCGCGGCTTCGCCCGCGTGGAGGTCGGAAATTATCCCACGGGAACGTACTACCGGGATAAAAAGCATCCTACATGTTAATCCATGTTATAAACTATCTGTGTTCCAAATTCCATCAAAATCCGCTCGGTAGTTTTTGCGTGAAAGAGTAACAAACATCCATCCATACATCCATCCATCCATCCATCCATCCATCCATCCATCCATCCATCCATCCATCCATCCATCCATCCACACAAACTTTTACATTTATAATATTTTATGTATGGATTATCAACGGATTGAATAAAATACAAATAACTTTATATAAAATCACCCACACTCAAGAACAAAGCAAAAATAATGAATTATCTGTCTGACACAATTTGTCCCACATTCCGGAAAATGATCCCTTTGTCCGAACAAAATTGGACCATCCGTCAAATCAAATCAGTCGTCTCACAGCTTCCGTTAGGTCGTCAACCTAAATTAGTTTTCTATGTACTAAATAAAATGGAAAAACACGTCGCCTAAAGATTTGACCTCTTTCATACCGATCCTATGTGTAAAACCTTTTGTTCATTCTTGACTATTTATATTGTATTCCAAATTACTTATTCGTCGGCTTTTATTTTTGTTATTTTATGTGTCTTCTTTATAGATTCTTCTATAATCTGTGACCACAACTACCTTGTTGTGTGTTTTTGTTGGTCTCTAACTTGTAGACTGTAGATTTGTAGACCATTTTCTATTTTTTTGAGTACCTGTTACTTGTTGACATACCTACACTGTCCTCCCGTACCTATTAACACTGTAATTTGAAAACATTGTAAAAGCCAATTATTTTTAAAAGAGTAATCGTGGAGTTTCTTGCCGGCTCTTCGCCATAGGAAAAGACCAATTGGAACCGCACACCTAGCTTCTGACGTTTCATAAGTGCCCATGTAGGTTTATGTGAAATATTTTTTTTTGATTTTGAAAAACTTATAGACAAAATTGTGTCTCATGTAAATTCTCTCATTCAGAGAAGGAAATTAGGAACCATGCTTGCACACGTGCTGGAGATTTCAGCCTATTAAAAAATAAAACCTAATTCGTCACAGAAACTCAGATAAGAAATCATAATGAAAATAATGATCAGAAAAGATACTTGCCAAATCTTTCAAAGTAATGTTTACATTAAAATAAATGCTTGTATTGTTTTCTATTTGACGCGCCCGTGAGGCACACAATGTAATCCTATGAGTATTTTTATTTTATGTTAGTATTTTAATTTTCTAAAAATGCATACGTAAATAAGCCAAATAAAAAAAAAATACATTTTTCTTACCTTTTTTTCTATAAATCTAACGGGTGTAAAAGACACTTAACGAAGCCGAGAGTCACTTTTGCTCCCCTTCATTGTAATATTTTTTTTGTACTGGGCCATACCTGGGAACCTTCTTTCTTAATGTTACAACACAACTTTAAATATCCCCACGACCCTTGTATCGTTCCATGCACCCATGCACTACAGCAATCAGAAAATTTTCCTACCAAAACTAGTTTGATGGGTAGTTAACAGCTATGAGATGGTTTACATCCTGTATATAATAAAAACTCATCACTATTATGGTAAACCACAACCTTCATTCACTATGGCCCTTAAATGCTCTGTTTCACACCCCATAAACTTACTTTACTATCAATCCGAAGGGAAACCATCAATTTCAAACATTACACAATAATAATAAAATAAAAAGAAAAAGTGAGCGAAACCACGAGCCGTAGATCTGTAAGTTATACGGCAGGGGTGGAGAACCTTTTTTACTAATGCGAGAAAAGATAAATGCCTCGTTGGTCTACTGCTCGTAAGCGCTACTACTGAGCATGAGGTCATGGATTGGAGTCTCAGGTCGGGCAAAGTGATATTGGGTTTTTCCATCTGGAATTTGTCGGTAGGAGCCCAGGATCTGAATTTGTGCCCGGTTATGGCAAAAGGCTCCCCCTCTATAACATTACTGGCGAAATGTGGATGTACTCTGAGTACACCTCTGCCTAACCCTTCCGGGATTACAAAATTAATTTTATGTGTGTGATTTTTTTACAGAAAAACCGGTCAAATGTGAGCCGCACTCGAGTACTTAGGGCCGGTCTCCCGAATAATTATTATGGGTAGGTATACTTTATTTTCATAACCATGGAGGCCATAGCACCGCGTATTTTGTTAAGATGTCAATTGCCCATATACAGCTCTGTAACATACAGACAAATGAGTGGCGTAGCCTAAGATGCCATTATCGTCTTTTGGGTACGGAACCTTAAAAAATTGGCCAAAACGTGCTACCGCTAATAGAGAAAAGCTTTGCGAAACATAGAATATAATTATATTGTATCGACTATTATGTTCTCAACACAAAACAAGGTGTAGAATTCCTAGAATTCCGTAGAATTTCAAGGTAAAAAAACCTATCAAGCATATATTGAGAGAAAATTAATTTGCTGTTTTTTCGAGACTCTCGGTTCTCTTTACTTTGTGACTAAAACTATGTGAAGGACAGTAGAATCTGTATTTATTAAAAAATTATATGATAGATAATTTTATTTCTACTAAGTAGGTTTGTAAAAAGACTTTTACACGTCATTCATATTTAAAAGAAACTAGATGAGGTCGGCGTTTCCTATCTGACTAATCTGAGAAGAAAAGCCGAAGCAAACTCAGAGGTCACCGTCTCTTTTAAAGTCCAGACATAATCTTGGTCAGATCATGTGAAGACCAAGCTTACTTCACCTAAGTTTTCACGTTGAGGATTTTACTGAATTCGACAGGTCAAAGGTTTACCATCCCTGCTATTCGGTTTTAATTTGCGCAGATCGTATTATACCTTCGATTCTAGATCATTTAAATAGCGAATCAGGAGCGTTCGGTGACATTGATCTTGTGGCTTCCGTCGCACGCGCAACGCAAACTGACATTTATATTTATTTGTTTATTTTATTTTTTATTATTTTTCTTGTTGTCAAAGTGGAGTGTTGTGTTTTTGTGGTGTTCACGTAATTTTTAAATTAAAAGTAAGTACTTAGTTTTTTTTTTTTGTGAATGGTTGTATTTTCAAAGGATTAATTATCTATCACCTTTTTACATTATAAATAAAAAATGAATGAAGGTTTTAAGGGGTCAATCCTAAAAATAAGAGTTTTTCAAATTATCCATTTTCGAAACCTCTTTATAATACATTTCTCAAGCTTCTTATCAAAATTGAATAAAAACATTAACAGATTTTCATCACACATGTGAATAATGAAAATATTCCTCTTAAACCCATCTCGAAATCAATAATCTCTTAAAAGAAGATTTGGAAAATAATCCCTTTTTTTACACATCTATTGAATATTTGAAATCTAAGGGTACTAGCTTCTACTTACGACTTCGTCCGCGTGAAATTATTACTATTTATTACTTCGTTTTCGCTTAGCGTTTTTTCTGACTTTTTTTCCTGTTGCTCGGCTCCTAAGAGTCCTACGACTCTTGACGAAAATATCCCGGATTGGGCTATCAATAGCAAAAAAAAAAAAACATATCCGACAGGTAGTTCGAAAATAACGTTACGACACAAAACAACAAACAAATTATTCAGCTTTATTATATAAATTAGTATACGAGTACTTAAAGATTACAACACACATTGGAATCATTAAAGCCTTCGCATTTCAAACTATGTGTTTCATCTTTATATGCTGGCGGTATTGCGGTCTAAGCACAAATTGAATTTGAATCTGAATATGACTTGAGACGCTCCGTTTTGTTATTGTGTCAGGGCTGGCATGATAGCCTTGGAATTATTTTCATAGAATATTCTTAGGATGTATTAAAAAAAGAACTATGCATGTTTGTTTCCTGTCGAAAAGTGGTATTAAGGGGACTACAGGACCTAAACGCAAGTTTTATATTGCCTAAAAGTATATGATCCACTGCAGTAAACATAATCAGAAAAATATATGATATTCTTCAAGATATATGCTAGTTAAATAGTGTGGTGAAAACATAATACAACTAATTTGATACCATAGAAAAAATCACGAACATACCTCTAAAAAAATATTTTAGCGTTTAAAAACCATATTAATATACATGCAATAATTCTGATTTTTTGTCTGATTATTCTGCAAGCAACATATTAACGTAATAGTGTTTGTATTTTTTAGTTCAATCAATAGATTTTTTGTAAACAGATAATTGCTTCATATTTTGCAATAAATTAACAGCGCTGTGTCATCGCGCTTCTCTTTCTTTTCTATGCAGTCCGACAGTGACCGCGGTTTAGCTGTTGTTAACCTCTTAAGGTGATAAAAAAGTTAGTGCAAAAGATCTTGTTCAAGCCACGATTCAGTCAGGAAGACATCTTATATATTTATAAGATTGATCTTACAACAAATTACAGCTAACCATCGTGTAAAATTTTGCCCCGCCAGCGGGCTAATTGCGTATCACACTAACAATAAAAGAAAGAAAGAATAAAGTTGATTTGGAGTTTATTTGGTTTATTCAATAGCAATGGCTTAGAAGACAAATTTTTCGAACTTATGAAGCATTGTATTAGCAATTTCCTTCAAAATGATTGATAGTGTGTTACGGAATTAGGGTGCTGAATAAAAATTAAGAAATAAACTAAACATTTAACAGCAAACACTGAAAATGCCTTCTGAGTGGCGATATCTTATTAACAAGGTAATTTATTACTTCAGGTAATTTATTCTCGGTAAAACCAGAGGAATGGAAGGACTATTCGATATTTAATATCAAACACATTTCCGCTGAGCGTCAACCCTAAGTACGCTGCATACAAATATGATCACACAATGTATGTGCGCTCCGTTCCGAAATACATCACATACAAACTTGAGCAGATCCGGCTTATAACCGCATGAGCGATAAGATACGTATTTATGGTTTATATCATGAAAAGAATATTCTTAACTCATTTTCAATACTGAAAAATTAAACATAAAATAACTAAATTAAGAAACAATCAAAATACAAACAAACACAAACATACACAACACACACACACACATTATAACAAATTTTGTCCTTCAAAGGTGTCTTTCATGTGCCTATTTGAAAAAAAAAAATTGACTTTGAACATTTAAGGCGAAAATAGTAATAAACATTCTAGCAAACTGAAATATTATAAACAAGCACACCATAGCATACAATAAATAAAGAATTGAATAAAGCATACGCTATTTAGAATATGTATTATATGCGTCGTATGCGATTAATTAAAATAATATATTTGGTCCTAATAATATTGTATTGAAAGGACCAGCTGATAGAGAGAGACTTGTTATAACTCTAAACGTTATTTTGCATTTAAACTTAGATTTTCGCAAAGAAGTGAATTAATGCAGTGAATTTATTAGTGAATATTTTGAATTTTGGTCTAAAATAAAACTCCTTAATTTCCTTAAAATCAAAGGTCAGTACATATTGATGTATCTATACACTTTTTATAAAAAAAACACTTCATAAAAATGGCAAGACACTCATATTTCAAGCAGGCTACAGTTATATTGATGACATACAGACATCTGCACACACCATTGGTTCTAATAACAGGTAAGGTATGTGTGTAGGTAGGTGTGTGGTGGTAAGGCATGGCCGATGGCTGGTTGACATGGTAACAGAGTTTTTCTTTTATATTTTGATAGATCGGTCCATAGACGGATGGTAAGAATGTTACACACAATTTATTAAAATGCGGGATTTTATCTTCAGAAGAAAGGTCACAGAGGCCATATTTTTACATACTCAGCCTTAGGTAGGTAGGTAGCTTTTTGAAGGGATAAATAGAAATAGGATAACAATGAAAAATAAATACAGATCAAGCTCCTGTCTTCGGAGAGCCCGGGATTGCCAAATTTCTTTGCCGTTAAAATAATAATAATAATCTTTATTGGAACAAAAACACATTTTACAAATTGGTTGCGAACGTAAATAGCTACATTAGTTGAAAAACTGTGTTGCAGCTGTTAACGCCCACCTCCAAGAGAAAGACGACAGCGTTCCAGATTTCAGAGATGAATACAGTAGGGGTTAACAAAGAGCAATAACAAAATTAAATAAGAACATTAAAATAAAGTAAAAAAAAAAAAAAAAGTAAGTGAAACTTAAAATAGGTAAGTGCTTAGTGTTGTGGAATGCGGGGGTGTTGTATGTGAGTGTAGTGCGTGTCTGTGGGGTGTAAGTGTAGAGTATGCTTGTGGAACATCCCCACGAGCACACTCTACGCTACGTGTATTTGGTGTGCATGTCTACGAAAGAAAGTAAAGAAAAGTAAGTTCTCCAATTCTTCGTATGTGAGAGTATGAAGCCATTGATCAATCATTCTTTTGCAATCCCGTAGAGTACATGGATAAATAGTAAGCACTTTATTTAAACGATTATAAAGCACGGGACTGCAGAAAATAAACGGCCGGCGGACTATTTCCAGTTTATCACCTGCTGTCGGGCAGACTCTGTCAGTTCTACGTTTTTGTCTTCTAAACTCAGGGTCAAAAGACAACTTTGAATGTTTCCACAGCACCGTACTTAGCACAAAATAGTGCCTTACTGTAAAATATCTTTAGCACACGTCAGAAGTTGTCAGAATTCTCCAAGTCTGACAGTCAGTCTAGCCTTAAAACTATATCAGCCTAGTATCTACATAGCAGTCACCACGAGTAGAAAACTGATAATCTAAGTTATTTAGTTAGAGTAGATGCATAACCCCAATGATATTATTATGAGTAAAAAGAGCTAGATAGGTTATACATTGCATGGCATGTCAAAACTTGGCTAATTAGCCTAGTTACGTAAAGTCTTGGCTCTTTTTCGCTCGCAATATTTACGACATCCTACTTCCACGTGTTATCGACTACTATGATATTGAGCTGTTTTTGAAGATCGCTTTATGGTAGCGGTATGGTTAGGTACCTATCTACCGCTTTTTACTTATATTATCATTTCAAAACTCAAAAATAGGTTAAAACGCGGATTAGAGTACTCTTTATTATGTACACTATAAAAATTACAGATATAAATGTAGAACTTCTACATAGCGTGTCACAATGGGCGGTCTTATCGCTAAAAGCGATCTATTGCAGACCAACTTTGGATGGATTAAAGGGAGAAGGAGAGACAATAATGCAGGTACCATTTACATATACAGTAAATAAATACATAACTGTGATACGTATCTATATATAATACGAAGCCTAATGATTAGAGACCAATAAAATCGTCCTATAATTTGTCTCTTTAAAAATTAATAGAGCCACAGGATAAATCTGCAAAGCATGGACCACCATATAAAAAAGTTACAGGAAACTATAAAAAAAAACATTTATTTTAAGGCATCAAAGTCCCATAGCGTGTTAATATTACTAAAAAAACTTAAATACTATGTTAGTACTATGGTAGTGCTTTTAACTTTTTGCATCGTTCTCACATGCATAATTTCAACATGAACGATGTAATCAATATTTTGTAACCATATTTTGCTTTAAAAGAGTGTCCATGGAGTTTCTTGCCCGTTCTTCTCCATAGGTACCTACTACGCTTTGGAATGGGTAACTAGCTTCATCTTTCTGACTGACCGACCCCTTGACAATTCAAAAGTGCCTGTAATTGGTTTATTTGAAATAAATGCTATGAGTTTGAGTTTGAGTTTGAGTAGTAACACACAAGAGTAAAAAAAAAAACATTAATACAGCATCTAATTAGAGGAAGATCTATCAAGCCCCATGTCTGACATTTGCCTGATAAACCTATCCATTGTAGGCCCTTATAACCTATCTGAAAAATCCTTCAGAATGCTGTTGCTGCTCCCCCTCACTCTGCGCATTTTTCATGCCACTTTCTTGCGCATGATCGCGGAATAATCGTCGGTGTGCGCATTAGCGAACATCCCTGACGCACTACAGTAGCGCGGAAGCTTCAACAGCGCCCTGAAGGCATTGTTATATTGAATGCGCAGTGTGTTCTCTGCTTTTTGGGTATGATTAGCCCACAGACTGCTGGTGTTAAAATATTCGACAAAACGCCTTAAAAAGTGTTATTTTAACCGTTACTGAATAACCACCGAACCTACTAGCTAGCGTGTTTCTCCTCCCACCCACCATGTTAAACGCTGATTACCATCACCCACCACATCATTACTAAATGCCTCGTTTCGCCAGGTGGCAAGTTCAGTCTTGCAAAAAGTGCTAAAAACACGCGTAGAGTTAGTCGGTTGGTTGCACGAATTAAACTCCGTTTATTTTCACGATGGCTGCGGCGAAATCACAATCTCTTCGTAATTAAGAAAACTAGCATATTAGAGTGATAGGGAAACTAGATTTAGATAATCTGTCAAGTATAGTAATTACGTTTTTTAATGGAAAATATCTTAAGTTATTTCATGGAATTTTGACGACTCATAGAAATACTAGGCTTAAAATTAGGATTTTGAGTTGTTAAGCTACAAATTAACAATTTTCAAACGTTTTCCTTTACTTTTGCTGTAAGACCTTGCTTCTTGTTAAATTTCATGATTAGTTCAACGGGAAGTACCCTCTAGATTTTTATTTATTTGCGAGTATTAAAGTATATCGTATAAATGGCCGTATTTTTTTATTGCGTTAACTAAGAAGTTTGATTTTTTTTTGAGTTCCAAGGACCGTAGATCTACGTATTTAATATTAATTCATGCGTCCTGAGAAAAAGGGTCTAGATAGACAGACAGACGGACGAACAACGAAGTGATCCTATTAGGATTCCGTTTTATCCTTTTGAGATACGGAAACCTAAAAAAGTAATTAAAATATCGCTACTTGTGCAGACTATTTCGATGCAACTCTCTCATACTATGGGCATTTGAGTAGCCATACGGATTTTACATTACTAAAACAAAAGAGCCTCACTTACATAACCCTTCACGCCTGTACTCCTCACTGGGTTAAGCAGAGGGGTACCTATAGTACACCCACATGTCGCCAGTAATATTTAAGTCCCATTTAACAGAGGGTAACCTATTGCCATCAACCGGGCACAAATCCAGACTCCGGGCTGCTACCGAGAAATTCCAGATGTAAAAACCCAATAACACTTTGCCCGACGCTGGAATCGAACCCAGGGCATCATACTTAGCAGTAGCGTTTACGACCACTAGATTAATGAGGCAGTCAAAAAGCCATACTTATTCAGTAAACAAGAGCTACGTGACAAAATATAATTTGTATTTAGTTCTTGTCATCCCAGATAATGTTAATTTCTAGACCACTAGTAAAACGGACGTAATTATAATTTCACTTCTTTCAAAGCAACATTTTCTTACAAATTGCATGGCGTAGTTTGCGTGTTTGAAAAAATAATTTCTATAATTTGCACGGCGGTTGAAAGTATGGGAGCATTTTAAGTACTTTCAAGAAAATTGTGGTGTATTTATAATAAGTGCTTATTTACTTGATAGCCAATAGTTGGCTCCAATTCGTTTTCATAATCAGCCTATAATGTTCCCACTGCTGGGACACAGGCCTCCTCCCTGTGAGAGGGTGTGGGCTGTAATCTACCACGCGGGCCCAGTGCGGGTTGGTAGATGTCACATGTGTTCGAATTTTTGGTTCTAGGACATACCGGTTTCCTCACGATATTTCCTTCACCGGTTTGAGAGCAGTGGCGATGAAATTAAATACACAAAGTAAAGTGCCTGTCTGGGTTCGAACTCACGACCTACAACTCGTAAGTCGGGACCGATACCACGGGGCCAACTCTACGCTCTAAATCATCACGATTGTATACTGGCTCTAGATGGTCGATGACCTTAGAAAGGGGGCTGTGAAAAGCTGAATACGGGAGGTGGAAAACAGAGGGTTGTATTGTAATGCAACTTGGGAGGGGCTTATGTCCAATAGTGGACCGTGATAAGCTCAGTTGATTAATTGATTGCTTGCGTTGTGAATTCAAGGCCTGCAAACGAACATGATATGTAACTTTCATAATTTAATGTTATTCTAAATTAGTCTGACTTCACTGATTTATTGTCTCACTGCTAAGCAAAGTTCCCCCCCATAACTTTCTACTGTTCCTTGTGTGTTGCCTTCTCTAGAATCAATGCTATTTTAATGTAAATTTTGAGGTTCAAAAGTGCCTTTAATTTCTTATTGAAATATATGCTTTGACTTTGGCTTCTCCGGCCAGTCTCTCGTAACCGCATCGAAGTGAGCACGCTAGCGTTTCCTAGGACTCCCTTGGCAATGACGCCCGTCTTCTGGCATCCACTGCGTGATGTCTCTGGCCCATCTGTCCTCGATGCATCCTACATACATGATCTGAAATCCACTATATTGAGCAATTGGGGGTAATCAATGCTCGCTTTCTCTGCAGCTTCACGATAAAATATTTGATTAATGCAATGTGGGTTTTGCAAACTAAATACTATGTTTTATTATAGAAGTTAATTAAGCCATTAGTAAGGTTTGTCATTGGTGGATTGGTTTGTCAGTGTCAGATACAGGTCATTGAACCATTTAGAGCCAGTATACAATCATAATCAAAGTAATTAATACGAATTGAGAGCCCAGTGGTATCGGCCCCGACTTACGAGTTGTAGGTCGTGAGTTGGAATCTAGGCAGGCGCTTTACTTTGTATATTTAATTCCATCACCACTGCTCTCAAAACGGCGAAGGAAAATGTGAGGAAACCGGCATGTCCTAGAACCAAACATTCGAAGACATGTAACATTCACCAACCCGCACGGGACCCGCGTTGTGGAGTATAGCCCATTCCCTCTCATAGAGATGAGGCCTGTGTCCCAGCAGTGGGAACATTATAGGCTGTTTTGCTAAGGTTTGGTTTATAAATACAAAAACTGCAACAGACTATTTGGCATTTTTCCCACCGGCGACCATAATATGTGACAAGCTAGTAGAGCTAGCAACTAGAAACGAGTCGGCGAGCAACGAGTAGCGGGTATATAGTTCGGATAGTTTTGCACTGGGTTTTGAGCGAGTGCGCTAGTGTGACGGGCGATTACTCGGAGCGTAATAAATACATTCCTATGTCAACCTGTGTATCTATCTACCAAGCGAGTTTCTCAGCGAGTGTTCTACCCGCCAAGCGTGCGGCGTTGAGCGTTTTTTTTTTTGATAGCAGTTCTCGCCGGAATTGTGAATAGTTAGTGATTAACTACTAACATAATATGTATTTCTGTTACTGAACCTCGATCTTTTGCACGTTTTTTGAGGGAGAAAATCGTTGATTGCTAGTCGCTTCCTATTCGTTGATGGAACAGGTGCCTTCAGGATGCAATTTTAAATTTATGACCACCTAATTGCCTCAGCCATTAAGTAATTTTTTTATCATAGAGAAGAACAACATATGGATCACCTCGCTTGCTCTTTAATTTCTTAATTCTAATTAATTCTCTTCCTTTGTTATAGTACTATTTTATAAGATTTTGGATCACAATCTGTTGTTTATAAAGCGCGTCTTTAATCTCCAGGCTATCACGAAACACTAACTAAATTATTACTTTGTAATTAACATTGTTCTTGTAATGTCCTCCTCATTATTCCCTTGTTTCTATTTAGCGATATTACTTTAAAGAATAGAGCTTCGTCTCATTAAAAATGTTGTTAATTTCGTTCATAAATTTGAAATTAGTTTGCCATGTTTAGTGAAAGATTAAAATCTGGAAGAATAAATTATTATTTTTACACTAGGGAGAGAAAAGTATGTTTTAGTTCTTAATGACGTCGCGAATAAAAACAAAATTAAATTAAAGATTTCATTAAACAGCACCAACATTTCACAATGCCTTCAGGGTGTTGATGGGGCTGCCTCACTATTGCAGTGCGTCCGCGATGTTTGCTAGAACAAGAGAAGCATCGCTGATGCGCAAAGTGAGCGACAGTCCTAACGGCTACCTGAGGGTCATTCGTGAACATATTGAGAGTCCTATCTGGAGGCACTGAATTCGCTTACATATAGGATAATTGTTATAGTTTGTTTTTGTATGTTTGTATTACTAACACTCTATGGACAACCTCCTCTGAAATAAATTGTTATTATCTCCTTTATTTCATTATATACATATACATTATATATTTAAATATAAGAATATAAAAAATGTGAAAACATTCCAAAATATAAAAAATTGTAGCCCACCGGTTTTGGGAACAGGGTCCAAGCTGCCGGTGGTCAGTGCTCTAGAGAGAAGAACTGCTCTCTGAATCATATGTATTAGGTATTATTATTTATTATTAAGGAAGATGATACCACTGAAAATTAGACATTTTGTGGTCTAGTGAACAAAGTACGGATTCTGTGATTGTAAGGTCCTGGCTGCGATTTTGAGGTCAGGGAAAGTAAAAAGGTTTTTTTTTTGTGTTGGTACACACCTTGGCTATACTATCGAAGAAATAATATTATGTTTATTTAAAGAAGTATAGCATAAGCATAATCAGCCTATTACTGTCCTACTGCTGAGCAAAGGCCTCTTCTCATACAGACAAGGCACGAGCATTGATCTCCATTATTCACCACGCTTGCTCAAGACGGGTTGGCGATTTCAGACTGATATTAACTATAAGTCCTAGTTTCTTCACAATATTTTTCCTTTACCGGTGTCAGTTATAATCAGCATAATCAGCTTATAATTTTCCCATTGCTGGAACACAGGCCTCTTCACTGTGAGAGGGAGTGTGCCGTAATCCACAACGCGGGCCCAGTGCGGGTTGGTAGATGCCACATGCCTTCGAATTTTTGGTTCTAGGACATGCCGGTTTCGCACGATGTTTTCCTTCACCGTTTTGAGAGCAGTGGTGATGAAATGATTTACACTAATTACAGTGCCTGTCTGGGTTCGAACCAATGACCTACAACTCGTCAGTCGTGGCTGTTACCACTGCTCAGTTAATGTCAGTAATATCTAAGATAAACTCAGAAGTATATATGAAATGAAAAAGTTACATTGGTACTTCCACGGATCTGAAACCACAAGCTCGTGCATAGGAGGCGAGGCCATAATCACTGTTACGAAGGGTAGACTATGTGAAAGATGATATGGTTAAAAAGGGAGATGACGACTTATAGAGAGCTTGTATGGGTGAAAAAGCCATGGTGGAGGAACTTCAAATAAATTGTGACATAGGCGGGAGAATGCTGACACGTTTTATTTACTAACACAGTCATTGGTTTAAAATGAGCTATATTCCCTAAATTTTTCCACGAGAGAATTTGTACTAACTTAATCTATGTCACTATAAAACATATATTTCAGTCGAAAGTTCCTAATTGATCGCTTGTTGACCCCACATAACCAGAGTTTGCTAAATTAGTAGAAACTAAAATGTTTTAATAAGTTTCTGATTAGAAATTGACTATACTTGAGTGAGAAGAGGCTAATTTGGATAAATCCATACTAATATTATAAATTCGAAAGTAACTCTGTCTGTATGTTACCTTTTGACGCCTAATCGAAACAACGGATTTCGATAAAATTTGGCAAGGAGATAGATGGTTTCCTGGGGAAAGACATAGGCTACTTTTTGTCCCGGTAGTATGTTCTTGTGGGATACTTTCCGACAGAAATGCAGGCGAAGCCGCGGGCAGAAGCTAGTGGCAAATAAAATTGGATTTTGTTTTTAACACTCTAGCTGAAATGTGGAGCTAGTTTTAATAACTTTTTGATTAGAAATATGCTATACTTGAGCGAAATCGAGGAGCGAGTAAAATTTGGAAAAAGAGGAAATAAAAATGGATTTTGTTTTCAGCACTTTCAATAAATGAAGTAAAGGTCAGTCTCGTCAAACTTTTTTCTATGCTGCAATGTACACGTTACACGTTATTAATTTTAGATTTGGTTTTTAACTTTGGACGATTTGGTATTTGGAGACGGTTTTTGTATTCACCTTTTTGACAAGGCTTCAGTAGCCTCAAAAGCCACGCATGAAGAAGGTTTATCATAGTTTCGGTTTCACGCATTTCGTAACTATTATTGAATGTACAAAGTTATTGAATACCGACACTTTAAAACCCAAAATATCTTACTTTCTCTATAACTTAAAGGATATTTAGTTATTTAGTTTGTGGAATATTCAACTACGTAGGTATTGTTACCTACACTAGTATCGCAATATTACTTTCTGTTATAGTTATGTTAAAGCCATCATAAGCTAAGTAAATTTAAACAAAACCACGAAACTTTTAAAAGACAATAAAATTTTTCTTCAGTTGTTTTAAACTTCGGAACTCATTACTAAAGTCTAAACTTATGAAGTTGGAATAAATTAATAAATAAATGAATTCTTATATTAATTTGTTTGATTTGTTTTTTCTTTTGTGAAATTCAATGGATGGTGCCTCATCCCCGAACCAACCGCGGCAAGCGTAGCTTAACTTAACAATGTATCCGATCGATCCATGTAGCTCTCAACATTTAGCCACGAGCTCCTAACGCGCGCTACAAGCCAATTTGTTTTTTTTTTAATTTTGTGGAAAGTTTTTCTTTTGTTTTGCAATAGTTCGACGATACGTCAAAAACAGGATGTGTATAGTTTGGTAGAATTTATTTATTTCATTCTGTTGCGTGGCCGATGAAATTGACTTTTTTTTGTCTGTTAATTTTTTATAATGTTACTTAAATATCCTTAGAGCTTTTGCAGGGTTTTAAATATAATATTCATTTTTGCAATTTACTGGCAAATAAAAAATAGACCCAGATATACATATTTACAGAATTTCAGAAACGTTTAAATAATTTATGAAAGAGTCACATGTTACTGTGACAAAAATTAGAATGTAAGAGACCTTAAACCCAATTTTTTGTTGGATTTTTTATTGAATAATAAGTTGGTAATAAAGAAATAGACCAGCCTCCATGAAAATTTTCGTCCCCTCAACAACGTTAATAATGCAATGAACGTGGCTAAACTGTGGAAATGAAAGGTATTGCGAGCAATAAAATTGCTATTTTATGTGTGGTACGCGGCTACCCCACAGAACTACGCTCAAATAGGTAGTTACGTTTTAAAAGGTTTGGAAAAACACAAATCAAAAATTGGTTATTATTCCACCACTGATAGTTTATTTATTTATTTGGTACACCAACAGCAGTACATACAAAAAAAATTAACAGAATAATTACATAATAAAAGTACTGGTATGTATGCCTATTATAGTTATACACATCATTCACCACAAAACAACATCGTAATTAACAAAAACATAAAAACATAAATTGCAAACAGAAAATAAAATTAGAAATAAAAATTAAAAATAAGTGACATACAAAATGTTAAAATGTAGGTGGAAGGTGAAAGGGAATGAGTGTGAGTGATATTTAAGAATATTCATAGTATGCACTCCCGTACCATTGAGACTGATCTTCTAAACTTATTAAGTGACACACCGTGTAAGTCGGTTTCCGATGATTTACAAAAACTGTTGAAATTTCTGCACATTCGGAGCAAGGAGCGTTGAGACCAAGGTTGGATTTGCGGAAAGGGATATGAAACAGCCTGGTGATGGGATATCTGGGAGGTTTTGAAGGAACTGAATATTGAATACGCTCAACAAGATCACTAGATTTTTAACCGACTTCAAAAAAAGGAGGAGGTTCTCAATTCGTCTGTATGTTTTTTTTTAATGTGTATTAGCTCAGAGCTTTTTTCTGGGTTAACCGATTTGGATGATTCTTTTTTATTTGATAGCTGGTGCTTCACATGTGGTCCCATTTAAATTTTGATCAAGGTTTGACTAGTAGTTTTTGAGTTATCCTTAATACTGCATATTTTTTTTTCCACTTAGTTTATATTGATGTGTTAATAATTTTCTGTCACTGTTATTTACATACCAAGTAGTGGTATACGAATTTGTGTGGGGTAGGTACCGCAACTAAAAAGTGAAAAATAAAAACTTTTTTACAAATAAACAACCGACTTCCAAAAAAAAAACACTAAAAGACGTGAAAAATAACTTTAAATTCAGAAGTCGGTGGCCAAAAACGAAAATACAAAACCAAAGACACCGACTTCCGAATTTAAAGTTATTTTTCACGTTTTTTTGTGTTTTTTTTTTGAAAGTTACTTGTATTTTTGTAAAAAAACTTTTTTACAAATTCGAAATGTTACCACGAGAGGTGGAAGGTGAAAGGGTATGAGTGTAGTTATTATCATAATGGTGAAGTTACACTGGTATAAGGGTGTTTTTGTATGTTTCAAAAATCAATCATCACGAAATGAACAAAGTTTATTTCCTTACACCATATATTCCAAATGAAAACACAACTCCACTTTGTATGAAAGAACAGTGAACAGACATTAAGTTCCGCTTATCGTTAAACTTTACAACGACGAAAACTTTCAGTCTGGTTAATGGTCTATAAATAAAGAGATACAGAAACTTGCTGCCTTTGTTGGTATTAAAGGAAGTCTTAATTCATGCCAAATTGACGACAGAAAACAAACAGATAACGTTAATACCTCGTCATAAGGTAAATCCGCGGGGTAATCGCGTAACATACATAAAATGACAATCTATAGCAGTAGCGTTCATTGCTTTATTTACTTTGTTAAGCAGATCAATTCTTTAAACCTATGAAGCAATGCATGTCAAAATGGAAGGCACTGCAATCAATTGCCATTTTATATCTGTTACGCAATTAGCCCGCCGATAGTAAACGTTTTTTATCGTTTAAAATTGTCCAGTTAATTTTTCAATGAGTTCCAATGAAAATATTTATTCACTTTGTTTATAATATTGAAGTCATTGTGTTGTAAATGGTTGTCATACATTCATACTTTGTTATTACAATTTCTATAGTCTCTCTTTTTTTCTTTTGTATTAATCAATTGACTACTAGAAACTTCATCTCCAGTATAAATGTCATTTATTTCTTCATACAATTTTTTTATTTCTTTGTTTCCAGATACAATGATGACCTCACTCAAGCCAGCACTTCTTCTGCAATCGTTCCTTCTACTAGCTACACTACAAAACATCAACTCGCTAGAAGACGGCTACCTCCGTTACGTCAAAGATGGTTGCTTCCTCAGAGGAGAAGCACTATCCTGTGTCAAATACAAAGCTGTAAAAATAGCCAAAAAAGCTATATTTGGAGACAGTCTAAACAAAAATGAGACCATCAAAGCTAATAATATAGTTAGCTTAGTACCTCTAGATGATGAGACTATAGAAAGACTAGGAATCAAGGAGACTAAAGACACTAATGTAGTACAAACAAATGAAGCGAGGAGTTTTTTGTCGGAATGGGCGGAATTGGCGAAGTATTTTATGAAGTTGGTACAAGAGTTCTTCAAGGTGAAAGGACTGAAAGTGAATCTGCCTGAAGGCGCGAGAACTGTTGAAGAAGAAGATGATGCCGGTAAGTTGGGATTTTTGAGATTGAACTGAGACCTTCCTGACGTTTGAAGCTGTGTTTGTTGTCCGAGTTGGTAGCTTTTTGTTAATATAAGAAGCCATGAAGACAGTTTCATCTTTGTAAATTTTAAAAGGTGTTGAAAGATACAACTTCTTACTTTCGTGTTGTATAAATTGCAAGTTCTTGTTGAGTTTAAATCGCAAATCAAAGTTACAACAAAAGAAAACTTTCAATTTTCTCAGAAAAGTTCCTATTAAAGTATTAATAAATTCTAACTTTGTTGCGGTTGATAGATAGCTTATTCTTTGTATTTTAAACAAGCGACCCGCTCCTGCTTCGGACGGCTTTTACTACAAGAAAAATAATTAAGATTTTTTCATTGTATGTAAGTTTAATATGAGTAGGTACATATAATTTTTCCGGTATAAATTTTCTAAATGCTGTTGAAAACCGTGGCAAGATCAGTGGCGTGGTTTAGAAGAACAATGCAGTCAGGAACACGAAAAGCGACTTTAATTTATAATATGTTTAGGATGGAGAAGGTACGTGTCTCTCGTTATTATCAGCCATATTTTAACTACAGTGGGCGTACTATGGGTAATGTTGGTTATTGCGCAATAGAAAAACCGTTACGATCAAATTAATCATACTCGCGAATCACACAAAGTAGGTACGCGACACAACTATACGGAACGCGTGACAGTTCCTAGGGTGGAGGTACTGATCTCCTCGAAGGCAGAATGGTAAGTGTCCACTCGTCCCATCAGCGGTCCTCCATCAGCCAGGTTCTGTAATAGCACGAAGTTAGCCGAGTATGCACGTCACTGCGACGGTGCTGCTACCGCCCGGAACTCGTGCTGCGCTTCGTTTAGTGTCCAACCTATGACCATCTCCGACATATAGATGCCCATATAACTATAAATAAGCCTAATCTAAACAAATAATAAAAGTAACAAAAAAAAAACAAAACCGACGTTCATGACATAAATGGTAAGCATAAAATTAAGTCCATCCATTTCACCTATTAAACATTTATTACTGTCACAAAAGATTTGATAGACAAGCTTATAGTTACCTTCTTTGTCCTGTCCCAGTCATGCCCAATGACCTTAACAAAATGGCCGACTACGAAGAAAATTATACCTCATTATTTTTTGTTGAAATGAGTAGGTAGTTAGTTGTCATGATTTGAGGAATATTGTATTTGGTACTTTTTTACCAATTTCAAAGAATGGAGGAGGTTCTTAATTCGGTTGTATTTTCCCAATTTATTTTTTAACCTCCGATGCAAAAAGAGGGGTGTTATAAGTTTGACCGCTATGTGTGTGTGTGTGTCTGTCTGTGGCACCGTAGCTCTTAAACGGGTGAACCAATTTGGATGTGTTTTTTTTTGTTTGAAAGCAGGTTTTCTAGCGGTGATTCTTAGACATGTTTTTATCAAAATCGGTTCAGCCGTTTCAAAGTCATCAACTCTTTTTTGTGTCGGGGGTTTTATTATTTTACCTATTATTACTGTTTGTTACTTCGAAACTTCGTCATTTATAAACCGATTTGAGAAATTCTCCGTTTTTTCTTTGAAAGGGTATACTTATAGGGTGATCCGAAATAAATTTAGTCAAGTTCTGATGAGTGGTTTTTGAGTTAACTTCAATAATACGTATTTTTTCAACTTAGTGTTTGTTGATGATGTTATAATAACTTCCTGTCGCTGTTATTTACTTAGTATGTGAAGGTATACGAATTTGTGTGGGGTAGGTACCACAATTATATATAAAAAAATAAAAATAAAAACCTACTTCTTCGTTTTAATAACTTTAATTTCGGAAGTTGGTGGCAATAAGACGAAAGTACAAAGCCAAAGACACGAGCTTGGAAAATTAAATTTATTTTGCACTTTTTTTTTTGGAAGTTAGCTATTTTTTTTTATAATACAATTTCTTTCAATGATGGTTCTGTAGATTTTCATGATATGTGTTGATTTTCAGCAAGTGTTGACCTTGGAAATTAGTTATGTAACTAATATTTTGTAAGAATATAATTTAAAAGAATACCCATGGAGTTTCTTGTCCGTTCTTCTCCATAGGAACCCACTACGCTTTGGAATGGGCAACTAGCTTCATCTTTCTGACTGACTGACTCTTTTGACAATTTAAAAGTGCCTGTAAATGGTTTAATTGAAATTAGTGCCTCGAGTTTTAGATGTGGCAATTTAGATACGGTATTTTGTTGGGGTAAAAAAATTGAAGATATCTGCATCTATCATCATCAACAGACTATGTTGGGATCGGCTTCCAGTCTAACCGGCTGCAGATGAATACCAGTATTTTACATGAAGCAACTGCCTATCTGATCTCCACAATCCAGTTACTGGGTAATACGATACCCTTGGAAAGACTGGTTGGCAGACTTTCAGGCTTCTAACGATCTGTAACGCCTGCAAAAGATTCATGAATGACAACCGGGATCAACTGCTTAACGTGCTTTCTGAGACACGGAGGGTCTTGCTATGTAAAGATGGTCACCCATCCACGAACCGACCAAGGCAAGCGTAGCTTAACCTGAAATCGATCGGTGTGGCTGTTAATAGTGGCCACAAGCCCCTTTAGCCACAAGAACTTTAACGTTATACATAAACCTCCTTACTAAGAAACGTATTATATCAGCTGAATAGTTACACACCGATTTCTCTCTTTCAGTCATCAGTAAGATGCTATACAAAGTTTATTAGTACTTGCCATAATATTTAGCAAGAATAACATTTCGGGAACAATATTAAGGTTGTTACAGACTGATGCATAAACTAATAGAGTGAACCAATTTATGAGGGTTCGCGGCTACTTACCTACGGAACCCTAATAAAAAGTTAGCCTAAATAATCCGATGGCTTGCGGTTTGATGCTTGTACCAGATGTTAGTAGGATCCAGAAATTTCACTGAACGTAAAAGGTATCACGGGCCTAAGAACTTCAATAAATAATGAGATATTTATATTAGTAGTTCAAATTTTGCTAGGTAGTATTCTGCCACGGTCACGGTACATCCAAGGCCGAAATAGATGAGAATTAATTACATCGAGGCTCTTTCGCGCAGTAAAGACCTAATTGAACAGTCCTAATTGTTAATTATTGTTTGCTAGGTCTTGCCCGCGGCTTCGTCCGCGTGGATGTGAGGAAATACTTCACAGGAACGTCCTACCTGGTTTTTCACCGGGGTTTTCATATAACTCTATTTGTTTATACGGCGCACGCCAGTAAAGTTCCCAGTCGGCACGATTTTTTCCGACATCTTCAACAATCATGGTCATATTTCAGCCAATTTACACAAAACCTTAACGAATTATACTTTAAACATTCCTCATGAACCACTCCGTCCTTTAGTGAAAGCCATATGAAAATCCTTTCGTTAGTTTTTGAGTTTATCGCGTACAGACAGTCAGACAGACACACGTGGCGGAGGACATTGTTTTATAATTTGTAGTGATCGTAGAGCAGGTTAAATAGTCTCAGTGGTGATATCTAAACTCTGACAGTCGTTGATAGTTAGAAGGCCTTAGGTAGTAATGGGTCAGAATGATGTCATACCAGCAATTCAGCAACTATTCTTACTTTACCTTCTGCTCTTTTCTTTGTGTCGGAACTCTTCGCATTCGTTGCGGGATAACCCCAATATTGAAAACCGAAGTATATTGAGGACTAGCGTCTGCGTGAAAGGATGTCACTAAAATCTGCCCAAATGAAGTACCAAGGTACAATTAGAGGCATAAAATGCACTAGATTACACTGATTAATGTTGCATTTTTAGATAATATTTTTCTTATGGTTACCCGGGGATGGGAATAAAATAACTTTTAACATTATAAAAAGCACCTCATTTTGGCACTTTATCATCGGCACAAGCACAAATACTTTACTTATTAAAAAAAGCTGTCAAGTTGACAGCTGTCTGCTGTCGGCTTCAGCCACTGCTGTTTCACGAACGAACAGAATGACGTGAGAATGACATTTACGAAATAATATCGACCCGAGTGTCAACCAATTGTAATGCAATAAAAAAAAACAAAAAAATATGTAGTTTTAAATTGTTAAGAATAAAAATATAATTATTTTCGATTTCTTTGTTTTTTCTCTACGATTTGGTGCACTTGTACCTCGAGGTACATGTTTGGGAAAAGTTGTTTGGCTTTTGTTGACCTCCTTTCTTGTTCCCCCGACCCACCCCGTCGCATCGCATCACCTGCCCGTGCTATAACTTCGTTTTTTTTAAATGAATTAATTAATTAAAAATTTATTTAAGTAAATAACAATTAATAGTACGTACGTCGTAATTAAAAAAAAAACATGAGAGGTGTCAAGGGACACGCGGATGGAACGAAGTTCCATTTAAAAAACAAAAAAAAATACTGGCTTGCTTTCTATGAGAGAGAGAGAGAGAGAGTGACAGACAGAGAAACACGCGCACGCCGCACGGCTTATAACTATAGCAAAAAATGTCGTTACAACTTTTGGTCTTAATTTTTTCCGTCTAGCCCCCTTTCGCAACGCGCGAAGAGGAACTTCGTTCCAATAGGATATATTCAGTTATCATTAATCAATTTAAAATAAATAATATCATATTTTCGTGATATAGGTACGTCATTACAAAATATACCTTAAAAAATTCAATTAATTTATTATACCCAGCACGCTGCAGAGTTTCGCTAGCTAATTTAATTTAAAAAAAAAATGCGAAAGTCCTTCCGTGTATTTGTAACCTCAACACGACTAAATCACTGAACAGATCGTAATAAAATTTAACAAAGTGATAGAGTGGGACCTGTGGAAGAACTTAGGCTACTTTAAATTCTGAATGTATTTTAATAAATATTAAATACACGCTTAAAAAGCCATCTTTGAATGTCTTTACTATACAATATTACTTTCTTTCTTCCAGCTTTATCCTACAAGAGCAACCCGAGTTATAAGCTATGGGAAATTAAATTCCTTTTAAACTAAGTCACAATAAGTTATTCCTTCTCAGAGATTGCTAATTCATAAAAACCAGGTGCCGTGTTTCGACCTGGATCCATCAAAATTTTTCAATGTCATTCACACAGCTTTGCCCTACTATTTGCTAAAGCCTGGCTGATACCATTATCTTAATTATTTCCTTCTCAACTTACAGTAGGTCAAAATGTATTGCTAAAAGTCTGCACTCCTGTTTAAAAGTTTATTTGTAATGTCACTAGAACTTCATCATCATTCATCATCACTAGAATTTCAGCCTGGAATCACACACTGTTAGGTATAGGCCCCCTTTCCTTTCTGCTTTATTTCCCCATTCTTGCGTACCTCATCCCTCACCCTAATTGCGTTACATACTATCAAGCACATTCTGAATAATTTTGAAACGTATTGCTAATCCATTGCTTCGTAAGTTCGAAAAAATTGTCTGCTTAACTACGTAAATAACGCAATGAATATAGTTGAACTGTCAAAACGAAAGCCATTTCTACGTTAGTGTATTACGCAATTACCCCGCAGGTGTCTCCTGCTACTTTAATCATGTTGTCGCTTTTGGACACCCTTGGTTTCTATGGCCTAACGTTAGCCACCATTCAGTCAACAACCTACTCCAGCGGCCATCTCCAAATATAGCCATTCGTTTGTAATATCCCCGGAACTTATACCCTTCAGAGTGAAACAGTTGTGTGTCGACAGAAATAAGTACGTTATTACTTTGTCAGTTCTTCTCCGAACTTATGTACTTCACAAAGACTGTTTGGTACCAGCTCTTGGAAGTCTTCAAACTCACGCTTTGTGTGAAGGCTCGCAAACACACGTGACGCGACTCTTGTAGTACCATTTCCATGAATTTTTATAGAAATTGTTCTAATAGAGTCGCGTCGTGCCTGTTTGTGGGAGTCTTGAAGCGTTGGCTGATATAAACTGCATGAGTATCGCTATTCTGTAACACATAGGTTGGGGAATTAATTGTTTACCGAATTGGCTACCAACTTAAATTGTCCGTGTATTCTAATCACAATTGTCTTTCTTTGACAGTTGTATGCAATAATTATAACACGGAAAATTGGCGTGGTATGTATATTTGATAACCAATTAATTTTGCAAGCGCTACTGCTGAGCATGAGGTCTCGGGTTTGATTCCCGGGTCGGGCAAAGTTTTATTTGGTTTTTCCATCTGGAATTTCGCAGTAGCAGCCCGGAGTCTGAATTTGTGCCCGGTTGATGGCAATAAGCTCGCCCCCTATTACATGGGACTTAAACATAACTGGCGAAATGTGGATGTGCTATAGGTACACCTCTGCCTAACCCTCCGGGGAATACAGGCGTGATGTTATGTGTTATGTTAATTTCTCTGATTATACTTTCTAATTAGCATCGCTTGAGTGACAATATTCTTTTTACCAAAACAAGTTACCAAAAAAAGATAATAATGGTAATCTCAAGTTTGGTATTCTAAAAAACACGGAGGCACAAATGGATTGAGGTGATACTTTGCGCACAATAACCCTTCGTGCTTCGAAGAACTCATTGGAAGGCCTGACGGGCTTTTCTTTACTGATTTTGTCTATTTTTCCGTCGCCAAAACCAGTTTCTATGGGGGTCATGCTACGCGTGACATAAATAATGTACGTAAAGGATGAAGGAGGATTTTTTCAATACGTAACGTTGCGCTAGCCTCAATGCATCACCTACAACAAACTAAACCTCGGCAAAATGTCAAACATATAAAATTAGAAAATAATACTTTTTATTTACAAAGGTCAAATAAATTCCTACCTCGAAAGATATAGGTTGAAAGCACAATTTGCGGTCACCCACAGAGACAAACAGAGCAAGTAACCATGCCGATAATGATGTTATTTACCCTTCTTGGCAGTATTTAGATATGGCGTAGGTACATTATTTGTGTTTAACCGAGTGCGGTTGTTAAGGAGGGTAATGTTGTTTACACAATGGGTTGTGTACGTAATTCGTTTGTTAATTTTGTTTATCTGTGGTTTGTAGGTGTTTTAGGGGTGGTAGATTTTGTGTTTTAACTTTGGATACAATGTATTTTATTTTCAGATACCTTGTGTCCCACAGCGAAAACAATGTAAATAGCACACATTTCCTCTGGATGGATTCTTTCTGGTGGATTTACACATTTTCAAGTATACATAGGCTGTTAAATGTTTGCCTCTCTTGTCTCTACAATTCTCATTATCATCATCAACCTACAAAAGTCCACTGCTGGAAATAGGCCTATCCTATTGCACGCCATTTAGCTAGATTCAGATAGGCAATTCTCATCCTGCTGCTACCAGCCACCCTGAGAAGATCATCGCTCCACCTAGCCTGAGGTCGTCCTACCTTAAGTTTGCCGATTCGTGGTCTCCACTCAAGAACACGTCTACCCCAACGGTCATCGGTTCTACGGCTAATATGGCCAGCCCACTGCCACTTATTCTGTGAGCTATGTCGACAACTCTGATTCTCTGCCGGATCACTTCATTCCGGATTATATCCCTCAGAGACACTAAAGTCAAAGTCAAAGTCAAATCATTTATTTCAAATCGGCACATTAAAGACACGTTTGAACGTCAAAACTCTTCAAGCATAGCTCGTTCCATAGCTCGCTCAGCAATCTTGAATTTATGGACCAGCCGTACCGCGAATGTCCACTTTTCGGCTCCGTAAGTCATATCAGTTTGAAGGCTCTCCGAAATACGCGACGCCAAGACTCGACGAAGCTTCCCAAATGCTGCCCAGCCCAACTGAATTATGCTGTTAGCCTTCTTCTCAAAGTTGTTCTTACCAAACTCCAGAGTTTGTCTGAGGTAAACATATTCTCGAACAACCTTGAGAGCACCGCCGTTGACAGCAATTGGTCCCGGCGTGAAGTGTTCGTTGAACACATTTCTCATTTCAAAGATTATTTTTACAACACTTTGGTTGAACTCTCACAAGAAACAGTATTCGAGTTATCAATTTCAGAGCTAATCAAAGCTCAATCATGTACGACTAATAAGGCGGGGAAATGCATGCTCAGTGGCGCTGCCCGGTCTTCTGAGTTTAGGTTACATTATATCTAATTACATTTTACAAAAATTTAATAACGTAAAAAAAAAATGGTTGTCTGCAAAGTCGGTTTACGGACGATAATTTTACGTGATAACGTCATGGCGGAACGTGACAATGAGTCATGCTTTTTCGTGCGTGCAGTCGGCGTTTATCGATTTATAAGACGTTATCACGTCAAAAATGCTATTCGCGAACTTTTTTATCGAAAAGCAGGAATGTGGGATGCAAGAGCGAGATCGATTTTTTACAGCTCATCTCGTGATTCTCAATTAGGTTTCTTTTAACGGTTTTTTGATACGGAAATAGGAGTTTAGGCATTATTGACATATGCAGAAAGGAACCCCGCCTTGGCATGGTTAAGTTTTATTTTGAACATTCATACTGTTTTGAGTTATTTTGTCAACTTATGATGGAATTATGAGAATTTAGGATGCCGAAGCGAGAGAAGCGTACACGAAAATTTTAGCATATCAGCTTGTGTAGATTAGGTTTTATTTTGACTATTTATTCAGAAACAGGTGTTACTTGTCGACTTAGTTATGCAGAAAAGCCGGACAACAAAGAGAATGTTGACAAGAGCGAGCGAACCGAGCTCGAATATTTTGCATATGTAAGGGGTCTCCAACTGCTTCTAACTGAACATTATTATCTTGGCCTTGTTTGGAACTTGATTAAAAAGTACTTCTCAAGATTGGTGGGGCCCCTAGGGCCGGGGGACCATGGTGTACTGCCCCTGCCCCTCTAGTCCACCAGTGTATATGCTACTTACCATCTTTATTGCGCTTACAAACGGAAAATAATAATACTTTAGGTAATGTGTGAAGGGGTAGGGTAGTGGGAAGAGTATGAAATATATTTTCCGCAATTTCGCAAACTGGGTGTTATGCCATTGAATATAGAAGTTTGCGGTACCGTTGAATGTACCGTTCGATGAAAGGGAAGGGGAGAAAGTTATCGGAAAGATGTCTTGTAGACTTCTTCCTGTAAGACATCAGAAAACCGATGGCAAAAAAGTCGTTCCCCAAATTTTGCCGGTCCTAAAATCTGCTGCCCAGGGCGCAAACCTACTCAGCCTGCTGGAAACTCCGCCACTGTTTCGAAGATATTAAAGTTTTTGTTTTAAAGTTCGGTACCTAAGACATTCAATTTAAGTTCTAAGTACACGGACAGCTGTGTTGCTGGGGAGTTTATTGCGCTAATTCTTCTTCCCAGCTAAAGCACTAGGAAGTGGTGAGGGCGGGCGTTTTTGGGGGACTGTCTTATGTAATTTTGACGTTCAAAAATGCCATTCTAATTTGAATAAATGACTTTCCATTTGATTCGTAAGGTATATGGTATCTACTATATAGATACCTAATAAGAATCGTGGATTAGTTCAGTAAAGTTTGTTATGTGACTTGTAGTCGAGATTAATTCGTTTATGTAGTTACGTTACACTGAATTCTGAAATGTTGCCAAATAAATAAAAGTAGATTACCAAAAACCTCGAACACCACTACCGACAACCATTTCATCTATAGTAAAATTAAATGAACAAAACCAAGAAGCAGCTAGTAAAATCTATATTTTTCTTTGATTCCCAGATATTGAAAACAATGACGGTGATAAAAGTAAGGCTAAAAGTATCCAGAAACGCGAAATCAGTTCTAAAGCAGGTGTGTACTATCATTCGTTTAAAAGTTTAAAAACATAATCCTGTCTTTGTTGTCGCGCAGTCACGTAATAAGTTAGACTATCATTTAAAATATTCTGACCTCCATTCTTAGTTGCAAATTATGGGAAGTTTTCCGTAGCTTGAAATTAAACACTTTGAAGTCATATTTTTTGTCATCAACTCGACTGATAGGAAAGTATTTTTCTTGGATTCGCTTGGTTTCTTGGATCTCGGAAAATTATTTTTTCATATTTGCGAAGGATATTGATAACCATTTAACTATGCAGTTTTAAGGATTTACAAATGGCTACTGTAGGATGGAAATATAAAAGTCAGGTTTTTCTATCAATCACTTACTACGCATTAAGCTACCGTTTTTTGTTAACACAGCATTTTTACATGAAGATAAAGTTTTTTAACATTTGGCACATCATTCCTTTGTAGCTTAGCCAAGTAGGTATCAGCTATTTCTTAACTTTATGTCTGCAGAGAATACAAAAATGTCTATGTTTGTACTGCAAAACTGTTGGCAAGGAATATTGCTTTAAATAAGTAGATATTGCTGCAGAATGTAATATTTTAGTGTAAAAGTGGGCACAAATTGAACGGTTAGGGAGTAAAAAGAGTAATATTTTGCGAAATAAATAGTGAAATATAGAATATTATTTAATGTTGCTACATATATTTACAAATACAGCTGGTCAATATAAGAAAAGTGTCTCTGCAACATTACCCCTTGTATGATAAATGATTTTATTTCTGTAAATAGGTTTATACAAACACTTTTACACGTCAATCATATTTTAAAAATTAGATGAGGTCGGCGTTTCCTATTTGACTACTCTGAGAAGAAAGGCCGAAACAAACTCAGAGGTCACAGTCTCTTTTAAAGTCCAGACATAATCTTGCTCAGATCATGTGAAGACTATGTAGATTTGCGTCTGAAATGGTCTTTTGAGGAACAACCACACAGATTGAGTGGACCTGTCCAGTCAATGCACGCATTTGTCAGTAATCGTGCAGCTCAACTCAGAACTTAAGGTGTACAATGATAATAAAATAAAAATAATCATCTAACATGGATAAACATAAAACTTAACTATGTACAAGTACTACGTATGTAACTTCAAAATGGTTGAGCTGAATGATGCTGATCCATACGTAATGTTCGTGAACGGGCGCTGTCAGTAGGGACTGGTCATTTCTTGCTTTTGTTTTTATATTTTTTATTACGGACGCTTTTAACGTGCACGTCATTTTACATCGTTCTCACATGTATAATTTCAACATGAATGATGTAACCAAATTTTTTGTGACGTTATGTTGATTTAAAAGAGTGTCCATAGAGTTTCTGGCCCGTTCTTCTCCTTAGGTTCTTACTACGCTTGGGAATGGGCAACTAGCTTAATTTTTCTGACTGACCGACCCCTTGACAATTCAAAAGTGCTTGTAATTGGTTTATTTGATATAAATGCTTTGAGTTTGAGTTGAGTTTGAGTTATGTAGGTGGAAGATAGAAATGTAAGATAGAAAAACACATTAGAATGAGAAAAAAGAAAGTGAAATTCTGTATGAGTCAGTACACCAAGAATCTATACTATAATAATGATATTATAAGGAGATAAAATTAGTTTGTACTCGTATGTAGGAGGGTAATTTCTGGACCTGCCGTCCAGATATCATTTTTTTTATTTTATTTGACAGTCCTATTATTGAGCAATTACTGTCAAAGAAATACAAATGACAGCCGGGACCAACGGCTGCTTTCCGAGGCACGGTCTCTATATGTAATGAATGGTCACCCATCGACGGACCAACCTAGGCTAGCATAGCTTAACCTTCGATCGACCCGCGCGGCTGTTATTATTTAGCCACATGCTCCTTTCTCTAATTATAGAGTAAACTAGGAAGGCACGTGAACATATTATATTCGTAAAAAGTTGGCAGAATTAACCCAGCGCTTATTTGCTAGATTCGTTTTTCTCCTCTACCTACCATATTTTTTTTTACAAAGTTTATCTTCATTATATGTATTTATGAATGTATGAATCTATGTATTAGTATGTATTCTTTTTCAAGTTATCCTGCCATGCTGTCTCTGCATCATTCTAAGGTTGACTCGTAGAAAATGTCTCAGGCATTAAGTCCACCTTTGTACAGTATTTTTTTTCTACTTGTGCGTAAAGTTTTACTTAATAAAGAAGTAAATAACGTCTATTGTAGGAAAATGCCATAAATCGCAAAAAAAAAACAGCTACTCTTAAGCTGACCATACATTTATGTTCGCATAAGTAACTCGAAAAAATGTGGAGAACGGGAGATTTTTTTCGCAGTCACGGTTGGCCCCATATTAAATTTTTTCCATAATGTTAACTACAGTTACTTCAACTACATCTTGTGTACAAAAATACACAAATTATTATTGTAGAACGAGTTAGCTAAGAAAGACCACAGAGTTGAAATACTGGTCAATAATGACTATAAAAAAGTTGGTTTTGTCCAATGTACATATCATCTCACCATCCCATAAAACTAATAGTACCTAATCACTCCCATAACCAATAACCCATTTCCACAAGTAGAAATTGACCTATCAATAAAACTAGACCATAAAGGAGAGCAATTAACAGTCGTAAATAATCACCATATCATCGTAATTACCATAGATCGTTGGGGTCATAAGTTTTAAGGTCAAAACGTGGGATTTGACCCGTTTTAACAGATGTTTCGGCCCGAACTAAATTACTGTGTAATTGAAATCCTACGATTTGGTTGAATTTGGGGCGTGAAGTTGAAGATGTAAATGCTTAACGATTAGTAGTTAAATGTTTGGTTTTTATAATTATTTGATTTGTGTCGCACGATTTTGACTGTGACCATAATGAATTAGGTAGGTATCTTTATAGATCAAAGGTGAATACGCACTGGTGAGAAGATTAAAGATAATGAAAGTATTAGAAATTAACTGTTCGTAGATGATACTTTTACAATGGACAAAATCAAGTCAATGAAGAGCAGTAATTGTCTGTTTAATCAGTAGGAACCTTTTGCTATGACAAATTCATCAAGCAAGCCCAAGGCATGAGGCTTTATCAACTGGGCTGTAACAATGACTTCATATGTAAACGGAACGCGAGTCTCGTCAGTAAAATTAACAAAACAATATAATTTCGTTCATGATGCTACCTTTAGTCACATTATACTCGTATCCACTGTAGCTAAAGATAGGAAACACATCCTTCTATGTATACGTTACCTACTGCAATCACGAATCAACTTGACAAAAGTTATTATTATAATAATGTTCATATACTACGTTTCACGGTCAATCTGTATCAGTCTACAAATATAGATCCTCAAAATGAAATCGCCAATTTTTTTTTTATTTCTAGCCAGAGGCAAAAAGAAGAAGTTAGCAGTGATAGTGCCTCTGCTGACCCTGTTTGCAGTCCTCAAGTTGAAGCTACTGCTGATTCCCATCCTGCTGTCGGTGCTGTTGATCAAGAAGTTACTGCTAATCGCTGCATTGCTACTGCCGAGTGTGTTGAGCACATTGAAAGCTTGCAAGGTATGAATAGTTTTAATGAAATTGTATTTATTTATTTGAGGTTATCAATTATTTACACAGTAGGTCTTACAAAACAAGTACTTAATATAAATTTGCAACTCTCACTGTTATCGACAGCATACAGAGTAGAATGTAAGTTTTGGGCGAAAAGAGTAAAAGTTTGCAGAACTTATTATCTAGTTCTGCAAATAGTTTATTAAATATATATTACTGTATATCTTTACAGGGTTAGTTTTCAAAGACCTGCCAAATTTTCAGAAATGATTCAGATTCGATAATATTTAGTTTGTGAAATAAAATACAATTACTACGATAAAAGTGATTTATTAGGCAGGAGTTCACGACCAATAAAATATGAAACTGCACATTTGAAACTTAAAGTAACAATTCAAATCAAGTACCAGATTTTGGAATGCGCATTATGAAAGGGGTGCGGCGTGAGAGGCAGGGATGCGTAGACGACCCGTGTGCGGCGCCAGCGGCCAACGGACGGGAACTTTTGTTTATGTTTCAAGTACTTATAAGCGCTTAGCTTTAGGTTGTTAAACTGAATTGATTTCCACACGTTCTGTTTTTAGTTTTAGAAGCGGGCGGGACTAAAAATGTTGTATTTTATTTCATAAATTGAAAATATTATCGATTATGAATCATCTCTGAAAATTTGGCAGGTCTTTGAAAACTAACCCTGTGTAATTCGACAATTATTACCAAATTATCTTTAAATACCTATTATATCTGAATAGGCTATGTTGTATGTTCAATTTGGGGATGTCGGAAAGTTTGTACGTAAATTGTAGGAATTATTATATCTCAGGTAAAAACAGCAGGGATTTGTATAACTTTTGTATATACGTCATAAGTGAAATTGGAGTAGGCTTCGTTTATCTCCTGTTCGGGTTATATTATATAGTATGATTTTGTCATCTGATAAGGACGTGACCTTTACTGTCAGTAAAATAAAACCTGTTTTATCTTGTAATTATTTGATCTATTTATCTTCTAATGATTGTCCAGCATGCCCATCGATTTATGGCCTACTGGAGTTTCTTTTTTCTTATAGAACTTACTAATTGAAGTAAAAATAAATCCTCCTCCAGACATTTTGAAAGGTAACCTTTTCAGAATCCTCATGACAAATATCTACGATTAATTTTCAGTATTCTGGGAAAAAATACGATTTATTAAACCGTGCTCGTACACGTGGTTTTCTAATAAGATTCAATTTCATCAGAATGTAAGAAAATTATATTTATTTTATTAATTACAATTTGATATCACTGGAATAGCACTTTCTATTTCTCAGTACACGTGGCTTTGGCTACTGGTCTTTGTCTCATTTATGATTCGCGTTTTTCATTAGTTTTTCCTTTGGAAATGCTTTGTATGAAATAGGTTTATTTAATCATTTTATTTTTAGACTTGAATATGTATCTGAGGCCTTTTATGTAATTGGCTAAGAAAAACCTTCGTTTATACACATTTTTGGCAAAAGCAACCGAACTGAAATCCAATTCCTTGGTAAATTAAAATTTTATCTCGCAATTACGAAAAGATGACTAGCATTTTATCACGTTTTACGTTTTTTTAGACCGTACCAAAACAGAATACCATATTGAAGCACTTTTTCACTAAAATAAGGACTTATCGCCAAATTTTATGGCCTACCTTGACCACAAAATGGTTTCCAACATAAAAATAGAGCGCAAAATCACGTGCGTAGACAATTGTGGTAATTTTAGTCGAGATTGCACGCAATTATCTTTGGGCCACTTCCAAAATATGGGTTTTATACAGAATACAGAAGGAAAAACAAAGTTTTTTGTGTGATTCACTTTTTTTTTAATAGTGTTGCTATGGGTATTGAAAAGATTGAGTTCATCTGTGAAGGCAATTGAAACAAAAACTAGGGGAATATTCACAAAGGGTTAAAGCCACTATACTTATTGCACAAATTGTTCACAAGTTGAGGTATTCAACTCAGAACACTGATTTCAATGGCACTTGACCGAGTGGCGCCAAAGCTATTCCACTAACCGCACTGAAACAAAATTTCAAACACCAAAAGGACAATGCAACTCTGCCTTAGAAACTTAGCCCAAATAAAACATGTTGCCCAAAGTTGAAACCAATGGTAATTGATAGACCTTATCGTCAATAGTAAGTATGGCACCAAAAAAACGCTAGCCCGATATAAAAGATACGACTATAAGAGAAAAATAAAATATTGATTATAAAATCTGTTAAACTTGTTTATGATTATGAACATTGATTCGAAGTAAACGTCAGTTAATGCCTGTTTATTTTATAAGGTATGGTTTATAGTTGGAGGTATTAAAAAAGAAAATAACTTCAACAAATCAGTGCTCTGAATGGAAGACCTCGTTTTTTACATGCGTGATTTTCACAACAATAACTATAAAACCAACATTTTCCATACGCTGTTTTCAGCGTTGAAGCACGAAGCAAAATTCGTTTAATCAGAAATCAATTAAACCGAAATGTGTTTGGTTTTATTAACGTTGATTCGTTTATTGAGGTTCGTACGTCCAAAGCAATTAGCAATGGAATATATTGTGAAACCGTATTACAGTATTAATTAATCTTTATTCAAGGCAATTTTATAATGAAAGGATTATGTATAATATAATACTGTATTGTTTGAATTTAGTTTGGGATTCTAAGTTACTATTATTATAGGATGAATTTGTTAAACTGTTTAAATATTTGCCTTAGATCTAATATTGCAAATTTGTGGAATTATTCTATAGGATCTTAATTTGAATTTCCTCAGGATTTGCTTTTTGTCTTAATTTTTTCTCTAAAAGCATGAAAAACCTTTCATTCGTATTATCTCCCCTCACATTGAAATCTTCTTCCTAATCATTGCCAATATTCTGCTCAATCATTGTTTACAATTTTCTTCTTGCACTCATTATTTTTATTCCCAGTCATTGCCCAGTTATCTTGCGTTTGCCCAGTCATTATTTTTTTCCCAATCTTTGCCAATCATTGCCTACTCATGTTCTTCCTGCGTTTCTCTTTTTCTGTAGGTTTTCATGTTATCTACCTTTGTAAAGTTTCTATCTCCTACAGCCTTATTATTTTCCATGTATCTGCCGTTACTCATAGAGGATCTAAACGCAATCCCAGCTCCTTATCAACCACTCGCCGCACAAACGCATCAAAATAAATAAATTTATCTGTATCCACTTGATAAGAGCTTTTACAGATACCAATGTCCTTGGTACGAAATTGTTTATGAGGTACCGCTGAACTTTGTGAGGGAGTATGTTTGTTTGTTGGATATGGAATGTTTATTAGTGCACCATCAGTAGGGTCATAAACGTCTCCTGTTGAATATGGGCCTTTCTAAGAGCCGTTGCTTCAAATTGCCAGGGAGGATTATTATGATGAGGCTTTCCGGTAGTAGACGGATTACTGGTTGCAGTATGTGCTTGTTCATGTACAACACGCGGCGGTGGGCGCGGTGGTCTTGGCGTGTTCGTTTTCACATTGGCCGCCAGGCGCTTGCGCGATATCGTTTCGAGTGACAAATTCAAACTGGTTGATCTTACTTGACGCTGGCCGTGAATCGCGCGCGCATCAGCTAGTTCGACGTGAATACACACTAATAACTCTCACGTTTGATATTGTAGTACCATGAGTTCGATACATAAGCCATATGTTTTATATTTTCTGACCGCGCCCGCCATCGCACCCGCGACTTAACGTGAACAAGCATTAAGATAGATAGATAGATTCATTTGTTTGCCTGAAATATGGTATTATACAGATTTTATCAAACATACACAACAGTTCTTCATATTCCGCCTACTAAATTCGGCATGCAAATTTTGTAACAATAATAATGATTCTAATTCAAACAAAATAATTAAATTCCAATGTCAAAAATGAAAAGTACTAAATAAAAAATTGTCTGCATATCATATTACAAATGTCAAAGAAAAATAATTAAAGTACAAATTGTCTAAATATCGACTTTCAGATGACAACCAAATAAATTAAATTACAAATGTCAATAGCTTAAAATAAAAATGTCCATTTTTTATTTTCATGCCATGCAACTTCCCCATTATTTTATCCTACAATTCATTAATTCCCTAATAGTATAAAAACAATTTTCTTTAAGCCATGCTCTAAGATGCCTTTGAAATAAGCTGGTTCGCAGTTCTCTAATAACCTTAAGATTGTGTCATTAGGAGTAATGACATATTTTTCATTATTTTTTTGATGCTGTGGTTTCCCGTATTTTGTCCACCTTCTTGAAGTCTCTTCTTCTTCTCTTCTTTTTCTCTCCTTGTCGTCTTTTTAACTTGTTTTAGGTGTTAGCAATAAATAAAAACACAACATGTAATGTGGAATACATGTTTTATAGCTTGGTGTAAACTTGAGGTGAGAGTGGTTATCGGTTAAATCTGGTTCAGTCCCGTTAGATTTATAGTGGAATTAAATAAAATGCATTCTATCTAAAGCAAATCCACGTAACGACGCTAAGTTCACATAAAACTTTATTTATTGAGCTCAACACTACTCAATTCAATGATAAGCAACTTATTCAATGTTTTACATATTTCCAAGTAGTTTTTATTCATTGTGCAATGCAATGTGATTTGTCATTGTTATGACTCAACATAGCATTTAAGGCGCTGAATTTGTCAAAGTTTGTAAAATCTTCATCAGTCAGAGATTTTGAGTCAGATTGTCGTCTTCCCGGATCATAATCATTGGGGGGGTCTGCGATGGGTTTGGGTTACCGATAGTAGAAGGGGGCATTACCATATCTCTAATACAGCTGAGACCAGCTGAGGGTTCTTCATCAGATACTTCAGACCTTTGATTTTTAACATCAAATGAAGCAGCCCACCAAGTGGAATATTTTTTGTAAAGACGGTATGTCGATCTCTAATAGTTTGGTTGGGCTCTTGTGTTTTCTAATCAGGGTCACCAGGTACTCCAGATCTTCGATTATCCTAGTTTTTATAGTTTTCCCTTTATGTGGCCATTAAACCCTAACTCTGTACCAAATTTCAGCTCTCTGAGTTTATGGGAAGTACTAGTTCTAATCTGATGATCGTGAGTGAGTGAGTGTCATAAATGCGAAACTTTGGTTTCGCTTAACTTCGGAACTAAATGACCTACAGACTTGAAATTTTGGATTTTAAGTATGTGATTATAGCTTATTGGATGACGAAAATTTCTGCGTTCTGGTCTTATCTAGAGGTTCTCAAATAGGGGCCTGAAAATGCGGCGAAATGGTTCCAGTAAAGGATGGTACGGCAGTGTTTGCTTCGCGCTCGACTTAGCGGGGGCACTACCGTGCCCCCAGATAAATTTGAAAGTAACTCTGAGTGTAATTAATTAGTCTGTGTGTTGCTTTGACGCCTAAACTACTGAACGGATTTCGATAAAATTTGGCAAGTAGGTGAATGACATTCTGGGGAAGGGCAGAAACTAATTTTTGTCTCAAAAATAATCTAAAAGGGGGTGATATAGGGATGAAAGTTTTAATGAGAAACTTAGCATTTCTCGAGTTAGGGATATGCAAATTAAAATTTATTCTTTGGTAAGAAATAAAAAACGATGTGTTTCAGCGTTTTTGTAAAATTTTCCCCCAAGGGTGTAAAGAAGGAGATTATTTTAGAATTCACATGATTGTTGTTTTTTTTTTTTTCACTAAAATTGTTCTACCCGCTTAAGAGCTATAAAAAAACAGTACGTGGTCAATGGCGGCGCTAGAGTATTTCCATTTAATGGTGAAAATATTAAAATGCAAATAAAATAATTAAAATAAAATACATTAAGAATCATAAAAAAAATATGATTATTTGCATTCATTATCCGTCTGTTACCTTTTCACGCTTAAACAGCTCAATGGATTTGGATGATAGGTATACAGATAGGCCCTGACCTGGGTTAAGACATAGGATACTTTTTATCCCGGTAGCACGTTCCCGTGAGACAATTTCCAACATCCACGCGGACGTAGCCGCGGGCAGAAGCTAGTCCTAAAATAAATCTTTCAATTCATTGACACCTTTCACTAAAACGTGCCACGTGGTGTCAAAACTAATTCTATTGCGTCGCTGAAATCTATATTTCACTCTTTTGTTTTTGAATGTGGGTGTATGGCATTTTTGACGTAACCCACGCATTGTCATGTTTGGCATACAAAATGATATATAGAGAGAATACCATTGCAGTTAAAGAAAAACACACATCTCATAGGAATTAGTGCGAAAGGCCACCGAAACATTTAGATTGTGGGTGATTGGAGATTCAAAGCTGAATTTCCAGTATAATAATAGGTCTTTACCTATGAAATTGCCGTTTTGTATGAAAAAAATTAAACGAATTTTTTTCATGAATTTTTTATTTGTTGTAATCGAAGTAATCACCCATGCAATCAATGCATCTTTGCCATCGCAGTGGCAGTTTATTGATGCCCTTCTTAAAGAAATCAGCTGGACGGGAGGCAACAAATTCTTCAAAGGCATTTTGTACTGCCTCTCGGGTATTAAATTTTTTTCCCGCCAAGAAGTTATCCAAATTCTGGAAAAAGTAGTAGTCTGTAAGCGCAAGGTCTGGTGAGTAGGGCGGATGACGGAGAGCTTCCAACCCCAGTTCTTGCAACTTGGAGACCGTCTGCTGTGCAGTATGAGGTCGCGCGTTGTCGTGCAGGAGCAGCGGAGACGAGCGATTGACCAATGCTGGTTGGAGATGCGCCAGCTTCTCCATCATTGTGTTCAGTTCTTCACAGTACACATCTGCAGTAATGCTCACCCCGTTTGGTAAGAAGCTGTGATGAATCACACCGGCGCTAGACCACCAAACAGTGACCATCACTTTTCTAGGGGTAAGTTTTCGTTTAGGGCATTGTTTAGGTGCTGAACCAGGATCCAACCAACTTGTTGAGCGCTTACGGTTATCAAACAGAATCCATTTTTCATCGCAGGTAACAATGCGGTTCAAAATTCCTTCATTTGTGTGTCTGTTGAGCAGTGCAAGGCACGTCTCGACGCGTACTTCGCGCCGGCGATCATTGAGTTCGTGGGGCACCCATTTGTCAAGCTTTTTTACCTTGCCAATTTGACGCAAATGGACCAATATTGTTTTGACGCTAACGTCGAAAGCTGCTGCTAATTCAGCCGTAGATTGTGTATCATCAGCTTCCACAATCGCCTTTAATTCGTCATTGTCGACCAAAGTCTTCGGACGACCGCGAGGTTCATTTTTCAGGTCGAAATTTCCAGAACGGAAGCGAGCAAACCAATAACAGGTGGTGCGTTGGTTTGTAGTGTTAGCTCCGTAAACGTCGTTGATGTTGCGTGCCGCTTGTGCCGCGTTGCTGCCACGACGGTACTCATATTCCAAAATTACTCGAATTTTTAACGTATCCATGATGACGAAAAAGATTGAAATGCGATGAAAATGTAACACTAATCAATAAAGAAATGACTACTTTTAGAAAAAAAAAACCATGTTTTTAAAATAAAATTAATTTGAAATTAGAATTCTTAGCCAAACAAAAATTATTTTGATTTGAAATGGCCAGTACTGCAGAACGGCAATTTCATAGGTAAAGACCTAATATTTAAAGTATACTAAAAAACCTACGCGATAAAAACCACGAATCGGCAAACGCTAGGTGGAGCAACGATCTTCGCAGGGTGGCTGGTAGCAGCAGGATGAGAGTTGCCTAGAGTCGAGTGAATGGCGTGCAATAGGAGAGACCTATGTCCAGCAGTGGACTGCTGTAGGCTGATGATGATGATGGTGAATAAAAATCTACTACATCAGTTGAATGCCTTTTTGTGAGTGTGATTATAGGCCTTCAAATGGGCAGTTTTCCAAACTCTGGGCTGATGATCAATCAACTCAGACTATCGCAGACCACTGCTGGGCACAAGCCTTTCCCAAGTGACACCAGGTTCTCTGCCATCAGCTTTCAGGCTGTCCCCACTACCTTTAAAAACCGTCAGTCCATCTAGTTTGGGGACGAAACACGCTACAGGCAAGTGTAGCGTGATATGTGGTTTGCACTCCAGGACTCGTCTGCTCTAACGGCTATTGGTGCTTCGACAAGCATGACCAGCTCACTGCCACTTCAACTTGCTAACTCTGCAAGCTATATCAGTGACACCAGCTGCTAATGATAAAGTTTAGCCTATATCCACTACTGGGCTAAGACCTCCATCTGCCTGTTCTACACAGTTCTGTCCTCTGCTATAGTATTGTGGGTCAGTACTGTTGGCTTGAGCAAATTCGTCCTTTCATCTTCGTCTTCATCTTCGACGTCGCCTAACATTCAACGGAATTTAACCAGTTTTTCTTTTAGCCCACAGCTCATTTGATAAATCCAAAATAGTCATTAATATGTATTTTTTTTCTGTTTTTTCAGCAGCACCATCACCCGATGTCCCACTCATACTTCGGAGTCAGTGACAGCACCGACTACTCAGCAGCGGACTATAATAACAACTATGCCTACTCTGCCAGCGGGGGCTACGGCAAGGACTGGGCTTCTAACAGGGCTTATAACCTGATGAAGCACAGGCCTACTCCCTCACCCAGTTATATCACTGCACCGGGTGCTGTGGCGTAAAGGCGTAGCGGCCATTTTAGTTTATTATTTTTATTTATTTTAGGTTATTTTTTTTTGTATGATACTTGTAATTTAAATGGAAAATGAAGTAGAGAGTAGAAGTAGTTATAATATATTTATGGCCTTTAATCGCTTGCCATTTTTGTCATGCGTTTATTTTCGGCAGCTACGTTTTAATACGTGCTGATTTATTTCCGCGGACTGGATTTTCAACTCTCGGTATTGAGCCGAACATTGAGAATCTAACAGAGTGCATCTATTGGATTATCAACTCTCAGCGCTAAGCAGAGCTCTGAAAATAGAGTGCGCGATAAAATATCACTGGTACCAACCCGAGCTAACCAAAATCATACGATTAATATTATAATTTTTACTCACTATTGTCGAGTTGTCCCAATTAAATTTGTATTTAAACAAAATTATCGTCCAATATCATTGTGTGGAGAATCGAATCGATCTATTATTTGTCTCTTAATAGAATATTTCAAGTAAGTAATTTACGTATATTATAAAACTGTAAAAAATACTTCTAGTACGGAATACAATCGCTTGTCTACTATACCAATGTAATAATAATACCAGCCTATCATTGTCCTGCTGCTGAGCAAAAGCCTCTTTCCATATTCTATTTTCCACTTCGAAAATCAACGAACGTTATATTTTAATTTGTTTCAATAGATATCATTATCCACCAAGGATTATACGTGCGGACATTATAATCCACGTGCAATAAATAAATTCACGATGTAACACCACAGTATTGGAGTAGGTTGTATTAAATAAAACTTAAGTGAAGTCAGCTCAAAGTGAGCTGTTTTTCCTCCAGCACCTTAATTGCATAACACACCAACCGAAGGAATGGATTTCATTTTGGCACTTTTTATTTTGAATCGCCTGTTTTTATAACACTTAAAACAAGTAATTTTATGTTAATATTTTATGTTTTGGAGGAGCGGAGTCTCCTAACACAGGCTGTTTTGCTTAAAAGGAGACTCCAATCACTAGTTGTTAAATTTACTTGTATAACAAAATAAAACATTTCACATTTCATTTCATTCATCCCGCTGATGCTAGAGATTAACACTACTGATAGCTAACTTCACCTTAGTTTTCGTAGTGACGTTTTAATAGAATAGACAGTTTATTCAGTATCATGTAACTATCCCACTGCAGGCCAAGGGCCTCTTTCCATAGTTTGAAAGACTGAACATTGATCTTGGTTTGTACAACACCTATAGGATGACTTCGTCATGAAATCATTACATTTGAGGTTAATTTCAACTTAGATAGTTGTATATTGATGATTCTATGTGCGTACGCACGGCTACATATCAAGCTATACATTTCCAGTATAAGCTACTTCTCATTGTACGAAAAGCAAGCAATGCGAGGTCAGCTGAAATTGGAAATGTACCTATAGCTTGATTTGTAGCCGTGCGTACAACATGCGGTTGCGCGGGCGGTGAGTCGGTATTCACATTGGTCGCCAGGCGCTTGCGCGGGTGTGCAAGTTCAAACTGGTTGATCCTAACTGACGTTGCGCGTGAATCGCGCGTGCAGCCACTAGTTTGACATGAACACACACAAACAACTTCATACGTATGATATTGCCGCGAGCATGCCGCACGCGCCAGTCGTGGGCTTGCCCCATATATAAGTTGGGGGCAAACCAAAACACAAAACAACATAAACGCAAAACAAAACGCACCCGCGTTTTGTATGTAAACAGTTCCATACTTAAACAACCCGATTCAAATGCCATAGCGGCTCAGAACATGAGGCGAATTGCTATGCAGTAACAAATTCATATGTCAACGAGGTGAGGAGTGGGGAACTGCGCAGCGATTAGCGCCCTTCAGAGCCGCTATAAAGTTTGAATCGGGCTGAACCATGTGTTTCATATTTCGTGACCACGCCCGCATTCGCGGCCGCGAATTAACGAGAGCAAACACTATTATAATTCTGTAAGTATAATTTGTTACGATCTCGAATCATATTTTGATCAACATAAAACCTGACACTGACATGCAAATTGCAGAAAACCTAAGAAAATGTTAATTTCGCGGGCTACTCTGGCACTTCTCTGTTAATGGCAATATTTTCTATTACGGAACTTAAGTTAAACTTGCTTACTTTCTTGTTATGTTTATAATCGATTTCATTTGTGCCCCTAATGTCCGGTTTCTGACATAACCTCTCAGTACAAAGTTAGTTCTAAAACGGAGCAAAAATTCAATATGTCTACACAATCAAACGTAGCACTAAAATCCACTCAGGATATGAAAACATCAGCCGATCTACTATGTAAAACTATCACCGTGAGAACGTAAGTGAAGTTAGCTTGAAGTCACCTGATGCTAGGGATCGCTTGGAACTGACACTAGTGACTGGTCACTTCACCTATAATGTCACGGTGAGATTTTGACAGAATACATGACAGAAGCCGGTCATCCATCAGTAATTGGTGCCAGCTGGCTGCCACAATATTGCTCCGTAACGTAAATTAATTTTACGATTACATCATTATTAACCACCGTCACACGTGCGCGTTAACCCAGCATGCGGTCCACTCATGTAATACATTATATCATTATGAACCACGGCCACACTGCATGCGGTCCACTCATGTAATTAGTCTGTAGCGGCATTTACAACGCCATGCAAGCTACGCGTCACACTGACGTCACGCAAAAATCCTGCAGCTCGCAAGCAGAGTTTACCGCGCAACTAGCATATTATATCATATACAACGTCCCGACATCAATCGTCGAGCAGTTGCCCACCAGACACGACACCAGTCTGGTCGGAGGATCCACTCTTTTCCATAGAGACCTTACACTCTGTTCCTCATACCTCTATACGTCTCTTTTTATTTAATTTTATTTTTTATTTTTTATTAATCAATTTGTTCTTTCGTACATTCAAAATTACTTGCATCAAAATTATAGTTTAGAAAATTCCAAAAAGTCAGGAATATTCAGAAATAATTTGTATAAGAATGCACGGTATTGTTATAAGCTACAGTCAGGGAACTTAATTGGTAGGCAAATAACAGAAACCCTACATCAATTTGCCGTATTATACCCTTTTTATACAACGGTCAAAGAATGATAGTTGTGATTTGAATATATGGACAATTTAAGTGGGTTGAGAAATTGTTTAACAATTAATTTCCCTGACTGCATTAACAATTTAGAAAATAGTGTTTTGTTATCTTAATATTTTAGCACTGTCTAGTAATGCATTTATTTATTTCAGATCATAATGACTGTTAATTAAGGTTAGAATAATAATTTATTACAAAAAGTGTACAAAAGTTTTTCTTAATAAATAATAATATTACGTAAAAAATGTATCTATTTAATTTCCTTCTACGATAGATCGATGACGAAAAATATGCAAGATTTTAAGTTTTCAAACTGAACTTAACATAACATAACATCACGCCTGAACTCTCCGAAGGGTTAGGTAGCGGTGCACCTAAAGTACACCTACGTTTCGCGAGTTATGTTTAAGTCCCATGTAATAGGGGGCGAGCCTATTGCCGCCAACTGAGCACAAATCCATACTCCAGGCTGCTACTAAGAAATTCCAGATGGAAAAACCCAAAAACCCATTGCCTGACCCAGGAATCGAACTCAGTAGCTCATGCTTAGCAGTAGCGTTTACGACCACTAGACTAAAGAGGCAAACTGAAATTCACAGAATACAAATCTTGTCTCTTGTAAATAAACAGCTTCATAATCATAGTTCTGAAAACAAACAAATTATAGTAAAACGCATGTTTGAAGTTTCATAATATTTAATACCATAAAGATTAAGGGCACACAAACCATAGACAATTAGCAAAGCGTTTACCGTTACTGTAAAAAGTTTGATTACTCGTCAAAATTTACCCTTTGATCTTTGAAAGTAATTTGATACGTTCCCTAAGGAACAAGATAAACAGATAGCTGTTAAACTTTTTGATTAAAGTGAAGTTGGTGGAAATACTGTATTTAAAACCTGCACTACACTACTCGCGAATGCTTCGACGAAGTACTTGCCTATACACTCATGCTAATAACTACGGGTACGGGACGCTTCGAGTTATTTGACTCGGGCGAAAAACTGACAACGACCGGAAGTCGCTCGAGGCGAGCCGAGGTTTCACGAAGCGAACCGAAGTGCCCTTCTACATTCTCGTATTCGACTCAGACTTACTTCAGACTTACGGTCTGCTGACTACCCGTAACCACTGTCAAAAAAAGGCGGGACCCACAGCTTAACGTGCTTTCCGATGCACGGAGGGGTCTTTATATGCAATGGATGGTTTCCCATCCATGAACCGACCGCGGCAAGCGTAGCTTAACCTTTGATCGACCCGTGCGGCTGTTATTATAGTATTTAATTTGTCTCATTTTGCTAGTATAGGCAACAACTGCATGTTATAGATATTTCTATTCGTTGTGCATCCTGGATTAAAAAAACCGACCAGGTGCGAGTCGGACTCGCACACGAAAGGTTCCTCATCACCGTACAATATTTAACACTACACTTTTTTTAAACACGCTTTTGTATGGGGACCCCTTTAATTTTTAACTTGATTTTATTCTTATTATTTGTTGTTATAGCGGCAACAGCAATACACACTCTGTGAAAATTTCAACTGTTTACCTATTACGGTTCATGAGATACAGCCCGCTGACAGACAAACGGACGGGCAGCGGAGGCTTAGTAATACGGTTCCGTTGGCATCCTTTGGGTACGGAAACGTAAAAACTGGTGGCTAAATAATTTACCAATATTAATATAAATAACCTATACTACTCTGAGAAGAAAGACCGAAACAAGCTCAGCGGTCAGTCTATTTTAAAGTTCAGATATGAAACACCGAGCTCATCTAGTTTTAAAACTAAGTTATATTTGACATGTAAAAGCGATTTTATTCAACCAATTTCCAGAAATAAATATAATTTTCTAAAAAAAAAATATCTAAAATTACACATGGTAGTATTATTATTATTTATTTATTTGTCAGAAAACAATGATCCATAATGGTTAGCAACAATTGAAACTTATAAACTATGTTAGTAGGCAAAAATCACAAAATAAATACTACAAAATTAAATAGGCATTTGAAAATTTAAATTGGATTCACGATTTAAAATAAAATTATAACATTAGTCTTTACGTGAACCATACAGCAGTGGTTCACGTACTGACAGTCAAAACGTTCAGAAAACACGCTCAGGATACTGTTGCGGCTGCCCCGCATCCTACGCACCAGGGATGTGCACCGTTTGCGCATGATTGTGTGGAAACAATCCACACGAGCTTCGGCAAACATCCCCGACGCGCTACAGAAGCGAGGCAGCCTCAAGAGCACCCTGAACGCATTGTTATACTGGACACGTAGGGCTCCGTACTGTTTCTGCGTGTAATCCAACCACAGACTGCCAGTATAAAAGGACGTACAGAATGCCCTAAACAGGGCTATTTTGACGTCCCTCGAGCACCGAGCAAATCTGCGGGCGATCATATTTGCACGAACAGACAGCGCCCTACGTTCCCTTTCGATGTCTGCATCATCTTTCAGGTCAGAGGTTAATAAATGTCCAAGATATTTAAACATGTCAACTCTTTTAAGTGGGCATCCGTTGAGCTTAATTGCTGGTAAGTAATTTGGACTCCCCCTGGCCTGAAAGACCATGCATTCACTCTTGCTCGTATTATACAGCAAACCATGTTCTTTTGCATATTCTTCACAAATGCTAATCAGTTTTGCCACTCCACAGACAGAGGCGCTCAGCAGCACCATATCGTCTGCGTAGCTGATATTGTTAAGGCACACACCTCCAATATGGCAACCGACATGCATGCTGCTGAGCCTCTCTATCAGTGCATTAATATATAAATTGAAGAGCTTCGGTGAGGTTAGCCCCCCTTGCCTCACACCGCACTCCAATCTATACGGGGTTGAGTAAGCCCCCGACCATCGAACAACATTGACCTGATTGCTGTACCAGTATTGGAACACACGAATCAGTTCGTCTGGCACTGCCGCTTGCTGCAGTTTTTGCCACAGCAGGTCATAACAAACCAAGTCAAATGCCTTCGACAAGTCGAGGAAGCAAGCAAACACCGGTGTACTTCTATCAGTGTAGTACCTGACAGTCTGCTTTAAACACAATATGGCTGCTTCTGTAGAGAGACCGGCTTTAAAACCAAACTGGTTATCATGCAAAGTTAGATATTTATCCAGCTGTGTGTTAAGCAAACTGTCAAGCACTTTTGATATTACTGTGGCCAATGAAATGGGCCTATAGTTGGCCTTATCGCTGACATCGCCGGTTTTATTTTTAATAATTGGCACCACTACAGTTCCCATCATCCGCTCAGGCAGGTAAGAATGTCCCATACAGAAGGAGTAAAACATCGATAAGACCCTGGGCAGATGATGACCAGCATGTTTAAGATGTTCAATACTTAAATCATCGTGGCCAGGAGACTTACCCCTCGACATAGACATAATTACATGTCTTACTTCTTTTGCCGTAAACCGGACGCTGAACTCCTGACCACTACCACTAGGACTGCTTGTGAACTGTGACGGTCCCAATGGTGACGAGACAGCGAAGTGCTGCCTAAATAGTTCGGCAATTCCAGTGACATCAGCAGCGCCGCTAACACTCACAGGCAGGCCCGGCCTACTATTGAGTTTATCGGTGGACTTCCAAAAACTGCGGAAATCGCCCCTAGAATGGTGCGACGCCAACTTGTCCATTTTAATTTGGTCACTATGGTTCTGGCACCAACGTAAGCGCGACTTAAAAATTGTTTGACTTGTTTGCATTTCAGTCCAAACCCGACCCTCACGTGGTCTGCCATACGACACCCACTGCTCAAACTTTTGCCTGGCCTGCCTGTGAGCATCACTCACATGCTTATTCCACCCCATTACCGGTTTCCTATTTCGCACATAATTTATCTCGTTACTGTCAGAAGCGGCTTGGCTCAAAATATTAACAATGTCATCATACATTTTATCAATAATAATTCTGTGGTCCAATTTATTACAAACATAGGCACAACATGCACTTAATTCATTAGGAAAGTCAATATATTTTAAATTATCATTACAATTTTTTTTATAAATGTCAATTTGATTAATTTTCCTATTACCCCATTTTATTTTATTACATGATTGATTTTTATTACTATTTGAAATGTATAATTTAGTTTTAATTTCATTTAAGTTGCATTGAATTACAAGAGGGTAGTGGTCAGACCAAAGTACATCATATTTAACATGTACATTTATAATCGTGCTCATCGCTGCTTTGGTAGCAACACAGTGATCTAGCCAACGTCTCGAGCCGTGCGCATCGCTTATAAATGTATATGTGTCAGAGTCAACGCCCAACAGTTCAACATCAGCACATAATAGTTCAGATTCCCGACAAAAAGAAACTAATTCAATATAAAATTGTTCATTGGGGTGCGAATTAAAGTCTCCGAGTATAAAAGCAGTTTCGATATTGCTATCATTAATTGTGGCACTCACCAGACTTAGGCAGTCCGTAAAATCCGTTAAGTTTGCACTATTATCCGTCGGCATGTATACACTAAACACCAGAAATGACTTTGATTTCATGCATACTTTAACGGCACATACTCGCGGGTTATCGCACTGCACTACCGATACGTCGTCAAAAACACTTTTCCGCCACAACAGTGCAACCCCGCCGTAGGGCCGACCTCGTAGCATGCCGGCCGTGGTGTCAACCGCCGACGTCCCGGTGCACCCGAAGTCATCGTCGATTTCGCTCAGGAACGAGATATCGTGGGGCAGCAACCATGTTTCTTGCAAGGCAACTATGTCTGACGTGCTATATACAGTATACATTGCCCTGAGCTGTTAGGCAATATAGGATTAATTACACACTGCAAAATATTTCGCAAACCTAGCTTGTTACATATCCCTCATTCCAAGTCCGCGAATAGGCAGAATTCGGTTTTAATCCGTGCGAGCAGAAGTTCTAATAAACTGTCTGGTGAACATGATTTGGATATACTCAATACCAGTGTTTCTCGGCTTAAGGGGACTACATGACCTAAACGCAAATTTATAATGCCTAGAAATATATGATCCACTGCAGTAAACAAAATCAGAAAAAATATATGATATTCTTCTGGATATATGCTAGTTAGATAGTGTGTTGAAAACATAATACAATTAACTTGATATGATAGAAAAAAATCACGAAGATACCACATTTTTTTTTTTAACGATTTAAAATCATACTAATATACATGAAAACATTCTGATTTTTTGTCAGATTATTCTACAAGTAACATACTAACGTAACAGTCTTTTATTTTTTTAGTCCAATGAATAGATTTTTTGTAAATCCATAATTGCTTCATATTTTGCAATAAATTACCAGCGTTGTGTCATCGCGCGTCTCTTTCTTTTCTATGCAATCCGACAGTGACCGCGCTTTAGCTCTTGTAAGCCTCTTAACCATTTGTTGGTGAAAAGCTTCTTTATAGAAAAGTAATTGTTTGCATCTAAATTATTCTTAGTTTAATTACACAATTGACTTATTAGTCAATTGTGTAATATCTACATATTTCCTATTTTATGTTATAGGCATTTTGTACTAACCTTTTCTCTTTTTTGATTTTCTAATTCTAGTGTTTATCAGTGGAAACTTGTAACTGGCCTTCAATTGCATATTATTTAGGAATACTGTATAAGTTAGCTGTAAGTTTCCCGAATAAAATAAAATAAAATAAAACATGCTTGGAAATTCAAGCATAGTTTTGACAACCTACTTCGAGATAAATTTAAAATGCTGTACTGGTTAAATACATGCGAGCAGCGGCCGGCAATGTTAGTATGAAAGTTCTTATCTGTCGTGTTTAGCGGCGGAATAAATTACTATGAAAACTCATATATATCTGTCGTGAAATAAAAAAATTGAACGAACTTTTTACTTCGATCCATGGCAGCCAAGGAGGTAAAGATAAAGAGATAAAGATAATTTATTTGTCAAACATGCGTTTACATAAACTGATTTAATCAGACATGCAGGGTATTGAAATAGATGTTGTGTACGTCCATGTTTTGCCCATAACGGCGTATTAAATTTGTAGCTATAATTTCATTTAATTGCATTTTACATAATTAGTCATTCTAAATTTCACTACAATGTTGTAGTGAAATTTAGAATGACTAATTATTACATATTAATTATTATTTTATTATTATTATTAATTATTATTATTATTCGTATGTACAAAAAAAAAAGATATGTCAAGATATTATAAGATTGTATAAGTACATTATAGTCAAAATAGATTAAATTATGTCCAGAATATTCATTAATATGTAGTCAAATAGAATCATGCAAAAGCCAATTGATTTATTCCCATTATTCAATTATTATTCTTAACTATGTGTATTAGAAGTTGGAATGGAAAAGTCCTTTTCATTTAAAAATCTATAAGATTGTAATACACCTTACTAACTAAAAAAATTCTCAGCTTAATTTTGAAAAGTGACACGGGCAGTTCTCTCCAACTTTTAGGTCATTTATTAAATATGGTGGGAGCCATACAGAAGACACTTTTGCGCATGAGGGTTGTTCTCGCAGTATGAGAGCATATCCTGCAGTTGTCGCGCCTATTACGTGAGACTAATTCACCTAATCGTTTAAATCGGTGTGGATTTGTTTTGACAAAAACAGCTACTCCTAAAAACATGACATGGCAAAGTAAGTATATTATATTTTTTGAAGTAAAGCACGCAACTATCAGTTGGTTTAATTTTAAATATTGAACGAACGCATCTCTTTTGAGCCTTGAACACCGTGTCTTTTTCTGTTGAGTTGCCCCAAAAAATGACACAATAGCGTAGATGAGATTCTGTTAAACCATAGTAGGCTGTAAGTAATGCCTCCACACTTATTATTGACGACAACGTATGCAGGGCATAGGCAGATTTATTGATTTTCTTGCACAAGATTTCGATATGGGTTTTCCAATTCAGTTTTTTGTCAATGTTTAGCCCTAAAATTTTTGTTGTTTCTACCTCTTCTATAGGCTGGTCATCGTAGTGTATATTTAAATGACTCTTATTATTGATTCGTTGACTAAAATGTATTAATTTAGTTTTTGTCAGGTTAATTTTTAAGTTATTGTCATCCAGCCACTTTACCATTAGATTTATAGAATCATTTATGTCACTTTCATAAGTATCAACACTTTTACAAGGTATCGTTATGGTGCTATCATCGGCAAATAGTGTCAGAGGTTGAGGGATGCCCTTCGGTACATCATTAACGTATAATATAAATAAAGGCGGCCCTAGAACACTCCCCTGTGGCACACCAAACGAAACTATACGTTCTGAGGATTGAATTACAATTTCATGTTTACTTTTCATATTAATGTGGTTTATATTTGTTATTTGAGTTCTGTTAAGTAAGTAAGATTTAATTAGATTGTTGACATTACCTCTAATTCCATATGCCTCAAGTTTATTTAAGAGTGTACCATAATGCACATAGTCAATGGCTTGCGTCATGTCACAAAATAATGGTAATGTATATGGTAATTTATCATTTTTTTAAATTAAATCTCGAACTGGCTTATCAAATTGAGCTGTTTAAAGTGAAAAAGAAAGAAATGAACATATTGGAGTGAGAAAAGTTATCGTTGTTCGTCATTGATTCTGGAATTTAAAATAAATTTACTTAGTTTGTATTTCCGCGCATTATTTAAGAAAAGTACTATACAAGCCTTGGCCGCAACCAGGCATTGATGGACTCACTTACACGTTCATTCATCAATACCTCTGTTGTCGGCCGCTGCAGTAATGTACTAATAACATTAAACTGAACATTTCTGACTTCTATGTTATGCTCAAAACTTGTTAGATATGTATATATCCCAAGAATCAGAAAAGTGTAAACATCTACTTACCTAATTCATAAATGCACCGTATGCATCAGAACTCCAGCTCAGAACCATAAACATTTACTGCCGATTCTCAACCTGTTTATTGACAACCAATAAATAAAATGAAGTGTACTGAAATTTAGCACCACTTGCTCTCTTTTATGAATACCTGGTAGCTTCAGGATATATTTTCTTTAAGTATTATTGGAAGCGTTAACACGTTCTGCTCTGCATTTCATAGGAACTGCTATAATTTTTGAATTGCAAGACACTCAAATATCCCTAGAACCCTTGTGTACCTAAACTAAGGACTTATCTAAATTAATATGGTGGTATAACTTTTTTAAAGTGGTTAATTTACACTTGTTACCAGGTGACCTTTGGCACTTGTCCCAATGCCGACAAGGAAGCGACTAGCTATCAACGGTTGTCTCGCTCAAGAAACGTACCTACAAAAGATAGTAAGTCCCGTGAAAAGACGTGCAAATATTAATAGTTGATCGCGGACTGTGCACACAGGCGAGTACTCGTTTGTCGAAGCGACAAGAGCCATCAAAGAGAGTACTCGATAGCGACGCTCGCTTGGCGGTTAAACAATCGTTGAGAGACTCAAAATCAAAATCAAAAATCAAAATATTTTATTTCACATAAACCTACATGGGCACTTATGAAACGTCAGAAGCTAAGTGCACGGTTCCAATTGGTTGTGTCCTATGGAGAAGAGCCGGCAAGAAACACCACGGTTACTCTTTTAAAATTAGGTGTTTTTACAATGTTTTCAAATGACAGTGTTAATAGTTATGGGAGGATAGTGTAGGCCTGGTACTTAAGTTTGGTACATACGCATACCAGCGAGTAATCGGTCGTCGTTGCGCACTCGCTGCTCGTTGCTCGCCAACTAGTTTTTAGTTACTGGCTCTACTCACTTCTAGTTAATCGCCAGCGGTGGGGAAGGTGCATTGAAGAAGGAAGAAAGAAAATGAGACAAAAGCGAATTGCAGAAGAGACTGGTCCCAAAAAAAACGTGTATGCTCGCGAGACTCCCGTCAAGAACGAAGTTCTTAATGCGGTACTCGCACACACACACACACACACTCGTATATAATAGAAACCACTGAAACCCCTGAAAATCAGCGCTATGCTGTGGGGCCCCCCATAGCACAGCACCATGCTGAGTGGAAGCCTTCTTGTCACAGACATGACGCAGCTGTCGACTATTTCTGTTTGGTGCTCGTGAATATAGACATATTTTGTTTTTATTTTTCTTTATTATTAGAGCTACTTATCTTTTTGTATGCACGTGTTTCTGTGACAAATAAACATATTTTGCTTTCTTTCTTTCTTTCAGAAAGAGACAGAGAGAATAGGTCGCATGAAGGGGTGTAACGGTTTCTACCAGTCAACTCCTAGTGCAGGCCTCGTTATGGAACTTCGTTCCAATAAAACGAATTACTAAAAAAACAACTGTACCTATGTGTGCCCCATTTTATCTACAATTCCGTGCTGAAGAATTGGAAACAAAAATATTTCAGCTGGCACCTAACCTAAAATTACAAGTGAGCACACCGAATTAGGATGCTATAAACAGTCAATAAATAATCTTTGCTTGTTACTAAGAGGTAAATAAACAAATACTTGATACAGATATCAGAGGTACATAGATACTTGTAAGTATCCCTGTCACGAAGGTTCACAGTAAACATTTGTCAAGAATCGCACTCGGAGGAACGGAACAAACAATTTGTTGTATCTATGTCCGGATACAGACACGGCATCTTAGGATAAAAGTGCCGAGTAGGAATCAGGGATGCATGGAAACCTGGTCAGTCAGCCCTAAATGACAAATGATAAGTTAATTATGTAAGTAGGATTATAGAGATATGAGGAACAGGGTGTAAAGTTCACTCCGACGTTTGATTTCAGGACATTGTATATAATTATGCTAGTTGCGCGGTAAATTCTGCTTGCGCGATGCAGGACTTTGCGTGACGTCAGTGTGAAGCGTAGCTCGCATGTGGTGTTGTAGATACCGCTACAGTTTAAACAAACAATTTTACACTTCAATTGGACTGCCTCATAAGTCTACTGGTCGCATGCGCTACTGTTGAGTATGAGGTCCTGGGTTGGATTCCTGGGTCGAGTAAAGTGCTATTGGGTTTTTCAATCTGGAATTCTTATTAGCAACACGGAGCCTGAATTTGCGCCCGGTTGATGGCAATAGGCTTGTCCAATATTACATGGGACTTAAACATAACTGTCGAAATGTAGGTGTACTACAGGTACACCTCTGCCTAACGCTTTGGGGATTACAGGCGTGATTTTATGTTATTTAAACTAATATAATAAAAAAGCTTGTACAAAAGAGAAAAGATTTGACGTTTTGTATGTTTGTTTGTTACGCTTTCACGCTAAAACGGCTGAATGGATTTGGATGAAATTTAGCACATGGGTAGATCATGACCTGAATTAGGACATAGGGTACTTTTATCCCGATATTCCAACGGGGTTGAGACTTATGCGGATGAAACCGCAAAGCGCAGATAGTGCGTAATATTTTAAAAACTAGATGGCCAGTTTTTCCTATCCAACTACCCTGTGAAGAAATACACTTTATTGGTTGATTTATGGTTTTATCACTGCATTGAGCTATTATTTTATTGTGAAAAGAATCTATACAAATAAATAAAATTGAAGTGTATGTTAGTAGTGTCAAAATAAAAGCTTTTTACTAAATGCATTTATGAAAGTATTTACGATACTTAAATACCATTTTTTTTTATTTGTGTGTGTCGGTCTGTCTGTTTGTTCCGGCTGATCTCCAAAACGGCTGGACCAATTTTGGACCAAATTTATTGTATGGAAATACATGCACGTTATCGTGGACGGAAATAATCAAAAATCATTTATTCAAATTAGGCTGAGAATCAGCACTTTTCAAACGTCAAAATTACATAAGACTGACCTCAAGAAACGCCCGTCCTTCACCACTTCACCACTACTCAGCTGATTCTATAGAATAGTAGGTATGCAAAGTAATTAGCATTACGAGACACAGAACGTGTCTAAACGCGTATAAAAGCCTCTTCATATATTTTACCATACATTTTACTTCTCTGCGTTAAGGCGCGGGCCCACCGCGGTGCACGGAGAGGCTACGCACGTGTATTAAGCTTCGCTTTGTAAGAAAATGTAAGAGGTTGTGTCAACTGCAACCCACGGAGAGGCTACGCATGAATTGACGTCATTGATACATGCGTGGCTTGCTCGAATAGGCGGTTACATAGCTCAACGCTGTCGACGTGGGTCTACGTTTCCACTGGAGTACACGAATATGACCCATGACTATGTACAGCTCGCTTATCGCAGAGCAGTTTTCAGTCGTGTCCGTGGATTGCAGTGGCACGTGTGTAGCCTCTCCGTGCGCCGTGCCACGCTATACATAGTCGTGGGTCTTCGTGTAGGTCCAGTGGAAACGTAGACCCACGTTGTCAAACAAATTAATACACGCAGCTAAAATGCGCCGCGTGCCCGTGCACAGCATGCGCCGCGGTGGGCTCGCGCCTTTATCGTGATACCGTGACGTGAACGTCCGCGATAATATCGTCGATTATAATTAAAAAAGTACGCAATAGTAGTCGTATTTCTTTTTAGATTCCTTTATCGTGATGGCAATAGAAAGACGTTACAATAATAATTAACTTCCTGAGTAATGTCAAACTGTAAAATTAATTCTAACTCTGGACGCCCATAATTACAGACTCAACGTAAAATACTGAAGGCTTTATTACAACAGCCACTTCCGTTTCAATTTGAGCAGTAAAACGTACAATAATTCATTTCCCTCGACCTTTTTAAGCCCTTTCGGCTTTCTACGACTTTACTTTTGTTGAAATTGAAAAAAAAAATGCAGGTTGAAAAAGTTAATTTGAGAAAATAACTCTTCTTAGAAAATGTAAATCGCAGAAGTATGATTGTATAGGGTTCTATTCAGTATCTTAAAAGCACTATTTCAGCATATATTTAATTTTACACAGTTACACAAACAGACAGTTCTGTTTTACACAATTTAGTGTGACACCTGACAAGTACGAAGTACTAAGCATTAGCTAGCTATTGTTTATCAAATTGACACACTACGTCAATAAGCATATTCTATTTTTTTTTTCTGTATGGTCCTGTCCTGTGCCGATGTCGAAAATTCTGCAAATATCAGATGTATCAGAGAAACGTGCGAAATAAAAATAATCCAATAATAGTTGGTTGTTGGATAATCGAATTTAATATGCAACTTGTTGACGGGATTAGTACACTGTTAACAGGTAACCACGAGACAACAGACAAACACACACGATAAGAAGTCACAATAAACACAAAGTCACGTAAATATATTTAAAATAAATTATTATGTTAGAAAGACTTTATGTAGTTAATTTTGTATTAATGATAATTATTTATTAAGTATGCAATATCCTGCCGGGGTCGCGGATTGTTCGAAAGAGTTACTGTGGCCCTGGCGCACTATAAATGTATAAAAGTAATTTGTGCTGGCGCACATGCAACTGAAGGAACACGGGTGGGTTTTAGTCAGTAAAAGTCTGACACGCCTTCCCGCTCCGCCCAGAGCAGGAGAAGTTATTTGATGATTTCGCAAACAAACAAAACAAAAAGTATGCAATATGATGTTAACGTTTAAGTATTTAACATATAGATTAAGTTAAATGGAATAATACTTGCTGCGCTCTAACAGGGTCATTGTACACTTTAGCTATAGCCTAGCCTGTAACTGAGTGTATATTATGCAAATAAATAAATAAAGGTAGGTACATATTGGCGGTGTAGTATCAATATCGAATAACTAAAAAAAACATGATTTTGCAGGAGGCGACAAAAACGTTGCATTTCTATAGTTTTTAACATTTGAATCAAAAAGTTAAGTTAGTTAAAGTAGGAAACACTTGTAATGGTGATAATGATTTCAGACCGTATGTCTTTGCAAATACGAGGTCGTTAATATTTTACCTACAAACGCAATAAAGTGAAAATCGCTAAAATGTTAGTTATTACCTAGTTCTTGATACTTTGCCATCGATATAGAGGAACCTAAAAGCACACTGTGGCGAGAATCCATCAATTAGCCGTGTCATGGCCATTTCATTAAAGCTGTCAAAGATTGACTACGAATTTCAAATGTCAATCTATGACAGCTTTAATGAAATGGCCATGAATTTCAAATGTCAATTTGATAAATAATTCATTTCCCTGATTTCACCAAGCTCGCGTAAATAATTACCACCCGTTGTGTTAAAATTTGTTAAATTCCGGAATGGTACACACATAACACTTATTAGCGTGTCGATAGCAATCATAAAGAGTCGGCCTAGAATTTGACTACGAGTATGGAACTTTCAGGAGCGTGCATCAGTTCCTGTAACATGCAAGCAACAAGATACGTTGGACCCATTGTTTGTGAGACAGCACCACATTAACTCTCCAGGGTGGAGTCATCAAGCCCGCCGTCCGATAAGGACCAGGCCCGGGTCGACGGCGCGTCGTGTTCCACGCGCGCCTCAAAGAGATGTCAGCACCATTGACGAGGTCCGATAAGGCCGATGCCTGCCGGGGTCGCGGATTATTCGAAAGACTTACTGTGGCCCTGGCGCACTGGCAGCTGAAGGAACACAGCTGGGTTTTAGTCAGTAAGAGTCTGACACGCCCTCCCGCTCTGTCCACAGCGGGAGAAGTCATATGACGAATTCCAAGATCCAAAACAAAAAAAAGGCAGGGTAATCTGTGAACCTCCACTTGAGCAGGTTTTCTTTGCTTCGGCCTATCTGAGTCCGGAGTCTATTTAAAGACACATATAACAGTGGCCAACCCGAAGGTCGAACCCCTAGACAAAGGAAACTGTCAAGTTATAATTCCACGTCTACAACAATGTTCCTGACTTGGTAAGATATAAGAGTCGCCTTATGTCAACTACTTTCTTAGTTCAGAAATACTTAAAAATACGAAGAAAACCTTTGAGCGACTTACGTGAGAACGTAGACCCAAACAACAAGATTCTTTAGAAAGCTTTATTCGTGTGAAAACTTTATATTGTGCATCACAGCTGCTACAGAGTTTAAATCGTGAAATGAAACTTAGAATTTCCACTCACTATGCTGAAGAAAATAAAGTTTGAGGTAATAAAAATATAGTAATGTTTATCACCCTATAAGAACATTAAAATGTGTCTCGGGTGACCACTCGGGAGTTTAGTGATGTTACACAAATTCCCGGGATACGGGATTTCTGTGAATGCGGGAATTCATTTGTCATTGTTACACAGTAACGTTCGCATGCATTTAGATGATCTCATGTAGTGAATTGTTGGAAAAAGATAAATGGTTGTTCCTGTCATGAAGATGACAAGGTAGAAAGAGTAATGCTGTGTTCGCGATATCAAAACTCTTCTGGTACAAAATGTCAAAATGTTATATGTATAGTAATTTCACTAGTGTTAAACTTATCTTTGGTAACCAACGCATGTTGGTTGATGATTATTTGATAATTTTATGGGCGTTCTATGTTTGCCCCATTTTTGCTAATTTATTTAACAAAAACAAATAGGTTAATTCCATTTCACGGCCGCTTAACCCACAGCTAAACTTAATTAACGTTGCCAACTATCAAATAGTGATGATTTATGCATAAAATAAAACATAACAAAATTGGCAACCCGCGCTAATTACTATGAAAGCAAACCGACCGTGATAAAGTACTCATAGTATGTTGGGCGGGTCAGTCGGTAATTACATGCATGTATATAGAGGGTTATTGGTTATATGTGGGCAATCCGTTAAGGGGATGTAGGAAAGGTCATTTGCAACCGAATGACCCCTGATGACCTCTATGCAAATGTCAACCATTTTCAAGTAATTTTACATGTTTCGTTTGATTACACAACATAATATAACATCACGCCTATATTCCCCCAAGGGTATTACAGAGGTGCACCTACATTAAATTAAATTAAAATAACCCATTATTTATTTTAAAAAAACATTTATTTAACAGATTTATTAAAAAAAAAACAAGTACCTAAATACCGCCTTCCAAAGCGTAAAAATATACTTCTTTACAAAACATGTGCCTTTGCAAAGGACAATAATGGGCACTAAAAAACTTTTTTACAAAAAAAACAACCGACTTCAAAAAAAAACACACTACAAAGTGAAAAATAACTTTAATTTCGTAAGTCGGTGTCGTTGGATCTGTATTTTAGTTTATTGCCACCGACTTCCGAAATTAAAGTTATTTTTCACTTTGTGGTGTGTTTTTTTTTGAAGTCGGTTGTTTTTTTTGTAAAACTGTTTTTTATTTATCACTTTTTAGTGAGTCAGTTATTAATTTATCTAAGTTACAATAGCCTAATGTCAACTGCTCAGCACCTTTTTTTTGTAAAAAAGTTTTTTATTGTATATGTTGTTATAGCGGCCAAGTGTCTACGTATTACGGTTCAAAGGATAAAGCCTTGTGATTATGACAGACGGACGGACAGCGGAGCCTTATTAATAGGGTTTCGTTGGCACCCTTTAGGTACGAAACCCTTAAAATGTATCCATAGTTCATAGCTAGGTGCAGTCTCTGGTTCTGTTTAGTTTCAAGCAAAAACTGTAGGTAATGCATAAATCGTAGCACATGGGGTTCTGAAGTTATTTTGCTAAGGCTGCCACGTACTTAGCAGAGCTTGTTTCATGTATTAAAACTATTAAAATCGCTGTCAAACGTAATATAAAATGGGTCCAGTGAATATGTCTTATTTTTGAAGTCTTGAAATTCCAGAGCAAAAAACCGGGACAAAAGAGCAATAAGACAACACTATTTCAGTACTTTTGTTACTTTACGACTACGATCTACAACGTGATTGTGCTTTGAGGAAACACCAATTTTATATTTCGGAGCCTTTCATACTAAGGTTGTAATAAAATATTAAAAGAAATGGTTTTATGGGTAATTACGATTTAGAACGTAGGTGTGTGACCTCGGTTATGCTTGCGCCTGTAGCTTTTTAATAGCAATTCAATAGAAAAAAAAAAGTTTTTTTTTTTGTCAGGCGTTTGTGACACCAATCTTTAGCATTCTGCATTTTCCTTCAATTATAACATTCTGTATATTATAAGAACCAATTGTTGCTGTAGTATAAAACAAAATAAGAGCAACTCATTATATAAATGCTCTTAGACTCGTAAATATGTTATGCAGAGATTGTCATCTAGAGTTTCCATTCCCATTAACATTTCTCGACATGTGAATTATTCTATCCTTTGGCCTTTTCATGAAAGATGAAGTCCTACATAGCAGTTTCCAGCTAGTATGGTGAAGCCTGTGAAGGTAGTTTCACTTCAACATTGTTCTAACACTTTACAAAGTCACAATGCGCCTGAGTTCCTCCTAGACTCTAGCTAGATGGAATCGTTTATATCTCCATGTCTTTCAGACTGTGAATGCAAATTCTTCAAAATTTTGTTTCTTGTTTGAATGGCGAACAATTTGTTACACACTGGTTACTAGCTTGGTGAACACTTCTTTTGACAAATCTTTGTATGTAGATTGTAGTGTCCCGTACCCACTCCCATACGGATTGTTCATAATCGTATCGAATTATAATACTAGTTATACAAGGGGGTAGGGTGATTAAAAACTTTTTTCCAAAAAAACAACCGACTTCCAAAAAAAACACAAAAAAAGGGGAAAAATAACTTTAATTTCGGAAATCGGCGCCTTTGGTTTTGTATTTTCGTTTTTGGCCACCGACTTCAGAAATTAAAGTTATTTTTCACGTCTTTTAGTATTTTTTTGGAAGTCGTTTTTTTTTTTTTGTAAAAACGTTTTTATTTTTCACTTTTTAGTTGCCGTACCTACCCCACACAAATTCGTATACCACAACTTGATATGTAAAAAACAGTGACAGGAAATTAATAAAACGTCATCAATATAAAATAAGTGGAAAAAAAATTGCCACGGCAATTTGATCAAGTCCTGACGAATTTGATGGGACTACATGTGAAGCACCAGCTATCAAATAAAAAAAGAATCATCCAAATCGGTGCACCCAGAAAAAAGTTCTGAGCTAACACACATAAAATAAAAACATTCAGTCGAATTGAGAACCTCCTCCTTTTTTGAAGTCAGTTAAAAAAAAGAGCTCTTTGGCACCTTTCATAAAAACACAAAACAAGTACCCAAATATTTATCAATTTACCATTTCCTCACTCCAATTCTTATCTTCTTCTCTTCAACCAGAGAACTCTTTAGATAACTCACGCCGTAGTTTAACTAAATGCCAGTTATCGACATGGCACCGTGGAACTGCTTTGGGTGCAGCGGACATAATTATATTTAAGTATCACACCTATGGATGCCATATGTTCATGCTTTTCTGAATAACGTACCTACATTCTAAAGATATTATAAATTAATATTTGTATTATATTATAATTATTAATTGATATTTCGTGTCTGAAACCGCGGTATTTCGATGCGGTTTTCAACATAATTTTGAGAATTTATTCTGGAAGGTGTATCAATTAATATTAAATTTACATACCTAATTATAGATAATAAAATATTAGAGTTAAATAATAATAAAGAACTCTCAATGTTTTTTCAATTCAAAGCGTGCAAAACAGGAGCAGGTCGCTACTTTGAAATAAAATGAACATGAACAAACTGCGAAAAGCGAAACTCTAGTTATAAAAAAAGCCGGCCAAGTGCGAGTTAGACTGGCACACGAAGGGCTCCGTGCCACCGTGCAATATTTAACAGTATTTTGTTTTGTTTATAAAAAAAATAGTGATAAATATTGTACGGTACGTTTCTTGTATTTGCATTTTAAACTTTATTTTATTTTTATTATATGTTGTTATAGCGGCAAAAGAAATACATACTCTGTGAAAATTTCAAATGTCTGCCTATTACGGTTTATGACATACAGCCTGCTGATAGATAGACGGACGGACGGACGGACAGCGGAGGCTTAGTAATAGTGTTCCTTTGGCACCCTTTGGGTACGGAGCCCTAAAAAGTTTCCTAACATTTTCATCCGTATGTCAGCTACCTCTGGTACCAGGTAAAAGCTTTCAATACGTACATTGTTCAGTCTCTATTATCACTGAGCTCACAGCACTAATAGCCTTCTGTTGCGTGTTCCGATGTTTTAGCGGCCATTACACGTACTACACAAAGATTTCTGATGAGTAGTGATGGACTAAGCCTGTTGGGAGCCCGGGGCAGCAAACAAAAGAGTGCCCCCACCCTGGAATGTAGAAAAGCTTGAGAAGTTGAAGATTGAGGTTGTTGAGATCTGTGATCAGAACAGGAGGCCTCCCTGGATACCTGCCACCCAGTGGTAATTTCCGCCACGCCCTCTGTTGGCAGAGTGAGGTCTATGATTGTGCGGCTTCGACTAGTTACGAAGGTTGGTTCAGGGCCAGTGTTTAGTAGGGATAGGTTAGTCGAGAATTAGTAGGCAATAAATAGCTTACCCCTGTCGTTTTGCGTGTCCATACCCCACAGCTGGTGGTGAGAATTGGCGTCGGCCCCGACTACAACCTCAAACCCACATCTCTCGCAATGGCTCACGAGGCGGACGAGACCGTGCGGAGGTGGCGCCTCCGCCTCGGGCATGTAGGCCGAGGCGAAAAAAATCACCATTTCCACGCACGCTGTATTATCAGCTTTGCTGCAGAGACATCTCTGCAACAGAAGTCGGTTAAAAGCTGTGTTTTAAGGTTACCTGTGTTATAGCTGCACGATCTGGGGTGTTTGTGATCTTTGGTGACCAGGAGCTTACCACCAAGATTGGAGAGTCCTTGTATGCAGCCCGCTGTAATCCAGGGCTCCTGGATCAAGGCAAGCACAGGCAGCCACTTGCGAAGCTGAGCCGTTGCGGTCTGGCTGTGGTAGAGGTTTGTCTGTAAACAGGTGGATCCGCTTCGACATCCAGGTCTGTGTTCCGCCAACACCACCATGGCGTAGTCCGCATAACACGAATCGTTCCATCTATATACACAGCCATGAGGCCAAGCTTGCGACACTAAGCGATCCGACGACATTCACGGACACGACACAGATTGAGGTACAAGTAAGCCAAATTACCAAATCAATGATAGACAGCTACCAATTTGCCTGTCCAGAGACCACCTCGCGTAACACGCCGGGTAAACAACCCTGGTGGGGCGCCAATCTGGAGCGCAAGCGCGGTAAGGTAAGGAAAGCTCTGAATAGAGCCATGAACACTTGTGCGGATGCGGACTGGGACAACTATATCGCAGCCAAATCCAGCTTCAAAAAATGCATCAGATTCAGGAATACCACGGGATGGCGCAATTCTGTGGTAGCGTTGAATCTTGTCAACAAACTAACAGGTTAAGGAAAGTACTGGCGCAGCAAAATACACCTGGACCCGCCACCCTCCACAAACCTGACAACACACTCACTTCCTCGCCAGAAGAAGCGAAACGCATCATAATTGAAACTCACTTCCCCAGATTTATCTTCGCGCAGGTAATCGACTAGCAAGATGTAATTCAAACACCATCAGACAACGATTGGTGTTATGCATGCAGGGGAGAAACTTCAATGGTCCATCCGGAGTTTCCATCCTTTTAAGGCAGCTGGGCCTGATGGAGTTTTTCCCGCCTTACTACAGTGGAGCGGTACTTCTGTCGCAATAACACTGGTGCCCTTAATGAGAGCATGTCTAGCCTTTAGATATGTTCCTAAAGGATGAAGGGATGTTAAAGTAATATTCATCCCTACGCCAGGTAAGGGTGACTACACAAACTCCAAATCCCATCGACCAACCAGCCTAATCTCCTTTTTATTAAATACTCTAGAAAGGCTGTGTGATAGGGAGTTGAGGGATGGCGCTCTGAAAACCATACCGCTACACGGTAGTCAACACTCATACAGCTCGGGTAGGTCAACGAATCCGCTCTACATTTAGTAGTCAGCCAGATAGAGGAGGTGATTCATCAGAATGGCACCTTCCTGGAGGGCAATTCTCATGCATCTCGCATGTGACATTATCGTTCGACTCGTACTTTTCCCTTGTAAAAATCATGTCGAGCTATTCTTGCCACGTCGATTCGAGCATTTCTCGCAGGAACGCCACGCGACATGTCTTAGTTTACACGCGACATGCAAAGAGTGGTTGGGACCAATCGACACGTACATGACGTCATGTCGACCGGCGTACGAACGTCAAACAGACTTGTTGTGTCAATCCATTTGTCAATCATAATCTCCCTAAGAGTATTTAACACAGAGTACATTTTATATTGGTATATATCTTCTGTGATCATGATTGTGTCAATTACGGTTTTTTTTTTTTTTTCTTTTAATAAATTGTGTTACGAGTTCATAAATATCTTAGACGACGCTGCGATTGCCACCACAAGGTAAATTACCCGAAGAAACTTTCAGGCCTCCGCCAAAGTTGATAACTATCCACTGCTTGTGCGGCGGCGATGGATGAGACACATATGAGATACAGAAGCTAAAGGCGCCGACTTCTAAAACCATTGAGGTCTAAAACCAGTCAAGTGGACGAGGACGGCTTTACTCTGGTTGAGGGCAAGAAAGGTCGGTCGCATCGCAACCACAACAAACCCGATACCGGAGTGGTACCACGTTTGATAAGGGACTCATTGGCACAGAACACTATTACTCCTACTCATTGGGGTATAACTTGCTCATGTGGTCAAGTACTATTGAGGTTTCTCATAAAATGGAATACTTCGGCAAAGGGGGCTGAAGACGGAATACTCCCTTAAAATTCTTATAATTCTGTTTTTTTCTCCTATATTATTGCCCATCAATAGGGCTCGCGCAGATCTACAAGAGTTTAACGTTCCATATTGGAAAAAAAAGTCTCTTCATAAAGTTTGTTACGAAAATAAATAAAATTTGTGGAACATACATTACACAAATCAAAATCATTATTGTTACTAAAGTGGAACCAATGTTTTAGGTAAACATCACATTGTTAAAATGAGTTGTCGGACAGAGAAGCTGTCATAATTTCGGATGGGGGTTCACTTCTCCTTAACAAAGCTGTTCGCACAAAATCTCTGCCACTTAATCTTGGTGTTCATGTTGGAATTGCTAGAATGGAAAGAAAAACACTCCACAAGCGAGAATTTTTGAGCAGCAGTGCTCACCATCCTTCTACATATTTCCCTTTATAAGAATTATAAGAATCAATAGTTTACATGATTAGTCGGCGTTATGTGTAGCACGCTGATCAGTAAAGTAGTGGTCCGACCGCAGGCGAGAAAACGACTAACTATCGGCTATTTTCTCTCTCAAGAAACGTACAATAGATATACATTTCGTGTCAACAACACAGATGCATATATTAATAGTTGATTGCTGACTGTTCACACTGCCAGCGAGGACTCGCTTCAGTAGTTTGTCGCTGAGCGACAAGAGCTATCAAACATAATACTCGCTCAGCGATACTCGGCCAGCGATGCTCGCTCGCTTGATAATTTCTTTACAGTGCGGCGGGCGAGTGGCGCGAGTACTCGCTCGTCGCACTTGCACACTCGCTTATGGCCCGGCGATAAAACTATCGAAACTGACACTCGCTTCCCGCTGTTCGCCAACTCGTTTATAGATTCTAGTTCTACTCGTTTCTCGTTCATCGTCGGCTGTCGGACCACTGCCTGCCAGTTTAAGAATCGCCGAGACCATTACACCTCTTGCCAAAAGTCTTCATGTATTTCGACAGACGTTCGTCAAGCACTTTCATCACAAACAAATCGAAATTCGTGTTGTGACGAGACTCCTACCGCTTGACTCTCAGGAAGGAAATTTGTATTTGCGAAGATTAACAATCTTTTCAGACTTTTTAGAGTAATGTACCCGGAACACGTAGATACAGCTGCGTCATTGGAACGGTAGGACGCAGCAGCCATTCTGAGAGCCGTTGACTCGTCTTTACGACAGTTACGATTCCTCTTCTCCATCTTTACAAGCCTAAATGTTATTTCGGTAGTCATTAGTTTACTTATAAGTATCATTCGCAGACATTCTGTATTTATATAATTATGTTGGTAACCAATGTACACAAACAATTAGATATGACTTTAATTTGACGTGACAAAAATCGTTAGCATTGACAAATCAGCACCAGCCATGCATTCCGTTGTAGCAAAGAGAACTTATTTAAATATATACTAATACCAGAGCTGAAGTTTGTTTGTTTTTTGTTTGAACGCGCTAATCTCTGAAACTTTGGATTTTAAAAATTCTTTATTTTATTTCTTGAGGATTTCTTTAAATTTCTTTCTTTCGGGCATGGTAAATTCTTTAAATACCTGGGACACTTTCTAACCGGTGACCTCAAAGATGACGAAGATATAGAGCGTGAGTGATATAATAACTGCTTCAGGATGCTGTTGGGTCTACCGCGCTATTGTAGTGCGTCCGGTATGTTTGCTTTGGTGCACACCGATGATTTTTAGGCCATAATGCGCAAAAAAACAAATTCCATCTTGTCAAGAGCGCAGTCTAGTTCTAACGGCATACTAAGTATGTTGATAGAAAAGTACGACGCACTTCGGTTATCGCAAGGTGTGGAGGTGCTGTTCAGAAGACCCCACAGCTATCCTTTACTAACAATAGTTTTTAAGAACAATGCTAAGTAACAATTGGGCCTAGTTGCCATAAATAAACAAATATTTAATTTAATTTAAAATGTTGTTTTTTTAGTTTTTAGCCTCAAAAATTAAATTAAAACACAATTTTATTTAGAAAATTTTTATTAAGCATACCTATACAGTAATTGTAAGGAAATCTCTTAAATCATTCACTGACTGACTCACCAACGTGCTGCCCAAACCGTTAAACCTACAAAGCTGTTTTGCTGTAATTCCCGTTATGATGTAGACAAGGAATAGGCATTTTTAGAAAATTCCACGGGATATAATATAGGGCTGATCAAGTCGCTGGCGAAAAGTAGTACTCTGTAATCTTAACCACATTGTGAAGAGTGCCTCTATAACGATGGTTCATCAACGCGACAAATGGCAGGAAAATGTGGACTCTTCTCACAGATAAATGACAAGTTCTTCTCACAAAACACATCGTTTAGATACCCACTGCGCCATATTGAACCACAGAATTCACCTGCTACTGCTGTTGGCTCCCCTATTTTCCATTTGCCGTACCCTGCTTCCGCTAGCGTTTGGCCTGAAAAGAAAAACATTACTGTGATGTTGTTTTGATTGGTTCGTTGGTCTAGTGGCGGCAAAAGCTACTGCCGAGTATGAGGTACTGGGTTCGATACCCAGGTTCGGCAAAATTGGGCACGCCACAATTGCGACTGTCGCAACCCAGCGCTGGGCATACCACAATTGCGGCGGTAAGTCCCCTCTTTGAGGAGTGGCTTGAGAGTTGCCATGGCGTCCTCACCTTCCGCCTGACGCAGGTTCTCACCGGACATGGCTTTTTCGGGAGGTTCCTGTTTCGGATAAGGTGGGAGGAAACGCCCGGGTGTTATCATTGTGTGTATCGACCGGTGGACACGGTGGAGCATACGGTGGATGTCTGCCCGGCTTGGACGGTACACCGCCGTGTCCTCGTGGCGGCGATCAGCGACGGCGATCTCTCGCGTCCGGCCCTGATCCAGGCCATGGTATGGAGCGAGAGGGAATGGGAAGCCGTCACCTCCTTCTGCGAAGCAGTAATGCTCGCGAAGGAGGAGCTGGAGCGCGTGAGGGTGAGGCAATCGTTGCGCCCTCACGCCCCTAGTCGCTGCAGGAGGAGACACCCTGCGCGTCGGGATTCGATAGCCGACTCCCGGCCACCGTAAGCGCGGGCTTGCGGACGGCAAGCTGTCCATTCAACGCGCGCCTCAAAGAGATGTCAGCATAATTGACGGGGTCCGATAGGGCCGGTGCCTGCCGGGCTCGCGGATTGTTCGAAAGAGTTACCGTGGCCCTGGCGCACAGGCAACTGAAGGAACACGGGTGGGTTAACGATCGGGCAAAATATCGGTCGTATGTTATTGGGTTTTACCATTAGGAATTTCTCAGTAGCAGCCCGAAGTCTGGATTTGGGCCCGATTGATGGCTCGCCTCTATTACATGGGACTTAAAAATAACTGCAAATTTTGCAAAATTTGGCAAAATTTGGGGTCACCTCTGCCTAACCCTGCCTAACAGACGTGATGTTATGTAATGTTGTTTTTATATTTGTGACTTAAAATATTCAAATATAACGCCTGTATTCCCAGAAGAGTAAGGCAGAGGTGGACTTAATAATACACCTGCGTTTCGCATTGAAGTTTGTGATATAGAATTACAAGGATCGGCTTGCTTCAACAGTGAATCGAAAATTTATATTTTTATTATAAACAACAAGTGAAGTGGATGAAAGATAATACGGCTAGCCTTAGTTGGGGTTCGAAACAAGAAATCTTGAAATTGGCCATATTAGGGCATTAAAAGGGGTGATTAGTGAAAGTAGTCACAGGTCACCACCAATCTAGCGATAGATGATGGCGGTTATAGTGAGTTTTAAACTTTGCCAGAGAATTTGAATTACCATGAATTGTTCTCCACTCCCCATGTTCACCCCAATCGAAAAATCCGATAAAAGCTGTATCTTTCCAAACTTCTTGTATTCCCAACATGTCATTTTTAGGAATTTTAGCGAAGAGTTCTTTTAGTACTGTGGCTTCGGTGTCACTGTTTATAACAGCAAGATGGCCGCCTTCAGCTGAACATGCGAAGGATGCTCGGGAGAAATTTCGTGGCTCTAGGTGGAACTTGTAGCATTTGTTAGTTCTTGTATCCAAACGGTATTCTGAAAAGGAAATGATGATTATGACACTAATAAAATAACCGATGTTGGAACTTTTGTAAAAGGTTTCCATGAATAAACTTGCTTCAAAAAAATCAAAACCAGCCCATCCCTCTGAGTATGTATATTTACCTGGATCTACAGTTCCGCATTGATTGACTTCTACTTGAGGGTCCTCAGGACGGTAACATATGTAAGGACGAGTTTCTTCACACGGATGATCCGCTAACTCTCCATTACCGTTAAAAGTGATACAACTTTCTTTATTGTCCTCATTATCTGGCTCATGTTCAGCCCAAGTTATTGGAATTGTTGAAAGCGGTGTACCTGTAATTTGTTAATTTTTATTGGTCTTTATTTAGTCCATAAGTACAAAAGATACTTGCATTGACAGTATACCATTATCAGTTTTACAATTGTTTCTGTAGAATGAGTAAAATTCTCATTATTTGAATGATGGATCTCTTGCAACTGCTACACACCTAGAATAACCGTGGAGTTACTTGCTGGTTCTTCTCTATAGGAAACGACCAATTGGAACCGTGCACCTAGCTTCTGACTTTTCATAAGGTTTCATGTAGGTTTATGTAAAATAAAATATTTTGATTTTAAATCGGTACCGGTTCTTGATCACATAATGTTATTTTAAGGAAACATAAAACAGGTCTAATTAGTATAAAATATAAACTCTATCTTTACTAACTGACTGACTGAGGAAACAAACTAAAAAAGCTTGTAAAATAGACGATGTCACAACAAGGAATACAGAAACTGAAGAACTAAATTGTTAAGGATGTGACGTAGCGCGCAGGCAAGTGAAGGAGCACAAGTGGGTTTTGATTTCCCAACCAAAAAAAAAAGACTTTCATGTAGGTTTTTTTTTCTGCTTGACTATAGTTTCAATATTTTTGTTGGTATATTGGCGTGTGGTAGCTATCATAATATGACAAATCATTTCATTTAAGGTTATGTGTTTCGTAATGTTAATTAATTTCATAGTAATTTTAACTGAACAGACAGCTGTGCTGTTTGGCAGTTTGTTGCGCCATTTTTTCTTCCCAACTCAAGCATTAAGAAGTAGTAAAGGGTGGGCGTTTTGCGGGACTGTCTTGTGTAATTTCGATGTTAAAAAGTGCTGATTCTCAGACTAGTTTGAATAAATGACTTTTGATTTTGACTTACTTGGAGCTGATTTTCTTTATAGTAGGTACCTCCAGTATAACTCCATTACGATATCTTGCGAAAGTTCCGCATTTACGGAGGCGGAGGGGAGGTTCCGTGATTTGATATTTATGCGTCTGAATTAAGTGGCTAATAATTATTACATTTAACAAGAACTTGTGGTTATGTAATAACTGCTGCACCAGTCGATCGATCAAGTTAAGCTACGTTTGCTGCAGTTGATCCGTGGATGGGTGACTATCTTTACATACCGAAACCCTTGGAAACCCTCGTGCCTCGAAAGCAGGTTTAGCCGTTGGTCCCGGCTGTCATTCGTGGAGCTTTGACAAACGTTATAGGTCGTCAGAAGCCCGAAAATCTGTCAACCAGACTTACCAAGGGGTATCGTAGTACCCATGACGAGTAACTGAGTTCTGGAGGTCAGATAGGCAGTCACTCCATGTAAAATACTGATACACAACTGCATCCGGTTAGACTGGAAGCCAACCCGAACATAGTTTGGAAAAGGCTAGGTGAATGATGAATTATTACATGTAATAAACTGATCGACTTACCATTAATTGTATGATAATCTCCTTGAGAGATAGTGGCGTGAATCCCGGTAAAGATTTCTTGTTTCTTGTCGCTGATGATATGTATCATGTCAGATTTTATTTCTAGTGTGGTTGGGGAAGCTAGTACAGCACCTGTAGACAGAATAAAAGCAAATAACAGCACGTTGTAATAACCTGGTAAGCCGTGACTACGGGGTTATTTTTCACGTACTTGAAGATTTTTCTACTGACAAGAAAAAAGTAATTGTACCTACATTTTTGTGTCTAGTGAAATTTCATATTGAAAGTTAGGAGAAAACTTTCCTGGGCCAAATAAAATTACTTTCTTTCGAAATTTTACATAATTTTCCGAAATTTTTTTGATAGGTAAGTAAATACCTGTTTTTAAATGGTAAACTTTATCTTGAGATTGAACTTCTTAATTTGGTTATAATTTTTAAATGACTTCTATTCTTAATTTAAAAAAAAACACTAATAGCGTAGGTTATGACGAAATTTCAACAAAGGTCATAAAACATGTTGCCGATCTAATTTCTGTCCATCTGAGTCATACTCGTATACTTAATATGTGTATAATAACAATAATAATATTTTATTTATTTAGACAACATTGATCCATATTATGTTAGTTAGTTAGTTACAAAACTTAAAAAAGTATGATAGTGTGTTACATAACTAATTACTAAGCTCACAGAAAAACAATATTTACATACATTCACCAAATAAAATGAATCACTCCTGCCTAACCAACACCTGCATGAAGTGATTCATTATCGGCGAGTTAAATTTGTCCATTAACATCTTCAAAATGCCATTAGGACTTGTCTGCGTTCTGTCCAGTAGCGACGCGGTTTTTCTCCTCACCATAGCGTGGAAGTCGTGGATACGCGCCTGAGTGAACATGCCAGAGGCACTACAAAATCGCGGCAGCCCCAAAAGCATTTTGAAACTGTTATTGTACTGGACCCTCAGGGCGTCCATTGTTTTCCGCGTGTAGCTGACCCACAGGCTGCTTGTGTGGAAGGTCTGGCAGTAAGCCTTAAACAACGTAATTTTAATCTTCTTACTACAACACGCAAACCTGCGAACCAGCATATTGCTTCGCACAGCAAGAGCCCTGCGCTCGCGTTCGATATCTTCATGATCTTTAAGGCCCTCCGTTATGTTATGCCCTAGGTATTTAGTCTGTTTCACGCTTTATAAGGGCTGGCCATTGACGTTGATAATAGGCTCGTATGACTGCTGCCTGCCGGGGGCCTTAAAGATCATGAAAATGCTCTTTTTACAATTATAAACCAGACCGTGGCTAGCATCGTACCTCTCACAACATTCTAAAAGCTCCCTTATGGAGCCGGCCGTGGGACCCAGCAGCACCATATCATCTGCGTAACTGAGGTTATTGACGCAAACGTTGTCAACCCAACATCCAATCTGTTTGCTGCTGGTTCCGTCCAGCGATCAGCTCATTGACGTAAAGGTTGAAAAGCTTGGGCAATGTAAGCCCCCCCTGCTTCACGCCACAATCCAACCCATACGCACCAGAGAGTGAATTATTCCACTTTACATAGTTCACTTGATTACCATACCAGTACTGGAAAACACGTATAATTTCAGCTGGTACGCATGCTTCCCCGAGCTTTTTCCATAATATGTCATAGGAGACGAGGTCGAAAGCTTTAGAGAGGTCGAAGAACAACGCGTACACAGACGTGCTTCTGTCAGTATAATATTAGGCAGTCTGTTTAAGACTCAAAATTGCGCTTTCAGTGGAAAGTCCAGGCCTGAACCTGAACTGTGCGTCGTTTAATTTCAACCATTTGTTGAGAGTCGTATCTAACAGACTGTCCAATACTTTTGCTAGTACAGTGGCAAGTGATATGGGTCTGTAGTTAGTTACGTCGGAGACGTCACCAGTTCTATTCTTTATGATTGGAACAACTAAAGTGTGCATTAACTGGGTAGGAAGATAAGAGTGACTTAAACACCGACTATAAAACATGGATAACACTCTCGGATAGTGTACACCCGCGTGTTGCAAGTGCTCGATGCTGAGAATGTCATGCCCTGGAGACTTGCCTCTGGCCATTTGCTGTATTGCAGATGATACTTGCTTGGCAGTAACACGAATGAGATTTTTATTGTGATAGATCTCAGCAGCAAACATTGATGTAGAAGGTCCAAGCGGCGAGGAAACGCGAAAGTGTGTTAGGAAAGTGTTCGCTATTTCCTCTGGTGTACTGCAGCCCGCCACTATCACCGGTAAAGCTGGCTTAAGATCAAGCCGGGATGTCGACTTCCAAAACCGGGTAAAGTTTTTTGACGATCTTTGGGAAGTTATTATGTCCATTTTTATTTGGTGTTGATGATTTTGGCACCATTTAAGCTTGCCCTTACAAACCCTTTGACTTTCCCGCATTTCTTCCCAAACTCTGCCGGAATTGGGTTTATTGTAAGACAACTATAACTGATACTTAAACCTTGCATCCATGTGTGCAGTACGAACATGCTTATTCCACCAAATAATACGCCTTATTTCTTGCGGCCGAACACCTTCATGGGTCTGTGTGGCAGCTCTAGACAAAATACCTATAAGTCACGGTATTTTTCCTGACCGTCTTAAAGTCTCTATTGTAAAACTAGTTTTCAAAAAAGGGGATCACAAATATAAATTGGCAAAAACGCGATAGGTCTATAGTTTTCCATTTGATGTTTTCAAATGGAAAACTATAGACCTATCGCGTTTTTGCCAATTTTCTCAAAAATATATGAGAAGTAAGTTTATAACGAGCTATATGCATATTTAGAAAAACATTCGATTCTCTGCAATGAGCAAAAAGGTTTCCGGAAAAATAAAACTTCTTCTTGACTTCTTGAATACAATTATGACTAATATTGATAAAAAAGACACCTGTTTGTGCTATGTACTGTGACATGACACATGCTTTCGACTATGTTGACCATAATATCTTAAAAGACAAACTATACTCCTATAGTATAAGAGGTAATATTCTGGGTTTATTAATCACTTATCTCGCAAATAGAAAGCAAAAAACTGCTATAACAGACTTAAATTTAAAGACGAAAAAACAAGTTGCATACCTATCCAAAGAACGTACTGTATACTTTGGCATACCACAGGGCAGTGTTGTGGGTCCCTTACTTTTTTAAATCAAAATTAATGACCTGCCCAAAGCCATAAATCACCCCATATCCCTATTTGCTGATGATAGCACGGTAACAGTAGCTGGTAATAATCCTGACCAGTACGAAGCTGATGTAAACGATGCGTTAATCTCGATAATATCTTGGCTTAACAATAACAACTTAAAAAATAATCTAGGTAAAACTCAAATTATGCACTTTGGCCATAGAAAATTTAATACAAAAATGGACGTAAAATTCCAAGACAATTTAATTAATGACGTGGACAGTGCTAAATTCCTAGGTCTTATAATAGACAGAGAGCTTAACTGAAAGGAGCATATCAAAACATTATGTAAATAAAATAAGTTGCTCATCCTAAGCCCTATATAAACTTGCACCAACCGTTAACACAGATGCACTACTCACAGCCTATCATGGCCTTGTTTTATTTGCGTTAAGATATGTCATCATATTTTGGGGTAACTCTACAAATAGGGAAGCCGCGTTTAAAGCGCAAAAGCGCTGCATAAGGTCTATGTTTGGGCTTCAGGTGACGGACAGTTGTGTACCTTATTTCAGAAAGCATAAAATTCCGACACTACCAGCTTTGTATATGTATGAAACTGCCTTATTTGTGAGATTAAATCCAAATTTGTTCTCTAACCTATCTGATACTGTACAACGTAACAGACGAAATGACATGCTACGCGGACGCAGAGCCAAGACAGCTCTCATGCGGAAAAGTGTATTCTGCAGCACTTCGCAAATTTATAATAAAATCAACAAATCAATTAGGGAGTTAGATTTGGCTGGTTTTAAGAAGCAATTTAAAGATTTTTTGTGTAATAAATGCTACTATAATTTGAATGACTACTTAAATGACACTTTGACATATTAATTTAATGCAATTATTTTTTATATTATTTTATTCTAACTGACATCCCTTTTTGAATTTGAATTATAATTATTAAAAATATTGTTATTATTAATACTAATAATTAATTTATCATCAATGTAGTTACTTAACATTACACTTGTATGCCCATGTGGTAGAATGTGATGAGACAATCTATGTTAAACTTAAGACCATGTAATATATACCGACCATGTTCTGACAAATAAATGATTATGATTATGACAAAAAATCCTTAATTTTTGCTATCATAATCTGTCATAGCTATCATAGCTTCTGCAAATAAAATTCTCTAACTTTAAAAATTATTTTGACACAACTAAAATCGAATTTAAGAATCGCGAAGCCACGTGGTACTTGTTTGCCCTGCCCGGTGATTTCTTTTTAGAGCCGGAGGCGTGCACGGGGGTCAGACTCGACGTGTTTTATATAGAATTTTTTGCTTTTTGTATGGAAAATATGAAAAATTATTGCCTACATGTTGAGTTTTAGGGGTTTATGAGCTTTATAAAGGGGGTCGACATTTTAATTATTTTTGCTATAGGAAACACCATTTTCGAGATATAAGGAAAAATAAGAAAAAAAGATACAGTACTGTTTTTGTACCTGAAGTCAAGGTGTTGGTTTGAATGAAATGTTCATGACAACTAATTTAATTCCACATATTTTTTATTGCGATTAAAAATAGTTAGATTTAGTTAGACAAACAAAACTTTTGCAGTGTTACCAACCATCACCAAAATTTACCCCCAAGTTTTTTTCTGAATACCCCTAAAAACCCCTAAATATAGAATTTTATGTGTATGTACTTATCTTATTTAATGCCTAAATTGGTTTGTAGCTCATAAAATAAAACGTTAGTATATTAAGTTAGTAGGTAAATATTTTTATTGAATAAAGTAGGTACAGTTTATCATGCAAAGGTATTAATTATTTCCAGAACCGCATCATCATCCTGGTCCTCGTTTTCGTTTGACGTCTCATTTTTGAAGTCATACATACGTACATTAAACTTCTTTATCATAATATTATCAACAGTGGGTTCTAATTTTACACACGATCCGTAATCTCGATTTAAGGAAAATCGTACCATCATGATACTGTGTACCATTTTAACGGATAATCTGTTCCTCAGTTTATTTTTGATTGTCCCATAAATAGAAAAGGCACGCTCAACAGAGGCCAATTTTGAAATATTTTCAAATCGTTTGCTGTTGCCACCATCGCAATCGGTATATAATTCTGCATAGAATGCAGCGGAAGAACCCGAAACATGTTTCCATGTTTGATTTTGAAGTTGATTCCACTCTGATTCTACTTCATTTTTGTTACCTTAAATGTGGTTACGGTGGAATTTATCTTAAATAATATTTAAACTTGGCTTATTTGAGATGTGGCCACTGGATTTAAATTTGTCATCATTTTAAGAATTGATAAGTTGTCGGGCAATCATTTCTGCATTTCTGCTGCCAACGTGCAAAGAAACTTCTCGCACCTCCCTTTTACATCTAATAAATCTCTTTCTGTAATTGTTTTGGCTACTTCTTCAAAATCATAGCCAAGATTTACAGACGATGTATGCATCAAATACGATTGAAAATTAAATTCAGCCAATTCATTATCGTGCACTTTCTGTAACTGAGAAGGTACTACTAATTTCTGTAGTATCATTTTCATCTACGCGCAAAATTTAAAACACACGCTTTCGCTTTGTATCAACTGTAAGTTTTGTTTGATTGAAGCAAGATTAAAGCCCCTAAAAAAAACCCCAAAAAATTCCTGCCCCTAAAAATGCCCCTTTTAACACTTCTAGCCCCTAAATTTAGGGGCAAATCCCCTAAGTTGGCAACCGTGAACTTTTGATGAAAAACGTCAAATGAATAACTCAGTGCCATCTTACTGCTGTCAAATTAAAATATAGTTAAGTTGTGTCACTTTAGTCAATTTCAGAATGGGAAATCGTCGTTTGACAGGAATAAACTAAATTTTGGTGATTTGTGACAAAAGAATCGGCACCATTGAGTAATTTGATTAGTTTTGATCTCGATGTTATGATATGTGAGTTATGTTGTAATTTTTTAAATATATTTCTTGTATTACAAATGTTTTTTTTACTATACAGGCTGTAAAATGACCCATCACATAGCCGTCAACTACGCATTCTATACACCAAACTAAGTAACATAGCACACAAATAATTGCTGGGAAACGAATTTTATTTTTGATGTGAATAATCGCTGTTTTCGGTAGTGCGTAACATAACGCACGCAAAACATTGTGCTTATGGGTGCACGCAATAGTGCAGGGATCGTGGGGGTATATAAAGTTGTGTTATAACATTAAAAACTTGTTTTCGTAAAAAAACGTCAGTAAAAGTTAGAATTCTAACCTTAAATATCTCCGTAACCAGAAGGTTCTCAGGTATGGTCCAGTACAAAAAACTATTAAAATGATGGAGAGTACAAGTCTTTCGGCTATGTTATGTGTATTTGTACACCCGTTAAGGAACGACTTCGATCACAATGTAAATTGTTTGTAAATAAATAAATTGTAAATTGAAATCTATTGTAGTGCCTTTGTAGTAGCAGTACAAGTCACATCATTTTTTTTTAGAAATTATTAGTAGTGTTGACCAAAATAATTATGATCGAGCTAGTTACGAATTTGTCAAAAAATAATGTTGAAATGGTTCCTTCATCACTCTGGTTCATTAGACCCACCTTCCATGGCACATAAGTTCTTGAATAAAAGAGCTTACCTTCCAGTGTGCATCGTAGTCGGGCATCGAACCAAGTCGCTGGTATAACATGGTATTTGAACCATCCTTTGGTCATAACACTGTACTTGTAGTCACATCTGAACGCTCCCTCTAAAAAGAAGCGAAAAATAATATTTAAAAAACTATAATGTTAAATAGCGCATGACCTTGATCAAATTAAACCTAATTCTAGATTAGATTTAAGGTTGAGATAAGTTTTAGATGGCAGATGGGTTTTAGGGCTGGGCATAGTGACTATTTTCGCGCACAGCTCATTTTGCATGCGCAGTCCAACTTCAAGCGGCTTTTTGAGCCGCTGGACGGCAGTGTGGTGTTGTGGATATGGTCTGTTAATTTGACGTCTATAATACCCACCATCGCACGGTGACAAACCTTACGTTTATGCCTTTGAATGTTTGTCAAAGATCAAGGCTGGGAGCCATAGGCCAATTTTTTCACTTGAATGACGCATGAAGGTTTCCTTTCAACTGCTCTCTTCTAAAGTTATAATAACCGTAAGTTTTCTAGTGGATTTAAATAATATCATTGCAACATCAATATTACTGATTTAAATACCACTTATACCACATTCACAGTCATTAGTTGAAAGATGCTGCAGTTTATTTTCTTGAATTTACAATAATTAAACAAAAAACAAAACTAAGGCTCACACGCATCAAAAATTATTGTAATTATACCCATTACAGATAGCCCATACAGATTAGCCCCAATCGAATTCAAAACACCGTTCTATTTCTGTCAACCAAACACTCTGACTACCAGTATATACAAGGGGTATCGTGTTACCCAGTAACTGGGTTGATGAAGTCAGATAGGTAGTCGCTCCATGTAAAATACTGGTATTCAGCTGCATCCGGTTAGACTGGAACACCCAACACAGTTAGGAAACGGCGGGCGGATTGATTGATTGAAGTTGACAGGGACGGAATGGTGTTTAAAATATATATTACAATTATGTATTTAGCGCTAAATGTATTCAGTTACTTGTGGTGCAATTGGGTCTAAAACTTCACAAAATTATTTAGTTTTAAGTTAAGTTTGTAAGTTAAGAATACATTAGGTAGCTATAGCTATTTCTTGCAGTGAACTTCTTTTTGAACTACTATAATTATTGTATAACAGAAGTTTTCTTACCAATAAACTTCAGACAGACTATTACCACAAAATATTTTACCCAAGACTTCATGTTGCAAGGAGTGAGATACATATTATGACTGTCGATTTTGTTGTTATCTTATTTATATACTTACGAGTATCAAATTGTTCAGTGGGAACTCCAAATTATATTCAGTTGAGAAGGTCAAACGTGGTCCACCGATATAGAAAGGTTATCTATCTTTCAAAAGATACTGCGGCGCATGGCGCACATTTTGAACTAGCTTTTGCCCGCGGCTTCGCCCGTTTGAATGTCGGAAAATATTCCACGGGAACGTACTATCGGGATTAAAAGTACCGTATGTGTTAATTCAGGATATAAACTATTTTGTGCCAAATTTCATCAAAATCGGTTGAGCCATTTTTGCACCAATCCGGGACAGACATCCAAACATACAAACGGACAAGCATTCTAAAAACTATAGTTTCGGCATCGCCTCGTAGCGTTTACTTTTTTTCAAAAATATTTAATATACCACACATCAAAAGTGTCTAGGGATCAAGCACGTCTTTCATAGTAACTAAAAATCAGGTTTTTTAATTATATTTTTTGTAACTCGCATTGTTAATTTTTTGTCAATTTCGTTTTTGAATTTCGCTAAAAAGATGAACATCTTTTGTCAAGTCGTATTCCTATATACTCCTGCAAACAGTTGGAGGCCAAATCAGTAAAATTTCTGCCATATTTCTGAGTGGAATCAATACAAAAGAATATTTATATGGAGAGAAGACGTCATTTGAGCCGAAAAGAAATGATCCGAGCCGTGGGAATGTGGGACGCTAGTTCTCGGCAACGTGCTGTGGCAATCGCTCTAGGTACTACGACATGGAGGACGAGCTCGCATCATCACACACGGACAAGATCGTTACATACAAATTACTGATCGACGAAATCGTACAATGACCGCGATGATGTTGGTTACGAGATTTCATAGCTCTTCAGCGATGTTAGTAAGCGATCAAACCATAAAAAATCGCTTGAAGTTAATCTCCGTCCCTGAAAGCCGCTACATGTTGACCAATTGATCCCAGCAATCGCAGAGCCCGTTTACAATGGGCTCGTGAACATAGAAATTGAGCAGTGTGTTTTTCTAACGAATTCCGCTTTGATATGACGCCAGATACTAGAGGTAAATGATATTGGAGGACCCCTAGATGCCAAGAAGGTTTAAAATCAAGCCAGGAAGTCCACACATACAGTGGTAGAACAATCATAATATGGACGGGTATTTGGATTGCCGGAAGAACCGAACTGATTTGGATCAGAGGCAATCTCAAAGCACAAATTTACGCTGAAATTATTGTATCAGATGTTGTCATTCCTTTGCGGATCCAATTTGGTGCTTCATTTCTGCTTATGCATGATAATGCACGTCCACACACTGCCAGAGTCGTAAAAACACACTTGCTGCAACTAATATCAACGTTTTACCATGGCCTGCTCGCCAGAATTGAATCCCATCGAGCACGCATGGGATATGCTTCAAAGAAGAGCTCTGCTAAATATGGATGCCGTACACACACCAGAAAATCTTTTTCGCCTGTTACAACGGACGTAGGCGGCTATTCCGCAACGTGATTTGGATGAACTCATATTCAGTCAATCGCTGCGATTGTGATATACGCGATAACGGCGGAAATACAGACTACTCTTTGTTTATTTTACGCAATAAAAAGCTTTAAAAACTTTTATTATTGTCTTTTTATCACATTATAATGCCAGTATTAACTATGATGAAAAATCCAGCATAACCAAAACTCGCGAAAAGTCTTTAATCCAAAAGCAGAGAATAGTACTTCGTCGATCTACATTATACGAAAACATTTTATCTAATCAATCTAAATAGACATTTTCATTTAATTTCAATAGAGCAATAAAATATTTTTTTATTACCTTGATTCTCTACACTTCTGATGTGTGTATTTTATTATATGTATAGTTAGATAAAATGTTTTAGTAGTGAGGTGACAAATCAATGATAACTATAAACACATGGTTATTATTTTGTTCTTTCATATGAGCGATTATTCTTTGAAAAGAGAAAAAAAAAACTAATATCCTTGGAGACATTATTGACTTATATTGTAATGACGCATTGTTTTAAAAGATTATAGTCGGGAGGCATAGTCTAAGATAACAAATAATGACCCTTTACTTGGCCGTAATTACCTATGTCACGGTCTACCTGTTTGACAAATTTCATCAAAATCCAATCAGCTGTTAAGGTATGAAAAGGTAACAGACAGACCGAGTTACTATCACATATAAAACATTGTATGTATTCGATAGCTGATTAAGTTTAGGTATATGAATTTCCCCGTGTACATTTGAAGCTACAGTAAAGTTTAAAGATAAATGGTGTCAAAGTTCAGGAGTAAGTAGATGATAATTTAAAAATTGTTAATTAGCTATTTATGAGAAAAATATAGTTATAATAGGCTGAGGAATGATCTGATCAGGCAACGGTGCGGTTGAAAATAAGATGTAGTGACCAAAATTGAAAAGAGTATGCTTAGATGGTTTAGTCATATTGAGAGGATAATTTAAGGGCGACTAACAAAAGGCATTTACAGGGCAGATGTGAGTGGAAACGCCGAGAGGGGACGCCCTATGCAGACAACATATGTCAAGAACATCACCAATAAGGTAAATATATTATAGTGACCTTATTGGTCATGTTCTTGAAAAGGTCAGGCGCGTAGTACTCGCAACCGGCGTGCGTGTATGAACTGATGTATGAAGGCAAACGTGGCAAAAAGATCTTAGCAGGTGGCGTTGGGCATGCCAAAACTGCGGCGGTAAGTCCCCTCTTTGAGGAGTGGCTTGAGAGGCACCAGGGCGTCCTCACCTTTTGCCTGACGCAGGTCCTCACCGGACATGGCTGTTTCGGGAGGTTCCTGTTTCGGATAAGGCGGGAGGAAAAGCCCGGGTGTTGTCATTGTGTGGATCGACCAGAGGACACGGTGGAGCATACCTTAGAGGTCTGCCCGGCTTGGGCGGAGCACCGCCGTGTCCTCGTGGCGGCGATCGGCGGCGGCGATCTCTCGCGTCCGGCCCTGGTTCAGGCCATGGTACGGAGCGAGAGGAAATGGGAAGCAGTCACCTCCTTCTGCGAAGCAGTAATGCTCGCGAAGGAGGAGGCGGAGTGCGTGAGGGACAGACAATCATTGCGCCCTCACGCCCCTAGTCGCCGCAGGAGGAGACACCCTGGGCGTCGAGAGTCGATAGCCGACTCCCGGCTGCCGTAGGCACGGGCTTGCGGACGGCGAGCAATGGGCAGCTCACCGTCCGGTAAGGACCAGGCCCGGGTCGACGGCGCGTTGTGTTCCACGCGCGCCTCAAAGAGATGTCAGCATAATTGGCGGGGTCCGATAGGGCCGATGCCTGCCGGGGTCGCGGATTGTTCGAAAGAGTTACCGTGACTCTGGTGCACAGGCAACTGAAGGAACACGGGTGGGTTTTAGTCAGTAAGAGTCTGACACGCCCTTCCGCGCCGCCCAGAGCGGGAGAGGTCATTTCATGATCAACCACCCAAAAAAAAAAAAAAAATTGACGTTCTGTAGTTTCGGCCTACCCCGACAGGAAGAAGGCGTGAGTTTATGTATGTATATATTTAACAAAGTATTCTTTGAATCACGTCCTACCACGTCCCTACCACGACCTGCTGGGAATTCTCCGAGCTACCAGTTACCCTGTTTACAAGTTCTTACCTGCCAGACAACACCGTAGCCGAACATCGAACCAAGTCGCTGGTAGAACAAAGTCTTAGAACCATCCTTTGGCTGTTTAATTGTATATGTAAGTACATCTAAATAATTTCGATCTTTCTAAAAATACCAGCAAAATACTGTGAAAAAGTAAAACACGTGACTGGTCAAACTGCAGCTCAAAATAAACCATACAAAATTGAAGGTACGGTCGGTGTAGAAAGTGTGAAGACAGACATGTGTCGTGAAGGGGCAAAAGTTATATGTCGTGATTGGGCAAAAACTCGTTAGCGGTTAGATATAATTATCAGCTGGAAACATTTTGGTGCCCTATTGCTTGGATGACCTTCGTGCAAAATGTAAGGGATAAATAAATAAAACTATCAAAAAGTGATGTTCTCGAAAACCACTGACACAAAAAATATAATTAGGTACTAAGAATTGAAAAACTATTATTTTAATACAACAAAAGGTTCAGCCATTCTTTTTTTTAAATAAAAAAAGAACACCTGACTGCTAAGCCATGCATCAAAACTAAAGTTATTTATTTCTGTATAAAAGGTTATATGTAGAGATGAGGAATTGTAGATAGATAGATACGGAATCGGGTCAATCGATCAGGCTAAGCTACGCTTGCCACGTCGGTCCATGGATGGGTGACCCCCTCACCCCGCCTACCGCTGCGGCCGTCATTGCAATAACATACGCATACGAATTAGTGCCAAAAAACCGCACGAAGACTGCACGCGTAAAACAGTGCACCCGCGGCATTCCGTCCTAGTCGGTCTGAAATACCAAAAATATTCTTTTGTTTCATTATTTCTCACCAACCTAAACCTAGCAACTACAATATCTAAGAATCACCGCTAAAAACCCTGCTTTTAAATAAAAAACCGCATCCAAATTGTTTCACCAGTTTAAGAGCTACGGTGCCACAGATATAGCGGTCAAGCTTATAAGATCCCTCCTTTTGCGTCAGGGGTTAATAAAAGAACATGAAGAAATTCACAAAAAACTTTTTACTTTAATATTAGTGTTCACGCGAATAGCCAGCGTAATTCTAACATTATGAAGCTTATAACTTATATAATATTTAATAGCAGCGGAGCCCTTGTCTGAATAATATTAATGTGTTTATATGGAGCCGTCTGGTTCGTGACAACGAAGCATTCAAGGTGTTATCGAAATCTAAACTAATATTACAAAGAGAAAAGATTTGATTGTTTGAATGTTTTTTTTGTTGAATTGTTACGCTTTCACGCTAAAACGGCTTATCGGATTTAGATGAAATTTGGCACACGGGTAGAGCACTGATACCGGTGTCATTTTAATAAAGAATATTTTTAAAGCTCGGGAAGAAGTATAAGATACCACTGGAATCTTTTGCGACATCTCTAACGCGTTCGATTACTTAAATCATAAGACTATGGGTTTACGAATACAGCCCTTGACCGGGATTAGGACATAGAATACTTTTTATTTCGATATTCCCACGGAATTGAGACTTATGTGAGTGAAACCGCGGGACACAGCTAGTTCTAAAAATATTTGAAAAGGGCCTTACGCAGGAGTTTTTCCGAAGTGTTTGGCAGAGACGTCATACACACAATTTTCGTCAGCATTTAAAACAAACTTTCCAATTATAGGGATTTTTGTTTACCTACATACCTATGCGGCGATGTCTATCCCTTCGTACTTTTACCAATAGCAACTTACTCTTAATCTTATAGAGGTATGAGGAGCAGGGTGTAAAGTTCACTCATACTCTATAGAAAAGGGAGGATCCTCCTACCAGACGGGTGTTGTGTCTGGTGGGCAACTGCCCCACGGTTGATGTCGGAACGTTGTATATATGCTAGTCGCGCGGTAAACTCTGCTTGCGGGATGCAGGATTTGCGTGACATCAGTATGACGTGTAACTCGCATGTGGCGATGTTGATACCGCTACAAACTAATTTTAATAATCTCAATCAAACAAAACCAAAAGTAGCTAAGTATATTTCAAAATTAGTCAAATTAGTATTAATTACGATGAGAGCAGTTTGCACTGCAATTCAGTTCACGCTCATTGGACAATATTGGATCAATAATTACAATACAATAACATCGATATTATGCAGTTTTGGAGCCTAATCTGATTAGGCAAATACATACATAAGTACCTACTAATTTTATACAACTAGTCAGACCCTACTGAGTACATACCGTTTACTTGAACTTTAACCTTTCTATCTTTCAGGTATGATCTTAGTAAATCAAGAGCTGTATTCTTAAACCCATAGTGCTCTTGCTTAAGTAGACGTGTCACATGCTTTATGCAATCGAACGCCTTAGAGAGGTCGCCAAAGATTCCAAGGGTATCTTGTACTTCTTCCCAGGCATTAAAAATGTTCTTTATTAGGATGACACTGGCCTCAGTGGTACAAAGACGTTTGGTGAAACCGTACAGTTGTTCATGAAAGATGATTTTTTTATTTAAGTAACGTAACGTTTGATTGAGCATCAACTTTTCAAACACCTTACTGAGAACTGGCAGAATGGACACAGTGCTATATATTTTTTTGTTTTTTTTTGTTGGGTTCTATACTATCACTGGATTTGAACAAAGGAACCTGCCTGCTTTACTGTGTTTCATGAGATCCGGAAAACTCCTTGGTCTGCACTGGTGTTAAATTGGAAAGCTTAATATGAACCTATGGTTTCGATGATAGATCTACAGACTTTTACAGCCTGCCTAACTCTTCGGGGAGTAGAGGCGTGATGTTATGTATGCTATGATAATTATGAAACTTTAAAAAATGATGCAATCAAATTATTATTAAGATTAATTTAATTTATCTACGGGTTGGTGATAAGGAATGTATTGATAACATCTGCCTAAAATAAAAGACATTCGTGTGATTTAGTATTCGGCTTGTGGCTAAATAATAACAGCCGCACTGGAAGATCAATCAGGTTAGCTGTTCTTGCCGGGATTAGTCCGTGGCTGGATGACCATCTTTACATACCGAGACCCCTCGGTGCCTCGGAAAGCACGTTAAGCCGTTGGTCCTGGCTGTCATTCGTGGATCTTTAACAGTCGTTACGGTCATCAGAAGCCCGAAAGTCCGATAGCCAGTCATAACAAGGGGTATCGTATTACCCAGTAATTGCGTTGTGCAGGTCAGATAAGCAGTCACTCCATGTAAAATACTGGTATTCAGCTGCATCCGGTTAGCCTGGAAGCCGAACTGAACATATTTGTAAAATGTTATGCAGATGATGTGGGATTCGGTATTCCGATTTGATGTTTACGGAAAATTGTACTTATTTGCTATTGAAACATTTTCTGTAGTATCTGGGAATTTGGAATTGTGTTCGTGCATTTTATTTATTACCTACCCTTAGAAAGGTCATAGAACAAACGAGTTAATCTAAATACACTATGTAATAAAATAAAGCTGTAGAGTCTGTTTTAACGCGCTTATCTCTGGAACTACGGGCTGGATTTGAAAAAACATTTTTGTATATGATAGCCCAACTCTTAAGGAAGGTAATAGGCTATTTTACATGACGCTACAACCCTTAGGAGCCGAGCAAAGGAAAAAAGTCATAAACCACGTTAAATCGAAGTGATAGTGCGGGGGGAAATGTGGCTATTATTTTAGTATATTGTGATGTCGTACGACTTCTACGCGAACGTCGTTACGAGCAGAAGCTAGTTAGTTAATATATGAATACTGCGAAAAATATAGAATCTCATCACTCACTCGCTTCATATTCGTTACGCATATGGCCCACTTTATGGTGCAATGGATGGGGGGAGAAATCTCGACATCACTCATCACTCTGTCTAGTGGGGTACTTGCATAATACACTAACTTGCAAAATAAAATGTGCCCCATAAAGTCCATTTGGTGAACACACGAGAAACTTATGTTAGTAGTTATATCTACCAGAGAAATAATATAAACTATTTATTACTACGCCTCAGTGGTATGTAGTTGCATCCAATATCCCAGTATGGTATGGCACTTTCCCAACAGTCTGCTGTTATAGTTTTCAGGATGCTGTTGGGGCTGGCGCGTACCCTGTGATTGATTCCTGCCTCTGCGACACTGCAGCAAGGGATTGACAATTTCCTTCGAAATCCTTCGGATTGTGATTGAAAGTGTGTTTTTATCTCTCGAAGCGACGCGGCAACGCACGCTTTCACAAGCACACGGTTTGAATTTGGGCATTAAGACGACTAGCGTCAGCACACAACACGCACTCGCACATACATACTTCTGACTTCGCCATTGTCACGGACGGTACCGAGAGCTCCTGCTCCTACGCTTACACACACACTCACAGCTTGTTTGTTCACTTGGTAACCACAAGTAAAGCGCGTGTCGCTTCGTGAGATTAAAATACTATAAGCAATTAGGGTGCAGGGTAGATCTTACGCAACTTTTGGAAAAAATTGAGATTATAACTTGGTATCAAACTAAATTCATTGTTTTATTGATTTACTAGCTTTTTCCCGCGGCTTCGCTCGCGTGGATGTTGGAAAATATCCCACGAGAACGTACCACCGGGATTAAAAGTAGGTACCCTGTGTTAATCCAGGTAATCAATGTATTATTACGGTAATACATTGTTTTCATATAACTCTATTGGTTTACGTGACGCACGCCAGCAAAGCTCCGAGTCAGCATGATATTTTCCGACATCTTCAACAGGCATCGTCATATATTAGCCAATTTACACAGAACCGTACTGAATTATACACTTACTTAAACCTTCCTCATGAATTACTTTATTCATTGGTGTAAACCGTATGAAAATCCGTTCGGTAGTTTTGAGTTTGTTGCGTTCAGACAGACTGATGCGGCGGCGTGACTTTGTTTTATAATACACACATCAAAAGTGTCTAGGGATCAAGGTATTTAAAATTAATGTTCCACTGTATGGATATACTTCCTGGAATAATTTAAAAGTTCCTGGCGTCCAGGGGTCCTCCAATACCGTGTATGTCTAGCATCTGGCCTCATACCAAAGCGAGATTCGTCAGACAAACACACAAATCGCCACTCTTCTTCTGCCCAATTTCCGTGTCCGAGCCCATTGTAAATGGGCTCTGCGATTGCGGGGCTCAATAGGCGGTACACGTAGCGGCCTTTGAGAATAGAGATTGACTTCATGCAAGCGATTTCTTATGATTTTATCGCTTATTAACATCACTGAAGAGCTACGAATCCTTGTAACCAACAACATCGCGTTCATTGTACGATTTCGTCGAGCAGTCATTTAATATGTAACGATCTTGTCTGCGTGTGGTGATGCGTGCTCGTCCTCCATGTCGCTCTGCCACGATGCCAGTGATGCGGTAATGTGTCCAAAGTCGACTTATAACACTCTGCATAGTGGCCAGTGATTGCCACAGCATGTCGCCGAGAACCAGCGTCCAACATTCCCATGGCGCTGATCATTTCTGCTCGGCTTTAATGACGTCTAAACTCCATAATAACGTTATTTTGTCAGTACAAAATGCCGACACACATCAAAATGTCTAGGGATCCAGCACGTTGTTGCTAGTTACAAAATATCTGTTTTTTTAATTATATTTTTTGTAACTCCTATGGATACATTTTAGTAAATTTTGTCATTTGGAAAGGGAATAGTGGTTGAATTTCAGTCAAAAGATGAAAAACTTTTGTCAATAAAAAAAAATAACGATACCGACGTGTTTATTGATACGTTTCCACTCCAGATTTTAAGAAACTCGAAAAGGTTATCAAATAATGTTACTTCACCACCAAAATCTTCCAAAATAATGCGTCATTACAATATTCAGGAACATTATGATGTTGATAATTGGATGCATTGCTTGAAATGGGTAATAGGTACCTAGAAAATTTGCAAATTTTTTTGCTCCGATGACTAAAAATAGGTACCTTATTTATTTTTAGTAAAGTAACAGTAAAATCGAGAAGTTAAAAAAAAAACATAAAACTAACTTTACGACGCTGAATTTCTAAAGGTATGAGCAATTTTTTTTGAAAACCGAGGTTTCGAAGGATTCATTCGTTCATGATCTATCTGAATGGTCAGTGTATCGTACATAAAAAGGCACTTTTGAACGTCAAAATTTACAAAAAATAGAATTGATTCTAGTTGCCCCTTCCAAAAGGTAGTTTCGTGTGGAGAAGAATGGGCAAGAAACTCCACCGTTACTCTTTTAAAAATGTTTTAAAATATTATGTATACATAATAATTATATGTGAAGACAATGCACCTAGAATAAAATTACTATACCACAATATAGGTAAAAATAATTAAATATAACGCATGACAGGTAAATTAATTATGAGATAGATACATGGTGCTCACATATTTACAAATATAGAGAAGTAGATGATTTTTCAACAAAAAAAAAACTAGAAATAATTTAGTGTTTGAGTTAAAGTAGTTACATAATGTAAAAAACAATGTCATAAAAATTATAAAGTATAAAAAAAAAATATAAGGTCACTATATGTCTTCCTAGGGCGTCCCCTCGCGGCGTTTCCACTCACATCTGCCTTGTAAATACCTTTTATTAATCGCTCTTCATTCATCCTCTCAACATGACTAAACCATCTTAGCATACTCTTTTCAATTTTTGTCACTACATCTTCCTTTAAACCGCACCGTTGCCTTATCACATCATTCTTCAGTCTATCATTCATAGTCACACCACACATGCTTCGCAAGGAACGCATTGCCACAGCATTTATTCTACTTTCATGCTTCTTTTGCCACACCCAACACTCACTTCCAGTAAGCGTAGGCACCAGCACACCATTGTGAACAGCCAGTCGTGCTTTTTTGGACATCAACTGGTTGGTTACAATTGCATGTGTAGCACCATTCACTTTATTTCCCGCAATTACCCTTAAAAAAAAAGTAGGTTTTTCAAAATTAGCAGTTAATGGTCGAGAGCTGAGACATTTCCGAAAAAAACTTTAAAAAGTCTCTATTTCTGAAACAAAAAAAAATGGACCCAAAGTTATACAGACCAAATATGTTGCAAATTAACTTAAGTATAACCTATTTAAGAAATACACCCAGTAATCAATCCCACTCTGTGTTGAGCACCACGTCTGACCCGTTGTATAGTTGACCTGGGCTGATAGTACTTTGGAATTTCCATTGCACGATTTCGTACATATAAATATTATGCTAGTGATAAAAATTGACACATTAAGTATCTCACACGTAGCAAAAATGAAATTATAATACCCAAATTTAGATTAAGTAAAACAAGCAAGTCATTTCTTATAAACAGTATCCGCTTTTATAACATGTTGCCAAAGTCAGTTACAGAACTTAGCGATGGAAAGTTCAAAACCCACATCAAACGTATCCTTATCAAAAATGCATATTATAACATTAAACACAACGTTGAAGACAGGGAAGTTTGCCAATAATTCCTTCTGCACATGTGGCTTCCCTGGTACCTCATTAATGGCATCACTAAGTGGCCAAAAACGAAAATACAAAACACCGGCTTCCGAAATTAAAGTTATTTTTCACGTCTTTTAGTATTTTTTTTGGAAGTCGGTTGTTTTTTTGTTAAAAAGTTTTTTTAAAAGAGTAACTGTGAAGTTTCTTGCCGGCTCTTCTCCATAGGAAACTACCAATAATTGGAACCGTGCACCTAGCTTCTGACGTTTCATAAGTGCCCATGTAGGTTTATGTGAAATAAAATATTTAAATGTGATTTTAATTTCCTTGATGTCCTCGCAAGATGAAGTCTTGGTTAAAATATTGTGTGTTAATATTCTGCTTGAAGTTTATTGGTAAAGAGTTTCTGTTATACCTATCTGCTAGTAGTTTAAAAAGAAGTTCACTGCACGAACATAACTGCAATGTATTCGTTATATTTGTTCTTAATACGTAACTTAAAACTTAATATATAATATAATATAATTGCATATAATATAATTGCATAGCACATGTGTGAGCACTATGTACCTACTATAAAGCCACCATTTACTAGGCTCGTCTTTCATTGACTTGAATGTGCCCTTGCGGCTGAGAGTATGTCATGCTCACTCAAATGTTTCGCTGGTGGTGGCGTGTGTGTTGGATCATTAAGTTCCCTTCAAAATGGTTGAGCTGAATGGTGCTGATCCATGCGTCATGTTCGTGAACGGGCGCCGTCAGTAGGGACTGGTCAACTCTTGGCTGCCACGGCTTATTTTAATTTAATTTAATATTTGAATTGCTTTTGTCTTTTTATTACGGACGCTTTTAACGTTCTGCATCGTTCTCACATGCATAATTTCAACATGAACGATGTAATCAATATTTTGTAACCATTTTTTGATTTAAAAGAGTGTCCATGGAGTTTCTTGCCCGTTCTTCTCCATAGGTACCTACTACGCTTTGGAATGGGTAACTAGCTTCAACTTTCTGACTGACCGACCCCTTGACAATTCAAAAGTGCCTGTAATTGGTTTATTTGAAATAAATGCTTTGAGTTTTGAGTTTTTTTGAGTATTTTAACATATTGATCACAGTTTAAATATGATCTGCGCCTGTGTTTCCGACCGCATACAACCCAAATCTCTTCAAAGTGAGAGTGAACAGGCTTCTTCTGGGTAAGCTCACTCCATCGTCGACTTTGTCTCTGTCATCTCTGACCTAGACTAGAATCAAGAGCAAACCCATCTAAAATACAAAAAATAAAAAAATATAACATGGCGCAAAAAATGTAATGAATGTTATGATGGAATTATATTAAAAACTAAACGTTGTATTTGTATTGGGTGATTATGTAGGTATGGTTTTAGTAAAACAGTGTTTGTAAAATTTGTGTTAGAAGGTGCAGATGATAAACCCGGTGACTTAAGGCGGAACCTTCAGGGTAGCCCGCGACATTCAAATTTTGTTACGTTTTTTGCGATTTGCAGGTCACTGTCAGGTTGTATCTTGATTAAAATACGATTCGCGACCGTAACAAATATGGTATTATATATTATATACTAATTATAATCATTATAATCAGCAATAGATCTCTATAAGTTCATATTACCCTATTGAATGACTATTTCATGAAATCATGACATTTGAGGGCAATTCTAACTTAAGGAGTTGTATTGCTGATTCTTATGATTATAATTCTGTAAAGCCATATTTGATACGGTCGCGAATCATATTAATATCACCATACAACCTGATACTGACTTACAAATTGCAAAAAACGCAAGAAAATAGGAATTTCGCGGGCCACCTTGGCACATCCCCCATAAAGGAGAAACACAATCTACACACACACATCTACATACTTAAATTAAGCTATTATAATCTGTGCTTATCTGAGCATTCAAATAAATTAAACAGTCAAATAAAAACACTTTTTGATAAATCATAACATAACATTACGCTTGTAATCTTCGGAGGATTAGGAAGAGGTGTACCTAAGTACACCCACATTTCACCGTTTAAATTTAAGTCCCATATAATAAGGGGCGAGCCTATTGCCATCAACCGGGCATAAAATCCCGGCTCCAGGCTGCTACTGAGAATTTCCAGATGGAAAAACCAAAAACACTTTTCCCGACCTGGGAATCAAACCCGTCCGATAGGGCCGATGCCTGCCGGGGTCGCGGATTGTACGAAAGAGTTACCGTGGCCCTGGCGCACAGGCAACTGAAGGAACACGGGTGGGTTTTAGTCAGTAAGAGTCTGACACGCCCTTTCGCTCCGCCCAGAGCGAGAGAGGTCATTTTATGATTACCCACCCAAAAAAAAAAAAAATAGGACCTCATGCTCAGCTTTAACGCTTGCGATACTAGATCAGCGAGGCAATCCAAATATAGAAACCAGTCAAATAAATAGCCTTTTTGAATTATCATCATAATATCTTATTACACCCCTTTCATTTGACGATCCTCGTCAAATCCATTGGAATTCAATTATGATATCTATAAATAAACATAGGATTGTTGAAAAAGAATGAGAGTCCTCTACCGATGGTATGAATAATCAACTTGACATTACATCGGGGAAAATCGTGTGAAAAACTGATCAAGAATGACATGATGGTGGACGGGTTCCGTCGCTTTTCTCTTTAGTTATTTTTGCAGATTAATTTTTTAGAGGTTTCTTTCTAAATAATAAATGATTTTATTTCGGTAAGTAGGTTTGTACAAAGACTTTTACACGTCAATCATATTTTTTTAACTAGATGAGGTCGGCGTTTCCTATCTGACTACTCTGAGAAGAAAGGCTGAAATAAACTCAGAGGTCAAAGTCTGTTTTAAAGTCCAGACATAATCTTGGTCAGATCATGTGAAGACCATGTGGATTTGTGTTTGAGGTATTTTGAGGAAAGAAGGACCGGTCCAGTTTAGAGTTACTAGGAGCATTTTTTGTACTCTAGAGATACCTGAATAGAGGTACAAGATTATCTTGGATGACTAAGACCATTTTGATTATACCTATTAATCCAGAAAATATATTTTAACCTTATTTTGACTATTTTAGGGTAAGTTAGAAGTAGTTCTGATCAAAAGCTTTAATCAGAATGTTTACTCACTGCATGTTGACAGTTAACAGTTAATTAAAGGTTTCTGAACAATGTTTTTTAACACCATAAGACACATTGAGCATAATCAGCCTATAATGTTCCCACTGCTGGGACACAAGCCTCATCTCGGTTCACCGAGACCACTCTCAAGTGGGCCGTAACACACCACGCGGGCCCAGTGCGGGTTGGTAGATGTCACATGTCTTCCAATTTTTGGTTCTAATACATGCCGATTTAGTCATGATGGTTTCCGTCACTGTTTTAGGAGCAGTGCTGATGAAATAATTTACACAAAGTAAAGCGCCTGTTGGTTAGCATTAGGCCACCACTGCTCTAAGTCATATTATATTACTTATGTCTCAGGTTAAATTAAAAGATCCTGATGAAAAAAAAAACACATTTTGATTAATCAATAATATAATTAATTATAATTCTCGCAACCGCTGCGCGTCTATGACCAGATGTATGAACGTAAACAAGGCAAAAGGAGTATGTAAAGATCGTAGCAGGTGGCGTTCTGTAATATCTGCCTACCCCCATGGGAAGAAGGCTTGAGTAAAGTTTATGTATGTATGTATGTGATGAATCAGTATGTTCATGAACCTACGCGGTACGGTTAAAAATACCGAAAAAACATGTAAAGTAGGTAATAGATACTGTATCTTCTCGACCACTAGATGTATAAAACCTTTCAGTATCTACCGATACTAAGAGGTCTTATACACCTAGGAGAAAAAGACGATCTACTTAAATTAAATATGGATTTATATTCAGGCTAAAAAAAATCGCCCCAAAGATAGGACGGAATATTAAAAAGAAAGTACCTTAGGTAACAGCTGGAGATTTCTTTCATAAAAACTTATTAAACAGAAGTTCGAAAGGTCGTCGACTCGGAATAAACTTTCACGAGACGTTAAAAGTTATTGCATTGTCATACTCAAGTTTTAGAGTAATCCTCAAGCGAAATGATCAGCGTCTTTATTTTTATAGATTACCTGAGCTGGAGTTATAATTGAATCTTTTTTAGATTATCAGGTGAAAGAGAAGCAGTGATTTGAAATTATTTTCTTTACGTATTGAATTGTTGAAGTATTTTTTCATTTATCGTTCAACATTGTTGAAATACTCATAACAATGACTTTTTTAACACAAAGGGTCTCATAAGAAAGCATCATCATAAATATATGACAAGTCTTTTCCAACTATGATGCGGTCTGCTTCCAATATAACCAGACCAGACGGAGAGTCTGCCTATCTGACCCCACAAACTACTGTTACTGGGTAATGTGAGTATACGACTACCAATACACGACCCCTTGGTAAGACCGGTTGTCAGACTTTCGAGCTTCTGACTACTCGTAACGACTGTCAAAGATCTACGAATGACAGCTGTGAATAACACTACTTAAACCACAAATTATCTCTTCTCGAATACTGCTAACCTTGAACCAGTCAATTAGCTCAACAATAACTAACAAGGAACTCTAAAAAAAATACTTTCGAGCTGCAATGATCTTGTAAATGTCTCGTGTGGAAAGTACGTCACGACAGTCGGACACGCGACCGAATACCAGTATCGTGATTATCTATCTATTATGTATACGGAATATACATGAGCGATGGAAAATTGTTGGGAGAAGCTATTTGTATTTGGGCTTGCAGATTTCCAATTTGAAGGTCTATTGTGGGCTTGGTTCTTATGCAAGGTCATGAACCATGGCTCGGATAGAAATTAAATGAAAAAAATAATAATAGGGCTACAATTTTAATCAGCTTATTATATTGACAACACAGAAGCCGAAATAACATAAAAACAGATCATTTTAACGCTCGAATAGCTGAATAGGATGACATTTTCATAACCTAGCGTAGACGCTTTCTCGTGATAGACTTTGAGCAGCCTAGCAGCATTTCTGATATTTGTAAGAATGCAAGAGATGACACTGAGACTTTATGTCTATTTTTCGGACGTAGGTACTGTAGGGAAATGAAAATGAAAATTCTCCATTTTAACACGTTTATTAATTTATTTATATTTTAAAAGGATCGCATCAAAGAAATATAAAAAGTTAAAATTAAATATCATTAAAACCGTTACGCGTTGCGGAACAGGCAATTTGGCCTAAATGAGAGAGAGATTACGAGAAAACTTAAGGTACATCGGATGGAAAATCTTTTTTACGCATTTAGGGGATCGTTTGCAATCAGTTTTATGTTCATGACCACTAAATTACGTAAACTTAAATTAGATATTATCTTATACAGATAAACCTAAATTATCCCGATAGAAACAGTACTGGTTAAAGATCAACTAGAATTAAAATGTTAACCGTGAAAGTACTAATAAATATAATAGTTAAGTATGATGATTTCACTCACCTCGACAGAATCGCAGGTGATACGACGATCATGTGTCGTGGACCAATACGGACTTGCCAGACCCGAACTCCAAGGATTCTATGCGGCTGGTAAAAGCGACCCAAAAGCACACAAGTCTGGTAAATAGTCCAGTGCCCGGAAAAGTCCAGTGCCAGTGTCCAGAAGTAGCCCTTTTTATCAGGTTCTACACCTACGAAACTTAAAATAGGGTATTACACCAGAGAAAAGGCTATAACTTCCGCTGAGAGAGCAAATAAGCGAAAGTACATACTAAATTCGGAGAATATCTTACACCATTTGTGAAGAACTCAACAATATAATTTGGTTGGCTGCAGATAACAAAAACATATTAAACTTGAAACTTGATTAGAAATTAAGTTACAGTATCATCAGTTACAATAAAATTTACTTGGATCAATTTAAAATTAAAAGTAGTTTTTTTTATAAAAATCGACTGGATTCAATTCATATTTTTCAGCAACTGAAGTTTTTTTATTACGTCTTAACCAAATTTTGAAAATTTGAAAAAATAATAATAAAATATTAGCATAATCAGCCTATAATGTTCCCATTGCTGGGACACAGGCCTCCTCTCTTTGAGAGGGAATGGGCTGTAATCTACCACGCGGGCCCAGTGCGAGTTGGTAGATGTCATATGTCTTCGAATTTTTTGGTTCTAGGACACGCCGGTTTCCTCACGATGTTTTCCTTCACCGTTTTGAGAGCAGTGGTGATGAAATTATTTACACGAAGTAAAGCGCCTGCCTGGGCTCGAACCCGCGAACTACAACTCGTAAGTCGGGGCCGATACCACTGGGCCACCACTGCTCCATAAATAAAATGAATAAAATATTGATGACCTAGAAAATGAACAAACGAACTGGCAAAAGTAGGTTAAAACCGCGGCAAAGGTCACGCTGCAGGTGCATACTTCAGCATGTTTTAGGGTTCCGTAGTTCTGACAAGGAACCCTTATAGTTTCGTCATGTCCGTCTGTCTGTCTGTCCGAGGTTTTGCTAAGAGACCGTTAGTACTAGAAAGCTGTAATTTTGTAGGAGTGTGTATATTAATTACGCCGACAAAGTGGTATAATAAAATTTCGGGAAATTATTTTTTATAGGGTAGCTCGCCCTACATGTGAAGTGGGGATGAATTTTTTTTTCTTCGTCTACCCCATCTTGTGGGGTATCGTTGAATAGTTCTTCTAAAATGACTTTGGGGTTGCTAAAATTATTTTTCGATTTAATGCTCCATTTACGAAATATTAAACTTTAAAGTGCAAATTTTTGTTAAATTCGAAAAGCTAAACTGCAGGCTTCAAAATCTGGAAAAATTCACGATGATAGTGCATTTCATGAACTTTAAAGGAAAATTATAGCGGTTAAGATAACTTTATTAGTTTAGCAGTAATAGTCGTTAAACTTGGGTGTTGGATAAAAGTGACTAACATGAAGTTGTTGCTTGTTTATAACGGGTAAAGACTTGCATTGAACAACAAAATATGAAATAAAAAAAACTATAATAAATTATCATAAGTTTCACAATACTGCCGCTACATGGCGCTGTACCAACGGGTTACGTTTTCATTATATTTACAATAAAGAACAACAGAATCGTACTATATTGTGATTACGGGCTACAACGGAACCCTACCCTATGCGTAGCCCGACACGCACTTGGCCAGTTTTTACAGCTTTCTTTGACAGCAACCGATTATCAACCAAGTCATCTAGAATAAAGATCACTGTTTGATGCAAATCATGATCACTCAAATTCACACAAGGGATAATTGTGTTTTGATGCAAAATCATGATCACACAAATTCACACGAGTGATACCTAATTGTGTTTTGATGGAAAATCATGATCACAAAAAATCACAAAAGTGATAATTGTGTTTTGATGGAAAATCATGATCATAAAAAATCACAAATGTGATAATTGTGCTTTGATGCAAAATCATAGGCAAATCAACTGTAAAGGGACTATTATATGCAATGGTTCTAATTTATCCCATTAATCCTACTAATATATATAAATGTGAAAGTTTTTGAGGATGGATGGATGGGTGCTTGTTACTCTTTCACGCAAAAACTACTAAACGGATTTGGATGGAATTTGAAACATAGATAGTTTATGACCTAACATGTAGGATACTTTTTATCCTGGTAGTATGTTCCGACATCCACGCGGGTGAAGCCGCGGGCCAAAGCTAGTAGTTAATATTTCCGTTAGTGCCCCCTATTATATGGGACTTGAACATAACGGGTGAAATGTGGATGTAGTACAGGTACACCTCTGCTTAACCCTTTGGGGAAACGAGGTGTGATGTTTTGTTATGTAGTTCTGTAAGTTAACAAAAAATAAAGCTTACGATTAATATACATAGTTTGACCTTAAATATATTAATATCAGAGATTTAACGAGAACTTCTGTAGCGGTATCAACATCGCCACATGCGAGCTACAGGTCATACTGACGTCACGCAAATCCTGCATCGCGCAATCAGAGTTTACCGCGCGACTAGCATATATACAACGTCCCGATATCAACCGTCGGGCAGTTGCCCACCAGACACAACACCCGTCTGGTCGGAGGATCCTCCCTTTTCTATAGAGTATGAGTGAACTTTACACCCTGTTCCTCATACCTCTATACTTCAATTAATCAAACATGGAGAACAATTAATTTTAATTATTGAGCACAATTTCAGCAAACATCGAAAGACAAATCCATTTGCTCTGCATTCATTTATTTGCATTGTTTTTAATCACTTTGTGTTATTAATTTAAATGGCATAGTTTGTAATAATTGATTATTATGGATTTCTGAAATGGAATACTTATACACCAAATATATTTTTTTCTTCTGCTCTTTGTGATTTATTCTGGTTTAAAACTATTTTTTTTATTGGGATGACGCCACTGTAAACTGATTTTTATTCGTATGTTAGATTCCTTATTATAATTAATAAGTATTTTATGTATAGTGTGTATGTATAAATAAATTAAATTGACTGAAGATAAAGTAAATACTTTCAAGAAAGTGGTAATTATTGGCTTTTCGCATATCTACTTCGTTCATCAACATAAACATACTATAAACTAATATTGTTCCTCCTTGTATAAAAAATAATAAACAAATAATCTTCGATCTTCACAGTTAATGCACTAGTGTCATAAGCATAACATAAAAGAAAATGAAACTATTAATTCATCATTTACGTGATTAACTTTCTTGACTGGCAACATGCACAGCAAAGCCATTCAATTAAATCTGACCATTTGTTGATCAGATTCAACCCTGTTTTTGGAAAGCTAAAGGTTAGTATAGACTAGAGCGTTTACTTTTAGTGCTGGGGCCACACCAACGGTCGACGTTAATGCCCCTCATCGCCATAAACAGCGCGCTAATTATTCCGATAATTAACGCGATACATTGAATGGCCACACTTGAATGGTTGACGTCAATACTCATTTAATTGGCGTTATAATTGGCGCTAATATTCGTTCCTTAAATTTCCTTGATACCGTCGCGCTCATGGTGCACCATGACAAACGTAGTCTGGCCGTTTTAACGCAATAATTCTCGCGTTAAATCTCTTTGACGTGCCAAAAAATACCGCCACCCGAGTTATCGCCTAACGTTAAACAGCAATGTGAAAGCCCTTGTCAAATTATCACGATAAGTACACCTACCGTTAAAGTGCATCATCAAGATAATCAACGAGGTTTCCAGATGGTGTGGCCCCAGCATAACAAAACATAGAGCTGCTCTAATGTGTAAAAGGTCGTGATTCACCACGACGCTCGACGCATTGTTACAATTTAATTTTCCAAACAACCGAGCGAATTAGGGTAACATTTCATCGAACCTGCAGATCCGATATTTCAACGAAAAATAAATGGAAAGTAGGAAAGAATGTTACAGTTAAATCGGTGAGGTAAATGCTCACTTGCCATGAGCATTACTTTGAACACCGTGTCAAGCATTCGTAAGACCGTTACTTTACATGGAAATGTTTACTAAATTAAGCTTATGCTTGTATTGTACCATTCGTAAAAAGTTATATTACATGGAAATGCTCGAGAAAATACTCTTGTGATAACTCATCTTTAGCAACACAAAGTGATTGTCAAACTCACGTCAAGTAATTTGATTAGCTATAAAGTCAGCCAATCACGGCAGATAACAACAAATATTTAAAGGTTTGATTGGCTAACGTCCTTTCAGTGAGTCAATCACTGCAGCTAACATGAGTATGACAGTCTTTTGCAAATAGGTACATAATATTTTGTTCTGGTAAGTTTTTCAGAGACTAGTTGTACGATACTCAGACTTTGCTCAACGTGTCAGTCAACTCAAAAACGATTTTGACCAACGAAAAAGGGCCAAAATTCTGAAAAAAATCTCGCTCATTAAATAAAAGACTAAAGGTATCATCACATAAATTAATTATACACTAAAGATATTAAATAAGTCTTTGTCACGAAATTCACAAAGGGATGACTGATGAACTGAAAATTTCAGACTAATGCTGCAATAATAGGGGGAGTAAGAATAAGGCTCTTTGTACACGGCACGGTTTCTTTACGGTACGGCGTATAAACCGCGCCGTAGAAACAACGTGTTTGTCAACAAGCTTCCATAGTGTTCCTTACAACACTGACGAACCGTGCCTACACACGGCGAATAAACCGTAGTTTTTCACAGCAAGACAAACGTGTGGTGAGGGCCTTACGCATTATTTAGTCATCCATCAGAGATAATGAACGTTTTAAATTAATTTCGAATAAGATCTTTTAAGTAGGTCAAGGATTTTAGAATCTTGGATTAAATGATTATTGAAGAGAGCAAAGCTTTCATCCTCTTGAAATAAAATTGCATTATTTCTTTTTTTATCGAAAACCACTACAGAAGTTGGCATTATGAGTTGTTTTATGTTTTAAAATATTCTAAGGTTCCTGATGCCATTAAGAAAATATAATTTATTTGTTTCTTTGTGTTTGTTTTTTTTTTGTGTTTTGTTTGTTGTTGTTGTATTTTGTGTGTGTTGTTTGTAATTGTTTGTTGTTGTTTATTTGTATGTTTGTGATTTTGCTGACTGCCCAATATTTGCACCAAATCAGACAAAAATAATACATTGATTGAGCAAAGCACAGAACACTGTTTTTCTAGCAGTTTTTATTAGAATACTAGCTGACCCGACAGATGTCGTCCTGTCCATACAAAAATCCCATAGAAAATAAGGACGTTTTTCACAATTAACTGGGAACATTTGCCAATTTCTCTTTCCTTAAGGGGACTACATGACCTGAACGCAAATGTATAATGCCTAAAAATATATGATCCACTGCAGTAATCAAAATCAGAAAAATATATGATATTCTTCTGGATATATGCTTGTTAGATAGTGTGTTGAAAACATAATACAATTAACTTGATATGATAGAAAAAAATCACGAAGATACATCTAAAAAATATTTTAACGATTAAAAACCATACAAACATTCAGTTTTTTTGTCAGATTATTCTACAAGTTACATACTAAAGTAATAATGTTTTAATTTTTTAGTTCAATGAATAGATTTTTCGTAAATCCATAATTGCTTCATATTTTGCAATAAATTACCAGCGTTGTGTCATCGCGCGTCTCTTTATTTTTTATGCAATCCGACAGTGACCGCGCTTTAGCTCTTGTAAGCCTCTTAAAAACTTTATTCAGAGTACAACGAACATTTTAAAACAAAAAATTGCAAAATTGGTCCAGCCGTTCTCAAATGATGCACTTACCGTTATCATTAGCTCACACAAGTCCACTGCTAGACATAGGCCTCTACTATTGCACGCCATTCAACTCGATTTTCAGCAATTCTCATCCAGCTGCTACCAGACACCCTGCAAAGATCATCGCTCCACCCAGCCTGAGGGCGTCCTACCTAACGTTTGCCAATTCGCGGTCTCCACTCAAGAACAAGTCTACCCCAACGGTCATCCGTTCTACGGCTAATATGGCTGGCCCATTGCCACTTTAGCTTGCCTATTCTGTGAGCCATGTCTACAACTTTGGTTCTCTGCGGATTCGATCTCTCAGAGAGACTCCAAGCATATCCCGTTCCATAGCTTGCTGAGCTACCTTGAATTTATGGACCAGCCGTACCGTGAGTGTCCACGTTTCGGCTCCGTAAATAATAACAGGCAGGATACACTGATTGAAGACCTTAGTCTTTAGGCTCTGTGGAATACCTACGCATCGAAAGAGACTCGAACAAGCTTCCCAAACGCTGCTCAGCCCAGCTGAATTCTTCTGTTACCCTCCCTCTCATAGCTGTTAATGCCAAACTGCAGAGTTAGTTTGCCCGAGGTAAACGTGTAAATGCACTGACCAACAAACAGCATTTCATTTTAATATATAGATAGATTTTATTAAATCAAAAATCTTGTGAGCTACGGAACTTTAATGAAAATAATGCCACACGAGACATTGGTATTTCATTGAATGACAAAATATTTTCGGCAAAAAAGTTGACAATATTAACATCTGTCTGCAGTCTACACGCCAGAGGTGGCCAACCTTCGGTAACAAAAACAAATAATTTAAATCATTATTATCTTTGTCACGCAATGCGTATAAAAAAGTGACGTCTTATGACTCTTGCAGTTATACAGCAATTTACTGTGAATTGTCACGCTTTAAAGGTATATTCAGTATTGCTAAGTGGTTAAGTAATATTTCAAATTAAGCGTTCTTTGAAAAAAAATGCTTGATTGCTTTGACGTGTGTTGGTGGCAATTAATTAGAAAACGGTTAAGAAGTGATATTTTTAACACATTTTTGAGATAAATATCGAATTGTGAATGATGGAACCTTTTTTTAAAACCCTCAATTTAATATATGCTAAAAAGATGGTTTGTTATGTTTGACATTACTTAAATGCTTATGTCTTCATGACATATTCATCAGATCATGATCTGGCAGATTGAGTAATTTATGTGGCCTACCCAAATGTCCTTTCTTTGGTATTGTTCGTCGAATCGTTGAGCTCCTTAAGTCCTGAGTTCCTGAGTTGAGCTGCACGATTACTGACAAATGCGTGCACTGACTGGACAGATCCACTCAATCTGTGTGGTTCTTTCCTCAAAAGACCATTTCAGATACCAATCTACATGGTCTTCACATGATCTGACCAAGATTATGTCTGGACTTTAAAAGAGACTGTGACCGTTTGTTTGAGTTTGTTTCGGCCTTTCTTCTCAGAGTAGTCAGATAGGAAACGCCGACCTCATCTAGTTAAAAAAATATGATTGACGTGTAAAAGTGTTTGTACAAACCTACTTACAGAAATAAAATCATTTATCATTTATCATAAACTTTTATATAAAATTTATATCATACTTGAAGTCAAAATATTTCCAATCCAGCTTAGAAATTGTACAATGTCGTCCATCACAACTATTGCTGGCGGAATTCCGGAAAACTACGAAGTTTTCGGTAACTCGGTATGTGGGAAAGCCAATAAAATGTTATACCATGTTATACTAAAAGTTGTGCTCACGCAAAACTTTGCCAAACACGTTTTCCAATACTAACAATTTATTGTGTAGAGAAAAGTTTAAGATAATACTTTTTATTAGTATGTAAGTGTTCTTCGTGGCATCTCTCAGGCCATTGGAAAATTCAGCATTGGTTATCACTCAGTTACTAGTTTTGTTCTTATGGTTTTAGTTTTGAAAGTATCGGTGTTCGTGTAAACCTGCGACCTGAATCCTTAATATTATGATGCTGATCTTTAGCAGTGCGATGCGAAAGTGTTGGTTTGATCTATTTTGTACGAGTATTATGCATAATCAGCGTAGAAATTTCCTGCCCCTGGGACACATGCCTTCTCTTCGTGAGAGCCCCATACATGGACTTCCACATATAAATTACTAGCTTCTGCTCGCGGCTTCGCCCACGTGGATGTCAGAAATTATCCCACGGGAACGTGCTACCGGGACAAAAAGTAGCCTATGTCCTTGTCAAATTTTATCGAAATCCGTTCAGTGATTTAGGCCTGAAAAGGTAACATACAGACAGAGTTAGTTTCGAATTTATAATATCATATAGTTTTAGTATGGATTATTAATCTCGTAAAATCTCAATTTTGAAAACGTAAAAAATATAATGACGTTATTATGCAAAATGTTGTCGATCGTTGCTCCCGTTCACTCAAATCACAGAGATATAAAACAATTTTTTTGATTAAAACTTTTGCTTTTATCCATTCAGTATTATTTACTTTAGTTTTTCATAAACGGCAGTATTTTCATTATTTCTGCTATAAAATAAGTTCATCATATTTGGCTGTTAAATCATTTTTGAGAAGTAAAAGCACCCTATACTTACATATTTATCGTTTCCTACGAAGTAAAACCTCATCACCCCAGTGTCCCTAATAAACCCATTTACTCAGAAATGAAGATAAGATACAGCAATATTAACTGTGCAGCATGCACTTGTAGCTTCTTCGAAAGTAGTCGGCAGCAGAAAATGTAAAACGAACCTCATGTGAAACATGTAGGGCGTGACAGAAATGAAAAACAGGAAAACTGGTCGGTTTTTTTATTGGTTGAAAATTGTGTTGGGGTACGACCGAAATATTTCGTGTGCCTGTTGCAGTTTTCGCATATTACGTTCGTAATAAATTAATGACGATGGCGTTTCTATATATGTTATATATGTTACAAGAATGTTTGCTAAATAATCATTTTGAATACATTGCAGTAGTCTTAAGATGAATCTAACCAAATCCTCTTGCGCTGATAAAATTATCCGCACGTTAATAACTCAGCTGACTTTTACAAAATGGCGCCGGATAAGAAACAGCTGATGCATTCTGTTACGCCAATACGTGGAATACATAATTACATACCTTTAGCTACGCATGCGTTAAGTCTGTCCTGCGGTTTTGTCTGGATAGTTTTATATTTAATACAGCGTGCTTTTTCTGGGCCTTGGAAATGATTATAGGGTGATTTGATTTCATAATTTTAATGAATCTTAGGAAAAAAATGAAGTACACGTGAAGTACGTACACAGTATTTACAAAGGATTGGCAAGACATAGGAAGCAAAAACATTATTTCAAGTTCGTAAAAAATGTCACAATGGCTCAACGATTTTTAGCGGCTTTCTATTTAAATTTTTGTTGTTCGAATTTAGTTAAAATTTATATTTTCATTTTACAAAAAAAAATACACAGTATTTTATACATTTTGTAGAAAATGAAACGTTCTGCCTGATCCTTCGTGGATTACAGGGGTGATGCATTGTAATATTACGTTAATGGTCTGCGATCGCACTATCACTTACTTTAATACTAACATCAATAGGCGCATAAATCCAACACTTAGTTTCCTATCGATAATCTAGTTCAGCATTAACTATCACCAAAACGTCCTACATTCAATATATAATTAGTTTGAGCACAAGCATCTCCCGACGACGTCTTATGACGGAAAACCAATTACCGACGGCCGTCTCCATTTGAAGGGATTCAAATAGATCTGTCTTCTAAATTACTTGTCAAATTGGGTAATGGAAGCATTTTATTACTGGTAAAAAGGATGACCTATTTACATATATATTTATATATATATATATTTTTTTTTTTTTTTTTTTAATTAACATATTCAAAGTATGAACTGTGTTTTTTTTTTATTTTATGTTTATCTTGCTGCGGCTACATTGTCGCGATAATACGAACTACAGTTCGCGCGCACTCTCTCGCACACCGCTCGACGTCTAGCTGTACAGCGGAGAGCGAGGGAAGTGTAGTTATATCCTAGATAAGAATGCTTGGAAACATGCTGGTCCTGATCCATAGGACAATCTAGAATCTAGACAAAATCAAACTGGTTGCTAATTTAAGTGTATAATTTGTATGACATTGAATTTTACATTCTGTAACTACTTTAACTCACACACTAAATTATTACTTGTTAAAATTTTAGAAAAATCATTAACTTTTCAATATTTGTAAAAATATGTGAGCACCATGTCTCTATCAGTTAATTATTTTCCTGTTATTGCTTTATATTTAATTCTTTTTACCTATTATGGTATAGTAATTTTATTCTAGGTGCATCGTCTTCACGTATAATTATGTAATTAATGTATAGATAATATTATAAAAGATTTTAAAAGAGTAACGGTGGAGTTTCTTGCCCATTCTTCTCCTTACGAAACTACCCTTTGGAATGGGAAATTAGAATCAATTCTATTTTTTTTTGGAAATTTTGACGTTCAAAAGTGCCTATTTGAAATAAATGATTTGACTTTGACTTTGTAGTTCGCATTATCGTGACAATGTATCTGTAGCATTATAGGATTGGGTTTGATTACTATCTCATGCTTATCTGTAATTATGATACGATGCGTATGATACCGCTGTCAAAATTTTTACTATTCTCTCAAAAAAAATTGTTAGATACCTATTTCATTTCAGGTTGACTTACGTATGACCACTATCTCGTGTTCTTCTGAGAGATATCGTGGTCATGCCACAAAGAAAGGTGCACACTGGCCCCGAAGTAACGTATTCACTTGTGGCTTAAAACTCCTAAGTTACACATAGTTAAAAGCTGTCGTCTTGTGTTTATGCGTACCTTTTATTTTCTTGATATTTCTCACTGGTACTAGCCGATTAGGAACGGTAATGGGGAATGACCTAGGTAGTCCGTGGCATCACAGCGGGCCCAGTTAATTTTTTAAATATCGCAGCATTATGCTGAGATAGCAGCCTTTTGGCATCGCACAGGTATTGTTTTTCTTGTTTATTTTTCTGTTACTTTTTGATTTAATTTATGGTTCCGTACCCCTTTGGGTACGGAACCATAAACCGGTGCCAACGGAACTCTGGCCCTGCCCGCCCGTCCATCCATCCGTCCGTCTGCCTGTCAGCGGGCTGTATCTCATAAATAGTAATATTTAGACACCTGACATTTTCACAGAGTGTGCATTTCTATTGCCGCTATAACAACAAATAAATAAAAAAAATTAAAGTAAAAAAAATTAAAGGGATCTCCATACAAGAAGCGTGTTTATTTCGGCGTTTTTTGCCTTGTGGTACGAATCCCTTCGTGTGCGAGTCCGACTCGCACTTGGCTGGTTTTTTTTTACTGTTTTTATTTCCTATGCGTGTACCAAATAAAATATTTTTCTTTCTTTCTTTCTTTCAACTTAGCTTAATCAAATACCTTCATGATTCCTCCCCCTCTCCCCTTCCTCTTCCGGTAGAACTCAACCTTACGTTTGTTTTAAGCCTTTAGCACATCTTGGAGAAAATAAAGTAATTTATCCCCAAAGCTAATGCAACACAGCTACCCAGAACGGTCACTAAGTGCTTCCGCCTTCGCTCACTATAAAGTTGATTGAACAGTGGATTATTAATTCAATTACCTTCTGAAGGAGGAACCCTTTGAGGCTTAGGTGAGCACGTGAGATGGTATGTAGAACGAACTGTGATTGAATATGAGAGGCGCTCGTCGTTGATAAGATTAGATCTAAAAGTGGGTATTATAAAGTTCCATACCATTTTACTTTTATATAATTTTAAATAGTTTTACTGGGTAGCCAACTCCAGCTTCATCATAATCATCATTTCAGCTCGCAATCGCAAGGGTTTACGTGGAGTTTCTTGCCCGTCCTTCTCCATAGGAACTTACTACGCTTTGGAACGGTCAACTAGCTTCATCTTTCTGACTGACCGACCCCTTGACAATTCAAAAGCATTGATTGATGACGATTTATTGATTTAGTTGATTTAATTGAAATAAGTATTGCTTTGAGTATGAGCTTGAGTTTGAAGAGTATACAAATTGTGTCGCATTGAAGCATTAATGTATTTTTTTTTCTGTTTTCTATTGATTTAGAAACAATGGACAAACACACAGACACAAGTGCACAGTTTCTTCCTACTGCAGTCAAGCCCCACTGCAGCAAATCAGTGAAGCGTCTTCATATATAAAACTATACTATCGCACTTTCAAGCATTTGGTACACGCGTGAGCCAATTGAATCATCGACTGAATTTGTGTTAGTGAAGTGAAAAGACAATTATATCGATAAAAATGAAGAGCGCGTATTTATTAGCGGTCCTAATTTTTGGTATCGTGAGAGCGAGTGAAATCGATAAAGAGGTGAGAAAATATTGTTTTTGTTTTGTTTGTGATGCTTTGATGTTATCAATAATTTTGTGTTTTATTAATGATTGGTTTTCAAGTGAGAATAGTATATTGAAAAAAAAACTTTGTCACGATTAATACCAACATTAATAATTAATAATTTTTATCTTTAGATCAAATTAATTTTTAATGAACTCTAATTTATAATAAATACTTATAATTTTTAATCAACTCTAATTAGAATTTATACACGAATGAAGTAAATATTGTATACAACGTTCTTTAAACAAAATTGTGAGTTGACTTGTCTGAAATCAATTCATACCTAATTAAATTAATTACATCTCAAGTAATCACTGCTTACGTTTTTCTTTGATTGGATTTTCCAAATTATAACGAACCATATTTAACTAAAGACACCAATTAATTAAACCGTCAATTAAAACTGATTCCGACTGTTACAAAGAAAATTAAACTAATTAAAATTGTATTAATTAATCAACATCGTTATTTCTTAAAATGTTTTCGGCCTTTTTTAATAGACATTTATTAATTTCTTATGATTTGTAAAATGGTATAAAAATACTACGTTTTCTTTATCAGCAAAAATATTGGTGACAAGTACTTTACAATTAAATCACAACAATGGCTTTCAGATGATGTATTTAAATTGTTTATTTTTCACCAATCTTTTTATCGACATACCATAAACAGGTACTGGAAAGGGTCACAACCTCACAACACAATGGCGTGAAAAGGAGATCAAAGCGTACCATGTCAGAAATCACTTCTGCAGACTGAACTTGTAAATATTTTCTACTGTTACTTCTATTTATTTTTGGTGATACAGTAGGTCTTATAGTTAGATTATGGTAACTCAAAAAACTACCCATTAGGGCATACACTATTTAACAATAGAAGAATTTAAAATCGAAATTACAAATAAATTAAAAAAAAACAATATTTAGAATACAATCAAATTTTATAATAAGCATTTAGAATATATTTAATTATTACAATAAATATTCAGAACACAATTAATAAGTCAAGTTTTTGAATTTCCAAGCATAAATACATAATTATTATTTAGTTTATTACATTTTGTCAAGAAGGAATTCGTCAATGGTGTAGTAGCATTTTTCAATCAAAAAATTACTTAGTCTCCGTATAAATTGTGTCAAGTTTAAATCTTTAATGTCATTTGATATTTTATTGAATATTTTTGGAGCCATCCAGTGTATGCTTTTGTGCATAAGAGCGGTCTTTGAGGCTCTTAGACATAATTCGTGACGATATTCTTGTCTTGTCGATCTATAGCGTTGCTCTGATGCCTTTGTAAACAGTTCACTATTTTTCTTGTGTTCAATATGAGGCATTCTTATGCAATTCTATTGTGTTATTGGTTCGATATCTTGACACTTTGCATTTCTGAACCTTCAGTTAGGGCTTTATCAGTCACGATACTTTTAGCATCCGCGATCGACAATTTTGCGACTGCATCAATGCTGCATCGCGTTCGACTCTTTGCGTTCGGTTGCTTTGGGAACGGTCTCGAAAGTATTGTGTCTCCTACGACCCTTGGGAAAGAACTTCCTATAATTACCTTTCTAACTATACAACTTTGTCGAATCATAGCAGTTGAAAGAAAGAAAAACATTTATTTTTCATGAAAATGCAGCGTATAGATAGCAACATAGAATTACAAAACCGGCCAAGTGCGTGTCAGAATGAAGGGTTCCGTAGGTGGGATGAATTTTATTTATACGAAGAACAAACTTAACTTTGTAGTTGAAAAAATCGTCCTTCCATACATCGCTATACGTCACCGTTAATTGTCCAACTGCAAATGATAGATTGTTATCACAAAAAAAAATGTGATAAAACTACAAATTAAAGTTTTTCGGAATTTTCCATTTACTTGTAGGAATTGTGAGACGTTGCTTCCTACCAAATTTCATGATTCAAGGTTAACGGGAAGTAGCAGGTTTTGATTTATTTGCGAGTATGAAAATATTAATATGTTGTCGCAAAAATGCCCGTATTTTTTATTGCTTTGACTCGTGAGCTTGATTTCTTAGTACTCCAAGGAGGCCGTAGACTAGTATTGCACGACTCATGATGCGAAGCATCAGAGAGTGCTTTACGATCGAAAAATTTTTTTCACCTCGTTTTGGCGGCTATTTTTATTATTATAGCCTTGTTAGTTCACGGAATCAAGATATTTTGCATACTATTGTCGAGATAATTTAATGGAGATTAATTTCATACTTTCTAAAAATTGATTTACTGCAATAGAATTGGAAAAAAACACCAAAATAGGTCAAAAAAAATTCCTGTCCGTCATGTGTGAAACCCGGAAACACTGTAACTTGTGAAAAAATCCATTATTTGAGTTATTTTTTTTTTTTTAATTCTAATCGATAATTGTAGGTCACTGAATGCAAATGGCTAATTAATTCAGTGTCGTTTAATTACAATTAATAAAAAAACTACAAGACTGTACATCTATTTATATCCATAGAAAATTAACATATGGATGGTGATATATCTATAGATATTATGTACATTTATTCCACCAGGGGCGCTTGTGCAGTACCTTCTTCCTACTACAGCTGTTTTTTCGGCAATTAATTTTGAACGACTCAAGTTTTTTTTATATTTCATAATTAAATGAGCATTATGAGTCGTGCACTTTTGGATTTTCCAAATTTTTTGATATTCATTTCAACTTGAGACCTCCACGCGTTCCTGAGAAAAAGGGTCTTGACTGACAGACAACGAAGTGATCTTATGAGGGTTCCGTTTTTCCTTTTGAGTTACAGAACCCTAAAAATGGAATAAGTACGCTCATAGTATGTGCCTTAAGGGTGGCAGATGCATCTGTCACTGCTTTTTTAATGAACCTTTAGAGATTATTGTAAACTAGATAATTATGATTATAATATAATTTTATTTAAGATAAAGTCCATTACATTACATTAAAAACATAAAATTTATGTAAAAACACATATCTATATATATAAAAATGAATCCCTATTTCCCTTGGTCACGCCATCACGCGTGAACTGCTGGACCGATTTCACTATTTTTTTTTTGTTGTATTCGTTATAATCTGGAGAAAGATCTTATGAAATAAAAATAAGGAAGTTGATCGGAATGTTAAAAAAATTAATTTAATTTAACGCCAATATTAATTTTACATAACTGTCAGTTGTTTGAAATAACTTTCAGCGATTGACAGGATGCGCGCTGCAAATATCGTTAAACACAGATGGATCGGTTGATAAATGAGTCGATAGTTTTAGTTTTAGTCAATAGTCAAAACTATCACTAAACGACATATGACATTCATAGTTAAGACAGGATAACGTCTGTAGGGTCAGCTTGTACACAATTAAACATAACTATATATAACTGTGAACAAAAGTTCTATTAATCATTTTGCATGCTTTAGTCTTAAGCAAAACATGTATGATCTCATCCATAACTCATATAACACCTTTGTATACCATGTTTTATGCAAATAAATAAACAAAAGAATACTCAAACATTCCAATATAATAAAATTAAAATACCGTCACATGCTTATTTAAGTTGTCACAAATAGTTTCGATTTGATGCTAAACTGCGATAAATCGTCAGATTATCATCATTACGAAGACTCGAATCTCCTTTAAGCTGTTTCTTAATACCGTATCATAGTTAATAAGTACTTACATCCTTCAATTTTTATCTTCGTTCACACACGTAATCCCTTCGCTTCGCTGGCAACGGAAAAAAGTTATTTCACAACTTAAGCGAGGATGATATTCAATTATTGGAAGATTATCGGAAAATATGTGCTTTTGTTCGAGTTTAGGGTGGTATAATCATCTCTTTATGTAAAGCTGGTTCATATTGAAGAGTTTTTTATCCGTGAATATCAGAGGTTTATAGGTATTCGATGGTTTGTCTATTTGATATTAAAAAATTGCTTGGAGTATTTATAATTACTTTTCCTCTTTGAATCTTGCTAAAATCGATTATACTTTTAAATTTATGGTTATACAGCGCGGCGCTACAATGGCGACATTAATTTAACACATGGGTAGGGCTAGTGGCCAGTAACAATAAAAAATATAATAAAAAAGTTTTTGTATTTTTTTATTTAATTTTTTAATAAATAGTTTGTAATTTGGTTTAAGTTCCATATGGGTGTATTCCTGAAATAAAATTGATTTGCCTTGATTTGATATTTGATTTGATTAATGCTGAAATGAGCCTTTTTGGCGCAGCCGTGAGGTATCCACTGTTGTTGTTAAGACTTTTTTTTTTGTTATTTGTATTTTGTGTTTCACGAATATTTTGTATTGTTACTGGCCATTAGCCCTACCCATTTGTTAAATTAATGTCGCCATTGTAGCGCCACGCTGTATAATATATAGGTACAAATCCGTATCCAGTGAGACTGGAAGCCGACCAAAACATAGTGGGGAAAAGGCTAGGTACATTAATTTTTTTATTTATTTATTAAAAAATAAAATTATTGTTAACAAACAATAACAGCTCTGTACACTTTTTTTACTTGTCGTACTGACAACGTTAAAAGCAGCGGGGTAATTGCGTAACACACTACCAGTAGGAATAGCTTTTATTTTGACAGTTCAACAACATTCATTGCGTTATTTACGTTGTTGATCCGACAAATTTATCGAATATATGAAGCAATGGGCTTCAAAATTATTCAGATTGTGTTAGATAGAGTGCTACGCAATTATAATAGAATAGAATACTCTTTTCGTTACTCTTAATACTCTTTTTTTAGTGTCATATCAATCATAATAAATTCAATATCAAAAATTAAAAAGTAAAAGCTGCCTACATTTTTCAATAGCGAAAATAATTGTTTAAGAAATTGATTACCATCATATATTGTCCGTAAATTTAAATCACAAGTGTCATTAATTGCGAGTTGTATGAAATAGTTATAACGGCAAATTGGCGTGGGTTGTAAATTCGGTAAAGAATTAATTTCCCTGGCTGTACTCACGATGACATCTCAAGATATACATTTCCAGTATAAGCTGACTTCTCATTTAAAGAAATGCCTATAAAATGCGAGGTCAGCTAAAAATGGAAATGTATAGCTTGGTATAATTTAGTTTGTAAAAATAAAATTGTAGTAATACATTTAGAGGGGATCGGCACGTCATCTACTTGATTGTAGAGATTAAATAATGTACTACCCACTTTGTAAAAACATATACTGCAATCTGTTTTTATTATAATAAAGATTATTATTATTATATGTCGTCGTGTATACATCGGAAAACGGTAGGTTTTTTAAACTAAAATAATTAAGTTTATTTTCTCTTTAATGTTAGATTAGTAAACAATGATCAAGACGAAATTTATTTAGCTTAGTGCTAACAAATTCTTTTACGTATTTATTTATCATAATCTATATATATAAATCTCGTATCACGGTGTTTGTGGTTGCACTCCTCCGAAACGGCTTGACCGATTTTTATGTTTTTTTTATGTATATTTGGTAGGTGTGAGAATAGTGCGTAAAGTATATTTCATACCACTCCCACGGGATTGACACTTATGCGGGTGAAACCGCGGGGTGCATCTAGTATTAACATAACGCTTATTTTCCCCAAAGGGTTAGGTTCGGTGTACATAGTACACCCACATTTTGCCCCATGTTTAAGTCCCATATAACAGACGGCGACCCTATTGCCTGATGGCAATAGGGTCACCGTCTGGCCGGGCACAAACTAAGATTCCGTGCTTCTACTAAGAAATTGCTGATGAAAAAACCTAATAACACTGTGTTCAAACTGGGAATCGAATCCAAGACCTCATGCCTAGCAGAAACGCCTGCAAACACTGGACTAACGAGGCAGTATTTTCTTTGCTTGATTACCTATCCTACGTCAAACGTGAACTATCCTACGTCAAACGTGAACAATCTTACGTCAAACGTGAACTATTCTATGTCAAATGTGAACTAACCTACGTCAAACGTGAAAAATCCTACCTCAAACGTGTACTATACTACGTCAAACGTGAACTATCCTATGTCAACTGTGAACTATTCTATGTCAAATGTGAACTATACTACGTCAAACGTGAACAATCCTACCTCAAACGTGTACTATACTACGTCAAACGTGAACTATCCTATGTCAACTGTGAACTATTCTATGTCAAATGTGAACTATACTACGTCAAACGTGAACAATCCTACCTCAGACAAGTACTATACTACGTCAAACGTGAACTATCCTACGTCAAGTGTGAACTATTCGATGTCAAATGTGAACTATCCTACGTCAAGCGTGAACTATCCTACGTCAAACGTTTCGTCTAAATAATTAATCTCACTCACGAAAGCATGTCCCTGTAAGTTTAAATACAGCTCCTTTACAGAAACCAAACTGAACCAATAATTCATCATTAAAAGATAACAGTCTCATTAAGACAAACCGTGGAAAGCTAATAGCTAATTATCACATTACAACGAATGCCAGACATCACGATTATCGGTATTTGACTGAAAGCGGTTCTCTGCTATACTTGAGTGCGTGCACGCAACGCGAGTGCTAATGAATTTTCTTTGAATTGTTATGGTGAATTGTGATGACACACACGGGTGGTTAGGTTGGACTAGATTTTAAAGTAAAGAAATAATAAATATAGAATGAAAATATCGGTCTTTATTTGACTTACTATTTAAAAACACGAAAGAAAAGAACTTATTTCTTAACAACAATAATATTATGGTGAGCCACGCTTCCGCGCCAAATAGTAGGCAGTAATCATAGATTATCGATATCCGTGGTAGTAATGTATGTAATATATAAAAATGAATCCCTATTTCCCTTGGTCACGCCATCGCGCGTGAACGGCTAGACCGATTACACTTTTTTTTTTTGTGTTCGTTATTGTCAGGAGAAGGATCTTATGAAATAAAAAAATAAGGAAGTTGATGGGAACGTTACAAAATTTAAGAAAACTTAACGCCAATAATAATTTTACATAACTGTCAGTTGTTTGAAATAACTGTCAGCGATTGACAGAATGCGCGCTGCAAATATCGTTTAACACAGATGGATCAGTTGATAAATGAGTCGATAGTTTTAGTTTTAATCAATAGTCAAAACTAAAACTAAACTACATATGACATTCATAGTTAAGAGAGGACAACGTCTGTCGAGTCAGCTTGTAAATAACAATAATTAAGAATTTCTTTAGGACAACAGGATCCATATCGGTTTGAAGTTAAGAATTATGCTAATAGCAAGAAGCTTAGTGATATTAGAGTTAAATTAGAGTATATTCTACTCCAGTCATCTCATATCATAATCAGAAAGCACGTTAAGCTGTTGGTCCTACCTGTCATTCGTGAATCTTTGACAGTCGTTACGGGTCCTCAGAAGCCCGAAAGTCTGCCAACCAGTCTTACCAAGGGGTATCGTACTACCAATTAACTGGTTGTGGAGGTCAGATAGGATGTCGCTCCATGTACTGGTATTCAGCTGCATCCGGTTAGACTGGAAGCTGACCCCTAGTTGGGAAAAGGCAGGCAGATAATGATAATGATGTTCTTCATGTGTTTTTTTTTTGGTAGGTACTAATTTTCTGCTGTATATACTTCTTTCACTAAATAAAAAATGATTTTATTTTTGTAAGTAGCTTTGTACAAACACTTTTACACGTCAATCATATTTTTAAAATTAGATGAGGTCGACGTTTCCTATCTGACTACTCTGAGAAGAAAGGCCGAAACAAACTCAGAGGTCACAGTCTCTTTTAAAGTCCAGTCATAATCTTGGTCAGATCATGTGAAGACCATGTAGATTTGTGTCTGAAATGGTCTTTTGAGGAAAAACCACACAGAATGAGTGGATCTGTCCAGTCAGTGCACGCATTTGTCACTAATCGTGGAGCTTAATTCAAAACTTAAGGAGATCAACCACTCGACGAACAATACCAAATAAAGGATATTTGGGTAGGCCGCATAAAGCACTCAAACTGCCAGATTAGTGAAAAAGAGAAAATAAAAATAAAAGTGACCCACATAGTCCTCACATTCACTATAATTAAATAATAATAAGTACTATACTTCACATAGTACATTGTACATATAATAATTATCAAATGTCAAAGTTTATATTAAAAAAATATATATATAGCAAAAAAAAATAACTAGCTATGCAAGCTCTGGCTGGGCTATCTAGTAGCGCATAATTAATACCTTGCGAGCTATAACAGTTGGGCAGCTTGTGTGACTTCAGCCCACTCTGTAATGTTTCTCAAACAAAGTATTTTCTTAGTAGAACGTGAGTTCTGGGTTGTCTTACCAAGGGGAATTGTATTAGTCAATAACAGTGTTGTGGAGTTCAGATAGGCAGTCGGTCCATGTACAATGATTTAGGTATTCTGCTGCATCCAGTAAGACTGGAAGCTGACCCCAACATTTTTGGCAAAGGCTAGACAGATTAAGATGAATGTCATTCCAGGGTCATTCTTAAGGTGGGGAAATCTCCCATGAATATACAGCGTGTATCAGAAAGGTGTGGTCAAAGTTAAGGGCGTGGTACAGACCATCAAACTGAACAACTTTCTCGATGAGACCAACAACGTAATCGCGAAAAAATTCGCGAAAAAAACGTCATTATGAAACGGAAACATACTATGACTTTGTTCAGCTTTCAACATAAAATAAGTATTACAAATACGATCGTTACATAAAAGCGAACGAGATATTGCGAAAACCATAAAATATACCTTTGACTATTGAAAGCGGAAACATTTTGCAAATATTTGAAATATGTATAAGGCTGTGTAATGAGAAGCCATATTTAATAATGCTTATTTCCTTATAGAATACGGACTTCATCTGCGAGTATTATGTATTTCATATTTTTTATACAAATATCCATAACATCACGCCTTGTTTCTCCGAGGGGTGAGGCAGAGGTGTACCCATCGTACACCCACATATCGCCAGTTATGTTTAAGTCCCATGTAATAGGGGACGAGCATATTGCCACCATTTGGCATAAATTCCAAACTCCGGGCTGCTACTGAGAAATTCAAGATGGAAAAGCCCATTAGCACTTTGCATGACTTGAGAATTGAACCCGGGACCTAATGCTCAGGAGTAGTGCTAGCGACCCCTAGACCAACGATACTCGACAGGAAGGAACCTGGAAAGTTCCTGAAAAGTTCGGCAGTAAAGGTACATAGAAAGTATCCTATGTCTTTCTCCAGGTTCCTCTCATACCTATAAACACTGTGATTTGAAAACATTGCAAAAGCCACTAATTTTTAAAAAAGTAACCGTGGAGTTTCTTGCCGGCTCTTCTCCATAGGAAACCTGCCCTATTGCTACTACCTGCCCATGTAGCTTTATGTGACTTAAAATATTTTGATTTTGATTTCCTGGCCCTGTAAAAACCTGTTACATAACAAATACGTCTGTAAATGTGGATGTACTAAAGACACACCTCTGCCAAACCCTGTTAATAACTTGTGAAACCTAAACCTAAACCTAAATGTTGATTTTAATTTGCTAGCTATTTTAGACATGAATATTTACTGTAAAAAGTATTATATTATTTTCATTATTGAGAATATGAGGACTATGTGGGTCATTGTTCAATTATATTCTTGATCTGGCAGTTTAAGTAGTTTATGCGGCCTACCCAAATATCCTTTCTTTGGTATTGTTCGTCGAATCGTTGAGCTCCTTAAGTTCTGAGTTGAGCTGCACGGTTACTGAAAAATGCGTGCACTGACTGGACAGGTCCACTTAATCTGTGTGGTTCTTTCCTCAAAAGACCATTTCAGACACCAATCTACATGGTTCTCAAACATTAGGTCCGATTTTTTTTTATATACACATTGACATTGTTTAATTTTATATACACAATGACATGAGTATTTACTTGTAAAGTATTATGTTATTTTAATTATTGTGAATGTGAGGATTATGTGGGTCATTGCTTTTTTTTTTCGCAGTTAATTTTAATCATGATCTGGCAGATTGAGTAATTTATGTGGCCTACCCAAATGTCCTTTCTTTGGTATTGTTCGTCGAATCGTGGAGCTCCGTACGTCCTGAGTTCCTGAGTTGAGCTGCACGATTACTGACAAATGCGTGCACTGACTGGACAGGTCCACTCAATCTGTGTGGTTCTTTCCTCAAAAGACCATTTCAGATACCAATCTACATGGTCTTCACATGATTTGACCAAGATTATGTCTGGACTTTAAAAGAGACTGTGACCTCTGAGTTTGTTTCGGCCTTTCTTCTCAGAGTAGTCAGATAGGAAACGCCGACCTCATCTAGTTTAAAAATATGATTGACATGTAAAAGTGTTTGTACAAACCTACTTACAGAAATAAAATCATTTATCATTTAAACAGACGTTTACTTTTGCATTTATAATATTAGTATGGATTTCCACGGAAAAAAAATCATGATAAAGAAAAGAAAAAAAATACGTTTGTTTGCAGTAAACATGACGCAAAGAAAAACACACAAATACAAAAAATAACGAGTTGGGGGAAAATATGCGTCACACCCACGCAAAACGGCAATCGCTCAGCATAATGCTACGACTCTATGTGAGACAGAGCCCCAGCGCTGGTTTTCAGCGACAGTCGGCGTTGAAGTGATGACGTCAACCAGTGCCGCATACGAAAGTTAAAAACAAAAAAAAAATACCTACCTAGTTCTAAATGTGTATATAAACATAATATTTATAAAGTAGCAACGACTCATGCGGCGCCGATCTTTAATAACATTTTTTGTGTGAATGAAAAGAGTTCGCATTTTATTGATGTTGGTTAATTTTTATAGAACAGTTTTTTTCGCTCATAAGTTGCAAGTAATTTTATAAAAGTTTTAAGTTATTAAACTTATAGAAGTCGACTACGTATGAGTGGTTATTTACTGTGAAAGTTGGGGAAATTAACTTTTTTTATTAAATTTTCCTGCGTTACGAGCTTCAGCGTATTGATCGCTGTATACAGCTTTATATTTATACCGATATCGCATATCAAACAAACAAAACAAAAAAACCCATGAATTGTGAACCTCCTCCTTTTTGAAGTCGATTAAAAAGAAGGTAATCAATTTGTTTTTTTTTATAGCGAAGCGTTTTTTACAATAATATCAGCCAACCACATCGTGCGTGTGTAACATAACGGATACATCCAAGCGAACGCAACAAGCTATGCGTATCTTAATTAAATATTACAGTTAACTCCAATTAATAAATTAATGTATCACATCACTGACCATTGCAATCGTTCATAGATTTTTGACTGTCGTTACGGGTAGTTTGATACCCGAAAGTCTGGCAACCAGTCTTACAAAGGGTTATCGATAAGACCGCCCATTGTGTCACCCTATGTAAAATTTCTAAACTTATATCTGTAATTTTTATGGTGTACATAATAAAGAGTATTCTATTCTATTCTATCCTATTCTATCGTGTTACCCAGTAGCCGTGTTGTCGAGGTCAGGTAGCATTTGCTCCATTAACAAGGGGCGAAAGCAATAGTAGTTTCAGTATATTACAATACAGGTATTCGGCTGCATCCGGTTAGACTTTAACCTGATCCCAACATAGGTGAAAATGGCTGGGCAGATGATGGCCCTCGCTATTGTACCTAAAAAAATCTATAAAAATTGTTAGGTATAAATAAATATTTCGTATTTTTTTATCTACTACATTCAGTTTTTATGAAGAAGCTCCTGAATGACAACGAATAATTGAAGCAACCTTAAGAGTAGAGTTTAAAGTTAGATATAAATATTAAAATTATTCTTTAGGAAATTATTATTATGACAAATTAATGAAATTAATGAATGACTGAAGAATGATGTGATAAGGCAACGGTGCGGTTTAAAAGAAGATGTAGTGACAACAATTGAAAAGAGTATGGTAAGATGGTTTGGTCATGTTGAGAGGATGAATGAAAGGCGACTAACAAAAGGTATTTACAAGGCAGATATGAGTGGGAACGCCGGGAGGGGACGCCCTAGGAAGACATATAGTGACTTTATTTTTGATGTTCTTCAGAAAGGTCAGGTACGTAGTTATCATAACCGGCGTGCGTGTACGACCAGATGTATGAACGTAAACGAGGCAAAAGGAGTATGTAAGGATCGTAGCAGGTGGCGTTCTGTAGTTTCTGCCTACGCCCATGGGAAGAAGGCGTGAGTTACGTATTAATGTCTCAAACTCAAAGCATTTATTTCAACTAGCCATTTACAGGCACTTTTGAATTGTCAAAGAGTCGGTCAGTTAGTCAGAAAGTTGAAGCTAGTTGCCCATTCCAACACGTAGATCTCTATGGAGAAGAACGGGCAAGAAACTCCAAGGACACTCTTTTTAAATCAAGATATTACAATATCCTGGGTACATCCTGGTAATCTAAGGGAACATGCTCATTACAATGCATTCGTTCCCACAGTAAGTTTTAATCGTTGGACGACTTGAGGAACATTTAGCTGTTACATTGGGGTTATGGCAACAAAAATGATCCGAAACTATTCGGCCATATGCGGGATTGCCTTTTATTGAGAACCACTTAAGTAAATATATAAAATAAACCGGCTAACTACACTTGGCTAACGTCATGTCGTGAACGAGCGCCGTCAGTAGGGACTGGTCATTTCTTAGCTGCCACGGCTTATCTTAATTTAATTTAGTATTTGAATTGTTTTTGTCTTTTTCTGTCGTTCTGCATCGTTCTCACAGGCATAATTTCAACATGAATAATGTAACATTTTTTTTGCAACGATATTTTAATTTAAAAGAGTGTCCGTGAAGATTCTTGCCCATTTTTCTCCATAGGTACCTACTATGCTTTGGAATGGGCAACTAGCTGCATCTTTCAGTTTGAGTGACTTGCGTGCAAAAAAATCGACCCACCCCGTTCTCTTCGATTTCAAACAACATAATTCAACAAATTTAATTAACAATAACTTAATTTATTGTGTACTAAAATCTTCCTGAATGTATGTAAATTAAGTCTGTGAAAAAAATACAAAACAGATTCATTAGTTTTTGAGAAAATCGCGAGCTTAAAAACATATGGCTTGAATGAAGATCCTCCTTTTTTATGTTGGTAAAAAAATTGAAGTTAAATGATCAATAATCGAACAGTAGGTAATAAACAAAATTAAGATTTTGTCAACTTCACTTATAAAAAAGTCACGCAGTTTTTCCAAGCATTGGTGAGTGATGAGGACATCTGAAGAAGCGAGTCGCTCTTGTCAAGAATATTGCTTTTATCAAAGTATAGGTAAGGGTATGTTTAAATAAACATTATCTTACCTACCTTCACCCAACATAAAATAATAAAAAAACACATTTACATTTTTGAGATATTGCCTCTCAATTAGAGAGGTAGGCCAATTTGTTTGCACGTAATTGTATTTAGTTTAAAATATGCAACCCAACATATGGACAGTGTATTCTTAGTGTTATGGTGCAAGGAAGAATCACACTTTAAAACTTATAGTACCTACCGATACCGTGCTACAATAATGTGAACAGCTCCATTTAAATTATGATGTCTCTATCTTTAAACTGGATGACGATCTTTCATGATACAATGGGAACCACGCCTTACATTCAAGGAAATAGGAAGTGAATCAGTTTGGCACCGGTAATTATTACGAGACGCCATCGTTCTAAGAAGGCACTTTAACCCTTGCAGGGACATAATTAAATTGTAGGATACAGACTCTTGATTTAATCACGTGTCCCTTTGAAGGGTGAGTCTGGTCGTCATGCTGAACAATGGAGGTCAACAAAAGCCTCATACAACTTTGCCCAAACATCTATCTTAAGGTACACGTGCACCAAATAGTAAATAAAAATAGAAGAATTCGAAAATAATAGTATTTTTATCCTTAAATAATTTAAAACTACATAATCGATTATTTTGGAAGCATGTACAATTGCGTTACATTTGGTTGACACTCGGGTTGACATTACTTCGTAAATGTCATTCACATGATAATCAGTTCGTTCGTGAAACAACAGTGGCTAAACCCGACCGCAGACAGCTGTCCACTTGACAGTTTTTTTTTAATAAGTAAGGTAGTTGTGCTTGTGCTGATGATAGAATGCCAAAATGGCGTGCTTTTTAATATGTTAAAAGTTATTTTATTCTCGTCCCCGGGTAACCATAACAAAATTATATAAATACAATATTATTCAGTGTAATCTAGTGTATTTTATGCCTTTAAGTGTACCTCGGTACTTCGTTTGGGCAGATTTTGGTGACATCCTTTCCCTGTGAACTTTTCAATAATTCATAGGCATGTATTGTTGTTAGTCAACATTTGTATAGAAGGTAGATTATTTTATTAAATTCTATGTTTAATCCAGTAAAGGGCTTTGGATAAAAACATTGAGATTGAATGTTTTACTAAACGGAATGACACGTTGAAACCTTTGGCTCCTTAGGGCGAATTTCACTAATGAAACGGAACGCTATCAGCACTTCTCAACCGCGTTCAAAAGCTGCCAATGTCATCGTGGTTCTGGAATATTGACAGAGACATCTCTTGAACGCAATTTCCATGTGCTGATTCCGTTCAATTTAAGGAAACTCACCAATCGCAGAATTCCACCAATGAGTAAAAAGTGTATGACCAGATGTATGAACGTAAAGAGGCAAAAAGAGTATGTAAGGATCGCAGCAGGTGGCGTTCTGTAGTTTCTGCTTACCCCCATGGGAAGAAGGCGTGAGTTTATGTATGTATGAATGAGTGAAAAGAGATGTTCTAAAATGTATGGAGCTTGGGCCAGGTCCTTTTAAAACAGTTCTCAACTGTCCAATTACTTTAAATGGCTCTGTTTGCTGGTAAAGCACAATAAATTACAATTGGAGTTGCAACACACAACAAAAACACGTCATGGCGGTAAGCTGTGATTTTGATTTATTAAACGAGGTTAGACATGTTTATTGACACTCGTGACAGCTGACAGTTCTCTTTCTATGATCAATGGTCGATTACGGTTTACTGTCATTGTTTTTAAGCACAGAGTAACTGAATCGGTGAGACGCCATGTTGAAAGCCGATAAAAATAATTCATCAATTACAACAGTATAGGTACATTTAAATGAATAATCTGTATTTTTCCAGAATTCTACGGATTTTCTCTTTTTTTTTGAGGTAGTGTACATAGACTTGGCCCATTTAGAAACATCTCCTTTGCCCTTAATAATATCCAGTGGTTATTTCTTAGGTATGGAACCCTAAAAAATACGTAAGAAAGATAATTATTATATTCCATAACTCAGCCATAATCACTGGATTACAGGACATAAATTGTATTACACGAAAGTCTGTAATACAAATTAATGTTAATTACATATTGCTCTTAATGTAATGACATATTTGCTACTTAGTGACACTTTATGGTCGTCAATAAAAGTACTTAGTGTTATTATACTAGCGGCACTACCATTATTAATTAATTACTTATGGCACCAGCAATTTATTGTTATTACCTAAGGAATTTGTTTATGGCATTTTTGTTTCCATTAAATAAATAAGGAGTGCGCTGTTGTAAACTGTTAATAAAAGTCACTCCTGAAGATACCGTAAAAATTATGTCTTTTATTCATCTATATATTTATTATATTCTATATGACGGAGAAGGTACGTCTCTCTCGTTATAATCAGCCATATTTTAAGTACTGTGGGCGTACTATGAGAAGTGTCGGTTATTGCGAAATAGAAAAACTGTTTGCGTTTTGTCACTACAAAAGTTAGTGACAGAATCGAATCGCTGCAAAACCGACTCCACGTACTCTTGTCTGCCCTACCCCTAGAGTGTAATTTAAGCTCGCGTAGGCGCGGAGGGCCGAGGCGGCCCGCGAGCTGAGGAGCAGATGGTTTTAACGCTCGCTTGCTGCCTCAGCGGCTGCGGACACCATGCCTGCTGCATGTTGCAGGCTCGCTTGTATGCTTGTTTGCATGCTGCATGGTTGCTGCATGCATGGTGTATGCTTGTTTGTATGTTTGTGTGTTGTTCTAATGTGATAGATGAGTCTTTCAATTGTTATGGATATAAAATGTATGCCAAAAGACGATTCTGTCAGTGAACTCTCTGCGATACGATGGTTGGACTTTTTAATTATGATGGATATGGAATTTATGCCAAAAGATGATTCTGACTTACAAAATTATGAGTTTTGAATATATGTTAAAAGAGTGTTTGCCAAACGATTTTCTGCGAAATGAAGTTTATCCTATCCGCTGATATGCAAAATAATATTATGGCATAAAAAGTTCTGCTATAAAGGGTGGACTAATAGTGGAATTATGAGGACTTTATTCTTCATAATTCTCTTGCCCCTATACAATTTTATTTGGGGTCGGTGCATCACATCTTCATCTTCCATAATGCTCTATTAACTAGCTCTTTTCCAACCATAATCGTCTCCATCCATCGTTTCTTTTGCCTCACAACATTTTCCTCATTCCTCCGCTCACATCCCACGACAGCCGATTTCCACATATTATAATTCTTCAATCACCGGACAAACTCAAACTCAAACTCGATGGATGTTAAAGTGAAGCTCGGCCCATGCCTGTTATGTCGTCGTGTTACAAAATACTTTGGCAAATTAAGAATTAAAGGCCCGGTTGTTATTTCAAATAAACCAATTACAGGCACTTTTGAATTGTCAAGGGGTCGGTCAGTCAGAAAGATGAAGCTAGTTGGCCATTCCAAAGTGTAGTAGGTAGTACCTATGGAGAAAAATGGGCAAGAAACTCCATAGACACTCTTTTAAATCAAAATACGGTTACAAAATATTGGTAACATCATTCATGTTGAAATTACGGTGCCACTGTTATACTTCCTCTTATATTATAGTAGCAAAAAACATGTATGTTTCTAGGGCTGTTTTTAACCGACTTCACAAAAAGGAGGAGGTTCTCAATTCGTCGGTTTTTTTTTTTTTTTTTCTGGGTGAACCGATTTGGATGATTCTTTTTTTATTTGATAGGTGGTGCTTCACATGTGGTCCCATTTAAATTTGATCTAGGTCTGACCAGTAGTTTTTGAGTTATCCTTAATACTGCATATTTTTTCCACTTAGTTTATATGGATGATGTGTTAATAATTTCCTGTCACTGTTATTTACACACCAAGTAGTGGTTTACGAATTTGTGTGGGGTAGATACCGCAACTAAAAAGTGAAAAATAAAAACTTTTTTACAAAAAAACAACCGACTTTCAAAAAAAACACTAAAAGACGTGACAAATAACTTTAATTTCGGAAGTCGGTGGCCAAACACGAAAATACAAATCCAAAGGCACCGACTTCCGAAATTAAAGTTATTTTTCACGTCTTTTAGTGTTTTTTTTGGAAGTCGGTTGTTTTTTTGTAAAAAAGTTTTTGTTAAATACTCTTTGCCTTCTATTATCAAATTCATATTCCATTGATAAATAAAACCTTCAACAAACATCTCGCTGAATTGTAACATTATAACTAGTGGCTCTGTGAGCTGTACACCTCAAGAGTGTGTCTTTGCAGAGCTTAAAATTGAATAATTTTTCACCACGCTATTTAAAACAAAAGAGCGTGAAATGGCTGAAATATGTTTTTTTTTTACGTATTCAACCCGCATATCTCCACCATTTCGAAGACCTGAATCGACAAAAAAAAAACTTAATTATATTATAATTATCGTACCTACTCACAAAATTTCACGAGAATCGGTTGAGAAATGCGACCTGTAGAGGAAAACAGCCGGATATCCGCCGGATATCCGGACATACGAAGGCATTTTTGCCCAAGCTGAAACGGAGATGCTTTGCTCGCGCTACGCTTTCGATCGGTCAATAATATGCTGAATTATAACATTAAAATAATCTGCTGAATATTCTGCTTAGTCTCCAAGTACCATATTAATTACATCCTAAAGCTACTTCATTAAGAACAAAGGAAATAGAGAGGATAAGAGACGTCCTTCCTCCCCTAATCCCCGTTGATTTCGTAGATGAATGTCTTAGGTGGATGTGCGGCTGTTGGTACCAAAAACGGTATAAGTAATGTTTGTCTGTCTAATGTATTTAATCACTAGCTTAAGCCTACGTCTTTGCCCGTGTTTTTGTCGGAAAATATCCCACGGGAACGTACTGCCGAGATTAAAAGTACCCTATGTGTTAAACTATAGTTTCGGCATCAGACTCTTTTAAACCAGACCTAGTAGCAATTTTTTTTTTCAAGAATATTCAACGAACAGTTTTCACTTCTATACTAATAAATTATTATATGTATAGAGATACAGATAGTAAGATTGAACATATACACATAACATCACGCCTGTATTCCCCGAAGGGTTAGGCAGAGGTGTGCCTATAGTACACCCACATTTCGCCAGTTATGTTTAAGCCCCATGTAATAGTGGGCGAGCCTATTGCCATCAACCGGGCACAAATCCAGACTCCGGGCTGCTACTGAGAAATTCCAGATGGTAAAATCCAATAACACTTTGCCCGACCCGGGAATCGAACCCGAGACCTCATGCTCAGCAGTAGCGCTTGCGACCACTAGACCAACGAGGCAGTTCATACATTGCATTGCATTGCATTGAGGCATTGGGCATATATTGAATGAAAAAATAGAATTCTTTTGTATAAAATATCAAACTCAAAGCATTTATTATTTCAAATAAACCAATTACATGCACTTTTCCATTGTCAAGGGGCCGGTCAGTCAGAAAGATGAAGCTAGTTAGTTGCCCATTCCAAAGCGTAGTAGGTTTCTATGGAGAAGAACAGGCAAGAAAATCCATGTACACTCTGTTATATCAAAATATGGTTAGAAAATATTGATTACATCATTCATGTTGAAATTATGCATGTGAGAACGATGCAGAACGTTAAAAGCGTCCGTAATGAAAAGATAAAAACAATTCAAATATTAAATTAAATTAAAATAAGCCATGGCAGCTAAGAAATGACCTGTCCCTACTGACGGCGCCCGTTCACAAACATCTTACGCACTAAACTTATTCTTTCATGTAACTATCAAGTAAGTTAAGATCGTACGCTTCATGCATCAATAGACCAAATAAGCTTCTGTGAAAACTGAAACTAGTAGCACAAAAGTTACTTAGAAATAATTTATCTGAACATTTTTCTTATGTCCACAGAACGTACTGAATTTTTTTTTTTGAGGTGACGCGGGCATGCTAATTTTGAATAACATTGACATTAAACTCTTCCTTGTTTTTTTTAAATACGCATAGGTATAATTTAAAAGCCAAATCTTTAAATGAAAATATTAATCCGTTCAAAATCAAATAATTTATTTGAAATAGGCACAACAAGGCACTTTTGAACGTCAAAATTAAAAAAAAAAAACTTCTATTTTAAAGAACAATGCTGTAAATTAATGTGTCATCTGCAAATAACACCATCTTCGGTTGATTCTGAACCTCGTTCTTAATCAAGTTTGAAGCTGAATCCCTCAGAATTTATTAGAATTAATAATCCTCCTTTGTGTGGCAGGAACAAGTAACAGCAGGCTTTATTAGATAGTAATTATGAATGTGCAAATTAACTACTTATTAATAGATTAGGTTGGTATTCAAGATAGTTTGTTACTTATAGTTAAAGGAATGACGGTTCGATCATTTATTTATTGATGTTTAAACGTTTTAATTTATGATTGAAAACTTGCATTTTGTTTTTTTTTTTTGCAAATCCTAAGTTATGATAAACTGATACCTTAAAAAATATTTTAAAATATTAATAGTCTTTCAACATAATACATAACTTATAAAGGATTGTGTGGTTTTATGAAACCACGGTAAAAGTGAAACTTTTTTTCACATTAAGGGTATTACATTGCTCGATGACCTTGATGATTTGATCTCTGTACTGGTATTTGTTACTTTGGCGCCACCTACCGACAAACGGCCATACTTCACTAAAACGAAAGAGTTGTCATCGTTTTTGCCTATTTTATTCGCTCTCTGAGAGATTTAATACATTATGTTCCTCTAGGAGTCTTGTACCTACATCATAATTTATATTTATTTTGTAATAAATGATGCACTTTGCCTAATGAACTAGTGTTTATCAGTTATTTTATTGAGCATGGGTACTACTACATGATACATTCTGAAGGTCTGATGATGTTCAGGTAACTGCTTGTAAGTTCTCAGTACCGGAAATAGTTAGGACACCGTAGCTTTCAACATTTGTCTAATTGAGCTCGGCTGCTACTACATGATATATTTTGAAGGTCTGATGATGACCAGGTAATTGCTTGTTGTTTCTCAGGAACGAAAATAGTTAGGATGACCTAGCTTTCAAGATTTATCTAATTGAGGACGGATGCTACTGAGTAATTCACCAACTCGTCCTACATGCCTACGGCCCATTTAGGACGACTTGCAGAAAATCAAAATAAATAATATTTTCATTCTGCAACTCGTCCCACGTTTATATCAAAATGAGAAAGAGTACAATCAGTAGCAAAAGTGTTAGTGTGGAAATTATAAAATAAATGTTATAAAATATTTAATCATCACAACATTGTCACATATAAACAGAAAATATTAAATCATCACAAATTTGACACCAATTAACACACGAGGTAATAATGAACATTAAAATAAACCTAAAATTATAAAATAATAAGCAATCGTCCAATTAGACCTGATGCTGCATAGCCTAAATGGAGCCTCTTGGCAGGTTGACCTCGGCAAGAATTTGGACAAGCCGAAAATCATGTACAATTCGCTCGTTTTGCCGAGTCCAATCCAGATGGAAAGGTCGCTTCTCGAAGTTGTGAAGGAGTATGTCTACCTAGGGCAAGTCATCCAGCTCGGGAGACACAACTTTGAGAATGAAGCCGGCAGAAGCATCTGGTTGGGGTGTTGGGAAAAATTCGTGAAGTCTTCTCGTCACCAATCCCGCAATGTTTGAAGACTAAGGTCTTTAACCAGTGCGTGCTGCCCATTATAACATACGGTGTCGAAACGTGGGTACTGACAGTCGGGCTGGTCCACAAATTTAAGGTTGCTCAGAGCGGTATGGAGCGGACTAAGCTCGGGGTTTCTTTGAAGGATAAAATAAGAAACGAAGTTATCGGGAAAAGAACCGGAGTTACCAACATAACCTGCAGAGTACGCATTTTGAAGTGGCAGTGGGCTGGCCATGTTTGTCGGAGGACCGATGGCCAGTGGAGCAGACGAGTCCTGGAGTGGCAGCCGAGTATTGGCAAGCGTAGTGTGGGACTACTTCAGCTAGATGGACCGACGACCTCAAAAAGGTGGCTGAGACAGACTGGATGCAGAAGGCGAAGGACAGGGTGTTATGGCGCAGCATGGGAGAGGCCTATGTCCAGCAGTGGACTGCGATAGGCTGAGTTGATTGATAGAAGCAATCGTCATAAAGATAATAATCAATAATTATAAGTAAAATATTCAACAATTTTAAAAGATTTAACTATTATATTATGACTGAAATATCTTGTCTTACTAACTGTACCAAACGTTGATAAAGTTTAAAGTTCCACACAAAAAGAAACGTGGGACGAGTTGCAGAATGTAAATATTATATTATTTATTTTGGTTTTCTGCAAGTCGTCCTAAATGGGCCGCAGGCATGTAGGACGAGTTGATGAATTACTCATGCTACTACATGATACAATTTGAAGGTCTGACAATGACCAGGTAAGTGCTTATCAGTTTATAGTAACCATATATAATATCAAGAAGGATAAAAATAGGGCACGAATCAGTTGTATTTTGGTATTCTGACGGATGTCGCGTTTCTTCCAAATCTACCCCAGACTGGTCATTCCACTTTTGTCCATACCAGTACGCGGCGGATTTCCTCAAGGCAGCTGCACTCATTTGTGACCAAAGACCCATGATACAGGAACTCGCTGGCTTTCTCATAACTGTCGAGTAGATTTGAGCTCGGAAGAAGATGAACACGGTCTACCGCCAGTACTTTTGTCTAGGCATGGTTTATCTTAAGTCCAAGTAGTAGATTAATAGGTACACGATCAAAATATATGCAACAGCTTTTTTTTATATTTCAGCGTTGGTTCCATCCAAAGTAAAATTTGCTCATACTCATGAGTACTGTGTTCAATAAAAGTTTTTCCAGGTATTTCGTTTACACCTTATACACAAAATCCACCACCATAAGCCGTCACCTCCTTCTATGAAGCAGTAATGCTCGCGAAGGAGGAGGCGGCGCGCGTGAGGGTGCGGCAATCGTTGCGCCCTCACGCCCCTAGTCGCTGCAGGAGGAGACACCCTGGGCGTCGGGAGTCGATAGCCGACGCCCGGCCACCGTAGGCGTGGGCCTGCGGACGGCGAGCAATGGGCAGCTCGCCGTCCGGTAAGGTCCAGGCCCGGGTCGACGGCGCGTTGTGTTCCACGCGCGCCTCAAAGAGATGTCAGCATAATTGACGGGGTCCGATAGGGCCGATGCCTGCCGGGGTCGCGGATTGTTCGAAAGAGTTACCTTGGCCCTGGCGCACAGGCAACTGAAGGAACACGGGTGGGTTTTAGTCAGTAAGAGTCTGACACGCCCTTCCGCTCTGCCCAGAGGGAGAGGTCATTTGATGATTTCCCACCCAAAAACGAAAAAAATAAACCACCACCATGTATTTCAGACACCATGTACGAGTATTTTCCATCATGTAGTAATAAAGTTGGATGTCTGATGATGCCTAGTACAAACAAAAAAAAACATTTAAGTTTTGATGTTGTTTTAATGTTGCCATGCTCCGATAAGTACAAAATGTTTCCATTTACAAACAAAGTCCAACACGTTTCATTCCTATACGTTTCCAACTTCATCTAAGTACCACAGTAAAAATAAAAGCACCATTCATGATCACCAGTGATCGGAGTAGGTAGATTGATTTTTAGTACTTGTATCATAAATGCACACAGAAAGAATAACATGGATAAGCCATTTTTTCGGAAAGTAATTCCGGTATTTCCGGATTTAGTATTTCCGGCGGGCGTACGCATTGTTCTGATAACCGGTTATTGTACCACCCATGATCCTTTGTTCTGATTGGTCGTTGGGTTTAGTCAAATCGTGACAAAAAAAAAAATAGGAAGAATAATAAAGAATAAAATTGCTCATTTTATTACAATTCCTACCTTTTTTTTGAGGATGGCAAATCATCAAATGACTCCTTCCACTCTGGCAGAATACAATTCCTACATAAGTTCCGGTTTTTTTTTAATAATCCACCAATTCCGGAGGAATGTCCATAGTAATATATACGTTTCGGATCAATGACCCCAGTTCAATCTACCTACTCCGATCACTGATGATCACCTATTTCTTGTATTTTGGAAAAAACTAAGCTTTATCAATAACTCGTCTTTTAGATATATTTTTTGTTTCTGCTTGTGATTGTCCTTCTTCAGTAACTACATCTGGCAATTCTTCTTCATCTTGTTTAAGCTAAAACAAACATTTCAGGAATATACAAGATAATTTTTATGTGGTTCTGGAGCCAAAGTGCAATAACCTATGGCAATTGAAGAAACATAGGTATGTAAAGGAATAACACCCATTTTATGATCCCGAAACAAAAAAAAACTTCGGAGTCCACTATCAGGTACCTGACATTATCAGTCACCAAGGTCTCCATGAGCCCTTTCAAATGAGTACAAACACGATGGGTCTACGTAGTGCCGTCAAAGATATCCTTTAACCACCTTCGGAGTCCACCATCAGGTAGGTGACATAATCAGTCACCTAGGTCTCCATCCTCTGTCAAACAAAATTTTAAGATAACTACGATAAAAAAAATAAACACCTAACATAATAAACGCTAAATAATGTTTCAACTAAGAGGGTAGGTATTTACCAATAGTTTTGGCGAGCTCGGCCACGCTTCACTTTACAATTACATTTACTGTAATATTTTATGCTTATTCTATGATGGTTCAAACAGCAAAACGAAATCAAAAACTACTTTATATATATTTACAAATATAATTTCTATTATTATTTTACGAAATATTTATATTTGTACAATTTACAAAATGATTTCATTCATAAATCTTTGAAAACGTGAAGTTTTGGATTTCATTTGCAAAAAAATAACACGCGTACAGTCCACCCGTCGCAAGAGTCATCGAGACACTGAAGAATCGCGTCCCGAGTATGCGGCACAGGCTTTCTCGCAGAATATTGGTAAATTTTCGTGTTTTTATTCATTATTTAGGAACATTAGAGAAATAAGAAAAATAACAATTCAGATTGTTAAGAACATCATTATATATTTTTGGTTACAAAATTCATGCCGAACTATTTAGCCGTTACAGAGAACATTTACAATTTCGGTTGAAAAACAACATCGTTACTACAATTTTTTTCCAAAATTTGGGAAAGCTTATTAAAATTTTAAACAATACAATCTATTTGTGATTAACTTAACTATAACATAATTACTTTTTACATGGTTTTTTTTTTTTTTTTGGTTTTTTATTTTTTGGCTCAAAAGGATTAATCAACAAACTTCCTTAAACATACGGTGTTTTTGGGATTTGAGCGACGTAATCCCCTTAATGAGTAATAGTCTATACACTACACGGTCAGCTGATGCGAACTATAGGCGCCGCCATATTAGCCTCGGCTGCTCTGACGAGCGCCTTTCACTTTATCCCTACTCCACGGCCGACCGTCACGCGACATGCAACACACAGACGAAAAAGTTTGAGACGATGTAATAAAAGTTTAACTTTAAAATCACGCCTAGTTAATTCTCCGAAGGGCAGGCAGAGGTGTACCTATTGTACACCTACATTTCGCCAGTTATGTTTAAGTCCCATGTAAAAAGGGGCGAGCCTATTGCCATCAACAGGGCACACATCCAGACTCCTTGCTGCTACTGAGAAATTTCTGATAGAAAAATCCAATAAAACTTTGCCTGACCTGGGAATCCAACCCAGGACCTCATGCTCAGCAGTGGCGCTTACGGCCAGTTAGACCGACGAGGCAGTAATAGGCTTTTATTTATTTATTTATTTACTAAAATGTCCCTTTTTTCTCTTTATTTGTTTAGGGGTTTTTATCTAAACAGATACGCCAACCCCATCGTGCCTTTTAACGTTATATAACATTAACACATATAAACACCCAACATATTGTATAAAACACTTAGCCACAAAGATGAAAGACTGTTATTAAACAACATAACTTTTTGGCAACTTCTGACGTTGGTTGAGATAAAATTGTTTGAATTAACCCCATGTTAACTTTGTTTAAGTCAAATTCTCTCAAAAATTACTCCCTCTCGCGCCTGTTTCGGACACAATCCATCAGCAAATGTTGCACGTCCTCAATCTGATTACAAACTCTGCAATTCGGCGAATCAGATTTTTTCAAAAGGAATGCAAACTTTGCTAAATGATAATGATAAATGATTTTATTTCTGTAAGTAGGTTTGTACAAACACTTTTACACGTCAATCATATTTTTTTAACTCGATAAGGTCGGCGTTTCCTATCTGACTACTCTGAGAAGAAAGGCCGAAACAAACTCAGAGGTCACAGTCTCTTTTAAAGTCCAGACATAATCTTGGTCAGATCATGTGAAGATGTAGATGTATGTAATCATGTAGATTGGTATCTGAAATGCTCTTTTGACTAAAGAACCACACAGATTGAGTGGACCTGTCCAGTTAGTGCACGCATTTGTCAGTAATCGTGCAGCTCAACTCAGGAAGTCAGGACTTAAGGAGCTCAAAGATTCGACGAACAATACCAAAGAAAGGACATTTGGGTAGGCCGCATAAATTACTCAAACTGCCAGATCATGATTAAATTTAACTGAGAAAAAAGGCAATGACCCACATAGTCCTCATATTCACAATAATTAAAATAACATAATAGTTTACAAGTATGGTGATGGATAATGCCCAGAGCGATGTCTTCGAACTTGGTAGGAATTACGTAAAATTTATATTAAATTTAAAGTAATTCCTACCAAGTTGATCAACATCGAACCAAGGAACACGAGAAGGCTCGCCTTGTTTGGTCCGATACCATATACCTTTTTGATGACTGATATTAACAAAGTGCTGTTTCCAGGAGTTATATCAAATTACTTTAAATTTATACATATATTCCTAATAATCAGGTAAGTAGTCAACTGTTGTACCCTCTACTGATGCTAGTTTGGATAATCGGTCAGCCTCCTCATTACCACGTAGTCTAATGTGAGCTGGAACCCATTGCAACTTAATTTCTATATTATTCTTAAGCAACGTAATAATATTTTCAAGAATGTCATATGCCATTTGATGCCCCTCTGAAACCAGGGGCGCATCGAGCAATATGCTGTAGTGCGCTTTTACTGTCTGAAAGAATAACGACTCTTTTTAAATTCTGATTTCGACTATAAAAGATCGCTTGATAAATTGCAATAACTTCCAGTGTTATTATTGATACATTACAGTCTACTTTAAAACCGAGAGTAGTTCCTAAGCTTTGATCAAATACCCCAGCACCTAGGCCGGGAGCAACCTTTGAATCTCCCTCATAGTTAACAATATCACCGTTCGTATAATATTTCAGCTGGAAAAAATCTTCTACTGAAAATAAACCTCTAAACACGTTTAACGCTAAACGAGTTTAAAACATAATTCTGTTTCTGTCAAATGTTTGAAGATGGCAGAGACAGAATGATATTTAAAACTCCTTTAGCGCTAAACGTGTTTAGTGATTGGCGGTGCACATTGGTCTAAGTCGCTACAATGTGCAAGGAAGTGTTATATTAAGGGTTATTAAGGGTTTATGTTTTAGGTTGTTTTTTTTTTTGTATATTTCCATAACTCATCACCATAGCATGCAACCAAATTTTTGATCTCATCTCTTTCTGAAAGTCAAAGTCAAAATATTTATTTCAAATAGGCACATAAAAGGCAATTGTGAGCGGCAATAGCACGCCTTTAAAAACATAACCCCCTTTGGGAGTCCGTCGCAGTCGAGTAAAAATTACACCCACAATCTTTCTCGTATCCAGTGCGGTAGTGTATTGGGAATTATTTAATTCGTGGTAAAAACAGTAAAATAGGGACACTTAGGTATCTACTTTCAGACAGGCTTCTGGTTATTTTTCAATACTCAATATATTTATTGCTTCCACATGTGAACTTAGGTGGTAAATTACAAAAATATGACCATTGTGGACCCTGTCGGGCACAGCAAAAGTAGGAGAGAGGAAGAGGCCTTTTATTTGACTACTTAGTTGTAACTATAATTATGTTGTGATTATTCTATAAAACATGTAATTTAAAATTTGTATTTCTCTACAACAAATACCTCTATCTTCTTTCACGAAACCCACAGACACAGACGATAGCCTATTTCGCTTTGTTAAATACGGAAATAAGATTAGATACAATCGATAAAGGTTATACAGTCAGGGAAATTAATTGTTTATCAAATTGACACCCTACGTCTATTTGCCATTTTATACAACTGTCGAAGAATGACAGTACGTTGTTACTTGAATATACGGGCAATTTAAGATAGTAGGCAACTTTCTTAACAATCAATTTCCCTGAAATTATACAAAAATATCCGCGCCGTACGATCAATTCAGTGAAAATGATAACGCTAATAAAACCTCTTTTTTTATTTTTTTGGATGGGAAATCATCAAATGACCTCTCCCGCTCTGGGCGGAGCGGAAGGGCGTGTCAGACTCTTACTGACTAAAACCCACCCGTGTTCCTTTAGTTGCCTGTGCGCCAGGGCCACGGTAACTCTTTCGAACAATCCGCGACCCCGGCAGGCATCGGCCCTATCGGACCCCGTCAATTATGCTGACAACTCTTTGAGGCGCGCGTGGAACACAACGCGCCGTCAACCCGGGCCTGGTCCTTACCGGACGGCGAGCTGCCCATTGCTCGCCGTCCGCAGGCCCGCGCCTACGGTGGCCGGGAGTCGGCTATCGACTCCCGACGCCCCGGGTGTCTCCTCCTGCGGCGACTAGGGGCGTGAGGGCGCAATGATTGCCTCTCCCTCACGCGCTCCGCCTCCTCCTTCGCGAGCATTACTGCTTCGCAGAAGGAGGTGACTGCTTCCCATTCTCTCTCGCTCCGTACTATGGCCTGAACCAAGGCCGGACGCGAGAGATCGCCGCCGCCGATCGCCGCCACGAGGACACGGTGGTGCTCCGCCCAAGCCGGGCAGACCTCCACCGTATGCTCCACCGTGTCCTCCGGTCGATCCACACAATGCCAACACCCGGGCGTTTCCTCCCGCCTTATCGGAAACAGGAACCTCCCGAAACAGACACAAATACACAACAGACAGTCCGGTGAGGACCTGCGTCAGGCGGAAGGTGAGGACGCCGTGGCGCCTCTCAAGCCACTCCTCAAAGAGGGGACTTACCGCCGCAATTGTGGCGTGCCCACTAATAAAACCTCTGGAGGTTAAACTTTAGCTTTTTTATATTGGGATTATTGCGTTAATATTTTAATAAGGTTCGGTGCCTACCACCGGAAATAACGGCCTCCATACAACAGCGCCTGCGTGGTAACTGTTGAGCTCCTTAAGTTCTGTGTTGAGCTGCACGATTACTAACAAATGCATGCACTGACTGGACAGGTCCTCTCAATCTGTTTAGTTTTTTTCCTCAAAAGACCATTTCAGACACAAATCTAGGCGTTTTTGCAAGATCTGACCAAGATTATGTCTGGACTTTAAAAGAGACTGTGACCTATGAGTTTGTTTCGGTCTTTCTACTCAGAGTAGTCAGCTAGAAAATGCCAACCTCATCTAGTTTTTAAAATATGATTGACGTTTAAAAGTGTTTGTACAAACCTACTTACAGAAATCAAATAGTTTATCATATTTCAGCATTCTGAAAATGATCGCTGCCAGAGCAGACTGTCCCTAAAAAAGACACTGGGTGGCGACAGTCATAGGATTTCATAAATAATTAATTTGTGAAAATTAACAATATTAACCTATTTAACGAAGCACTATTGTTACTAACAGCAATATACTAACAAAATGTTGGACCTTAGTCTGTGATAAAGTTTTATTTTATTTGATTTATAACTGGTAATTGATCACTGACCGCACGTAGTTATGTTACAATATATACTTATTGTTTAAAGTCGCTTTTGATCCGCACCCTAACTGCGTATCAACCTTTCAATCAAATCCGAAATATTTTGAAGGAAATTGCTAATCCATTCCTTCATAATGCCTGTTCAATTCGTGTGCTCATAAATGTAAATAACGCAATGAATGTTTTCGAATTGTCAAAATAAAAGGCATTCCCATTGTGTGCTACGCAATTACCACGGCGGTTTCTCAAATCGTTTCTTAAATAGGTACACACGACGACATATCAAGCTATACATTTCCAGTTTTTTTTTTTTTTGGTTGGGAAATCATCAAATGACTTCTCCCGCTCTGGACGGAGCGGAAGGGTGTGTCAGACTCTTACTGACTAAAAACCCACCCGTGTTCCTTCAGTTTCCTGTGCGCCAGGGCCACGGTAACTCTTTCAAACCATCCGCGACCCCGGCAGGCATCGGCCCTATTGGAACCTGTGAATTGTGCTGACATCTCTTTGAGGCGCACGTGGAACACAACGCGATGTCGATCTGAGCCTGGTCCTTACCGGACGGCAAGCTGCCCATTGCTCGCCGTCCGCCGCAAGCCCGCGCTTACGGTGGCCGGGAGTCGGCTATCGACTCCCGACGCCCAGGGTGTCTCCTCTTGCGGTGACTAGGGACGTGAGGGCGCAATGATTGCCTCTCCCTCACGCGCTCCGCCTCCTCCTTCGCGAGCATTACTGCTTCGCAGAAGGAGGTGACTGCTTCCCATTCCCTCTCGCTCCGTACCATGGCCTGAACCAGGGCCGGACGCGAGAGTTCGCCGCCGCCAATCGCCGCCACGAGGATACGGCGGTGCTCCGCTCATGCAGGGCAGACCTCCAACGTATGCTCCACCGTGTCCTCAGGTCGATCCACATAATGATAACACCCGGGCGTTTCCTCCCACCTTATCCTAAACAGGAACCTCTCGAAACAGCCATGTCCGGTGAGGACCTGCGTCAGGTGGAAGACGAGGACGCCGTGGCGCTTCTCAAGCCACTCCTCGCCGCCACGAGGATACGGCGGTACTCCGCCCAAGCAGGGCAGACCTCGAACGTATGCACCACCGTGTCCTCAGGTCGATCCACACAATAATAACACCCGGGCGTTTCCTCCCGCCTTATCCTAAACAGGAACCTCTCGAAACAGCCATATCCGGTGAGGACCTGCGTCAGGCGGAAGGTAAGGACGCCGTGGCACCTCTCAAGCCACTCCTCAAAGAGGGGACTTACCGCCGTAATTGTGGCGTGCCCAACACTGAGCAACGACAGCCGCAGTCTCCATGCCGCCATGAGATCCCGCCGGAAATCTGTCCGCAGTGCCGCGATTTTTCACGGCAGCGGAGTTACGCCCCGACGTTTCGCCTCCTCGCGCCACTCCTAAATGTGCGCGAGGACTTTTGCCTCCAGATCCCATGGTGGCAATCCGGCAAGCAGGCTCGCCGCCTCGGAGGAGACCATGCGGTATCATTCCAGTTTTACCTGACCTCGCATTGTATATACGATTTTCATACAATGAGAAGTCAGCTTATACTGGAAATTTATAGCTTGATATTTTGTTGTGCGTACTAGGTGTATTTCAATATTTAACTTAAGCTTTGTTATCAACACAAGATGCAAACAACAACAGCATGGTTGATTGTGTTTACGTATAACAAAATTTACGAGATTGTTTGTTTTTTTACCAGTTACTATGTGTCTGAAAAATAAATGTTTGACATTGACTAAGACTTTACAAAATGTCATGAACAGGATTAGGTAGACCGAAAATGTTCTATGAGAGATACATGTGAGATCTATGAGAGAGGCCGAGAATCAGGTTCATAGGCATAGCGACATGTCTGACCTATAGAAGAAGATAATTATGGTCTATTCCAAAAGTATGTGATATGGAAACTGTATTTAGAAGGTTTTAACTTTATTGGCCAGTTTTTCGAACTAAAATCGTTGTCGATTCGTTCGTTTTTGTATGTGTGTGTTTTTTTCTGTGTCATGTTTACCGCAAATAAACGTATTTAGACAAATTATTAAGCGCGTTTACTTGTGGAATGATTTATCGTCGTATGAGTTTACGCGTGATTGGTGGAATGATTTAACAACAGCCAATAGAATTTTGCGATAATTTTCGTTCGAGAAGTTTTCCCTATATCTAACCACATTTTCCAACAATTATTGTTCAAATAATATGATTAAATTGAAATTGAAAAAACATCGACGAAAATTGAGGTTATGAGTTAGTAGTTAGTTACTAAAGTCGTAAAACTAGGAGTTCTACTGTAGTTCCCGTAGTTTTACCTCAATTGTGAAATAAAAACATATTAAGTATAAAAAAAATAAAAAAGCTGGAGTTTCATAGACGACTCCGCCTTGGAGTGCAAATATGGTGCTGTTCCACAAACGATGAGACACTTAATAATTATCATGTCCTGCGTGTCCTGTCAGCTGCACGTTACAGGATTTAAGAGGCTTACAAGAGCTAAAGCGCGGTCACTGTCGGATTGCATAGAATAGAAAGAGACGCGCGATGACACAACGCTGGTAATTTATTGCAAAATATGAAGCAATTATGGATTTACAAAAAATCTATTCATTGGACTAATAAAGTAAAACACTATTACGTTAGTATGTTATTTGTAGAATAATCTGACAAAAAATCTGAATGTTTGCATGTATATTAGTATGGTTTTTAATCGTTAAAATATTTTTTTTGAAGTATCTTCGTGTTTTTTTCTATCATATCAAGTTAATTGTATTATATTTTCAACACACTATCTAACTAGCTTATATCCAGAAGAATATCATATATTTTTCTGATTTTAGTTACTGCAGTGGATCATATATTTTTAGGCATTATATAATTGCGTTTAGGTCATGTAGTCCCCTTAATGGACGCTAGTGATGGCGCCAAACACGTAGCCAAATTCTGGGCCGAGTGCATTTAGATTGCCATCAACACGCTAAGAAGAATATTAAGGTTGATTTAAAATTAGAATTTCGAGTTTGAGCATTCAAATAATGACATCAAAGCACTCAACTTGTAAATGACACTACAAAATGACAACCACAGATACGTTTCCCGATCTGTTTGTTTACATTTTCGTCATATTACTTTTGGATCCGACTATAGAATGCAAATTCTCTATGGTCAGCTTTTATAACCGATTATGCAAATATAATACATTCCAAAGTCTACCGTCTTTGGTCATAGTAAAACTAAAGCGTTCGATATGTTAATTAAATCAAGAAACTTCTGAAATCTAGGTAGCACCTTAGGCGTACCTAAGTCAGTCTCAAGTTTAGAACTTTGGTCTCTAAGTTTAGCGAAAGATAAACTTCCTAACTTAGCTTAGTTAAGTTACTGTAGGCTTTTGGTACTACGGATTCATTGCCTGGTTGTGGTATTTCAAGGGACTTTAGTCTCTCTTGTTTCTGCGCCTTAGGGTACAGCTGCTGGTGTAAATAGAAGCACGTGAGTAATCGCAGGCTTGTCTCTCTGAGATAACTCTAGTATTGCAGATGACTATTGTCGGAGGCCCTTCAGAAGCCACCTGCTTTCGAGCCATCCAAAAACATGAAAATATTTAGTTAACTAGCTATCGAAGTGCAGTACTTTAGTTAAAAAACATTAAAGTTACTTTAAACTAAGACCCAACTACGACAAAAACAATAACTAAAAAATCTTTTTTACAAAACAACAACCGACTTCCAAAAAAAACACTAGAAGACGTGAAACATAACTTTAATTTCGGAAGTCGGTGTCTTTGGTTTTGTATTTTCGTTTTTGGCCACCGACTTCCGAAATTAAAGTTATTTTTCACGTCTTTTAGTGTTTTTTTTGGAAGTCGGTTGTTTTTTTGTAAACAAGTTTTTATTTTTCACTTTTTAGTTGCGGTACCTACCCCACACAAATTCGTATACCAATACTTGGTGTGTGAATAACAGTGACAGGAAATTATTAACACATCATCCTTATGTGGAATCCATCTAGTGGAAAAAATATGCAGTATTAAGGATAACTCAAAAACTACTGTTCAGACCTTGATCAAATTTAAATGGGACCACATGTGATGCACCAGCTATCAAATAAAAAAGTATCATCCAAATCGGCTCACCCAGAAAAAGTTCAGAGCTAACACACACAAAAAAAAAAACATACAGACGAATTGAGAACCTCTTCCTTTTTGTGAAGTCGGTTAAAAAGGTATTAAACAATACATCACAACTAAGGAATAAATCGATCAGTTTACGTGTGACTCCGCATTTTTAATTTGTCTGTCTGTGATGTCTTGTTTATATCTTTTTAGTTTTTGTTTTTATCGTAGTTGGGTTTAGTTTTTATTTACTTTTATTTCATTTATTTTGGGGTTTGGGATCATTGAGGGTAGGCACCCACCCCCTTTCTTTTGTTTGCGAGAATTCAACAGTAATATTCGGGAAAAAATGAATTCTCGCAAATATATTGTTACCTATAATTATATATTACTTGTATAAATAGCTCATGATTGGACTAATTTGATAGTGAATGTCTGTATACGCTCACGAAGTCGGCACGCGATTGGTCTTGCCGACGTATGATCAGCGACCTGCTGCATCATGACGACAAAGCGACGAGGGCGCCATGTTGTATTGGTGTACGCGCGGAGCCGGCCGGTAATGTCGTCGTCATTCACCCGTTGAACTATCTAATTTTTGACCCCGTGAGTGAAAATTGATAAAACAAGGACAAATTGTATCATTACCGTGTCGTGTTACACGTGCCAGTCTTCACCGTCAACGGTCCACTCAAAAGACCGTTTTAAGCAGTGCCGCAGCAAGAGAAAGGTGAGTCGTACTCAGGCTTTTCTTTGTTGAATTTGTACCAAGATTGGGCGAACGGCGAACTCCGTTCGTACAGAACTACCTATTTTGAAATCTACAACCAGCGTATTATTACAGTCCACTACTCTATTCCACATTATATATTATATAATTATAGGTAACCAATATATTTTTAGAAAGTGCTCCTTAAGAGTTTTCAATAGATACCAAACACGATAATTATAAAGCTTTTTTTTTCGAATTCACTTTTCATCCGCTATAAACGATAACGATAAACGATAGACGATTTTATTTCTGTAAGTAGGTTTATACAAACACTTTTACACGTCAATCATATTTTTAAAACTAGATGAGGTCGGCGTTTCCTATCTGACTACTCTGAGAAGAAAGGCCGAAACAAACTCAGAGGTCACAGTCTCTTTTAAAGTCCAGACATAATCTTGGTCAGATCATCTGAAGACCATGTAGATTTATGTCTGAAATGGTCTTTTGGGGAAAAACTACACAGAATGAGTGGACCTGTCCAATCAGTGCACGCATTTGTCACTTATCGTGGAGCTCAATTCAGAACTTAAGGAGCTCAACCACTCGACGAACAATACCAAAGAAAGGACATTTGGGTAGGCCGCATAAAGCACTCAAACTGCCAGATTATCATTGAAACTACCTAAGAAAGTGAAAAAATAAAAAAATAAAAAAAGTTACCTACATAGTCCTCACATTCACAATAAATAAATAATAGTACTATACTTCACAAAGTAAATTGTCATGAAATTGTGTATATAATAATTATAAAAATGTCAAAAATTTATGTAAAATAAAAAACTAAAAAATATAACAAAAATAAAAAACAATAAAAAAAAATCAACATTCAGTATGCAAAAATTGGAGCAACTCAATCCCAAGCCTTTTTGTCCTCAATATAATCCTTAACTGTATAAAAAGCTTTCTGGCACAACTTACGTTTAATTAATGATTTGAATTTATTAAGGCTTAGATCTTGAACGTGGCTTGGAAGTTTATTATAAAAGCGTATACATTGGCACCTGAACGAGCCGCCTATTTTTTTGAGCCTTGTTGTAGGTACAACAAATTTGTGTTTATTCCTAGTATTTATATTATGGATATCACTGTATTTTTTAAACAAATTTATATTTTTATGTGCATATAAAAGATTTTCATAAATATATTGAGAAGGCACAGTCATTACATTAATCTCCTTAAATTTCTCTCTGAGAGAATGTCTCGGACTTAATTTATAAATTGACCGAACAGCTCTTTTCTGCAAAATAAAAATAGTCTGAATGTCGGCGGCATTTCCCCATAACAGAATACCGTACGACATAACACTATGAAAATAGCTAAAGTACACTAAACGGGCTGTCTCTGTGTCGGTTAAATTACGAATTTTTCTAACAGCGTATGCTGCGGAGCTTAGCTTTTTTGACAATTTATCTATATGTGGGCCCCACTGGAGCTTAGCATCCAAAGTTAAGCCCAAGAATACTGTGCTATCTTCAGGATTCAATTCTTCGCCCTTCATTAATACATTCGTTTTCACCTGTCTAACGTGAGGTAGCGTAAACTTAATGCATTTGGTTTTTTTTTCGTTAAGGAGTAAATTATTGACATTCAACCAGTAAACTACTTTTGAAATCGCGCTATTTACATCGTCAGTAACCAGCTGCTGACGTTTAAGTTTAAACAAAAGTGAAGTATCATCCGCAAACAACACTATATCATGATTATCCTTTATGAGGTACGGCAAGTCATTAATATTAATAAGAAACAAGAATGGACCAAGAATTGAGCCCTGCGGGACTCCCATTGTCACTATAGATCTGGGAAATCTTTTTCCATTAACGTCAATGCTCTGAATCCTATTACTCAAGTATGAAGTAAGAAGATCCAGAGCGGTGTTCCGGATCCCGTAGTGGCGGAGTTTCCTGATTAACGTTTCATGAAAAACGCAATCGAATGCCTTGGACAAGTCACAAAAGATGCCCAAGACATCGCATTTATCTTCCCATGCATTATAAATATGTGCTAAAAGTTCAACACCAGCATCAGTAGTTGAACGACTCCTAGTAAAACCAAACTGTTTGCTATGTAATAATTTATGTTTATTAAAAAATCTTTGCAATTGGTCCAAAATATTTTTTTCAAAAATTTTACTAAATGTAGCTAGTACTGAAATAGGTCTATAATTTGTGGGGTCTGAAGTACTACCTGATTTAAACAAAAGTATATAGGCCGCCATTAACGATCTTTTTGTAACGTCACATAACATATAACCAGCGGACGATAAAGATGCTTCCAACGATACCTCATTTGTTAAATGAAGATGAGAAATTTAGAGGTTGTGAGGGAACAGATAAACATACATAAATACCGGTCAAAATCATAACCCTCCTTGTTGCTTCGCCGTAGCCGGGTAAAAAGACGATTATACCTAGTGTATGAAATCAGATAATATTGTTGACTTTTAATATTAAAATTATTGTGCCCTGTTCCTACTCATCGCTATAATCATCAACTAAGTTGCGGTCAGCCTCCAGTCTTACTGGATGCAGCTGAGTACCAATATTTTACATGGATAGACTGCCTATCTGACCTCGAATCTGTTCCTACACACCAACAAAAATATAACTAATCAATTTTAGTTTTTAACTTACAGGCAAAGTAAGAAATACGTTAACAATTAAAAGCTGTGAACTAGTACACATGTGAAACTAGCGAGCAGCTGAGGTTTCAACTAAACTCGTGTAAAAGTTTCAGAAGAACCTAGTTTCACGTCTATTATTTTCCACTGCTGGCATCTTATTTTTTACTTGTTTCGTGTGTTAGAATGAGCAATTTTGCTAAAGTCCTGTATGTATGGTGCAACTTACTGAGGAAGCTTAACATATTCGTAAAAATAGAGGATAAGTTATCCCGTGTGCCCAATAAGCTGTGGGCCAAAATAAGCACAACGCGGAGCTCTAACACAACCAGAAGACGTCTTCACAGCAGACCCCGCAGAAGACCGCGGGACGAGTTAGAGAAATCTATCGACCAGTGGTCCACTTTAGCCCTGGATCCAAAGAGCTGGAAGTCATGGGGAGAGGCCTTTGTCCAAAATTTGGATGATGCAGGCTAATAGTAGTAGTAGTAGATGTTAAGGGGAAAATAACCCAATAAACAAAAGTACTAAAACACCGCCATTATATAACATCCACAGCGATAAATAAAGCATACCAAATAACGTTCGTGGATTTCTTTCATCTAATTTTAGTTAAAATTGCTTAGACCCAACTCGTTTATTGCTAAACTTTTTTAGTGATTGGCGATGCAAATGGGTCTTAAGTTACTAAACTGACTTTTGTTTGTTGGTCTTTTAATTTTTTTTTTAAAGTTGTAGATAGTGTCCTAATTATCCTATAGCATAAATTCCGCTTTATGCTATTTATTTAATTCACCTTTTGTCATCACTCATCAGTGCCCAGGGCTGGCAGTCTCGACTAGATAGCGACGCTGTCGCAAACTACCGATCGCTAAATATTATGGTGAATGCTCTGTTGTAGCCCGCAAAATTCAAATCTTCTTTAGTTTTTTGAAAATTGCAGCTCTGTTTTACGTCGTATGTTGATCAAAATGGGATTCTCATTTGTGGGAATTATATATTTATCGAATAATAATCATCAATTTCATATCAATCGCCAAATTCAAAGAAAATTTGAATTTAGCGGGCTACTACTGAGGATTCACCTTAATATTTAGCGATCGATAGTTTGCGACAGCGTCGCTATCTATGTCGAGACTGCCGGCCCAGATGCTTAAAAATACATCAATCATAATAATAAGTCAAAGATATATTTTTATTTGTTCGTTGTTAAGTGTAAAAACGCCACATAAAAAAAGCCAGTAAAATTATAATAAAAGCATTCAGTTTCATCCACGCTGCGCACCCCTCGATAACTGTTCACTGCAACTGGTGTCGTGGCTCGTGGCTAAGCATTGGAACTTTATAATTACGTTTTCGCTTGTCGCTATAATAATTAACGACTCCAGTCTATAGGTACTAAAGTTTCATTAACATTGTTGAGTGAGTTACCAAGTGAGAAGCGACAAGCGATAAAAATATAAGCTTTTTTTTTTACAATCTGAATGCTGTCCATTGATTTTTGCAAAGTTTCGTGTCGTATATAGTTATAGTGTTTATCATCTCCATCGACGTGAAAAAGGAGGAGGTTCTCAAGTCGGTCAAACTAAATTAGCTAGCGAAACTCCGCAGACGTAATGTACTCATTACGTTACGTTATCGAAACATGTAGGTACAAACAAAAAATAAATTAATTTTGATGTTTTTTTCTTATGGGGTCGTCTGCCATATTTAGTGTATTCGCTTGAAATATCAGTTTCAAAAATAGCTTCTTTTATGTAAACTTCACAGACGTGATTATTACCAATATACTACCAGCGGTCATTGACCCCTAAAAGAAAACATTTTTTTTTTCTGTATTCGTATTTAGTTATCGATACTCATCACGTCTGCAAAGTTTCGCTAGCTAATTTAATTTGACCCTGTATATATTTTTTTCTTTATTAGTTTATTAAATACCTAACAAAAGAAGATCTGCATATTAAAAGCTACACCAGATTTACAACTACTAGGGGGTATGCCTAATTCTGGTAAAAATCTACCAAAAAGTATTGGAGAAAACAGCAAATGGTTAAAACTCTTCATTTTTGACTGGAAGAAAATTCGAGTCCTCAACGCCATGGATTGACTAACAGATTTTTTTAATATTTAATTATTTTGCTCACATTAAGGCATTAAAGTCATCTTATTTCTCTTAAAATGTTATTGCATGCCTAAATGACCAAACTTAGGCCTAGTCTAGCAGAAGATTAAGAATAGGCTTTATTAATTAATTCACTGATGTAAGGTACATTAAATAATCAATCTAGTCAGGCTCGAGATGGCCCACTTGAGGGCCATAACAATAGATAATCAATTGTATCTCATTAGCGTTACTTGATGAGTTGATTTAGCCTATCATCTCCAATAAATCCCACAAATCATCACATTATAACACAATAACCTCGTAAAAAAAACACTACCTCACAACAATGTTTTGCACGCACAAGCTCTATTAATCAGTGCCTCCTATAATTAGTACAAATCACTCTCTATACGAAAGTGCCCACTTTCTTCTATGTCTTGGGCGTTGTCACTCGATACGAGGTATCAATTGTCTGGAAAGTAGGCCAGTGGTACACGAGGCGTGTGAATACTATCGTCAGTGTTAAAGAATAGGCGTGGATTACTTTTAACATTACTGAACGAATAAAATAAAAAAAGTAGTTCTCTTAGTTTATATAATCATAGTCTGATCAGCGGGGTAATTGCGTAACACACTAACAGTAGGAATGGCTTTAATTTTGACAGTTCAACAACATTCATTGCGTTATTTACGTTGTTGAGCAGATCATTTATGATAAATGATTTTATTTCTGTAAGTAGGTTTGTACAAACACTTTTACACGTCAATCATACTTTTTAAACTAGTTGAGGTCTGCGTTTTATAAGTGACTACTCTGAGAGGAACGGCCAAAACAAACTCAGAGGTCACAGTCTCTTTTAAAGTCCAGACATAATCTTGGTCAGATTATGTGAAGACCGTGTAGATTAGTGTCTGAAATGATCTTTTGAGGAAAGAACCACACAGATTGAGTGGACTTGTCCAATCAGTGCACGCATTTGTCAGTAATCGTACAGTTCAACTAGTAATAAATTATAATAAGGTTACCGTTGTTAATACATAATTCAACGATTGAAGCAATGGATTAGCAATATCCTTTATAATGATTCAGATTGTGATTAGGATGCAGGATCAATTTCTTACGATACTACAATGGCTTTCATTCCCAGTATCTAATAACGCCAAAAAAATACACAGTTACGTGAGCGAACCTGCAAGCACAGCTAGTTTAATAAAAAATAAATTTGACTGGCAGTTGGTATTTGTTTCAAACAATTACAATAGCTTACAATAATTATTTAACTTTAATTTGGGACTTAAATTGTACATTCAGTGTCAAAGTCATTGGTAATTTTGGAATTTCGATTACTTATTTTAAAAACTAGTTGTTATTGTTTGAAATACTTACAGATCAAGTAGTGATATTTTCAAAAAAAAAAAAAAAAACAACGTCACAATATTTTATTTTATATAAAGCTACATGGGCACTTATGAAACGTCAGAAGCTAGGTGCACGGTTTGAATTGGTCGTCTCCAATGGAGAAGAGCCGGCAAGAAACTTCACGGTTAGACTTATAAAAATAATGAACTTTTACAGTGTTTTCAAATTACAATGTTAATAGGTGAGGGAGGAAAGTGTAGGCCTGTAAACAAATACCAGCTACTTAACAAAATAGAAAATGGTTTACAAATCTACAGTCCTCAAGTTAGGCCTTACAACGTTCTCACATACACAAAATATAAATGAATCTGTAAGGTTAAATAAAATAATAAAAATAAAAGCCCATTTAAACCAAATGACATGATTGCAATTACAACTGTAACAAATCTGAATTAATATGCTGTCTACAAAAGCCATAAGCAAAGAGTTTAAATTAGAATTGTAGGTATATAATGTCAAATAATGAGAATAATAGGTCAAAGAAGTTAGTAAAAATATTTAAAAAAAATGAACATCGTAATTTGGGAGCAGTTGATAGACATTTACATTGTGATTTCGTTTATGAGGTACCAGAGAAGCCACATGTGCAGAAGGAATTATTGCCAAACTTCTTTTAATATGGTTTTGTGTTATGGATTCGTTTGATGTGGGTTTGAACTTTCCATCGCTAAGCCTGTAACTGACTTTGGCAACTTGTTATTAAAGCGGTTACTGTTTATAAGAAGACTTGCTTGTTTTAGTTAATTTAAATTTGGGTATCACAATTTCATTTTTGCTACGTATATATATACCTATATATATATTTACTTCTATTATTACTCTTTAATGATTATGTTTACATACAACTAATAATTAGCAATTTTTCATCCATTAATCACCTCTAACACTTTGAATAGTGTTAACCGACTTTTTAAAGTAATCAAATGAAATTATGCCGTAGATACTTGCAACCTGAACACTCTGAAATTTGTGAAAGAGAAATTATGCGTTGCGCTCCTAGCATTTAATTTGTTATACTTGAATTACAAGGGAACCATAAAAAACAGACAAAGGATATAATTTTGGACTTCTGACCGTAATTTTCTTTGTATAATGAAGCATTGGGCTAAAGACACGCCTATTTTGCGTTACTGTAGAATTTTAGGATTGGATGGTTGCAATTTAAGTCTTTGTTCGAAGACATCCTTATCTAATTATTAATAACTAGCTGCACCCCATGGTTTCACCCACATAAGTCATGCTCCCGTGGGAATATCGGGATAAAAAGTATTCAATGTCCTAGTCTACTTCATGGTTTACCCAACTGGAAAATTTCATCTAAATCCGTTCAGCCCTTTTAGCATAAAAGCCTAACAAACAAACATGCAAACACAAAATATCAAACCTTTTCTCTCGATAATATTAGTTTAGAAAAATAATTATGCTGTTTGTTGGTAAGCCCTTCACTTGAGAGCGGCTGAGCGATTTGGATATTTTTCTTTTGAAATGTTTGTAATAGTAAACTAGGTTTTATGAAATAAAAGAATTGTAAAACTTGCTCAGAAAATTGGAAAATTCGGGAAGAACTGAAACTGCTTTTTTCTATAGGTTTTGGATAGGGCAGCGTCAGATGGGTCAGCTAGATTTTAATAAAAGTCTGCATAAATTATTAAATAACCTTAGAATAAATCCTCCTTATCGAAACGTTCTAAAAGCAAATGGTTCTAATAGCAGAATTACCTAGGTATAATCAAAACGAAACTTTATCAAAATGTCCTACGAGCAGTTTGTCCTATTAGCGGAATGTCCTATTTGTAAAGTACAGTTATACTGAAAAATCACTTCACAGTGTGGCATATATTTGAAAGGTACTATTGAAATGAAAAGTAAAGAAGAACAAAGCATCGAGCACTTTATAAAGAATATCTTGGCTATCAATTTTATTGCATTTCAATTTCAATAGTTTCTAAATGAGCCTCTGTAGTTTATCTATTTAATAGATAATTATGTAAACACAGCAGTGGTGGCCCAGTGGAATCGGCCCCGACTTACAAGATGTAGGACGTGGGTTCGAAACCAGGCAGGCGCTTTACTTTGTGTAAATAATTTCATCGCCACTGCTCTCAAAACGGTGAAGGAAAACATCGTGAGGAAACCGTCATGTCCTAGAACAAAAAATTCGAAGACATGTGACATCCACCAATCTGCACTGGGCCCGTGTGGTGGATTACAGCCCATTCCCTCTCAAAGAGAGGAGGCCTGAGTCCCAGCAGTGGGAACATTATAGGCTGATTATGATGTAAACACTGTGTCATTCACACAAGAGGATTCGCTGCTGTCACTAATGTCATCTGTCAGTCACGAGGAATGGCGGGAAATAGACAAAGTGAAAAGAGGGTTTGAACGATAGAGCCTGGTGTGGTAGCTGTGTGTGGTAGTGAGCCAGTGAAGTGATATAATTCAACTTAAATACGGAATCAACAGGATTCTACAGCCTCTAAAAGATTTTGTGCAGATATTCATGTACGCTTTTTTAATAACGCGGTATAACATCACGCCTGTCATCCCCGAAGGCTAAAGTGTACCTATAATTGTTTTTTTTTAAATAAATCATTACTCAAAGTTCGGCGCGTTAATTATGCTAGGGCACCGTGATCAAATGGGTAAGGTTAGGTTAAAACTGTGTCAAACTACACCCAAGTTGGTCGCAATTAATTGATTATTTAGTATATTAAGACAACAAAATGGAAATTATAGTATTTAATCATTGATTAAAATGTACTTGTGTTAAACAACAAATAGTACAGTGACATATTTATATTTATTAATATTGATAACAATCAAATGAAATCAACAATGATTATCACTAAACGACCCTAGAAACATTTTTAGTTAACTAGCAACAGTTAAGAAGCGACATCTAGTGAAAAATTGCAAAACGTTTAGTTCCTATTGATCCCGTTTCATCATGGCAACCATGACAGCTGTGTATTGCGCATACGTCAAGCTTGTAAAGCGATAGCGAGTATTATACTCGTAATTGTGTACCTATGATCAGAATGTAGAAAAAATCAAAAAGTCCTAAATTATTTACATGTGATGGGAATGGATAATAATTTGTGGAAGCGGATTAGATCAAGACAAAATTAAAAGAAAAAAAAAAACAAATATAAAAACGTACCACCACCACCACGTAACGTGCCACCTGAGGGACCACCGTCAGGACCGAAGTTCCTTAAGTTTTTTCTGCAAGTCGAAGTTTTTTTTTTTTGCAGCCACCCTTTTGGATTTTCTTTTTGACCTAACTATCAGCTACAATACCCTCGAAAACCATGATGACGACGCACGTAAAAAAAAAATTAAAGAAAAATCGCAGCTGCCATCTTGGATTTTCATTTTGACCTCACTATCGGCTTCAGCACCCTTGAAAGCCACTAAAACGTCACCTACGACGAAAACTTTAAAACTTTCGCACCCTCCTTTTTTGATTTTCATTTTTATCTCTCTATCGGCTACAGAATCCTCAAAACCTTTACACCCATGATGAAAAATTTGAAAATTTTTGCAGACGCAATCTTGGATTTTCATTTTGACTACATACACTATTGGCTTCAGCACCCTCAAAACCAATGAAAACTATCTCTCTGTCTCTCTCTCACTTTCTATTATATATAATAAAAAATCTTTTCCGTTACGTGACGATTTCTAAAATTTTTCGACAAATTTAATCCTACCGCAAGCTGCGTTATAGAACTTCGTTCCAACAAAAGACTGTGAATGATTTTATTATTGAATGGTTATTGTTATTATTACCATGGAAACTATAGACGTATAAAAGGTCATACAGCTAGAAAGGGGGTGAATGAATAATGAGGTGACAGCTGAGAGAGATGAATAGTAGTAGACCCCAAATAAACAGGGATGACGGTAGGATGACGTTAAGTGTGACACAAAAGCTTGTTTATTTTTTGTGTACTGGAGTTAACAAATAAAAAGCTATAATCTGTTCTGAATATTAAGCCGAATTTACATTATGAAACTGGGCACATGGGTAGACCATGACCTGGTTATTATTTATTATTTTTATTTGAGAAGGCTTTACTCTAGACTCTAGTCTAGGTCAGAGATGACAGAGACAAAGTTGACGATGGAGTGAGCTTACTAAGAAGAAGCCTGTTCACTCTCACTTTGAAGAGATTTGGGTTGTATGCGGTCGGAAAAGACAAAGACAAACAGATTAAGATTAAGACAAAGGAGACTTTTTATCCCGATATTCCCACGGGATCGAGACTTATGCAGATGAAACCACAGGGCGCAGCTAGATTTTAATAAAATTATAAAAAAAAAAATACTATGTGGTACTCGTACTGTTTTGCCCCAAACGCACTAGAAAGAGACAAAGACAAAATAAGCTAAAAACATGGCGCATTAAAAACATGAGCCGTGGTGGCCCGGTGGTATCGGCCGCGACTTACGAGTTGTATGTCGTGGGTTCAAACCCAGGCAGGCGCTTTACTTTGTGTAAATAATTTCATCACCACTGCTCTCAAAACGGTGAAGGAAAACATCGTGAGGAAACCGGCATGTCCTAGAACCGAAAATTCGAAGACATGTGACATCTACCAACCCGCACTGGGCCCGCGTGGTAGATTACAGCCCACTCCCTCTCGAAGAGAGGAGGCCTGTGTCCTAGCAGTGGGAACATTATAGGCTGATTATGTTTATGTGTATTTAAAACATAACTTTGATTCATTGACGCTTGAATGCATGCACCTTTGCTAGAATACAATGTTCGCCTATCTTGATATACGACTAGTTGTTGCCCGCAACTTCATCCGCGATCCAGGAAGAATAGTAGCCTACGCACTTCTCCAAGTCATGGTCTATCCATGTGCCGAATTTCATCCGAATCCATTTAGCAGTTTTAACGTGAAAGCGTAACAAACAAAAATAGAAAAAATAAAATATTTTCTCTTTCTAAAATACTAGCTTCTGCCCGCGGTTTCGCCCGCATGGATGTCGGAAATTATCCCACGGGAACGTGCTACTGGGACAATAAGTAGCCTATGTCCTTCTATAGGATGCCATCTATCTCCTTGCCAAGTTTTATCGAAATCCGTTCAGTAGTTTACGCGTGAAAAGGCAACATACAGACAGAGTTACTTTCCAATTTATAATATTAAATATGGATTATAAAGAGAAAATATTTTAGTATTTGTATGTTTGAACAAGTGTTTACTTATAGTCTAAAATAATAAGTTTATACTATAATGAAACACTTGTTTAAATAGGAACCATCAATTCATCATAAAAACATTTTTCTTATTTATTTTCGTGGAGTGTGCATCAACGTTATTGAATGTTTGTTGGGAAACCACTCAGAATGGCCTGTTGCAGCGGACAAACGCATGCGTAAATTTGAAACATCTAAGAAACTAAACTGCCTTGTCCCGGTTTTACACCATACCCGGTTTTGGACAAATCTGCCCTACTAATTTGCCTTGCATCGGAATAATGGCGGTCTTCTAGTTGATTTAAACTGACAACATTTTCAGGTTTTGGATTTGTTGATAGCCCTTAGAGGACTCTTTTTAACCGAAGAAAAAAATAGAGGAGGTTCGCAAGTCGACGCGTATTTATTTTACTTCTTATATCAATAAGTGATGTTAGATTCGGCACGGAAGTGTATCGAACGCTTGTCAATAGCTACGCTAGTGGGATTAAACAAAAAGATATTCTATTAGCGATAACGATGATGTAAACGTCAATAATGTATGGAACTGACATAAGCTAACGAAACGCTTAAGTCAATCCTGTTGAAAGTCATTGTAGAAATACGAAACGCTTTGAAAGCGATTACCACTTGTCTAAGACCGCTGGAAGACCCTACCATATCTATCATCTCTCCTACTTTTAACCGACTTCACAAAAAGGAGGAGGTTCTCAATTCGTCTGTGTTTTTTTTTTATGTGTGTTGGCTCAGAACTTTTTTCTGGGTGAACCAATTTTGGTGGTTCTTTTTTTATTTGATAGGTGGTGCTTCACAAGTGATCCCATTTAAATTTGATCAAGGTCTGACCAGTAGTTTTTGAGTTATCCCTAATATTGCATATTTTTTCCACTTTGTTTATATTGATGATGTGTTAATAATTTCCTGTCACTGTTATTTACACACCAAGTAGTATTATACGAATTTTTGTGGGGTAGGTACCGCGACTAAAAAGTGAAAAATAAAAACTTTTTTACAAAAAAACAACCGACTTCCAAAAAAAACACTAAAAGACGTGAAAAATAACTTTAATTTCAGAAGTCGGTGGCCAAAAACAAAAATACAAAACTAAAGACACCGACTTCCGAAATTAAAGTTATTTTTCACGTCTTTTAGTGTTTTTTTTGGAAGTCGGTTGTTTTTTTGTAAAAAAGTTTTTTTCTGAGCCCTAAAGGGTCCACAATGGTCATATTTTTGTAACCTACCACCTAACTTCAAATGTGGAAGCAATAAATATATTTTGTATTGAGTATATTTAGACAGGCACTCTGTAAAATCAGCACCATAATTGCATAACACTCTATCAATCACAATCAAACAAATCATTTTGAAGGATATTACAAATTCATTGCTTCAAATGTTCGAAAAAAAATTGTCTACTTAACAACATTAATTACGCAATGAATATTGTTGAACTGTTAAAATGAAAGCCATTACTACTGTTAGTTTATTACGCAAGTACCCCGCAGATCCAACACTCTGACTACGGCCATTATTTCAGAATATTGAAAATGCATAACATGTAAAAAGTACCAAGTTAATTATTATTTTCATTGATATTGGAAAGCAACCCAAATGGAGGAGAAATATAGGTTGTTATTGAATTTTCTAAACTAATTATAACTTTATTATTAACCTATAGCAAACTGCGCTTTATAAACTTTGTCTCTGATCGCAGCGGTTCCCTTTACTACCCTCTAAATACGTTAAATCCTTTAAAGGTTAAATCTGGATTACCGTTTAGTTGTCTATCCGTTGTGAGTACTTCGTCCTTTGTAATCTACTTTAGTGTTTGGATCCGAAACTTAAAGCTAACAATTTTGACCAGTTAATGGTTTAACTACTAACAGGAATAATACTCCACTGTAATACAGTATCAACTAGTACGGGCGGTATTGTGGATCATACTGGCGGCCCTGTAAATTGTAATATCAATTGTGCACAAATAAATAAATAAATAAAAAATTTACAAAAAAAAACAACCGTCTTTTTTCGGAAGTCGGTTTCTTTGGATCTGTATTTTAGTATTTTGCCACCGACTTCCAATTATTTTTTGTAAAAAAGTTTTTTAATTTTCACTTTTTAGTGGGTCAGTTATTAATTTATCTAAGTCACAATAGCCTAATTTCAACTACTCATCACCTTTTACAAAATATTGGTTTTCCCAATGCAGGGACGTTAATTGTAAGAGAGTTCTCCTGGTAAAAACGATAAGACCTGGAGCTGATGGTGAAGCCACCATTAGTTCCATTTCACCAAATGTATTGTGATGAGCTTAACTTGCTTAGCAACCATATTAAAGTAATCGAATTGAAACCACAATGAATAGTTCCAGTGGCCAACTCTGGTCTTCATCATCAGTTCCACTTCACCAAATGGTGCTTTCCGAGAGCAAAGGCTAACTCGTGCATCTGCTCTTACATACTCTTACTTTGGTATAACATATACCCAAATCGCTATAGGTTAGCTATAAAATTCGCGGATTTCCCTCGTTTTCCATGAGATCCCCTCATCAGATTATGACTTGGTGACAATGGGACCACCTCGATAGCATACCCTTTCAAAGAAAAAAATAATTTTCAAAATCGGTTCACAATTGACGGAGAAATCGGTGAACATACTTAAAAAAAACACATACAGCCGAACATATAACCTCCTCCTTTTTGGAAGTCAGTTAATAAACTAGTGGCTTTGTAAGCTGTACACCTCGCGAGTCTGTCTTTGCATAGCTTAATGCTGAATAAATGTTCACCACGCACTTTAAAACAATATCCTTAAAACAAAAGAGCGCGAAATGGCTGAAATATGTTTTTGTTTTTACTTTTTCAATCGCCATATCACCGCCATTTTGAATATTTTCGCAAAACCGAATATTTAAAACAATACCACCACCATATAACCATACACACATATAACCATATAATTATCGAACCTGCTCACAAAATTTCACGAAAATCGGTTGAGCAATGCGATCTGTAGAGGAGAACAGCCGGATATCCGAACATACGAACGCATTTTTGCCCATGCTGAAACGGAGACGCTTTGCTTGCGTTTCGCAAGCGCTCGGTCAATTAAGGCGCAGATATACGACTTTTAATGATTTCAAATTGAACATCACGTCTGAAGGAATTGTTTGAAAAAAAAAATATGATAAATAAACTAGACTATTTTCTTCGTAATTTCATATGTGAATATTTGAAATTATATTTTTAAAACATAGTGTAACTAATTTGTAATGTCTAACGCGAACACAGAAACGATAATCACGCAAAAACTATCGGGTATTTTCATGACATCTGCACCATCTAAAAGACAATTTAACTACCCAAATTTTTGTAGATGGCTTTTATTTGTATTGTGTTTGATAAATCAAGGTGTTGATTGTTGTTATTGCGAATAAACTTGATGCGCGTTGAAGCAGGGGCTCTTGCGGGCGACGGGCGGCAGTGCATCGCTGACCAATGTCCTGGTAGACGCTAACGCTCTGTGCAATTTTATTCACTTAAAAGTTTCGCATGCTCCTCCCAAACGCTCATGGTCGCTGGCACTTATTGTCACCTTAACTTTGAACATTCCATTACATGTGCCCGCATTATATTGTACCATGTGACCTTGGCTGGTTTAGTTGATAAATAACCTAGTTGGCCTATTCTGTAAAAATCGCACCATGGAAAGTAATGAGTGAGTAAGTGAGTTTGAACCGAGGTATCATTCCATCAGGGGCCTAACTCTACAAATTTACAAACATCGCAATGGTCTCTGCATTGTGAGTTTTTTTTTTTTTTTTTTACTGATTTGCCATACAAAATCTGTCAAAAACTAACAATCACGAGACAATTGCAACGTTTGTAAATTAGTAGAGTTAGGCCCCCTGGTGCTTCCCTAGCGGCGTCAGCGTCGTTTGTTACGCTGACGACACGCTGGTCCTGGCGCAGGGGAGGTCGCACCAGGCGGCGGCCGAATTAATGACACGCGGGGTTGCGACAGTCATTGAGAGGATCCGGCAATTGGGACTCGAGGTGGCCCTGCACAAGTCCGAGGCCATGTGTTTTCATGGTCCTCGGAACGCGCCACTGTCGGGTTCCCAAATAATGGCGGGAGGGGTTTACATTGGCGTCGAGTCGACGATGAGGTACCTGGGACTCGTCCTCGACAGCCGGTGGAACTTCGTTGAGCATTTCCGACGTTTGGCTCCCAGACTGGACCGGGCCGGGGCTGCCTTGAAGCGGCTCCTGCCCAATCTAGGGGGTCCAAACGCCTCCTGCCGGAGGCTCTACGCGGGGGTCGTGCGGTCGATGGCCCTTTACGGGGCACCGGTGTGGGCGCGTTCATTGAGGCTCCGACCAGCACGCCGGTTGAACGCGTCCCAAAGGGTCATGGCCATCCGGCTGGTCCGAGGATACCGCACGGTCTCCTGCGAGGCGGCGAGCCTCCTTGCCGGATTGCCGCCGTGGGATCTGGAGGCAAAAGTCCTCGCGCATATTTGGGAGTGGCGCGAGGAGGCGAAACGCCGGGGTGTAACTCCGCTGCCGCGAGAGATCGCGGTACAGCGGACAGAGCTCCGGCGGGATCTCATGGCGGCATGGAGAGTGCGACTGTCGCAACCCAGCGCTGGGCACGCCACAATTGCCGCGGTAAGTCCCCTTTTTGAGGAGTGGCTTGAGAGGCGCCACGGCGTCCTCACCTTCCGCCTGACGCAGGTCCTCACCGGACATGGCTGTTTCGGGAGGTTCCTGTTTCGGATAAGGTGGGAGGAAACGCCCGGGTGTTGGCATTGTGTGGATCGACCGGAGGACACGGTGGAGCATACGGTGGAGGTCTGCCCAGCTTGGGTGGAGCACCGCCGTGTCCTTGTGGCGGCGATCGGCGGCGGCGATCTCTCTCGTCCGGCCCTGGTACAGGCCATGGTACGGAGCGAGAGGGAATGGGAAGCCGTCACCTCCTTCTGTGAAGCAGTAATGCTCGCGAAGGAGGAGGCGGAGCGCGTGAGGGTGCGGCAATCGTTGCGCCCTCACGCCCCTAGTCGCCGCAGGAGGAGACACCCTGGGCTTCGGGAGTCAATTGCCGACTCCCGGCCACCGTAGGCGCGGGCTTGCAGACGGCGAGCAATGGGCAGCTCGCCGTCCGGTAAGGACCAGGCCCGGGTCGACGGCGCGTCGTGTTCCACGCGCGCCTCAAAGAGATGTCAGCATCATTGAAGGGGTCCGATAGGGCCGATGCCTGCCGGGGTCGCGGATTGTTCGAAAGAGTTACCGTGGCCCTGGCGCACAGGCAAGTGAAGGAACACGGGTGGGTTTTAGTCAGTAAGAGTCTGACACGCCCTGCCGCTCCGCCCAGAGCGGGAGAGGTCATTTGATGATTTCCCACCCAAAAAAAAAAAAAAAAAAGGCCCGTGGTGCTAGGGATTGCACACTATAGACAACTCTCTTGACCTAAGTTTTCACTATGAGATTTTTACAGATGAGATCGACAGATCTCTAACGAACCGCAGAAAGTAAGTTTGACATTACTTTGACTTCTGAAAGCGTGACCACTTAAACAGTACCGTCAAACGGGGTGAATATGGATGCAGGGATGAATCGAGATGAAACTTTAAAAGGGATTTTAACATTGAAATAATATATTTTGTTGCGAAAAAGGACTCTAATGTGTTTACTGTATTATAATTAAGAATTAAGTGCCCTTGTTGACAAACTATATAATTTCAAAGTTAAAACCCCTTTTAAAGTTTACTTCCGATTCACCCCTGCATCCCTGTTAACCCCTTTTGACGGTACCTATTTTAATTTGCTTTGCCAACCAACGCAATAATTTTTCATAAATTTTTCTACTCTTACCTACAGTACTTTAAAGATAAACGTCCTATAACTACCTATGAAAATCCTGAAATATTATCCTTCAATTTATTTTATTCTGGTGTTTTCCTTTTGAAATCAAAACAAGGGTAGAAGTAGAAAAAACATATTATAGATAGAGAGAACGAGTAGATTAATGTGTTTGTCAAAGATCCTTATATAGGTTCTATAAGATTTATCACCGCAGTTCACCACAATACAAGAAAGTTCACAGAATACAGTAGGTTCACCAATAATGTAGTGGCGTTTTTTTTTTGAGTGGGAAATCATCAAATAACTTCTCCCGCTCTGGGCGGAGCGGGAGGGCGTGCCAGACTTTTACTGACTAAAACCCACCCGTGTTCCTTTAGTTGCCTGTGGGCCAGGTCCACGGTAACTTCTTTTGGACAAACCCGCGACCAGCATCAGGCATGCCGCGGCAGGCGTCGGCCCTAGCGGCACCGTCAATGTCTGCTGACATCTCTTTGAGGCGCGCGTGGAACACAGCGTGCCGTTGACCCGGGCCTGGTCCATACTGGACGGCGAGCTACCCATTGCTCGCAATCCGCAAGCCCGCGCATACGGTGGCTGAAAATCAGCTATTGACTGCCGCCGCCTAATTGACTCCAGAGGGCGTAAAATGCAACTACACAAAAAAATTAAAGGTATATATTGTACAGCAACAAAGTCGATATTACGAGAATCGACGTTGAGCGGATAATTCGTTTTCGTGTGTACAATGTATTATTGCAACCACAATTAAATTTTGGCATGTACCTATAGTGATAATTGTTATATTTATTTACATAGGTAAACTATGTAATTTTTTGTAGAGCTCAATTACATTTTTATATCCTGGTCACAAAGTTTTTCTCTCGTTCACCCATGGGATCCTTCTGCACTCGCTTTTGATGTTGTGACCCAAAGCTGTGACGGAAAACATCGTGAAAAACCAAGCTGTCCAAAAATAAGAAAATGGAATGATAAATGCGAACCCAACAAACATAAAATAATTGATCATTGCAACGACTGGCAGTTTTATCGTACACTACAGGCTACTATGGTAGGTGCCGTATGAAGGATTTTGGATATTATGCCCGGATATTGGCAATGAGCTCACCCTCTGTAATGTGGGACTTGTTGCTTTATTGACTTATATTTGTGGGCGCACCATTACCTCGAGCTTCGAGGAAAACTGCCTTACTTACGTTTTCAAAATCAGAAGCCGAATCTAAGCAACTGCTATTTTATTCATTTAATTTAATTTGCAAACTTATCTTCTTTAATCTCCTCTTTTCAGACGAAATCCCCAGAAGAAACACTGAAGCGAGGACTGACAAACAAATGTGTGCAGCGGGAAACGTCGTCGTGCATAGCCATCGAGCTGGTGGGCTACGTCGACAGGATGCTCAGGACAGCGTCCTTCCAGCTCGGCGAAGATGTCATGATTGTTGATGAAAGGTAAGCTATCACCTGACACAATCAGCTGCTAAAATGTTAGATGTTAACGTTAAGGGGCTCTGTCCTCTGTTTGGTCAAGTTGAGAGGATGAATGAAAGGCGACTAACAAAAGGTATTTACAAGGCAGATGTGAGTGGAAACGCCGGGAGGGGCGTGCGTGTATGACCAGATGTATGAAGGTAAACGAGGCAAAAGGAGTATGTAAGAATCATAGCAGGTAGCGTTCTGTAGTTTATGCCTACCTCCATAGGAAAAACATGTGAGTTTATGTAGGTATGTGTATGTATGATGTCTTATGTGAGACAATGCAGGGTAACCTTTAAACTTTTATTGATGCCTTGACTACAGATTAGGATTTTTGCAAACAGGATACCTTTTTATCACCAGCCTTTGTTCTTCATAGTGATTCCTGAGAATTGAGATCTTAAGTATTTTTTTGCTTACACCCCTCAAATCAATCTTATAGCTCACTCTATCACATGCTGAATATAGGCGTCTTCCAAATTGCACCACAATATCTATTTCTTTTAACCACCCCACCTTCTGTCTGTCCACTTTTACTTCTTTAGGTCTTTGGTCTAGTTGACTTGAAATACCAAAAAGATGTTGCCTGGCTACGTATCTAACCAATCCCTTATCTTAATCATTCCATACGAGATGACTGTTTTGTTCGAACCATTCAACTAGGAAACTATGAATGAATAAGGAAAGAAATTTCAAATCTCGTAAATTAAAAGGGTATTCGAACATAGGTACATAAAGAATTATGGAGAAACGCCAAAATTCCCTAAACTCTTGGTTCCTCGAAATGTTTCAAAAGTACACAACCCTAAATTATACAGTCATTAATGAAAAACTTTTTTATCTTAAGCTCCGTCAAACTGTTCCGGGATTCACGGAATTCTTTTCAAAAATTTTATCAAGAAGGATTAATTTGGGTCCAAAGTTTCTTGTTGCACAAGACTCGTTACTTACTAGTCTTTAATCTTTCATAGTATTTTTCCCTCTTGATAATGGTTTGTTAACAGTGTACTATATATATACCTATAGTAGTCAAGCTATAGATTGGACAACAGAAGGTACCAGTAATAATGTTATTAATCTCACCATCAACAAGGTATCTTCTAGCAATCAATTAGGTAAAAAGGGGGCTGAGCAGAATTCCTTGAAATTGTTTCATCAAAATATTCAAGGTTTTTCTTCTAAACAATTAGAAATTGAATTGTTTTTAGAAAAAACAATGTTTGATATTATTTGTATAACTGAGCACTGGTTGAAAGATTATGAAATGTTAATTAATTATAAGAACTATAGTGTGGGCAGTTGTTTTAACCGAAAATCTATGCTGCGTGGAGCTTCACTAATCTTAATTAAAAATTGTATAAATTCTAAGTCTCGTAAAGACATAGTTGAACTATCGGTGGAACATAGCATTGAACTGTCCTGTGTTGAGCTAGATAAGCACTTTATAGTGTGCGTTTACAGACCTCCAAATTATCTAAACTACTCTATATTTTAGTCAGTAATGGAAGATGTTTTGGCAAAACTTGCAACTGGTAATAAATCAGTAATTATTTGTGGTGACTTTAATATTAATATTTTGGAAAATAATTCAAATAGCAGTAGATTCTTAAGCCTCTTCAAACCTTTCAATCTGTCAAATGTGTTTTTGGAACCAACGCGAATAACTACGGCTACTGCTACATGTATTGATAATGTTTTTTGTTGCTGCGACTATTTTGATAAAGCCATTGTAAATTATCTCCCTTCTGATCATAGCGGTCAAACCATTACTTTTGAGTCCAACACACCAATACAAAATGTGCAGATACAAACTAGACCAGTAACAACGGCTAACTTAAATAAGTTTAATAGAACTTTAATTAGCAAGTTAAGTGCTCAGGGCCTAAATATGAATGATGGTAATATTTTGTATAAAGAATTCTTTTCATTAGTGCAAACAGAGTTCAATGATTCTTTTAAGAAGAAATCTAAAACTATTTGCCCTAAGTTTTTATTCAGTGACTGGGCAACTAAAGGCATCAGGAAAAGTAGGGAAAGGTTATTTGAACTGTATGGCCTTAAGCCGTATATTAACTCGGAAGCTTTAATAAGTATGTTGGTACTTACTCGAAAACTTTTAAAAAAGTTTGCAAAGCAGCTAAAGCTTCATTCATTAGCAACAAGGTTAAATCAGCAGATAATAAAATAAAGACAGTTTGGAAAATTATTAACAATGAAACGAACAGGAACAAAAGACATAATACTGATTATACACTGGACACTTCCCGCGGTCTCATTAGCTATAACATTGATGTTGCTCAGGAATTTGCATCTTTCTTTACTAATATTCCAATTAAAACTACAGAAACTTTAAATTCCTCGCCCTCACTTGTAATTGATTTATTAAGAGCGAATGTTTCAGTCTGTCAATTTAAATTTAAACATATAAACCCTGTGGTCGTTGTAAAGGCATTTAAGCAACTTAAGATCAAAATCACAGATGATCTATGGGGCATGTCTACTAAAGTTTGTCAATCTATTATTGAGACAATTGCACCCTATTTAGCTTTAATATTTAATTTATGTGTAGATCAAGGGGTATTCCCAGATTTAATGAAATATAGTAAAGTTATTCCACTTTTCAAATCTGGGGACAGCAAAGACACTAATAACTATAGACCCGTATCGGTTTTGCCGGTTTTCAGCAAAGTATTTGAAAAAGTAATGTTAAATCAAATGCTCAATCATTTTAATCGTAATAACATCCTACACGATCAACAGTATGGTTTCACCAAAGGACGTTGTACAACCGACGCCGGTGTCACATTATTAAAACACATATTTAACGCATGGGAGGAGGCACAAGATGCAATAAGCATCTTTTGCGACCTATCCAAGGCATTCGATTGCGTGAATCACGATACACTGCTCTTGAAACTTGAGCATTACGGACTGGGTAAACTCGCGCTTAGCTTAGTAAAATCATATTTGAATTATAGACTGCAGCAAGTTCAAATAAACGGTGTGAATTTATTGGGCTTAAAAGTCAAAATGGGTGTACCGCCGGGCTCAATATTGGGTCCGTTCCTCTTTTTAGTATATATGAATGATTTACCTCATTTACTGAAAAACCGACCACAAATGGTGTTATTTGCTGATGATACATCACTGATTTTTAAAATAAACAGACATGCACAAGAGCTTGACGACGTAAATAACGCTATGCTTAAGATTCATAATTGGTTTACTGTAAATAATTTGGTATTAAATGAGAAGAAAACTAAATGCATAAGATTCGCGTTACCGAATGTTAGAAGTAGTAAATGTCACGTTGTATTGAATAAGGAGATACTAGAATTCGTCGAAAAAACGGTTTTCCTGGGGATCACGCTTGATTCAAAGCTACAGTGGGGTCCTCACTTAACATCACTTGCAGGGCGGCTAAGCTCAGCCGCTTACGCTGTTTGGAAAATCCGTCAATTAACAGACGTGGATACCGCGAGACTAGTAATGATAAATGATAAATGATAAATGATTTTATTTCTGTAAGTAGGTTTGTACAAACACTTTTACACGTCAATCATATTTTTAAACTAGATGAGGTCGGCGTTTCCTATCTGACTACTCTGAGAAGAAAGGCCGAAACAAACTCAGAGGTCACAGTATCTTTTAAAGTCCAGACATAATCTTGGTCAGATCATGTGAAGACCATGTAGATTGGTATTTGAAATGGTCTTTTGAGGAAAGAACCACACAGATTGAGTGGACCTGTCCAGTCAGTGCACGCATTTGTCAGTAATCGTGCAGCTCAACTCAGGAAGTCAGAACTTAAGGAGCTCAACGATTCGACGAACAATACCAAAGAAAGGACATTTGGGTAGGCCACATAAATTACTCAATCTGCCAGATCATGATCAAAATTAACTGCGAAAAAAAAAGCAATGACCCACATAATCCTCACATTCACAATAATTAAAATAACATACTACTTTACAAGTAAATACTCATGTCATTGTGTATATAAAATTCAACAATGTCAATGTGTATATAAAAAAATCGGACATAATGTTTGAGAACCATGTAGATTGGTGTCTGAAATGGTCTTTTGAGGAAAGAACCACACAGATTAAGTGTACCTGTCCAGTCAGTGCACGCATTTGTCAGTAACCGTGCAGCTCAACTCAGAACTTAAGGAGCTCAACGATTCGACGAACAATACCAAAGAAAGGACATTTGGGTAGGCCGCATAAACTACTTAAACTGCCAGATCAAGAATATAACTGAAACAATGACCCACATAGTCCTCATATTCTCAATAATGAAAATAATATAATATTTTTACAGTAAATATTCATGTCTAAAATAGCTAGCAAATTAAAATCAACATTCACCGTGTAAATTTATTGGAGCAGCTCAATCCCAAGCCTTTTTGTCCTCAATATAGTCTTTCACAGTATAATAGGCTTTCTGGCATAGTTTCTGTTTTATAAAAGATTTGAATTTATTAAAGCTTAGATCTTGAATGTGGCTAGGAAGTTTATTATAAAAACGTATACATTGGCATCTAAACGAGCCACCTATTTTCTTGAGCCTGGTTGTAGGAACAATAAATTTGTGTTTGTTTCTAGTATTTATATTGTGGATATCACTGTATTTTTTAAACAGATTAATATTTTTATGTGCATACAAAAGATTTTCATAAATATACTGAGAAGGCACAGTAATTATATTAATCTCTTTAAATTTATCTCTGAGGGAGTGTCTGGGACTTAATTTATAGATAGAACGAATTGCCCTTTTTTGTAAAACGAAAATTGTCTGGATATCGGCGGCATTTCCCCACAACAGAATACCGTACGACATCACACTATGAAAATAACTAAAGTATACTAAACGGGCTGTCTCTAAATCAGTTAAACCACGAATTTTTCTAACGGCGTATGCTGCAGAGCTAAGCTTTTTTGACAATTTATCTATGTGGGGGCCCCATTGAAGCTTGGTATCCAAAGTTATGCCTAAGAAAACTGTGGTATTTTCGGGTTTCAGCACTTCACCCTTTATGAGAACCCTAGTTTCTACTTGTCTAACATGAGGTATCGTAAACTTAATACATTTAGTTTTTTTCTCGTTAAGAAGTAGGTTATTAACATTAAACCAGTTAACTACTATTGCAAGGGCGCTATTTACATTGTCAGTAATCAGCTGCTGACGTTTCAGTTTAAATAAAAGTGAAGTGTCGTCTGCAAATAACACTATATCATGTTTATCCTTTATGAGGTAAGGCAAGTCATTTATATAAATAAGAAATAAAAATGGCCCAAGAATTGAGCCCTGGGGGACCCCCATTCTTACTACCGATCCGGGTGATCTTTTTCCATTAACATCAACTCTCAGAATCCTATCACTTAAGTAAGAAGTAAGAAGATCCAGAGAGGCGTTTCGGATTCCGTAGTGGTGCAGTTTCCTGATCAATGTTTCATGAAGAACACAATCGAATGCCTTGGACAAATCGCAAAAGATTCCCAAAGCATCGCATTTGTCCTCCCATGCATCATAAACATGTCCTAAAAGTTCAACTCCGGCCGGCATCAGTAGTCGAGCGACCCCTCGTAAAACCAAACTGTTTGTTATGCAGTAATTTGTGATTATTAAAAAATCCTTGCATTTGATTCAAAATAAGTTTTTCAAAAATTTTACTAAAGGTAGGTAGCACTGAAATAGGTCTATAATTAGTAGGGTCTGATGTACTACCCGATTTAAATAACGGTATTATTTTACTGTTTTTCATAAGATCAGGAAACTCACCACGATCAATACAATTATTAAAAATAACAGCTAAAGTAGGTGCTACAATGTTTATTATGGACTTAGCAACGTCCACAGAATTACCCCATAGATCTGCGGTCTTTTTAACATTTAATGTGTGAAAGGTTTTAATTATATCTTTGCAGGTGACATATTTGAAATGAAATTCAGAATCACATACAGGAACGTTTTCCTTAAGTAAAGACTCTGCAGCAGTGGGTGATGAGTTTAGAGATTTAGTAGTGGATACGGGAACATTAGCAAAGAAATTTTCAAAGGCCGCGGCGACTTGGGAATCTGAATTAATTATATTGTCATCAATATCAAGCGTGTAGTTACTACAGCGGTTGCATGACCTTCCCGTTTCGCTGTTAATGGTACTCCATGTCATTTTAATTACATTACTACTATTTTTAATTTTTGAACTCAAATAACGTGACTTGGCCATACTGCAAACTCTTTTAAATAATTTTGAATAATTCTTAACATATAAATTAAATTCAGCAGTGTTTATACAAGTCCGTTCATCATATAATTCATAAAGTCGTTTTCTACTTTTATGTATACCAATGGTGGCCCAGTCACTGAATGAAGCGTTACTATTCACCGAGAAAGTCTTTGGAATGAATGTGTTATCAAATTGTGTGCAATACATATTAAAAAAATCATTATATTGTTCATTAGGGTCATCATTAGTCGACAAAAATGGTAATTTACTTAAAAGTTTAGTTTTAAATGTTTCCAAGCGATTACTAGTTTTTGAGGTAAGTGATATCTTTTTTAATAACTTTTTTGTTAATATTAGGAATAATGATCAATTGTCCGCAATGATCAGAGTCTATTAAATTAATCATTTCTTTATGGGTTGGTGTAACATCTGTGTAAATGTTATCTAGGCATGTGGCACTAGTGGGAGTTATTCTAGTGGGCTCCAAAAATTGGTTAGCAAGATTGTATGACTGAAACAAACTTATAATTTTAGTACTTAACCCAGAATTTTCTAACAAATTAACATTAAAATCACCACAAGTTATGATAGACTTGTTTGAATTACAAATTTTGTGCAACACTTCATCCATAACCTTTTCAAAACAATCATACAATCCTGAAGGTGGTCTGTACACACTTAATATAATGAACTGCTCCAATTCTATACAGGCTATTTCAATTGTCCGCTCAACAGATAGGCTCACAATATCCTTGCGGTCTTTAAATTTAAGTTGGTTATTTACTATAATTAATGAGCCACCATGTATAGCATTTACTCTGCTGAACGAACTACCAACCTGGTGATTACTAAAATTGAACATGAACTGGTGGCTTTTAAGCCAATGTTCTGTCACACAAAGAATATCTATATTGCTATAATTCAGGAATAATTCTACTTCTAAATCTTTCTTCAAAAACCCTTGAATGTTTTGATGCACCAGGTTGATACTATTTAATTTTTTTACGCTTCCATTTGATTTATTATTTGCCTTTGTTACATTTTTGCAAGAGGTTGCCTCTATTGTCCTAATTTCTAATTTAAATGATGATCAATGTCATTAATTTTGACCAAATTATTGGCAGAATTGATTAACAAGTTATTGCATTGCTCAAAAGAAGCAATTTGTTTAGCCAAGTTTTTGGCTGATAAAGAAAAAAAATATGATAGCGACACAGCTATCTGTCTTCTGTGATAGTTAGAGAGATAGTATTTAACAATATTATACCTATCTTTCGTCAAATACAAATTATTACCAACATAATTGTTAGTATCAATTAAATGGAACAGATTATCATTATATGTCAAATTGTGCAATGTCATGTTAATGTCAAATCTTAAGTTATTTTCTTCCTGTGGCAAACTGTTACTATAAGGAAATGTAAACAACACAATTTTTCTTAAATTAAGGTTGCACAATGTTCTATGATATTGGAGCAATTCTCCTTTGTTTACATTTCCCCTATTTCCCATAAAAATTAATAATGTTGTTTCTTGCTTAAAGTTACATTTTATAATCTCTTTCATAATATCAATTAAAGAACAACCAGGCATACAGTAATTTATTATTGAGTGTCCTGGAAATTCATCTGTCAACAAGTGGCCTAAGTCCTTTCCAATCTCATCACAAAATAATACTATATCATTATTTACAATTCGTTTACATTGTTTAATGGAACTAATAATAGAAGTAACTGTCAAATCAACACAAGGATGCGGTAAGATGGTATTGCATTTTGACAATGAATGGTCCGGTGTAGGTACAATGGATGGTGTTTGACAAAGCTCACAGCTGTTCTTTTGTGAGTTGACCAGCTCATTCATTGCCAACACATATTCCCTCATTAGATGTTCAGAGGTATTATATTTGTTAGTCATTGAACTAAGTTTCTCTTGCAGATGGTCAAGTTGAGATTGCAAGTCCTGTGTGTCATTGTTGTACCTCCTAGTACTTTGCTCCAAATTAAAAGAACACATATCTAGTTGTTTAAGTAAATTTAACCTTTCTCTATTAAGTTTAACATTCTTGATAAAGAACCTTTGTCTTTTTACCATTTTCTGTGTTTTTACAATGTATTTATTAATTTTTATAATAAGTTATATAAGTATATTTTAGTTACTTTCATAGCATCATGTCTTACGGTATTCTGCTGTGGGGACGGGCTGCAGATATTGATTCTATCTTTATTCTGCAAAAGAGGGCTGTCAGAGCCATCTACAACCTCCGCAAACGTGAATCTCTAAGGGAACTGTTTAAAAAAATTAACATCATGACGGTACCTTGTCAATATATATATGAAAACATTATGTATGTTCGAAATAATCTACATCTTTTTAGTAAGTTAAGTGACAGGCATAATTTCAACACTAGAAATAGGAACAAATTAGATCAACCACGTTTCAGGGTGTCTAAAGTACATACTTCTTTTATGGGGTACTGTGTAAAATGTTATAATAAAATACCACTCGATATTCTTCAACTAAATGAGAAGAAATTTAAAACATGCATTAAACGCACACTGTGTAGACAAGCATATTAAAAGTTCAATGATTATATCGTAGATAAAAATGCTTGGCTTAATGCTGGTCCTGCTCCACAGCCACTTGGGCGCACTAGTTAGTTTGATTGTTTGGAAGAGATACTCCTTTTTTATTTTACCTTTTTTTTCTGACATTGCGAACTTAATGTTTGTTTTAATATTGAATACTCCACTAGATATTTAATGATGGTACTTTCTTTTGGTAGTAAAATTTTATTCATCGCTCAAATACATAGCAAAGTATAGTTTTGTATAATTTAGAAGCATTTTTTCAATTTTGTAAATGTGAGTACCATGGATTCGTTTATTATATCATTATTATGTATGTTGACTTGAAAGCATGGCAGTTGAGACTATGTCATGCTCACTGAAATGTCTCACTGTTGGTGGCACGTGTGTTGGATCATTCGGTTCCCTACAAAATGGTTGAGCTGGATGGTGCTGATTCACGCGTCATGTTCGTGAACGGGCGCCGTCAGTTGAGACTGGTCATCTTTTAACTGCCACGGCTTATTTTTTATTATTCTTATTTTTTGATTTCTTTTTTAATATACATTTTATTTTTATTTTATTTACATTGTTCTCACATATAGAAGCTACAAGAATAATGTACCAACGATTTTATAATAACTTGATATAAAAAGAGTGTCCTTGGAGTTTCTTGCCCGTTCTTCTCCACAGATATCTATGTTTTGGAATGGGCAACTAGCTTCAACTTTCTGACTAACTGACCGACTCTCTGACAATTCAAAAGTGCCTGTAAATGGTTTAATTGAAATAAATGCTTTGAGTTTGAGTTTAAGAATCGTCCGGAATGCTCAAAATGCAGCCTAGTCCAGTACCTCATTATTGGGCAATCCATATCCAGATCCATCCTCCATGCGAACAGCTGAAGGTCGCTGTTGGAACTGCCTCGTATGCGGCGCATCAGGGACACAACTCTCTTGCGAATAATCGCCTCAAATCCTTCTATATTTGCGCCCGCAAATATACCTGACACGCTACAGTAGCGAGGCAGATTCATCAGCGCCCTGAAGGCATTATTGCTGAGAACAGGCAGGGTTGGACGAGGTTTGGACAAATATTGCCTCATCAGCTTATTCTAACATTCCAAACTATGTTTTCCAGCCAAGGCACCGCAGCAGAAATCCCAGTCAAATCAGAAACCTTAGCGAGAGCCGGTACATCACTTGAAGACCAAGCGCAGCAGCTCATCATGGACAAGCTGTGGCACTTCGTCAGCTCCAGGTCCTTGAGGTACAGGCTGCTCAATGATGCGGACCTGGTAATCTCTGGCAAACAGGAGAAGGATGGAAGCCTTGGTGTTGGTAAGTACTGTGGTTGAAAATTGACTTTTGACCACACGATAGAAGTGAAATAAATATAGACTAATATTACCAATATCGCGACTAATAATGCACTCAAAAAGTACCTTTGTCATGTCCATAAAAAAATATAAAAATTACCTGAAATAATAAGGAATTTAAATAAATATAACATCTTTATCAATGAATTGAAGCTTTTCCTTGTAAGCTAATGCTGCTATAGTGTAAACGAATACAAAAATGATAAATTATAAGTAAATTCATAACTATCTATTTGTGTCCACAAATACTCACTATTAAAGATACCTACTTACTCATACTACGAAAAATATATTTTTAAATAAATATGAAGCGTCCTTTATGTAACTTAATAATTAAAAAATAAAATAAAACAATGAAAAATAATTTAAAAATAAAGGGTTGTTACGATGTTACTATATAAATAAATGTATATAATTTATAAAACACTAATTATAATTCTTAAATTTAATTCTTTATTAATAAAACAATATAACTTACTAATTACTTAACTAATAAAAGCTCCCTCAGACAGGCGCGACGCGACAGCGCGACAAGCGGTGCCTTTGTGTCACGCGCGATTCGCGTCGCGTGTGGCGCCTTAACACAATTTATCATATTAAACAGCCAGCGCTCTTCCTCCTCTCTCCTACTTGATCTATGCTGTGCCCGACAGGGTCCATAATAATTGTGACTAATATAATTATTTCCCTATCAACTATATAAATTAAGGTACGCAATAAAGAATTGAGAATTGAAAACTTACGACTGGAGCCGAGTATACCGATTTAGCGTCACCGACCCGAGCGTGACGGTTCAGTTTTGTTCACTGTTCAGAAAGAGCGCAAAGTGCGCTTAAAGAAGTTTTCACTTCAGGAGTCACGCCTGTTTTATCCCGAGAGGTACGGCAGAGTTGTACATACTTATAGTACACCTACATTTCGCTAGCTTTGTTTGAGTCCCACGTAATACGATATAGATAAGATAGATAAATAAATCATTTATTCAATGCACACAAAAGACACTATACCAAAATACATGAATATAAATACAAAAACAAGGCGCCAATCACGGACTAAAAAAAACAGAAGGATTCCGCGCCACGCATATTGAAAGTGAAGCACCGTACCGATCTATGTGTGCATGATTTTACAATGACGCCGTAGTAATGGCCGCGTAATGCCGGCCGGTCGGTCGGCTCCTTATGATGTAAATGTGTACGTGAGACATGTTCTTTTTTTTCTAGTCCGTGGTGTCAATATACAGAAGGCGAGATTATTGTCTGTAGCGGTATCAAACATCTCCACATGCGAGCTACACGTCATACTGACGTCACGCAAATCCTGCATCGCGCAAGCAGAGTTTACCGCGCGACTAGCATATATACAACGTCCCGACATCAACCGTCGGGCAGTTGCCCACCAGACACAACACCCGTCTGGTCGGAGGATCCTCCCTTTTCCATAGAGTATGAGTGAACTTTACACCCTGTTCCTCATACCTCTATAGTCATCAATTGGGCACAAATCCAAACTCCAGGCTCCTGAGGAATTTCTGATGAGAAAATCTTCTCAGTAGCAGCCTGAATCTGTGCCCGGTTGATTTATCTATTACTTACATGGGACTTAGACATGATGGCAAAAGATGAGTGTACTATTAATGGCCCCATTTGCCTCACCCTCCGGGGAAAGCAAGCGTGATGCTATCAATCGTATTGTCCTCCGAAATGTTAGTTCCTTTCAAGCTTAGTCAGGTGTGAGAATCGATTACTGTTTGGAGCACATCCCTAAGGATTAATTAGAGAGGTGAATCTATGGCCACAATTGGATCAGCATTGTTATGGTGACTTGGGCCAAAGAGAATTTGTACTTTTCTATGCACTAAGCAACTCAGGCTTATATTGATTAAATTATGAACAGCATGATGAATTATGATTAAACATGTTTACGTTATGAAAAGCATGATTAATTAATATTACTAATTTTAGTGTGAATGTTATTTGAGAATATGTGGAGCTGTTTTATATTTTGAGTGTGGCATTCAAATTACCTTTAAAATAATAACGACAAGAAAATACACACACGCACGCCCCAATGCATATTTCCCTCAACTTTAAATTTTTTGTGTTCGTAATTTTTCTTACATTTTTTATCAAAACACATTCAAATTATGTTTTTAAACAAATCGATAAAAATATCTCCATACCCGTATTAGAATAGAATACTCTTTATTATGTACACCATAAAAATTACAGACTTAAATATAGAAATTTTACATAGGGTGACACAATGGGCACAAAAAAGGTACTTATAATTTTCTCAGGCACCCTAATCAACCGTCTTTACTTTTAATTTCAGGTGTAGCAATGAAGCCACCAAAAGTATATGAGAGCGGCAGGGGCCGCCAGAAGCCATTTGGGCCCGTTTTGGCCCTAGCTGCGTTGAAGTTCGGCCTTTTCGGGGCCCTAACCTTCAAGGTTCTAGCCCTTATGGTCGGAAAGGCCCTCCTGATATCCAAGATTGCCCTATTATTGTCAACCATCATTGGACTGAAGAAGCTATTCTCTTCTCAGGTGAACGACTAATTATAGAGCATGTTGCATGATTAAAATTTTCGAACGATTTACTCTTGTTTTTCTTGATTTTGTTGAATATCTTAACTTTTTTGGTGAGTTTTGATTTGTTCTTTAAAGGGAATTTGATTGTGTTCTCTGCATGTGCACTTTTGCATGTTTTAGTATTTTTTAGATTGCATGACTTTTGTTATGTACCCATGAATCACAATGACGTTTAGAAAATCTGCAATTACAATTCACATAGGTTAATTTTATTGGGGTTAATGAAGATTACCAACAAAATTCAGGTCAAAACTGCTGTCATAAGCAAAAGAAATAAAGAAAAATAAGCTTTACTGAACGAACAAGTATATATACGCTTCTATTGCGGCAGAAAAGTTGTCTTTACAGCTTAAAAGAAAACAATTTTGCTCTTTACAAAACTTATTGAAAAGCTAAACTGGAAGTCTTGCAACGAATGGATTTCACGGGAAATTCCAGAGGTTATCCTATTTTATCCCGTCGTGATTTACTAGAAAATCTAGTTCTCTCGCAACAGCAACAGATTCAATCATATTGTTTTGCATATGATTGAATCTGTTGCATTGTTTTCACTTAGGTATTGAATATTTATACAGAAATTGGTTTCTGGTCACCCAATCGATGTATGTTCCATATTCTGGGAGGAATTCACGGTAAAATAACGTTGGAAAACTGACAAGAGAATTTTAAATAGACTTCGCTAGTGGAGGTAGTTTGGGACTGTTTTTAGCAATACAATGGTTGTTAGAAAATAGGAGGTTGACTAGCCAAGTGAGCTCATTGGTTATAGGTGTAAATCTTTCAAAAATACGGCGCATCATTTTAAAAAATTACAAAAAAATATCATGTCACAGAACTTTGTGACTCTTACTCCCGGTTTCTGGAACGAAAATTATCGACGCCTCAAGGTTAAACGCAAGTCAACTTTTGCGATTGTCTATTGATATTTTAGTTACGCGCGCTTGACAATCTGTTAGCAAATTTTTGTGTTGATTTTCATTGCAGAAACCGGGCGTTGGTTGGACATAAACCCTGATTGGTGCGATTTAATTGCCTTTGGCATACCATAAATCGAAGCAACAATAAATGCAACTCATTTGTTGCTTCCATTTTATTGTATGCCATGGGCAAGAAGTTTGGATCGTGTAAATGGTGCTTAATAGTACAAATTCAAATTCAAATTCAAATTATTTATTGCGAACTAAGTGTAGGTACAGAATTTTGAGGATGTTTACAATAGGTAGGTTCTTAGAACTTAGTTGCCTGTTAAGGCATTGCAATTTAAATATATACTCTATATCAATTTCAGTTATACAATTTCGATTATATTATATTTATGCAGTATTCATACATTTTATATTATGCCATTTATTATTATTATATCAATAAGTTAGTATCACAATCATTTTAATATTATTTACAATTTTTCTTCGAGGAATTCTTTTACCGAGTAAAATGCCTTTTTAATCAGCAAGTCTTTTAGCTTCCTTTTAAAAATACCAATTGGGTGTAGGTTCTTAATGTCAATGGGTAAGTTATTATATATTTTTATGCCCATACAAAAAATACAATACAAAGTACATACACATACATACATAAACTCACGCCTTCTTCCCATGGGATAGGCAAAAACTGCAGAACGCCACCTGCTATGATCCTTAAAGATTTACTCCTTTTGTCTCATTTCAGTCTCAGTCATTTTGCAGGATATTGCTAATTCATTGCTTCATATGTTTGAAAATTTGTCTGCTCAACAACCTAAATAACGCAATGAATGTTGTTGAACTATTAAAATGAAAGCCATTGCTACTGATAGTGTGTTATGAAATTACACTGCTGGTGATACATGCACGCCGGTTGCGAGTACTACGCACCTGAGTAAGGAACTTGATACTCGAAGTAAAAAAACGAAGTAATTTGCCGTATGATACGGAAATTACATGACCGCACGTTACATAAATATTTTCATTTTTAATTTCTCGTAATGAAGGGTAGCTTGATGTTTTTCTAAATACTACACATATTAATACTAAGCTGGGTAAATATAATTTAACAGCAGTCCGGAAAGAAATTTTAATTTAGAAATTATAACATGGCTGCTTTTTATTTTTTGCTTAAAATGAGGGTGCGTGACTTTTGAAAGGGATAAACGGAAGTGTAGGTACAATCATAAAAAGCTCATAATGTCCGTAGGTACTTTTGGTCTTTTGAGATTAGCCTACGGATAATCTGAAATAATTAAACAGTAGGTTACACTCGGAAAATTCTATACCACTTATTTTAGTATTTTCCACTGACTGACCGTGTATCAGATATCTACAAAATATTGCCATTAGATAGGATCCAACTTGCAAAAAAAGCCTTTGGAATCCGATCATAGTTTTAACATAACTGGCAATTTAAATTTTACAATAGCTTCTCTTAAACATTTGGAGATAGTTTCAAATCAAATCAAAATATTTTATTTCACATAAACCAACATGGGCACCTATGAAACGTCAGAAGCTAGGTGCGCGGTTCCAATTGGTTGTTTCCTATGGAACAGAGCCGGAAAGAAACTCCACGGTTACTCTTTTAAAAATAAGGGGCTTTTACAATGTTTCAAATTACAGTGTTGTTAGATATGGGAGGACAGTGTAGGCCTGTCAACAAGTAACAGGTACTCAACAAAATATAAAAAGGTCTACAAATCTACAGTCTACAAGTTAGGCCTACAATGTTCTCACATTCACAAAATATAGAAGTATCTATATCAAAATAAACGCCTAATGAAAAAAAGTCAAATAGTGAGAAGATCATGTCAAAGAAATCATGTCATTTCACTTCAAAAACCTGACTTTAGATAACTAAATTCAACTTAATTAGGTTTCATAATTGGGTTTCCATTATTTGCTCGATGTGGCAAAACGTCTGCAATCCCTGCCTGAGAAAATGCCCGGGAAAATAAAACAGGAACTAAAATAGAATTCTCAGGAAATCCAGACTTCACGATATTAAAATGGCGTCGAACGTCATTTCTTAAACCTAAACGTGACTGAGCATTTAATAGCTCTTAACTAGGAGTGCGGTGTCCGATACAGCTTATACAATATTTTCATAGGATGAAGTAGTAGGTAATTTTCAATGTATGCTTACAATTGCTTGTGATCGCGGATTCGCCCGCGTGGTTATCAGAAAATATCCTACGGCAACGTACCATCGGAATAAAATTATCCTTTAGCCTATCTCAGGTGGTCCTACTTATGTGCCGAATTTAATCGAAAACTGTTCAAACGTTATGGCGTGAGAAGGTAACAGACACCCAGACTGAGTTGCTGTTCCATTTATCCTACTAATATTATAAATGTGAAAGTTTTTGAGTATGGATGGACGGATGGATGGATGGATGGATGTATGGATGGATGGATGGATAGATGGATAGATGGATAGATGGATGGATGGATGGTTGGATGGATGGATAGATGGATGGATGGATGGATGGATGGATAGATGGATGGATGGATGGATGGTTGGATGGATGGATAGATGGATGGATGGATGGATGGATGGATGGATGGATGGATGGATGGATGGATGGATGGATGGATGGATGGATGGATGGATGGATGGATGGATGGATGAATGGATGGATGTTTGTTACTCTTTCACGCAAAAACTGTTGAACGGATATGGCTGGAATTTGGAACACAGATAGTTTATAACCTTTTTTTTTTTTTTTTGTTCCGGGGTGGAAAATCCTCATGGATGTCCCCCGCCCTGGGGGGGCGGAGGGGTCTGTCAGACTCTTAGTGACTAAAAACCACCCCGGTGTTCCATCTCACACCTGCGCCGGGGGTCGCGGGAACATACGAATCTTCCGCAACCCCCGACTGGTGCCGGCCCGCCTCTGCGGGCCCCGTCCGGTCGAGCGGGGGGAGTGAGGTGTTTGACTCCCCCCGCGACGTCTAAGAGGGGCGCGCGTGGAACACTAGGCGCCGCCGCCTCGGGTCCTGATGTATGGGGGGCGACGGACGTCCCCAAGTCCGTCGTCCCTGGATCCATTTAGGGGGGCTGGAAGAGGGCGTTGTCCGCCCTCCGCCGACGCCCGGTGCGCCTGCTGCGGGCCGGGTGAGAGGATGAGATCTCTCGCTCCCTTTCCGCAGCCTCCTTCTGCGAGATAACTGTTTCGCAGAAGGATACCACCGCGTCCCAGGACTCGTCGCCGCCGACCATAGCATTCACTACGGCCGGCAGCGACAGGTCACTGCCTACTCCTGAGATGAGGGCACGGCGCGGCTCCTCCCAAGCGGCACACTCTGCCAGCGTATGCCGCGCCGTGTCCTCCCGACAGTCGACGCAGTGGTGACACCGGGCGTCCGGCTCCCTGTTTATGCGACACAGGTACTTCCCGAAACAACCATGCCCCGAGAGCACCTGCGTCACCCGAAACGACAGGGAGCCGTGCCTCCTCCCGAGCCAGAGGTCGAGCACCGGCCGGATCGCCTCGATAGTAGGGCGTGAGAGCCTGTCCCGCCATTCCGCCACCAGGACCTCGCGGAGCTGCGACCGACGCTGCTCCATATGTCGCTGCATCGGTCGCTCGCCCCGCGCCCGCCATTCCTCGCGCCACCGGTACAGTGACGCGAGCACCTTCGCCTCCAGGTCCCAGGGCGGGGATCCGGCCAGTGCACAAGCCGCCTCGTAGGAGATCGTGCGGTACCCCCTTATGACTCTGACGGCCATCGCTCTCTGCGGCTTTCGCAGAACAGCAATGCTGCCGGCCGTCAGGTCAGCCGCCCAGATCGGGGCCCCGTAAAGGGCCATCGATCGCACGATCCCTACGTAGGGCTCTACGTAGGGATCGCCTACAAGCGGAGCTCGGGCCCCCCAGATTGGGAAGTAGCGTTGACAGCGCCCCAGCCGCGCCCAACAACTTGGGCGCCAGCCGCCGGAAGTGGGGGCCGAAATCCCACCGACTGTCGAGCACCAAGCCCAGGTACTTCATGGTGGGCTCGACAGCGATTCGTACCCCTCCCACCACAATGTGGGATCCGGACGGTGGCGCCCGCCGGGGACCATGAAACACCATGGCCTCCGACTTGTTGAGGGCCACCTCCAGGCCGAGGCGCCGTATGCGGCTCACCGTCTGTGAAACCGCAGCCGTCGCCAGCAACGCTGCCTCCCTGTGCGAACTCCCCCGGGCCGTGACCAGCGTGTCGTCCGCGTAGCACGTCAGGTCGACGCCCGGTTGGAGTTCGCCTCTCAGCACCCAGTCGTACCCGATGTTCCACAGGAGCGGGCCCAGGACCGAGCCCTGTGGAACACCGCACGACATGTGGCGCTGGCTAACGCCATCGCGTCCCATGTAGGTGACACACCTCTCCGCCAAATAAGCCCCAACGATGCGGCGGAGGTAGAGAGGCACCCGATGATACCGCAGTGCCTCCCGAATACAACTCCAGGGCAGGGTGTTGAAGGCGTTGGAGATGTCCAAGGACACCGCCACCACCACCCCACCCCGGGACACCGTTTCCTCCGCCAGGACTCTCACCCGCGATATCGCGTGGATGGTGGAGCGCCCATGCCGAAAGCCGAACTGGCTCTCGTCCAGGTCCGGCCCTTCTCTGCACAAGTGGCCGACGAGGCGGGCTGCGAGTATCCGCTCCAGCAGCTGCCCCACCTCGTCTAGCAGCACTATGGGCCGGTACGCGGACGGCGAGTCCGCAGGGCGCCCCACCTTCCTGAGCAGGACCAGACGACCAGTCTTCCACAAAGTGGGAAACTGGCCCCGCTCAAGGCACGCTGTGTAGAGTCCTCTCAGCTGGGGCTCCAGCTCCTTCAGAGCGAGGGCTAACGCTCGGCCGTGGATCCCGTCGGGCCCCGGAGCCACGTTCTTGGCCCGGAGCCGCATCACGGCCGCCCTCATCTCTGCCTGTGTCACCTCTGGGACGCTAATGGCGTTCTCCTCTGTAGACTCTGCAGCTGTGGGCAAAGCCATCGGCGGCGGAGTATGCTCCGCTCTTGCCGGGAAGAGGGCTGCGACTACCTCCTCCAGCAGCTGGGGCTGAAGACTCTCCGTAAGTGGAGGCGCTGCGGCTCGAAGTTTCCCTCGAACCGCTCGATAAGGGCGCCCCCACGGATTCCCGTCTAGAGTCTCCAGCATCTCCTCCCTGGCTCGCGTTTTCGCCTCGCCGACGGCCAGCCACAGAGTCTCTTTAGCCGCGCGGTACACCTCATACAGCGCGGCTTCTTCGTCAGGGACCCGACGACGTCTCCTCCGGTAACGGGTGTACTGGCGTCTCACCGTCACACACGCGATGCGTAATTGCGCAATCGCGGCGGACCACCAGTACACCTGGCGCCTTGCTGACTGTGTGTGGACGCGGGGCATGGACGCGTCGCTGATTTGCGTCATCGCCCCGCGGAACCACAGCGCCTCCTGTTCGACGTCGATGGGTCCGCTCATTGCCGACTCCCGGATCCAGGCCTGGACAATAGCGGCCTCCTCGAGAAGCTCCCTGTCGATGCGCTTGAGCGCCCAGCGCGGGTCATCCGTTCGCAGGCCCGATGAACTGCGGCCGCCGGCGGTCTGGGCGGAGACGTCGAAACGGATGTATCGGTGATCCGACAACGTCTCCACCTCCGCGGCAACACGCCAGTCGCGAACACGGCTCGCAAGATAGTTTATAACCTGGATTAACATGTAGGATACTTTTTATCTCGGTAGTATGTTCCCGAGGGATAATTTCTGACATCCACGTGGGCGAAGCCGCGGGCAAAAACTAGTAGGTAATATTTTATAGCATGGATAAAGTTTTATTTCACTATTAAGACATTTTAGATGCATAGAACATAACTTTCAGATTTTTTTCTTTTTATTACTATGCTACCGTGATAAGTAAGGTGATTCATAGCTCCCAGTCACAAAGATTTAATCATTATTCGAAACTGTCTCTCCTAAAAATACAGATTACTCAGGGATCTAGGTAGGAGAGCTGCGATTCACGCAACAATTCGTTGTACCTAAACCATGTAATTAATAATGCATACTTTGTAAGTCCCGCATGTACTACAAAACCTTTATTTATGTAACTAAATAAATAATATATAATTATTATCCAGTTTATTTATTTTCATACATTTATTAAAAAAAATTATGAAAACACATCTAAAGTATAAAAAATTGTGACTCGCCGGTATTGGGAGCAAAGTTCAAGCTACTGGTGGTTAGGGCTCCAGAGACAGGGACCTCTTGGAGGAGTACCGCCTTCTGAATCAGGCCCTTAATCCAACCACCTAAAGAGAGCCTCGAAAGATGTTCATCAAGCCTTTAGGCCTTTAGGCCTTTAGGATGTCGTGCGGTGTCCCACAGGGATCGGTTCTGGGTCCGCATCTGTGGGACATCGGGTACGACTGGGTGTTGCGCGCCGACCTCCCTAGCGGCGTCAGCGTCGTTTGTTATGCAGACGACACGCTGGTCCTGGCGCAGGGGAGGTCGCACCAGGCGGCGGCCGAATTAATGGCACGCGGGGTTGCGACAGTCATTGAGAGGATCCGGCAATTGGGACTCGAGGTGGCCCTGCACAAGTCCGAGGCCATGTGTTTTCATGGTCCTCGGAACGGCGATCTCTCGCGTCCAGCCCTGGTACAGGCCATGGTACGGAGCGAGACGAAATGGGAAGCCGTTACCTCCTTCTGCGAAGCAGTAATGCTTGCGAAGGAGGAGGCGGAGCGCGTGAGGGTGCGGCAATCGTTGCGCCCTCACGCCCCTAGTCACCGCAGGAGGAGACACCCTGGGCGTCGGGAGTCAATTGCCGACTCCCGGCCTCTGTAGGCGCGGGCTTGCGGACGGCGAGCAATGGGCAACTCGCCATCCGGTAAGGACCAGGCCCGGGTCGACGGCGCGTCGTGTTCCACGCGCGCCTCAAAGAGATGTCAGCATCATTGAAGGGGTCCGATAGGGCCCATGTCTGCCAGGGTCGCGGATTGTTCGAAAGAGTTACCGTGGCCCTGGCGCACAGGCAACTGAAGGAACACGGGTGGGTTTTAGTCAGTAAGAGTCTGACACGCCCTTCCGCTCCGCCCAGAGCGGGAGAGGTCATTTGATGATTTACCACCCAAAAAAAAAAAAAAGGCCATCAGGTCATTGGGCGATATGACAATCGGCACAATGACAGCCGAGCTGACATTCGACATGTCAAAAAGCTCGTGTGCTAAGTCGAGATATTAAATTTTTCTCTCTTTCTCAACATTCTCGCCATGTGGAATGGTAACATTGATAATCATTTTGCGGCGCGTTAATCGATCTATCACCACTATATCAGGTTTATTGGCGACAATAGTCCTGTCAGTAATGATAGACCGATCCCAGTACAACGTGACCTGGTAATTTATGAAAACTGTGTTATTATTATTTTTCACCCGTGCATATGCAAAGACAACGACTTCCGAAATTAAAGTTATTTTTCAAGTTTTTTGTGTTTTTTTGGAAGTCGGTTGTTTTTTTGTAAGAAAGTTTTAATTTTTCACTTTTTTGTTGCTGTACCTACCCCACACAATTTCGTATACCACTACTCGATATGTAAATAACAGTGACAGGAAATTATTAAAACATCATCAATATAAATTAAGTGGACAAAATACGGAGTATTAAGGATAAGTCAAAAAGTACTGGTCAGAACTTGATCAAATTTAAATGGGACTACATGTGAAGCTATCAAATAAAAAAGAATCATCCAAATCGGTTCACCCATAAAAAAGTTCTGAGCTAACACAAATAAAAAAAATAAAAACATACAGTCGAATTGCGAACCTCCTCATTTTTTTGAAATTGGTTAAAAAGGGACTATCGTTTAAGTAAGTTTACCTTTTTTACACAGAAGCAAAAGTTTAATAAAACTCCGCAATGGTATGTAAATAACAAACCTATCCATGAACAAAACACTTTCTAGCAAAAAGAAAACTAAGTACTTTAGTTAAAGATACCGAATACTTGTCACGTAACGTTAGACCTTTTTTAATTTTTATTAGCATAAGTAAAAGCCCTGTTCATTTTAGCCAGAACATACAAGTTATAAGGGTAGACATGAATCTGAAGGGTAGGGCAATATGGAGGCTTCATGAGCAGCCGGTCTTTTGATAAATTAAATAGGTCGGCAAATCTGCCTGCTATTTATTTGAGATTTAAATAGTAGAAAATTATGTTATTATACGATATTCAAATCTAATCAAATCAAAATATTTTATTTCACACAAACTGACATGGGCACATAAGTAACGTCATAAGCTAGGTGCACGGTTCCAATTAGTTGTTTCCTATGGAGAAAAGCCGGCAGGAAACTAACTTTTTATTCTTAGGGTTACTCGTTTAAAAATAAGGGGCTTTTACAATGTTTCAAATTACAGTGTTGATAGATATGGGAGGACAGTGTAGGCCTGTCAACAAGTAACAGGTACTCAACAAAATATAAAAAGGTCTACAAATCTACAGTCTACAAGTTAGGCCCACAACGTTCTCACATTCACAAAATATAGAATTCTTATCAAGGGGTGTCCTGTTAATCAGTTACTGGGTTGTGAACGTCAGATAGGCAGTCGCTCCATGTGGAATACTTATTGGTATTCAGCTGTATACGGTTAGACTCGAACTCGACCTCTAAATAATTGGGAAAAAAAGGCAGTATTACAACGTGTTATATTTGTTTTTTATTATAAAATTACTGTTTTAAAATCAGAGTTGCCCTAAGAAACGATGTCTCACTAATGTTGTTGTGTACCTATTAATTAGCTGTGTTTTCAAGGCACTAAATTGTGTTTCCATTCGGAAGAACGAATATTTGTGAATCTTACCAAATGTTTATCGTCATTTAGGAATAATATTTTTTATTTCGGAGTCCCTCTCCCAATAGACCTTAAAGAAAAATAGAATAAATATTAACTCAGAAACTAGATTTAACCTTTTTAATGAGTATTTTCTGAAAAAATAACCTTTTACCCAGTATTAATAATTTCTTTGTACTTCGTTTTGTTTGCGAAGTTGATTTCTGCGTTGAATTGTAAAATTTTCAGTTCCCTGGGGCACAGATTTTACCTACAATTGTAAGTGAGGGTTATTACAAATACTAAGAAATTAAATACTTTTTTACGAGTCCTGGAGATTAATTGCCCACATTAGTACCTACATTATTAAAAGTGTGTTTTTGCCTTAACGGCTAATTACGAGACGTCTACGGTTATTTCTTTTATATTTAGGGTTTTTTTTAACCGACTTCACAAAAAGGAGGAGGTTCTCAATTCCGGTATGTTTTTTTTTTTTTTTTTTATGTGTGTTAGCTCATAACTTATTTCTGGGTGAATCAATTTGGATGATTCTTTTTTTATTTGATAGGTGGTACTTCACATGTGGTCCCATTTAAATTTGATCAAGGTTTGACTTTTAGTTTTTGAGTTATCTTTAATACTGCATATTTTTTACACTTAGTGTATATGGATGATGTGTTAATAATTTCCTGTCACTGTTATTTACTCACCAAGTAGTGGTATACAAATTTGTGTGGGGTAGGTACCGCAACTAAAAAGTGAAAAATAAAAACTTTTTTCCAAAAAAACAACCGACTTAAAAAAAAAACACTAAAAGACGTGAAAAATAACTTTAATTTCGGAAGTCGGTGGCCAAAAACGAAAATATAAAACCAAAGACACCGACTTCCGAAATTAAAGTTATTTTTCACGTCTTTTAGTGTTTTTTTTTGGAAGTCGGTTGTTTTTTTGTAAAAAAGTTTTTAAGGGCTTTATTTCACCCTTTTTTCATTAGAGCTGCTTTGGCACATGTTGTAAAATTCCGTACATACACAAACACATTTATAACCTTACGTCTTCTTCCCATTGGGGTAGGCAGACATTAGGAGCCTTACACACTCCTTCTGCTGCGTTTACGTTCACCCATCTAGTCATACACGCACGCCGGTTGCGAGTACTACGCACCTGAATTTTCTTAAGAACATCACCAATAAGGTCACTTTATGTCCTTAAAGTCCGCAATACTTAAGGAATGGAACAATCTTTTAAAATTATAGTAACTTTATTAAGACACAACACAAAATTACATGATAGCTATCGTCGGTTGCCATGGATCAAACTGAGCACCTACTGACCTCTATCCACTGCACTTCTATCACTTCTAGCTCTGATCGCTCTGACCCATTAGATATTTCATCAAATTCATCTACCAAAATAATCATCCATCAAAAAGTAACACACATTTCCTCAAGTATTTTCGTTACAACACTTGCAATTTTGCAGCAATTTTCTTGACATTTCATTAGGATGGTTCAGATAAACCATCCGTCTTGTTGCACGTGCTTATGAATCATAATGGAAAATTTTCAGGGGGTTTTAGTCAAAATCCTGTATGAAATGAGTGATTACTTATGAATTATGATACATTATGTTTTCTTGGCTTATTATTTGGATATTTGCAGTTATTTAACGTTGTACAGGAAATGCGTTCCGACAGGAAAATAATAATAATATTGAAGTCTTTAGTCTGGCTAGGCCAAGGCAAAGCATTTAAACATTGGCATATTGGCATCATATAAAAAGAGGGGCTCGTGGCTAAATTTCGGGGTCGATTCGTGGATGGGTGACCATACATTATATATCAAGACCCCTCCGTGCTTAGGAAAGCACGTTAAGCCGTTGGTCTCGGTTGTCATTTGTAGATCTTTGACAGTCGTTACAGATATTCAGAAGCCCGAAAGTCTGACGACAGTCTTACCCAGGGGTATCGTGTTACCCAGTTACTGGGTTGTGGAGGTCAGATACGTAGTCGCTCCATGTTAATAAATACTGGTATTCAGCTACAACCAGTCAGACTGGAAGCTGACCCCGACATAGTTGGGAACAAGCTAGACAAATGATCAAGCAAAAAAAATGTATATTGACGTTACCAATCATGATTTAGATCATAGGTTTTTGAGTACAACATTAAATAAAATACCTATAACATCGTCAAATAAAAACTGTCTTTTTATTATTTTTTTCGTAGTGATACCTACTTTTAATTCACTAATTTTAATAACAGTTAACGTTTTTGTTTATATCTGTACATTACAAATTGCAAGTATTTATTATTTTCACAAAATGCCTCACTTTATTTCAAACACAATAATATTAATGCATGTTACAAACACCGGGCACTTTTAAATAAAATATAAATTTATTTGCTTTATATTCTCAGTAGTCTAGAATAATAGTTTATTAAATGTAGTGGAGTTATGGTAGTTACTCATATTTTAGTATGCATGTTGTTTTTGTTCGCTTTTTAGTGCTAATATCAGTATTTTATTGTATTCTTATTTGTGTGCTGTTCTTACAAAGTCAACACTGCTAGCAGTCATGTTCATTTATTGCTTCCATATTACACAGAATTTATCAGATAGTGTGATCTTATTAAAACGTTTGGTTCAGACTATCATACTGAACCACATTCACCATGGGACCAACATCGTAATAGCTAAAAAATAACCAGTTGTCCCATACAAAATATAAATTCCTACTCGACCCAAAAATATGGGACAGCTGATTATTTTTTCGCGATTATGATGGATGACGATTATGATTATTATTCCCATGGATAATGTGGTTCAGTTCGATCGTCTGTACCACATCCTTAAATATGACCCTTTTATAATACATGCTGTATAGAGTTTGGTGTCGGCACTTTTTTCGTAAATGGGTTTTGTAATTTAACTCGTAGATGAGACAGTTGTTATTTTTAGAATGAGCGGAATGTTTATGAATTATTCTATAATTTCTGAACTGTATGGAATTATTTTATATTTAATAAAGACGCGAAGAAAACTCGCAGATGTCAGAAATTATTCGAATTTGGAAACAAACTGTTTATTTTATTTATTCAAATTTATTGTTCTTCTAATTTTATTGAATTATATTTTTCCACCAGTCCCAAAATAAATGCTTTTGTAAATAATTTCATAACTAATAATACCAATGTACCCTTTCTTTTCAGTCAATCGATTCAAGACAATCGTTTGGAACTGAGTAAACCAATCTTTTAATGAAAGTACATAAATATACTTAAATTAAAAGAAATTAAAGTACGAATACTTTTCAGGCTATTGTCAAAAAGGATTAAATCAATTGGATCAATGACACTGAACGGAGTTAACGGCGATACTTACCTCAACAAATAATCATAAAATGAGGCTTATTACACAATCTAATTGCTAGGAAAGATAAAAGTTTGAAAAAGAAGACATCAAAAATACAAGACAAAAAACGCAGTACAACAAAAAAAAAACATCATAAGACGTGTGTGTACAATATAAAATGTGCATGAAAAATATTAGTTACTTTGGTTCCGCAGCAGTCGGGTAAATACACCAAAGATACAAAAAGAAAACGATTATGAAGTATTTTATAACATCTTTAGCAAACGGCAATATATTTATTTGTTGTGGTAATTGTAAAGTTTTTGGTACGCGAGTCAAAATAAAAGGTACCAAAATGTGACTATAACTATGGGAATGATACTAACCCACCAAAAAGCGAAGACAAGCATTGGAAAAGTGTAATAAGTTTTGTTTAAGTAAAAGTTGACAAAAAGTACGAAATAAAATAGAAACAAATAATCATGACTTATAAAAAAAGGACAAAAAAAGAAAACGCAAAATAAGTCTAGCCCAATGAGCTGAATATTTCCGTCTGCTTATTAATTTTTACAGATAAAATACAGCTCGTTCTTTTGTCAACTTTTATATTATTTTTCAATTAATTAAGTGTATACGTATTATTAATGTAAATAAAACTATTTATTTATTTATAACATGTTTACTTTAGATGTACTTACTAACTTGTACAATGATGCTAATTTCGCATTTATATAACTAAGCATTTGCCTTAATTACAATATTAATTTATTAAAATTGCATTAATTGTACTAATTATTTATTATGGAATAAACGAAATGAATACTAACACTTTTGTTTTTATGTGTACCTAACCCTACTAATATCTTGGTGTTGTTGAAATGACCAAGGAAAATAATAATGACGGTTTACGACTCTCATACATTGCATGGTCTAAGGTTACGTATTAATCATTTTAATACCTACTATGCTGATGAAAATACTGTAATAGGCAGATCTGTACCCTAAGAAAAACTAGCCTTAGGAGTATGAAACCTTAACCCTTTAAAGAAACAGTTTTTTTTAGTAATTTTCTACATGAAATTATGAGTCCTGTGACAACTAAAGTATGTATGTAGGTATTCTATTCTTTAAAGTTCACTTCGAAATTACTCAATTTACAACTATAAAATTGTCATTTTTCTTATTTATTTTTTATCACTGTTCATTCTACGATATTCTAAGCAATCAGGATTCAGGCTATTAATTTTTAAGACAATTGACGGAGATTTCAGTGTAACTTTAAAGTTTTCTCATAAAATTGTATCACAACCATTTAGGAATGGTTGTGATACAATTTTATGAAATCCCCATTCAAAAATCTATGTGGGCTGAGTGTTTTAGGTTCAATGTAAAAGGGTCCCTTAATAGAAGGTAAAAGGTCCTTAACAATGAACTTAACAATGTCTAGACGAAATTCCTATGGCTTCTACAGTTCAATTACTTCGAAATTTAAAATAAAACTTTTAAACAATTTGTATTTAGTTGAATTAGGTACATGAAACTTATCTATTCGCAGAAGGATTCTTTTACAAGAAAATTATACTTATGTATTGCATAGTAATCTTATAGAATATTCAATGAAGAACTTACATAATTTACTAAAGACTTGAATATAGTTTTTATTCAACTTTAAACTGTAATAAATTGATAATGTATCTCCAATCCAGAGCCAGAGAAGTTTGGAATTTCCGAATAACTCATATAACAGTCGCAAATCAGAGAAATGACTTGAATACAACAAATTCGAGTGAGCACTACGTTTACAAATCAGCTAATTAAGCAACACACTTTCAATCACAATCCGAAAGATTTTGAAGAAATTGCTAATCCATGGCTGCAATTGTGTTTGAAAAAATCCTCTACTCAACAACGTAAATAACGTTGAATGTTGTTGAACTGTCAAAGTGAAAGGCATTGTCATTGTAATTGTTTTTTTTTTTGTTATACACTTAAACTCACGCCTTTTTCCCATGAAGGTAGGCAGAAACTACAGAACGCCACCTGCTACGATTCTAACATACTCCTTTTGCCTCATTTACGTTTATACATCTGGCCATACAATTACTCCCTATTTTTTTTTATCTACTTGGCTAATTAGGTAGTTCTTCAACGGGACAAAATAGTAGGTAATTCTTACACAACCACCATGTGGGTAATGCTAAAACAACTTGAATATTTTATAAGCGGCAACAGACGAAGGTCTAGTTTTAATTTAAATTTATTTAACATCTTGTTATTATACAAGCAGCACGTGTAACCCTTCTAGAAGGTTAGCTGGCCTCAATGCCAGCTGATATGATTAGCAAGCTGTAGGATACTTCAGCGTCAATTGTGTGAGGACAAGATTGTATTATGCCCTCATTGTGTCCTTCATGGATCATAAATTACCAGCTAGTTTCAAGCTAGAACTAAGAAAATAGCAACGAGAAAAGAAATTCTAACTCAGGGTACGGAAAATCATTACATATATTTTCAAGTACGTGTGCAGAAGGTATTGCGTTTAGAGTATAAATATTTAAAACGGTATAATAATGTTCATCTTCACTTCTTCTTCTGTAGCGGTATCTACAATGCTACATGCGAGTTACACGTCACACTGACGTCACGCAAAAATCCTGCATCGCGCGAGCAGAGTTTACCGCGCATCTAGCATATTTACAACGTCTCGAGATCAACCGTCGGGCAGTTGTCCACCAGATACAACACCCATCTGGTCGGAGGATCCTCCTTTTTCTATGGAGGTAGGAGTGAACTTTACACCCTGTTCCGCATACCTCTATACTACTCTTTTTCATACCGACTCGGAGGTACAATTTTTTTTTGATGTGTAAACAACTTAGCGCTCGGTCTACGGTAGGGGCTAGCTGGGACTTCGAGCGTCAGACGCGTAAGTGTAAGACTTCGAGCGTCAGATGACGTCAGCGTAAGACCCGTGTCTATGTGAGCGCGTGAATGTGTGTGTGAGAGCGCCGCACGGTGGGGGCTATGCACACCTCCATTTTCCCAAACCAAACTGATGCGAGCTCACATGTTTACACATCAATTTTCGTAGTGCCAAACCTACTCACACCGATTTTTTGTATGGGAGGTCATCAAATGACTTCTCCCGCTCTGGGCAGAGTGGAAGGGCGTGTCAGATTCTTACTGACTAAAACCCACCCGTGTTCCTTCTGTCGCCTGTGCACCAGGGCCACGGTAACTCTTTCAAATAATCCGCGGCCCGGCAGGCATCGGCTCTATCGGACCCCGTCAATGCTGCTGACATCTCTTTGAGGCGCGCGTGGAACACGATGCGCTGTCGACCCGGGCCTGGTCCTTACCGGACGGCGAGCTGCCCATTGCTCTCCGTTCGCAAGCCCGCGCCTACAGTGGCCGGGAGTCGGCAATCTACTCCCGACGCCGAGGGTGTCTCCTCCTGCGGCGACTACTACCTACTGGGCGTGAGGGCGCAACGATTGGCGGAGGTACATCTACAGCGTATATAAGAAATTTGTAATGTGGTACAGACCATGAAACTAAACAACAATCTCCGTGGGACGAACATCGCAATCATGACTAAAATATAAGACATGTCAGCAGCATTGACGGGGTCTCCGATAGGGCCGTTGCCTGCTGGGGTTGCGGATTGTTCGAAAGAGTTGCCGTGGCCCTGGCGAACAGGCAACTGAAGGAACACGGGTGGATTTTAGTCAGTAAGAATCTGACACACCCTTCCGCTCCGCCCAGAGTGGGCGAGGTCATTTGATGATAGTCCACCAAAAAAAAAAAAAAACTGTCCCATAAATTTCGGTCTAGTAGGTATTGAAGTTTTGTATGGGATAGCTGATTATTTTTTCGTGATTACGATGTAAGTAACCAATCGATTCAATGTCATCTTCACTGAAATTATCTCAATCTTCATCTTCAGTGTCCACACAAGTAAATGAGGGACGGCACGCTTGGCGCAGTGTTTAAGCGATTGACTGCTGCGCTGCGTCTCGCGGGTTCGATTCCCACACGGAACAAATATTTGTAAGACCTACAACTAGTTTTTCCGGGTCTGGCTGTTTGTATATGTGAGTTTGAATGTTTGTAAACGCACCCACAATACAGGAGAAATCCCAAGTGTGGGCCAATGTTTAAAAAAAAAAAAAATTAGTTCTTCAGCTGCCCCGTTGGTCTCATGGTCACATGCACGATTGCTAAGCGTAGGGTCCTGGGTTCGATTCCTAGGTCGGGCATAGTGTTATTGGGTGTTGGTGTCATACCGCCGTGTCTCGGAAAGCACGTAAAGCCGTTGCTCCTGACCCTAATCTCTCCCCGGCCGTGTTGGATTGCCGTCCCATCGGACTGTGAGATCAAAGGAACAGAGAGTGCACCTGTGTTTGCGCACTCACTTGTGCACTATATAATTTGCACTATATATATATTTCCTGGGTACCTGTCTAATCTCCGTTAAGATTGAGAAACCGGTCTGTAGTATATTATTATTAAGTTAGTCCTAATGTCATCTATCAAATACAATAATCGTATTTTTTATAGCCGTAGAACCCAATGATCTTATTAAACAAGGGCTACAATTTAAATGCTCACCAAAATATTTTTTAGACCCTAAGACTAAGTACCAAGTAAAATATGTTAACTTCAAATAAAATAAACCCACTCTATACCGAGGTGCCTAAAGAACAACGTTTTAAGTTCCAAAATAATTATACATTCATCAGAATAATTGTACGTGTAGTATTTATATTCTTATTGCCTACCAAAATGGATAAATGCTCACCAAATCTTGATTAAGTTGCTCACCAAAAATAAGTTTGCTTCAAAATGCAAGGGTGGGATAGGATGCAAGAGCGAGCGAAGTCAGCTCGGGACTTGGGGCACCCCGACTCGGACAGGTTAGGTTAGAAGGCGATGGTGGGGTCTGACAGACCCCGCCATCCTCTTCGTGGTTATTTTTTAAACCACCTATAGAAGTAGGAGCCCCGCAAAAAGTGGGGCTCTGTCAACTACGCCTTATAAATAAAAAAGGAAAATAGGTTCATTTCGACAATACTTTATGAAACACAATTTGGTGAGTATTTCGATTTTTTTGGTAGTAAAGTATGTATTTTCCTGGTGGGTGTTTAAATACAAGCCTTAAACAAGCCAAACCCACGTATGTATAACCTATGTCAAAGGTTGACAACATTGCAGTCAAACACGTACTTAGCACGAATCCTTTAGGTTCAAACTCTATTGTTTCAGAATAATGTTTAGCCGTTGTACTGTGTCAGGTCGTCTAATGGAAGATAGGGGAAAACTCAATTAGAATAGGATATACATATCTATTTAGGTAGCAGAGATTAATTAAGGTAGATTTTGAAGGGATTAAAGGACATGGAATTCGGTTAATATAATAATTATTAAATGGCAGTCTTTTTATCAACACGCAACGATATATAAAAATGTTGTTTATTTTTAACAATAATTTTTAAGGCTAAAAATATGGCGAGTAATTCTAGATAACTGACCGAGCGAGCGCAAAGCGTTTCCGTTTCAGCTTGGGCAAAAATGCTTTCGTATGTCCGTATTTCCGGCGGATGGCTGTTCTCCTCTACAGGTCGCATTTCTCAACTGATTCTCGTGAAATTTTGTGAGCAGGTTCAATAATTATATAGATTTTTTATGTCGTATTTGTTGGAAACTAAGATGATTTATTTTTCACATAGATCGTGCGGAAGAAAAACTGAGTGGCCCCTAAATAACATTGTTGTCTAGGATACGTATTCCTTCAAACTGACATACGTTCTTAATGCAAATAAGAATAGAATAGAATATATTTATTGTAAAAACATGAGTTACATCATATAATATGTGCAAGGTTTTATAATAACAGGTAGATCTGCATGTTTTGCCATATTATGGCGTACAAAAACAACATATTATTGGTTTAGAATAAACCGTATAAGATTTGAGTCTACACAACAAACTATACAATTAAAAACTTAATCCTAATGCTAATTAAAAAAGGAGAAAGTATTGTTTTTACATATTTGAGGGCCAAATTGTGAAAATGTCGTTATTATTAATAATATTTAATTAACTGCGGTCATATAGAAATTCCGATATGATATAATAGCATTTGGCTATGAGATATTTTTTTAAATGTATTTTAAATAGAGAAGTAGGCATTTGTCTAATAGGTTTTGGGATTTTATTATAGATGACTGGTGCTAAACAAAAAATACTTTTATGCATCAATGCCGTGGTTGATCTTGGTACGCATAATTTATTATCCCGTCGATTACGAATAGAAACGTCTGATAGTTTCTTAAATAGGTTAGGATTGTATAAACTTAGCTATTTCATAGATAAATAAGGAAGGCAGACTTAAAATGTTATATTTAATAAAGTACTGTTTGCAACTATCAGTTATTTTCAAACCAAACATAGCCTTATTACACCTTTTTTGTGACTTAAAAATGAGTTCTTTATTAGCAGAGTTTCCCCAAAATTTAACTCCAACCTCAATATGGAGCCAATAAAGTTCAAAAATTTAATTCATATTCTTAACAACTGTCAAGTAATTGTGACATCTAATGTTTAGCACGGTCTCTCTGGAGCATCATACATCAATAACTAACTTGTACTGAATATCGGGTGTAAAAAACTGCTTGACGAACCGAAAGTCCCATAATCTTCTCGTCATCTTGTTTTTTTTTTGCACTAGACCATACCTGAAGAACCTTCTGGATGCGGAGATATCAAACGTCAAAGTTACAACTTTTTCTGACGTTTTTATTACGAAAACAAGTTTAAAATGTAATTAAAATACCCCTTGACGCCTGCGTCTGTACCGTTGCATGCGCACATAAGCAATTTTCTGCGTGCGGAACATTGAACGCTACCGTAAACAGCGATTTTTCACACCAAAAATAAAACTACTTTCCCAGCAATTATTTCTGTGCAAAGTTACTTAGTTTGATTTACAGAATGCGTAGTTGACAGCTATGTGATGGGTCTTTTTACATCCTGTTTTATCTATCTACTGAAAGTAAGCGGTGATGTGGTCGACGATGGTATCCGTGACTACACTTGCCTGGAAATAACTTTTTTATTATTTTATTTCCGACGTTTTATTTCAACTCAGGGTCAGTAACAGGTAACAGGTTGCCGGTCGATGTCCCTACCACCCTGTATTTATTCGAGAACTGAAGACTCCCAAGATATAATTAAAGAGAAAACACGGACTTCGGCAGGAAATGGTGCCCTTATAAAATCATAGAACGCGACGTTTCGAATTTGGCCGAATTTCCATAAGGTCTCTCCAAAACAAATCTCAATAATTTCCGTCCAGATTTCCTGCAACATGTTTTGTATAATTTTGTTGTACCTTTGAAGATATTACGATATTTCTAAACCACCGATTCAATTATTTTGCCGATCCCACTAATATTAATCAGGAATCTGTTGCCATACTGAAATAGAGGATGAACATTTTTGAGGCACTATTTGAGGACAGGAAATTTGGAATCGGGGTGTAAGTAAATTCACTCACACACGCACGTACAGCCCTAGGTACTGCGACAATATTTGGCTAATTATTCAATTGATTTAATGACAATTACTCGCAATTTTGTTTCAAACAAAATAATTTTATTAACACAAGGTAAACCCATGCTATAATAATATACTTCGCCAGGTATAGTATTCGGGTCACGGGGGTGACACAAGCCTACGTCATCACCGCTGTGTTAAACTCCCCAATCGCCTTTATTACCTGTGCGAATCCGATAAAACAAAAAGGTTTTAACTAACAATTACGTTGGTATGTTCAAATTAAATTGTTTCGTTTGATTAGAAAAATAAAACGTGTATTTAAAATGGTTTATATATATTTTTTAACAGAATGGTGACTGAAAATGTTTCCATAATTCGTGTTTTGTTGCAATAAAGTGAAACTGGATAGTGACGCCAGCATGTGTCACTCTCGGAATGCCAGTCCTTGTGTTTTTAGACCATGGGTAAACCTATGTAAATACATGAAAAAATGTTTGTGAAAGTGTTGGACCAAGTACTTCCTTCCATTAATATCTATATCTAGGTTGGTAACTGCCAAGCAGCATTCATCATCATCACCATCAGCCTATATTCTTCCACTGCTGGACGTAGGCCTCTCCTAGTGAACGCCACTGAGCCCGATCTTCGGCTCTCCTCGTCCAGTGTCTGTCAGCCGCCTTTCGCAAGTCGTCAGTCCACCTGGCCGAGGGACGTTGCACAGAACGTTTTCCTAAACGCGGTCTCCACTCTAGAAATCATTTTCCCCAACAATTGTCGGTAAGCAGCATTGTTGTGTAGCAATCAACAGGCACATAGGCTTTTTAAAACTCTGTCTCCTGTATACAGCTTGTATCAATAAGCATCGGCCCATATATTTGAGCCGAGAAGGTATTGAAGCTTACTGTGGGATAGTTGATATTTTTTTCCAGATGACGATGTTGGTGCCACGGAGAAACTTTTCAGTCTAATGGTCTGTACCCTTAAATATGACCAAAGTGTGCCGATAAATGTTCTATAAATGCGCAACGCTTGCACGTAGGACTTATCTAAAACTAGATTTTACCCTCGACTTCGCTCACGTTCATTTCGACTTTGACAATCAATTCGGGTTTTAATTCAATCATGATTCGAAAGACACGTGGCGCCATCTATTATCATAAGAATGTTATTGTTGTTTTTCTCGGGAACAGTACTCTTTTTCGGGGTGAAAGACACGCTATGTCCGTTTCTGTACACCTGAAAACGTATATGCAAAATTTCACGATGATCAGTTTAGTGGGTTAGGCGTGAAAAGGTAACAAACAAACTTACTTTTGCATTTATAATATTAGTTAGGATAACCATCATCTGCCGAGCCTAGCGACGGTTTCCAGTCTTACCAGATCCAGCTGAATAGCAATATTTTACATAGAGCGACTGCCTATCTGACCCCCACAACTCAGTTACTGGGTAACACGATACCCTTGGTAAGATCGGTTGTCAGACTTTCGAGCATCTGACTACCTGTAACGACTCTCAAAGATCCACGCAGCCGGACAGCCGGGACCATCAGCTTAACGTGTTACGTGCTTTCCGAGTCACGGAGGGGTCTTGATATGTAATGGCTGGTCACCCATCTATGGACCGACCTAGGCAAGCGTTGCTTAGCCTTGAAGTGACTTGATGCGGATGTTATTATTTAGCCACGAGCCCCTCGAACGAACAAACCAATTGACCATTTTATTACTCTACTAGGTTTTATCAAGCAAGTGGCGTTCTGTAGTTTCTGCAGCCTACCCCTATTAATAAGGAGCGTAAGTTTATTTAAAGTTAGTTTATCAAATAGGTATATAGTTTCATAGCTATACATGTATATTTGATACTAACTTCTGTCCACAACTTCGTTCACGTGGAAGTCGTAAGACACCACAATATACTAAAATAACAAACACATTTTTATAAAATTTCCCCGTATACTACGTTTGTAGTTTTGGTTTCATCAATCAAAATAATGAAGAGAGTCAGGACTGGTGACACGGAAGCAAGCAACATACAGTAGTCCGTGTGAGAAGCAGCTCGTCCTGAGGTCGACATCCGCAGCCTTCAGTAGTAATTTCCCATGGCTTGCGAAATTTTTCGATTTTAGTAAAGTAATTACCGCCTGCGATCCTGCTAACTATCTAATAGCACAAAACTGATACACTGATGGATCCATTATTACAGATTATTACTAACGAACAGCAATCACTTAAATAATATTATAACAGTAGATTGTAAACACACGGAATTTCTCGTAAAGGTGCAGATATACGACTTTTAATGATTTCAAATTAAACATTACGTCTAAACGAATAGTCTTATTTGTTTGAAAAAAATATATGATAAACTAGACTATTTTCTTCGTAATTTGTTATGTGAATATTTGAAATTATATTTTTATAACATAGTGTAATTAATTTGTAATGTCTAACGCGAACACAAAAACGATAATCACGCAAAAACTATCAGGAGTATTTTCATGAAATCTGCACCATCTAAAAGACAATTTAATTACCCAAATTTTTGTTTACGGCTTTTATTTGTATTGTGTTTGATAAATCAAGGTCGGTTGTTTTTGCGAATAAACTAGATGCGCGTTGAAGCGGGGGCTCTTGCGGGCGACGGGAGCCAGTGCATCGCTGACCAATGTCCGGGTAGACGCTAACGCTCTGTGCAATTTTATTCGCTTAAAAGTTTCGCATACTCCTCCCACTCACTCAAGGTCGCTGGCACTTATTGTCGCCTTAATAGTCATCTAAACTATTTTTTATTATAACCAAAGATGACAGAAGAGGCTTAAACTTAATGTTTTTCTGTGTACGTCCATCGAACTATGAATTATAATAATATAACAATCAATTCAAAACTTTCAAATATTGGGAATCAAACATTGGTTTGCAAAGCAGTCGTCGAACTTTTAATCTATTTGTTTTACTGAAAGTTGACTAAAATAGCCGTTCTTATAATAATATTATAGTAGAGTACTGCTCGATTTTTGCGACCAATTTTATACGGAATCAGTTTAATTTGTAGTGGTTGTTTAACTTTCAATAATCATGAATGTGAGAGTCAGTTGCCGCACATAAGGCGGAATCCAAAGTTACAACAAGTCAAAGTTGTAAGAAAAACTTATAAAAAAGTCATTTCATACCGCCCAAAACCTCATGGGAGGATTTTAGGATCATCTTCAACCCAAAAAAAATATGCGTGGCAGTCTTTGGGGACTGCCGATAGAAGTGAAAACTAAGTAACTTGTGAATTGTATCGTCGAAGCGTGCGGTGACGATGACGCGAGTTTCACGCTTTTTTGTTCACCAAAAAAAGTACACTTATTTACAGTGTACATATAGCTCATGGAAAGCGTTCGGTGACGATGACGCGAGTTCCATGATTTTTGTTCACCCAAAAAGTGCTCAACGCGCCTAAAGAAGTTATCACTTCAAAAAATTGTTAGCTGCATTGAAGTGGGGGAATATTATGTCAGTCGCGTAAATGAACATAGTTGTTGCGATGGCACATCAGGCTAAATTCGAAACTATGGGTAATAGGGCAAAGTGGTCCGAGAAACCTTGATCTTAATTTTTAAGGAAAATTAAACTGCATTTTTTTTTTCTAAACAGCTTCTGCCTGAGCCAGGAATCGAACCCGTTTTTTTACAAAAACAGTAGTTTTTTATTGCACTAATCTAAAGTATAGGTGGTCTGAATCAAATACTGTGAACAAATATAATGTGACAAATCAAACAAAATGGCATTTTGCCACGTTTTCGTAAATTAATGAAACATGAAAATTGCTAAAACTGCCACTTCCTTTGATTATACACAAAGTATTCCTTTGCAGTAATTGATTCTTATCAGCAACACTGATAGCACAGTATAAAAATACAGGTTGCTTATTGATAAGAGGAATCGGGTTCGATTTCCGGTTCCGACAGAAGCTTTTTTAAAAAACAAAAATTTCAATGCAGCAGCACTTTTATTTCCCTTCAAAACTGAGGTTATGGTTCCTTTGAATGGTTTCTGTATATATTATATTTTATGATAAAACAAGAAATTTCACGCCGACGAAGTCGCGGCCCGAAGCTAGTGAAATCGAAAGTGTCAGTCAATTTTTATTTCATTTCAAATCTGTCTAGCCCTTTTTCAACAGAAATCATATACCTACCATCGTAAACTTGCGTGCAAAATCAGTGTAGTATACACAGTGTAATAATATTGACACTGTATCCTAATAAATAACATTCTATGTATGAATGTTTGGATGTTTGTTACTCACCACAAACACCATCCATCATCCATCCATCGAACTATGAAAGTGTCCTGGGAAGAGAGAGTGCAGCTGTGTCTGCGCATACACTTGTGTACTATAATGTGTCTCCCGCGCCGAAGGCTAGTCTCCGTTGAGATTGGCCGCCATGGCCGAAATACGGTGTGGAGAACTATATATACTCAATCACACAAAAAGGCTGAACGGGTTTAGATGAAAATTGGCACACGGATAGTATATAACCTGGATTACATATAGGATCCGTTCTATCCCGGTAGTACGTTCCCGTGGTATAATTTTCGACCTACACGCGGGCGAAGCCGCGAGAAAAAGCTATAATTTCTATATGTCTTTCAATACGTGATAACAAAGACAATAGCGAAGCGGTATGATTCGAAATAAATTGAATTTCGTTTCGCAACGGTTCAATGTGTCAGTACGATTTATTGGATTCTTGATGAAATGTGGGAGCAGTGAGCTAGAAAATGCTTAGTTACGACGGCGGTTTTAATACGAAACATTTATTTACTAATTTGAAGCTATGTGAGGCCTATTTGATTGACAGGCGAAAGAGGAGATATTATTTTTGCAAATAATAGTAGATTGTTATACAAGGGGCAAAAAGTACCCATTATATACAAGGTAGAAAAAAAAAGCTTTTCCCCTAGAGAAAATATGCTATTTTATCCCCGCCCTGGTACGTTACAATGACGGACTTTGTGAGCAAGAGGAGTGAAAAATCACTTAAGCTACGGTTATCTATAACGTTACGCCACATAGCGTCCGCAATTTACCGGCGAATGACGTTTTATTTGTGTAAGTAAGTAGGTGTGTTTTGAAACACCTAATTCTTAAAATTCTTCGCTATTTACTTGAGGTTTATTGCTAGCATGAGCAAAACATGCAATATGCAGACATTATGGGGTTACCTAACAGGAATTATTTATAAAGTTTAAAACATATTGTCAAATAATTCAAAAGAAATTGATTAAAAGCGCATTTTCGCCCTGCATAAAAAAAACATGAATTTCTTTATCCTGGGCATGAAAATTTAAAACAATGTCAGGCGCTGAGCTCAGTGGTGGCCCAGTGGCAACGGCCCCGATTTACGAGTTGTAGTTGCTGGGTTCGAATCCAGGCAGGCGCTTTACTTTGTGTAAATAACTTCATCACCACTGTTCCCAAAACGGTGAAGGAAAACATTGTGAGGAAACTGGTACCTATGTCCTAGAACCAAAAATTTTAAGACATGTGGCATCTACCAACCCGCACTGGATTTGCGTGGTGGATTACGGCCCACATAGAGTATATAGAGAGTATAGTCATAGAGAAGGCCTATGTTGGGACATAGGCCTTCTCTATGACTAAACTCTCTCTAGAGTGGAAACATTTATAGGCTGATTATGGTTATGCAAGCAGGCACAACGCTTATAACTGTGAGAGTGGCGCCTACAATTTAACAAACACAACTCTCGGCCACAGGTAATATTTGCTGTTTTATAACATACAGGCACTAATTAATGTTATAACATAATAAATTAATAATTTAAGTAATTGCACTTTAACCATAGAAGTTAAACAAGGGAACAGTGTAACTAAATTAATTAATGTTTTATGTCTCATTAATTAGTATACGTAGTATTATTTATCCAGAAGCAGTTTTTAGTGCTGTTCTTTATTGTTCCTTAATTTCGCTACTTTTTACAGAAGAAGAACGTGACTTACGAAGTATTCACCGATCCGAGTTTGTATTATGACTGGAGCAATTGGAAAAGAAACATCGTCAAAAACCTAAGACTACCAGACAGCTTGCGAGGAGCTTAAATTAGCTTTTGTAACCTTCTCTAATAAATGCTATATATTTGACTGCTGGTAAAAAGTAATGGTGATGTTAGTTCAAGGTTGTCTAATAACTTTCCTACCAATAAATGATAACTGAGTGTGTGTATTCAGCTTTGATGAAATCAAAGCGAGGTTTTGTTTGCTACAGTACAAAATAAGTCTCTTCCTTACACAGTAAAATATAGAACTCCAAAGATAAAAAAATATATTATAATATTTAAAGAATAAAATAATAGTTGCTCTTTAGAATATCAGAAGTTGTTTCATTTGGATACTCCCGAATCCAGGCAATCATCATCTAGGTTGGTCAAACTTTATCCTATCTGTTACGATATTCTCACAACCAACAAGGATCAACTGCTGGAACCTTATATCTTGAGTACAGTCTTGGAGTGTTGCTGGTGATTCCTAGATATACCTGATTAGAAAAGTAAGTTTTTCAATTCGCATTATAGAATACCCCTTCCCTTTGTTCCTTGTCGTAAGAGATGATAAAAAGATTATTAAGGCGCTACCCCAAGCAAATCATTGCGATAGTGCGTTATTCAGATGTTATTAACTCAATAATAACAGGAAAACAAAATTGAACTTTTTTTTTGTTGCATGAAGTTTTACTACGGTTGTTTACTAATTAGGATGCGCTGATTTCGAATCTAGCCTCAGATTTTTTGCAGCAGCTCTAGTTAGTGAGATACAGATACCGTCTTAAATTTACTTAAGTAGTCGATAATTTCTATCAATAGCAGTGTAACTAAACTAGTTTCTGCATAATTTTTATTATGTCTTCCTCAAGAAAGATGTGTTTAAACAGCCATGACTGTTTTTGTGTTATTTGTGGAGAATATATTTTCAAAAAAAATCGTTTAAGCGTCTCCGACTTCGTGAAAAAAGCATACTTAGACTACTTTGGGTTTCCATTGCTGACAAATGCCAAGCCTTGGATACCTAGTTTGATATATTAAAATTGTGTCGAGTCTTTGCGATTATGGGCAAGCAAAAAAATACCCTCTTTAAGTACCACAGCAGCCATGTACATCTTCGGAACATCCAGACGAGTGCAGTCAACAAACTGAAAATGACGAAAGTAGTAGAGACAGTGACCTTGATCGCTTCGTTTCGATTATCCCCGACCACTAAAGCAAGGTGATTTAAATAACTTGATCAGGGACCTTGGACTGTCAATGACTGCATCAGAAATTATAGCTTCCCGGTTGAATGAAAGAAACCTGTTGACAATATGAACAAAAATATCGTTCTACCGTAACAGGGAAAAGAGTTTACTCCCTTTCTTTACTGAACAAGACAATTTCGTGTTTTGTTTACATTCCGGGTCTTATAAAAAGCTGATAGAAGATACACATTTTATCAATATTATGACAGTAATCGAAAAATGTGCATGGCAAGAGTTTGTTTGGGTAGTGAGATTTTTTTTGGGAAATAGAAAATCTGATGGCTACATTCAACACATTGAACTGTTGCCGATGCACTTTGAGCGACTGGGATGCAACATGAGTATAAAGCTTCACTACCTTCATAGCCATCTCGAATATTTTCCTGCAAATCTCGGTGACCTCAGCTAGGAACAAGGGGAGCGTTTCCACCAGGATATTCGCACTATGGAGAAGAGATATCAGGGATATTGGAACGTATATATGATGGCTGATTATTGCTAGAGCATCTAAAATAGCAGTACTAACAAATATCACGCGAGAAAATCATATAAAATAAAATTTCATTCGGAATAAACATATTTAATCATTTTTTATACTTTAAACTCAGTGCATTTTTAGCAAAAAATCAAATCACTCCCTAGCTGCTAAACTAGAGCTGCTGCATAAAAAAGGCATATGTTTTTGAAATCAGCGTGGAAAGACTATTCAGATTCATGAAATAAAATCCATGCAACAGATATGCTGTTTTCCTGTGTAATAAATTGTAGTATCCATGTTCATGAATAATAATGAAACTAACAGCTCCTGAACGCAGTTTATATGACATGTGCTGGTCACGTGCGAAATTTGCCCTAAATTAATTTCCAGCTTCCCATAAGAGCTTGTAATAACCGATGCCTATGTTTTAATAGTTTTAGATTTATATAAATTCTTTTCAACGAGGTTCTGGGCTTGAACCTTTACTAATTTGATCTTTTAAAACATACATTTATGATATAATCTATATTAATAATAAGTTAATCTTAGACACCACTGTTTTAGCGTGGTTTGGCGGAGAAATATCGACAGTGATGCGCATTGTAATCTGAAATCTCCAACACACAGCAAGTTAACGTGGAGATCATTATGGAGCCTTCTCTGTTTGAGAAGGGACCCTCGCCCTACAGGACAGTTATAAGCATAAAAACTTGAGAGGTGTCAAGGGACACCCGGATGGAACGAAGTTCCTTTCGATTAATTAGTGAAGGAATTGTTGATGTTGTTGTTATTGTTTATCGTTGTTGTTGGTTGTTATTGTTGTTGTTGGGGTTGTTGTTGTTGGGATTGATGTTGTTGTTGGGGTTGTGTTGTGTGTTGAAAATGTTGTTGTTGGGATTATTGTTGTTGTTGTTGTTGTTGTTGTTTTTCCGCACTTTTCTTAATTGCCTTCAAAGTAGGTAGTAAGAAGTAGGTGTGGGTGAGTAACCAGAGTACCTAACTACCTACACATCTGAATAACAGGAACAAAACAGAACAATCGGTTTTGTTGTTGTTGTTGTTGGGTTGTAGTTGTTGGGATTGTTGTTGTTGTTGTTAGTTGTTGTCGGGGTTGTGTTGTTGGTTGTTGTTGGGGTTGTGTTGTGTGTTGTGTTGCGTGTTGAAAATATCTGGCTTGCTTTCTATAAGAGAGAGAGAGACAGACAGAGAAACATGCGACGCCGCACAGCTTACAATAGCTTACTATAGCAAAAAGTGTCGTGACAACTTTTCGTAAGATTTTTTTCCGTCTAGCCCCCTTTCACAACGCGCGATAAGGAACTTCGTTCCAATAATAAACAGTATGGAAACCACATATATGTGTCGGAAATACGTTAAATCAATCGTTTGACTTTGACTGATCGGGACGCCAGTGCCACCAGGTGGCTCTCGACAGAGTCTATAACATAAAGTTTGACCAGAGTTAAAGCAGAGTTTGTTGTTGGCGGTTAAGCAGTGAACACGTTTAGAAACTGTTGCGCGTTCCGTACAGTTGTGTCGTGTATCTACAGTGTGTGATTCGCTAGTGTGACTAATTTGATCGTAAAAAATAATTTGATTTGAACTGCAAACAGTTTTTCTATTGCGCAATAACCAATACTTCCCATAGTACGCCCACAGAAGTTAAAATATGGCCGATGATAACGAGAGAGACCTACCTTCTCCGTCTTAAGGAATAAATGAAACCACAAGTAATACTAGTCCGCAAAGGACATGGACAAAAAAGTACATTCCATGTACGCATACATAGCAAATATATTGTACAGTAAAAATGGAAATGTATGTCAATCAATATACAGTTAAAAATCCTTAATTTAGGTGGCCATTATTTTGTTTAAATGCCTAGTAATACTAAAACCATATCAGGTAACCGTAGTAATTCATAATGTTCCCTATTTTAAAGCGCCTTAAGTATTTTCAATAGCAAAATCATAATCTATACACTTATTGCCAGTTATGTGATTAAAAGGTCCAATGAAAATACGTGTAGTCTGTTGTAATGACAAGTTCTTTGAATATTGTTATTTATAGCAATTTAATGTGCCAATATTCACGAATAAAAACACCAAAAATCATTGTTGTACACTAAATTCGATACCGATGTCAACGTCGATACATAAATTGGCCATGTCCTTTAAATACTAATTAAAAACCATAAATTATAGAAGAGAAAACAAACAAAATAAATTTAATAAAAGTAAACACTCTGTTTAAGGCGCTTCCCTGACCAAACGACCTTGAGCGTTCGGTCCTTCTCTGTCCCGTCGCTGAGTCTCGGTCTGTCTCGCTCGCTCCGCACGCTCATTTATCATAAAATTCACAAAAATAATGAAATTATTTGAATAAAAAAAGACAAGTAAAGTTTAAAAAAAAAAAAACATGTATTATCTTTAAATTATCTATCCATTAGTGTAATCCTCAAATGAATAGAACGTCACCTTTAGCAAAAGATACATGCAATCAATAATTTTTGTCACTTTTTTACAAGGAGATTTGAGATGTATTTATAACACATAAAAACAAATAAGAACGTGCAATGTGATGGTAGGATATCGAACATTAATAATGTGCTTTTATATATAGTTTATTACCCATAGTGAATGAGTTAATAGCCTCTGAATAACGCACTATCACAAGGTTTTGGTCGGGGTACCACCTTAAATAACGTTCGTTGGCCTCTGGAAGAGCAGCAACGATGCGGCATGGCGGGATTTTTGTGTCGGCGCTGGCTTTGATTTGATTTGTTTGACAATGTGCGACGAAATTAAAATCCATTAAGTTCATTTTTACCGCCATGTTTTTATTTCGCGATAACTGAACTGAATAGATGTATTTTCTATGACTCACTCTAATCACACGCCCAGCTTGTCTAAGACTGCAGATTGGACTGCGATCGAAATGGTCTAAGACTCGTTGTTCAAAAGAGGATGGAACGTGACGCGGAGCAACTCCTTAATGAGTGTTCGGCACCATGTGCTGATTTTCCCTGATCCTTTGGAGAGCTCCCATAATTGTCCGGCCGCTAGTAGGTGTAACGTTACGATTAACCCTCACGATACGATTAGCCGAAGGGCTAATCTTATCATTACGTATTTTGCACTGCGTGGCAATAACGCTTTTCAATGTTCAAGGATTCAAGTTCATTGAATCATTGACCTAGTGATCCAATTCTACTGCAGAGTGTTCAAATTAGCTCAAAATTAAAACTATACTTTTTGACCTAATCACTGGACTGATTTCGTTAATTTTTTGTATATCATCAGCAAAGTCGATAAAAAGTATGTGGTTTTATTGATTTCACATAATGTTGTATCTATACTGTATATTACACTAGCGACCCGTCTCGGCTTCGCACGGGGGCCATTTATACGTGAAGACGGTATTCTGTTTAAGTCGGTACCCCGACCAAAACCTTGCCATAGTGCGTTATTCAGAGGCTATTAACTCATTCACTATGGGTAATAAACTACATCTAATAGCACATTATTAATGTTTGATATCCTATCATCACATTGCACGTTCTTATTTGTTTTTATGTGTTTTAAATACATTTAAAATCTCCTTGTAAAAAAGTGACTAAAATTATTGATTACGTGCATCTTTTGCTAAAGGTGACGTTCTATTAATTCGAGGATTACACTAATGGATAGATAATTTAAAAATCTGAGTAATTCACGTTTTATTTTATTTCAAAACATCGCTTGTCTTTTTTAATTTAAATAATTTCAATCTTTTTGTGAATTCTATGATAAATGAGCGTGCACAGGGAGCGAGACAGAGCGAGACTCAGCGACGGGACAGAGAAGGATCGAACGCTCAAGGTCGTTTGGTCGGGGAAGCGCCTTAACGACACGTTGTGTACAAGTTAAGAGCAGTAACCTAATAAAAGTTACTAGGCTTACATGATAGATAGGTACTAGGTATTCAATATAATATTTCATTAGTATCATTAATACTTTTTGAAAATATTTACATTATGTTTAGCGTATGGCCATATGGAATAAAGTACGTTTCAAATGGTAAAATATTTTTTCAAATAGCTTCCGAAGATTACAGGTGGTAATGTGATATTCCAGCTTGCCTCCGAATAAATTCTCTGTTCTCTTCAAGGATATAATAAAATGACCTTTCACTGTAACTTCAGCAAGCCCTAAAGTTATGAGAAGTTCGAAGCTTATGAACAATTAACCATAAGTTGGAAGTTCTCCAACAACTTCCAATCTCATCTTGATTGGCTCAGAACTGCCGAACGGCCTTCCCTTTATCCCGACATCAGTTCCAACTAAATATTCTTTGAGTACTTTCAAGTCTCAAAGGGGGTTGATAATAGGTTTCAAAACTTGTCACTCTCTGGAGATGAAACTCCGCTTTCTTCAAAGGAAGCTTTTCGTGTAACTTCCGTGTGATATTTTTTATCGTTTTTCCGTCGTTTTCATCTGATGTGGGAAAACTAACTTTCTGGAATAGTTTGGCTATTAATATTACTTATGAAAGAATCTAAGCTTGATTTCTTCAATTTTCTTTTGGTGATATAATTTTGCTAAAATCAGTCAATCACAGTATTTTGCTGGACAATAAATATGCCTCATCCAAGTTGCTTTTACTTTTTCCCTTTGTTACTTCACAGACACAATATCTAACCTTTCTTATAGTTGTTTGAGTATAACTCAAACAACTTTAGCTACGGTTAGGTATTGTATTGTAGATACAACAAGAAAAAAAAGATTGTTGGGTGGTATTGTATTGGGTTTATAGAAAACTAGCTTCTGCCCGCGGCTTCGCCCGCGTGGAGGTCGGAAATGACCCCACGGGGACGTGCTACTAGGATAAAAGTATCCTATGTCCTAACCCAGGTCATGGCCTATCCATAACCTACCTATCATCCAAATCCAGCCGTTGAAGCGTGAAAAAGTAACAAACAGATAAAATATATCACCTCAAGATACGGACTATGACTAAATTCCACTGGCCCCCTTCTACCATCGGACATCTAGGCGCACTGCAAGTTACCATCCCTAACTAGTTGCTATTCCACCAATTCGCACTAAGCGCTTCCAAACATCTTTTATAATGCGCACAGCAAAAGAGTGGAATTCTATACCTGCGCCTGTGTTTCCGAACGCATACAACCCAAATCTCTTCAAAGTGAGAGTGAACAGGCTTCTTCTGGGTAAGCTCGCTCCATCGTCGACTTTGTCTCTGTCATCTCTGACCTAGACTAGAGTCAAGAGCAAACCCATCTAAAATAAAATAAAATAAAAAACCAATTCCTTAAATCTTTAGAGGCATGAGGAACAGCGTCTAAAGTGCACTCATCCTCCATATAAAATAGAGGACCCTCCGACCAGACGGGTGTTGTGTCTGGTGGCCAACTGCCCGACAATTGATGTCGGGAAATCTTATACAAGGAGCGACTGCCTATTTGACCTGCACAACCCAGTAATTGCAATGGGTAATACGATAGCTCTTGGTAAGACTGGTCAGACTTTTCGGCTTCTGACGACCCGTAACGACTGCGTAACACCCACGAATGACACGCCGAACACGATGAACACGCCGAAACCAACGGCTTAACGTTTCCGAAGCACGTAGGAGTCTCGATATGTAAAGATGGTCACCCATTCACGGCCCAACCCTAGCAAGAGTAGCATAACCTAATGTATCGACCCGTGCGGCTGTTATTATTTAGCCACGAGCTCCTCATCAATTTTTATATCCCTAACATAAGAAATGCTAAGTTTCTCATCACCCCTTATAGGATTTTATTTTTCAAGTCATTTTAGCCTATGTCCTTCCCCAGGATGTCATCTATCTCCATGCCAAATTTTATCGAAATCCGTTCAGTGGTCTAGGAGTAAAAAGGTAACATACAGACAGGCAGACAGTTACTTGCCAATGTATAAAATAATTATATAGCTTCTGCCCGCGGCTTCGCTCTCGTTACCTACAGGAAACAAATGACATTGTTTTTTCAGAAACTATCGTTATAGGCGCTCCCTTTATCTCAATTGAACATACAAACTGACAATATCAAACAAGGCAATAAGGACAAAATTCTCCGTAAAAGTAATCTCTGGGATGAGACTAATATGATTTTAACATAACTAAGCGTGTGTGAAAAGATCTCTCTGTGTTGTCTTGTTTATACGTTTTTAGTTGACTTTTTGTCGTAGTTGGGTTTTAGTTTTTATATCTTTTATTGTTCTACTTATAAAGTTGAATACGAGTAGGTTATAAAGATTGTGTTGTTCGCTGTTAGCATTTAATTTTATGCAGAAACAAACAACATTTTTTTTACATGTACTTAAGTACTTAAAGAAATCAATATGCCGCCTTTTTCCCAACTATATGTTGGGATCGGCTGCCAGTCTAACCGGATGCAACGGAATACCAGTATTTTACATGAAACGACTACCTATCTGACCTCCAAAACCCAGTAACTGGGTAGTACGATACCCCTTGGTATGACTGGTTGACAGACTTTCGGGCTTCTGTTGACCCATAAAGATTCTCAAATATCAACGAATGACAGCCGGGTCCAACGGATTAGCGTGCTTTCCGAGGCACGGAGGAGTCTCCTTTTGGAAAAACCCAATAATACTTTGCCCAACCTGGGAATCGAACCCCGGACCTCATTCCTGCTCAGCAGTAGCGCTTGCGACCGCTACTTACTTATAAAAATGGAAATATTACTTCATAGTAATATCAGTTACATAATTGATACATCTTGATACCTTGGTTGAGATTGGATACCGGTGACGACAACGATACATGAAATATATTTATACACATAACTATTATACTGGCCTTATCAACGTCGCATATCCCGAGCCGATGCGAAAATCGGGATGTCACGTATTACTGATACACCTCTACCACAGAAAGATCCTATTTGACTCTGTTGGGAGATGATTTTGGGAAAACTGTGATACATCGTCTCCTAATTTTAGTTTAAGAGTATGTGTACAAATTTTCGAGGCAATCGACAAAGAGAATAAAAAGTTTTACAGTAAATTCAACTCCCCATTTCACCCTCTTAGGGGTGTAATTTTGAAAAACCTTTTCTTAGTGGATACTTACTCTTCAAAAAGAACACACCCATCAAATTTCATGTCTCTAGGACCAGTAGTTTAGGCTGTGCGTTGATATATCAGATAGATAGATCTATATAGATAGATATATAGATAGATTTACCTAGATAAATTTAGGTATACCACATTTTCTAAAGTAATGAATAAGATCTTTCATATTATAAACTGCATTCTTTTCTTTCAACCCCAGAGGAATTTTGAAAATTCGTTAGAGGTGTTTCCATGACTCAAAGATTATTTATACCATTTTGAGTTAATCAAGGCTCCCAGTAAAACCCTCCCCTGTAAAATTGACTACCCCTTTTCACCCCATTAGGGTTAGATTTTCGAGAAATCCTGATACAGGTTATTCTTTATTTTTGGTTTTAAGTATAAATACTGAGTTTTGAGTTAATCATACAGCGCATTAAAATTCTTCCATACAAACTTTGACACCCCCCAATCCCCGTTTTGGGGGTAATTTAGAAAAACGAAAATGACAAAGATTATAATTTACTTAGATAAGTATTCGTACCAAGTTTCAAGTTTATTAACTCAAGTAATAAGATTTTCCCATACAAACTTTGACACCCCCCAATCCTCCTTTTGGGATTAATTTAGAAAAAACTAAAATGACAAAGAGCATAATTTCTTTGGGTTACTATTCGTGCCAAGTTTCAAAACTCAAGGAATAAGATTTTTCATACAAACAAAATCCTCCCTTTTCACCCTCTTAGGGGTAGAATTTTGAAAAACGTTTTCTTAGTGGATACTTACTCTTCATAAAGAACACACTCCCCAAATTTCATGTCTCTAGAACCAGCGGTTTAGGCTATGCGTTGATATCTCAGTTAGGACATTGAATTTTATTTAAATATAAATTATACAAATAAATAAATAGATTTTAAGTAAACCTTTTAACGGAATATAAAGTTCCATATAAACTTAAGTACATTAAGTAGAATTTTGAAATATCCTTCCTTAGTGGATGCCTACGTCATAAGAGAAATACGTGTGCGAAATTTTAAGTTTCTAGCCTTAAAGGTTTGACTTGTGCGTTGATACATCAGTCAATCACTTTTGCCTTTTATATATTTAGATTAAAGATAACCCTAAAGGGTTCAAATTAGTGTTTAAGTAGCTGCTGCCCGCGGCTTCGCGTGGATGTCCGATACTATCCAACGGGAACGTACTACCGGGACAAAAAGTAGCCTATGTCACTCCGTATAACAGCAGCTATCTGCCAGTGAAAGTCCCGGCAAAATTGGTCTAGCCGTTTCGGAGATTACCCGGAACATACAGACAGACAGACAAAAGTGTTAAAAATTGGTATTTTGTTTTATGTACCGTTTATACTTTCATATGCATTTAGTAAAAAGCTGTTATTTTGACATTACAAACAGACAATTCAATTTTATTTATTGGAGTATGTAGTATGTATGTTAGAACTTCTTTGACCTTTATAGGTTTCTTTATAGGTTCTTTATAAAAAAATCTCTACATAGTCGGGCGGGCCGCTAGTATTGTAAAAAGAACCAGCCAATACTGTAATCAATACTTAGACGATTGAATTTAATTATTGCTATAACTAATTATAGTTTATTGTATCACTTACCACTTTGGTGTCATCTTTAATCAATTTTATACCTTAGTGTATGGTAAGTAGGCACTTACAATTTTTTTTTTTTTTTTCTTCAAGAAACAATATTGAGCCACGAAATTTTGTCACAAAACAGGTACTAACTGACGACTTGAAGTTCCTGCCTCTTCGCCCAGCAAAACAGATCGAGTGCATTGTCCATAAACGTATTTGCACAATACCCACTTTAAAATACTTAAAACGGCCCCCTTAATTTTGAAAATCCTTCCTTAGTGGATACCTACGTCATAAGAGGAATACGTGTGCAAACTTTAAGTTTCTAGCCCTAGGGTTTGGCCTGTGTTTGTTTAGAAGTTTTATCCCCTATTTTATCTTCTTAAGGGTTGAATTTTGGAAAAGGCTGAAATACGTAACTCATTATTTTTGCCGTACTCAATTCATACGAAATTTCATGCAAATACGTCGAAGGAATAAAAAGTTTCATACAAACTTTTATCCCCTTTTTCACTCCCTTGGGGGTTGAATTTTGGAAAATCCTTCCTTAGTGGATGCCTATGTCATAAGAGGAACACGTGTGCGAAATTTTAAGTTTCTAGCCTTAAAGGTTTGGCCTGTGCGTTGATACATCAGTCAATCACTTTTGCCTTTTATATATTTAAATTAAAGATAACCCTAAAGGGTTATCTTAATTTTTATTTAATTAAATTTTCTATAATCCTAAGGGATTAAAACGAATAAAACAAGCAATGACTTTGTTAACATTATTTTATTTAACTAAGTGCTGAATAAATAAGTCTTAATAACTTAAATTAAAATAAATTACAATACAAATAATTAAATAAAGTCGACGGGCTCGCGCATTTCAAAAAATAAGTATTCAGTCTTAAGGGTGGGGAGTTGCAATGTCTTAAAATCTGGACAGGATATTGACCAAATGGAAGCAGAAAGAGAATTTTAAGGTCCAGGGGTTTAAGACACTGCTGTTGTTTTTACGCTAAATGCCAGACTGCCACGTTTATCACAAAAATTGGATCAAGCCACGTGACAGACTGGCATTTAGCTTTGCGTTATGCTTGGCATTCAATTATCGCCACTAAACTTGATCCATGGGTGTCCAATTTTGTTTACTGGGACGGCGGCATAGTGATGGGGGGACCATACATCTGTGGCATTACGTACATGGGCATAGTCATGGTCTGGGCTGGATTCAATGGCGGTGTCGGAATGCCGAATAGGATTCTGAAGTAGCGCGCGACTGTCCATAAAACATTGGACGTCTCCGGTAGCCTATAACATAATGATCATGATTATATATTACAGTACAGTGCAAATATCAATTCAAATTCTGGTTTTATAATTGAATTTAGGCGCTCAGTTTCTGAAATTATGGTAGAAAGAAATTAATGTTGAGACAAAGGTAATGAAAACAATATTAATAACTTCCAAAAGGTTTCAGTAACTGAGCATAACAAAGAAATTAACTCGATATTTCAATGTCTGAATCTGTAAAAAAATAATATTATTTCTTTATTTTATAAGATTGACTTCGTAAGGCATGCAGAAATAAGGAAATATAACAGAAAACTAATCGAGTTAAATACCGTGTTTGTAAAATATACGATTTTCATTGATATTTACAAAAAAAAACCCGCTTAAAATCAACACATCAGTAGTACTATAGTACAAATCCTGTAATAAATTCCGTCACCAACAAAAATATTATTTTAATTACAATAAATGCTTCTATAAATGCAAATAACATGACTACTCAAAATTCTATATAATTTCAAATTACAGGTTCTATTTCATCTGTAGTTAAATGAGTTGTTAATTCAGTTGTTAATTCAGTTGTTGATTCAGTGGTTTTAATAGTACGTGTACAATTTGATACAACATTGGCTTTATCCATTTTCTTCTTATACTTTCCCCTCTTTCGTCGTCTCATTTTAACATTATCTTCAAAAAAATGTTTGTCTAGAGCTTCGTTCACATTAAGGAGACCCTCAAACACATCTAGGGTCATCATAACCACATTATAAGCTGCTGTATAATAACCTGGTTCTTTAGATTTCAATGATTCTTTTAGAACTGATTTAGCATACTCATTAGATTGTTGAATTAAATGACCTATTGGATCTGTTGCAAAAAATAATTGTAGGAAATCAAAAAATCCTCTACCTGTGCTGTTTGATTCGTTTTCGTGATAAGATCTTGCATTGGCATTACGATAGTCTGAACTGAAATCTAAACTCCTTTTTGACCTGACGCGACGTTTCTTTGTATGTTTTCTGCGAAATCTGCTCTTGTGTGGACTTTTAGTTACATTCTCTGAGAAAGTATTAGTATTATTTATAACTACTATGGGTTTCCAGTCAGATTCACTTAGCACTGTGGTGCTAATTACTTCTGAAGCTTCTTTCCTGTACGGCAAAAGTCTACTGTTGTCGGGTTTATAAAAAATATTAGGATTAACAAAATATTTGACCCTTGGATAAAAGTATGTGTTGGGATAGTTATACTTATACTTTTTAGTTTTAACATAATCGTACAAATCCTTATTCTGTTTCAATCTATCTAAACTAACTTTTAAATCCGCGTATTTCTTGGGCCTATTCCTATTCTTTCGATGAGTCATTTTTCTCTGAGCTATATTCCTAGGTTGTGGGACCAATATCTGTTTAGGTTTTTTCACAATCTCCAACTCATCCAGATTATCGTCGACAGTTTCAACGCTGTTCGCTTTGGGAACGTCAGAGTTTAGACCTCGGAAAGTAGCCGGCATGGCTCCATAGAAAACGTTCGCTATCGGGTCTATAATAGATTTGACGCCGTCGACGATCGGTTCGAGAAATTTGAGCAGTTTCGACTTACCATCCCATCTTTCCGCCGCTCTTGTTGAGTTTACGAGTAATGTGGGCGCCTGTTGCGACTGCTGAGCTGTCGCGTCGCTTTGGTGTATGATCTCATTGGTCTGCCCGTGGGCACCCATCGCGGTGGGGCTATACATCTCCGGGGACGCGAATTGTGGGCTCACTCCGCTAACGGAGTATGCGTGCGAGGAGGCGCTCGGAAAATCGATCGGATATTGCGAGTAAAGATACGGGTGGTTTTGTAAACCGACACTGGAATAAACAATTTAATATTGTTATCGATGGTTCAATCACCTTACTCGATAAGATTGCATTGCATTGTCATTTAGAAGTCTCTTTCTCAAGTGTGTCTTATCATTTTCTGGAGTTTAAAAGGTTTCTCTAATAACAAGTCAGATATTTTGGGTCACGTTGACTGACACGTGTTTAGATCTACCTACGCATCTTACATGAGTAAACTGCTTGCTTTTAGTCTGAAATTATTTAATTTTCTATGTACAGAATATAAATACATCAAAATGTAAGTTTATATTAGGCTGTCAACAATTTTAAAGTCTACAACAAAACAAATTATGAACTTAGTAACAAGAGCTTGTGCTTAAAGCTTTTCGATATAAAATTACCTACCAAGTGTTCTTGTACTTAAATGTAAAAGGGCCAGGTTAGACTGTGTTTGCTCATTTAAATTGTTAAAGAGCGAATCGAGAAATTCTCCGTATTCTTCCGCATTTTTATTTTTAGGTCTTAAGCTGCCTTTAAGGTTTACGTTATTTTTTTTTAAACTTGGTGGATACCTTTATTTGTATAATAAGCCAAAATAAATATGTAATTTGCCGTCCTTAAATCATGTACCTATTTTTTTTATATTAATTACATTTCTAGTCAATCACATTGAAATATTTAAACGTGTGTCAGTCATTGCAACTCAAATCGATAATAATAGGTCTTTACCTATGAAATTGCCGTTTTGTATGAAAAAATTTAAACGAATTTTTTTCATGAATTTTTTATTTGTATTAATCGAAGTAATCACCCATGCAATCAATGCATCTTTGCCATCGCAGTGGCAGTTTATTGATGCCCTTCTTAAAGAAATCAGCTGGACGGGAGGCAACAAATTCTTCAAAGGCATTTTGTACTGCCTCTCGGGTATTAATTTTTTTTCCCGCCAAGAAGTTATCCAAATTCTGGAAAAAGTAGTAGTCTGTAGGCGCAAGGTCTGGTGAGTAGGGCGGATGACGGAGAGCTTCCAACCCCAGTTCTTGCAACTTGGAGACCGTCTGCTGTGCAGTATGAGGTCGCGCGTTGTCGTGCAGGAGCAGCGGAGACGAGCGATTGACCAATGCTGGTTGGAGATGCGCCAGCTTCTCCATCATTGTGTTCAGTTCTTCACAGTACACATCTGCAGTAATGCTCACCCCGTTTGGTAAGAAGCTGTGATGAATCACACCGGCGCTAGACCACCAAACAGTGACCATCACTTTTCTAGGGGTAAGTTTTCGTTTAGGGCATTGTTTAGGTGCTGAACCAGGATCCAACCAACTTGCTGAGCGCTTACGGTTATCAAACAGAATCCATTTTTCATCGCAGGTAACAATGCGGTTCAAAATTCCTTCATTTGTGTGTCTGTTGAGCAGTGCAAGGCACGTCTCGACGCGTACTTCGCGCTGGCGATCATTGAGTTCGTGGGGCACCCATTTGTCAAGCTTTTTTACCTTGCCAATTTGACGCAAATGGACCAATATTGTTTTGACGCTAACGTCGAAAGCTGCTGCTAATTCAGCCGTAGATTGTGTATCATCAGCTTCCACAATCGCCTTTAATTCGTCATTGTCGACCAAAGTCTTCGGACGACCGCGAGGTTCATTTTTCAGGTCGAAATTTCCAGAACGGAAGCGAGCAAACCAATAACAGGTGGTGCGTTGGTTTGTAGTGTTAGCTCCGTAAACGTCGTTAATGTTGCGTGCCGCTTGTGCCGCGTTGCTGCCACGACGGTACTCATATTCCATAATTACTCGAATTTTTACCGTATCCATGATGACGAAAAAGATTGAAATGCGATGAAAATGTAACACTAATCAATAAAGAAATGACTACTTTTAGAAAAAAAAATCCATGTTTTTAAAATAAAATTAATTTGAAATTAGAATTCTTAGCCAAACAAAAATTATTTTGATTTGAAATGGCCAGTACTGCAGAACGGCAATTTCATAGGTAAAGACCTAATATCAGTAAAAAATAGTCATTCATATTCCAGCAACGGTTTTATCAATTCCATACCTATAAAATCGTTATTAAAGTCTTTCTAAATCTTAATAATTCAGTTACAAAATAAAAAGCAGTCTGTCAATAAATCTATTATAAAATTGTAAAAGTCGTACCAGTGTCTGTATATATAAGTAAGTATGCATAATTATGTCATAACTATCTTTATTTAAATTATTTCTCCGACCTTAGACATTTTCAGAATATTCAGTGTGATTTCGTCAAGTCTGTGCATTTTTCACTACAGTGCTCAATTTGAATAGAAATGGTTAATTTACATTATATTACTTTCTTACTGCAGAAGAAAATCAAGTTTGGAAACATTGCATTATTTATTCATATTTTTTAAATGAAACTTTTCCTTCATGAATGTATGAAGAGATTATTTGACCCACATTTTAAATAGCTATTACAGGAGACTTTTTCAAGAAAATGTCTTTTGAGAAATATAGATTTAATATACTTGAAGTAAGTTCCGTCACAATTCAGTCTATAGAACAAGCGTTACATATTTCATGAAAACTCGATTTTGTGAAGAAACTGACAGACATATAAGCAATTCGGTCGGAATCGTTTCATAAGATAATTAACAGACGAGCCATTTTTTGTTGCTCGAGCTGGCAACTAAAGTAAATGTTTGATGAGGCAGGAAGTCAGTACTGTAAAAGTTGTCTACAAAAGGGAAACTTAAAAAATGCAGGCTGGCAAAAAAAAACTGGCTGGAGTCAATCACTCAAGCTTTAAAATCAGTTTCAAGATTGTAAAAGAAGCGTTTGTTTTTGAGTAAAATATTATTGTCATAGATGCATACATGTAAACACGTCCTCATGAAATAAATAGCTAAAATTCAGTATTACTCCTTATTTAGAGGCAATGCAGTATCCATTTTGATACCAGGGCTCATACGAGCTCGACGGTACTACATCCAGAGCATTCATCTTTTGTGTGTGCTCAATGTGTAAAAACTGCATTGACATGAATAGAACAGTCCTAGAGTCTTGAATTGTGAGACACCGAATGATCCAATATACTTATTTTGTACGCATTCCATTACCAAACTATGGTTATACATCGATTTATTTTTCTATTTGTATCATGTTTCATAGTGAGCCTCAAAAATGAACAGCTTATCATTGCCATCAAAATAGGCAACTATGACTCGCTCGTCTGATAATACCTAAGAAGAAACACCGAATCTAAACGCCTTTATATGGATAACTTCTATTTTTGTTCCAGCCAATATTCGATTCCTGAAACGCTATAAAAGGCTTATTGATGTCTTGTCAGATGTTACGAATGAATGCTTCCAATCCAATATTATAATATGATAATATTTTGTAAAGAGATGTAATAGAATTAATAGGAATAAATAAATAAATAAACAAAAAAGAAATAGGAAATATGTGAGGGCTGTAGGGAGAAAAATATTCATGGGCTACATATAGAATTTCCTATATTTACACGGAGATTTCCTATATTTACAGGAGTACTGTGTTAAATTTTAATTATAGCTGATGTATATGGTGAACTAAATTTTGTAAACTATTCCAAATAAGTCATAAATAGTGAGTAGAGAGTTTGTCCTTAACGCATGAATTTATTAGGGCATTTATTTTAAAACATTCAGTTATTTTGATTTGCATTCATCTTTATCAGGTACATTTATTTGCATTAAAAATACTACGAGTAAAGTCTCTCTCTGCTCTTAGTTTTTACAAATTGCGTGACCCGTAATTTCTAAAAACCAGTGTCTTTAGTGTTGAAACTGCCAACTTTGTCTTATTAATGTATTCCTGAATTCATAACTAACAGTGTGTTTAATTTAATAGATACTTATATACTCAAATATTCTACAACCAGCTGTATTTCAGTCGTCATGGTAGAAGTAGCATCATGCATTGTAAGAACAGCAACTATTTCATCTCATGTATCACAAACAACGTTGCTTGCTACAACGGAACTTTCTTCAAGTAATATTTCTTCGTGTGCACGTCAGTCAATAGTCATTCCACTCATGCTTAGTAGATCGTATTAACATCATTTAACACTAATAAATATTAAAATACGAGTAGAAACTAGAATACCATAAATTGTAATGAAAATATTTTTCATGACAACAATAGCAATATTGAACATGGAAACGATTCAGATAAAATAGAATACCTAAGGAATAATAATTCAGTAAATATTCCAAGAAAATATTTTCATTTCAATCAAAATATTGGAGAGCCTTGAAATCAATTCTTGTTACGTTTGGCAATTAAGTTAAATTAAATACTGAGAATTTAGTATTATTAGAGGTATTATAAGCCTAGCAAATAATATGGAAAATTACAAAGAAAAATAAAAAGATGGATAGAAAAATTAAGGTAGAAGAGAATTAAGCTCAGCTAAAGTAAATATTCATGGGTCTCTATTAAATTAAACAAATGTAAAGAATATATTTTCGGATGGGAACAATAACTGCTGATATACTAAAGACCAGAACCCTACCAGTTTGTAAACTGAGCTCGCGGAAATCATGATGATCACGTCACGCTGATGGTGCACGAAGGCTGCGCTGACGTTCATACTCGGGGTCACCAGTGTAGAGGTACGAGAAACAGGGTGTAAAATTCACTCATCCTCTATAGAAAAGGGAGGCTGCCCGACGATTGATGTCAGGACTTTGTGGATATGCTAGTTGCGCGGTAAACTCTGCTTGCGCGATGCAGGATTTTACGTGACGTCAGTGTGATGCGTACTTCGCATGTAGCGATGTAGATGCCGCCACAAAATATTATAAAGAGGTAAAATTGTTTGATTGTTAGAGGTAATCTCTGAAAATAATGATCAGATTACAAAAATTCTTTCACTGATAGAAAAATACACTGCTGCCAAGGGCCAATAGGTGACTTCTACGAGGACGAAGTCACAGGAGAAAGCTAGTTGTATTCTACAGTGGTGTCAAATTTAAATTATAATACAATCAATTTACTATTATCAAGGTTCGAGTATTGTATCCGATTGCGTCCACTGACGTCATCATCATCTACTTAAAACAAAATCAGAACCCTCCTTGGCTTTGCCGTAGACAGGTAATAAATCGTAATGACATCAATCAATTTATAACTAGAAACCTTTATTTAATTGTTTGTCCCTTTCCCTGTCCTCATTGGAGATTACTTGACAAACCATGAAAAAGGTATCCAGTGACAGTTTCCATTAAATCCATGGGATTTTGGAGTAACTCCAATCAAAGCCCCCTCAATTGGGATGGAGGAGGAAATTGGCAACTGCGTCATTTTCTAAAAGTAACTCGTCAAAGTCACGATTGATTATCAAGTCTATTTTTAGTTGATATTAAACAGAGGGTTCTCTTTAATAAATTAATTCTATAAGTAGAAAAAAGTGACAACATAAAAAACAGACATTACATTAACAACACACAGAAATAGTGCTATAAACAAGGCAGGTCCTACATCAAAAACTAGAAACCATAAAACTCTTCAATGCACAACTGAACTAAAATAACTTTTAAGTGCATAATAAGTAAGTTGTAAGGAGCACAATTATCGATAGAAATAACCTTTTTAAGAAATAATACCTCATACTTGGCTATATATCGCCAGGTATAGCATTCTGGTCACGGGGGTGACATAAGCCTACGTCATCACCGTTGTGTTACCAGTAGTGTGTAATAATAACTCCCCAATCGCATTTATTACCTGTGCGAATCCGATAAAACAAAGAGGTTTTAACTAACAATTACGTTGGTATTGTTTAAATTGAATTGTTCCGTTTGATTAGAAAAATGAAACGACAATTTATATGGTTTATATATTTTTTTTAACAGAATTGTGACTGAAAATGTTTCCATAATTCGTATTTTGTTGCAATAAAGTGGCAACTGGATAGTGACGTAAGCATGTGTCACTCCCGGAATGCCAGACCTTGTTTTTTTAGACCATGGCTACTTGTACGCATTTCAGGAATATACTTACTCAAATGCGAAAATCATAGTGCAAAATAGACATAATACTCTTCATGACAGATATAATAATATGTACGGTACGAGTAAATGTAGAAATTTTACATAGGGTGACACAATAGGCAAGCAAACCTTTAGACGGATTAAAGTAAGAAGGAGAGATAATACTATAGTCCCTAAAAAATCATAAAAAGATGGCAGACAGACAAAGTTACAAAAACAAGAAATGATGTCAAAATCGCTCAAGATTTTATATGTCAAGCAATTTCTCCGATAACTATTGATAATATCATTAGAATTTCTTTGCATGTGGATTCCAACATAATCTCGGTACTTCGAAATACAAAATTAAAAGCGGTACTGTTTTATAGATTCCATGTAGCAGTTTAAATTAGAAGCAGTTCTAAAACAAAGATAATTTATTTCAGAAGACAGTATCTTGCGAATTAAATTATCTCTCTTTTTGAATCAGTCGTACACTCCTCTAGTATTTTTTTTTAATGTTTTCATTGCAATCCTTACCTTTATAATTTTAATTCACCGTCATTTAACTTCTGTGCATGTATCTCAAATTTACTTGGCATACAAAACCTCTCCCAAAAACTATAAAGTTACAAAAAGTACCAAAACTTCCGTTACTCACCCACTGCCATAAGTCTCATACAGTTTCTTGACAGCCATGCCGGCTGTCACTAAAAGTGCCACTTTGCTCGCAAAGAATGCTTTCAGCGTAAGCATAGTAATTATTGCCATGGCAAACATTGCCATCCCTGCTGACTTCATGCCGAAAAGCATTGGGATAATCATTTGCATCACCTTCTTCTTCTTCTGTCTTCTGCCTGAAATTTGAGAAGGGAGATATTGAGTAAAATTGACTGGTTAAATGAGGGATATGTCCATAGAGAGTATTTATTGACTACACTACTGTTGAGCTTGAGGTCCTTAGTTCGATGGCCAGGTCGGGCAAAGAATTATTGGGTTTATCCATCTGGAATTTCTCAGTAGCAGCCCGGAGTCTAGATTTGTGCCCGGTTGACGGCGATAGGCTCGCTCCCTTTTACATGGGACTTAAACATAACTGTCGAAATGTAGATGTCCTATAGGTACACATTTGCCTAACCTTTTGGAGATTACAGGCGAGATGGTATGTTTTGATTACGTGGTATTCAATAGGCATACGATTGGCGATCCAAATAGGTTCATGTGAAAAAACTAGGACCTAGAATATTTGACCTAATTACCGAATAAAATTGGCTGGTGTAAAACCTAGCCGGAAAACATATGTCTATGAATAAAATAAATTAATAATATTAAAATAAATCGCACAACCGATTCAAATCAAATCAAATCAAATCAAAATATTTTATTTCACATAAACCTACATGGGCACTTATGAAACATCAGAAGCGAGGTGCACTGTTCCAATTGGTCGTTTCCTATGGAGAAGAGTCGGCAAGAAACTCCACGGTTACTCTTTTATAAATACGGGTCTTTTAAAATGTTTTCAAATTACAGTGTTAATAGATATGGGAGGACAGTGTAGACCTGTCAACAAGTAACAGGTACTCAACAATTCTCTGACTCCAATTATAAGTACACAAACGCACAGAAAGACTGTGTTAAATTGATAATAATCTACAACGATTTAGATTATTAGAGTAACTGGATTTCGGATGCCCCAGTGAATAGGGGGTTTGGATGCGTTTCATTTAATTTTAACAGGGTATAATATTGCGCCTTTAAACCCATGCCTACGCACCATAGAAGGGGTACCAATAGGGTCCATTTAACACTAACCTCGTTTCTTTGTCTTCTGTATTAAGGGGACACATAATAGTTAGTTGAATATTCAATGAAACTGTATCAATAAAAGATCCAAATAAATTATTGGGATATAGGTACAATGATGATACTGAAACTCAAAATATTCAAAGCATTTATTTCAAATAAACCAATTACAGACACTTTTGAATTGTCAAGGTGTCGGTCAGTCAGAAAGATGAAGCTAGTTGCCCTTTTAAAAGCGTAGTAAGTACCTATGGAGAAGAACGGGCAAGAAATTCCACGGACACTCTTTTAAATCAAAATTTGCTTACAAAATATTGGTTACATCATTCATATTGGAATTTGGCATGTGAGAACTATGCAGAACGTTAAAAACGTCGGTAATAAAAAAGATAAAAACAATACAAATATTAAATTAAATTAAAATAAGTCGTAGCAGCTAAGAGATGACCAGTACCTACTGTCGACGCCCGTTCACGAAAATGGACAGAAAAATATCTGTGCATCATTGTGCAAACAATTTACAAAAAGTATAACTACTATTTCATAATTCTGAAAATACAAATGTAAATACAGAGACAATGTTTTCCTTAAACAACAAGAGAATTATACTTTTGATAAAACCTCTGGCTTTAAGAAAGTGTTTTACATAATTTCTGTACCCAGTTAGTTACATCTCATTGTAACTATAGGTACATAGTATGAGATAACGCTGTATGCAACTTGAATATTCTCCTCAGCAAGTTCTTTATTTATTTCAACTACATGCACAAGAAAAAATAAACTGTACAAAGACGGACTTAATGCCTGAGCCATTTTCTACGAGTCAACCTTAGAGTGATGGAGAGACTAAACATGGCAGGTGCAACATAAGGGATACATAACTCGAAAAATAATAAATACTTATAGGTACATAAATTCATACATATAGCGAAAATAAACTTTGTCAAGAGAAACAACGATAGGTAGAGGAGAAAACAAATACAGGAAATCAGCGCTGGGATGTTTGTTTCAACTTCTTACGCAAATGTTTACGTGCCTTCACTTTAAAAGATAACCGGCTGGTCGCCAACCTGATTTTCAGAGGAAGCGCATTCCAAAGAAAGACCGCCTGGACATAGAAATAAGAGTGAATGAAACCAGAGCGGTGATATTATGTTAACAAGCTTAAGTGATAATAGGCATAGTCTTTAGTACTAGTTTCTATAGTGAACGTGAACATGTGTCGTGTGTTCGTGAACGAGCGCCTTCAGTAGGGACTGGTCATTTCTTAGCTGCCACGGCTTATTTTAATTTAATATAATATTTGAATTGTTTTTGCCTTTTTATAACGGACGCTTTTAACGTTCTGCATCGTTCTCACATGCATAATTTCAACATGAACGATGTAACCAATATTTTGTAACCATATTTTGATTTAAAAGAGTGTCCATGGAGCTTCTTGCCCGCGCTCACGCTTTGGAATGGACAACTAGCTTCTTCTTTCTGACTGACCGACCTCTTGACAATTCAAAAGTGCCTGTAGTTGGTTTATTTGAAATAAATGCTTTGGGTTTGAGTTTGTACTTAGCTCCCGTACAATGAATATTAAAAACATTCGTGCGAGAGGGGCTCATGACTAAATAATAACAGCCGCACGAGTCGATCTTCAATGTGAAGCAACTTTTTCTGAGGTCGGTCAGTGGATGGGTGACCATCGATTACATACCGAGACCCCTCCGTGCCTCGGATAGCACGTTAAGCTGTTGATCCCGGTTGTCATTCGAAGATCTTTGACAGTCGTTACGGGTTGTCAGAAACCCGCAAGTCTGACAACCAGTCTTACCATCAAGGGGTATCGTGTTACCCAGTGACTGGGTTGTGGAGGTCAGATTGGCAGTCGCTCCATGTAAAATACCGGTATTCTGCTGCATCCGGTTAGACTGGAAGCCAACCACAACATATGTAGTTGAGAAAAGGTAGGCAGATGATGACATTGCATGTTAAAAATAACAAACATTTTTAAAGTGCTAACCAATTGAAAAATGTGTCATGTGACACTTCAATATGGGACTTGAAACATGTTTTCCGCGTGACTTGATACCTGTACAATAAAGGCATGTATGGTCGCTGTAACTTAATTTTTTTTTCGCTTTTTTGCATTTTGAGCCCAATCCTGTAGGTATAGGAGTCTAACTCCTTCTGAGCCTACCGCGTCACCGGTTCCTGTTGTACGGAATCTAATATGTGGCTACTTTCGCCCAATTCTGATGCGACATGCGCAGATGTGGCCTGCTCAGTTCCATTTTAATTTCGTGCTTGTGTTACCTACGTCTGCGATTTGTGTTTTGGAAGTAAGTATACTGTATCATATACGGTTAGTAATTTTGACTCTCATGCATTCTCACAGAGAACAGTTACCGCACATGGACAGTGGACATCTTAAAAAATAATATAGTAAAAATTAAAAACTACAAAAAAAATGCCTATTTAAATTTTCTACATTAATATCTGTTTTTTTTATGGTGTACACATAATATAAAGAGTATTCTATTATATTCTATTGTTCAACTATCTTTCTATACTAAAGTGATTCGTTACACCATAAGCAAAATTATCTGAAGCTTCAACATACATATATAACATCACGCCTGTATTTCCCTAAGGGTTAAGCAGAGGTGTACGTTTAGTAAACCCTCGTTTCGCCAGTTATGTTTAAATCCCATGTAATAGGAGGCGAGCCTATTGCCATCAAACGGGTACAAATCCAGACTCCGTGCATGCCAAGAAATTCCAGATGGAAAAACCCAGTAACACTTTTTCCGACCCGGGAATCGAACCCAGGACCGTATCCATACCGATTCCATAAGAATATTGAGATAAAAAGTATTTTATCTCTGATCCGGGTCATGATCTACTCATGTGCCAAATTTTATCCAATTCCGTGCAACCGTTTTAGCGTGAAAGCGTAACAAACAAACATAGAACAAATCAAATCTTTTCTCTTTATATGTAACTAGCTTCTGCCCGCGGCTTTGCCCGTTTGAATGTCGGAAATTATGCAACGGGAACGTGCTACCAGGAAAAAAGTAGTCTTGCCAAAATTTTATCGAAATTCGTTCAGTGGTTTCGGTTTGAAAAGGCAACATACAGACAAAATTACTTTCGAATTTATAATTATTAGTATGTATTAGTATAAATAATGTTTTACTTCATGTAAGTCTAGTGTATAATAACTATGTTCACTAATGTAATTGATCATTTCAAGACAGTAGTGTGGTGACATTCTGGGGTGTTAAATTTCCAGTAAGTGGCTTTTTCAAAGCAGTTTGCCTTTTTAATAAAGGTAAGATGTCCCTCTTGTTCAGGTATCATATTTATAGTTAATGCTACACTTGTTGCTGCCCGTTCTGTCTGCTCATCCTACTAATATTATAATTGTGAAAGTTTGTGAGGATGGATGTTTGTTACTCTTTCACGCAAAACCTGCTGGATGGATTTGGATGGAATTTGGAACACAGATAGTTTATAACCTGGATTAACACGTAGGATACTTTTTATCCCGGTAGTACGTTCCCGTGGGATAAATTCTGACATCCACGCGGGTGAAGCCGCGGGCAAAAGCTAGTATTTTATATTTCATAATTTTTTTAAACATAATACTCAGAATTAAAATGAAATGAAATTTATTTGCAAGAATTGTAGTAAATTAGAGATGATCGGATTTTTTTACAGTTTCTTAAACAATTCACTAAAGCTAGCATGCAAAAATTTTTGTTATTAAAATTGGTACTTATATCATATTTACTAAATTTAAAATGTCCAGTATCCGTCTAATTAAAATAGTAAGGTGTCAGTTTCAAATTCATTCTATTCTGTGAATGAGTATTTAGACTTTAAAGATGCAAATCTTTAAAGTCTAAATACTCATTCACAGAATAGAATGAATTTCTATAAGCCATTTGAATAATGCTGTTTTAAATCGATTAGTTGGTAGTTCCTTAAACGATTCTAAGATTATAAGAAAAGTAGCCTATGTCCTCCTCCAGGTCCCAGGCTACTTAGCTGTCAAATTTCATAACGAATGATTTAGTGTTCAATCAATCGTTCGAAAAGTAAATTATCTCGTGACTGAGAAGGAATTTTGAAAAACGGCTCAATAAGCGACCTCGGTAAATGTGTCAAGATTTTTCTAATACCTTTTATAAACTTTCATATTGAGACACGAAGCAACAAAATTCGATCTAAACAAAAGCGGCCACATTCATTAAGATCGTATTTTGTTGCTTCGTGTCTCAATATGAAAGTTTATAAAAGGTATTAGAATAAAAAAACAAGTCAGGTAGGTAAGGTATAAAAGGTATTAGAATAAAGTATTGCGCCCTCTTAAGAGGTAGACAGACAAGAGTTACTTTCGTATTTTTAATACTAAAGATGGATTCATTTCCGAGTCTTCCAGACCTAAGAATTACACCATCTTTTACTGAGCTCGACAAGTACATGATGTTGTTTTATCCACAACCATTATTACACGTTATTCCCACTACTTATAAATGTTTTTTTTTACTTTTTTCACCAACATACATTCCTCGGCCTTCAAAAACTTCAAACCGAATCAATTTCGCAAAAAAAACAATATATAAATCCAATAAACAAAATGACACTTATGATCCTACTGATAAAGTTTAAAATCAAACTACATAATTCCACCCAACGCTGATTTATAATGTCGTTAGTGCTGCTCGGCTTGCGATCAGTGTCAAATCGATTCACGTCCGGTTGTAAAGAAAGTTGAATCCGTATCGATTCGGAGAACAATCGAGCGATTTTCTAATATCTCGAGTTCTAAGTGTTGTGAGGAGTAATCGCGTGTTTAAAAGATGAGCAGACACGTATTCTGATAATTACAGCTGCAGTCAAAAAGGTCTAATAACGTTAATTTTCTACGATTAATTCTTATAGCGCAGTGTTTAGTTTTGCGTACTGTCAAGTAGATTTTATTATTTAATTATTTTTTCTTGTTGTTTGTTAGAGTGTAGGTTTTGTTCAAAATTATGAAATATTTATCTCTATATTTACTTTTATTTCAAACAAGCTGACCCGACAGACGTTGTCCTGTTTTAACTATGAATGTCATATGTAGTTTAGTTTTAGTTTTGACTATTGACTAAAACTAAAACTATCGACTCATTTATCAACCGATCCATCTGTGTTAAACGATATCCGCAGCGCGCATTCTGTCAATCGCTGACAGTTATTTCAAACAACTGAGAGTTATGTAAAATTAATATTGGCGTTAAGTTTTCTTAAATTTTGTAACGTTCCGATCAACTTCCTTATTTTTGTATTTCATAAGATTCTTCTCCTGACAATAACGAACACAACAAAAATAAAAATAGTGAAATCGGTCCAGCCGTTCACGCGTGATGGCGTGACCAAGGGAAATAGGGATTCATTTTTATATATATAGATATATAAATATATAATATATATTTATATATCTATATACTTTTCAAAATGTGACTTTTCAAAATGGCTTATTTCTGTATGGTCATTTTTTTCAGGACCAAGAAAAATACGAAAACTTTTCATATATGAATATTTTTAGTAACAAACTTCTATGTACATAATCTAGGTACGTTAATAGATCGTTTCACAGTGTATATATTTTTTTTAATACTCTAAATTATGAGTTATTATCATATGATTTAAGGAAATAAGCCATTTAGTCGCAAACTCCAAGAAATAAGATGTTTTGTTTCAGCACTCCTAAGAAATAAGCCATTTTGTTTTGGCACTCCTAGAAATAAGACACTCAGCCTTGACATGAAAGTATTGAGAAGTTGACAGCAAGGTGACACATGACGTTTAATATTTTTTTAATTGGCCGTAGTCAAATAAAAAGTGTTGCCAATGTATAAAAATATATTTGCGGATCCACTTCCAGATATTAAAGCTATCTTTCAACCCTCCAAAATAACCTGTGATACCAGATTAGAAATAAGCCATTTTGATACGTATTAACAAAATTTCCATACAAAATGTTCTAGAAATGAGCTATTTTGAAAAAACTCCTATCACAATTTAGTAGGGCCGAGAATTAACGTGAATTAAGCTATTTTGTTGCGGAAAGCATTTTCTATGGCCATTTTTCTTCGAGATTAAAGTACTTTAGAACCGGACACTTCACGTCATATAATGTGAGTGTACATAAAGTCCCGATTGGCATTAAAAAAATAAGTAAAATTGGGAACCCGAAATAAGCCGTTTTGAAAAGTCACTCCTCATATATGTATACAGGGTTAGTTTTCAAAGACCAGCCAAATTTAAGGATGTGGTACAGACCATCAAACTGAACAATTTTCTCCTTGGGATCAAAATCGTAATCACGAAAAAAAAATCAGCGGTCCCATACATTTAGGTCAAGTAGGTATTGAAGTTTTTTATGGGACAGTTTATAAATTTTTCGCGATGATGATATTGGTCCCATGGAGAGAGTTGTTCAGTTTGATGGTCTGTACCACATCCTTAAATTTGGCTGGTCTTTGAAAACTAACCCTGTATATAGATGAACACTCATAAGATGCTATATCTTTAAGTGGTAACTTATGCTACCGAAAGTAATCAATATTATATAAAACACAAAAATTGTTTCTACCTATGACCGTTATAGACTTTGAAACCATCCAACTGATGTGCCCACTGGTTTCATTAGGAAGGCAATAATGCGAATATGGACCATTTTAAGTCCATTTCTTTTTTATTTGAAAAACATTAATGTCTTACTTTTTCTATCGAGATTTTCAAAATTGACGGTCTCTACCTATTTCAAACCTACCATAAAGACAAGTAGGCACTCAGTAATCGAGCACCATTCCGTATTTATGACAGTAACAAATATTTATACGTTTACTATCAGCTATCGAATTGTAAAACAATTAAATATCGACGCTTGTTTACGCGCGACTAAATAATTTATTGGCTGTCAATTTTATTGGTACAGCCTGTACAGCTTAATAAATTATTTGAAGTGATAATGTTTTCACTTCATCATTAATTTAATGGCTTTTATTTTATAGGGGAAGGATGGTGGAGGAGACTGAGTGTGGCCGGCACCGGGGGCTGCGTTGAAGAGTGCTTAAGTGCCCCCGTAGCCCCCGGTGCAAATTTGCGAGGAAACACGGGGTGCTTTTAGTAAGTAGAAATCGACTGACAGAACCCTGGGTCTGCCCCAGGGTGGAAGACATACATGAGGATTACCTACCAACCGGTTACCAAAAAAAAGGGCTATCTAGGCCTCAGACGATGCCTTTTGTTAGTCGAAGCAAAGAGAATAAAATAAATAGGCTGAGAAAATACCTAATGTAGATTGAGCTGGTAACTACTAAGTTTTAGTATAGATGAGCATAAGTCTTTACTATTCAAAATCAATACTGAAAACTAGCACACAAATCAAACTGATAATATCTCGACCTAGTTTATACATATTTCAGGTTGATACACCGTATGAAAATTAATGACCAACCCCAATCAGATTGAACACAAACATAGGCGTAACAAAATACATTTTACGTATTCATATTTTATTTATGACGTTTTAAAATATTCAAGTATTCGACAGTAAAATACGAAATGCAAAACAATGTATGCGTTTTGCTCTCAGAACAAGTTTTCAGGCGTCCTGAATTTGACAGCTATACCCAAATGAATTGTCTCGCCAAAGGGTAGCAGTGGTGGCCCAGTGCCAACGGCTGCGACTTACGAGTTGTAGATCGTAGGTTCGAACCCAGACAGGCGCTTTACTTTGTGTACATTATTTCATCACCACTGCTCTCAAAACGGTGAAGGAAAATATCGTGTCTTAAAACCTAAAATTCTAAAACATGTGACATCTACCAATCCGCACTGGGCCCGCGTGGTGATTTACGGCTCACTCCCTCTCACAGAGAGGTCTGTGTACCAGTAGTGGGAACATTATATGATGGTTATGCAAACGTATTTTCTTTCTTTTCCTTCAAAGAATAAATACATTCTGTGGTATGTAAGATTTATCGGTTTACAATCATAGAACATAAAGGAATCGTTTACCATATACCATGTTATTTATGATGTTGTAAATTCTATATTTTCGTCCCGAAAAACAAGTTTGATTTTCGGGCTGGATTTGACGTGAGAAATAATGGGAAATTGAACAAAAAGGCAAGAAAAATTCTCTGTTTTATTACTTAAGGACTTTATTTGAAATAGTGGCCATTTAGTTATTTGTAAGAATTTGTTCAAGAAGAGAGATCTACGCAAAATTATTTTGGGCGAAAGCGACTCTGTTGGTGTAATTAATTATGTTTTTCCGGTTTGACAACTACCAATTTTTAACGTTGATGATTTCCGGTGATTTTGGAAACAATACGATGGTATCAGCTCTACTGGTTCTCCGGATCATGTCTTATTAAGGCGGAACCTTCAGGTTAGCCCGCGAAATTCAAATTTTGTTACGTTTTTTGCAATTTGCAGGTCACTGCCAGGTTTTAATTTTAATTAAAATACAACCTGACAGTCACCTGCAAATTACAAAAAACGTAACAATATTTGAATTTCGCGGGCTACCTTAGCGCATCCTCCTTAAGGTTAGTAATATTTAATTTACCTACTGGCAAAGTTAGCGAGCAACCAGTCTATTCTGTAGAAATATCACCGTGAAAAGATAGACGAAGTGAGCTGTCATTACACGTCATGATAAGGATTGACATTGTTGACAGCTAAATTCACTTAACTTCTCACGGTGAGATTCTTGCAGAAAAGATTGGCTGGAATCGTAATGTAAAGGACTTATAGTGATTTAAGGCGGTACTTCGACCAAAACCTTGTCATAGTGCGTTATTCAGAGGCTATTAACTCATTGACTATGGGTAATAAACTACATCTAAAAGCACATTATTAATGTTCGATATCCTATCATCACATTGCACGTTCTTATTTGTTTTTATGTGTTAGAAATACATCTAAAATCTCCTTGTAAAAAACTGACTAAAATTATTGATTGCATGCATCTTTTGCTAAAGGTGACGTTCTATTTATTTGAGGATTACACTAATGGATAGATAATTTAAAAATCTAAATAATACACGTTTTATTTTATTTTAAAACTTCACTTTTTTATTCAAATAATTTCATTATTTTTGTGAATTTTATGATAAATGAGCGTGCGGAAGGAGCGAGACAGAGCGAGACTGAGCGACGGAACAGAGAAGGACCGAACGCTCAAGGTCGTTTGGTCGGGGAAGCGCCTTAATATTACGCCAATTTTATCGTAGACCGTGCGTCCGTTAGAATTATCTGTTCAAGGTAGTATTTTTTCTTTATAAGTAGATACGTCACGTTAAGTGCAAAGTAATGTAGGGGTGCAGATCGAAAGAAAACTTTAAAGTACGTTTAACTGCTTTAAATTAAAATATAAATAAAAAAACACACTTCTTAGCTCGTTACTTCATCTTGCTCATCTCATTCTCTGTCATCTTCTTTCAAATTTAGAGCTCACTCCTGTTTTATGTTTTTTTTTTGGATAGCTACAGACCATTCAGATAATATCAATAGATAAAGCTGCATACAGACATGCTACTTTATTAAAATTCTCACATTAATCCTACTATCCTACTAATATTATAAATGTGAAAGTTTGTGAGGATGGATGGATGTAGGGATGTTTGTTAGTCTTTCACGAAAAAACTACTAAACATATTTGGATGGAATTTGGAACACATAGTTTATAACCTAGATTAACATGTAGGATACTTTTTATCCCGGTAGTACGTTCCCGTGGGATATTTTTCGACCTCCACGTGGGCGAAGCCGTAGGCAAAAGCTAGTATATTATATTTCTTCTTTTATTTTGCAATAAACGAGTAAATATGATCCACAATGCTTACTCTGCATCCAGACGAGCAAGTCTGTGTTCACACAAAAAACGTGCACTGAAAAAAAATCTTTCTCGAAAGAGGAACTCTAAAAGAAATAAATTAACAGCTGAGTCATAAATCATGATCAAGTTCTGGTTAATTTTAAAATTCTCGAGTGCAAATATGAGCTGCCTAACATGACTACAGACCGTTTGTGAGTTATTTATGCCTTCCGCTGAACAATGCTGAAAGGTTTCTTTTATTTTGAACTCTTTTTTTCTGGTTTTACATTTACCCAAAGCTGTATTGTAAAGCACTGCCTTGTTGTGGTCTAGTGGTCGCCAGCGCTACTGCTGAGCATGAGGTCCTGGGTTCGATTCCCGGGTCGGGCAAAGTGTTATTTTGTTTTTCCATCTGGAATTTCTCAGTAGCAGCCCCGAGTCTAGATTTGTGCCCGGCTGATGGCAATAGGCTCGCCCCCTATTTACATGAGATTTAAACATAACTGCGGGCTTAGCATGACGCCGTCTATCTCTTCGAAGAATAGACACGGCTATTCCCATACAAAGTGACATTTCGTTTCTCCATTTTTGACATCGAACCGTAAAAATCCTTCTAAAATTTGTCATTTTGTCTTTCGTTTCTGCCGATCGTTGTCTAGGTCCTTTTTAATGTAGACTATTTCAGAAGACAGTTGTCTAAGATAGTGAAGACAATTTGATTTTTTAATCGCCATGCTAAAGACAGTAGAAAACATTTTTACTCGACAGCCACAAAGTATAAAAATGGAATGGAAAAAAGGAATTTTTCACTTTTTGTATGGAAAATCTGATTACTCGTACCTACATGATGAGTTTTAGGGGTTTAAGGGTTCCATAAAGGGGGTCAACATTTTCATTATTTTTGCTATAGGACACACCATTTTCGAGATATAAGCAAAATAAAAGATAAATAATGATGATAATGATGTGATGATAAGGCAACGGTGCGGTTTAAAGGAAAATGTAGTGCTAAAAATTGAAAAGAGTATGCTAAGATGGTTTGGTCATGTTGAGAGGATGAATGAAGGGCGATTAACAAAAGGTATTTACAAGGCAGATGTGAGTGGAAACGCCGGGAGGGGACGCCCTAGGAAGACAAATAGTGACCTTATTGGTGATGTTCTTCAGAAAGGTCAGGTGCGTAGTACTCACAACCGGCGTGCGTGTATGACCAGATGTATGAACGTAAACGAGGCAAAAGGAGTATGTATGGATCCTAGCAGGTGGCGTTCTGTAGTTTCTGCCTACCCCAATGGGAAGAAGGCGTGAGTTTATGTATGTATGTGTATGTAAAAGATAAACGTGAATAAATTACTGAATTTCGTAAAAAGTGCAGTTGACACTTTCTAATTTGCTGCCGTCGTACTGTCTTCACGAAACGTCATTTTTATCTATTCTTCCGTCGACAAGACGGTGCTTGTGCTAAGCCTGCTGGCGAAATGTTTATGTACTATAATAGGTACATCTCTGCCAAACCCTTTCGGGAAAACAGGTGTGATATTATGTGTATGATCACTATATTATGTATAATAATTGAAATGTATATGTCGATATAAGTTACAGATGGAAGCTTAAAAGTGCACCCACACCGAAGTTACTTTTTTTATAGCAACATTTCGCAGCATGATAACATTAAGTAACTTTATAGAACTTATGCGGCTTTTGCTAAAAAAATATGTTATCCGTTGTTGCCCACGAACACTTGTAAACGTTGCTCTCCAAAAAGTAACTCCGGTGTGGAGCACCTTAGGACAGGGAAGAGGAGCTACTTGTGTTGAAACCACAATTCATCATAAGTATTAAAGGGCTTACAAGAGCTAAAGCGCGGTCACTGTCGGATTGCATAGAAAAGAAAGAGACGCGCAATGACACAACGCTGGTAATTTATTGCAAAATATGAAGCAATTATGGATTTACAAAAAATCTATTCATTGGACTTAAAAATTAAAACACTATTACGTTAGTATGTTGCTTGTAGAATAATCTGACAAAAAATTTGAATGTTTGCATGTATATATTAGTATGTTTTTTAATCGTTAAAAAAATTTTTAGAGGTATATTCGTGATTTTTTTCTATCATATCAAGTTAATTGTATTATGTTTTCAACACACTATCTAACTAGCATATATCCTGCAGAATATCATATATTTTTCTGATTTTGGTTACTGCAGTGGATCACATATTTTTAGGCATTATAAATTTGCGTTTAGGTCCTGTAGTCCTCTTAAATTGAATTGAAACCGAGAATTATTGAATTATAGCTGATGAGGATGACTGTCAGTTATTCATTAGGTACATTGTCTATGGATATTTTTGGATCTTCTGCGTTTTGGAGCCAAAATAGATGTTCAAAAAAATCATGTAGGTATGCCTGAAGTATGTACTACGCGATTAAGATTTACTAAGACGAATACCATTTATATGTAAAATAACGTCATAATTTTTAAACAGCTTTATAAAATATAATAACTAGTGACCCGTCTCTGCTTCGCAAGGTTTTTTACGACTTTGCAAAACATCAAGATTTATTTATTATAATGTAAGTTTATTATTAATGTTTTACAGTTGTTATTAATATTGAGAACGTTGTAGGCGTCGTTGTAACTTGTAGACTGTAGATTTTTAGACCATTTTCTATTTTGTTGAGTAATTATTACTTATTGACGGGCCTACTGTCCTCTCATACCTAATAACACTGTAATTTAAAAACATTGTAATAGCCACTTATTATTAAAAAAGTAACCGTGGAGTTTCTTGCCGGCTCTTCTGTATAGGGAACGACCAATTAGAACCGTGCACCTATTTTCTGACGTTTTATAAGTGCTCACGTAGGCTTATCTGAAATAAAATATTTTGATTTTGAATGTTTTATTCACACAGCCCTTTTGGAATAAATTCTCTAAATGATGGTGAATACTGCATCAAAATTCATTGCGTAGTTTAGAAGTACGAAGCGGTAACATGTCTATATGACCGCTTAGTACTTATAAACTACGAATAAACGTGTTAGTATAAATCTATAATTATTATAAATTAAAGTCACTTTTCGTGTCTGTCTAGACGCGAAAAGTGACTTTAATTTTGTGCAACACCAAACGGCGCGATATCATTAATGTCCAATCAGAATTTACTATACATTTCCTGAAACTTATCGTTGTTGTTAAAATGATAAATGATTTTATTTCTATAGTGTCATATTCTGTCCGACAATATTGTGACATAATACATTGACAAACTTGCTGATAGGTAAACATTTAAATTATTTATTTATCATTAGACACCTGTCAGATCACTGACAGGTTGTTTACTTACCCAAACAAAGTTCCTATAACTATGTCTTTGCGTGTCTAGAAAAATGGACTAAGCAAACATCTGACTTTCTTTCGCCGATCACCAATTAATGTTATGTAAATGTACGACAAAATAAGCGTATACGCACATGCAACCTTCTTGCTCGAATGATCGCATAAACGGACATTTGAATATGGATCAGCTGAATTTGTTAATACTTAATGGAAATTAGAAAAAAGCGGAGGAAAGTCTATCCTAGTCATCCGAAACGGTCTGTCAAAGACAAATATTGAGATCTCGTGTGAAATACCATAAAAGTACGTCAAATCGTTTGAGTGAAAAGTAAAATGCTCTAATTAAAATAACTGCACGCCTCTTCTTCACACGCCATATTAGAAACTTATTCAATGAAAAGCCGTATTGGAAGATTCCTTTGCTCGATTTTTTTTACATTTCTACTCGCTGATTGGTCGATTAATGACAGATGTGTCATTCCTTTTTTAAATTGGCCGTTATTTTGACGTTGATGTGCTGTAAGTGGCGTTGTGTGCGTTTAATTTAGTGCTATTACACTTTGATTGGTCAATTATTGTATTTTTATCGATGAGTTGATTTGCTGAGAGACTTTATTTTATTGGTACTAATGGCTCACTTTCATTGTAAAGAAATGGTATATAAAGTTTACAAAGACAGTTACGTTACACTATGCATGGAATTGGAATTTGGAGGTGTATTTTGCTTGGTTTAATAATATATCTGGAAGGAAGAGTTGCCTAAATTGTGTTTTGGAAATTAAAGCAGTAACTTTGGCACAATTTTGCACATGTAGGTTAAGACAGGGCACGTAGATGGAACTCAAACGATTGGCAATTGTTTGCTATTTTTATTATGTAAATGGAAAATATTAGGTTGGGGAAAAAGTCTTTTCGCATTATAGTATGTATAAACTTGTAATAAATTCTCTTTGGCTATACGATTTGTATCTGGCTGGTTTTGGTACCATAAAAAGTTTAAATTTTAAAGAACATAATTCCAAATTCAAATTAGGAAAATGTGTGATTTTCATTTGTTTTTCGTACTGTCAAGATGAGTGAATCGAATGAAGAAATTCGATACATTTTAAAAAATTACTACAAAAAAGGTAAACATGCAACGCAAGCCGCGAAAAAAAATTGCGATGTTTATGGACCTAGTGCAGTGTCTGTGAGAGTAGCACAAATTTGGTTTAAGCGTTTTCAATCCGGAAATTTTGATGTCAAAATGCACGTCACTCTGGTCGCCCTATTACGGATAAAACGGATGCCATTTTTGGAAAAGTGGAGCAAGATATATCAGTATTTACGACGTAGCTGAAGAACTGGGAATTGACCACAAAACAGTTTTGGCACATTTGAAAAAAACTGGGTACACAAAAAAGCTCGATGTTTGGGTACCTCACGAGCTCACTGAAAGAAACCTAATGAACCGTGTACTCATTTGTGATTCTTTATTACGACGTAATTAAACCGAACCATTTTAGAAGAAGCTGCAAAATATTGAAGCTGATGAAAATTGTATCACGTACGACAAGAACGTGCGAAAAAGGTCGTGGTCAAAGGCCGGTCAGGCTTCACAGACTGTGGCGAAACCCGGGTTAACTCGCAACAAGGTGATGCTGTGTGTGTGGTGGGATTGGAAGGGCATTATTAATTATGAGCTGTTACCACCAGGCAGGACCATCGATTCTGAACTCTACTGCGAACAACTGATGAGATTAAAGCAAGAAGTTGAGAGAAAGCGGCCGGAATTAATCAACAGAAGGGGTGTGGTTTTTCATCATGATAACGCTAGACCTCACACATCTTTAGCCACTCAGCAAAAATTAAGAGAGTTTGGCTGGGAGGTGTTAATGCATCCGCCGTATAGTCCTGACCTTGCACCTTCAGATTTCCACCTGTTTCGGTCTCTTCAGAATTCTTTAGGCAGTGTCAGGTTAACATCACGAGAGGAATGCCAAAACCACTTGTCGCGGTATTTTGATCAGAAGTCCCAAAATTTCTATAGTAATGGGATCATGTCCCTACCTACAAGATGGCAAAAAGTTATCGAACAAAATGGTACCTACATACTTTAGTTAAATGTAAATAAACTATATTAAAAAATGTTTTCAATTTTCTTAAAAAATGCGAAGAAACGTTTTCCCCAACCTATTATAATTCTATAATATTTTTTTATAAAACCGTCCTACGTCAAACTAATACTGCCACTATAACAGCCAGGAAAAAAAAACTAGATACAGGCTCAGATAAAACCTTAATAACTTACGTCTCAACTGTTTGGCTTTTTAGAAAGAAAAGGAAGAAAGAAAGAAAGAAAAAGTATTTATTGGGACTCGCACAGGATTATCAGAAGCTAAACTATACACACTCATAAAAACAAAAGTAAAATGAAAATAACAACAGAAAGTCCTATACGAGGCCAAAAGTCCCCTATCTCAGCATGCATGCTTTTTCATGATATTTCAAAACTTATACCGTCAGAATTACTCGTATATATATATATTATTATATTATATGTATATTACATTCATTGCGTTAGTTACGTTGTTGAGCAGACAAATTATTCGAACACATTATGAAGCAATGGATTAACAAAAGGTTTAAAAATGATTCAGTTTGTGATAGATACTGTGTTTCGTAATTAGGGTTCTGTACCCTAATTGTGTAACACACTATCTATCACAATCTGAATAATTTTGAAGCGTATTGTTAATCCATTGCTTTATATTTCGCAAAAAAAAATCTGCTCTACAACGTAAATAACGCAATGAATGTTGTTGAACTGTCAAAATGAAACCCCTTCCTACTATTAGTGTGTTACGTAATTACCCCGCTGGTTTTGATTGTAAAGATATATTAAAAAAGAGGTTTAATACTCACGTAGACCCAACTTATTGTTTACTCTCTTGTCATCTTCTTTCTCCTCTTCGTTTTTGCTGCTTGATTTTTTCGCATTCGGATCCGAAACATCTGGAAAAACATTGTTGTAATTTAGAACATTGTTAGTTGTATGACGTTTAATTTTTCTTCTAGTTCTAAACATGACAAAACAAACTAAGTAAATAACAATGAAATCATGCCTACTGGGTAATTGCGTAACACACTGTCAGTAGGAATGGCTTTGATTTTGACCGTTCAATAACATTCATTGCGTTATTTACGTTGTTGAGCGGATAATTTTTTTGAGCATATGATGCATTGAATTAGCAATATCCTTCAAAATGATTCAGATTGTGATTGATAGTGTGTTACGTAATTAGGGTAATGTTTCTTCAAAGGGTATGCACAAAAATCAATTTGTAGTTATTCAATAAAAGTAAATAAATGCATAATTATTTTATCTAAAATTAGCATTGTCTATTTACATTTTTATAATTTTCCCCTACATTTTGAATCGTTTTATTTCGAGTTTACCGTCAGTAAAAGTGTAATGGAGTGTAATAAACATTTTCCTTTTTATATCCACCATCAGCGACATGGTTTAACATAAATCTTAATCAATAGAGATTTGAATGGATTTATTTGATTTAGGGCGAATTTCACCAAACTTTTATACCTAGAATATATCTTCTATACCTTTTATCCTGAGAATATTGTTTTAATTTTTGACAGTTTTTCCATACTTTAACTGTCAGACGTCAATTTTATTGAACGAATAAAATATATCTGAATTAGGTAAAATCAGACCTTAGCTACCAATGACACAAAAAATCAGTCATCTCGAGGTCAGCGTACTATGTATTTTTCTTCTATACTTCTCTATTAGTCGTCATCTCGGTAGTCATCCCCTTTCTAGCCATATCATCTTTTACACAGTCATTCTATTGTTTCTTTGGTTTACTCTTATTGCCATTGAAATTCATACCTACTCAAAACTTTTCTCACGACATTCAATTAAAACGTCGGCATAAAAAGAAAAATATGGAGCCGACTCAATGAGTCGTGCCGACCATCAAGGCGGATCCCCTTGACGGTCGGGACGACTCATTGAGTCGGCTGTCAAAAACTGCGTATTTGTCAAAAGACTCATTCGAGTCTGCGTATTACGGGTCGAAAAAAACGCTAAACTATACCTTTCCTACCCTAACTTACACAGAGTGTGGGGAAAAGATACGGAAAGTTGGCACACAAATTATTCATATACTCAATGTGTAATTCAGTAGTCGTAATCCGGGAGGGGTCACCTACGACGACATAATATAGTGACCTTATTTGTGATGTTCTTCAGAAAAGTCAGCTACGTAGTACTCGCATCCGGCGTGCGTGTATGACCAGATGTATCAACGTAAACGAGGCAAAAGAAGGAAGGATCGTAGCAGGTGGCGTTCTGTAGTTTCAGCCTGCCCTCATGGGAAAAAAACGTGTGTTTATTATTCATTGTATGTAATTCAGTAACCCATGAATCAGTGTGACTTTTGTTTGTCTAGAAACAATATTTTACGTGAGTGGAATCTTTATTCGGACAGATGTATCAACCAGTTTCTTTAAATAAAAATTAAATTCACAAGTAAAACAGTAATCTCAGCAAGTTGAACTAAGAGTAAGCAAACAAAAATATTACAAGCTATCTAACCCTGCTTCACACGGTTTAATTACGATTTCGCATAACATCGATATTTATTTATTTATATTATATTTTATTTATTTTCTTTCTTATCTTATTACTTCTTTAAATATTTCTTAAATAAAAAGATATATATAAAAAGAGGTCCGCTGGTGGTAAGAGCTCCAGAGACAGGAACAGTCTCATAATGCGAGCCGTATCGGAATACTGCCTTCTGGATCAGGCCCTTGATCTAACCGCATAGAGAGAACATCGTGAGATGTTGATCGAGGCTTTCAGCCATCAGGCCATTGGCTGATACGACAGTCGGCACAATAACAGCAGAGCTCACATTTCACATGTCAACAACCTCGTGTGCTAAGTCGAGATATTTGATTTGTTTCTCTTTTTCACTTTCCACGAGGTTCCCGTCATGTGGAGTGGTAACATCTACAATCATTGCGCGGCGCGCTAATTAGTCTACCACCACTATATCAGGCTTATTGGCGACGAGTCCTGTCTGTAATGATAGACCGATCCCAGTACCACGTGACATGGTCATTTTCAAGAACTGGGTCGGGCACATACTTGTAATACGGTAGTTATCTCAGAATCTACAAGTTTATATTTTAAAGCAAGTTGCTGGTGAATAATCCTGGTCACTTGGTTATGCCTTTGCGATTACTCGCCGTTAATCAGACTAGAAAAACTAGATAATAATACGTCTGATGGAATCACCTGGACGCTGGCATACCCGACCCACGTCAACCGTCTCGTCCTTTATAATATGTCTCCGGTAGTTATTCGTCAAGATAATTTTGTCCATAATTTCACAGACGAAACCTTCAGTTTCCCCGAAAAGGTCATCAAAATGTAGCCAGGATACGGACGCTAAGAAATCTACACCGGACTCATGAAGAATTTATTATTATAGTTTCGTACACCTTCCGGAATAAATTCTCTAAATAATAACAAAAACCGCATTAAAAAAACCTTGCGTTGTTTGGAAGATCGACTCGGTTACATTGACCACAGTATAATACTTTATTGTACTGTGCATAGACAACCAAGAAAGACGACAACGAAGTGACTTTAATTTTTATAATACGTAAAGATAAAGATTTTAATCTTATAGCAATACCTCTTATCTCTCCAAGGAATGTCACAGGACAATGACAAATTGTTCCAACTTCAAAAATCTCGTAGTTCACAAAGAATGCTTGTCTTAAATTGTCATGTGACCTTCTGAAAGGACAAATAATAATTGGAACTCACATATAATGTTAGTATAAAACAGTAAATTGTAGATGTGACCGAAATAAAAATGTTTTCTCGGTCTTGTAGTGACGCAGACACGACATTTTTATAATTATTATCCGCAATTTTATATTGCTTTCTATACAAAAGTACAATTTTTTGCGTAGCTTTCAGAGTATTTCAGACTTCACATAATATTTTAATATTTGAGTCCACAAAGCATAAATCATGTCAAGAACATAATTTGAAAATGAATACATTATGTTCAAATAAATACCTAGTCATTAATTTCTGGAAAGGAAATTGCGTACGAAACCACGTTGGATCCACACAACTTTGAAAGTAAAATTTTCATATATTAAATAGATACCCTCTTTTACGGTGCACAAATAAAAAAGAAATGAAGGCGATATGGCACATGTTTGAATATACTTTAAATGCTATCTTGAATACCCAACTTATTGCTAAAAGATAAATAATGTTAAATGATATTTATTTTTGTAAATTGGTTCATAAAAACCTTTTTACCCGTCAAAAATAACTCATGTTTTAAAATTAGATGAGTTTTGTGTTTCCTCTCCGACTACTCTGAGAAAAAAAACCGAAATAAACTCAGAGGGAGAGTCAGGGGGGGAGTCTCTTTTATATGCTCTTCTTGATTAAAAGGGAAATGAGTAATGAAGTAATAGATGCGTACTGTTATAATTCTTTGTGAACTACGAGATTTTTGAAGTTGGAACAATTTGTCATTGTCCTGTGACATTCCTTGGAGAGATAAGAGGTATTGCTATAAGATTAAAATCTTTATCTTTACGTATTATAAAAATTAAAGTCACTTCGTTGTCGTCTTTCTTGGTTGTCTATGCACAGTACAATAAAGTATTATACTGTGGTCAATGTAACCGAGTCGATCTTCCAAACAACGCAAGGTTTTTTTAATGCGGTTTTTGTTATTATTTAGAGAATTTATTCCGGAAGGTGTACGAAACTATAATAATAAATTCTTCATGAGTCCGGTGTAGATTTCTTAGCGTCCGTATCCTGGCTACATTTTGATGACCTTTTCGGGGAAACTGAAGGTTTCGTCTGTGAAATTATGGACAAAATTATCTTGACGAATAACTACCGGAGACATATTATAAAGGACGAGACGGTTGACGTGGGTCGGGTATGCCAGCGTCCAGGTGATTCCATCAGACGTATTATTATCTAGTTTTTCTAGTCTGATTAACGGCGAGTAATCGCAAAGGCATAACCAAGTGACCAGGATTATTCACCAGCAACTTGCTTTAAAATATAAACTTGTAGATTCTGAGATAACTACCGTATTACAAGTATGTGCCCGACCCAGTTCTTGAAAATGACCATGTCACGTGGTACTGGGATCGGTCTTCACAGTCTCTTTTAAAGTCCAGGCATAATCTTGGTCAGATCATGTGAAGACCATGTAGATTGGTATCTGAAATGGTCTTTTGAGGAAAGAACCACACAGATTGAGTGGACCTGTCCAGTCAGTGCACGCATTTGCCAGTAAACGTGCAGCTCAACTCAGGAAGTCAGGACTTAAGGAGCTCAACGATTCGACGAACAATACCAAAGAAAGGACATTTGGGTAGGCCACATAAATTACTCAATCTGCCAGATCATGATCAAAATTAACTGCGAAAAAAAAGCAATGACCCACATAATCCACGTAAACAAAGCAAAATAATCACGGAACTTGGCAACAATGTTTGGAAACATGAATAGAGAACAATACGGTACAACCTTATACCCTTCGGTCGACAATAAGTAATTAATATTTGTTTCAAATCAATAGCAAGTTCAATTGTTTTATAGTTTGATATACCGACTAGAATTAATTAAAATAGAAGATACCATTTTTAACCGACTTCAAAAAGGAGGAGGTTCTCAATTCTACTGTATTTTTTTATTATTTGTGTGTTAGCTCAGAACTTTTTTCTGGGTAAACCGATTTTGATGAATTTTATTTGATAGCTGGTGCTTCACATGTAGTCCCATTTAAATTTGATCAAGGTCTGACCAGTAGTTTTTGAGTTGTCCTTAATACTGCATATTTTTCCACTTAGTTTATATTGATGATGTGTTTATAATTTCCTGTCACTGTTATTTACATATCAAGTAGTGGTATTCGAATTTGTGTGGGGTAGGTACCGCAAATAAAAAGTTTTTTACAAAAAAACCAACCGACTTCCAAAAAAAACGTGAAAAATAACTTTAATTTCGGAAGTCAGTGGCCAAAAACGAAAATACAAAACCGACTTCCGAAATTAAAGTTATTTTTCACGCTTTTTTCTGTATTTTTTGGAAGTCGGTTGTTTTTTTGTAAAAAAGTTTTATGTTTAGACGTTTTCATTTAAATGGTATATTTTTTTGATTGAATGTTGCCTTAGTTTAATTAATAGAATAAAATAGACTACTTCGTTGGTATAGTGGTTGAAAACGCTACTGCTGAGCATGCTGTCCTGGGTTTGATTACCGCGAAAAGTGTTATTGGAGTTTTTCTACAGGAATTTCTCAGTAGCAGCCCGTAGTCTGGATTTGTGCATCATGAATGGCAATAAAGTTGCCTCTAATAAAACCACCAATTATGTGAAAGTAGTACCTAGTTAGTTATTTTACTGACGAAATGTGGATGTACTTTATGTATACCTCTACCGAACCAGGTTCAATAAATTACGGGCCTCGACTTCGATATAAACTGAAATAAAACACATTTGTCTAAAATCAATTCGTTTTTATTACCAAACGTAAGATTTATAATACGCTATGAATATCTACATAAAAGTTTTTTTGATCTACATTCACGTTTCTAGACTATGAAATGACTCTTTTATGCTAACCCCTGTTGATAACATGCAACTTGTGTAGATAAAACGGTCAGTCAAAACATAGATATTATTTATAACTTATTTATAACTTATTTATAACTTTCCAAACTGTTTTTATTTTATTTTCTTCGGATTTGATCTTGTTGCTAATGTACAGGGCTTTAGCTATCTTGCAGGTATTCCTAAAAGTTTTGGAATATTTAGCAACATACTTGTTGAAAGTTTCAGTGTTAATGTAAGGCTTAAGGCCATACAGCTCGAACAGTCTTTCCCTGCTTATCCTAATACCTCTAGTTGCCCAGTCACTAAATATAAAGTTAGGGCAAATATTTTTTGTTTTCTTTTCAAAAGTTTTATTGAATTCCTTGTGCACTACTGAAAAGAAATCCTGATAAAATTTATTTGCATCGTTCATATTATGGCCCAGAACATTTAACTTATTATTAAGGGTACTATTGAATCTATTTAATTTGCCAGTTGTTATTGGTCTAAATTGTATTTGCACTTTTTGCAATGGTGCTTTAAAATTAAAGAATACTGTTTGTCCACTATGATCAGACGGCAGATAATTTACTATAGAATAGTAACAATTACTATTGAACATTGCATATTTTCATTTAGTTGTAGTAAGAGTGGTTACAGTAGTAAGGGTAGTTACAGAAATAATACATACATACATACATAAACTCACGCCTTCTTCCCATGGGGGTAGGCAGAAGCTACAGAACGCCACCTGCTACGATCCTTGCATACTCCTTTTGCCTCGTTTATTATATTATTTACAGAAATAATATTTCGTTCAAAAGTGCACAGAGTTCAGACAACTAGCTCCTTTAGTTTTATTGTTGGCCCAGTGGTACCGACCGCGACTTGTGAGTCGTAGTGGTCATAGGTTCGAACCCAGACGGGTGCTTTACTATGTGTAAACTATTTCATCACCACTGTTCTCAATAACGGTGGAGGAAAACATCGTGAGCAAACCGGCATGTCCTAGAACCAAAAATCCGACGACATGTGACATCTGCCAACCCGCACTGGGCCTGCATAGTAGATTACGACACACTCCCTCTCACCGAGAGGAGGCCTGTGTCCCAGCAGTGGGAAAATTATAGGCTAGTATGTACCTACGAGTACGAGTTTTATTGTTTCTATAAGTGTATTTTACATCATCTGCCCTTTTAAGTTGCTTACATAGGAAAAAGCGATTGTTATAAATTGGTTCTTAAGACACTTTTGTTTCTGAATATTTAAATATTTTGTTTTTAGTATAAACTAGCTGCACCCCGCGGTTTTACCCGCATAAATCTCGATCCTGTAGGAATACCGAGATAAAAAGTATTCTATGTCCTATTCCAGGCCATAGTCTACCCATGTGTCAAATTTCATTAAAATTCGTTCAGTCATTTTACCGTGAAAGCGTAATAAACAAAAAAATACAAATATTTTGTCTTTATAATTAATTAGTTTAGTCAACGCCACCGTTTGGGGTCAAAATTTATTAAAACGTAAGTTTCGGCCTTTTCCGAACTTTATTTATCAGTTTACCATGTTGTACACTATTAAAACATTTTGAGCTTTTACCTTTTCAGATTGCTAACTGATAATTGATATTTCGTACTTTCTACATTCAGATTATTAGTTTTCACTCATTTCCATTGCTACGGTAGTCTTGACATAACACTAAGGTCATATAGTTTCTGACCTTGAATAAACGATGTTAAGGTCAAGGTCAAAAGTCCATAATTCCGTCCTTCATAAATACAATTGCCATGTAACTCACGTAATTCAGTATTGCTGCCGTAAAATATTTCACTTTCGCTCAGAATTCCGTTTCTTTATTGACGGTAATAATTTAGAAACTGTTTATTGCGTTTATTTTATTTGGGTTAGAACTTAACACCATCCACAGTCACACAGGGTCGGACACAAAATTAATACCTACTGGTATTAATTTTGTGTCCGACCCTGTGTGTGATTTTGAATATACTTATTCAAAATCAAAATATTTTATTTTACATAAACCTACATGAGCACTTAGGAATTAATGTCGGAAGCTAGGTGCACGGTTCTATGTAATTGATCGTTTCCTATGGAGGAGAGCCGGCAAGAAACTCCACGGTTACTCTTTTAAAAATAATTAACTTTTACAATGTTTTCAAATAGTGTATGCCTGTCAACAAGTAATAGGTACCTACTTAATGAAATAGAAAATGGTCTACAAATCTACAGTCTACAAGGCCTAAAAAGATGTTTAAATTAGGTTCCTAATCATTGTGTCTACGGTCACGAAAATTGCCGCTCTATAAGCACGATATCCTTAGTTTCAGCCGAAGTTACGGATGTTCCCTACTCCGTATCACTCTCGGACATAACATTAGTCTGGGGCCCGAACAAAAAATTAATGACAAAACGATTTCATAGTTGTTTTTATTCCTGATGTGTTTATGCCCGTCCGAAAAAGTTAATTAACCGGGAGTAGGGTTCACTTCTAAGTAACTAGCTAATTTCGGACGTGCCCGTATCTTTGTAGGGACTTAGAGAGTAGACTCCCTGCAGTGAATTTGTAAATGTTTTCTGAAGAGGGATCTTTAATTGCAGGGCTTACTACACTACAGCCGTTTTCATAATCCACATGGACAATGGCACGAGAGTGAGAATTCAAAGTAAAGAGCACTAACTTTTAAAATTATACCACCATTTGTAACCTGTTTTACCCAATGGTTGGGTAAAATAATCAAAGCATCCTATAGTATGCCCATTCTTTAATTTCACCTTCAAAACCAGGCCTCAATATCGCTCGCAAATTGCCTTGAGCAAATATTAATAACACGACTTGGCACGCGAGCAAAAATACACATTGTACAGAATCTGAATTAATAGTCTTACGCTCCACTTAAGATACATCCACAATGCTCCCTAAGGATGAGTCTTAAATATGTCAGACATCTATTAGTCTGGAAAAGTACCAAATTTAAGTCTTTAGGCAATAGGCAACGATGTTTAAATATTCAGAGAATGTGCGGTAGACGGAAAATCCCGTGTGGGTTAGCTCTATGTAGGTAATTTACGTTTATTTTTGGCAAGAAAAAGAAAATAAGAATATATTGTGAAGTGAATAAGTACCGTACCTAGTGTTTTTAAATGCAACTTTTTTTTTGTAGCCTGCATCGTTAAGGCTCCTACAGACAGGCGCGACGCGACTGTGGGACGCAGTTCTGGTAGGTCATTTCCATTAATTTTCATAAAGTCGCGCTTGCCTGCGGGAGCCTTTAGGCGAGCCATGGAAAGGCTATGCTTAGAGTCTGTCTGAGGGATTTTAAAACAAAAATGAGATGACCCCATACAGAAGCAGACAAGTCAATATAATAGACTCATACATACATAAACTCACACTTGCCGTGGGAGTAGACAGAAACTACATAACACCACCTGTTCCGATCCTTACATACTTCTTTTACTTCGTTTACGTTCATACATCTGTCATACACGCACGCCGATTGCGAGTACTTACTACGCACCTGACCTTTCTGAAGACCATCACCAATAAGGTCAGTGTATGTTGAGGTCGATGACAGTGTGGTCGGTGTGTGTGTGTCGATATAATAGTCCATAGAATAATGAACCGGAAATGGCATTGACAATTTTAGCCATAGAACCGATGACCATCGGGGTAGACGTGTTCTTGAGTGAAGACTGTGGATAAGCAAATGAAGGGTGGGATGCCCTCAAGCTTCGTGGAGCAACGATCTTCAAAGGGTAGCTGGTAACAGCCGAATCAGGCTGACTAAAGAATATCGAGTAACATGACTTGGTATTGTAGAGGCATATTTGTTATTTCAGTGACAGACGTATTGTCATTAAAAACGAAATGATATCTATAATTCGTAACATGAAATCCCAATCACGTCTATAAAGTAAAGCTTCATTAGCTAGTTAATTTTTGACTCTTTATTAGCAGGCTTACTTTATAATATATAAAACAACAGTAGGAAATACATACAAAGGTACAAAGTTTTATTTTTATCTAGATTTTTCGATACAATTTCAATAAGTAAAATTCATTCAAATCAAACCTGAGGTACGGTAAATAGAATAGAATAAAATACTCTTTATTATGTACACCATAAAAACTACAGATACTTATAAATGTAGAAATGTTACATAGAACTAGAGCTGTTATTAAAGTATTGTACAGACGTCAAATATGTCAGAATGTGAAAATTGTGCTTCATTTTATATTAAAGTACCTATGGTTTCACTTTAAAGGCTTGTAATACCTCAGATTGCGAAAATTATCTAAGCATGAATGGCTGTAGCTTCAACAATACTGTAGTATTAATTTTGAAATTAATTCTACAAAATATAACACCACTCTGATAACGACACGAATTTCACACGAGTCATTATTTTGTTAATCGTAACAAGTATGTATTTACAGAATAATAATCATTAAAATCATCAATCAAACCCTCTCTAAGGTTATATAATCCTATTTGATAAAATATCAATCAGACAACTAAAGTGGTTGTATTGATGATTTGAATGATTATAATTCTGTAAATACATACTTGTTACGGTCGCGAATCATATTTTGTTATACATACAACCTGACAATAATAATTGCAAGACACGTAAGAAATTTTGAATTTCGCGGGGTAACATGGCGTTTCCCCTTAATGAAATCTGTTTTAAGTACAAGAAACGAAACGAATCCAAAATTGTCGCAGATTAGTACTTAAAACCCAATTTACACGATTCAACTTTCTTGCCTGTGGCATACCTACAATAAAATTGACGCAACAAATGACTTGCACCGTCTAAACAGTGTTTAGATTTAGACGGTATTTTATTGTTGCCTCAACTTATGGTATGCCACAGGCAATTTAACCGCACCGTGTAAATTAAGCTTAATACATGTAGAACCCGCTATCATGTCGCCAGAGACAAATGACAATAATTATAACAACCCTAAATTACGTTCAGAACTTAAGTCTAACCAAGTATTTGGGAATGGTTAAATGAACTTTTCTTATACATGCAGTATCGAGTTTCACGAAAGTCAGCAATCGAAGTATTCGGTTAAATGGGGAGTTCTAGATCTAGGTATTATTAAGAATTCTTGATCGAATTTTCCATAGGTTTTTTCGTGTTTTAATATTTTTGTACCAACAATTGCAAAACTGGTGTTCTATGATCGAAATCCATTTTGTTAGGTGTTGTGTTTTATGCATTTATCACGGCATCTACAAATCATCCACGTAGAACTTGCAAAGAGTCTACAAGCACGCGTAGTCTTTACGGCGCTGGCGTCTACGCGGCTTGTACGCAGCGTCTACGTAGTATCTACACGTTGTCTACGCGGTCATGAGCTGCGTCATTGCCTACAGAGAATACACTGAATAGCCGCTAAAACATTCTAATGACTAAACTTGTTTACACTAACAAAATTGTTTACTAAGGTAAGTTTCTAAACACCAGTCCAGCTAATGACATTTCAAATGACACCGGGTAGTGTCAGCCATATTGGATTATATTTATTGTAGCACCAGTTGCTGAGATCTTAACGATGCTCTTCGGAATTAATGTGAAACTAACGACGTGTCATTTGATCAAATCTATGGAGTAGTTGGGGTTGATATAGTGCAGTGTGGGTCAGGGATAGTAAACATTTAGTATACACTGTTTACGTTGTGATGTTTTGCATAACACAATGACATTGTCTCGTCAAACCTACCACGCTTTTTACTATGTTTTCAATTTCATTTGCACTGTTGATTTTGTGGAAGTATTTAAATCATAAAACATAACTTATAACACTATGCCCGGATTTTTCGAAGGGTTAGCCAGGGGTGCACCCACAAACAGATGTCAGCATAATTGACGGGGTCCGACAGGGCTGATGCCTGTCGGGGTCGCGGATTGTTCGAAAGAGTTACCGTGGCCCTGGCGCACAGGCAACTGAAGGAACACGGGTGGGTTTTAGTCAGTAAGAGTTTGACACGCCCTTCCGCTCCGCCCAGAGCGGGAGAGGTCATTTGATGATTTTCAACCTAAAAAAAAAAAAGAAAAGGGGGGCACCCACATTTCGCAAGTTATGTTATAAATGATGAATCTATTATTATCGAACGGACATAAATTCAGACTCCGGGCAGCTACTGAAAAATTGCAGATGGAAAAACCCATAACACATAGCCCGACCCGGGAATCGAACCCAGGTCCTCGTGCTCAGCAGTAGCGTTTGCAATCACCAGACCAATGAGGCAGTCATCAAATCATTAAAAGTATTCGCGCTTTATTGATGTTAGTTAACAGGGCCGGATTTAGGAGAAGGCATTCGGGGCAATAGCCCCAAGGCCTCCATAAAAGCGGGGCTACCACTATAGAAACTTCGGAAAAAAAAAACTAATTCCGAATTCCGAGTAAACACTTAGTAAACAACTTTTCCTGAGATATTTTTTCTCGCGATTTTACCTTTACTAACTACTTTGTACAAACATGATTATATTATTGTTCTTAAATCATAATCAGCCTATAATGTTCCCACTGCTGGGACACAGGCCTCCTCTCTTTGAGAGGGAATGGGCTGTAATCTACCACGCGAGCCCAGTGCGGGTTGGTAGATGTCACATGTCTTCGAATTTTTGGTTCTAGGACTTGCCGGTTTCCTCACGATGTTTTCCTTCACCGTTTTGAGAGCAGTGGTGATGAAATTATTTACACAAAGTAAAGCGCCTGCCTGGGTTCGAACCCACGACCTACAACTCGTAAGTCGGGGCCGATACCACTGGGCCACCACTGCTCTCCTCCTCTCTGCTCTCTCTCTGCTCTTAAATACCTAAGAAAAAAGAACGATACGAAATATTTTTTGATTTCCGATAATTCTCGTTTTCGATTATATTTATTTAAGTTTGTTAAATACTAAAAGAATCTACTTGGTTTCACATTAAATTATTTATTGAAAAACCCGAGTGACAAAATCGTTTATTTTATTTGAAAATTAATTTGGGAGGGGGCGGGTGTGGTGGGGCTCCACTCTTTTGTTGCCCTAAGGCCTCCAGCCAGATCTCTTATTTCGGCCCTGTTAGTTAATAGAATCGATAATTTAAAATGTACCTAACGCTAATTCAAGATACTGTCGTATCTATTTTTAACTATTGGTATAGAAACGGGAATAGGATTGTCCTGTAGTACCTACAAGTAACATGGTATACATGATCCAAAATATATGATGCCGTGAAAATTGTATTATCGCAGCAGTTAAATTTTTAATAATATTCCTAAAGAGATTAGGGAATTCCCCTTGAAATACAAAATCAAATCTAAATTGCACGAATGGCTCATAGGCTTTATAAATTGTAAAATAATTTTTGATTAAAAAGTAAGTGATAAAATATTGTTACTGTTTTAGAACTGATTATACACATTGTAAGAAAATTGAATTACAATTTTGTAATAGTGTTGTAAACATGTTGTACAAATATCTAGAGTGACTGTTTGACTACACTGATAATATTAATAAAACATGCAAATCAAAATATTCTATGCTATTCTGCTCGTCCCCAATAGGGTTACGATCTATATGTCTCGTCAAGGACAGGCCTACAAATAATTTTAAGAAAATAAGTTATTAATTATGTAATTAATAACTTATTTTCTTAACCCTATTGAGGAAGAGGAGAATAGCATAGAATATTTTTATTTGCATTTTTAATTTACATGTTAATGCAAATAAAAATATTCTATGCTATTCTTTCCTCAAAATTAAACTACAATTCTATAATATTGATTTAAAAAATTGAACGGCGGTAATCGTTCAAACTCAACTCAAACTCAAAGCATATTCCAATTAAACCATACCAGGCATTTGGCTTTTGAATTGTCAAAGGTGTCGGTCATTCTAAAAGATGAAGATGACACATTAAAAATGTCTAGGGATCAAGCACGTTTTAGCTAGTTACAAAAAATCAGGTATTTTAATTATATTTTTTGTAACTCCTATGGATACTTATTGGTAAATTTTGTCATTTTAAAAGCGAATAGTTTTTGAATATTGGTCAAAAGATGAAAATCTTCTGTCGTATTTTATTTCTGTGGTATTTATATATTCTATAAAATCCTGCAACCGATTTGAAGCCAAATCTGTAAAATTTCTGTCATATTTCTGAGTGGAATCAATAAAAAATAACGCTGTTATGGAGAGAAGACGTCATTTGAGCCAAGAAAAAATGATCAGAGCCTTGGGAATGTTGGACGCTGGTTCTCGGCAATGTGCTGTGGCAATGGCTCTGGGCACTACACAGAATATTATAACTCGACGTTAGACACGTTACCGCACCACTGGCAGTATGGCAGACCGACATGGAGGTCTAGCTCGCATCACCACACGCCGACAAGATCTTTACAAATACAAATTACTGCTCGACGAAATCGTACAATGACCGCGATGATGTTGGTTACGAGACATCATAGCTCTTCAGGGATGTTAGTAAGCGATCAAACCATATGAAATCGCTTACATGAAGTCAATATCCGGTCCCTAAGGCCGCTACGTGTACCACCTATTGAGCAGAAATTGGGCAGAAGAAGAGTGGCGTTTTGTGTATATTTTGACGAATCTCGCTTCGGTATGAGGCCAGATACCAGGCATATTCGGTATTGGAGGACCCCTGGACACCAATAACGTTTAAAATCATACCAGCAAATCCATGCTCACAGAGGTGGAACAATCATGATATAGGCAGGTATTTGGATCGGCGGAAGAACCGAACTGATTTAGATCAGAGGCAATCTCAATGCACAGATTTCCGCTGAAACGATTGTATCAGATGTTGTCATTCCTTTGCGGAACTAGTTTGGTGCATCATTTCTGTTTATAATAAATATAATAAAAGTTTTATTGTTTCTCATACAACTAATATCAACGTCCTACCATAGGCTGCTCAATCGCCAGACTTGAATCCCATTGAGCACGCATGGGATATGCTTTAAAGAAGAGCTTTGCCAATTATGGACGCCGTACACACACGGAAATCTTTTTTGCCTGTTACAACTTATGTGTGCGGACATTCCACAACGTGATTTGGATGAACTCATATTGAGTATGCCGAATCGCTGCGATTATGTCATACGCGTTAACGGTACAAACACAGACTACTAATTGTTTATTTTACGCAATAAAAACCTTTAAAAACTTTTATTTTATCTTTTTATCACATTTTAATGCCAGGATTAAATAAGGTGAAAAATCCAGCATAAGCAAAAAGGAGATGTTTGATTTTGGGCTACCACTCTGTACACTACATAGATAAATAGGAGATTTTCGTAAAAATACTAACAAATTAATTTGAAGAAGAGTACAGGCGTACAAAAATGATCATTTGGCAAGTTTTTTAATATGATAACCCTATTTTTGGGTTAGCCAAGACAGTTGTGTTTGATATGACGTTTCACAACTTTGACAGTTTTAAGTTTCGTGAAGTGACGTCTTTCTTTGCTTTAACTTTGAATTGGACGTGTTTCGGAACTTTTTGTGATTGTTTTGGTTTTGCAACCCAGTTTACTACTAACATTTTAGGACATTAATTGATTGCTTCTCTGTTGACCCCAGCTTTTTTTTTTGGTTTCTGATTCACCTGTGATTTGGGTTTCGTAGTGTATGTGGTATTCTACAATAACAAGTTGCACTAGATTAACACTTATTTTGTTATTGCTGCCGCAATCGAGTAGAATATCCTGTAGTCTTGTTTTATTATTATAACGAAACCCAAGTATTTTTGGAATTCGTGTGTTATTTTTTTAGCGCAGATATTACATAGACACGTCAATCAAATGTCATTGTTATAATGACATTTCGCATATTACTGATCCACCAATTCCACCATATTTATGTTGTGTTGCTCTCCTAGACCAAGTTTATTTGAATGTACATTGAAACGAAGAAAAATAATAGACAATTAACATTAAAAAACGGTTACGATATTGTATAGCGATGTTTACATATAGTGTACATGGTGCTAGCCCAGGCTCCATACATTTCTGGAACATCTCCTTTCGAAAAGGCTTTATTAATGCAAAAGCAGAGAGTAGGTACTTTGTCGATCTACACATCCGAAAACATTTCATTTAATCAGTCTCAATAGGCATTTTTATTTAATTTCAATATGACAATAGACTATTTTTAAAAAAAAAACGTTGAGTTCCCTAGACACTTTAATTTGATGTTGTAGTTGCCCATTCCAAAGCAATTTATTTAATTTGTTCTTATTTGATTTTGTCTGATTTTATTTGATTTATTTTATATGATTTCTATTAATTTATGTTTGCTAATGGTTGTTATTAACCTGAAATTTAAATGAATTTTAATATTATTACTAAAGCGTTGTAAGTTTCTATGGAGAAGAACGGGCAAGGAACTCCATGGACCACTCTTTTATATAAAATCTTTCATATTGTTATAAAATATTAGTTACATCTTTAACGTTGAAACGATGTAAAAAGGCAAGCACGTTAAAAGCGTCCAAATTAAAAGCAATAAGAAACAATAAAACAATACAATAAAAATAATAAGCCGTGGCAGGTCAGAGATGACTAGTCCCAACTGACTCCTTTCCCGTCCATTAAAATAGAGAATGGCAAGGACATTGACACGCAACCTGATACTATGGATTCAATACATAATTTTGAAACCATTTTTTAGGGGTCCGTAGCCAAATGGCAAAAAACGGAACCCTTATGGATCCGTCATGTCTGTCTGGCTATCTGTCCGTCCGTATGTCACAGCCACTTTTTCCGAAACTATAAGAACTATACTGTTGAAACTTGGCAAGTAGATGTATTCTGTAAATCGCATTAAGATTTTCACACAAAAATAGCAAAAAAAAACAATAAATTTTGGGGGTTCCCCATACTTAGAACTGAAACTCATTTTTTTTTTTCATCAAACTCATACGTTTGGGATATCTATGGATAGGTCTTCAAAAATTATAATGAGGTTTCTAATATATTTTTATTCTAAACTGAATAGTTTGCGCGAAAGACTTTTTGAGAGGCTTTTTTGGGTGGGATATCATCAAATAACTTCTCCCGGTCTGGGCAGAGCGGGAGGGCGTGTCAGTCTATTACTGACTAAAACTCACCCGTATTCTTTCAGTTGCCTGTGCGCCAGGGCCACGGTAACTCTTTCGAACAATCCGCGACCCCGGCAGGCATCGGCCCTAACGGAGCCCGTCAATGGGTGCTGACATCTCTTTGAGGCGCGCGTGAAACAACGCGCCATCGACCCGGGCCTGGTCCTTACCGGACGGACCCCATGCGTTGAAATTTTTGGTCGGTTAATAAAAAAAATATTGCTGTTCCATACATTTTGACGGGGAATAGGTATTGCACTTGCACTAATATGAAATAGCAGTTTTTTTTTAAATAACCGACGAAAAATTACTTCAATAGGGAATCCTATGCTGAATTCACGGTTACAGTATGCGCGTTAATGTCTCTGCCATCGTGTATAGGACGCCATTTTCTTGCCATGAATTTAACCGCAATAGTGAAGTTAGTTTTACAAACAATTCATTTTAACATCAAAGGTACTACGGGTATTGTAATTATAAGTTGTTGACTGTTTCCTTTCAGACTAGTGGCTGAAAAAGCTTCAGGAGCTTTAGGAGGCTTTAGTGTTTCGTTACCTAATTGCCGATAATTTCGTGTACCTACCTAATAATAATTATGTACAAAAGGTAAGCCCTCTAAATTGCTAATTTCAACTGAAAAATTTCCTGGCAAGCCTATTTGGTTATTAACGGTTATTTGGTTATTGGGTACGTAAAAGTGTTTGAACAAACCTACTTACAGAAATAAAACCATTTATAATTTATCATTTAACAGTTTTATACGTATTTCCTTGAAAGGCACAATTTTGTGCTAACTATCACCGTCGCGTCGGTACCAAACGAAGGTACCTATAGTGGCATGAAGCACCTAAGTTTGCGATGTAGCCAAATCCGAACTGTGTTTAACAGAACAGTGGTTTCTTTTTTTTTTAAATACGTTTATTTACGGTAAAAATTACGCAGAGAAAAAACACACAAATACAAAAAAGAACGAGTTGGGGGAAAATATTATGCGTTATATCCACGAAAAACGAAATCACATTGGAAATTTTAACAAAAGCAGTTCCTTCATTCCTGACTAATAATAATTTATTCAGCATAATTACCTACTTAATTTAGCGTTGTCCACTACTGAGTACAAGCTTTTTCAAGTTACTGCACAATGCTTGTTTCTCCATCTGTCGCATACAATTTAAACTGCCTCTTTAAAACCGTTGTATAATAAAACAATTTGATCTAAAGAAAAGCAGCCACATTCCTCTAGATCGTATTTTGTTGCTTCGTGTCTCAATATGAAAGTTTATAAAAGGTATTAGAAAATTCTAGACATACTTACCGAGGGTGCTTATTGAGCCGTTAGTCAAAATTCCTTCTCAGTCACGAGATAATATTTTTTTAAAGGAGTGGCGCTAGTGGACTGGTGCGCGCCCTCTTAACTCAGCTATGTATACCTCAGGCTTATTCTTTGAGGAATACAGGCGTGCAGTTATATTTGTTCCATTTCAGTTTGAGGAAAAATGCTTTCGTATATCCGGATGTCCGGCGGATATCCGGCTGTTCTCCTGTACAGGTCGCATTTCTCAACCGATTGTTGTGAAATTTTGTGAGCAAGTTCAATAATTATACGGAACTTTTTGTCGATTCAGTTTTTCAAAATTTATCACATGGCGGAGATATAGGGGTTGAAAATGTAAAAAAAAAAAACATATTTCAGCAATTTTGCGTTCTTTGCGCGCGCTTTGTGTTTCAAGGTGCGTGGTGAACCTTTATTCAGTTTTAAGCTATGCAAAGACAGACTCGCGAGGTGTACAGCTCACAAAGGTACTAGTATTATTGTGTTAGCCGAAATTCTGCACTAATCTTCACTGCTTTGTAACATATAATTCTGTAAGCACTTATTAATTAAACATCATATAAGATAGCTACATCACACCAAAACATCATTATAAATTCATGAGCGTGAGATTGACGTGATACTCAAGATTAAATGGCTTGTCTGTATAAACAGTATGGATTACGAAGAGTTGTCTTATTTGAGACTATATTATAATAATATGATATTAAAACTGAAGATATAGGTTTATTAGGTTATAGACTCACTCACTCACTCACACACATGCACACACGCACACACACACACACACCTTTCTAGATACAATTTGAATTTCTTTTTATGTACACTCTTACATTATTATTTATGTTTTGCTTTTTGTCTAACACGTTTTGCTATGGAGGAGCAGACTCTCCTAATACAGGCATTATCTGCCTAAATGAAGGATCCAATCAAAAAATTGTTTATACCTGTACTTGTTTCATCAATAAACTATTTATTATTTATTATTATTGTTTCTAGTTTTAGAAGAGCGAGGTCTCCTAGCATAGGTATATTTTATACTTAAAAGGAAGCCTCTATATAAGATTAAATATTGTAGAAGTTTGTATAGTTAACAAAATAAATATTTATTTTATTTATTTAAGACTTGCCCTCGACGTTGACCGTGTGGATCTTGTATTTCGAAACATAACTTTACGCCTGAAGGATTAGGCAGAGGTGTACCTACGTATAGTACACTCACATTTCGCCAGTTATGTTTAAGTCCCATGTAAAAGGGGCCGACCCTATTGCCATCAACCAGGTATAAATCCAGACCCCAGGCTGCTACTGAGAAATTCCAGATGAATAATCCAACAACACTGCCCGCCTCGGGCGTAGGAGCTTATGCTCAGCAAAAGCGAGTTGAGCCTTACAAAAATATAACGTAATAATACCCTTTCAAAAGTAACTTTTCGTGTTATTCATGTTTTTGATTTTTTTCGGACATCTTGGACAATGTACAATTTCTACGTACGCAAAATACGAGCTTGGACACGGAGTTGCGGAAATCAGCCCGTTCAATACAATACAATACACACACAATAGACATGATTTTGAAACCAATTTACTTATGTTACGCAGGGAAAACTAGTAAATACAATCAATTTTGAATAAGTTTTAAGAATTTGGTAATACATGAAAAACTGTTTTTTATCGTGCACATGTGCACCTTATCAGAATAAAAAAAAAAAAATTGTTATTTATCTCTTTCTCTATAGTTTTTGATTGTTGTTCATTGCCAAAATGGAACATCTACTTTCATCCGAATCCTTTCAGTCATCAGCGTGATTGATTAAGAAAAGTTCAAAAGAACAAAAAAAAAAACTTTTCTTTTTCTTATATTTTTTTAATTTTTATATATTTTTTTTATTAATCAAAAATAATATTGTATTCAGGTATGACGGCAACACCATTGGTTATCAAATAGGTAGCTATACCTACATATATAATAATCTTTTGAAAAATATGGGTTGGTTAGAGGATCGCTACAATAAATAGTTAACGGTCAAGTAAATAGATAAAAAAATACAAACTAACACAAAATATATTCTTTGTACAAGTTGGTACATCATAAAAAATAAAGGGAAGAGGTCATAATGCGTCAAAAAAATTCGTCCGCATGGCTGTCAATTGGATAAGTGGCCGAAAGATTGGTAGCATTGCCACCCAACGTGGCTTTGATTCTTTGGGCTAAAAATAGGCCAGCCCTCTGGTCATGTGAAGAGTAGGCCAACCGCTTGGCAATGTCCCGAAATATTCGATGAGCTCCAAGGCCCCAGTGTTTCAACCCCACAGTCAAGATACAATAGAATTGACATAATCAAAGACGAAAGGGGCGTTAGGGAATTAGGTATAAAGCCATTGACTGCCCCGGTTAGTCTAGTTCCCCCCGTCCCATGACCCCGCCCACCCGCGCGGAGTAATACAAAACAATGTCCCTAATAATAATTACATTCAGATGCAACAAGTCCCCTCTTGCTCAGTAGTCGGTAGCGCCCTAAGCCTAGGTTCGAATCCCAGTATGGGAAGCCCTTAGCTGTGCTACCTAAACATATTTAATATCTCGGTTAGAGGCCCTTCTTACTCCACCAAAGCTCGGTGAAGCTGAGAAGTTCCAAGGTAGGCCCAATTGCAAAAAAAAAAACCCTGATTTTCTATCTAGAATTTCTAAGTCGAAGCCCGGAGTCTGGATTTGTGCCCGGTTGATGGCAAATAGGCTCGCCCCCTATTAAATGCTGCCGTGGTATATCTAAAATGCCGCTATCCGACATCTGGCCGATTTTCAACTTTTGATGCTATATTAATAAGAAAAAAAAAATGGTTTGTATTTGCAGTTTTTTGGTACCTTGAATAGTTTTGTAAATAATTTATTTAATAAATTAAAACCGCAAATACAGATCTATAGAGATTATTTTTCTGATTAATATAGCATCAAAAGTTTAAAGTTGGCCAGATGTCGGATAACGGCATTTTAGATATACCACGGGAGCGTGGGACTTAAACATAACTGGCGAAATGTGTTCATACTATAGGTGTACCTCTGCCTAACCCTTCGGGAAATACAATCGTGATGTTATGATATACTCTGTATAAAGCCAATAGAATACATAGTCATAGACGTGAACGAAGCCGCGGCTACACACAGCTACTAAATATACAACTAAATGTTCGCTACTTTCATTAATGAAAGTAGCGAACATTTAGTTGTATATTACAGACTAAACACTACACTCACATACAACACTCCCACATGCATAACACTAAGTACTTACCTATTCTAATACTTCACTTTTTTAATTTTAATATTTTGTTATTGTTCTTTTTTAACCCCTACTGTATTTTCATCTCTGGAATCTGGAATGCTGTCGTCTCCCTCTTGGAAGTGGGCTTTAATAGCTGCGACACAGCTTTGTAACTAATATAGTTAATTAGGTACGCAATCAATTTGTAAAATGTGTTTTTGTTCCAATAAATATTATCATTATTATATTATTACTTTATTGGAACCTTTTAGAATAAACCTTCCGTTCATAAAATAATCGCTCTTTGCAAAGTTCTTTAACTGCACTATTATCATTTTAATCAAAGTAAAATAGCTATGAATATGCTAATGGAAAAACTTGTTATAAACGGTCAATCCGTAGCAAAGACAAAGGAATCTACAGAGTGGCAAGGAAAACGACGCGCAAACTGAAACCATGAAACCAGCACGTGGTTCTAGAAATTCCCTAGTGTAGAAAGTCATCGGTTATGAAAAAAACAAAGAGGAAAACTAAAATGATTTTGATTTTATGCTGTGTGCTTAGTACCTTTTATGTATTTAGTTGCTACCTAAACCGTTATATTCAAATAATAAAAAGAAACATAAACACGGTCGCAGGGACAGCGACGCATGGGATCTGGAGGCAAAAGTCCTCGCGCACATTTGGGAGTGGCGCGAGGAGGCGAAACGCCGGAGCGTTACTCCGCTGCCGCGAGAAATAGCGGCACAGCGGACAGAGCTCCGGCGGGATCTCAGGGCGGCATGGAGAGTGCGACTGTCGCAACCCAGCCCTGGGCACGCCACAATTGCGGCGGTAAGTCCCCTCTTTGAGGAGTGGCTTGAGAGGTGCCACAGCGTCCTCACCTTCCGCCTGATGCAGGTCCTCACCTTCCGCCTGACGCAGGTCCTCACCGGGCATGGCTGTTTCGGGAGGTTCGTGTTTCGGATAAGGCGGGAGGAAACGCCCGGGTGTTGTTATTGTGTGGATCGACCGGAGGACACGGTGGAGCATACGGTGGAGGTCTGCCCGGCTTGGGCGGAGCACCGCCGTGTCCTCGTGGCGGCGATCGGCGACGGCGATCGCTCGCGTCCGGCCCTGGTTCAGGCCATGGTACGGAGCGAGAGGGAATGGAAAGCATTCACCTCCTTTTGCGAAGCAGTAATGCTCGCGAAGGAGGAGGCGGAGCGCATGAGGGAGAGGCAATCATTGCGCCCTCACGCCCCTAGTCGCCGCAGGAGGAGACACCCTGGGCGTTGGGAGTCGATAGCCGACTCCCGGCCACCGTAGGCGTGGGCCTGCGGACGGCGAGCAATGGGCAGCTCGCCGTCCGGTAAGGACCAGGCCCAGGTCGACGGCGCGTTGTGTTCCACGCGCGCCTCAAAGAGATGTCAGCATAATTGACGGGGTCCGATAGGGCCGATGCTTGCCGGGGTCGCGGATTGTTCGAAAGAGTTACCGTGGCCCTGGCGCACAGGCATCTGAAGGAACACGGGTGGGTTTTAGTCATTTAGAGTCTGATATGCCCTTCCGCTCCGCCCAGAGCGGGAGAGGTCATTTGATGATTTCCACCCAAAAAAAAAGTGACAGCGACGCGCAAACGGAAACCATGAACTCAGCACATGATTCTAGACCCCCCAGCACAAATTTTTCGTCGGTTTAAAAAATATATCTACTGTTTCATAGAAATGCAATACTTACGCGGTCAAAATGTATGGAACAGCATTTTCTTCTTAAATAACCGACTAATAATTTCAACGGTTTTGGGTTCAGAATCATGTACTGAATCCATGGTTGCGCTTTGATGTCACTGCCACACTGCATAAATTATATTTCTATCTAGATAAAGGAATATGGATATAGAGACGCAATAATAAGAATGTTAACATAACATTCTAGGACCTATTTGGACATCATCATACTCTTGCCCTTTCTTCTTCTTCTTTAGGGTTTTGGTTTCCGCACTTAGTCCTTCATGTGGACCATTGTGCGTGGGCCATGGCGGCTGTCGGTGGTTATACCAACCAGCCCACCTCCCTGCAGAAGTTGATAATGTCTCCTGGTCTGGTGAGAGCGTCTGTCTAGGATCTGGGTGTCCCGAGGGTTTGTGTCCTAATCTGGGTTTCTCTTGCCATTAAACCAATTTATTATATATTATGGTCGGTTCGGCATGTCCTACCATGTTCTACAATGCTTCTCTAAGGGGGTGATTACCGAGTTAACAACTACGTCATCTCAGAAATCACCCCCTTTAAAGCCATACCATCTTAGACACAGTTGGAGTGTAGGTTTTATTTTATTTATTTGGAAAAAAAAATTACATCATTTACAAAAATAAATTATATCACAGTCGAAAAAACGTATAACCGACACTATATTCCACCAAGTGACATCGGATTATGAAAACGAACGCATGTTAAATGAAAAAAAAACATATTTAGAAGAAAAACATTATATACCGACGAATCGAAGGAAGCTGATGACAAGAGCATCCATCTTATAGGCGACTTGCAAGAGATTATGAAATAATTCTTTTAAATTAAGATAATAATATGTTGTAATGTAAACAATTTCAAGAGCACACTGTGGTCACCTATAATAATAATAATAATAATACCATTTATTTCAGGCGACACAGGCCCATAGAAAAAGACCTTAACCTAAACATACATATTTTTATATAAACAAAAGTCCTATACTTCAAGTACACGGCAGTCTTGTAGGTATATTTCCAATACGCTTTGGATAGCGAGCTTTGAGCTAGCATGGACAGAGTTTCTCTACAATGGAAAAACTATTTCAAAAGATCGCATTTTAATACGATCTTAAAGCAAAGTAAAAAGTGAGTTTGAGTTAAAGTTTTAACTTTCCAGATATAAATGTTCTCATGAAGATTACTCAATAATCCGTCTGCTGCAACTGTAATCGGTTCTGCGGAGAAATTGAGTAGCACAAAGCCACTTGATCTTGCTATCTGCTTAGTGTTGGTTTTACTTAAATGTTAATTTAATTAAAATTCAAGAGCAACAAAAGCAGGGACAGCCTGTGAGTATTCAAAAAACGCTCAAACAGATCAATTAAAATTTAAACACCAATAAAACACATATTATTAAATATTATGAATTATTCAGTGAGCATCTACCGAGTATCGTGAAAGAAAAATCTCAAGCTGAATTCTTGTTAGGAAAAGCCAGAACATTATTTTGTACTAACGAGATAATTACTGTGCATCATGATAATGCAGAGGACTTAGGCTTTATACACACAGCACATAAGTTCGGTAATGCCTTTTATGGTAATGGTAACTATCATTATGATAACATTACTCATACAAGAAAATTGTACTGATAGCATTTAAAGTCTTTAAGTAAACATTAAGATCCTTAATTTTACATTTACCATTATTATTACTGATAATGCAATGAAAAAGGTTAATAAAGAGCAATCATTCATACTAAATCGTGTAAATATGGACGCTTTTGTTCTAATTAATAACTATACAAAACGTCGTATTTGACTTTTAAAATAATTCGTTGCGTTGTAGCAAGTAATTAAAATATACTAAATCATGAAGAACAAACAGAATACTACTGCACGTCTTGAGGACAATACTGATAAAGATAATGGACCTGTTAAAACTGAAGGTGAAGAAAGACTAAAAAATAATAGAGACTAAAAACGTTAGCAATACTACCGTAACTTCCCTATTACTTTCTCTTGATACAGTCATTACCACTACTACCTACTTCGCACATGACCTATGAATCACAAAATCTAATCATAATTTGAAACTTAAACAAATGGTAGCAAAAATAATAATATCAGAATCACGTCTTGCACACACTGCCTTAAATGGTAACGGTCTTATGCATCAAAGCGTGCTTACAGATGTGAATTAGCACAATGTATAAGTAAATCTGATTGCACTTGATAATTCATTGGCTGTTTCTAACTTTCTTCTACACAATATTTATACAAATGAATAAAATTGAAACCCTCTGTTTGTAATGTAAAAATAACAGCTTTTTAGTAAATGTGTATGAAAGTAAATACTTTTTTTAATTTTAAAAGTTTTGTCTGTCTCTCTGTTTGTTCCGGATAATCTCCGAAACGACTGGACTGATTTTTACGGGACTTTCCTTGGCAGATAGCTGATCTTATAAAGTCCCGGTAACACGTTCCTGTTGGATAATTTCTGACATCTACGTAGGCGAAGCCGCGGGCACAGCTAGTTTTGATATTAAGTACGATTATTGTGTTACTACTGAAGTAAGTAAGGATAGTAACGTTAATAAAGAAGTACAACATCTTGATGAAGATGAGAAATTTGATGTGGTTAACATAGAATTTAAACTGAATAGATTCTTACCTTATTAAGGATTTTGGCATTTCTCTATGTACTCTAAACATAAATAAAAAAGAGAAAAAAGAAATACGGTCTAGATATTCTTTTATGAAAAGAATTTAAAGAAACGAAAGAACTGAATAAATATTTTAAAAGGTGAGCGCTTTACATTAATTTTAATAAAGAATTCTGCCAATGTAGCTTTTTTAATCGTGTTTGTCATAAAAATGATAATTATAAGGCTGAGGTTAATTAAGTTTCTAAAAGTACTTTTTTCACGTAATAACATTAAATTAGAAGCTTTATTATTTCGTCGAGATTAAAATATAAAACCTGTATCGTACAAATGTAAAAATCTACGCGAAACTTTTTAATATTTTTGAAACTAGCGCTTTAATTTAGTTTTTTGTGGCTTTATACAATTTTAATATGAAATAATGGATATAAGATCTAACACCTACCTTTAGCAGTTCTTCCGTCATATATCTCTAAATCCAAGGCGTCGTTTCCGTCCGCCTGCGAGATTCTGAAGGTGTAGTCACTCCAGTCGAAGCTAAACGCGTGACTGTCCAGGAAGTTTGTCAGCCACCAGTCCTTCGACCTCGCCTGCCTCGTCTTCAACGGTTCTATCGTAAGCACATTGAACACCTTCACAGATTTCTGCTGCTTCAAACTACTCAGAATCTCCTTCGCCATATGATCGATACACGTAGCATTATCACTACAGTTCAGTTCAACAATCGCCCTAACATCCCCCATCAGCATAAAAGCGACCAAAAGGGCAAGGGGATTCATTTTCACCTATGTCTTTTTCACAAACACTGTGTCACAGGTTTTCACCAATCCATTTGTGGGTCACGCCTTTCGGAACCATCTACATCGATGGCTACTTGGTTAATGAGTCCCTCTATGCCTGCCTGATCATTTTTATCTGGCGTCACGCTGCACTGACCACCGCGGACGGCGTGTGCAATATTTTTTTCATTGAGTTCTTCACTTGCATGTATACAGTACACCACTTTTCTTTCCACCGTACACGTTTTTATTCAAGAATTTTCCGTGATCCGCACATTTAAGGTGCTTTATCGCGAATTATTGATGTGTGACATAAAAATGTTTTCGCTTTGGTATACGTCGCTAATAGGTATTGTGAATCAATATTTTACTTTCATATGTATGGTCAGCAAATTCATTTGGGCTTCAACTAAACAATGTCGCTCAAATGCCTCATACTTGGAAATACTTTTGATTGTTGAATTTAACATGAAGTAACGTTAAGCACACAGAGTAAATTCCGAGTAAAGTCGTTCCCGTTTAGTTTTTTTCCATTTTGGAGAACTCTAAATTGGTCCTGAAATAAAAACAAAATAAATGGATTTTGCTGTTCCCTTCCATGAAAGGGTAACAAAAAGCTTTACTGAGTTTTTGGGTTAATTACGAAAATAACAAAATGGACGGGAGATGAGAGTGTTTGATTGAAAGCTTTAAGAGGTTCTCTATTACAAAATATTAATGGAATGTTTTTATTCACTCAGTTTGCGATGAGTCCGTCAAAGTTAAATTAGAATTTCGAATTTTAAGAGCCTTTCCAAAGCAAAATCGGGACTTTATTGCAAAAACAAACACATTTCGCGAGCAGATTTTAGCATAAACCCATACATTTTTACTGATATGTAGAATTTGTGAAATTAGGGTCGGTAGAGTTAGGCCGTGTAGATTCAGAAGCTTGGCTCTACATGAGATCTGATATATTTTTCACAGGGCAAACCTTATGTGGTCTTGGCAACATTTTACATGAAATGATTTTGGTGGGATTTCAGTTCTTTTTGTAAGTTGCTAGGCAGTCTTTTTAGTGTTTTTTTTTTCTTTTTTTTAAGTTTATTTGGGGGCACGGTAGTGTTTTTTTGTATACTGAACTTTGTTTACATACCAAATTTCGGCTTTCTAGCACTTCTGGAAGTACCCTAACATTTTGAAGTCTCATACAAACTTCCACCCCCCCATTTTAGGGGATGGGGGGCGAAAGTTATAAGTTTATGATTTTTTTTCTTGGTATGTAATCTAAGTTTAGTATACAAATAAACTTAGATTACATACCAAATTTCAGCTTTCTAGCACTTCAGGAAGTAGCCAAACATTTTGATGATCATCAGTGTGTCAATGTATCAGTGAGTGTGTCAGTGACGAAATCGGTATATTTTAGATATCAATAAAATCTAAATTATTAGAGCTATTCAATTGAGACTTTGTATGTTTAATAAGTCTATTATTGACATCATATCCTGAGAATATGAACTATCTGGTACATCGGAAACCAACTCTATGACGGTTCAAAAAAAACGACGAAACACTTCGAGAAAAGGTAGGTAGTGCCCTTGCGCTTCGCTTGGCTCGTCTTGGCGGGGGCACTACCGTGCCCCCAGATCGTACTTCATCATTACACTAAATTATTCGCATACCTGTAAATAAAAAGTATTTATTTTAACATTTTTGTGTGGCTTAAACCAAATTATAAAATAGGTTAAGTATTTTGGAAGTACATAAATAGTAATAATAATATGTTTTACCACCTCTCAAACTGAAATCAAATAATGTAGCACTATTTTTTTTTTTAAGTGGTTGTACTATATTCTATACGTAGGTATACCACTGCCTAACCCTTTGGCGAATGCAGGCGTAATATTATGTATGTATTTTTACATTCACGACCATCTCCAAAAAGTGCCTTGTGTCACAAAAAAATCACTTTAAAATGAAAACTCCAATATGATTAGTTTACCGACATCTGGCACGAGTTGGAAACTCTAAAGTTTTGGTAATTACGCATATCATTACCAAGGCATGACGTTAGTTGGTTAAGTGTTACTAGTTAAAGTTCTGTTTTAAATTGATTCTGCGATGGCTGAATAATTGACTAACTGAAGTTTTAAATGTTTGGCTCTTTCTGTTTGGGAGTGGTACTTGGAATCTAGACGTTGTGATGGCAGTTGGAGCAGAGCCCTAACGGAATGGTTGTCGAGAGACGGTAGAAGTTTGGCAGACCAACGGCCAGGTAGGCGGATCACCTACAAAAGATCGTGGGGAAGAACTGGATGAGACTCGTACCGACCAGGGAAGAATGGCACAAAAGGGAGGAGGCCTATACGCAGCAGTAGTTGAAACAAGGCTGCAATGATGATGTTTATGATGAGCTGTAGTCGTCTTCAAGTGCGTTTCTTCTTAAACGTTGTCTCCTTTCAGCAGTGGCTTCGTGATAAAATTCAAAGCTGTCGTCATTGTATTGGTCTACTTCTAGTTATTTCACATCTTAATTTGGTAGGAGTCAGCAATATTTTTACTACTTTTTTTAATTTTTACTTTGATTAATGGTTGCCAACCAAGTCTTAGTAACGCTATGAACTATTTTCTTTTTTTATCTTTTTATCAGAATATTTATCTTTTTTGTATGCACGTGTTTCTGTGACAAATAAATCCTATTTTTATTTCTTTTTAAGCTTTTGGCTTAATATAGTTTAGTGTTTTGTTTTTATTTTCCTTGTGTAAACATTTTTGCTTTATTTCTATAGCTTGTACAATCAATCTTCAAGCCAATTAGCCACGAATGACGTTATCAACATAATATTAAAGATGACCTAAACAAAAAACAAAAAGAATTATCAATGCAAACAAAATCACTAACGCAATTAAATACGTGCACAAGTAAGGCACTATATTACCACTTCAACAAAAAATATAGCTCTCCAGAGCAAGCGTTAGTGACCGGAATAAAAATATATTCTCGCAAATGAAAATGAGTTTTTTGACCACGAACGAAGTCAACATCTTGAACTGGCGACGAACAATTTAAAATGAAAAATAGTTGAAGAAAAGGCGATAAAATTATATTCCTAGAAAGTAGTTTTACTTCATTTCAAGAAATGCTCCCTTGTAACCGGCTGGAAAATGGAATAAAATAATAATAATAATAATAAACGATCCATCAATGAAAATGTCATGCGCTCATACTATGGGGCTACAGAGGGGGGAAAAAATCTGACCGCGTACCGTGTTCGGATGCTCTCTCTTTTTCAGGTGCTTGAGCCAACTGTTAACCTTTCAGCACAACGACTGTCGGATCAGGTGCGGGTCATCCAACGTAATCATATGTTGGATGACACTGTACTTGATCGCCTGCGAAATGAAATACAGAGTAGTCATGTCATCGCCCCCCCGTCGCAGACTGTTATAGTACTACCACAGTGTAACACAACTCAAGCAGACGAGGAGAGTGATGATAGGGCTACAAACGTAAGTACCCAGTGCAATGAGGAATTGAGGAGTGCTTTGGAAGATGCGATTCGAGAATATCGCTTCATATCGCCTGAACTTAGACCACGCTTACCCCGTTTACCCATGCATAATAAAAATAGGGCGCTGGTGGCGGCCCTGGATACGCAGTTGTCAAATTATTTTGATGACTGCGTAGACCTCACCGATACTCATTCGATTCTGTACTGCGCGGCTGTAGCGGCATGTCGTGTAGCTCACGTCAAATTTGCTAATGATTCTAGAGCTACACGACCGAAATCAGTCGTACCAGCTTGGCAGTGCAGAATTGAGCGTCGTATTGGTGGGGCCAGAGCGCTCATCGGCAAACTAATCTGCTTCAGGGAGGGCAATACTCGCCCTAGAGTGATGCGCTTTGTGAGACGTGCATTCGCAGGGACTGATATCAGTCCTCAGGACTATATGTCCTGTGTCACAGAGCGCATCGACTTCCTGAAGCAGAAAGTGTATGCATGGGCGAACCGTATCCGTAGGTATAAGCGGCGAGTGGAGCGATACACTCAGAATCGCACCTTCCAGCGCGATGAAAGTTGGGTTTATAGGGGTTGGGAGCGACCGGATCAAGGTGTGGCTGACACGTACCTACCAGATGATGATGCCATGTGTTCGTTCTGGCGCAATATCTGGTCGGTGCCTGTCAGTCACTCCGAAGGTGATTGGACTCGGGAAGTCGAGCGCGCCTGCGAATCATTACCAGAAATGGGGGCTATTACCATCTGCCCCCAAGACGTGACTCGTGCAGTCCGTCCGTTGCCTAACTGGAAGTCTCCAGGGCCGGACGGGCTGCACAACTTTTGGATAAAATGGTTTTTAAGGTCACACGCTCGCTTGGCGGCTCAGTTCCAGGTTGCTTTAGAGTCTGGTTTGCTACCCCAGTTCCTAACGACAGGAGTTACCCACCTGCTCCATAAATCAGGTAGCACCGCGGAACCCAAAAATTATATACCGATCACGTGTTTACCAACGGTCTATAAAGTTCTTACATCCATTTGAGAGCTAAAATTAACAACCATATAGACACCAACTCCATCATGTCTCCTTCTCAAAATGGATGTAGGAACGGGTCCCGTGGTACTAAGGAGCTACTCCTCATTGATATGACCATTAGCCAACAGGTTCGTCGTTCCCGAAAGAATCTTTCGACATGTTGGATAGATTACAAGAAGGCCTATGACTCGGTGCCACATACGTGGCTTATGAGGGTGCTGGAGTTGTATAAAGTAGATTCAACTCTGCGCACCTTCCTGAAGTCATGTATGGGGCAATGGAGAACGGTCCTTCACTATCCAGGATGTCGAAATGTTCAGAGGAATAGCGAACCGATAAGGATCGAGCGAAGCATATTTCAGGGTGATAGTTTGAGTCCACTTTCGTTCTGCTTATCCTTGAATCCTCTAAGCACACTGCTGGAGAATTCAGGTCTAGGCTATCGGCTGAGGAGAGGTGGTCAGGTTATATCTCACCTCCTCTGCATGGATGACCTAAAACTCTTTGCCCCCAACAATTTGCAACTGATGGAGCTGCTGAAAGTAACTGAAACTTTCAGTAGCGCCATCAGGATGGAATTTGGTGTGGACAAATGTGCGGTCATGCATGTAAAGCGAGGGGAGATTGTGGAATCCGTGGGAACCCAACTCTCGGATTCCATAAACCTTAGAGCCCTCTCCGCATCCGAAACCTATAAGTATTTGGGTATATCGGAAGCATTGGGCATCAATGGTACTGACATGAAGCAGTCGTTAATGGAACGCTTCTTTGGCCGCCTGAAAAAAGTATTTAATAGTCTTTTATCAGGCGGAAACAAGGTGCGCGCCTTTAACGGTTGGGTCATGCCAGTTTTGATGTACTCTTACGGCATACTCAAATGGACTCAGACCGAACTCGACGCCCTGGATAAGAAGGTCCGTTCGCTGCTAACTGCAAATCGAATGCATCACCCACGATCATCGGTAATGAGGCTGTATATTCCGCGAAAGTGTGGAGGTCGAGGCTTTTTAAATGCTAAGATCCTCCACAATCGCGAGATATGCAGTCTCAGGGAATATTTCTTAGAAGCCGACGTGGGGATGCATCGAGATGTGGTCACAGTGGACAAGGGCCTCACCCCGCTCTCCTTGGCTAAAGAGAACTGGCGCAAACCAGTAGTGCTTGACACTAATGATCGCATGGAAGTATGGCAGAGTAAGGAACTTCACGGACGCTTTTTTCGGGCCCTACATGGACCTGATGTAGACCAGCTGGCGTCCGTAGCCTGGCTGCGTTTCGGTGACCTCTTTGGAGAAACCGAAGGTTTTGTCTGTGCAATTATGGACGAAGTTATGATGACGAAGAATTACCGGAGATTTATTGTGAAAGACGGCACGGTTGACATCTGTCGGGCATGCCACCGTCCGGGTGAATCAATCAGACATATTATCTCCGGATGTTCTCGTCTAGCTAACGAAGAGTACTTGCATAGACACAACCTTGTAGCCAGGATTATCCATCAGCAACTTGCTCTGAAATACAGCCTTGTAGAATCGGAAGTGCCATACTACAGGTATGTGCCCGACCCAGTTCTCGAAAATGGGCATATCACATTATACTGGGATCGAACCATCATCACTGACAGGACTATTGTTGCCAATAAGCCTGATATAGTGGTGGTGGATCGAATAGAGCGGCGCGCAGTGATCGTTGACATCACGATTCCGCATGACGGGAACCTCGTGAAAGCCGAGAAAGATAAACAAATCAAGTATCTTGACTTGGCTCGCGAGGTTGTCGACATGTGGGACGTGGACTCAGCGATCATTGTGCCGATAGTCGTAACAGCCAATGGCTTAATAGCCAAGAGCTTCGACCAACACCTGGGGAGGCTCTCGTTGGGCAGCTGGATCAAGGGCTTGATTCAGAAGGCGGTACTTCTGGACACGGCTCGCATTGTCAGGAGGTTCCTCTCTCTGGAGCCCTGACCGCCGGTAGCTTGGACCCTGTTCCCGATACCGGTGGGCTACTATTTTTTATATTTTTAAATGTTTTTATATGTTATATATTCTAATATTTAAAAATATAATTTATATGTATATAATGAAATAAAGGAAATAATAATAATAAACCTTTATTTCAGACCAGGTCCATATTTTGTTAGTAACAATATACTTAAAAAAGTAATGTTAGTATTGGCAACAAAATTAAATTACGACATGAAGCCGCACCCACTTTTGCAGCATGGGGGACTCCCACCGATCAGTAAATACACCCAGTACAGTGTTGGTACTGCCACGAACGTGAGTGAGTAGGGAGGCGCATCTTTTCATAATGAGGCAGGCGGTTTAGTGGCGAGAATGTTTAAATGAAAATCAAGCATTTCATGGAAATCAAGATATCAGCTGTACCTCAGAATAAGGAAAGATTTAATACTTTTAACCGTCAACTAATCAAGAAGGCCATGGAAAGAGGTTTTAGCCCTCTTATGAAAGCAAAGAGATTTCCGATGGGTTGATTGTAGAGTTAGAAAGTTTTATGACATTTGTCTGTAATTTTATTGATGCTAATAGAAATTAAACCATATTGTAGTCAGATTGTAGGGCGCCATGAGGTATAGTTTGCGGTAGTGGTAGTAATTGCCTAGAGGAACCCTTTCATCTATAGGAATTCATTCTAACAACTGGCAGTTCATTGCTCATTCGTTTTTCTTATCAATTTGTAAGTCCCCAAAGATTTCTTGCTCCTTTCCAACAACTCTTATATCAAGCAAATTAAAAACTAGACCATCTACACTTGATTTGCAATCAGTACTTACAAATGAAACTTATTTTGTTTAATCGCCTGCGTATTGCACGCGATCACTGCTCCAGTAACAAAAAAAACAATATATCACATATTTTGTACGGAACCACGCACTGCTGTCTATTTTCGGCAGCCTTAGTCAGTTCTCTGTTAGTTTTAATTGTAACGTCATTATTTTCGTCAAGAAAAATAAATCGTTTCTAATACTATTATTCATTTAAAATGACTTTTTCATATGTTACCTTCTCCAGACAATAAACAAGGCACAACACAGGGAAGAATGGAAAGCTTTGGGGAGACCCAGCAATGGTACAATATAGGATGAAAACAAATCCTAAGTTGGACTCCTGGACATTTCGTCCACTTCTTTTAATCCCACGTTTGCTCTTTCCATCACACGCAGCATGACTAAAGCTCTTTTCAGACTACGCTATACTATTGTGCTATATAGTATAGCAAATAAGGACCTAATGCTATACTACATAGCATGGCGTTCACATTACGCCATATAATCGCAAACATTTATAGTATATGGCAAGTTGTAAGTTTGCGTGCCGTGGTTGTGACTCGTTTCGCTTGCGGGACGACCGGCGGTGAGGGAGGAAGAAGAGAGCGGCGCACGATATAGCACAGCATGAACTCGGCGAACGCTCAATTTTATAGCTTATAGTAAGCCAATAATATAACGTACAGTGCAGTGCGAACGTGTCTATAATGAATGTATATTGCGCGATATTGTTGAGCTATGAACTATATTCTATATGCTATTATATTATAGCGTAGTCTGAAAGCACCTTTAGAATATACATAATATCTCTATCCATACAAAGTGATATTGTTTTTCTTCGATATTAACATCGAACCGGAGAAATCGTTCTAAAATCTTTAACTTAGTTTTTAAAATAATCATCATCTGCCTGCCTGGTCGGCTTCCAGTCTAACCGGATGCAGCTGAATACCAGTATTTTACATGGAGCGACTGCCTATCTGACCTCCACAGACCAGTTACTGGGTAATATGGTAAGTGGTGGTGGTTAGTAATTGGTAAGACTGGTTGTCAGACTTTCGGGCTTCTGAGGACCAGTAATGATTGAATAACAGACGGGACCAATGGCTTTACGTACTTACCGAGGCACGAAGAGGTCTTGTATGTAAAGATGGTCACCCATCCACGGACCAACCGCGGCAAATGCAGCTTAACCTGATCGATCGAACCGTGTGGCTGTTATTACTTTACCACAAGCCCCACATGCCCCAAGCCTTCTTTTTAAAAAAATAATAATAATTAATATTATTTTCTTGTTTGTTTCTTCAGTTTCTACGGTGGTCATGATACGCGGGCTGTTAGTGAGTGGTTGTTGTTCAAGACCAACCACACTTCTTAAAATACCTACAGTGTTATTGTTCTTCATCTTCAGCCTACAGCAGTCCACTGCTGGACATAGGCCTCTCCAATTGCACGCCATTTAGCTCGATTTTTGGCAACTCTCATCCAGCTGCAACCAGCCACCCTACGAAGATCATCGCTCCTCCTAGCCTGACGGCGTCCTACCTTATGTTTGCCGATTCGCGGTTATCATTCTTGTGATCACCAATTTAGCTAACCGTTCAATCCACCAAATCAGCATTTTCCTCGTCAACGACGGAAATTCTGTCAAGTTGCAATACAACACCATCTTTTATAAATATGTCTGTAGCTATAAGCGTATGTCTACGTCTAATAATAAGAAAATTAAAATGACAGCATGATTTATCGACATCATGTTTCTTTTTCAATGATCATCGTTGATAGCAGCCATAAATGTTCAATTAGAAATGATACTTTTGTGGTTGTAAAATACTGGCTGACAATTTGATTGTACTAATGAAACATCTTGAAATATTATAAACAATATCTTGAAAGTATCAGACTTATCAATCTATTGGCAGTTTATATTGAGTTATAAATAACTAGTGATACATTTACGAGTCATAATATAATTGACGATGACGGTTCGTTATCAGTCTATAAGAATCTTTAAACCGTAGAATCTATTCTACAGTTGAAAGATTCTTATAGATTGATTCTTTTGAAGACCAAAGAATCGATATCCAATGGATTATTTGAACAATAATAAATAATTATAATAAATGGCAATGGGCTGGTCACATCTTTCGCAGAAATTACAATCGTTGGGGAAAACGAGTTCTAGAGTGGAGACCGCGTTTAGGCAGACGTAGTGTGGGACGCCCGCCGGCCAGGTGGAGGGACGACTTTCGAAAGGCGGCTGGCAGAGACTGGGTGAGGAGAGACGAAGATCGGGCTCAGTGGCGTTCACTAGGAGAGGCCTACATCCAGCAGTGGAAGAATATAGGCTGATGATGATGATGAATTATAATAAGAAAGCAGATAAAGACTAAAGTGATAGCTAATAGAGATGTACGGGAGGAAACACATGCTGTATCGATCCCAGTAAATTAGGATATGGGAAGGAGAATGATGAATTGATAGATAACAGCTGGTAAGTTACAGGAACAGAAATGAGGGTAATTTTTAAACAGTAAGTTAGGCAACCATTACCAGCATGTAACTCAAAACAAAGCAATCAAAGTTCTATTTAATTTCAATTTCTTAACACCTACCAAAGAAATTTACGCTAAAATTAAACTATTAAAACTTTAAAAACTATATACTTATCACCAGAGATCGGATATTCGGATGAATATTTATCAAAACTTAATTTTGCTATGACAGTATGGAAGCGGCTTCTTAATAACTATTTTTTGTAAAAAAAGATCTCAGTAAAAAACACAAACTCAAAGGATTTACAGGCACTTTTAAATTGTCAAAGAGTCGGTCAGTTAGTCAGAAAGCTGAAGCTAGTTGCCCATTCCAAAACGTAGATCTCTATGGAGAAGAACGGGCAAGAAACTCCAAGGATACTCTTTTTAAGGCAGTAACACCGGGAATGTATAACTAGTCGGGTGTATAGTATAGAAGTGACTTAAAAAAAAACAATATTTATTTATGTTAATTAAATACTATATCCTGATTGGGCGTAAATATTACCTCGGCTACAACAACTTTAATCGCAACCTTTCGATCGCTATGATTTGGTCTGGTTTGGTCACTGAAATCTGACGTTAGCAGGATTTTTTCGATACAAAAGTGCATTCCATATTAGCCAATATCTCAACTTTAGGTGAATATGCATACGAATATCCGATCTCTGCATATCCCACATGCATATTAAAAAAATTAAAAAAATTACTCACAAACCACTTTCAAGCACAAAACTCACCGCTACTTCACTAGGAATAGGGATAGTATATAAGTGACTTCATTTATGACTTTGTGCGGAAGAAGAACTATACAGTTTGAGGAAGTGCAGCTTTATAATACGTTACCGAAAGAAATAAGAGATTCTTCATCAGTAAATATTTTCAAAAATAGATTAAAGTTGTATTTGGCTAACCAACAATAATAAATCATAACTCACTGGATGTACTCGATAGATGGAACGACAATTATGTATATTACTTGAGATTATTTTATTAAGTTTCTCATATTTAAGTGAAGTATGTTATTTTGAGAAATTAAATTTCTTCAAACCAAACCATACCGTCTCCGTGGTTTGGTAACGAACTACAAATATTATGCACAACAAACAAGTCCGCATTAAATTCCGCTTATTCATAACCGCACAAAATCATTGGTATTATTTCCTAAAATAACATATTAAATGAACATCAAAATCCAACTTATTATTTGTGAAAACAAAAATATTATGTTTGTTACTAGTTTATACATTACTGCACAAAATTAATGAACATTATAATGTTATTGCATTTCAAATTTATTATTGTTCAACACCAGTAATAATTTATTATCTGACGATAATATAGTGAACGTAGCTTATCTAACTATCTACATGGTGTAAAATTACAGGAAATTGTTAAACAAAATGATTTTGTGTTGTTTTAAGAAACTGTTTTTGATATTTCTTGATGGTGTGAAAGCAGCTGTTATACTTAACGATACGCTTTTGAGAAATTAATAGAATGAAAAGGGTTTGTGATTAAATAATAACAGCCACACGGGCCGATCGAAGGTTAAACTGCATTTGCCCAGGTCGGTCCGTGGATGGGTGACCAACCACACCTATATTTTAATAATATCGAGACCGCTCCGTGCTTCGGAAAGCACGTAAAGCGGTTGGTACCGGCTGTCATTTCTAGATTTCTGTATATTTACATAATATTATATTCAATTACATGAAAAATATACTGCCTCGTTGGTCTCGTTGCTTGAGCAGGAGGTTCTAGGTTCGATTCCCAGGTCGGGCAAAGCGTTATTGTGTTTTTCCAACACGAATTTTTCAATAGCACCTAGGAGCATGGAATTGTGCCCGGGTGATGGCAATAGGCTCGCCCCTATAACATGAGACTTAAACATAACTAGCGAAATATGGAAGGGAAGTACTAAGTATACCTTTGCCTATCACTTCTGGGGATACAGCCGTGATGTTATGTTATGTAAAATACTGCAAAATGTATGAAAAATAATAAATAACTTATACGATGTCCGTTGTCAATCACTTACCACGCTATCAACACATTATCATCAATCTATCATGATAATAATTATAATTATTTATACAGTAATTAATGTTACAAAATTATGTAAAATTAAAATTCAATTTGACTGAAGTAAATAAAAGTAGAAAAACAACTCGCTGAACAGTTTAAGGAATGGAAAGTGATTATTGTGTTCACATGCAAGCAACACACATTAAGAGGGCGTACAACAATACACTAGCGCCACTCCTTTGAAATTATATTATCTAGTGACTGAAAAGGAATTATGCTAAGATGGCTTGGTCATGTTGAGAGGATGAATGAAGGGCGATTAACAAAAGGTATTTACAAGGCAGATGTGAGTGGAAACGCCGGGAGGGGACGCCCTAGGAAGACATATAGTGACCTTATTGGTGATGTTCTTCAGAAAGGTCAGGTGCGTAGTACTCACCACCGGCGTGCGTGTATGACCAGATGTATGAAAGTAAACGAGGCAAAAGGAGTATGTATGGATCGTAGCAGGTGGCGTTCGGTAGTTTCTGCCTACTCCCATGGGAAGAAGGCGTGAGTTTATGTTTATGTATGTCTCAATAAGGACCCTCGGTACGGGTGTTTAGAATTTTCTAATACCATTTATAAACTTTCATATTGAGACACGAAACAATAAAATTCGATCTTAAGAAAAGTGGCCACATTCCTCTAGACCGTATTTTCGTTTTTTTCTTGCTTTGCTCTATTAATTACATTGATGACGCTTAATTTGACGACGTCGGAAAGAAACAACAATTTTATTTACATTCTGTGTTTTTTTCGATCGTAATATTGGCATATTATGATTAAAGGTGTGAATTCGCTGGTAATTAGGAAGTGAGCAATGAATGAAGAATAGGAATAACATCAACGCACGAATGGACAGAGTCGGCGCATAATGATTCATTTCCTATTCACAAAGATTAGGAAATACAGAATGGTCAAAAGATTCTCGTAAAGTTTTCTGCTTCCAGTGTGTAATAACTCACACGCAAATAATTTATTTCAATTAAACTATTTACAGGCACTTTTGTGTTGTCAAGGTATAGGTCAGTCAGAAAGATGAAGCTGGTTGCCCATTCCAAAGCGTAGTAGGTTCCTATGGAAAAAACCGGACAAGAAACTTCTGGGACACTCTTTTAATGAATAAAAATACTAGTGTTTGTGTACTTTTTCAGTCATGTTAAAGAATATCCAAATGTGCGTTTGTAAATAGTTGATAATTTACTACGCTAGACTCTAATTTAGCTCTTGCAATCAGCACCTTGTCACACAAACTACCCTGAATGTTTTTTTTTTGTTATACTGTCTTGATTGACAATTGTTTTGGAAAGGCGTGGTTAACCTGTCAGAAAACTGTTTCATTGTGAAATTTAAAGTATTTCATAAGCACAATAATGAAATATTTTCAAATCAACTTTTCGTTTTTATTTCCTTACCCATCTGTAGCTTAGGATTTTCTCTTCTCTCTTTCCTGTATTTTCTTTATAATATGATTGTGCATCTGTTATTCACGAAGAATCATCCCCTCTGTATTCACACTACTCTGTGTCGGTAACGGTCGACATGTGGCACGGGTTTTAAGCTTGTAGTTGCACCGGCTGACCGAATGTTTCCGTTATCACCAGGAACTTACGTTTTATATACAATCCTACATGATGGATGTATCACTAGTTCCTTCTGTTTTATTTTCAGCTACCAATCTGGCATTTACCTTGGCTCTTCTTCCTTATGCTCTTCGTATTGTGGTATGCTACCTACTGACATAGTGTCGTCTCTGTATTGACGCTACTCTGTGTCGGTAACGGTCGACATTTGTGGCACGGGCCGTACGCTTTTAATTGCACCACCTGACTGAATGTTTCCGTTATCATCAGGAAACCATCCACCATTAACATTCTAAGTGTTATCGGTGCTCGAATTAGTATGTTTATCGATATATCGCCGATGGATTGTCGAATCCGCTGTTTTACAAAACCGCTAGCTGTTTTACAAAACAGCTCCGTTATGAACAACTGAACGACGTTTAGTGAATTTTCATAATTACTGAACTTTAACATGCAGAATTGCATTATCGTTTAGCATGTATCAATGCAGCAGGTCAACGAATAGAGGTTATGTAAAACAGCGTGTCTTGAAACGTCCGACTATAGATTGTAGTGCAAAATTTTGTCGTTCGTAGCTCTGTGTGTTAATACAACAATAATGGCGTCTGAAACAGAAATAATTAAAACGAGTAAAATTAGTAAAAAAACTCTAACCGAAGGGAAAACAGTGATTTTAAGGACAATATTATGAATTAAAATTTATCAGAGTTTTATGAAAGTCAGTCCTAAAAATACTAAATAAGCAAGTAGCTGTGGAAGTACCTTGCGCTCGCTGGCCGCTGCCACGGCACAGCACGCTTCGCACGCTTGGCTCGCGCGCGATTGGTCACAGTTCTAACCTAACCTAAACCAATTGGTCAGGGTGCCCTAGCTTAGTTACTCCGACCGATTCAGCATTAGAAGTCACATTAAACGCTTATTGTGACTGCAGATAAGCCATTTTGCATTACGTCTAAATGTCGGTAGATGTTTTGTTCAACGTCGCGCAATGACAATCCGGCTGAACGTTGTTCAATTGTTTTACATAACGGAGCTGTTTTATAAAACAACTAGAGGTTTTATAAAACAGCGGATTACACAATCCATCTGCGACAGATATACCCCATTTCTTATAAACGATGCTTAAAGTTATGTTAAGGATTAGCGACTGTTTAACCATACATTTTTGTCGTTTAACCTTTCGTATGCCGGAACGTAGATCCACGCCAGACACAATGGCTTTTTAATTGTTTCTGTAATTACCGGCATACGAAAGGTTAAACGTCTCTAAATTTAAGCACACGTTGTAAATTATATCATAAGTATTTATTCTCGATATTTTAAGGGAATTCATTACCATTTTATTGACAAATCAAAAGCAAGTTCCATAATTGAATTATGTAGGTACCTACCGCCAATTTCAAATGCATTATTTTCTCGGTAGCCTCAAATCTGTTTTTTCTTTTTCCGGTAAGTGCCACAAAGTCACCTTTTCGAACTGTAATTTTTAAGTACTCGCTATCCCTTCCGTCATCGTCACGACTCACGCGTGCCACTACGCGCAAATGTCGTGGCGTACCCACCCGAAAAACGCGCGCGTAACGCGTTCACTAAAACTACGATATCTCAGTAAATAAGTTGTCAGGCCCGAAGACCGTCAAATAATTCAATAAAATTAGATGGTATCTGGTCTGGCGCAGGTATATTAAACCACCATATTAACCATTATAATAAACGTTACTTATAGATTTTAAAACTGAATATTAGGAGTATAGGAATTGAATATTAATTCAAATGTACATTATAGAAAATGTTCATTAAACCATATACAATTAGGTTCAATTAAATTATATCAATAATTTACTAAATTATTTCATCGTTACATTCAAAAAGAAGTATATTAAATGAAATTAGGTCATATGATCATTGGAACTTTTTTTATTATTTCAAACGTTACACACCCCTATTTGAGGCCCCCATGAGTAACGTATTAATTATTAACTGTCAATAATTTCTACAATCTTACATACTTTACAAAGAAAATTACTCCGACAGATCGCATAGAGCCCATCCCACGGAGGAAGTCCCGCAGACGCGGCGCTACAGATATACGACGGAGTCGTAAGTCTTTATTTATTTATTTATCTAGCTAATAATAAAAAGCACTAGTTAATAAAATGCACAATCTTAAAAGAGAAATTTGTGTGAGTGAGGTAGGAGGGTTTTTGTAGGAATGTTGCTAACTATAAAATTGGTTCAACATATTTCCGCGGGACTTCTTTCGTGGCACGGACTCTAGATAAAACATATACCTGGCGTGAAACAATTCGGTGCATCGAATCGTTCAGAAACGCGATGTCGTGATGAACCTCCTTCCTTCCTGCTTATACGTTGTGTTTCTAAACTATTTACATAATTTATTACTGCATTTATCTTTGTACTTACCAACTTACTGCAATATACCTTCTAAAATTTGAAGGAAATATTGTTTGGGGAAAATCCGTGAGTTAATTAAAGGTATAATGTTGATACGTAATAAATTATTGAAATACTAAATTTCGTTGACAGTTAATGTCACTGCGTCATAATGCATTATGAAATATGGTAAGAATTACTATAAAAGTAAGCTACGTAATAGTCGGAAGAGATTCTGACTGTTATAACAATGACTGAACTGTCAGGAGGCATGTATGTTCTGTTATAAAAGTATCTGATGGAAATGTATACAAATGGATCAGGAAAAGTACCTGTGGATGCATTTGTTTAGTGCCACTTACTGTTAGCTTTTGGTTTTCTAATGTAATTAAATGGTACTGGGTGCAGATTATTTTGTAAATGTTTGTGTAAATTAATTGAGACATTTTGCAACTGACTTCCGGTGCTCATAATACCGTCTCCGATTAGTAAACGGAAGTCGTTGCAAACTGGATTAAAATAATATTTAATATTTGTATTTCCGGAAGTTGCTTAGCACGCCACCTGGTGGCCGTTTCTAATTGTAAAAGGGTATAAAAGCACATGGCAGTGCATTTTAAAAGCCGCTCAAACGCCCAAGTTTCGCGCATGTCGGCGTGTCAAACGTCCAGGCGACTATATCAGCCTAAGGCCGCGCATGCGCGCCGGTCATTTCTAACATAAAGTGTAATAACTTGAAAACTACCGAACTTATACCTTAATAAAAAATCGTGTGTGTAGCTAAAACCATACAGAATCAACAGGTGTTAAAACTACATTACGACTTCATAGTCAAAAGAACTGTAAAAAAAAGTTAAAATAAGAATATGTGTTGAATTTACGTAAAATATTTGTTCGTACTGAATTTTTGTACATTAATTTGTAGTTTGTGTCAATAAAACCTATTTATTATTAAAGTAGACTATCTAAGCTTTTTTTTGATACCCATATGTCCTTCCTTGATTTGCTCAGAGTAGCACAATACACCAATACAACCACCCCATTCCCGCAACAATTTCATGCCTCCTGCGAGGTCCAGAAGGCCGACATGAGGGTCCTCCCACCTGTGATTTACGAATAGGATTTAATTTATTTTAGATGATTATTGTGTGATTATATTTGAAATGATAGGTATTCATTTGTATGTAATAATTATATATATTTTACAACAATTCAGTACCTGCATACCAAAAGAATTGGAAATAAAACGAAGCGTGTGTGCATTTAACATTTGGCCGAACCCTTATCGGAGCCTGTCGAAACCGTCTACGGCAACTATGGTTGCCTAACAAAATGTCTTGCGGAACGAAATTAGATTACTGGTGATCTTGAACTATCTTCATAGTATTAAAACGTTCTGAGCGTTTTTAAATACTAATAATTAACTTATGTCCATATTACAAGCATTACTTAATAGATTATTTAGTAAAAAATACGTAATTTAATACGAAATGCGCGTAGCGTGTCGCTACGGCCTCAATTTTTCATAACGAGTTTAACACAATAAAACTGATTAAAACCTATGACACATATAGATATTCGTAAACCGTGAGTAATGAGGATTTTTACGGTATATAACACTAATACATTGGGTTATTAATTAAGTCACCAACACATAATATCTAGGGTGCGCGCCTCGTTCGTAAAAATTTTTGAACAAATTGACGGAGCGCTGACTTTCAACTTTTTTTTTGAATAAAATGTTTATGGTCGACACAGATTATAGCATACTATTGTACGCGGAAATTAATAAGGAGCCGCCTGGTGTAATTTTTTGGCATCTGTACAGTGTGCCCACGGTACAAAACCGATATAAAACGCAACAATCGACTAAAGCCAACATGGTAGCTGGACGTTCTTGCGCAATGCAGCTCTATACTCGAAAGGTTTAGGTAGTTAAATAAAGGTAAACAAAAAAAACCACGTGACTCATAGATCTTAAACCTTTTATTTCAAATGTTAATTTCATATTATTTTGAGTTCCATAATAAAAGGCGCTATTCTGAATCTGAATTTGAGGAACTATCTGTCACATTAATAATAAAGCGTTCAGTGGTATCATCAATTATTTTGTCTAATTTAAACATTTTCTGTTCTTCTTTTATTACATGAACCTCGCAACTTTTCCAATTCTCAGCAGTTACATTAGCTAAAGCCTCTGGCAAAAGAATGTTTAGGTCAGACATTTGAAAAGTTTTGTTTTTCTCGGCTACAAACCCTTTAACTTGAGCCCATACTAACTCAATTGAATTACGCTAACAGTGGTATGGTGGCAGCCGCAATACAGTGACACCATTTTTTTTTTTCTAATTCATCCACAACTTATAAGGCATCTGGTTAACCGACTAAACGTAATACCTGCTATTTCAGTTGCCATACTACGTCACAGGTGTACTCTTCAATCTAGCAACGTTATCTAATTCGTTGTATGTTCTAAAAGGTTTAGGGAACCTGTCTTTTTGGGCTCTTTACAATAGACAGATTACAACGTATTATACTATTTTATAATCTAACAAAAAAATTGCGCTCAAGCAATTACATGTACGAAGAGTATAGTTTACGAATAAATGATAAAGTTTATCATACATTAATAAAAGAGGAAAATATCGTATAAATCGCAAATAACTTTAATTTTGTTGTGACGTATTTTTAAACAAGAAAGTGTCAACTATAAAAAACCCTTTTTACGATTTGTTTACCTTTATTTAACTACCTAAACCTTTCGGGTATAGCTAATTTGGCAGCTGTAGACGTTTCAGCGGACGGCTATAACGTTATGCTGCTCGTTTTCTTGTGCCAACCCGTTCTGGTTTCTTATATTACTAATTGAGTGCTTTAATTTCATTATTTGAATATTTAAACCCGAAATTATAATTTTAAATTACTTTAAAGATATTTTTCATTGGACAATTGAGGTAAATTCGCTGAAAACCAGCGCTGGGGCTCTGTCTCGCTTATAGTTACGACCATATCGACAATTTTTGTCGATAATTTTTCAATTACAATTTGATAATCTTATTCAAACAATAATTGTTATAAAAAGTGGTGAGATAAAAGTTGAAACCTTCCAAATAGCCGGGAGCAACGCTTAACGTGCTTTTCGACGCACGGAGGAGTCTTGATAAAGGTATAATGGATCACCCATCCATATACCGACAACCACGTTTAGCCACAAGCTTAATAGGTACATAGTAACAAAAATCCACAAAAATAAAATAAAATGTTACTCCAAGTAAATTCAATTAATATCTTTCGAGTTTTTTGTCAGTTACCTAATGTTGACCACAATAGACAGGTACGGACGTATGAAAAAAAAGAAGGCGATAGGTATGTCTTTCACTACTATTGAATTGTTAGTGTATTTTAGAGCGGCCGCCTATGTATGCCAAGTATCAGGCTGTAAATAAACTGGTTTTAAAAGTTGTACTAAAAGAAACGGATAATAAGAGGGGTTTATTTTTAATAACGTTGCTGGTATTCAGCTGCAGCCGGTTATACCGGAAGCTGACCCCGACATAGTTGAAAAAAGGCATGTAGATGATGATTTATTATATAACGTTACATAAAATGAACCGTACTTCTTTTGACGTTTAAACTTTAGGCATAATCAGTATATAATGTTCCTACTGCTAACACAGGCCTCCTCTCGGTGAGAGGGAGTGGGCCGTTATCCACCACGGGGGCCCAGTGCGGGTTGGTAGATATCACATGTCTTCGAATTTTTTGTTCGAGGATCTGTTGGTTTCCTCACAATGTTTTCCTTCACCATTTTTGAGAGCAGTGGTGATGAAATAATTTACACAAAGTAAAGCGCCTGTCAGGCTCCGATCCTACGACCTAGTACTCGTAAGTCGCAGCCGTTACCACTGGGCCACCACTGCTCTTAAAGCTCGCAACGTTTTTAAATAAACCATAGGTTTTGTCTTCTAGGGTGTAGTTTTTAAAAATGCCACAGATTTAAAAACAATTTGCCTACCACATAACCTCAAAAACATTTTACGTAACTAATTACTTACTCTCCGTACTTTAAAAAATATGTTATAAACAAATACGGCCTTATGCTTTTACTCACATGCTATAGAAAAAGACGATAGTGGTGCCGATTCTCTTGTACACCGAACTAAACTAAATTATAACTATTTTATTTTATTTTTGGTTAAGATAATCTTAAAAGCTATTCTGCAAACAAGATTCTCTAAACTTAAAAACAATTTTGACATAACTAAAATCGAGTTTGACAATTGCTTAGTTGAGTAGACCATAGATCAAGGTTTGTCGGAAATTAAAATAAAGAGTGGACGATGGTGAACGAAATGATCCTAAGTGCAAAAAAACCTGAGTTACAGTCAAATAATTATCTTAGGTGATTGTTTATCAATGATTATTTCAATCAAATACAGGTAGCATAATGACGGCGTTACACTATATTAATGTTAATATTTTAACAAATTAAGATGCAATAACCTGTATTTGTTTTTATTATCTGTAACCAATGCCATCCTGCTTGGGTTGTTCACCGAAAACGATTTAAAACAACGGCTATATTTTTTCCGTTTTCATTAAGAAAAAAATGTATTCAGGTAGCATGATTATTTTGCTATTTATTTCAGCTTATTAAAGCTAATTTACTAATAAAAATGTCAGCTCGAGAAAAGATAATCCGGTTTTTCGTTCAGTAAGTTGAAAATCTCCGGTATTCTCATCCCCCTAAGAAAGCCCTATCAAGGACATCTTCAATTTGTCTGAGCCTGTCTGTTTGTTATGTCGTGAATCGACAACAGCTGCAATAACATAAGCTTCCATAATGATTTCCAAACTCATAAGCATCCAAACTTTCAAGAACTAGTAGAGAAATATTCTTTGTAAATTTTTGTTCATGACAACTAATTTATTCTACACCTTTTAAATCGCGATTAAAAATTGTGTTTTAGTTTGACAATCAAAATTTTAGGTGAAAAACGGCAAATGCAGAATAACAAATTACCATTTTCACTAAATTGATGAACTAAATGACATTAGTGTTGTCAAACTATTTAATATGGTTAAGTTGTGTCACTTTAGTCAATTTCAGAATGGGAAAAGTCGTTTATCTGGAAAAAACTAAATCTTGGTGATTTTTAGTAGAGAATCGTCACCAATGCAATACTAAAGTGGCAAACCAAACCCAACCCGCCAATGTCACAGCGCTCGATAGATGGCGTTGTACCGTCCGGGCCAAATTCTGAATCGCGCTATGGTTTCGTTACACGATACTGTACTAAGTCCCTTGGAAGTTTGGAACCAGTACAACAAAACTTCGTCTAGTACTCAGCACTTCTTTGCCCGTGGTACGGGGGAAGAAGATGATGTCTTGGAAGAATGAAATTTTTGAATAAGTCGGTCTTAAAAAATACTGTAAAAGGCTGATTTGTTTAAATGGAGCTATCTACAAGCATGATCCTTATTCTATAACGCATAAGGGTTATTTATAATAGTACGTGTTGAGTTTAAATAAAATGATTCTTAACAAAATTAGTATTTTTAGAAGTTTTTTTTATAGGTCTAGTTTTGAGTCGACTTGGCAGATGGTCGCGTTAAATAAGAAGTCATCAATATATATACAGGTGGCAGGGACATCAACGCGCAACCTGTTACCATGTGTTCAGTACATGATTCTGAACCCACAAGCGTTGAAATTCCTCATCGGTTATTAACTCAGTGCTGTTCCATACACTTTTCTATGAAACAACGGATATTTTTTTAAAACCGGAAATACCTTTCTGCGCTGGGGGGTCATGTGCTTAATTCATGGTTTCCGTTTGCGCGTCATTGTCCCTGTAACCCTGTATGTGTTTCCTGTTATTATTTGAATATAAGGGTTTAGGTAGCAATTAAATATATATTGGGTAATAATAATTATAATAATTATAATAATGTTGGCCATTAGCCAACAGGTTCGTCGTTCCCGAAAGAATCTGTCGACATGTTGGATAGATTACAAGAAGGCCTATGACTCGGTGCCACATACATGGCTTGTGAGGGTGCTGGAGTTGTATAAAGTAGATGCAACTCTGCGCACCTTCCTGAAGTCATGTATGGGGCAATGGAGAACGGTCCTTCACTATCCAGGATGTCGAAATATCCAGAGGGATAACGAAACGATAAGGATCGAGCGAGGCATATTTCAGGGTGATAGTTTGAGTCCGCTTTGGTTCTGCTTAGCCTTGAATACTCTAAGCACACTGTTGGAGGATTCAGGTCTAGGCTATCGGCTGAGGAGAGGTGGTCAGGTTATATCTCACCTCCTCTACATGGATGACCTAAAACTCTTTGCCCCCAACAATTGGATTATAATAATATATTTATTAGCTCAAAACATGGTATAACAGGTCCTACAGTTAAAAATAGTACAAACATGTTTTGCCGGGCTTAGACTCAGCATGCGAATTCGAAAACAAAAAGAAAATACTTAACTAACATTTTGAGTCAAAGAACTGTTTCAGACTATAAAAGTTATATTGGCTTAACCATGCACTCACTTTCCGCTTGTATCTCGTATTTAACGATTTAAAGTCACCAGGCAATTTATTATAAATCCGTACAAATATGGCTAAGCAGCTTTTGTTATACTTTGCAAGCCTAGGAGCTTTGCTTAGTAGTAGCCTTTTAGGGTCTCGTCGGTTTCGAGGACAAATATCGTTCGCTGTTCTAAATAACTTTTTATGTTTCCATACAAACAAGCATATTTCGTAGATGTATAGACAAGGTAGCAGTAACAAACCAAGTTTTTTCAATACTGTAGGTACTAACTACAGACAGCATAAACTTAATATAATTGTACCTCAGGTTACATTGGAAGGCAGTGCTCTCAAAAGGGTGGCGCAGTTTAAGTACCTGGGCCACTGGGTCACCGAGGCCCTCACAGATGATGTGGATGTTGAAAGGGAACGCAGGGCATTGTCAGTCAGAGCTTATATGCTGGCCCGTAGGTTTGCACGCTGTACTGCACAGGTAAAAGTCACTTTGTCCAAGATGTACTGTCAGTCTTTTTATACGTACAGCCTATAGGTGAGGCATACGCAGAAGACTTACAGTGCCCTGCGTGTCCAATACAATAACGCGTTCAGGATGTTGATGGGTGACGCTTTTGTAGCGCATCCGGTATGTTTGCAGACGCTCAAGTGGATGGCTTTCAAGCGATACGTCGCAAAAGAATAGCGTCTCTGATGTGCCGCATACGGGGCAGTCCCAACAGCTTTCTGCGGCTTATTGCAGGGAGAATTGATGTAGATTGCTCCTTCATGGAGCATTGGACTAAACTACATGTGCGAGTAGTGCGGTCCTGATCTAATGTTTCCATACAGGAAATAGACACACAACAATGCATTATTGTGAGTCTATTTCTTGTATTCTATTCTTATTACATTATTTAAAAAACGAAACATATATGGATGATCATAACTGGAGAGTGTAATTTATCTGAAATAAAATGAATTGAATTGAATTGAAATTGTAGTTTTTTCCTTTGTTTAATTTTTGTATTCTCTTTGTATTGCAACCTTTGTACGTTTTGATAATTTTATTTGGGTATTTGTTGTTGTTTTAAGAACAGGAAATACATTATTATTTATGAAATATCGCCAATACCTAGAATTTCTATTACATTTTTTTATAAGTTCCTATTTTTTTAGTTGATTTGGCATCGATAATTTAGAAGTAAGCAATATTTATTTAAGTATCTTTTTATTTTTTTTACAAAAACTTAGGTATCAACTAAATTCTTACACAGTATTAACTAAAAATTATTGTAGAATTTGTGATTGTTTTGTTTTTGTATTTTCTTTACACATAACATAAACTCACGCCAACTTCCCATGGGGTTAGGCAGACACTACAGAACGCCACCTACTACGATCCTTACATACTCCTATTGCATCGTTTACGTTCATACATCTGGACATACACGCACGCCGTTTGTTGCTTTTTGATTGCTCACGAGTTGCTTTTTTATCAAATTATATTTAGTGGAATTCACATCACAGTGGTTATAAGATGCATTCTAAAAACTCCAGAAGAATTTATAATTATTAGGTATCTTTAATTATCCGTAATGGTTCTCATGGCTGCCTTAGTGATACCTGTTAAAAAAATCACAAAATATGTATAGCAAAACTATCAAAAAAAATAATTTGTCTGAGAAAAACATATCACGAGAATAAAATAGATAGGCACATAAAAAATATGATTTCTAGGATCTCGATTCGAAATAAAAAGTTTAATTATTTAGCAATCCCTGCCATTTCAGTTCCATATCAAGCACAATGATAACTAAACAAAGAATACAAAAAAATATTATTATCTGTCCTACAAACATCAAAACCTGGTGATATTTACTATAGGAACGTAATTAACAATACGAGTATATTACAACAATAAAACAAAAGAAAACCGTCACCCAAACTACAATAGAAAACCTATACGAGCAAATACGAGACAGCACCAAAAACACATGCGTTGAAAAGAGATAGATATAGTTTGCCAGTGTCGCGTTTGACAGTGAAAGTGCAATCAACTCAAGCGCACGTAGAAAGCCTAAAATAGTTTAATTTTCTTCTTTTTTCCTTTTTTTTTTGGTAGCACAATAGTAACAATGATTGGGTTTTTTAGTTTATTTATCAAAAACGAAAGTTATATTATGGATCGGTTACGTCAGTTGAAACAGTTTTGAATAATATTGAGGCGTGAATTGTGACGTGCAGTTACTTAGATTCGGCCTTTTGTCCAGCAGAGGAAGTAATAAGATATAATGTAACATTTTAACATCACGCCTGAATTCGGCGAAGAGTTAGCTGTGTACCAAACCAATGTATATTCAATTAGATCAACAGCGGCATGGTCTCAGAGGTCTAAAAATTTAATTTGAAACAAATGATAATTTTGGGGAATATATTCTTAGTAGTAATAATAATAATAATGAATGATCTGGACAAAAATTCTATACTGATTTTGATTCATAATAACATAATCAGATTATTAAATTATATGGTTAATTATTTAATTATGCGTCATGTTCGTGAACAGGCGCCGTCAGGGACTGGTCATTTCTTAGCTGCCACAGCTTATTTTAATTTAATTTAACATTTGAATAGGTTTTATCTTTTTATTACTAACGCTTTTAACGTTCGGCATCGTTCTCACATTCAAAATTTCAACATGAACGATTTAACCAATATTTTGTAACCATATTTTGATTTAAAAGAGTGTCCATGGTGTTTATTGCCCATTCTTCTCCATAGGTACCTACTACGCTTTGGAATAGGCAAATAGCTTCATCTTTCTGACTGACCGACCCCTTGACAATTCAAAAATGCCTGTAATTGGTTTATTTGAAATAAATGCTTTGAGTTTGAGTTTAATTATTTCGCCAAATCTTACAAAATTTACATAATCATCTCAGACGAGGCGTTAATAAGTATAAGAGAATAAACAAAGTACCTAACTTACCTTTAAGTGAACTTCGATCACTATACGCAGTATTAACGCCTCGTCAGAGGCTCCTTCCCGTTCAAGAATTTCCCACCCTGCTCAATAAAGAAAACATAAACCCATAACCCTCCTTTTTTGTGTAATTGGGTAATGTGACTATACTTTAAACACAATGAAGACACGTTTATCTGTCAGTGTTGCCATAGCGGGCAGGGTGGCAACTACCTAGTTTCAAAGTTGGTATTTTTTTGACCAAAATTAAATTCTTTAAATGCTTGTTTGTTGATACGCATAGTACGTAGACTATATATTACTACTACACCCACATTTCACCAGATAAATAAGTCCCATGTAATAGAGGGCGAGCCTATTGGCATCAACCGGGCACAAATCCAGACTCCGTGTAGCTACTGAGAATTTCCAGATGGAAAACTCAATAACACTGGGCGACCCGGGAATTGAACCCAGGATCTCATACTCAGCGGTGGCGTTTGACGACCTCTAGACAGCCAGAATGATGATGAGTTCGAAGGACTTGATACCTTAGGTTATTCCAAAACTCCCACGTTATAATAAGCACTTATTTTCACAAGAGGTGAAATAGTATTTACGCAAAATGCCCGACAATATAAGCTCAAAGAACGGTCCAAATGAAAAGCCTTTTCTGAATAAATACTGTTGTTATTTTAGCCAAAGTAATAATTAAACGTCTGAGCCTAAAACATCGCCGGGAGGATAGTTTGTAATTAAACTGGACAACTATACAACAAATTGATGAGTTCATTATTTATTTATTTAAAGTTAATTATGGACTGTGTTATTAGACTTCTAGAAATACAGACTGGAGTATATTTCTTGCGCCTATTTTCTTCTTGCCCAAGACTTGTAAACTTGTAACCTGCAGGCTTAGCACAAGCACCGTCTTGTCGACGAAAGAATAGACAAAAATGACGTTTCGTGAAGACAGTACGACGGCAGCAAAGTAGAAAGAGTCACCTGCACTTTTTACGAAATTCAGTAATTTATTCACGTTTATCTTATAATTTGCTTATATCTCGAAAATGGTGTGTCCTATCGCAAAAATAATGAAAATTTCGACCCCGTTTATGTAACCCTTAAACCCCTAAAACTCAACACGTAGGTAATAATTTTTCACATTTTCCATACAAAAAGTGAAATATTCCTTTTTTCCTTTCCATTTTTATACTTTATGGCCGTCGAGTAAAAAGTTTTCTCCTGTCTTTAGCATGGCGATTTAAAAATCAATTTGTCTCCACTACCTTAGACAACTGTCTTCTGAAATAGTCTACATTAAAAAGGACCTAGACAACGATCGGCAGAAACGAAAGACAAAATGACATATTTTAGAAGGATTTTCACGGTGCGATGTCAAAAATAGAGAAACGAAATGTCACTTTATATGGGAATAGCCGTCTCTATTCTTCGAAGAGATAGGTAGCGCCATGCCAGAAACAGGAATAAAGAATACTTTCATTAAACATCTTTAACATACATAAGTAGTAGGTAAATAAGATGAGAGATGAAACTCCTAACTGTATGTACCTTGTTCAAGAGCACTGCTTTAGGATTCAAATCCTTGACCAACTGCGTTTTACGAAGGAACCTTCAGTAAAAAAAATATCACCCGGAACAGCAAAGGATTTTCCTTCGCTGTTCCGTGAGGAAACCAACATGTCTTAGAACCAAAAATTTGAAGACATGTGACATCTACCAAGCCGCTAGGTGGATTACGGCCCACTTCCTCACAGAGAGCGGAAACCTGTGTCCACGTCCAGCAGTGGGAACGTTATATGCTTCCGGTATTTTTTTAGGTTTATAGGATAATTGCGGCTTGTGCGCATGGACACACTGATCGCTGAGAGTGGTCTGGGGCTCCTAACTGATGATCTTTGAATATGCTTGTCAAGATCCATGAACGGTTTAATATTAATTGTAATCTCATGTATCATGTTTCATTGCAAATAATAAATAACGTAAGGGACTAACCTCAGGATTTCAGGAGAGCTAAAATAAGATTTAGTTTTTACAAAACTGGTCGTAACTTTTTCGTTATCTATGACAAAGTTTCGTAGATTTATTAGTATTTTGAGCTAAAATAGCAAATATTACACAAAGCCTATAGTTTTAAAGATAGCATGTCCATTACATAAAAAAATAAAATAATAGTAGTACCTTACGTTAACGAAATTTTAGGTGAAAACTAACAGCGTTGATGTAAGGAACATTTGGGAAATAAAAACTGGAATGTTGCAAAGTAAAGGACTTTTTTAATGGTGTGCTCTATATTGCACATTACTGATAATAAAGGAAATTGGATCTATTATAATTATGACATAGTTTTAATATTGTTTTTGTTTGCTTTTTGTTTGTTGTTGTTTTGTTTTTTTGTCTATACAATATAGTTCAAAATTTATAAATGACAAATAAATACTATATTTTTTTTGGAAAAATTATAAAAAAAAAATAGGATACAGCTCCCAACTAGCAAAATCAGTACTTAAAACTATCTCAAGACTACTTTTATATTCACTTATAAGAAACTTGTATCATCCTACAAAGCTGGATTTGGGCGCAGTTATAGGAGCGTTTATTTCTATAACTATCTTATAATCAACTTTTAAAATGTTACTAAGCCCTATAATATACTTGACGAAGCGCAATAGCTTCTATAATGATATGAGACTACACAATTACAAGCACAAACGCTCTTGTTAGTATCTGATATAAGTATCTTACTAAAGCAATCTTGTTTATAATGCACTAGTAATGTGCTTAATTTATAGTTATAAGTATATTTTAATAGAAGTTATCTTTGTTGTTGCGTCGGCTGGTGGTTCCTGTTTTGTGTTAAATACAAGAAATAAAAACGTAAGTTTCTATTACTATTATTTTGTATTATTGTAGAAAATTAATTACTAATATATATTGTAAATATAGTATATGAACTCGTGGCGAAGTCATTTTTACTTGAAATGTGTACCGCAATTTAGTTAATTTCACAATCCCCTCCGAAAAATAGCTCATTAGTATATTGTTGTAAATAAAATATTTCATCAATTCTTATGAATTTCGCCATGTTTTGAAATTGCTCTTCATTAAGTAATTTGTAGAAGCAATGTAGGTAAATTAGTACTTGTAGCAGTTTCATTCTAGATTACTCGCCTCCATTTAAAAACAAATTAGGGTTCCCTTGGAATATGCCTGTTAATGCTAAATTTACATTTTTTAGGATCTAATCCACAAGATGGTTGTTTTTCTTGATGTCGACTGTTTTTTGACCAAATATTCATTGATTTTACTGACAAATATGAGATGGCCTTGGACTAATACACATTTTGTGCTATCCGAAAGCTGCAATGGGTGTGGATTTCCAGTTTCTTTAAATAATATGTATAGACCTACTCATTTCATTTGTAGTCAAGAAAACATAATAGTTTTATTGCATCAAATCTTTTTTTGGTGCCCTACTTGCTCCGAGTACAGCATATATGACCATTACATCGAAGATGAATGCACAATTTGCTACTAATTTTGTATCCCGATAATCTGTGAACACACATAATAAGTTCCATTTACTTTTTGAATAATTTTATTTCATAAATAATAGTATTATAAGGTCATACTAATATACAGGGTTAGTTTTCAAAGACCAGCCAAATTTAAGGATGTGGTACAGACCATCAAACTGAACAACTCTCTCCATGGGACCAATATCATCATCGCGAAAAATTTATAAACTGTCCCATACAAAACTTCAATACCTACTCGACCCAAATGTATAGGACCGCTGATTTTTTTTTCGCGATTACGATATTGGTCCCAAGGAGAAAATTGTTCAGTCTGATGGTCTATACCACACCCTTAAATTTGGCTGGTCTTTGAAAAATAACCCTGTATTGCATGGTTAAAAAAAAGATGATTTTTACATTAGCAAGATGAATGTTTGAAACATTATACGTCCGAGCAATCAAATTAACAAGGAATCCTCTTCCCGTGCCGCCTGTTCGGCAAATATTTTGAAGGTATGATTACGATCGCTATAAACCTATATCAGTAGTTACTAGTTCAGTACGCAGTACGGGTGCTAGAGGTGCGGGGGGAGGCTTGCATGTCCGAACCAGTAGGCAGTAGCGCCTGAGTTGTCAGAAAGAGCGCGTGTGTTTATTGTGCAAAGGGTTTGTTACCGCTATATTTATGTAATTTCACTATATTTCCTTTGCACTTTTCTGGAATCCTTAAACCAGAGCCTGTCTTGTTGCGTCTCGCTTCCTCCTGAACCCCTAACCTTGTACATCGTACGCCAGAACAGCACGTAAGTGAAAATAAAATAGTATAACCTAGTCTCGCGTTGTATTGAAACAATCCAGCTATTAATAAGTATTTATCGCAGTATTTGGTGCCATAAATACTTGTTCATATTATAAATACAAAACTTGTTTGTACAGTCAAGCCCACGTCAAGCTGTAAACTTTTGTGGCAATGCCGACTTTATTTCGATCGCGATAAGGCTACCACTAGCTTGACGTGTGCTTGACAGTACTAAGCTAGTTATTTATGTGTGGTATTTGTTATTTATATCAAAAAATGTTCTTTACAGGTTTTAAGACTAAAAAATGCCTTTTAAAATTATTCAAACTATTGAAAAGGGCAACATTGTATTGTCATTTGTACCACATCAATGGGAGAGTAATGGTGTTTTGTATTGGCCCAGAAAACAAAAACAGTCCCACACGATTAAATTACAAAAAGATGAAGGTAGTCAGCCCGATGATACTTGGACACAAATAAACTGTGTGGTAAAAAGGCGAAATATTTTAACGTATCAAGATGCAATCAATGAAATTGATATCATGAGCAATAATTCAGAAACAGAACCTGATATACAAGACGTTTCAGCTAAAAAGCGACGCAAGGGCTATGATATTCCACAGCTGTCGTATAATATTATGGCAGAAGAAAGTCTACAGGTTCGTAACAATAGGTGCTTTTGAATTAAAGCTAATTGATATCGGATTCACTTCTGAAATTCAATTCAGTTCGTTTATTTCAATCAACAGTTGGATCATAATAGCATTGGGAAATACCTAATGTGCATGTACGCCACATAATATTTTCACAGATTGTGAATCGATTTTTCATGATTTCCGACAGATTATGCGCTCAGAGTGGTACCACACGATCGAAAGCAGTTGCTTTTAATTAAAAATGTTGTCGATATTTTTATTAATTATTTCAATAAATAATATTTTCAGAATGATAAGCATAATGCTAATTCAACAACAATGCCTGAAGGTGGAGAACAAGTAATGATGGTAAGTTACAAATACATAACTTTTATGAGGCTTTCATTGAGATCATTGACATCAGAACTTAAGTTGTCAAGCGGTTCCTCTGTGTATCTTTAACAGCTTGTCAGTTTAACTATTATACAGAGCTTATTAGATAGCAACATGGTGAAATATGCCGTTACTCCTAGTATATCAACGTTCGAAACCTATATGTAAGCCGTATTGTACTAACTAAATTTTTGCTTACATAAAAAAAAACTTTTTTATTATCCCGTTTAGCTCATTTAAAATATTTTATTGTTTAGGCTAATTACGAAATTACTACACCGTCAGAGCCAACTCCATCTGGAACACTGCTGAGCGCATTGCAAGAAAATATTGAAAAATACGTTGTTATACCCGAAAATAATCAGTCGGACACGCCTATAATATACTCGTACATTAATAAAGAAACAAGTTTATCAGAAGAACAGTGCGACTTAAAATCAATTAAAACAGATATCAACACTATTAAAAGTGACCTAAAATCCATTAATGACGATATGAAGACTATAATGGAGACCCTGAACACAACACTAAATAATCAAGGCGTAATACATGATACACTTAAATCGATATTGTTAAAAGTGACTGAACAACAAGTTATGAATGAAGAATTCATTAAAAAATCTATTACAGAGAAACAAAATCACTCATTCGCGGTAAAACCAATTAGAGATTTAAAGGATTTAGAAGACTTCGAAAAGAATTTAATGTATTCTGATTATAGAGAAGATTTGCAAAGAAAGTTAAGTGTGATGTGCACTAAAGGCACAGGACAAGGAACCACAAGTGCATATGCTATTATTGATATTATGTTCGAAAGACAGTTTTTCAAATTGTGTTCATGGACTGGAGCCTCACGTTCCCAAAATGAACCTACAGAAAAGATGTGTTTCAAAGGTTTCTCCAAGACTATCGGTTTCTTTTTTGATTTAATTCACAAACTAGATTCGTCGTTTCATTTAACTGACTGTCATAAATTTTTTAAAACAATTTTGCGAAATGCTGATCAACGGTGCAAAATCGAACCAAAACGAGCTTCTACAAAAAAACGCAGAGGAAAAAAATGCGTCAAAAAGACTTCTTCCGAAAATTTGGTTACAAATGAAACGCCTCCTAAGCAGCCTCTTATAGAAAAACAAGCCACTGGTAACCAAATAGAAGTTGAAGATGTTACAGGGGAAATTTTTGTCTGAAATGAAAAGATTTTTGATAAGGTTTTTAAGATTTTTGATACCATTTTTTAATTAATGATTCTAGATACTCGTAAATAGGTACCTGAGTATTTAATTTTGATCTAGTTACTAAAGCTATTGTTGTTGTTATATGTTGTATACAAATGGTATCTATGTTGAAATTATGTAACTAAAACTAACAAAAATGAACTACCAAGTTCATTTTTATTAGTTTTAGTTGATTTTTAAAAGACAATGGGGTTACTTTTTTTTTCAATACTTTTTTGATTACTTTTTATTGAGAATATTTATGGTTTTTAACTTTCATTTATAGTTGAAAACAGTTACTTTACTGTAATCGTGCTAATCGTGAGACTAAAGATAATTGAGTTGAACTTTGTTGATATTTTATTGTTAAATAATTGAAGCATTTATAATAGGTTTCTAATTATCTTTATAACATAGCTAAACTGAAATATTTTGTTAACTTTAGTAATGTTTTATTTGTTATAACTTATAACGTTTATCAGTGCAAGACAGCTAAGATCATTTAGTACGAAGAAGCTTTAATAATGAAACATAATGTAGCTGATAACTTATGATTGAGACTGATTGCCAAGACTTAAAAAAATATCTAATTTTGAATAAAACATAATTTTAATGAAATATTGTTTTATTTTATGCACTTTATACAAAAAATTCACTGCGTATGTAACAATGGTAAGAAAAATATCTCTGAGTTATATGTAATACTAACAAGTTTACATTTTACATTTTGAACTTTGCAAGTTACCTCCGATTTTTCAATAGCAGCACAATCGCATTTATAAATATTCAAAAAAGATGATTTTAATGGTTTTTCGAAAGCATCGTGGATAATATCAAAACGAAATCCAGTAATTTCTATTTCTTTGTTGTCTTTCAACATGACGGATTTTAATTCTATTACATGATTTTCGTCAGTAAGAAACCACTTGTCTTCATTTTTTGATGATAAAATATATGTTTCTAGGTGCAAAACCAATAAGCCGCTTCGCTGGTTCTTTTTAATAAATGGATAGTGTACAATTTCTTCGTTAAGATGTTCTGTTTCGATTAACTGTTTTTCAATTATTCTTCTTGCAACTTGCTGTAATGGATTTTTTCCTTGTCTGATAGTTTGTTTAATAGCGTATAGTTTATTTTCAAAAGGATATGCATTAAACTTTTGCAAAATTCCAAATTTTCTTACTTCCTCAACTATATGTATTAAATTATGTATGTTACTAGTAACGTAGTCTCGCCCGTAGAAGGTCTTAAAACTTTCTGTAAAATCTTCTAACATTTTTTCAGCAATCCGCAAGAGTGGCAAATGCTTTTCATTTGAACAAATCGTTATGGCACAAAACAAGTTTAAAAAGTGATAAAATGGTTCGGGTTTGAGCACGTGTTTCAAAATTATAACACTTAGATAATAAAAAAAAGATCGGTACTCGGAACCTTTCCAGTGGGCCAAAACATCTACAGATCTCATTTTTCTGTGTATTTCTTTGGGCATTTGACAATTCAGTAAAAAACTATTGACAATATCAATATCTCGAGCACTCCATTTGGTTAGGTATTTTCCTAACTTTCCATCACGCCATCCAATCAACAACCGTTTCATCAAACCAAGGTCTATTAGGTGTAATGAGTCTGCCACAGGAAAATCCTCTATCATATCTATGTTTAATTTCAATAATGGAGAGTCATGTTTGTGGTGTTCTTCATATTTTTTTTTACGAAAGTCTTTATCGTTTCTTTTAGGACAATCGAACTTAGGAAATGTTACAGTGTTTGATTTATGTGAATATTCGCCAATCACCGTACATTTCAGACAACCATGCTTTCCATTAAAATTTACGACACCTGTAAAAAATGTATTTTAATAACAGTAGTGATAGACAAACCATAATTTTTCATCAACGCAGCCCTGTTACTGTTCAGAAAGCTATAATGAACAATCATAAAGATTATACTTAAGCAATATTAAATAACTAGCCTTCCGCTCGCGGCTTGGCCCGAGTGCACTACATTTTATATCGTGAGACCTGTGCCCTATCTACTTACCAAATTTTATCCAAATCTGTTTAGCCGTTGTGGAGTCAAAGCGGAACAAACATCCATATTTTTACATCTATATTTATCATATAAAAAAGAGTGTAAAAGAGTCCTTCAACAAAGTTTGGCAACGCACTAGCAATTCCCCCGGTCTTTCAGGTATCTATGGGTGGCGGTGATCACTTAACATCAGGTGGACCGTCGGTATGATCTTCTAGTTATAAAAAAAAAACAATTCGAAACTTGCCTTTAATCAAGGCCCTTGCTGGGGAATCACAAATGAAGGCTCTTATTTTGACTTTGATTCTAGATTCACTTGACGACAGGGCTAATCCATCTTCTTCAAGTTCCCTCATTTCTTTCACAAAAGACCCCAAATATGCATTCAGATCAGATGGCTTACCTTCACCAGAATAAATCCCTTAAAAAAAAGTTTTAGTAATATTATATATATGTATATAACTTAATTAAGCACCTACGATATTGAAATATTGTATATTTACCAATCACAAAAGGAGAAATGTGGGATATTTCAAAGATGTTACACAAAATAGGCCAGAGTTGTTGTCTTGAACTTTTGTATACTGGCAACCCATCTATGTTTATATTTAATGAAATCGTATTTGTTATACTATTCAAATCCAGTCCCTGTAGCGTATTTTTTAGGCATTTAATCAATCCGTTGTGCCAGTACTGTCCTGGATCCGAAATTGTAATATGCAACGTTTCTTTGTTGGTATGTAATAAAGACCGTGCATCTTTAGGTAAAATATTACTTAATCTTTTGTTTAAAATAGTGGATAGTTCGTTCAGGGCTAGGTGGGTTATATTAAATTTTATAGCCCAGCTTTGCATATCTTTAAGCAATTCATGATTTTTTTCATAGTCAGTGGTTTCTTCGTATTCTTCTTCCCAATTTTCATCTTCTTCACTTTCTGAGAGGTGGGCTAAGGGAGAAAAAATATTTTTGGTCGCGGAACCCTCATTTACTTCATCTGCGTTTGCGCTTGACGTGTTTGATTTACTTCCTGATCCTGTTGATATTATTCCTGAAGAACCTGGCTTCATTAATTCTTTATACCTATTTTTCACTTTTCTCCTGTAACCACCACTCCTTTTCAATCGTTTCCAATCGCTTAAATTCATGTTCAACTTATTTTCTCAGGACGAAAGGGAACACCTGAATCTCAACAAAATGGCTAACGTTTACTAATAAAGTTATTGATCTAGTAGCTTATAAGCTTTTTTGATCAAATAGCGCTCTTACTAAGTACTATTAGATTTAAAAGAATCTCGAGCAAAACTATAACGGCGCAAACTTATAGTGATCTCAGCTAAGTATGTTATAATTTCTTGTTTTCCCACAAAATGCTACTATAGGATCAAAATATTATTCTGTATTATTTAGTTTTAATGTAAACAATTATAGGAGACTTATTCCTAAAAGTGTCCTAAAAAAAAATCTTGTAGCTAACTAGAAGACTGAGTTATAAAAGCAAATGCTCTTGAGAATATCTAAGCTTGTGAAATGCTATTACTAGTAAATGTGTCCTATAAATGTTTTAGAGGTCAGTCTTGTAGCGAACTATAAGATCGAGATATAAAAACGAATGTACTTGAGTATGTAAAGGCTTGGCTAATGCTATTACAAGTTAAATAGTCTACCGCAATACTTTATAAGAACGTTATTAGTAGTGACAGACTTATAACCTTTCTTTATAGGATTACTTTGCTAGTTCTAGGAACCCTACTTCGGCAGATTTTACCCTCAGTAACCATCCCTTGAGACAAAACACATTGAATAGTCCCAAAAATTTAATACGTAACAAATAAAACAGGTTTACACGAAGTGAGAGCTTAGGCAAACACGAAACACGAATATTAACAAAGGTTACTGTTTTATAACAAACAATGGGATATCTATGGGAATTTTAGGACAAGTGACGAATAATATTGTCTTATTTTACATAAAATCAGGCCCGTATTCCCCGAAGGCTTAGGCAGAGATATACCTATAGTATACCCATATTTCGCCAGTTACGTTTGAGTTCCATGTAATAGGGGGCGAGCTTATTGCCATCAACCGGGCATAAATCCGGACGCCGAGTTGCTACTGAACAATTGTAGATGGAAAAACCCAGTAACACTGCCCGACCCGGGAATCGAACCCATGATGTCATGCTCAGCAGAAGCGCGTGCAACCACTAATGGCCGATTCCTATAATTTACGGTCCGTTATTGGTTAAAATTAAGACCCTTGTATTTTTTCCAATATAGAAGCAAAGAACTGACAGGTTTGCATAGTAGACCCTCCTATATGGAACTACCACAGGTAAAATTAGCTGACAAATCTATTTATTTTCAGGTTTGGCAATAAAAAATGCTACCATTGGTAAGCAAAACGATTCTGTTTTGTTTATAGGAACCGAGCATAAACCAACGAGGCAGTCTATTTTATTAACCGACTTCAAAAGAGGAGCAGGTTCTCAATTCAGTTGTATTTTTACAAGAATGTTTATTTAACCTCTTAGTATCTCAATAAAATTTCTGCAAAAATATTGCGTACAAGTTACTGCAGGGACAAGCAGTTTATCTTCGTGGCTCCTTCTTCTAAATACTTCCCAATATTGCCCCAATTATTATTTCGCCTTACACCTACTTGGTTTAAATAGTTTCATTTTATTACTATATGATTTATCTTTTATACAAGGTGTCTTTTATACTTTTTACGGAAACCGTAACAATGAATTCAACATATGATTCTAAACACCCTAGCGTAGATATTTTTTGTCGGTTATCAAAAAAACATCAGATTTTTCATAGAAAAGTTCAATAGCTACGCGGTCAAAATGTATGGAACAGATTTGTGTTTTTAATGTCCTACAAAAAAATTCAACGCAAGTTCGGGGCGTCCAGAATGATGTACTAAATTCATGGTAACAGGTAGTGCGACAATGTCCATGCCACCCTGTATAGATTCTCTTCTATTTTGTGAATGTTAAGAACGTTGTAGGACTAACTTGTAGACTATAGATTTGTAGACCTTTTTCTATTTTGTTGAGTACCTGTTACTTGTTGACAGGCCTACACTGTCCTCCCATATCTATTAACACTGTAATCTGTAAACATTGTAAAAGCCAATTATTTTTAAAAGAGTAACTGTGGAGTTTTTTGCCAGCATTTCTCCATAGGAAACGACCAATTGGAACTGTGCACCAGCTTGTGGTGTTTCATAAGTGCCCATGTAGGTTTAAGTGAAATAAAATATTTTGATTGTTTTTGATTTTGAGTACGAGGATCAGATTTAGGTAGTATCGTATTACCCAGTAGCTGGGTTGTGGAGGTCAGATAGGCAGTCGCATTCAGCTACATCTGGTTAGACTGGTAGCCGACCTCAAAATAGTTGGAAATAAGGTAGGCAGATGATGAAGTAGTCAGGTAGTTAACATCAGCCACATCCAATTGCACAACTTACTTGCGTATCACACTATCAATCACAATCTGAATCATTTTGAAGGATATTACTAATCCATTGCTTCATATGTTCGAAAAATTTGTCTGCTCAACAGCGAAAATAACGCAATGAATGTTGTTGAACTGTCAAAATAAAAGCCACTTCTACTGTTAGTGTGTTACACATTTACCCCACAGACTGCAAAAATTTACAGCCCAAATAAACAATGGAAAATCCCAATTTTTTACCCGACTACGGTAAAGCCAAAAGAGGGTTATGATTTTAACAGGCCATGTATGTAGGTATACAAATGAACATCGGTTTTCGCGTAACCGAAGTCACACGTTTACAATTACATGACATAATCGTACAGGGTGTAAGGGACCCAAATTGGAGCGGGTCGGGGTTGCCTTGAAGCGGGTCCTGCCCAATCTAGGGGGTCCAAACGTCTCCTGGCGGAGGCTCTACGCGGGGGTTGTGCGGTCCATGGCCTTTTACGGGGCACCTGTGTGGGCGCGTTCATTGAGGCGCACCAGCCCACTGGTTGAACGCGTCCCAGAAGGTCATGGCCATTCGGCTGGTCCGGGGATACCGCACAGTCTTCTGTGAGACGGCGAACCTCCTTGCCTGATTGCCGCCATGAGATCTGGAGGCAAAAGTCCTCGCGCACTTGTGAGGTAATAAAAGAAATCAAGTTTATTGGATTCCCATAACATTCCTGAATTTTTTGTATCAGTCATCTTAGTATGATATATCGAATTCACCCCCTCAGTCTTCGGAGGTCTGTCCCTTACACCCTGTATAATGTGACTATGGTTATACGTTAACCGATGCTATTTTTAATTTGTCTGTGTGTGATATTAATTTTTTCCTTTTTAGTTGACTTTTTGCTGCAGGAGGTTTTAGTTTTAAACATATTTTTTTCAGCCCTTTTTTGCGCTTAGCGCATGGCCATTCAACAGTAACATTTCTCCGCAGCCCTTTATTAATGACCGTCACTCTCACCGCATTCAAAAATAGAAGAAAATTAACGTCGCCAAAGAAAATGTAATGTTATTTCACTATCTATTACACGGATTTATTATAACTAGATGAGGCAAGACAAAATTTTGCGGTTTTAGAACGTTGGCTAGCGAGTGATAATTATTCTTTTGCCCTTATTCCAATTTTATTTGGGGTCGTGTAATATTTATTTTTCTTCCATACTTGTCTATTAAGATCATAGCAGATATTAACTTGGAAAGGTATCGTCACCGTATCGCCTTTCGCCTCGCCGTCAAACAGGCGTTAACCTAACGTAAGCACGTAACCAAAGCGGATCAGCAGTTTCGATACGTCGACTCGGCTACGGCTAGGTGATTACGTTACGATTCGGATTAGTGTGCGTTGCAGTAGGGAGTTTCATACAAAGAATACTGAATGGTTCGAGTTGATACGGTGTCGATCCCTTTCCGATTTGATAGAACAGAATAGAATAGAATACTCTTTACTCTTTTTTCTGATATGTGTGCTATTTCCTTTAGTCGTCATCTCGGTTTTGGTAGTCACTCCTTTTCTATCCATATCATCTTTCACACAGTCAATCCATCGTTTCTTTGGTTTTCTCATACTCTTATAGCGATCCACTTTCATACTCAAAACTTTTCTCACGACAATTTCTCGGCTACTGAGTATGTTTTGTAAATTACATTTTACATAAAAACATAAATATGATACTCGTACGTAGTATTTTCAAATATCTTGTAATATCGTTTAGAATGGCTGGAATTCGCGTATTTCACCCGTCTAAGAAGCTTGCCAATTTCTTTTTATAACTGTAGGCTCTAAACACTTTATGTTATAAGCACAATATTAAGCTTATAACTTAACACAAGTCCCTAACTTATGGCTAAGTAATTACAGACGCACGGGTCGATCGATGATCAGGTTAAGCTACGCTTGCCGCGGTTGTCCGTGGATGGGCGCCCATCTCTACATACACAGCCCCTCCGTGCCTCGGAAAGCACGTTAAACCGTTGGTCCCGGCTGTCATTTGTGTATCTTTGACAGTCATTACAGGTTCTAAGAAGCCCGAAAGTCTGACAACCGGTCTTACAAAGGGGTATCGTGTTACCCAGTAACTGGGTTGTGGAGGTCAGATAGGCAGTCGCTCCATGTAAAATACTGGTATTCAGCTGCATCCGATTACACTGAAAATCGACCCCAGCATAGTTGGTAAAAGGCTGGTGGATTAATTGAATAGTATAGTATCTCAGTCTAAGTATATAAAGCTAGGTTTCTAATGCAACAAGACCAGTGATGATACTAGCTTGTGGTACAGTCGCGGTGAGCTAAGAACTTACAAGTAACTCATAATAATATTATTATTAAAACCGCGCTTTGTGTTTTTTTTTTTAAGAATTTTGATGTACCTACATCGTAAATCATAATATAGCGCTATGCAAAGAATGAAAGATAATAAAGAAGTGGTTTCCTTAGCCACCGTGGTTTTGTTTGCTGACAAGGGTAGATACCTAAAAGGTCCCAGGGAAAGGGTAGGCAAATGATTAATATTTTTAATTATACTAGCGGTCCCGACAGGCATTGTCCTGCTCGAATGCAGTGCCACCTACCGGCTCCAATTGTGAATCTTAACCATCCAGGGACCCACTCAAACACATTAAAAAAAAACATCAAAATTGTTCCAGCCATTTAGGAGGAGTTCAGTGACATAGGTACAGCCGTACATACGAATATATAATAAATATTATTAGGTATGCTTTCCGCTCAATTCGACTGCCACATCTAGCATACCTACAGCTTTTTCCTAAAGAGTAAATTATTGTTTTATTTTTATTCGACAGCATTCAATGTTTCGCTCTGTATAAAAGAGTTATTCTGAAATTATTTGCATAGTATTCTAAGGCCAAGAATTTAAGAATATACGTATTAAAAATATTCTAAGAGTTGCTTAAAATACTTTCTCGTTTATGTACTTGATAGATAGTATGCTTACGCCGGGATCAACAAACACTGGTCCTAAAAGAATGTCCTTGGAGTTTCTTGTCCGTTTTTCTCCATAGAGACCTACGTTTTGGAATGGGCAGCTCCAACTTTCTGACTAACTGATCGACTTTTTGACATTTCGAAAGTCCCTGTAAATGGTTTAATTGAAATAAATGCTTTGAGTTTCAGATTGACTGCATTGCCGTGGTTCGGGTGACAGATCTCGGCGATAAGTGTAAGTCAAGCAGGCTCGCGGGTTTGTCCGAAAGGGTTACCGTAGTCCTGGCACACAGGCAACTGAAGGAACACGGGTGGGTTTAAGTCAGTAAGAGTCTGATACGCCTTCCCGCCTCATCCACAGAGGGAGAAGTTATTTGAAGATTACTCAACCAAAAAAAAAAGGGATGTGTCGAAAAACGATGGGACACATAATATCATGTTCTGCGTGTCCTGTCAGCTGTACGTTACAGGATTTAATGGACGCAAGTGATGGCGCCAAACACGTAGTCGAATTCTGGGCCGAGTGCATTTAGATTGCAATCGCCACGCTAAAAAGAAGAAGAATACTTTCTTACTAATAATATTAAAAAACGCAAAAATCTAGACCAGCAAATATATTTTTTATATTTTAAATTCATTAGTCATAGTCTGCTAATTCTCAACAAAAAATTATTTAACAAAGAAGTTATTTCTTTAATCAATTAAAAACTTTAACATTTTAAACAACAGTATACTTGTTCGCCGCATAATACCACTATAATGACAACAACAACACACAAAAGTTTCAAGTTTAATCTGAAATAAAATCAACTTGACACTTGAAAGTGTCAAGTGCCAAGCAATTTAACACTACGGGAGACATTATAATAACTATAATTTTATAGACAAACAGAGTGTGTAACTTTTTGTGAACTAGTTTAGTTTACTGACTTTACTTGTGTTTTTTTTTTCAAGGAAATATTATACTTATAAAAGTAGAAGATAACTCACTGACTGGCTGACTTTAGATAATGAAGATGACTTCTTAATACTTACAATATTGCTTACTTGGCAAAACTTACGCAAAAAAAAAACTGTGTCAAAAAAAAGTTACCTATGTTTAATTTAATCATACACCTTACGTGAGCCTATAGTAAAAAAAAGGTAACCACGCATAAACACAATGACCACCACATACCTTCTGCACCACACAAAACAAACAGACAAACCCAATCAAAACTTTCTTACAACAAATTGCAGAATCGCTACACTTTTTTTACCACTCACAGAGATAGCTTCAAAGAAATCGTTCAGACTTACTTACTTCTTATTTTTTTTAACCAACTATATAAGCCTCGCAGTCTCCCTTTCTTGCTTATTGCGCGAATCACCATCAGCGAAAATGTATCGAGAAGTGTCGGTTTTAGTAGCCCTATTCGGAATTACCTTCGCTTCATTACTAGATGGTGATATCGACTTGTTAGATGGAGTGCGATTAGCAAGAATACCAGTGACAAATTCTTTGGAAGATGAAGGTAGATCCTTTGGAGAGAATTCTCCGTTATTCCGGATGGCGAAGTTCTTGGAAGGACATGAGCTGCATGTGAAGCTACCGAACTTGATTGAAAAGGATCGTGTGACGCAGTTTTTGGCTGACTCGCTGAAGGTCGTCGATGACAGCTATAAGGAGAATTCAGGTGAGTTCTGTGTGCAAGTGATTTTTATTGTGGTGAAAACAGAAATTGTTTACGAAATGCCGTTCAATCATTTGGTTATGCTGCAATTGTAATAAAGTGACATATGCAATCAAATAGTGCTACTGACGTAACTTGACAGACTTTCTTTGCGAGATTCTAACATTACCACAAGAATACAAATAAAAGTTTGTAAAGTGACTTAGCCCAAATTAAGATCTACTCTGGGAGACCTTAATTTTGAGCAGAATAGTTAGCTAAAGTTCAATAATTAACTTAGGTATTTTATTGTTATAGTATCTATACTAATATTATAAAGAAGTATTGGTTTGTTTGTAAGTTTGTCTAGAACAACCGGTTGGATTTGAAAAAAATATTTTGCATTTGTTAACCCAATTCTTGAGAAAGGCTAAGGCTATTAAACATCACGCTATTACCGTAAGGAGCCGAGCTAAAAGAATAAAAGTCAGAAAGAACGCTAAGTGAAAACGAAGTGATAGCGCGGGCAGGTGATGCAATGTGACGGGGTTTGTCAGGGGAACAAGAAATTTCACGCGGACGAAATCGCGGGCATAAGCTAGTACTTATATTATTTAAAAGCTATCAGTCATTAAATAATAATAATGTACCCGTTTAAGAAAAAAGTTAACATTGGTTGAATCTAATATTAGATTCATATTATAAAAATCTATCTACCAAACTTGAAGATAATATAGCAGCACTTCTCTTTGGTCTATAAAGAGACTCATATTTGGGACAAAAATAAAACCAGTATCTATTTTTCCTCATCATAATTATTTATCTCTCCCAAATATAAAACTTCAAACTACAACCTGTCACTTAAAATGCCAGTAAAGTATAGCCGAATCAATTTCCGGTGAACCGCAATTTCCGCTTTCCATCAACGTTCACTCAAGCGGGCTGACACTAAAGTGATTGTACGTTTATAATGGACTAGCTTCTGCCTTCGACCTCGTCCGCATGAAATTTCTTATTAGCCCGCGCTATTACTTCGTTTTCGCTTAGCGTTCTTTCTCCCTTTTTTTCATTTTTGCTCGGCTCCTAAGGGGTCTTATCGTGATGGTAAATAGCCTTTGGCTTCCTAAAGAATTTTACAAATTCGACCGGTAGTTCCAAAGATTACCCCCAATATATAAACTTACAATCAACAAAAAAATTACCTCTTTATAATATTAGTAAGTAAATATATTAGTACAGATAGATTGTGGTAGGGAAATATTGTTTTATTTTTCTTTATGAGTGACTGAAACTAGCCGATTGATGGGCCACGTGGACCTTAGCACATGTCATTCGCTGTCTAGTAAAGTTAGTGGACCATATTGTAGATGGACAATAATGGATATGTCCTGCGTGCGTATCAGAGGGCTTAGACAAAAAGATATTCTGTTAGCAATAACGATGACGAAAAAGCCAAAAAAATTATGGAACTGACATAAGCTACTGACAATCTTATGTAAATCGTGTTGAAAGTCGTTGTAGAGATATTATTGCTGCTTATCTGCCTCTGGATAATACTGACTTTCAAGGAGATAATGATATGTTAGATGACCGATGTATTATGTCATTGACGACAGGCATCGCACGTGATGATGATTGTGACATCACCGATAGTTTGATCCCAATAAATATACAACACAGCTTCCTCATAGCTTCTTTTTACGTCACGGTATGACCAGTAAGCTGACTGGCTAAATCAGCAAGAGTGCGAGTTGTGGTAGGCCGAGGCTATTTCCACACAAGTTCCCGTGATACCTGGTGCAAGTGTGGGAAGAGAACACCGGGGTGGTTTTTAATCAGTAAGAGTCTGATAGACCCGTCCACCCACCCCCGGGCGGAAGATATCCGTGAGGATTTCCCAGCCCGGAACAAAAAAAAGGGCCAGGCTGCGCTGGACGGGAATCTTAGTACGACGCAGTTAATTGCACTATCATCCATCTCCTCATTTTATTCGCACTTCTGTGATGTAAACACAGATCTCCCAAAGACCGCTGTAATAAATGGAATTAAAAATTGCTAAAATCGTAACTCCCCGCACACGTACTGGTGTTGCCCATTCACGCTGACACTGCTGTCCACGCTTTTACCGGGTTTCTTGCCTGTTCTTCTCCATTGAAGTCTATGTTTTGGAATGGACAACTAGCTTCAACTTTCTGACTAACACTTTGCCGATTCAAAAGTGCCTGTAAATAGTTTAATTGAAATAAATGCGTTCAATTGGAATTTGAAACGCTATCTCAATATTAGCCTCTACGATCGAATTAGAAGACGCTTGTGAAACACGAATAATCTTTCCGTTTTCCAATGTGCCTAGTATGATATCAGAATTTCGTTGGAAAATTTATAAATATAGGATAACAGAAACTTGGCAAGCTAAACTTTGGGGCTTCGAGTATACAGGTTGATATAAGATACGGTTTACAAAATATGATGTAAAGTTATTAATACAAAATCCACCTTGTTTAGGTACCTACTGAAATCCAGAAAGCTTTTGTTTTAATTGAATTAACCTGGATGATATTTTTAAATATAGATAGGTACAATCAGTTATAATTGGCTACACGTAAGTGGTGCTGAACAATAATCAGTACTGATTAAGCAACTGGTCTTGAATTTGAATAGAAAATTTTCTGATAATGTTCAGCTAGTGGGCAGCTCAATTCACCTATTTATAGAACACGATATTATCTCCAATATGTTAGCCATGTGTGGAGATAAAAAGGTCAATCTTGTTGGTCCTTACGGTTTTTAAGTTTTTTCAAAATCATGCTATTCAGAAGTTGGTTTTACGTTAATAAATGAAGTTGAACCATCTGATTTGTGTCTGTATATTCGTGTATTTAGCTTTATTGCTGGACATAGGTATGTTACTTATATCATGTTAACAGGTATATAACCGATAATGTACATTTCTTTTCTTTTTTTCAGTGACTGGAAGAGGCAAGGGTGGTGGAGGCGGCGGAGGCGTGGCCCTGATTGGCCTCATGTTCGCCAAGGCGCTTGGAGCCATTGGTATCGGTGGTGTGGGTCTTCTGGCTATGAAGGTAAGATTCTAGTAGGTTTATATAACTCCATGTGTGAGGATGTTGTGGTGACCAAGAGGTTTTGAAGATACGGGTATCAAACTGAGACGCCACGGTACCTACGTATTGTGGGTTCGATTTACGCGCGGAAAATAATTATCAGTATATTTTTAACCGACCTCAAAAAGGAGGAGGTTCTTAATTCGTCTGTATATCAGCGGGAGTTACGATGCGTCACCTCGCATTTCTTGTCCGTAACGCTTTACGCCCGCTATTTCTTACATGTATTTTACGCGATATCTCCGGCAATTATGAATCGATTTCGAAAATTGTTTTTTAATGGATAGGGTATGTCTCAATGTTGGTCCCATATAAATTGTATTAACTTTGCTTCGGTAGTTTTTCGTTTAGCTTCAATAATACGTATTTTTTCGACTTAATGTATATTGATGATGTCATAATAACTTCCTGTCACTGTTATTTACATAGCAAGTAGTGGTATACGAATGTGTGTGGGATAGGTACCACAACTAAAAAAGGGAGAACAAAAACTTTTTACAAGTCAGTTTTTTTTTTTGTAAAAGGGTTTTTATGACTGAAGTTTTTAGTTTTCTAGAGGGATTAGACAAGTGGCCATCGCTTCCAAGTTTCGTATATCTACATCTACAACGACTTTCAAAAGGCTTATCTGAATTCCATACATTTTTGACTTACCCAACATGATTATTACTGATAGAATGTCACCTTTGTCTAAGCCAAAAGATTTAAGAAAAAAGTGCGATTTCACAAATTGCGTATCACTCGTAAGGGCAAGTTTAAGTTTTTTAAATCAACTGTTTTTCGTACATTGGGTTGGTCGGGTTGGCTAACAGTCCATTTTTTCAAACAATTAATTGTGTTTATTGCCATTATTTATCAATACGAGAGTGCTACGATATTAAACAGCAGTTAAACGATGCGAAAACTTTCGCACAACCGCGCAATAATGTTCGCGTTACATAAACGCGCCCTTTGGGTGCTAGAAATACTAATGTAGTTTGTTTTTTTAGTTTTACACAAATAAGGTTATTATTTGATTCTATGACGAACGTGTATGACCAGCGTATGAACGTAAACGAAACAAAAGGAGTATCTAAGGATCGTAGTGGGTGGCGTTCTGTATTTTCTGCCTTCGTCCTTGGGAAGAACGCGTGAGTTTATATAACATATAAATAGCTTGTTTCATCGTGCCGCAGGCTTAGCACAAGCATCGTCTTGTCGACGGAAGAATAGACAAAAATTACGTTTCGTGAAGACAGTACGACGGCAGCAAATTAGAAAGTCAACTGCACTTTTTACGAAATTCAGTAATTTATTCACGTTTATGTTTTATTTTGCCTAAATCTTGAAAATGGTGTGTCCTATCGCAAAAATAATGAAAATTTCGAACCCCTTTATGGAAACCTTAAACCCCTAAAACTCAACATGAAGGTAATAATTTCCATTTTTCCATTCCATTTTTATACTTTGTGTTCGTTGAGTAAAAAGTTTTCTACTGTCTTTAGCATGTCGATTAAAAAATAAAATTGTCTTCACTACCTTAGAGAACTGTCTTCTGAAATAGTCTACATTAAAAAGGACCTAGACAACGATCGGTAGAAACGAAAGACGAAATGACAGATTTTAGAATGATGTTTACGGTGCGATGTCAAAGATGGAGAAAAGAAATGTCACTTTGTATGGGAATAGCCGTGTCTATTCTTCGAAGAAATAGACAGCGTCATGTTAAGCTGGTCTAAAACTGTAAATACGCGAATTTGTTTACCTAACATCCTTTTTAATATCAAATAATAACAAAGGTAAGATGTTTTTTCCCCTATATCTAAAACCAGAAAATATTTTTTCATACGATCAGTTCCTACTTACTAATGAGCTCACAAGTACAAGAGTAGATAATACGACAGAGAGCAAGCTTCATACACCCTCTCTGCAAGATACACAGATAAATGTATTTCTACCGGGAAATAGAGAAATCATTAAATTGATTTCTATACTGCAATAAATAAATGGTGAATAAGAAAATAAAACTATTATGCTCAGCTGTTAGTGAACTCGATCTCAGTACAAGCTCAAATCTACATAGCTTTTTCCAACTATGTCTCTACTGAGGTCTGTCTATAATAAGCCGACCCCAGGCTTCTAATCTACTAGCCGGGGTCGCGGATTGTTCGAAACAGTTACCGTGGCCCTGGCGCACAGGCAACTGAAAGAACACGGGTGGGTTTTAGTCACTAAGAGTCTGACACGCCGTTCCGCTCCGCCCAGAGCAGGAGAGGTCATTTGATGACTTACCACCAAAAAAAAAAAAGAGCCTCCTTCTATAACTGGATACAGTTGAATATCAGTACTTTATATGGAGCGACCGAATATCTGACCTCCACAACCCAGTTACTGGGTACCAAGATAACCCTTAAGACTGGCTGTCAGACTTTTTGGGCTTCTGACTACCCGTAACGACTGCCAAAGATTTGCGAATGGCAGCCAGGACCAACGGCTTAACGTGCTTTCCAATGCCCGGAGGGGTCAATGAATGATCCCCTTCCCCGAACTGGCCACGGCAAGCGTAGCTTAAAATTCGATCGGCCCGTGCGGCTGTTATTGTTTACCCACGAGCCCCTCTCAGCACAAGCTACAACCGTAAAAATAATGTGGCTTTGCTGATATTCTGCTAAGGCCCTTTTAAACTAAAACTGAGTAACGGATAAATGACACATGGCATAGCCTTTTGTCAAGACGATGATATTGATAGAATTGTCCCCTTACTGAGTGTATTACGCAATAATAAAGCTGAAGGGCAATTTCCGTATTTAAAAGAACTTTCGCGTTCTAATCAAAGCCCTCGTTCCCACAGGCGTAAAATTATTGTGGCAGGATTTTATCGCGCACTGGATTTTCAGCTCTCGATATTGAACTGAGCATTGAGAATCTAACAAAGTACATGCCAGCGCATCAAAATAACACACTGTAGGATTTTCAACTCTCGGCGCTAAGCAGTGCGTTGAAAATCCAGTGCGCGAAAAACGATCGCCCGTGCGGACTTGGGCTCTCAATTTTTCAAAAATACTTCTTATTCCCATGCATTTTTGTCAAGTTTTTAATTTTCGTTGAGATCAGATTGCGCTATCGAACGTTTTTAAGTACGAAAATATTGGTCTTCTGCGGGGTAATTGCGTAACACATTAACTGTAGTAATGGCTTGCATTTTGACAGTTCAACAATATTCATTGCGTTATTTACGTTGTTGAGCAGATAATTTTTTTGAACATAAGAAGCAATGGGTTAGCAATATCCTTCAAAGTGATTCAGATTTTGATTGAAAGTGTGTTATAAAATTAGGGTGCTGGTCTGTCAGGCGTGAACTGACCTGAACGCATCTGTGAGACTGATACATACATAGCCACAGCTTGTAGAAGTGTACATTCTACTTACAGTACGAAGCTAAGTCTCTGTCGCCTACCTCCTCCTGTCCCACCAAGCACGTATAGTATCTAGCACACGGATCGGCGGTTTTCTTCGTCACGCCGCGCGCACTGGCCCGCTTATCCGTAGTAATTACACACTTTTCCCAATTAAAATCACTGTGCAATCATTGTATTTTGTTACACTTATAAACACACGACATTTCCATGAACGTCTTTGACTGGCAGTGTTGTTTAAAAGAGACAACAATTATTATTTTTGAAAATTGTGACTTAAAATGTAAGTACCTTCTGCCGTGCAATGACGGTATCTGAAAAACTATTATTTTCTGGAAATTGGACATACAATTTTTATTGTATTTCGAATTTTCTTGAGTTTTGAATATGTCTCTCATGAACATTATTGAGAGGGTTTGCTGTTCAAAAGAGACTACAAAAAAGTAATAAATTATTTATTAAATTAAAAGCAAAGTGTTTACTTTGTTTACAATACATAATAAAATTGTACTTCAGATAACTAGTCCTGATGATTATAATATATACAGGGTTATTGGTAAAACACCAGCAACCTCTTAAGGGGTCATTGTACTCGTCATTATAAACAACTTTTACTACGGACCAAACCAGAAATCGCGAAAAAAATATCAGCTGTTCCCTACGTTTTGACGTGTTATGCGAACATAAATGTAAGGAAAATCTGTTTTCTTTTTTCGTGATATCTGGTTTGGTCCATAGTAAAAGTTGTTTATAATGATGAGTACAATGACCCCTTTACAATAGTATTTAGGAAAGGTATAACTGCCAATGTAGACAGAAATTAAAGGTGTACATAGCATTCAAAGAGGAAAGACTATGTAAAGACTATCTGTGACAGTTTGATTTAGTTAACCCGATTTTAAGCAGAACAATGTACCATTGAATCTTCATTACACCAGATCACGTTTCAGAAAATTCATTAAAGCTGATGTCTGACGTCGTAATTACCTCGTCATAATCCGTCGTTCCAGCAACTTCCTCAAGATTGCTTTTTCATCAGGGAAATTAATGATATGCAAATTGACACGTTACGTCAATTTGTCGTGATATAGACATTCCATACAACTGTCAAGAATGACAGCTGTGATTTTAATGAACGGACATTATTTCACTTGGCATTCTAACTGCAAATTATCAGTTAATTTCCCTGACTTTACAATCAGATAATGTATCTAGTAAAGTAATTATAGTCTCGTTACCACTCTCTTTACATCCGCCTTCGCTTTCAATTTTGTGAAAAACAAATTATGACGTAACCTCTGAAATGATGGTCTTGAAAATCAGTTGCTTTTTTTCCAGAAACCAAATAATCTTCAGTCTACAAAAATCTCACCGTGAATATTTGGTGTAGTGCCCTGTCAATAGTGTCAATCCCTAGCATCAGGTGGAATGACAGCTCACTTCAAGGTCACTTCACCTATGTTTTCAAGGTCACTTCACCAAAGTTTTCAAGGTCATTTCACCTAAGTTTTCAAGATCATTTCACCTAAGTTTTCACAGTGAGATTTTTACAGAATAGATCGGCTGTTCTCTTATCATTATTTAAGTATTACACTTTATTAAAAAAAGCTAGGAAGTTGTTACTGTACAACTTAATTAGGGCAAAGCGTCGGCCTAATTAAGAAGGGAGCGCCCTTATTACAACTTTATACGTGTACCATAAAAGAGAAATGTACTAGCGGCTATTATTATGATTATTTATAATAATATGAGCTTCTTTATGATTTAATTAACTGTGGTTGGTAATTAAGAATGTGCCTACACACATTTTGTGGTTGTTAGTTTTATGGAACGTTCGAAACAGAAGTATAGCTATTATAACTACTGTTATAATAGCTATACTTCTGTCCATTTTGGAGTCGATACGCAATGCGAGTATGCTTTTAACGTGACAACATGACGTTATCAGATGGATCAGTCAGAAAGTTCAGTAACTGGGCTGACTTTCCTGTATGTAGGTACAGTCGCCAGCAGGTCAAGCTATACGAAACTGTCAAATTTCTCCAAACGATTTTAAACCTTAAAATATTGATGTCTAAGTTCAAAATCGAATGAGAAAATCTGACAGTTTGTGGTAACATGATGTGCTGGCGACTGTACAAAAATGAGAGTGTCATCATTATCACATAGTGATTTGAAAATTAAAATCAATTACACCAAGCTAGTCTAATCTCTCTCTTTCGAGGAAATAAGAGAGAGATTAGACTAAGTTGGTTTTAGTTGAAATTATCATGGGTTTTATACGAAATTATCATGGGTTTTAGTTGATATTATCATGGGTTTTAGTTGATATTATAATGGGTTTTAGTTGATATTATCATAGGTTTTAGTTCAAAAATTAACATAGGTTTTAGTTCAAATACTCATGGGTTTTAGTTAAGAATATCATGGGTTTTAGTTTACTTAATCATGGATTTTAGTTTACTTAATCATGGATTTTAGTTGATATTATCGTGGGTTTTAGTTGATATTATCATGGCTTTTAGATGATATTATCATGGGTTTTAGTTGATATTATCATGGGTTTTAGTTCAAATTATCATGGGTTATAGTTTAAATTATCATGCGTTTTAGCTCAAATTATCACTGGTTTCAGCCTAAAATCTTTATCACAATAGATTCGTACTTGATAATGTTTTCCAACCTACATTATGTCTTATCCATATTTCTTTTAGGTACCCCCCCCCCTCGGAAAAGAAAGAACGTTTCTATCAAGAATAAGTCAATGTTCTTCTTTTCCCCAGGCTCTAGCCGCATCAGCCCTCGCCCTCATGCTGGCAGCCATCGTCGGAGTCAAGAAGCTGACCTCTCACGAAGGAGGTGAAGACCACCAGGTCATCTACGCAGGTCACCACGGTCATCATAGACGAAGAAGGGATGTCAGTGACGTCACACCCCTCCCTTATCGGGGGTGGAGGCAGTACGAGGGTAGTTCGTAGGGTAGATAAGTATTTTTTTGTGAGTGTGTGTAATTTATTGAAATAATTTATTAAATTATTGTTTTATTATTTGTTGGTCTTTTATTTTACACTGTTTTAAGGTGTTTGGTTTTAATTAGATGTTTATTGTCTGATGAAATGCACACAGCTCTATACTAGTTACCTAACCTGACATCGACTTGGTTGGCGACCCAGTGAGATATGGCCCTAAGTCTTATAGATACGAATAAGGACTTGGACAACAGAAACAGAATGATATAAAACAATGAAGTAATGATCCCCAAATATTTAATTATCATTCCTCATTATTAGCTTCATAGTTAATAAATTACCTACGATCATTAAGTTTGATAGAAATTAGAACATCATAAAGTGATTAATTTTCTTTTGAAAAAAAACTGCTGAGTAAATACCAGAAAACAGTTCTCCATCTTCAAAATGAAGGACTACCTCCAATTCCACTCTATCTTATACCATACAACGCTCAACATTCAAGTCACGTACTATCCACCTATACCATGGAATGTAATTACGATTGCTTACAGCAATTGGGGGTAAATTGGTCCAAAACGATGGACACTCTGGGGTTTACAAGTGGAGTGATGTTTTGATTCGTTGGGCCCCGTATACACGGAGATGATCGTTAAGATATTTTACTATATTAAGTTGGTATCACACATCTACAACGCATTATTCGTTCTGAAAAGAAATGCAGTATGAAACACTGCCATGTGATCCCAAAATTATACAATAAAATAACATACTTATCATCGTCGTGTGTATAGGGCCTTAGGGTGATGATGGGATTGAGTGATGAGGAAAGCTGTAAACGGCAAAATCTGATACATTTTCGAAACTAATATTTGCTACCTGTATAACGTAAACGTATGCAACATTTGCGTAGCAGTGATAAAATGAAGATATTTGTTGAGTTATTTAAGAGGGCGTACACGGGTCCACTAGCGCCACTCCTTTAAAAAAATATTGTCTCGTGACTGAGAAGGAATTTTAAGAAACGGCTCAATAAGCGACCTCGGTAAGTGTGTCAAAATTTTTCTAATACCTTTTATAAACTTTCATATTGAGACACGAAGCAACAAAATTCGATCTAAACAAAAGCGGCCACATTCCTTTAGATCGTACTTTGTTGCTTCGTGTCTCATTATGAAAGTTTATAAAAGGTATTAGGAAATTCTAGACACACTTACCGAGGTCGCTTATTGAGCCGTTTTTCAAAATTCCTTCTCAGTCACGAGATAATACTTTTTTAAAGGAGGAGCGCTACTGGACCCATGTGCGCCCTCTTAAGTTCCGAGTTGAGCTGGATGATTACTGACAAATACTTGTACTGACTGGACAGGTCTACTCAATCTGTGTGGTTCTTTTCTCAAAATACCATTTTAGACACTAATCTACATGGTCTTCACATGATCTTACCAAGATTATGTCTGGACTTTAAAAGAGACTGTGAAATCTGAATTTGTTTCGGCCTTTCTTCTCAGAGTAGTCAGATAGGAAACGCCGACCTCATATATGTAGTTTAAACTCTGAAATGGCGGAAGGTAAACTAAAGCGTGGAGGTCAACATCTCCGCTGTAAGGATGTGTTCAATAGGCTTCCAACAGGGTGGGAGAGGCTAGCTTCACACAGATCGTCCTGGCGCTCTACTGTCTACAATAAAGTAAAATCTTTCGAAAACAAGCGCCTCGATACACTAACGGAGAAACGCCAAATACGTAAAGAGAGACCTAAGCCCTCCTGTATCTATACCTTTAACTCTGCCGGCCAACTCTATTGCATTAGTTGTCACCGGGTATTTAAAACAAAATTCGGTCTGGCGAGTCATATTACGGCACACGCTAGGAAATAATAATTTCAAAGGGTCGTCGCCGTTATTGAAATCGATAAGGAGGACTTTATAGTTTAAAAATATGATTGACGTGTAAAAGTGTTTGTACAAACCTACTTACAGAAATAAAACCTTTGAGAGCCGGAGACAAAAATCGACATGAGTATCGTCTGTTACGTATTGTCTTGTTCTGTTGTGAGAGTATTATCTTTACTATCATTTAATTACAAAGATTTTACTAAATAACTAAAAAAATATTATTTTGAATCACATCAGCAAAAATACAGAGCCTGACTATATAATATGTATAAAGAACCATTAGCAACAAGTGACGAAAGAAAACAAAAAAAACTATTTCATTTCTCTTTAAAGAATTTTATAATACACGACAAACGTAAAATACGAAAATAAACAAAAAATGCTAAAATCTACTTTTCTCTTGAACGGCGCATGGGTACACTTTCACCTGTTTTGAACGATTTTGTTATTTTAAACACCTTTCACCAGGAAATTGCTACAAAATAAACAATATTGAGTCATGTCACTGTAAGTAGTTACGACATTTTGGGAACTTATTAGTTGATACAATACTATTGTGAGGATGATGTATTTTATGGTGGCTTGCGATTTTAAACGTTTCACCCGCTTAGATTTTAAACGTTTCACCCGCTTAGATTTTATCCTGTGATGTCAACCGTTAAAACAAAAGTCTAATTCAAAGCATTTATTTCAAATAAACCAATTACAGGTACATTTGAATTGTCAAGAGGTTGGTAAGTCAGAAAGATGAAGCTAGGTGCCCACTACAAAGCGTAGCAGGTTACTATGGAGAAGAACGGGCAAGAAACTCCACGGACACTCTTTTAAATTAAAATATTGTTATAAAAAAAATGTTACATCATTCATGTTGAAATTATACATATAAGAACGATGTAGAAAGACGTGCAGGTTAAAAGCGTCCGTAATAAGAATGTAGGAACAAAAAACAAACCATTCAGAAATTAAAATAATCCATGGCAGCTAAGAGATGACCAAGCCCTACTGACGCCGCCCATTCACGAACATGACGTATGTATTGGCACCATTCAGCTCAACCATTTTGAAGGGTCACAAATACTCCTCAAGCATCTGGCTGTTATAGGCCTTACAAAATATCTGTGGTCCATAGCATAATCAGCCTATAATGTTCCCACTGCTGGGACACAGGCCTCCTCTGTTAGAGAGGGAGTGGGCTGTAATCTACCACGCGGGCCCAGTGCGGGTTGGTAGATGTCACATGTCTTCGAATTTTTGGTTCTAGGACGTGCCGGTTTCCTCACGATGTTTTCCTTCACCGTTTTGAGAGCAGTGGTGATGAAATTATTTACACAAATTAAAGTGCCTGCCTGGGTTCGAACCGAGCACCTACAACCCGTAAGTCGGGGCCAATACCACTCGGCCACTACTGAAAACCGGAAGGTGCCCTTTTCGGCGCGACCACGAGTTCCGGATCGCCGAACGTGACATTATAAGAAAGCGATGATCGCGTATTCGCGTGTATATGTCACTTTTTGTTCGGGAAACCGGAGAACACCCTCTGCCGATACGACTACGCGTTCAGGTTCACCGAACAAAAGTGACATTTGAGCTACGATCGCTTTTAAATAGGACGCGTCCTATTTAAAAGCGATCGTTGCGCCTATCGTAACTGAGGGCCTAGACAAGTGGCATTCGCTTCGGAGCGGTTCCATTTCTACAATCGCTATCGCTTTCGCTAATGTTTCCATCATACGAATCAAAAACTAGCGATAACGCTTGTCAAAAAGTGCTACGGCTACGCATCTCTATGGAAGTAATCGTTCAACGGACGCTGTCGATTCGTTTCATAGAATCGATTGAATTCATAGATCGATGTTAACATTATCTAGCTAATTTATATTCGTTGACCTATGATCACGTGATATTTCGATAGCTTATGTCAACCCCATACATTTTTTGGGTTTTCCACTAGTGTCATCGCTATTCGAATGTTACTTTGTGCCATGTTTGGTCTAAAAGTAACGGATAATTGTATCTCTGTCTTTAAAACGAATAAAGTGTTAACGTTTCCATGTCTGTATATTTTAGAATTGGCTATATTCGTCAAAAAAAATAAACATTTATTTCCATATTTAAATGACGTCAGGAAAAGAAATAACATTATGAGATCTCAGTATAAGAGTCTATTGTACACAGGTGCATATAATACAGCACTGTTAAAAAAGGGAGTGATTTGTATGGCCCCACTGTTTATAATAAAATACCCCATAGTATAAGAGAGCAACCGTTACTTAAATTTAAAAAGCACCTTAATAATTACTTGTGGATAAATGTTATCATTCATTAACCGATTTTATAGCAGATAAGTTACCAATTTGAATTCATTTTCATTTTATTAATTATAATTGTAACTTGTTAATCTGATTTTTTTGACTATTATTTGTACTTCTTTTTTATAATTGTGACATTTTATAATGATCTTTTATTACTAATTGGACTGTGACATGTTTATTCTACTTACATACAATTTAAATTTATATAAAGATTTTATTCTGTTAATTATAATTATTTGAAAATTAAATAATTTAAATTCAATTTTTCTAAAGATTTGCATGCCATGACGTTTTGGCAAACATGTATTAAGCACAACTACTTTGTTTATATTTTGCCATCCTACATATATGCACTTACGTGTGTGTGTATGTATACACATGTTTGTTGCGAATAAATATTATTATTATTATTATTTGTCCAGGCCCTCTGATTGGTAAATCAGCGTGTAGTTACTTTAATGAGTGCAAGAAAATTTAAAATATTTTGTGGCCGTAGCACTTCTAAAAAACGTGAAATAGGACTATAAAAACCGGCCAAGTGCCAGTCCGACCACGCACAATGAAGAGTTCCGTAGTTGCAATGAATTTATCCTAAGAACAAACTTATCATTGTAGTCCAAAAACATGTTTTCTCAAACATTTTAACTGCAAATGTAAGTTTGTCGACTATTACTTGTTAACTTGTTACTACTTAGATGTGATAGTTTTCCTTTTTTTATAGGGTGGTGGGGACATCGACGCGCCACCTGTTATTGTACCATGGATTTAGTACATGATTCTGAACCCCCTACATGTTGACCGCCTACGTATTGCACTTTTCTATGAAACAGCTGATTGAATTGTAACCATTACACTCATTAAGGCGGTACCCCGACCAAAACTTTGTCATAGTGCGTTATTCAGAGGCTATTAACTCATTCACTAAGGGTAATAAAATATATCTAAAAGCACATTATTAATGTTCGATATCCTATCATCACATTGCACATTCTTATTTGTCTGTTTTATAAATACATCTAAAATCTCCTTGTAAAAAAGTGACTAAAATTATTGATTGCATGCATCTTCTGCTAAAGGTGACGTTCTATTCATTTGAGGATTACACTAATAGATAGATAATTTATAAATCTTAATAATACACGTTTTATTTTATTTTAAAACTTTACTTGTCTTTTTTTATTCAAATAGTTTCATTAGTTTTGTGAATTTTATGATAAATGAGCGTGCGGAGGGAGCGAGACAAAGCGAGACTCAGCGACGGGACAGAGAAGGACCGAACGCTCAAGGTCGTTTGGTCAGGGAAGCGCCTTAATATCACTCTCTAAGTAAGTTCATATTTTCCTATTAGAACGGCTATTTCATGAAATCATAACATTTGAGGCCAAATCTAACTTAAAGAGTTGTATTGCTGATTCTAATGTTTATAATAGGTAGGTACCTATTAGTAGTTTCGGTCGCGAATCATAATTTAATCAACATACACTCCGACACTGAGCTCAAAATTGTAAAAAACGTAAGAAATTTTTAATTTGGGGCGTACCTTAGCGCACCCCCGTCAACTTGAACCAGCAAGGCGTTAAGATTTTATATTAAGAGTCTGACCAAAACAGTGTCTTTATCCTATTTGATTGCTATTATTTTCTTCCTGTCTTAGGTTGGAACGAGTTGCCTACGTAATTCATTAAGGTACCTTGTAAAACAAACGGAGATTTAAGGGCTAAAATCAAACTTCTAAACTACCTCAAAAACCGGGGAATAAGACCTGCTAAATAAAAAGTTACACGATATCTAGTAGCGTTTCGATGTACTAAAACAACAGTACCTGTACGTAAAGAGTGTAGAACTTTCTTGCACTTTCCTTACATCCAACTGGTTACAAATTACATTTCATAGATGGCGCTATTACCGTCCTGTTATAAACTTTCTCTTCGCTTTCTCTTCAGCAACTTAAGTTTGCACGCCGCCACCTAGACGTGTTAAAAGGAACTATGACAACTTTCACATTGCCTTTCTCATCACGATCTTTCTGAATCAGTTCATAGATGGCATTATGATAGTTTTAATCACTTTCTCGTCCCTCAAAATAGTACACAGAGAACAAATTATGTGATACCGTAGTCAATCAATGATGATTGATCTCAATTAAACGATTTGAGGTTTATTTGACCAGCATCAGCATTTCAGCACTGGCATCATGCGTGATGGACTGGATGTGATGGCTGATCCAGTGATCAGCCATGACTCTGAGGCACATTGGCCCTTTGGGTTACGGTAACCTGCGTTTCTTTCTTTACATACATAAAACCACTTACACAAAATCTTTACCAATGTACCTACCTAGTTTTAGAGCAGCATAGATAAAAAATTCTTACACGTACCGCACTGCACGCGTACAGCCCCACCTGATATGAAAAGTGAAGTTTACATTCATCCCACATACTGTGTATGGTGTAAAGCAGGTTACTGACGTGTAGTGATGCGTTTTACTCGCTATATCGATGAACTTATCATTTCCAATGTTTCTTAGGTGCGTAGGTAACGCTGCACGCAGCTTTCAATCAGCTTTCAGCTCTTATCAAATCATATAAACAATATTTATTGCCTATTAGAGCTTATTGCTTTTCAATGTACACCAGCCAACTTTGGTGCAACTAAACAAAAAAGATGTACTGTTCATTATGGGTTCAGATCAATGATGCTTACCGTATCCTTATGAAACTGCCAAGACACTGCAGTGCCTCTAGCATGTTTGCCGAAGCGAGGGTCTCGGGATTTTACGCCATCATGAGGTCGAGGGTCGCGTCTTTTTGGGAAAGTTTGAGACGCTCCAGTAATAGCATTTTGAGGGTTGTCTCGTGCAACCTAGCAAGCCCCATATTTGTGCACTGGATTTCTGTTCACCTAAGCGAGAACAAAAAAGGACGAAAAACGTATATTTTGAAGACTAGGTACCTATACATACCTCCATGTTTTGTTTTTACTTTTTTATTCTTATTTTGTATATCAGTCTTTTGCCTGCAATAAAACACAATTTATTAATTTTATTTATAATACAACAATTATGATGATAACTTACTTAAAGTTGTATTTAACCATGAAAATTATGATGTACCTTACTAGGACACCGTAAAACGCTCAGTTTTTATCGCATAGTTGGGGGCGTATTGGTACATATTATAAGACAGAAAAAAAATGTGTATTATCAAATATTAAAAGAAAAGACTTATTCAAAATATTTCATAAAAATAAAATAGTATAATGATTAAAAACATATTAAAAAGGAGCTCAAAAAATATTTTTCGTCGCATAATTATCAAAACTTTGATCGTAAACTATCATATTTTATGTAATGATAAAAAAGTGAATTCAATCAACTAAAGAAATTCCTAAAAAATATTCCACTGAGCCGTGTATTTATTTTTTAATTTAATTATAACTGCAGAATTTGGTGTTCATTCGATTCAACTAACATCAAACGCATCGCTGTTTTCAACCTTACTTGATGCCGCGATGCGCTATTGTCAATTATCTTAAAATTTGCTTCTTACCGCGCCTTCTTGAGGGTTATAATTAAGATGAAGTAACATAAAAAGGAAATCTAAGAACTAGGCTGAAAAATCACCTTCTTGTCATTTTCTTTACTTTGTTTTGACCAGCTAATCATTGTAGATAGGTAATATTAACGTTGTTGTCAAACGAAAGACAAGAGAATAAAAGGCTTTTATCGATATTCCCAGAGTTGCTTGCAGCACGTCACTAGACAATACAGGAAGTAGGCATAGCTGCAAGATGTAAAACTATGTCACAAGGTGACGGATAAGATCCGATGATTCGACAAAAAAATGTGCATCTTCTACGTATTAAGTACATATATAACGATGTGAATTTCACTTGCAAATGTAGTGTTGAAGATCTTTTATTACTGATTTGAATTGCCAACCAAAATGACCTCTTTCTTCTTGAATGGAGCAATGAATGACATAATAATAATTAAAAATTAATTATAATAATAATTTGTTTATATTATTTCGTTTATTTATCTTATAACATCATATTAAATACATTTTTAAACATTTAAAAACATAGAAAATAGTAGCCTATCGGCGTTTATTATATTAGAAAAGAATAGAATACTCTTTATTATGTACACCATAACAATTACACCATCACCACCAACCACGTAATAAATGGTAATGGTAATTACCATTTATTACCATATTAATTATTTATTATTTTTTAATTATTATTTATTACTGTTCATGACAACATTTTTACTAGTGGAATGTTCAGTGTCAGCTCACCAAGTAGGAGCTTTGCTTCAAAAAGATACATATTTGTACAATATTCTGGGTATCTTTACTTATTTTGGTTTTGTCTTAACCCAACATTAGCTCATTTTTCTTGAACTTTTTCGGGTTAAATCTCGCTTTTCTTCCACAAAGTAGGCCTAGAAATTACCCATAGAAGGTGAAGATTTCCCGACGGCCGGACATCCTGAGACGTGCAGAGGAAGCGGCCATTATGTGAGAAGCGGCGCACGCGGCTGTAGGCGATCAGCCCTGGTGAGTACAGATGAGAAAAAAAGTGAAACTGTGACAAAATGGCTAAGAAGAGGTATTGAGACGCTGTCCATTTACATTTAATTAAGTTGCATTTAAAAAAATATCTTATAGCCAAATGCTACTACAGCTTATCAGAGTTCCTAAATGAGCGAAATTAAGTAAATTGCGACATTTCTCCTAGTTCACTAATGGTAAATAAACTGTTGTATGTTAGTTAGATAAGCTGCTTCTAAACTTATGTATTGATAATGTAGTTAGGCTTAAGCATGGTAACAGTAAATTCTGTATTTTTTTATACGCTTTAACTGGCAAAACATGTAGCTCCTTTTATTTATTTTTTAATTCCATCCACAATGCACTTGTATTGTACTAACTCATGTTTTACAAAATGAAAAATATCTTTATCTTTATTATGATCCTGGTTATCTGATACATTGTTTCAGTCCATTTTCAATTTATTGTTCTCGATAGGTGAAATGGCAAACGATTGCGTCCACCTAGTTATGACATGCGTGTATTATTAGAGATTTTTAAGTTTGTCAACGCCATTTCTGACGAAAAAGATTGCCTTAATGATTTTGTTTAGATGTGGACTACTAGCATTACTTTAAGATAACAACTACAGGGTCCCAAAAACGATCAATTGCAAAATTTCAATATTTACGTGATTGATACACATTGATGCGAAAATTGATCGTCTACGAAATGCAATTGAACCCATTGACAATATTACTACAATAGCAATTCATTCTTCTTTATTATCTTTCATTTTGTCATAACGCTATATTATGATTTACGACGTACCTACTTTAAAATGCTTTAAAAAAACACTACCCCTGATTTTAATATTATTATGAGTTAATTGTAAGTTCAAAGCTCATCGCGACTGTACCGCAATCTAGTATCGTTACTGGCCTTGTTGCATTAGAAACCTAGCTCTATGTACTTAGACTGAGATACTACACTATTCAATTAATCTACCTGCCTTTTCCAGACTATGTTGTGGTCAGCTTCCAGTCTGACCGGGTGCAGCTGTATACCTGCCTATCTGACCTCCACAACTCAGTAACTGGGTAATAATATAGAGGTATGAGGAACAGGGTCTAAAGTTCCCTCACACCTCCATAGAAAAGGGAGGATCCTCCGACCAGACGGGTGTCGTGTCTGGAGGGCAACTGCCCGACGGTTGATGTCGGGATGTTGTATGTATGCTAGTTGCGCGGTAAACTCTGCTTGCGCGATGCAGGATTTTGCGTGACGACAATATGACGTCTAGCTCGCATGTGGCGATGTAGGTACCGCTACAATAAGATACGCCTTGGTAACACTGGTTGTCAGATTTTCAGGCTTTGGACGACCCGTAAAGACTGTCAGAGATCCACGAATGACAGCCGGGACCAAGGCACGGAGGAGTTTCGGTATGTAAAGACCAACTGCGTAAAGCGTAGCTTCAACAGGTCCCCAATTCTGTATTGTAATTATTATTCCCCGCGTAATCTTACCACGTCAAAATCGTGTCTTGTAGAAACAATTTCGTTTATTGTATCATAGAGAATACGTTATTAGCAGATGTCGTGGTTAGATAAGGAATTGACGTGGTTTCGAAGTAATAAATTGTTAAGTTTTCATCGTGAATTAGGGCCCTGATGGATCGACCCGTGCGGCTGTTATTAATTACTTAGCCTCGAGCTCTAGATACTACACCATTCGTGTTGGCTTAATAGCAACTAGGCGTAGTAGTCATAAACGTAGCCCGAATGTCGATTTCTTAGCCAGCAGGCTGTGTTGCTTTATGACTGGGAAAGTCCTTGTAAATTAACTAAGTTATTTTAAGTACCGTACATATTATTGATTCTATATGGCTTGGAGTGACGATAACACAACTCTTGAGCCGGGGGGCCTACTCTGTAAGTCCGTCAACAAAGATACTGTCCCGTTCGAAAGTAGTTCGACACAACAGAAAGAACCCTACTACCGATTAATTCACCTATTCGGACAGGCGAAAACACATCGGGTGTAAGGACAACTATCAAATGGTGTTTTTATTCATTCTTACTTCGGGCCTCGAAGTAATCTTATGTCCGTTGGTGATACGGAGTATCAAGCGCCCGTAACTTCAGCCTAAACTATGGATTGTGTGTATAGAGAGTTAAGTAGACCCCCTGAGGTCTTGAGTTTAACCTCCACTTGCGGAATTATTAACACGATCCTTTTAGGCACTTGACAAGCATTTATATTTAGGTTGGTTAGAGGAAAAGATGAATTCAAGTACCTACTTATTTTTTTTTAATAATGGTTTGTAAATCAATTTAAAATGGGTAATAAATATAATGCAATTTTATGCAACCCTTTCAATATACAGCACACACGGAATAAGGCATTTAAATTCGGATAAAACTTTCCACAAATCAAAAAACCGAAAGACTGGCATTTAAATGATTATTCTACATACGTTTCCTATCCAAAATAGGTGCCATTGAGTTCGATCTATAGAATGTAAATTGGCTTATCGTAGGGTGGCATACCATCACATATGAAAATAGAGATTTGAGGCTAAGTAAACGGAATAAAAAGCTTTATTGTAGCTAAACGTGATTTTGACAGTTCATTGGTATCAGAAACTGTATATATTATTAATGTTATCATGTAGTTTTATAGAAGAAAATGCTGAATAAATGGATGTTTGCACATACATCCTTTCAAAAATAGTTTAATTTTTTGTGAGAAAATCATCCATTTCAATACGAGACTTTGCCTCTTCGGCATTCTCAGCCTATATAGTTTCTTTCATCTGTTTACAAACATTTAATGTTTTTGAACATAAAGAATAACCATGGAAATGTAATCTTATTTATTTGTATTTTATTAAACCATGCGTAACACATATTCGTAACAAAAATGTGGTTACGCTTTTACTTTAATTTTACACAGTCCATTTTTTTTCAATTAGGTACCTTCTTCAGAAAAAAAATGAAATGAAATGAAATCAAACCAACATCTATCAGTCATCATGGCAACCCATTTGATGCACCATCAGTCAGATGATATAAATGTGGAGGCAATTTACTTGGAAAGTGCGTCGCAGAGCGATTTACCTCGAAACATACAAACCGGACACTGCGCGAGCTCGCGGATATTTATAAACGGGCTTATGTACGCAAGCATTTGTAGTGTCAACTTTTGAATTGTGAATGGAACATGGTGTATGAGAGTTTGAGTTATCTTTCATTCGGATTCCGTGCACAATTGTATGGTAAAGGGTTTTCGGGGGACGATGACGTGATTTTAATGTTCTTTTGTATAAATGAGATTAGAGGAATATTATGTTTTCATAATGTCCATCAATCAGTCTGCATTTTGCATCAAAATAAATCATCCCTTTTTTCTAACTTTTGGAAAATCTACTAAAATATCGAATTAGGTATATTTTGATGAAAAAAATAATAAAGAAAATACATTATTTGCACTAAACATGACGCATACAGAAAAAAGAACTAGTTGGAGATGATGATACCTATATTTTAATGCTATGCTGCTACCAAATCGACCTTTCACGATTTGAGAATCAAACACACAACTGCTATTCCAGAGCTGCACGTCCATCTCAAAAAAGCGACAACCTTTGAAAAACAAACGAAGAACGAAAGTGCAATACGCAAATACTGATATACTTTCAAAAACAAGTGAATGGAGCGTAAGCACATTGTGATTCGGAGACACGCGTGACGACCATATCAAGTACATGTCGGTAATTTGACATAGATTTTATTCTTACACGGTAACATTAGCAACGTTTGGAAGAATGCAGGTCAAGTTCGAAGCAAAAGTAAGGATGTGCTGCAGGTTGAAGTTAACTGCCTCATGTTGTTCAGTTCTCAAGTTCGCTTTCACTGATGCATTAAAATAGCCTTTACAGGAGGCGATACTTGAATTTACAATGCAACTTGGGCAGTCAGTTCTCCTGTCACCTTACTGACTAATATTATTGTTGAAGAAGAAATACTACTTCTAGTTCTGTATGCGTATTGTAAACAAGCAACATTCAGAGATAAAATTTTGTGAGAAAAGTTAAAATAAGCAATTCTCAGCACGCTCCCATCAGGAAGCTTACAAAAAATATAGAAGACCTATAAATAATCTTATGTCTGTCGCATGTCAGATGAGCGGTTGATGACACTGTGGCAGACTAAGACGAAGATGGCCAGATCCCGCCTACCGAAAGGAGTAGGCCATATTATCAGAGAACATAATGATAATTGTGTGGACAAGGGGAAAAGGAGGCCTTAGCAGGATAACACAGGCTTGATAGATCGGTAGACATAAAATATTCAAATAAACACATTTTTCTTTTTTGTAAAATTGTGTAAGAATAGATAATATTGTATGAAAGTAGCACTTTTTTCATACATCTCCACAAATTTCTAAAAAACTCCGACGCAAAATATCTAGATGCTACTGCATGCTAACCTTCATAGACACATCTGACATGACAGAAGTTCAAGAGAACCCGATGCCATCGTTCTCATTCAAATGAACTAATAATATAGCGTCTATTGTTTTACTTTTTATCTAGCCTGAGAAGCTTGAAGGTGCCCTAGGCACAATGTAGTGTAGAGCACCTAATTATTGACAGTCGAGTTTCCGTGACACGGTCTAGGTTGTGGTAATTGTTTGTGAGGAATTCTATGTACACGCGATGCAGAGGGGACTTGTTATTTGTCGTGGATTATCATCATATTCATAATTCGTATTATAATCTTTCTTTTTCTTTTTATCAAAAAAGCTGCCTAATTACTGCTACAATAGTTAGTGTCAGTCAGGTTTTCTTATTTGTTTGAAAAAAACTTCCAAATCGATTAAATTGTTTCTTTAAAAGTTTTATAACATTAATTTATCAATTGTTTAGCTTTTGATCTGCTTGCTTTGGAAACTTTAAAACAGATGACGTAGTCGTAAACAATTGTTAGTTTTGACTTTTATTAAATAAATGTGTATATTCAGTTAGTTAGTTAATTATGTGTAAGTTGTTATTTGTACATAAAAGAAACGACGGTGCTTATACAAATAAAAAAAGTAAGCATCCTATATTCAAAAGGAACAAGTTTTGTTAGAAAAAGACAAACGATGAACTTCGCAATGAAAGAAAATACTATACTAGACGAAATGTGGTTATGTAATGATTTACCGTTAAGTTATCTGTGGTTGGTCTGTGGTACTGATAGCATCTTGGTCGTGACATCCGGTACAAAGTCAGCATTCTATCTTCGCGTAAACTTTGCTATATATCCCAATAGACAAGAAAATGTACCAAGCAATTAGTAGTGGTTAGCTGCCGTGTCAATAGGAATACTTATTGACATACCACCACAACCATCTTTCAGGATGCTGCCGTATCTTCTTATCTGATATCCTTGTCCTAAGCTAAGCTCACTCATAGCCTAAGCTTTTACCACCTATTTACCAAAAAGCAAAACCAAAATAATGTGATAAACAGCGGTAACTGAAAGCGTAAAGGCTCCGTAAACAGGCGCGACGAGACTGTTGTAGACCAATTTCCATTAAGTTTTCATAGGAATTGTTGTACTAAAATCGCATCGCGCTGTCGCATTGCGCCTGTTTGCGGGAGCCTTAACACAACGCATCCATTTTCAAATATCATTTCAAAATTCGTATATTAATAAAAAAAAATGGTTATTATAATTTTGATGAACCAATCGTAATAACTTTGACATTTGGATTTGACAGAAAATATTATCACTATTTCAATATGATTTCCCAAGTTTTTTGTTCCCCCATCGATATAACTCAATACTTTCATAAATACTTTTGCGGTTTCAATTTCTAGTAATCGCTTTCAAACTTAGAAGAGAAATACTAAGTATATAATGAGCAAGAAGATGACATTACAATAGGTAACACTTTCATTAGTGGGTGCTGTTCCAATGATCTATGGATGAAAAGGTTGGAGTCATGCGTTTGTAATTTGTCATGTCGTTTTCTCGTTTTATTGTGTGGTTATGGTGGTATGGTTTATTGAGCTTCTTGAGCCCCTGTAATACTTACAAACTTGGAATGTTGGTTTATAATATCAATGGTAATCATTACCTATAAGGTATAAACGTTCTTATTTACTAGTCAAGGTACTAACTACTTAATAAAAAAATCACTGACAGACTATGCACAGCGTAATCCGCTGGGTCTAGCTAGAAGGATTCAATTTTGCGCAAGAGTTCCTTATACAGGATGTCCCAGAAATCGACTGACATACTTGGATAGCTGATAGGTGGTGATAGCTCAGATCAAGCCCTCCCAAAATAACAAAACATATGTTCCGCAAAATCTTATAGCTTTCGAGTTATTGTTTTCAAGATAGTTAAAAAATAATTGAAGAAAAAATCAAATAATAGTGAATTTATATTTGTAAGTTTTTATGGGGAATCAAAGGTAATTGCGGATAGAGTAACTATTTAATAATATTTTGATGTGAAAATGTATTAATAAAAATATTTTATTTACATATGACAGTCAAAAGAATGACGCATGGCAGTTTTTTTTTAAAATCTATTGTAACTCGAAAACTATAAGATTTTGCGGAACATAAATGTTGTTATTTTGTGAGGGCTTGACCAAAGCTATCACCGCTTACAGTATGTCGGTCGATTTCTGGGACATCCTGTATAACGAAGATGAGCACTTCAGAAGGATTTTTAAAATTCATCTTCTAAATGTAAAAATCAACCACCATTTATCCAAATAGGTGATGAAAATTTTATATGGAAGTTCATCAATTTTGTCTCTTGGTAATACCATATGGCACTCGGCTTATACTAAAATAATAATAATCATACTTATTCTTTCTCACAGAGGTACAGGTTGTTTTTTTAAATCTACGTTTCGTTATTTGCTCTAGTGAGCTGAAGCGCGTGTCAACTTTAAAGTTTACGGTTCAGTGCTCGAGCCATGGAAAGTGTTATAAGATATTTCTTCAGAACATAATCTCTACCTAAACATACATACAATACATACAAATAAATAAAATTGAAGTGTCTGTTTGTAATGTCAAAATAACAGCTTTTTACTAAATGCAATTTGAAAGTACTTATATATACGGTACTTAGAACAAAATGGCATTTTTAAATTTTTTGTTTGTCTTTCTGTCCGTCTGTTTGTTCCGGCTAATCTCCGAAACGCCTGGACCGATTTTGACCGGACTTTCACTGGCAGATAGCTAATGTTACAAGGAGTAACATAGTGTACTTTTTGTCCTGGCAGTACGTTTCTGTGGGGTAATTTTCGACATCCCCTCGAGCGAAGCCGCGGGCAGCAGCTACTTATAAATATGTGAAAATATGATACTAATAATAAATATGAAAATAATGATACTAATAGACCAGAATACAACAGTCCGTTCCATTACTAAAGCTAGCTGATGTCACTAGGAAAGAGAGTGGTCCTCGGCAGTTCTGGACAGAGAAAGGTGGAAGGAGACTAGGGCGGCCTTTGCCTAGTAGTGGAACAATATAGCCTAAAAAAAAAATAACATTGGCTGACTGGAGTAAACACTCACGAGGAACAGAGCTCCCAGCTCATTCTTGCCTTTATTGGCCGGTTTGAGTGGAGATTTGCAAGAGCAAACGTGCTCGGAGCAAGGAAGTATTCCAGTAAGTGCTGGTAGGGATCTTGATCATTTTTCGGGCTCTGGGATAGTTCTAATAGACGTGGAATACCTCTCCGCTCCTCAAGCACCTCAGAACATGTTGCCCTTTTTGTCGTGACGTCTCTATGTGCTAGCGACAGTTCCTGGGGCCCATTATTGAGTTTGCAAGTTATCCCCCTGCCATTTTATCTGTATATTGTATATAAAAAATTGGTCAGACGGGGGCTATAGACTTTCCATAGTTCTAGGTAACCAGTCTGCTTTAGCTACCCAAACCCATAGTTCAATATCTTTTTTTCCATATCCTGCAATAGTGCTGCACCATCCAGGGGTTGTCCTTGGGTACACTTGCACAGTGCATACAGGAATAATCGTCGGTTGGTGTCCCCTTATCATTTAAAATTGTCAAAGGGGCCTCTGCGAGTTGGCTTCTGGGCCTGGTACATACGCCTTCCAAAGGTCTGGGACCCGAGAGTCCCGAGATATGTCAAAGACGTTTAAAAAAGAAATAACAGACAGATCACTCTTTAATTACTCAAAATTAAATGCGCTACAATGCATAAACCAGTTCCCATTCATTTCATAGAATGACTTCCACCGATAACTTTGCATCTCAAAAACAATACAGTACTTGTAAACCCACCAAAAAAAAACGTTTCCACCACAAATTACTATAATATCACAGAATTTCATCTCAGCATTACAATAAGAGATGAGTTTCAACATGTTGCGTGTGAATTGTTTAAAAAATATAACTTTCTAGTTCGTAATGTCACGTAATCTGCTTGATCGAAGGGGCGTGTCTCGGTGAGAGCGGGGAGCGGAGTTCAACAGAGGTACTGGGCTCATCCACAATGGACGTGTAAGTGTTTTTAAAAATAATTTACTTACAGAACTAAAGAATATAGCATAAGGAAAAAAATCTGAGGTGAGGACGACCGTGCGAGGATGAAAAAAAAAACGGAATTTGGAACTTTGAAGTCTGACTTATTTTTCGACCTCATTATCTTAAGCGTGATTCCTGAAGTCCTAGTGCATGGGTAGCCGTCACCTCCTTCTGCGAAGCAGTAATGCTTGCGAAGGAGAAGGCGGAACGCGTGAGGGAGAGGCAATCATTGCACCCTCACGCCCCTAATCACCGCAGGAGGAGACGCCTGGTTTGATTCAAAGTTCAGGTAAATGTTATTTGTTTTTTTTTTTCAGAAATATCACAGTATTAGCCCGGAGTCTGGGTTAGTGCCCGGGAAGTGTCTTGTCTCTTGTCTGCATGTAAGATTTAAATTACGTGGGACTTAAAGCTGGCGAATGGCTGGTGTTTTGTACTTTACACTTCTTCTTAACCCTTAACCGAATACATCCGTGAAATTTGTGTCTAGTTCGTAATCTCCTTGATCGATGGGGCGTGAGAGCGGGGAGCGAAGTTCAATGCACGTAAAAGGGCGTAGTCCACGATAAAGCTTCAAAATGAAGGCTAGGACTACGATACTGATTGTGATGCCCTTTAGCATCAGAAAACAAAAAGAAAAGTTGATTGCGTACAAGCCATCAGCAGAAATAGGCGTATCTAATGTGATTTAGAAAGGGAAATAACATTTAAATCAAAGATGCTTTCAAAATAAAAATTTTGAATGCTAATAATGTAATATTTCGCGAAATTCATTATTAAATTTTATCCGAGAGTACACTCTTGGAAAAAATTTCAAGGATATTTTTTTTTCTGGTCTGAATTCTATTTTGAGTTTCTATTTATGTAAATTAAGTGGTCATCAATCTGCCTGCCTTTTCTCAACTATGTTGAGGTCAGCTTCCAGTCTAACCGGATGTAGCTGAATAACAGTATTTTATATGGAGCGACTGCCTATCTGACCTGCACAACTTAGATACTGGGTAATACGATACCCCCTGATAAGACTGGTTGTCAGACTTTCAGGCTTCTGACAACCCGTAACGACTGTCAAAGATCCACGAATGACAGACGAGACCGCTTAATGTGCTTTCCGAGGCACGGAGGGGTCTCGGTATATAAAGATGCGGTCAACCGTCCACGGACGGACCGCGGTGAGCGTAGCTCAACCTGATCGATCGACTCGTGCGGCAGTTATTACTTAGCCACGAGCACCTCTACGTAAATTAAGTGGTATAATCCCAAAAGTTTGTGTCAAACTGATGAGAATATAGAAGATTAATTCAAAGAGACGAACTCTTGCTTGACTGTCCCGTACCCTAACCTAACGATCAAGCCTAGGCCATTCGCTCTTAAGGGGAAGCGTTAGGGTAGCTCACGATGGGCACGCCACATTTGTGGCGGTAAGTCCCCTCTTTGAAGAGTGAATTGAGAGCCACCGCAGCGTCCTCACCTTCCGCCTGACGCAGGTCCTCACCGGTCATGGTTGTTTCGGGAGGTTTCTCTTCCGGATAAGGCGGGAGGAAACGCCTGGGTGTTACCGTTGTGTGGATCGCCTAGAGGACATGGTGGAGCAATCGGTGGAAGGTTGCCCGGCTTGGGCAGAGTATCGCCGTGGTCCAGGCCATGGTACGGAGAGAGAGGGTATGGCAAGCCGTCACCTCGCCAATTCCCGGCCACCGCAGGCGCGGGCTTGCGGACGGCGAGCAATGGGTAGCTCGCCGTCCGGTAAGGACCAGGCCCAGGTCGTCGGCTAGTTGTGCTCCACGCGCGCTTCAGAGAGATGTCAGCACTCACTGACGTGTTCCTCTAGGGCCGATGCCTGCCAGGCTCGCGGGTTTGTCCGAAAGGGTTACCGTGGTTCTTGCATACAGGCAACTGAAGGAACATGGGTGGGTTTTAGTCGGTAAAATTCTGACACTTTTCCCGCTCCGCCCAGAGCGGGAGAAGTATCAGAAGTTATTTGATGATTTTCCAACTAAAACAACAAAAGGGCTAGCCTGTGAAATTCAAATTTTCTTAGGTGTTTTGCGATTTGCAAGTCAGTGTCAGGTTGTATGTTGAACATAAAAAATAAAGATAAAATGTAATTATATACGCATCGAATTGAGAACCTGCTCCTTTTTTTCGTCGGTAAAAAATATTATTCGCGGCCGTAACAAGTATTTTTTTACAGAATAATAATCATTAAATAATCATAAATACTAGAAACAAACACAAATTTATTGTTCCTACAACCAGGCTCAAGAAAATAGGTGGCTCGTTTAGATGCCAATGTATACGTTTCTATAATAAACTTCCTAGCCACATTCAAGATCTAAGCTTTAATAAATTCAAATCTTTTATAAAACGGAAACTATGCCAGAAAGCCTATTATACTGTGAAAGACTATATTGAGGACAAAAAGGCTTGGGATTGAGCTGCTCCAATAAATTTACACGGTGAATGTTGATTTTAATTTGCTAGCTATTTTAGACATGAATATTTACTGTAAAAAGTATTATATTATTTTCATTATTGAGAATATGAGGACTATGTGGGTCATTGTTTCAGTTATATTCTTGATCTGGCAGTTTAAGTAGTTTATGCGGCCTACCCAAATGTCCTTTCTTTGGTATTGTTTGTCGAATCGTTGAGCTCCTTAAGTTCTGAGTTGAGCTGCACGGTTACTGACAAATGCGTGCACTGACTGGACAGGTCCACTTAATCTGTGTGGTTCTTTCCTCAAAAGACCATTTCAGACACCAATCTACATGGTTCTCAAACATTATGTCCGATTTTTTATATACACATTGACATTGTTGAATTTTATATACACAATGACATGAGTATTTACTTGTAAAGTATTATGTTATTTTAATTATTGTGAATATGAGGATTATGTGGGTCATTGCTTTTTTTTCGCAGTTAATTTTGATCATGATCTGGCAGATTGAGTAATTTATGTGGCCTACCCAAATGTCCTTTCTTTGGTATTGTTCGTCGAATCGTTGAGCTCCTTAAGTCCTGACTTCCTGAGTTGAGCTGCACGATTACTGACAAATGCGTGCACTGACTGGACAGGTCCACTCAATCTGTGTGGTTCTTTCCTCAAAAGACCATTTCAGATACCAATCTACATGGTCCTCACATGATCTGACCAAGAATATGTCTGGACTTTAAAAGAGACTGTGACCTCTGAGTTTGTTTCGGCCTTTCTTCTCAGAGTAGTCAGATAGGAAACGCTGACCTCATCTAGTTTAAAAATATGATTGACGTGTAAAAGTGTTTGTACAAACCTACTTACAGAAATAAAATCATTTATCATTTATCATTAAAATCATCAATACAACCCTTCAAGTTCATATAATCCCATAGATGGCTATTTCATGAAATAGTCCTTGATTTTATTGATTATAATTCTATTAAGACATGCTTGTTACGGTTGTGAATCATATTTCGTTCAACATACAACGTGACACGACCTAATAAAAATTAAATTTCGTGGGCTACCTGACGATACGTATTTTAAATGACTTTGACTTTGAAGTATCTACCAAGTTTCTTGTCAGTATGAATTTTACCTAAGTACATTTACAACTACTCTTCTTCATTCACGTTCAAACAATACCTACACAGAACTGACACATTATCACAATCCGTTCCCTGCTGGTGTACTCTTGTATTATTTAACCCGCGCGTGCTTTCACCCACTCTCGCTTCTTTGCTCGGCTGACCGCCACTTATCATAATGTGTGGAAATGAGGCGAGGGTTAGATATCTCTGGTAAGCTTGTAGTTGTAGTCGTGATGATAATGAAAAGTAATTGATAGGAAAACGTTTGGGAAATGGTTTATTGACAGATTTTTCGCATTGATGAAAGAATATGGCTAAATGGTGGGTAATGGATATTTAGTTTCCTTTATTTTTGAAGGTTTTGAAATTTAAAACTTTTTGCTAGTAACTTAAAAGACATTGAACAAACGATTTTTTTTTAATGATTTGTGGAACTATTTTATTTTTATTTAATTTTTAGTTAAGTACTGTGGTTTTATGATGTTTCTGCATTAGTTTACTTATATTATGAACTTAGTAACCACACGTTTTTACATTCAAAACACCTAACCTCTTTCTTTTTTCATTTATATGTTTGTGTGTTTTTCTCTGCGTCATGTTTATCGCAAATAAAGGTATTTAATGATTTTTTTCTCCCAATAATTTGATGATTAATCACTCATCAGGTTTGTAAGAAATTGTCTTGTTAAGATTTTTGACACTTTTCATCCTGCTAAACTAAAGTGTCATCGAACGAACGGCTCCACGTCCGAAGCTAGTATCACCAACCTCACATAAATCTCAGCTGTATCACATACCTCATTACACAGAAGTAGGAAAGCAGCAGGCACATACTCTACCGTAAGCGCTCTACTAACATAGAGCACGTAATTATGATGGCGCTATATTGTTGTCGTGTGAACTCTACAGTAGAGCAGACTATTGGTAAAGTAGGTTCTTTTTATGGTAGCTTATAATTAGCAGGATCACAGCTGTTAGGGGGCCCCTGAGTATGATTATAAACGCAGGTTAAGCCATGTTTTAAAACGACAAGTACAGTAAGATTCACGAAAGATGACCACGGCGCAGAAGGCATATTTTAGGTCCCTTTGGAGTTGCGAGGTGAGGCGCGGGCGGAAATTATTATTAAATATTAATTAACCAATTATTTAACCAACATTAAAATATTATTTTGTCTTAAGTCTTTTCTTCATGAGTTTACGTGCGCAGACGGTCGCCATTTGTGGTCATCTTTCGTGAATCGTACTGTAACTTACAACGCATAAAAACAATATTTAAGGCGCTTCCCTGACCAAACGACCTTGAGCTGTCAGTCCTTCTCTGTTCCGTCGCTGAGTCTCGCTCTGTCCCGCTCACTGCGCACGCCCATTTATCATAGAATTCTCAAACATTGTGGAATTATTTTAATAAAAAAAGACAAGTAAGCTTTTGAAATAAAATAAAACGACAATTATTTAGATTTTTAAAGTATTTATCCATTAGTGTAATCCTTAAATTTTTAGAACGTCACCTCTAAGAAAAGATGCATGCAATCAATAATTTTAGTCACTTTTTATAAGGAGATTTTAAATGTATTTACAACACATAAAAACAAATAAGAACGAGCAATGTGATGATAGGATAACGAATATTAATAATGTGCTTTTAGATGTAGTTTATTACCCATAGTGAATTAGTTAATAGCCTCTGAATAACGCACTATGGCAAGGTTTTGGTCGGGGTACCAGCTTAACACTGTCTTATCCCATGAAAAGTCACCGTAACTCAAGCATTCGTGCGTAAGTGCGTAAAAACAAGTTTCACTTGCTAATAGACTTTTATTTAAACGAGGCTGATTAGGTATTATAGATAACAAGAACACAAATAATGGTACGAGGAAAAGTTTTTTCATATTTTATAGGTTTAGGTAAAGTTGTAGTAAAATTTCTTTGGCTGTACTTTTTGTATCTGGCTGGTTTTGATAAAGTTAAAGAGATGAATGACATTTAAAAAAAGAAAAATATAAAGTAAAAACGATTTGCCGCCATTTTTCGATTGTTTTGCTGTCCGTCAAAATGAGTGAATATAACGACAAAATTTGATACATTTTGAAGTTTTATTACAAAAAATGGAAACTGAGACACAAGCCGCGAAATAAATATGTGACGTTTATGGACTTAACGCAGTGTCAGTAAAAGTAGTACAAGGTTGGTTCAAGCGTTTTCAGTCCGGGAATTTTGATGTCTAAGATGCAGCTCGCTCTGTTCACCCTGTTACGGATAAAGTCAATGCCATTTTTGAAAAAGTGGAGCAATGTATTAGTAGTTACAACATATCTAAAGACTTAGAGGTTGACCCCAAAACAGTTTTGACCCATTTGAAAAAGTCTGGGAATACAAAAAAGCTCGATAATTGTGTGACACAAGAGCTCTTAGTCTTGAATTTGTACATAAAATACGAAAGAACTTTTTCCCCGACCTAATATGACACCTTATTTGTCACATACACAAACACCAATAGTACAATACATAGGCTACATAAGTATTTATTTCCACTCAGCAGGCTTAGCACAAGCACCATCTTGTCGACGGAAGAATAGACAAAAATCACGTTTCGTGAAGACAGTACGACGGCAGCAAAGTAAAAATAGTCAACTGCACTTTTTACGAAATTCTGTAATTTATTCACGTTTTTCTTCTATTTTGCTTATATCTCGAAAATGGTGTGTCCTATCACAAAAATAATGAATATTTCGACCCCCTTTATGAAACTCTTAAACCCCTAAAACTCAACATGTAGGTAATCATTTTTCACATTTTCAATACAAAAAGTGAAAAATTCAATTTTTCCATTCCATTTGGATACTTTATGGCCGTCGAGTAAAAAGTTTCTATTGTCTTTAGCCTGGCGAATTAAAAATCAAATTGTCTTCACTACCTTAGACAACTGTCTTCTGAAATAGTCAGTGGAGTTGACTTTTTCTAATTAGCTGCCGTCGTACTGTCTTCACGAAACCTCATTTTTGTCCATTCTTCCGTCGACAAGACGGTGCTTGTGCTAAGTCCACAGCAATCGAATACGCTAACTAGTGACGAATATTACAAGGGGGGTCTCCGTCTCAAATAAAGAAAGTCGCTCATCTAGATACTGACCGTAGCAAGCACAGCTTAACCTCACAAATAACTATTTACCCCTCTTTAAATTCAAATTTAAATTTTAAATATTTTACCTCCTATAAACCTTCATGGGGACTTCTGAAGCTTCCAATACGTTCCGGCCGAAGAGCCGGCAAGTAACTCCACGGTTACTCCTTTATAAAAGAGACTTCGCGATAAGACCGCTCATTGTGTCACCCTATGTAAAATATCTACTTATAAGTCTGTAATTCATAAATATGATATAAGTATACATATGTAACATGAGAGCAGTGGTGGCCCAGTGATAACGGCCGCAACTTACGAGTTGTAGGTCGTAAGTTCCAACCCGGACAGGCACTTTACTTTGTGTAAATTATTTAATCACTACTGCTCTCAAAACGGTGAAGGAAAACATCGTGAGGATACCGGCGGCATGTCCTAGAACCAAAAAGTCTAAGACATGTGATATCCACCAACCGGCACTGGGCCCGCGTGGTGGATTACCGCCCACTCCCTCTCACCAAGAGGAGGCCTGTTTCCCAGCAGTGGGAACATTATAGGCTGTTTATGCTAAGTACATATTATAAAGCATTATATCTTCTATATCTAATCCTACCTACCTTTGACCCCTTACTTAGTTTTGCCATTTCGTCTCAGGGGTAAAAAAGCAGATTGAAAATACCGACTCCATCTAGATTATTTATTTATTTTAAATATGAAGTGTAAAAGTGATTGTGATATATATTTTCAAAATACACAAATTCTTTTCATTTTATTTTTATTATTTACCCACGCACCAACCAACCGATCCAATGATATAAACAAAAGAAAACCAAACAAATCTGACGTCACTACCAGCAGGTATCTATTACGTAGACACTCGTCAAAGCGGTATAACTTGTCAAAGCAACCGTTAAATATTACATAGTTATGCGTAACGTGGAGGTCAGCGTATGATAAAATTAGTGAGATTCTTGTGTCGTTAGCATGGAGGTGTTAACTTTGTATAGAAGAGGTGCTAATTTTATCTGAGTGTTCAAGGCTTAAAGTTCGAATGAAAAACAATATTGATCATTTTTAAGATCAAGCTGATTAATTTTTATTCCGCGGCTTATTTTGTTAAATCTTTCATTATGTAGGTATCCGTAGGGGTAGGTAGATAGTTAATAGTTTGTGTTTTAAGTGGGTAAATGTCAATAAACTCGCCTCATTTTAGGTAAAATGGGGTGAGTTTATTGTTTTTTTTTTGTATTTACCAACTTTGGTAAAACCTTAGATTGGCTGAAACATCCCAGCGCTGATTTGCTGGATTCGTTTATTTTGTTTATGTGTGTGTACTAATACGAGTATATGCATATGTATTAGTATTTATGTAATAGTACTTATTCTTGAATTTTATTGTTATTTCCGAGCTATCTATCCCGTATATTGCACCTGCCATGTTTAGTCTCTGCATCACCCTAAAGTTGACTGGTAGAAAATGCCTCAGGAATTTAGTCCGCCGCGTATTGTTTTTACTTTTGCATAAAGTTTTTAATAAATAAATTTTATATAAAATAAACCCTTTATACAAATAAAAAAGAACTATACGTATTGGCCTTTTAAGTTTTATATAAGTTGTAGATAATATTTTGATCCAAGCATCGTCGCGTCGGGGGACGGGTAATGAAAATATATTTTAAACAATACCAAAAAAAAAACAATCAGCCTAGCCTTATCCCTTCTATGTTGGGTTCGGTTTTCAGTGTAACCGGATGCAGCTGAATACCATTATTTTATATGGAGCGACTATGCCTATCTGACCTCCACAACCCAGTTATTAATTAACACGATACCCCTTGGTAAGACTCGTTGTCAGACTTTTGGGCGTCCGACTACCCGTAACGATTGTCAAAGGTTTACGAATGACAGCTGGAACCAACGGCTTATCATTATTGCTGGGTATAAACCTCGTCTGTTTGGAGTTAAACTTATAGGAGCGAGTCTACATTACCTGAGCAATACGCCAGACTACAGTCTGCCACTGAAAATATACTTAATCTTACGAAAAATAATAATTAGCTCAAAACATTACGGCATCCTGGACGCGTTGGCAAACAGGTGGGATTCTCCACTGTTGAAGCAGTGGATGGGTGCACATGCGATGAGCGCTCAGCCCAGCGGCGCATGCTTAAATTAAATTGCATGAATACACTGTACTAACACTAGGCTAGGTTTATTGTTACTAACACATATGGATGTAATTTTAGAGTCCAAAATATTTGATTTGATTTGATTTGAAAACGGGGATCGAACACACACTCAAGTCATGCTTGCGACTGCTAACAAGGCAGTAATTACCAATGCGATAGCAGAAATTCTTAAATTCAAGTTTGTAAATTATTGATCATCTCAATCAGGAAGGTACCCAGCGAAACGGGCCGTGGTTAAATAATAATAACAGCCGCGCGGGTCAGTCTTCAAGGTTACGTAACGCTTGCCGAGGTCAGTCCGGAGATGGTTGACCATCAATTACATACCGAAACCCCGCCGTGCCTCGGAAAGCATGATATGCAGTTGGTTTTGCCTGTCATTTGCAGATCTTTTACAGTCGTTACAGGTAATCTTCTAGTCTAAATAGGCTTTTATTTTTATATAGCCTATTCTATATTTTGTGAATGTGAGAACGTTGTAGGCCTGAGTAGAAATATAGAATTTAATAGAGTATTTAGGTTCACTGCAAATATTTAAATATAAATCGTGGTTTCTCAAAAGAAAAATGTGTAACTATATTGGAATGAAATCATTCATTTGTTGTAGAGCGTAAGGCAGAATTCCAATGGTCTGGTCGTGGACTGTAGACTGTAGATTTGTGGACCGTTTTATATTTTATTGAGTACCTGTTACTTGTTGACAGGCCTACACTGTCCTCCCATATCTATCAATACTGTAATTAAAAATATTTTAAAAGCCCCTTATTTTTAAAAGAGGAACCGTGGAGTTTCTTGCCGGCTCTTCTCCATAGGAAACAACCAATTGGAACCATGCACCTAGCTTCTGATGTTTCATAAGTACCCATGTTGGTTTATGTGAAATAAAATATTTTATAAAATAATTAAAATAATAGCCTATTTAAACCAAATGACATGACAACTGTAACATATCTGAAATAAAATCCTGTCTACAAAAGCCATAAGTAAAGAGTTGAAATAAGGATTGGATGTATATAATGTCAAATAATGAGACGATTATATCAATGAACAATGTAATTTTATTTTTGAATAAACTTAATAATTAATTTGGGAGCAGGTTAATGGGGTGGTATTTGGATGATATTCAGCTGCGTCGGGTGAAACTAGAAGCCAACCCCGACATAGTTGGAGAAAGGCCCATTGGGTCAGCACTCGATGACATAAACAAAACTTCACGTCAAACGTGTTTATATTTTCAAAACAGACTACAGCTCGTTTGAAAGCTGAAAACATAAATGAAAGTAAAGTACTTCCGTCACGAAATATCAATCAAATCGAGTATAATTATTATTGTAAAAAAATGTAAAGAACTATACTGATGGCAGTTGGATTTAATTGTTATTGACGCAATTATTACGAGTAAATTAACGTCGTTGATATATATTGTTTTAAGCATGAGTGCTAGCAATTAGCGATTTGAAAGAGAATTAAGTCGGGCTTATGCAACTATCATATTAATTGTCAAATTTACTTGTAGTCTAATTTATTGACATATTCAGATGAAGGCTTATCAACTAAATATATACACAGCATTAACATCTTTGTCATAATTAAAGATCTCGCATGTATCTAAAAGGGCGGGAGGGAAAAAAAGGGAGCAGTGGTGGCCCCAGTGGTATCAGCCCCGACTTACAAGTTGTAGGTCGTGGGTTCAAACCGAGGCAGGCGTTTTACTTTGTGAAATTAATTTCATCACCACTGCTCTCAAAACGGTGAAAGAAAACACCGTGAGGAAACCGGCACGTCCTAGAACCAAAAATTTGAAGAGATGTAACATCTACCAACCCGCACTGGGCTCGCGTGGTAGATTACAGCCCACTCCCTCTCGAAGAGAGGAGGCATGTGAGGAAAATTATAGGTTGATTATGCATTATGCATGTATTTAATCTATACACACACACTACACTATCTGTACTAGTTCTAAGTATTAGTACCTATTTACTTTATGATAGAGCTTTCCGTCGAGGCTGGTAAGATATCCCACTAAGCTTGATCTACGTTTTGTTACATGCTGATGATGATGAAGAGAAATATCAATATTGCATGAGATCTTTGCATCGACTTCATTTATGACCAAAATATATTTTGATGGATTTGCTTACTCAAAGGTCAGGTGCGTAGTACTCTCAACCGGCGTGCGTGTATGACCAGATGTATGAACGTAAACGAGGCAAAAGGAGTATGTAAGGATCGTAGCAGGTGGCGTTTTGTAGTTTCTGCCTACCCCCATGGGCAGACGGCGTGAGTTTAAGTATGTAAGTATGATGATTACTCATAACCTTCGCCTTCTCTTAACAAGATTTAAGTCACTATTTACAGACATTACAACAAAATTATTAACCATTCTATCCGCTGAATGTGGGACCACATCTTACACTTCACAATAATATTTCAACTATAGTTGTTAAAGATTCAAAACGCTTTACTTTCTCCCATACAATTTAATTAGTAAGGCATTCATATGGGCTCTATGGTGAAGTAACGCACTGTTTCGTTTTATTATTGTGGTTAAGAGAGATAACGTCAATTTAAAAAAAAAAAACTTCAATTAAAATATGTTATTTCATTCTCACTTTCGGGACATGATCTATTAGTATAGGTTCTGTGTCAGAAGTTATAACAATAATTTACTTTCTACATACAAAATGATCTCAAAAATATACTCTTGCATTTTCGTAGATCTTTACCTAATTCGGCATTACTTGACGAAGAAAACCTAAAAAAACATTTAACCTATTAAATATTCATCATTTTCTGACCCTGCTGGAAACTATCCAAAGACAGCTCTTACAAAATATATGCAAACAAACTTTTTCTTGTCCAGAAGGCTATGACCTCGATACCTAATCTTCTTCTGACCTGGATAGACCCTTAAATATCAGTGGGTACCTTCTCTTTTTTAACAAAATGCAAGAGTAAAATTTTTGAGATAATTTTTTGTGTTGACAGTAAACTATTACACAGAAGCTTTAATTAGTGATCAAGCCCCAAATTTGAAAAGGCATAAAAAAAATTAAATATAAGATTTTTTTAAATTAATTTATGAGTATCCGGGCGTACCTACCACCCACCTCACATCACTATTATCAAAACAAATACCGAAACCCAAGCAGTAACAACATGTCAAGCACATTATTATAGCATTTCTCTTGTATGACCCTTACCATCACTATGACATGCAAATTCATCCATTACACAAAGCTCGTACATATTAGAATACCCTACATTATACAGCCTGTTCAATTTGGCATGAAGCCAGGATGAGCGAATGAAGTATGCGTTTTTAATCAGGTAAGGTTGCCAATTTTAATGTCTTTGTCCACGTGGTTAAAGGATAATTTGGAAAACATTTCCTATCAGGTGCATTTAATGGCTATAAGAAAACTAAAGTTTTATGGTAACCCTTCAATTTACTTGCGCAAGTTTATATTTGCACAAGTCTGCGCGACGCCGTTAAGATAGTCGCTTTAATTCATCCCACACACATCATTGCATACCTGCACAAGTCCAAATTTGCTTAAGTATATCGTTACGTGTGGGGCCTGCATTATGTCAGGAAGAACAAACAGCGATCACATGAGTCTAACAAACGTATTGATTAGATACAAAAAGTAACTATTCTTTCATCACTGGCTGATCCATATTTTAAAATGGATCTGCTCAAGGTAATGACCAAAGATATCAATATTCTAAAGTAAGTCCGCTGTTAATATTCCAAAGCTTCTGCCATTTCTTAACGACTTTCCGTGATATTTTCATGATAATCGAAACTGACATACGAAGTTTGAAAATTCTCCTAACTTATCTGTAAAATTACCTTGAAAAGCACAACCTAAATTTGCAGTCATAGATCGGCACAAAAAAAAACTTGTTATTTTAAATACAGCCTTTATCTAAACGCACAACCATACAATAGCACGCGCAAACCATAATCACATTCATTCACTTCAAAAGTACTCTTACTTTACAAACTACAAAAGTAAAAATATACATACTCACATTAAAAAAAGTGAAAGGGTTCTCAGGTACTTGAGATACACTATTCGGGTTCCGGATATAATAATAAATGCTTAATTGGAGGTTCGCCATTGCGTGATGTGGAACACTGGCTTGTTATTTGTTATTTAACGTGCAATATGAGCTTGGGAATATAGTTAAATGTGAAGCTCAGAATCGTCTTGTTTTTGGGAGCTTCTAAAATGCAACTAAGAGAGATTACAACATATTTTATTTTCTACATAAGAATTTTAAGTAAGATCATATTAAAATAACACAAAATCAATTTGTATAATTATATTTAAAAGTGAATTATCAATTCTGACTTTGTTATACCTACCTAATAACAATTATCTAGAAGAATTTTATGTTCTTAATAAAAAGCTTTTTCTTCACATTTCTCCATAAGCATTATGAAGCTTTCGAAATAATTTTATAAGCCTGATGAAGTTTTAAAATAAAATAATGCGTCCAAATTTTAAACTAGAACGGAAAGAAAGGTGGTTATTCTGCACAAACAAAACGCACATTACAAAAAAAATAGATAAAATACACTCATGCAAGGTAGCCAAAAGCCTCGTATTCAAGCAATAAAAGTTTGTCAATTTTTCCCTTTGCTTGATGTCAGGACCACGGACCAAAGACAATATACGTTGCGTAAATGTTACAACACTGACTAATGACATCAAACAAACAATCTAAACAAAAGTAAGATGCCGATTGCAGACTGGAAAATAACTACTTTTGTAACAATAACAAGAACAATTAAGCCGCCAGTCGCATCTGTGCAAGAACAGGTCGTTGCTCAGCAAAATGCTGTGACTTCAGACGAACCTATCGTCAACAGCGCTGATTTTCAGCAACTACCTCTCGAATGAAGTAATGACGTCCCCCTGTGTGACATAATAAATCGAGTAAATATAATTTTCCACAGAAATGAGTGTGATTCTAGCTAAACATAAATAGTGTACATAAAAATAAAAAAACATTTATCTGTATATTTATGCGTAACTTTGAATTATAATACAATGAAAAAAAAAAACCTAAGTACGTATCTAGACGTTGTGTACAGTGTGGTGTGTTTTCCTATATATGCTATTTTAGTAATTACAACTCACTTTTGGCAAACAGATAAGTGATCAGACTGATCAGTTTTAAAATAAATGTTGAAAAAGCCAAATAAAAATGTAATAAAGAATTGAGTATTAAATATTGATCACCTTCGAAAACAATAAAGGCTCCCACAAACAGGCGCGACTCGACAGTGCGACGAGACTCTGGTAGAACAATTTCTATGAACACAATTCATGGAAATGGTTCTACTAGAGTCGTGTCGCACCTGTCTGTAGAAGCCTTAATCCTACTCGTGCGCTCCTAGAAATCGGAATTTTCATCAGTTTTGGTTCGTGCAGATATTTTTATGACTAAGCTTGAAGAAAGCTATATCCTGATGTCCAATATTACCTAATCATGAAAGTAGAATAATTGTGTGACTCAAGCAATGGGTTCTTGAGCTTTGCATATCTAGATTTCGATACTTTCCTTACTTTGAAGGTCAGTGAAGGTTGCGCATGCTTTGTTTGATTGACAGCTTGATATTTAGAAATTAGCTTTACTTTTTAACTGAATTCAAAAAGGAGGAGGTTCTCAATTCGTCTGTATGTTTTTTTTTTTTGTATGTTTGTTACACACTATCTCGGGCAATTTAATTGTGAATCGATTTCGTTTTTTTTTTAATAGATAAGGTATGCCTCTGGAGTAGTCCCATATAAATTTGATTAAATTTGGTTGGGTATTTTTTCAGTTAACTTCAATAATACGTATTTTTTCCACTTATAACTTCCTGTCACTGTTATTTACATAGCAAGTAGTGGTATACGAATTTGTGTGGGGTAGGTACAACTAAAAAGTGAAAAATAATAACTTTTTTACAAAAACGTAAATACAAAATCGAAGACATCTGACTTCCGAAATTAAAGTTATTTTTCACTTTGTAGTGTTTTTCTTGGAAGTCTGTTGTTTTTTTGCACAAAAAAAAAAAAAAAAATAACCTCATACCTATATTTCCCGGAAGTGTTAGGCAGAGGTATAACTCCTACATTTCGCCAGTTACGTTTAAGTCCCATGTAAAAGCGAGCCTATCGAGGCTGCTACTGAGAAATTCCTCCAATCACCTCGAATATTGTTCCTCTATTAGAGGCGTCACTTGATAATCTATTGTCTTATCTTATCTCAGGGCCTAGACAAATGGCATTCGCTTCGGAGCGATTATATTTCTACAATCGCTATCGCTTTCTCTAATGTTTCCATCATACAAATCGAAAACTAGCGATAACGCTTGTCAAAAAGTGCCACTTGGCTACGCATCTTTAGGGAAGTAATCGTTCGACGCTGTCGATTCGTTTCATAGAATCGAATGATGTAAACAATCATTGTCTAGTAAATTTCTATTAGTTGACCTATGGTCACGTGACATTTCGATAGTTTACATATGTCAACCCCATACATTTTTTAGCTTTTCTACTAGCGTCATCGCTAATCGAATTTTACTTTGTCTAGGCCTTGAGTAATAAAAAAACTGAACAGTTTGTTTGTTTGAACGCGCTAATCTCTGGAACTACTAGTCGGGTTTGAAAAATTCCTTTTGCATTTTATAACCCAATTCTTGAGAAAGGTTACAAGACTATTTAATTTCACGCTAAGACCCTAAGGAGACAATAAAAAAAATGCTAAGCGAAAACGAAGTTAGGTATAGCGCGGGCTGGCGATGCGACACGTGGGTGGGCCGATCTTGTTTTATAAAAATGTGGATGTTATTTTAGTAGGCATTATTTATTTATACTTCTCGCACAGAATTACATACAAAGGCGGACTTCATGTATCAGGCATTCTCCACCAGTCAACCAAGGGTGGTGTAGAAATAAGATGGCAGATGCTCTGTTTAACAGGCGTTAATAACAATAATAAAAAATATTAAAAAGATAACAAAATTAATTCTAAATAAAATAGGTATACAAGTACCTAAATAGGTTACAAACGTATAATACACATACAAAAATATTTACTATAATATATACACACACATACACACATAACATCACGCCTGTATTCCCCAAAGGGTTAGGCAGAGGTGTACCTATAGCACACCCACATTTCGCCAGTTATGTTTAAGTCCCATGTAATAGGGGGCGAGCCTATTGCCAACAACCGGGCACAAATCCAGACTACGGGCTGCTACAGAGAAATTCCAGAAAACCCGATAACTCTTTGCCCGATCCGGGAATCGAACCCAGGATCTCATGCTCAGCAGTAGCGATTGCGACCACTAGACCAACGAGGCAGTACTATAATATTATATATACTTACATTATATATAATATATATACACAAAAAGGGAAAGAGGTAATTGAGATGACTCTACGTATATTATACTCTCTCTAGGTATATTGTGTATGTTACGACTTCCACGTGAACTAAGACGCGGGAAGAAGCTAGTAAAAAAAAAAGGATTTTTTATTACCTTCAGTTGTACAAAAACAGTTATCTAAACATTATGCAGCGTTACAACTAAGGGAAAGAGTGTTTTCGATGAACTCTGGCACCCAAAGTAAGATTTAACTTGTGTTTAGGGTCCCAGCGTCCTCGCCCATTATTTGAACATATATATCAGTAGTTGTAGGACGAGCACAGAAGGTTATTAAGATAACTATTAAAAATACTATACTAATACTGAAAGGGTAAATGCTCTTTTAAACAGGCGTGACACGCAACACAATGGCACCGCTTGTCGCGCGACGAGCGGTGCCTTTATGTCGTGTCGCATTTCGCGCCTGTTTTTAAGAGCTAACTCTTTAACTCAGTAAGCTAAAGTGATGAATGATTACCATTTGAACATTCTTTGCATCGATCATCTCTCTAGCTGCGTGTCCGCAATTTCAAGCCATTAAGTCCGAGTTTCTTCACGATATTTTCCTTTCCCGTAAGATATGCTGTCTTTACTGAAATTAGCCTTTTCTTAGTAGGACCTGGTATATTGTCCTGGTATAGTGTTGTATATGTCCAACAGTAGATTGCGATAGGCTAAGTAGATTGATAGCCTTGGAACTATCCAAAACAATCAATGTACAAAAATAACTTTAATTATATTTATAAGTATGTCTCTAAATACTAAAGTGCCTTCGGAATTACTTACTGCAGTTAAGTTATTTTACTACATTGTCTAAATCATAAGCTTTCTAACTTTCAAGACGGGCCAATAGCTTAAGAAACACGTTTTATGAGATTCCTGGTATCTACGGGAAAAACTTTTTTTGTAGTTTAAATAAGTACTTTAGAATATTAGCTACTTTCCTATGTAATAACCTTACAACAATGTGTGAGTCATAAATCTGCTGGCCTGTGATGTTCTTGGAGTTATTAACATAATTTTAATAATAACATTACATCACGCCTGCATTCTCCGAAATTTTGGATAAATCATTTACTTTTCAATATTTGTAAATATGTGAGCACCATCTATCTCATAATTAATTTACCTGTCATTGCGTTATATTTAATTCTTTTTACCAATTGTGGTATAGTAATTTTATTTTAGGTGCATCGTCTTCACGTATAATTATATAATTAATGTATACATAATATTGTAAAACATTTTTAAAAGAGTAACGGACGAGTTTCTTGGCCATTCTTCTCCATACGAAACTACCTTTTGGAAGGGGCAACTAGAATCAATTCTATTTTTTGTAAATTTGACGTTCAAAAGTGCCTTTTATGTGCCTATTTGAAATAAATGATTTGACTTTGACCCGAAGGGTTAAGCAGAAGAGTATCTATAGTACACCCACATTTCGACGGTTATCTTTAAGGGTGAGCCTATTGCCATCAACCGGGCATAAATCCAGACTCCAGGCTGCCACTGAGAAATTCCAGATAGCAAAACCCAATAACACTTTTCCCGACCTGGGAATCGAACCCAGGACTTCATGCTCAGCAGTAGCTACCCTTGCGGCCACTGGACCAACGAGGCAACTATTACAACCACATTAATATAATTATTCACAGTAATATAACTGGTCTGCGTGGTCCCTCTTACCAAGAGGAGGCCTGTGTCCCAGCAGTGGGAACTTTATAGGCTGATTATGAAATTTAACTGGCAAAATGTGGTATATCTCTGCCGAACCCTTGGGAGATAACAAGCGTGAAGTTATGTAATATTCTATTTATAGATTTATTATTTTAATGTACGCAGGTATTGGGAATTTATTTTAGTTTTTCATTAATCACAACACAACACACACGCTTATGTCACAACACTTTTAATTTATTAGGTCTTTACCTATGAAATTGCCGTTCTGCAGTACTGGCCATTTCAAATCAAAATAATTTTTGTTTGGCTAAGAATTCTAATTTCAAATTAATTTTATTTTAAAAACATGGATTTTTTTTTCTAAAAGTAGTCATTTCTTTATTGATTAGTGTTACATTTTCATCGCATTTCAATCTTTTTCGTCATCATGGATACGTTAAAAATTCGAGTAATTATGGAATATGAGTACCGTCGTGGCAGCAACGCGGCACAAGCGGCACGCAACATCAACGACGTTTACGGAGCTAACACTACAAACCAACGCACCACCTGTTATTGGTTTGCTCGCTTCCGTTCTGGAAATTTCGACCTGAAAAATGAACCTCGCGGTCGTCCGAAGACTTTGGTCGACAATGACGAATTAAAGGCGATTGTGGAAGCTGATTATACACAATCTACGGCTGAATTAGCAGCAGCTTTCGACGTTAGCGTCAAAACAATATTGGTCCATTTGGGTCAAATTGGCAAGGTAAAAAAGCTTGACAAATGGGTGCCCCACGAACTCAATGATCGCCAGCGCGAAGTACGCGTCGAGACGTGCCTTGCACTGCTCAACAGACACACAAATGAAGGAATTTTGAACCGCATTGTTACCTGCGATGAAAAATGGATTCTGTTTGATAACCGTAAGCGCTCAGCAAGTTGGTTGGATCCTGGTTCAACACCTAAACAATGCCCTAAACGAAAACTTACCCCTAGAAAAGTGATGGTCACTGTTTGGTGGTCTAGCGCCGGTGTGATTCATCACAGCTTCTTACCAAACGGGGTGAGCATTACTGCAGATGTGTACTGTGAAGAACTGAACACAATGATGGAGAAGCTGGCGCATCTCCAACCAGCATTGGTCAATCGCTCGTCTCCGCTGCTCCTGCACGACAACGCGCGACCTCATACTGCACAGCAGACGGTCTCCAAGTTGCAAGAACTGGGGTTGGAAGCTCTCCGTCATCCGCCCTACTCACCAGACCTTGCGCCTACAGACTACTACTTTTTCCAGAATTTGGATAACTTCTTGGCGGGAAAAAAAATTAATACCCGAGAGGCAGTACAAAATGCCTTTGAAGAATTTGTTGCCTCCCGTCCAGCTGATTTCTTTAAGAAGGGCATCAATAAACTGCCACTGCGATGGCAAAGATGCATTGATTGCATGGGTGATTACTTCGATTAATACAAATAAAAAATTCATGAAAAAAAATCGTTTAAATTTTTTCATACAAAACGGCAATTTCATAGGTAAAGACCTATTATTAGAACGGACACACAAATTCCCTATTTGTTTGTTATTCTAGCTTATGGCACTCGTGGGTTGCAGCTGAAAATCAGCGTCAGGTGGTACACCTTGTGTTGTCATCTGACATAATGCTGAGCTGAGCCCCCTTTGGCATTATTATCATTGTATTGCGTTTTTTTTTAGTTTTAAGGTGTATTTTTGTTGCTGCAATGCTAATAAACGCATTTTTCTTTCTTTCTAATATATAATGTGCAGGATAAATACCTACGCTTTAAAGTAGCATTGACGCCTGATAATAAACACGAGCCTCCTTTCCTAAACAGCAGGTTTTAGAAACTTAGCCGGCTTCTGGGTGTACAATGACCGACTGCCGGTCGACCTTGAAACCGGATAATCGAGTTTATCAAAATAGACATTATGATAATATATTTTATGTTAACAGTTTGATGTTGTTTGCAAACTTTGTTATACCAATGAGTTTTGTAATAAGGTACCAATGCAATTTGAAATACACTCGAGAGCAATGAATCCGGGTCACTTAAAGAATGTTAAAAATCTCGGAAACTAAAAATGATAGGTTAATGCAATAAATTGTATTTAATACACAATGTAATACTCCTTAAATGAAAGTAAAAAAAATATGAGTCACCATACATTTTATTAACACAAAATTACATAAAGAAAAAAACTGCTGATCTCTCCTTAAAACAAAAATAGGAAACATGAAATTTTTGAACTTTATTACGATTTTCTTGAATTTTAATACTTCGTATTGCCTCCTCGTGCTTCCATTACTGCGTTTACGCGGTTTGGCATGCTGTACATCAAGTTCCTTATACGATTTTGGGGAATATTCTCCCATTCCTCTGTGAGAGCAATTTTGAGCTCACGAAGCGTGATTGGGGGAGGGTTTCGTTGTTTTACGCATCTGCCTAGCTCGTCCCAAGCATGCTCGATCGGGTTGATATCCGGGCTGCGCGCTGGCCACTCCATACGAGTAATGTTCATCTCTTGAAGGTAGTCATTCACAATCCTACCTGTATGAGGTCGGGCATTGTCATGCATAAATATAGCATCCTCACCTAAATTGACCATAAATGGACCAACGTGATCATTGAGGATTTCTTCCACATATCTTACGCTAGTTAAAGAGCCGTTTTCTATGATCACCAGCTCTGTGCGACTTTCAGAAGAAATTCCGGCCCACACAAGTACAGACCCACCACCGTAGGCTACTTTTTCTTCGATGCATGCTTGCTTGAATCTTTCCCCTGGTCTTCGATACACTCTGTGTCTTCCATCGTGCTTGTAGAGCATAAATTTTGATTCGTCGGAGAACATAACTTTTGACCTATTTTCAATACTCCAATTTACGTGGCTCTGGGCATATCTTAGTCTTGAAATACGATGCCCACGCTCCAGTTTAGGGCCGTTTGCAGGTCTAAGGGGTTTTAAGTTAGATTCAGCAAGCCGACGTCTTACTGTCCATGCACTTGGGTTACTTCCTCCGAGGCGTCGAAACTGATTTGTGAGTTCAGTTCCTGTGAGAAAGCGATTTCGAAGCATGGTGTTCACCAATTATCGGTCTTCTCGTGCTGTGGTACACCTGGTTCTGCCCGTTCCTGGTCTGCGTAGGTTAGAACCAGTTTCTTCGTAACGTCGGAGAACTCTTTGTACTGTTGACAGCGACACACCGACAGTCCTGGCTGTATCGCGCTGACTCCGGCCGGTTTCCAGCATTGTAAGTATTCTGGTGCATTCTTCAGGCGTAAGCGACTTAATTTCAGCTTGAATAATGAATATAGAGCACTATCAACATGGTTTATGTACCCACATAAATGACAGATTACAAACAAAAGCGAAACCAAATGCTGTAATTTCGTAGTTCCATCTTCGAAAGTGGCCCTTTTTCAAATTTGTTTTTTTTATGATATAACTTTACAATAACTAAGAAGTTTTAATACCTTCATTTAAGGAGTATTACATTGTCTATTAAATACAATTTATTGCATTAACCTAGCATTTTTAGTTTCCGAGATTTTTAGGATTCTTTAAGTGACCCGGATTCATTGCTCTCGAGTGTAGATAACCACTTAGAGGGCGTACAAAGGTACACAAACGCCACTCTTTGAAAAAATATAAAGGAATTATGAATAACGGCTTGTAAGGACCTTCGGTAAGTGTGACTAGAATTTTCTAATACCTTTTAGAAAGTTTCATAATGAGACACGAAGCAAGAAAATAGGATCTAGAGGAATGTGGCCGCTTTTCTTTTGACATCCTAATGTCAAACTCTGATGAAAATGACAGATTTTCATGAGGACCGTTGTAATATTACGGAAACGTTCTTCTAAGAAACCTTAGCCTGCTGTAGGGCATATTTTTGCCCGATAACGGCAAAGTCAGAAGGGTTATACTTCTCACAGGTCAACAAACTATTTTGTATTTCTGATGATAACGACTCAGGATATTCAAAATGATACTACATACCTATTTTTTTTACCTACTTTCATCAAAAGACAGTTTTTTAACATTATTTTTAGGATGAACTTTCATTTATCTTATATTACGAACCAGACTAAATTAACTGAATGAAATCATGATTAACAGCTTATAAACATGAAATATAATAATAATTATATTTGAATAGGTACTAGTCACATTTAGAAAGAAAGTTTAAAAGTCTAGCTTCAACCGAAAGATCGTTAAGCTCTTTATGTAATAAGCAACAAAAGTACCTCATATTCAAAAAGGCTATTATATAATTTTTAAAAGTCGGAAGTTAACATTAACTTTCAAAATAATATGTCATTACTGTATTTTGTGCGACGTGATTTATTTTGGTGACTCAAGAAAATTTGCTATATCGTCCTCTCGACTCGTCATTTTTATAACAAAAATACGAGGACTGTATTAACGTCAGGCTATGTAGGATTAATTTAGAAAATAACAAAGTTTAAATTATCCATTTGGTTTTCAAGGTGTTATTCAAGACGGCTAACATTATTTGAACCAAACTCGAAAAAAGCAGCTTTTCGAGTTTGTGCAACACAAGTTTGGGATAAAAAAAAGCTTTTAAAATTTACTGTAAGCGGACTAAATATTTAAGTGCATTCTTGTTAAACTGTGTAAGGAAACAACTTCTTTTAAAATCATAAAGCTTTATAATGTAAGTAAGTATGATATTCACATCACAGAACGACCAGCCAAAGCATAAACACAAACAGTTAACCATAAACCAATTCCCATCAAAGCAATAACAATTGAAAAACGCAGTGAACTTTCGCACTATACTAACCTACTGAAAACTAGTCCAAACTTAAAATTCACCTACTTAGAAGCCCAATACATTTGCACAACCCAACTCAAGTTCATGACCCCTACAATGACCGCATAAACCTTTCGTTATGAAACCTGGACGTTACTTTTACTACCAGGCTGAGAAAGTCCATTTCGGTGGTTGCCACACTTGAGGGAGGCTATATAGGAGCGTCGCGACTGCCGGCGCGCAGACGTAGCTAACTCTCACAATGAGGCGGTCGACAATTTTGCTCTTATTTGCGGTTGCACACGCGCTTCCCGCCCAAGACTCCAGCCACACAGACAACGACATAGACGGCTTAACAGACTGCCTCAAAAAAGAATCAACAACATGCCTAAAATACAAATTCTTCTCGTTCGTCGACAAGATGATCGGACAAAAGGAATCGTTCTCCCTCACCGATGGAGTGACCGTCGTCAAATCCGGTGACGTACCGACCGACACTGGAGCGCCGAGGGCCCTAGATCCTGTTTCGCGGTTAAAGAACTACTTCGAAACGCATTCCTTGAGAGTGGAAGTGAAAGGTTCCGATGTGATTGCCGCGGCGTCGAGTGCAGGCCGCGCGTTTGAAGATACAGTGTCATCGTTTACCGAAGATAATGAAATTAGTGAAGGACGTGGGAAGAAGAAGAAGGCGGCGAAAATCCTGGGACCTTTGATAGCGGCAGTGGCTTTAAAGTTGATGGCGTTGATGCCATTGGCAATTGGAGCGATAGCATTGATTGCAGGAAAGGCGTTGCTGATTGGAAAGCTTGCCCTGGTATTATCGGCGATTATAGGGTTGAAAAAGTTGCTGTCTCAGCAGAAGCATGTGACGTATGAAGTGATAGCTCACCCTCATCATACATCGAGCCATGATTACAGCAGTAGCAGTGGAGGGACGAGTGGGTACGGTGGTGACTCTGGAGGCTCTTCATATAGTAGCAGCGGGAGTGGAGGCAGCGGTGGCCACGGCGGCGGCGGTGGCGGCTGGGGACGCTCGCTCGATGCTCAAGACTTAGCGTATTCTGCGCAGAAACCTTAGCGACCCGGTTCCGTGCCCCCTTTTCCACTGATTTCTCCGATCTTCAATGTATTTAAGTATTATTTATCTTGTACGGATGTGTGTGTGCCTGCTATTTATTGAGTGATTAATTTATTAATTTATCAACGTCATGCCATGACTCGTGAATTTGTTAGTAAAAGACGTTTTTGCAGTTTTATTTCTTAGTCACTTCAAGTCATATTGTTATTTTATTTTTCGAAATGTTTCTCTATTTATTTATTTGTATATACTTCGTTTATGTTAGTATTGTAGTTGGTAATGTATATTTTTATTTAAAACTCAGTACCTGGCTTTAATATTTTTAAGTAATAATTATGTAAGACTGTTTATGTATTTCGTTATTTATGTATATTTCCCCACGAGTATGTTAGGTATCAAAGTTTTTATTTATTTATTGTTATGTAGCTAATTCTTCCTAAATACTCATAATTTAAATAATTTATCGTTGTAATAATGTAATTAACGATACAAAGATGTTTAATTGTTATATTAATTACAAATAAAAATATGCAATTTTGTTCTATATTTTTATTAATCTTATACTGTTCTGTGCATAAATTAACTAATGAATAAATAAAAACAACATTGACCTGCTTTAAGACAGAAAATAATCCTAAATACGCAATTTCCTTGATATTTTAAAGGCTTTTATAAATTCTAAATGACCGAAATTTAACTAAGGTGAGATAACGAATACTATAAGCTAGATTTGTAAAATGGATATTAATAGGGAGTTCCTAATTCTTATTTCCCTCGAATATAATTACCATTTTTTCATAATTCATATGTCTCTTGTACCACCGCATATCGTATCCTGCTAGTAAGTCAATGAAAGTTGCTCTACTTTAACTGCATTATTATTTAATTCCAACATTATTTTGTTCGGATAAACTAACTGAAGCTACAATTACTGCATTCCTCTTCATTTATAAGGAACGTTACTTTACCATTTGTGACCTTAAATGCTGTTTTATTTTTATTATAAGCATAAGTACTTAGTGGAACTTACATATTATTATTTGCACTTCTGGAGATGCCAACCACGGGCTTCTGGAAGGTTTATCAAGCTAACGTCATCAAAACTTGGTTCGTGTAATATCATCATTAGTACTTAAATATATACCTAAATACAACTTGACAAGCTGACATATATATGTTAGCTTGTCAAGTTGTATTTAGGTATTTAGGTTCTAGTTGACCAGAGCTTGTATCAGAACTTTAAAAACTTGGGTTTAGTGACGTAACTGACACATGTTATCTTTTATCGGTAACCTTTACCTATTACTTCGAAAATATTTAAATACTAGGTTGCATTACAATTACTTTGATATATGGCAATACAAAAATGTACATCCGGCGCACCCTTTCACATTCGCCATCGCTATCATCTTGCTACTAGCAAATATTTTGACCTCTGCGTGATTTATCCTACAGAACCTAAAACAGAGGCACACTCTGGGAACTTACCTCCATCTTCCCGTACAGACTTGTTAAAGTTTCCACCGGTGCGGGCCATGGAGCAGGCAACAGAGATACTCAACAGCGTCTCTCTGCGATTGGATATCTATAATTGCTCTTTAGCGTAATTCCAGAGGGTGACACTTAAGGCGGTACCCCGACCAAAACCTTGCCATAGTGCGTTATTCAGAGGTTTTATTAATATTATTATTATTATATATATTATATATAATAATATATTAAAATATATTAATATATATTATATTATTATTATTATTTTTAATTACCCATAGTGAATGAGTTAATCATTCACTATGGGTAATTAACTACATCTAAAATCACATTATTAATGTTCGATATCCTATCATCACATTGGTCGTTCTTATTTGTTTTTATGTGTCATAAATACATTTAAAATCACCTTCTAGAAAAAGTGACTATGCTTCACATGTGGTCCCATTTAAATTTGATCAAGGTCTGACCAGTAGTTTTTGAGTTATCCTTAATACTGCAGATTTTTTTTCCACTTAGTTTATATGGATGATGTGTTAATAATTTCCTGTCACTGTTATTTACACACCAAGTAGTGGTATACGAATTTGTGTGGGGTAGGTACCGCAACTAAAAAGTGAAAAATAAAAACTTTTTTACAAAAAAACAACCGACTTCCAAAAAAAACACTAAAAGACGTGAAAAATAACTTTAATTTCGGAAGTCGGTGGCCAAACACGAAAATACAAAACCAAAGGCACCGACTTCCGAAATTAAAGTTATTTTTCACGTCTTTTAGTGTTTTTTTTGGAAGTCAGTTGTTTTTTTGTAAAAAAGTTTTATTAAAATAATTTCATTTTTTTGTGAGTTTTATGATAAATGAGCGTGCGCAGGGAGCGAGACAGAGCGAGACTTAGCAACGTGACAGAGAAGGACCGAACGCTCAAGGTCGTTTGGTTGGGGAAGCGCCTTAACACATTGTCCTCTCTATGACTTGTGCCGTTACTCAGCGTCATTACTTGGGACTAGTTAGTTAACCTTTCACGTTAATCGACAGGTATAAATTTCGACCCTGTCAGTTTTAATTTCTGTTAGTGGTGGTGTTTAATTGGTTTTTGGGTGGCGACTCTGAATGGGGAAATTATGACTTCATTGTTCTATCGAGTTCCCACCTGTAAAAACATAATTATGTAAGTGGTAATAGTATATATATAATCATAAATAAATAAATCTTACTGACTGTGTAAAATTTATTCCAAGACATGAGTTATTCTCATTATAAGCCGTGATAAAACAGAAGTCTCGTGCACCCAGGACATTATCTATGTGTTTAATGCATTACACTTAAATACAAAGTTGACTTAATTATATCTATACTTCTATGAACTATTAATAAAGCTGAAGACTTGTTTTATTATTTATTTGAACGCGCTAATCTCTGGAACTAGCGGTCGGATTTCTTGAGCCCAATTCTTGAAGAAGACTACATCATTACGCTAGGACCCTAAGGAGCCGAGTAAAAACAAATAAAGTCAGTAAGAACACTAAGCGAAAACGAAGTGAAAGCTCGGGCAGGCGATGCGATGCGACGGGATGGGTCGAGGTACAAGAAACTTCACGCGGACGAACTCATGGGCAGGAGCTAGTAAATGATAAATTATATTTTGTTTTTCAGTAGATTTACACGAACACTTTTACACTCCAATAATATTTATAAAACTAGATGAGGTCAATGTTTTCTGTCCGACTAAGTACTTTGGGAACACCGAAACAAACTCAGAGGTCACAGTCTCTTTTAAAGTCCAGACATAATCTTGGTCAGATCATGTGAAGATGTAGATTAGTTTCTAAAACGGATCTTGAGATCTGGTCAAAATCATTTCTACTCAGTTTCAAATGGCAGCTCTACTGCTCATAAAGGAAATAGAATGATACTTATAAAATAATGGGCACATAAAAGCCATATGTATGACTACATCTATTTCTCGTTAGGTCGAGAGATCTAGAGTTAAGACAACTCAAGGTTTTATACGTATGTTATTTGGTTGGTATAAAAACTATGCGTTACTTTTTATGGCATGCAAAATAAAAGGCTGAAAGATAAACTCGAGGATGCACAAAAAAATATAATTACGGTAAAAACTGACACCACTGCAAAGGCTCATAAAAACGAATGCACTACTTTTAAGCAACTGGTATTAAGTATGGTAGATATGTGGACAAAAAACTTTTATTGAGGTGCTAGTAGGTAGCTAAGATACATTTAGAATGAGATGGATCAAAGCTGCAGTGGCTCTCTCTTCAAAAGGCTAGGGCATGGCCCTGCATTGTTAGACTCACATAAAATCTTAATAAAGGACTATGAAATACTATGAATACTATACTTATACTTACTATATCTTATGATTTGACGTTTAAAGAGACCATGACCTCTGAGTTTATTTCGGCATTTCTTCTCAGAGATCAGTCAGATAGGACCAAATATATTATGTTGATGTGTAAAAGTGTTCTACGAGCGGTCAACCCGTCACAATTCCCATACAAAAGCTCGTACGTGATTATGGCGTTATAACATTTTTATCTCCGGATATTTTGAACACACAGATATCTTGTGGTTTATATCTAGGTTTCTGTTCAATAAATTAAAATCATTTTTGAGAAACAAATCAGTAATGAAGTCTGAAAATCAACTTTTTTGCACAAATGTTATCTGAACTTTGGCCGTTTATAATGTGCTCATACATTGAAAAGCGAAAGAAAACATCGGTATAGAAACCTCGCGCATAAAAAGGATATTCTAAATGCAAACATTTTGTCCAAAAACTTGTTAGACTTTTCAAAAACACGTACCCCTGGAACGAGTTTTGAGAAATCTCTGCGCTCCAATTTTCGTTCGAAATAACGTGTTCTCACTCTTGCTACTTTTTCAAACATTATGTTGGATGAAACAACAAGCTTTTCAATCATGCTCGCGTTGACGACAGACGGACCGAGAAGGGCCATCTTACAAGATCTACTTACAAAAAACTTTTTTTACAAAAAAACAACCGACTTCCAAAAAAAACACCAAAAGACGTGAAAAATAACTTTAATTTCGGAAGTCGGTGTCTGGTTTTGTATTTTCGTTTTTGGTCACCGACTTCCGAAATTAAAGTTATTTTTCACGTCTTTTAGTGTTTTTTTTGGAAGTCGGTTGTTTTTTTGTAAAAAAGTTTTTATTTTTCACTTTTTAGTTGCGGTACCTACCCCACACAAATTCTTATACCACTACTTGGTGTGTAAATAACAGTGACAGGAAATTATTAACACATCATCCATATAAACTAAGTGGAAAAAATATGCAATATTAAAGATAACTCAAAAACTACTGGTCAGACCTTGATCAAATTTAAATGGGACCACATGTGAAGCACCACCTATCAAACAAAAAAAGAATCATCCAAATCGGTTCACCCAGAAAAAAGTTATGAGCTAACACACATAAAAAAAAAAATATTAAAAAAAAAACATACAGACGAATTGAGAACCTCCTCCTTTTTGTGAAGTCGGTTAAAAATAAACATAATTTGATTTCATTTCAAAGTTTATGAATTTACAGCCTATTTTAGATACCAATATGGGAATTTGAGGTTGAGCGACTGGCAACATTTTTAGAACAGGGATGATAGACGATCGACATGAGAACACTGAGTGGAAGTAGAAGTGACAGACGACGAATGGTGGCAAAAGCAAGAAATACGTAAATAAGGACGGAAGACTGTCCCACAGAGTACATTTTATATAGGGAGAGTCCCACCGCCGCCGCCGACGAGGAAACGACTAGCTATTAACGATTTTGTCGATCAAAAAACGTAAAAAGGATTGTAGGTACTGTGTAAGTTTAGAAATATATATTATGAATAGTTTATCGCTGACTGTTCACTACGCTGTCGAGTTCGTTTGTGTAGCAACAAGAGCTATCCAAAAGAGTACCTACTGGCTCAGCGACGCTCGCTTGGCGGGCAGAACACTCGCTGACAGACTCACGCTTGGTACATACACATTTACTGATGTAGGTACCGCGAGGCTAGTCTATTTTAGTTACTTTCATAGTATTATGTCGTACGGTAATTTACTATGGGGACGGGCTGCAGACGTCGAGTCTATTTTTATTCTGCAGAAAAGAGCCATCCGAGCCATATATGGCCTCCGCAGGCGCGACTCTCTAAGGGAACGGTTTAAAGAAATTAACATCATGACGGTACCTTGTCAATATATCTATGAAAACATCATGCACGTAAGGAAAAATCTACATCTTTTTAGTAAAAGAGGTGAAAGACACAATTATATCACTAGGAATATGGATCAATTAGTTCAACCAGGTTTCAGGCTGGCTAAAGTAGACTCATCTTTCATGGGGTACTGTTTAAAATGTTACAATAAAATACCTCCCCATATTCTTCAACTGAATGAAACTAAATTCAAATCTTGTATAAAACGCACGCTATGCAGCCAAGCATATTATAAGTTGGGGGATTACATCGCTGATAAAAATGCTTGGCTCAACGCTGGTCCTGCTCCACAAGGACGCATAAACTAATTGATTAGCATTTGAAACTACTGTTGGAGCTGCTGAAGATTTTAACAACTTATCTTTGCATTGTATAAATTCAATGTTTTAGTATTGTATAATTGCATAGCACATGTGTGAGTACTATGTACCTACTATAAAGCTACCATTTAATAGGTTTTTTTTTCATTGACTTGAATGTGCCCTGGCGGCTGAGAGTATGTCATGCTCACTCTAATGTCTCGCTGGTGGTGGCGTGTGTGTTGGATCATTAAGTTCCCTTCAAAATGGTTGAGCTGAATGGTGCTGATCCATGCGTCATGTTCGTGAACGGGCGCCGTCAGTGGGGACTGGTCATTTCTTAGCTGCCACGGCTTATTTTAATTTTAATTTAATATTTGAATTGCTTTTGTCTTTTTATTACGGACGCTTTTAACGTTCTGCATCGTTCTCACATGCATAATTTCAACATGAACGTTGTAATCAATATTTTGTAACGATTTTTTGATTTAAAAGAGTGTCCATGGAGTTTCTTGCCCGTTCTTCTCCATAGGTACCTACTACGCTTTGGAATGGGTAACTAGCTTCATCTTTCTGACTGACCGACCCCTTGACAATTTAAAAGTGCCTGTAATTGGTCTATTTGAAATAAATGCTTTGAGTTTGAGTTTGAGTTTGCAGCAGTGGTTCACAAACGCACAATCTAGCCTGCTTGCTACCATAGCCAGGATGCTGTCGGTGCTGCCCTGCAACCTACTAACCAGGGATGCGCACCGGATCCGCATCACAGTGTAGAAGCAGTCAACGACCAACCGAAGAGAACAGATCGAATGATTTTGTGGTAGAAAATTAACATCAATAGACTGGGATACACCTGTGAAGGTACATAATTGTTTTAAATTATTATCCTTTCTGCAATAATCTGCTGGTATTTCCTAAGAAAGTGTGACCGATATCCGGTCTCTTATTGAATTCACAAAGACACTGTTATTTTTTCGGCGTAACTATCGAGAATTTAACGCTAGCCTTCTTATCAGACATTGAAAGAGTCACCCATCCAAAATCGATTCGTTTCAAACGTTATTCTAGACGATAAGCAATAGAGGTGCCATCTAAGAGGGGAAGCTCACTACTCTTACATTAAAATTTCACTTTAATTTCATTCAAACTACACGTATTCTCACCAAATCCATTTGAATTCCGAGTTTTTATTATAATTACAAAGTAATTATTTTTATCAAGTCTCCATCATTGTTAGAATGTAAGTACACACAAGTTATTCCTTCCATTAATTTCTTTCTTTCTCACGATTATTTTCGAATTAAACTCAAACTTTTGATCAGTGAAAGGGACTTTTACGACCAAAATTGTTGAAATTAATACGTAATAATGACCACGGCTTGCTTCCCACATTGGCGTTATTACCTATGGAATCGAATGCACAATGGCAACAGGTAAGCTTTTGTTGGTTCGTGGGTATAAGACAAAAATTAAAATAAACTTTTTCCCCTAGAGGAAAACATGCTATTTTATCCCCGCTCTGGTACGCTACAATGACGGATTTTTGAGCAAGAGGGGTGAAAACCTATATAAACATAACACAAAACAAATTCGGAAGAACGTAAAATATTAAGGGTTTTTTGCCAATCGACTTTAGAATGATGCAAAACATGAAAGAAGGTCGGAAGAAGGAAGGAAGTTGTTATCCACCATGATTTACAAAAATAAATTAAATTAAAGCCTACGCTAGAATTCAAGTTGCAATGCGTCGTTTAAAATACCCTCGAACAAAGTGGCTGAAAAGTGTTTAAATTGAAGTGTACTTACTACTAAGTATTTGTTTTATGTTCTCACGTACGGAGATAGTCTGCTGGTATAAGCTCCTTGTACAAATATTATGTGTTAACTTTAATTGGCGTGGTCCAAGTGATAGGTATGATTTGAGCGATAACGTTCGTATTTCCAACTTTTAAATCAATTATAGAAGGAACTTACCTACCTATTTTTTATCAATGTACATAAAAATTTATGTAATCGTAGAAATAATAGTTTTATAATTTTGATCAATTCAACTCTCTCTAGATTTCTTTTCTTCTATTTCTATTTTTCTCTATGGCAATGGTGCCGATGTCGACAATTCTGCCAATGTCAGATGTGCTATGAGAAAACGTGCGAAATGAATAATAATAAAAAAATATAAAAAAAAAAATTAAAGCTATAAACCAAAATCCTAATTGAATTTAATGTGAAACTTGTTGACGAGAATTAGTACACTGAAACAAACAGACAAAAATATTGTTAGGTATATTATTAAATGTACATAAATAATCACAAACCACACAAAAATCATCACAATTTAATTTCGTTGATGCGGATAAAAAACATTAAAGTCTCAAAGAGCTTTGGGGAAGAATGTGTTAGTGATTTCTTTTCTTGTTTGGATGTTTAGTTTTGTCAGTTGTGAATATCTAATATTCCTGATAAATACAGTCTCCTGGCTGAGATTATATGTGGGCCTGTTATGAATCGCTACAATTTAAATGCTCACCAAAATAATTTATTGACCCTAGTTTTTAGACTGTACTAATTTTTAGACTGTACCAAGTAAAATATGTTAACTTCAAATAAACCCACTCTATACCGAGGTGCCTAAAGGACAACGTTTTAAGTTCCAAAATAATTATACACTCATCAGAATAATTGTCCGTGTTGTATTTATATTCTTTTTGCCTACCAAAATGGATAAATGCTCACCAAATTTGGTTTAAGTTGCTCACCAAAAAGAAGTTTGCTTCAAAATGCAAGGGTGGGATAGGATGCAAGAGCGAGCGTAGCAAGCTCGGGACTTGGGGCACCCCGACTCGGACAGGTTAGGTTAGAAGGGGATGGTGGCGTCTTAAAGACTCCGCCATCCCCTTCGTGGTTATTTTTCTTTAAACCACCTAAAAGTAGGAGCCCCGCCAAGCGGAGCTACGCCTTATAAATAAAAAAGGAAAATAGGTTAATTTCTACAATACTTTATGAAACACAATTTGGTGAGCATTTATCCATTCTTGTGGACAGAATTTGGTGAGTATTTCGAATTTTTTGATAGTAAAATAGGTACTTTTTTCGTAGGCATTTAAACACAAGCCATTATAAATTACCAATTTTATCTTCTAATGCATGATTTCTTCCTATTGAAATTGTAATTAAATGAGACAAGACCAACCTCAACAAAGAATATGTGTGCTAACGAGGTTCGATACTCTTTTCTTATTTTATACCTGCGCTGCGGGGTAATCGCGTAACACACTAACAGTACGAATGGCTTTCATTTTGGCAGGTCAACAACATTCATTGCGTTATTTACGTTGTTGAGCAGACAAATTTTTCGACCATGTGAAGCAATGGATTAGCAACATCCTTCAAAATGATTCAAATTGTGATTGAGTATGTTACGCAATTAGGGTGATGTTGACTGCAAAAAACTGCCTCATTGGTTTAGTGGTCACAAGCGCTATTGCTGAGAATGAGTTCCTGGGTTCGATTCCCAGGTCGGGCAAAGTATTACTGGGTTTTTCTATCTTGAATTTCTCAGTAGCAACCCATAGTCTGGATTTATGCCAGGTTGTTGGCAATAGACTCGCCCCTATTAAATGGGACTTAGACATTACTGGCGAAATGTAGGTGTACTATAGGTACACCTCTGCTCAATCATTACGGGAAACATGGCGTAAAATGTTTTTGCAATAACAAAAAAATTGGAAAATCGAAAAGTACACGCCTCATAATCACAATCAATTCTATAAAAAATAACATTTCATTTAGAGAATAGAGAATTAATTGAATAAAAGAGATGATGAGAGGTATTATATATATAATATGTGTACCTAGTTAATAAATACTAACTCTTAGTTGATAAGTTTCTTACTTACCAATGGACCGATGTTGTCAAATTAAATAAATATTATTATTATTATTATCCAGCTAATCAGCTATTTTTTATGAATTTATAACCCTACGGGTTTACTGATGAAAAAGATGCAAAGTAAAATTTAAAAAAAAAATAAACGCGCCACATTTTTTTTAATTCATGGCAAACCAATACTGCGCATGTGTTGTAAACGTACATTTCCTTATTATTGTATTGTATAGATATAGATATACAACGAACAAAATGTCCAGTCGAATTTTTATATTACTAATTACAATTAAACTACATTGAAATAGACCGTGATTTTCGAAAGGACTTCGTTTTCAATAACACTGAAGCGTTTAAAAAAAAACATACATACAGTCGAACATATAACCTCCTCCTTTTTGGAAGTCGGTTAAAAATGGACTCGATTAGTTAAGTTTTTCGGGAGTTATCGTGATCACGCCAGGATCAGACACACGGACGTCCACAGAATAAAATTTTTAAACAGTTTTTTCATTATTTTAAATAGCAAAATGTCTTTTGAAAATAATATGAGTGTTGAAACTAGTGTTTTTTCATGACGTTTCTGTGTGAATATTATTCTAAAAGTGCGATATGAAGTAAATAGAGACATTTTTAGCTCAAGGAATTACTTGTTATTTGTAAGGCGAGAGTAGAGCACTACCTCACGCGCTTCGCATATGAGGCATGTAACACTGTGTAATACGTATGTATGTTTCTTCAAATAAGAAAGCCAAAAACACCTGATAAATGATCCTAGAAACTTAATGCCTCACTCGCAGGCACGCTTCATAAATATAACTAGCCTCTTGTGAACGACGTGATTTAGTCTAATGGTCGCGGTGAGCCGATGAATTTATAACACCGCTGTGGTGTTTGTGGTCAGTACGCGAGACCTCTTTATTATGGGTAATGATATTATAATATTTGTACTATGGTGTGGACTTATAAATAGTAGATAAAGAATGGAGTTTACTTATGTACGTGACTGAGAAACGTAAGGATAGTCCAACCCCCACTCATTGCAATATTTACTTGAACAGAATAGTGAGAAACTATTAGCGATCTAGCACAAACTTGAACTTAATTAAAAATTCTTTAATCATTTTTAAGTGCATGAAAAAATTGTGTGGAAACGCCGGCAGGGGACGTCCTAGGAGGATATAATAGTGACCTTATTGGTGATGTTGTTCAGAATGGTCAGATGCGTAGTACTCACAACCGGTGTGCGTGTATGACCAGATGTATGAACGTAAACGAGGCAAAAGGAGTATGTAAGGATCGCAGCAGGTGGCGTTCTGTAGTTTCTGCCTACCCCCATGAAAAGAAGGCGTGAGTTTATGTATGTATGTATGTAAAAAAAATGTTGAGTAGTTAGAGAGTAGTTTTTTACGACAGTATTTTTTGCTAGGTTAAAATTCACGTCAAAGAAACACAACGTCTACAGGAATTACAGCACCGTTTATATAAAAAAAAACAAAGAAATAAACCTGTGTTTCCGACCGCATACAACCCAAATCTCTTCAAAGTGAGAGTGAACAGGCTTCTTCTGGGTAAGCTCACTCCATCGTCGACTGTCTCTGTCATCTCTGACCTAGACTAGAGTCAAGAGCAAAGCCATCTAAAATAATAATAAAAAATAAAATACTTGTTGCACCTTTCATTTTTGTCGCTGCCCCAATGTCTTCCCCGCTACCGCTTACAACATACACCACACAGCTTTCCTTGTATCCAGGTCGGACATTTGCCCCTAACAGAGAAAGGTGTACCGACTACGGTGAAATCACTCATCGCGCACGTTCGTATTGCGATAAAAGTAAAACTTACTTGTATCATCTTGTTTATAGTATGTTTATGAAGGTTGACACAGGTCGTTATGCTACTATCACAGTAGAACGGACTAAAAAACGTACAGGCTACACTTAAACTTGATCGTTTATACGTCAAATAGAAAAAAAAAAATTAAGGCGCGCACAGAAAATACAAAGAGTAAAAAAAGAGCATTTAAAACTATCAAAATTAACAACAATAAACAAGTTAAAAATAAAAGACCCGTGCGAGGCCAAAAAGGCTCATATCTCAGCATAATGCTGCGATATTTAAAAAAATAAGTTCCGCAGCGCTGGTATTCCAAATGGGCTGCTCTTATGTCTTTTATTTATTTTGCTAAGTATAAAAACATAACTATTTATACAAAATTGTAATCCACCAGCTTCTAGATGTTCTACATGGGATATAGGATCCAAGATAACGTACCTGCGTGATTTAAGTCTGTGAGTGGTCGATATTTTGCTCCATTTTTCTAGGACTAGGGGTTTCTCTGCGGATTTCCATATAGAACTCCAGATAATAGAATAGAATAGAATAGAATAGTTTTATTTTGCAAATATGGGTAATACATAATAGTTCTTAAGAACAACAACAATAACAATAAATAATAACAATAATAATTAAACAATAAATAAAAAAAAAAAAAAAAAAAAAAAAAAAATATAATAATAATAACAAAATAACGGAAAAGCTTACTGAAAAAAATTTGGGACCACCCCTGACGCATACCCATCTATTAAAAAAAATATTTTTGTAATCGACCCACAATTGCCGGAGATCTCGCGTATATAACTTTTTGAAGTCTTTTAGCATAAACATCACCATTATGTCCCGTGACCTCTGTAGATCGATTCAACAACAGTTCAATGATTAGTTCAGCAGACAGTACGAGCTTTGTTATCAACATAGAGCTTGTAAAATCAATAACACATTATTCAACCGTTTGGCTTTGCCGTAACCTTCAAATTCAATGATAGACTTGTCCACCCACTGCTGAGTTGCTCCTCCTGCTCTTACTAAAGATATGTATTCTTATCCTGAGTAAGTTGATTTCCTCCGTTTTGTGCTTGGCTATGTCGTAGTCAAGTAATAAAATGTAGGTACTAAGATTAGAAGAGCAGTGGTGGCCCTGTGGTAACGGTCGTGACTTACGAGTAGGTCGTAGGTTCGAACCCTGACAGGCGCTTTACTTTGTGTAAATCATTTCATCACCACTGCTCTCAAAACGATGAAAAAATCATCGTGAGGAAACCGGCATGTCCTAGAACCAAAAATTCAAAGACATGTGACATCTAACAACCCGCACTGGGTCCGCGTGGTGGTTACGGCCCACTCCCTCTGACAGAGAGAAGGCCTGTGTCCTAGCAGTGGGAACAGTATAGGCTGATTATGCTACTAAGATCATTTATCATCATCTGATTATCATCACTGGCAACCTTGTTCCAACCTTTGCTGACTACATGCCTCGTTCCTTTTGAGTCAGGCTTCCCTGGTCCGTGCGAGTCTTAACCAAGAAGAACCTGTGATCTTTTGTGAGTCGTCCCCCCATCTGGCTGTTGATTGCTTAAGGTTACTTTTATACGCACACATAGTCCACATCTCAAAGAGAAACGTATAAGCATAACTCTCTTAATTTAATTATGATGCATTAATTTCTATAAATAAAAGACATGCGTTTGAGTACCTTTATGATCACGTTTAAGAACTTTCTCTTTACAATTATATTGGACTGTACATTACCGTAATTAATTCAATGTAAATTCAAGATTTTATGAAATACTGGGCACTTAAGTTTTTAGTTGTAAATAGTTACTTACGAGTACAATGATGTCACAGTTAGTGCGTTTGGCTTGCTATGCGTAAGACCGCAGGATTTAATCAACCAAAGATAACCCGTTTGTATTGTTTTCAGAAAAAATGTTTCAGGTTAAGAGGTCCAAGAGTAATACTGCAGTTTTTGGTGCTTAGCTTCATACATTTTATGAATACGACCTGTAAATTGTTCCAAATGAAGGAATCATATTCGTGAACGGGCGCCGCCGCGCCGTCATGCATCAGTGGGGACTAGTCATCTCTTAGCTGCCACGGCTTATTTTAATTTAATTTAAGATTTGAATTGTTTTTGTTCGTTTGTATTACGGACGCTTTTATCATTAATGATGTAACCAATATTTTGTAACCATATTTTGATTTAAAAGAGTGTCCTTGGAGATTCTTGGCCGTTCTTCTCCATAGGTACCTTCTACGCTTTGGAATGGGCAACCAGCTTCATATTTCTGACTGACTGACCCCTTGACAATTCAAAAGTGCCTGTAATTGGTTTATTTGAAATAAATGGTTTGAGTTTGAGTTAGAAAAGGGCAAACACCCTGACTTGGAACAATTTCCAGGAATGAACATGAAACATGGTTGTATATGATCGTACATCAAGTTTCTAGTTGATTATAGTTAACACAAAACCAATTCACCCTTGACAAAAGCGTTGCTGATAGCAGTATTACTCGTATGATTATGTTCAATAATATGTTTTTAATTCCACAAAGAAGGATGATACTATCCAAAAATAATTCCTTAGATTTATCGGAGACATTCTATAAAGAGTCAATTCAATGACAATGAAACAGGCAAACTTCAATATTCGAGTAAGTATAGTTGGTATTTTTCTATATTCATAATTCTTTGCTCTTGTTTCATGATTATAAAATATACGTATATTTCTATATTTAGACAGGTAAGTACATGCTTTAAGTACCTATATATAAGGTCAAATTAAATTAGCTAGGGAAACTCTGCAGACTTTATGGGTATTGTTATCTAAACACGTTACGAGTAAAATTACAAAGATTCAATCCATTTTATTTTTCTTTTTGGCTAACAAAGCCGGCTGGTAGTGATTTACTTGAAGTGTGAGTTGAGAAAATGTGTTTTATCGTGTTTAGATATCGATGTGAAGTTTACACAAATAAACAGATTTTTAAATTAATATTTCAAGTGAATACACTGACTGCGGTCGATGATCCCACAAAAATAAAAACCATCAAATTAATGAATATTTTGTTTTTTCAATTTTCATGTTCAGATATACCCATCACGTCTGCGGAGTTTTACTAGCTAATTTAATTTAACCCTCTATGTATTTATTGTAAATTAATGTTACACCACAGTCTATCTAAAGTGGTCAATCCTCAATACAAATAGAGATATTTATAAACAAGACACAATCTTTCCAATCTATAGGACACGACGATTATAGAGAGAAAATACCTTATATTTGTAAACTAGGTTGGAAAAGCAGGAACTTGCCGGTTGTAAACAAGTTCTGTGCGTGTAAGAAAAACAGACGACACATGCAGAGAAATTATATTCATGTTGGGTTTATCGGGGTGGGCAGTTGTTGAGGTGCAATTTTAATGTCAGGGACTTGTTCTTTAAAATTCCACCTCAACAACTAAAAGAAACCCAACTAAAAATCCAACCCCAAAAAAAAGGGGCTTGTCCTTTGAGCTAGTAGTATTTATTAATGGACAGTGATATACCTACCATATTTTCTTCAACTGGTTTGGTAGTGTCAAAAATATTGAGATGTCTTTTCACAGAAAACCCAGAAAACAGCGTTTTCGTTGTGACTTTGTAAAGAATGGCATCTCGGGTTCTGCGGGTACCTACATGATTATTCTACATACCTGCAAGAGCAGCCATTCTATCATAAAAGTGAGTCGTTTTATATCTTTGTGCAACACAGCCACTGCATGTCCATTTATAAACGGGAACGCTCTTGTACTGCTTCTATCTTGCAACACAATAAATAATTATTATTTAAGTCAATCACAGTACTACTCTTATGTTCATAACTGTAATAATCACCGACCTAAAGTTGTACCCTCCTTACAAAGCAACAGTAAACATAAAATAACTTAAAAGGCTAAACACATAATAAAAGATGTTCCAACCAACAAAACAAGACAAGAAACACTACCTATTAAATAACTGCTTACCTCACAACATAAAAATAAGACGACAAACGCTGTAAATGCACTGCCACAGTAACCGAGTTTTACAAAGAAAAAAAGAAAAAACAACGCCATCTATTCGTCCACGGTTGCAACAAAAAGACGATGGTAATCATGGCCTACTATTTCATTCATAGTTGCGTCTGCACGTAACCTTGGTAAAGATCGTTTTATGAATGAAAACGTAGTTTATTGATTAAACTTGAGAGGATGTTGTAAACTTACAATAAGAAGTAAAATTTTGTTCTTGTTGTGCTGTTTCTGTCTGTTGACTTTATGTGACTTATCAAGTAGACTTTCTTTTTCTTGTATCACATAGGGTTAAACAGGGCAGGGCAGGGACCTTTTAATTTGGTAAGTACCTGGATTACTTCAGGCCTAAACTCAGCTAGTTTTCACAGATTATAGATGTGTGTGTGTGGGCACTCAAAAAATATGTACTTAATCATCTGATTTAGCCAGACATTAATTCATAAAGTCATTAAGAAATGAAACTAGGTACCAAATAAAAATCCAAACAAAACGTTACTCCACAAACTAATTCACTACAATACTAGCACAAAAACTAACACAAGTGCAGCAATCAAGTTAAAAAACATACAAATAAAATATTTAATTCACGTTGAGTTCGTCGACTCATGATTGCGCCCGCGCTGCGGTAGAACCTTGAACTTTTGTTCTCTTTGCAAACTTGCAGATGTAAACAAAAGTGGCCGTGAAAATAGTTCTGCGTATCGATAAGAGATGGTGCTATTTGAAAAATATTTTTAAATACAAATAAAAATGTTTTACGGAACTAGTTTTTTTTTAATATTATTTAAGGTTTATTATTAAACAATTATTTATTTTTGTGTAACAGATTTTAAAATTAGCTATGATTTATCATTTTTATAGCTCTAGTTATGATTGCCAGCTGTATGTATGTATACATACGGTTGGAAGTTGCGAAATTACTATTATTCACGAAGAAAGCCTTTCATTTAAATATTAGCTAGTTTTGCTAGATGGCGTTATTTTTTATTTTGTTAAGTTTTCCAACCCTGTACCACAAAAAAAATTTTTTGTTACTTATCTGTTTTTCAGTTCTGTTACCTTTAAAATACGTTGTTTGTTATTAATACGAGTATTTTGTTACTAAATGGCCCAGTATTGGTTCAGTACTGATATATTTCCATAATTGCCCATGTAGGTTACGTGAACCAAAATTTTTTTTTTTTTTTTTAGATGTAAGAGCGACGTCTGGTCCTCAATTTAATTTAATTAAATAATAAGAATATTATTATTATATAATTTAATATTAAGACATTTTTAATTTATTAGAACGGACACACACTTCCCTATTTGTTTATTTATTATTCCAGCGCATGGCACTCGTGGGTTGCAGCTGAAAATTAGCGTCAGGTGGTACACCTTGTGTTGTCATCTGACATAATGCTGAGCTGAGGCCCCTTTGGCATTATTATCATTGTCTTCCGTTTTTTTTAGTTTTAAGGTGTATTTTTGTTGCTGCAATGCCAATAAACGCAGTTTTCTTTCTTTCTCTCTTTTTTCTATCCAACCCTTCAGAGGTGGCATACAAAAAAAACATTACTAGGCCAATAACTGGCCTCTACTCCCCAAAAGTACCAGCAATCATTTATTTTCGAATTACCTGTACTCTTAAGTTTGTTACATGCAACTGTTGAATCTAGTAGGTCACTATGCTTTAAGCTGTCGTTTGACAGGCCCTAAGAAATTCGATATTACAAACCAGAATCATTTTTAATCGAACGTAAGAACCGTTAGCTTTGATGCTCATATATGCTCATATTATAAATCATGTTCGATGTTTCGAAAATTAATGGTTTCACATTCATAGTGAAGTTTAAAAGACTTGTTTTAAATATTTTAATAAATTGGTATATTTTTCGAGTATAACATCTTCCTGCTATTGAAAATAGCACCAAAAAATATATGAAATAGTGCCTCTGCCACTTTTTTCATTGTTAAAGGTAGGCCACTTATCTGTGAAAAAGTGGCACAATAAAATGGCTTTAAATGCATATCTATTTGTTGATATTAACATTAATTTCGAGAGATTATAGAACCTTGAAGTCTGCTTAAAGGGCTATTACCTATTCAATAAAATATAATGATTTGTCAAGAGATGCTGCGCCAACTACTACTAAAATTGGGAAAAGTCAGGAGGATTAACAATGATTTGTAAACTTCAAGCTTGCTTGGTTGCCGTTTTCGTATTGTATGGTAAAAAGGTAAAATAATACCGTCTGTGGCTCGAGGGATACAGACATATAAAATGAATGCATGCAGCATTTCTAAAACAATTACATCACATTGAGAAACCACGATTTCCCAAAGGGTTGTAGAGGTCAGTAGCTAGCGCTCCGCGTCGAACTAGAAACTTACCGTGGGCCCATAGATACGTAGACATTAAATATAAATAATGTCTATGGCATGTCTGTGATGATCTTAGCTAGTAATAAAGATGGAGTCTCTTCTAGCTATGATAAGAAGTTAGAACCCCATTTTTATTAGTCAAACTCAAAGCATTTATTTCAATTAAACCACATTTACAGGCACTTTTGAATTGTCAAAGAGTCAGTCAGTTAGTCAGAAAGTTGAAGCTAGTTGCCCATTCCAAAACGTACTTGTTAATGTCTGTCTGGAATGAAATAATGATGACTACACGATTAAAAAGAAGCCCATGATATCAGTCAGAATGGTGTGCGAGAACTTGTGATTTCGAACCCTATTCAAGATAAAATTACTATCATTCAAACTCAATTGAAACTTCTGTTTTCATGAAGTCCTCTTGGGAGCCGCATACATTTAGCGACAAACACGCTGCGTGGTTTAGGGCCCGTTGTTTTTGATCAGTAGTCAAAATGCGTTAGTTAAACTAACAATTTGTTAAAAATGACTGAAGTAGGTATGTTGTTTGACAAATGGTGAAGAAGACTACAGTTAAAAAACATGACAATTTACTATAAAAGTTAACTATGCGCAGATAGAGTAGATAAACTTTGACAGCTATTCATTATTGTCATGTGACTAACGCCCCGTTGTTTGATACATAGCATTAAACATGACCAATAGTCAATTTAACAATTAGTCACCTGACAATAGTCAAAAGCTGTCAAAGTTTAACTACTCTGTCTGCGCATGGTTAAATTTCATAGCATTTTTTTTTTTTTTTTAACTATTGTTAGTTTAACAATTTTTCAAACAATTTACTTCTGTCATTTTTAACAAATTGTTAGTTTAAATAACGCATTTTAACTATCAGTATGTTTGACTACTGATCAAACAACGGGCCCTAATTGTTAAATTTACTATTGGTCATGTTTACTATGTATTAAACAAGGCCTTTATTTTCAGGCCACCTCATTCTTCTCACCTTATTCTACACTGCTTTGAATAAGGAATAGCTTAACTTAAAAAAATTAGTAAACATTTCAAAACACGCTCGGCTTTTTGTGGCGCCTGTGAAAGAATTTACAAAAACACGCGGGGCGTGTCAGTGCACTGAAAATGTTAAAGAGGTGTTTAATCGTGGAAAAAGCCCTATATCGCCGTGACCCAGCTAGCATGCTACTACGAGTATTTAAGCAACGTGCGTGATTTCCTGTTCGTTATTGTAGAGGAAACACGAACGAAATGGTAACGAATGATCACTTACATACAATTTATGCACGCGATTCTGTGCATCATCAGGAAGTTGCGGATGGAGGTCAGGAATAGCTGGTAGTAGTGCTCAGAACTACATTGGGCCGCGAAGAAAGCGGGTCAGTTATAAAAAATGCGATAACTTTTAGAATATTTGAGCAAACCTTTTAAAATACAAAACTAAATTAAAGTTTATTTCATTTCAAAAATATGGGAAAAAGTAAAACCTTTTTATTTCTTTTTGGTGATTGTATTAAAAACCATAAGTAAACAATTAGGATATCTTTTTTTAAATTTGAACGACAATGAAATCATTTGTTTTACTTTTGTTTTCTTTTCATATGGCATTTGTTGTGCAGAACTTTATTATTTAGATCAATTTCGATTAAAAACATGCCACCAACCCCTGAAGAGTGTACCAAAATTATGGCAATGCTTAAAGACAGGCGTAGTCAGCGTTATACAGCGAGAACTATTGGTGTGTCGCTATCGACCGTTGAAAGAGTGCATCAATGATTTGAAGAGACTGGGGCCAATAATCGAAGACCAGAAACAGGCCGAACCAGGTGCACGACAGTGTGGGAGGATCGATATATAAGTCTTATGGTGTCAACAATGTTGAGAAATCGATTTCAAACGGCTGTTGAAGTCAAAATCACCTTCTACGTCCTGAAAACAGCAATCCGAGCACGTGTACAATGAGCCGGCATTTAGCTGAAGCAAACCTGAAGCCATTTAGACCTGCAAATTGTCCAAAACTCAAAAGGCAGCATCGAAATTCAAGGGTGAGTTACACTAGAGAATACATGAATTGGGCTCTGGATCACTGGTCAAGAGTAATGTTTTCGGAAGAGTCAACGTTCATGTTATACAGGCACGATGGGAGGCAAAGAGTCTACAGAAGACCTGGAGAACGCTATAACCCAGCTTGCATTGAAGAGAAAGTGCCATATGGCGGAGGCTCCATCACTTGTGGGCTGGAATTTCTCCCGAAAGCCGCACCATGCTAGTGGTGATAGAAAATGGTACTTTAACTGCAAAAAGATACGTGAATGAAATCTTAAATGAGTATGTTGGCCCATTTTAAGTAAACATTGGCGAGAACGCCATATTTATGCATGATAACGCTCGTCCCCATACAGCTCGGATAATGTTTGACTACCTTGACGATGTCGCTATCACAAACATGGAGTGGCCAGCATGTAGCCCAGACTCCATCGAGCATGCCTGGGACGAACTGGGACGATGCGTACGCCAGCGAAATTCCCCTCCAATCACTCTTCGTGAACTGAAAGAAACACTGATAGAGGAATGGGAGAATATTCCTCAGCATCGGCTCAGAAATCTGGTGGAAAGCATGCCAAACCGTATAACAACTGTATTAACAGCTCGTGGTGGACATGACAATACAAAAAAAAATTAGATTTTTAAAATTGTATATTTGAAAACGTAGCACATTTTTCGAAATCTAGTTAATGGTAATTTTTACATAACTTACATTTATTTGAAATAAACTTCATAATAATACAGTTTTTATTTCATAAAGCTAGGTCCAATATTTTGGAAGTTATTAAGGTTACTACCAAACCGCTTTCTTTGTGGCCCAGTGTCTTATTGAGTCACGGATTAGTAGGTAGGTTTATTTTGTTGGTAATTGGTTGCTTCCATGAGTGCAGTTTTATGCATGAAGTCTATTGGAACTGTCAGTTAGTAATGAGTCAATTAAGTATGAGCTGGTGGTATTGTTCAACAATGTAACAAAGAATACATCATTATCTGAAATATTGCTTTACACAAAAAATAACCAATAAGAGTAGTTTTACTCTTACTGGCTTTTTTTGTGTAAAGCAATATTTTAAGCGAAATCCCTTTGGATTTCGCTTATTTCGTCCATTCGACTCCAGAATCTTATCCCAAAATTCAAATAACTGTGTCGTATCAAAAAGTCGTTGTTTTTAAGCGCGAATACATTCTGTATTTGGACCATTTCTTAAAATATGGCTATTTATTTAGTTTACGATTTCCTTTTAGAAATTTCCTGCATCTGTACCAGGTTTTTTTTTATCAGGTACAAGATCTAATTAATAACCAATTTCCTTAATCAGCCAAGAATGAATTGCTTTTGCCAAAATATCTTTACTAAAATCTCCGGAAGAAGTAAAAGTAAATTTCTCCAGTTTCAATGACTTCGTCTACAATTCTAAGATCTGGACCACGATATTATGTGTGTAAATTCCGTCTCATAGCCTCTATCCTTTCTTACCAGCGTCTGCAATTTCTCAAACTAGTTTCTTATTATCCTGAAGATCTGACTAATCATGGACTGCCTCGACCAGTCCAATATTAGTCTCTTCTGAGATAAATTCTGCATCAAAATCTCTAGAACAAGTAAAGAATAGTTTCAATAATTTCCTCTAATACTCTAAAATCTAGACCGCCGTGATATGTTATGTGTAAATTAGAATACCTGTGTATTATCATGGACGTGACTTCATTACTTAAGTATTTATCTGCTTTGAACGCGTCCAAATTATATAATATTTCTTAATAACCTCAAGATCTGATTAATTTTCTAGTTATTTTCTATTGGAATACCTGTGTAGCATCACAGGCATCATTGCATTAAGCATTTCTGACCTGTATCGTCATTTAGCTTTATATAGTTTCTAAGTAACGTCCGTAACTTCCAAATCCAGTAGTATTTCATCTTCTAAATCTCGTCATCTACTTCCTTGACTCGCCAAGACGTTATCTTTTCTGTCAAAATCTTCGGAAAATGTAAAAGTAATTTCGCCTTTTGCGTTTATTTTTGCAACAACTCGGAAATCTAGACCACCGTGATAAGAAATGTGTAAATTGGAATACCTATGTAGTATCGCAAGCGTGACTGCATTAAGTATTTATATCTTGTCCTGTTGAATATCGTCTATTAGCTTCATATGGTTACTAAATACCGTCTGTAACTTCCTAATCTAGTGTTTTATCGTCTTCAGTATCTTCTTAATCATCTACTTCCTTGACTAGTCAAGATATTGTTCCTTTTTGTCACAATGTCCGGAAAGAGTAAAAGTAATTTCGCCTTTTTCGTTTTATGTCCTCTACAGGTCCAAAATCTAGACCACCGTGACACGATATGTGTGTAAATTGGAATACCTGTGTAGTATCACAGGCGTGACTACATTAAGTATTTGTGTCTTGTCTTGTTATAAGGCGCACGCTTTTAGAAATTGAAAGCTATTGTTTTACGAACCATTGTTTGGCTTGTACACTTTCTGTTTAGCTTCTGTAGTAAATACTATTAAATTATGTGGTTTCTATGGCGTATGGGAATTTTATAGGTAATTGGTGATGTGAAGTTAACTTACTCGCAGTATGTGGCTTGGCGTAGATTTCATTCAGAATCGAAAGATGATTGGTTGGGATAGGTTGTGTTGATCCATGGGATTACATTTTATAACTAAGCAATTTTCTTCCTTCTCATAGAAGTTTCAGTAACAATAGTATTTTTCTAGTTACAAAAGTCCATATAGCTTTTTAGTATTACTGGTACTTGTGAAAGGTACTGAAACTGGGAATGCAGATGCAAACACGTGGTTGTTAGAGTATCGCTTGTAAACTGACAAGCTGATTATACATTGTAGTAATACAGTTACTAACTAAACATGCACTCTATACGCTACAGTCAACTCCAATCCAGTCATAATGGATCAATGGACTACTGATCGCAGTTTATGGTTATCATATTTATATAACCTCACGCCTTTTTCTCATGGGGGTAGGCAGAAACCACAGAACGCCACCTGCTACAATCCTTACATGCTCCTTTTGGCTCGTTTACGTTCATACATCTGGTCATACACGCACGCCGGTTGCGAGTACTAAGCACCTGACCTTTCTGAAGAACATCACTAATAAGGTCACTATATATCCTCCTAGGGCGACCCCTTACGGCATTTCCGTTGTTATTACTGTACAGAAAAACGTTTTGTTTAAAAATATGATGTCATAATAACCGGGTCCAATTTGTATTACGAGTATTGAATTGTGCTTTATTAAAATCTCCCTAATTTAAAAGACCCTCGTCAGAAAATGACACCACAACTACATTTAAAGCTTCATGATAAAGCTTAGCTATCCAAATTCCTTCTCACTCATACAAAATAATAACTAATATTCAGTATCCATCATTATTACCATCAGGTGGGCCGCCCGCTTATTTGCCACTCTATAGCATACAAACGTATATTTGTTTGTATCAAAATCACATTTTTCGTTACGCTTTTTAAATTCCAGCTTATATTAAACTCAAAATTGGAATGTAAACTCTTGCCTTCTAATTAATTAAGTCACACAATAAGGCTTTCTCTCATAAATGAAAAATATATAATAATACTTAAGAATTATGGTCTCATAATACAGGATAAGATGATTAAAGCGGTATTTTCTGTGCTACCAAAAAACAAAATAATGTTATTATCAAATTCAGTTCAAATATGACTAAGGTAAGGTCATGTCAAGGGTGTACATTTTGAACCATTTAATACCTATACCTATACCTTCTATAGTTGAGTTGGAGAAAAAACTATAACAGCAATTACTAACAGAACCAAGACAATGTTAAGGAAGGAAGTAATCCCAAACTTTACTATGCATTCCCTGTCAGAACAACCTAATTAAACATCAATCGTCAAAATTCAGCTTCAACGCTAAAATCGCTTGCTACAATTCCCAAGAATTCAACAAGCAATACAACAAACAGAACCATTTAATCAAGAAACAATCTCTAGCAACAATCATTTTGGCATCAAACTCACAATTCTCTTACACGGATGTTTAACCACCATTTAGGTCATCAAGAATGTTACTACGTATAATAGTATCAAAGTCTCTAAGTGTAGTGGTAGCAACTGGTCGTGAGACTGCTAGGTCATTGCTAAAGAATGTCTGTGACCCATTGAGGAGTAGACTTGATAAGCATATTGTGATGATATACTTTGGGCTCTGACATGAATTATAATCAGTTGGAAAAGTTACGGGTAGCTTTTTCTTTGGTTTTGTAATAAAAAGTTCTTAACATTATCAAAGCAATAGAAAAAAAAAAAAAAACATTCTTAAAGATGTGGTTTAGAAAGATCAATTTACGTTGACGATTATAAACAGGAAGAAAATCTAATTATATTAGAAAACTAACTACATGACCAACGATAGTATAAACCGCATAAGGATGTAAGAAACAAGATGATATTCTATTCCTATCGTGTAAGTGGGTAGATTTTGGTTTCTTAATTTTCATTCTTGAATTTGTCTCAGGAACTAAATATGTTAAGTCATTCTTGAACGTGTTATTATTTCAGAAATTATATCATTAAATAATTATATCATTAACAGAAAGTAGTGAATGTTTCAGTGAGACATGATTGTGTAACATGATTTTTTGAAATTCATTTATATGAATTATGAAGTTTAAATGACCTTACGAAGTTTAATAATTTTTTGAAGTTTTTAGACTTTTGTAATAAGCTTGATGTTAGGGAACAAATAACACAAGATATATAAAAACAACTGTTATATTTAGTTTATTTGGATGGTTCATAATAAATTATAACAGCTAAAAGAAAGAGTAAAGATTTGTACACACGAAGACATCACCTAAGAAATATATACGCTACGATAATATATATGATAATAACAACAAACGAAGATGCAAACAATAATATGTTACATAAATAATTCAATACGAAAAATATTTACAAAAGCTATATAAAAAAAAAGAATTATAAAGGAAAGGGAAAAATAGATCGACTAGTAAGAAATTAATACATAAAAATGGATACTAAAATAAAAATATTAGCCTCCTTGGCTTTGCCAGTCGGTTAGAGGTGAACAAAAAATAATAATTAAAGCTATTGATATCGTTAATTATACATTTGTACTTTAAGAAAATTATACTAATAAAAAACAGGTACAATGTAGTAGTAATAATAAAGTAAAGAAAGACGATGAAGATTTAAAAAGAAATCGGCGATGCTGATAAAAATCCGAGACAAGATTCACTCGTTCAACAATTAACAATACAATAATTTAAATAAATTATTAAATAATAAATTAAAATCGTTACTTTGAGGTCCAAACTAAATTACATGAAGATTAACCATGGCCCTTGGGACTTAGATTTTATCTTAGGTATTAGTTGGAGTACGCGCTGTAGGCCAGGTTTTGGGCGTCCGAGGACCTGCCCCAACCACCGTGACCGCCACCACCACCTCCGTGGCTGAAGTGTTCTTCATGGTGTGGGTGAGCTACGACCTCATAGCTTTCATGGTGTTCGCTCTTGGAGAGGAGTTTCTTGAGGATGACCAGAGCGGAGGCGAGGAGAGCAGCCTTGGCGAGCATCAGACCCTTGATAGCGGCGAAGGCGATGATTCCGAGGAACAGAGGGATGAGGGACTGGATCTTCAACTGGACGAGGGCAAGGATGGGGAGGAGCTGCTTCAGCTTCTTCTTCTTGCCACGGCCTGTAAGGATGATATGTTTTATAAAACGTTGCTGATGATTGCCCATTGATGAGAAAGAGTTCTAAGAATACGATTTCAAAACTTTGGCTGCAATACGCGGTTAGAAATGATACAGATGCTCATAGGAAAACTTTGGTTGTACAGAACTACATAAAGGGTGGCAAGAAAATCGGCGCGCTAACTGAAACAAAGAATTCAGCACATGATTCTAGACCCCGAGCGTACAAATTTTTCGTCGGTTATCAAAAAATAAATTTGCTGTTTCATAGAAAACTGCAATACCTACGCGGTCAAAATGTATGGTAGAGATTTTTTTTTCTATAACCGACGAAAAGTTTCAACGCAGTGGGGTTCAGAATCATATACTTAATTCATGGTAACAGGTTGTGCGTCAATATCCCTAGTGCCACCCTGCATATTGAACCATGACTAAGCAAGTAATATTCCAAAGATAATTCAATTCATAATATGGAAAATAAACCGCTGCTTGAAAACGTTTACATGTAAATAGATAGACGGTAGATAAATGATTAATAAATAAGCTCAACTCAACATCGTATGGTAAGTAATGAGATAAAATTGTCTTGAAAGTATTTAACGTCCAGCAAACATCGCTAGTAGAAGCTTATAAATTTTAATTAACGTAATACACTTTCTAGTTAAAGTTACTGTAAACTATATGTACTTGCTTGCACTTGGTCAAATAAGAAAAGGTGTTTGTAGGCAAAGTCGTTATTTGAATTTAAAATAGCCTCGTGCTCAGTTTAGATAATTTACTATTTAGGTTCAAATGTTAATCGGGTATGGAAACTTCATTGAGATTCAATGTCCTTATCAACTGAAATTGAAATTCACCATGTAACATCAAGTTTGCATAACCCCATTCACCTAGAAAGTGTTTTGTTGGTACCAATTCGAAAGCTTCAAGCCTACATCCATATTTCGTTAGCAAGATTATGCCTGGAGCGTTACTTTTACTCGTTTCTTGATAGAGATTTCGATCGCAGACCGTCTTAGCGGAACTTTAGAACAAGTTGAGCCTACATAGTCAACGTGTACTATGGACATCTAGGAAAAACCAGAATCAGTTCGTCCGCTTTCCACGATAATCAACCTTGTTAATAGGTTAGAGAAACCCTCTCTAGACTTGTTCGGACGTTTTCTAGCTTCTCATGGTTTGTTCCGGATGTCCGTTTCAAATTTTCTATATTTCGTAATGTACCTGTTTTAATTTCGGTATTAATCGTCTCGTCATGTGTAACATCAGATTAATATTTGATCGTACTTTCTATTTTAAAATTCTCAAGCGCGCCGAACAGGTTTTGGCGTGTTTTAATTTATTTGGCGAGAGTTATGCAGGGAATTATATATGAACATGACTGCAAGGTTTTATATAACTACTTTTTACTTTTATGATGTTACCTGAGTGAGTCTATGTCGTGACTTGTTTAATACGAAATATAATTGAGAGCTCCGTGTACGGTTTTCTCTACGACAGTGACTTGCATTTCGAGAGTCCATCACTTTTTATCGATATCATCAAAAATTACGCAAAACCAGTTTTACGAGCGCGAGAATGAATGTTACATAATAATCAGTTTCATAATAGTCTGTTACGAATTGGCAGAACAAACTGTTTTAAACAACCGACAATGAGCCGTGAAATTGATTGGTCACACTTTTGTTAATAAGCTAATAAAGGAACTTTTGTTTTACGATGATGAGATTTTGATTCACCTCTTGAGAAAATAACTTGCCCTTTTAACAAGGTAGCATTGTCTATCTTTTTGGGAACTGCCCATGATTATAATTCTCATAATACTTTCACTCGTTTCGTTGAAATAATTTGATCGCTTACGAGAATTGCACCTTAATGATATAGTAGATGTTAAATACAGGTTCCGTGGTGATAAATCTGTGCCTTTTTTTGTGAGCACTGTTATTGGACGTGACACGTGTAATTATTATTTTTATGTGGGAAAAAATGATGCATGAGTTATTTTTATGAGGTGTGTTATAGCTTAGAACAACTTTTCTGTAGGTTTCATGTCAGCAGTTGCGTGGGCTTTCATCTGCTACTTATAACAAGAATTTTGGGTGTATAAGATTTATTGAGCCGTAGAAGGTGTTATCTAAGCTTTTGCATCACAGAAATACGCAAGTATAATATATATATTTGAATTGATAATTTTTGAGTCAATATAGAAACTTCTTAACCTATTTAAGGACTATTACTTTGACTATAAGACGAACATGAGTGAATTTCGCAGTTAACTGTTTTAATGTAGGATACTGACCTTCCTCAAGGGACCTCTTCATATCCTCAACAGTGCTCTTAGGCATGCGTAGCTGCACGACATGGTTCTCCATAAAATCAGCAGCAGCATCGACTAGCCTGGCCTCGACGGTGTTCTCCCTCGCTTGAGGTTCTTCAGGAAGGGGCTCATAAGACCGGGCGGAGCGAGAGCTGCCGAGGTTGTAGATTGCGAGACCATCAGCGAGTTTCAACTCCCGCGCTGATGCCGCGTTCTCTAGGAATCTCATCGATTTTTCCTGTGGAAAAAGAAATGGTGGGTTAGAATTTTCTTCGTAATTTGAAATATTATTGAATTCGAACCGTTGAGAACCTTTTTTTTATGAAGCTTTTGCAAAAAGCATTCTATCATCAAGGAGTTTTATTATTAAAATCTTGAGGCAGGATTATTTATCATGCTTTTAGGTTCATACAAGTTTCCAAAATAAATATTTTACTTGCAATGAACTTGAAAGCTGGTTAAACAAGTAAGCAAGTATGTGTGCTGACTCAATCAGTAAGTTGCCGGCAAATAGCTTTACAAACATTTGCTGTTTAGTTTAGTCAGCAACACAAACTGTCAAATTATTTACTTGGTATGCAGTTAGAGCATTATGTGAAATGATTTGCAAGTCAATGTTAAATGCAAGTTTACTAGATCATGGAGTTAATTTTAATTGAATTGATTATAAAAAATGAGTTGTTAATTATTCTGTGTTGTTTAAAGAAGTGTTTATTGAATTTAAAATGTCTAAATTTGACATGTTATTAAGACAAAAAAGCTTGTTCGTTTAATTGCAATTAGGGACTTAGAAAAAGTCTTTTTTTATTGCAGTCATTTCAGTGGAGTAAGTGCTAATAAAAATGTTTAATAAGATTCTGATTTGGAAGTAGCACAATTAAAACTTAAGGATGTTAAGCTATTTTAAATCAAGAGGTACTCAAAAGGGTGATTAAAATTATCGAAGTTTAGCAGCACTAAGTGATAAGTAAAAAATTAGGAAGGTGAAGAACCAAAGAGGTTGTAAAAGATTTTTGAGGATTTGAGGAAGCTGAAGACGAAAAAGTTCAAGTCCAAGGGACATCACTTAAGCACGATCACAACACACCTTAAGGCACATCCAAGTATCTTCCTCGGCACAACTCTTGACCACCCCGACGACGGAACCGATGACATCATCATCGGAACTGGCTGGCTTGCAGCTTACTGCTGCCACACACACTAAGAATACAAGGAAGATCTTCATTTTTTTGGTCCTACTCTCCTTCACGGTGGTTAGTGAAATGTGGTGAGGGGACTGTCAGAAAGCGGTTTTATTCTCCGTTCCCCCACTTCGGGGTTTAAGCCGAAATGCGCGACTCGATGCGTGTTACGAATGATATAGAAGCTACTACAGGTGGAATACTTTTTTATGATGGTGGTAATTGTGCTGTAGGGTGGATTGATTTTTTATGGGTTCATGTTCTATGATGTGGACAATTGTAAAGGTTTTATTTTTATTTGGGGCCTTATGTACTACTAAAATAACTCCGGAAGAATATTCGGTATATTCAACAGAACTACAATAAAATGAATCATAATTTAGGTGAAATTTTCGTGACGGTAAATGCTACACTGTATAAAGAGTGTAATGTAGGAAATAGAAATTCGAGTATTTTGGTGTTATACAGGAAATTATTCGTTAACTGTGATGTAATAATCATATATACATAAGTCGACGGTTAAATTATAGAACTTTTAATATGAACTCATTACCATTTTAAATTGGAATCAGTTTCTACTTTTTGACATACTGTATAATTTATTGGTTGCTTATGATTCCTTTCCTGTATCATTAATTTCATCGTTTCCAAAAAGAGTCGCTATAATTACACAGGTCAATTGAAAATTAGCCTCAAAAATAGACACCAAGTTCATTTTATTGTTTTTCAATTCTTCGTAACTATCATTATCATACCTTCATTCAATTTTAAAAGTAGCTTTATCAATGCTAGATTCTCTAGCTTTATCAATGAAGCCACAAGTAGTTTGCATTGTATCGAGGCCACAGCCAGTTCCTTTAAGTAAATCGCGTCCACACTAGGTCAGGAAACTTCCACCTAGGATGGTGCTAGGCAGAGAAATCAAAAAGCATAAATAACCATTGTTTTTTACAAATTCTGCCCATATCTAAAAATAATAAAGGCGTGAGTTTAACACATACGCATTAATTATTTTTATATACTTTCTTTTGACTCGAATGCGAAACTAAAATACGTATAATTTAATATTATTATTCTTTTGTTATGTGTATTATATACGCAGTCGTCACGCTGGTAATTTTCAAAGGGTCAAGTAGAGATTTTCCATTGTTGATGATGAACAGTGATGAATTATTTGAATTACTACTTACATCATATAAGCTTTGCATATATTGTCATCACTATGCTATGGACATTTTTATTACCTATCATTGTTTCATCGTGATTTTTAGTATCTGGTTTGTACTTGCACAATATTTTAATTTCACTGCATTGCCTTCTGAAACTATTATAGATAATATCCTAAGAATCAGTCATAAAAAAACTCACCCCCCCCCCTCACTCACTCTCCTCTCATTTAGAGGCAGAGTTAAGAAATAAGATAATAATATTCATAAACGGTTATCATATCTTAGTTATAACGGTAGCCTATTGAATCGTTTTTTAGAAAATTACTAATTCATAATCAAATTACAACATCCCAATTAGTAAATCATTACCCATATTAATAATCTTACATCCATTCTCATCCAACCAAAATGGATGATAATTATCATATTTAAGTAAATTGTTTAGTTAGAAACTTCCGCTTCTTTATGTAGGGCGAATAGTCGTGTTTAAACGTTTGTAAAGTGTGTACAACTTGCATTGAGGGTTCTTGATGCTACTTCATTGGTCATTTCTACTCATTGATACTATCCATTATATCTTGGCATTTCTCGGGGGCGCCACTTACTAAGACGACCATTCAAAGATCTGTCAAATTCCCTAATAATTCAACTTTAATACCAAATTTGGCCGTCTGTCAAAATAAATTGGTCTATTTTTCTAAATGAAATTTTCACCAAATTCATGTTTATGTAGATAATTTCTAAAAAAGAGTGATAGTGATGATTGGTTTTTGTTATTGGTCGAATTACAAGTGGTTTTGGTAATAGCAGTAGGCTGGGATATTACAGAGTAAATAATGATTGAAGTTACTGATGTGTTGCGTAAGGCAAAACAATTATGTTTTAATTAATGACTTTTTAAATAACAGCTGCTTTGCTTTCCAAGTGCAGTGAACTCTTGAGGGCTTAGTACGATGTTTTGGTTTTAATTTTTTATACCATGGCTCGGCAAACAAGCAGGAGCCCAACCTAACTGTAAGTGGTCCAGAGCACCATAGGTGAGTTGTCTACCCATTTTGAAGACTCTCTTCTATTTCTTATCTCATTATATTTACTAGAATTTTCAGCTTTTACACTTCTATAGTAGGTCATCGTTCATATCTTCCTCCTCTCCCATTTTTATTTTGTTGTTCTATGTCAAAAACATAATTTAAAAAAATCTTCCTTCTGTCGTTTTCGTGCTAGTAGTTGCCTCGACGCAACTTTACTATTCCTAAGGAGTGTTTTCACCATTCATTTTTTCGTCTCATTAACTAAAAAGAACACAAATTGATACCAGTTAAGACTCATAATTATGCAAAATGAAAAAGGAAACGGTAATGTTTCAAAGACTTGATTGAATCATTTCAATGAGTTTTTTTTTTAATGAACACCTTACTAGATTCAATCATTGAAGTTTGCAGCAATATACGATGAGGTCATTCACGTGATATTATTTTAAGTGGTTACCGATACATTAAAAAGTCAAAGTTGGACTTTGGACTCGCAACTTTGTTGCCAGATAACCATGTACTTCCTGGTGTAGTTTCTTTTAGTGCACTATAAAGAATAATATCTGTTTATCATGCTGGTCAAGAAGCAGGCCTATTAACTTTCTTCCTTCCTCTTAGAGGCCATGGTCAAAAGAAAGCCTACTTGACTCACCGAAAAAGCGAACCTAAGCACAGAAAGCGAATGCCTACTTAATACTCAAATTACTCTGATTACCCCCTAAGGCTATACAACCGTGAAGTTATAGAAATACTTACTTTTTATGATTTCTAAAATTGCATAATCGTGCAGGTGTTTCGAGCGTATATTTTAATTCGTACAGTTGTTCGCACGTGAACACTTTTTATGTAATGTCCGGTGCGGTATAGTTACGAATATGATTTCCTATTTTTAGTTTTTATCTGAGATAGGTTTAGTTTAGCGTTTGTTTGTGGGCTATTTTGGTTACGCTATATTATTTTGATCGTTTATTTATTGTTCTTTTTATTCTGTTTTAATTTCTTTTATACGAATATAAACTGTAATAATGAGGCGTACCTAGATATTGCTTATAGTCATGAATTTATAATCTGTATTTACCTCTCATCACGCAGTCCAGAATCTTCTATAGATTCTTTGATCTTTGAATCTGATAAACCTTCGAAAAGAAACGGTCCCACATAATTATAATAATATCAGCTTGTGAAACCTTGAACTTTGTCATTTCAATTTATTGCTCGAATACTAGATGGTGGCTCGTGGAAATGTATGGAAAAAGAGACATAAATTGGCTAGTCATCTACCCCAAGTTTTTAATGGTCGGCGCTACATAATATCATAATCTTAAATTGGGGAAAGTGCAGGAGGAGGATGATGACGATGATAACAGCCTGGAAAACCCTGATGCCCATCGTCTTCACTTCATTCTCTTTTTGAGATGTCAACTGATAGGGAGATGGAGAGACCTTTGAGGCAAAATAATCACCATGTGAAGCCCTGAGACAGCTGGAAGGCGTAGCGGCAGTCGCGGGACGAGCTGGATAATACAAACGACCCGTGGTCTACATTAGCAATGGATCGCAAGCAATGGAAGTCATGGGGAGAGGCCTTTGCCCAGCAGTGGGATGATACGGGCTAACAGTAATAGTGGCTGAAAGGGAAGCGGTAGACTATAAACATCCGGAGACCATTACATATAAATAGGCGAATAAAATTCCGATCCGAAACGCGAGCTCCATTGATAATAACAAGGTAGGTATTGCAACCGCACACATAGCAATTACGTGCCGATTTTAAATTAAAGATCGCAATGTAGTTTTGTTGTTGGTTGTGAATACTTCAGAGGTGAGGAGGAAAATTGGTTCAATGTGGGTCATTTGTTTCATAATATTTTGTTGGTTGCCATTGTATAAAGAATGGGGTGTTGGGGTGACGTCATCATCAGTGCGAATTCAGAACTATTGACTGGTTTCATAGAGATTGTATCTGATAAGAATATAAGTCAATCTAGATCCTTTAAAAAATGTTTATTTAATTATATAATGATATTGATTGAATCAAGTGTTAATCGGCATCTCTAGAAAACCGGTTCATAAAACAGCTTTCAAGAACATTCTTCTCGGAGAACCAAATATATTATACATATATTAGCAGGGTGTTACGTTATGTCACTTTATTATTATTCCAATGACCTGTGGGAATCCTTATCGTTTCATTCATAAAGTAAGTTTTTACAAAGTCATTATGAGTCAAAGACACCCGACTAAATTGTTTCCGAGACGTGTTCAAAGCGAACCATAAAATAAGGTACTTTGGTGTTCTGGAGGACCTACAGCTGTTGAGATCCCGTGTAGATATTCAGAGCAGTCAGCAGGAATCCAAAAAGCCTGACATTCCCCTGCCATATACAGGACGTGATAGCGTGACCAACCCTAGGCGAAAACTCATACATAATCAGCCTATAATGTTCCTCCTCTCTATGAGAGGGATTGGGCCATAATGCACCACACGGGCCCAGTGCGAGTCGGTGGATATCACTTGTTTTAAATTTTTTGGTTCTAGGACATGCCGGCTTCCTCAAGATGTTTTCCTTCATCGTTTTGAGAGCAGTGCTGATGAAATTAAATTCACAAAGTGCCAAGGTATCACGAACTAGAATTTGTAAGTCGGGGCCGATACCACTGGGCCACCACTGCTCTGAAAACCAATGGGATTCGACACAATCCAAGCTTTATGTTTTTTTTGTCTCTCACAAGGTGGACCGATGATCTTATGAAGGCCGGAGGAATCCTGCTGGATTTGAGAAGCACAAAACTGGTCGATGTGGCGATGCTTAGGCGAGTCTTATTTATATCCAGGAATCTTTCGCATGAAATAATGAAGATTATGTTTTTTTGGAAAATTTACTGGATTTGGTTACGTCAAAAAGTTCGTCCAAATAAAATAGCAATGCTTTTCAATATGGTAATGCAGTGAACAGTAATATTTAATGACAAATTCTGCGCAAATTTTTGAAAAAAACATAAAGTAGGTTATTACAAAATGAATTAATAGAACAACCAAACATATTTGCTTTGTTGGCATTTTAATCTTAAAATATTGAGGGAAAAGGCACTGAAAACCGAAATACAGGCATTGCCTAGTTTGGTTGCAATGGGTACATCCATTTTATTAGAAACTAATACTGCCAAACTATTTTCTGTAAAATATTATGATGTTTTTTGAGAAATAAAAAAATTACAAAAAAGATACTAATTACTTAAATCCTATGGATTTTCGCCTAGGCTCTGTGGATTGCTTAGTTGTTGCAAAACACGTCCTAGAAGGAAAACGTCCAATTAAAATTCACCCTGTATACAGGGTAATCAAGATTTTCACACGAAAAAACAAAGGGACTGTTATACTGATCCTCTAGAAACTTATTGATCTTCTAATGGACAATTTTTAAAATTAAAGAGCCTCTAAAACTTTTTGCGTTTCTAATGATACACACTTTTTGAAATAATTAAGGCTTAACTTTACTTGGATATTTACTATTTTTAGGACCCCAAAATAGGAATTATTTGAGGAACACAAAAAGTGGAGCAGTTATTCTATTAGAGTCTTTAATAATATTTTTGAGAGCGCAAAATAGGAATGATTAGAGGTTCGATTAAAAATATGCCAAAAACAAATGAACATTCGTACGTTCATGTCTATTTCAGTAAGCAATTGTGTTGTGCACACGTTATCGAGACTTTTTGCTCCAATATACTCTTACTATTGGCTCGTGCGATATAATTGCCTAACAAACTCAGCTACGTTTTTCATTCATTCACTACAATGGAATGAGTGACGTATTTAAACAAAAAGTTTTGTCTTAACTTTCGGAGTAGATACAATGTGTGTATTAAATATTTAATTAGTGTTTAGAGAGAAGATTAGATAGCTGAATTGGACGATAAAAAAATATCCCATGAACGTTGTTAAGAAATTAAAAAAATAGTTTCACGAGATGTTTGTTTTTCAAATCTTTTTGTAGTATCATAGCGTAGTGAAATAAGAAACGGAAGAAGTAATTTAAATTATCCACACATACTTTTATTTATTTTATTTTTTGCAACCAAGAATTGTTTGGGCCAAATTAGTGACCACATTAATCGAACTTAATAATATTCTAAACAAAAACAAGACGGTAGACGAGTAATAGAGCTCACTCAGGTTAAAAATGAACAGGGTGCATTCTGAAAGCTATCAACACCGTTGCAAATAGCTGTCAAATATTATTTTGTTTTGAGCAATGTGTACTGACACATTGCTCAAAAGAACCGACATTCATGAATCAAATTATAAAATATCGCTCTATATTGCACTTCACTGTTGATTATCATATGAATTGCAATAAATAATATCGTAATACTGAATATTAAGTTTTAGGTGCTAAAAATCAGTGTTATTATTGTAATTCATCGATAGATACTAATATTATAAAGAGGTAAATTTGTTTATAAGTTTGTATGTAGGGGATAATCTCAGGAACTACCCGTCCGATTTGATAAATTCGTTTTACATTGGATAGCCCAATTCTTGAAGAAGACTATGGTATTTAATATCACGCTAGGACCCTTAGGAGCCGAGCAAAAAGAAACAAAGACAGAAAGAACGCTAAGCGAAAACGAAGTAATAGCGTGGGCAGGGGTGATGCGATGCGACGAGGAGGGTCGGGGGTACAAGAAATTTAACGCGGACGAAGTCGTGGGCACAAGCTTTTAATCTATAATTTAGTGGACTATAGAGAAATATTTCATATCATTAACATTCAGTAATACATATATACATACATAAACTCACGCCTTCTATTCATGGGGGTCGGCAAAAACTACAGAACGCCGCCTGCTACAATCCTAACACTCCTTTTGCTTCGTTTACGTTCATACATCTGGTCATACATGAACGCCGGTTGTTGAACGTTGCCAAATTAAAGAATGGTCCGTCTTATCATTCCGTCCGTTGTTCATGAACAATAGGCAAGACTAATGCCGCTAATTGGCAACTGTCAACACAATGATAACTTTACATTGTGATAATTAATTCAAAAGTCTGATTAGCTGATTATTGTGATTTTATCTTTAAATAAGCAGTTTTTATGCCCGTCTATTTCGTTAAAATGACACCATGGAGCCATTGCTGAAGGTAACTTGAAGTGAGCTACATATCACCTGCACGCTTAGAATGAACACTTCTATCTCTACTCTACGAAGAGAAGTAAAGTAACTTTCTTAAAAAAATCATTATTTTCTTAAATTTTGAAATCGCGCCGTAGAAATCTTTATACAATATGTCATTTTGTTATCCGTTTCTTCCGTTTCTATAGTGGTCTTGCTACGCATGTCAGCGATTGACCCTATTGACAGCTGACTTCAAGCTCAGTTGACCTAAGTTTTCAAAATAAGATTTCGTAGAGAAAATACCAGCTGTACGCAATAATCTACATACAGTCCGTTCACAGTTATTCTACCTCTGATTTTTCATCACTGTGAAAAGCATGGTGGTCTTTATTACCGTTGTAATAAGGTTGCTGTTGAGTTGCTGCCATTGACAAGTCTATCTAAATCACAGTGATCTTTATACAATAAGGTTGCTATTGGATAACTGCTGCGAGAGGTAAAATAACTATGAACGGACTGTTTATTATTGGTTGGTATTATGAGTAGAAAAAGAGGCCAACGTAAAAAGTTAGACCGAAAACTAAGCTTTTTCAACGCTTTAGCTATTTGAAAACTAAACCTACTTCCTTGAGGAAGTAGGTTTAGTTTTCAAATGGTCAACCACCATAAAAAATAAATCTAAAACTGCCAAGTGAAAACGAATTTCAAAAAATCTAGTTTTCATCACAAAATCTTATTTTTTTTCCACAAAATTCCGTCTTATCATGGAATTATTCAACTTTCATAAATTATGTGCATTATGTACTACTTGTGTAAATTATAAAGTAAAAACTAAAAAGTAAAAGTGGTTATATAGCGCTATATTTTAAATTACGGTATGAGTAGAGACAGTTCATTAGCCTCGTCCAGCGTAGTTTACAAGTTTAAGAGAGTTCATGATACCACACAATTATATAATAAGATAATTTATACGAATAAATATTGCTTATTTCAAATAACGTAACAGCATCTTCGGAACTTCGAAGATGTTTTCGATACTGATTTGATTCGGAACTGTTTAGTTAACATACTTAAAACTTCTATTATACTTACTTACTTGTACTTATTTTTCCATTCATTAAAATGATTGTTATATTATTTTGAAGAGGTTCAATACAATTGATGACAACAGGTAACGTTTTTAGAATGTGAGAACTCTTTTATGTATGTGTTTTTTTCTAAAGGAGTTTTTTTCCACTACCAAGTACCCGTCATAACTATTTCTGCGCTAAGAAGTACCTACCTATTATTATGTTCCGGCTTGCAAGTAATTGAGGAAGTTATCACCAAATGGGACTTTTCTAATGCTGATGACACCCTGAATTCTTGACAATTCTTTGCTCAAAATCATATTTTTTTTGAATTATTTTTGGCTTATGTGAATTTTACTAGTTAAAATATACAGGGTTATTTGTAACTTGACCTATTCCTTGCAGGACGTCATAGTAGGATTAAATGCAACAAATTAAGACACCAAATGTTCTACCAAAATTCAGTAGTTTTTGAGTTAGTTAGATTTTTGTTTTGTTTTTTATGAAACATCTAATTTAAAAATGATTTACGGCGCGACTATGCTGGAATTTAAGTTATTTAAGCAGAACATAGTAAATAATTAAAAATTAAAAAATGCCTAAAACTGGAATATTTTATTTTTCGTAAAAAAAAATTGTCAGAAAAAAAAACTTGAATTTCAGTAGAGCGTTTTGGTGGCTTAATTTGTTGCATTTTAACCCTACTATGAAGACCTGCAAGGAATACGTCGAGTTACAAATAGCACTATATATGGCATCCATAGGAAACAATGCCCTGAGACGGCGTTAGGATTAGCAAGTAAGATATAGATTTATTGAATAAAGATCAGACCTAACGTTAGTATTCTAGTTGCATCATTTATTTCAAGTTCAGTATGTCAGTCTGCAGTGAGTATCTATTCAATAGATTCCTTGGTGTAGACAATAGTTTAGGTAGTGGTTTGCAGAGTAGATAAAAATTGGTGACGGCTGAATCTGGTTTGATTCCCAGGTTATTAGGAATTTCTCCGAAGTTTGGAAGTTGGAGGTGTGATACCCGCTTACCTCGGAAAGCACGGGAAGCGCCTGATCTCTTCCAGGTTTTATGGATTGTTGTCGGACTAAGAGAGTCTGGAATTTAAATTTTTAGGGTTCCGTACCCAAAGGGTACCCTATTACTTAGACTCCGCTGTCCGTCCGCCCGTCTGTGTGTCTGTCACCAGGCTGTATCTCATTAACCGTGATAGTTAGACAGTTGAAATTTTCACAGATGATGTATTTCTGATGCTGCTATAACAACAAATACAAAAAAATAGAATAACATTTATAGAGGTATGAGGAACAAGGTGTAAAGCTCACTCATACTCTATGGAACAGGAAGGATCCTCCGACCAGACGGGTGTCGTGTCTGGTGGTCAACTGCCCGATGGTTGATGTCGAGACGTTGTATGCTAGTCGCGCGGTAAACTGTACTTGCACGATGCAGGATTTGCGTGACGTCAGTATGGCGTGTAGCTCGCATGTGGCGGTGTAGATACCGCCACACATTAATGTTTAAGGGGGCTCGCATACAACTTTTTTTTTTTTTTGCTCGCTTTTGCTCGATATTGATAACGGCAACAGGTAGACGCTTGAAATATTCACAGAATATTTAGTTAGATATTCTCTTTAAAAATGATTAATTAAATTTCAAAAAAATAAAAATGTTTAAGGGGGGCTGGCATGTAACAGACATGATTTTTTTGGCTTTTTTTTTAAATAATGGTACTGAACCCTGCGTGCGTGAGTCCGACTCGCTCTTGGCCGATTTTTTATTTTTATTCGAGTGATCTTATTTTTTCGTGTGCACGTGTTTCTGTGATAAATAAATCTAATTTTCTTTCTTTCTGAAAGGGAGTGCAGCTCTGATATGCGAACACTTGTGTTATCTCCTGGCTTGGCTTAGCTAGTCTCCGATGAAATTCGGTCGCAAGATTTAAAATCTCAAAGAGGCATAAAATTACAAAAAAAAAACATAAACTTAAAAACACTAAAGTACAAGATACGAACAACTTGTTCGCAGTATAAGGAAAAAGAGAATGAATGACATTTAATATTGAATGAAGCTTAACATACGCGAAGAAAATCACAACGTTATTACTTATTACTCCATTCATATCGAATGAGATGTGGAAATGAATGATGACTTGATGAGCACAGTTAAGATAAATGGATGCGGCATTTTGTGGTTTGCACGGAAAATTTGGCAGGTAATATGGTGTAATAATAGCTTATTCGATAATACTGATATTCGCGCAAACTGAAACCACGAATTCAGCACATTATTCTAAAACCCCTAGCGTAAATATTTTTCCTCAGTCATCAAAAAATAAAAAAACTACTGTTACATAGAAAAGTGCAATACCTAACTATGCAGTCAAAATGTATGACAAGGCAATTTTTTTTTTAGTAACTGACGTAATATGTCAACGTATGGGGTTCAGAATCGAGTACTGAATCCATGGTAATACGTTGTGCGTTGAAGTCTCTGCCACACTATACACATCACTAGCGACCTGCCCCTGCTTCGCACGGTTTTTACGACTTGACAAACGGTCGATAGTACTTTATTAAATTGTTTCTTAATCCTTTTTTATATTGTTCTCACATATAGAAGCAACAAGAATAATGTACTCAGGATTTTGTAATATCTTTATGTAGAAGAGTGTCCTTGGAGTTTCTTACCCGTTCTTTTCCATAAAGATCTACGTTTTGGAATGGGCAACTAGCTTCAACTTTCTGACTAACTAACCGACTCTTTTTTGGACACTATTCCTGTCGACAGCGATGCGGAAGAATTTTTTTATGCCATGTGATTCTTTTACTTCTTTCTTTTTTTTAATTATTTATTTTTATTTATATGTACATACTATTAATATTATTTTATAGAATCTGTAATAAATGTAAATAATGTAAAAAAAAATGCCATTCACTCTTTGATAATTCAAAAGTGCCTGTAAATGGTTTAATTGAAATAAATGCTTTGAGTTTGATTTTGAATTATATTTTAGTTTAAAATTAATTATTATTAATATTATAAACATTGCGGAATAAGTTCACTAAATTATGGTGAAAACCGCAAAACATGTTGTGTAATTTTGAAGAACAACGCGGTCACACAAACGGATACGAAAAGCGATATGAATTATGTTTATTAGCAAATCATATTATTTTAAACAAACTTTGCGATTCAGTGAAACAAAAATTGGTGAAGTTGGATTTTTATAACTTTTCTATGCTTATTGACAGAGAATGCCATTATATGGACCGACGAAATGAAAAAGGCTGCGTGGGTAATTGAATTTGGACGAACAACATATCAGCTGCATACGTTAAGACAGTATTAAGTGTTAGAAGTGCAAAGGTCAATTTCAAAACGAACTTCGGAAATGTGATCTGAAATTGCAATATTTATTAAGTATTTTAAATATCCGCCGCATCCAAAAAAGCTCTTCACTTCCCACTCACACGCGCACGTGTTACAAATGGGCGTCGTCACGTAAAATGTCAATACATCGGAGATTCGCTCCACTATAATAAAACTTTCATCGCCATCGATAGTCGATATTGATGTAATGTCTATAATTTTGACGTAGGAAAGTGTGGTTGGCTTAGTAATGAGTGTTTCAGTTGATATTGAGTGAAGATTACTACTATTTCTAGAGTTTTGTTGCTCACTGCGATGGATGTCGATTATACAAGGTGAAGACGACGATACGACAATAAATTAAGGAGGAAGCTTCAGGATAGCCCGCGAAATTCATTTTTTTTTTACGTTTTTTGCAATTTGCAGGTCACTGTTAGGTAGTATTTTGATTAAAATATGATTCGCGACCGTAACAAATATGGATTTACAGAATTATAATCATTAGAATCAGCAATACATCTCTATAAGTTCATATTACCGTATTGAATGACTATTTCATGAAATCATGACATTTGAGGGCAATTCTAACTTAAGGAGTTGTATTGCTGATTCTAATGATTATAATTCTGAAATAAGCTCTGAAAGCCATATTTGATACGGTCACGAATCATAGTTAGATCACCATACAACCTGATACTGACCTGCAAATTGCAAAAAAAACGTAAGAAAATTTGAATTTCGCGGGCTAACTTGGCGCACCCCCCTTAAACTGTATATCTAATGCCGTTCACAGTCTGCTTACGAATCCGCCCCGACCCTTGCTCGAGCCAGCCCGCGCCCGGAGCCTGTAGCTTTAAATTCGTCCCCTAATAATAATATTTCCGATCCAGGCTATCCCTTGCACTGCCGGGGTCGCGGATTGTTCGAAAGAGTTACCGTGGCCCTGGCGCATAGGCAACTGAAGGATCACGGGTGGGTTTTAGTCAGTAAAAGTCTGACACGCTCTCCCGCTCCACCCAGAGCAGGAGAAGTCATTTGATGATTTCCCACCCAAAAGAAAAAAAAGGCTGTCCCTAGCTGCTTCCCCCAGCGACGCCCTAAGCCGAGGTCTGTACCCCACAGGGGGTGCCCTTAGCGTGTAATCGCCAAGTAAGTTTTTTAGGCCCTGGCTGCCCTAAGTTGACCTACGAGACGCTAAACACAAAAAAAATAACTACTTACGAAAATTCAATCAAAATATATCTCATATTATAGTTATTATAGCATGTCAAAGATTGACAGAACCCATAGTCGGCCCATCACTAATATTTCGTATGTTTGAAAAAACCCTTTTTTTTAGATGTTAGGATTTATTTGACAGTTGCAAAATACTCTTAAGCATTAGTATTGTCTGCACATTGTATAGGGTCATTTTGGCAAAAGAATAGGGAGTATTATACTCATAAAATGGATGATGACATTCTGGTGATGGTCAGGTCGTACTCATCATCATCAGCCTATGTTCGTCCACTGCTGGATGTAGGCCTCTCCTAGTGAACGCCACTGAGCCCGATCCTCGGCTCTCCTCATCCAGTCTCTGCCAGCCGCCTTTCGCAAGTCGTCACTCCATCTGACCGGCGGGCGTCCCACACTACGTTTGCCCAAACGCGGTCTCCACTCTAGAACTCGTTTTCCCCAACGATTGTCGGTTCTGCGAGAGATGTGACCAGCCCATTGCCACTTCAGCTTGCTTAGTCTTCGGGCTATGTCGGTTACTTTGGTAGGGTGATGTACTGATTCCTCATTATTCTCTTGCCCATATTCTACTTAATTAGTAGTCAGCAGAATATGTCTTTTTATTCCATACTTCTCTATTAGTCTTCATCTCGGTAGTCACCCAATTTCTACCCATAATGTGGCTAGAATATCATCTTTGTGTTCCCCTTCATTTGTAGTCTTCCACATTTACACGTCTACTAAAAACTTTTTTCATGGTGGTTAAGTTACTAATTGTAGCCTGCAGTACTCTTATTCGTTTATTTTGATTACTTACTGTTGCTCAACCATATTCATGACATGGTGTTATGACCTTTATTTATGTAAGTAAAATGTGTTAGCGAAGCGTCTCCGTTTCAGCGTGGGCAAAAATGCTTTCGTATGGCTGGCTATTCGGCAGATGTCCGACCGTTCTCCTCTACAGGTCGCATTTCTCTACCGATTCTCGTGAAATTTTGTGAGCAGGTTCGATAATTATATGCATTTTTTATTGATTCGTTTTTTCGAAATTTTTCATATTCAAATGCTTGAGATATGGTATTGAACACGAAAAAAAAAACATATTTCAGCCATTTCGCGCTCTTTGCGGGTTTTTTATTTTAAGGATTTTGTTTTAAGGTGCGCCGTGAAAATTTATTCAGTTTTAAGTTATGCAAAGACAGACACGCGAGTTATACCGTTCATAGAGCCACTAGTATACATATTTTACGTAAGTACATACAATGCAATAAATATGTTGAGTGCCAAACGGTTAGAGAAAAAATAATCCACCCTACCATCGTTACGTCTTACCTTACCCCTAACCTTGTGCCTTTTTCCGTGACTGGAAAGACACAATAGTTTCTACTTATCCAGCCCTATCCTAGGTGAGAGAAGGGGAGGCCCTGTCCCCCTTCCTCTACCTATGTAATCACTAAGAGTTTTGCCAGGATGCAGGACCACCAATGTCGTAAAAATTCAAATTCCGCAATACAGGAAGTACTCTAAAGTCTAATTACATCATGGTAACAAATTTTCTCTCACGTCTTAAAAGCCGTAACTCGAATACATATCATGCAATTATTCGCATAATCGACTTTCGACGGACGACATCGATATAGCCTATAATGAATCGATTTGAATTGCAATCGAATAAAAGTGTGACTTGACATTAGTACCGTTTTATTTCGTTTCGATTTTATAGTAGGTATAAGCTTGAGGATTGAGTCTTTGTTAGGTAATTAGGTAGAAGCCAATACCCATCAGTGGGCTGTTAAAGGTAAATGAAAAATAGGCGTGAGAGAAGATACTGGCCGCTTCTAATCCGGCCGAATTGGCCGAATTTCTAATTTGAAAAGTGGGACACAGGACTTTTTTATTTTACTTGGAATTTGTTTCATTCTGTTATTCTCTTTTCGTCAGGAATAGTAACGTCACTATTCTAATATAGGCCTATTAGCTGCAATACAATTTATGAATACTGCAATGCAATTGCAAGACTCCTAATTTTGCAAAATCATGGAAGCCACGCTCTTGGCGTTCGCGCTCAATGAGTAAGACCAACTCGCGTTGATACAGGTTCATTTCAATTCGAGCGGCGCGGCGACGACGCTTGGACTGAATTAATGATGTTACTACAACTTGAAACATAAAACAGCTGATAAACTCAACGTTTTCCTTAATTCTCAGATTAACATGCAGATTGCTAAATTGTTATGTATTCATAGCCAATTTAACATCTTCGTTCAACTAACTATCAATTAATTATAGTTAGTGAGGCTATACTTAAAAGATCTTCTATTCCATCTATCATGTTGGTTGGACATGCTCGCCCAAAATTAACGGAAAGCTTAGATAGTTATTCATTTCTAAGGACTGATCGCCGATGCCTGATTTCTTATTTTATTTGAGATGGGTTTGCTCTTGACTCTAGTCGAGGTCAGAGATGACAGAGACAAAGTCGACGATGGAGTGAGCTTACCCAGAAGAAGCTTGTTCACTCTCACTTTGAAGAGATTTGGGTTGTATGCGTTCGGAAACACAGACGCAGGTAGAGAGTTCCACTCTTTTGCTGTGCGCATTATAAAAGATATTTGGAAGCACTTAGTGCGAATTGGTGGAATAGCAACTAGGTAGGGATGGTAACTTGCAGTGCGGCTAGATGTCCGATAGTAGAAGGGGGCCGGTGGAATGAGGTCGTGGAGTCCTTGAGCACACTAACCGAAGTACAATCTGTAGAAAACCGACAAGCACAACCTTGCGGCGATTATCTGGAAAAGAACCGAAGTTACCGACATTGCTTGTAGAGTAAGCAAACTGAAGTGGCAGTGGGCTGACTATTTCTGTCAAAGGACCGATGTACGGTAGAGCAGACGAGTCCTGGAGTGGAGACTGCGTATTGGCAAGCGTAGTGTGGGACGCTCGCGCCCCCCGGCTGGGTAGACCGACGACCTTAAGAAAGTAGCTGAGACAGACTGGACGCGGAAGGTGGACCACAAGGTGTTGTGGCGCAGCCTGGGAGAGGCCAAAGTCCAGAGTGAACTGCGATAGGCCTACTTGATTGTTTGATTGATCGCCGATGGTGCAGAATAGTCTTTGAAGGGAGACTAGGAATCGATAAACGTAGCGTGGAATTACCGTTACGAAGTCGATTTACGGCCTAAAAAAGGTGACCAAGTTAGTACTGAGTGACTTGATGTAAAGGGAGAAGAATCTGGTGTTGTGACGGGATTTGGGAAAGGCCTATCTCCAACCGTTGTCTACAATTGTGAAGCTTAAGAACGAAATGTCGTAATAGCTATTTCACTGTAGACTCAGCAATATGAAGAATGAAACAAATAATTTTCACAAGGGTTCACCTTAGTATCTACTCTTAAGAACTGAATTGCACTGTACTGTAATCGACGGCACGGTTGGCGCAGTGGTTAAGCCATTGACTGCTGTCTGCGTGTCGCTTCGTGTGCGTTCGATTCCCGCATGGAACAAATATTTGTATGACCTATAAGTAGTTGTTCAGGGTCTGGCTGTGTGTGTATGTGAGTTTGAATGTTCGTAAACGCACCCACAATACAGGAGAAATTCCTAGAGCGGGGCAATGTATAAAAAAAAAAAGTGTGAAAGAATATTTATTCTATGCTCCATTTTGAGACATGGCTTGTTACTCACTACTTTTAAAAGAAGCAGCTTAACTAAGAACCTATATTATTAAGATTAGTATCAGATTCTTAATATAGATAAAATCATTAAAACAATACTTTCCACTTTGTTACGAAAAATAGTTTCCATTTCAACCGAACATGGTAGAAACCCTTTTAAATTGTAACATCTAATTAACTTAATGTAAATGCTAACGATTTTATCTTGTTTCCATCTTCTCCGACCTCTATGTGCACTGTTATTATCACAATTTAAGTAAATTAGAAGAAGGTGAACTTTGTAAAATGAGCGAAAAAGGCAGATACACTTTATGTAAATCACTTCATAAGCGGAGAAAAACTAAAATGATGTAATTCACATGACTCTGTTACCTACAATTTAAGGAATGTGAATTTACAGAATTTTATTTTTTTTATTGACCGAGCGAGCGCGAAGCATCTCCGTTTCTGCTTGGGCAAAAATGCTATCGTATGTCCGGACGTCCGGCGCATGTCCGGCTGTTTTCTTCTACAGGTCGCATTTCTCAACTGATTCTCGTGAAATTTTGTAAGCGGGTTCGATAATTACATGGTTTTTTTTTGTCGATTCAGTCTTTTGAAAATTTTCAAAATGGTGGAGATATGGGTTAAAAACGTAAAAAAAACATATTTCAGTCATTTCACGCTCTTTGCGCGCGCTTTTTGTTTTAAGGTGCGCGGTGAACATTCATTCAGTTTTAAGCTACGCAAAGACAGACTCGCGAGGTGTACAGCTCACAGAGCCAGTAGTTTTATTTTATATAAGGTAAGTAGCTTCACAGCTGACAGTAAGTATAACATAATTATTATTCTAAACATTACGCCAGTTGCGAAGTACACAGAAAAATATGAAATACAGAGAGTGACATAAATATTAATATTTATAGTGTGTGCGTGCGTGTACCTGTGCGATGTAGGTGCTGTAAATGTATGTGGTGAACACAAACTCAAACTCAAAGCATTTATTTCAAATAAACCAATTACAGGCACTTTTAAATTGTCAAAGGGTCAGTCAGTCAGAAAAATGAAGCTAGTTGCCCATTCCAAAGCGTAGTAGGTACCTATGGAGAAGAACGGGCAAGAAACTCCATGGACACTCTTTTAAATCAACATATAGTTACAAAAAACAAATTGTTTACATCATTCATGTTCAAATTAAAAATGTGAGAACGATGTAGAAAGACGTGCACGTTTAAAGTATCCGTAATAAAAAAGATAAAAAAACAATTCAAAAATTTAAATTAAAATAAGCCGTGGCAGCCAAGAGTTGACTAGTCCCTACTGACGGCGGTGATGTATGTATGTCTATGTACGTATGACTAAACTGGCTCTAAGCTGATTCCTATAATTTACGGGCCGTTATAGGTTAAAGAATAGAATAGAAAAATAAACAATAAAAAAACTTTTTTACAAAAAAACAACCGACTTCCAAAAAAAACACTAAAAGACGTGAAAAATAACTTTTATTTCGGAAGTCGGTGCCTTTGGTTTTATATTTTCGTGTTTGGCCACCGACTTCCGAAATAAAAGTTATTTTTCACGTCTTTTAGTGTTTTTTTTGGAAGTCGGTTGTTTTTTTGTAAAAAAGTTTTTATTTTTCCCTTTTTAGTTGCGGTACCTACCCCACACAAATTCGTATACCACTACTTGGTATGTAAATAACAGTGACAGGAAATTATTAACACATCATCCATATAAACTAAGTGGAAAAAATCTGCAGTATTAAGGATAACTCAAAAACTACTGGTCAGACCTTGATCAAATTTAAATGGGACCACATGTGAAGCACCACCTATCAAATAAAAAAAGAATCATCCAAATCGGTTCACCCAGAAAAAAGTTATGAGCTAACACACATAAAAAAAAAAAAAAAAAAAAAAAAAAAAAAAAACATACAGACGAATTGAGAACCTCCTCCTTTTTGTGAAGTCGGTTAAAAATTATGAATCTTGTATCTTTACCAATAATGAAACAAATACCTCATTCATATCTTTGCATAGTACACCCTCCCTTATGGAAGTAGCTATCACAGATAAAATTAGCTTACGAATCTATTTATATGCCTGGGCATATAAATAGATTCGTAAGCTAATTTTATCTGCAAGCAATAAAAAATGCTAGCATTGGTAAGCAAAACAATTCGTTTTCCTTAATAGGAACCGAGCATTACTAAGCTGAGTATCCGGCGTTTGATGGAGCATTTGGATAATATATTTTTAAGTAAGAAGTTATTTTTTAAAAATTCCATAAAATAATGTTTGATTAGTGTTTTGAAAAAGTCTATTTTAAGCCAAGTTGTAGAAGTGCATAGTTTTTGAATAGACTGATGATGCGATTCGCATGACTATAAATTTAATATTTTTTTATCTTTATATAATAAAATAGTCATTTAAAAACAAAACAAACTAAAACAACTCCATCAAAACTCCTTCTGACGTATTATCATAGGTTTAGAGTATTTTAGAAAACATCAGGGTTCAGGGTGCTAATTGATAATATGATATTTTGCAATCAAAAATAAAATAAAAAACATTTCACCAGATTTTTATTAATTTATTTTATTAATATTTATATATTAATATTTATTTATATTATATTTTATTTTTTTAATTAAACATTTCGCATTATTGTCGTTGAACAGTCGTGCTGTGAGTAGTACTTATGAGTAACTTTTGACGCATTCTACTGATTTTGTCTTCTGCCATACAACTTTATGTTCAAAATATGTAAGTTACTCGTTTGTCTTCAGAAAGTGATTGTGATTCGGCGCGTGCGAGAACCTCTATGGTGAAGACATACCGGTGTGTGTTGTGTCGAATGTTGAGATTCGAACTTGTTGGCGGATATTGTTGGGTGAACAAAAATATTTATTTGTTTATTTATATAATCTTTATCGTACACCACAAAATATATAACAAAAAATAAATGAAACACTACAAAATATACAATGAGCGGCATTGTCGCTTTCTGTGCACTCTTCCAGGCAACCTTGGAATGGACAGTGATTTGCCTGGACATAAGATGGGCTGTCGTAAATATATGGCTAGATATTAAATAAATTTTGAGATGATGGCTGATCGACATTTGTATGAAAGGAGAATAGGTAAACGAATAAATAGAAATAAAAGGAAAGTTCACCTTTCAGATATTAATTTCTTTAAATTTTTAAATGACTTGCGCTACTGTTGAGCATGAGGTCCTGGGTTCGATTCCCGAGACAGGCAAAGTGTTATTGGGTTTTTCCGTCTGGAATTTTTCGGTAGCAGCCCGGAGTCTGGATTTGTGCCCGGTTGATGACAATAGGCTCACCCCCTATTACATGGGACTTAAACATAACTGGTGAAATGTGGGTGTGCTATAGGCACACCTCTGCCTAAACCTTCTGGGAGTACAGGCGTGATGTTATGTGTGTTATGTTGTTTTTAAATGAAAAGTAGGTTGTAAATTGGCGTCTTTTTAGTCTTGATGTAAATAAGTTGGTTAAACAAATTAAATAGGTCAAGTTTTTGTTTACTTGTTATACCTTGTAGATATAAGTGCTGTGGCAAGTTGGTCCTCACTTTTTTTGGTTAGGTTAGGTTAGAATGAACGGTGAACAGATGAACTGATTAACTGGTCATTTCAAACCAGTTTTTCCAGATCCCTAACCATCACGTCTTTCTTCATTTTTGAAATGAAAAGGCTTTAGGCGCGTTGAGCACTTTTTGGGTTAACAAAAATGATGGAACCCACGTCATCGTCACCGAACGCTTTGACGATACAATTCACAAGTTACTTAGTTTTCACTTCTATCGGCAGTCCCCAAAAACTGTCCCGTATTTTTTTTTTAACATTAATAGGTGAGATTTTACTAGAAGACCAATCAGCCAACAAACTCATTGCTTAACTAGCTGGCTGTTTTTGGTTACATTACTCACATTAAGACTTCCCAACAAGTTCTACGAACAAGCTCGACCCGGAATCGTACCGCGCGTGCGTACCCAACATTGTTTCAGTACATTCCACAGCTACTACTAAGTCCTGTACCGAACAATCTACACATTGCACTTCAAGGCCCCAATTCTGTATGGTAATTATTATTCCCCACGTAATCTTACCACGTCAATATCGTGTCTTCTAGAAATGGTTTAGTTTATTGCATCATAGAGAATACATTATTAGCAGATGTTTTGGTTAGATAAGGAATTGACGTGGTTTCGAAGTAAGGAATCGTTAAGTGGTCATAGTGAATTAGGGCCCAGATAACTTATAACATTTTCAACCTTAAATAACTTATAATACGACGTTAGACCGTTTTTAGCTATTTTAAATAAGATTTACTTTCGACTGGCAATGGTTGCGGATATCCTAATACTTCTTCTTTCTTAATTAAATCAGTTCGAAGTATTAGGATATCCGCAACCATTGCCAGTCGAAAGTAAATCTTATTTAAAATAGCTAAAAACGGTCTAACGTCGTATTATAAGTTATTTAAGGTTGAAAATGTTATAAGTTATCTGGGCCCTAATTCACTATGACCACTTAACGATTCCTTACTTCGAAACCACGTCAATTCCTTATCTAACCAAAACATCTGCTAATAATGTATTCTCTATGATGCAATAAACTAAACCATTTCTAGAAGACACGATATTGACGTGGTAAGATTACGTGGGGAATAATAATTACCATACAGAATTGGGGCCTTGAAGTGCAATGTGTAGATTGTTCGGTACAGGACTTAGTAGTAGCTGTGGAATGTACTGAAACAATGTTGGGTACGCACGCGCGGTACGATTCCGGGTCGAGCTTGTTCGTAGAACTTGTTGGGAAGTCTTAATGTGAGTAATGTAACCAAAAACAGCCAGCTAGTTAAGCAATGAGTTTGTTGGCTGATTGGTCTTCTAGTAAAATCTCACCTATTAATGTTAAAAAAAAAATACGGGACAGTTTTTGGGGACTGCCGATAGAAGTGAAAACTAAGTAACTTGTGAATTGTATCGTCAAAGCGTTCGGTGACGATGACGTGGGTTCCATCATTTTTGTTAACCCAAAAAGTGCTCAACGCGCCTAAAGCCTTTTCATTTCAAAAATGAAGAAAGACGTGATGGTTAGGGATCTGGAAAAACTGGTTTGAAATGACCAGTTAATCAGTTCATCTGTTCACCGTTCATTCTAACCTAACCTAACCAAAAAAAGTGAGGACCAACTTGCCACAGCACTTATATCTACAAGGTATAACAAGTAAACAAAAACTTGACCTATTTAATTTGTTTAACCAACTTATTTACATCAAGACTAAAAAGACGCCAATTTACAACCTACTTTTCATTTAAAAACAACATAACACACATAACATCACGCCTGTACTCCCAGAAGGTTTAGGCAGAGGTGTGCCTATAGCACACCCACATTTCACCAGTTATGTTTAAGACACGTGTCATCTAATAGCGTGACATTGTGCCGTTTTTGAAGAACGAATGTACGGTAGGTAACCTATATACGTCTTTTTACTTAAAATATCATTGGTGATTATAGCTTAAATTTTTTTTTATTAGAGTATAGTTATTTTTTAGTTATTGTTTATTTAATCACTTGTCCAAAAAGGTTTCAGTGAACGTTAGCTCAATGTGAGAATAATTTTATGTACCTATATTGCTGTAACTGAGAGCTGTTATCTTTTAGGGAGCAAGCTAAATACCTAGTTAGTGTATTTATTTTTACAATAATTCTTATGTTTGTTTTGTTAATTCTATGCAAAAGTTTTATGCATCTTTGTTTTTATAGCTTAAAAGGTTTGTTTCGTTTTTAACTTAAATTTATTACACTTACCTACTAATATAGGTAATATTAATTTTAGACTTAATTGATGATCTCATGATAAGATTTAACTATTTGTTTTCCCTTAGCAAGTTTACTATGTAGTAAGTTAGTATGTGCCATTTTTTTCTTAGATTTACGTTTTGTGCGGTTGACAACTGAAAATAAAACTCAAATTTTCCTAATAATGGTGGTTTAATTTTTTAATTTTTTATGTTCTCGAAGTCAAAGTCTATATACAAAACTAACTTATTTGCATTTTTTCCAGAGTCCATTCGAGGTATGGTTAAGATTGCTTTATTGAAAAAGAGGCAATTTAATTACGCATCTTTTGATACAAAAAAAGTCTACGTAATACACAAAGTTTATACAAAAATCATAAAATAATCCAAATTATTTTTGCAAATGCCGCTCCTGTATATTTTGCTTATTTTGACTTGTGGTGCTTTTGTATTTAAGGAGCGATATTTGGGTTTTTTTATTAGGATTTTTTCAGTAGCAGTCCAGAGTCTGGATTTATTCCCAGTTGATGGCAATAGACTCGCCTTCTATACTTAACTGGCAAAATGTGGGTGTGCCAAACCTTGTGGTAATACGACGTAAGATTATGTTATGAAGAAAAATACGCGTGAATGTTGTTAGTGCGTTGATGTCTTTTCTATTGGAGAAGTTAAGACCGTTATGTTTTGAAACAAAACTTCCATTTGCTAAAGGGAATTGCTGCTGAAGGGATTTTTATAGCGCAATTATTATTGAAATATTATACTTAGCCAAAGGATTGATGATGATTATCAAGTTAACGATAGTCGCAATATGAAATAGCGTAGGTAAGTGACGTTTTGTCGAAAATAGGCTATATATACCGTTCGAACAGAATTTCTGGCTCTATCAATCAGTATATTTAAAATTTAAATATCTAAAAGAAAACGTCCATTATATCATACATATTTTCCATAGACCTAGACAACATTATTCTTAAAAACTTGTGGTATGTGACATTTCAAATTGATATTTGTATAAAAACTTTTGGAAACCAAGCAGAAGTAGGAGCTCCGCGGAGCGGGGTTACGTCGACTACGCCGTAATATTATTGCTTGTTAATTTTCACACTATGCGTCAATAACGTAAAAGTTCATTGACTCCAATTATGACCTTGCAAGTAGATATACCTTACTTGTAATGCGATAAAAAGCCCAGAATATTATTATTACTTACGAAAAGTTTAGAAAAAAAAAAAAAAACCTAGATTCTATATTTTTCTCTACTTTCTTTCCTACTACTGAGAAGAGCGCGCTCTAACGGAATCTAACAAAACTATTACCAGCAACATCGCACCCAAACCTGAACTTGACAAACTTTTAAAATCGAAATGGGTATTTTACATATAGGCAAGAAGACAAATTTGGAAAGAAGATAAAAAAATTGAGGTTTTTCAAACAACATTGTTGACAATAACGGTTGTCACAATGTCACCTTGACTTTCTAACAGATGGCGCTGTTACGCAAGGTCAATGCCATCTTTATTTGTTTTTGTCAAATTATTTGTTGTTTAAAGAACTTTGATTCGGCAATGTAGTTGAATTATTTCTTATTAGTATATTAAGTGTAAGATTGTAGTTTTCCAACCTGGAGGAATCGTTAGAAGTGGTTACGATATTTCGAAGAGAAGATGGCCAGCTAAAAAAAATGTTCTCGAGTGGACAATTTTCCAGTTGCCATATCTACATAAATGTAGCCATGATTGTTCTTTGGATAGCAATATTCTCAAAAACTGCTGACCTTATTTTAGTCGAGTTTCAGCAAGATTGTGTTTCTGAAAAGTTTTATGGGTGTAATAAATTAGTAATAAAGGCTACCGTTGCGGAGCCGAACGAGGAGGTAGATAAGCTATAAAAAAAATACAAAACTTGAATATTGAAAACGAAACCAAAACAATTTCACTTCTCACACACACAAAGATGGTATCAACTCAACCACAAAAGGACTAAAGTGTCACACTACATATTAATTAGTCTATCACATCCGTTTACACAACACATGCATATTAATAAATATACTATTTAAATTGGTATGGGCAGCAACGATAGCCAATTAAGTTTAACATTAAAAAAATAATTAAAACGTTTTATAGCATTTTCTGTTATAGTAAGAGTTTGAGTAATTTTAAATTTACTTCCGTGTCCTTTTCAAAATCAAAATATTTTATTTCCCATAAACCTACATGGGTACTTAAGAAACGTCAGAAGCTAGGTGCATGGTTCCAATTGGTCGTTTTCTATGGAGAAGAGCCGGCAAGGAACTTCACGGTTACTCTTTTTAAAATTAAGTGACTTTTACAATGTTTTCAAATTACAGTGTTAATAGATAAATAAGGGACGACAGTGTAGGCCTGTCAACAAGTAACAGGTACTCATTAATATATAAAAAGGTTTACAAATCTACAGTCTACAAGTTAGGCATACAACGCTCTCACATTCACAAAATATAGAAGAATATATATAAAAGATAAATAAAATAATGAAAATAACAGCTTATTTAAACCAAATGACATGATTGCCATTACTGTAACAAATTAGAAATAAAAACCTGTCTACAAAAGCCATTAATAAAGACATGAAATAAGAATTGGAGGTATATAATTTCAAATAATGAGAAGATTAAGTCAAAATGACGTAAAAAAAACTCCACACCCATTCAAATACGCTAATCCCCATTTATCCGAGGTCGGCTTGGTTTATCTTTATCTTCTTCTTTTTTTTTTTCTTATATAATGTATGTGTACCTACTTCTGTTACTGAATAAATAAATAAATAAATACATCTCTATGAGTTTATCTCAGTTTTAAGTACATTGTATATTGCATTCAATAATTGTATTATGATTTAATAGAATTTCGTTGCTGACCGTACCTACTACTGAAAGTGCAACTCTTACTAATTTGCAAAATTATAAGCTATGAATATTTAAATCAGTAAGTATTATTATATCATAGTACAATGTTATCATTTATCAGTTATCGTTTTGTACGTCGGTACGTGACAGGGATTTTAATAGTGACATAGTTTTGGTACTATTGTCAATTGTGTACATATTTATTTTTGTGGGTGGGCAGAACAATACATCTGGTGAATAGTGATATTATTATAAAGATGTTATAAATTATTTTATGGACTATTTTCTTAAGTTAGGGCGTCTAAAGAATGTAAAGCGGTTTGCCTGCTCGCAGTCCTATTTCAGCCGTTTTCTACTGTCACCAAAAGCCATAGAAAGACTGACCAAGTATGTTAGCTTCTTCTATCTAGAATGATCTAGATGGTTGTCACAAATGAAATAATCAATTAAAAATACTTGTCCAAACAATAATCTAAAATAATTAAATATTCAGGAACTAGGGATGTGAGTGCCACTTATTCTTTTGATAAGGCTGAATCTTTTTTTCTTCCATCGCTTTTATCAGTGACAACTGGTTCAGTAATTTTTCTAGCACACCAGTCCGCAAATGACGTAATAAATGTTTTCACTCACAACTTACACACAAGGGTATTCACACAGTGTGACGTAATAATTGAAACAAGACAACATACTACGTTCCTTACAACAGTTGTAGTTTGTTTATCGTTTTGCTAGTAAACAATCTATACTAACGCAAAAATAAAACTATTGTGGTGCGATATAGTCATTGTTGGCATACATAAGGATTTTGTTGACAATATAAAAACTTAACACAATACCTTAGCAAATGATAAATGATTTTATTTCTGTAAGTAGGTTTGTACAAACACTTTTACACGTCAAGCATATTTTTTTAAACTAGATGATGTCGGTGTTTCATAACTGACTACTCTGGGAAGAAAGACTAAAACAAACTCAGAGGACACAGTTTCTTTTAGTCCAGACATAATCTTGGTCAGATAATGTGTGAGAAAGAGGTGTATTTCTTCATAGTTTTATAAGCTACTTTTCCAAATTCCGATTTTGGCTTAACTTTATAATGTGTAATATCTCTGCTTCAATAGTATTCATTATTTTATTTAAACAGTTAAAGTTTTAATTTGTGGAAAGTTCAATTTAGTGGCGAGCCTATTGGCATAAAGCCGGGACAAATCTAAACCCTGAAGTTCTACTGAAGATCGTAATGGCAATATCGACTGTACAGTCAATGGCACATCGACAGTAACAATTTAACTTTGACAAATCCTATTTTCGTAACATTAAAGGTGATTTTCGTAGTTCAAATTTTACTACGAATTCGTGACGTGTGTTTAACCGTACCGTACATACAATACCATCTTGAGAAATTACTATTAAAAATGAAATAATATGTTTCCAACAAACAATTCTGCTTATTCCCATAACACCTCATTGTGTTTGAGACTGACTTTCGTTGTAATAGGTGAAAACGTGTTATTGAAGATGCCTTATGAGATAATAATTAGTCAATGTTCGACACGGTATCAAATGATTATGTAAGAATCTATTTTGTGAAAGGTTAAGGTTATTGACCTTAATCATTCTTATTTATTATGTGCGGAGCGTACATTACGGGTTAAAAACCTTGCAAAAAAAACGTACATTACGGGTTAAAGCGACTGCTTATGTAACCTCCACAACCCAGGTACTTGATAACACGAGACCCCTTAGTATGACTGGTTGGCAGGCTTTTGGGCTTCTGACTACCCGTAACGACTGTCAAAGATCCACGAATGACTTCCGGGACCAACGGCTTAACATGTTTTCCGAGGCACAGGCGGAAGGGTCTCAATAGTCACTCATCCACAAACCGACCTCGGCAGGCGTAGCTTAACCTTCAATCGAGCCGTGCTGCTGTTATTATTTAGCCACGAGCCCGTACCATGAGAGTCAAAACTAAAAAAAAATATCTGGCTGTTCGTCAAACGTAAAACGCCTTTAGTGATTGACATAAACAGGTTTTATTTAACTGCTCAAGTGCACTGAACTAATGAGTGGTCACTCACTTGTGATTTACAAACCCACCCAACTGATACACGTGTATTCTAGATTTACATTAAATTACCAAAAGAATTTGCAGATGACTCATAAAAATCTAACTGGATACATATTTTAAAATACCTACATTATATTTTTAAGTCGTAACTGTTTTTTTTTTATAAATCCACAAATTTTCTACAAAAATATACCGATATAGAGGAAGCTTTATAAGACTTGTAGCGGTATCTACACCGCCACATGCAAGCTACACGTCACACTGATGTCACACAAATCCTGCATCGCGCAAGCAGAGTTTACCGCGCGACTAGCATATATACAACGTCCCGACATCAACCGTCGGGCAGATGCCCACCAGACAACACCCGTCTGGAGCCTCCATTTTCTATAGAGTATGAGTGAACATTACACCCTGTTCCTCATACCTCTATAGACTATTACAATACATCATATTATCAATATGATATTGTCATACCATAATATTATATTATTATCAATATTATAAAGTCCATTGATTGAAAGTCGGGTTTATACTTAAGGTACTTATCCCGTCTAGCGCCCGAGTATTCAAAGCACAAACACCAAAGTCATTGTGTTGGATTAACTGCCAGTAGCTAGACCATAGATGTCAATAAATATGGCTAAAACCAATTAAAGGACTTTAAGAACAATCAGGAGTAGCGTGAAGCCCTAGGAACCCACGCTGGGTCCTAGGACGCTCAAAGGGCTTGCCCTAATTCAGTTATCTATCAGAGCTCAAATCATAATTACTTCTCTTGCCTTACGAAGCCCTACCTTTGACCTCATGTAGAAAGTAAACTATGCAAAGAATTCATTCAAACTATGAAAGTGAGGTGTGTAAGAAAACGAAAGTTCTATGCTCCACTGTAGTCGGCGATGAGTTTCAAAAATTAACCATATTGATCACGAGATATTTATAGTTTACGATCGTAGGTCGTTTGGTAGTCGTTTTATATTACTTTTCCTCCAATGTTTTTGTAATACCTTACCAGTTGACAATGTTATTAATAGAATAGCTATAAAAAAGGTTTTGTTCTGTTAACTGTTAATAAAATCACAAAAATGAAACTTAAACACATAATAACAACAAAATGGTAACAAATAATTTTATTCATTTCACTAGGACTAGTGTGTTCATTCTAGGTCCATAACATTTAAGTACTTACACATGGACTGAAATTAATTCTGAGTTTCATTCTGATCCCCCAAAAAATTGTTTCACAGTATTACTATATCTGGCAGCCAATACCAAAATATTATCAGGTAATTTAAAAAAAAACGCGTTACCTACTTTACTACACTACGTCATTAATTCAATATGTAGTTGGCATTATTAAAAGTATTTTATTTAAATGTATGCAAGTTAAGATCGCGTGACTTATAACATAAATGATATCTTGTAGTTCAATTTGTAAAATAGTTCAACACTGTAGTCTTCGAATGGTTAAATTAATTACATTTTACTAATTGAACCATTGTGGCTTAAAATGAATGAGTGTTGTCAACTCCTGACACTGTTTGCTTTAGTAATTAACCAACGTTAAATCTGATTTAATCAAAATGTATATTCATTCTAAAGGAAGTAGTACGCAAAATACGCGCCTTGACGTGGAGTTACCATCACCATCCGTATTACTACTACTGTATTTTTATCTTACGAAATTATGCGCGCTTTGCTTGTGGTAACCAAGTACACAAACACAATGTAAAAGTGTCCGTGAAGACGAGTTGCGGCAACACGTAACACACACACGCACACACCCTCACACACTTCCAACTTCACTATTGTCTTATTGTCTCGGACGGTACCGAGAGCTCCTGCTTTTGCACACACATTCATAGGGTTTGTGTACACTTGGTAACCACAAGTAAAGCGCGCGTCGCTTTGTGAAATAAACATACTATACTTCTAAAGAAATAACCAACATATAGTTTATCAGGTATGGTTTGTAAAAGACTGGATTGTTAATTCATCGCAAACGAAAATCAACAATGATGATCCAGGTAAAAGTCAAAATGACATGGTACCTAGCAATAAGGCAAACATTGTAAAAGAAAATGAGAATAAGAAGGTTAACAATTTCTACAAAACTTGAAATAATAAGGCAACATTGATCCGACAGGGCCAACATGCGACACGACATATCGTAACGTATAAAAAAGAGTTTCTAACGGTCCCCTGTCATCTATATCATAACTTTCGATATCTATCGATTAATATCTCTCGTCCCTTTCCAACATAAAATAACTATACTCTATCCCTTTTCCACATATTCAGTATTTCTCTGATCATCTAATTGTTCTTTTAATAGCTTTCTAACATGTGTAGAGGTTGTTAGAAATATATCGTTGACTGGGTTATTATTGCCCACGCAATATTCGACAGTCAATAAGGAAAGTGGCAGGTGATTAGGTAATTGCTCGGCGCTATTTAAAACTGAGTTCCGGTAGTGTGTTTGGCAGATTAAAAGGAGATGGATTGAGTAACTGGTGACGAAAGATAGACACTGCTCTATATGGGCCCTCAAAGCAGTGATTAAAATTTGTATAATTAGTAATTTTCTTTCATTATGTCTTATTACCTAGTTACCATATTCGCACCTGTTATCCTAACCGGTTATCATCGAAAGTCGAAAATATTCAAAACTTTAAAAAAAAAACACAGTGATGGAAAGAATCATAATGTTAATCATAATTTGTTAAAAAAAAACTGCCTAAAACGACATTTTTACATTTTTAATTAATTTTCATTTTAAAAAAAACTTGAGGCGAATAAGGAACAGAATGTGGGTCGAAAAAGGAATATCAAATCTGGGGCGAAATTTGTGAGGCCAATGCGGGACAAATCTATTTTTCAAACTTTTATCTAACTTGGATCGCCGGTGTGTGTTCGGCGTCTCTACACAGACAATGGCTCACCTCCTATCTTGCGCCGCATGCCCTGTCACCTGCACATGTGAGGACCTAACGGCTGCGTCAGCGAACGGTATTTGCGTTGCTGAATTTTGGGCCAAACTAATTTAATAAAATCTTTATAGGTATATTTTTTTGTGTTATTTTTGCCATCGACACGCTAAGAAAAAGATTTAACTTGCCTTTTTAGTGAGTTTGTTAGTTAGTATGTATTGGTCCAATCTGGCAAGCTGAATTAAAACCACTTCCTCTTCTTCTACGGAGTGGAAAATGTTATCCTTCTTTATGCTCTTATATCTTCTTAAAACTTAGTCCGGTCTTCTATGTTATTTTTATTATTTTTGGATTTGTCCTCACACACACACTTTAAACAAAATCATATTTTGCTAACTTAAACATAAACGACCGTAATTTTTTTGGCTACTACACTTTAGGTCGGAGATTTTTTTTTCCGTATTTTATAGGTATAAAGTTGTAGAAAAATATCTTTGGCTGTACGGTTTGTATCTGGCTGGTTTTGACACCATTAAATTGATGACCTGATAAAAACAAAAAAAATAATGTAAAACTGATTTTCGCCATTTTTCAATTGTTATTTTTTCCGCCAAAATGATTGAATCTAACGAAGAAATTTGATACATTTTCAAGTTTTATTACAAACTAGCTGTACCCGGCCTGGCTTCGCGCAGTCTGCACTAAGTATCTAACGCCTACCCTACCTACCTACCCTACCTACCCTACCTACCTACCCTACCTACCTACCTACTTACCTACCTACCCTACCTACCTACCTACTCTACCTACCTGCCTACCCAGCCCTAACTACCTACCTATCTACCTACCCTACCTACCTACCTACCTACCCTACCTACCTACCCTACCTACCCTACCGACCTACCTCATCTGTCTCATTCACTCACTTTTTTTTAAATTTTCTGACAATAACGAGTACAAAAAAAAAGAATTATCCAATTTAGTGCAGTCGTTCGAAAGTTATGCGCGTACATACATTTCGGCGATTCATTTTTATTTATATAGATAAAAACTTTGTAATAAGGTAAAAATCCGGCACACGCCCCGAAAAAAATATGTGACGTTTATGGACTTAACGCAGTGTCAGTAAGAGTAGCACAAAGTTGGTTCAAGCGTTTTCAGTCCGGGAATTTTGATGTCAAAGATGCAGCTCGCTCTGGCAGCTAAATGATAAATGAATTTATTTCTGTAAGTAGGTTTATACAAACACTTTTACACGTCAATCATATTTTTAAAACTAGATGAGGTCGGCGTTTCCTATCTGACTACTCTGAGAAGAAAGGCCGAAACAAACTCAGAGGTCACAGTCTCTTTTAAAGTCCAGACATAATCTTGGTCAGATCATGTGAAGACCATGTAGATTTATGTCTGAAATGGTCTTTTGAGGAAAAACCACACAGAATGAGTGGACCTGTCCAGTCAGTGCACGCATTTGTCACTAATCGTGGAGCTCAACTCAGAACTTAAGGGTAACAGAGCTGACTCTGCTGTTACGGATAAGTCGATACCATGTTTGAAAAAGTGGAGCCAGATTATATTTATTAGTAGTTACGACATAGCAGAAGAGTTAGGGGTTGACCACAAAACAGTTTTGACCCATTTGAAAAAGATTGGGTATACAAAAAAGCTCTATATTTGAGTACCACACGAGCTCTTAGTGTTGAATTTGTATACAAAATACGAAAGAACTTTTCCCCGACCTAATACGAGTATATCAGTAAGTAAACCAGTAAACACTATAATTTGCATAATCACGCATTGTAGTCAAGTCTATCATTGCCTGCGAGCATCTTACTGACATAATTCTCACAACGTTTACCTATAAATTGAATTATAGGGTATTTTTATGTTAGCATATTTTCAAAATTTGCATATTTTTCCAATTTGCGTGTAAGTTCTGGTTTAATCCTAACAATCTGTCCAAGAGACCTATGCACTAGGTAACAATATTCACTAGGCCATTTATTATCAATGTTAGTTTTCATTTTAACCACATCTCATATCTTGTACCGTAACCTTATTTTTTCTTCCATTACATAAAAACAGGAGAACACTACTTTTTTCTTCCTGTAAGGAAATACTCATGCATACCTTCCGTCTGAGGAGAACGGAGGGTTATGTGAGAGACTTACTGATTACGAGGAAAACCCCACGATTCCTACCACTACCATGAGAATAACCTCTCCCACTCTGGACGGAGCGGGAGGGCGTGTCAGACTTTTACTGACTAAAACCCACCCGTGTTCCTTCAATTGCTTGTGTGCCAGGACCACTGTAACTCTTTCGAACAATCCGCGACCCCAGCAGGCATCGGCCTTATCCGACCCCATCAATTATGCTAACATCTCTTTCAGGCGCGCGTGGACTTCAACGCACCGTCGACCCGGGCCTGGTCCTTACCGGACGGCAAGCTGCCCGTTGCTCGCCGTTCGCAAGCCCGCGCCTACGGTGGCCGGGAGTCAGCTATCGACTGCCGATGCCCAGGGTGCTCTCCTCCGGCGGCGACTAGAGGCGTGAGGGCGCAAAGATTGCGATTGACCCACGTCTGGGAGGAAAACATTATTATTAGCTACGGGCCCGTAAAAAAATAAAAAAACATTTCTTGGGATAAGCAACATCCATATGGGTTAGTAAACAAAAAGACAACTTTTACCTATGTTAGTAAACTTATTATCTATTTGGAAACCAGGCTGTTGTTCACAATGCATCTTCGAACAACATCACCTAACAAAGGAGAATAGTACCTCCCCGCTATGGTCTTCAGGATGGAGTTGGAGCTTTCCCGCACTCTGCAGAGCAAATAGGCAGATTTCTATCTGACGATGACGTGGCAGCCAGCGACGTGTGCTGGTGCAAACATACCTGATGCACTACAGAAACGGGGCAGCCCCATCAATATCCTGAACCCGTTATTATATTGGACCCGTAATAAGCACTTAATAAAAGTTTGTTGTATGTTTGTTTTTTCCGCTAACATGTCTGTTAAACACAGTCACGTTAGTGCAAAAAGGGAAATGATTTTATAAACGACAAGATTGTTAGGCTAAAGCTAAATAAACATAATAAATAGCTAAAGTTGAATAAACACGCAACTAAGACTAGTCTGCGCATTTAGTTCCGCGTCTTACGGAGGTCAGACGGCAGTCAATAAGCGTAAAATCGATTACCCCGTCATATTATCGATTATGTAACGCGTTTTACGTTTGCAAATAAATGCACAACTTGATACTTTGAAGCTGTAACTTCTTACACGGTGGTCGCAGAAAAATGAAAGGCTTGCTTTTATGAAGTAATAAGCGAGGTTCTTATAGCCCCTAAACATAATTTTGATAAGGACAGCCTCCGTGTGGTTTAGTCTGTAGAAGTCTGACTTGTAGCTAAATGTTGGGCATCTACAAAAGCGCCTTTGGAAGTAATTCAATGGAATGGAATTCTTTGGAATGGGCAACTAGCTTCATTTTTCTGACTAACTGACCCTTTGACAATTCAAAAGTGCCTGTAATTGGTTTATTTGAAATAAATGCTTTGAGTTTGCGTTTGAGTTTGATTCTTAGAGGTCGCATCGACAGTCCTGAACTCCACGATCTTTTTTGTCGGCTATTTGTTCCCGAAAAATACATCGGACATCGTTAAAGCCGTCGACGCAATCTGTTTGCGCCACCGTTATCTAAAACTGTCGCCAGAGCTGAGTCTCCTGTGTGTTGCACTTTAAGGATGCTGAACACCCTCCTGACGACCAATCCTTAATGTGATCTGGTTACTGATGAATGGAGTAGAATTATGCGTGCATGTCTGATGTTTTTTTAGAGTATATATGCTAGGTTGTCCTCTATTATATATTAGTATTTGAAATATTTTTGTTTACTATACCTGTTCCAATCTCTATGTTAATTAATGTAATTGGTGTTACACCACGGTATTGTATAGACTAATTAATTTCATGCAGGGAAGGATAACCGAACCCATTTCTGAAGCTGTTTTGTTACCAAGGTGGACGGGTGTTGGTGCCCCAAAAGAATCGGAAGATTTTTATTGGGTAGACAGTACTAACAATTATCTATATTAAATTAATTGGCTTGCACTTGATAAATTCATCTCACACGTGAATTCGAGATACGGAGCCACAGTAAATAATAATCTTACCATCAATGGGAAAATAAAAGCGTTACTGATTTATTTAGTTGCAATAGTAATCATTAGAAAACTTGTCGTACGTGCGTCATTATATAATGTATGACATACTACAAATTGAAACAATTTCTTTTTCATCAGAAGAACAGCTGATATATTTCTGTAAAATCCTCAGCGGGAAAAGTTAAGTGAAGTGAGCTTAAAGGGATCTGACATTCCAGCATCAGGTAGAACGTCAGATCACTTTAAGCTCACTTCACACAAGTTTTTATGATGAGATTTTATCGGTTGCACTTACAGACTCAAATATAACTCGCAGCATTATGCTGAGATTGGAGCCTTTTTGGCCTCGCATAGGTCTTTTATTTTTTACTAGTTTATTGTTGTTTTTAATGGTAATTTTGTTATTTCCTGTAATCAAATATTTTTCTTTCTTTCTTTCCAACTCTTAGAACAAGCCCGATAAAGTATAACGACAACAAGGAACTGAAATCATTAACATTTGCAGTTACTGTTCCACTAAATTGAGTTATCACACAAAGCTCTCATGCAATGTACAACATCGACAACATACGTAGCATCACGCGTGTATTCCCCGAAGATCACCCCTCTAGATACCGCTTGTTGAAAATTTTGTTCTGATTTGAGCCAATTTTGAGGTGCGGTAAGGGTGTGGGGAAAAAGAAAGCTGCGCTATGATTGGCTATTTCAAACAACGTTCCAGTCTATAGTGATGTGATGGGACAGAGGCATGAAAATGTCGACAAAAGATATCGATACATTTTCCAAAGCCTATTGAAAATAATTTACAAATTATTTTATTACAGCAAGTGCCAAGGTGACTTTTTCAATTCATATGTAATATGTGAATAAGCCTACAATAATAAAAAGCAGGACAGAATTACTTTTGACGGCAAAGTCAGAATCATCATCATCTTTCACATTCTCTGACTTCACCCACAGTTGGTCATAGTTCTCAGAAAGTTAAATGACTGCAACTGGCGTCTATTCATGTTCTGTGCTCATGAGTATAGATCTGTTTTGATTTCATTCGAGTTATCTTACATTTTTAACCAACTTCATAAAAAGGAGATGGTTCTCAATTCGGCTGTATTTTTTTTATGTGTGTTGGCTCAGAACTTTTCTCTAGGTGAACCGATTTGGATGAATATATTTTTATTTGATTTGTTGTTATATATTTGTTTTTGGGTTATCCTTAATACTGCATATTTTTTCTACTTAGTTTATATTGATGATGTTTTAATAATTTCCTGTCACTGTTATTTACATATCAAGTAGTGGTATACGAATTTGTGTGGGGTAGGTACCACAACTAAAAAGTGAAAAATAAAAACTATTTTCAAAAAAACAACCGACTTGCAAAAAAAAACACTAAAATACGTGAAAAGTAACTTTAATTTCGGAAGTCGGTGGCCAAAAACGAAAATATAAAACCAAAGACACTGACTTCCGAAATTAAAGTTATTTTCATGTTTTTTTGTGGTTTTTTGGAAGTCGGTTGTTTTTTTTTTTGTAAAAAAGTTTTTTGTATGCACGCGTTTCTGTGACAATCGAAAGCGCGTTTATTTCCTCATTCTCATAATTACCTATTATTATTCAATTCAATTTATTATGAACATGCCGTCACTACCATAATTTAATAAATTATTACTTCAACTGCTATTAAAACATCGATAGTTGGTTATCATCGTGAACTGGAGTGATGTAAAACACTAGCATGACAATGCAAAGGACAATTTTTTTTTTCGTAGTGTGAGAAAGGACATTACAAAAATATAACACGTGATCTTTGTCAGCTTTCTAATATAACATGAGCTCTGGTGGACGGCTCAGTACAAATTATTTTACTTGAAATTGGAATGTTATGCCATATTTTTGATACTTTGAAGTTCTGGGTGACTTTCCATACCTTTTTGCAGCATAAATACGCTTTCATAAACAGTTTTTTTTTAAATTTATTATTGACTAGCTGTAACCGCGACTTCGTCCGCGTGGATTTCGCGTCTTTGGGTAGCATTTTTATTTATTTAGGCTAATTATTTTACAAATAAGACACATACGTATAAATACTTTAATGAGCTATTTGCCCAGCGCGGCTGCACAGCGCTCATTGTGTACGGCGCGGTGCTCAGCAAGTTTCTTACTCGCGTTAACTTCAGTTTTACATTTTGTAATGACTCCGTAAATGTTACATCAGAATAGCTCTAATATTTTGTCTCTTGTCGCAAACTTATAAAACATTCACTTACACCTATTTCCATACAAACTTTCATACCCTATTCCTTATTTTTATTTTACACCCTTGAGGGTAAAACTTCTAGCTCAAAAAATGACGATACTCCCATACAGCTTTTCATCCCCCCCTTTCAACCCCTTACAACTCTTTTTTCGCATTAAAAAGTAGCCTGTCCTTTCTCAAGCTCTAGACTATCTCTGTACCAAATTTCATTTAAATCGGTTCAGTAGTTTTGGCGTGAAAGCGCGACAGACAGACAGAGTTACTTTCGCATTTATCAAATTATATTAAAAATATTAAGTAAGGATTTTTACGGAGAAATATTACTTAAACTTCAAACAAAACTCACACGTCTAATGTCAAGATATCACTGAAGATATCAATCATAGTTCGAGAGTGTATAAGTGGTAATAAACTTATTAGTGGCGGATTGAAACTAGCTCGAATGCGGTATCTAGAGTGGGTGATCTGTGGGTTAGGCAAAGGCGTACCTATTAGTACACCCACATTTCACCAGTTATGTTTAAGTCCCATCTAACAGGAGGCGAGCCTATTGCCATCAGTCGGGCACAAATCCAGTCTCCAGGCTGCTACTAAGAAATTCCAGATGGAAAAACTCAATAAAACTTTAGCCAACCTGGGAGTCGAACCCAGGACCTCATGCTCAGTAGAGCTTGCGACCAGTAGACTATGGAGCCATCAACAAATGCATCAATAACAAACAGTTATTCATGAGATGAATAACAACCAAACACAGGTCGATCAAACTGCATAACAAATAGTCCGAAAAATAATAAATGTTTAGCGATGTACGTATGATATGCGCATGTGAATAGTACCTACTGTACAAACGGGCTTAATAGGCATGCAGGGGTGAAACGGGGGTTCGGGAGGTTCGAGAGGTTCCTGTTTCGGATAAGGCAGGAAGAAACGCCCGGGTGTTATCATTGTGTGGATCGTCCTGATGACATGGTGGAGCATACGGTGCAGGTCTGCCCCGCTTGGGCGTAGCACCGCCATGTCCTCGTGGCGGCGATCGGGGGCGGCGATCTCTCACGTCCGGCCTTGGTTCAAACCATGGTTCGGTAGCTCAACTATTTTGAAGGGAACTTAATGCTCCGACACACACGACACCACCAGCGAGACATTTGAATGACAATGACTTACTCTCAACCGCCAGGGCACATTCAAGTCAATGAAAGACGAACCCAGTAAATGGTAGGTTTATGTAGGTACATAGTGCTCACACATGTGCTTTGCAGTTATACAATACTAAGAGATTGAATTTATACAATGCAACGATAGTTTTTACAATCTTCAGCAGCTCCAACAATATTTTCGAATGCTAATTAATTAGTATATGCGCCCCTGTGGAACAGAACCAGCGTTGAGCCCAGCATCTTTGTCGGCGATGTAATCCACCAACTTATAATATTCTTGGCCGCTTAGTGTGCGTTTTATACGAGATTTAAATTTCGTTTTATTTAGTTGGAGTATGTGCGGAGTTATTTTATTGAAACATTTTAAACAGTACCTCATGAAGGATGGGTCTACTTTTGTCTATTATAATATTGACCAACAAAATATTGACGTGTAAAAGAGTCTTATAAGAGATCTACTTACCTAGATAAACGTTTCATTTAATTTCAGAATTATATCTGGGATAATGATGCTAATATCAAATTAAAAATGAAAAACGATTTTCTATTATAAGTATCAATACTTATCACAGTTTATTCCTTCGATGTTTGTAGAAGATAATGGTGCCCGGTTGCAGTAAGTTAAAAGTAAAAGCTTCCTCACACTAGACTGATGCGATTACGCGAAAACATTTTGTATAACGATGAAACATGTTTGACTATTTCGTAACGATTATCTTACACAATATTATACATACATACATACACTATACGTTGATCGTTTAATATTCAATGGTGTCGATTCTCCGACGAAACCATAGCGCGATTCAGGATTTGGCCCGAACAGTACAACGCCATCTATCGAGCACTGTGGCATTAGCGGGTCGGGTTTGGTTTGCCATTACATTGGTGCCGATTCTCTTGTCAGAAAATTCTCTAAATTAGACAAAATACCTCCAAACTTTAGATTATTCTTGTCAAATGACGTTTACCATTCTAAAATTAAAACGGTGAAGGAAAACATCGTGAGGAAACCGGCATATCCTAGAACAAAAAATTCAAAGACATGTGACCTCCACCAATCCGCACTGGGCCCGCGTGGTAGATTACAGCCCATTCCCTCTCAAAGAGAGGAGGCCTGAGTCCCAGCAGTGGGAACATTATAGGCTGATTATGTATTCTAAAATTGACTAAAGTGACACAACACAACTATAATATAGTTTGACAGCACTAATATCATTTAGTTCTCCAATTTCGTGAAAATGGCAATTTTCCTACTTTGAATTTGCCGGTTTTTGCTTAAAATTTTAACTGTCAAACAAAATCAGACTATTTTTAATCGTGATTAAAAAGGTGTGAAGTAAAATTTGTTGTCATGAACTAAAACTTACAAAGCAGATTTCTCTACTAGTTCTTGAAAGTTTGTATGCTTGTGAGTTTGGAAATCATTATGGAAGCTTATGTGATTGCAGCTGTTGTGGATTCATGATATAACAAACAGGCAGACTCAGAAAAAAATAAGATGTCCTTGGTAGGGCTTTCCTACGGCGACGAGAATACCGGAGATTTTCAACTTACTGAGCGAAAAACCCGATTATCTTTTTCTTATTTTTTTTTTTTCCTAATTGGCAACTCGTAGTTTTGACCACTAAGGTCATGGCTACTTAACCGGTCAATCCTGTGGGTGCCTCAAGCTACTAACTTAAAGCCTCCAGCCAGGGGCGAAATACTAGGTGACCGCATGCTAAGGGCACCCCCTGTGGGGTACGAACCTCGGCTTAGGGCGTCACTGGTTAAGAGGGGAGGGCAGCAAGGTGGGACAGGCTGGATCCAAATTATATTATTATTATTATAAGGGGAATTTAAAGCTACAGGCTCAGCTACGGCGTGGGCTGGCGCGTCGTCGAGCAAGGGTCGGGGGGGAGGTCAGTTACGTCGGGGGCGTCGCGTAGGACCTCGGCGGCGAGGTCGGAACGATGACGGTCTATTTTTGTATACTCTACTGGTGGCCCTACTGCTCTCCTGGAGGAGGGTTATGGGGTCATCAGGGTCGGACAGGACATGCCTTGGACGGCGGGTACGACTAATACGGGAGGGGGTATATCTGGCAGCCTCGACAACCAGGGGGTGGCGATGTGAGGCCGCGGAGTCGAAGAAACGCTTGGATATGCGCTTCATGAATTGACGGATAGTGGGGACTTTGAGATCGAGATGGAGGATCTCGTTCCGAACGAACCAAGGGGAGCCGGTTGCCCTACGGAGGAACCGGTTTTGGAGGGTCTGCATCCTATGGATGTGGTGGGGTTTCGAGTGTGCGTAAACCACGCTCGCGTAGGTCATGATTGGGCGAATGCACGCTGTGTAAATGCGCAATTTACACTTGAGTGACAATTTGCTGCGTGCATTCAATAGGAAGTGGAGTCTACCGAGAGCGAAAGCGGCGCGCGAACGCGCCTGCCTTATGTGCTCACCGAAAGAGAGTTTTTGGTCCAGTATGACACCCAAGTATTTGGCTCGCTTCTCCCAAGAGATAGGCTTGCCGAACATGGTGATCGGACGGGGAGGGGTGGGGCTGAGTCCCGGTTTCGAAAAAAGAACCGCTTGACTCTTATCGGGATTGACTTCGATTCTCCACTTCCTAAACCAGTCACCGAGTTGGTTGACTGTGGTTTAGAGAGTGCGAGATATCGCATCAGGACTTACGCCGGTGTAGTAAATGGCCGTATCGTCTGCGAACAGGGCCAACTGAGCCCTTTTACTTTTCGGGATATCGCAGGTGAATAGCGTGAAAATGAGAGGGGCGAGCACGGAGCCCTGAGGGACTCCGTCGCGGATGGGACGGGGGGAGGATAGCGCTCCTTCGATGCGGAATTGGAAGGTGCGGTTCGACAAATAGTCTCGCAAGATGAGCACGAGACGGTCTGGCACTTTAAGTTTGTATAGCTTATATAATAAGCCATTGTGCCAGACTTTGTCGAACGCTTTCGCTATGTCGAAGAAAACAGCACCCGTCAACGAACCACGTTAACGTGTTCACTTACACAACGCTTACGTGTTCGATGATACGGTGGACCTGTTGGACGCACGAGTGTTGGGTTCGGAAACCGAACTGCTCGTTGGGAATGAGACCTTTTGTCTCGGCATAGTCTGTGAGATGCTTATAAATAAGCCTCTCATAGATTTTGAAGAGGACATTGAGGAGACTGATGGGGCGGTAGCTGGAGGGAGCGGATTTAGGCTTGCCCGGCTTGGGAATACCGATGACAGTGGCCTGTTTCCACGCTTGGGGGAAGATGTTATTGCTCATGGCACCATTGAAGATGGTGGTCATTAGCATGATCAGGTGAGCAGGGAAAAGTTGGAACACCTTATTGGTCATTCCATCAGAACCGGGGGCATTACGGGGCTTAAGGCCCTTTATGAGCTCGTGCACACTTGGTCGGGGGTTACGGGAGGCAGAGGGCACTCGGGGCTTCTACGGGGGGGAGGGAGGCTCTCCTTTCAACTTCGGCTTCGACCTCAGAGAAGTGAGCTTGGTCTACAGGTTGAGAGCTGGGCGAACATTGGGCCTCAAGACTGTCGGCTAGGCACTCGGCCTTGTCGACATCATCGAAAGCGATGGTACGAGTATTGTCTGGGCGGATCAAGGGGGTCATAGGGGCTACTTCTCGGGATTTGAGTTTCCTCTGAAGCTCCCAGAATGCTAGGTGAGTAGGCTCTAGTTCGCTCAACAACTTATCCCAGCCCGTTTTCCGATGCTCCGCTACACGTGTCCTTACAGCTCGCTGTAAGTAGCGCATATGGGCTCGGTTCGCGTTGCAGGGAAAGTTGCTGTACGCACGGACAGCCGCGTTCTTCTCAGTCAACAGTTCACGTACATCGTCCGGCAACTTCCAGCGACGGTCGTCCGTCGCTGGAACTTCCCTTGAACAATCGTTCAGGACTGATTGTACGTGTCCAGTGAATGAGTCGATCGCAGTCGTCGTGTCAGCGATAGAGTCGAAGAGGTCGGGGATGGAGTCTAGGTGGGGGGACGTGTTGGATTTCAGGCGTTCACTTACTTTCCTCCAGTCCGTTACCACTTTTGTTGAGGGGGGTTGATAGGGGGCGGGGAGATCTACGCGAGGGGCTAGTTAAAGCACAACTGGTCGGTGGTCAGATGAAAGTTCGTGTATCACCTCTATAGAATCCAACCGTAGGTTGATATTCTTTAGAAGTGATACATCGAGCACGTCAGGGGTCTGGTCAACCGCGAAGGGGAAATGAGTGGGAGTCATCGGTGCGATGACATCGAAATTTAGAGGGGAACAGAGGTCGAACAAGTGTCTCCCTCGGGTAGAGATTCTGGTACTATTCCAGGCGTGATGTTTGGCGTTGAGATCCCCGGCTATGATAACGGAGTCACTCAGGCCGAGGAGTATGGTCAGGTCGTCAGTCAAGAGTTGGAAGTTCTCTGATTGGTTCGTAGGGGGGAGGTAGACCGATACCAAGGTGATCGGTTGGTGTCCTGTCATGCCTAGCCGGCAAATGGAGACTTCTAGTCGCGAGAGGGGGGGCGGGTCCAAGGGGATGCAGTAAAGGGATTTTTTATAATAAATGAGGGTGCCACCCTTATGACACCCGAGTTCTGTCGTTTCGAACAACCCGATAGTTCGCTATCGATGGCGTTCGATTGTGGGGTTTTAGAAAAGTCTCCTGTAAGCGGAGGACATCGATCTGATGGTCGCGGAGGAAGGTACAGACTTCGCCGCGCTGACCTTGGATGACATTGGCATTGAAGTAACCTAACTTTAGGGACCGGGGTTTTAACCGCGTGAGGATTCCGTTATCCATTAGTGGGATTGGGAGAGTTGACGAAGGACTGGAGCGCGTGCGTAATATCCGGGTACGCGTTGTAAATGCATTGGATAGCGAATAGGTTACCGGCATTTCTGGCGGCAACGATTTCGTTAGCCATTTGACGGGCGCGGGGGGTGAGGAAGGCAGTGAAGGTGCCTGAGATCACGTTGAACGGATCCATAGGGTTGGGACCGACAGCCACGGGTGTGGTTGTGGAAGGAACGGGCGCGACTGGGGCGGGGGTAGTGGCTTTAGGAGCCGGGGGGTTGTTTGCGAGGGGCGCGGGAGCGGGCGCGGCCGCGGGCGCGTGTGCGCGAATACGGGGGTCCATCTGATGAGCGATGGGAGGAGGAGGGGGGGGGGGTTGGTTACGCTTCGTCAGCTTCGGGTTTGTTGCCTTAGGGGCTTTGGGGCAGCCACGGTACTTGGCTGGGTGCCCGGAGAGGCCACACAGCACACAGCTGGGTGGTTCCGTGCAGAGGGTTCGGTCTTTGGGACGGGAGCACTTGGAAGTGCCATGCCCACCCAGGCACTTGACGCACCTGGGTGTTGCATGGCAATTCTTTTGCGAATGGCCATAAAGCTGACAGCGGTGGCATTGGCCGACGATTCCAGTCTTTCGGGGCTTCTGGATATCGAATCCAGTGAGGTGGCAGAGCGATTTAATTTGGAAAATGGGGTGGTGTCTTTCGACGGGGGGCATACAACAAGGACCATGTTGTATGGCTCGCCGCCTCGGGCGCGGTGCATGCGGTGCACTTCGGATACCGGGGTTCCTTGCGACATAAGGTCGTCTTTGACGCCGGAGGTTGCGATCCCCTTGGGGATCCTATTAATGACCACGCGGGTCTGGCGGTCCTCGGGGAGGGAGTAGGTGTGAAAGGACACACCTCTTGATCTGAGGAGCTTTGTAAGTTCTCTATAGTCGTTCGACTTAGAGACCTGGACTTTAATGCCCTGCTCAGTTGCCCGGGCACTGGTGAAGCCGATCCTGAGATCAACGCACCATTTGGACACGTCAGTCCATTTGGACTTGTCCTGAATGAACACAGGGGGGGGGGTCTTTTTGGCGCTGCTTTCTAGGAAAGCTTTGACTACCGGGGGGGGCTTATCGCGCGGGGGGCCCGGTTGTGATGGCGACGACGGGGGTCGGTTTCACAAGGGTGGGGGGGGGGGGGGGCGTGACCGATTGGTCCCTGAGTTTGCTGGCCTGGGAGGAAGCGAAAGACTTCTTCCTTTTGGAGGCTGAGGTGACGGTCTGGAAACCGTCTTCCTCGGAGGAGGAGGTGGTGAGGACTTCTGAGCCGGAGGAGTACGGGGAGACGGGGCGTCTGGTCGCAGTCCGTTGGTCAGTTTCCATCGGTACGGGGGGGAGGGGTGGTTTGCACCGGGGAGGGGGCCTCTAGTGCATCGCTAAAATTTGCGATGGTGGCTGAGTAGTCGGGAGGACAGGGGGTGGGGGGCTGCAAAGCAGCGAACTGATCGCCATACTTGGCAGTCTAGCGCGAAGGGTGTAGACACACCCTAAAGACACTAGGTGAGTAGCTGAGGAAGGAAAACTGTCACCAGAGCCGACTAGGAGATCCCCCAAGGCCGGTTAGCTCTGGGACCCGTCCAACTGATTGCCTCGCCCTGAAAGGGTTAGGCGGGTGTGTTGGGACAACACCCCACTCGGATCGTTAGCACCGTTAGGTATCCACCGACGACCACGAAACTGTGGTTTTGCCCAGAAGGCGCCTAGTGAAGCTACTCATACAATCGCGCAGTTAAAGAAATAATAACACTTTGCCTTGAAAAAGGCTGTTTTTGCTTGATCAAAAATTCGATCAATTAATTAAAATAAATTTAAATAATCGACCGATGATCGGATGCAGCCGGGGCGGCTGCGAGGGCGCTACGAAATTTGCAGCGAGAAAATATTAAACGGCGACAAAAGTCACGGACGGGAGAGTGCGAGCACACAACCGTTCGCGACGAGAGCCGGGTGTCTAATGATTTTTGGGATTATCTTTTCTCGAGATCACATTTTTATTAGTAAATTAGCTTTATTACGCTGAAATGATTAGCAAGATAATCAATCAATTTTTAAATGCTGTAAAAAATATCGCCGAAGTTCTAAATCGTTTTCGGTGAACAACACAAGTGGGATCACATTGGTCACAGATAATAAAAACAAAACAGGTTATTACATCTTAATTTATTAAAATATATACATTAATATAGTTTTACGCTGTCATTATGCTCCCTATATTTCATTTAAATAATTATTGAACAAGAATTAAAGATAATTATTTGATTTTAATCAGTTTTTTTTTGCACTTCGTCATTTCGTTCAATTTCATTCACTCTTTATTTTAATTTCTGAAAAATCTTGGTCTATGGTCTATTCAACTGAGTGATTTTTTATTTCCAACCATTGGTCACTCAGTGACAACTATAAGCCATGGGTTGGTGTTGTCACTTGAGGCTGTCACGAGTGCAGATACTAAATAATTTCCAGTGCATACTGGTCAAGTGAGAAGTCAGACTCTATTAGCATTGCTATCTGACTTGTCATTTTAAAACAGCATAGTAAAAAAACGAAACGAAGAAACAAAAATCATAGACAGTTTCGTGATCATATTTTTCTGTTATCAGCAGACAGTGTGAGACCGCAACCAGGAAAATATACTGACCCTTGATGGTCTTTTGCTACATTGAACTCAAACTCAAACTCAAACCATTTATTTAAAATAAACCAATTACAGGCACTTTTGAATTGTCAAGGGGTCGGGCAGTCAGAAAAATGAAGCTAGTCACCTATTCCGTAAAAAAAAAAATTGCCAAAATCGAAATCGTTACCGGACGACAAATTGCATCCGTGTGGCACAGCCTTAAAGCAAGCACGTTTCAAAGCAGGCATTTTAGAATTATATCCCCCAACGGACTGAAAACTGGTTTTGTGGAGTTTCTAATTCTAAGTCTATACTTATTATTGTCTTAATGTAGTATTGAGTGTAAAAGGTGTTTGGGGGCCATTTTCTAATTTTATACGAAGTCGGTCGTAATTATTAAAAATTAATTTGAATTTTAGGTGGAAGTCATGCCATAAATAGGAAAATGTGGGCCATCTTTTAGCTCAAGGGTGACAAGACGATACTCGTACTTTGTCTTTAGTAAGATGATAATTATGCCAAAACGAGGGCGGTCCCTCTCGGGGTGCCCTATGCCTAACCTGTCGGGGCTATATGCGTCATGTTAAAGAGGGTACATACTGAAGTGAAGGCTGATAGCTAGATGTATAGAAGAAAAGATAAGCTGCACGATCCTAAATAAGTGAGGGCAGCAGGATGGTAATGAAAAAATAACTAAGACATGTCTATTGTCAACCAAATAATAATCATAGCGGTAACAAAGTGTATCATTACCATTACCGCCATGGAAAGAATACGTATGCCTTATTTCTTGCTTGAAACCAAAGCATATCGTAGCGATAACAAAGAGTCAACACAACAATAAACAATCACACAAACACACACAGTGACAATACAATAAACAGTTGTATAATAAAACAAATGACTACGCACTTAACAAATTAATCTAATGTAAATAAAATAATAACTCATAATTATTATGTAAAGTGCATAATGGGTGCAATATTATGAACGATAATAAATTAATAAGACTCGTTTTTAACTTATAATAGTTATAATTTCATGAAGCAGAAGCAGACGGCAATGATTTAGGAGTTGGACAAAAAACACTGTAGATTTATTTCTGTCTGGTTCTCATTTATATAATACTAAAGTAATATTGTAACTTGGCAATATACTCAGTTTATGATCGGTTCTAGGAAAGTCATTACCAAGTTCTTTGCACTACAATAATTGATGCAGTGTCTGCCTTTATTACATTTAGGGCCTCGTTAAATTCATCATGTTATATAAATAATAAACATGATTTATTTCCGTAAATTGGTTTAAGCACTCGTGACATTTAAACGTCAAAAAATATATTTTGAAACGTGATGAGGTCGGTGCTTCCTATCCGACCACTCTGAAAAGAACTGACTAGTTTAGCAAAAGTTTTAGATAAATAAGGCGTAACAAAACCAGTGCCCTATACGTTCTGCAAATTGAAGTACATAATTATTATGTATGGCATTCAAAAAAGGGATTAAGAGGAATTTTACTTTATCAAATTAAATCTAGCTAGAGGAGCTCAAAATGCAACAAAAAATAGCTCATCCCGAACCAAAAGCAACACTATTCAACCGGATCTCCTAAACCCACCGATTTTCACAGATAAATCATGAACAATAAGCATGAACCAATTTGATATTAACTTCCAAGTTTCTAACATAAATCCAACAAGACGTATTTTAACGGAATCTTCACGGTAATCTTTAATACCCCAATAAACATATAGGATATGTCTTATCACGGTAAGTGAAGACACGATACATTGAACAAGACTAGCTGAGCGAAGCCGCGGTATACCACTACGCAAGAAATCTTCATCACTTTAACCAGTCTAGAATATCTGTTAGATTAGTTGTATAATATAGAGAATGAGTTGAATTATTGAAATAGAAATGAAACAAGTATTATTACTTAAAAATGTAAAATAGAATTGCAAAGTCCGTTTTGAATTTTGTACGCGGTCTGATTTCTATTTTGGTGTTTCAATATTTAATTTTAACATTTCTAATATTGACAAAATAATTTGATAATAAAATAATGAACATCAAATTGTTATAGCTAACTCCTAGGCCGCTATTCTCCCGTTTTGGGTGAGATGCAACTTCAAAATGGAGCAAAAGAATGGGCACTAATTTAAAAAAGCTAAGCGGTGTCTTTGGAACGAAATTCCTTTCACTGTATATTATGTATTAAGTAACAAACACAGTGAAATAAATTAACAACATTTGAGAGTAACTAAATGAAAAGTAACAAGTGTCCTGAAGGTATAATGTTACAACTTTGTTGGTCTGGCTCTCATTCGACAAATGTACAGAGTGTAACATGCGATAAGGAACTTGGTTTAAAAGATCCTAATATTGTAATAATCGTTTACAGGACGGGATTAGCTAATAGTATGATAATTTAAGTCCAAAAGTAAAGATGTGAACAATGAAAAGCTAATAATATAATGAAATGAAACCCTTATTATCAAACCTAGAAAGGTAAAAGGAACTTTTATAGCCGCAAAGATACTACTGCGGTTGCTAAGAGCGATGGATAAATTAACTTTCTGAATTAGATCTGTGGTATTTTGCAGATGTGTGTAATAAGATAATATCCACTTTTAAGTGATATCCTTATTATCCCGTATACATTTCTTATGTCATTAAAAATAAAAGGCTTTAATTATTTCAAAATCTTAAAGTTTGACCAAAATTACTTTCCTCTCATTTCATTCATAAAATCGCATAACTTGAACACCATTAAGATCCATACCTGCATTAACCAAATATTAAAACTACTTTCGAAAACTCATACCCAAAAATTATTATTCCTTAATGGTATGCACACAATGCTTCCAATAACCCACATAGATAAATTATTCATTTCACGTAAATTACTATCAAAATATACAAATATTTTACAACGGACCATTCAAGAACCTGACCTTAAGAATGCACAACAAACCCTAGTAAGACACTTTCACCCAAAAACCAGTCTTAACACTGACCACATTAGAGTCCATAATCACAAAAGCCTAATCTTAATATAGAGATGGTCCAACGTGTTTCATACAGAAATCAGGTGGGGGGGGAATATGATAAAACTGTATAGCAGTCCAATCGAGACGCCAAACATTGCTTGACATCCCTAGATGTCGGAAATATATATCTAAAACAATTTAATAATAAAAAAAAACTAATCAAAATGAAGCTTTTCTTAGTATTTTTGGCGGCGACGGCCTTTGTGTCAGCTGAGGACAGTGATAACCCATTAGAATCGGCGATAAACGTCATTAAGGACTGCAAAGGAGACTACATTTTATGTGTGAAGGTTAATAATAATTTTATTAATAAAAGTGAAAGTGAAGTGTGTGTTGTGGAATCAGGTTTCGCAGTGGTTAATGTTGAGGATTTCGCATTTCACTTGTAACAAGTGTGCATACGATCTAAATTACTACGGCCAGCTAAAACAATTAATGTTTCTAATTTTGCGTCAAAATTTCGAAGCTTGACCGGAATTACCTTCCAAATAAGAATTCACAGCAGTATCATCTTCAATACTGCAATTCCTTTTCCAAAACTCAATTTCAAAATGATAACTTCAACTCAAAAACTCTTAATTCAAATAACTAATTCGTTCCAAATTCTAAAACAAAAGTTTAATCCAAATTTCTTTCACAGGAAAAAATGCTCAGAGTTGTCGACAACTTAAGAGCATCGAGAAGCATAACAATTGTAGATGGAGTGGTCTTCAAGGGCGAACCTGAACCCAGGTCAGCTAAGAAAGTGGATTCTTTGCCTGTTGACCCCACGGCTAGGGACGCTGAGGTCAACTATAGACTGGTGGACGGCGTGGTAAGCCTGTTCGAAACTCACGCCCTCGAGGTCAAAATGAACCAGGCTGATAAAGACACCATCCAGAGGTCTCTTGAAGAAGGTTAGTCTCACACTTATAATCAGTGAAAATCTAAAAATAGATTCTGTTGTAGAATATAAATAGAAAAGTGAATCAGTTAAGTCAGTGACTATGAATGCAATAATTATAAAATCGAGAAAAAGGTTAATTAGTTTATAATTTGCAACGCTTTGTTGGAGTCTTAAAATAGACACATTAATAGTATTTTTATGGAGACTACTGAGCATGTGAGAATTAATTGATAGATTAATTTTGAAAAATAATAGCTCTAAGAAGATAAATATAGTCGTAATAAAGCTAATTAAATTAACGTAGATAAATCCATTGATATCATCGTTGCCTTTAGAAAATAGCCATGAATCTTAATGACATTAAACTAATCCATATTATTTCCTATTCCCAGGTCGTGGTAAGAAGAAGAAAGGCGGCATGATGGGTGGTATCATCGGTCTCATCGGTGCTAAGATCCTTCTCGGCAAACTCTTTATCGTCAAGCTCATCGCCCTCAAGGCCCTTGCCACTGCCAAGATCGCCCTCGTCCTTGCAGCCATCCTCGCAGTCGCCTACTGCCTGAAGGGTGAACAGACGAAAACGACGTACGAAGTCGTCCCTCATGCTCACCACCATGAGTCTCATCAACCTGTTCACGTTGAGCATGTGTCCCACGACGTTGGTCATGGCGGCGGCGGATACTCCAGCTACGGCCAAGACTGGAACAAGAACCTCGATGAAGCCCAGAACCTAGCATACAACGCATACTCACACTCAACATAATCAAAATACTTTTTAGCATAAATCGACGGTCGTCGTAGTAACCTCTGTTGTACAAAGAATTTATTTATTACTTAATTTATTGCCATTAATTTATTGTTGAATAAAAGTAAAATCTATTTATTATTACCAATTATTTCTTTTGTTTTATTGTTGAATTGGGAAGTGTCTTTAGAGATTTGGGTTTAGATTAATTCGAAACGGAAATCGAAATTACTCGAAGTCATGTCAGTGGTTCGATAGTATGAGTTCACGAGCATGCTGAACGAGTTTATTACGTCTTACTTTCATTTGATGATTGATATTATTTGTAGCAGACAGTTGGCCACAGGCTTGAATCGTAAAAACTACCTTATGACCGATTCAATTGAAATTTAAAAAAATCATTTGCATTCAGATGAGCAATAATTTATCACATCTCGCTTCCGAAGGTGTGTTGGTAGTTCCGGAATACGCTTGTCCAATTTCTAAATTTCGACACACTATCATCACTGATTCTATAAATACTCATGCATAAATTACAAGACAAGGTCATGATTTTCCATGGACACAGAAATATTTGTTAATATTTCTAAATCAACATAAAAAAAAGAGTTCCAACTCTCTCCAAATAATACTATGCTTATTTTAATATGTTCCACATATTTATAAACTAATTTATCCGGTTAGACTGGTAGCCGACCCCATCATAGTAGAAAGAAGGCTAGGCAGATAATGATGATGATCATTCTTAAAGGAATAAACGTAGCTAAAGTTGATTCTCCAAACTGGTAAACGATAAAACAGATTAAAAGTATATACATTGACGCCTCGACTTTCTATAGATGAGGTTTCACGTGTTTTAGTCCAATTTCATGTTGGTCGAGAGTACAGCTGATCGGTGAGACAGCCTAGACCCAGCAACTTTTTGTCGCGAATAGAATCAATATCTGCATGACATTGCAACTTTTTTGTCGCCACTAATCACGATTTTGTAACTGTTACGGTACTGTATTTTGATCACGACTTCTATGACGTAGCGGTTTTTTGTCTAGATCGTGCTTCTCATAATTTTTATGACGTTGCAATTAACCTGCAAGATCTAGGCAACTTTTACTGAGTAGGATTTACTAGTGTGGATTCGAAAGTTGCCATGTAATGGCTTATGAATTATGACTTGCATTGCGTCAAGTGTGAGTTAGCTTATTTTTTACGTGTGGCTTGTACCGTAGAACTGCTATTATGTACACTCATTTATCTGAACCTTTGTGTCTCAATGAGATAAGTGCTTTTTTCAAACATTACGTCGGAGAACATTCTACTTTTTTTATTTAAATGGATTTTAATCATATGTGAGAGTAATGGTTGTTTGTTCAGTAATAATTATAGACGAGGAAAAAAGTTGCGTAGTTGATTGTGGTAGGCACTTTGGAGATGTTAATAGTGTAATAATTTTTGTCCATTGTTTTGTATTGAATTTCTTTTTCCTTAAGTGTTGTGTCTGTCTGTCACTAGCTTAATACTCAGCTGTCATCTTGTGACATGCGAAGTAAAGTAAAATCTTCTTATAATTTCGACGATCCAAAAGTTTTCGTATTTATCAAGAGTGACAAAATACAATATTAGATGTTTGCCGTAATTAATACTGTTTTAACCATTGCAACAAAAGCTTGGTGCTACGCGTCATCAAAATGCATTACAATCTTCTATACATGTTTCTTCTTTCGGTATTGACGGTGTTTTTAGTAACCTGCATTTATAATACCTTCCTTAAGAGTTTTTCACGCTAGATTAAAAAAACAACAAATTGATCACATAAAACCAAATTGCTCATGATATTAGCAATATTTTATTCATCAGCGGCATTCCTAGGCCTGTCTAATAAATAACAACTTTATTGCCACTAATCATCTTTAAAGGCAGCAACTATTAATCGCCCGTGTGTCCTACTGCAGGTCGAGTCAGACCGGCTCGTTCGTAAAGACATTACACATTATTTGTATATCTTCGTTGGAAAGTGTTCGTTTTCCTTAAATCTATGCATTTAGGGAAATGGGTTGTGGTGTTGAAGGTGTGGTCTATGGGTGCTGAAGGCCTATCGGTCATATAAAGCTTATCAGGCTTTCTCTTATGCGGTCTACACTTTGAAGGTTTTTGTTACAATAAAAATCAAGCGATTCGTATTTGTACAAAGAATTTTAACAAGATTGACATATACTTATCCGTAGCTTGTGTCAATCCAATAGATTTTTGAATTTTCCATCATCGTGATCGCTTAAAGAATGTCACTTTGTCTAGGCCCTCTTGTGAACGGTAGATAAACATAATTAGTAAGAGAGCATAGAGAATATTCCGAGATTAGTTTATTTTGTTTGGTAAATTCTGCCTAAAGCGTATATCACCAAAACACCATTGACGATATTCACGTGAAGATCGATGTATTTATATGACATTTGAGTGAATTTGCAAAAATACTGTTGTTTATGTTATGATAAAGTGTAGATTAGAGTAGGCTTTATGTTGTTGTTTTTTATAAAATTTAAATATTGTGTTCTATTTTACGTTTTTCATCGTTTTAAATTGTAAGTTAATTTCATTTGATAAAATAGTTGTGAGGGAGATTTTAATAAATTAATTAATTAATAAGAAAATCGAAAGCAATCCGTACTACTCAGAAAAATGTATTATGTAGGTTTATCCTGCCTCTTAATTAAAACGGCAACCATTTTTGATCAGTAATTCATATTTGCAGTGGTGGTAACGGCCGCGATTTAGGAGTTGTAGATCGTAGGTTCGAACCCAGTCAGTCGCGTTACTTTGTGTAAATTATTTCGTCACCACTGCTCTCAAAACGGTGAACGAAAACATCGTGAGGAAAACAAAAATTGGAAGACATGTGACTAGATGTCCAACCCACACTGGGCTCGCGTGGTGGATTACGGCCCACTCCCTATCACAGAGAGAGGCCTGTGTCCCAGCAGTGGGAACATTATAGGCTGATAATGTAATTCATATTTAAGCATTTTGCGGCCAAATGATCGTAGGTTTTGTGTTTAATGTTGCTCGAAAACATCTACTAATAAATATTTAAGTGTCTAATAAAATTCTATTACCTGTAATTGTATAGGTAAGATCTATTGGAGTGCGACCTATCACGTGCGAAGTGAACTACATTCGACGCGTGCTAACACGGCCATGATTCAATTACCACAAATCTCTCTTGTGATAAGCTATCTACAGGGTCAAATTAAATTAGCTAGCGAAACTCCGCAGATGTGATGAGTATGGATATTTAAACACCATAATTTTTTTTTATTTTTTTTACCATTTTTTTTTTTTTTTTGTGTCGGTTACCTCTGGTTAAGTTGTTTTGTGTTTAGATACTCACTCATCACGTCTGTGAAGTTTACACAAAGAAAACTGTTTATACTGATATTATAAGCGACTACACTAAATGAGGTTGACGACCCCAAAAACAAACTATTTTTTTATTATTTTTATTATGTCATAATATTATTTAGATATCACGTTTGCGGAGTTTCGGTAGCTAATTCAATTTGATCCCGGTATCATTATCATCAGCCTATACTCGTCCACTGCTGGACGTAGGCCTCTCCTAGTGAACGCCACTGAGCCCGATCTTCGACTCTCCTCGTCCAGTCTCTGCCAGCCGCCTTTCGCAAGTCGTACCTCCACCTGGCCGGCGGGCGTCCCACACTACGTCTACCTCAACGCGGTCTCCACTCTATAACTTGTTTTCCCCAACAATTGTCGGTTCTGCGAGAGATGTGACCAGCCCATTGCCACACATTGTCATCTTGCTTAGTCTTTCGGCTGTGTCCGGTTACCTTGGTTCTGATCCTGTATACCAATGTTATAAAGGAGTAAAATCGTTTGTTTATTTGTAAGAGGTTATCTCTAGAAGTTCTGATCCGAGTACAAAGAATCTTTCATTAATAGAAAGCTAATCTATTTCTGAGTGCCATAGGATATGTTTTATGGTATATTAGACTTTCAGCAAAACCTAGTAAGTTATAAGTTTATAAATCAGCGGCCGCAGACCCATTCTCTCCCATCTTATAACAAGGTAATGTCCTGTTCTCCACAATCTATATCCAGAGTTGGTTCTACCATTTTCAGGTTGTCAGATGCTGTGAATGCTTCGACATAAGTGGAAATTCAAGACTGCTTTAAGTACTTTAAATATGGGTAACTTTTCTTCTTTCCTATTATTGCGGTGCTGATAGCTTTGGATGTGTAGAGGTATGAGGAACAGGGTGTAAAGTTCACTCATACTCTATGGAAAAGGGAGGATCCTCCGACCAGACGGGTGTTGTATCTGGTGGGCAACTGCCCGACGGTTGATGTCGGGACGTTGTATATATGCTAGTCGCGCGGTAAACTCTGCTTGCGCGTTGCAGGATTTGCGTGACGTCAGTATGACATGTAGCTCACATGTGGCGATGTTGATACCGCTACATCAGTCGCGCGGTAAACTCTGCTTGCGCGATGCAGGATTTTCGTGACGTCAGTATGACGTGTAGCTCGCATGTGGCGATGTTGATACCGCTACAGATGCATCATAATTAGTTGGTTCTTTATTTTGTACTCGGTAGGCTTCATTAAACACTATCATTTTAATCTACACTAACAATCTGAAAGTCAGTCTCTTTGTTTTGAAACATTATTACAGACAACACCGAATAATGTAAATGATTTGCATACTATTGTATAGAATCAAGTTTTTCTAACTGAACAGACAGCTGTGCTACTGAGAAGTTTGTCGCGCCGCTTCTTCTTCCCAGCTAAAGCACTAAGGCTAACGTTTTGGGAACTGTCTTATGTAATTTTGACATTCGAAAAGTACTGATTCTCAGCCCAGTTTAAATAAATGACTTTTGATTTTGATTTAGTTGCAATTTCGCAGTCACCTAGAAAGAAACACACATTTAGAATATTAATTTAAAACTTTGATCAAAACCACAAACCGCAGGTTCATAAATAAATAGTAGATTATTGAGTAAGATCCCAAAGCAGACGCTACAAAGTTTTTATCTTATTGATTCACATTTACATAAAACGCCATCATAAATAATTCATATTTACTTATGAGAGGAAACTCAAACATTATATCCGGTTGTAAGCGAAGCCGGGTGACCCGTTTGTCAATGGATTTCACTTTTAATATTAGTATTGAAGCTTCGTGCTTTTTCTTTGTGAGGTTGTTAGTCGTTAATTACAGACTGTGATTACTTATGGCTGATTCCTATGATTTAAGAACCGTTATTGGTTAAAATTAAGACTCTTGTATCATTACCCATAATTAAGCAAAGACCGCATAGCTTTGCAAAGTACACCCTTCTGTATGACAGTAGCTATCACAGGTAAAATTACCTTACGAATCTATTTATAGCAAATAAAAAATGCTACCATTAGTAAGCAAAACGATTAGTTTTTGTTTAAAGGGCTGTATTCCCTGAAGAGTTAGATAGAGGTGTACTTATAGTGCCTACACCCATATTTCGCTAGTTATCGTTAAGTCCCATGTAACAGGAGGCGAGCCTATTCCATCAACCGGGCACAAATCCAGATTCCGAGCTGGTTCTGAGAAATTTCAGACGTAAAAAACCCAATAACACTTTTCCCGATCCAGGAATCGAACTCAGGAGGTCCTGAGTTCAATCATGAGGTCATGATCAGCAGAGCGCTTGAGACAATTAGACCAGCGACGTAGTCAAAATATTATTTCCGCCTTAAAACCTCTTAACAAATACAGTCAATAAACGAAGTGTGATCACAATGTCTGCTAAATGCTTTTGGAAAAGTAACTTCTGCCACCAAGCAATATTGATGTCTTTTGATTTAAAGGGTAAGTGTAAAATTTGTGGGACTTTAGACTTTGTTTTTTAGATAAAACAATGTCGCTAATCCCATAGAACCTACAAGTGTGGGCGTGCATAGGTACCTAACCATTACTTTCTATTATGTGGGCAGTCAGATTACGGCTGTGAGGAAACCTATAAAAATCTGACATTTCAGAAATTTATTTGGTATAATTTTAAGTCTAAAATATATAATGAAAAAAAAACATCATTCTTGTAAAAAAAAGTCCATCACAAAACTACAACAACAAGAAAACAAAAGGAAAATCTTGTGTAAAAGTTAATTGACAAAAATATCTTTAAAAGCATCAGAAATCGTCCAGCAGTTTTCGAGTATCATAAACTAACACACTCGCATATCTACATCTCCATAATCCCGAGACAGACGCATATATTAACATAACATTAATTATAATAAATAGCTAACACTTTTACTAGTGACGTCATTTTGTGAAGATTTATGGATAAGTATTAATATTATTTATGATACTGACGTTATTATAAGTAATCATAATTATCACCCCGTAAACGTCCACTACTGAAATTGGGTACAGCCGAACTTTCATTGCTAAACAGAACTTTGACTGGTTTTGATTGGGACAGGGGAAGGGTATGTATTTTATCATCTCTGATTGGGTGTCCTTTCTGCGTATTACATTAGGGATAAAATCTTCCATCGGAGCTCCTACAGCCTCCCTTCAGATATAGGTTAAAAGTACGGTCACTGTGTGGTTTAAGACCATAAATATCTGACCTTTCACGTTCCCCAGACGAAGCTCTGACGGAAGTGGATATATCCAGGGCCGTTTTAACCTATTAGAGGCCCTTAGCACTTTAGGATACTGAAGTTTTTATGGAGAATCTAGGATGCTAGAGCGAGCGAAGTGAGCTCTAAATTTGTAGCACTCTGCCTCTGATAGCGCCTAGCTCCGACGCTGGCAGGAAATGAGGCCCCATGAATTGAGGAGCCCTGGGCATTTTCATAGAGTGGCCAATGGAAAAGAAGGCCCTGGATATATCTTTGATTATTTCAAAACAAGAAGGAATTGATGGATGAGATTGCGATTCCTTACTAGATTTCTTCGAGTTTTGTGGCATAGTAATAAGAAACGCGTCGAGGATTGGATTGCTATTAGCTGATAATGATGACGAAAAAGTAAGACTAATCAAGAAAAAGCTAGAATACTTGCTATTTCAAAATAGGAGCTTTTAATTTTAAGTAAAACTCAAACTCAAAGCATTTATTTCAAATAAACCAATTACAGGCACTTTTGAATTGTCAAGGGGTCAGTCAGTCAGAAAGATGAAGCTAGTTGCCCATTCCAAAGCGTAGAAGGTACCTATGGAGAAGAACGGGCAAGAAACTTCAAGGACTCTCTTTTAAAGCAACATATAGTTATAAAAAATTGGTTACATCATTCATGTTGAAATTATACTCGTACATGTGAGAACGATATAGAAAGACGTGCAAGTTTAAAACATCCGTAATAAAAAATATAAAAAAAACAATTCAGAAATTAAAATAAGCCGTGGCAGCTAAGAGATGACCAGTCCCTACTGACGGCGCCCGTTCACGAACATGACCGGTCTCCATGAAAGCGTTTTGTCAAATACCAGTCTAAACAAAATTCTTCTACCGCACCATCTCGAGCCGGTCAGTCCCACTTAATTATATATAAGTATCAATAATTATGTCTATAGCTGGTATCGAGAAAGTAATATAAAATAGAAATTCTGTATATAATGTGGTATAATCACACTGGACCGACATAGATGGAGGTTTGCTTCAACATGCAATCAAGATATCGTATTTATAAATTATACTTAATGTCAGCTGGTTGCCAGACCCAACCGAGGGGTGCACTTTTTTATTATTTCCCCCAAAAAGGACTAATCACGGACACTCTAATGTCATCTTATGTCCCTTTAGTGTGATATGTGTTTCTTTGGGCTCAGTTCACACTAGAGTGTCGCACTTGTCACGCTAGGGTCTTACGTGTCGCACTAGTGTAACTTATTTTCCTAAGTGTCAATTTAGGCAGTTATTGGTGTTATCTTAAGTCACTTTGGTGTCAATCTAGTTACAATCGAATGGTGTTTTTGGTTTCAATCAAATCTCAGTCACGTTTCACCACAATATTAGTGTGTCACTATGGTGTCATCATGAAGGAATCACTCGAGTGTCATTTAGGCTATCACTCGATTGATCTAAATTAAATATTAAAAACAAAAGTTACAGCAGCTTCTTATAACTATAAACGATTTGAAGATACTTAACTCATTAAAAGTCAAAGCGGGCGTAAAACATCGTTAAAACGACATCCGTACAGCAAAATGTAAACAAAGGCTTTTCTCTTTGCTGTACCTAAGAGTATAATTACAAGGCCACTAATACCGACACTTTCCTTGCTTGCCCACCCACGCAGAAAGCGAAAACTTTAAAAAACGTATACTTGTGTTACTGTTTTACATATTATTATTACATGTTTTCACGCTCTCTTGGATTTACGAAGACAGTAGAAATATAGTGAACTCCGATTGAAACAGTTCGGCTTGAAAAGTAATAAAAATAAAATAAGCTGAGAATCAGCAAAAATTGAGGCACAAAGCATTACAAAAGTCACGGAAGATACACCCTTCAACACTTCCTCGTGTTTTAGCTGGGAAGACGAAGTTGAGCAACAAACTCCCTAGCTACTAAGTACCACGAAGTACTGACCCAACAGCCCGTTTGGTTCGAAGCATAATTCATAGATTATTGAATGAAAATTCACTTTAAATTCAAATCAGAAGTTATATTGACTTGTTAAAATATATAGTAACAGATCGTACTACTTTGGAATTAAATAACAATCGATTTGTACGTTATAATAGGTACGTAGAAGTGTAGGTACCCCAAAATAGACGGAAAAAGTCATCCACTTTAATATTTGGATGACCTGCTAATTAAAATTACGTAACCTAATTAATAAACACAGATAGATCTACTAAGACGTGTTTGTTACGCTTTTTAATTTCACGATGTTCGTAGCTTACACCTAGTGATAACAATCAGTGTACCAAGTAGGTAGGAGGCTGTAATCAACACCATCTGTCTGGTTGAATTATTTATAAGAAGATTTCTTTATACGGATAATGTTTTCAGGTAGTGAGATTTTTTAGGTTGTTGTTTTGGGACTCGAATGAAGTTGGGAGTGGGGCACTGTTGGTAAACATTTGTGCAATTGTTTTATGAATCGTCTTGAAAATCCGGAAAAGTGCGAGTTGAACTCACGTACGATGAGTATGTTAGCCGCCAAAAATATTTCATGTAAATTAGGTTGCCAAGACTTACATAATGCTTTCACTGTTAAAAAATTATCAGATCTAATGTAGTGCCAAACCCCTAATTCTACAAGGCTTACCTCTATAAACCTTACATCTTGATCAAAGTACACGGCTAGGCCGCTTAGCAGCTGTCGCACAAACACTCCTATGGGAAAAAAAGTAAAAAAAATACGAAAGAAAAGAAAAAATTAAAAAAGAAAAGAAAGAAAGAAAAAAAATAAAGAAAAGAAGAAGAAAAAGGAAAGAAAGAGAGAAGAGAAGAGAGAAGTAAGAAATTAATTCACTGGTCTTTAATATTGTGTCTTACAATAGTTAAATGGAACGCCCAAGCCATACATTTTGACCAAGATGTAAGGTTTGTAAATTTAGGGGCTTGACTGTACATTAGACTAGTACTTGGACTTGTACATTAGATCTGATAACGATTGTTTCTACAAAAAATTGTGAAGGAATATTATTGCAGTAGCCAAATATACAAACAAGCCCATACCTTCACCACATCCGCTCCAATCGAACAATCTAGCGTCTAGACAAAATCAAACTAGTTGCTTATTGAATTATATAATTTATTATTTTTATGACATTAATTTACATTCTGTGATTACTTCAACTCACATACTGACTTATTACTTGTTAAAATTTTAGGAAAATTGTATATTTACAATGTTTGTAAATAATGGTGAGCACCATGTATCTATCACATGGGTAATTAAATTATCTGACATGGTTTCATTTTCAATTCTTTTTAACCGATTTCAAAAAAGGTGGAGGTTCTCAATTCACCGTTTTTTTCTTTATGTGTGTTACTTCTGAAGTTTTTTCTAGGTGAACCGATTTTGATGATTTTTTTTTTAATTTGAAGGTGGTGCTTTTCGTGTGGTCCCACATAAATCTGATCAAGATCTGACAAGAAGTTTTTGAGTTATCCTTTTTTCCACTAAGCTTTTATAGATGATGATTCAATAACTTCCGGACACTGTTGTTTACATATCAAGTAGAGGTATAAGAATTTGTGTGGGGTAGGTAATAAGGAACTAAAAAGTTAAAAATACAAACTTTTTTACAAAAAAACTTTTTTTACAAAAATACAACCGACTTCCAAAAAAAAACACTAAAAGACGTGAAAAATAACTTTAATTTCGGAAGTCGGTGCCTTTGGTTTTGTATTTTCGTGTTTGGCCACCGACTTCCGAAATTAAAGTTATTTTTCACGTCTTTTAGTGTTTTTTTTTGGAAGTCGGTTGTATTTTTGTAAAAAAAGTTTTTATTTTTCACTTTTTAGTTGCGGTACCTACCCCACACAAATTCGTATACCACTACTTGGTGTGTAAATAACAGTGACAGGAAATTATTAACACATCATCCATATAAACTAAGTGGAAAAAAACTGCTGTATTAAGGATAACTCAAAAACTACTGGTCAGACCTTGATCAAATTTAAATGGGACCACATGTGAAGCACCACCTATCAAATAAAAAAAGAATCATCCAAATCGGTTCACACAGAATAAAGTTATGAGCTAACACACATAAAAAAAAAAAAAAAAAAAAAAAAACATACAGACGAATTGAGAACCTCCTCCTTTTTGTGAAGTCGGTTAAAAAACAACCGACTTCCAAAATACACTGCAAGGTGAAAAATAACTTTAATTTCGGAAGTCGCTGGCAAAAAACGAAAATACAAAACCAAATAAACGACTTCCGAGATTCAAGTTTTTTAAAATTTGTGGTCTCTCTTTTTTTTTAAATCGGTTGTTTTTGATCAGGCAAGTCAGTCAATCTACACATCTTATCTAACTAATAGATTTTGTGTTATACAATGTAGAGTGCGTAAAGATGTAATATAATTAGTAACATTACACGGTAATAAAAGAAATGTAAGAGAATCGCATGGTAATATTCATAACGATAATACGAAAATAATAGACGTATCATTAAAATAATAATACTACTATACTCATCACAATAGATTCTATCTATTTAATAGTATATTTTAATGTTTTTATAGCTGTTATTACATCTCTTACGATTGTTATAGGCAGTCAAGTTATGGCATGATTTTAATTATTGTTTTAGTGAATATTTTACCCAGACAGGCGCTTTACTTTGTGTAAATTATTTCATCACCACTGCTCTCAAAACGGTGAAGGAAAACATTGTGAGGAAACCGGTTTGTCCTAGAACCAAAAATTCGTAGACATGTGACATCTACAAACCCGCACGGGGCCCGCGTCGTGGATAACGGCCCACTCTCTCTCGCAGAGAGGAGGCTTGTGTCCTAGCAGTGGGAACGTTATAGGCCGATTAGGATTAGAGAAGGGGAGGAATATATACTCAGCAGTGGTTGGAACAAGGCTGCCAATGATAATGACGTTTTTTTTTTCAGAACTGATGTACATCAGTACTAGAACAATACAATACTAGTTCAATACTTTCTAGTACTAGAAAGTATTTGAAGTAAACCTCCTACTGAAAATATTGTCCGGGAACAAAACATTTCACGCCTTGCTAGCATCATCATCTTTTTAGTCGGAAGTCGTCTAATGCGACAAAAGCCTCCCCCAAGCATCGCCACATCGACCGGTCCTGTGCTTCTCACGTCCAACAGATTAGATTCCCATGGCCTTCATCAGGTCATTGGTCATTGGCCACACCTAGCTATGATTCAGTCTGAATTTTGTGGATGTCGAAAAATTGCAAACCATTTTTGTTTTTGAAAATCGAACATTCATAGATGACGTAAAATCAGGCTGAATTTGTTGGAAGCCCACAAAAGCTGATTTCACCTCAAGAAGAAGAAGCAAGAATTAAGCTGATAAGAGAGAAAAATTGAGGTGAAAAGGACTTCAGTACCATGAAGAACCTGTGAAAAGAAAAAGATTGAGTTCAGGTTATAAAACCTTATACTCGTACCTAAGTATTTTTCTTCTTCTAAGCGTGTCGACGGGAATCTAAATTGTTCATAAATACCTTCCTTAATATTTCCTTGATTATAGAAAACTGGAAACTTCATAACAACAATTATAACTATAGTGATTTTCCAAAAATGTAACGAGCCACATTAACCCACATAGCTAACTACCGTCAAGTTTAAACAAGAACGTCTTAAATTTATAGTTAAAATGTTTAATCTCTAAGTGTGTGTCATTATTAGATGTGTTTGTATTTTTTTATCTTTACGCTTTTCACTTTTTTTGGTAAACAGAAGTTTGAGTACCAACCCATTGTATGACTAAGCATAGTTTTCCTGAGTGGAGGCTGTTACTGGACACTACAATCAGACTTATTTATATACACTTGCACACAGTGCCGCCTATAGAAACCTTAGCAACTTTGATTAAGAGCAAGACACGAGAATCCAGCACATTGAACACCACACAATGTCTCCTGATGACTAAGTATAACGCTATTTTCCAGACCGCGGCTAGGCTTTTTTTATCGCATTGCTCTATATGGATCTTCTATAGCAGATATTTATTGATTAATGTTTGTACCTGAGCCAAAGTAACTTCACGAACTCTGCTTACCACTCTTCGACGTTACCGTTACTTTCTATTGCAACACCAACGCCAGATCTGAGGTGAAAGTATATGAAACTAAGATGTGAAAGATGCAATTCATCTCTCTTCAAGTTCACATGCTAAAATGCAGATGGCGTTTTCTTGTTGAAGGTCCATTTCTTTAACCTTTTCATTATTAGGTTTTACTCTCAATTCTTTAATAAGATTATTATAATAATAATAATAGGACTACTATAATAAGGTTTTATAATTTAAATCTCTATTCGTTAAAAAATGGTGTTGGTTACGATTTTACAATTGACTGCAGTTTCTTTTAAAATAAAACCGTATCAAGGATATGCCAAACAGTTGCAAATCGAATTCATTTGTATTTAAATGACGAATCGGAACAGTGACAAGTCGGGCATAACTCAAAATAAATATGTTTTTATATCTCTACCGGCCAGCAGATCCCTGGCGATTACATTGTCATGGTTTACTTCGCACGTAATGCAGCAACCAGTCGAGCTTACATTACCAAGTGCAAGGCTAGTACTTACCTTCACTCATTCATAAAGGCCAGATACAAGTTTATTGCCAGTGCTATTTTGCAAAGAGTTTTACATAATATTCTTGGCCAACTGCGCTGACATTCACTATTAAAAATAGGCTGCTTCCAACGATAGGTTTTTTTTATTACCCAATTTTTATGAGTCCATGTGCAATGTTGGCATAATTGGTGGAATAATAAGGAGCTAATCTGACATAGTAGGTAAGTATGGTATGATTCAGTGTTATTATGTATTTAATACCCAAATATCCTTTCTTTGGTATTGTTCATCGAATCGTTTAGCTCTTTAAATTCTGAGTTGAGCTGCACGATTATTGACAAATGCGTGCACTGACCGGACATGTCAACTCCATCTGTGTGGTTTTTCCTCAAAAGCCCATTTCAGACACCAATCCACATGGTCTTCACACGATCTGACCAAGATTATGTCTGGACTTTAAAAGAGACTGTGACCTCTGAGTTTGTTTCGGCCTTTCTTCTCAGAGTAGTCAGCTAAGAAACGCCGACCTCATCTAGTTTAAAAAAACTTTGATTGACGTGTAAAAGTGTTCGTAAAAAACTATTTATAGAAATAAAATCATTTATCATCTTTTAATATTATAGGTAGGACATTTAATTTAAAGCCTGTAAATATCTTGATAGCAATGTTGCGAAAGAGAAGGATGCTCTCAGAAGAAAGCAGTGAAAGCTTTCACCATTGCGCGGGTTGCTGGTTTTGCTTGTATGATATTTGTAGGCGTCAATTATTTTGAGTCCTCAGCTAAAGAAAAGTCCTGGGCCGGCAGTCTCGACTAGATAGCGACGTTATCGCAAAGTACCGATCGCTAAATATTAAGGTCAATCCTCAGCTGTAGCCCGCAAAATTCAAATTTTCTTTTGTTTTTTGCAAATTGCAGCTCTGTTTTACATCGTGTGTTGATCAAAATGCGATTTTCGACCGTGGGAATTACAAATTTATCGAATAATAATCATCAATTTCATATCAATCGTCAAATTCAAAGAAAATTTGAATTTGGCGTCTACAACTGAGGTATCACCTTAATATTTAGCGATCGGTAGTTTACGACAGCGTCGAGACTGCCGGCCCTGGAATACTTTGCACATAATGGTCGTATAGTGTTGTTACTGAAACTATAATCAGGTTTATACTGTGATAAATTTTCGTGTATCTACATAATATTATTAATTTACTTTGCTCTGGTTACATTGAGTAAACGGAACATTTAGTAATATATAAAACAATGTAGACTTAATTTTTTTTATTATTCTCAACATATATTGGTATGTAGGTACCTACTGTCCCTAAATATAGTTTTACTATGTATTTTTAATGTCTGTAAAATTATTTATTACCTACCTACACCATAGTACTTCGAATTATACAGTACGCTTTTACTAATTTGCAAAACAGGCATAAATATTCAAACTAACGTAATACATTATCATAATACGCTGTTATAATTTTATATGAAGTGTCTACGTGGAGGCATTGCTAATTAATAAAACAAACATTGATATGCGGACTATATAGCGCAGTCCTTACTTAGAAAACAGACTCATTTCTTTCCTTGTATGCTGTAATAGCGGCCAAAGAAAAGATGGATGGACTGTGTGAAAGATGATATGTCTAGAAAGAGGTTGATTACTGAGATAAAGACTAATATGGAAGAATGAAGGATGAAGAAGACGAACGTTTCGCCGACCACAAATTAATTGGAATAATGGCAAGAGAAGGATGAGGGAGGGATGATGTATGCTGTAATAGATAAAAACTTATTTACCATAATCAGCCTATAATGTTTCCATTGCTGGGATATAGGCCTCCACTCAGTGGGAGAGAGTGGGCTGTAATCCACCACGCGGGCCCATTACGGGTTGGTAGATGTTACTTGACTTCGGATTTTGGCTCTAGGATATGCCGGTTTCCTCACGATGTTTTAGTTCACCGTTTTGAGAAAGTAGTGGTGATGAAATTATTTGTAGAAAAACTTTTTTACAAAATTACAATCGACTTCCAAAAAAAAAAACTAAATAGTAAAAAATCACTTTAATTTCGGAAGTCGGTGTCTTTGGTTTTGTATTTCCGATTGTTGCCTCCGACTTCCGAAATTAAAGTTATTTTTCACTAGTTAGTGTTTTTTTGGAAGTTGGTGTAAAATAGTTATTATTTTTCACTTTTTAATTTGGGTACCTGCCCCACACAAATACACCCCTACTTGATAAAAAGAATCGTCAAAATCGGTTCAGCTTGAAAAAAGTTCTGAGCTCACACACACACATAAAAAAAATACAGTTGAATTGAGAACCTCCTCGTTTATTCGGTTAAAAAGTAAAGCATCTGCCCTTACCACTGGGCCCCCACTGCTCCTAAAAAATAATTAAAATTGAATAATTAATTTAAAAACTATTTATTAGTTCATTTTAATTTGTCTGTTTATAGATTTCTATTTTAAGGCTTTGGCATGACACAACATTGTAATTTGATTACTTATTAATCAATATTCGATATAATCTTTCAATAGATTACCAAACTGCAACATTTTTGTGGTAAATAATATTCAATATTATTAATTTTAACGGTAAAAAGTTTCGTTTTGGATGTGTCACGCTAACAAAATGAACAAATGCTTGTTGTAAGTGTTTTTCTTATTCCTATGCGACATAGAAGTTTCCGTTTCAAGTGAATGATTCTTCTGTATAATCGTCACAACACCCAGAATTTTCCCTTGTGGTTGGTCTCTGCAAGCTGAGTCATAATGATTAAAAAAAACCTTGATGAAGAACGCATTTTTCACCACTATGTCTGATGTATTTCTTAAAAATGCTACTAAAGAACTACTTAGGTAGTGAAAGACGATTTTTTACATGGTATAATGTTATTGTTTTTTAAGTTCTGTACATTAAACCACAACATAATTATGATGTACAAATATTTATAGAAATACAGACTATATTTTTTCTGAATTTCACAAAGTTGCTAAAGCGTTTTGTTATTATGATATTGTTTACTTTTCACCAGGCAAAAATGTCGAACTGGCAGCAATTTCATATAAAATGCTTTTTTTTTTGTGAATTTAAATTAAAAAAAAAACATATATTCAGTGGATGGGGCAAAGTTGTTCATTAAAACAAATAAGTAAATAACTGTTGTTTGGTTTATTGTTGCTATAAACATAAAAATAAATTAACGATTCACACTCATCCATACAAACGAAATTAATAGCTCCTCAACTCGTGATACACGATACAATATACATTATATCAATATTGAAATTATAATAAATATATAAGAGATCGTATTTTAAATATATACACCAATTATATAATGAGAATCATACAGGTACTTCATAAATATACATAATTTTTTATTAAATATACAATTCAAATGAAAATATGTCAATATGTAGATACATAAATAGATATACATTTTAGCCTCTTTTTGGTAGAAAAGTCATAAGTATAAATTATAATAAAGAATTACAATATGAAAATAAATACGTATAAAATATACCCGTATACTTAAATATTTATAAATAACTAATAATACTATCACATACTAGCAAAGCAAAAATCCTTTTCAGTCAGATTAACAAAGTCACAAATAAAAGCAAAAAATATAAAATGACTGAAAAGAAAAACTGTAGAAAAAAATTAAAAACAAAACACGAGCTAAAATAGAAAAAAGAACTACAAACAAACTTAAATACATTCACTCTTAAATCATTAAGGGGTCAGATTATACGTAATATTTGGTAACCAGTTTATTTGTTGTATGCTGAGTAAGCCAGGTTGTTGGCTGCTCCTGAGCGAGACCAGCCACCTTCCCAGCCGTGACCATGCTCTGCAACCACTGGGTGATGTTCCACATGGTGTTCCATATGGGGTTCCCAACCATGAGGTTCCCAGGACACCTCTTCATGGGAATGCTTCTTAGCAAGCAGAGCCTTGATGATGGCAATAACCTTGATGATGAACGCAATCTTGGCGAGGAGAGCCAATTTGAAGAGAGAAGCGGCGATGACGACCAGGGCGAAGACTACGATGGCAACGGCCTTAGCTTTGGCGAGGAGGATGAGAGGAATCAAGACCTTCAGTTTCTTCTTGATTTCCTTCTTCTTCTTGCCACGACTTTCCTCAACTGAAATGAAAAAGAAAAAAATAACAACATAATTTTAAAGAGTCTCCATGGAGTTTCTTGTCCGTTCTTCTCTATAGGAACTCACAACGCTTTAGAGTGGGCAACTAGCTTCATCTTTGAGACTGAACAACTTCTTTGACAATACAAAAGTGCCTGTTAATAGTTTAATTGAAATAAATGGTTTAAGTTTGACTTAATGTCTTAAAAAGGAAAATGAAAATGTCTTCTAAGAAGAAATATATACGCTAACTATCAAGTAACACATTCTCTCAAGATAGACTTTAATAAAATTAATGATTTAGATAGCTTAAAAACATAATTTATATTTCACAAACACTATGTTTTTGATTGTTAAAGTTTCTTCGAATCTAAGATATTTTATGGGAGATAGTCAGCTTTATAAATTGCTCTTAATTGGGTAGCAATTAATTTGACTATAGATTGTGTTGGTATTACCTGTCTCTTTTAATTTTAGACCATCGTTGATTATTTTTACAGAAACTACTAATGAACAAGTCCAAACATAAAAGTTGTCTACACTTCCAAACTAGTTCTCAATTTAACATTTTTCAAAACCAGAATCTCTGCAAAATACTCGTATTAATGAACAGATTTTTTCCATCACTTACTTTCTTTAAAATCTATCCGACCCACTGTAAAACCTAATCTTAGAAATAACAGTTCTAAACATACCTTCATCACCGATAGCCCTGGATTCAGCCTCATCATCATCAGATCCACCGTAGCTGAGCTCCAACTCAGTAGACTGGAAGAGATCTGAAGCGCTCGCCCAAAGTCTCTCAGTGACCTGCTTGTTCCTTAGGGAAGGGTCAGTGGAAAGAGTCTCCAAGCTCCTGCCTTCCTTGGGGTTGTTGTTCAGGAGGGTGATTCCTTCTAGGATCTTGAGCTTGCGGGCAGCGCCGAGTCTTTCGCTTGCTTTTAGGGCATGCTCCTGTGAATAGACAGTTTCGTTAGAATTTATGATAAAATAGGATACCTATTGTGGAGTTGTGATTCTAGATTAGGACTTTTAAGTTATTGTGGATCATGAGGTATCAAATTGGACAATTGCCCGAGTTTTGTAGCTGCCGAAACAGCAATACTGCCATAGCATTGGTCAAAGAAAAGAAATGCTCAATCAAGCTTACTGAGAGCAAGATTTTACGATTTTCAATTATCTGTAATTGTACTCAAAATTATTGTCTTTGCGTGCAAATCCAAGCTCTTGTTCACCCATGACCTTTACGTTGACAATTAAGTAACAAACACTATTTACTTTAATGATAGTGATCAATTATCTGTTGTCTATCGCTAATTCTATATTGACGTATCTAATGCGTCCCACAAATTAAAAATCACTTTCACCATAAAGCCTCATTTGGCAGGATCTGACACTTTTCCCTTTCTCTCAACTTTGAGTTCGACTCAAATAAGGATATTCTTTCCTTTGATTACTTCAACTTTTACTTGGAAACCATCTTTGTAAAAGACAATTTCCTAAAATAACTTATTTAAACTTGCACTTGATACTTGGACTTGAAAACATCTTGACCGTCTAAATTATTATTAACACTTATTTATGAGAAAATTTTATCTAAAAGTTTATTGACTTATTGACTAATAACATCCAGACTGAATAATGCACTTGAACGCTCCAATACTATATAGACACTTGTTTTTTTCGAATCATCCATGTTTTGATCAAGTCCATGTGTCAAGTCAAAACAAAAATCACTTCACTGTCACTTCTCACCTTCATACACAGACCCAGATCACTGTTACAGTTAACAAAATTTCCAAGGACTGATTTTAGCACTGAATCGCCTGAACTAACAGGTCCACAGGACACGTACGCCACAACACTTAAAAACACAACGAAGGTCTTCATTATTGCTTCTGCTCCGGACTTTACTTATCCAAGATCGTTCGAACTGTGATGATAATTCGATTGGATCAGTATTTTTTATCCAAACTTCCCCCACTCAGATGTTCAAAAAATTAACATTTTAATGTCATCTATTCCATATGGAAACTAAACGATGCTATGCAAAAGTGCGTGGCATACTTTGTTTTCATTAATATTTATATATATTTGGAATTCATGTTCGATAGTTTTTAATATTTTTGTTTTGAAGGTTGCATTAGTGAAATATTGTGCATCTGGGTACTTTCTCCGGATTCCCATGTATTCTCGATATTTTTTCGTAGGAATGGACGGTTCTATGAGACATTTTCGGTAAGCAGTCGTGTTTGTGATCCGTCGTGATATGTCTCCTAAGATGTTTTGTTTAACCTACCTTCAATGAACATTTTTATATACCTTACTGTGCTTTGCATAAATTAAAAGGTACCCGTTCGCTACTATTTTAAATTCTACAAAGAAACTTGAAATGAGTATGTAACGGTTAGAGTCTGTAATGACCGGACAGTGCCCGCATTGCGCACGTTTCTACGTCTAGTGACGTACCGTTTTATCAGTAGATCATTTTCATCCATACAGTGCTTTAGAGTTTAAATCATACAGGGTATCATTTATTATAACAATTCAAATTCAAAATCAAAATATTTTATTTCACTAAACCTTCATGGGCACTTATGAAACGTCAGAAGCTAGGTGCACGGTTCCAATTGGTCTTTTTCTTTGGAGAAGGGCCAGCAAGAAACTCCACGATTACTCTTTTAAAAATAATTGGCTTTTATAATGTTTTCAAATTACAGTGTTAATAGGAATGGAAGGACAGTGTAGGCCTGGTAACAAGTAACAGGTACTTAACAAAATAGAAAATGGTCTACAAATCTACAGTCTACAAGTTAGGCCTACAACGTTCTCACATTCACAAAATATCTAAATAAAAAGATAAATTGAGTAATAAAAAAATAAAACCAAATGACATGATTGCCATTACAACTGTAACAAATCTATATTCATATTCATATCCTGAAAACTGAATCTACGTCAGCTGCTGATCCCCACAGCAGAATGCCATTAGACATAATATTAATGTGGAAATATGCAAATTTTTAACGATTCACTGCTCGACATTGGTTTCTATAATCTGATGATACTTCACTGAGCTCCATCCTCATTAAATCTCATCCTTCTTTTATCAGCCACCCTGCAGGTTCCTCGGTCCACTTTATCCGAGGGTTAATTATAAAGTTTGTTGAACCTCTCGAATAGTTTTTTTATCATACACCTAAGTCTAGCCAATGTCAACAATATCCAGTAAACCATAATCGCTGGATATTGTTGACATTTGATTGTCTTGGTTACAGTGGATAAAAACATCACTTTGCGCCTACAAAATTAAATCCCAACGATTTGAAACATCAATTTATCATCCAGTTAGTTCGATTGGGAATTTTATCACCATCGCCATCATCAATGGCAGCCTTGTTCCACCCACTGCTGAGTATATAAGCCTCTACTCTTTTGTGCCTTTTTCCGTTTTTTCTAATCCATGGTGTCCTAGAATAATGGGATCAGTTTTTATTTCGTTTTCCATGTTTTACTTATACAGCAGCTATAAAATATCACCGATAAATCTTAGGTAAACTTAGCTTAAAGTGATCTGTCATTCCAGGTAATGCTAGGGATTGACAATATTGACAGCTCACTTCAAGCTTATATTAGTTTTCACGGTGAGATTTTTAAATTTTTTTTTTTTTAGAGTAGCTGGTGTATGCCAGGCTTTTAAGTTCTGTCGTTTACATTATGTGCCGCCAATTTTTAATTTAGAACTGATCAATATTGAAATTTGTTCGAATTTAGAATATCAAAAAAATTGAAAGAATTAGGAGTAATGCATTTGTTTAGCCACAACGTTGTTTTGAATCTGTCAGGTCACGTGCGAAAATGAATCTTACTAAGGAAAATGTTCGTGCAATAATTTTCTATAACTTTTGAAGTGGCCTAACACGGCTTCAGTATTTTGAAGAGCTAACATCTGTGTTTCATGATGAATTTCAGCGTGGACATACCAGACTTAGTGACAAATCTCGTGAAAGACGTCCATATCCGCCTTTACTGAAGATAATATTCTTGCTGTGAGACAAGTTATCCTCAAAGATCGTCATGTTACATATCGGGAGACAGAAGCGTTATTAGGCATCTCATGGACAACCATTCAGAAGATCTTGTATGAGGCGCTTGTTGTGAGAAAGCTAGTTTCCCGTTGGATCCCGCATTTGCTTCCCGACACCACCACACACATCTACTACTACTAATTAGGTGATGTGTGTGGTGGTGTCTCATCCACCCCTATTTCGAATTCGATAACATGCACATATTTAAACAGGCGCGCACGCACTCCCCCGTCCACCCCACCTTATCATACAAGCACACACCCTCACACACATATACATTTCTGTCACAACTATCACAGATTCCGATAAATTATTGCAGCGCTAGAACTACACCGTTCATTAATTGTTGTAACTGTTTTAGTGTATAAGAATTTTATGGCCGTACACTGTTTCTCAAAATACAGGTTATAACCTAGTTTGAGAGGCAGGGTTTCATAATTTTGGTGCAGATTTTACAACAAAACTAATTATTAACTGTATAATCTCTACCCACTGTTTGTTGCTGTAACTATCTGTAAATTTTAATGAATAAACATTATTATTATAAGGCGGCCCGCGTCAGATGGGGTGAGAAAACTCTTAAAATGTTCAACCGAGGATAGTCAACTCATGTCTACGACATCATCAGTGGTGACGAATTTTAGATCTCAAAAACTCAAACTCAAAGCATGTATTTCAAATAAACAAATTACAGGCACTTTTGAATTGTCAAGGGGTCGCTCAGTCAGAAAGATAAAGCTAGTTACCCATTCCAAAGCGTAGTAGGTACCTATGGAGAAGAACGGGCAAGAAACTCCATGAACACTCTTTTAAATCAAAATATGGTAACAAAATATTGGTTACATCGTTCATGTTAAAATTATGCATATGAGCACGATGCAGAACGTTTAAAGCGTCCGTAATAAAAAGACAAAAGCAATTAAAATATTAAATTAAATTAAAATAAGCCGTGGCAGCTAAGAAATGACCAGTCCCCACTGACGGCGCCCGTTCACGAACATGACGCATGGATCAGCACCATTCAGCTCACCCATTTTGAAGGGAACTATGCCTACGATTCTGATTCCAAACAACAATCCACAATCTGAGTCTTCCAAGAAGAGCCATAGCCGACTAAAGTTTTTCGCTCTCGAAGCACTTCAAAGAAAATGGTGGCTATGCTCGAGGCGAAAACCGGTCATGTTGCGATGATTGCACTTGAAGATCGTAGAACGGTTAATGCAGATTAGTATACCACAGTTTGTTTATCACAAGTCATCGCCGAACTTCGAAAATGTAACCCAAAGCGCCGCATAATCGTACACCATGACAATGCAAGCTCACACAGCGCTTGTGAAACGGTTGAGTATTTGAAGCATGAAAACGTAGAAATTCTTGATCATCCTCCGTACAGTCCTGACGTAAGCTCTAACGATTTCTTTAAATTTCCTTTAATTAAAAAAACTCTTCGTGTTGAAAGGTTCCAGTCCGGTGAAGAAGCAGCTGACGCTTTCAATTCAGCCATATTGAACACTGGGGGTGTTGTTGGCTTTGGAGTGGAATAAATGTTTTAATAACTGGTTTGGGCGATTGGAAAAGTTTATTAAACTACGTGGTGAATACTTAGAAAATCAATAAAAAGTACTATAAGGTTCTAGTTGTTTTTTTTTTCTTCAAACGAGAAAACCTAAAAGGCATGCAGAAGTATTTAATACAGCAGACTTTCAGTTACTGTTCTTATTGTAATTTATTTGTTTTGGTGTAAAATAAGGAGTATTCTTTTTTCTATCTCTCTTTTCATGCTTGAGATATTTAAGACAGACTTTGGAACAATTTGATTATTAAGTTAACCTATCAAAGAACGATGCCTCTGGTTGTTCGTAATTTTGTGCTATTGAAAACAATTAAGGAATTATCGAGCATGCACTAAAAGATAGTTGTGTATATTTTGATCTGCAACTTATAGTGTCTAAAATCTAATTTTGGCGAAAGTAACAATAAAATATTAGTTATACTATATATTATATTGCTGCATTGGGTCCGTCTGAGTGTATTTCTGGATACTTTTCTGTCTATAGTACACCTTTACTGTTATTTTTCTTTTTGTTCGTTTGTTGGTATGTCTGTATGCTTGGAAGGAATCCAGCATACTGTTTTGGTTAATTGATATAAATTTATTAAAATACAGATTATCTATAACCGCTGCATATACTCATACTTAATCAGCTCACACAGCTTAATCAGGCAGATTTTGTACCTACATCATTTTCTTTAAGAGAAATCGATGATCAGTTCGGATGTTGGAGTGTAGCTTAGCGTTTTTTCCATTTTGTCAAGCAATTTTTACAATGTATCCGTAAATGACTTTTTTCTGGTTTTTATTGTTCTATGTTTTAGCAGATATGGACTATCACGATCATAGACGGGTGTGTTATAACAAAAAATTATAGGTTTATATCACACAAAAAAGATTACTGTTTGTTCTACTGCATGTGTGTTTGTTTGTCTCATACACTTGGCTTATTTATTAGAAAACTTTAATGAATGAGTCGGTTTGAATGTCTTTGTACGTTTTCTTCCCTGCTAAAGCACTAGAAAGTGGTGATATGCGGGCGTTTTAGGGGAGTGTCTTATGTAATTTTGACGTTCAATAAGTGCTGATTCTTCGACTAATTTGAATAAACTACTTTTTATTTTGATTCTGATTTTAAGAGAACGGATGGATTAATGGAGTTTGGTTGTCTAACTGATCATGTTTTTTTTTATAATAAGAAGAATGTATGTTCGTGAAAAAGTGAAATAATAGTACGCATCGTAATAATCCCTCATGCATAAGGTTTTTGATTAGTGTTTTATAATCATCACTTTTTCATGTGATTTGTGAAATCACCATAATATGTGTAAATTTTGTTGAAATGTTTTTTAAGGCGAATTTCAAACAAAACAAATGAAATAAAATTGAACATAAATATTTATTTAAATAAATAAATTAAGACTGAGGTACTTGTACATGGCGTCAACAAACATGAATAAATAGAACACATTCACACAAATAAATTAACAATCATTCTAGGTCAGTTCAATTGCTGAGTTGACCAGCATAGGCCATGGATGCTCCATCTTTGGCAGACCGACTCCAACCTTGGCTAGCTGGCTCGTAGGAGTAGCCTGGGTGTTCCTCGTGATGAGCAGGAGCTGCATACGAGATGCTAGAGGAAGAAGAACCGCCCTTCTTGGCTAAGAGTTTCTTGATGAGACTGAAGGCGCTCATGGCGAAAGCGATCTTTCCTAAGAAGACGGCCTTGACAGCGACGAAAGCGATAATTCCGAGGAAGAGAGGGATGAGGGCGGCCATCTTCAGTTTCAAGAGGAGGAGGAGGGGCAACAGCTTCTTGATCTTCTTCTTCTTCTTGCCACGGGCTGGAAATAATAAGAAAATATTATAATTTGAGAGTTGTGACGTCTTTGATGAGGGAGCGTAAGTACCAGGGCGTCATGATTGAAAGGAGTTGGATGCCATAATAGTCATTAATATTATACATACTAAATGCTAAGCCGCTAAGTGGCTGAAAATTGTATGTTGAGATTATTTAATAGACGCTTATTACTCTAATGTCCTAGTCGCATATTTTTTGCTTTGGAATTTTTTGTTGAATTCAAATTAAGGAGTTGTTTATGAAAAAGATATTCAAGTATTTTTGCGTCGAATTTTTATGTTCTGCGGATATAAAAATTGAAATTTTAATGATTTTCTAATGAATTTGTTAATATTTTGAAAGTTGTAGATGGAAGAGTGTTACAGCATAACACCGAGATAAAATTAGTAAAGAATGTGGTAGAGATGGTGTCAAAAACTACCATGAAATTGTCAATACAAAACGTTTCGTTTAGCACCTTTTTGTAGTCATAAAGGGCTTTGTCTGTAAACTGTGTATGTCAATATATGTTGAAGAGAAAGCTGTGAGGTACCTAGGTTTCAATGCATTGTTTGAAACTCGTTTGGCACTTTAGTGGTAGTTTCTAGTTCTAACAATGGATTTGTTTATTGCCTTGCTAATGGTACTTTTGGGTTTTATGTAAGCTGTTAGACCCTTATTAACGTGGGTAAGAGGATGTTTATTTATATTTATCAAAAGCAGTGTTTTTTCGTCTCCTTTTTTAAATTCATAATTTTTCTTCGATTTTTTTTAATTTTTTTGTTTCCAAAATTTATTATATCATGTTTTGTTCAAAACCTTACATTGAAATATGCATATTGGTTTATTTTCTTACCTTCCTCATCAAGTCCCCTAGATTCTCCATCATCAGGAGAAGACAGACGCATCTGCAGTACGTGGTTCTCCAGAAAGTCACCGACGTTGTCAGCAATTCTTTCATCTATCTGGAGTTCCCTGGCCTTGGGTTCTTCAGCCAATGGCTCGTAGCTACGAGCTGATCGAGCTGATCCCGTGTTCACCAGGCTCATACCCTCGAAGATGTCCAGGTCTTTCAAGATGGACAGCCTTTCGGTGAATTTCAGGGCTTTTTGCTGTGGAAAAAGAGTTTTGTTTAATGATTTTGCTTTGAGGCTACTTAAATCCATAAAGTTTTTTTTTTTAAATTTAATAAACTAATTTTCTTTTTTTGTTATTTAGAAATATTTAAAAGTTTTATTTCTATGAATTCTGATTTTAAATGATAAATTCACTTAAGTATGCAATTTAAAATGTATAGATATTAAGTGATTTGTTTGCCACTTGGATTATTAAAAAACTTGGTATCAAAAATATTCAATGAGAAATCCGTATTTGTCCAGAAACTCGACAATGGCAGAGAAATGATTTTACTACAAATCCTCAGTAAGTAGCCACTCGTTATGTTAATGGTTTTACTGAAAATTCAATGAGCTTCGTCATTGCTACGACTACACTCAATTGGTATTCTGTTCACTGCACTCCACAACACTTGGTATCCACGATATTCACCTTCAGACATAACGAGGTATCAGTTTCTATGCACTCTTTAACTGCACCCACTAAGTTTTCCGCAACACCGTTTTCTTGCACTGGGTTACACTTCACTGAAGCCAGAATGGCTAACAAAGCTATTTTCTTCCACATTTTTAATTTATTAAACTTCTACTCCACTGGATGCTTGTACTCCAAGTGCCAACGTTGGCAAACTTATGATGATTTCCCAAAAAACTGATGGATTTTATCCTTCGCCTCCCCACTACAATTTTTTGACAATATGACGTAAAGTGTGCGCGCGCTGTTTGAAGGCGTGTGCTAACTTATCGACCGTAGATCGTTTAAGCTCAGACGTCAGGATAAGTAGAAAAATAAATATTGGATGTTAGAAAGCGAAGTTTGCGTTTACGACATCTAAAATAGACATTCATACGTTATGAGCAGTGTAAATTAAAACGAAAGAAAAAGTGTGACTGTTTGATTTTTCGTAAGTCCATAAGCGGAGGTGAAAATGAATGTCGTAATTTCTAAAAACACGTTGTAACGTTAAATTTTATAATGTTGTAATAAAATATTGTTTTAAGTGAAATTCATTGTTCGCTCTCTCATGAACTCTGTCTAATTTTATATGTAGCTATTTTTTAATACTTTAGATTTCGAGGTCGTATCGGAAACCGGAAAGCTTAGAGACACGGCCCCGAAACTTTCTGTCGTATAGGTTACCAGCCTTGGTTTAACGAATTTTCTACTTTTTTCATATTCTAATTTCTGTTTTGATATGTATACTTCATAATTAATTTCATACGTGCGTCGTAGTCGTGCTGACGGCTCTGAGTGTTGATTATACTGAAACCAAAATAACTGTGAAGATTTTGTGTTTTTTTTTCAAATTTTGAAAACAATTATAAAACATTCACTTTCTTTTGCAATATTTAAATTAATTATAAATGTTTTTATGCATTAGACTGTGGTGGTAAGAGTTAATAAAATTGAGTGTTAAACTATTAAGTTAAATAACTTGATGAGTGTGAATTAATTTCAATAATAATAGGTGTGTGATGTGTGTTCAATAATATTAGGTGGGTAATAAGCACTATAATTTACTTTTGAATGACCAATTCAATAAATAATGTAGTATGTAAAAACAATTGACTGATTCCAGCAGATCTATTTCTGAACAGTACAATTTGTAAAATGAATAAAAAAAATGACGGTAATAAAACATCCCTACAAAAACAGCACGCGCAAGTATAATGAAAAAAAAACCCATTTTTTTTTCATAAAACGAACAAATCACAAAACCGTACAATTAAAAAAAGAAGCTACGCATAGCAACAAAATGTCTAGGTCACAATTATTATAAAACGATTAAATAATTGAGCTCAAGTGTACAAAATGTGCCAGTGATGTAACCACCTCGCTTTGCACAAGTGAAAGTATACGTGAATACCTCACAGACTTCTTAAATTCACGACTTACCGAGACGCCTGCAAGACTTGCAGAGAAAAAGTCGTGTTACGAGTTGCTAATATGTATGTATGTGTGGAGGTATGTATGTTATGTGCTGTGAATGAATTGTGTAGTAAAAAGTACGGTGATGCTGCGGCTGAAGCTTAAGAGAATATTTTTGATAGATTTTTTGTTTTGTTTTCAGTATTGTCACTATGTTGGTGTTTATTTGGCTTTTCTAGTCTGTCTTCCTTTTTAATTAAAATTACAGTGATTTCTACTTTCATATTAATTTTCACCAATTACACACACGATTATAAAAAAATAGATATGACGGTTTCTACGACATCTTACGAATGGTATAAAAGGAATGCCTTAGGTAACCCCATAAGTATAAGTATATTTTGCAATTTTTATTTTAGCTAAGCTCCAGAACTGGTTACTCCAGTCACGTAGTTACTAGAATTTCAATTAATGCCGCTTTAAGTTACAAATCTATTTAGAAAAATAAATATCCACCTCCAAATTTACATTACATTAAAAGATTCAAATAGGCGTATCGAAAGCTTATGTCAGTTCCATACTGCTATGACTTTTTTTAAATGTAACCACTGTTGCCGAAATCAATTTTGGCAACGAATCCATTTATGAAATAAAATAGCATGATCATAAATTGCTAAGACCCTAATCAACATTACTCTAAGTAATTCTATTGTCAGAGAAACAAATACTATCTTTGAGCTTCTTAGCTCAAATATAATATTTGTACTTCATTAGTACTGAAGTAGAATTAAACTGTTAGACCTCTCTATGTCAGTACCTGTAGAATTTGAAGGCGTAAACAAAATATCTCGAGAACTATCACGGAGTTCCGTTGGTGACATTTGAGGCCAGCTTCGGAAAAAACCAGTTTAACATGTTATTTCTGGCCTCAACCACAGTGAATGCATACCGATTGTTGTACTATCTCACAGTACAACAATTTCTTTTAGTGTCTTCTTCATTGAAATCTATAGCATTAACTTTTGGGACCAGAAGATACAGGTCTTCAACACGAGAATAATAATTGCCATTATCTCTATGCCACCGGTTTTCCAAGGTACCAAGTATTCAAAACAGGTCTATAATTGGTCAAAATTTAATGATTTAATGCTGCTGCTTAGTCACTATAACGTCCGTACTCCTGGGACACAGGTCTGCTCTCTGTGAGAGGGAGTGGGCCATAATTTACCACGCGGGCCCAGTGCGGGATGGTAGATGAGAAGAAAGGCCGAAACAAACTCAGAGGTCACAGTCTCTTTTAAAGTCCAGACATAATCTTGGTCAGATAATGTGAAGACCATGTAGATTTGTGTCTGGAATGGTCTTTTGAGGAAAAACCATACAGAATGAGTGGACCTGTCCAGTCAGTGTGTGTGTGTCAGTTTTATTGGTTAGGGACATGCCGGTTTCCTCACGATGTTTTCTTCCACCGTTTTGAGAGCAGTGGTAATAAAATAATTTATACAAAGTTAAGGGCCTGCCTGGGTTCGAACCCATGACCTGCAACTCATAAGTCAGGGCCGCTACCACTGCTCCTGCTCCTGCTGCTTAGGCTGATTATAAAGTAAAGTCATACTAAGTCAATTACATTTACTTTGAAGTTCATTATTATTAATACCCATTTCTACATCAAAATGAACTAAAGATTTCATAAAATCGTAACTTTTGTTAAAACGTGATTTTGAAATATATTTTGTGTTCATTATCAGCAAACTCCTAGTAATAATATTTTCTGTACTAGAATAACTGACTTGATTTTAACCAAAATCAATTGTTAAACATCCAAAACGATACAATGTTAATCCTGAGGCTGTCATTATGACTCAGTTGGATTCTCAAATATGCAGGTTATTAATACCATGTAGCATAAACCATAAAGTTAGAAGTGTTGCGTGAAGACGCTCCCAAGTTACGAATCGAGGAAGAATTTAGGACACTTTCTATTATCATACATGTCATATACTGCTATGTACCTGCACGTTCATATATACTTTTTAAAGAATGTTTGTTTTGTTTTCTAAGAACAATTTTAACGAGAAACGGAGCCCATAAAAAAGCTAGAGCAAATAAAAGTTGTACAAAGAAGTCTTTAAATTAGGAATGTGTTGAAACAAGAGCAACTTTATTTGAATTGTCTGCAGATAAATGTATTCAATGCTACCATTAGGTATTCCATGTGGAATTGGATTAAAGTATGATATATATATGTAGCGATTTAATTGCACCGTCTAAATAGTGTATACAAGTCATCTGTTGCTGCAATTTTATTGTATACCACAGGCAAGAAACGTAGCATAATCGGCCTATAATGTTCCCACTGCTGGGACACAGGCCTGCTCTCGGTGAGAGGGAAAGGGCCATAGTCCACCACGCGGGCCCAGCGCGGGTTAGTAAAATGAGGCATTAAACATTAAAAATAATGAAAATGTATATCAAAGGAACAACGTCCTAATATCTTACAGGATAGAGACAAAAATCTGTCCTGACATTTTAATGAATCATCACCATCTCATAGAAGATTCCTCATAATACCATCTTTACATCTTATAGAAGGAATCAATAGAAATAGAAATACACGACACCGATTGCAAAGCTTGAGCCTTCTATCTGCCCTCGTCTTTTCTTTGTCTTCTACCAATTTTATTTTTTTGGTAAAAATATACAATTAGGTCAGTTTATTTTTTAAATCTCGGAATTTTGGAACACCTACATATCCCATAAAGATGACACTGCACCTATCATTATGTACCTACCATAGAGGTCAGTGTGAATGTGTGCCAACGCCCTTTAGTTCCAATACTTCCAATAGGCTCACTTTCTACATAATTTGATGTACTGTGACGAAGCTTATGCGTGAGCTTGTGTAGTGGGTGACAATGCTTATGATTCGTTAAAGAAACCAACTATAGTAACACAACTGTACTACCGTCTACAGAAAATAACAGAAATATACTTTAATTTAATATCTTATACAAAACAACCATATCAAATCTGACTTTCATAACAATGATTAATACTTATTTTTCTTAACCATAAACATTCATAATATACCTTAGCAAAACAATCAAGTTAGGATCAATAAAAAAAAATCGAAGAATGTCCACATAAAAGACATATCCTCCTGTAGAAGAAATATTAAAATATAGCTTCATCATCGGAATCATCCTATATTTTAGTAATTGGTTGCTTTTTTCGAGGAAATATTTCCATTGATGAATCAGTCTTCTAATTCGACGATTAGCCTTCTGCTTCTACAATTAGCCTTCTGCTTCTACAATTAGCCTTCTGATTCTACAGAAAATATGTCTACAGGAGAGATATACACATAATTAATAAAAGATAGCAGGCTTGTTTTTGACGTTAGAAATCCAACAAACGAGCATTTGCACATCACTCCCTAAAATATGCATGGCTGCAAACATTTTTAATCATTGTACTTACTTTTTAACACGTCACCAAGGAAAGACGCACTGAGGTTAGACAAAAAATTGTGTTATAGATTAAACATATGTTTTTGTAATAATTTTCACACGCCGTTGTAAAACTTTTAATCGGTGACTGTCAGAGATAACAATGCTGCCAGCCTAAAAACTAAAAACTAAAAGAGGTTCCCGTAAATGCTGATTTTTGACCTATTTTATGCGTCGACCGGAAGAGACCAAGAAATTGAGAACACATGTTTATTAATTTTATTTCACTAATAAACACCGTAAATATTTTGATAAATAATTGAATGTAAACCTAAGTATATGTTGGAATTTGTAGCAAGAAGACTCAGATTCAGATTCAGATTCAGATTACTTTATTTGCTCAAACATACAATACAATACAATATAATAAAACAATGCATGCAAGGTGTTATAATACAAGGAGTTATGCTAACATGTTTACCATACTGCCATGGTGTGCAAATATGAATTTAAGTTTAGAATAAAAAAAAAAAAATAACTACATTCATTAAACTGGACAATGCTGACATAAACAAATTAATAAAATTGATTGATTACATAATTAATTCATATAGAAATAGATAAGTAGGAGTTACTTACAAAATTGACAAATATTCAATTATTTAAACATAAAAAATATAATCTAATGACAACTTAGGTCCAATATTTAATTATGAAACAAAAAAATAAATAAAAAGACCTATGGAAAAACTAAATTTTGAATGCTTTTAATTGCCACTTAAAGTCTTGTACTCAGTATCCGAACAGTCTACAGGAGGGGACTTTTTTCATTAAACATTGAATAAAAATAATTTAAGCGTAACGAAAACACCTTTATCTTAGTATAGAATAATCCATTAATATCAGTCTAAGAAAATAAATAGTTCAAGCGAGTAAATTTTTTGCCAAAACGATTTTACAACAAGCGAACACTTTATTTTCAATTTTTGTGTATGACCCACTTCGAGAGAGACTGGCGTCCATACTAGGATACCCTGTGTGACGGATCATCAGGCCTCGAATTAAATTTAATTAACATTGTAGTAGTCAATTTTCAAACTCTAGACAATGAATTAAATATTGATGATAAAATTGATATAGTGGAGGTAGTGGCGGTGGATATCAGTAAGTTGTATTTTGTTTTTAAACAGCGAACTTCAAAATCATCGGAAAGACATCTAATGGTTCCAATTTTCGGATACATAGTAACCATAGGTCTGATTTTAACAAATCCATTCATTATAAAACTATCGGTTCCTATGGTTAGACTTGGTAGATAATTCATGTTTGCAAAATCTGCATTTAAAATTCGAATTTATTGTGGAAAAGGTTTGTCATAGACGACGGTTTTGGATAAGGAACAGGATGCACATTCTAGTATTACTAAACGCAGTTGGATGCATGCTGTTAGTCACTTTATGATGTTATCACTAAGTTTAATATATAAAAGCATAGGTTCTGTTTACATTCCTAAAGTAATCTTGCAGTCATCTCTTACAGCATCCACGTGAAGTAATAAACTTATTAAGATTTCACAGATATTATAGGATTTATTCACTTTAAGCCTATTTAATAAAAACATGTATTTGTGCATGTGAGTGTGTATTTTAATATTGCTGTAGCAAGGTGTAACGATCGAAAAGTAACAGCTATCACATTATTTTCGGATTTCAGTATTATGTAGAAAGAACACGGTTGGTGTTCTAATTTGCTGTCATCTTAACTATGATTAGGTAAAAAGTTCTACAATCTTCTAGCAATCTCCAGTAGCAACCCAGAGTTTGGCTTTGTGGCCGGGTGATATAGTCCTCCTTATCGATTTCGATAACGGCGACCCTTTGAATTTATAAATATATATAATAATATTATAATTTCCTAGCGCGTGCCCTAGTATGACTCGCCAGACCCAATTTTGTTTTCAATACCCGGTCAAAACTAATGCAATAGAGTTGGCCGGCAGAGTTAAAGGTATAGATATAGGAGGGCTTAAGTCTCTCTTTACGTATTTGGCGTTTCTCGGTTAGTGTATCGAGGCGCTGGCGCTGGCGTGGCTGGGTGATGGCAATAGGCTCGCCCCCTATCACACGGGACTTAAACATAACTGGCGGAATGTGGGAGTACTATAAGTACACCTCTACCTACCCCTTTTAGGCTTACAGGTGTGATGTTATGTTATAAAAATCCTTTACCTATGTACTAGCTCAAGTTCCATCCCTTGTCAACAGCAGCTTTCTAGTTCTGTAAAAAAACCTAAAAGAAAAACAGACACACTTTCTTAGAAAAAATAAATTACGATGCTACATGTAAACGCACCCATCAATAAATAATTGACCTACTAGCCAAGGAATCCTATCAACAACCTTACGTAACACAAAACTCCTGTTAATCCTTACCTAACCGACTATCAAGATGAAAGTGCTGTGAGTCAGAGACACTTGCGACCCGTGCGAAGCTGACCTTGAGAGTAACGGTACTTTAAATGTCCGGTGGACCACACGGAGTGAATATTTGATGGAGTTGTTCGAATAACGGGAATATTTTTTCGGGTTTTTTATGCGAGTTATTCGAAAGTTATTTTTGGACTTTATGGTTTATTTATTTAAAAAAGGTACACCAACATCTTCTGTATACAAAATATCACATAACAGTAGGTAACAGTCATGGGTTTATACAGTTGCCAATATTAAGTTTTCTTCAATTATGAAGAAGACTAAAATCTTTAAACAGATTAAAGTCGTTGAAACCTATCTTGCGTACAATGTCAGGATTTATTCGGATGTTGGTCTTGAGTAAAGTCTATAGAAAAAATACTAGACATTATATGAACCGGACTGAGGCCTTTAGGATCATCACCTTCCAGAACCTGGCTTCATCTACTGCTAGACAAGGGCCTCCATTAATAATGGTGCGCATCGTTGGTCGCTAGGTACACACAGCTACATATCAAGCTATATATTTCCAGTATAAGTTGATCACTTATTGTACGAAAATCCTATACAACGTGAGATCAGTTTATACTGGAATTGTATAGCTTGATACGTAGTAGCCGTGTGTGACCAATGATGGAAATAATGACTGAGATAACGAGGACTTACTTTTGGTCATCTTTTTTATTTTTATTTGTAAATTTTCTCTTTACAGTTCTGCCAGTGGAAAAAAAAATCTGCTCGTTAACTTCCATTTATGGAAAGTTCGACCTTGAACATAACGGTGATTTGAGTACCAATGTATGTAAAAAACCGGAAATTGGGCGATATGCAAACTATTTGCCTACGAATATACAGTTAGATTACATGACATGTGTATGAATTTTAGAGATCAGCGGAACATGATTTGAATAAATTATAAAAAAATGTAGTCAGTGATTAGAAAACACTCATTCTCATTAGTCATTGGTATTAGTATACTAAACTTAGTTATCTTCCTTACCGCTTATCGCAACATATTTCCAATGACGTTCACAGTATTCAAAAATACCAAATTATAAAACACACAATGAATAAATTAAATTAATAGATCTAGATTAAATAAAGCACCTCATTAATTGCATGCATAACACATCAAAGACGTCAATAAATCGTAATTTTATGCAGGTGAATATCAAATTTGCCGGAAATTTTACAAAAAATGATGTGCCAAATGATTTGAAAATTTTCAACTATACAGATGCAAATAATAATATGCAAGTTAATTTCTAAAAAATAATTATGAAGTCAACAGTTTTGTAATCTTCATGTGCGAGTCCCAATGAATACTTTTTCGTTCTATTACCCAGCTTGAGCCTTCTAGGTTCTTTATTTATCAGTATTTTGGAACATGCATAACACATTGAAGACGTCAATGCAAATAAAATGCAAGAAAATTTCGAAATGGACAATTCCCAAAAAAAAAAAGTTTTTGTAAGCATTCCACCATACACATATAAATAGTGTGCAAGTAATATCGAATTCAAAAAAAGTATGCCAAAGGTTTTTCGAATAATAACTTTCAACCTGTGAGCGCCGACGCCAAAATTGAGGCGCGGCAGGCACTTTCGCGGGCCGCACCTTTAGTACCACCTGACTTGGGCGGCCTCCGGAAATGAACTTGTATGCCGAAGTTTTGTAACGATGACATACTAGTTACACGTGATGAGCATCAGGAATTTTGGTGCAAGGAAGTAGTATTCCTGATTTTATTACTTGTTACGTTTTTAGCTTTGTAACACGTTTTCATTTCTGTAGCGTTATGTATTTATGTTGACATGTGGTCTTATTTTTTCTTGGGCAAAAAAGTAATATTTAAGGAGTATTTTTCATGAGCAAAAAGTGAATCGAGACGAAAGCAACCGATTCCTTTTCATTAATGAATGTTATTAGCTGTTAGACCGATAAATATTGATTATTTGCAGCTTCTACGAGTAAAGTAAGTATAACATAACATGACACCTGTTTCCCTGAAGGGTAGGCAGAGGTGACCCACATTTTGTCAGTTATGTTTAAATCCCATGTAATAGGGGGCGAGCCTATTGCCATCGACCGGGCACAAATCCAAACTCCGGACTGCTACTGAGAAATTCCAGATGGAAAAACCCAATATCACTTTGCCCGACCCGGGAGTCGAACCCAGGACCTCATGCTCAGCAGTAGCGCTAGCGACTACTAGACCAACGAGGCAGTCAAAGAGTTAAAAAGAATCTTGAAAATTAAAAATAAGGTACTCGACATAGCTTCACAAGTTCATAGTTGACATAGTGACATAGGGACATAGTTTCTTGGAAAGTAATTTAACACAGTTGAACACAGGCACTAATCTTTTTATAGACCTTTACACTCTTGGAGTCAACTTACACCAGCAAGTAAGGTCCGTTTAATCACACGATTTCGTGATCAAATTAAAAAAAACAGCACCTAAATCTACAAGGGCACTTATGAAACGTCATATGCTAGGTGCATGGTTCCATTTAGTCGTTTCCTATGGAGAAGAGCCGGCAAGAAACACCGCTGTTACTCTTTCAAAATTAATTGGTATAACTTTACTCCACGCCTTAAGTACGTAAAACAATTTGTGTCTGGACAGAATTATAATCCTAATATTTTAACTCTACCGCAAAGTCGTTCGTTCGGTAAGCAACAATATCAAATTATACCATAACTCCACAGAAAGTGGATATCTAGCCGCTTTCTGAATATCCTACCGAGTTTCTAATATTTTTACAATCTTAATTATAGCTAAATAATAGGTTGGGGAAAAAGTTTCTTCGCATTTTTTAAGAAAATTCAAAACATATTTTAATATAGTTTATTTACATTTAACTAAAGTATGTAAGTACCATTTTGTTCGATAACTTTTTGCCATCTTGTAGGTAGGGACATGATCCCATTGCTATACAAATTTTGGGACTTCTGATCAAAATACCGCGACAAGTGGTTTTGGCAGTCCTCTCGTGATGTTAACCTGACACTGCCTAAAGAATTCTGAAGAGACCGAAACAGGTGGAAATCTAAAGGTGCAAGGTCAGGACTATACGGCGGATGCATTAACACCTCCCAGCCAAACTCTCTTAATTTTTGCTGAGTGGCTAAAGATGTGTGAGGTCTAGCGTTATCATGATGAAAAACCACACCCCTTCTGTTCATTAATTCCGGCCGCTTTCTCTCAACTTCTTGCTTTAATCTCATCAGTTGTTCCCAGTAGAGTTCGGAATCGATGGACCTGCCTAGTGTTAATAGCTCATAATGAATAATGCCCTTCCAATCCCACCACACACACAGCATCACCTTGTTGCGAGTTAACCCGGGTTTCGCCACAGTCTGTGAAGCCTGACCGGCCTTTGACCACGACCTTTTTCGCACGTTCTTATCGTACGTGATCCACTTTTCATCACCAGTTATCAGCTTCTTCAAAAATGGTTCGGTTTCATTACGTCGTAATAAAGAATCACAAATGAGTACACGGTTCATTAGGTTTCTTTCAGTGAGCTCGTGAGGTACCCAAATATCGAGCTTTTTTGTGTACCCAGTTTTTTTCAAATGTGCCAAAACTGTTTTGTGGTCAATTCCCAATTCTTCAGCTACGTCGTAACTATTGATATACCGATCTTGCTCCACTTTTTCAAAAATGGCATCCATTTTATCCGTAATAGGGCGACCAGAGCGACGTGCATCTTTGACATCAAAATTTCCGGATTGAAAACGCTTGAACCAAATTTGTGCTACTCTCACAGACACTGCACTAGGTCCATAAACATCGCAATGTTTTTTCGCGGCTTGCGTTTCTTTTTTACCTTTTTTGTAGTAAAATTTTAAAATGTATCGAATTTCTTCATTAGATTCACTCATCTTGACAGTACGAAAAACAAATGAAAATCACACATTTTCCTAATTTGAATTTGGAATTATGTTCTTTAAAATTTAAACTTTCAATGATACCAAAACCAGCCAGATACAAATAGTATAGCCAAAAAGATTTTATTACAAGTTCATACTTAATATAATGCGAAAAGACTTTTTCGCCAACCTATTAATACTTAAAGGTACATATTTGAATCGTATAATTACATCGCATTATTGGAGTAATAACTTATATTTTTGAGTGAAAACGAGATGCGCGATGTAATAGAAATAAATTTATGAATATGCTAACATAATGGTGTTAAACGTAATATACATACAGGCTGGCGGTTTAATCACCTGGGACGGCAGTCTCGACTAGATAACGACGCTGACGCAAACTACCGATCGCCAAATATTAAGGTGAATCCTCACTTGTAGCCCGCTAAATCCAAATTTTCTTTAGTTTTTTTGCATATTGCAGCTGTTTTACGTCGTATTTTGATCAAAATGCGATTCTCGACTGTGGGAATTTTATACTTATAGAATAATAATCATCAATTTCATATCAATTGTCAAATTCAAAGAAGATTTGAATTTGGCGGGCTACAACTGAGATTTCACTTTAATATTTTGCGATCGGTAGTTTGCGACAGCGTCGCTATCTAGTCGAGACGCCGGCCCTGCATTCGTCAAGGGGTGTTTTTACCCGTCATAATAAACAATGTTTGCTATGAAATTCATATCGATTAATAAACGCATATTTGATTTAAAAGAGTGTACGTGGAGTTTCTTGTCCGTTCTTCTCCATAGGTACCGTCTACGCTTTGAAATGGACAACTAGCTTCATCTTTAGCTTCAGCTTCATAATGCCTGTAATTTGTTTTATTTAAATGTTTTGAGTTTGAGTTTATCCGATTCGGTGACAAAAAATAATCCAATACAGACTATTTCGATGCATGTATGAAAAAGATTTATTGAACGAAGTTCCTTACCGCACGGTACGGACTTGCCTGATGGGGGCTAAGCGAAAAAAAGTGTAAGAATTTTCCGTCACGACCCTTTCTTTATTTGTTTGTTTAGTTGAACGCACTAATCTCAGAAACTGCTGGTTAGGAATTGAAAAAATATTTTGTGTTAAATAGTCCATTTATCGAGGAAGGCTTTAAGCTACATAACATCACGCCATGATTAAAAGGAGCGGAGCATAAATGAAAAATGTTGCAAAAACGGGGGAAAAAATCCTATTGAGAGCTTCCGTTGCGTGCGCTGCGTAAACGGTTAAAGTAACGCAAAAATTTTGTATGATGGAATTGTTTCCCATTAAAATTTAAAAAAAAAACGCGACAGCATATCTTTTAAGGTTGAGTCAATATAACCGTTTTTATGGTAATCATTGTTCTACGGATGTTCTAAATATACTACGAAACGAACCTCGTTCCAGGCGAGTGTTCCACGACACTCGCGTATTTTTTTTATTAGATATCGGATATGAGTTAACTACATAGTAAAAGCTGGTTATTGTAGCCCTACACCCCCTTGACGGATGCAGGTGATTATATCGTCAACCTGAATGTATGTTTAAAGAAAAGAAAGAAAGAAAGCAAGAAAGAAAAATAGTTTATTCTGCACAAACAAAACGCACATTACAAATAAATGACATTAATAAAAATAGAGACATACAAAGTAGCCAAAAGCCTCGTACCCAAAAATTAAAAGTTTTACAATTTTGTCCATCTGCATCAGTTTTGTTTCAATCTGCCTGCCTTTACCCAACTATGTATGTTGGGGTCGGCTTCCAGTCTAACCGGATGCAGTTGGATACCAGTATTTTACATGGAGTGACTACCTATCTGACCACCACAACCCAGTTACTGGGTAACATGATACCGCTTGGTAAGACTGGCTGTCAAACTTTCGGGCTTCTGATGACCCGTAACGACTATCAATCAGGGATTGAAAAGGTTCCTAAGGTTCGTTTACTAGAACCTGAACCGGGCCAGGAGCCTGAATTGGAACCTTTAAGAACCTTTATTTTACCGGTTTTTCAAAGCGAGTTCGAACGAGTTCATACGATGCCACTCAGCGCAGGACATAGCTTTGTAAGTACGGGCCCGGGCGGCCGCCGACGGGTGAAGAGGTTGGAGTTTTTGTGAGAGGGGAGAGGGACACTTATACTTTGATAGATCATGTAGTAGTTCTTTATTAGATGACCTTTAAATGGGGTGTTATGAAACCGGCATATTGAAATCTTTATTTGCAATTGGTACTATGGAACCAGAACCTGAAAAGGAACCGTACCAAAAATAAGAACCTTTTTAAGAACAGGAACCCAAATTCGTACAAGTTTTCAATCCTTGCTATCAAAGATCCACGAATGACTGCTGGGACCAATAGCCTAACGTATTTTTCGAGGTACGAAGGGTTCTTGGTATGTAAAGATGATCACCCATCCACGGACCAACCGCGACAAGCGTAGCTTAACCTGATTGATCAACCCGTGCTGCTATTATTACTTAGCCTCAATCCTTTCAAGAATATTATGTTTGCCATGAGAGCCTCGGTTAAGGATCAGCCGCTGAACCAATTGGTTACGAAATCTGATTCCCATGGCCATTAGATGTATATCTAAATATATGTCGATCTATGAAGGATAGTCCAAATGATGTACCGACGTAACAGTCACATAATAACATGCGTATTCATTCAACATTATTTTACCACATCATCAGCATAACAACATCATTATTCATTCATTCATTAATAATAAATAAATAAATAATAAAAGTTTTATTGTTTCTCACACAATTATTCAACAGAACAAAATTGAGGCAGCTCCGGTAAATTATAAGGATACTTGTGACGAGGCTACCTCGCAACTTCCCATGGGTTTACTATCTACAATGTTGAGATATAATTAACAAACAAAAAGAAAAGAAAAAGTTTAGGTTCTAGGATGTTATAAAATTGTTTTAGCATGTTCAAGTATGTGTAGTGTTGGTGTGTGTGTGTGTATGGGGGGGTGGATGTGCGGGGTGTGTGGGTGTGAGTAGGTGTGTGTGTTTATGTGTGTTAATGATTGATTAACTGATGTATGATTGATTGGGTACAGGTTCTTCATTAGAATATTCTGGTTAGTATAAGCTCAATTTCAGCGTACGTTTATGATTTTAACCATTCCATTAGAGTATTTTTACATTCATTGCTCATTTTGTATCATTTTTTTGGTTGAAAACCAGCGTCAGGTACTAGTTGTCTGGCATTCATGCTGAACTGGGCCTATATGGCGCAGCCGTGAAGCAAACAATAATGTTTTTAAGTTTTTTTGTTTTTATTGTTTTTGTGTGAATTTTGCGTGCTTTACATGGGTTAAATAAAATTATTTTCTTTCTTTATTTTTAATGTAATAGATAGGCTGACAACGGCTTCCTTTTTTGATAGTTGCCCCGCCAATGGATTTGCAGATACGCTGTAAACTTTAGAGGTAACATTAAATGTTACTAATTCAAACAAGGATTCATCATCATCATCATTATCATCACTCCTTGTTTCCTTGTTTCCCCGAAGGGTACCGATAGTACAGCTACATTTTACCAGTTATGTTTAAGTCCCATTGAATAGGGAGCGAGCCTATTGCCACCATCGGGCACAAATTCCAGACTCCGAATTACTACTGAGAAATTCCAGATGGAAAAGCCTAATAAATTGAACAACAAGAATTGATCCCGTTTAGGAGGTTTTCTTTATCCTACACCAACATTAATATTACCTACATACTTATGCTGCTTGGCATCAGTTGTTTTAGTTGTTTAACTCCATCTAGGATGTGTTCAGCGGATTTTTGATTATAGTAAGAAGTTTTGTTCGTTTTCCATGTCCGGCCAGTGCCTGGAGCTGGTTTCGAGCCAAAGCTTGGATCCAATGGTTGTCTGTAACAGGTCGCTTTTAGCGATAAGATCGCCCATTGTGTCACCCTATGTAAAATTTCTACATTTATATCTGTAATTTTTAAGGTGTACATAATAAAGAGTAATTAATCTATTCTATTCTATTCTATGGATACCAAAATATATATTATAATATACCTGCCTATATCAATGCTGTTGCTTGGCAACATAGATATTTTTATTCAATTTAAATACAAAATTACTATTTCACTGATTTTCATTTCTAAAAACGTGAATTAAAATAATTACATATAATTTATGTATACTTACTTCTACCTAATTTTAAAGTACGTCATAGCATTGGATTTACGCAAAGTAGAAAATTAACGGATGTTGCATAGATACGTATACTCGTATATAAATATCAAGTTATATAAAAAGTTGAGGATGGTCAGTTTCAAGGAATAAATACATAATAATTTTAAAACGGAACCGAGTTACGGAATAACTATTCGGTAATAATGAAAATGTGGAGTTGAATTTAAATATAAGCATAAGGTGAAAAAGCAAAATCATTGTTTATAGAAATTGGAAAAGTAAAAGCCACAGTTGAAAAACGTAATGGGACGGGAAAATGTAAAACTAAAGAAGTTATTAGACCACAAACAGACAAGCAATTTATTCTAGATACGTGTGAACAGCTGAGGATTTCTACAAGCGAGACACATCCGCGTGGCTTTCCACTCAAACATCCTAAACGCATGTCGTATGCGTGTGTCGCAGTCCTATTCCGTTTTGTGTTTATTGATTTATCTGTCTGGGACTTCGATCAATAAATCATTGCTCTTCGATCAATAAATTATTGATCGAAGATCTGGAATGAATTGTTATAGCTTCCACAAGTGCGATACTCAAAAGTATTTTCTGCGCCCTGATTATTAGCTACCAGCTTGCTGACTTGATAACGTTTTAACACGGAACGACTAACAATTTAACAGTTCGCTCCAATACGAAATACGTATACTTGTTAAAACATAGTTTCCTATTAGTTGTTACCATATAATGATTTTTTCTTGGTTTAATTCAATTATCAGGTGTCGCTGGTCACAACTAAAATACTCTTTCACGTCCACCGAGGATCTCCTAAAAGGTGCGCTTCACTGGTGCGCAGGGTGTGGGGCGGCTCCAACAGTGTCTTAAGCATGGTTGCGAGTCGCCTGGACTATATATATGTGGGTCACTGTTGTGCCATCTCTCTTGTCCGGTTAAGTAGCCAGGACCTTAGTGGTCATAACTACGAGCTGCCCAATAGGAAAAAAAAAAAAATATGTGCCATCTCTCATGGGATGTCGCAACGTTGACCAACCGTTATTTCTTGTATGGTTTTCTTGTTTTTGTTTAGTGTCTGTGCTTACTAACTGAAGCGTAAAGTGAGCCGCTAACACGCCGCCGCCGGGGACACGAACCCCGGCGTGAGGTAGCTAAAAATCAAACACTCGCGAAGCAAAAACAGGTAAAATTTATAAATATATTAAAAACAATCCGAAATATAGAATAAAAGAAAAATTGGAAAAAAATAAGATTTTGTAGTTGGAATTTAAAAAGTCAAAAATACTAAGAAAAAAATAATCACAATTAGATTTTGAGAAAAAAAACTTAAAAGATGTTACCAAATATACCGTATTTTAAATGTATTCAGACGAATTTAAATTCAATCTAAGGAATAGGAAATCTTCTTAGAATAAAGAACAAAGCACATGTTAAAAGAATATCGAACTAATGAAGGGATTACTCACCAAAAGAAAAAGAAACGATAAATTCCAGGGAACGTACAGTCGATCAATATATACGCTGAATACTCAAATAACATGGTTAAACTGGTGAAACGTGGTTAAAATCATATTCAAAGAATGTTTTAATATTAATAAGCAGAAATTAGATTATTTTCATTGAAATTCTGGCGACAGGAAAAAAGCATTCAATTATTTTCTTGGCAAGATTGTACAGAACGATTGTCAACTTTTTCAAATTAAAAAAAAAATAAAAATACGAAGCAAACTGATTGACACGTAAAAATATTTTAATCGCTTTGTGAACAAAAAGTATTTAATTGCAGGAATTATACTGCATAACGTAGTCGTTACTTTTACTAACAATCTTGTTGAGTCTTGGATACTCGAATAAAGAAAAAATCTATTCTATTCTATTCTATGTGCATAACATAATCATTTTATGATGACTACTATTTTTACCACCGCATTAACTGTTTTCGTAATAGTTCATATAGCATACCTTGACAAGAGCTTAGTAATTGCGAAGCTTATAGAGTTGTAAAGTTCAATCTTACCTCCATAGAAAAGGGAGGATCCTCCGACCAGATGGGTGTTGTGTCTGGTGGGCAACTGCCCGACGTTTTTTTTTTCCTAACATGGCAACTCGTAGTTGTGACCTCTGAGGTCCTGGCTACTTAACCGGTCTGCCCTGTGGTGCCTTAAGCACCTCCAACCAGCCTCCAACCAGCCAAGCCAAGCCTCCAGCCAGGGGCGAATTACTTAAATTCTAGGTGACCGCACGCTAAGGGCACCCCCTGTGGGGTACGGGCCTCGGCTTAGGGCATCACTGAGGGGAGGACAGCAAGATGGGACAGGCTGGAACGAATTTATAATATTATTATTAGTCGGGGAAATTAAAGCTACAGGCTCAGCTACAACGCGGGCTGGCGCGTCGTCGAGCAAGGGTCGGGGGGGGAGGAGGGACAATTACGTCGGGGGCGTCGCGTTGGACCTCAGCGGCGAGGTCGGAACGATGGCGGTCTGTGTTTGTGCACTGTACTGGTGGCCCTACTGTTCTCCTGGAGGAGGGTTATGGGGTCGTCGGGGTCGGTGAGGACATGCCTTGGACGGCGGGTATGACTGATACGGGAGGGGGTATAACTGGCAGCCTTGACAACCAGAGGGTTGCGATGTGAGGCTGCGGAATCAAAGAAACGCTTGGAAATGCGCTTCATGAATTGACTGATAGTGGGGATTTTAAGATCGAGATGGAGGATCTCGTTCTGAACGAACCAAGGGGAGCCGGTTGCCCTACGGAGGACACCTTTTTTGGAGGGTCTGCATCCTATGGATGTGGCGGGGTTTCGTGTGTGCGAAAACCACACTCGCATAGGTCATGATTGGGCAAATGCACGCTGTGTAAACGCGCAATTTGCACTTGAGTGACAATTTGCTGCGTGCATTCAATAGGAACTGGAGCCTGCCGAGAGCGAAAGCGGCGCGCGAACGTGCCTGTGTTATGTGCTCACCGAAGGAGAGGTGTTTGTCCAATACGACACCCAGGTATTTGGCTCGCTTCTCCAAAGGGATAGGCTTGCCGAACATGGTGATCGGACGGGGGGGGGGGGGGGCGGGACTGAGTCGCGGTTTTGAAAAGAGGACCGCTTGACTCTTGTCGGGATTGAATTAGATTCTCCACTTTCTAAACCAGTCACCGAGTTGGTTGACCGAGGTTTGGAGAGTGCGAGATATCGAACCTGGCTGAGGCCGGTATAGTAAATGGTTGTATAGTCTGCGAACAGAGCTAACTGAGCCTTTTTACTTTTCGGGATATCGATGGTGAATAGCGTGAAAATGAGAGGGGCGAGCACGGAGCCCTGAGGGACTCCGGCGCGGATGGGACGGGGGGAGGATAGCGCTCCTTTGATGCGGAATCGGAAGGTGCGGTTCGACAAAAAGTCTCGCAAGATGAGCACGAGACGATCTGGCACTTTAAGTTTGTATAGCTTATATAATAAGCCATTGTGCCAAACTTTGTCGAACGCTTTCGCTATGTCGAAGAAAACAGCACCCGTCAACAAACCACGTTGGAAACCAACGCTTATGTGTTCGGTGATACGGTGGACCTGTTGGACGCACGAGTGTTGGGTTCGAAAACCGAACTGCTCGTCGGGGATGAGACCCTATGTCTCGGCATAGTCTCTGAGTCGCTTATAAATAAGCCTCTCATAGACTTTGCCGAGGACTTTGAGTAGACTGATGGGGCGGTAGCTGGAAGGAGCGGATTTAGGCTTGCCCGGCTTGGGGATACCGATGACAGTGGCCTGTTTCCACGCTTGGGGGAAGATGTTATTGCTCATGGCACTATTGAAGATGGTGGTCATGAGCATGATCAGGTGGGCAGGGAAAAGCTGGAACATCTTATTGGTGATTTCATCAGAACCGGGGACTTTGTGGGGCTTAAGGCCCTTAATGAGTTCGTGCACTTCGTCAGGGGTGACTGGGGGCAGAGGGAACTCGGGGTCTTCTACGGGGGGGAGGGAGGCTCTCCTTTCGACTTCGGCTACGACGTCAGAGAGGTGAGCTTGGTCTACAGGTTGAGAAATGGGTGAACATTGGGCCTCAAGACTGTCGGCAAGGCACTCGGCCTTGTCGGCATCATCGAAAGCGATGGTATTGTCATTGGGGCATAGGGGCTACTTCTCGGGATTTCAGTTTCCTCTGAAGCTCCCAGAATGCTAGGTGGGTAGGCTCAAGCTCGCTCACCATCTCATCCTAGCCCGTTTCCCGATGCTCCGCTACACGTGTCCATACAGCTCGCTGTAAGTAGCGCATATGGGCTCGGTTCGTGTTGCAGGGAAAGCTGCTGAACGCACGGACAGCTGCGTTCTTCTCAGTCATCAGTTCACGTACATCGTCTGGCAATTTCCAGTGACGGTCATCCGTCGCTGGAACTTCCCTTGAACAATCGTTCAGGACTGATTGTACGTGTCCAGTGAGTGAGTCGATCGCGGCCGTCGTGTCAGCGATAGAGTCAAAGTGATCGGGGATGGAGTCTAAGCGGGGGGACGTGTTGGATTTCAGGCATTCGCTTACTTTCCTCCAGTTCGTTACCATTTTGGTCGAGGGGGGTTGGTCGGGATCGGGGAGACCTACGCGAGGGGTTAGTTTTAGCACCACTGGTCGGTGGTCAGAATTAAGTTCGTGTATCACTTCTATAGAATCCAATCGTAGATTGATATTCTTTAGAAGTGACACATCGAGCACGTCAGGGATGTGGTTAACCGCGAGGGGGAAATGGGTGGGAGTCATCGGGGCGATAACATCGAAATTTAGAACGGGACTGAGGTCGAACAAGTGTCTTCCTCGGGTGGAGATTCAGGTACTATTCCAGGCGTGATGTTTGGCGTTGAGATCCCCCGCTATGATAACGGAGTCACTCAGGCCGAGGAGTATGGTCAGGTCGTCAGTCAAGAGTTGGAAGTTCTCTGATTGGTTCGTAGGGGGGAGGTAGACCGATACCAAGGTGATCGGTTGGTGTCCTGTCATGCCTAGCCTACAAATGGAGACTTCTAGTCGCGACAGGGGGGGTGGGTCCAAGGGGATGCAGTAGACGGATTTTTTGTAATAGATGAGGGTGCCACCCTTGTGACACCGAGTCCTATCGTTTCGAACAACCCGATAGTTCGCTACTGACGGCGTTCGACTGTGGGGTTTTAGGAAGGTCTCCTGTAAGAGGAGGACATCGATTTGATGGTCACGGAGGAAAGTAGTGATTTCCTCGCGCTGACCTTGAATGCCATTGGCATTGAAATAACCTAACTTTAGGGACTTTAGGGATCGGGGTTTTAGACGCGTGATAATTCCGTTATCCATTAGTGGGATTCGGAGAATTGACGAATGACTGCAGCGCGTGCGTAATATCAGGGTACGCGTTATAAATGCACTGGATCGCGTAAAGGTTGCCGGCATTTCTGGCGGCAACAATTTCGTTAGCCATTTTACGGGCGCGGGGGGTGAGGAAGGCAGTGAAGGTGCCTGAGATCACGTTGAACGGATCCATGGGGTTGGGACCGACAGCCACGGGTGTGGTTGTGGAAGGAACGGGTGCAACTGGGGCGGGGGTAGTGGCTTTAGGAGCCGGGGGGGTTGTTAGCGACGGGCGCGGGAGCAGGCGCAGCCGCGAGCGCATATGCGCAAATACGGGGGTCCATCAGAGGAGCGATGGAGGGAGGGGAGGGGACCTCAGAATCGGAATGGTACGAGGAGACCGGGCATCTGGTCGCAGTCCGTTGGACGGTGTCCATCGGTACGGGGGGGAGGGGGCGTTGCACCGGGGAGGGGGCCTCTAGTGCATCGCTAAAGTTAGCGATGGCGGCTGAGTTGTCGGGAGGACAGGGGGTGGGGGGCTGCAAAGCAGCGAACTTGGCACCATACTTGGCTAAATACTCGGGGTCCTTTAGGAGGACCTCCCTAAAGAAAGTCGCAATTAGGGCATCCCCCATGACTGGGGGATGCGAGGCTATTTCTTGGGGGGGAGGGGATGGTGGAATTGAGGATTCCGGCCTATATTCCCTATGCCTAACTCCCCGGGTGGAAATTCCCGGGAATGAGTTACCCTCCCTGTCGGGTATAGACAGGGAGGTGTGTACCTATGGTGAGCCTTAAGCTTGTAAACCCGTCGCCAGTCTTATTGTGCGAACGGGGCCATGACAGTCTAGCACGAAGGGTGTGGACACACCCTAAAGACACTAGGTGAGTAGCTGTGGAAGGAAAACTGTCACCAGAGGCGACACGGAGATCCCCAAAGGCCGGTTAACTCTGGGACCCGTCCAACTGATTGCCTCGCCCTGAAAGGGTTCGGCGGGTGTGTTGGGACCACACCCCACTCGGATCGTTAGCACCGTTAGGTATCCACCGAGGACCACGAAACTGTGGTTTTGCCCAGAAGGGGCCTAGTGAAGCTACTCACACAATCGCGCACGTTAAAGAAATAATAGAACACTTTGCCTTGAAAAAGGCAGTTTTTGATTGATCAGTAATTCGATCAATTAATTAAATCAATTTAATTAATCGACCGATGATCGATTGCAGCCAGGGCGGCTGCGAGGGCGCTACGAAATTCGCAGCGAGAAAATATTAAACAACGACAGTGAGTCACGGACGGGAGAGTGCGAGCACACAACCGTTCGCGACGAGTGCCGTGTGTCTAATGCTAGGGCCCGACGTTTGATGTTGGGACGTTATATATAAGCTAATTGCGCGGTCCAGGATTTTGCGTGACGTCAGTGTGACGTGTAGCTCGCATATGGGGATTTTGATAACGCTACAAGCTTGTGAATTGTTTAAAGAACAAAGATGATCCACTTTCACCTTATGGATACTACAAGACCATGCCTAAGAAATAAAAGCAAAATAATCATTGCAGGGTTAAGGCCATATCAAAATCTTCAACTAATGGTCCTTTATGCGTTGATTTGTAAACAGAAAATAACTTACCGTAAAACGGGGTTACTTTGAGAGCTGGGGTAACTTTGATGATAGCTAAACTTCGTATGTTATTTCGGATTTGTTGCGTAATACTGAACGCAGCTAAAATTTTGTTTGTTCTGTTGGCCAGACTGACAGATCGGCCATATTTTGCCGAAGCATCGACGAGCAGTTGTTGTCGGAACTCTAAAAAAAATATTTGTTAAAGTTTAGTGTCAAAAAGGTTTAAAAAAAATGTCTGAATAACTTCAGTGCCACAGGCGTAAGTATTATTGTTTGATTTGTAGTTTTTCACTGTTTGAATTAAACGTTTCTTTAAGATTTAGAGCATGTTTGCATTTTTGGTTGCGGTCGCCATTTTATTTTGCATGAACACTGTAAGTTCATCGGGGCTACATTGATAGGATATACGAGGTGACTTTGATAGTTATCAATTTTACCCCAATGGTTGTGGTACTCAGTCTTATAGGAGTAATATGCAAATTATCAATTTAACCCTATTTGTTGCTTTTGTTTTAGTTGCCTCATGGTTCACACCTATAAAAAAACCGCGGGTACCCGCAATTATAAAAATTACACAGAAGAGGCAATGGAAGAAGCAATAGAAAAAATTACAAACAGCGAATTGTCTATTAACGCTGCTTCACTTCAACATAAAATTCCGTTTGGGACACTTTATAATAAATATAAAGGATTACACGGAAGGACGCCTGGTGCCCAACCAGTTTTCATGCACAATGAAGAAATCGCAATATTACGGGCTACGGCTACATGCGGTGATTGGGGTTTTCCTCTTACTTTGTTAGACCTTAGAATGTTTGCAAAGGCTTATTTGGATAAACAGGGGAAGACAGTAGAACGGTGTACAAATAATCTACCAGGTGTCGAATGGGCCATTAGCGTTCTGAAGCGCCATAAGAACGCCTATGGTCAAAGGCTATCAACTAATAGTAAAAGGTCTAGAGCGACTGTGGGCCGGGAATCACTAAATAGATATTTCGATAACCTTCACTCTGAGGTAGAAAATGTACTACCGTCTAATATATTCAACTATGACGAATCTAATATGGCCGACGATCCGGGGTAAAAAAGATGTGTATATAGAAGAGGTGTAAAATATCCTGAGAAAGTGATGCACTTTTCGAAGAGTTCTACTACAGTTATGATTTGTGGTTCTGCAGATGGCACATTATTACCGCCATATATTATTTACAAAAGTACCCACCTGTATGATACATGGAAGGAAAGAGGTATTATTGGTTAACCGTGCTGTGAAGAGCCATGTTGCAGCCGGGGGTGCCGTTACAATAGAACAATTAGTGGATGGATTGATACACCAACATTTAGAGATTGGTTCATGACTTGTTTTTTACCTCATGCCAAAAGACTAGAAGGGAAAAAGGTGTTAATCGGTGATAATCTATCGTCTCATATTGAAAACGATGTTATAGCTACATGTGAAACAAATAACATGCCTAACTCAACCCATTTAACCCAGCCGCTTGATGTTGGCTTTTTCCGTCCGCTAAAGATTGCATGGAGACAAACTCTTGAAGACTGGAAAAAAGCCAATTTACGAACTACATCTGTACCTAAGGAGTCCTTCCCACATCTGTTGAAAAAGGCAATAGTGAATATGGACCAAAAACCACCAAAAAATGATAAAGACGCTTGTACGGAACTGTCGGCTGTGAAAAGAAATTTGGTGAGCAGTTTTAAGGCTACTGGTATCGCTCCTCTTGATAGAAACAGGGTTTTAAACAAATTGCCACCTGAATCACCTTCTCCTGAAATGGAAACTGTCGTCCGAGATTCCTTAACAGAGGTTTTAAGAGAACAAAGATTTGGGAATGAATCACAGCCACCAAGGAAAAGGACAAGACTGCAAATTGAAGCCGGTAAAAGTATCTCGACAGTAGATGAAACATTGAATCAAGAAGTTAATGTTGTTGAGCTTGAACACCCATTGGATCGAAATGATTGTCCTGTACAAACTGAAACAACGTATATGCAACAATCGATGCGAAGTCGTGTTACTCTTATCAGCGAGCCATCCACAAGCTATCAAACTGGTCAAGAGGACAACAATCATGATATTACCGATTGCGATTCAGATATTGAAAATATAGTGCCGAATCATGCTAGAAATAATTTAAGCGATTTCACACAGATTCCCACAATAGGACAATTTATTTTAGCAAAATTTGGTTCAGAGAAAGGGAAAAAGACATATCATTATGTATGTTCTATCGAAGATATCATTGACACTAAACTGATTGTTCAAGGTTATAAGTCCCGAAAAAAAACCAAAACTATTTTTAAGGAAGTTCCCAAAGATGTATCAATCATTGAAGAAAGTGACATTATTACTTACCTTCCCAAACCGAAATACATCAACGAATGCTATTCGTTCCCAAATGACGTGATGATCAAAGAATTGTAGTTTTTTTATTATATACCTAACTTTTTGATAACTTGATGATTTTTTGATTTTATAAAGCCGATTTATATAATTATGAGACTGACTAATAGTTTTAAGTGATAAAAAATATAATTGATCTCGAAAGTTAATGTTAAAACTAATTAATGTTGAGCTAATGTTACTTTATTTTTTTAAATATTAATAAAAAATATTTGGTTTATCTCGTTTGTTAATATTGTAGTACTCACAATCAAATTCGCCCCTTGACTCAAAGTAACCCCAAAAATATTCAAATCGCAATATTACATAAACAATAGTTTCAACAAAAAAAAACTTTTTGATTTTTGTCCTTTATCGGGGTGTCTTTTCGATGGAATAGATAAAAGAGTGGGTGTCAAAGTAGCCCCATTATCAATATAACTTTTATAAAAAGGTTTTTTTTTTTCTAAAAAAATATTTACAAATTTATATTTTTTGTTGCAATAATTAATTTACTTAATGAATCTACACTACAGTTTTTTTTTACATATTTATCGTTGAAATTGCGAGCGTGGCATCCATTTAAAATTTAAAATTAATCAATGTCACCCCGTTTTACGGTATTTATTTCCGAACAAAACAAGATATAATTATAATCAACAAGTTTCCATAAATAACCATATCAAGAAATCATGCAAATGAAAACAATTTTTCACATAGCCACATCGCTGCGTTCTCCAGAATACTCCTTTAGTAAAGAAGGTATATAAGTTGCAAACTGCAGGTGCATAAGTACGCTCTTGACATCCGGCTGTCACAGACTGAATAGAATGCAGTAGCTTACGCACTCAGTAATGCAAACCCAAAGACTTTCATGTGCTAGATGCAGTATTTACAACTAACAATGTATTGCAAACGTTATAAGTCACTAAAATTAGTAGGTAATAGTTATAAGAGATTTGAGGATTTTTGATTTAGATTTTTAAGGAATAATGTTTTCACATCCAGTGTGACTCATCCAAGTCATCTACATTTCAATTAAAAAACTGTTTGCTCAGCATTTTATATTATATTTCTGTATGTTACTGCATCGTCGGTGTAGTGGTAGTAAGCGCTTCTGCTGAGCATGAGATCCTGGTTTCAATTCCCAGGTCGAGCAAAGTGTTATTGTGTTTTTTCATCAATAATTTCTCAGTAGCAGCCCGGAGTCCAGATTTGTGCCCGGTTGATGGCAATAGGCTCGCCCCATTTTACATGGGACTTAAAAATAACTGGCAAAATGTGGGTTTGTGCTGCTTACACCTTTGGGGAGTACAGGCGTGATGTTATGTTATGTCTTGTTCGTGTCACGAGTGTTCGAATAACTGCACTGATTCCAAAACAATACCCATAATTATATTCTAATGCAAGGCCCTCGTTCATCATTATAATGATGACCATCAAACCACTTTTCAGTTTCTACCCGCCTGACTTTACCTTGTTATTAGATTTGAATGACACATCGGCATACTGCCCCCATAACGTTGCAGTGACAGACGAGATAAACGCAGCTAAATACATATACCAGTTATCTTTAGATTATGTAGTAATGATGTTGACTGGTTGAGTAGAAGATTTATACGTAGTCTATGGTCAGAGACCTGTGGTGGCCCAATTAGAGTTGTAAAAAACGTTTTCTTTTTCTTAGACGAAAAAAAACTGTTTTTTTTTTCTGGAGTAGGTTCTTTTCCATGAGTACGAAAATAAAATTACGAGTATGGTAAAGTGATTAGGTATCGTTAAATATGTTTTATTTTTTTGGTTTATTAATGAAATACCATTTTGATATTAATAGTCATTGATTCAGAATAAGATGAAACAAATAAAGACACAGAACATGTTAATTATTCTGATGACGATAAAACAAACTTAGCGTAGATACAGATGAAAATTTTAGTATTTTTCAATTTCATGGTAATAACGTCTGTATAATTTCTAATTTTATTGATTTAAACATAATTTGACTTTATATAAAAATAAAACAATCAATCATTTCGTTTTTTATTCCATTTTATTTAACATTTACTGGAAAAAAGAACGAGTTTAGAAAAAAAAACAACGGTGCCAAGCTCTTTATCATATCTTTTTTTCAAGATTGTGAACAAAAAATAGTTTTTTTTACAATTTAAATATCTCGACTCAGTAGAAATGGCCGCGACTTACGAGTTTGTAGGTCGTAGGTTCGAACCCCAGTCAGTAAGAGTCTGACACGCCCTTCCGCTCCGCCCAGAGCGGGAGAGATCATTTGATGATTTCCCAACCAAAAAAAAAAAAAAAAAGGCAGGCACTTTATGTAAATTATTTCATCACCACTGTTCTCACAACAGTGAAGGAAAACATCGTGAGAAAATCGGAATGTCCTAGAACAAAAAAATCGAAGGCAACTACCAAGCCGTACTAGGCTCGCGTAGTGGATTCCGGCCCACTCCTTCTTACAGAGAGGAGGCCTTTGCCCCAGCAGTGGGAACAATAATGAATTCATTTAGCCGTTTTGGCGTGAAAGCGTTACAAATAAACAAACTGACTTTCGTATTTATAATATAAGTAAGATAGAGCAACTAATGCCGTCACTCACATAGCTAATTTTATTGTTACTAGATATTATAAATTGTGAGAAGATTATTATTCACTCTCGTGTGCTTGAATCAATAAATTATTTGAGCAGGTCAATAATAATTCAAGGGTAGCGTGAATGGAGTTCTCACCATTATTGTTCAAATTCTCACAGCTTCGATGCATTCTCACTTAATTATCAGACTGTGTGAAAGATCATTTATTAATAAAATTTATCAAATTAATTTTACACTTTCTAAGATGTTTAATGAGCTATTATAAGTTCCTTAAAACTAACTGTTACTATACTTATGGGCAATATGCCTCAGGGTACGGTCAACCATAAATCACAGGTGCCACTTGAACTACCAAAACTACTCATACTGTTACGACATAAAGACATCAAACCTTTTTTTTACCACGGACAAATTGTCGCTGTGCGGTTCATTGTATATTGTAAGCAGGACCTTCTTTTCCTTTGGCCACTCTAGCAAGTGCCCAGGACCCCTCAATTTATGGGGCTCTCTATTCCATGCCAGCACCGGAGCTATCGCAGAGGCAGGGTGCTACAAATTTCGAGCTCATTTCGCTCGCTCTTGCATCCTAGATTCTCCATAGGGCCCCAGTATCCTGAAGTGTCTAGGGCCTCCAATAGGTTAAAAATGGCCCTGATTGTAAGCGATGTGGTTGCGTGTTCAGCCTCGCTACTTACTTTTTCTGATAAACCTATAGTTTCACCATGACATGAACTGTGAACATGCAACTTACTGCACTTGCTTATGTGAGATACTTCACCCAGAGTTACTACAATTAGTAACTCTGACTGAAGCTACTCGAGAAGGGAGATTGGAAGATGAATTGGGGCAGTTCCATTATTACTTTCCGTGGTTAAAGATAAAAGTCATAATAAAAATAGAAGAGGATAGAAATAGATATCTTCTTCCATCAATAATCTTAGCGAGATAGTTCTGACAAAACCCTTTTACGAATGTGTACGTCAACGACCAATCTAGGACGTTTTCTTAGTTAGTAGTGACAAACAAACAGGTACTTTTATTATGGTATTTTAAGAGGAACCGGGACTATGTGCTGATGGTGATCACTGAGGTGGTTTTAGTGAGGTAAAAGTCCCACACTCCCCGACTTCCTCCCCCGAGGTAGCATGCCTTTTAAAGTATCTCCCAGAAAACAAAAAACAAAAATTACAAACAGATTCTCCAGTAGGTACGCACAAACGTTTTGGTAGGGAAACCGCAGGTAGTGCTTTGGGGCTGTTCACTAATAAATGTGAAAAAAGACAATTTACTAGTAAGAATAAATAATTTGATTTCCCAAATGCTAACGCTGATTAATAACTGTAACAGATATTATCCTAAACGGATAGTTTCTCTATAGCTATACTATCATTATTATTTTTGATCACGTTCTCAGTATAAAGAATAGCATAGTTAACTTTATCATAATACATCTATTCTATGTTCAACCAGTTTCTATGTTAACAATTCGCAAATCTTCTACATTTTACATTAATTTGCAAAAACACTATTTATTAGGAATTATAAAATTATCATTATCATAGATTACACTATACAAGCTAAAACTTAAATATATATATCTACTATTTACAAGTGTATAATGTAAGGGAAGAGCTCATAGGGTATCAAAAAATTCGTCCGCAAAAGTTTTAGAGGTTTTATAAAATTAATTCAGAACACCAGCAAATTGCATTTTATCATCATTATTTTATGTGAACCATTCAAAAGAATGTCGCCAACATGCGTAGCATGGCAACTACAGAAACAGAAGAAACGGAAGACAAAATGATAGAGTGTAGACTGTAGAAATATTATTACGGCACGATGTCAAAATGAGTTTTTGTCTGACACTAAGAAAGTGATTTCTCTTCTCTTCATAGAGTAGAGATAGAAGGAGTCGTGCAACGCATGCTGGTAATACAATAGAGCCTCTATGCTTACGATCATGATCAATTGCTTATTAATTTACAGGTTATGCCGCCGGATTCGGTCATCTTTTGCATTTTCAAGTACACAAATCAATAAAAAATCAAGATATATTTTTATAAAAGTCGTCTTTATTTAATTTTTACGAGGATCCATCGTAAAATAATAAATTAAAACATCGCAACAAACTGTTAACATTCTTCGCATTAAATACACATTGGTTTGTAATAAATATGACTCAAAACATACACATACAACAAAAAATTACTCGATAAAAAACAAAATTGAAAATATTAAAGTAAATATATAAAATATCTTTGGAACTGAAAACTTAAAATAATAAAATGTACTATAATCTCTCACTTAAAAAGAAAGTGAAGTATACTTATACATAATAAATAAAAATACTTATATACAATAAGAGAAGAGACTAATAATATCAGTCATGATGAAACTTAAAATCAAAATAGATATATAAAGAAAAAAACTTAGCATGTGTACGAACGGTGGTCAAAATATATACAAGGAAGAAGATTTACGTCGAGATTAATAAGTTAACTTTACCTAGAATAAATAAATTAATAATTTAATCTCACGCCTGTTTGACGTGAGCGCTGTACGCCAGGTTTTGAGCGTCTTGGGACCTTCCCCAGCCACCGCTGTTTTCCCAGCCACCATGGCTCTCTTCGTGAGCGGGTTCTGACCAACCACTGCTCTTCTTGGATTCAAGGAGTTTTTTGAGGGCTCCGAAGGCTGCGGCAATGAAAGCGATTTTACCGAGCAGGTAGGCCTTGAAGACGGCGAAAGCGATGATACCGAGGAACAAGGGAATGAGGGCAGTGAGTTTCAGTTTGATGAGGGCCAGGATGGGGAGGAGTTTCTTCAGCTTCTTCTTCTTCTTACCACGACCTGAAATTGAGATATAGAACTATAAGTACAAGGTTCTAACTCGTAGTAGCAAAAGGTATGATGAATCTGTATTGGAGACTATACAAGGAGGCAGAGACAAAGACGCGCAACCTGTTACCATGGATTCAGTAAATGATTTCGAACAACTCGTTCGTTCGTTTTTCGTAGGTTATTAAAAAAAAACGCTGTTCCATACATTTTGACTGCGTAGGTACTATGAAACAGCGGATAACCGACTTAAAAAATTGACGCTAGGAGGTCTAGAAACATGTGCTGAATTCATGGTTTCACCACCTGCTACCCGTATTATATAATGCTGTATCAAGGTAATTTTCTTAAATCGTATGTGAAATAATGTTATTTTATAGCATATAGCATATAGCATTTATACATTTTCAAAAATGTTATCCCCAAGTTTATAAATATGAAACCTGATTCACGGTCTTAATCCGCTAGTATGAAAATAAACATAAATGATACAAACAAAACAATTCTCCGTAAGCTTAGTGCTCAGAAGTAAACAATCAATGACGACTCTCTAATCCCGTTAAACTCACACATAAGCCACTAATTACTCAAAAACAAATCCATCACAAAGAAATCACAGACCGTTTAATTTCACATGGCGAACACAGAAGAATCTTGTTCACAAAAAACTTTTCCCACAATAGAGGCATACCTTTGTAAACGTAGATACGACAATTAAAGGAAAGCTGCTTTAACTTTTGGCATTCATAGTTGAATAAAATTATAATTTTGAGAAAGTCACCGCATGTATGTCACGAACTAAAGGTCAAAAGTGAGAATTATTTCCATATTTTCGATGGTTCGCAAAAGTTTGAATTTCGGTGAACGTTTTAGCAGATACTAATTGATTTATTTTTGAGCTGGCATTAAAATATCGTGCTAAGATTATCTTTATATCGATGTAAATATAGTTACAGAAACGACATTCAGTGAAACTACTTTTGAATGTTAAACTAATGATGCTATTACAAACGTTAATCGCATGTGTGTTAAAGTCAACGCTAAAGTTTATTGACTGCATCATTATATAATTACTGACAGGTTTACACAGATCAATAGTCTTAAGTTACACGCCGATTTGCAGATAGAAATCTAAAGACACTGAACTTATAAAGTACCTAGAAACTGGTCTGGTGGGTTCTTACATAAATAAACAGGTCGGAGTGAAAACGAAATCTGAGTGATCATTGTGTTATGTCATTCGATCTTTCCTTTAGAGAATACCATGTCATGTAAAACTAGTAATAAATCTTTGTTGGAATATTCGAAATGATCTCTAGAATTTTGGATTTGATTTTATATATTGATTATGTAGATTTTATGATTATTTCTGTAGACGACCAAATAATTCATGTTGCATAGTGCTGTTTGAATAACATTGATATCATAAGAAATACAATAAAGTGATGACTTTAAATGGAAAGATTGAGTCGGTTAAACGGAACCGCACATAAACGTTTTCAGAGTAAGCACTTGTGAACAAGCCATGTCATCTGGGAGTGTCCGCAAATTTTTAGCTTATGTAAACCGCATCACCAAAGGAGATTTAATACTTAACATAAACTTGAAATCCTGAGTGAAAGTTTTAAAAGTCAAGACAGATTTGCGACGGTAAGTTTAACGATTATGAGATTAGAAATAAAGACCAGAATTTATTTTTGGCAATACTCGACTTGACTTTTGAACTTTTGTACATACAAATCTTTTAAAACCATTTTAGTTTTGACGAGACGACATTGAGAAATACACTTTTTTGTCTTGATATATTTTAAATTCTGATTTTTAATTTAATTCAGGTTCCAGTCAATGCTAATCACCATTCAAATTAAGTTTTTAAGAAAGTGCAAACAAAATATTGTTAAAGTATTCACTCGCGTCTAAGTGTGAATGAAAAGCTTCTATTGACAAAACACTAGACAGACGAGTCTGAGAAACATTCAAAGCTTGGCAAAATATAGAAGCTGGCTATTAATTTTAGTCAATGCTCATTCATGTATGACTGCAAACTCGTGTGTCAATACTTTAAGTGTTCATTGTTCTTTGTTTGTAGTTTTGGTTATCCCGGAACAGAAAGGATGAGTAACGTTAATGCTGTCTGTCTTGTTTATTGCTTCCACATGACATTTATGCACTTTTGCGATTTGTTCCTGGGAGCTTCCAATTTTACTGAGAAAAGTTATCTTTTTCTTCTGCTATATAATCAGCCTATAATGTTCCCACAGCTGGGACACAGGCCTTTTCTCAGTGAAGGGAAGTGGGCCGTTATCCACCTCGCGGGCCCAGTGCAGGTAGGTAGATGTCACATGTCTTCGATTTTTTGGTTCTAGCTTAAACCGGTTTCGTCATGATATTTTCCTTTACCGTTTTGACAGCAGTGGTGATGAAATAATATACAAAAAGTAAAGCGCCTGACTGGGTTCGAAACTAAGACCTAACAATTCGTAAGTCGCGGCCGTTACCTCTGCCACCATTGCTATAATGATCAACAAGTGGCGAACCAGTACCAGCGTTAATCCTATTAGAAGCTTAAAGCTCATTCTGATCATTACCTTTGACATTAAAGTGGCTTTCAACTCTGCCGCTCACTTCATCGAAGAAATCCAATATTCTCAAGAAAGTGCATGAACTACTGTATCAAATTAACACATTACTTGCTGATTTTATCTCCATGCGTGGGAAAAATTTCATACACTTTGTTTCACGTTGGATTTTGTATGCTTAAAGCCGTAACTAATGTTTTTATTGTTGGCATGCATTGTATCTACGATCTTGGGAAATTTCTGTACGATTAAATATGTCTGAGTTCATATATTTGATCATTTTATCATAAATTTGAGGTTATTTATTTTTGCTATAATTATTAGTAATGTCTTGACTGACTTTTGTAATTTTGTCTTCCATGCTTGCAATGAAAATAAACTCTTGCAAAGTAATGAATGCTTATTTCTCTTTAACATCAGCACCACTTTTCTAATGAGTGCTACATGGCCATAATGTTCTAGGTTAAAAGCCTACAATAGTTTATTAATGGCTCATTATTTACGTGCATGGCAAACTTTTACTACAGGTTAAAGCAGTTTTCACGTAGGTACTTATTACTTTACGAGACGTCTTATTAATATCTTAATTTACATTAAGTGTATTTTTTAATGGGTTTGTTAACTGCACAACTTTGAGTACCAAAATCGCTGTGAACTTAGCTCTCAAAATCATTTTCGGAAATATTACTATGAACTCAATTGAATCTAAATTGTTTTCTGGCTCAAATAAATCCTTTTCATCTTTTCTACTTATCTGTGCCCATTAGGGTGCACAATTATCATGTCTTTGGAAAACCAATCGTCTCTTGTCACATTGTGGACTACAATAAGTACATCGAACATTTAGTAAAGCTAAAATAAATGACTTCTACATACCTTCCTCATCGAGGGTGTTGTCATCTTCTAAAGCTTTAGGCATTCTGAGCTGCAGGACATGGCTGTCAAGGAAGTCCACTACGTTCTCCATGATCCTCTCTTCAACCTTCATCTCCCTGGCTTTAGGCTCATCAGGTAGAGCTTCGTAGCTGCGAGCTGATCTGCTTCCACCGGTGTTCTTGAAGCTAACGCCATCAAGGACTTCCAGGCTTGAAGAGGCTGCTAGTTTGTCTGTGAATCTCATTGCCTTTTCCTGTGAAATAGAAGGATTACTATTAGTCTTTTTTGCCATTGGCCTTATTCTTGTATATTTAAGGGTGATTGATTTAGACTGAGTTTAATCGGTAAAATGGGACTTGAGCTGTTATTTTTGATGATAAATCGGTAAGGTTTACTTGAAAAATAAATGAGCCATATTTTAAACTACTAAACTCGTAAAAGTTTAAACGCCTTTAAATTGACACTTTGATTTTACAAATTGGCGAAATAATCCGTTAATTCAATTATCAAGTCACTAAAAATCTATTGTAAGATCTCCAGCGTTTTTTGCAAGCTCCGACACTAATAAAACCGCAATTATTTTTCAAAGTCCTTGAGTTTTAACATCAAAACTAAACACTGCCAGACTTAAAGCCTGAAGAGCCCCAGGGATCGCAGACCCATCACAAAACACTGTCACATTTCACTTCACTGCACTTCAACACACCTTGAGACACAAAGAAGTATCTGTGTCCAGACAATCCTTGAGAGCCGAGATGAATCTCTCGGCTGCTCCATCCTCCTTTGCCATGGGCAATGCCCCAGCGACTGCCACAGCACACAAAAGCACTACAACCTTCATCTTACTCGATGGTTAAACACAAATTGCTAAAGATCAGTGTATGAGCGTCAGTTTTATTTTGTGTTCCCCCTCCCTGTATTTCCATATGTCACGGCGTCTTCGTAGCGAGTGTGAGGCCTATGACGAAATACAAACACGTCTACTACGGGGTAAGCATTTTAGCAGGTATTTGTCAGGTTTGATGGGAATGTGTGTTATGGTGGCAGGTAATACGGTCAGAGATTTGAGCGTTATTTTTTTTTGGGTATTTTTTTTTTTGTGGGTTTTGTTTCAGAAATTGCAATTGTTAATTTTGCGCTTTAAGTTCATGCCACTGAACTGATTACAAACTGTGTTTATAATATTTTTCAGTTGTTTCTAATGTTTTATGATAGTTGTATTTTTTTTGGTTTCTATTTCTTTGCAGTGATTATTTTATGTACTTCTGAAACAGTAAAGATTTTTTTAAATGCAAATAAGATTCTATTTTGATTTAATCACATTTATTTAGTTTGTATAGTAATAAAACGTTAACGTAACGTTAACTATGTCAGTAATTTCGCAACTTGCGAATAATTCGGAAATCCTTTTGAAATAATTACTCTGGCCGAAATATTCGGAATACCGTGCTTATTTCCGGTTCTTCGGTCAGAGGGTTTCGCAAAATCGCTTTCTAAACCCCATCAATATACTTATATCATCGGCTGAATTTCTATATTTTTTGACCATTTGTATTCTGAAGTAAATTGTTTAATAGTCCATTTATAGGCATAGTTGTCTGTACACAGCGAAAGTTGCTGAGGTACTTAAAGACAAAGGTGACATGTCTATTTGGAATATAAAGTGCTGAATTATGTTGTTATATTCATAGTCACTGCCAACCTGCCTTTTGTTCAAAACACTTTTAATTTCATTTAAGTTGAACTTCGCGCGCATTGCGTAATACGTAGACTTTCATTGATTCATGAATAATTACGTCATTGACATTTTTTTAATACGTTACAAATTCGATCTTCCTTTCGTTTTGGCTCATATGATGTTGAGACATGTTGACGACAACTACTATAGTTTTATTTTTGGAAATAACATTTTGATTGATTTTGTTTCTTTAGTGATTATCTAATCATCGTGATAAACTTTTCAATCGTGGTGTATTTATAAAATGAATCAAAGCTTACCTTTTAGATTTAGATTAGGTTTTCAAAATTATATTCAAGTACAACTTTATTTACTTTATGTTTTCAACGTGTGACTTATTTATTATTATTTATTTATTTATTTATTAAAACTTTATGCACAAGTAAAAAAATACTGTACAGAGGTAAGGTTTATGGTACCTAGTAAATTAAAATTAGATTCAAGTAGTGTTATGGTTACTTTTTATATGATCTCAATTAAAATATCAACGTCTTAAAATTAACATACATCAGCAATTCGTATTGTATCATTACTCTCTGTTTTCTTCATGTATCAGGATATTGTGTCTGCTACAACACAATGTCGCATAATTATTCGTTCATTACCGCCTCAAAAGGAACTATTGACAAACTATTCAATCACATTCAAATCGGAGAGAGTCTTTTATCCATTGAGACATTTTTATAATTCCAATCAAAATTGATTCTTATTTTGAGAAGGTTAAATTTCAAATTGATGTTAGACTATTTCTTGAAGGTTCTCTGTTATTTAGGTACAATCTTGGCTAGGACAATGAATGAGTTAATCGCTTCTGGTCGTATACTGAATGTGTAAAGGCAAATTTCTCCGGCGCTGTAGGTGACGTTAATGATGTATGAGCTTTTGTGGAACGGTGGGTCCTGTTTGAGTACTTTGTAGTCTGTACGTCCATCAATGTCTTTGCTACCTTGTGGTGGGATCTTGGCTAGTAATAGATGCACTTAACCACCTCAATCACTGAAAATGTTGGAAGAAAGAAATACAGTTTGTTGGGTGTTATGGAGCATTATAGAAGAGGTTTTCTTAGAAAAGGGGATTTGTGATAAGCTGTATTAATCAAATCAAATAATTTATTGGTTTGCAAACATAGGTAGGTATTTAGTACACAGATGTTTTATTATAATAATTCTCCATGTTCTACCGTCACATGGTCATACAACTTCAAATATTTGAATTTTTAATAACAATTAATAAAATGAAATAATAAAAAATAATGTCAAATCATTTGAATAACAGTAAAAATGTCTAAAAAGAATGTCAAATGTCAACAAAGTTACAGTAACAAAAAAAAAACAAATGTCATAAAGGTAACAAGAATAAAATAAAATAAATCGCAAATGGAATAACAGCATCCCAATCAGTCATAATTCATCATTATGGAAGTCGTCAATTGACCAGATCGATCTTTTTCAATTAATATTGCGTTTAGGGCCCTTTTTGATTTGAATACATTCATAGTTTTTATAATATTATGTACTTTGTCATAAATGCCTGGGCCAGTGCCAAAAAACTTTTTTGCATTACTGCGGTTTTACAATTAACTTGACACAATTAATTAACATATTGAGTCCGTATTGGATTCCTTCTGACTGATGACAATTTTTGAAAGAGATTTGGGTTATTTTTCACAAATAAAGCCGTTTTCAATATAAACAGGATTATTGGTAAAATGTTGGCAAACCATAAAGGGGATGTAGAGGAGGTCATTTGCAAACATGGTTTGGTTGAAAATGATATTCCCTACATCTCCTTAATGGATTGCCGATATCAATTACGAATAAGTCTGTATAAGGACGGAATATTAATATTTTTAAAGATTTGAAATAAGGAAGACAGCTATTGTGGTCTTAAGACCACACATTGACCATATGCATCTATTTTACATCCTAAGTACAAGCTCCTTATCAGTAGACTGTCCCCAAAAAATAACACCATACCGCAAAACAGAGGCAACAACTAGTCCATGGTATGCCGTTAAGAGAGCCTTACTGTTAACATTCTTTGAAAGTTGAAATATGCGGATTCACTCAGTTTTTTACACAGTTCTTTATCATGAGGTTTCCATGTGAGTTTGTTATTTTTAATTAACCGTACCATCATCGCTTTTAGTTTAATCAATATGGTTTATATTGGTTTTTTTTTTAAGTAATGTTTTGATGCTTTTGGTCTTCAATATCATCGTCATTTTGACTAGTCTACACCTCCTATAGTTTTATTGTTTCTCTATTTTTTTGTGGCTGCTCATAAAAATATTAAACGTCTGTTATCTAAGTACATTTGAAGTTCATTTCTACCTGCAGTTTCAATAGTGACTCAAATCTAAAAGTCATGTCATCTTGTAGCTAATGTCTACAAAAAAACGAAAGTGTATCAAACGCTTGTCATCCTACGCCTGTTGTAATGTTCGTTGTTGGACATACTTCATCATCTATTGACGTGTTACTGAAGACATTGATAGACTAGAAGAATACAAACGAAGCAATGGTGTGTGTAGAGTGGGTGAAGTGGGCCATTGTGTACAAAAGTTATTAGAGTTACTAAGAGAAATGTCTTTGGGTACAGAATGATGACTTAACAGAATTTAAGAACAAGTGTTCTTTCAATCAAGTAGGGCATCAAGTGCATAGTGATTATATTTCTCATTGTTATAGTCATTTTATTTTGTGACCTTTTTCATTGTTTATCGTGTGGTAAACAGGTTTCTATAGTGCGATAAATGCAGTGTCACTTGCTTTTCTTTCTGGTTATCTCAGCACAAGTACCTGCCTAACTAATATTTTCTTACATGACTTTTTGTTTTCTACAGAGATATTTGTAAAGCCCTTCTAGATTATGTTTACGTCATCATAATCTTATTTAAGGGCGTATCGTTAGGTGTCAAATATACACCGTTATTTTTCTTTTCTTTTTCAAAATGCTACGGGTCATCATCATCATCATTTTTTTAAACATTATCATTGTTTTCTTTGCACTCAAAATGTACCGTTCGTCTTCAGGTGGTATTAAATATAAGTTCAATGCTATGAACTTACTTTACTGTATCTTGTGGGAACTGAACTGGTATCAAGCAAAAAGAGTTTTAAGTGCATCTTAGTATTCAAACTTATCTGGTTCCGTAGTTAGTTTTTCATATGGCATATCTTTAATATTATGGAAACATTAATTTTTTTTCTTTCTTATTGGGGCTTGTCGATTTGTTTCATATCCGATACCTACATTTCATTGAACGTAAAATGAAATAATCTCGTTCACTCACCTATCATATTATATAACAGTTAAGGTCGTACAAATATATTATTATTATTAAAAAAAAATAGCACTGGAAGTTCAGCTGGTTACTCCTTGTAACTGAGGGGAAAACATTATTCCACAGATTATGATAAGAACATTTTTATGAACCCCGTAACAATGCTGAAGGGTGCTCGCCATAATTATAACATGGAATAGGAATACATGCAAATCAAATCAAAGAGAAATGAAATCACATCATGAAGTCAAAAGAAGCACTTGCTTCATTTCCTTCCTACCTGGCGCTTTGCCAGCGAACATTTTGCTAAAACTGTCACTTTTAGCTTTACATACACATGGCTATGTGCGTTTACTATTTATGATGCGCCTAGCAAAGATACTCCATAGGATTTTAATTGCGTTTCGATATTTATTAGTGTCTTGGAGCACGTAGTTAAGAGTGAACCTTTAAGTTTTATGTCTTAGATGGTGTATATTCATGTTACTTCTGCTTCTAAGCTTATGACATTGATGAAGTTTCCTATGATCAGAGTCAGCTTTTAGTTTAACCTGCTGTGGATAAATCACTGTTAGTATTTTATAGGGAGGGGAGCCTTTGCTAACTAACAAGAGGGCCTAGACAAATGGCATTCGCTTCGGAGCGATTCTATTTCTACAATCGCTATCGCTTTCGGTAATGTTTCCATCTTACGAATCGAAAACTAGCTATAACGCTTGTCAAAAAGTGCCACTTGGCTACGCATCTCTATGGAAGTAATCGTTCGATGCTGTCGATTCGTTTCATAGAATCGAATGATGTTAACATTGTCTAGCTAATTTTTATTGGTTGACTTATGATCACGTGATATTTCGATAGGTTATGTCAACCCCATACATTTTTGACTTTTCTACTAGCGTCATCGCTAATCGAATGTTACTTTGTCTAGGGCCTCTGAACAACCTCTGATAAATAGTTATCGGTAATGCAGATATCCTTTTATTGACCAAAACTTACCCGTGTTCCTACAGTAGATTGTGCGCCAGTGAGGTTAGAACGTTTATCAAAAAAAAAAAAGTTGTTTTTTGATCTCGCTTATTTAAACTTATTTTTATGTATTTGGCAGGCTTAAATATAATCTTTACAACCAGTTAACAGTTTTATTCAAATAAATGTGATGTTTACAAAATATTGAAGCTTCCAATAGATAATTAGATAGAAGAAAAAAATTAAACTCTGTAAAACATCACAAAATTGCAAAAACTTTTGAGAGTTACATAGGGTATCATAACGTGTGGTCGAGAACCTTTCGATGAACTTGATAGATCAGGCGAAACGATCCACGCACATAATCCGTAGTTTACTATTTCCATATTATTTACAATACATAACTGAAAAAGTCCATTATTCTTTATGCAACCACAAACCCATAAAGACTTAACATTCATTTCACTTGCGGGACTCTAAAAAAGCAGTTTGTGTGAAAACTATGATTCTGCTAGACTAGTGTTTAGCTTCACACGTTATAAAAACATTTTCTCTTAAACTTTTTATTGCTGCAACCATTGTTTGTGGTGATTAGCAGGTATTGAAGTTCCATATAACGGACATGAGAGCAATGAAAGTCACATAATATAAATTTTATAGAAATTATAAAAGAAGAAAGAGATATAATAATTATAATATATTTTCTATCTGTATTTTTTTTGTTGTTACTGATTTTGTGTTAACTTAAATATTTGACTGCATCGAAAATTAAATTACGCAAAATTTACTGGCCGCTCTATCCACGTTACAGTTACCCAACCCACTATTTATACTACGTAAAAAAAACTTTATCATTCATTCATAAAAAAATGTGTTCACTAACGACTTAAGCCCACGTGTTTCGAATCAAGTTTTTCACAAACTTTCTTTCTAATCAATACTTATATTCGCAAAATAATATCAGTGCGTAAACCGGGCGATGCCGTGAGTGTTTCGAATCATAATGTTACGGTTATGCCGAAAATTTAATAATTATACTTTTTAAGACCTGTTTTGTTGAGCGATCGTCGCAAGTTAGAGGTTTCATTTGCCGCCGGAATGTCTGGCAGTATACTGTTACATAAACCTTATGATGATGTTGCGAGAATGCATGAATATTCATCCTAGGTAGTCTTACTTTTAACTGATTAAAAGCCATAGGTCATAAAGCAGCAAGGGGTCCACATTTTATTCATTACTCATGCAGTAGTCTTGTCTTAATCAATCATTAAAGTTTACTTCTCGTCTGATACTACCACAAAAGGAATTTCTGCAGCACTGAGGGTACTAAAGTTTCTTTTTACTCAAAATACCATCTCAGACTCATTAATCTGCATTATCCTCTGATAGTCTGACCAAGATTATGGCTGGACATTAAAAAGAGACCACTGAGTTTGTTTCGGTCTTTCTTCTCAGAGTAGTTGTATCCGAGTACTATCGGAACACCGAACTCATCTGCTTTAAAACATATTTTAGTTTGACGTATAAAAGTGTTTTTAGAACCAATTTACAGAAATAAACATCATTTATCACCTATTAGATAGTGACACGATTCAGCAAATGCTTTAATTATTACATTGACGTCATCACTGTCATGTAACTCAAAATCGACTTGACAAAACCAAGTCACATCTACGTCACGTCCACCTCCGCTTTCTTTCCCCATACGCATAAATTAAATTAAAAACCATACTATTACGCAACAAAATTTACATTATTATGTTAGCCAAGTAAAAGTATATAATAATATATGTTCTATTAATACTTTAGAAATATACTGTAATCGTTAAAAGTGTTTATGTAAGATGTTAATTTTCTCACGCGAATTACTGTGCATTATTTGAGATCATTGATTTTGCGTGTTCACTGTGTTTAGATAATCAAGAGTGTCGGTTTGTTAATGTGTGTGTTGCTTCTTTTCGTTTTTTTTTTGTCTTGTTTTCTTTGTTCTGCTGTTAAGTGCATTTTGGTACGGTGTCTATTAATTTTTATAGTTGGTTATTTGGTTCCATTATCATTTTAATCTATAGCCAACGTTTGAACTTCTGTATCTTCTTATTATTTTTCTGTATCATCTATCTCATTATCTAATTCTTCTATTGTGGTCTAAATTGTGTTTGTAAAATTATTTTACGGACTAGCTGAGTGTTGTTATTGACCGCCTTTTAACCCCAGTTTTTTTTTAGTTTTTTTTTAAGTATGTATTTTGATTCCTTTTTCCTACAGAGAATAGTTTTGTTTAGTTGCTGTTTTGCAACTCCATCTGCCTAGCCTTTTCCCAACTATGTTGGAGTCGGCTTCCAGTCTTACCGGATGCTGCTGAATACCAGTAGTTTACACGACCTCAACAGCCCAGTAACTGGGTAATACGATACACCTTGGTAAGACTGGTTGTCAGACTTTCGGGCTCCTGACTACCCGTTACGACTGTCTAAGATAACAGACAGTTGTTGTTTTGCAGCTGCTATCTTAAAATAGACGTTAAAAATAAAATGATGAAGGCCTTGTTACTAAATTACTAATCATAGTTGTAAGTTTCTTTATCACTTGAGAATAATGCAAACAAGGTAAGATAGACCGAATAATAATTGGTTTTGGTAAAAAACTATTATAGTTCTACAAGTCAGCGTAATTTTTATTCGAAGCAATGAGTCTTATCTTCTAGCAAATTGTCATTGTTACATCGTCATTTATACGTCGTATAACTAAGGATATACAGTAATCTTAAAGAACTATGATCGGTAAGCCTGATCTTTGAATTTTTATTGAAGATAAGTAATATGTATATTGTCTTTGTCTAGGATAAGTAAATTGGAATCGTTTTATTTGGATGTCGTACAATATTTAAGCATAGGCAAGTTAGATAAATTTAACAAATGATAAAGAAAACCTTTCAAATGAGTAGTGATAAACACAACATTTGTGTGTGAAATTTACATATAAAAAAGTTATGCGTGGTCATACATTAAAAAAAAAAATATATATATATACGGGTCGACTTGAGAACCTCCTCCTTTTTTTTTCGTCGGTTATAAAATTGACTACAAGTGATAATTGCACCATTTTATTCGCTACATTAGCGTTAACTTAAGTTACTTATCTATAGTTTTACTCCACGCCTCGAATGCTGCAGCGATGCACGCCAACATTCCGAGTTTATTTCAAATTATGTGATAGCAGAAAACTAGTCCAAGCTTATAATAATTATAACCCTATGAATAAATTTGGATATTAATATACACTAATATCAATAACACAGTTAATTTTAGTATAATGAATACATATATTCAGCGGCACCGTGAGACAAGGAAAAGGATTGCCTAATTTGAGACACCAATCAAGAATGAAATAACATCCTTTAAGAAATATTAAAACACGGTTCATCAACCAAAGTTTCGTCTTCAATATCTTACAACACTTACGCAACGCTATTAGAGAAAGTTTATATATTAAGTAATTTGTTACCAGCAACATGATATGGTGCTGTTGACCATAATCATATATTATATTGTTTCGAAATATCCTCTGTTATAAGTAATGGTGACATCAATCTTCTCGATGATGGTTTTAGAAAACGTTTCGTTATTGAAGTTAACGGTAATGTTAATGGTAATTGTGAAATTGATATTGCTTAAAGAAATTCATATTAATGTGCTTTCTGATAGATAGTGAGTTTATGTGAGATTAGTGGCTGGTTATTGATAATTTCTCTTTTCGTTTAAAAAGATGTAAGTTGTATAGATACCATCCTCACGATAATAGTAATAATGGGATAGTTCAAAGGTCGATCAATTGCTTCGCGAGGATTAGTTTCACTTGCCAATTGTTCAATTCTCTCTGTCACTATCTTAAGATTATATTGTGTAATAAATTGCACTATTTACATTTTTGTTCTTTTATTTCCAGAAATCTCTTATTTGCAGAAGCTGGAAGCTGTTCACCTTCAGTTCTAGGAAACTTTTTTTTTCCACCTGTTTATTAATATCAAGCAATTTCAATTAATCTTGAAGGGGAATCATAATACGATTAACAGTGAAGTTCATCTTTTCTGAAACAATTAGGGTAGCATTCACATACCGAACTTTGTATTACAAACAAAGACTATTATATAAGATACAGATAAGGTTAAATAAACAGAAACGATAATATTTTATGTTCTTTATTTGTACGAATCTAAGAAATAGATATCATATAATATGTATATGAAAGTATTGATATATAAAATATATTTGTACTCCCAAAGTGGCACATAGATACATGTGATTATATATATATATAACAGTAGATATATTAAATAATAATGTAAGTAATATTATAGGTGGTATATTTGATAATGAGTTACGTAGATATTATACTATTATGAAAATGTAGGTGAAATATATATGAATGTGAGATAGACACATAAATTTATAAATAAAGATTCATAGATAAGTAATAATAGCGTTAATATATAGTTAATTATATCACAAAATTAACGTATTTATACATATTATGCATAAAAAAATACATATAATAATAATATACAAATAAAACTACACAGTTCATATAACGACTTAGTTAGAAAGGACTAGATAACAAATCTATGAAAGTTAACAGTAAAATAAAAAATATAACATTTTGAAGTACAAAATACACTAATACGGATACCGTATAGGATTTGAAAATACTAATATAGTATAGTATGAAAGACCATACAAACTTAGAACAACATTTTATGGGAAAACAGTAACAAATCGCGTCTTCAGTAAAAAATCCCTTACAAAGGGAAATTCTTTATAGAATATTAAATAAATACGCCTTAAAAACTACAATAAATAAACTCAGTACATTCCGTTTCACACTATGTTACAATAAGTAAAGGACTTAGATTAGCTCCTTGGGAACTCCATGGCTTTAATCGGTTTTGACATGACCGGAGTAGGCTAGATCCTGTCCATCATCGATGGAACGTCCCCATCCGTGACCGCTGCTGGGGTAGTGTTCTTCATGATGAGGGTGTGCGACTACTTCGTAGCTTGTCTCATGGTGCTTGCTTGCCAAAAGCTTCTTCAAGGCAATGATACCGGCGACAAGGAGCGAGATCTTGGCGAGGAGTACTGCCTTGGCTGCGGCGAATGCGATGATTCCGAGGAAGAGAGGAATGAGGGCGGTGATCTTCAGCTTGGCTAGGGCAAGGAGGGGCAGGAGCTGCTTGATCTTCTTCTTCTTGCCACGAGCTGGAATCATTAGAGTGACACATTAGTATTGATGAAAAAATAATGAGTAAGGTGTCAAAGGTCTCTAATCTTCTAATCTATCTAATGTCTAGTGAAGTAAAACAAACTATGAAAAGTAAATACAAATATTCAATTAAATCGTTTACAAGTAAAACAAAAAAATTAAAGTGTATTTCGAATATTATTCTCAATTACACGACTCAAAATATTCAAATCTAACGAATGCTTCACGTGAAGCTAGGTACTCGTAATTCAAACCAATATTATTTTTATATGACTGCAATATTATTTTTATATAATTATTGTATGACTGCCATACTTTTAAACAAACAATCTACTTTCACAATTATTTTAAGAGAATTCTGTACATAAATAATGTTGGCATCGTTTTCATGGTCCATTACTTACAAACTTTGGATACAAAGTTTGTCAACATTGGCTGAGAATGCCTACATGTCTACATTTAATGGATGGAATACTTTACGTGAACTAGTTATCTTAAGAGCTCTTTTGTTTATTTAAAACATACTATGTACTTTATTATTTGCACGAGTTTGTGCGTTAAGGTGCTGTTGAAATGTTAATTAATGCAGAGGTAGGTTTTATTTTATTAGGATTTATTTGTTTTAATAACGATTATTTTAATTATTATTTTTACGAATTTTATTTCAGTGTTTTTAACATAGTTTTTTTTATGAGTTGTATAGGACAACAGTTACTTTGTTGCTTAATACGTAGATAACGATTTAAAGGCTGAAAAAAATCTATATAAACTGTCAAACAAAATCATTTCATTAAAATGATTGCTAATTATACCACTATAACCGTTATACTCTTGTGAACTGCAACCAACAACGCTGTAAGTTCAAGGAGCTTGTGAACTTGCGTCGTTAGCGTTTCATTGCACACGCCGCCAGTGCAACCAGCATAGCCTTGAGCAGTGCCGCCATCTATGACATTGACTCTGAACTAACAAGTCTCGTGTTTTCCTTGAACTTCACCGGTCGATAATTTTTACTTGATTCTTGTTGGTGTTCTCAGCTTTAGATAAGTGTGAGGATAGATTGGTTACGGTAAATTTATGAAAAGAAGTGTGATTAATGTAACAAGAATTTGAACTAAGATTATTATGTAGGTGATACAATTATTACTTGTTTTTTTTTTCTGAATGATAAATTATAATCAAAGATTGCCCAGAGGTTGTGGGAACCTATTTGGTCTTACAGTTGTGGTATTTTGGGTTGATAAGGATGATGATGACACCATTTTTAGTATCCGAAAAAGTAATATCCCATTTAGTTTCAATTACAAATCATCTACCAGATAAGTTAATTGAATTGATGCTCAAAAACCGTTTTGAATTTATTTGTAACTTCTTTGAAGGATAAAATCAGAAACGAAGTTATCCGGAAAAGAACCGGAGTTACCGACATAGCTTGCAGAGTAAGCAAGCTGAAGTGGCAGTGGGCTGGCCATGTTTGTCAGAGGACCAATGGCCGGTGGAGCAGACGAGTCCTGGAGTGGCGACCGCGTATCGGCAAGCGTAGTGTGAAACGCCCCCCAGCTAGATGGACCGTCGACCTCAAAAAAGTGGCTGGGACAAACTGGATGCGGAAGGCGGAGGACAGGGTGTTGTGGCGCAGCATGGGAGAGGCCTATGTCCAGTAGTGGACTGCGATAGGCTGAGTTGATTGATATATCTAAATGTTCAACCGCACATTGTAAAACAGGCCCTAAAGTATCCAAGAAATATAAAAGGAAAAACAAAACAGATGGCAGACAGACAAGTACAAATTAACACCGTTCTAAAACTTGTTTATGATTGACATAGTGACATTGCCGGCCTATCGCCAACAAGCATCTATATGACATACTTTCCTCAATCACCGATATAGGGCTAAGAAACATGATAGGACAAGATTTAATCGAAAGTAAAACTGTATCCAGTTAATTTATTATTGATTTCAGCATCCGGATCGTCGATTAATGTAACATTGTTCCTAAAAAATGTACCACTCAATTGTCTACACCAAGCACACCCCTTTGATTAGGTGCAGGAAAATTAGAATGACAAGATAATCTATCTTCACCATCATTTATCTTAAACACTGTTTTTAAGACTTCAGGTTCATTATCATAACGAGGTGTTGACTTGTTCAATTCAAACACACTATTAGTTCATTCCTTGACCTTGACCCGAAGCAATTCATTTGAATCACCTATTGAGACTTTGGTTAACTTTTAACCAATGCATTTATCTGCCTATCGATTTTAATGAAAGAGAAACTAATACAAAATTAAGAGACAATACTTTAAACAAATATTTAACTAGGAAAATAGGTTATTGGGCTGTCAGGAACAAGGTTTTAGGCACATAAATAAATGGATATGAACAGAGGCACACACAAAAATACAAATAATCTAAACTGAAATATCAAAGCCCAACACTGCACATAATATTGTGGGAGTAATATAAGTAGGTTCGATAACAAAAGGTCCTGTTACTTCTACATCCTGTAGAGCAATTTAAGTACAAAACTTAAACATAGTGAAAAGGTGTGAGATCCTAAATACATTTTTCCATGTTACACAATTATCTAAGAAATTCTCTTACCGCTAGCCCTGACAGTGAAACAGCTGTCATTGTCTTTCGAATTAATCTCGAGTGTTGGAATAATATGCCTATCAGTGTTATATATAAGGATTGGATATGATTGTTACATTATTTTAAACGATGTCAATACAAATTATAGGAATAGTGTTGATGTGTGTGTTTAGTGGATGTTTCCTCAGTATTATTTTGTGGGATGGCTTTTTACTGCTGTGAAATACAATATATTAAATGGGTAGTATTCTGTTATCTGTTTCAAGTGACTTTGACTAACATTTAGACAGTGTTTGAAGTTCTGTATAACCCAGAATGAAATTGAGAGTTGTGAAATTATTATGTCAAATAACAACCACTTTGAGAATGTGTAATATTTGTTCATTACGATATTTTGATATTGAAGAGCCGGGTGGGATCTTGATTCATACATGAATGAAAATAGCATTTTTACCTCAAACCTGTGACAGTTAAAGGAAGCAGAAGCATCAAAATTCTGGTAGCTGGCTTAAACTTCTGATATTTAGCTTCCGCCATAAATCTTGATGATATTCAGCAGTAAAAGAGCTAAGCTGATAATGAAGCTAATCTTTTCTGTGATATGGACATGTTTATGAACTAATACAGACTGAACTGAATGAGCCAAGACACGAGCATAGTAACACGGAAAACGGACTTTCTATTTCCTGAGAAAAATAAGATAATTAAAAATAATAGTTTGAATCATAAAACCTTATTTGGTATCAATCGAAGTTGTAACATGAACACATATCATAATATTGGAAAGGCAACTTTCTTCGGAGAAGAGTCGAGGAGTGCCGTTTACACGATTTCTCGATGACTTGTTAAACTGGTTTAGAGGCAGGACTCTGAACTAATGCCATAGAGGGAATGTGCCGCTTTCGAGTTTCTACATGTAGTTGACCATCTCAATGTGAAGGCCTTTTCTGTGGAGTGACATTTTCGCAATACGGAAGTGGTGGAGATGTCCTAATTTCGTAATGAATCTTCGCGTACTAAAACGTCTTAATTTGAGTTTATATGAAAATGTGGATATGTTTTCCATAGCAACTAAAATTGAGACAAACGGTTTACGGATCAAGGCAACGGTGGAGAACGGAAAATATCCCTAAAGAAAAGTTAAATCAGGAAAATAAGACATGTCGTAAACTCTACAAAATTATATTGTTATTCAATTTGGAGCAACAGAACAGGCTATTATTGTAAAATAATTAAGATAATTATGAAGGATATAAGAAAACTGATTAGATGTCCAAGATTAGGTCAAATGATACACGAGTCAATGGAGCCATTGATTTCCATAAAACAACTTTATGAGATTATGTAACTCGTAAAGATTATGTAAAACCTTTTGCCGAAAAGCATGGCTTTTCCAAAAACCGGAATAAATTCGTGACGATTTGTAATAAGATGTGTAGGGAACTTAACGCTCACGTCCGCTTCAAATTTCATTCACGAGAATAAGTATCGAGCTAGCATTCATATAACATCCGTGAAGGCCACTTGTTAAGACTTTCCTATCTTCACGGCCCCTGTACGTGCAAGAGTAGGTTGATGTCAAGGGCTTAGATATTTCTTCAGTGACATATAATTTTGTGAACATCTATACTATTTGTGTTCATGCAAGTGATAAAATCCTCGTAAATAATTTTAAACAAATAGGAGTTCTGGATAAAAACATTGATGCATTGAATAAATATTACTTTTTAATTATTGCAGGAACCGAAGAGAGCCTTGATGATGACAACTATTTAGAAAAAGAGACTTTACGGTACCAAATGACTGGAAGTATAATTGACATCTTTTATGCATGAAGTAAAGTTACAATTACCGTAATTGGATCTAACAACTAACACAGAACTATAAACGGGGTCAGTAAAAGAAGATAAAATTTCTGCATCGTATGTGGTTGTACAGTTTCGCACATATTATCAAAGATACTGATCTTAATATCTTGATATATCTTGATCTTGATAAATAAACCTAACATGCTTGAAGAAAACATCATGAATTCACTCAACTGAATTCAGGAAGTTCTTCGGTACGAACGTTAGTCTACTTACCTAATCAGGAATAACAATCCTAATCGGAACTAAAAAAAGTAGAACATCTTTCCATACCGTTGGTATGTGTATCAGGAAACGCAATATTGCATGTTTATAATTAAATAGATTTATTCATGCGTAGAATTCAAAGCATGAAAATTATACATCGCTAACTAATGGGGCAGTTAGGCTTTCTATTGATATCAATAACTTAGATTAACTGTGGTCTACAAGTTTTAACTGTTACATGCATACGGCTAGGGCTGGCAGTCTTAGTTTTTTGATGCTACTGGAGTTACTATTTTTATTCATCATTTCAGCTGAAAGACGTCCGCTGCTGGAGATAGGCCACAAGCACCACCACTTCGACCGGTTCTGTACTTCTCAGATCCAGCTAATTCCTGATGATTCTATTTCCAGATTATTTTTATTGATTTTGCATAATTATTAGTTTGCTCGTTTATGTCTACTTTGATAACGATAAAGTAAACAACAAGTAGCTTTAAAATAAATAACATATAATATGATTTGGATAGATTACAGATGCGTTTTTATTTGTTTACCATTTTATACGTGTTTGAGGTCTTACGTCACTCTTTTCAAAGTTACGAATTTGCATTTCATAAATCAAAATACTTAAGACCTGTTTGACAGCCTAGAAAAGCACTAGACAAAATGGAACATAATTTAAACGAAACTTTTGCCACATAAATCTAATAGACTTGTCACGGCCATTCTAAAAGCCGTAATAGAATGCAATGAATCCTTAATTTTGTTTGTGAGTAATCCATATTTACAAGCCAATTCAGTTTCGTAATATCCCGTCATAAGATGAAAATTTGATTTTTATTATTACCTTATCGAAGACGTTACTGAACAAATATTACTACTGGTATTAGAATTTATTCCGTGGTAACCCTGCCTCTTGTTTGTACCGCCACCTTGCATTTGTAATATGTAACGGTAAACTCTAGCTATAACTTGGACAAGTATTAAGTACAGTCGCCGTCATTTTGTGTACGGACACTTTATATTCATGGGAATTCAAGCATTACTTCAAACTTTCCAATATGATGCTGTGTTTTCACTGTGTTGGTGACTTATTCTCAAGTATCATCAAACATTGCATTATTTGCATTCGTTTTTTTTTTAATGTGTTAATTTTTGTTTTCTGCCAATGTGGTGTGATGTTTGCCATAGTTTACGTGCGCTGTCGTTTGTTCTTTAATTGATTATTCTATTATGTGGTTATGCATAACCAACAAACTTTTGAACTGATTTTCTAACCTAGTTAATCTTATAAAATCTACCTAGGTGGCTTCATAGTTCGCGATTTTGCCAGTCAATGTAGGTATATATTACGGACTACGATTACTTACATTTGCGAATGACACTCTAATTTATTAGATATCTACTTTTTAAGCGGTTTCTTTTATTTTTAAACAAGATAATGTTTCCATATTATATACGCCAACAAACTAAAAATAATAATACCTATGTACATGTTTATAAAAAAGGAGGGGAAAAAACATAGGGCATCAAAAAATTCCTCCACATTCCTATTAAATTTAGAATAATACCCCTATTAGAGAACAGCGTCATATTCAATATATCCATAATACCCGCCCACGGTCTGAGTTTAACTGTGTTTAAATTGGCTATGGTCATAACAATGCCTAGCCACTTAAAAATTGATAGTGCTGTTTGCTTCTGTAATGGATTCTCAGCCATTTGGGTTTGAATTGACTGATGTGTCGTCATGTTTATCTTTTGTATAAAATTATGATAAGCAGATAACGATTTAAATCATGTATTTTGATTGACCTACGTTAATGTCGTCAATACTATGATAATGCCAAATATTTTCACTAGAAGAATGCTGGTTATTCATAATCTCATCGTGTTTTGTAATATTTTCTAGGACACAAGCTTTAAAATAGAAACAACTGTTAAAATATTGCAGAGCAAGTAAGATCAGAATTATTTAGTATGATAAGACGGAGAAATTCAAAGACAAAACGTGACTAAAAGCGAAGTTCAAAAAACAATTGTTTTGCTCTATTTAATCATCATCTTATAAACCGCAATTTTCTAGTACTTTAGTCACAGATTGATGATACACTTCATTTAAATCTCTTCTATTTATTTATTCCATTTTCCTGTTTCATAATATTTCTTTTAATTTTCGTTTGTGTGAACTTTGTAAGTTCAAAGACTTTGAAAAAGATAGCTAATTCGGAGCTCTTTCGATTTACGTCATGTTAGTTTGCATAAGTCTATATCGTTTAATTAACTATCGATTTACATTTGATTTACGCTTGTACGGTATTCATTTTTATTATTTACGTTTTATTTGTTGAAAGCATTTTATCATGCTAACTATGTTGGTTTGAATGAATTAAAATAATTATTGCGTTCATTCAAATTGCGTTAATCTCACATATAATGTATAATTACGCTATTCACACTCTATTAAATACGGTCACTTAATTTTTCTAACGTATTTGATTCAGCATAGAGTTTAATTTTGTAAAGATGATTTTCAGATGCTTACCTTCCTCAAGGGACCTCTTCATGCCCTCAATAGCAGATGAAGGCAGTTTGAACTGGATCACATGGTTCTCCAAGAAGTCAGCTGCTGAATCCACCAGCCTGGACTCGATCTGAGCTTCCCTGGCCTTAGGCTCTTCAGACAATGGCTCCAAGGCTCTAGCAGACCTTGGGGAACCATTACTAAGTATCGCCACACCATCAGCGAGGTCCAACTCCCGCGCAGTGTTCACAGCCTCCACATATTTCAACGTCTTCTCCTGCAACCAAAAGATAAGAACTTAGTAACACATCACTTAAAGCACTTCACGGTTAACACTTCACTAATCCCACCTTTATGCACAAGGAAGTATCTCCATCGACGCACTCTTTAACTACTCCTAATATGGACCCGAAAACTCCGATTTCGTTTGGCTCTTTGTCGAGCGCCGGCATTGAATGCGCTGCGGCGCAAAGAACTAGGATTGCGATGTATCGTATCATGGCGACGAATCAAACTACCCCTACAGAAAGCTTGGCACAAAGTGTAGCGACGTTGTATATGACGGCCTGTTTTAAGCATCTTACCCCACTACCTCGCGGCGGTCAAGAAAAGTGAACTCGATGTCGGTCGATTAAACTGGTACCTACGAAATTATTTTGTTGTACCTACGGACAGTTTTTGGGGAACGCACGTGGTTTTTTGTGGTTGTGTGGGTGTAGTTGTGGATTTTGGTGACATTTGATAAGTGTGGTGCTTCATATGAGGAGTTTGTGGTCTTGATACTTTTGTGGTTCGGAAATCTGTCAGGTTTGCCAAAACGCAGAATTTTGTTGAATTTTATACGTGATAAAAATGTCCTGTGTAGTATTCTTTATGTTCTTTCAAAAACTGGTGATGATTTGTGAATCAAAATCTGTTATACATATTATAGACAAGATATTTTTCAATTACTAGGGCGAAAATTTTATACCATTTGTGTTTGTATTCAGATCTTATCAATAGTTTTTTCACTTTCGTATAGCCTTAAATTAGTTTGTTGTTTTTGGTCAACCGTTAGGTTGTTTTGACTACTTTCATTAGGTACAAGACCTATTTATATAACACAGCTTAAAACTTAGTAGACCTATTTTAGAAAGATGTTTCTACGACACATTTTATCAAAATTATCTATAATGTATCATTGAATGTATTAAAATTAAACACTCATTATTATTTTTACTATTTCCTTTGCCCTACCTCCACTGATAAATAAGATTTATGCTTCATGTTTTTATCTCAATCCCAGTTATTGTTGAAGCGCATTTTTTCTCTTCATACCATGACAAAGAGACAAATAACTTACTATTTTTATCACCACTGCAAATGTTAGTACGCTTTTCTCACGGTTCCCATAAGCGTACTCCATATTTTCTTTCTCAGCTTCGTTTATCGTCATATCTACAACAAAATTAGTTGTTATTAAAACGCTAGAATGATGTTAACCTATAAACTTTTTCTTCCCACAAAATGTTGGAACAATGAACAGACGGCGATGACTATAAATGATTACTTACTTTCCTTTTTATAAAATCTGTTGAATTTTAATGAGCTGATTAATTATGGAAAATATTATGTGACTGTGAAGGGAAACTGAGAATCTTGAGTTCTTAGCTGTTATATTCGTGTGTATAGTAATGTTTTCGTATATAAAGAAAGTGAGTTTTTATTTTGTGTTTAATTTAATACAACAACCTGCAATCACGATGGTGTAGATCCAGATTTACTGTTGCTCCTTCCACATATTTCTTCTGCCTGAAAACTAGAAGAGGAAGAAAACTAAATTTAGCAGCCCAGTTTTTAAGATAAAATGATCAAAATTTCAGAAATATGGTTTGTAGTCATGCAGATTTACATTAAAGATTATGAATCCTTATTAAAACTTTGGCGCCTTATAACTTCAGCACAATTATTAACATCTGTAAGCTCATAAAATGTAGAAACAATATTCTCATTGTATTCAAAACCTACTTAAGGTGATCACTATCACCTTCTAATGATATACTGCCCTATTTCTCTCAATTGACAGTTATAACCTTCGCTGGAAGACATTCATCAGACACTATGGTTTTCTCATGTTTAGATTAGATCGAAACCATATCGTTTTCTTGTCAATTATTGTGTATCTTAAGGTCTGCGGTTACGTTTCATTTGATTTGTATGGTGTTTGGTATTGTGCTGCTATTGAGTTTGTAGGCTTATAACTATGTAGTGATAAACCATTTTCTTTAGATAGGCCACATATACTAATAAAAAATTCAGCTTCACGGGTTCTAGGATAACTTCTGAGATTTCATCTGCATAAAAGTCTTATTCTGCAAAAATGCTGAATATTCCAGAATATCACAATTTTAAGTACAGCCATCACAATTGGATTATCCTGATGCCAGGACAGATTTTCTAAACAGGAAATACTTCTACAGACTGCACAAGTAACTTTAGAGGGCCTAGGCAAAGTAACATTTATCGATATCAGTAACATCAGCGATACTGATGATGAAAAAGTCAAACATGTATTCAAAATCAAAATCAAAATATTTTATTTCACATAAACCAACATGGGCACTTATGAAACGTCAGAAGCTAGGTGCACGGTTCCAGTTGGTTGTTTCCTATGGAGAAGAGCCGGCAAGAAACTCCACGACACTCCACGAAACTCCACTACAAATACTTTAAATATGTGACCAGGGTTTCAATTAATGTGATTGTGTATTCAAATTGGGGAGTTTAGACTGCGTGTCTGTAATCAGGTAGACAATTGAAGTAAAAATGCTTCGATCTTTTTCAGGACCAGGAGAAGTTGCAATGAAGAGTTTCATTTCTAATTTAAATTTTGGATGCCGCATTTTTTTTTTTTAGTCTATACTGTCCCAGTACTGGGCATGATTTTTCCCCAAATTCTTCTTTATTATAGTGAACGTAATTAAAGAGTATTCTATTTACCTATCTATTATCCAAAAACTCTTTTCCCTTTTAAAAAAATAATTAAATCTCCCTGCAAAAACCTTTCAGTTATGGCTAGTTTATCCCTATATAACGTTGCTTTGAATATAAATGCTTAAATTTCCTTAAGTATGTCACCTGTAATAGATCAATGAAAGGTAAATCGAAAGAAAGTAAGTATAACCTGAATACAAATAGGAAATATGTGTTTAGGAATGGTAATAGAATTTGAATAGACGGATTATCTTTTAGCCAAGCGAATACTTAAGCATTGGTTCGGTTGGTATGCACCAATACGTTTCTGTTAAGTTTCAGTGGATGTGCTCGGACAGTATTAGCTAAAATTGTTTGATTGAATACCATTTTTATGTTTTTTTGGTCAGTAGGTACCTGAATTACATCGCCTGAAAGAATATGACATAGTACGTTCTTCAGGTTGAATTGATGAAAATAAGTAAGGCGAAGTGAAAAAACATAGTCTGAAAAAACTTCTGCATTTTTTAAAGGTACCTACCTATTAAGATAACAGCTAAAGAGAATGACTGACAGCTTTTAGTGATGAAGACCAAAATAAACCAATTATTTTTAAATAAGGACACTGAAATACATATAAGATACTAGAACTGTTCAATATTTAAATAGAAAATATCCCAAAATAAATAAAAATATATCAAGTATCAAAATCACTTAATCCCTGTATACCACGTAAAGCAACTCAGTATATAATAATTAAAAAGCTTGATATGCCTAAAGAAAATTCATTATAGACAGTAAAAGAACGAAAGCTGGTCTTGAGAAAACTTTATATTCATACATTTGTATTGAAGAAAGCTTGTTGTTTTGTGAGGAATTCGCAAAAGGTTAGTATGTATAGATGAGTGAAGTTCGTTAGAGGTTTGTTATGACAGTTAGGATTATTAGTGGATGTCTGTTGTGGATGTTTGAAACCTTTGCCTTGCGCTAGGATTTCACGAGGCTTACAAGACCTAAAGCGCGGTCACTGTCGGATTGCATAGAAAAGAAAGAGACGTGCGATGACACAACGCTGGTAATTTATTGCAAAATATGAAGCAATTATGGATTTACAAAAATAAATAAATCTAATCATTGGACAAAAAAATTAAAACACTATTACGTTAGTATGTTACTTGTAGAATAATCTGACAAAAAATCTGAATGTTTGCATGTATATTACACAAACACTATCTAACTAGCAAATATCCAGAAGAATATCATATATTGTTCTGATTTTGGTTACTGCAGTGGATCATATATTTTTCATCTTGGATTTTTTCATTGGATATAGGTCATGTAGTCCCCTTAAACAGGATGAAATCTTAACTATTAAATGGCAGGTTTTGCCAAGCGCTTTCCATACCAAAAATGGCGTTTTTTATCATGTACGACCAAATCACCCGTAGATAGTTAAGCAAGTAAGTAGGTATGAGATGAATTATTTTTCTTCGATGTATACCCTATAGGTATATATACGTATTTGTAAGATTTGTTTTTACAAAAATAAAAAATAAGACCTTAAACCTTGCAAACATAATTTTGCTTCTCAAAGAATTCAATTCAAACATCACAATAATAATAATAATACAATAATAATCAAGTATCTTGACTTGCCTCGCGAGGTTGTCGACATGTGGGATGTGGACTCAGCGATCATTGTGCCGATAGTCGTAACAGCCAATGGCTTAATAGCCAAGAGCCTCGACCAACACCTGAGGAGGCTCTCGTTAGGCAGCTGGATCAAGGGCTTGATTCAGAAAGCGGTACTTCTTGACACGGCTCGCATTGTTAGGAGGTTCCTCTCTCTGGAGCCCTGACCGCCGGTAGCTTGGACCCTGTTCCCGATACCGGTGGGTTACTATTTTTTTTATTTTTAAATGTTTTTATATTTTTATATTCTAATATTTGAAAATGTAATTTATATGTATATAATGGAATAAAGGAAATAATAATACCTACTGGCGTGTAATTCGTGTATCATGACATGTGTATGTAGGAACACAGGAATTATTCTGAATATTGAAGACGAATGGAATGGAGCAGAAGATGGCGACATGAAGTGCGCCATCAGTGTGAAATGATGATCCGTACAAATCAAAATGCATCAAAGCTGCGTCTAGCAATAAGCAGAAAAACCTCTAGACTGAAAATATTGAGTTGACACCCCATTAAAAGATCGAAAAACAATGAAACAAAGAAGTAGATAAACGATAGGCCTGAACCTGACCACCACACGATTGTGATGTGAAACGACATAATCGTGCGCCTGTTACGCGTGACTTGTCGCAGTGTTTTTACGAGTGGCGTCGGCGCAAAGCGTTAATCATTACAAATATGAACAAGACAAACAATGCTGTGTCGCTGTGAGTGATTTAACGTGGATTGTGGTGTACGTTGGGACAGACGTCCGTTCAGCAGTCTTGATGCGATTTATTGGTTGATAAGCGTCACTGGTCGCAAGTTCTATTGCTGAGCATGGGGTCCTGGGAAAATGTTATTGGGTTTTTCCATCTGGAATTTCTCAGTGGCCCGGACTCTGGATTTGTGACCGGTTGATGGCAATCGGTTTGCCTCCTATTACATGGGACTTAAAGAAGCTGGTGAACTGTGGGTGTACTATGGGTACACTTCTACTTAACCTTACGGGGAAAATGGGCGTGATGTTATGTTACACTTAGTTTCTGGAGCAATTATTGTGAAAATATGAGTTTTTAAGTTAAATGTGCTCCAGTTGGACAAATCCTCTTGTTACTAATTTCTGATTTTTGGTCAATTTATGTTTAATCATGATTTTTTTGTTCATGATATTTAAGAGGTAAGTACCTTTAAATAACATTTTGACATAATATCAAGCCTATATTCCCTGAAGGCTCAAGCAGAAGTTTAGTACCCGCATTTCGCCACTTACGTAAGACTATGCTTGAAAAGCGGTCCAGGCAATCTGATGCAATCTTTAGTGTATACGTATCATTTGTACGCAAAGCTAACCGCCAACAAGGTAATGACGTCTGCCAGATACCCGGATGATCTTATTACACTTGGCATATCCTAAACCTTTTATGAATCACTAAATATGGAAACAAGGAGGCCCCTCTTGCGTCACCAATCTTAACGAAGAAAAGGGAACATAGCGAATTACCACTAATAACCGTGAAATAAAAACAAAACAAATCAACCAAAACACAAACAGATCAAGCAACGGCCAATTAGAGGACAAGTTTTCCAAAAGTGAAAGGATTTCCCAAATCGGCCCAGCGGTTCCCGAGAAATGCGTCGTGTGAACTTACAAACAAATTCACATAAAGAAAAAGTGCAGAAGTTCAACTCCAATTTTATTTTATTTTTAGCCTATGTTGTCCCACTGCAAGGAAAAGGCCTCCCTTTCTCCTTTCCACTCCTCTCTATCTTGATTTCTTAGTAACAGCCCGGAGTTTGCGGGAAGTTGGCGGGGTGATACCCCCGTGCCTCGGAAATCACGTTAAACCGTTGGTCCAGCGCCTGTGATCTCTTTCCGGTCGTGTCGGATTGCCGTCCCATTGGACTATGAATGTGAGGGAAGGCAGAGTGCATCTGTGTCTGCGCAAACTTGTGCACTACAATATCTGCCGCGCCGAAGGCTGGTCTCCGTTGAGATTGGCCGCCATGGCCGAAATACGGTCTGCAGGACTATATATCTTGACCTAGAGTGGACCAATACTGTCTGTAGGCGTCAAGCTCATTTCACCATATTTTCCTGGGTTTGCCTCGATATCGCCGCACATTTTCTGGGACCAACAATGTAGTAGATTTGGCTTGGTAATGCTTATCGAAATTTATTATGACTACGTAAGCGCTACTACGGCCACCTACAATACCAAAGAGTTTCCTAATACTTTGAAAATCATAAAACCTAGTTGAAATATCTTATATTGCCTGTTATTTTACGAGCTCTCATGATCCTCCAAGTGAAATATTGCAATTTTACTTGGACTGTTGGCTTGCAATGTTACCGTAAAAACCTTTTGCGTTGGCCTAGTCTCTGGGATTTAACGGTAATTATGTAGCCAGGATGGGACGCCTTAGAACGTCATAGTGACCTGGTGATGTTTTTCAGAAAGCTTAGCTACGTAGTATACTCGCAAGCGGCGTGCGTGTATGACCAGCTGTATGAATGTAAACGAAGCAAAATGGTTGGTGGCATTCTATAGTGTCTGTTTACCCCCAAGGGAAGAAAGCGTGAGTTATGTAAGTATGTGTATCTAGGCTACTAGCCCTATAATTTTGAAAGATTCAATAATGATTCCATTCTGCAGTCGATTTGAAGACAGTATCTTTAACCATTAGGTTTTGCGCACCAATCGTAGGATGGGATAACACGATCGATCATTATTACTTGTCAATGAATCAACTCAGCCTATCGCAGACCACTGTGTGACATAGGCCTCTCCCAGGCTGCACCTACGCGTGCTGAAACGCGGTCTCCACTCCAAGACACGTCTGCACCAACGGCCATAGGTATTTCGATAAACATGGCAAGCCCACAGACACTGCAGCTTGTTTACTTTGAAAGCTATGTCAGCATAATGTTTGTAGGGTGTCTTTATAACTACAGAGCTTACTAAAATTAATAAGTACATTTTTCCTTCTGTGCTTATTTATTCTGTGGCAGACACTACATCTGGTGCAACTGGTTAACCATAGCTTTCTTTTCCGAAAAAAAAAGCGAGCCCGAATTATATTTTATGATGCAACGTTTTTAAACCAAAGTTTTTTCTTTTCTCAAATCTCTATTGTGGTTTTTTCCTTACAAATTGCTCACTATTTACTTTTTTGTCTGTTGAGTAATACATTTTGTAGGTCAATAGCAATGTTTGAAGAAGTCAGTTTTTTTGTTGTTATGTAAGTTGTTAACGCTATGACGGTGCGGTATTCAGCTGAGTTTTATTTTTATTTTTTGGAATTATAATATGTAATGCTACATACGTATTTTGTGTGTTAGTAGTAGATGCTTTTGTTCCTGTATGCGTGCATGTAGTGCTGGTAAAATTCCAGGTACCTAATATTTTTTTATCTTTTTGCAACGTTTTAGCAATCCTTTGGTGTCATCTTTAGAAGTCGCAGTCACCCGAAATTTATTAAGAAGGGACACACTGATTCAGTGGTTCAAAAAAAATTGGTCTTGGCCAGGGTTTGATTTAAACATTGCTGCTGGCTATAATGAATACTGTCCCTATAATCACGATTATAACTGTTTCTTTATTCCTTTTATTCACTTATGTACTCGTATGTTAAATGATGACAACGGTATTTTTTTTTATTTTTTTTTATTTTAGATGTGTTTTCTCTTGACTCTCGTCTAGGTCAGAGATGACAGACAAAGTCGACGATGGAGTGAGCTTACTTACTTACTTAATGAAAAATTAATTTTATTTCTGCAAGTATTTTACATCATTTCAACCGAAAGACGTTCACTGCTGGACATAGGCCTCCCCAAAGCACCACCACTTCGACCGATTCTGATCTTTCCGCAAAGGTATTATAAAAAAAAACTTTTACACGTCACTTGGTAATGTTATTTTGAAAACTAAATGAGGTGAGATGGTTGGGGAAGGTTTGAGAAAATGCTTATAGAATCCTCTGCACTTTAATAGACGTGATTACGAGATAAGTGACCTTAACATAGCCGAAAACTTCAGTACATTATGACATTGACAGCTGTCAACACCGTTTGACTTTGAACTTAAACTTGCACCTTCCAACAAGCATAAATAAAACAAAATTGACGTAAAAGAACAAAAAGTACGCAGACAAATAAAATTGACCGCAATTGTCGCGGTCAGTGGCGTAATATTTTGATTATACGGTTTGAACACGGTGGCGTAAATAAACAATTTGTTAAAGGAAAGCTTTGGGTGTTTTTAGTGACAAATCATTTACAATTATCAGGAAAACCACTGAAAAATTAAAGTGTATTAGAAGCAGAAGAAAGTTACATAAAACATAACATTCACGCCTGTAATCCCCGACGAAATAGGCAGTGGTATATCCATAGTCCACGCACACCCACATTTCACCAGTTATTATTTAGGTCCCATGTTCATGGGGGTGAACCTGTTGCCATCAACCGGGCACTATTCCAGACTCCGTGCTGCTACTGAGAAATCTTATCGAGAAGATAGTTCATGTAGTTAGTTTAGGATGAAAAGGTACCCCTAAATAACTTTCTTCTTACACTTTTGATAGCTTAGCGCAATGAGCATTATCTTAGAATTTTTTTCGTATATTTTTTTTATTTTGAAAATTTACCAATTTTACTGTAGTATCGGGTTAACCTTGTCTGTAGAAACCATTTAGTTCTTGAGAAGCAAGGTCTTACGATGCACCATTTCAGAGAAATAGGCATTCTAATGTTTTTAACTTACTGAGGAAAGATATATTTTTAAACAAAAAGAACTTGTTTTTGTAAACCGTTAGTTTCTTGATTTTATCGCTAAAAGCGTCTTGGTGTTTTTGGTCTACGACCAGCCGTCTGTCATAAATATTATGTCGAAGGGATCATTTTAGAACCTAGGATGCAAGAGCAAGCGAAGCAAGCTCGGGACTTGGGGCACCCCGACTCGGACAGGTTAGGTTCGAAGGGGATGGCGGGGTCTAGTAAGCAAGTGATACGAGCGAACAAAGACCCCACCAACTCCTTCGTGGTTATTTTTTTAAAACATTAGGAAGTAGGACCCCGCTAGGCGGGGCACCATCAACTACGCCTACGTGCGTCGTAGGACCATGCTTCTCAGAACCTAAATGGTTTCCTTGTTCAAGGTTAACCCAATACTGCAATAAAATTGGTAGATTGCCGAAAGTATTTTTTTTTCTTTGCTGTTCATAGTGCCCCTAAGCGTATATTGCAACTCCTCCTACTCGGCCCCTAAGACGACCCTCTAACCCATTATCGACTGTAATTTGGAGACGGGTGAGCTGAATCAGTAGATAATTAGCATTAAGGGATAACTTCGATTTTTTCAAATTTGACTATTCAAATCAAGTCAAAGTTTCTAAAATCTCTTGTGCCTTTCATTGCATTGGCACCACTCAAAAAACAGAGCAATACTTATTGGCTGCAGAACATACATATGTATACGTATGCCAGTTGGTCTATATGCAGGTGATTTAGAGATTTAAATAATCTGATCTTATACCACAACTGTGGGTCGATGACCACACAAATTCCACAGCTTTCTTAACCGTTTTACAAGAGCATGTTATAATGATTATAGCACTGTCCAGCGGGCAATAAAACACAAGACAAGAAAGTGTCCAAGAGGCATAATTTTAACTAATTTATTTAACACTACAGTCAGCAGCCATAATAAGCTTTCGCTGGCAAATCTTTACTTATAAGTTGCAAGTGACAGTACAAAAATCTATTTTACTTCTTTTCTCTTTTTGAATCGTCGTATGGCATTAAAGGAAAATGGACATGTCAATCATAATTAGTGATTAAACGAACTAATCTATTAGTAAAGTTCTATCATAATTATTATGTGATAGGCTCGTCCACGAAATTAGCATTGTCCTCTTTGTTGTACCACATAATTATATAATGTCGCCTCTTTATGCACTTTATTTTAGTCTCCTTTAGATTTTTTAAGATGGATGCCTTATTATCGCTGTCAGTTTGCCGTCAATGCGTCATCATGTTCGGAGCCGAAACGACATTTATCAGATATTTGACTACTATACTCCATTTGAAATAAGATCAGAGATTTAATAAATCTGTTTCACAGTCCGTTTAACCGATTTCGACTTCTATTGCGTTAATGACATGACAAATGGCAGCTGTAGTTATCAGTTGGTATTGTAATCACGTTTTTGCTTTTAATGCCATTCTTATGCCTAGGGAATAGAAGTCAAAATCGGTGGGACGGCCTGTAAAAAAGGTTTATTTAAATGTAAAATCTTATTTCAAATGGAGCATAGGGGTCTACTGAAATGTAAAGGGAAGGGTGAGTTGCAATACTTTCGGAGGAGGCTATAATATAATTATGATAGAACTTTACTTCCAGGTAAGATCGTTTAAATATAGGCACCTACTCTAGTACATCTTAGAAAAATATTACCATGGTATCTCTCAGAAAGCAGAACACTTATTCTCCATCCAAGTAAATTATTATTTCTCTCTCAATCCAACAGTCACTAAATACATTGGTAGACTGCCAGTTGTCACTGTGGTCAGCTTATTATTCGGGCGTCTTTATTTTCGAAGAGCCTGTGGCCACCCTTTATCATACATTTCATGTGAAATTGCTCGCAAATTTACTGTTACGTACTTATAAAGGAGTGTACAACTAAACACCGACAGACACTACGCCGACAGACACTACGCCGACAGACACTACGCCGACAGACACTACGCCGACAGACTAATCACCGACAAGACTTTACTTCGACGGGACTCTTCGCCGACAGTACTTTTCGCCGCCAGAGCTCATCAGCGACGGAACTTATATCCTATAATAACAAGGTGTAGTCGACGGAGCCCCGCACCGCGGGGCTCCTACTTCTGGGTGGTTTAAAAAAATAACCTCGAAGCTTACCTAACCTGTCCGAGTCAGGGTGCCCCAAGTCCCGAGCTCGCTTCGCTCGCTCTTGCATCCCATCCCACCCTTGCATTTTGAAGCTCATCTTATACAATTATCGCTAACATATTTAATGCGTCGCTGATGAGCCCGTGCGGCGAAGAGTCCTGTCGGCGAAGTGTCCTGTCGGGGAAGAGTCCCGTCAAAGTAAATTCTTATCGGTGATCAGTCTGTCGGCGTTTAGTCGTACAGTGCTTATAAAGTCACTTCGAGCAACTAGCACAAAAGTGGTGATAATATTATCATAATGAGTTATTAGCTATAGGTAAGGTATATTTCGAAGTGATATACCGTGAACCCAGTTTTTTTTAAGACCAGTCACAGCTCGAGTCGTTGTGATGTGAGCCTCATAATATATTTAAAGAAATATTTACTGTTGATATGGTAATCATGCATTAGAATAATTCTATTAGCATTAACTACGAGTAAGGTACACCTCTGAGCGTTGTACCGTGAACCCGAGTTTTAAGACAAGTCACACCTTGAGACTTTGTGACGTGAGTCTCGTTAGATACGTAAGTAAAAACTTGTATCGTTGATTCGTGAACCTTCACGATTTATTGGTAAAGTATCAACTCGAATCTTGAAACGAGAACCTTTTTAAAAGGGTTCTGTGACCCTGCAGAGCCATCGGACCAAAACGATGGCCTGTGATGCTTCCTCGCCAAATTCAGGCGACATTATATTAAATATGTGGTACTACAAGACAAGTTCACAATGATAATCTCGAGGACGAGGCTAGAGTATAACATAACATAACATTACGCCTGGTTTCCCCGAAGGTAAGGCAGAGGTGTACCCATTACTATGGGCACACCTCTGCCTCTGTTTGTGGGTGTGCCTGTTGACACACCCACATTTCGCCAGTTATGTTTAAATCCCATGAAATAGGGGCGAGCCTATTGCCATCAACCAGGCACAAAAAAATCCAGACTCCGGGCTGCTACTGAGAAATGAAATGGATGAAGTTGTCAATCATCATAAATATTAATCAACTTATTAACTTCTACTGCTGAAATATACTTGCTGGCTTATCAATGAAATGCCAATAGCGAATTGCCAGAAAAAAAATCTCGGCTAGTCACATGGATTGTTGATAGCCATCAGCAGTTTAATGATATCAGCTGACAGGGGACTGTGCTGCGAATCTTATGGCTGCTGTTAGATGCCTTGACAGCACCAATACTTAGAGAGACAGGCCAATAATTATTTGCAGCAAAAACAAGTACCAAAACAAATTGGCTGATGAATAAATTAAAGCGATTCGGTCATGGCAAAAGTGTTGACAGCCAAAATGTTTGTATACCAATGATGTGATGGTCTAGATTTATAGAGCCATACTTATTTTTTATGGTTACGAGCAGGTTAAAAATCAATTCCATTTTAGAATCAATCACGGATGTTATTCGTCAGTAAAAAAAAAAAAAACAGTCTAATATTGGACCTAGAAATGACAATAGGTAGAATTATTTTGTTCCAGAATCTAGCACAAATTAGATTTTAAATATAACACAACTTCACACCTGATTTTCCCAAAGGGGCGAGTAGAGGTACACCTATAGTAACACCCACATACATGTAGGATTATATGGGATAAAATATTTTGAATTTGAATGTCCAAGGATTTTAAATCAAAATCAAAATCAAAATATTTTATTGAGATTGATGAAACGTCAGAAGCTAGGTGCACAGTTCCAATTGGTTGTTCCTATAATGGTTATCATTACTAAGAACTAATTTGCATGACCTAAACAGGCAAAATATCGCTTGTTCCCAACGAGTCACACCTCAACGGGTAACAGTGTGACTCGTTGGGAATGTTTTGGATAATAATTCCCAACGAGTCACAGTTACTGTTACACTGTTACTCGTTGGGATGATCCCACCTTGATTTAGGGTATCATTTAAGCTATCACCAATTTAATTAGTTTTGTGTTTCTTAAATAATAGGGTTTGTCCTCAAAATAGTAGATCTGTCACCAAAATGTAGTCACCAAACAATGCAAAATCAGTTCCACAATAGCCGACGGAGTCCCGCTTCGCGGGACTCCTACTTCTGGGCGGTTTAAAAAAAAATAACCACGAAGGGGACGGCGGGGTCTTTCAGACCCCGCCGTCCCCTTCTAACCTAACCTGTCCGAGTCGGGGTGCCCCAAGTTGTACCAAATACCTGGGAACAATTTTTGTTTATCTGAGAACGAAAATATTTCGTGGCGATAGATGTATTGATACCCTAAATCAAGGTGGGATCATCCCAACGAGTAACAGTGTAACAGTAACTGTGACTCGTTGGGAATTATTATCCAAAACATTCCCAACGAGTCACACTGTTACCCGTTGAGGTGTGACTCGTTGGGAACAAGCTCAAAATATTAGCTATACATTTAACCACCCAACTCTTACAACTGATAACACCTATATTTTCTGCAAATAATTTTTTCTTATTCTAACCTATTGAAATGGAATCTAATTAAAAAACCCTGCTCTTTTATACTTTCGACACAGCCATCTTTAAAAAAAAAAATGCTCAATCACCATTGATCGAGAAGTTCCTTTAATAGGAATTCCATCTAGTTGCATCCCATCACATAGAGAAGAAATGGACATAATTATCTATTTCGAATGATGTATGCCCGTCAACTTTCTCTAAAGGGTCAATGTCCTCAGGGCTCGGAGATGACTTAAGATTGTATAGGTACGTATTATTGCACGTGATTATGTGTTTGTACTAAGTAAGTTCATTGTTTGGTGGGTATCTGAAAGTGTTTGTTTGGGCTTGTTATTTCGGGTATAAATATTTGTGATTTGGGTGTGTATGTACTTGATTCGTTGTTTATCACACACTTTTTTGGTAAAATTACTATGAGACAACCTTCTACCCGCGTCTTCGTCCGCGTGAAATTTCGGCCCCCGACCAACCGTGTCGCATCTTATTGCCGGCACTTCGTTTTCGCTTAGCGTTCTTTCCGACTATTTTTTATTTTTGCTCGACTCCTGAGGATCGTAGCGTGATGTTATATATCGTATAACCTTCCTCAATAATTGAGCTATCAAATGCAAAAAACATTTTTCAAATCCAACTGGTAGTTCAACAGATTAGCGGGTTAACACAAGCAGCAAAAAAAAAACATCAAAAGCGGACTACTCTGTAAAAATCTATACGTGGCCATATATAAAAAAAAAAAAAAATACGGGTCGACTTGAGAACTTGAAAACTCTTCAGCTTTATTCAGTATAGATTATTGGACAGCATTTTGCTATATCATTACCTTCTTTTGTTTTTGAGGGTATATTCTCATTGATGCCCTCTAAGAGGGGGCCGGTGTCAAGAGAAAGTGGAAGAATGCTAGACTCAGAAGTATGAAACTGTAGTCAACTCCTGTTGGCTCCTACATGATAGCAATTTTCAACACTGAAGAGGTTTACAGAATCTAATCTCGTATGCTACTCGTTTGGAACTCAATAATATCGAGGGGAAATATTTCGTTTCCTCGATCTCTTTGTGACGTAATCATGGTGATTGATGAATTAGAAAATTTCTCTGCTCAGAAATTATAGAGAAATACTCGTATGGAAGAAAAAAAAATGTTCCGCCAGTCCCAAATAAATTGGGATATGGGCAGTAGAATGATGATGATCAGTACTTAGATACAGGCTTTGTCGCCCCCGCTAAGAAATGCCTAGAAAATTCCAAATGTTTTAACAACACAACAGCTCAATGAGTCATTTGAAATAGTTATAGTCCGCAATGTCGATAAGAGCTTCGATAATCTTGTATCGAAAGTGAAACTTTATTGCGCGCGGAAATATTATATCAATTTCACTGCATCCGTACTACTTCCTGTTTTAATACAGCCTCTTTGTCTGTGGTTAATAATGAGTAATTGCGTCTATTCTGTGAAACGGTTAGAACCACGGACTTTGCCATATTTAATGCACAAATTGTACAATAATCTTAGGATTTAGAATGCCATGGTCTAGTTTCTAGGTGGTCGTAAGCACAATGAGCTGAGCGTGGGGTTCTAGGTGCGATCCTTGGGTCAGGCAAACTATTTTTAAAAGGCAGCCCAGAGTCTGAATCTGTACCCGGTTGATGACGATAGGCAAGCCCACTGTTACATGGGATTAAAACATGATTGGCGAAATGTGTTTTTATGACTTCAGACAATAAAGGATTGGTGAAGTTATTATCAAGTTATGCTTCTAAAAAAAATCATTGTGGAGGTCGTCCCATTTAGACATTTTGGCCGCGTTTGAGGATTAGACTCAAAATCCGAAGTCATTTAGTCAAAATAGGTTGAGAATCAGCATTTTTCGAACGTCAAAATTACATAAGACAGTCCCCCAAAAACGCCCGTCCTTCACCACTTCCTAGTGCTTTAGCTGGGGACAAGAAGTAGTGCAACAAACTTGCCAGCAGCACAGCTGTCTGTTCAGTTAGAAAAAAAAGCTTCTATTCAATAGTTGATATGCAAAGGAAGACTATACTTAGCATAGCCCACTTACCTCATCACCATCTGCCTAGACTTGTTCCAACTACGTTGGGGTCCACTTCGTACATGCTTAGTGTCAGCAAAACAAATAAGTTTTTTTATTTTTTATGTCGTAGCCCCTGAAGTTTACCACTGTCCTAAAATTCTTCGCATATTTACTCCGCAAAAACCAACACGTATTGACACAGTTTCCTTTACCATACTTCATGTAAAGTTTGGCAGCCGCTCCCGTCTGCATAATGCATGATATGCCATTGTGTTCTGTGTGTCACATCGAACAGTATTGCATTGAGTAACTGCGATATTTACATGCGGCGAAAGTGAATACCATTTTGGCAAGTTCAGAGTTCCTTGTTTTAGTAGGTTAGTATTACCTTGTTTTGTTTTACTTCTTCGTGTCGTGACGAAGAAGAAGAGCTGGAGTTACCGACATAGCTTGCAGAGTAAGCAAGCTGAAGTGTCGAAGGACCGATCGCCGGTGGAGCAGACGAGTCCTGGAATGGAGACCGCGTATCGCAAGCGCAGTGTAGGACGCCCTCCAGCTAGATGGACTGATGGCCTTAAGAAGGTGGCTGGGACAGATTGGATGCGGAAGGCGGAGGACAGGGTGTTGTGGCGTAGCCTACAGGAAGCCTATGTCCAACAATAGATTGCGATGATTGGATTGAGATGATGCGAAACTTAAAGAAGTTTCGTCTCTAGCTAGGGGTGACAACGCACCTACGAAGGTGTGATATTGCAGCAGTTAGGCAAAGGCTTAACGAATGCTAAATGTAAGTAAAATATTGTTTTCATTGCTGTAAAAAACACATTGTATCAGGAACATAATTATTAATCATAGGAATAAAACGAATAATCTTGAGTACCAACAGTTTAATTAATAACATTTGACAATAAATTATTAAGTTAATTTAAAAAAATAATGAACTGACTGGAACGTAATATTAAATAAATGAAAACAAATAAATAACGCCTCAATATTTACATTGCATTTAAATAAAATGAGCACCTTTTAATAGGAAAATATCAAAATAAATATGAGATCTATAACCTAAGTAGATTAATAAATATATTTGTAAAATAATAATATTTGGCAATCCATAATACTTTCAAATTATAAATATTAAGTAGAAAAAATATAAAATAAATGCAATAATTTATTTACATATGTACATGTGGATACTATATTTTTAATAATTATTATACATAGATATTTTCAGTCTTTGTATTATATAAAATGTTTCGCAGCATATTAATAAATAAATATATATTCGTACAAAAATATGTTCATTCAATACACATAATACTTATATACGTTCAAAAATATTTAAAAAGAAGTAAAAAATATTAACATTGCTATTCTGTTGATATATAAATTAATTAAAGCACACTCCAAAGTCTTTTATTATATAAGTTTAAAATATATAAATATATTAAAATATTTTTGGTTCTAACTAAAAAAAATCGTTGTAAGTGGGACTATGCAATAATATGTTATCTTTATTTAGTATTTTAAGAGTATTCGAGGTACTTTATTAAAACGTCAATTGCTAAGAGAAAATAATTTTCTCTCACTAATTTTTCCGCTTTTTTATAATTATTAAACCAAGATCTTCTGCGATACCTACCCCATAGTAAAATAGCTACTACGGTTTACTGACCCTTGATGTAAAATAAATTATATTACACTCTAAAATATACATTTTCAACCTGTTGTTATTCTTGAAGTAGTAATGTTATACCGAAAACAATAAAAAAAAAAAAAAAATAGATTAAAAATATGACACACACAATATAGGATTTCGAATTCCGAAAGTACATCCAACAGTAGTGTTTATCTGACTACGGCATTCCATAAATATTTTTATTTTATAATGATTATTTAGAGCGAATAAATAACAAATAAATATTATTTTATATTTAGATTTTAGAATAAAAAATTACGAAAGGCATTCTCCCTCAAATGTTGCATAACTATGTACTCTATAATTGTAAATAATTTATTTATATGTTGTCTATTTATATATTTATGTGAAACCAATTGGTCCATACATTCGCGTATTAATTAATGTTAATTAACGGTGGGTTCGCTGGCTATTGGGCGTAGGCGTTGTATGCTAAGTCTTGAGATTTCTCGAGTGACCTGGAATCAAAACAAAAGAAAACATGAAAATAATTATTTACAAAAACACTATAGAATATGCAAAAGTGAAATAAATTCCCTATCTAAGTAGAGGCTTATTGTAGTTAAGCGTATACTATAAAAACCACTGAATCTTACAATGAAAAATTTCAGAACCAAGATATGCGCGAATAATTTTCTACAGTCTATACAAATTGCATGCAATTTAATTCCCAAATATACACATTAATATTCTACCCATGTGCTAACCTACAGCCCAATAAAATAATATTTTATGTAGTTATGTAATTTATATTTAAAGTCTATCGAAAATAATAAAAAAATCCTAACCCTGGGTTGCCCCCGGCATTTCTCTCGAGGTGGTCACTTTGCGCAACGCTGGCAAATTAGAAAAAATAAATGTCAAACTTTCTGCAACAAACTATTTCATGAAAAAACATTTTTAAGTTCAAATAAAAATCTTTTAGAAATGCATGCAAAGAAAAACCGAGCCGGGTCATTAATAAAAAAAGTAATTATGCTTTATTAAAAACAAAAAAGGAACTAATATGTGACTAAAAACTGGTGCATCTCTATCAACGTTTGTGCTACCCGTTACTATGTTCACCCCGTCAATGAGCAATAATGTCTTGATTTCCTACTGAACTGGTCAAGCCAACTACTAAATTCAAAGTGACTATAGGCCTCAATTATACGGAAACCTAAACTTCACTCCAAAATAATTAAACATTGAACACTTAAGATGATAGTAGTGCAAACATGACCTTACGTTAGGTCATGCAATTCATAATGGTAAATAAATTATGCCTACAGGGCTAAATGATCTAAATCTAATAAGTTTCAGAAACATTATCACCTGCTCCACCCAGAGCCACCATGACCTGCCGAGACCACCACTTCATGAGCCTCATGTCCACCCCCACTTGGAGATAAGAGTTTCTTCAACCCAATGATACCAGCCAGTACCAGTGCCAACTTAGACACAATAAGTGCCTTTCCAGCCAGTAGTGCTAACGCTCCGAAGGCCAATGGTACCATCATGCCTCCGATAAGCAGGGGGATTGCGAGAAGAGGCGCCAACTTCTTTCTTCTGCCGCGTCCCTGGTCTTCTGATAATTCTGAGCCATCTTCGGTGGGGAATCTGACCTGGAATTTAGAGAAGACATTCTGTTACCAAGTGATTCACGCTTAAGAAGTTATATATAACGGGAAACTTGATATGAATTATGAAGAATGATCGTGACTGATCAGGTCAATTAATAATTTAAAGCGAAATCAGAATGTTATTGTTGTAAGTCATATGACATCCTGCACACTCTGTGGCAAGTACGTTTTGTCCTTAATTTAAAAATTGTACTTCTGTCTTGAAGGACCCATTTCTGTAATATTCAGATGTTAAGACTATTTTGCAGGATTATATTGCTCAAGCACTGTAGGCTTTCCTTTCACTTAAAATAATTTGCGTGGTTCTAAAAAGAAGCAGGATGAAATTTTCATTAATTTCTATCAAACTACTTCTCTTGAAGTTTCTCAGCAGGGGAAACTCAAAAACGGTTACTAATATTTATTATTATATTATTATTTATTCAGTATTTATTCCGTGTTTGCATGTAGTACTTACTACCTTCATGCTACCATCGATACATCAATATAGTTAGTAATTGCTACAAAAAATTGCATTGATTACTCAAACCGAACGAACGCATGTACTAACAATTTGTTACTCAGTTCAGTTCAAACTTGTAATTGAAGAAAATATTCAATAACTTCCTACATACATAAGAACACGCGATATGAAACTGCGGAAGGTTTCAAATTATGGAACATGAAACGATTGAAAAAGATTAATTAGAGAAATTTTCGGGCCAATATTATGCGTACGCAAGAGCTTATCTAGTTGGTAGGTTCCTAAAAAGTAGCCAAGTGAAAAAGCAGTAGACGCAAGTTCTAAAACAGTTGGTATACAAAAGTTCAAGGATAGTGACCAAGGACTGGTAATCGAAATATAACACAACCGTGCCACCGTTGTACCTTTGAAATCAACCCGGAATTGGTCGCTAGAAAAAAAGGAAGAATCGTATTCAGCAGTGAAAATTTTACGATTAATGTTATTATAATGATAAGAGAGTTCTTCAAAATAAACTGCACTCTAAGCTAAAATAATCTGTACAATTTATCTCATCGAAGAAAGTTGTGTTTAACGACACAACAGAGGAGGTTGACGAACGCATAACCATTGCAGCAGTAATTCATTATCCAGACGTAAACGTGCGCATTTTTGAAGACTAAGACCTATCTAACTTCTTCCGACATATAATAAAGACTGACATATGACCTACCAGAGACGGAAAGTCGCAGCAGAAATAAAAAAATAAGAAACAAACTTTTTTGGGGAATGCAAATGTTTGTGTACAATGAGTAGATGAGCCTTTGATGAACTTTGACCCCCTGAACTGCACAAAATCTGGAAGTAGTAATTGGCCAAGTCGTTGCACATCTGGCATAAGCTTAAGCAATCGTGAAATATTGAAGGGCAGATGCTTTCACTGGATATTATGTAAGTGGATTACCGATCTGTTACAAGTTGAACCCTATTACAATCATCGTTAAACTATTACATCTTAATAATTTCAAGACATTTCAGCATCCCCTCCAAAATTGTAGATCCCGATTTGCCAACTTCAAGTAAATTTCTTTTTAGCAGTGCACTCGCTAGCTGGAGTATTTAACTACTACCATGAACGGTCAATAAACGCTTGACGGACCGAACCTATTCAACCAAGTATCAAGCACCGATTCCTAATGACATTACTAGTATCGACACGCACTGCCTGCCAAACCCCCATTTAGAACATATTAGATTTTCTCTACGCATATCAATTATCACGCGCGGACCAATTAGAAGAAACTGCAGAGTTTAATAGAGTGTGGCCAGCAAAAAGTGAAGATGGACTAATTAAATGCAATTATGAGATGCAACGGGAAAGTTGTCACGCTGCGTTGGCGGGTGGTATGCTGTTTTTACGCACTAACTGTAAGATTGAGCCGTCACGCTTTTACAGGGGTAGCCGGATCTAGCTGCAGCCGGAACAGACTCCAGTACAGAGTAATTTATTTTACAGCATCTTCAGTGTTTATAAGGGTAATGGCAGCCTGTTTTGGTTTTGTTGCAAACAATCTGAGAGAGGACGTTGATTTGAGCTGGTCAAAGAGCAGGTTAATAGGAATTAATTTTGCACCCTGAAACAACCTTTACATAAATTGATTGATGTGGTGACATTTCAGAAAAAAACGCGATAAGGTTCGTTATTGCACGTGGTAAACATATTGCTAAACGAGAGGGTTTGATAGCAGATAAAATATGCGCTAAGGTTGAAAAGGAATTTGAAATATCGGAGAAGTGTCGACGTTCATGCAGTGTATATGACTTTAGGGAGCCAATTTTGGTAACCCGCTCTAAACGGGTCATAAAATCCTTTTACGCTTGTTATGGAAGAATTATTAATGAAGAGCCATTTTTGGAGAGGTTGTTGATTGCCATTTATGGTAGCCATACGTTAATTTCATTCAATTGCAACTCAGAAAGAGTGTCAGACAAACAGATCGGTTGATAATGAAGATTACAAATCGATCGAAGAGTAATTGTTAGTAAGCTTAACCCGTTAAGTACGACAAACGTGAATCAACTAAGTGCTAAGTTATACCCAATCAGCGGTTTTTAATTGTGGGTGCTTAAGTGCATTATACATTGGTGGCTAATTTTCTACTTTGCACAGTCAGTTAATATTAGTGTCGGCTTATTAATTACAGGCATGGTCCAAATCGTTAAGTACCCTTCAGTGATTTACCATTGATAGCTTGAAGCGACTAGAAGGCATTAGCTGAATACGTACTCGTATGAATGCTTTTCAAGTGGTGTTGCTTTATTTGTATCTGATGAAGCATTGTGCAATATTCTATGCTTATTGTATGGTTTCTATTTTTTTTTTGCAAATGTGCCATTGTATTGCGAACTATGTCACACGCACTTGCGATTTTAGGGATTTCTTGAATGACCTCCTAATGATTGTCACGATTATGGTCAAAGGAAAAGTTATCATTCTCACCAAACTTGACAACAATTGAACTTGGACTATGTTGTATTACCTACAATATTGTATCACAATCATCAAATTCGTATCTGATCATGAAGAGACTACTTGGACTTATTTTGATTCAATATGGTGACACGAGGAGTCTGAACCTCAAGTTATTAGTGTTGCGAATTAACCTTCATGATACCGATTAAAACAACTTTAGCTACATTAGCAAATTCGTCCATATGTGCTACTAACAAACGTATTATGTCATCAAGTTCTAAGATATTGATTCTTCTTCGAGTCTTTTAAAGACCTCTGATGCATTAGTAATTCGTATACGACTTATTATCGTTAAGTTCAAAGCCCATGCTATACATTCTAAACAAAAAGGAAGAAATTCTAGATTCATACTTCTAGATTTCTTGAAGAGTATTCTATTCTTCAAAAAAATCTGTTTGTTTGGTCATCGTCAATAACATGTCATGTCACCTAATTTCAGTTTATATTGCACGCGCAACAATCTAAGCAATTACCATAGATGTTGTCTCAGTCTGTATTTAGTGGGTATTTCTTCAAAGGGTCAGAATTCTGTATTAATTGTTTAATTTATTTTTTGTAATAATTTTATTTCAGAATAAACTTACATTCCATACATTGTTAGTAAATTAATAAACAGTCAAGTCATAAAAAAAAATGTAAGGTCATTCACTAATTTACCGTTTACCTTCAACAATAGCCTCACCAGCGTGAATTTTTGATAAGTAAAAAAAAAAAATGTCCAGTACCCTAATTGTATAACACACTATCTATTATAATCTGAATAATTTTGAAGCCTGTTGCTAATCCATTGCTTCATATGTTCGAAAAAAATGGCTGCTCAACAACGTAGATAACGCAATGAACATTGTTGAACTGTCAAAATGAAAGCTATTCCTACTGTTAGTGTGTTACGCAATTATCCCGCTGAAATCAAATCTTCAAGCATATAAAGCTAAATCCGGAAGCAAATACGATTACTACAACCACAAAGGTGACAACATGCATTCATATTCAATAGTACATTGATTACCTACATACGGTATATCAACAGCGTCGTTTGAATAATAATTACTCTATTATACCTCTTTGTGGAAGCCGGTATTATGTGTTATGTCACACTAACAATGAATAGAAGTTAAGTAACTCATTCATTCAGAGTCAAGTTTGATTGAATTTGTATAGTATATCAATCATTACCTACTTCAGTTATGACTGTTATGCTTCAAGTTGGTATTACGTGTCATGTGTCATTTGGCATGCCAAATTTAGATGACTTAACTCTTCCATGAGGATCCTCTAATAAAAGTAGAGTAGACTAGGGTGATATTATAATTTTAAACCTGTCAGCTGCCATGCCAGGCACAAGTGAAAAACTTGAAGGTCCAATCGTTGACCCGAGTAACGATTGTACCTTCAACATTCTTGCCCCAGCAGTGTAAGTGCTAAGCTGACGCACGTGGTGAAACCTAAGAATGAATCTTAGCAAATTGTTACAACCTAACTTTGATCGATCGTTTAAATTGGAATAAATATTAGCAAAGCATATACTTTTAAAAGTCTTGCTGTTCAAACCACCGATACTTAAGAATGCTGCTATGCTACAAACACCGTTTCCAAAAACCAAATAAAGTTGAGATGAGGCAGCTAATTTAAAAGTGCAAAGCTGAAGTGATGGGCTAGAATTATTTAATAAAAAAGAAAATAAAAAAAATAACATAGTCAAGGTAAGTTTTACTGATCAATGTGACAATGTATCACATGAATAAGTTTGTTATAAAAGAGTTGATATTTGTTTGACAACAAGATATACAACAGTAGCTTAGGAAAATCGAGAACCAACAAAAAGGCCAGTGAAAAACCACAACCAAGTTGAGGCCTCAGTCTTGGAGTGACCACGTGGCATTTTTCTTAACCTAAAATCTTGCCATAACCTATCACATAATATACCTGTTACTGTTTTCCTGTAAAAAATCCTGAAATACACTCATCTTCCCGAGTTAATAAAAAAAATACTATTATTGTAATTATATTTGGTTCAAGTAACTACCATTCCAACTAAATGCTTTATGGAGTATTTGCAATCACAGTTTACCTACCATTAACTGTTGCCTTTTGTTTTCCAACAGTATGAACACAATTTGAATCCATTCAATTATTGCCATCTTCATAAATTTTATATTATACTATAATACCTACTTGCTTGTAAAGTTATGTTTTTTAATTAAACCAAATGTAATCCAAGGCAGGTACCTCAAACAGAATTTAGGAATGTATTTAACTTAAATATCAAAACTCCTTACCTGCAATGTATGGGACCTCATAAAGTTAACGACTTTGTCGAAAATGAGGTTGTTGAGTGACCCCTCGTCCATCCCCCTGGGGATCGCTTCCTCCTTCTCCACAATATTCACATCCTTATCTTTGGTTATCGTAACCCCATTCAGGATGTCCAACTCCTCAGTTTTCGTCAGCCTGCTCAAAGTCTTCGCCAATTTCCTTTTGAGGCAGTGCGAAATGTCGGACCCGCTGCAATCTTTGTAGGTCTCATACGCTAATTTTAGATCTCCTAGAACATTATCGTCTGAGCTTCGAGCTTCTAGTTTATTCTGTGTCGTGGTCGCCGTTCTGGCCGTTGCTGCGGCGACCAAGGTCAATAACAGGAGGTAATTTACCATGTTTGTTGTTTGCACTATGTTGGCTATATGGGCACTGTGTGTATCTAGAGCAATGGTTGCGTTTATATGCGCTTAGTGTCACGGTACACTGGCTATCGCTGAGAGGGATGCAGCGATGCATTTATGTTGTTGGGTACTGTCGGGAACTTATTTTATTGAAATAATGATTTGATTATAATTTTCATAAACTTGATAATAGTTTTCTTATTTTTCTCCTTTTGATCTTTTGAATATCATGCAAAGGTCACCTGCTGTTAGAAGATAATGAAATTGAATTGAACAAGGCAAGGATGTTTTGATTGATCTAAACTCATTAAAGTATGATAAATTCATTAAAGTACAGCTTTTCTATAAGTTAATGTCATGCTGCACTTCGTGCATCAGTGCACAATGACGTGAAGTAAAGAAGACCAGCAGGGCTAACATGACACACGCGACAATTACTCACTCGCGCGTCTTCTCGTCGCGTCTATTTCTGTCACTTTTCTTCGTTTCCTGACAGCGCTGCCATACAAAATGATGTATATGTATATGGTGAAAGATGTATTTTATACTTTAATTTTAAATTTGTGTGTGTGACTTGGTTATCGCATTAGGTGAAGACCTGTAATGCTAGTTTTAAGGCATTTAAATAAATAAATTAAAATGCACGATTTTTTCTGTAAAACTTGATGTTTTCTCGACGAACCCTAACATGGCAACTAAGTTATCTCGAATTTTGACAATTCAACACGACATAATCCCCGATTCTGTCATTTAGTCGTCCTCGATTTTGACGACGAGAAGAGTAGACAAAATTGTGACATAAAAAAGGAAACTACATAATAACATGGCAGTTTCATAATTATAATGATAAATGATAATGATAAATGATAAATGATTTTATTTCTGTAAGTAGGTTTATACAAACACTTTTACACGTCAATCATATTTTTAAAACTAGATGAGGTCGGCGTTTCCTATCTGACTACTCTGAGAAGAAAGGCCGAAACAAACTCAGAGGTCACAGTCTCTTTTAAAGTCCAGACATAATCTTGGTCAGATCATGTGAAGACCATGTAGATTTATGTCTGAAATGGTCTTTTGAGGAAAAACCACACAGAATGAGTGGACCTGTCCAGTCAGTGCACGCATTTGTCACCAATCGTGGAGCTCAACTCAGAACTTAAGGAGCTCAACCACTCGACGAACAATACCAAAGAAAGGACATTTGGGTAGGCCGCATAAAGCACTCAAACTGCCAGATTATCATTGAAACTACCTGAGAAAGTGAAAAATTAAAATAAAAAATAAAAGTTACCTACATAGTCCTCACATTCACAATAAATAAATAATAATACTATACTTCACAAAGTAAATTGTCATGAAATTGTATATATACTTATTTTAGTCATAATTTTATTTTACAATATAATAATAATGAAAATATTTAAGTTTGAAACTACTATTTATATTAGAACAAAGTTCCTTTCTGCGGCCGCAAGAGAAATTGTGACGCAGGGAGCACTAGTACGTAGATGAGCATAACGTTCAGTAACAGCGGTGGACGTGAAATATGTAAGTACATACTAATTCCAGACGTAAAATCGAATAAATGAAACGAAACCTCGCGCCGATGTTGCTATGATAAAAAATATTTGTTTTTAATAACTTGCTACATCGGTCTCTCGTCGCAAGATAAAGAAGTGTCAAAGTTCCTTTTTCGAGTTTACTCTAGCTTAAAAGTTATGTTAAGCATTAGAATGATGTCAGAATCGTAGACAAACGTTGACAAATATTGAAAAAGAGCGTTCTCGCGCTTGTCATGTTAGCCCTGCTGACGCAGTACCCCGTCGCTCGAGGCAGTCAAGAGGGGACGGGGTTGCGTGGCAGCACGGTTCGGGGAGATTGTTGTCGTAGGGGTATACTTCTCCCCGAACCGAACTCTCGCCGAGTTCCACAACTCCCTTGCGGAGTTGAGAGTCGTCGTCGTCGGGTACCATTCCCTCCCCGTGCTCGTGCTCGGGGACTTCAATGCCACGAACACGGCTTGGGGTTCCCGGTATACGGACGCGCGGGGCAGGATGGTGGAGGACTGGGCTCTGGAGACAGGCCTGGTCGTCCTAAACCGGGGTTCTGTCCCCACGTGTGTGAGGATGCGGGGTGAGTCAATGGTGGACATCTCGTTCGGCAGCCCCGCTCTGTCGCCGCGTGTCCGACAGGCTCCGAATGGTCCGCGGTGGGCGCTGAAGCGGCTGGACCGGGAGCTCCTCCTGGAAGCCTCGATCATGCAGGCATGGGTGTCATCACCGGACAGGCCTGCTGATATTAATGACGAGGCGGAGTGGTTCCGGGAGGCCATGTCCGAAGTATGTGACGTGGCAATGCCCCGGGTCCAGGCTGGACGCGCCTGGTGCCAGGTGTACTGGTGGTCGCCGGAGCTAACTTCTCTGCGCGAGGCGTGCGTTGCTGCGCGACGCCTGTACACCAGGCACCGCAGGCTCCGTATCCGTTCTCCGGATACGGAAACCATTCAGGCGGAGCTGTACGAGGGTTACAGAGCGGCAAAGACCGCCCTCCGAGCGGAGATACTGCGGCCCAGGGGACTGGCCCGTGAGGAGTCGCTGGGGACTCTGAGCAGGGACCCCTGGGGACGCCCATACAAAATGGTACGGGAAAAACTCCGCCCATGGGCTCCCCCCCTGACGCAGAGTCTCCGGCCTCAGCTCGTGGAGGGCGTGGTGAGCGCTCTGTTCCCTTTGCGAGGGGAGCACACTCCCCCGCCCATGGCTCCGCCTCCTGCGGTGCCCACTGTAGACCACATAACCGACGACGACGACGATGCTCCTGAGGTGACCGAGGTAGAGTTGAGAGTGGCGTTACGTAGGCTGAGTGCCAAAACTACCGCCCCAGGACCCGACGGCCTACCTGGAAAAGCCTAGGTCCTGGCCTTGGAGGCTCTCAGGCCTCGACTTAGAGGGCTCCTAAGCGCATGCTTGGAGGGGGCCAGTTCCCACTTCGTTGGAAGACGGGGAAACTGGTCCTCATTAAGAAGACGGGGCGCCCTGCGGACTCTCCGTCCGCTTACCGGCCCATCGTGCTGCTCGACGAGGTGGGCAAGCTCTTTGAAAGAGTCATTGCAGATCGCCTCGTCGGGCGGCTGGTGCGGGTGGGGCCAGATTTGGCGGAGAGCCAGTTTGGTTTCCGCAGGGGGCGCTCTACGGTGGACGCCATCATGCGCGTGCGAGCCCTCACGACGGGGGATGCTGTGGCCCGGGGTGGGGTCGTCTTGGCGGAGTCTCTAGACATCGCCAATGCCTTCAATACCCTGCCCCGGAGTTGCATCAGGGAGGCACTCCGGTATCACCGGATGCCGACCTACCTCTGTCGCATAGTCGAGGCCTATCTGACGGACAGGCCGTCATCTACCCCGGTCACCAGGGAGAATGGAACCGGCGAGAGATGTCGTGCGGTGCCCACAGGCATCGGTCCTGGGGCCGCATCTGTGGGACATCAGGTACGACTGGGTGCTGCGTGCCGACCTCCCTAGCGGCGTCAGCGTCGTTTGTTACGCTGACGACACGCTGGTCCTGGCGCAGGGGAGGTCGCACCAGGCGGCGGCCGAAATAATGACACGCGGGGTTGCGACAGTCATTGAGAGGATCCGGCAATTGGGAATCGAGGTGGCCCTGCACAAATCCAAGGCCATGTGTTTTCATGTACCTCGGAACGCGCCACTCTCGGGTTCCCAAATAATGGCGGGAGGGGTTCACATCGGCGTCGAGTCAACGATGCAGTACCTGGGACTCGTCCTCGACAGCCGGTGCCAGTCTGGGAGCCAAACGTCGGAAATGCTCGACGTAGTTACGTCGAGCATTTCCGACGTTTGGCTCCCAGACTGGACCGGGCCGGGGCTGCCTTAAAGCGGCTCCTGCCCAATCTAGGGGCCCAAACGCCTCCTACCGGAGGCTCTACGCGGGGGTCGTGCGGGCCCTTTACGGGGCACCTGTGTGGGCGCGTTCATTGAAGCTCCGACGAGCACGCCGGTTGAACGCGTCCCAAAGGGTCATGGCCATCCGGCTGGTCCGGGGATACCGCACGGTCTCCTGCGAGGCGGCGAGCCTCCTTGCCGGATTGTCGCCATGGGATCTGGAAGCAAAAGTCCTCGCGCAAATTTGGGAGTGGCGCGAGGAGGCGAAACGCCGGGGCGTTACTCCGCTGCCGCGAGAAATCGCGGTACAGCGGACAGAGCTCCGGCGGGATCTCATGGCGGCATGGAGAGTGCGACTGTCGCAACTCAGCGCTGGGCACGCCACAATTGCGGCGGTGTGTCCCCTCTTTAAGGAGTGGATTGAGAGGCGCCACGGTGTCCTCACCTTCCGCCTGACGCAGGTCCTCACCGGACATGGCTGGTTCGGGAGGTTCCTGTTTCGGATAAGGCGGGAGGAAACGCCCGGGTGTTGGCATTGTGTGGATCGACCGGAGGACACGGTGGAGCATACGGTGGAGGTCTGCCCGGCTTGGGCGGAGCACCGCCGTGTCCTCGTGGCGGCGATCGGCGGCGGCGATCTCTCGCGTCCGGCCCTGGTTCAGGCCATGGTACGAAGCGAGAGGGAATGGGAAGCAGTCACCTCCTTCTGCGAAGCAGTAATGCTCGCGAAGGAGGAGGCGGAGCGCGTGAGGGAGAGGCAATCATTGCGCCCTCACGCCCCTAGTCGCCACAGGAGGAGACACCCTGGGCGTCGGGAGTCGATAGCCGACTCCCGGCCACCGTAGGCGCGGGCCTGCGGATGGCGAGCAATGGGCAGCTCGCCGTCCAGTAAGGACCAGGCCCGGGTCGACGGCGCGTTGTGTTCCACGCGCGCCTCAAAGAGATGTCAGCATAATTGACGGGGTCCGATAGGGCCGGTGCCTGCCGGGGTCGCGGATTGTTCGAAAGAGTTACCGTGGCCCTGGCGCACAGGCAACTGAAGGAACACGGGTGGGTTTAAGTCAGTAAGAGTCTGACACGCCCAGAGCGGGAGAGGTCATTTGATGATTTCCCACCCAAAAAAAAAAAGCCCTGCTGACGCAAACATGACTTGTAAGTAGCTCTAACGTTATGAATGATGCAGTTATTGCTGAACTTTTATGGGCTGCAAGTTGTGAGAATTTAAAATAATTTAGATTTCGTGCACTTAATTTATTAAACTGATCGAAAACTTCATCAAATGTTTTGTTTTCTACCACAACTTTCGTTTTTCAGTAATAATTGTAGGTTCAATACGACTATTGGGTTATCCTCATATGTCTTTAACTTATATAAACGAAGAGTTCAATCTCAATCTTAGTATTTTAGTAGGTACTTCTTCTCCAAAATCAGATTTATTAAAAAAAAACAAATAAAATGAACTTTTTCTCCCCAACTGTACTTCACCGGACTTGCTCAATTTAAAACAGTTTGATATCATGACTTAACTGTTATGAGATGCATCTTCATCCGCTGAGGATTGAAATTATTGAGATAATCTCGGTCTGGTATCGATTTATGTAGCCAATTGCTGGTTACGGTTTTGTGATCACTTTTTATGGTATATCGCTCAGTCATGACACCTTTTTTTTTGTGTGGGAAAACATCAAATAACTTCTACCGCTCTATGCAGAGCGGGAGGGTGTGTCAGACTTTTACTGACTACAACCCACCCGTGTTCCTTCAGTTGCCTGTACCAGGGGCCACGGTAACTCTTTCGATCAATCCGTGGTTATTCAAAGTTCAAATGCTTTTGGTCTTGCTTATGCGTCTTCATGATTTCATCTTACTCAATCAATGATTTGATCTAAATCATTTTGCAAGCATACACAAATGGAGGACGTTGATCATTCAACATGATCAATTCGTGGACAGCTACTGTTAAACATGAATGGTCGTGTCAGACAGATTTCTAATTACTTATCTAACCGCGTCGGTGCCTGCGACAGTTTTCTGACCAGCGCAATGTGTGAACTGATCTATCTGCTATAAGCCAAAAACAACATAGTAAGGGTAGGTAAAACTACCTATATTTTTGTATATTACATAAAATGTTGTATTCACGTACCAAAAATTCCACAATAGTATTTTATGACTTTAAAAAGTGACTAAAATAATGACGAATGACGATTAAGAACTATACAAACAATAAACTAAGTTAAATATTGTTATATCAGTTCTAATATTTTATTTAGTAATGAACTTTCCGACAAGTTAATTGGGGAACATGCTTTGAATACAATTTCAAACACGAAAATGTACTATATTTTTGATTAATGAACATGTAAAACGGAATGTACAAATACTTGTTATTGTACACGCGACTTCACTTAATACCTTACATTTTCTGTCATGAAGTGGATACTCTTTGTCTGAAGTAGTTTCATCTTTCTGAATGACCGAGTCCTTTGACAGTACAAAAGTGCCTGTAAATAGTTTAATTGAAATAAATGCGTTGAGTTAGACAATGAATAAGTTAGACTCTGACCGCCTAAAATAAAACGGACTTCTTCCAAATGAATTATGACCATTTAGTACTTTAAAAATTTCCAGTGAAATAAAAATCTAAACACAGTAAAGCTTTTATGATCATCTGCGTGCCTTTTTCCAACTACATTATATTGGGATGGGCTTCTAGTCTTATTAGACTAGAAGCCAATCCCAATATCAGCAGCATGCAGCATGCAGCTGAATACCAGTATTCTACACGGAGCGACTGCCTATCTGACCTCCACAACCTAGTTACTGGGTAACACGATACCCTTTGGTAAGACTGGTTGTCAGACTTTCAACTTCTGACTACCCGTAAGGACAGTCAACACAGCAATACTTTATTTATTGGAATCGGGCCAGAGTTAATGCTATTTGTCACACATCAGGATGGGACGATGGGGTATCCCAACTAACAACTGGATGCGACTAGCGTAAGACTGTTAGATTGGAGTGCATGGCAAAATTCCAATGCACAGCAATGGAATGACAGAAATTAATTATCACAATGAGCTTGTGCGATGCAGAGCCATTCCTGTTGACTTTGAAAAAAAACAGTTAATAGCTGATAATGAAACCATTATCACTAAAATTAAAGCCGCAACATACATATAGATAGAACAGCTCTTAAACTCCATTACATAGGAATATGATCACATGTAATGTCCACATCTATCACGCGGAATTTTAATAGAATACAAAAACTGTAATTTTCATTTCGTTTGTAACTCTTGAATCGATTTTCGAACAAATTACATCATGATTAGTGACACGCAAATGAAATGCGTGGAAAACAATCGATGTCTTCTTGATTTGCTATGATAATTGTTACATGTTTTCATTACACCAAACTTTCCATTGAGATTAGATGCCAGTGGGTTCCGGAATTGGTCTTTTAAGAGGAATTGGGACCCCCTCTATGTGCTGATGGTGATCAGCGGGGTAGTTTTAGTGAGTTAAAAATCCTCTCTCCCTTTTTTTTTTTTTTTCTCATGGGCAGCTCGTAGTTTTGACCACTAAGGTCTTGGCTACTTAACTGGGCAAGCCTGTGGGTGCCTTAAGCTACTAACTTAAAGCCTCCAGCCTGGGGCTCCTCTCTCCCAAGAGGTCGGGTGCCTTTTAGAGGTTTCCCCCCTAAAACGAAATAAAAAAGAACGTCAATGGACTATCTATAAGTAGGTATTATAACCATTTAAGTTACAAAGGATATATTTGATTACAATATTCCTTGCAACGCCATTTATTCAGCATGCATGCATCATTTATAGCCTATTTTCAAATGGTATTAATTCTTTTGTAAATTGTCTAAAAGTAACACTTCAAGTTTTTGATTTAAACCAGATGAGGTCAGTGTTCTTAACCGACTACTCTAAGAAGAAACATCAAAACAAACTCGGAGGTCAAAGTTTCTTTTAAAGTCCATACAAGTGCCTACATTGTAATGATCAGATCTTAATTATGAGGACCATGAAAGTTAATGTCAGAATTGGGCGCTGCAGAAAAACACTACACAGGTTTGAGCAAACAGCCATCAATACATTGTCAGCAATTGCATATTCAATTTTACACATACACACATACATAAACTCGCGCCTTCTTGCCATGAGGGTAGGCAGAAACTACAGAACGCCACCTGCTACGACCTTCCATACTCCTTGTGAGGTACAAGGAGTATGGAAGGTCGTAGCAGGTTTTACGTTCATACACCTGTCTCTCTAAGAAACTGGTCTTCAAAGGAACTTGGCTTTGCTGAACTGAAGTAGGTACCTAATCATAGCTGGAAAAATGACGTCGATGTAAAATGCGATATTATCGTGTTGTTGTCCGACACTAATGTTTAGTTTAAAACCGATTACATTTATTCAAACAAGGTGAGTCATATACGCACGCCGGTTGCGAGTACTACGCACCTGACCTTTCTGAAGAACATCACCAATAAGGTCACTATATTATGTTCTCCTAGGGCGACCCCTCCTGGCGTTTCCACTCACATCTTCCTTGTAAATACCTTTTGTCTAATTGTTGTTATGTTTGTTGTTGTTGTTTTGTTCATTTTGTTGTATTCAATTTTATTAGTCATCTAATTGCCAGAATGTCACCAACTTCAAAAGATTTCAACTTCCAACCGACCTGTCAGCTGCTTGTGAGTTTAAAACTATTGCGATTAAATAGAACAAAACGAAAATGCTAATCGATCGATAATTACTTCGTCGTGTGTTAATAGTGATACAATCAAAATAAGATTATAATAGTTCTTTATCATCAAAGTAGGGGAAACACCTGGATGTGGGACACATGGAATCCGGACGTATAGCAGAAAGGAAAGGAGGGCTATACCCAGTGGTGGGTGATTCCCGGCTGCTTAAGTGAACATGATAATGACGACTCTCGTACTCATTGAAGACGACAAAATACACAAGTAATTCCAAATGCGTAGCAACAAATTGTGCAGCACTTGTCATCTATTATATGTGTTTTTTTTGTGCAATAACACCTGCACTATGGAAGACCTTTGCGTGGCCAACGATAATGTGGTGGAAGCGGTCGAATTCTGGTCGAAGCTTTAGTTCCTTTTTTTAACGCGCAATCTTTGCTAAGACGAAGAAGTGCCACTATAAAATATAAATATACGGTTGCATTTCTTGCAATTTTATTTTTATTTTTTTATTTTTGATGAGTTTGCTCTTGACTCTAGTCTAGGTCAGAGATGACAGAAACAAAGTCGAAGTTGGAGTGAGCTTACCCAGAAGAAGCCTGTTCACTCTCACTTTGAAGAGATTTGGGTTGTATGCGGTCGGAAACACAGGCGCAGGTAGAGAATTCCACTCTTTTGCTGTGCGCATTATAAAAGATGTTTGGAAGCGCTTAGTGCGAATTGGTGGAATAGCAACTAGGCAGGGATGGTAACTTGCAGTGCGCCTAGATGTCCGATGGTAGAAGGGGGCCGGTGGAATGAGGTCATGGAGTTCTTGGGCATACTCACCGAAGTACAATCTGTAGAAGACCGACAAGCAGGCAACCTTACGGCGATGAGCCAAGCTGTGAAGCTTGGCATCCACCAGTTTCATGTCGCCAATGAGTCTCTTAGCTCTGCGTTCCACCGAGTCAAGCGCGGCAAGTTGGTATTTAGCTGAGCCATCCCAAAGGTGGCTGCAATACTCCATGCAGGATCGGACTTGCGCTTTGTACAGGGTTAAAAGCTGTCCAGGCGTAAAGTATCGCTTCACCTTATTTAGGATGCCCAGCTTCTTAGCCGCAGTTTGGGCTTTATACTCGATGGTGGCGCCGAAGTTGAGACCAGATGTCAACTCCATGCCTAGGAGCTCGAGCCGATCAGTTACAGGAACAGATGTACCCCGAAAAGTAGGAGATTGGTTGATTTGACTCCTTTTAGCGGTAAAAAGACACGCCTATGTTTTGGTGGCGTTAAAAGAGACTACATTGTCATCACCCCACTGGGAGACAAGGCTTAAGGTCAAATCTGTCCGCTCTACCATGGCCTCTCTCAAGGAACAAACTTCGGCCTCGCTGGTAGTTGCGCTGGACAAGTATCTCTCTGAAACAGTACTGTCATCTGCGTACCCAACAATACCAGGCTGAAGTAGGTCATTGATGTGCAGCAGGAAAAGAGTTGCAGAGAGAACAGACCCTTGAGGAACCAGAAGCCAAGCCAAGGAATAACCATAAGGTCGGAGGAGCAGCCGTCTACGACTACTCTGATCGACCGTTCGCTAAGGAAGTCTGATATCCAGCTACAAAAATCAGCCGGGATGCCATAAGCAAGAAGAATTATAATCAAGAACCAATACCCATGAGGTACGGGAACGCCCATATCCAGCAGCCATAGCAACACCGTTACAGAACATCTCAATGAAGTAAATCCAGGGTAAATTGAATTGAACGCACCATTACTTTAAGAATAACGCGATCTTCGCCGTTCGTCGGAAGTGGGGCGCGGTCCTATTACCAAGTTATATGAGATGAAAGAAACATGCAATCTGCTTGATCATGACCAGCCACAGTGTAACTGCATACAAAAAAACATTAACTATGTTTGCTATTTTATTACTAATTAGTCTGAATGTTGATTTAAATGTTTACATTTCGAACTGTTTTTTATTTAATTTTACCTATAATTTGCATGGATTATAACAAAATGTACAATATTAATCTTCAAAACAAGGGTCGTTTTATTTACCACACGTACACTTGACAGGAGCTGAGAAATATTTTTGTTTGTCATTTTTTTTTAACTTAGGGACTAGAGTGCTACAAGTATTTTCTGGCGATTGAACGACATTGACACGGAGGCGTTGGTAAACATTTGTAAAATTATTTTGTGAAATTGTATATTTTTATCGGCCGGGTGCGTGTCAGACCACGTAACATGAAGGGTTTTGTAGTTGGGAGGAATTTATCCGAAGAACAAACTTAGCTTTGTAGTTGAAAAATGTTTTTGTAAGTTTTTAAATTTAAAAATAAAAAATGTATGTTATCAAACTACAAATTAACGATTTTCGGTCTTTTTCATTTACTTTGTGCTGTGAGACCCAGCTTCTTGCCAAATTTGATGATTGATGATCATGATTCAAGGTCAACGGGAAGTACCCTATAAGCTTTGATTTATTTGCGAATACAAAAGTATGTCGCATAAATGGTCGTATTTTTTTGTTGCGTTGTTTTAAAAGCTTGATTTTTTTAGAGCTCCAAGAGACTGTAGACCTATGTATGGACATTAATTTAATACGACGTAGACATTAATTTGAACTTGATAGTTCCACGCGTTCCTGAGAAAAAGGGTCTTGACAGGTAGTCAGGCAGAAACAACCAATTGGAACCGTGCACCTAGCTTCTGACGTTTCATAAGTGCCCATGTAGGTTTATGTGAACTAAAATATTTTGATTTGATTTTTTTTTAGACAGACTGTTGGAAATCGTCGCGGTTCCTTCCTTTGAGGTACTGAACCCTAAAACAAGATAATGGTGATGGATCCGATTTTTGCCACGAGCCAAAAAATCCTTGTAAAGTGGTACATTTGACAGGACTTGAGAAATGTCAAAAATGTTGACGTTCTATAGCATTAAAATCAAAATAATAATCAAAAGTCATTTATTCAAATTAGGCTGAGAATCAGCACTTTTCCAACGTCAAAATTACATAAGACAGTCCCCCGACACGCCCGTCCTTCACCACTTCATAGTGCTTTAACTGGGGAGAAGAAGTGGCGCAACGAACTCCCCAGCAGAACAGCTGTCTGTTCAGTTAGACAAAAACAAAAATGATTCTATACAATAGTAGGTATGCAAAGTAATTAACACTACGAAACAGAACATTAAATTAAATTATTTCCCACATGTTAGCTAGCCACGCAAATATACCAACAAATAAAATAAAAAAACTATATTCAAGCTGAAAAAAAAAAATTAAACAAAACTTCACTCAATCTGGCATCAGTTGCACCCACTTACCCCTAATATAGATCATCTGCAAGGTTAAATGATCTAAACCTCCGCACGATTGCTCTGAAAGAACGCTCTCGTTGATCTACTGTAAGTAGTTATACTGTGGAATAGGTATGTACCGTCAGTAGTCAGATGACTTGTTAATTGGTGTGGTAAATGCTGATTAGGGTTTAAGAAACCAATTATAATTGCTGTCGCGATTTATGAATTAAAGATATGGTTTTTGTTGTGTCTTATTTATCGTACCAGACAGAGCCAATACTAAATTTTCAGCTTCATAAAAATGATTTAACTCTCTGAAGGTACAATTTTCAATGAAAATATTGTGTCTATAATAAAAAAATGGTGAAAGTAGTTTTATTCAATATATAGTAAATTGTTATTGGGTTTTCCATCTGGAATTTCTCAGTAGCTGCCTGGAACCTGGAGTTGTGCTCGGTTGATGGCAATAGGCTCGCCCCCCTATTACATGGGACTTAAACGTAACTGGCGAAATGTGACTGTACTATAGGTGCATATCTGCCATACCCTTCGGGGAATATAGACGTGATGTTATGTTATGTTATGATATCTAAACTAAATTGTATCTTTCATAGTGGTGATCGCATTATTAAAAAACTTTTTTACAAAAAAAAAACAACCAACTTCTAAAAAAAACACTACAAAGAGAAACATAACATTAAATTCGAAAGTCGGTGTCTTTGGATCTGTATTTTAGTTTTTTCCCACCGACTTCCAAAATTAAAGTTATTTTTCACTTTGTAGTGTTTTTTTCAGAAGTCGGTTGTTTCTTTTTGTAACAATTTTTTTTATTTTTTACTTTTTAGTGGGTCAGTTATTAATTTATCTAAGTGAAAATAGCCTAATTTCAACTGCTCATCACCTTTTCCAAAATATTGCTTTTCCCTATGCAGGGACGTTAATTGTTGAGGAGTTATCTTGGTAAAAACGAGAAGAACTGGAGCTGATGGTGAAGCCACCATTATCTCCATTTTACCGTATGTAGTGTGATGAGCTTAATTTGCTTAGCAACCATATTAAAGTAATCGAATCGCAACCACAAGGAGTAGTTCCGGTGGCCACCTCTGGTCTTCATCGTCAGTTTCACTTCACCAAATGGTGCTTTCCGAGAGCAAATGCAGGAGTTAATATAAAAAATACCCAAATCGCTATAGGAAGCTAGGGGGCTTTGTGGAAGTCCTTTGACACAAGTCACTATGTTTAAGTATCTGGGCCACTGGGTCTCCGAAGACCGAAAAGACAACCTGGACATTGAGCGTGAGCGCAGAGCGTTGGCTGTCCGCTGCAATATGTTGGCTCGCAGATTTGCGAAATGCACGACTGCGGTTAAGGCTACGCTATTTACAGCGTACTGCCAGTCGTTGTATACATGCAGTATGTGGGTTAACTACACGCAGAGGGCATACAACGCTCTGCGCGTACAGTATAATAATACATTCAGGGTGCTGATGGGGTTGCCGCGTTACTGCAGTGCTTCGGGCATGTTTGCAGAGGCAGGAATAGATGGATTTCCTGCACTCATGCGTAAACGCTGCGCATCCATCATGCGCCGGGTTCGCGCCAGCCCTAACAGCATTCTGAAGGTTATAGCGGACAGGTGGGACAGCCCGACGCTGGGACATTGGATACGCCTACATGCCACTGAGTACATGTAGTGTGTAGTGTAGTGTATATTATTAAACTTATATTTATCTTCTGGTAGAATTTAAGTACTAACATTAGTTTATAAGTTGTTTGTATACTAACCCTAATGGACTAATGGTCTGAATTAAATGTTTTTTTATTTTTTTTATAGGTGTGCCTATAAAATTTGAGGATTTCCCTCGTTTTCAATGTGATTCCCTCATTAGATTCTGACTTGGTTACATGTCTGCAGCATGCTCATTTAAAACCTCTTTTACGTATCTAACAGCAGTCAAAGAACCGTTTCATTGATCACTAACTCCGTGCGATCCTGTGAAGATATCCCAGCTCAAACCATTATTGATTCTCCACCGCATGGCACCTTTTCTTCAAAACACACGTGATGATACCGTTCTCCTGGTCGTCTAAATACTCTTCGTCTCCCGTCGTGCGTAAATAAACAAAATCTGGACTCATAGGCAAACATAACCTTGCACTAATCTTCATCTGTCCATCGGTTGTGTTCTCGAGCAAACCGTAACCTGGCAACTCGATGTTCTCTGAGCAGTTTGGGGCCGTTTGCTGGTCTATAATGCCTTATATCAGCTTCACGAAGACGTCGCAGAATTGTATCAGAGCTCACATTGTTGTGGTGAATTTCTTGAAGACTGTTTCGGACCTGAACAGCCGTGAGATGTTGATTTCTTAACATAGTGCTCACGATGAATCGGTCTTCTCGTGTAGTTTTGCACCTTGGCCTGCCAATTCCTGGTCTCCTGATGTTCATGCCTGTCTCTTGAAATCGCTGGAGTACTCTTTGGACCGTTGATAAAGATACTCCTACTGTTCTAGCAGTGCTACGCTGAGTTCTTCCTTCTTGTAAGCATGGTAATAATCCGTGTACATTCTTCAGCTGTTAACAACAAGATATTGCACTGAATACTCTGATCAATCCAAGGAACCATTTATAATGACAGCTCGTTTTGAAAAAAAGCAGAAAAATTATTCTTTACCTAATTAAAAATTTTGAAATTTTTCAAAGAGCTGAATATTTTTTTTAAATCTGTAACTTTTACAAATGAAACCTCTTTAGAGATTTAGAACAAGCATTAGTAACCTGCTTACTACATATTATTTATTCTAGCGATCTAGGTATATAATTTATGGAGATATCACGGTTTTTATTAGCGACCCGGAATTTTTGCGATCCAGTGTATTTCAATTTCATCTGCTGAATATTTATTTATCACAATTACGTAGCCAACTTCCTTAAAATCTTCACTCTTCCTAAATAAATCTTACATAATCCGTCTGCACCTCAAACTTCCGAATCATTCTGCGTCATTGAGTTGGCAATAACATTAACAAACAGAGTGGTTCGCGTAACGGCACATCCTGAATATTATATTATGACACTTTCTCACTTTGCATACGATTTCATGTCCGTCTGCTTTGAAGGTCAGACTTCCATGTTACATTCCTAACATATTCACTATATGTATATCTAAGTTATCGAAAACCACATTGAAAGAAAGTCCTAATTTTCTAAGATATTAACCTAAATTGAAACAAGTGAGAAAATAACAGTTAAAGGTGACAACCAAAACCTCAAAGGAAGAGGAGAATTTAGAAAACTTAATAAGGCTGTGACCGAGTGTCGTCCCAGGACTGGGAGACGAAGTGCCGGACGTCCAGCAGCGAGATGGGCGGACGGTATTGTTACCATCGCGGGTAGAACTGGATGAGGCTGGCACAAGGGTGTGGGGATTGGCTCATGAAAAGAGAGGCATATGCTTAGTAATGGGTGAAGTCGGGCTGTGGATGATTTATGAATAAGACTAACGAAACAGTTGAAAAGCATTTAAATAATACATTGTAACACAATGTATACTAATTTACTTCCGAATCTAGTAACACAATAGGAGTACTTTAGGATCCTAAATAATAATCCCAATGCCTATTCATTCCTATTCATTCCCAAACTCGTCGCCTGAAATTGGGAAATCTGCCACGACGATTATTAACTCACTATTTAGATTAATCACTGTTAAACATCTATATTATTATACATATTATATCTATATATATAAAAATGAATCCCTATTTGCCTTGGTCACGCCATCACGCGTGAACGGCTAGACCGAATTCACTAATTTTTGTTGTGTTCGTTATTGTCAGGAGAAGGATCTTATGTAATAAAAAAATAAGGAAGTTGATCGGAACGTTACAAAATTTAAGAAAACTGAACGCCACAATAAATTTTACATAACTGTCAGTTGTTTGAAATAACTGTCAGCGATTGACAGAATGCGCGCTGCAAATATCGTTTAACACAGATGGATCGGTTAATAAATGAGTAGATAGTTTTAGTTTCAGTCAATAGTCAAAACTAAAACTAAACTACATATGACATTCATAGTTAAGACAGGACAACGTCTGTCGGGTCAGCTTGTATACATATAAAAATGAATCCCTATTTCCCTTGGTCACGCCATCACGCGTGAAGGGCTGGACCGATTTCACAAAAAAATAAATTGTTGTGTTTTTTATTGTCAGGAGAATGATCTTATGAAATAAAAAAATAAGGAAGTTGATCGGAACGTTACAAAATTTAAGAAAACTTAACGCCAATATTAATTTTACATAACTGTCGCGATTGACAGAATGCGCGCTGCAAATATCGTTTAACACAGATGGATCGGTTGATAAATGAGTCGATAGTTTTAGTTTTAGTCAATAGTCAAAACTAAAACTAAACGACATATGACATTCATAGTTAAGACAGGACACCGTCTGTCGGGTCAGCTTGTTTGATATAATAATCGATTTAAATGCCACGAAGAAAATTCCATGAGGTAGGAAAAGAGAAGCAGAAAAGATAGGACACGGACAATCCATGCACGACTAATATTTAATAATAGAAACGGTTAAAAAGAGAACAACATTAAAAATACAACAAACCATCTAAATCAAACATCAGAATCAGCCAGCGTCACTGATGAGGCAATAACATAAGCAAACAGAGTATTCACGTAATGCCACATCCTGAACGCTTGACACTTTCTCGTTTTGCGTACGATGTGTAGCTACTCGATTTCATACGCAGCGCTTAGCAGGTCATACTTTATGATTATGCAAATGACATGACTGTTACTATGCACTCAGGCATTGATATAAATAATTTTCGAGAGGGGCTTGTGGTAAATGATAACAGCCACACGGGTCGATTGTATGTTAAGCTACGCTTGCCGCGGTCAGATCGGGGATGGGTGACCATCTATTTTATATCGAAAGCACCTTAAGCCGTTGCTCCCAGCTGTCATTCGTACATCTTTAACAGTCTAATCGTTATATAAAAAACAATACCTTAATAAAATCGTAGCGAAGTCAAAACCATACATTGCCTTTTTTTTAAAGTAATTTTGGCGAGGTCTGGGAATGATTCTAAGGTCCAAAAAATGTTTTTTTGAATTTTTGTCTGTTTGTCTGAATGTATGTTCCAGCATCACACAAAAATTACTGGATAGATTGTGTTCAAATTTTACATTGATATTCCCTACAAGTCTGGTCAGTCTGTAGGCTATAAATAATCACGCTATTGATTTTAGTTTTTATTTTCTGTTTAATTCTCAATTTTGTTATATGTATAAAGAGAACCTGACTTTTTTTTACACGAACTAGACACGGATATATACCATTCGTCCGTGTATACGTCGGAAAATGATGATTTTCCGACGTTTATACGGACTAATGGCGTTCACCTGTTGTAAACAAAGATATCAGTCACATAGCCGTTTTAAATCCAAAGACCATTTCAGACACTAATCTACATGGTCCTCAACGATTATGTTCGAATTTTTATTTACACATTGACATTGACGAATTTTATATATACGATGACATAAGTATTTACTTTGTAAAGTATTATAAATTATTGTGAATGTGAGGACTATGTGGGTCATTGCTTTTTGTTTTTTTTTCTCACTTAGTTTTAATCATGATCTGGCAGTTTAAGTAATTAATGCGGCCTACCCAAATATCCTTTCCTTGGTATTGTTCATCGAAACGTTGAGCTCCTTAAGTTCTGAGTTGAGCTGCACGATTACTGACACATGCGTGCACTAACTGGACAGGGTCACTCAATCTGTCTGGTTCTTTTCTCAAAAGACCATTTCAGACCCCAATATAATTATATGGTCTTCACATAATCTAACCAAGACTGTGAACTCTGCGTTTTTTTCGGCCTTTCTTCTCATAGGAAAGGCCGACGTCATCTAGTTTTAAAAATATGATTGACGTGTAAAAGTGTTTGTACAAACCTACTTCAGAAATAATATCATTTATCATTATCATTTCATTAACGTCGGTTTTTTAAACTTGCGTTATTTTAGTGCAATAACATTAATATGTCACGTCGGCGATAAGGAAAATTATTTAGTACCCTTATTTATTATAGCAGTCCACAATGTAAAATACAAAAGAATAATAATTATATATTTTAATGTTTAAAATTATATAAGCTTAAGCAATTAGGAAGTCTCGCGTAGAAGCGGGTAGCGGCGGGGCAGTTGACTCATTTAGTTTACTTTTTTGTACGAAGTAGATAAAGACACCCAAATAAAGTATTTTGAAAAAAAATACAGTAATTGACCCTACACATTTCCTCGGCCCTATTAACCAAATTTTGCAAAACAGAAATAGATAGCTTTATCCTTTTTTTATCAAAAAAAAAAATATATTTTGTTTTGTGTTCAAAACGCTATCCTGTAAAATCATGATTTTGTAGATAACAGTATATATGTACTTTGCGGCCGTCGATATAAAAGTTCGTCGAATGTACACAGAAAAACATTGAGCCTCTTCTATCATCTTTGGTTATAATAAATATGTATGGTTCAGTAACAACACTTATCAACAACATAACATCACGCCTGTATTCCCCAAAGGGTTAGGCAGAGGTGTACCTATAGTACACCCACATTTCGCCAGGTATGTTTAAGTCCCATGTAATAGGGGGCGAGCCTATTGCCATCAACCGGGCACATATCCAGACTCCGGCCTGCTACCAAGAAATTCCAGATGGAAAAACCCAATAACACTTTGCCCGACCCGGGAATCGAACCCAGGACCTCAAGCTCAGCAGTAGCGCTTGCGACCACTAGACCAACGAGGCAGTCGACCACAGTAACAGTCACCTGTTAATGAAAAATCCCGCGTGTTTACATACATACGAGTACATACATAAACTTACGCCTACTTCCCATGGGGGTAGGCAGAAACTAGAAAACGCCCCGTCGTTTGCCTCGTTTACGTTCATACATCTGTAATCGTTCATCATGCACGCCGGTTGTGAGTAATACGCACCTGATCTTTCTGAAGAACAACACCAATAAGGTCACTATATGTCTTCCTAGGGCGTCCCCTCCCATCGTTTCCACTCACATCTGCCTTGTAAATACGTTTTGTTTGTCGCCCTTATTCATCCTCTCAACATGACCAAACCATTTTAGCATACTCATTTCAATTTTTGTCACTACATCTTCTTTCAAACCGCACCGCTGCCTTATCACATCATTCTTCAGCCTATCATTCCATTCATTCCTTACGGATAAAAATACATATATTGTGAATATATATCTGTCTAATGTTCATTGCAAGGTAGAGTGGAGGGAACTAGATCACGCAGACGCTCATCCATGAGATGGACTAACCAAATCAAATCCACAGTGGGCGATCCCTTGTCTTAGTGCACTAATATACCAAAAATCGGAGTAAATGGCGAGAAATCGTGAGGTAAATAACATCAGCCCCTACACAAGAATGTACATAAATACCGCAACCGCTGTGACAAGAGTGCTATGAAATAGAAGAAACATGTTCATTGTTTTGGTTTCTTATCGCAGTAGCAGTAAGATCTCCTTCAAATCGGTTTAAGTTTTAATGGTTTGAAATTGGTTGATAGATGAAACTAGTTCAATATTAAATAAGACGTTGAAACAAACTTGTGAGCCGCAAATTAACAAGTCGTCTTACAACCGTAAAACAACCTGTATAAAATGTATGAATGAATGACGAACGCGAGTTAGTGCCAATTCGCAGTACATTGCCAGTTTCTATGCGGGTCTCATTGTGTATTTAATTAGAACATGTTGTGTAAGACCTTTGCGTACGCAATGGACAGCGAAAGTTTGAGGTGTGACTTCATGCACGTATTTGGGACTGTTTCGACACGGGGCTTAAAAGATCTGAAGACATTATCATCATCACCATTCTTCTGCCTTTATTCCAATGTATTTATGATCGGCGCAACATATATTTTTACTTCTCTATTAGTCGTCATGTCGGTAGACACTCCCTTTCTATATACTACACTATCACTATTACACTATCTTCTTTCACACAGTTCATCCATAGTTTATTTGGTCTTCCCGTACTTATATAGCACATTCACACTCTCAAAACTCCCCTTACGACCATCGGCATGAAATTATGCATCAGAGTAACCTCTTGATGAGATGGATCGATGAGATGGTGAATATTGCAGTACTCCGCTGGTTGCGGGAAACACAGGGCTAAACTTGTGCAGATGCTTGTGGGAGGTCTATGTCCGGTAGAGGACGTTTTTCGGCTGAATATTGTTTTCAGTGTATTGTTCTTGGGATAACCAAAAGATGCCTTTGATGAGTTAGAAGCCCGAATGATAATTTCTTGATTCAATTTTGGCGGAAATTATTGTTTACGTTTACTATAACTCTAATACATTCGTATGTATTTACTTCAAAAGGTGAAACTCCTCCTGACAACGTGGCAACCTTATACTAATTTTATGATAATATTAATGCACTTTGCTATGACCGACCAAAGACTAAATTATAGTCAAGTATAAAAGTAATGACGCTGATCAGTATGCAAAACTAGAAAATGAACAAGCTATTAGTTTTAATACGCACAAGCAACAGAAAGCTGCTACAGCCAACTGCTAAATATACGATCAGTAACCATAAATTATCATTTTACCAAGAAAATCGAGAGTTTCACCCAAAAACACCAAATTCTTGACCCCGCAATCCTTGATCAAATACAAAAAGGCGAGTCTACTCGTATGACACATACAACCAACATGGATGACATTAGAACCGCATTCTTTAATTATAAGTATATTTATGTACGTCATCAAAAGATATTTGTGTCAGACGCACCTACGACATCCTTTTTCGAAAAGAGAGAAAAAAAAAAGAAATTTCACTTCACACGCGTTCCTGGGTCCGGTTTACATCCAACGCTTTTCCTTTAAAGCAAACTACAAATCTAATTTTCCATCTCAAAAACTTGCAATCGAGCAATTCTGAACGTTATGCTAACTACTTTACGGGTGCTTGTAATCGAATTACAAATCTGATAGTGACAAATTTAAATCTGTTCGATGGACAAGGCAAATACCTGTTTTCTGTATTATTTGATATACGATTTTGGACTTTATTGTATTAGTATTAGACTATATGGTTGTACTTAAAACGAGCATGCTCGTAAAGGTGTGTGAACTCTAGTCGTGGTTTACTCTGACAAAGTTAATATGAATATCGAACGACTGACGCTAAGCGACTTTGATTCTTATTTCAATTGACCTAAAGTGAGTAATGAATGCAGAAGTAAATAGCAAGTGCAAGGCTATGTAAGTAAATAAATGTGGGAGAATAAAGAGGGGGAGGTTACATAAAATACATGAGATACAGAAAGCCGATGGGCCTCAGGCGACAGCAGCGAAAGCAACTTGTCGATGACTAATGTACGGAACTCTCATAAGTCATGAATGAGGTCGCAGACACCAAAAAATGCGTAACCCTAAAACACTTGACCGATTTGTTGTGATTCTTTAGAAACGCAATGGTACTATAATCTGTGATGATACATATCTTGGGTCTTAGTTAAAATCTTAAGAGACTAGGATTAAACTTGTGTACCTATTATATATTTTATAATAGTCCTCAACAGTATTAGAAAAAAATATGAATGATACGCAGGATCACTAAGTATAGAAATGGCATAATAGGTAATGTCAGAACAGGTGCACAAGCCAAAACAAAAACTACAAAGCTATTAACAAAACTAAACGATTCGATGTTTTCAAAGCTTGCAACAGATAATTTAAAATTCTAAACTAATAATTGTTCTTTAATCTTTAAACAATTTTGAACTTTCAAGGTAAAATTAAAAATGACAAATTTTATGTAATTTATTTTTATAAATTAAAAAGGCAACACCGCGCAATCGCGTGATTTTTGAAACATCATTAACATCAAAGAAAATTCGCACCCATAGCAAACAGCCATAATAATATTGCTAATAATATTATAAAAAGACGTGAAATCTATCCGTATTGTCATTTAAAACTCGAAAATATTACATCAGAAACTTTTACTCTTAGAGACGGACATATAAGAAAAATAATACTTTCACTCTTTCAACACTTAAATTTTTAAACTGACATAACGACCTCCTTTTTTGCATGGAAATCTAGCCTTTATCATTGGAGTAGCAAGCATGTAAATCCTATAAATATGGATGGTGTCTAAGATGTTTGAAATGAGTGGTAGTCTGTGAGACAATGAGGGGTCAAAGGCTTCATGCGTATCGCTAAGTATTGGCGGTTTATGTGTAATGTTATTTGAAAAGTAAAAGTTTACGTTTTATTAGACAGGATTGATTTTAACCGTTGTTACTGTACGAGTATATTATCCAATATGGACTAGTCAGATAAATAAGACATTTATAGGTTTAAAATGATAAGTAAGATTACATAGAGAGAAGAAGAGTTTGTTTCGGCCTTTCTTTTCAGAGTAGTCAGATAGGAAACGCCGACCTCATCTAGTTTTAAAAATATGATTGACGTGAAAAAGTGTTTGTATAAACCTACTTACAGAAATAAAATCATTTATCATTTATACAATTATAACGGTTAAGTCCTTTGATAGATTATGAATCACCAAACGTATTTTCACTTTCAAGCAATCTAATTGTTGAGTCAGAGCAGTGAGTCACACAATTTGGAACTGACTGCTGACATAAAAAGGTGTTAATACTGTATTTGTTTTTTTTGTTATGGAATCAATAAACAAGAACAAAAAAGGCAAATTAAAAAGCCAATCACTAACCACTGCACCAATTGAACTGTCAATTTATGCCTAATGTCTAGGTTAGTAGACTTTACGGGTCTTACAAAAAAATTAATAACCGCTACTTCCACTTCATTGAAACCCTTGTGTAAGATGATGCAATACAAACAACAAAGTCGTATTTCCATTGATCTCTATACCCAACCCACCATACAAAACATACGTAATTTCACAAGCCACCGCCAAAAATTACGCATATTATGCAATTGCCGTAACAGAATTAGAGATTGTTCACAAAGATAGTTCGCAAATTATCCTCGGCGAATTTTCACCTATTGTTTGTGTGAGAAGTTGGCGTAACAACCAAAACAATGGCAAAGTTCACCGGAACAGAACATGGAAAGTCTATATAACCAACTGGAACTTGATTTTTAAAGTTACAATTGTAGCAACAAGGATAGTTGTGCCAGTGGAAATTGTAACATGTGCTGATAATCAAAACTCCAAATTCAAAATGTGTCCAGTAAAAAAATTGAGATGTGTGCTGTTACTTATAATACTAGTTGTTGAAGTGATACCTATAGAGATAGATCTGCAAGAAGGTGAAGAAATCAAAGGCAATCATGTAGATGATAGCCAGTTGAATGAATGTATAAGTGTGAGGAGAAGTACTGATGTTGGAGTGTGTTTTGGCAAAGAGCTGTTGAATAAATTGAATAAGTATGATGAGGCTGATGCATTCAGTTTAGCTACTGGTGTTTCTTTCGTGAGAGATGAAAAATCTCCGAGGGATATCGGCGCTTTTCTTGATAAAGATCCTATGGATTTCCGGTATATTTATTTTTAATTGCTTGGTTTTATATTCATTAGTATACCTTAGAATGCAATAGAAAACTTGGTTTATCCATCCTACAAAAACAACCAATTGGAACCGTGCACCTAGCTTCTGACGTTTCATAAGTGCCCATGTTGGTTTATGTGAAATAAAAGATTTTGATTTGATTTGACATAAAAAAATTACGCAACATATTTTTTGTAACTGGTGAAAACGAATAAAATTGGAATTACTTAAAAAAATCAACGGTCGCTTTACACAAAAATATTTGCTATGCCTGGTACAGTATGTATTACACTAGCCCTAAAAAGTCCATTTAAATTCTATCAAGAAATTTCCTTGTTTGTTCTTTATTTGAATTTTTATATATCATAGTCCAATACATATAGAAGAAATTCTGTGCCGACCACCAATAAATCTTGCCCTCATGGCAAGAGAATGATTATATTCATAGTGCCGCTTTTTTCCCATAAATTCATGATCTTGGTCATCATTTAATTGTACTTTTATATGTTGCTATTTTTTGGGTGGATTAAATGAATGATATATAGGTATATCTATCTAACTACCTCAACATTATTTTTATTTACAGTTCAATTCTCGAAGATGCAGGTAACTTGATTTCCAAAAGATCTCTTCATTGGGACCTCAGCACATTCTATCCTGGGTTGGCCATGAGAATTGGCCCAACGTTGGCTAATGGAGTACTTGAGTTTGTTATGGACCCAAGGGTTAAGGATAGGTCTTCATACCAGCAGCCTGCTGAGATATCCACAGGTACGTTATGTCATTCCTTTTTATTTCAGTTTGATTTACATATAAACTTACTTTTTTCTTTGTTTTTATTTTTTAAATATTGTGTGTACTTATGACATTGCTCCATGTAAAATACTGGTATTCAACTGCATCTGGTTATACTGGAAGTCGAACCCAAAACAGTTGGATAAAAGCTAGGCAGATTGATTGACGTTCTTTCTCAACTAGGAAAACTATACATTTTACGTTATCTTTAAGTCATATGTTGAAAGCAATTTTGTTTTATAACACATAATTATTCACATAATATCTTCATCCAATCAATCACCTACCTTAATATTTTGGCATTTGGGTATGTGATACCCTTTGTATATAGCGCCATCTATCCATTTACATTGAAACAAGCAGACTCAATGCCATTAAAGGTTGTTTTGACATTGAACTTGATACAGCGCTGTCTATCGGTAGAACTCCTAACTTCTGTAAATTAATAGATCGTACAGATGTTCATAATAAAATTTCATCTTGTCTCCATGGAATAGTATTTTTGTCTGTTCAATTTGTACCTAAAATAATTAAGTATTAAATTTGAGCGTTTCTAAGATGAGCTCCCATTATTTTTTAAGATATTGATAGTAGGAGGTAAGAGATCTACTATAACATATTTGGCAAAAATGATAACATCAGTGTTTGAACTATGAATTTATGGCAACAATCTCACCTGTTTCTTCTATTGCAGGTCGTCTCCTAACAAGAAATCTCCTTGTCCCATTCCTTCTCGGCTTCAAATTCCAACTCTCAACTTTACTGCCTATATTACTGGGTTTACTATTGATTGCCAGTAAAAAGGCGTTCCTCCTAGCAAAGTTAGCACTCCTAGCCGTCACAGTGTTCAGTAGTGGATTCGGAGGAAGTGGATCAGGATCATTTGGAGGTTTTGGAGGACCTTCTCTCTCGTCTTATGCTTATGAGAACCCGGGACATTTTCACGAACATGATCATCACACTACTTCAGGTTAGTAATATTTATTTTTATTTTAGTCTGAGATTGGAAGAGAGTAACATTTTAGTTTTATTTCTTAACACCGTGGGGGCAGTAACAGATATCACACAAGAAAATAACATGCACCAATTATCTGAAACAATAATCAGCACTGCTTATGCGAATTTGACAGTAATCAATATTGAGGATATTAATCTTGCACTACCTACTTACTCATATTATAATTTCAACCTACAAAACAGTTGGTTTTTTATTTAATTTTAATATTTACTGGTACTAAAATATTTGGAGATCTAATAGGCAGTCGCTCCATGTGAAATACTGGTAGTCAGCTTCATCCGGTTAGACTGGAAGCCGACCTCAACATAGTTGAGAAAAAGCTACGCAGATGATGACAAAAATATTTAACAATTGGGGTAATTTTAGAGGATAAAGATGTAGAAACAAAGCCAATTCATACTAGCAGAAATATAAAATATAATTTAATAATATTAGAAATAGTGACATCTAGTTTGAACTCTCGGAGACATGTACAATGTATCCGTTTCCGATAGGTACACTCACCTCTTGCCGGTGCACTGTCAAAAGGCCTTCTAATGATATCTTTGGATTTCACTATTCCGGACCTTAGTATCTTACAATTAAAGTTGAAAATGCCTCCGATTGGATTGTGTAAGTATATTGTGTTGTTGCTTTAGCAGGGTGAGCAGTGCTATTATATGCTTGGACTTGGCAAAGGCAATGAAAATCATATATGTCTGGATTTTGTAGACTCTATTTCTAATAAATATAATTATATATCTTAAGTAGACTTTTATATTATTTTATGTAGATCTATTGTAATTTTTCTTTTGGGATGAATGTGGCAGTTCCTGTTAGTTTCATGTTGTAAGATTTTTCTGGCGATTGGTTGTTTTCTAGCCTGTAATAAGCCAGTCAGTAGTAGGAATTTTTAGATTTATCAGTAGAACTGTATTTATTTTTGTAAAATTTAAGTCTGTACTACGAGTATTAGTTCAAAAACTACAACAATTATAATCTTACCTTCCATTTACTTATCATTTATTATAGTGTACCTATCACAATCTTCGGAAAATAGTGCCTGCTCTAAATTATCAACCGAGTACCTTCAGACACAACCAATTTTTTAATTTTTCGTATTCGAAAATTAACCCTTCATCTTTCTTCCAGGTTACTACCGCCGTCAACCCCACCCAGACTACTACTACCGAGAGAAGTCATCAGAATCCTCAACAGCATCACCCATCACACCAGACGAACTTAGAAGTAGACTTGAGAGACTGTTCGTTACTAAAAAAGACCCTGTCAATGAAAGAGAAGACGTTAGCGCAAGGAATAGGAATTTTGCTTGGACTCCTATCAATACTGGGTAGGATTTGAATCTGTGGTGGCAATGTAGCTATAATTATTTGAATTGGTAGGTTAATCTTAAAGTAATTTGAGTCGTTTAAACCAATAATCGATTCCAAAAAATACATTCATACTATAGACATCATTTAATTAGCTTGCAATGTATTTTTTACGTAAGTAGTGATATTTTTGTAATTTAAGTTTCCACAATGTTCTTGTTGCTTATTAGTTTGCATTTACTTGTATTAAAAGACAGCACTTTATTTATTTACTTCTAGTCATCACTTGTTCCATTGGCGTTTGTAACATTATTATAAGCTGTATGGACATCACATTTCTATCATTTGAATTGAAAGATTTTTCAGTTAGAGATAAACTGAAATATTCAATCGTTTTGTTATATTAGAGCACAGATTTACACAACACAGTGTATAATTTTTCAAGACACTTAATTTATAAATTGGTTATATTTATAGTAACAGATATTTGCAACTCCGAAATAAAATTATACTAAAAATAACTTAATCAGTTTTTTAATAATTACTAATAACCATAAAGTCAATTGATTAATCAGGGTTTGGCTATTGCATTAACTATTAGCCAAGACATCAATACAAAACTCAATCAATGAACCAAAGAACGTAGTAAATTAATCCCTTCCATATTAACAGCTGTTAAAATTAATTAGGTTAAAGAAAATAAGTTTTCCGCCGTCTCCGGTCCACACCTATCTTTAGAAACATCCTCTATATAATTACACGCTCTGAATGTTAAGAAAATGGCCGCACAAGTAGGAAGAGTTTCCGATTCGGACCCAAATGGAAATAAATATGGATGATAATTATGTTCTAGCTGTATCCGTTATTATAATTGTTAAAGTATTAATAGATATTAATTGTGAGGTAGCACGTTAATTTCCCTTAAGGAAGTCAGTGGATCAAATGGTTGGTGATAATGATAGTGATCGATACGATGTAAAAAGTTTATGTTATGATTGGTTGGTGTTAAATTGAAACGTTTCTTGGTGTAAAATTCATCCTCACTTATATTTTATGCGAATGCTAGTCTTCTTTGTTATTATTAAGTTTGTTTTTACGGCTAAATGGACTCCCAAATTAATTCGGATAAAAAGGAACGAAAAGCAAGTAGCAATCTGAAATCAATTTTAACGTTAGAGAAATATTGCATTATTCATCCCGGACTCTGAATTTGCTTGTAAGTTAATAGCAATGGATCTCAGCCCCCTCTAACATGGGACTTAATCATAACTGATTAATATAATGTGGGTGTTCTGCACCTACACCTTTGTGTACCCTTTCGGGGATAGTAGTAGTCAAGCGCTTTACTTTGTGTAAATTATTTCATCACCATTACTCTAAAATCGGTGAAGGAAAATATCGTGAAGAAACCGGCATGTCTTAGAACCAAGAATTAGAAGACATGTGACATCTATCAACCCGCACTGGGCCTGCGTGGTGGATTATGACCTACTCCCGCTCACCGAGAAGAGGCCTGTGTCCCAGGAGGGGCAACATTATGGGCTGATTATGCTAAGAGCAGTGCAGTCAGAAATACTGCCCAACCAGTCTCAGATGCGGTCCGAAGTGCAGCTTAAGAACCAGTACAATACATTACCGTCAAACAATCAAGACTGCATTAATATAACTCTGATGAGCTCACTAATTTATAAACCACCTCTACTTGTGCTGCTTTCTTAATTTTTTTATCTGAATGCCGGTGAGCCATGCGTTCGAATCGCGTGCGATGCATTTTGCGTGTACATTCAAAGCTTTCTCGGTTTTCTTTGATAGAATTCTTTTGTTATATCTGGCGTTAGACTAGGTTTTGTTGTTGTATTTACTTGGATAGTAGGGTTCAAAAAAATCATCGTCACTTCTTAGTTCTTTTGTATTTTATAACTTTGTGAACTGTCGATTGGTCTTCTGTTACTTTATCTATTGTTTTGGTGTCGACTTGTAACATTCGAGTCTAATCTAAAACTAAATTAGAAGTTCGTAGTGTTACATCGTCTAGATTCCATAATCGTATGATTCCTCCACAATGATCGCAACGTTGCTTTTCCAATTTTAGTGATCAGGTCAACTGAAGCTATGATTCGTTTCTATAAAGAAACTAACGAATTACGAGCATTCAAATTTTCTACTTTGTTGTCCGTTGTCAGCTGATGAAAAACGTGGTATAATTTATGCGTAGAAGAGTATTATCACATTTCAGTTCCAAGATTTACTATAGCTGTTAAAAATTTGGTTCAATAATTTAGCAAGAAGGTACCAATATGCAATTTTTCCAATGCTGCAACACACAAACACACTTTATCTCCACATCTATATGAGCAGACGGTTACTAGCGGTCCAGTCTTGCTCCAACTGTCTCTAGGATTGAATATAATTGTTTATCAACTGCTTCCGTTACACTGACACACAGTTTTTATTACTGACATCGTTAATTGTGAAGCTGTTAATGAGCTAGTTAGCTCTATATAATAAGAAGCACTAAATTTTTAATCAGATTTTGAGCTTGTCTTTAGCCAGAGTTTTGACGAATTGTCATGCTATTTTTTTTTTCGGATTTTGGTTAATGAGCTTGGACCTGTACCAAGTTTTCTTTAGTAATCTATGATATTCCCACTATTGGGAAACAGGCCCTCTTTCTGTTAGAGTATGTGAGCCATAAACCACCATACTAGGTCTGCTTTCTTACCTTAGACTCATATTGTCACTAGTTCCTTGTTTCTGCTTTTAAGTCAGTATTTTGATACAGTTTGAAAAAATATTCATTGATTTATATAATTTTAGTAATTTCAATGAGTTCCGGATGAATTGCAGTCAATCAACTCATAACTGCATTAAAGATATTCATCTCACACATTACTCACACTGTAGAGGCAGTCGTGGTTTAAATTCTGTCTCAGTACATTTTAAATGAAATACTGCAAATTTAGAACATTGGGCTTAACCAGTGTCAGGCATTGCTAATTGTTGCCATTCATTATCTCTCGTAGTACATAGTTACTCTTTAATTAATTAATTTATGATGATACCAAATTGTCAGCTCATCACTGGAATCACTATTATTGAATCATCATTTTAATTACATGGAGTCTGCTTATCTAGATAATTTTATGTCTTGCATGGAGTCTCGTGTAAATAAACTGTGTACTTAACTTTATCTAAATATCAGTACGACCAATATTCAACAAATAAGTTACCTTTATTAATGACATTTTATGAATTTCAAGTAATAACAGTTGCATGGCAGAAGGCAATTACAATAAAATTAACAGCATTTTCTTTTCGCGAATACCTGAATAGTAATAGTAATTCTAATAAATATTATTGTATTACTTCTATTTGCTAAGAAATGCGTCTAAAATAATACACTAGATGCAAAAAATATATGAATGAAATTAAATTGCAAATGTCACAAAAAGGGACACCAAAAGAATTGCGAAATGTCATGCAGATGTATCGATCTGACATTAAAATTAAGCGATGTGCTTTTATTACCATTTACCAAAACCCTGTGATTATATTGTTTTTCGTCATCAAAGAAGGAAATACTTTACACACATCTATAAAATTAGACTATAAAAATACGATCCTGGCTTCCTCCAGCTTTGCCTTTTCTACTTCCCTCTATTTTTTATTCTCTTTGTACAGATTGTAAATCTTGAATTGCACTTTAGTTGAAATGTTTAAATGTTACGAAAATCAATAATCTTCTTTCTTCTAATGAAATTCAAGGAAAATCCGATCCAGTTGGAAATGGAAATACCAATTACAACGTACTTGTGGTCAGTATTTACAAAAACGAATGATCTGTAGTTAGCGACAATGTTCATGCAAATGACAGCGGCCAGTCGACCGCGACAGTAGAAAATAATAAATTGCTATATTGATCGGTCCACCTGTAATTACCTGACACGACAATTGTGGGTAATTTTGGATAAACCACTTGTTAGTTGATTTTTTAACGCTTTTCATTTTCTGTTCTTCCTTCTGTAGGTATCTATATCATTTTCTATTATAAATTAGTATCAAAATCAGTTTTCGTCTGTGTGTGCACTTACTTCTTAACTGCACAATGGATTTGGATACGATTTTCATAATTATTAAGATGTGTATATATTTAAATTTAGCTTACACAAAATCCCATCTGTTTTGACTTGTCGCCACATCAGTAGATCACACCAGTGTCAAACAGAGGCGTGTCGCTTATGTTGAATAATAATGAAATCATCTAAACCTTGATCGGTTACTTCATTAATTTTATTAAATAATACTTACTCATTTATTTATTGAGTTTATTCAGCAGTATGGCCGCCCTCATCCTGAAATGTTTGAAGCACCCGGAGAATTTTCTTCAGCATTTGATAGTTCCATGTCACCCAATGATGTGACTTCATTCCGTTGTGAAGATTATTGTAAATCATTTCCTCGGCAAATTAATTTAATTAGCTTGGTAGTTCATTTTTGTGCCTGTTGCAATGCTGTAAGAATTTCTTTATATGGTTATATGTAGCTTGAGATGTTTTCGCTCTTTTGGTATGAGATAAACTATGTGGATTATTTAACTTATGAGATATTTTTCATTTCATCATAATTTATTACATCATCTTCAGGGTGAAATAACATACAGCCGTACCAAATTTTAAAATGAATTTATTTAACCCGTCGGCCCCAATCAATCTTAAAATAAAACAAACATTCAGTTTCTATAATTTTCTTTAGGTCGTCATTCGTTGGTTTCTTTTAAGAATATTTTCCATCATCATTACAAACTTATAATTAAATAATTTATTAAACTAATAATAACAGGGTTAATATAGTACGCAATTATTATTTCTGTTTTATAAATAAATAAATAAAAGGTACTCGCGTAACCACCTTGCCGATGATCGACATCAAGATGTTATTATATAAAGAATAGCCAATAAATAAATCAATTAACTACTTATAACAATTAACAGCACCGTATAAATAAAATAATATAAATAACTTATTCGTTTAACTTATCCGCTATTTTTACAAAATTGGACAAACGTAGAAAACAGAAATGCACAGTACCCGTCGACTAGCCTAAAAGTCTTAATGTAATTATGATTTAAATTCATGATTATAATAATATTTATTATTTGTATAATCATATACTTATTAGCATTATTATTTATTATTTGGTGCGTCCGATAAAACAGCCCTATCTAACTAATGTACTGAACATACACACATGCAAAAATCGCGTACTCAATCTTATTTACATAATAAGTTACAATTTTTATATCATCATTATGCATTGAATAAATAATAATAAACATGGGACTAAACTAGCGAATAAATAATAAATTACCTACTTATTAAATTTACTACCTAGTGTCGTTTGAATAAGCATAATAAATATAATTTTTTGGTTAAACATCATTCCTTTGCAAAATTCCAAAACGTTTTTTGGCCTACTATAGTGCAAATAAAAAATGCCGTGTCGTTGTTAATTTTGTAAAATATGGAGTCGTAAGCCTGTTGTATTTTCTAAAACCTACTGCTTCTTGGCATAGGCTTTATAGGCCCTGTCCTGAGCAGCGGCTTCGTCTTCCACGCTCCTCCTGTAGTGACCTCCAGGTCCTGTGGTGTCGAAGTCGCTGCCGTAGTGAGCTGACGAGTACGTATGACTCTGGGACACCTGAGGATGCTTCACAATCTCATACGTAGTCTTCTCATGAGACTCCCCACCAGAAACTAATTTCTTTAATCCGATGATCGCCGACAACAGCAAAGCTATCTTACCGATAAGTAGAGCCTTTCCAGCAATCAGCGCTATCGCGTGGAACGCCATCATCAGGAACCCACCTTTAATTGCAACACCGGCGAGTATAGGGCCCATCATCTTCTTGAGTTTACTCCTAGCCTCGTTTAGTGACCGTCCAACATCTTTACCGACAGCCATTGGCGATATGAAGACTCGATGTGTCTGCATCAAGTTTGTAGTTGCAAGCTGCAAGTATTCGTCGATTTTGTCAGATGTTAGTGATTCCAGGTCTTCATCTTCTGGAAGAGCGTTCGGTGACGCCCTGCCGGCTTCAGCTCGCTTCACTAATGCGATTCCATCTAGGATGGGCAGCGTGTCCATGCGCGCCGCCCTATCCGCCAACTTCGTCGCCTGGATCTTCAAACACTTAACTATCTCTTGCGACTTCTCACAGTTGTCGTACACCTTGCCCAACAGCCTCAGGCTGGCTCCAAAGGTGTCAGCCGAAGCCGAGAGCACACAAAAACACAAAAGGACAATACCGCGGCACTGCATCTTGTTGGAAAACCGCGGGTGTCCCCTCAATGTGGACCGATGTCCGGCTGATGCGGTTGCGTCTATTGAAATGTGCACTGTGTAAATGTGCACTGGCATTTATCTATTTTCACCGGGAACTACATTTATCTATAAATCTTTTAGAGCGTGCAATCGTTGCATCGTATGGCCGTGCACTGAGGCGTGCATGTGCACGTCTGGAGCACGCTTGTATGGGTATCGTCTTGTGTGTGTGGGTGACCAGTCATCGCTCTCATGCTGACGAAGCGGATTGTCAAAGTCAAGGTCACTGTCAAGCTTTAGGATTTATGGGAAAATCCTACTTTTCAGGGTACGTAACCAAATTACTGGATTCAATACGTCTAACGGTGTGGCCAATGATGGCAAACTCATTGGAGCATATATGGATCACGAGTCGGTTTTTGTTAAGTCTATAAATAGCCAGATTTGTGCGATAGAAGCAAGTTGAACTTTAATATTCTAGATAAAACTGGTGCAGATAATTCGGGAAACAAAAAAACCTGGACAGTATGACAATTTAGACACCTTCGCTTAATAGCTGTTTTCGATATATTTTAGTAACAGTTCCCCACTACTAAAGTACCAAAGTCTGTCACCAAGAAACTGCCCAAACATAATAATTAGAACTGCGGGGTGATTGCGTAACACACTAACAGTAGGAATGGCTTTCATTTTGACAGTTAAACAACATTCGTTGCGTTTTTTACATTGTTGAACAGATACATTTTTCGAACATATAAAGCAATGGATTAGCAATATCCTTCAAAATTATTCAGATTGTGATGGCTAGTCTGTTACGCAATTAGGGTACTGGTTAGCTGAAATAGCTTAGTTTGAATAATTTATTAAAAATTAGATATTATAATAGAGGTAGTTAGAGCTACGATAGCATCTTAATTTTTTCTGTAAGTTTTACAATTCCTTCAAAGGTAACCACTTTTCAGGAGTTCAGTTAATAATACCATACTTTACTTCATGGTGTTTTTCCATTCTTTTGCCTATACCTTTGAGGAGAACAGGCTTGATGTTTTAATCATGTTTGTAATCCTTGTGGTATTTTCTGACAACTACCATAAACTCACTAGATCTACAACATGAACGGGAGGCAATGTAATTCGATCTCAATTACACTGCGATCAACTCAGTTCAAGCACAGCACAGCCTACATCTGTTCACTAATATCTGTGTAGAATTTAAACTAACTTCCATATCTTGTCAATTGTCAGCACTTTCCCTATGAATTCGAGTTACAGTTAAAATAATAATGTTATTTTAGTCATTGATATTTTATTTTTCAGCAGTACATATACTGGTATGCTCACAAAGGTTATAGGCTGATAAATTATTATAGCAACCTTTGTAAGCATCATACTATGAAGCTTATAAAGATCTCAAAAGGTTTATTTAAATAAAAGAAATATGATAAAGCACTTGCACTTATACGGTTTAAGTGCAAACACTCTTGTAGGGGGAACCTGTATGTCCGCATCCTTTTTAGGTTTCCGTATCCAATGGGTGCCAACGGAACCCTATTAGTAAGCCTCCGCGGTCCGTTCGTCTGTCTGTCAGCGGGCTGTATCTCATGAACCGATATAGGTAGACATTTGAAATATTCACAGAGTGTATATTTCAATCGGCGCTATAACAACAAATAATAAAAATAAAATAAAGTTAAAAATGAAAGAGGATCCCCACAAAAAAAAAAAAAAGTTGTGTTAAATATTGTACGGTTTTACGGAACCCTTCATGTGCGAATTCGACTAGGCAGGCTTAACCACTGAAAACACAGCTATAAATACAGATACATACTAGAGATACTAACATGCTGCATTAAATAATAATGTAACAAGCTAAATAGCTGTGTTCATAGCGAGAATAAATCTACTGGGCAACAACACTGTAGCCGTACTACGACGTGCTAATACCATCATGATTCCATTGCGAAAAAAGGATAGTGCTATCGGTCATATATAGCTCCGTCTCACTTTTAAGCTGGAACAATGATGGCTTTAACACGTCATAGTACGGCCCCTGTTTATCCAAAAAACCTCCACGAGTTATTTATTTATTTATTTATTAACTCATCATCACTATCATTACAGGGATTTCCTAATTCAATAGTGTGACCATAATTACAATTTTATTATTTATTTCATAATTCTGACAGTCCAACGCATCCTTTGCGAACACTCAGACAGCCTCTTTATCAATGCAATTTATTTTTTATAACGATTACTGCATGAATGGATTATGACAAGAGAATGTATAACAGCGTTGTTTTAAAAACAACAAAGTATGATCACCAATTTGTTACCGATCGTTGTGATTATGGAAACCATTTTGACTATGTAGTCTATGTACAGCAGGATATTAACATGGTAAAGTGATTACGATGCAGATCGCTTCTCATATAATTATAATTTTTATATTATATTTTTAATGACATTGTTTTTTACATTATGTAACTACTTTAACTCACACACAAAATGATTACTTGTGAAATTTTGGAAAAATCATTTACTTTTCTATATTTGTAAATATGTGAGCACCAAGTATCTATCTTATAATTAATTTACCTGTCATGCGTTATATTTAATTATTTTTACCTACATACATACATACATACATAAACTCACGCCTTCTTCCCATGGGGGTAGGCAGAAACTACAGAATGCCACCTGCTACGATCCATACATACTCCTTTCACCTCGTTTACGTTCATACATCTGGTCATACACGCACGCCGGTTGTGGGTACTACGCACCTGACCTTTCTGAAGAACATCACCAATAAGGTCACTATATGTCTTCCTAGGGCGTCCCCTCCCAGCGTTTCCACCACATCTGCCTTGTAAATACCTTTTGTTAATCGCCCTTCATTCATCCTCTCAACATGATCAAACCATCTTAGCATACTCTTTTCAATTACGTTCTTTCCTTTTTTATTAATTTTTTATTTACCTATTATGGTATAGTAATTTTAATCGAGGTGCATCGTCTTCACATATAATTAACGTATACATAATATTGTAAAACATTTTTAAAAGAGTAACAGTGGAGTTTCTTGCCCATTCTTCTCCATACGAAACTATCTTTTGGAAGGGGCAACTAGAATCAATTCTATTGTTTTGTAAATTTTGACGTTCAAAAGTGCCTTTTATGTGCCTATTTGAAATAAATGATTTGACTTTGACATTGACTTTGACTCATAAACTCATAACGATGAAAACAAATAAATAAACTCGTAGTCAAAAAAAAAAGAAAAGAAAGAATAAAGTTTATTTGGACACAGTTCTTGAAACACAAAAAAAGAACAAAAAGAAAGTGTTAACAACAACAGTGTAGTCAATACCTAATATCCATGTAAATCCGCTAAATCATTAGAAAACCAACATGTCTCAAATTTATTCATCTATAATAATTGGTAGCAACAACCTATCGCTCGACATCGAAGTCATTATCGAATAAATAACAAAAAACTTTTTTACAAAAAAACAACCGACTTCCAAAAAAAACACTAAAAGACGTGAAAAATAACTTTAATTTCGGAAGTCGGTGCCTTTGGTTTTGTATTTTCGTGTTTGGCCACCGACTTCCGAAATTAAAGTTATTTTTCACGTCTTTTAGTGTTTTTTTTGGAAGTCGGTTGTTTTTTTGTAAAAAAGTTTTTATTTTTCACTTTTTAGTTGCGGTACCTACCCCTCACAAATTCGTATACCTACCACTACTTGGTGTGTAAATAACAGTGACAGGAAATTATTAACACATCATCCATATAAACTAAGTGGAAAAAATCTGCAGTATTAAGGATAACTCAAAAACTACTGGTCACACCTTGATTAAATTTAAATGGGACCACATGTGAAGCACCATCTATCAAATAAAAAAAGAATCATCCAAATCGGTTCACCCAGAAAAAAGTTATGAGCTAACACACATAAAAAAAAAAAAAAAAAAAAAAAAAAAAAAAAAAAAAAAAAAAAAAACATACAGACGAATTGAGAACCTCCTCCTTTTTGTGAAGTCGGTTAATAATAGTATGCACGCGAACACGAATGTTTGTCGTAATCTGTCTTTTATGACAGTTTCGCTTTTTGGGGTCGGCAGAAGTATAAGTATCATTCAAAACATCAAATTCATTTCATATTCATTAACCGACTTTCCCAAAAAGGAGGAGGTTCTCAATTCGTCTGTATGTTTTTTTTTTTTTTTTTTTTTATGTGTGTTAACTCATAACTTTTTTCTGGTTGAACCGATTTGGATGATTATTTTTGTATTTGATAGCTGGTACTTCACATGTGGTCCCATTTAAATTTGATCAAGGTCTGACCAGTACTTTTTGGGTTATCCTTAATACTGCATATTTTTTCCACTTAGTTTATATGGATGATGTGCAGTGATCGGAGTAGGTAGATTGATTTTTAGTACTTGTATCATAAATGCACACAGAAAGAAGAACATGGATAAGCCATTTTTCCGGAAAGTAATTCCGGTATTTCCGGATTCAATTAAATATTGTTAATGTTGGTAGTGATATTATTACTACTCAATTCAAAATTTAAAGGAAGGTATCAAAACTAAATTAATTCATTATTTATCTGTTGAATAATAAAAATAGGAAGAATAATAAAGAATAAAATTGCTCATTTTATTACAATTCCTACCTTTTTTTTGAGGATGGCAAATCATCAAATGAGTCCTTCCACTCTGGCAGAATACAATTCCTACATAAGTTCCGGTTTTTTTTTAATAATCCACCAATTCCGGAGGAATGTCCATAGTAATATATACGTTTCGGATCAATGACCCCAGTTCAATCTACCTACTCCGATCACTGATGATGTGTTAATAATTTCCTGTCACTGTTATTTACACAACAAGTTGTGGTATACGAATTTGTGTGGGGTAGGTACCGCAACTAAAAAGTGAAAAATAAAAACTTTTTTACAAAAAAACAACCGACTTCCAAAAAATACACTAAAAGACGTGAAAAATAACTTTAATTTCGGAAGTCGGTGGCCAATAACGAAAATACAAAACCAAAGACACCGACTTCCGAAATTAAAGTTATTTTTCACGTCTTTTAGTGTATTTTTTGGAAGTCGGTTGTTTTTTTGTAAAAAAGTTTTTATTCTGTGTACGGTTTATGAACTATCATAATATAACAGGTATAACAGGTAACAAAATGTAAAAAAGGAAGCATAAAAATATCTATGGTTGGGAATCGAACATATGTTTGCAAAGCAGTCGTCAAACCGCTAAACTATTTTCTTTGTAGAAATTTGACTAAAATAGCCGTTCTTCATGATTTACTGCTTAGCTCCTTGAAGGTATATCGGGATGATAAACATTAAAAGGTTAAATCTATAAATTATCTGCAATATTTTGGCTCGTGTTTTTACAGTTGAAGGTAAACTATAGAAGAAAACGATTGCAATATTGCTCATCCCCCATAGCGAATAGCGTGATAATTTATAGCCTACAGACTTATCAGACTTATAGGGGAATATCTACGCATTTGAAAAAAATCTATCCGGTAATTTTTGCGTGATTATGGAACATACATTCAGAAAAACAGATAAACAGTCAAACAGACAAAAATTCAAAAAAAAAGATGTCTTTAGAATGATTCCCAGAAAAAGCAAATTATTATTTAAAAAAAAAAAACAATGTACAGTTTCGACTTAGCTACGATTTTATTATAATATGTATAGAATTGATATATTATGTAGATTAATACATATTTTAAAGTTATTTTAAAAAATACATTTTTTTTAATAAATGAATAAAATCGATGGATAAATGGACAGGAATACGATCATAGTAAGAATGGCGCGATGTTACTAAGGCATTCTTGTGTTGTGACGTCAGATAGCAGTAGTGCTGTTTTTGCCTAGCGCAGACTTTAAAAACGCATACAACTTTTTTTGGAGATTAAAACAATTTTTTAAACTGTGAAAAAGAAAACCAGTTAACTACCCTATTTAGACGAAAAACGAAAGCGAACCAAGTTCGAACGAAGTTCTATTGAAAAACTTATTCCTTGCGTATATTCAGGGTCTACAGGGGCAAGTTCCACGTCAAGGTCTGTAAGACCCTGCCATGTATGCTGCGAGGGTCTGACATACTTGTTAATGCAGTAGAAGACGCCACTGGCTGCCGTGTCGGCGGTATATCTGCTGACAAGATGTTTGCAGTGGACCTCGTAGAGTGCCTGGGCACTTGCGCAAACGCACCTGTCATCGCTATTGATGATGATTACTATGTAAGTTGGTTCAACAAAAAAAACAACCGACTTCCACGACGACGACGACTTCGACGACGTGAAAAATGAATTTAAAGTTATTTTTCACGATTTGTATGTGTTTTTTTTTGGAAGTCGGTTGCTTTTTGTAAAAAAGATTTTTTTTACTTATTCATTTTGTGAACATAGAGTAAAAATATACAAAAAATCGAATGTCAATAAAATGAACAAAATAGAAAGAAAAAAACCGGCCTAGTGCGAGTGGGCCTCGCGCACGAAGGTTTCCGTACCATTATCTATAAAATGAAAGGTAAATTGCGGTTTACGATTTAAGACGTATTAAAAAAAACTACTTACTAGATCTCGTTCAAACCAATTTTCGGTGGAAGTTTACATGGTAATGTACATCATATATTTTATTTTAGTTTTATCATTCTCTTATTTTAGAAGTTACAGGGGGGGGGGGGACATTTTACCACTTTGGAAGTGTCTCTCGCGCAAACTATTCAGTTTAGAAAAAAATTATATTAGAAATCTCAATATCATTTTTGAAGACCTACCAATAGATACCCCACACGTATGGGTTTGATGAAAAAAAAATCAGTTTCAGTTCTAAGTATGGGGAACCCCCAAAATTTATTGTTTTTTTTTCTATTTTTGTGTGAAAATCTTAATGCGATTCACAGAATACATCTACTTACCAAGTTTCAACAGTATAGTTCTTATAGTTTCGGAAAAAAGTGGCTGTGACATACGGACAGACAGACAGACAGACATGACGAATCCATAAGGGTTCCATTTTTTGCCATTTGGCTACGGAACCCAATAAAGTCAATAGTTACGAAGTTGTCACAATTTCATGCCAAATACTTATTAATTAATAATGATGTCAATAAATTAAGACAGCACTTAAGCAAATAGGAATTAATTAGTCACTATCTCGTATAAGTACAATAACAAATGCAGTAAAATTTTCAATAAAGAATAAAATAATTATCATTCTCTTATGGGAGCAACATTTTAATTATAGACAGATATGATATTGTATAATAATATTATTTTAATTTGTCATTAAGATATTCATTAACAGAATAACACCCCGTCTTCCAAAAAAAATTAAAAGTATCACCGTTGTAATTAAAGTATCGGTGTCAGGCAGACATGAGTGAGGTTTCAAGCAGGTACTGTAGATAGAGGGTGACAATCTCTAAGCCATAATCACACTTGTGTCCCAAAGGGACAGGCAGAAAAGATTACCTATACCCTAAGTCATCAATTCAGATAATTTAAGTAAACAAAGAAATGTCATTGTCAAAATGACAGGACAGTGGTACAAAACAATTTAATATTAAATTTTTCTATCTTTTCATTACAGTTAACTATTTATACGAGCTATGCAAACAAAATATCGTAGCCGAACAGTGTTTGTTCTGTGTCGGAGTCGCGGCTTATTATCATCATAATCAGCCCTTTTAAGTCCACTGCTAGTCATAGGCCTCCCAAAATCGCCGTTTTCCAAAATCCAACATGTGGCAAATGTATTGCCTGCAAGCTTCTTACGATATGAATCTATGAATGAGAGTTTTAATATGTGTGTTGTTGAAAATGTAAGTCGTTAAATAAAACACAAATTTAAGAAATTGCATTTATTAGACCACACACATACATCAGTCATTTAAAATTACGTCAATCTGATTTCAAATCCTTAATAACTAGTTGCTCAGATTAGGATTGGCTATAAAAAAATATTTTAAAACACAACTAAAACAAGGAAATATAACAACTAACAACAAGATGAAACAGTTAACACGATGATAATAAAGCACAATTAACAAAGACGCAGCGAATAGTATTATCCGGGAAAAGAAAACGAATGTTGTGAAAAGACGCGACTTTGTAATTATGTCAAACGAAATTTGAGAATGTTGGGAACTCCGGTAGTGTTACCAGTATTATAAAATATTTTATACCACAAAATTTTCTTTTTTTAATAACTTTGTTTAAAACCGAAAACTTATAAAAATTAACACGGTATAATATTTTTTAATTATTATTTTAAAAATCAGAACTTAAAAGCAAATCTAACCTTGTTTTCCACCATTTTATGTGAATTACCATTAAGACGATATTTTTTTGATCTGTTATCACATTTGTTTACATAAATTATCTGAATTGATGACTTAGGGTATAGTCTACCCATATTTTGCTGGTGGGTATGGATGAGTCGAGTGTAATAGGAGATGAGCCTATTGGCACGAATCCAATGTTCCTAAAAAATCCTGGAAATTGTGGTTGGGACAACCCAATTTATAACACTATGGAATGGGGGATTATAAGTTTCAGGTGATATTGCAGTGTTTCATCTGCATAATAGATACACCATAAGATAATATGTTGTAGAAGATTCACCCTTTAGTACATAATATATATTTTTTGGGGAAATGTTTTACATTATCCCTATGTAAAAATAAAGTTACTTTTTTGCTCCAACACTTTCATTTATTAAAACAAAACTTATTTATAAACATGCCCATGTAAAGTGAAAACAGCGCCACCTATTCTTGAATCGTCGAATTGCTACGTCTAGCGGAAAGTTTCCTCAAGAACCGATGTTCGTGTCTCCGTTCGAGTGTTTATTTTTACCCTATAGTACTGGACGCGTTAAGGTATCGCATTTTACTTACAAGAACCCTCTTTTACTGAGCATTCTATGAAGGCGAAAGCGTCAGGGTAGACCGTAAAATTCAAATTTTCTTAGGTTTTTTGAAATATGCAGGTCAGTATTGTAACATTACGGTTAACCCTCTAGTAATTTTATAGGAGGGCTAACTGTAAGTCACATTATTTTTAATAAGAGGGAAGTTATATAATTCAAGGGATAGTAACTTAAAGATCTTCAACAGCTTGATGAATCAGGAATCGCCAGCAGCACGGTGAATCAGGAATTGCCAGCAGCACGGCGAAACAGGAATTGTCGACAGTACTGCGAATCAGGGTTCGCCAACAGCATGGTGAACCAGGAATCTCCAGCAGCAAGGCGGATCAGGAACCTCCAGCAGCACGGCGTATCAGGAATCTCCAGCAGCACGGCGGATCAGGAACCTCCAGCAGCACGGCGGATCAAGAACCTCCAGCAGCACGGCGGATCGGGAACCTCCAGCAGCACGGCGGATCGGGAACCTCCAGCAGCACGGCGAATCAAGAACCTCCAGCAGCACGGCGGATCAGGAACCTCCAGCAGCACGGCGAATCAGGAACCTCCAGCAGCACGGCGGATCGGCAACCTCCAGCAGCACGGCGGATCAGGAACCTCCAGCAGCACGGCGAATCAGGAACCTCCAGCAGCACGGCGGATCAGGAACCTCCAGCAGCACGGCGGATCGGCAACCTCCAGCAGCACGGCGGATCGGGAACTTCCAGCAGCACGTCGGATCACGAACCTCCAGCAGCACGGTGGATCAAAAACCTCCACCAGCACGGCGGATCAGGAACCTCCAGTAGCACGGCGGATCAGGAACCTCCAGCAGCACGGCGGATCAGGAACCTCCAGCAGCACGGCGGATCGGCAACCTCCAGCAGCACGGCGGATCGGGAACTTCCAGCAGCACGTCGGATCACGAACCTCCAGCAGCACGGTGGATCAAAAACCTCCACCAGCACGGCGGATCAGGAACCTCCAGTAGCACGGCGGATCAGGAACCTCCAGCAGCACGGCGGATCAGGAACCTCCAGCAGCACGGCGGATCAAGAACCTCCAGTAGCACGGCGGATCAGGAACCTCCAGCAGCACGGCGGATCAGGAACCTCCAGCAGCACGGCGGATCAGGAACCTCCAGCAGCACGGCGGATCAGGAACCTCCAGCAGCACGGCGAATCAGGAATCGCCAGCAGCACGGTGAAATAGGAATCGCCAGCAGCACGGTGAAACAGGAACTTTCGGCAGCACGGCGAATCAGGGATCGCCAACAGCATGGTGAACCAGGAATCTCCGTAGATTTTATGATCTAATGAGCTGGGCGCCGCGGTGCTCACCGGGATGTATACTTGAGCTGGTCGCCGGTGCTCGCTGGGATGTAAATAAAACTGCAGGTATGGTGGAAGATGAGTCTCCAGACTTAGACTCCGACTGAAACTGCCTTTATGTGGTACAGAGGCCTGTTTTTAAATCAAGATGGACATTCACAATTTAAAAATAATTTCATTACTTTATAAATAGCATGTTTTCTATTTAGAAAATATGCTAATAAAGCAGTTTTTTGGAAGAGAACCTGATCTTATTAACACCGGCTTTAAGGGGCATGCGCCAAGGTAGCCCGCGAAATTCAAATTTTCTTAGGTTTTTTGCAATTTGCAAGTTAGTATTAGGTTGTATAGCGATCTAAATATGATTCGCGACCATATCAAATATGGCTTTACATAATTATAATCATTAGAATCAGCATCATTTTCGTTTTTGGCCACCGACTTCCGAAATTAAAGTTATTTTTCACGTCTTTTAGTATTTTTTTTGGAAGTCAGTTGTTTTTTGATAAAAAAGTTTTGTGGATTTGTGTTTTATTTCATTTAGTAACGCCAAAAATACAATGAAATAATTAATACAGTAATTTATAGATCAAAACCCATCACTTAGTGTTTATTTTCGGAATAGTTTTCTCTTTTATTTTCTTGTCTGGGCTACGTTATCTGATTTACAATATGGTGACATCTTATTTGCAAATATTTGCATAATAACAAATAACAGGCTTGTTTGGTGATGTTGACAACAATCACCGGTATTTCTGAATTCCCCAGTGAATCTAATGAGTACTATTGCATCATTTTATGATTTACGAAGATGTATTGATATTTGTAATTTATCTCCCATAGTTTCGCCAAATCTCCCTAGTAATAAACTGACAACACCGGCTAATCAGACTATCCTACAAAGTATGGAATAAAAAAAACAGGTTTTCTTAGTAAATAGTGATTAAATAACAAAACTTATAGATGAAAAGTGATCTTGGAGTTATTATACGGTTTTCCCACATAATTGCGACATAATTTGACGGCACAAACCGGCATAATTAATTATTCTTCGTGAGCACGTTACCCTTAGATGATTCAAATGACACTGGCGTAGGTGACAAGCGAGTCAGGCGAGTCTACCAAATATAGTAGACTTTATTTGGGCCGTTTGGTACAGCCAATGAGTCATCTAGATAGGTATAATATAAGCAAAGGTTACAAAAGCATGAAATTAATGGTATGAGATACAGAATCGAAGGTAAAAACAGTGACTGATAATTATAGGTTTGTTTTTCAATGGTAGTGTAGATAGTGTATGAGTCGAATGAGTGTCCTGTAATAGGTTCAGGGTTCAGGTACAAGAATTGTTGAACACGAACAATATATTATAATAAATAAACTAAAAACGTCGTTTCGATGCAACGAAATACCACAGTATCAGGGGGCCAAGTCTAATAATTTACAAACATCACAATGGTCTCTGCATTGTGAGTTTTTGACAGATTTGCCATACAAAATCTGTCAAAAACTAACAATGCAGAGACCATTGACGACAGTGACGTTTGTAAATTAGTAGACTTGGCCCCCAGGTTGTATGTTGATCTAAATATGATTCGCGGTCGTAACAAATATTTATTTGTAGAATTATATAATCATAAAAATCATCAATACATCTTTCGCATTTCATATTACCCTATTTCATGAAATCCTGATATTTCAGGCAAATCCCATCTTAAGGAGATAAATTGCTGATTCTAATGATTTTTTAATTCTGTAAAGACATCATTTTATACGTTCGCGAATCATGTTTTAATCAACATACAACCTGACACTGATCTGCAAATTGCAAAAAACGTAAACTGTAAGAATTTCGCGATCTACCTTAGCTTATTAGTAATTGTAAAACACGATCGAATAATGAATAATGGGTTTTGGTGAATAATTGTATGTTAGTGAGTGTGTGAGTAAACCAAGTGATGTCACATAGGTTTACCAACTGCTAAAACCCAACAACATTTGCTCAACCTACGGATCAAACCAAGTAGGTACCTGAATGTCCGCTTGACCAATGAGGTGGTCAAAGGGTCCCGTAAACTCCTTCTACTAATCGCCTTTCATTCATTTTCTTAACCATTATTATCTATACTAATTGTATAAAACTAAAAAGTGTTTGAACGTGCGTAAGCACTGTACTTTATAAATCAGCGATTTTTCATAGCAGCTTTTTTTTTTGTTGATAATTTATACGCTTTTCAGTGAACTTTTGAAAACCCCAAACCAAGCCAAAGCTGAAGTGCCGAGAAAAAATCACCAAAACTTTCTTTCAGTATTGGTAGGGATAGTGGGAGCTTTGCTCGCTCACCGGAGATCCCGCCATCCCCTTCGAACCTAACCTGCCCCAGTTGGGTTGCCTCAAGATCCGAACTCGCTCTTACTTCGTAAGTTCTCATTGCCTTTTTACTAAGTCGCGATGTGTCGGGACTTGGGGCACCCCGGTTCGGACAGGTTAGGTTCGAAGAGGATGGCACATGGCGGAGTCTAGTGAGCGAACGAAGCGAGCGAACAAAGACTCCAAGTCTCAAGCTCTCTGGGCTCGCTCGTGCATCCTTTGTTCTCATTGCGTTTTTATTTTACTTTAAGTCAAGATGTGTTATTTTTGAATATTAAATATAGGTTTGGTGTGTAGCGTAAAAGGTTGACATAAAAAGAACCACTGTCAAACTTTAGCAATTTCATTAATTATATTTTTTGCTTCATAATTGAGTTTATTGAATTAAAGTTAAAAACTTACTATATTTATAATAAAACCCGTTGAAATCCGCTGTAACTTTGTCTGAACTTAAAGCGGAACAATCTAGGAGTAAAGTTCCTACATTTTCTGTGGTAAAATGTAAATTGTATTACGTAAATAAGGAATATATTGTATTACGTAATTTTTTAGTAATTAGAATTTTTACTCTCGAAAACTAGCATTTGCTAGCTGTGACATTTTGCAAAACCGTTTTACATGAAGACATTATTTAATACCCAAAAACAAAAATTTGAAGCTCGTCACGCGATGTTCATAAAGTATATTGGAGCAGAATGCGCCAATCTTGAGGAGAATTCTTGAGCAAGGTCATAGGCTGTATTTTAACATCACGCACGACTCATAGGAGCAGAGTAAAAAGAAAAAAAGTCAAAAAGAACGCTAAGCGAAAACGAAGTAATAACGCAGGCGGGCGACGCGACGCGACGCGGTGGGTCGGGGGCCGAGGGAGTATTATAAAATGTGGCTGTTATTTTAGTATATTGTGTAGGAACACACGGACGTAGGAACGTCTTCCACGCGAACGAAATCGTGAGCAGAAGCTAGTTGAATCTATAATGTCCTGTGCCTACATAAAGCTTCTTACATATAAAGTGCGTGTAATTTGCGAGTGGTGCTTATACTGACGTGTAATATACGTGACGGATCTTATATATGTAGCTGTAGGCATGATTAACAGTGGTATACAGGTACAGGCAGTGTTGACTCGCGGGTAGAGTTTATTTTGATTCACTGACAGACAGACAAAGCATGTCATATATGAAAATACGCCATACATATGAAATTACAGCATAGATATGTAATTTCATAAGTAATATTTAAATAATTTTCCTTAACTTTGTAAAGTGAAGTAATTTTTTTTTCATTTATGAGTTTTTTTTTTAACTTACTTCTTTAACGCGTCCTGCGGTAGTAATAAACTAGTGGAAATTGTCATGTAACTAAAAAGCGTTATGCCCCCTCCATGCGAATTTATCTATTTCTATTTTTTTTTCTCTTTATTATACCTATATAATAGAAAGAGCCATAGAGAGAGACAGAGAGAGAGTTTTTATGGTTTTCGAGGGTGCTGAAGCCAACGGTGCGGTCAAAAATCCAAGATGACGGCTGATAGAATTTTCAAATTTTGCATCATGCATGGCGACAACTTTATTAGAGCTTCTAAAAACTTATACTGGATGCCTCTGTATTAAAAACGCGTATTTAATTCACATTGTCTCTCTCTCTTTCTGTCTCTTTCTATTATATACGAGTGTGTGTGCATGCGAGTATCGCGTAGGGATGTTTGTTCCTGACGGGGGTTCCCCGACCGCATAAGTTTTTATTTATATAATATTAACATTCAATTCCATTCCGGCGTCATCAAGTTTTAAAATATTTATCAAAATATTGACGAGTAAAAGTGTCATAAAAGATCAACTTACAGAAATAAACTTCAATCAATTCACCCCAGATACTTGTAAAGATAACAAGTATTTCCTGCGTTCATCAACTTGACAACTCTAGATAAACTCTCATAAACACCTCGTAATCGTAAGTTCTAGTTAATGACGTATTGAACTTTTTAAGAGTGAATCCAAATTATAAAAACGAAGTATAAATAATAAGTGCAATGCTGCCTGCAACTTATTTGCTCAACAAACTGATGCATTTGGCAATACAAGGGCAACACTTATTTAATAAATGTGTGAGTACTATGTACCTACTATAAAGCTACCATTTACTAGGTTTGTCTTTCAATGACTTGAATGTACCCTGGCGGCTGAGAGTATGTCATGCTCATTCAAATGTCTCGCTGGTGGTGGCGTGTATGTTGGATCATTCAGTTCCCTTCAAAATGGTAGAGCTGAATGGTGCAAATCCATGCGTCATGTTCGTGAATGAGCGCTGTCAGCAGGGACTGGTGATTTCTTAGCTGCCACGGATTATTTTAATTTACTTAATTTAATATTTGAATTGTTTTGTCTTTTTATTACGGACGCTTTTAACGTTCTGCATCGTTCTCACATGCATAATTTCAACATGAATGATGTAACCAATATTTTGTAACCATATTTTGAATTAAAAGAGTGTCCATGGAGTTTCTTGCCCATTCTTCTCCATAGGTACCTACTACGCTTTGAAATGGGCAACTAGCTTCATCTTTCTGACTGACCGACCCCTTGACAATTCAAAAGTGCCTGTAATTGGTTTATTTGATATAAAGGCTTAGAGTTTGAGTTTCAGTTTGAGTTTGAGTTTATAACCGACATGCGAAAGGTGACATATGACAATCCGTCCATTCTTGTAACATTTTTTCTTATTTTTCTGCTTTACTTTAAACAACTGTTGAGAAAATTTGTTAATTTCGTCTTTTTTGATAAATAATGGTGCCGATTCTCTTGTCACAAAATTCTCTAAACTACACCAAAAATCACTAAAATTTAGTTTATTCCTGTCAAAAGACGATTTCTCATTCTGAAATAGACTAAAGTGACACAACTTAACTATATTTTAGTTTGACAGCACTAAGATGGTACTGATTTATTAGTTTAGTGAAAATGGCAATTTTGCTATTCTGAATTTGACGTTTTTCACCAAAATTTTTGGTTGTCTTAACTAAATCTGGCTATTTTTAATCGCGATTAAAAAGGTGCGGAATAAAATTAGTTGTCATGAACTAAGATTCACCACAACACCTCGACTTCAGAGGCAAAAACAGTACTGCATTTTTTTATTATTTTGCTTATATCTCGAAAACGGTGTGTCCTATCGCAAAAATAATGAAAATTTCGACCCCCTTTATGAAACCCTTAAACCCATGTAACTCTACATGTAGGTATTTTTTTTTTATATTTTCCATACAAAAAGTGAAAAATTCCATATAAAACGCGCCGAGGCTGCCACCCATGCGCGCCTCCGGCTCTAAAAAAAATTCACAGGGTAGGGTAAACAAGTACCATGTGGAGTCGCGATTGTCAAATTAGTTGCGTCAAAATGATTTTTAAATTTAGAGATATTTTATTGCAGAATAGCTTTAAGATTCTCATAGCCAAAAGTAAGGAATTTTAGTGATAGTTTAGTTGGTTTAGTCCGGTGTACAAGAGAATCGGCACCAATGTCACATTATGTTTTATTAAATAAGGCCCAGGAGGATTTTTTAGTTGGCCGCATATTAGCTAGGCCTTATTGTTCGCTGTGATTTCTATATATAGTTTTTCAGATTATCCAATTACTTAGCTTTATTATGTAGATAAAATTCTTAAATAGCCAATATTATCTTTCAAACAACATCAAACTAACAAAAACAAAAAATAAAACCAAAATTTAACTAAAATCCACATTCACCTCTACCTGTACCTTTAATTCCTATGAAAGTGGGTGATACAAGTACTCGTATCTTGCACTTAGGACCGTTACATAAAGTTTATTGTGTGGAAACTTCATTAAGCTATACTTTGTATGAGTAGTGTTTTAGCTTAATGTGTAGGTAATTATGGTGTAGGAATGAAAGTGAATTAAATGAAATTAGTTATTTAACATTAAATTGAATTGGGGTTGAAGAAAGATTTCTGTAAAGATACGGGAAAGTAGAAAAAAATAAAGAAAGACAAATTGTTTATTCCGAGTGTGAAAATTAATACATAACTTTGCCATTCTTCTGAACCCAGGGCTCGGAACCGATACCAAAACTACAGATTCTGAACCGATACTTAGTGGTTCTTGGCATTTCTGTATCTAGGTACCAGTTCCACATACGTACCGGTTCCAGACGGATATCGGTACTCCATCTAACAAGTACCAAATTTAAGAACCCAGCGCGTATCACAAATCTCATAAACTTGTACGCACGACGACATCATCATCATCAAGCTATACATTTCCAGTATACACTGACTTCTTATTGTACGAAAAGCCTATAAAATGCGAGGTGAGCTAAAACTATAAATGTACTCGTATAATAGCTTGATTATGTCGTCGTGTATACGAGGAACCTCGTATGGTTGGTAACCTTGAATTTATTTTTCTAATGCCTATTAACTATCCTTTTTACTTACTATATATTTTTTTTCACTCTAACTTACGGAAATATTTGTTTGGTACCGGTTTTCGTACCGGTATAGTACCGATACTGACTAAAAATACCAGTAGTACAGGAACTGCTTCTAGTACCGGTTGCAATAGTACAGGTACTACCCTGGTACACACATATCACACCAAGGACAATGGTATCGGTTCCCTAAAATACCAGTATTTCAAGCCCTGCCTGCACTTAGGTACTCTTTTTTAGCATTTCTCGTAATTTAATCCACTTCTTTTTTTTGAAACTTCTCATTCTATATTAAAACTATTTGTAGTAGCGTCATTCATTCACTCAAAATTTTGTTCGTTGCTACTTCATAAACGGGTTGATCACGTTCCGAAATACTAAAAAAAAGCTGGAGAATTTGCATCCACCTACAAAGTACAGTTTAAAAGCTAAGACAACCGTTTCTAATGTCACTAACAATGTTAATATTTATAGTTACTAGCACACAATTACGACCTTGGAAGACAGGTGTTACAATACTATATTTGCATTACACCCACAACGACCAGAAAATTCAAACACGACCGAAGAAAAAGTTTGAAAATCTTTGTTTGAGCACCACTTTAACCAATAACATAGGCCATGCACTTGATGTACGGTACAGACAGCAGAATAGATAAGAATGCAGGTGGCTAACCACATTGCCTTTTAAACTTCAATCAACAATGTAATATTATTATTGTAACCAATGGTGTGTGCGTGCAGAGCAGTCAAATCGAGAGCCAGAGAATATTTATATTTAAAACTTTCGCTTGCAATGACATAGAGTGAGAACGCAGGGCGTTGTCTGTAAGGGCGAATATGATGGCCCACAGGTTTGCTCGTTGTACCACTGAAGTGAAAACAACATTGTTCAGAGCATATTGCACATCTTTCTACACGAGCAGCCTGCGGGTCTCATACACGCGCAAACAGTACAGCGCCTTGCGTGTGCAATATAATAATGCATTCAGGGTGCTGATGGGGCTGACCCGATTCTGCAGCGCCTCAGGGATGTTCGCCGAGTCTCAAGTAGACTGTTTCTATTCTACTATGCGAAAATGATACACATCCCTGGTGCGCAAAGTTCAGGCTAGCTCCAACGGTATCGTGAGGGCATTCGCGCAGAGGTTCGAATGTCAGTACCTGAACAATTGCTGTATGGTTCACATACTGAGTAATGGAAGTCTGTTATATGTGTTTATATGGACATTTTAATGGTATGTTTTTATTTTAATTTTGAATTTCTATGCCTACGATACGATCTTTTGTTGGTCGAAATAAATGTTTTTTTTTATTTATTTATTTAATGCCAATGAAAAGCTTTGTGCATCAAAATCGTTGTGCATCGAATTAAAAGCCATTTATCCAAATAAGGCTGAGAATCGGCACTTTTGAACGTTAAAATTACATAAAACAGTCCCCCAAAACGATTACTTCACCAATTCTTAGTACTTTGGCTGCGAAGAAGAAATGGTGCAACCAACTTCCCAGAAGCACAGCCGTCTGTTAAGTTAGAAGAATTTGATTCTCATAATCATCTTATAAGCCGAAAGACATCCAATGTTATGACATAGGCCTCCCCCAAGCCGTGCGTGATTATTTCTTGTATGCAGACTGGATGCTTATCTACGATGAATTCCAAACTATTTGGTTGTATATAGTCAGGGTTATTAATTTCTAAGGAAATTTTGTCGTGTTTATAACCATTTCATACAACTGTTAAAGAATGTCAGTTATGATTTGGATAAAATATTTAGTTGGTAGTCAATTTGCTTAACATTACATGGTGCTCATAACCTAACATCTTAAAGACACCTGATGTGCCTACCCCACTCAAAACATATTAACAATATCGTACCTTCAAAACGGTGAAAGTAAAACTGTCATGGTGTGCGTGACTGATTTGAAGTTCATGTGATGATGGTACCATTATTGTAATATTTATTTAGTAAATTCGACTTTTGAATTTTATGTTGCTATGCTGGGCGAAATAAGAAAAGAAAGATGTATGTAGGTACCTTTTGTAATATCTTCCATGCATATTAACGAGGGAATGCGAGAACCTCAGGCCTGGATGATATGGTGACGCCTGGGAGCCAGCAGTGGATGTCTTTCGGCTGAAATGGTGATGATTTTGTCATGAAGATGGGCAGCGTCCTCCTGTCTGCTTATGACATCAAACTGCAGTCACTATTGTTTTACTTTCAATATGTTGGTAGGCAGTACCTGATAATAACATTAAATGGTAGCACTTGAAAGAACTTATAGTGGGCTTATTACTATTTTTGTGTGCAACACCACCGGTACACACGAGAAGGCACGAGCATTGATCAAGTCAAAGTTTATTTCTTTATTGAATTCCGTGAAATTGTTTACCACGATATCTCAACAGTTTTGAACTTACGACCTTATGTCACTCAACAGTCAGCACATTACTCGTTGGACTATTACTGTCATTATCATTACCAGAAAACTGCAGAACGAATTTCAATAGTTCACTCTTTCTCTTTTATGTTTATTTTGGTAATAGTAGTATTATTATTTGTTACCATATTGGAGAAGTCGTTGGCTACCGATATTTAGTTATTTAATTGTTTGAAAAGTTGGTAGTTAGTTATGTAGACAATGTTTTGAAAGCCTCGGTACAAGGTATCAACTTTGGCGACAGTGTTTTGATACCCTTGATAGAAAAGGTGTCAGTGTTTTATGGGCCAAGTGCTGAAGAGCGCTCAATGGGAATGTGTATTGTTCATTGCAAGAATTATTGAAGAGTCCATGTTTGTTATGGCAAGCGTCGATGGCGACGGGTGATGTTGCTGTGATGTGTATTTAATTTCTCATGTTGAGACGTTTGTAATACACAACGTAACTATTCCCACAAAAAATCTAAACCAGCTGCGTTTTGGAACCTTCCAAAAGCTATAGGTTCTGTGGTTCTATATGTGGTGGTGATTTAAAAATTTGTCAACTTCTAGGCATTTTGGGGAGTTTAGTCGAAACATACTAACTATTGATTTTCTTTGACATTTTAATCACAACGCCATCGTGCCATTACTTTCACCCTAAATCTCTGCTCACCTCGCCACGCTAACAGTCGTGAAGCTATCAACCCGCACTCGTAACTCACGCGTCGTGAAAGGTTGTTCATCGTGAACAAACATAATGGTAACCCATTTCCTGGAGCCGACATGCGATATCGGTGAATTTTAATTTCACTTCTTGATTATTAAACACTTGTTTACAAAAAAAAATAACAAGTGACTTCCAAAAAAAAAACTACAAAGTGAAAAATAACTTTAATTTCGGAAGTCGGTGCCTTTGGTTTTGTTTTTTTTGGTTTTTGCCACCGACTTCCGAATTTAAAGTTATTTTTCAATTTGTAGTATTTTTTTTGGAAGTCGCGGATAGTTATTTTTTTTAATTTTTCACTTATAGTTATGGTACCAACCCCGCACAAATTCGTATACCACTACTTGCTATGTAAATAACAGTGACAGGAAGTTATCATAACATCATCATTATACATTAACTGGAAAAAATACGTATTATTGAAGCTAACTGAAAAATTACCAAAGCAAAGTTAATAAAAATTATATGGGAGCACCCCTGAGGTATAAACTATCTATTAAAAAAAAATGAAATTGATCCACTATTGCCGGAGACATCGCGTAACAAACATACAGACGAATTGCGAACCTCCTCCTTTTAAAAACCGTGAAAAATTACGTGATGAATGGACATTCTTAAATACTACCGTGTGACAAGTATAGCATTGTATCCCTTGGTAGCATTATGATATGAAGTTAGGGGATATTTTTGGAATGAAGTTCTTTTACGCTGCTTGGGGTAGGAGTAAACTTGTAGAAATATAATATTGTAGAAATCATCACGTAACGATAAAGCGTTATCCCCCCTCCATGCGAATTTTTATCATATATAATTTATAGAGACAGAGAGAGAGAGAAACAAAATTATATTTTTCATGGTTTTCGAGGGTGCTGAAGCCAACAGTGAGGTCAAAAGGAAATCGAAAATGGCGCCTGCGAAAATTTTATAATTTTTCATCGTGGTTGCGTTATCATGGTTTTTGAGGTCAAAATTAAAATCCAAAATAGCGGTGGCGAAGATTAAAAAAAAAAGAAATGAAGAAAACGCTTAAGAAGCTTCGTTTCTGACGGGGATCCCTCGATAACCCTCGTTCCTTTTTTGTATGTATGGCATTTTGTAGGTCAACCTAGGAGGTTATCGGCTAACCGGGCTTAATAAATTAAGACATCAAGTCTTAGAGGTTATAATAAAATATTTTTGTTAAATCTAAAGGAAGAATGGATGACTACCACACATAATGGAGAGAATGTCCTAATTTTTTTTATGCACGTGATACTGTGACAAATAAACCTACTTTTCTTTCTTTCTTATAAAAAGTAGAAAAAGAGGATCCTTGAGTTCCTAAATTCTATTCGAATGAGGTTGAAAGAAAAAGTCGATAGGTCAAAAGTAATGACCGAAATGAAAAACGTATTAGGCTTAGTTGACAGATCAGCCGCAGGCATAAACGTTCACCGCTGTCCATAAGCCTTCAAATGTCCGACATTATGGTACAAGTTTATAAGGAAAATGTGATCTCAATCACCAGACCTGGCTGACTAGCTACATACATAAATAACATCACGGTTCTAATCCTTGAAGGGTTTAACAGAGGTATGCACCTATATTTCGCCAGTTAAGTTTAAGTCCCATATAATAAGGGCGAGCCAACAACAGGGCACCAAAAAAAAAACAGAAATTCCAGATGGAAAAACCCAATAACACTTTGCCCGACCTGGAAATCGAACCCAGGACCTCATCCTCACACGTAGCACTAGTGACCACTACACCAACAAGGACAAAACGAATAACATTATTGTCTTTATGATTAGACAAAAGACATTGCTTCATATCTCATTGACACGATCCTCTCATAATAGTTTTCCAATACTCCTTTTTCATAATATATACATAAAATCACGCCTTCTTCTCATGGGGGTAGGCAGAAACTAGAGAACGCCACCTGCTACGATCCTTACATACTCCTTTTGCCTCGTTTACGTTCATACATGCACGCCGGTTGCGAGTACTACGCACCTGACCTTTCTGAAGAACATCACCATTAGAGTCACTATATTGTCCTCCTAGGGCGCCCCTCCCGGCGTTTCCACTCGCATTTGCGTTGTAAATACCTTTTGTTAGTCGCCTTTCATTCATCCTCTCAGCATGACCAAAGCATCTAAGCATACACTTTTCAATTTTCGTCAAGTACATCTTCTTTTAAACCGTATCGTTGCCTAATCACATAATTCTTCAGCCTAATATTCATAGTCACACCACACATGATTCGCAAGGAACGCATTTCCACAGCATGTATTCCGTAATCCGTTTTCATAATAAGACACTGAATACTGTAAATCCTTCTGACATAACCACAGAAGTTAAATTAAACTAAAAAAAACGAGAGTGAAAGTATCCATAGCTCACCTAATGACTACTCTTCACTAACTTTTACTAACATCACATTAGATTCTAAAATGAATTACTGAAAGATTTAGTTTATAACTAGCTTACGTTACCATAAACATGACAAACCATTAACCAGACGATTGCTAAATGTATCGTTGATAGAGAAACATCTTAGTATTAATGAATGTTGACTAACTCACGTTTTTTTTTAAAAAAAAACATGGTAGATTATGTAGCTGTTTTCAGGTTAACAATTTACACTTGTTTGAAAATCTGCTTAAGTTTTGCTATGACTTTGAATAGCATCAACGCATAATTTTTACTAGAGTTAAATACGAATATAATTTAAAATCAAATTGAAAATCAAATTGAAAATAATGTAACATAAAATCACGCCTGTATTTTCCGAAGGGTTAGCAGAGGTGTACCAATAGTATACTCACATTTCGTCACTTGTGTTTAAGTCCCATGTGATAGGGGGCGAGCCTATTGCCATCAACAGGGCACAAACGCAGACTAGTAGATGTACTTAAGAAAAATACCGTAAAATGCTTGCCATTTGAATTCTAGATAGACTTTACGTCATAGCATAACGTAAGCTAAACATGTCTACCACGTGATAATAACAGATGAATGTATAATAGCAATTAATACATCAAACATATTGTATGCTAATTCTTCGTTGTGTTCTTTTGCATGAGTAACATTAAGCTTAGTTCTTGTAACATGTGTAACGTATTCTCACCAGTATTTTACTATTGTATTTAGCAGCTTTAACTTGCAAGCAACAAGACCATAATTCCTTTATAAAAAAAGTCGAGAGGTGTCGTGGGACACCCCGTTGGAACGATTGAGAGTAACTAAACGAAAAAAGAAACAGTAGCAAATGTATCATGAATGACAGTCAAAATGTTACACTTTTTTTCAGTCCAGCTCTCATTTACCACTTGTGCAGCGTATAACGGAAAGAACTTCGTTCCAAAATCATTATTTCGGTTTTCTCGATGGTTCAATTGGGCACATTTTCTTAATAATCTAATCAATACCCTGATCAATATCATGGAGAGAGGTTCGTAAAACTCAAAAAGCAAGCAAATTCGAACAATTCACATGAATCTCATAGTACGGAATCGGGTTAGTCTCAGGAACTTCAATGAGACCTTTAGTAGCAACTCACTTTTAACAGCTGCTTAAATACAGGATGCAAAGCTTTCAAACTTAAATGAGTTTTCATTCATAAATAATCATAAATCATAAATCATTTATTTATTTGCAAATTTGGGTAAGAGATACATGATATTTCATTTGATATTCAACTAGCGAATACCATAAAATAATGACTAACTACTTAATTAAGTACTATTAACCATTATAAGTACGTTTTTAACTAGCTTTTACAAATAAATCGACCCCACAGTGCAATGGGGATGCCTGTGTTTTGCGCAAGGTTTACTTACGGTTTTATTCTTGCCAAATAAATTGACCATCATCGTGAGGAAACCGGCATGTCCTACAACCAAAAATTTGAAGTCATGTGACATCTACCAATACGCGTTGGCCCGCGTGGTGGATTACGGCCCACTCCCTCTCATAGAGAGGAGGCTTGTGTCCCAGCAGTGCGATCGTTATAGACTGATAATGCTATGGTATGCTAAATAAAAAGCAGAAATAGGGCAAATTGCTATCGCTGTAAAAAGTACAGAAAAGGTGTTTTTGACCTATACATTGTCCAGGACCTGGGTATCAATATTAAATCAAAAATACTTACAAGAGCACGTATAAAATCTTGGGACAACCAAACGTTTTTCTAAACAACGCTAATTTTCATCCATAACAATTTATTTTTACAACAGCCTACAAACAATATGTACTCAATTCTTATCTTCACACGGAAAGCTCAAAACTTCCCCTTTAATTTATCCCACACTTACAAACTATCCCTACACCCAACTTCGCCCCATTTAACTAAAAACTAAGCCGCACAATCTAGCCTCTCAAATGCCCCCGTAACATAGCATATAAAATGCGCGTCGAAGCCCATCCAACCACAGTCATATTTCCTCTACCGTGCGACCAACATCAAACAAAATGTACCAAAAAGTGTTATTACTATCTCTTTTCCTAACTCTATGTTTAGCCAGAGATGAACTTGGATTACGATACTTCAGCAGAGTATATGAAGACTGTCAAAATTCAAATGGGTTCGTTCCTTGTTTGAAGAAAAAGGCCATACTATTCTTCGACCGAGCAGCCAGGATGGAGGTTATACCATTAGTCGATGGAGTGGACGTGGTCAAGACACCAGGAAGTAATATACTAGCTATCAATGAGAACGATATTGAAGCCGTGTTACCTAGGAATCTGGGCAAAGATGAAGCGTTGACAGAGATGCTGTGGGATCGTATTGCGGCGTTTGCGAATTCTAGGACGGTGCAGCTGTCACTACCGAAAGTTTCGGGTGAAGATCTGAATAAAGGAGTTGAGGAAGGTAATTATGTTGTTTTGTTACTATGGAAGTTCTGTGGTTTATATTGCTGTCAACTTTGACGAGGTCAAAATTCACTCGTTCAAATCTTGATCTATAAGGGTTGTAAACAATTTTGTGGCATCAATCTATATAATTTTAAGTGCATAACTGTAATTTTAAATACTACAGAACTTTTCTAGCTTCATTGCAAGGTACTCATATAATGTAAAGCACTTTTCCAGATAAATAATGATTGACAGATCATCAAGTTTTGACCTACATAGTGACCTAGTTTTTTTTATCAGCATTCATTAAAAGGGATTAACAGAGACCTTAGCATACTACATTATGCTCTTGTGAATCTGGACTGTAACTAAATTGTATTGAAAGCTCACTCTATTCATACAGCCTGGCATACTAAGCTAAGACAGTAATTGCTAAGTCTTCTTCGCTTTGATTCTTGTTGTACACAATCGTTTAACTTCAAAAACCTGACGAAATGCACAAACATTAGAAAACATTTTAAATTATTGTAGCATTATAATGTTTTGAAATTGACCATTGACCGCATGGATACTAAAACACCGAGTATACGATACTTTGTGTAATAATCTACGATAACCTTGATGACCTCCTAGACTCTTTAATACAACTTTCAAGTAATGCTCAGATACTGCAATTATAAAGAAGTTACCTGCATTATAATCTTTAAATGTAATTTCAATTAAAACTTTCGCTATAATCCTACCCACAAACTTCTATAGCTAATGGTCAATCATGTAAAAAGTATTTCTTATTTCCTTCAAATTCTATAACATATCTTCAATCATATTTATAGCATACTTGTCATAAGCAATTGCGTGAATGATAGTCGGTCTCATTTACATTAGAAGATATTCATCAACTTTGATATCTACGATTTGCATTTGCATTAGAAACAACTGTGAAATGCTTTACATTTCTGTCGCATCATGATTGGATAAGTTTTGATAATCTCAATTCAACATAGATAGATATTACAAAAATGATGAACATATTGCAATTACTTTATCTTCCAAATAGACATGGTCAGGGTCAGAGGTCAGGTCAATAGACATTTTTGTATCAATGTTTATTTTGGGATCGTCCTTTCATGTTACTAGTTTCAGTGGCTGTGCGTTGTCTGCCTATCAGTAAAATAAGTTTGGACATATGCATTATGTTGTGAGTGCAATGCCCTCATCGAAGAAAATGAGGAATCATTCTTCCTTATAAGCACAACATGATTGAGCTAAGAATAAAATATGCAAACTGGTGACTTCTTATGATTGCATTTATATTAACATCAAATCACCAGCAGAGATAGATTAGCCCGGTAACGTCTAAGACAAAAACGATGAGAATGCTACTCATTGACTTTTAATCTTGATCCATGGAACAATTCATAGTCAGGCATATATTCTAGTTAGACGAACTGCCTCAATTCCGCAATTGTTGCAAATCAAAGCAATCCAAATTGCAAAAGAAGCTTTTAAAACTCGACCAGTATAATATGAGAAACAAAATTCAAGAAGCTAATTTTGATAGTTTCTGGTTCAGAAAACTTAAAGAAAATATTGTCAATACTAATCCCATCAATCAATTAACAGGTTCAAGATCAGCCGACCAGTATTCTTATTGTAATAATACAACTAGGTTAGATTCACACAATATGCATCATCAAGGGTCATACAAGAAAACGACCATATTATTATGTATACTACTCGTAGATACACGGATTTGTATAAAGACGTAACGAAAGATAATAAATAACGTTTCTATCTAGCCTCTTATAACTTTTCCTTTGACCCTTATACGTGTTTCTTGGTCATAACAAGCTGGCTTGAGAAAATCTTCATACTTATCTTTAGTATAATATCTGAAGGAAGATGAAATATTATTAGCGATGATATTAAGAATGTATATTTTTTATCGTTTTGTCAAGCCATAAAGCCTAAAATAAATGTGGAAGACTATTACTTATTAGCTTTCGGAATTAGTTTCTAAAGATACATTGTAATGTGTCACATATATTAATGCATTTTTAATGCATGTGCTTCTATTTAAAAAATATTTATTTGTTAAAAGCATTTGAAGGTATTTCACTTCCAATAACTTAAAGTGTAGAGTATTGTTTGGTACATGCAGTTGACTTAATTCAACAGAACTACGATGAGCCATTGAACGAAAATCCTTTTGAAGCTACACATGTAAAAGTAGCTGATGCTAGAGGTGTTTGCACAAATAAGCATTTGTGTATCAACATCAGAAAAGGTCAGATGAATGCAAATAACAGGAAACGCTTTGATATAATTCCGTTCCACCAATCAACGCTGGATAATACTGTGACGGACCATCTGATTGATTACAATTCAATAGTCATTCTCATTGATGATTTCCTAGTAAGATTATACGTTATGAGCTTAGACCAAAAGACTATTTAATAATGCCAAAATCTCATTTATTCTTTAAGGTAAAAGTTACGTCTCACGTAATTTTTATCTGTTGTTACTTTCATAATTACAATGTTTGATGAACTAAAACAGCATTTAAAAACGAAAAATTATTTAATTTTTAAATCTAAAAAGGAAGAGTTTTCTTAAGTTGTAAAACCAAAGTTACCTCTTTCACCGACTTTAAACCTTGCCATCGCATTATTTTATATCACCATCGTTCGGTATACGATGGCCATTATGGCCATTATTGGCTCATACGGCAAATGTGTGGTGATTGTTGTAACTATATGGTTAGATGTCAACCGGTGTGCACTGATTTCTAATAACAGTTATGAGCTTTGATATTGTATCCATGGCGTTATATGGATCTTCGCGAGGTAGCATATCGAACCATTCATCATTTATCAGTGTTATAGTTGGATGGTAGATCATGCAAGAACTTGCTTATTCTAATAAAACGCCAGCACGCCACTGAAGATTATCATTATTTGAGGATTAAATGCAGTCAACTCTGCAGAACTTGCAATAAGCACGCATGTGTATAAAGATGAAATATTTAGAACGTACAATGGACCAAATATTTGAACTTCCTAGCTAAACGCTGAACGGCAAGAATTATTTTTAATTATTGATAGCATTTTTTGTTTATGACATCAGATAAAATCACTTAAGTACTTTACTCAAATGAATCCATTACAAGTTTAATCTCAATAAACTCCGTAATTTGCTGGTTCATCATGCATTGGTAAAATTGTAATAAATCTTCCACAAAAGCCCCTACTCAGAAGTTGAATATTTAATATTATTAATTTTACTGCACTCTCTCGCGTCCACAAGCTATCTAGCAATTGTTTAATAACCTCTTTAGTCTAGTCAATTACAATAATGACCACGATTTTCTTTATTATCTTTATTTGCTCGATTACTTTCTTTTTCCGCGTGATGTCCATTTACTTTTCTTTATCATATAACTGTTGACCTTTTGTTGTTAGATGTAAATGAAATGAAAATGAGAACATCTCATTTCTTTTCATTGTTGGCTTTAGATTTAAGTAAAATTGTTAGATCAACAATAATTTTGTTTTTTTAGTGTCATTTGACACGGAATCGTTCAATTATTCTACGTGAACTTATATATATGGATGAGTGATTCAGTAGTGTTTCAGATTTGCAAAATCTTTGTCACGTGCATCTGACATTTAAGATTGTGAAGAACGTCACCAATGATCTCAATAATATCTCACTGACAATAATTCGAATCAATATCCACGAAAGGTGAACTGCATTATCTTTAAATAGAATCATAAATCAATCAAAAATTATATAAAGAAGGAAGTGCATGTACCTACAAGAAAGTGCGAGCTGAAATATAATTATCAGGAAATCCACTTCACTAATTAGTAGTTGAAATATTAGAAATGAAGCGCTTTCCTTGTCGCTATGTTTGCGTGATTTACTTAAATTATTACCTATAGTTATGTTCATGCCATCCTTTTCAGCGTTACGACGAGGAAGTGTTTGTTCCGAAATCCAAATCATGTTTGCTGACCGTCAATTGGTTTTATGATAATGAAATATGGTTGCATGGCTGGTTAAAACTGAATTGGACATTCATTGTTCAATGTTTTAGCTTCATATCAAAAAAATAAGTTTCTTACAGTTGACTGCATAGACATCCGAATTATTGGTTGTAAAGCTCATACCCTAATGACAGTGATAGTCTTAATCTGCCTTTCTTTCGTAGCTATTAAACCGTTAAGTTGTATGGGTCATTCCTCCACCTATCAATCTTCAATAATACGTTGGTGTATTAACATACTACCAGGTTTCACGTGCAGGTAACCTTGACATCTGCGTTATTGATCTTGAACAACGGAATATAAACTCATTGAGTTCAAGTTCAAGCTTCAACTGCTTCTACGAAAAAACAAGGGTAGTCAAGGAGTTACAATGTAATAAAATCATTAAAATCCAAGTACTCATAGCCAACCAAACTTATTCCAGGGCGAGGGAAGATGAAGAAGATGATGGGCATGATGATGATGGGAGCAGCAATGAAGATGGCGGCCATGATCCCGCTGGCGATAGCAGGCCTGTTCGTGTTGGCTGGGAAGGCGCTCATAGTGGCAAAGGTACCAAAGATATGATTGTTATTGCAAGTTTTTTGATGAACTTCACGTACCTACGTTTTGACAAATCTTGCACGGATGTTTAAGATTAATTTGTTTTGAATTCCCATGACGAGACGTTTGTTTTGATACATATTTTTATTGGGTTTTGGCTGACGTAATTATGCGTGAATCCTCTTCAGGATTGCGAACTTTGATGAATTCATTCAAAGTTCGTATACTTTTATTTTTGTAAACATATACATTGAGTTGAATGAAGAAATCATCAGCTGCATGTATTCTAAAGGAATTTGAACTTGTACGATTAGATCTGCATTAACGATAACGTTCTTAACTATTCTATTAGCACATCCATCTTGAACTCTCCTACTAATTAGCGTTAATGCTTATTCATACTCATAGATATATCACTTAATTGTCGATCCTAGATACACAAGCACTGTTTAAAGAGACATTGTCTTCTCTTAATAACAAGTAATTATTAACTATTACGTATGCGTCACATGTAGGAGAAAGTTTGTTAATAATTAAGCTTATATGGTCAATTAAATTAGTGTAGTCCATTATTTTGCAGTAGGCACGTATTTTGAAATATTCATGTCTTTTATTAACATGAGAAATGGGCTGAATGTCTTCAATGGTAGTGATTTTTTTAAACTCTTTTAACATTCGTTCCGCTTTCTTTTATCAGAAGAATTAAAACGAATCTATTGATGGTTTATTCAAATTTTAATGTTGAATGTAATTTTAATTATTAAAGTATTCATTCGTCAAGTATACGTCTGTTCTGCTCTGTTTCTCAGAATATAAGGACAGTATAAAAATAAATGTTTTTATGAATAAAAATCTCGGTTTTGACGGTCCATGCAACTGTTTCATTGTGTTAATGACATTAGCACTTTATGAAAACCACAATCGGAATAGATTGTGTGGTCAGTCACTTTTACGCTGATTTCATCATCTCTTTAACATTAATATTAAATAATTTATTGCCAAAAGTTCTCAATAAACAAACCATAGTTCAAGTAGCAATAAACAATTTATATAGTTCAGCTTAAAACTGTTATAGGAAATAGAAAATTGATAGTTTCACTTAGATATTTAATTTTTGTCAAGTCTTATACACTTCATACCTGTCGGTAATAAATATCCCATCTCCTTTTTAAGTGACAAGCTCAAGAGTAAAGTTATTGGCATTACACCACGCATTCGCCTATAAATCTATACGACAAAGCATCTAAACTTTCAATACTTTCAAGTTCTCCATCCATCAATCCATTATTCACGTCACTTCCTATTTTGCGTATCAACAACAGTTTTTGCTGCATCAATACAAGTGGAGAAAACGGATAATTAGAAGTAATCGTTTCTTTTTCCCACCCTATTGTCGTTCAGTGTCGTGGGAATGAAGTAACGTATGATCGTAATGTGAGAATAGGTAGTCGGTAATTGTGCTCTGGCCTACATTCTTTGGTGTATTAGGATTTAGTTCAAGCCCTTGAAAAGGGGGTCGTGAATAGAACATCTTCTTTACCTTGTATCAATGACTCATATTTCTTTCCAACCAGTAGCGAATTGAATAGCTCTAGAACGTCGAACTTGTAGTTATAGATTTGAATAGGAATTATTATACATTAATAATGCTGACGTAGAATTGTCATTTTTCATTGCCATCTTAGAACAGAGGACGTCGGAGTTGTCATTGAACAAAATGCTGTAGCTTAAGATCATGTTTAAAATGACTAAACTACATTTTTTTACTCAAACATATCAGACTATAATAACAATGTGTATACATAAATGGGTAGCGTGTGTATATTGTCATAATGGTGGTCAATGTTTAGCTATCAGGGTTTGCATGACTTGAAGCAATAGAATTCCTGAATTAAAATTGCAGTCACTTTTGGATCTCGCTTTATAACTAGATCGTAACGATAATTATTTTCTAAAATCTTAAGTATTTAGCTCTTCATAGTAACTGTTCATCGTTCTGCTCATTCCACTTAGAAAAGATTACATCAGTTCAAAAGAAAGTATTTTAATTCCATGTTTAAGCTCCTATTTATTAATTCTTTTGAATGGGTTAAGCATTCGCTTCAAAGAAAATTTTCCCTCGCTCTATTTTTAATTGTATTTGTCTGTTATTAAAGTCATCTTGACTTTGAAATTCTTTTCTAATTATATTTGCTGCTTATTTAATGTTGTTTATTTTGATGTTTTGATAGATTAGCTAGCACTTTTAATATATAAAACTTTTAAAATTTTCTTGGTTATTAGCTCCAAAGTTCTTGAATATTTCATTGTTTTCAAAAAAGTTTCCAATGTTTCTCACATTTTCTTCAACATTATATTAAACATTGCCATCTTGCTTTTGTGCAAATGTAACTTACGGTTTATAGTTTAGCATAAATCTCAAATGATATTTAATACAATATTTAGAATTGCTTAGGACTGGTTTATACCATTATTACTATCTTGTCCTTTTTATTTCTTTTAAGTTCTTGCTAACTCACACTTGGCTATTAGACCCGTATTTATAAAAAGTAAAAGTGATTACTTCAGTAAAAGTTACATTAAAAGTAAAGATTTTTATTATATAGTTTAATAATTGTTTGAAGTTAGAACTATCAAAAGTTAGAATCAAGTTATCAAGTAATAGTCACAATTTTATTTACATAAAACTTGAGAACTCGACCATTTTGCGTGTGATTTTGAGGTTATATTGGTGTTATAGATGCTAACGATATACTACTGGAGATAGACATTGCTAAGTATTAAGCTTGTGTTTAATATAAAATTCTAGATATATTTCTCAGTTACAATATTCAAGACCATAATATGAAACTAAAGCCAGATCCCGCGGCAGAGACCTTGTGACACGAATAGAGAATGATACTTCATTGTAGCCACAGGCGCTTACTTACACTTATAGCTTACTAGTTATTTGTGGTTGGCAAGTTAGCGGTCCCGTAAAGTTCGCAAAAAAGGTATGAAATTTTGGCGATATCGAAAATCTAGCAAAAAAACCAGAGAGAGTGATCATCTATGTCACTATGTAAACAACAATAACGTCCCCGGTCCCCTTGTCACATCACATAAAGTTTTTTGAAAAACATGCGCATTATTTGATAAAAATACATTTGTTTATGAAAGAAAAAATATGAAATAAAAATAGGTTGAAAACGACTGTCGTTACGGAAATTCCGGCTTTATTTGTGGCATAAGATCCACGTGGATAATTCAAGCAAAAAAATTGTGAGCTAGCTCAACCAATTTTGCATGTCAATTTTTTAAATCAAAATCTATAATCATTTATTTGCATAAATAAGGTACAGAAGGTTGGTAAAATGTAATTCCCTATAATGTCTCGACAAAATGTTGGTTGTAGCAACAGATACACGGAAACTTATGCAACAAAAATTTATAGGCTGTTGTACAGCTTACAATATACAGCACATATATCTATCGAGCTAAAAATAAGCGTGAAAATCATTAATAAACAAGTCTTTACACACTTCATTGCCTTCAGCTCAAATAAATTACTTTCAAATACACGAATTCATAAATTTTACTTCTATCGGTACTGAGAAAATTCCTTGATAGTTAGAAAGGAACTCCATTTTGAAATATTTCTGGTACATCGGAGTCACGATCTAAAGTTTATTTACTTCACATATTTTGTATGCAATTAAAAGACAGCATATATTTTGCGTTTTGTGTCTTATCTACTGTTTATCAGCAACTTATCCCACATTAAAACTTCAATAACTGTTTGCAAAATGCTTACTAGGTAGGTACACTATTCCTGTATTTTGCATGACTGCATATTCACCGGTAAAATATTTGACTTTAAACTGTTTTAATATTGATGCAGAAACTAGTGCTTGTAATAATGCCCTCTCTAATATTAGATGCATCAATAATGCAAACGGTTATTTATCTTTAAACCATTTATTATTATTTTCGTATTAATTTTCTTCTTAACATCCTCATTCGATTTTGAATGATCATCAACGCGTAATTCATTAACATTCTTTCCAAGTCCTACTAAACCACTCCAATTTCCTTGTTGACCTTTATTATCTTCATCAGCCTGTCATACAAATGGAATCCAATCCAATCCACCAAACAAACTACTAACTTAACTACCTGCTTCACAAGAACGCTTCACTTCGATTAAGTTCACATTATTGTAGTTTCTTATATCATGTAAACTGTGTCGCGAATCAATGGCAGCGTCATTGAGTACGATCAATGTCGCCGTGATCATCGTGGTGAAGATCTCAATGATGACACGGAAGTATTGTTTGACATGGTTTTCTGATTCCCGTTGAATTGTGCTTGCATATACTCTTTCTAAGCTTGTAATGTTGTGGTCATTCAGTTTTAGTTTTTAATGAGAGTGTTCTGCCAGAGGAAACTGAAGTTTACCATTTTCTCTCGCGCGGTTTGTTTATATGAAATTGAAAATCATAACTCATAATATTTCGTTTTCGTCACTGTACTGTACGGTACTTCATGTCGATATAACTGCCCATAAGAACTTAAATTAAAGACCTATTTCAAGCTAAAGATCTAAAACGTGCCACATCAAAGATCATCATTCGTAGAAAGTAATTACAGTACAAGTGTCACGTCTAATGCCATCCTGTGTCATTACCATCATCATCATCATAGAGTCACTCAGTTGGCACTTTCATGCTTTGTTGATCTCTGGCCGTTGTTTCAAGTATTTTAGATAAAATCTTACGCTCTATCAAGACCATAGGACATAATTTTACAGAACATTATCTAAAATTATGCTTACTTTTTGCAACTGACGATGCTTTCACTCTTACCTGGATGTATTTTTTGGTGGTCCTTATAAATCTATGTAATTACTAGTAAATATTTTGATGTCTTTTCTCTTTACCTTACTTTACTTTTATGTAACTTTCAAGTCAAAAAGTTCCATGTTCTGATTTTGCTGCTATATCATCAGATCAAGTTCGTTGACCGATCTACCAATAAACTTATATTGTTTCTAGTCACATTCAGTCATTTATTTCTCTCTCTAGGCCTATATTTAAAGATATTACAATTATTCAAAAATAATGGGCATCCTTAGCTGGTAGAATATGCACAAAATTTTAATAACTCTGTTCATAACTTTTAATAGCAATAGCAAGCAATGCTTACTGTACTTATCTAAATGCGTGACCCACTGGCAATGTTTTTATTTTCATATAAAAATCCTTATTCTATGGTAATACACTTAGTTTGCAAATAAATCTTTGACTTTGACTTTTAATGGAAGCATAATTTCATGCTCTTAATTCCTTAGTTAATTAGGACCGTTATAGAATGCTTATGCTACTTGTGTCAAATCTGATTGCATTTTAAAATATCAAAACTAGCGCGAGAAACTTTTTGGGTTCAAATACTGTTTGGAACATTAATTTTGCATTTTATTTTTGTTAGCCTGCATTGTTTCCCACTGCTGGGCAAAATCCTCCCCTTTTTTTTTCCAAACCGCTGTTTTGTGTGGGAAAACATGAACAGATTTCCAATTAGAGATTTTTAAATCAAGTTCGTCACGTATTTTATCCTGATGGTTTTCACCGTGGTCTTCTATTGCATTAGCATAAGCATAATCAGACTATACTGTTCCTACTGCTGGGACACAGGACTCCTCTCTGTGAGAGGGAGTGGATCGTAATACACCACGTGAGCCCAGTACGGGTTGGTAGATGTCACATGTCTTCGAATTTTGGTTCTAGGACATTTATCTAGGACGTTTTCTCACGTTGTTTTCCTTCACCGTTTTGAGAGCAGTGGTGATGAAATAATTTAAACAAAGTAAAGCGCCAGTCTGGGTTCGAGCCTACGACCTACAACTCGTAAGTTGCGGCCACTGTTCTTCTTCTAGTGCTTTTTCTAAAATTTCAATATCTATTTCACTTGCCTGATCGCTACGTGATAATATAGCAAGTTTTTGCATATAATAGTAGCAATTATGTCTTCAAATAATCGCAATAAATGAAGCATTCAGTTCCCTTCACTTCGGAAAATGGTCACAAAACAAAAGTTATAAATTAACTTTCTTTATTTGTCAATAAACTTCTACATCATGGATTTACCTAAAGTGTTGCTTTTCTCTTTTATGTTCTGTTGTTTAAAGAATAGGTACTGTTTTTTATCCATCATTAGTAGCTGTGAACTTATAATCAGAGACCGGATATTCACCTACAGTTGAGACGTATGGAATGCTCCTTTGTATCGCAAAAATGTATGTTTTTTTTTGTTTTAACTTACACACACCACCCCTCCTCTTACACCCTGCATACACATATTTGCATCGGGGGTTAAACATTAATTTTAAATAAATATGCATCTGCATAGTTATGCAATCCAAGAATTCCGGGGATTTATTAAAAGTAAATAACTTGTTAGAAGTTACTTCCATACTATACACCCGATTATTTATTCATTCTCGGTGCCCAAGAATCCTTCTTTTTTTTTACATAAATTAGTTTTTACAAAAAAATATGTTTTAATAATCCGCTTCCATACTGTGATAGCTCAAAATTAACTTTAGGTAAATCTGCATCCGAATATCCGATCTCTGTTTATAATTGTGTCCGTTGCAATTTTTTTTACAATGTCTTTTGGAAATCCATGTATCCATCTATTGTTATTTTCTTGATCATGCTAATATTCTTTCAAATCGTTTACATTTATTATCTTTGATGACCAAGTCAAGGACAACACTGTACCAGCATTACTTATTACACATAACATCACGCGTGTTATATCCTAAGAAGGGTATCGCAGAAGTGTATAAATCACCTTCATTTCGCCAGTTAAGTCCCATGTAATAGGGGGCGAGCCTATTAACCGGTCACAAATCCAGACTCTGAAAGAAAGAAAGAAATTTCTGACGGAAAACCTAATGACATTTTGCCCGACCTGGGAATCGAACCCAAGACCTCGTGCCTGACAGTAACGTTTACAACGACTAGACCAATGAGGCAGTACATGTCTCTACATTGTTTAAAAAAAAATGATTCTTGCTTCCTTGCATTTTAACTATTCCAGTTACGTGTTTAGTATAGATACTGACTTTTATTTAGAAAACATTACGATGACATTCATTACCACATTCACATAATATTGTTGTATTCGTTGAAATGCGAATGTCTAATCGATTACTATAAAAATATTGTAAAATACCGAATTGTGCACGTTTGTAACTTGTTACTACTAATAACAATTTATTTAAATTAATCTTTCGAGCGTAGTTTTTTTTTGGTTGATGGAAATATAAAGATTTTTACGCAAAAGTTTATCAGTGCATCAATTTAAGCTTTCCGGCACAGTAATTGTAATGATTTGGCATCTATATCTGTTTCAATGAATTGCTCACTCAGCATTGCTGTCCTTTTCTCCATGCAATCTTTAACATATCAAGAACTCATCAAGCTTAAGAAAATCCAGCTGCAGCTATTCTAAACCAGAACATTTTCTGTCTAGGTCACGATCACAGAGTATGTAAAGAATGGAATGCGAATACGTTACTATTTACACGTCGAATCATATAGATCAATATTTTTTTGTGAAGATAACTACTTACCAGGAATGACCTGGCCAATTATTATTATTCATAGGTGGGTGCAGAACCCTAACTTAACTTTTGATAGGATTAGTTTCCCGCCAAAGCATCGATTGAAAACTCCATAGTCGAAAGGTTATAAAACGTGCGAGTCAAGAGTTGACATTCATTTTACATATGCACGCATGCACTTGCATGGGTTCAGCACCTGATTCTGAAACCCCTACGTTGAAATTTTGCGTCGGTTATTAAAAAAAGTTTACTGTTGTAAATGTATGTGCATTTTGACCGCGTAGGGTCTATGAAACAGCATCTTTTTTTTTAATAACTGACGGAAAATTTCTACGCTAGGGGTCTAGAATTATGTGCTGAATTCTTGGTTTCAGTTTGCGCGTCCATGACCCTACCAGCCTGTATATTGTTGTGAAAACAAACCTAGTTTAGTTGGAAAGATTATTAGAAGGCATACTTAGTTATACTACTAATGTGCATAGTAGAACTAGAGACGTCAATAATTCCATGAACTTTCCATCACACACTTCGACAACTCATCCATTAGCCTAACGTTGACGGCTGACATTCGTGACAACATTATTATACGCACAGCTCATACAAATGTCGGTCGCGTCATTTTTCCTACACATTAGCACTCAATTTCTTATTGCATCCTTGTACACTCTCATACCGGAATACCTGGGCAATCAAGTTAGTAACTTTCTACACGATTAGGGCATTCTGACGGCAATACCTTAGATTCTAGTGCTCATTGAAGATTATTAATGATGCTAGTAATTACTGTGGCCTTATTAAGATGTAAATTGTAGAAAGTGTGTAGGCGATTTAGATACCTTTTAATTTCATTCGCATGATAATAATTGTTATGGGCTGAATAAGCTGAAACACTTCAAATAAAAACTTATTAAGTGTGTATTAATTAACTCTTCCTGTTGGTTACACCAATATTGAAGCTGCAATTTTTGAGTCATTCTGCGCTCTCCTTTTTTATCGTTTTTTAGCACAAATGAAAAAATAAAAAGGAATAAATAAATGTACCATCAATTTGTGATGAAAAACATTTTTTTTTCACAAGCTCAATTCAAATGAGATTCTATAGTACGTCGCCGGCCTGTTAGCCAAGAAATTGCGGAAATGTTAAGGCACTATAAATGTAGAAATCGATGAATTAAACTTAATAGCAAAGAAATTCAAACGATCCGGTAAATCACTTACCGTAGAAAGTCTATTTAAACACTTGAGTTTGAACTCACGAAGTTTAAGTCGGGTCAGTGAAAGCAGATGTATGATGATAAGTCGTTACGTTGTTATGTATCTGGGTACCCATGTGGGAACTATGGGGGAATTGATGGGTGGGGGAGGAATGTGTGTCATGATGATATCCTGTGGAACGGTTGAGCTCAAGGTTTGATTAGTTGCATGTAGATTGATGAATCTAGGAAGTTGGGAAGCAGTAGGACTTAGTTGTGTCGCAAACGGTACTGCTGAGCATGAGGTCCTGGGTTCGATTCCCGGGTCGGGAAAAGTATTATTGGGTTTTCTATCAAAAATTTGTGCAGTTGATGGATTACATAGGACTTAAACATAACGAAATGTAGATATACTATAGGGACACCTCTGCCCAAACCTTCGGGGTAACAAAGCGTGATGTTCTGTTAGTTGTGTTTCGAAGAACATTCGAAGTTTGTTAGTACCGCAGATAGTCAACAGACTTTTAATGAGGTTTTGACGATTTTTCGTAAGTTTAAATGCTTATGCTGGTTCTTACTGAATACCAGGTCTCGTGTAGTTCAGGAGCAGGTAATAAGAAACTTATTGTTGATTTACAATCTTAAATAAGTTTTAAATTGTTTTGCGCATCGAAATTTCCTGTTTTCCCAAAACCATTCTATTGTAAATTCAGAAGTGGCAAAGATGGAATTCCTACTATTTACCAACAGAGATCTCACTAAAACTACTCTTAACTCAGGAATTAAGGCGCTTCCCTGACCAAACGACCTTGACCGTTCGGTCCTTCTCAGTCCGGTCGCTGAGTCTTGCTCTGTCTCGCTCCCTGCGCACGCTCATTTATCATAGAATTCACAAAAAAGTTGAAATTATTTTAATAAAAAAAGACAATCGATGTTTTGAAACAAAATAAAACGTGAATTATTTAGATTTTTAAATGGGTGCTAATTAAGGCAGCTTCTTTAAAATATCATTCTCGTCTTCAAATATATTTAGTTGTCTAAATAATTAATAGGTAAGCGACAAACTTTTAGCGTCTCATAAATGGTTTTCAAGCGAATATATATTGTAAAACGAGCTACTGTTAATATGACGCAGCATGGTGATAATTCTTAAGCAACGTTATGGACCAAGTAATAAATAGGGGCATTATTCATAATGCCCGCGCATTATGAATAATGACAAGCGTAGTCGACGGAGCCCCGCTTAGCGGGGCTCCTACTTCTGGGTGGTTTAAAAAAAATAACCACGAAGGGGATGGCGGGGTCTTTTAGACCCCGCCATTCCCTTCTAACCTAAACTGTCCGAGTCGGGGTGCCCTAAGTCCCGAGCTCGCTTAGTAGCTCACTTACAACATTAGTCACTTGAGTTATCAATTCAGAAGTAAATATATTTATCGGTAGCTCTGAGTCATATTAATTTACGCTCGTAAATTGACGCTGGTTTTTTGATATTCTGTTGGAATAGTAAAGATGATGAATTAATATAATTGAAGCTGTTCTATTAACTCGTCGCCTACATATAAAAAAAGACGCTAGGTTGCAGGTGCTAAAGAAAACTTTTGTTGCCGCACATATAATTTCCCTTTTTAAATTATCTACACATTAGTGTAATCCTCAAATTAATAGAACGTCACCTTTAGCAAAAGATGCATGCAATCAGTAATTTTAGTAACTTTTTTACAAGAAGATTTTAAATGTATTTATAACACATAAAAACAAATAAGAACGTGCAATGTGATGATAGGATATCGAACATTAATAATGTGCTTTTAGATGTAGTTTATTACCCATAGTGTATGAGTTAATAGCCTCTGAATAACGCACTATGGCAAGGTTTTGGTCGGGGTACCGCCTTAAAACCACGTTCTCATGCTCACCATTCAGCAACTGTTACTCGCCAAGATAACATCAACTTAATCACAGTCTAGCGTGGTTTGAACCTCATTCAAACATTACAATGCAAATACAAAACTAAAAACAAAAGCAGTTCACATAATATAATTAATAGTTTCTTCGTTATCAGCAGCGATAAGGAAGTGGAGCAAACTATTTTTAAATATTTACTCGCGTGTGTAGTGAAATGGTTTAACTACCTACAGTTTATTTAAGAAAAGTAGGGCGTAGTTAGTAAATAATAGGTTATAGATAATTTATCGGGGGTTATAGGGGGTTGCATACCCCCATGAGAAGAAGGCGTACCAAACGCCGCCAGCTGCGATGCTTACATAGGTACTCCTTTTGCTTCGTTGACATTCATACATCTGTATTACGCGCATGTCGGTTGCGAGTACTAAGCACCGGACCTTTCTGAAGAGATCACTAGAAGGTCATCATCATATTTTATGGTCGCTATATGTCCTTTTAGGACGTCCTCACCCCGGAGTCTCCACTCACATCTGCTTGGTTAATTCATTTTGTTAGTCGCCTTTTTCATGGTATCCTGTCATTTCACCGGCAAATGATTTACAAATCTTCACTTGATTATTTTTATCATTATTCAACAACAAGTTTACCAAGTAAGTCACTTTCCGATAAACTTTTTTTAATAACGTAATATTTGACAAACAATAATTCATTTTTTTTTCATGTTATCTCATGAAACAACGTTTGGGATTAACATGTTTTACTTATTTAGTGAACCGCCTTTCATACATCCTCTCATCATGACCAAATTATCTGCAAAAGCTTTTCAATTTTTGACACTGCATTCTCCATTGCCTTATCTATGTTATGGTCCAAGTGATAATAAGCGCATTACTCATATTGCCCGGGCAGCATTTAAGCAGAGTCCACCAACTTATTTACAAAATGCAATATTACTTACTGTACTAGGAGAATTTAGGATGCTAGAGCGAGCGAAGCGAGCTCGGGACTTGGGGCACTCCGACTCGCACAGGTTAGGTTAGAAGGGGGTGGCGGGTTCTGGAAGACCCCGCCATCCCCTTCGTGGTTATTTTTTTTTAAACCACCCAGAAGTAGGAGCCCCGCGAGTTTGGGCTCCATCAGCTAAGCCTTATTATTATTGCCATTCAGAAATACTAGGCCTATATTTACTACTAATAGATCACCTAGTAGAAGGCTACTATGGGAGATTAACGACCAATCAGAAGCCACATTCAGTACTCAGTTGGTGGACTCTGCTTATAAACTGCCCGGGCAGTATTAATAATTCCCTTATTATCACTTGGACCATTATATCTACACCACACAATGCTTCTCAAGGAACGCATATCTACAGCATTTATTCTACTAGTTAACTAGTTATTTTCATTGTATAAGTTTTTTATCAGGGGGGGCTCGATCTTCAGGGTTAAGCAACGCTTGCTGAGGTCGGTCCGTAGAAGGATGACCATTTATAACCTACCGAGACCTCGGAAAGCACGTTCAGCAGTTTATTCCGGATTGTCATTCGTAGATCTTTGACAGTCATTACACCAGTAACGACAGTCAGAAGCCCAATAGTCTGACCACCAGTCTTGCCAAGGGGTATGGTGTTACCCACCCAGTAGGTAAGTGGGTTGTGGAGGTCAGATAGACAGTCGCTTCATGTAAAATACTGGTATCTACTGGTTACTAAGGGACAAAATAGAAAAGAGGAAACGATTAATTCGGTAGGTAGGTAAGGTAAATAACTACAGCGCCACCTGTATCCTACGGTTGGAACTTCAACCACGCTTTTAATGGCAATCATGTCATTTGGTTTAAATAGGCTTTTATTTTTATATAGATTCTTCTATATTTTGTGAATGTGAGAACGTTGTAGGCCTAACTTGTAGACTGTAGATTTGTAGACCTTTTTATATTTTGTTAAGTACCTGTTACTTGTTGACAGGCCTACACTGTCCTCCCATATCATTCAACACTGTAATTGGAAACATTGTAAAAGCCCCTTATTTTCAAAAGAGGAACTTCGGAGTTTCTTGCCGGCTCTTCTCCATAGGAAACGACCAATTGGAACCGTGCACCTAGCTTCTGACGTTTCATAAGTGCCCATGTTGGTTTATGTGAAATAAAATATTTTGATTTGATTTGATTTGACTTTAAAGACAACATCCTGTAAATGATAAATGATTTTATTTCTGTATGTAAGTTTGTACAAACACTTTTACACCTCAATCATATTTTAAAAACTAGATGAGGTCCGGCGTTTTTAACGAATCCTTACTTCGAAACCATGTCAATTCCTGACCACGAAATCTGCTAATAACGTATTCTCTATGATATAATAAACAAAACCGTTTCCGGAATCAATGAAGCCATCAATTGGGCACAAATTCAAACTCCGGGCTGATACTAAGAAATTCCTGATAGAAAAACCTAATAACTCTTTGTTAATTACCTGGAAATCGAAACTAGGATCTCATGCTGAGCAGTAGCAACACACCAAAAAAGCCAAACACAACAAAAAAATTGCCTAACCACCATTTTTTCAGTCTATCTACAACTAACTACCGAGACGTGTAAAGGTGTTTGACCCCGTTATCCCACAGTTAAACGTTACCACGTGGTTACAAACGAGGGGTTACGTCATACATCGTAACTTAGCCCTAGTTCGCACGGACGTAATAATATTGCGGCGTGATTTTATCGCGCCCTGGATTTTCAACTATCGGTGTTGAACCGAGAATTGAGAATCCAATAGAGTGTATTCCAGCGCGTTAAAAAAAACACAGTGTTGGATTTTCAAATGTCGGCGATTTTTTAAAAAAAATCGCCGCTGGATAAACGCGCCCGTGTGTACCTGGACTTAGTATTCAGCCGTGCGGTATCAGAGCGAGATGTCACCGGTTCCATGTCTGAGTAAATTGTTATTTTTGGAAAAGGTACCTTATAAAATAAAAGGCAAGGAAATATTTTTTTTTTAAACTTCTTTCTTTCGGCAGGAAACAGAATAATATACAGGGGCAAATTCCATTAGGTAGCGAAACTCTGTAGAAGTGATAGGTATTTATATACATATTTAAAAACGTTTTTTTTTTTTTAATGATTACAAGTTTTTTTTGGCCGACCGTTGCTACTTTTGTAACTTGATATTTGAATTGAGAAAATTTGTTTTGTGTTGTTTTATCTTGTTTAGATATCAGCCATCACGTCTGTGAAGTTTACACGAAAATACAGATTTTTTAAACTGATATTTCAAGTGATTGAACTTTTTACATGGAACAACTGCCTATCGGACTTCCACAACCCAGTTCAGTTACTGGGTAACACGAAACTCCTTGGTAAGACTGGTTGTCAGACATTCGGGCTTCTGACGACCTGTAACGACTGACAAAGATCCATGAATGACAGCCGGGACCAAGGGCTTAAAGTGCTTTCCGAGGCATGCAGGGTTCTTGGCATGTAAGGATGGTCACCCATCTACGGACCAACCGTGGCAAGCGTAGATCAACCTGATCAATCGGCCCGTGCGGTTGTTATTACTTACCCACGAGTTCCTCTAATATAATAATTTCTACGTAGATATGGTTTTATTTTTATTAATTTCATAAATACCTCATACATTTTATCGTAAACTGATCTCAATTTACTTTAATTGTAACATTTCTGAAACGTAACTGAAATAAAAATAAAAATAATTACAAACCAATTAAAATACCAAACATTTTAATAGTGACACAAGTGTTTTATCGCCAACCCTATCTAAATTATTTCCCATTAGACTTCCAATTTTGTTGCAATCAAAATAAAGTTTAAAATTCCATGTATAAAAAACAACGTTTAAGAAATTCACATTATTGGCATTGTGAATCTTATTACTATTCAAATAAGTTCTATAATGGTTCGTGGAGTGATGCATGAAGGAATTTAATAAGTTCTGAAGGCATACGTCACCGACCTTCGGTGTTCCATTCTAGTTCCATTTGCTTCGGTTGCGCGCATTTTAATATAAGCTAGTGTTGCTAAGGTACGGAAGAATTGCTGGAAAAAGGGGAAAAAAAATGTGGTTTGATCTTTTTGAAGTTGTTTTTACTGATGTAAAACATCTATAGCCGCGGGTAAAACTGATTGTGAGCGTGACAACGCATGCCGTGGCGACGCTTGGCCTAAATAATTTCGATGTTTTTAGTAGAGAGTGATCCTATTATTAGGTACTTAATTTAGTTTGTCTAGTTATTTGATTGCTTATGAACTGTTTGTATTCACTACATAATTGTTTGTGTAATACTTACCTATTCATCGCTACACTTTGACACAATTTGGCAACCTCTTCACCGGAAATTATTATCATGCTCATAGATTTGGTAAATAATAGTAGACAAGAAGAACCCAATATAAAGTAGTATTTCGATTTTCCGTCAAAATAAGATAATCATTAATAGGTTTAGTTTAGTCAAAAACTTTCAATATATCTATATAAAAGATTTAATCGATTATAACTAGATAAATAATTGATACTCTAAAACACCCTTTCATCGAAAAAACTAAGAACACCCCATTCAGGGTAAAATCAATTCCCCACCCTAGCAACATAAGCCAACGACTGGCAGTCATCTCATTGCAGCGCGGCACAACACCCGCTTCCATTTGAAAATCGAAGTCGCCGCCAAAAATCGAAGTCGCAAACTCAAAACTCGGAGTCGCCAACATTATAATATTACTACTGTCGTTTCAAGTAAATCTCGTGCGGCTTGTGTTGATTCAAGCCGTTCGAGATTAACTTATATTGATAGTAGATATCCCTCTGTTTATTTTACCGGCTTCGGCAGTCCAAACCACGTGGTAAATATATTTTTATTTATTTTCTTAACGTTGCGTGTTTTATATCGACTTTTTTATTGCATTTGTTAGATTTGTTGGTCGTGATTTTTTTTCTGTTTATTGTTATTAAGCGGAGTTTTATAGTTGTTTTAATGAAAGGCGTTTTTGTTTTAAATTTATTTCGGTTGTTTTCCTTGATCCCATTTTGTAATTTTATGTGCTTCTTTGTCATGACTGGTTTTTTTTTGTTGCGAATATAGTGTAGTTTCGTAATCATTCTTATGGTAGATAGGAAGGTAAAGTTCTTAGTACCTAGTTATAACAATAGCCGTTCACTAAGAAGTACACACGGATACATATCAAGCTATACATTTCCAGTTTTAGCTGATAGAATGTGAAGTCAGTTTATACTGGATTTGTATACCTTGATATGTAGTCGTGCGTACGAATAAGCTTCAACGTTCTTACAAAACAAGGTTGTAAGACCTTGTGGCGTTTTGTTCACTATCCATGTCTTGCATGAGAATGAGAATATTAGATCATTGAAATAAAAACACTTATTATCCTTATCTATGAGGGTAGCCTCATCTTAATTTAATTTTTGGTAAGTACAGCATGACTGCTTCTTGAATGACATTTCTGTTACCATACCATCTCAATATTCATTCGCTTCTAGCCATATTTATCATCGTTCTCACAAACCATTTATCATTTATTTTCCGATGTTATCTGCAGGTATAAAGTAATTTGAAACATATCTGGCATCTGTCAATGAAATATGTAGTACCTACATAATTATTGTTTTTATCAATGCAACTTGATACCAGCACCCTAATTTCATAACTCACAATCTGAACCATTTTGAAGCCTATTGCTAATCCATTGCTTCATATGTTCAAAAAGTTTGTGTGCCCAACAACGTAAATAACGCAATGAATGTTGTTGAACTGTCAAAATGACAGCTATTTCTACTGTTAGTGTGTCACGCGCTTACCCCGCAGTTTTTGCTAATTCTTTACCTACAATATTTATATTCTTCAGACTTTTCCGGTTCGTTTCTCCCGGTTTTTATACATTTTTGATTTATTTATGCCCTATTAAATAGTTATTTATTTATTAATAACCAACTTATATTTACAGTTTGCACCACACATACAAGTTATCAGTCAATACTAGAAATTACACATACAATCATAAAATTAGGTTAAATTACATAAAAGTAGACAAAATTAAATGAAATTAGACAAAATTAGATAAAAATGAGATAAAAGTGGATAATATTAGATGAAATTAGATAACATTAGAGAAAATAAAATGATAGAATTGTGACCAAATTGGAATAAAATTATGAATAACAAATTTAATCCAAGGAGATTGTACTGGGAGTAGCAATGCAATAGTTTGAAATTTTAAAAAAACATTCATAGATCCATACTTCAATACTAAAATGCGAAAGTAACTGTATGTCTGTCTGTTACCTTTTCAGACCTTAACGGCTGAATGGATTTGGATGAAATTTGGCACACGGGTAGACCATGCACTAGGTTTATTTTTTCCCGGTAATACGTTCCCGTGGGACAATTTCCGACCTCCACACGGGTAAAGGCGTGGGCAAAATCTAGTACTACAAATAGTATGCATGTTTATTTATTTATGGTAGTTTTATTTTATTTTTATAGTGGTAATGGATACTCAATAAATGTATAGGCTCAAATTAAATAAGGTAGAGAAACTCCGCAGACGTGATAGATATCGATAACTGAACACATACCAAACTAATTTTTTAAACTCATTCTCCATGTAACAGCACTACCAGAAGTCGTTGACCCTAAAAAATAAAATCAATTCTTTTTTATTTTATCGTGTTTATATATCGTTACCGATTACGTCTGTGGAGTTTCGCTACCTAATTTAATTTGACCCTGTATAATAAGTGCCTATTGCTACAACTATAAAAAAATATCATTATTATTACACATGCAACTGCCCCGTTTGTCTTGTGGTCGCAAGCGCGACTGCTGAGCGTAGGGTCCTGGGTTCGATTCCCAGGCCGGGAAAAGTGTTATTGGGTTTTTCATTAAGAATTTTTTGATAGCAGCCCGGTGTTTGGAAATTGTCGGTCTGATAACCCCGTGCCTCAGATCAATGAAATAGTATTGTCTTGTATCACATGAAATTCATTCATTTCATTGTAATCCATAGAATTTTTTGTGTGTAGTTTTCCTCATGATAAGTAATCCGTAAATAGTTGCTAGGCGCTCTATTTTAATGAGTGAATGTGACAGTAAATTCGTTTGAAATTTTATCTTCAGGCGTTGTTTGAAAGAGACAATATTTTTTTTGTATTGTTGGTTGTAGCAGAGTAAATGTTGTCCCTTTATTTGAATAATAACAAGCATTACCACCATAGTACCATGCATAAACAATATGTTTATTTTGTTTAAAATAACTTTGACGGCACGGTTGGCGCAGTGGTTAAGCGATTGACTGCTGCGCTGCGTGTCGCAGGTTCGATTCCCGCACGGAACAAATATTTGTATGACCTACAAGTAGTTGTTCCGGGTCTGGCTGTTTGTGTATGTGAGTTTGAATGTTTGTAAACGCACCCACAATACTAGGAGAAATTCCTAGTATGGGGCAAACTAAAAAAAAAAAAAAAAGAATGTGTCCACTTAGGAGATTTCAGACTTTATAATAGAAATATCAAAACCCTATGTGACCTCTTTGGTAGTTACCTAATATGCGTATGGTCATCCTCAGGGGTCAAGCTATGTCTATAACAAAAGTTTATGAAAATTGGTTTAACAGTTAAATCGTGCAAAAATGTATCAGACATTTAGACTCAAACAGAATCTTCCGTATTCAGAATATAATAATAATATCTTTATTGTTCTCTCATAAACATACAGTACAAAGTCAAGATAACACATATTAGAGACTGGTGTCTGTTGTAGGTAAAACCTGTATTACAGATCACCAGGCTTACCCTCCATAGGACAACTCACTATAGACTATAACTGTTTTAAATGAACATACAGGTTGCACATAATAAAATACTATTACAAATTAATAATAACAAAAGCGAAAAGAAAAAAACAAATGGAAGGGAATATTAAAAACTAAAGTAAAACAATTCTGATGGCAAAGGTGGCTTGATATTGATTTTGGAGTGAGTTTATGTGGGTGTATGTCGATGAGAGTGAGTGTGCGGGTGTGTGAGGGTGTGTGTGTGTATCTGTGTTTGGTGTGATGGGTATGCGTGTGTTTAATATGGCTCTTTGGGCTCTCTCCAGTTTCAGTAGGTGAGTATATGTACTCAATACACAATACTCAATTCTTTATTGCATTCCATTCCATAGATGGTCTAACAAAGTAAAAGATCAATATGGACCCTGTCGGGCACAACAAAATTAGGAGAGAGGACGACAGCTAAGCAGCAAGTCAAGCAATTCAATATTATTAAAAATTATTAGATGAGTTTAATTGGGTGTATAGTTATGTATATATATATTATTAGGTTTGTGTATAGTATGTTAGTTATTTTAATTTTAATATTGTATGTTTTATAATATGTATAATTATGATGGATGTCAGTTATCTTAGCAAACGTGCTGCAGTGGGTCATTGTAACTTTGATCCTTGTGCCTGGGTATAGGTAGTAGAATAGTAGCAAAAATCAGAAAAAAACCGGTCAAATGCGTGTCGGACCACGCACAGTGAAGGGTTCCGGAGTTGGGATGAAATTATACCAAAAATAAACTTAACATTGTAGTTGAAAAACATGTTGTCACATATATCGATATACGTTACGGTCAATTCTCCAACTGCAAATGTACTGGTTAGTTTGTAATTGCAAGGAAATAAACATATTATTTTATGTAAAAAAACTATAAAGCAACGGTTTTCAGACTTTTTCCTTTACTGGTGCTGTGAGAACTTGCTTTTTGCCAAATTTCATGATTCTAGATCAACGGGAAGTACCCTTATAGGTTTCGATCGCATTAATAAAAACTTTGACTTGACTTTCACTTTGACTTTGATTCCCTTGCTAGTGTCAAAATATGCGGCAATATAAACGGCCGTATCTCTTAGTAGTTCGATTTTTGCACAACTCCACGGGATTGCAGGCCTGAGTTTTTCATTTTAATTGCAACTTGATACCTCCACGCATTTCTGAGAAAAAGTCTTGACAGACGGACGGACAATAAATTGATCCTATATTTTTTCCGTTTTTTTCTTTTTGAGATACGGAATCCTAAAATTTTAAAAATACTTCTACAGTTAAATATACCAGTATCTCAATAGCGGCAAACTTGTGATGGTCATGAAACGTAGAACTAAAGTCTTATTTCCATACGATAAGATAAGATTTCAAATGACTAATTTCAAACGTATAACCTACTCCTGTACTATATAAACTTATCAGGCTATTTCTAATCATAGCCTGAACTAAATAAATAGCTTAGACGTGCATGCAATGTGTTAATAGTTTCTATTTGTAGTAACACTTTTTTTTCTACTAAATTCCCCGGCTTGCTACAGTCAGCTGGGGAAATTATAGAAAAAAAGTGTACTAAAAATGTAACACTCTAGTGTTACCATCGTTTTTTGATGTGAAACATCTATAGCCGCGGGTAAAACCGATTGTTGGCATGGCGACGCGTCGCCATGCTATACTATGTTTCACATCTGCCAGGCGTCCCGTGACGGCAAACAATTTTTTCATGTTATTTGTTTTCCCGTTAACCTCACTGGAATTTAGATAATAATTTATGGCATCAACCGAACCTCAAATAATTCCCATATCGGTTTCCTAAAAATATTATTGAACACTAGTGTAATGATTACGCCTCTTTTTGTGAACCTCAATTATTTCCTATTTTGGGGTCCTAAAAATATCAATTAGCCAAGTAACTGCGACCAACTAGGATGTCGCGCTCGCCGGCCGCTGCCGCAGCACCGCTCGCTTCGCTCGCTCGGCTCGCGAGTGGATCGTTAGAAGCGCAAAACGTTAAAAAATTAGTCATTTTAAAAAGCATACATCATTAGAAGGTCGATAAGTTTTTAGAGGATCAGTTAAATATTTCCCATAATTTGTGTTGGTGCTAGAAATAGTTACATATCACAACGTTTAGGCTTCTAAAGGTAATCATATAATAATTATCGTCTGATCAATCTGACGAATCTTAGCCTATTCTGATCAGTGGGTGCACAACTGCACATACACGCAACAATGGGATTATTTAGTGTTTATAATTTTGTTGTTTTACGTGGTAATTTTTTGTCGGTCCTTTTGAGGCGTTTGATCTTGAGGTCTTCAAAGCCACGCACAATACGGATTTTGGTCAGATCAAACAGATCCAAAGGACAATGAAAAGTCAGGGAAATTAATTGTTTACTACCAACTTCAATTATCCGTATATTCAAGGAACAACTGTCATTCTTTATTACTAGCATGAAATGGCTATAACACGGTAAATTGATGTAGAGTGTCAATTTGATTAGCAATTAATTTCCCTGACTGTTCCTTTTGGCTTCTAAATCACGAACTTTTACTCTCCAAGCTGCAATTTATTAATTACTCACTGGTCTGAGTTACTCGCTAGTAAATGTACCTGTCCCTACTTCGTACGGTTGCAAACTCTACCGATATGTGGCGACCTGTTGAAACATAAAGATTACTGTGCTATATATAATTTTATATATAAATGTAATAAACACAGAAACCTTACGAAATAAATTGAGTAAATTGTGCTGAAAACCGCAACGCAACTTACAGGGAGTCGTCCTTCTTTAAATAAAAATAAAAACATTTATTTCAGGTACCTTAAGACCCATATATTTGAAATTATTCAACAATAAATACAAAATCACACATAAATTAATACAAGATCTCCTCGTGCCACGGAAAGCACGTTAAGCCTTTGGTCCCGGCTGTCATTCGTAGATCTTTGACCATCGCGCGTCGTTACGGGTAATCAGAAGCCCAAAAATCTGACAACCAGTCATACCAAGGAATATATCATGTGACCCAGTAACCGGGTTGTGGAGGTCAGATATTTAGCTGCATTCGGTTAGACTGGAAGCCGATCCAACCAATATAGTCAGTAAATGTCTAGGAAGATTGATTAGGAAGATACGATAAGCTAAATCGTAGCATAATAAAAATTAAAGCCTTTAACACAACCGTTCGGTATTAAATTATAAATTCAAATGTCTCGGTGGCAACAATATTTTCTAGAACACTGTGTGCATTGTGCATATAAAATGACGGCTGAACTAAACCGTATAAGTGCCGCTGTAAGTCGGTCGGGGGTATAGATTATTGAGTTATGTATGCACTGTGAAGGGGGTTCACACCCTTTTGACTCGACAAATGTATTGTAGCTATTCTTAGCCTGTCATAATAATTGCATTACTTTACCAGAACAAAGGTTTCTTATAAAGGCGAGAACTCAAGGAGAGCATTCGTGTCTACTGTTATTACAGTAGACAACTTAAGGAACTTTGCATTATTATGCAAAATTCCTTCAATCAATCAGTTTATTTGTCGAACATAAATGTTTACATAAATAGGGGATGCGCTATATTTTGTCATAATTAAGACATACAAATTTATAAGTGGCACATTAGGTGTTATTAGATTATGTGACTTAGAAAAAAAAAAAAAAATATGAACAGAAAAGAGAAATGTAAAAAATAATTAAATTCAATAAAATTAATAAATAGTCCTATTACTTATTATAATAATTGGTCGTTGAAAAATTCGTCTAAAGTATAATAACATTTGTCAATTAATAATTTAGTAAGAGCTTTTTTAAACTTATATAATGTCACGTTTTTTATGTCATCAGGAATTTTATTAACACTGTAGGTGCTATACCAAAAAAATCCTTATTTGAGCATTACATTAAAATATGCGGCCGCTCAACGTACTGTTATAGGAGAGAACATTTATCGCTATGCTAGTGTATTGCCAAACTATTACCACAACAACATCATGCTCGTTGTCCCCGGAGGGATTGTCAGATTTGTACAGTTGACAGCAGGTCAAGCTACACGAAACTGTCAAATTTCTCCAAACAATTTAAACCTTAAAATGTTGATGGTTAAGTTCAAAATCGAATGAGAAAATCTGAGAGTGTATGGTAACTTGACGTGCTGGCGACTGTACTTAAGCTACACCCCACATTTCACTATACTATAAGTCGTGTATACCAGGTCTCCTGGCTATGTAATAACCGCCGCACAGGTCGATCGATCAGGTTAAGCTACCGTTGCCGCGGTCGGTCCGTGGATGGGTGATCATCTTTATATACCGAGACCCGCCATGCCTCGGAAAGCACGTTCAGCCGTGGGTCCCGGTTATCATTCTTGGATCCTTGGCAGTCGTTACGGGTCGTCAGAACCCTGAAAATCTGACACCCAGTCTTACCAAGGCGTATCGTATTACCCAGTAACTGTGTTGTGGAGGTCAGATAGGCAGTCGCTCCATGTAAAATACTGGTATTCAGCTGCATTTAGTTAGACTGGAAGCTAACCACAAGATATTGGGGAACGGCAGGCAGATGATGATACTCGTAAGTCTTATATACAACGGAGCGAGTCTATTATTTAAATATTAACACGGGTTTGAATCCAGAATCCGGGTTGCTACTGCTTAAATTCGTATTGGAAAAGCCAACGACCCCGATCACGATTACTGACAAATGCGTGCACTAACTGGACAGGTCCACTCAATCTGTATGGTTTTTCCTCAGAAGACCATTTCAGACACAAATCTACATGGTCTTCACATGATCTGGCCAAGATTATGTCAGGACTTTAAAAGAGACTGTGACCTCTGAGTTTGTTTTGGCCTTTCTTCTCAGAGTAGTCAGATAGGAAACGCCGATCTCATCTAGTTTTTAAAATAAGATTGACGTATAAAAGTGTTTGTACAAACCTATTCACGGAATAAACGGGACGGGACGGGTTTACTGTTTTTTTTTTTTTTTTTGGATTTGTGCCCGGTTGATGGCAATAGGCTCGCCCCCTATTACATGGGACTTAAACATAACTGGCGAAATGTGGGTGTGCCATAGGTACACCTCTGCCTAACCCTTCGGGGAATACAAGCGTGATGTTATGTGATGTGATGTATATTTACGGAAATAAAATCATTTATCAACGACCATTTGATCTAGTTTTTGCAAGCAATACTGTTGGACATGAGCTGGGGAGCTCGCAGCCTATGGCAAAATGTGGGTGTACTACAGGGTCAAATTAAATCAGCAAGCCAATCTCTGCAGACGTGATGGGTATAGATATTTAAACAGGATAATTAAAAAAAAAAGATATTCGTTTCTTTGTGATTATTTGTGGTCATCAACCGCACTTGAAATATCAGTTTTAAAAAAACTGCTTTTTTTATGTAATCTTCACAGTCGTGATTGGTAGCGGTATCTAAACACGATAAAACATATTTTTCAACTCGTAGGCACTTCATGTAACAACACTACCAGCAACGTAGACCTAAAAAAAAAACATCAAATATTTTTAATTTTAATTTTATCGTGATTTGATATCGATACCCATCACGTCTGCGGAGTTTCGCTAGCTTATTTAGTTTGACCCTGTATTGGTATACTTCTGCCTATCCCTTCGGCGATTACAGGCGTGATGTTATGATATGTACGAATCAAACTCAATCTAGCAAGGCTGGTTGCTAAACATTCGATTAGCGATGACGCTAGTAGAAAAGCCAAAAAATATATGGGGTTGACATAATCTATCGTAATGTCATGTAATCATAGGTCACCGAAAAGAAATTAGCTAAACAATGATTCTATGAAACGAATCGACAGCGTTGAACGATTACTTCCATAGAGATGCATAGCCCAGTGGCACTTTTTGACAAGCGTTATCGCTAGTTTTCGATTCGTATAATGGAAACATTAGCGAAAGCGATAGAGATTGCAGAAATAGAATCGCTCCGAAGGGAATCCCATTTGTCTAAGCCCTCTGTACGCTCAGCAGTCGGACTTGTGCAGTATAAAATTTTAGACCAACGAAACAGTTATCTTTTATTAGTTCTAACAAAACCTTTTTCTCAATTCCAGATCGCCCTGCTGCTCTCCGGCATCATGGTGCTAAAGAAGTTGATGTCAGCGAAGAGTGGCGGTGGTGGTGGCGGTGGTGGTGGTGGTGGTCACGAGAGCCATGGCTGGTCATCCGGTGGTAGCAGTGGGGGGTGGGACAGACGCGCGTATGATGACCTGCCTTACTCCGCGTATAAGAGGGAATAGAGGATTGAGGGTGGCGTGATTGATAATGGGTATTAATTGAGGAGAAGATCTTGGATTACTGGTTTATACATTTTTAAGTGTGACACAGAAACTAACACTGTTATTAGCACATAAAAAGGAGTTGCCTTTCGAAAGCATGGGTATTTAGCTCGTTTTATATGCTAATAATGAGATATTTAATGTTTGTATTATGTGTGTAGTGTCACCTTATTTTTCGTGTGGTTCGATTTTGTCCTATGTACGTGAATGTAGGATAGATACATAGAGCTGAAATTCTTCTTGGGTAACCCCTATAAAGCGAGTTTTTAATTTGAAACAGAAACTTTTGAGTCAAACACCTACAATTATTAAGTTCTCTTGAATTTCAGTAAGCTCTGATTCGAAAGCTCGACTCATTTCATATTCAAAACCTTAAGTTTCAATGTGATTGGCTCGAATAGTAAAAATGCTGGAAAGATACTAAAATATTGAAGCTTGATAGCCGAGAGTCACACAAGTTATCGTGACACAATGGTTTCATTAATTTGGGTTTATTGTTTCTGCAATTTGATCGTAAACTAAACGTCAGGTTTGATAGGAATGGTAATGATGGGGTCAATGTTAAGGGTGCGGAATCACTTCTCTATCAAACAGATCATGACTTAGTGCAACGATTTTTGTATCCACTTATTACTCATTATCAATTAGTGCTATTATTGAACCCAACGTCCAAATACTAGACAGAAATTGTAGGTTTATTTGTACTTAAATTTAAAAAAAACAACGATTGAATTTATTTACGCGACACGTGTTCTGTTTTTAAGTATTTTATTTTGTGCTAGTTACAAAAATGCGTGTTACATTTTTGTATGCCCACCTTTTTTGAACATGTGTCTCGTAATTAAATGTATTTTGTAATAATTTATTTTTATTTAATGAATAGACTTTACAGAGGTGCTTTTGTATAAATAATAATCGTTTCAAAAACGATTTTTGGTACTTTTTATTAAAAGGTTTATTTATTTTTAGTCTGTAAGTTACGACTGTTTATTTAATTTATTTATGGCTAATTATTTATGCCTGAATACTCAATAATAATAATTTATTTTACTTAAGTTATAAAAATAAATATTTTATGGTGATGTGAGACATGACAATAGATTTGTAAATGTTGATGTAAACTTTTTATACAGATAAATAAACAATATTATACGACAGAAATGGATTATTTTTATTTTTCTCCAGCATAAATAGGTACTTAGCTTCATAGTTTCTAAAGTAAAAAAATGAGAAGGGAAGAAGAGATAACAGAAAATTTTGATCAAGTCACAATACAAAAATGCCTAAATATGTATATACTTAGGTCTCAAACTGCAATGCTGCAAATATAAAAACATTTTACTTTAAGCCCCGGTGAAAGGGTGAATGACTAGGGTATAGAGAGAGGGGTTTCACACGTACGAGTAAAAATAATAATTAAATATTTTTGATAAGTCTAAGAATGATTGATAACTTAATCAATATAATATGTAACATTATTGTTAGCATGTCAATGCAATAGTTCCTATGCCAATGGGTTTTTATTATGTCATAAAAAAGTATATAAATTAATAAAGTATATAATGACGGCGTAGCAAGTAGCCTCGTCAAGTTTTGTTGCGAAGTTACTAGGAACCGCCGACGAGGTCGGATAGGAGTGATATTGACTGTTTACTGTCGCTTTATCAGAGTTTCGCATCGATGACAGCATCACATTAGAAGATGATGTCGGGGAGCCGCTGTTTTACCACGTCCACGATGAACTGCTATATTCCACACAATCCTGATGATGTTGAAGCTGCTGAACTACTAATACGATGACCACTTCTGGTAAAGGCTATCTTGCGCCGTTATATAAAACAATACTTATTTATTTATTTTAACATAAAACGGTCAAAGAACAATTACACACAACACACATACAATACAAATATAAAAACATAATTCTAATTATTTGTTATCGTAGATTTGGACTCACAAAAGTTGCTTTGAACCAAGTATTCATCTTTTAAACAGCGCCATCTATCGAAATAGGTAGGAACTTAACAGAAAATTTCAATTCGCATTAAACGTCAGATGTACGTGAAAAGACCAATTCGGACAGTCACCGATTGTAAATAAATACGTACAGCGTTCAATTTTAAAAAAGGATGCAGGGGTGAATCGAGACCAAACTTTAAAAGGGATTTTAACATTGAAATGATATAGTTTGTTGCCAACAAGGACTCTAATGTCTTTACTGTATTATAATTAACAAGTGCCCTTGTTGGCAACAAACTATAATATTATTTTAACGTTAAAATCACTTTTAAAGCTTCGTCCCGATTCACCCCTGCAACCCTATTCACTCCGTTTGTACAGTATTTAAATAAAAACAAAAACGACAGTTAGGCGTCGAAGTAAGTACTCGTCCGCATCGCTGTCATCCAGAACCGTGCTCAGAAGACTGGGCAGAAAATGTATAAGATTGACCTACGCTACTGAAAAGCGAATTTTTAATTATGTAATAATTTCATTATGTTATTTTAATGATTGTGAATGTGAGGACTATGTGGGTCATTGCTATTTTGTTTTTTTTTTCTCAGTTAATTTTAATCATGACCTGGCAGTTTGAGTAATTTATGCGGCCTACCCAAATGTCCTTTCTTTGGTATTGTTCGTTGAATCGTTGAGCTCCTTAAGTCCTGACTTCCTGAGTTGAGCTGCATGATTACTGACAAATGCGTGCACTGCCTGGACAGGTCCACTCAATCTGTGTGATTCTTTCCTCAAAAGACCATTTCAGATATCAATCTACATGGTCTTCACATGATCTGATCAAGATTATGTCTGGAGTTTAAAAGAGACTGTGACCTCTGAGTTTGTTTCGGCCTTTCTTCTCAGAGTAGTCAGATAGGAAACGCCGACCTCATCTAGTTTGAAAAATATGATTGACGTGTTAAAGTGTTTATACAAACCTACTTATAGAAATAAAATCATTTATCATTTATTTATCATTTAGTAGGCGAAACTACTATATTTTCATTTCAATAGAAAATGGCGAAATAACCGCAATAGATCCAGTTATAATCTCATAAAAGCTGATTTAATGGTATTTAGAAACTTTAATTTAGAGTGTAACGATAGTTGAGCCATAAAAAAACCTGTTAATAAAAGCTCAAAGAAGCAAAACATATGCATTTAAACATTAATCATTTCTTTTAAATATTCATATTTTTTCATACAATGGTTTAGAAAATACTATATTTGATATAAAAAATTGGCAACCGTAGCCTAAACCCTCAGGTGCTGTCTAATCATCTCAGAATCAAATTAAAAAAGTTTTACATTTCTAATTGAACACAGTTGTCTCCTTTTAGCTGAGTAGGTAGTAAGATATATAATGTAGAATAAAACACCCGTAATTAAGCTGTAATCAAATAACAATCGTAAAATTTTATAACTGCGATGAAAATAAAACAAACAAGAAATAATTTACAGCGACAATGTGACTATCAAATAGATTTATTGTTCATTACTTTTTGACTAAATGACAGAACCAAACTAATATTACAAATCATGATGCACGATACTTTAGAAATATACGTGAGGTTATAATGTGCTGACACGACACTGTTACTTTAAAAAAAAAACTGTTTTGTGGGAAAGAGATTTTCCAGGCGGTTTGATAACAGCTGATGCAGATTATTAATAACAAATCAATAATATTGTGTTAGCTCAATTGTTTTCATTTATTTCGAGTTCAAAGACAGATTGGTCAACGTATGACCGAAAGAGTCCTCCGTGGGAAGGTGTCATTTAAAGCCTAAACTATGTGTGTATTTAATTTATTTCTTATTTTTTTGTTTATTTTAGTTTTCGTATGCTGCACTGGTTTTGACGTCATCACGTCAACGCCGGCTATCGCTGAAAACCAGCGCTGGGGCTCTGTCTCGCATAGGGTCGTAGTATTTTGCTGAGTGATTACCGTTTTGCGTGGATGTGACACATATTTTCCCCCAACTCGTTCTTTTTTGTATTTGTGTTTTTTCTTTGCATCATGTTTACCGCAAATAAACGTATTTTCTTTTTTTCTTCTTTCTTTCATATGTTTTACCTAAGTATATATAGAATTAAATTGATCACCCCTTTTAAATGGGACTTAAACATAACTGACTAAATGTCGGGGAAATATATGTACACCTTTGCTTTATCCTTTGGGGATTACAGGCGTGATATATGTGTGTTAAAATTATGTGGATAAATATGACGATCAGTTAAATTGTTCATGCCATCATATAAGCTTAGAAGGTCAGCAGGGTTGGTGACTGTCCCGGCCATCGCAGGCACGGGCCTGCGGACGGCGAGCAAAGGGTAGCTCGCCACCCGGTAAGGACCAGGTCCGGGTCGATGGCACTTTGTGTTCCACGCGCGCCTCAAAGAGATGTCGGGGTCCGATAGGGCTGATGCCTGCCGGGGTCGCGGATTGTTCGAAAGAGTTACCGTGGCCCTGGCGCACAGGCAACTGAAGGAACACGGGTGGGTTTTAGTCAGTAAGAGTGTGACACGCCCTCCTACTCCGCCCAGAGTGGGAGAAGTCATTTGATGATTACATACCCAAAAAAAAAAAAAAGTTGATGACTGTAGTTGACGTTGGCGTCGTAGGTAACTCGTAAAGTTAGGTATTTTCATTTAGGAATGCTAATTTTACACTGTAATACGAGTAGGAATCTGGACCATCTTCCGGGCTCTGAGATTGTTCTGATAGCCGTGGAATACCTCTGCACTTCTCAAGCACCTCAGGACAATCATGTTGCCCCCTTTGTCACTACTTCACTATGTGCTAGTGCCAGTTCCCGGGGGCCATTATTGAGTGTGCAAGTCTCGTACGCCTTCCAAAGGTCCGGATCTTTGGGTCTCGAGATATGTCAAAGACATTTTAAAAAATAATAATATATTGTCAAGGACGGTACGGTTGATATCTGTCGGGCATGCCACCGTCCCGGTGAATCAATCCGACATATAGTTTTCGGTTGTTCTCGTCTTGCTAACGGCGAGTACTTGCACAGACACAATCTAGTGGCTAGGATTATCCACCAGCAACTTGCCTTGAAGTACAACCTTGTGGAGTCCGAAGTACCATACTCGAGAACTGGGTCAGGCACATACCTATGTGCCTGACCCAGTTCTCGAAAATGGTCACACCACATTGTACTGGGAACGATCTATCATCACTGACTGGACTATTGTAGCCAATAAGCCTGATATTGTGGTGATAGATCGACGAGAGCGCCGTGCAATGATTGTTGATATCGCTGTCCCTCATGGCGAGAATCTCGTGAAAGCTGAGAAAGATAAAAAAATCAAGTATCTTGACTTAGCACACGAGGTTGTCGAAATGTGGGACGTGGACTCTGAAATCATTGTACCGATAATCGATTCAGTTCATGGCCTAATAGCGGTGAGCCTCGACCTCACCTCAGGAGGCTCTCATTGCGCAGCTGGGTCAAGGGCTTGATTCAGAAAGCAGTACTTCTGGATACGGCATGCATAGTGAGGAGGTTCCTCTCTCTAGAGCCCTGACCACCGGCAGTTTGGACCCCGTTTCTGATGCCGATGGGCCACTATTTTTTATATTTTTAAATGTTTTGGTATGCTTTTTGTAAAAATATTTAAAAATGTATATAATATGTATTAAGAGAAATAAACGAAATAATAATACCATTTATTTCAGGTGACACAGGCCCATAGAAAAATACCTTAACCTAAACATACATATTTTTATATAAACAAAACTTGTGTTAATAAAAAGGCTTTTAAGACCATGTTAGTAGCGCTTCACTTAGCAATAGCTTGACTTTGTGCTGTCCAGTGGCACTTGTTCGCGGAATAATCACAGTCCCTGAAGAATTTCGTCTTAATTCTATATTGGAATAGGTAGTTAGCTGCTATCACAATCATATAAATTATTTAATATACCCATTACATTACTACAAATGATTTCACCAAAAAAAAAAAACTACTTGAAACACACGCACTAAGTAGCTCGCGCGCCCGCGGACAATGTTCACCCCTATGTACCTAATCAAATACACATTCACTTTTCTAAATCCATACTAACACGGCGAGTAATTAGCAAATAACTATGGAAGTATAACGGCTTCCGTCCCCGCAGTGCGTTTTGCACGAATAACTAGGTACTACGCACGATTGTTCGATGCTAGCATAGTTTCGTGTATACTTGCGTTAGAAAACGTTGGAGGAATGGATCGGTGCTTCCGTGTAGGACATGCCAAAGAGTATATATGTTACGGCCCAAGTGTTAATAAGGGCATTATTCATACTGCCCAGGCATCATATAAACAGAGTCCACCAACTGAGTATTGAATGTGACTTCTTTGTCTACAAAATCCACCAATTGAATTTACTACTAGGCGGGGCCGCCTATTTCTAAATGGCAATGATAATAACGCGTAGCCGACGGAGCCCCGCTTGGCGGGGTTCCTACTTCTGGGTAGTTTAAAAAAATAACTACGAAGGGGATGGCGGGGTCTTCCAGGCCCTGCCATCCCCTTCTAACCTATTCTGTCCGAGTCGGGGTGCCCAAAATCCCGAGCTCGCATAGCTCGCTCTTGCATCCTAAATTCTCCTAGTACAGTAAGTAATATTGCATTTTACATTTAAATAATGAACTGGTCAAGAAATTGGTTTAAAAAAAAGATCGGGTTTTTAAGATCAAATAGTTTTTAATTTTCACAAAAACAACTATTTTACAATCATCTTAATTTAATATTTTATGATCTTATTTCATTTGTATCATATACAATTAGTACATAACAGATTCTACAATCCGATGGTACATAATAATTGTAGTTCAAAAAATAGATGTGCCCGCCGAAACTTATTGAGGCAAATAACAACAATAAAAGTAGATTAGTTGTGATTTGACAATTGACAGCTGGCCGGCGGCATAACTCAATGTTGCCATACTATACACAAAAAATTGATACATCGATATCGATTTTTTATTCGAATCATAATTTAATTCAAAATTATAAACATCTTAAGACTTTATGTACGTCTTTGTAAATATATTTTTATTTGACATGTTCTGTTTTTATTGTGCTGAACAAATTAAGAATGATTATTAAAATGTGTGGTATTGTTTTTGCCATTATCTTATGCATTCGATATTATATTATCAACTATCAATTCGCTTGTTCATTGAATTTAATATCAATAGTAACAGCAGAACACTGTATATAATATAACAGATCGAATAATGAGCATTACGGATGTGATATTATAAATAAAATAAAACCATGAAAACATAATCGATTATTTCGTGCACAAAATTAATAATTATGGGCAACACTGCTGATTTTAGACACAAACATGAGTTTTAATTCATTTATCTTTTCGGTACTTTTTATTTGTGCAAAAACGTTGCAATCTTATTCAGAGAAACGAATATCATTTTAATTAAATAGAAATTACGATGTATTTTTACAAAAACGTTAATGGTTGTGCCTTTATGGCCAAATATGGGCATCTCCCTTTGGAACAATGGTGACACTGAAATGATAGCTGTCGGCTTTAAAACTGCATTAATACTTTTTTGTCTTAACATTATTTTGATGTTGTAGGTCTGACATGGAAATGCATGGACGCTTGATTTAGTATCATGTACTGTTCGAAATAAACGTTATATTAAACGTAATAAACCAGTTATAAGATCCAAAGAACGTAGCTCAACGGATGGTCAAGCCAGGTATTGGAGCAATTAGAAGTGCCGATGAACTTGACACTCCATTGACACCCACAGACAATTGGCATATGGAAGTACAGAGGCCCTGAACAAATCAGTTTCAAATAATACGATGAGTTTAATTCACGACCAAAGTGATTTCAAATTGAAGGACTTTGTTCAGCAATGTGGCAGGAGAGGGTGGATAAAATTATGGTTGTTCATCACAGTAATAAAAACTGGGCCCACGCCCTAGCAATGGATTTGATGGAACGAAAGCTAAGGGCTCCTCCAAGAGCCTCTCTAGTAGAACAATTTCTATGAAAACTTCCTGGGAATTGGTCTACCAGAATCGCGTAGCACCGTTCGCTTCGCGCCTATGTGTGAGAGCCTTAATGCACAATGCTAAAATCCATGGACTAGAAGTAATATACAAGTTGCACATTTCCCATAATTAAATACCGTAACGACATACAGTTGTAATGGCAATTAAGACAATTATTACACATATTTACGGGTGTTACTGATCTATAACTAAATAATAGGTAAACATTTCTTTACTGTTAATCTTAAATACAACATGGTTTGTTTGTCTATCACTAAGGGTTCCGTAGGAAGAGTAAAGACTGTCGATGTCGTAGCGCAACGCATTTTCTTACAAAAAAAGGCGGTGCGGCCCACATGTAGCATGCGATGCTTTAAAGAAAATGTACGAAAGTAATAAAGAAGGATCGGCTCGTACCAATCTGCAATTGGTAAAATTCACGCAAAATAAGTCTGCGCGCGGCCGAAATAGGAAATAATCGTTTTCCGCCATCTCGACTTATATATCAGCAGGTTTAGCATGACGTTGTCTATTACTTCGATGAATAGACACGGCTGTTTCCATACAAAGTGACAGTTCGTTTCTCCATTTTTGACATCGCACCGTAAAATTCCTTCTAAAATATGTCATTTTGTCTTTCGTTTCTGCCGATCGTTGTCTAGGTCCTTTTTAATGTAGACTATTTCAGAAGACAGTTGTCTAAGGTAGTGAAGACAATTTGACTTTTTAATCGCCATGCTAAAGACAGTAGGAAACTTTTTACTCGACGGCCACAAAGTATAAAAATGGAAAGGAAAAAAGGAATTTTTCACTTTTTGTATGGATAATGTGAAAAATGATTACCTACATGTTGAGTTTTAGGGGTTTAAGGGTGTCATAAAGGGGGTCGAAATTTTCATTATTTTTGCGAAAGGACACACCATTTTCGAGATATAAGCAAAATAAAAGATAAACGTGAATAAATGACTGAATTTCGTAAAAAGTGCAGTTGACTCCTTCTACTTTACTGCCGTCGCACTGTCTTCATGAAACGTCATTTTTGTCTATTCTTCCGTCGACAAGACGGTGCTTGTGCTAAGCCGGCAGGTAAGTGAATTTGCTTAATAAAATTCTATACTATTACCTCAGTAATGTCTTAATAACTCCTGGCTGTAAATTTTCACAGTCTCTTACGCAGAGTTTCTCTGTGACTCAGATAGATTATTGGAATTCATATCATGATACTCCTGCCCTCATCCCAATGTATTTGGTATCCGCATGCGTATTTTTCCTCCATATATCTCTTTTAGCTATCATCTCAGCATTCACTTATGAAGAGCGTTTTATAGCGCAAGTGTACCAGCAAACAATTTAAAGAAGGATTTTATTGTTGGACTGTCAGATTAATTAATTAATGTACGATGGAGCGTGCTTGCAGGGGACGTGGTATTTCAGAACTCACGGAAACGTAGATAATATTCGAATACTAGATATATAAGTATGCAATAATCATGTACCGTATTGGTATGAATATTTACTTTGGTTGGCTAGTTCCGTAGTAAGGAATACTTTACAAGTACATTGTAGGATGTATTTTAGTACAAGATGAAAATGAGAGGCGGCCGAGTTGGTCCAGTGGTCGCAAGCGGTACTGCTGAACATGAGGTCCTGGGTTCGATTCCCCCGTCCGGCGACGAAGTATTATTGGGTTTTTTCCATTCGCAGTAACAGCCCGGAGTCTGGATTTGTGACCGGTTGATGGCAATAGGCTCGCCCCTTATTACATGAGACTTAAATATAACTGGCGAAATGTGGGTGTACTATAGGTGCACAGAGGTGGACCTATAGTACACCCACATTTCGCCACTCATTTTTTATTTTTTCAAGTTTTAACTTCATGCCTGTAATCCCCGAAGGGTCAGGCAGAGGCATGAAGTTACGATGTTATTTTATGAAAATGAGATTAAGTAAGTCAAAAAACCTACCTGCTTATATTATTAATAATCACCACATTAAACCATAATTATTTACCTATTGCATTATTATAAACGGTCTTTGCATTTGGCCCTATATACCAGTGCCTCAGCTTGTCAACAGGGACCGTTTATGGCTTTTAACACCTACAATATTAAAGTACAGACTATTTGCTCTTAGTTTGCTACTCTGATCCCCTAAGAACGGAGGGGTCATGAAAGCCATCGAGAACGGTCACCAATTCCGTCTTAAGAGGGCGTAAAACAGTACACTACGCCACTCCTTTAAAAAAATATTGTCTCGTGACTGAGAAGGAATTATAAATAACGGCTTGTAAGGAACCCTCGGTAAGTGTGTCCAGAATTTTCTAATACCTTTTATAAAGATTCATATTGAGACACGAAGCAACTAAATTCGACCTAAAGAAAAGCGGCCACATTCCTCTAGATCGTATTTTGTTGCTTCGTGTCTCGCCGTGTCGCTAGAGGACGGTTGTGCACCGTCTTAACGCGAAAAACACAACCTAACTCACAGATAGATCGATCCACTACCTATTTACTGAGGTGTAGCCCCGAGTCACTCACTGTTAAACAAATTGATCTTGCCAACTTTATTTCCTGTATGTAAGTATTTGCTTCAATTTGATTGCAGGTAATAGCTGATAATTTTCAACGCTTCATTGGACAACTGCTAACGCCGACGGCAACACCATTGACCCAGAGAATTCCTGCCATTGACCTAGTTTGTTATTTAAACCTGGATTTAAATCAGACACCAAGCCCTGAAGATTATTTGCAGGTTGGCTGGTAGCAGTTGGATGAAAGGCGCCAAGGATCAAGTTGAATAGTGTGCGATTGTGATATCGAACAGTGGTCTGCTATGGATTTCTAATGATTACCAACCCTCTCATGACAAAAAACTTGACCAGTTATCTATCTGTTTTTGTCATTTTGACAAACTGTAAGGAACATTATTAAACTTTTGCACATTTAAAAAGACGATAATGAATAATGTGGTATAATGAGCCGGTTTTACAATGGTGATCACGAAGACCACAGTTCGAAAATATTTGAAGAGTTTATTTACAGAAAAACAGGCTACAAAAAAAACTTATGTTCGATTAGTACCTACCTACTTGATTGGCAACTTATAAGCAATCTAATCACAGATGTATTTTTTTTAACTAAAGCCGTCGATAACTTTTTCATTAGTGATCGATGACGAAAGCACCAAAGGCCTCATCTACCATCCTTTCTTTTTCAAGGCACGTTTATCTACTACGAGCAGTAGAATAAACCGACTTCCCCAGACAGAATCATCCACAAAAAGCTCAGCTTCAATAAACCAACTTGCAACATCTACGCCAATGATCCGACAACTTTTCAATAAATTATGTAAAGTGCTAACGCCCCATAATGATCGAATACACGTCCATCAATCATATTTAGAAAATCCTATCGCAATCGATTCAGTAGTTTTCGATATTAACCCATCACTTTCATTGCTTGAGACGGGCTCGTGCCTAAGTAATAACATCCGTATGGGGCGATCGATCAGGCTAAGCTACGCTTGCCTAGGTCGGTCTTTGGATGGGTAACCATCGAGACCCCTTTTCTTTTTTTGGCTTTCTTAAGAAGCATGTTAAACCATTGGTCCTTTGACTGTCATACGTGGATCTTCCAAATTCGTTACGGGTCGTAAGAAGCCCGAAAGTCTGACAACACCTCTGAAACAGCTGCTCAATAGGTTGTTTAAGTTGCATTTAAAAAGATATGTTATACCCAAATGCTACTACAGCATATCAGAGTTCCTAAATGAGCGAAATTAAGTAAATTGCGACATTTTTCCTAGTTCACTAATGGTAAATAAACTGTTGTATGTTAGTTAGTTAAGTTTCTTCTAAACTAATGAATTGATAATGTAGTTAGGGTAACAGTAAATTCTGTATTTTTTTGTACGCTTTAACTGGCGAAACATGTAGCTCCTTTTTATTTATTTTTTAATTCCATCCACAATGCACTTGTATTGTACTTATGTTTTACAAAAAAAAAAAACTTTATCTTAGCTTTAACGAGTCCTCGATTTCAAGGGCTATCGTGTTACCCAGTAACTGGGTTGTGAAGGTCAGAAAGGCAGCCACTCCATGTAAAATACTGGTATTCAGCTGCATCCGGTTACACTGGGAGCCTACCCCAAGCATAGTTAGCAAAAGGCAGATGACTTTCATTGCTTGAACGTTAGCAATATCAGCGTCATGAATCATAAGAAATGTTAATAGTTTTTAACCAACTACAGAAAAAGGAGGAGTTTATTATGTTCGGTTGTATGTACGTTTTTTTTATGTATGTTCACCGATTTCTCCGTCAATTGTGCACCAATTTAAAAAAAAAAGAATTGTTTGAAAGGGTATGATTTCGAGGTGATCCCATTGTCACGAAGTCAGAATCTGATGAGGGGATCCCATGGAAAACGAGGGAAATCCTCAAATTTTATAGGCACACCTATAGCCATTTGGGTATTTTTTATAGTAACTCATGCATTTGCTCTCGGAAAGCACCATTTGGTGAAGTGAAACTAATGATGAAGACCAGAGGTGGCCACCGGAACTACTCATTGTGGTTGCGATTCGATTACTTTAATATGGTTGCTAAGCAAGTTAAGCTCATCACAATACATAATGGTGAAATGGAGCTAATGGTGGCTTCACCATCAGCTCCAGTTCTTCTCGTTTTTACCAGGATAACTCCTCAATAATTAACGTCCCTGCACCGAGAAAAGCAATATTTTGTAAAAAGTGATGAGCATTTGAAATGAGGTTAGTATAACTTAGATAAATTAATAACTGACCCACTAAAAAGTGAAAAAACAAAATCTTTTTTACAAAAAAAAAACAACCGACTTCTAAAGAAAATACCACCAAGAGACACCGACTTCCGAAATTAAAGTTATTTCTCACTTTGTATTGTTTTTTTTTATTTAGAAGTCGGTTGTATTTTTTTGTAAAAAACGTTTTTTATTAATTAGAGAAAGAAAGAAAAAGTATTTATTCTCGCACAGGATTATCACAAACAAACTAAACACAATCATAAAAACAAAACTATGAAATAAAAAAAACTAAAATTACTATCATAGTATTCATAATAACATGAGATAAGCAGTAACAGTGGTTGTTTATATAATTGTAGGGCTGCTTGCGTCATTATCTACACGATTTACTGGAATGTTTGAAAAAAGAGGGTAACGATTTTCAGATACTTATTGTGTATGGGTTGGCTTATCAATTTTGAACATAGTGTTTAAAATGATTAGAAAATAAACATTTCTTGCATTTTATACTATACTTTATTAGTGGAGCATCTGGCCTAAGAGTTCTCGAGTTTTGAGCGTATTCGACTAGCGGTGACGCTAGTAGAAAGGCCACAAAATATATAGGGTTGACATAAGCTATCGAAATGTCACGTGATCATAGATCAACGAATAGAAATTAGCTAGACAATGTTAACATCAATCGATTCTATGAAACGAATCGATAGCGTCGAACGATTACTTCCATAAAAATGCGTAGCCAAGTGGCATTTTTTGACAAGCTTTATCGCTACTTTTCGATTCGTATGATGGAAACATTAGCGAAAGCGATAGCGATTGTAGAAATAGAATCGCTCCGAAGCGAATACCATTTGTCTAGGCCCTCAGGTGGACTAATGACTTAGCTAATAAAAGTAGAGGGTATCCTCTGGATGGAAGAAGCACAGTAGCAGACGTCATGGTGATGTTCAAAGAAGGCTAATGTTTTGCAGTGGCTGTATTTTACAAAGGATTTTTTTCATTTATCTTTATTTCAGACATACAGTCCATATAATAATTACAAAGAAAGCGTTAGTAGAGTTGCTAGGAGTACACACAAAAATAAAAATAATTAAAACGTGTTATTAATTTGTTAGTAAACAAAATACGTTACACAATATTAATTACTACACCAGCCGGGTACACAGTCAACGGACCATCAATTTTGCATACGATTACAGGTCACATTGTTATAATACTATTAGAACTTTCAATTAAAAGTGTTATGTAAATATTAAGTGACTATTAAGTAATTTACCGGGTTGCCAACCGTACTAGAGCACACAATGTAATGTTGGTATGGTAGACTTTGAAATTACAAGCATGTTTACAATAAACGCAAGCTTACACATATTGCGCCTTTGTTTACTTTAGAGCCTAGGCAGATATTGGTCTTGATCGACAAGGGTACCTACTGCAATCCATCTTTTAAGGAAATAAACAGCAAAGAAGATGGCTCAAAAATGCCCCACACCTGCCAGCAAAGAGAAGTATCTCAAAAAATTGCTAAAACTGAGTACGAAATTGATATATAATTCCGGTTTTAATCCTTACTAGCTAACATACGAAAAAGAAAATACTGAATATTAATTCAGAGGTAGTATATAACTTCATAAAATCTGGAGATTGTAGTTTTAGAACGACTAGAAATGCGTTAAGAACATAAATGTACTTCCGGTTTTAATCCTTACTGGCTAATGTACAAATAAATTGCTCTGAGTATTAATCATGCACAGAGAAATCAGTTACACGATTTGGCATATAAATACCTGTATTAATAATAAGACCTCTTGCATGGGACCTAAACATAACTGGCTAAATATGGGTGTACTATAGGTAAACCTCTGCCTAATCCTTTGAGGGTTAGAGGCGTGATATTATGTTAAGTTTACGTTCAAAATATAGGCATCAAAATAATAAAATGTCAATTAAAATGTTCCGGATTTAAGCTACAATGATCTTCTTTCGTAGATATGGGGTGATTTTGTTCACATATGTTTAGCACACTTAGTAAAACCTTCAACTGATTTTAATAATTTTGTCATGAAAAATGCCTTAAGACGTTTCTTTCTGCCAAAGTCTCTCTCAGCTTAGCAGCTTACGAAAATTCAATGAGGCGTTTAATGGAAAAAATATTTACGCAAAATTGCTGGTCTTGAACCCTTTACCATGGTCTGGTTGGCTGGTGACCACAAAGCTTCTAATCTATGTAGTATCTGTCAGTTGTTTGAACGATATCGACCAGTAGGTACTACGGTTGTGTGATTGCATTTTTTACTCTTAAACTTTTACAAGACTTTTTCTCATCTAGGTTTACACCGTGCTCACAGTGTAAACCTAGTAACACATAAGTGGTTGCATTTTGAAATAATTTATTTTTTATAATTTAACACTAAGCCTGTGAAAAAAATCCTTAGCCTGTAGTTTTCACAACAGGCCAACGCGTAGTTTAATAGGATAAGAAAAAATTATATAAAAAAAAAAAGAACAGTGACTATTTGCCTACTTACGTCGGAGCGAATGAGCACAAACCATGATTACTAATACAGATGTTCACTCAACATCTCAATTTTAGACAAGATGACAGCTTTTCACCATCCCACTACATCAGAGCATCTTCTGCCAACTAATAACACGATAATAAGTACAAATTGCACCACAATCAATTGGAGAAACTGTCCCCAACTATTAACGGAAGAAGCCACGCGAAAACGGACAAGTTTTTCATTTCGAACACATTTCGTTCATATCGGAATTGAAACCAAAGGAAGCCCGAAGGCTCGTCCGACCGTGAACTGACTAGAAAAACGCAACTTTATACTTACACATGTATAAATATACCGTCTTGCAGCGACAGTAATTCAGTTTTGCGCGACCGCTTGATGCAAAATGGTGGTACACAGGGTGACGGTCTAAGGAAAGTGAAGTGTACTGTGTTGTGTAATAAGTGACATTAATTAACTATCAATATGTACTACCAGACTTTAGTGCTCTGTTGCGTGGCCTTGGTGTCGGCCAACGAGTACCAGGATGCTTTGAAGAAGCTTTGGAATAAAGACAGTGATTCCGTGATTGATGTCACCAGTGCTTCAATAGTTATCAAACCTTCGAGATTTGAATCAAGGGAGTCTAGGCTCCCTTATACGTACCAACGGTATGCTTTTAAGCCTCGTGCTATCCCGCTAAGACCGGAAGAGCCCCAAGTAGAAAGAAACGTGTATTACGCAGATGTGAAGAATAACTCCAATGTTCTTTTCCCCGGTAATTATATCCCAATTGCCAAAGAGAAAAGTAATTTGACAGATGATGGCCAGTTCCATGTTAGAGCAATACCCTTGATTAGGAGAGAAGAGTACGAGAAGAGGTCTTTGGATGTTGAGGAACCAATTATTGAGAAGCCTGAGGGTTTCTCGGAACCTTCTATCTCACGGAGATCATTATCATGTAAGTATTTCATTACTGATTATTTTGACTTCATTTTTGTTTAAGATTAGGGGCTGATTTTATAGAGAAGGTATCAAGGATCACCAGGATGCAAGGCTGACAATTTGGAGTTAATTATAGATATGATTAATTTGATTAAATAATTACTTTTCAGAATTTTATTATTCTGATTCATCAACTTTGGAACTGCTGTTATTTTCTCACTTCCTGTACATCTTGAATCATTGTCGACAAAAAGCTTCGAGTAGATTTTGATAAGGCCAATCAAATCAACTAACATTTTCAAAGCTATCTAATTACCGTTATAACTATCACCCATGTTTTCCTTCAACGTAACTAACTTTTATTCATGTATGTAGATGCACAAATCATCATCATATTAATTATTATCCTACAAATCAACATATTCTACCTAATTGATTCGATTATTTTCCTCACGAATAAACGATATTAGCGATAAATCGAATGGTTTAGAAACAATTGATTTATGTACGAAACTATCGAATTTGCCCGTGTACGCTCAACCAATGGAATCACGCAATCCTTCATAAATAAATTATGTATTTAGTATCATTGAACTTACGTTGCATGATGACAAACAAATGTACAAAGGATTAATAGATGTTTCTTTAATGTTCTAGAAATTATTGAAATATGGACTTGTTCATAATTTAGTTAACATGTAACATGAATCAACTGAATATTGATAGATGGATTTAGTGAACGCTATAGTAATTGAAGTCACGGATTACTATTTAATAGGAGTTGTTATAGAAGTATATATAACTGTGTTACCTACTTCTCGATATCCGTGATTTTATAGGAAGAGTCAAGTAAATTAAAATTAAGGAACTTGATTGCTTATTAGGAAATGTATAAATAGATAATTCGTTCCTACATCCATTAGGAAGTTCCTGATGTGACTTTTTGTAGAATTTCGCAATTCTAGGTGAATAATATGTTGAATCGATTCTTATCTGATAGTGATTTCAGTTTTTTGTCTGCTTTTTATTAATGTTTGTTAACTAGACAACGACGGTGTTGCACCGACCCCAAATAAATTGAAATAAAGGCACGAGAATGATTATGATCTGACTTTAGTTAATTTTGCATTTTAGTCAGAAAGCATTCTGAGGATATTAGTTGTTATTAATGATAATGTATTTGTAGTCATCGCCGAAATATTAATATATAACGACAATACCGTCAAACGGGGTGAATATGGATGCAGGGGTGAATCGGAACGAAACTTTAAAAGGGATTTTAACATTGAAATAATATAGTTTGTGGCCAACAACGGCACCTAGTCGTTAATTATAACACAGTTAACACATGAAAGTCCTTTTTGGCAATAAACTATATTAGTTCAATGTTAAAATCTCTTTTAAAGTTTCGTTCCTATTTATCCCTGCTTGCCTATTCACCCCGTTTGACGGTACTGTCAAATAATTGATTAATTATTTTTTTTTTTTTTTTTGGATGGGAAATCATCAAATGACCTCTCCCGCTCTGGGCGGAGCGGAAGGGCGTGTCAGACTCTTACTGACTAAAACCCACCCGTGTTCCTTCAGTTGCCTGTGCGCCAGGGCCACGGTAACTCTTTCGAACAATCCGCGACCCCGGCAGGCATCGGCCCTATCGGACCCCGTCAATTATGCTGACAACTCTTTGAGGCGCGCGTGGAACACAACGCGCCGTCGACCCGGGCCTGGTCCTTACCGGACGGCGAGCTGCCCATTGCTCGCCGTCCGCAGGCCCGCGCCTACGGTGGCCGGGAGTCGGCTATGGACTCCCGACGCCCAGGGTGTCTCCTCCTGCGGCGACTAGGGGCGTGAGGGCGCAATGATTGCCTCTCCCTCACGCGCTCCGCCTCCTCCTTCGCGAGCATTACTGCTTCGCAGAAGGAGGTGACTGCTTCCCATTCTCTCTCGCTCCGTACTATGGCCCGAACCAGGGCCGGACGCGAGAGATCGCCGCCGCCGATCGCCGCCACGAGGACACGGCGGTGCTCCGCCCAAGCCGGGCAGACCTCCACCGTATGCTCCACCGTGTCCTCCGGTCGATCCACACAATGCCAACACCCGGGCGTTTCCTCCCGCCTTATCCGAAACAGGAACCTCCCGAAACAGCCATGTCCGGTGAGGACCTGCGTCAGGCGGAAGGTGAGGACGCCGTGGCGCCTCTCAAGCCACTCCTCAAAGAGGGGACTTACCGCCGCAATTGTGGCGTGCCCAGCGCTGGGTTGCGACAGTCGCACTCTCCATGCCGCCATGAGATCCCGCCGGAGCTCTGTCCGCTGTGCCGCGATTTCTCGCGGCAGCGGAGTAACGCCCCGGCGTTTCGCCTCCTCGCGCGACTCCCAAATGTGCGCGAGGACTTTTGCCTCCAGATCCCATGGCGGCAATCCGGCAAGGAGGCTCGCCGCCTCGCAGGAGACCGTGCGGTATCCTCGGACCAGCCGGATGGCCATGACCCTTTGGGACGCGTTCAACCGGCGTGCTGGTCGGAGCCTCAATGAGCGCGCGCGCGTATAGGTCCTGCGACTTGATTAACTTATTTTTTTTAATTTTCGTTCAGTTCACGTTCCTTGGAACCATATATAAGTAATTCCAAACGTGGAAAGTCGAAAGCTGAGATTTCGTATGAAACGCTACTGTAAATTTACTTCACTCTATATATCTCAGCCTTAATCTTGGCCTCTCATAAGATCGTCTTTCTCTAATAAGAAACGTTTGTCTTTTTTAATCTATTCCTCTTTATAGACAGTTTTATTAATTTTAACAAAGCAAGCCATTTGAATATAAAGGCAATTACATAATTTCACTTGAAAAAAGAAAATGCTTTTCTAATGCAATTAAACAAAATTCTATAAAAAAAAACTTTCATATTACCATGACTTGATTTTCTATAGATCCTACATAATTATTACATTTATCAATAAAGTATTTATTTCATAATACATTAAAATTTATTACGGGCCTTTCATGATCATAATTTATAACAGATTCCCCTTTTGTTAAATTTCTAATGATTATCATACTTACGCTCTATTTATTTTCTAGAATCATCATTTCAGTTTTTAATGTCGTCATCCTGCCTAGCTATAAATTGTAGCTAACTCAGACTAAGAAAGAATTAACGACAACTATATCTTTTTTTAAATCCTTCGGTCACATTCGTTTAAGCGTCCTATCTTTTGTTGCAATTATCTTTAAAGCTTTATCATTTTTTTTAATATACCCAACCTGCCTTTTTGTGACCGTCTATATCTTCTTCAAAAACTTTTAATTTGGACAAAGAAACGTCCTTAGAGCTAGTTTGGATGGTGAAATATACCATGTTATTTATAAAATGTATTCATTAAAGACTTAGAAGGTGCAATCATTCTATTTGCTCATGCATACAAATTGAACTCAATAAAAAGTTCGGAAAAGTACTGGATTATTTACAAAAAAAACTGATGACTATCATTAACATGTCAATTGTTTTCTTTATTTTCTTGATAATATGCTACTGACATCGTATAACGATAACCGTAACGTAACGTATCAGTATATACAGTTATAATATACATTTACGTACACTGCAGTCAACAAGCGGAAACGATTGCCAGTTACAATATTGATGAAATTCAGTTCAGCGAGAGTTATTGCTAGTTAGTAGTAACATGTAGTAGTTAGGTGCAGAAGGGCCATGCCATTATTTGGGTGGTTCGTTAAAAGTTATTTATGATTACACATTATGATAACATGTTTCTGCCGATGCAGAAGATGCTGGATGCACTTTTCGGAATAATTCTATTTGTTTTTATTACAGTCTATGGTTGTCTCATATTACTTAGTGACTCCTTGGTGACTCTAGTTTTATAATAAGCCATTTCCCCTCTTGGCGAAGCACTTGCAGTTTTCAGGACATCAGATACTTTCAGACACTCAGTTTTGCCTTTTTAAGCTCTAGGTTGTTGTTTTAGTTGAAAAAGCTCACATGTTTGTTCGAAATTGCTTACGTTTCGGACATTGCCTTAATATCAACAAGATGCAATTACCTATCATTGAGCATGTTATATATCATTCCAGTTTCTATGTCTCATTATGCTTCTAAGCCCTTTTCTTTTTTTTTTACCTGCCTAGTAACAATATATGTTTGTGTGAAGTAGATTTTCTGTTCCAAAGTTTTAAGTTTGAATTCAGTCGACGGTGAATTTGTAACGGTTGGTAATGATAGTGGTATGATTGCGACCGTTTCTCTATTATTGGGTGAGCAGGGCGGTAAGTGCAGTGGACTGATAGAAAGGGATCAATTCTGGGGGATGTTGAGACCAAGTTCTATTGATTTCTGATCTAAAATAATATGATCTATAACAGATGTTTACTTTTTGAAAAACATACTGCGTTTGTTTGTTTTCAAATAGAAAAGTCTGAGGCTCATAGCAAAAAAAATGAACAGATTCAAAAAGATTCGAGAAACGGAAGACTAGAGCAACGGTTTTGAACTTAAATAAAAAAGTCTTACGATGGGAACAGATAGGGTGACCTATTTTTTTTACTAGAATCATCTTAAAGTTCTGTCTATCCCAAGAGAATTACCTTAAAGTAGGCCTAAAGAACGTCATGTAAGACATTTAATCAAACTTGCAAATATTCATCTAACTCACGGCTCAAAAGACCAATATTTCACGATTTAATACCTGATCAATTTCAAATCAAGTTCTTAAACGGATCATTACACAATGCCAATAATTATGATTATTTAATTTTGATCAAGTATTAGTATGCATCAATAGATCTTCGACACTGTTATTAATTTTCGCTTCATCAGGTATTCGATTGATAGATATTGAAACCGACTGAAATGATCGAGTATCGATAAAGAGAAATAAATTAATCTGAAAAGATACATCTTTCTAAATGCCCATGAGGCAATATATAACCAATCCTTGCTATACATCAGCCAAAAATATGAAGACAAAAAAGAAATAGAAAGTGATCATGATAACTGACAAAAAGTGGGAAGTGGCAATTTCAAAATAAAATATGACAAAAAAACTGAAAGTCAAAATCGCAAAAAAAAGAGATTGAAAGTTGGTAACTAATTATAGCAAAAAGTACCATAAGTGAAGACCGCATTATAAGAACATAATAAAAACATCAATCAATGATTTCCGAAGCATGTTGCTTAATAATTAAAATTACTTTGCTTGCACCGTCTGAGTTTAAACTTAGCACTTTTATCAACTACAATGTTCAAAAAAAAAAAAACAATATGGCTTAAAGGTTAGCTTGTAACGTTTTATATCTAGAATGTATTTGTTATTGGCTATGTCAAAGAAACGTTACCTTTTATAATAGAAGAGAATACTCTTTATTATGTACACCATACAAAAAAATAAAAATGTAACATTAAGGAAGACTATTATTAAGGAGTGATTACCGAGATGACGAATACTAGCGAAGTTTGGAAGAAAAGTTATTCCTAATGGCAAAACCCAATAACACTTTGCCCGACCTGGGGATCGCACCTACGCCCGTTGGTCCGGCGCCTGATCTCTATCCGGTCGTGTCGGATTGCCCACCCATCGGATTAGGAGATTGATGGAAGAGCGATTGCACCTGTGTCTACGCACACACTTGTGTACTATAATATCTCCCACGCCGAACGAAAACACGTAAACCGAGCAGATGAACATAATCCAGATGTTTTTAAAGATTTTCACATGCGTAGAAAATCGGTAACAGCTGTTAATGTCGATAAACATCACGATCCTTCTCTGTATCTAATATTAGGAACTTCTTATCAAAGATTACAAAATCATTGTCAACAAAGCCGTTAAACTTTCTTAACAAGAATGTGTGCATCCATTTAGTGTGATAACGATAATAATTAAAGTATAATCGCCAACGTTTAAAGTGCCAGCAATTACGCTGTTAATCATAAAGACACGCATGCTACACGTAATCAGATCTCATCAGATATTTCACGATAATCGTAACAGGTTGTTAATCTATCAGGCTATCGGGCTATTGTTGTGGATATAATCATTATGTCAGGTGATAATTATTGACTACTTAATGAGACTGGTGGTATAAACATCACTGTTTCTTTCAAGGAAAAATAGAAACCGAGGATTTTACCACAAAAACTTGAGCGTCTTATTTAATGTCAGTGTAACGTCCAACTCCACACATAAATAATTATATTTTTAGCTTAAACAAACAGACCAGATACGGTTATGTGGTAGTAAGGCAAACGTATTCTATTTCAGAAAGGATTGTTATGTTTGCTATAGTAATTTTAAGTTCAGCCTAGGTTCACTCTGCATTATTCTTACATTCAGCTACTTATTCGTACCCAAACAGTTATTTCTTTTATTCAATGTCCATAGAGTCTATACACATTCATTTTTATTATCATTATAATTAACCAACTCTTTCTCTTATTCCAGACATAATGGGTGTAGACGATGACGATGAGGACGAATTCGAAGATGATGACAGAGAATATGAAGAGGAAGACATCGGCAGTATCAAAGGGCAAGGAGAGGAAAGGAACAAGAACAAGAAGAAGAAGAAGATCAAGCCAAAGAAGCTCAAGAAATACATGCTGCCACTACTGCTGGCTTACAAGATGAAATACTTCGCTCTAGTACCGGTCATGATTTCAGGGTTAGTCCTACTGATCGGAGCCACTGGTCTAGCAGGATTCTTCTTTGCATTGTTCGCAGCGGTCATGGGATTACAGAAGGGAGGATATTAGAAAAAGACCGCGGGCACCGGCTTCAAATTTCTGGAAGGCAAAATCGACTGTATCAAGCAGACAGACGAACTAAATTCGATTGAGCTTCCGCGCCAAAATGCTACTAACAGGGTTGTACTTTTTTTGGAACGGAATCTCAAATTATACGAACTCGACATTATAGATTACAGAAATCAAGTTGATAAGGAGTTAAAAGATGAAGGACCAGTTTTTGAAGCCGGTAATGAAAATGAAGTTTAAAATAAAGTCGACGACTCGCAGTTGCCATTCAGTCTAAGTAAGCGCTCATCCGGAGTCCATCCTGCTAGTTCGAAGTCGAAAATAAAGAAAATCCACCGATAGTTGATTGGCAGATTTTTCTGTTCCGTTTTTATTTTCTGTTTTTCGTACAAATCTTGGACTATGTTTTTCTGTATTTATTTTTGTAATACAATCAACGCTATTTTTAAGCTCGCGCAAATGTAAATATAATTAGGTGCTAGTAATAAGTTATTTATTTATTTATTGTTAGTTTGAATAGATAATGTAGTTACCAAATCATAACGTTGACAAATGTATCGCTAACAATGATAATATAATTATACGCAAGTGCTTTGATTTTTATGATTTTTATTCATCAGTTTATTTGAATGACAGTTGGAATTTATTTGCTTTAGGATTATAATGTTACTATTTCTCATCATCATCATTTTTAACAAAATAGGCCCATGATACCCCGAATATAGCCGTCTCTGGGATACTTTTGGGTGACTTTCAGCCTTTTTATGAAGCCTTGGTAGCGACCGGACCAAACTATCGAATCATACTTTATGATTAGAATAAATGTAAATAAACAGTAAACAAGAAAGGCTTGTATTTAAACGCCTACCAGAAAAGTACCTATTTTACTAACCATTTATTTTACCAATAAATTCTAAATTTTAACCAAATTGTGTCCACCAGAATGGATAAATGCTCACCAAATTGTGTTTCTTTTTTCTTTATAAGGCATAGTAGACAGAGCCCCGCTTAGAAGGGCTCTTACTTCTGGGTGGTATAAAAAAAAATAACCACGAAGGGGATGGCGGGGTCTTTCAGACCCCTCTTGCATTTCGCTTGCTCTTGCATACTAGCCCACCCTTGCATTTTGAAGCAAACTTATTTTTGGTGAGCAACTTAAACAAGATTTGGTGAGCATTTATCCATTTTGGTAGGCAAAAAGAATATAAACACAACACATACAATTATTCTGATGAGTGTATAATTATTTTTAAACTTAAAACATTGTTCTTCAGGCACCTCGGTATAGAGTGGGTTTATTTTATTTGAAGTTAACATATTTTAATTGGTACTTAGACTCAGGGTCTAAAAATGTTTAAGGCCAGAGAAAAGATGGAAGGATTATGTGGATATGAAATAAAAGGGAGTAAATGGTAGCGCGATGGTTGAACCGGCGCTTGGCAGAAGAAAACGGGTTATGCCAACCTCAAATAAAATAAAACAAGGACAAAAAGTTGATGTACAATCATAAAATAATAAATGTGAAAGTAAGTTTGTTTGTTTGTTACGCTTTCACGCCAAAACAGCTGAACAGATTTGGATGAAATTTGGCACACAGATAGACCGTGACCTGAGCAAGGACTACTTTTCATCCTGGATCTCAGACAAAGTCGTGGGTAACATCAGTATGTAGATAAACAGTAAAAGAGATTTTGGCCATTATCCACTTAGAAGGAGCTAGTCAAAGTTCTTCAATTCGAAATGATGATACTGAAGTTTGTTTTTACGCGACTCTAAAGAGATGACTGATGCCTTGATAGAATAAATAAATGACCGTGGAAATAACCACAACCACAACTTTGGCGTTATGCTCCATTTACCGACCCATCATTTTCTAAACCCATCTTTTGTGGTCGGCAAAATTGAAGCTGTTCAAGAAAAGGCAATAATTTTTCATTGAATGCACTTCGTTATTGATAAAAAGTAAGTTACAAAACATACATACAGACGAACATATAACCTCCTCCTTTTTGCAAGTCGGTTAAAAATACCTTAAATGCATCAAGAAGCTAGAAATAATAATTTTAGGCATTGACGAATTTGGATCTTGAGTTAATAGTAATAAGATCTAAAATCTCCAGCACTAACTCTATGTTGTAAAATTTCTCCGCAAGAAAATTTACCGAAATGGCGCTAGTTGTACTATACCAGTCAAAAAACTGTCAAATAAATGTATGTCATCTTGTGTTTTCGAATATCAACATTGAATTATTATAATATTTTTATTTTATAGTTTAGCTGCGGTATTTATTTAGTTTATCAATTCTTAATGATTTTAATAATCGTTTCGGAAGAGATTTTAGTGTTTTTTTTTCATATTTTCTATTTCACAGTCTCTTTCCTACAATGTGATAAATTACGAAAATATTATTTACGCAAATAAATTATATCCCAGAGCAGCCGAAAATCCAAGTGCAGTCCTTTCTTCTCAACAAAGCGACTGTGACTGATTTGTGAAAGAAAAATATGCTTGAAGTTCTCGCAACGTGCGACGGAAGATGAATTCTTCCACGAACTAAAAACGTCGTAAGTGCTTAAAGCTTGTACTCATAATACTAGCAAAAAATAAAAAGAATCTCAAAAAATGCTCCCACAATTTTATTCGCCTTGTATTAATACTAGTAATCATAATTTTTTTATCCTATTAGTCGTTAGCATATTCAGTACAAATCGAAAATAAGTGAAAATTAGAGGAACCTTCGTGATGTTGTTTTATCGAGAAAATTTTAACATTTTGTGTTTCTGTTCCACAAAAAGTTTGACAATATCATGTAGTTACTCATATTATTTTTATTTTATACCTAAGTCTTATAAATTTAATGAAAAATCAGATTAAATATAGGCAATTTTGGTTACTACCCGCTCTTAAGGGTCCCGCAGACAGGCGCGACGCGACAGTGCGACGCGACTCTTGTGGAACAATTTCCATTAAGTTTTCATAACAAATGTTCTACTAGAGTCGCATCGCGCTGTCGGGTCACGCCTATTTGTCCCTTTACACTTACTCAGGAGTAAAAAACGGTCCACTCCTAAAGTATTGATAGATATTTTATGATAAATAGTGCCATCGAAACCATAGGTAATAATAATAATTTCTTTATTGGCATAAAAACAGGTTACAGAAAAATTTGAGACCCTGGCTCCAGAGCCAGGTTAGAATACCTGTATTTCAGGAGCCAGTGACTTCTTCCATTTAAGTTACAATTGGGCAAGTTTTTTGCAGCAAAAGGTGACAAAATTAAATTACTCAAAATTAAGTTCAATAGTTATCATTTTACATTTAGGTAATTACTTATGCATTAAAAATAGAATTAGAATAAAATCAGAATTAAAAATTTAGATTAATAATTGAATTAAAAAAAAACAATAATTAAAAAAAAGCTTGTAATTGCAATTCAGCTAGGTAGGGATAGGTATATACATAATCAGCCTATAATGTTCCCACTGCTTGGACATATGCCTCCTCTCTTTGAGAGGGAGTGGGCTGTTATCCCCCACGCAGGCCCAGTGCGGGTTGCTGGATGTCACATGTCTTCAAATTTTTGGTTCTAGGACATACCGATTTCCTCACGATATTTTCCTTCACCGTTTTGAAAGCAGTGGTTATGAAATAGTTTTCACAAAGAAAAGCGCCTGTCTGAGTTTGAACCTACACCCTAAAACTCAGTCGCGGCCGTTACTACTGGGCCACCACTGCTATCTCCATCGAAACCATACTATTAGACTCAATTTACACCGCCGCGGAATGGAATTACAGCGACTTTTTGCAACGAAATTGTAAACGTGAATTTCTGTGAATGTGCGAAAATTCTCCAGAAGACGCGTGACCTGTTATTTGGCTCGTATCTAGTTTGTACGCTACACTATTGATATAAAGTTCATTATGCTTCGTAAAACTAGTCGCTTCCATTCCATTTCGTGGCGGTTTAAATCGAGCCTTATGAAATAGGCATATTCTCAAAAATAAAGTTCATTTTACGAAAAAAACGCTTTTGAATTTTGCGTAACTGTAAGGTATTTATGAAGCCATATAGAGATAACACAATAAAATAGGATTTGTAGTATATTTAAATAACAGGATAGAATGGCTACAGTCTAGGAATGTGAACGTAAGACCCTGGATTCGATCCGCGTGGCGGGCAAAGAGTTATAAGGTTTAACTGTAAGAAGATAATTATGACAATTGTAATGGAACCAGTGAAGTAGGTATTATAAATTACTATTTATTTATGAAGCTGTTGCTAGCTAACTGAACTTACAGTTGGCCTAACTTGTAGACTGTAGATTTGTAGACCTTTTTCAATTTTTTTTAAGTACCTGTTACTTGTTGACAGGCCTACACTGTCCTCCCATACTTATAACACTGTAATTTGAAAACATTGTAAAAGCCAATTATTTTTGAAAGAGTAACTGTGGAGTTTCTTGCCGGCTCTTCTCCATAGGAAACCACCAATTGGAACCGTGCACCTAGCTTCGGGCGGTTCATAAGTGCCCATGTAGGGTATGTGAAATAAAATATTTTATTTTTTTATTTTGTTGCTCAATACGTAAACTAAACAATGTCGTACACAAATACACTTAGGTATGCAGTTGAGGGGTATTAAACAAATACATTTGCTGACAAACATGACCATTTAGATGTAATTAAAATACATTTTAATCATTATTCGAGTATCTATTTTACTGAAAAGCAGTTAATCTCATACAAAACATGAACAAAATGATAAAGCATGGATTGTCTCTATATAATTATATTATAATATCATAACAAGGCACCACAAAAATAAAACTTGCTTGAATATCTGTCAGCGCCATCTGTTACAGTGAGCACGTACTAGCCATGTTTCAAAGCAACCACGGAACGATACGGTCGGTTTGTTTTGATGAAAACTTGTGTTAACCTAGAAGACTAGCAGTTGCCCGGGTGGACGTCGAAAAGTGTCCCACGGGCATGTATTATCGTGATAAGAAGTATCCTACGTCCTAAACCAGGTTATGGTCTACCAGTGTGCCAAATTTCATCGAAATCTGTTCAGCCGCTAAGGCGTCAAAAGGTAACCGATAGACAGACGGGCAGACAGAGTAAATTTCGCATTTATAACATTAAGTTTGGCTATATATATTTTTTTTTTTGGAATTTCTTCATCTTCAGCCTACAGCAGTCCACTGCTGGACATAGGCCTCTCCAATTGCACGCTATTTAACTCGATTCTCGGCAACTCTCATCCAGCTGCTACCAGCCACCCTTTTTTTTTTGGGTGGGAAATCATCAAGTGACTTATCCTGCTCTGGGCGGAGCGGGAGGGCGTGTCATAATCGTAATGACTAAAACCCACCCGTGTTCCTTCAGTTGCCTGTGCGCCAGGGCCACGGTAACTCCTTCGAATAATCCGCGACCCCGGCAGGCATTGGCCCTATCGGACCTCGTCAATGATGCTGACATCTCTTTAAGGGGCGCGAGGAACACGACGCGCCGTCGACCCGGGCCTGATCTCTACCAGCCACTCTGCGAAGATCACCGCTCCACCTAGCCTGAGGGCGTCCTTCCTTATATTTGCCAATTCGCAGTCGGAATTCCTTAGCATTACAGAACTGTGGGTCATCATCGTCTCATGAATATCACGAATCTCCATATTATGATATTAGGGACATAATGAACTTGGTCGCAGGTGATCAGTATTGTGGAACTGCAAGCCACTGGCACTGGAATCATGGATACTCATCCAGTTGACATAAAACCGACGATTTGAAATTCAGTGGCATGAGTTTCCAATCATAAACTCGGAGATAACTAGAAGACAATGATAAGAATATCAGAGTTTACGTACTACAATTACCCGAAGACCGATCAGTAATGAAGCTACTAAATTGTCCTAGTAGTTCATTTACTATGGGCGCGTCCATATGCACCATAAGTTACAACTTTTATATTCAGCAAGATATCTTAAAAACAAATTCAAAACAAGAACTTTTCAATTTTGTTGGTGGAGGTGTTAAATTATTTTTTGGGTGACGTCTCTTCATTGTTATATTGGGTTCCAACCCGTCAAATCTTAAGTGTTATAAAAAACAGTTTCCCTCATTTTCAAGATTTAAGCATAATGACCTTTGATCCGATTTTTATAAGTGACCTTTTTACCCTTGCATTAATACGCACCACGGAACCCAATCAGTAGGCACTCTAAAAAGAAAACTAGACACAATGTCAAAGCTTTCCCTAACACTAAAATTAACGTCTAATTACTAAGTAAAACGCATGGAGTCATTAAAACGTACCGCATGATAGGCCATAATGTTCCCATTTTGACGCTATAAAACTCAGTGACAGCTGATGGTAACACCACTTCATTTACGCAAGTCAAACAGAACGAATTAACCCAAAAAATATGCGAAAATTAAGCAAAATTGAACTTTAACACGTAGGCAAAAGACTAGTGATCAGTGATCAAAATGCTTCCCTACTCCCGTGGTTTGATACTGGATAATGCAAGTAACTATGGTATAGTGAAAACAGAGACATTGTTTGGCTTTGGACCGACCAGTCATGATAAGTATGTGGATGGAGGCTTCAATTCAACTGAACCTTTGGAGTGGATTATAGCTAGCAGCAATTTCGCACCTCGGTCTTTGCAAGGTAATGTTTTGGTGTTTGTTTGTAGATTGATAGTTTTCTAACTCTCAAAGAGTCACACCTATAAACTTTAAATATAGCTACTACTTACTTTCTGCCTTGGTTAAGTTTACTAGATTATTTAATAGTCATAGATTTTTTATCTGAGGAATAAATATTGCAGTTTGACAGGTTTTGTATACAAAATATGTCATTCTTAAACATATTATATAATGTACTTCAGATAAAAGTTATGTGGCTCTTAAACAACCGGCCCTTACCAAAATAAATATTCCATAGAACAAACAATTCAAAAACTAATACAATCCCCAAATATGTATACTTCACTTAAAACAAAGAGAGATAATTAATTTTACCTTCATTTCACAAAATTTTCAGATACAGAGTCAGGAGACCTCAAACCCTTACAAAAAGCAAAACCGAGGACTAGACAACTTTCTAAAAAGAACAAGAAGAAGCATTTTAAGAAAGATAAGAAGCGTAAAGGTAAGGGCAAGAAGTGCATCTTCAAGGTCTTTAAGAAGAACAAGAAGAACAGAGGAGGTAACAAGTATCCGAAGATGCATCAGAAGTATATGATGCCGTTGGTTCTTGGTCTACTAGCCGCTAAAAGTCTGCTCATTCCTATAGCTTTGAAGGCTTTGGCGTTCCTGTCTGCTAAAGGTGAGTCTGTTCTTACTACAAAATTGAGAATTCTGGGAAAGAACCTGTCGTTTTAGCGTAATTTGTATCGATGAAGGTCTATGCGATATCCAATTGCATCTTATAAAAACTTCGGTGCCAAAAAACTATGTTCCATATAATTAATGGACCTACAAAAATCAACATTACTGCTATCTTATGAAGGACCTTTTACTGTAAAATTGTTACCATGGAAATGTATTCGACTGTACAGGCAAATAGCAATAATTATGACCATAATAATTTAGGGCCTAGAAAATGGTTTTTGTCTAGATACCGAAGGCTTTCAAACTAAATGCAACTTCGTCCAGTCTACTCACTATTCCCAACATGTTATTTTGACTTATAGCAGTTAGCAACAGCAAATTACTTCCAAGGTTTCTCTGCAGGACTGATGATGGGATTCTTTTCGACCGTCATGGCATCTGCCCTCAGCCTCAAAGCCTCTTTCGACCACAACCACAACTACCAGAATCGGAAGGATGACACCAAGACCCAAGTGGAGATCATCCAAGTGCCTTCTAAGAGTGAGGATCATGTTTATTATGATGAGCATTATAAAAGAGGGGACTATATACCTGTACCTGTTATGGTACACTGATGGAGGTGAAAATTTAACAACATCATAATATTTCCCATAATTTCCATAATTATTTTGTAGATTATTTTCTACATATACGAGTAGTAACTACGCCCACGTTTTGAGTTATTTTTAAGTCCCATGTAATGGAGGACGAAAATAATGAATAAAAAACATGTAGCTTAGGTATTTATTAAAACTATAAGTAGTTATAGATTTTAGTGTTATAATTTTTTTGTGATTACGTATACAAATGATAAAGGAAATTGCATACCTTTGACTCATAGTGAAGCCAATTTCATTCTTCATCAAGAACGTTGCAGATAAACGGTTATATAAGTTTTGTATACTATTATTTAACCAAAGAATTATTCGTATGACAAAATAAACTTAAGTAGAGTGAGTTCTTAATTTTTTTATTTTATGTTATTTTCTATGTAACCAAGACTCATGATAATATTGCAGTTCATCCCTTTTAAACAATAAAATACTTTTGGAGTACCAAACCTTTTTTCAACTTTGTTGTTGAGTTTTTATCACAGAACGAGATTTTATTAAAAGTAAAAACGCTGGCAAATAAACAAAAGCAGTCACAAATCTCAAACATGACAGTAGTACATCTGACAACCAAAAAACCATTACAATAGCAGAATGTGAAAACTAAACGATTTTTTTTTAACAAAATCCAACCGAAACAAACCGACACATGGAAAATAATGTTATCAAATAACTACGGGTAAGCTGGTGACATATCAAAATCATGGGGAAGAGAAGGAGACGTATTTTCCCGAAAAAGAAGCGATCTGTCTTCAGCAGACCACACCCGATTAGACGAAAAATGGCGTTGCGACACAGAAAAATGAAGGCGTTTTTCCACAAGCACAACCCTAGGATGTTCATCTCGAAGAATATGAGGAAAATGGTAGGAAGAATATACACTGTGTCAGATAAAGTCAGAGATAAGATAGCCGAAAGTACTATGGCTTTAGACAACCCATTCAGCGCGCAGTTTTACGAAGACCGTTGTTCTATACAGTAGAAAAGAATATGTCGTCACAAAAGGATTTGGGATCGGAGTAAACAGACAACTTGATGGTCTTGGCCCGTTTTATTGGCTAACGCATTTATACAAGTTATTTTAGTCAAGTTATTTTTTACCTTTACAAACCTGATAGTTACAAGGAAACTCTTAAGTAGTGTGATTACTGGCTAAAATCTTGCACACCTGCTAATTTAATTCTGCCTCCCTGCATAATGTCAACACCAGTTAGGTACTAACTATTATTTTATTATGTTACTTTTTCAAGCTAATTGATAACAATATTAAAACATTTTTTTATGCTAACAATTTAGTTTTAATTGATTTCTTTTTCAGGACCTTAAATTCAATTATTAACATACACCATGTCATTCCGCTTTCAATTTGTTCAACATGAGCTTATATTAGACTGTACAAGCGCTTGCGAGAATTTATCAATTTGTCAGACACTATACCAAAATTAATATTACTTTACGATGTATGACAAATTGATAAATTCTTTCTTGCAAATGCTAACAGCGTAAATATTTATGCAGTCCACACATAAATATTTATTACATACATAAAAGCACGCCTGCAATCCCCGAAGGGTTAGGCAGACATATAAAGTACACCCACAGTTAGGTATGTTTAAGTCCCACGTAATAGGGCGCGAACCTGTTGCCATCAACCGGGCACAAGTCCACGCTCAGGGCTGTTTAAAGTAGGTATTGATTAAGTTACATAATTTTCCTTGCCTTTGCTTTATTATTAATTTAAATTAGCCTTGTACCTTTTTTCGGAAAATTACAACTAAACTTAACAATTCAACATACACACAAAACTGGGCATACATAAAACTTGAATTCAGCAGAAAAATATAAAGCTTTCTCTCTAGACTTAATATAATATTACCATATTTATTTCATAATAATTTCCTAAATCATTTTATAGTGCTCCTTCAACCCTAACTTATTATCCCTAATTAAATAAATCCCCACTTTCTATTCTAAAATATCTCGGTTATAAATAATAATTTGTTCAGTTCATAACACTGACCGAGGCTCGGTATAAATACTTGTTATACAACGTGAAGTGTGCCAACGCACTCAGATCGTTGCGTAACACTCGCCCATTGCTTCTCACGGTGGATAGTATATGTGAGAATTGTAGATAAATGTACATACGTTAAAATTAAGTAACGTAAGACATGAATAAACTAAGTCAAGAACTATGTACGAGTATAAAATTGATACCCCTGCCGGTCTATTCCATAAAAATCGCACCGTGAAAACTTAGGTGAAGTGAACTTCCGTAGGAGACGCCCCGGGCGTCGGGTATCAATAGCCGATTCCTAGCCACCGTAGGCGCGGGCTTGCGAACGGCGAACAAACAGTAGCTTACCGTCCGGTAACCACCAGGCCCGGATCGACGGCGCGTTGTGTTCACGCGCGCCTCAAATAGATTGCAGCACCACTGACGGGGTCCGCCAGGGCCAACGCCTACCAGGGTCGCGGGTTCGTCTGAAAGGGTTATCGTGGCCTTGCCTCACAGGCAACTGAAGGAACACGTGTGGGTTTTACTCAGTAAAAGTCTGACAAGCCCTCTTGCTACGCCCGGAGCGGGAGAAGTTAGTTGATGAATGCCACCCAAAAAAAAAAAAAATCGGTATGTGTTGGTTTGGCACTCACGAAAATTGATGTGTAAACATGTGAGCTCGCATCAGTTTGGTTCACGCGCTCACATAGACACGGGTCTTACGCTGACGTCATCTGACGCTCGAAGTCCCAGCTAGCCCCTACCGTAGACCGAGCGCTAAGATGTTTACACATCAATAAAATAAGAAAACTTGAAGTGAGCTTTCATTCCATCTGATGCTAGGTATTAACAATATTAGCAGCTCTCTTCAAGTTCACTTAACCTAAGTTTTCATGGTGAGATTTTTACAAACTAGATTGGCAGGACATGTAGTCAGTTATTTTCTAAGTAATCAGATTAGTCCATCCACAACAGACGCAGTCTTTTGAGATCTGATGTTCATGCGTGTGGCTATTAATAATAATACGCTGCACTGACAGAGTATTACTGCTCTGAAATAAATTGGTAGATTCAGTTGGTTTTGGTATTAGAGAATCTGAGAGTTGCATATTTCCCCTTGCTTTTCAACCCAACTCTTTTTGGCTCCTAAAACTTTCCTTTGGATACTTAATCCTTCAAGTGTCCTCATGGGATGATCTAGTTTGATGAAATCTGAAGTTCAACTCTAAAATACCTACCTAAGAATCCTAGGATTTTAAACCGCCCATATTGCTCTATAGGTTTTTATCTCACATTCTAGCCTATACTAGGCGCAGTACAAATAGAAAGTAAGCGACGATACAAGTTCACTGTCGCGACCTTGAGCGAGCGATGCAACTGACATCAATCTAACGTTCAACGCACATGTGGTCATCTTTATTTTATTAACCGACGAAACAAAAAGGAGGAGGTTCTCAAGTCGACCCGCATATGTTTTTTACGATTTTGTCTTTTTGATTGATTACGATTGCTGCCCGCGGCTTCGCCGGCGTGGATGTCGGAAATTATCCCACGGAAACGTGCTACCGGGATAATAAGTAGCCTATGTTATTCCATATAATATCAGCTATCTGCCAGTGAAAGTCCCGAAAGTCCACCAGCCGTTTCGGAGATTAGCCGGAAGAACAAGAAAGACGGACAAAATAATTTAAAAAAAATGGTATGTTGTTAAGTACCCTAAATACTTTAATATGCATTTAGTAAAAAGTTGTATTTTGACATAACAAACATACACTTCAATTTTATTTATTTTTATAGATTCAGTGAGTCTAAACCAGAAAGCCTATGCAGTTACCATGCTAAAGGAAATGGGAGTCACTTTTAATCCTCAATATTTTAGATGCAGTGGCTGTTGTTTAGTTTTGAAGTTATGTTTAATCTTTAGTATGCTCTACATTTTATGTATTTTTCCTACAATGGTATTGAAATAGAACTAAAGACTAATTAACTATATTTTCTAGAAAAAATAAAAAGAAGCTGACTGGGATGCCCTTATTTTTTTTCAACAGTGAAAGTATTTGGTTTATTCCTAAAAACAAACAATTTAGACACGCGTAATAGAGTTATTCCGTATATCCACCTAAAAAAAATATACCCTAAGGTGAACACGCGGAAACGCATGTCTGAGAATCCACGGAATAAACGGAATTTATAGGCTTAGGGAGGATTCTCGGACATGCGTTTCCGCGCATGCACCTTAGGGTAGATTTTTTGGAGTGGATAAACGGAATTACCGGTGTTATTGGCTTGTTGTGCGCTCAACCTTAGGGGACTATCCTATGGGCTATTGGAGAAAGTCTCCAGTAGCATCCTTGACCTGTTTAGAAGATTTGAACGTTTGGGAGATAGCATTTCTAAATCAGAGAGATTTGAAATGATTTGGAAGATTTGGAAGACACGCAGTCGTAACTATTTTTATAATTTCTGAAATGAGAATATTTTTTACCTTTTGAGAATAAGTGAGTGCGTGACAATATTGTAGTTTACCATTTATTTTACACTTTTAGGTAACCTCTTTCTGATAAAAGAAGGATGAAGCATTAGCTACTACGATTTCTCACAGCAGGTTTCTGGCAAAGAATAAGGCAGCTCTTCCGAACTGCTTGGTATCCTTAATCATCATCTATTTGGTGGTAAGAGGATTAAGTAGGAAGATTTAGAAATTCGGCAGCACCATTTTACTGTCATATAACAACAAAATATTTGGCCCTCAGCTACATGGATCGACGACCTTAAAAAGGTGGCTGGGACAGACTGGATGCGGAAGGTGGAGGACAGGTTGTTGTGGCGCAGCATGGGAGCGGCCTATGTGCAGCAGTGGACTGCGATAGGTTGAGTCGATTGATTTTCACCGATTGATTCACTAAGTGAAGCGATTATGGTACTATTTTCCCCACAACTATCAGCATTGCTGTCATTTAGGACAGTCACCTTTTAGGAATAACCATTCAACAGTAGATATCCATGTAATTTATTCCTAGTAGCTACCTTATTTACGTTGAAAACTGAGTCATCTAGTATTCTACTTAAAATTCATCGAGCAGCAGAAGAAAATCATGCCACAATTGCGTAAACCTATAACGTCATATACCATAGGATCCGGGCACAGAATGTCCTTTAGAAAGTACAAATTTTGACAGCAAATTGAAAAAGAATGCAACAATAACATGCGCTCTGCCAACTGATACAGGACATAAAATAATTTCTCTTGATACGGTACCTACTGGGCAACAAGTTCCGTAGCCATATTTGGGGGCCTGCGCTCGAAGATCATCCTTTTTCTTATGATGATGAAGAGCAACTAAGGATGAAGTTGATGGCATCGCGGATCAAACCTGGATGAGGTTCGTATGGAAGCGTCGAGATTGGCACAATCAAACAGAGGCTATCCCCAGCAGTGAGTAAAGTAGAGTTTGATTCTGATGGTTGGTTCAGAAACGCACAATGCACATACAAAAATCTGTTCAAAAAATAGTAATGAATGACAGAAATGGGTAAATCACAGATAGACGAACTTGTTGATCAGTGAAGCAAGATTATGATAGGGATTTATTTTATTACAAATCTACAACAAAATATATTTTTGTCTCATTTCAATACTACAGTAGTAATATCTGCTTTTGTTTGTCGCTTGTTGAAAACACGGCGTGTGCGCGGGTTAATATATATGAATGAGTGTCAGCTCCCATGTGTGAGAGGTCTTGATACTTGTGGTGACGATTTTATTTTTGTTCTAGTCGTTAGAATGCTTCAAAACTGAGAATTTGCTGAATAGATTAATATTAAGTCATTTGTTTTACAAAATTAACTGATTGGCTCATTCCTGAAAACCAGACTTCAAAGTTACAGTAGCGTACACTTGTAACAATAAAAAATATAACGCTCTATACACCAATATATTTTATATTAAAATTGAGTAAAACATTAATTAGCATTTTAATGTTCTATTGATACTCGTGAAGCAAACATTCAATACTTCACTAGGCTTTTTGTCACGTGACCAGAGGGCTGGTCTATTTTTGGCCAAATAATCAGCATCGTCACACAACGTGGCCTTTTGGGCACTTTTCCTGTTGACAGCGATGCGGACGAATTTTTTGATGTGTGATTTTTTTCCTATTTTTTACATACATGTACATATTTATTTTAAGTCTCTTAGCTTATATATTATGCAAATATTATATTTCGAAAAAAAATATAACAGTGTCCTAATTAAGGATTTTTCTCAAACTTTTTATTATTTAAAAAATATAACTTGCAGCTTCGGACATTTGTCATTTTACAACGCTAATTTTTACAAGGCTGAAAAACCTAACTTAAAAATCTAACAATTTTTCCATACCCATACAAATCCGACCAAGCATCAAAACTATTCACCGCGCTACACAATATTCCGTAACAGTCATCCTTACCGCACACATAACGTTGAATATAAAAGCGAACGACCTCCCGGACCCATCTCACTTTATCCTAAACCTTCGTCCACTAAGGACTTAACAATCAAGGCCTTTAAAGCCTAAGGCAATTTTTTGGGTCATTTTTACCCTTGGCCCAAATACTTTTTGGGTTATTTTTACCCTTAGCCCAAAAAAAATTGAGAAGTTTTGCCCTAATTCTAAAACTTATTAGGTATATTTTTCTTCAAAATGCGAGTGCTGTGTCTAGTTTTGGTGGTAGCTGTCGTGGCCTGCAGTGCCGCTCCAGGAGTTGGTAATGAAGAAGATGAAAGAATTGAGCTGTTCTCTGGAGTGGCTATTGAGAAGTAAGTGTGTCCTTTGTTTTTATGGGGGATAAAAGGGGGGGTGTTTTGTGGTGATGGTGTTGGTGATAAGGGGTACCTCATTTTTGTTGGTGAAAAGCGTGGGAATGATAATCTAATAGAAGTGAATGGATACATTTTTAGATAAGAGTCACTAATATTTAGGCGTCTTAAAGTACGCGCGGCACGACATATTATCGTAAACTGAGAAAATCCATAGTTCTATCTAGTTTTTGTATATATTTTCCATAATATAAATAGGTACGTCGTGTTTGCCTTACGTGTATCACATATAAATGGATCTAGTATCTGTGCTTCTCAATCTGAAACTCCCGTTAATAATATGGCAGTAAATATCTTCAGACATGCATTGTCTGACCTACATGACTTAAAAGTGGTTGAGGTATAAAGGTCATAAAGGACATTTCTCTGTCCCTCCGAAAACAAACCCACGAACTTTCCAAACTCTGTTTTTAAAGTGAAAATTATAAAACAATGGGTTTAACGCTAATTCACCTTGAACAAGTGACATACACCACACTTTGTCACGCGTAGTTGGGTAACTGAGCAATTTGAAAAACAACTATTCTTTGTTTACTTTAAAAACGTGTTGTCAAAAGTGCGAGGAAGACAGACACTTTTGATGTTTCGTAAAAAATAAGGTATTCTAAAGTTTTTCAGACTGGAAAGAAACTAATAAGCTCCAAAGTGTAGCAAGTCACAAACTATCGGATTTTTCATGAGTATCTTGATAAACGAGACTTAACGAAAGGACTACTAACTAAGGCATCTTATTTCTAATGAAGTTGATCTAGAATCTAGACACAGCTGCTAATGATGATGGTGATGGTGACGTAACCAATTTTTGTAACAATTTTTTTTATCTAAAAGAGTGTCCGTGGAGTTTCTCGCCCGTTCTTCTCCATTGGTACCTACTACGCTTTGGAATGGGCAACTAGCTTCATCTTTCTGACTGACCGACCCCTTGATAATTCAAAAGTGCCTGTAATTGGTTTATTTGAAATAAATGCTTTGAGCTTATGTTCAAGCGATGAAAAAAAAAAAACTATATAACTATAAAAAAATGTAACTATAATAAAACCATAATTATTCTTCATAACCGTTGATTAAAGTTGAAAAAAAACATCCCTAGTGTACACTTCAATTTGTCATGATCATTGCCCAATACAGCTTATAACTTTCGTATCTGAATACCTTTAGTTTCGACATACAAAACAAAGGAGAAACAAATTATAATCTTCTGACAACGAATTATAATCTGAGATAACTCTGGCCCTTAAGCCATACAATGCAGATTGGATGAGATTTACATACAAACACTTTCACGGTATTGTTTATAATGTATTAAAAGTTTTCACTTTTCACATCGTAGATTTATCAGGGTTAAGATTTGGTAATACGAGTAGATGTCAAATTGTTACACAACTGCACTAAATGATAAATCATTTTATTTCTGTAAGTAGGTTCAAACACAGAGGTCACAGTCTCTTTTAAAGTCCAGACATAATCTTGGTCAGATCATGTAAAGACCATGTAGATTTATGTCTGAAATAGTCTTTTGAGGAAAAACCATACAGATTGAGTGGACCTGTCCAGTCAGTACACGCATTTGTCAGTAATCGTGCAGCTCAACTGAGAACTTACCGCTTGTTCCCAACGAGTCACACCTCAACGGGTAACAGTGTGACTCGTTGGGAATGTTTTGGATAATAATTCCCAACGAGTCACAGTTACTGTTACACTGTTACTCGTTGGGATGATCCCACCTTGATTTAGGGTATAAGGGGGGGGCTTGATTTAGGGGTAGGGGTGAATGAGGCGTAGCCGACGGAGTCCCGCTTCGCGGGACTCCTACTTCTGGGCGGTTTAAAAAAAAATAACCACGAAGGGGACGGCGGGGTCTTTCAGACCCCGCCGTCCCCTTCTAACCTAACCTGTCCGAGTCGGGGTGCCCCAAGTAGTGCCCCAATAGTGCCCCAATAGTGCCCCAATACCTGGGAACAATTTTTGTTTATCTGAGAACGAAAATATTTCGTGGCGATAGATGATATAGTAACAGTGTAACAGTAACTGTGACTCGTTGGGAATTATTATCCAAAACATTCCCAACGAGTCACACTGTTACCCGTTGAGGTGTGACTCGTTGGGAACAAGCTGAACTTACGGAGCTCAGCGATGAAGTAATACCGAGTAATTAGATGTTATAGAAACAAAGGAAGAGCATAAACACTGAGATGAATACTGATAGGAAATTGCCAAAGTCAGAGTCAAAGTCAAATCATTTATTTCAAATAGGCACTTAAAAGGCACTTTTGAACGTCATAATTTACAAAAAAATAGAATAGATAGAATTGATTCAAGTTGCCCCTTCCAAAGGGTAGTTTCGTATGGAGAAGAATAAAGAAGAAGAAGAAGAAGGTGAAGAAACTCCACCGTTACTCTTTTAAAAATGTTTACAATATTATGTATACATTAATTATATGTGAAGACGATGCACCTAGAATAAAATTACTATACCACAATAGGTAAAAATAATTAAATATAACGCATGACAGGTAAACTAATTATGAGATAGATACATGGTGCACATATTTACAAATATTGAAAAGTAAATGATTTTTCCAAAATTTCACAAGTAATAATTTAGTGTGTGAGTTAAAGTAGTTACATAATGTAAAAAACAATTTCATAAAAATTATAATTTATACAATTAAATTAGCAACCAGTTTGATTTTGTCTAGACTCTAGATTGTCCTATGGAGCAGGACCAGCATGTTTCCAAGCATTCTTATCTAGGATATAATCCTCTAATTTGTAATATGCTTGTTTACAAAGTGTATTTTTAATATGAGTTTCAAATTTTCTTTCATTTAATTGCAATATATCACAATGCCGTCTAATATACCGATAGATACTTCAGGATACTTTAATTTCCAAGTAAATAAGTATCAGCAAGAGATGACTTCACTATAGCCTGCACTATAATTTTGAATTAGGGTTCATAGTGGCATATCCTAGAACCAAACATTCGAATACATGACGTGAAATCCACCAACCGGCACTGGGCCCGCGATTTACTAGTTGAATTATGACCCGCTCCCTCCCACAGAGAGCAAGCCTGTGTCCCAGCAGTGGCATCATTATAGGTTGATTATGTAATGTGTATTATAGTAGTGGTCAAGCAAAAATTCGCTAACTACATCACAGGGTCAGGAGTCGATAGCCGACTCCCGGCCACCGTAGGCGCAGGCTTGCGGACGGTGAGCAATGGGCAGCTCGCCGTCCGGTAAGGACCAGGCCCGGGTCGACGGCGCGTATTGTTCCACGCGCGCCTCAAGGAGATGTCAGCATAAGTGATGGGGTCCGATAGGGCCGATGCCTGCCGGGGTCGCGGATTGTTCGAAAGAGTTACCGTGGCCCTGGCGCATAGGCAACTGAAGGAACACGGGTGGGTTTTAGTCAATAAGAGTCTGACACGCTTTACCGCTCCGCCCAGAGCGGGAGAGGTCATTTGATGATTTCCCAAACAAAAAAAAAATAAAAAGGGTCAGTCAATAAAAACTGAGATGATCCAATAAATTTCTCCTATTCATATTTGTGTAAAATCGGTATAGGTATTTTGAGTTCAGTGACATTTAATGATTATCATAACATGTGTTATGTTACCGTATTAACAACTAAGTAGTATTCTAACATTGACTAACTTCGGTATTCATTGTAATGTAAATCAAGTGAAATGCGTGTAAAATCGTATTGTTTCAGTTCACTTATGAAATAATTCATGCTTTAAAAGGAAAATGTTTTCTAATGTATGTGTTTACGTAAGATTTGTTTTGTTTTGCTGTTGGGTTATTTACATAAGTAGAATGTTTTAGAATTTTGTAACATTTTTCGTCATATTTTTTTCACATTGTTTGTTTCTATGATGATAAATATTAAGTCTTACTTTAGTTTGTAGAGATATTGTCCGGACAAACTGTTGGAGAGTGGTTTGCCTGCTTAATACCGATGCACAATAGTGTCAAATTGTAAATCGTTATAGATAAGTATAAAATTGAAACGAAATTCGGAACAAATTGGTTGTAATTCAAACAGACACTAGATATTCTGCCAATAGACGGGCAGGTGCCTGTATCACAAAAACAAATATAACATAAATCATAAAATCATGCCTCTATTCCCCAAAGGGTTAGACAGAGGCGTACCTGTAGTACACCCAAATTTTGCCAGTAGTTTTTAAGCATTATGGATGATTTCTACCAAACGGCTCGCATCGTGTCGGATCGGAACGAATTTTACAATTTTTAAACGATATTAAATCATATACACAGTATTTAAAGTCTACATTACCAAGCCGCGCACAGCAGCTTGACCGCGGGCGTCTTCCGCGACACGCGATCGTAGCCGAAAGTATGCTACTTCGCGCAAAGGGCTCCGTTCGCCTGTCGTCGTATCCGATCACACATTCATCCGAATTATAATACGTGGACATGGTAGGAATGAAACTATTTGACTAGGCGCAGAAACAGATACGTTCGCATGCGACGGTACGGAGCTGATCGTATGCGTCGACATCCTGCCGGACGCGATCGGCTGTCACCGCATCCGTTCGTATCCTTTCCTTTGGTGCAAATCATCCTTTACACATCTTTAAGTATAACAGGAGGCGAGCCTATTGCCATCAACCGCACACGAATCCAGACTCCGAACTGTTACTGAGAAATATGACATGAAAAACCCAATAACACTTTGCCTGATGCAGGAATCGACCCCCGGACCTCAAGCTCAGCAGTAGCGTTAGCGACCAATAGACCAACAAGTTATAAAAATTAAACATAAATTTATTATTTTTATTTTGTTTGCAGGGATGCGACAGGAGAAGAAAAGCTAAACGTCAAGTTTGAACCTGGTGAATTGAGGGAAGCTGCTAGAACGTTTGAAGAAGGTTCGTAATTTTTTTATTATCATCAAAATTAAATAGCTTTACTTTAGGTACTATGTTATTCGGTATTACCAGAAGTGATGGAAGATCAGGGGGCCGACTCTCTAAGCACGAAGTGCGTAGTTTTGGTCGAAGATACGGATGTTCAACCTGTATCGCTTTCGGACATAACATTAGTCCGGGGCCCGAAATAAAAATTAACGACAAAACGATTTGACAGTTGTCTTTCCTCCCGATGTGTTTTTACCCGTCCGAAAAAGTTAGTAAATCGGGAGTAGGGTTCACTTCTAAGTATCGAACTCTTTTCGGAGGGACCCATATATTCGTTGATGGACTGAGAGAGTAGGCCCCTAGGTTTGTATTGTATTGTATAACTAGCTTGGCGTCGGCAACTCCACGTCCGAGCGCATAGTATTTTGCTTAGGAAAATTAGGTTTTCGTGCAGACTGATGTTTAATCCTACTATCAAGTCAGATTGAACATCATCAGTCTGTGGAAGTCAACTGCTAGATATACTGCTTCTCCAATAGACATTCAAATGACATTCAAATCTATCTTCGGCTACTCTGATCTAGCTGCTATGCGCCACATTACGAAGATTTTCACTCCATCCAACCTGGTAAAAGTATAACTCAATTTAAGTGTACTGTGGTATAGCCAAAAGTCATAAAACATTGTATTTCATGGCTATCAAAATGTTAAAATTGCGTTTCGGATTGATTCCTGAAAAAAAAACATATATATTTTGACATACCAAAAACGTTCATCACCTCGATCTTTATTTAAACAATTTCCGATACTACATTGTAAATCGATATTTACTACACCAGTAAGAAAACATCTCGATATACAGAGAAATGAAAGTCGTGGAGTAGGTCAGTGCACTGTTACATGAGCGCATCGGCCGCGCGGTCAAGGTTACGTCCGCTGGGTTTGTAGTACATGCGAGGCCCACTTGCAATAAAAAATACTAAAAAATATTTAGTGCTAAACGTATTAAAACATAATTTTGTCTCTATCATCCTCAAATATTTAAATTAGTTCAGTAGTAAATGTGTTTAGTAATTTGTGGTGCATACGGGCCTTAACGTCTACTAAACGATTAAGGCCTGCATTCCTTCTAGGCTATAGGCAGTGGTATACATTGGTCGCGCGTACGAGTATACATTGTTTTCGATATAGCACTACACTGTGACGCTGACGTCAGCGGCGCGTACGTTGCTACAACTGGTACGCGACCGACATCAGCGTAGGAGGAATTCAGGCCTTAAACTACGAAACTTCACATTAAAGGTCCAGTGAATATGACAAAAATATTGATAAATCGAACTTGAAAGTGACAGAAATGAATTTAGTTTGACAGCTCAAACGACACAATTTCCGAAAAGGTAAGTTTTAATAACTCGGTTCGGATTGAATGGCAAGTTTTAAGGTTAGATTATTAAATCCCTGTAAAAAATATGACAGGATCTAGGCTGTCATTTTGTGCAATAATAATACAGACTGGCAGAGACATTGACCCGCAAACTGAAAACATAAATTCAGCACATGATGCTGGACCCTCTAGCGTAGAAAGTTTTCGTCAGTTATTAAAAACTAATCCGCTGTTTCATATAAACGTGCCATACCTACGCGGTTAAAATATATGGGCCAGTAATTTTTTTTTAAACAACCTTCAAATAATTTCAAATATTTTCAAATCATGTTCTGAATCCATGGTAACAGGTTGAACGAAAAGAAAAGAAAGAAAGACAGAAAAATATTTTATTTGGGACACGCACAGGAAATACAAAGAATAAAAAATATAAAATAAAAATGAAAAGGAGCATTTAAAACTAGCAAAATTAACAATAAAAACAACAATAAACAATTAAATAACCTGTGCAAGGCCTATTATTTAAGGTAATATTTATTTTATTTTAGACTTTACACAGTTTCTACTTATGCATTACACAGTTTCTATTTTACAGATTTCACATTAAACCCACTAAACGATCAATTTAACAATACTCGTAATTTAACAAAACAATTTTAAAAGTGACAGCTAAAATCTGTCAAAAATTTCTAGTAAATCCAACAATAGCAAAGTCGTGTTTTGAAGTTTATATTATTGCGGAAACAATAAGTGATGGCGTGTTTTAAGCATATGATAATTATATAAAATATAGGTATATCGTAATGAAAGTATGGTGTTTGAATGAACTGTTACGTGGTGAGAGAACGTTCGCGTGGTCAAGGTTACGTCGTGCGGGTACCGTTAAGGATTAGGGCTGTCAGGTTGTGAATTAATTATGTTAGGTAAATAATATTATAGTGGAATCAAGTTGGGAAATTATCAGTGTCTTCCACATTAACCTGGGATCGAAAAAGCTAGAAGTTATAGAGCCTTTGCCCATTCTGGGATGATGCAGGCTAGCAGTAGCAGCAAGATAATTTTATCTTACTATTATTAATAATACTATATTATATCTTTACTTATATGTAAAAGTGAGAAATAAAAGAAAAGAAAGAAAGATAGAATAGAGTTTATTTGGACACAGTTCATGAAACACAAAATAAAAATCAACAAAAAAAAACGAATTATTATTAACATATTAAAGAAAATAGCCTTCAATTTTGCATAATTTAATTTCACGTAGGTATTGTACCTATTCTTAAGCAAATGTAACGTAGGTAGCCTATATTTAATAGCACCTAAATTTGAGGGACACCCAAAAATACTAAAGAAAATGCAGTACAGTCAACCACACGTCAGTGGTAAGGAAGAAAGAAAAGAAAGAAAATACGTTTATTTGCGATAAACATGACGCAAAGAAAAAACACACAAATACATTAAAGAACGAGTTGGGGGAAAATATGCGAGGGGTATATAATATATGGTTGGGGTATATAATATATACTCGTATGTTTGTAACACTTTGATTTTAAGCCGACTTAACGTAGAATAGAGTTTTAATAGAATAAGAGGCCAGAATAGACTGGTTTCGTTAAAACAGACGTGTGGCCTACTGTACCATTAAAAATAATAAGAGCCGTAGAGTATGTCAATGAACTATTACATGAGCCAATGTAATGATATCTCGCGGTCAAGATTACGCGATTACGTTGTATCATGTGGGATTGGGTGACGTAGAATATACGTAACACTATCTATACTCGAAAGGTTTAGGTAGTTAAATAAAGGTAAACAAATCGTAAAAACGGTATTTTATAGTTGACACTTTTTTGTTTAAAAATACGTTACAACAAAATTAAAGTTATTTGCGATTTATACGATAGTTTCCTCTTTTATCAATGTATGTTAAACTTTATCATTTATTCGTAAACTATACTCTTCGTACATGTAATTGCTTGAGCACAATTTTTTTGTTAGATTTATAAAATAGTATAATATTTTGTAATCTGTCTATTGTAAAGAGCCCAAAAAGACAGGTTCCCTAAACCTTTTCGAAAATACAACGAATTAGATAACTCTGCTAAATTGAAGAGTATACCTGTGACGTAGTATGGCAACTGAAGTAGCGGGTATTACGTTTAGTCGGTTAATCAGATGCTTTATAAGTTCTGGATGAATTAGAAAAACATGTTTTAGGGTGTCACTGTATTGCGACCGCCATCATACCACTGTGAGCGCAATTCAATTGAGTTAATATGGGTTCAAAATAAAGCGTTTGTAGCCGAGAAAAATAAAACTTTTAAAATGATAGACCTAAACATTCTTATGCCAGAGGCTTTAGCTAATGTGACTGCTGAGAATTGGAAAAGTTGCGAGGGTCAGGTAATAAAAGAAGAACAGAAAATGTTTATATAGGACAAAATAATTGATGATACCACTGAACGCTTTATTATTAATGTGACTAATAGTTCCTCAAATTCAGATTCAGAATAGAGCCTATTATTATGGGACTCAAAATAATATGATTTTAACATTTGAAATAAAAGGTTTAACATTTAAGAGTCACGTGGTTTTTTTTGTTTACCTTTATTTAACTACCTACGAGTAAACCTTTCGAGTATAGTACTAGGTTACATTATGTCGAGTATAATGCGTGCAATTGGGCCCGCGGTTAGAATCTGCCAATAATTTTCCTCTTTCTCTTCAGAAGAACGGGTTAATTCACTTCGCGGGTCCAGTCAGTTAGAAGCGTACCCGTGCGCATGATAAAACGATCTATATTGACCTTAGATTTAAAGACCTATTCAGATGTAAGCGATATCGCTGTCGCACTCAGTAGCGATACTGAGGGCCTAGACAAAGTAACATTCGATTAGCGATGACGCTAGTAGAAAAGACAATAAATGTATGGGGTTGATATAAGCTGTCGAAATGACACGTGATCATAGGTTAACGAATAGAAATTAGCTAGACCATGTTAATATCATTCGTGTTAATATCATGAGATGAATCGACAGCGAATTACTTCCATAGAGATGCGTAGCCAAATGCCAAATGGCACTTTTGAAGTTTTCGATTCGTATGATGGAAACATTAGCGAAAGCGGTAGCCATTGTAGAAATAGAATCGCTCCGAAGCGAACGCCATTTGTCTAGGCCCTTAGTATCGCTACTGATTGCGACCGTGATATCGCATACCGATTCGGTATCGGTACCGAACGCGACAGCGATATCACTTAAGAGGCTTACAAGAGCTAAAGCGCGCTCACTGTCGGATTGCATACAAAAGAAAGAGACGCGCGATGACACAACGCTAGTAATTTATTGCAAAATATGAAGCAATTATGGATTTACAAAAAATCTATTCATTGGAATAAAAAATTAAAACACTATTACGTTAGTATATTACTTATAGAATAATCTGACTAAAAATCTGAATGTTTGCATGTATATTAGTATGGTTTTTAATCGTTAAAATATTTTTTTAGTGGTATATTCGTGATTTTTTTCTATAATATCAAGTTAATTGTATTATGTTTTCAACACACTATCTAACTAGCATATATCCAGAAGAATATCATATATTTTTCTGATTTTGGTTACTGCAGTGGATCATATATTTTTAGGCATTATAAATTTGCGTTTAGGTCATGACGTCCCCTTAAATATGAGTAGGCTTTTAGATTACATTATGGGACAACTGGTTTCACTACCACGAATAGAAAATGGTCGATAAGTGATCAAGTGTAGAATCCCATACCGATCTCAAGACCAACAAATCGCTTTTGGATTGGTTCCCGAATTGGCCTACACGAAATAACCTTGATAATTAAGCTATGGAATTTCTAACTCCATTTTCAAAACCCCCATTCTGAGGTTCTTATGACCAGATCAATAACGATCTTCTATTGTTTCAGCACGAGGTAAAATCAAGAAATACTCGCCACTCCTAGCAGGAATAGGAGTCAAGGTTCTTGCAGTAGCTGGTCTACTATTCGGAGGTCTGACTCTCCTGGTTACCAAGGCTCTGGTGGTGGCCAAGTTGGCCTTCGTAGTGGCTGCGGCCTTGGGCATCCAGAAGCTGCTGAGTGGTGGAGGACTGAACAATATTAGTGGAAAGGTGAGCGATTATGTAAGGATTATTGAACTTCTTTCTTTAGTTTAGGGTCTGTCTGAATATTAATATGATTGTAAACAGCAAGAACCTTGTCGAACTATGCCATATTTTTAAAACACTTTATTTTTTAATAACGAATCAAAATATTTATTGCCAAGATTCTCCTTTTTATCAAAAAAACGTAAATACTGAGTTTTGTGAATACCACCGCAATGCAAAAGACTCCGTATGGTTATTGAAAACGTCATTGAGTAATATTGAATAGAACTACTTACACAAATTTTGACTATGAATGATCTCGTTTGATACCCTACATAAATATTCCCTTCGAACATTAACGGCTGCGATTTTCAAAAGCAAAAATATGACAATAGAGTTATTTGGTTCTAATAGTATTGATCAGATAGAATACTGTGAATTACTTACTCTGAGAATTTTAAAGTCTGAAGAAAAAATTAACTTCTTTTATTTCCATAGCTCGCCGGATTTCAGTCATCACAACAGTGGGCATCACCAACAGCATCAGCAGCAACCTACCCTTATGCCAGGTCTTCGAACATAGCGAATGACGCCAATGATCTAGCTTACAAGGCTCAGATTAGCTCTTAAGTGCAGATTTAGTCTGGGCTGTAGAAAAATGTTGTGTTAAAAAATATTAAGGACTATGTGATCAAAATAAGCTATTCCTATTTAAGACATCAAGCCACACTTTTAGCTAACAAAATTATGTTGTGCCCCGAATGTATATTTTTTAATTATGAAGAATATGCTCAGGAAAAGGTTGCCTGAAATAATACATGTGGTCCAGGCCAACCCTATTCTTATTTTAATCGCATAGTTAGTGCAGTACTTTTTCTGCATATTTATTTAAATTGTATTGTAATGATAACAGATTTAAATAATTTATAATTGAATTATACTAAATTATAAAGTATTAACCGATATAAAATTATAATCATAGATTTAAATATTTTGTAAAATTTCAAAATAAGTACAGATTTCCAATGATCTTGTTAATTTTAAGTGAATGTTCAAAAATAATTGACTAACTATTAATTTTAAGATATTTATCTAATTTGATGGTGCGTTTGTAAGCTTTAATTTGTATGGTATTTATTTAAAAAGCTGAATGAAGTGGTGCATGATTCGTAATTAATTTTAAAGTATTTTTATTATTTGTAACTTAAATTTAGTACATTTCTTTTTTGACATTGGAATTTAATTATTATGTTTAAATTTAATAAATTAGGATGATTATTGTTGGTACAAAATTTGCATGCGGAATTTCGTAGGCGGAATATGAACAACTGTTGTGTGTATGTGTTATAAAATCTGTATAATACCGTATTTCAGGCAAATAAATGAATCTATCTAACTATTATTATAAATTTTAGTGGGAAAAATCTGTACAAATTTTATACAAAAGTTTGGATGATACAGGGTAAAAGCAACAAATAATATATTTAAAAAAAATACATTTTCAATGCTGAGTTATTGCAGTGGTCTTTGGATTCGAAATAATTAAATAATGACTAGTTTTAATATTAACTATTACGGGTTTATGTGTCATAACCAAACGTACTTAAATATAAGAATATTATTATTCAATAATAAGACTGTACAATTATTATTAAGAGATAAAATAAACTGAATTCCTATTGACGTGTCATTGTTTTCTTTGCTTTGCTAGCAAAGGCATTTCTCAACACCAGGAGGTAGTTCGCCATCCGGTAAGGACCAGGCCCGGGTCGACGACGCGGCGCGTTGTGTTCCACGTGCGCCTTAGAGAGATGTCAGCACTCATTGACGGGTTCCGTTAGCGCTGATGCCTGCGGGGATCGCGGGTTTGTCCGAAAGGGTTACCGTAGCCTTGGTACACAGGCAACTGAAGCAACACGGGTGGGTTTTAGTCAGAAAAAGTCTGCCACGCCCTCCCGCTCCGCCCAGAGCTCGAGAAATTGTTTGATGATTTGCCAACAAAAATATATTAGAATAACTAAAAAACTACTACATATCAAAAACTTGTACGACTTATCTTTCGTTGTTTCGCCATGATTTAAAAAAAAATGCGGGACTTGTTCAAAAAACACTCAACCAACGGACAACCACAGATTAACTAGCTATAACAGTGACCTTTGCGTTCAGATTCACGGTTTTGTTGGTGTGACCATAGGTAATATGATTCTACAGAGTTTTTGACAGTTTGTCGGCGGTATATTGTCTAAACCTGTTAAAAGCATCGAAAATACTATGTGGGAGGCATGTTCCCTTAACCTGGTTAAAGGTTAAAAGAGACTGTGACCTCTGAGTTTATGTCGGCCTTCTTCTCAGAGTAGTCAGATAGGAAACGCCGACCTCATCTAGTTTTAAAAATATGATTCACGTGTAAGCGTGTTTGTACAAACCTACATACAGAAATAAAATCATTTTTAATTTTATGCTACGACCCCAGGCGAGACAGAGCCCCAGCACTGGTTTTCAGCGACAGCCGGCGTTGACGTGATGACATCAACCAGTGCAGCATACGAAAATTGAAAATAACAAAAAAAAAATACACTATAACTAGTTCAAAATGTTTATATAAACATCATATTTATAAAATGGTAACATTCTGGGCAACGACTCATGCGCCGCCGGCCTTTAATAATCTGTGCGCGCAGCTGTCATAAAACTATAGGTTTGACATTTAGAGCATTAGCATTTTGACTTTTTTTTGTTGTTTTTTTGGGCACGGTTTGGTCAGGAATAGCTATGCTATAAGAAGTGGAAAAGTTATCGCAGTATAATTGATATTAATGCTGCTGCCTTTCAAGAAAACATTTAGTTACCTTTGTCCAAACTTCAAACAGACAAATTATTGTTTTCTTTTGGGATATATTTAATTGATCCTATAAAAACTTATTGACCTTCTAATAATGGAGACTTTTTTACATTATTGATCTTTTTTTAACTGTCTGGTCTTTTCTCATAGTTGGTCGAATTAACTAAGCTAGGGTACGCAGACCAAAAGGCACCCTAATTACGTAACACACTATTTATCATAATCTACCTTATTTTGATGCCTATTGCTAATGCATTGCTTCTTATGATCGAAAAGTGTATCGGCTCAACAACGTAAATAACGCAACGAATGTTGTTGAACTGTCAAAATGAAAACCATTCCTACTGTTAGTGTATTGCGTAACTAACCCGCAGGTTAGGTTAGGTTGGAACTGTGACCAACCACACGCGAATCCAGCAAGCGCTACGTCCAAGTTGGTGACACTTACATAGCTATTTAATATATTTAGGTCTCCAAAATAGGAACTGTTTGGTTTGAGGTTCACAAAAAGAGGCCCAAAAATTATATTAGAGTATTCAATGAGATTTTTAGTAGCGCATTATGGGATTAATAGAGGTTCGATTTAATATGCCTTTTCTTTTCGGATATTTTCAATCGCATTCAGCTAATTAATCAATCATTGATTATTTTTTTACTGCTGTAGGTATTCCTATTTTTATGTATTATTCCTCAACACAGCATAAGCGGCTAGAATACATCTCGCAAATTGTACAATACTTTTGTAGGGGAATATGAAACACTACTCCAGACTTTTAAAATATTGACATAGTTGTTTCATTCTCTCAACACTTCGGCTCCAGAAACATCGAGAAAACCTACTCATCGTCTTCGGGTAGTAAACATAATCTTACGGTCCGTTTGTTTATACAACTAACATAACGGTCGAAAGTCGACAAAGCGTGAAACTATAGTGTTCGTAGAGAACTCGTAGCGCCATCTCTTGGCAACTTTAAGTAACTATTGCTGAAGTAGTTTTGAGTAATGAAAAGTTCGAAGTGATAATTTTTTTTTAATCAGAGTTGTTGCAGATTTATTCAAAAAAGACCACAATTTATTTATTGGGACCTAAATCTAAATCAATATTGCATGAATATCGGCTAAATATTGCACCTTATTCATTGACATAAAGAAAAAATATCGGTAGAATTCATAATAAATAAATAAATAAAAAATATATCATTCATTCATTCATTCAATATTTTATTAATTTTCAGTATCAAATTATTATTTTCCAGCCTGAATAAAAATATGTAGTAGGTACCTATTGCAACTAATGTGACTGCATTGCAAACACATCCATTTCCTTAACCTTTTCTAAGATGATTTGAACTATCTGGAAAAAAAGATAGTTTTTCTTTTAAAGTATCATTACCTGTATTAACTACATTATATTATTTATAGGTTCAGGATTTATTCAGTACTAATATGTGTATGGTTTTAAGTATTATTAATCATAAACTGATAGTGAATTTAATTTGAGTGGAAAACTTTCTTAATTTAATTTATTCAAGTACATTACTACTTGTTTTGCTAGAGTTAAATAAATAGCATCAACTACAAGTGTATAATTAGTTTTCAATCCTAACTCAGACTCTTGTGAATCTAAGGATTAGTTGGAGAATGTTTCCAAATAATCGTTCTGTTTCAAGGAACAATCTTATCAATAATATCTAATATTATTATTACATCAAGAAATCATCGGCACAAAAATGACTATCAAAAATACAATTTTCATAATCACAAATAAAAAATCGCTTTCAATAATTCCTGAAAAACATAAACAACACATTCTCCCGTCTCAAGCCGTTTAGAAACTAAGCTGTGTAAACGGACGTACCCACTTTTATACTAGTTTTCAATATAGATAGAATGTGAAAAAAGAACATGCCATCTTCACGCACACATAGACAGCGATGCGTGGGTACGAGCGTGTACGTACACGCCTTTCACTCACACACATTCTTGGGAAAATGATTGGATAGAGAGATGAATGGAGTAGACTGGAAAAGTTTTATTTTCAGTAGGTACTTGAAAGGCAAAAACTTTGAGTATTAATATTTAGTAAATGTGTGAACTATATCCAGTACCTTTCTTTGTATTTAATATATACATACTAGTGTTTAGTAAACCTACAATTTGCTAAAGATTTTCACTTTAATCGGGTAGTAACTAATAATGTATCTAATGATGTGTATAAACAGGTTACATTTCATGGTCTTTGCATATTTTTGTGATGTTATTTTTATTCAAGAACAGTATCAAAATAAGTGCATTATTGGTTGTTACTGTTACTCAACTTCTCTTAATTAATTTATGTACATAGGTGCCGTTATAATGATAAATTTTGAGGACGAGATGAACATTAACAGTCCCTTGCTATACTGAAAATTGTTTTGGCGTTTTTACAAAGCAAGACGAAATTCTATAACAGGTTTTAACTGTAAGGATTTTAAAATAGAGAGCCCTTTCACGTTCTGAAATTTCATATCATTGCACTTTTGTTTTCGGATCGTGGTTCAAAGATAACATCTGAACCACTGCTTCAAAAAAAATATAATTGTTTTCGACTCCATTTCCTCCACAATCTCTATTATGTCGACGGCAAACTTTCTCCACTACTACAGAGACGTGTTCTGTCTGTGTGTGAGTGACACTTTCACTTGAACACGTTTTTGTTGTATTTTGTTCCGTTTTCTCATATTAATAATTATGATCGTGAGATAAAATAAATTAAATACGGTAATTTTATTTATTTTTTACATTTTATGTTGAGAACTGTTTGAAACTAATTAAAACTGTTTTAAACTTTAAAAGATTACATTTGTAGTCTTTAATACTTTGCTATGTTTCAGAAAAGATAAAGGAGACTGTGACCGATTTAAATGAAAGATTTTTAAGTAAATTTTGATTTTAAATTCAATGACCAATAATGAGGCATTGAATTTCTATTCAATCATTAAGATATTGTTGCTACTATCGGAAGTATTCCCATACCATTCTTGCCAGAGCATCCCACAGCCACGTTCGACAGTACGGTGATATTGACACTAAAACATCCAATCTATAGATAAAAATGTTAGTCATTTCCTTTACTTATCAAATAAACATGAACTTTAGAAAATACAATTTGTGTCCGGTCGATGGCAATAGGCTCGCCCCCTATGACATAGGACTTGAAACACAGCTGGCGAAATGTGGGTGTACTATAGGTACACCTCTTTCTAATCCTTTGAGGAAACCAGGCGTGATGCTATGTAAAGAAAATACTAAAATCATTTAATAAAGTTCTCGACCTGGTAGTATTTTCACCAACTGTTTCCATGGATTGTCTCGAAAACATGGTACGTGTTTATTAAATTTGCTTATAGTTAGAATAATGGTTTGAAACCATAACTTCTACTTTGGGTAATATAATGTAGTGAGAAAAATATAGTAGACATTTTCATTACAAATTCGTCTTAATCTTCTCTAAATAGTATAAAGAAAAGTCGCTGTTTTGGTCTGTCTGTTTCTCCGCTTACTTCTTCTAAACCACGCCACAGATTTTGATATGGTTTTCACTATCATTTAGAGATTTTTTGCCGAAAGGTTTGTATGTATAATACATGCATATTATAGCAGAGAAAAGCCAAGAATTGTAAAGATTTTTAATGATGGAACGTTACACTACATTACTAACGCTGGCTGACCCTTACTAGTTAAATCAAAATAATGTACTACGGAATTGTATATCTTAAAAAAGGTTCATACTAAAATCCGAGATGATATATGTCTATCTCCTAAGGATAACCCACAGTAACTATTTTTATCTTTTACTTTTTACTAAAAATAATAGGTGAGTAACGAAGATATTTTAAACAGTACATTATTAATCGTTATCCAATTAAATGCGTTAGATACGCTGTGCATTAATTAATGTAGACCGAAACTGCCCCGTTACAGCATCTCATTAAAATTAATATTTTAGAAGATAACAGAGATTTAAAAGTGTAACATTAACAAAATAGCTCTTAACATTGTATATAAAACATTCAATAGTTATACGACCTCTGTCACATACACTATACACCCTTGCGCAGTCGGGACAGATCGCTAGTTAAAAAAAGTTTCTTAACAGGTACTTTTCTTAGAAAAGTTAGTAATTAAAGACTACCCATGTAATTGTAATTAAACTGCTAATTTTTTTCTTACATTTTATCTAACATTGTACTTTATAAAACTTCGAGTATTAAAACGTAATGATTCAAATCAATTATTACATTGGAACGCTGAAAGTTTCAGAGGTTAATACTGTTTTACTCAGTCATTGCTTTCCGATAATTTCATACAAACTTTTCTTCTCCATCTATCAACTAAAAATCATCACTATCAATACCTAATACAAGAAAACTCAACCCATCTCATAGGCTATAAAGGCTATTAAAAAGAAAAAAATCTCTTTCACCGACGAAGGAATTTGGGGCCTCGCGACGTCCGCTACAACACCTTTCTCTCGCTTTCACACAGTGAGATCGGGTAAACACAGTGCCCTCAATGGTTTTATATACCCCATGACATAACACCATAACTCCTGAAAAACTTATTCATCAACCAACCTTAGATATTACGCTGTAAGGTTCAAAATTCATTGGGTGTGGGTTAAGAGTTAGGTGAAAATTGCGGTTGTGTAGTAGTAGAAACAGGTGGGTATGTCGTTTCCAATTTTTTTTTCATTGTGAGATTAGGCGCCCACCCATGTGATAACTGCATAATTTATATGGTGTTTTCTATGAGTTATATTAAGGTTATATTTGATGGGATTTAGGTTGTATGCTTCGATGGCTGGTTGAGCAATAGCGTCTTGACTTCTTGTGATAGAGACGAAAATTCTGTAGAATTTTGAATTAAGATAAAAGCAAACTATTATAAATATTAAGGTGTTGGTGCTCACATCTTGTATTTAAATAATTTGATTACAAAGCTGCAAATAAAACAAGAACTTTTCTAGATATTTTCTAACCCACAGTAAAAAAGAAAACCCCATTGAAATAAAATTTTCTTTATATTCTACCAAAAGGGAAATATTTTCATGTTTACTTGTTGTAGATTTTCATGTTGTATTTATATTCTGCAAATGATTTAATTGATTTAGCTTTCAAGTTAAGTCTAATATTGATTACAAAAACCGACAAACTTAAATACTATAAAGCCTTAAGACTCCAAAAGAATTTGGCAGTGTTCAAGTGATTGCTGTTCGATAGGAAATGATTCCTATCAGTAAAATTATTAAAACAATGTAATTAAATAAAAAGAGGAAAAACAATGTTATTCTGTTTGAATTCTATGCAAGACTGTAATGTTGTCATGTCAAACAGTTTCTTAATTATGTGTAAGGAAAATGTACTTTTGATGGTGTAAGCTCGGATTAAAGAATTCAGTCCTGAATTGCAAGAGATAAAATAACATTTTCAGGTTTTATTTTTCTGTAGTGTTTAATGAAGTTTCCTGTAAAATGATACGATTTTGATTAAAGGTTAAAAAAAAAAACTGCTTAGGAGGATACAGCTTTCAAAACACGCGTACTATTTAATACGATCAAGAATTCCGCTATTATGTGACTTTATCTATGTTTCTTTGGGAAACGACTTTTAAAAGGAGTACAGCTGCAGGCTCTCATAGCAATAGGCTCGCCCCTACTTCATGAGACTTAAACATAACTGGCGAAATATGGCTGTACTGTAGGTACGTCTCTGCCTAATCCTTTGAGGGTTGTAACCCTCCATATAATCTCCGAGAATCGACAAAAAAAAAAATGAAAATCAGATTTTCTTTCCTAAAAAAAAGAACAGAAATAAAAATAACAAAAAACAGCCAACATTATAACTTCCTATCATACAGCAACAACCAAACCCATCATAACACAGGTGTACCTGTACACTTACTACCAAAAAAATCCACCACACCTCTACATCAGGTGGTACATTTCGCAACAACCATTCGCGAGCCGGATGTGGCATTTTTCTCTAGAAGGTGAAAGTGTACAAAGTGGCACACACAGTCGAAAGTGACGTGAAAGTAAACTCGCGGATATGTTTTGGTAATTTACGAGAGACGAAAGCGTGAGGAAGGATGGACTGGTGTGGGCGAAGTTTTTGGAAGGAATCCGTTGATGAAGAGTTACCATTGAAGTGACTTTTATGAGTCGTTACTGTAACTACTGGCTTCAGCTACCGATGTTGAATGTTCTAAAGACTGTGCTGATAAACTTTTTTGTGATGATAAATGGAAATTCTAGGTCTGAATGCTGCCTCTTAAAAGAAAGATCTACTACGCAACATTGTAGAGACTGACTTTCCTGCTTTGCATAAGAAATCTTCGTATCAAAGCCTTAGGGTAAAGAAATCTCTGAACGAGAGTTTTTCGTTGATGAGACTTACTTAAATTAAATATTGCCTTATCAATTACTACGTAATATTTGTTAATGCGAAGTATTGCATTTATTGGTAATACAGCCTCAAAGTATTTTCTCTGTCATTTATTAAATAAAAGGCACAATATTCCTTTACTTAGAATCGAAAAATAAAAAATTACTTTATTCATGTTCTATGATTAGTATTGTTGTGTAACTTTAAAGTTATAAGCTTGAAATAATTGGCCACATTTTCGTTAGATAAGGGGATGCTTTTCATATTCAAAAGTCTCCGTTTTCATTCATAAGACTTTACCGACAAAAGGAAAGATTAAAACAATTTAGTAACAATTTGTTTTCACGGTACCAAATTACTACAATAAAATAATAGGTACTACGCAAAAGACTATTCATGATATGCTTTTTTACTTACTTTTATGACATAAAAATCCAAAACACCTAACTTGAAAAACTAAGATTCATAATATTTAACTCAATACATCTCTAAATAATGCCATCCACACGCTACACAAAGCATTACCTAACATTACCCAAACTCAAAAACAAAAAAAGTTATTCAACTCAAACTTTCATTTCGGGTGACATCACTACAGCATCCTTGTTACGTCACTTTCCAAGATGGCCGCCGTAGAAAGTCGGCCGTTGAACCCGACACACTTCCAACGTACTCACGAGTGTTTGAGAGTATTCGAGTACTAACTATTGACTCGTTATGTAATATTGGAAATTTTGAAAATAATTGCGATGATTTTTTTGATGCGTTATTTTAAGTTGTGTCTCATACTTATGACACTATCTTGGGATTATTTTGGTATTATGAAAGAAACCATTATTTAAAAAAAATATTTAATTGTTTGCTTGGATATTCACCTATATGGTATTTTCGTGGAGTTTCTTGTCCGTTCTTATCCATAAGTACCGACTACGTTTTGGGATGGGTCTTAATTTTTCTGACTGACCAATTTTTGAAAGAACCAAAAGTGCCTTAATTGGTTTACTGCTCCAAAATTAAGGGAATTAGACCTTTTTACTATAGATTTTCTAATTTGCAAAATTAACTGCTCTTTCCTTCGCAAAAATGCTTGCCTATAACATTATAACACAGAGACATTTCCTAGGTTGGTCCGGTTTTTTAGTAGATGAAAGTAATTATTTACATTTCCTGGCCTGCACCTACATTTCGTTCAAAGGAAGAAGGCGTTTACGCATCAGTTAGCTTACAACCAATTTCCTTTTTTGGCCAGTTCCTGGTCTTAATTACAACAAACTTCCTCTATTCTAGACTCCTTGTTTGCATTATTTGATTTTATTAAATTTATACGTCATATACCTAACGCTAACAAATCGTAAGCAATGCTTTGATCTACGTCTTGGAGAAGAATTTGGCCTTGACTATGACAGGCTGCTTGGGGAGCTTGCCTTTGCTTAGCAATTTGTAGTTAAACAGCAGCTCAAAACTCTCAAAACTTTATAGAAAGCTTCTGAAAAGAGAACCTGAAAACATTATTAGATACTATTAAAAAAGAAAAGGCTTCCGCGTTTTTCCTTTATATCTTGTTACTAAGAAGAAACTAATTGTAATAAAATGGGGTAGCGTCAGCTTTTCAATTCGTAAAGGCTACAATGTTCCCTGAAATCTATTCAAGGAGATACAGCAGTAGGTATTCTAAAGTGGTCTCCTTATTGTTTGCAAGCAATAAGTAAAAGGTAAGGTAAGATTTATTATAAATTTAGTACAAAAGTTTCTTTAAAAACATCTTACCTTACTACATCTTACATACATAACAAAGTCAAATAATTTATTTCAAATAGGCACATAAAAGGCAATTTTGAACGTCAAAATTTACAAGAAAATAGAATTGATTCTAGTTGCCCCTTCGAAAAGGTAGTTTCTTATGGGGAAGAATGGGCAAGAAATTGCACCGTTACTCTTTGAAAATGTTTAATATTATGTATACATTAATTATATAATTATACGTGAAGACGATGCACATAAAATAACTCACGCCTTCTTCCCATGGGGGCAGACAGAATCTACAGAATGCTACCTGCTACGATTCTTACATACTCCTTTTGCTTCGTTTACGTCTTACACCTGCTTACTGTAATAACTTGACAATAAACAATGTTCTTTTAGAATAGAATAGAATAGAATACTCTTTATTATGTACACCATAAAAATTACAGATATAAAAGTAGAAATTCTAATTCTATTTATTGTAGATAAAACCAAACTGGTTGCTAATTTAATTGTATAATTTATAATTTTTATGACATTGATTTTCATATTATGTAACTACTTTAACTTACACACTAAATTAACACGTGTTAAAATTTTGGAAAAATCATCTACTTTTCAATATTTGTAAATATGTGAGCCCCATGTATCTGTCACATATTTAATTTACCTGTCATTGCGTTATATTTCATTTTTTTTTACCTATTGTGGTATAGTAATTTTATTCTAAGTGCATCGTCTTCACGTATAATTATTTAATTAATGTATACATAATATTAAACATTTTCAAAGAGTAACGGTGCAGTTTCTTGCCCATTCTTCCCCATAAGAAACTACCTTTTGGAAGGGGCAACTAGAATCAATTCTATTTTCTTGTAAATTTTGACGTTCAAAAGTGCCCTTTATGTGATTATTTGAAATAAATGATTTGTCTTTGACTTTGTATATTTTTCCTATACATCATTAATATCCATTTCCACCCATTCAAGCAGGTGCTACATACCTACACTATACTGAGTACATAGTGGATACCTATCCACTATGTACTCACACTTTCACACTGTGTATGTGTGTGTCCCATTGGCATTCACTCACACAGATACACACATCCGTGTACCTGACCCCCTTTGGTAACGTCAGGTAAGATTATGTATTTGGGGTACATGTACACAGGAATGCAACGTTTGTGTGTGTTGTATGTGCAACGTGGCGTTAAAATGTATGGGATCTTGTTTGCGGTGGGATTTTAATGGGTATTTGGCACGTGATAATGGCGTTTAGAGTTTTGCATACATTTCCTATATGTCAATTTTTACACTTTCTCGTTAATGAATAAGAAAAATAATTCTTCAATAAAACAAAATTAAATGTCCACTCTTTCAATTATTTTTACAAACGTATTGAATTTAAACAAGTTTAGGATGGAGTATTCTTTTGTCTAGATGAGTGTTATTTTAAATAGAATTAGTTGAATTTTATCCTAATTCTCACGGACAATACCCTTACTGCAATTTGGTAAAATAAAGTATATATAATTTATATAACTTAATATATCTTGTTGTAGTCATTTGATCAAACTGGCGGTGTCAGCTATTCATGTCTCGCGTTGATGTCTTTTGTACTACAAACTGTGAAAGAAAAAAGATAAATCTTTTGGTCTGGCAACTAAAAATGATGATCCGTGTGATTTCGTTTATTGCTTTTCCTTCTTATCTTTTCTCAATCTGAAAGTATAACAGAATCGAATCTAAAACATTCAGTAAAAGAACAGAAAAATACCTTTTTCCATTGATTTTATATGCACGAAGACGCTATTAATTTCAATCCTACGCATCTTACTCTGGCGCAGCCCACGCCTTACAACCATGACATTCACACATACACACATACATACTCACAAACATATACTCAGTTATATAACTCATGACACAGGTGCTAACTTTCACGAACTTTCATTTTTCCACCTGCAACTTACATTTAAAACTCCACCTTATATCCTGAATAATACACTCCAATTTCGAAAAAGAAACATTTCTTATTTCCATTTACAAGCCGTCACAGAAAACTCTGACTTATGTCTAATGATTTAAGGTTAATTTTGTAATGGTGTTGATATTTATTAGTCAGGCAACGAACGATGAATGAGCCTTTCAGTGTTGCATAACGATTTTGTGTGTAAGGACATTGACCTTACGCTGAAGAAAGCGAATTATTTTAAAAGGAGTTATGTATTTATAGAATCATACTTTTAGCTTTGGTCATTTATAAACATACATAAACTCACGCCTTCTTGCCATGGGGGTAGGCAGAAACTACACTACGATCTTTACATACTCCTTTTGCCTCGTTTACGTACAATAAGGTCACTATATTATGTCTTCCTAAGGCATCCCCTTCCGGCGTTTCCACTCACATCTGCCTTGTAAATACCTTTTGTTAGTCGCCCTTCATTCATCCTCTCAACATGACCAAACCATCTAAGCATACTCTTTCTATTTTTTGTCACTACATCATCTTTTAAATCATTTGTTATTTATTGTAATTAAAACATTTTCCGGCTAGGGTAAGTTCTAAGGTGAAAAAAGTAGACAAAAAGAAACTAAACATGATCTATTTCAACGTTATCCTTCTATTAAAGCTGGTATGTCTCCTGTGCATAATAAATTAATCGCCACTTTCTGTTTTCCTCTTGCAATTGTCATTAAATGCAACTTAATGATTACGTCAAGAAAATGGGCAACAACTTCATTCTGTCTGCAGAACCTCACAGCTTAAGCCATTACGACGTCAAATATACTAATTATAATATAGTCAAATATAAATCTGATTATAATTATCAATCTGATCGTATACCAAGTTAACCCTACATACCTATCTATCGAGTTTTCTCACTGCTTCAGGGTATTAAAAACAGAGAATTACTTAATTTTGGTAGTTTCCTCAGTGTTGTGGTGTTTACATGTCATGGATTATGTGCATTCAGAGTGTAACATGAGTTCATCATTAGATGTCTTGTATCACAAGTAGTTAACTGCTATGCTGGGCAGAGGTTTCGGAGTTGATTCAGATTATCAATCCAATTTCGAGAGTTTACTTTAGACCGAAAACTTTTATTTTGAACAGCAAGATTATGTTACTTTGTGGTAATAACAAATTCTACTTCTACAAATATTAAGGTATGCCAATCAGGAAAAAAATAATCTTTTATTTATTCTTGGTCATGACCCTCTATAAGATGTAAGAAGGCCTACTCTATAGCACGTATAAGTATCATAAAGAAAGCCAATACAAACCTCTGTTTCCGGAAATAATTGACACAGAACTGCATTCTTCTCGAGAAAGTTAGATCATGCAGCTGTATTATTTACTAAGTAAATCGTATAAAAAGACAAAGCTATTATCGTTTTCTAGTCCAAATTTGGTTTATCTCTTTCTTATTGGAGTAAAACCTGCTAGGTTTGAAAACTATAGTGATATTAATTTTAGTAATATTAATGACTATCTCTTACAAAATTCAAAAGAAAATGGCTCTAACCAATGGTAGGATATCGTATTAAGTATATTTACAAAACACCACTACAATGTAAGTAAAAAAATTATCACTATTATCTCAATACAGAACCAAATCAAACAATATTACAAAAAGACTTACCTACTAAGAAAAACTTATTGTTCTTTTTAACGCATACGCATACACCTAACTCCATCTATTGGCGACGAAGCTACATCTCCACGATGCACAGCTAGCGCCATCTCTTGACCAGTTTTGCGAACTAAGACGTTAGTTGTGTGGCTGCCGAATAAAAAGTACAAAAAGTTTCAAGCAATCGTTGTTCGTCGCTAGAGAGAGTTGTTTTAATCTTTTTTATATTATTTTTGTGTGACGAAGCGATTTGATAGAAACTAGAGAGACAATAGAAATTGTTTCTTGAATACAAACTGTACTGAACATATAGGCAACTGAAAATGAAATAGTCTTCTGATTGCAATTAGTCGATTTAGTATATTAATTTGTTTGAAGAGAAATTTATGAGAGCTGGCCTGTACCAGTGTTTACAATTCTTTTTTATTCAATAAATTTTAGATGTGGTAGTGAAAAGGCTAGACTGAAGACACAAAACTATATAAACACAAATGTGCTACCGTTTGTCTTAAACTGTTCACTTAAACCGATGATAAGCAATCCATCGGTCAGGAGTGGTAATTTTAGCATTTTCATTTACTAGGTAATATCCAATATTTTGCAGTAATTTATTGCGGACAGAAAAATATTACAGCAAGGTCTGTCAAGATCAATCTACCTAACTTTTTCTCAACTACGTTGGGGTCAGCTTCCAGTCTATGCTGGTGCAGCTGAATAACAGTATTTTAAATAGAGCGACTACTTATCTGACCTTCACAACCCAGTTACTGGGTAATACGATACCCTTGCTAAGACTGGTTGTCAAACTTATGGGCTTCTGACTACCTGTAATGACTGTTAAACATCTACGAATGACAGCGATATATAATGGATGGTCACCCATCCATGTAGCAACCGCGGCAAGCCTTCGATCGACCCGTGCGGCTGTTATAATTTAGCCACGAGCCTCTAATAAAGCAGGGTATGAAGACTTAATAACGTTAACCGTGAACTAAACATCAGACCCAGTACCTACATGAAGAACTACACCATATGAAACTAAACCATACCTTTATGTACATACAGCTCAATCTAAACTAGCAACCGTTATTCCTACGGTCAGACAATCCTCGTTACATGAAACTTGAACTCTGTAGTCTGTGTTTTAAGGTTTCTTATTCGTTGTTTTGAAGTTTTTGTGCCAGGCATTGGTGATGTTATTCTATGGTCGAATTATATTGAAGTTCAAGTAATAAAGTGGAAACTATGATTAGTTTTAGAACGAAGTTCCTTATCGCACGGTACGGACTTGGCGGATGCGGGCTAGGCGAAAAAAAGTGTAAGAATTTTCCATCACGAGTTTCCGTCACGACCCTTTGAACGCGCTAATCTCAGGAAGGAATTGAAAAAATATTTTTGTGTTGGATAGTCCATTTACTGAGGAAGGCTTTAGGCTATATATCATCACGCTACGACCAATAGGAGCGCAGTATAAATGAAACATGTTGCAAAAACGGGAAAAAAATATTCCTTTTGAGAGCTTCCGTTGCGTGCGCTGCGTAAACGGTTAAAGTTACGCAAAAATCATGTATAGCGGAATTGTTTCTCTTTAAAAGTTCTAAAAAAAGTCCGCAACCATATAGGTCTTTTAAGTTTGACTCAACATAACCCTTTTTATGGTAATCAAATGTATTCTAAATAAACTACGAAAGGAACTTCATTCCTACCGAGTGTTCCACGACACTCACGCATCTTTTGTTTCTACAATAATGTTTTTTTTTTTTTTTTTTTTTCTTTTTTTTCCTATTGGGCAGCTCGTAGTTATGACCACTAAGGTCCTGGCTACTTAACCGGGCAAGCCTGTGGGTGCCTTAAGCTACTAACTTAAAGCCTCCAGCCAGGGGCGAAAATTCTTAAAAATTAGGTGACCGCACGCTAAGGGCACCCCCTGTGGGGTACGAACCTCGGCTTAGGGCGTCACTGAGGGGAGGGCAGCAAGATGGGACAGGCTGGATCGAGATAATATTATTATTAACAGGGGAATTTAAAACTACAGGCTCAGCTACGGCGCGGGCTGGCGCGTCGTCGAGCAAGGGTCGGGGGGTTTTTTATTACAAGCTTATACCCGACTATATAACAAGATGTCTGCCACAAGGCAGGGGGGGGGGGTTTCAGCTGGTATTGTAAGGTCCTACATAAAAAGCTACAAGGTTATTTCGGCGCGAAGCCAAAATCGGAACTACCATGTTGTTATGTCAATACTTTCTATGACAATTTATCTAAAGGTGCTCCGTGACCAGGACAATTTGCTTCTAATTTAATGATCTTAGAGACAATTTGAAGCATTTATACTATATTTCCATTACCCTCTGTTCTCCTCGCTCACTGATGTGACGCTCGAAACTGAACATTTACATTACAGGCGAATGCTCCCGGTGAGGGAGCGTCTTAATGTTTACCAACAACGCTCCCCTGTCCGCTGAGCAGTGGTGGCCCAGTGGTATCGGTCCTGACTTACCGAGTTGTAGGTCATGGGTCTCAACCCATGCAGGAGTTTTACCTTGTGTAATTTATTTCGTCACCACTGCTTCCAAAACGGTGAATGAAAACATCGTGAGGAAACCGGCATGTTATAGAACCAAAAATTCATAGACATGTGACATCTACCTACCCACACTGGGCCCGCGTGGTGGATTACGGCCCACTCCCTCTCACAGAAAGGAGGCCTGTGTCGCAGCAGTGGGAACGTTAATAGGCTGATTATGCTCCCCTGTGTCATTCAGATAACTTATATCTGAAGAATGATTTGACATATTTTCTCTATTTTTTTTTCAAACCTCAGGTTTTATTCCTGAGATTAAGGTTATCTGAAGATTGAAAAAATCGGCTCTAATGCCGCGTCCTGTTGAAAAGCGACCGTCGTCGTCGCGCTCTTAAATCACTTTTTGTTCTGTGAACCTGAACACGTGGTCGCGCCGAAAGAGGGCGCTTTGAAAAAAGTGACATAATTATGCACGTGACGGTCGCGTATTCGCGCGGCGATCGCTTTTAAATAGAACGCGGGGTTAGGCGGTTAGTCATACTACCTACGTTATACATTATTGTCAAGTTTAAAGAAGCTATTATCTTCATTACTCTGTACTTTACCATATTTGTTAAGTGGCACTGCAGTTCTGATTGAAGGGAGCCGTCAAATAATTGCCAAGCAAGGTACAGTGGAAAAGAATTTTGTAGTAAACTGATCATTACCTTCATATTGTGGATCATGCGCACGAGTTAGTTGGCGTTACTGACACTTGGTTTGACCCATACATATGCCAACTTGCGAAGTTTTTTCTAATAAAAATGAATGACTTCCAAAAGTAGAATGCCTCAGCTACTTATTTATTTTATACTCGTATTTTGAAAAATGTATTGAAAAACTATTCACTTTTAAATCTTTAGTTTACTCCGTTATCTTTGTGTTTACATGAGTTTTCCAACTTCCAAAACTTCAAATATGAATCGCTGCCAAACTAAATAAAATTATCATCTAGGTGAAACTGATTTTGTCTGACTACACAATTATGGGATTACGCCTTCATTCTAAAGTCTAACAAATGCTCTGATGTGATGGTCAAACTCAAACTCATAGCATTTATTTCAATTAAACCATTTACTGGCAGTTTTGAACTGTCAAAGAGTCGGTCAGTTAGTCAGAAAGATGAAGCTAGTTGCCCATTCCAAAATGTAGATCTCTATGGAGAAGAACGGGCAAGAAACTCCAAGGACACTATTTTTAAATCAATATATTACAAAATCCTGGGTACATTATTCTTGTTGCTTCTATATGTGAGAACAATGTAAAAAATATATATGTTAAGAAACATTTAAAAATATAAGATTAATAATATAAACAATTCGTGGCAGTGAAGAGCTGACCAGTCCCGACAGACGGCGCCCGTTCACGATCATGACGTTACCGGTCGGTTGTTACCGGTGTAAAGACTGTCACAGATATAAAATATCTTTAAGGTAATTATTACTACAATTATAGTAAGCTTGGAGCTTTTATTTTTCTTATGGTCGAAACCGAGGCTTTTGGTTACTTGTATTTCATTTATAACTAGCTTTTGCCGGCGGCTTTGCTCGCGTGGATATCAGAAATATCCCACGGAATCGTACTACCGGGATTTTAAGTACCCTATGTATTAACCCAAGTTATAAACTATTATCTGTGTCATCTGTGTGCATTTATGTTTACGCGGCGCACGCCAGTAAAGCTCCCAGTCGGCATGATTTTTTCCGACATCATCAATATTTCAGCCAATTTATACAAAACCTTAGTGAATTATACACCTAAACCTTGTTTATGAATCACTCCGTCCATCGGTGAAAACCGTATGAAAATCCATTCGGTAGTTTTTGAGTTTATAGCGTACAGACAGACGCGGCGGGGGATTTTTTTATATAATAATGTAGTGATGATATGCGTCTTAATTGTGTAGAATAAACAAATTTTCTTTCTTCCTTCCAGAGGGGTTTCAGATCAAAAACTATTCCATCCAGTATCTAACACGCCATCCTTACCCAAAGTTCTTCTGCCACTTTTTCATTTATCAAAAGTCCCCGCTCCGTGCCGTGGTATGACAGGCAGTGATTAGACACACACTGCCGCACACTTTCTGGTGCCCAAACCATGACACTTTTTATGTAAACTGTAGTAATTGTATGGTCTGAAAGTGAGAGTTTGTTTTATGAATGGTAGAAATGGTGTATTGTTTTTGGGTAAGAGGTGGTTCAGGATTTTCGGTTAAAAAAGAGAACAAAATTGATACTTAAGCCAAGATCTCTAAAAGTTACTTAATTCGTGCATTGACTTAGGCCCATTTGCACCGCCAATAACTAAACATGTTTAGCGCTAAACGAGATTAAAACTGTTTCTGTCAAATGTTTCAAGATGACAGAGACAGAATGATATTTAATACTCGTTTAGCGCTGTTTAGACATGTTGCCCGTCTGTATCTTGCAATTATAGTTTGACAGTGACAGGAATAACGCTTAGCCAAATTAGTATGTGCTAAGTAATGTTTGTAGATCTCGGCCTCATTATGCTAGTAAAATAAATTATACCAGTACACCAATTAATAATTTATTGTATACCCACATATTTTAATTTAGACAACATTACAAATTACGGCGACTAAATCTTTTCTGATATGCGTCACACATCTAACAATTAACGGCAATATTGGTAGTTACAAAGCCGAAACTGCGGCTTTTAGTTTTTATCTAACATCGCAAACCGTGAAAGGAAGTTATGGCAGAGTTATCGAATATTTCATCATTGGAAGTAATGACAAAGCAATACATAGGTGACTACATTCGCTCTTACTTTTACTGAAACTTTTTTGAAGTAATTCATATTTAAACCATAGACCAGTTTCATGCTGCGTGTAGACGCGGCTGTTATAGGCACCCGTTCCACCGCCAGCGATCGACGAGAAGCGAGTAGAACTCGCAACTAAAAATAAGTTGGCGGGCAACGAGCAGCGAGTGCGCGACTGCGACGAGCGATTACTCGCTGGTATGCGTATGTACCAAGCGTGGGTCTCTTGGCGAGTGTTCTGCTCGCCAAGCAATCGTCGCTGAGCGAGTACTCTCTTTGATACCTAACTCTTGTCGCTGCAACAAACAAGTACTTGCCGGTGATGTGAAACCAATTACAGGCACTTTTGAATTGTCAAGCGGTCGGTCAGTCAGAAAGATGAAGGTAGTTGCCCATTCCAAAGCGTAGTAGATGCTTTGGTTCAGCGAGGGCAGGATGAATAGGCAAGAAGTTGTGATGGCTTTGAGACTCCGATCCGGCCACGTTCCTCTCAATAGTTTTGGTTTTATGATGCGCAAAGTTGATTCACCCAATTGTGCTGTCTGTGGACTCATAGAAGATGTGCATCACATTTTGACGGAATGTAGTCGTATTGGAGACCAAAGACGTCAAGCTTTTGACAGTAATTTTAATGAAGGCTTCTACGCCAGAACAATTTATCATATTATTATTATATGTACAAGATTGCGGGTAGACTAGTTTTGTTTTTATGATTATTGTATTCAATAATCGGGGTGACATATTCTTTATAGAAAAAACCCTGTAAATAACTAAAGATTAAAAAAAAAAAAGCGTAGTATGGAGAAGAACGGGCAAGAAACTCCATGGACACATTTTAAATCAAAATATTGTTGGTTACATAATTCATATTGAAATTATGAATGTGAGAACGATGTAGAAAGGCATGCACGTTAAAAGCGTCCGTAATAAAAAAGATAAAAAAAAAAATAAGCTGTGGCAGCCAAGAGATGACCAGTCCTTACTGACGGCGCCCGTTCACGAACATGACGTATGGATCAGCACCGTTAATATATATATATATCTTTTACTTACACGGGACCTACAATCTTTTGTATGTTTCTTGAGGAAGAAAATCGTTGATAGGTAGTCGCTTCCTCGTCGGAAGTGGGACAGGTGCCATATTTCGGCAAAAGCTTGGTTGTCACTTATTGCCCGCGTAGAGACACCTCCAACACCAAAGGGCCAAGTGACAATTGCTGTCCAAGCGTTTCGTATTTCTACAACGACTTTCAAGAGGATCGTCATAAGCTTTTCGGTAGCTTATGTCAGTCCCATACATTATTGACTTTTCCATCATCGTTATCGCTGATACAGTGTCAGTTTGTCTAGATCTTCTGGCATGGCAACGGATTATCACCCATGAAAATAAAATTACAACGTGTCACGTGCCTCTATAATTTTATCGGCTTTCTTGAAGGTGAAAAATCATTTTGCATAATATTAACTTTTCCCAAAGGTGATATCCTAACACTGTCTATTTAGATAAAAAGAAGGTCATTTGCGGCTGTTAAACAACATAACATCGCCTCACCTCGCCTCGCATCGTCTCGCCTCGCACAGCCTGTAATCCGAAGGATTAGGCAAAGGTGTACCTGTAGTATGTACCCACATTTCACCAGTATGTAATTAATAGGGGGTGAGCCTATTGCCATAAACCAGGCACAAATCCAGTTTCCAGGCTGCTACTGAGAAATTCATGATGGAAAACCATACCATTAACACTTTGCACGAGAATTAAATAAATAATAATAAATGCCGGCTGAACTTAAAACAAATAGGCAATTCAAAATTAAGTTACACTCATCAAAAAAGAACTTTAAAAACATCGACATACAGATCAGTTTGTCTATGACACAGAGGTGTTATTAATGAGCGTAATAAAAAGCTTGTCTGCCCATTTCAAAGTCTTCATTAACATTATGATGAGTTAATTAGATAGTATACCTTTAGTTATTGGTCTTAAGTTCACAGTTTTTACCGAATTGGATGTCGTTGCTGGTTTGTTTTTTTGCTAGGCTCATACAACAAAATTAATGTATTGGCACAAGATGCTTACAGGTATTGGCTAACGGAAAAAAAAAACTGTTTTGAAAAAACGATTTGCATCTCATCATTGCTCTTTGACTGAAAACAATACTACCTACCATAACTGTATCAAGTGGATATTTTATAAAACAGTAGAATCTTGAATTGCCGGTTGAATTGCGTTTAAAATAATTATAAAGCAAAACGTGGAGTAACATATCCTTCACATACACCATTGAATCTATTACTAACTACATACTTTCCTTCAAATACACATCACGCAGCCTCATGTAAAACTAAACACTGACAAAGCAAAATACAGTGATTACTCTTAATTTCGGACTTCAAAAACTATTATGCATAGCTAGAAATTACAAATTATAATCTAGACTGATTCATATGAAAATAAAACAAAATTAACGTTGCGCACACTGAGCTACTCGCTAGTGTATTTTTTTGCATTCACTCTTACGGCTGGTCAAATGAAACAATGTATCTGCAAAATCTCGCTAAGCAAAAACCAACCATCGTACTTATGCATAAAGAACTAATCCCCATCAAAGATGTTCAGCTAACAAGCAAACTTTTGCTAACTGCCCTACCAAAAACTGACAAAAGCCACTTTACTTTTGCGACTAGTTAAGCCAAAATTGGTAGCAGTGCAATTGGAAATGGAACTTCTGTCTTTTGTAATAAGGTTGAAAAAGAATTTAAAGATGATTTTTGGACTGCAAAAAAAATCTTCGAGATACAGATTCAGAACCACACGCAAACTGGGAGCAATCATCTGGCTGACCACAAACATCAAATATAAAAGGGTGACAATACACAGTGATGACCACAGTTTTAGTGTGGACTGACCAAAGTGGACGTGTTATCTAGTAAAAATGTTCAAATACATCATTTTCATAACCATCGCCAGTGCAGTGGCTCTGCCAAACCCTGACGAAGGCAAATCAGTGGATATTTTACGCGGTATTAAAAAGGACTGTGCAAACGGACTATTAAATCCAGGGTGTTTAAAAATGGGAGCAATCACGTTATTGGAGAAACTGAACAACAAGGATGAAGTGTCTTTAATTCCTGGTGTTAGTCTAGTGAAAGATGGTGGTAAATCTAACTATGAAGCAGTTGCTGCTGACCTGGCAAGGTCATTCTCTAGTGATTCTGATGAAAGGCTGGACAAGTCCCTCCTGTACCATGTTGGGAGCTTCCTGGACAGTCACTCAGTCAAGCTAAGGCTCCTTGATGACAATGCTGTGGAAGAAGCGAAGACTGCAATGGCGGAAGGCAGAGGAAAGGGCGGAATGATGGGTGGCAAGAAGGGAGGAATGGGCGGTCTCCTTGCTATGGCAATGATGATGAAAGGTATGTCGTATTAATTTAAATTGTAGATTTAATACTCTGAAGAACAGCTCCATTTATGTTCATTTGGCTTGAACTAGCAGTAACAGCTGTAGAGTGGATTAAAGCTTAAAGATTTTGATTCATAATTGCCAGCCTGATCATGTCTCCAGCTGAACCCAAGCCATTAAATTACTGTTAATTAGTTGTTTGTTGTTATAATATTACACTTGCCAAATTGATTGGTGAACGCAGTATGTTTTCACATACCGACAGGAGGATTCATCGGCTATTCAAAGTGTCTAAATTGACCTTGAGAATAAACTTGATCTTATTTAGATCAAAATGATCCAATTCATAACACATTATACATATCATAGATCACTGTTCTTAGATAATATCACCGCTATGAGATAACGTCAAGATTCGCTGAAATAATTTTGCAGACCTAATTTAAGTTTTTACTACAATTTATTTGCCATCTTTACGAAAATCATCTCTCGTAACGAGTATCATTATATTTTCCACTCTAACACTTCCATAATTTATAGAAATAAATTTTAATAATCTCTGTATTTTATCGAAGAAAGTTTTCACAAGGTAATCTTAAGAAAATTGCCCTGTATGATATTTCTATTTATTTTGCAAATTATTGTAGGTTTTAGAATCGTCTTGTTATGTTAACTTCGTCATCACGCCTGTATTTCCCGTACATTCAAGAGATAAGCAGAGTTATCAGTAACCACACTTTTCGTCTGTATGCTATTATTAGGTCCATTAATGTACATGTCATCCCACGTAAACAGGTAAAGTTGGTAAATAAGGTACCTATATTTTATCTGCTAGATCTGTCCATAAATATTAATAAAAAAGCCTGACTTTTGTCCCATCATGATTAACCTTGTTAACCAGAAGATTATTAAAAAACAATCATTTAGATTTATATGTTCTGTTGTCTTTGTAATAGACCAAAATTAAATTTCATAGTCCAATTTTTGGAATGAGAGTTGTCGGTTTGAAACAGTTCAATTGTACTGTCTATTCTTGAGTTATTTGGTGACTTACGACATGTAAACGTAAGACTATCCAATACATAGCACTATCTTAGCTTCCTTGTAAATACTTTATTTTTCGTTTGGTTGGTCCAGAATTGAAGTTTTTCTGAAGCAGAAAATATCTGCGCCGATTTTCATTGAAGTTATTCATGTTTTTAACTGGGCATTGGAACTCACTTTTACAACAATTGTTGCTCTTCCTGAGCAGGATAACTATTTTGAACAATAATTAAACATACAACAGTAGTTCAATACGTACTTCGTAGTACTACGATACCTACAACTAATACATGTTGTTTTTGAATATGGATAAAAACTGCACCTAAGTTTTTTTATAGACCTAAAACCGTTATGAAAGAAACAGCCAAAAACTTCGTTTATTTGACAGAATCAAAAAGAACAGTGAACGAACAGACACACAGAATTGCTGAAGTTGCGGTTAAAGATAAGCATATAGCTGGGCACACGACCGTGAGGAAACTATTTTAGTTTTGGATGTTATCTGGCCAAATCATTTTATTCGGTCTGTTTATTTGGCCCTATATTTTAGAGTCCCCAGTCCGAAAATAAAATGCGAATCATCATTAAAAAGAACATCAAGATACGAAAGCAAATAAATTCTAAATAATCTTTGCTGCTTTGCTTGTACAGTAGTCAAAATCTTCTGGCTCCGAGTCGTTAATAAAATGCTGTACATTGAAAACCTGATGAATACCATTGATTGGGATATATACTTGACTTGAATTTTAGTTGAAACAACACTGAAGAAGTTTAGGTGGAAAGCCAAAATCGTGAGATATTTAAGACCTATAATCACCAACACGAGGTGTATTGCAAAGAGTCAGACGAAGTCTCAAGGGAAACATTGAGGAAGGGGCTGGGATGGTGGCAGATCAAGAATAAATATATGAAAAAGACAAACTGCGCCGAATCCGCATTAATTACAATAAGGACAGGAGGGTGGTGTAATGGGTTAAGATAAAGCTATGGACAATGATGATAAAAGCATATTCATAGTGATTCTATTCATGTAACAAGCACATTTGGTTTAGTTAGCCAAATTGCTATCATTGTTAATTTTCACGCGATGGTTATGTATTCTAAAAATAAAAACGTCTAGACTAACTTTCAGTACAGTTTTAGATACTTTTTACATGCATTCGTGAAATTAATTGTTATAGGATACGTTATTTATTGTTTGGCAAACTTCATCTTTTATTACAATATTTTGGTAGCTGATATATAAGTACAAAAACAATGACAGCCCAGCAGTACTGCTATACAATATACATTTTCGGGTAATAACAAAAGGTCGAAAACTTTACATCTCGTTTATAAAACAATATCTACTGTGACTTGATACCGGACACAATTATGAAAATAACGAAGGTGGTTGTGGTTGAAAACCTACAACCAAAATGATTAAAAATTTCAAAATAAATTATGTATTTTTTTCCAAAAAGTCCAATTTTTAATAAAAAGAATACGTAAGGTGTAATATAGTGGTTAGTATATTAAAACCCCATAACATTACTATACATTTACATCGGTCGCCTACTCCAATGACTGCATACGATAATAAACGAAAACCTTACGCTAGCAAAAACTGCGCACCAAAACCAACCTTAACTGAAGTTTGTAAGGTTGATTTCACTTTGTCAAAACAGAACTTTTTGCAGTCAGCCTTCTATGAAAATATAATGGATATAAGAGTGCTCCGTACTAATCATACATCTATGTGAGACATATAAAAGGTGGACGAAACAATTGCTTATCAAAGTGTACCAGCATTCGTTTCGATACAGTCGTCCAACATGTATCTCATATCGATATTATTTTTTATAACAGCAGTGTATGCACTGCCAAACCCAGAAATAGGAGGATCTACTAAAAACTTTGTGGAAAATAATGTTGAAAGTGCGGCTAGAGCCATGAAAAAGGATTGTACAAACGGGATTTTTAGTCCAACGTGCCTGAAGATTGAAGCTATATCTATGTTAGAAAAGCTCAGTGCGAAAGAAGAACTTCAACTTCTGCCAGGAGTGAGTGTAATCAAGGAAGCAACTAAAGAAAACGGGAGTAAAGTTGAAGAATTTGCTGCTGAACTGGCAAGGTCATTCCCATCAAAACCTGATGAGAGATTAGACAAGTACCTGCTGTACAGACTTGGAAACTACTTGGACACTCACACTGTGAAGCTCAAGTTGTTGGACGAGAATGCTGCTGAAGAAGCCAGGGCTTTGGTTGGGGAAGCGAGGGGTAAAGGGGGACTCGGGGGAGGAAAAAAAGGGGGTATGGGAGGTTTACTAGCAGCTGGACTTTTGATGAAAGGTAAGTTTGTAGTGAAGTGATTAAGGTTGGGGACAGTCAAGCGTTTTAAGTTTGGAGTAACAAGGGATGAGCATGTAGGAATTTATTATGCTTTTACATTCAATAGGAGGATTAGTTACTTGTTCGTTAAAATATTCAAATAGTTTAAATCTAGAACAATCAACGCGATGGACGAGCTTAGATTCAGTAGAATAATATTGAATAATTTTGTGCGACGCCATAAAAAATTATGTAAACTATGGACAAACATAGCTTGCATTAATGAACAATATTTGGAAGAAAGTTTTTGGTGTCAACATTATTGGTAGAAGCCATTATCAATAGCATTGTTTCCCATAACTAGGCCTACGGTACATTAAGATAAAAGCTAGATTAAAACAGCAATTGTTGGAAATCAGTATCCATTACCACTTTTTTTGTAATATTAGCTGAAGGCAGATGCGATCTAACACATTCAAGTGAAAACCAAAAGGAAATAGAAACTAGATCTAAACGTAATTGTCTTTGTTTAAATCGTATTGATGTCTTAGTTTGTTGTGTAATTCAGTACGTTTGTAGAAAAAAAAACCTACCATCGACAAAGCGGTCGCTCAACTGTAATAAGTGAAATATTATATTATTAGATATTTCTATGTTATGATATAGTCTTATGATAATTACATTTCAATATAGTGATGTTAACTACATAGATTCACCTCTATTTTGGGAAACAATTCGTGATACCCATTTATCAATTTCAAATGATGGAAAAGAGCTTTTTGATCTGCCGTTAAAAAATTTCCGCCATCTTGTCATGTAGGTACCAAATGACTTATCCAAGATGTTATTTCATCATTTTGGCGCTTATTCAGAGAGCTTATTCAGAGCTCATGCAACACTTTTATAAATGTCCAAATGTGTATTTAAAAAAAAACAATTGGTCCATTTGAATTTAAATCGTGGCAATTGTATCATGAAAATGAATACATTCCAACGCAACGATAGTTTGTGACGTCACATGTCTATTACGAATTGTATCTTACGTATCGATATACCCTACTATCAATTTAAGCGTGACCACTATGAAGTTTGCGTAACGTTTTTCTCAGTACCAAAAAATGTTACTATACATTTTTTCAAACAAAATAATTAACCAAGATTACTTTCAGCTATCGCAAAAACTTCTAAGTTTATTATATCCAATTGAACTACTAAATTAGTTTCGTTTCTAGCTTTTTTATTACACAAGCAAAATGCTGAACAGTTTTACATAACACACATACATAACCACCCGAGTTGTTGATATCTCCTCATAAGATGCTACTGTGTGATCTTGGAAGGATAGTGCAGTCATAATCACTACTTTGTTGAAGATGTTCTTAATCATAGTATGCCATCTGTGTGCAGACGGATGCTGCTGCTATAAAAGCCACCCCGTTATTACTAGTACTGGTTAGATGAGCAGCAGCCATGTGCAGTTTTCTAATACGCTTTTTTGGGGGTCGTCAGTAAAACTACGCAAGCTACATAATTTTAGGGACGTTTTCCAAATCACCGGCTGAAAAGCACTGGATATGAATCTCAGAGTGGAACAATGAACCACATACAAAAATGATGGGGACTTTTTCCTACAATCACAATTTACCTTAATCATAATTTGTTTTTGAGTTTGATTACCTAGGCTATTGTTATTCACTAGCGGACACTGGCCAAAAGTTCGTTACACGATGAGAATTCAACCGTGACCATGATTTTAACAAAAAATGTGTCGTAGCCGATCTGGCGTAGTAGGCTACCATGAACACAGAAGTTACAGTTTTGGTCATCGATAGTGATTTGAAAGGGTTGCAGGACTTTCAAATCAACCTCGATGACTGCCATAGCACACCATACAAGGCAACAAAGAAAGGCATTTTTTATGTAAAATTATTAAATCTTCTTCATTTTTATCTACAATCAATTCATACATAATTACTTGAAAGCCTCGTCGAGAATTTAGTTCTTCAATTTTAAAATTGTTCTGCTGTTGACAATCAGAGCATGCCACACCAAGAAAATTGTTGTTTGTCATTAGAGATATACTGTTTTTCACTTTTACTTGTAATCTAAGTAAAAAGTTGTGAGTAATTTGTGTAATGATAAGCAAGCACAGTAATTGGATTTGAATTCTTTATTTTTCAAGTAGACATAAATTGTTAAAAAGCAATTATGGTTCTAAATTGTTAAAGAGTCCCACGGAATTTACCCTACTATTACTTTATTTTATATACAGATCTACAAAGGGCACTATTTTAATAACATCCAGTAACATATTATCGCTGCTATGATTAACTTTTCCAATATCATCATTTAGATAACTGTGTAAATTATTACTGCAGTACGATTGAATTCACACTGCATTTTGGCCTACAGATATTTGCTACAAATATAAATCGCTTTCTATGTACCAAAACTTATATTCACTACTTTGAGATTTGCCCTCTTTACTCAATGGTAGAAATATCCAAAAATGATGTGCGCTGAATTTTTTCAGCGTCGGTTATTGGGTTTGATCCCCAAGTCGAGCAAGTGCTCTGATTTTTCAATAAGGAAAGAAAGTCGCTTTAGCAGTCCGAAATGTGAGTTCATGCCCGGACAATGACAATAGGCTTGCCTCTTATTACTCGTGAGTGGCCATGATGTTATGTGTCATGTCCAAAAATTAACCATTTTATTCTTCCACAGGAACCATGATGTCTCTCGGAATAGGAGCCATAGCTCTTCTCGCCGGCAAAGCCCTGATGACAGCCATGATGTCACTTCTCCTCTCCGCTATGGTCGGCATCAAATCTCTCTCCGGAGGCCAGAAGTCTACCACGTATGAGATTGTGTCTAAACCCGTGTATTCTCACTCTCACTCTCATTCTACCGCTCATGAAGATGTAGGTGGTGGGTATGGGCATTCGGGATACGGGAGGAACTTGAATGTTAGGAGACGTTAAGGGTTAGAACAGCTTAATTTATTTTCCTGAGTATGGTTTGATTGAGTAATGTTGTTGTTTCATTGGTTTTATTGTTACTGTTTAATTTATTTCGCTCTGTAGTTCTATCTTAAAGTTTTTTTCTATTTCGTTGTTGCAACAACTAAAAGTATTTTATTGTTATAAATTTTTTGTTTCAAATCAAATCAAATATTTTATTTCACATACACCAATATGGGCACGTATGAAACGTCAGAAGCTAGGTGCACGGTTCCAATTGGTTGTTTCCTATGGAGAAGAGCATTTTATGTTTACAGCGTAAATTTTTTTTTATATTTGCTTTATTTATTCAATTCGTATTTATTACTGCATTATGAACAATGAAACAATAATATTTACTTAAGCTGGAAATTAGAATCATTTACATTTACAAAGTCTGTAAATTAAATATATTGAAAATACTCACTATTTATTGAAACTATTTATTGTTAGGTTAAGTTCACAATTTTCATAGCTGAATCATTTTTCATTATAATTTTGATTGTTATAGAAACATGCATTGTTAATATTTGTTTTTATTATTTATTGTTTGTTTATTTATTTTGGTATCTTTTTTTATTTTTTTTTATTCATAATTATATATTATTTCATACGGTTTATGTATTTTATTACAGCAATTTCATAAAATTATGTTATTTTATGAAATATTAATTATAATATTATTTTATTTATGATATGAATTCTGTTACGTCTTCCCGCCTGTTTTATAGTATTTAATTTAATTTATTGTGTAATTAGAATGATATTGTTATAATACATATTTATTTTATATTTCATAATATTATCTACTACTTTTTTTGGATCCACTTTATAAACTGCCAATAATTATGATTTATTATCAGATATTATGTAACTTTATATATATATATTTTTTATAATATTGTGTTTAAATTCATGTCTATTAATATAATGTATTATTTGTATTTACCTATTTTTATATTGTCTGCGTGTACTTCAGCAACAAAAGAAAATAAAATGATTGTTAAAAAATATATGTTTTAATAATTAAATACCTGATGACATTACTGAAACAAGATGGAAACACTTACATAACACGCCAGTTTTCCCCGAAGGTGTACATAGTACACTCAACCACAGACATACACTGTTTTAAAAACAAAATGTAATTTGAAGAAAACGTGTGACGACGTCCAACTAATATGGGACAAGGGTAAGATGATGATGAAATCGTTCCCTTTTCTTCTAAATATACAAGCCATCATCATGAATTTGTGTTCATGATGTGATGGCTTGTATTTTTATTTTTATCTTTGTATCTTTCATGCAATATAACTTCACAAATTTTCGGCATCAGGTCTCGGGTTCGATTCCTGGGTCGGGCAAAGTGTTATTGGTTTTTTCCATCTAGGATTTCTCAGTAGCAGGCCGGAGTCTGGATTTGTGCCCGGTTGATGGCAATAGGCTCGCCCCCTATTACATGGGACTTAAACATAACTGGCGAAATGTGGGTGTACACCTCTGCCTAACCCAACGGGGAATACAGGCGTGATGTTATGTTATGTGTGTTATATTTTATTCATTACACATTACTAACAGTTCTTTGTAGTGTTTACTCTCTACGATGAAAATGTAACCATTATCGACCAACCTGTCTCGCTTTCATGTGTTAATGCCAAAGGATATTGGTGAACCAGGTAAATAGAAAAGAGCTGCCAGTGTTATAAGCATTTTCCTACAAATCCATGAATAGAATAATAGGAACCTACAATTATAAATTAAAGTTCCTCTTTTCATTGAGTTTGTAAAAGAGCCCCACTTTGGTCTAGGGGTCGCAAACGCTACTGCTGAGCAAGAGGGCCTGGGTTCGATTCCCAGTTCTGGTAAAGTGATATTGGATTTGTCCATTAGGAATTTCTCAGTAGCATCCCGGAGTCTGGATTTGTGCTACGTAGTCTTGCCCCCAATTACATGGGACTTAAACATAACTGGCGAAATGTGAGTGTACTATAGGTATACCTCTGCCTTACCCTTCGGAGAATACAGGCGTGATATTATATTATGTTTAAAAAAGAGAACTTACAAATAATTGAGGACGGCATGAAAAATGAATGATGAAAACTAGTTAATAGCCTCTCTTAAATTAACATAATGAAAGTTTAGAATTCCTTTGTATCTACAGCCAATGCATATCAGCTAATACATTTGTCACCAACTTCAGAAAGACTCTAAAGACACTCGCCTTCAATTACCTTCATTATTGGAAATAGAAAAACAAAAGAAGAAAAACTACAAATTGCAACTTTCATTCACTGATAAACTTCACCGCATTTTGTCTTTTTGTAACAAAACTACTGCAGAGAAAGCTGAGGTCTTTTATTTTCAATATTATGGATTTGCTAGGTGAACAGTGGAACGCCCATTACTTTATTGCTTAGAGAAGGTTCATTTATCTCCATGATCTATGAATAAACTGAAGCAATAGGTGTTGTATAATCAGCCTATAATATTCCTATTTCTGGAATACATGCCTCCTGTCTGAGAGGTAGTAGGTCGTATTCCACCACGCGGGCTTAGTGCGGGTTGGTATATGTCACATCATCAGAATGTCTCCGTATGTTTGGCTCTTAGAAATGCTAGTAGCCGCACGATGTTTTCTTTCACCGTTTTTAGAGCAATGGTGATTAAATAATTTACATTATAGTAAAGTGCCTGGGTTCGAATACCTAAAACTTCAATTTTGACATCCAAAATCGAATGTAGCAGGCAGGTTCCAATTCTGAAAAAGAACAATTGGGAATATAAACCCCAAGTAATGCAAGCAAAACCACTTTACTTTATCTTCAGAAGTAGTAACAGTTTGCTCAGGAAAGCGTTAAAACAAAAATGTGACTCCAGTAGTCTTACTTTGCCGTGACGTATAAAGAGGGTATAAATGCTGATAAAATTATAACCACATGAGACGTTCTGCAGACCTACCTGTAGAAATCTCACCGTGAACACTAAGGTGAAGTGAGCTTCAAGTGAACTGTCAACAGTGTCAATCCCTAGCATCTGGTGGAATAACAGATCACTTGAAGCTCACTTCACCCGAGTTTTTAAAGTGAGATTTTTACAAAATAGATCGGCGGTGTTCGTTCGTCCAGGGTTTATTTTATTTAATTATTGAGATCTATCCAGTTTGATTATTTAATTACAAAACATTTGTACGCCCTCTGGCATAACATAGTGCACTCTTTATTATCTTTATATACCACTATTATTGCACTTATGTTGAACAAATTAACAAATGACTTAAGACTTAAAGTAAGTGTTTTAGGTAAGCCATGCATCGTCAAAAATAATTTTTCTTCTGCAGGGACACCTGCTTGTTTGCGAACTTATAGAATTGGAATAATAAATAAAATTAAAATAAGTTAGAATAAACCATAACCGTAAATTTGAGCTTGCCTCATTAGGTCTGCGGTCGTAAACAGAACTGTGGAGCGGAACGTTCATCAAATTGAACTGTGTATCTATCTATATACCTGGAAACTTGACCAGAATCGGCTATTGTGTACACCGGAAATTACTGACGAGTGTAAGATTATGGTAATTTCAAGATTATAATCAAATTAAACGATGCTAATGTCAACACAGAGTGGTCAACAATGGTAGCCAAGTAATAACGGCCAGGACTTACGAGTAGTAGGCTCAAACTCGGGCAGATGTATGACTTTGTGTAATTTATTTCATCACCACTGCTCCCAAAATGGTGAAGGAAAACATCGGTGAGACAAAAATTGGAGATATGTAACATCTACCAACCCACACTGGGTCCGCGTGGCTACTCTCATAGAGAGGAGGATTGTGACCCAGCAGTTGGAACATTATAGGCTGATTATACGTATTCTATGGCAACACTAGTCTACAACATAAATAGTGACAAGGGTTTAATGTGACCAAGTCCAAAAGTGAACAACTTTTTCATAAGCTAACTACGAGTATCTACTTTCATAATGAATGTAATACTTCTATGATCGATTAAAAACGTTCATTAAAGATCTATTGTAATAGGAGACCAGTAAGTACAAAAAAACTATTGTGTCCGTTTATGTATCTGTACTAGTAGTTGATGAGATCTTGATGAAAGAATAGTTCTAAAAGTTAAGGCTGTTTATCTTAAGGCTGTTTTTGGTTCAGTTTTTGCTCTCGTGTTTGTAATATTTTGATTACATTAAATGCATGCATAAACTCACGCCTTTTTACCATGGGGTTAGGCAGATAACCTTACGTTTTGCGTAATTTTAGTAGTAATAATGCTGATTTTAGATGTCTGTGGTTTCAATCAGTTCAAAAGATTATGAGTCAAATAAAGGAGTGTGAGTGTGACACCTCGCCAATAAGGAGACAAAAAAAAATATTAGCTTCTGCCCGCGGCTTCGCCTGTGTGTATATCGGAAATTATCCCACGGGGACGTGCTACCGAGACAAAATTAGTAATCTATGTCCTTCCCCAGGATGCCATCTATCTCCTTGACAAATTTTATTGAAATCCGTTGAGTGGTTTAGGCGTGAAAATGTTACATATAGACAGAGTTTACTTTCGAATCTATAATATTAATATTGATTGCAATACGGTACTTAGGTATTAATAATTACAATAAATTATTCAAAGAAATAGATTCTTCAGATATCTATTTTGAATCCCATACCAAACCAAATTCTTTATAATACCTGATGTTTGTTTATTTATATTCGTACGGCACTAATCCAATACACTCGACACACTAGCTAATGTCAATTGGTTAAACAATATTATGGTCAAGTTATTCATATCCGAATGAATTTTAGGGTATGAAGTTTGTAATCTTTCATTTTTTTCAATGCCTAAACCATGTCACTCTGCCAATTGTTTTAGGGCTGATTATTCCAACATCAGTAAATCTTGATTCGTGAAATAAAAGTGACGTTTGACAGTAACTTTTGTATGGAAATACTGTCTAAACCTCAAAATTATTCATCGGATAAAGATATCTGGCGATAGCAAAATCAGCCCTTAGTAGAACATCTTGTGATCCATAGAAAACGTATTTAGAATGACCTACTTGAATGGAGTCAAAATTATTTTGACACAAGCAGTCTATACACAGGGTTATTGGTTATATGTTGGCAATCCATTAAAGGGATGTAGGAGAGGTTACTTTCAATAAAATGACTCCTGATGACCCCTTGCAATTGTCAACCATTTACGAGTAATTTGGCATTTTATATTTTTTTAGCGTTACACAACTTTAAACCATAAACTGACAATTTTTTATAATAGTTCTATAAATCGTTACAATTTTCTATAATTTTGAGCAGGTTATTTGACTAAAATAGTCGAATTCTGCAAAAAAAACACGGAAGTACTTTGTCTACAGTACATTCCAAAAACATGGTACAATTTCTCAGCTATCCAACGAGATACAATAAGATACCAGATAAAAAAGGCCAATTAATTACTCGAAAATGGTTGACATTTGCATAGGGGTCATCAGGGGTCATTCGGTTGCAAATGACCTCTCCTACATTCCCTTAACGGCTTGCCGACATATACCAATAAACCTGTATATAAAAGTTTATCAGCTCAGCCATTATTCAAATAAATTTCATAATCAATTATAACATTTCAGCTATTATCGATTGGAAACCTAAAATCGGCGTACCACTTTCCACTTTTCCATTATAACAACCTTTTATTTACAGATCGAAAGTACTGCTCACAATAACGTTCAAAAAGCAACGACATTGCTCTTTTAAACGCTTTTCTTGTACTTTTTGTGATCATGGTCAGTATAAAATAAATTGCAATCGGATTAAATCTATCAGTCCACAGCGGTCCCCCAGAGAAATGTGTCAGTAGTTGACAGGAACAGTGAAGTGAAAACGTGAATAAAAATGCATTTAAAAAGTGTATTCATTGCTGTTATAGTGACTCTAAGCTTAGTGTTTGGTTCTCAAGGAGCTATCGATGGATCTGAACCGAACGCAATCATCGATGCTGTCAAAACTGTGCCAAATAATACGGAAAGAGTTGGAAGGACTCTTCATAAGGAGTGCAACAGTTTGCTGAATTCAAAATGTTTGAAGATCCATGCCCTGTCCTTTTTGGAAGATTTGAGCTCTCGCGATGAGTTTAACCTTCTGCCGGGACTAAGCATAGTTAAGGAGAATCAGACTGGGAATACTCCAAGTCCTGAAGAGATGGCTGCGGAGTTATCTCGGCAGTTTCCTGGGAAGTCTGAGGAAAAATTGAATAGATTTCTCCTGTACCGTCTCCAGGACTACTTGGACGGGCATTCGATAAGGTACCGGCTGCTGGATCCTCAGACTACGAAGGAGGCGTTGAACATGGCGAAAGGAGATAAGGAATCTGTTGGAAGGAAGTCTGGAGGTGGTGGAGGAGGATTAGGTGGTGGCAAAGGAGGCGGTGGCGGTGGCGGTCTGGTGGCTGCTGCTTTGATGATGAAAGGTAATTGATTTTGGAAAACAGTTTAATGCGTAAATATTAGATGTAATTATTACGCCGAACCAATTTTAACTTTTTTTTTAGTTTAGGTATATTAAATTGTAAAACATGGTGGTATATTAAATATTTTTTTATGTTCGAAAAGTTACTAGAAAGTGATCTATTGTCACCCCCCATTTAATTTAAACTTATTAGGTAACAGGACCTAATTTTCAATAAGCACTCTAAATTGTATTATTACATTGATTCATTTTATATTAACAATTACTCTAGATTGTCGATATCGTTTCATCACTTCAGAATGATAATAATGCATTATGAGAAAACTACACATTACCACAGTGAAAACTAAACCCTTTGTGTAATTTATCACATGTTATACTGACACAACCTCTGAATGGCCAATTCGTACTACATAACAAGTTCACCTAATTACTTTTGCATACGGCCAATGTCTACGGTAGTAGAAATTGGTAGTATAGAAGATAGTAATCTTCTAGTCATATTACTTCACTCAATTCACCACGTCCTTTTATAATTCCAGGAACCCTATTAGCAGCAGCCCTCGGAGCATTAGCTCTACTTGCCGGCAAAGCATTGATGACAGCCCTCATGTCTCTTCTCCTCTCAGCCTTAGTAGGACTCAAGGGTCATGGTGAACACAAGTCCACCACCTACGAAATCATCACCAAGCCTGAGGTTTCTCATCACCATTCCCATTCGCATGAGGAACATCACGAGCATGATCATGGTCATCATGGTGGATACAGGAGGGCATATGACCCGAATAATTATAATAGCTATATGCCCTATGATACTACTACTAGTTAAGCGGTTGGCAAAATTGTTTGTATACATTAGTATTTGGTGTTTGACTTTTAGATGATTCTTTATTTGATGGTGTACGTGAAATGCAGAAGTCGCCAGATGACTTTCAGCATGCAAATGTAGCTTAATCGGAGCATAGGAGTCATTATGGCATATACACATATTGATAATTGTACTATTCTTTTAGTCAAGTTTGGGGGAAAAATGATTTCAAGCTGTACTTAGGTTGTCGTGGGGGACTGTCTGTGGCATTTATTTTAGTATTAGGTAGTATTACTTGTTACTATACCAACCTTCACTCTTTGAGGATACTATAAAATGATAATGCTGGATATTAGTGACAAACTATTTGTGTAACAATAACTTATTTGTATCATAATTTACTAATTTATTCGAAAGTTTCATAAAGAAATAGCTGTAAGTTTATTTATTTGCTTAGTTTTAAAATCATCGTTGTTTTGAAATTGTTTTTTTATTGCAGTTTAAGTTAGGTGTGTTAAAGATTCTCATTACCTCTTATTTTTATTAAGTTTTTCTATTTTCTTATTCTTGTTATTTACTCCCACCGTTTAAAAATAACATTTTTTTGTTGTTAAACTTCATATTTTATTTGTGTAAGTATAATATTATATTTAATGTTCTATTTTCTTACAATAATATGCTTACTTATATATATTTATTTAAATTTTATTATATTATATGCAGTTTATTTAGGCAGTATATTTATCTGTGATATTTATTTTAATTTATTCTTCTAATTTACGCTTTCATTATACCAAATATTATGTTTATCATTATTTTATTTATTCGTATTTTATAATTATTGCTTTTTTCATAATGTCATATCTCATATATCATTTTATAATGTGTATTTATTTAAAATTATAGCAAAACGATGCATTCATTTTTTCAAAATAAAAGTTTTGAATTTAATCGATGATTTTATTTCACCTTCTTTGAGCTTCTTCTAACAATTACCTTAGGAGAAATAGCGTTGACATCAGTTCCTGCGTTCATGAATAATTTTATTGGCGCAACATTAAAATTGTTATAATAATTAGAGTTTGGTATAAAAATATCACCAAAGCAGTAGGAACTCATCCATGACGATCCTTTAAAATCTTTACTTTGAGCCTACCTTATTTTTAGGCACTGTAAAAGTCAGGATTTTATCATACCAATTTATACTTTCATACCAAAAATAACTATCTAATGTCCTTGAATACAGATTGGCCACACAGACGTTGTCAAATTATTAAATATGAAAAGTGTTCACTAAACTGCTGTAGGTACTACTATTTATTTCTTTGTTTAACAGAATTAGTTTGATACTCCAACGTGTGTGTAGTTTACAAAGTTTCACTAATACTAGCAACATTGTAATAGTAATGATTGTGATACAAGTGTTTTCTAATGTACTCCACTTGGAAAAACTGCTGTTTTATCTATTTCATGCACAATTTAATCTTTAGGATTTAAGAAAATGATGTTTATCTATATATCTTTACGCTCGTTTTCTTATGCGCAGTGAGAAGGTTTTTTAACAGAAAACAGTTCTGTTACTGGATTCAGTTTATCAACAACAGCCAGGTTCTTATTTTTTATCATACTGGATCCATTTTCAGTATTCACATTTATATCTTTATTGCCATATTATATACATTAAGTCTTTGTTATTTGACAATAAATTTATTTATCTATTAAAATAAATAAATGTGAAACTAACTATATCTGTTTATCTCTCTATTACCTTCACGTCTAAGCAATTAAATCGATAGTGATGAAATTTGCGAAAAAGGTAGCTTGGGACCTGGAGATGGACATAAGCTGCTTTTCATCCCATTTGTACTAAAAAATTATGCCATCAGCTAACAGACAAAAATAATTACTATAAAATAATCCTAACCCATACACGCGTCTTGTATTGTAGTTTCGTTTTAACTGACAATAATCTCTTCAGATACCATTGCAAAACTCAACTTCAAACCAAAATGAACCTTAACACTTCCAACACAAGAACTCTATGAACCAAAATCAATAGCATAACCCTCTATTTATACAACCTTTTCTAATCCCCTAACCACAACATTATTTCAATAAATAGTAAGTTAACAACAAAATTACATGTTTTCACGCTAACACTATGGCACTTGACCCTATATCCTATAAACAAAGAAAATAAATAATATGAGCCCGTTACCGCGTTTTCCATTTGTGAACCGACAATGGAACTTAAAACAGTCATCCTAGAACTTATTTGTATTGTTATAGTTAATACCAAAGTTGTCAAAGTTGAACACGGTGTCAAAGATGTAGTAGATGAAGAAATAAAAAATCCAGATGATAATTTCAATGGTGTATTCGCTGATTGCTTCCTTCACATGTCATTTCCATGTGTACAAAGAAAAACGTTAATGTATTTAAAACAGTTGAATAATTTGAGTGAAGTATCCGTGATCGGGGATTATGTTAAGTTTGGTGAGTGTTTGTTTAGTTTTAATAATGAAAATGTGTTACTTGGAATTGGAGAAATAGATTTTGAGATCAGACAAGAAAAAGCTATCAATTACATTCATTATTTACTTACATAACATCACGCATGTAATCCTCGAAGGGTTAGGCAGAGGTGTACCTATAATACACCCACATTTCGCATGCATTTTGCATTTTCCCCATGTAATAGGGGGCGAGCCTATTACCATCAACCGGGCACTAATGAAACAAGGATAATATGGGAAAATGGAGTATCTATTAAATAAATAAAAAATGTGTTAAATATAATCTTGACATACATTCATCCATCTTAACGCCTGAATATTTTATAGCAATGTTTACGCTAGCCACGAAGTAAAAACATAATCGTCAGGCTACAAAACAAGTAACCTCTTGTAATATGTTTTAGTGAAATTAAACAACAGTAAAGTTGAAGAAAATAAGGATACAGAAGATCATTTTACCGAGAACAACTCGGAGAAACTTACACACATGATTGACAGAGCTATTGACCATTTTTTTGACAACCATATCATCAGATTCAGTGCTTTAGGAAGAGAAACATCGCTACCGATTCCAAATAACGGTAAGGTATACCTTATTTTGTTTTAAAGAAATGATATTTTTGGTTCACTTAATGTTTATTGTAGAAATATTAAGCTAACAGCGACAAAAAGTGATATTTTCTTCCATCTGTAAGAACTAACTTAGCAAAGTAACTTGGCAAAGTAACTTGGCAATCAGTTGTCGATCGACGTGTTATTGCTATTTTAATTTAGCAAAGGTACATATAGATTTAAAAATGATTCGTACATCTAAAGAAGGCGATGAGAACTGACTAGATGTGGAAGTTAAAGAACCAAATATGATTGGGTAGCAACTAACAAAGGAGGCCTACATCTACAAAAGGTCTTCAATATGTCAAAATTCAGTATAATTAATGGGAGGAATTAGAATAACTTTTAATAAATACTAATTCAATTTATTTTAGTTATTTGATGTTATAGAGATGAATAAATTCCTATTCCATTACAATGTTACAGTAGAAGAATTTGTCGGTAGAAAGAAACGTAAAGGGGGAGGTGACAGCGGTGGCGGTGGCGGCGGTGGTGGACACGACGGAGGAGACGGGTTCGGGAAGAAGAAGATGATGATGATGGCTATGATGTGTATGAAGATGAAGCTTATGATGGTAAGTCTACACGATAATAAAATGGTATAGGTTGTTGTGTAAAGAGATAGAAAATGCCCGAAAGAAATAAAACATGACAAAGTCTCACTTGGTTAATTAGGCAAGACTGAATTCCAAATCAAATCAAATAAATATCTCCATAAAATGTCTAAGGTTCAACATAGACCTGCACCCTAATTGCGTATCACACTATAGTTTGATACGCAATTAGGCAAAACAAAAATTATTCAAACTTTAATTTATAAATTAATATTTGAATAATTTTGAAGCCTATTGCTAATCCATTGCTTCATTTATGTTCGAAAAAATTGTCTGCTCAACAACGTAAATAACGCAAGGAACGTTGTTGACCTGAAACAAAATGAAAGCCATTCCTATTGTAAGTGTGTTACGCAATTACCCCTATGAAACCCTCGGAGCAGTGACTGGACTCGTCCACCCAAACTCATGTGGTTCTTTCCTCAAAAGACCATTTCAAGCATGAATCAAATCAAAATATTTTTTTTCACATAAACCTACATGGGCACTTATATGAAACGTCAGAAGCTAGGTGTACTGTTCCAATTGGTTGTGACCTAAGAGCAGGCAAGAAACTCCACGGTTACTCTTTTAAAAATAAGGGGCTTTTACAATGTTTCAAATTACAGTGGTGATAGGTATGGGAGGACAGTGTAGGCCTGATAACAAGTAACATGTACTCAACAAAATAGAAAAGGTCTACAAATCTACATATAGTCTACATGTTAGGCCTACAAGGTTATCATATTCACAATGTATAAAATAATCTATATAAAAATAAGTCTTTTTAAACCAAATAACATGATTGCCATTACAACTGTAACAAGTCTGAATTAAAATAATCTACATTGTCCTCACATGATCTGACTAATATTATGTCTGGACTTTAAAAGAGACAGGGGTAATTACTTACTTTATAGGAAGTGTCGACCCCATCGAGCTTATTAAAAAAAAATATGACGTGTAAAAGTGATTCCGATATCCTAGTATTTACAGAAGAAATAATTTCATTTCCTGAATGTGTTGTGGTGTTTTTTCTCAGATAATAATAATCTGTGTTTATACTGAAGTGTTAAAAGTGTTTACCTTACAGATGGTTCCAGCAATGATGGGCATGATGGGAATGATGTCTTTCAAAGGGATGATGTTCAGTATGATGTCATTCATGTTGGCTAAGGTAATATACATTTGCTGTTACAAGTACAAGTATCTGATAAGATTTAGTTGTTATCTTAAACATTGCAATACTCTATAAATCCCTTACTTGAATCGAATGCCTGTGAGTCATATAATATCAAGTGCAGGGACCGCGGTTTTGCTTTTAAACTTTTATAAGGCACTCCTAGATAGAGTGTTATTGTCAATCCGTTTGCTGAAAATCCAATAAAATTGATAGAGAGACAGATGAATTCCACCAAAAACAAAAGTTAAACAATGTTGATGCATTCAGATGATGCTGCTAATGAAGATACTGGAGAAGAGAGGAGGAGGAGGTGGTGGCGGCGGCAGTGGTGGCGGAGGTGGGGGTGATGGAGTAAGTATTCTACTATAAAAAATAGTAAATTCATCCAAATAATCTACTCTTCTTCTTCATGTCGCTGGCCCGACTTTTCTCAGATATTGTTGGCCCATAACTTCGCCATTTCCACGGCGTCGTCGGTGGCAGCGCAGTAGAGTTCACTTTTACTGCATGTTTTGGGACACAGAGGGCAGGATATAATCTAATAATAATGTATGATAATTATATTCTGTACCTACCGTACAAAAACACAACAACATTGTGAATTCTGTGAAAACTGCCTTCCAATAAGCAACGTACTCTATAAAATCAACATGCAATGTACGTCGATGACAATGGTGGTATTCTTGATTTTAAAACAATAATGATGCCCGCATATTATTATCCTCTGCAACGCAAAGACCTCTTAAAAAACAAACAAACCAAAATAAAAAATGGTGAATTCTACAGGGATGGGCAGCTGGCGGCGGCGGAGGTGGCGCCTGGATGCCAGCAGGTATTATCCCAGTATAACCAAAACTATTACATCAAACCCAACATAGAATGAAAATTCACCTTTTGACATCCAGGTGGACCAGATTATGGAGGAGGAGGGGGCGGTGGCGGTGGCGGCGGAGGCGGGGGGGGTTATGACGCAAACGGGCAATGGCAAAGCAGATCCATACTAGATCTTGGAGAAAAAGAAGAAATTATAGAGAACAGACCTATCATTTCCTATGTAGCACCTATTGTAAGATACAACAACAATAACATCGATAAAAAGACAGCACTGTATGGGAATGAAGACGTCATCAAGGTAAACAAAAATGGGACTGCAGCCAAATCACGACGTAAAAGAAGCATAATTGATGTACTCCAAAATTCCTACTTATACTGGATGAACAAGCTTTTAGGCATCAACAATAACAGAAGAACATCAACCAACTATCCAAAATACAAGATTGTGAATGGTGTGAAATATGTTTTCTATCCTTATCGACAGCAAAAAGTGAAGCTACCTAAAGAAATACAGAGTAATAGAATCAAAAATGTCGATGAAGGTTTTAAGCCTATTATAACTGCTGAAGATTTTAATAAAGGTGAGATAGTTGAAGGTGCAGTTGAAAGTAGAATGAACCGAAAGAAGATGAACAAAATGAAAGAGACAGTGAATGATACTATTGATGAAAATCCGTGGGAATGACTATTTTATTTGATGAAGTTCTACGTACTAGATAACTTAGTGGAACCGGAGTTTAAATCGTTTATATTTTTGTAGACAAGTGTATGATTGTATCAATGACTTTGTATGAGTTTAATGTTATTTTGATAAGGTTTGCTTTGTAATAGATAAGTATTTATTTGTGCCTGATTTAATAATAACCATTTTTAGTCATATTAAAAGTTTTTATTCTAACAAAAAAAAAATACATAGTTCCCTGCCTAATACAAAATCTTTAACAATAGAAAGAAAATCCGAGAACTATTAAGATCAACGAAATAAATCGCAACACTTTTTTATACACAAGACTCCTTCACAAGAATCCTTCCTGAAACAAAAATTCCAAGTCAGTCTCTATCATACAACCATGATTTTGCATAGCTACAATCTTTAAAACTTCAGAAAGTAGGGCATAAACAACAAGTATTTAAAACAGCGCCATCTATGATTTCATTGGAGTAGCAAAAACAAATGATCACCAACAGATGTTCACTGTCAGTGTTAGTAGCAAAGTCATCGTAAACAATATCAGTGGTTAGTCTGGTAACCACTAGATAGCGCGCACCAAGAAATTATTGGATTATTAACCCTTTTGTAATCAGTATAAAGTTTCTGATAAATTCCTATTTTTTTATTATTGTTGTATCAAGATTGTCACAAGTTGAAATATTTATTGATTTCTCATATACAAATGTTATTTTCAGCTATAAATTCAATATCCGATATGGTCTAGTGGCTAGGATACCTGGCTCTCACCCAGGAGGCTCGGGTTCGATTCCCGGTATCGGAAAATATTTTTGTCTTTGAAGCATTATTTCGCTTTGTACTCTTCGCTATAGATAGAAGACCAGTAAAACAGTTACATCTTGAATTTATTGTTGTTTTAAAAACTTTTTGCAAAGAGAACACCCGATTCCAAAACAAAACACTAGAACGTGAAAAATAACTTTAGTTTCGGAAGTCGGTGTCTTTGGTTTTGTATTTTCGTTTTTTGCCACTGACTTCCGAAAATAAAGTTATTTTTCACGTTGTAGTGTTTTTTTTTCGGTAGACGGTTGTTTATCATTGTAAAAAAGATTTAATTTTTATTTTTTAATTGTGGTACATACTCCACACTAATTCGTATACCAGTACTTGTTATGTAAATAATAGTGAAAGGAAGTTATTATAACATCATCAATATACACTATGTGGAAAAAATACGTTTTACTGAAGCTTACTGAAACGTACCCAAGCAAAGTTAATAAAATTTAAATGGAACCACCCCTGAGGCATACCCTATGCATTATAAAAAGAATTTTCAAAATCGATCCACAATTGCCGGAGATACCGCGAAAAAAAAACCAGACGAATTAAGAACCTCCTCCATAGTGAATTCGGTTAAAAATCTTGATCTGAAGGGCAATTTCTGTAATTTTAAAAACGTTCACTGTCTGTTCTCAGTTTCAATCTATCAAAAATACCTCTAGTTCTCCTATATTTTAAGATTACGACTAGGCTGAACGTTTTTAATTACGGGAATTAATCTTATGTTCAAACAAAAAAGTATATTAAAAGAGACATCATTCTCATCGATGTGTATTTTTTGTCGTTTATAAAATCTTCGAGTGAACAGTGAGGCATAAGGGTACACTATGGACCTAATATACAAACTGGACCACAGACTACATAGGTACAGACGACCCACTCCCATAGTGAGAAAATGGTTATTAGAGATTGTAAAAAGTTGGAAGTTTAGAACATGACAGTTCTTTTTTTTTTTAATTTAGGTATTGAGTTTGGCAAAGGCTCACACAGAAAGCCTCAATTACCCCGTTCTATTGTATTCAGATCTCAATTTATTTTTTGCTGTTAGCAGCTAAAATCCAATGAGGTCTTAAATGAGCTCATCGGTAACTTATAAATTACAGGGAACTACTGAGAAATATGTAAATGAAACACAACAAATACTTATTCAAGTTTTTATTTTATATTTAATAAATGCCTTAAGTTGCAGTCTCTGAAGAGATTTTCCATTTTTCTTTTTTTTATTGCGTACGAACCTTCATCAACTTTTGTGGGTATTCCAGAGGTGATTTCATAGGCCGAAAACAATGATGGATGAGAACCAAGTTTGAACCAATACTTCTCACTGATGAACGTTTTTTCAAAGTTTTTATGGCACACAGAGTTTTTGAAGTTCTTGGGCGTGTAAGCTGTGCAAATAATCACTGCTCAGAAGCCACTTTTTGAGTCTCATTTGACTAACAGGAAACTGATGCATTTTACCGTCTTTTCGTTTATTTCCCGCAATGTCCGATACACATCTTGCACTACCAATGCAAAATATAACAGTTTAATCACTGAGAGGTTTAATAACTACGAAGATTAATCAACGCAAAATTCACTTGATCAACAACAAAACTTGTGAAAGTTTGAAAACTGCCTACATTTTGACAATGAAATTTGTGAATTCTCTATGGTTTTGGCACTGGGCGTAAGAGGGGTGGTGAATGAGAGAAGGGGGCGAGGAGACCTGTCTTGTTCTATTCTTCCAACCATAGAGTATACGGTTGAAATTTTTTGTTCTAAGTTTGCGTGCCGTGAACTGGACTGAGCTCTCGTACCAAAAAAACGAGCAGAGAGAGATAATGCATACCGAGGCTTTCATCTCTTTTTAATAGGGTGACCAAACATTTTTTTAATAGACAGGAAAGTTCGTTTTGAAAGAGATAATTTGTGTCCGGTTGATACTAAGTGATTTCAAATTATTGTTTTGTAGCGGTATCTACACCGCCACATGCGAGCTACACGTCACACTGACGTCACGCAAATCCTGCATCGCGCAAGCAGAGTTTACCGCGCAACTAGCATTTAGACAACGTCCCGACATCAACCGTCGGGCAGTTGCCCACCAGACACAACACCCGTCTGGTCGGAGGATCCTCCCTTTTCTATGGAGGTATGAGTGAGCTTTACACCCTGTTCCTCATACCCCTATAGTTTGTAACTTACTTAACTTCATTGTAACAAATTTTTTTTTTTTTCGTAATAAATTATTATATTTGATGTTCAAATAGTCAAATAATAATTTATGAAAAAAAAGAAAATTAAACCTTTAATATCGGAAAAGACTTTTTCTCGAAAGCTGATTATTTGAAACTGACATTGTTGTATACTATATATATAGTCCTCCTTAGCGATTTCGATAACGGCGACCCTTTGAAATTATTATTTCCTAGCGTGTGCCTGTTGTATACTATGTCGGTGTTGAATCGTGCATGTACCCATGTTTAAAAAAATAAATTATGATACCTAGACTACAATATTGTTGAGGAGACACATTTCTTGTGTTAAATCATCAAATATGATCACGTATACGTGGTTTATGATGAAGTAGGCAAGCTATCTAAATGAAGTAAAGGGAAATAAAACTAAGTGTGTGTGACAAACATTTTTTCAAATTCAAACTCGAAGCATTTATTTCAAATAAGTAAACCAATTACCAATAAACCAATATAAAAATCTGCCGGCTTGACATGAAGGTTGCACACAACAGATTTTTTGGTAATTGTTTGTGATTCGGGAATTACATCCAACAATTTTTGCTTCATTTCTCCCTATGATGGAAAGCTGTAACCAACATAAAAATAATGCTATTTCAATCATGCGATACATAGGTGCAAATTGTATTTTTAATCAGAAATACACTAAAGCGTTGGTTTCTTCCGTCTACGAAACTTCTAGAGCATGATCATACTACATATTGTTATTGAGCCAAATCTTTGTAATTCCTTACCAATGAATGAAATGTTATGATATGTGAAATGAAATGAAAAATATATATATGAAACTCAAACTCAAACTCAAAGCATTTATTTCAAATAAACCAATTACAGGCACTTTTGAATTGTCAAGGGGTCGGTCAGTCAAAAAGATGAAGCTAGTTACCCATTCCAAAGCGTAGTAGGTACCTATGGAGAAGAACGGGCAAGAAACTCCATGGACACTCTTTTAAATCAAAATATGGTTACAAAATATTGATTACATCGTTCATGTTGAAATTATGCATGTGAGAACGATGCAGAACGTTAAAAGCGTCCGTAATAAAAAGACAAAAGCAATTCAAATATTAAGTTAAATTAAAATAAGCCGTGGCAGCTAAGAAATGACCAGTCTCCACTGACGGCGCCCGTTCACGAACATGACGCCTGGATCAGCACCATTCTGCTCAACCATTTTCAAGGGAACTTAATGATCCAACACACACGCCACCACCAGCGAGATATTAGAGTGAGCATGACAAACTCTCAGCCGCCAGGGCACATTCAAGTCAATGAAAGAAAAACCTATTAAATGGTAGCTTTATAGTAGGTACATAGTACTCACACATGTGCTATGCAATTATACAATACTAAAACATTAAATTTATACAATGCAAAGATAAGTTTTTAAAATCTTCAGCAGCTCCAACAGTAGTTTCAAATACTAATCAATTATTTTATGCGCCCTTGTGGAGCAGGACTAGCTTTGAGCCAAGCATTTTTATCAGCGATGTAATCCCCCAACATATAATATGCTTGGCTGCATAGTGTGCGTTTTATACAAGATTTGAATTTAGTTTCATTCAGTTGAAGAATATGGGGAGGTATTTTATTGTAACATTTTAAACAGTACCCCATGAAAGATGAGTCTACTTTAGCCAGCCTGAAACCTGGTTGAACCAATTGATCCCTATTTCTAGTGATATAATTGTGTCTTTCACCTCTTTTACTAAAAAGATGTAGAATTTTCCTTACGTACTCATGATGTTTTCATAGATATATTGACAAGGTACCGTCATGATGTTAATATCTTTAAACCGTTCCCTTAGAGAGTCGCGCCTGCGGAGGCCATATATGGCTCGGATGGCTCTTTTCTGCAGAATAAAAATAGACTCGACATCTGCAGCCCGTCCCCATAGTAAAATACCGTACGACATAATACTATGAAAGTAACTAAAATAGACTAGCCTCGCGGTACCTACATCAGTAAATTGACGGATTTTTCTCACAGCATATGCTGCTGAACTTAGCCGTCCTGCAAGGGATGTTAAATGAGGACCCCATTGAAGCCTTGAGTCAAGCGTGATGCCCAGGAAAACAGTTTTATCGACGAATTCTAGTTTCTCTTGATTTAATACTATCTCACAATTTGTACTTTTGACATTTGGTAAGGAAAATCTAATACACTTAGTTTTATCCCCATTTAATACTAAATTATTAGCAGTGAACCAATTTTGGATCTGCAGTAGGGCGTTATTTACGTCGTCAAGATTTGATGCACGTCTATTAATTTTAAAAATTAAAGAAGTATCGTCAGCAAATAACACCATTTGTGGTAGGGTTTTTAACAAATGGGGTAGATCATTAATATATACTAAAAAGAGGAAAGGACCCAATATCGAGCCTTGTGGTACACCCATTTTTACTTTTAAACCGAGTGAATTGACACCATTTATTTGAACTTGCTGTTGTCTATCATTTAAATAAGATTCAACTAAACTGAGAGCAAGTTTTCCAAGACCGTAATGCTCAAGTTTCAAGATTAGGGTTTCGTGGTCGACGCAATCAAATGCCTTGGAGAGGTCACAAAAGATTCCTACAGCGTCTTGGGCTTCTTCCCATGCCGTAAATATGTGTTTTAATAAGGTGACACCGGCGTCAGTCGTACAACGTCCCTTGGTGAAACCATACTGTTGATCATGTAAGATTTTATTGGTGTTAAAATGATTGAGCATTTGATTCAGCATTACCTTTTCAAACACCTTGCTGAAAACCGGCAACACGGATACGGGTCTATAATTATTGGTGTCTTTACTATCCCCTGATTTGAAAAGTGGTATTACCTTACTGTATTTCATTAGATCCGGGAAGACTCCTTGATCCACACACAAATTAAATATTAAGGCCAAGTACGGCGCTATAGTCTCAATAATGGAGGAACACACTTTGACAGACATTCCCCATATATCTTCAGTTAGTTTAATCTTGATTTGCTTGAAAGCTTTTAATACTATTATGGGGTTTATATGCTTGAATTTAAATTCAGTCGGGCAGGATGAAACGTTTGCTTTTAATATGTCAATAGAACGCGAGGGTGACGAGTTTAAGGTTTCAGTAGTTTTAAGTGGGATACTGGTAAAGAAATTTACAAATTCTTGAGCAACTTCTTTGTTAGTGCTTATGGGACCACGAGAAGTCTCGAGTTTGAAATCATTATTATGTCTTTTATTCCTGTTAGTTTCATTATTGATAATTTTCCAAACCGTCTTTATTTTATTATCGGCTGATTTGATCTTGTCGCTAATGTACAAGGCTTTAGCTACCTTGCAGGTATTTTTAAAAGTTTTAGAGTAAGTAGCAACGTATTTATTAAAAGTTTCAGAGTTAATATAAGACTTATGGCCATACAGCTCAAATATTTTTTCCCTACTTTTCCTAATACCCTTAGTTGCCCAGTCACTGAACAAAAAATTTGGGCAAATAGTTTTTGTTTTCTTTTTTAAAGTAATATTGAACTCGGTGCGCACTACCGAAAATAATTCCTCATACAAGTAATTTACATTATTTATAATATGGCTCGGTATACTTAACTTACTAATTAAGTTATTATTAAATTTATTTAGATTGTTGGGTGTTATTTGTCTAGATTGTATCTGAATTTTTTGTAATGATGTGTTGGACTTGAAAGCAACGGTTTGACCGCTGTGATCAGAAGGGAGATAATTTACGATGGCTTTAACTAAGTAGTCGCAGCTACAAAAAACATTATCAATACATGTAGCAGAATTTTTAGTTATGCGGGTTGGTTCTGAAAACACATTTGACAAATTGAATGATTTAAAAAGACTTAATAATCGACTGCTATTTGAACTATTCTCGAAGATGTTAATATTGAAGTCACCACAGATAATTAGCGATTTTTTACCAGTTGCAAGCTTTGCTAGAAGATCTTCCATTACCTACTGACTCAAATATGGAGTAGTTTTGATAATTTGGGGGTCTGTAAACGCACACTAAAACATGCTTATCTAGCTCTACACAGGACAGTTCAATATTATGTTCTATCGACAGATCAACTATATCTTTACGAGTCTTAGATTTAATAGAATTTCTAACTAAGATTAGTGAACCTCCACGCAGCATAGATTTTCGGTTAAAACAACTGCCCACACTATAATTTTCATAATTAATTAGCATTTCATAATCTTTCAACAAATGTTCAGTTAAACAAACAATTTCAAACCTGGTTTTTTCTAAAAATAGTTCAATTTCTAATTGTTTGGAAGCAAAACCTTGAATATTTTGATGAAATAATGTCAAGGAATTTTGCAAAGAACCTTTTTTACACTTAACTATTTGAGAGCAAGAAGACACCTTGTAGTTGGTAGGTATAACTATATTGTTACTGGTATCTTCTGTTGTCTTACTATCTAGTTTAAATCAACATCCAGAGTGAGCCCCAAGACTCCCATGCCATCACCAGGCAAGGAGATCCTACTACTTCTGGACCCCAGACAAGAATTTGCCACAGTGACACATGGATCCTCCTTCGTACAATTATTGTAAACAGTTATAGCATTGGTGCTACAGTTATTTAAGGTGACCACCTGTACATTAGAATTATTACTAATAATTGTGGTGTTAATTAAAGAACAAGACTTCGACATACTACTTATGTCTGAGTTTATATAAGCTAATGGCCTCGCTATTTTATGTCTAAACCTAATGGGCAGATACACTGTATTCCTTGTCGATTTCAAATTATCAACAAAAATGTTGGTGTCAAAAAATATAAGTTTGTCACTGTAGTGACTTACTAAGAACTGAATATGCTTATTAAGCATATGTATATAATTGTTTTTTCTATTTGATAATCTCTCAAAATATGGAAAAGCTCACAAAATAATTTTATTACAATTTATTTTTAACAACTCAGTAACACTGTCAGTGATATCTTCTGTTTTTACCTGGGAATACCTATAAATACAGTACCTAATGTTGGTATTAGTATTATATTGATTTCTTGTAATTGATGTCATTATTTCCTTGAAGGATGTCCCAGGTAAACAATAGTTTTGAGTAGAAATACTCAGGTTATTACTAACTAATTTCCCTAACCGTCTTCCTATACTATCTGAATACATAACTGACTGAAAACAAACTTGACTACTACAAGAGGAAACACTACTAGCTACTCACTGTACCACTTGAGATAATTCTTGCACAGTATCAGGTATAGCTTGGAAGGGGATACAGTCCACAGCACTCACAACTAGGGATGGGTCCTCCATTGCCTCAGGTTGGAGGGCATCAAGGTTGGATCCCCTCTGACAAGTACACTGAGTATTGCTGAGAGTCAGCAAGTCCACTCTGTCTACTAACTCGTTTGTAGCAAGGATGGGTTCCTTAATTTGGTGACGAGAGCAAACATATTTATTATAGAGAGACTTTAGTGAGTCATCAAGGACTTGAATATCAGACTGTAAGCGTTGAGTGTCTATTTCATAAATATTTATACTATCTTCTAATTTAATTTGATAGTTCTTCAACTTATTGATAAGAGTAACACGCTCTTTCCTCAATTGAATATTTTTAGAATAATGTTTTTGATGTTTCTTGAATCTATTACATTTTTTAATGATTTTGTTCAGTCTTGCATATTTTTTTATTTTATTTTGACTAATTTTATGACTATGGTTATGTTTCAGTAAGGAATCCTCTGTTAGATCTATTGTTATTATGGAATGAGGGTTACAATTTGTATTTAACAATTCATTATACAAATGGACAGTTTCTTTGACCTGAGTATGCTCTTTATCTTTTTGTAATTGTTGAATTTGAACATTTGCATGAATTAAATCATCCTCTAGGTCCCTAACCTTACACAAAGCCTCCTCATACAAATTACTGCAGTTATTGAAACCATCTGTAACCACCCTTAGTTGATCCCGTTCATCAAAAACATTGAGGTATTGATGATGTAAGTCTACTAGCTCCTGTTTAAAGCTAGTGTTTTTGTAAACGACTTTCTCTACTTCCTTCTCACTTTCCTCTCTCTCCTCTAACAGCTCCTGACATTTACTCTTTGAGGCCTGAAGTTCGTTAAGGGTCGTTCTCAATTTAAGCTCCAAGTCCTGAGCTGCAGCCTTATGGGTCATCACAGGCATGGTTTTAGGAATTAGTACTGAAAGTAGAATTAAGAAACGGTGAGATCTCATTAGACGGACAAATAAAAAGGGAAAGCTAGAAATGAAAGGAAAAATGGGATAAGTTAGTATTGCTTAAAAGAGTAATGAGATAGGCTGCTGAATCTAATTGAAATGCAACTAATATAGGATTAGCTCAGTACTAAGTTACATTGATTCTATTGTCTTATAACTTTATTTGGGAAATTATGAGTACAGCAACAAAAATTTTCTTTAGCACCTGCAACCTATCGTCTTTTTTTATATGTAGGCAACGAGTTAATAGAACAGCTTCAATTATATTAATTCATCATCTTTACTATTCCAACAGAATATCTAAAAACCAGCGTCAATTTACGAACGTAAATTAGTATGAGTCAGAGCTACCGATAAATATATTTATTTCTGAATTGATAACTCCGTGACTAATGTTGTAAGTGAGCTACTAAGCGAGCTCTGTACTTAGGGCACCCCGACTCGGACAGGTTAAGTTAGAAGGGAATGGCGGGGTCTTTCAGACCCCGCCATCCCCTGCGTGGTTATTTGTTTTTAAACCACCCAGAAGTAGGAGCCCCGCAAAGCGGGGCTCCGTCGACTACGCTTGTCATTATTCATAATGCGCGGGCATTATGAATAATGCCCCTATTTATTACTTGGTCCATAACTTTGCTTAAGAATTATCACCATGCTGCGTCATATTAACAGTAGCTCGTTTTACAATATATGGTCGCTTGAAAACCATTTATTAGACGCTAAAAGTTCGTCACTGAGCTATTAATACATTAGACAACGAAATAAATTTGAAGACGAGAATGACATTTTAAAGAAGCTGCCTTAATTAGCACCCATTTTATTTTTGGTTATGTGGGTAGGCGGCCTAAATAAAAAATAAAAACCTAGTTTTGCCTAAAGATTACAATTGAAATTGAAAATAATATATATAATAGTCAACGTTATTGATGCTAAGTACAATATCACACTACTAGAATTACAGTGTTTAGATATTTCACTATACTAAGTTTCGTTATCTATGTAAACTAAGTGACTTAGACCCAGTGGAGGGTGCCAAATCAACCAAAAATTATACTAAGACTCAATGAATGAGTTACAGAGTCTATGTGATGATTGTGTGCTAATTTTATAGAATAAAAGTAAACAAAATACTCCCCGTTTACATCCGTAGGTCGAACATCAGCTGTTCGTGATAGGTTACCGGTAACGGTGGTCAACCAAACACTGTGTTTACTTTGTAATTTTGTAGGAAAACAATATTCCTGATTATTTATGCACTTAGTTTACAATTAGATACATTATTACACCTTAATTACAATTAAAAACTATAATAAACTAATTTTTAAATACGGCCGAAATGTTTTGATACAACACTTTTCCACCATTTCCACTATAAAAATTACAAAAGAACCGTAGCTAAAAGTTTAAATGCGATGCGTTTTCACAAAATAACAGAAAAAGTCATTCGCATGTCAAATTATAGTTACAAGAGTAATTTTATGATAACTACTAAACAATTATTATTTTGATTATTTTATTTAAATTAAATTATTTACTACTATGTACAGATTGTAAACCTTTATATAAAATTATTTAAAACTAATCTAAAAGCTAAACATATTTAAACGTTACTTATTTTACTTGCAGTTGGTGAAATATTTTCTACCATCTATAACATTTTTATTTTCTGACAATTGAGAAAAAGGGACAAACAGCCTCTGCTCTGACTATCTCTCTCGGCTCGTTTTGCCTCGGCTAAGATAGCATAACAAAAGTAAACCTAAAATGTATAGCAGTTGTGGTTCATTTTTGTATGATACGATTTTTGGAGAGCTCAGTCCAGTTTGTATATTAGGTCCATGGGGTACACCTTCCTGTACCCTTGCAATTCCAAGGACAAACTGAAAAAGGTTTCATATAAGACTCATCGCATATACCATACCGTCAAACGGGGTGAATAGCTATGCAGGGGTGAATCGAGACGAAACTTTAAAAGGAATTTTAACATTGAAATAATATAGTTTGTTGCCAACTACGGCACCTAATCGTTATTTATAATACAGTAAACACATTAGAGTCCTTTTTGCAATAAACTATATTATTTCAATCTTAAAATCAGTTTTAAAGTTTCGTCTTGATTCACCCCTACATCCAGGGCCTTCTTTTCCATTGGCCACTCTGGGCAAGTGCCCAGGGCCCCTTGATTCAAGGGCCCCCTATTTAATGCCAGCGTCGGCGCTAGGGGCTATCAGAGACAGGGTGCTACAAATTTCGAGCTCACTACGCTCGCTCTTGAATCCTAGATTCTCCATAGGGACCCAGTATCCTAAAGTGCCTAGGGCCTTAGGCCATAGGTTAAAAACGGCCCTGCCTGGATCCCTATTCACCCCGTTTGACGGTACTTTAAATCCCTGCACAAAATGTGACCCGACAAACGTAATAACACCTTAACCTGTCATTTCATCATAAACGCGTAATTGTATACCATTACCACCACAATGGTAACCACAGGCCGTAACCTTTAATACTGAGATGAGCAGCTGACATGCTCTGGTTTTCAGCTCTAGATCTGTGACAATTTGTTTCTATTTTTCAAACTTTTATTTAAAAAAAAAAAACAAATTTGAACTAATATTACAAAGAGGTAATTTGTTTGTATGTAGGAGGAACTACCATACCGGTAGGAGTTTAAAAATATGTTTTTGGATTTCTTCAGGAAAGTTATGGACTATTTAACATTACGCTATGACCCTTTTGATCAGCTCCTAAGAGCTGATCAAAAAGAAAAAAGTCAGAACGAACGCTAAGCGAAAACGAAGTAATAGCGCGGGCAGGCGTTGCGATGCGACGACGGGATGAATCGGGGAACACGAAATTTCATGCGGATGAAGTCGCGGGCAGAAGGTAGTATTTAATATTTTAAATGCAAATTAACTCTGTCAGTCTGTCTTTACCTTTTCACCCCCTAACAGCTGCTCGAATTTAAAATTTTGGAACACGGGTTAGGACTTGGTGGAGGCATAGGATACTTTTTATCTAGGGAGTGCGTTCCCGGGGGATAATTTCCGACCTCCACGTGGGCAATGCCTCAATCAGAAGCTACTTCTCCTATAAATTCCCCGTGCCATAGAAAAACTTTAAAGTAACGAGATGACTAATTACACTATACTGAGAAAAATATAATTAAAACAGTCTTGAATGAATAGTGTGATTTTTTTTCAGCTTTGGAAAATGCTTGCATTTTATGAATCATACCGTTCTTATAAGTATCTAAGTATGCTTATTATCATAAGAACTGTTTCTATTACGAGTAGAGTCCCTACAGCTGTTCTTTTCATCTAAACTACATAATTATGATGATCCTAAATATAAATGTGTAAGAGAGTTCGTTTGTTACACTTTCACGCTAAAACGGCAGAACCAATTTGGATGAAATTTGGCACATGGGTAGACCATGATCTGAGCTAGGACATAATGACACTTTTTATTACGGTAAACGCAGACAAGTTGCGGGAAGAAGTTAGTAATATTATAACAAGAATAGATTAGATTTTTTTATGTTTGTTTGTAACGCTTTAACGCTAAAACGGCTGAACGGATTTAGATGAAATTTAACACATGACCTGAATTAGGACATAGAATACTTTGATCTCGATATTCCGAACCGCGGGGCGTAGCTGGGTTCAAATAAACAGGGCTTAGACGACATTAAGCTCTGTTTATTTTAGCAAACATTATAAATGTTATCGATGCAAAAGATTTACTTATGACTAAGCACAAATGTCATATAAATTACAGGAAGAAATAAATAGGTACCTCTAAAATTTTCAAATCTTTAAACCTAAATTAAAATCTTTATCGACAAAATCGAAGTTCTGCCCAGTTATTATACTACCCGCGTCGCGCTAACCGATTTTTGTTTTACGAGAATCTTTTATTGCTACCGTTCAAAGTCTTGATTTTTATTAGCCTATACTGTCCCACTGCTAGGCCAAGGCCTCCCCAAGTCCTTCCAGGAACTCTTTTCCCGTGACACCTTGAACCAGCTCTCTCGGTACGCGTCCAGGTCGTCCCGTTAGCTCTTTCTGAGCCGGCCTCGACGGCAGCGCGCCGGTCATCTTCAAGCACTCTGTGTGGAGACTTGCCCAATGGTCATGTTGCATGCGGCTGTTGTGACAAATTATACTAAAATGTCTTATATTATTTATTTACATAACATTGTTATTGTTGAGCAAGTGTAATCTAATATATAAAAATCTCGTGTCACAGTGTTTGTTATCGAACTCCTCGTGCGAACAAATCGTGTTTTTTTTTTTACTTTTAAGTGTAAAGATTCTATACTCAACCACAATATTTAACTTTATCGATTCAACATCCACTAAAACACCTCATCTTAAAGTGTTTCCCTTTCCTTTGATGATAGCTACAATAACATAGAATTTGCTTTTGTTGGACACCATAGCAACATAACACAACATCACACCTGTAATCCCCGAAGAGTTAGGCAGAAGTGTACCTGTAGTACACCCACATTTCGCTAGTAATATTTTAATCCCATGTTATATAGGGCGAGCCTATTGCCATTAACCAGGCACAAACCCAGACTCCGGGCTGCTACTGAGAAATTTCAGATGGACGCTTTGCATAATCCGGGAATCAACCCAGGACCTCATGCTCCGCAGTAGTGACCACTAGACCATTGACGCAGGCAGTCCTTAGCAACATACTAATTATATTATTAACAGACACATTGTAAACCTAATACAATTTTGTATTTAAGTAAGTAAGTAGTAATTTGTATTCATTGAGTGATTAAGACGCGCCGGCACCCTACGTGGCTGTCGCTTTCGAAAGCATAAGGTACGGTTGTACCATGCTTAACTGTGGTTAGTGACTTTGAAATATCAGGAAGATTCACAGGATACTTATAACTTGAAAATATGGATGGTTTTCATGAACAATATTAAAAGATTAAGTTAAAGACATGGAACTATTCAAACTTAAAATCAGGAATACTTCAAGGACTCTACTTAGGCCCAGGCTTTTTTACAAATCAATGGGTTATGAAGAATAATGGGAAGTTTTGTCAGTTAATTGAACAACAGTACACTATTAGATAACTTAATAAACACATAGGCTCTAATAATCTAAACAAAACTGCAAACTTGAATAAATATGAAGAACACGAGTAATTTTCTGATCCAGACTATACTAGTATTTTTATAATGTTTAAGTTTCAACCCACATTTCAATATTTCTAGTTTTGAAAGCTCAAAAGGTTGCATCGACTTTACCTTCTTATCTTAACTAACAGTTAGCAGTCAGTTAACAATTGGTAGAGTCGACCGTTTGCAATCGGCCACTGCATACGGTCAAAGACCCAGATCCTCACCTTGCTCTTGGGAAATGGTTTGACGTTTATAGTGATGTGCCTATTACGGTTATCGATGTAGACTTAATTATATTATGAACGTGTCGCTATTACAATAATTTATATTATTTTTAAAGGTGTGTAATTTGTCAATCATTTTGAAGCATTTAGTATCTTTTTAGTATTAATGTTTCACCTAATTTCTCTTTCACTTAAATTATCTTCTCAGGTTGTATGTTGAGCAAAACATGATTCGCGATCGTAACAAGTATGTATTTACAAACTTATACTCATAAAAATCAGCAATAAAACCCTCTTAGTACCTATAATCCTATTAAATGACAATTTCATAAAATTTTAATTGCAAAAAACGAACGAAAATTTTATATTTCGCGGGCAACCTGGCGTCTCCCCGTTAACGGTTCTTAGTTACAAGCAGTATGCCCGACGGGATTCCCCATAGGCAACAATAACGAACTTCCATACATACTGTCATCCTCTATTAAACCCTTCTAGGGGATGAATTTTCAATAAAAAATCCTTCTTTAGTGCTCACTAACTCTTGTATAAAATTTCATGATTTTATTAAATAGAAGATTGTTAATAGGCTATAAATGAAAAGCTTCATCTAAATCTGATGCTGTAAGTTCATAATATTTAAATTTATCTAAAATATAGATGTGTCATGATGATTTGTAATGTGAGTTTTAAAAGAATCGTTACTTATTTGCTTTTGCTTTGAGTTAAAATTCGATTAAATGCAAGATTGTAAATATTCAATAAACCTAACAGCTGTATATTGGATCATAATCTTGAGGGAACAATTTGGAAAAAGAAGGAGGATGCAGCTTAACTTTTTGACAGCACTATCGAAAGTATTCGCACATCGACAACCGCCCACCACTACAGACCAGTGCGAAAGAGACTCACCAATTTCTCCCACTCGCCGTTCAGCCGAGATGAATTTAGTAAGCCAAGCGATTGCCGCCAGTTCGCGCGCTTTTCTAGCACACATGACCTGTTTACGAACGTAAACATTAACGTAAACGTGATTGTTCTGTGTTACGGATTTATAATTATGGGATTCAGGTAAATAAACTTTATTTTCTTAGTTTTTATTTTTAGGTTTTTTCTACAACTACCGGTTTTTCCGGCTTGTTTTTATTCGAAAGTTTCACAAAAACGTTGTACTTGCAAAACCGTTTTTTTATATCCGGTTTTCTGTGGCTTTATAGTATGTGAAATGCGGTGATTTAAAATCAATGTCTGACATCGATTATGCTATGAATTGACTCTTTGAACCATATTCATTCTTTATTATTCATAGCATTTATCTAAAACTCAATTTGAACCACAGTCACTTCAGTATACTAATAGTAGCACTGGTCTATTTGCAAAAGCGTATTTCTTGTCTACGTGACGTCAAGCATGTGTCAACTTGTTCATGATTATCATTATATGAAGCGCAGTCAGTCATTTTCACTTTCTATTTGTTCATCACTCGGAAGTTGAACAGGTGTGACCTTGGTCATGATCGAAAACGATATATCTTCGTCAAACTGCAAAGATACCATCATCGTTACCATCATGTCAGCCAACAGATCTCCACTGCTAGACTTGGGCTTCCGCAAGTTCAGTGTTGTCGGCTCTCCACGATCTTCTCCGGTTCGCCGGTCCGTTTAAAGGACGATGACACTATAGTTAAGGGCATCACTTCTGCCTATATAGCTAAACTAATGGACCAAGGACTGTCTTTAGTTAATAAACCGCTCATCTCTTTTCGAGTTACTGCTCGCGTCTTCCAAAGTTGAAGTTTTACAGTTCCATATTATTGTGACTGAGCAGATAATTCAATAGTGTTTGGATTATGGGCACCATTCTATATAATGAGAACTAGAACTTCCATCGTCAAACAGAGATTGCACAGCATATCACAGCCACTCGTTGAAGATTACAGAAATTATAGATAAGCCATTAATTATAATCTTACTACAAATCTATTAATACGGCTGCCACTTCCAGTTTCAACAAAAACTGGAGACAATACAAGGATTCGTTCATCTGGAAATGCAGCATAGCTTCACGCCATATATCATTGGGTAAATTCAATTATGATATAGTTTCTCTATCGAAGCAACTTTCTTTTGCATGTCCACTTGCATTCCTAGTCACGTTACGTTTGACTTTTCAATATTTTGTCATTCAGGTGTAACAGACAGTAACATATTTTAACATTGTTGTATTGCCACCTTTTTCTTAGAGTGTTCAAATGGATATAACTTTTAGGATTTTCTATGGCAATGAATAAAATATAGGACTCTATTAGACACTACAGTAACAGTTACAGTTGCTGAAGATTCTTCCCACTCAATAATATCTCCAGTTCTTCAATGATCATTGTGTCTCAAAAGAAAAAATAATACTGGTTGAATGATATTATTTAATTTGTATCTAGGCTATTCTTTGAATATTGAATCTGAATCTATTAGCCTAATAGTATCCAGTATAGCAGAAGCATAGCATAAACAGGCTTTAATATTCCCACTGCTGGGACACAGACCTCCTCTCTTCGAGCGGGAGTGGACCGTAATCTACCACGTGGGCCAAGTGCGGGTAGGTAGATGTACATGACTACAATTTTTTGGTTTTAGGACATGCCGGTTTCCTCATGATGTTTTCCTTCACTGTTTTGAGAGCAGTGATGATTAAATTATTTACACAAAGTAATGCGCCTGCCTGGGTGCGAACACCTGACCTACAACTCGTAAGTCTGGGCCATTACCACTACAGCACTACTGCTCCTACACTGGACCACTACTGCTTCTTATCCAGCACATTTCATATCGAAACACCTTGCATAGCCTGGGTATGGAAATCGGGATCTCGATCGCAATCTTAACACTAAGACAGATTTCTCCGGGAAGCAATCATAATACTATAGTCAAAGCAATTCATATTAACTTGTGACAACCATATAGCGTCGGTCATTATACTAACATAAGCAATTTAGAAACGGCTTCAAAATATTAGTTTTCTCCGAATCTCTTTAGCTTCAATAGGCAATCTGCTAAACATTGTGTCATACTCGTAGAAAGTCTCACGTCATTTGTTTACGTTCTGCATCTACACCAACTCATGGATAATAATTATGCACCTAGCGATTAGGTAGACATGCTCAAGTAACCCCCTTTAGTAGCCTGTTTTATCTACAAAGGGCATCAACATCATTATCATCATCCACAGCCCCACTTTCCCCAATGCTGGGCATAGGCCTGTCTTTTCTTGTGCTAATCCGAACGCTCTTGTGCCAGCCTCATTAAAGTTTTGCGCGATGGCAATAATAAAACAACAATCTATATATCACTGTACAGTAAAATAAATAAGCCCCTCATCTTTACCATTATTATAAACACCTGTAAACGGTCCTCATTGAGCATAGAATCGCTACAAAAGAACGATAAAAGAGATAGGTTACATCAAAGTGATATAATCAAGTGCTTCAACATTTAATAGAATAACTTCATCAACTTAACTTATTATAGCTACACTACTAGCACTCTCTGATATTTCAATTGGCATACATACAAATCAACAATCATTGTCCATTTTATTAATGTCTCATGAAGTGCAATTTTCTTGAGTAAATATCTATTTTTTTTGTAATTTAAAATCTTATTGTTCAGAGTTAAAGTCCATTATCCCAATAAAAAGTCTTCGGTTATACATTTTCTGATATCAGTTCTATAATATCCAATTTTACACCTTATTTGTATGTGTTAAAATTCATTTTCTAATCACATTAATAAACAATGTGACGGTCAATCACAGGATAGGGTTATGAACATGAATATTTATTGATTTTCTAACCATTTAAATATTGTGTTCATTTTCACCCATTGTTTAAATAAGGAAAGTGTACTAACACATTTCTATGTTGTTTATCATATTGACATGAGCAACCTACTTATTCTGTTTCTAAGAGGTTTGCCGAGGCTAGGGGTTTTGTTGTGCCACTACTTCTTCCCAGCTAAAGCACCAGGATCGGCAGGCGTTTTGAGGGTGTGTCCTATGAAATTTTGACATTTACAAAAGGCTGGTTCTCAGCCCAATTTGAATAAATGACTTTTGATTTTGATTCTATAGCATCCAGTCTACCTATAATTTCCCATCTATGTTGTTGTTCCTCTTAAATGCCAATAAAATAAAAATTAATAATATAGTACTAAACATTTTGAAGGTGTCATCCGTCCATCCAACCAGTTACCAAGCAATGATTATATAACTAATAATATAATCCTAAGACTAGATCTTTAATGACTTCAAAGTCAAAGTCAAATCATTTATTTCAAATAGGCACATTAAAGGCACTTTTGAACGTCAAAATTTACATGAAAATAGAATTGATTCTAGTCGCCCCTTCCAAAAGGTAGTTTCGTATAGAGAAGAATGGGCAAGAAACTCCACCGTTACATTTAAAAAAAAAATACAATATTATTTATATAATTATAAATGTAAAGACGATGCATCTAGAATAAAATAACTATACCACAATAGGTAAAAATAATTAAATATAAAGCAATGACAGGTAAATTAATTATGTGATAGATACATGGTGCTCACATATTTACAAAAATTGAAAAGTAGATGATTTTTATGAAATTTTAACAAGTAATAATTTAGTGTATGTGTTCTCTGGACTCACTCTAGCCCACTATTAAATCAGCTTTTTACTCTTTTTGCCATTCAAATCAAATCAAATCAAAATATTTTTTTTCACATAAACCAACATGGGCACTTATGAAACGTCAGAAGCTAGGTGCACGGTTCCAATTGGTTATTTCTTATGGAGAAGAGCCGGCAAGAAACTCCACGGTTACTCTTTTAAAAATAGGGGGCTTTTACAATGTTTCCAATTACAGTGTTGATAGATATGGGAGGACAGTGTAGGCCTGTCAACAAGTAATAGGTACTCAACAAAATATAAAAAGGTCCACAAATCTACAGTCTACAAGTTAGGTCCACAACGTTCTCACATTCACAAAATATAGAAGAATCTATATAAAAATAAAAGCCTATTTAGACTAAATGACATGATTACCACATGTAGCCAAATACCCTTCCTACCACCACATACGACCTAAGTCCATAGCCGATATACAGGTGGCAGGGACATTGAAGCACAACCTGTTACAATGGATTCAGTACACAATTCTAAAGCCCCTGCGTTGAAATTTTAAATCAGTTATTAAAAAAAACTTTTTTACAAAAAAACAACCGACTTCCAAAAAAAACACTAAAAGACGTGAAAAATAACTTTTATTTCGGAAGTCGGTGCCTTTGGTTTTATATTTTCGTGTTTGGCCACCGACTTCCGAAATAAAAGTTATTTTTCACGTCTTTTAGTGTTTTTTTTGGAAGTCGGTTGTTTTTTTGTAAAAAAGTTTTTATTTTTCCCTTTTTAGTTGCGGTACCTACCCCACACAAATTCGTATACCACTACTTGGTATGTAAATAACAGTGACAGGAAATTATTAACACATCATCCATATAAACTAAGTGGAAAAAATCTGCAGTATTAAGGATAACTCAAAAACTACTGGTCAGACCTTGATCAAATTTAAATGGGACCACATGTGAAGCACCACCTATCAAATAAAAAAAGAATCATCCAAATCGGTTCACCCAGAAAAAAGTTATGAGCTAACACACATAAAAAAAAAAAAAAAAAAAAAAAAAAAAAAAAAAACATACAGACGAATTGAGAACCTCCTCCTTTTTGTGAAGTCGGTTAAAAAAATTAACTCTGCCATACATTTTGAACGGAGGTATTACGCTTTTTTATGAAACATCAATTTTTTTTTTTGATAACCGACGATAAATTTCTACGCTAGGGGGCCTAGAAAAAATATATATATATATATATTAACTTCAGTTGTATATATATATTTTTTACAGCGTTGTCATTTTTTATGCAGCGTTACAACTAAGGGAAAGAGTGTTTTCGATGAACTCTGGCAACCAAAGTAAGATTTAACTTGTGTTTAGGGTGCCAGCGTCCTCGCCTATAGTTTGAACATATATCAGTAGTTGTAGGACGAGCACAGAATATTATTGCACGACTCATGATGCGAAGCATCAGAGAGTGCTTTACGATCGAAAAATTTTTTTCGCCTCATTTTGGCGGCTATTTTTATTATTATAGCCTTGTTAGTTCACGGAATCAAGATATTTTGCATACTATTGTCGAGATAATTTAATGGAGATTAATTTCATACTTTTTAAAAATTGATTTACTGCAATAGAATTGGAAAAAACACCAAAATAGGTAAAAAAAAAATCCTGTCCGTCATGTGTGAAACCCGGAAATACTGTAACTTGTGAAAAAATCCATTATTTGAGTTAATATTTTTTTTTTAATTCTAAGCGACGATTGTAGGTCACTGAATGCGAATGATTAATTAATTCAGTGTCTTTTAATTGCAATTAATAAAAAACGAAAACTACAAGACTGTCCATAGAAAATTAACATGGATGGTGATATATCTATAGATATTATGTACATTTATTCCACCAGGGGCGCTTGTGCAGTACCTTCTTCCTACTACAGCTGTTTTTTTGGCAATTAATTTTGAACGACTTGAGTTTTTTTTTTTTTATATTTCATAATTAAATGAGCATTATGAGTCGTGCACTTTTGGATTTTCCAATTTTTTTTTAATTATGTAATAATTTCATTATGTTTTATTAAGATAACTACTTACTAATAAATGTATATAATTATGATGTCGCCTACAAAGGTATCTATGTGGGGGTGTGTCTATGTATTGAGTGCGAGAGATAACGATGTTGAAAAATTTGAAAAATATGCGTTTATGTAAGTTTGCATCAATATAACTATACAATAGGTTTTTAAGCGATTGATACATTTAGTAAAACTTCAGTCCTATCGTAACTCAGTGTCCATAGCCACTTTGTGACCTTGGTCTTACAACTATTTCAGCACATGGGAGCAATGGTGCATAATTTGTTTATTTTGTTGTATAAATAGTCAGACAGAATATCATAATGACGCTGTGCAAGGGCCGTTCTATATTCACGAGTCGAGCATACTTCAAAGTATCTACGCTTTTTAGCAGCATTCGGGTTGTATACCACAGAGGGATATTTGCGCAGTATAGTGCCAAGAACAAAAGCTGTCTCACAGTGAGGACCTGGCAATCGGTGTAGAGAGCCGAGGTGGGATATATAAACGAAACCATGTGCTGGATTCATGGTTTCAGTTTGCTCGCCTATGACCCTGCCACCTTGTATGTACAACCATTTAAAGATGAACACATCACTGCTAAGCACCACATTCTTCATTCCGATGTCACACCTGACTAGCCGAACCATACGTCAATGCGTCTGAGTCGGTAAAAGTGTGTTAATGCGTGTGACATTGTTCAAGCAAGCGTCCGGACGATACCGGTATAACTTTGGGTATTAAAAGTCATATTTTGTTGATGACTAGATTTTTACGAGAAGTGAAACGATCGAAATCTAGGCTAGATAAATTTGGGTATTCTTAAGTATATTTTATTGATGATTGGTTTTTTTACGAGAAGAGAATCGATTGAAATCTAGGCTAGAATGCTAATAGAAGGCTAATAAATCTACCACTAAATTGGTAAAAAAAAAAAACTTACTTTCTTCTTTCTCTCTAATGGGTTAATGTATAAACGTATATGTATATATATTTTTATTGTGTCACTATAAGACGGATTATGTTGGAATAAGATTGCATCATCCAATTTATCAACGATCGAAATTGTTACACCAGCTATGCGGCGGGTAGGAGATACCCAAAATTTTGATGTTCAATTTTTGATACTATGATTGTGTAGTTAGCATTTATGCTTGAGATATATTAATAATAGTATCCATTGAACAAGATTAGTAAATAAAATACCAGCATTAAGTACAAAAAACGTTATTTTTTATTAAAATAACAAAGTATCATAATTTTCTTTGAAAAAATATAAGTTTAGGTAGTTAACTTCTTTTCGCATAAAAATCTAACAAAAGTCCAACTTCTTTGGTAAATCAACATAACAATAGTGTATTTTAATCATTATAAATAAAAAAGGAACTGAAGAGTCTAATGAGATCATGTAACAGAGCAGCAAAGTTACACCTACAATTCAGCACAATCTCCGCACATAAAAATCGCGTGTTCCATACATATTGGCTTCTCACATTTTGTACAGCAATGTTTTGTTTTTCTGTCTTTTTTCTGAGTACACTCACCACATCTAGAAAAAGAAAGAAAATAAAGAAAAATAGTTTATTCTGCACGATCAAAACGCACATTACAAAAAAATTACATTAATAAAAATACAAACATAGAATGTAGCCAAAAGCCTCGTACCCAAAAATTAAAAGGTTTAAAATGTTGTCCATGGCCAGAGACCAAAGACAATACATTTTGCTCTGCAAGGTTACATAATTTGCACTTGCAATTTAACGTGTGACTAGTACCCTAGCAGCACAGATTCCGGCTCTTCTAAATTATCCAAAATACCCTCTTGTTCCGAATCACTTTCTTCACTTCTCTGAAAAATGTTATCAATTTCTTCTTCGCTCTCGGAGTCAAGGAGTTAGCACTTGAGCAGTTTTCTAATAGTTTTTGTAGCCGACGTTAATTTTCTTCATAAGACATCTTAAAAAATCTAAAAATAAATTATGAAATACTATAAATAACTATAAATCAAAAACTTACTGTCAACACAAAAATGTAACACCGACTACGAGGTCGGGTGTGTCGAACCCCAGCCACGTGTACGCATGTGTATCTACCGTCGTCGCCGCTGGCGGCGCAACACTAAACTCGATACTGTACCTCGCCCCTCGCACCCTTACCTCCAGCTACTTAAACGACAGGACTCTCATGGCAACAGTAACATTAAATAATCTGCGTTTAACAACTTCTCGGGTATGACATACCCGACCTCACTCACGCCGGGTTAAAAACATTATGATTTTCACAAAAGATCAACAAAAGGAAAACCAACATCTACTCCCGCTTACAGTCGTTTTTATCGTTGATTGCTATAGAGCCGTTGCAGTAACAAAGGCTCTATACTCAAAACATATTCCGACATCCATCACTAGGATTGATTTATTAGTTTCCCTCCATTGCCCTACTCTCGATCTAAGTTCAAAGTTCCACCTTTCCAAATGTGAGCTTTTAGCAATGATACGCTAAAGCATCCGGATCACAAAATGGAAATAATACTCTCAATTTTCATAAAAGAGCTTCTCATACCGTTATCTCTATGCACCCTTGTACATATAATTAACCTACTCACAAAACTTTTTTGGAAGCCTATGAATATTCATCATATTATTTTCCCATGGGTATATGCATTTTGATTTGTAAAAAGTCGGTTCGATAGGTTAAACGGAAGTGCTTTAAATCGATTTAATTATAGATCACAGATTTTCCTGTTTCATGCATCGGGGTAAAATTTGCGTAACAAACACAAAATGACAATTGATCGCAATGGGTTTCATTTTGTCAGCAAAGTTCACCCACGGTTATAGCGTTATTGACGTTGCTGAGCAGACGAATTTTTCAAAGCCATGAAACAATGGATTTGCAATATCCTTCATAACTCATCGTCATAACTTCTCAGTTTGCGATTGAAAGTGTGTTACGTATTTAGGGTGCAAGTCATTAAATAATAAAAATATTAATAGGATATTAGTGCGAGCACCAATCCACATATTATAGCTTGATGACGTCCAAATGACGCTGTGTGTACGAGTAATGTATATATTGTGACTTGCAAATAATTATAAAAAAATAAAAAAAATCTGACCAAGTTTAACGAGGATTCTTTATCAGGATTATTCAGAGTCCTGAACTAAATATTAAAGACATTCAATGCCATAATTAGCTACAAAAAAAAAGAAGTGAAATAAAGCCGAGTAACGATATACGCGTTTTATGCGCACGCGTGTCGCGTGTACTTCCAAAGGTTATTGCAATTTTGAGTTAAAAGCTAATTACATAAAGTTTATTTTTAAATCCTCGTACAAACAACGCGTACGCGCAGTCACCGAGCAGCAACCGCGCAGTCACCGAAAAACGCGTATGTTGATACGCGGCCTTAGGATTTAACACCAATACTGAAATGCCAATAATTAACTCAAGAAATCGGAATCCGAAACATTTATTTGCAAAGAATATATACTTCGGTATGTGAATGGTGACAAATAAGTATATAAATAATAATAATACTGAAATAAGTATATACTCCAAGTTTGGTTTGAATATAGTATATAATCCAAGTTTTATGAACTTTCAAAACTACTACACACAACATCAAACAAGATCCAACATCACGTTATTAACACGCCTCAAAAAATCTGTAGGTCATATTTATTTGAACCACAATCATGCATTATGTAACGATCAAATTCCGGTCAGGTATTAATTTGTCAATGTTAATTATAACCAGCTGGGCATGACTAATAAAATATAATCGAAAGTTCGACCTTGTTCCATTTGGACATCGAACCATACGTTTCATAATTTACTGGTTGTGGAGAAAGTGCATCGAAAATGCGCCCTTAAACAGGAAATTAAGTGAAACTGTTCTTAATGGGAGAATTCTTCTAAAATTCGAGTGTAAAGGTTGGATTTCAGATAGTTATCTTAGTAAGGCTGGTGTGATTTGGCCGCGCCCTTGAAAATCATCTTTGTTATGCCCAAAATACTTACATTAGTCATTATGGTGTTAAAGATCGCTTTTAGCGATAAGGCCGCCCATTGTGTCACCCTATGTAAAATTTATATTTTTATATCTGTAATTTTTATGGTGTACATAATAAAGAGTATTCTATTCTATTCTATTCTATTCTATGGTGCGTCCTTGGAATATTTACGTTTCTTCTCTCGAAGATATTAGTAATTATGGGTTCTGTCATTAAACAATTATTTCTATCCTTCTTACTTAAAGTATGGCCATTAATTTCTTCAACGTAATAACTTTCATTCTATGTCTTGAATTCAGGATTCCTTTCACCATTTATTTCAACTTTTCTTACATCATCCACAACAACTTCAATTTCTCCTTGAGTTGCTTTGTATACGATTAGATCACTCTAGCCCATGCTTCACTAAGTTTTCAAACTCTATTACTCTATCATGGTCATGTCTTTAATCATGTCAGACAGTGTTGCAAGTTGTCAAAAACATTATTTTCTTTTATTTTAAATCCACGACTTTTCTTCGTAATAGTACCTAATCCATTAATGGATGGTGCAGTAATGTTATTGTCCTCTACACCATTTGGAAAGAGAAAGCTTAAAACTACTAATTGTTTTTTTCGGCGAGGAATAAGGTATATAGGTATAAAAGAAAGGTTATTTACAAACGCGGGCAAACTTTTCATTGTTGTGATGTTCACACTTTTTCTCTTTTTAATTTTTTATTTAAACTTTGTATAACTGAGTGACACATAATATAAGGGCTCCGCGCCCTTATATTACCTACCGGGGTTATCAATGAAATTAAAGATATATTTATGTTATAGAATAACCATTTCTATAGTTCAGTCTATATATTTTTACATGACGCCCTCTCTGGCAGCTCTTCGAGCTAAGTATCTTTTATTTTCTATCTTATATATTTCAAATTGTGTTTATCTGTGTCTTATATCATCAACTTATAAAATACTCGCGGAGGTTGCATGGACACGCCATACGGGTCTTATTAGCCTACAAACTATGACTATGTGTATGTGTGTGAGGGTGTTTGTGTATGTGAGAGAGAGGGTGTGTGTATGTGTGTGTGTGTGTGTGACTGTGTGGTAGAGACTTAAGCACATAAATTCGGGTAAGTTAAATAACTGGTTATTAGGCTAGTAACAAGTTATTTAACTTATCCGAATGTGTGTTTTTGATACAGACCTGTATACATAATATGTCTAATGTCTGTCATTAATCAAAATTCAAAAGTGGTACAACACTAATGCCGAGACTAATTTACAACTAAATACCGCTGTACCTTTAACAAATATTCGTAGGCAAAACGAACAGGTAAATTAATAGTGTCATGTAGATCAAGTATTGGAAAATTTCCATCCAAAAAATTCGGTCAACTGGCAAGCCCTTTACTTATTACTTTCAGAACTGGATATTTTAAAAGCTCACGCACGTCAACGTTAAAACCAATATGTCAGTACAATCTAAACCTTTAATTAGTGAAATGTTATTTATACTTTTTACTAAGGCATCTGAAAGTGTAACAAGTTTTAAATTGTGTCAAAGGCATTTCATTTTAGCGTACTTACCCATAATTATGCTAAAAAGTGTAAATTATAAATTATGTAAGTATTAGAAATGTATAAAAAAGGAGCTACGTCTACCAACAAATTGCTTCGCAGTTTGGCTTTACTTCTGTGTTTTTTTTCCCTTTTTGACTAACCAAAATTCTGTTAGTAGTCCGAATAAACTGACACATAAATCAATAAAATATTTATAAAAACAAGTATAAGATACTACATCAGCAAGCTGTCGACTTAACGAATGAAAGCCACCAAACAATTTGTGTCTATTTGACAGTTAAAGCTTTTAAGAATATGACAAAAGGCAAAATGATTCTGCGGGCTCATGTTTTCTCAAAGAAATAGTATCTTGGTTCTTGATAAATTGCCTATCGGTTTCAGTTTAGCACGGCAAGAAAAAAAGGAGACCTGAAATTAAAGTGTCCAGTAGGACTGCCCTTAAGTACTTCTACCAAAATGACAGCATTTATTTTATCTTGTACATTTAAACGAGTGTCCATGGAGTTTCTTGCCTGTTCTTCTCCATAGGAACCTGCTTTAGAACGGGCAACTAGCTTCATCTTTCTGACTGACCGACTCCTTTACCATTTAAAATTGCCTGTAATTAACTATTTGAGTATCAGTTTGAGTTTAAGGAAAGAAAATAAAAGGTATTTTTTGGGACCTAAGGTCTGTCTCCACTCCTCAAAAAAAAAAGGATTCTTCCTGCAAAAGCTATTAATTGATAACTTTTATTCAGAATTTAAGGTCAGAGGTGACAGAGACAAAATCGACGATGGAGTGAGCTTACCCAGAAGGAGCCTGCTCACTCTCTCTTTGAAGAGATTTGGATTGTATACGATCGGAAACACAGACGCAGGTAGAGAGTTCCACTCTTTTGCTGTGCGCATTATAAAATAAAAACTTAAATTAACATTAGTTTTTTTCTTACCTTTCTATGTATACCTCGACACAGAAAATCATGAACTGTGAAACTTATATTCATTTAAACAAACTTGTGGAAGCATCATTACATGATCATTATATTATAATACAGATGTTGATAATTTACTAAGCTGGTTTAGATTATTTCCATGTTTTTTGGAATGTTGAATTGAGACTATTAATTATTTAGGATAATTTGTTAAATTAGATATTCAACTTATTGATTAGGTTAAATCAGGAAAATAAATTGCTAAGCGAATTTTGTGTAAATTCAAATCACAAGTGTCATTCTTTGTCTGTTGTACGAAATGGCTATGAATTGACGCAGAGTGTCAATTTGATTATCAATTACTTTCCTTGGCTGTACTAATAATATTAATCAAACAGCCAATAACACCGAGTCACCCAACTAATTTCCTCTTATGACTTGAAAAAATAAAGCCTTTTTTATCAACTCCGCTTCTTGGCGATATTGTATCTATACGAGTATGTATTTTGTGTCTGATCTGGATCAAGACACTTTCACCTTAATACGTTGTCACAATCTACTACAAATGTTTCTAAACCAACACTTTGATTAACGTTCTTTTCGCCTTGCAAATTGGGACTCCAATCACTAACAATGTTAAAGCTTTTTATAACAGCTGATATTTCACTCTTAAACTTTTAAACGATTATTCGCCTTTGTTATCCCACTTGATGAGTATCTTATATTATTGTATAACTGCAACAGGTTATAATTTTGGAGTTCTTGATTCTTACCAATCGATTCTTTGAAGACTCATCATCTTCCTGCCTTCGTCCCATATTACTTGGGATCAGCACAACACGGTTTTTTCTTCCATTCTCCCCAGTCAGCTGTCACTCTATCATTCAATTATTTTTCTTTCATTTCATATCGTCCCTCACGCTATCCATCCATCTTTCCTTTAGTGTTCCTCTCCCTCTCAATCCGTACATATTTTTTAGCTTTCATCTCCGTAGTCAGCTCCTTTCTTATCACATTACCTTTCACATTATGCATTTATCGCTTCTTAGGTATTTTCATACTTAAAAGGCCATTCACATTCGTACACAAAACTTTTCTCACGAAAACTGCCTTGGTCAAGCTCTTTCATCTCATTTAAACTCATATAATTATTTTTATTTATCATCAGTTACTGTATTTCCACCTAGAAGTTTTGTTACTCGTGTCTTTTCGTCATCGACATCTTAAACATTATAAACATTACTCTTATTTTCTATCGTCCGTTGTACCGATTTGGATACTTTCTCCAACTGATGTTGTAACAGTTATCTGGTATTAGTTTATTGTTAACTGGTATCTTAGCAACCGCTACGACTACGTTCATGTGGTTATAGTAAAATTAATGGACCGAAGAGTGGTTATTATTTACTTATAAAAGCATTTTTCGTTTTTATTTGTTTTATTTCATGTGAGTCTTAATAAGTATACAATTTATTATTATTTGGATTCTTTATTGAAGGTCAAGGTCAATCTGCGATTCTTGATTTATTTTTCAATATTAGCAATTTAAGTCGTAATAACTAGAGTCTTGTTTTATTATTTACCTTCATTAAAGTAAATGTCTTCACTATTAAAATCATGAAAACATTTGATATTTTCGGTATTATACATTCATTTTCGGTAAGTATTTGAAAATCGCTTTCAAAATCAGTATTTTAACTGCGTTACCCAAATTGTGGCTAAGTTTGGTCAAATATGCTATCTAGTTTTACCTTAGCTTGTAAGCATCTACGTACATAACAGCCATAATTATTTAAATATCATAATTTAAATAACTGTAGGTAATGAACTACTAAACGTGGGACTCTTACTTTAGGTTTTTAGGAAAAGCATATAACAGGTTATAAATTAAGCCGTATTTACATACCCTATTTTCAGATACAATAAAATTGACGCAATACATTTATTTAATTGTCTAAATATTGTTTAGACAGTGCAACTTTTATCGCAGCAAGTAAATCAGGCGATCAGATTTAATAACATAAAAATACCGATAAGAAAGCAGTTCCTCCTTGCAATTTCGATTTCGCTTAAAAATGGCGTTGTCTCAAAAAACGTGAAGTTCAACGAAGATGGGACGTACAATTTATTGCCGATGGTCAAATCAGTATGACCGCTATTTCCATTCCTTATACAGTTTATGACATTTACTGTGTGTACAGCTTTCTTTTTACTTTCACAGGGACCATAGGTTTTTGTTTTTTGCTCGATTTCAGATGTAATGTACGTGAAAGCCGAAATGAATTACATTGAATATTTTTGCTGTAGTAAGGTCTACTAATTCTTGTGGTTTACTCAATTCAATAATTCATTCTGAGATTCTTCTGATGAATTATTCTATGAACATTAAAGCAATAATTCTGCATAACTTTGGTTCAAGTTATGCAATTTCAAAAGTTATGAATAATATAAAACTCCTAATACTCTAGATATTCCAAATGATAAATTAATGTGTTCATCTATGGTATAGGCAAATGACGTAAATCAAATCTAACCAAAATATTTTATTTAACATAAACCTACATGGGCACTTATGAAACTTCAGAAGCTAGGTGCACGGTTCCCATTGGTCGTTTCCTACAAAGAAGAGCCAGCAAGCAACTCCACGATAACTCTTTTAAAGATAATTGGCTTTAACAATGTTTTCAAATTACAGTGTTAATAGGTATGGGAGCATAGTGTAGGCCTGTCAACAAGTAACAGGTACTTAACAAAATAGAAAATGGTCTACAAATGTACAGCCTACAAGTTAGGCCTACAACGTTCTCACATTCACAAATTATAAAATAATATTATATGTAAAAGATAAATAAAATAATAAAAATAAAAGCCTATTTAAAGCAAATGACATGATTGCCATTACAACGGTAACAAATCTAAATTAATATCCTGTCTACAAAAGCTCTATCATGACCTTTTGTTTTATATTACCTAATGATGACATACGCCATCAGTATCTCATCATAGTCATCATTCCCATAAAGACTTCATTAAGTCCTATGAAAGCGTAGGCTTTGAATAATTACTAACTTTTGCTTTCAACATCAAATCAATGGAGAAAACATTTATACAAAAAAAAACGACCAACTTCTTAAAAAATCACTACAAAGCGAAAAATATGTTTGAATTTGGAAGTTGGTGTCTTTGGTTTTTATTTTCGTTTTTTGCCAAAGACTTTCGAAATTAAATTTGTTTTTCACGTTGTAGTATTTTTTTTTGGAATTCGGTTATTTTTATTTTTTGGAAAAATGTTTTTATTTTTCTCTTTTAGTTGTGGTACCTACGCCATACAAATTCTACCAGCAACCACTACTTGCTATATAAATAAGTGTCAGGAAGTTATTATAACATTATCATTATACATTAAGTGGAAAAATACGTATTATTGAAGCTAACCGAAAAACTACCCAAGCAAAGTTAATAAAATTTATATGAGACCTGAGGCATACTCTATCTACTAAAAAAATTTTTTTCGAAATCGATCCACAATTGGCGGAGATATCGCGTAAAAAACATACCAAAAAATACAGACGAATTGAGAACCTCCTCCTTTTTAAGTCTGTTAAAAAGTCAAGTAAAGACTTGTTGTTTCTTTATTAACATCAGCATGAGGATTACATTTAACATTACTCAAGGAAGTGGCTTTCATACATTCACACTTTCAGATACCAAACATTGAAACAAACATACATTCATAAACTCACGCCTTTTTCCCATGAGGGTAGATAGAAACTACAGAACGTTACCTGCTACGAAGCTTACGATCCTTATAAATACTCTTTTTGCTTCGTTTACGTTCATACATCCTGGTCATACACGCACGCCGTTGCGAGTACTACGCACCTGACCTTTCTGAAGCACATCAACAATAAGGTCAGTTGAAGAACATCATCAAACATTGAAAGTGCTTTTTTATTTGCCATTCAGTGCTGGAGACCTATCCTACAGTCGAGAACAAATTAAATATCATTTTTTTTGTATTTACTTGTTCCCACAAGCATTTTCGCATCGACTGGTTGCGTGCTCCTCACATCCAGTGGAATCCATCAACCTTCACCTAGTCGTCTGTTCACCTTGTAAAAGAAATTGACCTCATAAGTATAGCAATCATTCTCAAAAAATCATTAATCAATCATTCGAGTCTGCTTAAAAATATATAGTTTCTAGTTCCAAAAAAAAAAGTCTAAAAAGTGTAAGTGTGTTCAAAAAAGTGTCTTACTAACACATTCATTTACTTTTGAATAGTCATTGATAATAATATCCACTCTTAATGATTAATTCGGTGCATGTTGACTTGCACTTTTAAAGGATGTCTCAACCATATGATTGGCAGGTTTTTGAAAAAGTTTAACCACTAGTTTTTGCTCATTAACAAATCCGAAGTTTTAGTTTAGTTTTTTGTATTGTACAACCTAAATTTTGAAGCAATTACCTTTTACTTTTGACTTCATGTTATATTTTAATTTGTAAGCCATGTTGTTTTTTAGGACTCAAGCATTAGGTATGTCTAGAGCATACATCTTAAAATTGGAAATTCTCTAAAGATTATGTTTGCCAAGAGAACATGCGAAAGGTTTAAAACCGGTAAATAAATACAATCGTATTAGCAACAGGGTCAAAATGACCATCACTTTTACTTACTTTTCCTAACTACTTAAGCATACATAAGTTAGACAGTTACATTATTAGGAGTTGAGAAAATAAGCTTATTAATTTCTGAAAGTGATCTATCAATTGCTTAATAACATTGAGTTTCGTGGTCAAGGTCCACCTGGCCTTGTCAAAATTGACAAAACGAATTGGTATTACACTATGCATGAAATTGTTTTACGCATAATTTCACTACGTTTTTATTATGACATTTAAATCGAAATGAAGTGTTTAATGGTAAGTCCAGGTAGAAAAAGTGTTGATGGTATAAATATACAAGACCTTGCAGGTTAAGAGGGCGCCCAAAGGTCTACTAGCGCCACTCCTTAAAAAAAAAATATCTCGTGATTGAGAAGGAACTATGACAAATGCTCAGTAGGGAACCTCGGTAAATGTGTCAAGAATTTTGTAATACCTTTTATAAAATTTTATATTGAGACACGAAGCAACAAAATTCGATATAAATAAAAGTGGCCACATTCCTCCAGCTAGATCGTATTACAAAATTCTTGACACACTTACCGAGGTCCCTACTGAGCGTTTTTCATAATTCCTTCTCAGTCACGAAATAATATATTTTTTATAGAGTTGATCTAGTGGACCGTTGGGTGCCCCATTAAAAAAATTGTTAGTAGTAGGATACTAAAAAATCTTACTTACTGAATATAACCACTTCAAAACCAGGATCTGACATACTAAAACTTCAACAGTTGGGACTGGTGATAATAACTAAATACACAGTTCTAATGAATGTTTGTCCACTGACTTTCCTAGTGAAAGTTAAAGTGCACATGTCGAAGCTTGGACCTTACTTAGTTTTGTGAATGGTTGCTCGTTACGATATTGTCTTTTCAAATTATGAATAATGTGCTAAGTAAGTTAGTAGTAGTACCTACCATGCTAATGCTATGGGAATTACCTTTCCATCGCTTATAAGTTTATAAATTTCAACATCAATGTGTAAAAAATCTTCAGAGTTTATTTTAATTTTGATGATAATGAAATTACTAAAGGTTCGACAGACGACTAATAGAGAAGTATAGAAAGAAAGAGATACGTGGCACCAACGCGAAAATTGGGATAAGGGCAGTAGAATGATTGATATGAGGTTCGACAGACTTAGGAACTTTATGATAGGAGAACGAGTGAACATCATGTTGTAATAAAATCGTTATTTAAGAGGGCGCACACGCGTCCACTAGCGCCACTCCTTTAAAATAATATTATCTCATGACTGAGAAGGAACTTTGAATAACGGCTCAATAGACCCTCGGTAAGTGCGTCTAGAATTATCTAATACCTTTTATAAACTTTCATATTGAGGCACGAAGGAACAAAATTAGACCTAAAGAAAAGCGGCCACATTCCTCTAAATCGTATTTCGTTGCATCGTGACTAGAAAAATAGAGGTTTTTTTTTAAGCCTGTTTTTTTGTGATTTTTTACAATATTTTTAACTTTTTGGTTCTGTTTAATTAAAAACTAATAAAAGCTTAAAAAAACTAGCGAACCGCACAGCTTCGTAAGGGTGCTATTTATAACAATTTTTAAATGTAGACGCTATTCTGTTCACGACACGTTGTGGACAGTTCTGAGCAGTAACTAAACAAAAAGTACTAGACTTGCATGAATTCAGGATAGTATTTCATGAGCATTATTAAGCACTTATTTTTGTATATGTTTACATAATATATAGCCTATTCTTATCGGTATAATGCACCTTTCAAATGGTGAAAGATTTTTTCAAACAGAAGCTGTGGTTCCGGAGATTAACCGCCACATACAGGAAAAAAATAAACCAGTGCGCAAAATGTAACCAGGAATTCAGAAAAATATGATTCTAGACCCCCTAGCGTTGAAAAATTTCGTTAGTCATCAAAAAGAAAACAGCAGTTTCATAGAAAAGTGCCTTCGCGGTCAAAATGTATGGAGCAGCAAATTTATTTTTTATAACGTACTAAAAATTTCAACGTCCCTAGCGTAGAATTTTTTCGTCTAGTTCGCTCTAGAATCATATTATGCTGAATTTCTGGTTACAGTTTGCGCAATGGTAATTTTTTTTTTCTGTAAACACCAACTCATAAAATACGCTCTCTCTCTTTATTAGTATAGATAGAATATCCAATAAGATCTCTTACAATTCTTGTTTGATGGCTTATCTCTGTAAAATCTAACAAACAATCACCATTTAATCTGACCCTTTCCAAAGACGATGACCATGCAAGGTCGTGAGAAAATATTTCTATAGTTCCAGCACTATCTACATCATCTTTATTATTATCTTCATTCTTAATCGTTTCTGTCAAAGTTATATAAGAAACTAATTTATTTAGTTCAAGTAAATTTCACTTTCAATCATTCAATTGATTTTGTGTCACAGTCATTTTGTTGAATTCGATCAGCAAAATTTTGAACGCGAATTATTTGTTTTGTTGACCATGAATTCGTTTCACAAGATCTGGCTACATATTATAATATTATGGTTGTAATTTCAATGAAATTCGTGAGAGATAACACACACACACAACACACATTAACATTAACACATTGTGCAAAGGGCTTTAATAGAGAAGAAACAATCTATCAATAAGTCATAGTTTTAATAAATTTATGTTCTGCAAGCCGTATGCCCCATGGTATTTGCTATCGGCAAAAATTACGAACTTTCATACAAACTCTCTTCACCTATTTAACTCCTTTTGGGGGTGAATTTCGTAAAATCCATTTTTAATACTCACTTTCGCTATAAAAGACTCTCTTGTGCAAAACTACATGCTTCTAATAAGTAGAAGATATCATTCGTAAACCAATAAAACACTCATACACAGTTATGGACGTAATAACAATTAAACAGCAATCAGAGCAGAACAATATCAATACGTAGCTTATACCCCATCCGGAATTAAGTAAATCTTCGCAGTTGAGCACGCGTCGAAAGCGTAACGGATGACAGACGCGAATTGCACCGGATTCTGTGGCCGTTCTAGCATTTTATTGATCTGCTGATAAATTCTGTAAAAATCTCACCGTGATAACTTAGGTGACAAGTGAGCTGTCACTCCACCCCGATGATAGGTATTAACGCTATTGCTGTAGTGGAAACCGCATTTTGCTAAGGTGTAGTATTTTTACTACTAACTGATTATTTTTTTGCATAAAAAATAGAATACCTTGTTATTTGCTTTGCATAGGTACCACGTCATGGCTCAGAGCCTGTTTCACAGTTTCCAAATAGGCTAAGTTATTAAACTGATTTTTTATAACATTGTCTGCTAGATAACTTAACCTATCCGGCCTTTAGTTGAAACTGGTTCTTAATTCATTATTATTATACCGGATGGCAGGAACATCGATGCATAACCTGAAATCATGAAGTCAGCACATGATTCTAAACCCCTAGCGTAAAAGAAATTCGTCGGGTATCCAAAAACTAATCTTCTGTTCCCTACAAAAGTGCAATACCTACGCAGTCAAAATGTATGGAACAGGTTGATTAAAACCAACGAAAAATTTCAACACTGGGGGCCTAGGATTATTTACTGAGGCTATGATAACAGGTTGTGCGTGCTGTATAACCGGTGAACATTTCTACTAACTTAAGCTCCAAACGAGCTTTAAGGTCGTAGTAGAGAATCCTATATAAGACTATAATTAACACGAAAACCATCAAAAATATACCTTTTTTACGCTAAGTCAAAACTAAACGGTAATTTTTGTACATCGTCAGTTATAATGACATTAATTGTGACTATGATATTAAAAAAGCGGCCAAGTGCGAGTCATACTTGTACTTGGCACAACATTCAATATTCAATATACGTTTAAAAACAACCGTTTCTTGCATGGAGACCCCCTTTAATTTTAAACTTTTTTTTTATTACTGTTTGTTTTAGCGGCAATAGCAATACACACTCTGTGAAAATTTTAACTGTCTAGGTCTATGAGATACACCCCGCTGACTGACAGCCAGACGGACGGACAGCGGACCCTTAGTAATAAGGTCCCGTTGGCACCCTTTGGGTAAACTCAAAACTCAAACTCAAACCATTTATTTAAAAAAAAACAATTACAGGCACTTTTGAATTGTCAAGGTGTCAGACAGTGAGAAAAACGAACCTTAATAAAATCAAATCGATTGTAAAGCTAAAACGAAGGAAGACGTTTTATGGGCCGAGAGAACCGGTGTAATTCTTTTTAAAAGTGTGTCTGTTGGCCATATACGCAACCAGTTTGTAGATAATTTTCTTACTCCTATGTATGAAGAAACATGCTATGGATCTGCAATAAATTGTAAATAATAAACAATAGTGAAAATTGTAGTTACGTTTGATTTATGATTTGGATTTATTCGTTGTGGCTGTAATTAGGTATATTTTAACAATCCAATAACTTTTATGGCCTGTTCCAACACCTTTGTGTATTCTCTGTGTTCGGTTAATTTATTTGGCACATCATTTAATCGAACCTCAAATAATTCCCATTCTACTTCCCTAAAATATGATTGAATACTCTAGTATAGTGATTGCGCCCTATATAAATAGCCAAGTAACGACCAACTTGGGTGTACCGCTCGCCGTCCGCTCCCGTGGTACCACTCGCTTCGCTCGCTCGGCTTGAGCGTTGTTGGTCACAATTCTGACCTAACCAAACCCATTTGGTCGGGGTGCCCTAGCTGGGTTACTGCGACCAATTCGGCTAGCGCGTAGTTGGTTACAATTGTAACCGGAACCGTTTCCCCGGAGAACCCTAGCTTAGTCACCAACTGTGAGAAAAGGTCAGAAATTAAAAATAGATTCAATAATTTTCAAAAGTTTTCATTGTTAGAAGTTCGATAAGTTTTTAGAGGTTCAGATAAATATTTCCCTTCTTCCAAATTCTGTTCCATTTTCGATTTTATCTAATGGGTTTAGTAAGTCTTTTTCAGATATGATTAAACAAATCTTTGGTCTTGTTTCTAAGTTTATCATGTAATTTTTTTTTTTCTGAATTATTTAACTTGCATGTTTAAATACATTAATTAACATAAAGTTTTAGTCTCATTATTTAACTTACATGTTTAACCACATTATTTAAATAACTTTTTTTACTATAATAACTAACATACAATTTTACCTGCGTATTTTTTTTTTTACTAAAATTATTACAACAAGCCATAACTTTCGGCTCATTTTTTACTCGAATAAATAACGCATTATGATGTCCTAAGTCACCAGACGATAAAATTATGAATTAAGACAATTTGTTCTTAAATTTTAATTTTATTTAAATATCAAAATTCTGACATTCTGACCTACATTCTGTTGAAAAATGAACAGCATTCTTGAAGTTTCACTTTTTGAAAAGAAAGATTTTTCAAACGCTAAGTAGGTATTTTTCCTTTTTATTTTTGTATGCACTTTAAAGACACAATTAATTAATTAATTAAATTCAGTTTCATAAAGTCCTGATTTTATAGTCTGTTGATCTGATATTGATCAAGTTTGTATACTCGAAGGCTTTTTTCTCAATATTAATTTTATAAAATAATAAGTTAAAGCTTAAACTGACGATTTTGTATAATTACTTTCATGCACATAAACTACTTAATTATGTAGTATAAAAAATGTTTTCTAGAGCATTGCGCAGGTCAGTAACAACTACCTGCACGGCTATTCACAACCGTTTGATTCTTAGCGGGGATAGCTACAAAATGGTTACTTCGATGGTAGAAAATATTTAAGTGGTCAACAAATTATTATTATTATTATTAGGTATTTCGTAACATTACTTAAGTAACGTCATATTACTTTAATATACATTGTGTGATTAATTTAAAAAGGACACCAGTAGTAGGTAGGTAATTTTATAAAATATTATAAGATAATGTTTTCCTTATATCAAATGAACTTGCTAAGAAGAAAACAACTTGCATATGAAGTAACCCATGAAATTAGTGAGTAATATTTGACTAAAATTCATCTAACCTATATATGCATATTAATTATATTTTAACATAACAATTATACCGCTGTCAGCAAAATACCTGCCAAATGTAACTAATTCTACAATCGCGTCTCACGCTTATTAGTATGTAGGACCTATTCCCAAAAAATATTTCCTCATACCCTACCAACTATGGCATTCAAACCCGAAGCTAACTTATCAACAACAGATCAAACCCACGAAAACGACAATATTCTGCTTCAATACACCAAAACTGTCCATAAGCAGATTTTACTTTCTTCTCCTACGAATAACTATAAACTGGTGGAGACCTCCATTGGGTCGACATCATTTGTTTTAATTAGAATGCAAGACCATAGTAGTTAAAAGAGGTCACACGTGACGAGCTTTAAGGAGTGGTGTTGGACTAGCGAGTAGTTCCGGGCCTACCTAAGTTGCTAGGTAAGAATAATTATGGTGTAATTATAGATGATTTAGAGCGATCATTCAATTTGAGAAAGTTAACGAAGTATTGGTGTTTTCTTTCCCGAGTGTCAATTAGCACCTATCTCATTTTATGTGCATACGTTTTCGATGAGATATAGACGGGGGAAATCGAAAATCATTTAATAAAAACAATGCAGTACTACATAAAACGAAATGCCTCCTTTTTTTTCATGGGAAGTCATCAAATAACTTCTCCCGCTCTGGGTGGAGTGGGAGGGCATGTCAGACTTTTACTGACTAAAAGCCGTGTTTATTCAGTTGGCTGTGTACCAGGGCCACGGTATACCTTTCGGACAAACCCGCGACCCAGGCAGGTATCGGCCGGACCGGACTCCGTCAGTGTCGTCAATGCTTCCTGACAAAATTAGTTACAGCAATAGATTCTAAAAACTAAAAATATAATATAGCACATATTTTCAGACTTACTAATAAAATAATGCTGACAAATTTTAATAATTTATGTCCTTAATAAGATTACTTATAGTCAGTGAATAGAGGACAACCACAAACGATCTATTAAATCAATCAGACATAATGCTGACCATTCATAATAATTAACTTAATAAGATTACTTATATACCTAGAGACAGAATAGTAGACAACCACAAAATATCTAACAAATCTTCAGAAACATTTGCAGCTGATAGTATAGATGATAAAACTCTTCACGCCTGAAGTAACTTACCGACTAACATATAACAAACAGTCTATCCCACTTTATATCATAAATAAACATGGTAGTAATTAACAACGGTTATGGCACAATTAATGAAGATTCAATACATTTTCCTATCGTTGCATGATTTATAACTGAAGAAGAATTTACGGTTAAATTTATAGCGGTTTGATCGCTCAGTTCTGATCTATTAATTACTATGGCTGAAGTAGTAGTATCACTAATTAAAGCTCTAGAATTAAGCCACATGAGAGCTGGTTTTAATGAGCTATACAGATTAATCTATATATTCAGCTCCATTTCTGTCTAATTTTAACACACTTGTGTGAGGCAAAAATCTGGATTTGAAATACTTTTTACATACTTCCAAGAAACTAATAAAATCATTACGATAATTTTACGCAATTTGTTAAAATAACAATTACAAATTACTTGATAAGCTTGTTGAGTGTATCTGTAACTACTAGAATACAATTTTGCTGTATCAACGTATATATTTCTCAGCCGTATTCCATTTTTAAAATCTATTACTTGACTTCTATACAACTCTTCTCTGTTTGCTGCGACTTCTTTTGCTTAGTAATTTCCTAATGTAAGTTTGACATCTTTATCTAGCAGTCCCTTTTTATTTGTGTCATTTTATTGTTGTATTTATTTTTATTAATAGAGTGATTCTATAAAAACAAGCCACATCCACACATCACAGCTCCCTGTTCATTACATTTACAAGCAGAAGTCTCATTAATACTAACTTGTTTCAATACCTTGCAAGAACTTGTATTTCTCGTTTAAAGCAAAAGGGTTATAAAATTATGTCCCGGACATCGTTTTATCATTGTTCCAGTGACCCTTCGGTGTCTTGTGTGTGTGAAATTTTAACATATGATATAGGCGTTCTTTGCTTTCATACACCATGTTAAAATTTTGAGGGCGAGCCTCGTATTTAAATACATGTTTTTGGAGGTCTGCCCAAATTAAAGTATGCATCTTTACCACTAATCGTCCACCGATCATCATCATTATTAATCATTCTGCCCTTATCCTTATTTATTTAGGTTAAGCGCAGCACGCCTTTTCTTCTATTCATCTCTTCTAACTATCATTTTTCAGAATTCACTGTATTACTAAACATTGTTCTTATAATGAGAGCCGTCAACTGGTTTCACCATTATCAAGCTCTTCATCATTCATACTACATTTAATATAACTTACTGCTCCAAAGAATCGATAACTATAATCTTATAGAAACTATGAAGCCATCAGAACATCGTTAGTGTCATAAGCAATATATATTTTGGCTCACAAGCCATGACCAATTTACGGGGATGAAAAAATCATACATTTCCGATGATGACATCTTCTCACTTTCACTTTAGTACTTCTACAGGCCGGTTGCTTTCGAAAATGTGGTGTGAATTTAAAGTACGTTTAACTTATGAGTAGGTACTCGTAATACAAATCTTGATCAACACGTCTAGTAGAATTACAAACGTAGTCAAAAATAGGACCATCGAAGTAGCTTTCAATTTTCAAAATCAAGGTTGGTCAATCAATATGAACTTTTTATTGCTTTGTGTGTACCTACTAGCTTTTTTCGTGGTACATGGCTGCCATTTTTGAAAACGGACGCATAAAAAATTAGGTCGCTACGTCGATATAATTTTATAACTATATTCTTCGAACACAGTTTTGAAAGAGAGTTTCAAGAAGCCAGACGGTTTTCAAATACATTTCTAATTGCCGAAATGGTTTTCAATCATTTAATCTCGTGATTTTTTTTTCGGGCATGATCTTAAATCAAGTATTGCTGAATCCATATGTATCAACCTAACTAAGAATCATTCAATATAACACCAAAGAACAGTAAATAAAAACTAATCATTTGGAATCTCTGTTTTTTTTTAGGCAATATAACATGTCAGTCACGCACTGTCAACTGATACAATTTTCTCGTTACAGATGAAACATCAAGATATATATCCGGATCAACACAGCAGATAATACTCTAACCTGTCAACAAGAGACTGATGAGCATACTTTCCAAAATTAAAATACACAAAAGTTCAAGAGAATGGAATCATTTTGCGTAGATGCACATGGATATACCACGAGACCAAACGTGTGTGCAAAATAAAACTATCTGTGACAAATAGATAGAAAACAGTAATGATCTGACAATGGCGGAACGCTATGAAGAGAGAAACAAGAACAAAATGGGAATCAACACTATAGCCAAGTTTTTAGTTGTAATATTAATTAGTGTTAAACAGATTCAGTGCAGTGACAATGACGATATAGCGAAACGGATGAAGATAATAGAGAGTGTTTCGGGTAGATATTTTAGTGATGTTTATCAAAATGGTACATTTAGGACTGGTAATGTGTTGTGGGACAATATTTTGAATAAGTGTACGGCGACCCCGTCAATGAGTTGTTTACAGAAGAATGTTTATTCTTATCTAGATGATAGGTTGGGGATGAACGGTGATGTAGAAGTGTCTAGTGGTGTGCGTTTCAAGAAGAATAGTGTAGATATCAACAAGTATAGCAAGGAAGCTAATTCTATCTACCTCACGGGAAGCGAGAATGATGAAGAGAAGGAGAGATACTTGCATGAAGAAAATGAAATCGAGGATAGTGAACCAGGTAAGTGCATTTTTTGTTTGACAAACTCTGCTTAATGTTATCAGTTTTTGTACTGTTAACTTTTTGCACATGTTTTTATTTAACAGCATACCAGTTTTTATAATTAGACAGTGGGTTAGCAAGTTCTCTTGCGTTTTACGTTTTTATTAAACACTCAACAAGTAATTTGAGCGTCTGTTGTACGCCCTCGACTTCCTTATTCATGCCAGTGCCATTTTAATGGTCATAATCTGACTATTGTTAGTTATGATTGTTGTAAATTTTTTCTCACGATCCGTCGATACTAGCTGCAAAAGTAGTGTACGCTTTTATCCTGAAACATTTTGTCTTAATAAGTATCCATGCATAAGCATAACCAGCCTATAATGTTCACACTGCTATTTCCTGCTGCTGCGTTCCTCCTCTCTATGAGAGAGAGTGGGCCATAATCCACCACGCGGGCCCAGTGCGGGTTGGTGAATGTCAAGTATCCATGGCCCCAGAGGAACTAATTGTGAACAGAAATTCATACATATTATTATTTGCTTTCAAAGCACGAAATTGGATACTCGCTATTTACTGATCGAAACCAGTTCATTAAAAGATAATATTAATCTAAGTAAATATTGTATACAACAAGGTTATTATTAAGCGCGACCCATTTGAAGATGTTCTATTAGTCATAATGAATCATTATTATGATAATTTGATATCTATAAAAGTAAGTATTGTCTAGAACTCTAGACAAACACGCCACTTACTTTTTATATAATTATGTGGTTGTATTTAATTCAAAGTTGATTTTGTTTTAAAGTTGATTTCACCGTTCAGTAACCAAGTCATTTTGAATGATTTTGAATGCCCTCGTTGCTGGATTTCATTACAATAACATGATGACATGACGCCACTTAATGTTTTAATCATGTAGAGACGTAACTAATTGAAATCAAGAACATGTAGTTACAATCCGGCCGTCACGTCGAGAAAATGCTTTCTTGACACCTATCAGTTTCTAAACGAATAAGTGTTTTTCGAATTTGATCTTTATTATTTACTAGAATTGTCGCACTGACAGGTGTCAGAAACGCATTCTCTCAATGGCTGGACTGTAACTATTTTGTCGTTAGACATCCAATCATATATTACAGACAACGGAATTTATTGGTCGTTTGCGTGAAAGAACATGACCTGGGCCGGCAGTCTCGACTAGACAGCGATGCTGTCGCAAACTACCGAGCGCTAAATATTAAAGTGAATCCTCAGTTGTCGCCCGCAAAATTCAGTAGTTTTTCTTTAGTTTTTTGCAAATTGCAGCTCTGTTTTACGTCGTATGTTGTTCAAACTGCGATTCTCGACTGTGGGGATTATATATTGCAACGTAAGACTTGTAGAGGACACGCCGGGGAGTCGAACCCCGGCGTGAGGTAGCTAAAAAATGAAACACTCACGAAGCAAAAACACGTAAAATTTATTAATATAATATAAACAATCCGAAAGGTAGAATAAAAGTAAATTAGGAAAAAATAAAATAAGAATTTGTCGTTGGAATTTAAATAGTCAAAAATACTAAGAAAGAAAAATCACAACTCGAATTTGAGAGAAAAATCTTAAAAGATGTTACCGTATTTTAAATGTATTCTGACGAATTTAAATCCGATTGCAATCGTACGAAATTCGTGTAGCTCTATAAAGTGTTCTACCAAAAATAAGCAGAAGATTAAGGTTTTTCTTTACATAAATCGTTGAGATAACTTTTGAAATAGATTACAAGATCTAATGAATATGAAATTAGGAAATTACTTAAAAGATAGGATTTGTTGATTAAGATCTAAAGAATGTCTCTCGTCGATCTCGTCTATAATAGTCGTCTAGATCGTCTATAATGACGCTGAAGCGTTATAGCGCCAAACAAAAAATAAATGTAACACCTGATCTCCAAGAACCTGGACCTGTGTCGTCGACCCTGCTAAATAGCGGTCCCGTGGGTCTCTGCACGCTCGGACTTCAGCAGCCGGCAGACGATGGAAGAAGTAGGCGAATAATAATTGGCTGGGTAAGCCCAAAGACCAAAAAAAGGTGGCCTTTCAATCAAAAGAAAAAGAAACGATAAATTCCAGGGAACGTACAGTCTACTCGTATAAACATATACGCTGAATAATTACATAACGTGGTTAAACTGGTGAAACGTGGTTAAAATGCAGAAATAAGATAATTTTCATTGAAAAAATCCCAACGACAGGAATCAAAAAAAAACCATCATATTTTTCTTGGCAAAATTGTTTAGAACAATTGTCCACTTTTGAAAATTAAAAAAAAAAGAAGAAAAATATAAAGCAAACCGATTGACGTGTAAAAAGAATTTAATCAATTTGTGACCAAAAAGTATGTAATTGCAGGAATTATACTGCAATATGTATCGAATAATAATCATCGATTTCATATCAATCGTCAAATTCAAAGAAAATTTGAATTTGGCGGGCTACAACTGAGGTTTCACCTTAGTATTTAGCGCTCAGTAGTTTGCGACAGCGTCGCTATCTAGTCGAGACTGCCGGCCCTGAGCTTGTATTATTTGAGCCTAAACCTCAATTGCAATTTTCTTACTTGTGGCATACAATAAAATACGTCTAAACGCTGTTTAGACAATTCACTTTCTATTGTTGATTCAAACTCAAAGCATTTATTTCAAATAAACCAATTACAGGCACTTTTGAATTGTCAAGGGGTTGGTCAGTCAGAAAGATGAAGCTAGTTGCTCATTCCAAAGCGTAGCAGGTATCTATGGAGAAGAACGGGCAAGAAACTCCACGGACACACTTTTAAATTAAAATATAGTTAGAAAATATTGGTTACATCATTCATGTTGAAATTATGCATGTGAGAACCATGCAGAAAGTTAAAAGCGTCCGTAATAAAAAGATAAAAACAATTCAAATATTAAATTAAATTAAAATAAGCCGTGGCAGCTAAGAGATGACCAGTCCCTACTGACGGCGCCCGTTCACGAACGTACAACATATGCAACATAGAAACAATTTACAGCAACAAGTAAAGCAGGCAAGCAATTTTATACCAAATATCACATGATATAATATTGACGAGTCAAATAAGGCAGATCAGTAACTCTCCAATACCTATGCACTGATCTTCCTCTAAGCAATAGACCGGGAAAAACAAACAAATCGAACACTAGATGCAAATGAACACAGCACATCAGAACAGATTACCAACATAAATAAAGATTTCTCTAAGTAACCTACAGACATACTGCAGACATCATTGGGACTTGAGGAAATCCACATTCTCGGTGAAAACAGATTTGTTTATTCAAACAATGAGCAATTCATGTCGTATCTAGTAGTCAGTGTCATTGTTGGCTAGTTTATCTTGAACTCCGGTTGGATATAAAATGTTCTAGAGTGTAAATTGGTTGGTCGTACTTTTGTTCCGGTTTTTGGGTAACATTTTATGTATTTTGATTGGTTAAAAGTTGTTTAGATTTGGTATGCGCTTTGTTGGCTTTGAAGTTATTTGTGATTTGAGTAAATCGGTACTGTTTAATATTGTGTCAAAACATTGAATCCTGTACGAAAAAAAAAACAAAGTAGTTCTATTGATATTTTCTATGGATAGGGTTTTGTATTTTTTTTTTGGGCTCTTCAGTATTTTACACGAAACGTAGCAAACGTAGCACGTCATCTGTGCTACATTAGGACCATTTGGTGCTACGTGTTGTGGGTTTGATTTCCGCACGAAACAAAATATTTATATGCGCTACAGATATTTCAGTGTCTGAGTGTACATTTAATTTGTATGTTGAAGTACTCACGACGCAAAAGAAATTCCTAGAGAACAAGTTTGTTAAAAAAATATGCTTCGTGGTGCAGTGAATCACAAGAGTGATAAGATCACAATGATGAATAAAACGTAGTTAAAAATAGTTGTAACCTATGATACTGATGGTGAAGATAACGGAAGACATGAACCTATGGAAGAAAACGATATACTGGGCCAAACACAAATAAATACAGATAAGGTCAGGAAGATGGTGATAATAATGACAGATAAAACAACGCATATTTGTAAACTGTATGCTGTCGCTTAAAAAAATGCCTAAGCTTATAAATAGCTAGACTCTACAAACAACACCTACAATATTAATTTCTTAATAAATTTTCGAATCACCTCAGAGTTTAAACTTTCTGTTTCCATCTCAAACATTGCGACGGTGTCAATGACATCGTTACATAAAGCCTTGATCTTGACGACGCGAATTAGAATGATCGGACCATTCACTGTAGAGATATCTATTGTGCAAATTTTATTAAACTTGTGAGCGTCAGACTAAAGGACAGCTATTGAAAAGAAAAGCAGCATTGAATAATACTCAAGTCTTGTATTTTGTCAAAACGATAATTTCTCAAAAGCTACTTCAACAAATAGGTCTACAGATATTAAAAGAACTAACATATCGGATACCATAACCTTTTAGAAAGACAGTCATAGCATATCTTTTTGAAAAAAGTCATAAATACCGTTAAATAAAAACAAAAGCAGAAATAAGAATAAAAACAAAGTACATGATGGGATTGTCAATTTAAATGAACTTTTGTTATTCATGACAGTACTGGTATATATAATCGTAAAAATAACTGACATTACAGAAAATTACAAACATAGACATTGTCTATTATTATACTACAAACTAATAATAACTCATTTAATGTGACAATTATATATAATGTAGGGTCTGCGTCAATTTTTATGAAAGAAGTAATCTTCATAGGTAATTTAGCTTTACTTAACCTTCAAAAAACTGCACCGAATCTGAACTAGGTATCAATACTGTTTATTTTTATACGCTAAGACTATTTTGAAGTAATAGGTAGTATACAACCAAAACGATTACAAATAATAATAGCCATCCAACAACTTTAAGCCATTTCTTTCCTTACACTAACAATTCAAACAAGCAATTACCAAATGTGGTGCAAACCTGACAACGTGAGTTGGTATGTGTGCCATACATCTCAGAACAGTACCATGTATGTGCCACCGACCGTGGCAATGTGGCTGGATGCCAACGAAAGTGGTGATACGTGGAGATTTGAGTTGCCTTAAGGTCAAGGCAATAAAATAGATAGAGATTCAGAAAAGATTAAATAAGCTATATTGTTTATTGTCAAATATTTTTATAAGATACGATATTTTTATATATAAACGATAAAGAAGCTTAAGGAGCTCTTTGAAGTTTTGTAACAAGATTGTTTCTTTTTTTTATATGGGAATAGAACTTAGCTGTCAAATTAACACATTTTTTTTGTTTTTTTCTGGCGTTCAATTCTGATGTTTTTCGAGTCGGATGGAAAAATCAATACTGTCATCACTTAATAATCCATACATACGGTTTTATAGTCACTTGTCTATATGCTGACATTCTTGTGTTACGTATGCGTTTTCATAATCATCTGCTCCTAGAGTCTATGTTCATCATAAGACAGAGTAAGTTAATAAGGGTAATCATTTAGTAAACCACGAATCTCTAAATAAATTTTATTCAATGTTGTCACACGAATTTTCTTTACGGTTCCGTCTTCTTCACCTAAGAGTGAATCTTTGTCATTATCTGTAGACTATGATATGTCATCACTACGCTTGGTATTACATCATATTGGCAACATATTATCTTTCCAATTACCACCCAAACTATTATTAAATTACCACATTTTTCATTTTTACTACTTTCATTTTTTTACCATCGACCATCTGCGAATTAATTCATCGCCAACGTGATTTCGAAAGCATTTTGCATTCCTTAGTGAAAGTCAAATAGACTAATAAACACAGTATACAATATTACTCTTTTTGGTTAGAGAATAAGGTTCGAAATTGAATGGCTTCTCCTCGAATTGCTTCTTCGTGTCCAGCGGCAAAGTATTTGCAGTTGTTGTAATTCTTATCGCATGTGAAATAAGGTTTACATTTGATTGTGTAACTGTTGTTATAACTTTGTTACGATGTCGCGTTTGTAGAAAAAGTTAGCTATGTTCTAATGGTCTTTTTAGTTGCTACAATTTCTATGGGCTAAGAATGGAGGAAAATCGGTGTCTATATTTTGCTGATGATATTTGAAATGATCTTTTTTGAAACGAAAACAGTGATTATAGGTAAAGACCTGTGATAGGTTATAGGGATTAAAAGGCACTTCATAGAATGATTGTTATCTAAGAGAATGTCGTGAATTCACACACCAAAACCTAGGTCAGAGTGCTTATTTTTTTTGAGCGTAAAGATGCTCTAACGAAATACCATAATATTAAAACTCATACTGGTAAAGACTTTAAGTTTAGATTTCACTCATATCGTAGCAGATTCTTCACTGTTTCTCCAACTATTTAATAGGATTTAGGAAGGTATTCTAAAGAGTGGAAAAACCCGAGGATTTACTTTAGTAATTAGTCACTATTATAATATTTTAAAGTAACTTTCTGAATGGAACTTCTCAATAGTTTCTCCAGTTAACGCAGTATCTTCGCGACGTAACAAATTACTACATATCATGGGCAAACCGAATAGTGAAGAAGGATTTTCTTGGTGACCTTGAGTCATGTTGTCTATTTAAATGTTGTTGTATGTTTTCCTAATCGCTTAAAACAATAATCTATAAGATTAAACTTTAATCAATTGGTTTTACAAAGTAATTTGAAAACATACCATTTATCAATTCATTTATTTCATTTAATTTTTTTTGGTTTCCAAAACATGTATAACATCTGTACCCCTACCCATGTTGGCAAAAAATAAATGATTTGATTTGATTACCAATTTTCACTACACTAACTACTTTGCAATGTCGTGATGGCGTGGTCATTGAAGCCTCGCTCGCATGCACGAGGTTATGGGTTCAAATCCGGGCAAGTATCAATGTAAGTTTTGTCAATATTCATATACTTATGGTTATTTTTAAGCTTATGTTGGACGTCATTGTCATCGGTGAAGGAAAATATCGTGAGAAAACCTGAAGTTAAGATTAAAAAGCCAAACCGTTTCCCAACAATTTTTGGGGTCAGCTTCCAATTTAACCGGGTGCAGCCAAATACAGTATTTTATATTTTTATATTTATATTTTATATTTTTGTCCCACACTAGGAATTTTTCCTGTATTGTGGGTGCCTTAACAAACATTCAAAGTCACATACACGAACAGCCAGACCCGGAACAACTACTTGTAGATCACACAAATATTTGTTCCGTGCGGGAATCGAACCCGCGACACGCAACGCTGCAATCAATCGCTTAACCACTGCGCTAACCATACCATTTTACATGGAGCGACTGCTTAACTGACCTCCACAAACCAGTTACTGGGACCTGTGTCTGCGCACACACTTGTTCACTATAACATCTCCCGCGCCGAAGGCTAGTTTCCGTTTAGATTGGCCGCCATGGCCGAAATAAAGTTTAGAGAACTATATATTAATATACTGGGTAACACTATACCCCTTGCTAGGACTGGTTGTCTGAATTTCGTGCTACTGACGACCCGGAACGACTGTCAAACTCGTAACTCGTGTCCCGTAACTGACGGCACGAAAGACAGCTGGGACCAACAGCTTCCGAGGCACGGAGGAGTCTCGGTATGTAAAGATGGTCACCCATCCACGGACCGGTCGGTCCGTGGATGGGTGACCAAGCAGCAAATGTAGCTTAACCTGATCGATCCACCCATGCGGCTGTTATTACTTAGCCACGAGCCCCTCTGAACTTATGATTAATATAAGTCTGGAATCGCTAACCCACTATTAACAAGTGTGGTGATCAATGCTCATACCTTCTCTATACGAGGAGAGGCCTATGACCTGCTTTAGAACAGTAATAGGCTGGTATTAACACTCAGCTTTTACAAAAAATAATAGCTAAACTTTTTTTCAATCAATGCCAATACTGAAACGAGCATTTGCAATGAATGAAAAGTTTGTAGCGACTCTTGCGATGCGACTTGCTGAATTGCATTTTTGATATGGAAAGGAAACGCCAGTCGCTTAAATACCTTCGCCCTGCCACGTCCTAACTTACCGTAATAACTGTAACCGAGTTATAGTGAACCTTTTCAAATAATTTATTATATTCAGTATAAACTAAATTCGCATATCATTTAATTGGACCTTAAACAAAACACGCACAAGAAGTCGATTTTTTTAATTAACACCTTGTATTTGCATGTATTATAGACCATTTGATTATTGGGCACGCCACAATTGCGGCGGTAAGTCCCCTCTGTGAGGAGTGGCTTGGGAGGCGCCACGGCATCCTCACCTTCCGCCTGACGCAGGTCCTAACCGGACATGGCTGTTTCGGGAGGTTCCTGTTTCGGATAAGGCAGGAAGAAACGCCCGGGTGTTGGTATTGTGTGGATCGACCGGAGGACACGGTGGAGCATACGGTGGAGGTCTGCCCAGCTTGGGTGGAGCATCGCCGTGTCCTCGTGGTGGCGATTGGCGGCGGCGATCTCTCGCGTCCGGCCCTAGTACAGGCCATGGTACGGAGCGAGCGGGAATGGGAAGCTCCATCTGCGAAGCAGTAATGCTCGCGAAGGAGGAGGCGGAGCGCGTGAGGGTGCAGCAATCGTTGCGCCCTCACGCCCCTAGTCGCCGCAGGAGGAGACACCCTGGGCGTCGGGAGTCGATTGCCGGCTCCCGGCCACCGTAGGCGCAGGCTTGCGAACGCTGAGCAATGGGCAGCTCGCTGTCAGGTAAGGACCAGGCCCGTGTCGACGGCACGTCGTGTTCCACGCGCACCTCAAAGAGATGTCAGCATCATTGACGGGGTCCGATAGGGCCAATGCCTGCCGGGGTGGCGGATTGTTCGAAAGAGTTACCGTGGCCCTGGCGCACAGGCAACTGAAGGAACACGGGTGGGTTTTAGTCAGTAAGAGTCTAACACGCCCTGCCGCTCCGCCCAGAGCGGGAGAGGTCATTTGATGAATACCCACCCAAAAAAAAAAGACCATTTGATTATAAAATAAATATAGTATCTACCTTTCTATCTGTACTGTATATCTACAAAAGCTCATTCCTCACTAGGTCAGTAGCCCATAGAGCGTAGCATTTGTACTCTGGTCAACCACAAAGGGTCCGCCACTTGTCATGGTGACTGACAAACACCTGTAAACTACATAGATGCTGCGGTTACAGAAGAAAGGTAGAAATTGCATGTATTTTGTTGTATGAATACGATGTATTTAAGCTGAACAGGTTGCTGTGATGTGATACGGCTATTCTAGTATCGCTGTGCAAGACATCCATCTTTTCTGATTACTTTCAAAACTCGGTATATGTTTCTTTGGAATGGATTTTGTTAGTTATTACATTATATGTTATCGAGGTTCCTATTTGTGTCGCAAAGAAAGTAGGTAAAAATATTTATTTGCCCTATTGTTTTCTTATTTCCATGACTGATGTTTAAATTTCAAGGCTTGACTTTATTTAACTAGAAACTATTCCTAACGACAGTTTATAGGCCCCGATACTATATTTAGTATCCATCATGTATTTTCAAATCTTTCCCTATCTCTCATTTATATCGCTCACTTTACTAGTTTTTTGTCATGTGGAAGGCTTACAAATGACCGCACAGCATGAACACAAATACATTAACTCAAAACAAAACGAAACTTCTAAAATGCCAAAAGCACGCGACAAACAAATGACGGGCTATTAAAGTCGGAATGCAATCTATTGTGTCCAATTTATTATTCGTAACCACATAATTACATTCACATCTCCAGCTATAGTATTTTGTAATTGAAAACTGGTGTGAGAAAAGCTAAGGGACTGTCCACATTTGATCGTTTACTGATTTCTGAGACTGGCTAATGAAGATGATTGATAAAAAAAACTTAAAAAAAAAAAAACAACCGACTTCCAAAAAAAATATCGGTTATTTTTTTGTAACAAAGTTTTTATTTTTCACTTTTTAGTTGCGGTACCTACCCCACACAAATTCGTTTTCCACTACTTTGTGTTTAAATAACATATAAATTAAACTAAGTAACTAACTAATACATATCCATATAAACTAAGTGGAAACAAAAAAACAACCGACTTCAACCAACTCAAAAACTACTGGTCGGACCTTGATCAAATTTAAATGGGACTACATGTGAAGCACCAGCTGTCAAATAAAAAAGAATCATCCAAATCGGTTCACCCAGAAAAAAGTTCTAGCTAACACACATAAAAAAAAAACATACAGGCGAATTGAGAACCTCCTCCTTTTTGTGAAGTCGGTTGCAAAAAAAAAAAGTTGTTCCATACATCTTGACCGCGTAGATATTGCACTTTTTTAAGAAACAGCAGAATAGAAAAGAATACTCTTTATTATGTATACCGTAAAACATACAGATATAAATGTAGTTTATTTTTTTTATTGTGTATTGTAACTAATTGTAATTTATGATTATTTATCTATGCATTGACTGTAGAAATTATTCCATATTGTGACACTTATAATTTTTGTTTTTATTTATATAACATCATTCTATTAATTTTGACTTACCTACCAAATAATTTATGTTTACCTCTCGCATCATCAATATTTTATTCCGCATGCAACCATATTTATACGCCTCTTGGCATAACATAGCGACCTATAAACTTTAAGAACTTAAGAACACTACCTATGTTACACAAATAAAAAATCATTATGATTATGATTTACATATGGTGACACAAAGGGCGGTCTTATCTCTAAAAGCGATATTTTACAGACAACCTTTGGATGGATTAAAGGGAGAAGGAGATACAATAATGCCGGTAGTGCAGCAGTTATTTTTAATACTGACGAAAAGTTTCTACGCTAGGGGGTATAGAATCATTTGCTGAATTCATGATTACAGTTTGCTTGTCTATCTCCTTCTGTCACCCTTTATTTATAACACCGGTGATAAATTTTATGCTAAGAACGACTTCAATATTAAGACATTGTAGACCCATCAATAAACATAATAATAAGCATACTCGTAGTTTTACGGCTGTCTCTTGAATAGCTGAACAAGCATAATAGTTGAGGCGATTAAATCAATTGGTGTCAATTGCATTAACTTTCATGCTCGCCGTTAAATACCGATGATTATTAATTTTCCGGTGCTTGTTAAAACCACGTTTACCTTTGACTAAAGGTGATTAAGAGAAACAAAATATAATATAAGAAGGAACATTTGTTATGGACAATACAGTTGAGGAAATTAAAGTTTTATAGGATTTCAATTAAACAGTAGATTTTAAACAAACGGCCAAAAGTATTAAACGTTACATTTTCTCACAATATTAGCTGAGAAAGGTGTTCACAATAATAAAAACCGGCCGAGTGCGAGACGGCCTCGTACACGAAGGGTTCCGTAGCACAAGGTACAAAATGCCGGAAAAAACACGTTTCTTGTATTAAACCCCCTTAATTTTTAACTCTTTTAATTTTTTATTTGTTGTTATAAAAATAAAAAAATAAAAAATTACTTCGCATAGGCAACATCCATATGGGTTAGTAAACAAAAAGATAAGTTATAGCGGCAATATATATATGTGCCAACACGCAATGTATAAATTTAACACACTCTGTAAAATTCCAAATGCTATACTAGTCTATTACGGTTTATGAGATACAGCACACTGACAGACTGCCGCCATGGGATCTGGAGGCAAAAGTCCTCGCGCCACTCCCAAAAGGCGAAACGCCGGGGCGTTACTCCGCTGCCGCGAGAAATCGCGGCACAGCGGACAGAGCTCCGGCGGGATCTCATGGCGGCATGGAGAGTGCGACTGTCGCAACCCAGCGCTGGGCACGCCACAATTGCGGCGGTAAGTCCCCTCTTTGAGGAGTGGCTTGAGAGGCGCCACAGCGTCCTCACCTTCCGCCTGACGCAGGTCCTCACCGGACATGGCTGTTTCGGGAGGTTCCTGTTTCGGATAAGGCGGGAGGAAACGCCCGGGTGTTGGCATTGTGTGGATCGACCGGAGGACACGGTGGAGCATACGGTGGAGGTCTGCCCAGCTTGGGTGGAACACCGCCGTGTCCTCGTGGCGGCGATTGGCGGCGGCGATCTCTCGCGTCCGGCCCTGGTACAGGCCATGGTACGGAGCGAGTGGGAATGGGAAGCCGTCACCTCCTTCTGTGAAGCAGTAATGCTCGCGAAGGAGGAGGCGGAACGCGTGAGGGTGCGGCAATCGTTGCGCCGTCACGCCCCTAGTCGCCACAGGAAGAGACACCCTGGGCATCGGGAGTCGATAGCCGACTCCCGGCCACCGTAGGCACGGGCCTGCGGACGGCGAGCAATGGGCAGCTCGCCGTCCGGTAAGGACCAGGCCCGGGTCGACGGCGCGTTGTGTTCCACGCGCGCCTCAAAGAGATGTCAGCATAATTGACGGGGTCCGATAGGGCCGATGCCTGCCGGGGTCGCGGATTGTTCGAAAGAGTTACCGTGGCCCTGGCGCACAGACAACTGAAGGAACACGGGTGGGTTTTAATCAGTAAGAGTCTGACTCGCCCTTTCGCTCCGCCCAGAGCGGGAGAGGTCATTTGATGATTTCCCACCCAAAAAAAAAAAAAAAAACTCACTGGCAGACAGACTGACGAACAGCGGAGGCTTAATAATAGGGTTCCGTTGGCACCCTTTCGGTACGGAACCCTTAAAAGGAATAATAATAAAAGAAACCAGGGCTGGCCTAGATGGATGTGACTCATAAACTATAACAGTTGTAAAAAGTTTCTGCTACTAACGCAAATAACAATAGAAACGTTAAGGAAATAAGCACAAAGCTTTGCTTTCTACCACTTGATTATTTAAATTGAGGTTATAAATTTATAATTCGAGTAACGAAGCAGATCCTGTTGAAACACATGATCTTCCATCAAAGCCTTACAGGATATCCACAAGTCTATAGAGGAAAGAAAGAAACTAACTGACCTGACGGGCAATTCCCGTATTTTAAAGAGCAGTCGCTTTCTAATCTCAATTATAATCTGTCAAAAATAACTTCAGTTTTTTCTAGATTTTTTTTACATTGATTTCCACTGAGATGAGATTGTGATTAACGACCGTCCTAGGCAAAGTCGAAAATCTTTGTCAGTCACGCATTAATGTATCTAGACTTTAATCGACTACAAATCTAGATCGCGTAATATACCGGAAGAAACTATCGAAGCTCACACTACAAGAGAAATTAAAACTCTCGGGGAAATAGATATTGAATCATAATGTTGAGAAACAAATGAACACTATTGTGAAGATGAAGATTATGAAAAGTTAGATCGAGAAACGAGAAATGGGTGGGAAGACCATTATGTTATGAAGCTTGGTTTTCTATACATTATAACTTATAAGTGTCGTGTAACCTATTACAAATTGAATAAAAATAGTTTTTTGCTAATGTCATGGCGATGCTTATATACGGTGGTGTTGCATAAGTGTGGTTTGCTAATGGGGTTTGTTAACAGCTTAGTTAGCAAAAATAACTGTACTAAAGTTACTGCTCTCACGGCAATGAACTTGACTTTGGGCGCGAATTTGTGAAATAGTTGGATTAATTCAAGTAACTGGTCATTTAGCGCAAGGGTTCTGTGTATATTGTTATATTTTTGGCATATCTTTTTATTATGCTACTGATTCGTTTCATAGTTTCATGTGAACTCAAGGCTACATAGTTTTGTATCTAAGGACAAATAATAATTAGTATTAACAATTTACGAGGATTTCTTTGTATTTTTATCATTTTAGTTTTATAATGTTTAAGGTTATTTTATTTGCTACTTAGGTTCTTGTAAAACCCAACATGATTAAACGTTTTTATCCTATTACTTACATAATATTTACCATTTTGCCACAAGCAGTACTATAAATAATCATTTTGTTACAGAATCTCCACTAGAAGAAATAACAGACGCCCTCTACGACAAGAGCGTCAAATTCCTAGTAACCCACGATATGAAGCTGACGTTACCAGAGATGTTCTTCCAAGGAGCGACGCTGAGGTTCTCTCCCAGGGCACTGACGAAGACTGGCGCGTTGGTGCATATAGACGTGGAACCAAAGGAGAATAATGGCGTGGGAAGGTTGTTTTTTAAGAAAATAAGTAAGTAAAAATTATTCCTGAACTATGACCATAGCATAAACTCACGCCTTTTTTCCATAGTGTAATGAGACCATTATTTACAATGGTATTGAGGTGCATCTCTAAGTGCCTATTGATGAAGATATTAATAGATAAAATAGATATTTGCCATGTGTCTATGATCTGTTTACCTTGATAAGTAGATAGATATAGTATTTTTTTATTGTAAAGTTATAGGACAAACAATAGGAAAAACTAGCCTTTAATTGAAAAAATCTAAAGTTCCCTACTATAGTTCATTTTAAATACAGTCCATTACTAGGAAACACATGGTTTTGAGTTTTTTACGATAAAAATCAATTTAATTTGTTACAGAAAAATACATTAAGAAAAAACTAATAACAGCGGCCATAGCAATCGTCTTAGTCATCAAACTCATAGCCCTCAAATTAGTCTTTGTGCTACCTCTGATCATGGGAGTGACGACTGCCAAGAAGATGTTCTTGAAACTGCTGTTGTTCGTGTTCCCTGCCTTGAGCCATATCTTCAAGCTATGCTCTTGGTATCACCAGAATTATCACACAACGAAGTACCATCATCATCACCATTTGATTACTCATCATCATAAGGTTAGTTTTTGATTTTATTTTGTGATTTCTTATCTGTATTAATACCCAGGGTTTTATAATCTGTATTGGGTTCTTCATTCATTTTAAGTTTGATACCAGTTATAATCTCTTTATAGTTTACACGATTGTCCCTTGTTCGTTTTGTATACACGTTTTCCTTTTCTTCACTATGTTTTAACTTATGCTTTCACATATCTGGTACTTACTTAATGTAATTTATTACCGTCATATAAACTCAATTATATTCTTTAACAGCAATAAAATAGCAAACTGCTTACTATCTGAATCATAAATCGATTTATACATGTACACCGCCGCATGTTCTACCGCCTTTTTTGCAGAAGTTCGTGCACCATCATACTTCTTATCGTTACAATCATAAATTGCGTGCACATTGTCTTTCGTTTTCACGATAACGCCAATTATGACTGTATTGCACTTCAGACGATTGAAAGCATTGGGTAGTGTTTTTATTAAATTGTCTCAAAAGTCAATGTACGCGTCACCTTATTTTTTAATAAGCCGATAATTGTTTAAATAAAAGTGTCGTATCGGTTTATGTTCTGTTAAGATCCACAACCGCATGATCTTTTTTGTATGCACGTGTTTCTGTGAGAAATAAACTTATTTTTCTTTCATTATTACAGGCTGTTTCTACTTCTAGTTTCATAATTATGTTAGTATCTCTGTACCAGAATTTATATCATGACATCATGAGTATTAAAATAAATATAGTCATTTTGATTTACAAGCTTGTTATAATTATCAATTAAAATTATGAGGTAATTCGAAACAATTCCAACGTAAATTAGACAGTTGACACGTAACAGCGTGTTAAACTGTTGTTTAGTAGTCAAAGCAGTGCGATTAGAAATTAATTTAAACTCGAGCACAATTTATTATTAGAAAGATATTTTGCACTTTCCTTTCCTAATAATCACATAGCGTCAAAAGTCATGAGAACCGACAGATTGTGCAACGAAGCAAATGACCTTGAAATCTGCACTTATTATTATGATCATCATCATTATCATCATCATTGACAGACTTGAATAGAATAGAATAGAAATCATTTATTTGCCAATAATGTAGGTATACAGATATGATGGTTATTTTGCTGAGAGTTCCGATACATTTTGCCTTCCGGCATGCAAAACTATTTAAAATAATACATATACCAGATAAAAAACATTAAAAAAATATATACATTCCATTCACAAAGCAACATTACTATCTTTCCACACAACCCACCCGCCAACCCCCCACCCACTGCTTAGTATAGGCCTCCTCCCTTTTATGCCATGCTTCCCTGGTCTAAACGAGTCTCATCTAGGTCTTCCCCGTGATATTTACATAATATATTATGATAATCCTCCCTGTGAGTCCTAACTGCGATAATGTAATTCGAATTGATACGTATTAATGACGAAGCCCATAATGAGATAATGAGATTGAATGTCCTCAAGCAAAATATAATCATCACTCGCGGAGAAATAACCTACTCACCCATAAACTACAAAATTCTTACACTCCTTTTCTCCATTATCGAGTCCTCTCTATTTTTTTTTTCAGTGTACTTTTTTTTGACTTTCCCTTGTATTTATACAAACACTACTTTGTATTTTAGAATCCACATGGTCATCATTCAGCTTACGCAGGCCATTCATCGCATCCATCATCAGTGGTGGTACGACCACACAGTCAGGGTCCACCACCGTCCTCGGAACATTATGATAATGAAAACTGGCCACTTTCCGGTGCTCCACTTGGCACTGAGTAAGTACTTATATGAATTTATTGCAACGCTTTTAAGTTTAGTCGACTTACATCTATGAACTAATTCAAAATAATTTTCGAATGAAAATTTTTTTGAACTTAAATTTTGGTTATTTCAAATTCATAAAAAAGAGTATTATATCGAATTCGAAAGTTGAGTTCATAATTTGCAATTCCATTCACTTAAAATAAATTAAATTGGTTACTATTTCACCCATTACAATTAAAGTACCTATAATAGAAATGCCACTAAAAACAAACTTCGCCAATTCTTTAAGTCATTAATATAGCATTTAGATCACATCAATACATCATAATTATTGAGTGAAAGTTGAAGCGCCCTGAGAACTAGGAGGCTGTATATTTTAATTGCACCATCGTCAAGAACAGATCAAACCCATAATCTTTTACAATTGAGAAAGGAAATAACATATATTTAATATCTCAGCAGTTGTGAATAAATTATGTATCTACCCTGGTAAAACCCAGCCTTATTTCATTACAAACTGCTGAAAACATACTCAAGATGAAACAGAAAAGATTGTTTACGTAGGTCATCCATTGAAAGAGAGTACCAATATAAGCGAGGATAGTGATGAAATGGCCATGTATAATAAAATTTCATTGTTTTCCCCAGTTACATCATAAGTGATATCCATCGCAATGCGATATCAAGCTTCAAGCCGACTCTGGGTGACGCTAACGATATCAACGCTTGGGGACTCGGTATGCCGCCAGGTAAGGAAACTGGAGTTATCTATAGGTTGAATGATCAGCCTGTCTATTTATTCTTATTCAAATTATCCCCTAAACTAGTCCTGACCCATTTAGGCCAGCAGGTTAGCTGTTTGTAAAATTAATCGCCATATTTTGAATACACCTAACAAAAGACAAAAATAATCAATATTAGCAGATGCATTTACTTTTTTTCACATTTCAGGACCATCAATGAACGTAGGAGAATACGCAGCAAGTAACAACATACCCCAAAGTGTGGCAGCATTGTCTAACGTACCACAGAGAGTAGCAGTCAACAGTGCTGGAAGGTAAGCATTTGTTTGTTCACCAAGGTATAAATACGGCCAGTTCCAGTCACTGTTAGTGGAGTAACCGATAAATGAGTCATGATCCAAAGGGAGCTAAATATCTTATTTAATTACGAGTACTTGACTAAGGTCATTAAAAAATATAAAATGAAAAATACAATGTCTAGTTTAAACTGTTTAATGGACATAGTATTATGAAAGTTATTGTTGTAGAAAAGATGACTCATTGAGGTTGTAAGGTTTATAGTATATAAGACCTACTTAGACCGCAAATGGAAAAACGATAAAACGCTTTTAAGGCAAAACCCTCCCACGTCAATCTTGATCTAGGTTGACGATGAAAAATATGGTATTGATGAAAGTTATGATAGTTCTGTTTTGTTATGTGGAAGCGTTGACACAATAATAGAAGATAATTTGTTTGTATACACAGAATCATAGCCTCGATGGACTGAGCTGAATTATAATCATTTCATAATTATATACTTTTCAGACCTGTAGGACCTCCGAATCCATACTATCGAAATACCAAAAAGACAACGCCGAAAGATCCACTGTCAGCTGAAAAGGAAGCTTTGGTAAGTTAATAACAATTTAAGCACAAGACACGTTTGCTAAATTACATCTAGGATCACTAGTTTTCAAGCACAGGCAATATCATTTCGCAAGCATTTGTTGATAAGCTATGCGGAGAGACAGATAAGTATAAAGATATTGATAGAGATCTTTTGATTATGATTAACAACACAGCACACACACACGCGCATAGAAAGTCAGATTATCAGAAGATAAAAAAATCGAAGTCCAGTGAGGAGGCATATGTGAAAATAAAAAAAATCCAAGGCCTTCATATTTCTCAAACTCATGTCAGTATGTACCCAATACAGCTTAACATTCTTGGCCATCCACGATCATACCGGTTTCATCATATCCTACTGATAAATCTATACCTTCACGGTCATTAGTGTTAAACGGATGAACAGTGACGTTGAATTTAAACATGATTAAATTTCACCAAGTTATATCAGAACTTTATTTAATTCAAACGATTTTACATCTTATGCAGATGTTTTGATGATTATTAAGGAGGATAATGTAAATATATTGATTGATTCCATTTACTTCTGGTAGAGTTACGTAACAGAAACATGTAGTGAATGCTAAATGGAAGAAAAGGCTTACTTTCTATTCCTATAAGTGGCAATAAAGCACATGGTGAATTTTTATTGCTAAATTTTGCAGCACTTGCTTCACAAAACCTCACCGTTGGGTAATAAGAATTTTTCGCGCTAGAAGCCACTTCATAAAGTCACAAGCTATATCGACTGCCACTTTCCCTCTTTTTAGCAGACTTCAAAAAAGGAGTAGGTTATTATAAGCACGGCCTTGTTGAAAAATCTGAAAGTTTCTTAATGGGACTGGCTTCCTCTGATGAACCAGACGTATGAAAGTATCTTCATTCATAAAGGCCTTAATTTGTAAACGTTTCAATATTCTAGAAGATTTCTTACCTCATCTATCTTTATAATTCCAGATTCGAGCAGCATCGATAGCAGCTCGAGCGCCACCTTCTCCGGTCAGGGACGAGATACTAAGGGTATCTGCAGTCAAGCTGAAGGAGACAAACCGGATCAAGGCAGAAACGGAACTGGTGAAGCAGCAGCAACAGATCCTGTCTGCATCGGATCCAGTAAGTTATAGACGTAGTTTTTGGCACGTGGCTTTCATCATTCTCCTGCCCATTTATTTGGAGTTGGCGCATTATGTATTTTTCTTCCATATTAATATATTATTCGTCATCTCGGTAGTCGCCCCCTTTCGAGCCATATTATGTTTCAAATAATCCGTCCATTGTTTTTTTGGTCTTCCCCTACTCTTATAGCCATCCACATCCATACCTGCCTTTCTGGTATTGAAAGTGGATAGTAAATTCATCTCAGCCAACTTTCTTTTAACATAATTATTCAAATAGATTAGTGTTTTGAGTATGATATATTATATTGCCGTATGCAAAAGCATCTTATTTATTCATGAAGTTTATGTTTGTTTATATTTACGAAAGCTTCATGGATGGTTGATTTTTTAAATAAGATTAAAAAAGACAATGCTATGTCGAGTTTTTTTTTTTCATAATTCAAATGTTCTTTGCAAAGCACCTAAGTAATAAATATACACGTATATCTGAGACATAAGTGGAATTATTAATAAAAGTTAAGCAATGATTGCGACTGTTTAACCGTACATTTTTAATTGACGTTTAAACGTCTCTCAACTTTAAGCAACGTTTATAAATCAAGGGGAATATTTTCATCTAAAATGTTAACATTTTATTGAAGATAATGTAAATTGTCGGATATCAAATTATATTACAACTTTATTATTAACTTTTAAGGAAACAATAGCAGCAGAGAAGTTCTACGGGACGCTGGTCGAGACTGTAGACGGCTTGCTGAGTCAGATGGGAGCTAACGACCTTGGCTGTCGGGAGAGGGCCGTGTGCGCTCTTTATGGAGACCCCTTCAAGCATACGCCGTACAGTAACCTAGTCTCAGGACATCTTAGCAAGTAAGTAGAGTACTACATCTTTAGATAATCACAAAAATATTATTATGAAGCTTATACACGGTTTATGGAAAATTGATGCGTAAACTGTATCATGAATTCAGTACTTGATTCTAGATCAGCGTTGAAATTCTTCTTCGGTTATTAAAAATTAAAGGCTGTTTCATACATTTTGCCGCAGTAGGGATTGCACTTTTGTATGAAACATGTCCTGAGTTTATGTAACAGTGTAGGCGTCGATGTACCTTACACCGTAAATAATATGAAGCGATGCATACTATCTTGAAGGTCAGGTTTAGATTGATTGAATATATATTTACAACAATTACTAAGCAAAAAACGCCATTCTTCATAATAATTGAGGAGGGCCGATTGTTTTTATTTTTTATTCGGACTCAAAGCCTTGAATTTTATTAATTTCTGAACAGATTGCGTTCAATTAGTGATTTATTTCACGAGAAAATGGCATTTAAAAGGAGTATTCTGTACAAAAGGTAACTGTTTACATTTGATCGTGCATACCCATATTACATTTTCCTCGGTTCCTGAGAAAAAAGAAAAAGTGTAAAAGTAATTTTTTGTTCCTAACTATCTCAATTTCTAATCAAGACGCTAAAATTGTAGTTTTACCTTCCTTCAACTAAAACTTTTGACTCGCATCCCATTGTCTATAAAATGCAATCACGCACTTATAAAATTCCTAGCGTACCCTAGTCTTATTTGACTGGAACGATTGCGCTACATACTCACATCATTCGTGCCACCATTTTAAGTGACAAAAGTCACTAACGTTCCTCCCTATTTGCTCACGATTGTTCCGTGTGGCGTGGAATGACGGTACTTGTGCAAAATGACAGTAATCCACGCGACATGTGTCATTACCATTCGTCATTCGTCACGGGTTTTAGTCATTACAAGGTTTAGTGACTTACTGATGGTTAAAGGTAGGTTATGAACGCTTTGACAGTTTCTTTAAGCTTGATTATTGTGTGAGCTTGAATTTCGTAAAATACTAGCTACTGCCCGCGGCTGCGCCCGGGTCAAAAGGTAGCCTATGTTACTTTTTATAGCATCAGCTATTTGACAGTGAAAGTCGCATCAAAATCGGTCGAGCCGTTTCGGAGATTAGCCGGAACAAACAGACAGACAGGCTCTCAGCATTTAAAAAAAAAAAGTTATATATACTTTCTTATGCATTTAGTAAAAAGCTATTATTGTAACATTACAAACAGTCATTTCAATTTTATTTATTTAATTATATAGATTAATATAACGATATGAATAACATTTGAATTATTTACAATTATTGAAAATTACAGCGTTGTAAAAAAAAACTAATAATCAGTAGGTAAAGACAATATCAATCATATTTTTCTTCAAACTTAATGTTAACGTTCTTATTTTCATAACCTAATAAAATTCTGGAGCCTATAATATAAATGATAAAAATAATGTGGAAATCCCGCTTTTCCTTCAGCTAATGTATATTATGTGCCTGTTACCATTGCCCTTATTGCCGTCAAAATTTATATTCTGATAATGATTCAGAAAGAAGAATGAAGTTATTAGCATGACCCTAAAGAACGTGTGTATTATAAAATCATTATTTTGATATTTACGATCAGCCTTGACATAAATTCTAACTGATCTACAAATCGATGTGGCGTACCAAATGTGTATTCTTCCATGAGTCAACTTCACGATGCCTATATTTAAAAATATCGAGATTTATATTTATCTCTGATATTGTTCAGTACTAACAAGTTATTCGTTTACATCCTCTTCTAGCAAAACATTGTCTTAAATCGGATATTTGATTTCTGTATTTATTATCTTTAACCGTATTTTTTGTTCGTATTACATACTTTCATCACTAACGTTATGTTCATATTGATCTCCATTTAAATCAAAATGCCTTATACGATGATCACCTCTTATTTTTCGTTATCCGAAAGCATGTTATCATTATTATTTTACTGCTTTCGGCGTAAATAAATATACAAATATCCGGTTTATTTATGATTGTGTCATTAACAAACTGTCTTATGCATATTTATTCAGTAGATGCGGCAAAGGTTTAAATCGCTAGCCTACTGACCTAATTTTTATACAAGTTGATTTTGGAGAATTTTTGTTGCATTTCAATGCTTTCATTTCAAACACCTTTTATGCCTCGAGCTTTAAATGCATAGAAATCGAACATATTATTGTGCATACTTACCAAAGCCAGTTTGATTCCGGAACTGTATAATTTTTCTAAATATTTGGAGCATTAAGGGCAAATGGATGTCATTGAAATACGTTGTTTTATAGTGTGTTAAAAGTCTTAAGTTATTAGTTTTTATCATTTATTTCATATAGAATGTAATTAATTAATAAATCAAATTAAATAATTTAGTTAGTTTGTGAAAGAGCTTTTATGGCACTAAACCAATATTTCCTGTAAATTTTAATAATATTGCATTTTTTTTCTATTTCAGGGATTCCAACGAACTTGTCCCAGCAGCAGACAGCACAATGGCTATACACTACTACAGATACGTCCAAGCAGCTCGCGAAGGTCAAGAGCAGAAAGACTGTCTTATAGCATACCCGAATTGCGATATAGATTTCAATAGGAATAGAAAATGAAACCCGTTACACTGATTTAATTTTTTGCAAATCATCTATACTTTTCGAGTTTCGCAAATAAATTATGCAATTCAAGTTTTGCAAATTATAATGCATTTCAGTTTTTGCAAATATTAATGTCAGTTTTTGCAAATATTGTAGATGTGTAAAACGATGATTCAATGATATAGAAAACTCATTTAACTTTTTTAAGCAAATCTCTCATTTCCAGAAATTGGAAAGTTTGATCATGTCTGATGTTATGACAATAAATAATAGTCAACATTTCAATTGATACTATTAATTTAATTTGTTATGAAAGCGGTTAATTTAAATAATAGTTATTTATTTTAGAACCATAAAAATAACAACAAAAATTGTCGAGGCTAAATTAAGTTAATAACTCTTCAAAGTAAATTAAGATTATTTATTTAAAAACAAATACCTACAAGGTGAAGGTAATTAATTGTTTTTTTCATATTAGTTCCAATACTCTGCAAAATTTTATGTGCAGTGGCATAATCTGAACTCGTATACTCTTCCTCTTACTCTCTCTCTCTTTCTCGCTCTCTTATTCTCTCTCTCTCTCTCTCTCTCTTATTTGGATATTAATTCATACATTTATACATTAAATCTAACATAATATGCACATAATATCACGCCTGTAATCCTCGTAAAGTTAAGTAGAGGTGTAAATCTAAAATATTTTACTAATGTGTAAATGAGCCATGTTTTTCTATTGTACCTTGGTAATACTATTAGTATAATACTTACTTTTATGATCAATAAAATGAGCCTACGAAGGACAACGAAAGTACTGTAACATTTTTCGGACGGCATTAGCTGTCCTTCTCACTTCTATTTAGAAAAGGACGGCGAATACCGAACTTTGACGAAATCCGTTCGGGCTCGCTGTAGCATTATTTTGTATAGTCGACCTCATAATTGCTTTGCCACCCTAAGGTTGAATGTCACCGGTACGTCACAAAACGACGAGGTTTATTTGTCTGTGACAGTTCGATAATTTCAACCTTAGTGAAGTTTAACCTTTAAGGGGATTGTCGTCAAAAGTGGTTAAGCAACGACGAGATTGGCTATACAACCTCGTTAAGTTACTACAGAAGTTTTTATTATTAGTAATTTCCTACTTTTTGCATTTATTAAGAGGTTTAGTTATGACAGCTACGTCCAAAACATAGTTTTAGTAGCAAGACGTTATTTATTCTTAATTTTTAAGTATTTAATAATTGAAGACTGGCTTTGATTCGATTCATATGGGAATATCGATTTTATTTTTAGTTTCATATAATACTTTTTCTGCACATTGAGGCCGACAGTTGTTTTTGTCACAAAAACTAAAATCTATAAAAATGGAACAAAAGAAACAATTATTTATTTGATAAAAAAAACGTCCCGAATTCAATTGCAAAAAAAATAGGGAGCTTGCAAAATAATAACTATTTTAAATTCTCCATCTCCGAATTGACGGACAAAATAAAATATTTTGGTCTTAAATATTTGAACTTTCTCTCTATGAATCACTCGAAGACAGTCGGTTGGAATCACTCGAAGACAGTCGGTTGGAATCAATTAATTTATTTCTTTAGTTGTAGTACCACCAAGTCACTAGGACATTAGTATTTATTTATTTAACTTAAAGAAAAATTGCTCAATGTACTTCAATTAATTGAAAAAAAAAGTAACACAATTATTTTTGTAATGATTATTGTAGATAATTATATTTATATTTTTTGTTAAATATATTATAACAATTTTTATATAGTTTTCTTTAATTTGTAAAAAAAATATCTTAACCTTATCGTTTTTCCTTATTACTTTTACCAGGTTGTGAGTTTACTGTGTACTACCCAGTTTTTTAACTGAGTTAATAGTCGACCTGATTGCAGTAATGACAGGTGAAGTATGGTAGTGATCGAGTGGCATCCAAGGACTGGAAGACGAAGCGCCGGTCGTCCGAAGGAGAGATAGGCGTGCATCGCGGGTAGAAGCTGGATGAGGCTGGTACAGGAGCGTGGGAATTGGCTCATGAAAAGAGAGGCTTATGCCCAGCAGTGGGTGAAGTGAGGCTGTGAATGACAATGATGATAGTCGTCCTCGTAAGTGTTTCATCACTTTTGACAAGACCTCCCAGTAAATCGAAACTTCGCTAAGGTTGAAACTATCTAACTGTCACAGAAGAATCGACCTTAGGGGCAATTTCCCGTAATTTTAAGAGCGTTTACATTCTGATCTTAGTCTCAATGTTTTAAAAAAGCCTCTACACAAACACATAACATAATCAGCCTATAATGTTCCCACTGCTGGGATACAGGCCTCGTCTCGGTGAAGAGGGAGTGGGCTATAATCCACCACGCGTTCCCAGTACGAGAAAAAAAAAACGCCTAATTCACATAAAGGACAAGTTTTTGACATTGACTGTCTCTGAGATAAGATTGCTACTTGAATTTTTACCGTTTTTAAGTACGAAAATACCGTAATGTGTAATTCGGCATAATATATTCGAAAATACTACTATAATTAAGTGTAACTTGCTAAACCTGGCACTTATGTAATTATGCTAGATTGCCTTACTGAGTCTCTGTTCATATTGATCTGCGCAACAACAATATATTGGCGCGTGCGACTTGTGGAGCCTCGTGCTCATCCGTTGCCATCGGTTTACCCAGGACTACTGCCTATCATCGGACATGCACATTTGCTGCTTACTGACACATCATGAATTACTTTTCTGTATATATATTTTATAACTGATGTTTAAAATAAAATATTCACGTAAATTAAAAAAAAAACACTAGAAATATATCTTATACCGGCGCGGCGACCCGCCCCTTCTTAGCACGGTTTTTACGACTTCACAAAACGTCGAGATTTCTTTATTACTTATGTAATAAAGAGATCTCTTCTCTAATCTTTATTAGTATGTTTAATTATACAGATCATGCTCAAATTAGATCCAAGGTTAAGCTGCGCTTGCCGCGGTGGGTTCATGGATGGGTGACCATCTATTACAAATCGAGACCGCTCTGTGGCTCGGAAAGCAAGTTAAACCATTGGTCCCGGCTATCATTCGTAGATCTTTAACAGTCGTTACCGGAAGTCTGAAAGTCTTACCAAAGGGTATTTATTGGGTCACCCAGTCACTGGGTTGTGGAGGTCAGATAGGCAGTCGCTCCATTTAAAATACTGGTATTCAGTTGCATCCGGTTAGACTGGAAGCCGACCCCAACATAGTTGGGGAAAGGCTGCGCAAATTGATACAAGACGTTAAAAATAAAAATCATCTTACTTATGATTCTGTTTTTTAACCTTTCCTTTTTATTTTTAATTACTAATTTATTTTAATTAACATAACATGTACAAATTTAACAAAAAAAAGCAACCGACTTCCAAAAAAAATACTGAAAGACGTGAAAAATAATTTTAATTTCGGAAGTCGGTGTCTTTGGTTTTGTATTTTCGTTTTTGGCCACCAACTTCCGAAATTAAAGTAATTTTTCACGTGTTTTAGTGTTTTTTTTCGAAGTCGGTTGCTATTTTTTTGTAAAACGTTTTTATTTTCCACTTTTTAGTTGCGGTACCTACCTTACATAAATTCGTATACTACTACTTGGTATGTAAATAACAGTGACAGGATATTATTAGCACATCATCAATATAAACTAAGTGGAAAAAATATGCAGTATTAAAGATAAGTCAAAAAAACTCGTCAGACCAACACCAAATTTAAATGGGGCCATATGTGAAGCACCAGCTATCAAATAAAAAAGAATCATCCAAATCGGTTCACCAAGAAAAAAGTTCTGCTCTAAAACACATTAAAAAAAAAACAGTCGAACAACAAGCACAAGCTTAAATTATCTAGCCTCCATAAGCGAAAATACTAAGATACATCAGTCAGCTTCAATCACATGCTTCGAAACTAACTTTGCTAAGTTGGGTACTTAATCTTTGTATATTTAACTGTCAACTGTCAAAAGAGCTAGTCTCGTGTGATAATATTTATTGAATAAAACATTTACAAAAAGTGTACATTTAGTCAAAAGTAGTAATAATTTCCATACAATATTATAGTGCCTGATAATAAACTAAAACTAAAATTTTATTACAGGTGCAAGTAATGATGATTCGGAATTACAATATAAGGGATGGACACGCCCGATCTAGGTTAATTCAAACCTGTGTTTCAGGCCATCTCTTTACATAATCAATAATTGGGACAGTAAAATTTCAGTTTAACTGATAAAAATAATCTATTTACAAATCTATGAGAAATAGCATATTGGTACATTAATAGCTAAAACTAAGCATAAGTAAATATATAAAAGTAAATACGAGGAAATATCGTATCTACTTGCCAAAATTTCTAAAAGTTTATATAAAGTATAAATCCTGTACACGAATGTAACTCTATTGACAAGCCAAATTATAGTTTCTACAAACAATTTGGAGAATCGTATCGTGATCGCAAGAACACTAACTCACGCACGCACATAAGCTTTTCTATGGTGGCATTGATAATTTTGCTAAGTCTCTATAACAGACCCTCACTCAAAACTCAAGCATTAAGGGAAATTAATGTAAGATGGGCCCCGCAGGTACGAACGTCCACCTTAATAATTTTGGATAAAATAAAGGATGATTTCCACCAAACGACTCGCATCGAATCGGATCGGATGCGGCGACAGCCGATCACGTCTGGCAGGATGTCGACGTGTACGATAGGCTCCGTACCGTTACTTGCGAACGTATCTGTTTCTGCGCCTAGTCAAATCGTTTCATTCCTACCGTGTTGACGTGTTCTAATTCGGATGAATGTGTGATCGGATACGGCGACAGACGAACGGAGCCGATCGCGCGTCGCAACGTTTTGTCGGCTACGATCGCGTGCCGCGGAAGACGCCCGCGGTCAGCTGCTGTGCGCGGCTTGGTATTATAGACTTTAAATACTGTGTACGCGATTTAATATCGTTTAAAGATTGTAAAATCCGTTCCGATCCGATGCCATGCGAGCCGTTTGGTGGAAATCATCCCTAAAGCCATCTCTAAATGAGTTGTGTCATGAGGAAGCTCTTCATGCTCATGGTCTGCGTATTTAACGCCGCCTTCCACGTGATCACTGTTTTAGCAAGGAAAGTTTGTTTTTCCAAGTTTTGATGTAAAGTTGTCTAATTTTAATCGGTTTACAGTTTGCTTTACCTTCAGATAATTATGTGCAAGCAGTTTCTGTATATAAAGTGACTTATGATTGAACTAATATCAAAATAATTCGTGTTAACAAGAAACGAAGAGTTAATGTGGTTTGTGCCAACAGGCAATAAAAACCCAAAAGTTAAGTCTCTTGAGATGAGATACCAATAGAATAGGAATATTATATGCCTCAGCGCTGCACTCAAATGTAACCACAATGTAACTAGGGTTTCAGACTTCAACGCAGTAGATCTTTTATATCATCACCATTCAACGATTCAGTAATCGGACTGCCCTTATAAAACTTCTCTCCTTGATAGTTGTTATTTGATATTCTTTGTTCCAACACGATCTCATGACCGCTAGCAGACCTCAAGGTCACATCAATGCTGAGCTGCATCTTTGTATGATCAGCCTTCCAACGTAACTGTCGCGCTAGGTGTGCTAAAATAATCTTCATGGAAGTCATCGCGTAGGCTTTTCCTGTAACATAAATTGGGTTTAGTCAGTGTTTCGGTCTGTTTCTGTTGCTGAATTAGTCTCATATATACTCGTATATATATTTATATGGCGAGGTGAAAACTGAATTCAAAGGCAGGACAAAAAATATTTTCGTTTTGAAAGTGGGTTTCAGGTTTCAAGTTCACTCCAAAAGGACTAGTCAAAGTGACATTCTATCAGCGATAACGATGATGGAAAAGTCAATAATGTATGGGACTGACATAAGCCACCGAAAAGCTTACGTCAATCTTGTTGAAAGTCGTTGCGGAAATAAGAAATGCTTGGAAAGCGATTGTCACTTGTCTACGTTGCTTAATTGTAACAGTCACACGGTAATGCTTACAATAAATAATCGTGGTCATAAAAATTTTGCTAATGATAATTTTATTATTGTACTAAGTTGAATAGAATATCAAGGATTTATTATAAAATCTTTCTGTAGTATTATGTAGGTAAGTAAGTAAGTAAGTTTCATAAGTTCAACTAATAGTTTATTTCGGAAGATATTCATGAGGTTTTTAAAGTATGTATTTAAATAATCTTCTTCCAACCTATACATGATCTCTTCCCCAAACTGAATGCAGCAAAAGACTTGTTCATTTGCGGTACTTTCTCGTTGTCAAACCATCTCTCTGGTCTAAACTCCTCCGGGTGATCTCCCCATACTTTAGTGCGATGTAAACCATGAGGCATAAAGAAGACTTGGCTGCCAGCACGCAAGGTGTAGTTTTCTGCAATATTGATAATAATATGTATCATTAATATAATTATAATGATTATGAATTATTTAACTTGACTAGTCGTGTAAGTAAATCCATTATTCTTTCGTCTCAGCTCGTGCCATAAAAGAGAAGCCCACCTGTCAGCATCATGGTAGTGGGGCTACCGGAGACCTAAGACTTACCGGAAGTAAGTATATTTAAGTAATGCATCCACAGAAAACCCAATGAGATGCCACAGTCTTGATAGTATTGTGTTTCTTTGCCAGGCCGGGCAAAGTGCTATTGAGTAGTAGCCCGGAAGGGAGTTGACGGTGAGACAGTTCGGTCAAGAGAATAATAGAATAAAGTAATATAATTACACTCAGCCAAACTTTTATTTGTAAATTACTTACTTAGTTTTACATCTTTGTCGACATATCTCGGGATTAGGGGTGCCACTGCTAGTAAACGAAGAACTTCCTTTATCACAGCTTCAGTATACACTAGTTTCGGTAAGTCTTCTTTTTCTACGTCTCTGTCTCCACCGATCACTTCCATTACCCTGGAAATTAAATCATTTAGTTTATGTTAAATTCAATCTTTCGATTTTATATTGTTTTTACTATCTGTCCCATTTAATTCTTCTAATATTGTTACACTCTGAGCTACCACTACCTTGCTAAATTAAAAAAACCGTCCACCCTTAAGTTATCTGGCCGAAATAATCATTGTTGTAACATCCTCCACTGTATTATTTTTTGTCTCTTGGACTGATGACCGTTTTCACTAACACTACACGGCACCTAAATGTATTGCCTAAAAAAAGTACATTGTTGGATTTTATATGCTCAGCTCAGCGCTGAGAGTCGAAATCAGTGTACGATAAAGATATATCTATCTATCGATTCCCATTAAACTACATCATTCGCACTTTACACTTCATCATCGTCATTCTCTTGTCCCAATTTATTAGGAGTTGGCGTAACATGTATTTTTATTCCCCACTTCTCTAGTCACATTTTACAATTATCATCAACTATTTATTTGCAAATAAAAATGAAATGCTGTGCCTTCAAATCAACTTACTCTTCATAAATCCGTTCTTGGACTTGTGGGTGTGATCCCATCATCGTTAGAATAAACACCAGTTGTTGGGAAGTGGTTTCAAACGCTGCTGCCACCATTGTATTTAATTCTTGTCTCATCTCATCTTCAGTGAAGCTTCCATCTGCTGTCAATTCTAGCACTATGTCCAGGAAAGATCTGAAATCTGCAAAGATATTGTTGTTTAACAAGTTCTCAATACCAGTATTTTTATTAGTAACAAAATCTTCTTGTTTATCATTAATAAATCTATTTCATACAGAGCTTTGAAGATAAAAAAATATTTAAATATGCATAATTACGTTTCGTTTGACGAATATTTTAATAAATAATGAGCTTGGGCACTCACTTGGTACATCCAATCCAGTTTCGTTCGTTCCATTCTCTAGTAACGCTATTTTTCTATGTATGACCTAGAAAACAGATTTCAAACATTATTCCTTTGTGAGAATTCTAACTCGCCTCTATTGCACACGTTAGCCGTATTACACAATACTTTTTCGCTGATTTATCTATACTAATGTTATAAAGAGGTAAAATTCGTGAGTTTATATGTACCATAGGGGGTAATCTTCGGAGGTACTGATCTGATTCCGAAAATTATTACTAAAGGGAAGCTACTGTATAATGGAGTGTCAAATTTAATGTTAAAACAATAAATTTCACGCGGATGTAATCGCGGCGCGAATAAGCTAGTTGATAATGAATTATTTTCCTCCAATAGTCTTTAAGAGGCTTACAAGAGCTAAAGCGCGGTCACTGTCGGATTGCAAAGAAAAGAAAGAGACGCGCGATGGCACAACGCTGGTAATTTATTGCAAATTATGAAGCAATTATGGATTTACAAAAAATCTATTCATTAGACTAAAAAAATAAAACACTATTACGTTAGTATGTTACTTGTAGAATAATCTGACCAAAAATCTGAATGTTTGCATGTATATTACTATGGTTTTTAATCGTTAAAATATTTTTAGAGGTATCTTCATGATTTTTTTATATCATAACAAGTTAATCGTATTATGTTTTCAACACACTATCTAACTAGCATATATCGAGAAGAATATCATATATTTTTCTGATTTTGGTTACTGCAGTGGATCATATATTTTTAGGCATTATAAATTTGCGTTTAGGTCATATAGTATCCTTAAGGCGAAAGCGTTGGGGTAACCCGCGAAATCCAAATTTTCTTACGTTTTTTTTGTAATTCGTAGGTTAGTAATGTCGATCTAAATATGATTCGCGCCCGTAACAAATATTTATTTATAGAATTATAATCACAAAAAACCATTAATACATCTATCTCCCTAACTTCTTATTACCCTATTAAATGACTTTTTCATGAAATCATGCCAGTTGAGGCCAATTCTAACTTAAGGAGTTGTATTACTCGTACTGATTCCAATGATTACAATTCTGTAAAGCCATATTTTTTTGTCACGAATCATATTTTAATTAACATACAGTGTGACACTGACCTGCATATGACAAAAAAAAACGTAAGTAAGTTTGAATTTCACGGGCTACCTTAGCGCATCCCCCTTAACTTTAATCCCTATCACTCGGGAGGTTCCTGTTTCGGATAAGGCGGGAGGAAACGCCCGGGTGTTACCATTGTGTGGATCGACCGGAGGACACGGTGGAGCATACGGTGGAGGTCTGCGCGGCGCGGGCGGAGCACCGCCGTGTCCTCGTGGTGGCGATCGGCGCCGGTGATCTCTCGTATCCGCCCTGGTCCAGGCCATGGTACGGAGCGAGAAAGAAAGGGAAACTATCACTTCCTTCTGGGAAGCAGTAATACTCGCGAAGGAGGAGGCGGAGCGCGTGAGGGTGAAGCAATCATTGCGCCCTCGCACTCCTAGTCGCCGCAGGAGGAGACACCCTGGGCGTCGGGAGTCGATAGCCGACTCCCGGCCACCGTAGCCGCGGGCTTGCGGACGGCAAGCAATGGGCAGCTCGCTGTCCGGTAAGGATCAGGCCCTGGACGACGGCGCGTTTTGTTCCACGCGAGCCTTAAAGAGATGTCTGCATCATTGACGGGGTCCGATAGGGCCGATGCCTGACGGGGTCGCGGATTGTTCGAAAGAGTTACCGTGGCCCTGCCGCACAGGCAGCTGAATGAACACGGGTGGGTTTTAGTCTGTAAAAGTCTGACACGCCCTCCCGCTACGCCCAGAGCGGGAGAAGTAATTTGATGATTTCCCACACAAAAAAATAATAATCCCTATCATTACGTATCTATGCATCGTATAAAACAAAGACGCTTTTCGGATCTGTATGTATGACCGCTTAGTTTTTCTCAACACAGTGGATTTTTATGCGGCTTTCACCATCTTTATGAGCATTTATTGCGAAAGGTTTACGTTAATAATACATTAATATTTAACTTAGATAAAACACAGAAATATAGCAATATTTTGACATGTCACTCTATCCGTACATAATGCACCCAGCCGTGTGAAGCAGGGCCGCGTAACTCTTTAGATTTAAATATCAAAATCACCTACCTCATCAGTAATATGGTTCAGGAAGTTCACCAGCTCTGTCTCCTTTTTCTTCCATCCAGCCAGTTTGTATATAAAGTCACTTTGATACCAAACCTTATTAAGTCTGTTCATTAGCACGTGTACAAGTTCATCGACTGCATTGACATAGTTCTTCACAAAATCTTTGTCGTTATCTTTCGTATCTCCAAATGCTGTTACTGGAATTAAAATAAATCAAAATCTATCTCTCATGTTGTTGTTTTTTGTTTGTCGGATTGGTCCAAAAACGTCTTAACGGATTTAGCTGAAATTTGGCATTCAGATAGTTTATTATTATGAGGTTAGCACGCGAAATTCAAATGTTCTTAAATTTTCGACAATTTGCAGGTCAGTGTCAGGTTGTATGTTGAACAAAATATGATTTGCGACCGTAACAAGTGTGTTTATTACAGAATTATAATCATTTTAAAATCATCAATACAACCCTCTAAGGTCATATAACCGTATTGATTGATATTTCATAAAATAGTCATTCAATAGGTTTATATGAACTTAAAGGGTTGTATTGATGATTAAACAAAGAAAATAGAAAGATTCTAATGAACTTACTGCAAGATATCCTAAGAATACTGTCCCTCATCAGCGTAACGTGATCAAAAGGCCCTTCACCAACATGCTCCTCTAATTCACTGACCAGTCGCCTGGACTGGCTGTTGAACACCTCGAAGAAACCGTTCACCACTGGTATGCTGAACGCTGGGCTGAGAACCTTACGGTGGTGCTTCCATACTGGTCCTGAAGAAGTGAAAGAATACATAAATTACTTATCTTTAAAAACTTATTCTCTTCTTCAAAGATTATTCTGAAGCGGTAAACAAGTGTCTTTTTGGAATCAGATAAAAGTAAATTGATCTATGATTGTGTTACCTTTTTGATGTGAACAAAGAATTTTCAACGCTTTAAGCAAAACTTTCAATGTACCGAACAACAACTCCGAGCCCAAAACTAAATTTAAAGAATGGTTGATGGGCCGGACTTATGAGGAAACTGAAAGTTTGCTTTGCAGCACAAGCTTATACTTACGCACTCTCTGATAAAATACATACCCTCACTTACTCACTCACTTACAATCCACACCCACTCACTTCAACTGTTTTTGTAATCTATTGGTTGCTGTACATAGTCAGTCAAAAGTCAAAATCAAAATCAAAATATTTTATTTCACATAAACCAATATGGGCACTAATGAAACGTCAGAAGCTAGTTGCACGGTTCCAATTGGTTGTTTCCTATGGAGAAGAACCGGCAAGAAACTCCACGGTTACTCTTTTAAAAATAAGGGGCTTTTACAATGTTTCCAATTACAGTGTTGATAGATATGGGACGACAGTGTAGGCCTGTCAACAAGTAATATGTACTCAACAAAATATAAAAGGTCCACAAATCTAGTCTACAAGTTAGGTCTACAACGTTCTCACATTCACAAAACATAAAATAATCTATATATAAATAAACGCCTATTTAGACTAAATGACATAATTTCCATTACTACTGTAACAAATCGGAATCAAAATCCTATCCACAAAAGCCATAATAAGGAGTTGAAATAAGAATCCGAAGTATATAATGTCAAATAATGAGATTATGTCAAAGAAGTAAGTAAAAAGAAACAAAAATCTTCGTTTAGTCAGTGACATGCATCATCCGACCACTCATCTCCTATTCTTCTTTGTAAAGGGGTCAGGTAATCCAGAGTACGGACCGTACTCACATTTTTTTAAATTTAAGTTACGAACGAATGCATTTCAATCATTCACCAGAACATGTTAAATAACAATGGCGAATTCTTATTTGAAATAAACTTGAACGTCTAAAAGTGACACTTATACGAAAGAAATTTAATTATTTATCTACGTTTTTTTCTGTTTTATAATCTTCTTAATGCCGAGTAAAAAAATAATGTTTAATGAAAAGTTATTTGACTACTTCGTTCTAAAAGATTAGGAAATTTTTGGTTGGCCATTTTATATTTATTTTCTTAAATAGTAGGTATAGCGTAATTGTCGGGGTGCTGTTATCATTTTTAGTTTGTTATTATATTAACATGGAGTAAATGAATAAGTAACACATTTATTTTGTTGTACCTATATCTAAGTTTATTCTGTGTTCTTATTTAGATAAGCGTATTGCAGTAAAGTGGGAAAAAATATCAAATGTTATGGCAATTCTGAACTAAAAAGACTAGTACCTATTTAAAGTCAAAAGGAAAAAAATATAGCTTGGTTATTGACATTGACAACCGTTGACAGTTTACAACTCTTGACCAGAAGCTTGCGCTCTGTCCTATGTGGTTCAAAAGTTCAACACTGAATATCTATTAATCTCCGCCTTCTCTAACGAAAAATCTTACACAATCTAGGTCATAAAATGACGCTGAGTTTTATAATATATTTTTCATTTAAAGACATAATAATTTAATGTCAAATAAAACAATGTATGGGAAGCTACCATTGTTCTTTAGTATTAACTTTGTGTAGAATTTGGGTCACCAAGGCTGTGACAAAGTTGAGACCTGCTGTTAAATCTACCAAAGTCTTCAGCAACTTGGTATGTAACTTTGTTGCTTGTTTGGTTAAGAACTGTATCCCAATCAAATAAATTAATTTTAATCATTTAAATATAAATGAGATAACACAATTTATTGCATTGGCCGAAAATGTAAAACAGTCAATAACTTAACATTTATAGCGATTCGTATTCATTTTACAAATTCATAATGACATTTAATTAATTTCGATTGACTTACCAGATCCTGTAAATAATCCTTGTCCAAGCCACGGGTGGGCAACTTTATATAAGAAATGCTTCTGTAAACAGGTGTTTGCAACAGTATTAGCATCGTCTGGATCTGCAATACCTGAAAATATACCAGTCCTACCATTAATAATGTACACAATTATTATGAAACGTAATAGTCTACTGATCCATGCTCCAGAGCGAAAACTAGGATAATGTTCCTCCTACAGATTTATTGTGAACTATCTGCACCCGCATAAGTCGCGTTCCGGTGGAAGTATCCGGATAACAAGTAGTATATGTCCTAACCCAGGTCATGGCCTACATAAATGTGCTAAATTTCTTCTAAACCCGTTCAGCCATTTAAGAGTGAAACCGTAATAAACAAACAAACTTACTTTCGCATTTATAATTTATTAGGTAGGATAGAATTCCGATTCTGAAAGATTGGGCCATTGGGCAGTAATGTCCATAGTCGTAAATAATTTGTAACTATGGGTTTGTAATTTGTTTTCGTCTTTAGCCTAGCCTAGCAGGACGCCCTATGAAGACATGTAGTAACCTTATTGTTCAGAAAGGTCTGGTGCGTAGTACTCGCAACCGGCGCGGCGTGCTTGTATGACCAGATGTACGAAAGTAAACGAGGCAAAAGGAGAATGTAAGGATTGTAGCAGGTGGCGTTCTGTAGTTTCTGCCTACCCGCCTGGGAAGAAGGTGTGAGTTTATCCATGTATGTATGTAAAGCCTAGCAACTTATACCCAAAATACAGTCAATCGCTCATTATTAGATATAGCCTTTATAATTTGTCGGTACGGTTGGCGCAGTGGTTAAGCGATTGACTGCTGCGCTGCGTGTTGCGAATTCGATTCCCGCACTGAACAAATATTTGTATGACCTGCAAGTAGTTGTTTTGGGTCTGACTATTTATTTATGTGAATTCAAATGTTTGTACACGCACCCACAATACAGGAGAGATTCCTGGGACAAATTTAAAAAATATATAAATAAAACTTGCCATAGTAAATATCTGCTCCAAACTGACCACAAGTCACTCCACCATTTTCCACACAGAAGTTCGACATCTTCTCCATAAATAACCATAATCCTGTAAACAAAAGAAACATTTTGCTAGAAAGTTCGTCTTCCACCACGCTTACAACTTGATGATATCGTCAAATTCGCGGAAAACACCTGGATGAAGGATGTACGGAACCGGGAAGTATGGCAGAAAAAAGGGGAGGCCCTATGCCCAGTAGTGGGTGGTTCAACATTGAAATGAAGATGATAATAATGTGCTTACTAAAGTATTTTATATTATATAGTAAAAACTACATCTACGTAGGTACTTCATGGGCCAAGAGAGTCACACAGGTGGTAAAGACAGGCGTCGTCACTGAGACAGGCCTAAGAAACGTATTATCGCCGCACGCACGCGATATTATAACTAATAAAGTAGTGATCGATGGCTTAAAGTATTAAAAATAAATAAACGCTGACGTGACGGTTTCGACTCGTTCTTGACTGGTTGGCAAAATTGGAAGAAATGGCATTGAAAACATTTAATTATTGTGAATTGAAAAGATTAAGTAGTAGAATAGGAAACATATGAAAAAAAAATAACTGTGTTCGTTTTAGTTATCCGATCACATCATTTTAAAATTAACATTATTATTTAAAGGCCCACGCTATTGGGAACCAGAATTACACACCCACATTACTTCAGGCAAAAACAGCTGAAAGTCCGTTTAAAATAACTTCGTACTTACCTCTAGAACTAGTCACTAACATATGCGTATGTCCAATGAAAGGCAAAGCCCCTGGATACTCCGGTGGCAAAGGGTGCTTCGCCTTAGGCCTCCAAGAGAGCCAAAATATGACAGCACAAACCACGAACAAAATCAACGAAAGGAACATGACTGATTTCTGAGTAAATTCTATACTACTGCCTTAAGTCAATCTTGGGCTTAACTTATAACCTGCGCTTGCGTATAAAAATCGCGGCCAAGTGGCAGTCGAGATCTTTCGAAGTAGGTTTCTAATGTAGGCTTGAACAACATGTGCGTAAATTTTAGGCCTCAAGTTGCTGAAATTGCGACATGTACCAATCTCTTTTAAAATATATAATATATACTTGTAATTTACATAATGTCGAAAGTATTTTATTAATACTGTTTATTCATACTAGCATTTTAAATAAAAACAATCTCCAACGATTGTATTATTGTATTTTGCAACAGTTCTGTACTATTGAAATTCGGAAGTTATTTTAATTCACTTTTGAAAAAGTTTGTTGCTTGCACTAGAGCAATGACGTCTTTCTTTAGTTTTAAACTTTATAAAGACGTCTCTTGCTCTAGATATAAAAATAAGCACATTTTGTTGAAAAAGTAGTTGATTTACAAAGTAATATTATTTTACAGATTACCTACTTGCACACTTTTTAGTAAAAAAACATGCATTAATTATAGAATCTTAAGAGGGCACATGGGTCCACTAGCGCCACTTGTTTAAAACAATATTATCTCGTGACTGAGAAGGAATTTTGAATAACGGCTCAATAAGCACCCTTGGTAAGTGCGTCTAGAATTTTCTAATACCTTTTATAAACTTTGATATTGAGACACGAAGCAACTAAATTCGATCTAAAGAAAAGCGGCCACATTCCTCTAGATCGTATTTTGTTGCTTCGTGTCTCAATATAAGGTTTGGGGATAGATAAAATTAAAGTTGAGTAAACTTATTTTTATAAATTAACATGAATGATGATATGTTTTTATTGAATGATAACATTCTGTAATAAAACTGCTGATTTTATCGGTATTATTTTTATACACCCCATCACTAGAACCTACCGCACCGTAGGTGCTCAATGGGGAACAAAGTCAAGTTTTATATTTTGTTGTTCGTTTTGTAGCATCAAGTTAAAATATTGAATGGTGCTTAATGCATAGGTGCCCAAAAAATAGGTGCTCAAATGGGAATGCTTCGATGTCATCTCTGATTTTTCCATTGCCATAGAATGTATTGAACATCTTAGTGTATAGATATGTACGAATTTATGCCGTATTTTAACACAGTAAGGCATTTTTTTTGAAGTAGTTTTGTTGGAGAGGATACTACCCGGGACGCTTAACTGCACATCTAACTTAGAGATTATAACATCCGTGGACGCGTGAGTGGCATAACATCACGCCTGTAAACCCCGAAGGGCTAGGCAACTCGCTCTGGTCGCCCTGTTACGGATAAAGCCAATGCCATTTTTGAAAAAGTGGAGCAATATTACAACATAGCTGAAAAGTTAAGGGTTGACCACAAAATAGTTTTGATCCGTTTGAAAAAGTTTGGGTATACAAAGAAGGTCGATATTTGGGTGCCACACGAGATTTTAGTCTTATATTTATATATAAAATACGAAAGAACTTTTTCTCCCGATCTAATATGTAATATAAATAATAGCATATAAATGTTCCATGTAATCAGAGTGAGCCTTTCTGCATAATCAGCCTATAACTATCGCACTGGTGGGAAATAGGCCTCCTCTCTGTGAGAGGGAGTGGGCCGTAAAGTAATCCACCACACAGGCCTAGTGCTAGTTGGTGGATGTCATGTCTTCGAATTTTTGTTTCTAGAAAAGAAAACGCCTGCCTGGGTTTCAACTCACGACCTACAACTCGTAAGTCGGGGCCGATACCACTGGGCCACCACTTGTTGTGAGTGAGCCTTTAACCGGGTGCAAATACCCACATTACAGACTGCTCGACTAAACAAATGTCGCATGAATTATGAATGAAAATTTCATCTCGGTGTAGTCGACCTTATTATTGCTGTATCAACCATTTTTGACAGCAATTCCCAGTCAATCGAAACTTCACTAAGGTTGAAACTATTAAACTAACACATAGAAAAATAGATTTTATCGTTTTATGAATTGCAAATTACCATGGACCTAATATACAAACTGGACTGAGCTCTCCAAAAATCGTATCATACAAAAATGAACCACAACTGCTACATACATTTTAGGTTTACTTTTGTTATGCTATCTTAGCCGAGGCTAAACGAGCAGAGAGAGATAGTCAGAGCAGAGGCTGTTTGTCCCTTTTTCTCAATTTTCAGAAAATAAAAATGTTATAGATGGTAGAAAATATTTCACCAACTGCAAGTAAAATAAGTAACGTATAAATATTTTTAGCTTTTAGATTAGTTTTAAATAATTTTATATAAAGGTTTACAATCTGGACATAGTAGTAAATAATTTAATTTAAATAAAATAATCAAAATAATAATTGTTTGGTAGTTATCATAAAATTACTCTTGTAAATATAATCTGACATGCGAATGACTTTTTCTGTTATTTTGTGAAGACGCATCGAATTTAAACTTTTAGCTACGGTTCTTTTGTAATTTTTATGGTGGAAATGGTGGAAAAGTGTTGTATCAAAACATCTCATATATATATTTTTCATTTCATTTCACATAATTATCATAACATTTCATTCATTGGTAAGGAATTACAAAGATTTTGCTCAATAACAATATGTAGTATGACCATCCTCTAGAAGTTTCGTAGACGGAAGAAACCAACGCTTTAGTGTATTTCTGATTAAAACTATTAATATAATGCGTATAATAAATACAATTTGCACCTATGTATCGCACGACTGAAATAGCATTATTTTTATGTTTGGTTACAGCTTTCCATCATAAGGAGAAATGAAGCAAAAATGGTTGGATGTAATTCCCGAATCACAAACAATTACCAAAAATTCTGTTGTGTGCAACCTTCATTTCAAGCCGGCAGATTTTTATATTGGTTTATTGGTAATTGGTTTACTTATTTGAAATAAATGCTTCGAGTTTGAATTTGAAAAAATGTTTGTCACACACACTTAGTTTTATTTCCCTTTACTTCATTTAAATAGCTTGCCTACTTCATCACAAACCACGTATACGTGATCATATTTGATGATTTAACACAAGACATGAGTCTCTTCAACAATATTGTAGTCTAGGTATCATAACTTCTTTTTTAAAACATGGGTACATGCACGATTCAATACCGACATAGTATACAACAGGCACACGCTAGGAAATAATAATTTCAAAGGGTCGCCGTTATCGAAATCGATAAGGAGGACTATATATATAGTATACAACAATGTCAGTTTCAAATAATCAGCTTTCGAGAAAAAGTCTTTTCCGATATGTATAGTTTTTAAATGTTTAATTTACTCTTTTTTCATAAATTATTATTTCACTATTAGAACATCAAATAGTGAATTAATAATATATTACAACAAAAAAATTGAAATGAAGTTGCTTACAATGAAGTTAAGTAAGTTACAAACTATAGAGGTATGAGGAACAGTGTGTAAAGCTCACTCATACCTCCATAGACAAGGGAGGATCCTCCGACCAGACGGGTGTTGTGTCTGGTGGGCAACTGCCCGACGGTTGATGTCAGGACGTTGTCTAAATGCTAGTCGCGCGGTAAACTCTGCTTGCGCGATGCAGGATTTGCGTGACGTCAGTGTGACGTGTAGCTCGCATGTGGCGGTGTAGATACCGCTACAAAACAATAATTTGAAATCACTTAGTATCAACCGGACACAAATTATCTCTTTCAAAACGAACTTTCCTGTCTGTTAAAAAAATGTTTGGTCACCCTATTAGAAAGAGATGAAAGCCTCGGTATGCATTATCTCTCTCTGCTCGTTTTTTTGGTACGAGAGCACAGTCCAGTTTGTATATTAGGTCCATGCAAATTACACACAACCTCGAGGTTGACCATAAATAAAATGGCATTTGTTTCTGGCCAGAATTATGAAACTACCGATCAGGTTTTTGCGCATAATTTAATAATTAGTAAAAAAAATGAAAGGCTATAATGACACAATCAAGTAGCGTGATAAAATAATACCTATACCGATACATAAAAAAATACAACCAACTTCCAAAAAATAAACACTACAAAGTTAAAAATTACTTTAATTTCGGAAGTCGGTGTCTTTTGATCTGTATTTTACCTTTTTGCCACCGACTAAGACTTCCGAAATAAAAGTTATTTTTCACTTTGTTATGTTTTTTGTTTTGATGTCAGCAGTTTGTTTTTGGAAAATGTTTTCGCTTTTTTCGTGGGTAAGGTATTAATATATCTAAGTTACAATAGCCCAATGTCAACTTTACTGCTCATCACCTTTTACAAAATATTGCTTTACCCGATGCAGGGAAGTTAATTGTTGAGTTCTCCTAGTAAGAACCAGAAGAAATGGAGTTGATGGTGGCTTCACCATCAGCTCCATTTCACCATATGCATTGTGACGAACATAAATTGCTTAGCAACCATATTAAAGTAATCGAATCGCAACCCGTGAAATACTTATTATTGAGGAGTTCGAGTGGCCACCTCTGATCTTCATCATCAGTTCACCAAATGGTGATTTCCGAGAGCAAAAGCACGAGTTACTATAAAAAATACCCAAATCGCTATAGGTGTGCCTATAAAATTTAAGAATTTCCTTCGATTTCCTTAGGATCCCCTCATCAAATTCTGACTTGGTGACAATGGAACTACTTCGAGAGCATACCCTTTCAAACAGAAAAATAACTTTTAAAATCGGTGCACAATTAATTAACGACGAAATGGACGGTGAACATATATAAAAAAAAAACAGTCGTACATATAACCTCCTCCGTTTTGGAAGTTGGTTAAAACAATAAAAAACTGAGTATCAAACTGAACAGTAAAACAAAATAATAAAAATGATCTTGGCTGGCCATCTTTGTGCGCGTCATCGAGGGTTTATTCGACTTTAGAAAAGACAAAGTAAAATGTTCACAATTTTGACGTTCACTACACAGTGGACGTCTAAATTTAACCAGAAAACACCCGTCTGGACGGAGGATCCTCTTTCTTCAATGGAGGTTGAGTGAACTTTCCAGCCTGTTCCTCATACCTCTATAAGTGTAATATGTCGCACCAAAATCAATTATTAGGGACACAGAGTATGTTAAAGTTGCGAGCTTTCCACTTTGTCCCTGTGTGCCAAAGAAAGTGAGAAGAAAGTGATCATAAACCTAGAACTTTCGTTTTTCTTCGAAGGTTGGAACCCGAAAAAGGTCTAGTTACTCAAGAAAACATACGGTAAGGTTTGTTCAGTGCTTGACATGACAAGTTTACTATTCAAAGTTTGTTTTGCACTTAAAATAGCGTAAGTTGCAGTAGTTTCGTAGCATCCCATGAAATCATTGCAATGAAGTGCTTAGCAGTGTATAAATAACCCATGTTGACTACCTAAATATTGTCGAGATCTGCCGACCTACTCTTTAAAAATATAACGGTGAAAACTTAGGTAAAGTGAACTTGAATAGAGTTGTCATTCTAAGGTATTTGAAAAGCATAGGTATTTAATACATTCTTTTGTGACCCAATTCTTGACTAAACATTTTAGCAGCCTTTAACTTACTGACAAAAATGACTGAATATGAGCAAGGCTTTCGACTTTGTTGACCACAATTTTCTAGATTCGGTTAAGGACTGTCGGTAACAAGTTTAAGCAAGTTGGTAAGCAATGACGTGATTTACGCATTCAAGCATATGTCGACAAAAATACACCAGGGTGGTGTATTGTACTGTGCTAGTATATAACGTAACTTACGTCTCCGCCGCGGTCGCGTGGAACACATGACCACGATACCAGCGTATTGCACGTTACTGCGGCCGAGCTGTATCGTTGTATGAAAGGTATGAAACGTGGCAAGTCACCGGGCCACGATGGGCTCAGTGTCGAGCACCTTATGTACGCTCCTGAGTTAGTATTTATCAGAATGTCTCAATTGTTTAATGCATGTATTGACCATAGTTAGTTACCTGATCATTTCATGCGAACCATAGTCGTAACAATTGTAAAAAAATTAGCCTTTCTACTGATTTGGCTATCTTTGCCTTGAAGAACACAGTATATAAATACGTACAAAGAAACACTAGTGTGTATGCGTGTTTCCTAGATCTAAGCCGCGCGTTTGATATTATCAATTATGAATTGTTAGGGGATAAGTTGCGAAGTTCTAAGGTGCCATCAAAAATTGTAGACATTCTAGAATTCTGGTATGCAAATCAATGCAAACAAGTGAAATGGAATAATGCGCTGTCTGAAACATATAAGTTGACATGTGGCGTGAAGCAGGGTGGACTCACTTCGCCGATGTTATTTAACATGTATACTAACGAGTTGATTGAGGAACCGAGCAGTACCCGAGCCGGTTGTCGTATTGGTGATGTAGGTTTGAACAACCTTAGCTATGCAGATGACATGATGCTGCTCAGTCCCTCAGCCAACGGTTTAAGGAGACTTGCTGCGATCTGCGAGAAATATGCAGCTGAACATTATCTCACCTATAATGTTAAGAAATCAGAGGTTATGATATTTAAATACAGTAAAGGTCCGGAACATATTTTATCGATCAATTTGTGTGGAACTGCCCTAAACATTGTTAGTAAGTTTAAATATCTTGGTCACATAATTAAGGATGATTTAGCAGATGACGCTGATCTGGAACGACAGAAGCGCAGTACGAGTATCACATGTCGGAGCAACATGTTGGCTAGACGCTTTTCGCACTGCTCCAACCAATTTTAAAATAACTCTGTTCAAGGCTTGCTGTCAGTCGTTCTACACCAGTCAACTCTGGTACAGGTACACGAAGAGTGTTTATACCACTCTTCGTGTACAATATAATAACGCCTTTAGAGCTATATTGAAGCTGCCCTGGCGGTGTAGTGCGACTGACATGTTCGTTGAGAACAGAGTTACTGATTTTTTCGGGCTCTTGAGGAGACTCAAGGCATCTTTCCTGACCCGTTTATGTTCATGTACTAATCACATTGTGTCTGAAATGTTTTGTTGTATATACCTGTTCAGACCTATGTAATTGTCTTTTAATTTTAATTTAATTTAATGTATTTTAATCTAATCTAATCTAATTTATTCTGATGTAATAAGCATTGCTATGGGTAAATATCTGAAATAAATGATAATAATAATAATAAAATAATAATAAATATGTGTACTTCCACACAGCACTGCTATCATAGTAATTAACATTTATGTAATTCCTATGAAATCCCTTCACTAAGTTTTAATTGTTCTCATTTCCCTAGGCTAAATACGTCTTCTCACTTTGTTAGCCTGTAAGGAGTAAGGAAATTGTTTTTTTTATCATAAAGTCATTTCATTTAATTTTACTTTCAAAAGACATAACTTATATAACATGACATAACATCACGCCTGTATTCCCCGAAGGGTTAGGCATAGGTAAACCTATAGTACACACACATTTCGCCAGTTATATTTTTAAGTCCCATGTAATAGGGGGCGAGCCTATTGCCCTCAACCGTGCACAAATCCAGACTCCGAGCTGCTACCGAGAAATTCCAGATGGAAAAACCTAATAACACTTTGCCCGACCCGGGAATCGAACCCAGGGCCTCATGCTCAGCAGTAACGCTTGCGACCACTAGACCAACGAGACACTTTCAAAAGACAATGACGAATATTAGGTTATTTCTTTTTATATTTTATAATATCCACATACCTATTTGTAATTCATTAAAAACTTCTACAAGGTCTTTAGAACCAGTTGTAAAAACATCATTATACTCAGTAGGTAAATAGCAGTTTTACATACATACATAAAGTGGCACCTTTTTTCCATAAATGTAGACAGAGCCTACAGAACGCCTGCTACGATCCTTACCTACTCCTTTTGCTGCATTTACATTCATACATCTGAGGTCCTAGACAAATGACATTCGCTTCGGATAGATTCTATTTCTACATTTTTTTTTAACGTTGCCCCACGCTACGAATTTCTTCTGTATTGTGGGTGCGTTTACAAACATTTAAACTCACATACACCGGAACAACTACTTGTATGTTACACAAATATTTGTTCCGTGTGGGAATCGAACCCGCGACACTCAGCGCAGCAGTCAATCGCTTAACCACTGCGCCAACCGTGCCGACTTCGGGAATTGCTATCGCTTTTCATAATGTTTCCATCAAACGAATCGAAAAAAAACGATAACGCATGTCAAAAAGTGCCACTTGGCTACGCGTCTCTATGGAAATAATTATTCGACGTTGTAGATTCATTTCATAGAATGGAATGATGTTAACATTGTCTAGCTAATTTCTATTCGATGATACGAGTATATGATCACGTGACATTTCGATAGCTTAATGTCAGCCCCATATATTTTTTGGCTTTTCCAATAGCGTCATCGCTAATCGAATGTTACTTTGTCTAGGTCCCCTGGTCATAAACACACGCGGGTTGCGAGTACTACGCACCTGACATTCCTGAAGAACAACTATATGGTAAGTGGGCGTCCTTCTAAGGCGTTCCCTCCCGGTGTTTCCACTCACATCTGTCTTGTAAAAAAGTTTTTTTAGCAGCAGATTTTCTCCAAACGATTTCTGAATCCATCTTGGTATTAGCCAAAATGTTTTGTTTACGGAGTATAAAACAGAGCGCAGATTAAAGCCGCAACGGGCTGCAGCGCAACGCACTAAAATTATATAAATAAGTGCAGTGCGACCAGCTTGTAGTATGCGTTGATTCTTAGAAAGTGTACGACAGTGAAAAAGAAGGACTGTTGCAATACGTTGCTTTGCAGCTCGGCCCACACCAATCTGCCCTAGCCTTTAAGCAACTATTACTACATAAACTTACAATGAAAGAAGAAGATATATTTCTAGTTAATTTCATTTTGATTGTCTGTCATTTATTTAAATTAGGCTGAGAATCAGCATTTCTTGAACATTAAAATGACAGTCCCCCAATACGCCCGGCCTTCACCTTATCCTAGATCTTTAGCTGGTAATAAGTGGTACAAAAAACTCCCCAGCAGCACTTCTGTTAGTTATGTTATGAGAACTTGGTTATTAATATTAAACTAGTCTTTCAAAATCATTTATTTACGCCGTGTGTGTCTAAAAAAAAATCAAGGACACCATCGTTAAATAAAACAAGTATCTAAACGCTCCGATCAATTCTTGATCGAACAGTAAACGTTTGGTGTTCCAGCCAGAGTGTCACAATGGTTGGTGTGTTGCTGTTGTGTGCGGCATGTTGTGCTTTCGTTGTGTTGACGTGGAGAGCGTACTTGAAGAAGTCTGTGCATCCACTGCCGCCGCCGATGCCCGGTGGTGTCCCGATAATTGGGCATACGCACTTGGTCTGGGGAGACGCTGCAAGTATGAAGACAAAAAAATCTTTACTTCTCCATAAATTCCTGTAGCATCTCGGAGTCTGGATTTATAATGATAAATTATTTTATTTCTGTAAGTAGGTCGGCGTTTCCTATCTGACTACACTAAGAAGAAAGGCCTAAACAAACTCAGAGGTTACAGTCTCTTTTAAAGTCCAGACATAATCTTGGTCAGATCATGTGAAGACCATGTAGATCGTTGTCTGAAATAGTCTTTTGAGGAAAAACCACACAGAATGAGTGGACCTGTCCACTCAGTGCACGCATTTGTCACTAGTCGTGGAGCTCAACTCAGAATAGTTATAGTAGCTATAGTTATACATAAGTGGCGAAATGTGGATGCCTGCGGTTTCCTGGGGATATTTATGTCCCATGTCATAGAAGGCAAACCTATTGCATCAATCAGACATCCTGGGGATGTCTAAGTTCCATATCGTAGGGGGCGAGTTTTTTGCCATCAACCAGGTACAAATCCAGACTCAGACGATTTTCAGTAAAAGAAAAAAAAATGTTTATTTCAATTTACATATTTATGTTACATTATATGATTTGGAGTTTCCTTTTAAGCAAGGAAATGCTTGTGATAGGAGACTCCAACAGTAAGAGATCTTATTTTGAAAATATTGACTACGTTGATCTCTAGAGATCATAACCGCGACTCCAAAGCCTGGGTTCGATCCCTAAGTCGACCAAAATGTTAGCGTAATTTCGTTTTTTCTATCATTTGAAATTGCTCAGTAGCAGTCCGGTAGCAGGATGTTTGCTTGGTTACTGAAACAGCATCATCTGCCCTGTCTTTCCCCAATTATGTTGGGGTCAGCTTCCAGTCTAACCGGATGCTGCTGAATGACAGTATTTGACATGGAGCGACTGCCTATCTGTCTGGTTACTGAATCAAAAATCAAAAGGCACAGTTTTCAATGTCGAAATTACACTAAACAGTTCCCCAAAACGCCCGCTCTTCAGCACTACCTTGTATTTTAGCTGGAATGAAGAAGTTCCTAGCAACACATCTGTATTTTGAAGAACTTGGTGCTATACAATAGGGAACACATAGGTTCGCCCTCTTTACTGGCGAAATGTGGGTGTTTTAAATGCTTCACCTTGCCTTTGGGTAATACAGACGTGATACTCGTATTACGTTTATCTTGATGTTCATGATGTTGATTGTTCATAGGCCGTAGAACAGAAGGATATTATTCTGATGAAATAACAACAACATAACATCATGCCTGTTTCCTCGAAGGCTTAGGCAGAGATGTACCTATAGTACACTCACATTTCGCCAGCTACGTTTAAGTACGAGTACCCCGTAATAGGGGACGAGCCTTTTGCCATCAACCGGGCACAAATCCAGACTCCTGGCTGCTACTGAGAAATTCCTGATAGAAAATTCCAATAACACCTTGCCTGACCTGGGAATCGAATCCAGGACCTCAAGCTCAGCAGCAGTATTTGCGCCCACGAGACCAACGAAGAAGTCATTATTCTGATTAAATGTTCTCTCTGTCTCTCTAGAACTATGGGACATGCTGAATACCATAACTGAGGAATGCATGAAAAATGGCGGTGTTTTGCATGCTCAATTTGGAACACAGGTTTATTACCGTAAGTTGTATTTTTTTGCTTCCGTCATCATCATCTTCCTGCCCGTGCCCCATGTTACTTGTACACGTCATCTTCCATTCTCCCCTGTCAAGCGTCACGCTGTCATCCACTCCCTTCTCTTTCATATCATCCTCACACAATCCATCCATCTTTTCTTTGGCCTGCCTCTCCCTCTACATCCATCAACATTTATATTCATCACTCTTTTAGTCACATGCGTTTCCTCATCACATGCCCATACCGAGGCAAATCCCTTCCGTACCTGGGAATAAATCCTTTCAAAGGTGCCGTGCGATTTGTCTAGCAGTAGGCTGCTATTGGCAATATCTGTTTATGAACGGTACTCACCGCGGGCATTCATGGTTTTTCAAACATTCGTTTACGCAATAAACATTAATTTATGCAAATAAATTATAATGTTATACCTACTGCCTTTCTAGATTGATTTGTTGTTTTATAGTCAATAGTCGAAAGTGCCTTAAGCCACGATCTCATTGGTTTGTTATTTTAAATATGCCATATCTGTCCTCGTCATAAATTGATCTCATTTGATAATTAAAACTAGTCTGTTGTGTAATTTAAACGAATTGCAAATTTTTTAGTAGTGCTGTACTTAATATTATTCTTAAACTGTACTATTATGGACTGTAAATGTTGTCTGAAATAAAAGTTACATTATTATTAATATAGCGGTACTAAGATCTTTTAGCGATCAATAACGGATCTACGAGTACCGCTGCCATCTAGTTTTTTCAAGACACTTTGCAAACCGATTCCACAAATATTTACCAACAACGCCTCCGTCAACGTCATTTGAACGCCAAAAGATCCTTTTAGCCTCGATTTATAACTGTGCTTTAAGCACTGTAGTAACGTGTAGTTTTCAATCAGGGAATAAAATTTTGTAATTGGATCTGTACTTTCCGAAATTACCTTTTACTATGGTATTTATATCTCACGAAGCGACGCGCGCTTTACTTGTGGTTACCAAGTGTACAAACACGCTGTGAATGTGTGCGTGGAGACGAGTAGCGTCAGCATATAACCACTCACCCATACACACACATGCATAGTGTGTTAGTACACATGGTTACCACAAGTAAAGCGCGCGTCGCTTCGTGAGACAAAAGTACTGTAATAAACAATTTTACTTCTTTTTTAGGGTTCCGTAATTTCTGACAAGGAACCCTTATAGTTTCGTCATATCCATCTGTCTGTCTGTCCGAAGTTTTGCTAAGAGACCGTTAGTACTAGAAAGCTGTAAAATTGTAGGAGTGTGTATATCAATTACGCCGGCAAAGTGGTGGTTTTTTTTTTTTTTAGGGTTTAACCCCGACATGTTGGGATGTATATTTGTTTCGTTGTCTACCCCATTATGTGGGATATCGTTGCATAGCTCTTCTAAAATGACTTGGGGGTTGCTAAAATTATTTTTCTAAACAAATAAAAAAAAAAAAAAACTTTAAAGTGCAAATCTTTGTTCCAGTAGGGCGTCCTCCCCCTCTAAAAACTAAACTGCTGGCTTGAAAAATCTGGAAAAATCCACGATGATAGTGTATTTAATGAACTTATAAGGAAAATTATACCGGTTAAGATAACTTCATTAGTTTAGCAGTAATAGTCGTTGAACTTGGGTGTTTGATCATTTTGTACCAAATACAAAATCCTTAGCATTAAACCTTTAAAGTGACTAAGATGAAGTAGTTACTTGTTTATAACGGGTAAAGACTTGCATTGAAAAACAAAATATGAAGAAGAAAAACATAATAAATTATCATAAGTTTCACAATACTGCCGCTAGATGGCGCTGTACCAACGGGTTACGTTTTCATTATATTCTGAATAAAGAACAATAGAATCGTACTATATTGTGATAACGGGCTACTACGGAACCCTACATTGTGCGTGGCCCGATACGCACTTGGCCGGTTTTTTTATATTAGCAAGCCCGCCCCTGTTACATGGGACTTAAACATGACTGACGAAATGTAGGTGAACTGTAGTTACACCTCTGCTTAACCCTTTGGGGAAAACCGGCGTGATGTTATGTGTGTATGTATTTTTAGTTTAGATTCCGTTGTCAGAACTCAATGCCAATTTTTTTTATTAGGTAATCTACCGAAGTGCTCTTAATGAATGTATAAAATCATGTAAACCTGTTTCAGTTACTACGTTAAATAATGCCAAAAATGTTTATCACCGGAACTCAAAAGCCTATTACAGAATTTTAATGTTTTATTTATAATATTTTTTAGCAGTTGTTAAAATATTCTGTCTAATTATTAATTAAACAATAAATATCTTTTTTTTATTTTGAATTTTCATTTTAGATGGGTTTGCTCTTGACTCTAGTCTAGGTCAGAGATGACAGAGACAAAGTCGACGATGGAGTGAGCAAGAAACATAAAAAAATAAATGGGGACTTTAATTTAAAATAATGAACGTACATTTTTATAAAAATCCGCAAACAGGTAGATGAGAGTGGAAAAATATCAAGTGAAAATGGCAGCAGTGAAATGCTATATAGCACCTCTCCCACCGCAGGCGATTACTCGCTGGTACAGCCCGATTCAAAGTTTAAGGCGGCGCGCAACATGAGGGTGAGGCACTGCGCAGCGAGTAGCGTACGTCAGAGCCGCCATAAAATTTGAATAAGGCTGTATGCGTATATACATATATCAAGCGTGAGTCTCTCAGCGAGTGTTCTGCCCGCCAAGTGGGCGTCGCTAACGAGTACTCGCCCGCGGTGTGAACAGTCAGCGATCAACTATAAATATATTATGTATCTCTTTACCTACAATCCCTTAGACCTAAAATCTTTTGAACGTTTCTTTAGCGAGAAAATCGTTGATAGCTTGTCGCTTCTTCCTCGGCTGTGGGACCGGTTCCTAAATAGGATAAGCTGAATGATGAAGCATTGTGTGGTATGTTGCAGTGATAACGGATCCTGATGACGCTTTAACAGCAGCCAATACATGCTTACACAAACATTTCCTTTTGGACTACGCGAGAACTTGGCTCGGAAATGGACTACTAACTTCATCAGGTGAGTCTAGTCTAGAGTATCCATCTAAAGGTGCTATCCAAAGGCGGTCGTAACCGCAAACCGCAAGCAGCAACGTTGCCTATTCGCTATGACGGGCCGCAGCGACACGACTGGTGTTTAAGTAAGTTAATGAAAACGCTTCCGTAGTATCTAAGATTGACAAACTAGGCTCGTCCAAACTGACAGAACGGGTGAGTGATTAAAGTTATAAATAACAAGCGTGTGCCGTGTTTCCATCAGAAAAAATGACATACTCCTTTTGAGGATGAATTGTTAAAAGTCCTTCTTTTATGATCGACTTCGCTTAAAAAAAAAATAACTGTTCAATTTATTTTGAACGCATAGGTATTGAATTCTCTATGTAACAGCTGATTATTTATTTGATAACCGACGAAAAATTTCTACGCTAGAGGTCTAGAATCATGAGCTGAATTCATGGTTACAGTTTGCGCGTCGATGTCCCTACCACCTTTTATAAAATGCTTGTAGACAGCGGTTTCAGTGAATTTTAGATTACCTTTTTGGGGATGAATTTTCAATAACCTTCCTTAGTGCTCATCCACCTTCGCTTTATAAATAACTCTTGTGCAAAATTAAATGCTTCTCGACCCAGTGGTTTTAGTGAATTTTAGATTTTTATTACGTAAATTGGTGACGCTGAGTCATATGTACACGGCGACGCTGTTTAAAATTTGCACAAATTGTAAGTAAACTACGTCACATTTTCCAGAATTTAATCGAAACCAAGAGCACATCAGCGCGGGGTAATTCTGTAACACACTAACATTAGGAATGGCTTTCATATTGACAGACAGTCATGTTCATTCATTGCGTTATTTACTTTGTTGATTAGACAATTTTTCGAATATAGGAAGCAATGGATTAGCATTCAAATCAAATCAAATCAAAATATTTTATTTCACATAAACCGACATGGGCACTTATGAAACGTAAGAAGCTATGTGCACGGTTCCAATTGGTTGTTTCCTATGGAGAAGAGCCGGCAAGAAATTCCACGGTTACACTTTTAAAAATAAGGGGCTTTTACAATGTTTCAAATTACAGTGTTGATAGATATGGGAAGACAGTGTAGACCTGTCAACAAGTAAGAGGTACTCAACATCTCTCAAAATGGTTCAGATTGTGAATTGATAGTGTGTTACGCAATTAGGCTGCGGGTCGCTAGTATTTAGTTGCAAAGTCAAAGTCAAATCGTTTATTTCAAATAGGCACATAAAAGGCACTTTTGAACGTCAAAATTTACAAAAAAATTGAATTGATTCTAGTTACCCCTTCCAAAAGGTATTTTCGTATGGATAAGAATGGGCAAGAAACTCCACCGTTACTCTTTTAAAAATGTTTTACAATATTATGTATACATAATAATTATAATATGTGAAGCCGATGCACCTAGAATAAAATTACTATACCACAATAGGTAAAAATAATTAAATATAACGCATGACAGGTAAATTAATTATGAGATAGATACATGGTGCTCACATATTTACAAGTATTGACTATTTACTACTACTACGACTACGACTATTACTAACGCGTTATTAGCTAGATTGTAATTGTTTGCATCGTGTACGGACCGCTATTGTAACAGTAGTGCTGTGACATTGTGACTACTCAATGGGGGTTTGAGTTTGTGATTGGTGGGTCTAGCTCAAACTCAAAGCATTTATATCAAATAAACCAATTACAGGTACTTTTGTATTGTCAAGGGGTCGGTCAGTCAGAAAGATGAAGCTAGTTGCCCATTCCAAAGTTTAGTACGTACCTATGGAGAAGAACGGGCCAGAAACTCCACGGACACACTTTTAAATCAAAATATTTCTACACAAAAATGATTAGATCATTCATGTTGAAATTATACATGTGAGAACGAACTCACATATAACGAATGCGCGGATTAATTTAAATTCGAACAATTTTGAAATTGAAAATACTTGTTTCACACATAATATTTATTATATAGTTTTATTTATATCTATGGGTGATACTACATTAAAATATAATACTCTAAGATAGTTTTATTTTTATTAAAACAATTGCGCTGTCACGGGACGCCTAGCAGATGTGAAATATACCATCGTATAGAGTGGCGACGCATCGCCACGCCAACACTGTTTTACCCGCGGCTATAGATGTTTCACGTCAAAAAATCTTTTGCATTCACGTTCCCGTACGTCACGCGTTTGTGCTAGGGCTCTTGTTACTTTTGAGCAGCGTCATGGACGACGAGTCTTACTTTTTCCATTTTCCTAGCGCTTGTTTCTTTATTAGTGAATAATTTTAGATAATAAGAATATATTTATTTACTAAGCTTACATTCAAGTGGATTGAATTCCTAGACCTCACACTAGGATTCCCTGTTATATGACCCTTTTAATTACAGGAGCATTATGGCAACGTCGCCGAAAGCTGTTAAACCCAGCGTTCAGCGTATCTGTGATACACAATTTCCTTGGAATTTTCAACCATATGTCCAAGCAGTTAACAAGTGAATTAGAATCTCTGGTTGGAAAGGGATCCTTTGAGATCACCCCGTACTTGAGGCTCATCGCTTTCCAGACTTTTAGCAGTAAGTATAATTTTGTTTGTAATATTACAGTAGTCAGTATTTGCCTACCTGCAAAACAGTTTTGATGCTTTTATTCATCTTTTTTTAGGGTTCAGTAGCCAAATTGTAAAAATGAAACCCTTATAATTCCGTCCTGTCCACCTGTCCTCCTCACCTTGTGTCCGTCTGTTCGTATGTTTCACAGGTGTTTATTGAGTGGGGTGCTAGGACAGGAAACCTCCCCGTGTGCCCGTGGGCTGGAGTTTCCCTTGGATGCGTCTGGGGGAAAGGCCAGTCCCCGGGACGGTGTACCCTGGGGTGCGGGCAATTACTCCCCATTAGGTACTGTGTGCCTAATGGGTCTAGTTGCCCGTACGCTAATATCCTGTCGGAGGAACGCTCCAACGTGTGTCTCTCTGTTTAAGCAGAGACGCACAGCGGCGGAGTAAGAGCGGGCTCGGTGTGCACTAACTCTGCCGCCGGGCAGGCAGGAAGGAGTACTCTCCTTCTGCCACCGTTAGTCTCGTAGCCCCGAAGATTGTCAAGGTTATGTCTCTGACTTTTGACGGGGGTCGAGGGTCTTGGCTTAACCGCCCGGGCCGCGAGGAAGATAACCTCTATAAAAAATTCCTCTAATATCAAGTTTTGGTGCGCGGCGAGGATATGAATGGCTGAGGAGTAGTGTCATCTACAACTTTGTAGTTGTAGGTGGCGCATCAGTCGCTAGCGCACCCCCAGCAGAGTACCAGTGGACCCTCTGGTTGGGTTACAAATTAACACTTGCCTAGGGACAGGGGGTGAACCTAGGATGGACATTTTAGATCCCCCACACTCGTGGGAACAATATGGAAAAATTGAACCAAAATAATAACAGCGAAGAAGAGGGGAGTGACGCGGGGTCGGGGTCCGACGCCGCATCTGGCGCGAAGGGCTTTTTCAAGAGCCCGGAGTGCGTAGTGGTGGGGGCTTCTGCGAAGAACCAAAGGCGCTTCCAGAAGCGCCCCAAACCAGGGGATGGCCAGGAGTCATCTTCTGATGGTGGGAGGAGCTCCACCCGAAAAATTGGCAAGACCAGTCGGCGGAGTGGAGTTTGGGATAGGGGTGCGGGCAGAGGCCTCACCAGCCCAGACGAGCCGTCTCAGCCCGCCGAAGGGCTCGACACGGAAGGGCACTCGGAGTCGTCAGGTGGTGAGCCGGACGCCGCTGGCGGCTCTAAGTCGGAGCAACTGGCCAGGCTGGAGGTAGCCGTGGTAGCTGCGCTAAAGGGTGTGGCCTTGAAGAGGATTCAGTCCTCTAAAGACAAGGCCATACCCGCTGCCGCGGCTTCCATTATGGAGGCAGTGCAAGCCATTCAACTCATGCCTCCATTGGACGGCATGTCTGAGATGCGGGCGGAGGTCAGTCGCTTGACAGCCGCAATGGAGCTTCTCCGAAAGGAGAACGAGGAGCTCCGAGCGGACCTGGCCGGCCTTCGGGCAGCCGGCCCCCGGGAAGTACCACAGGAGAGGGTGCAACATGGGCAAGCCCGGCCAGTGCCGGAACCTGCTGAGGACCGGGTTCTGACCCTGGTGCGGCGGGAGCTTGCTGCCTTTCAGAGCCGGTTTTCCGCCCTGGAGGCCATTGTCCTGCGCCCCCCGCTAGCGGCGAGCCGGCAGGTCTCATTTGCTGCCGCTGCGGCCAAGCCACGATCAGCAGAGCGGACTAAAGGCCGGTCCGTGCCGAAACCCGTGGGGCCGCACCCGGCGATGTCGGTGCCACCCAAGACCAAGAAGGGCGGGGTGGCTGCGCAGGCGGCGAGGGCGCCAGCCCTGGCGGCAAGTCAGCCGGCCCCCCCACCTCCTAATTCTCCTCCGTCCGACGCCGAATGGCAAGTGGCTGGGTCGAGGAAGAAGGTGGGCAAGGCAGCAAGGGCGGCCAAACGTAAAGAGAGGCGGCAGCGGCGCAAGGAGCGAAGCGTCGCGGCTAGGCTCCGCGCCCCGAAGTCCGCAGCTGTAGTGATCACACTACAGCCGGAAGCGGAGAAGAAGGGCGTGTCCTACCGCGACGTGCTCGCCAAGGCTAGGGCGGCCGTGAACCTAGAGGAGTTAGGCGTCGCCAATGGCATCCGGGTGAAGATCACTGCGACTGGGGCCCGGATGCTGGAGGTTCCTGGTGCGGCCAGCGGCCCGACCGCTGACGCCCTGGCCGAAAGGCTTAGGGCGTCCCTAAATGCGGACGAGGCCCGAGTCTCCAGGCCCTCCAAGTGCATTGACATGCGCATCCTGGGCCTGGACGACTGTGTGACGGAGGCTGAGGTAGTGGCCGCCGTCGTCAGGACTGGGGGGTGCTCTGCCGAGCAGGTGAGGGCGGGCACCATTCGTCCTGACCACACGGGGATGCGAGCCGTGACGGTGAGCTGCCCCGTGACGGCGGCCCGGAAAGTTGCCGGGGAGGGCCGAAGGCTCCTGGTGGGCTGGGTTTCCGCGCAGGTGAAACTGCTGGAACCCAGACCTCTGAGGTGCTTCCGCTGCCAGGTGGGCAACCACGTGGGAGTGCAATGCACCTCGGAGGTGGACCGCAGCGATCACTGTTTCCGCTGCGGTCAGCCCGGGCACAAGGCCGGCTCGTGCAATGCCACGCCGCACTGCTTTTTATGTGCGGCAGCTGGCAAGCCGGCCGATCACCGGGCTGGGAGTAAGGCCTGCGCCCCACCCGCCAAAGCCAGGGGCAGGGGTAAGCCCTCCGCAATCGCCGTCACTGCCGCACCCGCCGCCACTGCCATCGCCGCTGCTGCCTCCACAGTCGTCACCGCCGCTGAAACCGCGGCAGGGCCCTCACAAGGGCCTCGGGAGGGGGCTGAAATGGAGTGCCAATAATGGCCCCATTACGCCTCCTCCAGGCGAACATCAACCACTGCGTCGCCGCTCAGGATCTGTTGCTCCAGAGCATGGCGCAGTGGTCGATTAATATCGCCGTGGTCGCTGAGCCGTACTTTGTCCCGCCCAGGGATGATTGGGTGGAGGACCTGAGCGGCTCAGTGACCCTAATTTCGTCGGCCGCCGCCGGTACCCCGTCGCTCGAGGCAGTTAAGAGGGGACGGGGTTGCGTGGCAGCACGGTTCGGGGAGATTGTTGTCGTAGGGGTGTACTTCTCCCCGAACCGAACTCTCGCCGAGTTCCACAGAGTTGAGAGTCGTCGTCGTCGGGTACCATTCCCTCCCCGTGCTCGTGCTCGGGGACTTCAATGCCAAGAACACGGCTTGGGGTTCCCGGTATACTGACGCGCGGGGTAGGATGGTGGAAGACTGGGCTCTGGAGACAGGCCTAGTCGTCCTAAACCGGGGTTCTGTCCCCACGTGTGTGCGGATGCGGGGTGAGTCAGTGGTGGACATCTCGTTCGCCAGCCCCGCTCTGTCGCCGCGTGTCATTGACTGGCGCGTCATGGAGGGGGTGGAGACGTATTCCGACCACCGGTACATCCGGTTTGACGTCTCCGCCCAGACCTCGAGCGCGCTGGTCCGACAGGCCCCGATTGGTCCACGGTGGGCGCTGAAGCGGCTGGACCGGGAGCTCCTCCTGGAAGCCTCGATCGTGCAGGCCTGGGTGTCATCACCGGACAGGCCTGCTGATATTAACGACGAGGTGGAGTGGTTCCGGGAGGCCATGTCCGAAGTATGTGACGTGGCAATGCCCCGGGTCCAGCCTGGACGCGCCTCGTGCCAGGTGTACTGGTGGTCGCCGGAGCTAACGTCTCTGCGCGAGGCGTGCGTTGCTGCGCGACGCCTGTACACCAGGCACCGCAGGCTCCGTGTCCGTCCTCCGGATACGGAAGCCATTCAGGCGGAGCTGTACGAGGGTTACAGAGCGGCGAAGACCGCCCTCCGAGCGGAGATACTGCGGGCCAGGGGACTGGCCCGTGAAGAGTCGCTGGGGACTCTGAACAGGGACCCTTGGGGACGCCCATACAAAATGGTGCGGGAGAAACTCCGCCCATGGGCTCCCCCACTAACGCAGAGTCTCCGGCCTCAGCTCGTGGAGGGCGTGGTGAGCGCTCTGTTCCCTTCGCGAGGGGAGCACACTCCCCCGCCCATGGCTCCGCCTCCTGCGGTGCCCACTGTGGACCACATAACCGACGACGACGACGATTCTCCTGAGGTGACCGAGGTAGAGTTGAGAGTGGCGGTACGTAGGCTGAGTGCCAAAAATACCGCCCCAGGACCCGACGGCCTACCTGGAAAAGCCTGGGTCCTGGCCTTGGAGGCTCTCGGGCCTCGACTTCGAGGGCTCCTAAGCGCATGCTTGGAAGGGGGCCAGTTCCCACTTCGTTGGAAGACGGGGAAACTGGTCCTCATTAAGAAGACGGGGCGCCCTGCGGACTCTCCGTCCGCTTACCGGCCCATTGTGCTGCTCGACGAGGTGGGCAAGCTCTTTGAAAGAGTCATTGCAGACCGCCTCGTCGGGCGGCTAGTGCGGGTGGGGCCGGATTTGGCGGAGAGCCAGTTTGGTTTCCGCAGGGGGCGCTCTACGGTGGACGCCATCATGCGCGTGCGAGCCCTCACGACGGGGGATGCTGTGGCCCGGGGTGGGGTCGTCTTGGCGGTGTCTCTAGACATCGCCAATGCGTTCAATACCCTGCCCTGGAGTTGCATCAGGGAGGCACTCCGGTATCACCGGATGCCGACCTACCTCTGTCGCATAGTCGAGGCCTATCTGACGGACAGGGCCGTCATCTACCCCGGTCACCAGGGAGAATGGAACCGGCGAGAGATGTCGTGCGGTGTCCCACAGGGATCAGTCTTGGGGCCGTATCTGTGGGACATCGGGTACGACTGGGTGCTGCGCGCCGACCTCCCTAGCGGCGTCAGCGTCGTTTGTTACGCTGACGACACGCTAGTCCTGGCACAGGGGAGGTCGCACCAGGCGGCGGCCGAATTAATGACACGCGGGGTTGCGACAGTCATTGAGAGGATCCAGCAATTGGGACTCGAGGTGGCCCTGCACAAGTCCGAGGCCATGTGTTTTCATGGTCCTCGGAACGCGCCACTCTCGGGTTCCCAAATAATGGCGGGAGGGGTTCACATCGGCGTCGAGTCGACGATGAAGTACCTGGGACTCGTCCTCGACAGCCGGTGGAACTTCGTCGAGCATTTCCGACGTTTGGCTCCCAGACTGGACCGGGCTGGGGCTGCCTTGAAGCGGCTCCTGCCCAATCTAGGGGGTCCAAACGCCTCCTGCCGGAGGCTCTACGCGGGGGTCGTGCGGTCCATGGCCCTTTACGGGGCACCGGTGTGGGCGCGTTCATTGAGGCTCCGACCAGCACGCCGTTTGAACGCGTCCCAAAGGGTCATGGCCATCCGGCTGGTCCGGGGATACCGCACGGTCTCCTGCGAGGCGGCGAGCCTCCTTGCCGGATTGCCGCCATGGGATCTGGAGGCAAAAGTCCTCGCGCACATTTGGGAGTGGCGCGAGGAGGCGAAACGCCGGGGCGTTACTCCGCCGCCGCGAGAAATCGCGGCACAGCGGACAGAGCTCCGGCGGGATCTCATGGCGGCATGGAGAGTGCGACTGTCGCAACCCAGCGCTGGGCACGCCACAATTGCGGCGGTAAGTCCCCTCTTTGAGGAGTGGCTTGAGAGGCGCCACGGCGTCCTCACCTTCCGCCTGACGCAGGTCCTCACCGGACATGGCTGTTTCGGGAGGTTCCTGTTTCGGATAAGGCGGGAGGAAACGCCCGGGTGTTGGCATTGTGTGGATCGCCCGGAGGACACGGTGGAGCATACGGTGGAGGTCTGCCCGGCTTGGGCGGAGCACCGCCGTGTCCTCGTGGCGGCGATCGGCGGCGGCGATCTCTCGCGTCCGGCCCTGGTTCGGGCCATAGTACGGAGCGAGAGAGAATGGGAAGCAGTCACCTCCTTCTGCGAAGCAGTAATGCTCGCGAAGGAGGAGGCGGAGCGCGTGAGGGAGAGGCAATCATTGCGCCCTCACGCCCCTAGTCGCCGCAGGAGGAGACACCCTGGGCGTCGGGAGTCCATAGCCGACTCCCGGCCACCGTAGGCGCGGGCCTGCGGACGGCGAGCAATGGGCAGCTCGCCGTCCGGTAAGGACCAGGCCCGGGTCGACGGCGCGTCGTGTTCCACGCGCGCCTCAAAGAGTTGTCAGCATAATTGACGGGGTCCGATAGGGCCGATGCCTGCCGGGGTCGCGGATTGTTCGAAAGAGTTACCGTGGCCCTGGCGCACAGGCAACTGAAGGAACACGGGTGGGTTTTAGTCAGTAAGAGTCTGACACGCCCTTCCGCTCCGCCCAGAGCGGGAGAGGTCATTTGATGATTTCCCATCCAAAAAAAAAAAAAAAAAAGGTGTTTATTGAGTGCATGTCGATTACCTAGGTATATGTATGTAGTGTGTGGGCTCTCCAGGAAAACTACTGGATCGCACAAAACCACAGTTTATTTATTATTAAACACCTTTTACATCTCAACACGTTTTTCTTATGTCTCCCGAATCGCCATCTTGACTTTCTTACTTCCTTTCTCTCGTTTACTCACTCGTTCAAAAACATGCTAAATATAATAGTTTAGAATCGTGTATGTATACAGCCTATTAAGTACTAATCTTAAATTAAACCTCCTTCTCGTTTTAGTAAACGTAAGTACATGAAATTTTGCTTTCACATAATTTTTATAATAAATATTAAACCTCAAAAAATATATCTGTATAATAAAATGCAAGTAACTAACAAAATAAACCGTCTCTTATACCTTAATTGGCATTTACCTGCGTCGTTAGCAAGTAAACCTACTTTCACGAAATTATTATTCTGTTGTTACATGTTGTTTATAACAAAAAGTAATATAGTTTATAATACAGGTATTGTCTTACAGAAACATAAATGAAAGCATTTTTATGTTCGAAGCAGAAAATCGTCATGTAAAATGGGATCATGCATTTATCAAGACTGAATAAAATTGTTAAAACAAATCATCTTAATTCTAAAATATCCCAAATATAAAAATACGAAAACTTCCACTAATATTCCTCCAATAATTCAATAGAAATCTCATTGAAAAACGAATTGCAATAACTTATTTCCGATTAAATGAATCCGAACGTAACTTTAAGCCAATGAGCATTGCTGAGTGCACACACCAGGTGGCAGGGGGCAGGAGGTGCTCTCCGCCATAAAAAACAATTGAACCGCTAAATCAGTACCGTAAAGCGCTAGCCGCTAGCATTAAACAAAACTGTTCATTGTTAAGTTTATAAGTAACAAATAATACAGCAATACAGCGATTGATTTACATTAACTTAGGATGGTGACCGATTTTCGTGTGATAGTTGGAGTTATATTAAAAAAAATATGTAAGTTAAAACCTTTTTAAAAACAAGCTTTTAATTAATAAAAAAATACTGAATAAAACTTACATTAACATAGAACTTTAATATTTTTAAAAAAAGTTGCGGCTTATCTTAAAGTGTAGACGATCACGCCTCAAGCTTTTAAGAAAATATTAAAATTCTATGTTTACGTAAGTTTTATTTAGTACTTTTTAGCTAATTAAAAGCTTGTTTTTAAAAAGGTCTTTACCTACATTTTACTTTATACTTTTTAGTATTAGAATTTCTTTAAATATCCGTTCAATCAGCTTCTCTTGAAAGTTACTTGTAAAGACAAATCCAACGAACCCAAAGATGCCTTCACACAAGTCATGGTATGAAGCAATCTGAGTTGCAACATCCAAGTCATGCCATACATTACAACGGGCTATCATAATTGAATGAGTACTTATACAAAAATTCGTGCCTATACTGTTGACCGCTGAGGAGATCTCTCGTATGGAGCCAATCCTGGGTGCAGCAGCCAGATCATGGTAAACTTTAGAAGGAACTTTCATAATTAAATGCTTTTATTAAATTCCGTGTCTGAACCGTTGACCGTTAATCTTCCTTCGTCTAGAGCAAATCTTGGGTGTAGAATCAGGTCATGAATGATAAAAATGCATTGTTTTCAAAACAAAATCAACATGTGAAATTTCAACTCAGTGGAATGATAGAAAGTGGTTTTAATTCAGCTTGCAAGATTTGTAACTTGCAACATTGCAATTTAAATAAAAGCTTGGAAAAACGGAAGTAGTAAAAAGAAATAAAAAGTTCAAAATAAGTTTACATAACTGCCGAAATGGATGTAGATAGGTATACTATAAACCTCTGCTTAACCTTTTCAAGGATTACAGGTGTGGTGATAATGCTATTTAACTAATATTTTTATACATGCGTATTTCTGTGATAATAAACAATTATTTCTTCCTTTTATTTCTCCAGAGACTGCATTCGGTATCGATGATGAAAATGTAAAAGATTTCGCACGAGATTACATGGGGACAGCAGACCAAGTGATGAATATGGTGATCTACAGGTTCCAGAACATATGGCTCCAAAGTGACTTGATATTTCGGCTGACCGGTCTGAAGAGTAAGCAAGATCGTCTGGTTAAGCATCTGGATGATATTGCTAATCAGGTCAGTTCGTAATTGGTTGAATCCTTATTTCGGGCCAGGTAAAGATTTTTATTGAGACTGGTAACCTTATACCACTGTCACAGAGCACGGAATTGCCGGCAGCGTCCAGAGACGTAAATAAATATGTGAGCACCATGTATCTATAGCAGTGTTGGCCCAGTGGTATCAGCCCCGACTTACGAGTTGTAGGTTGTGGGTTCGAACACAGGCAGGCGCTTTACTTTGTGCAAATGATTTCATAACCACTGCTCTCAAAACGGTGAAGGAAAACATCGTGAGGAAACCGGCATGTCCTAGGACCAAAAATTCGAAGACATGTGACATCTACCAACCCTCACTGGGCCCGCGTAGTAGATTACAGCCCATTCCCTCTCAAAGAGAGGAGGCCTGCGTCCCAGCTGTGGGAACATTATAGGTTGATTATGCTGTTTCTACCACATATCTAATTAACTTACCTGTCATTGCTTTATATTTAATTCATTTTATCTATTGTGGTATAGTAATTTTATTCTAGGTGCATCGTCTTAAAATATTTATAAATATAAAATTAATGTATACAAATTTTATGGTAAAACATTTTAAAAGAGTAACGGTGGAGTTTCTTGCCCATTCTTCTCCATACGAAATTACCTTTTGGAAGGGGCAACTATAATCAATTCTATTTTCTTGTAAATTTTGACGTACGTGCCTTTTATGTGCCTATTTGAAATAATTTAATGACTTTGACTTTGGCGGTACTAGTAAAATACGTGGCGCCGAACAGTGTTGAGCGCGCAACTTCTGTCACGACGCCATTTTCCCAACCTCCACGCAGGCGAAGCCATGTGCAAAAGCTAGTTCATACTGTTTTTTATTATAATTTATGCAAACTCCCTCTGGCTGTCTGTCTGTTTATTACCGTTATTACGCCTAAACCAGTGATTCGGTCGTTATGAAAGATAGATAAGTTGCCTTGGACTTGGAGAACCACATCGGCTATTTGTTTTTCTACGTACATATTTGTATAAAAAATATGAATTACGAAACACACGCAGACAAAGTCGCAGGCAACAGCTGGAATATTATAAATGACGATAAATATTGTAAAATTATGTAAATGCGTACGTAGTTACGCGTGTTTCACAACTAAGTAATTTTAAAGGCATTCATAATGCTTAGGTATTAGCATATAAATAATATGATATTATTGTTTTGATGTTGCTCATAATTATTATGAATATTTAGGTTTTGAAAATAACGACCTTTTTTTAATTAAGTATTATAATTTTCAAGGTGATAGAGACAAAAAAGCAATATTTGAAAGCAAGCAATGAAAAAACACTTAATGGATGGACAACAACAGGTATAACTTATGTAATAATTTTTACTATACAGGGTGGTATGACATGGACGCACAAACTGTAACCAAGAATTTAGCTCATGATTCCCCCCCTATGATTGACCCTAGTGTAAAAAATATTCGGCTAGTATCAAATAAAAATCTGCTGTTTCATAGCAGAGTGCGATACCTTCGTGGTCAAAATGTAAGGAACAGCGATTTTTTTTTTAAATAATAGAGCATCAATTTCACGCAGGGTTTCAGAATCATGACATTGTACTGAATAGATGGTAACAGCAAGTATAAAAAAGATGAAACAAACTGCGCGTGGATGTCTCTGCCACCCGGAATACTATGATAATTATAATGTGTGTACCTTTAAACACTACCTACTATGACCGTTTGCAGTACTAACACGTATTGCTGAAAAGGGGTACCACAATATAGTGCAGCTAGAAATATTGAATGTTATACCGAAGTTGATGCAAAAATAGGGAATTAGAAAAGCGAACTTTAAAAAAAGTGTCAATTGTATAGGCGATGCCTTTTTGACCAAGAAGATGATAACAAACCTTTTCATAACTTTGTTGTGTTGGCTTCCATTCTAACTCAATACAACAGAATAGCAGTATTTTTAATGGAGTGCTGACTATCTCATCTCCAGAACACAGTTACTGGGTAACAAGATACTCCTTGGTAAGACTAGGTGTCAGGCTTTTTGAGATTCTGATTACGGGCGTAATGCCTGTCAAAGATCCACGAAAGACGGTTGGTACCAATGACTTAACGTGCTTATCGAAACACGGACGGGTACTGGGTAATACGATAACAATTTTTTTTTTACAAAAAAACACAAAAGAACGTGAAAAATAACTTTCTTCTTTTCGTCTGTTAGTGTTTTTTTTGGAAGTCGGTTGTTTTTCTGTAAAAAAGTTTTTATTTTTCACTTTTTAGTTGCGGTACCTACCCCACACAAATTCGTATACCACTACTTGGTGTGTACATAACAGTGATTGGAAATTATTAACACATCATCTATAATTATAAACTAAGTGGAAAATATGCAGTATTAAGGATAACTCAAAAACTACTGGTCAGACCTTGATCAAATTAAATGGGACCACATGTGAGGCACCACCTATCAAAAGAAAAAAGAATCATCCAAATCGGTTCACCCAAAAAAAAGTACTGAGCTAAAACACATAAAGAAAAAAAAAAAAAAACATACAGACGAATTGAGAACCTCCTCCTTTTTGTGAAGTCGGTTAAAAACAGTTTTAGCCCTTAGTTTTAAGACTGGTTGTCAGACTTTTGAGATGCTGACAATCCGTAACGGTGGTCTAAGATCTAAAATACCAACGACTTAACCACAAATAAACGGCTTAAGGCGCGGTAAGATATTTTTTTTAGGTAATTGGCAATAGTGCATCGCGGTTATCGCGACAACAAATAAGGTTCAAAACAGCGAGCGATGCGTTTGATGTTAATTGAATCGAATGACCACCAAATTTTGCAGTTTTAATTAAATTTAAAAATAAATGCACGACTCAGTGGAATAATTTTTAGGTATTTCTTTAGTTGATTGAATTCCTTTATTATCTTTACATAAAGTATTGTAGTTTACGCTAAAATACCTGAGAATTATGCAAAGAAAAAAAATTGTGCTCTGCTTTAAGTTTTTTTTTTTTTTTTCATGATAATATTTTATAATTATTATGTTTCTTTTTAATAAGTCTTTTCTTTGAATATTTGAAAATACACAAAAAAAATCAGGCTTGTAATTTGTACCAATACGCCTACTTGTGCGACAAAAAACTGAAAGTTTTTCGGTGTCCTACGCTTGGACAGCCGCTTAAAAAAATAAATGATTAAAAACTTGAAATTATGATGTTTTTAGATTCGCGAGGCAAGCCATTAATGAGTCTTCTAATGGAGCTAGAGAATGATGATGCTCTGACTTTGAAAGAGATAAAGGAAGAGGTTGATACTGCTATAGTAGCTGGTTTTGATACCACATCGACCACACTCACGTGTCTTCTGGTACTACTAGGAAGTTACCCTGAAGTCCAGCAAAAGATGTATGAAGAGTAAGTGGAAAATAAGTAGAAAGTAGACATTAGCAGCGAACATAGATTTAAAAAGACATAATACAATGTTTAACCACTGTGTTCTAATGTTTATTCCATAAGTAGGGACTTATCTGAAAGAAATGTAAAAAAACCCTGTGAAGGTTGAATTCTTACATAATCACTCACTAAATGTGATCTCTATTTCACTATCATATTCATTTGTATGTCTCAGTAATGTTTCCAACAGTTTGAGTAGCTTGATGTAGGTGCATACGAGGGGCGTTCAATATATTCTCGGTATCGGCATGAAAACAAAACGTGAATTCAATTGAAATTATTTTTAGTTTTCATTATAATCTCCCATTACCTCAATGCATTTATCACATCTCGAAATTAACTTTTCAATACCCTATCAAAATAACATTCCTCTTTCCCTGAAAAATGCGCATTTATTGCCGCCTTATGCTCTTCATCGCTGGAAAATCGTATCCCACGAAGGTCTTTTTTGAAATAAGGGAACAAATAATAATCACTAGGGGTTAGGTTTGGACTATAGGGTGGGTGGTTAATTTCTTCTAAACCACAATCCCGCACAGCAGCCTTGGCGACACGCGCCGTGTGGACCGGGGCTTAGTCGTGAAGAAGCAACACACCGGTGGCGGTACTCGGCTTACGCCGTCATTTTACTTTAATTGCTGCTTGTAAATTTCGTAAAGTGGATGCCTAGGGTGCTGCGTTTATGGTTTCACCTTTGTTGTGTACTCAATCAGCAAAATTCCCTTTGAATCCCAAAACACTGTGGCCATATTTTTCCCGGCAGACGGAACGACTTTGAATTTCTTAGGGGGCGCAGTACCCTTCTTGTGCCACTGCATGAACTCCAACTTACTTTCAGAGTCATAAATATGAACCCATGTTTCATCGCTAGTAACAATTCGATTGAAAATACTTGATGGAACTTCACCACAGAGCTCTAAAAACTCTCTACAGTACTCGATTCGCATTTGTTATTGAGGCGCCTTGAGCATTCGCGGCACCAATCTTGCACTGAATTTTGAAAGGTAAAGAAGGTCATGAAGAATACTGTGCTCGGTACCAACCGAGAGGTGGATCATCTCTGCTATCATTTTCATATTCATTCGGATCTTCCAGTATAAGCTTCTCAACTTATTTCACGTTTTCTTCCGTAGAGGCAGTAACCGAGCCGCCCGAGCAAATGTCGTCTTCAATGCTCTCTCTGCCCCTTTTAAATTCACTTGACTTCTTTTGAACCATATATAACGAAGGTGCAGAATCTTAGTAAATAGCAATCATGACTTCGTGAATAGTATTTTGACATTTTCCTTGTTTGGTAAGGAATTTAATAACAGCGCGGTGCTCGATATTCTTCAACATTGTCACGTTAGCCATTCCAGTTGTCGTTGACTAACTTAACGATAACTAGCAAACCAATGATCATATGAAATGTTACCTTTGTACCCTTAGATAATTTCTATAATTAATTAATTATTCAACATACCCACATCATTAGTAAATCATACCCTCATACCGAAAATACATTGAACGCCCCTCATGTCAGTGAAAGTAGATTCAGCTGCTATGTTATCCAGCTATTTTTATTATTATTTATTTATGTGTACGAAGTATTATAAAAAAAGCTATTTGCAGGATTATAGAAGTTTTAGGTCCAGATAGAGATATCGGAAAAGATGACATCAGAAAATTGGTGTATACAGAAGCTGTGATAAAAGAAGCTCTTCGTGTTATACCTATTGGACCTGCATTACTAAGATACGTAGAAAACGATGTTAAGCTAAGTAAGTTAAACATAAAACACATTTTTAGAGTTCCGTAGATAAAAGACAAAAAAAGAAACCGTATGATCACTTCGTTGTCCGTCCATCCATCTGGATGTCTGTCAAGACCCTTTTTCTCAGCAACGCGTGGAGGTATCAAGTTATAATGAGTATCAAATACGTAAGTCTATGGTTCCTTGGAGCTCTAAATCTCAAGCTTCCAAGTCAATGCATTTAAATAATACGGCCATTAATGCCACATATTTTGATACTCTCAAATAAATAAAACTTATAGGGTCCTTCTCGTTGATCTAGAATCATGAAAAATTGGTAAGAAGCAAGGTACAAAAAAAAAAAAAAAATACGCAAATCGCTAATTCGAAGTTTTATCATATAAAAAAAATGCATCGAATTTCCTTAATGCGGCTTGCGGCAGGAGTAGGAGTTGACTGATAGTGATTGTGACGTAAGGAAAAAGCGTGATACCCGCTTCATGCGTCCTCTCTCCATCTCTTCCTATTACATACGAGCGTTATTGTGCGTGTGAGTTTCGTGTAAGGAACCTGGTTCCTGACGCGGGTGGGCGACTGTACACGTTTTTTGCGGTTCCAAACTTACATTTTCAGTCGGAGAATCGACCGTGACGTATATCGAAGTATGGGTGAAAAAAAAATCACCTACAAAGTTAAGTTTGTTCTTGGGATAAACTCATGCCTACTACAGAACCCTTTATTGTGCGTGGTCTGAGACACGCACTTGGTCTGTTCTTTTTTTCTTTTTCTGCAAGAGTACCAAACAAAGGTGGTGGAGAGGAGACAACGCTACATTACACCAAAGCGTTAGATAGGAAAATTACTTTAATTAATCAAAAGTTAGTCAGCTTCTTCCTCACTTAGCAACATACTTATTACTCGTAAAAGGCTAAAACATAGATGCATCATCACTCATAACTCTTTATCAATAGTTTCGGTTGCCTCTTTTTAATTTTTTCATATGATATGTGGTTGTAAAGACATAAAATGCTTACTGATTAGCTATATGATATGTAATTATATTTAGTTATTGCGGAATTAATCCTAAATATTATTATTACATACGTAACAATTAACCGTCATGGAATTCCGCAAAGTAACACGTGATTTCCTATCAGCTTATCATACTAATGAGCCATGACTGGAAGACAGAATTAATTATATATTGTTCATTGGAGTCTGTGGGTCTCGAAAGGTTGACACTTAATATAAATCCTTCTGTATATTTCAGAGCACTACACAATGCGAGCCGGCAGCCAGTGTCTTATCCTTGCATTGGGGACCCATCGTGATGCTCTATGGGGTGATGACGTCAACGTGTTCAGGCCTGAACGGTGGCTCGATCCCGCCATAGCATCATTAGGAAATAATGCTTTCTACGGCTTCAGTTTAGGAAAAAGATCGTGTATAGGTATGAATTGACTATTATTTAATTCTGGAAACGAAGAGTTTGATATGTGATGTGAAAAATTTAGCAGAGTAAAGTATGCAAAAATACAATAAATATATGGTGTACTCTTAGAGGACATTGACTCGCAAACTATTACCATGAATTAAGTACATGATTCTAGACTCAGCAGCGTTGTAATTTTTCGTAAGTTATTGAAAATAAATCTACTGTTGCATACATTTTTAGTAACTATATGTAAAATTTCGTTTTATTTAATAACCGACTATAATTTTGTACACTGGGTAGTCTAGAATTTCGTGCTGATTTCATAGTAAAAGCTTACTGGTCGATGTCTGTTGTTGTTGTAAGGGTACAACCTGTATATTATTGTGGTCCTAAGATTGTTCCTTGTGGTACAATCGTTTGAAAGTGAAATGAAGTGAAACGCTTGGGTTCGATACACAGGTTAGGCAAACTGTTTCTTGGATTTGCGATATGGAAATTCTTAATTCTGAATATGTGCCCGGTCAAAATGGCAAAAGGCTCACCTTTATAACAATGTACTAACACAAATAAGTTGCTAAATATAGGTGTAATATCAAGCCTGTCTATAGATGCATATTGTTTAAAATATCGTGCAACCATGTTTGATTTGTTTTTTTTTTGTCAAGATTCTATTTCCTGTCATACCTCCTTAAACCAAGGTTTTTTATTCTCTACAGGTAAAACATATGCGATGATATCGATGAAAGCAACTCTCTCCCACTTCATACGGCGGTTCCGAATAAGTGCGAACGTGAATGACATGAGGTTCAATGTTGATATGATATTGAAACCAATAAATGCAGCTGTCAGCATTGAGAATAGAAATTGATAGCTGAGCTGATGATACGGAAATAAGTAATATTGTAGAATAAGAGAAAATATTTGATAAAGAGAGAATAACAATGTAATCATTGTAATCAATAATTAATTTATTAATTTGTTGGTCTACAACTGTTTGAAATAATACCCTCAACATTTCTTATTATTACAACGAGAGTATACAATAAACCCTTCCATTGCTATTTATGTTTAAAAATACTTAACATCATAGAATAGAATAGAATACTCTTTATTATGTACACCATAAAAAATACAGATATAAATGTAGAAATTTTACATAGGGTGACACAATGGGCTGTCTTATAAAAATAAAATAATAAAAGCGATCTTTTACAGACAATCTTTGGATGGATTCAAGGAAAATATAAATTAAAAAAAAACAAATAATTTTTGTTCTTAAATTTTTCATTCAATTTTGAACTAGGGCGTTTATTTAACACAGCGGTTCTCTTAATTGAATGTTTTCGACAGATTTATCATAAAAAAATCTCATCATCAGCCTACAGCAGTTCACACCTGGACATAGATGTCGATTCGCGGTCTCCACTCAAGAACACGTCTACCCCGACGGTCATAAGTTCTACAGGTAATATAGAACCCGTGGCTCGTTGCCACTTTAGCTTGCTTATTCTGTGAGCTATGTCAATAACTATAGGGAAATGCCGCCGATATCCAGGCAATTTTTATTTTATGAAAAAGGGCAGTACGTTCAATTTATAAATTAAGTCCCAGACTCAGAGATAAATTTAAAGAGAATAATATAATTACTGTGCCTACTCAGTATATTTATGAAACTCTTTTGTATGCACATAAAAATAATCTGCTTAAAAAATACAGTGATATCTACAATATAAATACAAGGAACAAACACAAATTTGTTGTTCCTACAACCAGGCTCGAGAAAATAGGTGGCTCGTTTAGATGCCAATGTATACGTTTTTATAATAAACTTCCTAGCCACATTCAAGATCTAAGCTTTAATAAATTCAAATTTTTACAAAACGGAAACTATCCTAGAAAGCCTATTATACTGTAAAAGACTATATTGAGGTCAAAAAGGCTTGGGATTGAACTGCTCCAATAAATTTACATGGTGAATGTTGATTTTAATTTGCTAACTATTTTAGACATGAATATTTACTATAAAAAGTATTATATTATTTTCATTATTGTGAATATGAGGACTATGTGGGTCATTGTATCAGTTTTATTCCTGATCTGGCAGTTTAAGTAGTTTATGCGGCCTACCCAAATGTCCTTTCTTTGGTATTGTTCGTCGAATCGTTGAGCTCCTTAAGTTCTGAGTTGAGCTGCACGGTTATTGAAAAATGCGTGCGCTGACTGGACAGGTCCACTCAATCTGTGTGGTTCTTTCCTCAAAAGACCATTTCAGACACCTTTCTACATGGTTCTCAAACATTATGTCCGTGTTTTTTATATACACATTGACATTGTTGAATTTTATATATACAATGACATGAGTATTTACTTGTAAAGTATTATGTTATTTAAATTATTGTGAATGTGAGGACTACGTGGGTCATTGCTTTTTTTTTTCTCAGTTAATTTTAATCATGATCTGGTAGTTTGAGTAATTTATGCGGCCTACCCAAATTTCCTTTCTTTGGTATTGTTCGTCAAATCGTTGAGCTCCTTAAGTCGTGACTTCCTGATTTGAGCTGCACGATTACTGACAAATTCGTGCACTGACTGGAAAGGTCCACTCATTCTGTGTGGTTTTTCCTCAAAATACCATTTCAGACAAATCTACATGGTCTTCACATGATCTGACCAAGATTATGTCTGGACTTTAAAAGAGACTGTGACCTCTGAGTTTGTTTCGGCCTTTCTTCTCAGAGTAGTCAGATAGGAAACGCCGACCTCATCTAGTTTTAAAGTATCATTGACGTGTAAAAATGTTTGTACAAACCTACTTACAAAAATAAAATCATTTATCATCTATCATAGTTCTCTGTCGGATCACCTCGTTACGTATCCTATCCCTCAGAGAGATTGCAAGCATAGCCCGTTCCATAGCTCGCTGACCTTGAATTTATGGATCAGCCGTACCGTGAGTGTCCACGTTTCAGCTCCATAAGTCATAACAGGCAGAACGCACTGATTGAAGTCTTTAGGCTCTGTGGAATATACGACGATAAGACTCGAAGATTCCCAAACACTGTCCAGCCCACATGAATTATTCTGTTAGTCTCCCTCTAAAATTTGTTCTTACCAAAGCTGCAGACTTTTCCAGTTTTGGGCCTACAAGATTTGAAATATTGTATAGTGTCGAGCCAGCGACACGAAGAAGAAGATATCATAACTTATAATCATATATTATAGAAGATAATATACCTTATAGTCATGTCTATTACAACCATGGGGTAACAAGCATAAAACTGAAATCCAGCGAATTAATAACGACTTGCATCTTTGCATCATAATATGAATGTCCAAAATTATTGGTGGTACTTTCCAACTCAATAGCCGCCAGAGGGCTCCACCGGGCTCGAGGATTGTTCGAAAGAATAACCGTGGCCCTGGCGCGCAGGCAACTGAAGGAACACGGGTGGGTTTTAGTCAGTAAGAGTCTGACACGCCCTTCCGCTTCGCCCACAGCGGGAGAGGTCATATGACAATTTGCCACCAAAAAAAAAAAGGGGGTTCATTGTAAACCTATATTGTATCGGTAATAAAATGGTAACGAAGATTTTGTCAATTAAAAGTTGTTATTTTTCAAAATGTTAAATTTAAAACACTTTAAATAGAAATAAGATTTTTGGTATTTTCATTCTCACCCCGGCTCATTCTCGTTTTCATTTTCATTCTGGCCCGCACTTTAATTTTTGGGTGCAAATGAATGATGTCCTTTAGGTAGATACCTACATGTATAAATAAAAAGAAAATTTACAATTAAAGAAAAAAAACATGCTAATGCTAATAAGCATAATCATCAAGACAAAACCAGGATGTGTCAAATTATAATAGTGTTGAAGGTGCTATTTTTTGCTCTAAATACAGGTGAAATACCTGTAAATAAAAATTCAAGGTTATCTATTAATATCTTATTATAAGTGTTTATAAATAAAACAATCGTTTATATTTTATTTCTGTAAGTAAGTACAGTTTCTGTAAGAAATAAATTCACGTAGAATATAGTATTCATTTTATACCTACACCGAGAACTAATGTACAATATGGCCAATGAATCATGGCCGCTCCGAACTTTGCGCAGAAGGCTGCGAAATAACATTATTTAGGGACCAAATGGAGACAGACGAGTGTGAGTAAATGGATAATATGCGCGAAAGTTTGGAGAGCTTATGTGCGGACTGGCGCGGAGGTATTGTAAGGCATGCTACATACTTCTTCGTATGGCATGATTCAGCTCAGTTAGGCGGCAAAATATACATTCGATTTTGCCGCCCTGCCTGTGCCGAATCATGCTGACCCGAACATATAATATGTAGGACCCCTAACAGTCCATAGGTGTCTTTAAAATAGGCACTTCTAGCGGGGATTGGATTCACAAATACACCTGTTGCACCCTAGGATAGGCTGTCAAGCCCGTTTTCACTCACACTAGGCGACACCAAAATTAATGCATAAATAAAAACGCGATGTTAGATTTTCAACTTACGGTTATGAGCCAAGTGTTGAATATCCATTACGCTTTTATTTAGGCATTCATTTAGGATAGCGAAAATAGGCATGATAGGACCTTGCTGACTGACTCATATATTATCTGGGCACGATTTTTCCATATCCACACTAATATTATTATTACGAATGTAAATTTATCTGTCTTTCTTTCCGTCTCTTACCTTTTCACGCCTAAATAACTAACGGCCCGCTATCTTCAGTGAACTATAGATCGCTATTGTTGATAGGCAGTATATTTCTATCTATCCTTGTATGGCATCTCACAATCATCGATAAAGGGTATCTTTCTTATGAAAACAATAAATAGGATTTTCTATTTGGCCCTCCCATGCGTTCCTTTACATGCACCTTAAAAAAACAAAGTGTTTAATTAACCTTTTTATAAGAAAATTATCTCTAAATTTAGATTCTTAAATGACTGGGTTATGTTATAATTTATATTAAACAAGCTGACCGGACAGACGTTGTCCTGTTTCCTAGAACTCGATCGTAGCGCGACCTACTCCACTTGTGAATCTAAACCATCCAGGGCGCCAGCCAACGCATACAAAAAAAAAAACATTCAAATCAGTCCAGCCGTTTAGGAGGAGTTCAGTGAAATACACACGTACAGTAGAATTATATATACTCGTATAAAGATTAAAACTCTGTAACTAACTAGTACATTATACAAGATTTCACTGCATTTCACTGAATACATTTTTAATGCTGGAGAGGAGGAATGAACCGTAATTGACATAAGAAACAGCAAACCTTGCTGAGGTTACTTTTAAATGAGGATAATTATATATATTGCGGTGAGTAAATTACACTTATTATTATGGTCAATACGGCATTTATAATCTTTTGATTCGAAGATTTTGATGATCATTTTCATCTCAAAATTGTTTTCCCAATAGGATAACTCTGTAACAATTTCAAAATTTCTTACGCTTAACGTAAAGTACGTTAAGCGTAAGAGATTTTGAAATTGAATCTGACAAGTTTTAAATAAATAAATATTTATAAAGTACATTTTTTTATATTGCTAGATAGCTTGCTCTGCAATTCGGTGGATAGAGCTTGTTGAGGATTGTTGATGTCAGCAGGTTGTTTGGTAAAAACAAATATGCACTAACACAAACTGTTTATTACTGCTTTAATATTACACACTTCACAATGGTATTGGGTGCTTAATTCCACAGTTTTAAATATAATTGTACAGAGCGCGTGTATGTCGAATGGCTGTACCAGAGAGAGAGAGAGAGAGACAGTGAGAAAGGGATGAACAGATGCTAATATAAATTAGTATGACAATACTAAACATTCTCACGCCTTCATATAACAAAACTGCACTACTTGAAAGTTTAATGCTGACAACGCAAGTTTTATTTTTATAATTAGTTAGTTTGGTAAGTAGGTACCTTTATTATTTTACAATGTAAGGGTAAGTTATTAATTATGTTAAGATATGCTTTAAGTTACAGTAATAATTACCTATGTTAGCAGCTAACTATTCTGTTTCACTATTATTCTATGGTTACACTTTAAGTTTAAACATACAAATCTCAATGTAGTAAATGTCTCAAACTAGTTATTATTATTACATTGTAGTAACAAAATCAATTTATGTATGGGCCTAGTATAATCACCCTTGGATGTATGAATGGTTACAGATCTTATTAAATTGTCATTTTTGTTTACATTAGTAGATATAACCTTACGTAAAGGCCACAAGGTAGGAGGTGTACATTCATCTTTAATTATTACAATGTCTCCTATTTTTAAGTTTTTCTCAATATCTAACCACTTATTTCTACTTTGTAACTCAGAAATATAAGTAAAATAAAATTGTTTCCAAAATCTTTGTTTTATTAACATTATTTTTTGGTATACACTTAATCTAGATTCATTTAAATCTAACACACTAGGTTCTGGTACGTCTGTTATAGAAGTTCCTATGATAAAATGGGCTGGTGTTAAACAGATAACATCATCTGGAACATCAGCTATTGTACATAATGGTCTTGAATTTAATATGCCCTCTATTTGGACTAAAGTAGTATATAACAATTCGTAAGTCAATTTAGTTGAAAATAAATGTCTTTTAAGTAATGACTTTACTGATTTTATACCAGCTTCATAAATATTAGGTCTTTACCTATGAAATTGCCGTTCTGCAGTACTGGCCATTTCAAATCAAAATAATTTTTGTTTGGCTAAGAATTCTAATTTCAAATTAATTTTATTTTAAAAACATGTTTTTTTTTTTCTAAAAGTAGTCATTTTTTTATTGATTAGTGTTACATTTTCATCGCATTTCAATCTTTTTCGTCATCATGGATACGTTAAAAATTCGAGTAATTATGGAATATGAGTACCGTCGTGGCAGCAACGCGGCACAAGCGGCACGCAACATCAACGACGTTTACGGAGCTAACACTACAAACCAACGCACCACCTGTTATTGGTTTGCTCGCTTCCGTTCTGGAAATTTCGACCTGAAAAATGAACCTCGCGGTCGTCCGAAGACTTTGGTCGACAATGACGAATTAAAGGCGATTGTGGAAGCTGATGATACACAATCTACGGCTGAATTAGCAGCAGCTTTCGACGTTAGCGTCAAAACAATATTGGTCCATTTGCGTCAAATTGGCAAGGTAAAAAAGCTTGACAAATGGGTGCCCCACGAACTCAATGATCGCCAGCGCGAAGTACGCGTCGAGACGTGCCTTGCACTGCTCAACAGACACACAAATGAAGGAATTTTGAACCGCATTGTTACCTGCGATGAAAAATGGATTCTGTTTGATAACCGTAAGCGCTCAGCAAGTTGGTTGGATCCTGGTTCAGCACCTAAACAATGCCCTAAACGAAAACTTACCCCTAGAAAAGTGATGGTCACTGTTTGGTGGTCTAGCGCCGGTGTGATTCATCACAGCTTCTTACCAAACGGGGTGAGCATTACTGCAGATGTGTACTGTGAAGAACTGAACACAATGATGGAGAAGCTGGCGCATCTCCAACCAGCATTGGTCAATCGCTCGTCTCCGCTGCTCCTGCACGACAACGCGCGACCTCATACTGCACAGCAGACGGTCTCCAAGTTGCAAGAACTGGGGTTGGAAGCTCTCCGTCATCCGCCCTACTCACCAGACCTTGCGCCTACAGACTACTACTTTTTCCAGAATTTGGATAACTTCTTGGCGGGAAAAAAATTTAATACCCGAGAGGCAGTACAAAATGCCTTTGAAGAATTTGTTGCCTCCCGTCCAGCTGATTTCTTTAAGAAGGGCATCAATAAACTGCCACTGCGATGGCAAAGATGCATTGATTGCATGGGTGATTACTTCGATTAATACAAATAAAAAATTCATGAAAAAAATTCGTTTAAATTTTTTCATACAAAACGGCAATTTCATAGGTAAAGACCTATTACCACCCATATGACTGGCAAGAGGTATTGTAAATTTGTAATCAATAGAATTAGAGATGCAAAAATCAATTATTTGGCTGTAAGACTTATCTGACTTGAACATTTTATAAAGCTCATGTAATTCAGTTTTAGAACCTCTAAAATTAGTAGCATTATCAGTATACACACATGTTGGCGTACCTCTTCGAGATACAAACCTTTTCAAAGCACAAATAAATGCCTGGGAACTCAAATCAGTTACAAGCTCTAAGTGTATAGCTCGAGTCGCCAGACATACAAATAGACATATGTATCCCTTTGTGTACTTACAGCTTCGAGTCATTGAACTCCTGATAGCTATTGCACCACTGAAATCAATGCCTACATGAAGGAACGCTCTTGTTAGGGTTACTCGTGGAGAAGGGAGACTAGCCATTTGCTGACCACAGGTTTTTGCCCTAAATCTGATACATATAGTACAGGAATGAACTATCTTTTTGACTTCATTCCTACCATGTATAATCCAGTATTTTAATCTTATATTATATAAAGTGTTTTGTATTCCAGAGTGTAGCAACCTCTGGTGATAATGTTGAACAACTAATGATGTTATGTAATCTTTAGCAGGTAGTATAATAGGGTGAGCTTGATTATAAGATATGTCTGAATGCTGGATACGACCTCCAACTCTGATGAGCTGGTCTTGGTCTAGGAAAGGATTTAGTTTCCTTATGGGACTGGATTGGAATGTGTATAGTTTCCGTTTAGGTAAGTCTGTATTATCTGATTGCTTGAGTGATGATAATTCTAAATATTCTCTTGAAAAAGACTTAAGTTGTGTTATGTGAACAATAAAATTAGTAGCTCTGTTGAGTTCTTGTACAGTTAAGTAAGGAGAATAGCTCTGACCCTTGTTATTTATTTTATTTAAGAATCTAAACATAAATGCAATGATTCTTGTTAACTTTGTGAAGTTAGACACTTTAAGAAACAAGTCATAAAAATATTCATAATGAATAGGAATTTTATTCAACGTATGTGTGGATGTATGACATAGTTGTGTACATGTATTGTGGACAGGTATAATTACTTGAGAAGTAACTACTTGGGGCACTGGTATAGGCCATGTTGATTTATCCTGTTTAATCCAGGTTGGGCCTTGCCACCATAAATCACAAGTGGACAATTGTCTGGGCATAACCCCTCTAGTTATTAAATCTGCTGGATTTTGTTTGGTGTTTATATAATACCAATCATCCGAGGCAGTTAATTCCATAACCTGCATTATACGATGAGAGACATATGTGTCATGTTTATGTTTGTAAGGGGATTTTATCCAGCTTAGAACAATGGATGAGTCTGTAAATAGAAATGTATGATCAATTTCTATACTATTTTTTGTAGTGTTAATAAACTTATCATATATTTTTGATAACAATAGTGTTCCACATAACTCAAGTCTGGGAATTGACTGTTGTCTTTTAATAGGAGCAACTCTAGACTTGGCCATGACCAAAATGCAAGAAGATTTTTTGTTAGGATAATTTGCTTTCAAATATAGGCAAGCACCATAAGCTTTCTTTGATGCGTCACAAAACCCAATTAGTAATACATTAATAGGTATATCAGTAAAATACCATCTTGGGATCTTAATAGACTTTAAGTAATTTAATTGATGAATAAACTTTTGCCAATGATCTTGTAAAATATTAGGTATGGGACTATCCCAGTCAATGTTTTCTTTCCATATGTCTTGCATTAGAATTTTAGGAATAATTATTGTAGGTGCTAGAATACCTATTGGATCAAACATCTGTGCTATCTGTGATAATATAGATCTTTTAGTGTGAGAAATGCTTGTAATTTCAGGTATGTGAGTATGGAGTATATCCTGTGTAGGTAGCCACATTAAACCTAAAGTCTTAACAGAGTCTGGCTTGTTAAAATCGTACGAATTGTTTTGAGAACTAGAATTATTTTGTGAATTATGTTCACTAGATGTTTCCATAGTAGGACTTGCAATCTTTGCTAAAATATGTGGGTTATTTGAAGTCCATTTGTGTAACTTGAACCCGGCTTTATTAAGCAAATCCATTAGTTGTAAACAGAGTTGAGTACACTGTTCAAGGGACTGTTGCCCTGATAAATAGTCATCCATATAACTGCAAGTTTCTATGCATTCTGCAGCTAGACTATGAGTCTTTTTATTTTTGTAAGCTAAATCTAACATAGTGCGACATGCAAGATAAGGTGCACACTTAGTGCCATATGTAACTGTTGCTAATTCTATGCATTTGAGAGGATCAGATTTAGATTCTCTCCATAAAATCCTCTGATATGATCTTTGCTCTGGATTCACAAATATACCTCTGAACATTTTAACTATATCACAAGAAAAGGCATACTTGAATAGTCTGAATTTCAACATTATATTAAGTAGATCATTGTAAATGTTAGGACCTTCATGTAGAATATCATTTAAGGATGTGCCTGTTGATGTTTTGGAACTAGCATTAAAAACAACTCTTAACTTTGTTGATCTACTCTCAGATTTGATGACAGGTAAGTGAGGTAAGTAATATATATTGTTTTGTGCAGGGGAGAATTCCTTTACATAATATGCATGACCTAATGCAATATATTCATCGATAAATTCCTTATATTGAGTGAATAATGAAGGATCTTTTTTAAATCTAGACTCTAACTGTAATAAGCATCGGTAAGCAGTATTAAATGAGTTACCTAAATCATGTAGTTTGTCTGTTTGTAGGGGTAGATTAACTGTGTATTTACCCGAGTGATCTTGTATCGTAGTAGACTCGTATAATGTTTCACAATATTTATCTTGTGGAGATATTAACGTTTGAGGTGTGATTTCCTCTTGTTCCCAGAAGCGTTGTAGAAGCTGATCTGTTGATAATAAAGATACATACATGCTAACGTGCTGGTCAGGACTACATGCCTGTACAGACATGTCACTTGTGAGTGCGCCTGATACAATCCAACCGAATACTGTATCAATCATGACCGGTAGGTTGTGACCTAACTTTATGCGGTCTGTTAGTAAGAGAGAATAGAAAAGCTCGGCACCTATGAGTATGTCTATAGTGCTAGGTATAAAGAATGTGGGGTCTGCTAGTTTGCATATAAGTGTGGGAGGTATGTCCCAGTTGCGTGTAGGTATATAAGTGTGCGGTAATGGCACTGTAATGTTGTTCATTACTATAAATGTTAGATTAGAGTTATAATCATTGTGTCGAGAAGAAATATTTGCATTTATGCTTAAATGTGCAAGGCTGTCTTTGTTGCCCACACCTTTAATTGTGCATGCATGATAGCTATATGGAAGCTTTAGCACACCTGCAAGTCTCTGTGTTATTACACTGACTTCACTGCCCGAGTCTAATAATGCTCGTGCGTTTACCCAGTTTCCCGTAGCATCCTGTATTTTTATGATAGCTGTTGATAGCAAGGTAGTATGATGTTTAGTATTTGAGACAAGAACTGTTGATGGGTTAGATTGAGAGTTTGTTTCACATTGGACATTTGATTTTTCAGTATTGTGCTGTTGCAAGCAAGAGTTCAGTGAAGCAATAGAAACAGGTAGTTTAACATCTGCTGTGGCAGGACTTACTTGTTTAGGTTGATCCATATGTATACTTGTATGATGTTTGCGATGGCATGACAAACACTTCAGTTTTGAACACTTATGTTTTGTATGAAAAGGCTGTAAACAGTTGAAACACAAAGTTTTAGACTTTATAAAGTTAATACGATTAGGTACACTCATTTCTATATAATTAGGGCACTTATGTAAGTCATGCTTTTGTTGACATATTGCACAATTTAATTGAGGTCTCATTGAGGTTGATGACAAATGTGTAGATTTAACAGTAGGTCTATCACAAGACTTGTCATTGAGTAATTCAAATGCTGATCTCCTTAAGTTTAAGAAATCCAGTAGCTCAGACAATGTAGCAAGATTACTTTCTTTTTTATTTAATTCCCATGCTGCTCTCAGCGAGTTGTCCAGTTTATGCGAAATTAGGAATACTAATAGGACATCCCAGCTATCTACAGGCAGCTTAATAGCCTTAAGGGAATCTAGACTTTGTTGTAAAGTTACTAGAAATTCGTTTAGGTTAAGTTTACTAACAACATTATAATTAGTAATAGCTTTTAAGTGAAAATTAACAATCATAGTTTGGTTCTCATACCTTTTTGCGAGTATATCTAGTGCCTTACTGTAGTTTTCCTCAGTTATGAGAAGAGAGGTAATAAGCCCAGCCGCTTCTCCTGAAAGGGTGGACTTCAGATATTGAAGTTTGTTCACTGTTGGAAGGTCTACACTGTCAACAGAGGCGTAGAATATGTTCTTGAATGCTGGCCACTCACGGATATCACCGTCGAATTTTGGAAGCTCCAGTAATGGCAGCTTGACTCGAGGTTTTCTTGCCGTACAATCATGTAATGTGGTAGAATTTAAATGAGATTGCTCCATTTCTTGTTGCGAACCTCCTGTTAGTGACGCAATTTGTGCTTTAATAGAATAATATTTCGTTTCGGTTGTCTCCCGATCCTGTTCGTTGATTTGTTGCCGGTCGGGTGAGTCCAACATCTCAATATTGATTTGGATTTCATCGTATCGATCCATCAATTTGGTTAATTCTTCTGATCTGACCTGTAGGTCGCGTTTAGTAAACTTTGCAGGGTCGTAGTTCTGCACATAGTTGGATATTCTTGTTATTTTACCTTTAATGGCGGCACGGGACGTGCGCAAGTTTTCTATTTCTTCCATCTTTTGTGTTGGATAGAATCACACGATTTGTATTTTAGGATGCTTGTGAGCTAAAGGTGTTTCCTGTACTGTTGTACTATGTAAATTATGGAACGAGCTTGACTTATTATCAAACTGCAAACAAAACACGTTTTTTCGATTCACTGTTCACGACGTAGGCGTCGGCAGAAATCTTTTTTTTTTTGAAATAATAGCGACACTGATAAAGCAGCGCGATTAGTTCAAACCGCAGTATATTGTCTGCTTTATTGACAATTTAAAATGCCGATTGCCTATTGGCTGCTTCTCTCCGGCCCTGTCGGTAAAACAGCACTTGTTTCTTCGTAAGCAGCGCTGGCGATGTATGCCGAAGAGGCCCGAGGTGGCACGGAACGACCCGATGATAGCCGAGTTTCGTCGATCTTGTCGATGACTTTCTGCCGGCTCACCGCAACACGCCCAAACCACCGAAAAAAATGGCGTCCGGAACAACTCGAAGGACCAAATTTATGTTGAGGATTGTTGATGTCAGCAGGTTGTTTGGTAAAAACAAATATGCACTAACACAAACTGTTTATTACTGCTTTAATATTACACACTTCACAATGGTATTGGGTGCTTAATTCCACAGTTTTAAATATAATTGTACAGAGCGCGTGTATGTCGAATGGCTGTACCAGAGAGAGAGAGAGAGAGACAGTGAGAAAGGGATGAACAGATGCTAATATAAATTAGTATGACAATACTAAACAGAGCTTTTTGTCATCTTTAGTAACTGTTCTGTCAAACAAATAGCCGTCAACATTTTATTGGGACGCATACTTTTGCTTTTACATTCAATTAGCTATCCGTAGTAAGCGATAGACCCTCCCATCGATAGATAACGTGGGCCTGTAAGATTCTTTAATCTCTGATAGAGTTTTGGCACGATAAAATTAGAGCTAAATAGGTTTTTCTTTCTCCGGTGCGCCAAAATTGATGACAAGGAAAAAAATGGTGATGATACGTTTATCGTATCATCACCATTTTTTTCCCTATAACAATAGGGGTATGAAATTCAACAGATAGATAGTCTGGGGCCTACAGGGAGGCAAGATCGACAATAACTTCTTTTTTTTTTTATTACTATCGAGAATTTACACATATTTTTCGCATAATAATTACATTTCAGTTCATTTATTCATTAAACAATTCACATTGTGTTGAATACATACACATACAATTTACATATAATTATAAAGAACTACGAATTATTAATTAAGTGATAATCAAGTATAGTGCCAAACAGTTTTATATGACGGATGTTCGAGCGGCTGAGACACCACGTGTTGCTGCTGATCCGTCTTCTGTTGGTCCTTCATCATGGGCGTGTACGTGCAGGTGTTTGGAAAATAATACTCGCCAAATAACGCACTTAATTTACTTTCAAATATCGGAACGAGACTTAACTATAAACTTTAATGATTATCACTGTTTAAGTTTAATCACAATAATTGTTAAACATGCATTTAGAACCAATGGATTTGTGCGTGTGCACCGCGTAACGATCACAACACAATGTGCTCGCCACCGCCGCCATGACACTCACGACCCCATTCGGTGTTACCCGCTCTAAGTAAAAATACCACTAAAGAAGTAAATTCTAAACCACAGAGTAAAAATAATCGATTACAACTTTTAAAAAGTGTTACAATAAATCAATTAAATAATCGCGCTCCATCATATAGATAATGTCAAACAAGTATAAAATATAATTTCAAAACAGTTTTCAATATATGTCAAATAGTTTTATATAATGTCAAAAGATTCTATAAAATTTATTTTTTTGCATTTATTATTGTGTGACATTAGTTCCGATATATTATACAGTTTTTTTTCTAATAAAAAGGCTTTTAATTTTGTTTTAAACAAGTGGGTGTCATAAATCAGGATCTTTAGATCAGTTGGCAGCTTATTAAATATATCTACAGCTTGGTACTTCGAGCAATGCTCTACTATATTAAATTTAGGTGCTATTTGTTGTTTAAATAATATTCTTCGCGTGCTCTCTTTAATCTCTCTTGTGATTCAAACTCATGTAGATATTTAGCAAAATGACTTAAGAGGACCAATATATATAGGCTAGGTACTGTTAATATTCCCAAATTCTTAAAGTAATCTCTACATGAGACACGTTGCATAATTCTGACTATTGTCCTTATGGCTCGTTTTTGTAAGATGAACGCTCTCTGCCAGTTATAACTGTAACTATTTCCCCAGAGCGCGATGCTATACCTTATCCTAGACTCGACCAGCGCATAATATACAGCCTTTAACTGTGCTATTTTCAATTCATCCCTCAGACTCCTGAGTGCGTAACATGCTGACGATATGGATGATTCAATAACAGCAATCTCCGGTTTCCAATTTAAAAGCAAATCTATATTAATCCCTAACTAGCTAGACTACTAGATAGCTGTGAGCCTTTCTTCCAATCATTACAAATCTTGACTTTCCCATGCCTATATATATTGGAAGTAGCAGTGTTTGCCAAATGTAACTTGAAGTTTTTTCCTGCGATAGTAGATACTAGAAAACGAACCAATCAACTTAGATCCTAATTCAAAACCATGTTGTGTACAAGTAAATACAAAACAGCACTAGCAAGGATAAGTATTTTAGGCATGGGTCCGGTTATATACAATAAAATTCCTGATAGTATAAAAAATGAAAATTTACACAACTTTAAGAGAAAATTAAAGATATTTTTAATATAAATATGCTATTATTCAATCACCGAATATTTGAATGACATGCTGTTACAAAATTTCTGAGATTTCTTAAGTAACAACTATTGATCTTCCATAGTGACATTTAATTTTGATTTATGGCATCATTCAATTTCTTTGACATACTTTAAATAAGTGGTGACAATTTTCATTTCATTACTATAACTGCGGACATTTTTTATTTTTTTCTCAAATTTAACAAGTTATCTAATCGACATTGTTCAGTGTGATTGACAATTCTTAATGCGATAGATGATCTAATTTATTTACTTGTTTATTTGTGGTCCATAAATCTATATTAATTTCTTGTTTTAATTATATTGCATGTATTACCAATTACTTTTGTATGCCCTAGAGGCAAAGCATAGCGCCCTCAATGTATTACCAATAAGAACTTATAATGTACCTATGTTTTACAATAAATAAATGAATCTGAATCTGAATTTAAGAATTTAACCTTGTCCACTAATTCGATTCTGTCTCCATTTATTTGTATATCTAAGTTGTCGTTATGACGAGTCGTAGTCATAAATAATATGAGGTTAGTTTTACCTGTATTTAGCAATAAGTTATTAGCTGTAAACCACTCGCATTTTTTTTCTACAAATATATTCGTATTTAATGTCAAATTTTCAATGTGTTTTGACCCAATTATTATGTTTGTGTTATCTGCGAAAACAACAAATTTCTCGTTCGGCTGAGTTTTATTCATGAAGTTAAGTAAGTCATTTGTAAAAATAATAAATAGTATAGGTCCTAAAATTGAGCCTTGAGGCACACCACGTTTTACATATGTGATTTTTGACTTGTATATGTATAACTTCGTGATTATTCTCGTCTATACTTTTAATTTCTACATACATTCGTCTATTTTGTAAGTACGATCTCATAATTTGTAATGTCTTGCCTCTTATACCATAATGTTCGAGTTTATTAAGTAATAGTTCATAATCTATTGTATCAAAAGTGGAACTGAGGTCAACAAATAGTCCAGCTACTTTAATTTTTTCATTTAACTTACTAACTATGTCATTTATTAAAGTGTTTATGGCATTCGAGGTACCAACACCTTTCTGATATCCAAATTGACTCAGATTCATAATTTTGTTTGTACCTAAATATACAATCAGTCTAGTTTTAATTATGTTTTCAAAGAGTTTTGATAAGGTCAGTAATAAGGATATGGGGCAGTAATTTTTCGGATCGGTCTAAGTTCCCTTTTTGTGTATTGTTATCACCTTGGCCAATTTCAACTGGTCAGGAAAGATTGACTCCTCAATGCATTTATTAAACAAATCAGAAAGAGGAGAAGCTAATATCTCTATATTGTCCTTTATCATCGATATCGGTACGTCGTCGAAGCCGCAAGAATGTTTATTAGCCATTTTGCTAACCAACTTTGCAATTTCATTTGGTGTAGTTGGCTTGAAAGTTGTATCACTTTCAACTCTTTTCGTCGTATCCATCAGAAAAAGCATTGCTCTATCTTTATTCTCTATTGATGATTTGAATACGAAACTGTTGGATAGTATATTTGCAATCTCCTGAGGATCAGTGATTACTTTATTGTCTACATTTAAGATAAGATTTTTACGTTGCTTGTTTTTCTTCTTTTTAATATTTTGTTTACTATTTTCAACGTTTCTTTCAATATATTTTTTGCGCTGTTCAAATAACGTGATATAGCTTGCTTTTTGGCTTGCTTCATTACTCTTCTATGAAATCGAAAGTAGTTAAATTTATAATTTTTAATGTTCCAGAGCACAAGACTCTTTTCATTTTACTTGAAACTTTAATGCCTATTGTAATCCATTTTACTCTATTGTTAATATTGGACTTTATTCTAATTGATTTTTTGGGATAACAATCTTGGAATATTTTGTTGAAATAGCTTAGAAACTGACTTATTCCCATAATAGTCCAAGTTTTGTTAGTAATACTTCTTTTGAAAACTGCATTATTCTTCTCATTAAATGATCTTTTACTTACTGTGGTGTACTTGAAGCTTTTTGTTTTTTTGCTGATTTGGTCAAGAGCTACATAACAGAAAAGTAGACCATGACTTAGCATAGCACGCGCTTGGCAATTTTGTATAAAAAACAACATCCGCCAAGTCTCCACCTTTTTGCTGGTTTGAAATGCGATCGGTTTTCATCGTGTTTTTCAACAAATTTTCGCATACTTTATTAGGTATTCTATCATCAGAGTCACAAATATTCTACTTTTAGTGTTCAGATTTCACCATGACACGTCCATTTAGATAATTTTACAGAAAAACGTCAGGACCTGACAAATCTACTGAATGAGGGGGTCAAATTAATGTCAATATTTTTTGAAAATACGAATAATACAATAAACAAAATACGTAACCCGGTCAATTGTGATACCATGAATTCGCTGAATTAGGTTGGAAGTTCCCATCATTCCTATCGAGTCTATATATTTTATTTCCACTAAACATGTCACGGAATGAAATCAAACCGTCCTCAGTGCGCCTTTGGTAACTATTTAATTCTTTTATGCATCAAGTTTGTGATTTATAAGTTACTAGCTTCTGTCAAACTACTAAACGGATTTGGATGAAGGAACACAGATAGTTAGTATATTAACATGTAGGATACCTTTTATCCCGGGAGTACGTTCCCGTGGGATAATTTCTGACCTCCACGCGGGCGAAGCCGCGGGCAAAAGCTAGTCTCTAATAAAGATGAGAGAAGGCCTTTGACCCGCTGTGGGACACTAATAGGATAGTATTATTGTATGATAGGATTTTGAAATAATGAAGATTTAAGTGGTCCATCAATTACTAATGATTATATTATATTTATGTTTTCAGTCACTCTGCGGTGTGAGTTTTTTCGAAGCCTCTAAACGGCGTTTTAAACGATGTCAATTTCTAATAATGACAATAATTTATTTTCTTTAAATCTAAGTTTATGTTAGACACTTATTTTATTCAACAATATTTATATTATATTTACAATTAAAATATAATAACCTCACCTAACTAAAACTATTAACAAATTAAAAGATGGCCTCGAAAAATTCCTCCGCATCGCTGTCGACTGGTAATATACCCAAGAGACTGGCGGCATTGCTACGTTGTATGGCAATGCTTAGTCTCTGGCCAAGGTAAAATCCAGCCCTTGGGTCACCAGCTCGCCGTCCGATAAGGACCAGGCCCGGGTCGACAGCGCGTCGTGATCCACGCGCGCCTCAAAGAGATGTCAGCATCATTGACGTGGTCCGATAGGGCCGATGCCTGCCGGGGTCGCGGATTGTTCGAAAGAGTTATCGGGGCCCTGGCGCACAGGCAACTGAAGGAAAACGGGTGGGTTTTAGTCAGTAAAAGTCTGACACGCCCTTCCGCTCCGCCCAGAGCGGGAGAGGTCATTTGATGATTTCCCACCCAAAAAATAAAAAAAGCCTTTGGGTCACGGCAAGTGTCGAACAGGCGTTTGGAGATTTCCTTAAACAAAACATGGGCACTCGGACCCCACGGCCCGAGGGTTTCAACCCCAAACGGCTCGAAAATATAATTACCGATAAGGTTGTTATACTTACGCCACTTGAGGTTTTCCGCAGTCGCAGCAGCGGCGCCAGCACAGCACGCCGAGACAGGAAGATGGGATGACGCAAGAGTATCGACACATGTTGCGTCCCACACTAAAGGCCTACCCACCTTTCATGGAAATAAAGACATGCCGTCCGGTCTCTTGCCATCGTCACGTGCCAAGCCATTAGGTTCTAATACAGCTGGAACGCCGACGGTGACAAGAGCTCATCGGATGATGTCATTAAGGTTCGCGTGCCACGGTATGCGGCCCGCACTTCGGCTGCAAGACAGACCGTGGTGTCCGAGGCTGTTGACAACTTCGCCACAGTGACAGCGATGAGGAGAACAAAAAGGAGCTCCTAGTCGCAGCGAAGCAGCGAGGCGGAAAGTAGTGTCGTCGAACAAAGTGCCTATGTTCGACGACGGTAGTGCATGAAGCCAAAGACCCGACTCCCACTTACCCACAGCCAGTTGGCACGCACGCTCCACAGTAGTAGCAGACTTGTCAATTAAATTATTCTGTACCTCTGCAGAGTGGCTCATAAAATAAATGTTTTTTTTTTAGTGTATGTTTATACTCATAAACCATTGTGTAGTTCAGCAGAACTAACTACACAGACAGAAATAAAAAGCAACTTCGTCTTACACAATTTATTTATAGAAGCCACCTAATCCCTTGTACCCACGGGTGATTTTTAACGCGGGGATTATTTTTCACGCACTCTTTTTCACAACGGACTGCTTAGCGCCGAGAGTTGGCAACCTAACAGTGTATATTATTTAATCGACGCGCTGGGATGCACTGTGTTAGATTATCAATGCAATACCGAGATAATATACATATTGAGACACGAAGCAACAAAACTCGATATAAAGAAAAGCGGCCACATTCTTCTATATCAGTAGTTCTTAACCGGTGGTCCGCGGACCACTGGTGGTCCCTGAAAGCACCCGAAGTGGTCCGCGAAGTCATCCAAAAGATATTAAAAAGTGACAACGAGTCGACACGACGCGCGGTGCTTGTCGAGAACCTAGCCCCGGGGCAATATTACATTAATTCTCTGGGTGTTCTCGTCTAGCTAACGAAGACTATTTGCATAGACACAAACTTGTAGCTAGGATTATCCGTCAGCAACTTGCTCTGAAATACAGCTTTGTGGAATCGGAAGTGCCTTACTACAGGTTACAGGCCCGACCCAGTTCTCGAAAATGGAAATATCACATTGTACTGGGATCGATCCATCATCACTGACAGGACTATTGTTGCCAATAAGCCTGATATAGTGGTGGTGGATTGAAGAGAGCGGTGCGCAATGATCTTTGACATAACGGTCCCGCATGACGGGAACCTCACAAAAGCCGAGAAAGATAAAAAAATCAAGTATTTTGACTTGGCTCGCAAGGTTGTTGACATGTGGGACGTGGACTCAGCGATCATTGTGCCGATATTCGTGACAGCCAATGGCTTAGTAGCGAAGAGCCTCGACCAACACCTGAGGAGGCTCTCGTTGGGCAGCTGGATCAAGAGCTTGATTCAGAAGGCGGTACTTCTGGACACGGCTCGCATTATTAGGAGGTTCCTCTCTCTGGAGCCCTGACCGCCGGTAGCTTGGACCCTGTTCCCGATATCGGTGGGCTACTATTTTTATATTTTAAATGTTTTTATATTCTAATATTTAAAATATAATTTATATGCATATAATGAAATAAAGGAACTAATAATAATAACTTTATTTATTTCAAAATAAGTTATAAGCAAAAATACATATTTTATGTAGTTGTTATTATGTTGTTGTTGTTTTATGTATTACTTTGAATTCAAAACAGTTGTAGACCTAATAAATTAATAAATAAATGATTGATTACAATTATTGCATTGTTATACTATTTTTAACAAAAAAAATCTTCAACATTATTACTTATTTCCGTATCATCAGCTCAGCTATCAATTTCTATTCTCAATGCTGACAGCTGCATTTATTGGTTTCAATATCATATCAACATTGAACCTCATGTCATTCACGTTCGCACTTATTCGGAACCGCCGTATGAAGTGGGAGAGAGTTGCTTTCATCGATATCATCGCATATGTTTTACCTGTAGAGAATAAAAAACCTTGGTTTAAGGAGGTATAACTGGAAATAGAATATTGACAAAAAAAAAACAAATAAAACAAAACAAACATGGTTGCACGATATTTTACATAATATGCATCTATAGACAGGCTTGATATTACACCTATATTTCGCAACTTATTTGTGTTAGTACACTGGGCTGAGCACACTGGACTGGGCACATATACAGAATTAAGAATTTCCATATCGCAAATCCAAGGAACAGTTTGCCTAACCTGGGAATCGAACCCAAGCATTTCACTTAATTTCACTTTCAAACGATTGTACCACAAGGAACAATCTTAGGACCACAATAATATACAGGTTGTACCCTTACAACAACAAAAGACATCCCCAGACATCGAACAGTAAGCTTTTACCATGAAATCTGCACAAAATTCTAGACAACCCAGTGTATACAATTATAGTCGGTTATTAAATAAAATGAAACTTTACATATGGTTATTAAAAAGTATGGAACAGTAGATTTATTTTTAATAACTTACGAAAAATTACAACGCTGCTGAGTCTAGAATCATGTACTTAATTCATGGTAATAGTTTGCGAGTCAATGTCCTCTAAGAGTACACCATATATTTATTGTATGTTTGCATACTTTACTCTGCTAAATTTTTCACATCACATATCAAACTCTTCGTTTCCAGAATTAAATAATAGTCAGTTCATACCTATACACGATCTTTTTCCTAAACTGAAGCCGTAGAAAGCATTATTTCCTAATGATGCTATGGCGGGATCGAGCCACCGTTCAGGCCTGAACACGTTGACGTCATCACCCCATAGAGCATCACGATGGGTCCCCAATGCAAGGATAATACACTGGCTGCCGGCTCGCATTGTGTAGTTTTCTGAAATATACAAAAGGATTTATATTAAGTGTCAACCTTTGGGACCCAGAGACTCCAATGAACAATATATAATGAATTGTGATTTTCAGACATGGCTCATTCGTATGATAAGCTGATAGGGAATCACGCGTTACTTTGCGGAATTCCGTGACGGTTAAATGTTAGGTTGGTAATAATAATATTTAGTTTTAATTCCGCAATAACTAAATATAATTATTACCTACCTAACCATAATATAATGTAACTAAATATAATTACATATCATATAGCTAATCAATAAGCATTTTATGTCTTTACAACCACATATCGAAGTAAAAAATTAAAAAGAGGCAACCGAAATTATTGAAAGAATTACTGATGATGCATCTAAGTTTTAGGCTTTTACGAGTAATAGGTATGTTGCTAAGTGAGGAAAAAGCTGACTTACTTTTAATTTTTCTCTAATTAAAGTAATTTTCCTATCTAACGCTTTGGTGTAATGTAGCGTTGTCTCCTCTCCACCATCTCTAATTGGTACTCTTGCAGACAAAGAATAAAATAACAGACCAAGTGCGTGTCTCGGACCACGAACAATAAAGGGTTCTATAGTTGGGATGAATTTATCTCAAGAACAAACTTAACTTTGTAGGTGATTTTTTTTAACCCATATTTCGATATACGTCACGGCCGATTCTCCAACTGAAAACGTAAGATTGGAATCGCAAAAAATATGTGGTTGCAGGTTCCTACCTGGTTCCTGACGTGGGTCCCCCGACTGCTCACACGCACAAATACGCTCGTATATAATAGGAAGAGATAGACAGAGAGAGAAAGTCGCATGAAGGGGGGGGGGGGGGGGTTGGTTTCCTTACATGACAATCACTACCAGTCAACTCCTATTCCTACCGCAAGCCGCATTAAGGAAATTCGATCCATTTTTTTCAATGTGATAAATCTTCGAATTAACGATTTTCGGACTTTTCCCTTTACTTGTGCTGTGAGACCATGCTTCTTACAAATTTTTCATGTTTCTAGATCAACGAGAAGGACCCTATAAGTTTTATTTATTTGAGAGTATCAAAATATATGTCGCATAAATGGCCGTACTTTTTTTTTGCGTTGACTTAGAAGCTTGATTTAAAGAGCTCCAAGGGACTATAGACCTACGTATTTGATATTCATTTTAACTTGATACCTCACGCGTTGCTGAGAAAAAGGGTCTTGACAGACAGACAGATGGATGGACGGACAACGAAGTGATCATACGGGTTCTTTTTTTGTCTATTGATCTACGGAACTCTAAAAATGTGTTTTATGTTTAACTTACTTAGCTTAACATCGTTTTCTACGTATCTTAGTAATGCAGGTCCAATAGGTATAACACGAAGAGCTTCTTTTATCACAGCTTCTGTATACACCAATTTTCTGATGTCATCTTTTCCGATATCTCTATCTGGACCTAAAACTTCTATAATCCTGCAAATAGCTTTTTTTTATAATACTTCATACATATAAAAAAATTGCTGGTTAACATAGCAGCTGAATCTACTTTCACTGACACGAGGGGCGTTCAATGTATTTTCGGTATGAGGGTATGATTTACTAATAATGTGGGTATTTTGAATAACTAATTAATTATAGACATTATCTAAGGGTACAAAGGTAAAATTTCATATGATCATTGGTTTGCTAGTTATCGTTAAGTTAGTCAACGACAACTGGAATGGCTTACGTGACAATGTTGAAGAATATCGAGCACCGCGCTGTTATTAAATTCCTTACCAAACAAGGAAAATGTCAAAATACTATTCACGAAGAGATGATGGATATATTCCAAGATTCTGAACCTCCGTTACCTATGGTTCAAAAGAAATCAAGTGAATTTAAAAGGGGCAGAGAGAGTATTGAAGACGACATTCGCTCGGGCGGCTCGGTTACTGCCTCTACGGAAGAAAACGTGAAATAAGTTGAGAAGCTTATACTGGAAGATGCCCAAATGAAGATGAAAATGATAGCAAAGATGATCCACGTCTCAGTTTGTACCATGCACAGTATTCTTCATGACCTACTTTACCTTTCAAAATTCAATGCAAGATGGGTGCCGCAAATGCTCAAGGCGCCTCAATAACAAATCCAAATCGAGTGCTGTAGAGAGTTTTTAGAGCTCTGTGGTGAAGTTTCATCAAGTCTTTTCAATAGAATTGTTACTAGAGATGAAACATGGGTTCATCGTAATGACCCTGAAAGTAAGCTGGATTCCATGCAGTGGCACAAGAAGGGTACTACGCCCCCTAAGAAATGCGAAGTCGTTCCGTCTCCCGGGAAAAATATGACCATAGTGTTTTGGGATTCAAAGGGAATTTTGCTGATTGAGTACACAAAAAAAGGTGAAACCATAAACGCAGCATCCTAGGCTTCTACTTTACGAAGTTTACGGGAAGCAATTAAAGTAAAAAGACGGCGTAAACCGACCACCGGTGTGTTGCTTCTTCACGACAACGCCTCGGTCCACACGGCGCGTGTTTCCTAGGCTGCTGTATGAGATTGTGGTTTGGAAGAAATTAACCACCCACCCTATAGTCCAAACATAACCCCTAGTGATTATTATTTGTTCCCTAATTTGAAAAAAGACCTTCATTAGAAATGATTTTCCAACGATGAAGAGCTCAAGGCGGCAATAAATGCGCATTTTTCAGGGAAAGAGGAATGTTATTTTTGATAGGGTATTGAAAAGTTAATTTCGAGATGTGATAAATGCATTGAAGTAATGGGAGATAAATTCAATTGAATTCACGTTTTGTTTTCATGCCGATACCGAGAATACACTGAACGCGCCTCGTACATCAAGCTACTCAAATTGTTGGAAACATTACTGAAACATACAAATGAATATGATAGTGAAATAGAGATTACATTTAGTGAGTGACTATGTAAGAATTCAACCTTCACAGGGTTTTTTACATTTCTTTCAGATAAGTCCCTACTTATGGAATAAACATTATTACACAGTGGTTAAACATTGTATTATGTCTTTTTAAATCTATGTTCGCTGCTACTGTCTACTTTCTACTTATTTTCCACTTACTCTTCATACATCTTTTGCTGGACTTCAGGGTGACTTCCTAGTAGTACCAGAAGACACGTGAGTGTGGTCGATGTGGTATCAAAACCAGCTACTATAGCAGTATCAACCTCTTCCTTTATCTCTTTCAAAGTCAGAGTATCATCATTCTCTAGCTCCATTAGAAGACTCATTAATGGCTTGCCTCGCAAACCTAAAAACATCATTATTCCATATTATTAATCATTTATGTGTTTAAGACGCTGTCCAAACGTAGGACACCGCAAAACGCTCAGTTTTTTGTCGCACAATTAGGCGTATTGGTACACATTACAAACCACAAAAAAGTATTGAGTATATTGTCAAATATTCAAAGGAAAGGCTTATTTAAAAAAAAATAGTATCATGATAAAAAAACCGTAAAGCAGAGCTCATTTTTTTTTCTTTGCATAATTCTCAATTTTTTTGCGTAAACCACAATACTTTATGTAATGATAATAAAGGAATTCAATCAACTACAGAAAGAGCTACAAATTATTCCACTGAGTCGTGCATTTATTTTAAATTTAATTAAAACTGCCAAATTTGGAGGTCATTCGATTCAATTAACATCAAACGCATCGCTCGCTGTTTTGAACCTTATCTGTTGTCGCGATAATCGCCATGCGCTTTTGCTAATAACCTAAAAAAATATTTCTTACCGCGCCCTAAGCCGTTTGTTTTTAGTTAAGTCGTTGGTATTTTAGATCTTAGACCGTCGTTACGGATAGTCAGCATCTCAAAAGTCTGACCACCAGTCTTAAAAGTAAGGGTTAAAACTGTTTTTGTTATCGTATTACCCAGTACTCATCCGTGCCTCGGAAAGCACGTTAAGTCGTTGGTACCAGCTGTCTTTCGTGGATCTTTGACAGCCGTTACCCCCGTAGTCTGAATCCCTAAAAGCCTGTCAACCAGTCATACCAAGGAGTATCTTGTTACCCAGTAACTGGGTTGTGGAGATGAGATAGTCAGTCACTCCATGAAAAATACTGGTATTCTGTTGTATCGACTTAGAATGGAAGCCAACACAACAAAGTTATGAAAAGGTTTGTTATCATCTTCTTGGTCAAAAAGGCATCGCCGATATTGACACTTTTTTTAAAGTTCGCTTTTCTAATTCCCTATTTTTACATCAACTTCGGTATAACATACTATATTTCTAGCTGCACTATATTGTGGTACCCCTTTTCAGCAATACGTGTTAGTACTACAAACGGTCATAGTAGGTAGTGCTTAAAGGTACACACATTATAATTATCATAGTATTCAGGGTGGCAGAGACATCCACGCGCAGTTTGTTTCATCTTTTTATGCTGTGATGTTACCATCTATTCAGTACAATGTCATGATTCTGAAACCCTGCGTGAAATTGATGCTCGATTATTTAAAAAAATCGCTGTTCCATGCATTTTGACCAGTCTGCTATGAAACAGCGAATTTTTATTTGATAATAGCCGAATATTTTTTACACTAGGGTCTAGAACCATGTGCTAAATTCTTGGTTACAGTTTTCGCGTCGATTTCCTTACCACCCAGTATAATAAAAATGATTACATAAGTTATACCTGTTGTTGTCCATCCATTAGGTGTTTTTTCATTGCTTGCTTTCACAGATTGCTTTTTTGTCTCTATCACCTTGAAAATTATAATACTTAAGTAAAAAAAAGTCGTTATGTTCAGGACCTAAATATTCATATTCATAATAATTATGAGCAAAATCAAAACAATAATATTATATTTTATAAGTACTTATACCTAAGCATTATGAATGCCTTTGAAATTACTTAGATGCGAAACAAACGTAACTACCTACGCATTTACATAATTTTACAATATTTATCGTCATTATTATTTATCGTATTATAGCTGTTGCCTGCGACTTTGTCTGCGTGTGTTTCTTAATTTATAATTTTTATACAAATACGTACGTAGAAAAACAAATAGCCGATGTCGTTCTCCAAGTCCCAGGCAACTTATCTTTCTTTCATAACGACTGGATCACTTGTTTAGGCGTCATAACGGTAATAAACAGGTAGACAGCCAGAGTGACTTTCGCATAAATTATAATAAAAATTAATATAGACTAGCTTTTGCACATGGCTTCGCGTGGAGGTTGGGAAAATGGCGTCGCGACAGAAGTTGTGCGCTCAACACTGTTCGGCGCCACGTATTTTACTAGTACCACCAAAGTCAAAGTCAAATAAATTATTTCAAATAGGCACATAAAAGGCACGTACGTCAAAATTTACAAGAAAATAGAAATGATTCTAGTTGCCCCTTCCAAAAGGTAGTTTTGTATGGAGAAGAATGGGTAAGAAACTCCACCGTTACTCTATTAAAATGTTTTACCATATTTCGTATACATTCATTGAATAATTATAAATATTATGTGAAGACGATGGCATCTAGAATAAAATTACTATACCACAGTACATAAAAATAATTAAATATAAAGCAATGATAGTTAAGTTAATTAGATATGTGATAGATACATGGTGCTTACATACTTATTTGCCGTCTCTGGACGCTGGCAGCTATTCTGTGCTCTGTGACAGTGGTATAAGGTTGCCAGTCTAAATGGTTATTTAGACTGGCATCTTTACCTGGCCCGAAAGGAGGATTCAACCAATTACGAACTGACCTGATTAGCCATATCATCCAGATGCTTAACCAGACGATCTTGCTTACTTTTCAGACCGGTCAGCCGGAATATCAAGTCACTTTGGAGCCATATGTTCTGGAACCTGTAGATCACCATGTTCATGACTTGGTCTGCAGCCCCCATGTACTCTCGTGCGAAATCTTTTACATTTTCATCATCGATACCGAATGCAGTCTCTGGAGAAATAAAAGGAAGAAATAATTAAAGAAAAAAAAAATATTATCACAGAAATACGTATGTATAAAAATATTAGTTAAATAGCATATCACCACACCTGTAATCCTTGAAAAGGTTAAGCAGAGGTTTATAGTATATCTACATCCATTTCGGCAGTTATGTAAACTTATTTTGAACCTTTTATTTCTTTTTAATAATTCCGTTTTTACAAGCAAAAGCTTGTAAAAATATGTATAATATATATGAATAAAAATTCAACTTGCAATGTTTGTATGTATGTTCGGGACGAATCTTTCAAGCTGAATTAAAACCACTTTATATTATCCTACGGAGTTGAAATTTCTCACGTTGATTTTGTTTTGAAGACAATGCATTTTTATGATGCATAACCTGATTCTACACCCAGGATTGGCTCCAGACGAAGGAACTCCTTAACGGTCAACGGTTCAGACAGGGAATTTAATAAAAGCATTTAATTATGAAAGTTCCTTCTAAAGTTTACCATGATCTGGCTGCTGCACCCAGGATTGGCTCCATACTAGAGATCTCCTCAGCGGTCAACAGTATAGGCACTAAATTTTGTATAAGTACTCATTCAATTATGATAGCCCGTTGTAATGTATGGCATGACTTGGATAGTGCAACTGAGATGGCTTCATACCATGACTTGTGTGAAGGCGTCTTTGGGTTCGTTGGATTCGTCTTTACAAGTACCTTTCAAGAGAAGCTGATAGAACGGATATTTAAAGAAATTCTAATACTAAAAAGTACAAAATAAAATGTAGGTAAAGACCTTTTTAAAAACAAGCTTTAAATTAGCTAAAAAGTATTAAATAAAACTTACGTAATTTAATTTTAATATTTTCTTAAATGCTTGAGGCGTGATCGTCCACGCTTTAAGATAAGCCGCAAGCTTTTAAGAAAATATTAAAGTTCTATGTTAACGTAAGTTTTATTTAGTATTTTTTTTATTAATTAAAATCTTGTTATTAAAAAGGTTTTTACTTACATTTTTTTTTTAATATAACTCCATTTATCACACGAAAATCGGTCACCATCCTTAGTTAATGTAAATCAATCGCTGTATCGCTGTATTATTTGTTACTTATAAACTTAACAATGAACAGTTTTGTTCAATGCTAGCGGCTAGCGCTTTACGGTACTGATTTAGCGGTTCGATAGTTTTTATGGCGGAGAGCCCTAGCGGACGTCGTCAATTAGTGGAGAGCTGTAACCCTGGTGTTTCCAATCAGCAATGCTCATTGGCTTAAAGTTACGTTCGGAGTCTTTTAATCGGAAATGAGTCATTCGTTTTTCAATGAGATTCCTATTGAATTATTGGAGGAATATTTTGCGATATTATATTAAAATATTCTTGTATGTAGGTAAAATGAGTTTGGTAACCAGTAGACGTTTTCGTATTTTTATATTTGGGATATTCTAGAATTAAGATGATTTGTTTTAACAATTTTATTTAGTCTTGATAAATGCATGATCCCATTTTATATGACAATTTTTTTCTTCCAACATAAAATAGCTTTCATTTATGTTTTTGTAAGACAATGCCTGTAATTTCTTTAAACTATATTACTTTCTGTTATAAATAACATGTAACAACAGAATAATAATTTCGTGAAAGTAGGTTTAGTTGCCAACGAGGCAGGTTAATGTTAATTAAGATAAAAGAGGTAGTTAATATTAATAGTTACTTGCATTTTATTATGCAGATATTTTTTTTGAGGTTTAATTTTTATTATAAACTTTATAAAATGAATGCAAAATATGAAAGCAAAATTTGATTTACCTGCGTTTATTAAAAAGAGGTGACGTTTAATTTAAGATGTGTACTTAACAGGCTGTATACCTAAACGATTCTAAACTATTATATTTAGCATGTTTTTGAACGAGTGAGTAAACGAGTGCAAGGAAGTAAGAAAGTCAAGATGGCGATTCGGGAGACATAAGAAAAACGTGTTGAGATGTAAAAGGTGTTTAATAATAAATAAACTGTGGTTTTGTGGGATCCAATAGTTTTCCTGGAGATTCCACACTCTACATACGTATATCTAGGTAAACGACATGCACTCAATAAACACCTGTGAAACATACGAACAAACGGACATAAGGTCAGGAGGACAGGTGGACAGGACGGAATTATAAGGGTTTCATTTTTACAATTTGGCTACTGAACCCTAAAAAAAGACGAATAAAAGCATCAAAACTATTTTGCAGGTTGGCAAATACTGACTACTGTTATATTATAAATAAAAAAATATACTTACTGGTAAAAGTCTGGAAAGCGATGAGCCTCAAGTACGGGGTGATCTCAAAGGATCCCTTTCCAACCAGGGATTCTAATTCATTTGTTAACTGCTTGGACATATGGTTGAAAATTCCAAGGAAATTGTGTATCACAGATACGGTAAACGCTGGGTTTAACAGCTTTCGGCGACGTTGCCATAATGCTCCTGTAATTAAAAGGGTCATATAACAGGGAGTCCTAGTGTGAGGTCTAGGAATTCAATCTACTTGAATGTAAGCTTAGTAAATAAATATATTCTTATTATCTAAAATTATTTACTAATAAAGCAACAACTGCTAGGAAAATGGAAAAAGTAAGACGCGTCGTCAAAGACGCTGCTCAAAAGTAACAAGAGCCCTAGCACAAATGCGTGACGTACCGGTAACGTGAATGCGAACGATTTGACGTGAAACATCTATAGCCGCGGGTAAAATCGTTAGTTGGCGTGGCGACACGTCGCCACTCTATACGATGGTATATTTCACATCTGCCAGGCGTCCCATGACAGCTCAATTGTTTTAATAAAAATAAAACTATCATATAGTATTTTTTTTAATGTAGTATCACCCATAGATATAAATAAAACTATGTAATAAATATTATGTGTGAAACAAGTATTTTCAATAAAAAAATCGTTCGAATTTAAATTAATCCGCGCATTCGTTATAGGTGAGTTCGGTCTCACATATATAATTTCAAAATGAAAGTCTAATCAATATTTTGTAACAATATTTGGAAGTGTGTCCGTGGAGTTTCTTACCCGTTCTTCTCCATAGGTACCTACTAAACTTTGGAATGGGCAACTAGCTTCATCTTTCTTACTGACCGACCCCTTGACAATACAAAAGTACCTGTAATTGGTTTATTTGAAATAAATGCTTTGAGTTTGAGTTAGGCCCACAATTACAAACTCAAACCCCCATTGAGTAGCCAGAATGACACAGCACTACTGTTACAATAGCGGTCCGTACACGATGCAAACAATTACAATCTAGCTAATAACGCGTTAGCAACTAAATACCCGCGACCCTCACCCTAATTGCATAACACAGTATCAATTCACAATCTGAATTATTTTGAAGGATATTTATGGCTACTCCATTGCTTCATATATTCGAAAAATATGTCTAATCAACAAAGTAAATTACTCAATGAATGTTGTTGTACTGAAACATGACACACATGAACATGACGTCTGTCAATATGAAAGCCATTCCTACTGTTAGTGTGTTACAGAATTACGCTGCTGATGGGCTCTTGGTTTCGATTAAATTCTGGAAACTGTGATGCAGTTTACTAACAATTTGTGCAAATTTTAAACAGACGGTAGCGTCGCCGTGTACATATGACTCAGCGTTACCAATTTCCGTAATAAAAATCTAAAATTCACTGAAACCACTGGGTCTAGAAGCATTTAATTTTGCACAAGAGTTATTTCTAAAACGAAGGTGGGGCATGAGCACTAAGGAAGGTTATTGAAAATTCATCCCCAAAAAGGTAATCTAAAATTCAGTGAAACCGCTGTCTACAAGCATTTTATACAAGGTGGTAGGGACATTGACGCGCAAACTGTAACCATGAATTCAGCTCATGATTCTAGACCTCTAGCGTAGAATTTTTTTGAAGGTTATCAAAAAAATAATCAGCTGTTTCATAGACAAAATGCAATACCTACGCGTTCAAAATATATTGAACATTTTTTTTTTTTTAAGCGAATTCTATTATTAAAGAAGGACTTTTAACAATTCATCCTCAAAAGGAGTATGTAATTTTTTCTGATGCAAACATGGCACGCGGCTTGTTACTTATAACTTTAATCACTCACCCATGACGAGCCTAGTTTGCCAATCTTAGATACTACGGAAGCGTTTTCATTAAGTTACTTAAACACCAGTCGTGTCGCTGCGGCCTGTCATAGCGAATAGGCAACGTTGCTGCTTGCGGTTTGCGGTTACGACCGCCTTCGTATGAGCACCTTAAGATGGTTAATCTAGACTAGACTCACCTGATGAAGTAAGTAGTCCATTTCCGAGCCAAGTTCTCGCGTAGTCCAAAAGGAAATGTTTGTGTAAGCATGTATTGGCTGCTGTTAAAGCGTCATCAGGATCCGTTATCACTGCAACATACCACACAATGCTTCATCATCATTCAGCCTATCCTATTTAGGCTCCTGTCTCACTGCCGAGGAGGAAGGGACTAGCTATCAACGATTTTCTCGCTAAAGAAATGTTCAAAAGATTTTAGGTCTAAGGGATAGTAGGTAAAGAGATACATAATATCTTTTTATAGTTGATCGCTGACTGTTCACACCGCCGGCGAGTACTCGTTAGCGATGCTCACTTGGCGTGTAGAAGACTTGCTGAGAGTGAGAGACACGCTTTATATTATACGCATACAGCCCAATTCAAATATTATGGCGGCTTGGAAGTGCGCTACTTGCCTCGTAGTACATACCCCTTCACCCCCGCTGACACGTGAATTTGTTACTGCGCAGCGACTCGCCTCATGTTCCGCGCCGCCATAAAGTTTGAATTGGGCTGTACCAGCGAGTAATCGCTCGGCGCTGTGGCGCACTCATGTCTCGTTAATCGCCGGCGGTGGGAGAGGTGCTTTATAGCATTTCACTGCTGCCTTTATAACTTGATATTGTTCCACTCTCATCTACGTGTTGGGTGGATTTTTATAAAAATGTACGTCCATTAATTTAAAGTAACGTTTTTGTTTCATATTTATCGTTAGTTATATAAGTATTCCAAATATTCATTCCAAATAATGAGGCCGGCCAAAGAAAAGATGGATGGATTGTGTGAGGATGATATGAAAGAGAAGGGAGTGGCTGACAGCGTGACGCTTGACATGGGAGAATGGAAGAAGATGACTTGTACAAGTAACATGGGACACGGGCAGGAAGATGATGATGATGGAAGAAAAAAAATACAACTTACGGTAATAAATCTGTGTTCCAAATTGAGCATGCAAAACACCGCCATTTTTCATGCATTCCTCAGTTATGGTATTCAGCATGTCCCATAGTTCTAGAGAGACAGAGAAAAGTTTATCAGAATAATGACTTCTTCGTTGGTCTCGTGGGCGCAAGTACTGCTGCTGAGCTTGAGGTCCTGGATTCGATTCCCAGGTCGGGAAAAGTGTTATTGGAATTTTCTATCAGGAATTTCTCAGTAGCAGCCGGGAGTCTGGATTTGTGCCCGGTTGACGTAGCTGGCGAAATGTGAGTGTACTATAGGTACATTTCTGCCTAACCCTTCCAGGAAACAGGCATGATGTTATGTTGTTGTGATTTCATCAGAATAATATCCTTCTGTTCTATGGCCCATGAACAGTATACATCATGAACATCAAGATAATCATAATATCACGTCTGTGTTACCGAAGGCAAGGTGAGGCATTTAAAACACCCACATTTCGCCAGTAAAGAGGGCGAACCTATTTGTTCCCTATGGCACGAAGTCCTTCAACATACAGATGTGCTGCTTGGAGATTGTTGCACCAGTTCTTCTTTTCAGCTAAAACACTGGTGTAGTGGTGAAGAGTGGGCGTTTTGGGGAACAACTTTTAACGTTGAAAACTGTGCTGATTCTCAGCCAAATTTTAATAAATGACTTTTGATTTTTGCTTCAGTGACCAGGTAGATAGGTAGTTGCTCCTTGTCAAATACTGTCATTCTGCTGCATCCGGTTAGACTGGAAGCTGACCCCAACATAATCAGGACAAGGCGAGCCAGGTGATGCTGATTCAGTCACCAGGCAAACATCCTGCTACCGGACTGCTACTGAGAAATTCCAAATGATTGAAAAAAAACAAATCAATTTAACACTTTGGCTGACCAAGGGATCGAACCCAGGCTTTAGAGTCGCGGTTATGATCTCTAGAGATCAACGTAGTCAATATTTTTAAAATAAGACTTTTTACTTGCGGAGTCTCCTATTGCAAGCATTTGCTTGCTTAAAAGCTCATCACTCAAAAACCGATTTTCGATCTTTTTGGAAAGCTACAAACAAACTCAATAGCAAACCGGTTACTCCTGTGTGTATCGACGGCGTAAGCGATGCCGGTGGAATAGCAGATTTGTTTCGACCACATTTTACTGTCAAATCGCCATTGGGGTCCTCGCAGTCGGTGATCAATGTTAAGAACGGTGAAAATATAGGTTTTGGATGTACAACTAGAGAACTGAAGTTAATAATCAAATCAATGACTAGAGGTAAATCTCCCGGCCATGACGGGTTGAGGATTGAACACCTTCAGCATGCTGGACCCCACTTACCGAGATTGTTGGCTATGCTGTTTAACCTTTGTCTAAGCCACTCATATCTGCCTGAAGAGATGATTAAAACCATTGTTATACCTATCATTAAAAATAAGACAGCTGATTTGTCGGATAGGAACAACTACAGGCCTATCTCTCTTGCCACAGTGGTATCGAAGGTATTTGACAGCATGTTAAACTCGCAGCTGACCAAACACATTGTACTTCATGACAATCAGTTCGGCTTCCGGGGTGGACTATCCACTGAAAGTGCAGTTTTGTGTGTTAAGCAAGCTGTCAAATACTACACAAAACGTCAAACATCAGCTCATGCATGCTTTCTTGATCTTTCAAAAGCCTTTGACCTGGTTTCCTATGATATTTTATGGGAAAAGTTAGAAAACACTAATCTACCAATAGAACTCGTCAACATCTGCAAGTACTGGTACGGAAACCAGGTCAATGGCGTGCGATGGTCGGGAACCATGTCGCAGTCATACAGGTTGGAGTACAGGGTGAGGCAGGGGCGGTTGTCCTCGCCAACCCTATTTAACCTGTATGTGAACGATCTTATTGTGGTACTCAGTAGCACCCGGTTAGGTTGTCACATAGACGGAATTAATGTAATCAACATAAGCTATGCTGATGACATGGTGCTACTGAGTGCATCGATTTGTGGCATTAAGAAACTGCTTACTATCTGTGAAGCTTATGCCAAGCAACACGGATTAGAATATCATCCACTCAAAAGTGAACCCATGGTCTTTGAGGCCAGAGGAAACAGTACAGGTAACGTGTTTCCCAGCATTACGCTTAATGGTACAGCTTTGCGTAGGGTGTCCCAATTTAAGTACTTAGGACATATGCTGACGGAACGGAGGGCGCTGTCAGTGCGGACGAACATGTTAGCTCGCAGGTTTACACGTTGTTCGACAGAAGTCAAAATTACACTTTTTAGGTCTTATTGTACATCATTCTACACGTGCAGCCGGTGGGCTGACTATACTCAAAAAGTCTTACAGTGCCCTCCGAGTCCAATTTAATAATGTGTTCAGGGTGCTGATGGGGCTGCGGCGTTTCTGTAGTGCATCAGGGATGTTTGCTGAACATCGCGTAGACTGCTTTTACGCTATGATGCGTAAAAGGTGCGCATCCCTGGTGCGTAGAGTGCGTGGCAGCGCCAATAGCATCCTTAGCATGATCGCTAGTCGGCTGGACTGTGTTTACATCAGTCATTTCTGCGCCATTTGTCATGGAGTGGCGCAGTAGTGATTGGTGAGTTTATTTTCTTTTTTAAGTTTTGTTGTGGACAGTTTGGAGTATTACTAACACTAGTCTATAAGAAAATTGTTACTAACAAAATGGACACCATGGTCTGAAATAAACTATTTATTATTATTATTAAAAGGAGACTGCAAATCATATAATGTAACGCAAATATGTTAATTGAAACAAACATTTTTTTTTACTAAACATCTTCTGAGTCTGGATTTGTGCCTGGTTGATGGCAAAAGGCTCCCCTATGACATGTAACATACACATCCCCAGGATGCCTGGTTGATGCAAAAGGCTCGCCTCCTAGGACATGGGACTTAAACATCCCCAGGAAACCGCAGGCACCCACATTTTGCCACTTATGTATAAATCCAGATTCCGGGATGCTACAGGATTTTTTGGAGAAGTAAAGATTTTTTTGTTTTCATACTTGCAGCGTCTCCCCAGACCAAGTGCGTATGCCCAATTATCGGGACACCACCGGGCATCGGCGGCGGCAGTGGATGCACAGACTTCTTCAAGTACGCTCTCCACGTCAACACAACGAAAACACAACATGCCGCAAACAACAGCAACACGCTAACCATTGTGACACTCTGGCTGGAAAACCAAACGTTTACTGTTCGATCACGAACTGATCGAAGCGTTTAGATACCTACTTGTTTTATTTAACGATGGTATCCTTGAACTTTTTTTTAGATACATATGGCGAACATAAATGATTTGGAAAGACTAGTTTAATATTAAGAACTAGCTTCTGCCCGCGGCTTCGTTTGCGTGGAAGTCAGAAATTACCCCACGGGGACGTGCTTCTGGGATAAATAGTATCCTATGTCCTAACCCAGGTCATGGCCTTTCCGTAACCTACCTATCATCCAATTCCAGCCGTTAAAGCGTAAGAAGAGAAAGTAACAGATAGATATAGACTCTCTGACTAAATTCCAATTCCTTAAATCTTTAGAGGCACGAGGAACAGGGTGTTAAGTTCACTCATCCTCCATAGAAAATGGAGGACCCTCCGACCAAACGGGTATTGTGTCTGGTAGGCAACTGCCCGACGATCGATGTCGGGAACTCTTATACAAGGAGTGACTACCTATCTGGCCTCCACAACCCAGTAACTGAGTAATACGATACCCCTTAGTAAGACTGGTTGTCAGACGTCCGGTTTCTGTTAACCCATAAAGACTCTCAAATATCAACGAATGACAGCCGGGACCAATGGGTTAGCGTGATTTCCGAGGCATATAGGAGTCTCGGTATGTAACGATCCTCACCCATCCACAGACCAACCCTGGCAATCGTAACTTAACCTGATGGATCGACCCGTGCGGCTGTTATATATTACTTAGCCACGAGCTCCTCATATATACTTACTTACAACATAACATAACATCACACCTTGTTTCCTTGAAGGGTTGGGCAGAGGCGTACCTGTAGTACACCCACATTTCACCATTTATGTTTTAAGTCCCATGTAATAGGGGGCAAGCCTTTTGCCATCAACCGGGCACAATTTCAGACTCCAGGCTGCTACTAGAAATTCCTTTTGGAAAAACCCAATAATACTCTGACCGACCTGGGAATCGAACCCAGGACCTCATGCTCAGCAATAACACTTGCGACCGCTACTTACTTATAAAGGGACATATTAGTTCATAGTAATATCAGTTACATATTTGATGCCACTTGATACCTTGGTTGAGATTGGATACCGGTGATGACAATGATTCATTAAATCTATTTATAAACATGAGTATACTGTCATTATCAATATGGCATGTCACGAGCCAACGCGAAAATCAGGATGTCACATATTACTGATACACCTTGTTGGGGTTTCTCCGTCAATTCGTCGTTGTGTCAGGGTCGTTGGATGGAATTAGACACAAGGCTCCTTATGATAACATGTAATATCGTTTTTTACAGGGTGTAGATAGTTTTTCACAATATTTTACTTGAGCGGTTTATAATTTGCGAGAGTTCGTTGGCGTGTTACCAAGACAGTGAAAATCCGCAGGGTGTCGCTAGTGTCGCGCCGTTGTATTTGCTCTCTCCCTGCGCGCCACCTTCTTCTTCTGAGAAATGAAGTTTTAAGTGTTTTTAATTCAGGTAATTCTTTGTGATTAACATTACTATAAGAATTAATATCAAGTTCCCATTGTGTGGTAAGAACCTGTAAAAATGGCGGTCCGCCCCACCACAATTCACAAGTTTTAAGTATATCTAGATGCACACAGCGCATTAATAGATCAGCTGGATTTTGTTTACCGGCTACATGAAGCCACGGATTAGCGCCTGTGAGTTCATTAATTTGTACAACGCGGTTCTGCACAAATGTTTTTAATAAATTAGGTGACATTTTAAGCCATCCCAAAACTATTGTTGAGTCTGACCAAAAGTACACGTTATTAAAAGTTAATCTTAATGAGTTACTAATTTACGTAAACAACTTTGCAGCTACTAACGCACCACACAGCTCTAAGCGCAGCACGCTAACCGGTTTAACGGGAGCGACCTTATTTTTCGTACACAATAACGTGACTGATATCACCTGTGCATCTGTATAGCTGCGTATATATGCGCAGGCGTCGTATGCGTCTTGCGAGGCGTCACAAAATATATGTAACTCAATAATGTGTGTATTTTCTGCAATGACATAACGTGGAATGCGTATGTCAAAATCACTTACGCTTAACGTACTATCACTTGAATCGGACAAGTTTTAAATAATTATTTATACAGTGTTTTTTTTTTATATTTGCTTAAATAGATACGATTATCTCTGCAATTCGGTGGATAGACCTTTTTTGTCATCTTTAGTAACTGTTCTGTGAAACAAATAGCTGTCAACATTTTATTGAGACACATACTTTGGCTTTAACATTCAATTAGCTATCCGTAGCACGTAGAGCGTAAGCGATAGACCCCCCATCGATAGATCTTATGATTTGAGATTCCTTAATCTCTGATAGATTTTCGGGACTTTAAAATCAGAGCTAGAGAGGTTGTTCTATCTCCGGTGCGCCAAAATCGGTGATAGATACGTTATAGGGGTATGAAATTTTACAGATTGATAGTCTGGGACCTACAGGGAGGCCAAAACGACGATAACTTTAAATTAAGTTTATTTTTATTAAAATCGAAAATTTACAGATATTTTTCGCATAATTACATATAACGGGCTTGGCAATTTCGTATGAAAAACAACATAATAATCATAATCATATCATCACATCAAAAATAAAGTATCAATTAATAAAACATCCAGTTTCTGCAAATAATGCGTGTTGCTTAGACTTTTTTGATGTGTGTATATTATGATTTAGTATTATAACTATCGTACCGCCGACGTCTCCCTTTCGAAGATGATCGCTAATATCTGCAATAGTCTTGATAATATGAAGGGGGTAAAGGGATCGTTACACTTGCACTTAAATTAATAATTTATAGCTACGTTAATATATCTGTAAATATTTTATTTGTAAGTTGTCTATAAAAGATCGCTTTTAGCGATAAGACCGCCCATTGTGTCACCCTATGTAAAATTTATACATTTACATCTGGAATTTTTATGGTATACTTATAAAGAGTATTCTATTCTATTCTATTTTATTTGGCCATAACGTGTGTTGGAGTAGACTTTGCAGCGCTCTGATGCTAAAACCATTCCTTTTAATTAGTAGTCATTTTCGAGTTATGAGGTAGTAATCAGACCAACAAGAAATCATTTTGAAATGATGAATACTTTTTTGTTGTGATCTCTAGCCAGTTTCCTGAAACCATTTTTCAATTTAAAGAAATTCTAACTCTTTTTGGTTAAAACGATTTATGCCTATCCACTCTAGTCAATGGATAAAAAATATATGTGCGCTAGCTTGATTTGTTATTCTAATGTTTTTTTTTTTAAAGTTAACAAGTTAGTTACTACTTTAAACTTGTTTTGTGTTACCCAAGAGACTGGCGGCATTGCCACTATGTTTGGCAATGCTTAGCCTCTAACCAAGGTAAAAGCCAGCCCTTGGGTCACGAGAAGTGTCCACCAGCCGTTTGAAGATTTTATTGTATTCATTCCAGGTCTTAGCTATACGAACTATATTGCGAGAACGTAAATACAGTGCCTTTAAATATTTTGTGAGCAAAGCACACTTGAACGTTTTCCTTGACGACAGTTGTGGCCGAATAATGTTTCTTTCAGGCGTTTTGTTAACTGGAAGGACAAAAAAACAGTCAAACCTAATGACGAGGGTGAGAGGCACACCACTAAACCAGATAATGGTTGCAAAGATCTTTATCAACTTAATCCAAAATAATATTATAAATGCGAGAGTAAGTTTGTTCGTTTGTTTATTACCGTTTCACGCCTAAACCACTGAACCGATCATCCTGAAATTTTGCATATACGTTGTCAGGTGTACAGAAACGGACATAGGGTACCATTCATCCCGAAAAAAGTACAGTCCCCGAGGAAAACAACAATAACGTTCGTATGAATCATGATTGAATTATATTATCGTAGAAACTTTAGTATTGTGTTAAGAGTTTATTTTAATTTTTAATTTAAGTACCTAATACATCTTGTGAGTCTAGATTGTCGATAGACCGGTTTTTCATCCTGCTAACTATAATTCCCCGAACATTCCGGATTGATTGTCAAATTCTAAATTAACGCGAGCGAAGCCGCGGGTAAAAGCTAGTATCATATAATTGTAAGTCGCTGAAGATATCCATTGATGGGGTTAGATGTCTCTGTAATTTGGCTGATGTCATCGCACAGCAGGGGACCTGGCTGTTACCACATGACCTGCCGTTTCTAAATTCTGTAGATGATAAGTTTGGGAGCACGGGGACCTCTGCTGTGGACAGATCTGCGGGTCTACTACGGGGGCGCCATTTGGAGGTGTCACCATATTATGGCGAAAAAGTGTCTTTCTTTAGAGTGCTATGACGTTCGTTTAGCGGCAGTGAAGATAAACTATGTAAGTGATAAATCTGTGATAATATTTAGTGTGTATATGTGCCTACTAACTGTTCTGAAAAATTTGCCTGAGTTTACACAATGTTTAAGTAAAATTTTGTTCAATTATTAACGATAATAGAGACACAGAAGCAATTTATATTTTAGGCGATTACAATGCACATCCTAAAGAGATTTTTTGTAATGAAATGTTGGGTTTTGTAATGATCAGGACTGGACCTGTGTTGATTTATAAATGCTTGGCGACGAATCTAATACGTTCACTTTTGTAAGCGAGGTGCATGGGTGTACCAGGTGGTTGGACCATTGTATTGTCACGGGTGCTCCACTGCCATCAATAAAGCGAGTATGGGTAGAACGGGATGTAAAGTGGTCTGACCACTTTCCACTCATTATTGAATGTGACCTGGGCCAGGTTAGTAGTAAGGAGGGGGTTAGTCGTACACTGGCTTCTTATTTATTATTATATATTTTTTTATTATTATATCTTATTAATATATATTTATTATTCTATGGGACAAGCGCACGAATGGGCAAATTGAAAATTTTCATAAAAAGTGTCACTATCAACTGAGGGAAATTGATTTTCCTGGAGAGCTCTCGGCTTGCTGTGATGGTATCTGTTACAATGTAGAACACAGGACCAAACTGAAAAACATGTATGTGACGGAGAAGGTACGTATCTCTCGTTATCGTCAGCCATATTTTAACTACTGTGGGCGTACTTTGGGTAATGTTGGTTATTGCGCAATAGAAAAACCGTTTGCAATTCAAATCAAATTACAATTCACGAACAAATTAATTACACTCGCGAATCTCAAACTGTAGGTACACGACACAACTATCTGGAATGCGTGACAGTTCCTAGGGTGGAAGTACTGATCTTCTCGAAGGCAGAATGGTAAGTGTCCACTCGTCTCATCAGCGCTCCTCCATCAGCCAGGCTCTATCATAGAATGAAGTTAGCCGAGTATGCACGTCATCGCGACGGTGCTGGCACCTCCCGGAACTCGTGCTGCGCTTCGTTTAGTGTCCATACTAATGACCGTCTCCGACATTATGTAAAGTTAGTTTCTATCCTGTCTGAAGCTGCAACCAGTTCTGATGAGCATGGCGAGTTACGGACAAGAAATGTCTATGTTGCTGGTTGGAATAGGTATGTGGAAAGTTTTCACAGGGACACCAGGCTAATTTTTTTGGCGTGGGTCAAAGTGGGTAGCCTAATGATGGCCAACTGTATATAGATATGTGTGAGAGTAGAAGGGCTTTCAAAAAACAATTAAAATGGTGTCAAGATAGACAGGATCTAAAGTTTCAGAATTTAAGAAAAAAGAACTAAAGTTTCCTAACAAAGTTTTCCGATATCGCTTACGAATTGGAATTTTATCATTATCATCATTTAAATCAGATAGCTTTGACTTAATGGTATTGTATATAACGGAGCACCGGGACCATTCGGATTTTTAGAGATCGTGACGTCAGCAGGGCTGACGTCACCATCTCCACCACTACACTCACTCATTGCAAAAATGAATACACCCAATTAATTTTCTCACGATTTATTTTTATTACACAATCACAATTAAAAATACAGCCTTAAAATTTAAATTAAAAATACAAAAAGCGTACTCACAAGATATTTTTGAAAATTGTTGTCTTCACAACGTTCTCCTTGACAATGTGGCCTCGCAGCGGCTCGCCCTATCCAATATCAATATGGCGTCGTCGTTGCGAAGTCATTACACTTGTTATTTTTGTACAAGTTTTAGGTTACATTGATTTAAGTAACCAACTATAATTTGTTAATTCGTTTTATTATTTTTAGCACTTGATTCTAAAGTTTAATTAATTTTGTATTGCTTAAAACATTTTAAACAGTTTTAAACGGGCGCCATGTTTCTTTTTGTCTAACCAATTTATAGTAGTTCAATCGACTAAGTTTGAATAAGCAAACATTAACCAAAAATCATGTTTAAACTAACGCATACCGCTTATTAATCAAGAAACGAATTTAGAAATAGATAGCTTGTTTTTAAACCTAAGTTTGAATAAACCTTCAGTTAAGGTTTCCTGTTAAAGTAAACACAAATCATAACACGACCTTTTACATTGAAAAGTATCAAACCGACTACAAAAATCAAATCTAAACTAAATTAAACCTATCCAGTCATAAACTGTTAAATTAGAACTTAAAGTTAATATTTGTATAGTTAAAATTAGCCCTGCGTCGAAACGGCCATTCTGCGAGACGGTGTGCGTGCCCTGCACCAGTCGCGTTTCTGAAAATTAAAATTATTTTTTCTGAACTAGGTATCCGTTCACAGGTACACTAGCTGACAACTTGTTTGTGGTCGGAGCAGCTGTAGTTTCAGGATGAGTTCAGAAAGTTCTGTAATAAGAATGTAGCCTGAACTTTTCAATGATAACCGATCCCAACAATCCAAGTTATCAGCCATTACTTTTCTACCTTGTTAATCTTAAACATAAGGTTATTTAATTAGGTATCCTTACTTATAGATATCAAAGTAAATATGGAAAGAATAAAGTTCTTATGAGTAGTACATAAATAGGATTTGCTGTAAATAGGGAAGTGAGTGAAGATATTGAAGTGCTTGTAACGCTACACGCTTACTCACACGTTTATTTAGTTATGTCAACGCAAATGCTCCACGCATACATGCATGACTTGATTTCTCGTAGACAGGGATGATGCTGTGGTGCTGGGCGGTCTTGTACGCCGTGGTCCATAGAGGCTCTAAAGGAAAAGGGAACTAGGGTGATGCTGAGGCCTGGGCCTTATGTTTATGACCGTGGTCCCCAGAGGCTCTAAAAGAAGAGAAAATATAAACAAAGTTCTTACGTAGCTATTTATACAGCTTGTTAGGGTTTGATGCTGCGGTGCTGAGCGGTCTCGTACGCCGTGGTCCACAGGGGCTCTAAAGGATTTGGGAAGGACGATGCTGTGGCCTAGGCCTTATTTTGACCGTGGTCCACAGGGGCTCTGAAAACTTATATTGCAACTTTGTTGATAAAAACTCACGGGAATGATGCTGCGGTGCTGAGCGGTCTTGTACGCCGTGGTCCACAGGGGATCTAAAGGATTGGAAAAGGACGATGCTGTGGCCTAGGTCTTATTATGTTGACCGTGGTCCACAGAGGCTCTGAAAAGAGTGTAGGAGGGAAGCGGGTAATACGGATTGTACAGTCTTACTATTTTGTAGTTTTTCATGGTATCAGCCAGTCAACAAAGAGAAAGGCCAATAACGGGTCTCCTTAGTGTTGTTGCTGTCTTATAAGTCATTCAAACTCAAATTCACAGTTAGTATCAAGATAACAGTAAGAGGGGAGAAACTCACTTGTATTTTTAAGGTTCCTGCGGCATGGCAGCTTTGGAAGTAGACTGCTGTGGCTCCTTTGAAGGCGGCGTACTAATGATCTGAGATATAGTTTGTTGTAGTGTGTCATCGACCAAGTTCGTCGATGAGTCATCAGCCAGCCGGGCGGCCACTTGCTGAGGGTCATCTGCGTTATTCGTCGACACGGTTTCCTGCTCGCCTGGTTGTGGTGCTCGGCGCAGCTGGTCGTAAGCGACCTTACGTGGACGCCCTCTGCCGGTCACACGCTTCACTATGTATCGGTCGTTGTCCAGGATCCTATAAACCTCGTATGGCTCGCTGTATTTCAAGTCTAGAGACGTCTGGTTTCGGGGATTGTTCTTGACGAGTACGTAATCTCCTCGCTGAAACGGACGCATTTTCGCCTTGCTCCTGTCAAATCGCTGCTTGTCATATTGTCCCGCAGCTGTCATTTTCTCTTGCACGTGTTGCTCAAGCAAGTCAAAGTCTATGCATTCGTTATCAATATTTACTAACCTTAGTAGTTCTGGGGGTACTCTGTGTTGGCGGCGGGTCAGTAGTGTAAGTGGTGCGACGCCCGTCACTCTATGTGGAGTGCAGTTAAATGCGAGCTGTAAAGCTTCTAGCGCAGTTTGCCATTCTTCAGTGTCGTAGTTTTTAATCAAGGTTAATGCGTTTTTCAAAGTGCCCATGATTCGTTCGACCTGTCCGTTTGCTCGGCTTACTCCTGGCGCAATGGAATGTATGTCGATTCCGAAACGGTCTGAGTAGACTTTAAATTCACCAAGGAATTCTCGACCTCCATCCACCACGACTTGCACTGGGGTTCCGAACAGGTGCACGACACGTTTTAAAGCTGCGAGGCTGCTGCTTGGGCTCTTGTCATTTGAATAGCTAAGCAAGATGTATTTGGTGAATGCGTCAATCGTAACAATTACATACTTATGTCGTCCCTCAGCGCTTCTCGTACCCAGCTTGCCAGTAATATCCATGTGGACGACCTGGAACGCTGCAGTGGGCTTCTGAATGGGATGAAGCTGGGCTTGGATAGCGCCCGACGGCCCTTTCGAGGTCTTACATATAACACAATTGTCCACAAACCTCCTGACGGTTGTATTCATTTTGTGGAACTAGTACGTTTCCCTCAGCTTCTGTAAGGTTTTCTCCCAACCGGGGTGTTGCAGAGCGACATGAAAAGAGTTTATCAGGCTCCACTGGAATGACTTAGGGACTACAATTGGTTTATGTATACCGAGTATAGAATCCGTGAGAGTCTTCTTAAGCACGCCTTCATCCAGGACGTAGCCTTCGGCCGGACTGTCGCCGCTCATGGTGTCTATAAGCGGGCGCAGCACGTCGTCGCGGCGCTGTTCAATCTGCAGCCATTCAGTGACTCTGGTCATGAAGTTGACAGATATTTCAGTGGATGGATTCCTACTGAAAAAATCCGCGTGCTGTAATCGCTCACCTTTTCTATACTCGACCTCAAACTCGTAATTCTGCAGGAAGGCCCACCACCTATGGATTCGAGGAAGGAGATCCTTTTTGTTTTTGGACGCTTTTAAGGCGTTACAGTCTGTTATTACCTTGAATTTTCGGCCGTATATGTAATGCCGAAAATGCTTGACTGCCCTTACTACCGCCAGGGTCTCGAGCTCGTACGAGTGGTAGCGACTCTCAGCGTCGGTGGTGCGCTGGCTCATGTACGCGACTGGATGCTGGCGACCACCGACGGTCTGCACGAGCACCGCTCCGTAGCCGATGCTGCTGGCGTCCGTGTAGAGCTCGATTGGTGCGTTTTCCTGAAATAGCGTGAGGGTAGGCGCAGTAGACAGGTGTTGTATGATATGGTTTCGAGCCTCATCATGCCTTTCGTTCCATTCCCACTTTACATCGTTCTCTAGTCAGTTCATAGAGGGGAATCATCACACGCGAGAAATTGGGAATGAATCGTCTGAAGTATCCAGCCAATCCGTTAAACTGTCTAACTTGTTTGACAGTTTTTGGGATTGGTGCCTTCGTTAAAGCCTCCACCTTTCTTGGGCTAGGACTGACTTGTCCGTCTGCAATAATATTGCCCAAATATTCGATGGAGCATTTAAAGAAGGCAGTTTTATCGACATTGATCGAAAAACCGGCCTCTTGGAGGGCAATCAATATACGTTCGATATGGGTTAGGCCCTCTGCGAATACCCTACATTTCGATAAAACGTCATCTACATACACCTGGCAAACCTGGTCTACCGAGCACAAGAGGTGAGCTAGGGCCCTATTTATACAACGCTGATAAATTGACACCGCGTTACTGAGTCCGAACGGCATGGTCAAATATTCATATAGACCATCCGGCGTAACAAAGGCTGTTTTCTCAATCGAGCCCTCTGAAATCGGTATTTGATGGAACCCAGCTGCCATATCTATTGTCGAGAAATAATAGCCTCCCGCCAGTTGATCTATTTGATCTGAAATGATCGGTAACGGATAGTGGTCCCTCAGAATGTTCCTGTTTAGTTCGCGGTAGTCCACGCACATGCGGTCCTTTCCATTTTTCTTTTTGACCAATATTATTGGGCTAGAAAAAGGGGATTTACTTTCGCGGATAATTTTATGCTCGAGTAATTCATTGACTATTTCCCGAACTTTTTCGCGTTCAACTGGGCTCAATCGGTAAGGCCTGCGTTCGACACACTTGTTATCGTCTTTTAAGCGTATTTCGAGCTCACCGGTATTAACGCGTGAGTGAGGGTACCCGTGAATAAACAAGTGTTCGAACTTGTTCAACAAAATTTTCAATTCGTTGATTTGTTCGTCATTAGTCAAGTCACAATCTAGGCTATCAAATTTTTCACTTTGAGATCGCAGGTGGTAAACCACCGGTTGATGAACTAAAGTTGCACCCCGAGAGTTCACTAGCACGCTTAAGTTGTTTTTCTCCACAAGATTCAGACCTATCAAAATGTCTGAGCACACTTCGTGGTCCGGCACCACGTGAAATTCAAGTTCTATCCGTAAACTATCTATAACACAAATTGTCGTCAATGTTGAAAGAGAAATCACCGTAAATTGACCTAATCCCTTCAAGTAGCTTACTCGATCAACTCGTTTTCCGGGTAGTTTGGCAGCTACAGACTCGCGAATTACTGAGCATTCAGCTCCACTGTCAAAAATCGCGAGTATGTTTAAGTTCCCAACTACCACTTGCATCGAATTCAATTTAGAAGTACCAACACAGTTGACGTTGGAAACTACTGCGCGTTCTCGCTTATAACACGTTTCATAAGTATGACCTGTTCTCGAACAGAACGTGCAGGTAGGTTTACCTAGATTTTGAGGTGCGGTTTTATTATCCTGTTGACGCAGTTGAGAATTATAATTTTTGTCACGGTAACGACAGTCACGTGCATCATGCCCGGGTTTTTTGCAGATTTGACAAAACAACGAGGGCTTATCAAAACGTGATCGCTTAGCGGGACCCGGATGTGCACCTGATGTACCCGGTTGAGGGCGCTTAATGCTTCGTATGGAAGATGCAACCAAAATAAGTTCTGGTACCGATGTGGCCCTGGCATTCAACAGTTCGATCCTCAACCGCTCATCTCCAATGCAACCGATAACTGCCTCAACTGCGTCATCATTCGATAACTTATCCTTAGTAATACGTCTCCATAATACCCAAGCTTGTGACAAAAACTGCGCGATGTCTTTAGAATTATCATAATTATGCTCCCTAAAGCGCACAATGTCCCGGGAGTATCTATTCTCCGGTTCAAAAGTAGTTATCAGAACATAACGCAATTCATGCCACGTGGTGGTAGACACAAGCCAATTGTCAACCCATAACCTCGCGCGACCTTTGAGCAAACTACCGGCTTTCATTCGCACTTCATAATCGCTCAGGCCATAAGTTTCCATGGCTGTGGTAACATGTTGACACCACTCCCTAACCCCTATATTGGCGTCCGGATCGTATGACGGCAAAAACACATCATTTATTTTTACTCTTGGCGTATCTGGTTGTGTCGTGATACGATCGGACATGTGCTTCATCATTTGCAACATCTGAGTGAAAAACTCCGTTGGTACCCCATTAACAGGAGCAATTAAATTTTCATTATTTAAGCCAGATGGACCGGCAGAAGTGGGGGTCAATCCCACTTCTGATAACGGAGCACCGGAACCATTCGGATTTTTAGAGATCGTGACGTCAGCAGGGCTGACGTCACCATCTCCACCACCACACTCACTCATTGCAAAAATGAATACACCCAATTGATTTTCTCACGATTTATTTTTATTACACAATCACAATTAAAAATACAGCCTTAAAATTTAAATTAAAAATACAAAAAGCGTACTCACAAGATATTTTTGAAAATTGTTGTCTTCACAACGTTCTCCTTGACAATGTGGCCTCGCAGCGGCTCGCCCTATCCAATATCAATATGGCGTCGTCGTTGCGAAGTCATTACACTTGTTATTTTTGTACAAGTTTTAGGTTACATTGATTTAAGTAACAAACTATAGTTTGTTAATTCGTTTTATTATTTTTAGCACTTGATTCTAAAGTTTAATTAATTTTGTATTGCTTAAAACATTTTAAACAGTTTTAAACGGGCGCCATGTTTCTTTTTGTCTAACCAATTTATAGTAGTTCAATCGGCTAAGTTTGAATAAGCAAACATTAACCAAAAATCATGTTTAAACTAACGCATACCGCTTATTAATCAAGAAACGAATTTAGAAATAGATAGCTTGTTTTTAAACCTAAGTTTGAATAAACCTTCAGTTAAGGTTTCCTGTTAAAGTAAACACAAATCATAACACGACCTTTTACATTGAAAAGTATCAAACTGACTACAAAAATCAAATCTAAACTAAATTAAACCTATCCAGTCATATTTAACTGTTAAATTAGAACTTAAAGTTAATATTTGTATAGTTAAAATTAGCCCTGCGTCGACATATAAAAAGTTATTATTTTTAATACAGCTCGCTACTTTCAATTTCACAAACAAATCAAGGTTAGTTATTAAAACACGAAACATTTTTACAAAATCCACGTAAATTGCAACATCACAAAAAAAATATAAGGGGTAGTCCGTATGCCATGGTGGGTAACAACGAATTAAGGTCATAATTTTTGACGTTTCCTACCGAAAGTTTAGGGAAATTTCCCAACTACCTGCAAATTTAATGCCCGTTGATTGGCGCACGTCACTAATGACTCACTATAATGACTGCGCATCTACTGATAAGAAAACCGGTTTCGACACAAACAAATGATGTTACGGAAGTGGTGTGGAATATCTTTGTACATACTTACAACAGTTTAATTTGACTATTATTTTCAATACAATTCTAATACTAAGTATAGAAAAAATCATACAATATTGAAAGAGGTATAACTTTGACAGTAAAGGGTTAAGTGGAAAAAGTCACATGACATAAAAGTATTGTATGTATTAAGTAGATTTCAAAAATGTACAAACGAATCCTTAAGTCCGTACTTTTTGATTTCGTTCCATTGTATGCCGGTTTACATAAGGTGTTTATTATGTTCTGCTATATTTCTGTCAATTCTCTATTATATTGTGAATTTATTGTCAATTTAAAAAGAAACACTTGGTATCTATTTATTATAATTTCATTCTTAATAACGAACTAAACTTAATAATATTAACATATTATTGTGTAATAAAATATTAAATTCTGAGAAACTATAATCTGAAAGAAAGTAAGAAAATACGTTTATTTGTGGGAAAAATGACGCAGAGAAAAACATAAAAACATAAAAAAGAACAAGTTGAGGCAAAATATGCGTCACATCCTCGCAAAACGGCAACCGCTCAGCATACTGCTACGACCCTATGCGAGATAGAGCACCAGCGCTAGTTTTCAGTGACAGCCGGCGTAATGACGGCGAATGAAATAAAACGGCGTAATAAAACTAAAAATAAGAAATAAAATAAATGCACAATCCCTAGTTCTAAATGTTTATTTAAACATATTTTTTTATAAAAATGTAACATTCCGGGCAATGTTGCATGCGTCACCGGCCTTAAATAATCTGTGCACGCAGCTGTCATAAAACTGGGCGTGTAACGTTTGAAATAATAACAAAAGTTTTAACGGTCATATGACCAAATCTCATTTAATATACTACTACTACTACTATTAGCCTGCATCATCCCACTGCGGGGCAAAGGCCTCTCCCCATGACTTCCAGCTCTTTCGATCCAGGGCTAGAGTGGACCACTGGCCGTTTGTTTTGTCTAGCTCGTCCCGCCATCTTCTACGGGGTCTGCCGCGACGCCTTCTGGCTGTTTCAGGGCTCCACGTAGTAGTTATTTTGGCCCATTGCTCATTGGGCATGCGGCAGACGTGGCCAGCCCAGTCCCACTTCAGCTTAGCGGCTTTTTGAGCAACGTCAGTAATTTGTGTTTTGCAGCTCAGTGTGGTGTTGGGAATACGGTCTGTCAGCTTTACGCCTAGAATACTGCGCTCCAGTGCACGTTGGCAAACCTTGAGTTTGGACTTTTGAATGTTTGTCAAAGACCAAGTCTGGGCTCCATAGGTCAAAGAAGGTCATTTAATATACTTTTTTTTAATATAACGATGAAATTATGTAATGATTTATTGATATAATTACATTTTACCTAATTTTATATGGTATACAGAATATTTTGTATAATGCACATTTGAATTAATATTCAATTAGTATAATATTCAGTTACTATAATGTTCAAAATCTATATGAAACGTTTAATATAATTTAGGAACGTCTACTTTGTTTTGTACATCCACCCCCCCACATGCAGCGGGCGTACATAATACTCACACTCAAAGCGTGTGAGTATTATGTATTTGTCTCCGATCAGCCGTTCGTTGTAAAAATTATGTCGAAGGGATCGATACAAAATGCAATATTTCTGTACTAGGACAATTTAGGATGCAAGAGCGAGCGAAGCGAGCTCGGGACTTGGGGCACCCTGACTCGGACAGGTTAGGTTATAAGGGGCTGGCGGGGTCTGGCAGACCCCCTTTATTGTTGTGAATCATTTGGGTTAGATGAGCTTATGACAGTATGATGTTTCCTGATAGTTACTTATTCATTACAATTTTTGGCTGAAAATGAATAAATATGAAAATTAGGTCAACTGAACGTTATATAAAAAGGGTATTATGCAAATTGAAAGTTATGTGAAATGAACGTTATACTATATGCTATTAGAGCAAAAGAAGGTTATATGAAATATAAAATTAGATCATATGAAATTAGGTTATTTCTTTCTAGAGCATATGAATATTATACCATGTGAACGTTATTTCATGTGATATTATATATCTGTTGTTATGCCATACATTACACACCCTATAAAACTATAGGTTGGACGTTTTGACATACTTATTATGTAATAAACCGTCAGGGTTTAAATGTTCTGTGGTGGTGGTAATAATAATAACATGGCGCATTTCGTTATAAATGTTATGATGGAATTATATTAAAAACAAAAGGAATTATTTGTATTGGGTGATTGTGTAGGTATGGTTTTTGTAAAAAAGTGTTTGTGAAAGGGAGATGCCCATATTTGGCCATAAAGGCACAACAATTTACGTTTTTGTAAAAAAAACATCGTAATTTCTATTTAATTAACATGATATTCGTTTTTCTGAACAAGATTGCAACGTTTTTGCACAAATAAAAAGTACCGAAAAGATAAAGGAATTAAAACTCACGTTTGTGTCTAAAATCAGCAGTGTTGCCAATAATTATTAATTTCGTGCACGAAATAATCGATTATGTTTTCATAGATTTTTTATATTTATAATATCACATCCGTAATGCTTATTATTCGATCTGTTATTTATATACAGTGTTATGCTGTTAATATTGATATTAAATTCAATGAACAAGCGAATTGATAGTTGATAATATAATATCGAATGCATAAGATAATGGCAAAAAGAAATAGCACACATTTTAATAATCATTCTTAATTTGTTCAGCACAATAATAACAGAATATGTTAAATAAAAATATATTTACAAAGTCGTACATAAAGTCTTAAAGAGTTTCAGTGATGTTTATAATTTTGAATTAAATTATGATTCGAATAAAAAATCGATATCGATTTATCAATTTTTTGTGTATAGTGTGGCAACATTGAGTTATGCCGGCCGGCTGTCAATTGTCAAATCACAACTAATCTACTTTTATTGTTGTCATTTGCCTCAATAAGTTTCGGCGGGCACATCTGTTTTGTGAACTACAATTATTATGTACCATCGGATTGTAGAATCTGTTATGTACTAATTGTATATGATACAAATGATGTATAAGATCATAAAATATTAAATTGAAATGATTGTAAAATAGTTGAGTTTGAGAAAATTAAAAACTATTTTATCTTAAAAACCCGATCTTTTTTTTAAACCAGTTCCTTGACCAGTTCATTATTTAAATTGCATATTAGCCTATCCATATACTTTAAAATGTGTGCACTCGAGGCCGAAGTGTCTATGGATGGTGGGCATTTCCCTTTGTGTTAGAAGGTGCAGATGACAAACTCGGTGACATAAAGGAGAACCACAGTCTGCGAGGTCCCTAGTGAATGATTAATCATAACGACAATGATGGGAGGCTATAAATTGAACTTGTTGGTGACATAATTTTACTTAAAAAAAAGTGTAATATTCATATACATGCCTTAAATGAGAATATAAATTAAACATAGATTATAATATACAAGCTAAAACTAAAATATATATACATACTATTTACAAGTGTATAATGTAAGGGAAGAGCTCATAGGGCATCAAAAAATTCGTCCGCATCGCTGTCAATGGGACAAGTGCCCAAAAGGCTGGCGGCATTGCCACGTTGGATGGCAATGCTGATTCTTTGGGCTAAAAATAGGCCAGCCCTCTGGTCGTGTGAAGAGTCGACCAACCGCTTGGCGATGTCCCGAAATACTTTATGAGCACTATGACCCCAAGGCCCTAGTGTTTCAACCCCAAACGGCTCAAACATATAGTTTCCAATAAGGTTGTTATACTTGCGCCGTTTGAGGTTTTCTGCTCCTGCAGCAGCCGCCCCAGCACAGCCCGCCGTGCTAGGAAGATGGGATGGCGCGAGGGTGTCAACACAAGTCGCATCCCACACCAAAGGCCTACCCAACTTCCAAGGCATTATGGTCATTCCATCTGGCCTCTTCCCATCGTCACGTGCCAAGCCATTGGGTTCTAAAACAGCTGGCACCCCGGCGGTGACAAGAGCCCGACGGATGATGTCATTAATGCTGGCGTGACGTGCCATCCGACCAGCGCTCTTGCTGCAGGATAGGCCGTGGTGTCCGAGGCGGTCGACTGCTTCACCACATTGACAGCGATGCGGAGCCCCGCAAGGAGCGCCTAGTCGTAAACACGTAGCGAGCCGGAATGTAGTATCACCCAGCAAAGTGCCTATGTTGGGTGACGGTAGCGCCTGAAGCCAGAGGCCCGACTCCCATTCCCCCACAGCCAGCAGGCGGGCACGCTCGGCAGTATTGGTGGACGTATTAATAAGTTTATTCCGTACCAACCTGCAGAGCGGCTCATCCCACTGTCTCTGGGAAGATGGGTTCTCGGGCTGAACCGAGTTCGGGCAAGTCAATTTCCAGGCGTTCACCGCATCGGTCAAACACGGCACTTCATAGTCAACCTGAGAAGGGGCTAAGATTCTTGTGGTTAACTTTTCCGTGCTGTGGACCGAAGACAGGAAAGCCGGTAGGCTTACACTAGAAATTTTGCGGAAAGAAAAGTAAAATAAAAAGTACAATCAGTTCACTCGGAAATTACAGTCATGGTTAAAAACTTGTATACAGAAGATGAAACAATCAACTCAGCCTATTGGTGGACAAAGGCCTCATGCAGAAAATAAAGAAATTAATTTTGTGATCATCTTGCTTCACGTGCCTCACTCGGTGCGCAGGGCCTCTAAGGGGGATGTTACAGTATCATATGTCTATGATCATAGATACAAGAGTCATAGATATAATTATGAAAATGTACTACAAACATATCTCGTGGCTAAATAATAACAGCCGCATGGATGGATCGATGATTAAGCTACGCTTAGCGAGGTTGGACGGTGACGATTCATTACATATCTGACAACCAGAACGTCTGACAACTAGTCTTTCAAAGAAGTATCTTAATTAACCTGTAACTAGATTGTGGAGGTCAGATAGGCAGTCGCTTCATGTAAAATATTGGTACTTAGCTGCATCAGGTTAGACTGGAAGCCAACCCCAACATTATGTAGTAAAGAAAAGGCTTGGCAGATGAATAATTAATTGTGAGCTTCGGTATGATTATATACTCCTTTCATTTCTTATAGGATGAAACATATAGTCATATACATATAAATGATCCAAAGAGTTCAATCTAGCATAATATCTGGTGATGATAACTACGAAGCAGATGGTATGAATTTAGTCTTGTAGAAGATGTTGTTACGTCCTTCGTTCTATGCTGATCTCGTGTCCTGAGACTGGTCTCATCACAAACTCATATTTCAACTTGCAACTTGCTCATATCTGCTGTCACTCGGTACCGACGTACGAAGTGCGCTAGAGTCACCTTCATTGATATCATGGCGTATGTTCTACCTGTAAAAGTAACAGAATTTTAATTCCTCTTCATCGTCATCCACATCATTTAGTATCGTTCACCTTTTTATCGGCAAAGAAAACTCTGTATAAATACCTATACAAGCTCGCTTGCCCAATCCAAATGCTGCAAATTCCTTGTTGTTTCTAAAATCACCATCCAGCCATCTTTCTGGTCTGAACTTATCGCTCTCCGCTCCCCAAGATGGATTGGAATAAGTTGCTAGAGGAAATATTACACAGTAGCTGCCAGCGCGCATCGTGTATTTTTCTGAAATAAATTTATGAATCAATAATATATTATATGTTACCGGCCAAACCCGATTTTCGGATGAACTAGTTTCCCCTAGGGCCAAACCAGTTCTCTCTACACACGATAGGACAAACTAGTATCGCCTAGGACAAACTCGTTCATCCTGTTACCGATAGGATAAACCAGTTTAGTTGTGTGTTGTTTTGTTGTCCCCTTGCAGTCTCTCCAGGAATGTGCCTTACAGACGTTGCACAGGAGGGGTTCCGGAATTGGTATTTTAAGAGGAACCGGGACCGCCTCTATGTGCTGATGGTGATCACCGGGGTAGTTTTAGTGAGGTAAAAATTCCACACTCTCTGACCTCCCTCCCCAGAGGTTGGGTGCCTTTTGATGGATTCCCCCTGAAAACAAAAAAAATCCTTGCATCCACTAGAATAAATGATGAAGCGCTTCAAACTTACTGAGCTTGACATCCTTATCCACGTATCTTAATATTAGAGGAACTGAAGGAAACATTCGAAGAGACTCCATTATCACTGCGTTTGTATAAACCAATTTGTTCACATCATCCTTTTCTACGTCTCTGTCGGCACCCAGTACTTCAGATAATCTACAAAAAGTAAATAGTATAAGCACGTAGATTAGAGATATTATCAAAGTCTGAATTGCCAACGTACTTAATGCAGGAGTTATGTTATTATATCCTACAGCATTTGTTGATTTTAATAGATATAATTTTGTAAGTATATTTATGATCCTAATGAACTGTATATATTTTTTTGCCATGTATTGAAAATTAACTCAACATAATATATACCCGAGCAGATCCCAGTTCATAGTTCTGTAATCTTCAGTTAATGGACAACTAAAGGGATATATAACAGTATAATCAAACTTTCTGAACTATATTCTATCTATAATATAAAAATGAATCGCTGAATGTGATTTTGCTAATTCTTTTTTTAGAATATTCCTTAAAGTACGAAGATGGTTCTTACGGAGAGAAAAAATTAAAAAATTGCCTGAAAAGGTCTAATAACAACAATTTTCTATACTCCCATACAATCGATTCGTAATAATACTTCAAAGTCAATATCATACCATAAAGTTTAAGTGTTAGTGGAGAGGTTCCGGGAAGGCAAAACAATTGAGTGACGTTAGTATCGTATAAATGTTAACGTCAATATTTGTCAATATTTATACGATGGTAACATTACTCAAAAATACAGTGTCTATTGTAAAATGTAAATTGTCTGTGGTAAAATGTCACTTGAAATGTAAACGTCTCTTTGCTGTACATCTATAGGTAATATTACTAAAACTATATATACATATATGTCGGAAACACGTTTAATCCTCTGTTAAATCAATCGTTTGACTTGACTAATCGGGACGCCGGTGCCACCAGGTGGCGCTGGACAGAGTCTATAACGATCAGGCTTGACCAAATCACAGCAGAGTTTTTTGTTGACGGGTAAGCAGTGAACACGTTTAGAAACTGTCGCGCGTTCCGTATAGTTAGGTCGTGTACCTACAGTGTGTGATTCGCAAGTGTGATTAATTTGATCGTAAGTTATAATTTGATTTGAACTGCAAACGGTTTTTCTATTGCGCAATAACCAACACTACCCAAAGTACGCCCACAGTAGTTAAAATATGACTGATAATAACGAGAGAAAAGTACCTTCTCCGTCATATATATATTTTTAAAGTAAGTGAATGAGACAAAAGAGGTAGGTAGGTAGGGTAGGTCGGTAGGGTAGGTAAGTAGGGTAGGTAGGCAGGGTAGGTAGGTAGGTAGGTAGGTAGGTAGGTAGGTAGGTAGGGTAGGTAGGTAGGTAGGGTAGGTAGGTAGGTTAGGGTAGGGTAGGGTAGGGTAGGGTAGGGTAGGGTAGGGTAGGGTAGGGTAGAGTAGGGTAGGGTAGGTAGGTAGAGTAGGTAGGTAGCGCAAGTAGGTAGGGTAGGTTGGTAGGGTAGGTGTTAGCTACTTAGTGCTCCCTGTGCGAAGCCAAGCCGGGTACAGCTAGTGAATAAATAAATGATTACAGAAGTAATTTTATCAATACGTTAAGAACTATTCCAAGTTATTTAAACACGTTTTTGGCGAAGCTATGTGTCGATGTTTAAGCTCCAAAATTCAAAATAGTTAAAGTAACATATAAAAACTTCGAAAATTATAAACAATGAGACTGGAAGATATAGAAAGCCTAGGAGTGACTACCAGTCTTAATATTAACAATACAGCTAACAATTCGGTTTCACAAGGGGTTGCTCAACTACTTAGTCTAGCGTTGAGCTTCTTGCACAATTTTTTGAGGGCTGGGAGAAGTCACATGATGCCCAAGGTATTTTTTGTGATTTGTCTAAAGCTATCGATTATGTTTCTCATGATACTTTGGTCAGGAAATCGCATCACTATGGTGTTAGAAACCAGTATTTCTGACACCATAGTAATGCAATTTCCTGCAAGAAGAAGATCCAAGGCAGTCCTTGGATCTTCTTATTTCTTATTTGTATAATAGGATCCAAAAATTGGACGTTAACGGCAAGCAATCCCCGGGTTCTATTGTCACTATGGGAGTTCCGCAGGGCTCAATTTTTGGCCCTTTTTTATTTCTCGTATATATTAATGACCTACCTTGCCTTTAAAGAACAGTCATGAAATATTGTTATTTACGGATGGCATCTCTTTTATTTAAGCTTAGACGACAATAGACAGTTACTGACGATGTAAATAATGCTCTCGCTAATATAATACATTGGTTTAGTGTTAATAATTTGCTTTAAAACGAGAAAAAAAAATTCTGACACCAAACGTTAAGCAAGTGAAAACCAATGTACTAGTAAATGGGGCGGAATTGAATCTTGTGGACAGCTCTGTGTTCTTAGGTATTACTTTAAACTCGAAGCTACAGTGGGGCACACACATAACCAAATTGTCGAAGCGGCTAAGCTCTGCAGCCTACGAGGTCTATAAAACCCGTCATTTCACTGATGTAGAAACAGCTCGATTAGTATGTTTTTGTTATTTCCATAGTGTAATATCTCACGGAATTTCACTGTGAGGAAATGCAGCCAACATTCAGGCTATATTTGTTCTGCAAAAACGAGCCATTAGAGCAATTTATAACATAAGTTAGCGATAATTTTTATGGAATTTTAAACATAATAACAGTCGCATCTCAATATGTATATGAGAACCTGATTTATGTTAAAAAGAATATTAATCTATATTCTAAACATAGCGACATTCATAGGATAAATACTAGAAACAAAGATTTACTTATTGTGCCCGCGACAATGCGCCAATTTTTTTTAAATTCATACAAGTGCTAAGACATACGTTTTTACCAACAAACTCCCAAACCATGTTAAAGAACTGAGCCTCAATAAATTTAAATGATTTATTAAACAGAAACTATGTCGAGAAGGTTTCTATAAATTTAAAGATTGCTTGGATGACAAAAAGGCTTGGAATTAATCCAATGTATCCCAAGCAGAAAACTGTTACACATGTTACTTAGATTTTTTGAATTTTTTTTTTGTTGAAATATGCAAATGTCCTGCAGATCTGGTAGACTTATGTGACGAGTCGTTGAGCTCCCTAAAATAGGGTCGAGCTACACGATGACTGATGCATGCATGCTGGCTGTTGGACAAGTCAACTCACTCAGCAACGGCACTTTCTTCAAAAGGCCCTTCCAGACGTGGCCCTGCATTGTTAGACTCACATAAAATCCTAATAATATAATAGTTGGACTTTAAGAGACCATGACCTCTGAGTTTGTTTCGGCATTTCTTCACAGGGATCGGTCAGATACAATATGCTGGCGCCATGTAGTTTTAAAATATTGACCAGCAAAAGATTGACTTGTAAAAATGTTTTAAATAGATATTTTACATTTAAAAAATAACAAAAAATAATAAGATACAGGGGTATCAATATAGAGTTACAAAATAAGCTCTCAGATAAAAAAGTAATACATACGCGTAAGAAAGCAAATTTGACATGTGATATATTTGTCTATGCTGTAGACGCTACTATGGACTTATTCCGAGCATGATAACCAATCACGACTACTCAGTACAAACTCAACGGATTGCAATTACGCTCAGAAAATGTACCGTAATGGCGCCAATTTCTGTAAACGTGTTGTAAGTAAAGGTTTTGCTTATAAACACAAAGTATTATCTATTTTATTGCTATTCTTATTAATATATTATCTTTAATTTCCACTTACTCTTCATACAATTTCTCTTGGACTTCGGGATGCGCTCCAAGCTGCAGCAAAGTGTATGTTAGCTGGTTAGATGTCGTTTCAAATCCAGCTGCTATAATTGTGTCTATTTCTTCTCTGATCTCCGTATCTGTTAAGGCACCGTTTTTCGATAGATCTAGGAGTAAGTCTAGAAAAGGTTTGTATCTATTCCCTGAAAAATAATAGAATTAAATTTAATAAGATTAAAGAATCCAGGGATTCTAAAATAAAATATTAAAACAAAAATAGTTGCAAGGAAATAATTAGGGTCTACGTATCATCATTAGTATTATTATTCAAGTCTACTGTTGAAGATCGGCTTTTACGATTGCAGGCCATTTAACTCGGTCATTGGTTACTCTCATCTAGTTGCACCCTGCCATTATGCGAAGATCATTGTCAATCTCTTCTCAAGAACACGTCTACCATAACAGTTATCGTACCTACGGCCCATTGCTTCTTCAGCTTGGTTATTCTGTAGGCTACGTCAAGAATTTGTTCTCTGAGCTCATTCCAGATTCGATCCAGTCCAATCAACTCACCTGAACTACCTTTTGTTGCAACCACATCTTAATATATAATAACAAAACAAATAAACTAAACAAAACATAACAAACAAATCACAAAAAAACAAATGGACGTACACGCAAAAATGTAATTTATGCGTGTACGCCCATTTTTTATGAAGCCCTCGATATATTAGTTTTATTGTTAGTTACACACCTGAATTTTCAGATTGAAGGTTATTGTTCCTTTGAACAATAACCTGGTTTTTCATAGCAGCTTTTTTATTTTGTAAAACCTGTAAAAAGATAACTATTTAATTATTTCAAATTGTCATATTTACTAATGTTTCATATTCTAGAGCAATTTTATGCTTGCCAAACATCGCCATCGTCTCACTTACTTTGATACCCATTGCTTGTAAAGTCCCCACTATTTCTGCTTCCTTCTTCTTCATTCCAACCAGTCTGTATATGAAGTCATTCTGTAGCCAAAAGTTTATTATTCTGTTGATCCCAATGTTTAGCATTTGATCTACTGATTCCATGTACTTTTGCGTGAAGTTTACGTCATCAATGACGTCAATTCCAAACGTACCCACTAAAAAGATAATAACACCATTACTTGGTTATTGTTGAATTCTGTCTGCTTACATTGCTTTTACGCAAAAATAATAACAATAACAAAATAAAATGAGGATACCTACCACAAAGTGTTTCTAATGCATTATTTTTCAAATATGGAAACTGATCAAATAATCCTTTTCCAACATGAGGTTCCATATAACTAGTCAGCTTTTTGGACTGACTGTTAAACACATCTAGAAACCCGTGAATCACTGGCAGAGTGAATGCTGGAGTCAAAAACTTGCGGTGACGCATCCAAATATCTCCTGCGAAAGAAATTCTTCAATGGCGATAACTTGATACATGGTGCTAGACATCAGATAGCTTACGAAAATAAAGAAACTTAGTCTGCATCGCTGTATCTTGAAACGGTGAAGAGGACTATAATTATATAAAATTATTTTATATAAATACCTGGTGCCATGAAATTTTCGTGACTGTAATATGAGGGGTAATAGATGACGTGATGGACTTCTGGGTTCGCTTTTGGATATGAATTAAAGAAGCCATTCAAGAAAAGTTGTGTTATGAGTCAATTATCTAAGAACATTAAATTATTATTTACCAACCTGATGATAGTAGTAGTCCATCTCCCATCCAAACTTTGAGTAGGTCGAAAGCATAATGTTTCTTTAAGCATACATTTGCTGCTGTAAATGCGTCCTGAGGATCTAGTATGACTGAAAACAGAAAGAAACGTTCTAATAAACACTGAAGATATAATGTGAAGTTAGTAACAGAATACGATCAGACTTGTGGAAGATGCTTACATCCATTCACAACTAGAAAAGAACTGATAAAGTCCGAACAAATTTTCATGAACCATAACTAAGAATATTTTCGATCAAGTCATCTTTCAAACAAAACAAAAAAAAACAAAATCAGTTCAGCCGTTTGGGAGCTACGATGCCGCAGACAGTCAAACAGATACCCAGATACACCCGTCAAACTTATAACACCCCTCTTTTTCCGTCGGGGGTTAAATAGGGTTCGTGAATAATTATAGGAAATTATAGGAGAATCTCCATACTCAATACAATGGGCAAAATATTTGAAAAACTAGTTTACAATGCTATCTATCTATACATCCTCAGAGGCATTTCTTACAAACAGCACGGTTTCTTGAAAATTGCTAGACTTTAAAATTTCGTCATACAGATGGCGGTTGGCAGATTCACGTAATCTACACGGATTTTGAAGAAGCTTTTGATTGCGTCGATTATTTCATCCTGCTCAACAAGTTATACAGACTAATACGCGGCAATCTTTTACGATGGGTCGAAGCACTTGCCGATTCGCTAATAATAATAATAATAAATGGAAATGGCAACACCGCCGTGTCAACAAAACGTCTCGTTTTCAATTTTATTTCATAATATCAACAAAGAAAGTAATTTTAACTCATTTTTGCAATAGTTTATCATTTTAAACCAAATCTAAAACCAGAAAATCACTTATAAACCCTTTGATTATATACATAGTACCAGAATGTAATAAATTTGAACAAAAACTGCCGAATCGGAGGTGACATGACAGATGTCACCTCCTATTCGGCAGGCTCAGGCAGGTGAGACGCGCGTTCACAGGGACTAATACCAGCCCTAAGGACTACATGTTCTGTGTCACAGAGCGCATCGACATCCTGAAGCAGAAAGTGTATGCATGGGCGAACCGTATTCGTAGGTATAAGCGGCGAGTGGAGCGATACACTCAGAATCGCACCTTCCAGCGCGATGAAAGGTGGGTTTATAGGGGATGGGAGCGACCGGATCAAGGTGTGGCTGACACGTGCCTGCCGGATGATGATGCCATGTGTTCTTTCTGGCGCAATATCTAGTCGATGCCTGTCAATCACACCGAAGGTGATTGGGCTCGGGAAGTCGAGCGAGCCTACGATCCAATACCAGAAATGGGGGCTATTTCCATCTGCCCCCAAGATGTAACTCGTGCAGTCCGTCCGCTGCCCAACTGGAAGTCTCCAGGGCCGGACGGACTGCACAACTTCTGGATCAAATGGTTCGGTAGGTCGCACGCTCGCTTGACGGCTCAGTACCAGGTTGCTTTGGAATCCGGTTCGCTACCCCAGTTCTTAACAACAGGAGTTACCCACCTGCTCCATAAATCAGGTAGCACTGCGGAACCCAAAAATTATAGGCCGATCACGTGTTTACCGACAGTTTATAAAGTTCTTACATGCATTTTGAGAGCTAAAATTAACAAACATATAGACACCAATTCCATCATGTCTCCTTCTCAAAATGGATGTAGGAACGGTCCCGTGGTACTAAGGAGCTACTCCTCATTGATATGGCCATTAGCCAACAGGTTCGTCGTTCCCGAAAGGATCTGTCGACATGTTGGATAGATTACAAGAAGGCCTATGACTCGGTGCCACATACATGGCTTGTGAGGGTGCTGGAGTTTTATAAAGTAGATGCAACTCTGCGCACCTTCCTGAAGTCATGTATGGGGCAATGGAGAACGGTCCTTCACTATCCAGGATGTCGAAATGTCCAGAGGAATAACGAACCGATAAGGATCGAGCGAGGCATATTTCAGGGTGATAGTTTGAGTCTGCTTTGGTTCTGCTTAGCCTTGAATCCTCTAAGCACACTGTTGGAGGATTCAGGTCTAGGCTATCGGCTGAGGAGAGGTGGTCAGGTTATATCTCTCCTCCTCTATATGGATGACCTAAAACTCTTTGCCCCCAACAATTTGCAACTGATGGAGCTACTGAAAGTAACTGAAACTTTCAGTAGCGCCATCAGGATGGAATTTGGTGTGGACAAATGTGCGGTCATGCATGTAAAGCGAGGGGAGATTGTGGAATCCGTCGGAACACAACTTTCGGATTCCATAAATCTTAGAGCCCTCTCCGCATCCGAAACCTATAAGTATTTGGGTATGTCGAGAGCGTTGGGCATCAATGGTACTGACATAAAGCAGTCGTTAAAGGACCGCTTCTTTGGCCGCCTGAAAAAAGTATTTAATAGTCTTTTATCAGGCGGAAACAAGGTAACCCAACCGTTAAAGGCGCGCCCTTTAACGGTTGGGTCATGCCGGTTTTGATGTATTCTTTCGGCATACTCAAATGGACTCAGACCAAACTTGACGCGCTGGATAGGAAGGTCCGTACACTGCTGACTGCAAATCGAATGCATCACCCAAGATAATCGGTAATGAGGCTGTATATCCCGCGAAACTGTGGAGTTCGAGGCTTTTTAAATGCTAAGACCCTCCACAATCGTAAGATATGCAGTCTCAGGGAATATTTCTTAGAAGCCGACGTGGGGATGCATCGAGATGTAGTCATAGTGGACAAGGGCCTCACCCCGCTCTCCTTAGCTAAAGAAAACTGGCGCAAACCAGTTGTGCTTGACACTAATGATCGCATGGAAGTATGGCAGAATAAGGAACTTCACGGACGCTTTTTTCGGGCCCTACATGGACCTGATGTAGACCAACTAGCGTCCGTAGCCTGGCTGCGTTTCGGTGACCTGTTTGGAGAAACCGAAGGTTTTGTCTGTGCAATTATGGACGAAGTTATGATGACAAATAATTACTGGAGATTTGTTGTGAAAGACGACACGGTTGACATCTGTCGGGCATGCCACCGCCCGGGTGAATCAATCAGACATATTATCTCCGGATGTTCTCGTCTAGCTAACGAAGAGTACTTGCATAGACACAGCCTTGTTGCCAGGATTATCCATCAGCAACTTGCTCTGAAATACAGCCTTGTAGAATCGGAAGTGCCGTACTACAGGTATATGCCCGACCCAGTTCTCGAAAATGGACATATCACATTGTACTGGGATCGATCCATCATCACTGACAGGACTATTGTTGCCAATAAGCCTGATATAGTGGTGGTGGATCGATTAGAGCGGCGCGCAATGATTGTTGACATAACGGTTCCGCATGACGGGAACCTCGTGAAAGCCGAGAAAGATAAACAAATCAAGTATCTTGACTTGGCTCGCGAGGTTGTCGACATGTGGGATGTGGACTCAGCGATCATTGTGCCGATAGTCGTGACAGCCAATGGCTTAATAGCCAAGAGCCTCGACCAACACCTGAGGAGGCTCTCGTTGGGCAGCTGGATCAAGGGCTTGATTCAGAAAGCGGTACTTCTAGACACGGCTCGCATTGTTAGGAGGTTCCTCTCTCTGGAGCCCTGACCGCCGGTAGCTTGGACCCTGTTCCCGATACCGGTGGGTTACTATTTTTTATGTTTTTAAATGTTTTTATATTTCTTATATTCTAATATTTAAAAATGTAATTTATATGTATATAATGAAATAAAGGAAATAATAATATAATTTATTCAGGCAAGCAATGATCTATTTAAATTTGAATTTACATTTATTTAATGAAATTGTTTATTGAAATAATTGATGTACACAAATGTTTACAATATTAGGGTCTTAAACTAAAGGTATATTATCATTGGATTCTACCTGAACTAGGAATAAACCTGTATCTCAGGTATCTCACTCAAGGTATACATAAAAAAAATATCTAAAATGCCTTAAACGAATACATACTAAATTAATTATCTGACTATAAACTATGTTTTTATTCAAATTAAAATATTTCGCTTACTTAACAACTTTTCTGCATCATCGTAGGTAACTAAGACATATTTTGCAACCATGTTCTATGATGATTTTTGCAATTAAGCAATTTTTAATGCATAGGTTGTACAGAATTTGCCGTGTCAACAAAATGTAACAATTGCATAATTACAATTTGTAATACGAATTGTATAAACTAAAGTTAATTTTTTGTCTTATAATTTAGTACCTAAAAGGACATTATACTTAAAAGTTAAGAATATAACATAAATTAAATAAAATAAAAAAGGCTTACAAATAAATGTTGGCAGTCTACGCGACCTCATTATAATCTATAGAATTTATGTATCTAGTTTCCGCTATTTTCTTTGCAGGGCATTCTTGATCGCCTGTTTTGTGATTGTTGGGTTTTTTAAATCGCAAGCATGTTGCAGACTGTGAGGGTTCGGCATTTTTAGTGCACTCATTAGACTGGTAACCCTGTTCTCCACAATGTCCACATGTATGTGCAGCCTCCCGACATGTCTTTGCAGCGTGTCCATACTGTTGACATTTAAAGCACCTGGTCACAAGTGTGAAGTCCCTCACTGGGCAGGATGTCCAATTGATGAACACTCGATTTTGGTTTATGAGCGTCTTTCTTATGCTAGCAGTTACTTCAAGAACAAAATTGCACGTGGGTCCCTCTTTTTTACCCGACTTGTGACTTAACTTTAGAGAGGCCATAAAAGAGTCACGGGGCAAATTAGGCAGTTTGTCGGCTATATTTTGCTCATAGATGCAATCGTAGACTGCTTGATCATTTAAAATGGTCGGTACTCCTATAACTACAATTTTTGGTCTTCTCTTAAGGGGCTCTTCCACTTTCAGGCCGGAACTACTTAACTGAGATGATTTCCTAAGTTTTTCAATGTCGGCTTTTGTCTCCGTGCTGATAATAACGCCCCCGTTTTTTGTTTTACGCAATCCTCTAACGTGCAATTTCATTTGTTCAGGGCATATAATTTTTTGGACAAGGGATTTAGTGTCGTCACTAGATTTTAATTTATCCGTTGGATAAATTGCAATACAGCTGAGGTTATTGGGGCGCAAGTAATTATTTTTATCGGTTTTTACCATGTCAGCGAACGAGACTTTTCCTACCATCGTTGGTTTGGCGCAGTTTTCTTGAACGGTAGCTTGAATTGTCTTCTGGAAATTTTCAAGGCAATCTGTGAGGTCACTTTTTTCTCTAAACATTAGAACAGAGTTTTGCACTTCAGCTTCAAGTCCTGGTAATAAACTGCCATCTGTGATACGCCATGTCCAACTTTGCGCGATAGGGCATTGATCCTCAGCTTTTGCTCGGAGTTCAGCTTTTCTTGTTGAGCAATGTTGCAGACTTCGTTCAGGCATTTTTCGATGGAGATCAACCAGTTACTAATGTCACTGGTGTCCACTGCCTCAATTTTTCCTTCAGCCGTATGGTAAGGTGTTTGAGGTTTGCCTGCAGGGCTCCTTGGAGGTGGGATACTCAGAAGGCTGTTTTCAATATTTGACATACTTAGTTCTTTTATGTTTCTCATAATTATTTGTTATTCACTAAAGTAAATCACAAACTTAGCAGAAAAATGCGCGATTCGTTTTCTAGGTCACAGAACACTCGGTAATATTTTAACGTCATAAAATAGCCAGGTAAATAATATTGCTTATACACACGTCCGCTCTACTTGAGTGCCAGTAGAGAGTAAACTATGTTAGTACCTAATAACTAAGAGAGACTTAGTCCTCTGGGTGAGGCTCCACACCAGTGGGCTGTCTAACTTATTGCCTATGACATTCAGGATGCTGTTACTGCTCCCAAACTATGGGCTGGTTGTATAAGGGCGAACCTTTATAACATATTTAAGAGATATTAAAGACTTACAAGTAAGATTGTTAATGTTTCTGGTTAATAAAAATGATAAAGATATGTGTAACAAAGATTATGATAAGTTATATCCCACATGTAAAATTATACCTATAGATAAAAAGGTGGAGTATTTGGTAGATCTGTAATATTATTATGGTGATGAATAAAAAGTTAATGTTAAAAAAAAATACAACACACGTAGGGTTAGAGAGAACAGATTGATACAACCACAGATAACAAATTGTTATGGTAAGAGAACATTGAAGTATGTGGTACCTAAAGTGTTTAACAAAATAGATTTATTAAAAGAAAAAGTAAAAATTTGTAAAGGATCAAAAAAAAAACAAAATTAAAAAACTTTTTGCAGGATAGCAAACAGAACTAATTACATACAAATCACCATAAATACAGAACCATAACAGTATATTATTTAAAAAGTGGTAAGGGTTCATTGTTATGAAAAAGAGCGCCTCTCGCCATCAAACGTAAAAGTTTGACCAATTTAGAATTAAGTAACCCCTCTGTATTATAATTTCTTTAAATAAATATAAATAAAAAAAATAAAGACATTATTATTTAAAAGATCACAAGCTGTAGTAATAGGAGGATACCGTTCTAACTTTATTGAAATCCCTAGCGATGTTCCGCAGGGTTCCTATTTGGGGCCTCTCATTTGCAACGCATATTTACTGGATACTAACAAAAGGCAGATGTGAGTGGAAACGCCGGAAGGGGACGTCCTAGGAAGTCATATTTTGACCTTATTGGTCATGTTCTTCAAATAGGGCAGGTGCGTAGTACTCGCAACCGGCGTGAATGTATCAACGTAAACGAGGCAAAAGGAGTATGTAAGGATCGTAGCAGGTGGCGTTCTTTATTTTCTGCCATGGGAAGAAGGCGTGAGTTTATGTATGTATTGTATGTGTATTTACTGGATACCACTGATTCTTTTAAACACGCTGAACACTTAATGCACGCTGACGACAAAACAATATTTTATACAATAAAATCACTTGATGACTGTGAGGGTCAACAAGGGGACATTAATAACTTAAATAATTATTACATAAAATCCAAGATCACAGAAACAAAAACCTGTTGTTTACTCATAAACCTGTAATGACAAGAGACAAGGAGGTTTTATGGTGTAAATAATAAAGAGTATTCTATAGTTCGAGATTTAAAAGTTATGTTTGGCTATAAATTAACAACATTCTTAGATCACACCTTGTGAGCACAAAACTTCTAAGAACTTAGGCTATGTTATAGGGTCTTGTAAGGTATTTAAAAACATCGAAGCTCTTGAATCAGTTTATTTTACATATGTATGTATCGTCTTATAATATGCGTACCCAATCTGGTACCCTTAAACCAAATAGAACGGGTTCTAAGAAAATTTATTCAACACCTTAACTATCGCCTCCGTAAAGCTCCGATGGCCTATGAAAATAGTTGTCCAACACATGGTCTGCTTACACTTGATGAATAGCGCAAGTTATGGATATATGTTTTCTTTATAACGTACTGATTGGACGCCTCAATTGCTCGGTATTGGTCGCACAGGTATCTTTTTACAATCCCCTACGACTAATTACGCCCAAAATTGTGTATTGACCGGTATTGCTCGAATTTATAACACAGATTTATCTTAAGTGAATATACTCGTAATTAACTATAATAAACCTACATTAAAAAAAAAAGACATGTGGCACTCGGGGACTGTCGCGGTAAAGCTGTTGCATAGCATTTTGTATAAAAATAAGAAATAAGAATTTAAAAAATTTAAATCTAAAATAAATTTAAAATGGGGCGCTTCACCCTAACCTTTTCGGGGCCAAAAGATAGGCCCTTTACTGCCGATTCCAAAGACCCCAAACTCGATACCTCTACGACCTCCGGTTCAAAAGTTAAGACCCGGGGGAGTGAAGTAGCCCTGGACGGGTGGAGGGGTTGGTCAAAAGGGGTGGCGCGGGGGGGTCCCGGGATCATATATAAGTGGGATTGATTTAAATATAAATAAATATAATACAACTTAATATTGGGGTCGAAAAAGAGGGGGTCAAAAAAGGGGGGTCAAAGGGGCTTGTCTATATGTATGTACTATTTGAGAGGGAGGTTATAGGGGGGGGGGCGAAATTTGGTCAGAACTTTGATATTCCCAGCCGTTTCCGAGATATTGGGATATTGAGTTTTAAGATAGTGGTGATTATAATAAATGTATGGTGTCCGACTGGTAAATGATAAATGGTACGAAAGTAAATGGAAATAAATATTAATTCAAGTTACACTTTTTGATAAATACCTATACACCTATATACTTTCTCATAAACAGCTGCTTATGTATTCGTCCGATTTCGGAGCAGCTCGTCTCGATTCGTGCGAGCTTCGTAGAGTCCTACAATACGTCTAGTTGCACGCACACAAACACCGTGTCGAAGACTGCCGAAAAGAAACGACGTTAGACAATGCACGGCCTTCAAGCCACACCTCCGTGCCTGTCGGAGTGGGGAGCGTGAGGTTTTTTTTCGTTACGGAATTTCTGGCTCCGGTCCCCGCGCTCAAGGCCCGCGATAGAAGCTATGCAATAGCTTAATAAATCATAAAAACCTAACTAACCTAAAACCAATCGATAAATAATCAACTAATCTCTTAATATTCAAACTTTTTCTTCTTGATTTTAAACTTAGGTTTGTAATAAATACATACATACACAAACTCATGCCTTCTTCCCATGGAGGTAGGCAGAAAGTAAGAAATATACCTAAAATTGAACCTTTTATACATAAATATTTCTTGATCTGTAATCTGTTCGCATTTTTTATATTTATTATAGCTATATAGGGAAACCTATTATTAGTCATTCAAAACTGTAATACACATACTGTGTAACATACTCAATGTATCGCTTTTTGTTGCCAAAATAAAGAAATAAATTAATGATTATATGTCAACAACCTGCTGCTCATAGGCCTCCCCCAAACATCGCCACTTCAACCAATTCTGTGCTACTCGCATACAGCCAATTCTTTCGGTCTTCGCAAGGTCATGGGTCCACCTTGTGGAAGGTCTTCCAATGCTGCGTCTTCTGTAACGCGGTCGCCACTCCAGAGCCTTTCTGCCTCATCGGTCATCTGTTCTGCGAACAATGTGCTCTGCCCACTGCCACTTAAGTTTGGCAATTCTTCGGGCTATGTTGGTTACCTGGCTTCTCCTGTAGATAATTAATCGATCTCTTACCCTAGTAAGTCCCTTAGTCGCCTTCACCCATGGTAAGAAATAGGGTAGTGCTATTCTTTACGTCCGGCACCACACGGAGCAGCGTAAAAGTATTAGATTTTATTTAATTTGTAATAGGGGCTTTTATGGAGTGTTATCATTTTTAAACATTAGAGTTGATACAGGTTTAAAAATACGACCAAAAGTTCAATATTTCGGCAAAAAAATAAGGTTAGTGCGAGTTGAGGTCACACAACGATGGTTCCGGCCCTCGGATACGAGTTTAACTCGCAGTTTTTGGATATTGTAAAAACCAAGTCAGTTCTATACCGTCATCGATTTTAGCGTTTCTCAAGACGAGAGAAAGAGATATTTTATTATAAAAAATAACTACTGTTAACATCTTAAAATACTGTGATATTTTAGTACTTACGATAAGTAAGCTCACTTCCGAAATTAAAATGAGTCACTCCTCCTTTCTTTGCGCAGTCTTCAGATAAATACTTGATTAACTCCTGAAGGTCTATAAAAAAGAAAACACAAATCAAATCAACGTCACCCCTGTCGTGTCTATGTCCGCTAAAAGCACAGCGGTCCACACACATTTCTTTTTAAACAACTTGAAAAAAGGTAAAGGTTCTCAATTCGTCGGAAGTTTGTTTTTAGGGTCCTGTACGCAAAGGACCCGCCAACGGAACCCTATTACTAAGCCTCCGCTGTCCGTCCATCTGTCTGACAGCGGGCTGTATCTCATGAACCGTAATAGGTAGATAGTTGAAATTTTCACAGTGTGTTTTCATGTCACATGGGACTTAAACATAACTGACGAAATGTGCATGTACTATAGGGGCACCTCTGCCTAACCCTTCGGGGAATACAGGCGTGATGTTGTTATTTGTGTTTTTCTATTGTCACTATAATAACAAATAATAAAAATAAAATCATCAGTCTCCCACACTTATCCCATTTTATGTATTATTTATAAATTAAAAAAAAAAAACCGACGACTTGAGAACCTTTTCCTTTCTTTGAAGTCGCTTAATTTTTTTTTTTTTAGTTAAACCTGTATTTTTAGTCTTAAATATTGTATGATGGTACGGAACCCTTTGTGTGCGATTCTGAGTTACACTTGGCAGGTTTTTAATATATTTTCGACGATAACTTTTTACCTCGGCGACCGATTTCGACGATACTTTATTCATTGGATTACCCTAAGGGTAACCACATACGTAAGGATCGTAGCAGGTGGCGTTCTGTAGTTTCTTCCTACCCCCATGGGAAGAAGAAGTGAGTTTATGAATGTATGTATATAAGGTCACATACAGTATGGGAACCACATATATGCAATAAATGAAACCACAAGTAGTACTAGTCCATAGAAGTATAACAAAATTAAATATCCAATTTAAAACCTTAAATAAAAAAGTGAAATTTTTCAAACAAAATAATTTCAGAAATAAACACAGTGTTTATTTTATTTTACTATAATTATGATATGTCTATCATCGGTACACCTAAACGACAAGGTATATATGTACGTTGTCGTTTAGGTATAGCGATGTTACATTAAAAAAGGTAAAAAAGTAGAATACGTAACAGCGTAGATTGCACTGCAGGTCGCTTTTCAATGTTCAAGGATTCAAGTTCATCGAATCATTGACCTAAGTGATCCAACTCAACAGAGTGTTCATATTTGCTCAAAGTTAAAACTCTACTTTTTGACCTAGATACTGGACCAATTTCGTTCATTTTTTGTATATCGTCAGCAAAGCCGATAACAATTATGTCGTTTCATTTATTGCATAATTATAAATGTGGTTTCTATATTGTATAAAGGACATTGGGCGAAAATGTATGGGGACTTGGTTCAAATGTCCACCACTAACGTGATCTACATCACTGAATAGTATATTAAGGACTAGCATAAAAAAAAACTGTATGTGAAACGATAGGAAAATAAACAATATAATTTTATTTCACAAATTTTTATGTAAACGGCTTGGTTGATAGTATTTTTATTAGTATTATTTGGATTTGTAATATTGACTTCATTTTCAGCATCAGTTCTCCCGAAAAGTATATTAAAGACCCTACATTTCCACAATATAATTTTTTGTGAGCATAATCCAATATGAAATGCAAACTACTTCGGAAGGGGTGCAGACCTGCGGGAAACACACTAACACTAGGAATGGCTTTCATTTTGACAGTTTAACAACATTCATTACGTTATTTACGTTTCTGAGCAGACAAATTTTTCTAGCAATTGAAGCAATGGATTAGCAAATATCCTTCAAAATTATCCAGATCGTGATCGATAGTGTGTTACGCAATTAGTGTGCTGTACCCCAATAACTGCGGAACGCGCTTTGTGAACTTCACACATAAGTATTTCGTAACTTTTGAGGTTATTTCATTTTTCTGACTGACTGACCCCTTGAAAATTCAAAAGTGTCTGTAATTGGTTTATTTGAAATAAATGCTTTGAGTTTGAGTTTGAGTGTTATGTACGTAAGACACAGGTGCAGCGCAATGTACATGAATCAGGGTAAGATTTTATGATGAAACCAGGGGTGCGTTCCGAATTGCACTGTAATCGATTTGAGCGTGCTTACAGCCGTTCCGAATTAGCGTGAGCGCGATAAAGATGTTCCGTGAATCGTCATGACATACGCCATCTTGCGATAACGCGGACCACGCCTTATTTTAATGTCAAAAATGGCAGTTGTCTGTTGTGCTGTTGAGTTGTTTTGACTAGCATCCTTGTTCTCATACATCTCAACCAACAAAACAGAAGTGCCAATGCGTGGAACTTCCATTTTCAAAAAAAAATCCAGTCGGTCTTTTTTTCTTGTGCAAGGTTTGGGGTTGACGTTGAGCGAGCACTGTGAGCGCGTTCACGAGCGTTTTAAATTGTTGACAGTTCTCAGCTGTCATAATCGTGATATCTAAATCGGAACTCAAATAATTGATGTGAGCGCTGTGATCGATTATGGCGTAATTCGGAATGTAGCACAGTTCTCATTGTGTATAATTGCCAACCTATTGACAGTTATCAAAATATAGCAGTGAGTCGTTAGGTGTAAGCGTTATCGGTGTCCAGGGATCAATATTAGAGGGTCGTCAGAGTTGAAAGATCAATCGGAGACCGTGATAGTAGCCAAGTCACAAATAACACACTAACACCACAAGAAATCGCACATTACGCAACACAGAGTACTTTACACTATACTGAAATAGAGACCAATGTTGTTCCATAGAACGGGTCATTTGCGTTTGTGAAGAAACTAGGGCCATCCGATATTCATATTTTGAACTATACCTCTTTATAGCTGTATGCCTGTAGCTATGTATGTATATATGTATGGTCAAAGAGTACTTTACACTATACTGAAAGTTTATTAGTAGTAGTGTAGTACTAGTAGTAGTCTCTGTGTGTGTGTGTGTGTGTGTGTGTATGTGTAGTAGTTTAATTTTATTCAGGATTGATAAATGAAATACAATTTAGTTAATCATGTTTTTATATCCTAAGACATGACCTATGTAAAGATATAACAAAGTAAGGTACAATTATGCAAAATACCCGTTTTGGTTATTGGCTAGAGGAGCGGAATTTCGAAAATTACAATGTTCTTGCAGTTTTAGTAGACACTCATCAAAATTGGATACGAAATTTGCACAACAACAAATATTGATACACACACACGCAACTTTCGCTCAACTCAACGACAAACGCACAACATAACACAGAAAGATCACAAAAATAAACAAAATATCGCTAAAATACCGGTGCAAACATCAGACATTAGCAGGCATTTGAATTTGGGTTATCAGTTTATTGTTAGCAAAACCACCAAAGGAATTCCACCACCACCCCATTGAATGTTTGTAAAGTATCCGTGTACATTATTGCAATTGTTGAAGTCAAAATTCCACTTTTTAGGTCTCATCATTCTACACGTGCAGCCTGTGGGCTGACTATACTCAAAAGTCTTACAGTGCCCTCCGAGTCTAATTTAATAATGCGTTCAGGGTGCTGATTGGGCTGCGGCGTTTCTGTAGTGCATCAGGGATGTTTGCTGAAAATCGCGTAGACTGCTTTTACGCTACGATGCGTTAAAGGTGCATATCCCTGGTGCGTAGAGTACGTGGCAGCGCCAACAGCATCCTTAGCAAGACCGCTAGTCGGCTGGACTGTGGTTACATCAGTCATTGCTGCGCCATTTGTCATGGAGTGGCGCAGTAGTGATTGGTGAGTTTATTTTCTTTTATATGTTTTGTTGTGGATAGTTTTAAGTATTACTAACACTAGTCTATAAGAACATTGTTACTAACAAAATGGACACCATGGTCTGAAATAAACTATGGATTTATTGCAATCTAAGATAATTGATAAAAAAATGTCATACTGAGTGATAAATGTAATTAAAACCCTTGACAATGATCCATAATTGAAAATATTTTTTGGATACAATCTAACAGAAGTCGGTTAAAATATACTATTTTAGTAGAAATGCGATAATGAGTTACCGAAGCTACTCAACGTTGATGAGTTGCGACTTTGTTTAGCACCATCTATTCGAAATAAAGTGAACATTGCTTCAGAGCTGCCATCTCATATCTATAGTTGGTGTAAAATTCATCAATTATAATCCAAAAAAAATAAAAAACACATTCAAACTTAATTTGTACAAGGACAACATATTATACTTCGTGATTTTGTATCATTGTACCCATTGATGTTCCCAGTTTTTTGTACTAAGATTGAGTACCCTGGTACGCAACGACGCAAAAGCAACGAACGAAGGACAGCTCTCATGTCATAATACGACGATACGTTCCGTTCCACGCGTTAGTGCATTCTATATTCAATGTCAACCTATCATTTGCCACTCAGTTCGGAATACTTAATCCATATCCCCTCTAAAAATAAGGTTATTGAAAGAAAAAACTACAGTAAAATTTAGTGTTTATTAAAGTAAATGCATAGTGATAGTGTTATGATGAAACGTGTACCACAGATTATAACGGGACGGGTTTAGATGCGTTCAAAACCTATAAAAAGCATGAAGGAAATAAGGTTTTCATTACGAAGTTAAATTATTTTACCGGCTCCAATAAAATAAGCTGAACCTCAAAATTTTATTTAAACATAAGGCACTATTTTTTCGAATACTGGTGGACAAAGGCCTCATGCAGAAAATAAAGAAATTAATTTCGTGATCATCTTGCTTCACGTGCCTCACTCGGTGCGCAGGGCCTCTAAGGGGGATGTTACAGTATCATATGTCTATGATCATAGATACAAGAGTCATAGATATAATTATGAAAATGTACTACAAACATATCTCGTGGCTAAATAATAACAGCCGCACGGATGGATCGATGATTAAGCTAGTCACTTCATATAAAATATTGGTACTTAGCTGCATCAGGTTAGACTGGAAGTCAACCCCAACATATACAGTTAGGAAAAGGTTAGGCACAATGAATCATTAATTGTGAGCTTCGGCATGGTTATGTACTTCTTTTTTTTCAGGATGAAATATATTATCTTATACATATATGATCCTAGATATATAATAGTGTATTATTCCCGAAGAATTCAGTCTATCATAATATCTGATGATGATAACTACGAAGCAGATAGTATGAAGTCCATCTAGTAGAAGAAGTTGTTACGTCCTTCGTTCTATACTGATCTCGTGTCCTGAGCTTGGTCTCATCACAAACTCATATTTCAACTTCAACTTGCTCATATCTGCTGTCACTCGGTACCGACGTACGAAGTGTGCTAGAGTCACCTTCATTGATATCATGGCGTATGTTCTACCTGTAAAAGTAACAGAATTTTAATGCCTCTTCATCGTCATCAACATCATTTAGTATTAAATAATAATAAAACAACATATTTATTTTAATTTGACAACATTGGTCCATTGGTTAGTAAGAAACTTATCAACTAAGAGTTAGTATTTATTAACTACAAATCATTACTATTTATCCCCGCCGCACGTGCAACCGGACAAAGTGTTCCAGTATTGGTGCATCAATCATCATCATCATCATCATCAGTATAGTTCACCTTTTTATCGGTAAAGAAAACTTTGTATAAATACCTATACAGGCTCGCTTGCCCAATCCAAATGCTGCAAATTCCTTGTTGTTTCTAAAATCACCCTCTAGCCATCTTTCTGGTCTGAACTGATCGCTTTCTGCTCCCCAACATGGATTGAAATAAGTTGCCAGAGGAAATATTACACAGTAACTGCCAGCGCGCATCGTGTAATTTTCTGAAATTTTAAGAATCAATATACATGCCTATCATTACAAATATATAACAGTCATCATCTGCCTACCATTTTTCAACTGAGGGGGTCAGCTTCCAGTCTAACAGGATGCATTCAGATGAATCCTGTATTTTACATGGAATGACTGCCTATCTGACCTCTGACAATACTCCTAGGTAAGACTGGTTGTCCGACTTTGGGGCTTCTGACTATCTGCAACGACTGTCAAACATGACAGCCGGTACCAACGGCTTAATGTGATTTCTGAAGCATGGGGGGGCTCGGTATGTAAAGGATGGTCACACATCCACGGATCGAGATTCGAAGATTGACCCGTGCGGCTGTTATTATTTAGCCACGAGCCCTCATATAACTTATTTGCTATTCAATAACCAAAAAAAAATACAATCTTGTAAAGTATATAAACAGCTTGTATGCATGTCCAAAAACCAGCCACTTGCCTGGCACAGCCGGTGGTAACGCATGCGTGCTAGACTTGACACAAACATACTTCAACTACAGAAACACGTAACATAATCCACAAACTAGCAATGCTAAGCTCAACATTGTACGACAGATATATTTAGTCTCAGCGATGGCTAGATGCTGAGAGCCAGCTATACTCATTCGACAAACCGCTAATTTCGAGGTGATGTATTTACAATACATAACATTATACCAAGCCTTTTCTCTGCCCAGGCTACTGCTGCTAAGACTTTCGCTTTGTGAAAATCCTTGCATCCACTAGAATAGATGTTGAAGATCAATTAAAACTTACTGAGTTTCACATCCTTATCCACGTATCTAAACATAATAGGAACTGAAGGAAACATTCGAAGAGATTCCATTATCACTGCGTTTGTATAGACCAATTTGTTCACATCATCCTTTTCTACGTCTCTGTCGGCACCCAGTACTTCTGATAATCTAGAAAAAGCAGATAGTATAAGTACGTAGATTAGAGATAATATAAAAGTCTCAATTGCCAACGTACTTAACGCAGGAGTTATGTTGTTATACGAGTATCCTACAGAATTTATTGATTTTAATAGATATGATTTTGTAAGTATATTATATGATTCTAATGAACTGTACAATAATTTTTTTGCCATGTATTTAACAGAATTTAACTCAGTATATTTTATTCCCAAGCAGATCTCAGTTAATGGTTCTGCAACCTTCAGTGAATGGACAACTAAACAGATATTTAATAGTAGAATCAAACTTTTTGAACTGTATGAAGAAATAAATTATAACAAAAGTAATTTTATCAATATATTAAGAACTATTCCGAATTATTTAAGCAAGTTTATAGTGAAGCTATAGTATAGGCGTCGATATTTAAGCTCCAAAATTAAAAATATTCAAAATAAAATAAAAAAGACTTGGGAAATTATAAACAATGAGACTAGTAGAGATAGAAAGCGTAGGAGTAACTACCAGCCTTAATATTAACAATACAGCTAACAATTCGGTTTCACAAGGGGTCGCTCGACTACTTACTCTAGCGTTGAGCTTCTTGCACAATTTTATGAGGCCTGGGAGAAGTCACATGATGCCCAAGGTATTTTTTGTGATTTGTCTAAGGCTATCAAACTCAAACTCAAAGCATTTATTTCAAATAAACCAATTACAGGCACTTTTGAATTGTGAAAGGGTCAGTCAGTCAGAAAAATGAAGCCAGTTGCCCATTCCAAAGCGTAGTAGGTACCTATGGAAAAGAACGGGCAAGAAACTCCATGGACACTCTTTTAAATCAACATATAGTTACAAAAAAATAATTGTTTATATCATTCATGTTGAAATTAAAAATCTGAGAATGATGTAGAAAGACGTGCACGTTTACAGCATCCGTAATAAAAAAGGTAAAAACAATTCAAAAAATTTAATTAAAATAAGCGGTGGCAGCCAAGAGATGACCAGTCCCTACTGACGGCGCCCGTTTACGAACGTGACGAATGGATCAGCACCATTCAGCTCAACCATTTTGAAGGGAACTTAACTTATCGATTATGTTTCTCATGACACTTTCGCCAGGAAACTGCATCACTATGGTGTTAGAAACACTGCATTAGATCTTCTTATTTCTTATTTGGATGATAGGATTCAAAGAATGGATGTTAACGCCAAGTGATTCTCAGGTTCTATTGTCACAATGGCAGGGCTCAATTCTTGGCCCTGTTTTATTTCTCGTATATATTAATGACAAAACATCTTGTATAAGACGTTTTGTCATTAATTGTTTTGTTATTATTGTAAAGAATAATGATGAAATTGTGTTATTTGCAGATGAGATCTATCATAATTAAGCTTAAACGTCGACAGACAGTTACTGACGATGTAAATAATGCTATCGCTAAAATAATACATTGATGTAGTGTTAATAATTTACTTTTAAACGAAAAAGTTTCTAAATGTATTAGATTTCTGACAGCAAACGTTAAGCATGGGAAAACCAATATGCCAGTTAATGGAGCGGAATTAGATCTTGGGGACAGTACTGTGTGTTTAGGTATTACTTCTGACTCGAAGCTATAGTGGGGCCCACAAATAACCAAATTGTAAAAGCGGCTAAGCTCTGCAGCCTACGAGGTCTATTATATATACATTTCACTGATGTAGAAACAGCTCGATTAGTATTTTTTTGTTATTTCCATAGTGTTATATCGTACGGCATTTTGCTGTGAGGAAATGCAGCCAACATTCAGGCTATATTTATGCTACAAAAATGAGCCATTAGAGCAATTTATAAACTAAGTTAGGGATAAATTTTATGAAATTTTAAACATAATATCAGACGCATCTCAATATGTATATGAGAACCTGATTTATGTAAAAAAGATTATTAATATATATCCTAAACACAGCGAAATTCATAGGATAAATACTAAAAACAAAGATTTACTTATTGTGCCCGCGACTATGCTCCAAAAAAATTGTAATTCATTTAAGTGCCAAAACATACGTTTTTACCAACAAAATCCCAAACCGTGTTAAAGAACTGAGCCTCAATAAATTTAAATGATTTATTAAACAGAAACTATGTCGGAAAGTTTTCAATAAATTTAAACATTGCTTGGATGACAAAAAGGCTTGACATTAAATAAGCTACTCCAATGTGTCCCAAGCAACAAAATATTGCACATAATTATTTAGAATTGAGATGATTATTTTTATTGAATTATGCAAATGTCTTGCAAATCTGGTAGCATCGTGTGACGAGTAGTTGAACTCCCTAAAATAGAGTCGGGTTACACGATGGCTGATGCATGCATGCCGTCTATGGACAGATAAACTCCATTCTGCAATGGCTCTTTCTTCAAAAGGCCCTTGCAGGCATGGCCCTCCTGCCAGGGGCGCGGGTTTGTCCGAAAGGGTTACCGCGGCCCTGGCACACAGGCAACTGAAGAAACACGGTTGGGTTTTAGTCAGTAAAAGTCTGACAAGCGCTCCCGCTCCACCCATAGCGGGTGAAGTTATTTGAGGAAGACCAACCCAAAAAAAAAAGCTTGGCCCTGCATTGTTAGACTCATATAAAATCCTAATAATATAATCTTTGGACTTTAAAAGAGACCATTACCTCTGATTTTGTTTCGGTATTCTCAGGGATCAGGCAGATACAAAATGCCGGCGCCATTTAGTTTTAAAATATAGACCAACAAAATGTTGACGTGTAAAAGTGTCTTAAAATACCTATCTATTTACATTAAAAAAATAACAAAAAATAAGGTATCAATACAGAGTTAAAAAATAAGCTTTTAGATGAAAAATAAATACATAATAAAGCAAAGGCATGCGATATGTAATATATATAATATACATTTATATGCTGTAGACGCTATTATGGACTTATTCCGAGCATGATACCAATGACCAATCACGACTACCCAGTAAAATCTCAACGGGTTGAAATTACGCCCAGAAACTGTACCGTAATATCGCAACTGTTTGTAAACCTGTTCTGAGTAAAGGTTTTGCTTATAAATACAAAGTATTATCTATTTGTATGCCTGAGATAAGCATATATGGAAATTAAGTTATACTCTTTGATTATATAAAGGTTATTGTACTATTCTTATTAATATATCTTAAATTTCAACTTACTCCTCATACAATTTTTGTTGGACTTCAGGATGCGCTCCTAGCTGCAGCAAAATGTATGTTAGCTGGTTTGATGTCGTTTCAAATCCAGCTGCTATAATTGTGTCCATTTCTTCTCTGATCTCCGTATCTGTTAAGGCACCGTTTTTCGATAGATCTAGGAGTAGATCTAGAAAAGGTTTGTATTTATTCCCTGGAAAATAACGGAACTAAGTTTTACAAGATAAAAGAATCGAGGAATTCTAAAATAAGATAAATGAAAGCTAAAAATTTTTTTTTTTTAAAATTGCAAGCAAATAATTATGGTATATGTATCATCATCAGTATTATTATTATAGAGGTCCACTGCTGGAGATAGGCTATTACGATCGCAGACCATTTAACTCGGTCATTGGATATTCTCATCTGGTTGCACCGTGCCAATGTACGAAGATCATTGTCAATCTCTACTCAAGAACACATTTACCATAAGAGTTATCGTACCTATGGCCGATTGCGACAGCTTGGTTATTCTGTGGGCTATGTCAAAACTTTGGTTCTCGAACCTCATTCCGGAGGACTCGGTCCAGGCCAATCAACTCACCTGGAACTTCCTTTTAGTGCAACCCCATCTTAATATATATATTAGTACCTATTATTATTAGTTACACACCTGAATTTTCTGATTCAAGGTTATTGTTCAAAACCTCGTTTTTCATGGTAGATTTTTTCTTTTGTAAAACCTGTAAAAATATATTTATTTAAAATTGTCATATTTACTAATGTTTCATATTCTAGAGCAATTTGCTGTTTGCCAAACATTATCATCATCTCACTTACTTTGATAGCCATTGCTTTTAAAGTCCCCACTACTTCTGCTTCCTTCTTCTTCATTCCAATGAGCCTGTATATGAAGTCATTCTGCAGCCAAAAATTTATGGCTCTGTTGATTACAATGTTTATCATCTCATCTACTGATTCCATGTACTTTTGCGTGAACTTTACGTCATCAATGGCGTCTATTCCAAACGTACCCACTGAAAATATAATAGCAATAATAATAAAAATAAAATTAATAATAATTTAATAATAATTATAATAAAATAATAATAATTAATAATTTTTTAAATTAATTAATTATTAATTTATTTGTAATAATCAATTTATTATTGTAATTATTATTATTTTTTATTAGCAATTGTTCGATTATGTCTGTTTACATTGCTTTTACGCACAAAAAAAATATAACAAAAAAAATTAAGGTTAGCTACCACAAAGTGTTTCTAATGCATTATTTTTCAAATATGGAAACTGATCAAATAGTCCTTTTCCTACATGAGGTTCCATAGAACTACTCAGCTTTTTGGACTGGCTGTTAAACACATCTAGAAACCCGTGAATCACTGGCAGAGTGAATGCTGGAGTCAGCAACTTGCGGTGACGCTTCCAAATATCTCCTGCGAAAGAAATATTGCATTTTATATAACTAGATATATGGTGCTATGATAATTTCGCTGATTGGCTATAATATATGGTGCAATAGTGAGTGAAACTTTCCCATTAGGGTATGGAGTTTAACAGTCACTTACAAGAAGTAGCGAATATAGATACCACGTCTTGTGTAGCAAAGCCCCTGTCACAGAGGAGGTTAGAAACCCAGGCGTGGGCACAGAATAGCCATTTTTTTAGCTTTTGGTCGGGCAAACGTTATGGTATAGTTTTCAGTCTCGTATTAGAAAAGAAAAGAAAGAAAAATAGGTTTATTTGTCAAAGAAACACGTGCATACAAAAAAGATAATTAGCTCTGGTAACAATGTAAAATAAAAACAAACAAAATAGATCTATAATCACGAGCACAAAACAGAAATAGTCGATAGCTGCACGTCATGACTGTGACAAGAAGGCTTCCACTCAGCATGATGGTGTGCTATGGGGGACTCACAGCACAGCGCTGATTTTCAGTGGTTACCCAAAAAGGACGTACGGATACCAAGTCAGGTATAGCGTATTAGCGCAGCGGGTAAAGTAAAGTAAAGTAAAATTTTATTTGTTTAAACATGGTGTACATGATATATTGCATGCAAGATAATAAAAGATACACAAAAGTTCTAACATATTCAGCCGCATATCGTAGCGTACAAATTGGTAAGAAGAGATGGTGCATAAACCGTGATAATATTCATCAAAATTACATTATAGAAATTATATGGTTACTTATTAAATCATCATTATTCATTAAAGATTAGGTATCATTACAATTCCCCAAGCACATTTTTTAGATAAAATTAAATGTCAAAGTAGTCATTAAATAAATTACTCAATAAAACATATGAATTACTGTCATTAAAATATCAATTCCAAATTGCAATTATTCCACAAAAATTACAATAGATCAGAATAACATGTCAATAAAATACAACATCGTATCTCAAAAACGAAGAAAAATTATCCTCTTTTATAAACTCTGCTATACTGTGCCTCTATTTGAGTTTCCAATTCAATCTAGAATCTATTATTAGTTCCAGAAATTTTGTTGTGTCACCTTCATTGATATTTATATTATCAAATTGAATATTCAGATTGTTGATTGTTTGTGAACGTTGTCTAAAGTGCATTAAGTTAGTCTTTTTTAAATTATTTATTAAATTATTATTATTTAACCAATTTATACTAGTGAATTATTAATTTCATGTTCATATGACGTGTTTATGTCATTACAAGCTATTGTCATAGTGCAATCGTCAGCAAAAAGTGTCATCGGTTGTTTAGTTACTTTAGGCAAGTCATTTATATACAGGGTGAACAACGGAGGCCCCAATACACTGCCTTGAGGTACTCCATACATAACTTCGCGTTCCTCTGATCTTGAAGTTTCTTCACGTTTACTTTTTTTACTTTTGCACTGATTTCTGTTACTTTTTTACGGTTACTAAGATATGATTTAATTAATTCTAAAATGTTGCCTCTAACACCATAGGCTTCAAGCTTCTCTGCCAGGGAATTATAATGGACGCAGTCAAAGGCCTGTGTCATTTCGCAAAATATGGCACAGACTGGTGTTCTCTTATCTACATTTAGCATGACAATATGTAAAAACTCATAAATAGCCAGATTAATACTTTTATTTTTATGAAATCCCTTTTTTTCGTCACTTAATATATTATATTTTTCTAAATAGGTATTCATTTAACCATATATATATTTTTCGAACACCTGCGACAAAACTGGTATAAGCGCGATCGGTCTGTAATTTATCATTAATTCATGATTATCTTTCTTATATAGGATGGATTTTTGAGATGGGGCAGCAAGGGCAGCTACCCTAACCGTTGTAGCTACAGGAAAACGGTCTTACGAGACTTTCCTAATTTTTTTGAGAAATTTTGATTTGCATGCACTGATTTTGAAAAAAATGTAGTCAGCAGGAAAATTGTTTTTTTTCACAAAAACTTTATTTTATGTCGTACGATCACGTTTCATATAAGGATCAAAAACCTCTATCGGACCAACTGAGGTTCAAACCTCAGTTCGTACTCAAGTACTAGAAAAGTCAGAATTCGCAAAAAACTTTTCCCATACATTTCGTAGGAAATGAGACTATAACTTACTGTTTTAGATTAGATTAGATTTATTTATTTGCATAGAATGTAGGTAAATACAATTTGGTGTTACAATATTTTCGAAGCCATACATTCTGCCTCATGGCATGCAAAAAATGTTTATTATATTATACTAACAATTATTCTATTTACTTAAATTTACTTTACATACTCTAATGAACATTGTAAATTAAAGTCTTGTCATTTAAAAAATCTGATACGGAGTAATAGCATTTTTGAATTAGTATTTTTTTAAAGTACTTCTTTAATCTGCTTAAAAGTTGCTCTCTAATCAATTTTGGTACATGGTTATAGATAAGAGGAGCCATGCACATAACAGTCTTTCTCAATAATGCAGTTTTATATCCACTTATGCATAACTTGTCTTCGTATTGAGTCCTTAAACTTGTAGTCCTGGTTCTAGCATTTTTCAAAGTCGGGAATAAGTGATCATTTGTTTTAACATAATTGGCTATTTCTGGTATATATAGGCATGCAAAAGTTAATAGATTATATTGTTTAAAAACAGGTATGCAGCTCTCGGTCACTTTAAGGTTAAAAACAGATCTGATACAGCGTTTTTGCGCCTTAAAAATATTTTCTCTCTCGCTACAGTTGCCCCAGAATATTATGCCAAATCTCAATACAAAAACAACTAGACTGTGGTATGCTATCAATTGAAATTCCTAGAAATTTTGCGTCATTGACCTTATCTATTATTTGTCCATTATGATTTATATCCATATTTGTGTCTAATATTCTTTGATAAAAATGCATTACTTTTATTTTCTCTAAATTTATGATTAAGTTATTTTTATTAAGCCAATTTAAAAAAAAATCAAGCGTACTATTGACATTAGCTTCATAAGAAACTTTATCATTTAATTTGACATTTAATTATCAAAGTGCTGTCATCAGCAAAAAGGACCATTGGATTTGGCATTTGGCTTGGCAAGTCATTTACATACAGTAAAAATAGTAAGGGGCCGATGATACTGCCCTGTGGGACACCAAATTTGATATTTCTCCTAGAAGAAGCATACTTTACTTCTTTTTTTGTTTTTACACAGACTCTAGAAATTTATGTAAATTGTTTGCGTCCTTTTAGATAAGTTTTAATAAGATTAAGGACATTTCCGCGTATACCGTATGTTTCAATTTTATTTAAAAGTATGTCATGATCTACACAGTCAAAAGCTTTCGATAAGTCAGTGAATAAGGCACATATAGGTATTTTTTTATCAACATTTGGCATTATGATATTCAATAAATCGAAAATAGCCATATTAATATTATTACTTTTTCTAAAACCCTTCTGCTCATTACACAATATATTAAATTTAGTCAAAAAGGCGTATATTGAAGTATAAATTACTTTTTCTACTATTTTGGAAAAAATCTATAGTAAGGAAATTGGTCTATAGTTTGAAATTTCATCTTTGGCATTCTTTTTATAAAGTGGGTTCACCTTAACTATTTTAAGTTTTTCTGGAAATTTTCCAGCTGATATACGAGTATATGCGTTAATAACATGAGCTAGAGGGGCAGCTATATAACTACCGACATATTTTATAACCTTTGTAGAAACACCATCATAGCCGAAGCATTTTTTGCCTTTGAAGGATTTAATTATGCGTGTGATATCTTGAGGAATTATTGGATATAAAAAAATGTAGTGTGGAATTTCCTTAACATTATTAATCTCACGTTGTGATACTGCAGCGACTTGATCTACGAAAAAGTTATTAAAAGATTCAGCTAACTCATAAGGATCAGTTAATACTGTATTATTATATTTAATTTGAGAGATAGGTTCACTTATACATTTATTGTTATTTATTATTTGCCAGGCTGTTTTAGGTTTATTTTTAGATTGATTAATTAAGTAATTATTTTGGGATTTCTGAGTCAATTTAACAATTGTTTTAAATTTACGGGAATAGTCAATGTATGTATAATTTCTTATTTTCATTTGATGGCTTTAATCTCTGCTGCCACAGTAAATGTAGTTGTTTTTCTGCTACAAATACGTATGCCTCGAGATATCCAAGTAACCTTTTTTTCAGATTTTATTGTGACTTTTTTAAAAGGAAAACATAAATTGTGTAATAATTGAAAAATATCCATGAAGTTATTATACGATTCATCAGGATCTTCTGTATTGTACACGTCACAAAATGATATACTTTGGAGATGATTTCTAATAGTTTCAAGCTTTTCCATGGAGGTGTCTCTTTGCATGGTGTGCCAAGATTTTATCAAGCAAGTTTTGTTTGTTTTCACATTTATTATTTGTGCAGTATGATCTGACTATCCAAAATCCTTTACTTTGTATTAACAACTTTGTTTAAAATTGTGAGCAAAATTATCAAGACAAGCATTGCTAGCAAGTTGAGTTGCTTCGTTAATGTGTAACTTTAGATTGTAGCTTAAGAGAAAGTATTTAAATTCCAAAGTATGTCTACTATTTTTTTAAATATCTATATTGAAATCCCCGCATATAATTAGTTTTTATTTTATTTTTAATACAAATTTTTCAAAATGGAATCTAAATTTTCATAAACTTTATTTAAATTTGTAAATTTGGGGGTCTATACACACATATTATAATCAACTTTTGTTGCGTAAGTTCAATAGCGCAACACTCATTTATTCCCGCTATAGAGAACTTCATGATCTCCGGCAATTTTTTGTATTCGTAACCGTTTTTGACTAAGATACAAGAACCACCACGTTTTATATTACTCCTTGCATAGCTTGCTGCAAGTTTATAATTCGGTAAATATAGTAACTTTTCCTGACCGGACATTATGAAGTGCTCAGTTATACATATAATATTTATCAATATTTGCTCGCTTGACAATTCCTGGATGTACATAGTTAAAAGATCCGACTTGTTTAAAACTCCAGCAATATTTTGATGAAAAATACACAAATTATTAGAGATAAAGCTGGTTAGAATTAAGATCAATTACGTTGTCTTGCGGTTAGACAGATTTGTTGTTGTTAACAAGTAGAGTTATCAAAAATGTTTTTCATTCCTCGGTTATTCAATTTTCTATCATACTTAGAGAACATAGTAAAGTCGTATATTAAATCTAGATTAGAGTCCAACACCATGGTGTAATTGTGAGACTGAAGATCCAAATAAAGTAAGCTGTTAAAAGATTCTAAACGCCAATTAAACATCGTCGAATAATTGCTCAATTTAAAAGGTACGCACAATATTACATTTGTATGTTGTATTTTTTGCAATTCATTTCTAAGTTCTACTACAATCCCAACATAATTTTCTGTTCTTTTGAAATCTTCTTCTCCTATTAAGACTACACAGTAGTCGTCCATTGAAAAATCTTTAACCTTTTGATACAAATTACGAACAAGTTGTATGGTTCCACAATTTGGTGTGACATTATATTTGTGAATATTGAAAAGTTTCCTCAGCAATTGATAAAACGTTATTAATTGTATTGGAGCTAATGATACAAATTTTATTTTTTCGGGTTTCAGAATATTTGATTTCCGGTTTTCCTTTTTGGGCCTAAGTATTTAGAAACGTTATTGTACTCTCACTGATTAAAGTTGTTTTTTGTTCAGAAGGTGTCGATGTAGACTGAGTTTGTTCACTTCGTTGATTTTGAGGCTTGATGTTATGAGAGCAGCTACGTGGAGTTGACGATCGCGATTTCTGTCTGGGAGTGGTCTCATTTGCAAGTATAAAAGTTGCTTTTTTCATGACATCGTTTTTGGAAGTCACTAAACTCAAGCTTTTTTCAGTTCGCAGTTTTCTAAAGATAAATTATTAATCTCTTCGTGTGCGGAGTTTAGTTGTGAAGTGAGATCTTCTATTTGTAATTCAAGTTGTTGAAATAGCAATGTATCATCGTCAGCTGATATATTCGGTAAACTACTGGTGCTGCCATCTATTTTTGTACTATTTGCATTCGTTCCATCAAATGATATTTCCGTCATGGAGTGTCTTTGCTTTTTTCTAAACGTTATGTTCTCAAAGAAATTCATTCTATGTGATAGATTATATTAGAAAGTCTTCAAAAATGGAAAAACAACAATTTGATCCTTGCAGGTCTCGAGCTCGCGACAATACGTGTACAACGTGCGATTCCAACACTTAGATCGCTCGACCAACCAGTAATTACACTGTGATTTCAAATTACGGTTCTAGAGGCACGCAGTAGCAAACTTTTTCCGTTATGAGAATATTTTGCAATTATTTTATATAAATTGACGGTTAGTTGTAAATTGTTTTTGTTTTTTATAAAGATATATTTAAACACAGAATTTGTTGTTTTTGTTGTTGTTTTGTTTGTTGTTGTTTGTTTTTTGTTGTTAATAAACTTAAATTGACACTGAGTGCTAATATTTGTCAGTAATTCACCAGAGCAACACAGTTTTCGTCCTATTTTGATCGGCACAGAACACTTGATTTTTACAGTATTTAATTATTTAACCCGTTTATGTAGTCACTAGATAACAATGTCACTTATTTATCATAGTCCACTTTCACTAAATTATTTATCAAAAACTTGTAATTGCTGCTATAAATATTTTTAAAGATGTTAGACTTTTGCTTAAAAAATCCTCTATAACTTGTCGGTCTGAACCACTCGGTCCACTCGGTCGGTGGTTGTCGGGTACTCTATGTATAAAAATTCCTTAAATAAATAGAGAAAAAAAAAAAAAAAAAAAAAAATGATCTGTGCTTTCCTGTGATTAAGGTTAAAGCATCGATAAACTGACAGCTACAAAAAAACATAAAACATAAAACAGTTGTAGGCTGCATTAAGATCGTCCATCTCGTACATGTCTGAGAAGGATAGACTGCTTAGACAAGTTTTGAATTTTTCTGTATTTATCAGACTGTAGTCTCGTGTACTTTTGCGATAATACTTAAGGAGATCCTTTTTTTTTAACGGGGCACTAATTATTAATTAGCGTTTGTATGCTGTATTCTCATTTGCCAGCCTGCAACCTCTTCCATTCCTGTTTCTCTCTGGCCCCTATACCCCATTCAGATGTCATTAACTCCAAAAATGATGGTATCTCAATACTTTAATATCATGAATTTATTAAAAGTTATTATTTTTTACCAACCTGATGACAATAATATTCCATCTCCCATCCAAACTTTGCCAAGGTCGAACATATAATGTTTCTTTAAGCACACATTTGCTGCTGTAAACGCATCCTGAGGATCGACTATCACTGAAAAAAAAAACAAACGTTCTAATTATAACGTTTATTATTTTTCGAATGGCACCGTATATGCATCTTCAAAATTACTTTAATAAAAAAAACTATCTTATCTGTCTACCTATAACAGCTACTTGTACAAGTCAATGGATTGTATTTTTTATTTTCTTTTCCACAAGGACAGAAATTGTCTGTTGTAATTCTAATCAATATGGTTGATAGAAGTTTAAAAAAACTAAAAATAAAAGAATCAGCAAAAACCTTAAATGTTTCGCACGAATCCTTCGGTGTGTGAATTCAACTCGCTTATTTTAGAGATGTCAATGAGAAAAACGAAGATGATTTTATAAGGCTGCTATCGATTTGAACATTTCTCACGGACAGAAAGAAAGAAGTCAAACGATTGACCTTTCATCTTTTATTGTAATATTAACCACAATTACTTTTTAGTTCTGTCTAGCCTGCCCTGTCCCACTTCTTCCAATTTCTGCGAACCCACGTGCCCGCCTTCCAGTATTAACGGAACCTATCCAGTTCATTTCACCATCTCCTACGCGGCTCGCCGCGGCCCCAGCTTACTGTATCCGACTACCATTCACCACCTTTAGCCTTAAAATACTGTGACAATGATAACTTACAATAATAAAGCTCACTTCCGAAATTGAAATGAGTCAGTCCTCCTTGCTTTGCGCAGTCTTCAGATGCATAGTTTACCAACTCTTGTAGATCTGATAAAAAAAACACAAATTAACATCATCCATGCTTTTTGCCTAATAACCATTTAAAAAAAAAAAAGTCAAAGAGCTTATTTTTGAAAAAATAGATTGTGCGCCCGCCCGATCGTATTTCCCAATGGCAAAAATGACGAAATTTCATATAAAGTTTCATCCCCTTTAAAACCCCTTTCAAGGAATTAAACATTATTTCTTAGTGCTCACTTTCGTTGTAAGTTTAGGGAACTCTTGTGCAAAATTTCATACTTCAAGAACAGTCAGTGAGAGAATGAATTCAATGAAAGATTTTTATTAAGTAGAATATTTTATAGTGTAAGAGTAGTACGAGTATACTTCTTCAATTTAATCATAACGAATAGGTATTTATCGAACGAATCAAATCACTTAAAATTTGGCAAAAGATAATGAGCTAAAGTGGTCCAAATATCCACCACTAATCCCTTAAGACCGTTGTAACTGAACAGTATAATAAATAAGGATACATTTTTATTAAGAATGGAATAGAATAGAATACTCTAAAGGTCTATTAAGGTACCAACAAAAAAGAATGCCAGTAAAAGTTATTCATAATCAGGCTTTAATGTTCCCACTGCTGGGACATAGGCCTTTGTGCTATGAGAGGGAGTGGGCCGTTATCCATCACGCGGTCCCGGTGTGTTTGTGGATGTCATATGTATTCATCGAACTTTTGATTTTAGGACATGCCGGTTTCCTCACGATTTCCTTCACCGTTTTGAAAGCAGTGGTGAGCAATTACAAAATATTAGCTTAATGAAAATTAATTTTCAGTCAATTATTGCCGAATGTCCTTTTGGTGGAAGGTTTAGCCACTAGCAAAATTGGATTTTTAATCAAGACAATTTTCGACATCAGCTCTCCCGAAAACTATAAAAAAGGCACACAAAAACGTATGAATTAATAAAAATAATGTCGATGGTTAAAAAGATCTATGTTTGCACCGCTTACATTGAGAACGGAAAATGTAAACAACTTCCAAATTGCGGAAGACACTAATTTCTATCACAATCACAGCGGCTGTAATCTCTTGAGAGATTTAAGCTCTAAGACGGCAACGCATCTGCGCTGCCTTTGGCATGATAGGCGGCGGTAATCGTTTAAAATCTGATGGACTATAGGCTTATTTGCCTAGCCTTTCCCAATCATGTCAGGAGCGGATAAAGCTGAATACCAGTATTTTACATGGAGCGACTGCCTATCTGACCTCCACAACCCAGTTACTGGGTAACACGATACCCCTTGGTAAGATTAGTTGTCAGACTTTTGGGCTTCTGACTACCCGTAACGACTGACAGACAGGACCAACGGCTTAACGTGCTTTCCAAGGCACGGAAGGGTCTCGATACGTAATGGTTGGTCACCCATCCACGAACCGTCCGCGGCAAGCGTAGCTTAACCTTCGATCAAGCCGTGCGGCTGTTATTATTTAGCCACGTGCTCCTCATAAAGCTCATTTGCTATCCAATAACAGAAAAAAAAAATACAAACCTGTAAAGTATTTAAACAGCTTGTGTGCATGTCCAATAATCGGCCAGTTGCCTGGCATAGCCGGTGGTAACGCATGCGTGCTGGACTTGATACGGACATACTTCAACCACAGATACAATAAACACAACACACAAACTAGCAATGCTAAGCTCAACATTGTACGACAGATATATTTAATCTAAGTGATGGCTAGGTGCTGAAGGTAATTTATACTCATTCGACACACCGCTAATGTCGAGATGACGATAAACTCTAGATTGACATAATGGATTTTGTCGGGGAATGTATTTTATCACGGAACCAAATAAAGGGATGGGAAGATTTTTAAGCATATACATATTTTACAATACATTACACATTATACATTTTTTTTTTTTTTTAGATGTACAATTCATTAAGGGTTCAGTACAATGATGCTTACCGTACCCTTATGAAACTGCCAAGATACTGCAGTGCCTCGAGCATGTTTGCCGAAGCGAGGGTCCCGGACTTTTACGCTATCATGAGGTCGAGGGTCGCGTCTTTTTGGCAATGTTTGAGACGCTCCAGTAACAGCATTTTGAGGGTTGTCTCGTGCAACCTTACAAGCCCCATATTTATGCACTGGATTTCTGTTCACCTAAGCGAGAACAAAAAATGACAAAAAGCTTATGTTTTGACGACTATAGGTACCTTTACATACCTCCATGTTTTGTTTCTTCTTTTTACTTTTACTAAATATTATTTTATTTTTTTGTATATGGGTATTTTGCCTGCAATAAAACACATTTTTTTTTTTTTTTTTTTTATATGACCTACCCGCACCTACCACCAAAATTAACACTATTTTAATAAAAAATTTTTTTTTTTTTTATGTAGTTGATTAGTACGACTTCCTCATTCTGTTTTCGACTAATTGTTAATCGATCGGACATTAGAACACGTAAGTGCGTTTATGCACTGCATCCAAGAAAAAATAGAGATAAATAAAAGTCGTATGTAGTGCTTCGTACTAATAGTACTACGGCTTCTTCGTTCCAACATTTCACGGTTTCGGATCCCATCGGATGCAGTGCCTATTATGTTGATAGATTTAAATGGTGTTTATAGTATTTAGGTATTTATAAGGCTGATGTGAGCAGAAACGCCGGGAGGGGATGAACTAGGAGGACATATAGTGACCTTATTGGTCACTATATGTCCTCCTGGTGGCTTCAGAAAGGTTAAGTGCGTAGTACTCGCAACCGATAGCGCACAGTGGACTCAGGAATCAAAAACCTGATTGATTTATTAAAAAAAAAAAATACACAAGTGAAATCTACTATCAAATACAACATAATATTGTTCTATGACTTTTATGTTACCTATTTTTTTTTATGCTATGAATATTCAAAGACTTTTTTGTATGAAGAAAAACATAAATTCATGAATATCTCGCAATTCTCAAGTTTTCTCAAACAACGGATTGAAGATTTGGATACTACAAATTTTAACCTATTTTTGCATTTAATCTGGTACTGCGATATTTTGCGATATTGCAGATATACAGAGTATTCGTTTAAAGTTGGCCAACAGGTGGAAAACGGAATCCATAAGAGATATCAGAAAACTTTATTTCTGTTTTGATTCGAACAATTTTGGCATGTTAATTTTATTGGTCAAATATGAGTTTTCCATAAGAATGAGTGAAGGGTCTACCCTCTATAGCAGAACTTTTTATATCATAATATTATTTAGCATATCAGCGGATAGCATATACTTAAACTTCATTTCGCAGAAAGTCGTTTGGCAAAAACACATTTATCATACATTCAAAACTCATAATAAGTCAGAATCATCTTTAGGCATAAATTTCATGTCCATAATAATTGAAAGACTCATAACAACAACAAACAAACATGCATACACCATGCATGCAACAAGCATGCAGCATGCAAGCGAGCATGCAACATGCAGCAGACATGGTTTCTGTCACGGCTCCGACGCTGCGGGGCTCCGGCGGTCCCAGGCGAATTTGTCATCGCAGATGGTTGCATGGCAAACCGAAGCTGCGGGTCGCCTCGTCCCTTCGCAGCTCCGAGCCTAAGCGGGCTTAAATTACACTCTAGGGGTAGGGCAGACAAGACTTGAGCACGCCACAATTGCGGCGGTAAGTCCCTTCTTTGAAGAGTGGCTTGAGAGGCGCCACGGCGTCCTCACCTTCCGCCTGATGCATGTCCTCACTGGACATGGCTGTTTCGGGAGGTTCCTGTTTCGGATAAGGCGGGAGGCAACGCCCGGGTGTTGTCATTGTGTGGATCGACCGGAGGACACGGTGGAGCATACGGTGGAGGTCTGCCCGGCGCGGGCGGAGCACCGCCATGTCCTCGTGGCGGCGATCGGCGGCGGCGATCTCTCGCGTCTGGCCCTGATTCAGGCCATGATAGGGAGCGAGAGGGAATGGGAAGCAGTCACCTCCTTCTGCGAAGCAGTAATGCTCGCGAAGGAGGAGGCGGAGCGCGTGAGGGAGAGGCAATCATTGCGCCCTCACGGCCCTAGTCGCCGCAGGAGGAGACACCCTGGGCGTCGGGACTGGATAGCCGACTCCCGGCCACCGTAGGTGTGGGCCTGCGGACGGCGAGCAATGGGCAGCTCGCCGTCCGGTAAGGACCAGGCCCAGGTCGACGGCAAGTTGTGTTCCACGCGCGCCTCAAAGAGATGTCAGCATAATTGACGGGGTCCGATAGGGCCGATGCCTGCCAGGGTCGCGGATTGTTCGAAAGAGTTACCGTGGCCCTGGCGCACAGGGAACTGAAGGAACACGGGTGGGTTTTAGTCAGTAAGAGTCTGACACGCCTTTCCGCTCCGCCCAGAGCGGGAGAGGTCATTTAATGATTTCCCACCCAAAAAAAAAAGGGGCAGACAAGACTACGTTGAGTCGGTTTTGCAGCGATTCTTTTATGTCATTAACTTTTGTAGCACAACATATTGACTTTTTAAGACAATATTTTAATTTTAATTTGAGGTTCAAAATGCTATTTGAAAATGGCAATATGCCCAATAAAATTATTCCAAATGAAATTCTGCCATCTTCATAGTATGCCAAGTGAAATTGCACTAAATAATCGTCGCTCTAAATAAACGATAAGCTAAACGAAATTATGCGGAATTTTAACTTTGCCAAAGGTAATTATGCCAAAGGTACTTATGCCAAATAAAATTCTGCCATCTTAAAAGAACCTATGCCATTGTAAATTCGGACATATAAACATTCGGCCCAACAATAATTATATTAAATAATTTTTATGCCTTAAAAATATTCGTTTAAAAAAATTATCCCAAGTGTGATAAGCCAAATAAATTTCAGAGCATCAAGATTCTACCTGATAAAGGGGAAGGGAATCCATGAGTGAAATCCACCAATATTTTTTTTATTGCTATTCGACTTTGTTCGTGTAAGGATCATTTCATAGTATGAGAAGAAAAAAATCGGGATGGTAAAGTTGGTAAAATTTTATCATACAATTTGTATAATCAATTCCATTGATTTTTATGGACAACTCACGCTTGACCAAAAAATTAAGTATGCTAAAATAGTTACGCTCAAAAAAGAGTTAAAGTTTCATAACAAAGATTTCCGAATATCTCTTAAGGATTCGGATTTGCCCCTGTTGTCCAACTTAAAAGAATCACTTGTATATTTTTTTATTCTCTATTCCACACCGTCTCAGAGGCAGAGAATGAGGGGCGTTTTCTTTTTAAATCAGTGGTATCCCCAATAACCATAATCCACTATAGCAAACGTTCTTCGTCCTTTGACAAAGATATCATTTAATATTCAGAAGAGTCAGATTCGGGTTAAATATGTAATGATGAGTCAACACTTAAAAAATCTAAGTTCTCCTGGTCATTATCATCAATAAATGTCTCAGTCATAACCATTAAAGCTTTTGCCTCTACTGAGAGAGCTTTGTGTTTTCGGAATAATTATGACGTAATTTTGAAATATGTGGGTCAGAGCTGATTAGCAAATTATTCAGAATATCTTCATTGTTAGCCTTTCTACAGAATTTTCTCGAATAATGTGCACGATATCTCCTGAAGTTTTTATTTCTAGCTTCAGTAGCTTCTTTGGATAATTTTCCAATCGGAATTAAACAAAAAAAATCAATGATAGCTGCTCCGTAAGCAGGAACTTTATGTACACTTGCAGGCATGTAATACCAATTATACAAATCAACGTAAAACTTCGTGGTGGCTTCGGCGTAATCTGTAAACTTAATTGTATCTATAGGGTAACCTGAAGAAATTGCCTCTAGTGGGTAATGGTGGGTAATAACGAACTGAGGTAGTGACGTCATCATTTGGCGTTTCCTACCGAGAAGATAGGGAAATTTTTCAACTACTTGCAAATTTAATGCCCTCTGATTGGCGCACGTCACTAATGACTCACTAATGACTGCGCATCTACTGATAAGAAAACCGGTTTGGACACAAACAAATGACATCACGGAAGTGGTGTGAAATATCATTGTCGGTACATACTCGTACTCACAACAAAGTTTAACTTGACTATATTTTGCGATACAGTTCTAATAATAAGTATAGAAAAGAATCATATAATATTGAAAGAGATATAACTTTGAAAACAATGGGTTAATAAATAAAGTCACACCACATAAAAGTATTGTATTAGTAAGTAGATTTCAAAAATGTACAAACGAATCCTTAAGTCCGCGCTTTTTGATTTCGTTCCACTGTGCGGCGTGCGTGTATTACCAGATATATGAACGTAAACGAGGCAAAAAGAGTATGTAAGGATCGTAGCAGATGGCGTTCTGTAGTTTCTGCCTACCGGCATGGGAAGAAGGTGTGAGTTTATGTACGTGTGGTGTGCGTATGTATCTATATAATTATGGTGTTCACGTAATTTACTAATATTGCAACTATAGAAGATTATTCCAAAAAAAATAACAAAACAGTGCGTAAGTTCTAGTACCTAATCCCAGAATGTAGAATTTATATCATAAAAATAATAAATAATATAATTATTTTTTCACCTGTGACAAACAATAAATAAATGAATGAATAAGAATATAAAATAGCAACCAGTTTTATTTTACCTAAATCGACGGTTTTGTTGTAAAAAAGCTTCTCATGAAAGACGTGGTCTGGATAAACCCCAACGCCATACATAAATATTTCTGACGCTACGCAGAATGACTTGGGTTAAAGTGATATTACAGACCCTGGAGCAAAGCCCTTACCTTATTAGAGCCATCAGGTCAGGGCCATCATATGTATGTAGTATGTCACAGTCATGGCAATGCGTCAGATACAATCAACACGCGACGTCCTTTTTACTTTTTATAATTATTTACCTAGAATAGAAACAATAACATCATTAAAAAGTTAAAGGTTATTATTACAATTCACATAAGGAAAAACATGGAATTGTCCAAGATATCGTAAAAAGTCATTAACATTTGTAATATTGTTCCAGGTTAAAAGCCGCTTCTTATAGTAAAAATAATTATCGATCACCAAGCTTGTTCAGTGTGGAGAGGTAATTTCCGTGTATTTAGAGCATTACAGTAAAACATACAGGCTCTAAAGAGACGCATAACGAAGCCGAGAGTCACTCTGTACCCCCCGATATTGTGTTTTTTTTTTGTACTGTGTCTTTTTACTGCCTGTAATATTTGATGGAGCCGAGAGTGCAATAGCAAATTAATGCTCACACGTATCATACTGGAGCTAGGGAGTTTGTTATGTTATTCTTCTTCCCAGCTAAAGCAAGAGAAAGTGGTAAAGGTGTTTTAGGGGACTTCTTATGTAATTTTGACGTTCAAAAACTGCTGATTCTCAGCCCAATTAGAATAAATGACTTTTGATTTTGATAGAATCAGCAGCATTATTAGGGAAGGAAAGTCAACTAATACCATACGTTTCAGAGGTAACTTTGTGATTTGTTTGTATCGAGAAAATCGTATGCAACCGTGTATTCACAATAGTCAGTACTTAGTAAAAGTCCTTATCTTTACTGCATATTCATTTCAAAGTGAATACTAAGTACTGTTGAAGTCAAGACAATTTTCGCAATCTGAGGTAGTACAAGTTCTTAAAACAAATTTTGAATTTATCGGGCTATCTTGGCGCTTCCCCCTTAAGGGTGTGCAACCGCGGTTGTGCCAGTGTAGGTATGTTTTATACAATAATAGTTGCTATATATTAAAATACATATTTTTATTTGTACGTAGGATCTGTGTAAGTAGATTAGATTTAATGATGTATTTGTGCGCGGTGTTTATTAACAATTACTTATTATTAATAAAACTTTATTTCTCGTTAGGTAATTAACGATTATGTATTTTTTTTGGGATATCTATCTAAATATATAAATAAAAAATCAATATTTGTTTGTTTGTCCTCTATAGACTCCGAAAGGGCTGGACTGATTTTGATGAAACTTTGGGGAGTTTTTCTGCATACAGCCGCGCAGGTTTAGGGGTAGGGTAGGACCACACACGAACGAAGTCGCATCGAGCAGCTAATAAATAATATAAACCGACATTTAAATATTGAAGAGCATTCTACTAAGATTGTTCCAAATCATAGTTAGGAAATATACTCGTAGTAAAGTAATTTTATTTTACAGGGTAGCCAATTCGAGGGTATACTTTAAGTTAAGTTATTTTTAGGGTTCCGTACGTTCTAATGAAAAAAACAGAACCTATATTATCATTCGTGTGTCTGTTTGTCTATCTGTCTGTCTGGCTGTCAAAACCAATTTGCTCCGAATCTACTAGACTGATTAAGTTGAAATTTGGTACACATATGAATTTCTGTGACCCAAACACGGACGTGTAACGTAACTAGATGAATTTTGAATATGGGGGTACTTATGGGGAAACTACTAAAAAACTTATGGGTGAAAGCGTTATGTAAGTCTTGGCAACCTACTTTACATGAAATGTTTTTGGTGGGTAACTTATTTATCGTACGGAAAGTCTCCACGCGAATTCAACTCGCACTTGTCCGGTTTTTATTACTAACGAAAATTACCAGATATTTTCCCATAATTATTTTCAGGCTTTGCAATTTGGTATGAAAAATAACATCCGCCAAATCTCCAACTTTTTGCTAGTTAAAAATGTGAACGTTTTTCACTGTGTTTTTTAATAAATTTTCGCATACTTTATTAGGTATTCCACTATCTGAGTCATAAAAAATCTGCTTTTACTATTCAAAATTGATCATGATACGTCCCTTTAGATATCCCTACGGAAAAAAAGTTAAGACCTGATTAATCTGGTGAATTTGGGGGTCAATTAATGTTAACATTTCTTCGAATTTATTAATCATAATCATAATCATAAAGTTTATTTGTGAAACATAGGTATACAATAGGTCATACATATAAAAAAGCACGCTATATTTTGTCTTAAGACATACAAATATGGTAACATGCAAAGTAATTTATACAGAAATAATGAATACAGATGTGAAAATTTTAAATGTACCATTAATAATTATAACTGTTTATCGTTTAAAAACTCGTCTATTGTACAGCAGTATTTGTCAAGAAGAAGTTTCTGCAGTACGATTTTAAATTTTGATAATGGCAATACCCATATGGAATTCGGAATGTTATAATAAATTCTCAGACCAATTCCGAAAAAGCTTTTGTACATCAAAGCAGTCTTACATTTTATGTTAAATAATTGATTTATGTACTGAGCGCGCAATTCAGTTTTCTTGACTGCTGATAATTTAATAAATAAATGCGAATTGTTTCGGGAACATTTCGCTCAAAGTTTCGATCATGTTTCGCGGTGCATGGTTTCTGGCTCCATCTTATTGGAATCACATCTTATTGTTGTAGCCTCTTCAAGGAAGAATGGTGCAATTACTCCACCTAACAAGTCAGACCTATAAGAATTTAGGGGTCCTACCTAGTTCAACAAAGGTTGCTCTTCTGCACAAAAGTGAAAATGTTGTTTTTTTTACAATATATAAGTATAATCCCTCTGTGATCAAAATGGGATTACTTACTCGTGCCAAAATGTCGAAAAAAATTGGATCGTTTTTCAATCCGTGTAGGATCTTTTGGATAAAATTACTGAAATTATTGCGGCAGTCATAGCGCATGACAAAATTGACATATTTTAACTAGGGTGGATACCAAAGAACCGTAAAATTTGGCGCCAAATATAAATGGTGGCCAGAAAAAGTTGTATACATTCGAATTGGCCACCCTATAATATACATCGTACCGTACCGTATACCTAGTCTTGCCATAAATATTGTCACGAAGAATTTTTATTTTATTTTATTTCAAATAATATTTATTACTTTACAGTGTGTTAGTTTAATAAATAAATATAAAACAATTTAAAATATAAAAAGCTTATTCGAAGTGGTCTCCATTGGCTACAATACAGTCCTTTAAACGTTGAGGCCAGTTATCAATAGAAGCACGCACTCTTTCCATGGGAAAATTCTTTACTGCCAATCATATGGATTGTTTTAGGGACTCCAAATTATCATGGCGTTTAGAGCAAGCCATACTCTCTAAAACTGACCATAAATCATAATCCAGCGGATTAAGATCGGGACTAGACGACGGCCAGTCTTCAGCTCTGATGAAGTCCGAAACGTTCACTTCCAACCAAGACTGCGTGGACCGAGCTTTATGACCCGGCGCCGCCACCCTATTCTTTTTTAAATTATCAATAAAAAAATGACCAGTGCGTCTCTAATAGGCTGCAAGTCCTAAGTCATCTTTTAAAATACGCGACATGGTTCTGGGTGCTATCTTCATCTCCCGTGATAAAATCTTTTGCTTTCAGACAGGATTTCTTATAATTCTTTCCCTTACTGCTTTGACCACCTTTTTCGTACGAACACTACGTGGACGGCCAGATCTTTTTCTGTCACAAACAGAGGAGGTCTTATTGTACCTATTAATAGCCCGTTACATAAACATTTGACTAATACCAAGCGTATGGAGACTTTTAAAAATTGCATTTGGCTCCATACCAACTTTGTGTTATGCAATCACAGCGATTCGGTTCTCTTTATCACCCCACTCCATTTTAATATCGCAAAATATTGTACAATGTATTGGCGCCAAAATTAGAAAACTCAATGAACAATCGTATAAACATGACAGATTCCAAATTCAAATGTAATGTCTTTCTTATTTTTAACTGTAACAGTATTTATGGCCAGACTAAGTATATACCGTCACCCAGCATAGGCTGGGTAACACCACCTTCTGCCTAGCTATTTGTCTGCGTCTGGGCACCCCTTGCGGGGCTTCACATCGCTGGGAGTTATAGTTATTGGGAGTTATATGTTCAAACAGTTTGGGGTCGTCACACTAGGGCCATGGGGTCCGAATGCCCACTTGGTTTTTCGAGACATCGCCGAGTGGCTATTCAACTCATCATGTGACCAGAGGATTGGCCTATTTTTTGGCCAAAGATTCGAGATCATGCTACGTGGCAATGCTGCCAGCCTTTTGGGCGGCTTTCCTGTTGACGGCGATGCGGACGAATTTTTTAATGCCCTATGATTCTTTTCCTTCTTTTTTGTATACATGTAAATATTATTAACATTATTTTAAGTCTGTTAGCTTATATATTATGTAAATATTGTATTCTTTAATACCAGTAAAAAAAAAAAAATTCAACGGTGTTAGCGTTAGGTGGCCGGTTTTACAGCGACATGATCATTATGGACCCTGCTGAGCACAGCAAAATAGGAGAGAGGAAGAAGGTAATTTGACTAATTAAATTGGTGAACTATTACGTAGTACTCGCAGCCACGGCGTGCGTATATGACCAGTTGTATGATCGTAAAAGAGGCAGAAGGAGTATATCAGGATCGTAGTAGATGGCGTTCTGTAGTTTCTGCCTACCATCATGGGAAGAAGGCGTGAGTTTATGTATGTACTGTGTATTATATAATAGGTATTTAACAGAATATTTTATAAAACATGTAATTGAAAATTTGCCATTTAGATATTCATTGATATTAAAATAGCATTTAGATAATATAAATTGATACAATTTATTTATAAATGTATATATTGTTTTTAGTGTTGGCTCGTATATACGAGTAGTATTAAGATGGCAAGCTATGGATTGAAATAATGACTTTTTATACACAAAACAAATATTTTTGATCGTTTTACAATAGCGCAATTCTGAGAGAATTAAGCAGTAAGTACCTATTTAAAGGTGTTGTGGCTTTTACCTTTTTTTGTTCTCAACATAAATGATGTTTAAAATAGTATGTAGGTACTAAAGAGACATGAATCATCATTAAAATAATAGCCGCCTCGAGTTGCGATACTTAAATGATGGTCCGGTGAACCCTGGCCTGTCAGCCACTATAATCTTGCTGACTGGCAAATATACAGGGACCAATTAAATTAGCTAGCGAAACTGTACAGACGTGATGCATATACATAGGTAAAGGTAAGTTTAACTGTTACTTTGACTTGATGACCAGTCGATATCGGGATTGACGGTACTGTCTATTGTAATGTTTTATTTTTTATTTTTCTGATTTATGGTTCCAGAGTCAACAAGGAACCCTTATAGTTTCACCATGTCCGTCTGTCCGTCCGTCCGCAGCTTAGCTCAGAGACTCTTAGTACTAAAATGCTATAATTTGGCATGGATATATACAGTATGGAAACCACATATATGCAATAAATGAAACCACATACTTGTTATCGCCTTTTCTGACCATACAAAAAAAATGGACGAAATCGGTCCAGTAATTAGGTAAAAAACTAGAGTTCTAATTCTGATCAAATTTGAAAACTCTGTAGAATTGGATAACTAGGTCAATGATTCAATGAACTTGAATCCTTGAACATTGAAAAGCGACGTTGCCATGCAGTGCAAACTACATATCACGACGCTGTTACGTATTCTACTTACCTATTTGCCTAAAATGTTAAATCGGTATACCTAAACGACAAGCTGGAATTAAAAAAAAAAAACAAATACAAAAGAAAAAAAAAATTAAAATGTAATACATTTTATTTCAACGTTTGAGTGCGCAAACTAAGTGTGTATGGAGGCCGCGGACAGCATCGCCCGACTCCCCGCGTGATCTCCGCCGCCGCCGTTGCTCTACGCAAATACATTCGTTTCGCAAATGTATGGAATTTAATACTGTGACGGTACGGCCCACTTGCTCTCACAGACAGGAAACCTGTGCAGTCAATGTGTGCAGGAAACATTGTAGGCTGTTTTTTTTTTTTTTTCGGTACATGAGTACTTGAAATTACTGTTATAAAATACTGGCATTCTGCTGCATCCGGTTAGACTGGAAGCTGATTAGTACTTGGAAATCTGGAATTGCCTTTTGACCTGCCACGGCCGAAATTTTGTTTTGCAATTTATACAAACATAAACTATCACTGGCACGCGCTAACATTTCCTGCGGATGTACGTAGGCAGCGGTGTCTTTGGCGGCATGTAAGATGCCGCCAAAGACACCGCAACAGGCGGCTAGAGACATGCGGCGTTTTTCAAAGGCGGCGGTCATTGTGAACGAATTTTGCGGGCGGCAGGGAAGGAGGGGTGCGTGTAGGTAAGGACACCTATTATTGACTATTAGGGAATAATTATCGATGAACAAAAAAAACTGTTTAGCTTTAATTACTTAGGGCGTAGTGTTTTTATTAGAATTATCGTGCTCTTGTGATAATTCTAAAAACACTATGCCCTAAGTATGTATAGCTATACAGCTTCTTTGTTTAATTGTGTTGTGTAAGTTCTTGTTAAATATTCAGTAGATTTAGAGATAAAATTAATGAAGTAGAAATAAACAATAACAATTTTACAAGTTACGTAGAAGCAACCTATTAGAAAATCGTACCTACTTACACGTTTACTAGTCAGGAAGTCACACCAGTCCAATCGTACAAAATTACTAAAACTTTCTTTAATACTTAATCAAATCAATAATTTGTTAAAAATATTAAAACAAACGAATAACACAAAAATGCTTGTATTTTAATGCCTTGTTTTGGTAGTAGGTAAGTAAGTGTAAAAAAGTATCGATAAACGATAATTGCGCCGTTAACCCTAAATTATGACTTTTATTATTTTCGCCATTTTTGAGAAGTCTAGCTTTGTCAGTTCACCGCTGTCTTCCGGGATAGTGTATCGGGACTTTCGCAGAGATTTCATAGCTACTTGCGCGCATTGCTTCAAGTGATTTTGGCAAATTAAACTGCTAAATAGGTCCTTTTTTAAGGTGAAATTGACATTTATTTGCTACTTGACTTTGTGTATGTATACTCGTAAATAGTGTTTTTAGTTTATTTGTATTTATTTTTTACGGTGAAATTGACACTACTTGACTTTTGTGTGTGTTTACCCCTGTATTTGTTTAACAAAATGCCAAGACAACAGCATTTTTACAGTGCTGCAGAGTATAAAGACATGGTTTTATTGTATGGCGAATGCCGCCAAAATTCAGCCTTAACTCTATATACTTATCGTGAGAGATACGGCGCAACTCGTGTCTTCCCTACTAATGTCCGGACAATCCTGGGGGCTGTCCAAAGGATCAGAGAAAATCAGCACATAGTGCCAAACACTCATGAAGGAGTTGCTCCGCGTCACGTTCCATCCTCTTTTGAACAACGAGTCTTAGACCATTTCGATCGGAACCCAACTTGCAGCCTTAGACAAGCTGGGCGTGTGTTTAGAGTAAGCCATAGAACAATACATCAAGTGCTGAAAAGGAACAAAATACGTCCTTATGAATATGCAAAGGTTCAGGCGCTGCTGCCCCGTGATAAGCCGATTAGAGAGTTTTACTGCCGCTGGGTACTTGAAAAAATCTCTCAAGACCAATTTTTTTTTCAGATGTTTTTTGGACAGATGAAAGCACATTTACTCGGAACGGCATGTGGAACCGACAAACCATGCGTCACTGGAGCCATACGAATCCCCATTTATTTAGAGGACCAGCTCATCAGTACCGTTTTTCCGTTAATGTTTGGGCAGGCATTCACGGAGATCAAATAATCGGCCCTGTTTTTATCAACGGAAACCTGAATGCACAGAAGTTTCTAGATGTTCTTAACGGCCCGATAGCACGATATTTAGAAAGATTGCCTGTGGTAGCTTTCAGGAGGGTATGGTTCCAGTTAGACGGAGCTCCTCCACACTCCGTACTCGTCGCGAGAGAGCGGCTTAACACCATGTTTGGCGAACAATGGATTGGGCGCTTTGGCCCCCACAGGTGGCAAGCTCGGTCGTCCGACTTCACTCCTCTAGACTTCTTTTTATGGGGCTTTATTAAAAATGAAGTTTACTCGCGGGTCTCCGAAACCGAAGATGAACTGCGCAATCGTATTGTCGCTGCCTTTGACAAATTAAAAGCCATGGCTCTGGATCCTGAACGAAATTTGTTGAGCAGGCTTCGGGACAACATTGTGCAGCGATGTAACTTGTGCATTCAGAAACGTGGTGGACATTTTGAAAATGTGAAAATTTAAGTTTCCTTTTTTTTACTAATGTGCAATAGTTAATTTAGTTAGTTCAGTTCAGTTATCGCGAAATAAAAACGTGGCGGTAAACATGAACTAAGTGAATTTTGATTTCATCGAACATTGACAAACGATCAAACGCCAGCGCCGACAAAAAAGCCGCCATTGGATGTCATCCACGTGCGTGGGTAGTTGCCGCTCTTCCTGAGGTCAAGGTACGTTTTCTAAACAGAGTGTTTACTTTTATAGAATTTATTTTGATATTTATTTAGTTTGAAAATTTCACTTTTTTAATTTACGGTGTTTTATTTAATATTTAATTTTGCTATACTTCTGTGGACTAGTATTACTTGTGGTTTCATTTATTGCATATATGTGGTTTCCATACTGTATATTTGTCGGAAATATGTTAAATCAATCGTTTGACTTGACTAATCGGAACGCCGGTGCCACCAGGTGGCGCTGGACAAAGTCTATAACGCTCACGCTTGAGCAGAGGAAAAGCAGAGTTTGTTGTTGACGGGTAAGCAGTGAAGACGTTTAGAAACTGTCGCGCGTTCCGTATAGTTATGTCGTGTACCTACAGTGTGTGATTCGCAAGGGTGATTAATTTGGTCGTACATTATAATTTGATTTGAACTGCAAACGGTTTTTCTATTGCGCAATAACCAACACTACCCATAGTACGCCCACAGTAGTTAAAATATGGCTGATAATAAAGAGAGAGACATACCTTCTCCGTCACATTAATCTCACCAACAAAGTGATAAAATAACATCATGAAAAAAAAATCTTTAGGGTACCTCCTGTATACGTAAAGTGGGGATGTTTTTTTTTTCTCGTCTATTCCACGGTGGGGGGTACCGTTGGATAGGCCATTTAAAAATATTCCGGGTCTGTAAAAACCATTTTTCGATTCAGGGATCCATATACGTAAAATTAAGCTTTAAATTACTATTTTTTGTTAGAGTCAAGTGCTCCCCCCAACATAACAACATAACATCACGCCTGTATTTCCTGATGGGTTATGCAGAAGTGTACCTATGGCACACCCACATTTCGCCAGTTATGTTTAAGTCCCATGTAATAGGGGGCGGCCCCCCCCCCCCACCCTGCCAACTAAATGGTTGCTTTTGGATATGTAGGGAAATTCACAGCAGTAGTATATATATATATATACTACTAAACGACAACGTTATATATAATGAAAAAAAGAAAACTATCACAGCTAAGGTAGGCTTTACAAGTTTACGAGTAGTTGTTGACCAACTTACATTTGCGGTTGGAACGTATGGGAGAACATGTTTTTCAACTGCAATTTTAAGTTTGTTCTTGGGATAAATTCATCCCAACTACGGAACTCTTCATTGTGATGCGGTCCGACACGCACTTAGCCGGTTTTTTTTCTGATATTGCTGTGTTAATATTGTGTCTTCTCTTCCAGGATGTGCAGTATAGTAAATGTGTTTTCTTTTTTACTTTATTTTATATAAATCGCCTCAAACCAATGCAAAGGTTAACCAATGAACGTAATCCAGTTGCCATGCAAAGTTCGATTCATCGATCGACGTATGTCTTCAATATTTTTGCTCCTTTAGGCGTACCATTCTTGGAGAAGCCAAACGGATCAGCCGATCTGCGTCAGCTTAGCCTGATCATATGCGTGCACGAACATGCACGACCAAAACTCTCTCACCAGTTTTACGATTTACTTCAAGTAGTGGTCACTCTGGATGTCATTAGCATGTAGACCTTGAGATCTTAAAGACGACCGTCTACTACTACGTAGGATATGTACGAAGAGATTTGCTACATTAGCTATGCGGTTAATTTGTTTACCAGACACTCATGCATAGCGTGGTCGTGAGTCGCAGTGGACGATGTCACCTACATTTTTATACAAAGTAAAGCTAAGTGGATTGAGGTGGAGCGGCACCTTTATATTCACAGATTTCAATGACTTTTGAGAAATATCTGAAGTGACATTGTTCCTATCTCGAGTCGGACTTGTATATTACTGACAAAGAGCGTGTAGATTTGCCACAAGCTATTTAAACACCGACTTATTGCTCAGCTGTGTGTGATGTCGGGCAGTGGCTGATGATAATGATTATGATAATAATAAGAATAACAAGTAAGTATAAGTATTTGGGTATGTCGGAAGCGTTGGGCATCAATGGTACTGACATGAAGCAATCGTTAAAGGCGCGCTTCTTTGGCCGCCTGAAGAAAGTATTTAATAGTCTTCTATCAGGCGGAAACAAGGGGCGCGCCTTTAACGGTTGGGTCGTGCCGATTTTGATGTACTCTTTCGGCATACTCAAATAGACTCAGACCGAACTTCAAGCCCTAGATAGAAAAATCTGTACACTGCTAACTACAAATCGAATGCATCACCCACGGTCATCGGTAAAGACGCTGTATATCCCGCGAAAGTGTGGAGGTCGAGGCTTTTTAAGTGCTAAGACCCTCCACAATCGCAAGATATGCAGTCTCAGGGAATGTTTCTTAGAAGCCGAAGTGGAGATGTATCTAGATGTGGTCGCAGTGGACAAGGGCCTCACCCCACTTTCTTTGGTTAAAAAGAACTGGCGCAAGTCAGTAGTGCTTGACACTAATAATCGCATGGAAGTATGGCAGAGTAAAGAGCTTCACGGACGCTATTTCCGGGCCCTATTTGGACCTGATGTAGATCAACTAGCATCCATAGCCTGGATGCGTTTCGGTGACTTCTTTGGGGAAACCGAAGGCTTTGTCTGTGCAATTATGGACGTAGTTATGATGATAAACAATTACCGGAGATTTATTGTGCAAGACGGCACGGTTGACATCTGTCGGGCATGCCGCCGTCCGGGGAATCAATCAGACAATTTATCTCCGGATGTTCTCGTCTAGTCCAATGGTTTAATCGCCAAGACCCTCGACCAACACCTGAGGAGGCTTTCATTGGGCAGCTGGATCAAGGGTCTGATTCAGAAAGCGGTATTTCTAAACACGGCTTGCATTGTTAGGTGGATCCTCTCTCTGGAGACCTTACCACTGGTAGTTTGGACCCTATTCCCGATACCGGTGGGCTACTACTTTTTATATTTATTAATGTTTAAAAAATAGGTATAATTTGTATGTACACATATAATGAAATAAAGAAAATAATAATAAGTTTATTAGTACATAAATCAACAACACAGCACATCGCATATGGAAACAGAGGGTTGTTCTACCAAGTTTAAAATGGTAGTCAGCTTTCCGGGCTCCTAAACCAGGTACGCAGACCTGTATCTTAGGAGTCGGAGATTTTGCGGCTTCAATTTATAAAATACAACCGTGACTGTTCTATTTGTTTACAGTGGTTGTTAACACAGCAGATAAAGTGAATGATTGGGTTGTGTATCGAGTATGTACATAGAGTGTAGTGTGTGTGTAGGCAGGTGTGTATGTGAAGTCTGAGTGTATGATAATTATGTTTTCTTACGAGGTAGGTTTGATAAAGTTATGGTTGTGTAGCCAATATATTTTCTGTTTCATCATAAGTGAAGGGTAAGAGCCATTTTCTTAATTCATTTTTAATTTCATGTAAGTTGTATCTGTACAACGGAATATTTTTATTTATTTTATAGTCTCTAGGTTTAAATAGCATCACTTTAAGAACCACTCTTTGTGCACGTTCTGCAGGGAGCATTGCGGTTTTGTAAGTACCGCCGTACACCTGGATGCAGTAGATAATGATAGACTGACCAAGGCTGAGGTCCACAAGAGTGAGGGTTTCAGAATTGGCGGAGTGCCTGAGTTCTTTAAAAATATAATATATTAGTCTTCTGAATCTAGTGCAGAATGCCTCTATATGCGCGTGCCAGTTAAGTTCTTCGTCAATAATCACTCCCAGGTCTTTAATATTGGGAACTGTGCTAAGAGTAAGGCAGTTACAATCCACTGACTGATGAGGGGGACAAGTGTGAGCTTTAATTTTATGAGAGAAAGAGAATGGGGTAACTGAATGTGAGCGGTAGAACCTGATTAGTTTCGTCTTATCTTAATTCAACGTCACCAAGGTAGTTGACAGTCAGTCCATTATTACCCGAAGCGAGTATTCTGCTCTATCACTGGCTCACTCCCAGTCTTTGTCAAACACTAAAAGTGCCGTATCGTCTGCGTAAGATAAAATTTCGCAATTAGAGATGTAGAGCTTGCAGAGATCATTGATGTATATTTGGAAAAGTGTCGGTCCTAATATGCTACCTTGTGGGATGCCATAGGTGAGCTTTTCATATGAACTGATGACTGTTTCAATTAGAACACGCTGGGATCTATCGCAGAGGGAGTATTTAAATAATTTGAGAGTTACTCCACGCACTCCTAAGCTAAAAACAAGCTCTTTGAAATAAGTCTTCTTCTATGGTAAACCGGGTCGCTTGTCCAAGGAGATGGTAAGTAGACCGAGGCGTAACGCGGCGGATCAATTCAGGATAGATGTAATGGCGACAGGTCACAGGAACAACTTGCGACCCAAGGATGTCCCTCAAGTTAGGTATAGAGGAAAATCTACAAGTCCACGAAATGTCCGGTCTTATTGTATGTATAGGCATGCTGAGCCATGAAGAAGACGGATGAAAGAAAATTGCATTCAGCGGAGAAGAGAATGTTGAGGTGGGTGTGCGGAGTAACAAAAATGGATAGACTAAGAAATGAAGCTATTTATGGGGAAGTTTCAAAGTGGCGCCAGTGACATAAAAGTTGAAAGGAAATCGTTTGGTTTAAAATGGGTGTGTGATGAGGGGGGAGGAAACGGATGTGACTAAAAGAGTGATGTATATAAATTTTGATGGATCGAGAGGGAGAGGAAGGCTGAAGAAAAGTTGGATGGATTGTGTGAGGATGATATGAAAGAGAAGGAAGTGAATGATAGCGTGACGCTTCACAGGGGAGAATGGAAAAATATGACGTGTTGCGCCGAACCCAAGTAATATGGGACAAGGATAGAAGATGATGGTAAATGTATGATAATAATAATGCAACTGAACGGAAATCTGATCATGTACGGAAGCCCTTTTATTAAACAATCGCAGTATGACGGGCCATTACAGCATCTACAGCTAACACAGCTAGTTGAAATTTCACTGTGCGGACGTCAGTTGGTCCTAAACGACTCGCTTTAGTAGTACTAGTAATCATGAGTGTTGTGTAAATAAACCTTTGATAACGGTGTTTGTTATTGATTATTGCGTCAACAGTTTACTTGCTTACATTTTTGATAATGTTTAACCAATCTGCATTTGTGCTGCTACTTTCTATTGGCTTGGTAAGAATTAAAAAATGTTTTTTTTTTTACTGAAGTTGTGTCTTTTTCTTGTCCTTTCATCCTATTTGAGTGTGCTTCTATCAGTTCATAGGTTTAAAGAAAACTTAAAGCTCATGCATAGCGTAATCGGCCTATAATATTTCAACTTTAGACATAGGGTTCCTTTCTGTGAGAAGAAGTGGGCTTTAATCCACCACGGGGGCTCAATGATAAATGATAAATGATAAATGATTTTATTTCTGTAAGTAGGTTTGTACAAACACTTTTACACGTCAATCATATTTTTAAACTAGATGAGGTCGGCGTTTCCTATCTGACTACTCTGAGAAGAAAGGCCGAAACAAACTCAGAGGTCACAGTCTCTTTTAAAGTCCAGACATAATCTTGGTCAGATCATGTGAAGACCATGTAGATTGGTATCTGAAATGGTCTTTTGAGGAAAGAACCACACAGATTGAGTGGACCTGTCCAGTCAGTGCACGCATTTGTCAGTAATCGTGCAGCTCAACTCAGGAAGTCAGAACTTAAGGAGCTCAACGATTCGACGAACAATACCAAAGAAAGGACATTTGGGTAGGCCACTTAAATTACTCAATCTGCCAGATCATGATCAAAATTAACTGCGAAAAAAAAAGCAATGACCCACATAATCCTCACATTCACAATAATTAAAATAACATACTACTTTACAAGTAAATACTCATGTCATTGTGTATATAAAATTCAACAATGTCAATGTGTATATAAAAAAATCGGACATAATGTTTGAGAACCATGTAGATTGGTGTCTGAAATGGTCTTTTGAGGAAAGAACCACACAGATTAAGTGGACCTGTCCAGTCAGTGCACGCATTTGTCAGTAACCGTGCAGCTCAACTCAGAACTTAAGGAGCTCAACGATTCGACGAACAATACCAAAGAAAGGACATTTGGGTAGGCCGCATAAACTACTTAAACTGCCAGATCAAGAATATAACTGAAACAATGACCCACATAGTCCTCATATTCTCAATAATGAAAATAATATAATACTTTTTACAGTAAATATTCATGTCTAAAATAGCTAGCAAATTAAAATCAACATTCACCGTGTAAATTTATTGGAGCAGCTCAATCCCAAGCCTTTTTGTCCTCAATATAGTCTTTCACAGTATAATAGGCTTTCTGGCATAGTTTCCGTTTTATAAAAGATTTGAATTTATTAAAGCTTAGATCTTGAATGTGGCTAGGAAGTTTATTATAAAAACGTATACATTGGCATCTAAACGAGCCTGCATCAGTCATCATCAATGCATCATCATCATTCAGCTGAAAGATGTACACTGCTGAACATAAGCCTCCTCCAAGCATCGCTATAATGACTGGTCCAGCGGTTTCCGGCGACCTTCAACTGATCATGTCCTGCTTACACGTAAATAGGAATGTTCGTCCTTCGAATTTAAATATTTCGTACTCTGTATTAAGTAGGTATACGCCAATTATTATAAGTATTTGGACATTCGTTTCAGACTTTCTTTTTTCTTTATTTTACCTATCTGGAACTAAAAAATATCTAAAAATAATTAGGTGTTATCCTTAAAGTTGTCTTGTAATCCTTACTATAATATTATAAATGCGAAAGTAACTCTGTCTGTCTGTCGCGCTTTCACGCCAAAACTACTGAACCGATTTAAATGAAATTTGGTACACAGATAGTCTAGAGCCTGAGAAAGGACATAGGCTACTGGGTAAAATGGGTTTGAAGAGGTTTAAAGGGGCGGATGACAAGTTGTATGGAAGTATCGTCAATTTAGAGCTAGAGGTTTGAAACTTATTTTTTAGGCTGTTGATTCGATATAAATAAATATGAAATTCAAAGTTCGTAAAAGTTTTACCCTTAAGGGTGTAAAATAACAATAGGTAATAGGGGATGAAAGTTTGAAGTTTGAGTTTGTTTGTTTGAAGCATTTATACGTACGTGTCTTATTTGTCAAATAATTTGCCTAAATAATTAAAAAAGCTACCCAAAGACACTAACCCACGCGGACGAAGTCACGGGCACAGCTAGTTTACTATAAAGTAACAGTTTATGCAATATTTTATAAGTAATCAATTATGCTATATAAAACAATAATTCGTAATAGTAGGGGAGCCCACGATGCTAAATGGGGATTTACTCGAGCGTCGGACCTGTTGGGTTGCAAAGTTTAGATGATAAGAAGAAAAAATGTTTTATAATGTATACCTTTTCAGCGGTGGGGGGAGAAGCTATAGATTTTCAAATATGTAAAAAAATACTGTTGCATGGACATACTCGAGCGCGTCAGATATTGATAGCATCAATGTCCTACGTATTTTTAATATTGTACGTTAAAAAAAAATCAAGCGCGTCAGATTTTCTAAGAGGATGTTATGTGAACCTAAAAAAAAGGTATCATTCAATAATCTGACGATTTCGATGTGACGCAAACTCGTGGCTATTATAATAATGTGCAAAAAAAAATCGCCATTTTGAAATACTCAAGCGCGTCAGATTAAGATATATATGGTTCATCTTTATGTCCTAGACGTGCTGTCTCATAATCTGACGATTATCTTGAGGGATTCGCCTAATCTGACAAAAAAAAAACATGTTATTCAAATTTTTAACACCATGTTTTCTATAATAAAATCAAATTACTTTTTTTTAAAACACTCGCTATGTCCATCATCTATATATTTCAAATAACAAAAAATACCAATATGGTAGGTAAGTATTCAGTCGGGTATGTAAAGAACAATGGCAGGTTCCCATACATTGTTTTATTTGAAATTAAATTATTATATCTTTAAATGAAAAATACATTATAAAAATCAGCGTCATTTTCTGAGCTAGTTTGTGTAAGATTTTTCGTTAGAGAAGGCGGAGATTAATAGATATTCAGTGTTGAATTTTTGAACAACATAGGACAGAGCGCAAGCTTCTGGTCAAGAGTTGTAAACTGTCAATGGTTGTCAATGTCAACAACCAAGCTATACATATTTTTTTCTTTTGACTTTAAATAGGTACTAGACTTTTTAGTTCAGAATTGCCATAACATTTGATATTTTTCCCACTTTACTACAATATGCTTATCTAAGTAAGAACACAGAATAAACTTAGGTATAGGTACAACAAAATAAATGTGTTACTAATTCATTTACTCCATGTTAATATAATAACAAACTAAAAATGATAACAGAACCACGACAATTACGCTGTACCTACTATTTAGGAAAATAAATATAAAATGGCAATACTAAACCAATCCAACCAACAATTTCTTAATCTTTTAGAACGAACTAGTCAAATGACTTTGCGTTAAACATATTTTTTTTACTCGGCCTTATCTAGATAATGTAATAGTTGAAAAAAACGTATATAAATAATTAAATTTCATTCGTATAGGTGTCACTTTTAGACTTTCAATTTTATTTCAAATAAGAATTCGCCATTGTTCTTTATGAATCTAACTATCTCATTCTTTCGTACAGCGCAATTTTTTTTTTTTGCAAATCCTGCCTTTGGTGGCATTGGCCGCTTAGAAAGCTGACCACCCATGGTAATGGCAACAGAAACCAGCGTGGGGACGGAGTGAGAGAGTAATAGATAGAGAAAGAGTGACAGAGGAATAGAAACGCGGAGAGGGGAATATATGCATCACGCAGCTGCACGCATTAAACTTTATCGACGATTTTTTGTTACTTCGGCTGGTGGAAATCGTCAGATTATATATTTTTCGTTATCCTTGACTTAGTTCCTTTAAAATAAAAAATAAATTAGCCACGCTCGAGAATGTCGAGATGACGTTTTTTTTTTATAACTTTGTAGCCCTTCCCTTTCTTTACGTCACTCTCAAATTGTCAGATTAGTGGAACATACACTTTTTAGCATGTAATTAACTCACCCTACCTTAATCTGACGCGCTCGAGCATTTCTGATGATCAATTTTTTTTTACTAATCTGATCCTTTATCCTTGACGGGCGGCCATATATATCGGGCTCATATTTGGTTGAGGTACTTAACCGGGTACAAGGTATCCCCCTGTATATTAATCTGCCGCGCTTTAGTAAATCCCGAAATCCCTTCATGGGCTCCCCTACCATAATTACGATCAAAAATAATTCTGTACATTGGATAAACTTCTTAAAATAAACTAAAAAACTATGGGCTATTTAGGTTATGTTAGGCCCAATAACATGTTCTTCTTACTTTACTCATGAATAAAATAAACTTTCCTCGAAAATCTGCACGTCATGTCCTTTCACCTTTAAGCAGGTGTACCTAATCAGGTGTCAGTCATTGTGCCAATAGTTGGCATTCGGTGACACTTTTCCCTCTTTAAATATCAGCAGCATACCCTGCATGCCAAGTAGCCAACGGATTCTGTTTTTCTCTCATTATATATTCCACAGTTATACTGCCGTACTTCACATTAATATAAATGTATCGTAGGCGTACGAATTTCATTTTTAAGGGATCGTGATCCCATTTATACTTCCTGCTCACGTCTAAGCTAAAATGTCACGTATTATCGTTGAATTAAAGTTCTTCATTGTTTAGTCGGAGATAAGAAATTTTAAAGAAATCGGCGCAATGTGCAATTTCCCGACAACCTCTCACACGTTTAGGCTATAAAATATTTATTTCATGACATAGATTTACATACGGTCGCATACTTAGTATAAGTTTAACGTAAATGTTAATTACAAAAATATTATTTTTGATTTTCAGATATTAAACTGTAATTATAGCCATTCAGCGGCATCAAGTAGAAAAAGCAACGCTAATGGCAATATCTTCAACCTGCTACTCGGGTTATACAAAATAAATCCCTTGAAAGGCTCCCCGGTGTTCCAATCATTTTCCAACAATTTGCTGATGGGTATGGGTCGTAGAAGAAAAGACAGCCTCGTCTTGAATTTAGAATCGGGTGAAAGTGTAAAAGTAAATGAACAAGTGAAAATGAATCTAAATGAAATAGAAAAGATTATACACACAAAGAATAAAAAACCAGTCAAACATTACGAAAAACCTGCATATGATCTAGATGACGTGGGTACTGAAAATTTTAAAGCAGATCTCGTTATTGATGATAAAATATTATCAAAGGAGGAACTTCAAAGAAGCCTGGATAATCATAATATTATGGAAGACTTGAGCTCATTATTCGAACATATTGGAAGCAAAGAAAATGATATTGAAATGCCTGTTACGAAATTACTACCTGTCAACGATACCATTATTCGATATTCACAGGTATCAAATCAGAATGAACAAGTGTTCGGATTAAAAGACACTAAAATTAATTCTGTTAATAAAATCGGCATAACCAAAGTCCGTGATAGAAATTCCGAAGAAGTTCTAATGGATAACTTTGTAGAAGGATTGGGGGACGTGATTGTGTTATAAAACTTTGGAAATAATCAACTCTCGATTGAATGTGAAACTTACTTTATACAGAATTTTATTTACATTAAATTAATAAATAAATAATAAATTAAATAATTTAGTCAGAGGTCCGTAGTTTTAAAGCTATTGGTTTCATTTTGTTTAGATTTGTGCGGAATATGCCATTTCTTGGGCGTCTTCGTAGGTCCTGGCCTGGTATGGTCCATGCCCGTCCCATGCTGGTGCGTGATGGTCCACATGGTGCTCAACGTGATGCTGTGGGTAGTGGATAACTTCGTAGTTCACGACCTTGGGTTTCGTGAATTTGAAGATAACCATGGCACCTGTGGACAGAAAAATTGTAATATTAGTGTTCGAAATTCTTTTTATTCCTATTTACTCGTATAACTATTGGGTATTGTAAGATAATCCAAATGTGTTCAATTCTGTGTCATTTTACTGCTAGTACGGTGGCTAATAGACTTTCCTGCCACAATTTTTTAATTATAACTTTGCTAGCTTGCAATAATCGTAAAATTAACAATTATTACTCTACATCAAATGCAAACTCTTCGGACAGTGGAGCTATATAAATCCCTTGGATCCAAAAAAAGTATAGTGCGCAATATTATGTCCTAAGTCATAACACTCAGAAGACAAGACGAATCTTTAAATAAATTATCGTACCAGATAGAACAAGGGAGATGAGACCCAGAGTCAGAGCCTTCCAGGTCTTGAGGGCGATAAGGGCAAGAGCCAATGGGACCAGCACTGCCGTTTTGAACTTCAATCCGAGGAGGAATGGCAGCAGCACCTTCTTGATGAAACCGTGTTCTGAAAAATAAACACCCGATTAAAATCTTGATCATAATGCTTTAGTGGCAAAGCTAGCTAATATACTAACTGCTCTTGATCCTCAAAGGCTTGGGGAGCTTGATCTTCTTCTTCCTGCCCTCGAAGACCTGGCCATCTTCTTCACCATCCAAAGGCATATCCAGTTCTGAAGGCAGGTCTGTAAGCAGAGATCTTGGCACATACTCAGACGCAGCACTGTTTGAGATTTCCTCAGGAACTTTCACTCTGAGCGTATGAGTCTGGAGGAACCGGTCTACTTTATCCACAATCTGGTAAGCAGGGTCCTGTGCCATCCTAGGGTCCAGTCCCATATCATCCTCCAAGGTTCCAGTTTTGACAATGGATAGGTCATCTGTGATCTTGATCTCGTCATCGTTGGACACTTTCGAAATCCACTGCAGGGTCCTCGGTTTCACACATTCCACCGAATATTGGCTCAAACATTCGTTATAAATGTTCTTTACTAATTTGGAGGCGGTATATGAGTTTGCACTGGCGACTGCCGCGAGGGTTAGAAGCACTATTAGTTTAGCCATGTTGCACTTTTCACTAAATTTATTTTTATAATTATTTGATTTGATTTGATGGCAGACGACTTACTGCCATACGATGAACGATCACAATGTATGCCAGGGTACTCCTGGGCTTGGTTTATATACGAGCATTAATACGTGACGTGTTATCAGAATGCGCAATGGTACTATCTTCGGCGATACTCGCTGTCGTAAGCTTGTGGTACATTTTAATTGTATGTGTGTGTGTGTGTGTGTGTGAGGCTACACTGTATTGGAAAACTATCACTTTGCTGCCTCTACAAAGGTCCTGTGGATTTTAATTTTGCAAAGGGAAATCGAAAGAAAATTAGATGCTTATGTCATAGGCATTAGGCAATAAAATACAATTGAAAAGCTTTATTAGTATATTAAAAATGTGTTTTTGTACATTTAATATGTTTCTTTTAAATGCTCATCATCATTTCCTTATCACCAAATTAACGAGGAGAACCTTCTCCTACATTAAAAAATCCCCGAAAGTCTGGAAAATCTGTTCTATATTTATATGATGAATGATAAGATGAACGATCTTCTTTATAACAATAATTATTATGGATGGGTAAACTATCTAGATCACATCACACTCAATTACAGGCATTCTAATCAACAGGTCTGTTGCAGGACTTCTAATAGTCAAGAATATCTCATGGTTAACTTCATTGGGTGTGGCAGATGTGATGGTGATCAAACTACGATGCGTATGTACTTATGTAATTTTTTGCAGTCATGACACAATTTTATCATAATCTTCGTTTTATAACAATATAATAGTAATAGTTCATTTATTTGTCAGAATCTTGTTACAGAGATGTTACATAGTTTTTAACGTTCATAATTTCTGTCGTTTCCGGTGTACAAATACATTTTCATGGTTTTGGTTAGTTTGTTTGATATAACATTGAATTAAATACATTAGGATAATATTTTAATTGCAAATTGTTCAAATATTAGTTATAGAAATGTCAAAAATATAAAACTAGGTCAAAGAGATAAAATGAAGATAATGATATTATTATAATATTTCCTAATATTTAAGTTAACTTTTCATTCATAAAATTATCAGTCGAGTAGTAGCATTTACATTGAGATAATTGAGGAATTTACATTTAAATGCCCTAAAGTTAAGAATTTTAAAACAATCTCCTAGTTATAAACCTTGCTCGCCATACAAAATACATTATTAAAAAATAGTTTATTATTTCGTCAAGGTATATCTGGCAGTTTGAGTGTTTTATGCGGCCTACCCAAATGTCCTTTCTTTGGTATTGTTCGTCGAGTGGTTGAGCTCCTTAAGTTCTGAGTTGAGCTCCACGATTAGTGACAAATGCGTGCACTGACTGGACAGGTCCACTCATTCTGTGTGGTTTGTCCTCAAAAGACCATTTCAGACACAAATCTACATGGTCTTCACATGATCTGACCAAGATTATGTCTGGACTTTAAAAGAGACTGTGACCTCTGAGTTTGTTTCGGCCTTTCTTCTCAGAGTAGTCAGATAGGAAACGCCGACCTCATCTAGTTTTAAAAATATGATTGACGTGTAAAAGTGTTTGTATAAACCTACTTACTGAAATAAAATCATTTATCATTTATACGAAGCATGTGAGCTTTGCGGCTAGGTCTGGATACAACATCATTATGCATATCAAATGATGACTACGATTAAACCATAGGCTTTTCATTGCTTGAAAATAATATAGTACTTATTTAAGTACGATATTTATCGTACGTTGAAAAATGTGGTTCAGCAGTACGATAATATGATTCAGTAATTATTACGTTTACCTTCTTAACATCGTTACCGAAACTCAAGTACGTATTCAGATAGGCCTTAGATCCACACTAGCTTTTATGTTCTTCTATATTGCCTAAGCTAGCATGAGAGTAAATCTTTTGAAAATAGTTCTACAACGATTCAGATCGCGTAACTAGTGATAGATGGCTCTTACTGACCTTTTACACACGTGTGGTGCGGTACAGAAGGCAGGGAGCTTTTATTTCAACAATAATCCATTTGTCTCTGATATAACAACGTGTTTAATGCCCCTGGCATTTGCATGTTTAAGTGGCGTTTTTCGTAGACTTATTTCGTACAGAACATTCTTTTATTTTCTTCATTTTGTCTTTCAGTACTAGTAAGTTAATCAAATCTCAAAATCTCACCGATCTCGATCTTTTCAAAATCGTGGCCTATAATCTGTTAAATGTCATTAATACAGAAAGAAACTTATTGAAATTCACACAGCGTTGATTATTGTCCATAAACTTCCTATCTTGATGTAGTCGTTTCTTTTTTAAGCTTTTATAACAAAACATTAATTATGCAACTTAAGAATTAATACATCTAATAATATCGTGACATTTTTTTTGTAATTATTATATCAGCCCATACTGTCCCACCACTGGGTAAAGTCAACAAAAGAAAAAAACTTTATTTTAGAAAAATCATACTTCCCTGAGGTCCTTTAATTGTTTCAATAAAAACTAGTCTCAATGACAATGACTTGGAAACTAACGTAAACAAATCTAAAAGCTCAAACCGCTAAAGGCAATAAAAGAAAGTGAAGCAACAAATGATCTGATAGCGTCACTTACGTAACAGGCAACGTTTCAAATGTTCTTCATTCCGATCATACGGTCAAGTGAAAGATGTTGGTGCAAAACGGATGCATGGGTACGTGAGCCGACTGTTAATTTGACGGTCCGAGCACGCGTTGCCATCCAGTGCGGAGGACATGGAAATATGAACAGCTGATTTTTGGAACTGTGTTACGTCAATTTGGGTTGACGTGGTTGACGTCATCGAGTTTCATTTTTGAGGTCCTAAAGTTATTTGATTGCTTATATTAGTTAAATGCTTTTGTTAAATCTGTGGAGTAGAAACATATTAGATGGAATTCACGCCTACATAAAATTGATGTAGGTATGAACGGAAAATATGAATGCCTTTTAATTTGAATATCTTTATCAAAATCTTTAATAATTGTCCTTCCTTTGTAAATATCCTTTGACGCAGAAACAATCACAACTGCCTTAGAAACTTGAAGTACCAGGAGGTCATAGACGTTCAGAGTCCTTTTACTCTTAGCTATAAATAAATCGAGCTTTAAGTATGGATGTTAAGTAGGTCTGTATGTTTGTAGGTGTTTGTCAACAAGGCTGTCCTTTATTTGCACAACGCCTTTGTCATTTATTTTTCTGTTCCTTTAAATATTATGGGTTCGTGATTTATTCTCCCCGTAACTTACGAAAATATTAATGAAATCACTAATTAGTTTAACATCTTTGTTAGAAGTGGTTCTCTTTGCGGTCTATCTGCTTACTACCTTCACACACTTCGCTGAACGCTTAGTTTTCTGTGGTCAGGAAGTAGTCGAGCCTCATAAAAGGGATAGATTTAAAAATGTCTGAAGATATAGCTACAAAATATTGCTTCAGGAATTACAAGTTAATAAAACAAACAAGTCTGATCGAATCATGCTGCAGATCATCTATAAGAGTAATGGGTGCACAATCAAATTCGTCTAACTTAACAGGATAGCTGTGCTGCTAGGGAGTTTGTTGCGCCACTTGTTCTTCCAAGCTAAAGCACTAGGTGAGGGGCGGACGTTTTGGCGGATTGTCGTATGTAATTTTGACGTTCAAAAAGTGCTGATTCTCAGTGCTGAATAAATGACTTTTGATTTTCATAGAATCAGCACCATTTTTAGGCAACTAATACAGTATAAGCGAAAAAACAAGGACAGACATTCCAACACCATAATCAAGCCCAATATTATTTAATTAATTTGACTATACAAATAAGTCTCGGCCGCGAAACTGAGTTACCTAGTTCTGAAAGAGGGCGTAGCTACACACTTTCATTGACAGTGCGTATGGGCTTACGGACATTGCGGTGTCTGCATATAAATAGGGGGTATTAGCTTGATTTATGGAGTCGAACAGGTGATAAGCTGTGAAATAAGTATTACTTATATTAATTAATTAGAGTTTGTTAGATGCTTTGTATATTTGTTGAAAAAAGCTAATATAAAAATAGCATAATAGCGTAGATATTAAAGTATTAAAATAGCCCATAGGTTATTAATAACAGAATTTTTAATATCCCATTAATTTAATAACATCCCAACAACCATGAACTATCAAAGTACCTACTTAAACGATCCCCACGATTGGTACACAGATTTCTGATAGTAATTGGCTGATAATAGCTGATAAGATGTCGCTATTGAACGACCTTTTGAAGAAATTATTCCAAAGGTGTGATCACATACATATACATAAACTCAAGCCTTCTTCCCATGGGGGTAGGCAGAAACTACTGAACGCCACCTGATACGGTCCTTATAAACTCCTTGTGCCTCGTTTACGTTCATACATCTGGTCATACACGCACGCCGGTTGCGAGTACTACGCACCTGACCTTTCTGAAGAACATCACCAATAAGGTCACTATATGTCCTCTTTGGGCGTTCCCTCCCGGCGTTTCCGCTCACATCTGCCTTGTAAATACCTTTTATTAGTCGCCTTTCATGATCACATCCTTCAAAAAGCAATCTTCTCTACTTAACAAAATTCTTAAATTCATTATTTCACTGAAAAACAACGCACAGCAGGCTCTGTAAGCATGAACTGCACATTACTTCCTTTTATAACAAAGGTGAGCACTAAGGAAGGATTTTTGAAAATTCATCCCCCAAAAGGGTTAAGTAGGGTATGAGAGTTTGTATGGCAGTTTGTCATTTTTGTCGATGGTAAATCCCATTGGGCACATGGCTTGTAAATACAAAAATCACAAGCAAGTGAGAAAAAGAGAATGATCATTTGAAAAGAGGCCTTAGCCAGTGGGACAATTACAGCCTGATTATGATTATAAACACATGTCATAAAATGAAATTAGAAATTTAACTCAAGCGGCATGCACATGAGTTTAATTGATATAAGTTGAAGGAGGCGTCAAACTACCGCGCGGTTAGTATGCAGCGGGCGATTGAAGCGAAATCGTCCTGAATAGCTGTGGAGTGTCCAACCGCTAATCAATAGAGGATTTTAATATGATTACTTTGTGACACGATGTGTTGGAAAGAAGACGTGGCGTTACGACTATATAACAATGGGTCTAGCGCGAACGCGTAGAGTAAAAAAAAGAAGTTATTTTCGGTACAATAACAATAACACAGGACAGGTAAAACGATGATAGCTGCAAATGTATAAACTGTAGCGCAGCTAACAACGCCCTTCTCCAGATACAGAATGGAATGATGTTCCATTCAAAAGTGCTTGGTAGGTAATTAAGTTAATATAGTTAATTTAGATTTAGTTTATAATAAAAGCAAAAAAATTGTTAAAAATAAACAGTACAGGATATACGAATTGGGATGTATTTTGACGTTGAGTTAATGTGTTGAGTGTAGGGTGAATGGGTGTGCGAGTGTGAGATAATGAGGTGTGCGAGGGGTGTTTGGGGTGTTTGTGAATTTTACACTTCCACGAGTTTCTCTGTTTCATCACAATTTTATGATTTTAACAAGGAGTTAAGCTTCATTTTGATTTTGCTTTTGGTTACTGGGTAGATGTGTAAACTTTTGTTTACTAAAATACTCGAACGATTTTAAAATAAATTGACCATACTCATTTCGCACATTATAATATTAATATAATATTTATAGATAATCTAATCGAGTTTACGGAGTGCTTAAGTGAAATTATTGCTATAATTGGGAAAAGTAATGTTGAGTCAGTGTTTTTATTAGGTGATCTTAACGCACATCCAGGTGAGCGCTTTTCAAATGAATTGTTAACTGTTTGTGGGGAGCAATCATGGTCATGTGTTGATATGGAACTACTTCCGAAGGACACGTTTACGTTTGAGAATAGTGCTAACGGTGCATTGCGCTGGCTTGATCACTATGAGGTGAGCAGTGCGTCAGTTTTGTATGGAGTCTATTTGTCAGATCATATTCCTTTAATAATTGAATGTAACATTGATTTAATAATACCTAAATTAGTAAACCCATTATATACTTGCAATAAGGTAATATGGGGTGAAAGAGATATCAATCAAATTAATGAATATTCCATTTTTTGTAATTCTAAATTAAAATTAATAGATTTTCCAGATGATTTTCGGTATTGTGCGCATAAAATATGTTCTAATGTTTATCACGTGGAAGTGTTAGATACAATGTATCGCAGTTTGGTTAGCATTTTACAGGAAAGTGCCGACCGTACTTATAAACGTAAACAAATGCGCCATAATAACAAGACATACATTCCTGGTTGGAACAAGTATGTTCGTGACGCTCACGAAGAGGCTCGACTGTGTGACCAAACATGGTTGTTTTATGGTAAACCTGCCAGTGGTTATGTTTACAATAAAATGTGTCAATCTAGAAAAACTTTTAAGACCAAGTTGAAATATTGTCAAGACAACTAACAGCAGATAAAAATGGATATTTTAGCTAAACACCACACTAAAAAGAAATTTGGTTCGTTTTGGAAATCAACAAATAGTTTTAATCCGAAGTTGAGTCCCCCTGTGTGGGTGGCGGGTGTACACGAGCCTGCGGATGTAGCCAATGCATTCCGGCGTCATTTCCAGGTTGAGTCACCTCTTACTAGGCCTGTGCACGTGGTTGATGCTGGGGCCAACTCTGGGGACATTTCTATTGTTTTTACGGTGCAAGAAGTTTCAGCCATTATAAAGAAAATGGAGAGGGGTAAATCCCCGGGTCATGATGGCCTCAGCATCGAACACTTGAAGTATGCGGGGGGTCACTTGCCGTGTGTGCTTGCTTTGTTTTGTAACATGTGCGTTAGTCACGGTTACTTACCGGATGACCTAATGTATACAATAGTAGTGCCTATTGTGAAAAATTAAACTGGGGATATCTCTGACATTTCCAATTACATGCTCATTTCTCTGGCCACTGTCATAGCACAAGTTTTGGACAGCCTGCTTGATAAGCAATTGGCGAAACACCTCGAACTACATGATGCCCAGTTTGGTTTTAGGCCTGGGCTGTCAACTGAGAGTGCAATCTTATGCCTCAAGCAGACTGTTCAATACTACACAGACAGGAAGACTCCCATTTTTGCTTGTTTTCTGGATCTGTCAAGGGCATTCGATCTCGTACCTATGTTACGATATTTTGTGGCGTAAACTAGAATGTGAAACTACGTTACCATCTGAAATAGTATCAATATTTAAATACTGGTATAGTAGTCAAAGCAATAGCGTGAAGTGGGTAGCCTCGCACTCGGACGTGTATCGGTTGGAGTGCGGGGTGAGGCAGGGGGGGCGTAGCTCACCCCGGCTCTTCAACCTATACATGAACCACCTGATCCTTGAACTCAGCAGCACTAATGTCGGATGTCATATTGACGGGGTGTGCATAAACAATATTAGTTATGCTGACGATATGGTGTTGCTGAGCCCTTCGATCGGTGCTCTGAGGCGACTTATCGCTATATGTGAATATTATGCGGTGAATCACGGGCTCAAATATAATGTCACTAAGAACGAGCTCATTGTTTTTAAAGCAGGCTGTGTGACATACCCACGTATTCCACATGCCGCACTTTGTGGAGAACCACTGAGGAGGGTGGATAAGTTTAAATATCTGGGCCACTGGTCACTGGGTTTCTGAAGATCTAAGAGATAATTGTGACATTGAAAGGGAACGTAGGTCGCTGGCTGTTCGTTGTAACATGCTGCCCGCAGGTTTGCACGATGTACGAAGCCAGTTAAAGTAACGCTTTTCAAAGCTTATTGTCAATCCTTTTACACGTGCAGCCTGTGGGTCAACTTCACTCAGCGGGCATACAGCGACCTATGCGTTCAATATTATAATGCCCTGAGAGTGCTGCTGCGGCTGCCGTGGCGTTGTAGTGCGTCAGGGATGTTTGCGGATAATAATATTAATGGTTTTGCCGCCATTATTAAGAATAGGTATGCATCCCTGATGACGCGTGTTCGCGGCAGCACCAACAGTACTCTCAGTGTATTCGCAGATCGGTGGGATTCCCCGATGTTGCGGAGGTGGATGCAGCTCCACGCTTATTTTTAATTGTAGATTTTTTTTTGTGTCTGTAACCTACTAACACTAGAATTTAAGTAATATTGTTACTAACACTATGGACTCCCTGTCTGAAATAAAAGTTTTTCTATTCTATTCTATTCTATTAACTTCGTTTTAAACTTTATTCATATCTATTGGTAATATTTATAGTGCTTGACGCAAAAAAAATAGCCAATATTGCTATAAGCTTAGTTGTATTTTCGATTCTAAAATCGTTCGAATTTCAGGGGCGTCTTTCTGGTCGTAAAAATGTTTAGGACGGCGGTCTCGCTGTCTCGTGGTCTAGTGGTCCCAAGCGCGACTGCTAATCGTGGGGTTCTGGGTGCGATCCTTCGGTCAGTGAAAGTGATATTGAGTTTTTCATTAAGGGATTTCTCAATAATAGCCCAGAATCTGATTTTTTGCCCAGTTTATGGCAAAAGGCAGTGTAAGAAAACAGAATTGACGAAAGCTGAGTAGCCACCGGTTGTTCTAAACACCTCTGTCTACCTTCAGAGGACAAAGCCGGGGTTATGTTACTTCGTTGGCATCGCTGATCAAGTCTAGGAAAAACTGAGATGTCTGTGACGAAGGAAAGTGGGTGCAGCATCCATCACCGTCAAAGTTTGTGTAACCCAGGAACATCTGCCACTCGGATGTGACCTGTATTGGCCTAAATGGAAAGCACTCAATCGATTGCGCACCCAAATAAGCCACTGTAAAGAAAATCTAGTAAAATGGGGGATTAGGTATTGGTTTTTCCGACACCAAGTGCGAGTGCGGAGCTCCTAACCAGACGATGGCCCACTTGTTGGAATGACCAAAGTGTAGGGACACTTTGGTCATTCCTATTCTTAACATTTGAGAATTTAAAGAACGCTCCTGAAGCCGCTTTCAACATGGTCACCTAATGGGCAGGAGTGTTTAATTAAGCACACGAATGTTGTATCATCGATTCGAAAAGAAGAACAGCCCATCTATACCTACTGTAAAAATCTCACTGTGAAAACTTTCGTGAAGAGAACTTGAAGTGAGCTGTCTTTAATGTCAAACCCCAGCTTCAGGTGGAGTGACAGCTCATTTCAACCTCACTTACTTACCTAGGTTTTCATGGTGAGATTTTTACAGAATATTAGACTGTTTTTTTTTTTTTGGGTGTGATATCATCAAATGACCTCTCGCTCTGGGCGGAGCGGGAGGGTGTGTCAGACTGTTACTGACAAAACCCATCCGTGTTCGTTCATTTGTCTGTTCGCCAGGGCCACGGTAACTCTTTCAAACAATCCGCGACCCCGGCAGGCATCGGCCCTATCGGACCCCGTCAATGCTGCTGACATCTCTTTGAGGCGCGCGTGGAACACGACGCGCCGTCGATTCGGGCCTGGTCCTCACCGGACGGCGTGCTGCCCATTGCTCGCCATCCGCAAGCCCGCGCCTACGGTGGCCGGGAATCGGCTATCGATTCCCGACGCCCTAGGCATCTCCTCCTGCGGCGGCGACTAGGGGCAGGAGGGCGCAACGATTGCCTCTCCCTCACGCGCTCTGCCTCCATCGCGAGCATTACTGCTTCGCAGAAGGAGGTGACGGCTTCCTATTCCCTCTCGCTCCGAACCATGGCCTGGACCAGGGCTGGACGTGATAGATCGCCGCCGCCGATCGTCTCCGCGAGGACACGGACAGCCGGGCAGACCTCCACCATATGCTCAACCACGTCTTCCGGGCGATCCACACAGTGGTGACATCCGTGCGTTTCCGCCCGCCTTATACGAAACAGGAACCTCCCAAAACAACCAAGTCCGGTGAGGACCTGCGTCAGGCGGAAGGTGAGGACGCCGCCGCACACTGGTCCCGAATGATAAAAAAGGGGACATTAAGAAATTTTTTACAAAAGGTCAACCGATTCAGCTTATTTTTTTTTTGTAGACAGCTGATGCAATTACAAATCACTTTTGTACATTGAGTTTTTGCCAAAAAAGCCGTATTTTCAGAGAAAAAAAATATTCAAATATTTTTTGTATGAAAGAAATCCTAATTTTGTCTTTATCTTCCAAGATTCAAACGTATTCAAAATAAAACTTAGCGCAGCTTGTAGAGGGGCTAATTGCTCACTACTTTGTCATAGACACTCTTCTGCGATTTGGTGCTCCTTTTGAGTTACAGGCACTTTAAATATTTTTTGTATGAAAAAATCCTAATTTTGTCTTTATCTTCCAAGATTCAAACGTATTCAAAATAAAACTTAGCGCAGCTTGTAGAGGGGCTAATTGCTCACTACTTTGTCATAGACACTCTTCTGCGATTTTGTGCTCCTTTTGAGTTACAGGCACTTTAAATATTTTTTGTATGAAAAAATCCTAATTTTGTCTTTATCTTCCAAGATTCAAACGTATTCAAAATAAAACTTAGCGCAGCTTGTAGAGGGGCTAATTGCTCACTACTTTGTCATAGACACTCTTCTGCGATTTTGTGCTCCTTTTGAGTTACAGGCACTTTAAATATTTTTTGTATTAAAAAATCCTAATTTTGTCTTTATCTTCCAAGATTCAAACGTATTCAAAATAAAACTTAGCGCAGCTTGTAGAGGGGTTAATTGTTCATCACTTTGCCATAGACACTCAATTGCGATTTTGTGCTCCTTTTCAGTTACAGGCACTTTAAATTTTTCGTTGTCGGATGAGCTTTACTAGTTTTTTGTAGACAGCTGATACAATTACAAGTAACTTTTAAAGATGTATTTTTTGTTAAATAAGCCGTATTTTCAGAGTTAAAAAATTAATTCAGGCGGATTAGAAATAATCTTGTTAAAGATAGACTAAGATGTAATAACATTTTCTTCATAAATAAGTAACTCTTATAAATGTCTTTCTATTAAAAAAAGTCTTATTTTAAATATATCAAATAAACAACTTGGATATCTCAAAACGTGTACAGACATGTTCAGGTACAGGTAATTTATTGTGTGACTCATATTCAGATTATAAGCATTTTTTGGTAATGAGTCATTGCTTAATTAGCCGATTACTTACAATTTGGGCTATATTTGGTCATCTAACGCTAGTGAATGCGTCGGAAACGCTGAATGATAAAAAGGTATAAATTGCAATTAAAACTTTTCCTTCGTACTTTAACGGGCTTAGGACCGTCAAAATACAAACCTATATAATAATATAGGTATTGTATTAAGGCGTACTTAAAAATGTTATTACATCTTAGTCTATCTTTAACAAGATTATTTCTAATCCGCCTGAATTAATTTTTTAACTCTGAAAATACGGCTTATTTAACAAAAAATACATCTTTAAAAGTTACTTGTAATTGTATCAGCTGTCTACAAAAAACTAGTAAAGCTCATCCGACAACGAAAAATTTAAAGTGCCTGTAACTGAAAAGGAGCACAAAATCGCAATTGAGTGTCTATGGCAAAGTGATGAACAATTAACCCCTCTACAAGCTGCGCTAAGTTTTATTTTGAATACGTTTGAATCTTGGAAGATAAAGACAAAATTAGGATTTTTTCATACAAAAAATATTTAAAGTGCCTGTAACTCAAAAGGAGCACAAAATCGCAGAAGAGTGTCTATGACAAAGTAGTGAGCAATTAGCCCCTCTACAAGCTGCGCTAAGTTTTATTTTGAATACGTTTGAATCTTGGAAGATAAAGACAAAATTAGGATTTCTTTCATACAAAAAATATTTCAATATTTTTTTTCTCTGAAAATATAGCTTTTTTGGCAAAAACTCAATCTATAAAAGTGATTTGTAATTGCATCAGCTGTCTACAAAAAAAAAATCAGCCGAATCCGTTGACCTTCTGTCAAAAATTTCTTAATGTCCACTTTTTTATCATTCGGGACCAAGGTGCGCCGCCGTGGCGCCTCTCAAGCTACTCTTGAAAGAGGCCGGCTGCACTATAATATTGTGTCGTATCGACCGTAGCAAGATAAAAATATAACCAAATTAAATAATTATTACAATGAGTCAACAACCGGCGCCCCATTCATTAATAGAAAGAACATTCGTTTATTCATTTCATTTGCATAATTGTGTAAAAATAAAGTCGCGTGAGTATGTGTGACCGCTTAGTTCTTCCAAACTAGGTCACCAGGGGCTTTGATACGGTTTCTATAACTAGAATGAAAAAAAAAAACTCGCTTTTCGTGTCTGTGTGACCGCTTATTTCTTCTAAACTACACAATGGATTTTGATACGGGTTTCACCGTCATCTAAAGAATTTTACTTATAAACCTACAGCTCATTAATATTATTTATTTAATTCAAAAATCACATTGGGCAAAACTTTATAGTGAATTGGGTACCTGCCCCACCCGGCCCGACGAGAAAGCGACTAGCTATCAACGATTTTCTCGTTCAAGAAATGTACAAAAGATTTTAAGTCTCGTGTAAGTAACAGAGATACTGTATATTAATTGTTGATCGCTGACTCTCCACACCTCCGGCGAGTACTCGTTTGTCGCAGTGACAAGAGCTATCAAAGAGAGAACTCGCTCAGTGGCGCTCGCTTGGCGGGCAGAACACTCGCTGAGAGACTCACGCTTGGTACATAGGTACCTACTATAAGCATGGTCAGCGAGTAATCGCTCGTAGCCGTCGCGCACTCGCTGCTCGTTGCTCACCAACCGTTTTTAGTTGCTAGCTCTACTAGCTTCTTGTTAATCGCTGGCGGTGGGACAGGTGCCTTGGAACTTTTTTTTTCAGAACCAAGCGACAATGATACACTGTGGAAGGAACATTCTGACACAAAAATCTTTTGCCATGAATTCATTGAATTAGTACAATAGAAGATAAGTGTTGATAAGTTTCGTCAGAAAAAAAAAAAACTGTTGTCCATACATTTTGATTATGTAAGTAGAGTACCACAAGGATCTTTTGGCCCCTTACTGACATTGACAGGGGGGGGATTTTGGGGGTAAAAAATTGTTAAATTGTCACAGAAAGTGTATTGAAAAACAAGATAGCGGTGTTAGTTCCGATTTTGGGTTCGCGCCAAATGATCCATATACTGCACTGTTTTTTTTTTAATGACTTCAAATTACAACCAGAATGCAGTATTAATTCTATGTAGGTAGAAAGTGATGGAACTGTTGTAATGTACATACATCATATTTTTATGCGAGCTCACGGAACGACTAATAAAGGAATTGAAATATTTCATACTTTCTTTGTAATAAGAAAAAAACCTTTAATTTTATAAAAAATTACAAACTACAGCATTTCAAAATTGATTCAAGTAGCATAATTTTCTTGCTAATACAGCGTAATAAAGCTAACCTTATATTCCTAATCATAACTAATATTATAAATGCGTTTGTTTGTTTATTACCCTTTCACGCCTAAACCACTGAACCGATCATCATGAAATTATGGATATACCTACGTTGTAGTGTGTTAAGAGTAGGTAATTTAAAAAAAATATAAGTAATACATTTTGTGAGAGTAGTCTGAACTCCTACACCGTTTGACCGAACACCATGAATTTTGGCGCATAGGTAGGTAGGTAGGTGTATTGGTACTTATGTATTTTTAATGGAAAAGGATTTACAGGATTTTTTCGACCTCCACGCTAAGCCGTAGGCAAAAGCTAATTTACTAATAAAAATGTGATGTCGAGAAAAGATAATCTGGTTTTTCGTTCAGTAAGTTGAAAATCTCCGGTATTCTCGTCACCGCGGCGGCGGCGCAAGGACATCTTGAATTTGTCTGAGTCTCTATGATTTGTTATGACGTGAATCGACAACAGCTGCAATCACATAAGCTTCCATAATGATTTCCAAAGACACAAGCATCCAAACTTTCAAGAACTAGAAGAAAAATGTGCTTTGTAAATTTTAGTTCATGACAACTAATTTTATTCCACACCTTCTTAATCGCGATTAAAAATAGTCTGATTTAGTTTGACAATCAAAATTTTAGGTGAAACACGGCAATTAAGAATAGCAAAATTGTCATTTTCACTAAATTGATTAAATGATATTAGTGCTGTCAAACCTTAATTATAGCTAACTATAGTCAATTTCAAAATGGGAAACGTCGTTTGACAGGAATAAACGAAATTTTGGTGATTTTTAGTTTAGTTTATAGACTTTTGTGATAGGAGAATCGGCACCAATATACCTAAATAATGAACAATGTTTATTGATCTACCAACGCCATCTAGCAAGGGCGGCGTGAGGCTCCAACCGGCCGGAATACGGTGCTGATGGTGGCGCCTCCTCGGCGGATGGTACCAACGCCCGGGCAGCAGCAAACATGTAAAGTTAGTGAGAAAAATATGAAAAAGTCGTGATGGACGGAACGGTCGGTTGAAATAATTAATTGTCTTATCTAAAATATTGATAAGGTCCTAATTAAAATAATACATTTTATAACTACAGTACAGCCGTAATTAATTTCCATCCACCGCACACACACTTCGCCTAAGTAACTTTTACGTTTTATAACTTTTTTCACTTTTTGGGTAACCACTGAAAATCAGCGCTGTGCTGTGGGTCCCCCATGCATAGCATCATGCTGAGTGGAAGCTTTCTTGTCACAGTCATGACGTGCAGCTATCGACTATTTCTGTTTTGTGCTCATGATTATAGATCTATTTTGTTTGTTTTTATTTTACATTGTTACCAGAGCTAATTATCTTTTTTGTATGCACGTGTTTCTGTGACAATTAAACCTATTTTTCTTTCTTTCTTTCTTTTATAAATATACAAGTTCAAGACAAAAAGACGCACAACAGCCATCAAAATTTATTAAAGTCACGGAGCTTAGCGAGGCGCCCAAACAAACAACAAACTATTATTTTATCAAATTGGCTACTTGACTTCTATTATTAACAAGAAAACAGGCGGTAAATACCTGTTGACATCCGAACATCGACCTATTTGTGGCCTTCAGTTCAGCTTAACTGAGATACAGTCCGCGCTGAATAGGTACATTGTTCCTTGACAACAAAAATCATACGCTAGAGTGCACATGACTCATGTGTGCGCACGTGTTTGACCTTCAAGACTTTACCCCTGCCAGTATTTTTAATCACTTTCGGCAGAGGTGATTATGTACTTTGGAAAACACGGAACTCAGCACATTCTCTTGACACTCTTGATAAACGTCGAGATGGTGGCAAACGATTATTTCCGATTAAGGCCGCGCGCAGAATTATTTTGGGTGCACTATAATTCCAGCTATAATAATTACTGACAATCCAACAAACAAGATAAAACTCAATAACTATGCGATGTTAAGCTTCATAAACACTATACCTACCGGCGGCACAGCCGGCTGGTTTTTGCTGCGCGGGTATGCCGCCGGCATTATCAGGTATTATCACTATCAGGCAAGCCCGGCTCAAGTACCCGCCGGAAATGCTTGTTGCAGGAGCCTCTAAGAGCCAATCGACTAGCAGGATTCTTCTCATTCTATAACCTTTTATCTTTTATATCAATGCGAATTTATTTTCAATTAACACATTCATAGTAAATGCAATAATATATTTCAATGCATTTTTTATCGTCAGAAAATAAGGGGAAAGTTAAAATCTTTTTACCCGACTGCGCGACGCAAACGAGTGTAATTTGTTTATTACATTGCTGAACGAATCTCTTTCTAGTCTATGGCAAAAACATGTCTGCCTGACAGATAATGTGAAATGTCAGTTTCTGACGCACGTCATTGTACTTTAATTGAAATATCGCGAGAAAACAGAATTCTTCTTGTATTTCTATCTGTTTTACTATCATGCTAAAACTATGATACATTCATAACACAAAGCATTCCTTTAGACTTATTTCTGTGTTGATGGACTTTAGTTTGTGAGTTCCCAATGATGGCAAATAATCGTATACCTTCTGGGCCGAATACGCCTGGGAGTCAACAGACTCCTACTACACAGCAGGGAATAAAGATATTTATACAGAGGGACTATTCTGAAGGGACTGCGGTGAAGTTCCAGACTCGTTTCCCGCCAGAACTGGAAGATCGAGTAAGTGAAAGTCAGTTGTTTACGCGATGTTGGAACCTTGGGTCATGGGCGCGTTCGTCGACTTTCCGAGTCATCCGAGTGTCTGTGACGCCTTAGAAATGATGTCAACTTGTGTTTATCATGTTCCGTCGCAAGTTTTAACTTAATGAGTGACTTTTGATGTTTTCTCCACCCAGTGGTAGCAGAGGTTGAGTTTAGGTGGAATTAATAGAAATATTTTTTCGTTGTTTGTGATAAAGTTTATTGCTGTATGATTTTGAATCAGTAAATCATACCGAATTGTGTTATTAATAGACCCCTGATTCCTCAAACCCATATTAATTACTGACCTCGTTAATAAACAAGCCATTACAGCATGAACTCAGTGTGACCTACAAAAACATAAAATAATGATATTTAATCAGCTGGTGAAGCCGAGGTGCAAAGTTCACTTTGCTTACAAGGTTTTCTACAGGTAATCTTCCTTCATAGGTACTACCGTACATTCTGATATAGCGGGCTATTAACAGCTACTCTATGACTGAGTGTGTTGGTACCAAAATCCTTGTAATAAAGTGACTGCGGGCAGATTCAACAAAACTTGAGGGAGTCTTATCCTCTTAATAAAACCATTTTTTATTCTAGAGTAAACCATTGGTTCCCAAAGAGTAGTCCAAGCACCACCAGTGGTCCGTATGAGCTAAAAATTGATCTGGAAGGTATTAAATTTGAAACTTTTATTATTTACTTGGTACAGAATATGCAAGCTCTAACATCATCAACACAATTATTAATAACATTGTCAACAAAGCGTCGAAAGCACTAGGCTTTATTTGCAGGGTCTCGTCTGATTTTAGAAGTATAAAGACTTAAGATATTATATTGCTCCGTGGTTCGTAGTCACCTCGAGTATGCCTCTCAAGTCTGGAACCCCAACTATAATACTTATATCAATCGTTTAGAGGGCATACAAAGAAAATTCCTAAGGTACATTCAATTTCGTTCTAAAACATACCTATCTAATTACAACTTGCGGTGTAAAAAATTTGATGTTCTTCCACTTTATGAAAGAAGAAAAATTTCTGATTTAGCATTTTTGTGCAAAATTGCAAACGGATCCAACAACATCCCTGAGCTGCTGAGCAAAATTGGGCTGCGTGTATGTTCTTCATTTTTGCGTAAGCTTCGTTTGTTGCAAGTACCAATAAAAAAAAAAACTATAGACAAAATTCCTACATGATTAGGGCGAGCCGCATGTATAATGAAACCTGCCAGGAAGTTGACATAGATCTTTTTACTACCAGTGTGCCTAAATTAAAGAAGGCTCGACAAAATAACATAGCCCTTGCATTATACACTGTGACATTTGAATCACCGTTTTTCTAGAACAAACGTTGTTCAGACCATGGTCTACTACCATTCTACAGCATCAAATATGTTATTAAAACAAACTAAACTAGGCGTTCTCAAATTAGTCATATGTTGCTCAAAAGTGTTCAAACATTAACCGTAACATCACAGTACTCATCGCGGTAGTCCACGTGGACTACAAGGATTTCCGGCCAATGCGGACCGAAATGCAAATAAAACATTAGCCAATGACAAGCAATTGTGCGAAGTATCCCTCCGCTCATTTCTTTTGTCGAATGCCGCGGGCCGCTCGAACCACCCGGGCAATAAACATAAACAGTCTACCGAAATGTCTCGAGTGAGCGACGCGTATGCATCCGATGTATTTACGTCACAGGCATGCATCGCGCGTTTTTTGTGAAAATGAGTTCTAATTATTCGAGTGTGGAGTGGTTGGTTATTGTGCGTTTTTACTCAATTGCTGATGACAATCTGGCGGAAGCTAGGCGCATGTACTCTCAACCAAAATTGGAGTCAATGTTGTCTTGGTGCACACGGAGCTAACCCTGTTTCATGGTATGTTTTGTTTTTGTCATGTTTCTGTAATATCCCAATAAATAAATAATACCTACATAATAATGTCACGGTAGATAAAATAGGTACTCGTTCCTAGTTACAGGACAGAATTAAAACCATGTCTGATAATACCTACCGTAAGTTCGCACTTAGAACGAAATTATAAAATTAGAGGTTAGCCACCTCGCCGTGCCGCGCCATCCGCGTCGGTACGGTGCGTCGCCTGCGTCGTGCATAGCCAGAAAATACCTAAGTACCAAAGTTTACCATAGCTAAAGCCATACCAAGCCATAACCGATACCGACTGTTCGCCACATCCCATTGCCGCACTGTGTCGCGCGCGCCATCCCTGTTGTGTCGCATGCATGGTGCTATAAACTCCTTAATGGAGACAGTCCCGAAATCTTTAATGAAACACTCAGGGTGATCATGTCAAATTATCTCATGTTCTGTGAAAGCTATGTTTGTTAGGTAAATAAGTTGTAAGTTGTTATCGTTTTATTCGATTTTATTTTCTCTTTATAAAGTAAGTAAGTAAGTAAGTTTGATCTCTGACTTTTTATTTGTTTTTTAATTTGTCCCGGAACATTTTTCGTCGGCACGCCACGGGGCGCTCCGGCACTTACACATGGCTTGTAAACAAAAGATTTCTATGAACCGATAGTAAACACATGACTGTTTCCTTTTATGGACAGACCAGGCCTAATTACGCGACATGTTTGAGAACAATAGACACTTTAAATAACTTTTAAATTTGGTATTTTCTAGTAAGACGTACAAAAAAAAAACTAACTAAATTTCGTTTATGGAGATTCCCCAGCCTGGGTTTGGGATTTCCCTGTAAACAATGCTTTGTCTCGCGCATAAGCCGCGCGCCACGTACTTTGTACTTTGAGACGGGAGCGCCGCAGTGTCTGTGTCGTAGGGAGTAACGATAAACCCGACTTTTTTAACTTTGTTTTTTTTCGAAAACCAATGACGTTTTTTTTTTTAAAGGATGCTTGAGAATTGTAGTAGACCATGGTCTGAATAACGTTTGTTCTAGCAAAACTGTGATTCAAATGTCACCGTGTATACAAATATACAGAATGCGAAAGTAACTGTCTGCTACTTAGTACATATTTATTGTTAGTCTATGTGTGAAAACTTGTAATTGGCCATCATCATGTTAAAACTCTGTAACCATTGTGTCTGATGATTAGCTGTAAGTTTTCAAAAAATAATAAAATAAAAATAAAATATAATCACATTGATGCTAACCAAATTTTTATTTATTATTTAAAAAGTTGTGTATTCTGTGATAATAGTACTGTAATTTTAACAAATATGTTAAAAGTTTTGATTAAAGTTCTATTGAACTGATCCTTGGCCAAAGAAAGATTGGAAACCGCTGCTCTAGAGTAACTTCTACAACAAAAAGTAATCTTATTTGTAGGATGAGACTAACTCAAGTTTGGCTGAATCCATCCTGAATGTACAGTTAATTTGTCTACCTTTTATGCTGCAACAGATTGTTTTGAAGTAATATAATACATACATATACTCACGCCTTATTCCCATTGGGGTAACTACAGAATGCTACCTCTCCTTTTGCTTTGTTAACATTTATACATCAGGTCATACACGCACGCCAGTTGCAGGTACTACACACCTGACCTGTTCTGAATAGGATGTCACAAATAAATAATTCAAGATTAAAAAGTTTAAATGAATTTTATTATTACCTGTTTAAGTATTCCTATTTTGAAACTTCAGTTTAGTTAATTACAAGACCTTCAAATTTTTTTTTTCAAAGCATTTGCATGCTTGTTTGTCAATGTTGGTGTGAAAACAATATTGTAACAGCCATTTGAATAATAATAACCTATTATGAAGTTAATAACTCAAGCTACAAATAATTATTCACATCCTATTATGAATGGTTTCAGTGGATGTTAGTCTATTTACAAGAAAATTGTTTTATTGAATCAAAATCAAAATATTTTATTTCACATAAACCAACATGGGCACTTATATGAAACGCCAAAGCTAGGTGCACGGTTCCAATTGGTTGTTTCCTATGGAGATGATCCAGCAAGAAACTCCACGGTTACTCTTTTAAAAATATGGGACTTTTACAATGTGTCAATGACAGAGTTGACAGGTACGGCCTCCCATACCTGTCAAGTGTAGACCTGTCAACAAGTAACAGGTACTCAACAAAGTATATATAGTAGAAACACTTTTAGACATCTCAATAACGTTTTAAAAACTAGATTGATAGTCGGTGTTTCCTATCCAACTACTCTGAGAAGAAACACTGACACAAGTTCTAGAGGTCACAGTCTATTTTAAACATAACATAATGTCAGGTCTGTAATCTCTGAAGGGGCAGAGGTTTAACTATAGTAAACCCACATTTCACCAGCTATGTTTAAGTCCCATGTTGTAGGGAGCGAGCTTATTGCCATCAACCAGGCACAAATACAGACTCCGACCTGCTACTGACAAATTCCAGATGCAAATCAAAATCAAAATATTTTTTTTCCCATAAACCTACATGGGCACTTATGAAATGTCAGAAGCTAGGTGCACGGTTGATAGGAAAAACCCAATAATACTTTGCACGGACCTCATGCTGAGCAGACCATTAAGCCTAAGGCGATGTGAAGACCATGTAGAGTACTAGCTATGATATTGCTTGTTAACCAAAATCAAGTACCTAATCTAAAACTAATTTGCTTTGGTTTCATTTCAATCGTTCAGCGGTTTGACTTCAAAACTTCATGGATTACTTGCCTAATGACATACCCTCTATAGTTTCTTTTGATGGTAGTTGTTATATTATTCATTGAATCACAATATATATAGCTAGTAAGAAATTTGTCAGTAGATTTACTGATCTGATACCTACTTAATGTTTCTGAAACTAGCGGAGAGTAATTTGGGTATTGTCACTTGTCATACTAACTACTACACAATGTCAATAAAACATTAGTCAAATTAGTGATTACCCGGCACTTCAAATTTTTTTATATATGAGTAGGCATTGGTAGGTAATAACAATAAGACAACATTCTAAATTAAGACAGCCAGACAGAAGAAATACCTAACAATGTTTTCATTTAGAAATTGAACACCCTTAACACAAAAATCTGTTATGTTATGATTATGAAGCTAACCTTCCATAACAAAATTATATAGTAGTTTTATCTCACGAAGCGACGCGCGCTTTACTTGTGGTAACCAAGTGTACAAACACGCTGTGAATGTGTGCGTGAAAACGAGTAGCGTCAGCCAGTCCAGGCCATGGTACGGAGCGAGAGGGCATGGGAAGCCGTCACGTCCTTCTGCGAAGCAATAATACTCGTGAAAGAGGAGGCGGAGCGCGTGAGGGTGCGGCAATCGTTGCGCCCTCACGCCTCTAGTCGAGATGTCAGCAACAATTGACGGGGTCCGATAGGGCCGATGCCTGCCAGGGTCGCGGATTGTTTGAAAGAGTAACCGGGGCCCTGGCACACAGGCAACTGAAGGAACACGGCTGGGTTTTAGTCAGTAGAAGTCTGACACGCCCTCCCACTCCACCTAGAGCGGGAGAAGTTATTTGATGATTTACCAACCAAAAAAAAAGGCCATAACACACACACCCTCACATACATACTTTCGAGTTCGCCATTGTTTCGGATTCACAGCGTGTTTTTAAACTTGGTAACCACAAACGAAGCGCGCGTCGCTTCGTGAGATAAAAATACTGAAAGTGGTCAGAATAAAAACACCACGTAAATACTATCCATCCTTGTCATTTAAATGTGAACAAAGTGAGATAGACATTATGGCTGTAGGTAACTACATTTTAGGTTGCAGTTTATGTACTATTCTATTAACTCAAACTCAAAGCATTTATTTCAAATAAACCAATTACAGGCACTTTTGAATTGTCATGGGGTCGGTCGATCAAAAAGATGAAGCTAGTTGCCCATACCAAAGCGTATTAAGTACCTATGGAGAAGAACGGGCAAGAAACTCCATGGACAGTCTTTTAAATCAAAATATGGTTACAAAATATTGGTTACATCATTCATGTTGAAATTATGCATGTGAGAACGATGCAGAACATTAAAAGCGTCCGTAATAAAAAGACAAAAACAATTCAAATATTAAAATAAAATAAGCCGTGGCAGCTAAGAAATGACCAGTCCCTACTGACGGCACCCGTTCACGAACATGACGCATTGATTAACACCATTCAGCTCAACCATTTTGCAGGAACTTTTGATCCAACACAACTAAACTATTTTAACTTTTGTTTTTACTACTGTAAAATAAAAGGCAGCTATTCTGATTCATACTGCACAGGATATTGTGATTGACAAATCAATTAATTACATCATTTATTTATTGTTTGTTGTTAATTAATAGCTATGACCACTGTTCACCCCATCAATAAATTCACCCCATGAAATTATAACGTTGCAGCGTTGTCGTCCATGATGAATAAAATCCTACTAATATTATAAATGTGAAAGTTTGTGAGGATGGATGGACGGATGGATGTTTGTTACTCTTTCACGCAAAAACTTCTGAACGGATTTAGATGGAATTTGGAACATACATAGTTTATAACCTAGATTAACATGTAGGATACTTTTTATCCCGGTAGTATGTTCCCGTGGGATATTTTCCGACATCAAGGCGGACGAAGCCGCGGGCAAAAGCTGCTAATGTATATTACCTACCGTTAAAAGGGGCTCGTGGCTAAATAATAAAAGCTGCACGGGTCGATCGAAGGTTAAGCTAAGATTGCCGCGGTCGGTTCGGGGATGGGTGACCATCCAGTACATATCGAGACTCCGCCGTGTCTCGGAAAACACGTTAAGCCGTTGGTCCCGGCTGGCATTCGTAGATTGAGAAATAGTCTTACCAGGGAGTATCTTATTACCCAGTAACTGGGTTGTGGAGGTCAGATATGGATACAGGATGATGGTATTGCCTATCCTCGCGATTTCACTCTTATTTGTGCTAATAGATGTGCCCGCGACTTCGTTCGCGTGCATGTTGGGAAACAATCGGATCTCATGGGTTTTTTTTTTCGGCGGATTCATAATTATTTTTCTATAAAAAAGTAGCCTAAGTTACTCCTACAGCACACATCAGCACAATCAGCACAGCACATACAACATCAGCTACATCAGCTGTCTGCCAGTGTTAGTCTCATCGAAATGGATCTAGCCGTTTCGGAGATTAGTCGGAACCAACAGACAGCCAAAAAAAATGTTTTTTTTTTATAAGTACCGTACTTATATGCTTTCATATGGATTTAGTAAAAAGCTGTTATTTTGACATTACAAACAGACAATAATTTTATTTATTTGTATAGATAATAATACCCACAGGAAAAGCTATGGTCGTCTGTCTATAGGCTAATTACTAAGATGATTAATCTTCAAATTCCAGATAGATCGACAAACCTTCGAGTACACGATGGAGCGGTTGAACGAACACTTTGAGATGGCGGAGACGGCAGATTGCAGTACATACTGCGAGGGCTGCCTAGCTTGCCTCACTGCGTACTTCATATATATTTGTACGGAGACGCATTATGAAAAGGTATGTTATTTATTTATAAGGTTAAGGATAAGTTCGGATAAAACGTTGATTCCACTTAGAACGATTGACGTGTACCTCCACGTCCATAAGATATATGGACATACGTGCACGTTATAACGTTAAAACAAACGTTAACGTTGCTGAGATAGGAGCATTTTTGGCCTCCCACAGGTCTTTTATTTTTTACTTGTTTATTGTTGTTTTTATGTTAATTTTGCTAGTTTTAAATACTTCTTTTTAGGGTCCCGTACCAAAATGGGACCCTATTACTAAGACTCCGCTGTCCGTTCGTCTGTCTTTCCGTTTGTCACCAGGCTGTATCTCATGAACCGTAATAGTTGGACAGTTGAAAATTTCACAGGTGATGCATTTCTGTTGCCGCTATAACAACAAATACAAAAAAACAGAATAAAATAAACATTTAAAGGGGCTCCCATACAACAGACATGATTCTTTTTTGCCGTTTTTATAGATACTGTCACGGAAACGTTCGTGCGCAAGTCTGACTCGCACTTGGCCGGTTTTTATTTTTAATGTTTGGATTTCCTGTGAGTGTCCCAAATAAAATATTTTTCTTTTAATCGTGGACGCAAGTTTAAAAGCGTCTTCATTTATTTTCATGCAAGGGCGGATTCAGTGGGGGGGGGGGGGGGTATAGGGCACGTGCCCCCCCCCCCCAAATGGTTTAAGTGAAATATAATGGAATCGTTTGGATAGACTGGCCTGAATGCAGAGAGGTCTGCTATGCCAACTATGCACCAGCCTATTTAGTCGGCGAGAGGAATTCAGGATAACATAAAATGCTAAAAACATAGTGCGGTCTGAGGAGCCTCATGCATCAAAAGATTACACAGCTTTCTTCGACTCGTGTAACATATCTAGCTAATACTGTGAATGGTCAATAGAAAAACTAACTAAACCAATTCGAGGTGGGGTGCTAAAATTATTGAGCTCGCTTCGCTCGCGGTAGTAAAGTACCTACGACATAGGTAGTAACTTTGCTACCTATGTCGACAAAGTTACTCTTATTTCTGTAGCTATGGTCAAAAGAAAATCAATCCTATCCGAGGCGGGGTGCAAAAATTACATTTTTGTTTGTAGTTATTCTTAAATGTTATTGAAAAAGAATAAATCCCAGAAACAACATAGTGCGATACTAGATGTGGGAGACACTTCTTGACTGTCTGGCCCATGTGCCCCTCCCAGAAATAAATCCTGGATCCGCCCTTGCTTCCATACATTTTACTTTCCTGCGTTATCGTGATTCCTTGGACGTCCACCATAATGTCGTCACGTTAAAAATTATAAGAACGCCCATTAAGCTTTTATTAGATACATAATACGTGGCGTGATAGCAAAATACCCTGCGTCACGAGCATTTGAACGGTCAGTGAGATTTTAGGTAATTACTTAAACTACTCTGTTTATGAAAACTATTCTTGTCACATAACCACAACCTTGTATATTGTTATGTCACTCGTCTTTTGGATTTGTGAGGCACATCAACACTTGTTCGGGTCGGCTAGATTCGGCACAGCCGGTTGGCAAAATAAATATTGTATCATTCGGTTTTCCTACCCGACCTGTGCCGAATGTTGCCGACCCTAACATGAGTGTTGCAGCCCTTATGTTTCCTTATTAGTTTTCTATGAACGAAGCAAAATTCAGAATATTCCATCGCAAAAATCATTGCTATTGTGGATAATAGAATGTGTTTCTTAATTGTGGTAGAACACGGCATTGGTAGGGCAAAAACTAGTCATTAGTCATTGTGCATACAATGTGCCTCGATTGTATGGATTCTATGGTGCATAAATTGCTAAAATCAAACTATGGCTTGTTTAATTTCTATCTGAAATTGATGTTTTTTGGTTTCGCCTCGTCGCTGCATCAAACCTGCTATATTTACAAAAAAAAGGTCCAAACAAATGTTTTCAAGATGCTCTCTGCCCCAACCCTTGTAGCTTTGGGCTTAGCCTGTAGCCTGTAGCTTTAAATTCGTCCCTAATTAATCACGATCCGATCCAGCCTATCCCTTGCTGCCAGCCCTCCCCTTGCGACGACGCCCCAAGCCGAGGTCCGTACCCGCAGGGGGGTGCCTTTAGCGTGTAGTCGATTAGTTTATAAGTTTTATGCCCTGCCTGGAGGCCTTAATTTCAGGATAGCCCAGTTAAGCAGCCTACAAATTCCTAGGTTGACCTGCAAGATGCCATTTACAAAAAGAAAAAAAAAGTTTTCAAAATTCTCCTTGTAAAATAGCCACACACAAATATGTTTTAATATAGGATCCTTACACTTTTCTAATCTTCAAATTTTCTCCTCCACAGCACCTAAGAAAAGTATCAAAATTCATAGCGACGCAAAACGAAAGAGTGTACAACCCTCGCGGTATTCACATCACAGATCCAATCCTCCGGGGTCTACGAGTCATAGAGCTAACGGTTATAGATGTCCCCAACTGCCAGAGTCCGACTGGGAACTCCAACTCCCAGATGAGGCATACATGACCACCACAGGAAAATAGGGAGTTCTTCATGTAACCAACAAGACTCTTCTTGATGTAAGGATTTGGCTCTTATGTGGTGATGAATAAGGTTTGTGTTTCTCTGTTGTTTTTTGGGGTGCTGTCGAATATTTTGTGCGGTCATTTGTGAATGATTGTGCAAGATTTTCGATGGGTGATTGTTTTGTTTTTCGTTTTATCAGTAAGTATCTAGTATAATTTGGCAAGTGATGATTATACTTCATTGCGTATAGGTATTTACTGAATCTAAAGATACTCAATTTCACATGATTGCCTTTGAAGGCAATCCTGCTATTATAAACGGGGCATTGTATTATTATTATTTTTTGACTGATTTACATCAAGTAAAGCAATGTTTGATTATGTAATTTCATGTTTCAAAAGCTGACCAAATAACGGACTTCTTGAAAGTTTGTATCAAGTTGGTCAACGTATTAGAGAAACTCATCTGGTGGGAGGCAGTATAGGGAAGTGTGAACGTCATATTGCAATGCTAAAAGGACATGGAGGTATAAGGACAAGTTCTCGCGCGCGATTTTCAACTCTCGGTGTTGAGCCGAGCATTGAGAATCCAACAGAGCTCCAACAGGCTCCGAGCGCGTTAAAAAAATAAAAATACACTGTTGGATTTTCAACTCTCTCCCCTTAGCAGTGCGTTGAAAATCCAGTGCGCGATAAAAATCGCCCGTAGATACGAAGGTTAAAAACGAAACGAATGTCTCTCCCTTCTGCGCACTGGAACAGTACAGACCCTGTATGTCCAAAAAATATACAGCTATCTAATTATAAAATACGCCCTTTGTAATAATGATAACACGAAATTACATAAAAAAAAACGTAAAAACATTATCAGATCAAGATAAATATCTGATAATATCATAATTCCTTAATGACGCATTCTTTTGAGTTGCTTAAATACATTTTGACGAATCCGTCAGATAAGGTATCAGTCACACTATTGAAACAAGAATTAGATTATATTTTATTTATTTTTTAAATTTTGTGAAAGAAAGATGTGAAAAATAGGAGCTAAATTCGTATGTCATCGAGAGATTTTTTTATAAAGTTTATATTGTAGACTGTTTCTTTCCAATAAATATTTCCTTCGAGTCATAGTTTATTGTATAAATGTGTAGATAGGACCACCGTGTGGTATTATATTGTATAATGAACGTAATTTTTATACCTGGCTGAATTGTTTTAAAATTTTCACGGTCGCTTTGAGGGGGATTAAAAAGTAATGGCACAACTTTTGGCGAGTTTTTGAATGAAAAATTCCGCCGTAAAATTTTGACTTGTATGAAGGCTAATAATTCTAATAACCAACAGTGGAGCCTTAGATTTCCATTAACAAGTAAAATCTACGTGTATTGGGTAGTGCACTACTGGTATGGCTGCGTCCTCACAGCGCATTGCAAAAGTCTTCTACACAAATATTGCTTGGCGCGTCGCGACCTTGGTGAAATAATATCTATAGAAAAAAATCACCTTGATTGGGTGGAATATGTTGTATACAGGGTAATTTGAGGTTAGAAACCGAGTAATCTTTCCCGATTCTTATATCAAACTAGCATCTGCTCGCGACTTCGCCAGCGTGGTCATCAACTCAAAAAAGTCAAATAATTTATTTCATAAAAGACACTTTTGAACGTCAATATTTAGTTTCGTGTGGAGAAGAGCTATAAAACATCCTATGTTACCTGGGAATAGTGTAAGTGTAATTCCAGTGAAAGAATTTTCGAAATCGGATCAGTACCTCCCAAGATTACCTCCTACATCTAAACTTACAAACTGTACCTCTTTATAAGATTAGTGTACATATGAAAATTTGATTTATGTGTTGGAAAAAATACCTGTGCAGCACATACACTGCTAACTTGCTAAGTGAAAACATTGAGTGTCATTTTCTGACAATTTGAACTTCAAGTAGATCACATAAGCGTCCCGTTGAGTTAAGTTGCCGACGGCAACTTAACTCAACGGGACGCTTATGTGAAAGGCGTACTTATACAAATAATGACAGCAACTTGCTGTCATTATTTGTATAAGTACGCCTTTATACTACAAATATTGTTTTATCTCACTGCTGGGCAAAGGCCTCTCTCCCTTTTCCACACGATTCTGTCTTTAACTAGTCCAGGCCAGTCCTTCAGGAGTCAAGCCCGTCCCGCCATCTTCGTCTCGGCCTGCCGCGATGGCGTCGTGCGTTTAGTGGGACCCAATCGGTGGTTCTCTTAGACCATTTGTCATGACTTGCGGCAGACAAATATTACTTCACAAAAATACAAGGTCACCTCCATTACTTTTTAATTCCTTTTTCCATTAGTAGATCACTCCAAATAAATTAAGTACGTCAAGACTAAAAGTGACTCAATTTTGATCTAATGACTGAATTTTAATTTAATTTTCGTTAGCATGACAGAACTCCTTTTGCCAAATTGTTCTTCCATTGTGAATGAAGAATGTTGTTGTAGATTATTTTTATTAATTAATTAAATATGAATGTATGTAAGAATCGGTGGCTTATAAACCTAGGGTAGGGAAATGTACTAGCATTTATGATTTTATTTTTATTTATTTTTCCAACTTACATCTATCATTACAGGGGTAACCTAATGCGATAGTGTACTTATCTAAAGTCTTATATTAACTTATTATTATAATTATTCTTTGTAACTTATTACAAATAATGCATTCTTTGTGAATTCACTCAGAGAACAACAGAATAGGTCAGGTTAGTTTCTTGCTGTTATAATACAGGGTGTTTGGCAGAACGTTGAACATACGAAAATAGTGGATAGGTGGGGTCATCTGCTACTTACTCAGCCCTAATTTATTTGGCCCAGGCCCCCACTTTCTAAACTTTAAAAAGTAATTTTTATTAAAAATGGGTAAAACAAGCATTTTTTTTTAAATCTTTAATTTTGGCAGATTCTTATAAAATTATTGCTTTATTCATATGTTAGATAGAAAAAAAGTTAGGAGTCCTCAAACTTACAGAAAGATGTAAAAAATACTTAAATCTTAATTTCATTATTTTTATTTAAATCAAAAAAATTAGGGCTGAGTAAGTAGCAGATGACCCCACCTTTCCACCATTTTCGTATGTTCAACGTTCTGCTAAACACCCTGTATAACCTGACGCAGTCAGATAAAAACAACGGAAAAACGTGTTACCTGCATTAAAAACAAAGTATGTACTATCAGATAACAATATATAATACTGTTTTGTTATAAAGGGTCATTTTTTAAACTGTCACTATTCAGCCAATCTACCTAGAGTATTCCCATTCCTGTTGGGGCTAGCTTCCAGTCTAACCGAGTGCAGCTGAATACCAGTAGTTTACACGGAGCGACTGTATATCTGACCTCCATAACCAAGTTACTGGAAAACACGAATACTCCTTGGTCACTATCACTGTCACTATTAAGAAAAAGATTTTTTTTGTACAATATTTGTATACGAAAATCCGCACCAAGATAGCTCGAGTCGATTAAAAAAATAGTTAAAATGATAGGCGATATAACAAATTGTGACAGCGATTAATATAATAATATCTAAAATATCGTGCCTTTCTCATTTTATCTATACACTAATCAATGCTAGTACATTTAGGGCGAATTTTGCCAACTAAACTGAACGTGATCAATACATTTAAATCGCGTTCAAGAGCTCTGTGTCAAATCAACAACAATGACACACAATAACAACAACAAATAACAACAATTGTCAACAATGATAACGCTGACAGCTCTTGAACGCCGTAGATGTGCTGATCGGTTGCAGAGTCATTGGTGACTTTAGCCCTTAGTCTTAGTTCATGTGGGTGCGATGTTATTCAATAAAAGTATGTATAAATAGTTTTTTTATTATATTAAATAACTACTTTTTAGAACAGTAATCCATTCCATGTAAGTTATGTGCAGTAAATAATGTTTAATGATTTAGTTACGATATGAAAAACGTGTTTTCCATACCTTAGTCAGTATTTAGTATGTTCTTCTAATATTTTGCTTGTTAAAAATCCTTTTGGTATGTAAGACTTGTAACGTTTTAGATTATTTTATTAGAATAACTAAGTATTTTCTTTAAGTGAACAATTTGTTTAAATAGTCATTTAAAGTAACTATATCCCAATACTTCCTTAAAACCATTTGAACCTTTAACCACATGAACTAAGACTTACAATTGTGATTCAGTTGTAGGGTCCATAATAGGCGAAAGTATTGTGAATAATTGAAATATACACTATGGTGTCTTTGTAAAAATTATGACCCAATATGGCCTCCTATTATACGTTGTATCTTCATTATTATTAGTACTAATTATCTAATTATAAACCTATTCACTAATTTAATTGTTTTATGCGTAAATTGAATTTTAATACTATTTATGATTGGCGATAAGTTTTGTATGGTGAAAATCAGACTTAGTCCAAATTCGTAAGGGCTATGTGTTTTACGCGACGATTTTATATAGCGCACTGGATTTTCAACTCTCGATATTGAGCCGAGCATTGAGAATCCAACAGAGCGCAGTCCAGCGCGGCAAAAACACATTATTGGATTTTCAACTTTCTGCGCTTAGCAGAGCGTTCAAAATCCGGTGCGCGAAAAAAAATCGCCCGAGCGTCATGGGCTTATTCTTAAATGGGTCGATTTTGTACATAACATAAATTACGTTCTAAATGGCGTTCTAATACATCTCAAGGTGTGAAATATTATTTTATTGTTTTCAGAGAACATGGTTAGATTTATGCGTTAGGTACACTCGATCGATTGGATTTATGACCCCACTTAATTGTGGATGTATTATAGGTAATCCTCTGCCTAGCCCTTCGGGAGTTACGGGTGTGACGTTATGCTATGTTGTAATATCGAAAGATTGAAACAAGACCATATTTATTGCAATATTTTAGCTCTCCCTACGCTTTGCTCTTACTTAAGTACTTGTTTGCCAAAGCGAGTGATATCAATAAGGCTTGAGACTAAATTTCATCGGTGGGTCAGACTTCAAATGGTCGTGTATACTTTAGTGTAATAATTTAATCTATTGTCTAATTGGTTATACAAAAATGTGTCTTTTTCCGCCTTTACTCTTGAATTTGTAATAGTTTAATCAATATAGTGTGCATTGTGTTTAATGTAAGGTACACAATATCACCGAACTCACATTTTGTACAAGACTAATTCGTGTGGTGCACTGAACATCTTGTATTGACGTTTAACTGTATAGTGTAGTCGGCTTTATAATTACTTGACCACCATTGATAACAAATCCCCACTAAATTCAAACAAAGGCACTTGTCGTTGTTGGCGAGCAACGAGCAGCTAATGCATGTCGACGATGAATGATTACTGGCTCGTATGCGTATGTACCAAGGGTGAGTCTCAGCAAGCGTTCTGCCTTCCAAGCGAGCGTCGCTGAGCGAATACTCTCTTAGATAGCTCTTGTCGCTGCGACAAACGAGTACTCGAACAGCCAGCGATCAATGAATAATATAATATGTATCTCTTTTACTTACACGGGACCTACGATCTTTTGTACGTTTCTTGAGCAAGAAAATCGTTGATAGAAAGTCGCATTTTCGGCGCCGGTAGGACAGGTGCCTTAGGTTGAAACTATAGACTTTCAAACTGTCACGTGAAAAATTGACGTTGTCGTTTTATAATGTGCCAGTGACATTAACCCTAGGGTTGTAAAGTAATTACGAGGTTGACTACACAAATATCATGCTGTGTGTACTCGGCTTGATTTGCTCACGAATGTTTTCCTTCACCGTAAATCCATTCAAGTTAGCTTGAATATTCATTATTCACCGTTTTAAAATGCACACAACTTATACAACGTGTGGTTAAACAAAATCAGTAGAAAAAGTAACAGCGATTGGAAGAGATATCACACTGTTTTGCGAACAAATGTATGGAAAATATTAGGTCGTGGTTTGATTTTAAGCTACATAAGGCCAGTTTCTCGAAAAAAAATATAACGCAAAATGTATGTAAGCACGCGTAAACTGCAGTGATTGGCTGTTGATAAATCATTCAACCAATCACAGCAGTTTACGGGCGCTAAGTTTCGTTCGAAAAACTGGTCCCCTATTTATAACATAAAATATTGTATTTAAATTAATTTTGTGACTAATGATGAGGCTGAGCAGTTGGTAGACAAATTGTTAAAAAACTGTTCCTACTATGTAACGTCAGAAAGTCATAATAAGTATTTAGTAAGCGGTCGCACAGGTAATGTGAATAAATAAAACTGAAAAATCGAATCGTTTGAAAATGTAGTTTATAACGAAACCAGACCTAATAATAGTTTTGTAGTGTGACATGTTGCATTCTAATTAAAAGGCAGTAAGAATGAAACTTGGATTAAATTACAGCTTAAATTTCCATTACGTAAATAACAAGTCATAACTATGATCTATGTATTTATGTCTAAATTATTGAACTTCTAATATTTTGCAAAAAATATAATACAAAATAAATTATTTTTATTTTTAATACTTATCACATTTTGTTTATTATTTAGGTCACAACCTATGATGGGCTCATGTTTTGCGGTGCATTGTATCGTACATTAGAAAACAAAAAGAAAAATAAACCTACAATAAAATGACTCAAAATTGAGTGTCTGAGTACGAGCCCTAATTGTATGACTTGTGTAGTTCAGCATTTATTTCATATTTATTATTACTTCTTAGGATAGGATTCACAATTATTTATAATTATAATTCGTAATTATAATATAATTTTAATTGTTTTTAATTTGTTTAGGAAATGAGTATAAATGTTCTAACGATACTATGTAAATTCAAGGCAATCAAAATGATCTACAATATGGCCGACGAATCAATCCATCATGGCCTATCTGAACATAGGCTCTCCGAACTTTCGCGCATGTCACTCACACTCGCCTTATGTCACCACTAAACTAAGTTACTTTAAGTGAACATTTTGGGTTCAAAGATGGAAAAACTGCCAATGTGTATGTTTAGTGGAGAATGTTCGAATGTAAATATGTAGTAATCAACAGGAACTTTAATGAACTACCTATATGAGAATTTTATTCAATTCTATTTGGTTCCTAAAACATGTTTTTGCGCAGCCTTGTGCGCAAAGAACGGACCAGCCATGATTCATCGGCCGTATTGTGATGGGTTGTAGATAGATAAGCTACAAGCTCCTCAAACTTAAGTCGTTATAAATTCTGGATCTAGACTAGTTAGTTGGACTTTGTCAAGCCATCCAGTATCTTCCAGCTTATAATGTTATAGCTGTTTATTGCAGCATAGCTTTTATAAAGTGAACATTTATATTTTTTGTCAAAATATAATTAGTTGTCCCAAAGTATTGTTACGTAAGGCGAAAGCGCCAGGGTAGCCCGCGAAATTCAATTTTTCTTACGTTTTTTGCAATTTGAAGGTCAGTATCAGGTTGTATGTTGATCAAAATATGATTTGCAACTGTAACAAATATGTATTTTCATAATTATAGTCATTAAAATCATCAATACAACTCTTAAGTCAAAATTTCCTCATTGAATGACTATTTCATGAAATCATGACATTTTAGGTCAATTCCAACTTGAGAGAGGTGTATTGATGATTTTAATTCTGTAAATACACATTTGTTACGGTCGCAAATCATGTTTTGATCAACATATAACACAACATATAACACTGACCAGCAAATTGAAAAAAAAAAACGTAAGAAAATTTGAATTTCGAAGGCTTAGCCTAACCCCGTAATGTAAAAATGTCTCACATCTGTCATCAATATAATTTATTTTTTAGGCACAGTCCTTTTCACCTAGGTGTGTATAAATCTAAATAATTATAGACTACGTAATGTCGCCTCCAACTTCACCATTCATTTAGTGTTCAATGGAAGCATTTTGTCATTTTTATACGAGAAAAATTATTTGTTAGTATGTGGTGCATCTACAGGACTTTATAGAAACGAAAGGTAGAATTTAACGTGTATAATTTTGTTTTATGTGTAAATAACAAAACAGCTGTTGCCCATCTATCAATTTAGCCCATATTAGCCCACTGCTAGACTTCATAGATCAGCCGCAGTAATTATTGTCCTCAACTAGCAGTTTTTTTAAGATCATGGGTCCAACGGCTATTTTTCTAATATTGATTTCAACTACCGCCTATCCTAAACGGCAAGTTCTGTAGATGTAGTAAATATTCTAGCGAAAGAATGTACACTAGTATAGAATATAATATCAAAAATGATATCATATAATTTTGCATGTAACTAGGTATGGTATATATATAAAATGCACAGATAAAAAATGTTATTAGATTATAAATGTTGCAAACAAAAAAAAAACTAAGTTGGAAATCCTACGAAGTTAAGTGTTAGAATTAAGTTATAGCGTATATTGTAAAATTGACTATGACTAAATAATTGGAATTATATGTGAATATTTCTTTTATAATTAAATTATTATTAAAATATTACTTATTAATCTTGAAATCCCCACAACAATACATTGCTGCAATATATTTGCCATCGCTTGCCGAAACAAGTCCGTACATACACCAACACGTGTTGTATTCCCAAGTTTTATAACACGTTTATAAGTTATAATTTTGTTTATAATTTCTCGCGTAGGTACCTACCTACTACAAATCTCTTTATAAACCATACCATATACTATACTTTCTTTGGTATCGTTCGTCGAGTCGTTAAGCTCCTGAAGTTCACGAAGTTACACGATTACTGACAAATGCGTACACTAATTGGACAGGTCCACGCAAATCTGTATGGTTCTATCCCAAAAAGACTATCTCAGACATTAATCTATATGGTCCTCATATTATGGCCTGGCCAAGATTATGCCTGGCCTTTAAAAGAGACTGACCTCTTAGTTTCTTTTGTGGTTTCTTCTCAGAGTAGTTGGTTAAGAAACGCGGAACTCATATAAGGAACTCATTTAAATTTTGACGTTAATTAGGTTTTTTTTTTAAAACCAATTTTCAAAAATAAATATCGTTTATTTACTCAAATAAGTAGGTATCTCAAAACCCTTAGTACGGAAACATCTCAAAGAACGGAAAAGCTGAAGTAATTACAGGGGTCGTAAACAAAAACAATTGAGTCTTTACGACGTTCGGGAATGCGATCTGACGCGTTATTCTCGGAGAGGCCGTAAACATTCGGTTTATGTACCTAATTACATGGGTTTATTACTTGGTAAGCTGGCGGGGTCGCGAACGCGGGGTTTGGGGGTGAAGGATAGGATTCGTAGGCTTGATCTATCTATGCTTTCAGTAAAAAGTGTAGGTACCTACACATTAATTTATGGTTGAACAATGCTGAGCGCTACAGCCTTCAAGACCTTTACCTACATACTGAATGCCAACAAACGTTTGCGTGGACATTACCTAAAGATATAGGAAAATTCATCAATGAAAAAGCCTTTGAAGAAATTCTTGCCTAACCGAGTCGTAACAGCATTGAATAAGCTCCCGGAAAATGTGACGGCTCCCACACTGAACTGCTTCAAGAACCGACTAGACTGATTAAATTTTGAAACACATGCATCAGCTCACTAAATAGCTGCTAGTGTCTTACCTAATAATAATAATAAAGACTTAGGTATTGCTTATTGAACTCACATTTCCAGTTTAGTTTTAAGTCATTAGTCGGCCGAATGTTGAAGACTTCTGCACAAAAACCTTCAGTTTGTTATATATATCTCTTTTACGGTTCCTGAACTCAACTCGGCTCAACTGGTGATCCGCACTCCTATCACGAGTTTCGTAAAAAGTGAATAAATGTTAGGAGGATGGGCAGTAGGTACCTAGGTAGTTTCTATTTCCATGCGCGTACACAGGGTCAAATTAAATTATTTTGCGAACTCCGCAGACGCGATGGGTCGATCGATACCTAAAAGATAAAAGAAATATATATATAATTAGCTGATATTTTTTTGAGGTCAACGACCGCTGGTACTGTACCTAGTTAGGTACTTGAAGTATGAGTTGAGAAACTTTTTTTTGTTTAATCGTGTTGAGATTGCGATACTGTCACTTCTGTTAAGCAGGAATACCAACACAAAAAAAACATAAAAATTTAAAACTGATATTTCAAGTATGTACCTACCTATCTAGTTAACTACCCAAATACCGACTGTCCTACGGGGTTATTGCGTAACACACTTATAATGGCAATGCCCTTCATTTTGACAATTAACGACATTCAATGCGTGAGTAACGTTGTCACGCCGACGAATTTTTCAATCATGAAACAATGAATTAGCCAACTAACGCCCTCTATCAAAGAGATAGGTAGTTACGGATATAATTATACCCAAGGCGACTGAATGTTTTTGTATGTCGGGATGTTTAGCGATACCTTCCGGCTTGATAATTGATTTGGATTACTGGATACATACATGTCAATGGTCAACTGATCATGAATTTCGAAGATAGCTCATGGAACTCGTCATCGAGAACCAGTACACATATTGTGATTGAACAGACATTGGTTTGCACCAATATAACACACAAATACACAGCAATAGGAAATGGCAGGAAAATGTTCAAGAAAGAACAAAAACATACCTCACTTCACTTCAAGGTGTTTGTATTTTTTTTCTTCATTTGTTTCCACGAGCACAGAACAAAGAATGTGTTTCCAACTTGGAATTCGCGACGCCCGCCCCCGCGTGACGAGCGGTGCCAGGGCTTTCGCCCCCCGGCCGCGGTTTCAACTCTGGGACCCGTAATTACGGGCCCCTCATTTATGTTAGCGTACAATAGCTTGTTACGCGCGCCCATGTGAATGATTGCTAATTGTTATCTGTAGGCGCGCCAGGACGCTTTCTTCACGACACCTCGGCGGTGTGTCTCCGCCAGGTGAGACCGCCAGTTACTTGGGGGAGGCCGGGCGAGAGACGACCAGAGACGAGTATGTCGACTCGAGTGTGAGCGGTATTGTAGGTACTGTGTAACACCGCTCAGTGTCTACGTGAATCGTCACACGCGCAGCGCATTCACGTGTGAGTTTAGGCGCCTGAGAGGTGAATGTCTGTATTTCGTTAACGTAACATGCCTATATTAACCTAGCATACGCTACGCAACGGATGCATGTTATTATGTAGAGCAGTTGTTTCGAGCAGGTAAGCCGCGTGTAACCTTTGTACAGCTTACTCGAGCGTCCAGTCCGGTGCGATCGCGATGGAGTCTCCTGAGTAAATGTGTTCTGTGGTCAGTTGTCCGCTAACAGGTCGCGGGGCAATGTGTTTCCATTCGCATTGCAACAGTTTATAGACACGAAATTACCGCCAAACTGAAGTTGTTAGCATAAGTTAGAATTTATGTAAATCAAGCGGATGTGTTACATGTATGTATATAATATTAACTCTACACGGATGTCTCAAGATAAATCCTTAATATTATCAACTCAGGCGGAAGTTATAGGTAGTATTTTAAAAGTATCAAAACAAACTTATCATAAAGTCGACTGGAAACCACAATATTTTTTAATTATGAAAAGATCGAAACAAAATAACAACGTATTACCTAACCGGAAATACAAATAGGTACCTATTAATTCAATAAATAACACGGAAGTCAGACTAAGTACAAAATAATCGAAAGAGTTTAAGATTAAAATCAAATAATGGTTTGGCGCCAATAAATATGATCGCAGGTCGCGTCGCGTCGCTCGCCGCTCGAGAATGATCATGGTCTGAATGCGCTGTCACCAGATTCTCATATCGCTGCTGCTTTTCATGAAGAGGACGGCTTTTGTCCTTTAACCGTTAAATGGAACTCTTAACAAAATGGCGCCAACTGGGAAAAAAGTGGTCACAAAGCCAGTTTAAAAAGGCCATAAAGTCTGAGCGATATAATTGTTGTTGGAAGAGAAGAATTGTTGATTATGTTGTTAAAGAAAATGAAAGATAAATATTGTTAATCAAAACTAACTGTTGTTTAAGATGCCGATTTTGTTTTAGATTTTTTTTTTGTATTAGCTTTTAAGCTATAGGTACACTTTAGTCCCTTTTTATTAAAAATACTTTTGCCCAGATTTGTTATGTTCTACTAGCTAAGCCCGCGGCTTCGCCCGCATGGATGTCGGAAATTATCCAACTTGAATTTGCTACCGGGATAAACAAGTAGCATAAGTCCTTCCCCAGGATGCCATCTATTTCATTGCAAAATTTTATCGAAATCCGTTCAGTGGTTTAGGCGTGAAAAGGTAACATTCAGACAGAGTTACTTTCGAATTTATAATATTAGTATCGATTAGAGGATATTATTAGTATTATTTAGTTTCGAACAAAGAAGATGGATCTCAAAATATAATCCATTTAGTTTAAACGGTGATTGTATGGTTTTAGAGCCTGTTGACGCCAAAAATGTAGCTTACAATAATTTCACTCTTATAATTTATCTGTAAAATATTTTCTCTATATAAGCCCTAGTACGCAAAATCATTAATTTATAATAATAATAAAAAAATATGATGAGCATTCGGTCGTTTCCTCTATCCACCCCTTTCCCTCCCATAATGATTAAGAGACCAGAGGGCTTACTTCGGCCATCTCCAGCAAATGTCGGAAGCAGTCCCGCTCGCAATGCACGTCTGTAGTCGATATATTTTACGAAGGACACTTCGTTTGATGACGCCGCTGAAATCACATATTCATAATTACTTGCGCGCGCGCGCAGTTTCTGGAACTTTTATAACCGCCATAATGTAGGGCTGCCCATTAACTTTGAGTGAACATTATTCGTGAGTGAAGTGCAGTGACCTCGTGTCGAATAAAACACCGAGTAATGAAGCCATGTGGAGCCAGCTTGCTAAACAGCCCACACCAGTATTCCAGGTCAGTCCTTACTCCCTTCGTCAGCGACGAATGCTCTTTTCGAACGCGTCACGTATTTAAGGCGCTTCCCCGACCAAACGACCTTGAGCGTTCGGTTTTTCTCTGTCCCGTCGCTGAGTTTCGCTCTGTCCCGCTCCCTGCGCACGCTCATATATCATAGAATTCACAAAAAAAATGAAATTATTGTAATAAAAAAAGACAAGCGCTGTTTTGAAATAAAATAAAACGTGAATTATTTAGATTTTTAAATTATCTATATATTAGTGTAATCCTCAAATTAATAGAACGTCACCTTTAGCAAAAGATGCATGCAATCAAAAATTTCAGTCACATTTTTACAAGGAGATTTTAAATGTATTTATAACACATAAAAACAAATAAGAACGTGCAATGTGATGACAGGATATCGAACATTAATAATGTGCTTTTAGATGTAGTTAATTACCCATAGTGAATGAGTTAATAGCCTCTGAATAACACACTATGGCACGGTTTAGGTCGGGGTACCGCCTTAATAATGAACCGCGCACAGTACCTGAAATCACCGTATCAATAAACGTAATAGCACTAAATAATTAACCCTCCAGAGCCATTTCAAGTTTTTATAGACATAAGAAAGCCCGAGGCAAAAGTTTTGATCGATTAATTAACCTAAAAAAACTAAATTTTAAATAAAACTGCATATAAAATTTATTTTATAAAAAAAATGCTTTTCTTGATATTACATACATATTCATGAATTCATAAGCTTTCTTGGGTTACTAGGTTCCTGAGATGGCCCATTGACTATGTTTTAAAAGTTAGATTTTACTTTGTTCCGATCATACAAAAAAAACGTGTTTATTAAAACAGATTCTACAAATAATAATAATAGTATGTACATCTAAATAAATAAAAAAAAGAAGTAAAAGCAACAATCAAAGCACATCAAAAAATTTGTCCGCATCGCTGTCGACAGGAAAAGTGCCCAAAAGGCTGGCAGCATTGCCACGTTGTAACATGGCGATGCTGATTATTTGGCCAAAAAATAGGCCAGCCCTCTGGTCACGTGAAGAGTCGACCAACCGCTTGGCGATGTCTCCAAAAACCAAGTGGGCACTCGCACCCCACGGCCCTAGTGTTTCAACCCCAAACGGCTCGAACATAAACTCCCATTATGATTCGAATATTTTCGCCGTTTAAAGTTTTCCGCACCTGCAGCAGTCGCCCTAGCACAGCCCGCCGTGCTATGAAGATGGAATGGCGCAGTGGTGTCATTTATTATTCATTTATTTATCATTTTATTTACAATGGTTCTCTAATAAATACTTCATATATTATTTTAAACCAGTTATTAACTTAATTCCTTTATTTATTTAAATTACCGTGATTTAGAACTAAGTGGGCCTTATACGGCACCTTGTGCAATAAAATACCGCAAAAACATGCAATTTAAAATATTTATTAAGATACGTTCTTTATCAGTAGTAGGTAAAGAAGGTACTTAAATAATAAATATTTTAAAGTTAAGATTATTCTTTTTTTATTTAAGTAACTTACGTACCTAAATAAAAAAAATGAAACAATAACCGTCGTTCTTGCGTCTCCAACTTTTAATATTTAAACAGCAAGTGGGCGAAAGGTATGATTATAAAAAAAGTTATTACGTCAAAGAAAATGGTAAGCATTTGAGTATGAATTAGAAAAGCTTTAAAGTCATAGGAATAGGTAGGTAACAGTCAGCCTCGATAAGATGTCGGTATTCATGCATAAAAAAAAACATTTATTTGTCTACAATCTTTGTTCCATGTTTTTGTAAGAATATGTAGCTACAAAAAAACACACTATGTACCTACTTCATTCAAAGTCAAAGTTATTCATTGTTGTTGTTGTTGTCATTTATTTCAAATAGGCACATAAAAGGCACTTTTAAACGTCAAAATTTACAAAAAAAAAAATATTGATTCAAATTCAAATACTTTTTATTTGTAGAACATAGGTAAAACAAAGTACAGATGTCAATATTAATAAAAAGAGCGTCAACGGCGTACAAATATTCTAATAATAATTTCTTATGAGTAATTGGTAAAAAATAATAAAACAATCAAATGAATTATTAAACTCAATTAAATAAAACAATTACAAAGCAAAAATATTAAATAAGATCTTCAATTCATTCATTATAAAATAACAATAACTATGTTACTCTTTTAAAATGTTTTGTAATATTATTATACATTAATTACATAATTATACGTGAAGACGATGCACCTAGAATAAAATTACTAGACCATAATAGGTAAAAATAATTAAATATGACGCAGTGACAGGTAAATTAATAATGAGATAGATACATGATGCTCACATATGTACAAATATTGAAAAGTAGATGATTTTTCTCAAATTTTAACAAGTGATAATTTAGTGTGTGAGTTAAAGTAATTACAGAATGTAAAAATCAATGTCATACAAATTATACAATTAAATTAGCAACCAGTTTGATTTTGTCTAGATTCTAGATTGTCCTATGGAGCAGGACCAGCATGTTTCCAAGCATTCTTATCTAGGATAAAATCTATTGTAGCAACACATTGACACGATATAATGGATCACAGATCTTAGACAAAAAAAAAAAAATCCTTGTTGAAGTTTACATCAAGCTCAAAGCATTTATTTCAAATAAACCAGATTACAGGCACTTTTAAATTTGTCAAGGGGTCGGTCTGTCAGAAAAACGAAGCTAGTTGCCCATTCCAAAGCGTAGTAGGTACCTATGGAGAAGAACGGACAAGAAACTCCACGTACACTCTTTTAAATCATTATAGTCAACATCTTAGAGAAGCTGACTGTACAGCCTCGGTCACATTGCTTAGTAGACCGACTGTCTTCTTCTAATATTAGTCATTGTTTGTGCGATACTTACCTCTAATACTGTGTTATGCCCAGAGATTATGGGTAAAATAACTTGTGAACAACCTTTTAACCATTACACGTTGTACGAAAACGCCATGTGAATTGGAAAATTCGTTTGCTCCGTTTTACGTGGATGTGACGCATATTTTCTCCCAACTCGTTCTATTTTGTATTTGTGTGTTTTTCTCTGCGTTATGTTTACGGCAAATATATATATATTTTTTTCTTTGAATATAATACTAAAATTCAGCGTAGGTACAAATCTGCTGTAACATAAATAACAGATGAAATAAAAAAAAAACCGACACAAAAAACAGCTCATGACCATGGAACGGCTGAACCGATATTGATAAAACATGTCTAAGAACCACCGCTAGAAAACCTGCTTTTATATTAAAAAAAAACCGCATCCAAATCTGTTCACCCGTTTAAGAGCTACAGTGCTACAGACACACACACACACATATAGCGGTTTGCGTCGGGGGTTAAAAAGGTTACAGGTAGGTAATACCTACCCACACCTGCTGATCTACTGCGTTGAAATCTCACCGTGAAAACTTGGGTGAAGTGCGCTGTCATTCTATGCTAGGGATGCTAGGGATTGACTCTATTGACAGCTCGCTTCAAACTCACTTCACTTAAGAGGGATGCGCCAAGGTAGCCCGCGAAATTAAAATTTTCTTAAGTTTTTTGCAATTTGCAGTTCAGTATCAGGTTGTATGATGATCTAAATATGATTTGCGACCGTACCAAATATGGCTTTACAGAATTAAAATCATTAGAATCAGCAATAAAACTTCTTAAGTTAGAATTACCGTCAAATGTCATGATTTCATGAAATAGTCATTCAATAGGGTAATATGAACTTACGTACCGTGACGTAGGTATTGCTGATTCTAATGATTATAATTTAGTTAAGCCATGTTTTTTACGGTCACGAACTATATTTTAGTCAAAATATAACCTGACAGTGACATGCAAATTGCAAAAAAGGTAAGAAAATTTGAATTTCGCGGACTAACCTGAAGGTTCTGCCTTAAGTCTTCACGGTGAGATTTTAAGAGAATCGATCGGCTATTTCTTATAAAACCCCAAAATACTCGTCGCTCTATAGCATATTCATACTTACAAGTTTCTTAACAAAAGAGACGGTTTCTCAAACTCTAGATATTAATATTAATAAGTTGCGGCCATTTTCCCGCTCGGTAGGTACACAACTGTTTTCTTTATAATTCTTTGAGACAATGCGCAATGGAGTAGGGCAGCTCTTCTTATTGTTAATGGTATTTTCAGTGTGCTGTGTTATTCTGAATTTCAGTTGATAAGTATATGCTTTATGTATATACTAGCTGCGCCCCGCGGTTTCACCCGCAGCGGTATGAAATATACTTTACAACCTATTCTCACACTTACCAAATATAAACAAAAAAAATCATAAAAATCGGTCAAGCCGTTTCGGAGGAGTTCGATAACAAACACTGAGACACGAGATTTTTATATATAATAATAATAAATGTAAGTATTTATTGTATACTAGCATTTGCCCGCAGCTTCGCTCGCTTTAAATTTAGAATTTGACAATCAATTCGGTTTGTTCGGGGAATTATAGTTAGGAGGATGAAAAACCGGTCTATCGACACTCTACTCACAAAATGTATTACTTAGGTACTTAATTTAAAAAAACTTAACATACTACTAAAGTTTATACAATAATATAATTCAATCATGATTCTGAAGACACTTGGCGCCATCTATTATCATAAGAACGTTATTGTTGTTTTCCTCGGAAACAGTACTTTTTTTGGGATAAAAGGTACCCTATGTCCATTTCTGTACACCTGACAACGTATATGAAAAATTTCAGGATAATCGGTTCAGAGGTTTACGCGTGAAAAGGTAACAAACAAACTTACTTTCGCATTTATGATATTAGTAAGGATGTAAATGGTACACCATACACTGCCCGCATTATTGTCTCTCCTTCTCCCTTTAAATCCATTCAAAGATTGTCTTTAAAAACTAGCTTTTAGCGATAAGACTGCCCATTGTGTCACCTTATGTACATTTCTACATTTATATCTGTAATTCGTATGGTGGACATCATAAAGAGTATTATATTCTATCTTTTATTAAATAAAACGTTGCTTTGCACCCTTGAGTCTTTGCAGTCTTGAGGATTTATGCCCTGTGGATGGTAAATTGGCATTATGACAAAAGATTCGGCGACTCACTGCTACATGCGCGGGACTTTGTATTTTGTGAAATTTATAGGGTAAGGTGGCGTTAGACGTACTAGTGCCTAAGACCCACTTGCACCGGCAATCACTAAACACGTTTAGCGCTAAACTAGTTTTAAACATCATTCTGTCTCTGTCATCTTTAAACATTTTTCACAAGCAGAATTATGTTCTAATCTCGTTTAGCGCTAAACATGTTAAGTGATTGCCGGTGCAAGTGGGCCGAATTCGTACTACAGCTGTATCTGCTGTCATATAACATAACACATAACATCACGCCTGTATTCCCCGAAGGGTTAGGCAGAGGTGTACCTATAGCACACTCCCGCTCATAAAAACTGACATTTAATTAAATGCCAGTTTTTATGAACGGGACATGGGACGACGGGGACGGGGGTTTTTACATTTTTACATAATTATGTAAAAATTTACCATTTAGTCCCGTTAGTTAACTAAAATAAGTGGGTCTATGTCGACTTAGGTTAAAACCATTATGATGAAAAAAATTAGTTTTCTCATGTATACTGATCGGTAACTTAATAAATAAAGATTCAGTGGATGCAGAAGATTTTGATTAATTTAAATTACCCTAAAAACAAAAAAAAAATACTCAACTTTGTCAATTTTAAAAGTGTCACTATTATGCAATTAAATGAGTAAGTAATAAATATTTGATTGATTAGTAAATAAATAAAGTTCTAAACTACAGCAGTTTTCCTTAGGGGGGACGGCTAACGCAACCTTACCCTACTTAGCTCTGCTTACCCATTCTTGTGATACAAGCGTGATGGTTTTTTTGGGTGAATCTTTATTGGACATACCTACCTATCTATATATAGTACATAGGTGGCTTTACAATCCATTATGCATCAGTGAAAACAATCCCCTACATCCGAAAGCAATAAAAATCTACCAACCATTAGGCACCTGTTCCACCGTCGCGTCGGCGAGCAACGTGCAGCGAATGCGCGACGGCAACAAGCGATTATTCGGTGGTGTGCGTATGTACCAAGCGTGAGTCTCGGCGAGTGTTCCGCCCGCCAAGCGAGCGTAGCTGAGCGAGTACTCTCTTTGGTAGCTTTTGTCGCTGCGACAAACGTGTACTCGTCAGCGTGTGTGAACAGTCAGCCATGATCTGTAAATATTAATATATCTCTTTTACTTACACAGGTCCTACAATCTTTTCTACGTTTCTTGAGCGAGAAAATTGACAGTCGCTTCCTCGGTCGGAGGTGGGTCAGGTGCCGTAGTGACAGTCGTGGCAACATAAAAAGGCACAAAACTATTCATATTGCCACGCGAACGTAGACGATGGCTTTATTGCCACAGAAACGAGACCCGAATCGTAAGACAAACGACAATCGCGTTAAAGTTTTACTTCCGTTTTTATAACCAATATGTATTTACTGCTTAGAGAAATAAAGCCCTGAAGTTTTTTTATAGAGTACCTACTAGCGGACCCGGCAGACGTCGTCCTGCCCGGAAAAGGAGCGCTACATTAAATATGATTATTGTAAATATATTGATAAATAAAATTATTTATTAATAATACGGGAAACTTAAAATTTTCTATTCTTTCTAGCGAAGCAATAAAAAGTACTGCTCAAAATAATGTAATGTTGTTAATCGTACAGCAAATCAAATTTTGTGACATACCGATAGCTGCAGCGCCACCTACCGTGTCCAATTGTATTTTCAGGTCATACAGGCTGATCGAAGATCCGCTACGCATGCCGGGGTCGGTCCGTGGATTGGTGACCATTCATAACATAACGAAACCCCTCCATGTCTCAGAAAGCATGTTAAGCCGTTGGTCTCGGCTGTCATCCGTAGGTCTTTCGTCTGAAGTCCGAAACTGCGACAAATAGTCCTGACAAGGGAATCGTGATTCGTGTTACCCAGTAACTGGGTTGTGAAGGTCAGATCCAATAGGCTGTCGCACCATGTAAAATACTCGTATCCAGCTGCATCTGGTTAGACCGGAAGGCGACCCCAACATAGTTTCGAAATGACTAAGCAGATTGATTGTGTAGGTATTAGCTAAATATTTTTATAAGTTGAGGAAAGCTGCTTAAACTTTGGACGCGCGAGGTCCCTCGGACCGCGCTATCTTTTTAGATTTATATTATGTCGGAGTGTAATGCAATCATTTGGGCACCACATGAAACTAAATACAATCTCATGTTGGAACGCACACAAAATAAATTCATAAGGTATCTCTACAGGCGACTGTATGGAGTATATCTATAATATCCATTGATGTACCCGACCTTGTTTGTTCTAGGCATGGTTGGGTACAATAAGTTAGAATTAAGAAGGAATATGACTCTCGCCATTTATGTTTTTAAATTAATTAATGGTAAAATCAATAATCAGGGGGTATTAAAGGAGGTGAATCTGTGCATGCCCGACAACTACGTGCTGAGGCGGAGACGGCCGCAGCTGCTGGCAGTGCCGATTGGCAGGACTAACTTGCTTCTAAAAGCTCCAGTCACTCGCGCCTTAAGCACCGAAAGGATTGATATTTTTTACTGTTCATTGAATGAATTCGCAAGAATAACTGCATACCATTTGTGTTACAATTTGTGTTAGAATTTGTAAAATAAGCATAAGCTAAGTACCACCCTATCGCTTTGGGATATCCTGTTATGATAGAAGTGTTGTGTATAAAAAATAAATAAATAATAAAGATACAAATGTTGTCCTAAAAGCCTCGTGCCGACTGAGGCTCTTAGCACGTCCATTGTTGGCTTAGCAGACCTCCGGGCCCGACCACCAACTGACCGCACCACTTTGCACCTTAGTAGTTACGCCACTACTGCTGAAGATATCCAGTAGGTGCATTGCTTTCATTATTGAAGCAATGTCTTGATAGACATACAGTAAGGCATCCATTCAGACAATCTTTATTTATACTGCTGGGAAGATAAGTCTTCAACCGGCGTAAGGTGGAGAAAGATCGTCTGAATTACGAGTGCTGCATGGTTGTCACAGGAAACGTGCACGAACGTAACGAATGTTATTAAAGCGATATCGTATTAGTTTCCCAGTTTTCTACTTTACTTAAACCATTTGGGGGTTACGTGCCGCTGTGCCCAGTCAGCCGGTGCCACTTTCATTTTTCGTCTTTTATACTCATTTCTTATTCTATCCATTCGCATAACATGACATATTCCTCTTCGCATTGTCACCTAGCACCTGTATAATTGTTTAAAAGCACAGATAGATTAAAAATGTCCTACAAACCGTTATTCTATAGAAGTTCAATAAATGCTGAGACATGGATTAAAAAAATCCAATTAATATAATTCTTTGTTGGAAGATTGCGATTGTCAATTAATAAAAGATTCAACATAAAGATTGCAAAAGTGCAGTTACAGTGTCGTTTAGGTAGCCCATTTGTATGACCATTAATGGAAAAATATTATTAAGATTGGGTTGGACTGTAAATACCTGCACGTGTACAAGACGATTTTTGAATTTTCGATTTTCTGTTTATGTCAGCACGAGCTCTCTTTTTGGCATGTATTTAATTGAACCTAAATAATTTCCATTTTGGTTTCCCAAAAAATATTATTAATATATTTAATATAACCACCGTGGCTGTAGCGCTCGCCAGCCACTACTGCGGGACGGTCGCTTCGCTCGCTCGGCTCGCGCGTGGTTGGATTAGGTTAAATTGGAACTGAGAACAATCACGGTTCCAATCTAACCTAACCTGTTTTGTCAGGGTACCCTAGCTTAGTTACCGCCACCTACTGTGAGAAAGCGCCAGAAATATAAAAAGACGCTCAATTATTTAAAAAACGTGTGTATATTTAGAAGCGTAAAAAGTTTTAAGTGGTTCATTTATTTAAAAAGTGTCCAACATCATAAGTTTTTTAGAGGGTCATTATTTTAAGACACCACGCTTTTCTGTTCCAGCTATACGTAGGCACACATACTTCAATGACTCCTAGAAAATTCTCTGGCGGTGCTCAAAACCTTATGTTAATTATAGTAAAATATATAATAAGGGTGCTTTTGCCTCAAGCGCCTCAACCATCCAACTATAGTTGTTCCTCGTCAGGATCCATTTTGTTAACGATATTATAGAAACTCTTAGCTTTTACACGGCGTACTGTAGGTGCCCAGTTAAAAGTCGCTTAAATAAATAGGTATGTACAGGTAGGTAGGTAGATCTTGAAGACCACCATATGTACCTGCCCGAGCCACCTTTACAAGATCCCATTCTGAACAAATAAACGATAAAAGTCTAAAAACGGAAGAAGATCGTTAAAGTGATTTACCAAGCAATTGAGTATTCGTCTTTATTTGCACTTTACTTGCGCCGAATAAATCTTCAGTGAAGTAAAAGTCTATTGCTTTACGATCTCTGCTTTAACTGCGTTTCCTAAAGATAGGTAGTATTTTATTGGAGTGACAAATTACTGAGTTTAATTATTATTGAGAGGTTTAAATGAGCGATAGCCCAAAGCTTAAGGCACGGAGAGGCAAAGAGTTTGAATAACACCTAATAATAAGCTTCTTTAATGTACTCGTAATATTTATGATTCAAAATCAAAATATTTTATTCCACATAAACCTATGCGGGCACTTATGAACGTCAGAAGCTAGGTGCATGGTTCCAATTGGTCGCTTCCTATGGAGAATAGCCGGCAAGAAACTTCACTTTTATTCTTATAAAAATAATTGGCTTTTACAATGTTTTCACATTACAGTGTTAATAGGTAAGAAAGGACAGTGTAGGTCTGTCAGCAAGTACCAGGTACTTATTAAAATGGATAATGGGATACAAATCTAGTCTACAAACTACAAAACATTCTCACATTCACAAAATATAAAAGAATCTATATAAAATATAAATACCTATTTAAACCAAATGACATGATTGCCATTACAACTACCAATAAAGAGTTGAAATTTGAATTGTAGGTAGATAATGTCAAATAATGAGAAGATTAAGTAAAAAAAGAATGCATAAAAAAAGAACCGTGACTTGGGAGTAGTTAATAGAAATTTACATACTTATGCCATTTATGAGGTACCAGGGATGCCACATGTACAGAACGAATTATTGCCAAACCCCCTCGTCTTCAACTTAGTCTCTAATCTTTATACTTTTTTGATAAGGACGGGTTTGATGTGGGTTTTGAACTTTCTATCGCTAAGTTCTATTACTGACTTTGGAAACTTGTTTTAAAAGCGGATACTATTAATAAGAAACTAGCTCTTTGCCCGTGACTTCGTCCGCGTGGATTTCGTACCTCTAAACTTTTTAACACGCCCGCTACCCAATTGAATAGAAATTTTTAGAAAATTAATGTTTCCGATCTTTAGCATTTATTTAGATAAATAAGTATTCGGTCCAATTTTTAAGTTTATAAATCAAAGGAATACGATTTTTTTAATAAACTGTGTCCTCCCTTTTCACCACAACAGGGCTTGTTTTAAAAAAAAGCGTTTGGTACGTTTCCATTGTAAGACTTACAGATTATTTATACCGATTTTCGAGTTAATGGAAGCAGGCAGTAAAATCTACCCCTTAAACTTTATTACCCCTTTCCACCCCGTTACGAGTTGATTTTAAAAAAACCCACAAGTATACTTTTTTATATTTTGTTTTAAGTATTAATGCCCGGTTTCGAGTTAATACATCAGCGCGTTGAGATTTTCCCTAACTATTGACTATGTTACCCCCTGTGAGGGGTTGTTTTGATTAAAAACTAAAAGCGACAATTTCTTATTTTTACTGAGGCAAATATTGTCAAGTTTCAAGCTAAATAAACCAAAAAAATAAGATTTTTCATATAAACACTCTTCTTTTCACCCCCACAGGGATGCAATTTTGAAAAATCGTTTGGGCTGTTTGCATAATTTTGCTCAAAGATTATTTGTACCATTTTTCAAGTGAAACAAGCCACGCAATAAAGTACTCCCCTGTAAAATTGACTTCCCCTCTTCACCCGGTTAGGGGTTGATTTCCGAAAAACCGTGATATAATTTATTCTTTATGCAATGTAAATTCTGGGTTTCGAGTTAATCGGACCGCGCGTTAAAATTCTTCAATACAATCTTTGAAAATTAGATTTTCCTTTATTTAGGGAGTAGTTTAGAAAAACGAAAAATGATAAACTTTAGATAAGTTTTCGTGCCAAGTTTCAAGTCTATAAGCTCAAGAAATAAGATTTTTCATGCAAATAAAATCCCAATTTTCACCCCCTTAAAGGTTGAATTTCCAAAAAAACCCTTCTTCCGTATCTTCGTTATAAAACGAAGCCGTTTGAAAAATTTCACGTTCCTAGTCCCAGTAGTTTCAGCTGTGCGTTGTCATGTCAGTCAGCCAGTTTCTCATTTTATTTATATTAATGACTTGCTAGTTTCAGTTTTCTTGGGTATCACATTTTTTTTTTTACTACATGTATTTATATTATGGAAATCGCTTCCTATTCAGAAAAGTTCCTTCTTGCGGACATACACAAAACTTTCTCTAAGATATAAAGAGAAGGCAGAATTAGCATATAAATTTCTTTGATTTTGTTTATAAGAGACTCGCGAGGACCTATTATATAGATCGCGCGGATTGCCCTCTTTTGTAAAATGAAAATTGAATCTACGTCAGCTGCCGATCCCCACAGCAGAACGCCATATGACATAATATAAGTACTGTGGAAATAAGCGAAGTGTACTAACCTAGCTGTGGCTACATCAATCAACTGCCTTATTTTACATACTGCATATGCAGCTGAACTTAATCTACCTGAAGAGCCCTAATGTAGTGAATATAATATTTCTGATAATTAATATGCTGCTGTTTGTGAGTGGAGATGCTGGGAGGGGACGCCCTAGGAGGACATGTAGTGACCTTATTGGTGATGTTCTTCAGAAAGGTTAGCTGCGTAGTACTCGCAACCTGCGTGTATTACAAAGTGGATGAAATACACTCGAGAGCAATGAATCCGGGTCACTTAAAGAATGTTAAAAATCTCGGAAACTAAAAATGATAGGTTAATGCAATAAATTGTATTTAATAGACAATGTAATACTCCTTAAATGAAAGTAAAAAAAAATATGAGTCACCATACATTTTATTAACACAAAATTACATAAAGAAAAAAACTGCTGATCTCTCCTTAAAACAAAAATAGGAAACATGAAATTTTTGAACTTTATTACGATTTTCTTGAATTTTAATACTTCGTATTGCCTCCTCGTGCTTCCATTACTGCGTTTACGCGGTTTGGCATGCTGTACACCAAGTTCCTTATACGATTTTGGGGAATATTCTCCCATTCCTCTGTGAGAGCAATTTTGAGCTCACGAAGCGTGATTGGGGGAGGGTTTCGTTGTTTTACGCATCTGCCTAGCTCGTCCCAAGCATGCTCGATCTGGTTGATATCCGGGCTGCGCGCTGGCCACTCCATACGAGTAATGTTCATCTCTTGAAGGTAGTCATTCACAATCCTACCTGTATGAGGTCGGGCATTGTCATGCATAAATATAGCATCCTCACCTAAATTGACCATAAATGGACCAACGTGATCATTGAGGATTTCTTCCACATATCTTACGCTAGTTAAAGAGCCGTTTTCTATGATCACCAGCTCTGTGCGACTTTCAGAAGAAATTCCGGCCCACACAAGTACAGACCCACCACCGTAGGCTACTTTTTCTTCGATGCATGCTTGCTTGAATCTTTCCCCTGGTCTTCGATACACTCTGTGTCTTCCATCGTGCTTGTAGAGCATAAATTTTGATTCGTCGGAGAACATAACTTTTGACCAATCTTCAATACTCCAATTTACGTGGCTCTGGGCATATCTTAGTCTTGAAATACGATGCCCACGCTCCAGTTTAGGGCCGTTTGCAGGTCTAAGGGGTTTTAAGTTAGATTCAGCAAGCCGACGTCTTACTGTCCATGCACTTGGGTTACTTCCTCCGAGGCGTCGAAACTGATTTGTGAGTTCAGTTCCTGTGAGAAAGCGATTTCGAAGCATGGTGTTCACCAAGTATCGGTCTTCTCGTGCTGTGGTACACCTGGTTCTGCCAGTTCCTGGTCTGCGTAGGTTAGAACCAGTTTCTTCGTAACGTCGGAGAACTCTTTGTACTGTTGACAGCGACACACCGACAGTCCTGGCTGTATCGCGCTGACTCCGGCCGGTTTCCAGCATTGTAAGTATTCTGGTGCATTCTTCAGGCGTAAGCGACATAATTTCAGCTTGAATAATGAATATAGAGCACTATCAACATGGTTTATGTACCCACATAAATGACAGATTACAAACAAAAGCAAAACCAAATGCTGTAATTTCGTAGTTCCATCTTCGAAAGTGGCCCTTTTTCAAATTTGTTTTTTTTATGATATAACTTTACAATAACTAAGAAGTTTTAATACCTTCATTTAAGGAGTATTACATTGTCTATTAAATACAATTTATTGCATTAACCTAGCATTTTTAGTTTCCGAGATTTTTAGGATTCTTTAAGTGACCCGGATTCATTGCTCTCGAGTGTACTACATTTATAGGTATTGGCATCCATTTAATAAGAGTGTCAGAATGGCTAGTTATTAATATGTAAGAAAGTACCTATGATTATGGTGTGTAGGGAAAGGATTTTATGAAGTAAAGCACAGAAAGACAAGACCAGGCATTTATTTCAATTACGTTTGTCAATAAATATAGGTAGGTAGGTAACGTTAATGGGAAAGCTATTATCCGTACCAAAACTAGGTTTTCATGGAGAAGAAGGATAAAAAACTCTATGGCAGCTTGTTTTAGTCTTTTGTCAACACATTTTCACATTAGCATATTATTATTGTTAACACAAGGTCCGTTTCACAAAGTTAGCAACTTTGTCAATGTAAAGAAAGAACATGAATATTCCGTAATTCCATTTAACATACATAAGCAATATTAGCTATATGTTCATCATATACATAACAACATAGATCAGCAAAACTAATCAATATTATAATATCAATTATATACTTAACTTACATGAACATTGTAGTCAGTCGATCATTCACTAGAAGTGATAATATGATGATCATAATTCAATCCATTTTACAATATAGGAAGAACTTCGCTATGCACCGTGATTTCCTTAGGTATGGCTTTTAGCAAATTAATATTATGGACAATGGACACCACTCAGGATCTGTGAGTCTGTCCTATCTCGTCCAACCATTCGAACCAAGAACCCCTTCAAAAATTGGGGTAACTCATTTTAGTCTCTCTATATTACCCGTAAGTACCTCAAACATTGCCGCCCATTCTGCCGCCATTTTAGACCAATCAGAGATGGTTGTACATAATTGCTAAATATCTTCTAATATAAGTATTAATTAACAAATCTAGTACAGTGCAACTATTTTAAAACTTCTTAAGATTATTTAGCAATTTAGTATGTATTTATTTGTAATCTTTATGTAAAATCTTATATTATATATTAACATCATCTTTAAGATCTGAGAATCGTCTAAAACAACTTGTTACTTTTAAACTGCAATATTAAATCATGAGAAATATTACTAGTATCATATTAATTATTATTTAATCATTTATTGTAATGCTAAGATACGAGTAATAAACATTTGTTTTTATTATGTAAAACCACCAAACATGACTTGTTTGAAAACTCTAGAATCGTTGTTTGTGAAGCGGCCTTTTAAGTCAGAATAAATACCATTTACATTAAATACTTCTTTCTATGAAATATCAATTAAATAAATGCTAATTACATAATTATATTTTAAATTAAAACCTTTCTATTTATAAAATAATAATTTACGTTTAATAAAATATAGTTGAAATGGAATGTTTCCATACGTCAATGTCATAGTCATCTGACAGCTGACGTTCATATTGTGATTTTATATTAAATCATTAGACAAGATCTATATTTGTGATCAATAATCAATTAGTTATTCGCCTATAAATATGAATACTTTCACACGTGCGTGTATGACCAGATGTATGAATGTAAACGAAGCAAAAGGAGTATGTAAGGATCTTAGCAGGTGGTGTTCTGTAGTTTCTGCCTACCCCCCATGGGAAGAAGGCATGAGTTTATGTATGTATGTATACTGCTCAATATTATTGATTGGTTTTGATTATTATTATATTTTTATACTGCCTCCTTGGTCTAGTGGTCGCATGCGCTATACTGCTGATCATCGGTGGGGATCGATTCCCGGGTTAGGCAAAGTGTTATTGGGTTTTTCCATCTGCAATTTCTCAGTAGCAACCCGGAGTCAGAATTTGTGCCCAGGTGAAGGCAATAGGCTCGCTATTACTCGTACATATGGGACTTAAACATAACAGCATGCGTAGCATAACCACTTCTATCTCTACTCTACGAAAAGAAGACAATTCACTTTTTTTAATTTTGACTACACAGAATTCAATTCTTTTTTTGAATTTTGACATCGCGCCGTAGAATTTTTTCTACAATATGTCATTTTGTCTTCCGTTTCTTCTGTTTCTATAGTGGTCGTGCTACGCATGCTGGTGTAATGTGGGTGCCTGCTACACCTCTGCCTGGCAGCCAGAGCCTTACAAAATATACTGACTAAAGTATACCTACTTGTACCCCTTGTACCTATGGTTTTGTGGTGGCCAGAAACCAAAAGCGATAACATTAATTTTTCCTTAGAATAGAACGCGATATCTGGTCGTCGTTGATTAATAACACGCACACACATATTATCGCAATCAATTGTTCATCTTCTGGATCACCAGAAAACTATTAAAATATACTATAATACTAGCTGCGCCCCGCGGTTTCACCCGTAGCGGTATGAAATATACTTTACGACGTATTCTCAGACCTAGCTAAATATTAGGTTGGGGAAAAAGTCTTTTCGCATTATACTATGTATGAACTTGTAATAAAATCTCTTTGGCTATACAATAAATATATTTGGCAACTATCGCCCGATCTCTCTTGCAACTGTTACGGCCAAGGTGTTGGACAGTATGCTTGACTCTTATTTGGCAAAATATGTTAAGTTATATGATGCACAGTTTGGGTTTTGTCCTAGATTAGCAACCGAAAGTGCTATCCTAAGTGTCAAGCATACTGTCAAATACTACACTGACCGTAAGACGCCGGTGTACGCCTGCTTCCTTGATCTCTCCAAGGCTTTCGATCTCGTTTCTTATGACGTGCTTTGGAGTAAATTGAGGAGTAGGGGTATACCGGAGGAACTGCTCAGTGTGTTGCAGTTTTGGTATCTTAGCCAGACTAACCGAGTTAAATGGGCTAATGCGCTCTCGAAATCATATGGGTTGGACTGCGGGGTGAGGCAGGGTGTTTTGTCGTCTCCCCGGCTCTTCAATCTATATGTTAATGATCTCATTGCCGAGCTCAGCAGCATGCGAGTCGGATGCAGGGTAAATGGTGTTAGTTGCAACAACATCAGTTATGCGGATGACATGGTGCTGCTGGGCCCGTCGCCGGGGGCGATCTTGGAGTTGCTAAATGTATGTGAGACCTACGCTGCTGCACATGGACTGGTCTATAATGCCAAAAAATGTGAATACATGGTCTTTGGGGTCGTGGGTAGGTCCCGGGAAAGTACATTCAAACTTGCCATAAACGGTACACCGATACGTAAGGTCACTAAATTTAAATATCTTGGGCATTTTCTTACCGACGACCTCAGTGACCATGGTGACATTGAGAGGGAGCGTAGGGCTCTGGCGGTCAGGGGTAATATGTCGGCACGAAGATTTGCTCGGTGTACTGACCAAGTTAAGATTACGCTTTTTAAAGCTTATTGTCAGAGTTTCTACACCGGTAATCTTTGGGTCAACTACTCGAAAAGGTCGCTGGATGTTCTACGCGTCCAATATAATAATGTTTTTAGGATGCTGTTGCGACTGCCTCGCTTTTGTAGTGCGTCGGAAATGTTCGCGGTAACCCATACCGACGGATTTCATGCCATCATCCGCAAAAAAACGGCCTCACTTCTGAGCAGAATAAAAGGCAGTCACAATAGCATCCTGAAAGCTGTGGCGGCAGACACTTCCTCTGTAATAATAAGGCAATTTGTGAGAAGACTTATTCCCCTTGTTTCCATTTCTCGTTGTTAAGTTGATGGGTGGTCTTCTTATGAATTCGTCTTTAGTTGAAGTTACTAACAATAGTGTTTTAAGTCCAAACCTGTTACTATCAATTTATGGATCTTTTTAGTTGTCCGAAATAAAATGATTTATTATTATAAAATGTTTAGTTGTCCGAAATAAAATGATTTATTATTATTATTATACTATTTGTATCTGGCTGGTTTTGCTATCATTGAAAGTTTAAATTTTAAAGAACATAATTCCAAATTCAAATTAGGAAAATGTGTGATTTTCATTTGTTTTTCGTACTGTCAAGATGAGTGAATCTAATGAAAAATTCGATACATTTTAAAATTTTACTACAAAAAAGGTAAAAATGCAACGAAAGCCGCGAAAAAAAATTGCGATGTTTATGGACCTAGTGCAGTGTCTGTGAGAGTAGTACAAATTTGGTTTAAGCGTTTTCAATTCGGAAGTTTTGATGTCAAAGATGCACGTTGCTCTGGTCGCCGTATTACGGATAAAATGGATGCCATTTTTGAAAAAGTTGAGCAAGATCGGCATATCAGTAGTTAAGACGTAGCTGAAGAACTGGGAATTGACCACAAAACAGTTTTGGCACATTTGAAAAAAACTGGGTACACAAAAAGGCTCGATATTTGGGTACCTCACGAGCTCACTGAAAGAAACCTAATGAACCGTGTACTCATTTGTGATTCTTTATTACGACGTAATGAAACCGAACCATTTTTGAAGAAGCTGATAACTGGTGATGAAAAGTGGATCACGTACGACAAGAACGTGCGAAACGGGTCGTGGGCAAAGGCCGGTCAGGCTTCACAGACTGTGGCGAAACCCGGGTTAACTCGCAACAAAGTGATGCTGCGTGTGTGGTGGGATTGGAAGGGCATTATTCATTATGAGCTGTTACCACCAGGCAGGACCATCGATTCTGAACTCTACTGCGAACAACTCATGAGATTAAAGCAAGAACTTGAGAGAAAGCGGCCGGAATTAATCAACAGAAGGGGTGTGGTTTTTCATCATGATAGCGCTAGAACTCACACATTTTTTGCCACTCAGCAATAAGAGAGTTTGGCTGGGAGGTGTTAATGCATCCGCCGTATAGTCCTGACCTTGCACCTTCAGATTTCCACCTGTTTCGGTCTCTTCAGAATTCTTTAGGCAGTGTCAGGTTAACATCACGAGAGGACTGCCAAAACCACTTGTCGCGGTATTTTGATCAGAAGTCCTAAAATTTCTATAGCAATGGGATCATGTCCCTACCTACAAGATGACAAAAAGTTATCGAACAAAATGGTACCTACATACTTTAGTTAAATGTAAATAAACGATATTAAAAAATGTTTTAAATTTTCTTAAAAATCGGTAAAGCCGTTTCGGAGGAGTTCCATAACAAACACTGTGACAAGAGATGTTTATATAATTATTATATATTCATCAATAATAGCGAAAATCTGGAACGCTGGAACGATTTTTGAATTCATACAAAACGTCAAACGACTGACATCCGTTTTTTCTCGTCAGAATTTATTTTTGTCGTTGAATGAGGTGATGTGACATAATATACATACATATACAAAAAGTATTTAATACATATTTATAGAAAAAATAATTGTGTATATCGATAGCGCACGGTGCACGGAGCTGCACGGTTACTGACAAATGCGTGCACTGACTGGACAGGTCCACTTAATCTGTGTGGTTCTTTCCTCAAAAGACCATTTCAGACACCAATCTACATGGTTCTCAAACATTATGTCCGATTTTTTTATATACACATTGACATTGTTGAATTTTATATACACAATGACATGAGTATTTACTTGTAAAGTAGTATGTTATTTTAATTATTGTGAATGTGAGGATTATGTGGGTCATTGCTTTTTTTTTCGCAGTTAATTTTGATCATGATCTGGCAGATTGAGTAATTTATTGGGCCTACCCAAATGTCCTTTCTTTGGTATTGTTCGTCGAATCGTTGAGCTCCTTAAGTTCTGACTTCCTGAGTTGAGCTGCACGATTACTGACAAATGCATGCACTGACTGGACAGGTCCACTCAATCTGTGTGGTTCTTTCCTCAAAAGACCATTTCAGATACCAATCTACATGGTCTTCACATGATCTGACCAAGATTATGTCTGGACTTTAAAAGAGACCGTGACCTCTGAGTTTGTTTCGGCCTTACTTCTCAGAGTAGTCAGATAGGAAACGCCGACCTCATCTAGTTTAAAAATATGATTGACGTGTAAAAGTGTTTGTACAAACCTACTTACAGAAATAAAATCATTTATCATTTATCATTTAGCGGATTTGTAATAGAAGGGTGGAGAAGAATCCTTTGGCGTAGAATTTTTGCAATTTTCTTTCATATAAAGTGAAAAATATTTATTTATTATATATTTATTGTTTTATTCATCAATAAAACTACTAATTTGGAGTTAATTTTTGCTAATAAAATCAAACGGAAATTATTTAATTATTAATTATTATTATTATTTCTAATCATTTAATCTACTTTATGCGCGGGAATAATATAATTATTTTGTAACATCGATTACCCCTGAACTTTAAATTGATACAACCATATTACAAACCGTATTAAAAAAAAAACAACCAACTTACAAAAAAAACTACAAAGTGAAAAATAACTTTAATTTCGGAAGTCGGTGTCTTTGGGTCTGTATTTTAGTTTATTGCCACCGACTTCTGAAATTAAAGTTATTTTTCACTTTGTAGTTTTTTTTTTGGAAGTCAGTTTTTCTTTGTGTAAAAAAGTTTAATTTCTCTTTTTTTAGTGAGTCAGTTATTAATTTATTTAAATTACAATAGCTGCTCATAACCTTTCACAAAATATTGCTCTTCCCGATGCAGGGACATTCATTGTTGAGGAGTTTTCCTGGTAAAAAAACTTTTTTACAAAAAATTAAACCGACGAAAAAAGAAACTGAAAAGCAAAAATTAAATCTTTCAGTCTAACTAAGCTCTTAAATTAATGTAAATTACAAATTTTGAGTCGGCGCCAAACAATCAACGCAGATCGATTAACGACGATCAATCAAGCTGCCATAAGTTTTCATGGCGCCTTGTATGTTTGGCACCGACTCAAAATTTGTAATTTACATTAATTTAAGAGCTTAGTTAGACTGAAAGATTTATTTTTTGCTTTTCAGTTTCTTTTTTCGTCGGTTTAATTTTTTGTAAAATATTTTTTATTTTTAGCTTTTCAGTTTCCATTTCAAATAAATGAACCTATTTATTTATTTAGGACTACCAACAATGGCTTGCACTACAGACATCTTTAAAAAAAAAACATGAAATTAAAACTTAGTACAGTGGATTAATTACTTTAAGGTAAACACCACATTACCCAAATTAAATTATGTTAATTGACAGCTTGGGTACAAGACAAGTTTTCAAGCAAACTTAATACCAGGGGAAAAATATTCTAGATTCAAAAGTCATCAAATTCAAAGAAAAAAAAAGAAAGAAATTCAGATTCAAGGTTTCTTAACAAATCAGACAAACAGTCAAGAATTTTAGATTTCAGCTTAGGGAATCAAAGTGTAAATTGATTAGATCGCTATTACATAGTAAAACCTTGCATAACCTAGTATATAGACAGTTATATGCAATACCGATTTTCTCTGTGGAGGACAAAGAGTAGTAATAGGTCTACGCGGAATTCATAACGGACGGAGCACGCAAGATATTGAGTGCGAGCAGTGGAGGTTAGTCGATAATTCTTTTAAGAAATTTACATACAAACATTGCGTCGTTTAAACATCGTCGTTATTCTAAAGTGTTGAAGAAATTCAATCCATTTTTATAAGAAGATGTTTTTTTAACTATGCCAACAGAAACAGCTAGATGCCAATCAAATCGTTTTTGAACGTGTTCTAGACGCAAACTATTCGGAGCATAGTGCGGCCGCCACACTATATTACAGTATTCTGCTACATATCAACTACAAAGTGTACAGTACACTGTCTTATGACAAAATCCCAGCATCTTGGGCGCTTTTTTGGGGTTTGTATTTGTGCCTATTTTACTACCAAAAAATTCGAAATACCTACCAGAATGGATAAATGCGCACCAAATTGTGTTTCATAAAGTATTGTAGAAATGAACCTATTTTCCTTTTTATTGTATGCCATAAAGATTTATAAACGTCTTTTAATTTCTTACTACATGCCAAGATAGCTCGACGGAGCCCCGCTTAGCGGGGCTCCTATTTCTGTCAAAAGGGTTTATAGGAACCTAACCAACCGAACCTCGGGGTGCCCCTGATGTCGACCGTCTATGGTTAGATTTGGTGAGCATTTATCCATTTTGGTAGGCAAAAAGAATAAAAATACAACACGTACAATTATTCTGATGAGTGTATAATTATTTTGGAACTTAAAACGTTGTTCTTTAGGCACCTCGGTATAGAGAGAGTTTATTTTATTTGGAGTTAACTTAATTTACTTGGTACTTAGTCTTAGGGTCAAAATTTTTTTTTGGTGAGCATTTAAATTGTAGCCCTTCTTTAGTTATGTGGTATAGGTATGGTGCAAATATAAATTTTTGGTCAAATAGAACTCCAAGGTCACGTACAGTGTCTATCTAAGTAACTTTGTCGTCATTAATGTAATACTCTCACTGGCTCCTGAAATACAGGTACTCATCCAGGGCCTCACATTTTTCTAAAACCAGTTTTTATGGCATTAAATAAATTATTATTTTGGTAAAGAAATTTGGTTTCTTAGTACTTTGGCTAGTGTAAGTTACATTAACGGGCCCAAGCCAAGACAATGTAGCGTGTGTGGTGTTTTTTTTAAGCACCTAGAATTAATGTTATGAGGAGTCATTTGATTTTCCTCAATTTGCATGAACTGCCTAACTATACTGCAGGTGTTCAAAATTGCAGCTTTTTGGAGTATTATGTAAACTAAGTCGTTCAGGTCTATTCGATTAACAACAATGGGTACACGTATACTTTTCCTGCCTCCAAATTCTGGTCACTTCATCTTTTAGGTCAGCGTAATTACTGATCTTCTCACCTATTGTTTTATGTAAATTGTATGTATTAGGGACTGCAATATTTATGAGGTATGTGACTTTATTAACTTTATTTTGAAGGGCTATATCTGGTCTATTATAGTGAACGGTCCTGTCGGTTAATATGCCGCGAACGTAGTAGAGTTTGTGTGTGGTATTTTCTAGAACGGTTTGTGGTACTCACGGCTACACATCAAGCTATACATTTCCAGCTTCACTGACCTCTCATTGTACGGAAATCCTAGACAATGCGAGATCAGCTTATACTGGAAATTTATAGCTTGATCTGTAGCCGTGCGTACGTACTTGTAATATGGAGTGTTTATACCTTGCATGTATGAGTTTATATTTGAGTGCTAGTTTTTGATGTGTCATTTTGCTACCTTATTGTGTCTGTGTATATAGTCTGTTTTAATATTATTATTATTATTATTACTTTGCCTTTAATTATGACATTATTTGTTATTGTATATTTAACGTGGTAACACTTCATTGAGTTCAAATACATTTCTTTATTTTTGCACCATTCATCGTCATCATCATCAGCCCAAATTCGTCCACTGCTGGACGTAAGCCTCTCCTGGTGAACGCCATTGAACCCGATCCTCGGCCGTCCTCATCCAGTCTCTGCCAGCCGAATTCCGCAAGTCGTCAGTCCACGTGGCCGGCGGGCGCCCCACACTACGTTTGCCTAAACGCGGTCTCCACTCTTGAACTTCTACGTGTGATGTGACCAGCCCATTGCAGCTTCAGCTTGCTTGGTCTTTGGGCTATGTCGATTACCTTGGTTCTCTGGCGGATAACGTCGTTTCGGATTTTATCCTTCAGAGAGACTCCAAGCATAGCTCTCTCCATTGCTCGCTGAGTGACTTTAAACTTATGGACCAGTCTCATCGTGAGTGTCGACGTTTCGGCTCCGTAAGTCGTAACCAGTAGGACACACGCGTTGAAGACTGTCGTCTTTAGGCACTGCGGTATAGACGACGAGAAGACCTGATGAAGTTTACCAAATGCTGCCCATCCCAGCTGAATCTTACTATCGGCTTCCCTCTCAAAATTGAGATGGGCCTATAGTTTTTATGTTGACATTGTTATCCGATTTATGTATAGTCACCATCTTTGCCATTTTCCATTTTATAGGGAAAATATGCCAGAAGTTAAGATAGAAGTTATAATAATTTCTAAGCTTTTGAATGTTTTAAGTATGCTCTCACAGCTAATATTTAGAACTTCCCTCGACTGCCTTCCGTACCCAACATCACACCCTCCTTCTATGACAGTCATACCCCAGCTAGGTTTAAAGTTCTCATTCATATTAATGAAATAAGCCCAAACACGATCTAACTGCTGTAATCTGTCGAGGAACTCTCTCGACTGTCTTCCGTCTCCATCATCAGATGATCTCCAGGTCTCTTTTTTGTAGAAGCATCATTAGGACTACATATATGTGCCAAGTTTCAATAGAATCGGTTCACAAGTGAACATTAAGTAGGTGAAAAATCATTTAACCCCTATTTTTCTACCCTCAGGGGTGGATTTCGTTTTTCAATTTTAAATGGGACCAACTTTGGAGTATACTCTTTCCATTAAAAAAAGAATCATCAAAATCCGACTACTCTATAAAAAGCTATGGGTGATCAAACATTAAAAAAAAAATATATATGCGGGTCGACTTGAGAACCTCCTCCTTTTTGTTTCGTCGGTTAAAAACCTAGAAAATTTCACCATATGCATTGTGACGAGCATAAATTGCTCAGCAACCATATTCAAGTAATCGAATCGCAACCCGTGAAATGATTATTACTGAGTAGTTCCAGAGGCCACCTGTGGTCTTCATCATCAGTTCCACTTCACCGAATAGTGCATTCGGAGAGCAAACGCACGAGTTACTATAAAAAATACCCAAATCACTATAGGAGTGCCTATAAAATTTGAGGTTTTCCCTCGATTTCCATGGTATCCCCTCATCAGATTCTGACTCAGTGAAAATGGTGGTCCCATTATGATACGGAGATGTCGAGCGCCGAATGTTACCTTTGATTTTAAGTTGGGCAGTTACGTTTCACAAGTTACAGGAAGGGAACTACACTGGAAAAAGCTGTTATAGATCTAGGCAAGAAAAATTTCGCCAAAGGACAGGTGTATGTTACTCTGAGTCGTGTTAAAACCTTGGAAGGAATAGCGTTGGCTGACTTAGATTCATTCAAATTATTGAATAGGCCACACGGCGAAAGAGCATTGCTAGTGATGACGCAATTACATAACTTAAATTCAGTTTCAAATTGACGCATCAGCATGACTAGTAGGTAGTAGTTGTCCTATGTAAAACTTCAATCTTAATTAGGAATTATTTTTGTACGAACTGAACATTTTGGCATATTGAACCGAATGAAGTAAGCCCAACAAAAGGTAACCTCGAATGTCTATGGTCTCCATTATCAGACCTATAATGGCACTTATAACCCATATGGGTGCAAAGTTCTCATCAATAATATAAATGAATTAAGTCCAAACAAAAGGTAGCTACTGTAAACCGTTGAGGAGTTCCCTTAACTGTCCTTCGTTTTCATCATCAGACCCCTAATGATAGTCACAACCCTTGTAGGTGTAAAGTTCTCATCAATACATATTAACCAAGCCCAAACACAAGGTAACTGCTGTAAATCGTTGAGGAATTCCCTCGACTGTCTTTCGGTTCCATCATCAGATCGACTCCAGACCTTCATTAAATTGTAGTGCTTTGAAAAAATTAACAAACGCACTAGTGGCCCCTACGATTTTCGAAGGTTCCCTTCGACTTCTCTGGGATGCCATCTTCAGATCCTGGTTTCCTTATCATGGGACCACCCTTGAGATATCTCCTTTCCAACAAAAAAATAATCATCCAAATCGGTTCACCCAAAAAAAAGTTCTGAGCTAACATGTACAAAAAAAAAAAAAAATTGTCGAATTGACAACCTCCTCCTTTTTTTGAAGTCGGTTAAAAATATGAAATTTCGAGCGGCCATTGTTTTTTATATCTTTGGCTAGAATGGTTTAGGATTACCTAAGTTATTACAATGTTTCATCGTCAACTGATTTGGTTATTAGAAATCAATATTCCGATGGTATAAATGGCGAAGCTAACTGTTCTAAAAATAGATGACTGAAGAGAACAAGATAAATGTTTTAGGCTTAACTTAAATAAAATTATTTGAAGGTATTTTATCACTTCTGTTTTAGTTTTTAACCGACTTCACAAAAAGGAGGAGGTTCTCAATTCGTCTGTATGTTTTTTTTTTTTTTTTTTTTTTTTTTTTTTTTTTTATGTGTGTTAGCTCATAACTTTTTTCTGGGTGAACCGATTTGGATGATTCTTTTTTTATTTGATAGGTGGTGCTTCACATGTGGTCCCATTTAAATTTGATCAAGGTCTGACCAGTAGTTTTTGAGTTATCCTTAATACTGCAGATTTTTTCCACTTAGTCTATATGGATGATGTGTTAATAATTTCCTGTCACTGTTATTTACAGACCAAGTAGTGGTATACGAATTTGTGTGGGGTAGGTACCGCAACTAAAAAGTGAAAAATAAAAACTTTTTTACAAAAAAACAACCGACTTCCAAAAAAAACACTAAAAGACGTGAAAAATAACTTTAATTTCGGAAGTCGGTGGCCAAACACGAAAATACAAAACCAAAGGCACCGACTTCCGAAATTAAAGTTATTTTTCACGTCTTTTAGTGTTTTTTTTGGAAGTCGGTTGTTTTTTTGTTTAGTCGCAAAACTCTGGAACAGATCTAATTTAGTTACCTACCTACAGTGGTAGATGAGATTTATGTTGTCTTCTACACTTTTTAGGTGTAGGTCACTTACATAACGTATTTACAAGGCAGTTGTGAATGGAAACTCCGGCAGGGGACGCCCTAGCTAGAAGGACAATAGTGACCTTATTAGTGATGTTGTTCGGAAAGGTCAGGTGCGTAGTATTCCCAATCGGGGCGTGCGTGATGTATGAGCATAATACGGACGGACGGAAACGGTCAAATGGACTTAATTGATTTGCAATCCACTCCGATGGAGTATACAAATGGATTTTTCATTATGAAGACCACACAACAAAGTTTTCATTCCTTCATCCTTTGACCTCCAAGCGTGCGGCAGAGGTAGCATTACAATATTTAAGATAATTTTGGATATTGGGTGAACTGAGATACTACTGAGTGATAGCGGCCGCTAATTTACTACGTCTGTTATAAATAAAGGAGTTGGTTAAAATGTGGCCCAGTTGTAAAACAATTAACGGTAGAGTCAAGGTAGTCAAGTCCAGTTAGTCAAGGATCAGTAGAGAGGGCGAGTCAAGACGTGAAAAACATGTTACAGGCCTGGCTACATGACAGTAAATATACAAATTGGTCAATTGGTTTACGCTTTGTACAGTACCAAAAAAATTGCCCTCTTCACCGAACTATACAAAGAACACCTTACAAAGCACTTTTTGGAGCAGATTCTCAAATTTGTTTGAAGTCAAGTTTGCCTACTGATTTGCTAATTTGCCTATTAAACTAGAAACTGAAGAAGATCTCGAGAATATATTAAACCGGCAATCACCATAATGTTCAACGTCAGCGCCTGCAGAAAACAGCGACTTGCCTGTAGAGTCCGTGAGCTCGCAGCAATTGCCCTATTCATCGTGCTGACAGAAAACAGAGATTCAACTACACAGTCACCTGTTGAGTATGTGAGGTTTGAAGAAAACTTAATTTTATGTGTAGTTTGTGGTACTGAATGTACAGGAGCACACTCGTGTTACTCGTGTCGACGAAATGTTCATGTTATTTGTGGAATATCGTCACGTGGTAAAGGTTCCGGCTCACAACTGTTGTGCAATTCATGCCACAACGAAAAAACATTCAGGACCAAAGAGATAAATCTGTAGACAACTTAAAAAATAAAAAAAGAGCTTTCAAACAAATTTTGCGACATTGACGCTGGATCTTCAGTTCTGCTTGAGATACCAAAAGTAGACCGCGGACCTTTGGATCAAGAAAATAGTATAAGAAAACGTTTTAGAAAAACGAAACGAGTCGTAGAGTTGGTACTTCGGTTGACATCTCGAAATATTGGCAACCCAGAAATGAGATACAGTTGACAAATATTACTATGAATGATCCTATACCAAACGAGGAGTTGCCCCTGAGAGTTATATATCAAAAGTTGTCACATTTGGAGGCTTTTTAAAATGTTCCTGTAAAAAATCCAAGACACAATGTCCTACTAGAAGAAGAGTACAGTGCTCTGTAATTCCAGATGTCATGATTCTGGATTTTGTGGTAACAAAAGCTAAAGATAAAAGGAAGATAGATATAATTGTACCATTTGATTATACAGCTCTTTATTGTATATACGATTTTTATAAAATAGGTACTTTTTACTATGGTAATTTGTTGATTCTATGCCAACATATAAAAACAGATTGTTTTTATTAATGTGATTTATTTGGATAACCACTTAAAACATTGTTTGTTTTAGTTCTGACAATTGAGTAATAAAAAGAAAAGTTATTTGATTGACCCGTTTTATTTAAAATTAATAAAAAGTTGTGCAAATCAAATAAAATATATACTTGTAATTATTTTAATAGACTTGTCTAGTCAGATAGTTATATTACTAGATCGTGCTCGTATCATAGTTATATTCATAGTAAGACAAATAAGAACCGCTTTATGCCCAGGACTATAACTATATCACGGCTTCAACCATCTTACTGCGACAAATACAAAGCATCGTCTGGTCCTTGTAGAAAATACTCGAAAAGTTTATATTCGACGGAGAAGGTATGTCGCTCTCGTTATTATCAGCCATATTTTAATTACTGTGGGCATACTATGGGTAGTGTTAGTTATTGTGCAATAGAAAAAGCGTTTGCAGTTCAAATCAAATTATAATTTACGAACAAATTAATCACACTAGCGAATCACACACTGTAGGTACACGACACATATATACGGAACGCGCGATAGTTTCTAAACGTGTTCACTGTTTAACCGCCAACAACAAACTCTCCTTTAACTCTGGTCACGCGTTAAGTTATAGACTCTGTCGAGTGCCACCTGGTGGCGCTGGCGTCCCGATTAGTCTGTCAAACGATCGATTTAACGTATTTCCGACATATTATCTATAAACTTCATTAGGTAGTTTGGTATTTGTTTGGTACACAAAACATATTTTTATTAAAAATTCACCAATTAAAGCTCTTTATTTATTTCAAAACTCCACTTTCGGCCACCCACCGAACAATACGACCGATTATAATTTTCTATGCAAAGCGAGGGACGTGGGTTCGAGTCCAGTACAAATTAATTCATTTAGCATTGTTTGTTTAGTCCTTTGTCCTTGATTAAGGACTGTCCTTAGTCCTTCATTGAGGGCTGGACCCGGCTGAATAATGTTGGCAATTAGTTGATTGCTTTGAAGCGTAAACTGAATTAGTAAAATAGGATTAGGTGTATTTGTGGGCGTTTTGACTGGAAGTTATTTCAACCACGCTTATTACAAGGTAGAACGGCCGAATATACACGTCTGTATTTCCTGAAAGGATAGGCAGTATTGTACAACTAGTATGCCATTCATTATTACATATCGAGACTCCTCCGTGCCTCGGAAAGCACTTTAAGGCGTTGGTCCCGGCTGGCATTCGTAGATCTTTGACATTCGGACATTGTTACGGGTAGTCAGAAGCCCAAAAGTCTAACAACCAGTCTTACCATCGGGTATCGTGTTACCCAGTTACTGGGTTGTGGATGTCAAATAAGAAGTCGCTCCATGTGAAATACAGGTATTCAGCTGCATCCGGTTGGACTGGAAGCCGACCCCAACATAATTGGGAAAAGGTTAGGCAGATTGATTGATTTTATGGTATTATGTATATAAGATAAGATAAAGATTTATTGTTAGAATAAAAAAAGAAATAAAAAGAGTTTATGTTTTTGATATCGATCTCTTTTGTTCTGTGTAAATTTATTTTTCTACTTTTGTTTTTTATGTTCTGTCACCTTTCATGTTGTCTCAATGAATAAAAAAAAATCCAAGTTTTATCTAAGCTTTATAAAAAAAAACGTTTTATTCTTCAACAACGCTCAGCTAACATTTTTTCTCACCCCAATATCTCCCAGTCTCCACCCCTTTAGAAGCAGTTACATTTATTTTGGATTATGCACTCGTACACTAATGCGGTAAATTAAACCGTGTGGCAGAGACATCGACGCACAACCTGTTACCATGGATTCAGTACATGGTTCTGAACCACCGTTTTTTTTTTGGGGTGGGAAATCATGAATTGACCTCTCCCGCTCTGGGCGGAGCGAAGGGTGTGTCAGACTCTTACTGACTAAAAACCACCCGTGTTCCTTCAGTTGCCTGTTCGCCAGGGCCACGAACACGAACAGGGCTTTCGAACAATCCGCGACCTCAGCAGGCATCGGCCCTATCGAACTCCATCAATTATGCTGATATCTCTTAGAGGCACGCGTGGAACACGACACGCCGTAGACCTGGGCCTGGTTCTTACCGGACGGCGAGCTGCCCATTGCTCGCCTTCCGCAAGCCCGCGCTTTCGGTGGCCGGGAGTCGGCTATCGACTCCCGACGCCCAGGGTGTCTTCTGCGGCAACTAGGGGCGTGAGGGCGCAACGATTGCCTCTCCCTCACGTGTTCCGCCTCCTCCTTCACGAGCATTACTGCTTCGCAGAAGGAGGTGACGGCTTCCCATGCCCTCTCGCTCCGTACCTTGGCCTGGACCAGGGCCGGTCGCGAGAGATCGCCGCCGCGAGGACACGGAGGTGTTCCGTAGACCTCCACCGTATGCTCCACCGTGTCCTTCGGTCGATCAACACAATGATAACACCCGGGCGTTTCCTCCCACCTTATCCGAAACAGGAACCTCCGAAAACAGCCATGTCGAGTGAGGACCTGCGTCAGGCGGAAGATGAGGACGCCGTGGTGCCTCTCAAGCCACTCCTGAAAGAGGGGACTTACCGCCGTAATTGTGGCGTGCCCAGTTCTGAACCACCCAGTGGAGAAATTTTTCGTCGGTTATTAAAAAAAAATTGCTCTGCCATACATTTTGACCGCGTAGGTATTACAATTTTCTATTATTATTTCCTTTATTCCATTATATACATATAAATTACATTTTTAAATATTAGAATATAAAAAATAGTAACCCACCGGTATCGGGAACAGGGTCCAAGCTACCGGCGGTCAGGGCTCCAGAGAGAGGAACCTCCTAACAATGCGAGCCGTGTCTAGAAGTACCGCTTTCTGAATCAAGGCCTTGATCCAGCTGCCCAACGAGAGCCTCCTCAGGTGTTGGTCGAGGCTCTTGGCTATTAAGCCATTGGCTGTCACGACTATCGGCACAATGATCGCTGAGTCAACATCCCACATGTCGACAACCTCGCGAGCCAAGTCAAGATACTTGATTTGTTTATCTTTCTCGGCTTTCACGAGGTTCCCGTCATGAGGGACCGTTATGTCAACAATCATTGCGCGCCGCTCTAATCGATCCACCACCACTATATCAGGCTTATTGGCAACAATAGTCCTGTCAGTGATGATGGATCGATCCCAGTATAACGTGATATGTCCATTTTCGAGAACTGGGTCGGGCACATACCTGTAGTACGGCACTTCCGATTCTACAAGGCTGTATTTCAGAGCAAGTTGCTGATGGATAATTCTGGCTACAAGGTTGTGTCTATGCAAGTACTCTTCGTTAGCTAGACGAGAACAACCAGAGATAATATGTCTGATGGACTCACCCGGACGACGGCATGCCCGACTCACGTCAACCGTCCCGTCCTTCATAATATGTCTCCGGTAGTTATTCGTTAAGATAACTTCGTCCATAATTGCACAGATAAAACCTTCGGTTTCTCCAAAGAGGTCACCGAAACGCAGCCAGGCTACGGATGCTAGTTGGTCTACATCGGGCCCCTGTAGGGCCCGAAAAAAGCGTCCGTGAAGCTCCTTACTCTGCCATACTTCCATGCGATCATTAGTGTCAAGTACTACTGGTTTGCGCCAGTTCTCTTTAGCTAAGGAGAGCGGAGTGAGGCCCTTGTCCACTGTGACCACATCTCGATGCATCCCCACGTCGGCTTCGGAAATATTCCCTGAGACTGCATATCTCGCGATTGTGGAGGGTCTTAGCATTTAAAAAGCCTCGACCTCCACACTTTCGCGGGATATACAGCCTCATTACCGATGATCGTGGGTGATGCATTCGATTTGCAGTCAGCAGTGTACGGACCTTCCTATCCAGGGCGTCGAGTTTGGTCTGAGTCCATTTGAGTATGCCGAAAGAGTACATCAAAACCGGCATGACCCAACCGTGAAAGGCGCGCACCTTGTTTCCGCCTGATAAAAGACTATTAAATACTTTTTTCAGGCGGCCAAAGAAGCGCTCCTTTAACGACTGCTTCATGTCAGTACCATTGATGCCCAACGCTTCCGACATACCCAAATACTTATAGGTTTCGAATGCGGAGAGGGCTCTAAGATTTATGGAATCCGAGAGTTGTGTTCCGACGGATTCCTCAATCTCCCCTCGCTTTACATGCATGACCGCACATTTGTCCACACCAAATTCCATCCTGATGGCGCTAGTGAAAGTTTCAGTTACTTTCAGTAGCTCCATCAGTTGCAAATTGTTGGGGGCAAAGAGTTTTAGGTCATCCATGTAGAGGAGGTGAGATATAACCTGACCACCTCTCTTCAGCCGATAGCCTAGACCTGAATCCTCCAACAGTGTGCTTAGAGGATTCAAGGCTAAGCAGAACCAAAGCGGACTCAAACTATCACCCTGAAATATGCCTCGCTCGATCCTTATCGGTTCGTTATTCCTCTGGATATTTCGACATCCTGGATAGTGAAAGACCGTTCTCCATTGCCCCATACATGACTTCAGGAAGGTGGGCAGAGTTGCATCTACTTTATACAACTCCAGCACCCTCACAAGCCATGTATATGGCACCGAGTCATAGGCCTTCTTGTAATCTATCCAACATGTCGACAGATCCTTTCGGGAACGACGATCCTGTTGGCTAATGGCCATATCAATGAGGAGTAGCTCCTTAGTACCACGGGACCCGTTCCTACATCCATTTTGAGAAGGAAACATGATGGAGTTGGTGTCTATATGTTTGTTAATTTTAGCTCTCAAAATGGATGTAAGAACTTTATAGACCGTCGGTAAACACGTGATCGGCCTATAATTTTTGGGTTCCGCAGTGCTACCTGATTTATGGAGCAGGTGGGTAACTCCTGTTGTTAGGAACTGGGGTAGCGAACCAGATTCTAAAGCAACCTGGTAGGTACTGACCAGCCAAGCGAGCGTGCGACCTACCAAACCGTTTGATCCAGAAGTTGTGCTGTCTGTCCGGCCCTGGAGACTTCCAGTTAGGCGGCGGACGGACTGCACGAGTTACATCTTGGCGACAAATGGAAATAGCCCCCATTTCTGGTATTGGATCGCAAGCTCGCTCGACTTCCCGAGCCCAATCACCTTCGGTGTGACTGACAGGCACCGACCAGATATTGCGCCAGAAAGAACACATGGCATCATCATCCGGCAGGCACGTGTCAGCCACACCTTGATCCGGTCGCTCCCAACCCCTATAAACCCACCTTTCATCGCGCTGGAAGGTGCGATTCTGAGTGTATCGCTCCACTCGCCGCTTATACCGACGAATACGGTTCGCCCATGCATACACTTTCTGCTTCAGGAAGTCGATGCGCTCTGTGACAGAGGATATGTAGTCTTGAGGGCTGATATTAGTCCCTGCAAACGCGCTACTCACAAAGCGCATCACTCTAGGGCGAGTATTGCCCTCCTTGAAGCAGATTAGTTTGCCGATGAGTGCTCTGGCCCCACCAATACGACGCTCAATTCTGCGCTGCCAAGCTGGTACGGCTGGTTTCGGTCGTGTAGCTCTAGAATCATTAGCAAATTTGACGTGAGCTACACTACATGCCACTACAGCCGCGCAGTACTGAATCGAATGTGTATCAGTGAGGTCTACGCAGTCATCAAAATAATTTGACAACTGCGCATCCAGTGCCGCCACCAGCACCCTATTTTTGTTATGCATGGGTAAACGAGGTAAGCGTGGTTTAAGTTCGGGCGATATGAACCGATATTCTCGAATCGCATCTTCCAAAGCACTCCTCAATTCATCATTGCACTGGGTACTTACTATTATTATTATTATTATTCTTTATTTATCGGACAACAATGATCCATCGTGTTAGTAAACAATAATAAAACTTATTACTAGTGTTAGTATTACAATACAATAGAGAAGAAGATATAATAGTTAATATTGTGAAAAGGACACTCCCAGTTAATGTTTTGTGATTGTCCTTCTCACAAAACTTTTAATAATCGGAGAGTCGATACTCTCTGCTATAGTTTTTAGAATACTGTTGCCACTCGCCCGTAACCTTCACAACAGCGACGCAGTTTTCTTGCGAATGACGGCGTGGAAGGCGTCAGTTCTGTTTTGCACAAACATAGTAGACGCGCTGCACCATCGTGGCAGTCCCAACAGCATCCTAAAAATATTATTATATTGAACGCGTAGGTCATCTAGCGTTCTTTTGGTATAGTTGACCCAAAGATTCCCCGTGTAAACGCACTGGCAATATGCCTTAAAAAGTGTTACTTTTACTAGTATACTACACCGAGCGAATCTTCGGGCCAACATGTTACCCCGGACCGCTAAAGCCCTACGATCCCTTTCAATATCAACATTGTCCTTAAGGTCGTCAGCGAGAAAATGCCCTAGATATTTGACTTTTGTCACTCTTTTGATGTTCAAGCCATTTACGGTAATGTCAGGTAAAGTATCTGTATTCACACTTTTTAATATTATAAATCAGTCCGTGCGAGGCAGCATACGCCTGACAGACCCTTAACATTTCATTCACGGCACCTGCCGTCGGCGCCAGTAACGCCATGTCATCAGCATAGCTGATACTATTAATTTTTACACCATGGACTCTACAACCGACCCGCATATTGCTGAGGTCCACAATTAGGCCATCTATATATGTGCAAAATAGCCTAGGAGATGTCAGACCACCCTGTCTCACACCACATCCTAACCTATATGTCTCAGAGAGTGCATTGGACCACTTCACAACATTTTCTTGGTTCCCATACCAATACTTTAGGATCCTGAGGACTCCTGTCGATACATCCCTGTCCTCAAGCTCAGCTCTATGGAACAGCAGATTTTTCATAGAATCGAATGTGACATATTGTCTAGAATCATGTGCTGAACTCATGGTTTCAGTTTGCGTGTCGATGTCCTGCCACCTTGTATGAAACGAGAAAAAGGACAGATTACACTATTTATTATTACTTATTCTAGGGTTAGTCTGTGTGTGTGTGTGTATGTGTCTGTGTGCGAGGGTGCGTCTGTGTGAGGGTGTGTGCGTGTATGTGTGGTGTGTGTGTGCGCGTGGTGCACGGTTGTTTAGTGTGTGTGTGTGTCCGAAAATATTTCCACATTTCGTCACTTCTTTTTATTTATGTCTTCATGTCCCATGAATTGCATTGCACAAATCTGGCGCTAGGGACGAGTCTATTGCATGAACTGGACTCAAATCCAGATTCAAAGGTGCTACTGAAAATTTTCAAAATTGTGATAGAGGGTAGTTAGTTACTCTAGCAAATAATGAGATCATTAAATGATTAATTCATAGTTTGTGCAACTTGAAAATCGATATTTCTCAAATGAAATAATAGGAACGTTTCTTGGAGGCAGAAATAGTACCTTTTTCCTGGAATTTTCTCTCACACTTTCAGGAGAAGTTTAAAAACAGCTTTAAAGAAGTTTTAAAAAGCACTTTATAAACTAGCTATAGTAGAATTGTGTGTTCGATTGAGTTGGAAAAGTAGTTTATAATAAGCACCCCTGTTGCAGGGTAGTTATTAATAGATAGCTTTGAACCACTCAATTTCTAACTGTGCGTTATGTGCATCAGACATAACCTTGAATGTGTCAGTAAATAGAGACCTACATGCTTATGTAAAACTATATCATGTAATTGTTGTATCAGCAGCAGGTATCTTCGAGTTAATTAGGGGATCGTGGTTCATAAGCAGTGATCGGAGTAGGTAGATTGAACTGGGGTCATTGATCCGAAACGTATATATTACTATGGACATTCCTCCGGAATTGGTGGATTATTAAAAAAAAACCGGAACTTATGTAGGAATTGTATTCTGCCAGAGTGGAAGGAGTCATTTGATGATTTGCCATCCTCAAAAAAAAGGTAGGAATTGTAATAAAATGAGCAATTTTATTCTTTATTATTCTTCCTATTTTTTTTTTTGTCACGATTTGACAGATAAATAATTAATTAATTTAGTTTTGATACCTTCCTTTAAATTTTGAATTGAGTAGTAATAATATCACTACCAACATTAACAATATTTAATTGAATCCGGAAATACCGGAATTACTTTCCGGAAAAATGGCTTATCCATGTTATTCTTTCTGTGTGCATTTATGATACAAGTACTAAAAATCAATCTACCTACTCCGATCACTGTTCATAAGTGACAAATGATATTATTGTTTCTATAAATTGGTTTAAAGATAACTTCTTTACACAACAAAAATTCAAATATGTTTTAAAACTCATCTAGTTTTAAAACATAATTAACACTGACCCGATCTGGGTCGGTGTTTCTACCCCACTACTCTGAATAGAAAGACCGAAATAAAGTCAGAGGTCACAGACCGAACTTCGGGCATCCTTATCAGGCCATACGAGGACAATGCAGATGAATGTCTGAGATGGTCTTTTGAAAAAAGAACCACACAGATTTGAGTGGACCTGAAAAGTCAGTGAACGCATTTCGTCGGCCTAATTCGTTAACCTGCTAAGTCCATTTTTTGGCAAAATTTACTTTTTATACCACTTAAAAAGTTCAATCTAATATCTACCGTATCGTTTAAGGAATAACTGCGATATTAGCCAAAAAAGGTGGCAAATGCTATGCCCGAAAAACTGCTTTCTGAACACCAGTCAATCTCCACAACGCAAACCCGCTAAATCCCGTTGGGACCTCAGTTTTGTACTGACAACGTTCCCAGACCCACATGCCGTTTGCGACGCGTCAAAATCTGTACACCATACTTAATTTAAATAAAAAACTGCTAAGTCCTCAAGCAAATTGAAACTTCACCTCGACAAACTGCTAAATAATTGTTTTTCAAAATTTTATAAAATGTGTATAAGTTATGCTGCTACATTATATTGTTAAAATATCAAGAAAAATTATAGAAACCAACGGGTTTTTCAGAATTTTGATTGCTAAATTAATGGAGATATTATTTAGATTTTTCTTTGTCCTGTAAACTATATCAAAATGGACTTAGCAGGTTAATGAATTAGGCCGACGATTTGTCAGTAAGTAATCGTGTAGTTTAACTCCGAACATAGTTGATGATCACTACGGAACCCTATTTTGTCTATTGGCAAATACTTGAAGTTTATGCACACTGCACAATGGACTACCCTACACGCAGATGCACAAACTAGTTCAACTAACTCCACCTACAAACTCAAAAAGCATTAACCCTTTCAATGTCTCCTCGCCACAAACTCACTTGCTCCAGGCTTTCCAACAATATAAATAAGTTGTGTATTCCGAAGCGGAGTCCATTTTAGTTTAGCCTAGTTCCTAACAATATGCGGACAGAGTTCATTAAAGTTTCTGTGACTGAATTAAATGAGTAGGTATACTTTGTATTTTTAGCTAGGTTTGACTGTTTAAAAGATAAGTTTAGGGACTGTATTTAAGATTGACACAACCATGTTCGTGACTGGTCATCTCTTAGCTGCCACGGCTTATTTTAATTTAATATAATATTTGAATTGTTTTTGTATTTTAATTACGGACTCTTTTAACGGTCTGTATCGTTCTCACATGCATAATTTCAACATGAATGATGTAACCAATATTTTGTAATCATATTTTGATTTAAAAGAGTGTCCGTGGATTTTCTTGCTCATTCTTCTCCATAGGTACCTACTACGCTTTGGAATGGGCAACCAGCTTTATCTTTCTGACTGACCGACCCCTTGAGGATTTAAAAGTTCCTGTAATTGGTTTATTTGAAATAATTGCTTTGTGTTTGAGTTTTTCATGTTCGTCGTGGAGGGTGTTGTGCACTTGTGCAGGGTTTACTTCCCAGTTCGTGTTCGCGTTCATACGGTCGGTTCGTGGATGGGTGACCATCTATTACATAGACCTCTCCGTGCCTCGGAAATCACATGAAGTCGTTGGTCCCGGCTGTCATTCGTAGATCTTTGACAATCGTTAGGGGTAGTAAAAAGTCCAAAAGTCGGACAACCAGTCTTACTAAGGGGTATCGTGTTACCCAGTAACTGGGTTGTGGAGGTCAGATAGGTAGTCTCTCTTTGTAAAATACTGGTATCCAGCTGCATCTGCTTAGACGGAAGGCGACCCCAACATTATTGGGGAAAGGCTAGGTTGATGATGATACTCCAGTAGTTCAGATTACCACTTTGGAAAGGCCAGTTTGTCTCAGTGCAGACCTTTGTTCCGCAAAAATTGTGTTAAGAAGAGACAAAAAGCACAATTCATTTATAAAAATAATCACCAAAAAAATTATCTGCTGTTCCTTATATTTCGTCGAGTATCATAAAATGTATGAAGTGGTTGATATTTTTTTCCAAACTTCAGGGATGGTCTCATAGTATAAGTTGTTCATAATGATAAGTACTTGGCCCTTCAGAGGTTTATTCATTTAAAAAAGGGTGCATCATTAGAAGGTAAATAGAGTCATTAAATAGGGTGAAGCGATACTTTACGCCGGGACAGCTTTTAACCCTGTACAAAGCGCAAGTCCGATCCTGTGAGTATTGCAGCCACCTTTGGGATGGCTCAGCTAAATACCAACTTGCCGTGTTTGACTCGGCGGAACGCAGAGCTAAGAGGCTCATTGGCGACATAAAACTGGTGGATGCCAAGCTTCACAGCTTGGCTCATCGCCGCAAGGTTGCCTGCTTGCCTTTTACAAATTGTACTTCGGTGAGTGTGCCCAAGAACTCCACGACCTCATTCCACCGGCTCCCTTCTACTATCGGACATCTAGACGCACTGCAAGTTACCATCCCTACCTAGTTGCTATTCCACCAATTCGCACTAAGCGCTTCCAAATGCCTTTTATCATGCGCACAGCAAAAGAGTGGAACTCTCTACCTGCGTCTGTGTTTCCGAACGCATACAACCCAAATCTTTTCAAAGTGAGAGTGAACAGGCTTCTTCTGGGTAAGCTCACTCCATCGTCGACTTTGTCTCTGTTATCCCTGACCTATATGTCTCTTTTAATAACACCCTGTATACGTTGAAAGTAGTAACAACTTACAACCACTAAAAAAATGTATGTATAAAAGGAAACAAATATGGTACACTATTTTATTTTTATATTGAATTACACGCTGTTAATAAATTGCTTTTACATTGCCAACAGGCGTCGCACTGCGTCGTATGTCCCGTGCTTATTGGTCTTGTAAACTACGGTGAGAAAACAGTACTCGTCCATAGCATTTCCGAATACTAACGAATGCTAATTTCCATGTCCATCAATTATTAGATTTATCGTGTATAATAATTTGAATTCAGAACTAAGGACTTTATTGTTTGTTACGTCAAAACAATACAACAATAAAGTACTTAGTTCAGAATTCAAATTAAGAAAATAGTTGTACTGTACTTACGGTCGCGTGAACTACATCTTTCTATTTAACGCGTAATGTCCCACTGGTGGGCAAAGGCTTCCCTTTCCCTCACATGTCTGTCCACTGCCCCTACATAGACATAATTAACATTTTTTTTACATTAAATAAAAAAGTACAAAATATTCTAACTTAACTAAACATAATGTAAAGCAAAAATATGGCGTCGTTAAATTCCTCCGTATCGCTGATGATGTCGACCGGTTATTTGATAACTTACAGCTATTTCGGTCCAGACCGAATTTGTACCATTGTTTTTGTTTTCCTAAAATATACGATTTTACGTAAATGTTTACAATATTAGAGCCTTAAACTAGAGGTTATAATAATTGGAATCTACCTGAAACTCAAACTTAAATTCAAATGTTATTATAAATAATATCCGTTAAAAAATAGTAGGTAAATAACTTTCTGACTTTTAATTATGGTTTTATTCAAATTAAAATAATTTGCTCAGTCAACAACTTTTTTGCATCATCGTAGGTAAGGTAGGTAGCCTTCTTTTGTAACCATGTATTCATTCCATTTTTTTTTATTTTTTTTTTTATTCAAAAATATAAGGTAAAACGTTATATACAGCTTTTCTTAAATCTATGTCAAGTTCACACATGATTTGTGCCTGAACTAGGTAATCCTGTGTTTCAGGCGATTGGAGGTAATATTAATTGATTAAATAATCACATATCATAATAATCTTATTGGTACATAAATGTAAAAAGGTATATAAAATTATAGTATCTTAACTTAACTAATTAATAAAAAATAAAAATAAAACATAATACAAACAATATTTACTTTAGCACTAATAATAACTTCTCTGTATCTTCATAGGACATAGTTTGAAGAGTTTCCATAAGGATTTTCTTGCAGTTACTATGATTCAAGGAGTAGATGTTTCCTTTTTCATTTAGCCTGTTATAGAGTAGCGGTCCGAGGTACATATAAAATTTGGCTGTGACAGCATGTTTTGTACTTTTTTGCGGGCAAACTATATCTTTACGTCTCCTTTTAGTAAATTCAGTGCTGTATGGAAGTGCTGCGTGTTGTTTTAGTACCGTGCTCATTATAAATAACTGTCGAACTGTTAGTACTTCACAAGATTTATACAGGAGGTTAGTGGGGAATAGGAAAGGGCGGTAAGTAGCCACCTTAAGAATAGCTCTTTGAGCTCTTTCAATGGGCAATAACAAAGTTTTACTTGCCCCACCCCATGAGGTAATACAGTAAGTCAAAATTGACTGACAAAGAGCAAAGTATACTTGCATAATTATTTTTGTATTTGCAATAAATCGTAGCTTTTTGAATATGTATATCAGCTTATGAATTCTATTATTTAGAGCATTAATTGTGTAGGTATCAGATTTGTGGAGAATCGTCTTCTTCATGGATGGACGCGACGCCTCCCAGCTGTATCAAGGCTTAGTATCAAAAAGTTTTGGTCCAGCAATAATTTAGACACAGATGAAATTTCATTTTAGAAATAGATTTATCGCAGAAGTCTTTCGACTTACACAGTTAAACCTGTGTCAAATGCCACTAAAACTTACCGTGATAACTTTTTTTACCCCATTGAACACAATGCTGGCCTCAATGGTCTCCTTCAGTGTGTTCAACTTTAGTACGCCACAGTGGGCACCCTACTCAAACGGTGAGATTGCGAAATATCTTAGAGTTGAAAGTTGAGGATACAATGAAATAGGTACTATAAATCTGTGTCGGTAATGCGATAAAGTGTCACACTTCTGGTTCGGATAACTTACCTTTTTTTCTGAAATAAATTGATAAGTTAAATTGGTATCAATGTGCGTTCGTAGCGTTTTCTCATTTTTTTTTCATTACAGACATATTTGAAACACCTACTCGTAAACTCACGCCTTCTTCCCATGGGGGTAGACAGAAACTACAGAACACCAACTGCTACGATCCTTACTTACTCCTCTTGCTACGTTTACGTTCATACATCTCTTACGATCATACGCGCACACCGGTTGCGAGTACTACGCACCTGACGTTTCTGAAAAACATCACCAATAAAGTCACTATTATGTCCTCCTAGGGCGATCCCTTCCGGCGTTTCCATTCACATCTGCCTTGTAAATACCTTTTGTTAGTCACCTTTCACTCATCCTCCCAATGAAGAATTGAAGAGTTGAAGTACCTAATAGTAGATTTTTTGTAAGGAAGCACATTCTTTTTTATTTTATTTTAGATGGCTTTGCTCTTGACTCTAATCTAGGTCAGAGATGACAGAGACAAAGTAAACGATGGAGTGAGCTTACCCAGAAGAAGCCTGTTCACTCTTACTTTGAAGAGATTTGGGTTGTATGCGGTCGGAAACACAGACGCAGGTAGAGAGTTCCACTCTTATGCTGTGCGCATTATAAAAGAATTATAATTATAATTATCATTCTGGGTCGAACTACCAAAACACCTATTTCTCCAGCTTAGCAGCGTCTCTGTGTTCCGTTTGAAAGGTATAAGAAAGAATATCGGTGACATTCGAGACACTTGAAAATGTTCAACGGTGTCTCTAAGAGTTGTCTGCTGTTCTAAGGCCTGTTTCACAGACTCTGGGCACGCACAATTTACCAGATAACTTAAAAATATCAAAGTGACTTTACTCTAAACTCTAAACTGTAACTTATCTGAAGGTGGAGTGAAAACGGTGACAACCGGCGTAGTGAACGTTCTAGAAAACATAAAATTGTGCGCGTAATTAGTACATTCGTATACACACATAAAATAACTTAACATCACGCCTGTATTCCACACAGAGTTAAGCAGAGGTGTACCTCCACCCACTCGGGGTCCTTAGGTGAGATGGGCGTAACTCAAGGTTCAATTCTTGACCCTTTCCTATTTCTAGTTTATATTAATGACCTTCCTTACATGATGGCTAAGTTATCGGATATAATTTTATTCGCTGATAACACTTCTCTTATTTTTAAAATAGATAGAAAAGATACGGATGTCTTACATGTCAACGATAGTCTGGCGATTCTTTCGAAATGGTTCGCAGCTAATAATCTTTTACATAATGCGAACAAAACTAAATGTCTTAAGTTTTCATTACCAAATGTACCCCAAGTGGGTCTAAATTTAACACTTGATGGCAAGAAACTAGATGTTATTACGGAAACCGTATTTCTAGGAATTACTTTAGATTCAAAAAACCAATGGGGCGGCCACATTAGAGCTCTTTCAGGCAGATTAAGTACAGCTAGCAGCAGCTGCAATAAGGCAGTTGACTGATATAGCCACTGCAAGGTTAGTATACTTATTTCCACAGTATAATGACTTACGGTGTTCTGCTGTGGGGATCGGCAGCTGACGTAGTTTCAATTTTCATTTTACAAAAGAGGGCAAACCGCGCGATCTATAAAATGGGTCCTCGCGAGTCTCGTAGAAACAAATTCGAAGCAATCGACATACTAAATCTACCTGCTCTCTACATCTTAGAAAGTATTTTGTATGTTCGCAAAAACTTAGGACTTTTCAAAAGAAGAAGCGATTTCCATAATATAAATACACGTAGGTAAAATGAAATTGTGATACCTTAGATTAACTAAAACAAGCAAGTCATTTCTTATAAACAGTATCCGCTTATATAATAAGTTGCCAAAGTCAGCTACAGAACTTAGCGATGGAAAGATCAAAACCCACATCAAACGTATCCATATCAAAAATGCATATTATAAGATTAAACACAAAGTTGAAGACAAAGAAGTTTGGCAATAATTCCTTCTGCAACTGTGGCTTCCCTGGTACCTCATTAACGGCATCACTATGTAAACGTCTGTTATCTGCTCCCAAATTACGTTTTTTTTTTTATAAATAATGTTTTTTTTTGTTTATTACTTTCTGCGCCATAATCTTCTCATTATTTGACATTATACTCGTATGTATATGTATTCCTCCAATTCTTATTTCAACTCTTTACTTATGGCTTTTGTAGACAGGATTTTAATTCAGATTTGTTACAGTTGTAATGGCAATCATGTTATATGGTTTAAATAGGCTTTTATTTTTATATAGATTCTTGAATATTTTGTGAATGTGAGAACGTTGTAGACCTAACTTGTAGACTGTAGATGGTTACCTATCATAAGTTCGAAAAATATTTGACCGAATTTCATTTCACCTAAAACTTTTCAACTATTATCGTTTCGTTTTTTTTACTTCATCAAAGTCACGTCTGCCACTGTATCGGTTGATCTATTATCAATTCGATTTTTTTCGTGAGTCCGACGTTTCATTTGGTCGAAAAACTTTTTACCAAAGTTACACTTAGCTGAAATAAAATTTGTTCGAAGTATTATGTTTCCGAACATTCATTAAACCACTGTTTTAATTACCATATTTTGCAGCATGGCAAGCAGGCATGCAGCATGCAAGAAGCATGCAACATGCAGCAAGCATTGTTTCTATCACGGCTCCGGCGCTGCAGGGTTTGGGCGGTCCCACGCGAGCTTATCGTCGCAGATAGTTTTAACGCTCACAACCACAGCTTCGGCTTGCTGGCCGGCCTTGCCGGCCTGCTTTAGCCGCGGTGGCGGGCCTTCAAACCACCTGCTCCTCAACTCGTGGGCCGCCACACCTCTCCGCGCCTACGCGGGCTTAAATTACATTCTAGGGGCAGGGCAGACAAGACTACGTGAAGTAGGTTTTGCAGCGATTCGTTTCTCACTAAATTTTGTAGCACAACATATTGAAGTTTTATGACACTATTTTAATTTAATATTGAAAATACTACCAAGTAACCGGCTATAATTATGTATATTTGTGACCAAATAATATTCCGTAAAATGTTGTTTCGACGGTGTGGTGAAAATATGGCAAATAAATCATTTGGCAAATGAAAAAAGTTCACAAGAGACTTTGGCCAATAGTAAAAAAATAGTTTGTAAATCGGCGAAATATAGTTCGGTAAAATAATACATAAGACACATGATAATTCGACGATCTAAAAATATGTCAAATAATACATAATTATAGCAAAAAAGACGTCGGTCAATAGTTTTCGGTAAAATGAAAATCGAACAAAAAAAATCGCAAGAGTGATCGGTATTCGTAGATCTTTTTCTAGTTTGTTGAGTACCTGTTACTTGTTGACAGGCCTACACTGTTCTCCCATAAAAGCCCCTTCTTTTTAAAAGAGTAACCGTGGAGTTTCTTGCCATCTCTTCTACATACGAAACAACCAATTGGAACTGTGCACCTAGCTTCTGACGTTTCATAAGTGCCCATGTAGGTTTATGTGAAACAAAATATTTTGATTTGATTTGATTTCGCCAGTTATGTTTAAGTCCCATGTAACAAGGACAAGTCTGTTGCTATCCACCAGGAAAAAATCCAGTGTCGGGGGGCTGCTTCTGAGAAATCCCAGATGTAAAAACCCAATAACACTTTACCTGACCTGGGATTCGAACTCAGGACCTCATTCAAATCAAATCGTTCAACCCAAAAACGAAAGTCGTTCTTGTTCAAATTTATAATAAGACCCACCCACCCCCACCCCCCCTAGGCACTTCCATGAAATCAAATTCGCACAAATGGCGAATGATATCGACTGTCAGTATGAATAGCCGTTGAACGCGATGATTCATGGACAGCATGACCGGGCCTTTGATGCGGAGATACAAAGGCCTGGCCTGCCCATTGTCACCAGTAAAGACAGGCTGTGTCTTTGGCGCCTCTTCCGTCATTCAACGAGTTTAATTTGGAACGTTTGATGTTTGTGGAGCTTATGGGCTTAAAAGACGCCCCCTCTTTGCGTCTAACAAACGATTCGTAATGACTCTTTGACCTGTATTGTTACTGTTGAGCGTGGGATTACTTGATTTATCTTTGCAAATAAACTTTTTGTCGTAAAGAAGCTTTACAGGTAAAATCTGATATCTCCAAGACGCTTTTTTTAAGCATGATGAAATAAGGCTCCGTTTGATAAACATGAAAGGTCGAGGTCGAGGTCGAGTAAGCAATCAAAGAGTATATTACTATTAGTTATTCAAACGAAAATCAATGATAAAAATTAAGTTTCAATTTTCTTTTAATTTGTTCATTGCCATCAAAGATCAACGTTGGTGCCAATTTAATTACTGATAGCCATCAAAACTTTAATTGTAGCACAAACTAAAATAGAGTCAAAGCATTTATTTCAATTATACCATTTACAGGCACTTTTGAATTGTCAAAGAAGTAATTCAGAAAGATGAAGCTTGTTGCCCATTCCAAAGTGCACCTATTTCTTATGGAGAAGAATGGGAAAGAAACTGCATGGGCACTCTTTTATAAATTATATTGTTCCAAAATATTAGTTATATCATTAATTATTTATTTATTACAGCGGAGTGTGTTACTCCCGACTGCAATTTACTTAATTTCCCCTGAGCGACAATATTCCATTTACTACATTCCCCAAAAACTTTAGTTCCCGGTATTCCCTAAACTGAACCAGTAGGTAAACCTATTAAATTGGGGCATTCAATTTCGTTCAGTGCTCAAGGTCACCTTCCGCTATCCATTGTTTGTGCTCTAAATATAGACTTTTTGCTAGTAACACCCTGTTATGAGGGCGTGGTACTTACGTCAGATTTAACGACGTCAATGGATTCATGGGCTATAGCGTAATGGCCGAAGATGATTGGAATTTGTGACCTTGATCGACCACATAGAACCTTGGTGACTTGGAAAACACGTTTTTTTTTTGCGAAATATTAAACTAATCCTGTAAAAAATTATAGACCTTCAGCTAAACATGTTTTTTATTTTTCGTCGAGCGTTAAATCCAATTTGATCGCAGTTACTTAGTTATTTTGTATTTTTAGGACCCCCAAATTTTTGTAGAATTAAAATTATTTAAAGGAATTATTTGAAGTTCTCAAATAGAGGCGGAATCATTGTATTAGAGTGTTCAATAATATTTTCAGGAGCGCTTAATGGAAATTAATAGGTAATAAGTAATACGGGCGGGCGTCCGCAACTCCACGTCCATTGCGCGTATTTTGCGTACGGGTGGGAAAATCGATTATTCGATCCACCTCAGCTCCTTGAAGAAGGCCAGCAACACTTTTGTGTTACTGAAAATCTCACGTATGGTACCTGGGTTAGTGTCTTGCTTGAGGGAGCAGGCCTCGAGAATGATTTGCTTCTGGACAGCAGCGAGTACCTGGTCCGATACGTCCTTGCTGGGGATCCCCGTACGGTCGCAGGTGTGATTGCGACGTCTAGGGTAGCACTGGCAGCTTGGGCGTAGCTTCGTTGGGCGACTCGCATGGATTGATCAAGTAGCGGCCGCTTGTGCTCTTTCCGAGGTGTCATGTTCTCAATGAGGGCTCGCTTGGCCGTGGCCTGATTCTTCCAATCGGGTCACTATGCCTTACTGGCACCTTCAGCGGGTCTCCCCGGAACACTGGTTAGCGATTGACTGGTCAGTGCTTGACTTGTGCCAGCCTCTGCCTGCAACTGCTTTCCGGTGGAGAATTTCACCTGGCCGCTTGTCGGTTTGACTGACCTAGCTGCAGTGCCCTGTTTATTGCCTTTACCTAACATCCAGCGTGTTTGGCAGCACTCCTTCCACGTCACTCTGGCCTTCTGCTTGCCTTGTTCTGGGGCAGTTGGTGGACTTGAAGGGTCACTGCAGGGGCAACCAAGCTTGTTGAGTGCATTTACCCCTTGCCCTTGCGATTCTGCACTTGCCAGACGCGTGAGAACGTGACCTTGGCGCAGCTGGCCGTTTCCGTTTGACCAATGACGGCCGTCTGATGAGAGGAGGCTAAAAGAACCACAGGAGGAGGAGGGTGTTTGTCAAGAAGCCTGGTACCAGTGTAACCTAGTGCTGGGGTCTGTGTGGAGAGGGCCGGACCGAATGGTATTAATCGTCGCCGTAATCATCGCTTGATTATTGGAAGGGCCCATACTGGTCCCAATCAACGCCGACGGCCTTTGTTTGTATTGGGACTTTTTGGATTCGGTCTTAGCTGTGGTTTTTGCCACAGCCAGATCGGCGCCCGCGATGGTATCCCCGGCGCTAGCCGTTTGGCCACCAGGGACGGGAGAAGTATATGCACCTCCCTTAGGAGTCTCATTAGCTTTCGTCTCCATTGTATTGGTTTTTAACTGGCCTTGAATTATCCATGTTAAATTGAGTTATAAAATTCATCTCTCAGAGTAATGTTTTTATGACCATTGTATGCAAGTATTGTATTTTGTGAGCCCAGCGCTCACAAAATACAATACAGGCATGATGATAAAAGAAAAAGTACGTTCGGCTTACCCTGGACAGTTAAAGCACCGTTCCAGATCAGCCGATGGTTAATCTAAGTATACATACGTATACTTAGGTTCTTCGTTTTGTATGAAAATTTAGGCGGGATCGTCCTCTGCGATCCATGGCCACGCTGCGCACGGAACAAACGTGGCAAACCTTCCCGTGTACAGTTACGAGAATCTATCTGAATATGAATATCTGACGAGACAAGCATCGCCCAAATATAGGATACTGCATCGGCTTCAAAAATATGTGTTAGCTCTCAGAATACATAAATATCGGACATGTCTTATATTTTTTATATATCTGCCTACTCAATTCAGTTCAGAAGAATGTGATACCTCGTTGTGATCACTGATGTCTTTTTGAGAACATATCATTTATAAATGAATCATGAAATCAGATATCATTACCGAACTGTCCACAGGGTGGCAAGGATATCGATGTGCAACCTGTTACCATGAATTCAGTACATAATTCTGAAACCCTCAAGATGTTTTTTTTTTTTCTCTTTATTTAATTTAGGGACTTTTAATTACATGACAGTCCCATCGTACCTTATTACAGCTACAAAACAAAAAAAACGTATTAACTTCTTAGACAAACATCAACACCATTAGGTAGACTTAAAACGAAGACGTACAAATCTAAACATACTTTTAGCAGCATCAGACAGTGGCATAGACAAAATCTCGTGAAAAACCTATGTTATTTTTATTTAATTGTAGATCTATTATTAATTTTTCCCTCTCAGTCTGAAAGCGGACACATTCCGTCAACAAATACACAACGTCTTCTACCTTACCACATGTCTCACAGTTTGGAGAGATGCACTTTTTCATGAGAAATCCAAAATTGTTGAGAGGCATGTGTCCAGATCTCAATCTGAGAGCAGTTACCAATAATCGCCTGCTCAACTTACCATAACTAAACCAGGGTATACGAGGAGGTTCCGCAGCTATCGTCTTATACCAAATACCTTTAGTTTTAGACCTCAAATTAAAATATTCCACCCAAAGTCCCAATCCTTATATTTTGGCAACACTACTGAAAAATTCGTTTCAATATCTAGACCACTGCCTTCAAATATTCCTTTCTTTGCCAGCTTATCAACCTCCTCGTTTCCTTTTAAACATATATGCGAGGAAATCCATTGCATACTCAGATCCATGCCATTACTGGATAACAAATCGATCTTTGAAATAATATTCAGTTGAAATTTAAAGTCGGTTATAAAAAAAAAAATTTGCTGTTCCATACATTTTGACCGCGTAGGTATTGCACTTTTTGTAGGTCTTGCACTTGTAATTGGCCATCTTTTACACATTGTACTATATATTGAAATATATTAGCTGTAAGCTTTCTTAAAATTAAAAAAATTAAATAAAAATAAAAATTTCTAAAGAACAGCATTTTTTTTGTGAAAACCGACGAAACATTTTTTAGGGTACGGTATAGAATCATGTGTTGAATTGAGGGTTACAGTTTGCGTGTCGATGTCCCTGTTTCCCTGTATTTATGTTCGTGACTGTACATCCTACGTAGCAGTGAACGGTCGATTTTAACTTCGTTATCACCTTACGGGCTCACTTCTAGAGAGAAAAGAAAAACTACAAGCTCATAAAGGAATTTCATGTTCTGGCAAACCATGCAGACATCGACATTGTTCCACCTGCACTGATGGCTCGTAATGACATTCGGTAATCGCTCCCGCTACAAAGTTTTCAGTAGAAAAGTTAACAAGTCGTTAGCACGTGGAGCAATTTATCGATAGGTGAATTGTTTTTGGTTCAACTTTACAATGTGAAGCTAAGGTTTGAATGCGAATTGTTCGGTATTCAAAAAGACAAATGTCTAGCTATGTGTCTTCTGATGTCTGAACATAAAGAGCGTAACACACTAACAGTAGGAATAACTTTAATTTTGACAGTTCCATAACATACATTGCGTTATATACGTTGTTGAGCAGACAAATTTTTCGAACATAATATAATATGAAGCAATGGATTAGCAATAGGCTTCAAAATGATTCAGATTGTAATTGATAGTGTGTTACGTTATTAAGGTGCTGGTTTGTAACAGTTACTTAAGTTGCATGACAGCCTAGTACAGTGGCGTAAGAACAAGTGCAATGCAATTTCTTAATTGTTTCAATGAAGGTTTTAATTTTTGGCCTTTGTACTTTCAAAAGAATGTACGTATTGTTTCTTTTGAATCTTGTCAACGTTTTAGATACTGTTTTCTTTAAATAATATAACATTGTGTCAAATAAGTAATTTTGAGAAAAAAAAATGAGAAAAAGTAGAAAAAACAAAAAGAAATAAATAGAAAAAAAATAAAAAGAGAAAGAGTATTCTATTGTATTCTATTCTACCCTGGCGTGTTTGGTCTCCTACACATTCCCTGCCTACATAAGTAGGAAGTGTGTCGGAGGGCGGACGCGCAGACCTTGTAGCTGTAATTTTGTGAGCTAAGCTTTTTACTGTAGTTATCATAATTATTTTTGTTTTTGCTAGTCATGTTGTGCCATTACAATTTGGGTGATAAATCAGGCTGGTAGGTGGGTATATTAACAGTGATATACCGTGATTGTTACCTGTTGTAGTTGTCTTGTATATAAATAAATAAATACATTAGGTATTGCTTAATCTTTTAATTAATATGCATCTTCGTTTTGCAAGCAGCTTAAAACAGGCAGATCGCAGTGTTAGATTTCCGTTGCGTCACTCATAGTCAGTTTTTTTTTTCTTTTTTTGACTTTAATCCTTCGTGAATTCAACTAATTTTGACTGGGATACTATACCGCATTTACTCATGTCTTTTATTTCTTTAAGTTACGGTTACTTACAAGAGTGGTCGACGCCACATACCTAATGGCAGTGACGGCTTTCCTGACAATGATGGCACCGGGGTTTGACTTTACGGTGTCCAAAAACGCTCTCTAGGAAAACACACTACCTTACATTCATAAATAACGTTTCAGTGACGTCATTCGCTGATAAATTGCTGACATTAAGTGACGGTCAGCGCTCTTCTGGGAAACGGTAACTTTATCGATAAAAACAACACTAGGTATTTTAAGTCTTCATCTATTTTGAATTAAAGAATGTTCTATATTTATGCTGAAAACGTGAGAATCAACAGACGAATAATATAACTCCTTCACTGTGCGTAGGAAGATTACCTTTCGCAGACGATCGAAAAAATCTTCCATTTCCATTTTGCACGACTTTTATAGCCCGCGTGGGAAGTACTCTAGGAACTAGGTAAGTACATACTACTAACGGTTCTAAGAACATCGCGAAAACATATTTTTTTACAGCGCACATTGGTGGCTACTTGTAATATTGTAATGGGCTGCTTTTTTTTGTAAAGTCGCAGTTTCTTGGAATAGATTCAAGGTAAACGCAATGAAGAAAAGCGCCTAGAAATGTATGTGTTTAAAGAAAGAAGGAATAACATTTATTTGGCAACCAGTTCTTGGAACACAAAGTTTTTTTTTTCTCAACAATTTTGTGTTCGTCTTCCAGTCTAACCGATGCAGCTGAATACCGGTATTTTACATGGAGCAACTGCCTATCTGACCTCCACAACCCAGTTACTGGGAAGACTGGTTGCTAGACTTTCGGGCTTCTGACTACCGATAACGACTGACAAAGATCCACGAGTGACTGCCGGGACAAACAACGTAACAAATAAAAATCTGATATGCTGGTAATGTCATGTCATGGAAATAAAATATATTGGGCTATTGGTTGGGGTGCCTTTAGTGGATTGGTTACCTTGAACTATGGAAGAACTATGTCCCCTGCCTGACGAATGTTATAATTATATACACTGATAAAATGGCACGGGGTGACTTGCAAACTTAATAAAGATCCCCCAGAGACTGTCGCTACCACAAAGTGACGTAGTGACAAGGGGCCAACATGTCCTGAGGTGCTTGAGGAGTGGAGAGGTATTCCAAGGATATCAGAACAATGCCAGTAAGAATCACATTACTTTGGAATAATGTGCAATGTTATTATGTGTATTGTTCAAGCCAAGCCTTAATAATGATGAGACATATTTTGTAGTGCGTAAAGCTAAAAATTATGGCGAAGCTACCTTAATTATCTAACAAGACTTACTTAGTTCGCCTTTTACATGAAAACTTGCCCTAAGTAAACAAAAGATAGAATCGAATAGAATAAACGTTTATTGGTTTCACGATTACAGCTAGTTGTAAGTACAGACACAAAACTATGATACCGGAAGTAAAAGGTTTAAGCGTCAACATTATGCTTAGGACCCCAACAGTGATGCTAAGCGCTGGTAATCAGCTACCCTTGACTCCAGTTTACAAAAAAAAAAAAACTATTTTACACAATATACTTTAACTAACGCTGCTTTAAGATTATTAAAACAAATAGTTTAGATAAAGAGATTCCATCAAGGAGAAACTAAATCGTTGTAACTGAAAAGTAATCGTGAACTAATTCAAGTAAAAAATGTGACAAAGGTTCACTTGAGTTGAGTAAAATTCTTTACGAAAAGTAGAGAGAGATATTTCTTACGACAGTTGATAAGTTTTTCCTTGCGCTATTCTTCTGAGTGTTAGCTTTTGGTTTTAATGTAAATAAATCTTATTCATTGGGTGCAGATTATTTTGTAAATATTTTATTTAATTATTTGAGACTTTCTGCAACCGACTTCTGGTGCTAAAAATACCGTCTCTGGTTAATAAACGGAAGTCGATTGCAAACTAGATTAAAATAATATTTAATCTTTTATTTCCGGAATTTGCTTGGCACGCCACCTATTTGCAGTTTTTAGATATAGAAAGGTATAAAAGCTCATTTCGGTGCATTTTCAAGTTAGTTCCGTGTAGAATAAAGAGCTATAACCTTATACTGCTCGTTTTCTTGTCCCAATCCGTTCTGATTTCCTACATGAGTATCTTACTCCTAATCATCAGACATAGGTGTTCTTAAAGGATAATCGTCAAGAGTATCGGTACCTATTTACTTAGGGAATGATTTTAATCGAACCTCAAATAACTCCCATTTTGCTTTCCTAAAAATATTATTGAATACTCTAGTATTAAATTAATGCGGCTTTTATTGTGAACCTCAAATAGTTCTGATTTTGGGATTCTAAAAATACTAATTAGCCGTGACACCGCTCGCTACGCTCGCTCGGCTCGCGCGTGGTTGGTCGCGATTATACCTCACTTAACCTATTTGGTCATGGTACCTTAGGTAAGTTACTGCGACTAACTGTGAGAAGAGGTCAGAAAGTTAAAAAAAAACTCATTTATTTAATAAAGTATGCACTATTAGAAGTACATTAAGTTTTTAGAGGATCAGATAAATATTTCCTTTTATTTAGCAGTATCCTCATGTCTGCTAATACAATTATGCAGTATAGGACCACATGGGCTTTTGGGAGTGATAATTAATTGTCAAATCACGGGAAAGGGGGGTGGGGGTAATTTTATACGGAAAATGCAAGGGGGTAATCGGAAATGGTTACTATCCAGCTGGCATTACAGCTTGCATATTTAACAATTTACCTTGGTTGGTATCGTATCTGCTCACACTGAATTATGACGACACGGAAGAATTACTCAAACCATAACTTAAACTAATCAGCTACCCAATCTCAATACACACCTACACATCTACACTCACACAAACACATACACCTGGAGCATCAATATATACTTACTCCTTTTTAGGGTTCCGTAGCCAAACGGCAAAAAACGGAACCCTTATGGATTCGTCATATCTGTCTGTCTGTCCGTCCGTATGTCACAGCCACTTTTTTCCGAAACTATAAGAACTATACTGTTGAAACTTGGTAAGTAGATGTATTCTGTGAACCGCATTAAGATTTTCATGCAAAAATAGAAAAAAAAAACAATAAATTTTGGGGGTTCCCCATACTTAGGTCTTCAAAAATTATATTGAGGCTACTAATATCATTTTTTTCTAAACTGAATAGTTTTCGCGAGAGACACTTCCAAAGTGGTAAAATGTCTGTCCCCCCTGTAACTTCTAAAATAAGAGAATGAAAAAACTAAAAAAAAAATACGATGTACATTACCATGTAAACTTCCACCGAAAATTGGTTTGAACGAGATCTAGTAAGTAGTTTTTTTTTAATACGTCATAAATCGTAAACTGCTACGGAACCCTTCATGGGCGAGACTGACTCGCACTTGGCCGCTTTTTTTGTATTTAATTCATTTAAATCCCCGTTTACTTTCTTCCCCCCGTTTTTTATCCTCAAAATTAATTGTACTGCTCTAGTTTATTTTTACAAAAGTGCAAATTACTAAAATTATATCCATGTATGGACGGATGGGTGATACATGTAACACAGGTCATTCCTAGCATGGGGTCATTGATGATTTATTTTGTTCCAAGCTATTTGCACGCTTAAATTAAGTGTGTGTGTGTGTTATTGTGTGTGTGTGTATTTGTGTACTTTTATATGTCAAATAAATAATTCTGTTTTTTTAATTTATCAAGTCATAATCAGTTTTTAAACTTCGGCACTGGACAGACTATTGCAAATAAAATTGTATTTAGTTACTTGGTAACAAAGATCAAAATAGCATGCATCATTGACCAATTTCGAGTTGACACCAACCTAAAACCTTTTTAACGGGCAGGCCATTTTTGAAATAATATAAACAAATAAATAATTTAATTATCAGTGTTACATCTTAATTCGGTCTGACATGTAATGAATGATTCATGACTGGATTTCATTATACAATATTGACATCGCGACGAAATATAAAATGCTGTAAAGCAGATTCTATCGTGCAATGAGCACACAAAAATAGCCCTTAAGGTGACGATTTTATTTGGATGTTCTTAGTAACGCCCTATCTCCATCTTACCGGCTTTGTCCAAGATCTTGGAACGGCTTATAAACCGTCGACTAACAAATTACTTAGAAACTAACAATCTCCTTTCACATAATCAATATGGTTTTCGGCGTAAAAAGTCAACCAATGATGCGGTACACGAACTCTTACACTCCATAGTTACAAACCTAGACCAAAGGAAAAAATGTTTGACAGTGTTCCTTGATTTGGCCAAAAGCCTTCGACACAGTCTCTATCCCGCACCTCCTCAAAAAGCTGGAGGGGTTTGGTGTAAGAGGTATTCCGTTGAAATTGATGAAGGACTACCTTACAGGCAGAAAACAAAGAGTTCGGATTGACAGTAGGCTAAGCGATGAGGCATGTATCGAGTTTGGTGTTCCACAGGGCAGTATACTCGGCCAAACGTTGTTCTTGGTGTATATCAACAGCCTCTGCCAACTCCAGCTCCTCAAGGGCGAATTTTTTACCTTTGCTGATGATACTGCCCTCTTTTTCAGTGGACAGAGCTGGGAGGAGGTTTTTGGCACTGCTCAAAAGGGTTTTAACCAAGTCTGCGAATGGCTCCGATCGAATGTTCTGACGCTTAACGTTAACAAATCTAAATATGTCACTTTTGCTCATAGATCAAATCAACTTCCTCAATCGTATTTTTGTATTTACTGCCATGATTGTGTTCCTGTCATCACCTCCTTGTGCTCCTGTCCCGTTGTCCAAAGAATCGATCATATAAAATACCTTGGTATCATTATAGACCAACTCATGACCTTCAAACCGCATATAAAAGTCCTTGTAACTCGGCTCCGTAAAGTAATCTACATCTTCAAAACCCTTAGACACGCAGCGGACCGGCGGGTTATTAAAATGGTTTATCATGCTTTATGCCAATCCTTAATAGAGTACTGCATAACATCCTGGGGAGGTGCCGCCAAGACCCACCTTATTGAAGTTGAAAGGGCACAGCGTGCCATTCTCAATGTTGGGGCCAGTCTTCCCTATCTATTCACAACTGTAGACCTATTTAAAAACTGGGATGTACTCACTGTTAGGCAAACCTTCGTATTGCGTACGGTGCTTAAAGAACACTCCTTGTTACCATATGATCCGAATCTGTATAGGGATAAGCGCCGAAAAGGCAGAGTGTGCCAAACACAACCTTCCAGTTCTGCACACTCACGTAATTTCTTCTTCATTCTCGGACCCTACCTGTACAATAAGGTAAATAACAACTTAAATATATATCCTCAAACTAAACACAAATGTAAAATTTCAGTCACTACTTATTTGAAAACTCTTGACTATCAGGGAACTGAGAATTTGTTGATCCCTCTCAAATAGACTGCCTCTACCTACCACTCATCCCCTTTGTTACTTCTACATACCATCAACCATAATCGCACCACACTCACACAAGCAACCTTTCACATTCAGTCTCACACTCTCTATACACTTTCCTAGGTAGCAAACAGTCTGGTATTTCCACTTTTTTTTTTTTTTGTTTGTTTCTTAATCCTGCCTTAGTTAAGTTACTGCATTGCTATGATGGTCTCCAAATCACAGGCATCTAGCCGCGGGAGGGCCCTGGTGACCTGTAATACAGGTTTTTATATAAACCTACTTCAGGCACCAGTCTCTCACAAACTTAGCTCCTTGTTAGTGTACTATTTTCGAATATTAGCTGTAAGTACATAACTTGTGTAGAGAAAATAAACGTTTATATTATTATTATTATTAAAAATATATTAAACTTAAAACTCCAGAACAATGACAACCGCAAAATATAAGCAGAAAACTGCAATTTTTGATACATTAATCTTACTGAATTGCGCAATGGAAACATTTCGCAAGAGCCGCAGTTATTTTATGAACTTGACAGCCATCGATATTTCTTTAATGTTTTATTATAAACCGCGGGAACTGTGACCTATTTTGACCGTTACAGCAGTGAAAGTTAAACTGGATTATTCTTAACGACTAGTAAAAAATGCTCACGCAAAGGTTAGATACTTATAAAATTTGCTATAAAAGAGAAGAGAGACGCGTCGTGTATCCCCGTTTTATCAAATGGGGTATCCCTGGGGAACTAAGCTCAACGTAAAAATAAATAAGTTAATACGTACAGGAATATTTTACATCTATTCTATAAATACTAATTCATACTATCCATACTCACCGTGGAGTTTCTTGCCTGCTCTTCTCCATAGGAAACTACCAATTGGAACCGTACAGCTTCTGACGTTTCATTAGTACCCATGTAGTTTTATATGAAATAGAAAAAATTGAGATATTTTAGAAATAACTGAAAGTAGGGCAATGGGTCGCTAGTCAAGGAAACTATCGACCCATTGCTCTTTCGGTTATTTCTAAAATATTTGAGAAACATAATTATTTTCAAAGAACTTAATAATTATTAAGAAAAAAACAATATTTTAGTAAAAGAACAAAAAGGCTAGAACCTAGTAAAACCATAAACATGGCCATATATGACTATACCCATCTGCTCTATTTTTACAGATATGACACAGGCTTTTGATTACGTTGACCATGATATATTTTAGTTGGTAAACTCAGAACCTATGGATTAAGAGGTGATGTTCTCAAATTAATTGAATCGTACTTCAAAGGCCGAAACCAATATACTGAAATGACTAAAGAGAATCTTCTTACTAAACAAGAAGAAATCTTTATGTTACACAAACGAAAAATAAACTACGGTGTACCACAAGATAGCGTTCTGGGTTCACCGCTATTTATACTATACATTAATGACCTATCCAACGCTACTGATAATCCTATAGCACTCTTTGCGGATGATAGCACTGTTACCGTTAAATGTAAAGTCAAAATTACTTATGAAGGTAACTTAAATAGCACCTCGAGCTCTGTTATGAATTAGTTGAAAATGCATAACATGCATAATCAGCCTATAATGTTCCCACTGCTGGCACACAGGCCTCCTCTCTTTTTGAGAGGGAGTGGGCTGTAATCCACCACGCGGGCCCAGAGCGGGTTGGTAGATGTCACATGTGTTCGAATTTTTGGTTCTAGGACATGCCGGTTTCCTCACGATGTTTTCCTTCACCGTTTTGAGAGCAGTGGTGATGAAATTATTTACACAAAGTAAAGCGCCTGTCTGGGTTCGAACCCACGACCGACCTAGTTGAACATAAATAATTTAAAAGAAAACTTAGGAAAAACAAAATTAATGAGAACAACCAACCTTTTCAAGAAACTGCCACTTTACAATTTCTCGGCTTGTATATTGACAATAAAATAACTTGGAAACCACACAAGCAAGCGAGTGAGTCGGTCAGCTTATGCTCTACATGAACTTGCATATAAAATAAACTCTGGACCACTTATAAAGAACTGCATATCATAGGGTTGTGGCGTCGTTCGTCAGATATGGCATATTTTTTTGTGGGACACGAACATACAAAGTTCTTGTCTTTAAAGCCCAGAAACAGTGCGTTAGGGCTATATTCGATTAAAAAATAAAAAATCTAAATAAAATCCACCGAGAGTTGTATACCTTTCTTTAAAAAGTACGGTATCCTACCTTTGCTTTCACTGTATATATTTGAAGTTGCTGTCTTCGTGAAACAAAATCCTCAACTTTTTATGCTAGCATCTGAAGCTTTCAATCGTACTCAAAGAGCTGAATGTCATCTCTGTGTTCGCAAAACTAATACTGCCTTAATGTATAAGAATATTTTTCATATGGCACCAGTTGTTCACAATAAATTGTCAAAGGAGCTAAAAAAAAAGTTAAAAAGTAGTTTAAGTAAAAATTAAAAACTATGCTATGACATTTTTTTTATTATAGAGTCGCAGATTTTTGAACAGATAAATGACATTATGTTATAAAAAATATATTAACCAAATAAATTGTAAAAAATAATTATAATTTGACTTCATGAAATAACTCTAAAATAATTATGCTTTAATATTAATGAATTTCTGACTGAAGCATTTATTTTGAGACAATTTTTTTTAGTTTTTTTTTATTTATTTACTGTTGACATTTTTAGTTTATTATTGCTTGCTGAATTCACTTTAAGTGAATGATATTGACTTGAAATTAATTATTGACAATCACAACTATTTCACGCCATAATATGTGGCAATAATGTCTGAACACGTATTTTGTTTCTTTATTTCCTGCAAGCACGTTTTTATTCTTGTATGTGTACAGAAATGTTTGAGTAAATAAATATATCTTATCTTATCTTTGATTTTTTTATTGACTCCATACTTATCTATACTATAAAATTATAAAGAGGTATACAACAAGCTAAAAACAATAAATCAGAGGTAAACAAGAAATTTTACGTGGAAGAAATCGCGGGCCGCACCTAGTATTATTATAATTGTGAAAGTCGCAGTCTGTGTCTGTCTGTCGATTATTTTATCTTGCCTGACCTGCTGAGCAGATTTTGATGGAAGCCACGCATGTACACCATAACCTGGTCCTAAGACATAGGCCAGTTCTTTTTTCCTGGTAGTACATTTATTTTTCGTTTCCGAGGTATATACATTTCCGAATACCACGCGGGCGAAGTCGCTGGCAAAAGCTAGGTAACTACAATATAACACACAGTACTTAGTACAGTAACAGTACTTAGTTCTGAATTCAAATTATTATACACAATAAATCTAATCATTGATGGACATGAAAATTAGCATTCGTTTGTATTCGGAAATGCGATGATTCCCGAGGGACATTAATAAAATTGTTGTACTGCATAAACTTGACCTCACTTTAGTTTTCAGTAGCAGCTGCAGTTTGAATAAGTTTCCAATCGAGTTTGCTTGTTTGTCGGTGTACCTAATATACTCTGCCTTACCCTCGGGAAATACAAGCCTGATGTTACGTTGTTGATTTTCTCATAGGTATATACATGCAATCGGTTAAAACTGAATTCGATTGGAACGTACGAACCGGAAGAGTTTGCTACGCTGTCGCTGCTACGCAGCTACGAGAGTTTTCGTAGCAGTTTGTTGCCCGAATTGTTCAAATTATTCCAAACATAAAAGTCTCAAAAGTTTGTTTACAAATTTTGGTACCTGTCCCACCGCCGGCGATTAACGAGAGCTAGTAACTAAAAACGAGTCGGCGAGCAACGAGCAGCGAGTGCTCCACGGTACGAGCGATTACTCGTTGGTATGCGATGCCCGGCAAGCGAGCGTCACTGAGTGACTTCTGTCTTTGATAGCTTTTTTCACTGCAACGAATGAGTAGTCGCCGCCGGTGTGAATAATCAGCGATCAACTATTAATACATGTATCCCTTTTACTTACACGGGCCCTACAATCTTTTGTTCGTTTCTTGCGCGAGAAAATCGTTGATAGCTAGTCGCTTCCTCGTCGGCGGTGGGACAGATGCCTAGGGTTAAAAGTGTTGAAATTATCTATCTGTCACATTGGTTTAAAAGTAAAAAAAGACTTGTAAAGTCATGCTAGTGACATTCCACCTTGGGTGAAAAAGCAATTACGTGATCGACTATGCTTCATAAATTATTATATTTTTTATATCGTAAGCAAAATACGCGCTTGGTCGTGGAGTTGCGGACACTAGCTCGTCATACTACTACTACTTATTTTTATAAAAGTTACTTTTTCCCATAAGAGCCTGCCACTCGTCAAAAAGATAAGACTACCAATTACTTCCACATTCGTTACTAAGTACCTCCACTTACCCCTTAATTTAATAATCCGCTGCTTACCCTCCAAATTACCCTTGTAGCAATAAAACAAATGTGCCAAGTTATTTGTCTTTTGCCATAAAACTTCGTTGGAGTGTTGCCAAGTTAAAATTTGCATTAACTTGGTAGTAGTAACAGTCTTCCCATTTTTGTGAATGTTGAGTTAGTATTTCTTTCGTGTTTTTAACTAATGTGCTATGAATTCTTCGACTATAGATGTAATTTCTGAGCATTAGAAGAGGCATTTGCTGAGCAGTAGAACAATATTAAAGGTTACATATCTGGCTACATAGCATGGTTAAAAGACAACATAATGCATAGACTGGGACGAATAGAGAAAATAAAATATATTAAAGAAATAACAAAATAGAAAAGACACATTTTCCTTTCCATTAAAGTCATAACTTTTCACAATACCTTTCATCAAGAAACCATTCGTATTCAATCACAATAGACCAACGCTAAATGGTACTAACTGAACGATCACAATCAAAATCGAAAGTTATTTATTCAAACAAGGCTGAGAATCAGTACCTTTTGAACGTCAAAATGACATAATACAGTCGCACAAAACGCCAACGAAGACAAATTTCAAAAACATCCACCTTTACCTAGTATAAAAGTTTAAAAGCTTAGCTAAATAACCTAAACCAATCTAACAAGCTAAGCCGTCGTAAACCATTGTCTGAACCTGCATCAATATATTCTCCGTCACGGACATAAAGCGCTGCAGCGGATTGTATCAAGCGCTTTACGAGAGACGGTCAATTGTGGGAATTGGTATGGATACCTGTAGTAGGTACTATATGTATATCTTTATGCTTTCTTTCAAAACAATACGGGTCGGCAGGGACATCGACACACAACCTATAACCATGGATTCTGGAACCCCCTGCGCTAAAATTATTCGTCGGTAATAAAAAAAAACATCATAATATCACAGTTGGTGTATTGTAAACTTCATCTTCATTCTGTTGCCATATCTCAACCTGGGGTCAGCGTACCATGTCTATTTCTTCCATACTTCTTTATTAGTCATCATTTTCTTTTCATTCTAGCCATATAAGAAGAAAGAAAATACCAACCAAACCACCCAACCAACCAACCAACCCAACCAAGCACCAACCCAACCAACCAACCCACCAACCAACCAACCAAACCACCAACCAACCAACCAACCAACCAACCAACCACCAACCAACCAACCACCACCACCAACCAATATCATCTTTCACACAGTCCATCCATCGTTTCTTTGGTCCTCTCCTACTCTAGCTGTCCATCTTTATGCTTTCATTCAATAGAGTATAATAATGGCAGGTATAATCTTCAGCAATTGTGAGGAATCACAGTAATTGGTGTATTGCCAACCTATGGCATAAAAAGTACACTTGATATATAAGCACATCAAATGTTCTGGACAGCCCGGACTTAAAGAGGAATGCAGACATTTTCGGATCGCGGTTGCGTTCGATTCGGCAGTATTAGCTCAACAAAAAAGCCGACTCGAAGCTACATATTCGACTTTCATTCAGCTCGTGCCGGTCGGCATACTCCGTTCGGCTTTTACGGAGATGGCTAGAATCATGTTTGAGTCAGCTCGGTGCAATTTGAGCTAGGCTGAGCGACTTCTTCCGAACATAAACCTGTATAATATATCGATTTTGCCGCCCGACTGTGCCGAATCATGCCGGGATGAACAAGTGTGAAGCACCCCTAATTCTTCTGTAAATTCGACAAACACTAATAGCTAATTGGAATATATAAAACAAACATATTCAACCAACAGTGTTTAGACTGGGACTCAAGCCTCGTCCAGAGTGTGTGGACTGTGATCCACACTGTGAGCCTAGTACAAAATTGGAATAGGTGTCAATGAAATAACAACACATGAATGATGTTACCAATATGTTGTAACAATTTTTGAGTTAAAAACTTTATTACAAAAAAATAACACTACAAAGTGAAAAATAATTTTAATTCGGAAGTCGGTGTCTTTGGTTTTGAATTTTCGGAAATTAAAGTTATTTTTCACTTTGTAGTGTTTTTTTTTTTGTAAAAAAGTTTTTGTTTTTACTTTTTAGTTGTGGTACCTACTCCACACAAATGCGTTTACCACTACTTGCTATGTAATTATATAGTGACAGGAAGTTATTATAACATCATTAAAATACACTAAGTAGGAAAAATATGTATTATTGAAGCTATCTGAAAAACTACCCAACCAAATTTATATGGGACCACCGCTGAAGTCATACTCTATTTAAAAAAAAAAAACAAATTGATCCACGGTTACCGGAAATATCACGTAACAAACATACAAAAAAAACATATAGACGAATTCAGAACGTCCTCCTTTTTGAAGTCGGTTAAAAAGAGTATCCGTGGAGTTTCTTGGCCGTTCTTACCCATAGGTACCTACTACGCTTTGGGATAGGCGACTAGTTTCATTTTTCTGACTGAGAGACCCCTTGAAAATTGCCTGTAATTTTATTGGTTTAATTGAAATAAATGCTTTGAGTTTGAGTTTGAAGATTGGCTTCTGCTCAAAACCAAATAAATAATCCGCATATAAATTCCTAAACATATGATTGACATTTCAATTTCCTCTAAATCAGATACTACATATATGTTTAAGCAGCTTAGAATAATTGCTACTAACACTAATTTCATAAGTTTACATTGTTACTAACAAATATGGAAGTCATTCTGAAATAAATGTTATTTCCATTATTTCATATAATTATATAATATGTATAAAATCAAATCAAATCAAATCATTTATTCGCATAGAATGTAGGTATTGTACAATAAAGTTGTTATAAAAAAATATAGTGAGCCGGGTACATGCTGCCTGAGTTTTGGCATGCAAAATTTAACAAATAATGCCAACATCAATAAGCTTAAGAGCAAAATAATTAAATAGTTAATAGATTATTGAATTATTTTAACAAGTCCAAATCATGAAAAAAAGTGTAAGTATCAAATAATGTCAATAATATTAAATTGTTGAGATGTCGCACATAGGTTCATTCAAAAAATCACTTAACGAATAATAACATTTCTGTATTAAAAAACCCTTGAGTTTATTTTTAAATTGTTGAAGTGTGTCACTTTTTATGCTGTCCGGTAGTTTATTAAATATTATTGGACCCATGCAGAAAACACTTTTTCTAAGTAGTGCTGTTCTATAGCCATCGATAATTAAGAGGTTTTTGTATTGACTTCTCACGGGACCTTTCTTGGTGTCCGAGACCTTAGCAAACAAATTTTTATTCCTTTTTACAAAAATTGCCATTTCCAAAATGTATAACGACGGAAAAGTAAGAATTTTCAAAGACTTGAACAGAGATTCACAACTATCTCTAGGTTTAAGATTACACATAGCTCTAACACAACGTTTTTGGGCTTTAAATATTTTATCTCATAGACTGCAGTTACCCCAAAAAAATATTCCATACCTCAACACCGATGCGACCAAACCATGGTATGCTACTAAAGCAGTCCCTATGTCAACTTTTCTTGCCAGATTAAAAATAACATAAGCTGCAGTGCTTAACTTTTTGCACTACTAACTATATACAAATTTTTGCACTACTAACTATATACAAATTATATTTTGAAATATTAGAATATAGTAAATATAAAAACATTTCAAATATAAAAAGTAGTATCACACCGGTATCGGGAACAGGGTCCAAGCTACCGACGGTCAGGGCTCCTGAGAGAGGAACCTCCTAACAATGCGTGTCTAGAAGTACCACCTTCTGAATCAAGCCCTTGATCCAGCTACCCAACGAGAGCCTCCTCAGGTGTTGGCCGAGGCTCTTGGCTATTAAGCCATTGGCTGTCATGACTATCGGCACAATGATCGCTGTGTGCACATCCCACATAAACTCGCAAGCCAAGTCAAATTTTTTTTTTGGTGTTTTTGTTTTATCTCTTAGATTGGTTTTAGCTACATTTACGGGCAAGCTCCTTCAATCAGGCGCGACACGTGACTCGAATCGCACGCAACACAAAGCTACCGCTCGTCGCGCGACACGCGGTGTCTTTGAGTCGCGCGCGATTTGCGTCGCATGTCCCGCCTGTTTGAAGAAGCCTTTAATTTAGCGGTCAAACAGCTGCGGTGAGGTGGTCGCCTTTTGTTTGAGCCTGCGGGTTCGATAGGAACAAACATTGCACCGCACAGTTTTGTTCCCAGTTTCCATGTTTACGCAGGAATTCTAGAGTTCTATGTCTTTGGAAACTTTTCTTTTTAGAGTCAAACTGAACCGTGTTTTTAAATGTTTTTTTTTGGAGAGTTTTGATGGCCCTGTGGTTAAGGTCGGTTCAAACCCGGGCAAGTACCAATGTGACTTTTTCAATCCATATTTACTTTCCGAGTTTAATCTTAGACATTACTGACATTGGTGAAGGAAGCAATCTTGGGGAAACCTGGATTTATAGTTAATGTATGTTAGAAATCGCCAAGCCGTCTTGAGCAAGCGTGGTGATCAATGCTCGTGCCTTCTCTGTATGAGAATAGGCCTTTTCCACCGCAGTAGGACAATAACAGGCTAGTTTTTTTTAACCGACTTCTGAAAGGAGGAAGTTCTCAATTCGCCTGTATATTGTTTTTGTATGTTTGTTACGCAATATCTCCAGCAATTGTAAATCGATTTCAAAAATCATTTTCTTAAAAGAAAAAGAAAGAAAGAAAAAGTAGTCTTAATGGTTAGGGTGTGCCTCAGGGGTGGTTCCATATAAAATTTACTTTATTTGGGTAGATTAACAGTTATAATAACTTCCTGTCACTGTTATTTACATAGCAAATAGTGGTATACGAATTTGTAGGTAGCACCTACAAAATGTGAAGAATAAAAATAATAAAACAAAAAATCTTTTTTCCAAAAACCCAACCTACTTCAAAAAAAAACACAAAAAAGTAAAAAATAACTTTAATTTCGGAAGTCAGTGTCTTTGGTTTTGTGTTTTCGTTTTTTGCAACCGACTTCCGAAATTAAAGTTATTTTTCACTTTGTAGTGTTTTTATTTGGAAGTAGTTTGTTTTTTTTGGAAAATTATTTTTTGTTTTAGAATGTAATCATCAATTAAGTAACAGCAGCCCACTCAATATCAACATCTCAGGGATACAACGATGCATGCGAACTCTGGGTTCTTAGCCCTTCAAGCTCGCAGCACCAGTTATCCCTGTATAGATCATGTTGACTGTACTATACACATATAATAATTACATTACATAGCAGCTGGATGAGAGTTGCCGAAAATCGAGCTAAATGGCGTGCAATAAGAGAGGCCTATGTCCAACAGTGGACTGCTGTAGGCTGATGATAATGATGATGACATGCCGAGGGGCGAAGTTTCCAAATTCAAACCATGTAGGTTGTGTAATTTAAGATACTTTTTTATCTCCATGCATGTCGTAAAGTTCTTATTTTGAATTCAAAATGACAGACTTTATCCACTTGATATAAAAAAGTTTTTTTATAACACTCTTTCCCTAACAAAATAATGCCATGCGCCTTATTTACGATATTATTTACTGTGGAGTTTTTTGCCCATTCTTCTCCATACGAAGCTACCTTTTGGGAGAGGCAACTAGAATCAATTCTATTTTCTTGTAAAATTTGACGTTCAAAAGTGCCATTTATATTTGAAATAAATGATTTGACTTTGTGATTTAATAAAATTGCATGAGTTTAGATAAAGTAGTGTATGAAACTGCACATTGCTAGGTATGAAAACACTCTTATGATACTATTATATACCTCGCATGTGGTTCGATTTATATACTGAAACTCGTTTTAATAATAACCCAGGTTACATAACAGTTTCATACACTACCATTGTTTCACATAATAACTAATCTCTTTTTGAGGACTTTGCGATTCCATTAATTTTCAAGCCATCACACGAAAAATTCCTGTACAGCCTTCTAATTTGAAAACTTCTCAACCTCATAGAAGTGTTAACTCGCCTGCTCCCAAAGGCACACGAAGTTAGGAACGTAGATTATAATGACTTTGAAAAACTTTCCCCCATATCAACTATGTATTATTATTTCTCCCCTGGGGTCACTGAAATGAGATTTGTGGGGAAAAATAATTTCGTCACGCAACTATTCCGTGGAGACGAACGTGTCAGGACTTTTAGTTAGATGGTGTTTAACGACCATTTTAGAGACTGTTTTTTGAGAAATTTTTCGTCCAAAGGGATCGCTGAGAGGGTAACATTTTAAAAACCTACATCTATTTATTACTAGCTTCTGAGCCGCGGGGCTTCGTCCGCGTGGATGTCGGAAACGGAATTATCCCACGGAAACATACTACCGGGATAAAAAATATCCTACATGTTAATCCTACAGGTTATAAACTATCTGTGATTCAAATTACATCCAAATCCGTTCAGTAGTTTTTGCGTCAAAGAGTAACAACCATCCATGATCCATCCATCCTCACAAACTTTCACATTTATTTTCAAACATTATGCTGAGCTGAGGCCCCTTTGGAATTATAATCTTTGTTTTCCGTTCTTTTAGTTTTAAGGTGTATTTTTGTTGCTGCAATGCTAATAAACGCATTTTTCTTACTTTCTTTCTTTCTAGTCCCAACTAGAAAAAAAAAACGCTTCCTAGTATGTATATATATTTTACTACTATTACCGCATGTATTAGAAAGGTTTTGTCATGAAAAACTTACTCCATGGTACCAACATCGTAATCGCAAAAAAATAATCAGCTAACTCATACATGTGGGTCGAGTAGGTATTGAAGTTTTGTATAGAGCAGTTGATAATTTTTTACGATGTTAAATGATAAATGATTTTATTTCTGTAAGTAGGTTTGTACAAACACTTTTACACGTCAATCATATTTTAAATAGATGAGGTCGGAGTTTCCTATCTGAATACTCTGAGAAGAAAGGCCGAAACAAACTCAGAGGCCACAGTTTCTTAAAGTCCAGACATTATCTTAGATCATGTGAAGACCATGTAGATTGGTATGTGAAATGGTCTTTTGAGGAAAGAACCACACAGATTGAGTGGAACTGTCCAGCCAGTGCACGCATTTGTCAGTAATCGTGCAGCTCAACTCAGGAAGTCAGGACTTAAGGAGCTCAACGATTCGACGAACAATACCAAAGAAAGGAAATTTGGGTAGGCCACATGAATTACTCAAACTGCCAGATCATGATTAAAATGAACTGAGAAAAAAAAGCAATGACCCACATAATCCTGTTGGTCCCATAGAGAAAGTTGTTTTGTTTAATGGTCTGTACCACACCCTTAAATATGTCCTCACCTTTCTGATGCATGCTGTATGGTACTGGCAATAAAAATTTGTTGCCACATCAATTCAATACTCGTACATGCATGTCGGAAGCACGTTAAATCGACCGTTTGACTTTGACTAATCGGGACGCCAACGCCACCAGGCAGCACTCGACAGAGTCTAAAACATAACGCTTGACCAGAGTTAAAGTCGTCGCCTTACGAGCAATTTTAATAAGTTTTTTTGTAGTTTGGATCTGTTTTCTTAACCATATAGGAAGTTTAGACTTATGTTACTTAACATATTGAAAAATTAATGTGGCACTGTTGTTCCAAATATGCGACACTATTTACAGCTTTATGTTTTATTGATATTTTACTATTAATATTCCTCTTTTTTATTGTTTACAACGCTAGTCTTAAAATTTACCAAATTGTCTCATTGTATACCTGTGGAGAACGTGGTTGATTTCACATTTGTATAATTTCTGTACCCTATCCTTTTGTAATTCTTAATGTGTAATTTTTTGTTTTCCACAATAAATAAAATAAAATAAAGTCGGTGGCGGCGGTCGATGGTGGTCAAGCAGGTAACACGCTTAGAAACTGTCACGCGTTCTGTATAGTTGTATCGCGGTCGTGTACCTACAGTGTGCGAAATTCTATTGTAATTAGTTTGATCGTAAATTATAATTTGATTTGAACTGCAAAAGATTTTGCTATTGCGTAATAACCAACACTTCCCATAGTACCCCCACAGTAGTTAAAATATGTCTGATGATAACGAGACAGACGTACCTTCTCCATCATGCATACTAATATATTGTTGTGCTTAACAGTTCTACGTAATTCGATAAAAAATAAAAGTTGTTGGATTACAATGTCTATAGGATGAACAGCAGCATCCATCTGCAACACACTGATAATTCCAGTAACTTTTGTTTTAATTGAATCAAACATTTAGGGCGACTTTCACCAACGAAACCGTAATATTCCACAACAATGATGACACTGACGTTCTTGAACGGGGATTAAATGTGCTGATCGCCTTCAGTTTCATTGGTGAAATTCGCCCTTAGAGACAAGTCTTTAGCAATGGCGATGAAAGTCTTAAACCCTGCAGGGCTATGAAAAAACCAATGAATAATAGTGATAATAGAATAGAATACAAAACTTTTATTCCAGACAGGAGTCCATAGGGTTAGTAACAATTTTACTTAAATTCTAGTGTTAGTAGGTTACAGACACAAAAAAGATTCTACAATTAAAAATAAGCGTGGAGCTGCATCCACCTCCGCAACATCGGGGAATCCCACCGATCTGCGAATACACTGAGAATACTGTTGGTGCTGCCGCGAACACGCGTCATCAGGGATGCACATCTATTCCTAATAATGGCGGCAAAATCATTAATATTAGTATCCGCAAACATCCTTGATGCACTACAATGCCACGGCAGCTGCAGCAGCACTCCCAGTGCATTATTATATTAAACGCGTAGGTCGCTGTATGTAGTCCCCTGTAATGATAGCCGTGCACGCTAGCAGGCTTCTTCAATCGTATCAGAATGAATAGAATAATAGCTCAATCCGTAGTAAGCATATGAGTCAGTCAGTAAGATTATAGCAGTAAGACGGGTAGGGAAGGCCTGGTGTTCGCAACTCCAAGTCCAAGCGCGTACGGTAGGGGAAATTGGTTGATCCACCCCAGCTCCTTAGAGAAGGCGAGCAACGACCTGGTATTACTGACAATCTCACGTAGGGTACCTGAGTTACCGAAGTACTTTGAAAACTCAGGCAACCACCGCGCAGTTTAGAAGGACATGAGCTGCTGTCTCGTTTTCCTTCATGCAGGCCCTCCACAGTGGTCTGTTGGTAACTCCTATGACAAAAAGGTGTTTTTTAAATAACCCGTGGTCAGTTATGACTGCTGTGACTATACGCAGCTGGTTAGATAGGTAGCCAAGTAGTAGAAGTGCCGGCTGTCCGAGGTCCGCTGGACGTGCATTAAAGTACGAGTATTACCATTCATGGAGGCCATGTTAATGGCTAGTCACTCAGACACTAAATCAAGCCCAGTAATCTTAGCTCAATAAGCCTCACACTTGGTAGCTGTACGAATCAGATAATTAATTTTCTAGTTATACTCTAACCGAATTTATATCTCTGATCACGAATACTTGGTACACTTAATAATATATCCCATAATTCTTTGCTCCAAAAAAGTATTTAACAATTCCTAGAACTTATGTAAATCTAAACAAGATTATTATAAATTATCAACACACAACTATTTAGCATTCGCGGTGATTACCTAATACTTATTTTGTCCCCTGTATTAGTAGAAGCCTTTGGCCTATATAGGGTCAAATTATAAGTTAATACTATTTTGACACCCATTATCATTCATTCATCATCATTCATTTTATAAATTGGAAAGTTTTTGATGATGGATGGATGTTCGTTACTCTTTCACGCAAAAACTACAGAACGGATTTGAATGGAATTTGAAAAATAGATAGTTTATAACCTGGATTAACACGTAGGATACTTTTTATCCCAATAGTACGTTCCCGTGGAACAATTTCCGACATCCACGTATATAAATGTGTTAGTTTTATATCGTGTACACACAAAGTGACATCTAAACGATAGCATGGAATGTAATGGAGGGAGTTTTCTTGAAAATAATCACATAAAGCAAATTGTTTCATGAAAGTAACATTCTTTAGAGTCTGATCAAAAACAGTGGGAGTTGGAAGACGCCAAAGATTAGGAAGCGCAGAGAGGTAAGACAAGGATGGGGTAGAATTCTGGCAAGGATTATGCAGTGAAAAGTAATTTCATGATCTTTCCCTTGCTAATTTGATTTTGTTCCAAGCCTTTACTGTCTTTGGATATCTATAGGTATTTTCATTATTCCATTTGTTTGGTTATCGTTACCTTGGTAAGTAATTCACCAACTGGTTTTTTTTTTACGGCTATAATTATATTACTGAAGATGACCCTGTCGAAATTTTTCAGGCGTAAATCCATGCCATATATAAACCATCTTTGAAGAAAATATGAATTTCCAAGTAGACTAGACGCAAAATAAGTTATGTTAACAATCAATTCATAAACAATATTCAATCCAGCCATTCAATTGATATAAAATCTCTAATTAAACAATTAATATTCCGAGCACGTTTCTTGAAGTCACGTTATAATCATAATATTTTATTAGATCTTCACACTACTACGCATTATAGTGCGTGGTTACGTGAACTATTATCATATCTTTAACTTAAGATTAGAAGATTACGGATTTAAGATCATCAATCATGCAATCATAGAATAGAATAGAATAGAATACTCTTTATTATGTACACCATAAAAATTACAGATATAAAGTAGAAATTTTACATAGGGTGACACAATGGGCGGTGATGGAATCATCATCCCTATAAGATAATTCCATGGTTTCTGTCACTTCAATCATTTACCTTGTCTTTGCAAGGGATTCTAAAAACATCATCATTCACCCGAAAGACGTCCGATGCCTGAACAAAGACTTACCCCAAACATCGCCACAACGACCGGCCTGTGACTTTCACATCTAGTTGATTCCGGCAAACTTCATTAGTTCGTCGGTCCATCACGTGGAGGACCTAATTATGCATGGTCTTAAGCTGTAGCGTTAAATGAGCCGGTAAAATCTGTCATGATAAATCCAAGAAAACAATTGAACATCAATACGGTATCGGTTCTAAGCTGACCACCAAGGTCTTTCAGCACTTATCTCATCTGCATTATCTAGTCTATGCGCGGTCGTAGAGCGGCGCGTGTGCCTGGGCGGGCGGGGGCTGCGGGGTGCGGGGGCACCGGGCTCTATTGGCCCAGCTCACCTCGCAGCCTTCAGTCTGGCGCGGGACGCGACCTCGAGCGCACGTCGCCCGTCCAAACATCTCTCACGTCCAAACCGCGTGTTGAAAATAAAGATTGCTAAATTAAATTGCTAGTGTAAACCTATTTTGTGGGTAGTGTTTTGTTCCCTGCTCAGTGACGTCATAAACGAGGGCTTAAGTTCGGAGGCGATTGTTTCTAAATGTTCGAGGGCTAAACAGTATTTTCAGTGGAAGTAAGTAGACGGATCGTAGATGTTATTATATGATTTGTACTGCTTATTGACTGTTGCTTTTACGTATTTGGTTCCTTGGATCAGTAGGGGCATGTATTGTATGTCATCAGGATGAGTGCCACTCAAGATATTAACGTTTATGTGAAGAATATTGAACTGTCGACAGAAATATTGATTTGTTGTTTATTTACCTGCACCACCGAAATTGGATGATCCCCAACACTTATGAAGCTGTGAATCTGAGATTTCATTTCTCATTTAAAAGATTGAAGTGATTTTATAGTCCGTTCGCGTTTAATAACAGAAAGAGCAGCCTAAGCAAAGACTAAGTTCACAGCAAATCTATTTGACGAATATGGAAGAGTGTAGTTTATTTTGAGCCCTTACGCGGTTTTACTCGATTATACAAATAAAACATTTATACTAAATTTACCGGTAAAAACATACCCAATGGAGTGATATTTGTATAAGCTATATTGTCAGTAATCTTCCCTTTCTGTCCAAATATTGAAGGGCAGTGATTCTCCTAAAATTTTCTTTGTCACGCTCCAGCGGGCCTGTTTTCAGCCTTGTCAATGCCGGTCGAACAATTTAACATCATTTGTTATTAATCTATTCAACTGAAAGTGTCAACAGATTCTAAATTATTTGAGAAATTCGGGTATAAAAAGGTATACAATTTACGCCAACAAAACAAATTCTTATATTTCAAATCATAGATAAACGACTTGGATTTTATCAAATGTTTATTCGCATTTTTTTGTGTCTTAGTATGAATACCTGGATTATGCCCTACTTTAATTGTTTATGTTAATCAAAAATTGATTCGAGTATTTGAATTAGAGATTATTATAATTACTATCTATTCTTATTTAGATTTTGATAACGATACTTATTAAAAAATAAGTATACGTTATACGGTTATGATGCTCATTATAATTATCATCCTGTAAGATTTATTTCTATCACAACTTAAATCTTATATATGGTAAAGTTCACAAGACTTAAATGAATTATGACAAATTGTTAGCTCAGCGTTTACCGAGGATCACAATAACCAACTTCTCTGTTCGACCCTTGTCACACGTTGGGATGACAGCCTGAAGAAGTCTGTTTTATTTTTCTTCCTTCTTTTGTGTTTTTGAGGAAAATATATCTGTATTACATTTTCATATCTTATCTTATTGGATTCAATGACTCCTTCGTTTTTTTAAGTCTAAACTGAATGTTTGATTTTATTTCTTAATATTAACACGTGAATTCATTTGCTTTTATTATAGTACAGTGATTGTTTTCAATCTTAAGTTCTCAATTCTCAATCTTTGAAAGAAACACTAATAATCATCTCGATATCGAGACTTGTGACTAAATTGACATCATATATGTGCACAATATCTACCAGTAAGTGGCTTCATCTAAGGCAAGTTAACGTGTTGGCTAGATCGCTGGGCGTAAATACGTAGTGACCACAATGACCAATTTCCTTTAGTTGACTCATACTACTTGCGGTATCACTGGCTACCGACACGCTATGTTTTTCTTAACAACTCATACTAGTAACCTTTTGTTGTGTTTGACCTGGTTCTTTTTTTTATTCGTGTATAAATCATCGTCACCTAAACTGGTTACTAAGAATTGTTGGGTCTGTATTTCAGATTAAATATACTTACTTAAATAAAAAATACATGTACAGTTTTGAACTTGCCACCTAAATAATATTCTTCTCCTCTTGGTTTTTTATAAGTTGTCTTAAATTTTAAGCCTTCAGCAGGCTTAGCATGACGCTTTTTTTTCTACGAAAAATAGACAGCTCTTTCTATACAAAGTGACATTTCGTTTCTCGATTTTTGACATCGCACCGTAGAAATCCTTCTACAATCTGTCATTTTGTCTTTTGTTTTAAACGATATTTGTCTAGTTCCTTTTTTATGTAGAATAATTACTTCAGAAGAAAGATTATTGTTCCAAACTGTCAAAATCTCACTGACAAATAATAGTTGTCTAAGGTAGTGAAGACAATTCAATTTTGTAATCGCCATGTAAAAGACAGTTGAAAACTTTGTATAATTGTCTACACGGAACGTCATTTATGTCTACTCTTCCGTCGACAAAACGGTGCTCATGCTAAGCCTGTTGATTGCCTTAGATATTTGTCAGACACCATAACACATTTCATCTGAACGCACCCGACGAGTAAACAAATGAACTGCTTCACGCATTTTAACCCACCATGGGATTCCCTATGTCGTGGGTGTAACTGCTATTAAAGGTCAAATGTCACGTACACACTGAACAAATATCTGTTAACCATACTAATGTTTGTCCTGATGTGAAAACCAAGTTGGCTGGGACATTTATTGGCTCTTTTACTTCGGGATGTTTTCTACACATACCTTATTGTTAGAAATGAAAGAACCATCATCATTGCTATCACGATTCCTGAATCATGCTATAACATCATCGATACATACAAGTGCAAAATAATTTCAACCTGATGAAATCCCTATGTCAAATCCACAACAGGACTGAGAGTTTTTGATTCTCAAATATAAATAGATTTACTACTCTTGCATTTGTTAATTTAACATGATTTACCTATTTATTCTTCATACGTATGTTTAAGGTTAACTCAACATTTTGTGACGTAGCATCCGTATTAGTTAATTCACTACCTACTTTATACTTTATTGAACAGCGGCTTCCTCATTGACTGGTAACAACGGTTCCCATAAACTCAGCATTGATTCACTAGAATAAATTAATGTATAAATTCTTGTGTGATATCCCAGTAAACTGGGGATAACGGCTTGGGATAACCGCAATATTCTGACCGCTAGCTATCAATAAGGATACCCTGAATTGATTAGACGGGAACGCTTTAATTGGTTATCATAAGACATGGTTATTGTATGTAAATATTCCGGCTTTGTGTTCGGTTGTTGTTATTATTGACGGTATGAGGCGTGGCGCATTAGTGATAGGATTTTAAAACGAGGAAACTGTAACTTTCAGGGTTTTCTGCGGGATTCTCAGCTTGGTATTTAGGTTTCCATAACGGCAAGGAAAGCTAGTCCAAATTGTGAAACACAATTTTAATTAACCCATTTACATTGTTTTTTAAGTCTTGTTTCGGTTTAATGCCGTGTAGCGTAACATGTTTAATACGGAGACATTACAAAAATCTAGGACACCTCTCAACTAAAATGATATATGGCCGGCCCACTTCAAGCAAAAGCGTTTTCAGTCTTTGTTTATCGTCACAGAAAAATAAATCTTGATTGTCACAACACCCCAATGTTATTGTGTCGGCGGCATACTGAGAGGAATTGTAGATAAGGACAAATAAGCTAATCTCTGTCCATTTATTAGACGAATTGGGATCGGGAGTGAACTAAGTTGATAAACGCTACACTCGTTTGAGGAAAACGCTCAAGTTCAAGCCCATTGACTCATTTCCTCATAACAAAATTACATAGAAAATAAAATTACTGGCTCTCGGTAAAAGCAAAACGCCGTTTTATGTTTCACAAGAAATAAAAATAGGGATTAAATTATACTAAAAATAATAAATACTTAAGCGTATTTATGAACGAATATTTACGGCACCGAACTAAGTTGATTAGGGTAGGATAATGAGGAAAATTTAGGGCCTCATAAGTCGTTCCCTTCAAATTACATTATTCTTATTAATAGACTCTAAATATGAAACATATTTGAAAAAAATCCGCACATATTATACAGAGTGTCAAGGATATCGATGCACAAACTGTAACCATGGATTCAGCGCATGATTCTAGCTAGACCCCCTAGGGTAGAAATTTAACGTTGGCTATAAAAAAAAAATGCTGTTTCATAGAAAAGTGCAATACTTATACTACTATTATTAATCACTATATTGAGGACAAAAATGCTTGGGATTGAGCTGCTCCAATACATTCACACAGTGAATGTAGACTTTTTTATCTAACTATTTTAGTCATGAATATTTATTGTAAAAAGTATTATATTATTTTAATTATTGTGAGGACTATGTGGGTCATTGTTTCAGTTTTAACAATGGTCTATCAGTTCAAGTAGTTTATGCGGCCTACCAAAATGTCCCTTCTTCGGTATTGTTCGTCGACTCGTTGAGCTTCTTAAGTTCTGAGTTGAGCTACACGGTTACTGACAAATGCGTGCATTGACTGGACAGGTCCACCTTATCATTATGGTTCTTTCCTCAAAAGACCATTTCAGACACTAATCTACGTGGTCCTCAAATTATTTTAATTATTGAGAATGTGAGGACTATGCTGCCCTGCTAACTTAGATCACCGTCAAAAAGATTTTTATGAAAAATAAGTTAATACTTAATTCGGTATCAGCGTGAATAAATAATGTTCTCTTTAACGTGTTTTTGGAAAAACCTACCCGAACGAAAGAAAAGAAAGAAAGAAAATACGTTTATTTGCAGTAAGCAGCCACGGAGATAGTGTTAGTCATTAGCGGCGTAATTGCCTCCTTTTTTGTACGTTCCTATATACATGAACTCTTACGGCCCTTTAGCTCAGCGAGTTTATTTAATTTTGGTAATGTATCGAAAATTTATCCCAAAAATAAACACCGTAAGTTACTATACGGTGGATATCTAAACTATATTCAGTTTTTATGCAAAACTAATACTAGACATATCATCAGCAGTAAAAGCTATTTATGGTGATTTCCATTACTGATGATAATGAATATTGTACTTATCTACTGCTGAAAATAAGGGTATCTCATCGTACTGTCGTTACTTTAAGTATATAAAAAAAAATGTGTGACTAATTACTAAGCATGACAGCAGTATAACTATCTCTTACGGTTCTTATAACAAGTTTTGATAATAATTTCTTACTACTAAAAACAGAGGTGTCGTAATTTAACATCGTCTTGTCTAGTAAACTAAAACTGTACGGAACGGTATAGAGTATCAAAACGACGTTGATGTAAGTCAAAACATCAGCGACACAATTTACTATTCTGCAGCTTTCCTAAAAGTTGCGATGTTGAATTCGTAATCAGCTTGATACGTGTTGCTCAACAGGGGCTCGTGGGTAAATGATAACAGCCACACGGGTCGACCGAAGATAAAGCTACGCTTGCCGAGGTCGGTCCGTGGATGGTTAACCATCCATAACATATCGAGACACCTCCAAGGATCCAAGCCTCGGAAAGCACGTTTAACTATTTATCCCAACTGTCAGTAGTCAGATCGTGTCAGATCGTTACGGGTAGTCAGAATCCCATAAGTATGACAACCAGTCTTATCAAGGGGTATGGTGTTGTTATGTATGAAGTCATGTGTAAACGAAGCCATAACTGGGATTGGTTGAGTTGTGAGCTGTCATGATGACATAGCCCCGCCTGTTGTCACTGAGTATGAAAATAAAGCGTCAGTGCGTAAACCACCTCTACGTGTATTACTTGCCTTCCTCGTACAAACATAACAGGTGCTATCTAGTAACTGGGTTGTGGAGGTCAGATAGGCAGTCGCTCCTTGTAAAATACTGGTCAGCTGCAGACTGGAAGCCGACCCCAACATAGTTGGCAAAAAACTAGGCAGATAGAATGAGAATTTTGTTCCTCTGGTCAACTCAAACGCTAACATCATACCTGTTGCTGTGGTTTGGAATGAAACTCTTTCCAGCAGAAAGCAGGAATTTAAACTTTTCGAACATTCTTTATCTTTCGTCGGGACGCGAAAGCTGTGGTTGCAATGCGGTTAGATAATTGCGCATTACAATAAAAACTGGGCGTTCATGTCATTAATTGTTAACATCAACAGTGATTTGATTGGAACAGAGTTAATAAGTACAAGACATCGTTTTATGTCCGCGGATTCAGTTCACCACCAAGTGGAGTTACACTTGGTGGTGAATTGAATCTGCGGACATAAAAAAAGTCTAAAGGCTTTGCTATGAAAGCAAAATCTAAAGTTTACGATTTTCATGAGTTTATACGCTACGTCCAAATGGCCAATTAAAAAAAATAGTTGCGTTGAAGTAATGGAAATATTAGATTTTTATAATTATCGAGAACACAAATCATAGCACAAACTTCGGAAGAATGGTCAGCAAACTTATTTAAGAGATATTATGGCTGTGAAAGCAGAACGGGGATCTTTTGCGCTGAAATATAAAACAAGTCACGTCTTCAATGGAGTTTCTACAAAACAAGATTTTAAAAACACAAAGCTTTCCAGAAACAATGCAAAAAATGATGATAACTGATAACTGCAGAAAGAAAAGAACAAATCGTAAACTAATTAAAGTACCACTTATGCCAGAAAAAAAGAGGGCCTTCTGAAAAACCAACCAACCACCAATTTTAAACCCTACTGATCAAGATGATTCAAAAGCTGAAAATTTAAAAAAAACTGGTCTGAATATATAAGTTCAAGATTTATAGAATAGATCTTTATTAATAAGCACTTATTTCATAACATAAAGACTACGACCTGAAGACTGTAGCCGAGACCTTCGGCTCTCCGATTGTACAGCAGTTTGTGCGGAGGCTGATCTTTACTAACACTAGGCACTAAGTTATTTTTTGTATGTTACTAACACTATTTATGGATTTTTCTTTGTCCGAAATAAATCGATTATTATTATTATAAAGACTGAATTCAAGATATTTTAATTGTGTATCTAGGTGGATAAGTTGACTGATTTTAATTAGACCTATTATTTTCCTAATAAAGAAATGATTTTAAAAGTGACATTGAATTAGTTGCTTATGTACTAAGTTTAGAAAAGTTAGATAATAATTATGTGCCTTTAAAAAATGTATTCATAAATGCGTAATGCATATGTATAAATAAGGTGTTTTTTTTTTGTGTTTTGTTTTCCTTACAATTTTATTATTTTTACACTCTCGCTCTCGCTCGTATGGTTAGTAAAACTTGAGCAAATTCCATTTATTGAATACCGTAACAAAATTCCTAGACATAAAAAACGTAGCTATGTCACATACGGCATCATGCTTACGGTTAGTTCATTAAATAATGATGTTGCACTAGCTGTAAAGATTATTTGTTAAATAAATATAATTTCAAGGATACGATCGCTATTTTCGATTAAAATTATTCAAGATAAAGATTTTCTAAAACTACGACACTGAACATTAATTTAAAAAAAAAAAATTACGTGCGATTATCTCGAATCTGTACTTTGTACAGTTACGATTGTCTTAATTTGGAGGGCAGTATGTGGGTCAAGGATTTGTTTTTTTTCTCAGTTAGTTTCAATCATGATCTGGCAGTTTGAGTAATTTATGCGGCCTACCCAAATGTCCTTTCTTTGGTACTGTTCGTCGAATCGTTGAGCTCCTTAAGTTCTGAGTTGAGCTGCACGATTACTGACAAATGCGTGCACTGACTGAACACGTCCACTCAATCTGTGTGGTTCTTCCCTCAAAGGACAATTTCAGACACTAATCTACATGGTCTTCACATTGTCTGACCAAGATTATGTCTGTACTTTAAAAGAGACTCTGATCTCTGAGTTTGTTTCGGCCTTTCTTCACAGAGTAGTCAGATAGGAAACGCCGAACTCATCTAGTTTAAAAAATATGATTGACGTGTAAAAGTGTTTGTACAAACTTACTTACAGAAATAAAATCATTTACCTATCATTTTGTGTACCGAATCCATGGTATCAGTTAGTGCGCGATGTCGCTGCTATCCTGTATAAAATTGTTGTATTTAGGGAATAACATTTGTACTTGTTTGAGGAAAAAAGCGTTGATCAGATACCAAATTGACGTTGGTCACCATGTCATGACGTTATAAATGAAATTATAATCATACTTATATTTTATTAGTTATACATACATATATAAACTCACGCCTTCTTCCCATGGGTGAAGAAGAATTCTTACGCTATACGTACTCTTATAATAGGTCTTTACCTATGAAATTGCCGTTTTGTATGAAAAAATTTAAACGAATTTTTTTAATGAATTTTTTATTTGTATTAATCGAAGTAATCACCCATGCAATCAATGCATCTTTGCCATCGCAGTGGCAGTTTATTGATGCCCTTCTTAAAGAAATCAGCTGGACGGGAGGCAACAAATTCTTCAAAGGCATTTTGTACTGCCTCTCGGGTATTAATTTTTTTTCCCGCCAAGAAGTTATCCAAATTCTGGAAAAAGTAGTAGTCTGTAGGCGCAAGGTCTGGTGAGTAGGGCGGATGACGGAGAGCTTCCAACCCCAGTTCTTGCAACTTGGAGACCGTCTGCTGTGCAGTATGAGGTCGCGCGTTGTCGTGCAGGAGCAGCGGAGACGAGCGATTGACCAATGCTGGTTGGAGATGCGCCAGCTTCTCCATCATTGTGTTCAGTTCTTCACAGTACACATCTGCAGTAATGCTCACCCCGTTTGGTAAGAAGCTGTGATGAATCACACCGGCGCTAGACCACCAAACAGTGACCATCACTTTTCTAGGGGTAAGTTTTCGTTTAGGGCATTGTTTAGGTGCTGAACCAGGATCCAACCAACTTGCTGAGCGCTTACGGTTATCAAACAGAATCCATTTTTCATCGCAGGTAACAATGCGGTTCAAAATTCCTTCATTTGTGTGTCTGTTGAGCAGTGCAAGGCACGTCTCGACGCGTACTTCGCGCTGGCGATCATTGAGTTCGTGGGGCACCCATTTGTCAAGCTTTTTTACCTTGCCAATTTGACGCAAATGGACCAATATTGTTTTGACGCTAACGTCGAAAGCTGCTGCTAATTCAGCCGTAGATTGTGTATCATCAGCTTCCACAATCGCCTTTAATTCGTCATTGTCGACCAAAGTCTTCGGACGACCGCGAGGTTCATTTTTCAGGTCGAAATTTCCAGAACGGAAGCGAGCAAACCAATAACAGGTGGTGCGTTGGTTTGTAGTGTTAGCTCCGTAAACGTCGTTGATGTTGCGTGCCGCTTGTGCCGCGTTGCTGCCACGACGGTACTCATATTCCATAATTACTCGAATTTTTAACGTATCCATGATGACGAAAAAGATTGAAATGCGATGAAAATGTAACACTAATCAATAAAGAAATGACTACTTTTAGAAAAAAAAATCCATGTTTTTAAAATAAAATTAATTTGAAATTAGAATTCTTAGCCAAACAAAAATTATTTTGATTTGAAATGGCCAGTACTGCAGAACGGCAATTTCATAGGTAAAGACCTAATATTACGTCTCTTGTATCGAGTTGAGCTATTGGAATAGCTCATTGTCATTATGAATACAACAAGTTGGCGTTGTGGTGGCAGTGCTAAAGCTACGGTTGCCGCCACATAACTGCGGCTGTGACGGCTGTCATGAAAATTATGGCGGTTAGGTTTGAATTTACGGTATCAATAATAGGTAAAATTAAAAAACCCCCAACACAAAAAACGGCTGAACCGATTTTGATAAAACCACCGCTAGAAAACCTGCTTTGAAATAAAAATAACCGCATCCAAATCGGTTCATCCGTTTAAGAGCTACGGTGCCACAGACAGACACACACACATAGTGGTCAAACTTATAACACCCCTCTTTTTGCGTCGGAGGTTAAAAAACGATCTCTCGGAAAAAACACCAACACTCTCTTAAATAATGTTTCAGTGACGTCATTTGCCGGTAAATTGCGGAATTTATGTGGCGGACAACGTTCTTCTAGGAAACCGTAGCGTTACTTCCTAAGCGTGTACGGTAGGCTGCACATCAGTGGTAACCAAACCAACATAAATTAGCCTTTTAGTCTATTGAAACTCCATATTACGCTCGGCTAGCTCAATATCGAAGTGTTACCACTAGCGTGCGTCCTACTGTACTAAACAATTGCCAAATATTGGAGATTCTTTTAATGTTACCCATGTGTATATTGAAGTTATTGTATAATAGATATACTCGTACATATTATCTAAAGATAGCTCTCAATTTAGCAATGCACCATTATCGAATAGGACATTTTTTTAGAGAAATATTCAATAGATCCTCTAAAAACTTGTTGACTTTGTAATGATATATGCTTTTTTAAATTAATGAAGATCTTTAAACTGCGGCCGCGTCCGGCGAGCGCTACATTCAAGTTGGCCGCAGCTACTGGGCTATTTAATAAATAGGAATTATTTGAGATTCACAAAAAGAGGCGCATTATGTTAGAGTTTTCGATACCTAACATTTTTAGGAAAGTAAAATGAGAAATATTAAATGTACAATTAAATACATGCCCAATGTTTACACTTATTACCAAATCAATTCACAAGTTCATAATTTAAGCAGCTCATGTAACTATACTGTTTCAGTACACACTGTACTGAATACACCACCTACTGCTAAAGCCAATTCATGAGCCAGAAGACTAAAAACAATTGCTCCGACATTCAAGGTATGAGGAAAAGATTACCTAATATTTTTGTAACTTTCAGTTTTTTCCTCACAGTATAAATCATTTCTCGGTGCGGGCAACTTTAGGAGATAGAAGTTATATTATTGTTTAAGTGAATTGTGTTGCTTGTCTGCGGGTTTTCTTAGTTTTTTAGAACAAAACTTATCTTTGAATAAAGTAAAAATGGTGCTTAACTTAAACTGAACAGTTTCTGATTCTCATGGGATTCTGCAGACAATAATCTTCTTCCATCGAATGCCGTTTATAGTAGAATACCTACGTACTTGTACCATGATATAAATGGGGAACAACCATCGCATTTTTTATATTTTAGTTGCCATGTCAGGGTTGTCTTCCAGTATCTGACCTCCACAACCCAGTCACTGAATAACACCCCTTATAAGGTAAGACTGGTTATCAGACTTTTAGCTTACGATCCGTAATGACTGCCAAAGATTTACGAATGACCAAATAATAATCAATTGATAATATTATACATACTGCAGCTAAGTACCTATCATTATGTTTCCAAACATTATTTACCGCTCCTAAATCCATAAGATAGAGAATCAAAAGGTATTTGTCAATAAAGTGCCGCGTTTTCAATGTTATCTCTTTTATGTGATCTTCGAGATTCAGAGAATATATCTTCTCGGTATGATAAAACGATAACTGATAAGTTTGAGATATTGCGACCTCAAAACTTGCGATTGGGAAACTCAGCAAGGACATCCATGTTGGTCGAGGGCAAGAGGCATTTTCCCGATTTGATACAATATTATGGTGCCATAATGTCCCTTAGGATAATTATTATTATATATCAAAGACATGCTCTACTACCTGATAATTAATTTGGATAAGGGCAGAGGTATGATAATGGTGATCTCCCATATTTATGTGAATGAACCTGACATATTAGGGAATCAATCTCGGCTTTGAATCTTCAGAAAAAAAGAGTCAATACATTTATTTCAAATAGGCGCATAAAAGGCACTTCTGAACGTCAAAAATTTACAAGAAAATAGAATTGATTCTAGTTGTGCCTTCCAAAAGCTAGTTTTGTATGTAGAAAAATGGCCAAGAAACTACACCGTTTCTCTTTTAAAATGTTTTACAATATTTTGTATACGTTAATTAATTATAAGTGAAGACGATGCACCTTGAATAAAATTACTATACCAAAATAGGTACCACTTGGTAAGTTAATAAAGACACTACAAATCCCTACAAACATTGATTTAAGGTGTTGGGAAATGATAAATGATAAATGGTTATATGTCTGTAGATAGATTTGTACAAACACTTTTACACGTCTAACCATATTTTTAAACTAGATGAGGTCGGTGTTTCCTATCTGACTACTCTGAGAAGAAAGGTCGAAGCAAACTCAGAGGTCATAGTCTCTTAAAGTCCAGACATAATCTTAGATCATGTGAAGACCATGTAGATTGGTGTCTGAAATGGTCTTTTGAGGAAAGAACCACACACATTGAGTAGACCTATCCAGTCAGTGCACGCATTTGTCAGTGATCGTGCAGCTGAACTCAGAATTTAACGAACATAATGCGAAATCCTGGACATAATTACTGTCCGAAATTCACAACACGCAATGTGCTAACGTTGTAATCGAAACTTACCTATTTCGTACGAGAAAAAAGACTTCGTCCTATAGATATCGATATCATTGGTAATTTTACCTACTAGACTCCCTCGTTGGTCTAATGGTCGCAATCGCTACTGCTAAGCACGAGGTCCAAGGTTCGGTTCCCAGGTCAGGCAAAGTGTTTTAGGCCTAACTTGTAGACTGTAGATTTGTAGACCTTTTTCTATTTTGTTGAGTAACTGTTACTTGTTGACAGGCCTACACTGTCCTCCCATATCTATCAACACTGTAATTTGAAACATTGTAAACTTTTAAAAGGGTAACCGTGGAGTTTCTTGCCGGCTCTTCTCCATAGGAAACAACCAATTGGAACCGTGCACCTAGCTTCTGACGTTTCATAAGTGCCCATGTTGGTTTATGTGAAATAAAATATTTTGATTTTGCAAGTCTAGTTCTGAAATCGCGTGGAAGGTCGCAAGTCGCAAGTAGTTATGGAATTTGATTGTACGGTACGAGTACGTTTAGATTCATGCAGATCCAATCAGGACTGACAAGATTTGTAGTATTGGTTACCGTGCATTGTCTGTCTACTACCCACCTACTGAGACGTATTGGTATTCTATTTTGGAATTGAAAAGCAAAACCAGGGTAAAGGATTCCGTTCTGGATGTTCTGTGGGAACTTCTGTACCGATAATAAAAGCTATATAAATAATTGTGTAGTTAAATTGAAATAAAGTCGGAGGTATGTTACCTTTAGAATTTATTTACACTATTATCTTGTTTATACTCTGTACTAATAATCTATATATCTATAGGTATATATATATATATATATTATATTTACTAATAATAAAGCTGAAGAGTTTGTTTGTTTGTTCTTTTGAACGCGCTAATCTCTGGAGTTGGCATTGAAAAAATAATGTTTACATTTGATAGCACAATCTTAAGTAAGGCTTCTTAACATCACGCTAGGATCCTTAGGTATCGAGTAAAAAGAAAAAGTCAGAAAGAACTCTACGCGATAACGAAGTAAAAGCGCGGGTAGGCCATGCGATGCGATGGGGTGGGTCGGGGTAACAAGAAATGTCACGCGGACGAAGTGAGCAGAAGCTAGTGTATCATACAATTACAAACCGTGTGCCCGATGAGATTTTTCATAGGGAAACTTTCATCCCCTATTTAAAACCTTAAGGTGGAGAATTTTCAAAAATACATCCTTATTACTCACCTTCTTTATACAAAGTACTCTTGTACGGAGTTTCGTTCTTCTAGACCCAGTGCTTTTGGCTATGCGTTGTCTGCCCCTGAATTAATGTATTTAATCATTTAATTATGTAGAGATATAAGTGATTGGTGATGTTCTTCAGAAAGGTTAGGTGCGTAGTACTCGCAACCGGCGTGCTTGTATGACCAGATGCATGAACGTAAACAAAGCAAAAGAGTATGTAAGGATCGTAGCAGGTAGCGTCCTGTACTTCCTGCCTGCACCCATGGGAAGGAGTGAGTTTATGTGTAGATGTAGATTATTGTAGATACCTATTTATTTTATGCGGTCCCCATTTCTGTTTCCAGGACTTATTGACCGAGCGAGCGCGAAGCGTCTCCGTTTTAGCTTGGGCTAAAATGCTTTCGTAAGTCTGGATCTCCGGCGGAATAGATGTTCTCCTCCACAGGTCGTATTTCTCAACCGATTATCGTGAAATTTTGTGAGCAGGTTCGATGATTATATGGTGTTTTTTGTCGATTCAGTTTTTCGAAATCGTTCAAAATGACGGAGTTATGGGGTTGAAAACGTAAAAAAACACATTTCAGCCATTTCGCGCTTTTTTGTTTTAAGGATGCGTGGTGAACATTTATTCAGTTTCCAGCTATGCAAAGACAAATTCGTAATAAAATATTCAAACTCTCAGCACATTAAAGTAATTACTTTATTTAATAAGAGCACGGAGCCGCGGCTGCTCGCTTGTATCAGCATAACTCTCTGAGCTCCACCCAATAACTTATTCCCGTCCATTGACTCTTACAACTCGGGCGGGAAGATAAGCGCCTGACATAGCCTATGCAGACTGATGTAGCCTTATACATTTCTTTTCGGATTAGAAGAGAGGAATTCCTTCACGTTGTTGGTTCTCTCTGAGGAAGAACATAATGGACGATCTTGATTTATTGATAATCTGGCAAATCGAAGCGTGACAGGACCAGCGGGGTTATTGCATAATACTCTTCCAAAGCCAATGCAATTAATGTTGACAGTCCTACTATATTAATAAAATTTTACAAATGTGAAAATTTGTAATGTATGGATGTTTCTTATACTAAAACGGCTAAACGGATTTTGACGAAATTTGGCATACAGATAGTTTATAACCTGAAGATTTTTGTCCCGGTACTACGTTCCCGTAGTATAATTTCTGACCTCCACGCGGGTGAAGAAGCGTGCGAAAGTGAGTCCAGCAATAAATATTTATTTCGTTATTTACATTGTCAACCGGACGAATATTTCAAACATTTCTAATCCTTTGCCTCATATAGGTAGCAAAGGAATTTTCTTTAAAATACTTCGGATTGTGATGAAAGTGTGTTTCGCGTTTGGGGTGCAGGCCTATGAGTTAAGTTTAGTAAAACCTTATATTCATATAGATCTAACTCATCTTTACTAAGGTATGATGCTAAAACAATATGGCGTGATGAAGAGGATATTACAGACAGAATACGGTAGTGCTGATAAATAAATAAGTAATACGATAATTTGCTAGGCCATTGCATAATACATAATCAGCCTATAATGTTCCCACTGCTGGGACTTCCTTCCTCTTCTTTTTGAGAGGCAGTGGGCCGTAATCCACCACGCGGGCCCAGTGCGGGTTGGTAGATGTTACATGTCTTCGAATTTTTGGTTCTAGGACATGCCGGTTTCCTCACGATGTTATTCCACCGTTTTGAGAACAGTGGTGATGAAATAATTTACACAAAGTAAGGCGCCTGTTTAGGTTCGAACCTACGACCTACAACTCGTAAGTCACGGCTGTTACCACTGGCTAGGCCATTGATGATCTTACTAATGCAAAAGCATAACTCGAGCTATAAGAGGGGCTCTGAGTGTAGCATAATTTAAAACTATACACAACACACTATACAAACTATACACCACATTTAAAACTATACATAAAAATAAACACACATAACATTACACCCGTATTACGCGAAGGGTTATGCAGAGACCTCTAGCACAGACACATTTCGCCAGTTTTGTTTAAGTCCCATGTAATAGAGGGCGACCCTGCCATCAACCGGGCATAAATCCAGACTCCGGGTAGCACACAAATATTAATTTAACAATTTATTTATTTGATAAAACTCATACACAACATTACAGACCTAGATCTAAGTTATTGCACAGTTATAATTTCAATAAAAACAGACATATTAACTATAAGGAAGGAATAACAGTTAGACATACGAGTAATACATCAAAATAACTAACAAAACAAGTGAAACTAACAAACAACGATCAAATAATATTGGGACAAAAATAAAAGGTTATCTATTGTCCGTCATCTCACAGAATCTCAAACATGTTCAACAAACGTCTATCCATCAAGTCAAGTCAAGTCAAGTCAAATCATTTATTCCAAATAGGCACATAAAGGCACTTTTGGACGTCAAAATTTACAAAAAATAGAATTGACTCTAGTTGCACCTTCCTAAACGTAGTTTCGTATGGAGAAGAATGGGCAAGAAACTCCACCGTTACTCTTTTCATCTCGCGGCAAACAAATCACACTCCAGTGTCCATGCCAGTAGAGCATTCAGCATTGTGAACGCGCGAACTAAGGCCGAGTTAGAATGTGAAACTGTGCGTGCTAACGATAAGTGATAATTAAGTAAATCGATAGCAAAAATCATGAGGTACTCCAATCAAACAACTCAACAAAACAACTTTACTTATAAAATCATCTTCCCCTTTCATCACAACAAAGCCTGTTCAATGGCGTCCATGATTGAGAAAATATCTCTTCCTCCGTGCCGGCTCATAATTGATGTATTTTCTTATCCCCCTCAACACGGAAACGTGTGTCTGCTAATATAATCTTGAAGATTGTGTCATTCAACTGTGAGATATCTAAATTTTCCATTGATTAACGATGTGTGAAAATGTTTCTGCAGAAACATATATGGATGGAATTTTTCTGATGATCATAATTGGATTTTAGACAGCCTCGGTCGTCTTGTGGTCAGAAGCACTACTCCTGAGCGTGAGGTTCTGGGTTTGATTCCCGGGTTGTGAACAGTGTTATTAGGTTTTTCCATCTGGAATTTCTCAGTAGCAGCCCGGAGTCTGGATTTGTGCCTATGTGATGGTGAAAATGTGGGTGTACTATAGGTACCTCTCTGCCTAACTCTTCCAGCAATATAGGCGTGAAATTAAGTTGTGTTCATTGGATTTGTATGAGACTGCCTAAAAACTGTTGTGAAGGTAAGTTTGCTGTCATGCCAATCAATAGATAGGAGTTGAGTCCCATTGAATGGCTAGGTGATAATTACTTATCGGTCATTATCCTAAATCTAGACTACAATTTAGAATGGTGATAATAAAACTACATTCAGCTACATTATTTTGCGACTATCTGCTACTAAAATAAATGTTATTTGAAAGGACGATGATAGTTTTCTCTGGTCTCTTGTGCAATATAGAAATAAGGCAGCTAATATATTACTCCATTCTAAAACTCGTAATAGGGAGCTTTGGGAAACCGACGTCACTGATTGCTAATATACAATTCTGTGACGTCAGTCGTCTAGAGCTAAATGCCAATGATCAGACGTAATCATTGTCTTTAAACTCCTATTCCATCTAGAAATAATAAATAAAATTGATGCAGAACTGAACTTACTAAACGATAAAGAACTACCAGCAAGTTCAGAAAGGTCAGCCACCAAGTTGCAGGTCGGTCAATCGCGTTTGACAATGTGACGTGCGGACGTTCACAACCTGTCCAACTTTCAGTTGACGAATTGACAGCTTCAGATCTAAATATAATATTAGATTTATTTGTAAAAGCACTTGCAGGTTTATTAATTTGTTTGCGCAAAGTTACACACAAAAAACTGCAAGAGGGTAAATTTTAAGTTAAAACAGATAATAATAATGCCAGCCCAATATTGTCCCACTGCAGGGGAAATGCCTCTTATGATACAGAGAAGGCACGAGCTCTGATCACCAAGCTTGTTCAAGACGGGATGGCGAAAATAGGTGCAGATTTATCATTTTCAGTTTTAGCCAACATAGTGGATGAGAATGAAAACTTAAATTCAGGCTTGTAACATAAGAATAAATAAATTAGTTTTTTTTATTATTTCTGACAAAACGACGATTAAAAGTTTCCACATTCGGAAGTACATCACAGAAAAGTTATTCATTCTCCTATTGTCAGATTTGAATCCGGAATATAATTATCAGCAAAATTCTAATTTGAAATTTGAAATTAATAATCCATCTCTATAATATTTAATTAGAATATTGCTATTAAACAACTTTATCTCTTCAAACCACTGAATATTTCAGGGGTGAAATTTCTGAAGACTTTTGAGAGTTTGCAATTTCAACATTTTTGTTTTGACAGTTCAAAACCAATCTCAAAACTTCTAAATTAAGTAATTTCTAAGTAGTACTTACAATAACTTCGATGTGTACTTAAATGTTACTCTCTTGTTTATTGCAGCCACTGATATTATTTATATTTAGATTGAAAAACGTCGGGAGGAAACCTGAACTTAAAGTTACTCACTTAAAGAAATCGCCAACCCGTCTTAAGCAAGCGTGATGATCAATTGTCATGCTTTCTCTGTTTGAGAATAGAATACTCTTTACTATGTACACCATAAAAATTACAGATATAAATGTAGAAAGAGGTGTGGTGGTGATGTGTGGAGTGTGTTTCATGTGTGCGTGTATGTGTGTGTGTGTGTTGTATGTGTGTGTTGTGTGTGTGTTTGTGATGTGTTTTTTTTTTAGAAGAGGTCTTTGCGGTAGAACAGTAATCGATTGATGTTATATTTACTGAACGTATGATCCAGTGAAGATCACAGGAATCCGCTGGGTAAAGGTAATACAGAACTCGTTGTTTTGGCGATGCTAAGCCACCTTTGTCCAGCAGTAGACATCTTTCAGCTAAATGATGATGATAATGAAGAACTCGTATATAACACACACACAACACACATAGCTGGTGAAATGTGGCTATATTACAGGTACCCACCTCTTCTCCATTCGGGGAAACAGGCGTGATATTATGATGTTTATAACAAGGTTAGGACATACATTTTATGAAGGGTTAAAAACTTTAGAATCATCATGATTTTTGATATTGAACTAAATTGATCATGTTTTTTAAGAAAAGCACATTAGTACTGTGAACAGATAGATTCAGTCTGCTGCTGCTAAAAATCACTCAACAGCGTTGCAAAAGTCACGAGTTTTCACCAATTGCGAGTATGAATGAGGAATGTAACGTAAGCAGCAATATATCCACAAAAGTCAAGGAATGACATCAATTGCATAAAATCTGGAATCTTATCGAGATAAAGATCTCAGATAAGTTAGGAAGATACCCAATGATACAGCAGTTATAAGGACAAACATGAATGAAGGTGCGTGTGCAAATAATACCGTCACTTGTAAACGTGTTACATATATACCAATATAAGCATGTGAGCATGCGTTTCACGGTTTATTTGCTAAAGATAAGCAAAAAGCAGACAATTATTTAAACGTAACTGCAGTAGTTGTTTGTTTTACTACGATTGCTATTGAAGAATGTGCACTGGAAACGTTCTAATGATATACTATATATGCATTTGTGACACTTTGTAAATAAAGCGGAGATGTAAGGATAGGGTGAGAATGTAAAGATAGATAGTGGGAGTCTACGTTAAAATCTGATAATTACACTATCAATCAACCATACATTAGGATAATAATAGGTTATTTAACCGCGAAGGAAAAAGAGGAGTGTTATACGTTTTACGTGTGTATCTGTGTGTCTGTCTGCGGCATCGTAGCTCGGCTGAACCGATTTCGTTTTTTTTTTATTTTGTTTTGTTTGTTTGATGGGTGGATCGAAAAAAAAAAAAACGTTTTTAGAGGTTTTTGTTTGTGTCGGGCTTTTTAAATTTTAAATGTAACTTTTCTTGTTCATAGAAAATAGTTTCAGCATAATCAACTTATAATGTTCCCACTGCTGGGACCTGTTCCTCTCTTCGAGAGGAAATTGACTGTAATCTACCACGCGGGCCCGGTGCGGGTTGGCAGATGTCACATGTCTTCGATTTTTCGGTTCTAGGACATGCCGGTTTCCTCACAATGTTTCTCTTTACCGTTTTTGAGACCAGTGTTAATGAAATTATTTACACAAAGTGAAGCGCCTGTCCGGCTACCAACCCAGGAATCCTAAGTCGGGGATATTACCACTGGGCCACCGCTTCTCAAAATAGTTTACACTTAAAGTATTGAAGATGAATATTCAAGTAGTAACAATAATCCTGCAAGAAAATTAATACAGATAAATACTTTGAATCAATAAGCAGCAATTAAATGGTTCAAACCTATATCAAAGAAAATAAACAAAAATAACACATCGCATATGACAATAAATTAATGAAAGAGTTAGGCTGGTACACAAGTAGGTCAGATTCTAAACGTTAGCTTTGAACTAAAATGAGAAATACTGTGACACACTTTACTTTAAGTACCGTAAATAGGTTATTGTTGAAGATTACCTTACTAAGACTTGTATAATTTGATGTGAGGGACATGAAAGTCTGCGTTCTAATCCTTTATGACTATACAGTTTTGTGTAATTTGCTTAGAGGGATACGTTATCAGCACATCTGCAAGCTTCAGTTGTGAGACAGATTTTCAAGACTTACGTATTATGATTTGTAGTCGCTTTTCGTGTCTGTATATCTGACCGCGTTGTTCTTCTAAACTACGCAACGGATTATGATGCGGTTTTTACTATCATTTAGAGATTTTGTTCCGGAAGGTTTTTGCGTATTATTTATAACTATTAAACTAACATAATTATATTATAGAAATCTTAATGTTATGTCAAGTCGTAAAACCAGTGCTAAGCAGGAGCGGGTCACTAGTGCATGATAAAGTCTCAACTTCAATTTTGGAAAATAACAAAAGAATACAGAATGGCTGAGCTTTAGCTGCAATACATCCATTTCCTCAAGTGACAGTTTACTTAATCCAAAACATAGCTCCGAAACAGCGACTTAGTTTAAGTAGAACATCATAAATCATTTATTTGGCAACAACTGTAACTTATAAATCTTATAATACTAGATATTTTTCAACAATGTAACGTCAAGAACAGCTGGTATTGTTAGGTATTAAAGATACTGCAGCACACTTTTCTTAATAATAAAGCCAATTTCTTCCGCCAGATGGCATTTAATCTATCTTAGCGCCCAAGGAAATTACTACAAAGAATACTTTGCGTAATGAAGTAGTATAAAAACTAGTGACAATGAAAGTGTAATTGCTTCTGTTTCATAAAAGAAGATTGAGTTATTAAAGGATTCTTTTTAAGACGGGAATTAAGTTAATGGCGTAATCGGTCAGCCTGGTGGACAAAAGCAATTAGACAGACTGAAAAACTAGAATATTACAAATAAAGGTGATCTTGTTAGAATTGCTTAACAAATTGATGAATGGATTGCGTAATCATTGAAAATTCAACTGTATAATAAAACGGTTCATTAAAAAATTTGGATGAAGTAAACCATCAACTACAACACCACTATGCTTTTTCTTGAAATTGACCTGTTTCAAAAGGTTTTCTTCCTAGCTAGGTACATAATATTAGGAAAAAGAAAACTTACTAAGCAGGATCGTACGTATCTAGTATTTTATAGACATAGTGTTAACTATATCCAAAACTTTCTAAAGGATATAAGAAAACTTTTCCTTGGGAATAACTCTATAGGTACAAGCCATGCTTAACTCTAGTTTCAAGACACGTGTAAGGTTTAAATTCTGGGTGTGCCTTCGTTAAAACGAAACACTTTTATCATGCGTTGTGTAAAAGATAAAGAAATCCAAAAACATAGCGAATTATCTGGTTAAATGTGGATGGTCTCTGCCTACCTTTTTGCGAAATACAGGCGTGATGTTGTAATGTTTAATCAAAATACTAATGCCACTACTGCTCGATACTTCTTGAAGATTTTTGTAAACAATTTTTTTTTTATCTCTAAGTTGTTTTCGTAAAACTAGTGATCTACCTTAAAAGAAAAACATTTACATCGTTACAATTTAAACTGAAATGTCAATGGAAGTGGTATGTGGTCGTCTTAGTTCAAATAAAAGTGAACCGTTTGTAAACAAGAATACTACGCGATTATCTCTTGTGAGATAATGTTTGTCATTTGTATCAATAGGAAACAAGAATGGTCCTAGAATGGTCCCTTGTGGAACACCTGTTGTAAACACGTTGGTTGAAAACGTGTGAACAAAGGTAAAGTACCTAATTTTTAATCCCATTATTTATGAAGAAATACCACCATTCAGAATAATATTTTTAAAGCAATACAACATTAATAAAACATTTTTTTCCTAAACGACTCAATCAGAGTCCTGGTATAAAACTGCCTTTAAATAAAGAATAGAAATAACGCTTAGTTGTTCTTTAAAATCTACGTGGAATATTTTAAAGCCTCAGCAGATCCTCAAACATTTCATGATGTAGAACACGGAAACCAATCTGTCAAGTACAACAAGCATGTCAATCATACTATAGTATAATGAAACCTTTATCTAATCTCAAGTATTTCGTACAAAACCGACGTAAACACTTGAAGAATTTGAACAGAAACTGTTTCTATGAGAATACGTTTTCAATTACTGTGAAAATGAAAGAAAATAAGAAGTGAATAAGAGAGAAAATGTTTTAAATGCTAGTTTGCCTTATGTTTTGAAAATAAACGACCAGCTGATTTTCAAAGATTATGCAATATATTTATAAACAGAAGTTAAAGCAATAGTTATAATAAGGAACACGCGCCACTAATGTGAATATTATGATATTCATTTACTCTTACATTAACTTAGGTAATGAAAAGCCAAAAACATTCGAAACCACACTTTATATTGTTACAATAATAAAGTATATTAATTGTCTAAAAACTTAACTTAGAAGAGTTTGAAACCAACGAAACACGCAGACCTATACATAAAGCAGTATGTATTCAGGTTCATATCTGCGGTGAAAAAGGGCTACCCCGAAGGACGACCGAAAGTTTTCTCGCCATATCACGTCTCCAACGTCAACTTATAGTCATGCACGAATGACAGTACTATACGATATCGGACGTGACCACATTCAAGACATTCGTGAGATACTAAAAGTTATGACAATGGAAATGGAATGTATCAACCTGGAAATGTCAAATATGTTTTCTGGACGTGTTGTCTGGAAACCGACCCAACCATATTTAGGAAAAGGCTTGACAGATCGGTTTTCTATCCTAGAAGGACATGTTATAGTGACCTTATTGATGATATTCTTCAGAACGGTTCAGATGCATAGTACTCGCTACCGGCGTGCGTGAATGACCAGTACCCTAATTACGTAACACACTATCAATCACAATCTGAATCATTTTGAATCCTATTGCTAATCCATTGCTTCATATGTTCGAAAAATTTGTCTGCTCAACAACGTAAATAACGCAGTTAATGTTAGTGTGTTGCGCAATTACCCCGCAGATGTATGAACGTTAAGGATCGTAGCAGGTGGCGGTCTGTAAATTCTGCCTACCTCCATGGTAAGAAGGTATTAGTTGCATGTTCAGTTAAGGCATGTGTGTGTCTTTCTGCATCTATAGTATTGTTTCTCAAAACATCAGTGCCCTATTTAATTATGATCCGTTCATTAACAGTAAGTGTGCCTAGTATATTACTTTTATCACGGCTGTCATAAGCTATTATCATGTAGTTCGTAGCGACACTATCCCGTAACAAGATTTCATCATGAAAGACAAATGAGCCGTCCGAATCTATGCAATATGAAAGCAATGCAATATGAAATGTAACACAACAACGAGATGAATTAATTTCAACGTTGTGTTTAAAGTCAAAGTCATATCATTTATTTCAAGTACCCCATTTACTTGAACGACAAAAGTTTACAACAAAATAGAATTGATTCCAACCGCCCCTTCCAAAAGGTAGTTTCGTCTGGAGAAGAATGAGCAAGAAACTACACCGTTACTCTTTTAAAATGTTTTACAATATTTTGTACATTAATTTCATTTGCATAATATTATTCTGTTACGTTTCACCAATCTGTACCCAGCATCACATATCCATATAAACGACTCCCAGTTCCAGAAGTAAGTAATATTGTCTCGATCCAGGAATCCAGCCTGTAACATTGATCGCACAGAACGGTAGCCACTGTTAAATTCAGGTCACCGTGGAATTGCATCATGCATAGCGCAGCCTAAGAATTGATTGTGACCCCTTCTTGTCAATTTTCTTTTACTTTCATTTCTCTCAATAAAAGTTTGAATACTTGATAAACTTAAACTTATTATTATTACGTTTCATTACAGTTACTTATTTAAAACATCGGGAAAGCAGTCAATCATTTTCGCGTTTAGCATGCCTGTATACTTTGTTGGAAGATCTTTAGGGTTCCGTACTCAAAGGGTACCAAAGGGACACTATTATTAAGGCTCCGCTGTACGTCCGTCCGTCTGTCTGTAAGCGAAGTGTATCTCATGAACCGTAATAGGTAGACAGTTGAAAAATTTCAGTGTGTATTTCTATTGCCGCTATAACAACAAATAATGAAAACTAATAAAGTTAAAAATTAAAGGGGGACCCATACAAGAAATGTGTTTTTTTTATGTAGTATTAAAATATTGTAAGGTGGTACAGAACCCTTCGTGTGTGAGTATGACTCGCACTTGGCCAGTTTTATATTTATATTTATTTAGGCCGCGAATCATATTTTAATCAACATACAACCTGACAGCGACCTGTAAATTGCAAAAAACGTAAGTAAATTTGAATTTCGTGGGCTACCTTAGTGCATCCCCCTTAACGAGAAAATTTTACTTTTAGCCTTCGCTACCCCAATATTCAATCCCTTGGGCTGTGGCACCAATTCATAGATTAAATAGAAAGGTTCATGAAAATATTTCGCGACACAAATTCCAAGCTTTAAATGGCAATGTGTTGTCAGATTAATGCGATGAAGTTGTAGAACTCTTTGCTAGGGACAATCAGCGGTTTGTTATGGAAAATTGGGGCGACTCCAGTGATGGCGCATCTGCGTTTATATGTTAGTCTTAGAATAATTAGAAATGTCTGAGAATCGCGTTGATGCGATTTTGTTTACTGTGAAAATTTTGCAGTATATACTTCCCGTGAAGTTGATTAGACCATTATTAATATTTGGGGTACAACTGTACGAGTTCATACAAGTACCCCGGTAAAGCTACAGTTTCCTAGAAGGTAATTAGGAAATAATAGGTAAAATTAAAACACCCCCGACACAAAAAAGTGCTCATGACCTTGAAACGGCTAAATCGATTTTGTTAAAGCATATCTTAGAACTACCGCTAGAAAACCTGCTTTCAAATAAAAAAACTGCATCCAAATCGGTTCACCCGTTTAAGAGCTACCGTGGCACAGACAGACACACATAGCGGTCAAACTTATAACCAGGGTTAGAGAAGAAGAAATTCATTTGTTGTATTTTTTCATAATAAATGCATTATAATTTTTTGTTGTTAGAATTACCAACAAAAAAAAAAAAAAAAATTTAATCTCCAAGTATCTAACACAAATTAACAATAATTAAAGGTAGATTGAGTAAATTGGATTGACCAAACCGAGCGCAAGTTTTTGTTATTATCACGATAATTATCATGATAATTATCATTGATAATTATCCTTTGGAACCCTGATTATAACACCCCTCTTTTTGCGTTAGGGGTTAAAAAAACGGTATTTTTTAAAACATAATATCATCTTCTTCTTCTTAGCGTGTCGATGGCGATCTAAATGGGCTCGGTCCAGAATTCAGCTACGTGTTGGCGCCATCACTAGTGTCCATTACTTCCTGTAACATGCAGACGATATGACACGCCGGACACGATATTAAGTGTCCCATCGTTTGCGGAACAGCACTGCATTAGCACATACAAACATTTTTCTCGCATTTCTCGCAACCTGCGTGCGTTTACGTCCCTGATGTATGAGCGTAAACTAGACAAAAGTAGTATGTAAGGATCGGAGCTGGTGGAGTTCTGTAGTTTCTGCCTACCCCCATGGGAAGAAAGCGTGAGTTTATGTATATGTATATTTTCATTATAATTCATCATATTTGCACACCTAAAGGTACAATAAGGTTTAAAGAACTTTTGTTGTAATTATGTATCACCTCATGTACCTACCCATATTCAAACAAATAAATGATTTGATTTGGACACACCAACTTACTTTCATATTCACCAATCTTCTAGAACACCGTAGCGGACAGCAAAACCACTATCAACCTAGTTGTCTTAGCCAGGCTTTATTTATTTATTTTTTATTAAAAAGAACCGGTTTCTTAATAATTAATTACAATCTAGCCTATAAGACTAATAAGAAATTTTAATGTAACTTAATTTTTTACGTGACAATTATTTTAAAACTTAGAATACTAAAGGTTGTACTTTACACAAGTCCATTCCACTTTCTTAGAGTCTGTTATAATTATATAAATACTTTGTTCAGGTGTTATTAAGTGTCATTGTCACTATTATTTCTACACTCTTTACACTGCGCTAACTCAAAAGGTTTTGTTCGTTTTAGTCTTCGCACTATATTTGTTACGTCTTATATCTGAAGTTCACATAAAGCTATAAATGGACTTACTTATCAATTATACCTATATGATCGACACAAATCAAAACTCAAAGCGATGTGACGTAACAGTGCAGAAATCAGTGACGTCACTAGAAGCGTATGTTTGTGAAATGCCCGTCACTTTTGCATTGCAACGCGTTGTGACACTCTTTGATGTGTGTTGGTGTCAGTTTATAGGAAATGGTGCTTTGAAGTAAATTGGCTGCAGTTAATAAAATAAAAACGTCGCTTTTGGAATTGATGAGCGCTGTGAATAATTTAAAATAAAACAGTTTAATTAAATTAGAAGCTGAAAATTAGTAGAACTATATTAAGTGTGATACAGACGAAAGGAAAAGATAATCAGAGAAAAATAAAACTGGAACTGATCTTGCAAATATTGAATTTTCATAGAGACAAAACTTGAGAACTTTTTAACTCTGTTATTGCAGTAAAATAAGATAGTCAAATGTCTAGACGCTTAAATAAATGGAATTTTTACCATTGAAGTTAAGATAGAATATTAAATTAAATCAGAATGAATGAAGACTAGACTGGGACTTAAAATTATAATAATAAAAGAAAAATGTGTTCTTAGTAGATATTGGAGAACTAGAGATGAATAATAAGCTGATCAAGTAGGATGGGTCTAAGTCGGGTTCTGTATCAACTTAAATCAATCAATCTGCCTAAGATTTTCCCAAGTATGTTGGGGTAAGCTTCCAGTCTAACCGAATGCAGCTGACTAGCAGTATTTTATATGGAGCGAGTGCCTATCTCCTATCTATAATTACAGAACCTAGCGATGGAAAGTTCAAAACCCACATCAAACGTATACTTATCAAAAATGCATAAACATTAAAGACTAGGTTGAAGACAAGGAAGTTTGGCAATAATTCCTTCTTCACATGTGGCTTCCCTGGTACCACATTAACGGTATCACTAAGTAAATGTCTATTAACTGTTCCCAAATTACGAAGTTTTTTTTACTTCTTTGACATAATTTCATTATTTGACATTATATACCTCGGATTCAGAATTCAACTCCTTATGGCTTTTGTGGATAGGATGTTCATTTCGATTTGTTACAGTAGTAATGGCAATCATGTCATTTGGTCTAAATAGGCTTTTATTTTTATATAGATTCTTCTATATTTTGTGAATGTGAGAACGTTGTAGACCTAACTTGTAGACCGTAGATTTGTGGACCTTTTTATACTTTGTTGAGTACCTGTTACTTGTTGACAGGCCTAAACTGTCCTCCCACATCTATCAACACTGTAATTGGAAACATTGTAAAAGCCCCTTATTTTTAAAAGAGTAACCGTGGAGTTTCTTGTCGACTCTTCTCCATAGGAAACAACCAATTGGAACCGTGCACCTAGTTTCTGACGTTTCATAAGTGCCCATGTTGGTTTATGTGAAGTAAAATATTTTGTTTTGATTTGATTTGATTATCTGACCACCACCACCCAGTTACTGGGTAACATGACACCCCTTGGTAAGACTGGTTGTCTGACTTTTGGGCTTCTACCTACCCTTAACGACTGTCAAAGATTTACGAATAACAGCCGGGACCAACGGCTTAACGAGCTTTCCGAGGCAGGGAGGGGTTCGATATGTAATAGATGCTCCCGTATATCCATCCACGAACCAACCGCGGCAAGCTTAGCTTAACCTTCGATCCACTCGTGTGGCATTTAGCTTAAATACCTAAAGAAAATGAAAATTCTTGAAATCTAATAATTATTGAACCGTGTATGTGCATGGTTCAATACTTATTGCAGTTTTTCCGGAGCATTTTATACCAAAGCCGATATAATCTATAAAATACTCTCTAATTATGTACAACTAACTGTTTTGTATGATTTGAATTCTCCGATTTGAGTAAAAAAAAAGACAGAAAAACAGACAGACCGAGTCGGAACGAAAATAGCTTCTTCATTCCACCACGAAACGCTAAACCCGTCGCCATTGCTGCAAGCAATCCGACATACAATATGTACATTGGGATGGTGGATTGGCTGATTGAATTCGGCTTCGTCGTCTGCTGGTCTCACCAACATGCCAGCTGTGTAGTGCTATATTTCACTAGGTCTTGTAACACTAAAGGGAAATGCCCACCATCCATAGACACTTCGGCCTCAAGTGCACACATTTTAAAGTATATGGATAGGCTAATATGCAATTTAAAAAATGAACTGGTCCAGGAATTGGTTTAAAAAAAAGATCGATTTTTAAGATAAAATAGTTTTTAAATTTCACAAACAACTATTTTACAATCATCTTAATTTAATATTTTATGATCTTATACATCATTTGTATCATATACAATTAGTACATAACAGATTCTACAATCCGATGGTACATAATAATTGTAGGTAGTTCACAAAATAGATGTGCCCGCCGAAACTTATTGAGGCATATAGCAACAATAAAAGTAGATTAGTTGTGATTTGACAATTGACAGCTGGCCGGCATAACTCAATGTTGCCATACTATACACAAAAAATTGATAAATCGATATCGATTTTTTATTCGAATCATAATTTAATTCAAAATTATAAACATCACTGAAACTCTTAAGACTTTATGTACGTCTTTGTGAATATATTTTTATTTAACATATTCTGTTTTTATTGTGCTGACCAATTAAGAATGATTATTAAAATGTGTGGTATTGTTTTTGCCATTATCTTATGCATTCGATATTATATTATCAACTATCAATTCGCTTGTTCATTGAATTTAATATCAATAGTAACAGCAGAACACTGTATATAATATATCAGATCGAATAATAAGCATTACGGATGTGATATTATAAATATAAAAAATCCATGAAAACATAATCGATTATTTCGTGCACGAAATTAATATCTAATTATTGGCAACACTGCTGATTTTAGACACAAACGTGAGTTTTAATTCATTTGTCTTTTCGGTACTTTTTATTTGTGCAAAAACGTTACAATCTTGTTCAGAGAAACGAATATCATGTTAATTAAATAGAAATTACGATGTTTTTTTTACAAAAACGTAAATTGTTGTGCCTTTATGGCCAAATATGGGCATCTCCCTTTAAGCTTTGCAGAACGGCGGGGTGATTGAGTAACACTTACAATGACAATGGTTTTCATTTAGAAAATTCCACAACATTTATTGTTATTTACTTTGTCGAGAGACCAATTTTTCAAAGATATGAAGCAATTTATTAGGAATTTCCTTCAGTCTTTCAGATTGTGCTAGAAAGTGCGATATATAATTGAGGTGCTGTCCGCGTTCGATATCCAGTATTTACGTGATCAATAGTATTTGGTATTTTAGTCTTTGGCGTTCAAAATTATTTCACCTTCTTTCCATAGTACAATTGAGTTGAAAGAACACCTGCGTGATATGGTTTAGAAAACAATAAACTCACTAGTTTATTACCACATAGCTTATCGAATGATGAAAACGGAAGGTGGTCTCTGCTAGTGCTAGTTTCACAAATGTAAAATCAAAAACAAAGTAATAAAAAATAGTTTAAAAAAACAAAAAAATACGCTTTTATAGAAAATTCAACAAAAAAATGAAAAATAAACAATAGTTTAAAAAACTAAAAAAATACGCTTTTATAGAAAATACAACAAAAAAATAGATAATAAATTTTAAGAAATTTGATTTAAAAAAAATTGTGTAAGAAAAAATGATTTTATTGTAAAAAAAGCGTGGGGTGCATGGTATCAATAGTTATAAATATTTTATGAACAGATATGAGTAGAAGGGTTATTTTGATAATATCCTGAAAAGCACCCCACACGTTTTTTACAATAAAATCATTTTTTTTTACACATTTTTTTGAAATCAAATTTATTAAAATTAATTTTCTATTATTTAGTTGGATTTTCTATAAAAGCGTATTTTTTTAGTTTTTTTAAACCATAATTTATTTTTAATTTTTTAGTGATTATTTAGCAATAGCTTTATGATATTTACATCTCTATTAGCTATTGCATAGAAGAGCGGTGTTTCACCTAGACGGTCTCTGCAATTGTCATATGCTCCTTTATTTATTAATAAATTAATAATTTTACGCTGATGATGACGGCAGACTATGTGTAGCATGCAATAGTTAAAATCGTTACTTAAAATAGTGTTGCGATTAGCTCCCTATTTTAACAGCTCTTCCACAATATTAACAAAGCCTACTTCAACCGCTGTACGTATTAATATCTTATTATTGACATGTTGATGTTCAATTATAATACCATATTTAAAAAGCATCGCTATCACTTTTTTTGGATTCATATTTATTATAAAAGTCAATGGTATCAAATATGTCATTATTATTTTGACACTTTAGATTAGGGCAGCATTTAGCATTTAAAATAAATTTTGATACTGTACGAGTATTAACGAATGGCGAAGCCGATTTTAAAGTGAGATATAATTGTAATGTTACGCCACTAAGACTCGTTGTTCATATTGGTAACTTTGAAATTTTTGAATATCTTCTCAACCGGGATCCTGATGTTAATAAACCTAGTACTATTGGTAATTTTGAAGAATGCACAAATTTCTTTTTTTCCATTGCTAAATTACCTTAAGTCCTGACTTCCTGAGTTGAGCTGCACGATTACTGACAAATGCGTGCACTGACTGGACAGGTCCACTCAATCTGTGTGTGTGTGGTTCTTTCCTCAAAAGACCATTTCAGATACCAATCTACATGGTCTTCACATGATTTGACCAAGATTATGTCTGAACTTTAAAAGAGACTGTGACCTCTGAGTTTGTTTCGGCCTTTCTTCTCAGAGTAGTCAGATAGGAAACGCCGACCTCATCTAGTTTAAAAATATGATTGACGTGTAAAAGTGTTTGTACAAACCTACTTACAGAAATAAAATCATTTATCATTTACGTGGCGTATTATCAAGTTCATCTTTCGAATCAGCATCAGCAACTTTGCTTAGCAGTGCAGAAATGAATATCAGGTCATTGTTTAACACAGCTGTATGAAGTGGTGTTTCACATTGGTGTTTATTTTTATTGTTAACGTGAAAATCCCAGAGGTGTTGTTGAATGACATCCGAATTGCCAATGCTAACTGCTTTCTTCAATAATTTATACCATATCCCAGGTCCTATATCTTGGATGGCAATAATCACGGAAAAAGGATGATAGAGCATATTTTGAAAAGAGGCGCTGATGTCAATGCTCAAGAGAAAAGTAGTTAACTGCTTTACATCTAGCCATTTCAAAAGGACGTCGTCCATACATCGATTTAAAATTACAGCATGCTGATGTTAATATTGAAAATTATTCTAGAATTTCTCCTCTTTGTGTTGCTGCTGCCTGCTGAGATTTTAAAACTGTTAGTAATTTAATTAATTTTAGAGCTCGAGTTAATATAAGTTGTGACTATGACAATGAGCTGAAATCATATATGCCTTTACATTTGGCAACAAGAACACACAGTCGGTAACTTATCCGAGAAATAGGTGATCGGCGCGCCAAGTAGTTTCCTTTATTGGTCTTGATGCAGACACTCCGGGTATCAGGAAAACAAAAATTCGCTAATCCTGATTATCCTAGTAAGGATAACGGGTCAAACTGTTTAAAATATTGAATTGTCATCGGTCCTTAATAAGTATGCCAAATTTCGAGTTAATCCGACGTTTTGAAGGGGATCAAAATCATGTTCGAAGATTCCGTTACATACTAACATATTATCATACGTATGATGCTAATAAAAGCGTATTAAAAATGTAGCACATTGTACTCGAGGTAGCAGTTGCCAGTAAAATTTATTGAATACAAAATAAGGACCTGTACTAATAAGGCTTCTTCAATTCATGTAAACTTTCTGAGTTTATCTTGGACATTACTATCAACTTGCCAGTATACTATTGTAGTCTTTGCTAACAACGGTAAAGGGAAAAATCGTGAGGAAACTTGCGGGGTAATTGCGTCATACATTAATGGTTTTCATTTTGACAGTTCAACAACAAACAGTTCGAATCAAATCAAATCCATTTATTTGCCAGAATGTAGGTTTACAATGTAAGGTCTTAAAATTATAGTGGCCCCTTAGATCCTACCATTACATATGGTGTGCAAATATTTAATTTTAACGTGCACAATGTTATTATTTTAATTACATTAAAAACAAAAAGACAGCAACAACAACACTATAAGAAGAGCTCATGCATTAGATTTATAGAAACAAATTAATTAATTATTGTCAAAGTTATACCTGTGTCAGTTCAAGACATAAAGTTTAATAAACAGTTGAACAGTGTGTAAAAATTTTGAACATAAGAAGCAATGGATTAGCAATATCCTTCAAAATGATGCAGATTCTGATTAACAGTGCGTTACGCAATTAGGGTTGTAGACTTATTAGTTCATATAGTTCTGAAATCGCCAACCCGTCTTGAGCAAGCGTGGTGTTCAATGCTCGTGCCTTCTCTTTAGGAGAAGAAGCGTTTGCCTTACAGTGTGACAATAATAGGCTAGGGGCCGTCCATTAATCACATACATACATAGATAAACTCACGCCTTCTTCCTAAGGGGGTAGGCAGAAACTACAGAACGCCACCTGCTACGATCCTTACATACTCCTTTTGCCTAGTTTACGTTTACTCCATTAATCACGTGATGTTTTTTAGCATTTTTACCAACCCCTCCCCCTTGTTGATACTTGGTGAGGTTTAAGGCTACCCCCCCGCACCCAAAATCACGAGTATTTTTAGTACCTACCTACAAAGAATCTTATTTTTTTTTAAATATTATTTTTATATACAGGTATAAAGTATAATCTAATTTTATTTTGAAATTAAGGACCATGATAAAAATGTCTAGACAGAAAGATTGCAGGTTATTTTTTACTGGCATAATCCGGCTTTTAGGTTTAGAAATCACGCGTTGGACGAAAAAATAAATACGTGATGTCTTACTACATTCCCCCCCCTATGTGATATTTCGTGATTTTTGCCAAATCCTCTCCCCGTTGATCCCCGTGATTAATGGACGGCGCCCTAGTACTATAATTACCTGTTATTAAAGTAAATTAATTTTACTTGCCAAATGTATATATATTATTGTAAATATCTCATAAATAACCATTGCTTTCTCATAATTATAAGTACCCACAGCAATAAAAATGTAAACGATAATGCTAATGACACACTTAAATCAACCGAAGCAGAGAGAATCTCGCATTGCACGCATTCAGTGTCAAGTGCGATGCATAAATAATTTGTGATGCAATAACAGATTGGAACCTGTTGACCTTTGCTTGAGGTCCTGCCTTAAGTCTTAAGGCTGTTTTAATTTTTTGTATGTGTTTATTACTTTTACTGCCTAGTAAGTAATGATGGAGATAGGTAGCATGTATAAGTCCACTAAAACATCAATGAACTTAAACATTAAGTATGCAAGAACTTAGGTTGTAGGATTTTATATACTACTAACTTCTACCCCCTGGCCGACGCGACGCATCCTCCCGCCGTCCCACGCTTTTACTTCGTTTTCACGTAGCTTGCTTTCTGACTTTTTCCTTTTTTCTCGGCTCCTAAGGGTCGTTGCGAGCTGTTAAATAGCCTATAACCTTCCTTAAGAATTGGGCTATCAAATGCAAAAAGAAATTACAAATCTTACTGGTAGTTTCAGAGATTAATGCGTTCAAACAAACACACAAATTCTTCAGCTTTATTATTAGTAGTATATATTGATGATAGATGGGATTTCGCATATGGAAAAATTACAGACTTCCACACAAACTTTCATTCCCGATTTAATCACATTAGCGGATGAATTTAAAAAAATCCTTTTTAGTGCTCACTTTCGCTATGTAAGGAAATCTTGTGCAAAATATTGTGCAAAATTACATGCTTCTAGGACCCAGGGGTTCACTTTGTGCATTGTGTGTCAGTGACAGTCAGTGTCAGTTAAATTAGTAGTATCGAAATAAATCGGTCGTGTGTTATGTGAGTTGCCTCATCTACTATAAAAGATTTTTATTAAGTAGAGTTAAGTAGATGAGGCAACTCACATATCACACGACCGATTTATTTCGATTTATCATAATATGTTTTGGCAACTTTAAAATCCAGAGTTCATATTGATCGGCAAGTTTAGTTAGTGGTCTGTAAACTTAGAATATACAGCTTTGTAGTTCAAAAAATGAGGTTTCCTGCCAGGTTTCAGAACCCTTAATTTCTGGACTACCGCAACTTGGCCATACTTATGCCCATATTATTAGCGTACATAACACCAGATACACAATAGGTACGGTCAAACGCATGACATACTAACACTTTAACTGAAAAAACCGCCCATACTGCTACGAAATGGAGACCCTGTCTAAGTCAAATTGTTATCATGTATATGTGGTTGACTGTAAACATTATTATGTAGCCTCTCACAGGTCAGTGGACAGAATATAATACTCTAACCGTATCGCGGCGTGAAATCGAATGCAATCAATAGTTGCATTTAGAGATTAGATAGATGACCCTCCGTGATTATTGTGTTGACTGTTAACGTTTGGGTGTACTATAAGTACATCTCTGCCCAACCATTCAGGGAAACAAGGCGTAATGTTATGAATTATTACTTTTTGACATCTATTATTACCATGTGGTGGCTGAAGGTATGGTATAACATTTTGGTTCAATCCCAATGGATTAAAATTATCTTTACCTACATGCCATTTGAAATAAGATTAGAAATTTAAATAAACTTGTTTACAGTCCGTTCAACCGATTTTAACTTCTATTCCGTTGGCATAAGGATAGCATTACAAGCAAAAACGTGGTTACAATACCAACTGTTTATTGTAGCTGCCATTTGTCCTGCCACCAACGCAATAGAAGTCAAAGTCGGTTGAACGGACTGTAAAAAAGGTTTATTTAAATTTCTAATCTTAATTCAAATGGAGTAGGTAAACATCAATTTGATCTATCGTCATACATTATTAACATAGACCTCTCCCCATTATTTGATTAACACGCGAACTTAAAATAACATACTCCTAGTGTTATGCTGCATCGATATAACAAAGGTCTTGGGCCATATTATTATTGAAAGCGTTTCAACTCACCGTGTCTGCGTTAAATGTATTTTCAATTAGTGTGTGGCACAGGAGAGTGTTAAGTGGTTATTATTAACTAACATATTAACACTGTGACCGCAACAGAGCATGAAAATGTTCGGGTGGTATCCCCCTCTGGAATACCTACCTATTATAATTTCTAGTTGCCTCTCAATTATGTTGGGGTTGACATATATTGCGTTTGGAATCTCGGTATACACACTGCTCTATAGATAGCAATTATTGTAGAGGCAGAACTCATAGTAGAAGTACTCGTCCGTAAAAGTGTTTCTACTTCTACACCATTATTATCACCAAGCAGCATTTGCGTTAAGGCTTCTGCTACGGGAGAAATTGCAGAAACATGAGACATTATCGACATTTTTTTCTATTGGTAACGAAATAGTACGCTTTAAACCTTTGTGATCTCTTAGGTGCCATGGCTTATTTATTTTTTGTTTAATTGTTTAATTTGATGCTACGTCTTTCTCCATCGTTTTCACATGTATAATTTTAGCTTGAATGATGTTACCAAGATGTTGATTTAAACGGGCAAGAAACTCCGTGAACGCTCATGGAGTTTCTTGCCCGTTCTTCTCCATAGAAACCTACTACGCTTTGGAATGGGCAACTAGCTTCATCTTCCTAATATTTTAATAATTCTAGCAAATAAAATTTCATTTCATTTCATTTCCTGACTTACCGTTTCCTTGATAGCTCAAAAGTGCCTGTAATGATATCAAAAAATGCAATAAGTTTGTCATAACAAGTATGGCGGTAATCACATAAAAATCAAGTGGAATATCGATAACAAGGAAAAAGGATCATCACAATGACTTCAAATAGTGAAGATACCTTTGATTCCCACTTATAGTCGGACCACACAACTGATCAACCAACTAAGATACGATACCCTTATAGACAGAGTGCAGCAGTAAAGAGACAATGATCGTCTGTATGCAAAGCAGCCCGTGTCATGTCCGAATAAGCAAAGGTAAAGATTTGCATGCAGTCGCGACAGGCGCAATTGGACGCGACCGTGACGGGCTGGGCTATCTATACAATGCATTATGTTGTAGATATTATGGGTGATCATATGGGGGATATAATAATAATAACAACTCCACCGCCTTATCTCTACATTGACGTCGTGGCGGGGCATGCGCACTCCTGAACTCTAGGTCTGTACCGGTAAAGTTTACTTTGCCGAAACAAGTCTAAGGTGAAGAGCCAGACCAAGAGAGATACAGTAGAGACCCCACGGACCTTATCTCCCGCGAGAAGTCTTGTTCCTCACATGTGGCTTGCCATTATTGGCCGGCTGGAGTGAAAAATGACGAAGAACAGAGCTCCCACCTCTTTCTTGCCTTTATTGGCCAGCTTGAATGGAGATTCGCAAGAGCAAACGTGCTCGGAGGAAGAAAGTATTCCAGTAAGATGCTGGTAGGGATCTTGACCTTAGTTCCGGGATTGTCCTGATAGACGTGGGTTACCTCTCCACTCCTCAAAAGCACCTCAGGACATGCTGCCCCCTTGTCGCTACGACACTGTGCTAGCGACCGTTTTCGGGTGCCCATTGTTGAGTGTGCAAGTCACCTCCTGCCATTTTATCTGAGTTTTATATAAACCATTGTCAGGCAGGAGCTATAGGCTTTCCATAATCCTAGATAAACAGTCCACTTAAGCTACACAAATCAGTAGTCCAATAACTTTGTTTCCATATCCTGCAATAGGCCTACACCAACCGGGTTGTCCTTGAGTGCACTTACATAGTCCGAACAGGGATAATCGTCGGTTGGTGCCTCAACGCTTAAAATTGTCCAATTGGCCTCTGCGAGTTGGCTTCGGCCCCTAGTACGCCTTTCAAAGCTTCGGGACCCTAGGGTCTCGAGATATGTAAAAGACATTCAAATAATAATAATAATAATAGCAGCCTATTATTGACTCACTGCAGGGCAAAGGTCTCTTCTCATACAGAGAAGGCATGAGCAATGATATCCGCGCTTGCTCATCACGGGTTAAAATAAATCTGAAATCGCCAATGCTATGAATTGACAACATCGAATAATTTTAAGTGAGTTTAAAAAAAAATGCAGCCATGTAGAAAGTGATTTTAACCCCCGACGCAAAAAGAGGGGTGTTATAAGTTTGACCGACATGTCTGTCTGTAGCACCGTAGACCGATTTAGATGCGGTTTGTTTTATATGAAAGCAAGTTTTCTAGCGGTAGGTTTTAGAAATGTTTTACCAAAATAGGTTCAGCTGTTTCAAGGACATCGGCTCTATTTTGTGTCGAGTTTTTTTTTTTAATTTGACCTATTTTTGGAAACTCATAATGCTACCTTCTCATTCTGAATAACATTAAAATGAGACTTACCTATAGTCTGAAATCTCCAACAAGAAAGAAAGAAAGAAAATAAATTATTTGACCCAGGTTAAGGCACACAACATTCACACAAAAGCAAAAAGTTCAAGAATCTCTCAATACTTCCTTCCTCGAAGCATTCAGTTCAATGTTCGTTCCATTTACTTGTAAGAGGGGTAACTTAGTAACAATTAACTAATTAAAACTTTTTCCTTACCCACTGGATATATTTCCTTTAATTCTAAAAATAATGCCGTTCTCGCCATGACTCCGTCTCTACCTCGACTACAGCCCGTACACGTGTTTCAGGTCTACTATGGACCAGTCGATTTCCTGGCTGAATCTTTGCAAATACCAGTGAGTTATGACAGTGTTGGACTTGGTTCACCATTTTACCATAAACCATTTTCAGTTTTGGATAAAACTTCAAGAGCTTACAATGTTTCTATCTTTAGCACAATGCAGCCAAGAAGTATGAAAACATGTTAATTTTTTCACCGAAACACATACAACATAAGAAATAGACAAGTTAGTAGTTATTCTCTTGTATCATGGCTGAATTTACAAAAACAAATGTCACATGTATAAACTTATCGTAGCTAAAGAACTATAAATATATCAAATAAATATGGTTGAGTTCGAGAATCGAACTCGCAACTTCTTGTGTAGAAGCCAATCACATAGGTATTGCACCAATCGACGCGTTTAGAAGCAGTAAGAGTGCTATCGTACTGACGATGTTCCGGCGTGTCTCTAGGGAAGCGTTTTGTGAACGTGTGTCCTCCGCAGGTGCGAAGTGAGCTAGTTGCGACTACGCGACGTATTGTACGAGTTTTCACAATGTTTTACACTCGCTTATCTCACTCTCTCACTTGTGTACACTCACGTCAAACGCAACTTGTTATGCAAACGCAGCGAACACGTTGCGAACACGTGGCGCGCTCGCAGAGAACACGCAGCGAAGGCGATAAAAAATCGCCTCGCTGGAAACACGCTCGCAATAATAAGACAAGACTCTTAAAATAAGCTGTCCTGAAACAATGAAGTTACTATCAGATTAATTTTAACCAAAGAACTTTATCGTAAAAATATTTTCGTGAAAATGTCTGTCGCTTTTCCATTTACGGCACATTACCGTCGTCACCGTGTTTTATGATGGACAATCTCATTAAATAGAGGTTGTATTGATTCTCCATTTCATTGGCTTCCATCCGCGGCTTCACGGCCTCTTGTTTTTTAGGGTAAGCCTGATCATAATTACAGGTTTTACCTACATCAGACATCATTCTATAAGTACCTAAGTTTTAGATTGTAAAGTATTGTTTCTATCAGGAATTAAGTATTTGAAATACTTTTCTAATGCTGTAAAGTATTTGTAGTATTTGTCCATCCAACTTTTCATTTTCTATAAATTAAACAATTATAAGTCCAACTAGTGCTGATTGTAGGTAAACCACAGTAATCACTTCAACGGAGACTGAAGAAGAGGTAGGTAATCACAGTTACAGACAAAAGACATAATGTAAAGAAAGATTCCTTTGTCACATTTGACAATTTATAAGTAAAGAAAAAAAGATAAAATAATGTACCCATAGCAACCAACAAAATAGGCGTCAAAATATCTGACCCAACTTTCTCACTTATGTAAAAATAAAGCAAAATATATCGGGCGTGAAGACTACCTACCGCGCTGTCACCTTTGTAAGAAGCCGGAAGCGTTGACAAAGACAATATGGCGACAACATGGCGGCAATCTGTCACCTTCCTTTCACGGTGACTAGAGAAGCTTTCAGGTTATAGTGAGGTATTTTATTTATTACATGAAATGTGTATGTAAGACATTTTACAGGCGGTTCTTTTACGTATCGTGAATGACGTTTATGTGGAGGGCGATAAGAATAGATAAGGCCAAAGAAACGATGGATAGACTATGTGAAAGATGATATGGCTAGGAAGGGGGTGACTAATCGAGAAGTGTGGATGAAAAATATATGTTGCGCTGTATAAATTGGAACAAGGGCAAGCGAATGGTGTTTTTTTACATGGATAAAATTAACGATCAAGGAAGAAGTGTCATGACCAGAGATCAGATATTCGGATACATATTTACTTAAAGTAAAATTTTAACCATGAAAGTATGGAAGCGGCTTCATATTTTTTTTTTGTGTGGAAAAATCCGGTATGCCAGGAACACCGGGAATGCATAACTAGTCGGATGTGTAGTATAGAACCGACAACTAAATATTTTTTTATTAAAGAATAAATCACGGTTTCTTGGATTGCATAACTATTCAGACGCATATTTGTTTAAAATTAATGTTTAACCCCCCGATGCAAATAGGTGAATTTAGGGTGTAAGAGGAGGGGTGGCGTGTATTAGTTTTTAAGATTTTTTCAATACAAAAGCGCATTCCTTATTAGCTAACAACTCAACTTTAGGTGAATATGCATCCGAATATCCGATCTCTAGTCATGACACTTGATTGGTGATAGCAGTTTCTTGTTCGTGCACGTGTAGTTCTGATAAAAATTATGTGTTTATGTAATCAGTGTCATGATGGTAAAAAACAAAACAGCATAGGTAAGTACCGCCCATTATTAAACACTTTGACAATATTGTTTTAGACACACAAAACTCTGTAACAGCCTGTTCTGTGTTTGAGTACTTAAAACGTAATAATTCAAACCGACCGAGTTCCAAAAAGGAGGAGAATATTTAAGGCGGAACCTTCAGGGTAGCCCGCGAAATTCCAATTTTGTTATGTTTTTGCAATTTGCAGGTCACTGTCAGATTGTATTTTGATTAAAATATGATTCGCGACCATAAAAAATATGGCTTTACAGAATTTTAATCATTAGAATCAGCAATACATCTCCTTAAGTTCATATTACTGTATTGAATGACTATTTCATGAAATCATGACATTTGACGCCAATTCTAACTTAAGGAGATGTATTGCTGATTCTAATGATTATAATTCTGTAAAGCCATATTTGTCACAGTCCCGAATCATATTTTAATCAAAATACAACCTGACAGTGACCTGCGAATTGCAAAAACGTAAGAAAATTTGAATTTCGCGGGCTACCTTAGCGCAGCTCCCTTAATATTTTTTTATTAAATAAAATATTAATACCCACTAACATAATTTGTTTACCACTTGTTTTAAACACCATTGTATTACGCTACATTCACTTTGAGCCCTTAAATGCCACATCAAAATCTCCATACAACAGATTGTAATAAGCCATTGCCCACTCATCGCTCACTCCTGTGAGCTTGTTCATTAGTGAAGGAAAAAGCTGCTAATAGCCCAAAACACATGTTGACATGAACATGTTGTGTAACAGACCAATTACTGGAACTTATGGCTAAAGGTCAAACTTGTAGCTTTTTGGTTAGTTATTAGTAAGTATTTACCCGAACTGCCCCGTTGATCTTGTGGTTGGTGATTGGAGCGTGGGAGTCCTGGGTTCGATGCCCAGGTCGAGCAAAGTGTTATTGGGTTTTTCCATTAGGAATTTCTTAGTAACAGCCCCGAGTTTGGAAGTTGGTGGTGTGATACCCCCGTGCCTCGGAAAGCACGCCAAGCCGTTGGTCCTGCAACTGATCTCTCTCCGGTCGTGTCGGATTGGGCTTATTCCACTTTTCCCCGTTGGATGATCCCCATTGATGGGGATTAGTGAACTTTTTGTTCACTATTCCCCGTTGACCCAAAATTTTTATTTAATGGGGATAAGTGAACTAAAAAGTTCAATAATCCCCATTAGGTAGGTACGTTAAAAAAATAAAATATATGAATCATGTTACATTTATTAATTAAAAATATAACTTTCTTATACCTAATAAAATCACAGATTGTACAATTATTAATTTAAAATAAAAAATATAACTTTCTTATACCTAGTAAAATCACAGATTGTACAATTATTAATTTAAAATAAAAAATATAACTTTCTTATACCTAATAAAGTCACAGATTGTACAATTATTAATTTAAAATAAAAAATATAACTTTCTTATACCTAGTAAAATCACAGATTGTACAATTATTAATTTAAAATAAAAAATATAACTTTCTTATACCTAGTAAAATCACAGATTGTACAATTATTAATTTAAAATAAAAAATATAACTTTCTTATACCTAATAAAGTCACAGATTGTACAATTATTAATTTAAAATAAAAAATATAACTTTCTTATACCTAGTAAAATCACAGATTGTACAATTATTAATTTAAAATAAAAAATATAACTTTCTTATACCTAATAAAGTCACAGATTGTACAATTATTAATTTAAAATAAAAAATATAACTTTCTTATACCTAGTAAAATCACAGATTGTACAATTATTAATTTAAAATAAAAAATATAACTTTCTTATACCTAATAAAGTCACAGATTGTACAATTATTAATTTAAAATAAAAAATATAACTTTCTTATACCTAGTAAAATCACAGATTGTACAATTATTAATTTAAAATAAAAAATATAACTTTCTTATACCTAATAAAGTCACAGATTGTTACAATCATTAATTTAAAATTGTAGCATGAAAATATTTCTTTCTTATACCTTGTAAAATCAAAGATTACACTCACTTAAGTTTTTCTAAACAGTGCCCAATCGTAATTTCATTATTAATGAGTTCCATTTGGACCTCCTGTATATAATTATCGCGATTGATGCTTTTTTTTGTTTTTTCCGCTATACCTTTATTTTCAGAAACCCCCAATGCAAGAACTTCGTAATACGATGCATCTTCAGCCAACGCTGTGAGGAGCTTCATAATGTTGGGTTTCTTTATTTTCACACGCTTTTTTATTTTATTATTCCATGCTTCGACTAAATTCGTAGTGCGATGAGTCTGTCCAAATACACACCACGTTTTAATAAAATCATCTTGTAGCCATTGTCTGAGCATGTAATTTCTAAACTCCTTGCTATTATCATCAACAGGGCTTTGAGAGGCAACATAAAACCAACCCGCAATGATTTTATCTGATGGTAACAAAGCCAAAGCAGTGCTAAGTGCAACTTGTCTTCTGGTTAATTTATCTTTTGTTAGTTTGAGTTGTTTTCCTTTCTTCCATATTGCCTGGGTGAAATGGAAATAACAGCCGCTAATAGATATATTTACAAAAACATTTCGCATTGCGTTCATCGGAGCCACTTCATAGTCACATTTAAATATTTCTGGATTCCAATCAGGTAATGCAGATTTTAGCATACTAAATAAAATTTCATATGTTTGTTGATTTTTATGGCTCATGAGGGCATAAACAAGTGGCACAATGTTTATGTGTTTTTCTGTACTGCCCAAATCCCCATGAATGGTGTAGAGTTGGTAAAAGGGAGATGGACAGATCCAAAACGTTCCATCACCCAAGAACATCTTGAAATTTTTCATTTGATGTCGGGCAAATTCAGAGCAAAAAGCTATTACACGGATACCACTGTCATTGTAGTCTGCTAAAATAAATTCCTGATGAGCTGGAGGTACTTTAACTTCTTCAACATTTTTGAACTCAATTTTACTTACTTCAAATGCTGCATTTCTGTGTTTATATAATGTTGTTTTGATAGACTTCAGGGCAGGGAATTCTTTTATTTTGTCAATTCCGGTATCTTTTAGTGAGCTCACAGCCGCGTTGTAAGCAGTGGGAATAGCAGGTGCTTCTGGATCCGCAAGTGTAGTTTTTAGTTTGAATAACCTCAAGGTAACTTCATTCCGCGCAAAATCAGGTTCACAAACATTGTGTCGTTTCTCAGCTACAACTTGATTGTCCTGTAAAATTAAGTAATAATAATTAATTACTTTACATTATTTTTTAAGTAAACAATATTGCACTTACATAGAATACAAAATTAAATAGGCTATTTAACAACCTTTAAAACTTATAACAAATTGTTGTTATCCTATCAGAATAGTTCAACAAAACATATTTCACTTTATGCTTAACTAAAATATGTAATAATAATTAAATATATACAATTCACTTCAGCTACACTCTTTTACTACACTAGGTGTAATAGACTTGTTTGACAAAAGAATGACGTCACACGTGCCGCCATGACAGAAACAGTGTTTAAACTTTAACGTTGATTTTTAAATTTTGATATTGATAAACGTGATATTGATAACACACATAACCTGAGTTATTATTGTCATTATTAATCACAAAATATAATAAGTAACTTACCATGACAGTGATGGATCCGGCACATTTACTTTGTTTTCTTGTGGTACACTCCCACAAAACTCCACCATTTTTATATTTGCATTTTTTACTGTATTGATGTCCGGCCCGGAGAAGTATGGTAGCTTTACCTTTTTTAACGTACTCTAAACAAACGTCAGTTGAACTACCAGCCATTTCCTTTATTTATTCCTATATTAAACTAATAACTGCGAACTGATAAGAACTGCACGCTTGAACTACACTACACACTACTAACCCTTAACGACTACGAAACAAAAACAAAAGATGGGTCGACCAATCACATACGAGCTAACTCGCACCCCGCTCCGCCACCGCCTTGCGCGCGCGCCTCTAGAAAATGAGCATCTTTTACAGTATTGTGTATCTTATTAGATAGATAGATATAAGGTCTTATTCCCAAACATCGTTAGAACAATTTCGTTGGGGCAACAATCTGTTTTTCGTTCTAATAAAATCGTAAAGTAGGTATGTAGGTAATTTAAAATTTTGTTCTTACCTTATAAAAATAAAAGTACATGACTCATATATTTTATTTTTATATTGTTTTTATTTAACGTACCTAATTAGAAAAACTTAAGTGATTGTAATCTTTGATTTTACAAGGTATAAGAAAGAAATATTTTCATGCTACAATTTTAAATTAATGATTGTAACAATCTGTGACTTTATTAGGTATAAGAAAGTTATATTTTTAATTAATAAATGTAACATGATTCATATATTTTATTTTTTTAACGTACCTACCTAATGGGGATTATTGAACTTTTTAGTTCACTTATCCCCATTAAATAAAAATTTTGGGTCAACGGGGAATAGTGAACAAAAAGTTCACTAATCCCCATCAATGGGGATCATCCAACGGGGAAAAGTGGAATAAGCCTCGGATTGCCGTCCCATCGTAATATGAAAGTGAGGGAAGACAGAGTGCATCTGTGTCTGCGCAAACTTGTGCACTACAATATCTGCCGCGCCGAAGGCTAGTTTACGTTGAGATTGGCCGCCATGGCGCGGGTGGTCTGGAGGGCTATACTAGTATTTATTTCAGTCAAACTTATTTATTTTTGGGGTAGGTAAAATTGTAATAGTTTTTATGTATATAAGTATAAATTAATCTTATGAATGTCGTTTTTCGTGTCTGTCTGTGTGACCGCGTTGTTCTTCTAAACTTTATAACGCAAATTACCATCATTTAGTAAATTTATTCCAGAAACTTTATGGGTTATACTAACTTTTTATTAAAAAAAACTTGATATTTTGTGAAATCGTAAACCCGCGTGAAGCAGGGGCAAAACGCTAGTATAGAATTGAAGAAAAAATATCGTCAATTTTCCTCGACTTTCCACTCACGGTTCGGTCTCTATTTATTCTTGAAGCTTCGAAATACTCTACTTATTCTGATCGTGAGTAAAACCATACAATAACACAGACAAAATTTTGTCTCTGCCTATCCCTTCGGAGAATACATGTGTGATGTTATATTAATTTTAAAAAAAAAAGTTTTTGCGACCAAAAATGGATCTTATGCATAGAAATTCAAAATTAAAATAAAATAAAAACATACAACAAAAATACCACATAAACATACATAATTATTACAGACTATGTGAGTATGTGTTTAAATTATTTTTGGAAAAATACAACTACCTACAAAGACAAACGGCACCATTACAGGTGATAATTAAATAATGATTTCACACTCAGTTGCTAATAAAACACGCTTTCAATTTGTGAATCGTTTTCTATCTAAAAGCAAGAATAAAGACAGGTGCGAAATATTTTACGTAGGTATCTACTGATTTGTCAAAAAAGTCAAAATTGGTTCAGTATTTTTTGATAAAATCGCGGACATACATATACATACTATATTTCTATGATACACACGTTTCAAAAACACAACCCCTCTATTGATGTCGGTTAAATAATGATAATGATTTATCCCTCCGACCTACGAGTAACTCAACACGTTGCAATTAGAACAATTTGGAACACAATTAATTGAGACATAACTTTACTTGGAGCAATCTATAATTATTATTATATTATGTGGAGTAATTTCGAGCTCAAACTTAATACTGAGCGTAATTAATGAATCCAATTAAAATGGTGGGCTTACTATGTGTGCTTATGGTGAATTCATCACGGTTTCTAAAATAGCATTATGTTAATAACATAACATTATATTATGCTTGTATTCTCCGAAGAGTTAGGCAGAAGTGTACTTAATTAATGTCCCGCTGTTGGGCAATATAGTATTTTTTTTAAACGGTCATTCTTCACTAACATTTTTCACTGCATGTTATTGGCCAGTTTAGACCAGTGCGATAAGTTATAGGTATTGTCGATCGATTCTGTACAGATCCCGCCGTGACATCTTGAACGAAGTGAGCTGACATTCCACATTAGGCATTGACACTGATTAAAAAACTCAAAGCCTTTATTTCAATTAAACCATTTAAAGGCACTTGAACTGTCAAAGAGTCGGTCAGTTAGTCAGAAAGTTGTAGCTAGTTGCCCATTCCATAACGTAGATCTCTATGGAGAAGAACGGGCAAGAAAATCCAAGGACACTCTTTTAAATCAAGTTATTATTACGGGTACCTTCTATAAGTGATAAATGATTTTATTTCTGTACGTAGTTTTGTATAAACACTTTTAGACTACAATCATATTTTAAAAGCTATATGAGGTCGGCGATTCCTATCTGGCTACTCTGAGAAGAAAGGCCGATACAAACTCAGATGTCACAGTATATGAGAACAATGTAAAAAAAATAAGAAATAATTCAAAATATAAGATTAAAATAAGCAGTGGCAGTTAAGATGTGACCAGCCACAACCGACGGCGTCGTTCTTCAAGCTCGACTCAAGTCCCGGATTTGAAGCTCACTCCACTTAAGTTTATATGGTGACATTATAACAGAATACGTCGAAATCATTTCTTTTCTATAGAGGCACCTTATGTGCTGGAGACACAGCATAATTTTATTTGAAAGTTATTCGACATACATATAAAGAACCATTAGAAAACAACATACCTACCTACCCGAAACAGGCTCAATTTCCACACGTCAAATAAAATAACTTTTGATTGCGATTACTTCAAAACTACATGGATGTTTTCCGATTATTTAAATAGGATACAAAATATAATTCTCTTCATTACTCAATTTTTTGCCAATATCAGAACCTGTCGATAATCTCATTAATAATGCATAACGCTTGCAATCAAGGAAAACAAACATAATCTCCGCGGCCCTCAATCTCGCATCCGATGGTAATACAGTTTTCCTTAAAAAAAACTTGAATAGTTTATTGCGATATGATCTTGAGAATCATTAAATGAAATAGCCAGTAAATTATAGCAAACAAATGGTTATCTACGTGATTAGGATCTAGAAAGGAAGGAACTTTAAAGTGTCGTAATTTTTCGCTACGACGCGCGACGCGACGTTTAAAATCTTTACACTTTCAAAAAATTTGGAAAATCCAAAAGTGCACGACTCATAATGCTCATTTAATTATGAAACATAAAAAATAAAAAAAAAACTTAAGTCGTTCAAAATTAATTGCCGAAAAAACAGCTGTAGTAGGAAGAAGGTACTGCACAAGCGCCCCTGGTGGAATAAATGTACATAATATCTATAGATATATCACCATCCATATGTTAATTTTCTATGGATATAAATAGATGTACAGTCTTGTAGTTTTCGTTTTTTATTAATTGTAATTAAACGACACTGAATTAATTAGCCATTTGCATTCAGTGACCTACAATTGTCGATTAGAATAAAAAAAATTAAAAAATAACTCAAATAATGGATTTTTTCACAAGTTACAGTGTTTCCGGGTTTCACACATGACGGACAGGAATTTTTTTTGACCTATTTTGGTGTTTTTTTCCAATTCTATTGCAGTAAATTAATTTTTAAAAAGTATGAAATTAATCTCCATTAAATTATCTCGACAATAGTATGCAAAATATCTTGATTCCGTGAACTAACAAGGCTATAATAATAAAAATAGCCGCCAAAATGAGGCGAAAAAAAAATTTCGATCGTAAAGCACTCTCTGATGCTTCGCATCATGAGTCGTGCAATAGGCATTACTTTGCGGTTTAATAAGTTAATTTAATTAAATAAAACATCAATGTATGTAGATAAAACCAACACCAATAGATAACAATTTAAAAAATAACGAGAATACAAGAGGAACCGAGAAGTACAATGGGTATTCCCATTGTCAAAAATGACGAACTTCCATACAAACTTTCAAACTACCATAAAAAAAATCACTTTTCCGTACGATTTTTCAAATATTTTCTTTCATACAAACCTGTTCCTGTCAATTACAAATACAACAAAAAGCTTACGAATTAGTCAAGTAGGTACAACCGCTTTGAAGTGATGCACGAACAATCATTTTTGGCAATTGATTTTTATTTATCTTGTTATGTATTATTAGATAACATTTCTCCATCTACCATGGTGCTAACCTAATACCTGCGGGGTGATTGCGTAACACACGAACAGTAGGAACGGCTTTCATTTTGACAGTTCAACAACATTCATGGCGTTATTTACGTTGTTGAGCAGACGAATTTATCGAACATATGAAGCAATGAATTAGCAATAGCCTTCAAAATGATTCTGATTGTGATTGATAGTGTATTACGCAAATAAGGAGCTGGCCTTATTTCAGAGGACCATTTTCTTCGTCGCAATCAATACTCCCCTTCATTATCATGTATCTAGTAAACAACAAATAAACACGCATTAAGTAAACAGCTAAGAAAGATTGATAGATACGAGTTTTTAGGGTTCCGTACCCAGAGGGTACCAAAGGGACCCTATTACTAGACTCCGTCCATCAGAGCAGTGGTGGCCCAGTGGTCTTGATCCCGACTTACGAGTTGTAGGTTGTAAGTTCGAATCCAGGCAGGCACTTTACTTTGTGTATTTAATTATCGCCACGGCTCTCAAAACGGTGAAGGACAACATCGCGAGGAAACCGGCATGTCCTAGAACCAAAAATTCGGTCCCTATGTCACAGGGCTGTATCTTATGAACCGTAATAGGTAGACACTTGAAATGTTCACAGAGTATGTATTAGTAAAGTTGCTGTAACAACCAATAATTAAATTAAAATCAAGGTTTAACATTAATGCGTGATACAAGAAACGTGTTTTCTCGCACTTGGCAGCTAAATGATAAACGATTTTATTTCTGTAAGTCGGTTTGTACAAACACTTTTACACGTCAATAATATTTTAAAAACTAGATGAGGTCGGCGTTTCCTTTAGGACTACTCTGAAAAGAAAGGCCGAAACAAACTCAGAGGTCACAGTCTCTTTTAAAGTCCAGACATAATGTTGGTCAGATCATGGTGAAGACCATGTAGATTTGTGTCTGAAATGGTCTTTTGAGGAAATCCACACAGATTGAGTGGACCTGTCCAGTCAGTGCACGCATTTGTCAGTAATTGTGCAGCTCAACTCAGAACTTCAGGAGCTCAACGATTCGACGAACAATGCCAAAAAAAGGACATTTGGGTAGTCCACAAAAATTACTACGTCGTTAGCTTTTTGTAACTACGTCAATACTATGTTTTTGTTGGTAACTACGTCATATACTACGTGTGTAGTAAGTACGTTGGTCGGATGTTTTGCGGGTACATTAATCAAATAATAATTAGTAGGCGGTTTCGATACGTAGTCGACACGGCAACATGACGTCTTGAGTACGCAGGTACATACATACATTAACTCACGCCTCCTTGTATGGGGGTACGCAGAAACTTCATCACGTCACTTGCTACGATCCTTACATACTCCTTTTGCTTCGTTTACGTTCATATCTGGTCATACACGCACGCCGCCCGGTAGGAGTACTACGCACCTGACCTTTCCGAAGAACATCACCAATACGGTGAACGCAGGTGATTTTTATAATATGGTGTTCTATAGCTGAATATATTATTATGTCTTAATTGAACTGCAAATGGAAATCTGTTTGTTCAAAAAAAATAAAAAAGTATCGCTTAAATAATTCGGTAATTTTCCCCCCACTCATAGAATAAGTTTTCACACAAAGGAAAGCCTGAACATTTTGAATTAATATTATGTGTAATATTCATTAAGAATGATCATCAAATGTTCATACGAAGCAAATCTCTTAACACCGAACCTAGACGAAAGAAATTGAAACTGCCAAAGATCTAAAAATGATAGCCGGGACCAACGGCATAACGTGTTTTCCGAGCCACGGAGGGGACTCGATATGGAATCGATGGTCACCTATCCACGAACCGACAGCGGCAAATGTTACCTATAAACCATGCAGTTAAAGTTTTCCTACTTCGTCACATATCCAGACATACCAATAAATGTTTTCCGAGATAAAGATAAAACGTAATCGTTTCTATGATTGAATTCAACCCATGTGGTCTAATTTCAACAAATTTGTACATGTGCAACCACCCGCAGCGAGAGTATCGATTGTCAAGCAGCGTTGTTGGAAATGCATTAGTGGTAAGCACCGCAGTTTTTGTAGAGATTGTACCTACAATCTGATGCTATAAGCTTAAATAAGCTTTGTTTTCTTTGATAATAATTATTATACCAGCCTATTGTATTATTATTCTACTGCAGGGCAAAGGCCTTTTCTCATCCAGTAATGTCCAGGATAAAGGATGATGCTTATATTGGTACACCCCTCCGATATACATGACATGTATATCGGAGGGGTGTACCAATATAACACACATTGTGTAATACACCGTTGGATATCTCTTTTTGAACTGAATATAAATTAATATGGCGCCTCAGTCCAAATCCTTGTCCGTTCAGAGTTATGCTGTAACAAATCATGGGTTCACTCCTTCCCCCCCCCCCCCCCCTCCTTCCTTCTAACTTTAAATCTTGGCAGCAGTTCAGCTTGGCACCTACTCGGCATTGCCATGAAACTTCATTGATACTCGTTCTGCCTAGTTGGTGGCGTGTCGTTGAAGTGAGGTAGTGCTGGGGGTCTCTCTCTGTAGTAGTTTCGGCCGATGTTACGGGCGATTACTACTTCGTTTTAGCTACGGACATAAGATTACTTCGAAGCCCGAACTAAAAATAAATGACAATACCATGTGACAGTTTTCCTTACTGCTGATGATGTGTTTTTGCTCGTCCAAAAAGGTTAATTAATTGGGAGTAGGGTTCATTCTGAAGTACCGAACTACTTTCAGTTGGGCCCGTATCTTCGTTGACGGACTTATAGAGTAGGCCCCCAGATCAGATGCTGGGCTAAAACGTTTGTGATGATCTTAACGCCCGCAAAATAACAGCTGTCCTGTAAATCCTTCATTTAAACCAATACTATGATATTATGGTTAAAAAATATATTAAATGATGGAAAAAAAAGTCAGTCGACCGTTTGTATCGCGTGTGACTGCGCTCCGATTCTTACTATTCTGTGACTATATAGGAATTCGTACCAGGAACTCTAGTTACAGTTAGCAATTACTCAAGAAATTAAGTACAGTCTCCTAAGAACGTTTTTATATAGCTACAATGGTTAGGATAACTTCCCGTACTGCCCCGTCTCAACCTCCACTCTGTATTACTCAGATCAGACAAGGAATCAAGACAAGGGTCATGGCAATTCTTGTACTAAATCTTAATACCTTTCTAATGATATATAATTGAATCCTATTGGAGCTGGTACCAGCTTACAGCGAGTAGCGGTACATTTCGGGGGATCATCCTTTAAAAAGTACATAATTATGTACTGATAAAGTCATAACTTCGTGCATGAGACGTGAGATCAGGCTAAGCTGAAAGGCAAAGGATTATGACATGTTAGGTGCACGTGGCGTTCTGTAGTGACTGCCTATTCCATTGGTAAAAGACGTGAGTAAAATATATGTAGGTAGATACGGCTAATATTACCAAATAAATGTTTAAAGATGATTTTTCAAGAAAGAAAAATAAGATGTTAAAGATATGGTCTTCCTTTTAAACAAAATGGAGGTCGTCTTGGCAGGAGTTGAGGACTCGATTTATCTTTTTTTTGGACTATATAAAACAATTATTCATAAGTAACAAGTTCTTGGTAATAAATATAAGTAATATATGGTGCGTTGACCTTTGAAACCCGATATTTTCACATTTTAAGATGAAAATTAATATGATAAATATTAAAACAAAATGTTTTCCATTTGTACAAAATATAAAAATAAAAAAAAATACATTTGAAAAAATATTCGATTGTTAAAATGTACCAAGACGGTCCGTCTTGGTACATTTTAACAATCGAATATTTTTTCTAACCTCACATTTGTTTTAACATTAGATAAAATTATACATAAAAGTAACAAAATCTTTAGCACGGAATATTATATAAATTAGATGGAAGGTGCGTTTACCTTTGGAAAGGAAAACCGATGTTTTCACCAAACCGGTAAGTAACAAATTCTGGACGGCAAAACTAAATTTTTCTTACCCCTAAAAGAGGCGTCTTAAAGTCTATTCATTACTTTTACGTCTTAAATTTGATTACGAAAAGTAATAAACGTCTTCTGATACTGATAATTAATTATCATCTCCTTTCAATATTGAATTGAATCGCGAATTGATAACATGGCAGCAAAAAAACTGATAAACCTCCGCTATACAGAAAGCAGAGCGGGCCTGCGAAGGTTCTGTAATGTCCAGAGATTATACTAGCCCTGGATATTACTAAACCTTCCCAATCTCATCGAAACGTCTCGTCAAAGCTGGGAACCAGTTTTATCATGTAGTTTGATACAGCTTCAGTAGTTTGATATTGTTTGCACAGTACAGACAATAGTCCAAAAAGGACAATTTTAGCTAATATAATGATCAACAGTAATTCGTCTGTGTAACATCCAAAGAGCATTAGTATCAAGTAAACAATCCGTTTATTAAATTACAATTTATGCAATTCCAATGACCATGTATGGTTGACAGTTTATATAGGCTATTGGTATTGCTATTGATAACATTAATCACACTAAAGCGTAACGGTATAAGACGGTCGTCGTCGTCATTCATACGATCACTGCACCCGCTCTCGCTCTCGCCACGCTACCCGCTTTCGCTCTCGCCCCGCTACCCGCTCTCGCTCTGGCCCCGCTACCCACTCACTCTCGCCCCGCTACCCGCTCTCGCTCTCGCCCTGCTGCCCACTTTCTGTGCTGCAAAGCCCCAAAAGTGATTTTTCTTTATCATCGTAAATTTAATTAAATCTAGTTAAATTAAGGTTGTTAATTATATCAACGTTTTGGGTTCAAAGAAAAACTGAGTTTATTGAGTAAAATAATTGAGTGTCAAACGAAAAACTTAAGTAATTATGTTTTTAGTTAAGTGAGATTTTTTATTAAATTAAAGTAATCCGATTAGCTTTTGTAGTGTTATCAGACTTGCCCCACTGGTTTAGAATTTTCTTTTTGACAGAAACTGAACGAACATTATTCACCATGCTTCATTGCATACTCAGAACGTGTTAGCAATTTCAGATTTCTTCACAATATTTTCTCCTTTTGGGAAAAAGGACTTATTTGAAGCCCAACATCTTTGATACACAGTATTGCTCATTCATCCAAACAAAATACGCCGTAGCGACGCATATGTATATTTATTTCTAATCGCCAACCAGGCTGTACACGTAAGCTCTTTAGCCGAAGCCTACACGGCTACTTTGCACCTCCGACCTTCTAATCCGATATATTCGCGAACTATTCGTCTTTTCCCTAACGTCACTATCCCATACATGAAGCCGTAATACATACATAATAATATATCATCGAGCAAGCCCAGAGGATGGCACGTACGGAACGTTCATAAATTCACCATCGGAAATTATTTGTTGCGACCCCGATAGGGTCGGCCGTAGCCCGTATTTATAGGTGATTCTTGGTATCACGCTGTCTCCGTAGCGGTTATGCTGCCCTGGTAGTTCGGTTTAATATGATGTCACGAGGAAATTGCATAAAGTTTGTTACCTAGGAATTATGTATCAAAGAACAGTGTTGTTTGCATTTTTGATACTACACTTTTATTTAAACTCAAACGTCAGCAGCTGGTTACTGACAATGTAAATAGCGCCCTCGCAATAGTAGTTAACTGGTTTAATGTTAATAACCTACTTCTTAACGAGAAAAACAATGTATTAAGTTTACGATACCTCATGGAAGACAAGTAGAAACTAGTGTTCTCATAAAGGGTGAAGAGTATAATCCCGAAGATGCCACAGTATTCTTAGACATAACTTTGCATGCCAAGCTTCAATATTGGGGTCCCCGGTAAAAATAATTGTCAAAAAAGTTTAGCTCTGCAGTCGTTACAAATATTCGTAATTTAACTGATTTAGAGACAGCCCGTACTATACGTTGGTTATTTTTCATAGTGTGATGTCTTACGGCATTCTGTTGTAGGAAATGCAATTGCGATATGCGAATGCATGCGATATTCAGAAAAAAAAAAATGTGTTATAAAAAAGGGCAGTTCGTTCAATTTATAAATTAATTCCCAGACCGTCCCTCAGAGACAGTAATTACTGCCTCCTCAGTATATTTATGAAAATCTTTTGTATACACATAAATATGTTTAAAAAATACAGTGATATCCATAATATAAATTCTAGGAACAAACACAAAGGAGATGTTCCAGAAATGTATGTAGCCTGGGCTAACACTATGTACACTACATGTAAATATCGCTATACAATATAGTAACTGTTTTTTTAATGTTAATTTTCTATCATTTTAATTCATTTCAATGTAAATTCAAATTAACTTGGTCAAGGAGAGCAACACAACATAAATATGGTGGATCAGCAATATGCGAAATGTCATTTTGACACTGATATTTGATTGACATGTTCATGTATTACCTGCAATAAAAAAGCAATCAATCAATGTCCGTAGTAGTAAACTGGGTCGCAAAACAAAAGCAATCACTAAAAACTCCGAATTACAACAATTCAACACGCGCGAATACAACGATTTAAACAACAACAGCTGACAAAGTCAAAGAAAGACGTCATTTCACAAAACTTAAAACTGTCAAAGTCGTCAAACGTCATGTCAAACACAACTGTCATGGCGGCCCTAAAAATAGAGTTGTCTTATTAAAAAACTTGCCAAATGATCATTTTTGTACGCCTGTAGCCTTCTTCAAATTAATTTGTTGGTATTTTTATGAAAATACCCATTTCTTTTCCTATTTATCTATATGTAATTTACATAGTGGTAGCCCAAAACCAAATATCTCTTTTGTTGTTCCTACAACCAGGCTTAAGAAAACACAACCGACTTCCAAAAAAAAAACACTAAAAACTGAAAACTATCTTTAAGTAATTTCGAAAGTCGGTGTCATTTGTTTTGTATTTTCGTGCCCCCTTCACCCCTGGCTGATAGTAGCTTAGCTGACAAGATTAGCCAAGGATCGAGTCGAATGGCGTGCATTTGGAGAGGCCTATGTACAGCAATGGACTGATGTTAATGATCATGTGTTATTGGGTTTTTCCATCAGGAATTTTCAGTAGCAGGTCGGAGTCCGGATGTGTGTCTGGTTGCTGGCAATAGGGTCTCCCCCTATGACATAGGACTCAAACATAACTGGCGAAATGTAGGTGTACTATAGCCTATAGGTACACCTCTGCTTAACCCTTCGGGGAATACAGGCGTGATATTGTGTAATATTTTAATGATGATCATGATGAAAGTGACCCTTCAAAGAGATGCAGTGTTTTCTTCTCTGTCTTAAAAATAACCGCAAAATTGAGTTCAATAAGCTCCAATTAGGTAAAGAATGCGTTTACATTCACACCGTTTAATTTATAGCTAAAACTCATTTCATCTTTTACGAATTATGTGCAAAATTAGCAAAAGATAAAGCAATTTTCGTGCTCATTCGTAAAAGACATTTATTACAAAATAAACCATTGTTGGTATTGTATCAAAGAGGTTGTTTGCGTAAGTCTGAAATACAGCATGTTTTATAAAGGAAGACTTTTTTGAAGTTTAATTTTTTACTGTGGCTTTTCGACTCTTGTTTGGCACAGTTGTAAATCTTTCTCTTTGATAATGGCGCCAAATTATCGGATTTGGGTTAGGAGAATAGATAACTTTTGAAATATACGGTTGAAAAGTAATAATATTCTTTATGTAGGTGATTCACATCCGCGGGGTTATTGCGTAACGCACTAACAATTGCAATGCCTTTAATTTTGACGTTTTGACAAGGATTTTAAAGGAAATTCCTATTGTTTAAAAAATCACCTGCTCGACAACGTAAATAACGCAATGAATGGCGTTATTTACGTTGTCGAGTCGACGAAGTTTTCAAACAATAGGATTTTCCTTTATTATCCTCCGAATCGCGAGTGTGTTACGCAATTGTTTTTGAATTGAGAATTTGAATTTGACGACTTGTGAAACTCTTTTTTAGAGTTACTCAAGGTGATTCCTTTAATTTACATACACTTTTTGCACTGAAAACTTCAAATTCTCAATTCAGAAACTGGATATTAGTTAGAGAAAACGTACATTAATCTGTACGTTAATCAGCTGATGGCTGATCTCAGCAACGCAGCCATGTTGGATGCCACATAGATAACGTGTCCATCAATAAGATCAGTTACGCGAACGATAAGGTGTTGCTGAGCCCATCCGTTGGAGGGCTAAGAAAGCTTTTTAGTATCAGTGAGGCCTACGCTGAGGGCTTAAAGTACAACGTTAGAAAGAGTGAGTTTATGCTGATCCAAGGTAATAATAAACAACCTGAGCAGAAACTACCAGTGTATCTCAACGGGGCTTCTTTGAATTAGGTCTCTCAGTTTTTGGTATCTAGGGCATGTTGCGACCGAAACCCTGCATAATTACGCAGACATTGAGAGAGAGCGGAGAGCATTGTCAGTGCGCGCTAACATGTAGGTACATAGGTTTGCGAGGTGTACAGCACAGGTAAAGATAACTTTGTTCAGAGCCTATTGCCAAAGCTTTTACACGAGCGCCCTATGGACCAACTACACGCAGCGGGCCTACTATGCTCTCAGAGTACAGTACAACAACGCCTTAATGATTCGGGTGCGACTACCTCGATTTTGAAGTGCCTCGAGCATGTTTGCCGACGCGAGGGTGGATGACTTTTACGTTATAATGCGCAAAAAGTTAGCCTCACTAATTCGCCGAATTCAAAGGAGTGGCTACGGAATCCTAAGGATGATTGCAGACAGATCTGTATCGGCAGCTGTGGGAAGGTTCATCAGGCTGCATGCTACTTCTTTCTATTATAAATTTAATCGTTACTTTAAAATTAGTTTTCCAACATTTATTGCAATTTATTTTCTATAATTTATTTAATGTTCTTTTTTTTTCAATATATTTTTTTGGTTGTTTATGTTACTTAAATACATTCATTTATCTTCTCATGACTACCATAGTTTTAAGATAATGTAATTCTAACAAAATATGGACATTTAAATAGGTAGTCTGAATTAAACGAATTTTATTTTTATTATTTATTTTATTTATTAATGTTTTACTGTAGGTATGTTTCGGTATTGTCAAAAACTATTGAAATCCTGTAAAAAAATAGGTCAGTGACTCATAAAAATTACATAATATCCGTGGATTTGGCGACACTCGTCGTAGTTTGAAGGCACTACTGGCATAGACCCAAAGGCTAAGGCGTTGGACTGGTGAGCGAAAGGCTGTGAGTTCAAAAACCGTACAGCACTATTGACGTGAACCTACTTCTACATTTATTTAATGCATCATTACGTGATAAATCTGACAAAGAATTACACATAAATCGACACAAATAAATAATTATGGTGTCAACAAATATCTACATAAAAAACAAATGACATTTTCACACTGATAGTTTTATTAAATTAACTCTCAAATGAGAGCGCTAATTATCACGAGCCTACTTTCTTTTCCAGCTCTCTAAAAACATGAATTAATGCGATTCGAAGCTCGCTCAAATAACTCGATTACTAACGTTCAAATGGCAGGCACTTTAATAAACTCCAGACTTCTAAAAAGCTTAATGAATGAGGAACTAAATTCGCACTAATTGGCACTCGTTTGCAGGTCTTATAACGACGGTGAGAGGTGATGGCACTAGATGGTACCATGATGATTGTGGTGCTCTTAATTCTGCTTATTTATGTATATTTATTGGTACCTTTTGGTACTCGGAATTGATTGATGATGTGGGCAGTAGTTTCCACGACTAACCAATTGCCAGTAGGTACAGATTGACTCTGTACCTACTGGTAACAAACTACGCTGCAGTTTGGCATCTGATGCTATAGGTACGAAAAAACTGTACCTCTTTTCTAAACGATCATTGGGAGGGTTTCCATAATTAGGTAACTCAGGAGTCCAATATTAAACGACGAATTTTCAAGAGCTGTGTACTTTCTCCATTTAAAAAAGTGACATGTGGGTTTAAGGGGGTAGCCCGAGTGATTAAAATTTTATTACGTTTTTTGCAATTTGCAAGTTAGTATTAGGTTATTATGTTGGTCTAAATATGATTCGCGGCGGTATCAAATATATATTTATAAAATTATAATTATAAAAATCATCAATAAATCTCTCTAAATTCATTTTACCCAATTGAATGACTATTTCATGAAGTCATGACATTTGAGGCCAATTCTAACTTATGGAGTTGTATTGCTGATTCTAATGATTATAATTCTGTAAAGCCATATTTGTTACGGCCGCGAATCATATTTAAATCAACATACAACCTGACAGTGACTTGCAAAAAACGTAAGTATTTTTGAATTTCGCGGGCTACTTGAGCGCATCCCCCTTATACTCGTAACGATCTGGCGTGAAGTTTATTACATCTTTTTCAATAATACATAATTTAATATTATTATTATCTATTTATTTCCAAAACGAAAATCTCCCAGAGTTTATATGTTTGTTGTGTGTTGTTGTGTGCGTGTCTTTGTATGTTGTTTGTGTGTTTGTGTGTGTTTGTGTGTTTGTGTGTTGTTGTGTTTGTGTGTGTAGTGTTTGTAATTCGTTCATTTAATTTTGAAAAACAGTGATGCTTACAATACTATACTTTTTGAATACCCACATGATAATTATTTGTACATTCAATTACGAGTATCTCCATGTTATGGTGCCACTTCACTATAGTTGTCTGTCAGCTCAGCGAGATCAGTTCCATTCTTTACCTGGTGAGGAGTAGTGTAGCGCTTCCAGCCGACTCTCGAATACCTATTCTAGTTGACATAATATATTAAGTAAATCAATTATCCGTATTCGGGGTAATTGCAACAGCCTGGTTTTGAAACAATTTCCAAAGCTAACAATGATTTTCACTGAAACTTTTACCACAGGGTCGTTTATTATTGAATCACTTTTGGTCACGTACCGACGGATCGTGTGAACGGTGGTTGACCGTCTACCACTATGAATGATTAAATAATATTCAAAGTGGCCGAAATTATTACCGTGGTTGGCGTAAACCTGGACTATGTGAATTTGTCAAGAAAATTTACGCAGATTTCTCTGATATATAGAAGACATATTATAGTGACTTTATTGGTGATGTTCTTCAGAAAAGTCAGATGCGTAGTAGGTACTTGTAACCGGCGGGCGTGTATGACCAGATGTATGATTGTAAACGAGGCAAAAGGAGTATGTAAGGATCGTAGCAGGTGGCGTTCTGTAGTTTCTGCCTACCCCCATGAGAAAAAGTCGTGAGTTTATGTATGTTATGTATTTCTCTAAAAATATAGTAAAGAACAAGAAAGAAAGAAGTACGTAGTAGTTACGTTTCCTATAACAGAATTCAAAGAGAGGTGTTTGTGTAAAAATCAAGTGCTGATACTCATATTGTATTTCCTAAAAGCCTGCTTACCCGAAGAGCACCGTCCAACACAAAGCCGGCAGTTGAAGTGTTTTACCAAAATCAAAGGACCTTACTCAGAATTCCTTCACAAAAATAGCACAAAAATACCAAATTTTCACGCAGTTTCTATATTTTCCGCAGTTATAATAATTAAGCTCACAACCCGCGTTAAATCCGTGAGACTTATTTATAATCCCACTTATGACTGCTCACCATTTTAAACAAAATGCCGGCAGTTGAGGCTCGTCCACTCTCCCACAAAAAAGACAGGAACCTACAGAAGGTCGGCTCCATACAACATGCAAAAACAGGCGCATGAGTATGACTAATGATTTTAATTCTGTAAGTAGGTTTGTACAAACATTTTTACACGTCAAAAATAAATTATGTTTTAAAACTAGATGTGTTCGGTGTTTCGTATCCGACTACTCAGAGAAGAAATAGCGAAACAAACTCAGAGGGCACAGTCTCTTTCAAAGTCCAGACACTCGTAATCTTGGCCAGGTCATGTGAAGACCATGTAGATTAGTGTCTGAAGTGGTCTTTTGAGGAAAGAACCACACAGTTTTGAATGGTCCTGTCCAGTCAGTCTGTACGTACGTGTCTATGTGTGCACGCTTATGCACACAGATACGTACGTAGATCTCAAACCATCTCGAACCAAATCCAGTTGCGAGTGCGCTTTCACTTGCTTTAAAGTGGATTCAAATCCTTGTACATAAATGAATATCAACTTTATACTAGCTAGTGTTAATTAATTTGATTTCAGAATTACTAATAGGTCGAGTACTCGTACTATTGAAAAAATCACAAAGTGTTTGAAGTGGTAGCGCTACCTGAATTTCATGCGTGGCTTTTAGAGTTGTTTTTCCAAAAACACATATTTGTTTACATGTTCAGAAACTAAATCGCGAAGGCAATATACGTGAACCGTGTCTGTTTGTGTCCGTGTTCGCTAGTTGTATGAATTCGACCCTCTGTACTTATCTATTTAGTGGCTCTTGTTACTTTAAAAGTTAATATAATTCTGGAACCATGCCATCCCAGCATTGTACGTGAACGTGGCTTAACATAATCATGAACGTTCTGTGTTAATGTGTGGGGAAATTGCCCAGCAGTGGACTGAGATAAGCTTTTGCTGAGAAAATAGGGTAGGGATGTAACGGATGTAACTTGACGAGGTTGCCGGATTAAAGTGTTTGGACTTTCGGAAGTAGTAGAGGATGCAAAAAGATAAATGATAAATGATTTTATTTCTGTAAGTAAGTTTGTACAAACACTTTTACACGCAATCATATTTTTAAACTAGATGAGGTCGGCGTTTCCTATCTGACTACTCTGAGAAGAAAGGCCGAAACAACCTCAGAGGTCAGTCGCTTTTAAAGTCCAGACATAATCTTGGTCAGATCATGTGAAAACCATGTAGATTGGTATCTGAAATGGTCTTTTGAGGAAAGAACCACACAGATTGAGTGGACCTGTCCAGTCAGTGCACGCATTTGTCAGTAATCGTGCAGCTCAACTCAGGAAGTCAGGACTTAAGGAGCTCAACGATTCGACGAACAATACCAAAGAAAGGACTTTTGGGTAGGCCACATAAATTACTCAATCTGCCAGATCATGATCAAAATTAACTGCGAAAAAAAAGCAATGACCCACATAATCCTCACATTCACAATAATTAAAATAACATAATACTTTACAAGTAAATACTCATGTCATTGTGTATATAAAATTCAACAATGTCAATGTGTATATAAAAAAATCGGGCATAATGTTTGAGAACCATGTAGATTGGTGTCTGAAATGGTCTTTTGAGGAAAGAACCACACAGATTAAGTGGACCTGTCCGGTCAGTGCACGCATTTGTCAGTAACCGTGCAGCTCAACTCAGAACTTAAGAAGCTCAACGATTCGACGAACAATACCAAAGAAAGGACATTTGGGTAGGCCGCATAAACTTCTTAAACTGCCAGATCAAGAATATAACTGAAACAATGACCCACATAGTCCTCATATTCTCAATAATGAAAATAATATAATACTTTTTACACTAAATATTCATGTCTAAAATAGCTAGCAAATTAAAATCAACATTCACCGTGTAAATTTATTGGAGCAGCTCAATCCCAAGCCTTTTTGTCCTCAATATAGTCTTTCACAGTATAATAGGCTTTCTGGCATAGTTTCCGTTTTATAAAAGATTTGAATTTATTAAAGCTTAGATCTTGAATGTGGCTAGGAAGTTTATTATAAAAACGTATACATTGGCATCTAAACGAGCCACCTATTCTCTTGAGCCTGGTTGTAGGAACAATAAATTTGTGTTTGATTCTAGTATTTATATTGTGGATATCACTGTATTTTTTAAACAGATTAATATTTTTATGTGCATACAAAAGATTTTCATAAATATACTAAGAAGGCACAGTAATTATATTAATCTCTTTAAATTTATCTCTGAGGGAGTGTCTGGGACTTAATTTATAGATTGAACGAATTGCCCTTTTTTGTAAAACGAAAATTGTCTGGATATCGGCGGCATTTCCCCACAACAGAATACCGTACGACATCACACTATGAAAATAACTAAAGTATACTAAACGGGCTGTCTCTAAATCAGTTAAACCACGAATTTTTCTAACGGCGTATGCTGCAGAGCTAAGCTTTTTTGACAATTTATCTATGTGGGGGCCCCATTGAAGCTTGGTATCCAAAGTTATGCCTAAGAAAACTGTGGTATTTTCGGGTTTCAGCACTTCACCCTTTATGAGAACACTAGTTTCTACTTGTCTAACATGAGGTATCGTAAACTTCATACATTTAGTTTTTTTCTCGTTAAGAAGTAGGTTATTAACATTAAACCAGTTAACTACTATTGCAAGGGCGCTATTTACATTGTCAGTAATCAGCTGCTGACGTTTCAGTTTAAATAAAAGTGAAGTGTCGTCTGCAAATAACACTATATCATGTTTATCCTTTATGAGGTAAGGCAAGTCATTTATATAAATAAGAAATAAAAATGGCCCAAGAATTGAGCCCTGGGGGACCCCCATTCTTACTACCGATCCGGGTGATCTTTTTCCATTAACATCAACTCTCTGAATCCTATCACTTAAGTAAGAAGTAAGAAGATCCAGAGAGGCGTTTCGGATTCCGTAGTGGTGCAGTTTCCTGATCAATGTTTCATGAAGAACACAATCGAATGCCTTGGACAAAACGCAAAAGATTCCCAAAGCATCGCATTTGTCCTCCCATTCATCATAAACATGTCCTAAAAGTTCAACTCCGGCATCAGTAGTCGAACGACCCCTCGTAAAACCGAACTGTTTGTTATGCAGTAATTTGTGTTTATTAAAAAATCCTTGCATTTGATTCAAAATAAGTTTTTCAAAAATTTTACTAAAGGTAGGTAGTACTGAAATAGGTCTATAATTAGTAGGGTCTGATGTAATACCCGATTTAAATAACGGTATTATTTTACTGTTTTTCATAAGATCAGGAAACTCACCACGGTCAACACAATTATTAAAAATTACAGCTAAAGTAGGTGCTACAATGTTTATTATGGACTTAGCAACGTCCACAGAATTACCCCATAGATCTGCGGTCTTTTTAACATTTAATGTGTGAAAGGTTTTAATTATATCTTTGCAGGTGACATATTGGAAATGAAATTTAGAATCACATACAGGAACGTTTTCCTTAAGTAAAGACTCTGCAGCAGTGGGTGATGAGTTTAGAGATTTAGTAGTGGATACGGGAACATCAGCAAAGAAATTTTCAAAGTCCGCGGCGACTTGGGAATCTGAATTAATTATATTGTCATCAATATCAAGCGTGTAGTTACTACATCGGTTGCATGACCTTCCCGTTTCGCTGTTAATGATACTCCATGTCATTTTAATTACATAACTACTATTTTTAATTTTTGAACTCAAATAACGTGACTTGGCCATACTGCAAACTTTTTCAAATAATTTTGAATAATTCTTAACATATAAATTAAATTCAGCAGTGTTTATACAAGTCCGTTCATCATATAATTCATAAAGTCCTTTTCTACTTTTATGTATACCAATGGTGGCCGAGTCACTGAAGGAAGCGTTACTATTCACCGAGAAAGTCTTTGGAATGAATGTGTTATCAAATTGTGTGCAATACATATAAAAAAAAAACATTATATTGTTCATTAGGGTCATCATTAGATGACAAAAATGGTAATTTACTTAAAAGTTTAGTTTTAAATGTTTCCAAGCGATTACTAGTTTTTGGGGTAACAGTGATATCTTTTTTAATAACTTTTTTGTTAATATTAGGAATAATGATCAATTGTCCGCAATGATCAGAGTCTATTAAATTAATCATTTCTTTATGGGTTGGTGTAACATCTGTGTAAATGTTATCTAGGCATGTGGCACTAGTGGGAGTTATTCTAGTGGGCTCCAAAAATTGGTTAGCAAGATTGTATGACTGAAACAAACTTATAATTTTAGTACTTAACCCAGAATTTTCTAACAAATTAACATTAAAATCACCACAAGCTATGATAGACTTGTTTGAATTATAAATTTTGTGCAACACTTCATCCATAACCTTTTCAAAACAATCATACAATCCTGAAGGTGGTCTGTACACACTTAATATAATGAACTGCTCCAATTCTATACAGGCTATTTCAATTGTCCGCTCAACAGATAGGCTCACAATATCCTTGCGGTCTTTAAATTTAAGTTAGTTATTTACTATAATTAATGAGCCACCATGTATAGCATTTACTCTGCTGAACGAACTACCAACCTGGTGATTACTAAAATTGAACATGAACTGGTGGCTTTTAAGCCAATGTTCTGTCACACAAAGAATATCTATATTGCTATAATTCAGGAATTATTCTACTTCTAAATCTTTCTTCAAAAACCCTTGAATGTTTTGATGCACCAGGTTGATACAATTTAATTTTTTTACGCTTCCATTTGATTTATTATTTGCCTTTGTTACATTTTTGCTAGAGGTTGCCTCTATTGTCCTAATTTCTAATTTAAATGATGATCAATGTCATTAATTTTGACCAAATTATTGGCAGAATTGATTGATAAGTTATTGCATTGCTCAAAAGAAGCAATTTGGTTAGCCAAGTTTTTGGCTGATAAAGAAAAAAAATATGATAGCGACACAGCTATCTGTCTTCTGTGATAGTTAGAGAGATAGTATTTAACAATATTATACCTATCTTTCGTCAAATACAAATTATTACCAACATAATTGTTAGTATCAATTAAATGGAACAGATTATCATTATATGTCAAATTGTGCAATGTCATGTTAATGTCAAATCTTAAGTTATTTTCTCCCTGTGGCAAACTGTTACTATAAGGAAATGTAAACAACACAATTTTTCTTAAATTAAGGTTGCACAATGTTCTATGATATTGGAGCAATTCTCCTTTGTTTACATTTCCCCTATTTCCCATAAAAATTAATAATGTTGTTTCTTGCTTAAAGTTACATTTTATAATCTCTTTCATAATAATATAGATAAGGATTTGAAGATGCGGATACTAAGTTTAAATTCTAATGTAAATGCAGATGTAGGTAGATGTTGACGTTTGATCAGTTTTTAGAAACGATTCGGCTTCTTACAAACCCGGTAAAGAAAGAAAGTAAAATTGTTGTGTTGTTGGATTGTGTCGTTGTGTTTTGTTTGTTTGTTTATTGTTTACTTGATCTTTCTTAAGATTTTCAGTTAAATATACCCTTTTACACCAAGTATATTTAATTTATAGGTATATAATATATCTACTGCCTCAGATAGAAGTAAATGAGAGACCATTTCTAATCTGACTCGCATTAAGTAGAAAAAATAATTGTTTAATTAATACCTCATGGTCGAACTAATATAGGTAATTTTTCACCCATTTGCCGCATGCTTTCTCTTGCCAACTCCATTCGTGGTGAAAATGTGAAATAGATGTCTTTGCTGGTTCTTTAGCCTCAGTTAGGACTAAACTTAGAGTCTTGATTGTATCATTTGTTTTTATTACTTATTGATTTTTTATATTTAATTTTGCTTTCCCTAAACTTTTTCATTATGAATGGAAAAGTTCACATTTTGTAAGTAATGTTTAAAGTATTTTATTTTAAATAGTAAGTGTTTTACATAAAATATGGATGCTAGATTCACATCTAGTAGATGTCAATAAAAACTATTGTTTTGTGACTGTTTTATTGCATTTGTGATTGTACGTATATCAGTTTTGTGAATTACAATAAAAAAATAACAATTAATTCGCCAGATCATACAATCTCATTTAATACTAATAATTACGTAAATAGCTAAAACAGTAGTGCAGCATATTTTTGGCAGATCATCATCATCTGCCTGCCTTTTCCCAGCTACTCTGTGGTCAGCTTCCAGTCTAACCAGATACAGCTGAATACCAGTATTTTAAATGGAGCGACTGCCTATCTGACCTCCACAACCCAGTTACTGAGTAATAAAATACCCCTTAATAAGATACTTTTGGTAGATATTGGTTTAAAAAACCGGCCAATTACGAGTCGGACTCGCACACGAAGGGTAGCACAAGGCAGAAAACGCTGAAAAAAACACATTTCTTGTATGGAGACGCCCTTTCATTTTCAATTTTATTTTAGTTTTATTATTTATTGTTATAGAAGCAATAAAAATACACACGCTGTGAAAATTTTAACTGTCTACCTATTACGGTTCATAAGATAAAGATCGCTGTCAGACAGACGGATGGACGGACGGACCTTCAGCAGAGGCTTAGTAATAGGGTTCCGTTGGCACTCTTTATGTGCAGAACCCTAAAAAGGAAGATTTCTGAATACGTTAGTAACTCCTTAGGTCATAGACAAAATAGTACATATTATCTTTGAGATTAAATCACACATTTTCATTAAAAAAAATATTCACAATTCTCAATTGTTACCTTAAAGGTTTATGATAATTCCGGCCCGTTCCCGAGCAATCCGGCTATTGTACCATTGTGTCCCAGTAGGTAGGTGAGCGAGGCTTAGCTTGAATATGAAAAGGGGTCGTATGAGCCTCCAGATTATCATAGAATGGAAGACAACATCTTAAAGGGTTTAAATTCCTTGGTTTGTGAATGTGTAGGCTATGATTTTGATAATGTTGTTGTTAGAATAATATGATTAAGATTTAGAGAAGTAAGATATCTTTATTATCTGTACTAATAATAAAACTGACGAATTTGTTTTTTTTTTTTTCGCGATATCCTCTTGTACTACCAGCCGGATTAAAAAAATATTTTTGCATTTTTTTGCCCAATTCTTGGCTATAGGCTATTTAACATCGCGCTAGGACCCTTAGCAGCCGAGCAAAAATAAAAGCGAAAACGAAGTTATAGCGTGGGCAGGCGATGCGATGCGACGGGATGGGTCGAGGGAACAAGATAGTTTACGCGGACGGAGTCTAGGGCAGAAGCTAGTAAAACATATAGGTATCGTCACCTCTGCTAACCATAAGCATTAGGTATCCCTCAAGCATTGCTTTAAAAACTGGTTCTATACAATATAACTACTCTGTGAGCTGTACACCTCGCGAGTCTGTCATTGCATAGTATATACCTGAATATTTGTTCACCGCGCACCAAAAAAATACAAAAAAGTGAAAAATAACTTTAATTTCGGAAGTCGGTGTCTGTGATTTTGTATTTTCATTTGTTGCCACCGACTTCCGAAATTAAAGTAATAATTTGTCACATTTTTAGTATTTTTTTTGGAAGCCGGTTGTTTATTTGTAAAAAAAAAAAAAAAACTCTTTTTAGTTGTGGTACCTACACCACACAAATTCGTATACCACGTCTTGATATTTAAATATCAGTGACAGGAAATTATTAAAACATCATCAATATAAACTAAGTGAAATAAATCCACAGTATTAAGGATAACTCAAAAACTACTAGACAAAACTTGATCAAATTAATATGGGACCACAAGGGAAGCACAAGCTTTCAAAAAAAAAACATCCAAATCGGTACACCTAGAAAAGAGTTTCACACACATAAAAAAATAAAAAAAAATACAGTCGAATTGAGAACCTCCTCCTTTTTTTGAAGTCGGTTAAAAAGTGCGCAAAAAGAGCGCGAAATGGCTGAAATATGTTTTTTTTTACGTTTTCAATCACCTTATCGTCCACCATTTTGAAAAATTACGAAAAACTGAATTGACAAAGAATGCCATATAATTATCGAACCTGTTCACAAAATTTCACGAGAATCTGTTGAGAAATTCGACCTGTAGAGGAGAACAGCCATCCGCCGGACATTCGGACATACGAAAGCATGTTTGCCCAAGCTGAAACGGACCCGCTTTGCGCTCGCTCGGTCAAATTATGCTATTTATCATGTACACCATGTGGATTACATATACAAATGAAGAAATTTTACAATAAGCCATCTTTGAAAGAGAACCTTTGGATAGATCTGCCTCATTGGTCCAGTGGTCGCAGGCGCTACTGCTAAACATGAGGTCCAGGGTTCGATTTCCAGGTCGGGCAAAGAATTATTGGGTTTTTCCATCAGCAATTTATGACGGACTTAAATATAACTGGCAAAATGTCGGAGCACATGCTAAGGTACTCCTCTCCTTAACACTTTGAGGAATTACAGGCGTGATTATATAAAAAATACATACCATAAAGCGGGCAGCGTGTATCATCATCGTATGCGTATATCATTTATTTGTAATGTGTGTTTTATATTTTTCTTTCTTTTTTTCTTTTCTTTATATAATATACGCTGCCCGCTACTATAATCAATCATACTATGCTATATCTGTAGTAAGTTATGTTATTGCGAATTGGTACTTATACATTTTTTTTTCTTTTGTTTACAGGGTAAGCAACTCCATCCATCAACAAGGAAAATTGAACCTTACAGCCGTAAGTTATTAATCATGCAGTTTTGCATTACATACCCACATTAAAAAAAAAAAACGTATTTTGTCAGAAAACCAAAGTAACGATGGATGTAGTGTGTGACAGATGATATGGCTAAAAAGGGGGTGAATACCTAAGGGGCAAACAGATGCGACGTGACAGCCCGGCACAAAGGCGCCGCAGGTCGCGCGGCACGCGGTGCCTTTGTGTCACGCTGTCGCGTCGTGCCAATGTGCACGAGCCTTGATAGAGAAGTGTGGAAGAAACAGACATGTTGTGCTGTTCACAAATAAATTGGGAAAAAATGCAGGAAATGATGTCAGTCAGACACATTTTTGTCTGTGTGCTGATCAGAAAAAAAATAAGTAAAAAATCTTTAAAAAAAAAAAGATTTTATTGAACTAAAATGTACTAAATAAAACTGACGTTAACATAAAACTTTAATATTTTCTTACAAGCTTGCGGCTTATCTTAAAGTGTAAGAAGAACGTTCACGCCTCAAGCTTTTATGTAAATAATATTTTTTTATGTTAACGTAAGTTTTTTAGTACATTTTAGTTCAATAAAAGCTTGTTTTAAAAAAAAAAAAAATACTTTATATTTATTTTGTAAAATAATGTAGCAATAGAATTTCTTTAAATATCCGTTCTATCACCTTCTCTTGAAAGGTACTTGTAAAGAAAAATCCAAAGAACCCAAACGCGCCTTTACACAAGTCATGGTGTAAAGCCATCCGAGTTGCACTATCCAAGTCATGCCACACTTTAGGACGGGCTATCATCATAATTTAATGAATACTTATACAACATTTCGTGTCTATGCTGTTGACCGTTGAAGAGTTCCCTTGACTGGAGCCAATTCTGGGTGCAGAAGCCAGGTCATGGTGGACTTAAAAAGGAACTACCATAATTAACTGCGTATATTAAATGTCGTGTCTGCACCATTGACCGTTAAGGAGATCCTTCGCCTGGAGCCATTCGTGGGTGTAGAAACACAGGTAGAAAAATAAAGTCAGGGAAGGAATCATAAAAAAGCATAGTCTTCAAAACAAAATCAACGTGTGAAATTTCAACTCCATAGGATAAGAGGAAGTGGTTTTTTTCCAGCTTGCAAGATTTACCCAGAACAAACATACATTTTTACATAAAAACATTGCAAGTAAAATAAAAGCTTGTAAAAAGAGGGTTACGTCTTAAAGCTGCACCATCGATTCTACTCCATATCCAATCATCATTTACCTAGCCTTTTCCCAATATGGGGTCAAAAAGAACCGCCGGGGTCGCGGGTTTGTCCAAAAGGGTTACTGTGGCCCTGGCACAGGCAATTGAAGGAACATGGGTGGGTTTTAGTCAGTAAAAGTCTGCCCTCCCGCTCCGCCCAGCGCGGGAGAAGTCATTTGAGAATTACCCACCAAAAAAAAAAAAAACGCCCAGCTGTCCATACATCGTAACTTCCAGTCTAACCTGATGCAGCTAAATACCAGTATTTTACATGGAACGACTGCCTATCTGACTTCTACAACCCAGTTACTGGGCAAAAGAAACCCCTTAAGGTAAGACTGGTTTTCAAACTTACGGGCTTCTGACGACCTGATAATAATAACCTAAATAACCTACTCGGTAACGAAACTACAAAGAAAACATAGAAAGCTAAGCTAAGTTCATCCGTACAGTGACCCCGTCATTGAACCGCGAGTAATACCGTCTTACACAACGCTGAGATAACCGGGGACTTTAAACTATTCTTGAGAACGTACAATCAACAGCTATCAAATGTTTAAAAAAAATATGTTCCATGTTTTCTTAAATTATTACGAAGTGTTGTAGAAGTAGGGGTTACCATTCGTCGAGACTTTTCTCGGCCTTGACATTTTTGTCGGGACTTTTCGAATAGAGGGTCTTTTTTTAGAAAAAAAAAGTTAAACAATTTGTAAAAAAACAAATATGTACCTTTAGAAAAGTAAAATGTCGGGTCTTTTTAGCTGATGTCCGGTTTTTGGTCAGGACTTTCAAATTTCGATTTTTTTCCCACCAGTGGGACAGCAGTACTTAATGGTTGAGAAAAAATAAGATGTATTTAGTGCACATAACATAATTATTTTTTATTTATTTATATATCCTCCCACTGGAACGCCAAACAGTAATTATACCACCATTTATAACACGTACTCTACTTTCTTTTTAACTTTTGTAAAAAATCATTCCAGCATTTTACGAACAACCGAACATCCGATAATCACATTCGCTTTTGAACTTTGCAAAATGTACACATATTTTTGCTCTAGACTGTACGGTCGCTTCGAGAATAGATCTGATCTAATAAATAAGGTTTAGAAGTGCAGGAATAAATGGAATAGTTTATATAGTAAAGAATAGCTTTCTTTGTGACGTAATATGATAAGACACGCTTTTTTGCGGGGTAATGGCGTAACACACTTACATTGGCGATGCTTTTCATTTTGACAGTTCGACAACATTCATTGCGTTATTTACGTAGTTGAGCAGACAAATTTTTCAAACATATAAAGCAATGGCTTAGGAATTTCCTTGAAAATCTTCGGGATTGTGATTGAAAGTGTGTTATGCAATTAGCGTGCTGGTTGGTTAAAAAGTCAAACAAAACTAAGAAAAAGCTGTGTTTAAAAAAATGATAAAGCTCATGTTTTTTTTTTTGTAGCAAGTGGATGTTTATGTGGTTGCAACCCTTTTAAGTAGTATTTGTGGATCTTGCTTGTTTTAAAATGTTGTTTTTAGAATTTGTATCTGCTATTGGCTTATCTAGACATACTCAGATGTGGTTTCAATAAGTTTTGGAGTAAATTGGGCATGATTAATACCGTTAATAATTTCTAAAAAGAATAGGTATACTATATCGAATGAGGATACTTCAATATTACATTTGGAGTTTCATGCCGGCTCTTCTCCATAGGGAACAACCAATTGGAACCGTGCACCTAGCTTCTGACGTTTCATAAGTGCCCATGTTAGTTTATGTGAAATAAAAATATTTTGATTTGATTATAGACTAAATATTAAAAAATAATACAATACTGAAGAAACGTATCAACATTCAACATAGTATTATTTTTAATATTTAGAAAACCGTTCCATTAAAATTGGACAAATCCATAGATAACTCAAATGAGGGAAGAATTCTCTTTTGGTAATAAAATTATCTACATAGGATATTTTTTTTTTAATAAGAATAAATCAGTATTATCCAAAGTAGATAATTTTATTGAACGAAATAGAATGGTGTCAAAAACCTTCACAAGGGTAATTAATTCCCTCCAATAATGCCTAATTAATAGAGATATTTTAACATAATTATATACCTGACATATAGACGGAGTTATTCTGTTGTTCTCTGAGTGAATTCACAAGGAATGCTTTGTTTATAATTAGTTATAGATGTTAGTTTATATTAAGTTAGTTTAAGCGCATTTATCGCATTGGGGTTAACCTGTAATGGTAGATGGAAGTAGAAATAAATAAATAAATAAAAAATATCACGTGGCAGGACGAGAAGTGAGATTAAAAATAAACGAACAATAGTACTTCCCTGAGTTAATTATACCCTACCTTTTCTTCCTTGGAAACTGAAACTCATGGTTGTTATGGATATAAAAGATAATATAACATATCATCACGCCTTGTTTCCCCGAAGGGTTGGGCAGAAGGCTACCTATAGTACACCCACATTTCGCCAGTTATGCTTAAGTCCCATGTAATAGTGGGCGAGCATATTGCCATAAAAACGAATGATGCTCTAATACTCTAACTATCTAGTAAAACAACAACGTTTACAGTCGATTTTTCTTAAGATATCTTTGATCTGAAGAATAAATAATATGCCAGTTTGACATAATTTCCCCTAATTTTGATTTCTTAGATAAAGGGTATTCATTAAGGTGATTCAAATTAATTGAATCAGTTGAAGTTACTTTTTTACCCAACTAAGGCGAAGCCAAAAGCAAGGGTTATGTTTTTAGCAGTCTATGTATGTATACTATGTTTGTATTTACGTATGTTCCATGTATAACCCCTCCGCTGGTATGATGCAACGGAACCAACACGTAATTTGTAGGATTTCTGACTTAATAATAACGTGTGACTCCGGCTATATGTAGACTGAAGAAAATCAATATCGTGCCTTGTTTATACCTATTTTTTTAGTTAGCGTTTTAGTCGTAGTTGAGTTTATGTTTTAAACTTTTTTTATCTACTTTGTAAACGTGCCGTTACTACGTAAAGACAGTGGTGCTACGGCGTAGCTCGCGCTGTGCTACGATCGCGCGGTGTCTACGCATTTTAATGTTTTAGGAGTCGTTCTGCCCATGCAAAGTTAGTGGATACAGCTTTAAATGAAACGTGCGGCATCATCACTGGTTGCCTAAAACTAACCCCGGTACAAATGCTGTATCCACTAGCAGGAATAACGCTACTAGAAGTCCGCAGAGCGGTAGCAAGCTCCAGCGAAAGAGCCAACATGGACTCTAACACATGACACCCTTTGCACGACAACATCCTTGTGCCAGAAAGGCTGAGAAGCCGAAACAGTTTTTTAAAGTGTCTCGTCCCCTCACTGGCGAACGATCAAAAGAAAGACTGAAGCTGTGGCGATACAGTGCTTCTTTACCCATACCATTTGTTCCACCTGCTGAAGATCTCCCACCTGGACATGTATTGCCTTGGCTAACCTTGAAGTCTTTAAACAAACTCCGAACCTAGGTTGGCCAAAGCAAGGAAAACCTGTTCAGATGGAGATTCATAGACGAATCCGCCTTAGAGTGCAAATGCGGGCCTTACGTGTCCTGTCGCCTTCATATTACAGGAACCGATGGACGCTAGTGATGGCGCCAAGCATGAAGCCGAATTCTGGACCGAGTCCATTTACATTGCCATCGACACGCTAAAAAGAAGAATGTTCTAGAAAGATTTCTTTGTATCATATTGACCAGCACAATGCTGCATTTTGTTTTCGATGTTTATTTATATTTTTGTTTCATGTTAAAATACACAATGGATGTGTAGCTCATAAAGTATAATCTGTCCCCTTTCCCTAAACCTAAATACCTTGTAAAAAGCGATATCGTGATTGAAAACATATCGGATTATCCGTAGTTCTGTATTCCGTGCCGGTATTAGGTAACGTTCCTAGTCCGGCAGTATGGCGAGAGCCTGATTAGTAGTTAACTAACGAACTTCCTCTAATTAACGAACACACTTACATCGCTTTGTGCCTGAATGTATGTGTTTGTGAGTACAATGCAAATGCATACGTGTGTGGTATTATGACGGTATATCTGCAAAATATTTTGCAACAAATACGTGTATTTCAGCCAGCATCAGAACACATATTTTACGAATCGTAAAAAAAAACGAAATAGTATTTTTTTCATGTAACGTTATTTATTTCACACATTTCTTTTTCATCCAAAGTTATTTACATATTTCACACAAACTTCTGCTATGCTCTCTCATTGTATGTATAAACCAATAGCCAAAATAAAGAATCTATAAATTTTGACGTTCTAAAAATGCTGTACTTTCTGACCGTCTAAATTACATGAACTAGTCCTCTAGAACGCCCGCGTTTCACTATTTCCTAGTGAGAGCAAAACAAAATAATACCAGGTACTTAGATCTGAAAAACGGGTAGTCAGAAGCAGAAAACTCTGACAACTAGTATTACGGAGGGGTCTTACCGTGTTACCCAGTAACTGGGTTGCAGAGGTCAGATAGGCAGTCACTCAATATAAAATACTGGTATTCAGCTGTATCCGGTTGGATTGGAAGCTGACCGCAACATAGTTGGGAGCAGGCAGGCAGATGGATTTATTAACTTAGATCTGATAAACATGTTTGATTCGAATTTCAGTACACTACATAATTACTAATCGCGTACACAAGTATCAAATAAACCTGTTTACGTGATTTGGATTGTGACAAAAACGAATCACGAGGTAACCACTTAATCGGATACGTAACCGGATCCGCGGATCCGGAATTTCACGGGATCCTTAAATCCATAGTTAGTAATGAAGCTCTGATTAGTGAGCCGGTAACAAGCAGATGTCTAATTAACATTTAAACGAGTCTGTTTGTGAGTTAGTTCAGAGCAAAGATTTCAACGTCAATGGCTATCAATTACGTTTGCTGCGAAACGTTTTTGAGGCTGAACTGGGGATGTATTAAAAATAGTTCTTTTTTTCTAAAGAGCTATTTAATATACCACCTCTATCTTTGATAGAGAGACAAATGTCCTAAGGTCAGTTTTTGTAATTATTAAGGTTTTTTAACAGAATGTGCTACGATCCTTTAATGTACTCTACTCATTCTTCAAAAAAAAAAAAAATGGATAGCTCTGGTGTCAAAAATTTCAATTCTAAATATATCTCCAAAACTGATTGGATAAAGTCGAGGCAAATATACTAATAGGCTGATTTAGACTCCTCCTTTTCGAGAGTAAAACCGAACACCATTTATATCAACATTTAAAAAGCACCTGAGTGGTCAACAAACTATGGTGATTTTTGGAGAACATAATTATCATTAGTCGTTTTGGTTTGTCTATGATCAAAACACCTAGTATACTACGCACCTAACGTTTTTAGAAGACTTTTTACAGGTCATCGGGTCATAAAAAAATATTTGAATTTAACATTTTATTATTTTCAAAAAGGCACAATATCTTCTCTAATTATACATAGTATAAAGCAAAGTTGCTTTTCGTGTCGCTGTGTGACCGCGTGGTCCTTATGGACTGCGCAACGATGCGGTTATACCATTATTTCGAGAATTAATTCCGGAAGGTTTATGTGCATAAAACACTAGCTGCGCCCCGCGGTTTCACCCGCATAGGTCTTGATCCCGTAGGAACAGGGATCGAAAACTGGTACGAATTAGGATTCCGTTTCTTAAAAAGGTTTTTCGGGACGGTTCAGGTTCCGGTTTGGTTTCGGTTCCAAAGTACCGGTCCCAAATAAAGGTTCCAATATACCTGTTCCGTACCATCCGACTTAAAGGTTCTCTAAGAAAGAACTACCAAATGATCTACCAAAGCAAATGTGCCCTTCTCCCCTCTCACATAAACTCCCACGTCTTCACCTGCCAGCGCGTCCGCCGGTATCTCGCCGCTATCATACAAAGCTTCATCCTGCGCTGAGCGGCATCGTATGAACGCGTATGGCCTCGCTTTGAAGAAGAACCGGTAAAATAAAAGTTCTTAAAGGTTCCTATTTATATACGTTCCTGTTCCGGTTCAGGTTCTAGTAACGAAACCACTAAATACGGGTTCTTTACCGGTTTTTTAAGAACCTTTTCAATCCCTGCTTAGGAATATCGGGTTAAAAAGTACCAAGTCATAATCCAGGTCATGGTCTACTTATGTGCCAAATTTCATCCAAATCGGTTTAGCCGTTTTAGCGCGTATCTTTACTCTTTATAATGTTAGTCTAGATTAATATTTTAACTTAGATATAGCACAGAAATCTTAATTTTTTGTAATGTTGCCGCTTGCAAAGCATGGACGAGTCGCAAGTAGACTTATAAAATAAATGTTACGTAGTAAAGTGAATATGAGACTGGCGAACGTAAGACGAGTTATAGCACGGTGAAACAATAGGCCAGGTTGAGGGCCCACCTGTTGGCAGCCTGCAGCGGCGGCTGCTAAGCCTCTCAGGGATTTAGTGAGAATGCTGTTAAATTAAGTGCGTGTTACTGAAAAGTTTTTACGTAGTACTTCTTTTATTTGAACCTTAAATTCCAACTATAAACGATATAAATATACAGATTGATAGTTAGAATATGCTTCATTGTATAGAATACTAGCTATTGCCCGCGACTTCCTTTGCAATTTAGTGAGAATGCTGTTAAATTAAGTGCGTGTTACTGAAAAGTTTTTTATGTAGTAGGTACTTATTTTATTGAAACCTTAAATTCCAACGATAAACAACATAATTAGACAGATTGATAGTTAGAATATGCTTCATTGTATAGAATACTAGCTGTTGCCCGCGACTTCCTTTGCAATCCAGGATTAAAAGTAGCCTATGTCCTTACCTAGGTCACGGTCTATCTGTGTGCCAAATTTCATTCGAATCAGTTCACCCGTTTCGTCGTGACAAACAAACAAACAAACAAACTTACTTTTGCAATTTTATAATATCAGTTGGGATTAGGACTAGTTAGGATTAGGATAATGATAATAATATATCTTTATTTTCTCTTTTCTCTAATGTTCACATAGTTATAAATATAGAGACAATCGTTGTGACAACAATGCTCATAATATGATCCTTTGTTAGAGACTGGCGTCCGTACTAGGATACTCTGTGTGACGGATGCTTCATTGTGTAGCCGATCTCGTAATTTCTGAATCACCCTAAGGTTGAAAGTCACTTGCGCTTCTTAAAACGTGACATCGGGGTAATTGCATAACACACTAACAGTAGCCATGGTAATTTTGACAGTTCAACAACATTCATTGCGTTATTTACGTTGTTGAGCAGACAAATTTTGCGAACATATGAAGCAATGGATTAGCAATATCCTTCAAAATGATTCAGGTTGTGATTGAAAGCGTGTTTCGTAATTAGAGTGCTGGTCTTATTGTGACAGTTTCAAGTGCCTGGGAATCGTCAAAGTGGTAAAGCAAAAATGAGGTCGACTATACAACACAATTGTAACACAGCCTTTTTACAATGGAGTTTCTTGCCCGTTCTTCTCCATACGAAACTAACTTTTGGAAAGGGCGTCTAGAATCAATTCTGTTTTCTCGTAAATTTTGACGTTGAAAGGTGCCTTTAAATGGTCTACTTGAAATAAATAATGTGTCTTGATTTTTACAGAACCATTTATCAACCGAACGAAAACATTTACCATTAATGTATTATCAGTGCAATACTTAGTTTGATTTGAGGTAGATACAATCCGGAACAGAAAATGTACCTATTTGAACGTTGATGAACGAATTAACGTACCGTTAATGCCGTAGAAAATCTGGTGTTTCGTTAAAAAAAACCGTCTGTACAATGCTTTTTTTTTTTTTTTTACATTTAAAAATAAAAAACATTAGTCCCAGAACATTAAAGGCTTGCTTTGGGACTGCCGCACTACAATATAATGTAACGACTCGTTTTGAGACTGAAAATATACGAAAAGTTAGAATTTGTAATACCAGACGAATTAAAAGCACAAACAACGATGAAAACGTAAAATATGACAAAAACTTTTAAACAAAAAAAACACAGTAAAACGCACAATATTTTTGTCGTAAAAAAAGAACAACTTTCCAAACACATTTTCGTCAAAAAGGCCTAACTTCTCAAACAAATTTTCGTCTCCACCTTTTTGCTTAAAAAGGACAGAGTTCCCTGAATTGATAAGTCGTCCTTTACAAATGTATACAAATAATGTTAAAGCTGTCAGATCGACGGGGCTGTCGTATAGGCAATCCCTAAGGATCTTCTTACAGGCTGTTGCAAAATGTAATTAGTAAATCCCTCCAAAAGCCTTATTAAATTAATAATTATGTATGTGTTGAGACTTCCTGTAAAAGATAATAATGTACCTATAATGACTGATTGGCATAATTATTCAAAATACTTTTAACGTTCTAGACACGTGTAATAAAGAAAGGTATACTAGGCCAGGTAGGTAGACTATAGGTAGATAGATATTATAGAATACTCTTTGTTATTTTATGTCGTACACCATAAAAAATACAGATATAAATGTAGAAATTTCACATAGGGGGTAACACAATGGGCGGTCTTATCGTAAAAAGCTTTGGATGGATTAAAGGGAGGAGAGACAATGCTGCAAGTAGTCAGTGGTGTACCATTTATATAGGTATACAATAAATACAATCATACAGCATATACTTATTTAATTTTGTAATATAAATAATTTAAGTAATTGAAAAAAAAAATGTTCATAGAATAAAAGATCGTGATGGACTAGAGATTTACGGTTCCGAACTTTTCGGCACAGAAACACAACCGGCACATTGCATGCATTTATGGGACAAAAAGCTTTGGAACGATGAAATAACAGGCTGGAAACGATTCTCACCGAAAATACGTACCGTAATACAATAAAATAAGCTGAAGAGTTTGTTTGTTTGATTGCGCTTATATCTAGCTAGAACTATCAGTCGGATTTGAAAAATTCTTTTTATGTTTTATAGCCCAATTTTTGAGGAAGGTTTTTGGCTATTTAACATCACGCTATGACGATTAGGACGCGAGCAAAAAGAAAAATAGTGTGAAAGAACGCTAAAAGTAATAGTGCGGGCGGACGACGCGATGCGATGCGGTACGTTGAGGAAACAAGAAATTTGACGCGGACGAAGTCACGGGCAGAAGCTACTAACTATACTAACTATATGTAGGCCATACAAATGTTTGTTCTGTGCGGGAACCGGAACTGAGCCATCAATATTATCACAGGCTTATAACAGCCAAGTAACTACGCATCCATTGCTTGGACCTCGTCATTAATGATAGTGTTAAGCACGAAATACATTATACACAATATGCTTGTAGCTTGCATACAAGTTTGCAAGTAGCTTACAAGTTGCAGGCGTATTATGTGTATTGTACACTTATATAATAATAACTGAACCGACAGACGCTGTTCTGTCCAAAGGTATTTAGTTCGTACAAAAATCCAACAGAAAAAGAGCGTTCATGTTTACCAGAATTTGAAAGTTGTCCGGGTTTTTTTTCACTAAAAACCTAATTTGAACTATTACGAACATTTTTAAATAAAAGACAGCCAAATCGGTTCCGCCGTTCTCAAGCGACGCTCCACCAACGAACAGTATTACATTTTTATTTATAACAAGCTGTTCGTGCCCGGCACCGCCCGGGGTAAATTTCATATAAAAAAGCATCTAAATTTCTGACTTTCCCGGTGGATTTTCGATTAGGCGATCGACTCAACAAGCAAAACAATATTATATCAAAGGAAAAGAAAACAATATTAGTACAGTGTATTTTTTTTTTAATCCCTTTGTGTGATTTGTAAATGTCCGTGGTGAGTCCGTGGCATCACAGAATCATCCTATCAGAATACCAGCGCTTTTTTTTTTTTTTTTGGGTGGGAAATCATTCAATGACCTCTCCCGCTCTGGGCGGAGCGGAAGGGCGTGTCAGACTCTTACTGACTAAAACCTACCCGTGTTCCTTCATTTGCCTGTGCGCCAGGGCCACGGTAACTCTTTCGAACAATCCGCAACCCCGGCAGGCATTGGCCCTATCGGACCCCGTCAATGATGCTGACATCTCTTTGAGGCGCGCGTGGAACACGACGCGCCGTCGACCCGGGCCTGGTCCTTACCGGACGGCGAACTGCCCATCGCTCGCCGTCCGCAAGCCCGCGCCTACGGCGGCCGGGAGTCGGCAATCGACTCCCGACGCCCAGGGTTTCTCACCCTGCGGCGACTAGGGGCGTGAGGGCGCAACGATTGCCTCACCCTCACGCGCTCCGCCTCCTCCTTCGCGAGCATTACTGCTTCGCAGAAGGCGGTGACGGCTTTCCATTCCCTCTCGCTCCGTACCATGGCCTGGACCAGGGCCGGTCGCGAGAGATTGCCGCCGCCGATCGCCGCTACGAGGTCACGGCGGTGCGCCGCCCAAGCCGGGCAGACCTCCACTGTATGCTCCACCGTGTCCTCCGGTCGATCCACACAATGATAACACCCGGGCGTTTCCTCCCGCCTTATCCGAAACAGGAACCTCCCGAAACAGCCATGTCCGGTGAGGACCTGCGTCAGGCGGAAGAATACCAGCGCTGCGGTTTTTTTTTAAACATTGCAGCGTTATGCTGAGATAGGAGCCTTTTGGCCTCGCACAGCGGGGTAGTTACGTAACAGTAGGAATGGGTTTCATTTTGACAGTTCAACAACATTCATTGCGTTATTTACGTTGTTGAGCAGACAATTTTTTGGACATATGAAGCAATGGATTAGCAATAGGCTTCAAAATGATTCAGATTGTGATAGTGTGTTACGTGATAAAGTTGCAGGTCTTTTAATTTTTATTTGTTGTTTTTAATGTTAATTTTGTTAGTTTTAAATGGTCCTTTTTTTATTTTTACTGTTTGTATTTGCTATGCGTGACCCAATTTCTTTCTTTAATGATTAATAATTGACAATTGTTGGGGTATGTTGTTTTTAATGTTAATTTTGTTAGTTTTAAATGGTCCTTTTTTATTTTTACTGTTTGTATTTCCTATGCGTGACCCAATTTCTTTCTTTAATGATTAATAATTGACAATTGTTGGGGTAGTTTGTTCCGCCATTTCTTCCCAGGTTTAAAACATCAAAAACTGTAATAAAAATAATTGATGTGAATAAATATATTTTGATTTTAATTAAACTATCTTGAGCCCTTCAAGATAGCTTTAGCCCTGCTTAGCTTTGAAGTTAAACATATTTTTTTTACTCGAAGAATGCTTCCGTTTCAGAATATTTTGAAACCATGTCCATGTAGTAGCAGAAATCCTTATTTTTGTTTATGGTTTATGATTAAATACGTTAACACGCACCTTTTATGTAAATTGCGCCATCTAACTGACTTTAAATCGTAACATTCTCGAAGTATCTTCCCATTCTCTCCATTTCGCAAATAAAACGCAAAGATTTTCCTCATTTCGTCGTTTTTCTTGAAATATCAAAGGTAGCATTCCGTCTTTATTGGCAACGCTCTGTAACCATAAACAATAAGAAATAACAGAAGGTGAATTTTGTATGAAACTCAGACGCGTACAAGCAAAGGAGGTATTCCACTTATAGCACTGATTTTAACCGTACTTGATCGGACGGCACCCAAGCTATGCCACTTACGGCATCGAAACAATATTTTGTTGAGTCCTGTTCGGTAGAAAAAAGTTTAGAAATATTACTTTTATTCCACGAACGGAGCAACTACATACAATTTATAGTGATGGTGATGAGTTGATGACTGATGACTATGAGGTAAGGACGTGTATGTAGTATTTCGCGTTATGACATTGATATTTTTTTTTTGTAATTAGCAAGCAGCGGACCTAGAGAATTAAGTAAAAATAAATAAAATCTTGTTATCCAGTGGGATTCAGCAAAAAGATTATTTAGACAAGAGTACGACGGCTTAAATTATAGTGTGGACTATCTTTTAAAACTATATACAAATATTCTACATCAATATTCAATAAAACTTGTTCCATGCAGAGATTTCAATAGGCTATCGAGCCTATTGCAATCTAATAATATATGATTAATAATAAAATTATAATTGGTACTGACCTGACGACTCATTTCGACCAATATTTAAGAAACTTGGTTTGTTACCGTTACCGTCACTTTATATTTACGAAATATGTGTGTTTGTAATTAAAAATAAACAATTATTTAAGACTGCAAATGATGTTAATCCTAGGAACAGACGAGATCCTGATAAACTAGTCTTGAATGATTTACCCAGACTAGCTAAATACAATAAAAACTGCCTAGCAATGTGCGTGCGCATCTATAACAAAATACCAAGGCATTTCGAAACATTAAATACAAGATTATTTAAAATTAAGTTTTATAAATGGTTACTTGAATGCTGTTTTTATAGTTTAAAAGAATTTTTTGATAAAAAATAATGATGGTCTTCTTCACCTAACTTTATAATTTTGCATGCTATGTTTTTATCCTAGCTAAACATGTTTGTGCCATATGAATTTGTATTTAACACCATTGTAAACCATGTTTTATGCAAATAAACATTTTATTATTATTATTATTAAATTTTGAACGCTTGGCTCAGCGCCGAGAATTTAAAATACAACAATATTAAAGCATCAATCTAATTCAGATCCTATCCTTCTCATTATTTGAAGCTAGCGTGATACGGATCTTGTGTACCTAGCTGTGAAGTGGTACCTAATAAATAGATATTGATCCCACCACAATGAGGCAACTTGTGAGTTCAACTCGGAATATTTGATGGTCGGATATTAAAAGTTGAAGGAACTTTGAACTTTGTACTTACGGTATTTCTTTGTTACTGAAACAGATTGTTTTCTGAAATTTCACTAAGTCATATATTTACACACATAACATAACATCACGCCTGTATTACCTAAAGGGTTAGGCAGAGGTGTACCTATAGTACACCCACATTTCGCCAGCTATGTTTAAGTAATAAGGGGCGACCCTATTGCCCTCAAACGGGCACTTCGCAACACGGGCTCTCTGAATTTCGGGCTGCCACTGTGAAATTCCAGATCAGAGAAAAATATAATCACACTTTGGCCGACCCGGGAATCGAATTCAGGACCTCATTCTCAACAGTAGCGTTTGCGACCTGTAGGCTTACGAGGCAGTCATATTTTGTACCTATTTAGTTGGTTAATACGTAAATAGAAGGGGCTCGTGGCTAAGTAATAAGAGCAGCACGGATCCATCGACGGTAAGCTACGCTTGCCGCGGTCGGTTCATGGGCGGTACCATCCATTTCTTATCAAGCCCTCTCCGAGCCCGGAAAGCAAGTCAAGCCGTCGGTCCCGGCTGTCATTCGTAGATCTTTGTTATTCGTTATGGTAGTCAGAAGCTTGAAAGTCTGAGAAACAGTATTGCCAAGGGGTATCGTGTTACCCAGTAACTGGGTTCTGGAGGACAGGTAGGCAGTCGTTCAGCTGCATCCGGTTAGAGTAGAAGCCGACCCCAATATAGTTGAGAAAATGTGGCAGATTGAGTTATACGTAAATAGAAGGGTTTGTTATCATGTATTTCACATAATTAATAATTAGGTTAAAGTATAATAATTATACTTTTTTACACATCAATTATATGTCCAATTGTATGTACATGTAAACGTACACCGCTAAGCATGGGAAATTACTAATGTGATAATTAATCAGTAGATAATTGAAATGAGTTTGCTTAGTTTGAATTAGAAATTATTACCATAATCATCATTTATGAGCGAAAGATTTGCAGAAGCAAAAATAAGATGTTGCTACCCATCCTTTTAACATATTTTTTTGTATTTAGTCATTCGTGTATAAAAGAGACACATATTTTGCTGAGTAAAGAAAGAAAGAACAAAGAAAATACGTTTATTTGCAGTAAACATGACGCAGAGAAAGAACACAAACACAAAAAACAACAAGTTCGGGGAAAATATGCGTCACATCTACACAAAACAGCCATCGCTCAGCACAATGCTATGACCCTATGCGAGACAGAGCTCCAGCGCCTGGTTAGTAGATAAACTTAGGGAAAATAACTGTTTAGCAAATTGATAACCCACTTAAATTGCTCGTATCTATATTAACATCACAACTGTAATTTTTTGACAGCTTTGTGAAACGGCAAATTGAAGTAGTGTGTCAATTTGATAGTCGGTATTTTTTTCTGACTGTAAACATTACTCAGACAAATGCAAAGACGCTGAAGTTCCATAATCCACGTTAATCTCAACTCACACACAAGACAACCGCAGTACTATACGCAAACGTTAGGTTTATAAACATAACACACACAAATATAACTTTCCCAGAGTTATCTTTATATGTGTGTGTGTGTGTGTGTAATATCCTAGTGTATGGTCTGTTCCAAAATAATCTGATGAAAATGTAAACAAATGGATAAGAAAACGTACCTGTGGATGCCAATTTATAGCGCCCACTTATTTTTTTGAGACATTGCCAAGCGGTTGGTGGACTTTTCACGTGACCAGAGACCGGGCTTATTTTTTAGCCAAAGAATCAGCATTGTCATACAACGTGGCAATGCTGCCAGCCTTTTGGGCACTTTTCATGTTGACAACGATGCGGACGAATTTTTTGATGCCCTATGATTCTTTCGCTTCCCCTTATAAAAATACTTGTAAGTACATATTATTATTATTATTATTGAAGATTGTTACATTATTTTAAAACCCGAAATTCTAATTATAAATCAGCTTATTTTTTTTTCATTTGGTAATTGAGGTTACCTCAATTTTTGATGGTTTTTCTATTGCAATTTATTAATGTTATTCAAACAATAATTGTAGGAAAAGGTGGCGAAATATAAAGAACCTTCATAATACAGATTAATGCGTTACTTATTCCCTTTAGTTAGTAATTGGGTAATAATTTAGCCTGAACAGGGTTTGTTTACACTTTCATCAGATTCGTTTGGAACAGTATAATATTGTTATTGTTGTATGCGTGAGTCGGACCTACATTTAACTGACACATTATTCTTGTTGACAATCTGCGTCCGCTTGCATTTTGGCTAGGGTTGTGCTGCATTTCTTGGATCAAGAATTTAGATAACCAAACGTAGACAAAAAATAAGTTCTTTATATATTGTACTTGCTAGTTTTGCGTACAAAAATTGGAAATAATTTACTCTTAGCCAATTTGGACACGAACGTATACAAAAGAAAAAAAAAACTCTTATTTTCTAAAACCTTTCTGTCACTCATTTTTTTGTTTTTTGGAAGTCAATAGTTTATTAAAAAGTAACAGAATTATTGGTACTAACAGAAAGAGATACATAAGTACTTGAAACAAATATGATTCCTGTTGTTTTAGTTAAATAGTTTTAATTCATTTAACTTGCTCATTTTTTGGTTTTGTATACAGCCCAGAGAAAAAATATAATCAGAACGGCTACAAACCTTCCCTATCTTTTAATTATAATTACTAAAGAAACAGACAAAAAAGAGGTCGGAAAGTAGATAAAACTCATATTACTTTATGAGAACAGTTTAAAAAATACAATTTTTTTATTAAAAAATAAATTAGATTGCTTTGAATTGGGTTATGTCTAGATGATTTTAGATCAAACATAACTGAAGTATTTTATATCCCAATTCTTGTAAAGTTAATTAATTTAAGTAGAATTCGAAGGTAAAACGATAATTTTGTAGGTATAATATTGTACGTTACTTTTTTAAATGAAACGAAAACATTCACATCCCATTACGTTGAGTAAGCAGATGGAAATATCTTTTATTTGAGAGAAATATAATCGCAAACATTTTAGCCGAAAAAGGAAAATTAATTCTGAAATGAAGATCTAATGAATATCTTCATTAGTCTCCTCAATAGTCTCCTTTCCTTTAAAGTTTTATTTTATTTTATTAAAATTCTTGATTTGTAGATTCTGTTGACCAAGGTCATGCGTTATGGAAACAAATTATTGCTAAAACCTTGCCATAGTGCGTTATTCAGAGGATTAACTCATTCACTATGGGTAATGAACTACAAGTAAAAGCATATTATTAATGTTCGATATCCTATCATCTCATTGCACGTTCTTATTTGTTTTTATGTGATAGAAATATATTTAAAATCTCCTTGTTTAAAAGTGACTAAAATCTCCTTGTATAAAAGTGACTAAAATTATTGATTGCTTGCATATTTTGCTAAAGGTGACTTTCTATTAATTTGAGGATTACACTAATGGTTAGATAGTTTAAAAATCATAATTGTCGTTTTATTTTATTTCAAAACATCGCTTGTCTTTTTTTAATAAAATAATTTCATTTTTTTTTGTGAATTCTGTGATAAATGAGCATGCGCAGGGAGCGAGACAAAACGAGACTCAGCTACGGGACAGAGAAGGACCGAATGCTCAAGGTCGTTTGGTCGGGGAAGCGCCATAAATTTAAAATAATTTTGTCTGCCACCAAGCTCATTACAAACGTACTACTTGACATGATTCATAAGATTTCTCTCTGAGTTATTATTATAAGGTCCAAGGGAAGGCAATAATAATAATAATTTTATAATTGTAATACCACATACACTTTCGTGCCAGCCCTCCCAGCTATCTTGACCCAAAAACAGTTGAACACAACACAAAACTCTTCGATGACGTAAATTCCCTTTGATGTCCATTTTATTGCACATCCAATGATTTTAATGCAATTCCATATTCCGCACTGAAACAATATTTATGTGAAATATTAATAAATGACATCAATATTGTGATGGTCTGTGGATTCAACATATTAATGGCGGATCGAAATATTTGCGAACGGACTTCGAAAATAAACGGCTGGAAATACGAAGTTCATTGATAAAGCTTATCCTAATATTGTGATGAAGTGCTAATTTTAGTTATTTATGCCCGTTTTCACTAACATTAGGCCACTTCTAAATGTAATGTGTAGATATAATATTTAGCAGTCACTTAAGTTTTGGGGCTTCTTAAGAAAGTGTTTCCGTCATAAAACTGTAATTTTCACTAAAAAACGGTCTGCATTTGGACATCCGTTATTGTGTGTGTCTTAGGAAGCCAAAGATTTACCGTAAAAAAAAACATTTATCCAGCCAGTCGGTGATCATCACTATAGTTACGATACCGATTCCCCGATGCAATATGCTTAACTCTTGCGGGTTGCCTACCAACAGTTTTGTAACAATATTGACAGGCAACGAACTTGACTTGAAAAAAACGCTAAGTGCAAAGAAGATTTCCGTAGTTGAGATGAATTTATCCCAAGAACAAATTGAATTTCCTAGTTGAAAAAATGTTTTCCCCTTTATCGATTTAGGTCACGGTGATTTCTCCAACTGCAAATGTAAGTTTGTAATCGTTTTTTTTCTGTGATTTAACTACAATTTAATGATTTTAGGACTTTTTCTTCACTTGTGCTGTGAAACCTTGCTTCTTGGCAAATTTTATGATTCTAGATCAACGGGAACTAGGTACCTTATAGGTTTTGATTTATTTGCGAGTATCAAAGTCGCTTATTGGCAGTATTTTTTATTGTGTTGACTAAGATTGATTTTTTCACAGCGCCAAGGGACCGTAGACCTACGTATTTCATATTAATTTCAACTTGATACCTCAACGCGTTCCTGAGAAAAAGGGTCTTGACAGACTGACAGACAACGGACGGACGGACAACGAAGTGATTCTATAAGGGTTCCATTTTTTCCATTTGAGGTATGGAGCCCTAACAACACAGAAACGTGCAAAAAATGTTTTGAAATGATTTAAAAAATAACAAGTTGCCTACTGAGAAATGAACAGGGAAACAGGAACGACCAGCTACAGGCTCACACCTTAGACCATTTAACATATAAATGGTGTAAGAGGATCACACATAATGCTGATCCATATTGTCATGAAAACTAAGAAGAGATGTTATACTGGCATCCAACTAATGCATTACTAGTCACTATGCCAGTGGTTCCCAACGCTTAATTGACCAGCGGGGTAATTACGTAACACACTAATAGTAGGAATGGGTTACATTTTGACAGTTCAACAACATTCATTGCGTTATTCACGTTGTTGAGCAGACAAATTTTCAAACATATGAAGCAATGGATTAGTAATAGGCTTCAAAATGATTCAGGTTGTGATAGCTAGTGTGTTACGTAATTAGGGTGCAGGGACCACTTTGTTTTTTTTTTTGTTAGCAGTGGGCGTAAGGTTCTAGAAAATTAAACTGCGCCAATGTAAAAATAAACTTTTATCAAAGTTTTAACTTATTTGTTCGTTAAACATAAAAGTAACACGCATTAACAGTACTTTTGTGTAATCCATACTGATATTATAAATGTGAAAGTAAAAAATTCTGTGTCTGTTACGTTTTCACTCCTTAACGGCAGAACGGTTTTGGATAAATTAAATACAAAATTTGTAAAATAAGAAAAACAAATTGACCAAATAATCAGCATTGCCAGACAACGTGGTAATGCTGCCAGCCTTTTGGGAACTTTTCCTGTTGACTGCGATGCGGACGAATTTTTTGATGCCCTAATCTAAGTAATATAATATATTACTTAGGTTAGGGCATCAAAAATAATTGTATAAGTACATAATATGATTATGTACTTGTACAATATATTTTTTATTTTTAAGACTTTAAGACTATATTATTGTACTGTTTTCTTGCAAATGTGGTGAAAAACGTTGTATGACACACGTGCGGAAATTAGTATTTACACACCACGATCGACTCGTCGGTAGTATTTACTATGTATTTATAACATGTATTTATGTGTGAGTACCTATTTTACCGCACGTTCCGTTGTATGGTGCGTAATTTTTAACTTTCGAACAATGTATACAGGCATCGTAAATGCATTTTTTGAGTAAATGTGTTGAAAATGTCTTTATTATAAGCAGGTATTATACACATGAGCCTTCCAGGATAAATTCTTTAAATGATGGTGGAAACCGCATTAAAATCCACGAAAGCGACACGAAAAGTGACTTTAATTTATAATATTATGTATGTCTATTGTATACTTGTATAGACAAGATATACGCAACGTATACATGGTCACACACTTCATATACGTAATAGTTTATTACGACAGTGAGTCTAAACCGCATACTAACGTATTATGTGAGTTTTATATCACCACCATTTACTACGTGCGGTCAACTGTCCTGCGTGTACCTGTGGTCTGAAGGAGCGTTTACATTGGTGGCGAGTAACTGGTCTGAGGGAGCGTTTACAATGGTGGCGAGTAACTGGTCTGAAGGAGCGTTTACATTGGTGGCGAGTAACTGGTCTGAGGGAGCGTTTACAATGGTGGCGAGTAACTGGTCTGAAGGAGCGTTTACATTGGTGGCGAGTAACTGGTCTGAGGGAGCGTTAACAATGGTGGCGAGCAACTGGTCTGAAGGAGCGTTTACATTGGTGGCGAGTAACTGGTCTGAGGGAGCGTTTACAATGATGGCGAGTAACTGGTCTGAGGGAGTGCTTACATGGGTACGAGTAACTGGCCTGAGAGAGCGTTTACATTGGTGGCGAGTTACTGGTCTGAGGAAGCGTTTACATTGGTTACGAGTAACTGGTCTGAGGGAGCGTTTACAATGGTGGCGAGTAACTGGTCTGAGGAAGCGTTTACAATGGTGGCGAGTAACTGGTCTGAGGGAGTGTTTACATTGGTGCGAGTAACTGGCCTGAGGGAGCGTTTACATTGGTGGCGAGTAACTGGTCTGAGGAAGTGTTTACATTGGTGCGAGTAACTGGCCTGAGGGAGCGTTTACATTGGTGGCGAGTAACTGGCCTGAGGGAGCGTTTACATTGGTGGCGAGTAACTGGTCTGAGGAAGTGTTTACATTGGTGCGAGTAACTGGCCTGAGGGAGCGTTAACATTGGTGGCGAGTAACTGGTCTGAGGGAGCGTTTACAATGGTGGCGAGTAATTGGTCTGAGGGAGTGTTTACATTGGTGCGAGTAACTGGCCTGAGGGAGGGTTTACATTGGTAGCGAGTAACTGGTCTGAGGGAGCGTTTACAATGGTGGCGAGTAAATGGTCTGAGGGAGTGTTTACATTGGTGCGAGTAACTGGCCTGAGGGAGCGTTTACAATGGTGGCGAGTAACTGGTCTGAGGGAGTGTTTACATTGGTGCGAGTAACTGGCCTGAGGGAGCGTTTACATTGGTGGCGAGTAACTGGTCTGAGGAAGCGTTTACAGTGGTGGCGAGTAACTGGTCTGAGGGAGTGTTTACATTGGTGCGAGTAACTGGTCTGAGGGAGCGTTTACAATGGTGGCGAGTAACTGGTCTGAGGGAGTGTTTACATTGGTGCGAGTAACTGGCCTGAGGGAGCGTTTACATTAGTGGCGAGTAACTGGTCTAACGGAGCGTTTACATTGGTAGTGAGTAACTGGTCTACTCGACCGCTTGACCGCCTCGTTGGTCTAGTGGTTGTCGCGTAAGCGCTACTTCCGAGCATGAGGTCCGAGGTCCTGGGGTCGATTCCGGTCGGGCAAAGTGTTATTGGGTTTTTCCATCTGGAATTTCTCAGTAGCAGCTCGGAATCCGGATTGATGATTTGATGGCAATGATTTGAAAATAGCTGGCAAAATGTGGATGTACTACATCTCTGCCCTACCCTTCGGGGAATATTGGCGTGATGTTATGTTATTTGTTACTGATCTAGTACGGGAAGGTACTGTGCAGATGTCACATTTACTCGCCTCTCAGGGGTAATGGTAGAGTCGTTTACCCTAATAGGGCGCGATTACGCGGCCATAGCGTGAGAACGTAGCTATTAGGATACTCATTCGACACTTGTACCTGCATTTGATAAATAAAATTATGGTGGACTTGCATGTGGAAAGTAATTTTAAATAAAAATTATTACGTATACATACACAACACATAAACACACACCTTCCCATGGGGGTAGGCAGAAACTACAGAACGCCACCTGCTACGATCCTAACATACTCCTTTTGCCTCGGTTAAGTTCATTAAGGGGACTACATCACCTAAACGCAAATTTATAATGCCTAAAAATATATGATCCACTGCAGTAACCAAAATCAGAAAAATATATGATATGCTTCTGGATATATGCTAGTTAGATAGTGTATTGAAAACATATTACAATTAACGTGATATGATAGAAAAAAAATCAGAAGATACTTCTAAAAAAATATTTTAACGATTAAAAACCATACTAATATACATGCAAACATTCAGATTTTTTGTCAGATTATTCTACAAGCAACATACTAACGTAATAGTGTTTAAGTTTTTTAGTCCAATGAATAGATTATTTTGGAATAAATTACCAGCGTTGTGTCATCGCCCGTCTCTTTCTTTTCTATGCAATCCAACAGTGACCGCGCTTTAGCTCTTGCAAGCCTCTTAAAAAAAAAGAAACGGCTAATTGCGAGTCGGACTCGCGCACGAAGAGTTCCGTACCATTATCTATATAAAACGGCAAAAAAATCATGTCCGTTTTATGGGAGCCCCCTTATATATTTATTTTATTCTGTTTTTTAGTATTTGTTTTTATAGCGGCAACAGAAATATTATCTATGAAAGTTTCAACTGTCTAACTATCACGGTTCATGAGATACAGCCTGGTGACAGACGGACAAACAGAAGGACGGACAACGGAGTCTTAGTAATAGGGTTCCGTTTTACCCTTTGGGTACGGAACCCTAAAAAAGAAAAATAAATGTACTTAATCTTGCCGTTTTACTATTTCAGTCAAATAGATTTATGACATTGTGTGTGAGATTTATGACATTTATTTAGGTGAAGACAGGGAAATTAATTGTTCAGCAAATTGTCTACCAACTGAAATTGTTCGTACCCATATTCACATCACAACTGTCTTTCTTTGGCAGTCCTATGGAATGGATAAAATAAATAGTGTGTCAATTTGATCATCATCATCATTTTCCAACCCTTTTCCCATATTACTTGTGTTCGACGCAATACGTCATCTTCTTTCATTCTCCACTGTCAAGCGTCACTCTATAATTCGCTCCCTTCTCTTTCATATGATTCCTCATACGAATACAATCCATCCATCTGTCAATAGTAGATTGTTATACAAGGGTCTAAAATGACCCATTATATACGAGGTTGTTTTAAGTAGTAATTAAGGTAGTAAATAGAAACTGAGTTATAATGGCTTAACACTATGATTACGAGGAAATAAAATAATCCAATACAATATTGAAAATAAATAACGGATACCAATTAAATTTGTAATTAGAGAAAAAATCTTATTTCATGCCGATGCTTTTTTTATTTCTTCTGTAGCCGCAACGCAATGCATACATTCTACCGAAGAGATCGCCGCGTTTGGTTCCAGTTTCAAAAATAAAATGTTCACCTTTTTTATGAAACAGTAATAAGTCGAGTCTTTATTCATGATTATTCTACTTATGAATAAAGACTTTTTTGTTTTTAAAGGCCCACAAGCCTTCAAATTTTAATTTAATTTAATTTGTGTCTGTTACCAATAATGGTAACACACAAAAACAAAAATAAAAAAAAACTTTTTCCCCTAGAGGATATAATATGATATAATATCCCCGCTCTGGTACGCTACTATGACGGACTTTTTGAGCAAGAGGAGTGAAAAACAAAATATTCGCATCACCGAGTCTTGTGTCTTGACAGGAGCCAACAATCTATGGAGGTATTAGTAAACCTATTGCCAATACCGACCACAATTCTCCACTATTGTGTCGCTTCTAAGAATTCACACAGTACTTTTGTCCTAACTTACCTAAACTGAAAATTAAATGTAACGCTTAACGCATCCGAGAAACCACAGCAGCCAAGTGCGAGTCAGACTTGCACACGAAGGGTTCCTTACCACCGTACAATATTTAACACTATTTATATTTTTTAAGAGCAGTTGTGGCCCAGTGGTAACTACCGTGACTTAAACTGTGGGTCGTAGGTTCGAACCCTTTTTTTTTTTTTTTTGATCCGGGGTGGAAAATCCTCATGGATGTCCCCCGCCCTGGGGGGGCGGAGGGAACTGTCAGACTCTTACTGACTAAAAACCACCCCGGTGTTCCATCTCACACCTGCGTCGGGGGTCGCGGGAACATACGAATCTTCCGCAACCCCCGACTGGTGCCGGCCCGCCTCTGCGGGCCCCGTCCGGTCGAGCGGGGGGAGTGAGGTGTTTGACTCCCCCCGCGACGTCTAAGAGGGGCGCGCGTGGAACACTACGCGCCGCCGCCTCGGGTCCTGATGTATGGGGGGCGACGGACGTCCCCAAGTCCGTCGTCCCTGGACCCATTTAGGGGGGCTGGAAGAGGGCGTTGTCCGCCCTCCGCCGACGCCCGGTGCGCCTGCTGCGGCCCGGGTGAGAGGATGAGATCTCTCGCTCCCTTTCCGCAGCCTCCTTCTGCGAGATAACTGTTTCGCAGAAGGATACCACCGCGTCCCAGGACTCGTCGCCGCCGACCATAGCATTCACTACGGCCGGCAGCGACAGGTCACTGCCTACTCCTGAGATGAGGGCACGGCGCGGCTCCTCCCAAGCGGCACACTCTGCCAGCGTATGCCGCGCCGTGTCCTCCCGACAGTCGACGCAGTGGTGACACCGGGCGTCCGGCTCCCTGTTTATGCGACACAGGTACTTCCCGAAACAACCATGCCCCGAGAGCACCTGCGTCACCCGAAACGACAGGGAGCCGTGCCTCCTCCCGAGCCAGAGGTCGAGCACCGGCCGGACCGCCTCGATAGTGACGAGGCCGGCGGTAGGGCGTGAGAGCCTGTCCCGCCATTCCGCCACCAGGACCTCGCGGAGCTGCGACCGACGCTGCTCCATATGTCGCTGCATCGGTCGCTCGCCCCGCGCCCGCCATTCCTCGCGCCACCGGTACAGTGACGCGAGCACCTTCGCCTCAAGGTCCCAGGGCGGGGATCCGGCCAGTGCACAAGCCGCCTCGTAGGAGATCGTGCGGTACCCCCTTATGACTCTGACGGCCATCGCTCTCTGCGGCTTTCGCAGAACAGCAATGCTGCCGGCCGTCAGGTCAGCCGCCCAGATCGGGGCCCCGTAAAGGGCCATCGATCGCACGATCCCTACGTAGAGCCGCCTACAAGCGGCGCTCGGGCCCCCCAGATTGGGAAGCAGCGTTGACAGCGCCCCAGCCGCGCCCAACAACTTGGGCGCCAGCCGCCGGAAGTGGGGGCCGAAATCCCACCGACTGTCGAGCACCAAGCCCAGGTACTTCATGGTGGGCTCGACAGCGATTCGTACCCCTCCCACCACAATGTGGGATCCGGACGGTGGCGCCCGCCGGGGAGTAGGTTCGAACCCAGACAGGCTCTTTACTTTGTGTAAATAACTTCGGTGAAGGAAAACATCGTGAGGAATGCCTCACGATGTTTTCCGTCACCGTCTGGAAGTTTTGGTTCTAGGACACCAAAAATTCGAAGACACGTGACACATGCTAACCAGCACTGAGCCCGCGTGGTGGATTACGGCCGACTCCCTGTCACAGAGAGGATGAGGCCTGTGACCCAGCAGTGGGAGCAGTATAGACTGATTATGATGATGATGTTTTTTTTTTTAATAATGGCAATACATATCTTATTTACATCATTTTGTTGTCAAAGTGGTCATAGTAGTACACACTGTGAAAATTTCAAGTGTCTACCCATTATGGTTCAAAAGATACAGCTCTGTGACAAACAGACGGACGGATGGACAGCGGAGCCTTAGTAATAGGGCCCCGTTGGCACACTTTAGGTGCGAAATCCTAATACTAATGACATTGCATCGTAACACTGACCTCGTTACACATGAATCAACATAATAATTAATTACAAAGTACCAATTAACAGTTCCATTAAACTCTTGTTCATGAAACGAGTACCACTTAATAAATAATGCAGTCACAGATACGTTGTATTGGAAAGGTATTCAAGCTTAACGTAATATGCGATGAAAACTTTTTCAATAATATTAATACAATTTTAAATAATACATATAGATTTGATAACAGAGGTGTGGTGATAATTTTCTTTAAGAAGGGCGACGATGCCCTTCTTAGGAATTATAGGCCTATCTTACTTCTGAGCCATGTCTATAAGCTGTTTTCATGAGTCATCACGAACCTTCTCACGCGCAGGTTTGACAACTTCCAGCCCCCCCGAACAAGCCGGATTCTGTAAAGGCTTTAGCACCGTAGACCACATACATGAACGAACGAGGCAAAAAGAGTATGTAGGGATCGTAGCAGGTAGCGTTCTGTAGTTTCTGCCTACCCCCATGGGAAGAAGGCGTGAGTTTATGAATGTCTGTATGTACTACATACATACGCTGTGACAGGTTATACAGAAGACTGAAAAGTTCTGCTCTGCTTAGCGTTTTAAATAGTAAAGCAACGATCACAGTTCAGTAAACTGAATTGTGATTGATGCTTTACTATTAACTCGGCATCAATGCGGTGTACACGCAGTTCCGGCGCTGAGCATGAAGTCTTGGGTTCGATTCCCAGGTTGGGCAAAGTGTTATTAAGTTTTTCCTTCAGGAATTTCTCAGTTGCAGCCCAGAGTCTGGATTTGTGCCCGGTTGATGGCAAAAGGCTCGCCCCTATTATATGGGACTTAAACATAACTGGCGAAATGTGGGTGTACTATAGGTACAGTCACCAAAAGGGATAAGTAACCAGGGTCGTCGATGTAGATGAAGTTTAGTAAGAAACCGACGGACGTATTCGAATGAAATTTAATTTTATAAATGACCTGTTTGTTTACTATTAATTAAAATAAATTTTATTCGAAAACATTCATCGATTTCTTACTAAACTTGAACTATATCGACGACCCTGGTTACTTATCTCTTTTGGTGACTGTACACCTCTGCTTAAGCCTTCCGGGATTACAGGAGTGATGTTATGTTACCTCTGTTTTTTTAAGTGGATCGGTTTCTATTGTTTGCCGGCGCGAATAACGAGCGTGGGGTTTCGGTTAGATCCACGCGGGGTCTTATAATGGCGTACATACATAAACTCACGCCTTTTTCCCATGGGAGAATAATATAATAATAATGACGTTTTATATTTTAAAAATGCTGTTGCGACCTGAGGCTAGATTTATTACCGGATTATGACAATGAAAAGCTCTTAAAGCTTCAAAGAAATGTTGTTATATTTATTCTGATCTTTCAGTAGCGACTTTATTAATAATTCTTCAACTTCCTTATCTTTTAAAAGTACCTCTACTTTACTTGGCTTCCGGCTTTTCTCTCCATCCTGGCAGATTTCCCAACATTTCAGCGAGAGCCCTCTAAAAGTATCGCTGTAGGGAATTGCTGCCAATTGTAATACTGAAACGAAACGATAAGAACATTAAAGCCCGCTTGAACCACAAATCACTTAAATATAGTTAAAACATTATGCTATCTCTGTCATCGTCAAATGATTAAAACAGACAGAACTTATAAATAAAACGAAATATGAATACTTTGAAAACGTTAGAAAAATCTGCGTGAAACAAAATTACCGCTTTTCTCGCACGAAACTCTTAAACCCTTGTAGTCCGGTCAAAATAAACATTCAAGGTTACAATAATTCGTATAGAGCTGAAAGTTGGTACGGATGTTGGGAACACCATTATAAATGAAATGTGAAAAGTCCCCATCGATCCCACATCTGTGAAAAAATATATTAAAAGTCAAAGTTCGCAAATATGGGTTTTTTGCATTTTTCAGCCAAACTGTAAATTTCTGAGATACAGTGATTCAAATGTTGAAAAACTTGTGTTCTCCATAATAAATGCACACGTTTCCATGCCACCTGCGAACTCTGATCTTGAATATCTTTTTTTGCAGATGTGGGATCGATAGGGACTTTTCACATTTCATTTATAATGGTCTTCCCAACATTCGCACAAATATTCAGCTCTATGTGAATTATTGTAAGCTTACCCCTATTTTTTGAGCTAACTTGACCGGACTATTGTACCCACGGGTGATTTTTCATCGCGCACTAAATTTTCATCGCACTGCTTAGCGCCGGGAGTTGAAAATCCAACGGTGTCTTTTATGATGCGCTTGGACACACAATGTTGGATTCTCATTGCTCTGCTCAACACCGAAAGTTGAAAATCCAGTACGTCATAAAAAATCCTCCCGTTAAAAAATCGCCCGTGCGTACCTGGGCTAAGTTTTTTAATGAGCCAAATAAAATGTACGGTAGGTATTATTTCTTTGGTATTGCTTCTTGCGTTGTTTACACTTGCGGAACACGTAACAAGAACCAACCGTACTTTGAAATAACCTGCTAATGCTGAGCCCATCTAACCGCAGTCTATCGCGTCATCCTCTTATGAAAATTTTACTAAAATATACGCAAAGGTTTGAAAACCCTGTTAATTTGGAGGCGAATCTCGTCATTTAAGTTTTAAATTACCTCGCACGGACTTAATTAAAATCCGTGTGTGGCTGTGCCACGATACCACGATACCGTGGCGTTATACGGATGTGGTTATCGCGATTCGTGTGCGATCTGAGTGTTATTGTTACGATTTAAAACGGTGAAATGGTTTTTATGGGCGTGAGATGGAGAGTGGAATGAGATGGAAAGTGGGAGAGTGAGATGGAATATTCGATTTTGTTCATTAATGAGCTGCTATTGTTCCAAAACATTAATTGAATTCTCACGGTCTATATTTTTCTGAAATTCTGTTACCTATTAAGGCACCTGTCCCACCGCCGCCCGGCGCCGCGCGCCGTCGACAAGGATACGATTATCTGTCAACGATTTTCTCGCTCAAGAAACGTACAAAAGATTGTAGGTACCGTGTAAGTAAAAGGTATATTACATATTGTTAAAGTAATTGATCACTGACTGTTCACACAGGCGGTGAGTACTCGTTTGTCGCAGCGACAAGAGCTATCAAAGAGAGAACTCGGTACTCGCTTAGTAATGCGCGCTTTTCGTGCTTCTACTCGCTGAGAGACTCACGCTTGGTACATACACATATCAGCAAGCAATCGCTCGTCTCCGTCACGCACTCGCTCGTTGCTCGCCAACTCTTTTTTAGTTGCTATAGCTCTATCCGCTTCCAGTTAATCGCTGGCGGTCGGACTGGTGCATAATTTTTGTATTGCTATAATAAAGAAATAAGACCTCATTGCTTTCCCAGATACCAGTGATGTTCAATGAAGAAAAGTGTTGGTACATCATTTTTTTGTTTTTTTGTTTTTTGAATGGCCGGCAAAACCTGTCATCACTACTTGTATCTGATAACTACACTATTTAAAAGAAATAATTATTATATTTATATGCCACAGTAAACAAGTTCTTGTAAATATTTAACTAGTTAAAGCTAGGTACGGTTTTCTGGAAACCGTCTGTAATTTACCGGCAAATGACGTCACTGAAACGTTATTTATGAAAGTAAGTTAGTGCGTTTTCTTAGAGAGCGTTTTTCGACACCGTAAAGTCAATCCCCGGCGCCATCATTTTCAGGACAGCCGTCACTGCGGCCGTTATGTGACGGCCACTAGTCGTATGTACTTCGCGAATGAACTAGGTAATAAGAGCGCTCCCGTAGACGAACTACGCGAACTAGTTCCCAGATTCCTCGCTTGTTAGTTTATTAGTTCGTTCGATTAAGACCGACTTGTAATAGCGAGAATGAGCGAGAGCGCGGTGCCGCCCGAGCTAGTCAAGAGCGTATGCAGGTGCAGTAGCGAGTGAACGATCTGCCTTTCTCTGGTTCGAGACGGGAGCTGACGAACTAAAAGAAATACCCAGTTTGGTAGAAAGCTGCGAACTAAACAGAGCACTCCAGGTTATGCGCAAGACTAGCGGCCAACGCTCTTCTAGGAAAAGGGGTTAATTTTATCAACGTTAGATATTGCCCTACCTAATTTTCATCCTAGGAAAAAATGGTGTATATATGTACACCTATGCCGAACCCCTCGGGGAATAATGGCGTGATGATATGTTATGAAAAAAAAATAGTTTGACAGTTTATTGACAGTTTTTATTATGAATTTTGAGTTAAAGCAACCGTCTGAAAATATATAATTATACCTAACATTTACTTCTACTAAACGACCTAAAAGCTACCAGGCAAGCATAAACCAACGAAGTAACTAAATCAAAAAACCCATTAAAGCGCTAGTCGCATGCAGCTAATTCCACTGAATATGCAGAGAGCGCGGTAATTGAATCGATAGCCTCCAGATGCTGCACCGCTATGATGTCCTAGTACTTGTATAACTCAGGAGGTCAGTTTGCTAAGAAATTGGATAAAATCTTGACTTTAAAGGCTGGATAACGATGTTATTTATTTTTGCATGGGATTTAGATTTGGTATGGCTTGAATGACAAATTCGGATCTAGTTAAGTACCTAGGTACCAATTCGTCATCATCTTACGAACGGAGATAAAACAGAGGCAAATAATAATGATAACTTTTTACAACATTCGTGAATTTTTCCCATCAATAGACAGATACTCGCGACATCTTCCCGCCAAGTGTCAGATACCCGCGACATTTATCTTTCAAGCGTCAGACACTAGCAGCACTTTCTCGCCAAATGTCAGACACTCGCGAAATTTTGTCGTCAAAGTGACTTTAATTGTTTTATACTATTTAGAAATTGAGGACATGGATATTGACTTAAAATTGAGACCTAAGCTCACAAGTAGAAAGCGATTGTTTTCAATTGATGGATGATGACAGTGTGCTAACTCACTTTTTATTTTTGATTTTTTTGTTACTATAAGTACCTACACCTACTGTTTTGTATGGAGCAGAAATGTTGGGCCATAAAAGGGATAAATGCATGGCAGTTGTATGCAGCTGATGCAAGAGGGACGTATGGTATTACGAAAATGTGTAGAATAAGAAATCAGTATATATGAAGAAGTCTGAAAGTGACACAGGTGACTGAAAACTAGTGTGGACATCGGTTGTCATGGTATGGGCATGTGATGCGGAAGAATCAGACAAGTTTTGAGTATGAATGTGGAAGGGGAGAGTAGGGGAAGACCAAACAAATGATGGATGGACTGTGTGAAAGATGATATGGCTAGAAAGTAGTCGTCATCAAGGTAGTCACCCCACTATTAACTGAGAAAATGACTAATCGAGAAGTTTGGAAGAAAAATTAAAACCCCGGCCACAAACAAAAGCCTATAAAAAGTAAAAAAAAAATGTATTGGCCCTTTAAGTTTAATATAACTACACATACATACATACATAAACTCACGCCTTCTTCCCATGGGGGTAGGCAGAAACTACAGAACGCCACCTGCTACGATCCTTACATACTCCTTTTGCCTCGTTTACGTTCATACATCTGGTCACACACGCACGCCGGTTATGAGTACTACGCACTTGACCTTTCTGAAGAACATCACCAATAATGTCACTATATGTCTTCCTAGGGGCGTCCCCTCCCGGCTTTTCCACTCACATATGCCTTGTAAATACCTTTACCTTTTTTGTTGTGTGTAATATAAGTTGTAGGTAATATATTGATTAAAGCATCGTCGCGTCGGGGGTCGGTTAATTACTAATACTAATATTATTACAACTTTATCCTCATTTCTCTTTGCTACTCCATCATCAGACCCTGATCACCATCTATCTACAACCTATTCATTGAGATACTTCTGTTGTATGTTGGTGAGGGAGTTGGGTATCCTGCAACTTCCAAGTGATGCTGCAGCATCAGTTCAAGGTTACTATGTGCGTCTAATATCCTAAGGTAATAAAATACCAAAGTTCAATTCGATCAGCCCCGTGGAAGATGCTCACATCCCTCCATCAACTAAAAAAGAGCTGATAATCTACAAACGGCTAAACAGATTTTCTTGAATCATAGCTAAGAATACTCTCGAAAAAGTCACCTAACGAACAGAACAAAAACAAAATGGGTTCAGCCGTTGGGGAGCTATGATGGCGCAAACAGAGACACAGATACACACGTTAAACTTATAATACCCCTCTGTTTCCGTCAGGGAAGAGAATGATGATAAGTTACTACATAATCATGTTTTCCTCTCCCATATATGTACAGCTTTGTTGTAACAACAAAGTTATAGTTAAGATTTTTATTTCGTACAAAAAATACATTTTCAACCTCAATGACTGTGTAAAGAACAATGTAAACTATGACGAATAAATAAGTTTATTCAACTAACTAATACATTTCACTACCTGGAAAATGGAGTACTAGGCATTCATGAAACAAGAGCGATATTCTATGAGTAAGCGTCGCAGCAGCATGTTCCCTACATTACCAAAGAAAACAACACATGACTCGATTGTTCATTCAAAACAGCTGAGGTTGAACAAAACTGCTCTGTTATGTTTGATACCTAAAGGATAAGTGCATTACAACCTGGCAGCTCTGCCATCCAGCGTGGCAATGCAGCCAGCATTTTGACAGCGATGCTTAAGATTTCTTTTATGCCCAATGAGCTCTTCGCCTTGTTTTTAATTACTTTTACATAATATTATTATTAGCATAATTAATGGCCGTAAATTAAATTAATTCAATGATAAGAAATTCCTACAACAAAACTTATTGCCTTAACCAAAGTGCATGACATAGGTTATCAATTTATATTGCTTCTGCTGTCATTTAATTACATTCAGGGAAGCGTCCTACTGTCTGCTTATAACTGCATCACTTGCAAAGAGTACCTAGTTGTTAAGGTACTATTTTGACTTTTTTTTAGTCGGCTATGGAGAGGACAATGTTCAGCAGTGATTTCGGCTGTAAAAGACCACTCATGGAATAAATTTTCGTCATAAATATATTATGTAAATGCGATATCCGGTAGTTTTGTGCGGAGCAGGAATCGAAATCGAAAGCGAATCAGTTCACGACAATATTATACAAGATGGCTGAAATATTGACGCGCAACCTGTTACCATGGATTCAGTACATGATTCTGAAACACCCTGCGCTGAAATTATACGTAGGTTATTAAAAAAACTGTTGTTTCATAGAAAAGTGCAATACCTACGCGGTCGAATGAAAGACAAGAAAGAAACCAAGAACAAAGTTTGTTTGGACAAAGTTCGTGAAACAAAAGTGAAAGTAATGAAAATTCAGTAAAGTGAAAATGTCACTCACGCCTTCTTCTCATGCGGGTAGGCAGAAACTATAGAACACCACCTGTTTCAAGTCGCTTCTAAATGATACATAACCAATTAAATACATAATGGTATGTCACTAATATTGTTAAATACTTTGTTCCACACAAATTTCTTTACCCAGGAAACACCTGTAGCTATCAGGCTGACATAAACGCGAAATGATATGCAGTGAGTAAGTCTCACGTAGTTCCCGTAAATCATGCGCTGTGTGACGCATTGACCACACGCGTTTGAGGAAAAACGTGGTCACAAAGTCTGTGTAACGTTTCGTTCAATTAACGACTCATTAATAAACAAAAGGTTGTGCACCTTAAATTGTGTAACTGAGGGGTAATTAGACTGTTGTTGTTATTAAGTTTTTCTTGTAACTAACACTTTGTGTTAGGTCGTACCACAGGTCTATAAGAAAAGGCTCGACTGGAGATGAACTACACAGTACACACACCCACTACATACACTCACGCACATACATACATACACATGTAACACAATCACACACACACTACTACATTAATATACATACTTATTTCTGTCACCAAGCAATATTTATTTATTAAAACTTTATGTACATGTAAAAATAACCTTTACAAGGAGGTACTTAATGCTTTAGGCAATATTAGGATCTAGTATGAATGGCCGACTTGCAAAATATTAAATTAACATTACGGACAATGCTTCTGTTGAGCATTTCACAACAAATAGAGTACTTTAATATCCAAAATAAATAATAAATGGTTAAGTAGGAACCTGCTCATAAAGTTCTACAAAACAAAATTATTTGCCTACATTACCTTGCCAAATTACTTAGCAAATCATCTTAAAATTCAGTTACATTTTTATACCAAACGACCGTTTCACTACGTAATTTTTCTTCATAAATATTTTGTTTCAGTAATGGCCATAATCGAGTCATTTCTCCCATAACGACTCGAATTTGGTCATTACTGAAAGCCAGTCAGTAGCCCAAAAGGCCGACAACCAGTCTTACCAAGGGGTATCGTGTTTCCCAGTAACTGGGTTGTGGAAGTCAGATAAGCAGTCGCTCCATGTGAAATGCTGGTATTCAGCTGCAGCCGGTTAGACTGGAAGCCGACCTCAACATTGTTGAGAAAAGGCTGCGCAGATTGATTGAATGGCCAGGAATAAACTGGTTATATCGCCAGACAACGAGCAGTGAAACTCAAACCTTAATAGTGTGTATTTAAAGTAAAGACTCCATTAGAACAATTTCTATGAAAACTGCATGCAAATTGTTCTACCAGAATCGCGTCACAACGTCGCGTCGCGTTGGGCCTATCTGCCATAAGGAGGTAATTCGCCCGACTGCGCGACAGCAAAGACAAGGTTGTATTTTTCACGCGTGTCTATGTTTCTTTGTAGATATGTGGGATTGATTTTGATACGTGAGGTGCTTATCGACTTGTCTAAGTCGTGCAATGGATTTAAGCTAGGTTATGTTTTTATAAAATCAAAATGGCGGATGTTAGACGTCAAATAAGTAATGTCTCGTAAAAGATTACCTTGACTATGTGAGGATGCACATAGGGGATAATTATCAGAATAAAAAAAAACGGCATGAGGAGAAGATTCTAAAAATATAACACACTACAAGATTATAAATACAATAAAAAATTAAACATTTGAAAGATTTGACTGAAGAATTCATCACCTCAAGCAGATGGTGGCATCAATTCTGAGATTGAACTAAAATAAATCAATTGATTTTCTCGCTGGACAACGAGCAGTGAGGCTCAACCTTTAGTTGTGTATCTCTAATTAAAGTAAGGGGGTTATTTGTATAGGGTTAATAGGTAAAGTGGACAACAGATAGGGTTAGATTTAGTATAATGAGTGTTGTCTCAAGATCGGATAAGTACGTAGTTACCTAAATGGAATCGCATTTAAATGCCTTGTTGAGACAGGGTTAATATACGTAGTGTAGGTAAGAATAACGTTTCTTTGGTTGTCATGTGACATTTAGATAATAATAATTAATGTTTATTTTATCTCCACAAATTACATTCATTGGTACTAGTAATATTACGTTGACAGGTATTTTATCAAAATTTTGTAATTTGTGGGAGATCTGGAGTCTAAACTAAGCCTAGGCCTGTATTTTGGTCTCCAGAATGCCCATTATAATCACATACCTAGTAAAGGTTATCAACGTGGTACAAATTGATGGTATATGTGCGTGTGTGTATGTGTATGAGAGTTTGCGTGTGTGTGTTAGTGTGTATGCCTATATTTATTGTACACTAGCTGACCCGACAGACGTTGTCCTGTCTTAACTATGAATGTCATTTATGTCGTTTGGTTTTAGTTTTAACTATTGACTAAACCTAAAACTATCGACTCATTTATAAACCGACACATCTGTGTTAAACGATATTTGCAGCGCGCATTATGTCAATCGCTGACAGTCATTTCAAACAACTAACAGTTATGTAAAACTAATATTCGCGTTAAGTTTTCTTAAATTTTCTAATGTTCCGTTCAACTTCCTTATTTTTTTCTTTCAAAAGAACCTTCTCCTGACAATAATTAATACAACAAAAAAATAATTAGTGAAATTTTTCCATCCGTTTACGCGTGATGCGATGACCAAGGGAAATAGAGATTCATTTTTATATATAGAAAGATAGATAGAAAAATTGTGTTAAAGATGATGTAGCTAGAAAAGAGGTAACTATTTAGATGACGACTAATACAGATGTAAGGAAGAACGAGACATTCTGCGCCGATACCACATGAATTGTGATGGGGTGATTCGATATGTTCTGGTTGGACTTTAGGTTTTAATAATACATAAGGTTTAAAGTGCTATTCAAAAAGTTCTCAATGTTACAATCAATAAACGAAAGACTGAATCCGGTTTTTTTCGCAAAATCATTGCTTCACATGACATTTAATTAGCCACGAATTTCTCAACCCTTCAAAGGCAAGTCAAATTACCACAATTAATAATTTTGACAAGTTCCCGAACATGGTAATTTCCCGGTAACTTCAAAAACATCGCTCAAGCGTTCCATATGGCAAGTAGAATTACATTATTCTCGAAGCTCGCTCGTGCGAATACTTCCCTATGAGGTACCGGTATACTTGTACTCATAAGGTAAATGTAAACTTGAAAGCAGTTAGGGTTGCCCGTTGTTTGAATTTAAGTAAAGTATTTTTTTTAAAGTGAAAAACAGGCATGAACATAGAATAAATGCTGTGGAAATTCGTTCCTTGCGAAACATGTATGGTGTAACTACGAATGATAGGAATGATGAGATAAGGCAACGTTGCGGTTGAAAAGTAGTTGTACGGTTCTTTGTAACATTATTTTGAAAGACTACCTAAATGGTTTGGTCATGTTGAGAGGATGAATGAAAGGCGACTAACAAGGTAGATGTGAGTGGAAATGCAAGGAGGCGACGCCATAGAAGGACATAGGACCTTATTGGTGTTGTTCTTCAGAAAGGTCAGGTGCATAGTACTTACATGAACGTAAATGAAGCAAAAGGAGTATGTAAGGATCGTAGCAGGTAGCGTTTTGTGGTTTCTGCCTACCGCCACGGGAAGAAGGCGGAAGGAGTTTATGTATTTTTAACCGACTTCTAAAAGGAGGAGGTTATCAATTCAGATGTATTATATTTTTTTTTTTTTTATATTTATGTTCGGCCATAACTCCGTCATATATAGACGGATTTGCAAAATTCTTTTTTTGTTCGAAAGGGTATGCTCTCAAGGTGGTCCTATTGTCACCAAGTCAGAATCTGATGAGGGCATCCCATGGAAATCGAGGGAAATCCTCAAATTTTATAGGCACACCTATAGCGATTTGGGTATTTTTTATAGTAACTCGTGCATTTGCTGTCGGTGAAGTGGAACTAATAATGAAGACCAGAGGTGGCAACCGGAACCACTCAATAATAAGTATTTCACGGGTTGCGATTCGATTACTTTAATATGTTTACTAAGCAATTTATGCTCGTTACATTATATATGTTGAAATGGAGCTGATGGTGGCTTCACCATCAGCTCCAGTTCTTTTGGTTTTTACCAGGAGAACTCCTCAACAATTAACGTCCCTGCATCGGGAAAAGGAATATTTTGTAAAAAATGATGAGCAGTTGACATACGACTATTGTAACTTAGATAAATTAATAACTGACTCACAAAAAAGTGTAAAATAACTTTAATTTCGGAAGTCGGTGGAAAAAACTAAAATACAGATCCAAAGACACTTTGTAGTGTGTAAAAACTTTTGTACAAAACGGTTACGGTACGGGAAACGGGAACGGTAGACGGTTTTTCTTTTTTGTACCAAAGTTTTTTTTATATTTTTACCCTTGCTTCTGAAACTGCAGTCAAGTCTCAGACCGGTAAATCTACTGTGGTCTGATTGGTTGATTAAAAGAACAATAATAATGTAGAAATATGCCTTAGAAAATGCACTCATATGGTTAACAAAATATCTTTTTTTTTTTAATTAGGAATAGGTTTATATTTTTTTAGGGTTCCGTACATCCGAATAAGAAATCAAATCGACCGATTAAGTTGAAATTTGGTACACATATGAATTTCTGGGACACAAAAACGGACAAGTAACGTAAATAAATGAATTTTGAAAATGGGGGTAATTTTTGGGAGGCTAATAAAAAAAAAATAGTTTTGCAAATTGTACCGTATGACATATCAAATGAAAAGGCTTACTGTGAGAATCTTAAAGTTTTTTTTTTTTATAATTTTATAATAAATTGTTTTACAGTAATTTAAGACAATAGCTTCTTTTTTTATAATTTTAAAAAGTAGTTCTAAGCTTTTAGATTACAGGAAAACCTATGAGGACTCTAAGGTATTAAAATAACATGGCAAGTCTCTCATTATTGTGCGTACAAACTTACATTTTGCAGTTGGAATGTATGGAAGAACATGTTTTGTAACTACAACGTTAAGTTTGTTCTTGGGATAAATTGATCCCAGCTACAGAACCCTTCATTGTGAGTGGTCCGACACGCATATGGCAGGTTTTTTTTTTTAAATCCGATGTATAAAAGCTTGCTTCTTATTCCATTGAAACTTCTCCAGGCCAACTCAAGATCAAAATGTTACCACGTGCATTGGACTGTACCATAAGTTCTCAACGTGGGCGATAAGGCCCCCCGATCGAGACATTCAAGGGGGTAGTAGAAGACCCAGAGAAAATTAGGAGGCGTTGAGATGGGATCTTACGACTATAATTATAATATTACAAGTTTAAATATAATCGTGGCAATAGCTGTTTCAGATTGCCACTATTGCCCGTAAAAAACATTAGGGACTCTAGAAAAAAAAACTTAAAGTAGGTGGTGGGCAAAATAAGTTTGAGAATTATGTACATTATACCTATGTTTAGAACTGATTCCAGCTACTTTTTTTCGGGTTACATAAATTACATGAATTTATTATTGTAATGTGTAGGACCTATTTCCCGGGCACGCTGGTTTTGACTCAGCCTAAGGCCGTCGGTTTCCGAGGAAGCGACTCGATCAACGATTTTCTCGCTCAAGAAACGTACAAAAGATTGTAGGTCCCGTGTAAGTAAAAGAGATGCATATAATTAATACTTGATCGCTGACTGTTCACACCGCTAGCGAGTACTCGCTTGACGCAGGGACAACAGTTATCAAAGAGAGTACTCGCTCAGCGATGCTCGCTTGGCGGGCAGAACACTCGCTGAAAACTGACACGCATACCAGCCAGTAATCGCTCGTCGCTGACGCGCACTCGCAGCTCGTTGCTCGCCAACTCGTGGTAGCTCTACTCGATTCTCGTCAATCGCCTGTGGTGGGACAGGTACCTCACGAGATACTTCTTTACATTTGAACTTTTCAAGCAACCTTATTTGTTGAATATTTTCATATTCTTCGCACGTAGTAAATATGAAAGTAAGTACAGCGTTTTATGAAAGTCTGTATGATTAAAATGGAGCTTTTATGATATGAAATTCTAGACGACCCGTTGGTACTTAAAAATGCATTTTTATAGTATGAACGGTCCCGGCTTGTTGAAAATATAAATATTTGAAGTAGTTGTCACCGTATTGTGTGAAGCATTTTTTAATCGTTGTTAATTAAATTAATCAACTGGAGTTAAATAGTTCGTTTAATCCTGGGTTAGTTCATATTACGTTTTTTTTTTTTAACACAATGCGATTGAAGCATAATCAGCTTATAATGTTCCCAGTCAAACTCAAACTCAACTCAAAACTCAAATCAAACTCAAAGCATTTATTTCAAATAAACCAATTACAGGCACTTTTGAATTGTCAAGGGGTCGGTCAGTCAGAAAGATGAAGCTAGTTACCCATTCCAAAGCGTAGTAGGTACCTATGGAGAAGAACGGGCAAGAAACTCCATGGACACTCTTTTACATCAAAAAATGGTTACAAAATATTGATTACATCGTTCATGTTGAAATTATGCATGTGAGAACGATGCAGAACGTTAAAAGCGTCCGTAATAAAAAGACAAAAGCAATTTAAATATTAAATTAAATTAAAATAAGCCGTGGCAGCTACGAAATGACCAGTCCCCACTGACGGCGCCCGTTCACGAACATGACGCATGGATCAGCACCATTCAGCTCAACCATTTTGAAGGGAACTTAATGATCCAACACACACGCCACCACCAGCGAGACATTAGAGTGAGCATGACAAACTCTCAGCCGCCAGGGCACATTCAAATCAATGAAAGAAAAACCTATTAAATGGTAGCTTTATAGTAGGTAGATAGTACTCATACATGTGCTATGCAATTATACAATACTAAAACATTGAATTTATACAATGCAAAGATAAGTTTTAAAATCTTCAGCAGCTCCAACAGTAGTTTCAAATGCTAATCAATTATTTTATGCGCCCTTGTGGAGCAGGACCAGCGTTGAGCCAAGCATTTTTATCAGCGATGTAATCCCCCAACTTATAATATGCTTGGCTGCATAGTGTGCGTTTTATACAAGATTTGAATTTAGTTTCATTCAGTTGAAGAATATGGGGAGGTATTTTATTGTAGCATTTTAAACAGTACCCCATGATAGATGAGTCTACTTTAGCCAGCCTGAAACCTGGTTGAACTAATTGATCCCTATTTCTAGTGATATAATTGTGTCTTCCACCTCTTTTACTAAAAAGATGTAGATTTTTCCTTACGTACATGATGTTTTCATAGATATATTGACAAGGTACCGTCATGATGTTAATATCTTTAAACCGTTCCCTTAGAGAGTCGCGCCTGCGGAGGCCATATATGGCTCGGATGGCTCTTTTCTGCAGAATAAAAATAGACTCGACGTCTGCAGCCCGTCCCCATAGTAAAATACCGTACGACATAATACTATGAAAGTCACTAAAATAGACTAGCCTCGCGGTACCTACATCAGTAAATTGACGGATTTTTCTCACAGCATATGCTGCTGAACTTAGCCATCCTGCAAGGGATGTTAAATGAGGACCCCATTGAAGCCTTGAGTCAAGCGTGATGCCCAGGAAAACAGTTTTATCGACGAATTCTAGTTTCTCTTGATTTAATACTATCTCACAATTTGTACTTTTGACATTTGGTAAGGAAAATCTAATACACTTAGTTTTATTCCCATTTAATACTAAATTATTAGCAGTGAACCAATTTTGGATCTGCAGTAGGGCGTTATTTACGTCGTCAAGATTTGATGCACGTTATTAATTTAAAAAATTAAAGAAGTATCGTCAGCAAATAACACCATTTGTGGTAGGGTTTTTAACAAATGGGGTAGATCATTAATATATACTAAAAAGAGGAAAGGACCCAATATCGAGCCTTGTGGTACACCCATTTTTACTTTTAAACCGAGTGAATTGATACCATTTATTTGAACTTGCTGTTGTCTATCATTTAAATAAGATTCTACTAAACTGAGAGCAAGTTTTCCAAGTCCGTAATGCTCAAGTTTCAAGATTAGGGTTTCGTGGTCGACGCAATCAAATGCCTTGGAGAGGTCACAAAAGATTCCTACAGCGTCTTGGGCTTCATTTCACTGCTGGGACAAAGGCCTCTCTGCGAGAGGGCATTATAATCCACCAAGCGGACCCAGCGCGAATCGGTAGATGTCATATGTCATGTCTTCAATTTTTTTGTTCTAGTACATGCCGGTTTCCTCACGATGTTTTCCTTCACTGTTTTGAAAGCAGTGGTGAAAAAAGAGTCAAGTAATAAAGCTTCGGTTTTGAACTCCAATATTTTGGGCGAACCAGTATTGTATTTTTGCCGACTTACTAAATTTTCAAACACAAAAATATAAGCAGTACCTTGTACTCTTGTATGTTTATGTATTTTTCATAACTATGTGTTGATGTGTACATCTATAATTACTACAAAAAATGGACATAATCAGACTTCATTCTTAAAAATACATGCCATGAAAAAACGCGAAAGAAACGTAACTTAAAACTTTATTTTAATTACTTCGTGGTATTTTATAACATACGTCTCCGCATATTACGAATTGGTTAGAGCTGAAACCAATTTAGGTTCCTACTCGGAACAGACACAATGACAGCCATGTCCGTAACCGTTTAAAGAGTGACGTCACGACTTTCCGGAAACCCGAGCTGTCCATTCAGACTCCAGCTTCCAATTTTAAAAGCTAATGCGGCCAGGATAAGCTTTTGAATTTGAAACGGTAAAATATCTTTATTGTCTGTGGGTTTTGCGTTCCAAATATAATTTTGAGTACCCATAAACATGACACACCGAGCTATAAAAAGAAAACAGGCCCAAGTGAAAGAGATCTGGCGATCTATCCTGTAAATACTTTTGAGCCTTTTTTACCTTTACCTGTAAGGCCTTTCTGAAGAACATCACCAAGGTCACTGGTATACAGCTGCGCCCGATTACACTAGAAGCTGATCCTAAAATACATAGTTGAGAAAAAGCTAGGCAGATTGATTGATCACCAATAAGGTCTTTATATATCTTTCTAGAGCGTCCATTCCCGGCATTTCCACTTACATAGGTATACCTTAATATTATTAATATCCTTCAAAATACTTCGAAATGTGACTGTAGGTAAGTGTGTTACGCAATTAGGCTGAATTCAGGTACCTCTGTTTCATAGAAATGGAACGCTTACATTACCATTTCTATACAGCCGAGGCTTTCGTGGGGATGTTTCGAAACGTATATCACTAGCACTATTCATTGACATGCCTATTTCTAGCACATAATGCTTACTGCCTAGCTTAGTTGGAGTTAGAATGCACAGTAATAGCAAGTATTCTCGTATCCCTATAGGATTATTACTATTAATCTGCAATCTAAGACGTAATAAGGACCTACTCCATATGAAATACAGATTATTACAGAAAATTTCATCATCACACAGAAGGAAAGAGATCAGACAACAGACGTCTTTCTACATCGTTCTCACATATATAATTTCGATATGACTGATGTAACCAATATTTTGTAACCTTATTTTGATTAAAAAGAGCTCCCGTGGAGTTTCTTGCCTGGTCTTCTCCATAGGTACCACCTACTATGCTGTAGAATGGGCAACTAGCTTCATCTTTCTGACTGACCGACCCCTTGAAAATTCAAAAGTGCCTGTAATTTGTTTATTTGAAATAAATTCTTTGAGTTTGAGTTTGACAAACTCCGTATCGACGCCTTAGAGTGAAAACCTCGTAAATGTAAAAGAAGTAACTTTTCAGGAAGAAGAAAAAAGTGCGTGCTGTAAAATTTTTGTACGGCATCTTTTATTCATTTATATGGAAATTTAACCCGCTTTTATATCCAGAATTGTTCTATAGTATAAGATTGTCTGAAATGCATACAATGTTACATAAGATGAAATTGATAAAGCGTATTCACGCCAAACTGACAGATGAGAGTATTTACGAGGTTCTCATTTACGGTCATACTACGAGTATTGAATGAACAAATTAATCAGATCAGAATGTTCGTTTCGAGGTTTTCTTCCTAGAAAGAAAGAAAGAAAATAAAAATATTTTATTTGGGACACGCACAGGAAATACAAAGAGTAAAAAATAAAATAAAAAATAAAAACTGAGCATTTAAAACTAACAAAATCAACAATAAAAACAACAATAAACAAACAAAAACACAAACAAAACAAAAAAACAAAACAGAAACAAAACAAAATAAATTTGAGCAAAAATGCATTCCCGAGGTTTCCACTCTAAGGCGACGGTATACAGCCTACATAAAATGTCGATCCTTGAACAAACCAGTAAACCCCTAATTCAACAACTACTACAAAATAATAATACACCATAAAACAATTGACGGCTACTCGTCATTCATTACCCATCAACAGAACAATATGTACAAGAGTGCGACAGTACTTCGCTATAGTTATCTCAAGTATGAGGCAATCAAGAGACGCACAATTCTGTCTGTGAGGCACGCGAACCAGTGTTAATGAGGTACACTTCCTTGTAAACTATTGTAGGGCTTCCGTGATGGATAATTAGTGTTGTTAAATGCCCTTAATACATTGATAAAGTAATATAATTTATTATTTATTCGTATTGGCGTAGATGGTGGGATGAACTTGGCACTTATTTAAGAAATTATTCCATAATGGCTTAGGATCGAGTTGAGTGGAAAGGAAGTCCTCCCGTGGGAGAATACAGGCTATTTTTTTTTTTCCTCTCTTGACTTGTCCCGGAACCCTGGGGTGCTAGACATTTGGAAGGCGTACGAGAGGCCGAAGCCAACTCGCAGAGACCCGATAGTCGTTTTTAATTAAATGAGGCATCAACCTACGAATGTCCCTGTTCGCATTATGGAAGTGCACCTAAGGATAACCCACGGTTGGTGTAAGACTATAGCAGTATATGGAAACATTATATTGGGTTATGGGTTTGGGTGGCTAAAGTGACCTGGTTATCTAGAACTATGGAAATTAAACTCTAAATTAAGTGCTAATTATGGCAATCTCTGCTCTGCCAATATTTCTAAAATGTCACAGTATATCTATTCGATCATAAATACTACTACTGCAGTCTATTATCGCCTGTATAAAGTAATTAGGTGCCACTAAGACCCTGAGCGTGGCAACACGCAATCTGTGGTGTTAATGGAAGATGCTGTTTCCTTACAAATGACTACATTGTTGACACAGTGTTGTGGAGATCATTATGTTTTGTATTTAGATGAGTGATGCTTGGGTGTCTTGTGTCTAGCAGGCCTAGAATTACCACTTCCATTTCTATTCTACGAAGAATATACAGGATGTTTGGCAGATCCTTGAACATACGAAAATGGTGGATAGGTGGGGTCATCTGCTACTTACTCAGCCCTAATTTATTTGGCCCTGGCCCCCTGGATATTTATTAACAAATATTCTTTGCTTTCTTCTAGTTTCACCACTTTCTAAACTTTAAAGGGTATTTTTTATTAAAAATGGGTTTTAAAAAAAAAATGATTCAAGTATTTTTTACATCTTTCTGTAAGTCTGAGGACTCGTAAGTTTTTTTCTAGCTAACATCTGAATAAAGCAATAATTTTATAAGAATCTGCCAAAATTAAAGATTAAAAAAAAAAACAAAATAGTGCCTGTTTTACCCATTTTTAATAAAAATTACACTTTAAAGTTTACAAAGTGGTGAAACTAGAAGAAAGCAATTTTTTTTTAAATATCCTGGGGGCCAGGGCCAAATAAATTGGGGCTAAGTAAGTAGCAGATGACCCCACCTATCCACTATTTACGTATGTTTAACGTTCTGCCAAACACCCTGTATATATCTCTTTCTATAAAAAGTGACATTTCTTTTATATTTTCTTCATCAACATTTTTATATGGTGCCCGTACGGCAGCATCTTACTACAATCCGTCATTTCGGCTTTCGTTTATTCCGTTTCTAGGAGAGACATGCCACGCATACCCATGTGGGACATCTTTTGGGTGAAACGATGATAACGAATTTAGTATATGAAGGTTTTGATAATACAATCTCTACATCATTGAAGTTCTACAATCATTCGGGCTTTTTGTCGCTTGCAGAATTACCATAATAACAAACACAATTCAATTTTAAATCGCCTTTTTGTCTAATTATTATACTAAAGGACGATTAAAATTGAAGTGTATTTTATTTGTTTAAATATTTTGTCGTAAGTTGAGAAGAAGATCTAAACTGAACATGTTTATAAAATTCTCAATAAAGATAGAATTGCAAAGACTTGAGGAGAATCACTATAAACAACTAACAGGTAAACGATATTGTATTTACTTGCTCATGTAACCTGCACTATATATGTCTAGCTTTGTCTGGCGCTTAATTACGGTACCTGAGTCAACAATATCATATTGTATCTTACCCTCCACAATTGTTCTATAAATATTCGTTCCTGTTGTTAGTTTGTTTATCATAAGAGATTCTTGGGCGTAAATATAATAGAAAATAACTACAAATTGATTGGATGCTAAAGGAAGTGTGAAGGAGCTCTTTTTTAGAAATACTACCTGTTTCTGTCACCTAGAAATGCTGAATTCCGATTTAAAGAGGATGGGTATGGGCATTACAGTTCTGTCTCTGAGATTGCTACTTTTCTACAATGGCCCTAGTATTATAAATGTCCATATAGTATTGTAAATGTCCATATAGTATTGTGAATGTCCATATAATATTGTAAATATCCATATAGTATTGTTAATATCCATATAGTATTGTAAATGTCTATCTATATAGTATTGTAAATGTCCATTTTAGTATTGTAAATGTCCATAGGCAGCAGTACATTTCGCCTATTACAATATATTTTTGAGAAAACAAAATGTCTAAGCACAGTTCCCGGTCGGAAATATGGCACATCAAGTTTATGAAAATAATCGGCTCACACATAGAATCTTCTGGTACAGTAACCATATAGGTATATAGCTTTTATAATCCGCATATCAAATAAATAAATATAAAGAAAAACGACCTCACCAATTTCTCAGAGAAACAAAGCGTCTTCACACAGAGCACCTATTACATTATCCTGTCTCTAACGAGTATTTCACCTGATATAAGTGACGTAGTTTCCTTCCCCGCCCCCCGTGCTTTCCGCTGTTCGCCTTCATCCTGCTTTTTTAGTCTTCGCCTGAATAAACATAGGGTTTATACTTTAGATTTTTCTATTGAGCTTGTTAGTGATTTTAAAATAGAATTTTAGCTAACAGCTAAAAAGATTTTGTTTACATAATATACAGGGTATAAAAATACCTCTCACATAGCCGTCAACTACGCATTCTGTACATCAAACTAATTAACATTGCACAAAAGTAATTGCTGGGAAACGAAATGTATTGTTTGTGTGAAAATAGTAGTTTTTGTGTGAAATCGCTGTTTACGGTAGTGCTTAACGTAACGCACGCAAAACATTGTGCTTATGGGTGCATACAACAGTACAGAGGTCTTGGGGGTATTTAAAATTGTGGTCAGAAAAAAAAAAAAACCTAAAATAAAGTCAGTTAAAGTTTGAATTTTGGCCTTCAATATAACCAGAAGGTTCCCAGGTATGGTCCAGCACAAAAAAAAAATACAATGACGGGGAGTACAAGTGACTCTCGGCTTCGTTATGTGGCTTTTTATACCTGTTATCTTTCGTGTTGGTCCAAAACGACCTGTTTGATTTTGAATTATGAATTAACTCATAGTAAGTAGTCTTGGCTAGAGAAGGGGCCGCGACCAAATAATAACAGCCGCAGGGGTCGGCAGAAGGTTAAGCTACGCTTGTCAAGTGAATGGGTGATCATACATTACATGAGGGGTATAAAAGCAAAGCCGCTTCAGTCCAATATTATCATTTTTTAAACTAAGCACACCAAATTGTAGAGCTCAAAAGCCACAGTTTTCTTATTTAAACGTGAAAGTGCAAATTCGCCTCAATACAATACAAAAAGCACTTCAAAAGTAGCAATCGCGTGCAAAACAGCTTCGATCCAAAATGTGTTCACAGCAAATCTGCCTCGATCACAATCGACCAATCAGAAGCCACCATTTCAAAATTTCTAAGATGGCGAATCTGTTACTTTACAGTTGTCAAATGAAATAGTGAGATGCATAGTCGCGTCCAAAGTTCAAATGCAAAGACATCTTAGTCCTAGGATATTTCTGTTTTTTTGTGGACTAGTGTAAATTTGGTTGAGTTTAGTTATATTTATTTTAAATTCAAGTTCTTGTATATAAAACAGTAACAAAACCTTTAAAAATAATATCATTTTTTAAATCACAGCAGAAAACTTCAAATATCTCAGTTTTCATGTTTTGTGACTGAAGCGTTTTTGCTTTTATACCCCTCACATAATGGAGACCCTTCCTTGCCTCGGAAAGCACGATAAGCCGTTGCTCCCGGCTTTCATTCGTACATCTTTGTCAGTTGTTACGGGTGGTCAGAAGCCAAAAAAACTAATCTTAACATGGGGTATCATGCTACCCAGTTACTGGGTTGTGGAGGTCAGATAGGCAGTCAGGCCATGTAAAATACTGGTATTTAGCTGCTTGTGGTTAGACTGGAAGACGACCCCAACATTGTTGAAAAAAGGCTTTTTTTAATCTCTGTCAATTTATGTGCGTATACTAAATTAATGCTTAGCGAAGCGATCAAACTCACATAATTAACATCAAACTTCTACCACAGGCAAGTTCGTTTGATTATTAATTTATATTGGTACCTAAGAAAATCCTTTCTCATATTAGAAAAAGGGCTTTATAATATAACTGTACTCTCATCAACTTTTCAGTAATAACATAAAACGCGAAAAATATTAAACGTAAAGAAGTAATCGTTCCCAGAGAAGCTAAACATTTTTCCATCACATAAAATATGAACGTCTAAACGAGAAAAAAGGATTTACCTCTAGTAAATTGCTAGCCGTAGGTAACAAAATTGGTTTATCTTGTAAATCTATTTTCAAAGGGTATTTTCTATCCTGTTAGGGATCTCTAAGGCAGGTTCTAATTGACGTGTCGTTAGTTTGGGTCCAGTCCGGCTTATCTGAGGACGATGCGATAACAATACGCGTACGGTGCTTACTAGAAAGATGTGGGGAAAAGGAAGAATAGTGATCCATTGAAGCAAAAAATTACCCATTTCATGCTGCTTGACTACTAAGTCGGTTTTCTTTTGATATGGCTGAGGGTAAATCGTAGCTGGGTTATTATACTTACCCTTGGATTATATTTTTTTTTCTGAAGTTCTTGTATTTAGAACTTATGTAAAGTTAGAGACCATCCCAGACATTAACCTGAATAAAGAATTATTACCAAATTAGAATTAATGTAATACAATTTACTTAGGTACTTTAATTTATTCAATGCATGCTCAATTCAAATTAAGTAATACTGCTTTAGATAATACATAAATAACTAAAATTGGCATGCCAAAATTAATGGCATATAGGCTAACTTTTTATATATTTTGGTTGTTTTTATTTTATATTATTATCACATCTCTTTTGTATGCACGTGTTTCTGTGACAAATAAATCAATTTTTCTTTCTTTCTTTTCCTTATTTTTGCAAATAAATGATTTTGATTTTTGCATGGTCCTCGTAATTATGGTCTGGCCAAGATTATGACTTTAAAAGTGACTGTGACTTCTGAGCTTGTTCCGGTCTTTCTTCTCATAGTAGACAGTTAGAAAACAATGAAAACATTTAGTTTTAAAAACATAATTTAATTTTGACGTGTAAAAGTGTTTTTTTTATTTCAATCCTCTCAATTGTCTCTTTTAATGAATTACCGACTCGCCTAGGTATTTAATTTTATAAACTTTTGCTCAGCATTAGGAATGTCTGTAGGTATACGTTAAAATAACTGGAAAATCAAACGAAACATTGAAAGTTTATCCGTGGAAAATCTGTAGAAACAGCTGAATATTTGAATATAGATACAAAATAATACAATTTTATTAATTTGACATATTGACAGCCATTGTTGTCGATAAAGGAAAGGTGCCAGCCTGGTGTGAAATTAGCCTAATAATACCTACGGTTCTGCGCCGCTGCCTTGTCAGTTATTGTATTCAATAAGATTCCAAGACATTCTGTTTTCCTCAGAATTTGTGAGGAACACAATTTTGAGTACTCGTCGTGTACGTTTGAAAACTTTCGAGGTGTGTTATTTATGTTTTTTGGAAAGGAAAAATTTTGGTCTTTATTTTGAAACTGTAGTTTTTGCCCACGGCATCGCTGGCGTATTGGTTGGGGATTATCATATGAGAACGTAGGTACTACCGGGAGAAAGACATCCTATGTCCTAATAATATTGTGTGTAGTGTGTTATATTGTTTTTTTTTATATTTCTTGTTTTTGTGTGAATTTTAGTGCCTTAACCTGGGTCAAATAAATTTATTTTCTTTCTTTCTTTATGAAGAAGCAACGCACCCAGAATACCATTAGTCCAATGAGGCAGAAAATGTAGTAGATTTCAGACATTTCAGCATAATGATATTATTGCCTCATTGGTCTAATAGTCGCAACGTTACTGCTGAGCATGACGTCCTGGGTTTGATTCCCAGGTCAGGTAAAGTGTTAGTGGGGTTTCCCATTTGTATTTTCTCAGTAAAAGCTCGGAGTATGGATTTGTGTCCGGTTGATGGCAATAGGCTCGGGTAAGTAATAGATGATATAACAACGAAATCTCTAATATTAACAACATTTAACAACGGAACCTATAATTTTATTTAATATAGCGAATTTTGAAATAACTAATTTTTATAAGCATAACATACATTAAATATAACATCGTTTGACATAACATACATTAAATATAAAATCGTTTGACATACCACTCAAAAGATATAAAACTTATTTGGTCTAATATGATGAAAACATATGATAAATGATATGATGAAAATATGTTTTATTCTTTGTAAGTTCTATCGTAGTTATAGGTAATAGTAACCTAAGTAGATATTAAACATAACTAGTAACTGATTACCACCTGCGCTAAGAGAGGTCGACGGAGCCCCGCTTGGCGGGGCTTCCATTTCTGGGTGGCTTACAAAATAAAAAACCACGAAGGCTAAGGCGGTCTTAGCCTTCTAACCTAACCTATCCGAGTCAGGGTGTTAACCATAATGACGTTTTTATATATATTAAACCTTAGACCTAATGATTTTCGATTAAATAAACAATATACATATTAAATGTTAGACCAAATGATTTTCGATTACATAAACGTTATATCAAACAACGTTATACTAATTAAGTTTTAGAATTAATAAATGTTATATGTAAAGAAATTATATCAACAATTGGTATATCTCACGTTGATTATATCTTATGAACGATAATAAAATGAAATTAGACCAAATGAGTTTATACGTTATGAGACGCACCCAATAGGCTCGCCCCCTATAACATGGGACTTTAACATAACTGGCGTACTAAAGGTGCACCTCTGCCTAGGCCTTTGGGGATTACAGGCGTGATGCTATGTTATAATGGATTTTCAAACGTTTAAGCTTATTTCGCAGATAAGGTCGTTTTCAATTTTGATCTTGATTGAATGATTCAATTTTGGTCGTGATTTTGATTAATATTTATCGAGTTGAATAGATCTTCATTGTCTTTACTTTGAAATAAACTTTGTTACACGAGAAAATATCGATTCCCTTTCAAACGTTTAAGGTATTAATTACAGATTTCTGAAAGCTGTTCAGTTCCGTACATACGAGTATGTATGGCTATTAATTTAGGGGAATAAAGAAAAACAGAGTACCACGGAACTCATTTAAACAACATTAAAACAAAGAGGAAATTAAAATGTAGGGTCACGAGTGCAAAACGCAGTGACAAAATAAATTATGACCATCACGCCTATTTTCCTCGCAGGGTAGGGCAAAGTTGTATTTAGAAAGAAAATAAAGAAAGAAAAATAGGTTTATTTGTCACAGAAACACGTGCATAAAAAATAGTTAATTAGCTCTGATAATAACGTAAAATAAAAACAAAATAGATATATAATCACGAGCACAAAACAGAAATAATCGACAGCTGTACGTCATGACTGTGACAAGAAGGCTGCCGCTCAGCATGATGCTGTGCTATGGCGGACCCACAGCACAGCGCTGATTTTCAGCGGTTGGTTTTTTTTGTATTTACATATTACCTACACCCACATTACGCCTAGCTTAGGGGGCGACCCTATTGCCAGCAACCAGGCATAAATCCAGACTCCGAGAAAGATGATATGGCTAGAAATGGGTTACTACCGAGATGACGATTAGAAGAGAAGTACGGAAGAAACAGACATGTCGCACAAATACATTAGAGTGAGTCTCGTGAGTAGAAAAGTATTAATAAAATAATTACGACATAATCTCGGAACATAATAACACTTGATCATGCGCACTGTCACTCCACGGAAACAATTTTTTTACTCGTTTTTGGCTAGAATGGTGATACCATCTGTGATTTTTTATTGCACTAGAATGTATTGAACAACTTGGTGTATAGATATTTGCGAGTTCATGCCGTTTTTCAATACAGTGAGGCATTTTTTGAAGTAGTTTATTTGGTGAGGATACTACCCGGGACGCTCAACTGCACCTCTTCCTTGGAGAATATAATACCCGCAGACGCGTAAGAGAATGATGATGATTTATCAAATTGGTTGTTCCAGTCAACTAATCATAGATTTACTGATCAGACACTTGATCAGGCTTTTAGACAATGAGGTTACTGTTTGTATGTATTCATTAATTATAATAGATGTATGATTTTTCTTAGCTACGTTTATTTAGCCTAATGTTTCACTAGCAATTAGTGATTGAGTCATATTTAAGTGTGGTTTCAGTTTCATAGGTATTAAGTATCGACTTACCAAGTGAGTCAAGTGACTGTACGGTATGTGATATACAAAGAATTGACGATATTAACCTTCTTGTGGTCAGTTATTTTTTTTATAGTGTAATATTATATCAAGATAATTTTGTAATTGGCCACAGCATTCTTTTCTGCATTACAACTAACATGGCTGAAAGCTCCTTTGATTGCCCTCTGGGTGCAAGCATATTCCTCTGGTTATGCTTGGAGTTTCTCTACGTGATCGAATCAGAAATGAAGAGATACGCAGGAGCACCAAGGTGACCGACATAGCCCGAAGAATTGCCAAACGTATGTTGCAATGGGCAGGGCACACTGCTCGCAGAACAGATAGCCGATGGGGCCAAAAGATTCTAGGAGAGGCGACCGTGGATCGGAATACGTAGCGTTAGAAGGCCTCCCTCAAAGTGGACCGTTGATCTTGTGAAGGCCGCAGGAATCCGCTAGATGCGAGAAGTACAGAATCGGTCGGAGGGCGGTGCTTGGGGGAGGCCTATGTCCAGCAGTGGATGTCTTTTGGCTGAAATGTGATGATGATGAACTAATACCTACTTACCTATCTTTGTTAAGTGGATAATAAAATTGTTTAATGTTCCTTCATATTTAGGGTTCATTCTTCTTCTGCGATTTGATTTCTCTCAAAACTTTGCCAACTGGTACTCTACCTACAAGTTGGTATAGGTATGGATAGATCGATCAAAAGTTACCAGGCTCCTATGAGGGCAAAGAATTGTTACCCACAGTTCACTACACGGGGATTAAACACATATATACCGTGTTCCTGTCAACGCCTTAGCTGGTACTAACCATTACATCACACGAGCTACCAGGCGCGGAGAATTCGGAAGTGCTTGTTAGTATTCGAAGCCAGTATTATTTAACACTTAGTTACACGTGCACGCATCGTGTGAGGAATATGATATAGTTGTGTAAGGTTGTGATAGGTTGCTAACCTGTGTGGTTCTAGTGACCTATATATCGTTATGGCTGGTTTTAAAATCTGCTTTCATGGTTCATTCTAAGCACCTGCTTCTGGGGTCATATCAGGGATATAATGACATTTTTACAATATCAAATTTCGTTCTATATTCAATGCTGGATGAGGAGTGTAGGCACATTCTAAAATTCCTAAACTAAAGGTGGGTTAAAAAAAAACTGGCAGCAGGAGTCACGGTGAACTTTTTTCTTGCAAAAAGAAGAATTCCGCTGTCAGGTTGTTGTGAAGCCAGTAAATCAGGCAAGCAGTTGATGATAGGCACCTACAGGGAATTATTTCGGAACCAATGGTAGAACCTTTGGAGTAGTCTAGACCAGAGATGAGGGTCTTATTATTGATATGTTTCGATGAAAGACTTTCCAACATGTATCATAGATGTATTGACGTTGTTTCATACAATTTTATTCACCTTTTGACATTATTGAAAGTTTCCTTATGAAATTAGCAAATTTCTATTTATGCAATTAGTCTTAAGAACTTGCATAAACATAGTTTGGATGAAATGGCGCCCAAACTTTTTTGTTTTTTTTGTATCACTCTTCTCTTTTGCCGCTTTCAGTTACTTTAGAGTAAAGAGAAAAACACGCAGTTTTCAAATATCGTATCCTTTCTCTTCTATGAAAAGTACGTATAAATGATATTGAAATTAGTAAAAATACTTTATTCTAAGCACTTTAAAGTTTATTCAGAACAACAATATGTAGAATACATATTTTATATCTTGCTGTTAACGCAGGGTAATACAGTGTCCGCCTCACTTTCCCCAATACCTACGGCTCCGCTGAGATTTCGTAACTACCACACAATTGCTTCATAGCCTCGTGTGGCCTACGCATTCCACATACGGGCAATATGTACAGCCAACTTAACATAACATCACGCCTTGTTTCCCGAAGGGATAGGCAGAGGTGTACCTCTACTACAACCACATTTGGCTGTCCCATGTAATAGAGGGGAAGCCTATTGCCATCAATCGGGTACAAATCCAGGCTCCGGGCTCCTATTGAGAAATTTTTGATGGAAAAACTCAATAACACTTTACCCAACCTAGGAATCGAACCCAGGACCTTATGCTCAGCAGTAGAGCTTGTGACCACTACACCAATGAGGCAGTCAACTTCTTTGAGATAAATGTGTTCATCTTAACTAATAATAATTACTATAAAGAAAAAATATTAGATTTTTGTATGTTTGTTTGTTACGCTTTCACGCTAAAACGGATGAACGGATTTGGTTGAAATTTGGCAAATGGGTAGACCATGGCCTGGACATAGGATGCTTAAGACCCGATATTGCCACGGAATTGCGACTTATGCGGGTGAAACTTCGGGGCGCAGCTAGTGGAAAATAAAATGCATCAACCTATACATATTATTATATTCCGAATGTTAGACTGTCATGCTAAATGTCCTAAACTCATATATTATTAAGGCGAATATTATCTATCCTTTTGCACTAGGCATCTATTACGATGCACTGGTAGATATAGGCCGCTCAAGTGGCGCCATCGCTATAGATATTATAAGACTGTTTTTTGGTATATTTGTAAGAGCGGCGCCAGTAATAATTATCTATTAAACACTACTTAAAACATAAGATATCACAACTCAATTAAAATATTTATTAATTACATGTTATCTTCCTTCAAAGCCGCGCTAATTAGAAACGCAGTAAGAAAAAATATATCAGCTGTTCCCTACGTTTTGACGTGTTATGCGAACACAAATGTAGGGAAAATCTGTATTTTTTTTTCGAGATTTCTGGTTTGGTTCATAGTAAAAGTTGTTTATAATGATGAGAACAATGAGCCCTTAAGAGGTTGCTGGTGTTTTACCAATAACCCAGAAGTTTCGGAATCCTCGTAATGAGCTCTATACCGGATGGTAGTGACGTCGACGCTAAAACTGAAACCACGAATTCGGCACATAATTCTAGATTCCCTAAGACAATACATTTTTCGTGGGTTATCAAAAAAAAACTTCAATAAAAGCGCAATACCTACGCGGTGCATTTGCTAGTAGAGAGCGCAGCAACTCCAAAGTTACTACTGTTATAGCTTGCAATACTGAATTTAGTCATGAAGACCCTGCTAAGCATAAATAGTTTATTTTGTTTTAAAGTAGTTTTATTAAACTTATAGAGAATTAGGTTAGTTCTTACGAAACAATGCATATTTAGCTATACACGTAAATCAAAACATATTTGAAAAACTTCAAAATTAAAACTAAAAACAAAAGAAAAATATTTTGGGCGCCACTTACTTGAAACTGCGAATAACCTCCTGACTGCACTTCTGATGGGGAAGGCAACTGTCAAAATGGCGCTGTCGTAGCCAAAGAGAAAGGAAAAAAAAGAAACAATAAAGTCGTAGCTGGTTCCCAAAACAAGCTAATAATGTAAGGCGTGAGGTGGTTTTTAGGGTTCCGTAGCCAAATGGCAAAAAATGGAACCCTTATGGATTCGACATGTCTGTCTCTCTGTCTGTCCGTCCGTATGTCACAGCTACTTTTTTCCGAAACTATAAGAACTATACTGTTGATACTTGGTAATGGTACTTGGATACTTGGTACTTGGATATCCAAATAAATGGTGTCAATTCACGTGGTTTAAAAGTAAAAATAGGTGTTCCACAAGGCTCAATATTAGGTCTTTTCCTCTTTTTAGTATACAGGGTTAGTTTTAAATGACCTGCCAAACTTAAGGGTGTGGTACAGGCCAGCGTACTGAACAATTTTCTCCTTGGGATCAAAATCGTAATCACGAAAAAAAAATCAGCGGTCCCATACATTTAGGTCAAGTAGGTATTGAAGTTTTTTATGGGACAGTTTATAAATTTTTCGCGATGATTATATTGGTCCCATGGAGAGAGTTGTTCAGTTTGATGGTCTGTACCACATCCTTAAATTTGGCTGGTCTTTGAAAACTAACCCTGTATATTAACGATCTACCCCATTTATTAAAAAAACAACCACAAATGGTGTTATTTGCTGACGATACTTCCTTAATTTTTAAGATAAATAGACGTGCATCAAATCTTGACGACGTAAATAACGCCCTACTGCAGGTACATGATTGGTTCACTGCTAATAATTTAGTATTACGAGTAAATGGGAATAAAACTAAATGCATAAGATTTGCTTTACCGAATGTTAAAAGTAATGATTGTGACATAGTATTGAATAAAGAGAAACTAGAATTCGTCAATAAAACTGTTTTCCTGGGCATCACGCTCGACTCAAGGCTGCAATGGGGTCCTCATTTAACATCTCTTGCAGGACATCTAAGTTCAGCAGCATATGCTGTGAGAAAAATCCGTCAATTTACTAATGTAGATACCGCGAGGCTAGTCTATTTCAGTTACTTTCATAGTATCATGTCTTACGGTATTTTTATTCTGCAGAAAAGAGCCATCAGAGCAATATATTGCCTCCGCAGGCGCGACTCTTTAAGGGAACTGTTTAAAGAAATTAACATCATGACGGTATCTTGTCAATATATCAATGAAAACATCATGTACGTAAGAAAAAAAAAAATCTTTTCAGTAAAAGAGGTGAAGGACATAACTATATGACTAGAAATAGATACCAATTAGTTCAACCAGGTTTCAGACTGGCTAAAGTAGACTCATCCTTCATGGGGTAATGTTTAAAATGTTACAATAAAATACCTCCCCACATACTCCAACTGAATGAAACAAAATTTAAATCTTGTATAAAACGCACACTATGCAGCCAAGCATATTATAAGTTGGGGGATTACATCGCTGACAAAGATGCTTGGCTCAACGCTGGTCCTGCTCCACAGGGGCGCATAAATTAATTGATTAGCATTCGAAAATATTGTTGGAGCTGCTGAAGATTGTAAAAACTATCTTTGCAGTGTATAAATTCAATCTCTTAACAATGTATAATTGCATAGCACATGTGTGAGCACTATGTACCTACTATAAAGCCACCATTTACTAGGCTCGTCTTTCATTGACTTGAATGTGCCCTGGCGGCTGAGAGTATGTCATGCTCACTCAAATGTCTTGTTGGTGGTGGCGTGTGTGTTGGATCATTAAGTTCCCTTCAAAATGGTTGAGCTGAATAGTGCTGATCCATACGTCATGTTCGTGAACGGGCGCCGTCAGTAGGGACTGGTCAACTCTTGGCTGCCACGGCTTATTTTAATTTAAATTTTTGAATTGATTTTTTTATCTTTTTATTACGGATACTTTAAACGTGCACGTCTTTCTACATCGTTCTCACATTTTTAATTTGAACATGAATGATGTAAACAATTTGCTTTTTGTAACTATATGTTGATTTAAAAGTGTGTCCATGGATTTTCTTGCCCGTTCTTCCATAGGTACCCTACTACGCTTTGGAATGGGCAACTAGCTTCATATTTCTGACTGACTGACCCTTTGACAATTCAAAAGTGCCTGTAATTGGTTTATTTGAAATAAATGCTTTGAGTTTTGAGTTCGATGTATTCTGTGAACCGCATGAAGATTTTCACACAAAAATAGAAAAAGAACAATAAATTTTGGGGGTTCCCCATACTAATTTTTTTTTTATAATCCCATACGTGTGGGGCGTCTATAGATAGGTCCTAAAAAATGATATTGAGGTTTTAATATCATTTTTTTCTAAACTGAATAGTTTGCGCGAGAGACACTTCCAAAGTGGTAAAATGTGTGTCCCCTCCCCTGTAACTTCTAAAATAAGAGAATGATAAAACTAAAAAAAAAATATGATGTACGTTACCATATAAACTTCCACCGAAAATTGGTTTGAACGAGATCTAGTAAGTAGATTTTTTTTTAATACGTCATAAATCGTAAACTGCTACGGAACCCTTCATGGGCGAGTCCGACTCGTACTTGGCCGCTGTTTATTTATTTTTGCGAAAATGGCTCTTTGTTGTATTCCTAAAGATTTGGAAATTGGAATCTAGTATTATCAGAAAGACCCTAAACTTAGAAGATTGTGTCTTATAGCTATTCGTAGAGAATTACTTTAACTAAACAGAGTTCGAGGTTATGTCTGAAACATTATGTAGAAAGCATCGATATATTATGTAACTTCAATGGATGAAAGTGATTACGAAGAAATAAGCAATATTTGAGGTAATTAATTCTGACACTTTCCATGTCGAATAAACATTGATTTAAAATATTGAAATCACCGAAAATAAAGAAATAGTGAAAACAAACCACACTCATGAATGAACATGAAATGGAATGAATGAACGAAATGTCAAATTTATTGTAGGCCGTAGGGACCTATCTATGATCACGCCATCTAGCTTTGACCGACCTTTCTCATTAGTGCGGCAGAAATAGATTCTGTAATAATAATAACATTATTATTTACCCTAGTTATTACCTTTTTAGGTAATAACTAGGGCATCTGGTTAGACTAGAAGCAGACCCCTACGTAGTTGGGAAAAAGGCAGGTGATGACAGTTTGCGGCGACATATTTTTGTAATTAATCATATTAATTTACCAATTAATGAATGTATTGAAAGCCTGATTGCTTATTATTGGCAAACAAATTAGTTTATCAACGTGTATTGAGCAAAAAGGCCCGACCATTTTAGCCGACGCGCGACGGTTGATGGTCACATACGTAAGGTACAGGTAAAATTGCCTCCGAAATCCTTCAAAGGAATAGACGGTCCGGTTAGGCATTTTGAGCAAAAGATCGTTTGTTTTTACGAATCGACGAACCGTAAAAATAACGATCCTTTATACCTATTACACACTAGCTTTTCGTCTGCGTGGATTTCGTATTTTTCCTCAATTTCAATTCCTCCACCCCATTCCAAGGTACAAGGTTTAGGACAATTAGTCATAATTAAATCGTAAGTAGTAGTGACAATTATGAAATATTAATAAGGTTTTATAGAGTACCTACAACTATTTTCTTAATGTCCCTCGGGAATCAACGCATTTCCGAATACAAACAAATGCTAATTTCCGTGTCCATCAATTATATCGTTATATGTTTCGTTATTTTGTTATTGTTTTATGTTGTTTGTTATGTTTATGTTTGTTTCTATGTTGTATCGTTTTATGTTTTATGTTTGTGTCGTTGTTATATGTTTGATCGTGTATAATAATTTCAGTTCAGAACTAAGTAGTTTAGTGTTGTTTCGTTTTGACATTAAAAAAAAAATGTTGTATTTTAATACAAAAGTATAAGCTTACGGTTTTTCCCGCAACACCATTTAAATCAATTCCAATCCATTAGCCATTTTTTATGTTCAACCGAAATCAAGAAATCAATGAAATACCAACAGTTCAAAACATGGTATGTTTTTCGTGGAAATGGGACATAGTTCACTTAATTATTTATTTCCCAAGGGTAATGGAAATTAGAGGGTAATTATGTACTTTAATTTGGTTAAACAAACATGACGTGACCTAGCAAAATGTTTAATTTGATGACAATTTTATGTGTAGCGACCCACCCCTTACGTAAGTTTAATATTATTGTTTAATACACATAAACCTTCCGGAATATTTTTTCTAAAGGATGGGGGAACCGGAAACCGTGAAGCATCAAAATTTGTTGTGAAGTTTAGAAGAATAACGCGGTCATAGAGACGGACGCGAAAATATACTTTAATATACATATAATATAGATTTTAGGGCTCTCATAACGCACACCGATTTGTAGAAAGATACGGTTGTTACATAGACAACACAAATCCGAGTGCATGGCCACATTGTTACAAATAAAAAGAAAAAAAGACTCAAACATCCTATATTTAAAGGTGGGTTTAGACTAAACGAACATAGAACCAAAACAAGAACATTCTTTTCTTGATATTCTTGACATTTTAGTATGGAAATCTCAATCCCTGTTTACACCAAAAGAATCAGAATAGTTTGGATAGAATGTGCATTCGCTCGTCTTGTCTAAACCGACCTTAAAACAACACTTCTTTTAATTTCAGTCCCACCAATCACCACCCATTATAATCTCATTTCGCACTACCCTCAAATTAATGACATCTTAATTCAAAACTACCCTCGCCGATTTGCGCAACGACTTACAAATTGTACTAACAAATGAAGCTCGGCGACATCAAACAACGCTTTACTTCAATAAACGCTGAACTGTCGCTAATGAGACACAATTAATTTTCTATTGTTGGCGCACTTAATAAGTTCGATCGACAGATGAGGGCAGGCATTAGTGATCTTTTGGTAAAGATGGCGGTTGCTTTTCATTGCTGGGTAACGTTTGGGGGCCACAAACAAGGTGAAATGGGTAAGAGATGAAAAACACGGGAAAATGTGACACAAGAATATTACCACCAGAAATTAAAAAACAGTTTTGGAATTTGGGGACAAACTAAATTATAGTGAAAGTAAACATAGTTTTGCTGCGAGTATTTGCATTAGAATAGAATTGAATACACTGTATTGTGCACCGATTCAAAAAATAAATGTAGAAATTTTAGACACAATGGGCGGTCGTATCGCTAGAATCAATCTTTTATAGACAACCAATTACGAAGATCATTTTTTTTTACTAACAACCTCGTATTCCGAGTTTAATGTTTATTATTACTAGATATTACAAAAATAGGCTATTAAAAGTACTAAGACTTTACTAGATTTTATAAAACCCTAGTAATTCCACAGGGCATTGTTGACTTCAGATTAGGTATTTTTTTTTTCATATTATTACCAAATTTTTGTATTTTTTTCTCTGATAATAATCCTGTGAAACCCTGCGTAATGACAGCTATGAATGCATAATTGCACTATGTTCAGCCTTTAAAAGTGAGTGACGAGAAATCAAAATCAATCATAACCAAAATATTTTATTTCACATAAACCTACATGTGCAATTATGCAACGTTAGAAGCTAGGTCTACGGTTCCAATTGGTCGCTTCCTACGGAAAAGATCCGGCAAGACACTCCACGGCTACTCTTTTACAAATAATTGGCTTTTACAATATATCTAAATTACAGTGTTAAAAGTTATGGGAGGACAGTGTAAGCCTGTCAAGAAGAACCAGGTACTTAACAAAATAGAAAATGGTCACCAAATCGAATCAGCTGTGAGTCTACAAGGCCTACTACAAAAAATAGTCACAGAGACAAACAGATAAACAGTCCCATTAAAAAAATAGAAGAGAATTTATATAATAAAAGATAAATAAAGCAATAAAAAACCTATTTTAAAAACCAAATTACCTACACGATTGTCATTACATACAAGTGGTGGAAAATATGTGCATAATTGAAGGAAAAAAATTAATAATTGCCGCCATTCTGGTTAAACGGTCTGCTTCCATAGAATAAGTAATTAGGCAACTTGTGATAGGTACTCTAATTGCATTGGAATTGAATACCTTTAAGATTAAGGCCACTGGTAGCTCTCTCAGACCCAGTTGTTTTTTAAGTACTATGGGCTGCTAGCAATGTCGTTGAAACGCCGCAACAAGCCTCCTGAACCTATCTATAAGTTTTGCTGATTTACTTCTTTCCAATCTCAACAAGAACGACACCACTTAATCGATATCATCTACAACCCAACTTCACCCAATGCTTGGCATAACCCTCTCTTTGCTTGTGCCAATATTGCCCCACGTTCTTGTGACAGCCTTATCCAGATTCGACCCGCAATAACAAAAATTTCGTCCGCCCATCTCGTCACCGAACACCCATCATCATCAGCTTACAGCAATCCACTGCTGGACAAAGGGCTCCTCAATCACACGCCGTTCATCTCGATCCTCGGCAACTCTCGTCCAGCTGCTACCAGCCACCCTGCGAAGATCATCGCTCCACCTAGCCTGAGACCTTCCTACCTTACGTTTACTGATTCGCGGTCTGTACTCAAGAATACATACGTCTACTTCAACGGTCATTGGTTCTACGGTTAATATGGCCGGCCCATTGCCACTTCAGCTATTCTGTGAGTTTGGGCACGCCACAATTGCGGCGGTAAGTCCCCTCTTTGAGGAGTGGCTTGAGAGGCACCACGGCGTCCACACCTTCCGCCTGACGCAGGTCCTCACCGGACATGGCTGTTTTGGGAGGTTCCTTTTTCGGATAAGGCGGGAGGAATCGCCCGGGTATTGTCATTGTGTGGATCGACCGGAGGACACGGTGGAAGTCTGCCCTGCTTGGGCGGAGCACCGCCATGTCCTCGTGGCGGCGATCGGCGGCGGCGACCTCTCGCGTCCGGCCCTGGTTCAGACCATGGTACGGAGCGAGAGGGAAATGGGAAGCAGTCACCTCCTTCTGCGAAGCAGTAATTCTCGCGAAGGAGGAGGCGGAGCGCGTGAGGGAGAGGCAATCATTGCGCTCTCACGCCCCTAGTCGCCGCAGGAGGAGACACCCTGGGCGTCGGGAGTTGATAGCCGACTCCCGGCCATCGTAGGCGCGGGACTGCGGACGGCGAGCAATGGGCAGCTCGCCGTCTGGTAAGGACCAGGCCCGGGTCGACGGCGCGCTGTGTTCCACGCGCGCCTCAAAGAGATGTCAGCATGCTTGACGCGGTCCGATAGGGCCGATGCCTGCCGGGGTCGCGGATTGTTCGAAAGAGTTACCGTGGCCCTGGCGCAAAGGCAACTGAAGGAACACAGGTTTGTTTTAGTCAGTAAGAGTCTGACACGCCCTTCCGCTCCGCCCAGAGCGGGAGAGATCATATGATGAATTCCCACCCAAAAAAAAAAAGAAAGCTATTCTGTGAGTTAAGTCGACAACATTGGTTCCGGGGGGTCTGACTGCCCAAAATCCACTGGATGAACTAAATAGGTATCGCCACTTATGAACTATAACACTCACATAACTTTCCAGAAGGTACCAGGATCGCATATCATTATGAGAGTAATCCATTAGTTATATATTTAACACTAAGAGGGCACTTAATATTCACAGCGAGTAGCACTGGCCACTCCGGTTGCTTGATGACGTTGTTATAACCAAAACTGTTTGACAATTAAGGTATAATGTATTTTGGTTAAATACTTCATTAAATGAGCTCATTGCTAATGAGGTTATGTTTCCATTTAAAATTGAATGTGTGGTGGGAATTAATTATTTGTTTCGTAACACGCTGCTATAAATCGCTCCTTAAATACAAAAGCACCGCAAGTCAAAATAAGCAAATTATACAGGAGCGGCATTTGCAAAAATAATTTGGATTATTTTATGATTTTTGTATAAACTATGTGTATTACGTAGACTTTTTTTGTATCAAAAGATGCGTAATTAAATAGCCTATTTTTCAATAAAGCAATCTTAACCATACCTCGAATGGACTCTGGAAAAAATGCAAATAAGTTAGTTTTGTATATAGACTTTGACTTCGAGAACATTAAAATTTTAAAAATTAAACCACCATTATTAGGAAAATTTGAGTTTTATTTTCAGTTGTCAACCGCACAAAACGTTAATTTAAGAAAAAAATGGCACATACTAACTTACTACATTGTAAACTTGCTAAGGGAAAACAAATAGTTAAATCTTATCATGAGATCATCCATTAAGTCTAAAATTAATATTACCTATATTAGTAGGTAAGAGTAATAAATTTAAGTTAAAAACGAAACAAACCTTTTCAGCTATAAAAACAAAGATGCACAAAACTTTTGCATAGAATTAACAAAACAAACATGAGAATTATTGTAAAAATAAATACACTAACTAGGTATTTAGCTGGCTCCCTAAAAGATAACAGCTCTCAGTTACAACAATATAGGTACTTATAATTATTCTCACATTGAGCTAACGTTCACTGAAACCTTTTTGGACAAATGATTAAATAAACAATAACTAGAAAATAACTATACTTTAATAATTATTTTTTTTAAGCCATAATCACCAATGATATTTTAAGTAAAAAGACGTAGATAGGTTACCTACCGTACATTCGTTCTTCAAAAACGGCACAATGTCACGCTATTAGATGACACGTGTAAGTAGGACAGCATGTCGTAATTATCGGAAGCGAAAAAGAGACAAGACGAAGAAAATGTGGCTAATTAGTCAAATTTTGACGTTCCTCTTGCGAAGCGTGTATAACCTATCTACCTCTTTTTTTATTTATAATATCATTGATAATCACGATCAAATCAGACTTTTTAAACAGAATAACACTTACTATTTTGTATTGTTTTATCAAACCTAAAACGAAACTAGACTAATTTATACGTTACAGGACTTAAACCTATGTTTTGTAATGTGCCGGGTAGACACGCCCTAGATAAACACAATAAACATTGAGTATCTTCTCTTAAAAGCTGTATTAGCTTACTTATCACAGGTGTGTGGAATGCAGTACAATAATGAAAAATACCTAATATTAAGCTGTCTAAACTATAATGACTCGTATCTAAATAGTGTCTCGCAGTTAAATAAAACCTTGTTTCGCCACTGAGTTACGATAAGATCATTACTCGTTTTCTACAATTTAAATGAAATATTAAAGCTAAGTTAATCAACTTGGTCCATAACATTACGTTTCAGAAACAGAGGTAACTTTATCTTAAAATAGTATTAGCAGTTATGGTTTTATAAAATAAGGCACTTAAGGAGTGAGACACCTTCAAAATTAACTATTTCTATGATCTACACTAATCACAACTGTATAAAGCAAATAAAAGTGGTGTATATAAAAATATTATATTATTAAAATATTATTCTTACAAAAATATTATTATAAAATGTTTACTTAAAACTACATTGAGCGTAATGCTCGTAAAAGTATTAAAAAAAAACTTAAACTAAAACATTAAAAATTAGTTCCCAACAGTAACTTATGTACTAATTTAGAGATTAGCATAAAAAGATTCATAAAATCTTGGCACGACGTTTTTTTGGATTAGCTTTAGAATGCCTTGCTTCTTTGCTTCAGGAACTGTAAGCTTTTTAGTGTAAAGTTGGTTTAGAGTCAAATTATTATTAGACACTGTCTTCGACTTGGTGCGGCGTTTTCTCAACGTAGATACCGACCTGAACTCTTCCTCTTCGTAGGATGTTTTAAAGAAAAATATGCCATTGCTTACTTTATCCGCCTTCAGAATCTTTATATCTGTCCATTTGAATTTATTGCCATCGTCATCTATATTGTAGTTCCCTGTACACAGAGGTTTGAGGTCAAAAATAATCTTTTGTGTCAGTTCTTCAACAGTACGAGTATAAGGCTTTCCAGTTTTCTTTGCTGTTTTAATTAGAGTGATATATTGGTCTGGAACGTAAATTGGAGATGATTTTAATGCTCTCGTAATGTAAAGTTGGATGATAGAATGAACACAGTCTTCTTCGTTTTGAGTATGTCCTTTTATTAAGAACTTATGAGTAATACTATTGATGTTCGGTAATTCTTGAGTCGCATATTGGTACATTGCCAGCATGAATTTGTTTTTTACATAAAGAGTCAAACTTTAGCATAAAGAAATAAGAAAATAATTCTAATTATTTTTTGCAAAACTAACATAATTCAAAATATGGTAGTATTGCATACAAAAATAAGACAAAATATTAAATTTATAAATGCAAAACCAACCTATTTCGAAATATTGTACTATTGCACATAAAAATGATAAGACATTTACTTGAATGTGATCTGCAATACGAATATATTTTACAATGTGGCACTTTTGAATATATAATTTCACCTGTTTTATAGCAGTTTTTTGGAATGTGGTAGTTTTTCACAAAAAATGCGTGTACTCGTGCCAAATGACTGTTGACAACTGACAATATGGTACTTTTGCGCGGAACTCAGTTACAGAAACGGTACAAAACAAAACTAACGTGTGTGCGTGTATGGGTGTTTTTAATCTTAAAACAACGGCTGTTTTAGCGAAACATTAAAGTTTCATCGTTTAAGATGCATTTTATGCAAAAAAATCATTTTTGATATTTTTTGAAATGTGTGACTTTTGTATTTAAGGAACGAAATATTGAGTCACATAAATTGATTTAGGCGATCGGCCATTAAAAGTGTTCAAAGTACTAGTTTTATCAATACTGACCACATGAGTGACTTCTAGGAAAGCCGATAACATTTGTAAAAAAACTATAATAACAGTTTTTCTTAAGAAATATCAGGGCTAAGAACCGTATTCCTAACCAAAGCTGGCGTGGAAACCAGTACTCGTGAATTGGCTGCGTAAAGACGCAAATTCTCCCGAAAGAAACAGGCAAGGGCTGCTTCCCTATTTTTCAGACAGGCGCATGTAAAAGAGCAACAGAATTTGCATGGCACTATTTTCAAGATAAGTTAACCATTACTTCTTAGGAGGTGGTACAACAGGCCTTACTTCAAGAAGGTTCGCAACAGGCTCATAAAGACTAAGAATCGGGAAGCTTCAACACTAAACACTGATGATACCTATTACATCAGCCTGTGTGCATCAATTATATTAGGTAATCTATTATAACAGCCTGTCACTTGATTACACGACACACGCTCCTAAGGGATATTACTAAGATTGATTGTCAATTATGATTAAACCATTAATTTAATTGACATTATTACCGCATTCAATTTGAGGAGAATCGTCATTACTGTTCATAATACCAAACTAAGATCAACTTTATGATTATTGCAATATTTTTGAACGTTTGAAAATTAATAAGTATACGGACATTATCAATACTAATACTAATATTATAAATGCGAAAATAACTCTGTTTGTCGGTAAAGTTTATACCGTGTCTAAACCACTGAACAGATTGATATGTATTTGATATGATTTAATCATTGGAAGGGCCATATGGATTTAAAATGGCGTACCTTGACAGAATAAATCACAGAGTATCAGTATTTTTTCTTCTCTCGTTCTTCTTCTTCTACATAAATGAACTACCTGCATGAGATAGCTTATGTCACAATGAAAAGATTGTTCAGCTTTCAGACTAATCAATCTGTGGTTGCAAGCCTGACGGCACAGAGTGTGCCGTCAGGCCGAATACATATACTCTAAAATCGTCACTTAAATGGGCTCTTATAATACTCCCTTACTCATTTAGGATAGTAGAAGTTCTATATAGCTAAAGTAAATAAAACGATAAACGTAAAAAAATAAAAATACTTAAAGACATCGTACACAATGCGGACACTGACTCAATAGAGGACGCTACTGTACCTACCACTCTACTAGTGTCAGTAGTATCACCAAAGTATGGGCTTGGTCAACCAAATATTAAGTTACATGAAGCCTTTTATTATAGTGATCCAGTATTCTAGTAGAATGACCTAAATACAGCTAATTAATCTATTCTGTAAAATTCTCACCGTGGAATTTTTGATAAAGTGAGCTTGAGTGAGTTGTCCATAGTGTCAATTTTTAGTATGATGTGGAATGTTAGCTCAGTCCAAGCGCATTTCACCTAAGTTTTCACGGTAAGAATTATTGCTCAAACGAGCTTGGAAATTCGAGCATTATTTCGACAACCTTCTTCGATATAAATTGAAAATGCTGTACAGGTCAAATACATGCGAGCAGCGGCCGGCAATGTTACTAAGAAAATCCGTATCTGTCGTGTTTAGCGGTTGGTAATGTTAATATTAAAATCTAATCTGTAGTGTTTAGCGGAGAAATAAATTACTATAAAAACTCATAATCTGTCATGTACATATTTAAAAAAATCTTTTTTACAAATAAACAACCGACTTCCAAAAAATCACTGAAAGACGTGAAAAATTACATTCATTTCGGAAGTCGGTGTCTTTGGTTTTTTATTTTCGATTTTGGCCACCGACTTCCGAAATTGAAGTTATTTTTCACGTCTTTTAGTGATTTTTTTTGGAAATCGGTTGTTTTTTTTGTAAAAAGTTTTTATTTTTCACTTTTTAGTTGCGGTACCTACCCCACACAAATTCGTATAACACTACTTGGTGTGTAAATAACAGTGACAGGAAATTATTAACACATCATCCATATAAACTAAGTGGAAAAAATATGCAGTATTAAGGATAACTCAAAAACTACTGGTCAGACCTTGATCAAATGGGACCACATGTGAAGCACCACCTATCAAATAAAAAAGAATCATCCAAATCGGTTCACCCAGAAAAAAGTTCTGAGCTAACACATATAAAAATAAAATTTAAAAAAACTACAGACGAATTGAGAACCTCCTCCTTTTTGTGAAGTCGGTTAAAAATGGGACGAACTTTTTCTTCAACCCATGGCAACCAAGGAGGTAACATATCAAACATTTTATTTTAAATCTCGAACTGGCTTAGCAAATAGAGCTGTTTAAATAAAAAATAAATAAATTAACATATTGGCGCGAGAAAAGTTATCGTTGTTCATCATTGATTCTGGAACTTATAATTATTTTACTTAGTTTTTTCCGTGCATTATTTGACAAAAGTACTGTACAATCCTTGGCTGCAACCAGGCATTAATGGACTCACGTATGTGTGCCTCGGCTTCGCTTTCACATTCGTCCATCAACGCCTGTATTGTCGGCCGCTGCAGTAATGTACTTATACATGATAGACTGGCTGATATCGTGCACAGGTGAGAAAATAAAAATCCGATATTATTTGTTTCTTCAGCCCTAGTTTGAAGCTTTGAAACCATAGTTCAACGTTCAATAGTTAGGTTCGAAAAAAATCCGATCGCTTTTTGTTTTTGTTTGGTACATAGTTTAATGCGCCGCACGGGTCGACCAATGCTACCCTTGCCGCAGTCGGTTCGTGGATAGGCTACACTCCGTTACACGAGACTCCTCCGTATCTCGGAAGCACGTTAAACCGTTGGTCCCGGCTGTCATTCGTAGATCTTTGACAGGCGTTAGGGGGTGGTCAAAAGTCCAAAAGTCTTACCAAGTGGTATCGTGTTACCCAGTAACTGAGTTGTGGAGGTCAGATTGGCAATCGCAATGTAAAATACTGGTGTTCAGCTGCATCTGGTTGAACTGGAAACCGACCCCAACCTAGTTGGCAAAAGGCTAGACCGTAGATTGATTGACCTACTCATAGTTTGAAACCATGGTCGATATACAGGGTTAAATTTGATTAGCTAGCGAAACTCCGCGGCGTGATGGGTGTCGATATATAAACATGATAAAACAAAAAGGAAATTAATTTGATGGTTTTTTGGACCGCAGTTAGTGGTCACTTGAAATACCAGTTTAGAAAATCAGTATTTTTGCTAAACTTCACAATCGTCATGAGTACACATACATACATAACATCACGCCTGTATTCCCCAAAGGGTTAGGCAGAGGTGTACCTATAGCACACCCACATTTCGCCAGTTATGTTTAAGTTCCATGTAATAGGGGGCGAGCCTATTGCTATCAACCGAGCACAAATCCAGACTCCGGGCGCTACCGAGAAATTCCAGATGGAAAAACCCGATAACACTTTGGCCCGACCCGGGAATCGAACCCAGGACCTCATGCTCAGCAGTAAGCTTGCGTTATGAGTATTGATATTTAAACACGACAAAACAAAAGAAAATAGATTTTCTCAACCCATACTTCAAATAACAATACTACCAGCGGTCGTTGACCACCAGGAAAAAAATATCAAATCTCTTTTATTATTATTTGGCATGTATTTAACGCGGCGACAAATTAATCTGAAATTGGGATTAAAAAATAATTAAAGCCGGTAGCAAAAATAGTAGGTTGGCAGCTACAGTGAAGAATAATTTTAAGTAGAAAGTAGCAGCTTAATAATCAGTTGTTAGCTTTGTTTTAATTTAAACTGGCATCGAGTTTCTGTTTTGGCGAGGCCTCCTATTTCTGAATTTTTATTTTTGGACAAAAAATAAATCCTGGTTTATCCTGGGTTTTATCTGATTTGCATAATAAGGCGTAGCCGATGGAGCCCCGCTACGCTGGGCTCCTACTTCTGGGCGGTTTAAAAAAAAATAACCACGAAGGGGACGGCGGGGTCTTCCAGACCCCGCCATCCCCTTCTAACCTAACCAGTCCGAGTCAGAGTGCCCCAAGTCCCGAGCTCGCTTCGCTCGCTCTTGCATCCTATCCTACTGTTAATATTAGTCACCATTTCATTATTTATAGTACCTCGCCTATGATTTCTAGTAGCAAATAGTTAGTAGCCCATTAAGTTGTTAGTCGTCTGCAAAATAATTAGCCTTATTATTTTATCGTTACATCCGCGGAGTTTCGCTAGCTAATTTATTTTGACCTTATAATTTATACCATGTTCGATATAGATATTCGGTTCGTGCGTGACTGCTAGGTCAGAAACCTTACACAAACAATGGGAAGTAGGCGTTCAGGGAATTGAGTGTGTGGCACGGTAATTAAGTATATACCTAACTTACAATACATTATCTTCGGTAGTAGAATTTGGGCGACACAACGGGTGTAAAAAGCCACTTAACGAAGCCGAGAGTCACTTGTACTCCTAGTCATTGTATTTTTTTTTTTGTATTGGACCATTTCTGGGAACCTTCTGGTTACGGAGATATTGAAAGTCAAAGTTCCCACATTTAGTGATTTTTTTTACGAAAACTATTTTTTAATGTTATACCACAACACGACCCTCGCACCGATTCATGCATCCATCAGCACAATGTTTTGCGTGTGTTTCATTGCGCACTACCGCAAACGGCAAATTTTCACACCAAAAATATAAGTGTTTCCCAGCAATTGTTTCAGTGCAAGGTTACTTAATTTGATGTACAGAATGCGTAATTGACGGCTATGTGATGGGTCTTTTTACACCCTGTATTTACATTTACAAACTAAATTATTGTTAAACTGTTATTGCTTAGTAAGTATTATAATATTATATTACTTGAGACCCGCCCCTAACTCGCTCGGGTGCGACCTAAGTACTGATCTGGTGAATTGGTGACATGTTTTCAAAACATCGAGTTTTCTGTGCTAAATCTAATTAATTTAATATCTATTAATTTAATATAAATATAAAACTTCCAGAATAAATGCTCTTATTGTTGGTGAAAACCGCAGTAAAATCCATTGAAGAATTAAGCGGTCACACAGACCGACGACTTTGTTTTAAACTATTATACAGGCTGACTGGGTCTGGACCCGCCACAGCAAATTCGCATATAGAGAAGGTCATTTACTAATTATTGAACCTTACTTTCCTAGCTAAAGTTTTATAGTTTGGGAGATATGTCAATGTTTATACTTTATTGAGATTTTTCCAAAATTTGACCTTCAAGCATTTATTGTTTTTTTTTTTGCATTATTTTAGTAGCTTCTTTTATTATTTGTTGGTAGTCATAAACATTGCTGATTGAATACCTCGGAAATTGTCTCAAACTAGGGTTAAACAATAAGATAGAAGATAGAAGATAGAAGAAAAAATAATAATAAAAAAACTACGGAAAGTAAGGTCTAATAATTAGCAAATGACCTCCTCTATATGCGAATTTGCTACGGCGGGTCCAGATCCAGTCACCTGTATACTAGCGTTTGCCAGGATAAAAAAGTATCGTTAATCTAGGTTATAAAGTATCTGTCTGTGTGCCAAATTTTATTCAAATCCGTTCAGCCGTTTTAGCTTGATTGACTAACAAACATCCAAACATACAAACATTCACATTTATAATATTAGTAGAACGGTTTGGCATATTTACTCCAGTTCAGCACCCTAATTGTGAAACACTCTATCTATCACAATGTGAATCATGTTGAAGTCTATTACTAATCCATTGCTTCATATGTTCGAAAAAGTTGTCTGTTCATCAACGTAAATAACGCAATGAATGTTGTTAAATGATAAAGTGGTTTTGTACAAACACTTTTACATATCAATCATATTTTAAAAACTAGATGAGGCCGGCGTTTCCCATCTGACTACTCTGAGAAGAAAGGCCGAAACAAACTCAGAGGTCACAGTCTCTTTTAAAGTCCAGACATAATCTTGGTCAGATCATGTGAAGACTATGTAGATTTGTGTCTGAAATGGTCTTTAGAGGAAAACCACACCGATTGAGTGGACCTGTCCAGTCAGTGCACGCAAACGTTGTTGAACTGTCAAAATGAAAGCCATTCCTACCATTAGCGTGTAACGCAATTACATCGCTGTTCAGCTCTAAGTTTTGAACACTGAACAAAAAATCTAAAATATTCAATTTAAATACACTTTTCCCTCACATTATCACCCCTGCATAAAATCCCACTAATGCACTAACCAACATTATCCTTTTATCTAAACCCGCAGAATTTTAAGGTAACTCCCATAGTTACGTCATAAAGAGACATCGCTATGCCATATTATAATATTATGGCAACTCCGCACCGAACGCAAATGGGTTTCATGGAATTACGTCCCTTACTCACGGTAACTTTTTTATAAGGGGCAGAAGGCTCGAAAATTGCTTTTAGTTGTACGTGGAAAATGCCACACCTAGGTATATTCCCTGAAGAAGGTGGACAGGGGTGTATAAATAGTACATGATAATAGTATTGCCTTTAAACCGGCAGAAATCCTAGCGATACTGACAAAACACAATTAAGATATTGATAAACTGAAGATCGAATCTAGAACCCAGCAATTTTATTTCCGACCACTAGACTATAGACTAAGGTCACGCGCGCACTACGAATTTAAATCGTTGCGGATAATAATCGCAAATCTGTGAACAATACCAATATACTAGACTCCGTGCACTGCGGTAAAAATCGCTTTAGATTTCGCTTGAAAATTTATTTTCGTTTGCGATTTTATTTCGCAGTTATAAAATAACAACGATTATCATATGGCGCGTTTAGGCTGAAGAAATCACACCGTAAATCATGGTGCGATTTTTGCGAATTGCCTGTGGCATAACATAAGTTGAAGCAAGAATAAAGCTAACACCGTCTAAATAGTGTTTAAACAATGCAAGTCGTTTGTTCCTTCAATGGAGCAATGGAGTTGTCAAAATGGGGCTTTGTGAGGCAATTGACCTCTCATATCATGGGCAGTAAACTTCTCGGTAAAACTGAGTACGAGACATTAAATAGTGAGTGCTACATTTTTCTTCAAAAGTGAACAAACAAAAAAAAAAGACTTTCTATTCTAGTCGCCCACCCTTCACCAGGAACGTGAAATAGGATATTTTAACCTTCTGAATGTATTTTGCATTTCCACAGTAATGGCTTCTGATATCATTCAAACCATTGTCATTGTAAATGGCGGTCATAAACGCGCTACAGTTTATAGCCCAGCAAATGTAAGGAAAAACATAGTAATGGACAACAACATATCGGTGTTATCGAGGACTTTTATTTGATGCATTTCGTGTTCGCGTGTGTATGAGCTATTCAATTTATGTGTTCGTTGCTTTAGGATAATAGTCTTTACCATTTACGTCATATACGCATGTTTTCTTTGGCAACGAATGTATTTACGCAGTCAGGATGTCTGATTGTAGGTTTTAGTTTATATTTGAATAATCTTCAGAATCCAGCTCATAATTTTTATGATAGTCTCGACTGCGAGTTATTATCGGTACATCAGCTGATTTAAGACAAAAGTATCTATCTTGTAATGAAGACATTCTAAAAAATATTATTATGTTTAATTTACATTAGTAATTGAAAGCTCCACCACATAAAAGGTTATTTTTCCCCATATTTTGTTAACACTCCAAGCAAATAGAATAGCCAACGGAACTTTGTATCCACAAACAACTTGAAACATTACCGACTATTTGTCTAGTCTAGTTGGATCCGACCCTCATTTGTGCTGTTTGTTTCAGGTAATCGAACATAGCCGAGAGATGACGAACATACCCGAAGTGAGGAACAAAACGAAAGTGTCCCAACATTAAACTGCCATGACATCCGAGGAACCTATCGATGTCGTCGCTAAAAAAGACGCCAAAAAGACAGATGACTGTGCCAACTTCGAAATACCTGAAAACAAAAAGGACGAAAGTGTAGTTGATCAAAAACAAAACCGTTCCCAAGAACTCATGAGGCTAGTGTACGAACTTCCAGATGAACTTAAGAACCCAGAAATAATAGAAAATAACAATATGTTAAAAGAAAACCCACCGATCACCATCGTGGAGATCACAGAACAGAATGGTTGTGCTGAGTTGAATGCTACTCAATGTGATAACGATTATTTTAACGTAGACGGCAGTCCAAAGGACTTAGGCAATAAGGTGGTATACGACGTGCTAGCAACTAATGAATTGATAATGCACTGTGCGGAAGAATTTAAAGAGGTTATAGACAGGTCATCGCCGGATGACTGTAGTGACGAAGACTTGATAGAGTTGAAGAAACTTTTGGAAGGGAAGCCGAGAGTGTTGGATAGGTATATACGGGAATGTGCGGGTACGGAGGAGATAACGAGGCTTCATAGTTTGACATCGTCTGGTCCCTTATCCCCGAGGCCGCACCACGAGGCTCGGAGTACTTCAGTGACGTCAGATCTATTCCAACTATGGCTGTCTTCGTCTCCAGTTAAGGTTAGTGATTGAATACGTAACTAATGTGTTTTTAATATCGCACTGTTTAGCAGAACTGTTTAGGGTAGACGGAAACATTTATAAGGTTAGGTTGTTGAGGAAAATGTTTTGAAATAATTCGTTGTCAGACAACCTTATTAGCAGGTTGGCTAGTCAATGCCTCTTCTTGTGCAAATATTTTTTAATAAAACATAACGCCTGTAACCCCCGAAGGGTTAGGCAGAGGTGTACCTATAGGTCATTGTACACCCACATGGCACCAATTATGTTTAAGTCCCATGTAATAGGGGGCGAGCCTATTACCATCAACCGGGCACAAATACAGACTCCGGGCTGCTACTGAGAAATTCTTAATGGAAAAACCTAATAACACTTTGACCGACCTAGGAATCGAATCCAGGACCTCATGCTCAGCAAAAGCGCCTTCAACCTCTAGACCAATGAGGTAGTTATTTTAAGGAATATTACTAATAAAAACATTTCATGTCATAATTTCACCGTGACTTTTCACGAGGTCTTAAAACCAGGGCAGCCAATTCCTGCAGTAACCTACTTTTCTCCTCATATTATTTTCTTTTGCATTGATAATTATTTAGGTACAATAAACGTTTTTCTTCCATTTCTTTCCGGTATGAAGTTTCTATCCAGCTCCACAAACATTCAACAATCCTAGAATGAGCTTGAAATAACTTTATTTTCATATTTTCCTTTTACTTCAGTCTCTTAGCTCCTTTTGCATTTATGTTGTTCGCTATTTTTATTAATATTCTATTGCATTCAATTGCTACATTATGTATTCTTATTATCTTTTTACAGACTTATTATTAAAAAAAAAAACTCAGAACAATGAATTATTCTGTATTTTCAACTTTTCACTTTTTTTTAGGGTTTCTTACCCAAAGGGTGCCAATGGAACCCTATTACTAAGCCTCCGCTGTTCGTCCGTCCGTCTATCTATCTGCGGGCTGTATCCAATGAATCGTAATAGATAGACAGTTGAAATTTAGGCTGTGTTATTTCTATTGTCGCTTTATCAACAAATAAACATAAAATAAAGTTAAAATTAAAGAGGGAACCCCTTTAACCTTACAAAAAACGTGTAAAAAATGTAGTGTTAATTAATATTATACGGTGGTACTTACGGTGGACTCGCACTTAGCCGGTTTTAAATTGGTTCTTATGAATATTTCTTAAATGGCATACGTCATCATAAAAGAGACAAATGAATTCTGTAATTAACTTTACCACTTTCGTAGGTACGGTCAGTGGCGAAAAGCGATCAACACGGCTACTTTTACACAGTCATCATCTAAATTGACGTATGTGTTAAAGTAATTTCAACATAAATATTATAAACTTAATTTTGTATCAACTTAATACTCAATCTGCAATAATTTGTCATTTTAGTTAGCGATACCTAACCTAATCGAATACTAAGTAATTTATTAGGTTGCAACATTGCGACCAAGCTTAACATTTTCCAATGTCTGGCAACATTTTATTCTCTCTGCATTCATTCCTCCAACTGGCAAGTACAATTCTTTTTCCACTTTTGAAATTTTATAAAAATATTAAATTCAACCTATTTTCTACGCATGAGTTTTATTATACAGTATGTATTATTTGAATAAATTGTATTTCAGCTTCTCATACAATAGAAAAGGGTTAAAAAAAAAATTACGTCTGTTCCGATTTGTTTTAAATATTTAGCTCTAGTACAATGAATTAAACCACTTTATTCGCTGACTGTGGACACTACCTCTCCTTTAATAGAACCATAGTCACAACCGCAGGCAAAGAAAGCATGTCCTTCTATAACCAGAAGGTTTACATAGGACAGGAAAACCCGTATGATAATGAAGAAGTATTTCTTTAAAATACCCACTGAACCTTTCATGGAAGTTCCGCGCATTAGACTGGAAGATCAAGAACAAAGAGCAATTAGGAAAACAATGGCATCCTTTGACCATACTCGACAGTACAACCTTATTATAATAATTATGATGTAACGTTACTGTGCACGCTATGCGATCATCGTTCAAACATTAGTTTGTATGTACAATTTGTTGAACGACATTTCGGTAAGTAGGTACTCTTTGGGAAAATGATTATAATAAAAATATATTTGCATGTTATTAATAATGTCAGTCTGATTTTAAACTTCACCGCGTGATGAGCTTAGTAGTAAGAGCGCGTTTTGAGTTGGAAACTAGTCGAACGGACCCCAAATAAATACGTTTTAAATCAACAGTGCAAAATCTGGAATATTCCAATGAGAAAGTTTTAAGAATCCGTCTCTTGGATAAGCTCACTCCATCGTCGACTTTGTCTCTTTCATCTCTGACCTAGACTAGAGTCAAGAGAAAACCCACCTCAAATAAAAAATAAAAAAAGGACCTAGTGAAAATAAAAAATATAGGATAGTGTGAATAAGTGAAATAAGAAACAAGAATGTTAGCTCCCAAAGAAAATTATGCTCACGGTTTTTGCAACAAAAGAAATAAATATATCCAAGAACAAGTCTACTGTTTTATATTGTTTGCGGTACTATTTAACAATTAATTACAATATTAATTATAAAAAGTAGCCTCCGATCGCTACAATGCTTCTTAACTTAATTCAACGTTTACAAAAGAGTGCTTTAGCATTTATGCTAGAATGGCGATGTGACACCAGTTCCGCCATTTATCTTCGGACCCAGGTGAGTAATAATTATACAGTACTAGTTTTTGTCCGCGGCTTCGCTCGCGTTAATTTAGAATTTTAGAATTTGACAATCAATTCAGGTTGTTCGGGGAATTATAGTTAGGAGGATGAAAAACCGGTCTATCGACACTCTAGACTCACAAAATGTGTTAGGTACTGTACTTAAATAAAATATAATAAAATACTCTTAACACACTACTAAAGTTTATTCAATCATGATTCGAAAGACACGTGGCGCCATCTATTATCATAAGAACGTTATTGTTGTTTTCCTCGGGAACAGTACTTTTTTTCGGGATGAAAGGTACGTCCGTTTCTGTACACCTGACAACGTATATGCAAAATTTCAGGATTAACGGTTCAGTGGTTTAGGCGAGAAAAGGTAACAAACAAACAAACTTACTTTCGCATTTATAATATTAGTTAGGAAGTTACGATTAGGATAGTTAGGATTCAAGGATTAAGATCACGTCATTATCGAACTTTAGAAAGATAATGACACACGAGTATGAGTGGCAGATACTTAACATAACATCACGCCTGTAATTCCCGAAGGATTAGGCAGAGATGTACCTATAGTACACCCACATTTCGCCAGTTATGTAGATATAATAGTAGGCGAGCCTATTGTCATCGAGCGGGCAAACATCCAGACTCCGGGCTGCTACTGAGAAATTCTTGATGGAAAAACTCAATAACACTTTGCCCGACCTGGGAATCGAACCCAGAACCTCATGCTCGGCAGTAGTGTTTGCGACCACTAGAATGAGGCAGTGTCAGAGACCTTGTTCTTTAAACCCGAAAATTTTCTAAATCTCGATGAATTTAAATTTGAATTTGATGTGACATTGACAAGTAGGTAAGTACCGTCAAACGGGGTGAATAGGAATGCAGCGGTGAATCGAGACGAAACTTTAAAAGGGATTTTAACATTGAAATAATATAGTTTGTTGCCAAAAATGACTTCAATGTGTTTACTGTATTATAATTAAAGATTAAGTGCACTTGTTGGCAGCAAAATATATTATATCAATGTTAAAATCCCTTTTGAAGTTTCGGCCCGATTCACCCCTGCATTCTTATTCACTCCGTTTCACGGTACATAAACTAACTCCCACATCACATTCCGACCAAAAATCAGATACGGTATGTACGAACCTACGTGAATGCCGCCTTCCCTACCACTCATGCGTAACGATATTTAAATTTATTTTATCGACGTCACACTTTCATCCCTCCATTACCATATAAACAACAGCCAGTATAACTTGATACAAGATGGCGGCGTTGCTGTCAAACGCGATCTGTCAAAAGCAGTATTTTGAGGTTAGTTGTCTATTTTCCCGCGGGTCTTGGTATAGTGGTGGTAGGACCGAGCCAGGTAGCGAAGGGCATCGATATCAATCGTGAAGCTCGCCACTCGATATAGATAATAAGGTAAAAGCATTTCGAGTGTTGTGTCCACTTTGTAGCGCGGCTTGTCATGCGCCGTGGTGTGGAGGTGAGTAAGAGTTGATGTGGCATTTTTTATGGTAAAAACGAAAAAGTATTTATTCATAAGTAGAATAATCACGAATAACGACTGTTTCATATTTTTTTTTTTTGAAAATGTATCTAAAAGCGGTGATCTCTTCGGTAGAATGCGTGCATTGCGTTGCGGCTACAGAAGAAAAAAAAAGTATTTAATATTGTATTGGATTATTTTATTTTCTCGCCATCATCGCATCCTAATGAAAATTTGAGTGTAACACACGGCGCTAAAAACCCATTATAACTCGGTTTCTATTTATTCCCTCTTCTATAATGGGTAATTTTAGTCCCTTGTATAACAATCTACTATTTGACAGTGAGAACCAGTAGAAAAATTAAGTTGCAATTTTAGTTTGGGTTTAACATAAATAATAGAAATTGAATACTTTTGTCTGCCTCGTTGCTCTAGTGTCGCAAGCGCTACGGTTGAGGTGCTGGGTTCGATTCCCAGGTCGAGCAAAGTGTTATTGGGTTTTTCCGTCTGCAATTTCTCAGTAACAGCGCGGAGTCTGCATTAGTGCTCGTCTGATGGCAGTAAGCTCACCCCCATGGGACTTAAAAACATAACTGGCGAAATGTGGGTGCACTACAAGTACACCTCTGCCCAGCCCTTTGGGGGAACAAGGCGTAATGTTATGTTATTTTATGAATCTTTTTTGCGTTTGCACTGTAACAAACATTAGTTCTGATATTCACATGAAACTACATATGAATATAGCAATATTAACAATTAACATGCGCATAAAAAATACGTGACTTAAATCATCTGCGTAAATTCCTATACGTTTTCCCATATACCTAAGCGGATAACCTCCGTCTACAGGAAATAGCTAGATACCTATGAATATGGTTAATACGGTAAAAAGCCACGTAAACGACGTGTTGGCTGATAACTTAAAAATTTCAAACTAACTTCGAAATAACTTTTGCTATAACTTCTCCACGTGTGACTATGTTTTACTATGGAGGTTTGTATTAAAAGATGTTCTGCCTCTGTAAATAGCAGTGGTGGCCCAGTGGTATCGGCCGACTTACGAGTTGTAGGTCATGGGTTCGAACCCAGGCAGGCGCTTTACTTTGTGTAAATTATTTCCTCACCACTGCTCTCAAAACGGTGAAGTAAAACATCGTGAGGAAACCGGCATGTCCTGGAACCAAAAATTCGAAGACATGTGACATCTACCCACCCACACTGGACCTGCGTGGTAGATTACAGCTCAGTCCCTCTCACAGAGAGGAGGCCTGTGTCCCAGCAGTGGGAACATTATAGGCTGATTATGCTTATGCTTACGCTGCCTCTGTAAGTCCAGCACATTCTAGGTTATAACCACAGCTATCAAAATTACTGTCTTTGTAATGTTTTAACAAAGTATGAGCTACCGAGCAATCAAGTCCTGACCATTTGCAGTTATAAATATTCCATCCCATAAAGAAAATTAAGTCCCGTTGTCGAGCCTTCTGCCTTCAAAGTTATCACCATCATCACCTTTTTCAACTAACTGCAAGGCATAACACACTTCTTCACTCCAGTTATGTACCAACCTTATCTGTCTATAGCTCAAGCTTAAATAATTAAATAGATACATCATTGTCATAATTAAAGTGTGTCCTGCAAACACGTTATTGCCTCCCTATAATAATGATGTCAGTCCAAAGCACTGACGGGCCTCATCTCAAAAAGAGCGTTCCTTCATCCATCTATTGGTTAACCCAGTAGATCGATCTGACCAATAGCCGCGAGCCGTTTCGGCTCACCACTTCAGTTTGCCAAACCAAGTTCCCAACCGCCGTTTTGTTTGCTCTGGGTACCGCTAAAACTACTCGATATTATTAATTTGATTCTGTATTTGAAAAAGCTTGGAGCGGTTTTTGAATAAAATATGTTTTACTAGCTTTTGCCGGCGTGGATGTCGGAAAATATCCCACGGGAATGTACTATCGGGATTAAAAGTACTCTATGTGTTGATCCAGGTTATAAACTATCTGTGTGCCAATATTCATCCAAATCCCCTCTGCTGTTTTTGCGCCAGTATGTTCCGGACATACAGACAATAAACGGACAAAAAATCTTCGGTACTATTTTATTATATGTATAGAAGTTAGAGATGTGACAAGGTTTGCAGCTTTAATTGCGTTTAAAATTATGATTGTGACCAGATCTACGATGATAGATATATCCAAATATAAGTCACTATCTATCCATTTCTGTGACTCTCTGACTGATTGACAGGCAAAACACGGCCTAAGGCATTGAAGACAGAACCATGGGAAGAAGATGTGAAGAGTTGCATTTATGTAAAATTCTCCAAATTCAACCGTCAGTCTTGGAAACTCAAGGCTAAGATATGTTCGGGACACGTCTAAACCTTGGGTTTCTCAGACAAGCGGTGGCCGCCATATAACGGCGTCATGAAAACGAAGGCACCGGTGGCGTATGAATTTACGACGGTGACACGTAAAAAACTCATTCGGTCGCTATGTGACGATACCACTATCTTAATATGAAACCCAAGCTTTAGGAGGGTCAAACTTTTAGCTCGGTCAAAGTTGTGGGCAAACGCTAGTCTTAAATAGATATTGACAGCAGCTAACTGACCTTTATGTTCATTACATAGTCTTTAAATTCAATCAACAAAGATCCTGTTTGCAATCAGGATCCACAAATGCCATTCAATGTAAACAAGGGATCTGTGAGTGGTTCCCTATGTACGTAAGGAAATCACTGTCGATTTGATTAAACCGCAGTTAGCCAATCGGAAGGACCTATATTTATACCTGTTTGACGGCTTTCCATTAAGAGAACTAATGGATAATGGGCAGGTTGTTTTAAGGATGGCTATCGTGGTCTACGTCCGTTGATTTGACTGTTGAAATTGTTCAAAACTGGCATTCTGTTTATAGCCATAGTATTATCTAAATTTGCGGTCTTCCAAGATTATGTTACCACGATTGGGTGAACGGATTTTTATTTTTGGATAGGTTATTGGTGGTATGATAAGTTCGTATCGTTTAAGCACCACCACGTCATTTTATGGATACTTTTTTATTAAATTCCAGGCTGCTTCTTTCTGCGCCTATGTTTAAACTGTAAATTGCACAAACATTTTTTGTCTGTTCGATGGTGCGCGCGTTTTTGATAGTTGGAGCGTCAAGTCATTGATGTCATTGGTTCTAGCTAACGATTAACCAACTAGAGGTCAGCCTTGGTATACCTACTCTTATTTTTACAGATCATCGCATCATTTCATTCTCACATCCTCAAAATATTCTATGTTAATATACAGCACTTTGGCGCAGTAAAACATTTTCTTTATCTGATAAGATAGTCACGGTAAATTGAATCGAGTCCCACACTTATCACGCTTGTCAATGGCGTGAGGTCGACAGAACAATATACGATAGATGAGATCTTCATTTGTTTGTATTGGAAGGTGCCGAAACTGATTGAACTGATTATTCCCTACTCGCAATCTTACTTCAGCAAAAATCAATATCTCATACTTGTCAAAAATATAAGGAAATTGGAGGGTTTTCTGAAAATTGCCTCTCTGATAAAAGATAATATAGCGTAGCAGGCCACAGCCGACGACTTACATAATTAACCTAAAATGTTCCCACTGCTGGGACACAGGCCTCTTATCTGTGAGAGGGAGCGAGCCGTAATTCACCACGCTGGCCCAGTGCGAGTTGGTAGATGTCACATATCTCCGAATTTTTGGTTCTAAAACACCTAACCGTTTCCTCGCGATGTTTTCCTTCACCGTTGTGAGAGCAGTGGTGATGAAATAATTTACCTAGATAAAGTAAAGCGCCTGCCTAGGTTCGAACCCACGACCGTTACTACTGGGCCACCACTGCTCAGCCTGCGACTTATTGCTGTGCAATTTACTCAGGGTGTAGGCACAGACCCCACTATACTCTAACCTCCTTACTAATAAACGTTGTATAGCGTCTGTATACTTACACAATGCTTTGTCTTCTTCTTTCGGACGTTAAATTGCTGACGACTGAAAGAGAGAAATCGGTGTGTACTACACAGACGCTATACAACGTTTATTAGTAAGGCGGTTAGTTTCTATAAACTCCTGTAGGAACATTGTAATATCACCGTAATGTTTATTGGCGATCATATTAAGGAGTAACCTTCAGGGTAGCCCGCTAATTTTTTTGCGATTTGCAGGTCACTGTCAGGTTGTATTTTGATTAAAATATGATTCGCGACAGTAACAAATATGGCATTACAGAATTATAATCATTAGAATCAGCAATACATCTCTATAGGTTCATATTACCCTATTGAATGACTATTTCATGAAATCATGACATTTGAGGGCAATTCTAACTTGAGGAGTTGTATTGCCGATTCTAATTCTGTAAAGCCATATTTGATACGGTCGCGGATCATATTTAGATCACCATACAACCTGATACTGACTTGCAAATTGTAAAAAATGTAAGATACTTTGAATTTCGCGGGCTTGCTTGGCGCGTCCCCCTTAATGTTGATATTGGCAAATTTAATGTTTATCTAGTTTCCCTTTAGTATCTCAGTAGCAACACAACAAATCAGCATATTCAAAATAGAATATTTCTGTTATTACCTGGTCGAAACTTGGCATATAAACAAAACTTGGTAACATTGTTCCCTCCATCTTTAAATAGCTTTTGTAACTAAATGAATATTCAAAATACTTCAATTTATTTGCTGAGAAGCGGGGAAAAGCTCCAACTTTATTAATATATAAGGAATAAGAAATTAATAATCGTTTTCTCGCTTTGAATATTTCTTTTCAAGATCCCATTAGAATTTTCTGTGTGATTGGACGTTGAAGGTTGGCCTTTATAAATATGGCTAGAGCTTTAGGAAAGACTTCAGGGTCTAGAGAAGTGGCAATCGCTGGTAAAGCATTTCATATTTCTTGACTTTTAATAGGATTGACATAAACTCATTTACGTTCATACATCTTGTCATACACGCACGCCGTCGGTTGCGAGTACTACGCACCTTTCCTTTTTGAAGAACATAACTAATAAGGTAACTATATGTCCTCCTAGGGCGACCCCTCCCGGCGGCGATAGGAGTATATAAGGATCGTAACAGGTGGCATTCTGTAGTTTCTGCTTATCCCCATGGGAAGAAGTGGTGAGCTTATGTGACAAACTTATCGGTTCTATACATTTTTGACTTCTCCATCATCGTTATGAGTCTCAATTGAGATTAGTGTAATAAACAAAACTTCTTAAATTTAAACTGTACACTGAGTTTTATTTAGAAAAATCACACAATGCACAGTAAGTAACAACGACATGACAGGAAGCATTTTGGCGCCATCAGGTGTTAGATTAGAAAAACAAACAGACAAACACTCATAGCATACAGCCAGTAGGTATTAATATAAAATTAAACCTAATAACGTTGTCTAAGCTCTTAGTACCCTCTGGGGTCTTATGGATTCTTAATTCTATATTTGTTATCATTATAATCAAAAACTTATCTACCACCATCATCCATCTACCTATCTTTCATGAGTTCTATACTATACACGGTTACACAGATAAGCAATCACGCTGGACAGTCTGATTTGATACCACATTTTGCTCTCACTTATGATAAAATGCAGGAAATCATCTTACTATTCAAAACTCCACTGAAAATATCCAAAATTGTGAAAACATTGTCAAGAAAACTTACTAAACCTTCGCTTGGAAACATACTCAAGCAGCTAAAAAAAATTAGGTGAATGATATTCCTTACCGCCGCGAAATTCCCGCAAACTTTATAATCTTCTTCAAAACCCGCCGAGTGATTTTCTAGATGAGCTGACATAAACAGACAGACGGGTAACATTATAGAAGGGCACACTTTGTGGCGGCTTACAAATGCAAATTCACCGAAATTTCCATTAACCTGCGGCTTTTATAGAGAGGGAGCTAGCGATGTTGAGAAGTACAAGAAACTTTGGAATTTTCTTTTCTTTGATAATTATATTTTGTAGTTTTGAACATAAATGTCGAATATTCTCGTAAAAAGGTGATGTTCTTCAGAAAGTTTAGGTGCGTAGATCTCCAACACGTCTTACACGGACGCAACCGGCGCGCGTGTTTGACCAGATGTCTGAACGTTAACGAATCAAAAGGGGTATGTAAGGATAGTTTCTGCCTAAAACCATGGGAAGAAGGCGTGAGTTTATGTTTGTGTATGTTTTCAAGTTATTATCAGATTATGATCAGAAGTTGCCAGATTTCAATATCGTATATACTTATTTACTCATTAAATTTGTCAAACCAACAAAAGGATTCTTTCTAAGTGTCTTGTTTTCTAACAAAAAATTCTCATGGTAATATGGATCTATTACTAAACATGCTTAAAATGTCCCTAAAAAGCTATAAAAAGCCATTCAACTCTATAAAAACACCTTTTCTATCATATTACATAATTGAAACCTCAGTAGCCTGCCTCGTAGTCTAGACTCCCAGCAAAATATATTGACAGCTCCAGGCTCTTAAAAACCCCATTTGAATTCTGAAGGTTAGATTTAAATACATTTAGGGAGTTCCTAAGTACTGGCTGCCTGTAAAATGGGCAAAAGCACCACGAAATATACAAGATTTGTATACGTACAGAGTTGTATTAAATATGGCACAAAAAATGTACGTCCGGCGCACGCTGGACTATCAGCCCCGTCCTTCCACTTCTTGTTGCATACACTTGTCAAATGTTTACAGCAGTGCAGTGCAGAAATTATAGTGCAATGCGTGCGGTTTTTAAGTAAACGATCTCTACCACCTTTTGCTAATTTGTTTACTGAGAAAAAATGCTTTCTGTATTTTGCTGACATTAACTTATTCCGCTTTGGTAAAACCGATTTATGTTTGGCGCAGCGACGATATAAAACTACACAAAGTGGCTGGTAGCAGTTGGATGGGAGTGGTTGATTACCGGGTATAATCCATTCTTTGATATTATAAATGCGAAAGTAACTCCATAATTCTCCGTTTTAGACATACCTAGTGGTAGATCTCTTTGTAGAAGATCTTTCATTAACCAATAGTTATTGGTGCGTCGAGCAACTTCTTTGTCTTGTCGAGGATATGTGTATTATCCCAATTCTCACATATGGTGCTCAAACCTAGTCTTTGACACTTCAGCATAGGTCCGAGCTCGATGATTGCCAGCGAGCTATGGAGCGCAGTATCCTGGGGGTTCGAATTTCGGACCGTATAAGGAACACAACACTTCGCGCCAAAATCAAGATCACGGACGTTACCCAGAAAGCCGCTAATAATCACGTGCACAAAACAGAAATATCGACAGCTGCACGTCATGACTGTGACAAGAAGGCTTCCACTCAGCATGATGCTGTGCTATGGGGGATCCACAGCACAGCGTTGATTTTCAGTGTTATTAGTAAAAGTACTACTTAGTAAATGGTTTTACTGCAACGCTTTATGTTTAACGAATCATAAAACTATTCTGTTTTCAAAGCAAATTAAATTATAACGTTTATTCGTTCGAAATTCGAAGGAAGAAGTGTGTTACCTTCGGAGTAGTTCTTCTACACTTATTGTCGTTGTACCATCGCTTATTTTCATGAAATACTGAAGCGTTTTGTGAATATTGCTTTGTGTTACGTTATTTCCACGTTCACAAGATTTCATGGTCATAATATTATGTACGAGTATATTGCGAGAGAGTGTTCTATTATTCAAGATATGTAAATCTGTAAATAGTGTTTATTGAAATGAAAGGAAATATCGTGGAAATGATCTGGGACGGAAATTAAGTTACTTAATAAGTCATATTATTATCTTGTGTTTCAATTACCTAAGGAAGATGAAGCTTAGTTAACTACTAGATGTTATTGTGGATAAAGATATGGTTACTGAGAGTATTAAACATATTAAAGTCATTAGTGAAGTACCTATAAAAACTGCAACAGATGAGCGAATATAAATTGCTGGGCAAAAACATTCGTTGTAGCGATGGCGATGCTAAGGGGAGACCCATGTGCAGCAGTGTACGTCTTTCAGATAAGATAAGATAAGCTAGGATAATATTTATTTGCTTAAACATGTGTCATACATACAAGAAAAGACATTCATATATCCTGTATAACAACATTACTAGGTACAGACTTCTTTGCCACGACAACGTGCTAATGTCAAGAAATGTTATTAATTAAAACATTCTCTTAAAATAACAGTAAATTAAGGAGGTAATTAAAGAATAATAATAATATTATAATAATAGTTAATAAGACCTGTAAAAAATAATCACGTCAAATCAAATAAGCAAGTATGTCAATACAAATCTTTCCTCTAGGAACTCCTTAATGTTATACGAGTAGTATGTTTGGTTTACTAAATATTTGTCTTAAGTTTTCTTTTCAAGTGTAAGCTCCTTCCAGCTTTTAGGCAACTTTTCAGCCGATCGATATGATGATGTTGATTACTCATCATCCATACTTTAATCTTTATATATAAACATGAATCCTTATTTCCCTTGGTGACGCCATCACACGTGGACGGCTGGACCGATTTCACATTTTTTTGGTTGTGTTCGTTATTGTCAGGAGAAGGATCTTATGAAAGAAAAAAATAAGGAAGTTGATCGGAACGTTACAAAATTTAAGAAAACTTAACGCCAACATTAATTTTACATAACTGTCAGTTGTTTGAAATAACTGTCAGCGATTTACAGAATGCGCGCTGCCAATGTCGTTAAACACAGATGGATCGGTTGATAAATGAGTCAATAGTTTTAGTTTTAGTCAATAGTCAAAACTAAAACTAAACGACATATGACATTCATAGTTAAGACAGGACAACGTCTATCGGGTCAGCTTGTAATATTATAAATTCGAAAGTATCCTTGTCTGTTTGTTACCTTTTCACGCCTAAACCACTGAACGGATTTCAATAAAATTTGGCAAGGTGTCAGATGGCATCCTGAGGACGGACATAGGTTATTTTAGTCTCATACATAATCCTAAAGGGGGTGATAAAGGGGATAAAAGTTTGTATGGGAAACCCAGAGGGATACAAAAAATTATGCTTTTGGTAAGAAATAAAGAATGACGTGTTATTGCGTTTTTGTAAAATCATCCCCCAAGGATGTAAAATAGGGGTTGATTTTAAAATCCACATGACGTTGAAATTTTTGTGTACCTATTTTTAAGCGATTGGAAATATAGTCTGTTACCTTTTCATAACTTAACAGCTGAACGGAATTGGATGAATGGCATACGGATAGGCCATGACCTGGGTTAGAACATAGAATACTTTTTATCCCAGTTGTAAATTCCCGTGGAATAATTTCCGACAACCACGGCGGGTGAAGCCGCGGGAAAAAGCTAGTACTCTATCCTACAATAATAATAAATACTCTGGATATAGATATTACGTCTAATGACGTCTTAAAGCGCTTTATGACACCCACGGGACAGATGGAAACTACTTAAGGGTAACGTAAATATGAAAAACGTTACCTTTCACAACTTATCTTTCCAAATCACAATACCTCACAAAGCCCCTCATCTCTGTTATCTACAATAACTTTCTGACACCATGTGCTCGTTCAGATCACAGATCAGAAGCTATTCAACACGAAATAAACTTCGTTTCGTCACAAAAGGGTTGCGTATTACACGTATTCTGTACAATCATCCTTTTGAAAGGCTGGCTTTTTAGCTGCGAGCCGATTCAATTGAAAGGTTTGGGCTTGTCATTGAGTTATTTCGAAGTCGTTCTCGAAACGTGTTTTGTGAAAAAGATGTTATAATTATAAGTAAAGAGAAATGAGGGTGAGATATTATTTAAGAGGATTATCTTTAATATTTTATCGGTTATTTTGATCAATATTATGAATCACTACGAATCATAACATCACGCCTGCAATCTTCGAAGGGTGAGACGGAGGTGTACTTATAGTATACATAAACGCTAGTAATTTTTAAACGACTTCAAAAAAAATTCTCAATGAGGTTCTCAATTCGTCAGTATGTTTTTTTTTTTATGTGTGTTAGCTCGGAACTTTTTTGTGGGTGAACCGATTTGGATGAGCCTTTTTTATTTGATAGCTGGTGCTTCACATGTGGTCCGATTTAAATTTGATCAAGGTCTGACCGGTAGTTTTTGAGTTATCCTCAATACTGCATATTTTTTCCACTTACTTTATATTGATGATAATTTCCTATCACTGTTATTTACATACCAAGTAGTGGTATACGAATTTGTGTGGGGTAGATACCGCAACTAAAAAGTGAAAAATAAAAACTTTTTTACAAAAATACAACAGACTTCCAAAAAAAAAACACTAAAAGACGTGAACAATAACTTTAATTTTGGAAGTCGGTGGCAAAAACGAAAATACAAAAACAAAGACACCGACTTCCGAAATTAAAATTATTTTTCATGTCTTTTAGTGTTTTTTTTTTAAGTCGGTTGTATTATTAAGTCCCAAGTAACAGGGGGTTAGCCTATTGCCAGTAACCGGGCACAAATCTGAACTTCGGGCTGCTACTGAGAAATTCCATATGGCAAAACTCAATACCATTTTTCCCAACTCGGGAGTCAAACCCAGGACCTCATGCTCAGCAATAGCATTTAGAACCACTAGTTCAATGAGTCAGTCACTCGAATCATCTGGTTGAAATGAACTTTGACAACATAACCTGACCTAAAATAAAGTCGTGTTTGTACCCATAAATATGCTAAGTACCAAATGTGACTCATTCACTTTTGAAAGAGACGAGAGAATTAGATAAGGAAAACTCCGTGAGAAAACTCGGGACATTTTTTTGTTTTGTCCTACCCTTTCGCACTGCTGAACAAATGCCTCCTCCAAAAATCTTTCCAGGCATCCTTCTTCAGAGCCACCTCGATCGAACCCTTGCGGTACGCGTCTACGCCGTCTCGCTACCTCTTCTTGGGTTGTCCTCGGTGGACATAACATATTGGTCTGAAATCACAAACGTGTCTTAAGCAAGTTTATTCATCAATTTTTTTGATTCGTTTTTTTTTCGACTGCATTACAATGCAGTAAGTTTTTTTGTTGTTTTTTACAAATGTTTTATTAAAACAAACTAGTCCTTTTCAGGCCATTAAGCTCCTTCTCCACTATCATCGCTTCAACACGTTACCAATTAATTTCTAAACCATAATGAATACGTCCTATCTAAATGTAATCCTCACCACATTAACATAATATCCGACTATATCTTAGGGAAGTAATTTCTTTGCGATTATCTCCTAAATGAGAAAGAAAGGAGGGGAGGAATATCGTGCAGCCATTCATTACGACTGACGCCTTTTCCTGTTTCTTTGTAGAAAGTGTAAGAACACGAGTATGTACTTTGCCTTTAATGAAGTATTCCTTGTTTAGAGATGCGGTCATGTTACGTGTATCGATAAAATAACGTAACGATAAAGTAACCTGTTACAAACTCAAATAGAATAGAATAGAATAGTCTATCAACACCATAAAAATTACAGATATAAATGTAGACATTTTACATAGGGTTATAGAGGTATGAGAATCGGGATGTAAGCTTTGGGAAGATCCTTCGACCAGACGAGTGTTGTGTCTGGTGGGCAACTGCCCGTTAGTTGATGTCGGGACGTTGTATATATGCTAGTCGCGCGGTAAACTCTGCTTGCGCGATGCAGGATTTGCGTAACGTCAGTGTGACGTGTAGCTCGCATGTGGCGGTGTAGATACCGCTGTAGGGTGACACAAAACCACCAACGTCGTGTGTTTGTTACATGTTACTTTTAAATTTCGTCGTGGACGATGGGCCACACACAATATGTGCTACCTTTAGCATATCTCTTGTCCCATTCAGAGTGTTTGAGTCATCTTACTACATTAGGATCTGGCGATTTAGTTATTATATCTCCCTTTAAACCTTCTTGTTTTAGAAACTATTTTTAATGTTAACACCATGTATTCAACATCTGTTTTTAGTAGTATCGGTTTGAATCATATAGATGAACTCCTATCTATGCCCTAAACAATGAGTACCTATAAACATTACCTACCTGTCGAGAACATCGTGACAATTTTGTAAAATACGTCGCATTATCAGTTATAATAAATAGGCCCCAAGTTGGTATGTGTACCACGTCAAATAGTTCACGAAAATGGGACAATATACCGCGAACAAGAAATTACAACCCATATTACATACAATACACACTTACGTCTAACTTTCGCGTCTCCCGAGAATTTAACTTACGTATGCACACAATCGACTCGTAAAGTTCACCTTACGCACATCCCTATTTCCCTCGCATCTTCACAATGTTGTTCACTACTTTAAATTTATTTGAGATTTCCTCAGGGAGTCAGCAACAGTACAATAGGATGCTAACAATTTGTGGTTGCCGTCATTCTTCACCCCCATTCATCCAATGAAGGGTGGTGGAAATGAATTTCTTGTACGTGTGTGCTATTATGTTTGAACGGTATAAAATTGCTGAGAATTATTAAAGATGAGGATGTAGGGGTCGCAGCAGGTGGCGTTCTGTAGTCTCTGCCATACCCCCATGGGAAGAAGGCGTGAGTTTAGCTATGTAAAAGATTATGATTGTAGTGGTTGAGAGGTGTCAATGATAAGTGGGTTATTATCTCACCACACTTATTGTTTCCTCGTCTCCTTTTATCAGCGACTTTCTTTTTGACGGGCCAAAATTGGCCATTCTTTACATAATGTAGTTCGCAATGGCAACAGTATTATGTGAAACTTTTTGCGCCTTAAAACTGCCTTTATAATAATAATAATACCAGCCTATTGTTGTACCAACCACAGCGAGGCAAAGGCCTCTTCTCATACAGAGAAGGCACGAGCATTAATCACAATGCTTGCTCAAGGCGAGTTGAATTGACAACATTGTCAAAGTTTTAACGTTTTGAATACGAAGCTTTTGGCTACTTTTTATTAGGGTATATATTTTGTCTAGTTTTTTCTAATGTGCGTTTTTTTTTTGTGGATAATAAACAATTTTTAACCGACTTCAAAAAAAGGAAGAGGTTCTCAATACGTCTGTTTTTTTTTATGTGCATTAGCTCAGAACTTTTTTCTGGGTGAACTGATTTGAATGAGCCTATTTTATTTGATAGCTGGTTCTTCACATGTGGCCCATTTAGATTTGATTAATATCTGACCAGTAGTTTTTTAGTTATCCTTAATACTGCATATTTTTTCCACTTAGTTTATATTGATGATGTGTTAATGATTTCCTGTCACTGTTATTTACATACCAAGTAGTGGTATACCAATTTATGTAGGGTAGTTACCGCAACTAAAAAGAGATAAATAAAAAGTTTTTTACAAAAAACAACCAACTTCCAAAAAAAACACTAAAAGACGTGAAACTTCAACTTTCTTTGTTACAGACCTGTCTAATGGGTAAAATTTAACAAATACTCGCCGACTCGTATCTCATCGGACGATCAATAGATTACAATAAAAATAGTGTTGTAATTAGACAACTTAACCCCAACAGATCGTAAATTAGATTCAACACCCAAAGGCTTATACTCGTAGTGTCGTTGCGTCTGACTTACGTTAGTAAGTCAATTGTTTTATCGGATTCTGGCCGTTTGTTGTTTATTTATGTATTTACTAACTGTTGCCCACGACTTCGTTCACGATCCAAGACGATAAGTAGCCCATGTTCTTTTAAAAGTCCCAGACTACTTATTTGCCAAATTTCATAACGGTCAGTTCAGCGGTTTAGGCGTGAAAAGGTAACAGACGAACAAACCGACTGACAGAGTTCCTTTGCATTTATAACATTAAGTATGGATAGGATATTCTAGTCGATGGATCTCAACTTTTTTGAAGTGAAAACTTCTTTAGCCGCGTTGAGCGATTTTTGTAGGGGCAAAACTTATGGGTTCGCGTCACAGACATACTAATGTGACGTGTTGCGCCAGACTAGCGACGCGCAGCGGCCTGTGTACATTTTGCGGTTTTCACTTCTGTCAGCAGTCTCCATGACTGCCTATTTTTTAAATTTACCGATAAGCTTAACATGCATAATCAGCCTATAATGGTCACACTGCTGGGACACAGGCCACCTCTCTTTGAGAGGGAGTGGGCTGTAATTTACCGATATGGATTGTGGTAACGACCATCTTTCTTAAAGAAAACATACTATATTTCATCGATGGATGGGTTGTGGCAACCTCTTTTTACTAACAACTAACTGCAAATACAAATGGCATGTATTAAATCGAACCTAATTCCTATTATGTGCTCCTAAAAATATTATTGGACACTAATATAATGATTGCGCCCCTTGTTGTCAACTTCAAATAATTTCTATTTCGGGATCCTAAAAATACTAAATAGTCAAGTATCTGCGATCAACTTATATGTAGCGCTCGCCGGCCGCTGCCGCGGCCCCACTTGCTTTGCTCGCTCGGCTCACGTACAGTTGGTCACAGTTCTAACCTAACCTTGCCCATTTGAATGGGGTGCCCTAGCTTAGTTACGCAACCAACTGTGGGAAAGGCCAGAAAGTTAAAAAGTGGCTGAATAATTTTAAAAAGTGTGCCTCATTAGAAGCTCAATAAGTTTCCGGAGGATCAATTAAATATTTCCCAATACATATTGTAACAATTTAATTAAAATACTATATAACGACAACCCTAACAAAGTTGATCACTGAAAACAGTGAGATTTTGCCGAAAAGCCAAGCGGTTACAATTTATAAGCCACATTAAACTATCCATTCGCCCCTGCACCATTGGAGCCTCGATAAGCTTAGCATATTCGACTACATATTCATAAGTCCCAAGCCGAACTGCAAACAGGTACATAACGATAATAAAGACTAGCACATAAGCTTGCTACCAACTAAGCTGGTAAGCTAGGTATTGGGTCTGACCGTGTGAACCAAAATTTGTTAAGCAAGTATTGTATATTTGAGTAGTATTTATCTGCTTTGGAGGAATAAGCAGAAAGACTGCGACACGTATTTTTTTAATGTCGCAGCACCATTCTGAGATAGAGGTCTTTTGGTCTCGTACAGGACTTTTTAACCGACTTCAAAAAAAGGAGGGGGTTCTCAATTCGACTGTATGTTTTTTTTTTATGTGTGTTAGCTCAGAACTTTTTTCTGGGTTAACCGATTTGAATGATTCTTATTTTTATTTGATTGCTGGTGCTTCACATATGGTCCCATTTAAATTTGATCAAGTTTTGACCAGTAGTTTTTGAGTTATCCTTAATACTGCATATTATTTCCACTTAGTTTATATTGATGATGTGTTAATGATTTCCTGTCACTGTTATTTACATACCAAGTAGTGGTATACCAATTTATGTGGGGTAGTTACCGCAACTAAAAAGAGATAAATAAAAAGTTTTTTACAAAAAACAACCGTCTTCCAAAAAAAACACTAAGAAACGTGTAAAATAAATTTAATTTCGGAAGTCGGTGGCCAGAAACGAAAATACAAAACCAAAGACACCGACTTCCGAAATTAAAATTATTTTTCACGTTTTTTTGTGTTTTTTTTTGGAAGTCGGTTGTTTTTTTGTAAAAAAGTTTTTAGTCGTTATTTTCATTTTAATTTTGTTTTTACGAGTGTGTTTAGTTTTGATAATCCTGTGCGAGTCCCAATAAATACTTTTTCTTTCAAATAATGGTGTTAAGCTAGGTTTTCCTTAAAGAACGGTGGTCGTCACATAACGGTGGCAAGAACGGCTGTCATAAAAATGATGGCAGCGGAGTTTGACGTTAAGGGATCGAAAAACGCTCTGTAGGAAAACACACTAATCTGTCGTCTGTGACATTCGCTGGTAAATTTCAGACGGTAGGTGGTATCCACCGCTCATCTAGAAAAACGTAGCTTGAGGGATATTAATTGCTTTACTCGTATCTAAAGGCACATTCCATGCTTTACCTGGCCTTTAGGTACAGTGGACGTAAATTCCTACAATTACAATTACTTACAATCAATCTTGAATCATACAGATGTAAAAAAAAATGAACTGGGACACGTGAAAATTTGTTTTAGCATTTTTCCGACTCGGTGCCATTAAAAAATGCCAACAGAACAAGCTTCCACAAAAAAAAAAACAGCATATATATTTTTTATTCTTTTGCAAGAGAATTTGAGCATTAACGTTCCACAAAATAGTCAAGCACCACTTGCACCCCAAATCACTAAACTGTCATCGTCAAACGATTGACAGAATCAGTACAATTTAAATTAGTTTAGGGCTAAACGTATTTATTGAGTTGTGCTGCAAGTGGGCCAAAATGTTTTCCACATTTCTCCGTTTCAGTTTCCACAGCGACAGTCATTTTCCACACCAATCTATCATAACGCTTACAACAAATAAATGAATAGGTAATAATAATTGATTACCTACTCGTTGGAATATTATAAAAATCCCAGTGATTACGGATTAAAAAAAGTACTCGATTCAATCATTCGATCATCACAATCGATTATTCACTCATTCGATCATTCGTTGACGTTTGTAGTTCAAATGTTTTCTATCACAATAAATCGGACCGTCGAATAGTGCACACGTCTTTACTTTCCTCCTGGGACCCATTTCCCACACTATTTGCAGCTGTGCTTACATCAAGTTATCAGAACACACGAACGTAACAACTTTGTGTGCAGTTATTATTAAAACAACGTTTAACAACATCCTACACTAATTAAATGCTGCCCGCTAAAGGCTGGAGCACACGGGCGGTTTCAATTAGTCACGTTGGCAACGGTTAGTGATGTACACAAAGCTACATATCAAGCTATACATTTCCAGTTTTAGCTGACCTCCGTTGTATAGGCTTTTTGTACAATGAGAATTAAGGCTTATATTGGAAATGTAAAGCTTAATAAGTGTAGTCGTGCGTACATGGCTCTTATTTTTTATTGTAACGTTGACGTTTAAGGGGGATGCTCCAAGGGAGCCCGCGAAATTCAAATTATCTTACCTTTTTTGCTATTTGCAGGTCAGAATCCGGTTGTATGGTGATCTAAATATGATTCGCGACCGTATCAACTAAGGCTTTACGAAATTATAATTATTAGAATCAGCAATACAACGCCTTAACTTAGAATTGCCCTCAAATGTCATGATTTGATGAGATGTATTGCTGATTCCAATGATTATAATTCTGTAAAGCCATATTTGTTCCGGTCGCGAATCATATTTTAATCAAAATATAACCTGACAGTGACCTGCAAATTGCAAAAAACGTAACAAAATTTGAATTTCGCGGGCTACCCTGAAGGTACCGCCTTAAAAGTCAGTAATATTATCTGTTCTTTGTTTTTATTGGCCTACTTGAAATAATAAGATCTGGCTTTTAAGTTTTGTGCACGCAAGTAAATTACAATCTAATATTAGAAAAGTATGTATAATAGTTAGGGAAATTCATTGTTTATGGAATTGATAACCAACTTAAATTGTTCATGTATTCACAACTGTCAAGTGTTGTCAGTTGTTTGAAATTGCTATTACACGGAAAATTTACGTAGTGTGGCAACTTGATAAATAATTTATTTCCATGACTATGCAAAGGCAAACTTGTAAATCTCTTTTATACACTACATGTTGGAACTGTTTCTAGTTCTATAGTGTACTAGGGTAATAAGATAAAACATAATAATAAACGTACCTACTCCCAGAGATTACCTTTTACAAATAACTTGTAAAGGCTGCAGAGATGCGCAAGTAACTCCACCCACTTTAAACCATTGTTCAAAATACTTTCTTTATAACCATCTTCGAAATGTACACTGATATAAAAGCTACAGTTAATCGTCTATAGTGTAAAACAAACACTTTCTTGTAAAAAAAACAAGTTTAAACCGCAAGTGTGGTTACAGCCTAACGGTAATGAGAGGCAGTCATGAAAAATAAATGGCTGAAAACTTTTACTAACGCTTGTGTGTAATTTCCCCGTATTTGTTATGTGCAAAGTTTTGTGAAAATACTGTTGTTGTTTTTAATTTATAGTATTTACAACTAGCTTTTGCCCGCGGCTTTGCCCTCGTGGGTGTCTGATTTATCCCACGGGAACGTGCTACCGAAACAAAAAGTAGCGTATGTCCTTCCCCAGGATGCCATCTATTTCCGTGCCAAATTTTATCGAAATCCGTTCAGTAGTTAAGGCGTGAAAAGGTAACTTACATACAGCTACTTTCGAATATAAAATACATACTAGCTATTGCCCGCGACTTCGTCTGCGGTCCAGGATGAAAAGTAGCCTATGTTATTACGCCGGTCTTGGTCTATCTATGTGCCAAATTTCATCTAAATCCATTCATCCGTTTTGGCGTGAAAGCGTAACTAACAAACTTACTTTCGCATTTATAATATTAATTAGGATGTAGTAAATACTGATTTTATTTTGTGTATGTTCTCCACTAAATGCTGGCAGTTGCAAACTTTGGTTATACATGTAACCCTCATTCTGACGCAGTTGGGTTAAAATACCATTCATAGGTAAAAGTTAAAGCTCGTTGGTAGATACTAAACATAGTAGATTCTTTTTCAAAAAAAAAATCGAGTATGAAATTTTTCTAGTAAAATAAAATAAAACCAGTTCAAAATTATTCAAATTATATAGAGTGCACAAACAAAGGATTCTTCAACCCCTGAGTGAGTCCATGTTTTGAGAAAATAAATTGCTGCCCTGCACTGCTGGGACACGGGCCTCCCCTCGGTGAGCCCTAAATGTGCCGTTATCCTTCACGCAGGCCCAGTGCGCATTGGTAGATGTCACATGTCTTCGAAGTTTTGGTTCTAGGACATGCCAGTTTCCTCACGATGTTTTTCTTTACCGTTTTGAGAGCAGGGACGATGAAATAATTTACACGAAGTAAAGCGCTTGCCTGGGTTCGAACCTACGGCCTACAATTCGTAAGTCGCGGCCGTCACCACTTGGCCACCATTGCTCGCCACTGCTCAGTAAATTTATATTCATCTTTGGATTGAAGCTTATAATACAAAGCTTCAAGTCAATAATAATAATTCCCAAGTAGCTGGTGATTTGCTCTACGGTTTTAGCTGTAATATAATCATGGAACACTGCATTATTAATTGGATTCAGTGAGCCGTAACCGCTAAGTGCAGTGAGTGTGCTGTCCGGACCATTACTGTCATGCTTCATACACATTGTGGTTGACAACGCACTCTGCTTTTGGAATTACACTGATTTTTAGTGCAGGTTTTAATGTACGTAAGTTTATCTCACAATTATCTGAAATTAATAATAATTAAATAAACTATGTTAGGTAGATACAGTCACTTCCAAAAATATGGACCTACAGCGACAAGAATTTATTTAATTGTCTACAATCTTAGTTCCCTAACATTGTGTCAATATGTAGGCACCAAACATATTACACACTAGCTTTTTCCCGCGGCTCCGCTCGCGTTTACGTCAGAAATTGTCCTACAGGAACGTACTACCGGGATAAAAAGTACCCTATGTGTTAATCTAGGTTATAAGGTATCTATGTGTCAAATTTCATCCTAACTCATACAGCGGGTTTTGCGTGATTGAGTAACAAACATCCAAACATACAAACTTTCCCAATTATAATTTTAGTAGGATTAATATGAATGATTTTATTTATTATTATTATTTAAAATCAATCGTTTAACTTTGACTTATCGGGACGCCAGCGCCACTAGGCGGCGCTCGACAGAGTCTACAACATAACGCTCGACCAGAGTTAAAGCAGAGTTTGCCAGTGGCGGTAAACCAGTGAACACCTTTAGAAACTGTCGCGCGTTCCGTATAACTGTCTCGTGTACTCACAGTGTGTGATTCGCTAGTGTGATTAATTTGTTCGTAAATTATGATAACGAGAGAGACGTACCTTCTCCGTCATATATTTAATATATTATATTGTTATTATATTATATATGTAATTATAGTAGGATTCATATTTATAATATTAGTAGGATTGGGTAGTTAATTGTAGCTACACATTGATACAGTATTATGGAACACAAATTATAGACAGGAAAATTAATTCTTGACTATTTATACACCTTTTTCCGGCTGACTGCACTTGAACCCATTTTCGGCATTATATTAGCGTCCACGGTTGTTGATGCAAAGGTACGTCCGGCAAATCCTGTGCAGTCAGCCCCGCTGCCAACTTGCTGATTGTCCAATATTTCCATATTTATTCATCCGCATACGTCTCGATCCCGTGAGAATATCGGGATAAAAAGTATTATATTTCCTAATCCAGGTCATGGCCTACCCATGTGCCAAATTTTATCTAAATCCGTTCAGTTGTTTTAGCGTGAAAGCGTAACAAACAAACATACAAAAAATTAAATCTTTTTTCCTTATTTATTATTAGTTTAGGTTTAGATGAATGAAGGAAAGTAATTTATTTGGAATGGATAACTTTAACAATTTCTTTATTCGGCCAACCACGACCCACAGAGTGTGAGTACTTACTTACCTACAGACCAGCCTTCGAGAGAATGCGTTCTTAACACCTGTCAGTTTCATACAAACGAATTTGTGTTAGGCGAATTCGATCTTTATTAATCTTTAGTAATTACTTTAAAATATAAAATTATGAATCATTGCAACACTTTAGGGAGGTTTCTAAGAATTACTTAGAATAGAATAGAATAGAATACTCTCTCTCTCTTAGGTGTCTATTTCAAGAACAGCAGGTCATTCTGTAAAAATCTCATTGTGAAAACTTAAGTGAATTGAGCTGTCACCTGATGCAATGGATTGACACTTTTGACAGCACACTTCAAACTCACTTCACCAAGTTTTCACGTTTTCACGGTAATATTTTTACAGAATATATCGGCTAATCTCAATACTAAAGATGTATAAAATCCAAACGCGCCAATATTTTCCAGCAACTAACCGTACTTTGGCTAGCTAATATAAGGCTCTGCCGCATACAGGTTGTTCAGTGAAGCGCGCAAATCTAGTGGAACATAAAATCCAGCAGTCGAATCGATAGCGTCGCGTCGAGCGGTGGAAGTCGTGTCACCGAGTCAGTGCCACGAATTTGTTCCAATTCGGAAACTTTGTTCGATGAGATGGTTTATGTTGCATCTGGGATAGAAAAAAACTAGCCAAGTGTGTGTCGGACCACGCACAATAAAGGGCTCCGTAGTTCGGATGAATTTATCTCAAGAACAAACTTAATTAACATTGTAATTGATAAACATGTTCTCCCATACGACACGGTCAATTCCCCAATTGCAAATGTAAGATTGTAAAAGCACTTATTTTTTGTTTGATCCACAAATTAACAATTTTCGGACGTTTTTCTTTATTTGTGATAAATGTTAAATGATTTTATTTCTGTAAGTAGGTTTATACAAACACTTTTACACGTCGGCGTTTCCTATCTGACTACTCTGAGAAGAAAGGCCGAAACAAACTAAGAGGTCACAGTCTCTTTTAAAGTCCAGACATAATCTTGGTCAGATCATGTGAAGACCATGTAGATTTATGTCTGAAATGGTCTTTTGAGGAAAAACCACACAGAATGAGGGGACCTGTCCAGTCAATGCACGCATTTGTCACTAATCGTGGAGCTCAACTCAGAACTTAAGGAGCTCAACCACTCGACGAACAATACCAAAGAAAGGACATTTGGGTAGGCCGCATAAAGCACTCAAACTGCCAGATTATCATTGAAGCTACCTGAGAAAGTGAAAAATTAAATTAAAAAATAAAAGTTACCTACATAGTCCTCACATTCACAATAAATAAATAATAATACTATACTTCACAAAGTAAATTGTCATCAAATTGTATATATAATAATTATCAAAATGTCAAAATTTATGTAAAATAAAAAACTAAAAAATTTAGCAAAAATATAAAATAATCAAAAAAAAAATAACATTCAGTATGCAAAAATTGGAGCAACTCAATCCCAAGCCTTTTTGTCCTCAATATAATCCTTAACGGTAAAAAAAGCTTTCTGGCACAACTTACGTTTAATTAATGATTTGAATTTATTAAGGCTTAGATCTTGAACGTGGCTTGGATGTTTATTATAAAAGCGAATACAATTGACACCTGAACGAGCCGCCTATTTTTTTGAGCCTTGTTGTAGGTACAACAAATTTGTGTTTATTCCTAGTATTTATATTATGGATATCACTGTATTTTTTAAACAATTTTATATTTTTATGTGCATATAAAAGATTTTCATAAATATATTGAGAAGGCACAGTCATTACATTAATCTCCTTAAATTTCTCTCTGAGAGATTGTCTCGGATTGTGCTGTAAGACATTGCTTCTTGCCAAATTTCACGATTCTAGGTCAACGGGAAGTACCCTATAGTTTTTGATTTATTTGCGAGTATCAAAATATGTCGCTTAAATGGCCGTAATTTTTAATGCGTTGACTTAGAAGCTTGATCGTTTTAGAACTCCAAGGAACCGTAGACCTACGTATCTGATATTAATTTTAATTCTCGTAGTAGTAAAACTTACCTCCACGCGGTCTTGAGAAAAGGGTCTTGACAGACTGACAGATGGACGGACGGGCAACGAAGTGATCCTAGAAAGGTTCAGTTTTTTCCTTTAGAGGTACGGAACCCTAACAAAAGGAAGGATTGGTTGATTTAGTTACTTTTTAAAACTGTTGGTTATAAGACTTTTGTATCTGTTCCAATATTTAATGTAAGCTGAGACCATATGGGTGGTTAATAGCTTTTACATGGAATATTTGCAAGTCTAAAGATGGGCCAACTGGGATTTCGCAATGGCTGGTGACAATTCAACTTTATCTATATATTCGGCTAACCTTAGTACTGCTCGATTCTGACTTCAAAACCAAAAATTTGAAGACTTGCGACATCCGTTAACCCAAATTGGACCCACGTTATGGATTATGGCTAACTCTCTCTTACAGAAAGGAGACCTGTGTCCCAGCAGTGGGAATATTATAGACTGATTAGATTACGAATCACTTTTTTTTTACTTACAAACATCTTGCTAAATTATTTAGGTCGTATTGTTTGGCTATTCTAAAGTATGATTTCCAGCAAACGGCTCGCATCGCTTCGGATCGGAAAGGATATGAACGTATGAGCGACAGCCGATGCAGAATGTCGACGCATACGATCGGCTCCGTACCATCCCTTGCGAACATAATATCCGTTTCTGCGCCTAGTCAAATAGTTTCATTCCTATTGTGTTGACGTGTTCTAATTCGGATGAATGTGTGATCGGATACGATGACAGGCGAACGGAGCCGATCGCACGTCGCAGCATACCCTCGGCTACGATCGCGTGTCGCGGAAGACGCCCGCGGGCATGCTGCTGTGCGCGGCTTGGTAATATAGACTAAATACTGTGTATACGATTTAATATCGCTCAAAGATTGTAAAATCCGTTACGATCCGATGCAATGCGAGCCGTTTGTTGGAAATTATCCTTAAGTCAAAATCTCAGAGAGAAAATAAAACCATTTTAAAGCTAGATTTGACAACACAATCAAATACCTCCTACCAAATAAAAATCCTTCTCTATCAGGTTAGTAGTCACAATATAGATCGATAGCGATTATCGAGACAGCGATCAGCGTCATGTCGCGTGTCAGTCCTAGGATTTGTCGCACTAATGTGGAAGCTGGGCTATGCAATGTTTTACATGGGTATTGATTGTGTGTGTTGATGGTGATGAGTTTTCGTTTTGAGATCAATTGAAGCAGCGGGGTGACTCACTAACAGGGGTGAACACACTAACATTACGAATAGCTTTAATTTTTTGCGTTATTTAAGTTATTGAGCATACCAATTTTTCGAAAATATGCAGCAATGGATTATATAGTAATATCCTTCAAAAAATATTCAGATTGTTATTAATAATGTGTTACACAATTAGGTTGCTGGTTCATTTATGGTATTTTATTTCTACGTTTTCACTCACAAGTCAAAGCATTCCATTGTTTGCTCTCACTGTTTGTAGTTCGCTGTTTTTGTGTATCTTTCGCATTCCGTTACTTCCTACTACCTTCGTACTATTTACTGCTAAATTAACTCAGCGTATAGTGTTCACTGCTGGACATTGGCTTGTCATAAACTGCGTCCCAATACCTAATTCGCCTGATGTAATATTTTGTTCACAGCCCTGTCCTTCCACAGATTAACACAAAATATCTACCTATATAGCTATAGCAACATAATTTTTCTTATTCAAAGTTTAAGTCTCTATGCAAATTCTGTGTATCTGTTTCAATGTCTTAAACCATAAAGTTAGGTAACGTAATTGAAGTTATTATTATTTTTCAAAGATAATTTGAATGAATTAATCCTTAAAATAATAAACTCATCATAGTCCCTTACAAATAGAACCTGGTGCTTCAAATAGAATTTTCTTCAAAAATACCCTCCCACACGTTGGCTGTACTCGGGAGCCACGTTAGATAGTAATTGGTAGCCGGAAGCGCAGTTGGGTACGTTAACCAATTCGACAGCCGCAAATGGGTGGTGAGACTCAAACTAACTGGTTTTCTATATGTTACGGGTCATCTTCCCGTAAATATTCTTGTGTAGTCTTTTTTTTGCAACCCAGGTGCTCAAACACAAACCCAAAGCATTTATTTTAAGAGGCTTACAAAACCTAAAGCGCGGTCACTGTCGGATTGCATAGAAAAGAAAGAGACGCGCATTGAGACAACGCTGGTAATTTATTGTAAAACTAGCTGCTGCCCGCGGCTTCGCCCGCGTAGATGTCAGATATTATCCAACGCGAACGTACTACCGGGACAAAAAGTAGCCTATGTCACTTCGTATAACAACAGCTATCTGCCAGTGAAAATCAGTCCAGTCGTTTCGGAGATTACCCGGAATAAACAGAAAGACAGAAAAAAAATGGTATTTTGTTTTTTGTACCGTTTACATATGCATCTATTAAAAAGCTGTTATTTGGCATTACAAACAGACACTTCAATTTTATTTATTTGTAGTATGTATGTATGTATGTGTATATGTATGTGGTATGTATGTATGCTAGAACTTCTTTAACCTTTTTTTATAGGTACTTTATTAAAAAAATCCCTACATAGTAAGGCGGGCCGCAAGTATTGTATTAAAAGATCATAATTACAAGGGGGTTGAATTTTGAAAAATCCTTCCTTAGTGGATGCCTACATCATAAGAGGAATACGTGTGCGAATTTTTAAGTTTCTAGCCTTAAAGGTTTGGCCTGTGCGTTGATACATCTGTCAATCACTTTTGCCTTTTATATATTTAGATATAAAGCAATTATGGATTTACAAAAAATCTGTTCATTGGACTAAAAAATTAAAACACTATTACGTTAGTATGTTACTTGTAGAATAATCTGACAAAAAATCAGAATGTTTGTATGTATATTAGTACGGTTTCTAATACTTAAAAAAAAAAAAATTGAGGTATCTTCGTGATTTTTTCTATCATATCAAGTTAATTGTATTATGTTTTCAACACACTATCTAACTAGCATATATCCAGAAGAATATCATATATTTTTCTGATTTTGTTTACTTAAGTGGATCATATATTTTTAGGCATTATAAATTTGCGTTTAGGTCATGTAGTCCCCTTAAATAAACCAATAACAGGCACTTTTGAATTGCTAAGGAGTCAGTCAGTAAAAAAAAAAACTAAGCTAGTTGTCCATTCCAAAGGGTACTTAGTACCTATGGAGAAGAACGGGCAAGAAAATCCACGGACACTGTTTTAAAATCAAAATAATGTTACAAAAAAATTGGTTACATCATTCATGTGAGAACAATGTAGAAAGACGTGTCCGTTATAAACGTTCGTAATAAAAAAAATACCAACAAATAAAAAAACTATTCAGAAATTAAAATAAGCCGTGGCAGGTAAGAGATGACCATTCCTTACTGACGGCGCCCGTTCACGAACATGACGTATGGATCAGCACCATTCAGCTCAACCATTTTTACATATGCACCACCATCAGCGAGACTTTAGAGTGAGCATAACATACTCTCAGCCGCCAGGGCACATTTCAGTCAATGAAAGACGTACCCAGTAAATAGTAGCTCTATAGTAGGTACATAGTACTCACACATGTGCTATGCAATTATACAATACTAAGAGATTTAATTTATGCAACGCAGGGTTAGTTTGTACAATCTTCAGCAGCTTCCACAATATTTTCGAATGCTAATCAATTAGTTTATGCGTCCTTGTGGAGCAGGACCAGCGTTGAGCCAGGCATTTATGTCAGCGATGTAATCCTTCAACTTATAATATGCTTGGCTGCATAGTGTGCGTTATATACAAGATTTAAAATTTCATTTAATTCAGTTGGAGAATGTGGGGAGGAATTTTATCGATATATATATAATATATGAGTCTACTTTAGCCAGTCTGAAACCTCGCTGAACTAATTGATCCTTTTTTGTTGTCTTATATTTAGTTGTGTCTTTCACCCCTTTTACTGAAAATATTTAAGTTTTTCCTTACATAAGTACATAATGTTTTCATAAATATATTGACAAGGTACCGTCATGATTTAAATATCTTTAGACCATTCCCTTAGATAAATGCGCCTGCGCAGGCCATATTATGTTGCTCTAATGGCTCTTTTCTGCAGAATAAAAATAGACTCGATATCTGCAGCTAATCCCCATAGTAAAATACCGTAACACATGATACTATAAAAGTAACTCAAATAGACTAGCCTCGATTAGTAAATTGACGGTGAACTTAGCCGCCCTGTAAGAGATGTTAAATCAGGACCCAATTGCAGCATTGCGTCAAGCGTGATCCCCAGGAAAACAGTTTTATGGACGAATTCTAGTTTCTCTTTATTCAATACTATGTCATAATCACTTCTTTTAACATTCGGTAAAGCAAATGTTATGCATTTAGTTTTTCCCTATCTCTTATTAAATTATTAGCAGTAAACCAATTTTGTACCTGCAGTAGGGCGTTATTTAAGTCGTCAAGATTTGATACTAGTCTATTTATTTATCTTAAATGTTAGGGAAGTATCTTCAGCAAATAATACCATTTGTGGTTGGTTGCTCTTTAAGTTAAAGTGGGTGTTAAGTTATTTTGTTCAACTTCGATTGTTGGTTGCTCATTTGAAACACTTCAGTAATGAATAATAAAGCTTATTACTTGGATAAGTACACTTAACAAATTCTTATGACACATATAATATTGAATTGCTTTTTCTATTTAGGGCTTGCTAATTTTATTAAAACCTCCTTTCAGTCGAAAAAGTGTCATGCAGGACGTACTGCACCAGCAGTATACTGAAAGATAGATATAGAACACATTATCATCAGTAATCGCCGTCAATAACAGATTTCTCAGAAACCTGTGACCAAGATAAGTAAAATTCTGCAAGGTCCTTTCATAACGATAAGAAACAAAGAAACCAAAAAACCTGAAAGCTCCATCCAGTCTTAGATAATAAATATTCCAATCTGAGGCAGACGCTCGACGCACGCACATCTATTGCGATATTGACAAAAACGAATATCTGGGACGTGACCAGAAATATACAGGGAGCGTTGTATTTCTGACTATGGACGTGCTTCCAAGGAGCATTAGAGATAAGCATGAGATAAGGGTGGAACGACGGAGGCATGTATAACCTATATACATAATCAAATCAAATTATTTATTTTTGCAGTAAACACTGTTATGATGGTGTTATTAAATGTACATGTTTCAAGTAATTCTACCGTAAGGCATGCAAAATGTCAAAAATCATAGTTTATCAAAATCAAGTTTGGCATTAAAATAATTACATAAAATTAGATAAAAATAATTTAAGGATCTAATCTGAGGATTTCTTTAGTAAGACTGATTGCTAGCCAGGTGCTGTTATAGTCAAATTAAGATTCTTAAGATGATAATTACTAACGTCTTCTTTTATAGCCATTCTGAACATGACCCTATGAAAGCTAAAAGTATTTGGAATGCTAATATAAATAGATCTTTGCCTTAGAGTAAAATTAAGAATTATAAATTGTAACTAATGGACTAGGGGAGGTATCTACCTTTTTGGAATCTGTCTTTAGAATGACGTTGAAACGCCCTAGTAAACTTTTACTTGACCCTTTTAACCCCAAAAAAAGATCTGAGTAACAGTTATAAGTGGTCGCTCAAAACAGAGGTATCACTCAACGTTTTCACTCCTGGAAACCACGCAAATCGATCACTCAATCACTCAATCAGAACTCTCACAAATACTTCGACAAATAAAACATTCGATCCATCCCATCAGAGCATCGTGTCAACAATTTGTAGCAATAGTGTAGTGAACACTATTATGACGTCACACAGTCGATACAAATTTTATAGCTAGCTAGCTACCGGTTTACAACGTACGCAGGGAGTAACGCTTTCGATTACCTTCGTAAATTGTTTCTCGTAACCCTCGGGGGAAGCTGATGGATTTTATGCTGTTTCTACCATATTGGATACGTGATTTCGTATTTGCGTATTTTTTGTATATTGAAACAGGTTGCGCCATTTTTCGTGAATATTTTTGCAGCAATTTCGGTGTAAAACCTGGTGAAAGCAACTGTTTTTATTTGTCAAATATTGTGTTATGCGTCGTTTTTGTGTCATATTAGTATTTTTTGTTTGTATGTCACACTCCTACAAAAGGTAATGCTTTGACAATAATATTTGTTATAATGTATGTAGGTAGAAAAGGAGATTGTGTGGAACCAATTTAATTCTGTGTTGAACTTGTAATTATTCTAATTTATTTGCGTAGGGATCTTTAGAAAACATTCCGACACAATGTAAATTGTTATTGAATTGAATAAATGAAGTGAAATGTTTCGGCAACAATACAAAATAGCGCAGAATTGGACACCAACACAGTTTGTATCTATGAACTGAATAAACAAAGTTACTCTCAACAATTTTTTATTGTAAAAAATGCGAGAGAGTTTCACCGAAGGGTGCAACTGGGGGCTTATGACCAGAACTGGACAGTTTTAGACCACTCGTGACCACCATACGTGGTCAGCGACAGCTACTAGTAGCTATCGAGAGTAGAATTTGTGCGGGTAGCCATACTTGATTGATTAATTACAACGTCTGGTATAGTCCCCGGTTCGTAGCTTGGCAAGGTTTTGGAGTAGTGGGAATAAATTAGCGCATGTACACATAGTGCAACAAAAAAAAAACACTTTTATTGCTTGTCTTTATTCTATGGCTATATAATTTATTTTTAAACATGTCTGTTATAAAGAAAGGAAGAAGCATATAACTAACGACTCTTGCCAACTAACGTGCAGGTGACTGTACCAGGCGTTAATATTCCACATCAAGTTTTAGGCCCATGTCCAACTACCGCCGCCAGCGAGAAAGCGACTAGCTATCAACGATTTTCTCGCTCAAGAAACGTACAATAGATTGTAAGTCCCGTGTTAGTAAAAGAGCTAACTGCGTGCTAACTGTTCACATCGCCACCGCCGGCGAGTACTCGTTTGTCGCAGTAACAAGAGCTATCAAAGAAAGTACTCGCTCAGTGACGCTCGCTCATTCGCTGATCGTTGCTCGCCAATTCGTTTTTAGTTGCTAGCTCTACTGGCTTCTCGTTTATCGCCGGCAGTGGGACAGGTGCCTTAGAAGAGACCACAAAGGGATGCTAGAGATGACGATCTAGAAACCCGCGCTTTTTCTAAACCTCGACATACAATAATAACGGCAGCGAACCTACCCAATAGATACTAATTCTCGCGGCAAAAATACAATAAAACTCATCTGAACGTGACAAAGTTAACACAAGTCCCTGCTACAGAACGGCAGTTGTTTCCAAAGACCAGTCGATGAGCATTTACTAATGAGCGCGGAATAATTACAAAGATCGTTATCAAAGAACTTTTGCGTCAGCTGCAGCGATACGCGAGCGAAGATGTAAGCCCTGGAGAATGGCAGGTGTAGACGTGACGTTGTATTTAATTATTTTAACGAGATTGGGGGGAATACGGATTGCATTTATGATGAGTGAGATGTCACTTTTTTATAATTATTAGACATTAATGCCTCGCCTGCCTCGTTAGTCTAGTAGTCGTTGAGCATGAGATTCTGGGTTCCATTCCCGTGTCGAACAAAGTGTTATTGGGTATATCCATCTGGAATTTCTCAGTAGCAGCTCGGAGTATGGATTTGTGCCCGGTTGATGGCAATAGACTCACCTCCTGTTACATGGGACTTGAACTGGTGAAATGTGGGTGCACTTTAGGTGCCCCTCTGCACACCCTTTAGGAAATAGAGGCGTAAAAATATGTTACACATTGATCATGGGGCTATGATCACTGCGGTTCTATTAATAACTCGACACAAATAATTTAACGAAGCGACACTGTTATTGAAAGTCTATTCGTGAAACGAACTTCATTATACGTCAAACTAGTATTGTAATGAAAAATTTTGCTTTTAAACCGCAATAATATTATCAGCTCAAATATATCCACTACTGGACTTAGGCTTACCCCAAAAGTCCCCAAAAGACATTACGATGATTAAATGAATTTCAAAAATTTACAAAAAACCGGAAAGGATAGTAAGCAGACCTTAGAAGAAGATATTGAAAATAGCAACATTTAACACAACACAGAAATGACAGAAACGATACGATAAAGCAGTTAAACCCCGCCAAAAGATTCATCGGTGAAGCTGGACCTGAACCAACCTGGCGGCGACGTCGTTATAAGATGCCCACCATAGATAAATATCACCCATCTCGCCACTAACCCATTGCCTACTCTAAGATGCATATCCAGTACGGCTTGCAGATCCTTCCCTATCCTAAGGGCACGTCTTCCCTACCATTACGCCACCCCGCGGTCTACTCCTTGATATGCAATGGTTTCTGTAACACCATGAAACATGAGGTTTCAGGGGCTAGTGCAAACCTTAGGGTTCATTCAATCAATCGAGTCTGGTCAAACCATGCTGGGATCGGTTAATTTCATTCATTCAAAAAGTAGAAACAGTGTAACCCTATAATCAAAAACAATAACTTTCAGACACAACAACAACAAACAAATAATTTATCTACAAAAAACACATCAACAAATTGTATTATTTTCAATTTCCTTACAATTGAAAGTCGTACTACTTTAACCTGTATTCGGTAGCTATACAAAGGGAAGATTCCCGCCGTCACTTTTGATAAGAGACTTCTCAGCTTTATTAGAATTGACAGGTGAAATAATCGATTCGATTTTGTTAAAAAATGCTTTTAAAGGAAATAGTACACATATCAAATCGGAAAGGGATCGACTCCGTATCAACTCGAGTCATTCAGTATTCTTTGTATGAAACTCCCTACTGCAATGCACACTAATCGGAATCGTAACGTAATCGGCGTCCGAGCCGTAAGCGGGGCGTCGCCTAGCCGTAACCGAGTCGACGTATAGGAGCTGCTGATCCGCTTTGGTTACGTGCTTTCGTTAGGTTGATGCCTGTTTGACGGTGAGGCGAAAGGCGATACGGTGACGATCCCTTTCCGAGTTGATATGTGTACTATGGCCTTAAAACTGCCTTGATAAAGCTTTGTAACTGTTTTTGGGTTCCAGTAATGGTGAAATTACTAGTTCAGGGGATTTTTTTACTTTTTAGTGTATCTAAGATCAACAGAGGGGCTCGTGGCTAAATGATAACAGCCGAACGGGTCGATCAAAGGTTAAGCTACGCTTGCTGCGGTCGGTTCATGGATGGGTGACTACTGACTATCCATTACATACGCATCAAGTCCCCTCAGTGTCTCGGAAAGCACGTTAAGCCGTTGGTCCTGGTTGTCATTCGTTGTTCTTTGACAGTCGTAACGGGTAGTCAGAAGACCGAAAGTCCGACAACCAGTCTTACCAAGGGGTATCGTATTACCCAGTAATTGGGTTGTGGAGGTCAGATAGGCAGTCGCTCCATGTACAATGCTGGTATATAGCTACATCCGGTAAGACCGGAAGCTGACCCTAACGTAGTTAGGAAAAGGCTAGACAGATTAAAATTGTTAAGATCAACAATATCTTAGTGTTTCATGTATTTCATAAGATAAGGCCTCTGTCACATCTGCTGGACCGTGGGCTTGTTTTTCCACCATCTATAATAAATATATTTTATCCATGGACAAACAAAGAAATTCACACAGATTCCAGCTAACAAAAAACTGTGTCACTCAAGCCGGCCAGCTCGTACATACAGGCCGCTGTACGCACACATCCACACATTAGTCGGCCGACGCCGACGCTCGGCCATTACGCGCGCACAGGGCAACATTCAACATAAATATTACATAAATATTCACACATAAACGGGACTCAGTTTTGTCTTACCCATGGTATAATAATATACTTCGCCAGGTATAGAATTCCGGTCACGGCGGTGACATAAGCCTACGTCATCACCGCTGTGTTACCAGTACTGTGTAATTATATCTCCCCAGTCGCCTTTATTACCTGTGTGAATCCGATAAAACAAAGAGGTTTTAACTAACAATTACGTTGGTATTATTTAATTTGAATTCTTTCGTTTGATAAGAAAAAATCAACGACAATTTATATGGTTTTTAAATATCTTTTAACAGAATGATGACTGATTTTTTTCTATAATTCGTGTTTTGTTGCAATAAAGTGGCAACTGTATAGTGACTCCCGGAATGCCAGACCTTGTTTTTTTAGACCATCGTCTTACCGAAGTTCCCTCCGACTTTTTTGTTCGTCCGTGATGTTATCAAACACTTCTCTTGTACAGTCTCCAGCCGGACAAGCTACACGAAACTGTAAAATTTCTCTAAACGATTTTAAACCTAAAAATGTTGGTGTTTAGTTCAAAATCGAATGAGAAAATCTGACAGTTTATGGTAACTCAGTGTAGTGGTGGTTGTACACCACATGAAACAAAAAGGACAAACATATAAAAACTTTTTGACAAAAAAAACAACCGACTTCCAAAAAATACACTACAAAGTGAAAAATAACTTTAATTTCGGAAGTCGGTGTCTTTGGATCTTCATTTTAGTTTTTGGCCACCGACTTCCGAAATTAAAGTTATTTTTCACTTTGTAGTGTATTTTTTGGAAGTCGGTTGCTTTTTTTTCAAAAAGTTTTTATTTTTCACTTTTTAGTGGGTCAGTTATTAAATTATCGAAGTTTCAATAGCCTAATGTCCACTGCTCATCACCTTTTACAAAATATTTTGTTTCCCGATGCAAGGAATTGAGGAGTTTATTGTTGAGGTTTTCTCTTGGTAAAAACCAGAAGAACTGGAGCTGATGGTGAAGCCACCATCAGCTCCATTTCACCATATGCATTGTGACAAGCATAAATTGCTTAGCAACCAACGAAAGAGCATTGCTAGAGATGACGCGATTACGCAACTTAAATTCAGTCTCAAATTGACGCATCAGCATGACTAGTAGGTAGTGGTTGCCCTATGAAAAACTTCAATCTTAATTGGGTATTATTTTTGTATTTTGGAATATTGAACCGTATGAAGTAAGCCCAACAAAAGGTAACTGCTGTAAATCGTTGAGGAATTCCCTCGACTGTCTATGGTCTCCATCATCAGACCTGTAATGGCACTTATAACCCATATGAGTGCAAAGTTCTCATCAATATAAATGAATTAAAACGAATCACAAGGTAGCTACTGTAAACCGTTGAGGAGTTCCCTTAACTGTCCTTCGTATTCATCATCAGACCCCTAATGACAGTCACAACCCATCTAGGTGCAAAATTCTCATCAATACAAATTAATCAAGCCCAAACACAAGGTAACTGCTGTAAATCGTTGAGGAATTCCTTCAACTGTCTATGGTCTCCATCATCAGACCTGTAATGGCACTTATAACCCATATGAGTGCAAAGTACTCATCAATATAAATGAATTAAAATGAATCACAAGGTAGCCACTGTAAACCGTTGAGGAGTTCCCTTAACTGTCCTTCGTATTCATCATCAGACCCCTAATTACAGTCACAACCCATCTAGGTATAAAGTTCTCATCAATACAAATGAATCAAGCCCAAACACAAGGTAACTGCTGTAAATCGTTGAGGAATTCCTTCAACTGTCTATGGTCTCCATCATCAGACCTGTAATGGCACTTATAACCCATATGAGTGCAAAGTTCTCATCAATATAAATGAATTAAAATGAATCACAAGGTAGCCACTGTAAACCGTTGAGGAGTTCCCTTAACTGTCCTTCGTATTCATCATCAGACCCCTAATGACAGTCACAACCCATCTAGGTGTAAAGTTCTCATAAATACAAATTAATCAAGCCCAAACACAAGGTACCTGCTGTAAATCATTAAGGAATTCCCTCGATTGTCTTTCGGCTCCATCATCAGATCGATTCCAGACCTTCATTAAATTGTAGTTCTTTAAAATACTTAATGAAAAAATTAACAAACGCACTAGGCGCTCCTACGATTTTCGAAGGTTCCCCTCGATTTCTCCAGGATTTCATCATCAGATCCTGGTTTCCTTATCATGGGACCACCCTTGAGGTATGTCCTTTCTAACAAAAAAAGAATCATCCAAATCGGTTCACCCAGGAAAGAGATCTGAGCTAACACAAAAAAAAAAAAAAAAACATACAGGCGAATTGAGAACCTCCTCCTTTTTTTGAAGTCGGTTAAAAATTAACAAATGCACTAGCCGCTCCTACGATTTTCGAAGGTTCCCCTCGATTTCTCCAGGATTCCATCACCAGATCCTGGTTTTCTTATCATGGGACCACCCTTGAGGTATGTCCTTTCTAACAAAAAAAGAATCATCCAAATCGGTTCACCCAGGAAAGAGTTCTGAGCTAATACACATAAAAAAAAAAAAAAAAAAACATACAGGCGAATTGAGAACCTCCTCCTTTTTTTGAAGTCGGTTAATTATTTAAAACTAGTGTACAATCGGTCTTATCGCACATCGCAATCTCTTGCAAACAACATTTGGATGGAATTAATGGAATGGTACTGGGGAAGTGGGGAGTTTGTTGCGCCACTTCTTCTTCCCAGCTAAAGCACTAGGAAGTGGTGTGGTGAGGGGTGGACGTTTGGGGGACTGTCTTATGTAATTTTGACGTTCAAAAATTGATGATTCTCAGCTTAATTTCACTGGATAACTTTTGATTTTGAATAATATACCAAATTCTTCAAAGCTCTTTAGTTTTTGACTTTTCCTTTCATTTCTGTGTGTATTTTGACTCTAATAGGTTTTCCTCGTTTACCAAACATCAAACAAACTCAGTTAAACCCCGTTCTTAACAGCCATAAATCACTCTCAATCATTTATCATTTAACGTTAGCAAGTCCTTTGAGGAAAATGTTTCGTTTACTTTTTTTTATATGACGAGGAAAAATATAAGAAAATAAAAATAAATAAGCCTTTTATAGACTTCCCCTATTTCGGCTGAAAAAAATCTGTTTCCAACATATGTTTTTAACTTTTGAATCTACACTCTAAAGCTAGGTTTTCTTAAGACTGCTGTATTCAACACATAGCGTCCGCAATCTACCGTCGAATGACGTCACTGAAACGTTCCTTATGAAAATAAATTGGTGTGTTTTCCTAGAGAGCTCTTTGACACCGTAAAGTCAAACCCCGGCGCCATCATTTTCTGGACGGCCCTCACTGCGGCCATTATGTGGGACACGGTAACTGTACCGATAGCCTTACAAAACTACGTACACATAGTAATCACACATCCAAACATACAGCAAAACTCGACAAATATCCGTTGACACACAAAAATGTGTCCCGACCCAATCCGAGCCGGAATCCAGATATCGAGTGCTCGAATTCCGGATTCGGACCGGACAGCTGTAAGCGATTCTGAAGGGCTCTGCATACATTCCGTTTCTGGATGAATAAGCAGCATTTTATTCGTCCTATACATTTTAGGGGCTTGGGACGCGCGGCTAGAATAAATGACAAACGAGAATGGAACGACACGGAATGTCAACCGCGCGTAAAAATTGACATTTCTTGGAAACGTTCTTTTGTTCGACGTTTGAAAAGTAGATATTAGGCCACTTTTGAATAATTGATTTGAGTTTGTGATTATGTCCTGAAGATAATTTAAATCGTCGTTCCAATTCTGTAATGACAGCGTTACAGACGTCACCCGAAAATGTTAGACTGGTGGTATCACATATTAATCTAATTTGTATTAAAAAGAATGAATAAAAGACAATAATTTAGTGCACTCAGTTAGTCTTGATCCTAATCAGCTTTGGAAAACGCCACATATACCCTGTCTAACTTCATCCATTAAGTAATATCAATCAACCAATCAACTCAGCCTATCGCAGTCCACTGCTGGACCTAGGCCTCGGCCATGCCGTGCCCTCTCCTCGGCCTTCCACGTCCAGTCCGTCCCAGCCACCTTCTTAAGGTCGGCGGTCCATCTAGCGGGGGGGCGTCCACACTACACCTGCCGATACGCGGTCTCCACTCCAGAGGGTCTAATCTCTAAGTCCGTCAACTAAGATATTGGCCCGTCCGAAAGTAAGTAGTTCCGTCAAAACAAATGTCAATTTTTTTTTTTCGGACGTGCATATGCTCTTCGGGCGTAGCTAGGGATAACTGTCAAATCGTGTTGTCATTTATTATTAGTTCGGAAACCGAACTTATCTTATGTCAGTATGTGATACGGAGTAGGAAAAGCCCTTAGGTTTGGCCGAAGCTACGGACTTTGTGCTTAGGGTCAAAGTCAAATCGTTTATTTCAAATAGGGACATAAAAGGCACTTTTGAACGTCAAAATTTACAAAAAATAGAATTGATTTTAGTTGCCCCTTCCAAAAGGTAGTTTCGTATGGAGAAGAATGGGCAAGAAACTCCACCGTTACTCTTTTAAAAATGTTTTACAATATTATATATACATAATAATTATATGTGAAGACGTTGCACCTAGATTAAAATTACTATACCACAATAGGTAAAAATATCGGGAGTAGACCCCTTGGACCCGTCTGCTCCACTGGCCCTCGGTCCTCCAACAAACATGGCCAGCCCACTGCCACTTCAGCTTGCTTACTCTGCAAGTTATGTCGGTAACTCTTGTTCTTTTTCGGATAATTTCATTTACGATTTCATCCTTCAAAGAAACTCCGATCATAGCATGATTAAGGCCCACTTGCAACGCTAATCACGAAACACGTTTAGCATTAAACGAGTCTTAAACATCATTCTGTCTCTGTCATTTTCAAATATTTGACCGAAAAAAAAAATGTTTTAAACTCGTTTAGAGGTAAACGTGTTTAGTGATTGGCGGTGCCAAGTGGGCCTTAGTAATATACAGGTACTTAAGGCCAGTTTCATCGTACTGTGTTTATTCTAAATGTCCCGTTATGCCATTTGACGGATTGTCTCACTACGAAAAGTAGTCCGTCAAAATAGGTCAAAATGCTTAATATGACATTTAGTAACAGCAGAGATTGGTGAAATTGGCACTTAAAGTCAGTTTAATTACAGAATAAAAATAACATTTAACAATATGCCCATTCCAGTAAGGAGTTTTGTTGCTATTTTCTTTTATACCGTAGCGTAGTAGTGAGGTACCTTCTTTTGTGTTAGTACAAAGGTTGCTTTTTCAGGCTTCAGGTATAAAAGGTTGTTATTGAAAAGTATTTTTCTTTCTTTTAATAGCAAAGGAAATGTTCTCCTTTCTTAACAATTTTATATTGAAGCCGTGTTTAAAATAGGTCCTTTGTTGATTGGAACTGTCCGAAGAAAGAGGATAAAAATGCAATCAATTTTGCAGCACCTGTTTAGTATTGTGTCTACTTACGGCGTAGGTCACTTGAAAGCGTTTTGTAACTCTTAATATCGTTAGTGTAGCAACACATCCACCCCAGCGAAAATTACGCGACAGAAATTCAGCGCTTTATGCCTCTATTGCTTTTCAAATGAACCCCTTAATTGAAAAGTAATGTAGGTAGAGGCGTGTCAAATTTCCTGTTTTATCTAACAAACCGCCTTCTGGAACACCCGCTGGAAAACGAAATTCCGTAATAATTATCAACTGAATTCACTTCGAAAACTCACGCCCAATGTCTAGATGTATTCCTCTATCCTCCGCTTAACCATACATAGTACAAAATATTCACAGTTAGAGCTCAGAGGAGTCGGGAGGACATCCCGACCATCCAAATTAGTTCCCACAACAGATTGAATTACATTTTTCCAAGAAATTTTCGGATAGAACGTGCTTGTAATAATAGAGTCGGATAGTAATCAGATTTGCAGAATCTGAATGTTATGATTCTATTTCGTCGGCCATTTTGGTTGGACGATATAAACTTGATTATGAATTGTTTGGAGAGAAAATTTCAATTTTCCCTCTGTATATTTTGAGTATTAGCTAAAGCAATCGTAAATTAAATAATAATGTAATCCTGTAAAATTAGATCTTGGAAAACCTTGAAATACAGCATGTTATATAAAGTTGTGGTCAAAGTTAAGGGTGTGGTACAAACCATGGTCTAAAAGAACAAGGTCTGGCATTCCGGGAGTGACACATGCTTACGTCACTATCCAGTTGCCGCTTTATTGCAACAAAACACGAAGTATGGAAACATTTTCAGTAACCATTCTATTAAAAAATATATAAGAACCATTTAAATTGTCGTTTAATTTTTCTAATCAAACGAAACAATTCAATTTAAACATATACCAACGTAATTGTTAGTTAAAACCTCTTTGATTTATCGGATTCGCACAGGAAATAAAGGCGACTGGGGAGATATAATTACACAGTACTGGTAACACAGCGGTGATGACGTAGGCTTGTGTCACCCCCGTGACCGGAATGCTATACCTGGCGAAGTATATTATTATACCATGGTACAAACCATCAACCTGAACAATTCTCCCTATGGGACCAACATAGTAATCGCGAAAAAATAATTAGTCATCCCATAAAAAACTTCAATACCTACTCGACCTTAATGTATTGTCTAACAAGGATAGGGTGGGATATTTCCAACTTGGGTTTTCAAAGACATATGGAAAGACCACCATAAAGCAATTACTTATTATTTAACCGACCAGACCGGACCGGTTTTAGCAGACCGGAGTTTGGATTTGTGCCCGGTTGATGGCAATAGGCTCGCTCCCTATTACGTGAGACTTAAACATAACTGGCGAAATGTGGGTGTACTAGGTACACCTCTGCCCAACCCTTCGGGAAAACAAGGCGTGATATTATGTGTTATATAGTTATAATATTCCTGATAATAAATATTGATAGAAAGGGAACGCAATTAATTTGACTCGCCATCCAAGTGAAATGCAATTTTGTCTGCACCACGCGGATTGGGAATCTGATAGGATGACCAGGTATCCCGTGTTTAAATGTATAGCCCGATGTTTAGCAAAGGATTAGCTTGTCTCTTAGTTCTCAAAATTCAGGTTTTGATTTTAAATAGTGTCCATGGAGTTTACCGATGGGAACTTACTACGTTTTGGAATGGGCAACTAGCTTCAACTTTCTGACTAACCGACACCTTGACAGTTCAAAAGTGACTGGAATTGGTTCAATTAAAAGAAATGCATTGTGTTTGAATTTAGATAGAATATAATTACTATTTTTTCTTTGTGCTTTTCTAGGTACATAATTATGTGTATTGATAAGTAAGTCAAGTTAGTATTGTCCAATCAATAAAAGCTGGACAGGAAAGACGAGAGTTTTAATCCTAGCCTTTAGCATTTTTGGCATTAACTCACTTCTAACAAGACCATAGGTTTATTTGGCTTTTGCATAATAACAAAAGTAAATGAACGAATAAGTTACGGACCAATACAGGAGGAACGAACATTATCCCTTTCAATTCTACTACTACTACTATTAGCCTGCATCATCCCACTGCTGGGCAAAGGCCTCTTCCCATGTCATCCAGCTCGTGTGGAAAGTGGACCTCTGGTCGTTTATTTTTTCTAGCTTGTCCCACCATCTTCTACGGGGTCTGCCGCGACACCTTCAGACCCTTTCAATTCACTTTTAGAAATTTCGTATCTAAACATAAGCTGCCACTTTTATTTTTACCATGCAACCCTTATCAATATTTTTGACGCTATAATCCTAAAAATAAAAGCCACCCTGGTCACCCCAGCTTCAACAGCTAAATTGGTTCGTTGATTGCGAGGTGGCATTAAGTGGCCCAAACATCCATGCCATTATATAAAGCTCTTGATAGTTTCCTTGTTTATTTTGTTTTTAAACCTAGCTTTTTAGCTTGACTTTTGAACATATCGTTTTGAAAACACAGGAAACAGACTGATGTTGTTCCATATTAGTAGTTTATTGTAGTGCGTCCTACGCCTAGCGTTATACGGAGTTTCAATAGGAAGCGAGGCCAGTTTATACTGGTATTTTTACCACAGAAATGCGGCCTACTGTACTTATTTATCCCTTTTGGAATTGATCTTAGAAATATCTCTTTTGTGAGGCGTGCCGTTTGTGCCCGAGTTTTGGACCTAAGTACATTATCTATTTAGGATGTTTATGTGTAAGAAGCTTTTCATCCATTTATGTTTCTATCTTTGGCAGTATAAGTTGTGCGTTTTTCGTCAGTCAGACTCACTGGCGTACTAAGTGGGGAGGGGCGGAACAGTGGTCCGCCCCGGGCCCCCGGTTTTGAGAAGTACTTTTTCATCAAATCCCAAAAATATCTTAAATATGTTCAGCAAGGACCAGTTTGGAGATGGAGGCCACCATCTATCATATCATATCATAAACTAGGAAGACGGGCCTCCTTTTATTTTGCTGCCCCGGCCCCCGACGGGCTTAGTCCGGCACTGGTCAGACTGTCAGATATTTACTTAAAAAGAACAAGTATTTATACGACATATATTATAAGCAAGTAAGGTAATATTAATTATGAAATTCAAAAGAATTCCAAAACTTATGGCTTCATCATCACTTCCTTCACAAAACTTGACCTACGACAAAAGTTCGGCAACTCGAATACTTAACCAAGTACAAAAACTTGAGCCCCTTAATTAAACTTTGAAATAAGACACAAAGTCCCGATCTTATTACGAGGGCTAAACTTAATACTTATTGAATGATAGCCACCGGTATTCTTCACGATTATATCAACCTTGCTAATGGCGCCCAACGAAGAATTATTTCTCATAGAAGTTTCGCAAAAAAAGAAAAGGAAACTTATTTGAAAAAGACTACAGATTCCATTAAAAAATACATCTGAAAGAAATCGTTCATTCAGAAAAGCGTTTCTATTACTGCTCGTTTAAGTCTATATTTGCTTGGCTGGTTTCGGCTCTTTAGTTTGTCCGATGTAGGATATTTTTTTTATCAGAAAAAATATATTAAAGGGAACCTTTTACTCAGTCCTTTTCGTCAGTATTTAGATATTTAATATTGATATTATTAGAGTACCTCCAGTTAGTTGCCCTTTTTGTGTATAAAGTGGAATATTATATCCAACCTTTTGATAATGGATGAATGGATTACATTGGAAATATAATTATACAAAGTAGAAATATGTAGTAAGTTCACGAGCACATTCGTAAGAAGCTGAAAGTATCATCGCAACGTTAATGGTTACCCATTGTCTTCTTCGTTTTAGTAAATTCGTGTATTTTTATTTGTTCTTATATTTATAGTTAAATAGGTACTTATATGTATTATATTTATATTCCGTCGGGGGTCGGGTCGACTTCTTCCCTCAATAATGGCGAGGAGGGTAATGGCTGATCTTTGCGTTACGAGTATGCTCGTGAACGGGCGCTGCTTGTGGTGACTGGTCATCTTGCTGAACATGGTTATGTTATTGTGATTAGTAATTGTTCTGTTTATTTATTTTACTGTGACTTCGAGTTACAGCTATGTGAATATAATGCAGCATTGCATATGTAAGCTATCACGCCCTTTATGCCTGGAGGCTTTTATGTATGTATTAAGTTGTGTTTACATTTTCATATTTTAGCTGAGTATAGTTTTCATTGTATTTGTTGGTATATTGGCGTGGCTAACTGACATATGGAAAATAATTTAATTTAATGTTCTGTGTCTCGTAATTTTTATTATTTTGTATACTTACTATTGTATAGAATTGCTCGGGAGTTGGTTGCGCCACTTCTTCCTTCCAGCTAAAGCACTAGGAAGTGGTGAAGGGCGGGCGTTATGGCGGACTGTTTTATGTAATTGTGACGTTCGAAAAGTGCTGATTTTCAGCCTAATTTGAATAAATTACTTTTAATTGTGATTTAAATAAATATTTATTGCTCGATTTTAGCTGTTTTTAACCGATTTCACAAAAAGGAGGAGGTTCTCACTTCACCTGTATGTTTTTTTTTTTTTTTACCTCAGAACTTTTTTCTGGGTGAACCGATTTGGATGATTCTTTTTTTATTTGATAGGTGATGCTTCACATGTGGTCCCATTTAAATTTGATCAAGGTTTGACCAGTAGTTTTAGAGTTATCCTTAATACTGCATGTTTTTCCACTTAGTTTATATGGATGATGTGCTAATAATTTCCTGTTATTTACACACCAAGTAGTGGTATACGAATTTGTGTGGGGTAGGTACCGCAATTAAAAAGTGAAAAATAGGAACTTTTTTACAAAAAAACAACCGACTTTCAAAAAAAACACTAAAAGGCGTGAAAAATTACTTTAATTTCAGAAGTTGGTGTCTTTGGTTTTGTATTTTCGTTTTTGGCCACCGACTTCCGAAATTAAAGTTATTTTTCACGCCTTTTAGTGTTTTTTTTGGAAGTCGGTTGTTTTTATCAACCTGTGTTTGTCTCTGCATCACCCACAGCTTGACTGGTAGAAAATGCCTCAGGCATTAAGTCCACCGCTGTACATTTATGTGCTTAAAGAATAAAATAAATAAATAAAATAGGTAATGATAAGATAGAGACTGTTTCTGTTCCAGAAAAGGTTGCGAGTTCCATGCTTCGTCTATTGGAACTAAGAATACACCGACTCAATAACTAGTTCTAGTGATTTTTAATTAACAGTATAATCAAAGAAAGCATTGTACCAATTTTAATACGATTATTGGATTAAACAAGGAACACCGAGCTTGAAAATAAAACCATTACTTTGTAAACCAATTTCACGAGCTACGGCTCCAGCGGGGTAATTGCTTAACATACTTACAATGGCAATGCGTTTAATTCAACAACATTAATTGCGTTATTTACGTTGTCGATCAGACGAATTTTTCAAACATAATTATGAAGCAATGGATTAGGAATTTCTTCCAAAATCCTTCGGTTTATGATAGAATGTGTTTCACACAGAATTAATATCGTTATGAAGAAGAGAAGAGGAATTCACATTTATATTTCAGCGCTTCAATTTATTTATTATTTATTAAAATTGAAAAGAGTATGCTTAGATGGCCATATTGAGAGGATGAATGCAAGGCGACTAACAAAAGATATTTACAAGGCAGATGTGAGTGGAAATACTGGGAGGTGTCACCCTAGGAGGACATAAAGTGACCTTATTGGTGATGTTCTTCAGAAAGGTCAGGTGTATAGTATTCGCAACCGGCGTGCGTGTATGACCAGATGTATGAACTTAAACGATGCAAAAGGAATATGTAAGGATCGTAGCAGGTGGCGTTCTGTAATTTCTGCCTACCGCTATCGGAAGAAGGCGTGAGTTTATGTATGTATGTAAAATTTCATGGTCAAGTAAAAAAAAACTGTACAAAGGTGGATTTAATCCTTGAGGCTGTTTCTACCTTAATGCATTATCAATATAGCTGCATCTGGCTAAACCAGAAGCCGACTCCAACATTTCAATATCATCTTACAGCGGTGAGATTGCATTTTCCAATTTCCTTAAACTCCTCTAACATAGAAAGTCATATCTACTATCAGAAGCACTGACCTCAGGTACACTTAGATACAGCCGTGGATTGGCAACCTGCCACGAACCGAAACCACGCGTTGTGCACCTCTGCACATTTAGAAGTAATACTTTATTACTGCAGCTACGAAGTTTAGGATATCTAATGAAGATATATTTTATGATATGTACGTACTGCAAGAGCTCAGCGCTCTTGCGGGTAAATATAAAAAGGAATTTATAAAAAAAATGGATTATTATTCCTATGTAAACCTATCCGAGCTGACTATCTCCTCTTTTGTTTCTCGCAGCGCTACGGTATTTTTTTAAAAATATCGCGGCATTGTTCTTTGATAGGAGCCGTTTTGGCCTCGCACAGGTCTTTTATTTTTACTTATTTACTGTTGTTTTTAATGTTATTAACCGACTTCCAAAAAGGAGGAGGTTATATGTTCGGCTGTATGTATGTTTTTATTTTTTTTTCTATTTAAGTTCACCGATTTCTCCGTCAATTGTAAACCGCTTTTAAAAATTATTTTCTTGTTTGAAAAGGTATGCTCTCAAGGTAGTCCCTTCGTCACCAAGTCAGAATCAGATGAGGGGATCCCATGGAAAACGAGGGAAATCCTCAAATTTTATAGGCACACCTATAGAAATTTGGGTATTTTTTTATAATAACTCGTGCATTTGCTCTCGGAAAGCACCATTTGGTAAAGTGGAACTGATTATGAAGACCAAAGGTGGCCACCGGAACTACTCATTGTGGTTGCGATTTGATTACTTTAATAATTATGGTTGCTAAGCAAGTTAAGCTCATCACAATACATATGGTGAAATGGAGCTAATGGTGGCTTCACTATCAGCTCCAGTTCTTCTCGTTTTTACCAGGAGAACTCCTCAACAATTAACGTCCCTGCATCGGGAAAAGCAATATTTTGTAAAAGGTTATGAGCAGTTGAAATAAGGCTATTGTAACTTAGATAATTTAATAACTGACCCACTAAAAAGTGAAAAATAAAAAACTTTTTTACAAAAAAAGAGAACCGACTTCTAAAAAAAACACCACAAAGTGAAAAATAACTTTAATTTCGGAAGTCGGTGGCAAAAAACTAAAATACAGATCCAAAGACACCGACTTCCGAAATTAAAGTAATTTTTCACTTTGTGGTGTTGTTTTTAGAAGTCGGTTCTCTTTTTTTGTAAAATGTTTTTTTTTAGTTTTTAATGCTCCTTAATTCAAATAACCATAAAAAAAAACAAATATACTATGAGTATGATGATATTTCCATTTATTTTTACAAATACTCACCATGTGGGCGTTGTAATATCAAAGACCCTTTACTATTAACTGAAATAGAAAAGTCCACTGCATAATGTAATAATAATAAACCAAGTTCGATAACACAAGAACTAGACATTTTCATTTCTATTCAGAGCTCATAAGCTCATATTTGTTTGCTATCCTGAATATTTAACTGGAAATAACTGAAAAAAAGCGGGCGTATCCGGTACAAACCGATTTTTTCTTTCAGACCAACGCCTTTATTATAAAAGCTGGTCTCTTTAACTCTTCGAGCATTTACACGGTTGAAAACTGTCTACTAAAGGTTCATTTGGAACCGTGAACTGGTAGTCAAAACGTGTATTTCTAAATTGTGCTCCGGTGTTTAATTGGATCGCGTCCGAGGGTTGACAATGGCTGACAGTTTGAATCAAATGGATGGAACCAGATGGAACTTTTGAAAAAATAGTTTTGATGGATCTTTGTCCAAATTCACTTTTGGTATGACAGTGACTTTTTCCGCAAAAAGAGGCGATCAAACATTAGAAAGATTATTAACTATACATAGTTGTGTTAACACTTCGTCAGTTGTGTAAAACAATTCCAGACCTTGGGCACTACTGAGTACTTTATGGAAAAGAACCTACTTTTAACAATTTTAAAAGATTATCTTGCCTAAACTACAAAATTCATTCTGTTTAAAAAAACATACGTCGCGTTATATTTTATTTAAATCTTATAGAAATAACTTCTCCATAATATTCCCATGCAAAATAGCAAATTTTCTTGTAACAGCTAGGTACTCATCTCTCTGTAGAATGTACTCATCTTATACGGCGATTGGAAAGCAGCTTGCAAATTTCTTGTACAAGGAAAATATTCCGTAATAAAACTCAAACTACATTGCATCTTCTATTCTTGTAAAAAAAACCTACAATGTTCAATATAGTCTTTACTTGGTTTTACAAGAATGAAAGCGGGAATATACTATGTGTGTGGGGGGGGTGTGGTGGTAGTGTGTGTGTGTGGTGTGTAGTGTAGTGTGTGTGTATGTACTGTGTGTTGTGTGTGTCTGTTGTGTCTGTGTGTCTGTGTGGATGTGTGTGTATGTGTGTGTGTGTGGTGTGTTATGTATGTAAGAATGCATTATTTGTAATAAGTTACAAAATATAATTATAATAATAAGTTAATATAAGACTTTAGATAAGTACACTATCGCATTAGGTTACCCCCGTAATGATAGATGTAAGTTGGAAAAAAAAAAAAAAAACTGTAAGTAGGTTTGTTTAAACACTTTTACACGTCAATCATATTTTTAAACTAGATGAGGTCGGCGTTTCATATCTGACTACTCTGAGATGAAAGGCCGAAACAAACTCAGAGGTCACAGTCTCTTTTAAAGTCCAGACATAATCTTAGTCAGACCATGTGAACACCATGTAGATTAGTGTCTGAAATGGTATTTTGAAGAAAGAACCAGATAGATTGAGTGGACCTGTCCAGCCAGTGCACGCATTTGTCAGTAATCGTGCAGCTCAACTCGGAACTTAAGGAGTTCAATGATTCGACGAACACTACCAAAGAAAGGACATCTGGGTAGGCTGCATAAATTACTCAAACTGCCAGATCATGATTAAAACTAACTGAGAAAAAAAAACAAAAAAACAAGGACTCACATAGTCCTCACATACATAATAATTTAAAAAAAAACATCAATGTCAATGTATATATAAAAATTCGGTCATAATGTTTGACGACCATGTAGATTGTGTCTGAAATGGTCTTTTGAGGAAAGAACCACACAGATTAAGTCGACCTGTCCTGTCAGTGCACGCATTTGTCAGTAACCGTGCAGCTCAACTAGTAACTATACCTAGTTAGTTGTGGGTAATCATGTAGTATAATTACTTCTATATATGGCTCGTGGTTAAGTAATAATAGCCGCACGGGATGATCGATCAGGGTAAGCTACGGTTGCCGCGGTCGATCCAAAGATGGGTGACCACCTTCATACGGAGACCTCTCCGTGCCTCAGAAACCACATTAAGCCGTTGGTCTCGACTGTCATACGCGGATCTTTGTCAGTCGTTACGGGTCGTCATACGCCCGAAAGTTTAGCAACCAGTCTTACCAAGGGATAAATCGTATTATCGAGTTACTGGGTTGTGGAGATCAGATAGGTACTCGCTCCAATTAAAATACAAATACTGGTATTCAGTTTCATCTGGTTAGACTTGAAGCCGACCCCAACATAGTTGGGGAAGGGCAAGCAGATGATGTAATATATAATAATTATATAATACATATATTTCATGAAATGTAATATATTATTTCACTAAATTATCACTATAATATTCATTATGTAGACTATATTGTAGTCACCCAATCACAACAGCAGATGTAATGATCAGAGTGTCAACCAAACAATTTCAGAAAACAGATGTTCAAAAGGTGCTTTTGCTATTAAAGACCATAATTTCCAAAAAATAAACTAAAACGATATTTAATTGCAATCGATCGACAGGAGCCACGAGTCCATTTTTCCGTATAAAAAATAATGAATGTAGGAGGTTGTCCTACAAAATAATCTCACACACTCTTTTCTTTATTGCAGAGGTCCAGATCACCGAGTGGGTCGGCACAGAGGCAACTGGATGAAGCGGACCTGTTCATGGACCTCATCAAGGACGTCGCCAACGAATTGGACATTGATGTGCTGTGTCATAAGGTAAGGACTTGTTCTTTCACATTCTTTGTTTCGCCAACTCAGACAGAATTATTATGAACTAGGTGACCCAACAGACGTTGTTCTGTCTTAACTATGAATGTCATATGTCTTTTGGTTTTAGTTTTGACTATTGATTAAAACTAAAACTATCGACTCATTTATCAACCGAACCATCTGTGTTAAACGATATTTGCAGCGCGCATTCTGTCAATCGCTGACAGTTTTTTCAAACAACTGACAGTTATGTAAAATTAATATTGGCGTTAAGCTTTCTTAAATTTTCTAATGTTCCGCTCAACTTCCTTAATATTTTCTTTCATAAGAACCTTTTCCTGACAATAATTAACACAAAAAAATAATAATTAGCGAAATCGTTCCATCCGTTCACGCGTGATGCGATGACCAAGGGAAATAGAGATTCATTTTTATATATATAGATAGATAGCTATAGATAATATATAGGAACTTATTCTTCTTCACATAAATCCGTAGTAGTTCTTCACTTTAATCTATCCAGCAATTGAGACTTGTCATCATATACCTGCCTTTCCCCAACCTTGTTGGGATCGGTTTCCAGTCTATCCCGATGCAGCAGATACCAGTATTTTATCATATATCATACTCATGTTTGTGAACGGGCGCCGTCAGTAGGGACTGGTCATCTCTTGGCTACCACGGCTTATTTTAATTTTAGAATTGTTTTTTTTTTGTTTTTATCTTTTTATAGTACGGACGCTTTTAACGTGCTTTCTACATCGTTCTCACATGTATAATTTCAACATGAATGATGTAACCAAATTTTTTTGTAACTTTATGTTGATTTAAAAGAGTGTCCATGTAGTTTCTTGCCTGTTCTTCTCCATAGCTACCTACTACGCTTTGGAATGGGCAACTAGCTTCATTTTTCTGACTGACCGACCCTTGACTATTCAAAAGTGCCTGTAATTGGTTTATTTGAAATAAATGGTTTGAGTTTATATGGAGCGAATGTCTATCTGACCTCTACAACCCAGTGATTAGTAAGATTGATAAAATTGAATTCAGCCTTTCAAAAGGACCACGATTCCTTATTCTAGTGTTACAGAGCATTTAGGGCTATTTTCAGCACACGGAAATGATTCTTAACCGACTTCAAAAAGGAGGGGGTTCTCAATTCGTCTGTTTTTTTTTGGATTTTTTTACGCGATATTTCCGGCAAGTGCACATCGATTTAGTTTTTTAAATGGATATGGTATGCCTCAGGGGTGGTCCCATATAAATTGTATTAACTTTGCTTCGCTAGTTTTTCAGTTAGCTTCAATAATACGTATTTTATCAACTTAGTGTATATTGATGATGTTATAATAACTTCCTGTCATTGTTATGTACATAGCAAGTAGTGGTAAACGAATTTGTGTGGGGTAGGTACCACAACTAAAAAGTGAAACATAAAACGTTTTTACCATTAAAAAAAAAACAACTGACTGCCAAAGAAAACACCACAAAGTGAACAATAACTTTAATTTTGGAGGTCGGTGGCAAAAACGAAAATACAAAACCAAAGACACCGACTTCCGACATTAAAGTTATTTTTCACTTTGTAGTGTTTTTTTGGAAGTCGGTTGTTTTTAGAATATGCAATAGCTCTCCACAGCTGTTGAAATAGCTTCCCTCCCGATCTAACCTGTAGCCAAATAATTATTGTCCAACTTGAAAATGAACCCTAGAAAATCACGGCCAGCAGTCATTATAAATTATTCACAATCTTTCCACCAAAATAGCACAACTCGTGGATAACCTATATTTGGCTCCAACGCCAACATGTGAATACCAAGAGATTTAGCTTTCCAAACAATAGAATGAGCTGGCCTGATGTAGAGGGATGTCAAAATTTGTAAACCTTGTCGGATACAAATCAGGGAACTTTAATTGATGTTATTTTCTCGGTGCTAGTAACTATATGTTGGTGTGTAGGAACGTACACTGCACAATCTATGTACGGTACAACCATTTTCTTAATGTTTCTTTGGGAATCATCGGATTTCCGAATACAAACGAATGCTAATTTGCATGTCCATCAAATATTAGATGTATCGTGTATAATAATTTGAATTCAGAACTAAATACTTTATTGTTGTTTTTTTCTATTAAAACAACAATAAAATACTTACTTAGATCTGAATTCAAATTATTATACACGATAAATCTAATAATTGATGGACATGGAAATACAAACGAATGCTAATCTCCATGTCCATCAAATATTAGATTTATCGTGTATAATAATTTGAATTCAGAACTAAATACTTTATTGTTGTTTTTTTCTATTAAAACAACAATAAAATACTTACTTAGATCTGAATTCAAATTATTATACACGATAAATCTAATAATTGATGGACATGGAAATACAAACGAATGCTAATCTCCATGTCCATCAAATATTAGATTTATCGTGTATAATAATTTGAATTCAGAACTAAATACTTTACTGTTGTTTTTTTTTAACTAAAACAACAATAAAGTACTTAGTTCTGAATTCAAATTATTATACGCAATGAATCTAATATTTGTTGGACATGGAGATTAGCATTCGTTTGTATTCGGAAATCCGATGATTCTCGAGGGACATTAAGAAAATAGTTGTATTCTACTGCATGTTATTGTGGGTGCAGCTTTCTGCGATTTCAATCATCAAAACAAAGATTCGACGATTGAAATGTCTAGCTGACCTTATGTTATCCTCCCAGTCTGACTGCATCAAGATGAATAACGGTTTCCTAGAAGAGCGGTGGCCGCCACATAACGGCTGCAGTGACGGTTGTCATGAAAATGATGACAGCGGAGTTTGACGTTACGGTGTTAAAAACGCTCTCTAGGAAAATCACCATCTTACTTTCATATATAACATTTCAGTGACGTCATTAGCCGGTAAATTGCGGACGCTATGTAGTGGCCACTGCAGTCTTATGAAACCCTAGCTTTAGCAGCACGCTGAACCTACTAGTCTAGGCGGAAAAAAGCACATTGGCGACGCGATTTTTCGCCCACATATGTCATGTATCAACTCTTTTTGTTTCTCTAATACACGCCCATACAAAACCGACAATTACTTTAACTTCAGTACCTACAAAAAAGTTGAACTGTATATAAAACAAAACCTACGCAGAGCAGAGGCGTTAATTTAAACTTCGGTTTACGATGCGACGGTACACCCGCACAGGTTCAAAAGCTTATACAGAAATAATGGCGGAAGACTGTTTGTTTCTACAAGCTTTTTTTATGAAGCGTATGCAGTGCAGCAGTCTACCTCTTCTTTTTACTGTGATGATAGTTGTACCAATATTAATGTTATGTAAACAAAAAATATTTGTGTTTTTTTACTTACTAACAACGGCGTGGGTTTGTGTGATATTACCTCTTCGACAGCCCTTGCAGAAATTGTTGAGAATGTTGGCATTTTTATGTTACAACTTTCTATTTGTCTAAATGCGTTTTTAAATCTTAACAAAGCTATTCACAACAATGGGACTTTCATCGCTTTTCTCTGTAAATCTCACAAAATGCAAAATGGCGTTGTTTGTTATTTTTATGTACAAACTTGTAGTGGCGACGAGAGACTTAAGATTTTATATTTAATCTTACTTCTTCGTAAGCTGGTGAAACTTCGCAGATTTAAGTTCGCTTCATACAAAATGCGAGGAGACTGTAAAAACACCAGCTTAGTGGTACGTCGAGCTCGTAGTAAAAAGCACGATGTACGAGTACATTGCAAGTTATATGGCGAAAGTTTACATCTTAAAACAAGTTGCACTGAGGATAAATTAAGCTAGACGTATCAAGCTAATACTAAGACAAATGTTTTGGCTGTTAGCCGATTGCAGAAGGTATATACTTTACAATGCAATTTAACAGGTTATCCCTTAAAGAAGAACCGTGCACACTCTTCTTTCTTTATTTCTCTTTGACTTGTTTGCGGTCCCATTAGTGATGATGGGATTATGAATAAAATCTACGACAAAGACTCCAAGATTATACTCCAAGTAAGGCTAGGCGCAAACGAGCCACTGGCCACGGCCACCGGTGGCCCAGCAACAAGCAGTTCACATACTTTTTCATACGTTTTGTACGGATTCGTCGCACACGTGTGGCGGCGGCCACCCGCTACAGCGGTATTCAACACCGCAGCAAGAGGCGACAGCCACCAGTGGTTGTGGCCGGTGGCTCGTTTGGGCCTGGCCTAAAAGATTACCTTTATACTTGTTGCTTCACACAAGAAAGGAAAAACGTGTGAACTAAGTTATTTACGCTTTTTCTTCTTCCGCAAGTAATTTGATATGGAGATTTAGATATATGAAGAAACTTTTGGAACTTTTGGCTTAAGCATCCTCAAAAACCATGAAAACGACACCAAAGGTGAAAAATTTGAAAATTTTCGCAGCTGCCATCTTGGATTTAGTTTTTTGACTTCACTATCGGCTTAAGCAGCCTCGAAAACCTTGCAACCGACACACATAACGAAAAATTTGGTAATTTTCGCATCCGCAATCTTGGATTTTAATTTTGACCTCAGTATCGGCTCAGCACCCTCGAAAACCATGAAAACTATTTCTCCCTCTCTGTGTATTTCTATTTATTATATAATATAATAAAACAATCGCATGGAGAAGGCATAACGCTTTTTCATAACGTGACGATTTCTACAATTTTACTCCTACCGCAAGCTCCGTTAAAGAACTACATTCCAATAAAAAATAATTATTGGTATCATGTATTTTTCTTACATCATCATCATCATCACCATCATAGAATATAATAGAATATTCTTTATTATGTACGCCTTAAAAATTACAGATATAAATGTAGAAAATTTACATAGGGTGACACAATGGGCGGTCTTATCGCTAAAAGTGATCTTTTACAGACAACCTTTGGATGGATTCAAGGGAGAAGGAGAGACCATAATGCAGATAGTCAGTAGTGTACCATTTACATATACAACAAATACACATACATAAAACTTATACTTATCTACATGTAACATTATACAATAATAAATATGAAACAAGAGCAAGGAAACTAAATGTAATGATGATCCTTCAGGAGAGAGGAAGTGTTGTTTAAACACAATTTTAAAAGTGGACAACGATCGAGCGACACGGCATACTCGTACCATAACCTTATTGCTTGAACTGTAAAAGACTTGTCATAAAAACTAGTGCAATGCATTTCATCTCTAGTCTTGAGTTTTCCGATGACCTCAGATATCTATTATGTGTGTCATGAAGGAACTTGAAACGTTCTTTAAGATAAGAGGGGGTTTTAGGATTGAACAGAATACTGTAGAGCTGAAACAAGATATGAGAATTCCGGCGAAGACGTATGGGAAGCCACCATCATCGTCCACCGCCATCATCTGCCTGCCTTTTCACAAGTATATTGTGGTCAGCCTCCAGTCTAACCAGATGCAGCGGAATACCAGTATTTGACATGGAGCGACTGCCTATCTGTCCTCCACAATCCAGTTACTGGGTGACACGATACCCCTTGGTAGAGTCTTTCCAGCTTCTGACTACTCGTAACGACTGTCAACGATCTACAAATGACAGCCAGAACCAACGGCTTTACGGGCTTTTCGAGGCACGAAGGGGTGTCGGTATGAAATGGTGGTCACCCATCCATGGACCAACCTCGGCAAGCGTTGCTTAACCTTGAAGATCGACCTACGCATTTTTATCACATTAAATATTTTAATACGTAGGTAAGATATTATGGGGCTAGGTTTCCCCTTGTAGAAAACTTAGACCCTCACTTTATCTTTACGTTTAAAATGTGAACCATCCGACAGCCATTAAACTAGTAGAAAGGGGCAAGTATTCAATATAGATAAACGTTGAATTCTATCATTTGAACAAAATATTTAATGAGTGATACAAGCAACGGACGAAGTTTTGAACTTAATAAAAAAGTTCTTTTATTTTCGACACTATTCTTGAAACGAGTGCCGCCTTAGTAATTGGAGAAGTTTTAAATTGGCTTACATGTCTTAGAGGAATTATTTAGGAGATGTAAGTAAGTAAGAGTAGGTTTTGGTGGATAATAGGGTAATCTTTTACGTGGTTGCCGAGACATACAAAGAATTCATCACCACAAACATAGTCCTCCAGACCGTAGTTCGGCCATGGCGGCCAATCTCAACGGAAACTAGCCTTCGGCGTGGGAGATATTATAGTTCACAAGTGTGTGCGCAGACACAGATGATCTTTCTCTTCCCTCACTTTCATATTCCGATGGGACGGCAATCCGACACGACCGGAGAGAGATCAGTTGCAGGACCAACGGCTTAACGTGCTTTCGGAGGCACAAGGGTATCACACCACCAACTTACGAACTCCGGGCTGTTACTAGAAATTCCTAATGGAAAAACCCAATAACACTTTGCCCGACCTGGGAATTGAACCCAGGACTCCACGCTCAGCAGTCGCGCTTGCAACCACGAGACCAACGGGGCTGGTACTGCCCCGTGATGACTACTTTCTAAAGTAAGAACGAAGACATACTGTCAAGTTCCACGAATGACAGCCGGGACCAATGCACAACGGCTTAACGGGCTTTCCGGGGTACGGAGGGGCCTCGATATGTAATGAATGGTCACACATCCACGAGCTGACTGCAGCAAGCGTAGCTAACCTTCGACCGACCCGTGCGCTTGTTATCATTTAGCCACAAGCCCCTCAATAAAAAGCTTGGAGTTCATTCTTGCAAGTGACAGTTCAACAACATTCATTGCGTTATTTAGGTTGTTGAGTAGACAATTTTTTCGAAAATATGAAGCAATGGATTAGCAATAGGTTTCAAAATTATTCAGATTGTGATTGATAGTGTGTTACGTAATAAGGGTGCTGCTTTAAGTTGATGCTAACCAAAATTATTTCGGGGATATCTCTCATTTACTTTTAAATGAGTTTACAACATTCAGACTCCTTTCACATTACGTTTCTACTTGTCTATCAGTTTAATTTATTGAAAGAAAAGAAAGATAGAAAAATATTTTATTTGGGGCACGCAAAGATTATAAATAAAGAATAAGATAAAAAAGGAGCATTTAAAACTAACAATGAAAACAACAAGTAAAAGATAAAATACCACGTATGCGATTGCGCGATTGCGTATTTATATACGACGAAATCTACCCACAAATATTCTAGTAAAGTGCAAGAGGACAGCAATCATGTTTTTCAAATCATACTCCTATCCATACGAGGTAAAAAAATCGCTCCGAAAAACAGGAAAAATTATGACAACGAAAATATATTCCACACCTTATCGAGCGGATCTGCTTCACGAACTAGTCTCACAAATAAGCAGCTCCCTTAACTTTATCGTTCGCCATAAAAACGCAGTTTAAATTACAAAACCAACATCCTGTTTGTTCATCAGTGTAACGTTTCTTTTATTGGCCAAACGGGACGGTTTTAAATTGACTTATTATCTTTTAGTACTGTTTTCTTGAGAAGATGTAGATGAAACGTCAATTTACATTGTAGTACAATTTTCTGGAAATTACTTGATGGGACAAAATGGCGGTGAAACTCGCCTTGGGGTAAAATTTTTGTTCGTATTTGTTTTATTCTATTATGTCTTTTGTTTTAACCGTTGCCATAGCTACAAGACTTTTAACTGGAACTGAATTTTTAGTAAAATAAAATTCGTAGAAATTATATCCTTTTGATGAAAGTTTTCCGAAGACTACAAGACCAATCGGAAAATGTTTTAATGGGTTCCCCTGGTATTGTTCCTTTTTATGATGTAATAGACTATCCCAAGGCTGAAACATTTTAATGTAACTTAATGGGGCTGCGCCAATGTAGCCCCGAAATTCAAATTTTCTTAGGTTTGTTTGCAATTTGCAGGTCAGTACCAGGTTGTATGTTGAACTAAATATGATTCGCGGTCATAACAAATATGGCTTTATAGAATAATAATTATTAGAATCAGCAATACAACTCCTTAAGTTGTTTGAATTGGCCTCAAAGGTCAAGATTTCATGAAATAGTCGTTCAATAGGGTAATATGAACATATAGAGATGTATTGATGATTTTTGTGAATATAATTCTATAAACAAATGTTCGCTACGGCCGCGAATCATAATTATTTAGATACAACCTGATACGGATCTGCAAATTGCAAAAAACGTAAGAAAATTTGAATTTCGCAGGCTACCCTGAAGGTTTCGCCATAAGTGATGATATTTTTATTTTCTTTGATTGCAAAAATCCCTTTTACATGACCTATGAAATAACAATATTTTAGAACTAGATGACAACGGTGTTTCCAAACCTACGCCTCTGAGAAGAGAATCCGAAACAAACACAGAGGTCACGTTTCCTAACCCATATTCTTCCCTTATTTTTGTTTTCACTATTTTATTAGTTTGAATCTAAGATAAACTTAAAAGTATGAATGTTCCTTTATTATTGTTTAAATGATTTTGTTAGATTTTATGTTCTTTTTTTAATAGTTTGTATGTATTTCCTGTGCGTGTCCCAAATAAAATATTTTTCTTTCTTTCTGTGCAACTGCAACTAAATTCCAAAAAAATATCATAGTAATCCGAATTTCAAAGTTCATTTTTATTCTTTCTTTATCATTCAACCCTTTACTACTTCACTTCCTCAAGCACTTCGCCAAACTATAAAACAAAAATAACTTTCTGTCCAAACTAACCCTCTGGAAGCCAAGTTTGTGGATTGGTCTCAAACCCAATAATAATATTACTTGGTCCCGTTCTTATGGTACACTGTACCCCCGGGAAGTCGATTCAGCTAAATCGTTTAGCTGGCGGGCTGGTATTGGGCCTCTTCAGACGTTTAGTTTTGCTTATTAAGCAAATATGGGTCAAACTGCTTCATTATAGGAGGGTTCGGGATTTGGGTGAAATAGAAAAGAGATAATTTAGGTTATTTTAACTTTAGTTTATGGTGTACATAATAAAGAGTATTATATTCTATTCTATTTTATTGGTGAGAATCAGTTTTTGTGCACAAACTTTATATTTAGCTACGGCAGTATTTTTTTTTTTTGACCGAGCGACCGCGAAGCGTCTCCGGTTCAGCTTGGGCAAAAATGCTTTCGTATGTCCGGATGGCTGTTCTCTTCTACAGGTCGCCTTTCTCAACCGATTCGCGAGATTTTTTTTGTGAACAGGTTCGATAATTTATGGAATTTATTTGTGGATTCAGTGTTTCCATATTTTTCAAAAAAGGGAATTAAAAAAAAAATGCCATTTCGCGCTTTTTGCTTAAAGGTCACCGCGCGATCATTTATTGAGTTTTAAGCTATGCCATATACAGACCCGCGCGGTCTACAAATCACAGAACCACTAGTTATATCTCGTAAAAGCACACTTTTCAATGCATAACCAGCCTATAATGTTCCCACAGCTGGGCCATAGGCCTCCTCTCTATGAGAGGCAGTTGGCCATAATCTACCACGCGGGCCCAGTGCAGGTTGGTCACGTCTTCGTACTCTTGGTTCTATGAAATGCTGGTTTCCTCACGATGTTTTCCGTCACGTCTTTGAGAGCAGTGGTGATGAAATTAAATACACAAAGTAAAGTGCCTGCCCGGGTTCGAACTCACGAAATACGACACGTGAGTCGGTGCCGATGCCACTGGGCCACTGCTTTTATTATCATCCTTTTTTGTTTTATTATTATTTAATATCGATATCAGTGACGTTTGTGAAACTTCACTAGTTAATTTAATTTAATCCTGTATTATGAAGAATCAGTAGAAAGGTACCTTTGGTCTCGTTTCAGTTAAAAATAAAACAACCATTTCATAAAATTACACAGTAAACCAAACACCACAATTATTAACAACGTGTTTGAAGACAATATCCTATGACACTCGAAAATAGCGTAACTTCCTATCACTGAAAGAATTTTTGAAACAGGACGAGTAGTTCCGAAGATTACATTCAAAGAATCACATACAAACTCACAAATTTGACCTCTTTATAATATTAGTATAGTTAACCTATTTGAAATTCAACTCACCCTCTACCGCTTATAATGCAAGCTACAAAGAAATATAGAAAAATATCTCTCACACAGGGATTCCGCGATAAATGCGAACCACGTACTCTTGAGATAGGTACCATCCCTTGTCAGTGTTGCCAAAGAAAGAAACTTTAAGTGCATGTCATCTCACATAATTGTTACTGCCAACTCTGAGCATGTTCGTGGAAAAGTTCGGTAATATATTTTAAAGAATTATTTTCTCTACGTCATCTGTAAAGTTGCAGTACGTATGTTTTTTCTGTCTATTTTGTTTCTGTACAATAATTATTATATATCGCCCCTTATTACATGGGATTTAAATATAACTGGAGCAATGTGCGTATCCTATATGCGCACCTCTGCCTAACCTTTCGGGAAATACGAGCGTGATGTTATATTATGCTATGTGCAATAATTATGCATGCATAGTTTACGAGGGGCTCGTGGCTAAGTAATAACAGCCACACGGGTCGATCGATCAGATTAAGCTTCGTTTGCGCGGTTGGTCCGTGGATGGGTGACCATCTTTACATACCAAGACTCTTCCGTGCCTCGGAAAGCATGTTAAGCCGTTGGTCCCGGCTGTCAAACGTCGTTATGGGTCGTCAGAAGCCCGAAAGTCTAACAACAAGTCCTACCAAGGGGTATTGTATTGCCCAGTAACTGGGTTGTGGAGGTCAGACAGGCAGGTAAAATACCTACCTGTATTCAGCTTCATTCGGTTAGACTGGAAGCCGACCCCAAAATAGTCGGAAAAAGGTTAGCAGATTGATTGCACGCATATAGTACTCAGTAAAGGTTAGCAGATTGATTGCACGCATATAGTACTCAGTAAAGGTTAGCAGATTGATTGCACGCATATAGTACTCAGTAAAGGTTAGCAGATTGATTGCACGCATATAGTACTCAGTAATGGTTAGCAGATTGATTGCACGCATATAGTACTCAGTAAAGGTTAGCAGATTGATCGCACGCATATACTCGTAGTACTCAGTAAAGTTTAGCAGATTGATTGCACGCATATAGTACTCAGTAAAGGTTAGCAGATTGATTGCACGCATATAGTACTCAGTAAAGGTTAGCAGATTGATTGCACGCATATAGTACTCAGTAAAGGTTAGCAGATTGATTGCACGCATATAGTACTCAGTAAAGGTTAGCAGATTGATTGCACGCATATAGTACTCAGTAAAGGTTAGCAGATTGATTGCACGCATATAGTACTCAGTAAAGGTTAGCAGATTGATTGCACGCATATAGTACTCAGTAAAGGTTAGCAGATTGATTGCACGCATATAGTACTCAGTAAAGGAGTTTTTAGATGACAAATCTATTGCAAAAAAAAAAAAAACTCTCTCTTATTCACCAAAAATTATAAAATATATAGGTATACTCGTAATATAATAAGAATATAGAAAATCAAACATTACTAAGAAAATATGAACACATAAATAATAGCATAATTTAATAATAATATAAATACTTCTAATAATTTCATAATAATTACCTACATTATTATTGTGCAATACCTAAAATTAAAATAACTAATATACTATACACAAACCTAATAATATATATACATAACTATACACCCAATTAAACTCATCTAATAATTTTTAATAATATTGAATTGCTTGAATTGCTGCTTAGCTGTCTTCCTCTCTCCTAATTTTGCGGTGCCCGACAGGGTCCATATTGATCTTTTACTTTTTTAGACCATCTATGTAATACATATGGAATGCAATAAAGAATTGAGTATTGAGTATAGTGTAGTTTGTTTTTTTTTTGTTTGTTTTACTGTGATAAGATATCTATCATCCTTTACGTATGTGTAGTTTTGCTAGGTAATTAAAATTCATCTTTTTTAATTTTAACTTATTTTAGGTTCGTTACGCTTTCACGCCAAAATGGCTGACCGGATTTTGATCAAATTCGGCACATGGGTAGACCATGACCTGGAGAAGGACATAGGCTACTTTTCATCTTGGATCGCAGACGAAGTCGCGGGCAATAGCTAGAAAATAATAAATCTCCATTCAAATATATTTACAAGGCAGTCGTTACAACAAAGTAGGAACTAGACCTTTCAGCGTGATATCTTAACATCAGTTCTAGCTTATTTTGTATGCCCTAGCTGGGGGCCGCGCACGAAGTCGCTTTATCTTGATCAATTTTTTCACTGTGCGGGAAAGGGAAATATAATTTAAATAATAATGGTTTGTGATTTGTAAAGTCGAGTTATTTATTTATTTAAAACTTTAAGCACACAAATGTACAGAGGCCGACATAATGGCACAGGCATTTTCTACTATTCAACCTTTGTGTGATACAGATACAAACAGTGGTAGGTACAATCATATAAAATCAAAATTGAGAAATAAATATTATTAAATACGCATAAACCAATGAAAGTTCTTAATAGTTCTTAGTTTTGCTGGGGTTTTCTTTGTGCACGAACTCTTAAGGCACCACATCAGCGCGATGCAATTCATAAAACTTATTTTCCAAGTTTCCTACACTCAGTTCATTTAGGAAGTTAACTTAACAACAGCTATGAGATCTCAATACCAGAATCTATAATCCACGGGCGTATTTAAAACTAGCTTATAGAAAAGAAATGTGATTTGTATGGCTCCTGTAATCTATAATAAAATACCTGGCCAAATTAAAAAAAACACCGTTGCAACAATTTAAAAAACGTTGCACAGAATTACTTGTATATAAATGTTATTATTCTGTGCAGGTTTTCTTAACTGACAATTTATTGTAATATCTTTATTACTTTGTGTTACATTTGCATGCTATACTAAGGCTGAATGTACATGGATCCTACTTATAATTTAACAAATATTTTTTATGTACCTACATTCTAAGCGAATAAAGACCTATTCTATTCTATTCTAAAGGTAAACAACAAAAAAAAACACGTGAATCATGGGTGCTAAACCTTTTAGTACAATTTTTTTAATCATTTTATTTATTGAACAGGGCTACACGGATAAATACCGAAATTTAACCAAAGCCTATTCACACACACTTTCAGCGAAGTAATTTTAGGTTATTTAATATTATAATTAGGCAAAGACATTAAATTATTATAACAATAGACGGGACATAACGAACAAAATCGTAATCCGATACATTTGTCCTAGTGGACAAAAGTCGCTCAGTCTAGTTTGGTACGCCTGCATGTCAAGACTACTCAAGACTGTCAAGTCGCATTCGTGTCCACCAAAATAAAAATATTTTCTAAGAAAATATGCTGATTTACGCATTGCGATATTGCAAATATCGTTATGGTAAAACGACTGGACCTAACTTCGGTTTATTTTCGTACTTATTTTTTTAAATTACTCAGTAATTAGAATTAAATAATTTTGCTATTCAAAGCTAGATGGTGTTACTGACGCTCGAGATCAAAGTTTGTATGAAAATGTTCCCAGTAGCCGCTCTGATTTTGCTATATTATGCTAGATGGCATCACTGAGACGTGGGATCACAGTTTTTCTATGACATTTCTTCGCATAGCCTCTCTATTGTATCTATCTTAAATCTCTTTGTAATTAGGCATTTTATATGACAACGTCAAAAGTTTCACATGATAACCGGCAATGTTTCGAGTGAATTTATAATAAACAAAAAAAAAACGACTAAACGTAATACCTGTCACTTCAGTAGTCATGCTACGTCACAGTTGTACTCTTCAATTTAGCAACATTATATTTTTGAAATATTTGGAGAACCTGTCTTTTTGGGCTCTTTACAATAGACAGATTCCAAAATATTATAATAATATTATTTTTACAAATCTTACAAAAAAAATATGCTCAAGTAGTTACACCTACGAAGAGTAGTTAAAGAATAAATGATAAAGTTTAACGTACTTACATATAAGGGGAAATTATCGTAATAATCGAAAATAGAGTTTATTTTGTTTATAACTTATTTTTAAACAAGAAAGTTTCGTCTATAAAAAACCCCTTGTTACGATTTATTTACCTTTAGTTTATAGAAGTATAAGGAACAGGGTGTAAAGTTCACTCACACGTCCATAGAAAAGGGAGGATCCTCTGACCAGACGGGTTTTGTGTCTGGTGGGCAACTGCTCGACGGTTTATGTCGGGACATTGTATATACTCGTATGCTAGTTGCGCGGTAAACTCTGCTTGCACGATGCTGGATTTTACGTGACTTCAGTGTGACGAGTAGCTCGCATGTGGCGATGTAATTACCGCTACAAGTTAATTACCTAAACCAATGGAGTTGAATTAATTATCAAGTTGAATGAAAGGTGATAGCTATCCTTACCAAGTACAGCCACTCCTCTACGCCAAAAAACCCACAAAAAGGGACATAACCGCATAACGTTCGAACAATATGTCTGCGCCACATGACACCACGCTAACAGTTATGGCCGCGAGCGATATCAGGCGATATGAAGGAACATCTCGTGCGATATTATGATTAGATGTTTCGAATTATGGTTATGTCTGTGCCTTTGTATGACGCAGAATGTGCTTGGTTTCGGTTACTCATTGTTTTGTTTCGTCTTGGACAGGTTTGTTTAAAGATATTTTATTTTGCAAATATGGCTACACGTGTTAAAGGGAATAGGTTCAGCCATATTTTACAAGTAGGCATGCAAACGTTACAAAATTGCTAATCCACTAAACTAATCTACTAAACTTTAACAAACAGAACAAGAAACAATACAGGAACCAAACATAATTGTTATTTTAAAAATTATAATCAGTAAAAGTTCCAATTTGTTTTTCATTCTAGTATTCTGTTACTCTATAGTATACTTTGACCGTGGCGATTCTTTCCAACTTTTAGGTATTCTATCGGAGCCATGCAGTAAACACTTTTGCGCATTAGTGCTGTCTTAGCGGACTGATGACACAATAGGGTATTGTCCCGTCTATTACTTGGAACTACATCGGTCAGACATTTAAAATGCTTTGGGTTAAACTTAACAAACACAGCTACTTCTAGTATATACAAACATGGTAGTGTCAGTATTTTACACTGTTTGAAGTATGGAATGCAACTATCGGTTGTTTCATATATGTACATCTTTTTTTAGCCTTAACCTTTTACTGAGGCTGTGATACATTCTCGCTGAAGAAAGGTTCAAAACTTTTCCTTTTTTACATTAACGCTCAAGATTATAGTACTAGTGAAGAAAACTTACCCCCATTGAATGGTTTGAAACATATCGAATAGTCTGAAATCGGTAGCAGTGGTGGCCCAGTGGTAACGCCCGCGACTTATGAGTTGTAGGCCGTATGTTCGAACCCTGACAGACACTTTATTTGGTGTAAAAAATTTCACCACCACTGCTCTCAAAACTGTGAAGGAAAATATCGTTAGGAAACCGGCATGTCCTAGAACCAAAAATTCGAAGTCATGTGACGTCTACCAACCAGCACTGGGTCCGCGTGGTAGGTTATGGCCCTCTCCCTCTCGCAGTGAGGAGGCCTGTGTCCCAGCAGTGGGAACATTATAGGCTGATTATAGTTTCAAATCTCCGTCAAGGGTTGTGAGGAATATTTGTGATCTATTCTTGTTAATTATTTTCCAGTAAGTTGGATTTCGCTCTGCAAAGGAACGATTCGATCCAAGATATAAATGCTATCATTCAACTCATGATTAAAACAAAACTATCAACGCTAAAATATCAACTAAACATACTTTTCAAATCAATCACACTTTGATTTGCCATGTAATATTAATCATTCGATGCATAATATTGTGAATATCCAACCTAACAATAGACAAGTTTTCTACCCAATTTTAATCTGGTCGGAGACGTAGTGGTCTAGATCCAAGATTACGCTGACACAAAAGCAATAAATTGTCTTTCGCTACAGTTGTTTTTTTGGCATGATACAACATGTCGATAAATTAGAACTGTCGTGAAAATTTTCTCTTACTTTCGTTCTATTTATCAATCTTTTTAATACATGCGTCTTTTAATACACGAGTAACAATGATTGCTTTTGTCATATTACGAGTAGCTGATATTTTATCAACTTTTTTCTGTGGACGATTCCATCATTCGTTTCAGCCAGCAATGTTTCAGTAATTTACTAATATGTATGTTTACCTATTATTATTTTTATTAAGCTCCGTCATAAGCTGAAACTCTCCAATGGTGCCATATTTGGGATTCGCATACACGATTTATTTGTCTCTAGTGACTAGAGAGAAAAAGATCGTGTGTACGAAGCCCAAATACTACATATAAAGTCTAGTCGAATGCCTTAGCCGAGGGCTATGTGACCATGTAGAGTTTAGACCATTCTTTTGTTTTTCTACTAAAACAATTTATCTCATCGCAAACCTTAGGGCCTAGACAAGTGGCATTTGCTTCCAAAGCTTTTCGTATTTCAAAAACTTCTTTCAACAGACTTGACTTAAGCCTTTGAGTAGCAAAAGTAATTTTACAAATCCAAATGGTAGTTCCAGAGATTAACATATTCAAACAAAAAATAAAAACTCTTCTGCTTTACTATATTAGTATAGATAAAATGTCGGTTTTGAAACAACCTCTAGTGTGTTTGAATAGGTTATGGACACAGACCCGTATTGCGAAAAGTATTCGCAAATATTGTCAGTATTTCTTTCGTGTAAAATCAAAAATGTCGACATCAGGCTATTTGATAAACATTCTGAAGCTAAAAGGGAGAAAAAATTATGTCTAGGCTCTCGTATCAAAGAAATCAATATTCAAGACAATGTACCTATGTACTAACTAAGCATACGTGTGGACTGCATTTAGTAGTCCGGTAACAAGTTTACAAACTCCGAAGTTCTGGAACAACGCAATTAGTCTTGTACTGTTCGGCGTTCAGGCTAGCTAGTTCAAAAGTAGGGAAAACAAGAAAGTGTTAGTAGAAGATGGAAACTTTGACGTGTGGTTTCCAGCAGGACCAATGGCCCCTTCAGATTAGGTTATTGTCTTGTAAGATGAGTTTAGGCATTATTATAGGGGGAATAAGCATAAGCATAACCAGGTTATGACGTTCCCACTGCTGGGACACAGGCATACTCTCTGTGAAAGAGAGCGGGCCATAATCCACGACACCAATGTTGTCTTGAATTTTTGGTTCTAGAACAAGCCGGAAGGAAGGACTGTAAACTGTCAATATAATTATACATACAAAAAAATTAACTCATCAATGTGCTTTCTAAGCTTGAAATAAAATATTCACTAAATACACACATATGAAGAATATATTTACTTAATGAGCAAAGTAGGATTTTTGTAGTGAAAGTTCACAGAGTAATAAAGTGTGCTTCTTTTTTAATTAGAAGTAAAATAACTTCTTTCGTCCACCGAGGGACGGCTCTTTAGAAAAATGGTTCTGTTCATCGCAGTCCTAATCCCGTACTTGTCTTGATGGAGTTTTCTAAATAAAACGGTTGGACTTCAAGTTTTTCTGCCGTAAAGTCGTCCTGAGAAGGATTATGTAGTTAGGAGGCTTTGGATATGGTTCTGGGGTCCTCCGAGAAGGAAAAAGATTTATTCAATGTTTTGTAGGCAGAAATATTGTTATTATGTCATCCTTAAAGGTTGTCCGTACAATAAGTTTTGGATGTTATAAATATTTTCGATTTGTCACCTGCATTGCCTTAAATATATTTCCTTGTTATAATATTATGGTTTATTTCTGTAGGTACCTATCAGATTTAAGCAGATTGAATATGTTAACTCTGAAAAACTACCTTTACCTAATTTCAAGGTTTAGTATTCGTCCATTATTCAAATTCTATTAACGAACATAACCTAAGATGTAAAATAATTAATAAAAAATGACAATTATTATTAATTTTGCCCTTGCAATCCTAGCAGGCCTATTTTTAAAGTATTATTAAAAGGTACTTAATAATTCTATGCTCCTGCATGCATATTAAGTACTTCATTCATTAACGTTTGATATGCTTTACCATTAACGCCGTCTATTGAGCACCACTTAATAAAATCACGTAAACATACGACCCAATTTACTTTTCACACCGATAGATAGCATTATTAAGGAAAAAGTTAGTGCCCGTAAAAGCCTCTTAATTCCCCGCTTTAACTCAAATTAGGCCAATATTTTTCCACATAATACGATCCCTTGTAGGTAAAATGAAATACGGGACCCTTTTGTAGGAAGCCCTGTAGAAGGATGATTTAGACTAGGCACCTTTGTCATTTTGTTAAGTACCTACGCTCTTTCAGGATTATTTTAATTCCTTTACTGTTAATTGGAAGAGATTAGGCGGGACGCCAAATTGTTTTTTGTCTTTTTTTGTGTAATTATATAATTAACCCTCATTTCTGTTGTTATTTTAAAGGATAACCTTAATTATTACATAATAACTGGTAGGTAGCTACGAATCAAGAATCTAGGAGGTTATTTATGAAATCAACTTAACCAATCACAACTAACATGGGTACCAGGAGCGCAGTTCCTTACAGAAGATGCCTTCAAGCTAAAGTTAACGCACCACAGTTGATTGCTTTGAACCAGCTTTTGTTGCGCTTTCCAACAAGTGAAATATTCAATCAATATCGAGGTTGCTCGGAAGTTCACAGTTCTAGTTCCCAAGCATGACAACATAAACATCCTTCTAATCATGTAAATCACTGTGCAAAATAGTCGCCTGTGACCACTAAGTTGAACAATACGAGACTGTCAAGATTTTGACTAAACTAATAAAACCTGCTGATGAAGAAAAAGTGAAGCGTTTGATCGCCTAACTTTTTAATTATGTATGTCTATCATTCGACATCTTTCACTCTGAGCGAAACGTCTGAACACAAGATGATTCAAAAGTAATAAAAATAATTCGTTAGTGAGCTGATCCAAAAATGTTGGATTTCGGCATTCGGCATCTTTCACTCGCGCTCCAAATCATCATAAAATTAAATTAAATGTGCAAATGAACGTTCAATTCTACGTAATTTTGTCAGGGTCGTGTGAAAGTGTAATGAAACAAAAATGAACCCTCACTCGAGTGAAGCGTCCCATGTCTACTTTATCAAATTCTAAAATCAATAAAGTTAGATCATTAATCTCTATGAATTAAGAAAACAAGAGAACGGTTTCCTTTAAAGGCTCGTGCCCACAGGCGCCACGCGACAGCGTGACACAAAGGCACCGCGTGCCGCGTGACGAGGGGCGCCTTTGTGTAGTGCTGTCGCGCCGCTCCAGTGTGCACGAGCCTTAAATCCCTTATAAGCCAGAAAACTGTATTCGTTACAAAAACTATTATCTCGAAAAGAACCATTCTTAAGTCGTCAGATGCAAATAAGCGCTCGTTTCAAAGCGAGCCTGACAATAAGCTCGGAAAACAAAAGAAAAAACCTCCCTTATCCTATTGCATATAAATTACTGACTGATTTAGTCAAATGAGAATCGTATCGATTTGTCTTAGGGATGTTATAGAATAGTGTTATCCTTATTTATATTTAGTTTGAGTTTTTCGATGACAGTTGTAACGTTACGATTAGCCGGAGGGCTAATTGTAAGTTAAATTTATAAAAAAAAGGAATAATAAGTAATACAAGGAATAAAAAGTGTGACGGTGCAGGAGCTTCAGATCGACTTCAGCTTCCCGTAGTATGGTATGTTCGGAGTCAGGAACGGGATCAGCAAGACGTAGCAGGATCGGCAGAGAGTAGTGGGGCTGAATGAGGACGGGGCTGCGGTGTCTTACGCTAAACAGGATCAGGAGGAGCCTTGCGTTTCTGTTACAGTTTTCATCATAAATTGTCATCTGTCACTTCTGTCAGATAATTAAATTTCATTTTCTATGAAGCTCACATGATAAGGCCAAGTCTTCACTGTAAAGCTAGCGTGATAAAGTCAGGCTCTCACTGTAAGCCGTTTTTATTGTTTCTGGCCGACAATCAAATATGAAGTAATTTAAGTTATGTTTGAAATGTTGAGAACATAGTTCCAGAATGTTGGGCAGATACTATAAAAAGTGGGCGTCAGTCCTGGCAAGCTCTCATTCAATTACCAATTTTTAGTTCAGTCTTGAGCTTAATTTCCGCTACAATACAGTAATTCCTTAAGAAACTAGTTTCATTGTTAAAAAAAACTCTATAACTATTGTGTGTGTGTGTGGCCCATTCTCTGCTGCTTGCTGCCTCCGCCCCACTCGCCTTTTTTTTTGTATCGTGTGGAAATCCTCATGGATGTCCTTCAACCTGGGGTGGGTGGAGGGGTCTGTCAGACTCTTACTGACTAAAACCACAGGGTGTTCTTTTGCTACCTTTAGCTGGGTGCTTGAGTGCTTGCACATTTCGTCACACTCCCCTGGCCAGGTGTTGACCTGCATGAATTCATGCGGACCACATCACTCTCAACGGCTGCATACGGCCGCAATTCGTCTAGAGAGAGGCGCGCGCGGAACACAGTGCACCGCCGTCTCGGGCCTTTCACCGTTCAGTCTCGCGACCATGTCTTGCTCACAGAAGGAGGCGACGACGTCTCACGCGCTCTCACTTCCGACCATGGACTGGACCATGCCCGGAAATGAGAGAGTATCCGCAGCATCAACCGGCGCGACAAGCCGATCCTGCTACATCTTGCTGAACCCGTTCCTGACTCCGAGCGTCCCGAATTGCGCAAAGCTGAAGTCGACCTGAAGCTCCAACGCCCCCACACATCTATCCCTTGTATTACTTAATATTTATTTTTTATACATGTGACTTACAATTAGCCCTCCGGCTAATCGTAACATTACACAGCGTAGAAAAGATGTATTTTCGATTTGAAAAACGCTTGAATTTTCGTTACATTTACGTCGCGCGGTCATGTTGTTAAGCTTTTGTGGCCAATAGGATACAGGTTACCCATTATTAGATTTTTTCCATCTAGATACTTTCCAGTCAGTATCCTGACAGTCATTACTGTTCTTTTGAAGCTTGAAAGCTGTCAATTATCACTAAGTTGAACTTAGATATACCTACCTAATAGTCATTCCTCCATGTGTAAAATACTTGCATTCAACTACATTCTGCAAAAGCTGTAAGTAGGTACCTATTGTAGGAAACAGATAAATATAAGACCCATAGCACAGTCTCAAAGACGTCTACATCATACCGTGGAATATGTGGTTACTCTTCCCTTTTCCTGACACCCAGATATTAATCAAAGTAATTTTTTCCTCAGATCTTGGTGAACGTGTGCCTACTAACGTCAGCAGACCGGGGCAGTTTGTTTCTGGCGAAAGGAATGCCACCCCACAGATACCTGCAGGCCAAACTCTTCGATGTGACGAGAGATACAGGTTAGTCATATACGACCTTTACTTCTTTCATAAAATATATTGAATGACAAACAAAACATTTTCAAGAGCAGAGATATCACAGATGTGGTTTCAATGTCATCCCAAAGACGTAGTCAAATCTCTAAATCTCATCAGGTATAATTGTGTAGGATATATGGCACATATTATTATTAATTTTAAGTTATATTGTGAAAAAATAAACTATTTAAGTTTTATTTATTTATGCTACAGTTTATAAAAAGGGTTTAGTTTTTGGAGTCTCCTTTTAGTAAACAATGCCTGTGTTAGAAGACTTTGCTCTTCCATTGTACAGCATGATTACTTAATCTAGTAACAAAAATCTAGTACTTAAAATATCTAATCAAAATAAGGATGTTAGTGAGAGTATTGTGTGGAGTGGGAATACCTGTGCTTACTGTGTAATAAGACTTGCTCTAAGGTAAATAATACTGTTGGCTCACAACTTTTGATCAGCTAAAGCCCTTGAGACTCACATTACCAACCCCGATTTTACTCCAAAAATCAATAGTTCAGGTACTTACATAACCTGAAAATCCTTGTACAAATAAACAGATAATTCCGTCAGGGGTGGCGCTCCCAAATTGTTATGATTCATGAATTCTTACCCTCCGCCGGAAAATTACACGGCAATCGATTGCGTCGCACCTCTGAGCGTGATCTGTGGAATTGCTGAAATAAATGTTGATAACACATGTTATATCAAAAAGGGATAGCAGAAACGTTTTGACGAGCCTTTCATACAAATCTAAAAACGATTTGTGGGTTTTGATTTAACCCTGTAACCTTTCGGTAATGTTGCAGGAGTTTTCAACCTTCTCTAAATGATGTGCGAAAAGCAATGTTATGACGCGACACACTTTTAGTGGACGTGACGTGTGAGGTCTTGCAGCTAGTGTAGTTAATAAGCAAGGGAATCTAAGGCTCTTACCACTTACTTCAAAAATACCAGCCCGCATCAATGTATTTTTGACATAAAAACAACGCCCGGCTAACGAGTTAGTAATCTCAATAGGATATAGGGCACAAGAGGAGGCTTTAAAATTATTTTTGCGTATCATTTTCACAAGCAGAATGGGTATCGTCTAACCAAATACGTTCTTAAAAAATGTAAACTAAATACCATTCTGAAAATTCCTTCAAAGCAGACCTGCTTTGAAATTCAAAGGCTCAAAATTAGGCTAGGTACGTCACGGCAATAACTCTTCGCGCTCCGCCGCCAATTCTTGGGAATGCGAGGCATCTGAAGCATACCACGTTTTTCCTTTATTCCCGAAAGTGAAAATTACTTTACATAGAGTATTCATGAAAATTGGGAGCGTAGGCATAAGAGCGATACATTTGGAGGCAATCATATAGAGATAGGTAAGTATGTAGGTCTAAACTGACGAGTCGATTGGAGGCAATCATATAGAGATAGGTAAGTATGTAGGTCTAAACTGACGAGTCGATTGGGATGCTAAAGTGCAGGACAGGGTTCTTGTTATGACTTCGTTTTAGTGTTTTGAATTGAAGGTTAGGTAGTTAAGGTAGTTATGGTGAAACACATGGTGTAAAATAAACGTGACAAAAAATGTTGTGTTAAATAACCAATAAAATTGTTTATTTAACCAGATAACGTATTTATTGAAAAAAATATTTACGTAAAATCGAATAACTTATTTTGATTCTTTTTCAACAAATTCTGAGGCATCGTTCTAGTTCCATAGTAAAATGTTATGATTAAACAAACTTTTTTACAAAAAAAATCAATCGAGTTCTAAAAAACCACTTCAAAGTGAAAAATTACTTTAATTTCGGAAGTCGGTGTCTGTGGATCTGTATTTTAATTTTTGCCACCGACTTCCGAAATTAAAGCATTTCAAACAATAAAAAAAATTAAAATCAGTTCACAATATTGACCGAGAAATCTGTGAACAAACATAAAAAATAAACATACATACAGCCGAACATATAACCTCCTCCTTTTTGGCAGTCGGTTAAAAGTAATCGTCAATTGCATTTAATCTGTCAAAAAACTCTTTGTGTTAGAGGTTAGGTTTAAGGCATTAAACTTAGGTCCTCCAGCTAATCTGCCAGACCTCTCATGATGGCATTATGATGTCTAGTGTGTGGTCGCCATATGTGGATAGCTCTAACGTTATTTTGATGCGCCATTGTCCCACCATTCAAAAGCAATAAAAGTTTCAATAGACAATCATCTTTATTATTAAAATGTCGGGTCATTGTTAATTTTTTAATTAAGCTGTTTTGAAATCCTGGTGTCTATGATGTTGTGAATTCTTAATTAATAGGTTATTTAATACTTTTTGTTTGTTTTTGTGTGACTTATGAAAACTGAACATGAAATACGTTAAAAAATTGGTTGTCAAACGGATGATAATTGGACTGGACTATGGCGTTGCGGACACCAGCCTGACATATGTATTTCTATATGTAGTATATACTACATGTGTATAGGTACCTAAATCTGGTATATTTGCTCCGGAAAAGGGCACCTCTGATCCAATTTTCCACCAAATATTAACACACACATGACAATATCGTCATCGGTGAATAATGTTTTAGAAAGAAAGAAAGAAAATATATTTATTTAGCCCAGACTATAAAGCACACAACACAACATAAACAAGTAAGAAATAAAAAGTGTAAAGTGCGTTGTTAGCAGGAAAGTGTGCCTCGCGGCTGCGCCAAATAAATCCAGTTTACCAAAAATTACAGACAACTAGTGCTTGACGCTGGTTTTCAACTGAACCTGAAGTGTGAGTGTGTGGTTTATAGTTTCTATTCTTTTCTATAGTAACACACCTTATTTTCGGGAATCCTCGTAGATCCATCTGGGGAGAACAGAAGGTCATGTCGGACGCTTACTAGCTATGATTCCACGCCCACCCCGCACGGGACAGTAACACACTTGCCCTCTCTTTCAAGGAACAGAAATGATACACATATTAAAACATAACATCACGCTTGTATTCTTGAAAGGTTAGACAGAGGTGCACTTAAAGTACACCCAAATTTTTCCAGGTATTTTTAAGTCCCACTTAATAGGCGGGCGAGTTTATTGGCGTCAACCGGGCACAAAATCCAGGCTGTTACTGAAAAAATCCAAATCGATAAATCCAATAATACTTTTCCCAACCTGGGAATCGAACCCAGGACCTCGTTTCCGGCAGTAGCGCTTGCGACCACTATACCAAAGAGACAGTCACATACTAAAAGTTTTTAGAAAAACCAACACTGCTAAGCGCGCACTACAATTTTTTATCGTTGCGGATAATAATCGCAAATCTGTAAACAATATCCTAGAGTCCGCGCACTGCGGTAAAAAATCACTTGAGAATTCGCTTCAAAAATTATTTTCGTATTCGATTTTATTTCGCAGTTTAAAATCGTAGTGCGCGCTTAGCCTAAACTACAGGGACAAAATATGACTTGTCTAAAAATAGAACATTCCCGCCGACGCGTCGCAACGGATTCCGTTCAGATTCGCGGCGAAATCTTGATCAGAAACACGATCAAGATTTTATGCGTCAGAGATTGATTGGCCCCCTATGATTGGCCCCCTATGATTGGTTTCATATTTTGACGCCCTTTTGCTAAGAATGAGCTCAAAAAGTATAAATTGGAGATTATAGATGATTGACAGGCTTTTTTCCTTAGAAGAAACAGATTCGCTACTAAGCCCTGTTTTACAAGTTGCTTGCATTTTTTTTGCCTACCGCATACATTATAATTGAATTGCATCGTTTAAATCATTGTACTTCATTAACATCATCATATTCTTACTTACTTAACAGAACTCAAATAAGAAATATAAACCACATTAATATGAAAAGTAAACATGAAATTGTAATTCAATCCTCAGAACGTATAGTTTCGTTTGGTGTGCCACAGGGGAGTGTTCTAGGGCCGCCTTTATTTATATTATACATTAATGATCTACCGAAGGGCATCCTTCAACCTCTAACACTATTTGCCGATGATAGCACCATAACGATACCTTGTAAAAGTGTTGATACTTATGAAAGTGACATAAATGATTCTATAAATCTAATGGTAAAAATTAACCTAACAAAAACTAAATTAATACATTTTAGTCAACGAATCAATAATAAGAGAAAAAAAATAAGAGTAATTTAAATATACACTACAATGACCAGCCTATAGAAGAGGTAGAAACAACAAAAAATTTAGGGCTCCACATTGACAAAAAACTGAATTGGAAAACTCATATCGAAATCTTGTGCAAGAAAATCAGTAAATCTGCCTATGCCCTGCACACGTTGTCGTCAATAATAAGTGTGGAGGCATTACTTACAGCCTACTTTGGTTTAACAGAATCTCATCTACGCTGTGGTGTCATTTTTTGGGGCAACTCAACAGAAAAAGACACGGTGTTCAAGGCTCAAAAGAGATGCGTTCGTTCAATATTTAAAATTAAACCTACTGATAGTTGCGTGCTTTACTTTAAAAAATATAAAATACTTACTTTGCCATGTCTGTACATTTTAGGAGTAGCTGTTTTTGTCAAAACAAATCCACACCGATTTAAACGATTAGATGAAGTAGTCTCACGTAATAGGCGCGACAACTGCAGGATATGCTCTCATACTGCGAGAACAACCCTCATACACAAAAGTGTCTTCTGTATGGCTCCTACAATATTTAATAAATTACCTAAAAGTTGGAGAGAACTAACTGTCCTTGACACTTTTCAAAAATAAGCTGAGATTTTTTTTAGTTAGAAGGTGTATTACAATCTTATAGATTTTTGAAACAAAAAGGACTTTTCTATTCCGACTTCTAATATACATACTCGTAGTTAAGAATAATAATTGAATAATGTGAATCTTAAATCAATTGGCTTTTGCATGATTCTATTTGACTGCATAATAATGAATATTCTGGACATAATTTAATTTATTTTGACTATAGTGTACCTAAACAATCTTATAATATCTTGACATCATTTTTTTTTTTTTGTGTTTTGTAATGAAATTTAGAATGACTAATTACGTAAAATGCAATTAAATGTAAAAAAAAATATACCTACAAAATTTTTACGCCGTTATTGGCAAAACATGGACGTACACAACATCTATTCCAATAACCTGCATGTCTGATTAAATCAGTTTATGTAAACGCATGTTGGACAAATAAATTATCTTTATCTTTATCGTCTATAGTCTGGTTTAAACACTGTTTTGTCAATGTAATTTTTATTTTTACCAAAGTAAATGTTAACGACCAAAACTGACCAAATCTAGCAACAAGCAGCACACAATAACATCAACTATTAAAGTCTTGGCTTACCCCATTAAGGTCAGCGACACAGACTCTATTGTAGTTCTAAGGAACGAACACTAATTAGGCTAATTGTCTGTCAAACTGCTGAAACATGCAACTAATGGTGTCGATGACCTTTCAGTTTTTGTACCTAAGAAACTATTTTGGGTCAAAACTATGCTGTTCTAATTTTATTATGTATCTACCCTTTGTAACAGTAGCACTGTTTCGTTCAGGGTACGGATATGCCCCTATTTTGTTACTAAGGTTACATATCTGTGGCTATACTAATGCTTTTCACGGTGATGATTGCATGATGTGTTATTCATCTTTCTATTCACATACCCTACATAATCTTCATCTTCTTCTCGCCCTTGTTTCCTCTATTACAAGGGGTAAAAAAAAACTCCTCCATTCTCGCCTGACAGTCGTCACGCTGTTATTCACTCCCCTTTCTTTCATATCAGCCGTCACTAACCCTACAGAATATACTCTTGGCAATAATCTAATTTTAATTTCTGTATTGTTTTTTTTTATTTTTTTACTAAAGACGCTTTTAAAGTGCACGTCATTCTTCATAATTCTCACATGTATAATTTCAACATGAATGATGTAACCAATTTTTTGTAAAATATTTTGATTTAAAAGTGTGTCCGCGGAGTTTCTTGCCTGTTATTCTCCATAGATACCTACCACGCTTTGGAATGAGCTACTAGCTTCATCTTGCCGACTGACCGACCCCTTGACAATTCAAAAGTGCCTGTAATTAGTTTAAATCCAATTTTTTTATTATTTTTCCAGAATTAAACGACGCCCTCCGAACTGCGCGCTCGCAAGAGATCAAGATCCCTTTTGGCGTAGGAGTGGCCGGACTCGCCGCGCAGACCAAACACCCCATCAACATCAAGAACGCATACTCTGACCCCAGGTAAGAGTAACTAAAAAAAAAAACACAAAAAACTTGAAAAATAACTTTAATCTCGGAATTCGGTGTTTTTGGTTTTGTATTTTCGTTTTTGGCAACTGACTTCCGAAATTAAAGTTATTTTTCACGTTTCTTTGTGTTTTTTTTGGAAGTCAGTTGTTTTTTTATGTAAAAAAGTTTTTATTTTTGACTTGTTAGTTGCGGTACCTACCTACCTACCCCACACAAATTCGTATACCACTACTTGATATGTAAATAACAGTGACAGGAAATTATTATAACACCATCAATATCAACTAAGTGGAAAAAATATGCAGTGTTAAGGATAAGTCAAAAACTACGGGTCAGAACTTGATAAAATTTAAATGGGATCACTTGTGAAGCGCCAGCTATCAGATAAAAAAAAGAATCATTCAAATCGGTGTACCCAGAAAAAAGTCCTGAGCTAACAAACATAAAAAATAAAAAACATACAGTCGAATTGAGAACCTCCTCCTTTTTTTGAAGTTGGTTAGTAAAAGATAATAAGCTGCTATTAGTCTAAAATCGTGGGTAAATGCTAATATCAAGAGTTCAACTGGCATCGCAGTTGTGACTACGGGTTTTATGTAGTAACTAGCTAGGCCCCGCGTAAGTCTTGATCCCTTGGTAATATCGGTATCAAAAGTGTCCTAAGTATTAATCCAGACCATGGTCTACCCATGTGCCAAAAAAAAAAACTTTTCTCTTTATAATAGTAGTTTAGATTTATATTTATCTAAACTAAGTTTTGATTTTCTGTATGTTTGTTTGTTACACTTTCACGCTAATACGGCTGAACAGATTGAGATGAAATTTAGTACATGGGTAGACAATGACCTGGATTAGGACATAGATTATTTTTTATCCCGATATTCGCACGGCATCGAGACTTATGCGGGTGAAACCGTGGGGCGCAGCTAGTCTGGGATAAATTTAGTTTCATCAAATGATTATGCGACAGCTACAAACAACTGCGTAGATTTAAATAAATCAGTCAATATAGCCTTTTATTATCTATCCACTCAACCGACTTGTCTATATAGTCACTTTGCACTCCTCTAAAGATATATTTTTGTACAAATTAATATCAAGGCTAAATTACATGCCTCCAAAATACAGCTCAAGGCCTAGTTATCAGGTTTTGCGATACCTGCATATTTTGGTAAGAATATGACTTTCATATACTGCCTTATTACAACGTTTTATTCATAGTGTCAAATAAACGTATTTTTTTTTTCATGTTATCATTGCAGATTCAACAGTGAGATCGACGCTCGCACCGGCTACAAGACTGAGCTGATCCTCTGCATGCCCATCTGTAACTATGAGGGAGATGTGGTAGGAGTAGCGCAGATTATCAACAAGACTGATGGTAACCTATACTTATTGCTGTTCGATTAGATAATATTAAAATGTTGATTATCTATCAGATGCTTTACAAAATACCACTGCACTTCAGGCTAGCGCAGATTAAGGCGCGCCGCGCCGCAACGCAAAAAAGTGAGGCGCAATAGCGTAGAAAGGAGATTGTTCTGCATCTATACATATTTCGCCCCAGAACCAACAGCGAAAGGAAAATTACTTTGCAAGTTCTAAATTACAAGTATATGCCCATGAAGACAAAGTTTTATGACGGACAACTTGCAGAAAGCATTTATTTAAAAAGAAAACAAAGATTTTGAGGTTATATTTAGTAAGAAACAATCCAATAACATCGTAGACGCACCGTAAAAATTTCAGTGCATATTATCTTATTAACAACCCCATTGAACCTTCCATTAGGTTTTATTCCAGGTGAACAAAATTTTATAATTTTTACCTGGTTTGGATATGTTATAATATTCGATACCAATATTTCTCTTAGCTCCTAGTTTAAATCGTTCCATGTTATTGTAAATTCTCCGATATTGGTTTCCCGGATATTAGTACTAAACAAAACATCAGCGCAAAATGAAATTTCTTCAAGCCAGTTCCTCGTGTACATATATCTTGATCTATATTCTCCAGTTAATCATAATTGAATGTGGTGCAGATTCCGCCGCATCGACTTTTCCCAAAGTTTCCGACGTTCGCAACTTCAAAGCCTTTGTTGGTTCCTAACTCTTATAACTAAATTTATGATGGACTAGCGACTAAGCCAGGCCTCGTGCTTCATTTTTAAAGGATAATAGTTTTATTTTCTTGGATTTTAAAGTTTGTTGTGTTCATTTTGCGAGCTTTAAAGTTTTGGATTATTGAGAGCATAATTATGTCGGATACTTATTTCCTTAATAGGTGTTTTATCTTAGCTTTCTTTCAGTACGTTTCCATCATTTTGTGATCATGAGGTGAAACCATAGATAGAATAGGTAGGTACTATCTATGGGTGGATCCGAGGAGGCCCTTATGGCCTCGACAAAGTGGAATTCTATCAACAATAACGATGATGATAAGCCAAAAATGCATGGGAATGACATAAGCTACCAAAACGCTTATGACAATGCTATTAAAAGTCGTTGTGGAAATAATACACGCTTTGAAAGCGATAGCCCTCTAATGTTATAATAAGAACTAACTAAGACCTAACCGTTTAATTAAAATTACTAGAGCCACTTGAATCTGCCCCAGTTTTAAAACATTCTTGATATGTTTCGTTCTAAACTTTTTTTATAAATAATTTCACCTCAGCAGGAGTTGATAAAGAAAACGTTTATTTCATAATAGTTCTCTATTTCAGGATCCAAAGAATTCTCTCCCCGCGATGTCGAAGTCTTCCGCCGGTACCTCACCTTCTGCGGTATCGGTATCCAGAACGCGCAACTCTTCGAGTCCTCAGTCCTGGAGTACAAGAGGAACCAGATCCTGCTAGCGTTGGCCAGAAGTATCTTCGAGGAGCAGAGCAACCTGGAGTGCTTGGTCACGAAGATCATGACGGAGGCGAGGGAGCTGCTGAAGTGTGAACGATGTGCCGTGTTTATTTCGGATACGGATCATTGTGAATCAGTAAGTGAATGAACATTACATTGAGCCTGCCTGACTTGAAATTTTATATTAAGAATGTAAATAAGGTCTAATAAAACAAGAGGTAGGTACTTTGACATAGAATTGTTCATAAGTTTGCCCGTTCTAATTTTTCACTTACATTGCTATTGTATTCAAGTTACACTTATCACAATCACGTTTAAGTTTATTCCAAACTAGCGACCCGCCCCTGCTTCGCATGGTTTTTACGAAAAATCATAGCATCAAGATTTATTCATTATAATTATGTACGTTTAATATCAATGTATTGTGCACACAAACCTTCTGAAATAAATTCTGTAAATGATGATGAAAATCGTATGAAAATCCGTTGCGTAAGGGTGGTCGCACATCTAACGGAAGATGCGTCGCGCATCGTCGGTCGCGTAACGCCAGAACAGACCAGTAATAATAAAACATTCAACCCTACACACTCAACCGATAACTCGTTAGTGCGTCGAGCATACTAACTGGAAGTTAACGAAGTCAGACCCGCATCTGCCGTCAGATGAGGGTAGTTTAAAGAAACATCGCTTTCACATAATAGATGTAGTCATCGGTCTGTCATTAAAAAAAAAATTCATTGTTTCATACAAATGTGCAATGCCTACACAGCAAAATTTTATGGAATAGGTGTTTTTTGTTTCTATGTCCCCAGCATAGAAGTGCTAGGTCTAGAATTCTGTGTGGTTTTTCCCCAAAAGACCATTTCAGACACAAATCTTCATGGTCTTCACATGATCTGACCAAGATATGTCTGGACTTTAAAAGAGACTGTGACCTCTGTTTGTTTCGGCCTTTCTTCACAGAGTAGTCAGATAGGAAACGTTGACGTCATCTAGTTTTAAAATTTGATTGACGTGCAAAAGTGTTTGTACAAACCTACTTACAGAAATAAAACCATTTATCATTTCATTAATCATTTACTAAAAGTCCTCCCTATCACTTCCAGAGTCACTTGGAGCGCATAGTGCAGCGGCCGGGCGGACAGCGGTCGGCTACGCCGGCGCTGCCGCCGCCCGCCCCCACGCGCTTCCACACGCTGTTCGAGCTGGGCGCGCGCCAGTCGCGCACCACGCTCACGCCACGACATGACTACAGGTCTACGCTCGCAAGTATTGCGCTGGCGGTAAGGAATTTATTTTGTGGCATTTATCGCTGAAACATTGATCAACTTTAACAGCAATGTCCTATATAGCCTTGATCATAATACGAGTATCGTAGCTATTTTTTAAATGAATAAAGTCTTGTCGGGGCGTAGAACATAGTGTTGACAACACTATGTTCTACGCCCCGCCAAGACTTTTATGCTGAGACAACTGGGCATCGCTACTCGCATTCTGTTTCTTCTTTGGTACACACGGCTACATATCAAGCTATAAATTTCCAGTATAAGCTGACCTCTCATTGTACGGAAATCCTATCAAATCAAATCAAATCAAATCAATTTATTTGCCATAAGTGTTGGTACAATTTCGGTCTTAACATAAATAATTATACAGATCCATAACACTTAGTCATAATACTGTGACATGCAAACATTTGGGTATATAATTAGTCATGATGAAATTATATTTATAGTAATTATAATTGAATTAAAATTAAAATTGAGTAGAAATATTATTATAATTATTAGACACATTAAAAAAAAATGTCAGAGGGTTGATTAATATTATTGATAGTTATCTTTCAATCTCTTATTAAATAAATCGCTTACTGAGTAGAAATTCTTTTCCATCAACCATACTTTAAGACACCTTACGAATTTATTAGCTGGTAAAATTTTAATGCTGTCCGGTATAGCATTAAATATGCGACCGCACATTGCATAGCAATTCTTACTGTATAGTGCTGTCCTCGGAATTATGGGCAAAACTATTCTATTTCCGTGCCTAGTACTTTTTGCAAACATTTCATGAGCTTTTATAAATAGCTCTGGGTGCATTTTAACAAATTTTGCGCATTCAAAGATATACAGACTTGGAAGGGTTAGTATCTTGAACTTTTGAAAAAGGGTTTGCAAGATTCCCATGGGCGTATTCCCGCTATAGCGCGGATGCATTTTTTCTGTGCGATGAACACTCGCTGACTTTCTGTTGAGTAACCCCAGGTAATAAGACCATATCTCAACACAGAATCAACATACCCATAGTATGCAGATAATACGGTTTTTAGAGCTGATGTTTTTGTAAGTTCGTATAGGACGAACACTATACAATGCGAGATTAGCGTATACTGAAGAAAAAGAGTGTCCATGGAGTTTCTTGCCGGTTCTTCTCCGCTACTACACTTTGGAATGGGCAACTAGCTTCATCTTTCTGACTGACCGACCCCATGACAATTCAAAAGTGCCTGTAATTGGTTTGTTTGAAATAAATGCTTTGAGTTTAAGTTTGTACTGGATATATATAGCTTGATATGTAGCCATGTGTACCTACAGTTTACGAATAGGAACGTCATCAGTCGTTAATTTGGTTTTGGACTTCATCATCGCGTCGTGGTTAATTAATGACTGTTCGTATACAGGACTGCCAAATACTGCGTTTTTGTGGAACGAAATTCTTTAACGCAGCTTGCAGTAGGAGAATTTTATTTTTTATTTTTTTGTATTCGTCAAAAAGCGTTATGCTATGCAACTTTTTATTATATATAATAGAAAGAGCCAGAGAGAGAGACAGACATAGTTTTCATGGTTTTCGAGGGTGCTGAAGCCGATAGTGGGATCAAAATCTAAAATGGCAGCAGCAGCGTAAATTTTCATTTTTTTCCTGTTAAGAAAAAGCGTAAGGAATTTCGTTCTTGACGGGGGTTCCCCGACCCCACACTTTTTTTTTTCTTCTAGTTAATGTTTCGATTAATTAGCAAAGTTACTCGAGTCGCTGATTCATATTATTAAATAATAAAATTGGATTTCATCTAGATAGATACATACAATTTTACTTGAAGATCTTAACATTGATGCAATCAGATGACTATTTTGATTTAAAACATATCTAACTCCATTGGTAAATTATAATACCTTATTATCACCTGTGTAATACCTCCATACTCCTCAATTTCCAGGTTGCCCAATCAAACAAGGCACTTAACATCTCTGACGTGGCGGACTGGCGGAGAGAGAACGGCATGTTCGTGGCAGATGTATCCGTGGACGACGCGGCCACCGTTAGGACCATGCTGTGCATGCCAATCGTCAACGCCAACAAAGATGTTATTGGAGTTGCGCAGCTTATTAATAAGGTTAGTGAAGAGAGCATTAGGGATAGAATATTTTGTACTAGAAATTGTGACTTCAGGGACATACCTTATAATAATACCTTATCTCTACGTTGACGTTGTGGTGGAGCTTACGCGCTCCTATATACTCTAGGTTTGCGCCGGTACTCTGGCGAGATAGGTAAGGAGCCAGAGCAAGAGAGATACCAAAACCCTCAGCAGGCTTAGAACGTCTTGTCGACGGAAGAATAGACAAAAATGACGTTTCGTGAAGACAGTATGACGGAAGCAAAGTAGAAAGAGTCAATTGCACTTTTTACGAAATTCAGTAATTTATTAACGTTTATCTTTTATTTTGCTTATATCTCGAAAATGGTGTGTCCTATCGCAAAAATAATGAAAATTTCGACCGCCTTTATGGAACCCTTAAACCCCTAAAACTCAACATGTAGGTAATCATTTTTCACATTTTCCATACAAAAAGTGAAAAATTCCTTTTTTCCTTTCCATTTTTATACTTTGTGGCCGTCGAGTAAAATGTTTTCTACAGTCTTTAGCATGGCAATTAAAAAAACAATTTGTCTTCACTACCTTAGACAAGTGTCTTCTGAAATAGTCTACATTAAAAAGGACCTAGACAACGATCGGCAGAAACGAAAGACAAAATGACAGATTTTAGAAGGATTTTTACGGTGCGATGTCAAAAATAGAGAAACGAAATGTTACTTTGTATGGGAATAGCCGTCTCTATTCTTCGAAGAGATAGACAGCGTCATGCTAAGCCCGCAGGGCAGCATGTGGTGAGCTGTTGGGCAGTAGTGACCCCACGGACCCTACCTCCCGGAAGAAGTCTTGTTCCTCATCTCTGGCCTTGCCTTTATTCACCAGTCAGAGTAAACACTAACGAAAACAGAGCTCTCACCTCTTTCTTGGCTTTATTAACCGGCTTGAGAGGAGATTCTCAAGAGCAAACGTACTTGGAGGAAGAAAGTATTCCAGTAAGATTCTGGTAGGGATCTTGACCGTACTTCCGGGATTGTCCTGATAACTGTAGAATACCTCTCCACTCCTCATAAGCACCTCAAGACATGTTGCCCTCTTGGCGCTACAACACTATGTACTAGCGACAGTCTTCGGGGGCCCATTATTGAGTGTACAAGTCACCCCCTGCCATTTTATCCATGTATTGTACTTAAAAAATTGGTCAGGTAGGGGCTATAGTCTTTCCATAGTTCTAGGTAACCAGTCCACTTTAGCTACCCAAACCCATAGTTCAATATCCTTTTTTCCATATCTTGCAATAGTCCTGCACCAACCGGGGGTTGTCCTTGGGTACACATGCTTAGTGCATACAGAGATAATCATCGGTTGGTGCCTCCTCATCATTTAAAATGTTCTAAGGGACCTCTGCGTTGGCTTCGGCCCCTCGTACGCCTTCCAAAGGTCTGGGACCCGAGGGTCCCGAGACAAGACACAAAGACACTAAAATAAATATCATAATAATAATAAATTCATTTCATACAGGTAAATAACACCCATTGCCACATAAATGAATAGACATAATATAAAAAACAAATAAAAAAAAAAATAGTACATGGAAACAAAATTAAATCAAATCAAATAAAAATAAAAAATTCATCAAAAAAAAAAAAACCTCGCTGGTACAGAAAAATGTCTGCTGGAACAATGCCGGATGAAGGGACGGGCATTCTAGCCTTCCCGCCTAATAAGTAGCTAATCAGTTTTACCAAAATAACCTTCATTTGAGTCAAAACTACATTGACATGAAATTACAAATTACATGAACGTTTTACTTCAGATAGCCAGTTTCCTAGCATCCCGCTGGGTCGACTATTTTGCAAGCAGTAGGCATTATAATTGACCAAATGACAAAAGATGCTTGATCTGTTGCAAAAGTTCTGTCATGGTCATACCTACTCAAGCTCAGTAAAAACGACTCTGACGATGACCAGAAACACAATTGAATAAGCTTTATTACCAAAACTAACATTAACATTGTTATTTCCAGGAGAATGGGTGTCAGTTCACGGAAGGCGACATTTCGATATTCGAAGCGTTCGCCATCTTCTGCGGCCTCGGCATACACAACACGCAGATGTATGAGAATGCTTGCAAGCTGATGGCTAAACAAAAGGTACTGAAATCGTTTTAACTCACCTTAGATTAGATCATGTCATAAGAATCAGTGTGCGAACTGTTCCAAATTGTCAAAATATTCACGGACTACTTTACTCAGAAATCTCTTTATATTTTTCCAACTGCTATCAATGTTTGTAAATCCCATGACCCCGTCCAACTTTCATTAAACAGGCTCCTTTGGCAGAAACAAAATGACACCCTGGAGTAACTATTGTAAACGAAAAAAGATTTCTTCAGTATGATTATGATTACTTATCATGTTTCATCTAAACTTCGTAATGAACAACGAAATAATACAAACTTTACTCAACAGGTGGCGTTAGAATGCCTATCGTACCACGCGACAGCTTCGACAGAGGATACGAGCAAGCTGTGTCAGGACAATATCCCCTCAGCAGAACTCTACAACTTGTACAGCTTTCAGTTTCACGGTAAGTCAAACATTGAAGTGTCCCTTATACCCGATCCATTACATAGCATAATCAGCCTACAATGTTCCCACTGCTGGGACAGAGGCCTCCTCTCTTTGAGAGCGAATGGGCTGTAATCTACCACGCGGGCCCAGTGTGGGTTGGTAGATGTCACATGTCTTCGAATTTTTGGTTCTAGGACATGCCGGTTTCCTTACGATGTTTTCCTTCACCGTTTTGAGAGCAGTGGTGATGAAATTATTTACACAAAGTAAAGCGCCTGCCTGGGTTCGAACCCACGACCTACAACTCGTAAGTCAAGGCCGATACCAATGGGCCACCACTGCTCTCTCCATCCATTTCATAGTGATTAAAAAAGGCAAATGTCTTGTTGGCCTCTCGTAATCCTACGACGGCCTACAAATTTGAAGACAGGCTAGGCATATAGTTCAAGATTTTATGACGCGTAATCTTACAGCAAGGAAAGTTCCTTCCAAGTCTCAGAATCTCCTTCGTTCATTTCAATAAAGCTTTCTGAGACAATATCATATTGCTTTGTTTCAGATTTCGATCTATCAGATGAGGATACTTGTAGAGCGACTCTTCGTATGTTCCTACAGTGCAACTTGGTTGAGAAGTTCCACATACCATACGATGTAAGTGACCATGTTTATGAAGTATCTCTTATTAAAAAACGCAAGGAGTATCCTTGCATGCCAGTTGAATAATAAGACAATAAGTACCACCGAAAACTGTGTTTACTAGGCAATTTTCAAGCAAATTAAAGTTGATTGTTTCTCCACATCATCTAATTTCATTTAAATACTTTTCATACCTTTCCAGGTACTCTGCCGTTGGATACTTAGCGTGAAAAAAAATTACCGCCCAGTAAAGTACCACAACTGGAGGCACGCGCTCAACGTTGCTCAAACCATGTTCGCAATGCTGAAGACTGGCAAGATGGAGCGGTTCATGTCTGACCTGGAGATCCTGGGACTGCTGGTAGCCTGTCTGTGCCACGACCTGGACCATAGAGGAACCAACAACGCATTCCAGACGAAGACCGAGAGCCCCCTCGCGATATTGTACTCGACTTCCACGATGGAACACCACCATTTCGATCAGTGCGTCATGATTTTGAATAGTGAGAGTAATAATATTTTCCAGGTGAGTGTTGTTGATGCTATTTTTATAAAATTATGCGGTTTACATAACAGCAATAACTCAGAAAATCCACAGTTACCATACTAGGCGTTGGTAGCCCCGTGTGGTAACTGCAAAATAAGTTTCAAGCCATAAAACTAAATAAACAATCCCTACTTAACTAACTAGACGACTGCATATACAATTTTATTATAATAGACACGCGTATTGACTACCTTTAAGCTGTGAGCGCACTTCATCCATCCGAATCCGAGAAAGGTCATCTGAAATGGCGTAGAAAACTAAAGGTTTTGAAACAAAATACGATAGAACATTATTTATTGTTGCAACAGATATTTACAAATATCTGTTCTTTAAGAAAAGTGTCTCTGCAACATACTCCTTGGGTATACTGTACAATAATAAGAAAATAAAAATCCTTCCTCTTATCTTCCAGGCGTTATCTCCTTGCGACTACAAAGACGTGATGAGGGTGGTGGAGACGGCTATCCTGTCCACAGACCTGGCGATGTACTTCAAGAAGAGAGCCAAGTTCCACGAGCTAGTGGAGAATGGGGAGTTCGACTGGCAGAGTCCGGAGAAGAAAGAATGTAAGACTTCAGTTTTAAATCCTCATTGTATTGGATTTTAGACCTCTGTCTCAAACATAGAATATCGCATGCCCAGTATATTAAGATCGGTCTTGAATCTCAAATCCCAATAAAATAGGTGAGTACTAAATACATTTAAATATACTTACGATAGACGAGCCAAAGTGAACATTGTAATCTACTTGCAATTACAGTATTTTTATCTCACGAAGCGACGCGCGTGGTTAACTTGTGGTTACCAAGTGTACAAACATTCTGTGACTGTGTGTGTAAGCGCAGGAGCTCTTGGTACCGACCGAGACAATGGCGAAGTTAGGAGTGTGTGGGTGAGTGTGTGTGTGTGTTACGTGCTGACGCTACTCGACTTCATGCACACATTCACAACGTGTTTGCATGCTTGGTTACTACATGCAAAGTGCGCATCACTTCGTGAGATAAAAATACTGTACCAACTGGTGAAGCCTCGCTCAGTTTAGTTCTATGTCTCGTAGTACATTATAGTGTTTTATCTTTGCTTTCTCGTGTCTTACGTCCCACATGACAAGTCGCATTGTGTGCTAAAAGAAAAATATTTTTGAATAAAATGGGGGTTTGTTTGCATTTTGCTGTGTCTACATTTTATCATCCTGGTGTAATATTTTGTAATTCCCTCGTAATAATTTTATTCAGAAAATGTAGTCCTGCCCTTGACAATGATAAGCATACTTATGACCACACTTGCGCAGGACATTGCAAATCTTGTAGTGATCAATTGACTAGATTTAACAATGGTTTATTTACGTTCGTATTTTTTTTTATTTACGCTGTAAATAAACAATTTTCTTAGATTGTGTCAAACTCACAATCAGACAGTTGGTTATCAAAGCTTGCTGTCAGTAAAAGTGCTATTATGTAATTTTGCTATATTGCGCTAGATGGCGTCAGTAAGACATGGGGCAGTTTTTCTATAACATTTCTTCTGATAGTCTCTTTAGGTAGATGTCGTATAGTATCGTAAATCTTTTTGATAGGTACTGATCGCCTATTTTGACAAATGTCTAGGTGGAGAATCATTTAAAATCCTGCCTACTTTGGGTCTTTGTTTGCCTTTTGCTGTGTCTACATTTTATCATCCTGGTGTAATATTTTGTAATTCCCTCGTAATAATTTTATTAAGAAATTAATGTAGCCCTGCCTTTAATAATGATAAGTATATGACCACTTTTGGACCGACTCCAGTTGTTATTATTTTCTTCCTCTTTTCAGTGTTATGTGGTATGATGATGACAGCATGCGACGTGTCAGCCATCGCGAAGCCGTGGGAGGTGCAGCACAAGATCGCCAAGCTGGTGGCCGACGAGTTCTTCGACCAGGGAGACCTGGAAAAACTGCAGCTCAACCAACAGCCTATTGCTATGATGGACAGGTAGTTATAATGCTTTCCTTTAAAATTTCTTCTGTGCTTTCCCATATGGAAGGATATTTGTTGATAGACTAATGGTAAAAGTAGTTGCTGAAACGATTAATTGTGAAATCAGTTTTCATAGACCACACACAGCACAGAGTGAGGACCCTTGGTGATAATAACTTTCAGAATCGAACAATATGTAGGTGTAGTCACGGAAATTAATTATTTATCAAACTGGCACATAAGGTCAATTTGCCGTCTTATAGCCATTTCATATAACTGTAAAAAAAATATGTTGTGATTTGAATATACGGTAATGTAGGTTGGTAATCAATTTACTTTTAAATTAATTGCTCTGATTTTAATACCAAAAGCACTAATAAACCAACTATCAATTTTCAGAGAAAAGAAAGACGAGCTCCCCCAAATGCAAGTGGGCTTCATCGACATGATCTGTCTCCCGCTGTATAAGGTCCTCTCCGACACGTTCCCGTGGATCCTACCGCTGTACTCCGGCACCATGGACAACCGCCAGCGCTGGCAGGACCTCGCGGAGAAGGTGGAGATGGGGCTCACGTGGATCGACCATGATACCATTGATAAGCCTATTGAGGAGTTTACTGGTAAGGAATTAGAAGCAAGAGAGAATTTTTTAAGGTTGTGCACCATGTAATCGGAATTGCAGGTCTACAATGTACTTTTGCCTGTTTGTCAATCTATATTTGGACTTGTAATCGTATTCAGTAACTTGACAGTTCGAAGCAACGTCATGTTACTGTGGTGGCGTCTACAATGCCACACGCAAACTACGCAACATACAGACTTCACGCAAAATCCTGCATTGTGCAAGTATAGTTTACCGTGCCACAAGCATTTATACAACGTCCCGACATCTATCGTCGAGCAGTTACTCACCAGACACAACACCATACGGAGGATGACTGAACTTTAGATCTTGTTCCTCATACCTCTATATTACCATACTAAAACTATAGTATTGGGATATTGAACAAATTCGCGAAAAGAATGAATGGTAAAATAGTTGAATGATTGAATGAATAAATGCTAAAGAATGCATTTGTTCTATAGTAAAAAGAAAGTAGTTTAAAGTCAAAGTATATCTCTTCATCTTTGAATGTTATAGTCAATGTGTATCAACTGCACGCCCGTAGTACTCAATAAAACATACATAACATAACATAACATCACGCCTGTATTCCCCGAAGGGTTAGGCAGAGGTGTACCTATAGTACACCCACATTTCGCCAGTTACGTTTAAGTCCCATGTAATAGGGAGCGAGCCTATTGCCATTAACCGGACACAAATCCAGACTCCGGGCTGCTACTGAGAAATTCCAGATGGAAAAACCCAATAACACTTTGCCCGACCCGGGAATCGAACCCGAGACCTCATGCTCAGCAGTAGCGCTTGCGACCACTAGACCAACTATATTTGAACTATAAAGAGTTAGTTGAGCGACGAATTGAGTATAGCGCTGATCCGAAAAAAAATGGAGTAGTAACAGAAGAGTGTTTAGTTTTCAGCTGCATCCGGTGAGATTAGAAACCAACCCCAACATACGAGTACTTGAAAAAAAAAGGCTAACAAGACAGATGATGAATGGCAGGACAGTAATGATTATCACTGTGTACAAAACAACTTGTTTTCTAAGCAAGTGTTGCTTTTTTTTCCTTTTGAATACCAACTGCCTCTTGAACCTATTAAGAGTCAAAAAACACAATCATAAAATTAAACTGACGAATAAGAATAGAATAATAATTAACTCTGTATTCTCATTCCAGCATTAAACGAGCCAATAAAAGACGTGGAGCTAACAGTCCAGACCCTGAACTGTACGAAGCCGATCCCTGAGAGCAGCAGCAGCATGGCGCTGGTGAAGCCTTTGAAGACCTCCTTCCACTCCTTGAGGAGAGGCAAGAGCACGAACTTCACGACGAGGCCCGCCAGGAGTAAGCTGACGAGGTAAGGTTCATATGCTGTTGTTGGGATTACTTGGCTTAAATGCTTATGCAAAGTTTTGTCGACGTTCTTTCTATTTGTAGACTAGTTTTTTTTTTTGGATAATTATACATTACTATGCAGGGTAGTAGGGACATCGACGTGCAACCTGTTACCATGGAGTCAGTACATAATTCTGAACACCCCTGCGCTAAAATTTTTCATCGGTTTTTTTTTAAAACATTGCTGTTCCATACATTTTAACCGCGTAGGTGCACTTTTCTATGAAACAGTAGTTTTTTTTGTATAACCAACTAAAAATTTCTGCGCTAGGGTCTAGAATCATGTGCTGAATTCATGGTTTCAGTTTACACATCGATGTCCCGCCATCCTTTATATTACATTGTTCTGCAGTTGAAAACTGAATGATCTTGTTCTCTAAGCCGTGCTTTTTACGTTGCGAAATTATATCAGCGTACCATATTTTGCTGCTACTTTACTTTTTTAGAATAATGATGCTAAATTAAATAAATACCGAAATACCTGAAATAACTTTGCCAACTCTAAGATACTAATTTGCTAGGAGTTACTTTTTTTAATACATTACTCGCGACTTAATGGAAATAACTATATAATATATAAACTTTGGTCCATTCTTTTAGAAAAACATCTGTCCATCCTTTTAGAAAAATATATGCCCATTATTTTAGAAAAACATCTGTGCATTATTTTAGAAAAACATCTGACCAATATTTTAGAAAAACATCTGACCATTATTTTAGAAAAACATCTGTCCATTCTTTTAGAAAAACATCTGTGCATTCTTTCAGAAAAATGTCAATCCATTCTTTAAAACAGTATGTGCCCTCTGGCCAAAATATTGGCAATAACGTTGCCTACCCTAGACTGGAATATTAATCATGTAAAAGCGACATTGTAGTCCTTCTAAGCCAAATCCGAAAATGGATAGGAAAGTAAATCCATGTTAGATACAACACTAAAATAAACAGTTGTAAAATCAAAGTAAAACAAAAGCATGTTTCAGATCAATGTACGCGGCAGCAAGCTCACGGGAAAGCGAGAAGCCTCCAATAGTGAAGAAGAGCACCATCGTGAGCGACAGCAAGCTCACCAGCGTGCTGCCTGACGAGGTGCCCGCGAGGGCCAAGCACAGGGCCCGCCTGTGCCACATGTTGTGACGGTTGAGTTTGAACTGGTGAGCTTATAATAATTTGTTATTGGGTAGCAAAGAAGCTGACGGCCTGCCTAATAGTTAGTGGTCACTGTCTCAATGTACATCTGCAATACCTGAGGCTTCTAAGAGACAAAGCTGATGTCTCTTGAGCCTTATAATATTCATTCCGAATTACAGCCTCGCTCGCTGATATGTGGAAGAAATAGGAATGGTTAATAACGCGAAGCTCTCTGTCTGAATTCGTAGGAGAAGAGCATTGACCATTAATCATTTCATGGATCACCTACTTTATTCTAGCTTACTAATACTTATCTATTTTTTCTTTCAGGGGTAGCCAGAATAGTACAGAAAAACCTGATAAACTGGACAGAGTGAAGCCGTCCAAATCGATTGATTAGACACAAAGGGGGTTGTCACTGTAACGTCATTTTATAGAAAACACATTATTGACATCCTTTAGAATGACAGTAGTCAGTTTGAAGTCGGAAAACCGAGTTACAAAATTAACAAATGAGTCAACAAACTGAGCGACAGTTAAATTGTGTTAATTTGTGTGAAGCCAAAGAAATGCAATAATGACGTCAATACAAATAGATGTATGACAAGTTAAAGTTGTATTTTGATAAGCTGACGTCGGAAAAGTTGACGTGAATTCTATAAAGTGACGTGAGAGGACTGGGTTGTACTCTCTACTTTGACTCTTGTGAGTCAAATGTCGTTTTACTAATAGTCGTTACCGTTGTACATTTCTACTGTTAGAGACTTCGTATTAGGTAGATTACGTGGGACTTGTTTCTTGTTTTGGCTGAGCGAAATTATGGACTATATAAAATATGTATGTAAACAAAATTTTTAGGAGTAAATAAAAATGTAGTTGTGACACTTTAGCCGTAATGTATGTAATGCAATAACAGAATACTTTGAAGATTGGTTATGAAATGCTATATTCAAGACATAACCTGTAATGTTCAAATTCTCACATAATTATGTTCAGCCAAACGAAATTTTTAGAGAACAAAAAAACTAAAAGTAATTTTTAGTATTTTAATCTCTGCGTCTTTTTGACGTTAACATGTTTCCTGTAAAGCAAACTTTAGGTAAATGTTTATCTAATTAAATGTATTATTTACATAGACTGTGATCTAGTATTACTTCACGATGTTCTATTTTAAAAACAACAGATTAGATCAAATTTTCGGGTGTTTGTAACTCGGAATCCGAGTTATTTTGGCAGTCAAGGTTTGTGGGTAATTTTAGTATGCGATATTTCCAGTTATGTTGCAATCCACTGGGTTATTTCTTCAATGTCTTGTATGAGACTGAAATGCAGGATGAGATTGTGTTTCCGGTCGCTAGTACTTTTTACAGGTCGGCTATTTAACTGTTACCACGTGATTCTTCTGTGCTCTGGTACAGCGTAACAGCTATATTTATAATATTTTTCTAATATATTATAAGATCAATCGACTGTTTAAATTTTAAAATAGAATGATCGTTTCTTGGCCTGTGAAATAAGGTGTAGGTGCGATATAACTACTAAGTGTGTAAGGGAATGTTTTCTTATTTTACATTATAAAAGTTCAATTAAATTATTTTTTTATTTATTGGAGCTAAAAGTATTATGATGCTAGTCGTGTGTTATGTTATATAGATATTTATTAATGTTACTGTCGAACGTAATATTACGTCCAATTTGCTTATGAAGCTTAATTTGTGCAATATTGTATTGCTGATTCGATTCAGTCTTAAAGTATTTGAGATTATTTTTATTACCAGTACTTTTAAGTGTCAGCAATATGTAAGGGTCTGTAATGTATAATAATTTCAGTACAAGAAAGATGGGCTCATATTGTAAAGGTTCATGTACACAGTGGCCCATTATACAATAGTATCCATTGATGAGTTACCGTGCACTTTGGTGGAGCTTATCTTTACAATTAGGTACGTCAGTGGACGCCAAAATGAGTAATTGTGTGCAAGAGCCGCAAGATTTCAAATTCGATTTTAAATCTTTTTGGATTACAGTTTTAGTATTAAAAAATAATATTAACGCAACTCCATACTTTGTCTTTTACCAATGAAGTAGTCCGAATATTATAACGAATATAATTATGACATTATTATTGAACAAAAATAGAACGCTTATTTGATATCCTATATTGACTTCTTTTTTAGAATGAATAGAAAATATTATGAACGCCTTTAAACAATATATCGATGTCAAATATTGTGCAATTTTTACTGTTGTTAAAATAGTTTAGAAATCTGCTTTGACATTGGCAAAATGAAAATACGTAGCTTTGTTTTTTTTGTTAGACAAAAGTCATTATCATTTTTGCTATAGTGATGGTTTTGTCTCGTGCTTTAGTATTGTGTGTAAGCTGCCTACCCCTTCGGGGATTACAGGCGTCATGTTATGTTATGTGTCGAAGTAGCTCATTTTCGTCTGTTATTATGACAGCTGTTATTTTAGCTTATTTCCTTCACTGAATTTTGTTATACTGCTTCAAATTCATTGGTAATCTTTCAGGGAGTAAAAGTTCTCATGTTCATTCATGAATATAAATAAATTTTAAACATATGGGAAATATCGAAAAACAATATATGTTTTTTTATACAAAAAGATACCGCTAAACGTATTTAAAACATCCCTGTTTCTCTTAATTGTTTGAAGATGACAGAAACAGAATGATGTTTTTATGTTTACCGCTAAATGTTTTTATGTTTACCGCTAAATGCATTTAGTGATTTGAGGTGCAAGCGAGCCTTAGATTTTCTTCGTATATTTTTATTTTGCTAATGTAGAGCCACATAGTCCAGATGTTGTGAAATAGACTATACTTAATGTAATAATAGTATTACGACTGTTCTTTACTAACTTGATATGAAATTTTCTCTTATTTTCATAGTAATAATCTTTTGAACTCCGTTTAGAATTTTTCAGGTAATCACAAATTGTTTATTTGATTTTTCCAATGAAAAAGTACCTTGCAAGTTTTACCACAAAAGTGTCATAAAATTATGTATGTATGTTGAAATTATTTTATCTAAATAAATTATCATAGTTGATATTTAAGAGATTTTTTTGCTCAGTATTCTTTTTAAGACTTTGTTAAAACTATTTCTGAACTTGATTGTCCTATCATGCTAACCAAATGTCTTTTACTTTTTAAACAATTTTTTACATGTAACTCTTATAATAATATTTCCATTCTATGGCGTTTACGCAATAAATATTAATTTGTTTTCATTTTCCCGATAGCTATTGGTGATGTTAAATAATTGTTTTCCGTTTTTTACTAAAAGACAATATTGTAAGTACGCTTCTCAGAACAATAAATATTTCCTCGTCATGGTTCGATCAATTTGTAAAAAATACCTACTGAATGTGTTTCGACGAATAAAAATATTGTGAACAATAATTGTGTTTTTTTTTTACAATATTTTTATTACTTTTTCGTTGATCGGCTTTATTGCCGGCCAGCCTTTATAGCCATTTGTATCACACTTTTTTTTTACACTAAGTGCCCGAAAAAGGTCTGTCAAATAATTTTTGAGACAAAAAAGGAAAAACAATGGAAAAATCTTTTAAGTTTATTGATTAAATCACCTCTCCACAATTTTCACAAAATATCCAGACATAGGTCTCAACATTACTTTGCAATCTAGTTACAGCTTTATACGGTCCGCCGTGAGCTTGAACTTGTATAATACTGGAACTATTGTTGCTTTTAAATACATCAATGCATACGTTTTTCCTGAAACGATATAAAGATTGAAATGTATAAGCTAGTAAAAACGTTATTAATATTTATTTATGCATTTATTTTTTATATAGGCCACAATACAGGGTGGCATACATCGATGCACAACCTGTTACTATGGATTCAGTACATGATCCTGAACACCCGAGTTGAAATTCTTCGTCGGTTATTAAAACAAACAATCATGGTGTTGAATTCATGGTTTCAGTTTGTGCGCCGATGTCTCTGCCACCGTGTATACTACCCTGAGGGACCCTTGCCCTAAAACTAAGCGATTCAGTTCATTGTAATGTCCAACAGATGAAAAACGTGGAATGAGACCTCAAAAACAAAGGGTGTCTAATATGCAGCTATACAAGCCGACATCGCGGAAACCTTGGGTTTTTAAATATCCAAAATTGTCCAAAAGCCGCCGCTCGCCGTCGCGTCGTCGTCGCTTTGCAGACTAAGACTCGGACATTGTTGCAGCCGGGTGTTTCTGCATAAGATCCATGTTAGGGAAAGTTCCATGTGTGAATGCGGTCTTGTGGAGGGTAATTTGGACCATATATTTTTCTTCTGCTCCTTGAACACCAAATCCTTCGACCTCTATCGAAACATTTCCAAATGTAACATTTCTCTCCCAACTTACTGCTATTCCCTTTTATCCCACTTCCATTTTAAATAATTATCGTATCTTATACTATTGCCACTGATGAAGAATGATGAAGGATTTCATTCCTTAAAAAATCGAGCTGATGATGTTGTGGAAGCAAGTGATTCCACTAAAAGGTATGAAATATAAAACAAAATAATTAAACAATTGTGACTCAAAGTCAAAGGTAAAAAGTAGCTTATGTTCGACGGAAATAGAATATTTTATAGACTGTAGGTGTGGTAGGTATCTGATTTTTTTGAAGTCGTTGGACAGTTTTGTTTGGAAACATGGCTTACTGGTCCTACGCGGAAAATAATATTAGGCAATGAAAACTCTGGAACCTCGCAAATTACTTTGTAGATCATCTAAAATTAGACTCAGTGGTTTTGATTATTTTCTACTTTAGTTGGTGTAATCGGGTGAGATTTATATGCAGAGTGAAAACTAAAATATAGAACTAATGAGCGCAATTTCGATCTACCTGCCCTAATACCTACGTATTTGGGGTCGGTGCATTATTAATTTCAAAAGAAGATTTCTGAGATGACGGATGTCTGATGTCTTTTTCTTATCAGAAAGAGAGAGCTCGAACATACACATAAATCAATTTTTTTTAAGGTTTTCTCTAGAATGATCTGAATGGAAACATTTCTAAGTTATCATATATGTGACACAAAAGAATGTGAAGAAAATTTATGAATTCAAATACGAATTCGTTACATAATTGAGTAAGGTAAAACCTAGTAAGTGCAGATCCTAAATTGAACCTATAACAACACAAGCACGTCCATGAATCACTTATACAACACACACGACTGAATTATTAATATGGTTACAATAAATATTATGATTGACATCCTTTGTATGTCTGTAATATTATCTATACAAATGAATAAAATTGACGTGTCTGTTTGTAAAGTCAAAATAACAACATTTACTAAATGCATATGAAAGTATATACGGTACTTATAACAAGAAATATTATTTTAGCATTTTTGTCTGTTTGTTTGTACCGGTTAAACTCCGAAAAGGCTGCACCGATTTTGACAGGAATTTCACTGGCTGATAGCTGATGTTATATGGAGTAACATAGGCTACTTTTCGTCCCGGTAGCACCTTCCTATGAGATAATTTCCGACATCCACGCGGATGAAGCCGCAGGTAGCAGCTAGTTTAAAATTAAAAAACGTGTGACGTTTATATACCCTGTGCGGACTACCTGCATGTGTCTGTGTAGCTATAAAACAAGAGAGAATCGACATCTTCGGAGCACGCTCGGGCCACCGTAGACCTCATCCATCGCCCTTCACTAGATCGAGGCCAGGAGCTGGACAGACTGTACCCATTACCCTACTGATCGATGGATTCAGAGGGTCCAAAACACCTGCGCTCGATTCTGTTTCTCAATCCCACCAAGAAGTCTCAAGCACTCGATTCCTAAAGATGAAGTCACGTCGTAAGTTGCACTAAGCATGCCCTCTGTTTAGGGTTATAAAGTACAAGCAGCCGTCCTACTTGTACAATAAACTAAGTTAGATCGCTAGTAGAAGAGAATGTGCAAGTAGACAGTGCTTGCAGCAATTCTCCACTTAATCGCACAAGACAGCTCCCTTTAGGGGAAGTTTCAGGTTTGCTGCATCTAAATGCTGGAACAATATTCCCTGCCGATAAGCAATCTTGAAAGTTTCTTGTAACCTCGCAGAAAAAATTGGGTAGGTGACTATTTCGAACACGAAACACAGACACACACACCAAGACACCCAGAAGACAACCAGAAGACATCCAGCCAAACACCCAGACAGACCACCAACCAGAAGACAGAATGATTGGCTGATGACAGATTGGAAGTCAGCCAGTTATATTAATAACTGGCTGTCTTGTTCTCCCGAGGCATTCTGTCATTTTACCTTAAGTCGATGGACCTTTGAACAAAGGGTTTACATAATAATTCAATAATTTGTGGATCTATTGTTGTTAAATAATAATTAAAACACAGTCATGTCATGTCTATGATTTTAAACGAATTTTAATCTAGTCAAATCATCAATTACTTTATTCACACCTTCACTAATATATAAAATATTATAAAAGGTTATTTATTTATACATAATACATTTATAACTATTTAACAGTAATCAAATACATAATCAATACATCATCTAACAAGGACAAAATAAAAGGGCTTATTATGAGGGTCTTAGATATAGTTTTAAAGTTATTTAAGTTATATATTTAATAAAAAAATACTCTCTGCGTAACTATACTAATTTGGTGCACGTGTATTTCAGTGCAAAATATTACATTAATCCATTATCAAATGATTAGCTCCTATTAAAAGTATCGGAAAATATTCCCAATAATGACATAGACATTGAACGCTACTAAATTATCTATAAAAACCGCGCGCCATCTTAAGCCGCCGGCCGCCCGCTTCAAGGGCAGTAAAAACTACGTAGAAACTAGCGTAATGGATGATAAAAAATAAGAAGGAGCCAGTATTTATTATGTGTTAAGTCCTTTTTTTTAATGACTTAGATAAAATAAATTAAATTGTTTCTATGGCTTATTTACCAGCTATAGGTGTATATTTTAAAATATTTCGTGTATGAATAGATACACACCTCATATACAAAAAAATAAAACCTACCTTTCTTACCTATAAAATAATTATAGAATAATAATAATTTAAAATATTAATAAAAGTAACTTTTGAATTTATATTTGAGGGAAATAAGACCTATATCGTGAAAATATGACGATTTCCATGTAGGTAATATAATTTCGAGATCTACCTATAGTGATCTTTTAAATAATGATAATTAATTCATTTTACTATCGTGTAATAGCCAACAACGTAAAGCAGCGCCGTAATTTCAAAAAAAATAAAAGAACTGAATATCGCGGGCTACCTACATTGATAGTTGAAGTGAAAACATTAAATGGTCGAATACGGAATGTTAACCTACCTCACCTTGTGATTTCTAATATGTGTATCGTGCGCCTAATTATGCCTGCATTTAGCATAATTATAAATAAAACAGCACTTTGCCCACGACATTGTTCGCGTGGATTTCGTATTTTCCTCTGAGATTTTCAAAGCCACCCTTTAAATAATGTATATAGTTTATAGATTAAAAGGAATGAGATTTTTTATATAAACTGTACCCCCCCTTCCCCTTTCCTACCTTAAAAGTTGCTTTGTCAAAAATCTGTCGTATGGTGTTGGGACGAAACATATTTTTATTATTTTAAGCGACAAAAAATAGGCAAATGTCCAATCGGAAGCGTATTTTATTTTGATTGTTGCAAATAAATATGATTGAATAAATTGATAAATGATAAATGATTTTATTTCTGTAAGTAGGTTTGTACAAACACTTTTAAACGTAATCATATTTTTAAAACTAGATGAGTTTGGCGTTTCCTATCTGACTACTCTGAGAAGAAAGGCCGAAACAAACTCAGAGTTCACAGTCTCTTATAAAGTCCATGCATAATCTTGGTCAGATCATGATGTGAAGACCATGTAGATTGGTATCTGAAATGGTCTTTTGAGGAAAGAACCACAAAGATTGAGTGGACTTGTCCAGTCAGTGCACACATTTGTCAGTTATTGTGCAGCTCAACTCAGGACTTAAGGAGCTCAACAATTCGACGATATACCAAAGAAAGCACATTTGAGTAGGCCGCATAAATTACTGAAATTGCCAGATCATGATTAAAACTAACTGAGAAAAAAAAGGCAATGAACCACATAGTCCAATAATTAAAATAACATAATACTTTAAAAGGCAATTTTTATAAACAATAAATTTCCCTGACGATAAGCAATTTTATTTTGATATAATAATTTAACATAACCTACTTACATTACATACGTCTGATTAAAAGTAATTTCAAATAAATACTGTAGCCATATTTTATCAGTTTGAGACTTTTTACAGGCCTTTCTATGTTCTACAACTTTCCAAAAGAAAACATTAATATATCTTTTACCAGTACGGCAGGGTTCGTATGAAACACATTCGCTCGACCGTTATTTTGTCGACTTCCATTGCGGTCATTCAAAATAATAGTGTTTTTTTTTTTTAATTGGATTTATAGTTTAGGAGAGTACCTCCTACATCTAAACTTACAATTTTAACCTCATTATAATATGAAATAAGTAATAACAATAAATGGTTGATAACGGAACAAAAATCTACCTAAGGGTAGGTTTTCGTCCCGTTATCGACCATTTATTGTGATTTCTAAAATCTGTGTACTTAATATAATTTGAGCGCCCGAAAATTACAAAAAAAAAAAAAAAACGGGTTGACTTGAGAACCTCCTCCTTTTTTTTTTCGTCGGTTAAAAATAATATCCTAACACATGAGATTTCTTATTAACAGACAGGCCTAACCATAGATATTTATTTTTCTTGTAACCACGATGGCAGAAGAGGCCCAAACTTCGTGTTTTTTTTTGTACGTTCTACTATAATAGAATAACAAAATAAAAATAAAGTCTGTAATCATATCCAAAGTTGAAAATCAAATTTACAGCCACAGGTTTGCAAAGCAGTCATCGAAACGCTAAGCTATTAAATAGTTTACCGTTTCAATTATTGCTTTTCTTTAATCTTTGAAAATTTGGGTACGAGGCTTTTTGCTACTTTGTATGTCTGTATTCTATTAATGTCATTTATTTGTAATGTGCGTTTTGTTCGTGCAGAATGAACTATTTTTCTTTCTTTCTTTCTTTGCTTTGTTGAAAGTTGTCTAAAACAGCCGTTCTAATGTATGTCATGAACTCATGATTGACTGCTTAACTTCATAGTGTGATGATAATCATTTCAACTCGTAGCAGGTGGCGTTCTATAGTGTCTGCCTACCCTCATGGGAAGACCATATGCTTTTATGCATGTATGCATGTATAATAATTTAAAAGGATAAGAATAAATCCGTAACTGTCTGCAATATTCTTACCTTTTGGCTCGTCTTTTTACAATTTGCGGTAAACTATAGGAGAAACGAACATAATGCTAAGTTGCCGTTCCCCCATAACAAATAGCGTGATAATTTATAGCCTTTAGAGTTAAGACTGACCAGACTTATAGGGAATATCTATGCAGAATTTGGTCAGAATCTATTGTGTACTATTTGCGTGATGCTAGATGGAACATAATTATGTACATTCAGATAAAAATTATAAAAACTATATTTTCGAAATTAGATTCGTTCTCAGACCTCATAGCAATTACTTTTTCAAATTTATTCAATGTACAGTATTGAATTCGCTACAGTTTTATTATACTCGTATGTGTAGATATACTCGTAAATACTCAATCATTTATTGCATTCCACAATGTGCTTAGGTGGTAATTTAACATTAGTTGTAGGTACCAATCGTGGACCCTGTCGGGCACAGCAAAATAGAAATTTGAAGGAAGAGGACATATTTATACATGCAAAAAAAAAACTTATTGTAAGTAAAATTAAAGATAACATTCTATTAATTATTAATTAAATTAATTAAATCTAAATTTTTATTATTCATTTATATTATTATGTGAGTTCTATGGATTTTTCAATTAAATATTCATTTATACTGTAATAAAATTTATTTAGTATTTTTTTTTTAATCATCTTGATGATCATGTTAATTAATAATAATGACTGACTAATATGTACAGGTACAAACGCAGACTAAATTATACAAAACTATTAGGGATTACATTATTCAGTACTTACTGGTATTTTTCGAGTTCCGTATCAATACGAAAATAAAAAAATTAACAGCTGAGTCCGTAACAATTTCATGGTCTCCAAATAGAAAATAGTACTTTATTGTAGCTCTTTCTCAATAACTGTAAGATGTTTGGTACTCGTATGCTCTCTAAACGCAGTTATTATTACATAAGCTGTTCTCTACATTTTGTCGAGTTACGTAAACAAAAATGTAGGGAAATAGCTGTTTATTCATTTTTTAACCGACTTCCAAAACGGAGGAGGTCTTTTATTAGACTGTATGTATGTTTTTATTTTTATTTTTTTATTTATGTTCACCGATTTCTCCGTCAATTTTAAAAATTATTTTTTTGTTTGAACGGATATGCTCTCGAGGTGGTCCCATTGTCACCAAGTCAGAATCTGATGAGGGGATCCCATGGAAATCGAGGGAAATCCTCAAATTTTATAGGCACACTTATAGCGATTTGGGTATTTTTATAGTAACTCGTGCATTTGCTCTTGGAAAGCACCATTCGGTAAAGTGGAACTGATGATGAAGACCAGAGGTGGCCACCGGAACTTCTCAATAATAAGTATTTCACGGGCTGTGATTCGATTTTAACATGGTTGCTAAGCAATTTATGCTCGTCACAATGCATATGGTGAAATGGAGCTGATGGTGGCTTCACTATTGACATTAGTCGGTGGCAAAAAACCAAAATACAGATACAAAGACACCGACTTCCGAAATGAAAGTTATTTTTCACTTTGTAGTGTTTTTTTTGAAGTCGGTTGTTGTTTTTTTGTAAAAAAGTTTCCTTTTCACTTTTTAGTGAGTCATTATGATCAAATTTTACTATTCGACCAACCCTGAAATCGAAAAAAAACATTTTTACAAAAAAACCGGCTTCAAAAAAACCACTACAAAGTGAAAAATAACTTTCATTTCGGAAGTCGGTGGCAAAAAACAAAATACAGATACAAAGACACCGACTTCTGAAATTAAAGTTATTTTTCACTTTGTACTGGTTTTTTTGTAAAAAAAATTTTTTTTCGATTTCAGGGTTGGTCGAATAGTAAAATTTGATCATAATGACGAGTACAATGTCCCCTCTTCTGGTCCCAAGACCATTTTAGTTTCCTCTTATACTCGTACATCACCTAATTCTATCTCTATATATTATATATATAAAGAAGAAACTGACTGACATATCAGCGCACAACCGAGAGTACTGATACTAGGAACGTCGAATTTGCACAAAGCTTACTTTTGTAATGTAGGGGAGCACTAAGAAGGGGTTTTTGGAAATTCAACCTTTAAGGGGGGTAAAAAGGAGGGATTTTGTTTTATGGAAACTCTTATTTCTTCGGTTAATAAACTTGAATCTTGGCATGAGTACTTGTAAGGACATAATAAAGTTTGTAATTATTAGTTTTTATAACTACCCCTCAATGGGTCAAGTTCTTAGGTGTGCACATTGATGCATTATTGAATTGGAGGGTTGAGACATTGTCTATAACGAAGTCTATTAGCTCAGCATGCTATGCGATTAGAACACTGAGGGAAGAATTAAGTTTACCTCAACTTAGAAGTGTGTACTTTGCTTTGGTGGAGTCTAGGCTAAGATACAGCATCGAGTTTTGGGGCAATAGCTACAAGTACAACATACAAATGCCATTCGTGATTCAGAAAAGAGCTTTAAGGACTATGCTCCGCATGAAACAGACGGAATCATGTAAAGATCATTTTATTAGACTCAAAATCTTGACAGTTCCATGCCTTTACATTTTAGTGTTGCTAACCAGCTTAGTTAAAAATTTGCACAAAATTGAGACCTTTGAGCAAAGACAAACTAGAACTAGCACACGTAGGAAAGATTTGCCCAACACTATTCAACCGAAATTAAAAGTTGCCAAACATAGTCCGAGATATCAGTCTATATTTTTATACAACAAGTTGCCTATAGAATTCAAAACCATATCCAGTGTTAACTTATTTAAAAACAAATTAAGAAACTATTTATTGGGGAAAGGCTATTACAGTATCAACGAATACCTAGATGCCAGATGACATTGTAATTTATGATTGATTTTTATTACATTGACATTTATTATTTTATGTACTTGAATTCTTAATTGACCGTTATTGTTTTATCGACTTTTCTAAATGTATTTGATGAATTTTATTTTAATTGCAATTGTATAATGTTATTTTCTAATTTTAATTTTTCAACACAATGTATCTATATTGTTATGAAATAAATTACTTATGACTTATGACAAAAATAAATAGTTGTTTTAGGGTTTTTCAAAAATTAAACCCTAATGGGGTGTAAAAGGTAGTACAGTTTAAGGGGGAGGATTTTACTGCTTGCTTCAATTGACTCGAAAATGGGTTTATTACAGGTTGACCTGTTATTTGACGTATTCCTTCCAGGGCATGATAGTGTGACCCATTTGCAAAAATAAAGCACCCCATAAAGCCTGGGCGAAAAAAAAGATCGTAATCATAAATTTTCTAAAACTATTTTTTAACGGGGGTGGACGGGGTGTTAAAATGTTTAGTTAGAGGAAGTACGAAATCGGATGAAGTTGCCGGCGATGTGCTAGTCCTAACATTATAAATGCGAAAATGAGTTAGTTTGTTTGTTACGCTTTCACGCTAAACGGTTTCCTAGATCGTAGACAAAGTCGCGGGCAACAGCTATTGTTTATTAAGACAATTTGGGAATTTTAATTGGGAAAAGATAGGAGAGATGCTTTTGCCCCCTCTCTCTCCCCTTATATCCTAAGTTTCGAAACCTTATTTAAAATAATCTAATTATTTTAGACATTTTACTTTCTAATGAATAGTAGTAGTTGATACAGGTTAAGTACTTAAATCAGGAAAAAAAAAACGTGTGGCACTCGGGGACTGCCGCGGTAAAGCTATTGCATAGCATTTTGTATCAACTTATGCAATTATAATTATTTATTTATTTTATTTATGCAGTATTTCTTTTTCTTTGATATAAAAACAAAAATTGCAAAAATAAAAATTTAAAAACTAATAATACTGGGTCCCGGACCCTTAGTCTGAATACTCTAATTATCCTAAATATTAAAAATAAGAATTTAAAAATTTTAAATCTTAAATAAATTTAAAATGGGGCGCTTTACCCTAACTTTATCAGGGCCAAAAGATAGGCCCTTCACTGCCGATTCCAAAGACCCCAAACTCGATACCTCTACGACCTCCGGTTCAAAAGTTAAGACCCGGGGGGGTGAAGTAGCCCTGGACGGGTGGAGGGGTTGGTCAAAAGGGGTGTCGCGGGGGGGTCCCGGGATCATATATAAGTGGGATTGATTTAAATATAAATAAATATAATACAACTTAATATTGGGGTCGAAAAAGAGAGGGTCAAAAAAGGGGGTCAAAGGGGCTTGTCTGTATGTATGTACTATTTAAGAGACGGGTTATAGGGGGGGGGGGGGGGGGGGGAATTTGGTCAGAATTTTGATATTCCCAGCCGTTTCCGAGATATTGGGATATTGAGTTTTAAGATAGTGGTGATTATAATAAATGTATGGTGTCCGACTGGTAAATGATAAATGGTACGAAAGTAAATGGAAATAAATAAATATTAATTCAAGTTACACTTTCTGATAAATACCTATACACCTATATACTTTCTCATAAACAGCTGCTTATGTATTCGTCCGATTTCGGAGCAGCTCGTCTCGATTCGTGCGAGCTTCGTAGAGTCGTACAATACGTCTAGTTGCACGCACACAAACACTGTGTCGAAGACTGCCGAAAAGAAACGACGTTAGACAATGCACGGCCTTCAAGCCACACCTCCGTGCCCGTCGGAGTGGGGAGCGTGAGGTTTTTTTTCGTTACGGAATTTCTGGATTCGGTCCCCGCGCTCAAGGCCCGTGATAGAAGCTATGCAATAGCTTAAAAAAATGATGTCACTAACTAGCACAGTTTGTAAGAAATCAGAAATCATGTACTAACAAACATAGATCCGCGGACTCAAATAATAAAATTACGCTAAGGAACTCTTGATGCGCCAGTTCGACACGCACCTGCCCGGTAAACTTCGTTTATGATACAATACTAAGAGCCAGTTCAGTGATTTGGCAATCAAAGGTCAGTCAATATCTGGGCGTACTCGTATTATTGTGCAAAGTAAATATGTTTTGAATCCAAACGTCCGTGTCCAAACATCCGTGTTTGAAATACGAGTCCGAAACCAGTGAAGCAAAGGCCATAAAAAGAGGGGTTGGTCAATTTTTTTTTGTTGGAAACGGGAATCCTGGAAAAGTCCCAGGAATCTACATACGGTAAGCACAGTGTACTGTGTACTGTAGAGGTTGTCTGCATGTGTCAACCTTATGTTGACTGGCTGGATATATATTATCGTTGGTTTGTCTCGAACAGTCAAGCAAGTTTAAAATAAGATTCGAAAGGAAAAGTGATGGCAGTTGTTTAAAAGTAGACAGGCAGAGCTAGGGCCTGCCGGTGTATAATTCCTTGATATTAATATAATTACATTTTATAGAATACTACGTGTTTTTGCTCTACATCCCCCCAGTTATTATTAGATACACGTAGTATTCCCACAGTACGTACATAACTTTGAAATATGTATTTTTGATGCAATAAGTTAGTAGGCTCGCGTATTTGCACTTCGATCGCAACCTACATTTGGGAGTGCATTGTCATACGGCGGAGCCCAGATAATGTATTTTTGTACATAATTTAGTTAGTGTTCAATTAGACGTGGTTTGAGTCGGACAACTTGCATATTTATTTAGATTCATACCCGTTGAGCATTCAATGGCATTCCTTGCATTGTCGTGAAATTTTCTGCATACTTGCACTTTGCATTTGCATTGACAGACTTTACTGTTTGGTTAGTACACCGAACACACAGGAGTAGACGTCTTTCAAGATTGTGATGATAATTATAAATTGAAGAAAACGAGATCCCAAAATACAGTTTAAGTACAGATGGCAAAATGATCCACGCCTCTCTGGATTATCTCAAAATAGTGGGATGATCAAAGTAATGGGATATTCAGACTGATAACGATAACTACAAGTAGGATAAGTTTCAAAGATCTGAAATAGACTGTTCAAAACTCCAGTCTTGTTCCTTCGAGAAATGAATCACTGGCGAACGACTGCATGCCTTATCAACTGCAATTGTTATTTTCTTTATGGTTACCACTTCTCATTTTAGTAACAAGGTAGAAGATCAACAATGTTCGCTGTGGCGTTATTTTGTATTGCGTGCACTGCGTACTGGTTGTGGAGCCGGGTGAACGCTAAGACTACGGAGCCGCCATACCTCCCGGGGGCGTGGCCTCTTGTGGGACATGTTCCGATGCTCATTGGGGACAGCTGCAGTATGTACTTTTAGATACATTTACAAGACTATCTGAGCAGATGAATCTATGTGACCATATAATCGTTCCGACAGTTGGAGGCAATCGATGATGGTAACTGAATAATTCCAGATTCGAGTCAGATCTAACGGATCTGACGGTAGACCTCACCATGTATGGTTGCCTTAAGACCAGAATCAGATAAATAAAACTTGCTTTTATATACTAGAACAAAACTAACGCGTCTTAAGGTCGTATTAAGTACTTGAAGAGCTTATCAAACATGTGTTGTATTCCTATTTCTGTTTGTAGCACTATGGAACCGATTGAACGACGTGGCCAAGCAATGCGCCGACTTGGGAGGAGTCGCATCAGCCAGCTTTGGACCGCGAATTGTATATGGTAAGTATTCTTATGATGAAACACACACTAACTAGGCTAACACAAACAAGGTGAGGAAATGGACTTGACACATTTCAATCCGATGAATGATAAATGGTAAATGATTTTATTTCTGTAAGTAGGTTTGTGCAAACACTTATACACGTCATTCATATTATTAAAACTAGATGAGGTCGGCGTTTCCTACCTGACTACACTGACCTACAAACTCAGAGGTCACAGTTTCTTTTAAAGTCCAGACATAATCTTGGTCAGATCATGTGAAGACCATGTAGATTTGTGTTTGAAAGGTCTTTTGAGGAAAAACCACACAGAATGAGTGGACCTGTCCAGTCAGTGCACGCATTTGTCAATAATCGTGGAGCTCAACTCAGAACTTAAGGAGTTCAACCACTCGACGTACAATGATGAAACTAATTCACTTGTTCCAAACTAGTCACTTTATACTTATTTGTTTAATCATTCACACACATCATAGCAATTTTGACAGAAGATGCATGAAGCTGAACCATCTAAATTGTAAGACCAAAATTATTGGATAATTGATAACAACGAACGGCATTACACTAATGATAGTAATTAATTTAAATATTAAACATTTTATATTTGTCGTGGATAGATGGCGCCACAGTACAGAGGACAGCACCATCTATCAATTTGATTCGTAAACGAATAATCACGTGATCGGAATTGCATGCAAGCCCTATCGCTTGGACACAATTGTCGGTGGAGGGTATGCAGCTAAATTAATTAAATTAGAATGATCTTTTTGTTCGAGTATCCACTACAATGCTCACACCTACCTAAACTATGTTCGATCGTGAAGAAGACTCGATGTATTGCATCTGGGCCACCCCTGATGCAACATTAATATTCATTCATGGAAACAGACAAACAGTAAAGAAAAATACATAAAGATTTTATGTGACGTCAGCTTCTCAAATCGTCAGAATCTTTTATATGTATGTTAATTTGTTCAGCCATTCGTTTTTGATAATTCTTTTTTTATTGCAAGGAGGCTACTTCTTGACTCAGTATTGCAAACCCCTGAAATTACGGTGACAATTTTTTTTTTTTGTTTTTATTATAACACTATTACATAATAGGATTATTATGTTAGGGTGAATATGTGTAACCATGCAATCGTATATCCAAAAAAAAAACTACTTTAAAAAAAACACTGCAACGACAGGTTGTCTTGTTTGATTGATTTTATTGTGAATTCCCACACAAATTCTTGCCATGCAGGTATTAACATAGCAATTAGTGCTATTTAGAACATCATTAACATGGGCGAAAATATGTATTACTGAGGCTCATCAGGACTTTACCGACATAATTTGGACCACCACAGTGGTGGTCCCAATTATGGCCTTTAGTAGTACGCAAGAGCCTCAGTTATACGAATTTTATCTACTTCGCCTTATAAGGGTTAATAAATACATGGCAAGAATTTGTCAGAAGATTTACAAAAAAAAAATGTTTAGACAGGACAACCAAAGTCTTTGAAGTGTATTTTTTTAAATCTGTTTTTTTGTTGCAATAAACGAGTACATACTTACACACACATTAACCCTAACATAATCATCCTATTATTAGTGCCGAGCGGCAGGACTGACTTGCTTCTAAAAGCTGCAGTTACTCGCGCCTGACGGACACTTAATGAAGTTACCGAAAGGATTGATATTTTTTACTGTTCATTGAATGAATTCGCAAGAATAACTGCATACCCAAATGGTATGCAGTTATTCTTGCGAATTCATTACATTTGCAAGCTTATTTTACAAATTGTAACACAAATTGTTACAATTTGTAAAATAAGCATAAGCTAAGTGCCACCCTATCGCTTTCGGATATCCTGTTATGATAGAAGAGTTGTGTAAATAAATAAATAAATAAAATAAATAAATTATGTCCTTGTGCTGGTAGTAAAACATACGTACATTGTAAGTAATGGTGTTCTTATCTTATCAAAAAAAGCAAAAGTTTCAGTGTCGCCTGAATTTCAGGGGTTTGCAATACTGAGTCAATGATATAAAGTCTATTCAAATCCTAATTTCCAATTGATGTAGTTTCCACTTAAACGAATATCAACTTTGTACTGAAGAAAATAAGTTTAATTCAAAATGACTAGACTATTGAAAAATTCATAAAAATTATTGAAGTTGTAGCGCAAACTGAACGTTAGGTGTAAGTATTGAAATTGATTTTCCAAAAACACATATTTGTTTGTATGTTTGGAAACTGAATCACGAACGCAGTATCCATTGTTACTCTACTTCACCACTTTCAACAACTCTTTACATCAACTAACTCGTTACTTGTATTTGCCAGCTATCACCGACCCAGATGACTGTTTCACAGTTGCAAACAAGTGCATGGAAAAGGACCCCTATTACAGCTTTGCTAAGTCATGGCTAGGACACGGTTTAATCACTGCGAGATGTAAGTTGCATATACGCTGTAATTATTTACTAGCTACCTGCCCCTGCTTGGCACGGTTTTTAAGATTTGGCAAAACATCGAGGTTTCTTTATTTCTTACAAATAACTTTTATATTAATTCATAATAATAAAGCTTCCGAAAAAAAATCTATGAAAAACCGCATCAAAATCTGTTACAAAGTTTAGAAGAACAACGCGATCACAGACAGACACGAAATTTGTAATAATTTACATATACATACAGAAATAGAGTATCAAAAACCTATCACGGATAATTCTTGCAATTCTTCCCTCTTCTCGCTTCTCGCTTCGCTCTCTTCTTGCTTCTTGAAATTATTCTAAGGTGATTCCGTATTGAATACAAAATTACTGTCAGTTTGCGCTATAGGAGGGATTGGTCCATATTGGCTCAGGAACGAGTTGAGTCGAAAAAGGAAAAGGAGGCCTTTGCCCTGCAGTGGAACATACAGGCTGATTGTTGTTGTTGTTGTTTTCGCTAACACTAAACGACACTTACATTAATGGCTTAATTAAAGAGCGCTGTTGGATTTCTAACGTTCGTCTTAGCGCCGCAAGTTATATAATCCAACAGCTCGCAATTATTAAAGCAATCATTTACGTGTAGAGTGTTAGCGAAAACGCAATATAATTTAAAGATATATTTTTGCCCTTACAACTAAAGTCTGATATTATTAAATTCCCCAGATGCGATATGGAAGGATCACCGGAAGCTCCTGAACCCAGCGTTCAGTCAGATACTCCTGGACACGTTCATGGGCGTCTTTAACAGCCAGTCCAGGAAGCTGGTGAAAGACCTCGAGAAAGAGGTTGGAAAAGGAAACTTTGACCACTGGACATACACACGAAATAACGCTTTGGAGACTATTTGCTGTAGGTTTACCGTTTGTTCCTAACCTTTTACAAATACGAATAATTATTATCTTTATCAACCTCATCAATGCGTCAGATAATATTGAATTGAAAGTTGTCATTGTTTTCAGTAACAGCGTTAGGAATAGATTATACAGACTCAAACCTCAACACCAAGTACGTAAAAGCCCTGGAGCTAATCTTAAAAACGTTTATGGAACGGTTTGTAAAGCCCTGGTGGCATAGCGCCTGCACCTTCAAATTTAGCAAACTCAAGAAGAAACAGGATGCTTGTCTGGAAATATTGCACAATATGTCGAACACGGTAAGGAGATAGCGCTTTATTGTCTTGCTGCTCTTCCAGTGAAAAAAGACCCTCAAAATCAAATCAAAATGAAAATATTTTATTTCACATTAACCTATCTACATACAACACTTATGAAACGTCAGAAACTAGGCGCACCGTTCCTATTGATCGTTTCCTATGGAGAAGAGCCAGCAAAAAACACGGTTACTCTTTTAAAATAAGCGGCTTTTACAATGTTTTCAAATTATAGTTAACACTGTAATTTGAAAACATTTAGGTATGGGAGGACGGTGTAGGCCTAACAGCAAGTAATAGGTACTCAACAAAATAGAAAAAGGTCTACAAATCTACAGTCTACAAGTTAGGCCTACAACGTTCACATTCACAAAATGTAGAAGAATCTATATAAAAGATAAATAAAATAATAAAAATAAAAGCCTATTTAAACCAAATGACATGATTGCCATTACAACTATAACAACCAACCTCTACCAACCAAATCACTATCATCTCCCTGCCCTCACATCATATCATTTGAAGTCAGCGAAGCTTGGTTTCCTTCCGCTTCCATTCATCTCTATTAGCCGTTACCGCACTTGTCACCCCCTCGCTAGTCACTATCATCTCCCAGTCTTACGTAATCTTACTTATCACAGCAATATAAGACAAATTCCTGCCTGCGTGTCCTTGAGAGTTACGCAAGAGCTAATTAAAATATTAATTATGCAATAGTAAAGCAGCAACGCACTCCCAATATACACGATTACGAATTAAGTAATTAATTAAGTTAAGCCTACAGTATTCGTTAATTTTTATGTTACAATAATGATTAAGTAATCAATTTAACAAAAATTGTTGCAGGTCCTTCAAAATAGTAAATCTAAGTTAAATGGTAGTACGTGCGCTGAAAGGAGTATAATACCAGGTAAAATTTCTTGACACGCCTTTTCTTATGACATCAACGAGAATTTCCTCAAAATATGTATTTCATTACTTTCTGTTAGGCACCAAATTCAAACCTTTCATGGACCTCATCCTTGAGCTGTCTATTGAAAAGGGAGTGTTTAGCGACAAAGAGATCAGAGAGCATGTGGATACTATACTCGTTGCCGGTCATGACACTTCGGCTAATGTGCTCATGTTCACCATGATATTGTTGGGGTCTTACCCTGAAGCCCAGGAAAAAGTATTTGCTGAGTAAGTACCTACTTGACTAATTATTATTTCTATATGATTGAACTGACTTGACCATGCTATGCACATGTAAAATTGGTATAGCTAGCAGCTTAAAAGGTGAAGTACGTATTATTGATTTTTATTTACACTAAAATTTCAGGATACAAAAGGTCCTGGGTGGAGACAGAGACGTGGAAAAGATGGATTTGTCGAAGCTGGTATACGTGGAAGCTGTTCTCAAGGAGAGCATGAGGCTCTTCACCATCGGACCGGTCATAGCCAGGATACTTAATAAAGACGTTAAACTTAGTAAGTTCATGATCTTTTTTATTTATTTATTTATTTATAACAATCTTACCTACACTATCATTATCGATCTATGATCCAATGCGACAGAGTGGCCTTACTAACTAAATCCTAAATCTACACCTTATACCCAGTTAAAAAATATCTTAATCTAAATAACTTATTACATATAGCGTAACTTTCGCGAATCCACTCAAGTTGCACCACAATATATCAACCCTCCCGTGAACCTCATTCACCACGCGTATGGCTCTAGTGAGAGGAGTTCTCGCCAGCAGGTTGGTCCTGGCTGCAGGCACAGCGAGCAGGGGCGGGCGTTGCCGCCTCCACACGTACCGGTCGGGCACGTACAGCTGTAGGTGTCGCAGCACTCCCGGGTTATGCGCCACGCCACGTAGTAGTTTCACTACATACGCTACGAGCGAAAACTCCTGTCGTACTCTTAGAGTGTTATACCCTACCATACCCAGAACAAATAGTGTAGGGTACATCAATGGGTATAATGGATATACCCCATACAGCTTGTAATAAAAGTGTCGCGTGAACTTATTTTGGATACGTTCCAACAAAACACTATATTTCGCCTCATGAGGAGCCCAAATGAATGCGCTATGTTCGGGGTGACTTCTGACTAATGCGTCATATAGTACCCTTAGTGTCGTGATGTTTGTGAATCCTTGGGACTGCCTGAGTACGAAACCTAGGTTTCTGTATGCCTTCTTACATATCTTATTGATATGCTCACGGAAAGTTAGTTCCTGAGAGAAGACTACCCCTAAGTCTCGTACCTGAGACACTCGTTGCATCGGCACATCCTCAACCTTGTACTTGTAGCGGTATCAACATCGCCACATGCGAGCTACACGTCATGCTGACGTCACGCAAATCCTGCATCGCGCAAGCAGAGTTTACCGCGTGACTAGCATATATACAACGTCCCGACATCAACCGTCGGGCAGTTGCCCACCAGACACAACACCCGTCTGGTCGGAGGATCCTCCCTTTTCTATAGAGTGTGAGTGAACTTTACACCCTGTTCCTCATACCTCTATATACTGATAACTCAAGGGAGTTCGCGCTCGAGTGAACGACATCACCGAACATTTAGCAACATTAAAATGCAGTTTATTGTCATTGCTCCATTCGACCACTCTGTCAATGTCTTCCTGTAGGCGTTTACAATCCGAGTGATCCCGAACCTCGAGCAGCAATTTCAGGTCATCCGCAAACATTATACAAGTCCCATGTCTGACGACTTCCGGCAAGTCATTTATCATTACAATAAACTCGAGAGGCCCTACATTGCTGCCCTGGCTCACGCCCGATCTCGTGTAATACGGTTGAGCTGCACAGCCATTGTAGTCGACATATTGCTGGCGATCCTTCATATAGCTAGCGAAGAACTGTAGCAGAGGTAGTGTACATCCAATTTTCGCGAGCTTCCTTAACAAGATGTCATTATCCACCGTATCGAACGCCTTTTTAAAATCGAAGTACGCCGCATCTACCTGTACCCCCGAGTCTACTGCCGGAACCACCTGTACTATAAAGTTAATAAGGTTTGTAGCAGTGCTGCGTCCAGGTCGGAACCCATGTTGCGCATCTGACAGACGCGCACGCATTTGTTCCTGAACGGAGCGCTGAATAGCCGACTCGAGTACTTTAGCAGTCGTGGAGAGTACAGCCACCGGTCTATCTTGGATAGTTGACACAACTACCAATCCAACAAGCGTTATATTGTGGTCCAAAATAATTATTTTATTTATTTTAACACCTTAAATCTATCATTACAGGTTGCCCGAATGCGATAGTTAAGTCTATTGCTCCGATTGATTTGTCTTTCAATATTTAATTTATATTGGCTCGAATTATCTTTTTTTGATCTGACGTAACTCCAGAAAGCTGTGGGTCTGTTGCAAGATGGCTTTGTACGCGATCCCGATACCGGTGTCGTGAGCAAGTGCAGTCGCAGCCTAAACTTTCGCCCGGCACCGTGCAAACGCCTCATAATCACTAGGGGATTGACCTAACTTATACTTTCGCCCGGCACCGTGCAAACGCCTCATAATCACTAGGGGATTGACCTAACTTATACTTTCGCCCGGCACCGTGCAAACGCCTCATAATCACTAGGGGATTGACCTAACTTATACTTTCGCCCGGCACCGTGCAAACGCCTCATAATCACTAGGGGATTGACCTAACTTATACTTTTTATGTAGACCGTATTTTAATTGAATGTCTCTGATAATATATGAAGTATACCACACTGGATATGTATATCTATTATTATTCTTAGATTTTTGTTTTTAAGAGGTACACCGGCATCGAAGTATACGATAAGATCATGTAAACTGTAAATATCACTTCATTCTGTTTAGGTTAAAAGATAATATAATTGATTAAAGTTTGCTTTACTGAAGTTCCTTTGCCTACTTGATATTTAGCTAAGAGATTCCGACTGTGCATCTACCGTAGCCGAAACACTGTCTAAAGACATGAAAGTCAATACTTTGATACAAACAAAAGATGTCTAGCGTTTGTCAATGTAACGGTTGATAAATTTTCATTGTCGAAACCTGCAGAACTTCCATCTTTATCTTCTTCAACCTTTCCTTCTTAAACTTCATTTATGTTTCAGAAAACTGCACACTCTCAGCCGGTCGGACCTGTTGCTTGTTGTATTTCGGGCTCCACAAGCATCCGGTCTGGGGTCCAGATGCGGAGGAGTTCAAACCTGAGCGCTGGCTGGAACCTGGCAGACTGCCTAGTAACCCCAACGCGTTTGCTGCCTTCAGTTTGGGAAAACGGCACTGTATTGGTACAGGCTAATCTCAAAATTATATTTAAAAGGATAATGCTTTATACTAAGCTCTCCTTAGAAAAACTTCCTTGTAAGCACGACGACATACGAGTATCAAGGTATACATTTCCAGTATAAGCCGACTTCTCATTGTACGAAAAGCCTATACAATGCGAGGTCAGCTAAAACTGGAAATGTATTGATTGATAATGTCGTCGTGTGTACATGTTCCTTCAAAATACTGATAGTAGTATGTACAGTCAATGGTCATAAATAGAGTGCAACTGGAATGTTCATATTTGCCTGCTCGCCAGGTCTCCTGCTCCTATCTCCGGGTTTGTATTTTTTAATGCCGATTGTAACACGCATATAACTAGAAAAGATCGATGTTGGTTGGTCAGATGGGTTTAGTCTAGGAATGACTAATTCGCGAAATGGTAACAGAGTCTATAATTGAGCAATTCTTGGAATGTACAATTCTATAAATGACTGATTCTATAAAAGACCGATTCTAAGATTGACTGATTCTATAAATGACCGATTCTACAATTGACTGATTCTACTAATGACTGATTTTTTTTATGTATGGACAGTAGTTGTTTGATTAGGAATATATTATAGTAAATAAAACGCAATGTAAGGAATGGCGAATCATTTACTTCCAACAGCTTTCATTATAGAATAGAATAGAATAGAATACTCTTTATTATGTACACCATAAAAACAAATATTACAATGAAATTATGTGTGTATTATTATGTGTTATTATAATTAAAGAATGACGTAAACATGTTATGTACACACAAAAAAGGGTGACACCTTTAACCTGATAACTTTTAATATAATATTTTTTATTAGTATTTAGTGTGACCTCCGTTATTATTACCGCAGTCAAGAAGACGTCGACGCATGGAGGCAATATTACTTCAAATATCTTTGCCACGTAAACTGTCCCACAACTCCATGCAATGCGACATGAGCTGTTCGAGACATATTTCGTCTCGTGCTTCCCATTTTGCACCAATAAACCTCATACATTTTCTATAGGGTTTAGATCAGGGGATCGGGCTGGCCACGAAATACCTTTAATATCCATGTGCTGACTAAACCACTCACGAACAATACTGGCGCGATATATGTGATAACTATTATCTTGAACCAAATAAAGTTTACTAATTTCATCCACTGGATAAACATTGCGTACAGTAGGAAGCATTATGTCGCTCGAAACCACGACGTAATTAGAGCTGTTGGCCCGTGTCGGTATAAATTTCAACTCACCCGGCCCTTGAATACTAATCCACCCCTAAATATTTACATTTATTCTTCCTGACTTCGTATTGTTTAACGTGTATTATCTCTGAGCCACAAACGAAGTCTTCGATATGACAGGATTTGAGGATCATCTCATCAGTAAATATAGCAGTCTCCCAATCAAAGTCTAAATATTCCCGAGAAAATCGTAACCGTTCCTCTTTTTGCCTTTGCGTTAAAAACAGTATTTTCGCTGGCTTTCGATTATGGAGGCCTTCGGCATGGAGTGCATGGCAAACAGTGCGCAATGACATATCTAATTCTTCAGCAAATCATCTTGTTGAAACCATTCGTTTCATAATTCACCCACCATAAAGTGTCGCTGAGACTGGTTAATAAATGGCGGCCTACCACTTCTTACACGGATCTTCAGACTTACCTCTTCCTCAAATCTTTTCACCCAAAGTATATTATAACAGAATTTCACAAAAAAAAAATTGCACGTTTTGAACCGCCACTTCAGAAATTAACAAAAAAAACATCAAAACAAAATAACATACACATAAACCGGTTTAATTGGATATTTCAGTTATATTAAACCCATTGTTACGTAAGGCTACAATGTTCGCTCTGGCTTCAATACTTATATTTGCTTGCATTTTGATTACAGTTCTTCAAACTAAACACCGTTAATGTCAATAACACAAACGCTCGTAACTAAGTTCACTAACCAACAACGTCATATAATTATTTTACAGCCAGTTCATTTTTGTTTCAAATCTGACCTCAATTTATAAGTGAATAGTTGAAAATATTGAATTAAAGATACTCATTCCTCGATATTCGCTGTCTTTTTCTCAATACCATAATCAGAAAAAGACAGCGGGCCACGATAGGCCTACAATTCATATACCGCGCTCTTTCTGTTTGGTTCATGAAGAAAGAGTGCAATATACGGGTGTGTGCAGAAGAAGATCTCAAGTGCGACGAGTTACGATGCGTTAGATTTATAACATTGATACTTTTTTTTTGGGTGGTAAATCATCAAATAACTTCTCCCGCTCTGGGCGGAGCGGGTGAGCGTGTCACCCACCCGTGTTCCATCAGTTGCCTGTGCGCCAGAGGCACGGTAACTCCTTCGAACAATCCGCAACGACGGCAGGCATCGGCCTTGTCAGACTCCGTCAATAGTGCTGACATCGCTTTGAGGCGCACGTGGATCACAACGCGCCGTCGACCCGGACCTGGTTCTTACCGGACGGCGAGCTACCCATTGCTCGTCGTCCGCAGGCCCGCGCCTACGGTAGCCGGGAATTGGCTATCGATTCCCGACGCACTGGGCATCTCCTACTGCGGTGACTAGGGGCGTTAGGGCGCAATGATTGCCTCGCCCTAAAGCACTCCACCTCTTTCTTTGTGTGCATTACTGTTTCTCAGAATGGAGGTGACTGTTTCCCATGTCTTCTCGCTCCGTACCATGGCCTTGACCAGGGCCGGACGCGAGAGATCGCCGCCGCCGGTCGCCCCCGTGAGGACACGGCGGTGGTCCGCCCAAGCTGGGCAGACCTCCACCATATATTCAATCTTGTCCTCCGGGCGTTCCACACAGTGGTAACACCCAGGCATTTCCTCCTGCCTTATACGGAAAAGGAACCTTACAAAACAACCATGTCCGGTGAGGACCTGCGTCAGGTGGAAGGTGAGGACGCCGTGGCGCCTCTCAATCTACTCTTGAAAGTGGGGACTTACCGCCGCAATTGTGGCATGCTACTGGACTTATGACCGCGACCGTACATTTTGCAGGTTCAAATTAGAAATAGACAAATAATATTGTAATATTATATTATAAGGTCAAATTAACAATTATTTACTTTCTAATTTTTGGAATGTTACGTTGTTCAATAGCAGATTGGAGCTTTGTCACAAAATTTGGTAAAGATTAAGAGATTAATTTAACTATTGATGTTGTTCCAGGTAAAGCCTATGCCTTGATGTCAATGAAGACGACCCTCACTCACGTGGTGCGGCGCTACAGAATCAAGGCTGACCACACCAAGCTGCGACTCAAAGTTGACGTTATGTTGAAACCTGTCACAGGACAGTCCATCAGCATTGAGATAAGGACTTAGAACAGAATAAGATAATGGAAGCTTTATATTAGAAAGTAGAAACTATTACTTAGGTGTGACAGATAAAAAGAATATTTAACATAATGTTTGACAGTTTTGATTACATTTATAGTTCTGAGACAGTAAATGGTAGAGTTACCAATATCACCATACACTAATATAGCACTAATTCGTTTCATTCTTGCATTGCAATGGTGAATGGCTATATAATTATGTTATGTCTTATCACTGTGAAGCAAGTCTGTATCCAAGTAATGTTATATTATGTATATCCTAAAAAACCGCCTCACTGACGACATCGCTCGTTTTTCGGTTTTTATTTTCTGAAACGAAAAAGTAAAAAATATATTCCCATTTGAACTCAGGACAGAAAAATCAAGATATTATTATGGTGTTTTTGATTTAGGGGTTTATAAAAGTCACTGCTCCAATTTTGTTAATTTTGAAATGTTGTCAGTTTCTTCAATTTGTATCTGAATTGGCGCACAGTTTTAAAACATCGTAGGTATACTCGTACGTCAACACTGTGACGAAAACTAATAAAAAGTTCATAAAATTATTATGATATGTATGCATTTTGTATATAAAATTATGAATAATAATAAAATTATGTTAAAACTATCTCAAGTTCAAATTAAACCAGTATGTGTATTTTTTTATTTTTATTATTATTTTAGGCGATGGTTTTTTAATGCCGTGCTTATTACAATAATAAAACTGTCCCAGACAAACAATTAAATGGGGAGAATCATCCGCCGCGGTGGAGACCGAGGCAGTGAGTCATCGTCTGGCAGAGCCATGTCACAGCTGCGCTGAGCCTCAGCTTGCCCATAATGCGTTGATCACGCCGCCTGTTCATGCAGACCGCGCACAAGGTGTTAGGGTCGATTCCCAACAGCGACGGAAGTCTACTAAGTAAGCCGTAAGTCTGCTCACTGACAAAATCTCTTCAAATATTGACAAGGGCCAACGTTCAGCTGGTGCCTTCCTTAACCTCGCCAAAACCTTTTACACAGTCTCAATTCCTTCACTGCTGGAAAAACTAGAATACTTTGGTGTCAGAGGCCTGCCCTTAGATTGCTTCAGCAGTTACTTGTCTGGTCGACATCAGCTCGTCAAAATTGCGGAAAGTATCAATGGGAGTCTTTCGTTTGTCTTCAGAGTGCCTCAGGCAAGTATTTTGGTACCTACCCTCTTCATCATTTACATGGATGACATTCTGAGACTTAATATACCACAGTTGGATGTCATCTGCTACGCTGATGATACTGCAACTGAAATGCTATTTTTAATGGAACTACTTGGGAAGAGACTGGATGCAGCTGAAAAAGGGATGAGTATAATAGGAGCAAAATCTCTTAACATTGAACTTGAAAAAACGAATTTCTTACCCTTTCACGTCATTCGGTCTATTAGACCAAACAGCGATGCACTAAAAATATACAATAGCAAATGCTATATCTTAAAAGCAGCAACCGTCTCCGCTACCGATCCCAACTGCAACGCTATTGTTCTGACAATAGCGTTACAGTTGGGATCGGAAACCAAAAAATATTTAGGCGTCATAATCAATCAAAACCTCTCTTTCAAAGCACAAATTCGAACACTCCCAAAAAAGGCTAGTAAGTTCATTTACATTGCGAAACTCTAACGAGCCAGTGCGCCTCAGAATCTATATTTACAAGTTTACACCTCTCTCTACCAATCTGTCCTATAATACTGTGCGCCAGGACCACGGTAACTCTTTCGAACAATCTGCGACCCCGGCAGGTATCGGCCCTATTGAACCCCGTCAATTATGCTGACATCTCTTTGAGGCGCTCGTGGAACACAACGTGCCGTCGACCTGGGCCTGGTCCTTACCGGACAAAGAGCTACCCATTGCTCGCCGTCCGCAAGCCCACGCCTATGGTGGTCGGGAATCGGCTATCGACTCCTGACGCCCAAGGTGTCTCCTCCTGCGGTAACTAGGGGCATAAGGGCGCAGTGATTGCCTCACCCTCAGGCACTTTGCCTCCTCCTTCACGAGCATTACTGCTTCGCAGAAGGGGGTGACGGCTGCCCATGCCCTCTCGCTCCGTACCATGGCCTGGACAAAGGCCGAACGCGAGTGATCGCCGCCGCAGATGGCCTCCGCGAGGACACGGTTGGTGCTCTGCCCCAGCCGGACACTTCCACCATATCCTTCGGGCGATCCACACAATGGTAACACCAGAGCGTTTCCTCCTGTCTTATTCGGAACAGGAACCTCCCGAAACAGTCATGTCCGGTGAGGACCTGTGTCAGGCGGAAGGTGAGGTCGCCGTGGTGCCTCTCAATCCACTCCTCAAAGAGAGGATTTACCGCCGCAATTGTGGCGTGCCCAATATAACTACTAAGCTCTTAAAATTATAAAATAGTTATTTTTTGTCTATGACGTCATCATTTCCGATATTACTATCAAGCTCTTAAAACGAATAATTGGTATAGGTTTTACTGTGTTTATTCAATGAAATACCCATTTAATTTTTCCTATTTTATTTATTATAAAATAATAATAACTACACATTTACATACGAGGAATTACACCAAAAAGCGATCGTTCAAAATAAAAGGGACACTTCAGTTTTTTGCATCAATACTTATCGGTGTATATAGAGTCTATAGATTTGAGCGTCTCCCGCAAAGGTCGCTTTTGTTTAGGACGACGACAAAAGGTTACAATTCCTAAATACAATCTAATCATGTCACCAACGAGATATTACATAAGAAGTCATATTAGATAGAACGTTTATGCTTGTAGGCACTGGTGCAATTAACGCAGTCAGTCAAAATAGATTTTTAGGAAATTAGGGTCTCGGTGACTGCGTGAATTGCACCAGTGCCTACAAGCATAAACGTTCTATCTAACATGATTTCTTATGCTGGGTAAAGCACCTTTGACGCGCGCCTTGCACACACTTAATGAAATCGCGGAAACGGTGGATTTACTGTTCTCTGAATGAGTTCACAAAAATTACTTTACACGTGATAAGCTGTGATGGAAAAAATATTGTTTAAGACCACGCTACCGATTTGGGGTAACCTGTAAAGCAAGTTGTGTTGGGAATAATAAATAAATAAAATACTCGCTTTTAGTTCGTCAGCCATAGTCGGCCTCGAACATATCTCGGTCTGCTTGGCTATATAATTCACGCCCGTACTCGGTGTATTAACTAATGAGTGAGAAATAACATTAGTAACGAGATCTGCTAGCGCGCATACGGAAACCAGTTCTGTGTTCGGAACCGCGGTTGGGGCCTCAACGCTCCTGTGTGCGGTCACTTCATCGGCGTCGCTCACTCGGACAGATTTTAAGTTAAGCTCCATCGGAACCGCAGCGTGGGCCTCCACGCGTTGGCCAGTTGTTAACGAGTAACTTATGTAGGTAAGTGGTGTGATTTTTGCGACTTTATCCGATATTAGAAAATATGTTTGGGATAGGTCTCTGTTTGAAACACAGACATTTTCATGGTTGGTTTGTGGTGATAGGGTTATCTGATTTAAACCCATAGGCCAACTCTCACAGTCGAAATTATCCAATAAATGTGCACCTCGCTTGCGATTTACCGGATCAAAATTAAACTCATTCAGTGACTCTGTTCAATTGAAATTGTGCAAAAGTGCAATTTGAAATTCATCCAGTTATTCCCTCGTAATATACTCGGTTCTTATTTCTTGTTGTAGCAATAAAATATATTTAAGCAATCTTGTTGCATCCAAATGATCGAAATTTACAGGAGGTAGTCGCTGTAATTCTTTTGGCAACAAAAGTTGGACGCGTCTCTGGGTCGGTGGCCTCAGTGTGCTTAATTAATTCTATGATATCTTGTAAGTCTCTGTTCGACTTACCTGCCTGTTTTTGTTGTTTAATTTTTTTGGTCGGCACCGCTTTAAATAACAATTTCTTAGCAGCTAAAACCTCTTCTTCAAAAAAATCTGTACCACATATCCGTATTAGCGAAATCTCATCCATCACACAAATCTTATTATGCATAAATGCGAGCACTTAATTTATCACAATATTGCAAGAACTGCATTCCACTACGTTCGAGGTCATTGTCGAACGGGTGGGCGCGCACGTTGACGGAAATTACACTATCAAGCGACTACGCCTTTTTTCATTGCCTTGCCTTTTCAACTTTTTTTATTTTTGCACTATAATTTTGTATTCTTTAGTGAGCACTTCGTTAGGGCATTTTGTTTTATTTTATTTTACTTTAAAATCTTGTTTTATTCCGAAGATTGGTGTGGTTGTTGCCACGCACGGAAAAATAATTACGAGCCGACATAGTCCCTACCCGGAGGTTGTAGCGTTGTGAGGAATCTCAATGGTAAATAGTCGAGTGGTGCTTTAGTAAAGTAATTAGTTAGTCGCTAAGCACATCACTAAAAAGATGGAACAACACTAATTTTCTTGAGAACACTCGTCCATTTTGATCTCGAGCTGGTTTAGCTAGCAGCTACTTTCTGACCCTCAGGATTCCTTGTACCCCGACCTAGGGTAAGTTCCTCATTAATTATTTACAATACCATGCCTCCAGTACCAGTCGACCTATGTTAATGTTACCATCACCTATTTCGCGGTTGTCATTATTGTACCGCGTGGCGGTAGGTTGATTGGTGCTCAAGGATCTGAAATATGTATGTATTATAGCTGCATCCGGGCTGTGCAGGGCCTCATTGTGTATTATAAGCCATATAGCGAGCCATCTGCTAATATCACTGTTTTCTTTTTATTTTATGCTCGCGTGTTACATATATAACCTCTTATTGCATCTGTCATTGTGACACGCTGTCTTTGCAACTCTCTGCCTGTAAGCCGCTGCGATGTGTTGAGCTTCTGCCTATCCTTCTCCTTACACCGTTCCTTGGTCGCCGACGGGGAAAGGAGGCTGGGCACATCGCACGCGGCTAGCTGCTTTTGCACTTCAAATAACATGCGCTTCCTACGCGCCTTCCAGGGTTCTACGTGCTGGCTGGATCAGGGCAACTACAACCTGCGCGCTGAAGCGTAGTGTTCTACCGGCGTCCTACCGACTGCTACCGACGCCGCTAACCAACCTACGCGCCGATGCGTAGTCCACTACCGGCGTTCTACGGTCTGCCACCGACGCCCGCTAATCAACCTGCGCGCTGAGGCGTAGTGAGCTATCGGCGTCCTACGTTCTGCTACCCACGCCCGTTTACTGCGGCCCTGTGAAGGCCTTACCGGCCTCTTGCGGTGCTGTGCGGAAGGACCTGCCGGCTGCCCAGAACCCAAGGACGGTACCCCTCCTAACTATAAAGTGATGGTGCTCAGTGCAGCTAAACAGTGTGCTTACTCAGAATAACTTTTGTACTTATAATATAAAGTGAATGAATATTACCTAGTTTCTCTTAACTACCTGAAGTTAACGGCCTGCGCAGTCTCCCTGCAAAGCCCTAGCCGTTACAAGGTAGAAACGAAAAAAAGAGTAACGAAATTACTCTATACCAGTGCGAAGTTGTCAGTTGGTTAAAAATTACTACATTGTTGTTAATATATATTAATATAAATATAATTATTATATTAATTATATATTAATATGAAGAATGAAAAGATGTAGTGACCAAAAATTAAAAGTGTATGCTTAGATGGTATGGTCATGTTGAGAGGATGGATGAAGGGCGATTAACTAAAGGTATTTCCAAGGCAGATGTGAGTGAAAACGCCGGCAGGGGACGCCCTAGGAAGACATATAGTGACCTTATTGGTCATGTTCTTCAGAAAGGTCAGGTGCGTAGTACACGATACGGGCGTGCGTGTATGACCAGATGTATGAACGTAAACGAGGCAAAAGGGGTATCTATGGATCGTAGCAGGTGGCGTTCTGTAGTTTCTGCCTACCCCCATGGGAATAAGGCGTGAGTTTATGTATGTATGTATGAAAAGTCGAAATAAAATTCGATTCAACGAACTGTAGTTTCAAGTTCGCGTTCAGCTGATTGCAACTCAGCGGAATTTGGTATTGTACCATGGACAGCTGTTTGAAGCGTGTAACAGTGCAGTGTTGCAGAGTCAGATTTAAGCAGACGAAAGTCAGTTGGGTGGGATGCTATTTTTTCTTCGTTTTCGTTAGTGTCTGACAGTGTAGTAATTTGCGTTTTAAGACTTTTATTTTCTGCTACTAGTTGTTCGGTTGTAATGTTTTTATTTTCATTATTAGAAGAAATATTCACGCTAATGGTTTTTATGTCTTCGTTCTAATTTTTACTAGATTCTTGTAATATTCCAACAATTTTTTCATAACTTCGTTTTCAAATACATTGAATTGATATGCAAAGTTACTGTCAAGAGTTTTCCTCTTCCGCTAAGACACATTTTCTGAGTATACCTCATTAAATTTGGACAAATCAGGTTGGGAAATGCTCATTTCTCCCGAGAATTTTGTTTTGGACATAGTTGGTTTTGTAGTAGGAGTTGAGAAAGCAAGGTATTCATGTTATTGTTAGCAACAAAATTGTAAAGTTAAAAAATATAGTGACAACTATGTACAATTGCTTATCTCATTCACTGCGCTCATCTTTTTGATGACCAGTGATAGGAATAGGTAGTGCCTATTTGCCTAAACTTCGAAGAACAGAGACGAGACTTCCTTAGGACAAATTTTTTTCCGGGACATCTGTCCTGGAATTCGGGACAACACTTTTAAATACATTAAAAAAATATGTTATTTGGAATAAGTAATTCGTCTATATTTGCCTAAAGTTTGCGACTAGACATAACATAACATAACTCCATAATAATAACTTATCCTCTATGGGCTCTAAAGAAAAATAAAACAATTCGGGACAACACTTTTAAATACATTAAAAAAATATGTTATTTGGAATAAGTAATTCGTCTAAGAAATAAATCAAAATCAAATAAGACTTTAAAATCAGTAAATAGTATCAACCTGGTGCATCAAAACATTCAAGGATTTATGAACAAAGATTTAGAAGTAGAATTATTTATGAATTTTAACAGTATTGATATTCTTTGTATAACAGAACATTGGCTTAAAAGTCACCAGTTCTTGTTCAATTTTAATAATCACCAAGTTGGTAGTTCGTTCAGCAGAGTAAATGCTATACATGGTGGCTCTTTAATTTTAGTAAGTAACCAGCTTAAATATAAAGAACGTAAGGATATTGTGAGCCTATCTGTTGAGCGAACAGTTGAGATAGCCTGTATAGAATTGGAGCAGTTTATTGTATTAAGTGTGTACAGACCCCCCTCAGGAGTGTATGACTGCTTTGGAAAGGTAATGGATGAAGTGTTAAACAAGATTTGTAACTCGAACAAGTCCATTATCACTTGCGGTGATTTTAATGTTACTTTATTAGAAAACTCGGGTTCTTGTAGTAAAATATTAAGTCTCTTTCAGTCCTACAATCTTGTAAACCTATTTTTGGAGCCTAAAAGAATAACCCTTACCAGTGCAACATGCCTAGATAATATTTATACAGATGTTATACCAAGCCACAAACAAATTATAAATTTACTAGATTCTGATCATTGCGGGCAAAGGATTACTATCCAAAACCAAAACATCAAAGTGGCTAAAAAGGATATTACTGTTAACCCCAAAACTGCAAGTCGCTTGGAAGTTTTTAAAGTAAAAATCATTAATCAATTATCAGTTTTGTCTTTTCATGCTGATCCTAATCATCTATATGATGATTTCTTTCATTTATACTGTAAACAATTTGATTCTACATTTATACCCAAGACTATCTCGGTTAATAGTAACGCATCTTTCAGCGATTGGGCTACCATTGGTATTCATAAAAGTAGAACACGGCTTTATGAGCTGTACAATGAAAGGACTTCTGTAAACACTACTGAATTTAATTTATATGTTAGAAATTATTCAAAATTATTTAAAAAAGTTTGTTGTATGGCCAAGTCGCGTTATTTGAGTTCGAAGATTAAAAACAGTAGTAATGTAATTAAAACGACTTGGAATATTATTAATAGTGAAACGGGAAGGTCTACGAACCGAAATTCTGACTACAGCCTGTCTATTAATGACAATATAATAAAATCAGACTCACAAGTCGCCGCTGCTTTTGAAAATTTCTTTTCGGACATTCCTGTTTCAACTACTAAATCCCTAAACTCATCACCTTCTGCTGCTGAGTCTTTGCTTAAAGAAAAGGTTCATGTTTGCGATTCGGAATTTCATTTCGAACATATTACCTGTAGAGATATAATTAAGACCTTTCACACTTTAAATGTAAAAAAGACTGCAAATCTGTGGGGTAATTCTGTAGAAGTTGCTAAGTCTATTATTGACATTGTAGCACCTACTTAGCTCTTATCTTTAATAATTGTATCGACTCTGACGAGTTTCCTGACCTTATGAAAAAAAGTAAAATTATACCTTTGTTTAAATCAGGTAGTACTTCAGACCCCACAAACTATAGACCTATTTCAGTACTACCTACTTTTAGTAAAAATTTTGAAAAAATAATTTTGGCCCAATTGCAAAGATTTTTTAATAAACATAAATTATTACATAGCAAACAGTTTGGTTTTACTAGGGGTCGTTCAACTACTGATGCTGGTGTTGAACTTTTAGGACATATTTATAATGCGTGGGAAAATAAATGCGATGCCTTCGGCATCTTTCGTGACTTGTCCAAGGCATTCGATTGCGTTTTTCATGAAACGTTAATTAGGAAACTCCGCCACTACGGGATCCGGAACACCGCTCTGGATCTTCTTACTTCATACTTGAGTAATAGGATTCAGAGCGTTGACGTTAATGGAAAAAGATCTCCCGGATCTATAGTGACAATGGGAGACCCGCAGGGCTCAATTCTTGGTCCTTTCTTGTTTCTTATTTATATTAATGACTTGCCGTACCTCATAAAGGATAATCATGATACAGTGTTGTTTGCGGATGATACTTCACTTTTGTTTAAACTTAAACGTCAGCAGCTGGTTACTGACGATGTAAATAGCGCGATTTCAAAAGTAGTTTACTGGTTCAATGTCAATTATTTACTCCTTAACGAAAAAAAAACCAAATGCATTAAGTTTACGCTACCTCACGTTAGACAGGTGAAAACGAATGTATTAATGAAGGGCGAAGAATTGAATCCTGAAGATAGCACAGTATTCTTGGGCTTAACTTTGGATGCTAAGCTTCAGTGGGGCCCACATATAGATAAATTGTCAAAAAAGCTAAGCTCCGCAGCATACGCTGTTAGAAAAATTCGTAATTTAACCGACACAGAGACAGCCCGTTTAGTGTACTTTAGCTATTTTCATAGTGTTATGTCATACGGTATTCTGTTATGGGGAAATGCCGCCGACATTCAGCCTATTTTTATTTTGCAGAAAAGAGCGTTCGATCAATTTATAAATTAAGTCCGAGACAATCTCTCAGAGAGAAATTTAAGGATATTAATGTAATGACTGTGCCTTCTCAATATATTTATGAAAATCTTTTATATGCACATAAAAATATAAAATTGTTTAAAAAATACAGTGATATCCATAATATAAATACTAGGAATAAACACAAATTTGTTGTACCTACAACAAGGCTCAAAAAAATAGGCGGCTCGTTCAGGTGTCAATGTATTCGCTTTTATAATAAACTTCCAAGCCACGTTCAAGATCTAAGCCTTAATAAATTCAAATCATTAATTAAACGTAAGTTGTGCCAGAAAGCTTTTTATACCGTTAAGGATTATATTGAGGACAAAAAGGCTTGGGATTGAGTTGCTCCAATTTTTGCATACTGAATGTTATTTCTTTTTTGATTATTTTATATTTTTGCTAAATTTTTTAGTTTTTTATTTTACATAAATTTTAACATTTTGATAATTATTATATATACAATTTCATGACAATTTATTTTGTGAAGTATAGTATTATTATTTATTTATTGTGAATGTGAGGACTATGTAGGTAACTTTTATTTTTTATTTAACTTTTCACTTTCTCAGGTAGTTTCAATGATAATCTGGCAGTTTGAGTGCTTTATGCGGCCTACCCAAATGTCCTTTCTTTGATATTGTTCGTCGAGTGGTTTAGCTCCTTAAGTTCTGAGTTGAGCTCCACGATTAGTGACAAATGCGTGCACTGACTGGACAGGTCCACTCATTCTGTGTGGTTTTTCCTCAAAAGACCATTTCAGACATAAATCTACATGGTCTTCACATGATCTGACCAAAATTATGTCTGGACTTTAAAAGAGACTGTGACCTCTGAGTTTGTTTCGGCCTTTCTTCTCAGAGTAGTCAGATAGGAAACGCCGACCTCATCTAGTTTTAAAAATATGATTGACGTGTAAAAGTGTTTGTATAAACCTACTTACAGAAATAAAATCATTTATCATTTATCATTTGTCTATATTTGCCTAAAGTTTGCGACTAGACATAACATAAAATAACTCCATAATAATAACTTATCCTCTATGGGCTCTAAAGGAAAAATAAAACACATAGAATATTGTTGTACCAAATATATGTATATTTATATTATTTTTTAAATATGACGTAACTGGAAAGCATGAAACAAAATGTGCAGACGGAAAAAACTTAAGTTACAAATTTCTGTTTATCTAAGTCATATTTATTTTACTGACGTTGAGTGATGCAATTTTAACTCAAATCAAAGTACAAATTAACCTTTGAAGTATAACATTTAGGACAATCAGTTTTAATAGTGAACTACTATCAATGGGGCCCGTCATCTATAATAAAATACCTCATGCCTACAAAGCAGAACCATTTAGTATATTTAAAAAGAGGCTAACATCCTTACTAATAGACAAATGTTACTATTCCATTCAAGATTATTTGAATGACAAGAGTTTATAATGTTATATTAATTTATTATTTTTGTTTCAAATTTCATTACACATACACCTTGTTTATTATTATTACCTATTATTATTTTGTTAATGTAAGTAAAATAACCAATTTAATCAATCATTTGTAAAATATAGAATTAAGATTTTTGTTTTTGATGTTTAGTTTATTTAGAAAGGCTGCAGTAGCTCTTTATAGCAGTTTGGTTAATTGAGTAGATATAAATATATTTTTTTACTTTTGCATGCCGTAAGGTAGATTGTGTTGGAACTACTATTACAATGTTTACACCTTATTTTGTACCCACATTCATTGCAAATAAATTATTTCTATTTCTATTTCTATTAACTGTTCGGTTTTGATACAGATCTTGACGCATTAAAAATTGCTAAGAATTTGAAAATCTTTATTTTTGTTACAAATACCATAAAAAATAAAGAACGATTTTAATTTAATCATCTTGATTCGATTCGTCAAGTTCAGTATCAGAACCGAAATTTTCTTTGTCAGATGAGTTAAGTTAAAATACACAATCATATTTTTTTCTATATTTTCAACTGTCAGGTGATTTCGTTTTATGTTAAGAATCCATTTATAAGTTGAAAACGACCTTTCAACATCGTCTGAGGTTAAAGGCGCGTACATATAGTATGATCGCTCATCCCTTCCTGCTATTATCGCGTCACATAAGTCTCTAATTTTATCTAAATCGGGATTTCTGTCCATGACATTTACGAGTTTATTTTTTATAGGCTCAGACGAACACCAGCTAAGCACAGTTCTCACGTGATCAAATATTTCAATGGATTCCGTTAGATTTAAATTCGATTTTTGCAATTTCTTTAACCCAATTTCTATATCTTTAAAATATTCCTCAATGTAGTCCAAGTCCGATTTCAAGTTTTCTTTTTGAAGAACATTTTTGGCACACCTAATAGAGAGCGCGTCGGAACTTCTTAAAAGATTTACAATTGTTTTAATTTGATCGTAATATTTTGCATAATATGACACTGTGATGTGGTGGTGTGGTGGTGGTGGGGTACTTACCCCATCTTGTAATAACGGGTTCTGGAGGAAGCGGCATGTGGGGAAAGGTGTTGTTTTACAAGCGCACTCTAATAGGTGACTATAAAAAAAAAATACGTTTGAAATTAATTCATCTACATCTGAGTATTCGTATCGTATTTTTTCTGCCACGAGATTCAGTGCATGTGCTAAGCAAGTGACGTGTATCATGTTGGGCAAATAATTTTTCAGAACACGTCCCGCTTTTAGAATATATGCTACACTATCAGTGCATAATACAGCAACGTCTCCTACTTTGGATTCATACGAATCGCGCCACATATTTTCAAGGCAGTCTGTTACAAATTGGGCAATTGTGTTCCCATTAACGATTTCTAGTACTTTGCAAGCAACTAAAAATGGTTTTTGTGTGATCGCATTTAAAGGTTTTACAAGAAAATGTACCATGTATCTGCCTAAAAAATCAGTTGTCTCGTCTAAAGATACCCACAGCTTTTGATTTGCAGTTTGTTCATAAATCGAGTTAATATTTGTTTTAAAAATCTTATCCAAATCAACTTTTCTCAGCAATGATTGCTCAGGAACCTTTTGTCGATTTGTACAATTGCAGCAAATATATTTATGGAAGATTTTTTTGAAAGCGGGGTTGTTTACTTGAATCCAAGGTATATTACATAATATGAGAAATTGTACTAGGTCCAATAAAATTCTTCATTTGGTTTCTTACTTGTCCCTTTGTGTTTCGGACCTTTAACGTGCCTCTTGACACTACTAAGTTTAGCTGTTATACTGCTCTCGCACGTAGAACAGTAAATCAAATTAGTGGCCGGGTCGTAATATAATTCAGGATGAAGTCCAATCCAACTTTGTACTGTTGCTTCCTTAGGGTTGTTCGCCATCGCCAATCTTTATGGTCTCCAAAAAGAGGTACGGTAGCAAGTACCTAAAATAAAATAAAATATTTTTTTATGGTTTTCCATACCTCAAAAGGAAAAACAAACCCTTATAGACATGGGGTGGTGGAAGGGAAAGCGGGAGAGGCGCGCGCATTCCACCTAGATGCATCGATTGTATCGACTTGAAGATTTTACTAATTCATTTTACGCTCTAATAAAGAAACACGGTTAGAAAATATGAACACGCGTAGCGTCATTGTTATTGCAATTGTTTTTTTTCTTCTCCAGAGTTACATTTTAGTCAATGCGCAAAGGACATAATCCATTTTGGTACAAATTTAGAAAGAGCCGTCCAGAAAAATAATATATTTTGATAGAATTCGTCCGCCTTAGCATTTCTTTATGACACCAAAGATGTAGCATCACTATGCTTGGTAGTATTTAAGTTCACTTTTATATTTGGACCAAAAATTAAATGCGGATGATGTCCTGTCTTGTACGTAATGGTCATCAAATATTAAAATAACCATTTTTTTTTTCTTTAAATACGTTTTATACACAATAATTATCTTAAAAACTCCACTCAAAAATGTCAAGTTCATACAACTGCAGATCAAGCTAGACTGTCAAATTGCTAGTTTAAGATAAAATAATATATAGTCATAGTCATAGTCATAGTCATTTATTCATTAACAAGTAACTTGTATCTGAATGTACACACAAAATTACAACACAAGTTACACACAAAAATTACACAATTACAGTATAAACAATAACATAAATTACATTTGAATTTCGTCTAAACTACATCAACAATTTACAAATAATAAATTTACATTACGTCAATAGAATTTAGATATTAAATTAAACAATATGGCTAACACCTCAAAATTTAAAATAATAACAATAAAATAATTAATTAAAGACAAATTAGCATAGATTGATAAAAATTATATTAAAATTACAGTTAGATCCATAAATCAGTATGAATATAATCCAATAAAATTTAACATTACAGTTCTTCTACAGTATATAGACACTTATTCAATAGGATTTTTTTTAATTTTATTTTGAAATCACTACTATAGACAGCACTTTTTATGTCTAAAGGCACTCTGTTGAATAATTTTACAGACTGGTATCGGGTATATACATTTATGTTCTACTTTATATCTAACTTACTGTTTGTTTCCCTACAAGAAATAAAATAAATAACTTTAGTAGTTTTGTAGTATAAAAATGGAGGAACTTCTCAGGAAATTTAGGGAATACAAAAACTCAGGATGTAGCACGCAGAGAACGCCTTTAATAATTGACACCTATGACATTGAAAAAACAATGCCAGGACAAAACAATTAACGCCTTATAAAATACTTATAGCTAATGTCTTACTGTCTACAAACTGCGCCGAGTTAAGTTGAAGCAACAGTGGGAGTGATGCTTTAACATGCCCCCGGCCGTTGGAAGCTCGCCTTTCAACAGTTCTCTTCCAATAACGGGCAAATCTTGGAGAACGCCCGTCTGATAGTCCCAGTTTGACTCCTGATGTCGACAACTCTGCTTATGCCATCTGTACCAGGATGAAGACCAACAACGCGGCCCAACTTCCACTTCATCGGTGGCTAGTTATCCTCCTTTATGACAACGAGGGAGTCCATGTTCAGGCTGTTGTTACCGGTATGCCACTTTACTCGCTGCTGAAGCTCGGAGACATATTCCTTGCTCCATCTCGACCAAAAATGCTGCCGCAGCTGCTCAATACGCTGATGGCGCGTCAAGTGATGAGTGGAGTAGTCCCGGATATCCTTTACAGGAAGAGACGTGAGAGGTCTTCCAATTAAGAAATGACCTGGAGTGAGAGGCAACAGGTCTTCTGGGTTTGACGATAACGGTGTGAGTGGCCGAGAATTTAAAATGCCTTCAATTTGAACCAGAACGGAGTTAAGCTCCTCGTATGTTAAATTACAATTGCCCAACACTCGGAACAAATGAAATTTGGTCGATTTGACACCCGCCTCCCAAAGACCACCAAAATGTGGAGCGTAAGCAGGAATAAAATTGAATTTAATACCATCTTGAGCCGCCCTATCAGCTATAGAGTTACGTTACGTTTACGTTTAGTTACGTTTCAAGAAATCAGATATCTCATTGTAGGCTCCCACAAATGAAGTTCCGTTATCGGAGTTGATATTGAGAGGTTTTCCTCTTCGAGACATAAAGCGACGTAAAACCTGTAGATAATTACTGCTCGTCAAATCACCCACCAACTCTAAATGAATAGCCTTTGTAGTGAAGCACACGAAAATAACGATGTATACGTTAACTAATCTACATCCACGACCTTGACGACTAGACGAGGTTATAGGGCCTGCGTAGTCAACTCCTACGCTTTGAAAAGGAAAGTCGGCTGGTGAGAGTCTGCTCAATGGGAGATTACCCATCTGAGGGACAACTGCACGTGGCTTTACACACTGACATCTAACGCACTGACGATAACAGGCTTTGGCTAAATTGCGACCACCAAGTGGCCAGTAAGTCTCTCTAATTGTACTTAATAATAGCTGAGGACCTGCGTGCATTAATCTGATATGCTCAAATCTAAATAAAAGTTTAACAAAATGATGAGTAGACTGTAATAAGATTGGGTGTTTCTTTTCAAATGAATATTCGGAATTGTGTAATCTACCACCTATACGAATAATTTTATTTTCATCTAAAAACACATTTAAGCTTAATAATCGGTTTTCATGTGGTAATTTATTATTACTTAATATTAGGTTATATTCCGGAAAAGACTCCTTTTGAGACTGAATAATAATAAAGTTTAACGAATTTTGTAATTCTTGAGCATTTAAATATGACGTATTTGCTGAACGCCTTTTACATGCATTAACAAAACGAAAAACGTAACAAATAGAACGCTGTAATCTAATAAAATTTGAAAAACGATTAAACTCGATGAATGCTTTAAAAATATATCTTCGTTAGCATGATCTTGGGCCAAATTAATTAAAATACTAGATTTGATTTCTGGTAATATTCCTGGATTCATAGCAGGAGATGGCCATGTAGTACTGTCATTCTTTAAGTAACATGGACCGAACCACCACAAATCCAGTGATTGCATAGCGGTAGGTTCCGCTCCGCGGGTTATTAAATCAGCTGGATTGTCGTGTGTCGACACATGTCTCCAGGAGCTTGCACCGGATAATTCTAATATTTCGGCAACACGGTTGCGAACAAAAGTATTCAATTTAATAGGTAACATTTTTAACCAACCCAGCACTATCATGGAGTCAGTCCAAAAAACTACACTAAATAGTTTAATGCGAAGGGAATTAACAACCTTTTGATATAAACGTGCACCGAGTACAGCAGCACAGAGCTCAAGTCGCGGTATTGTTAATGGTTTGATAGGAATTACGTGACTTTTAGCTATTAATAATCGCACGTCGACGTCACCCTGTTCATTGATACTGCGAATATACAAACAAGCGCCGTAAGCTCGCTCCGAAGCGTCAGTAAAAATATGAAACTCAACCTGTTTGTTTAAGTCACAGACCACACGACGTGAAACACGTAAGTTATGAAGGCAAGGTAAGGCTTTAATTATTTTCGCCCATGTTGTGACAACCTCAGGTGATATCTGCTCATCCCATTTTAACCCATCCAGCCAAAGTTTCTGAAGCAACATCTTCATGCTCACGACACACGGTGCTAACAACCCTAGGGGATCAAATATTCGCGCGATTACTGCCAACATGCCACGCTTAGTATTTTCTAAGCATTCAGGAACATTGATAGGAAAACACAGATCATCTGTGTTAGTTTGCCAACTAAGACCAAGCGTTTTATCGACGGCATCACTTTCCTTGTGGAAATCAAAACGAGAATCAACAGATGATTCTGAAATTAAACTGGGTTCGTTAGATTTCCACTTCCTTAAAGGCATGCAAGCAGAAGCAAGAGCCTTAGTCACTTCATGACGCAACATTCTAGCCTCCTCAAACACGTCTGCACCGGTCAGAAGGTCATCTACGTAAAAATCATGAAGGATAACTTCTGCGACTTTTTGATCCTGACATTCAAGATCAACCTGTTTGAGGCACCTAGTAGCGAGAAACGGTGCACTAGCTGTACCGTAAGTTACTGTATGCAATTGGTAGGCTTTAAGAGGACTAGAAGCATCATCACGCCAAATAATTTGCTGCAGGTGCCTATCTGAAGGATGTACAGACACCTGCCTGTACATTTTCTCTACGTCAGCAGAGAGGACGTACTTATGCATTCTAAATCTAAGAAGGATTGCAGTCAGATTATCCTGGACGGTAGGCCCCACCATCTGTATTGTATTAAAAGAAAGACCAGATGAGGTGGGTGCACTAGCATTAAAAACTACCCGTAATTTGGTTGTACTACTACTCTCGCGCAGTACTCCGTGATGAGGAATGAAATATGATAGCTGATCTTCATGAATATTACACTCGAACATGTGACCTAAAGAAATGTACTCAGTCATAAAATCTTTGTACATTTTATCGAGTGAGGGTTGGCTGAGATTTCTGCGCTCCAATGACAGAAAACATCGTTTTGCACGATGATATGAATCGCCTAAACTATTCGTTGATTCCTTCAACGGTATCTTAACGCTAAAGCGGCCATCTGCCAAGCGCGTTGTGTTTTTTATAAAGTGCTCTTCGCACATCTTCTCCTCAGCTGAATAAGTCGATGACTCATGACAAACTTCCTCGAGCTGCCAGAAACGCGACAATTGTTTTCGGATGTCATCTAACTCAATCGAACTGGAAGAACTTTCATAATAATCGTTAACATTAGTAAAGTTACATTGAATTGATGAACATTGAGATGAATTATTATTATTAGTACAGCCGCCGTTAATTGGGCCGCAAACTAGCCAATCTTGGTTGCCTAGTTTGCGGCCCAATTAACGGCGGCCAACCAACACCCAACACCAACCAACACTTCATCAACACTTCATCGTGACTTTATCAAACTAGACAAGTCTAGTTTGATAAAGTGTTGGTTTCCCATCACCTAGTAAAATCTTATTAGATCCTAATAAACTCAAAATACGTCTGCTCCTCTATTAATATCGATAGAAGCTGGTGTGTGGAAATACGGATCAGCTAATGGAATATTTGAGGGTATATTCACATGTACCTGTCTAGCGGGAACGTTATCAGTTATTGTAGGCAAGACAAAACATATTAAATCATTAGCGTAAGATTCATGCAACGATTGAATGTGCACACGACACATTTTCTGCACATGCGATATAGACTTATTTATGCCTTGTATAGTCTTGTCTGTGTTTAAATGGGGCAGATTAAGTTTATTAAATAAATTCTGTGTCATTAAACACGACGAACTACCAGAATCGAGAAGAGCTCGAGCGATGTGTTCTTTATTATTGACATCGTAGCACCTAGCTAACGCAGTTGACAACAGGATGTCACCTGTGCTGCTCGTATGAGTCGTATGCGAATGCGCAGAGATATTAGCTGCGATCGTTACGTGACTATTATTTGCGTCGGTAGCGAAGGATGACTCAACCTTAGCCTTGTCGGTCGTACCGTCAGCTGATCTGCTTGAACCAGGGTTTGATTTAAAATCTGTGTTATGAATAAGCGTGTGGTGTTTGCGTTTACATATTTTACAGCCTCGTTTCTTGCAATTATTGGGATAGTGACCGTGACGTAAACAATTATAACATACCTTAAAGCTAGGTAATAAAGACATTCTATCGTTGACGCTTAATGATAGAAACTGTGGACATAAATTGAGGTTGTGATCGCTTTTACATTTTGGACAACTATGTGATGAAGAACTACTCGTGGTTTTTGTCGTAACGAAGGCTTTTATTTTAGTGTTCTGTTTTATGTTAGTTGTAGAATGACGTGACTTTTCCAGTGTTTCTATTAAATTAGCTCGATTACGCATAAATTCAATGAACTGATCAAAAGTAATTCGTTTAGATTTATCGATACGCCCTTTGTATTCCTCCCATTCTCGGAATGTTGTAGTATCAAGTTTTTGTCGAATTATATGGATAAGTAATGTGTCCCAACTATGAACAGGTTCGCCTAATGTTTTTAATGGTCTGATATTTTTGTTTACATTGTCCACAATACCTTTTAATGCAGTTGAGGACTCCCCAGTGATCGACCCGATATTGAATAATGCCGTAACGTGATTCTCAATGAATAATCTTTCGTTATCGAATCGCTCACATAGAAGTCCCCATGCCACATTGTAGTTTTGAGCAGAAAACTCAATTGACTGGATCACGACAGCAGCAGATTCTGCTAATGATGACCTCAGGTAATGGAATTTATTAATCTCGTCTATATCGTCATTGTCATGTATGAGACTTGCGAAGGTATCGCGAAATTCGAGCCAGTTATCGTAGGATCCTGTAAATTTGGGTAATTGAATTGTAGGCAACTTGACGAACTGACGCTTACCAATACTGCAATTCAATTTTACTTCATCTTGCTCAGATTTCAAAAAGTTACTTAACATAATTTTGGCTTGAGCTACCAACCCATAATATTGAGATTCAATTGTAGTTCTTTCGAGTGCCTCAGTATCAATATTATCACACATGCATTCTAATTTAAATTGAACCTCGTTAAATTCATTAAAAAGATCATCTAATTTGCTGACTCGCAACTGCAACTCCATTACCTGAAAGGGGGTTATCTCGGCATCTTTTAGAGTACTTAAATAGGTTCCAAATACTGTTAATCTTCCTTTATAACTGCTTCGCTTCTTTTTAAGTTCTTTAATCTCAGTCATTTCGAAAGGGGGGTGTCGTGGACCTGTAATTATACAATTGGTATGTCAAATAATGAAACTGTTAGTAACAAAAATAGGTACCTATCGCAGTGACTAATGAGACTGTAAGCAAAAATTTGCCTAAGTTATTAATTGTACAAATTTGACTTTTAAGTTGTATCACTACAAATAATAATAACAACCATAGGAAACTATGTAAGGTTTACTATTTCAAAGAAATAACGTAACAATCAAATTAATTATCTACTTTTTAAATGGTTAACACTGCAATAATCAATTTTAAAGGTTTAAATTACAAAATAATATTTGTACTTTTATTGATAAATGAATAGCTAACTAATGCAGGTTAAATATAACACTACCGTACTGTATTTTAATGTAAGCACACGTCAACTATATTTTGCAACTGTGATTTAACCTAATACTCTTTACTCAATTTCTTGTAAATATGTATTTAAACACAAAAGAATAAACATAAGTAAATAACTTTGTAAATGTAATATAAAAATATGTTACTAACCTTATTTAAGTTCTTATTATCAATACTTAATTCCTATTTTTATTTTACCTGATTTAAAAATTAATAAGTGTTGGGTGAATTTAATTAATATTATAATGCATAAACGCTTCCTGTTTTATTTCACTCAATGTCCGATCCACTTTTCTTCAAAAACGTGTTCGTCACCTCGTCACTCCGGTACTCATTCAATATCCAATTTCCAGAATATCCATGCCACTTTGCTAGTATGTAGATAATAATGTATTAAATTATCCGGCTCGAAGGACCATGTATAATAATGGAGGAACTTCTCAGGAAATTTAGGGAATAAAAAAACTCAGGATGTAGCACGCATAGAACGACTTTTATAATTGACACCTATGACATTGAAAAAACAATGCCAGGACAAAACAATTAACGCCTTATAAAATACTTATAGCTAATGTCTTACTGTCTACGAACTGCGCCGAGTTAACTTGAAGCAACAGTGGGAGTGATGCTTTAACACAAAACATTAAAAAGTAATAAATGTTGACTTACCGTATTATTTGATGTAGACAGACAGGAACAATGTTATTGCAGCAAATCGTAATCCATAAATTCTAGCCAAAGTAGTCGTATTAGGAAGATCCAATGAACCAAAAAACGTGCGAGGGTCAGAAACAATATTCACAGAAACATTACAGGAAGATGCGCACTTAACAGACCGAAGTACAGGAGTGAAGTGAGGGTAACCTGAGCGCGCCGGCACGCGGGGCGGTAGTGGAAGGTATGTAGACCCTCCCCGCGCCGCACAGGTATGCGACCATGGCAGTTTCTTTTTGTAATTTCTAAGAATAGATAACGAAATGCGCTGCCGTAAAAGTCGTATTGTACTTTCGGTGCAATAAAGATTAAATGATGTTTTTAAAGTTTATCAGCCTTACTAATAAAGATTTACACACTTCGTATACCGGAGTTATAATGCTAACTCTACCAATAAAAGATATTTAACAGTTCAGTTGTACACATCTGGTATACCGGGCGTTTTTATTGTATGAGAAGTTACACAACTGTTATTCAGTCCTCAACCCTTGTTTAGTGAGCGTGTAACCGTAGTAACCGGACATCTGGCCGGCAATTTTACTATCTTTTAGGACAAAAATCGTTTCGATCCTTTTACTTTACGAGACACAGACTTTCGTATGAAATATAGATTCAGTAAAATATAAATGTATGGACGGAAAATACATAGTTGAATTAGTTAGAAGTGATATCGAACTGCAAGCTCGTGGTGGCGGGCTGGCTGTAGAACTTCAAGTTTCTACTGCTCTCAGGACGTGGGCTAGGCAAGAAGTTCAAGATCACGCAGCAGACATTCATGGACTTAACTATCAGTCCATTAGGAATGTATGCCAAAGAATGGATCTCGCTTTGGCAAATAAAGCGGCACAATATATACGCATGCCTGGGACTCTTGAAGAGCAAGAACAAGTAGTTTCCAGATTTAGAAACATTTGTGGCATCAGAAATATGATTGGTGCTACACAAAACACACACACACACACACACTATCGATTGCACACATATTAAAATTGGGACACTAGTTTGACATTTGAAAGGTGCGTTCTTAAATGACGAACTTAAAAAGTATGTTTCATTCTTTCTTTCGTTTTACCGTAAAAAACATACAATTATTTTTAAATATATTTTGAAACAACGTTTCGGGCACAATTTGGATTATTTATTAAAAATAAACATTTTTTATGCTGTTTACAAGGTTTTCTAAATGTCTCTACAATTTGGTAATTTAGTTTCAAAACGTTTCCGAAGAATGTTGCCAGTGACTTTTGTTATAACGAATTTATAACTATACAATGCTTACACACCCATTATTGGTAAAGGGACTGTGTAACTCTTATCCATAGCTTATACAATGTATAACTAAACAGTTGTTAAACAAGTGTGTTAAATATTTTTATTAGTAAGGCCGTAAGTGTGTTACTAAACAATGTGGTAAGGCCATTATTTTAATATCATGCACATTTTTAAATATATTTCATTAAGATAAAATAGAAATACCGTTTGTTTTTGAAATGATAAATTCGTCCTACTATAGAGAATGCTAAAATTATAAAAATTACCGTTTTATTATTTTAAAGATAAAATATCTTTTTTTTTTCAATTATACATTTGAACTTTAGAAATCTCATTAAACGTAGCTGAGGGTGAGTTAGAAAGAAGATATTTACTTCGAAACGTGTACGGCTCCTTATACAAACATTGTGATTCATAGTATTAAGATCAACAAAATGATCTCCAAAAACAAAATTTCAGAAAATTTTATGGTTCTAACGACTGTGAATGTTATTTATTATGTTATGTCTAGTCGCAAACTTTAGGTAAATATAGACGAATTATTTATTCCAAATAACATATTTTTTTAATGTATTTAAAAGTGTTGTCGAATTTCGGGATAGATGTGTGGGGTACATACCTACCATACCATTTATATATTTATTTCTATTATAAACTAACACAACACAAAAACCATCATAATATTTATTTACATTTATTTACATCATCATACATATTCACAGGCATTCGGTTGATGACGAGTTACCAGTAAACACTGGACTCGCGCACGGCCGACCTACGTCATTGTGACGAGGTCGGCAAGCGCCGAGGTGGGAGAACGGACAGTGATCGTTCGATCACCTTCCCACGACCTTCAGTCGAAATTAGCTCATGCGACGCTCGGCTACGCATAATTTTATAGCACCTCGTTCGCCTATTGTTTACGTGAATTCATCGTAATAACTGTTATCATTGTGCTGTGACTATTGTGACTGTGTGCCTATTGTTTATGTGACTGTACTCCTTCTGGCTGTTTTCTGTGTTGTGTGTGTGTGCTTCTCAATACAACCGTGAGTACTATAGCAGATAGACTTTTATTTATAACTCTGCCTATACACACCCCTAACAACATAACCATACTGGTGACCCCGAGAAGAACACTAATAAAATGAGTGAAAGTGAGTCCGAGCACACCGCGTCATCACAGCCGGCGAAGCATGTTACGCATAGAGCGCGCCAAGCAAAGCGCGTTTCCATTGAGCACGATATTTACCGTGTGTCATTGAAGTTGCCACCATTTTGGCCGGAAGAGCCGGACATCTGGTTCGCGCAAATAGAAGCGCAATTCGAGAACGCAGGGGTGACGACTGACGTCACCAAATTTAATTATGTGGTCGGTCACCTCGACCCCCAATTTTCAAAGGAGGTGCCTTCACCTCACCATGACGACGTCATGTGGACGTCATCATGTCCCGTCCTGCTACCAACCGGTATGGAAGTTGAAGACCGAACTGGTGAAGCACCTCTCAGCCTCCCAGCAGAAGAAGGTGAAGCAGCTATTGATGCATGAGGAGCTGGGCGACCGGAAGCCATCGCAGTTTCTTCGCCATCTGCAAGGGTTAGCTGGACCAACTGTGCCCGAGGACTCTTCGTGCGCACTATTTGGAGCAGTCGACTCCCCAGCACTATCCAGCCACTCCTAGCATCGCAACCTCATAGCACCTTGGAGGCATTGGCTGAGCTGGCAGACCGCGTCCAGGATATCGTCGCACCAGCAAGCCACGTAGCATCAACTTCGGCAGCACCGACCCACCGTGAGTGAGATGGCAGCCGAAATCGCGGAACTGAAGCGCGCGGTGAAAGACATGACGGTGCAGCTGCGTGACAGTCGATCGCGAAATCGTTCGCACAGCCGTGATCGTGACACGAGACGCAACTCACGCCACCGATCCTCAACCCGCTCGAATTCCAGCTATCGGAAGTACCCGGCGTGCTGGTACCATTCAACGCATGGTGAGAAGGCCAAGCGTTGCATAAAACCCTGCGACTTCAAGAAGGGAAACGCCGCGGGCAGTCGGTAATGGCGACAGACGATTGCCCCCGCTTCTACTGTTTGCCTATTCGTCGCAGATCGAGGCACGAAGACGCAGTTTCTGGTCGATACTGGAAGCGACCTCTGCGTCTACCGTCGTCGTCTGCTCAGCGATCGTCGTGCACCTACGAACTACCAACTTGTGGCCGCGAACGGGACGCCCATTCCGACGTATGGTTTCCTCGAACTTAACCTTAATCTAGGACTTCGTAGAGACTTTAAGTGGCGTTTTGTGGTAGCAGAAGTTACAAAACCAATTATCGGAGTGGACTTTCTGTGTTTTTACTCTTTGACCGTTGACTGTAAAAATCAACGGCTAATTGATAGTAGCACCAATGTTGCTACTTTAGCCTCGAAACACTCAGATTCGTCTTTATTTTCTGTAGAGGTTACTTCTGGGGATTCGAGGTATCATAAAATTTTAGAATGATTTCCCGACATCACCCGACCTGCCGGTACACTACGCACTACACCACATAACACTGTACACCATATCCGCACGACCCCAGGCCCTCCATTATCTTCTTCATTTCGGCGATTAGCGCCGGACAAATTAAAAATTGCTCAGCAGGAGTTCCAGCTGATGTTGGCCAATGGAACTGCCAGACCTTCGGAGAGTCCCTGGTAATCCCCACTTCATCTCGCCCCGAAAAAGGATAATGGTTGGCGACCTTGCGGAGATTACCGTATGCTCAATGCGCGAACCGTTCCTGACAGATATCCGATTAGGCACATACACGATTTTGCACACAGCATTTCAGGCTGTCGAGTTTTCAGCACTCTCGACCTCGTGAAAGCCTATAATCAGATACCTGTCAGCCAGGACGACATCCCAAAGACGGCGATTACCACACCGTTCGGCCTGTACGAATTTCCGTACATGACGTTTGGTCTGCGCAACGCAGGCCAGACATTTCAACGTTTTGTCGATGAGATGACGAGAGAACTGGATTTTTGTTACTGCTATTTGGATGACTTCTTAATCTTCTCCAGGACAGAAGCAGAGCATGAGGAGCACCTTCGCATCATTTTCAGCAGGATGAAGGACTTTGGGATGCTGATAAATACGTCCAAGTGTGTTTTCGGTGTCCCGGAAGTAACTTTCTTAGGTTACAATATCTCCGAAAAGGGCACCAAACCACTTGACACTAAGGTCGACGCCATCAAGAAGTTCCCTCAGCCTAAAGACGTTCGTCAGTTGCGTCGATTTTTGGGCATGATCAATTTTTACAGGCATTTCATGCCCCACGCAGCTCAAATACAGGCGCCACTTCACAATCTGTTGATTGGCAACGTAAAGGGCCCGCATCCCATATGTCTTGCGGAGAATACTTTGCAGGCATTCAAGGACTGCAAGGAAAGCCTGGCTAATGCTGCTTTATTAGCTCACCCCGATTGCAATGCCAAACTCGCATTGGTCACCGATGCGTCGGATACTGCAATCGGCGCAGTGTTACAGCACCTTAGCGACGACGGATGGCAGCCATTAGCTTTCTTTTCCCAGAAGCTCAGCCCATCGCAAGCAAAGTATTCTCCCTATGACAGGGAACTGCTGGCCATTTACGAGGCCATCAAATACTTTCGCCATATGCTGGAGGCTAGACACTTCATCGTGTATACGGACCATAAGCCGATCAGTTTCGCATTCCACGAGAGGAAGAAAAACTGTTCGCCACGGCAATTTCGTTACCTAGACTTCATCGCCCAATTCACTACCGATATAAGACATATATCTGGTAAAGATAATGTCGTGGCCGACCCTTTATCTCGCGTGGAGGAGTTTCAAGCTCCAGTCAGTCTCGACACCCTCGCGGAATCACAAGCGTCAGATCCAGAACTGAAGAAACTTCTTCAGGAAGGGTCTTCGTTAGTGTTGAAAAAGGTGCAAGTCCCTGAAGTGCGTTCAAGCATGTACTGCGACGTCAGTACCGCGTCCCCCAGACCATTTGTACCCAAAATGTTGCGGAAACAAACCTTCGACAGCTTACATTCCCTCAGCCACCCAGGCGTCTCAGCGACTGCCAAATTAATATCAGAGCGCTTTGTTTGGTCAGGCGTCAGGAAGGACTGCAGGGAATGGGCACGAGCTTGCCTCGCATGTCAGCGGGCTAAAGTGAGCGGTCATGTTTCAGCGCCTTTAGGGACGTTTCATCTCCCACGCGCCAGGTTCACCACGATCCACATCGACCTTGTGGGCCCGCTACCCATTTCACAAGGCTTTAGATACTGTCTCACGGAAGTCGACCGATTTACCAGGTGGCCAAAGGTCGTACCTATTGTCGACATTACTGCCGAGACAGTAGCTAAAGCATTGCTGTCCGAATGGATTGCCTGGTTCGGCTGTCCTACCGACATTGTTACGGACAAAGGCCGTCAGTTTGAGTCGGCTCTGTTCCAACAATTGTCAAAAATTGTTGGTTTCCAGCACAAGCGGACAACGGCATACCACCCAGCGTGCAACGGCATGGTGGAGCGTTTCCACGGGCAACTCAAGGCGTCCATCATGTGTCATGCCAATGACAAGTGGACAGAGTCATTGCCGTGGGTATTGCTTGGTATAAGGAGCGCATTCAAAAAGGATGTCCAAGCGTCTTCCGCCGAATTAGTTTATGGCGCGCAGCTAAGACTCCCAGGAGATTTTTTTACTGCAAATGATGACGGTACGACCGACATCACGGAATTTACCGCGCGCGTTCACATCTTCGCAAGGAAATTACAGCCAACTCCAGCTTCCCGTCACAACAAGATGAGTATTTTTATTTTTAAGGATCTGCAGACCACTGATCACGTGTTCCTCCGTGAAGACGCATTACGTAGTTCACTGCAACCAGCGTACACAGGTCCTCACAAAGTTCTGCACAGGAGTGATAAAAAAAAAAAAAAATATTTAAGGGTAAAGAGATCACGGTCTCAATTGACCGCCTAAAGCCAGCCTATATATTGGCCGACAAAGCTGACCCGGAAGAAGACACTCCACCTGACGACAAAAAAGAGTATACAACTCGATCCGGTCGTCGTGTCAAATTCCCCGATTTTTATCGCCCTTGGCGGTCTCTGGAGGGGGGTGGTGTGGGGTACATACCTACCGTACCATTTATATATTTATTTCTATTATAAACTAACACAACACAAACACCATCATAATATTTATTTACATTTATTTACATCATCATACATATTCACCGGCATTCGGTTGATGACGAGTTACCAGTAAACACTGGACTCGCGCACGGCCGACCTACGTCATTGTGACGTGGTCGGCAAGCGCCGAGGTGGGAGAACGGACAGTGATCGTTCGATCACCTTCCCACGACCTTCAGTCGAAATTAGCTCATGCGACGCTCGGCTACGCATAATTTTATAGCACCTCGTTCGCCTATTGTTTACGTGAATTCATCGTAATAACTGTTATCATTGTGTTGTGACTATTGTGACTGTGTGCCTATTGTTTAAGTGACTGTACTCCTTCTGACTGTTTTCTGTGTTGTGTGTGTGTGCTGCTCAATACAACCGTGAGTACTATAGCAGATAGACTTTTATTTATAACTCTGCCTATTCACACCCCTAACAACATAACCATAGATGTCCCGGAAAAAATTTAGTCCTAAGGAAGTCTCCGTTTCTTGTCTCTGTTCTTCGAAGTTTAGGCAAATAGGCACTACCTATTCCTATCACTGTTGATGACACCACTACTGCGCGTGCCGCGACCTGTCGCTTTCGCACTTATGCATAGGTGATTTCTGTGATTAGTTATTTAATACATCTGCCGCGCACTTTAAAGATTGAACTGTCTTTTTTAACCGACGAAAAAAAAGGAGGAGGTTCTCAAGTCGACCCGTATATATATATTTTTTTTTATTTTTATCTATGACCACGCATAACTTTTTACAGAGTAGTCCGATTTTGATGATTCTTTTTTTAATGGAAAGAGTATACCCCAAAGTTGGTCCCATTTAAAATTGAGAAACGAAATCCACCCCTGAGGGTAGAAAAATAGGGATTAAATGATTGTTCACCTACAGAATGTTCCCTTGTGAACCGATTCTGTTGAAACTTGGCACATATACGTAGTTCTAATGATGCTTCAACAAAAAAGATACCTGAAGATCATCTGATGATGGAGACGGAAGACAGTCGAGAGGGCTCCTCGACAGCTGACAGCAGTTAGATCGTGTTTGGGCTTATTTCATTCATCTTGATGAGAACTTTAAGCCTAGCTGGAGTATGACTGTCATAGAGGGTGTGATGTTGGGTACGGAAGGCAGTCGATGGAAGTTCAAAATATTAGCGGTGAGAGCATACTCAAAACATTCAAAAGCTTATAAATTAATAAAGATAATATTTATTACAGCTATAAACAGCAAATCCTTAACTTCTGGCATATTCCCTATAAAATGGAAAGTGGGAAAGATGGTGACTATACATAAATGGGATAACAATTTCAACATAAAAACTATAGGCCCAACTCAATTTTGAGAGGGAAGCCGATAGTAGGATTCAGCTGGGATGGGCAGCATTTGGTAAACTTCATCAGTTCTTCTCGTCGTCTATACCGCAGTGCCTAAAGACGACAGTCTTCAACATGTTTGTCCTACTGGTTACGACTTACAGAGTAGAAACATCGACACTCACGGTGAGACTGGTCCATCAGTTTAAAGTTACTCAGCGAGCTATGGAGAGAGCTATGCTTGGAGTCTCTCTGAAGGATAAAATCCAAAACGACGTTATCCACCAGAGAACCAAGGTAATTGACATAGCTCAAAGACTAAGCAAGCTGAAGCTGCAATGGGCTGGTCACATCTCTCGTAGAAGTTCAAGAGTGGAGAACCCGTTTAGGCAAACGTAGTGTGGGGCGCCCGCCAGCTAGGTGGACTGACGACTTGCGAAATGCGGCTGGCAGAAACTGGATGACGAGAGCCAAGGATCGGGCTCAATGGCGTTCATTAGGAGAGGCTTACGTCCAGTAGTGGACGAATATAGGCTGATGATGATGATGAATGGTGCAAAAATAAAGAAATGTATTTGAACTCAATCAAGTGTTACTACGTTAAATATACAGGAACAAATAATCTTATAATTAAAGGCACAGTAATAATAATATTAAAACAGACTATACACATAGACACAATCAGGTAGCAAAAGTCATCCATCAAAAACTAGCACTCAAATATAAACTCATACAAGATATGAACACTCCTTATTATAAGTACGTACCACAAACAGTTATACAAAATATCACTCTAAGACTAAGTACCAAAGTAAAATATGTTAACTTCAAATAAAATAAACCCTCTCTATACCGACGTGCCTAAAGAACACCGCCTTAAGTTCCAAAATAATTATCATTACTCATCAGAATAATTGTACGTGTTGTATTTATATTCTTATTGCCTACCAAAATGGATAAATGCTCACCAAATCTAACCATAGAAGGTCGACATCAGGGGCACCCCGAGGTTCGGTTGGTTAGGTTCCTTTAAACCCTTTAGACAGAAATAGGAGCCCCGCGGGGCGGGGCTCCGTCGACCTGCTTATTAACCCTAACCCACGCCCACCGACGTCAGGGGCACCCCGAGGTTTGGTTGGTTACAGAAATAGGAGCCACGCTAAGCGGGGCTCCGTCGAGCTATCTTGGCAGGTAGTAAGAAATTAAAAGACGTTTATAAATCTTTATAGCATAGAATAAAAAGGAAAATAGGTTCATTTCTACAATACTTAATGAAACACAATTTGGTGAGCATTTATCCATTCTGGCAGGTATTTCGAATTTGTTGGTAGTAAAATAGGCACTTTTCTGGTAGGCGTTTAAATACAAGCCCCAAAAAAGCGTCCAAGATGCTGGGTTTTTGTCATAAGACAGTGTACTTTACACTTTGTAGTTCATATGTAGCAGAATACTGTAATATGATGTGGCGGCCGCACTATGCTACGAATAGTTTGCGTCTAGAACACGTTCAAAAACGCTTTGATTGGCATCTAGCTGTTTCTGTTGGCATAGCTAAAAAAACATCTTCTTATAAAAATAGCTTCAATTTCTTCAACACTTTAGAAGAACGAAGATGTTTATAGGACGCAATGTTTGTATGTAAATTTCTTAAAGGAATTATCGACTTACCTCCACTGCTCGCACTCAATATCTTGCGTGCTCCGTCCGTCATGAATTCCGCGTAGACCTGTTACTACTCTTTGTCTTCCACAGAGAAAATCTGTATAGCATATAACCGTCTATATGCTAGGTTTTGCAAGGTTTTGCTATGTAATAGCGATCTAATCGATTTACACTTGGATTCCCTAAGCTGAAATCTAAAATTCTTGACTGTTTGTCTGATTTGTTATGAAACCTTTATGATGATTTTTGAATTTAGCATATTTTTCCCCGGTATTAAGATTGCTTGAAAACTTGTCATGTACCAAAGTTGTCAATTAACATAATTTAATTTGGGTAATGTGGTGTTTACCTTAAAGTACCTAATTAATCCACTGTACTAAGTTTTAATTTCATATTTTTTTAAAGATATCTGTTGTGTAAGCCATTGTTGGTAGTCCTAAATAAACAAATAAGTTCATTTATTTGAAAAGGAAACTGAAAAGCAAAAAATAAATCTTTCACAATGACCGCAGATCGATTAACGACGATCAATCAAGCTGCCATAAGTTTTCATGGCGCCTTATATGTTTGGCGCCGAATCAAAATTTGTAATTTACATTAATTTAAGAGCTTAGTTAGACTGAAAGACTAATTTTTTGCTTTTCAGTTTCTTTTTTCGTCGGTTTAATTTTTTGTAAAAAAGTTTTATAGGAATTGAGCTCAAACTTAACCGACCGTAATAAGCATTATTAAAAGCAAATCACTTAGCACGTCCACTCACTACGCTTAATAGCGCTCGCTCTCATATTAACAACCGCTTTTTTATACATTCTAACCACTCTTTTTCACAGGGAGGAAGCTTGTGGCTAAGTAGTTAAAATGGCAGATAATATTCTAATGCTAAAAATAATTTTAAAACAGTAATCATAAATATTGTTTAATGTTTAGACTGTGACTATTACTCCTCTATACATAATTATTATAAAAGTTTGTTCCCCCGGCTATGTTAAGAAAACGGTCACCCATCCATGGACAGACTTTGGCAAGAACTGAGCTTATTCGCGAAGAGCTTTCAATCAGGCACTACTTAAAAGCAAAATAGACGAGTAATTTAGTAGTGCTATTCGAACTTCAACACTGATCGTTAACACGGGAGCTACGCAACCTGATCCCACCACCGTATTTCAGTACCAGAATTCCAGACGTAGTGCAGAGTACCATATTTTACATTGAGTTCCAAGTTACTACAAAATACTATGAGTCATGCGTCAAAACCACAGAAATCCACAAATGAGACTAATGTTACAATAAAAGGGTCCAGGGTTCCATAGTCTCATTCTATTTTACGGCCTCCTCTCAATGCTGATGTAATGTCCCACGTCTGGCTTCAGCATGACATCAACTTTCAGCCGTATCTTGGTGTGGTCAGCCTTGATTCTGTAGTACCGCACCACGTGAGCGAGGGTCGTCTTCATAAACATCATGGCGTAGGCTTTACCTGGTAGAATAATAAAAGATTAACCAATCAATATATTTTTTTGTTTTAAACTTTGCAATCCACTACTGCACGAACTTATTATGCGAAAAGAAAAAGAAAAGAATTTGGTAACATCTAAAACGAGAATCCTCTTGTCATAAAATTTTAAGACATAATATTGTTTGGCATAACATTTCCGCATAACATTTATTAGCATAATGATACTGTGGCATAATAATATTTTGGCATAATGCAATGGTTAGTATTACTGTCATTTGGTCTAATTTGTTTTGGCTCTTGAGACTCCAGCTCAGCTCGTAAAACTAGTGTAGTTGAGCGAGGAGATACTTACTCAAATATACTAGTTTTAAGGATATGTTGTTAGCCTATCCCCATATTTAAAGTTCACTGATCTGACAATCATGCGCTATAACTTTACTAGCACGCTATCACCTTGTTTATAGCTTGTAATCTGACCGCACCATAATGAAAATAGTTTTCAGTTAACCTTTGCAGAAATTATTCAATTTAATCTATTACTTACTTAAAAATTAAGCATAATAAAAATAACTGGGAGTGTTTTTTTTTTCTCTTACGTCAATAACTCATCGTAAATTACTCTCACGATCGATAAAGTCCATAAAAGTATTTTTTTTATCGAAGGTGGTTCTCATCTCTAATATTAATTCTATGGACGCTAACTTAGGTATCAGCGCAAAATGGCGAAAATCCAAAGAGATTTAAGATAGATACAATAGAGAGGCAATGCGAAGAAATGTCATAGAAAAACTATGATCCCACGTCTCAGTGATGCCATCTAGCATAATATAGCAAAATTAGAGCTGCTACTGGGAACATTTTCATACAAACTTTGATTTCGAGCGTCAGTAACACCATCTAGCTTTGAATAGCAAACATACGAATTACCCATAGATCATAAGAACTTGATAACTACCTATATTCTTGCAAACTGCAAACTTCTGGACTTTAAAAGAGACTGTGACCTCTGAGTTTGTTTCGGCCTTTCTTCTCAGAGTAGTCAGATAGGAAACGCCGACCTCATCTAGTGTAAAAATATGATTGACGTGTAAAATTGTTTGTACAAACCTACTTACAGAAATAAAATCATTTATCATTTATTTATCATTAAATAAATATATCATTCAAAGAACAATGGGCAACTTTATATGGATCGTGGATCCAGTGTTGTAGCACTTTCTTACCTACCTTAAAATGAAGATCCAAATAAGCTTAACATTTTATTCTACGGCAGCATTAGTCTAATGAATCAAATTTTTTTTTTTTTTTTTTTTCCTAATTGGCAGCTCGTAGTTGTGACCACTAAGGTCCTGGCTACTTAACCGGGCAAACCTGTGGGTGCCTTAAGCTACTAACTTAAAGCCTCCAGCCAGGGGCGAACAATACTTAAATTTAGGTGACCGCACGCTAAGGGCACCCCCTGTGGGGTACGAACCTCGGCTTAGGGCGTCACTGAGGGGAGGGCAGCAAGATGGGACAGGCTGGATCTAAATTATATTATTATTATACTGGGGAATTTAAAACTACAGGCTCAGCTACGGCGCGGGCTGGCGCGTCGTCGAGCAAGGGTCGGGGGGGGGGGGACAATTACGTCGGGGGCGTCGCGTAGGACCTCGGCGGCGAGGTCGGAACGATGGCGGTCTGTGTTTGTATACTGTACTGGTGGCCCTACTGCTCTCCTGGAGGAGGGTTATGGGGTCATCGGGGATCAAATAAAAAAGTTACAGCGGTTCTTATAGTCCAATAATTACCGTTACAAATAAATGCTAATATTATGGGCTGAAGTCTTAAATATTTAACATCTTAAATCTATTAAATTATTTATTATCTTAAATCTGAAATATTTATGTGATGAATATAAGTTTTTGTTAGTTTGGGTGTTTCGGGGGGTCTGACGTTAGAGCGGTTATCCGCTCTAACGTCAGACCCCCCGAGCGTGACCGAAAATATTTTCCGGTCTAACGTCAGACCCCCCGATCGTGACCGATTCGGTTTGCTGCGTTCAAATCTATTTAAATACCACTGGCACACTGTACTGTTGCAAAAAAATTCCGCCGGGTGGCGCCCTATTAGTTTCCGCGTACAATATTATGCTATAATCTGTGGCGACCATAAATATTTTTTGCAAAATAAAAGTTTTAAGTCAGCGCTCCGCCATTTTGGATGACGAACGATGCGCGCTCCGTACATATTATGTGTTGATGGCGTAGTTAATAACCCAATGTATTAGTGTTATATATCATAAAAATCCTCATTAATCAAGGTTTACGAATATCTATATGTGTCATAGGTTTTGAATCAGTTTTATTGTGTTAAACTCGTTGTGAAAAATTGAGGCCGTAGCGACACGCTACGCGCCGGCATTTTCGTGTTAAATTACGTGTGTTTTACTAAATAATTTACTAAAGTAATGCTTGTAATATGGACATAAGTTAATTATTAGTATTTTAAAACGCTCAGAACGTTTTAATACTATGAAGATAGTTCAAGATCACGAATAATCTAATTCGTTCCGCAGTACAATTTGTAATCAGCAACAGTTGAGGCGTGGACGTTTTAACACGTTCACGAATTTAACAGATAAGGGTTCAGACGAATGTTTAACCGCGCATACGCTTCGTTGTTTTTCCAATTCTTTTGGTATGCCGGTACTGAATTGTTGTAAAGTATATATAATTATTGCATACAAATGATTGCCTATCATTTCAAATATAATTACACAAAAATCATGTAAAATAAATTAAATCCTATTTATAAACACACGTTTCGCAGAACCCTTATCTGGACCTCGCAGGGGGCAAGTATTTACAACAAAAAAAACGTATATAAGTATTATATCCATTGTCTAGTACCCATAGTACAACTCTGCTTAGCGAATTAAAAACAAAAAAAAAACAATTCATTAATAAAAATAAAAATAAGCCAAGCTGCAATAAGCAAAGAGATGACCAGTCCATACTGATGGCGCCTGCTCACGAACATGACGTATGGATCAGCACCATTCAGCTCTACCAATTTGAAGGGAACTTAATGATCCGACACACACGCCACCACCAGCGAGACATTTGAGTGAGCATGACACACTCTCAGCCGCCAGGGCACATTCAAGCCAATGAAAGACGAAACTTGTAAATTAGTAAATGTGTGTGTGTGCTATGCAATTATGCATTATTATGAGATTGGATTTACATAATGCAACGATAGTTTTTACAATCTTCAGCAGCTCCAACAGTATTTTCGAATGCTAATCAATTAATTTATACGCCCCTCTGGAGCAGGACCAGCGTTGAGCCAAGCATCTTTGTCAGCGATGTAATCCCCCAACTTATAATATGCTTGGCTGCATAGTGTGCGTTATAAACAAGATTTAAATTTCGTTTCATTCAGTTGGAGTATGTGGGGAGATATTTTATTGTAACATTTTAAACAGTACGCCATGAAGGATGAGTCTACTTTAGCCAGTCTGAAACCTGGTTGAACTAATTAGTCCCTATTTTTTGTAGTATAGTTGTATCTTACACCTCTTTTACTGAAAATATTTAATAACCTACATAATGTTTTCATAGATATATGGATAAGGTACCCTCATGATTTTAGTATCTTTAAACAATTCCCTTAGAGAATCCAGCCTGAGTAGGCAATATATTGCTCTGAGGGCTCTTTTCTGCAAAATAAAAATAGTCTCGATTTCTGCAGCCCGTCCCCATAGTAAAATACCGTAAGACATGATACTATGAAAGTAACTGAAATAGACTAGCCTCGCGGTATCTACATTAGTAAATTGACGGCTTTTTTTTCGATTTTTTCTTCGAGCACAATTTTGACGAAGCAGATGGAAGCCAATTTTCTTCTCTACAGTCTATTTCTCTACGTATCCACTTTTCACGTTCTACTTTATTTACATTCGAAAACCTAAAATATCAGAAAACTACTTGAACGAATAATAGTTGTTCCTTTATTGCATCTAAATTAAATTACATAATTATTCTCAAACAGTATTATATTTTAAAACTTATTTATTATTTACCTCATTAAAAATTATCGATAATAAAATCGATAAACAACATCATATCTCTACAAGGCAGTAGTAAAGCTACTCCGCAATAGAGGGCGTTTATTACAAAATTAGCAAATGTTCTAGAAGTTTAGATGAAAATTATTTAATTCTAATTACTGAGTAATTATAAAAAATAAGTACGAAAATAAACCGAAGTTAGGTCCAGTCGTTTTACCATAACGAGATTTACAATATCGCAATGTGTAACTCAGCATATTTTCTTAGAAAATATTTTTATTTTGGTGTACACGAATGCTACTTGACAGTCTTGAGTAGTCTTGACATGCAGGCGTACCACACTAGACTGAGCGACTTTTTTCCACTAGGACTAATGTATCGGAGTACGGTTTTGTTCGTTATGTCCCGTCTATTGTTATAATAATTTAATGTCTTTGCGAAAATCAAATGTTTTCATTTTGACATCGATATTATGAAGTCTAGCATACTTGTATATAGAGGTCAGTGGCATGGACCCACCTTTTGCGTTTCAGGTTCTTTTGAAAGGTGGATAAATGTAGCATATTTTTGTCTCAATCCGTGCGTATGTATCGGAATTATGAAATGAGTTATCTGTGGTTGAAAATCAGTTTGTAAACTGAGCCGTGAGCAAGCCGCGGTCGTGCGATCGGTCAAATCGGTCAAATTAATACTTTAAATTGTTTTTATTTCAAAACTTTGAAAGAACCATGACTATTATGATTTCATTGTTTATGCTTATCATTAGTAAACCATCTAAAACCATGTTGACGATCAAGTATTTTAAATTTTATAATATTCTCAAGTGATTTTATCATAGGAGTGATTAGAGAGCCGATAGTTTTGTGTTTGACACTTACCAATACACTGACGTTTGCCCAACCCAAAGGCAGCAAACGCCTTAGGGTTATCAGGTAACTTGCCAGATTCCAGCCAGCGTTCAGGCTTGAACTCATGCGCATCTGGTCCCCAGATCGGAGCCTTGTGGATCCCGAACAGAAAGATGAAGCAGCTCCGACCAGCTGAGAGGGTGCAGTTTTCTGAAACATGGAAGATAAATTAAGAAGTAAGGTGATCCTTAATCGCAAGCACCTTAAAGAAGATAAAGATGATGGATAGGTATGACTTTGATATGATGAATGAATCAGAAACAATATAATAAAATGCACGGACTCCGTCGCCGTTTTCTTGACTAAAGGAACTGAAAAGTTTATTGTAACTTCCTAATTGTCTAGACTATTTGTGACTTTGTTTATTGTTTATTGACTAATTTATTTAATGACTACTTTGACATTTAATTTTGTCTAAAAAGACTGTTTGCTGAATTGTAATGATACCTAATCTTTAATGAATAATGATGATTTAATAAGTACCTATATAATTTCTATAATATAATTTTGATGAATATTATCACGGTTTATGCACCATCTCTTCCTACCAATTTATACGCCACGATATGCGGCTGAACATATTAGAACAATTCTGTATCTTTTATTATCTTGCATGCAATATATCATGTACACCATGTTTAAACAAATAAAAAGATTACTTACTTACTAGAACAAAGTTTGATCTAGGGAAACAGAATAGCTACTGTAATGTTGATGTTGACGGTCGAAGACAATGTCTTATCGTATAAACTTACTTAGTTTTACATCTCTATCAAGTTTCTTGGCCATGACCGGCGCGATGGTGAAGACTCTCATGCTCTCCTTTAAAACAGCCTCCGAGTACACCAGTTTCGACAAGTCAGTCTTCTCCACGTCTTTGTCTTCTCCCAAGACCTCTTGTATCCTGAAATTATTGTGTACATAAAAATCATTTAGTACCGCACTTATTTTCTGTCTTTTTGAAACCAATTGTTTGAACTCGGGGAACTGTATGTATTGTACAGACTCACGCGCAGCCATGCCAGCTAGACAAGTTAGTTAAATTAGACAAAAATAATAATTAATCGAGTACGTACTTACTCAGCAAATACTTTTTCCTGTGCTTCAGGGTGAGATCCTAGCAATGTTATGGTAAACATAAGTACCTTCGCCATAGTGTCATGGCCGGCGACAATCATAGTGTCTACATGCTCTCTAATCTCTCTGTCGTTAAAAACTCCCTTCTCAATTGACAGCTCCAGGAGAAGGTCCAAGAAAGCTTTGAATTTTGTTCCTATGAATAATTGAAAGATATTTATTTACTTATATATGTACAATTCCACGGATTAGCCATAAAAAGCAGCATGAACAAGCTTTACCTGGTATCACGCTCCTCTCAGCGCATATATTTCCATTAAACTCAGATTTTCTCTTTTGTAGAACCTGCAACAATATTACATAATACCCGTATAGGATGCAGACGGTAGTGAACACGCGATAAAATAACTTATGCATTTAAAGCTTCGAACCAACCATTTCTTAAATACACAGAACGAAACATAAATCTATATCCTCACCGTATAGGACATGTTGTGCACTATTTTCAGACAAGCATCCTGCTGCTTCTTAAGGCTGCTCCATGCGAAGGTGTAGGGGCTGTGCCACCAGAACTTCACGATCCGTTCCAATATCGTGTCGAGGGCCAGTTCCGATGCTTCGATGTACTGGCTATTGAGGTTGGAGTCTGTGAAGTCTACTCCTAGCGCTGTCACTGGAAGCAATGAACGATTCATCGTTATGACTTAATACCTTCAGGTTGATGAGAGAAATACACGTTTTTGTAAGAAGTTATATAAATGGTATACTTACAGCATATAGTTTCCAATGCGTTATTTCGTGTGTATGTCCAGTGGTCAAAGGGTCCTATTCCAACCTCTTTCTCGAGGTGTTTCACCAGCTTCCTAGACTGGCTGTTGAAGACCCCCATGAATGTGTCCAGGAGTATCTGACTGAACGCTGGGTTTAAGAGCTTGCGGTGATTTTTCCATATCGAATCTGGGGATTAAAATTTTAAACTGGCTGCGCCCCGCGGTTCCACCCGCATAAGTCTTGACCCCGTGGGAATATTGGGAAATCAGAAATCAGAAATCATTTATTTGCTAATAATGTAGGTATACAGATATGATGGTAATTTGTCCTAATTCAGGTCTACCCGTGTTCCGACATTTTAGCGTGAAAGCGTAACAAACACAAAGAATCAAATATTTTCTCTTCATAATAATTATTATTTTATGAGCTTTTGCCCGCGGCTTCGCCCCATTACGCAGGCAGAGCCACAGAAACTATTCCATTATTTCACAAAAATTACTACCGTGTTTCATGGTATCCTATGTCCTAACTCAGGTCATGACCTACCGTATGCCTTTGATCTAAATCTATTTAGTCTTTACGGCATAAAAAGGTAATAGACAGTCAGACAGGAAGATAATAGATTCAATCATTTTTTTAGGGTTCCGTACCTCTAAACGAAAAATTGGAACCCATATAGGATTCCCTTAGGACCCTTTTTCTCAGAAACGCATGGAGGTATCAAGTTAAAAAAGTTATCAAAAATTAAGATCGACGGTCCCTTGGAGGTGTAAAAAAAATCAAACTTCAAAGTAGAAGCAATTAAAAAATACGGCCATTATACCGAGGCCACAATTTATGTCGCATATTATGTTGACACTCACAAATAAACCAAAGCCTATTTGTGGTACTTGTCGTTGACCTATCAATATGAGTCTTTTTGAGAAGCAAGGTTCAAGTAAAGAGAAAAATCCGGAAATTGGTAATTTACAGTTGTACATCAACTGCAAAGTTAAGTTTGTTCTTCATTCCGGAATTGGAAATTTGAGTAGCCGAGTGAGCTATGAGACGGAACCCTCAGGGCGTGAGTCCTACTCCCACTACGGTTTTTTTTAAATAAACAAAACAGGTTTTCATGATTCTAAATGTCTTAAAATAATAATTATTCGTTTTGTAACCACAAAATATTATACTATATATACACATAAATATTGTTCACCAAAAATTTTGTAATTGTAATTGACTACGTAATACCCACACTTAACTAAGGTTATTATATCACTTAAAATTTTAAAAACTTTAAACCAAGTGGTCCGATTTTAATGAAATATGTTCTAAATGTTTCTTCAAGATACGGATTATATGACTTTATTTTCAATCCCATATATCTCTTGAAAAGGAATACTCGAAAAATGTTATATAACATGTTAATTTTAAATTCATCCCCTGTTTTACCCCCTTGGGAGATGATTTTACAAAAACGCTGAAACACATTATTCTTTATTTTTTAAATTTTATATGAAATTTTATATATTTTGTAAAAAAGCTGGGTTTCCAATAAAAACTTTCATCCTCTTTATGATTATTTTTGAGACAAAAAGTAGCCAATGACCTTCTCCAGGATTCCATCTATCTCATTGCCAAACTTATCGAAATCCGTTAAGTGGTTTAGGTGTGAAAAGGTAACATACAGACAGACAGAGATACTTTCGAATTAATAATATTAATATGGATTTATATTCGTTTAGATAATTACACCATGAAACTTCTTCATTAGATGGGAATTACTTAGCTTGGTAAGGGGACAATGAATCTTTTATCTATATTGTTATTGTTTTGAGAAGGTGAATATAGACAGTTGAACTTTGTCTATTACGAGTTTCAAGACTAGTAATAAATACTACCATATGTATACAACTTACATTTCGCAGTGAGTAATCCATCACCTAGCCATGGTTTTCCGAAGTCGTAAAACTCATCCTTCTCATAGCATGTGGTCGCTACCGTGAAACTGTCGTCCGGGTCGGTGACAACTGACAAATGATAATTTAATCAGAATCAAGCAATTCATCAAAAAGTAGTTGGAAGTGGCGATTGTGGAGCTAACCTTATGCTACATCCTTGACTCGTTACTGTAAATACAAAAAATCTGGGGACAGTTGAATTTTCGGTCTTTCGATAAGGTACAATTAATACTTCTATCCTAAGTATTATATCCTTATTTTATCAACGGATCATCACGTTTTTTTTGGAGTTAATAGGGAATGATTATTTTGTTAATTAAGGTAATTAAATTGATTCCTATCATTGGTGTTATGACGCTGTAATTTCATATTTAACTATTCAATAAAATGACTACTTAACACACACACACACCACAACACGTCACAACACACACACTCACCCGCACTCTCATTTATATATGTAATTCTTATGGTTTACATAATAAACAGTATTTCTATTCTACGGAAGCACTGTGTATAATAGCAAAATCTGTATCAGATATCTGTCAAGTACATTTCCTCACGCTTTAAATTGTGATAGTTTCCATCAAGAGCAGTAGTCGCCCAGTGATAACGGTCCAGACTTACGAGTTGTAAAACGTGGGTTTGCATCCAGGTAAGCGCTCTACTTTGTGTAAATTATTTCATCACCACTGCTCTCAAAACGGTGAAAGAAAACATCGTGAGGAAACTGGCATGACCTAGAACCACAAATTCGAAGATATGTGACATCTACAAACCCGCACTGGGCCTGCGTGGTGGATTATGGTCCACTTTCTCTCGCAGAGAGGAGTCCTGTGTCCCAGCAGTGGGAACATTATAGGCTGATTATGCAGTTTCCATCGTAAGAATACTTACTATATACAGTTCGTGGTCCAATGCTGGCTGATAAAACTCCTCCCAAGTCATAGCTTTGTTTGGCCACATCGTTTAGTCGGTTCCATAAATCTACAAACAGGTAAAACAATATAACCTCTTTGGTAAGTTATTCAAATAATGCGAATATTGTTTATTCGAGCGTGAAATATTGAGCTTGATAGAGGTACACAACTGAGCATGGTCCTAAGGCTCCCATACATGATCAAATCCATTTTTAGAACTGATCTGACGGTAATCCGAGACTACCAAACTGGTTGTTACGACCAATCGCCACGATTTCTACTTAATAGAACCAAATCGTTGACACCAGTTTGATCGTTCCGTGTATGTATGTGCATTTATCTGGTTACTCAGGTTTGGGATCGACATGTCTGTTCAAATTGCGTCTTATCTAAATATACATACGGCAGCCGTCTCCAACGAGCAACGGAGCATGTCCCACAAAAGGCCACGCCCCCGGGAAGTATGGCGGCTCCGTAGTCTTAGCGTTCTTCCGGCACCACAACCAGTACGCAGCGCACGCGATGCATAATAGCACGACAGCGAACATTGTTGATCTTAAAATTTAATGTATTTATTTATTCTGTATTCTGTTATTAATATATTTAAATCACTCACTTATTTTTTGCAAGCTAACTGCAGTGGAACTGTCGAGGTCTAGATAAATACCTAGTCAGTATTTTAACAGTTTCATGAAACTGAAATGCACCTGAACGCACGCAAAAGCACCTGAACAGTTTTAGTATAGATCATAGAGTAATCCTGTGGCAAGAAACGGCAAGCATGCATCTGTCATCGTGAGCTCAAGCCTATCTTAGGGAGCTCAACAACCCGGGGCTCCACTTTTTAGCCGACTTCAAAAAAAGGAGGAGATTTTCAATTCGACTGTATGTTTTTTTTTGTGTTTTTAAAATAGTTCTAAAACTATTTTCTGGGTAAACCGATTTGGATGATTTTATTTTATTTTATTTAATAGCTGGTGCTTCACATGTAGTTCCATTTAAATTTGATCAAGTAAGTTCTGACCAGTACTTTTTGAGTTATCCTTAATACTGCTTATTTTTCAACTGAGTATAAATTGATGATGTTCAAACTCAAACACAAACTCAAAGCATTTATTTCAAATAAACCAATAAAAGCCACTTTTGAATTGTCAAGGGGTCAGTCAGTCAGAAAAAAAACGAAGCTAGTTGCCCATTCCAAAACGTAGTAGGTACCTATGGAGAAGAACAGGCAAGAAACTCCATGGACACTCTTTTAAATCAACATTTATTTACATTAAAAATTGTTTACATCATTCAACTTGAAATTAAAAATGTGAGAATGATGTAGAAAGACGTGCACGCCAAAGCATCCCTAATAAAAAAGGTAAAAAAATATTCAAAATTTTTAATTAAAATAAGCCGTGGCAGCCAAGAGATGACCAGTCCCTATTGACGGCGCCCGTTCACGAACATCACGAATGGATCAGCACCATTCAGCTCAACCATTTTGATGATCCAACATACATGCCACCACCAGCGAGACATTTGAGTGAGTATGACATACTCTCAGCCGCCAGGGCACACTCAAGTCAATGAAAGACGAGCCTAGTAAATGGTGGCTTTATAGTAGGTACATAGTGCTCACACATTTGCTATGCAATTATACATTGTTAAGAGATTGAATTTATACAATGCGAAGATAGTTTTTACAATCTTCAGCAGCTCCAAAAATATTGTCGAATGCTAATCAATTAATTTATGCGCCCCTGTGGAGCAGGACCAGCGTTGAGCCAAGCATCTTTGTCAGCGATGTAATCCCCCAACTTATAATATGCTTGGCTGCATAGTGTGCGTTTATACGAGATTTGAAGTTTGTTTCATTCAGTTGGAGTATGTAGGGAGGTATCGACAAATTTTTCAACCGATCCATTTGTGTTAAACGCTATTTGCAGCGCGCATTCGGTCAATCGCTGACAGTTATTTCAAACAACTGACAGTTATGTAAAATTAATATTCGCGTTAAGTTTTCTTAAATTTTATAATGTTCCGTTCAACTTCCTTATTTTTTTCTTTCATAAGATCCTTCTCCTGACAGTAAATAACACAACAAAAAAAGAATTAGCGAAATTTTTCCATCCGTTCACGCGAGATGCGATGAACAATGGAAATAGAGATTCATTTTTATAATAGGTCTTTACCTATGAAATTGCCGTTTTGTATGAAAAAATTTAAACGATTTTTTTTCATGAATTTTTTATTTGTATTAATCGAAGTAATCACCCATGCAATCAATGCATCTTTGCCATCGCAGTGGCAGTTTATTGATGCCCTTCTTAAAGAAATCAGCTGGACGGGAGGCAACAAATTCTTCAAAGGCATTTTGTACTGCCTCTCGGGTATTAAATTTTTTTCCCGCCAAGAAGTTATCCAAATTCTGGAAAAAGTAGTAGTCTGTAGGCGCAAGGTCTGGTGAGTAGGGCGGATGACGGAGAGCTTCCAACCCCAGTTCTTGCAACTTGGAGACCGTCCGCAGTGCAGTATGAGGTCGCGCGTTGTCGTGCAGGAGCAGCGGAGACGAGCGATTGACCAATGCTGGTTGGAGATGCGCCAGCTTCTCCATCATTGTGTTCAGTTCTTCACAGTACACATCTGCAGTAATGCTCACCCCGTTTGGTAAGAAGCTGTGATGAATCACACCGGCGCTAGACCACCAAACAGTGACCATCACTTTTCTAGGGGTAAGTTTTCGTTTAGGGCATTGTTTAGGTGCTGAACCAGGATCCAACCAACTTGCTGAGCGCTTACGGTTATCAAACAGAATCCATTTTTCATCGCAGGTAACAATGCGGTTCAAAATTCCTTCATTTGTGTGTCTGTTGAGCAGTGCAAGGCACGTCTCGACGCGTACTTCGCGCTGGCGATCATTGAGTTCGTGGGGCACCCATTTGTCAAGCTTTTTTACCTTGCCAATTTGACGCAAATGGACCAATATTGTTTTGACGCTAACGTCGAAAGCTGCTGCTAATTCAGCCGTAGATTGTGTATCATCAGCTTCCACAATCGCCTTTAATTCGTCATTGTCGACCAAAGTCTTCGGACGACCGCGAGGTTCATTTTTCAGGTCGAAATTTCCAGAACGGAAGCGAGCAAACCAATAACAGGTGGTGCGTTGGTTTGTAGTGTTAGCTCCGTAAACGTCGTTGATGTTGCGTGCCGCTTGTGCCGCGTTGCTGCCACGACGGTACTCATATTCCATAATTACTCGAATTTTTAACGTATCCATGATGACGAAAAAGATTGAAATGCGATGAAAATGTAACACTAATCAATAAAGAAATGACTACTTTTAGAAAAAAAAATCCATGTTTTTAAAATAAAATTAATTTGAAATTAGAATTCTTAGCCAAACAAAAATTATTTTGATTTGAAATGGCCAGTACTGCAGAACGGCAATTTCATAGGTAAAGACCTAATATACAAGCTGACCCGACAGACGTTTTCCTGTCTTAACTATGAATGTCATAATATGTCGTTTAGCTTTAGTTTTGACTATTGACTAAAACTAAAACTATCGGCTCATTTATCAACCGATCCATCTGTGTTAAACGATTTTTTTAGCGCGCATTCTGTCAATCGCTGACAGTTGTTTCAAACAACTGACAATTATGTAAAATTAATATTGGTTTTCTTAAATTTTGTAACGATCCAATCAACTTCCTTATTTTTTTATTTCATAAGATTCTTCTCCTGACAATAACGAACACAACAAAAAAAAATGTGACATCGGTCCAGCCGTTCACGCGTGATGTCGTGACCAAGGGAAATAGGGATTCATTTTTATATATATATAATAATATATAATAGATATATATAGATTTCAAACAGTACCCCATGAAGGATGAGTCTACTTTAGCCAGTCTGAAACCTGGTTGAACCAATTGGTCCCTATTTTTCAGGGCTTGAAAACGTTACCAATTCACATTAAAAGTAACGTTAAGTAACGGTATTTCCGTAGAGATACCTGGATATCGGTACGATTTGGTAGTGTTACTTAGTAGCATAACATAATAATAACGTTAAAAATTGCGTTAAAAAGTAACGGTATTTTTTATGTTATTGTAAAAATAGCGGTAACTATTACCGGTATTATTTTGGTTATTTGATGCGACGTTGCCGTTTTCTCTAAGGCGGCCGGCGCGCGCCCCTCTCACACGCTGTCGGCGCTGTTGCCATTTTGTTTGTCGTCTTCTTATCTCTCACAGCAGTCGCACGCGCTTACAGAATACGCTCGCGAATTATTACTTCAATTTGGATTAGCTACTACAAAAAGTGCAAGATGAGGTGTACGAAAAGAAATTTCATCTATAGATATATTGAAATAAATGATGACAACACCCCAACTTGTTTAGTGCCAGAGTGTAGAAAAAAAATAAAGTTAAGTTTTAAAATAATTAATTATTATCTGTACCTATGTAGTTCAGTGCCGATTTTCTATATGATCGACTGCATGGCGATGACACCTAACAATACCTACCTATAACCTGGCCTCTTATTCTTATGAAACGCCCCGCGCTAAGCCAGGTCAAGGTCAAAATGTTATTACCATGCAGTCAACTGTAACTATAAAGATGTAACGCAGGATTTCGTTAGAATAGTGACATACTTTTATATTTTTCTTTTCATTTCGTACTAATTATAATAAAATAATGTTATTTCACAGACAACCACTTGAATTCGTGCGACTGTCGCCGTCGTTCGGGTACATACTAACCATTTTTAATAAGTAGCTTTGAGCTACTGATTAAAAATGTTATTATACAAGCAGTTTTTTTTAAATAGGGCTGGTGAGCAACTCCGAACCCTCATTATAGGTGGTGAATTTATTGTATTTTTATAACCATAATGATTACCTAGGAACATAAAAAAAACAATTATTTTATTAACTAAGGTTTTCTTTTTTAATTAAGTACTAATTCAACATTAAAGATTAATGTATCGCTTTGAAGTCCGATATATATATTTTTTGGAACTTAAATTGCCTTTGATTTATTTATTCCTAAACCTTTTCCGTAATTTTAATAATCACTAGTAAATACTGTTATAGTTCAAACTTCTTATTATTATTATTATTATTAATGTAAAATACCTGACTATAAAATGAATTATTTGTATTGAATCATAAACCTATGCACAATTGGTATAAAACATATCTATCCGGATATGTCTAACTGCCTATCTATATTATACGTGCCTATCTATATGTCCCAAAAAGTATAGTACAGCTGGAGCCCAGAGATAAATGATAAATGATAAATGATTTTATTTCTGTAAGTAGGTTTGTACAAACACTTTTACTCGTCAATCATATTTTTAAACTAGATGAGGTCGGCGTTTCCTATCTGACTACTCTGAGAAGAAAGGCCGAAACAAACTCAGAGGTCACAGTCTCTTTTAAAGTCCAGACATAATCTTGGTCAGATCATGTGAAGACCATGTAGATTGGTATCTGAAATGGTCTTTTGAGGAAAGAACCACACAGATTGAGTGGACCTGTCCAATCAGTGCACGCATTTGTCAGTAATCGTGCAGCTCAACTCAGGAAGTCAGAACTTAAGGAGCTCAACGATTCGACGAACAATACCAAAGAAAGGACATTTGGGTAGGCCACATAAATTACTCAATCTGCCAGATCATGATCAAAATTAACTGCGAAAAAAAAAGCAATGACCCACATAATCCTCACATTCACAATAATTAAAATAACATAATACTTTACAAGTAAATACTCATGTCATTGTGTATATAAAATTCAACAATGTCAATGTGTATATAAAAAATCGGACATAATGTTTGAGAACCATGTAGATTGGTGTCTGAAATGGTCTTTTGAGGAAAGAACCACACAGATTAAGTGGACCTGTCCAGTCAGTGCACGCATTTGTCAGTAACCGTGCAGCTCAACTCAGAACTTAAGGAGCTCAACGATTCGACGAACAATACCAAAGAAAGGACATTTGGGTAGGCCGCATAAACTACTTAAACTGCCAGATCAAAAATATAACTAAAACAATGACCCACATAGTCCTCATATTCTCAATAATGAAAATAATATAATACTTTTTACAGTAAATATTCATGTCTAAAATAGCTAGCAAATTAAAATCAACATTCACCGTGTAAATTTATTGGAGCAGCTCAATCCCAAGCCGTTTTGTCCTCAATATAGTCTTTCACAGTATAATAGGCTTTCTGGCATAGTTTCCGTTTTATTAAAGATTTGAATTTATTAAAGCTTAGATCTTGAATGTGGCTAGGAAGTTTATTATAAAAACGTATACATTGGCATCTAAACGAGCCACCTATTTTCTTGAGCCTGGTTGTAGGAACAATAAATTTGTGTTTGTTTCTAGTATTTATATTGTGGATATCACTGTATTTTTTAAACAGATTAATATTTTTATGTGCATACAAAAGATTTTCATAAATATACTGAGAAGGCACAGTAATTATATTAATCTCTTTAAATTTATCTCTGAGGGAGTGTCTGGGACTTAATTTATAGATAGAACGAATTGCCCTTTTTTGTAAAACGAAAATTGTCTGGATATCGGCGGTATTTCCCCACAACAGAATACCGTACGACATCACACTATGAAAATAACTAAAGTATACTAAACGGGCTGTCTCTAAATCAGTTAAACCACGAATTTTTCTAACGGCGTATGCTGCAGAGCTAAGCTTTTTTGACAATCTATCTATGTGGGGGCCCCATTGAAGCTTGGTATCCAAAGTTATGCCTAAGAATACTGTGGTATTTTCGGGTTTCAGCACTTCAACCTTTATGAGAACACTAGTTTCTACTTGACTAACATGAGGTATCGTAAACTTAATACATTTAGTTTTTTTCTCGTTAAGAAGTAGGTTATTAACAATAAACCAGTTAACTACTATTGCAAGGGCGCTATTTACATTGTCAGTAATCAGCTGCTGACGTTTCAGTTTAAATAAAAGTGAAGTGTCGTCTGCAAATAACACTATATCATGTTTATCCTTTATGAGGTAAGGCAAGTCATTTATATAAATAAGAAATAAAAATGGCCCAAGAATTGAGCCCTGGGGGACCCCCATTCTTACTACCGATCCGGATGATCTTTTTCCATTGACATCAACTCTCTGAATCCTATCACTTAAGTAAGAAGTAAGAAGATCCAGAGCGGCGTTTCGGATTCCGTAGTGGTGCAGTTTCCTGATCAATGTTTCATGAAGAACACAATCGAATGCCTTGGACAAATCGCAAAAGATTCCCAAAGCATCGCATTTGTCCTCCCATGCATCATAAATATGACCTAAAAGTTCAACTCAGTTCAATCAGTAGTCGAACGACCCCTCGTAAAACCGAACTGTTTGTTATGCAGTAATTTGTGATTATTAAAAAATCCTTGCATTTGATTCAAAATAAGTTTTTCAAAAATTTTACTAAAGGTAGGTAGTACTGAAATAGGTCTATAATTAGTAGGGTCTGATGTACTACCCGATTTAAATAACGGTATTATTTTACTGTTTTCCATAAGATCAGGAAACTCACCACGATCAATACAATAATTAAAAATAACAGCTAAAGTAGGTGCTACAATGTTTATTATGGACTTAGCAACGTCCACAGAATTACCCCATAGATCTGCGGTCTTTTTAACATTTAATGTGTGAAAGGTTTTAATTATATCTTTGCAGGTGACATATTGGAAATGAAATTCAGAATCACATATAGGAACGTTTTCCTTAAGTAAAGACTCTGCAGCAGTGGGTGATGAGTTTAGAGATTTAAATTAATTAATTAATGAATTAAATTAATTATAGATTATCCCTAGACGAATCCGAATAATCCCTATGTATATTCTACGATTTTTCGTACAGTGACAGGAAATTATTAACACATCATCAATATAAACTAAGTGGAAAAAATACGTAGTATTCAGGATATACCAAAGACTGCTCACCTATAAAAAACGTCTGAGCTAATAGATATTAAAAAAATTCAAAGAAAAAAAAAACTTTTTAAAAACAAGCTTTTGTTACTTGTTAATAAAAAGAACTAAAAAGTTAAAAATAATTTAAATTTGATATGAAAAATACCATTGTATGGGTACCTACATTGCAACCTTTAACGATAATTAATCTTCTTCGTCTACGTCACAATAATCCCATATCGTACATACCTACCTAATTATATATTTTTACCCTAACCTAACCCTAAAATTTTACACCTTGTATTAAATGTTTGCGTTTTTATCACAGACCCAATTTTTTTATAAATAAAAGCGTGTTACATTTTGATGGATCATTAAAGAACATTTAGCTTATTACACCTTAATTATTTTTCTTTTGCAACCACAATATAACACGCTTTAATTATAAAAAAAATGGGTCTGTGATAAAAACGGAAAGATTTATTATTTTATCATTTTGTTCCCACGAGTATAGGACAAAAACGGTCCATCCCCCCCTGAGGTCCATCGTAGGGGGTTACGGGCTTCAGTACAACAGGGTTCGCCCTGGTACTCTGAGGCGCAACGTTAGCGATATGACATGTTTATACACCCTCGGCACGTGCTCACCTTGGCATTGGGTCATCCATCTAATCCATCTAATCAAAGACAGAATCCACATTCATTACAAACGGAACGAACGAACGAACGAAATTATTTTCCCAAAGATGGGGTCGCATAACCACCTCCATCAAACCACCATCACTCACCACCCATCAAAAACGGTCCACCCATCAAGACGAATCAAACTCGACGCGATTGTGTCGCTTAATTACTGAGTTCCTATGGCCATCTTCCAGCTCCATCATCAGATCCTGGTTACCATCTAGCTCCATAGTACTCGTTAAGACGAATCAAACAAGCCCTAACTCGATGGGGTTATGTCGCTTAATTACTGAGTTCCTATGGACATCTTCCATCTCCATCATCAGACCCTGATTACCATCTAGCACCATAGTACTCGTCAAGACGAATCAAACGAGCCCTAAATCGATGGGGTTATGTCGTTTAATTACTGAGTTCCTATGGCCATCTTCCAGCTCCATCATCAGACCCTGGTTACCATCTAGTACCAAAGTACTCGTCAAGACGAATCATACGAGCCCAAACTCGATTGGTTTGTGTCGTTTAATTACCGAGTTCCTATGGCCATCTTCCAGCTCCATCATCAGATCAGCTCCATGTAATAATAATTTTGCATTGTCATTCGATTTACATATGCATGCAAAATTTCAGCTCAATCGGCAGCCGGAAAGTGGATCAAATTTAACTTGCAAGATTCTATTACAGACAAACATCGGGACAGATGAAACTAAATAAAAGCTTGTAAAAACATACAGTCAAATTGAGAACCTCGTCCTTTTTTTGAAGTCGATTAAAAATAATATTAAACACGCAATTGTTAGCGTCGATGTAGTCTGAGATTCTTTTGCGGTTGGACGAGAGCGACGGTAACAAAACTAACTCATAACGGTAAAATTTTCGATAGTGTATGTTTTAACGTTACGTATATTTAACGGTAAAATGTGCCAGATATAACGTTAAATATTATAACGTTATATATTAGGTAACGATACCTGCATCAAAAGGCTGTAACGATACCATATTTTTAACGGTATTTCAAGCCCTGCTATTTTTAGTCATATAGTTATCGAATAAAAAAAACGGGTTCTCTTAGTAAATAGTGATTAAATAACAAAACTTATAGATGAAAAGTGATCTTGGAGTTATTATACGGTTTTCCCACATAATTGCGACACAATTTGACGGCACAAACCGGCATAATTAATTATTCTTCGTGAGCACGTTACTCTTAGATGATTCAAATGACACTGGCGTAGGTTACCAAATTTAGTAGACTTTATTTGGGCCGTTTGGTACAGGCAATGAGTCATCTAGACAGGTATATAATCAATTTTTTACTTCTTTGACATAATCTCATTATTTGACATTATATACTACGGATTCTTAGTTGAACTCCTTATTTATGGATTTTGGGGATAGGATTTTGATTCCGATTTGTTACAGTAGTAATGGCAATCATGTCATTTAGTCTAAATAGGCTTTTATTTTTATATAGATTCTTTTATATTTTGTGAATGTGAGAACGTTGTAGACCTAACTTGTAGACTAGATTTGTGGACCTTTTTATATTTTGTTGAGTACATGTTACTTGTTGACAGGCCTACACTGTCCTCCCATATCTATCAACACTGTAACTGGAAACTTTGTAAAAGCCCCTTATTTTTAAAAGAGTAACCGTGGAGTTTCTTGCCGGCTCTTCTCCATAGGAAACAACCAGTTGGAACCGTGCACCTAGCTTCTGACGTTTCATAAGTGCCCATGTTGGTTTATGCGAAATAAAATATTTTGATTTGATTTGATTTGAAAAAAAGGTGAGTACATACAATGAATTACAATGAGTTGAGAGCAATGATGTACTCGTATGTTGAGAGTGTCTATCATATTCCTTTTTATAATAACAATTGATTGACACCATGGCGTTCCCGAAATCGCCTAACCTATTACACTGCGCACAAAACCAACATAATGTACAAAAATAACACATCTCCACTTAGTAAAACGGTAATGTTACTAAGAGAACTTCGGATGCAAGAGCGTGCAAAGCGAGCTCGGGACTTGGGGCACCCTGACTCGGAAAACTTGGGTTCAGAGAGAATGGCGAAGTCTAGTGAGCAAGCGGAGTAAGCAAACAAAGACCCCGCCATCCCCTTCGTGTTTTTTTTTAAACCATTCAGAAAAAGGAGCCCCCGGCGGGGCTTCATCGACTGCACCTTGTTATAATTGCTTGGAACAAATTTAGATTTAAATTCATCCCCACCCTTAATACTCCCACTCTCCCACTATCCCACCAATCCCCAAAGAAACATTGCCGATTATTTTCTTGGCACCCACAGTTTTGCGCACTTTGGAGTTTTCAAAAATACACTAAAACGGGTATATTCTAGCGAACAAAAATTCTACTATAAAAAAATGCTGGGTGTTAAAGTACAGAGTTTCCCAACCCGGTTAAAAAAAATAAGACACCCGAAAGAAACAAGGAGGAGACTCGTATGTAGTAGCACTGGAATAGTATTCTTACCATACTGCTTGATCCCTCTTTTTATTAAGCTTATATTAAAATAATACTGACGTCACGGATGCCAATCAGTCGTAGGCTCTCTGTTTACGTCTCGCGAAATAAATAAAAATAAAAGTTTGTTTTGCTAAAGTTTACTGTTGAAATACATAGAAAAAGAAGAAAGAAACCTGGTGAGGGACAACCAGTCTTAAACGCCGGTAAGGACGCGTACACCAGCGCCAGCTGCACATGAGAAAAGCCTCGTTAACCTGATGGACATCAGCTCCATAAATACCACAGCCTTAGATGCCACACAGGAGTTCAACCTAGACATCCTCAGAGCAGAGCTAAGCATATTTAAGGAGGATTTTTTGAAGACCGTGCGGAGTGAATTCCAGCTGCTCCGTGATGATCTGTCCGAGCTAAAATCCTCTCTAAACGCAACTAATGATAGGATGAATAATCTGGAGGGGAGAGCTGCTGTGTTAGAAAATAAACATACTGAGCTCCGAGTATCGTCGGAGGTAAATGATTTGAAATCACAACTGACGAGTGATATTAATGATCGAGATCTGCTGCTCGCAAATGATATACAGATCACTAACATACCCGAGACCAGTGGTGAAAATCCAATCCACACGACGATGTTGATTGCATCTTGCGTCTAAGATTGGCGTCAAAATAAAAGCGCGTGACATAGTGAGTGCCGAGCGTATCGGAGGTAGGCGTATCAACGCGACGCAGGCGACGTCGCCGGTGGAGACCCACTCACGCTTCCTCGTAGTGCGCGCCTCTCGCGCCGCAACCTGCGTGACGAGCTGCTGGAGGATGCACAAGCGTGACGCGGCATAACTACTGCGGACCTGGATTTGCTGGGCCCTAAGATGCGCTTTTACGTGAACGAGCGCCTTACGAAGATAAATCGAGAGTTGTCCCGGAGCGCTCATGAAGCGGACAGTCGCCTCGGTTGGCAATTTGTATGGGTAAAACAAGGCCGTATTCTCGCCCGGTACAAACCCATACATTGTTTAATTAATTTATAAATCCGTGTACTTTATCGCACAATGCGCTGCAAACAGCCGAACGCGTCAGAGTACTTACAGACAATTTTGCAAATTAATTTGTTTAAAACTTGTCTTTTAAATGTTAACTTGTCGTATGTTGGTTGTAGGTTGCATTGAGATTGACATATTACGATGGTATTTACGTAGGTACATAAATAAGTCAGCCAAACATTGTTGGCAAAAGTGGAAAGTGGAAGTAAAAACAAGCGTAGACAAAGGTATTTTAAAATAGATGGATTTGGATTTTTTGGCAAGGGCCTAACGGAGGCAATTTTCCATAGGTCGGGGAACGTAGACGTCACTATGGAGCGGTTTATTATGTCCGCTACAACATTTAACGTGTGAGAAAGAGTCATGTTTATCATATCCAGGGTAATGTTGTCGTACCATTCAGCGTTACTTCTTTTAAGGTTGGAGATAACGCGAGAGATATCGTTCTCTTCCACTGGAGTGATTACGGAAATTTCTTCACCATGCCTGTGATTTTCATAGTAGTTTATAAGTAATGTGCTAGCCAAGGGGTTACCGGGGACAATTAAAAAGTTGTTATTAATTAGGTCAGGATCTGTAAAGTGCGACGGTAGGTCTTGTCTGGGCTTATAAGCCCAGACAAGACCTACGAATCTATAAAAATTAAAAAATTAAACTTTAATCTACCTTATATACCGCCTATATAGGGCGGTAAGGTAGATTTTAGATTTTTCCATAATCTTTTGGGGATTTTTATTTTGTTATGTTGTGCTTAAAAATACACAACTTTTTCATTATACACCGAACTAATCATTAAGTGTTCTAGCTTTTTATAATATATTTTTTTGAATCGTCTTTCGTTTTTCTATAACTATTCGGGAATAGTGCGTTTATGGGGCTAGTGTATCTAGCATCAATATCTCAAATTTTTTGCTAGTACTTAATTAAAAAAAACAAAAATATGAGAACAAAGTCATCTAACGATAAATAACGTTTGTTAAATAGTTCCAAAATGAATTTGTAGATGGACCAGACCTACCCAATATACACAAAAAAAAAAACAGAAAAATCAGTGAAGCCGTTTCGGAGGAGTTCGATAACAAACACTGTGACACGAGATTTTTATATATTACATTTATTATTTATAGTGTTTACCTCACTGGTGATTAGTATTAGAAGTGTGTATAAACATGGTGTGTTAGTTACTTACCTCACGACCACGACTAACACAGATTGACTTGCACAATATATTCAGATAATCACCGACCTATCTTTGCCAACCGTTCTTGAGACTAACTCGCAGCACAACATTAACCTGTATTTTATACGAAGCCTACTGGACAAGTACGAGTTGAACTAGCTCAGTGGAAACTTCCAATGCCCTAAGGAACACCTTAGGAATATAATAACATAAATTATTAAAAAAAGAAATACGTTTTACTTTTACTAGAATATTTACATATTTCTATCAACTTTTATTGTTTAAGATTTTTACTTTTCAAACTTCTGAGATAACTGTGAGGTGCTCATTCCTCCTGTTTATAATTATGATATGTATTGTCTGCCCTTTCTCAAATGTGTTGGGGTCGGCTTCCAGTCTAACTGGATGCAGCTGAATACCAGCATTTTACTTGGAACAACTGCCTATCCGACCTTCCCTACCAATCACTAGTTAACACGATAAGGTAAGACTGGTTGTCAGAGTTTCGGGCTTTGACTACCCGTAAAGGGTGTCAACGGTCTGTGAATGACGCCCGGGGCCAACTGCTTAACGTGTTTTCCGAGGCACGGAGGTGTCTCGGTATGTTTTCATAAAATAATATAAAATGTGTTAAAAATATACCATTTTGCAATGAATGTGGACGTACTTATACGAAAAATTTCGATAGCATTTTTAGTTTTATTTTCGTACGAAACCCTAAAAAAGAACACGATATGCAGATTTTTAGAGACATGTTTGTTCTATTTCACCCTATAACAGGTATTTTATACGTTCTGGCAACTTACCCATGCCGTCACCAATAAAGAGACAATAACAAAGAGGAAGTCTATGTAGTAGTGGGAACACTACAGACTGATGATGTTGTTATGCTAAAAATAATTTAAAAATAGTATCATAAATACTTTTAATATTTCGACTGTGACAATTGTCCCCTATGAATAAGTTAGAAAAACGGTCAATCATCTATGGACAGACTTCAGAGACCTATCGATTTACTGCCTGTTTTTACTGCTTAAAAGGGCAGTTCCTAAATGCAAATTAGACCAGTAATTTAGGAGGTACTTTTTGAACTCCTGGGGGGAGTGAGGTGTAAAACTCCCCCCGTGACGTCCAATAGGGGCGCTCGTGGAACACTACGCTCCGCCACCGCCGCCGCCATGGGTCCTGTGATATGGGGGAGGCGGACGTCCCTAAGTCCACCGTGCCTCTGGACCCGTTTATGGGAGCTGGAAGAGGGTGTTGTCCAGCCTGTGCGGATGCCTGGCACGTCTGCTGCAGATCGGGAGAGTGGTCTCGACCTCCCTCAACCTTTCCGCAGCCTCTTTCTGTGAAATGAAGGTTTCACAGAAGGAGATCACCGCATCCCATGACTTGGGGCTCCCGACCATCGAACAAGCGACGGTCGGCAGCGACAAGTCAGCTCCGAATTCTGACACGAGGGCACGGTGCGGCTCCTTCCAGGCAGCACACGCTGCCAGTGTATGCCACGCCGTGTCGTCCGGACAGTTGATGCAGTGATGACACCGAGCGTCCTGCTCCCTGTTTATGCGACGCAGGTACTTCCCGAAGCAAACATGCCCCGAGAGCACCTTTGTCGCCCTAAACGATATGTATATAACTTGGTCGTACGAACTACGTGCGTGTGCTAATACTTCAAACGGTTCGTTATATTTGTTGGCAAAAAAGTATTGGTCGGCTTTTCCTGGAATAATAAAACTTCTTCTACTCCCAGTCCGCCGGTATTAGGCGGGCATCAATTTCCGGAATATAGATATGTGGTAATCGGTTTATACTATTTCAATTTAAATGTATTACTTCGGGTGATCGTTTTTCCGAGGCTACTATAGGAAAATTTACTTATCCTTCTTGGTTTGTAGGCTCATTGGAAACAGGCTCCACATTTTCTAAGTAGGAATTATTGTCATAGGCGGTGTGGTTGTAAATTTCAGTAAATTGTAAATTATTTTGACAGTCTACGTAATCAGGCTGAAAATCCTGGTCTTGAAATATGTGCGTTTCATTATTATTATTACACGTGTAAAACGTATTGTCAATATCAGAGTTATTTGTAACCATGTTGTTTCTAAGGGGGCGGGCAGCTTGCATAGAAACATCAGTGTCTTGTAACTGGGGTAAATTTAGCTGTGGTTGATGTTGTGGCGGTATACCGTATTTGAATTGCTGGTTTGATGGATTAAAATTGGGTCTACCCTGTGCGTTATTAAATTGAGGTCTAAATCCTTGTTGAAGTACGAGTATAATACAAAATTGTTCTGGTTCTGCGTATTGCCTGAAATGTACACTGGTTTCTAGCCTTGAGGCTGTTGCATACCCGGCTTGAAGTCAGTTTGGTTTGATACACACACAAATCTATAGTTGTTATTGGAACCAGACCTAAAATATTTTGGGGCGGATACGGAACTCCAAACTTGAAGTTTTGGTTAGCCGGGTTGCCGAAATTATTTAATGCTGGAACATAAGGTTTTATTGGAGGCTGGAACTTAAAACCTTGGAAGTTATTATTAGTAGTTGAAGAATGCGGGGCTGATTTTGTATTATTTTTATTTTTTCCGTTATACTGAAATTGAAAATTTACCTCTTCCATGACGACACTGGGCGCACTTTCCAAGCTTATACAACATCTTACAATTCTGATTAAATCCTCTGATAGATTAAATAAAAACACGTTAAGAGACAAGTTATTGTAAATCAACATTTTTGCAGCTTTCATTTCCTCACTAGCAAACTAATTGGCCTTGGAGAACAGAGTGCTGCGTATTTGTTGGATTCTTTTGCCGAATTCCAAATAGGTTCAATTAGCTTTAATTTTAGCTCAATATCTACGCAGTCCTCTGATCTGGAGTCACCAAAATGTTGAATAAAAATAGATTTTAGTTGGTCCCACGTAGTTATATCCTTCTCTAAAGCCGCTGCTCTACTACACAATCTACTAGTGATAGCATGGAAATTATAAGTTGACTGAACATAACAGCATTAGTGGGGCCGTTAAAGTTTCTTGAAAAAAGTGAATATAGTATTCACTTTTCAAGTTTCAAATATTGTTGTCGCCATCAAACTTGGGAATTAAACTTAACACTTTGCGGGACACTAAACGCCCCTAGACGTAATAACAGTAAACCTTATATTGTGTCTCCTTCAGTGTCCTTCAATGGGTTAAAATATATTATCTTTAGGGATCAATTGGGCAGCTGCTCCAAAATTTTATCAACAATCTAATCAAATTAATAATAATACATAAACAGTTAAAATACTTATAGCATAAAAATAGGCCTGCCAATTTTCATGCTAAATATCTTTCAACGATGTAAGTTTAAAAGTTACGCTATTAAGTCCTACAGGAGCAATACAGGAAATAACAAGGACGAGACAGGATAGTAACAAGGCCTACTTACAGTCGGCGCGGTCCCATGCCTACCCGTAGAGCTGCTTGTGCCCTGGACAGGAACCTTCGGCGGCAGATGTGTTAAACTTATTTATTTGGTTCGAGGATAGATAGGATAAATATTGTATGTATTACACGACAATTTGATGTTTTGTATTATAACTAAGTACCGAACTGATAATGTTGGCGCCTAGTGCTACATTCATAGCAACAATCTTAGTTCATATGAGACGCAGTAAATAGTTAGGAGTTTACTTTTTTTCTTAGTTTTTTTACCCCCACATAACCTTTTATATTATATTCATTTTGCTCAACGTTAATCGTTCCACAAAATTATTGTTAAAAATCTATTCTGCGTCGAAATACAAGTATAAAAATACCCGGGAGTTTCATTTCATGTCCAATTCGAGACATAAAGTTTGGCAACCGTGACAGAACCTTTGGCAAACCTCGTATCAAGAAATACGAAGCTCGATCAACTTGACCAACTAAGCTACAGATTTGCTACATCAAGAAACGATATTTTGTAGTATTTGGAGGTTCAGCCATTGCAGCCTACACCTGATTTACGGTCTAGACACAGTGATATCAACCGAAGTCACCGTACAGCAGCCTGGTCAATGCAGCTAAGTGACCTTTCCTTGACCTTCTCACACATACCTACGTTTCTTTCCCTACTGATCCTTCGTAATTCATACATACATACATAAACTCACGCCTTCTTCCCATGGGGGTAGGCCGAAACTACAGAACGCCACCTGCTACGATCCTTACATACTCCTTTTGCCTCGTTTACGTTCATACATCTGGTCATACACGCACGCCGGTTGTGAGTACTACGCACCTGACCTTTCTGAAGAACATCACCAATAAGGTTACTATGTCTTCCTAGGGCGTCCCCTCCCGGCGTTTCCACCCACATCTGCCTTGTAAATACCTTTTGTTAATCGCCCTTCATTCATCCTCTCAACATGACCAAACCATCTTAGCATACTCTTTTAAATTTTTGTCACTACATCTTCTTTTAAACCGCACCGTTGCCTTATCACATCATTCTTCAGTCTATCATTCATAGTCACACCACACATGCTTCGCAAGGAACGCATTTCCACAGCATTTATTCTACTTTCATGCTTCTTTTGCCACACCCAACACTCAATTATTCATAATTCATAAACCCCGAAATTTTACATGTCCTTATTTCATACAGATATGTACTTAAATAAGTAAATAAGCAGTGAATAATTCTTAAAATAAATATCTACGCATAGTAAAAAAAAACTTTGACTTGATTTTGTTTGACCTAAGTACCTACGTCAATGTCTTACCGGTTTGAATATCTTACTTATTTTACAAGATACATTGTATCTATCACAACTTCATCAGCTATTATTTATCAATTAAATTCAAGACTAGATAATTTTTTTTTTTTTTTTGCAAGTCATTAAGATTGTTTCGCCAAACATTCCAGGAACGGTGACGTCATTTGCGACGCCCGGGGCCTACAATATAGTCAAGCCTCATCCACGGAGTACTGTCGGGTTTAGTACCGGTACTTCCAGACCACAGGTGACACCGGAAGAGGGACGTAAGATAAATATTTTATTAATAGTTCATTCTGTTCTTGCATAGTTTTACCGTGTAGTTCTTATTACTAAAAATACACTTTACTTTTATTTACATTGTTTACTGTTACAATGGACAAGGATGACGGTTCTGTGCAAGAATTACAAAAACTTATTGTTAAGCGTAGTTCAATAAAGATTCGACCAAATTACTAAGTTTATGATTTATTTAATGAGTCTGTTTTCAAAGGATTCTGTTAAACGCATTGAATTAGCCGAGATAACACTTAAACTAAGTTCTGTCACTGTCCGTTCGATTCGATGACTTGCAGAATCAAATTGAGATATTAAATTCGAGTAATTTATTAATCGAGATTGATGAATGGAATGATATTGAACAATTATTCATATCAAACATTGCGAATGCTCAGAGTTTCATTCCAGGTCACCAGCCCAATAACCGCCACGATGAATCTGGCAACATGCTCAATTTTAACCAGGGTTCAGCTGCTCCTTTGAATGCTGATAATCACGAAGTACGGTTCAAACTGTCACATATACAAATTTCTAAATTCGACGGAACATTCTTCTGTAGGATTGAATTTCGTGACACATTTAAGTCAAGCATACATAGTAATGAGCAAATGCACCTATTAATATAGTTCACTATCTATTATCTTATTTGGAGGGAGATGCAGCTAGAATAGTGAATAAGTTAGAAGTCTACAATACTAATATAGTGTTGCCAGGAAATTGCTATGTGACCAATATGAGAACAAGTGGCAGATAAAGAAAGCAGCGAATCTATAAAAAAACTTGTTGTTTTTTATGGATCAGCTCCTACTTCATCTGGATTGTCAATCAATGATGTTCTTATAATAGGTCAAAATATGCAGGACTCTCGATTCTCCATTCTAGTACGGGCTAGACAACACAAGTACCTCCTGACTGGCCATCTAGAGAAAATGTATCGCCAGGTGTAAATTAATGAGGAGGGCCCAAATCTCCAGCTCATACAGTGGAGAGAAGATGAAGCCCAACCTATCAAAACGTTAAGACTAAATACTAACTTACGGCTTGGCAAGCTGCAGCTATTTGAGTACACGTTGTCTGTGGCAGCTTGGCGAAGAAAATCCAGATGAAACCATCAAAAATGTAGTTCAGCATGACTTTTATGTGGATAACATGATAGCTTCGTGTGAAAGTGAACTCAAACTAAAACATATTTAAAACATAACTTAAAACTAATATAACTAGCATTTTTGACTCATGTTCTTTAGATGTTAATGAAAGGTTAACACTCAGTGAGTCTTCTAGCACCCTGGGTTCGGGCTGGGGTCAATCGACGGATACACTGCATTTTCCAATGCAATTCCCAGTTCCTTTTGATAGCAATCGCCCAACTAAACGTTCAATAACTAATGTATTTAAAATTTTCGATCCTTTCGGTTTGCTCAGTCTGTGTGTAATGCAAACAAAGGTTATATTACAACAGCTTTGGCTGGAGAAATTAAGCTGAGATGATCCGATTCCTGAAAATATTGCAGTGACCTGGGCTAAGTTTATAGATTCTCTATCCGCACTTGGGAACATAGAAAATCCAACGCATGAACTCTGTGATGAGCCAATATTTATAGAACTTCACTGTTTCTGTGACGCTTCCCAAAGTGCGTATGGATCTTGTATTTATGCATGATCAGTAAAGTCTGCTAATGAAGTCACTGTAAAATTATTGTTGGCTAAATCCAAGATTGCACCCACTAAACCTATAACAAGCCCGCGCTTGGAGCTTTGTGTTACGCTCTTTGCCGCTGGATTATGTATGGCGGTCAGAGATTCCTTGCGGTATAAAGTAAAGAGTAAGGTTTATGGCAGTGATTCCAGTATTGTGCTGGTTTGGCTTAATTCGAGTATTACCTAAGAATCTTAAAATTTTGTTGTGAATAGAATTTTAGTTTGTGAGCTGACAGAGATAAATACTTGGCGTGATGTTCCAACATCAGTTAATACAGCTGATCTCATATCTACGGAGTCAGCCCTAATCATATCATAGACAATTTGTTGTGGTGGTCAGGTCCACATTATTTATTGCAATCGGAACACATTTGGCCTATTTTAAATAACAATGATGTTAATGTGAATACCTAAGTTACCGGAAACCAAACAGAATTCTGCAATTGTTAACATAGAAACCTCAATAGAATACTTTATCAATTTTCAAAACTATCAAAGTTACGATCACTTAAAACGAATATTTTCATACGCGATACGATATATGTATTAATAATTTAAAATTTAGGTCTTGCAAAAATCTATAGTCTCTGGTACTTTAAAAACAAATGAGCTACATGCCATTTATTAACTTGTATCGTTTGGCACAGCAACAGTCATTTCCAAGCGAATACATCATTAAATTCTAAATGTAAACTTTTATCATTGACTCCTTTTTATTGCCCAAATGATAAATTAATTCGAGTAGGTGGTCGTATTGATTCCTCAAAAAATCATAATGATAAAAAAGCTTCCTGTGTTGCTTGATGCATCTCATTATCTCACGAAATTAATATTTTAATTTAAACATATTCGTAATTTACATGCTGGCCCACAGTTGCTGCCGGGTATTATTACAGATTATATTTGGCCTATTAGTGGTAGACGTCCCGTTAGACAAACTATTCATCATTGCGTCAAGTGTCGGCGGTTTCAAGCTAAGCCGTTGGAACCTATAATGGGCCAAACTTCTCATTCAGTACTGTAGGCATAGACTTCACCGGTCTTTTTTTTTTTATATAGGAAAGGACGCGGTTCGAAATTAGTTAAAGGCTATCTTTGTCTTTTTGTATGTTTAACGTATAAATGTATACATCTTGAAGCTTTTAGTGAGTTAACTAAATACGCCTTTATTCTTAACATTCGATGGTTTGTGTCACGACGTGGAATGCCAATGGAGGTAACTTGCGGTGATGGTCGCATTTTTGTATCTGTTGTTAAGGAGCAAATTTTTTTTTTAAGATTTTAATCTATTAGATTAATTTTAAGATTACCGTATAATCAATTTTATTTTCTCACCTTCTTACGCCCATCATTTTGGTGAAATTTGGGAGGCCGCCGGCCGGAGTGAAATCGACTAACTACCATATCAGAAGTGTGATGGGTAATTCCCATTTAACTTTGAAGAGCTGTATTGGGAAGCGACCCCAACTACTTACGCGCGGTCTGCATGAGCAGGCGGCGTGATCAACGCATCACCGGCAAGCTGAGGTGCGGCGCGGCTGCGACACGGCTCGACCTCACGACCACTCGCTTCCTCGGATTCCACCGCGACGGACGATACGCCTCTCTTAATTTTGAACAAGATAATTAGCACTAATTGTTTATCCGCGAATTTATATATTTGTAAATGTCGAACGGCATTAAACCATTGCCTATTTTATACAGTCCTTTCTTTCATTTTCCCCGCGCTAACAAGCTGTCTAGTCTACCATTTTTGCACATGTAGAATCCATTTTGAATAGTCGTCCGCTTTGCCCTTTATCCTCCTCATCAGATGATCTTATTTGCCTCACTCCTGGTCACTTTCTTATTGGCCGGCCTCTCACTGTTCTTCCATCACCTGCCTTAGTGGACGGCAATTCCAACACTACAACGCTACTAACGAATACAGCAAATTCATCAACATTTTCGGCGTCAGCGGCAGCGTGAATATATCGCTGACTTACAGCAACGTAGGAAATTGAAAACCGATAAGTCAAGCCTGAACATCAGTGATTTAGTCCTTCTGAAGGAGGATAATATGCCATCTCTGTGTTGGAGACTGGGATGAGTGCAGATATTGTTTCCTGGATCAGACGGAGTTTCTCGAGTTGATGATGTGTAGGCCCAACGGGGTGTTGTATGACGTCCTTCAGTTCACTTCTGCCCTGTGCCTTTCTCAGATGAAAATAAAGGGTTGAAAACTGAAGATTTCAACGACAGCGGCGGGAGCATGTTGGCGCCTAATGCAACAGTTATAGCAACAAGCTTAGTTCATATGAGATGCAGTAGGTAAATAGTTAGTTTACTTTTTTCCTTAGTTTTTATTATGGTACCCCACACTACCTTTTATAAACTTCCTAAAATATTAGACAATATATTTGGGGAAAACTCGGTATACGTCCCGTCTCTTTGAATAACAAATCCGAAATAGTTGGACGCCGGTGTGCAATCATGTTCTAGCAGGGCCGGTGCTGACTAAGCATTAGTGTCAGCGTTTACTATTACCAAGTAATCCCGATTGGGTAATAGTAAACGCGTAACAGTAGACATAAATCATGAAATTTAGGCCTCTTTTGTCATCACTATGGTTAGGTTAGGTTAAGGTTACTGTTAATGAGATATCTCGTGTATTTACAATCTTTTGTTATATTATTTTAGTGTCAGTCTGTAAGCATGCATCAGTCAGTGTATCAGTGTAGAGCCATACCTAATGGCTCTATACTGATACACTGACTGGTATATGCAAGAACACAGGCATTCATTAATTCACTAAACACGAAAAACTTCATAAGCAATGGGAAATTTCTACAGAAGGCTGCGGGTGTCGACCTCAGGACAACCTGCTTCTTACACGGACAACTTAACTGTATGTCGCTTGCTCCCGTCTCACCATTCTCTTCATATATTGGCTGCTGAGACCAAAACTACAAACGTAGGCCGGGAAGTTTTCATAAAAATGTGGCTTATTTTAGGATTAAGTGTTGTCTTACGACTTCCACGCGATTGAAGTCGCGGGTAGGTGTTTAATAACACAAAGGAATTTCACCTTTTATTTTCGCACAACATATTTCACACAAGATTCTTATTTATTTATTTATTTGGTGTCGCCAACAAAGGATTCACATAATACAATATTAATCACAATCATAAAATAGGTTATTTTACGTGTGCTCCTTCAATTACAGGAGACCACAGCATGCACGTAATAAAACTAGGTGTAACGTATAAGTCAAAATAGCGTTATAGCGGTACTAATGACAAGTTAATCAAACTGTTAGGCTCAATAATTAAAAGTGCTAATACAAACTTGTTATCCAAATCGCCTGGTGAAATGAAAACGCTGGAAGTGACGCATGACGCTCTTAAATTCTCACTTCCCAGTGACAGCTCGTTCAGCCTGTACCTATGTGCGACCTTGCTTGTAGGGTTGGGATTGGATATTTAATTTTGAGAGTTCCGGTTATCAGTACCCACGTGCAGTAGCTCACCTACAGTCCAACCGTCGATAGAATGCATTCTTGACACAATTGTCAGTTTCATACAAACGAATAAATATTTTGCGAATTTAATCTTTATTAGTTACTAGAATTGTTGCACTGACTGGTCTCAGGAACGCGTTCTTTCGACGGCCGGACTGTAATTCCGATCACTAATAGTTATTGTAAACAACAGGAAATATTTTTTTATTTTATTTATTACTAGCTGCGCCCCGCGGTTCCACCTGCAGCGGTATGAAATATACTTAACGACCTATTTATCAGACCTACCGCATATTCACAAAAAAAAAAACATAAAAATCGGTCAAGCCATTTCGGAGGAGTTTAATAAGAAACACTGTGACACGAGATTTTTATATAATATATTAGAAGATATTTTAAAATAAAAATAAATAATTTTAATAAGTAGACTAATTGGTTATCTCATTAAAGCGCCAACCCTATCTGGGTTGGCGCTTTATTAATAATTGTATACTGTAACTGTACATCGAATGATACGGTAAAGTATACCTAATGCGTAATACAATTTTACATACTACAATATACTATTCAATAATGCGTCACTGCCACAGAAATATAGAAAAGAGACTTAAGATATAATAAAAGGATCCAGCGTTCGCTATGGAACTCTGGATTATTATAGAATATTTTATTTTAATATAACTTTTATTATAGAATAGAATGAGACTATTCTCATTCTATTCTACGTCCTCCTCTCAATGCTGATGTAATGTCCTGCAGCTGGCTTCAGCATGGCATCATCTTTGAGTCGCATCTTGGTGTGGTCAGCCTTGATTCTATAGCACCGCACCACGTGAGCGAGGGTCGTCTTCATTGACATTATGGCGTAGGCTTTACCTGACAGAACAAAAAAACAATACGGTACATGTTTTCAAAGTTGCAATGCGCTACTGCAAGAAGTTATTATACAAAAAGAAAGTTGAATTTTGTGATGGACCCTTACCAATACACTGACGTTTACCCAAACCAAAGGCAGCAAACGCCTCAGGGTTATCAGGCAACTTGCCAGGTTCCAGCCAGCGTTCAGGCTTGAACTCACGCGCATCTGTTCCCCAGATCGGATGCTTGTTGATCCCGAACAGAAATAAGAAGCAGCTCCGACCGGCTGAGAGGGTGCAGTTCTCTAAAACACGGAAGATAAAGAAAGAAAAATGAAAGCGAAACGTCATTCATAATCGCAATTACGTAGCGCTTTAAAGAAAACAAAGATTGAAGTTATAAAAATAATCATAAGAACGTGCCCAGTCACCGTTTCTTTGACGAATTGAATTGAAAAGTATTTTGGAAGTGCCTAAACACTGGCCGTTGTACCTAAAACGAAATTCGATCTGGAAGATTGGTGTGGATAGTCCAATATCGTAATTATCTTATTGTATCAACTTACTTAGTTGTACATCTCTATCTAGTTTTCTAGCGATAACCGGCATGATGGTAAAGACTCTCATGCTCTCCTTTAGAACAGCTTCCAAGTATACCAGCTTTGACAAGTCAGTCTTATCCACGTCTCTGTCTCCTCCCAGGACCTGTTTTATCCTGAAATGATTGTATGAATAAAAATCAACATGAAATACCGTATTTTTTTTGTGACAATTTTATTTAAACCTATTTTTTCCTCGTCCTTCTACCCTTGTCCCATGTTATTTCGGGTCAGCGCAACATTTTTTTTTATTCTCCCGTGCCAGCTGTCACTCTGTCTTTTAGTCCTTTTTCTTTCAAACTATCCCTCACACAATCCATCCATCTTTTCTTTAGTCTTCTTCTCCATCTCCATCCATCAACATTTATATTCGCCACTCCTTTAGTAAAACCAATTGTAAACCAACTGTATGCATTGTAAGGGCTTTCACGTGTGGCCTAGTCAGACAAGTCAGTTGAATTAGATAGAAATATTAATTGGTCGAGTAGCTACTTACTCAGCAAATACTTTTTCCTGGGCTGCAGGGTGAGACCCCAGCAATATCATGGTAAACATAAGTACCTTCGCCGAAGTGTCATGGCCGGCGAAGATTATAGTGTCTACATGCTCTCTGATCTCTCTGTCGTTAAACACTCCTTTCTCAACTGACAGCTCAAGGAGGACGTCCAAGAAAGCCTTGAATTTTGTTCCTAGAAATAATTTAAAGTATAGCAGAATTCTACGGACCGGCCATACTAAAAACAGTATGGACAAGTGACAAGTGCTACCTGGTATTATGCTCCGTTCAGCGCAAATATTCCCAATAAACTCAGATTTTCTATTTTGTAGAACCTGCAACCAATTTTACATATTGTCATTACATTTAATTTATTCATTAAACAATTTACATTGTGTTGAATATATACACATGCAATTTACATATAAATACAAAGAACTACGAATTATTAATTAACATTCCAAGTGAAATTCAAGTATAGTGCCAAACAGTTTTATAGATAATGTCCAACAAGTATAAAATATAATGTCAAAACGGTTTTCAATATATGCAAATAGTTTTAAATATAACGTCAAAAGATTCTAAAATTATAAAAAGTCAAAAAAAAAAAATTGTCATTTATTATTGTGTGACATTAATTCCGATATATTAGATATAATAAAAAGGCTTTTAATTTTGTTTTAAACAAGTGGGTGTCATAAATCAAGATCTTTAGCTCAGATAGCAGCTTATTAAATATCTCTACAGCTTGGTACTTCGAGCAATGCTCTACTATATTAAATGTAGGTGCTGTTTGTTGTTTAAAGAATTTTCTTCGTGTGCTCTCTCTAATCTCATGTTCTTCTTGTGATTCAAAGTCATGTAAATATTTAACAAAATTACTTAAGAGGACCACTATTTAGAGACTAGGTACTGTTAATATTCCCATTCTTTTAAAATAATCTCTACATAAGACACGTTGCGTAATTCTGAATATTGTCCTTATGGCTCGTTTTTGTAAGATGAACGCTCTCTGCCAGTTATAAGAGTAACTATTTCCCCAGAGCGTAATGCTATACCTTGTCCTAGACTCGACCAGCGCATAACATATAGCCTTTAACTGATCTATTTTAAATTCATCCCTCAGACCCCTGAGTGTGTAACATGCTGACGATATGGATGATTCAATAACAGCAATCTCCGGTTTCCAATTTAAAAGCGAATCTATATTAATCCCTAAGAATTTAACCTTGTCCACTAATTCAATTCTGTCTCCATTTATTTGTATATCTAAGTTGTCGTTATGATAAGTCATAGTCTTTAGTAATATGAGGTTAGTTTTATCTGTATTTAGCAATAAGTTATTGGCTGTAAACCAATCGCAATTTTTTTCTATACTTATATTTGTATTTAATGTCAAATTTTCAATGTCTTTTGCCCCAATTATTATGTTTGTGTCATCTGCGAAAACAACAAGTTTCTCGTTCGGCTGAGTTTTATTCATGAAGTTGAGTTAGTCATTTGTAAAAATAATAAATAGTGTAGGTCCTAAAATTGAGCCTTGAGGCACACCACGTTTTACATTTATGTCATTTTTGACTTGTAAATAACTTCGTGATTATTCTCGTCTATACTTTTAATTTCTACATATATTCGTCTATTTTGTAAGTACGATGTCATAATTTGTAATGTCTTGCCTCTTATACCATAATGTTTGAGTTTAGTAAGTAGTAGTTCATAATCTATTGTGTCAAAACCGAAAGTGAAATCAAAAATTAATAGTCCAGCAACTTTCATTTTTTGATTTAACTTACTAACTATGTCATTTATTAAAGTGTTCATGGCATCCGAGGTACCAACGCCTTTCTGATACCCAAATTGGCTCAGTTTGATAATTTTGTTTGTACCTAAATGTACCATCAGTCTAATTTTAATTATTTATTCAAAGTGTTTTGATAAGGTCGGTAATAAGGATATGGGGCGGTAATTTTTCGGATCGGTCTTAGTGCCCTTTTTGTGTATTGGAATCACCTTGGCCAATTTCAACAGGTCAGGAAAGATTGACTCCTCAATACATTTATTAAATAAATCAAAAAGAGGAGAAGCTAATATCTCTATATTGTCCTTTATAATCGATATCGGTACGTCATCGAAGCCGCAAAAATGTTTATTAGTCATTTTGCTAACCAACTTTGCCATTTCATTTGGTGTAGTTGGCTTGAAAGTAATATCACTTTCAACTCTTTTCGTCGTATCCATCAGAAAAAGCATTGCTCTATCTTTATCTTTATTCTCTATTGATGATTTGAATACGAAACTGTTGGACAGTATATTTGCAATCACCTGAGGATCAGTGATTACTTTATTGTCTACATTTAAAATAATATTTTTACGTTGCTTGTTTTTCTTCTGTTTGGTATGTTCGTTTACTATTTTCCTTGTTTCTTTCACTATTTTTTTGCGCTGTTCAAATAACGTGATATAGTTTACTTTTTGGCATGCTTAATTACTCTTCTATGAATTCGAACGTAGTTTAAATTTGGGGATGACTTTCATCCCAGGGGCGCGTCACTTGAAAACACTTTCGGGATGACTCTCATCCCGGGGGCGCGTTACCAAGACATCACGGCGCGACCAAAAGCGGCCCAGCGGCTATTGTTAATATTGGATTTTATTCTAATTGATTTTTGGAATAACAATATTGGAATATTTTGTTGAAATAGCTTAGAAACTGATTTATTCCCATAATAGTCCAAGTTTTGTTAGTAATACTTCTTTTGAAAACGGAATTATTTTTCTCATTAAATGATCTTTTAATTACTGTGGTGTAATTGTAGCTTTTTGATTTTTTGTTGATTTCGTCAGGAGCTACATAACAGAAAAGTCCACCATGACCATCAGCTAAGCCATTATGATCCACAAAACACTGCTCTATGTAGTCACTATCAAGATTTGTGATTATGTTATCTAAACACGACTGAGAGTTATTTCGCATAAAGGTCGGAGTTCTCAGAAGGTATCTATAATTATAACATGTCAATGTACTTATAAACTCAGAAGATTTTTTGTTTTCAACAAGTACGTCAACATCGAAGTCCCCACATAAAGATAGTTTTTGTCAATAAAATGTTCTAACAATTTTTCTTAGCTACAAATGAAGCTTTCGAAGTTTTTATTATAGGGACTTCGGTAACAACAACAAATGTTTAACCCTGTTGCAACATCTTTTGCACCACATATCTATAAACTTTCAGCTCTGTAAAACTTACTGACTGAATCAATGGTTTCGTATTCTTTCAATTTATGTGCTAAGATAAGACTCCCTCCCCTTTTCTTGTTTGTCCTTATGTTACATGCGACTATATTATAATTTGACATAATAAATACACTGGCAGATTTGTCATTCAAGAAATGTTGTGATATACATAAATAGTCCACGAGATTACCTGATGTTTCAATATATAATTCGAGTTCAGTTTTTTTTATATTATCCCTATAGGATCCAGAAGGTAGTGATCACGCGATAGTATGACTTATACGTTTAAAGCATATATCTATCATCTTTTAAATACTCCGAACGATATATTGCCACATTATTTTACACCATTCTGTATCATCATGGTCTTTAACTCTTTGGAAGAAGCTAAAATCTACTTTTACACTGCAATTAGCGTTGAAATACCGAAGCAAATATCTATCCTCACCGTATATGACATATTGTGCAGTATCTTAAGATAAGCATCCTGCTGCTTTTTGAGGTTGCTCCATGCGAAGGTGTAAGGGCTGTGCCACCAGAACTTCATGTACCGTTCCACTATCGTGTTGAGGATCCATTCTGATGCATCCATGTACTTGCTATTGAGGTTCGAGTACGTGAAGTCTACTCCTAGTGCTGTCACTATAATCAATGAACGATGAATGTCTTGAGGTTGATGAGGGAAATATAAGTATACGTAAGGACTTAGGAATGATTTGATTATATTATTATGATTTTAGTTGGAAAGTGGGCTGAAGTTAATGTTGCACAAAATTAAACCACGCTCGAGGCTATGTGTAGGTATATTCGATTTTACTGCAGGCGACTAATCTGCTTAGACATCAACAAAACCGATTGTTTGACTTTTTGTAGGCCAGTGCAGCGTTTAGTTGAGGCTGCAGCAGGTAATAAACACGGAAGCCTTGCCTTGAGTATGACGCTCTAGGCGCCCTCGTATTCGATAGAGTTGATGAACTTGTATTCCGCAATTTTCCTATCAGGGCACTCAGCATCTCCCGTTTTGTGATTGTTGGGCTTTTTAAAGCGTAAGCAAGTTGCACATTTCGGTGTGTCAGCTTTCTTCGCGCACTTTGAGATCGAGTGTCCTTCTTCACCGCAGTGACCACACGTAGATTTCAGCTCTCGGCATGTTTTTGCTGCATGACCATATTGTTGGCATTATCGGTAACCAGGGTGAAGTCCCTGACAGAGCAGGACTTCCAATTTATAAAAAGCCTAGGTTGGGATAATATGGCTTTAGGTATATTGGCTGTCACTTCAATGACGTAGTTACAAGTCGACGCATCTTTCTTCCCAGATTAGTAGCTTAATTTAACCAAGTTCAATAAGGACTCCATAGCGCATTGCTGGAAACTTGTTGGCTACGTTCTGTTAGTAAATGTACCTGAAGGCGTCAGTTTCAACCAAAGTAATAGGTACACATACAAACACGATCCGGGGTTTGCACTTGTTGGGTTCGTCGGCGGTAAGTCTGGATGTAGAGAGCTGGGCTGCTTGCTTTAGTTTATCGCAACGAAAAACAGGGATGAAAACTTAGTGTCGGTATGCTATTAGTTATAGTTCCCACTCGCTAAATTTGGGGCCGGTGTGCACAAATATTGTGAATATAGGCCAAGCTAGTATCAAGAAACCTAAATATTCGACCAAGTTGAGTTTGCCATCCGCTGCAATAGAACAAACTTCATTTAAGTGCCGCTCGATGGCTGACATCCATTTTTGAATCATGGGCGTGGCCACAACATCAACCGTGTCCGACTGAAAGGTTGGGTTTTGCGTCGCTGACTTCGACGGTGAGGCGGAGGGGTGCCCTGGCTCCCGTGGATTAAAGGGGTTGTTATCTATTTTGTAAGTTGATTTCACTACTTCATGTCCATTATTCACTGAATCTACACACTAAGTACAGTCAGTCAGTTGCATTACGGCATTAAAGGAGATCACTTTTTATTAAAGTAATTATTATTATTGAATATTGCTAACGAGCGCCTCTGTGCACTGCGTATGAGCACCAATGGTAGACTTACAGCATATAGTTTCCAAAGCGTTATTTCGTGTGTATGTCCAGTGGTCAAATAGTCCTTTTCCAACCTCTTTGTCGAGGTCTTTCACAAGCTTCCTGGACTGGCTGTTGAAGACGCCCATGAACGTTTCCAGGAGTATCTGACTGAACACCGGGTCCAGGAGCTTGCGGTGATTCTTCCATATCGAATCTGGGGATGTTAATTAAATTAAAATAAGGAATTTCTGGCACTAATAAACTTTTTATCAAATGGAAATTACTTAGTGTGGCAAGATAAAAATAAATCTTTATATAATGTAGTTATTATTTTGGGAAGATGACTTTAAATAATAGCGTATTTTATGCAACTCACATCTCGCAGTGAGTAATCCATCACCTAGCCATGGTTTTGTGAAGTCATAAAGCGTATCCTTCTCGTAGCACGTGGTGGCTACGGTGTAACTGTCGTCCGGGTCGGTCACAACTGGCAAGGATAATCGAGCAATTCAATTAAAACTAGTTGGAAGTTGGCGATTGTGGTGCTAACAACATTCTACAACTTTGACTCATTATTATAAATCAAAGAAAATCTGGTGGCAGTTGAATGTTTAGTCTTGTGACAAGATACGAATACTTCGATACTAAAGTAAGTGTTGTTTCCCTATTTTATCAAGAACGCTTTCTACTCCTGAAGCTTCATATGCACTTCGTCAGCTTCGGAGCGTATGCAGTGTTTTTCTTGTGCAAAATGTCGATGCGCAACGCTAACAATAAAACCAAGCAAATCCGTACGCTCCGTACCAAAGTAGACATATTAGTATTAACATGAAGTATTTCAACTGGGAATAAATGATCACAATCGGCTCACAAGTGCAAACTTTGCACGCCGACATTAAAGGCATAATATGAGATCAATGTAATTACCTTAAGAACTTTCTGTACCTTATTTAAACAAAAAAAATGGATTTTGATTTTTGATATTAATTTTGATTTGAACGTGTTTTCCACGACTTCTCAGCATGCTTCAGGTAACAGGTTACTCGTGAGGAAATCGGAGCTGACGCGTCGAGACAAGTGGTTACGTCTTATGTATGTAGCGCATTTTTTTTGTATAATTCGCCATTTTAATCACTACCCATCCACGAATGTCGAAATCGAACATTATTTTTAAAATTTTGGTATTTGGCAGCCATTTTGATTTTTTTATCGACTTGCTGCTGAGTTGCAGGGGCTCAGTACGTAGGCAGCATACTTACGAATATGACATAATTATGTTAACAACTGTGATAACTAACGAAGGGAATTATAATGCTGCACCCAAGCCCGGTACGCTCGCATAGAAATTATAAATAAAACAAAATGGCGGCCACTTCTATCAATTCTGAAAACAGATTCAATTAAAGAATACGCCCGGAAACTCCTGCATCGATTTTGAAAGCAATCGGTTCAGTAACTAAAACGTTGAAAATGGCGGTACGTATTAGTGCATTATTGTTAGCAAATTTATGCAATACTAAAGTTTTTGTTTTTCCAAAAAATTTGGTTGACAACCCTAACACCCGCGTTTGATTTCACAAAAATGGCCTAGTTTAGATACTGATCGTCTTTATTACGGTGTGCGTACACTCCGATGCCGAAGACGTGAACGTTTTTATTGGAGTTAATTGGGGATGTATATTTTTTTTACTTTACCTATTCAAATTGATTTCTGTCATTGGTGTTATGCCGCTGTAATTTTATAACTAATTATTCAATGTAATGACTAACAAGGTAGCCCTGACTATAAAAGGCAAGGTCAAGCATGTTTTCTCACGATTGAAAGTGTGACAGTTTCTACCATAAAAATACTAACTATATACAGTTCGTGGTCCAATGCTGATTGATATGACTCCTCCCAGGCCGTAGCTTTGTTTGGCTACGTCGTTTACTAGGTTCCATAAATCTACAAACAGGTACAGAAATGACCTTTGTGGTAAGTTCTTCAAATAATGCGGATACTATTTATTAGAGCGTGCAATATTGTGTATGATGCAACTGAGTCTGGTCTTAAGGTTTCCATATATTCATGGTCAGATCAATCTTTAGAACCATCTGATCAGACCAAAATCCGAAACTACCATAATTATTAACTGTTACAACTAATTGCCTTAATTTCTATGTAGAAATCAAGGCGATCAATTGCAACAGTCAGTAATTCTATTATGATATATACTAGAATTATTATGATATATAATAGAATTATATCGTTGAAACCAGTCTGATCGTTCCGTGTATCTCTATCTGGTCTAACAAATTTGGTGCAGACTGGTCCGTTTAGATTGATTTCTGCATGTAAATGTATATATATATGTATCTAAATGTACATACTGCAGCCGTCCCCAACGAGTAATGGTGCATATTCCACAACCGGGAAGTATGGCGGCTCCGTAGTCTTAGCGTTCATCCGGTTCCACAACCAGTACGCAGCGCACGCGATGCAGAATAGCGCCACAGCGAACATTGTTGATCTTAATCCGTTTTCTAAAACTAGTACCGTCAAACGTGGTGAATAGGGATGCAGCGGTGCATCGGAACGAAACTTTAAAAGGGATTATAACGTGTAAGATAAGTAAGACTGATAGTGTAAGATAAGACTGATGGATTAAAGGCGACGATGACGATTTAAGGCATGGCTGAGGACATGGACGGCACACGGCCGGTTGGCAACACCGAGTGAAGCTACTTCGAGCGTTGGCAGTGAAGTTTTTAAGCAAACGAACCAAACATTCCGCCATTACTTTTTCGCAAGCCGCTGAACGAGTTTGATTTTGTGTTGATAACTACTTTCAGAAATATGAAATGTTTATAATAAATATCATTATCATCCTTAAATGTGTTTTAAAACCAATCCGCTTACAAATAGTTAACATTCAGTAGTTAGAAATATTGATTATTTTGATGTATACTAAGAGCCATACATACTTCACCGGGACGCTATGGCGACCGCTTGGTTACACAGCCAACCATACATTTAGTTGACGTGACCTGGCTGTGCCGCCATGGCGTCGCGGTGAGGTATGGGTCTAAGAACCAACGGCTTCGTAATATTACTTTCTGTGTTATGAATTATGACCACCTTCTAATGATATTAAGTAAAAATAACGAACACACCTGAGATATGTAAGTTATCATCGATTTATATCTCTGTAAATTATCCAGTTTTCTGATGTGATTTCTGATATTAAGATTAGTTCGCCATAAAAAAACGAGAGAGTTGTCAAACAAAATGACAACCTTAGCTGGCATCAACTGTCAAGCTAGCGCATGGAATTATTAGGTACTATCGTTCTTTATTCATCTAATCCCCTTTATTTCATTTTATTTTACTTTGGGTACCTTATTTCACATTAAAATGATTATATACTATATATATGACGCAACTAACTATTCACACTAGGTACTAAATTAAATGACTAACTATCTAAATATACAAAATAAACACAAAAAACAAAAGGACACTTAGGGGCTCGAAGTACTCGTCCGCATCTCTGTCATCCGGAAACGTGCCCAAAAACTGGCAGCCTTGCCACGTTAGTAATGCTTTTTCTTTGGCCAAAGAACGAGCAAGCTCTCTCATCACGTGAAGTCTCAGATCAAGTAAAAAAAGGTAGATAACGCGCGGCCTTTGTTGTTAGTGAAGCCACAAAACTCAGCTCCTCCAAGTAAACATACGCGCTCACGCACACACGTGCATCAAACTAAGCTCTTTTTCGTTAGTATCTCATGAGGCGCCGTGCAGTAAGTTTGCCTACAAAATGCCGTCCTGTGTAATTAAATGGTGCAAAAACAATACAAAAGTGAACAGAAAGTCTGAAGGAATATCGTTTCACACGTAAGAACACATAAAACTATTTTTTTTTTGTCATTCCAACACAATTTTGAGGTTATTCGGAACAGATAATGTCAATGTCCCGAAATGACGTACCGGGAGAGTGTTGCTAGTAGTTCTTATTTCTATTAGCCCAAAATGTGGGTAAGTAAATTGTAGGCAGTAATAGAAAAATAATTAAGTAGAGAGTGGACAGAACGTTGTTTTTTTTTAATCACGTGATTGTATCTTACATTAATTGAAGTCAAGGTAAATATTTATTTTGTAATTTGTTTATGTTTTTGTTTAAATTCTTGAGTACTTACTTACATACCTTCTGTTTTACTATGAAATATTATGGTTTTAGGTTTCCAATGAACATTTTAATAAGAGATGAATGGGTAGCTGCTATAAGACTGTGCCGAAATGAACCACAATGGCAACCATCCTCATTTAGTGTGGTTTGTTTTTAACTCATTAATTCCGTTTTTTTTTTTGTATTAAGATATTTTTTCAAATATATAATTGTTTTACTTTTTGTTGTATTTTTTCTCCCTGCTCACAACCCCTTTTTTTTTTTTTTTGGGTGGGAAATCATCAAATGACCTCTCCCGCTCTGGGCGGAGCGGAAGGGCGTGTCAGACTCTTACTGACTAAAACCCACCCGTGTTCCTTCATTTGCCTGTGCACCAGGGCCACGGTAACTCTTTCGAACAATCTGCGACCCCGGCAGGTATCGGCCCTATCGGACCCCGTCAATGATGCTGACATCTCTTTGAGGCGCGCGTGGAACACGACGCGCCGTCGACCCGGGTGCTCACAACCCCTGGACTATCTATTTATAAAGTGATAAAAACTTGTGAAAATTCAAATAGATGTTGAACGTAGGAAATACGTTTCTTTGATTTTTTGACGTTAAGGAATATTGTTTCCGGTAAATGTAAAAAATATAAACAAACAAACAGACAGATTTACTTTTGCATTCGCATAATACCTATTTTTATTATTACGTAATATTCCGGGACTTTTAAAAAAAAAGTGGCAACTCTTCTTTGACTCACACATAGTTAAAAAAATGGTTACAGTTTTCTATTCCACGTGCGGTATCTACCTTTTTTTACTTGATCTGAGCGTGAAGTGTTGAACAGTCGACGAGAATTTTCCTTAAAAAAGAGACGCGCATTTCGACCCGAAATGGCTCAAAACTGTAGTTACCCTTAGGGTCGCCAGCGGCGCCAGCACACTTTTAATTGTTATAGGGTATAGGTATAACCGTAAAAAAATTACTAATTCCATGTCAGCAAAGATCGAACTTTTAAAAATGCCATGCACTAGCTTGACAGATGATGCCGGCTACACTCCTACTATATACCAACTTATCTGTGAAATGGCGAAAATTGGAACTACGGTCGTCATGTTGAAATTTCATTCGATTGTCAGTGTCTACTACATTCGGGTTCTCTGGTTGATTTTTTTTTTCGTGACATTGCTGAATTTATAAAGTTAAATATGCCGAAAGCTATTAAAAGTGATGCTCGAAATATTATTCTCAAGGTTAAAACCTTTTTTGAAGAAGAAGCTCGGGCGGGGTTTCCGGTTATTCCATGTAATCAAATATACAAACGAATTTCGGCAGCGACAGGTTAGTGTTGTCAACTTTCTTGTTATAAATTACCCGATACTTAACTAATTATTTAAGTCCACGAAATAATCGTTTCTATTCTTGCTGCAGGTTAGCGTAACGGTAACGTAAATCTATTAGGTAACTGCTAAGTGAGTGAGCCAACTAACCTGCCAGATTTCAAATTTCTTCTAACATTTATTTTATTATCTTATATTTCAGGTGTGAGTCAAGGACTAATTTCAAAAATAGTTAAGGAAGGGCACGCAGCAGAAGAAACTGGAACAAAAATTCGGACACAAGGCAAGGAGAGAAAACGTTAAAGTGGATTTGTGCATGTTGATGATTTTGACATGGGAGTTATACGGAGGAAAGTGCATGAATTTTATTCTGCTAAAAAGAGGTCCCTACTGTTAAAAAGCTTCTAAAGGTCTTAAAGACAGATATAAATTACACAGGACAGCGAGAGAGTCTGCGAAAGCTGCTTCACAAGGTGGGATTTCGTTTTAAAAAATCTCAATCCAATCGGAAGGTTCTTATGGAGCATGACGCAAGTGACAGCGTGGAGAGGATACAAATAATAAATCTCCCCAGCCCCGGCCCATAATTTATTTAGATGAGACCTATATTCACTCTTCGTATACATCGGGTAAATGTTGGCAAGGGGAGGGTGAAGACGGAGTATTGGAGCCTGTATTGAAAGGGCAAAGATATATTATTGTTCATGCGGGAGGAGATACTGGATTTGTTAGAAATGCACTACTTGTGTTTAAATCAAACACAAAAAGTGATGATTATCATGACGAGATGAATAGTACTAGTATTGATTTAAAAGAGTGTCCATGGAGTTTCTTGCCCGTTCTTCTCCATAGGTACCTACTACGCTTTGGAATGGGCAACTAGCTTCATTTTTCTGACTGACTGACCCTTTGACAATTCAAAAGTGCCTGTAATTGGTTTATTTGAAATAAATGCTTTGAGTTTGAGTTTGAGTACCAATTTTAAAAAGTGGGTTATTGAAAAACTTGTGCCTAATTTACGAGAGCCATCCATAATAGTGATGGATAATGCTCCTTATCACCGTATTTGTGTCAATAAAGTCCCAAATACGAATTCCTTAAAAAAAAAATGCAATTATGCAATTATGGTTGACCCAAAATAAAATTGACTACGGAGAGAGTTTGACTAAACCTCATAATCATAGAGTCCGGCATAATCAACACCACATTGCATGAATGGAAATCCAGCTTCTCAACGTTCGGGGGGGAGATCACCCATATGTGGATTTGACGTATTCCCTTTCATGCAAATGCAGGCTACACACTAATGAACCACTAGCCTTGCTAAATTACGTGCTTCCAGCACCCATCATCTATCACGCATGGCAACCATGAGAAGCAGTTCCAGCATGAAGCAAACGTTTGTGTTCGTTTGTGACAGAGCAACACCGGATGTTCTTTAACGTAATCAAATTTTGAATTCCTATTTCTGCCTCCAACACGAATTATAATTATCCTTAGCTAAAAATACTTAAACCAAATGTTTTATTACTGGACTTTTTTAAATGCACCTTTGGAATGGACAATTGGACGATTGCTTAAATGCACTTTTTCTTTAAGGCTATGATATTCCTTACTAAATGAATGTCATTGAACTAAACGTGTCAACACAATTAACGAACGATTAATCTAGTTCACGGTCAATGAACCGGTTTTGCGACCTTGACAGGCACGCGATACATGTAAGTTAAAAATGTACCGGAAAACATACGCGACTATTCTTTACAAACGATTAAAATAAGAAAACCTTTCGAAATCAATTACAATATCAGTTTCTACATTTAACCAATATGTAGTTTTAGAACATTTTAATTCTGGTAAGTTACTCTTAATAAACTCAATTTCAACAATTTCATTCAATCAATTTCAATTCCATGTCAATTTCATTTCAATTTTTATTTGATGTCAACCAACTTGAAGTCGGTTCACGAAGAAAAGTCGAGCCACACCACCACAAACTAGTGTTGTCTTTCTTTAATGAATCAATGAGAACACCTCTTGATAATGTATCAGCAGGATTTTCCTTACTTTTGATATGCAACCAAGTACTGTTGCTTGTTAATTCGTAGATTTGCACAACGCTATTCTACAAAGGTTTTTAAAAAATGTGGGAATGTCCGAAGCCAGCCTTGAACTATAGTGGAGTCTGTCGAAAAATAGACTTTATCGAATTTCAGCAGAGAATTTATGATATTATATTTAAAAGTTTAGCTCCAACTAAAGCTCCACATAGTTCAAGTCGTGGAATACTTAACGCTTTGATTGTTGTGGCTTTACTCTTAGCAGATAATAATCGACTAGTAACCTGCGACTCATCAGTATTAGTGTGTCAGCGTATGTGCGCACATGCACCGTATGCAGACTGAAAAGCATCGGTAAAAATATGTAACTCTTTATTTACAGCATTAGTACATAACATATTATGACATAACGCGGCACTAATATTTCGGACAAATATTGTAACGAATGAATAAAATTATATCATCAATTTGACTTGGGACTTCATCATCCCAACTTATTTTAGCAAGCCATTCTAGGGGTCGTATATCTGTGCAATGACTGACTTAAATAAACTTTTAGTTATCTTCATATCACTATAACCTTTATCCAACGTAGTTGAAAAATTTAATAAATCCTTCTTGTTAGAACAACCAACACCCAGGGTTTTAGACTGACCATATTCACCAATACATAAATCCTTAGTACTTTCTGAAGTTACATCAAAATTAAAGCTCCACTTCCAGGGACAACAACCGCTTTGTAGAATGGCGGACGTTTTATTGCAAATATCTAACAACATGTTTCGCTGATCATGCCCCGTCAAAAGATCGTCAACATAAAAATCGTTATTGATAGCGATGACGTCATCCTTACATTCCTTTGCCAACTGTTTCATGCAACGGTTGCTAAGGTATGGTGCTGATGCAGTGCCATACGTCACTGTGTTGAGACGATAAACTTGAATTGGCATGCTGTTATCAGTTCGCCATAATAGTAGTAATTATAAGTTACGTTGTTCAGGATGAATTAAAGTAATGTATGTGTAAAGAATTTTTCAATATCTGCGCAAGCCTTTCTTCTCAGAGTAGTCAGATAGGAAACGCCGACCTCATCTAGTTTTAAAAATTTGATTGACGTGTAAAAGTGTTTGTACAAACCTACTTACAGAAATAAAATCATTTATCATTTAGCAATATCGGAACCGAAGCAATATTGAGAAGATATAATTTTGTAACCTAGGGCCCACGTATTGAATATCATTCAACGAATTATTATTACAAGGCGTCGCGCTTGCATCGAAAACGACGCGCAATTTCGTTTGTAAAGGGTATTGAGTCGGTTTCCCGCCTTATTGAAGTATGCGTAAAGATAAAAATTACCGCAAAAAGTAAAGAAAATTCTTACAATATAACCGGTCTTGTCGTTGATTGTATTAAGGTCAAATTGCCTACTATGAATGTTGACTCTTCTATAACGCAACATTTAGCAAAGGAGATGTTTAAATTTTGGCTAGCACTTGTACATTATATCAAAAAACGGGGAAAAATACACTGAATTTAGGAAACCTATTAAGCCTTGAATGTTATCTTTGTTGTACACACAAATTAAAGTTTTTCAATTATTGCCATTGTTGTCGTTATGGCCACACTATGGCAGCGAACTGACAACATGCGTTCTGAAATCAGAATGGATCGGAAATTAATGTGAAACCGTAAATACAAAAATATTAAATATTTATAAAACGGTATCGTTGTATTATTAATTCCTCTATTACACCTATTTCTAATGTGTTACTAATGGAAAGATGTAATAATAGCCTAGTTCGATTAATAAAATCTACTTGGCCAGTGTAGTTCCGATTACCGAACGTTTTATTTTAAGGTATACTGTCGGGAGTGCTGTTGTCAATCATAAAATATCCCCATTTTACGTTATTAAAAGATGACATTAATTTCATTGTCAGCTATCCATATATACGTCTCCATTTTTTACACAAAAATGTCAAACATTTCCAATTTCATTTTTGTACGTCTACAATACAAATTAATTCTATAAATCATTGCCTGTATGTATATATATTTGTATGTAGATATATTTCACAGATTTTCTGGAAATGTACACGTCCTAGCCAAAGTTCCATACAAAAATGAAACATCTCCTTTGCCGTTAGCCGATCATCTGTGACATAACCCCGGAGAAATTGAATGTACCCATCTTTGTTGTTAGATAAAAAAAATACATCACCGCCCGCTCCATCAGCCATTGAAACCGTATTCGGTTATATATAAATGGCTGTTATTCCCGCTTTCCAATACGATTGCAATCCTGCCTCCACTTTGTTGAATGCTGCTTCATATTTCATAACTTGTGATCGTAATTATTGTGGAAGTGGCGAAGTTTTGGGCCAACAAGATTTGAGAAAAGTCATGCCAGTGACACGAAGAAGATGATAATTATTGTTTTCTTTCGTTAGATGACTCGCTTCATAAATTCTGGAATCTCGAAGAAATTCCCGAGAAAACTAATAATCCTAAAGTGGAACGCAATTTAAGGGGTATTACATACCACATCATCCTGTTGTTAGACAGGACAATGTAACCACTAAGGTTCGCATCGTCCTCGATGCTAGTGCAAAATGTCATAATGGCGTGTCACTTAATGACATCCTACTCGCAGGGCCGAATTTGCAGGCAACCTATTTTTATTATTATTAAAATTCCGCTTATTTCCAATTGCGATTACCGCAGACATATCTTCAGATTGCTGTTACTAATGAGCATCAAAGATTTCAAAAAATATTATTTCGCTTTGATACCACTGAGCCTATTCGAGAATTGGAATTGAATTGGGTTGCATTTGGACTCAAATCTAGTCCGTTGCTAGCCATGCGCACGGTGCGCCAGTTATCGCGGATGAAAAACATCGTTTTCAACACGCTGCTATTGTAGCATCCAAGGTCGCACCTGTAAAGGTCGTTTCTTTATTTCGTGTAGAGTTATGCGCCGCTCTTCTGATGTTTAAACTCATTAAATTAGTTAGTGATACTTACCGCGCTCGTGTAGCAATGAATAGTGTATTTGCTTTCTCCGATTCTAAAATTGCCCTTTCCTGGATTCATTCTTCCCCACATAGGTGAAATATTTTTGTTAGCAACCGCGTCGCTAAATGTCAAGAAAATATTGTTTCTAAAAATGTCTACCACTTGGTGGTAAAGAAAACCCGAGTACCTAATTGTTTATCTAGAGGCCTTCTGCCCGAACAGTTATATATTGTCACATGACATGTCGGATTGTGAACGCCTACAGGAAGACATTGACAGAGTGGTCGAATGGAGCAATGACAATAAACTGCATTTTAATGTTGCTAAATGTTCGGTGATGTCGTTCACTCGAGCGCGAACTCCCTTGAGTTATCAGTACAAGGTTGAGGATGTGCCGATGCAACGAGTGTCTCAGGTACGAGACTTAGGGGCAGTCTTCTCTCAGGAACTAACTTTCCGTGAGCATATCAATAAGATATGTAAGAAGGCATACAGAAACCTAGGTTTCGTACTCAGGCAGTCCCAAGGATTCACAAACATCACGACACTAAGGGTACTATATGACGCATTAGTCAGAAGTCACCTCGAACATAGCGCATTCATTTGGGCTCCTCATGAGGCGAAATATAGTGTTATGTTGGAACGTATCCAAAATAAGTTCACGCGACACTGGTATTACAAGCTGTATGGGGTATATCCATTATACCCATTGATGTACCCTACACTATTTGTTCTGGGTATGGTAGGGTATAACACTCTAAGAGTACGACGGGAGTTTTCGCTCGTAGCGTATGTAGTGAAACTACTACGTGGCGTGGCGCATAACCCGGGAGTGCTGCGACACCTACAGCTGTACGTGCCCGACCGGTACGTGTGGAGGCGGCAACGCCCGCCCCTGCTCGCTGTGCCTGCAGCCAGGACCAACCTGCTGGCGAGAACTCCTCTCACTAGAGCCATACGCGTGGTGAATGAGGTTCACGGGAGGGTTGATGTATTGTGGTGCAACTTGAGTGGATTCGCAAAAGTTACGCTATATGTAATAAGTTATTTAGATTAAGATATTTTTTAACTAGGTATAAGGTGTAGATTTAGGATTTAGTTAGTAAGGCCACTTTGTCGCATTGGATCATAGATCTGTAATGATAGTGTAGGTAAGATTGTTATAAATAAATAAATAAATAATGATTTATGGCGGCACGGCCATAAATGGTTTCAATATCACATATCCGAATAGCCAATCCACTACGTTTACCCGTACATCTTGTGAAGGACTACCTGAATCGAAATCTTTAATACACAATACGTCCGCTTCTTTAGAATCTGACTTAATTTATACGAGTACTGTTTCACAGAAATTTTCGTGTTAGAATAAAATCTTACATATTATAGTTTACCTACTGCGTTTTTACGCATTATTCCCCGGAGCAACGGTATCAATGTGATTTCCGTTTCTGAGTTAAATATAGCTGAAATATGTTTATTCCGCTCTGTGCAAAAACATCACTTCATACAATTGTATAAAGACATCCAAAAGGGTAACTTACGTTCACCATTTAAACGGCTCGATCTTTTCATCGACGACCAGAAAATTATTGAAATCGGAGGCTGATTATCTAATGCAGACCATCCTAATGAAGCTAAGCGGCCCGCTCTATATTTTAATAATATTGATTATTTTCACCGCGTTCTCTGTCATACCGGAACCAACCTTCTGAGTTCGTTGTTGCGTCAGAAGTGTTGGATACTCTCGTCTAGAAGTGTCACTAGAAAAAGATAACACCATTGTAAATTTTGTTTAAAAAATTCTCCTTTAAACCTTAGTCCAAAAATGGCTTATCTGCCTACTTGCCGCGTACAGGACACCAAGGTTTGTACTCACGGGTCTACACTATGCTGGCCCAATAAAAGTAGTTAGCTAGCTGTATGTAGACGTCGCGGTCAAAGAACTCAAAAGGCACGGTCAAGGTGCGTGTTTATATGCCTTGTTACTAAAGCCGTTCACATTGAACTGTTTACCGATATATCTTTTGATACATTAATTACCGCCAGGAACCTGTTTCTTGTTTATATTTCAATAAACTAATAACCAAATAACCGCTACATAAAACATAATACGTTTCAACAATATTTTTATAACTTTAACCCTTTAATTAATTAGGTACTTATAATATAAAAATATATTCGTTCAGTTTACTTTATTGCTTGAGAACCCTGCGCATTATCAAGGCGGTGTATCATGTTGGCGCCAAAAAACGGAAAATAAAATAATTTGACTCTGAAAGTCTAAATCATCGAAATCATCATACTCTAATATAATGTTCTACAAAAATTTTAAGATTGTTATTATGATGAGCATTCCATCTTCCTATATGCATTCCTTTCTCTCCCATAATGATTAAGAGACAACATACTTTCTACGAGTGACAACTGCACTCTACGTCAGAACATCGCGGAAGTCTTATGATCGTATATACGGGTGCGCGCAAAAAAAATCTGGAATCTTTTCTAACCGCTATAGGGTTGCTAATACTGCAACCTACTAATGTAGAGTGAACATTAGTCGTGAGTGAGGTGCAGTGCTTTCCAGCCGATGGAGGCATTTATTTCAAATAAACCAATTACAGGTACTTTTGAATTGTCAAGGGGTCGGTCAGTCAGAAAGATGAAGCAAGTTGCCCATTCCAAAGCGTAGTAGGTACCTATGGAGAAGAACAAGCAAGAAACTCCATGGACACTCTTTTCAATCAAAATATGGTTACAAAATATTGGCTACATCGTTCATGTTGAAATTATGCATGTGAGAACGATGCAGAACGTTAAAAGCGTCCGTAATAAAAAGACAAAAACAATTCAAATATTAAATTAAAATAAGCCGTGGAAGCTTAGAAATGACCAGTCCCTACTGACGGCGCCCGTTCACGAATATGCCGCATGGATCAGCACCATTCAGCTCAACCATTTTGAAGGAAACTTAATGATCTAACACACACGCCACCACCAGCGAGACATTTGAGTGAGCATGACATACTCTCAGCCGCCAGGATACATTCAAGTCAATGAAAGAAAAACCTAGTAAATGTAGCTTTATAGTAGGTACATAGGTATTACCCACACCTGTGCTATGCAGTTATACAATACCAAAAGATTGAATTTATACAATGCAAAGATAGTTTTTACAATCTTCAGCAGCTCCAACAGTAGTTTCAAATGCTAATCAATTAGTTTATGCGCCCTTGTGGAGCAGGACCAGCGTTGAGCCAAGCATTTTTATCAGCGATGTAATCCCCCAACTTATAATATGGTTGGCTACTTATTTAATTATTGAATAATATTCTGACTGCCTCGTTGGTCTAGTGGTCACAAGCGCTACTGCTGAGCATGAGGTCCTGGGTTCGATTCCCGGGTCGGGCAAAGTGTTATTGGGTTTACCATCTGGAATTTCTCGGTATAGTGTGGCCATTAGTGCTGTGCACTCCCTGAGGTATGCGCGCGGCGAGATTGGGGTAGTATCGGCTGGTGCGCTCTGTCAGTGCGCCGTCAACGCTCGTGGCGGCAGGTAGTGTCATCTGTATCGGACTGTCTATGTCAGTCGCACATGGGATAAATATTCAAAGATGGGTCGTGCGTTATCTCGTGATATGAAGACTGTCATTTTTAAGGTGGCTGAATATTTTATGAAAAGAAAAGCAGACAAAGAAAGCTTTGAATTCAAAAATGATGTGAATATTGCCATAATCGTTGCGGAGGCTACGGGGTACAGCAAAAGAATATACATATATTATTTATCAATTGAAAATTCAAGCCAATTAAAATTTCAATCGCCAAAAAAAACAAAAGTTATATTTTCTTGATGAAACATACATCAACGCCAGTCACCATACCAGCAAATGTTGGCAATAAATAATAATATATAATTGTTTGTAAATATAAAAAATGTTCAATAAAACAAGTCCTGCTTTGAATTATAAGTTTAGTTCTTATTTATCACCTGCATATTTTTAATAAAATATGAGTATATTTGGGTTACATTTTAATCAACTAAGTAAGTGTAATATATTACAGATAGATAGCCTCCGACCATCGTCCCGCCACAAGTCTTGCCTTAGAAATGCAAACTGATATCGTAAGATCTGTCCGACATGTATCGATCTCATGTGAACTCATGCACTTTTTTCTTCGCCTTCCACCTCGCCGCGCATACCTCAGAGAGTGCACAGCACTAATGGCCACACTATAGCAACCCGTAGTCTGGATTTGTGCCCGGTTGATGGCAATAGGCTCGCCCCCTATTACATGGGACTTAAACATAACTGGCGAAATGTGGGTGTACTATAGGTACACCTCTGCCTATCCCCCGTTGAATACAGGCGTGATGTTATGTTATGTGAATAATATTAACGGCTTGGATTGAATAGCTGGCAACATTAAGTTTATGGTAAAAGAAAAGTGACAGCGGACAGCTCAGTTTCTATTATTTTTGGTTGTAAAAATCCGCCATGGGCTTCACACAAACTTACGCGCCACTTTTTTGTAAAAAAATATTAACATGTAGCTTTGTGAGGAGTCTCAACGGTAAATAGTCGAGTGATGCTATAATAAAGTAATTAGTTAGTCGCTAAGCACATCACTAAATAGATGCAACAACACTAATTAACTTGAGAACATTCGTCCATTTTGATTTCGCGCTGGTTTAGCGTGCTGCTATATTCTGACACTCCAAGATTCCTTGTGCCCCGACCTAGGGTGAGTTCCTCATTAATTGATATTATTACCGTACCGTGTTTTATAAACCATATAGCGAGCCATCTATGTAGGATTAATTTAAGACTTGTAAACTAAATAGGCTGTATAGCTAAGCATTTCTAAACTATAACAACTATGTTTCTGAACGAGTGAACGGAATGAGTGAAAGGGAAGTAAGAAAAAAAAGATGGCGAGAGAGTTAGAGTGAAAGACGTGTCGCAAAGGTGTGAAGGTGTTTTTAAGTTAATAAACGTTGTTTGGAACGATTTGGCGTTTTCCTGGAGATCCCCACACTACATTTTGGGGGCTCGTCCGGGATCCCCGGGAAAAAGCGAAGAAGAAGACTGGTGCGTTTCACGGCAAGGTGAACCGCGACGCGACCCACGCGGCCATTACCGTTACAAGCCTATGAAAATTCAACTCAAAGGAGAAAGGTGCAAACTAAGATGAGTGACGATAAGAATCCGTCGACACCATCATTGAATTTTGCCGATATTATACCAAAATTCAATGGCACTGACAGAACATATTCGTCTGCAAAGTGGACACAGGATGTGGAAGACAACGCCAAAATATTCGGTTGGTCGGCGCAACAGAAACTCATATTGGCGCGGGGATCACTAACAGGCACAGCAGAGTTGTGGTTAAAATTGGAAAATGCCTTCAAATCATAGGAAGACCTACGGTCAGCGCTGTTGAAAGAATTTCCTGAGTCAATCAACAGCAAAGAGATACATGAACTCATGGCGGCTCGTAAGAAAAGGAGTAACGAAACATATTACAAATACTTGCTAACGATGAAGGAGTTAGGCAGATGTGCTAAGTTTCCGGACTCCGTGGCCATACAGTATATAATTGATGGCATACACGATTACGAATCGAACAAGGTGATCCTGTACGGCGCGACTACGTACCCTGCGCTGAAAGAGAAAATAAATTTGTACGAGACAATGAAGAATAAAAGTAAAAAACGCCTCGATGATATGAATGCAACGAAGCAGTCCGAGCTGAAAACAAAAACACATCCAGAAAAATCATCACGTTGGTGTTACAAGTGTGGTGAGGTCGACCATATCGCCAGCACGTGCACGAAAGGTGTAAAATGCTTCAGGTGCAACTCATTTGGCCATATCGCAACGGAGTGTAAAGCGCCAAATTCAAACTCAAGCACGGAGCCGCATGATAAGCATATAGATGGCGGCGAAAGTTCTAGAAAATTGATGTGCACGAAGATTTCGCCGGAAGAGGGCGCTTCTGAGCCAGAGCGGGAGCGGGAAAATCACGGTGGATACGATGAACATGAACGACAACAGAGCGAACGAATGACAGAAATGGATGAGCATCGGTCAACGTCAAATTCGTGTACGTCAACGTCAGACTCCTGTCAATCGTGTCAATGTCAAAAGTTTCAATTGGAAACGGTGTTGAATGTAAAGAAAGACATTGTGAGCAATAAATCAATTAAGAAAATTAAGATTGGTGATAAAAAAGTTAATAGTTTAATAGATTCCGGTAGTGACTTAAATTTGATATCTTCGAATTTGTTTTTAGAGTTAGATGTAACAACTCACGAAAAGGTAAAGGTGTTATTATCTGGTATTAGTGCGACAAACGTTTGCTCATTTGGAAAGTTTAATATAACGATTAAGATCGATGAATATTGTTTCGATGTGTGTTTTTTCATTGTCCCAAAAGAGGTAATGCCATATAATATCATCTTTTTTTTTTTTTGACGGGGTAGAAATCCTCATGGATGTCCTCCGCCCTGGGGCGGCCGGAGGGGTCTGTCAGACTTCTACTGACTAAAACCACCCCGTGTTCCCTCGCACACTTGCACCGGGGGCTACGGGGGCACTTAAGCACTCCTCAACGCGGGCTGCGTTGAAGAGTGCTTAAGTGCCCCCGTAGCCCCCGACTGGTGCCGGCGCGCCTCTGCGGGCCCCGTCTAGACAAACGGGGGGAGTGAGGTGTTTGACTCCCCTCGCGACGTCTAAGAGAGGCGCGCGTGGAACATTACGCGCCACCACCTCGGGTCTTATATGATAGGGGGCGGCGGACGTCCCCGAGTCCGCCGTCCCTGGACCCATTTAGGGGGGCCGGAAGAGGGTATTATCTGCCCTCTGCCGACGCCCGGTGCGCCTGCTACGGGCCGGGAGAGCAATCGACATCTCCCTCTCCCCTTCTGCTGCCTCCTTCTGCGACATGACATTTTCGCAGAAGGAGATCACCGCGTCCCACGACGCTGCGCTGCCGACCTTAGAATTAATAACAGTCGGCAGCGACAGGTCGCTACCCACTTCCGATACAAGGTCACGGCGTAACTCCTCCCAAGCTGCACACTCTGCAAGCGTATGCCACGCCGTGTCCTCCCGACAATGGACGCAGTGATGACACCGAGCGTCTGGCTCCCTGCCTATGCGATGCAGGTACCTCCCGAAGCAGCCGTGCCCCGAGAGCACCTGCGTCGCCCTAAACGACAGAGAGCCGTGCCTGCTCCCGAGCCAGTCGTCGAGCACCAGCCGGACCGCCCCAATAGTGACGAGACCAGCGGTAGGGCGCAGAAGCCTGTCCCGCCATTCCGCCACCAAGACCTCACGGAGCTCGGACCGGCGCAGCGTGATCTGCTGCTGCACCAGTACCACGCCCCTTGCCCCCGCCTCCTCGCGCCACCGATGTAGTGACGCGAGGGCTCTGGCTTCCAGGTCCCACGGCGGGGATCCGGCCAGTGCGCAAACCGCCTCGTAGGAGATCGTGCGATACCCTCTGATGACTCTGACGGCCATCGCAACACTGTGATACTGCGGGCCGTCAGGTCAACTGCCCACACCGGGGACCCATATAGGGCCATGGATCGCACGATCCCCACGTATAACCGCCTACAGGCGGTGCTCGGGCCCCCCAAATTGGGAAGCAGCGTTGACAGCGTGCCTGCAGCGCCCATCAACTTAGGCGCCAGCCGCCGAAAGTGGGGGCCGAAGTCCCAGCGGCTGTCGAGCACCAATCCTAGGTACTTCATGGTAGACTCGACAGCGATTCGGGCCCCCCCGACCACGATGTGTGATCCCGGTGGTGGCGCCCGTCGGGGGCCATGGAAAGTGATGGCCTCCGACTTGCTGAGGGCTACCTCCAGGCCCAGGCGCCGGATGCGGTTCACCACCTGTGAGACCCCCGCCGTAGCCAATAACGCTACTCCCTGTGCGAGCTCCCCCGAGCCGTGACCAGCGTGTCATCCGCGTAACACGTCAAGTTCACCCCCGGCTGGAGCTCGCCCCTCAATACCCAGTCGTATCCGATGTTCCACAGGAGCGGTCCCAGAACCGAACCCTGTGGAACACCGCACGACATCTCGCGCCGACCTCTGCCATCGCGTCTCCTGTAGGTGACAGACCTTTCTGCTAAGTAGGCCCCGACTACGTGGCAGAGGTAGAGAGGCACCTGATGATAACGCAGCGCCTCCCTAATACAACTCCAGGGCAGGGTGTTGAAGGCGTTCGATATGTCCAAGGACACCGCCAGCATCACCCCACCCCGAGATACAACTTCTTCCGCCAGGACTCTTATTCACATAATTGCGTCTATTGTGGAACGCCCATGCCGAAAACCAAATTGGTTGTCGTCCAGGTCCGGCCCATCTCTGCACAAGTGGCTGACGTGGCGGTCCGCAATTATCCGTTCGAATAACTTGCCCACCTCGTCAAGCAGCACTATGGGCCGGTACGCAAACGGGGAGTCCGCAGGGCGCCCCACCTTCCTGAGCAGGACCAACGAACCTGTCTTCCACTGAATGGGAAACTGGCCCTGCTCGAGGCACGCTGAATACAGTCCTATCAGTCGGGGCTCTAGGGCCTTTAAAGCGTGTACGAGGGCGCGGCCGGGTACTCTGTCGGGCCCCGGGGCAGTGTTTTTCGCCCGGAGCCGCATCACGGCCGCCCTCATCTCCGCTTCTGTCACCTCAGGGACGCTAGCACCATCTTCTGATTCCGCAGCTGCCGGCAGAGCCATCGACGGTGGCACGTGTTCTGCTCCTGCAGGGAAGAGTGCCGCAACTACCTCCTCCAGCATCTGAGGTTGGAGACCCTCCGTAAGTGGGGGGCCCAGGGATGGAGTTTTCCTAGAACCATATGGTAAGGGCGCCCCCACGGATCTCTGTCTAGGGTCTCTAGCAACTCTTCCTTGCCTCGTGTCTTGGCCTCGCCGATGGCCAGCTGCAGAGTCATCTTAGCCGCGCGGTACACCTCATACCGCGCAGCTTCCTCTTCGGGATCCCGTCGACGTCTCCTTCGGTAGCGAGTGTACCGACGCCTCACCGCCACGCACGTTATGCGCAGTTGCGCGATCTCTGCGGACTGTTTGCGGACCCGGGGCATGGACGCATCGCATATAAGCGTCATCGCCCCGTGGAACCACAGCGCCTCCGCTTCGACGTCAACGGGTCCGTTTGTCGCCGACTCCCTGTTCCAGGCCTGCACAATAGCGGCCTCTTCGAGAGCCTCCCTGTCAATGCGCTTCAGCGCCCAGCGTGGACCGTCCTTTTGTGGGGCCGATGGACTGCAGCCGACCGTGGTCTGGGTGGAGAAGTCGAAACGAATATATCGGTGGTCCGATAACGTCTCCTCCTCCACCGCGACACGCCAGTCCCAGACACGGCGATCGACCACGGGGCTAGCGAATGAGACGTCCACTATAGACCCATCCCACTGCCGCACGCACGTGTAGGTCGAACCCCTATTGAGGACGGCCAGACCCGTCGTGATTGCCCACTCTTCCAGCACCACGCCCCTAGCATCAGTGACTGGCGATCCCCAAGCCGCTGATTTGGCTTTGAGGTCGCCGAGTAGTAACGCGGGGTGAGGGTGATACCGGCCCACGACGGCTCCTAGCTCGACAAGGAAACTCTCGAAGTCGGCGAGACTCTTGTTAGGCGAGAAGTATGCCCCAATGACGACCACACCATCTACAAGGGCGGCAACCCAGCCATGACCTCGGGATGGGTTGACAAGAGTCCCGCCAATGAAGACCACTAAACCGTTGAGGTCCCTCATCCAGTTATCACGGGGAAGGACAAAATACGGCTCAGCGACCACCGCCACGTCTATTGACCACTCCGCCATGCTCTGGAGCAAAAGATCCTGAGCTCTGGCAGAGTGGTTGATATTGCCCTGGAGGAAATGGTAGTTTGCCATTATTGGCACTCCATTTCCTCGGCAATCCTTTCCTGGGGTCTGGAGTCGACCGAAGGGCAACTAGGCTGCGGGGGTGTGCAGATCCCCCGGCAGCCGTGACAAATCTCTTTTTAGCCCGCCTGGCGGGGGGCGCGGTGCAGGCCTTGCCACCTGCTTTGTGCTCCGCGGGCTTTCCTACCGCCGCACAAAGACTGCAGTTTGGTGCCGCAGAGCACTGGGCCGCTTTATGGCCGGGCTGACCGCAGCGATAGCACTGATCGCTGCGATCAACTTCGGCGATACACTGTGCCCGGACATGCCCAATGGCCAAGCATCGGTAGCATCGCATGGCCCTGGGTTGCAGCAGCCTAACCCTCGCTGCAACCCACCCCACCAGCAAACGCCCCCCGTCGGCGACCTTCTTCGCCACCGCTACCGGGCACCGTACCCAGATCGTGCCCAGCCCGCCAAAGTCTTGGCGAATTTCCCCTGCCCGCAGATTTTCAATAGGGCACTCGCCGATTCGGGCAATGGCCGCTAACACTTCCTCTTGGGTCACTGAGTCGTCCAGCCTATCAACGCGCACTTCAGCCGTTTTCATGGGCCTGGAAACCAGGATGTCTTCCGAACTGAGGACTTCCCTCAGTTTAGCGGCAAGGGCGTCCGCTTTTTCACCATTTGAAGCACCCGCCACCTCGATTAGCCGTGCTCCCGTGGCGGCTATTTTGTAGCGGATGGACGGTATGCCAAGTTCAGATAAGTTGAACTCGGTTCTCACCTCCGCTAGGACCGCCTTGTAGGTTACGCCCCTTTCCGCGGCTCCAGGCTGCAGCGTGACCGCTACAGCCGCAGAGCGTGGGATTCGAATCTTAGGCGGCCCCACGCTTTTTGAGGCGGCCCCACGCTTTTTGAGGCGGCCCGGGCCTTTGGGTTCGACACCTTCTTGTTCTGGCGGCCCTTTTTCCTTTTTACGACCTTTGAGCAGGCCTCGGTGTTTGGCCCGGCTGCGGTCGCAAGTTCCGCGGCTCCCTCTAGACAGGAAGTCCCCTCAGCGGACTTTTTGGACACCTCCGCGGGCTTTTTGGCCCCAGCCACAGGTTTATTGGTCCCAGCCAAAGGGTTTTTGGCCTGAACCACAGGCTTTTTGGCCGCCTCCGCTGGCTTTTTGGCCCCAGCCGTGGATGTTTTGGCCAACTGCGGGAGCCTCACCATTGAGGTCTCCTCATTCCTCCGACTGTCCGCTGCGAGTGGTGGCCGGAGGGTCTGGGCTGGGAGGAGTCTTGACTCCAACCCCTCGAAGCGCGCTTTCATCATGTCCCCTACCTGAAGCATGACAGTCCGGGCGATTTCCGCAACCAGCTCGGTTTGCAAAGAAACAGGTGCTGGAGGGGGCGCAGAAGGTGCAGGAGTCGCACGCTCTTGCTGCCGACAAAGGTCGGCCCTTAGAGTGGCAAGTTCCCGCCGGATGACCTCCATCTCGGATTGGAGACGGCTGTTTTCCTCCTGTAGTCTTGCCGTCTCCTCTGAGGTCGTGCGATTAAGGAGGACTCCCACTGCCTCCTTGATCTCTTCCGCCGCCTCTTTTACAGCACGCGTGAACGTGCCCTTCAAGTTGCCAGACTTAGTAGCAACCTTGAGGACCATGTCCACGCTGTCCATTACTTGGCGGTTTAGAGCCGCCGCCGACAGATCCTCAGCAGTGGCCAAGCGAGAAACCCGCCGCTCTCTGGCCTGACTAGCCATTTCAGCCACCTCATCCAGAGCCAGTGCCCGTCTCTCCTCTCTCCTAGCCGAGTTGATCTCCCCTTTTGTGCTGACCAAAGAGGTGGCGTTTTGGGTAAAAGCGTCCTCCACTTGGTTGGTCCCCGAGACGCTTCCTCCGCTGGGTGCCGGCATGTCAGGGCGCTTGATAAAGCGCCCCAGAGAGTCGCGTGACGTCGAAGGAGCAGATGCTCCACCAATTGCGCGACCTCGCCCTCTCCAGCCCGTCAGCACTTTGGCGGCTGGTAGGTTCTCCTCGCTAGAAGAGAGGCCTGTCAACCCCACGCGTTCTATCTCATCTTCTTTACGTGAGCGTTTCCTCCAAAATTTGGAAGGACGCCCAACCATCTCCTCTTCAGTCCGCGAGCGCTTTGAGCTTACGCTCGCCACGCTCGCCACACTCATCCTATCAGATGCGATGTCAGAATCTGACACCGCACCCACACTTATCTGCTCGACCATCACGATCGGCAATTCATTTTCTGTTGTATTATTTTTTTCGGTATCCATATTAATCCCACGAGTAGATATAGGTAAAAAATGTCCACCGGGCAGAGCCTAGATGCCCGGTAAGCCTACATACTGCAGAGTACGGCAGGTGCTCTACAGGGGAACATAATAATATCATCTTAGGTCAACCATTTTTAGCCAATGTTACAGCTGTAATTGATAAGGGTTCAGTCAGTGTTGTGCCTAATTATAATGATTTTCTGCCGCAGTGTATGCTTTTTGTGGTTCCAGAACCCGTGTGTTTTGTTTCTGATCCACAGATATGAGAAGCAGCTCAGAAATTAGTAGACAGTTATCAACCCAGACAAACTAAGGAGGCACCGATAAATATGAAAATCATATTAAAGGCTGAAGTTCCCATTGCGCAATGGCCTAGAAGGTTGTTCCTTGCGGAGCAAAAAGAAGTTGAGAGGCAGGTGGGTAAGTGGCTATCATATGGTATTATTAGAACTAGTTTTTCAGAATATGCAAGTCCACTTGTGCTAGTTAAAAAGAAGGACGGTTCAACACGGGTATGTGTGGATTACAGATTAATTAACCGAAAGATGGTCAAGGATGAGTTTCCACTTCCGGTCATGGAAGATCATATTGACAAGTTAGCAGAGGCCAAAGTTTTCAGCAAATTGGATCTGAAAGATGCATTCTTTCACTTGAGAATAGATGAAGATTCTGTAAAATATACTTCGTTTGTCACACATCACGGCCAGTTTGAATTTCTCAGAGCACCATTTGGGTTGTCAATTTGTCCGAAATACTTCACAAGATTTATAACAATTATCTTTAGAGACCTCATTGCCAAAGGTCACATTCTTATATTTATTGATGATGCCATAATTCCAGCAAACGACTATCAGGAAGCAGTTGAAAGGCTACATGAAGCACTAGAGGTAGCATCAGACTATGGACTCGAGATTAACTGGAAGAAGAGTGAAATATTATCAACAAAGGTTGAGTATTTGGGTCACATCGTGCAAGGTGGTGAAGTGAGACCCGCTACAGAATAAAAAGAAGCAGTTATGAAGTTCCCAGAGCCCAAAACAGTGAAACAATTACAAAGCTTCATGGGGCTAGCATCGTATTTCAGGAAGTACATACCAAATTTTGCCCAAATAACCAGTCCATTGAGGAATCTGCTAAAGAAGGATCAAAGTTTTACATTTGAAGAGGAACAGAGACTTGCCTTTAACATTTTAAAAGAGAAACTAGGAAGTGGTCCGGTGCTTATTATTTTCAACCCAAAACGACCTACAGAACTACATACAGATGCGTCCAGTTTGGCCTTTGCAGCAGTATTAATACAGCGATGTGAAGATAATGGATTACATTCCGTGTATTATATGAGCAGGAAGACAAGTGAAGCAGAACGGAAATATTCTAGCTATGAGCTCGAGGCTCTTGCTATCATAGGAGGCGTAAAGAAGTTTCGCCATTATTTGTATGGTATTCCATTTAAAATTGTAACTGACTGCCAAGCATTTCAGATGACATTACAAAAAAAGGATTTGTCAACCAGAGTAGCTAGATGGGCATTATTATTACAAGAATTAGATTTTCAGGTAGAACACAGACCTGGTACGAGAATGAAACTTCAATAAAATATTCAATTGAGGAAAGAGCGTGTTACTCTTATCAATAAGTTGAAGAACTATCAAATAAAATTAGAAGATAGTATAAATATTTATGAAATAGACACTCAACGCTTACAGTCTGATATTCAAGTTCTTGATGACTCACTAAAGTCTCTCTATAATAAATATGTTTGCTCTCGTCACCAAATTAAGGAACACATCCTTGCTACAAACGAGTTAGTAGACAGAGTGGACTTGCTGACTCTCAGCAATACTCAGTGTACTTGTCAGAGGGGATCCAACCTTGATGCCCTCCAACCTGAGGCAATGGAGGACCCATCCCTAGTTGTGAGTGCTGTGGACTGTATCCCCTACCAAGCTATACCTGATACTGTGCAAGAATTATCTCAAGTGGTACAGTCAGTACCTAGTAGTGTTTCCTCTAGTAGTAGTCAAGTTTGTTTTCAGTCAGTTATGTTTTCAGATAGTATAGGAAGAGGGTTAGGGAAATTAGTTAGTAATAACCTGAGTGTTTCTACTCAAAACTATTGTTTACTTGGGACATCCTTCAAGGAAATAATGACATCAATTACAAGAAATCAATATAATACTAATACCAACATTACTGTATTTATAGGTAATAGTTCCCAGGTAAAACCAGAAGATATCACTGACAGTGTTACTGAGTTGTTAAAGATAAATTGTAATAAAATTATTTTGTGTGCTTTTCCATATTTTGAGAGATTATCAAATAGAAAAAACAATTATATACATATGCTTAATAAGCATATTCAGTTCTTAGTAAGTCACTACAGTGACAAACTTATATTTTTTGACACCAACATTTTTGTTGATAAGTTGAAATCGACAAGGAATACAGTGTATCTGCCCATTAGGTTTAGACATAAAATAGCGAGGCTATTAGCTTATATAAACTCAGACATAAGTAGTATGTCGAAGTCTTGTTCTTTAATTAACACCACAATTATTAGTAATAATTCTAATGTACAGGTGGTCACCTTAAATAACTGTAGCACCAATGCTATAACTGTTTACAATAATTGTACGAAGGAGGATCCATGTGTCACTTTGGCAAATTCTTGTCTGGGGTCCACAAGTAGTAGGATCTCTTTGCCTGGTGATGGCATGGGAGTCTTGGGGCTCACTCTGGATGTTGATTTAAACTAGATAGTAAGACAACAGAAGATACCAGTAACAATATAGTTATACCTACCAACTACAAGGTGTCTTCTTGCTCTCAAATAGTTAAGTGTAAAAAAGGTTCTTTGCAAAATTCCTTGACATTATTTCATCAAAATATTCAAGGTTTTGCTTCCAAACAATTAGAAATTGAACTATTTTTAGAAAAAACCAGGTTTGAAATTGTTTGTTTAACTGAACATTGGTTGAAAGATTATGAAATGCTAATTAATTATGAAAATTATAGTGTGGGCAGTTGTTTTAACCGAAAATCTATGCTGCGTGGGGGTTCACTAATCTTAGTTAGAAATTCTATTAAATCTAAGACTCGTAAAGATATAGTTGATCTGTCGGTAGAACATTATATTGAACTGTCCTGTGTAGAGCTAGATAACCATGTTTTAGTGTGCGTTTACAGACCCCCAAATTATCAAAACTACTCCATATTTGAGTCAGTAATGGAAGATCTTCTAGCAAAGCTTGCAACTGGTAAAAAATCGCTAATTATCTGTGGTGACTTCAATATTAATATCTTAGAGAATAGTTCAAATAGCAGTCGATTATTAAGTCTTTTTAAATCATTCAATTTGTCAAATGTGTTTTCAGAACCAACCCGCATAACTAAAAATTCTGCTACATGTATTGATAATGTTTTTTGTAGCTGCGACTACTTAGTTAAAGCCATCGTAAATTATCTCCCTTCGGATCACAGCGGTCAAACCGTTGCTTTCAAGTCCAACACATCATTACAAAAAATTCAGATACAATCTAGACAAATAACACCCAACAATCTAAATAAATTTAATAATAACTTAATTAGTAAGTTAAGTATACCGAGCCATATTATAAATAATGTAAATGACTTGTATGAGGAATTCTTTTCGGTAGTGCGCACCGAGTTCAATATTACTTTAAAAAAGAAAACAAAAACTATTTGCCCAAATTTTTTGTTCAGTGACTGGGCAACTAAGGGTATTAGGAAAAGTAGGGAAAAAATATTTGAGCTGTATGGCCTTAAGCCTTATATTAACTCTGAAACTTTTAATAAATACGTTGCTACTTACTCTAAAACTTTTAAAAATACCTGCAAGGTAGCTAAAGCCTTGTACATTAGCAACAAGATCAAATCAGCCGATAATAAAATAAAGACGGTTTGGAAAATTATCAATAATGAAACTAACAGGAATAAAAGACATAATAATGATTTCAAACTCGAGACTTCTCGTGGTCCCATAAGCACTAACAAAGAAGTTGCTCAAGAATTTGTAAATTTCTTTACCAGTATCCCACTTAAAACTACTGAAACCTTAAACTCATCACCCTCGCGTTCTATTGACATATTAAAAGCAAACGTTTCATCCTGCCCGACTGAATTTAAATTCAAGCATATAAACCCCATAATAGTATTAAAAGCTTTCAAGCAAATCAAGATTAAACTAACCGAAGATATATGGGGAATGTCTATCAAAGTGTGTTCCTCCATTATTGAGACTATAGCGCCGTACTTGGCCTTAATATTTAATTTGTGTGTGGATCAAGGAGTCTTCCCGGATCTAATGAAATACAGTAAGGTAATACCACTTTTCAAATCAGGGGATAGTAAAGACACCAATAATTATAGACCCGTATCCGTGTTGCCGGTTTTCAGCAAGGTGTTTGAAAAGATAATGCTGAATCAAATGCTCAATCATTTTAACACCAATAAAATCTTACATGATCAACAGTATGGTTTCACCAAGGGACGTTGTACGACTGACGCCGGTGTCACCTTATTAAAATACATATTTGCGGCGTGGAAAGAAGCCCAAGACGCTGTAGGAATCTTTTGTGACCTCTCCAAGGCATTTGATTGCGTCGACCACGAAACCCTAATCTTGAAACTTGAGCATTACGGACTTGGAAAACTAGCTCTCAGTTTAGTAGAATCTTATTTAAATGATAGACAACAGCAAGTTCAAATAAATGGTGTCAATTCACTCGGTTTAAAAGTAAAAATGGGTGTACCACAAGGCTCGATATTGGGTCCTTTCCTCTTTTTACTATATATTAATGATCTATCCCATTTGTTAAAAACCCTACCACAAATGGTTTTATTTGCTGACGATACTTCTTTAATTTTTTAAATTAATAGACGTGCATCAAATCTTGACGACGTAAATAACGCCCTACTGCAGATCCCAAATTGGTTCACTGCTAATAATTTAGTATTAAATGGGAATAAAACTAAGTGTATTAGATTTTCCTTACCAAATGTCAAAAGTACAAATTGTGAGATAGTATTAAATCAAGAGAAACTAGAATTCGTCGATAAAACTGTTTTCCTGGGCATCATGCTTGACTCAAGGCTTCAATGGGGTCCTCATTTAACATCCCTTGCAGGACGGCTAAGTTCAGCAGCATATGCTGTGAGAAAAATCCGTCAATTTACTGATGTAGGTACCGCGAGGCTAATCTATTTTAGTTACTTTCATAGTATTATGTCGTACGGTATTTTACTATGGGGACGGGCTGCAGACGTCGAGTCTATTTTTATTCTGCAGAAAAGAGCCATCTGAGCCATATATGGCCTCCGCAGGCGCGACTCTCTAAGGGAACGGTTTAAAGATATTAACATCATGACGGTACCTTGTCAATATATCTATGAAAACATCATGTACGTAAGGAAAAATCTACATCTTTTTAGTAAAAGAGGTGAAAGACACAATTATATCACTAGAAATAGGGATCAATTAGTTCAACCAGGTTTCAGGCTGGCTAAAGTAGACTCATCTTTCATGGGGTACTGTTTAAAATGTTTCAATAAAATACCTCCCCATATTCTTCAACTGAATGAAACTAAATTCAAATCTTGTATAAAACGCACACTATGCAGCCAGGCATATTATAAGTTGGGGGATTACATCGCTGATAAAAATGCTTGGCTCAACGCTGGTCCTGCTCCACAAGGGCGCATAAAATAATTGATTAGCATTTGAAACTACTGTTGGAGCTGCTGAAGATTTTAAAAACTTATCTTTGCATTGTATAAATTCAATGTTTTAGTATTGTATAATTGCATAGCACAGGTGTGAGTACTATGTACCTACTATAAAGCTACCATTTAATAGGTTTTTCTTTCATTGACTTGAATGTGCCCTGGCGGCTGAGAGTTTGTCATGCTCACTCTAATGTCTCGCTGGTGGTGGCGTGTGTGTTGGATCATTAAGTTCCCTTCAAAATGGTTGAGCTGAATGGTGCTGATCCATGCGTCATGTTCGTGAACGGGCGCCGTCAGTGGGGACTGGTCATTTCTTAGCTGCCACGGCTTATTTTTTTTTAAATTTAATATTTGAATTGCTTTTGTCGTTTTATTACGGACGCTTTTAACGTTCTGCATCGTTCTCACATGCATAATTTCAACATGAACGATGTAATCAATATTTTGTAACCATTTTTTGATTTAAAAGAGTGTCCATGGAGTTTCTTGCCCGTTCTTCTCCATAGGTACCTACTACGCTTTGGAATGGGTAACTAGCTTCATCTTTCTGACTGACCGACCCCTTGACAATTCAAAAGTGCCTGTAATTGGTTTATTTGAAATAAATGCTTTGAGTTTGAGTTTGAAACATGTCGACGCGCTGAGCCACAACCCGTACATAGGCATAACTACGAATGGCCTACATGATCAATTAAAGAAGGCACAAGAGCAAGATGAAGGATTGAAGGCTATTATGGAAGTACTAGATGACAAACCATACCTCGATTACTATTTGGAAGGTAGTCTACTGTATAAGGGATTGGAAAGAAGACTGGTAGTACCTAAGGGCATGCAGGTAGAAGTTATAAAAAGAGTACACTCGAATGGACATTTTTCTAAGAAGAAGATGACAGAACTTATCAGTAAGGATTATTACATTAAAGATTTATCGAAGAAACTTGAAGATTTTATAATTACATGCATTCCATGTGTACTAGGCAGCCGTAAAGAAGGTAAGCAGGAAGGATTTTTGCACATAATAGAGAAAGAGGACACACCCCTGCATACTATCCACATTGATCACCTAGGACCCATGACAGAGACGAAAAAGTTGTACAATCATCTGCTTACAATGGTAGATGCATTCACCAATTTTGTGTGGATATTTCCCACTAAGAGTACCACTAGCAAGGAGACTATAGAGAAGATAAGAATCCATCAGCAAAACTTTGGAAATCCCACTAGAATTATAAGTGACCGAGGAACAGCATTCACCAGTCAAGAATTTCAACAATATTGTGAAGAAGAAGGAATCAAACATGTTAAAATCACCACAGGTGTGCCCAGGGGAAATGGGCAAGTGGAAAGAATACACGGGACCATGATTTCAGTTCTTGCAAAGTTGTGCATAGAGGACCCTACCCAGTGGTACAAACACACAAGTCATGTACAGAGAGCATTGAATAGTACTTGGCAAAGGAGTATCAATATTTTACCCCATATGAATTACTCATTGGAACAACAATGAAAACTAAAGAAGAAATCGAAATCTATGACTTACTTATGCAAGAAGGAAGAGAGATCTTCATGGAAGATAGAGAAGAAAGACGACAGAAGGCAAAGGAGCATATTTTGGAAATACAAAAGGAAAACATACGAACATTTAACAAGAAGCGCAAGCAAAGTTCAAAGTATCAGGAAGGGGATCTAGTTGCCATCAAACGCACCCAATCTGGCTCAGGCATGAAGCTAAAACCTAAATACCTTGGGCCATACACCATTACGAAGGTCAAAAGAAATGACCGTTATGATGTTCAGAAGGTGGACCTCATTTCAGAAGGACCAGGTAAGACATCCACGGTGGCTGACTTTATGAAGAAGTGGCCCAATGGTGACTGAACTCTTCTATGTTTGTTTGTAAACCTAAACTTTAAGTCTGTATTATGGCTGTGTAATGGGGCGGTACTTTTAAAGTCTGTATTGTATATTTTCTATATTTTTCTAACTTTGTGTGCTAAAGCTGTTTAAGGATAAGTTTGTGTGCTAATGTTTGCATATTTAAGCTATTCACTGTTAAGTCGGTACTCTATTATTTCTAAAGTTTGAATTGTAACTTTAAGTTAATTTTATCATTTCTGAGACCAGAAATATGTGTAGAATGGCCGAGCCTGTAGGATTAATTTAAGACTTGTAAACTTAATAGGCTGTATAGCTAAGCATTTCTAAACTATAACAAAGTATGTTTCTGAACGAGTGAACGGAACGAGTGAAAGGAAAGTAAGAAAAAAAAGATGGCGAGAGAGACTTTTAATGAAAGACGTGTCGCAAAGGTGTGAAGGTGTTTTTAAGTTAATAAACGTTGTTTGGAACGATTTGGCGTTTTCCTGGAGATCCCCACACTACACCTATTATAATCACTGTTTTCTTTGTATTTTATGCTCGCGTGTAACATAAATAACCTCTTATTGCATCTGTCATTGTGACACGCTGTCTTTGCAACTCTCTGCCTGTAAGCCGCTGCGATGTGTTGAGCTTCTGCCTATCCTTCTTCTTACACCGTTCCTTGGTCGCCGAAAGGGAACGGAGGCTGGGCACATCGCACGCGGCTAGCTGCTTTTACACCGCAATTAAAATGCGCTCCCTAACGCGCCTTCCAGGGTTCTACGTCCTGGCTGAGGACCCAACTAGCACGCTGATCCTACTTGCGCGCTGATGCGTGGCGGCTATCGGCGTTCTGAGGCCTACTACAGAGGCCCGCTGACCGGCCTGCGCGTAGCTGCGTAACATGCTACCTACGCCCTCTAACTAGGGCCCTTCGGAGGCCCTACCGGCCCCTTGCGGAGCCTGTGCGGCGGCCCTACCAGCTGCTCAGATCCAAGGACTGTATCCTTCCTATCTAACTATAGTGATAGTGCTCAGTTGAACAGTGACCTTATGTGACCTACTACCTATAAATCATATGTATGAACATTTACTCGATTTTCTATTAACTACCAACTATCCGTTAACGGCCTGCGTAGTCTACCTGCGAAACCCTAGCTGTTACAAACACCAATAAAAACCTGCATCTGGACCTAAAAATCTGTCATTTTAATGCATCCTGTGATCCCAAGAGTTACAAAGTAAGTTACCAGAACGTATAAAAAACCTGTTATAAGCTGAAATAAAACAAACATGTTTTGTTTACCTTGGAACTTCTAAATTAAACAGCCTATCGTTTTTTTTTTAGGGTTTCGTACGAAAATAGTAGCAGCTGCTTATTTTAAACTAAAAATACTATAGAAACTTTTCGAATACTTAGTTTTAAACATAATACATAATACTTGTCCATATTCATTGCAAAACGGGATATATTTAACATAGGTAGTATATAGTATTTTATGAAAACATAGTGAGACCCCTCCGTGCCTCGGAAAGTACGTTAAGCTTTTGGTCCCGGGTGTCATTCGTAGAACGTTGACAATAGTTATGGGGAGACAGAAGCCCGAAGGTCTGACAACCAGTCTTACCTTATCGTGTTATCTAGTGATTGGTAGGGAAGGTCGGATAGACAGTTGTTCCATGTAAAATACTGGTATTCCGCTGCATCCAGTTAGACTGGAAGCAGACCCCAACACAGTTGAGAAACGGCAGACAGATAATGAATATCTTAGTTATGAGAAGGAGGAATGTTTGATAAGTAAAAATGTAAAATAAAATAAGTTGATAGAAATATGAAAATATTACAGTAAAACATATTTCTTACTAAGCACAGTTTTTTAAAGTTTTTTATTTTTATTTCAATCAACTTTGGATCATACAATTAAACTAAATATTAATAGTATGTACAGTCACGGGGTTTAATTGTTGAGCCAATTTCTAACTTTTCAATTTTGCAGTTTTATACATTCACGAGATTAGACGATTAAACACGAACTCGAATCGCATGCTCGTTGACAAAATGACAAATTAATAATAATCGGAAATAGCTCAGAACAATAACTAAAGCATAGAAGGAAGGCTAAAATAAAAAATCAGTAACTGTCTTTAGTCTCATTCTATCTTATGGCAAGAAAAAGTATGTTAGAATGAGATCAATGATTCGCACTTTGTTTTACTTTTTTGGCTTGTCACAAGATGATCTGTCATTTTGGTTATATTGGTTCTATTTCAACCCGGCCAAATTAGGTAGTACTTAGGTAGTGCTTCAGAGTGTGACAGTTCGGTCATTGAACAATTTGACTTGTTCGCATGTTCATTGTTCATGAGTTTGTAGTAAACTCCATGATTACATGATATTTTTATAATAATTCTTTTGTTAGATTGCACGAATTCTTTGTATAAATATACATTGTGAGTGTGCGGACTCTGTGGTATAATGTCTTGTGTGGTTGGGGGCTGCAAGTCCCATTCTTTACGAAAAGAAAACAACCAAGAACTATTGACTTTCCATCGGTAAGTTTTTGTCAAATGATTTGTCTAATGCGAGCTGATAACCGATTAGAAATATAAAACAAGGTTTTCTGAATCACTTTGTAGTGGAAAGCAGTCGTAATAACTATTTCAGTAGAAGTTTTAGCGACTATTGGGAAATTTCTTTGAGGTTATCATAAATATGCATAGTGACGTAAATAATATTTTCGATACTTTTATTTTACAGATTTCCTAAAGACGATGTGAAAAATAATAATGGGCAAATCGCATTGGTAGAAGAAATTGAACTCCAAAAAAAGCATAGTCACATTTGCTCCAAGCATTTTACTTTGGATTCATTTATGTTTATAATGAAACTGCAAAATAGAGACGACTTCGATATTTAAAGATATTAATATCATGACGCCACCTTGTCAATATCTATGAAAACATCATATACGTAAAGAAAAATTAAAAAAAAAACAAATGATTTTTAGTATAGAGGTGAAAGACACAATTAGTTCAACCAGGTATCGGGCTGGCTAAACTAGACTCATCTTTCATGGAGTACTGTTTGAAATGTTACAATAAAATACCTCCCCATATACTTTAACTGAATAAAACGAAATTTAAATTTTGTATAAAATTCACACTATGCAGCCAAGCATATTATAAGTTGGGGGATTACATCCCTAATAAAAATGCTCGGCTCAATTTGGTCCTGCTCCACAAGGGCGCATAAACTAATTGAGTAACATTTGAAACTACCGTTGAAGCTGCTGAAGATTGTAAAAACTATCTTTGCATTGTATAAATTCAAGCTCTCAGTATTGTATAATTGCATAGCACATGTGTGAGCGCTGTATGTACCTACTATAAAGTTACCATTTAATAGGTTCGTCTTTCATTGACTTGAATGTGCCCTTACAATATACAAAGCTAAAGCTATATCTGATTGGAAATTATTATTGTTGTTCCAAGCATGATTTTATACATACTACATATACTTGTTATTTTTTTAAATTTACAGACTAACAAGTTAAAGTTAATGTAGGTCTGCACTTATGAACCTCGACTGATTCAACCTATTCTACTAAAAATGTCGTCCATTACATTTTAACCTTAGAGCTTAAGCTGTCCTGCCAGGGTCGCGAATTGTTCGAAAGAGTTACCGTGGCCCTGGCGCACAGGCAACTGAAGGAACACGGGTGGGTTTTAGTCAGTAAGAGTCTGACACGGCCTTCCACTCCGCCCAGAGTGGGAGAGGTCATTTGATGATTTCTAAACCCAAAAAAAAGAGGTTAAGCTGTAGGTAACAAATAGTCGAATTTTAAAATAGATTTAATTTACCCGTAAAATTTGTTGATTTATTTGAAGATTAATAATTTCCCTGTGCTCATTCATTCACGATTTTTGCTATAATTTGTATATTTCAAGAAAGTTTAATATATCTCATCACAGATATTCATTTTGGCAATTAATGCATGTCATCGATACATTTATCGAAGTTGAAAGTGCGTGAGTCACATCATTATTCAGAATAAAAGTAGTGACAACCTACAAAATTTCGTAATGTCTTTTGTACGCGTGTCCTTCTCTAACATATCAGCAGCCTCCATAAGTCAAAGTGAACCAAATATATTGAGTTCAGTTGCTATTTTAGCCTTCCTTCTATGCTTTAGTTATTATTCTGAGGGAAATAGTCTTTTATCCATAGAGGTTGAAGGTTGACTACTAAGTTGTCCAAGCTAAATCAATAAAATGTTGCATACGTTTATCCAATCTATTTCATACTGACCTACTTTGAATTAGAGCTCATTAAATACTAGGTAGTTATTTCTGAAAACCTATCCGAAGACAGTGACTGATTGATTGTTAAACGAAATAAAACATTTTTTCAAAGGATGACTATGTTTTTAGCTTAGCAAATTTTATGACATTTATGATAGCTAAAACAGAAATAGTAAATGAAATTCATAATAAATTCTTCCAAGCAGGCGGCAGTTAGGTGTTATTCAGGTTTATGTGCAACAGTTATCATAATTGTCATGAACCCACACACGCGCGTACACTACGCGTTCGGATAAAATCGTGGGTCCGAGTTTTTCCGATGTCGAAATAAACAATCATAATTTTTCCGTACGCTAACGTTACTATCGCTACGCTAAAACAACTGTCGCTAGGTTACGGTTGCTAAACCTGCAATTGGTTGATTTTGGGTAGTCACTCTGTACTATGTACGAGTAAAATCGACTAAACCCGATTTGCTATATACGGCTAAAATATGAACAGTGGCAAGTGGCTCATCAATTAAAGTCCGTGACTGTACATCTAAATAAAAAATAAATAAAAAAAAATGCTTTAAAAAATTCCTCCGCATCGCTGTCGACAGGAAAAGTGCCCAAAAGGCTGGCAGCATTGCCACGTTGTAAGGCGATGCTGATTCTTTGGCCAAGAAATAGGCCAGCCTTCTTTCTGGTCACGTGAAGAGTCGACCAACCGCTTGGCGATGTCTACAAAAACCAAGTGGGCACTCGGACCCCACAGCCCTAGTGTTTCAGCCCCAAACGGCTCAAACATATAACTCCCAATAAGATTCGAATATTTTCGCCGTTTGAGGTTTTCCGCACCTGCAGCAGCCGCCCCAGCACAGCCCACCGTGCTAGGAAGATGGGATGGCGCAAGGGTATCGACACACGTTGCATCCCACACCAAAGGCTTGCCTAACTTCCAGGGCATTATGGTCATTGCATCTGGTCTCTTCCCATCGTCGCGTGCCTAACCATTGGGTTCTAAAACAGCTGGTACCCCGGCGGTGGCAAGAGCACGACGGATTATGTCATTAATGCAGGCGTGCCGTGCTATCCGGCCTGCGCTCTTACTGCAAGATAGGCCATGGTGCCCGAGGCAGTCGACAGCTTCACCACACTTGCAGCGATGCGGAGCCCCGCAAGGAGCGCCCAAACGCAGACAAGTTGCGAGCCGGAAAGTAGTGTCACCCAGCATAGTACCTATGTTGAGCGACGGTGCGCGGGCGGGCGGCGGTGGTGACAGACGGTGAGCCGCATAAGGCGCCTCGGCCTGGAGGTAGCCCTCAACAAGTCGGAGGTCATGGTGTTTCATGGTCTCCGGCGGGCGCCACCATCCGGATCCCACATTGTGGTGGGGGGGGTTCGAATCGCTGTCGAGCCCACCATGAAGTACCTGGGTTTGGTGCTCGACAGTCGGTGGGATTTCGGCCCCCACTTCCGGCGGCTGGCGCCCAAGTTGTTGGGCGTGGCTGGGGCGCTGTCAACGGTGCTTCCCAATCTGGGGGGCCCGAGCGCCGCTTGTAGGCGGCTCTACGTGGGGATCGTGCGGTCGTTGGCCCTTTACGGGGCCCCGATCTGGGCGGCTGACCTGACGGCCGGCAGCATTGCTATATTGCGAAAGCCGCAGAGAGCGATGGCCGTCAGAGTCATAAGGGGGTATCGCACGATCTCCTACGAGGCGGCTTGTGCACTGGCCGGATCCCCGCCCTGGGACCTAGAGGCGAAGGTGCTCGAGTCACTGTACCGGTGGCGTGAGGAATGGCGGGCGCGGGGCGAGCGACCGATGCAGCGACATATGGACGTCGGTCGCAGCTCCGCGAGGTCCTGTTGGCGGAATGGCGGGACAGGCTCTCACGCCCTACTGCCGGCTTCGTCACCATCGAGGTGGTCCGGCCGGTGCTCGACCTCTGGCTCGGGAGGAGGCACGCCTCCCTGTCGTTTCGGGTGACGCAGGTGCTCTCGGGGCATGGTTGCTTCGGAAAGTACCTGTGTCGCATAAACAGGGAGCCGGACGCCCGGTGTCACCACTGCGACGACTGCCGGGAGGACACGGCGCGGCACACGCTGGCAGAGTGTGCCGCTTGGGAGAAGCCGCGCCGTGCCCTCATCTCAGCAGTAGGCAGTGACCTTTCGCTGCCGGCCGTAGTGAATGCTATGGTCGGCAGCGACGAGTCCTGGGACGCGGTGGTATCCTTCTACGAAACGGTAATTTCGCAGAATGAGGCTGCGGAAAGGGAGCGATAGATTTCATCCTCTCACCCGGCCCGCAGCAGGCGCACCGGACGTCGGTGGAGGGCGGCAACGCCCTCTTCCGGCCCCCCTAAATGGGTCCAGGGACGATGGACTTGGGGACGTCCGTCGCCCCCCATACATCAGGAACCGAGGCGGTGGCGCGTAGTGTTCCACGCGCGCCCCTCTTAGACGTCGCAGGGGGAGTCAAACACCTCACTCCCCCCGCTCGACCGGACGGGGCCGGCACCAGTCGGAGGTTGCGGAAGATTCGTACGTTCCCATGACCCCCGGCGCAGGTGTGAACACCGGGGTGGTTTTTAGTCAGTAAGAGTCTGACAGACCCGCTGACAGACTCCGCCCCCCCCAAGGCGGGGAACATCCATGAGGATTTTCCACCCCGGATGAAAAAAAAAAAAAAAAAACGGTAGCGCCTGAAGCCAGAGGCCCGTCTCCTATTCTCCCACAGCCAGCAGGCGGGCACGCTCAGCAGTATTGGAGGACGTATTGATAAGTTTATACCGTACCAACCTGCAGAGCGGCTCATCCCATTGTCTCTGGGAAGATGGGTTCACGGGCCGATCTTTATCTGGGCAAACCGCTGTCCAGGCGTTCACCACATCAGTCAAGCACAGCACTTCAGAGTCAACCAGGGAGGGGGCAAACATTTTCCTGGTTAACTTTTCGGTGCTGTGAACAGAGGACAGGAACGTAATATAAAAATAAAGAGTAAGGTAATACTGGTAATTCTGCGGACGCCGAGGCCACCAAAATGGATGGGTAGTGTGGCTTGAAGCCACGCTCGGTCGTCCAAGGCCACGTTTAAAATGGATGTTACTGTGCTGCAAATAATTTGGTCAATTTTGTCCAACAGAAGTGGCTGCTTCCATAAATGGGAGGAACGTAGAAAATATATGAAATTTGGGCCAAAACAACTATCTAATCAGGGTCAATGCCGAATGTAAATTAATTTTGGAAATTCTGTCCGAATTTTCGTTGAAGTTTTGATTTTTCCGTCGATGAAAGGATAAAAGCTGTCTTCTAAAATTGGGGACCCTAGGAGGTGCAGCGAACTAGAATTTTGATTTGTGGGGGCTATTGCATTAAATTTCTCTATGGTCAATTCTCTGTCGGTAATGTCAGAAAGGTAAATTTCACATTTTGAGGGGTTAAGGTCCAAGCCAATAGATTTAAATTGCTGTTTGAGCAGTTGTAGGTCTTTCAAAACGGTGTCTACATCACCTCCTAGCGTTCCATCGTCTAAATACCACACGTTAAATTTTGAATTTAGTTTTTCGATAATTGGATGAATAGCCAAGCTGAAAATGACTGGCCCGAGAGGTTCACCTTGTTGGCATCCTACTGCAGATTCCAAAACATTGTACTTGTATAATAATTTGGAAGGGTACCTGTACCTGCACAGTTTTTTAGAAAAAAGCAAAACACTTAACTCACAAAAATATGCGGTTCATATTTTTCTTATTAGATTTCGTGAGGACCCTCCAGAGCGCTAGTTCGACTCGCACTTGTTCGGCAGCCTTCGTATAAAATACAAGTTAATGGTGTGATGCGAGATAGTCTCAAGATAGTTCGGTGTTGGTAGTGGATGTATTGTGCTAGTCAATCTGCGTTAGTCGTGGTCGTGAGGTAAGTAATTAACACACCGTGTTTATACACTGTAGGTACACTTCTAATACCAATCACCAGTGCGACAAAAAGTTTATAAAATAAATGAATAAATAATAAAATTTATTTAAACATTGTCACTAATTATTACCTTAAAATTATTTTCACATAATAATTCTGTTCGTAACTGTAACTGTTAGTGACATTCATTTTGTTATAATTAAACGGTGGTCCCCAAATTAGGCGCTGCCTGCCTGTATCTTGGGGACCTGAGTTGTTTTTACTGCTGAGGGGAAAGGAATAGGTAATCAATAGCAAATAAATGTAATAAACTCTAAATTATATTATATTAGCTTCTGCTCGCGACCTCGTCACGAGATTATTTCAGCTTTCACGAGATTCTCGTCATGAGGGACAGCGATATCAACAATCATTGCACGGCGCTCTCGTCAATCTATCACAACAATATCAGGCTTATTGGCTACATTAGTCCTGTAAGTGAGTCCTGTGTGGTTCTTTCCTCAAAAGACCATTTCAGATACCAATCTACATGGTCTTCACATGATCTGACCAAGATTATGTCTGGACTTTAAAAGAGACTGTGACCTCTGAGTTTGTTTCAGCCTTTCTTCTCAAAGTAGTCAGATAGGAAACGCCGACCTCATCTAGTTTAAAAATATGATTGACGTGTAAAAGTGTATGTACAAACCTACTTACAGAAATTAAATCATTTATCATTTAAGTGATGATAGATCGATCCCAGTACAATGTGGTATAACCATTTTCAAGAACTGGGTCGGGCACATACCTGTAGTATGGTACTTCGGATTCCACAAGGTTGTACTGCAATGCAAGTTGCTGGTGGATAATCCTAGCCACTAGATTGTGTCTGAGCAAGTACTCACCGTTAGCAAGACGAGAACAACCGGAAACTATATGTCGGATTGATTTAATACTGGTATTCAGCAGTATAGTTGAGAATAGGCAGCAGATGATGAATAACAGAACACAGAATACATAATTTAATTTATTTCAGATCAACAATGTTCGCTGTGGCGTTGTTGTGCATCGCGTGCGCTGCGTACTTGTTGTGGTGCCGGCAGACCGCTAAGACTACGGAGCCGCCATACCTCCCGGGAGCGTGGCCGCTTTTGGGACATGCACCGTTGCTCGTTGGGGACGGCTTCAGTATGTATTTTCAGATAAGACGCAATCTGAACTGACAAGTCTGGCCCAAATCTGTCTGACCAGATACATGTATATACACGGAACAATCAGACCGGTTTCAACAATTTAGTTAGATTAAGAAAAAATTGTGGCAATCGGTCGTAACAGACAATACCTAATTATGTTAGTTTCGGATTTTGGTCAGATCAGTTCTAAAGGTTGATTTGATCAAGTATGGGAGCCTAAGGACCAGGCTCAGTTGGGTATACCAAACTTAATATTGTACGCTCAAATAAACAGTATTCGCATTATTTGAAGAACTCACCAAAGAGCTTATTTCTGTACTTGTTTGTAGATTTATGGAACCGAATGAACGAGTTCGCCGAACAAAGCTACGACTTGGGAGGAGTTTTATCAGCTAGCATTGGACCACGAACAGTTTATAGTAAGTATTCATATGATGGAAACTACGACAACTTCAATCGTGAGGAATCGTACTTGACAGATTTCTGATAGTGATTTCTGCTATTATATACAAGGCTTCCGTAAAACAGAATAGAATACTCTTTAATATGTAAACCATAAGAACTACTGATATAAATGTGAGTGCGTGTATGTTTGTATGTGTGTGATAAAGTAATTTTATTGAATAGTTAATTATGAAATTAACACTAATGACATGAATAAATTTAAATACATTAATTAAAAAAATAAACATTCCCTAATAACTCCAATAAAAATGTCCAGGAGTAAAACGTGATGATCTGTTGATAAAATAAGGATACAATACTGAGGTACTTAGAATAGAAGTACTCGTAAATCTTATCAAAAGACCAAACATTCAACTATAACCAGTTTTTTTTAAAATTTATAATAATGAGTCAAGGATGTAGAATGTTGTTAGCACCACGATCGCTACTTCCAACTTGTTTTGAATTGAATTGCTTAATTATGATTAAATTATCATTTGCCAGTTGTGACCGACCCGGACGACAGTTTCACGGTAGCGACCACGTGCTACGAGAAGGACGAGTTTTACGACTTTACAAAACCATGGCTAGGCGATGGATTATTCACTGCGAGATGTGAGTTGCATACATACCGTAGTATTTATTACTTGGAACTTTTAATAAACATAGTTCTGTTGTCCAAATTCACCTTCTGTAAACAACAAAATCATAGTTTAAATATTTATTGTCCCCTTACCAAGCTAAGTAATTAACACGTAATTAAATAGTGTTTTAGTGTAATTATTAATTAATATTGAAATCCCCAGATTCGATATGGAAGGATCACCGCAAGCTCCTGAACCCAGCGTTCAGTCAGATACTCCTGGACACGTTCATGGGCGTCTTCAACAGCCAGTCCAGGAAGCTAGTGAAAGACCTCGAGAAAGAGCTTGGAAAAGGACTCTTTGACCACTGGACATACACACGAAATAACGCTTTGGAAACTATATGCTGTAAGTTTATCATTTTATTTTATCTAACTTCTTACTCTTACGAAAAGCCCTCCAAAAGTTATTTTACATGTATCCACTTCAGTTCTAATAAATGCTACATTATGATTTTAAATTATTCAACTGTACACTATAACGTTTTTATTGACTAATTCAACTACCTTATGATAAGGGATTACCTGTTTTCTTTTTTGTTACCTGGATTTTCGTTGTCAAGTCACCAAAAGTTAGTTGACGTTTATAACTTCTGTGGACTTACAATATTGGTAGGGTTGTTACATTATTTGAATAGAATTTTTAGTAAAATATCAATATTTAAAAAATTCGATTGCGTCGTTGCCTGGGCTTTTGACTTTATTGATTCAAAAAGTGGAAATTGAACCGTAGAAAAAAATAAAGGGTTTGTGTGAACAAGAAATACAAAAAAAAATGTTCTGTAATTTTTTAATTTCAAATTAGTCATGAAAGGGTACGTCAAATACTAAAAAAGAGTTTAGAACTCTCTCACTCACTCTTTTTTAATATTTTACGTAGATAGAAACCTCGGGCTCGACACTCAAAGTTATTGATTGTAAACTTTATAGTTTTGGGCATTTTTGACAGCCCGCAAAGTGATTTGTTAGCATCGTAAACTATAATGTTTTGGTGTTTGCAAGTTATTATTACCAAAAAATGTGCGTACTGGAAGGGGTGTCTGTGTTTCTGTACAGATGAAGCTTTTAAGTCCACCTATTTATAGGATCCGGACATACTACTTGCAAACGAGCGTCGCAGACAATCACCACATTAGAGGGAGCCAAACACATTTAATATTATTGAAGAGAGCGAATCGTCCGATCTTCGTATAGAAATAAATAACACACAACTGACTCAGCAGTTTGCGACAGCCAAAGACATTTTTCAAAGATAATTATTGGCCGTAACAAATTCTCCTTGAATATAGAGAAAATTAGAGAACATGATTTGATAAAAATAAATATTTGTCTTGAACATTGTATAATGGCAAGTGCAGTATAATTCCTGCAATTACATACTTTTTGGGGTGTAAGGGGGAGCACATAACAACCGGACTCCTCAAATGTCAACCTCACCTGCGCGCGGTACACCCTGCCACTGACAGACGAGGCGCTGGCGACCGACCGATGGCGGTATAACCATCCAACAAGCCAACCTAAATTCTCCAGAGCGATGACGGGCAGCAGCGTCATCGTTGCAAAAGGATTGGCTCTGCGGTCACCAACCCGCTTGCCCAGCGTTGTGACTATGGGCATTAAACCTTCCTATGACTAATGTACCAAAACAACGGCCCCCAGTTCCCGGTGGTCCCGCTATTCCTGGTCAAGGTAGCGGTCACGGTAACGGCGGGACGGGGGGTGCGAAGAATCCCCGGGTTACGGCAGGCTACCAACGACGACTACATCTGGCTACGTACAATGGACGTTCGATGAGGCTGGACCATCACCTTGCCGAACTTGAAGTAGAGTTAGGTCGCATTAACTGGCATATACTGGGGTTATCTGAAGTCCGAAGACAGAGAGAGGACACGATATCCCTGGAGTCAGGCCACCTATTCTACTTCCGCGAAGGTGCTCAGCTCTCCCAAAGCGGTGTCGGCTTCCTGGTCAACAAGGAACTCACTAGCAGCGTTGTGGAAATCAGTAGCGTGTCGACACGGGTAGCGTACCTTGTACTGAAACTCACCGACAGATACTACTTGAAAGTGATACAGGTATATGCGCCGACTTCGACTTGCTCTGACGAGACAGCCGAGGCCATGTATGAGGATATTGCCAAGGCAATGCAAGGTACGACAAAGGCCCACTACAACGTTGTTATGGAGGACTTCAATGCCAAAGTGGGAGTACAAGAACGCAGCGAATCGAAAGTCGGACCATTCGGTTTGGGACGCAGGAATCACAGGGGGCAAATGCTGGTCAACTTTTTAGAGTCGCAGGGGCTCTTCTTAATGAATTCATTCTATAAAAAGAAGCCCCAGCGGAAGTGGACCTGGCAGAGCCCCGATAACGTGACAAGGAACGAGATAGACTTCATCATGACGGATAAAAAGCACATATTTAGAGATGTCTCCGTGATCAGCAGGTTTAATACCGGAAGCGATTACAGGCTTGTTCAAGGCACTCTAAATATCAATTTTCGAGCCGAAAGAATCCGCATGATGAGGCCAACCCTCCGACCTACGCAGCTCCAAGCTGCTCTAAGATCCGAAAAGTTCCAGCTGGAACTTCAAAATCGATTCGCCCTTCTAGTAACCACAGGCACTGTCGACGAGAAAGCCGACGAGGTGGTCAAAGCCTTACGTGACGTGTCCCGCAGGCTTTTCCCGTTGCAGCAAAAAAGTAAGGTGTCCAAACTTTCCTCGGAAACTCTCGGACTTATGAGGGAAAGACGAAAGTTGCCATCCACGCAGCCGTTTTCGTCAGATAAGAGGGCCTTAAACCTAAAAATTAGAAAGCTGACGCGACTTGCGGTGCTCCAAAACCCGTGACATCAAGGTCGTGATTGAGCAGAACTGAGGGTCGAAAGTGTTCGCTCAGCAACTAGGGAGGTCCTATCTGACGAAACTAAGAACTGCGGATGGTAGAATCGTGACTTCAAAGTCCGAGATACTCGAGGAAGTCGAGGATTTTTACGGACACTTATACTCAACGCGGATGGCAAAACCAGCGGGACATAGTGAAGATGACCATCGTGCCGAACCAACGCGCCACTTCACGGAGGACATCCCGGATGTCGACCAGTGCGAGATTAGGGCGGCTCTCGAGCAGCTAAAGAACAGCAAGGCACCAGGTGATGACGGAATAACAACAGAGCTCCTTAAAGCGGGCGGGGCTCCAGTCCTCAGAGAGCTAGCGAGTCTCTTCAATTCCATCATCCAAGAGGGTACAACACCCGAGGCGTGAAGCAGAGGTGCAGTGGTTCTGTTCTTCAAAAAAGGTGACAAAACCTTGCTGAAGAACTATAGACCCATCTCACTACTGAGCCACGTATACAAGCTGTTGTCGAGGGTCGTCACGAATCGTCTCGCCAGGAGACTTGACGAGTTCCAGCCACCAGAACAAGCCGGTTTTCGAAAAGGCTTTAGTACCGTAGACCACATCCATACTGTTCGGCAAATTGTGCAGAAGACCGAAGAGTACAACCAGCCGCTGTGTATGGCATTTTTGGACTACGAGAAAGCCTTCGACTCCATCGAAATATGGGCAGTTCTGGCCTCTCTGCAACGATGTCGAATTGATTGGCGATACATCGAAGTGTTGATGTGTTTGTATGACGCTGCCACGATGACTGTCCAGATCCAGGATACGAAAACCACCCCCATCCAACTGCTCAGGGGAGTGAGACAGGGGGATGTGATATCCCCGAAACTGTCCTCCAATGCATTGGAGAACGTTTTTAAGACGCTGGACTGGACTGGACAGGGTATAAACGTAAACGACGAGTACATCTCCCACCTTCGCTTTGCCGATGACATCGTCATAATGGCAGGGACGCTGGAACAGTTAGACCAGATGCTGTATAGCCTAAATGGAGCCTCTCGGCGGGTTGGCCTCGGCATGAATTTGGACAAGACGAAAATCATGTACAATTCGCACGTCTTGCCGAGTCCAATCCACATCGAAGGGTCGCTTCTCGAAGTTGTGAAGGACTATGTCTACATAGGGCCAGTCATCGAGCTCGGTAGACACAACTTTGAGAAAGAAGCCGACAGAAGGATCCGGTTAGGTTGGGCAGCGTTTGGAAAACTTCGTCAAGTTTTCTCGTCGCCAATCCCGCAATGTTTGAAGACTAAGGTCTTCAACCAGTGCGTCCTGCCCGTTATGACATACGGTGCCAAAACGTGGACACTGACAGTCGGGCTGGTTCACAAATTTAAGGTCGCTCAGCGCGCTATGGAGCGGGCTATGCTCGGCGTTTCTTTGAAGGATAAAATCAGAAACGAAGTTATCCGGAAAAGAACTGGAGTTACCGACATAGCTTGCAGAGTTTGCAAGCTGAAGTGGCAGTGGGCTGGCCATGTTTGTCGGAGGACCGATGGCCGGTGGAGCAGACGAGTCCTGGAGTGGTGACCGCGTATCGGCAAGCGTAGTGTGGATGGACCGACGACCTCAAAAAAGTGGCTGGGACAGACTGGATGCGGAAGGCGGAGGACAGGGTGCTGTGGCGCAGCATGGGAGAGGCCTATGTCCAGCAGTGGACTGCGATAGGCTGAGTTGATTGATTGATTGACATACTTTTTGGTCACAAATTGATTAAATTCTTTTTACACGTCAATCGGTTTGCTTTATATTTTTCTTTTTTTTTGAATTTTCGAAAGTTGACATTTGATCTAAGCAATTTTGTCAAGAAAAAAAAAGTTAAGGTTTTTTTGATTCCTGTCGTTGGGATTTCAATGAAAATTATCTTATTTCTGCTTTTTAATATCAAAACATTCTTTGAATGTGTGATTTTAACCACGTTTCACCAGTTTAACCACGTTATGTGAATATTCAGCGTATATTATATTGATCGACTGTACGTTCCCTGGAATTTATCGTTTCTTTTTCTTTTGATTGAAAGGCCACCTTTTTTCGGTCTTTGGCTTACCCACCCAATTATTATTCGCCTACTTCTTCCATCGTCTGCCGGCTGCTGAAGTCCGAGCTTGCAGAGAGCCACGGGACCGTTATTGAGCAGGGTCGACGACACAGGTCCAGGTTCTTGGAGATCAGGTGTTACATTTATTTTTTGTTCGGCGCTATAACGCTTCAGCGTCATTATAGACGATCTAGACGACTATTATAGACGAGATCGACGAGAGACAGCACGGCATTTTTGACAGGCCGCTAAGTGATTCGATAATAACGTAAAATATAATGATTTGGTGTTTGCAAGTAATTATTAACAAAAATTATGTTCAATAGGCGTACTCGAAGGTGTGTAAGTGTTTCTGTACCGATGAGGCTTTTAAGTCCACCTATTTATAGAATCCAGTCATACTTCATTCACTAAACTGCCCGAAATTATAAAGTCACCACATTTGAAATGTCCGAACGCACGAAACTCACCACTTCAAACTGACAGCGGAAGCGCGCGTTCCCGCCTCTTAGTTTTTTATTTTTTTGAATTTTATGCGTAAACCCACTTCTTGCGTTCCAGGTTCTTTTGAAAAGTGGATAAATTTAGCATATTTTTGCCCCAATCCGTATGTGTGTAACGGGAATTATGAAATAAGTTATCTGTGGATGACAATCATTTTATAATCTCTGAGCCGCGGTCGTGCGTCATTGTTTACGTTAGTTATAATTCTATATATTTCAAAAAATTTAAAGAACCGTGGTATATATTATGATTTTGTTGATTGCTTCATGACTGGGACTTCAATTAGTATAAAAAAAAATAGGGCCAACGCTTTCGAAAAAAAAAAAAGTACAATAAAACGAGTTTACTTATTATGATAAAAAAGTTAAAAAAATAAAGTTTCTGTTGTTCTAAAACATGTTCCATAATTAGGCCTGGTCTGTCTCTAGAAGGAAACAGTCATTTGCTTATTATCGGTTCATAGAAATATTTATATATAAGTGCCGCGGCGCCCCGTGGTGCGTCGACAAAAATGTTCCAGGGCGGAACTGTCGACGTCACGCTTTGACCCGGGTGCGTGAGTGGTCATGCGAACGAGCGTTGCCGACAACTAACGCATTAGAGGGAGCCAAAGACATTTAAATATTATTGAAGAGAACGAATCGTCCGATTATGTATAAATAAATAACACACAATCGCAAATCATTTCTTAAACATTTATAATCTCCAATAACAAAATCCTCTCCTAAGTTCACACATTCTAGTAACACTGGTTACACGAAACATATTGCATACTTATCCACATGATATTAATAATGCACTCAGCAGATTAATAAAGAGGCTCGACAATATGAAAAGTTAATTATTAAATTTATTCCAAAAATCCTAAATCATGCCCTTTTACCATAGGATACCCGTGAGAGCCATGAATATAAATTGCAGTAGTAAAACTGTAGAAAAACAATATAATTATCACAAAATATCTAGGGATCATAAATGGCAACCAGTTAACCTAGGCAAACAAAGGTAGAGGAATAAAAAAATAACTCGCGTACATCGGCAAGTATGCAGCTGAATGCTGCAGAATTTATCAAAAAATTTAAGCAATATTGGTTGCTTACCATGGTTTGGTACTTTCTGTTTTAAGGTTCGGTGTCTCATTGTTAACCTTCCCTGCCTTCACATTCTTAAAGTTTGAAGTAGCCATATTTATAAAACTAATAAACATGTACTTTCAACCTCGAATGAAACTATAAAATAATGTACAGATATGAGATCTCAATAGATAGATAGAAAACTGTTTACTATGTTCACCATAAAAATTACAGGTATAAATATAGAAATTTTAAATAGAGTTACACAATGTCAATGGGCAATATCAGAACTTGTTAAGCAGGAATTCTTAAACTTCTTTACTCAAGAAAAACTATATTAATGTTCCACCATTACAAAATTTAGAAAACAGCTAACAGCATCATTAATATATTTTTTTATAATTCTGTACAAGATTTCTAAGCCAATAGGTTAACATATTTGAAATTTAGTTTTTATAGTTAACTAGCTTTTGCCGGCGGCTTCGCATGCGTTAATTTAGACTTTGACAATCAATTCGGGTTATAATTCAATCATGATTCGAAAGACACGTGGCGCCATCTATTATCATAAGAACGTTATTGTTGTTTTCCTCAGGAAAAGTACCTTTTTTCGGGATGAAACCCTATGTCCGTTTCTGTACACCTGACAACGTATATACAAAATTTCAGGATGTACTTTCGCATTTATAATATTGGCTAGGAAAGTTAGGATTTAAATGTACTAAATCAGCCTGCTATATTAGGTAAAATGTACATAGATTCCTGACAAGTGTACAACTGATTTTTGTATCTACATTTTTTGTGAATAAATATTATGTTTTATTCTATCGAAAAATAAATAACACAACCACAAACCAAATATTCAACTTTATTAAATTTCCATTATCATAATCATCTCCTAAGTTCACTTATCCTCCACTTAAATTGTATATATATATCTAAACACTGTTTTCACAAGGTATGTTGCATAATTATTGCAAAATCTTTATCAATTTAATGAAAATGTATACTTTCACTATTCACTTAGTTCAAATTGTTTTCTTCTTCTACGTCGTTCCCTCACTACAGGAGATAGCGATCATAAATGACGAATCTCCAAGCTATGTGGCCTTCTGGAATGTGGACTACTTGCTTCATGCTGCCTCAGACAGGCTTGATATGGTTATGAGACGGCAAACCTCACGAAAGTGAAAATCCTTTGGACTTGTTCATTTCAGTACCTTTACAGAAAAAAACAGGAGCCGTGTTTACCGAGCTCCTAGATGAACGTTACCAATTTTTTCAAATACAACAGCCTTACAGACTTTCTGTAGAGTCCCAAGAGTCATATTACGCAGCTATATACTTTAACGAGAAACTATATGCAGTGGGGTATGCGTTTGAGCCAAAATGGATTAGCTGAGTAATAATATGCTGTAACCTTGTTATAGTAAGTAAGTAAAATTTTATTTGTTTAAACATGGTGTACATGACACATTGCATGCAGGATAATAAAAGATACAGAAAAGTTCTTACGTGTTCAGCCGCATATCGTGGCGTGCAAATTGGTAGTAAGAGATAGTGTATAAACCGTGATAATATTCATCAAAATTACATTATAGAAATTATGTAAGTACTTATTAAATCATCAAAATTCATTAAAGATTAAGTATCATTACAATTCAGCAAGCATATTTTTTTGATAAAATTAAATGTCAAAGCAATGTTAGCTGCCACGGCTTATTTTAATTTATGAATTGTTTTTTTTTGTTTTAATTTTTTTTATTATGGACGCTTTTAACGTGCACGTTTTTTTTTACACCGTTCTCACATTTATAATTTCAACATGAATGATGTAGCCAATTTTTTTGTAACTATATGTTGATTTAAAACAGTGTCCATGGAGTTTCTTGCCCATTCTTCTCCATAGGTACTTATTACGCTTTGGAATGGGCAACTAACTTCATTTTTCTGACTGACCAACCCGTTGACAATTCAAAAGTGCTAATGCAAAGTGCAAATTGGTATATTTGAAATAAATGCTTTGAGTTGGAGGCAACGTGATAATGTACAGTTGTATTCTGCCTTTTGCCTGCTCCCTCACGCGCTTCTCTCAAGCTTATACTGGACAACTTCTATTCAATGCGATGTGGTCACCCCGACAGTTCACGCATTTAAATATTGTAACTTCACAGTTATCGTGTTCTTCTGTGCACTTAGGGCATATAGTATTTTTGGACGTGCATCTTGATTTTTCGTTACCAAACTTCCAACGGTTTGAACACTGCGTTACCGGGAAACATAAGGTTCAACCTTGGCACATAGACAGTCCACATAATAATATATATATGCTGTCAGGTATAAACCCTTGAAGCCCACTTTGGCTACCTCACTAAGCATCCAGCACCTTCCTCATCTTATCTTTGTAGCCTTTTTAAAGCTATGATTTGAATATCATTAGGATACTTAATCGCTTTTAATGCCTCCTCGACAGACAGCTCGAGGTCCACATCCTGTAAAATACCGTAGGAAATGTTTACGTCCATTGCACTATACACCTTCGACTCTTTGGTTTGAAATTCCTGACAGTGTAACAACTTGTCCGCTCCGTCCTCAGTAGAAACTTAATTTTTTAACTTATATGGGTTAATATACATAATATGGTTTATATCAGTTAAACCCACGCTGTTAAACAGTTTCGCAATAGCAAACTGTTTAGGTAATTTTTCTTTGCTCCAAATAAAAACCTCTTTCTTGATTAGTTTCTGTTTCTTTCTTCTATTACTTTCAAATTTATTCCAGCTTTGTTCATCCTCATCTCTTCCACGTTTTGTCGGTTTATCTACTACTACATCTTCCTCCATAATTTATACTTCACAGCATTTCTATTTATTAATATTTTCCAACGAATCACTGTTAATTCTTTCATCTTCTATTTGTGACATCCATCTATCTGACGGACTCACTTCTTCCGTATCAATCTGATCCAACTTTGTTTTTTCTTGTCCGCAATCATCTGTGGCCATAATTACGTATAATCTTGCATCACTGATGAGCGCATCAATATATGTAATTACTTTAAAATATCTATACACACCATAATCGATAGTCGCGTGCCAGCGCTCTACACGAGTGCCGTGACAGAAGTGTTGTAGGTGTTTGTTGTGTTTTTTATTTGTAGATCAGGTTTGTTATGTCTTAGTTTATTAGTAAGTGGGATATTATTAATGTTATCATGTTGCTCTTGAAAACGTTTTAAAGGCGACTGTAACACGCGCGTCACTGCTTAAAAGAAATGGGCATGCGTCTCGCTCGCATGTAATACTCTCATTCATGCGCGATCGCAGCCTACGCAAATAATATCTCCTATTTTGGCCATTATTAGTTTTACGTGCGGGCCGTAGGATGTATAGTTTTTGTTTTTTTAAGGATACATACATAAACTCACGCCTTCTTCCCATGGGAGTAGGCAGAAACTACAGAACGCCACCTGCTACGATCCTTACATACTCCTTTTGCCTCGTTTACGTTCATACATCTGGTCATACACGCACGCCGGTTGTGAGTACTACGCACCTGACCTTTCTGAAGAACATCACCAATAAGGTCACTATATGTCCTCCTAGGGCGTCCCCTCCCAGCGTTTCCACTCACATCTGCCTTGAAATACCTTTTGTTAATCGCACTTCATTCATCCTCTCAACATGATCAAACCATCTTAGCATATTCTTTTCAATTTTTGTCACTACATCTTCTTTTAAACCGCAGCGTTGCCTTATCACATCATTCTTCAGTCTATCATTCATAGTCACACCACACATGCTTCGGAAAGAACGCATTTCCATAGCATTTATTCTACTTTGATGCTTCTTTTGCCACACCCAACACTCACTTCCATACATAAGCGTAGGCACCAGCACACCATTGTGAACAGCCAGTCGTGCTTTTTTGGACATCAACTGGTTGGTCACAATTGCATGTGTAGCACCATTCACTTTATTTCCCGCCCTTACCCTTCTTTCCACATCTCCATCAATCTTTCCATCCCTTGTAAATAGACTCCCCAAATATACGAACTCACTTACTTGCTCCACACACATATCATTTAATTTCACATCACATACCGATACATCCTCTTCTCTTTCAAAACACCATGACCTTCGTTTTATTCACATTTATATTCATCCCTTTCATTTTATATGATTCATCCATCACAGTCACCATGTCTTGCAACCTTTCCGCTGACGATGCAAGTAGAACTTGATTATCTGCGTAGAGAAGGCATTTTACAGGCAACTCATTCATCGTCAATCCATACAGTTAACCAGCCATGGTGACGCTACACCCTGTCTAACACCCCTCGAGATGCAGAACCAGTTCGTATATGCACCATTTATCCTAACACAAGCACTGGAATCCTTGTGTATAGATTTCAGTGCCCGTACTAAGTGCCAGTCCACACCGTACAAGGATAGTGTCGACCACAGTTCTTCCCTCCACACACTGTCATAGGCCTTCTCCAAGTCCACGAAAGCTCAGTAGACTTTCCTGTGCTTTGCCAGATGTTTTTCGGCTATGCGCCTTAGGGAGAAGATCGGATCCATACATACCATTCCCTCTCTAAATCCTGCCTGCACATCCCATATTTTCTCACCTGTCACTCATATCACTCTATTTATTAAAATATTCGCATATAGTTTGCCGACAACACTCAAAAGACTTATGCCGCGGTAGTTTTTACATTCCTGCTGAGAGCCTTTTCCCTTATATAGTGGTACGATTACAGCATTACACCAATCATCCGGCACACGGCCATATCTACAACACGTATTAAAGTATCCGGCACAACAGGCTTGCTACCACCCCGTCACCTCCTTTCAGCATTTCAGCAGACACTCTGTCGTACCCTACAGCTTTTCCAACTTTCATCCCTTTCAGCGCACTTACGATCTCATCTATTTCTATTTCATTCTCTTCATCTACATCTGAGCTTGGGTCTTCAGAACTGGCGTCTGCCCAGTTACCCACTCCTTGCACACTATCCTGACAACTAAATAAACTTTCAAAATATCCCTTCCAGCGTTCTAAGACCTTACATTCTGCTCTTATAACATTCATACATGATGATACTTTTGATGATAGCGGACAGGTTCGACTGTCCATACATTGGACACTGCAGTGACTTGCACGTCACCTACAGTCGTCGGTAATGTTTGAGTGTGATGGTTGATTGTGTTGTGTTGTGTTGTTGTTGTATTGTATTGTAATGTTAATGTATTATCTGTTATGTGTATAATGTATTAATTGTTGTTGTTGTTGTAAATGACTCATGTAACTTAAGAAATAAATGAATAATAATAATACTCGATGTTCCTGTCACTCCGCGAGTCAATCTTACCTGCTTCCAGAATTTCCTGTTATACTTTTCTTCTTTTTAATCGTTTTTCATTTTCACCATATCTTTCACTTTCGTTTTTCATTTTGGAGTATCTCTTCTTCACTTTTTCGTTGCCTGATTCATCCTATTTTGGGCCTTACAGGCTAACACATTAAGCCAGGCTTCTTGTTTCTTCCTCACAACCTCTTTAACTTCACCATCTACTCAAGAATCATTCGTTCTACTACCACCTTTTCTCTGCGCTAGACCACATACTTTTGTGGCTACATTTATATTTTCAAATGTTATTATTTGGCGAGAATCAAGCTAAGCGTCTGCTGAAACGCAGGTGACGCAGGTCCACGCAGTAAAGGGTAGAGCAGGTTTTGTAATGCATGAACGTACTGAGAGCTGCGTACGTTGCGGCGCAGGTACGTGCGACGCGGACATATGTCTGTCCTGCTCTGCGTCTCGTTGTAGTCCCGTTACAGATTTCTGCGTGACGCGTGCAGCACGCGCATCATCACCATAGGTTTTGGGGTTTTGTTGACGAAAAAATAGTCAAAATGACAGATTGAAACATGACTAATACATAAAATATTATAATAATAAATTTAAAATGAGACGGTAGTATAACCTTATTATGGAAAATTAAACTATAAGACGAACGATTTTTTTTTTTTTAACATTTGACGTTTAAATTTATTTTTTACAACTTGAACTACTTGACTTGTTTATTTGGAATTTTAAACCTTTGCATGCCCACGTGACGGTAAAATATGGAGAACTTTATATTAAAAACACCTACGAACTTACTAAACCAATGTTTGCAAAGAAATTAATTATTAGATTTGATTTGAGTTCGTGAGCCATCGCGACGAGTGCTTTTACTTATTTCTAATTTATTAGAAAGTATTTTTCCACAACATGAATTAAAACCCAAACAGTAACACTCCTTTTTTTGGGCTGTCGTGTAAAAAGAGTGCCCATCCATAAGTAAAAAAAGGTTGTCAACCCCTAAAACAATCAAATTCACAAAATATCCAGAAATGAAGACTAGGCATGAACTACCTGCAAAATAATGAATATTTTGCTCTGGATTACTTACAAAATGCAATTTGAGCAAGTTATAATGTATTTAAAAAAAGACATGACTCGCGGGTCATACGCCACACAGAAAAACAATCTATGACATGCCTTTTTTTTTTTTTGGGTGGGAAATCATCAAATGACCTCTCCCGCTCTGGGCGGAGCGGAAGGGCGTGTCAGACTCTTACTGACTAAAACCCACCCGTGTTCCTTCAGTTGCCTGTGCGCCAGGGCCACGGTAACTCTTTCGAACAATCCGCGACCCCGGCAGATCTATGACAGCCTGGCGTGCCATCCGCAACGAATCGGTTAACCGCTCTACTTAGGGCGGTTAAGGGCTATAGTTACGGTTTTTGTTTTTTCTGCAGTGTGTCATGGAATTCCTTTTCAATGCTGTTGTCCAATGCTTGTTTCTTTTTTGGTTTATGCCGTCTGTATTTTTGCACATGAAAAATTTGTTTTTCTGCAAGGATTTGTAGTCTACTAACTTCTACCGTGCTAAAATTAACACTTCTTTCTCTGAAAATATATATCAGTTATCTTATTAATAAAATAATCATAATAACTACAAAATATGAATAGATAGTAGTTTAAAAAAAATTGAAGGTCACTCATGTGGTATTTTTAAGTACTTAGTGGTTATAGGTATTATAAAACATTGGTATTTAAGTTAATAAAATTAATTCGCATGATTCTGTTGTGTGTGTAAGAACTGACGTTGTATTTTATTGCGTAGTTGAAACAAAGAACCGAAGAAATAATATTTTAAAAACTATGAAAGTCATACCTATTCAGTTTGTATTAAAGTTGTGAAGCAATTTGTTATTATATTTTAACTCAACTTTGTTTGCTTATAATATTTTGCAGTAGAGTTTAAATACTACGCGTACGTCTCGCCAAAACTGTAATTTTGCGTGATGAGATGTTAACAAGCTTGAAATATCACTCTTGTCAAAAAAAATACCCACGTAATTTTTTGGGGAAATAAGACGTTTTGTACCTTGTCACGCTTTTAACCTTAACTTTTACATTTTACACGATAGTGCAACATTAGATAACTCAATTCTATGGTCATTGTTAATGTTACTGTTAAAATTAACGTTGACGGAAACGATAAGATAGCTATTGGTGCAATTCACCCTAAGTACTAAAGCGTACTCTCTCCACCAACACACAATGTTTTGTATAGAAAAAGAAACATAAAATATTGCTTTACATTGATTATATTTTAATGCCTCCCTCTATGCCATGACATGTGATACATGCATGACAATGATGGGCAGTGCCAATGATTTTGAAAGATAAAGAAGGTGCTGCCATTACATACTTTTAAGACTGGACTAATCTATTGATAAAAAAAATAAATTGATACATCAACCAATTATTGAACATCATGTTGATAACAGTCTAGTTATTATTCAATTCGCTTTTAATACAGTTTTTATATTTTATATTCTAGAAATACTCGTGAAATCATATCAATTGTAACAATGCATGTCCCAATTTCCATATTATTTCCAAAACTGGCAACATAAATATGTCCCCGAGTAGAGACTTGAATCAAAATAAATAAATAATCATTTAAATTGAAAAAAACATTGCAAAGTTTTGCGAAGTAACGAAAGCTGTGGTGAGATTTCAAATATTCTGACTTAAAAAAAACGAAAACTCTATGTCTCTGCTAGGCCAAACTTTGTATTTTCCATAATTTTCATTGTTACGAGTATATTTTGTATACAGTTTTTTAAATTAAATAAATTGTGTAGTAGTAACTAAAGTGTTTTCATTTCAGGGGTCCCACAGGCCGCCATCCTAACATTACGAATACGCTTATTTCCCTTATCAACCTCAAGGCATTAAGTTAGTCGTAAACATTCATCGTTCATTGATTCCAGTGACAGCACTAGGAGTAGACTTCACAGACTCGAACCTCAATAGCAAGTACATGGAAGCGTTGGAACTGGCCATCGACACGATGGTGGAACGGTTCATGAAGTTCTGGTGGCACAGCCCCTACACCTTCGCATGGAGCAGCCTAAAGAGGCAGCAGGATGCTTGTCTGAAAATACTGCACAACATGTCCTATGCGGTGAGGATATAGATATATGTATCGTTCTGTGTATTTAAGAATTAATGGTTATTTAGAAGCTTTCAATGCAAAAGTTATACTATCGCGTGATCACTACCTTCTGCATCCTATACGAATATTATGTAATATGGTTGCAGGTTCTACAAAAGAGAAAATCTGAGTTTGATGGAAATATTTGCGCTGAGAGTAGCGTGTTAACAGGTAAGGCTTGTTCATGCTGTTTTTATGGCTGATCCGTAGAATTTTATTTAAATAACTAACTAAATAGCTTTCAATTCTTAGGAACGAAATTCAAAGCCTTCTTGGATCTCCTCCTTGAGCTGTCAGTTAAGAAGGGAGTGTTTAACGACAGAGAGATCAGAGAGCATGTAGACACTATGATCTTTGGCGGCCATGATACTTCGGCGACGGTACTTATGTTTACCATGACATTGCTGGGGTCACACCCTGAAGCCCAGGAAAAAGTATTTGCAGAGTAAGTACCGACTCGACTAATTATAATTTATATCTTATTGAACTAACTTGTCTGGCTAGGCCATATGGCATGGCCGCGCGTGAGCCCGTACAATACATACAGTTCAACAAGTTCAAACAAATTAGTTTCATAAATTCAGAAAATAAGCACGGTACCTTTTTCATGGTTTTTATTTACACTTATATTTTAGGATACAAGAGGTCTCGGGAGAAGACAGGGACGTGGAGAAGACGGACTTATCTAAGCTGGTTTACTTGGAGGCTGTTCTGAAGGAGAGCATGAGGATATACACCATCGGGCCGGTTATCATCAGAAAACTTGATAGAGATGTAAAACTAAGTAAGTTGATACAATAAGACATGATATTGAACTGACCAACCAACACCATTCATACAGAAGCTTTTTTCCTTCAGATCAAACTTCGGTCTCTAGAACGAAGTTTGATCTGAAGAAAATACGAAATCTGATGGAAAAAGTAATGGCCTTTGAGTCTTTAAACTCAAAGGCCATTACTTTTTAACTAACCATAGGATATTTTGATGCAAGTGTGCAAAGTTTGTCATTACACTCGATTCTGTATTACAACTCGAGCCGAAAGCATATTCGTAATGGAGGAAAAATTTATGGTTTCGCCGTTTCGCTACCGTCGTGGTGGTGATGCGAACATTTAGTTTCTGAAGTAAGTAACGAAACAGCCAAGCCATACATTTTTACTGATATGTAGAATTTGTAAAGCTAGGGTCGGTAGAGTTTGGTCGTGTAGATTCAGAAGCTTGTCTCTACATGAGATCTGTTATCTTTTTCACAGGGCAAACCTTATGTGGTCGTCTTGGCAACATTTTACATGAAATGTTTTTGGTGGGATTTCAGTTCTTTTTGTAAGTTGCTAGGCAGTCTTTTTAGTGTTTATTTTTTTCTTCTTTTTTTTAAGGGTATCTGGGGGTACGGTAGTGTTTTTTTGTATACTGAACTTTGTTTACATTCCAAATTTCGGCTTTCTAGCAATTCAGGAAGTACCCTAACATTTTGAAGTCTCATACAAATTTCCACCCCCCCATTTTAGGGGATGGGGGGCGAATGTTACAAGCTTATGATTTTTTTTGTTGGTTGTATACTAAAGTTAGATTACATACCAGATTTCAGCTTTCTAGCACTTCAGGAAGTAGCCAAACATTTTGATGATCATCAGTGTGTCAGTGTATCAGTGAGTGTGTCAGTGTCGAAATCGGTGTATTTTAGATATCAATAAACTCTAAAGTATTAGAGCTATTCAATTGAGACTTTGTATGTTTAATAAGTCTATTATTGACATCATATTCTGAGAATATGAACTATCTGGTACATCGGAAACCAACTCTATGAGGGTTCAAAAAAACGACGAAATACTTCGGGAAATGTTAGGTACTGCCCTTGCGCTTCGCTTGGCTCGTCTTGGCGGGGGCACTACCGTGCCCCCAGATTTGATTTGATTTTATCTTTTTTTTTGGGTGGGAAATCATCAAATGACCTCTCCCGCTCTGGGCGGAGCAGAAGGGCGTGTCAGACTCTTACTGAATAAAACCCACCCGTGTTCCTTCAGTTGCCTGTGCGCCAGGGCCACGGTAACTATTTCGAACAATCCGCGACCCCGGCAGGCGTCGGCCTTATCGGACCCCATCAGTTATGCTGACATCTCTTTGAGGCGCACGTGGAACACAATGCGCCGTCGACCCGGGCCTGGTCCTTACCGGACGGCAAGCTGCCCATTGCTCGCCGTCCGCAAGCCCGCGCCTACGGTGGCCGGGAGTCGGTTTTAGACTCACGACGCCTAGGGTGTCTCCTCCTGCGGTGACTAGGGGCGTGAGGGCGCAACGATTGCCTCACCCTCACGTGCTCCGCCTCCTCCTTCGCGAGCATTACTGCTTCGCAGAAAGAGGTAACGGCTTCCCATTCCCTCTGCCTTCGTACGATGGCCTGGACCAGGGCCGAACGCGAGAGATCGCCGCCGCCAATCGCCGCCACGAGGACACGGTGGTGCTCCGCCCAAGCAGGGCAGACCTCCACCGTATGCTCCACCGTGTCACTGTGTGTCGGGTAACTGTAGGGCGATAGCGGGGTATTGTACGGTGCCAACACGAAATTTAATATACGCGTTTAATTATGGTAGTTCATTCTAAAGTCCACCATGACCTGGCTGCTGCAGCCAGGATTGGCTCCAGTCGAGGGAACTCCTCAACGGTCAACAGCAGAAACACACAATTTTATATACGCATATAATTATGATAGTTCGTTCTAAAGTTTACCATGATCTGGCTGCTGCACCCAGGACTGGCTCCATAAGAAAGATCTCCTCAGTGGTCAACAGCTCAGGCACGAAATTTTGTATAAGTATTCATTAAATTATGATGATAGCCCGTTCTAAAGCGTAGGATGACTCGGTTAGTGCAACTCGGATGGCTTCACACCATGACTTGTGTAAAGGTGCGTTTGAGTTCGTTGGCTTTCAAGAGGTGATAGAACGGATATTTAAAGAAACTCTAATGATAAAAAGTACGTAATAAAATGTTAGTAAAAAATCTTTTTAAAAACAAGCTTTTAATGAACTAAAAAGTACTAAATAAAACTGATATTAACCTAAAACTCTCACATTTTCTTAAAAGCTTGAGGCGTGAACGCCCTTTTTACACTTTAAGATAAACCGCATTTTTTATTATTACTTTTTAACACCTGTTAAGAGGCTTAGAAGAGCATTTTTTTTTCTTTTTTTTTTTGGTTGCAAAAAATCTATTCAATGGACTAAAAAATTAAAACTTTATTACGTTAGTATGTTACTTGTAGAATAATCTGACAAAAAATCTGAATGTTTGCATGTATATTAGTATGGTTTTTAATCGTTAAAATATTTTTTTAGAGGTATCTTCGTGATTTTTTTTCTATCATATCAAGTTAATTGTATTATATTTTTAACACACTACGAGTATCTGGTGTATAAGTTGTAGCGGCTTCGAAGGACCAATATAAGAGGGGATGTTTTTTTTTTTTTTGTTTTGTTTTGCGGGGTTAGAAATATTGGACGACACACAGAATTGAGCAAAAGGGAATATGAGGTTATGAGTAAGAAAATAGCGATGGATCGACTTACTTGAGAACCTTCTGAATGAAACACGTTGACTCAAGGACAGCCTTTGCAGACGTCCCACGTGTTCACTGAATTTCTTCCTGTCACGGTGATGCACTATCACTTGGGTTTTAAATGTCATACTTGTGTCGGCCAACACTTATAAAAAAAAGAGTTTTTGAGTTTCTTGATATAGATATTATTCGCGGTGCGGTGCGGTTGCGGAGCGGAACGTGCGGTTGCCTCCAGTCTCAATGCCAGAGCATTTTTGCAAATCACTGTGGATTCATGCTGCCATTGGCTATCGCTGCGGCGGAAGCGCCCTGATTCGGCGCGTGAGATGAGCATCCCTCTCGTTCTGTTGTATAGGAATTGGGAGGGAAGGACATATAGCTCAAAACTGTGGTCGGCATATATCCAGAAGAATATCATATAATTATTTTTCTGATTTCGGTTACTGCAGTGGATCATATATTTTTAGGCATTATAAATTTCCGTTTGGGTCATGTAGTCCCCTTAAACAGAGCAACTGCCATCTTATCTCTACACCACCCTTGGTTGACTGGTAGAGAATGCCTAAGGCATTAAGTCCGCCTTTGTATGTTATTGTGTGCGAGAAGTTTAAATAAATAAATAATAGACAGACATAACTATCTATGCATTGTATTAATTCAATGTCCTAGTATTGAATAACAGCACAGCACTATGTACCTACTATAAGGCTACCATTTATTAGCATCGTCTTTCCTTAACTTAAAGGTGCCCTGGCAGTTGAGAGTACGTCATGCTCACTCAAATGTCTCGCTGACGGTGGTGCATGTGTTGGATCATTCGGTTCCCTTAAAAATGGTTGAGCTGAATAGTGTTGAGCCACGTATCATGTTCGTTAATGGTTGCCGTCTGTTGGGACCGGTCATCTCTCAACTGCCATGGCTTATCATATATATCCTTTTTTATGTGTACTATGGTCAATTTTAACGTGCACGTCTTTCTAATTCATTCTCATACGAATAATTTCAACTTGAATGATGTAACCAGTATTTTGTAACAATACTTTGATTTAAACGAACCCTCTCCATGGAGTTTCTTACCCGTTTTTCACCATAGGTACGTACTACGCTTTGGAATGGTCAACTAGCTTCAAAGTCAAAGTCAAAGTCAAAGTTTTTATTAATTTGATTTTTGGTAATACAACAGGATCTTAAATATATTATATAGTAGCTCAAAAATCTACCCTAAAGGCATGCATTGTTACATTACAATATTAGAAATTAAATTAAACATTACATGAAGCATAATCAAGTAATGCATATCTATAGAAATTAAAATACAAGATATTATTATATTGTAATAAATTAAAAGGCATGTATATGAATATTACATTAAAACATAAATACATAAAATGGTCAGTCACAAGAAATTTTGTCAAGTAGGAGTTCGTCAATGGTATAGTAGCATTTGTCTATTAGAAATGTATTTAGTTCATCTTTCTGACTGATCGACTCCTTGACCCTACCCTCCATTATCCTTCCTTATTCGGAATAACTAAATTAAATGCTTTGAGTTGTATTTCTTAATTTTTTGACCCAACGCCTGATAATCCAATAAGAACGGATATCTTCGAAGTCAGCATTCCCAAAATTCTGCCAAAAATATCAAGGATCAATCAATCAATCAATGTCAGGTCAATTCGCACGTCAAGGACCTTACCTAGTGCCTTAATTTATCTTTCTTTATCTTCCCTGTTTCAGAAAACTGCACCCTCTCAGCCGGTCGGAGCTGCTTCATCTTGCTGTTTGGGATCCACAAGCATCCGATCTGGGGACCAGATGCGCACGAGTTCAAGCCCGAACGCTGGCTGGAACCTGGCAAGTTGCCTGATAACCCTAAGGCGTTTGCTGCCTTTGGATTGGGCAAACGTCAGTGTATTGGTAAGTGTCCATCACAAAATTATCGCCGCTCCAAGCACTTCTATGGAAAACTTGCTTAAGAACATTATAACTTGATTAATTATATTATTTCTGTTAGTCTGTTTAGGCAAACACTTTTACACTTCATTAATAATTCACTGGTCAACAAAATTTTGTAACAAGAAAGGTGCTTACTAATTTTGAATCTCCTACCTACCCTCATTCCAACACCATATTTATTTTGATTTGATCAGGTCTCATTTTTGTGTTACAACCATTATCCACTAGGTATATTGAATGTTAACCATTTTTATGTTTCATTTTCACATTCAGAGTATCTACCTATTCATTCTTTTAAGAGTGGAGTTGTGTTTTCCGTTTTCTGTTTTCGGAGTTAAGTGATTCTAAAATAATGTCAAGAAAGTATAAAAAGGACCCTGTCAAGTTTTGTCACATTTGTGGCGACATTACTTTTAAAACTCAGCGAAGAAGACGCCATTAGTTACTCAGTTATATAACAGTATTTTGGTTGTACCATCAGACAACTAGACAAAGCGTGGGTTCCACACATCTGTTGCGTTACATATATGTGGATCTGAATGGGCGAAAAGATCTCGCTTTGGCTCATGAAAAACTTAGTAAAAGCTATGGATAGGAGTGGTGATGGCTTTCTACATTTGAAAGAAAATTTTCCTAAACTGAGTGATAAAAATAAAAGAGGGCATAAGTATTTATTAGTCCCCAAATCAGGCAATTAACGAAAGATGATTATATTTAAAGAAAAGCGATTGAAGATGATTATATTTGGTGATTTTGAATCTTGCTTTTGAAGGCTTGTTTTCATGAAAGTGACATTTACTTCTTACCTGAAAGTTTGGGCGCCGTCAGCGATAAACACGGTGAAAGATTCCACCGAGACATTTCTATGATAGAAAAATGATATCAGGGCAAGTGGAGACCACGAATGGTGGCGGATTACTGTTGGAAATTACGCGTGACGTCGCCGAAACAAAATATAGAAGTAAATCATAAAGTTACATTGATATTGATATTGCAATAAGACGAAATAACTTAATTTTGTTAATAGAAACTGAATTTTTCTAAAATACATATTTTCAAATCAAATTACAAAAAAACTATTCGTATTTGGAACATTCCAATTTTATTTCTATTATCCTTATCCTTGTTCTAAACATAACTAGACAAAAAAAGTCATGTTACATACTAAAAGTGTTTTTTTGTTGATGTAATGTTTTGAAAAATAGGTGATGTCAGTGCAAGCATTTGTCAGTAATAGTGTAGCTCAAATCACAACTTAAGGAGGTCAATATGAACGTCGAAATGGTTATAGATGTTATTTTTTTTTGGTTTTGCTCTTTGTGCAGTAGCGGTTTGCAACTTTAAAACGAATAAATTGAACGATTGGTTAATTATTGTTATACTAGGTAAAGCCTACGCAATGATGTCGATGAAGACGACCTTCGTTCACCTGGTCCGGCGCTACAGAATCAAAGCTGACTGTACCAAGTTGCGACTGAAGATGGATATCATGCTGAAGGCAGACGCGGGACATTACATCAGCATTGAGAGGAGGACGTAGAATAGAATAAAACTATGGAGCCCTGGACCCTTTTATTACAACTTTAGTTTCATTTTTGTGGATTCCTGTGTCTATAACGCATGATTGATTGTATTTTGTAGTAATTTGGATCTCAATGTAAAGTTTGGTACTCCGCAGTACGGCTGGAAGTCCGGTAGTACGTAAATGGGAGATGATTGCATCAGGTCATGCAGCTCCCGTGTTAACGATCAGTGTTGATGGCTAAATTTATGCAAATGACGCCATTATCAGTGTTAGTAAGTACCTAAATTTCCAGAAGCACAGAAAAGATAATAAAAGGAAGAATTAAATACACACAAAAGTCTTACTGTGCCAAGCGACGTATTGTTTGTGATTAAGTATAATAAAAGCTACTATCCCGCGATAATAATACGCACTCCAGGGCAGCAAACTTTTACAAAATATATTCACGTATACGGTAGAATTATTCAAATGTTAAAACATTTAAAAAAAAAACTTGAAAGGTGTCAAGTCAACGAAGTTCCATTTAAAAAAAAAAAAAAAAAAACTGGCTCGCTTTCTAGAGAGATAGAGAGAGAGACAGACAGAGAAACACGCGCATGCCGCACGGCTTACAACTACAGCAAAAAGTGTCGTTACAACTTTTGGTCTTAATTTTTTCCGTCTAGCCCCCTTTCGCAACGCGCGATAAGGAACTTCGTTCCAAAAACATTATCTTCCTACAACATTCCCACTTCTTGGACACAGGCTTCCACTCTGTGAGAGGGGGCGGCCTTTTTAAATTATATTTTTTTTCTTTTTTGGTGACGGTATGAATTAGTATTCAGAATGTCGATACTGGAAATATGAAATAACGTAAGGGACATTTTGTCGAAAATGAGTTATTTAAGTTACGGCTAAAGGTGGGTGTGAACATAAACTTAAGATTAACCGGCTAAACTTAGGTTTATCTTCGAGGAGGTGTTAATGTTAGTTTCTTCTATCTTTAGTATTAATTCTTCTATCTTTATATTAATGTTATTATACGAAACGGTTAAAAATGTATCTAGTAACTGATTACCACCTGCGCTAAGATAGGTCGACGGAGTCCCGCTTGGCGGGGCTCCTAATTATGGGTGGTTTAAAAAAAAATAACCACGTAGGCTAAGGCGGGAGCTCCGCTCCGCTTCGCTCGCGCCTCAGCCTTCTAACCTAACCTGTCCGAGTCGGGGTACTCTGAGTCGGGTTGTTAACCATAAGACACAAACTAACATGATATCGAACTTTAGCTGCTTCTCGAAGATAAACCTAAGTTTAGCCGGCTAATCTTAAGTTTATGTTCACACCCACCTTTAGCCGTAACATACAATATGTAACAAAAACCCTGTTGTTCCTTTTAGGGACGTATACATTTAGCTACAAGCAATACATTGATGAAATTATAATTTAAAAAAATTAAGAATTGGCTAGTCGAGAGGTCAAAAACAAATAACTATTAAAATCGACACATTCAAAAAAGAGAGTTCAAAGAATATCTGATTTTACAAGTACATCTTTATTTCGCTAAATAGCCTACGGGCTCGGCGGCGGCTTTCTTTGATGCGTCAGAAGATGCCGCCAATAACTACCGCGGCGTACGGGCCCCGCGTCTGTACCACGTGCCTACCTACCCCTTTACCCCGCCACCAGCCGCCCTGCGAATCACTTCCTTTAGTCTCCCGCGCAGATTACTTGAGTAGTGACTTGTGTTTTGTTTACGTAAAAGTTAACCATGTCTTATTCTAACGTAGAATATTTAGAATAAGTAGAAATGTGACTGCAATTATGCAGAAGCACGCAGACTCTACCAAGAACGTTTTGCGAGTCTACCAGTACCTTCAACGATGGCATTCCAACATTTGCACATGCGTATGTACAATGCCGGCAGTGTGCACGGACGAAACCAACATCGAGCTGACGCAGGTAGACCAATGACTTGAGACAGTGACATCGAGGAGCAACTTGTTTGAGCACGATCCAACGCGAAGTATGCGCTCAGTGGGACACGACCTCGGAGCAGGGCAGCATCGAACAAGAGAGTGATTTCTGGAGATGGATACTGTTCACCGACGAGTGCTCATTTGTCAGAACAAGTGTATTTAATTCGCACAATGAGCACGTGTGGTCGTTCACAAACCCGCATGCTATTAAACCAAGTCACTTTCAGCATCGTAAACCCACATTTTCAAAGATTCATTCGATAAAGTGATACTGATAAACAACAGCTGACAAGGTCATGAACTTGTGTAGAAAAATAGGTAGCTAGCGACGGAGGAGCCGCGGCGCGGCGGCACCGATCAAAGAGATTGGCGGGATCGTTGTACCTATTTTTGGTTTCGCGTCATCGCTTCATACAGAATTGCAGAGGTAATAAATCAGTTATACATTACAAGTATTAATAATTAAATATTTATTTTAATTATTTTTGTTGAACAGTTTTTATAAATGACTTGCTTTATTACGTATGTATACCGATTCTTAAAACGTAGGTAGAAGGAACAACAGGGTTTTTGTTACATATTGTATACAGGGTGGAAACTTTCAGCGAGGCAGTAAGGAGAAGTACCTTATCCATTGCAGCTACGCGATAATGGTCTTAGGAGACTATCCATATTTTTTTATGGAATTTTGATCCCCATTCACAGATTTTCAAAAAAAAATACAGTTTGCAAGAAAATAGCCATTTTAAACAAAATTTTTTTTTTGATGCCAATCGATCCTGTTTCTAATACTGATCAAAAATTTCTATGGGACCAACCATCGTTGGAGTACTCAAAAAGTAACAAATTGCAAAAAAAACTTTTCCCGTACACTTTGTAAAGAATTTGTGTAACTGAAATACAAAAAATAAAATAAAAGACAAATGATCACGTAGAATTTTACACATATCAAAAAGAGGGCGTATTAAGTTTTTTTTTTTATTAACTAACATAACTTGATGATGTTATTCTTATTTAAAATCTTGCTGTTTCTTGCCCTACGATATCAAGTGCTCGAAGTGACCGCCATTTTGATGAATACATAAATTGATTCGTTTGTGTACCGACCAAGTGGCTGCTGACAATTTATTTGTATGAATTCTATACAAAATTGTGGTTACTGAGTCTTTAAGTTCTTGAACACTATCGTATTGCTTTTTGTAAACCTCAGTTTTCAGGCAGCCCCACAAAAAGAAATCAAGAGGCGTCAGATCTGGACTACGCGCTGGCCAAGAAATAGGACCATGTGTTCCCATCCATTGATCACCAAACTGTCGGTTCAAAGTCGAATGCGTACTGTGGTTGTTGTGAGGTGGAGCGCCATCTTGTTGAAAAAACATTCTTCTTGATTCCGACAGTGGTAAATCATCGACGAGGTTTTCAAGATTCTCTAATATTCTGTTGTTATAAATGTTGGAATTCAAGGTACCTTCATAAAATTTCACCATAACCACTCAGTTCCACATTATACCACACCAACAATTAAAAGAAAATCGCACTTGATTATGTGTTTCGCGAAACCTGAGAGGATTTTCTCTACACCAATAGTGGTGATTTCGCCGGTTGTACATTCCATTATTAGAAAAATTTGTTTCATCAGACCACAATATGAAATTCAGAAAATGGTAATCTCTGCTTATTTTTCCTCTTAACCACCTGCAAAAAGTAAGTCTTCGAGCGGCATCGCTTGAATGTAAGGCTTGAACTAGTCGCCCCTCTCGGTAACATTTATAACCATACTTCTGCCATATCTTTAGAACAAAACGATGTGAGACACCTACTTCTGCAGCGACTGCTCTTGATGATATTTCGGGATAAGATTCAACAAGTGTAAGAACAGAAATGATCAAATTTTCATCTAGTATAAATGGGTGGCGTACAGATTTTTTCTTGAAAGAGCCACGTTGTGCAAGATTTCTTAAAAGATTTGTAATAACCTTTCTGGTTGGCACATGACGATTTGGATATTTGACCTATATCATTCTAACGCAGCCGATGTATTTTTATTATTTACGTAATATGCTTCTAACAAGTCTAAACGTTCTAAATTGGAGGTCATTTTTCTCTTATCAATAGCTGTCCAATTATGCATTTAATGTAAAATCCACAACACACTCAGAGCTTTTCTGACGCAACAAACTGTCTAGATTGATTTTTATTTAATAATAACGAGTTCGAAATTTGAAATGTTTTTAAACTTATCTTTTTATTCATTCAACAAAAAGATCTCAACCGTCACTAAAAAAGCTTTTGCGTAAAATTTTCATACAAAATGTATGGGAAAAGTTTTTTGCAATTTGTGACTTTTTGAGTACTCCAACGATGGTTGGTCCTATAGAAGTTTTTGATCAATATTATAAACAGGATCGATTGGCATCAAAAAATGATTTTGTGTAAAATGGCTATTTTCTTGCAAACTGTAATTTTTTGTTTAAATCTGTGAATGGGGATCAAAATTCCATAAAAAAATATGAATAGTCTCCTAAGACCTTTATCGCGTAGCTGCAACGCATAAGGTACTTCCCCTTACTGCCCCGCTGAAAGTTTCCACCCTGTATACCGTTCGATTCACAATTTCTTGCTCTATCGATTGGTATATTTAAAATCTCAATATCTCACAAAAAACGTCCCTTACATCATATATTTTCCATAGGCATAGACAATGTTTCTATTAAAAACTTGTTGTATATGACATTTCAAATTGGTATTTGTATAAAAACCGATGTAAGTCTCTTAGCTCACAATATTTTGCCTTTACATTAAACACAATTGAGTACATTTTAATAACACGTCACTTAAGTTACTCCATAATTTGAGTTTTTTTAGTTTTGTCCCATACATTAGTGTTTTCTGAGCAAGCTAAACTAGCATGTCCCTTACGTTATATATTGTGAGTCATTGTGACTTAAGTTATCATAGTCATACTGACCCTTACGTTAATGTTCCAGCACTGAAAAAGATTTACCTGTGCTTTATGATCACAATGAACTTAAATAAGGCACCGCAATCCGTTGCATACGTCAACGACATTGTTTGATACTGACACAATTAACCATTTAAAATATTTATCTATATAAGTACACTGTTATTTTACAATTTCTACATTGCAAACTTAAGTTTCAGCGCCTCATTACTTATAGAAAATCACAGCATGCACTATGTTATGCGCAGATAATAACACAATTCATTAATTAAAACAACCCATAATTATTCAATAAGCCTCAAGAAACTTAACAACTTAAATCAATCCTAACTTTAGAACGCCTATACCAAAAATATTTACTTCTTTATTAATTGACAGTGTCATACTTTTATTTTTAGACTCATTTTTTTGTTTTTCTTTCGACACGTATCTCAAGTATATTTAAAGTTTTATAATTGATGACAAACGCTTTTACCGCCATTTTAACCTTCCATACTTATTAACAATGTAATTTAGGAATATTGTAAAAACAATTATTTTTAAAAGAGTAACAGTAGAGTTTCTTGCCAGCTTTTTTCCATTGAAAACGACCAATTGGAACCGTCCACCTAGCTTCTGACGTTTCATAAATGCTCATGTAGGTTTTTGTGAAATAATTTGATTTTGATTTTTGATAACGCTTCTTTTGTAATGTATTTACATTTCAGGGCCCTTGCCCTGACAGTATATCTGCTATTATGTTAAGTGGCTCGAAGCTAATTAAGGTAGATTCTTTCAAGTACTTCGGGCATTTCCTCATCGCCGACCTTAAAGACAATGTAGACATTGAAAGGGAGCGCAGGGCACTATTGGTCCGAGGTAATATGCTGGCACGCAGATTTTCCCGATGTAGTGTAGAGGTCAAAATCACCCTTTTTAAGGCATATTGCCAAAGTCTCTACACGGAAAATCTGTGGGTCGTGTATACCAAAAGAGCGATGGACGCTCTGCGCGTCCCGTATAATAATATTTTTAGGATGCTGTTGCGAAGGCCTCGTTTTTGTAGTGCCTCAGAAATGTTTGTGCAGAATCGGACCGACGGATTCCATGAGGTGATTCGCAAAAAAACTGCATCTCAACTAAGCAGAGTACGAGAAACTAGCAACAGCATCCTCAAAATAATAGAGGAGGATGTTACATCAGTCTCCAATTTAAAAAAAAATGTTGAGGACGGTGACAACTTAATTATTGTCGTCATAAATCATCAACATCAGTCACTTAACTAACAATAGTTGTAAGTCATTATTGACTGACCGTTGGTGAGGTCACTTGTCACCTGTACTCTATCCGTGTTATCAGTTAAGTACTAACATAGGTTAAGAATATTGTTACTAACCCAATGGATCTTTGTTATCCGAAATAAATGAATTATTATGGAATCTATAAGTTTGTTCTGATGTGCTAATTTTTGGTGTATGATGTTGGCTACTTGATCATGTCTTTGTTTGTAATCTGTTTGGGCTATTGACTTGCACGCGCCTGTGATATGCTGAATCGTTTCTGGAGAACTATTGCATTTCCTACATATGTCATTATTTAAATTCTTTATGATAAACTTTCTGTAATTTGTGGTTTCAATTACTTGATCCTGTATAGCAAGCATGAACCCTTCAGTCACCGAGAAGAGTTCACCTCGATTTAACCACGCGTTGGACGCCTCTTTGTCGACATTTATGTGGCATAAGTCTTGGCGATGTCTTCTTTCTGGGTCCAAGCTAAAAGCTTAATTTTGTCGTCGATTACTTTCTCATTTCTCTGTTCAGATGTATCTTTTAAATTTAGAGGTGTTAAGTTTTGGTCGTTATGTGTTATAATTTTGTGAAGAATAGAAGTTTCAGTTTTGAAAAAAGAATCAGAATCAGAATCAGAACTTTATTTGCTATGAATGTAGGTATACAGTTATAAGATGTTGTACATAAGAAAGAATTGACGGTTTTTTGGAAGAATTGTCTAAGTGCTTGTATCTGTCTATTGTGTAGGTTCAGGATGTCAATTAGTCCTTCCTCTACCTTCTTCTTTTCGCGGCAGTGTTAATCTCTGCAGACAGGATCGTGGGTGGTGTTCGCGGAATTTAGTAATTGTGGTATTAATTTTTCTTTGAAAGTTTTTTAGGTCGGTTTTAGTCCAATTGATTATCCCAAAAGAATATGTGAGAACCGGTATAGCGAAGGTGTTAATCGCTTTTATAGTATTTCGAGAATATAGTTGCGTTTTCAGAATTGTGTTTAATCTGTGTTGAAATTGTAGTGTTAATTTTTGTTTAGTTTCTTTATAGTGTATCTGTCGTGATTGTGTGTAGCCTAAATATTTATAACTATCTTGTTCAACTAATGGTTCTATCTGTTCTCCTGTTCCCAAAGTATATTGGTGTTGGTAATTCGGTCCTGTTCTAATTGAATTTATTTTACATTTATCTATGCCGAATTCCATTTTAATATCGTTTGAGAATTGTTCTGTCGAGTATGCTAATTCATATAGTTGAGTCTCACTTTTGGCGTATGGTTTAATATCATCCATGTATAAACAGATGATTTAATTCTATTTTTTGAACCTAAGTATGTCCTTCGGTAATTGTATTTTTTAATGGGATTCCTAAAGTAATTGCGTTTAATATATTAGATAGGAGATTTAGAGCAAGACAGAACCACAGTGGGCTTAAAGCATCATCCTGAAAGATCCCTCTCTGAATTTTTATTGGGCTGGTATCTACTGTTTTAGTTAGGAAAGTTAGTCTTAGTACAGTGGTCCAGGTTGTCATCATGACCTTTAAGAATGTTACTATAGTTGGATGTATTTTGTATACCTCTAAAAATTTTACAAGCCACGAATGTGGAACAGAGTCGTAGGCTTTTTTGTAGTCAATATACATGCTATACAGATCGGTTTTAGTTTTTTGAACTTTTTTAAGAATTACTGAGTCTATGATTAGTTGTTCCTTACAGCCTTGGCTGAATTTCCGACATCCTTTCTGTTGTTCAGCTAAGATATTATTAGTGTCAATGTGTTGATAAATTAGTTCAGATAAACAAGATGTGATAATTGTGTATAAGGTCTGCAAGCATGTTATAGGTCGATATTTTGGAGAGATCATTACTATCTTTAGGTATCATAAAAGTTGTACCTAAAGTTACGTAGGATGGTATTGTATTAGGGTCCTGGATGAATGTATTTATGTGATTACATAGAAAACTATGGATAGATGTAATTTTTTTGTACCAATAACTATGAATGTTATCTGAAACGGGTGCTTTCCAGTTATGTAAACGAGAAAGTACTTTATGGAAAATTTCTGGGGATATGTGATCAAATGTCATTGCTTGAATATTTGTGTTGCTGTTTGTCAGTTCTGTTTGTATCCATTCTGCTTGGGCGCTATGCTTGATTGGTTGTTTCCAAATTCCTGCCCAGAAGTTTTGTAACATGTGAGTCAGGGTTATTATGATCATCATCATTTGGGTTGTTATTCTAAATATTGCTGTAGAAAAGTTTTTCATTGTGGGTGAATTGACTGTTTTGTAGTTTTCTTTGGGTACATGCTTTGTATCGTTGCAGTCGGCCTGTTACGACTGACAGTTTTTGTTTAAGTGTTTCTAATGTGTGAGCTGATTGTGTATTTGGTTCTTCATGGACAGTGTGGATTCTATATTGTTCTATTATCTTGTTAACGTGTTTAATTATTTTCTAACTTGTATTGCCATTGATGAATTGGGTCGTTTTAGCTATCTTTGATCGTAAATCATTTAATTTTCGTTCTAATCGTGTCTCCCAGTTAGGTGTATATTCTTTTTTTGCCCTTTGGGTGTCTTCTGTTGATTGAAGGGTTATCTTTGCTCCGTTAACTTTCGCCACGGTCCATGCCGCACAATATATAGTAGTCTGTAAAGTATAGAATTTTATTAACGTTTCCAGGTAGAGTTATTTTGTTAAAGTAGCTATACGAACAAGTTTTTAGAAGTTTTTTGTTCAGGAATAAAAATTCTATTTGTAGGGCTAGTTTCTTTATAATATTGGAATGTTTGTTGGAACGTCGCATATATTAGTGGGTGCCTATAAAACCCCAGAAACACATAGGTGTTTCAGGGGTTTTAAGTTGCATTTGGGTAGATTGTGTGTGTTGGGGAATTTTGGGTGAATCTTCAACGTAACTTCAAATATGCTGATATTTAGTCAAACTTGTATTGCCTTGATGACGAACAAAATGGAGTGAAACAATGACAAGCAAGTACAGCAGATCCGTACATCTAATTACATTCTAATTAGTCGGCAACGTTGATTTGATCTTACTAAACGAGCAGGCGTTGGCTCGAACATGCCCCCAGACGTTGGAAGCAGTAGAGGCGCTTTCAACCAAACGCAGACTCAACGGGCAGTGGGCAAATCTTGTTAAAGGCTCTTCTGACGACTCCAACAGATGTTTTGACATCTGCCACACGAACAATTCCATCCGATCCTGGATGGACGGCGACGACTCTTCCCAATTTCCATTTTAGAGGAGGAAGATGGTCCTCCTTTATGATGACCAAAGAACCTAACTTCAGCATGTCTTTGCAGGTATGCCACTTGGTCCTTTGCTGCAGTTCAGACACAAACTCTTTACTCTAACGAGCCCAAAAATGCTGGCGTAGCTGCTCAATCCGTTGAAAACGAGACAATGATTTTCGAATTCGACGAATTCTTAACTTATATTAACAATTTATGCACGTTAGCCCTGCCCCATACTAAAATCTTGTCATATGCCGATGACACAGCACTGCTCATTGATGGTCCGAACTGGGAGCAGGCTAAAGTTTATGCGGAAGAAACCTTTAGAATTGTTATGAGTTCATAATAATTGCCAGCCAAGCCAGTTGGCTGTCTAGAAATCTCTTAACACTTAACCTAGACAAAACTTCATTCATAACTTTCTCCGTTTCGCAAAAAAGCCAACCTCAACCAGAGACGTATACAATTCAGGCACATTGCTGCGACTCTACCAACGCCTATTGTGGCTGCCTCCGCAATAGGAGGACCTCAAATATGAAATACCTTGCGAGTCCAGGTTGATTGTTTTCTTAATTGGAAAAAACACATTGGTGAACTTGTCCCCCGTTTTCGTAAGCTCATTTTTGTGTTCAAGAAACTCAGATCAGTGGCAGTTCTTAAAACACTGAAAACAGTTTACTTGCGCTTGCCCAATCTTTGCTGGGCTACTGTATCTCTGTCTGGGGTGGCACTTTTGCAACCAGTATGTTACGTCTTGAAAGAGCACAAAGATCGGTCCTTAAAGTCATGCACAGGAAACCCTTCAGGTATCCTACCGCACTTCTCTATAAAGAGACTGAGGTCTTAACTGTTAGACAACTCTTTGTGCTCCAAATAACATTTTTTTTTTTTTTTTTTTTTTTTTTTTTTTTTTCTGTAAATAGGTTTGTACAAACACTTTTACACGTCAATGATATTTTAAAACTAGATGAGGTCGGCGTTTCCTATCTGACTACTCTGAGAAGAAAGGCCGAAACAAACTCAGAGGTCACAGTCTCTTTTAAAGTCCAGACATAATCTTGGTCAGATCATGTGAAGACCATGTAGATTTGTCTGAAATGGTATTTTGAAGAAAAACCACACAGATTGAGTGGACCTGTCCAGTCAGTGCACGCATTTGTCAGTAATCGTGCAGCTCAACTCAGAACTTAAGGAGCTCAACGATTCAACGAACAATACCAAAGAAAGGACATTTGGGTAGGCCACAAAAATTACTCAAACTGCCAGACTAAGATAAAACTACATGAAAGGAAAAAAAAAAAAAATAACAACAATGACCCACATAGTCTTCACATTCACAATATTAAAATGAATATCATGTATTTAATCTAGCCTGCATGCTACTCACATTCACAGACAGGTTTCTCTTTAAATGTCATCAAAAAATCTTAATATGTTATGTCATGTAATTCAATAAAAATGACATTATTAATTCCAAAACACATAATCACAGTATAAAATGGATTGTTGCTTGGGGGTACATTGAAGTAGCTTAATTAATCCCAAGCCTTTTTGTCATCCAAGTAATCTTTAACTTTATAGAAACCTTTTTGACAGAGTTTCTGTTTAATAAATGATTTAAATTTATTGAGGCTCAGTTCTTTAACAAGACTTGGGAGTTTGTTGTAAAAACGTATACTTTGGCACTTAAATGAATTACTAATTTTTTGGAGCCTAGTCGAGGGCACAATAAGTAAATCTTTGTATCTAGTATTTATGTTATGAATGTCGCTGTGTTTAGAATATAGATTAATATTCTTTTTTACATAAATAAGGTTTTCATATACATATTGAGATGCGACAGTCATTATGTTTATTTCCTTAAATTTATCCCTCAGTGAATGCCTACAACTAAGGTTATAAATTGCTCGAATGGCTCGTTTCTGCAGCACAAAAATAGCCTGAATGTCGGCTGCATTTCCCCACAGCAAAATGCCGTACGACATTACACTATGGAAATAACTAAAATATACTAATCGGGCTGTTTCGACATCAGTCAAATGACGGATTTTATAGACCGCGTAGGCTGCAGAGCTCAGCCGCTTCGACAATTTGGTTATATGTGGGCCCCACTGTAGCTTCGAGTCCAAAGTAACACCTAAGAACACAGTGGTGTCCACAAGATTGATTTCGCAAACATGCCACTATACCGCACATCCTACGGCTATGAGAAGGCAAGCGTAAAAGAACGAGATTGTGTAGCACGGAGAGATATAAAACTGCTCTTGCTCAGCGGCATTATTGGATACTGGGTTCACGGGTTTGCAATAAACTCAATGCTGTTCAAGATATTTGCTTACTTACCCGACAGCAATGCAGGAACGCTGTAAGTGACTGGCTGAAAGGTTTTACCTACGAAGAATCTGAGAGACTTATAAAATTGGTGGCTTAAGTGACTATCTCACTAACGTAAACTTACTCGGTAGGTCCCATTTGTTCTATGGAACATGACGTAATAGAACAAATTGAGAAAATATTGTCCCTATTTGTACTATAGAACAGTTTGTAGTTTTTGTCTCAAATTGTCCCATAGAACAAAGTATATAAACTTCTTGAATTTAATATGTAAGCTGGCCACTCGAGAATGATTTGCTACCACTTGTCTTAGTGACATTGATGATTAGATGGTTACTCACCGACACAAATTTTAACGGATTTTGAAAGAACTGCAGTCGCAGGGTACTCACTTCTTTATTGTTGTTTGTTTACAATGATTGAATTGGATCTTTGTTAATCGTAATGGAAATAAACGTAAATTTTGATAGTTTGAATTTTCTGCAACGGTGTCGTGGAAAAGTTTTATAGCATGGTGATACAGAATATTACCTACAGACAAATTATACTAGAGGAATGTCATTATGGCGATGTATAAATTACCGGAAACTGAAATGTGTCGGAAGTATGAAGATTTCTATGGTGAGTTAATTATTTAAATACTTTTTTTTTCAATTTTCAGCTTAATTTTTTTTTTTATAAAACTAATTTTTATTTTATTTTTAAACGGAGAAATTAATAATGAAACAGAAACCACACCACATAAATTGTGTCAAGGAGGAAACAAAAGAAATTACAAAAAACGTGATAGCAACGTTTGTAGAAGAAGCGGCTGTAGGGCAAGATACTGTGCCGAATGTGTACAAAAAAGTGGTGTCAACATTTCACGACAAAGGTATACATTTTATATAAAACATACCTTCTTATAAACAAGTCAAATCTACGATTTATCGTAAAAGGAATGAACACTTTCAAGTTCCTTTGCTGTCTTGTAATGATGCATGTGAGTTAGAAATTCCCACTCAGTACACCGATATGCTACTTGCCGATTTTAACGATGGAGACAACCGCATTTTACCGTTTTGTTCAAAAGAAGCCAGACGAATAATACCAAATAATAAAATAATACTACTTGATGGCACTTTCGAAGTTTGTCCTGCACCATTTATAGAACTCTACACCATGCATGGGAATTTAGGTAGTTCTGATGAGTTTACTAATATAATTCCACTAGTATATGTTCTGATTACCAAAAAAACAAAAGAAATGTATGTGCGTATGCTAGAATTGATAAAATCTACTATTCCGGAATTTTCACCGACAGAAATTATAACCGATTTTGAGAGGGCTGCAATCGCTGCTGTTCAAGAAGTTTTCCCAAGTCCAAATTACCATGGCTGTTACTTTCATTTTACGCGAGCTTTACGACGAAAGCCAAAAAAACTGCAATTTTCAAATGATATATTCTTGCAAAGAATTGTGTCACTTTGTACAGTATTGCCGCTTTTACCTCTTTCAGAGCTAGACAATGGTTGGGTATATATAAAAGCGGAAGTGGCTTCTATTTCAAACTATAACTTAATAAAATTTGTGAAATACATGGAATCATTCTGGTTAAAAATGATTTTCGTAAGTCTTGGTGCTGTTTTGGAGTTAAACATAGGACCACTAACAGTGTGGAGAGTTGGCATCACGATATTGTGGCCCATTTTAAAAGAACTCCGCCATCGTTTATAACATTTTTGACAAAAATGGCTGTGGATGCAATTTTGAATAAAATTAAAGCAATAAAAGTGTTAAACAAATCTAAATCGTTAATTAAACGAGAAAAAATAAACATTAACAGGGACGGGTACATATTAGAAAACCAGGTACAGTTAACTGTTGGAGAAATTAGCGTAGAAATGTTTTTGAACAAAACTATTTACTTGTCGACTCATTAAAGAGCACACTGGCCGTTTACAAAATATTCACAAAAAATAAGTGAAAATGTCAATACTTGTTTTGAACAAAACTAAAAGAAACTAAATTAAAATGAACAGGCTTGAAGTAATCCGTAAACTGTTCTCAAAACAACCAAAGACTTTATATGAAATGGCTTTGACAAGTTTGTTTAAGTACATGAAGTCAAATATTGATTGTTGTCTGATCTGCTGGGATTTCATGAAGTGAATCACTTTTAGAGGAATTGCTTAGTGTGGCCTTTTTAGGCCCCCTGGGTTGGGCACATACCTGTAGTATGGCACTTGCGATTCTACAAGGCTGTATTTCAGAGCAAGTTGCTGATGGTTAATCCTGGCTACAAGGTTGTGTCTATGCAAGTACTCTTCGTTAGCTAGACGAGAACATCCGGAGATAATATGTCTGATTGATTCACCCGGACGGTGGTATGGCCGACAGATGTCAACCGTGCCGTCTTTCACAATAAATCTCCGATAATTCTTCGTCATCATAACTTCGTCCATAATTGCACAGATAAAACCTTCGGTTTCTCCAAAGAGGTCACCGAAACGCAGCCAGGCTACGGACGCCACTTGGTCTACATCAGGTCCATGTAGGGCCCGAAAAAAGCGTCCGTGAAGTTCCTCACTCTGCCATACTTCCATGCGATCATTAGTGTCAAGCACTAATGGTTTGCGCCAGTTCTCTTTAGCCAAGGAGAGCGGGGTGAGGCCCTTGTCCACTGTGACCACATCTCGATGCATCCCCACGTCGGCTTCTAAGAAATATTCCCTGAGACTGCATATCTCGCGATTGTGGAGGGTCTTAGCATTTAAAAAGCCTCGACCTCCACATTTTCTCGGGATATACAGCCTCATTACCGATGATCGTGGGTGATGCATTCGATTTGCAGTTAGCAGCGAACGGACCTTCTTATCCAGGGCGTCGAGTTCGGTCTGAGTCCATTTGAGTATGCCGAAAGAGTACATCAAAACTGGCATGACCCAACCGTTAAAGGCGCGCACCTTGTTTCCGCCTGATAAAAGACTATTAAATACTTTTTACAGGCGGCCAAAGAAGCGTTCCTTTAACGATTGCTTCATGTCAGTACCATTGATGCCCAACGCTTCCGACATACCCAAATACTTATAGGTTTCGGATGCGGAGAGGGCTCTAAGGTTTATGGAATCCGAGAGTTGGGTTCCCACGGATTCCACAATCTCCCCTCGCTTTACATGCATGACCGCACATTTGTCCACACCAAATTCCATCCTGATGGCGCTACTGAAAGTTTCAGTTACTTTCAGCAGCTCCATCAGTTGCAAATTGTTGGGGGCAAAGAGTTTTAGGTCATCCATGTAGAGGAGGTGAGATATAACCTGACCACCTCTCCTCAGCCGATAGCCTAGACCTAAATTCTCCAGCAGTGTGCTTAGAGGATTCAAGGCTAAGCAGAACCAAAGTGGACCAAACTATCACCCTGAAATATGCCTCGCTCGATCCTTATCGGTTCGTTATTCCTCTGAACATTTCGACATCCTGGATAGTGAAGGACCGTTCTCCATTGCCCCATACATGACTTCAGGAAGGTGCGCAGAGTTGAAACTACTTTATACAACTCCAGCACCCTTATAAGCCACGTATGTGGCGCCGAGTCATAGGCCTTCTTGTAATCTATCCAACATGTCGAAAGATCCTTTTGGGAACGACGAACCTGTTGGCTAATGGCCATATCAATGAGGAGTAGCTCCTTAGTACCACGGGACCCGTTCCTACATCTATTTTGAGAAGGAGACATGATGGAGTTGGTGTCTATATGGTTGTAAATTTTAGCTCTCAAAATGGATGTAAGACCTTTAGAGACCGTCGGTAAACACGTGGTCGGCCTATAATTTTTGGGTTCCGCAGTGCTACCTGATTTATGGAGCAGGTGGGTAACTCCTGTCGTTAGGAGCTGGGGTAGCGAACCAGACTCCAAAGCAACCTGGAACTGAGCCGCCAAGCGAGCGTGCGACCTTAAAAACGATTTTATCCAAAAGTTGTGCAGCCCGTCCGGCCCTGGAGACTTCCAGTTAAGCAACGGATGGACTGCACGAGCCACGTCTTGGGGGCAGATGGAAATAGCCCCCATTTCCGGTATTGGTTCGCAGGCTCGCTCGACTTCCCGAGTCCAATCACCTTCGGTGTGACTGACAGGCACCGACCAGATATTGCGCCAGAAAGAGCACATGGCATCATCATCTGGTAGGTACGTGTCAGCCACACCTTGATCCGGTCGCTCCCAATCCCTATAAACCCACCTGTCATCGCGCTGGAAGGTGCGATTCAGAGTGTATCGCTCCACTCGCCGCTTATACCTACGGATACGGTTCGCCCATGCATACACTTTCTGCTTCAGGAAGTCGATGCGCTCTGTGACACAGGATATATAATCCTGAGGACTGATATTGGTCCCTGCGAACGCGCGTCTCACAAAGCGCATCACTCTAGGGCGAGTATTGCCCTCCCTGAAGCATGTTAGTTTGCCGATGAGCGCTCTGGCCCCACCAATACGGCGCTCAATTCTGCACTGCCAAGCTGATACGGCTGGTTTCGGTCGTGTAGCTCTAGAGTCATTAGCAAATTTGACGTGAGCTACACGAGATGCTGCTACAGCCCCGCAATACAGAATCGAATGAGTATCGGTGAGGTCTTCGCAATCATCAATATAGTTTGACAACTGCGAATCCAGAGTCGCCACCAGTGCCCTATTTTTGTTATGCATGGGCAAACGAGGTAAGTGTGGTCTAAGTTCGGGCGACATGAACCGATATTCCCGAATCGCACCCTCCAAAGCACTCCTCAATTCCTCATTGCACTGGGTACTTACGTTTGTAGCCCTGTCATCCCTACCCTCGTCTGCTTGGCTTGTTATAGGCTGTGGTAGTATTACAACAGTCTGCGACGGGGGGGCGATGACATGACTACTCTATATTTCATTCCGCAGGCGATCAAGTACAGTGTCATCCAACATATGATTAGGTTGGATGACCCGCAGCTGATCCGACAGTCGTTGTGCCGATACGTTGACAGCTGGCTCAAGCACCTGAAAAGGAGAGAGCATCCGAACTTGGTACGCGGTCAGATTGTTTCCCCCCTCTGTAGCCCCATAGTATGAGCGCATGTCGTTTTCGTTAATGGATCGTGTCCATCTCATGCCCTGCACACTTCCGCCGGGAGCTGGGACCCTATCAGAGGCCGGTGGGCCTCGAGGTCCTAAACCGTCCGGCGGCCGGTATCCTCCCCGTCGACGAGCAGGTGGTGGCGTCGTGGGTGGGGAAAAATATTCATCGCTCGAGCTCGACGCAACTAACGCGGCCGGTGTCGTCACAGCGCTCACAACGGGGCTGGATACCGGCGGCGGCGAGGCGGAGCTGAGCGAAGAATCCAGAGTTGGTGGGCGTGCACGCCGTGCGGCTGATCTTGTCAACATATCTTTATTTTCCTATTTTCTTCTTGTTTTATCGGAGGTGACATCTGTCATGTCACCTCCGATTCGGCAGTTCTTGTTCAAATTTGTTACATTCTGATATTATGGATCTAATTTGGTTTAAAAATAGTTTTTAGGTTCTATATTGGGTTTGAAATGATAAACTATTGTATTAGGAGTTGAAATTATTGTTACACAGTTTATATTTTAAAAAATTGGAAAATTAGACGTTTCGTTGACATGGCGGTGTTGCCGTTATTTATTATTATTATTATTAATGAAGCCGTGGAGTGGTTCTGTAGATCGGGCTGCGGGAGTGACGTCAGCCGCCGGCCAACAAGAAAATGACCCGGAGTCAATGGGGTGCAGTCCGCTGGATGGGATGACAGCGGCGTCAGTAGACGTGAATTGAGTATAGCCTCAATTTGGATTAACGTGGTGTTAAGCTCTTCAGATGTTAATTTACAATTTCCCAATACTCGCCTGAGATGATATTTAGTTGACTTAACACCCGCTTCCCAGAGTCCGCCAAAATGAGGAGTATAATATGCTGGTATGAAATGAAATTTAATTCCGTCATTAGCCAATTGCGCGGCCAAGGAATTTCAATTAGATTTAAGGGACTTCGAAAGTTCGTTGCAGGCACCGACGAAAGAGGTACCGTTGTCGGAGTAGATGTCACTAGGTTTACCCCGTCGCGAGATAAATCTAGATAAAGCTAGTAAATATTTATTGCTGGTTAAGTCACTCACCAGCTCTAAGTGAATAGCCTTAGTTGTGAAGCACACAAAGATGGTTATGTACACTTTTACCAGCCGACATCCCCGACCTTGCCTACTAGCAGCCATGATGGGACCAGCATAATCCACACCAGAGCTTTCAAAAGGATAACCGCCTGTAAGGAGACGCTGCTGTGGCAAATTACACATCAAAGGAGTAACTGTTCTACCCGACATGCGACAACAACGCACGCAATTACGATAACAACTCTTTGCTAGCCTGCCTCCGCCTATGGGCCAGTATGAATCCCTAATGGAAGCCAGCAGTAACTAAGGACCTGCATGCATTAACTTTACATGTTCAAATTCAAATAGCAACCTAGTAAATTTGTGAGTGGACTGCAAAAGAATAGGGTGCTTTTTATCAAACGAAAAGGTTGAATTTGCTAAGCGTCGTCCGACACGCATGATTTTATTATCATCTATAAATACGTTGAATTTTATAAGGCAATTTCTGATTATAAATGAGTAATTCATACTCTGGAAAAGACTCAATTTGGCTTCTAATAATAATAATATTTATTGCATCCTGCAACTCGACTTGTGATAGAAAGCTAATAGAAGGAATTTTCCTACACAAGTTTATAAACTTTAAAACTGTTGCTACACTACGGATCAGCCTTAAATAACTAGAAAAACGATTAAAATCGATGAATGTATGACATTGATTATTATTACTAATACTAGCGTTTAATAAAACATGAGGTTGAGTTTCAGGCAGCTTGTCTGACTCTAATGATTTATGTTTAGACGGCCAATGACACTGGACTTGCTTCAAAAAACTGGGATCGCTCCACCACAAGTCCATAGATTGCAGAATACTAATATCCACGCCACGAGATATTAGGTCTGCAAGGTTCTTGCCGGTTGGGATGTGTCGCCAAGTACCTTATCTAAAACTTCAGCAACGCGATTGCGCACAAATGGCTGAAGCTTAGAAGGTAACATCTGCAACCATCCCAACACGACGGTGGAGTCAGTCCAACAATAAACATGACTAAACTTTAGTCGCAGTGAACTCATAACCTTCTCGCACAAACGAGCTCTGACTACGGCGCCACACAATTCAAGTCTTGGAATGGTGGTTGGCTTAATCGGTGCCACTCGACTTTTAGCGGCTAATAGACGAACCATGTACTCACCCTGATCATTGGCACTACATACATAGACGCACGCACCATACGCACGCTCAGATGCGTCTGTGAATGCATGTAGTTCCAGTATAGTATATGCATCACATATAACGAATCGAGGGACACGATAATTATTGATAAGCGGCAATGCTTTGACAATAGCATTCCAACTAGCATTAAGTGCTGGGGTCAATGGCTCATCCCACGAGTTCTTGTCTAACCACATCCGTTGTAAAAACATTTTCATTGTGACTACGCAAGGAGATAAAAGTCCTAGGGGGTCAAAAATATGTGATATGGCAGAAAGTATATCAAGTTTTGTAACAGAATCCTTTGGTGATAACGTTACACTTGAAAACCCAAACTCGTCGGAACTAGAAAACCAGTCAAGCCCTAATAACTTATTGGGTTCATTAGATCCCAATTCTAACTCTAATGACGACTGAGAAGCTTCAGAGACTAAGTTAGGGAGGTTAGACCTCCACTTTCTAAGCGGCATGCAAACAGATGCTAGTACATTGGTGACCTCTGTGGGGATAAACATAACTTCATTTAAATCATCCCCTCCTGTTAAGAGGTGTCGACATAAAAATCATGCATGATGACGTCAGCAATCCTATTTCTGATACCTGAGGATGACTCACCCACAGAACGCGAAGTTATCTTAGTGTCATTGGTTTGATAGTTCATCCCTATTTGCTTAAGGCAACGTGTAGCAATAAATGGTGCACTAGCCGTACCATATGTGACGGTATTCAATTTATAAACCTTGACAGGATCGCATGCATTATCACGCCACAAAACCTGTTGCAAATACCTATCAGATGGGTGGACGTATATACATCTATACATCTTCGCAACATCAGCTGACAAGACGAACTTGTGTTGTCGAAACCGAAGAAGTATAGATATAAGATCGTCCTGCACTGTAGGACCCACCATCTGCACGTCATTGAAGGATAACCCTGAAGAAGTAGCACAGCTTGCATTAAAAACAACACGAAGCTTGGTAGTTGTGCTATGTTCACGCAGTGCCCCGTGGTGTGGTATGAAATATCCACTGGAACTGTCACTATCCTTGTTTTCGGTCATATGTCCTAACGTCTCATATTCAGACATGAAGTTACGATATTACTTACCGAACTCAGGCTTGGACTTCAGTCTGCGTTCTAGAGAGTATATACACTTAGAAGCCCTTTGGAAAGATTCTCCTAAATTGGAAGGATTTTGCTTAGCAGAAATGCGAACACAAAAATGTCCGTTCTCTAAACGTGTCGTATTCTTGACAAAATGCTCCTCACATAACTTCTCTTCTGGTACATAATTTGAGGATTGTGAATTGACGTCTACCAGATTCCATTTTTTTTCTAAATCGGTGCGAATTTTATTTAAATCACCGCTACTAGGGGAATCAGTTTGAGTCAAATTGCATGAAATATTATTCTATATTAATTTACCATTACTATAGATAACAGGAACAAAAACAATCCATCCTAACAACGCTTCACACAATACTGGCTTACCTACTCCTAGTCTAATTCTCTGTTGTAATGATTTTGTAAAATATTATTAAGAATAAGACTTTATTCTACAAGCGACAGATGGCGCTAGTGGTTGGACGAAATTATTACATCCGTTTTAGGTATTCATTTGTAGATTATCAGTATTAAAGTTTATTTGTTTTGTTTATTTAATAAATCATTATTGTTTAAATTAAGAAAGTTTATTTACAGTTAATTATAAGCCCTAATGTATTTTAATTAGTAAAGTGATTGTATGTACTGTTTCCTCTGCTTTGATTGGCTGTATAGCCGGCTGAGTGTTCACTTCCGTTTAAAGTGGGGAACACTCAGTTGGTAACTGATTTGCTTGGAGAGAGTCAGTCTATTTCGAGGTGTATGATTTCTTCACATCTCAGAAGTGGGATTTGCCTACAAAAAGCCTACAATAATAGTGATTTAAGAAATGTTAGATTATGTGTGGTTCAGATAAAACCAAGTGTGGTTCAGATAAAACCAAGTGTGGTTCAGATAGAACCAAGTGTGGTTCAGACAAAACCAAGTGTGGTTCCGATAATGCAAAGTGTGGTTCCGATAATGCAAAGTGTGGTTCCGATAATGCAAAGTGTGGTTCAGATAAAGCCAAGCGTGCTAAAGTTATAGCTAAGCGTGCTAAAGTTATGGCAAAGTGTGCTAAAGTTGTGGCAAAGTGTGCTAAGTTATAGTCAAGTATGCTGAGGTATAGCCAAGTGTGCTGAAGTTATAGTCAGGTGTGCTGAAGTTATAGTCAGGTGTGCTGAATTTATAGCCAGTTGTGCTGAAGTTATAGCCAAGTGTGCTAAAGTTATAGCCAAGTGTGCTAAAGTTATAGCCAAGTGTGCTAAAGTTATAGCCAAGTGTGCTAAAGTTATAGCCAAGTGTGCTAAAGTTATAGCCAAGTGTGCTAAAGTTATAGCCAAGTGTGCTAAAGTTATAGCCAAGTGTGCTAAAGTTATAGCCATGTGTGCTAAAGTTATAGCCATGTGTGCTAAAGATAAAGCCAAGTGTGCTTTAAGAAGTTTTTGATTGGCCAAGTGAGCCAATAAAAACTTGGGCCAAGTGTGCCCGATACGAACAAATCTCTCCTCAAGAACGTAAGTAAAGCATGAATTTATCGATTAATTATTACCTACTATATGTAATGTGACTAAGTACGTCAGACTTCAAAATAATATTTGGCCATGTGTGCAAAAAGCAAGTATTTAATCAACCCTCCAATAGGTCGTTTTGGTTTTTTAAAAAAATGAATCAAATAATGATTGCGCCTATTTTTATGTACCTCAAATACTTCCTATTTTAGGGTCCTTAAAATACTAAATAGCCAAGTAACTGCGACCAACGTTCTTACTCAATAAACTTACAAGATTTCATGGTATCTTCCTCTGACATGAATTCAGAAGAATTCACATAAGTAGTTAGATTAGACGATCAGTTAAATATTTCCCCTTTCAAAATGCAATAAAAATAAGTAATACATAGTTTATTGTTCTAGTTATTTTTTTCTCTCTCCCTAGTCATTTTTATTGTTTACAAGCTGACCCGACAGACGTTGTCCTGTCTTAACTATGAATGTCATTATGTCGTTTAGTTTTAGTTTTGAGTATTGACTAAATCTAAAACTATCAACTCATTTATCAACCGATCCATCTGTGTTAAACGATATTTGCAGCGCTCATTCGGTCAATCGCTGACAGTTATTTCAAATAACTGACAGTTATGTAAATTTAATATTGGCGTTAAGTTTTCTTAAATTTTGTAACGTTCTGATCAACTTCCTTATTTTTTTATTTCATAACATCCTTCTCCTGACAATAAAGTAACACAACAAAAAAAAAAATATATAGTGATATCGGTCCAGCCGTTCACGCGTGATGGCGTGACCAAGGGAAATAGGGATTCATTTTTATATATATAGATTTAATTAGTTTGGACATTCCGTTAAAACTTTATGATATTATTATAAAATGAGCTTAAAGCATAAGGATTCTTGTGATGACACTAGCCTCTGGACTGGGTTATTATTACAAAAATTATTAATGTAAAAAGTTACCAAATTGTGTAAATGTTCTAATCAATTTATTATTATATTTTTGAGACCATGGAATCTGACGGAGCCAAGACTCCAGAAGAAGAGCCGCCAGTTCAGCTGGGCGGGAGATCAAAAGGCAAACGGGTAACCCCTGCGTCGAAGCAGGCTGACGCAAAGACGAAAAGTGCAAAGAAGCGATCTAAAAGGAAGCGCAAGAGGTCTACTTCGGCCTCTGCGTCTTCAAGCACGACGACTGATACTAAGTACACCACCACGACGCAAGAAACAGAAAAAGACTTGAAATTGGTAAAAAAAAAAAAAAAAACTGGATCCTTTGAATGTTTTTCGAGAAGGTACATGTCAAGGTACGTCTCGTTGCTTAAACTAAGAGTATTGGAAGTTAGGAAGGTGAATGAATGTGCTGTAATATACGAATGGGACGCGAAGCAGACCATACATTTTGCTCTACAAAAATATATTGGGCTTGCCAAAAAAAATTATTCGAAACCCTACCGGGTGTATTTTTTAGTTGGACTGAGTGGTAAGCCATATCTTACCAAGGCTTTTCCAAGTCAGCAAAATTATGGTCGGCTTCTGGAACAAATGTTAGCTCGTACAACTCGAAGTAATGAACGCTTATCTGAATATTTTTACGACAAATTAACGCATAGCCATATTAGTGGTAAAAGAGCCGTAGATTGTATAACCCATAGTATTTATGATAAATCCATTAGAAATGGAGTCCAACAATTAAATTGTAGTGAACCGGAAGACTTGTTACATTGTCTCAGTTCCCAGCGTGTTTTATTAGAAACTGTTTCCACAAATAAAAAGCGTGATGACCTTGCCAAGTCAAGCGATAAAATAAAACGCAAAACTCTGATAATTTATATATACAGTAATCGCATTAAAAGGTTCTTATTAGAAGTCTAAATAAACCAAGTTTTAGTGGGTACATAGATTTTGGCAGTGAGTGTAGTCTTATGCGTGAATCTGACGCGAATAGTCTTAACCCCTCCAACACTATCTCAAAACTACTAATAATCCAGGGTTTTGGTAATTCGTTTTTTGGTTTTGGTATTTGCCTACTCCGCAGTTACGCCCATTTAAAGTAGATACTTTTGTCAACCATAAAATTGATGATATCGAATCGAGTGTAGAAATACTGGTCGCCAATGATGAGTTAATGTAGACTGCTTTACTGATTGGTACAAACATTCACTGAATTACCATCCATAGCTGTATTTAAAGACGATAGTACATTATTATTTTACAAAACTTCTGGGCTCCATGGCCAACGCCAGTGATTTGAATTCCCTAAAACTTACCTTGCCGAATCAAATACGGTTAGCCAGGAACAAATCCAAATTAGTTGCAAGTTTCTGCTTCAGATCCTTGTTGTTCTAGGGATGTTTATTTAGAAGGTTATAATAGTAATAAATCCGGTAAAGAATTTATCTTACACCAAGGTACTTATCGTACAAGCGCAGCTAAATGTTACCTTGTTCTGTCAAATCTTTCTGACCATACCCTAAATTTGCCCAAAAACACTAATTGCCAGAGCAATAATACCTTTTGAAGAAAAGGAAATACTATGCATTAACGAAATTGCAAGGGACATTACTAGCTTAGCTCCACTCGTTAAGTCTGAAATCAGAGTCGGTCCCCAAGTTGACAATAAGACAATGGATAAGCTTTACGAACTATTGCAGTCTTATCGTGATTGTTTTGCATTTAATTTGAGTGAGATGGGTTGTAATGACTCTATTAAAATTAAAATAGATTTGCTTGATGATAGACTTACGGGAAATTATTAATGACCTATTGCAAAATGATATAATGCGGGAATCTGATTCTAATTATGCTAGCCCTTGGGTACTCGAGCCTGTTGCTTACTTTAGTAGGCAGACGACGCCCGAAGAGCGCCATTTACATTCCTACGAACTTGAAACGTTCGCCATTGTCTCACTGAAAAAGTTTCGTGTTTATCTGTTGGGATTAGAATTTAAAATAGTAACAGACTATAATGCGCTCCGAACTACATTAACTAAAATAGACTTTATATCGCGTATAGCTAGGTGGTGGCTCCAAATTAGCGAGTACACTTTTACTATTGAGTACAGGCCCGGGACGCGTATGGCACATGTCGAAATACCATATTGCCTTCTGACATTAAAGATTAGTCCTACGTTACCGTATATCATATCGATACTAATAATTGGTTATTAACCTTACAAATGTCAAATATCTTGCGTATTAAAATTAAAATTCTCAAACCTGAATCAGACGAAGAATCTAAAACCCATTGGATATAATATTCTATCTAAAATCGTAAATTATATAAAAAAATTGGCGATGATATATATACGCCTGGTTGTTCCGCGTAACGCTCGTTTGCAAATATGTCGTTATAATCATGATGACATGACCTACGTCTTGGGCATTTCTAAAACGATAAAGCGAATTAAATCTTTTTTCTGGTTTCCAAAGTTTAATAGCGATTTGTATTCGATTTCTAAGCGATTTGTATAAAAAAGTGTAATGTCTTGTATTCAGTAAGCTTACAATAAAAAAAAAAAAAAAAAAAACCAGACCATTGTTTTCTATGGAAAAAAGTGGGCATCGCGTTCCACACAAGAGTAGGAACGGCAATGCCTACATCCTTACTATAGATCACGGATTTACAAAATACCTATTTTTAAAAGCGGTAAAAGACACGAAAACTAGAATTGGAATAAAAGTTCATGAATATATTTTATGAGTTTGGCTTACCATCACGAATAATTTCTGATCGTGGTACTTCTTTTACTTCGACTACTTTCACGAGCTTTTGCGGAAGTCATATTAAACATGTTCTGAATACTATAGCAGGTCTCAGGGCGAACGGTTAAGCTGAAAGGTACTAACTGCTGCTGCTGGGCTGGTAGGAACTATCTTGAATGCCCTGGTAAAACATAATGACCGCAATGACGAACGCAACTGGCACATATATCTTGGCAAAATTGCAAAAGTAGGGTGTAAATGATTCCATTAATTCCTCCACTAAACGGACTGCCAGAGCGGCTCTATTCGGTACCAAGTTCAGAGACAACTTAGATAGTAAATTGGATGTTGGAGCTGACGTCATATGAGACACGTTACAAAGCTTAAGAGGTGAGGTCAGCACCAATGTCCGAGTTAGCCAAGAAAACCAAAAAGTTAATTATGATGCCGGTAGGATCCTTGCTAGTTCCTATAAAGAAGGTGGTTTTTACAAGATCATAGAAGTTTTGGGTAATGATCGATATACACACGATCACTATACTAAATTATTACTTGTGAAATTTTGGAAAAATCATTTACTATTCAATATTTGTAAATATGTGAGCACCATGTATCTATCTCATAATTAATTTACCTGTCATTGCGTTATAATTAATTCTTTATACCTATTGTGGTATAGTTATTGTATTCTAGGTGCATCGTCTTCACATATAATTATATAATTAATGTATACATCATATTGTAAAACATTTTTAAAAGAGTAACGGTGGAGTTTCTTGCCCATTCTTCTCCATACGAAACTATCTTATGGAAGGGGCAACTAGAATCAATTCTATTTTTTTTTAATTTGACGTTCAAAGTGCCTTTTATGTGCCTATTTGAAATAAATGTTTTGACTTTGACTTTATAAAATTGCTGAAATTCCGGGTTTTAGTAAACGGAAAATACATATAAAACCGAAGTTTCCGCTGACCGTGTTAGACCCTGGATAAATATTTATTCCCATGACCATAAAAAAATCATCTAATGATAATACTATGTCATCTTCTGTAGCTGAAAATAATAATGATGACGATAAACCATGCTCCGGAATCGAATCCGAGATCAATGAATAGCCGAATGTAATGATTTTGTATTTATGGGTCATTTTAATTTAACTGTCATTACAATTTTAAAATCGTGCGTCAGGAGATCGCACGATGTAGGATGGCCGAATGTAATGATTTTGTAAAATATTATTAAGAATAAGACTTTATTCTACAAGCGACAGATGGCGCTAGTGGTTGGACGAAATTATTACATCCGTTTTAGGTATTCATTTGTAGATTATCAGTATTAAAGTTTATTTGTTTTGTTTATTTAATAAATCATTATTGTTTAAATTAAGAAAGTTTATTTACAGTTAATTATAAGCCCTAATGTATTTTAATTAGTAAAGTGATTGTATGTACTGTTTCCTCTGCTTTGATTGGCTGTATAGCCGGCTGAGTGTTCACTTCCGTTTAAAGTGGGGAACACTCAGTTGGTAACTGATTTGCTTGGAGAGAGTCAGTCTATTTCGAGGTGTATGATTTCTTCACACTGTGAACCAACCAAGTCCCAGAAGAGATCCGCTCCTATTAAGACATCTACTTCTGAAGGCTTGTAAAAGTTGGGGTCAGCTAAACAGATATTATCTGGAATATTTAGGTCTGAAATGTCGACTTCACGACAAGGCACAACAGTGAATGAGGCTAGTAAAAGTGTCATGAAACTCCAACCAATTGCTAAAACTCCCATTAAATTTAGGTAACTGTATCGTGGGCAACTTAACAGGCTTACGTTGACTAATACGGGTACATTTTTCACTACTCATTGACTCGTTATCGCTATTATACTTACATAACAGCTCCTGTGACCTAGCCAGTGCTTTGTAAAACTGTGGCTCAAATTCAGTACGCTCAGAGAATTGAGCTTTAACATCTTCTACCAGACATTCTAATCGTAACTGTACCTCATCGTAATGCGCATACAAAGTCTCGATTCTTCCAATCCGTAACTGCAATTCCTTGACCTCACACCTAGTCAACTCCTTGTCACTGGAGGCATCAAGGTAATTGATAAACGCAGTTAAGCGTCCCTTGAAGCTTCCTCGTTTCTTAACTAGTTCTCTTTCCTCGGACATACTGGGAATCGAATGTAGTCACCCTGAAATTTGTATAAAAACAACTTAGGTATATTTTTACAATACTTAAATAATTTAATTTAAGGTACCTACGTCTAGCAACTATGGTATAAAAATGTAACAGAAAATGTTAATACTGTAAATAGTGACTTCTACCTGTTATAAATATTACCTACGTGAATACAGAATGATTTTTAATTTAGACTTTTATTTAAGTTACATGAATTGCTTAAAATTTTAAAGCAATAGACTATCAAATAATTAATAAGGTAAATTGACTGGTATGGTTTAATTAACTGAAGAAAGACTAATTAAAACTTGTTATATGATGTAACACCAACCTACGCACTAATGAATAGTTATCTAAAACACTGCTATACAATTATAAATGTAGCAAAATATCTACTGAACTTTTCACTTTATTGTACACAGTATTATGGCTACGTAGATTCCATATTACGTTACGGAGTCATTTTTTGGGCAAATTCCTGCGAGAAAAATAATATTTTTAAAGTACAGACTGAAGAGGTGCATTCGATCGATGTGTAGTCTTAAACCAACGGAAACTTGTAAACCGCATTTTAAATCTCTTAAAATACTGACATTACCTTGTCTTTACATATATGAGACCTCATTGTTTGTCAAGAAAAATAGTGAACTGTTTACAAAAGCATCAGAGCAACGCTATAGATCGACAAGACAAGAATATCGTCACGAATTATGTCTAAGAGCCTCAAAGACCGCCCTTATGCACAAAAGCATCCTCTGCATGGCTCCGAAAATATTCAATAAAATACCAAATGACATTAAAGATTTAAACTTGACACAATTTAAACGGAGACGTAATTTTTTGATTGAAAAATGCTACTATACCATTGACGAATTCCTTCTTGACAAAATGTAATAAACTAAATAATAATTATGTATTTATGCTTGGAAATTCAAAAACTTGACTTATTAATTGTGTTCTGAATATTTGTTATAATAATTAAATATATTCTAAATGTTTATTATAAAAATTGATTGTATTCTAAATATAGTTTTTTTTTAATTTATATGTAATTTCGATTTTAAATTCTTATATTGTAAAATAGTGTATGCCCTAATGGGTAGTTTTGTGAGTTACCATAATCAACTATAAGACCTACTGTATCACCAAAAATCACACAATAAATACTTTGACTTGAAAGAACGTATAATTGTATTTGCAAAATAAGTATCTATCATGAAATAATTAATGATAAGTACTAGAAACTATGCACAATGCAAATAGATATAATTATGTTACTTTGAACAATATTCAGGAAGATAAACACTAACCTTTTAAAATCCTTAATTATGGTTAAATGCTATCGGAACGAGTGTTGGGTGATGATATTTTAACTCTTATATTCGTAACACCGTAAATTAGCTTGACGTCCTTTGTTCACAGTCACGTTGCCGGCTTATAACCTCCTCGGCAAAACTCCACGGTAATAACCCAAATGCACAGATTTTTTGCAAATCTTCATGTGATTACCAATCCGGCTCCGTAATGGACCAAAATGTTGGGGAATTTTAGGTGACTCTTCAAAGAAAGTTCAAATATGCTGATATTTAGTCAAACCAGTATTGCCTTGATGACGAACAAAAATGGAGTAACAATGACAAGCAAGTACAGCAGATCCTTACATCTAATTAGTCCGCAACGTTGATTTGATCATACTTAACGAGCAGGCGTTGGCACGAACAACCTGCTAATCCGTACTTTGACAGATTTTGTCACTTGCGTTTGGTTATACGGAAACGGAGAAGGCTTAACGCTATTCATGACAATGAGCACCAACGCTCCTGACTCTTGGCGACTGTTGAACCTTAACTGACGCATCACATAAGGAAGCCAGAACCGTAAATACACAGTTCATCTAAACCAAACTAGGTTATAACGCCAAAATCAAACGTTAGTGATGATTACTGCTGCCAAAAAGGTCCAGCCGCAGAACACTTTGCGTGAGGCTTGGTATATGTGCATTTCTGGTAGTGGGGGTAGGCTTCACACATATTCACAAACTGGATTGGTAGTCGTTCTAAGAACGCTAGGGACCGTATCTCGATAAAAATCTACAACTAGCTATGGTATGCCATTTACTAAATCGACACCATTTATCGAGACAAGACAATATGGACGCTTTTTTGATGAAACCGCACTGCATTCTCTCAATGGGGAAGATTAAGGAAATGTGAAGTGACGAAATACTACTTCGGTGTGCACCAAGTTCAATCGCAATGACTTTTTCTACAGACTGAGTCAGTGTGTGAGTGTTAGTTTTCTATTATCTTACTAAAAAGAGGGCTCGGCCACCGTAAGGGTGTTATTAACATTAGTACGCGTTTAGAGCTAGTCAACACTTGTCTCCCTCAATGGCAGTTGGAATTCGCAGTACTCTGTCTTTAAGATTGAGTAAGATTTATTTAGTGCATAGGGAACGTGTCCTATTAGAATCGTATGAGTGTCCGCAGAGGTTCTATGCGTTAGGTCTAACAGGACACGTACAATGAGGCAGACGTTTTAAAACTGTTCCCGGTCTCACTAAAGTGCGTACATTGTAAACACATAAATTAACGTAGGTAGCTAAATGATTAATGTAAGTGCTAGCGTAACGATCCCTTTACTCCTTTCATATTATCAAGATTATTGCAGATATTAGCGCTCACCTGCGAGAATGGAGACGTCGGCGTTACGAGATTTATAATACTTAATCATAATATATTATATACCTTTGTATACCCACTCGTCTTCTTAGCTTCACATATTTATAATTATTATAATACTTATATTTCCTAACTGTGAATTGCCAATGTTAACCTCACCTTGTGTACCCTCCTTGTCTCCTAAGTTGGGACAAGGCAGTTTAGTTTATGGGAATTCATCCTAACTAATATTATAAATGCGAAAGTAAGTTTGTTTGTTTGTTACCTTTTCACGTCTAAACCACTAAACTGATCACCCTGAAATTTTGCATATACTTTGTCAGGTGTACAGAAACGGACGTAGGGTACCTTTCATTCCGAAAAAAAAGTACTGTTCCCGAGGAAAACAGCAATAACTTTCTTATGATAATAGATCGCGCCACGTGTCACTCGAATTATAATTGAATTATAAACCGAATTGATTGTCAAAGTCTAAATTATCACGAGCGAAGCCGCGGGCAAAAGCTAGTTTCTTATAATGGTGGGAGGGTGCCCAAGTTTGGTGACGAGCCCTACAGGAACACGCAGCTGGGGGGGCGTGTTCACTTTCCCTCAAGGGAAAGCCGATCTTAACACTAATATAGCATAATTAGGAAAAATGTGAATTTTGTCAGCCAGGGGTCAGTTAGGTATAGTCACACAGGAAATGATTAAAACATAATCAATATTAACTGAGTGGAAAAAATACACAGGATTAAGGATAACTCAAAAACTGGTCAAAACTTAATCTTTTTATGGGACGATATGATAAGCACCGCACCAGCTTTCAAATAAAACAAATAATCATCCAAGTCAGTTCACATAAAAGAAAGTACTGAGCTAACACACATAAAAAAAATACAGTCGAATTGAGAATCTCCTGCTTTTTTTGAAGCCGATTAAAAATTTACTGATTGCGTGCTTTAATTTTAAATATAAGTAATCATGACTTAACAAATTTTCCTCTGAAATAATTAAATGTTTGATGTTGGTTTGTATGTGTGTGTTTTTCTTTGTATTGTTTTATTTTAAACAGTGCAGGAACAATTTAGCGCATAAATTAAAAAATAAATGCACGATTTTCGTCAGTCACATTTGCATTGTATTAAATTATGTTACAATTTTAGGTATTTAGTTGAAACTGTCGATCATTCCGCGAACAACCTTGTTAGAGCGAACGTTTTGTCCATTGAAAGTAAGTTATTAATACTTTGTTATATTTTATGTACACCCTGCCTGTCGCTGTCCACTGCTCAGTAGCTCGGGCTTCGGCCGAAATAAATCCGGGCTAATCTCAATCTGAAAAATAATGTCTTCTAGTTATTATTGCGCATAAACTGCAACATTATATTTGATAGTTATTTTTTCTTTTCCGTCTTATTTTATCTTTTAAACTTCAACAAGAGATAGATCTATCCATAGGTCCTCCCGTAATCTTTCCGTGGCATTTGAAAGGTATGTCCGATTGATCGGTTACCTTCATTTTAAATCCTAGTGTGTTAATCTAGAGTTCTAAAGAGATCTAAAGTTAATAAAACGTGTAACATTTCAAAATTGGCAACAAGATCGTTATTGTAGTTCTTGAAGGCTATCGTGGAATCAGAAAGTAAGTACTTACTTTTATTATAATTTTTATTTTATCAGTTAGCTACCTCCCAGTCGTAACGGGTAGTCAGAAACCGTTTTACCAAGGGGTGTCTTGTTACCCGGTAGCTGTGTTGTGGACATCAGATAGGCAGTCGTTCCATGTAAAGTACTGGTATTCAGCTGCAACCGGTTAGACTGGAAGCCGACTCCAACATAGTCGGGAAGAGGTAGGTAATGATTAGTTAACAAGCGCGGGCGCTGGTAATCATTTGATGTTGATTTTATTAAGATGTCCATTTAGTCGTTAATCCTACTTATATAAAAGAGCGAGCGGAGCGTGCTCGGAAATGTTCCCACCCCGAATCAGATGTGTCATTTTTGAAAAGCTACGATGATGATGGTGACTCATCATGATCTGCCTAACCTTTTCTCCACTATGTCGGGGTCAGCTTCCAGTCTAACTGAATGTAGCAGTATTTTACTTGAAGCGACTGCCTATCTGACCCCCACAATCCACTTTATGATGATGGTGAATTTGGATCAATGTTAATTAGCCAAAAACGATGAGTTTCCAGTTGGTGTCATTGTGCCAGCGCCGCGCCGTCATTATGGGTGCGTTTTCACTGATACGGAGTTGAGGGGAGTGGATTGGAGATTTGCAGGAATCAACCAATCACAGGCGAGACGAGTGACGCCATGCTGTTTTTTATTTTTGTATTGTTAAATGGGCTTGCTCTTGAGCTAGATCTCACCCGATGCAAAACGTGGGTGGAGTGTGGATGGTGGCGATGTGGATTTCAACCAATATGATTGGTCGAAGCCTCCCCGCTCCGCGCATCTCTGCCTCTCTGTATCCATGAGTGTCCTTGTCTTTCTGCAGCAGACCGCACTCAGTAGTAACACTTTGACCCTTTTTTTTTTTTTTTTTTGATCCGGGGTGGAAAGTCCTCATGGATGTCCCCCGCCCTGGAGGGGCGGAGGGGTCTGTCAGACTCTTACTGACTAAAAACCACCCCGGTGTTCCATCTCACACCTGCGTCGGGGGTCGCGGGAACATACGAATCTTCCGCAACCCCCGACTGGTGCCGGCCCGTCTCTGCGGGCCCCGTCCGGTCGAGCGGGGGGAGTGAGGTGTTTGACTCCCCCCGCGACATCTAAGAGGGGCGCGCGTGGAACACTACGCGCCGCCGCCTCGGGTCCTGATGTATGGGGGGCGACGGACGTCCCCAAGTCCGTCGTCCCTGGACCCATTTAGGGGGGCTGGAAGAGGGCGTTGTCCGCCCTCCGCCGACGCCCGGTGCGCCTGCTGCGGGCCGGGTGAGAGGATGAGATCTCTCGCTCCCTTTCCGCAGCCTCCTTCTGCGAGATAACTGTTTCGCAGAAGGATACCACCGCGTCCCAGGACTCGTCGCCGCCGACCATAGCATTCACTACGGCCGGCAGCGACAGGTCACTGCCTACTCCTGAGATGAGGGCACGGCGCGGCTCCTCCCAAGCGGCACACTCTGCCAGCGTATGCCGCGCCGTGTCCTCCCGACAGCGCACTTTGACCCTGAGCTAGCCTAGCATAGTATGGAGTTTCAATAGAATAACAGGCTAGGTTAAAGATAAAAATAAAGATAAAGATATTTTTATTTCTGTAAAACATGAGTAAGTACAATACATGTGCATTGTGGATTGAATTAAAAAATAAATAAAGAGGATCTACATGTTTTGCCATTTAAAGCGTACAAAAATTCAAGAATTTATGGTTACCATGTTGATGCCCGACTATATTATTAATACATCAGTTTAGAAATAGCTTAATTAACTAACATACAACAGTTTATTTACCAGTAGTAAACTAGGAGAAATGTCGCAATTTACAAATTTTCGCTCATTTAGGAACTCGGATAAGTTGTAGTAGCATTTGGCTCTAGTTTTTTTTTTTAATATATAACTTAAACAACCTAGTGGGCAGCTGTTTCAGAGGTGTTGATGGGAGCTTATTATACATTTTTGGGGCCAAACAGAATATGCTTCTATGCATCAAAGCCGTGCTTGACCTTACTATACATAACTCACCCTTAACCCGACGACTACGAATGTTAACGTCTGATCGTTACATAACGTAGGACTACTTTTAACGGAATCAGCAGCTTCATATATAAACTAAGAGGGAAGACTTAATATTTTATGTTTATTAAAATAATTATGGTTTCCAGCTTTCGGTCATCTTTAGACCACACATGGCCCTAATGCACCTTTTTTGTGATTTCATAATGATTTATTTATTTGTCGAGTTTCCCCAGAATATTACGCCGTATCTTATTATCACCTTCACTTACGTCAATAATATCCAAGATAAACGTACTAATTGTTTCGTACTTATTAGCTTATTATTAATTGAAATTTGATAATCGTGAAAAAAGTACTTATAGCGAGCTACACCAAGCAAACCGACGTTTTCTCGCCAAAACCAATAAAATGCAAATTCAACAACCGTTTGACCTTGACATCGTATAACATTGTAAAACTACTCCTTTTAAGTTATTCAATATCAAAGGTCATGAAATTTTACATAAATCAGTTACCAGAAAGCCGATAGTTAAGTATAGAAATTCTCTACAAGTTATAAGTTTTTTATGGACATGTTACTCATTATCAAATCTGCCTTTTCGCAAATTTATCTTACTTTTTTTGCAATTTGCACACTGTCACGTTGAACAAAATATTATTCGCGGACGTTACAACTAGGTATTATGAATTCTAATCATTAAAATCATCAATACAAACAATACAAACCTCTAAGTTCATATAATGCTATTTATTGATATTTTATGTAGTATTTGTCATTCAATACGATTTACGAACTTGAGAGGGTTGTATTGATGTATGTTGTGGTCGACTTCCAGACTTTTGGGCGTCTGACTACCCGTAACGATAGTCAAATATTACAAATGACAGCCGGGACCAACGGCTTGTTTTCCGAGGCCCGGTGGGGTCGCGATATGTGATTATATAAATGATAGTCACCCATCCACGAGCCGACCGCGGTATGCATAAACCTTCGATTGACCCTTGCGGCTTTTATCATTTAGCCACGAGCCCCTCTCGATCGTGTCACTTACTATGCTGATACATAATTTGTTAGCAAAATTTGACACCTCGCGTGCTGCTCTGACGCACGTGTTCGTTTGGTATACATTATTTATTACAAGTGTGATATCACTTGCAATAAATAATCATTATAAAAAAAAACCTTACATACATGACTTGCGAAAATAATAATTGTTTATACAGTAAAAACGAACCAGCCTTGAACAATGACTTCATTACCTAAGCAAAAATTATAATTTATTTTATTGTAGTTGCAGAAATAGATAGTTATATCCGCACGTGTCGATCGAAGGAACCGACCGCGGCAAGCGTAGGTTACTAAGCATGCCGCGGTCGGTTTGTGTGTGGGTGTCCATCCATTATACAATCGAGACCCCTCCTTGCCTAGAAAAACATGTTATGCCGCTGGTCCCGGCTGTCATTCGTATAACTTTGACAGTCATTACGGGTAGTCAAAAGTTCAAAAGTCTGACAGCCAGCCTTACCAAGGGGTATCGTGTTACCCAGTTACTGGATTGTGGAAGTCAGGCAGTCGCTCCATGTAAAATCCTGGTATTCAGCTGCATCCGGTTATACTGGAAGCCGACCACAACATAGTTGGGAAAAGGCAGGCAGATTGATATATAGGTTAGATAATTATTATTTAATGATTGACTGTTTATAAAGGAAAATATAGATTTCTAGTTCATTAAACATGCATACGTACAAACAATCATTATTTTCACATAAATACTGCTTGTGTTTTGTCCATGTTCATATATCCGTACTAATTTCCATACTAATAATAAAATTAATTAATGCAAAAGTAGCTCTGTCCGTCTGCCAGTCCTTAAATGGCTTTCAATAAAATTTGGCACACAGGTAGACCCTGGGTTAGGACATAGGATACTTTTGTATCCTGATAGTACGTTTCTGTGGGATTGCTTCCAACCTCCACGCGGATTAAGCCGCGGGCCAAAGCTTAGTCTGCTTTTAAACGCGCGCCGCTTGCGAGGTCTACGCACCTGATCTTATTGGAGGATATGACCCACAGAATCTATCGTTCTATGTTCTTTTAAGGATCCCAACGATTCCACGGTACTGATAGTTTTTACTGTCTTCTGCTATCACAGTCTCCCCTGTCAGCTGTTATGGTATCATTCCCCCTTTTTCAGACATGTCCTGATACCGGCGCAATGTTATATAATGAAAACACTAGCTTTTCAAATTCAAATTCAAAATTATTTATTTTGGGACAACTAGATTTTTCCCGCGGTTTCACCCGCGTGGAGGTCGGAAATTATTCCACGGGAACGTATTCCCGGGATAAAACTCAATTCAACTCAAAGCATTTATTTCAAACTAACCAATTACAGGCACTTTTGAATTGTCAAGGGGTCGGTTAGTCAAAAAGAAGAAGCTAATTGCCCATTCCAAAGCGTAGTAGGTACCTACCTATGGGGCTATGGAGAAGAACGGCTAGAAACTCTACGGACACTCTTTTATATCAAAATATGGTTAAATCATTCATGTTGAAATTATGCATGTGAGAACGATGCAGAACGTTAAAAGTATCCGTAATAAAACGGTTATTGCTGATTACTGCTGGGGCACAGTTGTGCTATTATTAGTGCTAATAAACAGTTATATACTACGGGTTATTGGTTATAAATGTAAATTTCAACCATTTTCGAGAAATATTTTTTTAGCGGTACAAAACTTTGAAAATTTATTCAAAAATACAATGCATGTTTTTTTTTTATTATTATGTTCTGCTTCTACTTCAAAAAATTATTATCAAAAATAAAATGATAATTATTTGTAATAGTTTTACAAATCGTTACAATTTTTATAATTTTTAGCAGGTTACTTGACTAAAATAGTCGATTTCTGCAAAAAAATATTGATAACCACAGCCAAGGACTGTGATCATAATTCGTAGTTTTCAGTTCTGAAAGTTGTTTTTTTTCAGCGGGTCGATAATGACCCGTTGGGTAAATAAGGTCGTACACTAGTATGGAGAAAGAATAATCAAAATTAAACAGTATTATATGCTATTCGGTCTTTACTATTAGTTTAGTTTATTATTAGATCTCCCAGGCCCGTATCTCGCCTCTTCAGATCGTCCCTCATACAAGTCAACTTGCAAACAGTACCCTAAACGAGTTCCTGCAACCCATACTTTGAATCCAAAATGGATACGCTTTCCATGGATACATATGCTGTTTACAGCCATGCCGTCCATAATAGGGTATCGTTGACTCATCAATACTTATTTATTTTTTAATGCGAGCGTACATATAAGTATATGAATTTTTCGTTCATAATGGTGAACAATGTCCTAATTTTTGCCATTTTGTCACTTGTGCGTAGTTTGCTGTTATCAGCGACATGAAGATATCTAAATGATTCTTGAAAACGATTACGTCTCATCGATTGGCTCACTTTATTTGCTGAGTGTGAGCACAGCTCGTGGAGGCGGTGGTGACCACACGTCTTGTCCGGGACGCAAATCTCGCTTTACCCATTTACGTGGCCTGACGTCGCTCCGTCTTCCACGTCTTGAAGAAGGGCCCACAAAATCATTCTTGGCCCTGGTAGGACGACCATTCAAGGAATACTGTTCATCAGGATTAACAATGATCGTCGGTATTTCAACTCCTGGAGTTGACGGTTCGACAGGACGAGAACTTCGTAATCTGAGTGTGCTGAATCCGGATGGCATAGAAATGGGTTCGAAAATTTCAGAACTACTAGTAGGGCAGACTAAAATCTCATCGATGTATCATCATCATTGTCTTCTTCGCCTTGTAGTACTACTATCTCAGCTGGAGCAAGTAACTGATGTCGGTTCAAGCGATTTATACTATCACAGTCCTCCTCACCTGAGTCACCGTCCGATATGGTACCCTCACAAGGTGAATCAATATATATATCGAAGCCGTGGACACGTTCCTCATAGTCAAGTGACTCCAGGGCTTCTATTTCGTTTGTAGAGAGCACGTGCTGGGACTTCAAATAGAAAAAAAAAAGATTATAAAGCATGGTTTAAACCATGCTTTATAATCTTTTTTTAACGACCTCGACCCCGACCCCGAATGTTTCGAATGATTGCAATTAGAAAAATATATTTTATTAATAATATTTACATCTCTATCTCTAAAACACATATTCAGCTTACTTAAACAACAATGTTGATACTAAAACAACATAATATACACAAAATACTTACATTTTCATGCGCTTAGTTGCAAACTTTTTCCAGAAATGAACTTGTTACGATCTTGTTGATTTAATTCACTTTTTGACAAGTAAGGCGTGTTTTTAATTATTTATTTTTAATTTCATACCTTTTAGTGATAAAACAATATTTGTGCGAACGCACAAGTGCCACGAAAGATAACTTTAATTTTTTAAGAAAATTAATAGCGCGCAAATAATAACGCTTATTTTAGTTTTATAAATCTGATTCAGACCTCTGAGGCCATTTAGTTCTTGCAGATACTTCTTGTCATGAGGCTCGTGGATAAGCTTACGTGAAGTCGGTTGTACTTTTTGTAAAAAACTTTTTTTTTGTGTATTTTTTTAACCTCAAAGTGCGCAAAACCGTAGGCCCCGAGAAAAGAATAACCAAAGTTTCTTTGGGGATTGGTGGGATAGTGAGAGGATTAAGGGAGGGGAAGATCACGTGGTGGGTCTAAATTTGTTCCAAGTAATAATAATAAGGCGTAGTCGATGGAGCACCCCTGAGCAAGCCTCCTTTTTCTGAATGTTTAAAAAAAACTACGAAGGGAATGGCGGGGTCTCGTTCGCTTGTTCCGCTCGCTTACTAGACCTCGCTATCCCCTTTCAAGTAAACGGCATGAACTCATTAGGGTCTGAAATGACAATAGGCGTTCCTCAAGGTTCGATATTGGGTCCATTCCTCTTTTTAGTTTACATTAATGATTTAACCCAATTACTGCAGAATCAACCGAAGATGGTGTTGTTTGCAGATGACACATCATTGATTTTTAAAGTTGGCCGACGGTCACAATATCTTGACGCCGTGAATAATTCCATCCTTCAGGTCCAAGAGTGGTTTATGGTAAATAATTTGGTACTGAATGAAAAAAAAAACCAAATGCATTAGATTTCAATTACCAAATGTTAGAAGTTGCGAATGTGACATCATATTGAATGGAGAAAAACTAGAATTTGTTAATCAGACGGTTTTCCTGGGAATCACGCTAGACGAGAGAGAAATTACAATGGGGTCCCCATATAAAATCTCTTGCGGGGCGGTTAAGCTCGGCCGCTTATGCTGTTAGGAAGATAAGACAGTTAACAGATTTAGAAACCGCGCGTCTGGTCTATTTTAGCTACTTCCACAGCATTATGTCATATGGTATTTTACTGTGGGGTCGGGCTGCTGCCATTGAATCCATTTTCATTTTGCAAAAGAGAGCTGTCAGGGCCATTTACAATCTACGTCGTTGCGAATCTCTTAGGGAACTATTTAAAAAGATTAATATTATGACGGTGCCTTGTCAATTCATTTATGAAAATATTATGTATGTAAGAAAAAATCTACATCTTTTTAATAAAATAAGTGATAGACATAATTTTAATACTAGAAATAAAGATAAAATAGATCAACCATTTTTTAGATTATCTAAAGTACATACATCTTTTATGGGGTACTGTGTTAAATGTTACAACAAAACACCTTGTAATATATTGCAATTAAATGAAAGAAAATTTAAAACTCATATTAAAAGTACACTTTGTAAACAAGCATATTACAAATTAGAGGATTATATCCTAGATAAGAATGCTTGAAAAAATGCTGGTCCTGCTCCATAGGACAATCTAGAGTCTAGACAAAATCAAACTGGTTGCTAATTTAATTGTATAATTTATAATTTTTATGACATTGTTTTTTACATTATGTAACTACTTTAACTCACACACTAAATTTATACTTGTTTTTTTTTTGAAAAATCATCTACTTCTCAATATTTGTAAATATGTGAGCACCATGTATCTATCTCATAATTAATTTACCTGTCATGCGTTATATTTAATTATTTTTACCTATTGTGGTATAGTAATTTTATTCTAGGTGCATCGTCTTCACATATAATTATTATGTATACATAATATTGTAAAACATTTTTAAAAGAGTAACGGTGGAGTTTCTTGCCTATTCTTCTCCATACGAAACTACCTTTTGGAAGGGGCAACTAGAATCAATTATATTTTTTGTAAATTTTGACGTTCAAAAGTGCCTTTTTATGTGCCTATTTGAAATAAACGATTTGACTTTGACTTTGTCTTTGACCTTTGAACTTAACCTGTCTGAGTCGGGGTGCCCCAAGTCCCGAGCCCGCTTCGCTCGCTCTTGCATCCTAAGTTCACTTAGTAGCATTATCGTTTTACTTACTCGAGCTGTATCATTTTTAATCCCCGACGCAAAACGAGGGGTGTTATAAGTTTGACCGCTATGTGTGTGTGTCTGTCTGTAGCACCGTAGGTCTTAAACAGGCGAACGGAATTTAATGCGTTTTTTTATTATTTGAAAGCAGGTATTCTAGCGATGGTTCTTAGACATGTTTTATCAAAATCGGTTCAGCCGTTTTAACGAAATCTGCTCTTTTGTTACCTTTTTTTATTTTTTGGGTGGGAAATCATCAAATGACCTCTCCCGCTCTGGGCGGAGTGGAAGGGCGTGTCAGACTCTTACTGACTAAAACCCACCCGTGTTCCTTCAGTTGTCTGTGTGCCAGGGCCACGGTAACTCTTTCGAACAATCCGCGACCCCGGCAGGCATCGGCCCTATCGGACCCCGTCAATGATTCTGACATCTCTTTGAGGCGCGCGTGGAACACGGCGCGCCGTCGACTTGGGCCTGGTCCTTACCGGACGGCGAGCTGCCCATTGCTTGCCGTCCGCAAGCCCGCGCCTACGATGGCCGGGAGTCGGCAATCGAGTCCCGACGCCTAGGGTGTCTCCTCCTGCGGCGACTAGGGGCGTGAGGGCGCAACGATTGCCTCACCCTCACGCGCTCCGCCTCCTCTTTCGCGAGCATTACTGCTTGGCAGAAGGAGGTGACAGCTTCCCATTCCCTCTCGCTCCGTACCATGGCCTGGACCAGGGCCGGACGCGAGAGATCGCCGCCGCCGATCGCCGCCACGAGGACACGGTGGTACTCCGCCCAAGCTGGGCAGACCTCCACCGTATGCTCCACCGTGTCCTCCGGTCGATCCACACAATGCCAACACCCAGGCGTTTCCTCCCGCCTTATCCGAAACAGGAACCTCCCGAAACAGCCATGTCCGGTGAGGACCTGCGTCAGGCGGAAGGTGAGGACGCCGTGGCGCCTCTCAAGCCACTCCTCAAAGAGGGGACTTACCGCCGCAATTGTGGCGTGCCCAGCTCTTTTGTTATCTGCGGTAAGGATCTTAGACGCATAATGGGTATTTACTTTATTTTCAAACTTATGTGTGACCTAAAATTTGAAACACCCATGTACGCTATTTATACATGCAGGATTATGGAATTCTTGGTCCGATGCTATAGTCAGGATATCCAGCACACCAGTACACTCTTGAAAAAATTATAGCAGATATGTCGTGTTTGGATTTGTTTTGAAACCGTATTTAATTCTACATACAATGCAATGGTGGCAACACAATGGGCTGATGCTGCAGCCAAGATATCCATCACACTAGTACCTACACTCTTGAAAAAATTATAGCAGATTGTCGTGTATGGACTTGTTTTGATCAGTATTTAATTCTGCATACAATGCAATGGTGGCAACATGATGAGCTGATGTTGCAGCCAGGATATCTAGCACACTAGTACACTCTTGAAAAAATTATAGCAGATATGTCGTGTTTGGATTTGTTTTGATCAGTATTTAATTCTACATACCTACAATGCAAAGGTAGCAACACGATGAGCTGAAGCTGCAACCAGGATATCCAGCACACTAGTACACTCTTGAAAAAATAATAACAGATATGTCATGTTTGGGAAACCGATTGATCACGCTATGGTTTCGTTTATGACATAACATACAGTCATAGATAAATGATTAGTCTCGCTGCGCTCGATTAGATACCGCGCTATCCAAAAACAACAGCTCCGTGAATGCGGCAACTCATTATTGTAGTGTGTGTAAGACATCGCCACTTGATAAATGTAGCTCAGAAAATACTTAAAAATGAATAATAAATTAAAATCGAATGTATAAATATATTCGTTTATACGTTCGGTGTAGGTTTTTTCTTTAGAAAAATGGAAGGTAGGTATGTATATCAATGATTAGAAGATTAAAAAATTAGTAATTAATTCATTATTAAAAATGATTCTAATGTGTTCTCTCACGTATCCTTCATCCTCTCGAATATTATTTCGCAAATATTTTTGATGTACAGACACGAAGTTTACATTTCAGGAACATGAGTCGAAATACGAAAAATAAAGTTGGTTTTCCCGTAGTAAGTCAATCAACTGATTGCGCATTTTTTATGGGCAGACGGTTTTTTTTTTTAAATTTTCGGGCCATGTTCCTTGGGGAAAGTTGTTCAGTTTCATGGATAGAATCACCCCTTGAAATAGTGTCAGTAGGTTTTACACCTTAAGTGTATAGATTACAAAAATAAACATTAAACAATATATAGAACTAGCTTAAGTTATAATAACTAGGTTAGATAAATGAAATAGGTTATATAATAAAATGCAAAAACAACAAATTCACATTATAAAAATCTCATCCACGGGGAACTTGATTCTTGTATACGCGGCAACACTGAATGGCGTTTAGGGTTCATGTTATTTTATGTTGAAATTTCGAATTATACGATACTTAATGATGGTATGTAATCCCAGTGTCGTTCTTATTTCTTGTAGTATTATTTTTACACAGTTTCACTACGCAAACTGGCATTTTACTTCGGATTATGCCCAAAATTTCATAAAACATTTGGCACATACACGTCACACACAGCTTGCAGTGTGACTGGCTCGGGTACGCCGAATTCGGCGTACTATTTGTTGCCGCATTTGACAAGTACTCTGTGCGGTATCTAGTCGAGCGCAGTGAGACTAATCATTTATCTAAGCATACAGTATTAAATACGGGATTACGTGAACGCCAAAACAAGCTATTTGATGTAGTGTCTACCTAATATACCCTGAAAAACGCTCAACAACTGTTAACTCATATACAAAATAAAACTAAACTAAGTTTAAAAATTTTAAAATAAAAATTAAATTAAAAAAATTAAAAACCCCAACGCAAAAAAGAAAAGCGAACATTTAAAAAGTCAAAAATAATGCTTATCGTTGAGCCATCAAATTCGATTGAGTAACACCATATACTTAGAATAATAACGCATAGAAACCTAGTACGAGTGCAAAAAGTGAGCCAACTAAAACCGAGCCATAAGTGGCTTACCGCTCTCGGCGAGCTGTCAGTACTCAAGGTCACGTTCCGTCGAATACAGCTCGCGAGTAAATAATTTAAAATGAGTTTGTAGCGTGAACGGATGTCATAGCACTTCAGGAAAACAAAAAAAATGTTATCAAATTATATTTCACAAGTTACTTACATTTTATACACAATTTTTACGTAAATCGATCATCAAACCAAAAATTCTAATGACCTAACTTATCACAATACAGTGTTGCTATTTGTGAGGAAAAAATACCCGCAATGCTTTCAATTTTGTTCTAACGTTTGATTAGCAAAAATAATAGTTTTTGATGTACTACCTATGCTATTGAATACGATATCACATTTTGCCAGTTTCGAGAACTAACTTGGCTTTAGGTAATTTTTATTATAACTCAAAAAGAGTAAATACTATAAGAGACGTTGAATCAAAGCGGAAACTCTTTAGGAAGCAGTTGCAACTGCAAGGTTTTTAAATGATAAGCATAAACTGCTGGTTCGAAGAGTGGTAAAATAAAGATTAAAATATTATTAATTAACATGTTTTTGATTTTTGTAATTTTCTCATACATACTCTTTTACATGTCAGCGATTAATACATGCCGATAATATTATTATAACATATCACACATCAAACATTCTAAACGCATTGAATGATATCCCATTCTTCATGTGATTAATGGTTCATTTATTTCCTTTTATTTTTAAATAAATTGAATTTTATCTTCCGTAAAAATATGTCTTATTACATAAATGCAAATTCATCTTCATCTTATCCAGTTCCTGATAATATAAAATACTTGTCTTGATTTGATCCAGCAACATACTAGTGCGTTTTCCCATTTTTTTGTGGGTAACGGCCTGGTAATGGTATCACTGAAAGCTGTATTTGTGTGCGTTTGAGGAACGTAGACACATTCGGCTCACGCACACAAAGAAAGTGAAGTGGACACACGATATCGGTCGTATTTTGTTCTAGACGCGGCTTCTATGCGTTATTATTTTAAGACCATATATTTTATTTAGGTATAGAAATTGATGGATGGCACGATAAGGTTTGTTTGCTCGTTGAAATGGCGCTATAATGTCGCGGCGGGGTACCGTGCTGTTAATGCCATGGTGTTAATCAATCGTTGTTGCAAACTGGAGTACGATAGACAATCTCGACTCATCATAATTCATTTTATGTATTCACAACTTACAATGAATTACGTTAAGTAACAATGACAACTGTCCCGTCAAACGTTAGCGTCACTAAAATTTGATTACATTTAGTTACCCACGATCTTTCAAGAGTACAAATAAAACTTTTTATATATTTTTTTTTTTAATAAAACCTGTACCTCGATCCTCTTCTATATAATAGACTAAACGCGAAAGAAAACATTTACTCCCTGAACTACACAAATTGTAAGAGAATTCTCAAGGAGGCTCTCCAAAGTATGTCTTACGAAGATACAGAGAATTTATTAACTTTGTTAAAGTAAATATGTATACTCACCTACGATAAGTATGTATCAAATTTAGAAACTAAGAGTAAGGCTATTCAGCATAAGTATAATTTATTTGTCTATTAACAACTTTTAGATTATTTATTAATTTTATGACTATTTTAGCACTATTCGCCTGAAACACAGGATTACCTAGTTCAGGCACGTGGATCTTAAGAATATAATTTACATTTAAGCAAAACTATACTACTGTAATTTTATGAATAAAAATATTATTATTATTATTATTTCCTTTATTCCATTATATACATATAAATTACATTTTTAAATATTAGAATATAAAAATATAAAAACATTTAAAAATATAAAAAATAGTAACCCACCGGTATCGGGAACTGGGTCCAAGCTACCGGCGGTCAGGGCTCCAGAGAGAGGAACCTCCTAACAATGCGAGCCGTGTCAAGAAGTACCGCTTTCTGAATCAAGCCCTTGATCCAGCTGCCTAACGAGAGCCTCCTCAGGTGTTGGTCGAGGCTCTTGGCTATTAAGCCATTGGCTGTTACGACTATCGGCAAAATGATCGCTGAGTCCACATCCCACATGTCGACAACCTCGCGAGCCAAGTCAAGATACTTGATTTGTTTATCTTTCTCGGCTTTCACGAGGTTCCCATCATGCGGGATCGTTATGTCAACAATCATTGCGCGCCGCTCTAATCGATCCACCACCACTATATCAGGCTTATTAGCAACAATAGTCCTGTCAGTGATGATGGATCGACCCCAGTACAATGTGATATGTCCATTTTCGAGAACTGGGTCGGGCACATACCTGTAGTACGGCACTTCCGATTCTACAAGGCTGTATTTCAGAGCAAGTTGCTGATGGATAATCCTGGCTACAAGGTTGTGTCTATGCAAGTACTCTTCGTTAGCTAGACGAGAACATCCGGAGATAATATGTCTGATGGACTCACCCGGACGATGGCATGCCCGACACACGTCAACCGTCCCGTCCTTCATAATATGTCTCCGGTAGTTATTCGTTAAGATAACTTCGTCCATAATTGCACAGACAAAACCTTCGGTTTCTCCAAAGAGGTCACCGAAACGCAGCCAGGCTACAGACGCTAGTTGGTCTACATCGGGCCCATGTAGAGCCCGAAAAAAACGTCCGTGAAGCTCCTTACTCTGCCATACTTCCATGCGATCATTAGTGTCAAGCACTACTGGTTTGCGCCAGTTCTCTTTAGCTACGGAGAGCGGGGTGAGGCCCTTGTCCACTGTGACCACATCTCGATGCATCCCCACGTCGGCTTCTAAGAAATATTCCCTGAGACTGCATATCTCGCGATTTTGGAGGGTCTTAGCATTTAAAAAGCCTCGACCTCCACACTTTCGCGGGATATACAGTCTCATTACCGATGATCGTGGGTGATGCATTCGATTTGTAGTCAGCGGTGTACGGACCTTCCTATCCAGAGCGTCGAGTTCGGTCTGAGTCCATTTGAGTATGCCGAAAGAGTACATCAAAACCGGCATGACCCAACCGTGAAGGCGCGCACCTTGTTTCCACCTGATAAAAGACTATTAAATACTTTTTTCAGACGGCCAAAGAAGCGTTCCTTTAACGACTGCTTTATGTCAGTACATTGATGCCCAACGCTTCCGACATACCCAAATACTTATAGGTTTCGGATGCGGAGAGGGCTCTAAGGTTTATGGAATCCGAGAGTTGGGTTCCCACGGATTCCACAATCTCCCCTCGCTTTACATGCATGACCGCACATTTGTCCACACCAAATTCCATCCTGATGGCGCTACTGAAAGTTTCAGTTACTTTCAGCAGCTCCATCAGTTGCAAATTGTTGGGGGCAAAGAGTTTTAGGTCATCCATGTAGAGGAGGTGAGATATAACCTAGCCACCTCTACTCAGGCGATAGCCTAGACCTGAATCCTCCAACAGTGTGCTTAGAGGATTCAAGGCTAAGCAGAACCAAAGCGGACTCAAACTATCACCCTGAAATATGCCTCGCTCGATCCTTATCGGTTCGTTATCCCTCTGGATATTTCGACATCCTGGATAGTGAAGGACCGTTCTCCATTGCCCCATACATGATTTCAGGAAGGTGCGCAGAGTTGCATCTACTTTATACAACTCCAGCACCCTCACAAGCCATGTATGTGGCACCGAGTCATAGGCCTTCTTGTAATCTATCCAACATGTAGAGAGATCCTTTCGGGAACGACGAACCTGTTGGCTAATGGCCATATCAATGAAGAGTAGCTCCTTAGTACCACGGGACCCGTTCCTACATCCATTTTGAGAAGGAGACATGATGGAGTTGGTTTCTATATGTTTGTTAATTTTAGCTTTCAAAATGGATGTAAGAACTTTGTAGACCGTCGGTAAACACGTGATCGGCCTATAATTTTTGAGTTCCGCAGTACTACCTGATTTATGGAGCAGGTGGGTTACTCCTGTTGTTAGGAACTGGGGTAGTGAACCAGATTCTAAAGCAACCTCGTACTGAGCCGCCAAGCGAGCGTGCGACCTACCAAATCATTTAATCCAGAAGTTGTGCAGTCCGTCCGGCCCTGGAGACTTCCAGTTAGGCAGCGGACGGACTGCACGAGTTACATCTTGGGGACAGATGGAAATAGCCCCCATTTCTGGTATTGGATCGCAGGCTCGCTCGACTTCCCGAGCCCAATCACCTTCGGTGTGACTGACAGGCACCGACCAGATATTGCGCCAGAAAGAACACATGGCATCATCATCTGGCAGGCACGTGTCAGCCACACCTTGATCCGGTCACTCCCAACCCCTATAAACCCATCTTTCATCGCGCTGGAAGGTGCGATTCTGAGTGTATCGCTTCAATCGCCGCTTATACCGACGAATACGGTTCGCCCATGCATACACTTTCTGCTTCAGGAAGTCGATGCGCTCTGTGACACAGGACATGTAGTCCTGAGGGCTGATATTGGTCCCTGCGAACGCGCATCTCACAAAGCGCATCACTCTAGGGCGAGTATTGCCCTCCCTGAAGCAGATTAGTTTGCCGATGAGTGCTCTGGCCCCACCAATACGGCGCTCAATTCTGCACTGCCAAGCTGGTACGGCTGGTTTCGGTCGTGTAGCTCTAGAATCATTAGCAAATTTGACGTGAGCTACACGACATGCCGCTACAGCCGCGCAGTACAGAATCGAATGGGTATCGGTGAGGTCTACGCAGTCATCAAAATAATTTGACAACTGCGCATCCAGTGCCGCCACCAGCACCCTATTTTTGTTATGCATGGGTAAACGAGGTAAACGTGGTCTAAGTTCGGGCGATATGAACCGATATTCTCGAATCGCATCCTCCAAAGCACTCCTCAAATCATCATTGCATTGAGTACTTATGTTTGTAGCCCTATCATCACTCTCCTCGTCTGCTTGACTTGTGTTAGACTGTGGTAGTACTACCACACGGTACACGGTCTGCGACGGGGGGGCGATGACATGACTACTCTGCATTTCATTTCGCAGGCGATCAAGTACAGTGTCATCCAACATATGATTACGTTGGATGAGTCGCACCTGATCCGACAGTCGTTGTGCCGAAACGTTGACAGCTGGCTCAAGCACCTGAAAAAGAGAGAGCATCCGAACACAGTACGCGGTCAGATTGCTTCCCCCCTCTGTAGCCCCATAGTATGAGCGCATGACATTTTCGTTGATGGATCGCGTCCATCTCATGCGCTGCACACTTCCGCCGGGAGCTGGGACCCTATCAGAAGCCGGTGGGCCTCGAGGTCCTAAACCGTCCGGCGGCCGGTGTCCTCCACGTCGACGAGCAGGTGGTGGCGTCGTGGGCGGGGAGAAATACTCGTCGCTCGAGTTCGACGCAACTACCGCGGCCGGTGTCGTCACAGCGCTCACAGTGGGGCTGGATACCGGCGGCAGCGAGGCGGAGCTGAGCGACGAGTCCGGAGGTGGTGGGCGTGCTCGACGTGCGGCTGATCTTGTCAACATTTCTTCAGTTCCAAGTTTCCTATTTTGTTTGTTTTATCGGAGGTGACATCTGTCATGTCACCTCCGATTCGGCAGTTTTTTTCAAAAATTTTTACATATTGGTTTTATGGTCTCTTTAATTGTTTAAAAGTGGTTTTCTGGTTTTTGATTTGCTTTAAAATTATAAACTATTGCAAAAATGAATTGAAATTGTTTTCTTTGTTGATATTATAGAAAAAATATTGGAAACGAGAAATAAATAAATAAATAACGAAACGAAATATTATTATTATTTCGTTTATTTATTTATATACTTATTTAGATACATTTTTAAATATTTTTATAAAAACATAGAAAAAAACATTTAAAAATATAAAAAATAGTGGTCCGCCGGTATCGGGAGCAGGGTCCAAGCTACCGGTGGTTAGGGCTCCAGAGATAGGAACCTCCTCACGATGCGAGCCGTATCGAGGAGAACTGCCTTCTGGATCAGGCCCTTTACCCAACCGTCTAACGAGAGCCTCGAGAGATGTTGATCGAGGCTTTTGGCCATCAGGCCATTGGCCGATACGACAATCGGCATAATGACAGCCGATCTCACATTCCACATCTCAACAACCTCGTGTGCTAAGTCGAGATATTTAATTTGTTTCTCTTTCTCAGCTTTCACGAGGTTCTCGTCATGTGGAATGGTAATATCGATAATCATTGTGCGGCGCGCTAATCGATCTATCACCACTATATCAGGTTTATTGGCGACAATAGTCCTGTCAGTAATGATAGACCGATCCCAGTACAACGTAATATGGTCATTTTCGAGAACTGGGTCGGGCACATACTTGTAATACGGTACCTCAGAATCCACTAGTTTATATTTCAAAGCAAGTTGCTGGTGAATAATCCTGGCTACTTGATTATGCCTGTGCAAGTACTCGCCGTTAGCCAGACGAGAACAACCAGAGACAATATGTCTGATGGACTCACCCGGACGATGGCATGCCCGACACATGTCAACCGTCCCGTCTTTCATAATATGTCTCCGGTAGTTATTCGTCAAGATAACTTCGTCCATAATTGCACAGACGAAACCTTCAGTTTCCCCGAAAAGGTCACCAAAACGTAGCCAGGATACGGACGCTAAGAAATCTACACCGGGCTCGTGAAGAGCCCGATAAAAGCGTCCGTGTAGCTCCTTGCTTTGCCATACCTCCTTGCGGTCATCGGTAGTAAGTACCACAGGTTTGCGCCAGTTCTCTTTAGCCATGGAGAGCGGGGTGAGGCCCTTGTCCACTGCTACCACATCACGGTGCATACCCACTTCGGCTTTTAAAAAATATTCCCTGAGACTGCACACTTCGCGGTTGTGGAGGGTCTTTGCATTTAAAAAGCCTCGACCCCCGCACTTCCGCGGTATGTACAGTCTCATCACCGATGATCGTGGGTGATGCATCCGGTTTGCGGTTAGCAGTGTACGGACCCTCCTATCCAGGGCGTCGAGTTCGGTCTGAGTCCATTTGAGTATGCCGAAAGAGTACATCAATACTGGCATGACCCAACCGTTGAAGGCGCGCACCTTGTTTCCGCCTGAGAGAAGACTAATTAAAACCTTCTTCAGGCGACCAAAGAACCGCTCCCTCAGCGATTGCTTCATGTCAGCAACATTGATGCCTAACGCTTCCGACATACCCAAATACTTATAGCTTTCGGATGAAGAGAGGGATCGAAGGTGTATGGAATCCGAAAGTTGAATTCCCTCGGGTTCCATAATCTCACCTCGCTTTACATGCATGACTGCACATTTGTCCACTCCAAATTCCATCCTGATGGTGCTACTAAAAGTTTCAGTTACCTTCAGTAGCTCCATCAGTTGCAATTTGTTGGGGGCAAAGAGTTTCAAGTCATCCATGTAGAGGAGATGAGATATGACCTGACCATCTTTCCTCAACCGATAGCCTAGACCTGAATCCTCCAGTAGTGTGCTTAGAGGATTCAGGGCTAAGCAGAACCAAAGTGGACTCAAACTGTCGCCCTGAAATATTCCCCGTTTAATCCATACAGGCTCATCATTCGCCTGGATCTGTCGACACCCTGGATAGCGAAGAACCGTTCTCCATTGCCCCATACACGATCTAAGGAAGGTGCGTAGAGTTGTATCTATCTTGTACAACTCCAGCACCCTCATGAGCCATGTATGTGGCACCGAGTCGTAGGCCTTCTTATAATCTATCCAGCATGTCGACAGATCCCTGCGGGATCGACGAACTTGTTGGCTTATGGCCATATCGATGAGGAGTAGCTCCTTAGTACCACGGGACCCGTTCCTACATCCATTTTGAGAGGCCGACATAATCGAATTACTTTCAATGTGCGTATTAATTTTCGCTCTCAAAATGGATGTAAGAAGTTTATAGACCGTGGACAAACAAGTGATCGGTCTATAATTCTTGGGATCCGTGGGACAACCTGACTTATGGAGCAGGTGGGTAACGCCTGTTGTTAGAAACTGCGGAAGCGACCCAGACTCTAAAGATGACTGGTACTGAGACGCCAAGCAGGCGTGTGAACTAATTAGCCATTTCAACCAAAAGTTGTGCAATCCGTCCGGTCCCGGTGATTTCCAATTCGGTAACGGACGGACTGCTCTGGCGACGTCTAATGGCGTAATTAGGACTGCATCCATTTCTGGTACAGTTTCACACGCCCGCCCGACATCCCGCATCCAGTCAGCTTCAACGTGACAGACGGGCACTGACCAGATGCTCCGCCAGAATGTACTCGTGGTGGCGTCATCCGGGCGACACTCGTCCGTCACATTTTGTTCAGGTCGCTCCCAAGCTCTATACACCCATCTCTCATCGCTCTGGAACATGCGATTCTGCGTGTACCGATCAACCCGCCGCTTATACCGCCGAATACGGCTCGCCCATGCACAAACTTTCTGCTTCAGGAAGTCGATGCGCTCTGTGGCATGGGACATGTATTCTCGAGGGCTGATTCCAGTCCCCGAGAATGCCCGCCTTACAAAGCGCATCACTCGTGGTCGGTTATTCCCCTCCCTGAAGCAGTGTAGTTTGCCGATGAGTACCCTAGCCCCATCGATACGACGCTCGATCCTGCACTGCCAGGCTGGTACGGCTGGTTTTGGTCGAGTAGCTCCGTCACAGTTTGGAAACCTGACGTTAGCTAAACGACATGCCGCAACAGCCGCGCAATACAGGATTGAGTGTGTATCAATGAGATTCTCGCTGCTCTCGAACACATTCTTAAGCTGCGAGTCCAGGGCACACACTAGCGCCCTATTCTTTTTGTGCATAGGTAGGCGTGGTAATCGGGGTCTAAGTTCGGTCGGAGTGGATCTGTACTCACGGAATGCATCCTCCAGTGCGCTCCTCAATCGGGCATTGCACTGGCTACTTACTGAAGCAACCCTATCATCTTCCACTTCTACACCATGATTAGACCGCGGCTGTATTTCATCAATGGTTGATGCTTGTACCGCGGTTTGTGCCGGAGTCGAGATAATATGGTTGTTCAGTTCTGAGCGCAGCCTATCAAGTGCAGCATCGTCCAACCTATGGCTGCGTTGGATGACTCGCACCTGATCCGAAAGTCGTTGGGCCGAGACGTTGATGGTTGGTTCCAGTTCCTGAAACAGAGACAGCATCCTATCACGGTACGCAGTGAGGTTAGTTCCCCCCTCTGTAGACCTGTAATATGCGCGCATGACGTTCTCGTTATTATTATTATTATTATTATATTTTTAATTTGCAATTAATGAAATTACAAATTAAAAAGTTATATAATTTGCTTCATAAATTGCAATTGCGTTAGCAGTTATTTAAAAATGAATTAAAGTTAAAAACCTTCAATATTTACACTAAAAAACATTAAAATCCGCGGTCACTTTGTCTGTACTTAAAACGGAAAAACGTAGGAGAAAAATTCGTATATTACCTGTGGTAAAATGTCAATTTTATTACTTTTTAGTTAGAGGATGTCCTTTTTAACCGACGAAAAAAAAAAGCAGGAGGTTCTCAAGTCGACCCGTATTTTTTTTTCACATTCTATTTATTCTGTGTTCTTCTCTATTGTGTTTGAACTACTAACACTAGTAATAAGTTATAATATTGTTTACTAACACGCTGGATCATTGTTGTCCAAAAATAATGAATGTACTTACGCAAATAATGATGTTTTTTTTAAACAGTAGGATTTTTTTTCTCAAAACTAGGTGTTTGCGCAGTGTGAAATTATGCGAAATAGTTCAACATAAAGACATCTATACCCAAAAAAAAATAAAGCTACGCACGCGCGGGTGTTAAAGTAAAGTGAAGCCCCGGGTTGTTGAGCTCCCTAGCATAGGGTTGAGCTCACGATGACAGATGCATGCTTGCCGTTTCATAGGACAAGACTATTGTATCTATACTTGAAACTGTTCAGGTGCTTTTGGCAAAAGGTCAGTCCGGATCCTGTCTTGCGTTTCAGTTTCATGAAAATGTTAAAACTGACTAGGTTTTTAATTAGACCTCGACATTTCCACTGCAGTTAGCTTGTAAAAATGAAGTGAGTGATTTATTACTGGTATTCAGCTGCATCCGGTTAGACTGGAACCTGACCTCGACGTAGTTGGGAAAAGGTGAGGCAGATGATGAATAGCAGAACAGAGAATAAATAATTTAATTTAATTTAGATCAACAATGTTCGCTGTGGCGCTGTTATGCATCGCGTGCGCTGCGTACTGGTTGTGGTGCCGGCAGACCGCTAAGACTACGGAGCCGCCATACCTCCCGGGCGCGTGGCCGCTTTTGGGACATACACCGTTGCTCGTTCGGGACGGCTGCAGTATGTATTTTTAGATAAGAGGCAATCTAAATGATAAATGATTTTATTTCTGTATGTAGGTTTGCACAAACACTTTTACACATCAATCATATTTTATAAACTAGATGAGGTCGGCGTTTCCTATCTGACTACTCTGAGAAGAAAAGCCGAAACAAACTCAGAGGTCACAGTCTCTTTTAAAGTCCAGACATAATCTTGGTCAGATCATGTGAAGACTATGTAGATTGGTATCTGAAATGGTCTTATGAGGAAAGAACCACACAGATTCAGTGGACCTGTCCAGTCAGTGCACGCATTTGTCAGTAATCGTGCAGCTCAACTCAGGAAGTCAGGACTTACGGAGCTCAACGATTCGACGAACAATACCAAAGAAAGAAAATTTGGTTAGGCCGCATAAATTACTCAAACTGCCAAATCATGATTAAAATTAACTGAGAAAAAAAGCAATGACCCACATAGTCCTCACATTCACAATAATTAAAATAACATAATACTTTACAAGTAATTACTCATGTGATTGTATATGTATATAAAATTCAACAATGTGAATGTGTATATAAAAAATCGGACATAATGTTTGAGAACCATGTAGATTGGTGTCTGAAATGGTCTTTTGAGGAAAGAACCACACAGATTAAGTGGACCTGTCCAGTCAGTGCACGCATTTGTCAGTAACCGTGCAGCTCAACTCAGAACTTAAGGAGCTCAACCATTCGACGAACAAAACTAAAGAAAGGACATTTGGGTAGGCCGCATAAGCTACTTAAACTGCCAGATCAAGAATAAAACTAAATCAATACCCACATAGTGCTCTTATTCACAATAATTAAAATAATATTTTACTTTTTACAGTAAATATTCATGTCTAAAATAGTTAGCATATTAAAATTAACATTCACCTTGTAAATTTATTGGAGCAGCTCAATCCCAAGCCTTTTGTCCTCAATATAGTCTTTCACAGTATAATAGGCTTTCTGGCATAGTTTCCGTTTTATAAAAGATTTGAATTTATTAAAGCTTAGATCTTGAATATGGCTAGGAAGTTTATTATAAAAGCGTATACATTGACATCTAAACGAGCCACCTATTTTCTTGAGCCTTGTTGTAGAAACAATAAATTTGTGTTTGTGTTTGAACAGACAAGTCTGGCCGGAACGATCAGATTGGTTTTAACGATTTGGTTCTATTAAATAAAAATCGTGGCCATCGGTCATAACCAGTGATCGGAGTAGGTAGATTGATTTTTAGTACTTGTATCATAAATGCACACAGAAAGAATAACATGGATAAGCCATTTTTCCGGAAAGTAATTCCGGTATTTCCGGATTCAATTAAATATTGTTAATGTTGGTAGTGATATTATTACTACTCAATTCAAAATTTAAAGGAAGGTATCAAAACTAAAATAGGAAGAATAATAAAGAATAAAATTGCTCATTTTATTACAATTCCTACCTTTTTTTTGAGGATGGCAAATCATCAAATGACTCCTTCCACTCTGGCAGAATACAATTCCTACATAAGTTCCGTTTTTTTTTTAATAATCCACCAATTCCGGAGGAATGTCCATAGTAATATATACGTTTCGGATCAATGACCCCAGTTCAATCTACCTACTCCGATCACTGGTCATAACGGACAATAATGATAGTTTCAGATTTTGGTCAGCTTAGTTCTAAAGGTTGATTTAATCATGTATGCCTAAGGACCAGGCTCAGTTGGGTATACCAAACTCAATATTGCACGCTCGAATAAACAGTAAGTATTCGCATTGTTTAAATAAGTCATCAACTTGCTTATTTATGTACTTGCTTGTAGATTTATGGAACCAGATCAACGACTTCGCCGAACAAAGCTACAACTTGGGAGGAGTTGTATCAATTAGCATTGGACCACGAACTGTTTATAGTAAGTATTCTTACGATGAAAACTAACACAACTTCAATCGTGAAGAATCGTACTTGACAGATTTCTGATAGCGATTTTGGCTATTATGTACAGGGCTTCCGTAGAACAGAATATAATACTCTTTAATGTGTAAACCATAAGAATTACTTATATAAATGTGAGTGCGTGTGTGTCGGTGTGTGATGAAGTCATTTTAATGAATAGTTAGTCATGAAATTACAGCGTCATAACACCAATGACAGGAATAAATTTAAATACCTGTAAAAAAATAAACAATCCTAGTTAACTCCAATAAAAAGGTCCAGGAGTAAAACGTGATGATCTGTTGATAAAATAAGGATAATTAGTATGGAGGTATTTGTATCTTAACAAAAGACCAAACATCCAACTATCAGCACATTTTTTTAGATTATAATAATGGGTGAAGGATGTGGAATGTTGTTAGCACCACAATCGCCACTTCCAACTAGTTTAAAAAAATAAACTCGATACTAATTAAATTATCATTTGCCAGTTGTGACCGACCCGGCCGACAGTGTTACGGTAGCGAACATGTGCAACGAGAAGGATGATATTTATGACTTCGGAAAACCATGGCTAGGCGATGGATTATTCACTGCGAGATGTGAGTTGCATACATACCGTAGTATTTATTACTTGGAACTCATAATAATTATACATAGTTCAACTGACGACTTCGTGACGTCTCGGATGTCAATCAGTCATATGCTCTCTGTTTACGTTTCGGGAAATAAATAAAAAGACAAGTTTGTTTTGCAAAAGTTTATTGTTGAAATACATGTATAAGTGCAATTTACAAGTAACAATATTTGTCAGTGTTTATGTGCTGTGTTAAATATAGTAAACTCTAAAAACATTTTATCGATCCCCAGAATTATTTAAGTACCTGACACCCAAAGAAAAATTAACAGTGTTTTATTCGTGAGCGGGAAACAAACTGTGACCTAACTTTAATGTGTGCGCACCTTTACACCGATACTGTGCGATCGGCCTATGGTGTCTATCCGTACCATACACACCGTGAAAACTGCCATAAACGTGTTTCTCAAAATAGCGCCATCTGTTGCCTTATCGGTGTACTACTGATCGATTAAATAAAAACATCAACAAGTTCACGATGGCTAAGTGCGGTGGCTGTGGCAAGTTTCTGTCGTCAACAGAGGCCGCAAATTGCCATAAATGTAGGTCTTGGTACCATCGAGCGTGCGTGGGTATACAGAATACCGGCCCTTTAGCGACCCCCTGGCACTGTCCAGAGTGTACTAAGAACCTTGTGAGGGACAACCAGTCTGAAACGCCGGTAAAGCCGCGTACACCGGTGCCAGCTGCACACGACGAAAGCCTCGTTAACCTGATGGACTCCAGCCCCATAAATAGCACAGCCCTAGACGTCACTCAGGAGCTCAACCTGGACATCCTCAGGGCAGAGCTAAGCATTTTTAAGGAGGAATTTTTGAAGACCGTGCGGAGTGAATTCCAGCTGCTCCGTGATGATCTGTCCGAGCTAAGATCCTCTCTAAACGCAACCAACGATAGGATGAGTAATCTGGAGGAGAGAGTAGCAGTGTTAGAAAATAAACACACTGAGCCCCGAGTATCGACGGAGGTAAATGATTTGATATCACAACTGCGGAGTGATATTAATGACCGAGATCAGGAGCTGCTCGCTAATGATATACAGATCAGTAACATACCCGAGACCAGTGGTGAAAATCCAATTCACACGACAATGTTGGTTGCGTCTAAAATTGGCGTCAAAATAAAAGCGCGCGACATAGTGAGCGCCGAGCGTATCGGAGGTAGGCGCATCAACGCGACGCAGGCGACGGCGCCGGTGGAGACCCGCCCCCGCTTCCTCGTAGAGCGCCTCGCGCGCCGCGACCTGCGAGACGAGCTGCTGGAGGGTGCACGAGTGCGACGTGGCATGACTACTGCGGACCTGGATTTGCCGGGCCCTGAGACGCGCTTTTACGTGAATGAGCGCCTTACGAAGGTGAATCGAGAGTTGTTTCGGAGCGCTCGTGAAGCAGGCAGTCGCCTCGGTTGGCAATTTGTATGGGCAAAACGAGGCCGTATTCTCGCCCGGTACAAACCTGGAGACGCCACTTGTCACATCCGCTGTGAGGCTGACTTACAGCGCACTTTCGGCGTGGCCCCGGCGGCACTGGGTAGTGGCGGCAATGCCGCACTTTAAAATTATCTTTTCATTTGTTTTTTTTTGTTTTGTTAAACTAATTATTGTTATTTGTCTACTTTCCTATACTATCACGCTGATCTTTAAAGTATGTTTATTTGTAGTAAGTGTCGGCATTTCAAAAATATTAAGTTTGTTTTGCTACTATCTGCTATCTTTTCTAGTTGTAGGTGTGTGTCTCGCGGCGCACCTCAGTCAACTATACGTAAACCAGTTTTATAACACCACACTCATTTATCTACACCTATCTATTACAAAACTACTATTTGATTTTACAAACCTATTATTTATATACCGCAGCATAAAACCGTTCTTTTATATTATATTCATTATTTACTTATTTAGAACTGGACTAAAGCTATTAATATTAATTGGAATTGAGACTACTGAATGTGCACTGATTATAATAATGATAGTATTGATATTGCTAAATGACGGAATATTTATTTTTTATAATTATAATGATGACTAAAGGCGAAAAGTTTCTTAAAGTTGGTTTTCTTAATGCTGGTTCATTGGGTACAGGTCATGATAACTTAATTGGTGCACTCGACAGGCATTGTTTTGACGTAATGGCCATTAACGAAACCTGGTTGCGACCGGGCGAGGAGGGGCGCGCTCTGGTGGTGCCGGGCTACCGTCTGCGCCACTTGCCGCGGCCGGCGAGTGTGCGCTCGGGTCGCGGTGGGGGCGTCGGCTTCTACCTGCGGCGGGGTTTGAGCGCGCGTACATGGACTGGTGCGATCGATCCCAGGTTCGATTCGGTCGAACAATTGTGGTTAACGATCTCATTGAACGGAAAAAAAATTGCTATAGGTACAGCCTACCGACCACCATGGCGTGACCTGGTCCTTTTCCTGGATGCATTAACGGATTCCATTAGTTCACTGGGAAATTGCGACCACTACATATTACTTGGCGATTTTAATGTTAATTTGCTAGACACGAGCGGGATAAAAACTAAAAATATTAATGAGTTTATGAATTCCCTCAGTCTTTCACAATTGGTCACAACTCCTACCCACTTTACAGCATCCAGTGAAACTCTCATCGATCTCCTATGTACTGACCTGAGAGCAAGATATACAGCGGTAGAACCTTTCGGTTCAATCAACGGCCATTCTATTGTAGTTAGTGAATTTCACATTAAGCGTGACAAGTTCAAACCATACTTAGTAAAATTTCGGCCTCTTAAAAATGTGTGCGCGGAAAGCTTTAATTTAGACTTATCGTTTTTAAACCTTCAAATTATTTCGTCGCTTGACAACGTTAATGATATGGTGCATGTCCTTAACACCCATATAATTACCCTGTTTGATGTTCACGCACCGATCAAGATGTGTACTGTAAAGGATAAGTCGTATCCGTGGATTACAGACACAATCAAAGTTATGATGCGTTTACGTGACGACGCACTTACTGGTTATAGGAAAACGAAAGCCAATTCAAAAAAAAAATATTACAAAGAGCTAAAACATTTAGTGATTAGTTCATTGTACAATGAAAAAGTTGCGTATTTTAAGCACAACGTAAATAACAAAATACAAAACCCAAAATTATTATGGAAAAATCTAAAATCCACCTTATCGCCCTATAAGCCCAGACAAGACCTACCGCCGCACTTTACAGGTCCTGACCTTATTAATAACAACTTTTTAATTGTCCCCGGTAACCCCTTGGCTAGTACATCACTTATAAATTACTATGAAAATCACAGACATGGTGAAGAAATATTCATAATCACTCCAGTGGATGAAAACGATATCTCTCGCGTTATCTCCAGCCTTAAAAGTAACGCAGAGGGGTACGACAACATTACCCTGGATATGATTAACATGACTCTGCCTCACACGTTAAATGTTGTAACGGGCATAATAAACCGCTCCATAGTGATGTCTACGTTCCCCGACCTATGGAAAATTGCCTCCGTTAGGCCGTTGCCAAAAAATTCAAACCCATCTACTTTAAAAGACCTACGCCCTATAAGTATATTACCATGTCTATCCAAAGTATTAGAAAAAGTCGTTAGGCGCCAATTAACGCATTTTCTGGAAAAAAATAACGTTCTACCTGATTTACAATCTGGTTTCAGAAAACAGCGCAGTACAATAGCGCAGTATAATATTATATTATCTGCCCAAGATAGGGGAATGTGCTCATTATTGATCTTACTCGATTTTTCCCGGGCATTTGACGCAATAAATATCCCGCTACTACTATCGAAGTTAAATTATTATGGTTTCGACCCCAGCGCTACGCAATGGTTCCGCAGCTATCTAAGTAATAGGGAACAACTTGTTGACTTGCGTTTGGGTGACGGCACTACCCTTAGATCGACACCTATTTCTGTAGAGAGAGGAGTCCCGCAGGGCTCTATATTGGGCCCGATTCTCTTTATTTTGTACTGTACGGATATTATAGAATGTCTTCAGAGATGCAAGTACCACATATATGCCGACGATATCCAACTTTATATATCCTTTAGACCGGACGAGTACGATAGTGCGATTAAGGATCTTAACGATGATCTTCAAAAAATCGCCGCCTGGTCAGAAGAGAACTGCCTGTCGTTAAATCCAACAAAGACGAAATATATGGTATTTGGCACAAGACAACAGTTGGCTCGCCTACCTGTGACATTTGACTTGATACTAATGGGCGACCAAATCGAGCGAGTGTATGAAGCGCGGAATCTAGGTGTTATTATGGACAAAGACCTTCGTTTTGAGAAACACGTGGCAGACTCGGTTAGAAACTGTTTTTATCGCCTAAAGGTTTTATACAATATGAGGCCTTACTTATCCGAAAAACTACGGGAACAGCTAGTGGAATCCCTGGTTCTGTCTAGGATGAACTACGCTGACACGGTTTACGGCCCACGCCTATTAGCTCGTACAGACCGCCTCATCCAAAGGGTACAAAACGCTTGTGCTCGGTTTTGTTACGATATTCCTCGCAGAAGCCATGTAACACCTTTTCTAAACAAGCACTTTACGCTGAAAATGAAGTCCAGACGCAAACTACACTTGGCTTGCCTTCTGTTCGGTGTGGTTAAATATCAGAAACCAGACTACCTATACAACAAGCTAAGTTGGGTTACAAGTAGACGGGACTGCGGTAGAAGGCAATGCTCACAACAACTCTCGACTCAGTCTCAGGGTACAGCCGCTTTTAGAGGCAGCTTTCGTTATGCGGCTTCCAAAGTGTGGAATAACCTGCCACCACCGATTAGAGTTATTAACACGATACACGCATTTAGACGACGCTTACGGCAGTACCTCATAGAAGCGCAACGGAAGCTGGATATGGTCACACTAAATGTCTCAATTATATAATATTTGTACCTACTTGCTTAAGTATGACTTAGTGTTGCTGTCGGTTTATCGGTCTTACAAGGCTGTTATTGAACAGTACACTTTGGTGGCAATTGCTTTTGCTCATGCTTACGCCCGGCTCGGCTCGCTCGCTCGTGTCGTGTTCCAGGCCCAGAGGTTGCTGATGCTATACCCCGGCATCGCTACGTCGCGTCCGATCGCAGATATGAGACCTGTACAATACAAGACAACATATTAAAATAAGTTCAACGTTTATCAACGACTTATGCATTGCTGAACCACGTTGGTTTTCATGCTTACCCAATGTGCCCGGCCTATTTGCACGCGACTGTGACGTGTAGTGTCGGGTTGGCGCCAATTCACCCATCCTTCACCAAAACCTGGCAGTGCAGTGGGCGAACCGTTGGTGTGGTTTGAAATTGTCATCCCCATAGAGAGGCATAAGGCTGTAGAAGGGAAACGTAATACTTAAAATGGGTGGGTACCTGTCACATTATAAACAATTTAAGTATGTCGACTTTTTTCTGCAAGTACCTACTATTATTATTGTCTAGCGCTTACCTTTTTCATCCTAATCTTCTTCGTCTGTCTACGCTTGATTTTACTTCCACTTCCACTTCCACATTCGCCAACAATGTTTGGCTCACTTATTTATGTAGGTACGTATATTCTATCGTAATATGTCAATCTAAATGCAACCCATACGACGACATGTTAACATAACTAAAAGACAAGTTTGAAATAAATTAGGTGGTAAAACTGTCCGTAAGTAGCCCGACGCGTTCGGCTGCTTGCAGCGCATTGTGCGATAAGTGCACGGATTTATTAATTAGACAATGTGTTGGAGCGTGGAAGTCTGGCATCGTTCAAAACAGATTTTGTTGTAAAAGTAAATAGATCTATAGATATTATACCATGCGTCTGTCTCATTTTATTTGTCAGTTTGTTTATGTTTTTGTTATGCAGTTTTATTTAATACTATACTAATTAATTAAATATCCGTTATTATTATTCTCTTACAATCATTTATTTTATTTACATAAGTAATACATATATACACACATTGCAGTACAAAACTGATTTACATCCGTCACCTCACCACACTTCAGGTTCAGTTGAAAACCAGCGTCAGGCACTAGTTGTCTGACATTATTGCTGAACTGGACCTATTTAGTGCAGCCGCGAGGCACACTTTCCTACTAATTTCTCACTATACACTTTACACTTTTTATTTGTTTGTTTTATTATATGTTGTGTTGTGTGCCTTGTAGTTTGTGCTAAATAAATTTATTTTCTTTCTTTCTTTTCTTTCTAACTGTTCAAATTCACCTTCTCAAAACAATGACAGCATAGTTTAAAGATTTATTGTCTCCTTACTTAAGTAATTCCCATCGCTAACTTGGACAGGCGCAACTAGCTGGTTGTCTGAGGACCTCGTTGCGATAAACAGGGATATATCGGGGATGGAAGAGATTTTAAATTTAAATAGGATTTTATTTTAATAATTTTGTTTGAAAAAGTGGTATGGTGAAATTATCTAAATTAATATTATTTTATAATATAAATAGAAAAGATTAGAATTTTTGTGTTTGTTTGATACGCTTTCACGTTAAAACGGCTAAATGGATTGGAATGAAATTTGCCACATGGGTAGACCATAACCTAGAATAAGATATGAAATACTTTCTACTCTCTTAGTTTTACGGGGTTGAGACTAATACGGGTGAAGCCGCGGGGTGCAGCTAGTTATAACTAGAAATTTAAATCCCCAGATTCGATATGGAAGGATCACCGCAAACTCCTGAACCCAGCGTTCAGTCAAATAGTTCTGGACACGTTCATGGGCGTCTTCAACAGCCAGTCCAGGAAGATGGTAAAAGAGCTCGAGAAAGAGGTTGGAAAAGGACTCTTTGACCACTGGACATACACACAAAATAACGCTTTGGAAACTATACGCTGTAAGTCTACCATTTACCTAATTTCTTACGAATACGCATATTTAACCCCCGTCGCAAAACGAGGGGTGTTATTAGTTTGACCGCTATGTGCGTGGGTCTGTCTGTCTGTCTGTCCGTGTGTCTGTCTGTGGCACCGTAGGTCTTAAACGGGTGAACCGATTTGAATGCGGTTTTTTTTATTCGAAAGCAGGTACCCCGCCGCGACATTATAGCGCCATTTCAACGAGCAAACCTTATCGTGCCATCCATCAATGTCTATACCTAATTAAAATATATGGTGTTACCCAATCGAATTTGATGGCTCAACGATAGGCATTATTTTTGACTTTTGAAATGTTCGTTTTTTTATTTTTGCGTTGGTTTTTTTTATATTAACATTATCAAGTTGTGTTCTTTGTTTATGAAACATTTGTTGTTGTTTATCCAAATTTGCGGTAAGCTTCTGGATTTTGTCTGTTCTTAATTGTCCTGTCAGTGAGTGCAGCGTAGCATGCTTAGTTGCGTAATGCCTCTTTATATTGAATTCTTTCATTACTGAAATGGATTCATTACACAGCAAACAAATAGGCTTACCATAGTGCAAGATAAAAAAGAATTCTTCAGTCCATTTTTCTTGAAACTGGCGACCCTCTGTATCTACTTTTCGTTTCTTTCCACCAGACATTATTTTTGTTTGCTTTTCGTTCAATAAACTTAATAACAAACTATAGTTAGTAATCACTCAAGATGCATTCAAACACAACCAGAGAACCCGAATGTAGTAGATACTGAACCACGGTGCTGTAGCTTAAAACAAAAGTATGGAATCACATCCGACCAGTTTAAGTAGGCTTCTGCTTTTGGAGATACACTACCCAATTCTATAGATTTTTAATTTACTAGTAGAGTAATATCAAAGATGAATATTCTTATTGGTAGATGGCGCTCATCTCATAATATTCATGGGTTTCGTCTAAACCACAGACTACATAGAGATACTATGTATAAATAGGTTTAAACACAATATGTTCCATTTTAATCAGATTTTCTTAAAATAACAACATTTTTTTTTACAAATAAATATATTTAAGAAGTTGAAACACCTTTTAAATTTATTGTGTTAACATACAACGTTTGTTTAAATGGATAAAATCATCTTATAACGCAACATAAATTTTTGAAACTGTTTTAAGTTTAAATGGAAAAAACGGAACGCAACGAACGATTAATTTCTGGATTATTCTTGACGACTTTGCTTGTATGGACATTTAGGATTCTGCTTCTATCCATTACCCCGGAAAGGTATTGGATACCGGCAACCGACAACTTCGCTTTATCGGAACGACCCCTGCACGAAAATCTGGACTGTGTACTTGTTTGTGAAACGCACCGATATTGTGTTGTATAAAAATATGAATGCGAGCAAGTGTTGTGTGCTGAACTGCAAAAATTCAAGAGTTGGTCTTCAAATATTGTAAAAAAGTATTGAAGAAGAAAATAATAAAGTAGGTATTTGACAATGGATTTAGTGTTTTATTTTTGGTTAAAAACTACTACCTAACTAAAATGGAAGGAAATAGGGCAGGGCATACTGCAGATTTGAAACTATTATAGCTATATGAAGCATTATATGTATACGTATAGCTAGTAGCTATACGTACCTATATATTGCTTCATGGAGTGTTGTTTTTAGTTGTTGGTAGAGGGCGCCAGCGCCTTGAATTGTTCGAGTGACGTCTCTATCTCCCTATATAAAATGTACTCTGTGCACTGAACATCGAATGACATTTCAACATGACGGCCGCAGTTCCAATTTTTTCCATTTCACAGATAAGTTGGTAGGAGTGTACAGCTTTCAATAAAAAAGGTTTTACTAGTCATTAGAGAACTCACTATAGGTAAATAATAAATGATTTTATTTCTGTAAGTAGGTTTGTACAAACACTTTTACACCTCAATCATATTTTTTTAACTAGATGAGGTCGGGGTTTCCCATCTAAGTACTCTGAGAAGAAAGGCGAAAACTAACTCGGAATTCAGTCTCTTTTTAAGTTCAGACGTAATCTTGGTCAGATCATGTGAAGACCATGTAGGTTGGTGTCTGAGGAAGGAACCCGCACAGATTGAGTGGACCTGTCCAGAAGAAAAATAAATAAGTCACAGACGCTGTCTTTGGATACAGTGAAGGTGACTATACCTACGGAATAGTGGAGTTTCTTGCCGACTCCTCTCCATAGGAAACAACCAATTGGAACCGTGCACGTAGCTTCTGACGTTTCATAAGTGCCCATGTAGGTTTATTTGAAATAAAATATTTTGATTTGAATATGGTTTTAGGGTTCCCTACCCAAAGGGTGCCAACGGGACCCTATTACAAAGTCTCCGCTGTCTATCCGTCCGTCTGACACAGGGATGTACCTATCATTTGAACCGTAACAGGTGGACTCTTGAAATTTTCACAGAGTGTGTTTTACTATGGCTGCTATAACAGCAAATAATTTTAAAAATCCGAACAAGTGCGAGTTGAACTCGCGTGGAGAGGGATCCGTATGATGAATATGTTACCCTCCAAAATCATTTCATTTAAAGTAGGTTGCCAAGACTTACATAACGCTTTCACTGTTACAGAGTTGTTAGATCAACTCAACTCAACTCAACTCAAAGCATTTATTTCAAATAAACCAATTACAGGCACTTTTGAATTGTCAAGGGGTCGGTCAGTCAGAAAGATGAAGCTAGTTACCCATTCCAATGCGTAGTAGGTACCTATGGAGAAGAACGGGCAAGAAACTCCATGGACACTCTTTTAAATCAAAAAATGGTTACAAAATATTGATTACATCGTTCATGTTGAAATTATGCATGTGAGAACGATGCAGAACGTTAAAAGCGTCCGTAATAAAAAGACAAAAGCAATTCAAATATTAAATTAAATTAAAATAAGCCGTGGCAGCCAAGAAATGACCAGTCCCCACTGACGGCGCCCGTTCACGAACATGACGCATAGATCAGCACCACTCAGCTCAACCATTTTGAAGGGAACTTAATGATCCAACACACACGCCACCACCAGCGAGACATTAGAGTGAGCATGACAAACTCTCAGCCGCCAGGGCACATTCAAGTCAATGAAAGAAAATCCTATTAAATGGTAGCTTTATAGTAGGTGCATAGTACTCACACCTGTGCTATGCAATTATACAATAAATCTAATATCACCTGTGCTATGCAATTATACAATAAATCTAATAGATCTAATGTAGAGCCAAGCCCCTAATACTACAAGGCTTAACTCTACAAACCTTACATCTTGGTTAAAATGTACGGCTTGGCCGTTTCGCGGCCGTCGCACAGACACTGCTATGGGCTTATGCTAAGAAATTAAGTCACTGGTCTTTAATGTTGTGTCATGCAATAGTTCAATGGAACTGCCAAGTCATACATTTTGACCAAGATGTAAGCTTTTTCCCTCATGAACCTCAAGGCATTGAGTCATAACCATTAATCGTTCATTGATTCCAGTGACAGCGCTAGGAGTAGACTTCACAGACTCGAACCTCAATATCAAGTACATGGAAGCATCTGAACTGGCCCTCAACACGATGATGGAACGGTTCAGGAAAATCTGGTGGCATAGCCCCTACACCTTCGCATGGAGCAGCCTCAAGAAGCAGCAGGATGCTTATCTAAAGATAATGCACAATATGTCCTATCTGGTGAGTAGATATATATACGAGTATGACCGAGAAGGTACGTGTCTCTCGTTAAAATCAGCCATATTTTAACTACTGTGGGCGTACTATAGGTAGTGTTGGTTATTGCGCAATAGAAAAACCGTTTCCAGTTCGAATCAAATTATAATTTACGAACAATTAATCACACTAGTGAATCACACACGCTGCACGTACACGGCACTACTATACGGAACGTGTGACAGTTCCTAAGGTGGAGGTACGGGTCTCCTATACGGCAGAATGGCAACTTTCCACTCGTCCCATCAGCGCTCCTCCATCAGCCAGGCTCTGTCATAGAATGAAGTTAGCCGAGTATGCACGTCACCGCGACGATGCTGCCACCTCCCGGAACTCGTGCTGCGCTTCGTTTAGTGTCAATACTAATGACCATCTCCGACATATATATTGTTCTGTGTATTTAAGAAAGGGTTGGTTAGAAGCTTTAAATGCATAAGTTATAATATCGCGTGATCACTACCTTCTGCATCCTATACGGATATTATTTAATATGGTTGCAGGTTCTACAAAAGCGAAAATCTGAGTTTAACGGAAATATTTGCGCTGAGAGGAGCATCATACCAGGTACGGCTTGTTCATGCTGTTTTTTATGGCTGATCCGTGGTACATTATATAAGTAAATAAATATCTTTCAATTATTCATAGGAACAAAATTCAAAGCCTTCTTGGACCTTCTTCTGGAGCTGTCAGTAGAGAAGGAAGTGTTTAACGACAGAGAGATCAGAGAGCATGTAGACACTATGATCGTAGCCGGCCATGAAACTTCGGCGAAGGTACTTATGTTCACCTTGACATTGCTGGGGTCTCACCCTGAAGCCCAGGAAAAAGTATTTGCTGAGTAAGTACCTACTCGAGTAATTATAAATTCTATTTAATTGAACTGACTTGTCGGGCTAGGCTGCATGGCATGACCTCGCGTGAGCCCGTACAATACATACAGTTCAATGAGTTTAAACAATTGATTTCATAACGTCAGAACATAAGTATGGTATTAAATTATTTTTATGTACTCGTACACAAAAAAATTAGGATACAAGAGGTCTTGGGAGAAGACAAAAACGTGGAGAAGATGCACTTGTCGAAGCTGGTGTACTTGGAGGCTGTTCTGAAGGAGACCATGAGAGTCTTAACCATCGCGCCGGTCATAGCCAGGAAACTTGATATAGATGTTAAACTAAGTAAGTTGATACAGTAAGACATTATTTTCGACCGTCAACATCAATCTTACAGTCTGTAGCTATTCTGTTTCCCCAGTTCAAACATCGTTCTAGATAATTTGGAACTTACAAAAAATCTTTTCAGTTCCAGCGCCGGAGTCCGTGCGTTTGATTATGTTGTTCCTGATTCATTTATAATATAAAAGTCATACCCAACTGTCTTTGTCTTCTTTAAGGTTTTAGGTAAATTCGATTTTGGCTGACATTACTTCTTAATTTATCTTTCGTGTTTCAGAAAACTGCACTCTCTCAGCCGGTCGGAGCTGCATCATCTTTCTGTTTGGTATTCACAAGCATCCGATCTGGGGACCAGATGCGCACGAGTTCAAGCCTGAACGCTGGTTGGAACCTGGCAAGTTGCCTGATAACCCGAAGGCGTTTGCTGCCTTTGGTTTGGGCAAACGCCACTGTATTGGTAAGGGACAATCAATATTGTCAGCTTACCAAGCACTCCGAAGAAAAAAATCGCTTGAGAATATTGTACAATTTAAAATACATGATCGTCAACATGGTTTTATATGTTACCAAATTAATTTTTTTTTGCGTCATAACTTCATGCTGTAGCGGATTGCAACTTTGAAACGAAACAAATTTATTCATTGGTTAATTCTTTTATTATTCTACCAGGTAAAGCCTACGCCATGATGTCGATGAAGACGACCCTCGCTCACGTGGTGCGGTGCTACAGAATCAAAGCTGACCACACCAAGATGAGGCTCAAAGTTGATGTCATGTTGAAGCCAGACGCAGGACATTACATCAGCATTGAGAGGAGGATGTAGAATATAATGAGACTATGGAATCCTCGACTCTGATTTCTGTGGCTTTGACGCACGATTGATCGTATTTTTAACTCCCGACGCAAAACGAGGGATGTTATAAGTTTGACCGCTATGTGTGTGTGTCTGTCTGTCTGTCTGTCTGTGGCACCGTAGGTCTTAAACGGGTGAACCGATTTTAATGCGGTTTTTTTTTATTTGAAAGCAGGTTTTATTTATTTATTTATTAAAACTTTATACACAAGTAAAAAAAAATACTGTACAAAAGCGGACTTTGCTTGAGGCATTTTCTACCAGTCAACCTTAGGGTGATGCAGAGACAAAACATGGCAGGTGCAACATAAGGGATAGATAACTTGAAAAATAATAAATACTAATACATAGATACATACATACATATAACGAAAATAAACTTAGTCAAGAGAAATAACGATAGGAAGAGGAGAAAACGAATCCAGCAAATCAGCGCTGGGATGATTCTGCCAACTTCTTACGAATATGTTCACGTGCCTTTCATTTAAAAGATAACCGACTGGTTGGTTTTCTAGCGTTGTTCCTTAGACATGTTTTATCAAAATTGATTCAGCCGTTTCAAGGTAATCAGCTCTTTTGTTAGCTGCGGTAAGGATCTTAGACGCATAATGGGTATTTACTTAACTTTCAAACTTATGTGTGACCTAAAATTTTAAACACCCATGTACGCTATATAAATATGCAAGATTATGGAATTCTTGATCCGATGCTGCAGTCAGGATATCCAGCACACTAGTACACTCTTGAAAAACTAATAGCAGATATATCGTGTTTGGTTTTGTTTTGATCAGTATTTAATTCTACATACAATACAATGGTGGCAACATGATGAGCTGATGTTGCAGCCAGGATATCTAGCACACTGATACACTCTTGAAAAAATAATAGCAGATATATCGTGTTTGGATTTGTTTTGATCAGTATTTAATTCTACATACAGTGCAATGGTGGCAACATGACGAGCTGATGCTGCAGCCAAGATATCTAGCACACTAGTACACTCTTGAAAAAATTATAGCAGACAGTTATGTCCTGTTTCGATTTGTTTTGATCAGTATTTAATTCTACATACAATGTAATGGTAGCAACACGATGAGCTGGGGCTACAACCAGGATATCCAGCACACTAGTACACTCTTCATAAAATAATAACAGATATGTCATGTTTGGAAAACCGTTTTAACGATCAGTATTGAGGTTCGAATAGTACTATAAAATTACTCGTCTATTTTGCTTATATGTAGTATTTCTAATATGTCGGCGCCAGGTCAGGGCGCGAACCACCGTAGCCTAAACAACGGTTGCAGCTGAAGTTCATATTTGAAGCGTGATTATTACTCACATGCTATTTACTTTGTAAAATTCACCATTGTTAGATTAAGAGTAAATATTTCATCATAAATCTCATAAATCTTGGTTGTTTTGTCAATTAGTTAAAATGGTTAAAATATAATCTGTTCCTCTCCTACAGCACTGCATAAACTAGCCGTAAATCTAACATCTTTCTCTCATGTTGTTATTGTAAACTTTAGTTTATAGAAATACTTAGGCAAACGTGCAGAGGCGGGCATGCAGTTTTTGGTGCGGAACGTGGTCACGGGGCGAGGGGCGGGAAGTAGTGCCCAGGCTCAAATGCAAAGGGTTTGGATTATGAACATTCTATTTTTGGCAAGTGAACCGTATATGGTCGCTAGATGAACTATCAGCTCACACGGATGTATTGGCCGATATTCTGAGCCCAGTGAACTCGTGAACGCCTCTTCTCGCATTTAGACGTAAATACAACTTAGTGTGTTAATTCATGTAAGACTTTAAGCCTATAAATTAAAATTGTCCCGCTTTATTGGTGCTTGTTACTTTCGCCTACATAAGTGTATTCTTTGACAACCTGATCCCTGACAATGAAAACTCGTAGAAAACAGCATAAGCCATCTCTCTTTACGACAAATATATTGTTGGTAACAGAAAATGAGGTCACATCTTAAAGAAATCACGCGATCTAGCAGTCAACCGATGAAAGGTTATAAAAAGAGGCGCGTGTGAGAGTATTCATACTTATAGGCGAATAACTGATTGATTTATTAATCAGAAATATTGATATTATATATATTAAATCTATTCTATTCTATTTTTAACCGACTTCACAAAAAGGCGGAGGTTCTCAATTCGTCTGTATGTTTTTTTTTTTTTTTTTTATGTGTGTTAGCTCATAACTTTTTTCTGGGTGAACCGATTTGGATGATTCTTTTTTTATTTGATAGCTGGTGCTTCACATGTGGTCCCATTTAAATTTGATCAAGGTCTGACCAGTAGTTTTTGAGTTATCCTTAATACTGCAGATTTTTTCCACTTAGTTTATATGGATGATGTGTTAATAATTTCCTGTCACTGTTATTTACACACCAAGTAGTGGTATATGAATTTGTGTGGGGTAGGTACCGCAACTAAAAAGTGAAAAATAAAAACTTTTTTACAAAAAAACAACCGACTTCCAAAAAAAAACACTAAAAGACGTGAAAAATAACTTTAATTTCGGAAGTCGGTGGCCAAACACGAAAATACAAAACCAAAGGCACCGACTTCCGAAATTAAAGTTATTTTTCACGTCTTTTAGTGTTTTTTTTTGGAAGTCGGTTGTTTTTTTGTAAAAAAGTTTTTTTATTATGGCAAGCAGAGCCGATGTCGCATGTCACAGAAATAATAGTTTTAGATACCTAATTTTTTGTGACCGCAAAATCACGGTTTTGTTTTGATAGTCGGTTGAGCTGCATAAAAAAAACTGCCTTTCTTTTTACTGGATATATTCCACTGCTCCCGCCAGGAACACTGCAGGTTCAGTCTTGGAAGAGACAATAGGTCGTAACCCTGATAGGAATTGTGCTTGAGATCTGACGTTATAGATGAACAAGCATCTTTAGCCAAAGCATCAACACATTCGTTACCCTTAATGCAACAATTACTACGTATCCAAACTAAAGATTTATATAATATTATATAATAAATAAAGATTTATAAACGTCTTTTAATTTCTTACTACCTGCCAAGATAGGTCGACGGAGCCCCGCTTAGCGTGGCTCCTATTTCTGTAACCAACTAAACCTCGGGGTGCCCCTGACGTCGACCGGCGTGGGTTAGAGTCAATAAGCAGGTCGACGGAGCCCCGCGAAGCGGGGCTCCTATTTCTGTCTAAAGGGTTTAAAGGAACCTAACCAACCGAACCTCGGGGTGGTTAGATTTGGTGAGCATTTATCCATTTTGGTAGGCAATAAGAATATGAATACAACACGTACAATTATTCTGATGAGTGTATAATTATTTTGGAACTTAAGGCGTTGTTCTTTAGGCACCTCGTTATAGAGAGGGTTTATTTTATTTGAAGTTAACATATTTTACTTTGGTACTTACTCTTAGAGTGATATTTTCTAGAACTGTTTGTGGTACGTACTTGTAATAAGGAGTGTTCATATCTTGTATGAGTTTATATTTGAGTGCTAGTTTTTGATGGATGACTTTTGCTACCTGATTGTGTCTATGTGTATAGTCTGTTTTAATATTATTATTATTTTTACTTTGCCTTTAATTATAAAATTATTTGTTCCTGTATATTTAACGTAGTAACACTTCATTGAGTTCAATTTTTTTTTTTTTTTTTGCACCATTCATCATCATCAGCCTATATTCGTCCACTACTGGGCGTAAGCCTCTCCTAGTGAACGCCATTGAGCCCGATCCTTGGCTCTCGTCATCCAGTCTCTGCCAGCCGCATTTCGCAAGTCGTCAGTCCACCTGGCCGGCGGGCGCCCCACACTACGTTTGCCTAAACGCGTTGTCCACTCTTGAACTTCAACGAGAGATGTGACCCGAGAATCCTCTCCCTGCGAGTGCGGGTTGGAGGAGGGCACCTTGGATCACATACTTTTCGAATGCTCTAACAACATCCCACCTTTAGATCTGTATAACCGTCTCCCTAAATTTAAGATCCCTCTTCCGATTAACTTCCCCTCCCTTTTAACATATCCCTCTCCAGAACTGCTTGTAGCGCTGATGATTTTCATCCACCACAATAATATAAAGTAATGATTTGTTTCCCCTAATATTCTGTCATTGTGGATGTGGTATATGTATATTTAATGTTCTAACAATAATTATAATCTATAGTATGTAATTTTATCTTTTTTTTGTTTCAGTCCAGTACTAACCCCACAAGATCTACATTAAGTTCAACTGTATCATCATAGATTTTTATGGATTATTTATTTTCTATTTACAATAATACACATTTGCTTTCCAATTCACTTTAAACATTGGCAGAATAGTCGACATCGGCTCTGCTTGCCATAATAAAAAATAGAATAGAATAGATTTAATATATATAATATCAATATTTCTTTTTAATAAATAAATCAGTTATTCGCCTATAAGTATGAATACTCTCACACGCGCCTCTTTTTATAACCTTTCATCGGTTGACTGCTAGATCGCGTGATTTCTTTAAGATGTGACCTCATTTTCTGTTACCAATGTAGGAACGCTGACACATTCGTTTTGTATTCATTGGTATGTGCAGCGATCGGCGACGCTAGTTCGCCCGTAACCACCGCCCGCTATAGACGCAATTATCATATATCGTATAAGTATACTGTGTAATACGAAAGGTGATTAAAAGTAACATCCAAGGAAACCAAAGTTTAATTTCTCTCCGTACACACACACACAATATATAATACAATACACGCAAATACTAAATTGGTGACCCCGACGTGATATAAAAACAGTGTGTGTACGTGATCGAGAACGGGCAACTCAAAACAACCGCGTTCTATAGTGAGGAACTATCGTTTTTACGTTTATAAAAGGAAACGCAACAGTGGAAAATGGCAAATGAAGGAAAATTGTCTGCTGACGAGAAGATGTCAAGCGAAAGTTTCCTCTCACCTGTCTCCATAACCGACAAGATCGAAGATTTTTGGACGAGGGCACCGGAATTATGGTTCATAAAAGCAGAGGCGATAATAAATCCACAAAAGATGTCCGACGATTCCAAGTATCGGATTATCCTTTCAAAATTAAACCTCGAGGTCACGGAACAAGTTGCGGATATCTTAATAGATCCGCCCAAAGAGAAGAAATATGAGACCTTGAAGCGAAGATTAATTTCGGTGTACAAAGAGTCAGCGGAACGACAAATCAAGAAGTTGATTGGAGAAATGGAGCTAGGCGATCAACAGCCATCGCACCTCCTTCGTAAAATGCGTGACCTGGCCAGAGGAAAAGTAACCGATGACACACTCAAGGTAATGTGGAAAAATCATTTACCACCATCAGTACGTGGAGTTTTGGCAGTGACTGATGAGGAAAGTTTGGAGAAATTGGCGTCGATTGCAGACAAGGTCGCTGAAACTATCACCCCAATACATAGCATCGCCGGTGTAAAGGAAGAAACAGGATCACAAGACAAGGATGATTTGGTGATAGCGGAAATCAATAAATTAAGCGACAGATTACGCAACATTGAAAACAGTTCCAGAGGTCGCTCGCGAGATGGTAGACCCAGACGATTCCGAGCCAGATCAAGATCGGACTCCAGGCCTACAAGACATGCGAAGGCACTAGAAGATGACCCAAACTGGTTATGTTTTTACCACTTCAGATATCGCAACAAGGCGAATAAATGTGTTAAACCGTGCAACTGGAAGAAGAGAAACGCCAAGCCATCGGAAAACTAGAAGCGGTACAGTCAGCGACGGGAGGCTGCGACCGCCAGCACGGCAATCACCGTCTATGTGTCAAGGACAGGAATTCAGGTTTGAACTTTTTAGTAGATAGTGGTGCAAATGTGTCTGTTCTACCACGCAGTTTTGTTTTTAAGAAAAACAACGCACATAGTGTTTGTTATAAGTTGTACGCTGCGAACGGTACCGAGATTAATACGTACGGTACGCACATTTTAGAACTAGACTTAAATCTTAGACGAGCATTCCGTTGGTTATTTACGATAGCGGACGTACAGCAACCAATATTAGGTGCTGACTTCTTAGCTAATCATAAGTTGTTAATTGATTTGAACGGACGAAGGCTAGTCGATCAGGTTACTAACTTTAGTACGAGAGGAAACCTCTCTAGTTCGACAGAGCCCACGCTAAAAACCATTGTTGATAATTGCCACTATTATGAGTTGTTGAATAAGTTCCCAGAATTAACTAAGCCTGTTTCATATAAGGAGACACCTAGACATAGCGTTTGCCACCAAATAGAAACAACAGGCACTCCAGTGCATGCACGAGCGAGACAGCTACCACCGGACAGGTATGTAAAAGCCAAAAACGAATTTAGGGTTATGCAAGAGCTGGGGATTTGTAGGCCGAGTCATAGCGCTTGGGCAAGCCCCCTGCACGTGGTACCCAAGAAAGACGGTAATATTAGGCCATGTGGCGATTATAGGCGTTTAAATGCGATTACTAAACCGGATCGCTACCCTGTACCCCGTCTTCATGATTTCACGTATATTTTGGCTAATAAGAAAATTTTTACTAAGTTAGATGTTAATCGAGCATATAATAGTATACCTGTCGCGGAAAATGACATCGAAAAGACCGCTGTTATAACACCTTTTGGTTTATTTGAATTTATGCGCATGCCGTTTGGATTACGAAACGCCGCACAAACGTTCCAACGTTTCATGCATCATACTGTATTGCAAGGTTTAGATTTTTTATTTAACTACGTAGATGACGTAATAATCGCATCAGAAAACGAGATGCAGCATAAACAGCATCTAAAAAAAGTTTTTGAACGATTTAACGAATTTGGCATAACGATTAATTACTCTAAATGCAGTTTTGGTAAAGAAAAATTAGACTTTTTAGGGTATGAAGTATCTGTAGAGGGAATCAGACCTCTAGAAGATAAAGTTAAAGCCATTTTAAATTTTCCCAAACCGGAAACTATTGAGGAATTGAGAAGATTTTTGGGAATGATGAATTTTTATAGGGCAAGCATACCCCAATCAGCTGATCATCAGACAGAGTTAAATAAGTACCTAGGGAATTCGAAACGTAAAGATAAAACTAAAATTAACTGGACAGAATTAGCCGAACGCAATTTTGACCAATGTAAAGAGGACTTAAAGAATGCAGTTTTATTATCGTATCCAACGACAGATACCCCTTTAGCATTAATGACCGATGCGTCAGACACGTGTATAGGTGCAACATTACAACAATACGTGGATAGCAAGTGGAAACCTTTAGGATATTTTTCTAAAAAGTTGACAGAGGCACAAATTAAATATAGTACATATGATAGAGAACTATTAGGAATTTATTTGGCAATCATTCATTTTCGTAATATGGTAGAAGGTCAAGAGTTAATTATTTTTACAGATCACAAGCGCTTATCTTTTGCATTTAATAAAACAGGTACAAATAGGGAAACCTCACGAAGAGCTAGGCAAATTATGTTCATTAGCGAATTTAGTACAGACATAAGGCACATTAGTGGGAATGATAACGTTGTAGCAGACACTTTATCTAGAGTAGCAACAATATCGTGTCCCACGCCGCTCAATTACGCTGAACTTGCAGCTGCACAGGAAACGGACACCGAGCTAGCAAAATTGCAACGCGAGTCAAAGAACAATAACAACGTGGTGTTGAAACGTGTAACCTTATTTGATTCAGAGAAATACGTTGTTTGCGAAGTTTCAACCGACTCAGCACGTCCGTACTTGACAGTCGAATTTCGACGTTTAGCTTTCGATTCGATACATAATTTGAGTCATCCAGGCATTAAAGCAAGTAGGAAACTAATTAGTGATAGATATTTTTGGCCAAACATGAATTTGGATGTTGGAAAATGGGCAAAAACGTGCGTGAAATGTCAAAGAGCGAAAATACAAAAACATACTATTTCCGATTTAGGAACTTTCGAGAGTAGTAAGCGCTTCGAACATATACATATAGACATTGTAGGACCTTTACCAACTTCATCTGAGGGATTTAGGTATTGTTTAACAATCATAGATAGATTCACGCGTTGGCCAGAGGCATTTCCGATAAAAGAGATAACTGCAGAAGTAGTAGCTAAGACATTATATGAAGGTTGGATTTGTCGTTATGGGTGTCCAGTTAAACTTACAAGTGATCAGGGAAGACAGTTTGAAAGCAATTTGTTTAAAGAATTAATGTCGCTAATGGGAATTCAGAAAACGCGTACCACTCCCTACCATCCTCAATGTAATGGAACCGTAGAACGGTGGCATAGATCTTTGAAATCCGCGTTAAAAGCACGTTTAGGTACCAAATGCTGGGTAGATGAGATAGCAACAGCAATGTTAGGGCTACGCACAACGATCAGGTCCGATACAGGCGTAACCGCAGCACAAATGTTGTATGGTAGCAACATTAGGCTACCAGGTGAATTTTACGACACTAGTAGTGTGAAGTCGTACGATGATAACAGTTTTGTAAACAAACTAAAAAATGTGATTGATGGATTTAAGCCATCCGGTAGAGGTGATAAGTCACCCCACAAGATTTTTGTACACAGAGATTTATATAATAGCAAATATGTATTTATTAGGAATGACGCAGTACGGAAACCATTACAACCTCCGTACGATGGACCATATCGCGTCATCACTAGAAACGAAAAAGTATATCGTGTACAATTACCGGATAGACAAACTAACGTGTCTATAGATCGCTTAAAACCAGCATACATATTAAATGATAATGAATCGCCATCAGAAAAAATAGATAAACAGATCGTAGATAAAACTGATAGTAAAATAGTCACAAAAACTCAGAAGAAAGTAACTTTTCAAACAGGCGAACCAAGTAGCGATACATATACTACACGAACTGGTCGACTAAGCAAAAGACCATTGAAATATCGTTGAATTTGCAAACAAATATTAAGGTCAAATACATTGAACATAAGCGCGGAGCAACAATTTTTTTTACATTATAAAGATTATAATTGTCGTGAAATAATACTACGTTACATACATAAACTAAAATAAATAAGTAATATGGGTTCCAATCAGACAAAGGAAAATGTCATTGTTAACGAAAACTTGTCAAATGTGGCACAAGTGGACACAAAATTGAATATTATAGGCATAGTTATGATAGTAACCATAGTACTATTGGCCATGTTGTTGATCTACGCAGGGAAACGAAGGTGTATCAAAAGCATACGAAAATGGTTAAAGAAGGAAGTGGTGGCAAGTTCAATAGCCATACCGAACATTAAGGTGGAAACTGTCCAGACACCACAACTATCAACTAATCCCAAAGTCATATACTAGTGATAACCTGCTCACAAACCGTCGTCCATTCAAATCAAGTCGTGCCAAAATATGTGTAATTGTGAAAAGTGAATGCGAATTTTTTGAATGTGTTTTTACTGGCGTCATCATGACGAATATTGAGGACTCTGAGGGGTGAATTTTTATTATAGCAGAGTATGCCGTCATGGTGACTACCCTTAACTATTTTTTTCTAATTAATATATTAACAATGTAAATAACGACAAGACGGTACCATTGTATCTAAGGTAACCGCACACTGTATAACGTAGGCGAGTTTATACTCGCATTGAATAAGTTGTTTAGCATTAAGATAATTTTATTGTAATAAAGTTATGTTGGCATTTGGCTTTGAATACTAAAAAATTGTTTCAAGAGTAACACTGCTGATACCTTTTGTAATACCAGCGTGATAATACATAACATTGTTTAGCATGATCATGTAGGTGACGCAATCGCGCACCAGTATCTGGTTACGAGAGTGTTTACTATAGCTAAGTTATGCTTATGCAAAATCTGATAATGAAATATATATTCTCAATTCGTCTGTATGTTTTTTTTTTTTTTTTTTTTATGTGTGTTAGCTCATAACTTTTTTCTGGGTGAACCGATTTGGATGATTCTTTTTTTATTTGATAGCTGGTGCTTCACATGTGGTCCCATTTAAATTTGATCAAGGTCTGACCAGTAGTTTTTGAGTTATCCTTAATACTGCAGATTTTTTCCACTTAGTTTATATGGATGATGTGTTAATAATTTCCTGTCACTGTTATTTACACACCAAGTAGTGGTATATGAATTTGTGTGGGGTAGGTACCACAACTAAAAAGTGAAAAATAAAAACTTTTTTACAAAAAAACAACCGACTTCCAAAAAAAGCACTAAAAGACGTGAAAAATAACTTTAATTTCGGAAGTCGGTGGCCAAACACGAAAATACAAAACCAAAGGCACCGACTTCCGAAATTAAAGTTATTTTTCACGTCTTTTAGTGTTTTTTTTTGGAAGTCGGTTGTTTTTTTGTAAAAAAGTTTTTTTATTATGGCAAGCAGAGCCGATGTCGCATGTCACAGAAATAATAGTTTTAGATACCTAATTTTTTGTGACCGCAAAATCACGGTTTTGTTTTGATAGTCGGTTGAGCTGCATAAAAAAAACTGCCTTTCTTTTTACTGGATATATTCCACTGCTCCCGCCAGGAACACTGCAGGTTCAGTCTTGGAAGAGACAATAGGTCGTAACCCTGATAGGAATTGTGCTTGAGATCTGACGTTATAGATGAACAAGCATCTTTAGCCAAAGCATCAACACATTCGTTACCCTTAATGCAACAATTACTACGTATCCAAACTAAAGATTTATATAATATTATATAATAAATAAAGATTTATAAACGTCTTTTAATTTCTTACTACCTGCCAAGATAGCTCGACGGAGCCCCGCTTAGCGTGGCTCCTATTTCTGTAACCAACTAAACCTCGGGGTGCCCCTGACGTCGACCGGCGTGGGTTAGAGTCAATAAGCAGGTCGACGGAGCCCCGCGAAGCGGGGCTCCTATTTCTGTCTAAAGGGTTTAAAGGAACCTAACCAACCGAACCTCGGGGTGGTTAGATTTGGTGAGCATTTATCCATTTTGGTAGGCAATAAGAATATGAATACAACACGTACAATTATTCTGATGAGTGTATAATTATTTTGGAACTTAAGGCGTTGTTCTTTAGGCACCTCGTTATAGAGAGGGTTTATTTTATTTGAAGTTAACATATTTTACTTTGGTACTTACTCTTAGAGTGATATTTTCTAGAACTGTTTGTGGTACGTACTTGTAATAAGGAGTGTTCATATCTTGTATGAGTTTATATTTGAGTGCTAGTTTTTGATGGATGACTTGCTACCTGATTGTGTCTATGTGTATAGTCTGTTTTAATATTATTATTATTTTTACTTTGCCTTTAATTATAAAATTATTTGTTCCTGTATATTTAACGTAGTAACACTTCATTGAGTTCAAATTTTTTTTTTTTTTTTTGCACCATTCATCATCATCAGCCTATATTCGTCCACTACTGGGCGTAAGCCTCTCCTAGTGAACGCCATTGAGCCCGATCCTTGGCTCTCGTCATCCAGTCTCTGCCAGCCGCATTTCGCAAGTCGTCAGTCCACCTGGCCGGCGGGCGCCCCACACTACGTTTGCCTAAACGCGTTGTCCACTCTTGAACTTCAACGAGAGATGTGACCCGAGAATCCTCTCCCTGCGAGTGCGGGTTGGAGGAGGGCACCTTGGATCACATACTTTTCGAATGCTCTAACAACATCCCACCTTTAGATCTGTATAACCGTCTCCCTAAATTTAAGATCCCTCTTCCGATTAACTTCCCCTCCCTTTTAACATATCCCTCTCCAGAACTGCTTGTAGCGCTGATGATTTTCATCCACCACAATAATATAAAGTAATGATTTGTTTCCCCTAATATTCTGTCATTGTGGATGTGGTATATGTATATTTAATGTTCTAACAATAATTATAATCTATAGTATGTAATTTTATCTTTTTTTTGTTTCAGTCCAGTACTAACCCCACAAGATCTACATTAAGTTCAACTGTATCATCATAGATTTTTATGGATTATTTATTTTCTATTTACAATAATACACATTTGCTTTCCAATTCACTTTAAACATTGGCAGAATAGTCGACATCGGCTCTGCTTGCCATAATAAAAAATAGAATAGAATAGATTTAATATATATAATATCAATATTTCTGATTAATAAATCAATCAGTTATTCGCCTATAAGTATGAATACTCTCACACGCGCCTCTTTTTATAACCTTTCATCGGTTGACTGCTAGATCGCGTGATTTCTTTAAGATGTGACCTCATTTTCTGTTACCAATGTAGGAACGCTGACACATTCGTTTTGTATTCATGGGTATGTGCAGCGATCGGCGACGCTAGTTCGCCCGTAACCACCGCCCGCTATAGACGCAATTATCATATATCGTATAAGTATACTGTGTAATACGAAAGGTGATTAAAAGTAACATCCAAGGAAACCAAAGTTTAATTTCTCTCCGTACACACACACACAATATATAATACAATACACGCAAATACTAAATTGGTGACCCCGACGTGATATAAAAACAGTGTGTGTACGTGATCGAGAACGGGCAACTCAAAACAACCGCGTTCTATAGTGAGGAACTATCGTTTTTACGTTTATAAAAGGAAACGCAACAGTGGAAAATGGCAAATGAAGGAAAATTGTCTGCTGACGAGAAGATGTCAAGCGAAAGTTTCCTCTCACCTGTCTCCATAACCGACAAGATCGAAGATTTTTGGACGAGGGCACCGGAATTATGGTTCATAAAAGCAGAGGCGATAATAAATCCACAAAAGATGTCCGACGATTCCAAGTATCGGATTATCCTTTCAAAATTAAACCTCGAGGTCACGGAACAAGTTGCGGATATCTTAATAGATCCGCCCAAAGAGAAGAAATATGAGACCTTGAAGCGAAGATTAATTTCGGTGTACAAAGAGTCAGCGGAACGACAAATCAAGAAGTTGATTGGAGAAATGGAGCTAGGCGATCAACAGCCATCGCACCTCCTTCGTAAAATGCGTGACCTGGCCAGAGGAAAAGTAACCGATGACACACTCAAGGTAATGTGGAAAAATCATTTACCACCATCAGTACGTGGAGTTTTGGCAGTGACTGATGAGGAAAGTTTGGAGAAATTGGCGTCGATTGCAGACAAGGTCGCTGAAACTATCACCCCAATACATAGCATCGCCGGTGTAAAGGAAGAAACAGGATCACAAGACAAGGATGATTTGGTGATAGCGGAAATCAATAAATTAAGCGACAGATTACGCAACATTGAAAACAGTTCCAGAGGTCGCTCGCGAGATGGTAGACCCAGACGATTCCGAGCCAGATCAAGATCGGACTCCAGGCCTACAAGACATGACACGGTGGAGCATACGGTGGAGGTCTGCCCGGCTTGGGCGGAGCACCGCCGTGTCCTCGTGGCGGCGATCGGCGGCGGCGATCTCTCGCGTCCGGCCCTGGTACAGGCCATGGTACGGAGCGAGAGGGAATGGGAAGCCGTCACCTCCTTCTGTGAAGCAGTAATGCTCGCGAAGGAGGAGGCGGAGCGCGTGAGGGTGCGGCAATCGTTGCGCCCTCACGCCCCTAGTCGCCGCAGGAGGAGACACCCTGGGCGTCGGGAGTCAATTGCCGACTCCCGGCCACCGTAGGCGCGGGCTTGCGGACGGCGAGCAATGGGCAGCTCGCCGTCCGGTAAGGACCAGGCCCGGGTCGACGGCGCGTCGTGTTCCACGCGCGCCTCAAAGAGATGTCAGCATCATTGAAGGGGTCCAATAGGGCCGATGCCTGCCGGGGTCGCGGATTGTTCGAAAGAGTTACCGTGGCCCTGGCGCACAGGCAACTGAAGGAACACGGGTGGGTTTTAGTCAGTAAGAGTCTGACACGCCCTTCCGCTCCGCCCAGAGCGGGAGAGGTCATTCGATGATTTCCCACCCAAAAAAAAAAAAAAAAAAAAAAAAAAAAAAAAAAAAAAAAAAAAAAAAAATAAAAAAAAAAAAAAAAAAGGCCTACAAGACATGCGAAGGCACTAGAAGATGACCCAAACTGGTTATGTTTTTACCACTTCAGATATCGCAACAAGGCGAATAAATGTGTTAAACCGTGCAACTGGAAGAAGAGAAACGCCAAGCCATCGGAAAACTAGAAGCGGTACAGTCAGCGACGGGAGGCTGCGACCGCCAGCACGGCAATCACCGTCTATGTGTCAAGGACAGGAATTCAGGTTTGAACTTTTTAGTAGATAGTGGTGCAAATGTGTCTGTTCTACCACGCAGTTTTGTTTTTAAGAAAAACAACGCACATAGTGTTTGTTATAAGTTGTACGCTGCGAACGGTACCGAGATTAATACGTACGGTACGCACATTTTAGAACTAGACTTAAATCTTAGACGAGCATTCCGTTGGTTATTTACGATAGCGGACGTACAGCAACCAATATTAGGTGCTGACTTCTTAGCTAATCATAAGTTGTTAATTGATTTGAACGGACGAAGGCTAGTCGATCAGGTTACTAACTTTAGTACGAGAGGAAACCTCTCTAGTTCGACAGAGCCCACGCTAAAAACCATTGTTGATAATTGCCACTATTATGAGTTGTTGAATAAGTTCCCAGAATTAACTAAGCCTGTTTCATATAAGGAGACACCTAGACATAGCGTTTGCCACCAAATAGAAACAACAGGCACTCCAGTGCGTGCACGAGCGAGACAGCTACCACCGGACAGGTATGTAAAAGCCAAAAACGAATTTAGGGTTATGCAAGAGCTGGGGATTTGTAGGCCGAGTCATAGCGCTTGGGCAAGCCCCCTGCACGTGGTACCCAAGAAAGACGGTAATATTAGGCCATGTGGCGATTATAGGCGTTTAAATGCGATTACTAAACCGGATCGCTACCCTGTACCCCGTCTTCATGATTTCACGTATATTTTGGCTAATAAGAAAATTTTTACTAAGTTAGATGTTAATCGAGCATATAATAGTATACCTGTCGCGGAAAATGACATCGAAAAGACCGCTGTTATAACACCTTTTGGTTTATTTGAATTTATGCGCATGCCGTTTGGATTACGAAACGCCGCACAAACGTTCCAACGTTTCATGCATCATACTGTATTGCAAGGTTTAGATTTTTTATTTAACTACGTAGATGACGTAATAATCGCATCAGAAAACGAGATGCAGCATAAACAGCATCTAAAAAAAGTTTTTGAACGATTTAACGAATTTGGCATAACGATTAATTACTCTAAATGCAGTTTTGGTAAAGAAAAATTAGACTTTTTAGGGTATGAAGTATCTGTAGAGGGAATCAGACCTCTAGAAGATAAAGTTAAAGCCATTTTAAATTTTCCCAAACCGGAAACTATTGAGGAATTGAGAAGATTTTTGGGAATGATGAATTTTTATAGGGCAAGCATACCCCAATCAGCTGATCATCAGACAGAGTTAAATAAGTACCTAGGGAATTCGAAACGTAAAGATAAAACTAAAATTAACTGGACAGAATTAGCCGAACGCAATTTTGACCAATGTAAAGAGGACTTAAAGAATGCAGTTTTATTATCGTATCCAACGACAGATACCCCTTTAGCATTAATGACCGATGCGTCAGACACGTGTATAGGTGCAACATTACAACAATACGTGGATAGCAAGTGGAAACCTTTAGGATATTTTTCTAAAAAGTTGACAGAGGCACAAATTAAATATAGTACATATGATAGAGAACTATTAGGAATTTATTTGGCAATCATTCATTTTCGTAATATGGTAGAAGGTCAAGAGTTAATTATTTTTACAGATCACAAGCGCTTATCTTTTGCATTTAATAAAACAGGTACAAATAGGGAAACCTCACGAAGAGCTAGGCAAATTATGTTCATTAGCGAATTTAGTACAGACATAAGGCACATTAGTGGGAATGATAACGTTGTAGCAGACACTTTATCTAGAGTAGCAACAATATCGTGTCCCACGCCGCTCAATTACGCTGAACTTGCAGCTGCACAGGAAACGGACACCGAGCTAGCAAAATTGCAACGCGAGTCAAAGAACAATAACAACGTGGTGTTGAAACGTGTAACCTTATTTGATTCAGAGAAATACGTTGTTTGCGAAGTTTCAACCGACTCAGCACGTCCGTACTTGACAGTCGAATTTCGACGTTTAGCTTTCGATTCGATACATAATTTGAGTCATCCAGGCATTAAAGCAAGTAGGAAACTAATTAGTGATAGATATTTTTGGCCAAACATGAATTTGGATGTTGGAAAATGGGCAAAAACGTGCGTGAAATGTCAAAGAGCGAAAATACAAAAACATACTATTTCCGATTTAGGAACTTTCGAGAGTAGTAAGCGCTTCGAACATATACATATAGACATTGTAGGACCTTTACCAACTTCATCTGAGGGATTTAGGTATTGTTTAACAATCATAGATAGATTCACGCGTTGGCCAGAGGCATTTCCGATAAAAGAGATAACTGCAGAAGTAGTAGCTAAGACATTATATGAAGGTTGGATTTGTCGTTATGGGTGTCCAGTTAAACTTACAAGTGATCAGGGAAGACAGTTTGAAAGCAATTTGTTTAAAGAATTAATGTCGCTAATGGGAATTCAGAAAACGCGTACCACTCCCTACCATCCTCAATGTAATGGAACCGTAGAACGGTGGCATAGATCTTTGAAATCCGCGTTAAAAGCACGTTTAGGTACCAAATGCTGGGTAGATGAGATAGCAACAGCAATGTTAGGGCTACGCACAACGATCAGGTCCGATACAGGCGTAACCGCAGCACAAATGTTGTATGGTAGCAACATTAGGCTACCAGGTGAATTTTACGACACTAGTAGTGTGAAGTCGTACGATGATAACAGTTTTGTAAACAAACTAAAAAATGTGATTGATGGATTTAAGCCATCCGGTAGAGGTGATAAGTCACCCCACAAGATTTTTGTACACAGAGATTTATATAATAGCAAATATGTATTTATTAGGAATGACGCAGTACGGAAACCATTACAACCTCCGTACGATGGACCATATCGCGTCATCACTAGAAACGAAAAAGTATATCGTGTACAATTACCGGATAGACAAACTAACGTGTCTATAGATCGCTTAAAACCAGCATACATATTAAATGATAATGAATCGCCATCAGAAAAAATAGATAAACAGATCGTAGATAAAACTGATAGTAAAATAGTCACAAAAACTCAGAAGAAAGTAACTTTTCAAACAGGCGAACCAAGTAGCGATACATATACTACACGAACTGGTCGACTAAGCAAAAGACCATTGAAATATCGTTGAATTTGCAAACAAATATTAAGGTCAAATACATTGAACATAAGCGCGGAGCAACAATTTTTTTTACATTATAAAGATTATAATTGTCGTGAAATAATACTACGTTACATACATAAACTAAAATAAATAAGTAATATGGGTTCCAATCAGACAAAGGAAAATGTCATTGTTAACGAAAACTTGTCAAATGTGGCACAAGTGGACACAAAATTGAATATTATAGGCATAGTTATGATAGTAACCATAGTACTATTGGCCATGTTGTTGATCTACGCAGGGAAACGAAGGTGTATCAAAAGCATACGAAAATGGTTAAAGAAGGAAGTGGTGGCAAGTTCAATAGCCATACCGAACATTAAGGTGGAAACTGTCCAGACACCACAACTATCAACTAATCCCAAAGTCATATACTAGTGATAACCTGCTCACAAACCGTCGTCCATTCAAATCAAGTCGTGCCAAAATATGTGTAATTGTGAAAAGTGAATGCGAATTTTTTGAATGTGTTTTTACTGGCGTCATCATGACGAATATTGAGGACTCTGAGGGGTGAATTTTTATTATAGCAGAGTATGCCGTCATGGTGACTACCCTTAACTATTTTTTTCTAATTAATATATTAACAATGTAAATAACGACAAGACGGTACCATTGTATCTAAGGTAACCGCACACTGTATAACGTAGGCGAGTTTATACTCGCATTGAATAAGTTGTTTAGCATTAAGATAATTTTATTGTAATAAAGTTATGTTGGCATTTGGCTTTGAATACTAAAAAATTGTTTCAAGAGTAACACTGCTGATACCTTTTGTAATACCAGCGTGATAATACATAACATTGTTTAGCATGATCATGTAGGTGACGCAATCGCGCACCAGTATCTGGTTACGAGAGTGTTTACTATAGCTAAGTTATGCTTATGCAAAATCTGATAATGAAATATATATTCTCAATTCGTCTGTATGTTTTTTTTTTTTTTTTTTTTATGTGTGTTAGCTCATAACTTTTTTCTGGGTGAACCGATTTGGATGATTCTTTTTTTATTTGATAGCTGGTGCTTCACATGTGGTCCCATTTAAATTTGATCAAGGTCTGACCAGTAGTTTTTGAGTTATCCTTAATACTGCAGATTTTTTCCACTTAGTTTATATGGATGATGTGTTAATAATTTCCTGTCACTGTTATTTACACACCAAGTAGTGGTATATGAATTTGTGTGGGGTAGGTACCGCAACTAAAAAGTGAAAAATAAAAACTTTTTTACAAAAAAACAACCGACTTCCAAAAAAAAACACTAAAAGACGTGAAAAATAACTTTAATTTCGGAAGTCGGTGGCCAAACACGAAAATACAAAACCAAAGGCACCGACTTCCGAAATTAAAGTTATTTTTCACGTCTTTTAGTGTTTTTTTTTGGAAGTCGGTTGTTTTTTTGTAAAAAAGTTTTTTTATTATGGCAAGCAGAGCCGATGTCGCATGTCACAGAAATAATAGTTTTAGATACCTAATTTTTTGTGACCGCAAAATCACGGTTTTGTTTTGATAGTCGGTTGAGCTGCATAAAAAAAACTGCCTTTCTTTTTACTGGATATATTCCACTGCTCCCGCCAGGAACACTGCAGGTTCAGTCTTGGAAGAGACAATAGGTCGTAACCCTGATAGGAATTGTGCTTGAGATCTGACGTTATAGATGAACAAGCATCTTTAGCCAAAGCATCAACACATTCGTTACCCTTAATGCAACAATTACTACGTATCCAAACTAAAGATTTATATAATATTATATAATAAATAAAGATTTATAAACGTCTTTTAATTTCTTACTACCTGCCAAGATAGCTCGACGGAGCCCCGCTTAGCGTGGCTCCTATTTCTGTAACCAACTAAACCTCGGGGTGCCCCTGACGTCGACCGGCGTGGGTTAGAGTCAATAAGCAGGTCGACGGAGCCCCGCGAAGCGGGGCTCCTATTTCTGTCTAAAGGGTTTAAAGGAACCTAACCAACCGAACCTCGGGGTGGTTAGATTTGGTGAGCATTTATCCATTTTGGTAGGCAATAAGAATATGAATACAACACGTACAATTATTCTGATGAGTGTATAATTATTTTGGAACTTAAGGCGTTGTTCTTTAGGCACCTCGTTATAGAGAGGGTTTATTTTATTTGAAGTTAACATATTTTACTTTGGTACTTACTCTTAGAGTGATATTTTCTAGAACTGTTTGTGGTACGTACTTGTAATAAGGAGTGTTCATATCTTGTATGAGTTTATATTTGAGTGCTAGTTTTTGATGGATGACTTGCTACCTGATTGTGTCTATGTGTATAGTCTGTTTTAATATTATTATTATTTTTACTTTGCCTTTAATTATAAAATTATTTGTTCCTGTATATTTAACGTAGTAACACTTCATTGAGTTCAAATTTTTTTTTTTTTTTTTTGCACCATTCATCATCATCAGCCTATATTCGTCCACTACTGGGCGTAAGCCTCTCCTAGTGAACGCCATTGAGCCCGATCCTTGGCTCTCGTCATCCAGTCTCTGCCAGCCGCATTTCGCAAGTCGTCAGTCCACCTGGCCGGCGGGCGCCCCACACTACGTTTGCCTAAACGCGTTGTCCACTCTTGAACTTCAACGAGAGATGTGACCCGAGAATCCTCTCCCTGCGAGTGCGGGTTGGAGGAGGGCACCTTGGATCACATACTTTTCGAATGCTCTAACAACATCCCACCTTTAGATCTGTATAACCGTCTCCCTAAATTTAAGATCCCTCTTCCGATTAACTTCCCCTCCCTTTTAACATATCCCTCTCCAGAACTGCTTGTAGCGCTGATGATTTTCATCCACCACAATAATATAAAGTAATGATTTGTTTCCCCTAATATTCTGTCATTGTGGATGTGGTATATGTATATTTAATGTTCTAACAATAATTATAATCTATAGTATGTAATTTTATCTTTTTTTTGTTTCAGTCCAGTACTAACCCCACAAGATCTACATTAAGTTCAACTGTATCATCATAGATTTTTATGGATTATTTATTTTCTATTTACAATAATACACATTTGCTTTCCAATTCACTTTAAACATTGGCAGAATAGTCGACATCGGCTCTGCTTGCCATAATAAAAAATAGAATAGAATAGATTTAATATATATAATATCAATATTTCTGATTAATAAATCAATCAGTTATTCGCCTATAAGTATGAATACTCTCACACGCGCCTCTTTTTATAACCTTTCATCGGTTGACTGCTAGATCGCGTGATTTCTTTAAGATGTGACCTCATTTTCTGTTACCAATGTAGGAACGCTGACACATTCGTTTTGTATTCATGGGTATGTGCAGCGATCGGCGACGCTAGTTCGCCCGTAACCACCGCCCGCTATAGACGCAATTATCATATATCGTATAAGTATACTGTGTAATACGAAAGGTGATTAAAAGTAACATCCAAGGAAACCAAAGTTTAATTTCTCTCCGTACACACACACACAATATATAATACAATACACGCAAATACTAAATTGGTGACCCCGACGTGATATAAAAACAGTGTGTGTACGTGATCGAGAACGGGCAACTCAAAACAACCGCGTTCTATAGTGAGGAACTATCGTTTTTACGTTTATAAAAGGAAACGCAACAGTGGAAAATGGCAAATGAAGGAAAATTGTCTGCTGACGAGAAGATGTCAAGCGAAAGTTTCCTCTCACCTGTCTCCATAACCGACAAGATCGAAGATTTTTGGACGAGGGCACCGGAATTATGGTTCATAAAAGCAGAGGCGATAATAAATCCACAAAAGATGTCCGACGATTCCAAGTATCGGATTATCCTTTCAAAATTAAACCTCGAGGTCACGGAACAAGTTGCGGATATCTTAATAGATCCGCCCAAAGAGAAGAAATATGAGACCTTGAAGCGAAGATTAATTTCGGTGTACAAAGAGTCAGCGGAACGACAAATCAAGAAGTTGATTGGAGAAATGGAGCTAGGCGATCAACAGCCATCGCACCTCCTTCGTAAAATGCGTGACCTGGCCAGAGGAAAAGTAACCGATGACACACTCAAGGTAATGTGGAAAAATCATTTACCACCATCAGTACGTGGAGTTTTGGCAGTGACTGATGAGGAAAGTTTGGAGAAATTGGCGTCGATTGCAGACAAGGTCGCTGAAACTATCACCCCAATACATAGCATCGCCGGTGTAAAGGAAGAAACAGGATCACAAGACAAGGATGATTTGGTGATAGCGGAAATCAATAAATTAAGCGACAGATTACGCAACATTGAAAACAGTTCCAGAGGTCGCTCGCGAGATGGTAGACCCAGACGATTCCGAGCCAGATCAAGATCGGACTCCAGGCCTACAAGACATGCGAAGGCACTAGAAGATGACCCAAACTGGTTATGTTTTTACCACTTCAGATATCGCAACAAGGCGAATAAATGTGTTAAACCGTGCAACTGGAAGAAGAGAAACGCCAAGCCATCGGAAAACTAGAAGCGGTATAGTCAGCGACGGGAGGCTGCGACCGCCAGCACGGCAATCACCGTCTATGTGTCAAGGACAGGAATTCAGGTTTGAACTTTTTAGTAGATAGTGGTGCAAATGTGTCTATTCTACCACGCAGTTTTGTTTTTAAGAAAAACAACGCACATAGTGTTTGTTATAAGTTGTACGCTGCGAACGGTACCGAGATTAATACGTACGGTACGCACATTTTAGAACTAGACTTAAATCTTAGACGAGCATTCCGTTGGTTATTTACGATAGCGGACGTACAGCAACCAATATTAGGTGCTGACTTCTTAGCTAATCATAAGTTGTTAATTGATTTGAACGGACGAAGGCTAGTCGATCAGGTTACTAACTTTAGTACGAGAGGAAACCTCTCTAGTTCGACAGAGCCCACGCTAAAAACCATTGTTGATAATTGCCACTATTATGAGTTGTTGAATAAGTTCCCAGAATTAACTAAGCCTGTTTCATATAAGGAGACACCTAGACATAGCGTTTGCCACCAAATAGAAACAACAGGCACTCCAGTGCATGCACGAGCGAGACAGCTACCACCGGACAGGTATGTAAAAGCCAAAAACGAATTTAGGGTTATGCAAGAGCTGGGGATTTGTAGGCCGAGTCATAGCGCTTGGGCAAGCCTCCTGCACGTGGTACCCAAGAAAGACGGTAATATTAGGCCATGTGGCGATTATAGGCGTTTAAATGCGATTACTAAACCGGATCGCTACCCTGTACCCCGTCTTCATGATTTCACGTATATTTTGGCTAATAAGAAAATTTTTACTAAGTTAGATGTTAATCGAGCATATAATAGTATACCTGTCGCGGAAAATGACATCGAAAAGACCGCTGTTATAACACCTTTTGGTTTATTTGAATTTATGCGCATGCCGTTTGGATTACGAAACGCCGCACAAACGTTCCAACGTTTCATGCATCATACTGTATTGCAAGGTTTAGATTTTTTATTTAACTACGTAGATGACGTAATAATCGCATCAGAAAACGAGATGCAGCATAAACAGCATCTAAAAAAAGTTTTTGAACGATTTAACGAATTTGGCATAACGATTAATTACTCTAAATGCAGTTTTGGTAAAGAAAAATTAGACTTTTTAGGGTATGAAGTATCTGTAGAGGGAATCAGACCTCTAGAAGATAAAGTTAAAGCCATTTTAAATTTTCCCAAACCGGAAACTATTGAGGAATTGAGAAGATTTTTGGGAATGATGAATTTTTATAGGGCAAGCATACCCCAATCAGCTGATCATCAGACAGAGTTAAATAAGTACCTAGGGAATTCGAAACGTAAAGATAAAACTAAAATTAACTGGACAGAATTAGCCGAACGCAATTTTGACCAATGTAAAGAGGACTTAAAGAATGCAGTTTTATTATCGTATCCAACGACAGATACCCCTTTAGCATTAATGACCGATGCGTCAGACACGTGTATAGGTGCAACATTACAACAATACGTGGATAGCAAGTGGAAACCTTTAGCCACTCACGCGCCCCAATGCAAAAATTAGTAAATTTTGAAATCCGTGAAACGCCCCCATCTTCATTATTTCACCACTTCAAACTGTCAGCGGACAGCACGTTTGTTTTTTATTTTTTTGAATTTTATGCGTGGACCCACCCCTTCTGTTTCATGTTTTTTGGAAAGGTGGTTAAATTTTGAATTTTTGTTTCGAAAGCCATGTGTGTGTATCGGACGTAAGAATAAAATTATCTGTGGTTGAAAATAAGTTTGCGAAGTGTACTGTGGGCTGTCAATCTGCCATTTCGTCGTCGCGGATTTTATGATACACAATTAAACGGTAAGTAATGATTATAATCAACATTATATACCATTTTGTTCGTGATTTAACGCTCTTTCGAGTTATCTATACTACATTTGAATTTCGAGTTTTAAAATCGTTCCTATAATTAGAAATATGTTTCATTGTTGTCTGAAAAATTCTTAGCTCTTGAAAAACGTAATAAAAACGAATCTATTACTACTTTTTACGTAAATTAATGTGTACTAACCATGTAGCCTGGTTAATTACGAACAGTTTGGTACCAATATTATATCATTTCGTTGTGATTTCAAAGTACAAAATCTAATTGCAAAAACCAATAGCCAATTTTTTTCGAAGCACGCGGCGTGGCGTAGTTCATTGACACGGATTAAAGAAACCTATTCATGATAAATTGTGGTTATTCTTCTCTCTTGAAACCTTTGAGTTCTGATTTGTGATAATTACTCAAAAAAAAAAAACAATCTCGATTTTTGCCATATTTTTCAGAAAAAATGCAAAATGGATAATATTATTCAAGGACAGGGTGGCAGGCGAGGCTCAGCAGGTCGCAGGCGCTCGCGAGGGCGAGGGCGATGCCTATTTGGAGAGAGGTATAGTGTATAATGTATAACAAATACATAAGTACCTGTTTGAAAAGAGGTATAGTAGCTGTATAAAAAGTATATATCTAATACATTTCTCTCTCAAAGAGAGGAGCCCTGTGTCCCAGCAGTGGGAACTTGATAGGCTAGTTACACATACCATCGAACTGATTACCTAACTTAACGGGATCAACTTTGAAATCAAATTGTTCTCTCAACTTCTTAACTCAAATTGTATATAATATAATACATTTCCCTCTCAAAGAGAGGAGCCTTGTGTCCCAGCAGTGAGAACATTATAGGCTGATTACACTACATAGCATCGAACTGAAAAACTTAACGGGATCAACTTCAAAATCAAATTGTTCTATCAACTTGTTATCTCAAATTGTATATAATCTAATACATTTCCCTCTCAAAGAGAGGAGCCCTGTGTCCCAGCAGTGGGAACATTCTAGGCTGATTACGCTACATAGCATCGAACTGAAAAACTTAACGGGATCAACTTCGAAATCAAATTGTTCTCTCAACTTCTTAACTCATATTGTTTTTTTTTCAGTACACCTGCAGGGCCAGCGCCAGAGGCAGAGCCAGCGCCAGGGCCTTCTGAGCTCTGTCCCGCAGCACCCAGTCCCGCAACACCCAGCCCCGCAGCACCCATGCTGACCCCGGCTGAAGAGTATGTGTTCATATCTTTATTTGCATTTCATAATGTTTGAAGATCTTACAATGGGCTTAAAGCTAAGGCACAATTATGGACCCTGTAGGGCACAGCAAAAAGTATAAAATTAATGTTTTAAATAGAATTAATACTTAATTAATTATGGATTTTCTGTAGTCTTGCCTACCCCCATGGGAAGAAGGCGTGAGTTTATTTATGTATGTATGTTTTGAAACATGTCCTTAGTATTAAATAACTAAATTATTACATTTATTATTCTTGTTTAAATTAAAACTTATTTGATAATAAAATGTACTAGAATATTTATGTATGTAGGTATGAATGTGAATGTATAGTTTTGAATGTATGGGGATTTTGTGTCCTGTAAACATTATATAATATTTACATAACATCACATAACGTAACATCACGCCTGTATTCCCCGAAGGGTTAGGCAGAGGTGTACCTATAGAACACCCACATTTCGCCAGTTATGTTTAAGTCCCATGTAATAGGGGGCGAGCCTATTGCCATCAACCAGGCACAAATCCAGACTCCGGGTTGCTACCGAGAAATTCCAGATGGAAAAACCCAATAGCACTTTGCCCGACCTGGGAATCGAACCCAGGACCTCATGCTCAGCAGTAGCGCTTGCGACCACTAGACCAACGAGGCATTTCATAATAATTAATATAAATATTGATGTTTATACTTATTACAGACTTATGAAGCAGAAAAAAAATATAGGTACTCCAGGCAGAAACCCGACGTGTAGCTCCTTCCCAGCTTTCGCCATTTGTACTCTTGTTGCCAGTCTGCCGGCTGTCTGGCTGGGTTTGATTGGAGGCGCACACTTGTATTTGTCCGTGTTTATGTTAACTTGCATGTAATTGTGTAGCCTATGTTGGTGATCCAATGATAAACAAATAAATGACTACTTGTGAAATAAAAGTTATAATTACGTTGTACATTTTTTATTTTTTATCCTTAATTATACCCCAATACACTTAATACTGGCCGATACTCGACAATTAATTGCATACATGCAATATTTAAAGTTACAATATTAAAATTCCACACATTTTCAGTAAATTTCAAACAAACAAACTATACACATAACCCTTTCTTGGTAGTCAGGTAAAAATAATAAACATCCGTGAATAGCGCGCTTTATTCTCACGCTCAAAATGGCCGCCATGACTCATTCTCGAGAGTATATTCCCGCGATGTTATTATTCTTTGTATTTCAAAACTTTGGAGAAAATAGTAAATATTATGATGGCATTGTGTAGTTAATGAATGGGACTTCATTTTTTGTAAAAAAAAACATAGGGTCAACGCTTTAGTTAGTGAAATAAAACAGATTTTATTATTTATTTGCGAATAAAAAAAAAACTACGTCATATATAGTTCTAAAACAAAATGTATAATCAAGCCTGGTCTGTCCACTATATGAAACAGTCATTAGTTTACTATCAGTTCATAGAAATATTTCGTGTAGAAGTCGTGTATAAGTGGCTAGGCGCACGGCGCGCGCCGACAAAAAATGTTCGCGGGCATTTCGGCCTACGTTAATTAGTTACTACGTTAGTTAGTTATTACTGATTACTGACAATGTAAATAGCGCCCTTGCAATAGTAGTTAACTGGTTTAATGTTAATAACCTACTTCTTAACGAGAAAAAAACTAAATGTATTAAGTTTACGATACCTCATGTTAGACAAGTAGAAACTAGTGTTCTGATAAAGGGTGAAGTGCTGAAACCCGAAAATACCACAGTTTTCTTAGGCATAACTTTGGATACCAAGCTTCAATGGGGCCCCCACATAGATAAATTGTCAAAAAAGCTTAGCTCTGCAGCATACGCCGTTAGAAAAATTCGTGGTTTAACTGATTTAGAGACAGCCCGTTTAGTATACTTTAGTTATTTTCATAGTGTGATGTCGTACGGTATTCTGTTGTGGGGAAATGCCGCCGATATCCAGACAATTTTCGTTTTACAAAAAAGGGCAATTCGTTCTATCTATAAATTAAGTCCCAGACACTCCCTCAGAGATAAATTTAAAGAGATTAATATAATTACTGTGCCTTCTCAGTATATTTATGAAAATCTTTTGTATGCACATAAAAATATTAATCTGTTTAAAAAATACAGTGATATCCACAATATAAATACTAGAAACAAACACAAATTTATTGTTCCTACAACCAGGCTCAAGAAAATAGGTGGCTCGTTTAGATGCCAATGTATACGTTTTTATAATAAACTTCCTAGCGACATTCAAGATTTAAGCTTTAATAAATTCAAATCTTTTATAAAACGGAAACTATGCCAGAAAGCCTATTATACTGTGAAAGACTATATTGAGGACAAAAAGGTTTGGGATTGAGCTGCTCCAATAAATTTACACGGTGAATGTTGATTTTAATTTGCTAGCTATTTTAGACATGAATATTTACTGTAAAAAGTATTATATTTTTTTCATTATTGAGAATATGAGGACTATGTGGGTCATTGTTTCAGTTATATTCTTGATCTGGCAGTTTAAGTAGTTTATGCGGCCTACCCAAATGTCCTTTCTTTGGTATTGTTCGTCGAATCGTTGAGCTCCTTAAGTTCTGAGTTGAGCTGCACGGTTACTGACAAATGCGTGCACTGACTGGACAGGTCCACTTAATCTGTGTGGTTCTTTCCTCAAAAGACCATTTCAGACACCAATCTACATGGTTCTCAAACATTATGTCCGATTTTTTTTATATACACATTGACATTGTTGAATTTTATATACACAATGACATGAGTATTTACTTGTAAAGTAGTATGTTATTTTAATTATTGTGAATGTGAGGATTATGTGGGTCATTGCTTTTTTTTTCGCAGTTAATTTTGTTCATGATCTGGCAGATTGAGTAATTTATGTGGCCTACCCAAATGTCCTTTCTTTGGTATTGTTCGTCGAATCGTTGAGCTCCTTAAGTCCTGACTTCCTGAGTTGAGCTGCACGATTACTGACCAATGCGTGCACTGACTGGACAGGTCCACTCAATCTGTGTGGTTCTTTCCTCAAAAGACCATTTCAGATACCAATCTACATGGTCTTCACATGATCTGACCAAGATTATGTCTGGACTTTAAAAGAGACTGTGACCTCTGAGTTTGTTTCGGCCTTTCTTCTCAGAGTAGTCAGATAGGAAACGCCGACCTCATCTAGTTTAAAAATATGATTGACGTGTAAAAGTGTTTGTACAAACCTACTTACAGAAATAAAATCATTTATCATTTATCATTTATCATTTATCATTTACGTCACGCGTAAGTACAAGCGCGTGAGTGGCTATGATATTTTTCTAAAAAGTTGACAGAGGCACAAATTAAATATAGTACATATGATAGAGAACTATTAGGAATTTATTTGGCAATCATTCATTTTCGTAATATGGTAGAAGGTCAAGAGTTAATTATTTTTACAGATCACAAGCGCTTATCTTTTGCATTTAATAAAACAGGTACAAATAGGGAAACCTCACGAAGAGCTAGGCAAATTATGTTCATTAGCGAATTTAGTACAGACATAAGGCACATTAGTGGGAATGATAACGTTGTAGCAGACACTTTATCTAGAGTAGCAACAATATCGTGTCCCACGCCGCTCAATTACGCTGAACTTGCAGCTGCACAGGAAACGGACACCGAGCTAGCAAAATTGCAACGCGAGTCAAAGAACAATAACAACGTGGTGTTGAAACGTGTAACCTTATTTGATTCAGAGAAATACGTTGTTTGCGAAGTTTCAACCGACTCAGCACGTCCGTACTTGACAGTCGAATTTCGACGTTTAGCTTTCGATTCGATACATAATTTGAATCATCCAGGCATTAAAGCAAGTAGGAAACTAATTAGTGATAGATATTTTTGGCCAAACATGAATTTGGATGTTGGAAAATGGGCAAAAACGTGCGTGAAATGTCAAAGAGCGAAAATACAAAAACATACTATTTCCGATTTAGGAACTTTCGAGAGTAGTAAGCGCTTCGAACATATACATATAGACATTGTAGGACCTTTACCAACTTCATCTGAGGGATTTAGGTATTGTTTAACAATCATAGATAGATTCACGCGTTGGCCAGAGGCATTTCCGATAAAAGAGATAACTGCAGAAGTAGTAGCTAAGACATTATATGAAGGTTGGATTTGTCGTTATGGGTGTCCAGTTAAACTTACAAGTGATCAGGGAAGACAGTTTGAAAGCAATTTGTTTAAAGAATTAATGTCGCTAATGGGAATTCAGAAAACGCGTACCACTCCCTACCATCCTCAATGTAATGGAACCGTAGAACGGTGGCATAGATCTTTGAAATCCGCGTTAAAAGCACGTTTAGGTACCAAATGCTGGGTAGATGAGATAGCAACAGCAATGTTAGGGCTACGCACAACGATCAGGTCCGATACAGGCGTAACCGCAGCACAAATGTTGTATGGTAGCAACATTAGGCTACCAGGTGAATTTTACGACACTAGTAGTGTGAAGTCGTACGATGATAACAGTTTTGTAAACAAACTAAAAAATGTGATTGATGGATTTAAGCCATCCGGTAGAGGTGATAAGTCACCCCACAAGATTTTTGTACACAGAGATTTATATAATAGCAAATATGTATTTATTAGGAATGACGCAGTACGGAAACCATTACAACCTCCGTACGATGGACCATATCGCGTCATCACTAGAAACGAAAAAGTATATCGTGTACAATTACCGGATAGACAAACTAACGTGTCTATAGATCACTTAAAACCAGCATACATATTAAATGATAATGAATCGCCATCAGAAAAAATAGATAAACAGATCGTAGATAAAACTGATAGTAAAATAGTCACAAAAACTCAGAAGAAAGTAACTTTTCAAACAGGCGAACCAAGTAGCGATACATATACTACACGAACTGGTCGACTAAGCAAAAGACCATTGAAATATCGTTGAATTTGCAAACAAATATTAAGGTCAAATACATTGAACATAAGCGCGGAGCAACAATTTTTTTTACATTATAAAGATTATAATTGTCGTGAAATAATACTACGTTACATACATAAACTAAAATAAATAAGTAATATGGGTTCCAATCAGACAAAGGAAAATGTCATTGTTAACGAAAACTTGTCAAATGTGGCACAAGTGGACACAAAATTGAATATTATAGGCATAGTTATGATAGTAACCATAGTACTATTGGCCATGTTGTTGATCTACGCAGGGAAACGAAGGTGTATCAAAAGCATACGAAAATGGTTAAAGAAGGAAGTGGTGGCAAGTTCAATAGCCATACCGAACATTAAGGTGGAAACTGTCCAGACACCACAACTATCAACTAATCCCAAAGTCATATACTAGTGATAACCTGCTCACAAACCGTCGTCCATTCAAATCAAGTCGTGCCAAAATATGTGTAATTGTGAAAAGTGAATGCGAATTTTTTGAATGTGTTTTTACTGGCGTCATCATGACGAATACTGAGGACTCTGAGGGGTGAATTTTTATTATAGCAGAGTATGCCGTCATGGTGACTACCCTTAACTATTTTTTTCTAATTAATATATTAACAATGTAAATAACGACAAGACGGTACCATTGTATCTAAGGTAACCGCACACTGTATAACGTAGGCGAGTTTATACTCGCATTGAATAAGTTGTTTAGCATTAAGATAATTTTATTGTAATAAAGTTATGTTGGCATTTGGCTTTGAATACTAAAAAATTGTTTCAAGAGTAACACTGCTGATACCTTTTGTAATACCAGCGTGATAATACATAACATTGTTTAGCATGATCATGTAGGTGACGCAATCGCGCACCAGTATCTGGTTACGAGAGTGTTTACTATAGCTAAGTTATGCTTATGCAAAATCTGATAATGAAATATATATTCTCAATTCGTCTGTATGTTTTTTTTTTTTTTTTTTTTATGTGTGTTAGCTCATAACTTTTTTCTGGGTGAACCGATTTGGATGATTCTTTTTTTATTTGATAGCTGGTGCTTCACATGTGGTCCCATTTAAATTTGATCAAGGTCTGACCAGTAGTTTTTGAGTTATCCTTAATACTGCAGATTTTTTCCACTTAGTTTATATGGATGATGTGTTAATAATTTCCTGTCACTGTTATTTACACACCAAGTAGTGGTATATGAATTTGTGTGGGGTAGGTACCACAACTAAAAAGTGAAAAATAAAAACTTTTTTACAAAAAAACAACCGACTTCCAAAAAAAGCACTAAAAGACGTGAAAAATAACTTTAATTTCGGAAGTCGGTGGCCAAACACGAAAATACAAAACCAAAGGCACCGACTTCCGAAATTAAAGTTATTTTTCACGTCTTTTAGTGTTTTTTTTTGGAAGTCGGTTGTTTTTTTGTAAAAAAGTTTTTTTATTATGGCAAGCAGAGCCGATGTCGCATGTCACAGAAATAATAGTTTTAGATACCTAATTTTTTGTGACCGCAAAATCACGGTTTTGTTTTGATAGTCGGTTGAGCTGCATAAAAAAAACTGCCTTTCTTTTTACTGGATATATTCCACTGCTCCCGCCAGGAACACTGCAGGTTCAGTCTTGGAAGAGACAATAGGTCGTAACCCTGATAGGAATTGTGCTTGAGATCTGACGTTATAGATGAACAAGCATCTTTAGCCAAAGCATCAACACATTCGTTACCCTTAATGCAACAATTACTACGTATCCAAACTAAAGATTTATATAATATTATATAATAAATAAAGATTTATAAACGTCTTTTAATTTCTTACTACCTGCCAAGATAGCTCGACGGAGCCCCGCTTAGCGTGGCTCCTATTTCTGTAACCAACTAAACCTCGGGGTGCCCCTGACGTCGACCGGCGTGGGTTAGAGTCAATAAGCAGGTCGACGGAGCCCCGCGAAGCGGGGCTCCTATTTCTGTCTAAAGGGTTTAAAGGAACCTAACCAACCGAACCTCGGGGTGGTTAGATTTGGTGAGCATTTATCCATTTTGGTAGGCAATAAGAATATGAATACAACACGTACAATTATTCTGATGAGTGTATAATTATTTTGGAACTTAAGGCGTTGTTCTTTAGGCACCTCGTTATAGAGAGGGTTTATTTTATTTGAAGTTAACATATTTTACTTTGGTACTTACTCTTAGAGTGATATTTTCTAGAACTGTTTGTGGTACGTACTTGTAATAAGGAGTGTTCATATCTTGTATGAGTTTATATTTGAGTGCTAGTTTTTGATGGATGACTTGCTACCTGATTGTGTCTATGTGTATAGTCTGTTTTAATATTATTATTATTTTTACTTTGCCTTTAATTATAAAATTATTTGTTCCTGTATATTTAACGTAGTAACACTTCATTGAGGTCAAATTTTTTTTTTTTTTTTTTGCACCATTCATCATCATCAGCCTATATTCGTCCACTACTGGGCGTAAGCCTCTCCTAGTGAACGCCATTGAGCCCGATCCTTGGCTCTCGTCATCCAGTCTCTGCCAGCCGCATTTCGCAAGTCGTCAGTCCACCTGGCCGGCGGGCGCCCCACACTACGTTTGCCTAAACGCGTTGTCCACTCTTGAACTTCAACGAGAGATGTGACCCGAGAATCCTCTCCCTGCGAGTGCGGGTTGGAGGAGGGCACCTTGGATCACATACTTTTCGAATGCTCTAACAACATCCCACCTTTAGATCTGTATAACCGTCTCCCTAAATTTAAGATCCCTCTTCCGATTAACTTCCCCTCCCTTTTAACATATCCCTCTCCAGAACTGCTTGTAGCGCTGATGATTTTCATCCACCACAATAATATAAAGTAATGATTTGTTTCCCCTAATATTCTGTCATTGTGGATGTGGTATATGTATATTTAATGTTCTAACAATAATTATAATCTATAGTATGTAATTTTATCTTTTTTTTGTTTCAGTCCAGTACTAACCCCACAAGATCTACATTAAGTTCAACTGTATCATCATAGATTTTTATGGATTATTTATTTTCTATTTACAATAATACACATTTGCTTTCCAATTCACTTTAAACATTGGCAGAATAGTCGACATCGGCTCTGCTTGCCATAATAAAAAATAGAATAGAATAGATTTAATATATATAATATCAATATTTCTGATTAATAAATCAATCAGTTATTCGCCTATAAGTATGAATACTCTCACACGCGCCTCTTTTTATAACCTTTCATCGGTTGACTGCTAGATCGCGTGATTTCTTTAAGATGTGACCTCATTTTCTGTTACCAATGTAGGAACGCTGACACATTCGTTTTGTATTCATGGGTATGTGCAGCGATCGGCGACGCTAGTTCGCCCGTAACCACCGCCCGCTATAGACGCAATTATCATATATCGTATAAGTATACTGTGTAATACGAAAGGTGATTAAAAGTAACATCCAAGGAAACCAAAGTTTAATTTCTCTCCGTACACACACACACAATATATAATACAATACACGCAAATACTAAATTGGTGACCCCGACGTGATATAAAAACAGTGTGTGTACGTGATCGAGAACGGGCAACTCAAAACAACCGCGTTCTATAGTGAGGAACTATCGTTTTTACGTTTATAAAAGGAAACGCAACAGTGGAAAATGGCAAATGAAGGAAAATTGTCTGCTGACGAGAAGATGTCAAGCGAAAGTTTCCTCTCACCTGTCTCCATAACCGACAAGATCGAAGATTTTTGGACGAGGGCACCGGAATTATGGTTCATAAAAGCAGAGGCGATAATAAATCCACAAAAGATGTCCGACGATTCCAAGTATCGGATTATCCTTTCAAAATTAAACCTCGAGGTCACGGAACAAGTTGCGGATATCTTAATAGATCCGCCCAAAGAGAAGAAATATGAGACCTTGAAGCGAAGATTAATTTCGGTGTACAAAGAGTCAGCGGAACGACAAATCAAGAAGTTGATTGGAGAAATGGAGCTAGGCGATCAACAGCCATCGCACCTCCTTCGTAAAATGCGTGACCTGGCCAGAGGAAAAGTAACCGATGACACACTCAAGGTAATGTGGAAAAATCATTTACCACCATCAGTACGTGGAGTTTTGGCAGTGACTGATGAGGAAAGTTTGGAGAAATTGGCGTCGATTGCAGACAAGGTCGCTGAAACTATCACCCCAATACATAGCATCGCCGGTGTAAAGGAAGAAACAGGATCACAAGACAAGGATGATTTGGTGATAGCGGAAATCAATAAATTAAGCGACAGATTACGCAACATTGAAAACAGTTCCAGAGGTCGCTCGCGAGATGGTAGACCCAGACGATTCCGAGCCAGATCAAGATCGGACTCCAGGCCTACAAGACATGCGAAGGCACTAGAAGATGACCCAAACTGGTTATGTTTTTACCACTTCAGATATCGCAACAAGGCGAATAAATGTGTTAAACCGTGCAACTGGAAGAAGAGAAACGCCAAGCCATCGGAAAACTAGAAGCGGTATAGTCAGCGACGGGAGGCTGCGACCGCCAGCACGGCAATCACCGTCTATGTGTCAAGGACAGGAATTCAGGTTTGAACTTTTTAGTAGATAGTGGTGCAAATGTGTCTATTCTACCACGCAGTTTTGTTTTTAAGAAAAACAACGCACATAGTGTTTGTTATAAGTTGTACGCTGCGAACGGTACCGAGATTAATACGTACGGTACGCACATTTTAGAACTAGACTTAAATCTTAGACGAGCATTCCGTTGGTTATTTACGATAGCGGACGTACAGCAACCAATATTAGGTGCTGACTTCTTAGCTAATCATAAGTTGTTAATTGATTTGAACGGACGAAGGCTAGTCGATCAGGTTACTAACTTTAGTACGAGAGGAAACCTCTCTAGTTCGACAGAGCCCACGCTAAAAACCATTGTTGATAATTGCCACTATTATGAGTTGTTGAATAAGTTCCCAGAATTAACTAAGCCTGTTTCATATAAGGAGACACCTAGACATAGCGTTTGCCACCAAATAGAAACAACAGGCACTCCAGTGCATGCACGAGCGAGACAGCTACCACCGGACAGGTATGTAAAAGCCAAAAACGAATTTAGGGTTATGCAAGAGCTGGGGATTTGTAGGCCGAGTCATAGCGCTTGGGCAAGCCCCCTGCACGTGGTACCCAAGAAAGACGGTAATATTAGGCCATGTGGCGATTATAGGCGTTTAAATGCGATTACTAAACCGGATCGCTACCCTGTACCCCGTCTTCATGATTTCACGTATATTTTGGCTAATAAGAAAATTTTTACTAAGTTAGATGTTAATCGAGCATATAATAGTATACCTGTCGCGGAAAATGACATCGAAAAGACCGCTGTTATAACACCTTTTGGTTTATTTGAATTTATGCGCATGCCGTTTGGATTACGAAACGCCGCACAAACGTTCCAACGTTTCATGCATCATACTGTATTGCAAGGTTTAGATTTTTTATTTAACTACGTAGATGACGTAATAATCGCATCAGAAAACGAGATGCAGCATAAACAGCATCTAAAAAAAGTTTTTGAACGATTTAACGAATTTGGCATAACGATTAATTACTCTAAATGCAGTTTTGGTAAAGAAAAATTAGACTTTTTAGGGTATGAAGTATCTGTAGAGGGAATCAGACCTCTAGAAGATAAAGTTAAAGCCATTTTAAATTTTCCCAAACCGGAAACTATTGAGGAATTGAGAAGATTTTTGGGAATGATGAATTTTTATAGGGCAAGCATACCCCAATCAGCTGATCATCAGACAGAGTTAAATAAGTACCTAGGGAATTCGAAACGTAAAGATAAAACTAAAATTAACTGGACAGAATTAGCCGAACGCAATTTTGACCAATGTAAAGAGGACTTAAAGAATGCAGTTTTATTATCGTATCCAACGACAGATACCCCTTTAGCATTAATGACCGATGCGTCAGACACGTGTATAGGTGCAACATTACAACAATACGTGGATAGCAAGTGGAAACCTTTAGGATATTTTTCTAAAAAGTTGACAGAGGCACAAATTAAATATAGTACATATGATAGAGAACTATTAGGAATTTATTTGGCAATCATTCATTTTCGTAATATGGTAGAAGGTCAAGAGTTAATTATTTTTACAGATCACAAGCGCTTATCTTTTGCATTTAATAAAACAGGTACAAATAGGGAAACCTCACGAAGAGCTAGGCAAATTATGTTCATTAGCGAATTTAGTACAGACATAAGGCACATTAGTGGGAATGATAACGTTGTAGCAGACACTTTATCTAGAGTAGCAACAATATCGTGTCCCACGCCGCTCAATTACGCTGAACTTGCAGCTGCACAGGAAACGGACACCGAGCTAGCAAAATTGCAACGCGAGTCAAAGAACAATAACAACGTGGTGTTGAAACGTGTAACCTTATTTGATTCAGAGAAATACGTTGTTTGCGAAGTTTCAACCGACTCAGCACGTCCGTACTTGACAGTCGAATTTCGACGTTTAGCTTTCGATTCGATACATAATTTGAATCATCCAGGCATTAAAGCAAGTAGGAAACTAATTAGTGATAGATATTTTTGGCCAAACATGAATTTGGATGTTGGAAAATGGGCAAAAACGTGCGTGAAATGTCAAAGAGCGAAAATACAAAAACATACTATTTCCGATTTAGGAACTTTCGAGAGTAGTAAGCGCTTCGAACATATACATATAGACATTGTAGGACCTTTACCAACTTCATCTGAGGGATTTAGGTATTGTTTAACAATCATAGATAGATTCACGCGTTGGCCAGAGGCATTTCCGATAAAAGAGATAACTGCAGAAGTAGTAGCTAAGACATTATATGAAGGTTGGATTTGTCGTTATGGGTGTCCAGTTAAACTTACAAGTGATCAGGGAAGACAGTTTGAAAGCAATTTGTTTAAAGAATTAATGTCGCTAATGGGAATTCAGAAAACGCGTACCACTCCCTACCATCCTCAATGTAATGGAACCGTAGAACGGTGGCATAGATCTTTGAAATCCGCGTTAAAAGCACGTTTAGGTACCAAATGCTGGGTAGATGAGATAGCAACAGCAATGTTAGGGCTACGCACAACGATCAGGTCCGATACAGGCGTAACCGCAGCACAAATGTTGTATGGTAGCAACATTAGGCTACCAGGTGAATTTTACGACACTAGTAGTGTGAAGTCGTACGATGATAACAGTTTTGTAAACAAACTAAAAAATGTGATTGATGGATTTAAGCCATCCGGTAGAGGTGATAAGTCACCCCACAAGATTTTTGTACACAGAGATTTATATAATAGCAAATATGTATTTATTAGGAATGACGCAGTACGGAAACCATTACAACCTCCGTACGATGGACCATATCGCGTCATCACTAGAAACGAAAAAGTATATCGTGTACAATTACCGGATAGACAAACTAACGTGTCTATAGATCACTTAAAACCAGCATACATATTAAATGATAATGAATCGCCATCAGAAAAAATAGATAAACAGATCGTAGATAAAACTGATAGTAAAATAGTCACAAAAACTCAGAAGAAAGTAACTTTTCAAACAGGCGAACCAAGTAGCGATACATATACTACACGAACTGGTCGACTAAGCAAAAGACCATTGAAATATCGTTGAATTTGCAAACAAATATTAAGGTCAAATACATTGAACATAAGCGCGGAGCAACAATTTTTTTTACATTATAAAGATTATAATTGTCGTGAAATAATACTACGTTACATACATAAACTAAAATAAATAAGTAATATGGGTTCCAATCAGACAAAGGAAAATGTCATTGTTAACGAAAACTTGTCAAATGTGGCACAAGTGGACACAAAATTGAATATTATAGGCATAGTTATGATAGTAACCATAGTACTATTGGCCATGTTGTTGATCTACGCAGGGAAACGAAGGTGTATCAAAAGCATACGAAAATGGTTAAAGAAGGAAGTGGTGGCAAGTTCAATAGCCATACCGAACATTAAGGTGGAAACTGTCCAGACACCACAACTATCAACTAATCCCAAAGTCATATACTAGTGATAACCTGCTCACAAACCGTCGTCCATTCAAATCAAGTCGTGCCAAAATATGTGTAATTGTGAAAAGTGAATGCGAATTTTTTGAATGTGTTTTTACTGGCGTCATCATGACGAATACTGAGGACTCTGAGGGGTGAATTTTTATTATAGCAGAGTATGCCGTCATGGTGACTACCCTTAACTATTTTTTTCTAATTAATATATTAACAATGTAAATAACGACAAGACGGTACCATTGTATCTAAGGTAACCGCACACTGTATAACGTAGGCGAGTTTATACTCGCATTGAATAAGTTGTTTAGCATTAAGATAATTTTATTGTAATAAAGTTATGTTGGCATTTGGCTTTGAATACTAAAAAATTGTTTCAAGAGTAACACTGCTGATACCTTTTGTAATACCAGCGTGATAATACATAACATTGTTTAGCATGATCATGTAGGTGACGCAATCGCGCACCAGTATCTGGTTACGAGAGTGTTTACTATAGCTAAGTTATGCTTATGCAAAATCTGATAATGAAATATATATTCTCAATTCGTCTGTATGTTTTTTTTTTTTTTTTTTTTATGTGTGTTAGCTCATAACTTTTTTCTGGGTGAACCGATTTGGATGATTCTTTTTTTATTTGATAGCTGGTGCTTCACATGTGGTCCCATTTAAATTTGATCAAGGTCTGACCAGTAGTTTTTGAGTTATCCTTAATACTGCAGATTTTTTCCACTTAGTTTATATGGATGATGTGTTAATAATTTCCTGTCACTGTTATTTACACACCAAGTAGTGGTATATGAATTTGTGTGGGGTAGGTACCGCAACTAAAAAGTGAAAAATAAAAACTTTTTTACAAAAAAACAACCGACTTCCAAAAAAAAACACTAAAAGACGTGAAAAATAACTTTAATTTCGGAAGTCGGTGGCCAAACACGAAAATACAAAACCAAAGGCACCGACTTCCGAAATTAAAGTTATTTTTCACGTCTTTTAGTGTTTTTTTTTGGAAGTCGGTTGTTTTTTTGTAAAAAAGTTTTTTTATTATGGCAAGCAGAGCCGATGTCGCATGTCACAGAAATAATAGTTTTAGATACCTAATTTTTTGTGACCGCAAAATCACGGTTTTGTTTTGATAGTCGGTTGAGCTGCATAAAAAAAACTGCCTTTCTTTTTACTGGATATATTCCACTGCTCCCGCCAGGAACACTGCAGGTTCAGTCTTGGAAGAGACAATAGGTCGTAACCCTGATAGGAATTGTGCTTGAGATCTGACGTTATAGATGAACAAGCATCTTTAGCCAAAGCATCAACACATTCGTTACCCTTAATGCAACAATTACTACGTATCCAAACTAAAGATTTATATAATATTATATAATAAATAAAGATTTATAAACGTCTTTTAATTTCTTACTACCTGCCAAGATAGCTCGACGGAGCCCCGCTTAGCGTGGCTCCTATTTCTGTAACCAACTAAACCTCGGGGTGCCCCTGACGTCGACCGGCGTGGGTTAGAGTCAATAAGCAGGTCGACGGAGCCCCGCGAAGCGGGGCTCCTATTTCTGTCTAAAGGGTTTAAAGGAACCTAACCAACCGAACCTCGGGGTGGTTAGATTTGGTGAGCATTTATCCATTTTGGTAGGCAATAAGAATATGAATACAACACGTACAATTATTCTGATGAGTGTATAATTATTTTGGAACTTAAGGCGTTGTTCTTTAGGCACCTCGTTATAGAGAGGGTTTATTTTATTTGAAGTTAACATATTTTACTTTGGTACTTACTCTTAGAGTGATATTTTCTAGAACTGTTTGTGGTACGTACTTGTAATAAGGAGTGTTCATATCTTGTATGAGTTTATATTTGAGTGCTAGTTTTTGATGGATGACTTGCTACCTGATTGTGTCTATGTGTATAGTCTGTTTTAATATTATTATTATTTTTACTTTGCCTTTAATTATAAAATTATTTGTTCCTGTATATTTAACGTAGTAACACTTCATTGAGTTCAAATTTTTTTTTTTTTTTTTTGCACCATTCATCATCATCAGCCTATATTCGTCCACTACTGGGCGTAAGCCTCTCCTAGTGAACGCCATTGAGCCCGATCCTTGGCTCTCGTCATCCAGTCTCTGCCAGCCGCATTTCGCAAGTCGTCAGTCCACCTGGCCGGCGGGCGCCCCACACTACGTTTGCCTAAACGCGTTGTCCACTCTTGAACTTCAACGAGAGATGTGACCCGAGAATCCTCTCCCTGCGAGTGCGGGTTGGAGGAGGGCACCTTGGATCACATACTTTTCGAATGCTCTAACAACATCCCACCTTTAGATCTGTATAACCGTCTCCCTAAATTTAAGATCCCTCTTCCGATTAACTTCCCCTCCCTTTTAACATATCCCTCTCCAGAACTGCTTGTAGCGCTGATGATTTTCATCCACCACAATAATATAAAGTAATGATTTGTTTCCCCTAATATTCTGTCATTGTGGATGTGGTATATGTATATTTAATGTTCTAACAATAATTATAATCTATAGTATGTAATTTTATCTTTTTTTTGTTTCAGTCCAGTACTAACCCCACAAGATCTACATTAAGTTCAACTGTATCATCATAGATTTTTATGGATTATTTATTTTCTATTTACAATAATACACATTTGCTTTCCAATTCACTTTAAACATTGGCAGAATAGTCGACATCGGCTCTGCTTGCCATAATAAAAAATAGAATAGAATAGATTTAATATATATAATATCAATATTTCTGATTAATAAATCAATCAGTTATTCGCCTATAAGTATGAATACTCTCACACGCGCCTCTTTTTATAACCTTTCATCGGTTGACTGCTAGATCGCGTGATTTCTTTAAGATGTGACCTCATTTTCTGTTACCAATGTAGGAACGCTGACACATTCGTTTTGTATTCATGGGTATGTGCAGCGATCGGCGACGCTAGTTCGCCCGTAACCACCGCCCGCTATAGACGCAATTATCATATATCGTATAAGTATACTGTGTAATACGAAAGGTGATTAAAAGTAACATCCAAGGAAACCAAAGTTTAATTTCTCTCCGTACACACACACACAATATATAATACAATACACGCAAATACTAAATTGGTGACCCCGACGTGATATAAAAACAGTGTGTGTACGTGATCGAGAACGGGCAACTCAAAACAACCGCGTTCTATAGTGAGGAACTATCGTTTTTACGTTTATAAAAGGAAACGCAACAGTGGAAAATGGCAAATGAAGGAAAATTGTCTGCTGACGAGAAGATGTCAAGCGAAAGTTTCCTCTCACCTGTCTCCATAACCGACAAGATCGAAGATTTTTGGACGAGGGCACCGGAATTATGGTTCATAAAAGCAGAGGCGATAATAAATCCACAAAAGATGTCCGACGATTCCAAGTATCGGATTATCCTTTCAAAATTAAACCTCGAGGTCACGGAACAAGTTGCGGATATCTTAATAGATCCGCCCAAAGAGAAGAAATATGAGACCTTGAAGCGAAGATTAATTTCGGTGTACAAAGAGTCAGCGGAACGACAAATCAAGAAGTTGATTGGAGAAATGGAGCTAGGCGATCAACAGCCATCGCACCTCCTTCGTAAAATGCGTGACCTGGCCAGAGGAAAAGTAACCGATGACACACTCAAGGTAATGTGGAAAAATCATTTACCACCATCAGTACGTGGAGTTTTGGCAGTGACTGATGAGGAAAGTTTGGAGAAATTGGCGTCGATTGCAGACAAGGTCGCTGAAACTATCACCCCAATACATAGCATCGCCGGTGTAAAGGAAGAAACAGGATCACAAGACAAGGATGATTTGGTGATAGCGGAAATCAATAAATTAAGCGACAGATTACGCAACATTGAAAACAGTTCCAGAGGTCGCTCGCGAGATGGTAGACCCAGACGATTCCGAGCCAGATCAAGATCGGACTCCAGGCCTACAAGACATGCGAAGGCACTAGAAGATGACCCAAACTGGTTATGTTTTTACCACTTCAGATATCGCAACAAGGCGAATAAATGTGTTAAACCGTGCAACTGGAAGAAGAGAAACGCCAAGCCATCGGAAAACTAGAAGCGGTATAGTCAGCGACGGGAGGCTGCGACCGCCAGCACGGCAATCACCGTCTATGTGTCAAGGACAGGAATTCAGGTTTGAACTTTTTAGTAGATAGTGGTGCAAATGTGTCTATTCTACCACGCAGTTTTGTTTTTAAGAAAAACAACGCACATAGTGTTTGTTATAAGTTGTACGCTGCGAACGGTACCGAGATTAATACGTACGGTACGCACATTTTAGAACTAGACTTAAATCTTAGACGAGCATTCCGTTGGTTATTTACGATAGCGGACGTACAGCAACCAATATTAGGTGCTGACTTCTTAGCTAATCATAAGTTGTTAATTGATTTGAACGGACGAAGGCTAGTCGATCAGGTTACTAACTTTAGTACGAGAGGAAACCTCTCTAGTTCGACAGAGCCCACGCTAAAAACCATTGTTGATAATTGCCACTATTATGAGTTGTTGAATAAGTTCCCAGAATTAACTAAGCCTGTTTCATATAAGGAGACACCTAGACATAGCGTTTGCCACCAAATAGAAACAACAGGCACTCCAGTGCATGCACGAGCGAGACAGCTACCACCGGACAGGTATGTAAAAGCCAAAAACGAATTTAGGGTTATGCAAGAGCTGGGGATTTGTAGGCCGAGTCATAGCGCTTGGGCAAGCCTCCTGCACGTGGTACCCAAGAAAGACGGTAATATTAGGCCATGTGGCGATTATAGGCGTTTAAATGCGATTACTAAACCGGATCGCTACCCTGTACCCCGTCTTCATGATTTCACGTATATTTTGGCTAATAAGAAAATTTTTACTAAGTTAGATGTTAATCGAGCATATAATAGTATACCTGTCGCGGAAAATGACATCGAAAAGACCGCTGTTATAACACCTTTTGGTTTATTTGAATTTATGCGCATGCCGTTTGGATTACGAAACGCCGCACAAACGTTCCAACGTTTCATGCATCATACTGTATTGCAAGGTTTAGATTTTTTATTTAACTACGTAGATGACGTAATAATCGCATCAGAAAACGAGATGCAGCATAAACAGCATCTAAAAAAAGTTTTTGAACGATTTAACGAATTTGGCATAACGATTAATTACTCTAAATGCAGTTTTGGTAAAGAAAAATTAGACTTTTTAGGGTATGAAGTATCTGTAGAGGGAATCAGACCTCTAGAAGATAAAGTTAAAGCCATTTTAAATTTTCCCAAACCGGAAACTATTGAGGAATTGAGAAGATTTTTGGGAATGATGAATTTTTATAGGGCAAGCATACCCCAATCAGCTGATCATCAGACAGAGTTAAATAAGTACCTAGGGAATTCGAAACGTAAAGATAAAACTAAAATTAACTGGACAGAATTAGCCGAACGCAATTTTGACCAATGTAAAGAGGACTTAAAGAATGCAGTTTTATTATCGTATCCAACGACAGATACCCCTTTAGCATTAATGACCGATGCGTCAGACACGTGTATAGGTGCAACATTACAACAATACGTGGATAGCAAGTGGAAACCTCTATGATATTTTTCTAAAAAGTTGACAGAGGCACAAATTAAATATAGTACATATGATAGAGAACTATTAGGAATTTATTTGGCAATCATTCATTTTCGTAATATGGTAGAAGGTCAAGAGTTAATTATTTTTACAGATCACAAGCGCTTATCTTTTGCATTTAATAAAACAGGTACAAATAGGGAAACCTCACGAAGAGCTAGGCAAATTATGTTCATTAGCGAATTTAGTACAGACATAAGGCACATTAGTGGGAATGATAACGTTGTAGCAGACACTTTATCTAGAGTAGCAACAATATCGTGTCCCACGCCGCTCAATTACGCTGAACTTGCAGCTGCACAGGAAACGGACACCGAGCTAGCAAAATTGCAACGCGAGTCAAAGAACAATAACAACGTGGTGTTGAAACGTGTAACCTTATTTGATTCAGAGAAATACGTTGTTTGCGAAGTTTCAACCGACTCAGCACGTCCGTACTTGACAGTCGAATTTCGACGTTTAGCTTTCGATTCGATACATAATTTGAATCATCCAGGCATTAAAGCAAGTAGGAAACTAATTAGTGATAGATATTTTTGGCCAAACATGAATTTGGATGTTGGAAAATGGGCAAAAACGTGCGTGAAATGTCAAAGAGCGAAAATACAAAAACATACTATTTCCGATTTAGGAACTTTCGAGAGTAGTAAGCGCTTCGAACATATACATATAGACATTGTAGGACCTTTACCAACTTCATCTGAGGGATTTAGGTATTGTTTAACAATCATAGATAGATTCACGCGTTGGCCAGAGGCATTTCCGATAAAAGAGATAACTGCAGAAGTAGTAGCTAAGACATTATATGAAGGTTGGATTTGTCGTTATGGGTGTCCAGTTAAACTTACAAGTGATCAGGGAAGACAGTTTGAAAGCAATTTGTTTAAAGAATTAATGTCGCTAATGGGAATTCAGAAAACGCGTACCACTCCCTACCATCCTCAATGTAATGGAACCGTAGAACGGTGGCATAGATCTTTGAAATCCGCGTTAAAAGCACGTTTAGGTACCAAATGCTGGGTAGATGAGATAGCAACAGCAATGTTAGGGCTACGCACAACGATCAGGTCCGATACAGGCGTAACCGCAGCACAAATGTTGTATGGTAGCAACATTAGGCTACCAGGTGAATTTTACGACACTAGTAGTGTGAAGTCGTACGATGATAACAGTTTTGTAAACAAACTAAAAAATGTGATTGATGGATTTAAGCCATCCGGTAGAGGTGATAAGTCACCCCACAAGATTTTTGTACACAGAGATTTATATAATAGCAAATATGTATTTATTAGGAATGACGCAGTACGGAAACCATTACAACCTCCGTACGATGGACCATATCGCGTCATCACTAGAAACGAAAAAGTATATCGTGTACAATTACCGGATAGACAAACTAACGTGTCTATAGATCACTTAAAACCAGCATACATATTAAATGATAATGAATCGCCATCAGAAAAAATAGATAAACAGATCGTAGATAAAACTGATAGTAAAATAGTCACAAAAACTCAGAAGAAAGTAACTTTTCAAACAGGCGAACCAAGTAGCGATACATATACTACACGAACTGGTCGACTAAGCAAAAGACCATTGAAATATCGTTGAATTTGCAAACAAATATTAAGGTCAAATACATTGAACATAAGCGCGGAGCAACAATTTTTTTTACATTATAAAGATTATAATTGTCGTGAAATAATACTACGTTACATACATAAACTAAAATAAATAAGTAATATGGGTTCCAATCAGACAAAGGAAAATGTCATTGTTAACGAAAACTTGTCAAATGTGGCACAAGTGGACACAAAATTGAATATTATAGGCATAGTTATGATAGTAACCATAGTACTATTGGCCATGTTGTTGATCTACGCAGGGAAACGAAGGTGTATCAAAAGCATACGAAAATGGTTAAAGAAGGAAGTGGTGGCAAGTTCAATAGCCATACCGAACATTAAGGTGGAAACTGTCCAGACACCACAACTATCAACTAATCCCAAAGTCATATACTAGTGATAACCTGCTCACAAACCGTCGTCCATTCAAATCAAGTCGTGCCAAAATATGTGTAATTGTGAAAAGTGAATGCGAATTTTTTGAATGTGTTTTTACTGGCGTCATCATGACGAATACTGAGGACTCTGAGGGGTGAATTTTTATTATAGCAGAGTATGCCGTCATGGTGACTACCCTTAACTATTTTTTTCTAATTAATATATTAACAATGTAAATAACGACAAGACGGTACCATTGTATCTAAGGTAACCGCACACTGTATAACGTAGGCGAGTTTATACTCGCATTGAATAAGTTGTTTAGCATTAAGATAATTTTATTGTAATAAAGTTATGTTGGCATTTGGCTTTGAATACTAAAAAATTGTTTCAAGAGTAACACTGCTGATACCTTTTGTAATACCAGCGTGATAATACATAACATTGTTTAGCATGATCATGTAGGTGACGCAATCGCGCACCAGTATCTGGTTACGAGAGTGTTTACTATAGCTAAGTTATGCTTATGCAAAATCTGATAATGAAATATATATTCTCAATTCGTCTGTATGTTTTTTTTTTTTTTTTTTTTATGTGTGTTAGCTCATAACTTTTTTCTGGGTGAACCGATTTGGATGATTCTTTTTTTATTTGATAGCTGGTGCTTCACATGTGGTCCCATTTAAATTTGATCAAGGTCTGACCAGTAGTTTTTGAGTTATCCTTAATACTGCAGATTTTTTCCACTTAGTTTATATGGATGATGTGTTAATAATTTCCTGTCACTGTTATTTACACACCAAGTAGTGGTATATGAATTTGTGTGGGGTAGGTACCGCAACTAAAAAGTGAAAAATAAAAACTTTTTTACAAAAAAACAACCGACTTCCAAAAAAAAACACTAAAAGACGTGAAAAATAACTTTAATTTCGGAAGTCGGTGGCCAAACACGAAAAAACAAAACCAAAGGCACCGACTTCCGAAATTAAAGTTATTTTTCACGTCTTTTAGTGTTTTTTTTTGGAAGTCGGTTGTTTTTTTGTAAAAAAGTTTTTTTATTATGGCAAGCAGAGCCGATGTCGCATGTCACAGAAATAATAGTTTTAGATACCTAATTTTTTGTGACCGCAAAATCACGGTTTTGTTTTGATAGTCGGTTGAGCTGCATAAAAAAAACTGCCTTTCTTTTTACTGGATATATTCCACTGCTCCCGCCAGGAACACTGCAGGTTCAGTCTTGGAAGAGACAATAGGTCGTAACCCTGATAGGAATTGTGCTTGAGATCTGACGTTATAGATGAACAAGCATCTTTAGCCAAAGCATCAACACATTCGTTACCCTTAATGCAACAATTACTACGTATCCAAACTAAAGATTTATATAATATTATATAATAAATAAAGATTTATAAACGTCTTTTAATTTCTTACTACCTGCCAAGATAGCTCGACGGAGCCCCGCTTAGCGTGGCTCCTATTTCTGTAACCAACTAAACCTCGGGGTGCCCCTGACGTCGACCGGCGTGGGTTAGAGTCAATAAGCAGGTCGACGGAGCCCCGCGAAGCGGGGCTCCTATTTCTGTCTAAAGGGTTTAAAGGAACCTAACCAACCGAACCTCGGGGTGGTTAGATTTGGTGAGCATTTATCCATTTTGGTAGGCAATAAGAATATGAATACAACACGTACAATTATTCTGATGAGTGTATAATTATTTTGGAACTTAAGGCGTTGTTCTTTAGGCACCTCGTTATAGAGAGGGTTTATTTTATTTGAAGTTAACATATTTTACTTTGGTACTTACTCTTAGAGTGATATTTTCTAGAACTGTTTGTGGTACGTACTTGTAATAAGGAGTGTTCATATCTTGTATGAGTTTATATTTGAGTGCTAGTTTTTGATGGATGACTTGCTACCTGATTGTGTCTATGTGTATAGTCTGTTTTAATATTATTATTATTTTTACTTTGCCTTTAATTATAAAATTATTTGTTCCTGTATATTTAACGTAGTAACACTTCATTGAGTTCAAATTTTTTTTTTTTTTTTTTGCACCATTCATCATCATCAGCCTATATTCGTCCACTACTGGGCGTAAGCCTCTCCTAGTGAACGCCATTGAGCCCGATCCTTGGCTCTCGTCATCCAGTCTCTGCCAGCCGCATTTCGCAAGTCGTCAGTCCACCTGGCCGGCGGGCGCCCCACACTACGTTTGCCTAAACGCGTTGTCCACTCTTGAACTTCAACGAGAGATGTGACCCGAGAATCCTCTCCCTGCGAGTGCGGGTTGGAGGAGGGCACCTTGGATCACATACTTTTCGAATGCTCTAACAACATCCCACCTTTAGATCTGTATAACCGTCTCCCTAAATTTAAGATCCCTCTTCCGATTAACTTCCCCTCCCTTTTAACATATCCCTCTCCAGAACTGCTTGTAGCGCTGATGATTTTCATCCACCACAATAATATAAAGTAATGATTTGTTTCCCCTAATATTCTGTCATTGTGGATGTGGTATATGTATATTTAATGTTCTAACAATAATTATAATCTATAGTATGTAATTTTATCTTTTTTTTGTTTCAGTCCAGTACTAACCCCACAAGATCTACATTAAGTTCAACTGTATCATCATAGATTTTTATGGATTATTTATTTTCTATTTACAATAATACACATTTGCTTTCCAATTCACTTTAAACATTGGCAGAATAGTCGACATCGGCTCTGCTTGCCATAATAAAAAATAGAATAGAATAGATTTAATATATATAATATCAATATTTCTGATTAATAAATCAATCAGTTATTCGCCTATAAGTATGAATACTCTCACACGCGCCTCTTTTTATAACCTTTCATCGGTTGACTGCTAGATCGCGTGATTTCTTTAAGATGTGACCTCATTTTCTGTTACCAATGTAGGAACGCTGACACATTCGTTTTGTATTCATGGGTATGTGCAGCGATCGGCGACGCTAGTTCGCCCGTAACCACCGCCCGCTATAGACGCAATTATCATATATCGTATAAGTATACTGTGTAATACGAAAGGTGATTAAAAGTAACATCCAAGGAAACCAAAGTTTAATTTCTCTCCGTACACACACACACAATATATAATACAATACACGCAAATACTAAATTGGTGACCCCGACGTGATATAAAAACAGTGTGTGTACGTGATCGAGAACGGGCAACTCAAAACAACCGCGTTCTATAGTGAGGAACTATCGTTTTTACGTTTATAAAAGGAAACGCAACAGTGGAAAATGGCAAATGAAGGAAAATTGTCTGCTGACGAGAAGATGTCAAGCGAAAGTTTCCTCTCACCTGTCTCCATAACCGACAAGATCGAAGATTTTTGGACGAGGGCACCGGAATTATGGTTCATAAAAGCAGAGGCGATAATAAATCCACAAAAGATGTCCGACGATTCCAAGTATCGGATTATCCTTTCAAAATTAAACCTCGAGGTCACGGAACAAGTTGCGGATATCTTAATAGATCCGCCCAAAGAGAAGAAATATGAGACCTTGAAGCGAAGATTAATTTCGGTGTACAAAGAGTCAGCGGAACGACAAATCAAGAAGTTGATTGGAGAAATGGAGCTAGGCGATCAACAGCCATCGCACCTCCTTCGTAAAATGCGTGACCTGGCCAGAGGAAAAGTAACCGATGACACACTCAAGGTAATGTGGAAAAATCATTTACCACCATCAGTACGTGGAGTTTTGGCAGTGACTGATGAGGAAAGTTTGGAGAAATTGGCGTCGATTGCAGACAAGGTCGCTGAAACTATCACCCCAATACATAGCATCGCCGGTGTAAAGGAAGAAACAGGATCACAAGACAAGGATGATTTGGTGATAGCGGAAATCAATAAATTAAGCGACAGATTACGCAACATTGAAAACAGTTCCAGAGGTCGCTCGCGAGATGGTAGACCCAGACGATTCCGAGCCAGATCAAGATCGGACTCCAGGCCTACAAGACATGCGAAGGCACTAGAAGATGACCCAAACTGGTTATGTTTTTACCACTTCAGATATCGCAACAAGGCGAATAAATGTGTTAAACCGTGCAACTGGAAGAAGAGAAACGCCAAGCCATCGGAAAACTAGAAGCGGTATAGTCAGCGACGGGAGGCTGCGACCGCCAGCACGGCAATCACCGTCTATGTGTCAAGGACAGGAATTCAGGTTTGAACTTTTTAGTAGATAGTGGTGCAAATGTGTCTATTCTACCACGCAGTTTTGTTTTTAAGAAAAACAACGCACATAGTGTTTGTTATAAGTTGTACGCTGCGAACGGTACCGAGATTAATACGTACGGTACGCACATTTTAGAACTAGACTTAAATCTTAGACGAGCATTCCGTTGGTTATTTACGATAGCGGACGTACAGCAACCAATATTAGGTGCTGACTTCTTAGCTAATCATAAGTTGTTAATTGATTTGAACGGACGAAGGCTAGTCGATCAGGTTACTAACTTTAGTACGAGAGGAAACCTCTCTAGTTCGACAGAGCCCACGCTAAAAACCATTGTTGATAATTGCCACTATTATGAGTTGTTGAATAAGTTCCCAGAATTAACTAAGCCTGTTTCATATAAGGAGACACCTAGACATAGCGTTTGCCACCAAATAGAAACAACAGGCACTCCAGTGCATGCACGAGCGAGACAGCTACCACCGGACAGGTATGTAAAAGCCAAAAACGAATTTAGGGTTATGCAAGAGCTGGGGATTTGTAGGCCGAGTCATAGCGCTTGGGCAAGCCTCCTGCACGTGGTACCCAAGAAAGACGGTAATATTAGGCCATGTGGCGATTATAGGCGTTTAAATGCGATTACTAAACCGGATCGCTACCCTGTACCCCGTCTTCATGATTTCACGTATATTTTGGCTAATAAGAAAATTTTTACTAAGTTAGATGTTAATCGAGCATATAATAGTATACCTGTCGCGGAAAATGACATCGAAAAGACCGCTGTTATAACACCTTTTGGTTTATTTGAATTTATGCGCATGCCGTTTGGATTACGAAACGCCGCACAAACGTTCCAACGTTTCATGCATCATACTGTATTGCAAGGTTTAGATTTTTTATTTAACTACGTAGATGACGTAATAATCGCATCAGAAAACGAGATGCAGCATAAACAGCATCTAAAAAAAGTTTTTGAACGATTTAACGAATTTGGCATAACGATTAATTACTCTAAATGCAGTTTTGGTAAAGAAAAATTAGACTTTTTAGGGTATGAAGTATCTGTAGAGGGAATCAGACCTCTAGAAGATAAAGTTAAAGCCATTTTAAATTTTCCCAAACCGGAAACTATTGAGGAATTGAGAAGATTTTTGGGAATGATGAATTTTTATAGGGCAAGCATACCCCAATCAGCTGATCATCAGACAGAGTTAAATAAGTACCTAGGGAATTCGAAACGTAAAGATAAAACTAAAATTAACTGGACAGAATTAGCCGAACGCAATTTTGACCAATGTAAAGAGGACTTAAAGAATGCAGTTTTATTATCGTATCCAACGACAGATACCCCTTTAGCATTAATGACCGATGCGTCAGACACGTGTATAGGTGCAACATTACAACAATACGTGGATAGCAAGTGGAAACCTCTATGATATTTTTCTAAAAAGTTGACAGAGGCACAAATTAAATATAGTACATATGATAGAGAACTATTAGGAATTTATTTGGCAATCATTCATTTTCGTAATATGGTAGAAGGTCAAGAGTTAATTATTTTTACAGATCACAAGCGCTTATCTTTTGCATTTAATAAAACAGGTACAAATAGGGAAACCTCACGAAGAGCTAGGCAAATTATGTTCATTAGCGAATTTAGTACAGACATAAGGCACATTAGTGGGAATGATAACGTTGTAGCAGACACTTTATCTAGAGTAGCAACAATATCGTGTCCCACGCCGCTCAATTACGCTGAACTTGCAGCTGCACAGGAAACGGACACCGAGCTAGCAAAATTGCAACGCGAGTCAAAGAACAATAACAACGTGGTGTTGAAACGTGTAACCTTATTTGATTCAGAGAAATACGTTGTTTGCGAAGTTTCAACCGACTCAGCACGTCCGTACTTGACAGTCGAATTTCGACGTTTAGCTTTCGATTCGATACATAATTTGAATCATCCAGGCATTAAAGCAAGTAGGAAACTAATTAGTGATAGATATTTTTGGCCAAACATGAATTTGGATGTTGGAAAATGGGCAAAAACGTGCGTGAAATGTCAAAGAGCGAAAATACAAAAACATACTATTTCCGATTTAGGAACTTTCGAGAGTAGTAAGCGCTTCGAACATATACATATAGACATTGTAGGACCTTTACCAACTTCATCTGAGGGATTTAGGTATTGTTTAACAATCATAGATAGATTCACGCGTTGGCCAGAGGCATTTCCGATAAAAGAGATAACTGCAGAAGTAGTAGCTAAGACATTATATGAAGGTTGGATTTGTCGTTATGGGTGTCCAGTTAAACTTACAAGTGATCAGGGAAGACAGTTTGAAAGCAATTTGTTTAAAGAATTAATGTCGCTAATGGGAATTCAGAAAACGCGTACCACTCCCTACCATCCTCAATGTAATGGAACCGTAGAACGGTGGCATAGATCTTTGAAATCCGCGTTAAAAGCACGTTTAGGTACCAAATGCTGGGTAGATGAGATAGCAACAGCAATGTTAGGGCTACGCACAACGATCAGGTCCGATACAGGCGTAACCGCAGCACAAATGTTGTATGGTAGCAACATTAGGCTACCAGGTGAATTTTACGACACTAGTAGTGTGAAGTCGTACGATGATAACAGTTTTGTAAACAAACTAAAAAATGTGATTGATGGATTTAAGCCATCCGGTAGAGGTGATAAGTCACCCCACAAGATTTTTGTACACAGAGATTTATATAATAGCAAATATGTATTTATTAGGAATGACGCAGTACGGAAACCATTACAACCTCCGTACGATGGACCATATCGCGTCATCACTAGAAACGAAAAAGTATATCGTGTACAATTACCGGATAGACAAACTAACGTGTCTATAGATCACTTAAAACCAGCATACATATTAAATGATAATGAATCGCCATCAGAAAAAATAGATAAACAGATCGTAGATAAAACTGATAGTAAAATAGTCACAAAAACTCAGAAGAAAGTAACTTTTCAAACAGGCGAACCAAGTAGCGATACATATACTACACGAACTGGTCGACTAAGCAAAAGACCATTGAAATATCGTTGAATTTGCAAACAAATATTAAGGTCAAATACATTGAACATAAGCGCGGAGCAACAATTTTTTTTACATTATAAAGATTATAATTGTCGTGAAATAATACTACGTTACATACATAAACTAAAATAAATAAGTAATATGGGTTCCAATCAGACAAAGGAAAATGTCATTGTTAACGAAAACTTGTCAAATGTGGCACAAGTGGACACAAAATTGAATATTATAGGCATAGTTATGATAGTAACCATAGTACTATTGGCCATGTTGTTGATCTACGCAGGGAAACGAAGGTGTATCAAAAGCATACGAAAATGGTTAAAGAAGGAAGTGGTGGCAAGTTCAATAGCCATACCGAACATTAAGGTGGAAACTGTCCAGACACCACAACTATCAACTAATCCCAAAGTCATATACTAGTGATAACCTGCTCACAAACCGTCGTCCATTCAAATCAAGTCGTGCCAAAATATGTGTAATTGTGAAAAGTGAATGCGAATTTTTTGAATGTGTTTTTACTGGCGTCATCATGACGAATACTGAGGACTCTGAGGGGTGAATTTTTATTATAGCAGAGTATGCCGTCATGGTGACTACCCTTAACTATTTTTTTCTAATTAATATATTAACAATGTAAATAACGACAAGACGGTACCATTGTATCTAAGGTAACCGCACACTGTATAACGTAGGCGAGTTTATACTCGCATTGAATAAGTTGTTTAGCATTAAGATAATTTTTAACCGACTTCACAAAAAGGAGGAGGTTCTCAATTCGTCTGTATGTTTTTTTTTTTTTTTTTTTTTTTTTTTTTTTTTTATGTGTGTTAGCTCATAACTTTTTTCTGGGTGAACCGATTTGGATGATTCTTTTTTTATTTGATAGGTGGTGCTTCACATGTGGTCCCATTTAAATTTGATCAAGGTCTGACCAGTAGTTTTTGAGTTATCCTTAATACTGCATATTTTTTCCACTTAGTTTATATGGATGATGTGCTAATAATTTCCTATCACTGTTATTTACACACCAAGAAGTGGTATACGAATTTGTGTGGGGTAGGTACCGCAACTAAAAAGTGAAAAATAAAAACTTTTTTACAAAAAAACAACCGACTTCCAAAAAAAACACTAAAAGACGTGAAAAATAACTTTAATTTCGGAAGTCGGTGGCCAAACACGAAAATACAAAACCAAAGGCACCGACTTCCGAAATTAAAGTTATTTTTCACGTCTTTTAGTGTTTTTTTTGGAAGTCGGTTGTTTTTTTGTAAAAAAGTTTTTATTGTAATAAAGTTATGTTGGCATTTGGCTTTGAATACTAAAAAATTGTTTCAAGAGTAACACTGCTGATACCTTTTGTAATACCAGCGTGATAATACATAACATTGTTTAGCATGATCATGTAGGTGACGCAATCGCGCACCAGTATCTGGTTACGAGAGTGTTTACTATAGCTAAGTTATGCTTATGCAAAATCTGATAATGAAATATATATTCTCAATTCGTCTGTATGTTTTTTTTTTTTTTTTTTTTATGTGTGTTAGCTCATAACTTTTTTCTGGGTGAACCGATTTGGATGATTCTTTTTTTATTTGATAGCTGGTGCTTCACATGTGGTCCCATTTAAATTTGATCAAGGTCTGACCAGTAGTTTTTGAGTTATCCTTAATACTGCAGATTTTTTCCACTTAGTTTATATGGATGATGTGTTAATAATTTCCTGTCACTGTTATTTACACACCAAGTAGTGGTATATGAATTTGTGTGGGGTAGGTACCGCAACTAAAAAGTGAAAAATAAAAACTTTTTTACAAAAAAACAACCGACTTCCAAAAAAAAACACTAAAAGACGTGAAAAATAACTTTAATTTCGGAAGTCGGTGGCCAAACACGAAAATACAAAACCAAAGGCACCGACTTCCGAAATTAAAGTTATTTTTCACGTCTTTTAGTGTTTTTTTTTGGAAGTCGGTTGTTTTTTTGTAAAAAAGTTTTTTTATTATGGCAAGCAGAGCCGATGTCGCATGTCACAGAAATAATAGTTTTAGATACCTAATTTTTTGTGACCGCAAAATCACGGTTTTGTTTTGATAGTCGGTTGAGCTGCATAAAAAAAACTGCCTTTCTTTTTACTGGATATATTCCACTGCTCCCGCCAGGAACACTGCAGGTTCAGTCTTGGAAGAGACAATAGGTCGTAACCCTGATAGGAATTGTGCTTGAGATCTGACGTTATAGATGAACAAGCATCTTTAGCCAAAGCATCAACACATTCGTTACCCTTAATGCAACAATTACTACGTATCCAAACTAAAGATTTATATAATATTATATAATAAATAAAGATTTATAAACGTCTTTTAATTTCTTACTACCTGCCAAGATAGCTCGACGGAGCCCCGCTTAGCGTGGCTCCTATTTCTGTAACCAACTAAACCTCGGGGTGCCCCTGACGTCGACCGGCGTGGGTTAGAGTCAATAAGCAGGTCGACGGAGCCCCGCGAAGCGGGGCTCCTATTTCTGTCTAAAGGGTTTAAAGGAACCTAACCAACCGAACCTCGGGGTGGTTAGATTTGGTGAGCATTTATCCATTTTGGTAGGCAATAAGAATATGAATACAACACGTACAATTATTCTGATGAGTGTATAATTATTTTGGAACTTAAGGCGTTGTTCTTTAGGCACCTCGTTATAGAGAGGGTTTATTTTATTTGAAGTTAACATATTTTACTTTGGTACTTACTCTTAGAGTGATATTTTCTAGAACTGTTTGTGGTACGTACTTGTAATAAGGAGTGTTCATATCTTGTATGAGTTTATATTTGAGTGCTAGTTTTTGATGGATGACTTGCTACCTGATTGTGTCTATGTGTATAGTCTGTTTTAATATTATTATTATTTTTACTTTGCCTTTAATTATAAAATTATTTGTTCCTGTATATTTAACGTAGTAACACTTCATTGAGTTCAAATTTTTTTTTTTTTTTTTTGCACCATTCATCATCATCAGCCTATATTCGTCCACTACTGGGCGTAAGCCTCTCCTAGTGAACGCCATTGAGCCCGATCCTTGGCTCTCGTCATCCAGTCTCTGCCAGCCGCATTTCGCAAGTCGTCAGTCCACCTGGCCGGCGGGCGCCCCACACTACGTTTGCCTAAACGCGTTGTCCACTCTTGAACTTCAACGAGAGATGTGACCCGAGAATCCTCTCCCTGCGAGTGCGGGTTGGAGGAGGGCACCTTGGATCACATACTTTTCGAATGCTCTAACAACATCCCACCTTTAGATCTGTATAACCGTCTCCCTAAATTTAAGATCCCTCTTCCGATTAACTTCCCCTCCCTTTTAACATATCCCTCTCCAGAACTGCTTGTAGCGCTGATGATTTTCATCCACCACAATAATATAAAGTAATGATTTGTTTCCCCTAATATTCTGTCATTGTGGATGTGGTTTAAGTATATTTAATGTTCTAACAATAATTATAATCTATAGTATGTAATTTTATCTTTTTTTTGTTTCAGTCCAGTACTAACCCCACAAGATCTACATTAAGTTCAACTGTATCATCATAGATTTTTATGGATTATTTATTTTCTATTTACAATAATACACATTTGCTTTCCAATTCACTTTAAACATTGGCAGAATAGTCGACATCGGCTCTGCTTGCCATAATAAAAAATAGAATAGAATAGATTTAATATATATAATATCAATATTTCTGATTAATAAATCAATCAGTTATTCGCCTATAAGTATGAATACTCTCACACGCGCCTCTTTTTATAACCTTTCATCGGTTGACTGCTAGATCGCGTGATTTCTTTAAGATGTGACCTCATTTTCTGTTACCAATGTAGGAACGCTGACACATTCGTTTTGTATTCATGGGTATGTGCAGCGATCGGCGACGCTAGTTCGCCCGTAACCACCGCCCGCTATAGACGCAATTATCATATATCGTATAAGTATACTGTGTAATACGAAAGGTGATTAAAAGTAACATCCAAGGAAACCAAAGTTTAATTTCTCTCCGTACACACACACACAATATATAATACAATACACGCAAATACTAAATTGGTGACCCCGACGTGATATAAAAACAGTGTGTGTACGTGATCGAGAACGGGCAACTCAAAACAACCGCGTTCTATAGTGAGGAACTATCGTTTTTACGTTTATAAAAGGAAACGCAACAGTGGAAAATGGCAAATGAAGGAAAATTGTCTGCTGACGAGAAGATGTCAAGCGAAAGTTTCCTCTCACCTGTCTCCATAACCGACAAGATCGAAGATTTTTGGACGAGGGCACCGGAATTATGGTTCATAAAAGCAGAGGCGATAATAAATCCACAAAAGATGTCCGACGATTCCAAGTATCGGATTATCCTTTCAAAATTAAACCTCGAGGTCACGGAACAAGTTGCGGATATCTTAATAGATCCGCCCAAAGAGAAGAAATATGAGACCTTGAAGCGAAGATTAATTTCGGTGTACAAAGAGTCAGCGGAACGACAAATCAAGAAGTTGATTGGAGAAATGGAGCTAGGCGATCAACAGCCATCGCACCTCCTTCGTAAAATGCGTGACCTGGCCAGAGGAAAAGTAACCGATGACACACTCAAGGTAATGTGGAAAAATCATTTACCACCATCAGTACGTGGAGTTTTGGCAGTGACTGATGAGGAAAGTTTGGAGAAATTGGCGTCGATTGCAGACAAGGTCGCTGAAACTATCACCCCAATACATAGCATCGCCGGTGTAAAGGAAGAAACAGGATCACAAGACAAGGATGATTTGGTGATAGCGGAAATCAATAAATTAAGCGACAGATTACGCAACATTGAAAACAGTTCCAGAGGTCGCTCGCGAGATGGTAGACCCAGACGATTCCGAGCCAGATCAAGATCGGACTCCAGGCCTACAAGACATGCGAAGGCACTAGAAGATGACCCAAACTGGTTATGTTTTTACCACTTCAGATATCGCAACAAGGCGAATAAATGTGTTAAACCGTGCAACTGGAAGAAGAGAAACGCCAAGCCATCGGAAAACTAGAAGCGGTATAGTCAGCGACGGGAGGCTGCGACCGCCAGCACGGCAATCACCGTCTATGTGTCAAGGACAGGAATTCAGGTTTGAACTTTTTAGTAGATAGTGGTGCAAATGTGTCTATTCTACCACGCAGTTTTGTTTTTAAGAAAAACAACGCACATAGTGTTTGTTATAAGTTGTACGCTGCGAACGGTACCGAGATTAATACGTACGGTACGCACATTTTAGAACTAGACTTAAATCTTAGACGAGCATTCCGTTGGTTATTTACGATAGCGGACGTACAGCAACCAATATTAGGTGCTGACTTCTTAGCTAATCATAAGTTGTTAATTGATTTGAACGGACGAAGGCTAGTCGATCAGGTTACTAACTTTAGTACGAGAGGAAACCTCTCTAGTTCGACAGAGCCCACGCTAAAAACCATTGTTGATAATTGCCACTATTATGAGTTGTTGAATAAGTTCCCAGAATTAACTAAGCCTGTTTCATATAAGGAGACACCTAGACATAGCGTTTGCCACCAAATAGAAACAACAGGCACTCCAGTGCATGCACGAGCGAGACAGCTACCACCGGACAGGTATGTAAAAGCCAAAAACGAATTTAGGGTTATGCAAGAGCTGGGGATTTGTAGGCCGAGTCATAGCGCTTGGGCAAGCCCCCTGCACGTGGTACCCAAGAAAGACGGTAATATTAGGCCATGTGGCGATTATAGGCGTTTAAATGCGATTACTAAACCGGATCGCTACCCTGTACCCCGTCTTCATGATTTCACGTATATTTTGGCTAATAAGAAAATTTTTACTAAGTTAGATGTTAATCGAGCATATAATAGTATACCTGTCGCGGAAAATGACATCGAAAAGACCGCTGTTATAACACCTTTTGGTTTATTTGAATTTATGCGCATGCCGTTTGGATTACGAAACGCCGCACAAACGTTCCAACGTTTCATGCATCATACTGTATTGCAAGGTTTAGATTTTTTATTTAACTACGTAGATGACGTAATAATCGCATCAGAAAACGAGATGCAGCATAAACAGCATCTAAAAAAAGTTTTTGAACGATTTAACGAATTTGGCATAACGATTAATTACTCTAAATGCAGTTTTGGTAAAGAAAAATTAGACTTTTTAGGGTATGAAGTATCTGTAGAGGGAATCAGACCTCTAGAAGATAAAGTTAAAGCCATTTTAAATTTTCCCAAACCGGAAACTATTGAGGAATTGAGAAGATTTTTGGGAATGATGAATTTTTATAGGGCAAGCATACCCCAATCAGCTGATCATCAGACAGAGTTAAATAAGTACCTAGGGAATTCGAAACGTAAAGATAAAACTAAAATTAACTGGACAGAATTAGCCGAACGCAATTTTGACCAATGTAAAGAGGACTTAAAGAATGCAGTTTTATTATCGTATCCAACGACAGATACCCCTTTAGCATTAATGACCGATGCGTCAGACACGTGTATAGGTGCAACATTACAACAATACGTGGATAGCAAGTGGAAACCTTTAGGATATTTTTCTAAAAAGTTGACAGAGGCACAAATTAAATATAGTACATATGATAGAGAACTATTAGGAATTTATTTGGCAATCATTCATTTTCGTAATATGGTAGAAGGTCAAGAGTTAATTATTTTTACAGATCACAAGCGCTTATCTTTTGCATTTAATAAAACAGGTACAAATAGGGAAACCTCACGAAGAGCTAGGCAAATTATGTTCATTAGCGAATTTAGTACAGACATAAGGCACATTAGTGGGAATGATAACGTTGTAGCAGACACTTTATCTAGAGTAGCAACAATATCGTGTCCCACGCCGCTCAATTACGCTGAACTTGCAGCTGCACAGGAAACGGACACCGAGCTAGCAAAATTGCAACGCGAGTCAAAGAACAATAACAACGTGGTGTTGAAACGTGTAACCTTATTTGATTCAGAGAAATACGTTGTTTGCGAAGTTTCAACCGACTCAGCACGTCCGTACTTGACAGTCGAATTTCGACGTTTAGCTTTCGATTCGATACATAATTTGAGTCATCCAGGCATTAAAGCAAGTAGGAAACTAATTAGTGATAGATATTTTTGGCCAAACATGAATTTGGATGTTGGAAAATGGGCAAAAACGTGCGTGAAATGTCAAAGAGCGAAAATACAAAAACATACTATTTCCGATTTAGGAACTTTCGAGAGTAGTAAGCGCTTCGAACATATACATATAGACATTGTAGGACCTTTACCAACTTCATCTGAGGGATTTAGGTATTGTTTAACAATCATAGATAGATTCACGCGTTGGCCAGAGGCATTTCCGATAAAAGAGATAACTGCAGAAGTAGTAGCTAAGACATTATATGAAGGTTGGATTTGTCGTTATGGGTGTCCAGTTAAACTTACAAGTGATCAGGGAAGACAGTTTGAAAGCAATTTGTTTAAAGAATTAATGTCGCTAATGGGAATTCAGAAAACGCGTACCACTCCCTACCATCCTCAATGTAATGGAACCGTAGAACGGTGGCATAGATCTTTGAAATCCGCGTTAAAAGCACGTTTAGGTACCAAATGCTGGGTAGATGAGATAGCAACAGCAATGTTAGGGCTACGCACAACGATCAGGTCCGATACAGGCGTAACCGCAGCACAAATGTTGTATGGTAGCAACATTAGGCTACCAGGTGAATTTTACGACACTAGTAGTGTGAAGTCGTACGATGATAACAGTTTTGTAAACAAACTAAAAAATGTGATTGATGGATTTAAGCCATCCGGTAGAGGTGATAAGTCACCCCACAAGATTTTTGTACACAGAGATTTATATAATAGCAAATATGTATTTATTAGGAATGACGCAGTACGGAAACCATTACAACCTCCGTACGATGGACCATATCGCGTCATCACTAGAAACGAAAAAGTATATCGTGTACAATTACCGGATAGACAAACTAACGTGTCTATAGATCGCTTAAAACCAGCATACATATTAAATGATAATGAATCGCCATCAGAAAAAATAGATAAACAGATCGTAGATAAAACTGATAGTAAAATAGTCACAAAAACTCAGAAGAAAGTAACTTTTCAAACAGGCGAACCAAGTAGCGATACATATACTACACGAACTGGTCGACTAAGCAAAAGACCATTGAAATATCGTTGAATTTGCAAACAAATATTAAGGTCAAATACATTGAACATAAGCGCGGAGCAACAATTTTTTTTACATTATAAAGATTATAATTGTCGTGAAATAATACTACGTTACATACATAAACTAAAATAAATAAGTAATATGGGTTCCAATCAGACAAAGGAAAATGTCATTGTTAACGAAAACTTGTCAAATGTGGCACAAGTGGACACAAAATTGAATATTATAGGCATAGTTATGATAGTAACCATAGTACTATTGGCCATGTTGTTGATCTACGCAGGGAAACGAAGGTGTATCAAAAGCATACGAAAATGGTTAAAGAAGGAAGTGGTGGCAAGTTCAATAGCCATACCGAACATTAAGGTGGAAACTGTCCAGACACCACAACTATCAACTAATCCCAAAGTCATATACTAGTGATAACCTGCTCACAAACCGTCGTCCATTCAAATCAAGTCGTGCCAAAATATGTGTAATTGTGAAAAGTGAATGCGAATTTTTTGAATGTGTTTTTACTGGCGTCATCATGACGAATACTGAGGACTCTGAGGGGTGAATTTTTATTATAGCAGAGTATGCCGTCATGGTGACTACCCTTAACTATTTTTTTCTAATTAATATATTAACAATGTAAATAACGACAAGACGGTACCATTGTATCTAAGGTAACCGCACACTGTATAACGTAGGCGAGTTTATACTCGCATTGAATAAGTTGTTTAGCATTAAGATAATTTTATTGTAATAAAGTTATGTTGGCATTTGGCTTTGAATACTAAAAAATTGTTTCAAGAGTAACACTGCTGATACCTTTTGTAATACCAGCGTGATAATACATAACATTGTTTAGCATGATCATGTAGGTGACGCAATCGCGCACCAGTATCTGGTTACGAGAGTGTTTACTATAGCTAAGTTATGCTTATGCAAAATCATTGTAACTTGAAGTAGCTAACCAGGAATGTATTTAGTCATGTTATTATTGGATTCTAGACTGATGAAATTATTTTGTAACCATATTTTTTTTTAAATAAAAAATAAAAAAAGGGAGGAATAGTGTAGGAACGCTGACACATTCGTTTTGTATTCATTGGTATGTGCAGCGATCGGCGACGCTAGTTCGCCCGTAACCACCGCCCGCTATAGACGCAATTATCATATATCGTATAAGTATACTGTGTAATACGAAAGGTGATTAAAAGTAACATCCAAGGAAACCAAAGTTTAATTTCTCTCCGTACACACACACACAATATATAATACAATACACGCAAATACTAAACCAACAATATATTTGTCGTAAAGAGAGATGGCTTATGCTGTTTTCTACGAGTTTTCATTGTCAGGGATCAGGTTGTCAAAGAATACACTTATGTAGGCGAAAGTAACAAGCACCAATAAAGCGGGACAATTTTAATTTATAGGCTTAAAGTCTTACATGAATTAACACACTAAGTTGTATTTACGTCTAAATGCGAGAAGAGGCGTTCACGAGTTCACTGGGCTCAGAATATCGGCCAATACATCCGTGTGAGCTGATAGTTCATCTAGCGACCATATACGGTTCACTTGCCAAAAATAGAATGTTCATAATCCAAACCCTTTGCATTTGAGCCTGGGCACTACTTCCCGCCCCTCGCCCCGTGACCACGTTCCGCACCAAAAACTGCATGCCCGCCTCTGCACGTTTGCCTAAGTATTTCTATAAACTAAAGTTTACAATAACAACATGAGAGTTAATAAAGATGTTAGATTTACGGCTAGTTTATGCAGTGCTGTAGGAAAGGGACAGACTATATTTTCACCATTTTAACTAATTGACAAAACAACCAAGATTTATGAGATTTATGATGAAATATTTACTCTTAATCTAACAATGGTGAATTTTACAAAGTGCAACAAGCAAACCAAGCAAATCCTCAAATGCTCAAGATGAATGATGAGATGATGATTGTTTGCTCAAGTGCAAGTGAGCATGTGAGTAATAATCACGCTTCAAATATGAACTTCAGCTGCAACCGTTGTTTAGGCTACGGTGGTTCGCGCCCTGACCTGGCGCCGACATATTAGAAATACTACATATCTTTTTTTTATACCCTTTCATCGGTTGACTTCTGATCTCGCGATTTCTTTAAGATGTGACCACGTCTTCTGTGACCAACAATATATATATTAGAAATTCTACTTAAAAGGGAGCTACACGACGTGATCCCACTACCGGATTTTAGTACCAGACTTCCAGACATACTGCAGAGTACCATACTTTACATAGAATTACAAATTACTACAAAATACAATCAATCGTGCGTCAAAGCCACAGAAATCCACAAATGAGACTAACGTTATAATAACAGAGTCCAGGATTCCATAGTCTCATTATATTCTACGTCCTCCTCTCAATGCTGATGTAATGTCCTGTGTCGGGCTTCAACATGACATCAACTTTGAGCCGCATCTTGGTGTGGTCAGCTTTGATCCTGTAGTACCGCACCACGTGAGCGAGGGTCGTCTTCATTGACATCATGGCGTAGGCTTTACCTGGTAGAATAAGAAAATAATTAACCAATTAATAAATTTGTTTCGTGTCAAAGTTGCAATCCGCTACTGCATGAAGTTATTAGGCAATAAAAATAAAAGTTGAATTTGGTACCATCTAAAACCTTGTTGACAATCATGTATTTTAAATTGTACAATATTCTCAAGCGATTTTTTTCTTAACAGTGCTTAAAGAGCCGGTAATATTGTTATTGACCCTTACCAATACAGTGACGTTTGCCCAAACCAAAGGCAGCAAACGCCTTAGGGTTATCAGGCAACTTGCCAGGTTCCAGCCAGCGTTCAGGCTTGAACTCATGTGCATCTGGTCCCCAGATTGGATGCTTGTGGATCCCGAACAGAAAGATAAAGCAGCTCCGACCGGTTGAGACGGTGCAATTTTCTGAAACACGGAAGATAAATTAAGAAGTAAGCCTAGGTTAGCCAAAATCGAATTTACCTAATACCTTAAAGAGAAAGTAGACTGATATGATGAATGAATCAGAAACACAAATAAATGCAACGCCTCCGTCACCGTTTCCTTGATTAAAGGAACTGAAAAGTTTTTGTAAGTTCCTAATTGTCTAGAACTATTTCTTTTCCCTCTTTTTCTTACTTTATCCTAGCTGTACTATTAGCGTAAACGTTTCTATTAGTAGATTATGCACTAAGGGGATAAAACAGCGTATTAATGTTGCGGGTGCCATTTTGAATCCTGAAAGTAACAAAGGATACTCGGGCTCCCGAGCGCAGCGTGGAAGCTCCGAGTTCTGAGTCTAGAATTCTGAGTGTAGCAAGGGATTCAAGCTCACCCTAGACGAAGACACCTTTATCCCCGAGGAGAATATTCTACTTGAGCTCCTTAAGTTCTGAGTTGAGCTCCACGATTAGTGACAAATGCGTGCACTGACTGGACAGGTCCACTCATTCTGTGTAGTTTTTCCTCAAAAGACTATTCCAGGCACAAATCTACATGGCCTTACATTATCAGACCAAGATTATGTCTGGACTTTAAAAGAGACTGTGACCTCTGAGTTTGTTTCGGGCTTTCTTCTCAGAGTAGTCAGATAGGAAACGCCGACCTCATCTAGTTTTAAAAATATGATTCACATGTAAAAGTGTTTGTACAAACCTACTTACAGAAATAAAATCATTTATCATCTACTTTTTGCTTCTGCTGCGTGGTAATAAAAAACTAATTGATTAATGAATTAGTTGAAACGGGGAATATCTAGTTATGTGCAGTTTCATTCACAATTTAATAATAAATAATACTAATACTTTTTATTTCTAAAAAAACACATTTACGGTTCACAAAAACTATTTTCCAAGTAAAAATAGAACATTTCAGACACACGCGTATCGTTAGTGTCTGTACTAATGAATAAATCATTGTATCACAAACACCAGCGCCTTCCAAACTAGATACAACTAGGTAGGTAGGTATTTACCCGACTATGTGATAGCAAAGACAGGTTTTGTTTTTCATTCGACGTATCTATGTATCTATGTATGTGGAATTCTTTATTCCCTCGAAGCAACCTAGCGGCTGGATGGATTTGAATGCATGAAGTGTATATCGACTCGTCTGGATTACACTGTAGCGGTATCAACATCGCCACATGCGAGCTACACGTCATACTAACATCACGCAAATCCTGCATCGCGATGTTTACCGTGCGACTAGCATATATACAACGTCCCGACATCAACCGTTGGGCAGTTGCCCACCAAACACAATACCCGTCTGGTCGGAGGATCCTCCCTATTCTATGGAGGTATGAGTGAGCTTTACACCCTGTTACTCATACCTCTATAACAAGACGGTTATATTCTAGTTTTGTTTTTGTACCATCAAAATGCCGTATTTTAGATGACAATAAGAAAGGCCTCAAAAATAATTGCACCATGACTATGGTGGGTATCCTATAAAATAAAGGGCTTGAAGAAACGATTCCAAAACTATGATACACTGAAACTAATAAAATAAAATTAATATTGATCAAATGCAGTTGGTGGCATCAAATCTGAGATTGAAGTAAAAAAACTTACTGCCTGTCAAGTTTTTGATTTTAAAAATCTATTCTCTTGCAATTTTATCGAAAACACTAATAATATCGTCAATAGGGCGCAGCCCAAATCGAACATTCGAACGCGAAGGTACGCGCCACAGCAACCGAACATTTTGTACGTAGACGGCATCTAAAACATGAAGTGATAACTCATTGGTCGAGCTGTACATTAACAGATATTTTTTTGTAAAAGTTTCCATATGATTTTCTCAGCTCAGGTTCCAAATTCACATCTTATTAATGACCAGAGGGTCATAATGAAATTCAGTACAATATTAATGCCTGGCTAGAGCCTAGGGCTTAAGGGGTAAAGCGCCAGGGTAGCCCGCGATATTCAAATATTTTTTTTTGCATTTTGCTTGTCACTATTAGTGGGTTCGTTGTTTTAAATACGCCTCTTTGCTTCAATAATGTGTTATCTTGAAAATTTAAATTTTAGAGGAGTGTTTTTCAACTTTCAAAAAATAATTATGTCGAAACGAATAATTTTTTTACCATAACTCTAGGATTTATTGTAAAGTATAACAAATAGACTATAAGAAAACTTATCAAAATACTGATAATTTAGAAGTTTAGCATGAAATTGGCTTTATTTGAGAAAAAGGGGAAACCATGTCACATTGTTCTTGCAAATATAGAGTAAGATAAGTGTTACAAACAAATTGTCACAATTTTGATGATATTAGACTGTGATATTACTTTGGTTATAAAACTGAGTTATAATAATATATTGAACAAACATTGTTGAAATAACAACTTTTAGATTTCAGAACCAATCTTTATTGGAAACAGTGCAATTGAAAACGACACTCATTATAATTTCTGTAACAAAATATTAAAAAATCAGACTCACATTACGAATAATCACATTTTTCATTGTTTATGAATTACTTAATGAGAATCACATTTTACTGGAGAAATTAAAGTATTAGCTTAAAATTAAATTAAATAATAACTATCCTTATGAACCATCAGACTTTGATAATTGAGTACTTAATATTAGTCTCGTAAGTTAGTTAAAGTCAAATCATTTATTTCAAATAGGCACATTAAGGCACTTTTGAACGTTAAAATTTACATAAAAATAGAATTGATTCTAGTTGCCCCTTCTAAAAGGTAGTTTCGTATGGAGAAGAATGAGCAAGAAACTCCACCGTTACTCTTTTAAAAATGATTTACAATATTATGTATACATTTAATTATATAATAGTAGTCTCTTCGCTATATTTTTCTTTTAGCTTCCTTCTTGTCTTCTTCTTTTTTTTCCTTTCTTGTTCGGATTACAATATGGATTTTGTGAGTTTTGTTCAGTCGGGCTAACATTTTCAATAGCTGACGGTTCATTTAGTATCGAAAGCATAGCAGCTTTTTGTACAAGGCTGTTAAGAATCATTTCGTGGTCTTCTGTAGGTGTCCGAATAACGATTTCTTGTAAAACACCATCTTGGTTTCTTGTGTTAACATTAGCAACTTCTCTGTCAGAATCTGAAGAACTTCGTTTAAGACGTTGAGGCTCCACAACTTCATAGTTTGGGTCTTTGACTGTATCGTCGCTATCTATATACAAATTATATCGCGCTCACCGTACCAAGATTTTTGTGGGCCGACTATAGGTGGCGCTAGTGAGAAGTGTTTGAACTTGTCATTCTTCTCCGTTAGGAGTATATATGTTCTGTGCCACTCACAGACCACAAACACTAACTTCTTCTTACTTCTGATTGGCCGACTAACCGTCGCGTCATCGCAGCCTGGCCAATTGCAGCGGTCGAATAGTGATTTGCGTTTAGTTTTCCGTAGACACCGTAGTGAGTGTAGTGACGTGAAATTACTAAAGTAATGCGGCAACAGCCCTGCAACAGGAATATTCGAATTTTCTGTAGTCAATGCAAGTCTTTTACATCGCGACTCCATCTGGAATAATAAGTACCCACAAATAGTTATTTGTTTTAGCATTAACAACATAATATTTAGGAATAATATTGGTTAAATTCTTTTTATTTTGTTCAATAACGGAACATCAGCAGATAACTATAACTTAGTTGTTGTATTAGAAAAAGTTTCATCATCTACAGTGTTGTATCTTAAGATAACACAAAGCAAAATTCTCATCCTTTCAGCAACAACACTGTCTTAAACCCACATTATAACATTATTAAATAAAATAAAAAAATTGAATTAAAACATACCTTTGCAACCAAAAAGTGATATCGTCGTGATGTCACGTTTTCGCTGAAATTTAAGAGCACTTTCCTCTCCACGTGTGTAGTGACATCTTTTTTGTTTCGTTGTTGAAACAAATCTCCACGCAGAAAGAGACAACGTGATATCGCGATCTGACACAGTTGCGCTGTCTCTTTCACTCATAGATTCGCTATTACACGCACGAAAGATACCACGTTTTTTGGAAAAATAAAATCGGCGACGGCGGTTTCAATTATCAAATAATAATAAAAAATGAATTGTCGGACTTATCACGTTATTAAAACAAAGAGGCGAATTTTGATTCGCGACCGTAATAAATACGACTTTATATAATTATAATACTAAGAATCAGCAATATAACTCCTTAAGTTAGAATTGGCCTCAAATGTTATGATTTCATGAAATAGTCATTCAATAGGGTAATATGAACTTAGAGGGTTGTATTGATGATTTTAATCATGATAATTCTGTAAATACATACTTGTTACGGGCGCGAATCATAATTTGTACAACATACAATCTCACACTGACCAGCAAATTGCAAAAAAAAAGTAAGAAAATTTGAATTTCGCGGGCTATCCTGGCGCTTTTCCCGTAAATGCCTTGCTTTAGGTTAGGTTTGCATGAGGTATAATTTGGTGTACTTATGCTCGATTTCTTGGAGCTTCAGACAATGCCAGATGTTTTCTTGCTCTATTTTGTCGAATGCCTTGTTATAATTAAAGTTAAAGCAGTAAAATAATAGTCTATTCAATTCTTTGTTCTTCTCAAAATTTTGTCTTACAATGCTGTAATACAAAAAAACAGACTTCCAAAAAAAAGTGAAAAATAACTTTAATTTCGGAAGTCGGTGGCAAAAAACGAAAATACAAAACCAATGACACCGACTTCCGAAATTTAAGTTAATTTTCCCTTTTTTTTGGAAGTCCGTTTTTTTGTAAAACATTTTTTTATTAGTATCAGAAAGTATCAACGAAAAATTTACTGCTCCTTTAGAAAAGACCAAAAGCCTGAAGGCTGACGTCAAGATTCTACATAATAAAATCAAGCTAATGGAAGAAGCCCTACAGAAGAAAAAACAACGTCATCTTCTTTGGGGTAAAAGAGGAACAATCCAGCGAGTCCCCAATCCAATCCACAATGAAACTGCTAGGAAAAGATATCAATATTTACATCAACCCACAGGAAATAAATAACACTTATTGACTAGGAGAACATAAAGATAATAAACCATGTCCTACACTTGCAGCCTTTACAACAAACTGGAAAATAAATTAAGGAAAAGTAAAAAAAAAGCCTTCAAGAACAAAAATAAACTTACCGGATTCGGGAATCTACATCAAAGAGGATCTCGGCAAGGAAACCCTGGGGGGAAGAAGAAGCAGCTTCTGCCTTAACTAAAGGAAGAAAGAGCAATAGGGAACAATATGTTGTTATTTTGTTACAGACAAAATAAGCACTAAAGAGCTGAAAGTAGCTAAGAGATAAGAAAAAAAGACAAGTAAGTAAGTAGATAAGAGAGACTAAAAGACAAGACATATTATCAATAGCTACAAACTTCTAGGAAAACATAATCCAGCAAGAGACAATTTAATAGACGATACTAATCTAAATAACAACGACAGTGTACCACCCATACAAGTAGAAGAAATAAACAAGGCAATTGAAACATAGAAGAAAGATAAAACTTCTGGTCCCAACGAGATCAACAACTGATTGCTTTTAGACTGCAGAAACTACATTGCACCATTACTAAAATACATTTTCATCTTTAAACTATACACCGACAAAAATCCAATACAAAGGACTACATCAACGATCATCCTGCTTCACAAAAAGGGTGATAAGAATGAAATTAATAACTATAGACCCATCAGTCTAATGTCCAATATTTATAAAGTTATTGCAAAAGTAATCCTATGCCGTATAACTAGAACACTGGACGAAAATCAGCTCAGGGAGTAGGCTTCAGGACTTGATACTCAACGTTAGATCATAATATACATGCTACACACATAATATGCTGTAAGACAAAATTTTGAGAAGAACAAAGAATTGAATAGACTATTATTTTACTGCTTTAACTTTAATTATAACAAGGCATTCCACAAAATAGAGCAAGAAAACATCTGGCATTGTCTGAAGAACCAAGAAATCGAGCATAAGTACACCAAATTATACCTCATGCAAACCTAACCTAAAGCAAGGCATTTAAGGGAAAAGCGCCAGGATAGCCCGCGAAATTCAAATTTTCTTACTTTTTTTTGCAATTTGCAGGTCAGTGTGAGATTGTATGTTGTACAAATTATGATTCGCGCCCGTAACAAGTATGTATTTACAGAATTATCATGATTAAAATCATCAATACAACCCTCTAAGTTCATATTACCCTATTGAATGACTATTTCATGAAATCATAACATTTGAGGCCAATTCTAACTTAAGGAGTTGTATTGCTGATTCTTAGTATTATAATTATATAAAGTCGTATTTATTACGGTCGCGAATCATAATTCGCCTCTTTGCTTCAATAACGTGATAACTCCGACAATTCATTTTTTATTATTATTTGATAATTGAAACCGCCGTCGCCGATTTTATTTTTCCAAAAAACGTGGTATCTTTCGTGCGTGTAATAGCGAATCTATGAGTGAAAGAGACAGCGCAACTGTGTCAGATCGCGATATCACGTTGTCTCTTTCTGCGTGGAGATTTGTTTCAACAACGAAACAAAAAAGATGTCACTACACACGTGGAGAGGAAAGTGCTCTTAAATTTCAGCGAAAACGTGACATCACGACGATATCACTTTTTGGTTGCAAAGGTATGTTTTAATTCAATTTTGTTTATTTATTTAATAATGTGATAATGTGGGTTTAACACAGTGTTGTTGCCGAAAGGATGAGAATTTTGCTTTGTGTTATCTTAAGATACAACACTGTAGATGATGAAACTTTTTCTAATACAACAACTAAGTTATAGTTATCTGCTGATGTTCCGTTATTGAACAAAAAAATAAGAATTTAACCAATAATATTCCCAAATATTATATTGTTAATGCTAAAACAAATAACTATTTGTGGGTACTTATTTTTCCAGATGGAGTCGCGATGTAAAAGACTTGTTAATCTTGCATTGACAACAGAAAATTCGAATATTCCTGTTGCAGCGCTGTTGCCGCATTACTTTAGTAATTTCACGTCACTACACTCACTACGGTGTCTACGGAAAACTAAACGCAAATCACTATTCGACCGCTGCAATTGGCCAGGCTGCGATGACGCGACGGCTAGTCGGCCAATCAGAAGCAAGAAGAAGTTATTGTTTGTGGTCTGTGAGTGGCACAGAACATATATACTCCTAACGGAGAAGAATGTTGTATGGGTGGTACACTGTCGTTGTTATTTAGATAAGTATCGTCTATTAAATTGTCTCTTTCTGGATTATATGTTTTCGTAGAAGTTTGCAGCTATTGATAATATGTCTTGTCTTTTAGTCTCTCTTATCTCTTAGCTACTTTCAGCTCTTTAGTGCTTATTTTGTCTGTAACAAAATAACAACATATTGTTCCCTATTGCTCTTTCTTCCTTTAGTTAAGGCAGAAGCTGCTTCTTCTTCCCCCCAGGGGTTCCTTGCCGAGATCCTCTTTGATGTAGATTCCCGAATCCAGTAAGTTTATTTTTGTTCTTGAAGGGTTTTTTTTTTACTTTTCCTTAATTTATTTTCCAGTTTGTTGTAAAGGCTGCAAGAGTACGACGTTGTTTATTATATTTCTTTTCTCCTAGTCGTTAACCGTTATTTATTTCCTGTGCGTTGATGGAAATATTCATGTCTTTTCCTAGAGGGGATTGGATTGGCGACTCGCTGGATTGTTCCTCTTTTACCCCAAAGAACATAAAGTGGTTTTTCTTCTGTACTCTTCCACTAGCTTGATTTTGTCATGTAGGATCTTGACGTTGGTCTTCAGGCGAAAGTACTGGACAGTCTGCTTGATCACCAACTGGGCAGGCATATAAAGCTCCAAGACGCACAATTTGGTTTTCGATCTGGTTTGTCAACGGAAAGTGCTATCATGTGTCTTAAGCAGACTGTTCAATATTATAGTGATCGAAAAACACCTGTTTTTGCATGCTTTTTCGATCTCTCGAAAGCTTTCGACCTGGTGTCATATGACAAACTAAGGCGCAAGCTCGAAAGTGAAACAGATTGCAGTCCGGAAGTTACATCTATTTTTAGGTATTGGTACAACAACCAGAAAAATAGTGTCAGATGGGCAGGCTCTTTCTCGGATGTGTACAGGTTGCAGTGCGCGGTGAGACAGGGTGGGCTGACTTCACCAAAGCTCTTCAACCTGTACATTAACCGACTTGTCGGTGAACTCAGCAGTGCCAGTGTCGGGTGCTACATAGACGGCGTCTGCCTCAACAATATAAGTTACGCAGATGATATGGTACTGCTGAGTCCATCGATCGGGGGTTTGCGTAAGTTGGTACGGATTTGTGAGTCCTATGCGGAGGCCCATGGGCTCAGATACAACGCGAAGAAAAGTGAACTCCTAGTATTTAAGGGGCAGGGCAAAAATTACGTGACTGTACCTACAGTCACCTTAGATGGTACCCCCTTAAACAGAGTCGCCCAATTCAAGTATCTGGGCCACTGGGTTTCCGCGGACCTAAAGGATAACGCGGAAGTGGAAAGGGCACGTAGGGCGTTGGCTGTCCGGTGTAATATGTAGGCCCGCAGGTTCGCGCGTAGCAGTAATCAAGTGAAAGTGACTCTTTTTATGTCTTACTGCCAAACACTTTACACGTGCAGCTTGTAGGTTAACTACACACTTGGGTCATACAACGCCCTACGTGTTCAATACAACAACACGTTTAGGGTGCTGCTGGGGCTGTCAAGATTCTGCAGTGCTTCGACTATGTTCGCAGAAACCCACACTGATGGGTTTCATGCGCTTATAAGGAAGCAGTGTGCGTCGCTGCTAAGTCGTGTTAGGTCCAGTAGCAACAGTTTAATAAGCGTGTTCGCGGACAGGTGGGACTCTCCACTGTTGCGCCACTGGATACGTTTGCACACTATACTGTAAGCAGTGGAGAGTTACTCCAGTTCCTAATGTGTGTAACTCTGCTTTTTATTTTGTGTGTTGTTATGTTTTGTTTGTGTTATTTTGATGTGTTTTAGTTGTTTTAATATGTGTGTGTTGAAATATGGATATTTTTTCTGAAATAAATGTTTATTATTATTATCGTTTATTTATTTATATACATTTTTAAATATTTTTATAAAAACATAGAAAAAACATTTAAAAATATAAAAAATAGTGGCCGCCGGTATCGGGAGCAGGGTCCAAGCTACCGATGGTTAGGGCTCCAGAGACAGGAACCTCCTCACGGTGCGAGCCGTATCGAGGAGAACTGCCTTCTGGATCAGGCCCTTGACCCAACCGCCTAACGAAAGCCTCGAGAGATGTTGATCGAGGCTTTCGGCCATCAGGCCATTGGCCGATACGACAATCGGCACAATGACAGCCGAGCTCACATTCCACATGTCAACAACCTCGTGTGCTAAGTCGAGATATTTAATTTGTTTCTCTTTCTCAGCATTCACGACGTTCTCGTCATGCGGAATGGTAATATCGATAATCATTGTGCGACGCGCTTATCCATCTATCACCACTATATCAGGCTTATTGGCGACAATAGTCCTGTCAGTAATGATAGACCGATCCCAGTACAACGTAATATGGTCATTTTCGAGAACTGGGTCGGGCACATACTTGTAATACGGTACCTCAGAATCCACTAGTTAATATTTCAAAGCAAGTTGCTGGTGAATAATCCTGGCTACTTGATTATGCCTGTGCAAGTACTCGCCGTTAGCCAGACGAGAACAACCAGAGACAATATGTCTGATGGACTCACCCGGACGATGGCATGCCCGACACATGTCAACCGTCCCGTCTTTCATAATATGTCTCCGGTAGTTATTCGTCCAGATAACTTCGTCCATGATTGCACAGACGAAACCTTCAGTTTCCCCGAAAAGGTCACCAAAACGTAGCCAGGATACGGACGCTAAGAAATCTACACCGGGCTCGTGAAGAGCCCGATAAAAGCGTCCGTGTAGCTCCTTGCTTTGCCATACCTCCTCGCGGTCATCGGTAATAAGTACCACAGGTTTGCGCCGGTTCTCTTTAGCCATGGAGAGCGGGGTGAGGCCCTTGTCCACTGCTACCACATCACGGTGCATACCCACTTCGGTTTTTAAAAAATATTACCTGAGACTGCACACTTCACGGTTGTGGAGGGTCTTTGCATTTAAAAAGCCTCGCCCCCACACTTCCGCGGTATGTACAGTCTCATCACCGATGATCGTGGGTGATGCATCCGGTTTGCGGTCAGCAGTGTACGGACCTTCCTATCCAGGGCGTCGAGTTCGGTCTGAGTCCATTTGAGTATGCCGAAAGAGTACATCAATACTGGCATGACCCAACCGTTGAAGGCGCGCACCTTGTTTCCGCCTGAAAGAAGACTAATTAATACCTTCTTCAGGCGACCAAAGAATCGCTCCTTCAGCGATTGCTTCATGTCAGCAACATTGATGCCTAATGCTTCCGACATACCCAAATACTTATAGCTTTTGGATGAAGAGAGGGATCTAAGGTGTATGGAATCCGAAAGTTGAATTCCCTCGGGTTCCATAATCTCACCTCGCTTTACATGCATGACTGCATATTTGTCCATACCAAATACCATCCTGATGCTACTGAAAGTTTCAGTTACCTTCAGTAGCTCCATCAGTTGCAATTTGTTATTATTATTATTAAAAGAGCAGTAAATTTTTCGTTGATACTTTCTGATAATAATAAAATGCTGGATAAGCAAATATATGGTAATGACCAATGTGTTATACATACAATAAAAAAATGACAAGGGGTGACTTGCTAACTCAATAATGGGCCCCCGGAAACGGCCGCTAGCACATAGTAACGTAGCAATAAGAGGGCAGCATGTCTTGAGGTGCTTGAGGAGTGGAGAGGTATTCCGCGGCTATCAGGACAATCCCGAAAGTACGGTCAAGATCCCTACCAGCATCTTACTGGAATACTTCCTTCCTTCGAGCACGACAGCTCAGTTGTAACCCGGCTGAAAAGAGGTGTTCAGAATTTATTAGGAAACTAGATGTTGATGGTCTCCTTCTGCGTTGTACTACTCTCCACCGTGTTAAAGTAAATCTGTAGGGTATAATAGCTGCTAAGGAAATATTCAATTAAACAAGTACCTTCTTAAACAATACCATATTTATTACAATAACAATATTGAAGGTTCACAATATTTAATGTGGCTGGCCACATACCTTCCCCCATACACTTGGGCATCCACACCAGTACAACCAGTCTCGGATCTAGTTGTATTGGTGTGTTCACCTGCAATGAGACTATAACAAATAACTCAGAGTCGCTTAAGCGAGTCCGTGAGATGAACCACTTAATAGTTACTAGCTCAATCGCACAAGTACCGACCTATTAAGGTTGTGCTATCAACGGGAACATAAGATTAAGCGAAGTGACTCGCGACACAACACTTCATGGCAACTGGTCTCATTACCTAGTCCATACAATAGGCCTAACTCTCTCATAGACTAAATTGCTACAAACCGTATACTATACTCGGTGCGCTCTCAGTACAATCCCTTCACTGGACGGGACTACGACCCTTGGCATCACACAGGATACCCCTGTGTGTGCACGTCACGCGGCCTACGGGTAGTGATAATGACGCTTCGTTACCTGGAGCGGCGAACTTCCCTCATCACAGGTATTCGGCTAAGTAAGGCCTTCTTGACAAACGGATGACCACACCTCAATGGTTGCCTGCACCCGGATCCAATCCAATCATCAGACCACGGGGCTACTCCAAAGCATCACGTCTCAATTATGCATCAGACCAATCGATAAAAGAAAAGCGGGCATAAAAAAACTGCCAGACCTATAATCAAATACACTAGTGTCAGAAAACACATGTACGAACCAAGGCATCCCGCATGATTGTTCATGCGGGATGTCTTGGTTCGTAAATGTACTTGCTGAATCCGGTTAGTATTCAACCGTATTCTTTGTAGAATACTAACCGGATTCAGCTTCGAATGGGACTTATAGGAAACCCATCGGGTTATTTGGGTAAAGTCTGATTCCCAGAACTGAGTCCCTATTCCAAATCCTATCCATATCGTGTCACCAAATTTTGCGGGCTCTTGTCCTCTGATCAATGTCACCTATCCTTCCAGAAGCTTCGACCACCACAGACCAAATAGAATTCTTGTCCATTGGTTATTTCGCATTTATTAGGCATTGTTTTAAATAAAATGTGGGAAATTATGTCTGTATGTATATTTATTTAAATTAAATAATACTCGTGTATTTAATTTACATGACATAATTTCTCCAGGTTTGCATGCCATGAGCCTGTCTGTCCTAACACAAGATGTCACTGCTTGTTGCGTTATTTATTGATTTTGCAACGTCACACAGTTCCTCGTCAGTGTTCATTCCAGCTGGCCAATAAAGGCGAGCCAGAGATGAGTAACATGACTTCTCCCGGAGATAGGGTCCGTAGGCGTGGTATTGCCCAACAGCTCGCCGCATGCTGCCCTACGGGATTATGAATCTTTTTCGGTCTGGCTCCTCACCCTAGACTTGCATCGGCTAAGTAAACTTTAACTGCACAGAACTTGAGTTCAGAGCGCGCAATCAATTACGAAAATAGCGGTTTTCATTAGTTTATTAGGCTGTTTAGAGGAACAAAATAAAGAAAGAAAAACTCAGACTCAGTCTTCGTGAGCCCATGTACCCCAGAGAACATCGTTCAAATAATAAAATCCCAAAAAATACAAATAGTGCGGGGTATGATGGAATATGTACTAAAATAATTGAGGTAGTGGCGGAAATTATAGCACCAGTACTGTGTCATATAATTAATAAGTGCATTGAAGATGGGGCCTTTCCAACAAAATTAAAACTGTCCGTTGTCATTCCAATATTTAATAAACAAGATAGAGAAAATATTATAGATACGAGTATATCTTTTATACCTTATATATGTATCTTATCAACAGTTTTTGAAAAAGTTATCTATAACAATTTATATAACTACATAGAAAATAATAATATCCTTGCGGAGGAACAAATGGGTTTCACGAAAAAAAAACTATTAATAACGCATTCTACACTTTCCTCAAAACGGTACTAAGGGGCATGGATAGTAAAAAAACAAGTCTCGGCACTTTATATGGATATGACGAAGGCCTTCGACTGTGTCAATCATGAAATACTATTAAATAAATTAGAAGCGTATGGAATACGGGGAAACGCTAGAGATCTCATTAAATCATATTTAAGTAACAGAGAACAACAAACTGAAATATCTACATATTTCAGTGTGTTTCATTTTTTTTTTCATTATTCTATTATTTCATTTCACATATCACAAAAGTCGAGAAGAAGGACTTGTCATTACCAATAAAAGTTTGCAAGGGTGTACCACAAGGGAGTATTTCGGGTCCTCTGCTCTTTATTATTTATATTAACGACCTCCCCAAATCCATCAAATCCTCCATGGTTCTGTATGCTGACGATAGTACTGCGATTGTTGTATCAGAAGACTGTACGACACATGAAAATGAAATGAACTGTACGCTATCATCTATAGTTGACTGGCTTTTAAATGAACCCAACTAAAACATTTGTAATGGTTTTCAAAAATGAAAATTCTAAATTAAGAACGTTCAATATAAATTATGAACAAATAAACAGAAAAAATAAACACTACACAATGTCTTGGACTACACATAGACTCAAACATGACATGGAGGATACATTATTGAACAAGTATGTACAAAACTAAGTTCGTATTCTTATGCCATCTATATACTTTGTAAAGTGGTAAATCAAAGTGCACTTATATCTGCTTACCACGCTTAAGTTGGTTCGACACTGAAATATGATATAATGTTTTGGGGGAATGCCAGAAATGCGGGAATGCGAGAAAAACTGTCTGCAAAGCTCAAAAGAAGTGTATCCGGGCATTATGTGCATTAAAACCTACAGATACTTGTAAACCACATTTCATTAATTTGAAAATATTGACATTCCTATCACTGTATATCTATGAACTAGCATTAGACATTCGAAAAAATTAAAATAAATATGAAACGCTAAAAAGTACCAGGTTAGCCAGAGCACTTCGAGCAATACGCCATAGAACGGCTATGTTTGACAAGAGTGCATTTTGTATGGGTCCTAGAATATATAATAAATTACCTAATAATATAAAGGAAACAACGAATTTTGTATCATTTAAAAGTAGGTTAAAGATTTATTTGATCAATAAAGCCTATTATAAAGTTAATGATTATTTAAATGATAAATGTAATAAATTTATAAATTAAGTAATGTTAGTAAAATTATATAATTAATAAATGTCAATAAATACTGTAATGTTAATTTTGTTTATATTCTAATGTTTGTTGTTGTTGTTGTTATGGATTAATGTAGTAAATATTTTTTGCAACCGGCGTGCCTGTACGTCCCTAATATATGAGCGTAAACAGGGCAAACGTAATATATAAGGATCGGAGCAAGTGGCGATCTGTAGTTTTTGCCGACCCCCATGGGAGGTAGGCGTGAGTTTATGTAGGCGTATATTTTTATTAAGTAGGTATAATAGATATTTGCACACCTATTGAGGTAGGATATGGTTTATAGGACTTTTAGTAATTTTATGTATCACCTCATGTATGCAGCTACCCATATTCAAGCAAATAAATGATTTGATTTGATTTGATTTGAAAAATAGTTTATTCTCCACAAACAAAACGCACATTACAAATAAATGACATTATTTAATACACACATACGAATAACCAAAGGCCTCGTATTAAAGCTATTTTTTTTGTTGATAATTTCGTCTATTGCTTAATTTTAGGGCCAGGGACCAAAGACAATATACATTGCTCTGTATTGCGTCAGGTTGCAACACTGGCAAATGACAGCAAACAAACAATCAAAACAAGAACAAAATGCAGATTGCAGAGTGGAAAAATTACTACTTTTGTAACAAACAAACAACAACAATAAGAACAATTAAGCAGCGCGTCGCATCTGTGCAAGAACAGGTCGTTGCTCAGCAAAATGCTGTGACTTCGGACGAACCTATCGTCAACAGTGCTATTTTCAGCAACTACCTCTCGATGTAATCTCTCTCGTAAATTCGTAATATCTATTGTACAATATATAATATATAATATAATATACAATATATAATATCTATAATCTGGCAAATAAATATTTTTGATTTGATTTGATTTTGATTTGATGTTTGGCCTTAGGCTTACTTTAGTTTTGGTTTAGCATTAGACTCATTAGCTTCTAGTCAGTGCCTGTCATTCAAAATATGAATGAACGGCGCACGAAATAATCCGCGAGTCATTTTTCACAAACAACATAATTTGTTACAAATTTTAGTTTAAGTTAAACATTTTTTTTGCCTTACTGCTGTACTGAAAATCGTTTGATACGCATGAGTATTTGTCATTGCACTCTCGGCTCCATTACGACCACGCCTTCGGATCGGGTTGGAATACAGACTCGAGTGCAATAACAAACTTTGTAAACTTGCATCAAAATGTACTATTGTAAGTTCCTAAGTACTGGCCGTCGAGTATTTAGAACGAAGTTTGATCTAGATGAAACAGAAAAGCTCTCATTATCATGTTTTATTGTATCAACTTACTTAGTTTAACGTCTTTATCAAGTTTTCTGACGATAACCGGCGCGATGGTGAAGATCCTCATGCTCTCCTTCAGAACAGCCTCCAAGTACACCAGCTTCGACAAGTCCGTCTTGTCCACGTCTCTGTCTCCTCCCAAGATCTCTTGTATCCTAATTTTTTTGTATAAATAAAAATCTTGTATTAGCGTACTTGTTTTCTGATTTTTTTTAACCAATTGTTTGAATTCGGTGAACTGTATATATTGTACAGCCTCACGCGCGGCCATGCCATGCAGCCTAGACAGACAAGTAAGTTTAATTAAACAGAAATAATAATTAGTTGGGTAGGTACTTACTCAGCAAATACTTTTTCCTGGGCGTCAGGGTGAGACCCCAGCAATATCATGGTAAACATAAGTACCTTCGCCGAAGTGTCATGGCCGGCGGCGATTATAGTGTCTACATGCTCTCTGACCTCTCTGTCATTAAACACTCCCTTCTCAACTGACAGTTGAAGGAGGAGGTCCAGGAAGGCTTTAAATTTTGTTCCTATGAATTGAAAGCTATTTACTTACTTATACAGTATGGCGCTACACTGGCGACATTAATTTAACACATGAGTAGGGCTAGTGGCCAGTAACAATAAAAATATAATAAGAAAAAATAAATCGTAAATCGTTTTTTTTTAATTTTCAAACAAACTAAATAATAAAAAAGTAACCAAAATTGGTATCACTCTGTGCACAGATTCATTCATGAAGCTACTTACGAGTTACGTTCTACTCAGAGCGGCTACTTCGCGCGCTGACAACCACGCACCGCGGGGGCTTTGTCCGGTGCTTTGACAGTATAATATCAAAGTAGCCGAGTAGCGCAGGTACCTACATTCGCGCCGCAGTCCGAGCACAGCGAGGAAATGTGTAATTAATCACTAATCATAATCTCTTATCAGTTATTACCACTATCACAAATCACAATCACAATTAATCGCAATTTTTATTGATTTGGCATTTTTGCCATGCTCCATGCACCATGCTCGCGGGGACAAAGGTCTAATGGCGTTTCATCATTTCCCGCAATTTTGAAAATATTTTTTCAGCCAAAGCAATTTCCCTTAAATTCTCAAACGCCATATCTCTCGCGATGCATCCTTATCGCAAATGATGCTGTTTGATGAGCTTCTCCGTAAATTAGGACCATGTCCGCATATTCGGCGGCCGTATAGTTCGGATGGGTATTTGCCATCACGATCACAACTTTACACAAAGCACTAATAAGTAATTTATGACACAAATAAAAGCGTCCTTATCGCGAAAGAAGTATCTACTAGGTCAAACTAATGAAAACACATCAAAGCGTCTTTATCGCAGTACTTTAATCTAATTAATATCCTAATTAGAAATACACAAAAATAAATATTTTACAACAATAGGTATGGCGCGGGTAGTTTAGCGCGAGTGATAGAAGTGTGTCAAGGACATAGGCCCGGCTAGCTTTAATGAATAGTACATTTACGATTCTTAGTAAAATATTAAAAGCACGTGGCGGGTGAAAGGGAGCCCCGCACGCCGCCTGCGCCGCGCCTTCAATTCACGTAGGTACTTTTTGCGTATCTTTCTAATAGTATTTCTTTTTTTCATTGATGCAATGTTATGATCTGTGACACCGGCAAATGATCAATGCGCTAGGTACAGGTTGCTCCAAGATGGTATTTTAGAAAATTGAAAATAAATCAATAAATAATAACTTTTAGTGAAATTAAAATTTCGCGTTAAAATGAAAACACTAAACCGTATACGTGTGTTAAATTAATGTCACCATTGTAGCACCACGCTGTATATGTACAACTCTACGGATCAGCCATAGAAAACAGCATTAACTAGCCTTACCTGGTACCATGCTCTTCCCAGCACAATTTTCATTAAACTCATATTTTCTCTTTTGTAGAATCTGCAAACATTTTACATAATATCTGTAGAGGATACAGAAGATAGTGATCACGTAATACGAGTAGTTTAACTTATTTAAAACGTACATAAAACTTCTAACCAACCATTTATTAAATACACAGAACGATTGTAAATTAAATAAAACCGTTATAAAATATATATCTAAAGAACGAAAAATATCTTATGGAGTGCCCCAAGGCAGTGTGCTAGGGCCTTTATTATTTCTTATATATATAAATGACTTTCCCCAGAATATACCCTATCCTATGACATTGTTTGCTGACGACAGTACTATCATTGTTAAATTTGACATAAATAATAAAGACTTTGAAGCTGACATAGACAATGCATTACAACAAGCCGTTAACTGGTTAGAACCTAACAACTTAATTATAAATTTGAAGAAAACAAAAATTATGAATTTTCGTCAAAGAGTAGCTAATTCGGAACTAAATGTAAGCTTTAATAATGAAAAAATTGAAGAAGTTGCAAATGCAAAATTTTTAGGCTTAACAATTGACAATCAACTTAATTGGAAACAACATACTTCAATATTAATTTAAAAAACTAGTAAGTTTGCTTTTGCTTTGTATAAACGAAAGAAAGTAGTCAATCAAGCAGCGGCAGTCACTGCATACTATGGATATGTCGATTCTGTACTACGCTACGGAGTCATGTTTTGGGGTAACTCCTGCAATAAGGACATAGTGTTCAAATCGCAAAAAAGATGCATTAGAGCTATTACCGGTATAAAAATAACTGATAGCTGCAAACCATATTTTGTATTGTTAAAAATAATGACTTTACCTTGCTTGTACTATCGAGGAAAGGCATAACTGAGCACCGTAAGGACTATTTTTGCTTGCAGCGCTCGGCCGCTACAGAAATCTCATCAACCAATAGCATCGCAGTATCAGATTTTTGATAAGGCCCTTGTTTTTGTAAATGAAAAAAACACAGTAAAAACCAGTTGGGGAGCTGCGTTTTTATTTTTCAATGGTAATAAATGTCAATGGGAACCTTCGTTCGGTCTTAGTTCGAGCACAATTAGCAGATTTTGGATGAGAGTCGGAAAATTTCCATAAAAATTTAAAAGCGCAAAAGTCGATAACCACCGGTCATATTGGTTTGTTTTAAATTAAATTTTATTATTTATTCTATATTTATTAATTAAATTAAGTTAAAATACCAATTTCTAAGTCAAACAAATATCAACATTGCCTACCTTAAAATAAAGTCGAAAATAAATAATCTGAAATGCGCACCTTTTTCCCCTATAGATACGCTCTCGAACTAATGGAAGTTTTTTATTCTCAACTTTATTGCAACTTTAGCAAGGTCGATATTTGTTTGGCAGTGACGACCGCGCTGCGTTCGATTTTGCCAGATGTTCCCCGGCTCTAAATGGTTAAGTAGAGAGGCTAGAAAACTAGGTATTCCAAAAAAAAAACAATAATCACAAAACAATTTTTATATTAATTCAGCTATAAACAAGGGGAAAGCATCTGCCCGCGATTTCGTCCGCGTGAAATTTCTTGTTCCTTCGCATCGCGCGCCTGCGCTGTTACTTCGCTTTCACTTAGCGTTTTTTCCAACTTTTTTACTTTTTGCTCGGCTCTTAGGGGTAATGATAAAATCAACCTTGATTATGAAACTATTTAGTTGGATCAGAATTAAAATAATTATGATACGAATATCATCATCTTTTGATTCTACCAGTGGTTTGATTTACTGATTTGAACAATAAACGGTTATTGTGACGTAACTATAATAATTAGACATATAGCCTCGTGGACTTTTTTGTGGGTAATAATGAGTACTCCGCTGGAACGCTTTTGATCAGTTTGTGAGGTCACCGCAATGCGCCCATGGTATGAATTTCCTACCAAAACGTTTTCAGAGTTTTGCGCCCATGGTGTGAAAGTCATACCAATTTTTTTTGGTTTTATTTTCATCCTTGTTTATTCTTGTATCACCACTATTAAGCGGTACTTTCCAATTCCATGGATTTAGTTTCATACGTTATCTGTTTCTGAATCGTTTGAGATATGACAACCCTAGAAGGAATTAGTCTATGACATAAAAAAATATCATTTTCGCCGTCATTGAACGAGCGACCCGTCATGAGTCTCAACTTTGGATGCTTTTAAATAATTAATATTGTACTGTGGTAAGTGGTTTTATTCATGTTTCGTATGAAGAACTAACACACCATGTTTTTTAAACCATAAAACATATAGGACAACCCCTGTTTTTCTTATTAGAAAAAATCTTGTTGAAATCTGTGAAAAAAGTGTCTTTGTTCATCTTAAACTGTCGTCTACAAACGGAAACATCGTATATTTAAATACAACGCACACTTTAATATAGCCCTACTCACTAGCATTCATAAAAAAATACAACGGTCGCAGAATACCAAGAAATGACGCCGCTTATCGGGTTTGTTTACAAACACTCGACGCGCGAGCCGACGCGTCAGATGTACAATGTAGTGGAAATACCTAAGCGCGTGAGTACAATTTAGTGTTAGAAAAGTCTGGTATGCTTTTCATACCAAAAGCGTCCCAGCGGATAAACAAGTAATACATTATTTTATGTATCATCAATAGTTTTCGCAACACACGCCAAATAATGACCTTTATGCGCAAATTTTTGATACCTTGGGTTATATTATTGCAAGTTTCGCAGAGATCTCTATTTTTTTTATGAATAAGATACGCCCACGTTACTCGCTGATAATGTAGCTATCCATTGCGGAAAGAATTTTTCAAATCGGTCCAGTAGTTTTAAGTTTATCCGTTACATACAAAAATACAAATCTTTCCTCTTCATAATATTATAAGTAATAAGTATAAGTATAGATATATTAATATTATATATTATTAGTTTAGATTATAATCCTGCAAGGGTTCCGTTTTTTCATGAACCCTAAAAATGACAGTGTCGAATAAATGTAAATAATACTAGGGTACTATTTCAACGACAAGGCGAAGCGGGATATAAACGGTCATTTCTTAATTACTGAAGCTAAGAAGATGTGAACCCGAGAATTTAGTTGAAACAAAGTGTAAAGTGTAAAAACATTAAAATTAAAAACTTTCTCATCTTGTTCCTTTTGTTCTATTCCTAGTGGTCGAAAAAGGGTCGGACATCTGTGATCAACTGATCATTGTATAAGGGCCTAAAAAAAAAAGAACATCAAAAAAACAAAAACGACAAAAATATTATTTTGTATTTTCGTTTCATTGGTCGATGCAAAAGGGGGCGTTGAACAGATGTGGTCATCGTGTTCACAGGATTTTGTTTTCGAACTGCTTAGTTATGCCTTTCCTCGATAGTACATATATGAGACTGCTTTATTTGTTAAAAAGAACATGCATCTATTTAGAAAAGCATATGAACATCGCTATAAAATTATTAGACAAGTATATAGACATGAACTATGCGTTCGACCATCAAAGACCGCCTTGATGCACAAAAGCATACTTTGCATGGCCCCAAAAATATTTAATAAATTACCAAATAGAATTAAGGACTTAAATATTATTCAATTTAAAAACAAATTAAGACATTTATTATTGGAAAAATGTTACTATACGATTGACGAATTTGTTAATGATAAATTGTAAGTTATTCGACATTGATATTTATTTAATTTTGACATTGTATTATTATCTTTATTTCCATTAATTATTTTTGTGTTCAATTTTTTATGTTTTGCTTGTTTTTATTTTTATTTTAAATATGTTGATTATTCTTTTTTTATAATAATGACTAATTTATATGTGAAAGAGTGTACACCTTTAAGATAGATTTTTTGAGGAACGAATTATTTTATTATTAAGATCTCATGTAAAATGTACCAAAAATCACACCAATAAATGAATTTGAATTTGAATTTGATACATATATCTATATCCTCACCGTATAGGACATGTTGTGCACTATCTTCACACAAGCATCCTGCTGCCTCTTTAGGCTGCTCCATGCGAAGGTGTAAGGACTGTGCAACCAGAACTTTGTGATCCGTTCCCCTACCATGTCGAAGGCCAATTTCGCCGCATCCATGTAATTGCTATTGAGGTTCGTGTCTGTAAAGTCTACTCCTAGCGCTGTCACTGGAATCAATGAATGATTAATTTAAGTTTAAGTTATGACTTAATGCCTTGAGGTTGATGAGGGAAATATGCGTAATCGTAATGTTAGGATGGCGGCGTGTGGGTCCCTTGAAATGAAAACACTTTAGTTCCTACATAAATTTATTTAAAAACTGTATACAAAATATTACAATGAAAATTATTCATTGGACTAGACAAAGTTTGGCCCAGCAGAGACAAAGAGTTAATTTTATTTTAAAAATAAGTGAGAATATTTGAAATATCACCACTGCTTTCGTTACTTGGCAAAACTTTGCAAAAAATATTTCAATTTAAAAGATTATTATTATTTTTGTTTCTTGTTCGGGGAAATATTTATGTTGCCAGTTTTGGAAATAAGATGGTAATTGAGACATGCTTATTGTGAGAATTGATATGATTTTACGAGTATTTCTAGAATATATAACATTAAAACTGTATTAAAAGTGGATTGAATAATAACTACATTATAATGAACATGATGTTTGTAGGGACTACAGGTAACAATAATGCTAACGGGGCGAAATGCATTGTTCCCCGCGCGTACAGTTAGCGGCCAGTCGTCTTCCTAGCGCCGTAGCAATAACTTGTTCTGTGTAGATTCAGTCAGAAGCGTCACTGTGCTTATTGTTCAAGGTCATCATTCAATAGACGTTATATTTAATACTGTGATTTCATTTACCACAATAATTAATTGATGTATCAATTAAATTTTTAAATCAATACATTAGTTCATTCTTAAAAATATGTAATGGCAGCACCTTCTTTATCTTTTATAATCATTGTCACTGCCCATCATTGTCATGCATTTGTCACATGTCATTTATGCTTTGCAGAGAGCTAGAACTAACATAGAGGGAGGCATTTAAAGATAAACAATACAACGCTTTATTTTGTTTCTTTTTTCTATACGAAACATCCTGCGTATTGGAGTGAGTACGCTTTAGTACTTATATGACGGCGCGCGATTATTAAGTCGATATATTGTAACACTTTCTAAAAATTGTAATCGATTATTTTTACTCTGTGGTTTAGAATTTATTTCTCTAGTGGTATTTTTAACTTAGAGCGGGTCACACCGAATGGGGTCGTGAGTGTGAGTGGCGACGTTGTGTTGCGATCGTCACGCGGTGCACACGCACAAATCCATTGGCTCTAAATGCAAGTTTAACAATTATTGTGATTAAACTTAATCAGAGATAATCATTGTAATCATTAAAGTTTATAGCTAAGTCTCGTTGCGAAATTTGAAAGTAAATTAAGTGCTTTATTTTGCAAGTATTATTTTCCAAACACCTGCACGTACACGCCCATGATAAAGGACCAACAGATGACGGATCAGCAGCGACACGTGGTGTCTCAGCCGCTCGAACATCCGTCATATATAATATGCCAATAGTAATCATAGTTTTTTGACGTAGACAATAGGAAATATGACTTATGACTTGATTGTTGCACAGTTCCATACTCGCTTTTGCATCTCATCTTTAGCATATAGCCAGTGTAAACAATTGTTGGTGAACCAACAAAAATAAATAAATGACCCCGGTGACCACGTTCATAATCATATTGTTGAAATCGTCTTCTCTAGCTCCTTATATTGACGTACTAAATCTTTTTTCACGACTTTACTTATTCGGTTCTAAAGTCCACCATGTTGATTTTTGTGAAACGTCACCTTTCATCTATTGGATTAGGTTTTTTTTCTTCAAAATCCTTTGGAATGCGATTGGAAGTTAAGTTCATTACTGCCGTCAAGGCCGTCACTACAAACCTAACGCCGTGTAAATAATTAAAACGCATCCAGACGTCTGGATGCTACGAGAGAATAAGGAATCCTACATAATAACAAACACACATACATTTTAACTAAGTATAACACAAATACCTACATGCTCCAAAAACATAACCCTTCTTGTCAGTCGAGTCATAAGCTTTGCTGCAGCTTCAGAGTCAACCTGAGAAGGGGCTAAGATTCTTGTGGTTAGCTTTTCAGTACTGTGGACCGAGGACAGGAATCGTAGGCTTGCTTATACTAGAAATTTTGCGGACGCCGAGCCCACCAAAACAGATGGATAGTGTGGCTTGCAGCCACGCATGGTCATCCAGTGCCATATTTAAAATAGACGTTAGAGTACTTCGAATAATATGATCAATTTTGTCTAAAAGTGGCTGCTTCCTTAAAGAGGAAAAGCGGAAAATATACATAAAATTTGGACCGAAACAGCAATATCTGATAATAATAATAAATTTATTTATTTCAGAACCAGTCGTTCGTCTATAAATTTACACGGTGAATGTTGATTTTAATTTGCTAGCTATTTTAGACATGAATATTTACTGTAAAAAGAATTATATTATTTTCAGTATTGAGAATATGAGGACTACGTGGGTCATTGTTTCAGTTATATTCTTGATTTGGCAGTTTAAGTAGTTTATGCGGCCTACCCAAATGTCCTTTCTTTGGTATTGTTCGTCGAATCGTTGAGCTTCTTAAGTTCTGAGTTGAGCTGCACGGTTACTGACAAATGCGTGCACTGAATGGACAGGTCCACTTAATCTGTGTGGTTATTTCCTCAAAAGACCATTTCAGACACCAATCTACATGGTTTTCAAACATTATGTCCGATTTTTTATATACACATTGACATTGTTGAATTTCATATACACAATGACATGAGTATTTACTTGTAAAGTATTATGTTATTTTAATTATTGTGAATGTGAGGATTATGTGGGTCATTGCTTTTTTTTCGCAGTTAATTTTGATCATGATCTGGCAGATTGAGTAATTTATGTGGCCTACCCAAATGTCCTTTCTTTGGTATTGTTCGTCGAATCGTTGAGCTCCTTAAGTCCTGACTTCCTGAGTTGAACTGCACGATTACTGACAAATGCGTGCACTGACTGGACAGGTCCACTCAATCTGTGTGGTTCTTTCCTCAAAAGACCATTTCAGATACCAATCTACATGGTCTTCACATGATTTGACCAAGATTATGTCTGGACTTTAAAAGAGACTGTGACCTCTGAGTTTGTTTCGGCCTTTCTTCTCAGAGTAGTCAGATAGGAAACGCCGACCTCATCTAGTTTAAAAATATGATTGACGTGTAAAAGTGTTTGTACAAACCTACTTACAGAAATAAAATCATTTATCATTTATCATTTGGTCCTTAAGCATACAATGTGAAATAAAAAAATATTGAATACATTAAGAATTTATTAAAAGATTACAATTAGATAAATATTACAAAAGAAATCATTAAAAACATTATAAATTACAATTTTACAATAAAAAAGAATAAAATAAAGAAAATACACTACCATGTTACATCTTAGTCCAAATAACAATGGCGAATTCTTATTTGAAATAAAATTACGTCTAAAAGTGACACTTATACGAAAGAAATTGAATTAGTTATCTAGGTTTTTTTTTACTATCATATTATCTAGTTAAGGCCGAGTAAAAAAGTAACGTTTAATGAAAAGTTATTTGACTACTTCGTTCGAAAAGTATAGGAAATTGTTGGTTGGATTGGTTTAGTATTGCCATTTTATATTTATTTTCCTAAAGTATTGAATCTTTTTATTCAAATTATTAACATTAAATAGTATTTACACTTAATTAAATGACTAACTTACTATTAATAGTATGTACATCTAAATAAAAATAAATAAAAAAATAAAATAAAAAGAAAGAAGGAAAAGAATCATAGGGCATTAAAAAATTCATCCGCATCGCTGTCGACAGGAAAAGTGCCCAAAAGGCTGGCAGCATTGCCATGTTATAAGGCGATGCTGATTCTTTGGCCAAAAAATAAGCCAGCCTCCTGGTCACGTGAAGAGTCGACCAACCGCTTGGCGATGTCTCCAAAAACCGAGTGGGCACTCGGACCCCACGGCTCTAGTGTTTCAACCCCAAACGGCTCGAACATATAACTCCCAATAAGATTCGAATACTTTCGCCATTTGAGGTTTTCCGCACCTGCAGCAGCCGCCCCAGCACAGCCCGCCATCCTAGGAAGATGGGATGGCGCAAGGGTGTCGACACACGTTGCATCCCACACCAAAGGTCTGACTAACTTCAAACTTTCCTAAATAGTAGGTATAGCGTAATTGTCGTGGTGTTGTTATAATTTTTTATTTGTTATTATATTAACATGGAGTAAATGAATAAGTAACACATTTATTTTGTTGTACCTACCTAAATCTAAGTTTATTCTGTGTTCTTACATAAACATATTGCAGTAAAGTGGGAAAATATGAAATGTTACGGCAATTCGGAACTAAAAAGAGTAGTACCTATTTAAAGTCTTAAAAAAATATAGCTTGGTTGTTGACGTTGACAACCGTTGACAGTACTTGTCAGTTTACAACTCTTGACCAGAACTTGCGCTCTGTCCTGTGTTGTTCAAAAGTTCAACAGTGAATATCTATTAATCTCCGCCTTCTCTATCAAAAAGTCTTACACAAACTAGCTCAGAAAATGACGCTGAGTTTAATAATATATTTTTCATATAAAGACGTAATAATTTAATTTCAAATAAAACAATGTATGGGAAGCTGCCATTGTTCTTTAGATTTGGATCCAGAATGCTCAACATGCAGCCTGGTCCACTACCGCATTATTGAGCAATCCAGATTCAGATCCATCTTCCATGCAAACAGCTGAAGGTAGAGTGTGACTGTCTGTCACCTATTCCTAATTAATAGCAAAACAATATATTTGTTTTGGAACTTTCCCACGATTTCGGGACTCTTAGAGACACATTAAATCTCTATTTTATGAGCTGTCAGTATGACATGCTACCCTAATTAATAACGAAATATCTTATTTCCATATAATTATTTACATAATGGGTGGCACTTATGGCCATTGGTCGAAGGGCAATATTTTACGTCAATTAAAATACAAGTTACAAAGTGAGTGCCACATCTGCCAAGGATAAACCAAACTTAAACGGACTTTTAAAACAATCCAGTAATGTACAATGACCTTTTCTGCGAAATACACTTAACGAAAATATTACTTGTTTTTTTTTTTTTTTAAATCATCTACTTCTCAATATTTGTAAATATGTGAGCACCATGTATCTATCTCATAATTAATTTACCTGTCATGCGTTATATTTAATTATTTTTACCTATTGTGGTATAGTAATTTTATTCTAGGTGCATCGTCTTCACATATAATTATTATATATACATAATATTGTAAAACATTTTTAAAAGAGTAACGGTGGAGTTTCTTGCCCATTCTTCTCCATACGAAACTACCTTTTGGAAGGGGCAACTAGAATCAGTTCTATTTTTTGTAAATTTTGACGTTCAAAAGTGCCATTTTATGTGCCTATTTGAAATAAACGATTTGACTTTGACTTTGACTTTGAAATTGCGAGAATTTGGGTTTATGTTACAAAAAAAACATGGATGCCACTGTAAGGGTGTCATTAACATTAGTACGCGTTTAGAGCTATTCAACATTTGTCTCCCTCAATGGCAGTTGGACTTCGCAGTACTCTGTCATTTCATTTCATTTCATTTATTTTATTCATTAACAATTAACATTGTGTTGAACATTACATATTAAATAAAATTATCACATGCAGAAACAAAAACATTCAAAAGCCTAATTAAAATTGAAGTGAAAAGTTAGTTCAAGACTCAAATTAATTTAAAATATGTCAACAAATAAATACAAAGTCAAATTTATATCAGTAGGTAATTATGTAAAATTCAATGTCAAGAAAATTTTAACAATTGAGAGTATAAATTATAAAGGTCCTAGTGTTTAGGTCAAAATATAATTTATCGTATAGCTTGTTCACTGCTATTACTATAGGTGACTATTATGATCATACATATACATTTTATCATTTATCATTTGACATATATTCTGATACCGAGTATAAACATTTTTTCAATAAGAAGGCTTTTAAATTAGTTTTAAATGAGTGAGAGCTATAAATTAATAATTTTAAATCAGTCGGTAACCTATTAAATAACTAATAAATAAATAAAAAAATAAAAATAGTTTATTGCTTCAACTTAAATACCTTATTCTAGTTACAATGTGGAGAATCCATTTAAGCAAATAGTATGCTTGTTTTAGGATACTCCGCCCTTCCCCAGGTTATGTAATTGTATTTAAGTTATTAAACCTGATCATAATATTAAATGAACTTATACAATTAAAAATGCAGGAACAAAATGGGTACTTACACAGTATTGTTATATGAGTAAAAGACAAATAAAACAAAGACAAATAACGCGCTGTTCTGTGTGTAGGAGATGGTGTGGAGGTGAATGTGTATGTAGTATGTGTATGAGAGTGAGTAGTGGGTGAGAGTAAGTGTGGGGGGGTGAGGGTCATAATCCAAACTTCATACAGGTGGAGATTAATTATTATCTAGGTTTTATATAATAATGTAGCTAACCCTGCGACTAGTCTTGGGATCGGAATCAATGTAAAACATTAACTTCCATTAGCACCATAAATAACATAGCGTAATATAAATATTACAGTCTCATTGATTGCACCATATTTTCCACTTCGTCATAGGTTTTTAACTTAAGCCATTTAGACAAAGCGTTTTTACATTCGCGGTAGGTTAGTGGGTATATATCAAGTTCTTTATTAAGAAAATTGTATAAATGGGATGATTGCCTAGGGAATTGCCTTTTTGCGAATGTAGACTTTACCGACACAGTAGGAGCAACCGTGTTTTTCCTTCTGCCTTTTGTCTTCTGTGGGTTGAACGATAGAGTTTTATGCTTAGTTAGAATTATATTAAGTACGTAAAGCTTTCTAACGGTCAGAAGATCCGAAATCCGGTATAGGTTCTCAGTTGAAAACCTGAAGGGTTTAAAAAACATAACTTTCAGTAGTGACCTCTGAGCTCTCTCGAGGTCTAAGAATTTAATCTTTGTGGCACCTCCCCAGACAGGTACGCAATAAGCCAGGACGGACTGAGCAAGTGAGATGTAAATCTGTATCAGGAGCTTTTTCGAGGTGACATGTCGTAATGTTTTGAAAGTCCAGATTAATTTCCGTATTCGCTTCATTATTAATTCAGTTTGGTTATGCCAGGATAGTCGTTGATCAACCATAATGCCTAGGTATTTGGTAGATTCTACTCTATTGATTTCTGTGCAAGAACAGATTGGATTTACAGGATAATTGCATTTATGAATCTTAATTTTGAATTCTGGAGGGGGTTGAGAGGTGTTGTACTTTGTGAAGCAAATGAAGTTGGTTTTGGTAGTATTTAAGGTTAAGAGGTTAAGGTCAAGCCAGGCTGCTATTCTTGCCAGTCCACGCTCAGCAGTTAACCGGACATTGTTCCAGGTGTCACCACTGAACACTATAGCAGTGTCATCTGCGTATGAAAGAATGCGTGCATCCACAATTTTCATGCTACATAGAGCATTTATATATATAAGGAACAATGTCGGTCCGAGCACACTGCCTTGACCTACTCCGAATTGGACGATCTCTTCAGAGCTAATGGTATTGCCTAACTTAATCTTTTGCTTGCGTTCGTTTAGATAGTCTTTGAGCAAGGCGTGGGGAATACCTCTTACCCCAATTGATTCCAGCCTATCCAGCAGTGTGACGACAGAAACTGTGTCGAAAGCCTTTTGAAGATCTAGGAAGACAGCAAGGCACTTGCCTCCGCTGTCCACTTGACTGGTTACAGCGGAGGCAAGCGCCAGTACTGCGTCTTCCGTAGACATTTTTTGTCTGAAACCGTACTGCGAGGGCGATAGGAGGTTGTTTTTATTAAGGTAAGATAAGAGACGTGAGTTTATTAATCTTTCCATTACTTTTGATATTGATGGCAGTACAGATATGGGTCTATAGTTAGACGGATTAGTTTTGTCTCCACTTTTGTGCACCGGTGTTATAATGGCAAGTTTTAAGGCGTTTGGGTATGTAGCGTGTTCAAAGCACTGGTTCGCTAAGTGGGTTATAATTGGGACGACAAGAACATGAGCGGCCTTTAAGAAATTGACAGTTATGCCGTCCCAGCCCGGGGCACTATCTGATTTCAGAGACATTAGAACGCGGTGAACTTCATCCTGGTCAGTGTTTATAAGTACAAATGATGAGAGAGGTGGAACATTAGCTGAGTCAGAACTATAGTTTTGGTCATAACCTATGGTGGAGCTAGCAATTATCTCGTTTGCTAGAATTTTACCTATGTTGGAAAAGTATTTATTTACAGCGTCAGCTGATTCTTTTGGAGTAGCCTTGAGCTCTAATAGATCCGTATTGGGCGTTTTGCTTGGCTTTCGATTAGTGATGTTGTTTATAGTTTCCCACATTTTGACTAGACTGCTTGATATCTGGAACAATGCTTAGCTATGTTAAAATTTGGTGCCTTTTTGTGTTTGAAATCCTTCCTTCTTGTGCTTTCCCTTATCTTACGTTCCTCTTGTGTTTCATACTCATAAATATACTTAGCAAAGAAATTAAGGATTACTAATATATATAAACTTGGTACTGTTAAAATTCCTAATTCTTTAAAGTGCTCTCTACATGAGTCTCTTTGTGAGATCCTTAGTATAGTCCTTATGGCCCGTTTCTGTAAAATAAACGCTTTCTGACAGTTATAACTATAGCTGTTTCCCCATAGCATTATGCTGTATCTTAACCTAGATTCTACCAGCGAGTAATATATAGCCTTTAGTTGCTTTAGATCCAACATATCTCTAAGGCTCCTGAGTACATAGCATGCTGATGAAATTGAAGAGTCAATAGCAGCTAGCTCCTGTTTCCAATTTAAAAGCACATCTATGTTAATCCCTAAAAATTTGACTTTGTCCACTAATTCAATCTTGTCTCCTTTGATTTGTACATCTAAATTGTCATTATTGCGAGTTGTAGTCTTAAATACAATGATGGTAATTTTACTTGTGTTTAGCAAAAGGTTATTGGCTGTAAACCAATCGCAGAGATTTTGTAGGCTTTTATTTACATTTTTGGTCAATTCTTTTAAGTCATTCGCCCCAATTATTATATTTGTATCATCTGCAAAGAAAACAAGTTTTACATTAGTCTGAACATAATGCATAAAGTTAAGCAAGTCATTTGTGAATAAAATAAATAGTATTGGTCCTAAAATGGAGCCTTGGGGCACACCACGTTTTATATTTGTAATTTTAGACGTGTATATGACTTCATGATTACTTTCATCGATGCTTTTAATTTCTACAAACATTCGTCTATTTTGTAAGTAGGATCTTAAAAGTTCTAAGGACTTGCCTCTGATACCATAAAATTCAAGTTTAGTTAGTAGTAATTCATAATCAATCGTATCAAAAGCGGAGCTCAGGTCAATGAATAGCCCTGCCACTTTCATTTTGTCATTTAATTTATCAATTATGTCATTTATAAGAGTGTTTATAGCATCTGAGCAACCGACGTCTTTCTGATACCCAAATTGTCTTAAATTAATTATTTTATTTACATTTAAATGTACCATCAGTCTCATTTTAATAATTTTTTCAAATACTCTTGATAAGGTTGGCAAAAGGGATATAGGTCGGTAATTTGTTGGATCAGTCTTAATACGTTTTTTGACTTGGGAACTACTTTCGCCAATTTTAACTGGTCTGGAAAGTCTTTAGGATTGAGTAAGACATTTATTTAGTGCATAGGGAACGTGTCCGATTAGAATCATATTAGTGTCCGCAGAGGTTCTATGCGTTAGGTCTAACAGGACACGTATAGTGAGGCAAATGTTGTAAAACGGTTCCCGGTCTCACTAAAGTGAGTACATTGTAAATACATAAATTAACGTAGCTATAAATGATTAATGTAAGTGCAAGCGTAACGATTCCTTTACCCCCTTCATATTATCAAGATTATTACAGATATTAGCACTCACCTGCGAGAAGGTAGACGTCGGCGTTACGAGATTTATAATACTTTATCATAATATATTATATACCTTTGCATACCCTCTCGTCTTCTTAGCTTCACATAGTTATAATTATAATACTTATGTTTCCTAACTGTGAATTCCCAAACTTAACATCACTTTGTGTCCCCTCCTTGTCCCCTAGCTTTCTAAGTCGGGACAAGGCAGTTTAGTTTATGGGAATTTATTTCTTATAATGGTGGGAGGGTGCCCAAGTTTGGTGACGAGCCCTACCGGAACACGCGGCTGGGGGGGCGTGTTCACTTTCCCTCAACGGAAAGCCGATTTTAACATTAATATTAGGATAATTAGGAAAAATGAATTTGATCATTGAACATGATGAGTTTTATCAGCCTGGGGTCAGTCACAGTAGCTGTTGGAACTGCCTCGTATGCGGCGCATCAGAGAAAACTCTCTTGCAAATAATCGCCGCAAATCCATCTATATTTGCGCCCGCAAACAAACCTGACGCGCTACAGTAACGAGGTAGATTCATCAGCGCCCTGAAGGCATTATTGTAGAGAAGACGCAGATTGCCGTACGATTTTTTGTGTGCTTGACTCATAGGCTGCACTTGTAAAACGATTGGCAAAATGCTCTAAACAACGTAGTTTTTACTTCCGTAGTACAGCGTGCGAACCTACGAGCCAGCATATTAGCTCTAACAGACAAAACCCTGCGCTCCCTATCAAGTATTCGACAAATAAAAGCCGGTAATAAAAAAGCAGGTAATCCCTTGCAATAGGTAGTTGAATTAGTCAGTAAAAATGTTAAAGTATAAAATTCAAACATGTGAAACTAGAGTTTTAAATCATTATGTGGCATTAATTACAGCTGAAGTGAAAAAATGTCAAATAACTTTTGGACGGCACTGTAACAGTAAGAAGTTAGATAAATGATAAACTTACAGCAAATAGTTCCCAAAGCGTTATTACATGTGTATGTCCAGTGGTCAAAGAGTCCTTTTCTAACCTCCTTCTCAAGGTCCTTCACCAGCTTTCTGGACTGGCTGTTGAAGACGCCCATGAACGTGTCCAGGAGTATCTGACTGAACGCTGGGTTCAGGAGCTTGCGGTGATCTTTCCATATCGAATCTGGGGTTTCAATTTGAATGAATAATTACACTAAGACACTATTTAATTACGTGGGAATTACTTAGCTTGTTAAGGGGACAATAAATATTTAAACTATGATTTTGTTGTTTAGAGAAGGTGAATTTGGACAACAGAACTATGTTTATTAAAAGTTCCAAGTAATAAATACTACGGTAAGTATGCAACTCACATCTCGCAGTGAATAATCCATCGCCTAGCCATGGTTTTGTGAAGTCGTAAAACTCATCCTTCTCGTGGCACGTGGTCGCTACCGTGAAACTGTCGTCCGGGTCGGTCACAACTGGCAAATGATAATTTAATCATAATCGAGCGATACAATTAAAAACTAGTTGGAAGTGGTGATTGTGATGCTAGCAACATTCTAGATCCTTGACTCATTATTGTATACCCAAAAAATCTGGTGACAGGAGGCCGCGAGCGCAAAAACGGCCTAAATAACATTTATAAAAAAAATTGTTAGTGGGCTTACCTATCGCCGTCAAAAATCTGTTTTTTTGAAGAAGCAAAATGGCCTAACACTGATTTTTCGAGCCAACAAGAGATCGCGTTAATAACACATTTACGCATTAAAAACTTTATTCAAAATCAAATTATTCAAAATTGTGTACGAACGGCTTAAGTTAGTTGGGTCGTTTTTGCACTTTCGCTACACTAACTGAACTGTCACTTAGTTTACAGTCGAAAAAATAAACCATATATTTTTTGTTAGTGGTCACTCGTACCTTCCTTGTGACCAAGACTTTGTACTCATTAAACGACAAAAAAAAAAAAAATTTTTTTGGACATTCACATTGGAAACAAGTTTTTTTTAGTAGCAAGGAAGCGACATCCATTCAAAGTACTTAATTGAAATGACATCACAAGATTTTTATTCTACGAGTACTAAAAGACTGGAACAAAATACTATCGGGCTACCATTGGTATTCATAAAAGTAGAACACGGCTTTATGAGCTGTACAATGAAAGGACTTCTGTAAACACTACTGAATTAAATTTATTTGTTAGAAATTATTCAAAATTATTTAAAAAAGTTTGTTGTTTGGCCAAATCGCGTTATTGGAGTTCGAAGATTAAAAACAGTATTAATGTAATTAAAACGACTTGGAATATTATTAATAGTGAAACGGGAAGGTCTACGAACCGATATTCTGACTACAGCCTGTCTATTAATGACAATATAATAAAATCAGACTCACAAGTCACCGCTGCCTTTGAAAATTTATTTTCGGACATTCCTGTTTCAACTACTAAATCCCTAAACTCATCACCTTCTGCTGCTGAGTCTTTGCTTAAAGAAAATGTTCATGTTTGCTATTCGAAATTTCATTTCCAACATATTACCTGTAGAGATATAATTAAGACCTTTCACACTTTAAATGTAAAAAAGACTGCAGATCTGTGGGGTAATTCTGTAGAAGTTGCTAAGTCTATTATTGACATTGTAGCACCTACTTTAGCTCTTATCTTTAATAATCGTATCGACTGTGGGGAGTTTCCTGACCTTATGAAAAAAAGTAAAATTATACCTTTGTTTAAATCAGGTAGTACTTCAGACCCCACAAACTATAGACTTATTTCAGTACTACCTACTTTTAGTAAAATTTTTGAAAAATAGTTTTGGACCAATTGCAAAGATTTTTTAATAAACATAAATTATTACATAGCAAACAAAGTTTGGTTTTACTAGGGGTCGTTCAACTACCGATGCCGGTGTTGAACTTTTAGGACATATTTATAATGCATGGGAAGATAAATGCGATGCCTTGGGCATCTTTTGTGACTTGTCCAAGGCATTCGATTGCGTTTTTCATGAAACGTTAATCAGGAAACTCCGCCACTACGGGATCCGGAACACTGCTCTGGATCTTCTTACTTCATACTTGAGTAATAGGATTCAGAGCGTTGATGTTAATGGAAAAAGATCTCCCAGACCTATAGTGACAATGGGAGTCCCGCAGGGCTCAATTCTTGGTCCTTTCTTGTTTCTTATTTATATTAATGACTTGCCGTACCTCATAAAGGATAATCATGATATAGTGTTGTTTGCGGATGATACTTCACTTTTGTTTAAACTTAAACGTCAGCAGCTGGTTACTGACGATGTAAATAGTGCGATTTCAAAAGTAGTTTACTGGTTCAATGTCAATAATTTACTCCTTAATGAAAAAAAAACCAAATGCATTAAGTTTACGCTACCTCATGTTAGACAGGTGAAAACGAATGTGAATTAATGAAGGGCGAATAATTGAATCCTGAAGATAGCACAGTATTCTTGGGCTTAACTTTGGATGCTAAGCTTCAGTGGGGCCCACATATAGATAAATTGTCAAAAAAGCTAAGCTCCGCAGCATACGCTGTTAGAAAAATTCGTAATTTCTCTCTATGAAAATCTTTTATATGCACATAAAAATATAAAATTGTTTAAAATATACAGTGATATCCATAATATAAATACTAGGAATAAACACAAATTTGTTGTACCTACAACAAGGCTCAAAAAAATAGGCGGCTCGTTCAGGTGTCAATGTATACGCTTTTATAATAAATTTCCAACTCACGTTCAAGATCTAAGCCTTAATAAAATCAAATCATTAATTAAACGTAAGTTGTGCCAGAAAGCTTTTTATACCGTTAAGGATTATATTGAGGAAAAAAGGCTTGGGATTGAGTTGCTCCAATTTTTGCAAACTGAATGTTTTTTTTTTGTTTTTTGATTATTTTTTTATTTTTGCTATATTTTTTTAGTTTTTTATTTTACATAAATTTTGTCATTTTGATTATTATTATATATACAATTTCATGACAATTTACTTTGTGAAGTATGGTATTATTATTTATTAATTGTGAATGTGAGGACTATGTAGGTAACTTTTTTTTTTTATCACTTTCTCAGGTACTTTCAATGATAATCTGGCAGTTTGAGTGCTTTATGCGGCCTACCCAAATGTCCTTTCTTTGGTATTGTTCGTCGAGTGGTGAGTTGAGTTCGCTCCTTATGTTCTGAGTTGAGCTCCACGATTAGTGACAAATGCGTGCACTGACTGGACAGGTCCACTCATTCTGTGTGGTTTTTCCTCAAAAGACCATTTCAGACATAAATCTACATGGTCTTCACATGATCTGACCAAGACTATGTCTGGACTTTAAAAGAGACTGTGACCTCTGAGTTTGTTTCGGCCTTTCTTCTCAGAGTAGTCAGATAGGAAACGCCGACCTCATCTAGTTTTAAAAATATGATTGACGTGTAAAAGTGTTTGTACGAGTATAAACCTACTTACAGATATAAAATCATTTATCATTTATCAACAGGGAATATCGATACATAACATTTTTTTATTATATAAGCATATTCTTATGCCAATATGGACATATGGCATTCAACTGTGGGGCTGTACTAAACCAACCAACATCAAAATTATTCAAACATTCTAGAATAAAGTACTCAGGAGTATTGTTAATGCGCTCTATGCCCTGTTTATCAAAACTTACAAGTTTACACGTTCACAAGTTACACTTTACAAGGAAGTTTTTACATGTTCGTGTAAATTACGTTTATCAAAAAAAACTACACGGTTTGTAAGATTGAACGCTTGTAGGTTCTACGAGTACTTGTAAGTTCTAAAATCAATAAGTTATGCCGCCATATTCCTTTTTTTTTTCGGTGCATTTAGTGACAGGTTGTCGAAAGATAAAAAAAATAGATGAGTGGATGAACATTTTAATTACATGTCAGTCGCTTGGTCTGATAACTTCTGGAAAAGATTACACCTATGTCCGAGATACATTTTACTCAAATTTAAAAAGGTTACTTTGGTAAATATGTTTTACACATTCCTTTTCTTTCAGTGTACCAATAGCATTTTCAATAACTCGCTGAGTCGATTTATGGGCATTATTAATCTGATGTTGGTTGATCATTGCCATCTATTACTAGAGGAGTAATGAACTCCGGTTCCCAACCAATGTAGAGCAATTTGTAATATTAATTTAGTTGTCAGGGCGTTGTTTCTGTTTGAATTTCTTTCTAAATGGTTACCCAAAATGTTAATTAAATGTTCCAATTTTTCAGCTCTAAGTCGAAACCTTTCGTTAAATTCATTGGTCATCTCCATATGATCGTAGTCAATTCTCTTTTTATATGTTCGCGGTTCCGTTATTCTAATATTTTCTTCATCACTTGAATCACTTGACCACATTTAAAAAGAAGAAAATCTTATTTAAAACTTGATTGCGGTACTAAGCGCGACACTCGTAAACTTGTAAGACGGAATGGAGAGTCTCCGGACACTCTCAGGATTTGCCATGATTTTCTACAAGTTCTAACTTACAAAGGATTTTTTGATGAACAAAATAATGAATACAAGTGTAGAAATATACGTGTGAAATAAATAACGACACTTGTAACTCGTAAATTACGTGCATGTATTATTTATTTATTTAAATGCCTTAAAACTATCATTACAGGTCTTAACCTAATGCGATAGCCAAGTCACACAAAATACATAACAAGATCATAATGATCATTGTTTGTAACACAATGTAAATAATAGTACTTTTGCTAATTCACCCCAGTCACATGTAAATAATAGGTCTTTACCTATGAAATTGCCGTTTTGTATGAAAAAATTTAAACGAATTTTTTTCATGAATTTTTTATTTATATTAATCGAAGTAATCACCCATGCAATCAATGCATCTTTGCCATCGCAGTGGCAGTTTATTGATGCCCTTCTTAAAGAAATCAGCTGGACGGGAGGCAACAAATTCTTCAAAGGCATTTTGTACTGCCTCTCGGGTATTAAATTTTTTTCCCGCCAAGAAGTTATCCAAATTCTGGAAAAAGTAGTAGTCTGTAGGCGCAAGGTCTGGTGAGTAGGGCGGATGACGGAGAGCTTCCAACCCCAGTTCTTGCAACTTGGAGACCGTCTGCTGTGCAGTATGAGGTCGCGCGTTGTCGTGCAGGAGCAGCGGAGACGAGCGATTGACCAATGCTGGTTGGAGATGCGCCAGCTTCTCCATCATTGTGTTCAGTTCTTCACAGTACACATCTGCAGTAATGCTCACCCCGTTTGGTAAGAAGCTGTGATGAATCACACCGGCGCTAGACCACCAAACAGTGACCATCACTTTTCTAGGGGTAAGTTTTCGTTTAGGGCATTGTTTAGGTGCTGAACCAGGATCCAACCAACTTGCTGAGCGCTTACGGTTATCAAACAGAATCCATTTTTCATCGCAGGTAACAATGCGGTTCAAAATTCCTTCATTTGTGTGTCTGTTGAGCAGTGCAAGGCACGTCTCGACGCGTACTTCGCGCTGGCGATCATTGAGTTCGTGGGGCACCCATTTGTCAAGCTTTTTTACCTTGCCAATTTGACGCAAATGGACCAATATTGTTTTGACGCTAACGTCGAAAGCTGCTGCTAATTCAGCCGTAGATTGTGTATCATCAGCTTCCACAATCGCCTTTAATTCGTCATTGTCGACCAAAGTCTTCGGACGACCGCGAGGTTCATTTTTCAGGTCGAAATTTCCAGAACGGAAGCGAGCAAACCAATAACAGGTGGTGCGTTGGTTTGTAGTGTTAGCTCCGTAAACGTCGTTGATGTTGCGTGCCGCTTGTGCCGCGTTGCTGCCACGACGGTACTCATATTCCATAATTACTCGAATTTTTAACGTATCCATGATGACGAAAAAGATTGAAATGCGATGAAAATGTAACACTAATCAATAAAGAAATGACTACTTTTAGAAAAAAAAATCCATGTTTTTAAAATAAAATTAATTTGAAATTAGAATTCTTAGCCAAACAAAAATTATTTTGATTTGAAATGGCCAGTACTGCAGAACGGCAATTTCATAGGTAAAGACCTAATATATCAATTTCTGGTGCGAATTGCTCGAGTCAGAGGCGTTTTGGCCAGCAAGTTGGTCCTGGCTGATGGTACGACCAGCAGTGGCGGGGGCCGTCGCTTCCATACGTAACGGTCGGGTACGCACAAGTGCAACCGCTGCAGCACTCTCAGGTTGTGCTCTATGCCTCGGAGCAGTTTCACCATGTACGACACCAGCGCAAATTCCCGTCGCACCCCGAGTTGATTGTACCCCACCATACCCAGTACGAATAGAGTGGGGAACATCAAAGGGTAAAATGGGTATACCCCATAAAGTTTCTTGTACAGGTGGTACGTGAACTTGTTATGGACTCGCTCCAACATCACTGAGTACTTAGCCTCATGTGGAGCCCATATGACAGCACTATGTTCCAGATGACTCCTAACTAATGCGTCATACAGGACTCTGATGGCTGTGATGCTGGTAAAGACTCGCGTCTGCCTCAGAACAAACCCCAAATTTCTAAATGCCTTTTTGCTGATCTTAGTAATATGATCGCGAAACGACAGCTCACGAGTGAGAACAACCCCTAAATCCCTTACCTGCGTGACTCGTTGCATCGGTACTGCATCCACTACGTACTCGTAGAGTAGAGTTGCACGTGCGCGGGTGAAACTTATCACCGAGCACTTGGATACGTTAAAGTAGAGCTTGTTCTCATGACTCCATTCCACTATCCTATCAATGTAATCCTGCAAACGTCTGCAATCAGACTCTGTCCTGACCTCCAACAGCAACTTGAGGTCATCTGCGAATAACAAACAAAATCCATTCATGACGACTTCTGGTAAATTGTTTATCATTATTATTAATTCCAGAGGCCCCATGTTGCTGCCTTGATTCACCCCAGACCAGGTGTAATACGGATCCGACTCGCAGCCATTGCAGTCTACATACTGCTGTCTGTTTTGCATATAGCTGGCTAAGAACTGCAATAGATGTGGTGTGCTACCGATTTCTGCTAACTTACGTAATAATATGTCATTATCGACGGTGTCGAACGCTTTTTACAAGTCAAAATAAGCAGCATCAATCTGCACACCAGCATCAACCGCTGGCACCACCTGTGACATGAAGTTAAGGAGATTGGTGGCAGTGCTGCGCCCTTGTCGGAACCCATGCTGCGCATCCGATAGCTGAGCGCGGACCTGCTTCTGCATGCTGCGCTGGATGGTGGACTCGAAAACCTTTGCCGACGTCGACAACACGGCCACCGGTCTATATCCACTGATGTCCAATCCTGCCTTACCTTTGGGAACTAGAATGATACGTGTTATCTTCCATCGTGTCGAAAACGTCGCAGATTGGAGATATGTATTGAATACATAGTGCAGAGGTTCCGCTAATACCCTACCACAATCCCTGAATAGGAAGGCTGGTATACCATCCGGGCCTGCTGAACGCTTGGGTTTTAGACGCTCGAGTGCCTCTCTATCGTCCTTAAGACTCAGCGAGTTTAATTGCACGCGCAACCCACTCATGGCCCCCAACGCCGCCGACGCCGTCGCCGCGGCCGGTTGTAGGACAAGTTGTGGTGGCTCACTACTGTATACTGACTCAAAATACATCGCAAATTGCTTGGCACATTCCAGACCCGTTAGGTTTTGACCATCCTTAATAATAGTTTGTCTGTTAGCTGCACTGGTCTTAGATCGTATATATTGCCAGAATGACTTTGGATCTTTCGCAAACCGACATTGTATTTTAGTTTGATGTTACGAGTATTTGTGGACAAGAAACATTCATAATAATTAGTCACATTTGTAGAACACGAATGTAAATTAAAATCACCTAACACAATTATGTCTTTATATCTAGTACATAGCTTCTCTATTACTGCAAACAAAATCATGTAATCATTATCCGAGCTACCCGGGGGAATATAAATAACAGAACACAGAAATAAAAATCTACTATTTAAATGTACCGTCGCACAAACTATTTCAAAAACGCAGGTGTCTATAGAAACGTCTGGCACGAGTACTCGCCGCAGCTCGAACCGGTGTTTGGCCACAAGAAACGCGCCTCCCTGCTTTCGTCCATCCGCTCTATCGCTACGAAGTATATTGTATCCCGGTGGGACAATTTCAGAATCCTGAATGGAATCATTACAACATGATTCAGTATTTGCAAACAAGTCCTAATTCAATGAATCCATGTTATTTCTAAAATTGTCCGACTTAGTTCGGAGACCTATAACGTTTTGGAAATAAATTTCATATTCCATATTCCATATTTCATTTTGGTTCAATTTATCAAACCACTTTTCTGGCACTCCAATAACAAACGATGCATAATCTCGCTCGGTTTTATGTTTTATTTTATCTAGTTTTATAGGTACATCCGGCCCACATATACTTTTCACGTGATTAAACATTGATTCGAGAGTGGTTTCTGGGTGTAATCGCCACACATGCAAGTGTTTCTTCCGTTCCGTAGCTTGTAAAGCTTTCAACTTAGTATTTGTTCCCACTCTGACATCCTTTGGCTGCCGGTTGACTTTTTTATACTGTACAGTCGTCCAGCCAGAGTGATCATTTACCACCTCAACGTTACTTGCTTCTAGATTGGTAATAGCCGTAGTCGTTGTCGGCAGCTCCACAGATTTTGTGGCCCCACTTTCGTTTACCTTATGCGTTTTGGTGTTGGTGCGTCGTGTCTGTTGTAATGTAGGTGACTTCTTAGACATGTCTTCGCTGGGTTTGTCCTGTTGGCTGACGACTTCTGCAAAATTGGATGGATTCCCGACTATCTCATCTGTAATGTATTGAGTCTGTCAATCCTGGGTCAGTTTAGCATCGACTTTTTCTTCGAGTACCCTCATTATTTTAACAACGGCATATAAATGGGCTTTTGTTTGTTTGCTTGGCTATCCATACGAGCCATCATATCGACTCGAAATTCTCTCAGTTCTTCCAGCAGAACAGTATCGGTGTCCATAAAACAAGGCTTACTTCCCCTCTGAGTAATTAAGTAATTCGTGGGAGAGGTGATGGTGGTGGTGGGTATATTATTCCCTCGAAATGGAGTTTCCTTGAGTTTTGATAAACACATATTTGTATTAATGGATTTTTTTTACAGGAAAAATGCTTGTAATACAAGGCTTGTAAGTTTTGATGAACAGGGCAGTATATAAGAAATGACGACCTCCATCGTGACCTAAAAATGGAACCAGTCACCAACATAATCCAAAAATTTGCTGAGGCCCATGAACACCGACTCCACCGACATGTGAACATCGAGGCAATTCAGCTGTTAGACCAAATAAATATAGTGCGGAGACTAAAACGAACAAAACTTTTTGTAGTTAGTGTAGTGTAAAAAGTGTAGAAATAATAGTGACAATAACACACTTGAACAAAGTGTTTTTATCATTATATCAGACTCTAAGAAAGTTGAACGGACTTGTAAAGTACAATCAACAATATTCTTAGTTTTCAAATAATTATCACGTAAAAAATTAAGTTAGATTAAAATTGCTCATTAGTCTTATAGGCTAGATTGTAATTAATTATTAAGAACCTGGTTCTTTTTAATAGGGAGAAGAAAAAAGAAATAAGAACAATCAGGGAATATTCCGAGCTGTCACCCTGTTGGAAAAAAAGTTTGTCCCCATTTTAGCAACAAGGGAAAATTATACTTATATGCACTCTAGGGGTAGCAGCCAAAAGACTACATTAAGTCGAAGGTGCCCCGATTCGGTTTTGGAACAGATTCGACCTATTCAAACCGTGAAGTGTCCCCCAGTGGTGGACAACGAGGATAGTTTTTAAAAGCTGTTTCGCCATTTTTTTTGGATGGGCTATCATCAAATGACCGCTCTGGGTGGAGCGGAAGGGTGTGTCAGACTCTTACTGACTAAAACCCACCCGTGTTCCTTCAGTTGCCTGTGCGCCAGGGCTACGGTAACTCTTTCGAACAATCCGCTACCCCGGCAGGCATTGGCCCTATCGGACCCCGTCAATTATGCTGACATCTGATGGGAATAATCGAAATTCTATGGGGGACAAACAGGAATATAAAGTTTCATCCGTCTATCAGTGATAGGCGGAAAGATAGGAATGAATAAAGTTCGAACTGTCCCCTCGTTGCTAACAGGGCGGCAGATCAAACTTTTTTTTCCGATCTGTCCCCTAAGAGGACAAACCAGGGTGACAGATCGGAATAATTCGCTGGGTGTATTTTAGAAACTCTGTATCCTAATGGAAGAGAAATAACGAAAGAGAAGAAAAATGATTTCATAACTTTAATAAATTTCATACCACCTGTACATCATACCTTATACATGAACTTAAAAGAGAGGTCCAGGGCAGAGCCAGATTTAATTGATGTAAACACCGAAGATATATTTTTTTTTATTTTTTTTTAAACCATTTCATTACTTTTTATGCCATTTAAGGCTATTTAATGCTATTTTAAATGTAAAAACGTGCACTTTATTAACAAAATTCATATAATATTAATTTAAATTGGTAAAGAATCCTTTTCAGATTTGTTCAGATTTATTAACATCAAGTCGAAAAGCTAAACTAGAGAGTATTCACTGTTTCTATAGTGCAAAAGTGGCCTAACCAACAAAAAAAACATTAAAATAGGTCTAGTGTAGGATTATTGTTTTCATGTTCTAAAGAAGCCTGGACACAATTTATATAAATGTTAGTTAAAAACTGATAGCCTTTATGGCAAAAATAATATACAAAATTCAAAAATTTCATAATTAATTTCGCTGATTATCTCTTTATGAAAAATTAGTATATAGGCCGTTCTTGCTCTCGCAGCCTCTGTGGAATGTTTAGTCTTTAGATAAGATACGAACACTTCTATCCTAAGTAAGTATTCTATCCTTATTTTATCGACAGATCATCACGTTTTACTCCTGGACCTTTTTATTGGAGTTAATAGGAAATTTTTATTTTTTTACTTACGGTATTTAAAAATATTGTTATTGAGTGCGACTTATATTTAATTATAAGTAAAACTAGTGTTAATAAGGTAAGCTGTAATAAGGTTGCTTGAGGTAATAAAACTAATAAGCAAATTGATAAATACAGAGATTATTGTAATAGTAAGTATAAGTTAATGGATTTTTCCAGACGAATTTAGGCAATGTAGTTTTGATGTTTGTAATATTACGGAGCACAAAAAAAGGCTGGACACACTATAAAAAAATATCGTTACGATATTATCCGAGGCATGTTTATGCAGTCATAAGCATGGGAATAAATCACGCAAAAATCGTACAGTAATTAGTTGGAATAAACATGTAAGTGAGGCGCACAGGGATGCAAAACTTAAATTTTTGGATTTGGGTTGGGCATAATAGACCAAAGGAGGGTAATGTTTATAAAGATATGCATGAAAGTAGAAAACAGTTCAAAGGAAAGTGAAATGGTGCCAAGCCAACTGTTGACGACCACAACGCCATCTACTGGTGACAAATGACACCAATCGATGGGAAAAAGGTGGCGCGCAGGGAGGGAGCAAGTACAACGGCGCGACACTAGCGACAACCTGCGGATTTTCACTGTCTTGGTGACACGCCAACGAACTCACGCAAATATAAACCACTCAAGTGAAATATTGTGAAAAAACTATCCACACCCTGTAAGAAACGATATTACATGTTATCATAAGGAGCCTTGTGTCTGATTCAATCCAACGACCCTGACACAACGATGACCTGACGCAGAAACCCCAACAACAACAATGAGCAAATTAAAATGGACATATTTACTCAACATCGTTCCTCAAATAACTTTGGCGATTTTTGGAAGGCAACAAGTAAGTTGAATCCTAAGCCTGGCATCCCTGTGAGCGTGGGAGGTGTGAATGACAGTAAGGGCATTGCGGATCTGTTTAGAGAATACTTTAGGGTGAATTCCGCGCTTGATCCTTCAAAGGTGATGCCTGATGCTGAATCAGTCATGACCGGTGACTTATTTAACGTTACAGCCAAATAAGTGTCGGTTATAATTATGAAGATGTCCAGAGGTAAGTCACCTGGTTGTAATAGGCTCAGCATTGATCATCTAAAGTATGCAGGCGTTCATTTGCCGCGCGTTCTGTTAATGTTCTACACGCTATGCATGAGTCATTCATACCTGCCTCCCGACCTCTTGCGAACTATTATTGTTCCCATTGTCAAAAATAAAACGGGTGATTTATCCGACAAAGAAAATTACAGACCAATTTCATTGGCGACAGTAGTGGCTAAGGTGCTGGACGCTGTGCTTGACTCAGAACTTGAGAAGCATCTCAGCATTCATGATGCGCATTTTGGATTCCGCCCCGGACTTTCTACTGAAAGTGCCATTGTGAGCCTCAAGCACACCGTGTAATACTATACTGAGAGGCGTACACCTGTGTATGCATATTTCCTCGACCTTTCAAAGGCTCTTGACCTAGTTTCATATGACTTGCTGTGGTCTAAGCTTAAAAAAACGGGTGTGCATGCACAGGTGCAACGGCTCTTCCACTACTGGTATGCCAACCAGACCAATAATTTCAGATGGGCAGACAGTCTCTCCGACGTGTACGGTTTGGTTTGCGTGACGAGGCAAGGTGGTTTGACCTCCCCTAAGCTCTTTAACCTGTACATTAATGACCTGTTAGCTGAGCTTAGCAGCACTCATGTCGGTTGCTCAATTGATAATGTTTGCATGAATAATATTAGCTACGCGGATGACATGTTGCTGCTAAGTCCAGCTGTCAGTGCATTAAGGCAGCTCTTAGTGGTCTGTGAAAAGTATGCCCATAAACATGGTCATTTGTATAACTACAAAAAAGTGAGTTTTTGGTCTTCAAGGCCTCTGGCCGCTGTCCAACTAGTGTACCCGCTTTAAAACTGAATGGTGCTACCATTTCAATTACTTAGGGCACTATGTCACTGAGGATCTTGTTGATCATGTTGACATTGAAAGGGAGCGCAAGGCATTGGCGGTTTAAATGTAATATGCTGGCACGCAGGTTCGCTCGCTGCAGTAAACAGGTAAAGGTTACACTTTTTAAAGCTTACTGCAAAACTTTTTACACGAGTAGCCTGTGGGTCTGCTGTACTCAAAGGTCGATCAATGCCTTGCGTATTCTAGGTGCATAGTCTTCACATATAATTATATAATTAATGTATACATCATATTGTAAAACATTTTTAAAAGAGTAACGATGGAGTTTTTTCCCCATTCTTCTCCATACGAAACAAAGAGATTTAAGATAGATACAATAGAGAGGCTATGCGAAGAAATGTCATAGAAAAACTGTGATCCCACGTCTCAGTGATGCCATCTAGCATAAATTCGCAAAATTAGAGCGGCTACCGAGAACATTTTCATACAAACTTTGATCTCGAGCGTCAGTAACACCATCTAGCATTGAATAGCAAACATACGAATTAAAGAACAATGGGCAACTTTATATGGATCGCGGGCCCAGTGGTGTAGATGAAAAATTAAAATCCGAATAAGCTTAACATTTTATTCTATGGCAGCATTACTCTAATGAATCAAATAAAAAAGTAACAGCGGTTCCTAAAGTCCAATAATTACCGTTACAAATAAATGCTAATATTATGGCCTCAAGATGCGTATAATTATACATTCCGAGTGGCAACATGTAGATACAATTATTACATCTACATGTTGCCAGTCGGAATGCATTTTTCTCTTTTATATGAATCCTACTTATGTGAATATGTCCCGCTCGCTCCTGTACTATCGATAAAGATCGCTACCTGCACTCGCGCTGACCGGGTTTCAACAATACCAGTACGTGTTCTGTCCTGCTCAATCCTGAGTATTCCTTTTTTTGTCTATTTCTAATAGTTCACTTAGGCTATTAATAATTCAATAGACAACGAAAATGTATAAACATTATTTATTGGCATCGTTAGGTCATAATGTAAGCATTTGTAACGGTAATTATTGGACTTTTGAAATTGAACTTTTAGACTTTTTTAAGCTCCGCAGCATACGCTGTTAGAAAAAATCGTAATTTAACCGACACAGAGACAGCCCGTTTAGTGTACTTTAGCTATTTTCATAGTGTTATGTCGTACGGTATTCTGTTATTGGGAAATGCCGCCGACATTCAGACTATTTTTATTTGGCAGAAAAGAGCTGTTCGATCAATTTATAAATTAAGTCCGAGACAATCTCTCAGAGAGAAATTTAAGGAGATTAATGTAATGACTGTGCCTTCTCAATATATTTATGAAAATCTTTTACATGCTCATAAAAATATAAAATTGTTTAAAAATACAGTGATATTCATAATATAAATAGTAGGAATAAACACAAATTTGTTGTACCTACAACAAGGCTCATAAAATAGGTGGCTCGTTCAGGTGTCAATGTATACGCTTTTATAATAGACTTCCAAGCCACATTCAAGATCTAAGCCTTAATAAATTCAAATCATTAATTAAACGTAAGTTGTGCCAGAAAGCCTTTTATACCGTTAAGGATTATATTGAGGGCAAAAAAGAGTTGCTCCAATTTTTGCATACTGAATGTTTTTTTTAATACCATTACCATTTCAGACACAAATCTACATGGACTTCACATGATCTGACCAAGATTATGTCTGGACTTTAAAAGAGACTGTGACCTCTGAGTTTGTTTCGGCCTTTCTTCTCAGAGTAGTCAGTTATGAAACGCCGACCTCATCTAGTTTTAAAAATATGATTGACGTGTAAAAGTGTTTGTACAAACCTACTTACAGAAATAAAATCATTTATCATTTATCATTTACCACTGTAACTTTATTATTTGATTCATTAGAGCAATGCTGCAACAGAATAAAATGTTGAGCTTATTCAGATCTTCATTTTAAGACGGGTAAGAAAGTGCTACAACACTGGGCCCATTGTGCGCGTTCTTCTTTAATAAAATATCATGTGGTAGTGATGTTACCATTTAGATATCAAGGTATCGATAATAATGATAAAAGTTACAAAGTTTTTTTAATTCACATTTTATTATATTCAAACAAATGCCAAAAAAATTGGAAAGCAATAAAATGATCAGTAGTTTCAATGTTTACAAGTTATTTATTTATAAAATTTATTTACATACAAATGACTACATAACATCATAACATAACATCACGCCTGTATTCCCCGAAGGGTTAGGCAGAGGACAAATGACTAAATTGTAATTATTATTGTCTAATGTCCCAGTGTCAGACTGCTGATCACGAGTTCGTGGGTTTGATTCCCACAGGACACAAATATTTATGTGATGAATATAAGTTTTTGTTAGTCTGGGTGTTTCTTAAGTATTATAAGTATTTACAAAAAAAACGTATATAAATATTATATCCATTATCTAGTACCCATAGTACAACTCTGCTTAGCGAATTTAAAACAAAAATCAAACAATTCAGAAATAAAAATAAGTCAAGCTGCAATAAGCAAAGAGATGACCAGTCCTTACTGACGGCATCCGTTCACGAATATGACGTATCGATCAGCACCATTCAGCTCTACCAATTTGAAGGGAACTTAATGATCCGACACACACGCCACCACCAGCGAGACATTTGAGTGAGCATGACATACTCTCAGCCGCCAGCGCACATTCAAGTCAATGAAAGACAAGCCCAGTAAATTAGTAAATTGTAGCTTTATGTGCTACATGTGCTATGCAATTATGCATTATTAAGAGATTGGATTTATATAATGCAAAGATAGTTTTTACAATGTTCAGCAGCTTCAACAGTATTTTCGAATGCTAATCAATTAATTTATGCGCCCCTCTGGAGCAGGACCAGCGTTGAGCCAAGCATCTTTGTCAGCGATGTAATCCTCCAACTTATAATATGCTTGGCTGCATAGTGTGCGTTATAAACAAGATTTAAATTTCGTTTCTTTCAGTTGGAGTATGTGGTGAGGTATTTTATTGTAACATTTTAAACAGTACCCCATGAAGGATGAGTCTGCTTTAGCCAGTGTGAAACCTGGTTGAACCAATTAGTCCCTATTTTTAGTCAAATAGTTGTGTCTTTCACCTCTTTTACTGAAAATATTTTATTTTTTCCTTACTTATATGATGTTTTCATAGATATATGGACAAGGTATCGTCATGATTTTAGTATCTTTAAACAGTTCTCTTAGAGAATCCAGCCTGCGGAGGCAATATATTGCTCTGATGGCTGTTTTCTGCAAAATAAAAATAGACTCGATTTCTGCAGCCCATCCTCATAGTAAAAAAATACCGTAAGACATGATACTATGAAAGTAACTGAAATATACTAGCCGCGCGGTATCTACATTGTTAAATTGAAGTCTTTTTAATTTCAGTTTTTTCTTCGAGCATAATTTTGACGAAGCAGTTGGAAGCCAATTTTCTTCTCTATGGTCTATTTGAACAAACCGTATCCACTTTTCACGTTCTACTTTATTTACATTCGAAAACCTAAAATATCAGAAAACTACTTGAACGAATAATAGTTGTTCCTTTATTGCATCTAAATTAAATTACATAATTATGTTCAAACAGTATTATATTTTAAGAGTTATTTATTGTTTACCTCATTAAATATTATCGATAATAAAATCGATAAGCAAAATCACATCTCTATAAGGCTAGTAAATCTACTCCGCAATAGAGGGCGTTTATTCAAAAATTAGCAAATGTTCTAGATCTTTAGAAGAAAATTATTTAATTCTAATTACTGAGTAATTTTAAAAAATAAGTACGTAAATAAACCGAAGTTAGGTCTAATCGTTTTACCATAACGAGATTTGCAATATCGCAATGCGTAAATCAGCATATTTTCTTAGAAAATATTTTTATTTTGGTGGACACAAATGCGACTTGACAGTCTTGAGTAGTCTTGACATGCAGGCGTACCACACTAGACTGAGCGACTTTTGTCCACTAGGACAAATGTATCGGATTACGATTTTGTTCGTTATGTCCCGTCTATTGTTATAACAATTTAATGTCTTTGTTATGAAACTACGTTTTGGAAGGGGCAACTAGAATCAATTCTATTTTTTTGTAGATTTTGACGTTCAAAAGTGCCTTTTTTGTACCAATTTGAAATAAATGATTTAACAACTTGATGACTTGACAATTGACTTTAACTTTGCGTGTCCAGTATAATAATGGATTCAGGATGCTGCTAGGGCTTCCCCGTTTTTGTAGTGCTTCGGGTATTTTTGTGGAGGCTCGGGTTGATAGCTTCCATGCTATAATGCGAAAGCGAGTCGACTCCCTACTGAGTAGAGTGCGGGGCAGCACTAACAGTATCATTCAAGTAATTGCGGAGAAGTATGACTCGGCAGTCATGAGGGCTTTCGTTCGGGTTTTGGTCAGATAGCGTGGTAGTCTATCCTGAACTCAAGCGAGTGGTTTCTTGACTGCACAACTTTTATGTATCTACCTTTTTGTAATATGTCTGTACTAACTTAGTATGTAAGATATTTTTTGTGACTAACTATTATGGAATTGTCTGCATAAATAAATAAATTATTATTATTGCCTTTATTTCATATATGTTTACATACAAATTATATTTTTAAATATTAGAATATAGAAAATATAAAAACATTTCAAAATATAAAAAATAGTAGCCCACTGGTATCGCTAGATGGCGCTGGTCCTAGCCGGTCGTACAAATAAACTCTCAGCTGTAAAATATATTTTAAAATTACTATTACTGTTTAAAAGTGAATAAAAAATAAGTGTACCGATTAAACATCAAACAATAACTTAGTGACAGTGTAGTTTAACCATCTCATTCGCAAACTATGAAGTTAAAACCAAATATGTGAACTCACGAACTGTCTCAAAGATAAACAAGAACAGTGTACAAAACAATCATAATACAATCAAGAAGTGACAATTTGCAATAAAAAATAACTAATATTCAACCGACAAATCGTTCAGTGATACAAATACTTAATATAATATGTGTACTAATAACAATAACATCAAACACAAAGTGAAAAAGTGATTCATCCGTGTTTTGAACCTCAACCGTCATAAGATCGCTAAAAATAAGCGACTTTGAACCTTAAACCAAATTGCTGTTAAGAATTTTGTTTAGCCGCCAACTAGTCAAAAACTTCGCCACATAGAATTACTGTCTGTCTGGTCTCGAGGATAAGACGGCGTCCTACTTTTGCCAATTGACTTGCGTCATTGAAGTGGTCTCAAATCTCAGTACCAAAATTCACTTTTCGGAAATATCAGAGTTCTCATTTCAAGTTTTACTAACACTTCTCAGGCTCTCTACGAAACGTCTGCAATCAGTACATCAAGCAACAGCAGTAGTGGCAACAAAATGACGTCACTAGTCATGTGCCATAAATGTAAAACAAAGGTAGACATAAAAAGTACTGCGTTGTGCTCAGCCTGCAACAACAGATTCGAATTTGAGTGCGATGGATACCCAGAACACACATATCGCCTCAAAGATAAAGAAGCTAAACTTAAATGGAGGTGTAAGGTGTGCATCAGAAACAAAAAATATGCGAAAACTGAAAACCCTTCAGGCATTACTTTAAGGAAAAAGGAAACTTTTTTGAAGACCCTATCCCCTACGGAACAAGGTCCAGTCACGGACTCAAATCTGGACGGTGAAACAAAGAAAATACTCTCACCAGCACAAGATAATACAATGCTGTCTGACTCGCATATCCTTACTGACTGCGATACGTCCGATACGTCATATGTTACTCCAAAAAGACTGTCAAGGAGTGTGGATAGAACTGTAACTGATTTAATAACCACCGCGGAAATGAAGGAGACAATTTCAAAACTCACTCTCAAACTGGAAAGTGCAGAAAACGAATTGGAAAATGTATTATTAGAAAATACCGACTTGCAGAAACATGTTAATAAATTAACAACGGAAATCAGCACATTAAAGTCTTTGTGTCTGTCTCCCTCCATGGGCCGAAGTCCTGGTTCAAGCACCAAGATAAACAAGCAAATCGGGATACGACGACCAAACTTGACTCCCACACTGTCCATTTCATCTAAAGTCGATAACAATGACTACGTTATTCAGCTGGAACAGGAAATTCTAAACCTACAACAACAATTACAGGCTGCGCAACAGGAATTAATAATCCTTAGAGAGCGTATCAGTGCCTTGGAGAACTCCACTCATCATGAATCAAAGCAGGTCACTGCACACATCACTGTATCTAATCCTCATGTAAAATCGCGAGACGGTCTACAAGAGAAGTATACTCAAACCTCGAAACGGAGTTATGTCTCATTGACAAACATAAAGGAAACTCTAAGCAAAACTGCTCAAATGAGTAATGTTGCTAGCAAAAATGTGCCAGGCGCTTTACACAAAAATAAATTAACTACAATAAGCAGCAATTGCACACAGGGAACTCTACCCATAATCGAAGAAGTATTTTCGAAACACTTTAAGTACTGTAATTATATAATACCGAACATCACCACAACATCTTTCCTAAGGAGTATTAAATACAAGTTATAAGACTTTACAATTAACGATTACTGCCTTATATTCATTGGTGAAATTGGCCTGCGGGGGGGGGGACTATTCACATATACTACATAACTTAAAAAGCTCGTTACAAAATTTGACCCATACAAATATTGTTATTTGCACCCCCATATACATAAAAGGTGCATTAATTCATAATTATAAAGTAGAGCTCTTCAATAACCTCCTCTTAACGGACATAAGAAACAATGAATACGCATATTTTTTCGATAGCAATAGTACCCTATCGCACGAAATGTTTTCGTATAATACTGGCAGAATAAATAAATACGGATGGAAAAACATATATGACCAGATCATGTCCAGGATAATGTTTGACTACGATTTGATCGGTTTTCAAGATATTGGTACTAACTTGGTGATCGAGGCTGATGACAGGTCGTCCACAAGCAGTAATACCGAGACTACAACTGATCAAGATAACCAGTTTTTTCTGTTGTAGACACTTGAATATTGTGCACCAAAACATCGCTGGTCTTTTAAATAAATCAGATATGTTGACATTGCACATGCAAGAGTTGTCTACAAAAGAAAATATAGACGTTGACGTCTTATGCTTAACTGAACATTTCGTTACTTCAGGTCAGGAATCGTTGATAAAAGTCCCTAATTTTAAGCTCGCAGCGTGTTATTCAAGAAAGCAACAAAAGCGCGGAGGGTCGTGTATCCTTATCAAAAATAGATACAAATATAGGGAACTTCCTAACTCGTCTATCTCAGGTTTATTTGAATATTGTGCGATAAAGTTAGTTGAACAAGGAATAATAATTGTTTGTATCTATAGACCACCGAATTTGTCGTGCATAAATTCATTTTTAGATCATTTAGATACCCTACTAAAGAAAATTTGTACAAAACCTAATCAAAAAATTGTATTGTGTGGGGATTTTAATATCAACAGACTGAAAAGAAATAACTTCTCACTAGACTTCGAAAATGTACTACTTAACTATAACCTTAAATTAGAATTGAATGAACCAACCAGACCAAAAAGCGGCAGTTGTTTAGATAACTTTGCTCATAATTCTAAACAAAAATGTGAGAGTAAAGTAATCGATTTCGCATTGTCAGACCATATTGCTCAAATCTTAAAAATTCAAGTTAAAAAAACATGCATACTGAATTCTTGGCACATTCAGAAACGTGATCTATCCAAAGAAAATTTAGTCTTATTTAAAAAGCATCTACAATGTCTGTCTTTTTCTGACGTTTTTGAATCCAATAACCCTAACGAGGCATACGATAAGTTTATTGAACTGTTTCGTTTATTCTATAATTTATGCTTTCCAAACCAATTAATTAATATAAAACCCGACAAGAAAGTAAAATGGATCTCGCGAGGTATTAGAATTTGCTGCAGAAAACAAAGAAACCTACTTTGGAAATATAGGAAAGCACCTTCATGCGTAAATAAAACTACATTTAAAAATTATTCACGCACGCTTAAACACCTACGATATGCAGGTAAGCACTTACCACGTGTCTTAGTTCTCTTATTTAACTTGTGTATGAGTCACTCGTATCTTCCAGAGGACCTGATGAAGACGATTGTCGTTCCTATAATAAAGAACAAGACTGGAGATACGAGTGACAAGAACAATTACAGGCCTATTTCCTTGGCAACCATAATTGCGAAAGTGTTGGACGGTCTGATTGATAGGCAGTTGGATAAATATATCACCCCACATGACGCCCAATTCGGGTTTAGGCCACAATTGTCGACTGAAACAGCAATCCTCTGTCTCAAGCATACTGTCCAATACTATGCAGCAAGGGAAACACCTGTCTATGCGTGTTTTTTGGACCTCTCCAAGGCATTCGACCTAGTGTCGTATGACTGCCTCTGGAGGAAACTCTCCCATGACACTAACCTTCCGGGGGGACTGATTGCTGTACTGAAGTTCTGGTACAGCAACCAGACCAACTACGTTAGATGGGCAGGTGTCATGTCTGATGAGTACAGGTTGGAGTGCGGCGTGAGGCAGGGGGGGCTTAGCTCACCCAGGCTCTTCAACCTGTATATCAATAGGCTGATATGTGAGCTCAGCAACACCCAAATCGGTTGCTCCATTGATGGACAGTGTGTAAATAATATTAGTTATGCGGACGATATGGTGTTGTTGAGCCCATCTATCAGTGCGTTAAGAAGGCTCCTCCGAATCTGTGAAGACTATGCGGGGACTCATGGTCTCAGGTACAACTCAACTAAAAGCGAGCTCCTAGTGTTTAGGGCGCAAAACAAGTTGTATGACGTTGTTCCGCCGGTGACCTTAGGCGGAGTTCCGCTGAAGAGAGTCATTCGTTTTAAGTACCTGGGGCACTGGGTCACCGATAGGCTGTCGGATGACGCCGATTTAGAGAGGGAACGTAGAGCGTTGGCGGTCAGGTGTAACATGCTGGCCCGCAGGTTCGCAAGGTGTACGCGAGAAGTTAAAGTAACACTGTTCAGGGCCTACTGCCAGTCGCTGTACACGTGCGCCCTGTGGGTCAGTTATACACAGGGCTCGTACAATGCTCTACGAGTCCAATATAATAACGCGTTCCGGGTAATGCTGGGGTTGCCGCGCTTCTGTAGTGCGTCGGGGATGTTCGCGGAGGCACGTGTTCCGGATTTCGGCTCGCTGCTGCGTCTGCGAATCGCATCACTGATGCGTCGGGTGCGCGACAGCCCCAACAGCCTCGTGGCCACTGTAGCCGGCAGGGTGGATGGCCCTATAATATGTCGATGGATAGCGGCACACAGACCGTCATTCAGATACGTGACATAAGTGTAGGAAGCGTGTTTTTGTTTTTGTTTTAGTTTTAGTTAGTAGATACAATATTATGGATCTCTGGTCTGAAAATAAAGATTTATTATTATTATTAAAAAAATTATCAATCTCACACAAAAAGCTCAAAATAACTACTTAATTCATTGTTCTCAAAATAAAGCTAAGACGTCATGGCAGATAATTAATAATAACAGTCGGTTAAAAGAACCAATATTACAAATTAATAAGGAAGATAAATTAGTAACTAATCCTAAGCAAATTGCTGATTCATTTAATGATTTTTTCGTTGATCAGGTACAAAATGTAAATAGTAAATATCCGAGAAATACAAGTAGTAATCTCCGTGTCAGCAATTCATTATTCATGCCTCCAGTAATACCTCAAGACATTTTGCGTATAATAAAACACTTGAAAAATAAAAATAGTGTTGGATGCGATGAAGTTTCTACCACGGTGGTAAAATTTGTTTCGGATGTCATAGCTAAACCATTAGCCCACATAATCAATACATGCATAAGCTCAGGTATATTCCCTGATAAATTAAAGACTGTCATAGTAAAACCATTGCATAAAAAAAACGATAAGGGAGACATGTCGAACTATAGACCGGTAGCTTTAATTTCAGTTTTCTCAAAGATATTCGAGAAAATTATTTATGAATCTATTTACACATTTGCAACTAAAAATAATATTCTATGCGAAGAGCAAAAAGGCTTTCGAAAAAACAAAAATATTAATATGGCGATATTTGATCTATTAAAAGTGATAATGAACAATGTGGATAAAAAAAATCCTGTATGTGCAATATTCACAGATATGACAAAAGCATTCGATTATGTAAAACATGACATCCTCTTAAATAAACTTCATCACTATGGGATAAGGGGCAATGTCCTAAATTTAGTAGTCCTATCTCGCGGATCGAAAACAATTTACAGAAATTTCGAGAATATGTCCCAAAACTAAACGCGAATTGAAATATCTATCCAATGTTAGAATTACTAAATTCGGAGTCCCGCAGGGCAGTGTACTTGGGCCATTGTTGTTTTTACTTTATATTAACGACCTACCTTGTCAAATACATCATCCTATGACTTTATTTGCTGACGACAGCACAGCTATAATTGAATGTAAAAATAATACTCAATACGAAAGAGAGATAAATGATACACTTGAAAAAATAATAGATTGGCTTAATAAAAATAATCTTGTGTTAAATCTACAAAAAACCAAAGTAATGCATTTCTTTCAACGACTGAGGCCAAACTATATTGTAACTAAATATAAAGACGAAATAGTAGATACCACTTCAGCTACAACATTTTTGGGAGTATATATTGATGATAAATTGACCTGGAAAGACCATGCTGAAATTGTGTGCCAAAAATTAAGCAAAACCGCATATATTCTGTACAATCTCTCAAAAAAGTTAAATATGAACACGCTAGTGACAGCATATCATGGTTTGGTTGCTTCATTACTAAGGTTCGGTGTTATATTCTGGGGAAACTGTAGTGAGAGAGATAAAATATTTAGGGCACAAAAACGTTGTCTTCGATCAATGACAGGGCTTAAACCCATAGAAAGCTGTAAACCAATTTTTAAATCACTGAAGATTCTAACACTACCTTCTTTGTACATTCTTGAAGTTGCCTTATTTGTTAAGATGAACAGTAATTTGTTTACATCAATGATTGATAAGAGAATACGCAAAGGACCAATGAGGTCTCAATATAAAAGTCAACTTTATACAGGCGGTTACAAAACGTCCTTACTTAAAAAAAAAAATTTTTCCATGGGTCCTCTCATATATAATAAATTACCAATAAATCTGAAAGTATTACCCATCTCAGTATTCAAAAAACAGTTAACTAAATTGTTATTAGAAAAATGTTACTATTCAATTAAAGATTTTTTTGATGATAAAAGTTTTTCCTAATGGGAGTTTTGATTGTGGTACTATAATTAATATAAATTTATGTTATTTTTTATTTATATTTTTTATATTTGATGTTTGACATTGATTTTTGACATTTTTATTCTTTAACATTTTGATTTTTGACATTTATATTCTTTGACATCTTTGTTTTTTTTTTTTTTACATTTTGATATCTGACACTCTAATTTTGGTTCTTGACATTCGAATTGTAATTATAATATTGTTAATTGTAATGACATGTCAAATATTCTAATGATAATAATTTATATATTTTCTTTTGTTACACATTTTTTTTTTTCTTTTTAATTAATTTGATGATTTAAATAATAATTCAAAAATTATAAATTGATATACTTAATTGTGATAAGAATGATATAAATAATCTAATCTAATTTTGCATGCCGATTGGTAAAATGTGGCTGAGCTATAATTATGTACTTAATCTTAAGACCTGTATGTATTACCCATATTTGCGAAATAAAAATTCTATTCTATTCTATTCTATTCTATCAGGAACAGGGTCCAAGCTACCGGTGGTCAGAGCTCCAGAGAGAGGAACCTCCTAACAATGCGAGCCGTGTCTAGAAGTACCGCTTTCTGAATCAAGCCCTTGATGCAGCTGCCCAACGAGAGCCTCTTTAGGTGTTGTTCGAGGCTCTTGGCTATTAAACCATTGGCTGTCACGACTATCGGCACAATGATCGCTGAGTCTACATCCCACATGTCGACAAGCTCGCGAGCCAAGTCAAAATACTTGATTTGTTTATCTTTCTCGGCTTTCACGAGGTTCCCGTCATGCGGGACCGTTATGTCAACAATCATTGCGTGCCGCTCTAATCGATCCACGACCACTATATTACCAATGTGGAAACATTAAATTTGTGGAATTTACCAATGTGGAAACAAAAAACCAGATGATCACCTCGGTACGGAACTTTAACCAGGAACACCCAAACGAGGTACGCTTAAGTACTTCCAGTATCGGGCTGTCTGGTGACCGCCATCCGATCTACGTCGCTGAATATCTCCCAGCCAGCTCTCGGAAGCTCTTCTTTGCGGCGAGAGAATTCTCAAAAAGAATGGAGTACAAATTTTGCTGGACAGCGAACGGAAACATGTTTCTACGTAAGGAGGAAGGAGCCAAACATCACCTTATTAAATCCGGACAATCATTAACTGAACTGCAAGCTCAAGCAAGACAATGACTATTTCTCATCATAACAGTATTTGCCATTGTATGTATGTCTTTACTTCTTAGCCACTATACATTTACAGAAAATTAAAAAACTTAGGTACATTTCTAACTACCTCTCCATCACATACCCAACACAACAACTTATATACAACTACCACACAGACATTACACAACAATCATACTAATGCTACCACCACACTGATTAAACATAACAATATAAGAATAACACCTATCACTCAACGGTCTGTTTCGTCTGTATATGTTCGATATAGCAATATAATCTACTTTCGTTCACATAACCAGAATAGCTGCACAATAATCTATACGATCGGCTCATTAACATCAAAACCTATACTCAAATTAATATCGAACCCCTACACATATTTTGTTGGCTTGTGTCTAATAAATACCGCGCCGCGCCACGGTGGAGGCGTCGTCATCATGCTGCCAACCGGAACAACGTATACTGAGAGGTCAGACCTCACCGAGTTAACTATAAAATATGTCATCGAATGTTATGCGGTAGAAATTAAACCTAATATACTTCTCATTGTTCTGTACCGAACGGACCGTAAAATAGACCATTTTTTTACTTTTCTCGAACTGCTACTCACTAAACTAAAGTCTCATCACACACAGAAACATAATTATCATCATAGCAGGTGACTTTAATATAAATGCAATTCAAAGATCAAATCACTATAAAAAACTCATGGCAACTATGCTTGAATATAACTTACACCAAGTTGTCAAAGAGTCGACTAGAGAAACGCCCACGTCATCAACCTGCATAAACCTAATATTCACAAATAATAAAAAAATCTCGGTATCTGTTAACGATAAAGGAATTTCTGACCACAAATGCGTATCTTACGGTTTTGAACTGTTTTCGAGGTCACAAAATAAACCCATCTACAAAAAATTCCGTCTAACAAACCACCCCAAGTATTTCATACCTTTCAAACTCGAACTGAGACAAATCACTTGGGATAACATCTTAGTATCAGAAAATAATGTAAACAATAACTACAGCCTCTTCGAAAACAAATTAGAAGAACTTTTAGACGCCACCATCCCATTTAAACGAATAAAAATATCTAATTTTAAAAACCATAACTGTACAATGTGGCGTTTTGCATCCTCGTCAATTTCAAGGAGGTAACTATGCTAATGATTCTCGACACGAATCTATAATAAAATAAGTAGGTTTTTTTTTTTTTTTTCTAATTTCCAGAAGTCGGTAAGTGTTGGACACGCATGTTAAAACGCGGCCTGTGTGATACCGCACTGTAACTGCCCTTTTACACACATAAAAACGCGGCAGTTTATACGATCATAATTTTGCCTACCCCCGCGCGTACGCACCCCTCCTCTATCCTTACACCCCAACCGGCCACGCTCGCTCACACTCACACATCGACTACTTAGTGTGATTGATGTCGCCGCCGTGAGTGCGCCTTTCGTGATACCCGTCCCGCGCTCCTTTAATTCGTTTTAAATACGGCACGATGACGGAAAGAAAGAAAGAAGAAAGAAAGAAAAGAAAGGAAAACTATTCCAATGTTGAGTTGGTGGAGATGGTCCGGTCAGTGGGTCTTCTTAGGGGTGGAGTTTGACGAGTGACGCATTACGTTTTGTCGGTGGTTACTGGAACTTCAAGACGCCAACATCCTGTGGACGGACGAGTGCTTATTTACTCGAGTTGGCATCTACAATGTTCATAATGAACACTGGTGGACTCAGCGGGACCATAACCCGCACGTGACCAAACGGGATTCGTTCCAAGTGCGGTTTTCCTTAAATGCGTGGGCTGGCATAATATGAGACCGCGTGCTTGGCCCTGTTTACTGACCTGGAGCTACTATGACAAGTCGTCCAGGAGATGCTCGATGACGGTCCCCTGGCAATCTATCGCAACCTGTACTACCAGCAGGACGGTGCCCCTCCTCACTACGGTCGTCAAGTACGCGAGTCCTTGACCGAAAGTTTCGGCAACCAGTGGATTGGCCGCGGTGGACCTGTGGCCTGGCCTCCGCGTTCTCCGGACTTTACGCCCCTAGACTTTTATTTCTGGGGAAACATTAAAAGACTAGTGTTCACAGATGAAATAACAAGTGTTACAGAATTATGGGAAAAGTGGTTAGTGCTTTCGACACTGTAAAAACGAATGGGTTTGTGTTGTGAAAGCTGAAAGAAAACCAGCGACGTCGTGCTAGACTGTGTCTAGAATGTGAAGGTGGACACTTCGAACAATACCTCCGGCTAGCGTAGGTAATTTTTTTTTTTTTACTTAAACAATAATTTGCAAATGCGTACTTAGTTATTTAAATCAATTGGTGTACCTAATTAGGTAAATTTCAAATTTTTGACTGACCTCTGGTTTTTATGAAGTATCTACTTACTTTTATTATGTAACAAAACAACGCGCGCCGAAGGCGCTATGCGTTCGTTTTTGTGGATACCTACTCATGTTTTAAGATCTAAGATTTAGAATTTCATTATTTACTGTAGTCTGTTTATCAAAAATAAAATAAATTGTGCACGTAATGCAAAACTAACATGTTATTAATCAGCTGATAACTACGTACCTACCTACTCTTACAACTTTTTATTATTGCCTACTTAGCTATCTAAAATACGCCCCGCGTCCGCGCGTGCGCTCGTATTTCGTACCTACACGTTTTTATTACTAAGATAAATTTACAATTTTAGGATTATTTACTGTCCGATTAACAGGAATGAAATTAAAAGAAAGAAAGCAAAACTAGCATTTTATTAAATCAGCTGATAGCTACGTCACAGATTATTTAAGTTGTAACATCTATACATTACTCCTTACAAAATCTCCTATACCTACCGCGATAATAGCATTCTTCATGACAGCGACCGCTGCGTGCTAAGCTGTGCCTAAAACGCCCGACCATAGAGTTATTATCGTTTCATAGCCGCGTGGCCTTACAGCTGTGATGCCCAATATAGGTACCATTCTAATTAAGCTTTGAAAACATGATCTAGGTAATTATCAAGAGTTTATGTCATGTAGGTAGGTGATTTTCAAACTCGAACTAGGCTATTGCTAGCCGCACGCGCTGCTGTTAGGTGGGCGGGGCCTGCCGGTGGTCGACACGCGGCACGCACGCACACAGCGACATAGTCGTGCGACAATGCCTACGATACGCAACGGGGCGATTCTGTTCTTTGAAAGTGGTGTATTCTGAAATACTGTCAAACATAAATGACAAAAAAAAACAAGTATGTATTAATTATTGAGCAGGTATCGTAATTTTATTTTATTATTTATGTCTTTCATAACAGTTTCCTGAAATTTGACGAGGATGCAAAACGCCACATTGTATAACTAAAGGAATAAGTAGATCATGTAAACATAAACGACTTCTAAAAACACTAGTTAATCAATCTAAAAATAAAGTATTAAAAAAACACTACAAAATTTTCTCAAAAATTCTCAAAAAATGTGTGAAGGTTTCCAAAAAACAAAACTATTCACAAGAAATGGAAAAATCCAAAAATAAAACGAAAGAAATGTGGCAGATAATAAAACGTATAACTCAAAAACCCAAGAACATTTACTCTGAAAATCTAAAAATAAACATAAATAACAACCTAACAAATTGTCCCTACGCTATTGCTAACACGTTCAACCAATACTTTGCGTCCGTAGGTTCCCCAAACATACAGAACAACAGCTCACAAGCACCCATCGACCATACAGTAATCACGCCTGCCATTAATTCTATGTTCTTAGAGCCTGTTACAGACAAAGAGATATTTGATACTATTCAGAACCTCCCTGACAAACGCAGCTGTGGCATCGACGAGATACCCCCTACAATAATATAATACTGTATCCTAGAACTAACCCCCCCGCTAACATACCTTGTAAACCAATCCCTTGAGGAAAAAACATTCCCGTCTCGATTACAAATAGCAATAATCAAACCTATATCTAAAAAAGGTGGAAAATCCAATGACCCTAGCCAATACAGACCAATAGCACTTCTTCCAACATTCTCAAAAATAATTTAAAAAGTAGTCACTAACCTATGTGTAAATTCCTAGAAAAATACAACTTACTTGACAATAATCAATTTGGATTTCGTACAAACCGATCGACAACCCTAGCAGTCTACAAATACACACAAGAAATCCTTACATACATCAAAAACAAAAACAACACAATAGGCCTCTCGCTCGACATGACTAAAGCCTATGATAAGGTATCACACTCAATCTTGTTAACTAAATTAAATGGAGTTGGTATCAGAGGAGACGCACTTGATTGGCTTAGATCGTATCTGGCTGACAGGAAACAGTACGTACAGATCGAATACCTGGAATGCGACACATGTGAGTTACAAAACGTGCGCTCGGATATAATAACCACGAATTGGTCTATCTCTCTAGGTAGTGTGATAGGATGCATACTTTTCCTTATATACATCAATGACCTGCCAAAAATATGTGATCATCTATGTGTGTTGTTTGCTGATGATATCTCCATACTTTTTAAAAGCCCAACAAAAAGCACAGAATATAATACTCATATAATAGAAACATTTAATTTAATAAAATCTTGGTTACAGAACTATAACCTAGAAGTAAACAATAAGAAAACCAAAATAATACAATTCAAACCCTACCAAAAGCAAAAACTAACTTAAAAACTATAACCAATAATATCAAAATTGAAGAAGTTGATGAATTTAATTTATTAGGTATTACACTGGACACTCATTTAAATTGGAAAAAACACGTAAACAAAATCAAAACAAAACTATCACAATTTTCATTATATGGACTTAGTGTGCTCAAATCAAACACAAAAAAGACTGTGCTCTTACTGCATACTATGCGTATGCCTACGCATGGCTACGCTACGGAATTATCCTGTGGGGACACAGTGTACATGCTAAAGATTTATTTATTGCCCAAAAGAAATGTCTACGAATAATATATCACATTAAACCAAGAGATAGCTGCAAACCTCACTTTATCAAGGAAAAAATCCTAACATTACCCTCGATTTATATTCTAGAAATAGCGATATTTGTCAAAAAGAATATACAACTCTTTAATTTTCATAAGAATGAGCGCCGCAAAACTAAATTAATTCTACCAGTTCCTAGACTAGAGATGTATAGAAATAGCTCAGAATACCGAAGCATCCAAATATATAATAATTTACCTGAACATATAAGATCCACAAAAACACTTTGCATATTTAAATTTAGACTTAAGTCATTACTTTTAGAGAAAAGTTATTATAATATTAAAGAGTTTATGGAAGATAAGCAGCTAAAATAAAGCACAAATGTTATGTAAGTATCTACAATATGGCGTTTTGCATCCTCGTCAAATTTCAGGAGGCTGTTATGAAAGACATAAATAATAAAATAAAATTACGATACCTGCTCAATAATTAATACATACTTGTTTTTTTTTGTCATTTAAGTTTGACAGTATTTCAGATTATACCACTTTCAAAGAACAGAATCGCCCCGTTGCGTATGCGGTAGGCATTGTCGCACGACTATGTCGCTGTGTGCGTGCGTGCCGCGTGTCGACCACCGGCAGGCCCCGCCCACTTAACAGCAGCGCGTGCGGCTAGCAATAGCCTAGTTCGAGTTTGAAAATCACCTACCTACAAGACAAACTCTTGATAATTACCTAGATCATATTTTCAAAGCTTAATTAGAATGGTACCTTTATTGGGCATCACAGCTGTAAGGCCACGCGGCTGTGAAACGATAATAACTCTATGGTCGGGCGTTTTAGGCACAGCTTAGCACGCAGCGGTCGCTGACATGAAGAATGCTATTATCGCGGTAGGTATAGGAGATTTTGTAAGGAGTAATGTATAGCTGTTACAACTTAAATAATCTGTGACGTAGCTATCAGCTGATTTAATAAAATGTAGGTTTGCTTTCTTTCTTTTAATTTCATTCCTGTTAATCGGACAGTAAATAATTCTAAAATTGTAAATTTATCGTAGTAATAAAAACGTGTAGGTACGAAATACGAGCGCATGGCGCGGGCGCCGCGCTTATTTTAGATACCTATGTAGGTACCTAATAATAGAAACCTGTAAGAGTAGGTAGGTACGTAGTTATCAGCTGATTAATAACATGTTAGTTTTTCATTGCGTACACAATTTATTTTATTTTTGATAAACAGACTACAGTAAATTATGAAATAGTAATAAAAACGTGTAGGTACGAAATACGAGGCAAGCGCGGGCGCCGCGCGTATTTGAGATACCTTTAAGTAGGTAATAATAAAAACTTGTAAGAGTAGGTAGGTACGTAGTTATCAGCTGATTAATAACATGTTATTTTTGCATTACGTGCACAATTTATTTTATTTTTGATAAACAGACTACAGTAAATAATGAAATTCTAAATCTTAGATCTTAAAAAATGAGTAGGTATCCACAAAAACGAACGCATAGCGCCTTCGGCGCGCGTTGTTTTGATACATAATAAAAGTAAGTAGATACTTAATAAAAACCAGAGGTGGCTACCAGGTAAATCTAGGTATTTTTGGCTCAGTCAAACATTTCAAATCTACCTAATTAGGTACACCAATTGATTTAAATAACTAAGTACGCATTTACAAATTATTGTTTAAGTAAAAATAAATTAATTACCAACGCTAGCCGGAGGTATTGTTCGAAGTGTCCTCCATCACATTCTAGACATAGTCTAGCACGACGTCGCTTATTTTCTTTCAGCTTTCGCAACACAAACACATTCGTTTTTACAGTGTCGAAACCACTAACCACTTTTTCCCTTAATTCTGTAACACTTGTTATTTCATCTGTGTACACTAAGTCTTTTAATATCTCCCCACAAATAAAAGTCCAGGAGCGTTAAGTCCGGAGAACGCGGAGGCCAGGCCACAGGTCCACCGCGGCCAATCCACTGGTTGCCGAAACTTTCGGTCAAGGACTCGCGTACTTGACGACCGTAGTGAGGAGGGGCACCGTCCTGCTGGTAGTACAGGTTGCGATAGATTGCCAGGGGACCGTCATCGAGCATCTCCTGGACGACTTTTCGTAGTAGCTCCAGGTAAGTAGTGCTGGTAAGGTAACCCTCGATGAAGCACGCGGTCCCCTATTATGCCAGCCCACACATTTAAGGAAAACCGCACTTGGAACGAATCCCGTTTGGTCACTTGCGGGTTATGGTCCCGCTGAGTCCACCAGTGTTCATTATGAACATTGTAGATGCCATCTCGAGAAAATAAGCACTCGTCCGTCCACAGGATGTTGGCGTCTTGAAGTTCCAGTAACCACCGACAAAACGTAATGCGTCACTCGTCAAACTCCAGCCCTAAGAAGAGCCATTGACCGGATCATCTCCACCAACTCAACATTGGAATAGTTTTCCGTTATCGTGCCGTATTTAAAACGAATTAAAGGAGCGCGGGACGCGAATCGCGAGAGGCGCTAGAGATGAAGCGTATATACTAGAACAGATCCAGAGACTAGGTATTTAATGAGACTAGGTTGCACCTATTCCAACTTTAAAAATACTCGATCCACCTAGTCTCTATCTCTAGTCTCACTGTGCCTACCACAGAGTACTATATACTATACTAGTATACTGAAAGTGCCTACGCGGCGCACGGCACGGCATCACGCAACCCCGCGCCCCCCTCGATGCCCCCTCGAGTCGAAGTACCGGCGCGGAGAAGCGAGATAGCAAGTCTACTTCGCCACTCACTCGTGTATGTCTACTAAATTATTCGTATGTCAGTCATTTGAATTTGAATCATATTTCAATGGTCATAAAGTAACGCGACGCGCACTAGTGTTTGCCTATTTTGTACACTAGGTACTTGTAAATACTCGATGCGAATGAAGACTTTATACTGAGATGCAATACAGTCGAGAATCAAGTACGGACTCATGCGAATGTGATCTCGGTGGACGCAGACTCGCCGTACTGATACCTACTGGACGTCACAATCGGATACGATTATTGGAATTATTTTGGAATCGGTTTTTGTTTCAATGTTTGTTGTAGAATTTTAGATTTAATTTTTTATTAAGACAATAAAATGTTTATTGTTTTAAAAAATGGCTCCCAAGGCCCAAGTGTCGCTTGGGATCATTTTACGGACAAATGCCAACAAAAATGGCTGAGTGTAACATTTGTAAAATACAATTTAGTTTTAAAAGTTCTGTATTTTGATACAGAACAGGTCGGTCGGTCGGTGCTTGGTCAGGTCAGGTTTGCCTGAAAAAGCACATAAAACGTAAACATCCATTCGTAAGTTTAGTTATAAGAAACGATCCAGCTCCATTGATAGTAGCCCAGATTAACCAGCAACCGCCACCATCTGACCAGGCGCAATCACCATCCAGCAGACAACCTGCTGGAATAGTTCAACAACCTGAAGGTGAACAACGGCCGTCCACTAACTTGGTGCGATCAGTAGTAAAGATTATTTTCCTCCTGCGGATTATTACTAAATGACAGGAGGACGAGGCTGGGGGACCCGAAAAGTCCAACAATTAATGTTCTTAAATCAAAATTCTTAAGATTGATGTCTTCGTGTATATAAAACAAAAACAATGATTGTAGATAGGTGATTTAAAAAGAAAACTAACCAATAGAACCAAAAAACATTTAAAAAAAAACTGATTACTCTGAAAAAAAAAATGAATAAAATCTTATAAATACGCCAACAATCTACAATGTAGTTATATCTTTGCGTTGACAGTCCTGCTAAGCCTGTGTAAAGTATGAAGGGAAGATTACAATTCATTACTGCGTACGTTGTAGGTACCGTGTACCTACACGTACCGGTGGTACGCAAAGACTAAGCTTACTTTAAAGTCTGCGTACTTCGTGGACTAGGTAGAACAGGTATTTGGATCGAGTATTTGTACGGAATTGGACTAGGTGCACCTAGTACAAAATTTACCTAGTACGACTCATCTCTAAGAGGCGCACTCACGGCGGCGACATCAATCACACTAAGTAGTCGATGTGTGAGTGTGAGCGAGCGTGGCCGGGTGGGGTGTAGGGATAGAAGAGGGGTGCGTGCGCGCGGAGTAGGCATAATTAGGATCGTATAAACTGCCGCGTTTTTATGTGTGTGTAAAAGGGCAGTTACAGTGCGGTATCACACAGGCCGCGTTTTAACATGCGTGTCCAACAATTACCGATTCCCGACAATTAGAAAAAAATAAAAAAATACCTACTTATTTTATTATTGATTCGTGTCGAGAATCATTAGCATAGTTACCTCCTTGAATTTGACGTGGATGCAAAACGCCACATTGTATGTATAAAATAATTTTATTAATGTTACTATATATTTCAAATTACTTTAATAATTATAAGTTAAATATATTATTTTATAAACAGTTTAAGTATGTATTGGTAGTAATAATGAATGTTTTGATATTGTTAATAGTAGTAGGCATTGCAATATAATGTTAACTTTTAAGTTAGAACCTAGTAATAAGTTTTAAATGTAATAATACTTTCTGCGCCCCAACGTGGTCATGTACTCTTAAGTTTTAGCCTAGCCTGTAACTGAGTGTACATTATCCAAAATAAATAAATAAATGGCGGCCTTAAATAACATATCTATCGACTTAGATCGTATCGAGGTATCTACGACGTACACATGTCAACCAGACCATTGCAAAGATTATTTACACACGTCAAATGCACTAACTGTTTTACACCTAAATATCAGAAGTATCACTAAAAATTTTGACGAACTTAGATGTCTCCTTGTCCTTGTCTCATATACAATAGAGTACCTAATATTATAAAAAATATGACTACATTAAAATTTAAAAGGGTGCTAAATGAATTTTTAATTATGAAAACTTATTACACGATTGACGATTTTATTAATGATGATTCACTAAGTGATTGACATATAATATAAATAATAAATAATATAATAAATTATTTTATTAAACTTGCACAAAGTTCACAATCATACAATTTTAATATTTTTTTTTATTTATATTGTTTTTATTTCTGTAAATGTTTACATACTTATTTATATACATTTTTTATCAAACAATAATATTTACAATTAAAATATAATTACCTAACCTAACTAAAACTAATAACAAATTAAAAGATGGCGTCAAAAAATTCCTCCGCATCGCTGTCGACTGGTAATGTACCCAAGAGACTGGCGGCATTGCCACGTTGTATTGCAATGCTTAGCCTCTGGCCAAGGTAAAATCCAGCCCTTGGGTCACGGGAAGTGTCAAACAGGCGTTTGGAGATTTCCTTGAACAAAGCAAGGGCACTCGGACCCCACGGCCCGAGGGTTTCAACCCCAAACGGCTCGAAAATATAATTACCAATAAGGTTGTTATACTTACGCCGCTTGAGGTTTTCCGCAGCCGCAGCAGCGGCGCCAGCACAGCACGCCGAGACAGGAAGATGGGATGGCGCAAGAGTATCGACACATGTTGCGTCCCACACTAAAGGCCTACCCACCTTCCATGGAAATAAAGACATGCCGTCCGGTCTCTTGCCATCGTCGCGTGCCAAGCCATTAGGTTCTAATACAGCTGGAACGCCGACGGTGACAAGAGCTCGTCGGATGATGTCATTAATGTTCGCATGCCGCGGTATGCGGCCCACACTTCGGCTGCAAGACAGACCGTGGTGTCCGAGGCTGTTGACAACTTCGCCACAGCGACAGCGATGAGGGCAACAAAAGGGAGCTCCTAGTCGCAGGGAAGCAGCGAGGCGGAAAGTAGTGTCGTCGAACAAAGTGCCTATGTTCGACGATGGTAGTGCATGAAGCCAAAGACCCGACTCCCACTTACCCACAGCCAGTAGACGCGCACGCTCCACAGTAGTAGCAGACGTGTCAATTAAATTATTCTGTACTACTCTGCAGAGTGGCTCATCCCACCGTCTCTGGGAAGATGGATTGTCGGGTGGATCTGAATTCGGGCAAGCGAGACGCCAAGCATCCATAGCCTCGGTGAAGCACGGCACATCAAAATCAATCAGTGTGGAGGCTAGGATTTTCCTGATTAATTTCTCAGTGCCGTAAACCGAGGATATGAAAGCCGGTAAACTAATACTAGAAATTTTGCGGACGCCGAGGCCTCCCATACGAATGGGAAGAGTAGCTTGTGTCCAAGCTCGGTCGTCCAGGGCCACATTTAAAATGGAAGTTAAAGTATGCCGGATAATTTGGTCCATTTTATCTAAAAGGTGAGGGTGCTTCCATAAATGAGAAGCGCGAAGGAAATATGTTAATTTAGGGCCGAAACAGCAGTAACGGATTAAGGTTATGGCCGAATGCATGTTAATTTGGAATAATCTTTCCGAAACGTCATTGAAATTTTGTATTTTTTCCTGAATAAAAACGGGAAAAGAATTCTCAAAGATTGGAGACCCAAGGAGACGAAGAGAGCTTTTTTCAATAATTTTTATTTCCGGAGCTATCGCGTTAAATTTGGTAAGTGTCAGATGTCTGTCAGTACTGTCCGCTAAGTATAGTTCACATTTCGAAAAGTTGAGATCAAGGCCTATGGAATGAAGTTCATTTTTTAAGAATTGTAGGTCATTTAAAACAGTTTCTACATCGCCTCCCAAGGTTCCATCATCAAGATACCAAACGTTAAATTTGGAATTTAGCTGTCGAATAATTGGGTAAATGGCTAAACTAAAAATCACTGGCCCGAGGGGATCACCTTGTTGACAGCCAACAGCAGATTCCAGAAGGTTGTCCCGATACAGTAATTTAGAAGGGTGTCTGTAACATTGCCAAAGGAAACTAAAGATTTGGGGTATTTCTTTTTTAGTTTCTGCCAGCAAAGTGTCCCTATTAACAGAATTGAAAGCATTGCAGTTGACGAACGCGTAAAACCCCAGATTCCCTATACAATTTTAATATGCATTAAATTATAACCAACAGAAAAATTCGATATATTTAACAGCGGGTCCCAAACTAGGCACAGCCTGTATCTTGGTGACCCAAACACCACACAAAGTTGATCATTTTATTAGTTCTGCTAGCGCAAGATTGGTAATGTTTATTTAATATAATAAATTAATAAAATTTAGAAAAAATAGAGTAACAAAAGAAGCTAATTTACGTACAATAATCACAAAAACAGTTAATTTGAGTAAATGTGGTGTGTAAGTGTGTGTGTAGTCGTGTATTTGATCAGAGTGTGATGGGTACTAACATGAGCTACGAAGTAAACCTTCTGTTTCCTCATAAGTCCGGCCCAGCAACCATTCTTTAAGTTTAGTTTTGATCTCGGAGTAGATTTTTGGTACAGTAAAAGTTTTGCTTATAGCATTGAACACTCGTATGGGTAAAAACGACGAAAACCGGGTAGCGAAAAGGGTTTTTGTTTTTGGAAGTGGGATTCTTTCAGCTATTTTCCGACCCCCCTTGCTGCAGCTAGAGCGCTTTTTGTTGACTTTCAAAAGGTTTAGTAATGACTCTAAGATGAACAGTTGACGAACGCGTAAAACCCCAGATTCCCTATACAATTCGTCCGTAGAGAAACGCCGCGGCCTTCCCAGAAGCACCTTGAGGACGGCCCGTTGGGCCCTTTCCTACTCCAGCATGCACGTCTTGGCGGCGCTGCCCCAGACACTTACACAGTATTGCAGGACAGATTGACATAGGGCGATGTACACCTGTATACATATATTTTTGGGAGCACTGACTCGTAAGAGTTTCGCAACGTAAATGAATTTGCGAGTTTTTTTTGCGAGTGTTTGAATTTGTGCTTTGAAGGACAGGTTCTGATCAATTATGACGCCTAGATATTTGGTCTTTTCTACTCTGTCAATGGCATTACAGTTGCAATTGGTAGCGGAGACGGGTGCTGCTGTCAAGACATTGCATTTGCTGTTGTGTATTTTTAAGGAATCAATGGTTGATCTGCTAGATCGAGTGACATGAAAGGTCAAGAAATTCGTTTTTTTAAGGTTTAGTGTTAAAAGATTTTGTTCAAGCCATTCTGCAATGATACTCATCCCTTTTTCAGCTGCATCCAAAGCCTCTTTCCAAGTGACTCCATGAAAAATTACAGTAGTATCATCAGCGTAGCAGATGACTTCCGACTGTTCAATATTAAGCCTCAGAATGTCATCCATGTACATGATGAAGAGGGTGGGTCCCAAAATACTTCCCTGCGGCACCCCGATGGCAACCGGAAGACTCCCGCTGACACTATCCCCAATTTTAACAAGCTGATGTCGACCAGACAAGTAACTCCTGAACCAATCTAAGGACAGGCCTCTGACACCAAAGGATTCGAGTTTATTTAGTAGTGTAGGAATTGAGACTGTGTCAAAGGCCTTGGCAAGGTCTAGGAAAACACCAACTGTACGGTGACCCTTGTCGATGTTTGAGGAGATAATGCCAGTCAGCAGATTCACAGCTTGTTCTGTAGACTTCCCTCGCCGGAAGCCAAACCGCCGCTCCGAGAGTAGAGAATTCTTCTCTAGAAAGCTGACGAGACGTTTGTTTACGAGTTTTTCCAGGATTTTTGAAGTTATACAAAGTAATGAAATTGGCCTGTAGTTATCAGGGGCATTCTTCAAACCACTTTTGTGAATGGGAGTGACAACAGCAGTTTTCCAGCAAAAAGGAACGGCCCCAGTTTCCATGCTCAGATTGCATATGTATTTTAGGGGTTCCAATATGTATCTCTTTATGTGTTTAAGGAGCAAAGGCCGAAATTCGTCGAGACCTGGAGCGCTGTCGTCCCTGAGACCGTCTATGATGCTACTAATTTCTTGATTATCAGTAGGAATTAGAAATAGTGAGTCTTTGGATGGGTTATTGCCTTGAACACCGAGGCATTGTTCGTTCCCCGTTATCGGCCGCCCATTTATGATGTTGGTTGCAAGGTTCTGACCAACTGAGACAAAGTACTCGTTGCACTTATCAATGGAGTTATTGTTGTTTCCTTTATGATTCAGCAATTCTTGGTTGTCGCTGGTTCGCTTAGGGACATGGCATATTTCTTTTATAGTCCGCCAGAGCTTTTTTGGTTGGCTTGGTTGGCTGTTTTTTTCCAATTCTTTCCTGTCGTAATCAGTTTTGCGCTGACGCAGAATTTCGTTGCAGTAGTTTCTGTATCTTGAGTAGACGACTTTTAGGGCATCATTGTTGGGTTGTTGGTTTGTTTGAGCGTGAAGAATGTCTCGATGACGGATGCATCTAAGAAGGCCCGGCGTAATCCAGGGCTTTAAGTTAAATTTAGAACGACTGATTTTAGTTTTTGATGTGTGTTTATTAATGATGTCCGTAAGGGTCTTATTGAAAAGAAGAACTGCATCATCAATACTTTTTGCGGAGGTAACATCGGCCCAGTCGAGCTGGCTCACCACTTCAATCACCATGGAGTAGTCGGTTTTGAGTTTAAATCGGTGTTTCAGTTTGACTTTTGGATTAGAGTGGTTGATTCTAAGCAGAACTAGGTGATGATCTGTTATCGAGGACTTACAGACGATTCCCTGTGCAATAGTGCCTTTAATTTTAATGAAGAACATACTGTTATTCTGATTGACATAATTATTTTGATCCTGGTTTAATTACTTTTTATTTCCGTTTGACATTATATAGTCTTATTTTATATTTTTTAATGCTGTGACCACACTGACATTTTTTATTGTACATTTTTTGTTATTTTTTTTTTGTTATTCCAATTATCTGCCATATATTTTTATTTTTTTATTTGCAATTGTAAACCTTTGCATGCCCTCGTGACGGTAAAATATGGAGAACTATTTATAATAAAAACACCAATGTACTATACCCATGTTTGCAAAGAAATAAATGATTTGTTTTTTTTTATTTTGATTTGAATGAACATAACATGCGACGTAATTGTGCTATCTGAATGCTGGCTTAAAAAAGCAGGGCTCATCCCTATTTTGGATGGATACTCATCGCACCAAACCCAAAGTTTAATTAACCAAAACGATGGTTTAGTCTTATACATTAGGAATAATCTACGTCACACTACAACTGAACCGATTTTCCCTGACGCCAGTTGCCTAACCTGCTCCATAGAAAACAACCTAACTATCATTGCCTTATATAGGCCTCCATCACAAAGAAACATTGACCCATTCCTAGACCATCTAAATAATGTTATTCTTGACCTTAAAAATCACAATCACACCACAATCATCGGAGATGTAAACATCAATATCACCCCTGATAGCAATGACCCACGCTCTCTACAGTACCTAAACATGACTGCGTTTCACGGTTTATAATTAATTATTGTCTAATATTAGTAGGTAAGATGGATAGTCCCGTTCTAAGAGAGTCAATAAATTTTTATGTTCCGGACCAGTATATGCGTGGCGTTGTATGATGACAACATAGACTCCTCTGCTACCCGCCTACATGGCGTGCTCCCCGATCCAACACCACTCCCACTGCTAGAGCAATTAAGTTAATAAATGACTTTCTAAAATATATTCCTGAAGCTGATTTATTTTTTGACTCTCGAAGAACAATCGCTAAACATGTGTATATTTATTTAAGTATGACGAAATAATTGTTGAGCTGTTTAGTCCAAGTGTAAATTTGTAGAATTAGCATAGATATAAGCGATTTGGTGTAAACTGTTAGCTTATATTTGATGAATAAATGAATGTATTACCAGTTTGAAAATATAATATCTAAAGAAATGCATACTTTTGAATTTTTATCGTATTATAGAGGTCTATGGTAGTCAAATTTTGATTTTTTATTTATAGTTTCATTTACAAAATTGAAGCAATAATTTTTCAAACATAAATTGCAACTTGCCTGTGTGTCTTCCGAAGCTTGTTGTTACGAGTTTTTATCCATATTTTTGAGTCTGGTTGTAATTTTCTTACTTTTATTAAGCTTATCTACAATATGTCTGCCTTTAATATGTTGTTTAACAACGTAAAATCATATTTTTACAGCCATATAAACATGTCCCAGAAATCTAAAATTTCGTTACTGAGGTTTAGTAACGAAAAAATATTCTGAACGCATTGCTTTAAAGGCTGGCACAGTATTATTTAATATTCTGGCATCACTTTAGCATGTGTGAAAATCATTAGACAACGAGGCCATTTTGTTATAAAACGAATTTGGAAGTGTTCTTGCTGAAAGTGGTTTTTGTACAAAAAATCTCAGGGTGATTAACGATAGTTCCCATAAGTAAAAGTTAGTTTATCTTGTACTAATTTATCCAGTAATGATAGTTTCCCTCTACATATAACAAATACACACAGTGCTCATAAATACAACAAGTTGTTTTAATGGAAATAATTTATAAGGTTATAATTTCTCAGTTTTTCACCTCAGTTTCGTTATATTTCGTAACGTTAAGAAACAGAGATTGTAAAGCTTAGATTACACATCTATCTATATATATAAAAATGAATCCCTATTTCCCTTGGTCACGCCATCACGCGTGAACGGCTGGACCGATTTCACAAAAAAAAAAATGTTGTGTTCGTTATTGTCAGGAGAAGGATCGTATGAAATAAAAAAATAAGGAAACGTCCTTATTTTTTAAATTTTGTAACGTTCCGATCAACTGATCGGAACGTTACAAAATTTAAGAAAATTTAACGCCAATATTAATTTTACATAACTGTCAGTTGTTTGAAATAACTGTCAGCGATTGACAGAATGCGCGCTGGAAATATCGTTTAACGCAGACGGATTGGTTAATAAATGAGTCGATAGTTTTAGTTTTAGTCAATAGGCAAAACTAAAACTAAACGATATATGACATTCATAGTTAAGACAGGACAATGTCTGTCGGGGCAGCTTGTTTAATATAAAATTTGTTCTGTCACTCAGTTGTGAGTATCCATTTTAAATGGCTGTGCTTGCAAAGTTTAGCTTAGTTAATCGGTTTACTCATTCGTTTATATGGCATTAAATATCAGTAGAGTTAGAGAGAGAGAGAGACGCCATTATATTGTACCTATCGCCCATGTGTACTATACTTTATGACATCAGTTTCGTGATGGAGATTCTCAGTATCGTTACCTATCAGTTTAATTACAAATTTAAAATGTACACTTTTGCTGAGTATGACCCTCCTATCAAAAGAAAACTGCCCCACCAAGTCTGTCAACAAAATTAACACGTTCTTTGCAAACGTTGGTATAAATCTTGCAAATAATATACCTAACTTAAATTGCCCTCAGTCTGTCGACATCCACCAACAAAATATAGCCAACTCAATGGTTCTTCTGGAAACAGACGAAGAAGAGGTTAATTCAATTATGAACAGCCTCCGCATTGACAGTGCTACGGGCTGGGACGGCATCCCACCAAAATTGCTAAAATACGCTAGCCACATTCTGGTTCCACCTATCACACGTATATGCAACCTGGCAATATCCACTGGTATATTTCCCAGCGCTCTAAAAAAAGCCATCGTACATCCAATATACAAGTCGGGTGACAGAAACAAGGTCACGAACTATCGCCCAATTTCAGTCGTTCCAGCAATCTCCAAAATTCTGGAAAGAATAATGTACAAACGCCTTAATAACTACCTAAACAAACACAAAATTATCTCCTAAAACCAATTCGGTTTCAGACGCGGAATATCCACAGAGGACGCGTTGACATCTTTACTGGATTTTTTAGTTGACAAAATCGACAATAAGTTCAAATGTCTAGGAATCTTCCTAGACCTTTCGAAGGCGTTTGATACAGTGTCTATTCCTCTACTTCTTTCTGAACTTGAATCCATTGGAGTGCAAGGCGTCGCTCACGACTTATTCAAAAACTTTCTTACTGATAGGATGCAGTGCGTTAGGATAGGAGAGTACGTTAGCGAAGCAAATCCTGTGATTGTCGGAGTCCTACAAGGAAGTTTGCTCAGTCCTCTCCTTTTTCTGATTTACGTCAACGAACTGTCAGCTATCCCTTCCATCTACAAAAATAATAGCTTACGTGGATGACACGGCAATTCTATCTTATGGCCGTGATTGGGCCTCAGCTAAAGAGACAGCCGAAAAGGGACTCGGTGAAGTGATGTTATGGCTAGAGCAAAACAGTCTCACACTTAACATTGCGAAAACTAATTTTATCACTTTTAGCTCATGACATTCCACCCTTCCACAAGACGGTTCACTACTAATTAAAGCCCATAAATGTTCCAACCCTCTCCCCCTTTTCACATGCTCCGTTGTAACTAGAGCACCAGTGGTACGATATCTCGGCCTTCAGTTAGATGCCTGCCTATCCTGGAAAATACACTTACAAACAGTGTCCGCATGAATATGAAAACTTATTTTTCTATTTAAGAAGCTAAGGGCAAACAGTGACATCCTTAAGATTGTTTACTCGGCACTAGCCGAATCAGTACTGATCTACTGCATCACTGCCTGGGGAGGAGCCGCCAAGACCGACATTATACAGGTAGAACGAGCCCAGAGAGCCGTAATTAAAGTCATTCTAAAAAGATCCTTTAGATTCCCAACGCGCCAACTTTACAAGGACTTTAAAAATCCAACGCTTCGGTAACTATACGTTCTACGAGCAGTCATGCGAAAACACGCGACTCTTCCATACAGCGTAAATAACAGCCCGACAGTAAGAAGAAGACCCAAACCGGCTTGTCCCACAACACATATAAAAACTACATTCGCTAGACGTCACTACCCCAACCTAAGTGCCCTTATATACAATAAAATACATCAAAAACATAACATACATACATTAAACACACAAAAATGTAAAAAAATAACTAAAGAATTCCTTCTCACCCCCTAGATTATGATGAAACAGAAGCACTGATGAACAAATAAATTATTTATTAGTATCAAGAACACTTACATACCCACACACCCAAATCGCCTTCTCTCTCTAAGCACACACGACACACAACACACACACACACTGATACACACATCACGCATCACGCATCACACACCAATACACACATCACACACTCATACACTTTCCCCATTACACCACATTACACGCGCTTACTCACACAATATTGCTGCTGTTACACGTTTTAGCTTCCCTAATTTTGTAAAATAATCTTAGCGGACGAATGGATGGCCCCTATAACACAGGATTTTCCTAGCATCGGGGTCATTATTCACAAAAATTGAGCACAAAATGTATTATTCTCACAACGTAACATGCATTGTATTTCTTATTTTTGCCAAATAAAAAAAATATATTATTGCTTTATCAGGTTTATTAGCAACAATAGTCCTGTCAGTGATGATGGATCGATCCCAGTACAATGTGATATTTCCATTTTCGAGAACTGGGTCGACCACATACCTGTAGTATGGCACTTCCGATTCTACAAGGCTGTATTTCAGAGCCAGTTGCTGATAGATAATCCTGGCTACAAGGTTGTGTCTAGCAAGTACTCTTCGTTAGCTAGACGGGGACACCCAGAGATGTGGCATGCCCGAGAGATGTCAACCGTGCCGTCTTTCACAATAAATCTCCGGTAATTGTTCGTCATCATAACTTCGTCCATAATTGCGCAGACAAAACCTTCGGTTTCCCCAAAGAGGTCACCGAAACGTAGCCAGGCTACGGACGCTTGTACGAGTAAATCTACATCGGGTCTATGTAGGGCCTGGAAAAATCGTCCGTGAAGCTCCTTACTCTGCCATAACTCCATGCGATCATTAGAGTCAAGCACTAGTGGCTTGCGCCAGTTCTCTTTAGCCAAGGAGAGCGGGGTGAGGCCCTTGTCCACCGCGACCACATCTCGATGCATTCTCACGTCGGGTTATAGGAAATATTCCCTGAGACTGCATATCTCGCGATTACCGATGACCGTGGGTGATGCATTCGATTTGCAGTCAGCAGCGTCCGGACCCTCCTATCCAGGATATCGAGTTCGTCTGAGTCGATTTGAGTATACCGAAAGAGTTCATCAAAACCGGCATGACCCAACCGTTAAAGGCGCGCACCTTTTTTCCGCCTGTTAGAACACTATTAAAGAAGCTTTCCTTTAACGATTGCTTCATGTCAGTGCCATTGATGCCCAAAGCTTTATTATTATTATTATTTAAATTTATTCCTGTCATTGGTGTTATGACGCTGTAATTTATTAATTAACTATTCAATAAAATGACTTCCTCATACACACAAACACACACGCACTCACATGATGTCAGAAATTCTTATGGTTTACATATTAAAGAGTAGTCTATTCTATTCTACGGAAGCCCTGCGTATAAATAGCCAAAATCAGTATCAGAAATCTGTCAAGTACGTTTCCTCACGATTGAAATTGTGTTAGTTTCCATCATAAGACTACTTACTATAAACAGTTCGTGGTCCAATGCTAGCTGTTACAACTCCTCCCAGGTCGTAGCTTTGTTCGGCGAATTCATTGAGTCGGTTCCATAAATCTAGAAACAAGTACAGAAATAAGCTCTGTGGTGAGTTCTTCAAATAATGCGAATACTGTTTATTCGAGCGTGCAATATTGAGTTTGGTATACCCAACTGAGCCTGGTCATTAGGCTCCCATACATACTCAAATAAACTTTTAGAACTGATATGACGAAAATCCGAAACTACTATTATTGTCTGTTATGACCGATCGCCACGATTTTTGCTTAATAGAACCAAATCGTTGAAACCAGTCTGATCGTTCCATGTACGTGCATGTATCTCGTTAGACAGATTAGGCCGGACTTGTCCGTTCAGATTGCCTCTTATCTAAAAATACATACTGCAGCCATCTCCAACGAGCAAAGGTGCATGTCCCAAAAGCGGCCACGCTCCTGGTAGGTATGGCGGCTCCGTAGTCTTAGCGGTCTGCCGGCACCACAACCAGTACGCAGCGCACGCGATGCATAACAGCGCCACAGCGAACATTGTTGATCTGAATTAAATGAAATTGTTGATTCTCGGTTCTGTAGTTCGTCATCTGCCTGACTTTCCCCAACTATGTCGGGGTCCGCTTCCAGTCTAACCGGCTGCAGCTGAATACCGGTATTAAATCACTCACTTCATTTTTACAAGCTAACTGCAGCGGAAATATCGTGGTCTAGTTAAATACCTAGTCAGTATTTTAACATTTTTATGAAACTGAAATGCAGTGTTCTGACCTGACCTGGCCTTTTGGCAAAAGCACCTGAACAATTCGAGTATAGATAGAGTATCCTGTTGCAAGAAACGGCAAGCATGCATCAGTCATCGTGAGCTCAACCCTATCCTAGGGAGCTCAACAGCCCGGGGACATTACTTTAACACCCACGCGTGTGTTAGAAAGTGGAAGTAAGACTACATTTATAGGTATTGGCATCCGCTTAATTTGTAAGCTTTGAGTGTCAGAATGGCTAGCTATTTAATATATAAGAAAGTGCCTATGATTCTGGTATGTTGGGAAAGTGTTTTATGAAGAAAAGCACAGAAAGACAAGACCAGGCATTTATTTCAGTTAGGCTTGTCGTTAATGAGAAAGCTACTATCCTTTCCAAAACTAGGTCTTCATGGAGAAGAAGGATAAGAAACTCCATGGCAGCTTGTTATAAAATCTTGTATCAACACATTTTTACATTAGCATATTATTATTGTTAATACAAGGATCGTTTCTCAAAGTTAGCAACTTTGTCAATGCAAAGAAAGAACATGAATATACCTTATTTCGATTTAACACACACGCAATATTAGCTATACGTAAACCACATACAGAACAACATAGATCAGCAATATTATAATATCAATTAACTTACATGAACATTGTAGTCAGTCGATCTTTCGTGTGCGTTACGATTGCTCCGCCAAGTTATCCAAACAAAAAATACTTCGCCAGAAAAATTGACGGAATTTGTGAAAATCGAAGGGAACTAACCAAAAATTTTTCAAAGTAGAAATAAAGACGTTATAAGGGTTTTAAGTTGGCCGCGCGAACGTAACATGGAGGATTGCGCGGCCATGGAGATCTCAGCAACTACTTGGGTTAGAAATCTAATTCTTTTTGTCAATTGAAGACTGAATTTGTCAAAAATTGTCGAAAAAAGAATTATAAGCTCTAGATCAATATTTTACGAAATAGTCACCTTGGAAGTTATAGCGGTGCAATTCTTCACTTGTTGTTTCTTTGTTGTTGAATATTTCTTTAAAATTGAAGACTTCAACAGTAAAACTGTTACAAGAAGAAAGGTCTTAATTTGTCGAAACTAAGGAAAGCAATAAATACTACAAAAGGTTAGTTAAACAGAAAAAAAAATGTCCTGATGTGTGTGTGAAAATGTCCTATTTGGGGTGCCTCAAGGTAGCATTTTGGGACCGACTTTATTCCTCATTTACATAAATGACTTGTGTGACCTTCATCTCACACGTGGTAAAATAATTACATTTGCCGATGATACGGTTCTTTTGTTTAATGGCAACACATGGCGCGAGGCTTTTCAATTGGCAGATGAGGGTTTTGGTCAAGTTACTACTTGGCTTGACTGCAACGTTCTTACCCTAAATGCCCAAAAAACTAAGTACATTGCCTTCAGCATTTGTAATAGGACTCAACCACCTATTAATTCCTCATCTATCAAAATTCATTCATGCATGAATCATCTGTCTTGCTCTTGCGACGATCTCTCACAGGTATCTTCCATCAAGTATCTGGGTCTTACTGTTGACCAAAATCTTTCATGGAAGGGACAAATAGCCTCCATGACTACTCGAGTTAGGAGAATGATCCACTTATTTAAAAATCTGCGGAATGTTTGCCAACCAAAACTACTACGAACTATTTATTTTTCTCTTTGCCAGTCAATAATGACTTATTGTATCACTGCTTGGGGAGGCACTTCTAAAACTACACTTTTATCCCTAGAAAGAGCGCAGCGAGCTGTACTTAAAGTAATTAATTTCAGGAGATTTAGGTACCCCACACATACACTTCATAAAGAATTGTCATTACTTACGATTAGACAATTGTTTATAAAAACTTCGATCCTACAGCAACACTCTAAGTTACCCCTTACAACAATCAGGCGTGGAAAGGATTTAGTGTATTGTGTTCCTAGAACCAAAACGGTATTCGCTAGCAAATTTTTTGACCACATTGGGCCTCATTTGTATAATCGGTTGTCTAGGAGTTTGAGGTTACGTGATTTGTCAACCTACGATTGCAAAAAGATTTTGAATGAATTTCTACTCCAGATTAATTATGTTGACACAGAAAAGCTATTAGTAAGCCTATCATAAATACAAACACAAAGCTCGTATTCACGCACATTCAGTCACATACACCAATTACATCAACACACAACATCATACAAACATCAACACAACAATTTCTTTTAAACTCTTTTTTGTCTAAATATTTTGCTTATACTTAATAATTTTTAGTTTTACCCGCCTTACGTTTTATTAATTAATACCGAACACCTGCTAATTGTCTCGAAATATTATGTTCACTATAAAGTGCTGATAAGTGTGTATTGGAGAACGAGGAAGACTCACCTACCGTGATACAGTTTTTACTAGTACAGAGGTCAGTGTGAATTACTCTCTAACAACCATATTTCTACGCACGACAAGAATCTTATATTTTTTTTGTTTTGTATAAAAAAATCCCTTAATAGGTATAAGTTGTTATTGCGATTCTAGAAAGAAAAGTTTTTTTTTTTTTTTTAAACAAAAAGTACGTGGCCGCGCGGTCGAGACGTTACTTTGTACGCTGATATATCATTATCTATAATTGCTAGGATTTCGATGTGAACATCTATTTATTAGACATATTACCCTAATTACAATGACATATCCTTTTACCCTCAGAACAGTTTTCAACTCGTGTAACCTCAAAAATTATGATAGCTCATACAATGGTCGAGTAGGGTAACCATAATTTCGATTTGATTTGGGAATACCTCTAACTGGAGCCTAGCAATTATATTGGACAAAATCTAGCTCAATCTGCAAAATTAATTATTATTAAATAAAAAAACTTCCATATTTCACTAATAAGATACTTATATTTATTCATCACAGCTTGCAAAAAGTCAACCAATAAAATAAAATTTCCATAAATACCTCCACAGAACAATTTTTAAGAAAATTAAAAATCAATATTTTTTTACAAAAATCAACAAATCAAATAATACAAATAATAATTCTGGTTAGATCTCCACAAAACCATATGTGAGAAAATGAATGCAAACAGGGTCTTTTGTACTTTCACATAATTTACTTTCGTCGTGGCAAAGCATCCATGATTTCATAATTTCTTGTAAAATTACATTTGTAGTGACCTATTCAAACTCAAACTCAAACTCAAAGCATTTATTTCAAATAAACCAATTACAGGCACTTTTGAATTGTCAAAGGGTCAGTCAGTCAGAAAAATGAAGCTAGTTGCCCATTCCAAAGCGTAGTAGGTACCTATGGAGAAGAACGGGCAAGAAACTCCATGGACACTCTTTTAAATCAACATTATAGTTACAAAAAACAAATTGTTTACATCATTCATGTTTAAATTAAATTGTTTATTATTGTTCCAAGGATTGGAGGAATATATTCAATAGCACCTAACAATTTATAAATATTTTGTTTAACAACATCATTAGTGTGCCATTTAAATCAAATGTTACTATTTATGATAAGGTATAAGTAAATCCAACTAATTCATTACATTTTCTGCATCCTTTATTGTCCCAATCATGAATAATAATAGCATCTTCCAAGTTGTTAATTGTGAAAATGTTTGTTACATCTAAATTTAACGGTAGAAATACATGTTTTCTCTCTTATGGGTCCGTATTCATGCATGTACTATCTACTGGAACAATTACTAATGAACCTAGCTGGATTTGTACAAAATAGACGCAACTCTACTCACCTACTTGATGCCGTATATGGGGCAGTGGAGGACAATCCTTCTCTATCCAGGATGTCAACAGATCCGGATGACCGATAAACCGATTAGGATTGAGCGAGGAATATTCCAGGGCGATAGTTTGAATCCACTATGGTTTTGCTTAACCTTGAATCCTCTAAGCACATTGCTGGATGATTTAGGTCTAGGCTTCCGGTTACGAAGAGGTGGTCAGGTGATATCACACCTCCTTTACATGGATGATTTGAAACTCTTTGCCCCCAACAATTTGCGACTGATGGAGCTACTGAAGGTAACGGAAACGTTCAGTAATGCCATCAGGATGGAATTTGGTGTGGACAAATGTGCAGTGACGCATGTAAAGCGAGGGGGGATTATGGAATCCCTGGGAACCCAACTTTCGGATTCTATACACCTTAGATCCCTCTCCTCAACCGAAACCTACAAGTATTTGGGTATGTTGGAAGCATTAGCCATCAATGCTGCTGACATGCAACAATCGTTGAGGGAGCGCTTCTTTAGCCACCTGAATAAAGTATTAAATAGTCTTTTATCAGGCGGAACAAGGTGCGCGCTTTGAACGGTTGGGTCATGCCAGTTTTGATGTATACTTTCGGCATACTCAAATGGACTCAGACGGAACTTGATGCTCTGGATAGGAAGGTCCATACTTTGCTGACAGAATATCGGATGCCTCACCCTCGGTCATCAGTGATGAGACTGTATATCCCGCGAAAGTGTGGGGGTCGAGGTTACTTAAATACTAAAACCCTCCACAACCGCGAGATTTGCAGTCTCAGGAAATATTTCCTTCAAACTGTCGTGGGGATGCACCGAGATGTGGTCGCAGTGGACAAGGGCTTCATCCCGCTCTCCTTGGGAAAAGAGAACTGGCGCAAACCTGCAGTACTAGATGCTAACGATCGTAAGGAAGTATGGCAAGGCAAAGACCTTCACGGACGCTTTTTCCGGGCCGTCCATGGACCTGATGTAGACTTTTTAGCGTCTGTATTCTGGCTGCGTTTCGGCGACCTCTTCGGGGAAACCGAAGGTTTTGTCTGTGCAATTATGCATGAAGTTAACATGACGAATAATTATCGGAAATACATTGTCAAGAACGGTTGTAGCTGTAGCTGTTGTAGCTGCTTTTGGTTTTCAAGAACCCCCTTTTGAAACTAAGTTACGCGTTGAAGTGGCATATTAGAGTACAATAGGACTTAAAGAAGCAATCAGGTTAGGTTCCAAAAGGGCTGCAAAACGGTCCCTTTAGCCACTACAGATGATATACTACTCTATTATACTACTCATTTGGTAATAGAAGTGCCAGATAAGCGGACGTTACCGCTTATATGTTACAGTTGCTTACAAGTGATTTTAAGGCCTCATATACTACTGTTACTTCTAAATCAGTAACAATTAAAACCTGTTTTCAACTTTAAGTAACAATATCAACTTTCTGCAACCATAAGAAATAACGTAGAAACGAAATACATTCATAAGCAACTACGAGTGGTAGGAGGTACTCATATACAAATATGACAAGTGTTTGAAGCTATATGTTTTATTTAACACTGTTAAACCACTCATTTTCAAATTAAAGCTATAAGTTACAAAATTGACTAATGTGCTACTTAGGAATCCACTATTAATTTTTTAAATCTGTAACGCGGTTTTTTATAATAATATCATTGTTGCTAAAGTGCGAGGCTACGCGCTCCTAGCACTACCCGTGGCCGCTCTCGGCCACCGAATGGCTATCATTGGGCCGGTGGTCCGCTGGCCAGCAGTTGTGCGAGTAAGAAATCATATGTTAGAGTGAGAGCGCAAAATTTTGCAAGCTGTGATGAATAAACATATCTAATTATTGAAATATGCAAGGTTTTTATTTATTCATAATATAATTTTGAAGATTGAGCTAGATTTTGTCCAATATAATTGCTAGTCTTCAGATAAAGGTATTCCCAAATCAATTCAAATTTATGGTTACCCTGCTCGAACATTGTATGAGATAACATAATTTTTGAGATTACACGCGTTGAAAACTGTTCCGAGCGTAAAACGATATGTCATTCTAATGAGGGTAATATGTCGAATAAATGTATGTTCACACCGAAATTCTAGCAATTATAGATAATGAGATATCAGCGTACAAAGTAACGTTTCGACCGCGCAGCCACGTACTTTTTGTTTTGGACTGATTTCGTCTGTTTAACTAAACCTTTTGTAGTATTTGTTGCTTTCCTTAGTTTCGACAAATTAAGACCTTTCTTCTTGTAACAGTTTTACTGTTGAAGTCTTCAGTTTTAAAGAAATAATCAACAACAAAGAAACAACAAGTGAAGGATTGCGTGGCCATAATTGCCAAGGTGAATATTTCGTATAATATTGATCTAAAGCTTAAATATTGATCTATTTATTTTGTCGACAAGTTTTGACAAATTCAGTCTTCAATTGACAAAAATAATTAGATTTTTTAACCCAAGTAGTTGCTGAGATCTCCATGGCCTCGCAATCCTCCTTGTTACGTTCGCGTGGCCAACTTAAAACCCTTATAACTTCTTTATTTCTACTTTGACAAATTTTTGGTTAGTTCCCTTCGATTTTGACAAATCCCGACAATTTTTTGGCGAAGTTTTTTTTTTGTTTGGATAACTTGGCGGAGCAATCGATCTTTCACTATAAGTGATGTGATAATCATAATTCAATCCATTTTACAATATAGGAAGAACTTCGCTATGCAGCGTGATTTCCTTAGGTACATTGGCTTTTAGCAAATTAATATTATGAACATTGGACACCACTCAGGATCTGTCCTGTCTCGTCAAACCTTTCGAACCAAAATCCTTTCAAAATTGGTGGTAACTACTTTTATAGTCTCCCAGCATTACCCGTAAACACTCAACACCACCAACAAACCACCTCAAACATTGCCGCTCATTCTGCCGCCATTTTAGACCAATCAGAGATGGTTGTACGGTCACCAAATGTGATAAGTAACTAGGGTCGTTGGATATAGTTGAAGTTTAGTAAGAAACCGATGGATGTTTTCGAATGAATTTTAAATTCATAAATAACCTGTTTGTTTTCTATTAATTAATTTAAGTTTTATTCGGAAACAATCATTGGTTTCTTACTAAACTTCAACTATATCGACGACCCTGGTTACTTATCTCTTTTGGTGACTGTACATAATTGCTAAATAACTTCTACTATAGGTATTAATTAACAAATCTAGTATAGTGGAACTATTTTAAAACTTCATAAGATTATTTAGCAATTTAGTATGTATTTATTTGTTATCTTTAAGTAAAATCTTATAATATATTAACATCATCTTAAAGATCTGAGAATGGCCTAAAACAACTTGTTACTTTAAAATTGCAATATTAAATCGTGAGAAATATTACTAGTATCATATTAATTATTACTTAAGCATTTATTAGCTAAGATAATAAACATTTGTTTTGATTATGCAAAACCAAAAAACATGACTTGTTCGAAAACTCTAGAATCGTTGTTTGTGAAGCGGCCTTTTAAGTCACAATAAAAACAATTTACATTAAATACATCTACACATACATCTGTCTATAAACTATCAATTAAATAAATGCTAATAACATATATTTTAAATTACAACCTTTGTATTTATAAAATAATCATTTACGTTTAATAAAATATTGTTGAAGTGGAACGTTTCCATATGTCAATGTCATTATCATCTGACATTTAATGTTGTTCAATTATATCATCAATATTTGTGTTCACTAATCAATTAGTTATTCTCCTATAAATATGAATAATCTCACACGTGCGTAGCCTTAATTTTTTTTTGGGTAAATATGTCTTTATGTAGAACGCTTTCTCATAATTTAACACCGTGCAAACACCTAGTTTTTTAGAATGAAATCCTGGAGTTTAGAAAATTCAACTTATTTGAATGAACACAGATAATATATGAATTTTACTTCTATATTATTCCGCTCCATCGACTACGCCTTATTATTATTGCTTGGAATAATGTTAGACCCACCGCGTGATAATACCCATCTTTAATGCTTCCACTATCCCACCAATCCCCAAAGAAACTTTTGCGATTCTTTTCTCGGCACCAATGGTTTTGCGGACTTTGGGGTTTACAAAAATACACTAAAAACGGGTCTATCCTACCTAAAATAAAACTACTATTAAAAACCGCTGGGTGTTAAAGTACAGTGGTTCCCAACCCTGTTAAAAAATAAGACACCCGTAAGAAACCCACGGAGGAGACCCGTATGTACGAGTAGTAAGCACAGGACTAGTATTATTACCACACTGCTTCATCCCTGTTTTTATTAAATATAATGTTGTAATACTATAATTATGTTACTATAATAACTCAATAATATCTATACTAATATTATAGAGACATAAAATTTGTTTGTAAGTTTGTATGTAAGGGGGTAATCTCTGGATATACCGGTCAGATTTGAAAAAAAAAATGCATTTTATATCCCATTCTTGAGATAGGCTATTTAACATCACGCTATGACTCTTAGGAGCCGACCAAAATGGAAAAAAGTCAGCAAAAACGGAGAAAGAAGTGATAGCGTGGACAGGTGATGCGATTCGACGGGTTGGATCGGGGGAACAAGAATTTCACGCGAACGAAGTCGCGAGTAGAAACTAATATAACATAATTTAGATATTTTACATTTATTTGCAATTGATTACCTATTCCCATATCAACACCAGTAAAGACAACTCTGGTCCCCAAGCTACAGGCACCGCCTCGTTTGGAGACCACCGCATATTATAACAAAATGAATGTCACTAACAGTTACAGTTTCAGACATACTTATTACGTTAAACAAATTTTAAGGTAATAATTATTGTAAGAATGTTTAAATAAATTTTATTATTTATTTATTTTATAAACTTTTTGCCTCACTGGTGATTAGTATTCGAAGTGTGCATAAACACGGTGTGTTAATTACTTACCTCACGACCACGACTAAATCAGATTGACTTGCACAATATATCTAGATAATCACCGACCTATCTAGAGACTATCTCGCATCACACCATTAACTTGCATTTTATACGAAGACTACCGGACAAGTGCGAGTCGAACTAGCGCTCTAGAGGGTCCTTATGATATCTAATTTAAAATTTTGGAACCGCATCTTTCTTTTTAAAGTATTTTGCTGATTTCTCAAAACTGCGCTAAGTAGTAAGAAATACGTTTTACTTTCACTGTAATATTTACATATTTCTATCAACTTTTATTGTTTTAGATTTTTACTTTTCAAACTTCTGAGATAACTGTGAGGTGCTCATTCCTCCTGTTTATAATTATGCTATTTATTGTCTGCCTAGCCGTTTAATAATAAACCAAATACTAATTGATAAATAATAATAATAAGTTTTTTATTTCTCCTCACAATGACAAGCTTATTCTAGGTTTCACATGTTTCTGTTTTGATGTATGAGAATGTTCTGGAATGATTTATACCGGTAGCAGAATGGCCGTCCGTTGGTGGGAGCTCGTTACGTGTATTGAGTACTATTGATTTACACTTAATTAACTGAAACTGAGTACTATCTTCAGCAATTATTAATAAAATGAGAATAAATAATGATAGCACTGCAAATTGATCATAAATTTACTATGAGAATATAATTAATATGAATGATATGATGCACTGAGAAAGTAAAATGTCACTGCTTCGATGGATGCACAAACAATAATAATGACCGAAAACTGTGTAGGTGGTGACAGAAAGCTTATAGTGTGAAAGAGACAGGAGACCGGCTTCATTATCATCCTTACTCCGTATTGTTTGCTGGGTGAGAGGTGACACCTGTAGACGCCTGGCGAGGATGACAGATCGATTCATAATTGAACAGTTATTGACCACTGAGAGAGGAAGATTTCAACTTTAAAGTTGTAATATTGCCTGGACGGCAATCAATCATTTCTATCGATTATAACAATCGCACTTTCTGTTTTCACTGGGTTAAATACTTACATAAAAATGTATCGTACGACAATGATTAATCAATTGACATCTTGCAACCCTATTGCGCATCTGTGGATGAAAGTAAAAATTATAATATCGCTAGTAAAATATAGAGGTTGGTTGTAGAAGGATAAAAATTTAGGGTTGTAAGGATTTTTTAATGCCAAATCATTAAAAAAAAATGTTGTCCAACAACTTAATAATAAAAATTTGGAGAGGGCTACCCTTATCACCTAGGGGTATGAAAAATAGCCGACGACCTATTTTCGGACATACCAAATATACTTTAAAACAATCATACAAATCGGTCAAGCCGTTTCGGAGAAGTTTTATAACAAACACTGACACGAGATTTTTATAGTTATATTAGATTTAAAACCAAATATTTGAAAACTTTCTATAGGATTTTTTGTTTGAAATAAGCATCTGCTACTATTTTCGTACGAAACCCTAAAAATCGATATTCTAATTTAGAAGTTGCAAGGCTAACAAAACATGTTTTTGTCTATTTCAGCATATAACAGGTTTTTTATACGTTCTGGCAACTTACTCATGCCGTCACCAATAAAGAGATAATGACAAAGAGGAAGTCTATGTAGTCTATAGACTGATATTGTTGTAATACCTAAAATATTTTTAAAATAGTTTTCATTAATCATCTTCATATTTCCACTGTGACTATTGTGGCCAATGCTGGGTCCGCCGCCAATGGTATACAACCCATTGGAAGTGGGGGGCTGAGCAGGCGGGTTCTCCCCTATAGAAATACTACAGCCGAACCAACACACAGATTAGACAATAGTGATGATAGTAGAGTAATTGCATCTGCCGAGGATGTTTCGTCGGCGGCGTCAGCTACTCAAACTTAAACTCAAAGCATTTATTTCAAATAAACCAATTACAGCCACTTTTGAATTGTCAAGAGGTCAGTCAGTCAGAAAAATGAAGCTAGTTGCCCATTCCAAAGCGTTGTAGGTATCTATGGAGAAGAACGGGCAAGAAACTCCATGGACACTCTTTTAAATCAACATACAGTTACAAAAAAAATTGTTTACATCATTCATGTTGAAATTATACAAGTGAGAACGATGTAGAAAGACGTGCACGTTAAAAGCGTCCGTTATAAAAAAAAATTTAAAAAAACAATTCATTAAAAAAAAATAAACGATGGCAGCCAAGAGATGACCAGTCCCTATTGACGGCGCCCGTTCACGAACATGACGTATGGATCAGCACCATTCAGCTCAACCATTTTGAAGGGAGCTAAATGATCCAACACACACGCCACCACCAGCGAGACATTTGAGTGAGCATGACATACTCTCAGCCACCAGGGCACATTCAAGTCAATGAAAGACGAACACAGTAAATGGTGGGTACTCAGCCTGCAATTACTAAGGCGGAAAAACCCAGAGTGCGCATGAAAGGGACTGAAGGAAACAACAATGTTCATCATGCGCAGGTACAACCATATTACAAAACATGAAGAGGACAAAACAATGTACTGCATACAATTATTATTAATGTAGCAGAAAAGAGAATAGCAGACCAAATATTGGTTATTATTAGAAACAAGCTCTTATCAGACAACACTTTAAATATAATTAAGTTTGAAATAGCAGAACAACTTGAAAAATAATAAGAAAATATTAATGTCACACAATAAATAAACACCTTATAGATCAGTTAGATCACTCAATCACTCACACCAATCCTTCACGGCACTAGTTTAGTGACTGAATATTTTGATACCGAAGTAAACGTAAACACAATACACAACATTCAATCAACTACAGATGATTCCGCAAATTATGTGATGGGCAGCGGAGGAGTCCAAAGAAAACCCAAAATTTCCACTAAATGAATTTAATAAAGTAATTACAATTAATTCTTAATATTAGGTGAGTAGGTACTAAGAGGTTGTCCTAACGACCGATGTATGTGACGGAAGGCCCCGCGCCGAATCTGCTGGTTAGTTTTATTGAATGCATCAAGTTGGGTTGCGTAATCCATTCACAGTAACTGAATGTATGGTGATGACGTATCTGGGAGGCACTCATAGATATAACACCTCCCCCCTTAGATGAGCAACTATTTGCCAATTTCTACGGCAAAAGTTGCGGCTTTCTTGTTCCGCTGCGACATCTCGATGGCTTCTTTATTCGATTCAATTTTAATGAGTTTTGCTCGATGACGACGAATAAAGTAGATGGTAAGAAGTGCACCTGCACTTAATAATGCAAGTACAATCGCGTACAATGGTATTGTAGTGTGGTAAAGATTCGAGGAATCCGCAGTATCGATTTCAACAGATGTTTCCATTGTAATTTGTTTCTGTATCTTGTGCAATGTACTGAGATCCATTGAAGTCAGGTGGTAATTTGGTTGAATTTTCTGAGAATCATTAGTCATCCGTGGGAGCGCTGCGATTTCAATTGAAATTCCGTTGACTTTGTCATCGATGTTGGCCAATGTGAATTTCGGGGTTTTCATTCTGCAAGACTTCGGAATTGTAGCTAGAAAACTTCCTTCTAGAATTTGATGTTTTTCAGAGCCGCAGTAAAGTTGAACTTTGGTGGGCTTCGGGAACGTAACTATGTAGTGCTTGCTATCCAGCTCCAGCAGGGCTTCCTTGGCCATAGAGATAGGCGTGATTTGACACGTTTTATCTATCTCCTGGGAATGTATGAGTTTTTCTATGCAATCCTGACCGGAGCGAATTTGGTGGCTTGTTTTTTGCTCGCAGATATGCCAGTTATTTACCTTCGGGCATTCAGCCTCCATGTACACATATTCCTTTGAATTGATCGCTACATATGGATAGGAAGGCAGGATGACGTCAAAGTTTTTATTAGGAACTGGACAAAGTTGAAATAGTTCAAAAGTACTGGGAAGAGTGATAGGGAATTGAAGGACAACCACGATTTTCTTATCGACATAATATGAACCTAAACTAATTATGTCATAGTAATATCTAATATCTAAGTCTATGACCTGATCGATGCTATATAAATGTTGTAATTTGCTTATCATAGTTCTTAATTCCCTAACAGATAAAATAGAATGGTGCAAGGATACCGTGCGACTAAAAGCTAATATATTTTCTAGCCTACTTATTTCACCGGATAACTCTTGTACGTTATCGTTAAGTATAACGAAGAGTTGCGCAAAGTGAGCATATCTTAGAGTGCGATCACTCTCTGACGTAGTCATATTGATGACGTACGAAAGGGCTTTATCTAATTTAAGCTGATTTATTGTCAAATTATTCAGTACGTGAGCTTGCTGTAAGGAAAATTCTTTAAATAATGAAATATGCTGATTAATTTTGTTGGAAATGATTTTATCATTTCGTTTTAGAATTTTCATAGCATTTTCGAACCTCATAGCATCATCATAATCCAAATTTCCCGAAATTGATTTTATCAAAGTGCCCAATGGGTTTATTAAGCCACGTTTGACTCTACTAGGTTGCAGCGTTTCTAATTGTAAAAGGATTTTATTTAATTTAGTATGTAAGTACTTAATTTGTGCACTGAACATGAGCAAACTATTATTACTTAATTTGTCCGTAGTGTCACGTAATTGTCGTTGAAAGTCATATATCTGTCGTTCTATCTGAATTAAGTTAATGTCCTGTAAAAACGTATGATGATGGGATACGATTTTCGTGTCTCCTAGATTATAAGGTAAAAGTCCCGGTCCGTCATCTAGGCTGTTAAGTTGGATCTCTTGAGCTCGGCCCAGGCTCATTATCGTCAGTAGTAGGTACCTGTAACAATCGAGGGTCTTTATTCTTTTTAGGTCGCTTCAGTCTACTTTTAGCTACCGGTCCTCGTTTCCTTGAAGTGTAAATATGAATAGGTAAGTTAGCAATAACCTTGTCTTGAGTAAATCTAGGGGCAAGTTTTTGCCGGGATGCAGTAGGGTTCCGTATGTATATCTCCTGGTTTTCTGAGTACTCAATTTCAGGTTCCCTATCCCTGTTACGTTGCGTCATCGATGCCTCGCGTTCGGCAAGCGATGATTCATGGACAAGGCTATACACCGTTTCCATTCGACTACGGTGATCTTGAATGTACTGTTGTAGTAATCTTTCCGACATATTTAAATCTGTGGGGTCCCGTGGGTCGAAATGTCCAGTGATAAGGTCAAACGGCCTACATTTAGTCAGACTATGAATGGAACTATTGTATGCCAAAAGGGCGTAAGTGACTAAAGTGACAGCACATTCATTTTTGTGTTTCAGCTTTAATATGCGTAAATGTTCAAGAAGTGTGCTATGGAAACGCTCTATCATCCCATTTTCGTTCGGGGTATGAGCAGCAGTAGTATGATGATGTATTTTGTGTAATCGTAAAAATTCACTAACTACTTGATTTGTGAATTCGGTTCCCTGATCAGTTATTAATTTCAGTGGGTAACCATGATGTGTACTAAAAATTAAAAGTGATTTTATTATATTAGGGGCTGTACAGTCTGCCATACGGTAAGCCTGAGCATATTTACTAAAAGAATCAATTATAGTAAAATATTTTTCTTGTTCGATAGATAAAACATCGACATGTGCAGTTTCAAAGGGCTTACTAGGCGGTGGAACGATTCTAAACTCTTGGCGAATTGGGTTACGGTCGTATTTTGCACAGTTACATATCCTGCATTCATTAATGTACTTAGTTATGTCAGTTTCCATTTTAGGCCAGAAAAATTGACGTGATAAGGCTAGATAGGTCTCATTTATGCCACGATGATTTGTCTTTCCCTCATGATACTTGCGAATAGCATCCTGTTGATTTAAATATTCGGATATATTAGTAATTTGGCATTTAGCTAGAATCAACTTCATAGATGAACTTTTAAAATTTCTTTGAATTACAGGAACTATTTCAAGCATTTTCTCTATCGGTTGGACTAAGATAGCTGTGCGGAATTTGGGATCTACGCGTTTTTTTATTAGGTCTACAATGTCTTTATCAAAATGGCATTCTCGTACATTCGTCACAACTTGCAGGTAAGTATCAAAAGGTTTTTTAATTATAGACTTAGATGTAGGTGAGTCAGTAACTATATTAATTATAATTTGTCTACGATATTTATTTATGGGGTCTTCACTAATGGGAATTTCGAGAATTGAGCTTTCTACGCTAGTGTGAGCGATCTCACTGTCTGAGATGTCTTGATTTTCAGGTGCTGTAAGAGTTGAAGAACTGTGGTTATCTTGGACCACTGAAGAATTATCCAATGACATAGCTTCAGGTGCTGAAATCGTTGATGACGTACTATGGTGACGTCGTGGTGCTTGTGACGTATTGACTATCATCGAGATAGTTTCATCATTATGAATTTCGATCCGCGACAAAGCGTCGGCGTTTGTATTACATTTACCCTTTTTATAAATTACATTAAAATCGAATTCGGATAATTTTAGTCTCCACCTAGTTAGACGCGAATTAGGCTCTTTTAAATTCATTAGCCATTGCAACGGTTTATGGTCGGTGACTACTTTAAATTTGCGCCCAAATAAATATGGCCTAAAGTACTTTGTGGCCCAGACGATCGCAAGGAGTTCTTTTTCGATCGTTGAATAATTGGTTTCGCTATCATTGAGTGTCCTAGATGCATAAGCTATGGGCCTATCAGCTCCTATTGGGCCTTGGGATAGTACAGCGCCCAGTGCGAATTTGGATGCATCAGTAGTGAGAATGAATTCCTTTGAGAAGTCTGGATACTGTAGTATCGGGTCATTAGTCATAAGAGTCTTACAGTGTTCAAAATGTTTTATATAATCAGGTGTAATATTAATTTTAGCTCCCTTTTTCAGACATGTGGTAAGAAATTTTGTAATACGAGCGAAATCGGGAATAAATCTACGGTAATACCCGATAAGGCCTAGAAAAGATTTAATTTGTTTCGGAGTTTTTGGGATAGGATAATTTACAAATGCCGAAATTTTGTCGGGATTCGGTCTGACACCTTCAGGGGTAATAACATGCCCTAAATATGGTGTTTCACGTTTTAGGAACTCGGACTTATCCATCTGGATCTTAAAATTGGATTCCTTAAGACGCTGAAATACTTTACCTAAGTTATCTATGATTTCCTGTAAAGAAGTACCAAACACTAGGATATCATCTAAATAGACAACGCAAATTTTATTCAGAAGACCTTGAAGTACATTATCCATTACTCTCTGAAAGGTGGCTGGCGAATTTTTCAAGCCCATGGGCATTCGCAGGAATTCATAATGTCCATGCTCTACATTGAATGCCGTTTTATGAATATCTTTAGGGTCTAATTCGACTTGGTAAAACCCATTAGTTAAATCAAGAGTAGCAAAGTATTGACACTTCCCTAGCTTATCTAATATATCGGTGACATTTGGGATGGGATATTTATCGTCAATAGTCTTCTCGTTCAACTTACGGAAGTCAATGACTATGCGCCACTTAGTTTTGCCAGACGCGTCACTCTTCTTTGGTACTACCCATATAGGTGCGCTCCATGCGGAGGTAGAAGGCCTAATTATCCCTTGATCTAACATTTTACTGATTTGAGTTTGTACCTCATCCTTGTGAATATATGGATACCTATAAGTTTTACTATAGACGGGTAATTCGTCTGTGGTGTTAATGCTATGCTTAATTTGGTTTGTGAACGTTAAAGGTTCATCTTCAATATAGAATACGTCTGAGTATTCTCTGCAGAGGTTAGTTAAATTGATTGTCTCTTCTGGATTTAAATGATCTATGCGCAATCGTGATAACACCTGCTCAGCTCGACGAGTATTGTTATTATAAGTATCCGATGTCACTAAAGTAGCAGGTATAGTTGGTTCGCTAAATACATGTGCGACGATTGGTTCTGACAAGGATAAAATTACATCATTATTCGTAGGGTTAGATATTTCTAAAAAAGCTCGATTATTTTTTGCTGTAGTTACACATTCACTTATGTTACAACTCTGTATACTTTGCTGATCTATGTGTATATCTCCTTGGCCAATATTAATAGGCAAATTTACTATTTTAGAAGATTGTGCCGGAATAATGTTCTCATACAAATTTACACTTTGGGAGGTATACATATGTATAGGGTTGCTAGAAAATTCAGTTTTAAGTACGCGAGAACTTAAGTCAATTTTCGCTAAGAACCGTTCAAGAAGATCGCACCCTATTAGTCCGTCAAAGTAATCGTGGAATCTGTATATGTTCAATTTGATTGGATTATTGTCTTTAAATTCTTCGAAACAGGGTATAGTGATTGAGTAATAATTCATAGTGGATGCATGCACGTTAGCGACTATAAATGGTTCATAGTCAAGTTCATAGTCGGGATAGTACTTTGCCACAGTTTCAGGACTTATGAACGACTGGTTAGCTCCCGTATCAATTAAAAATTTTAAAGGTGGAAAGTCGGGCATAACATTTAATTTTAAAAAAGGCAATTGTCTTTTCCCTTGTATATTAATTTCTATTCGGGGGCATTTTTCGGGGGTTCCTTTGGAAAATTTGACGACTTTGGATTTTCAGGTGGACTTGTGGGTTTGGGTTCACCTACGGAGACGTCCTGTGTCAGTATCAAGTGAGTAGTCGGGTCACAAGCTGGGACACAGTCTGGGACATAGTCATAGTCACAGTAGTAAAAGTCCTCTGGGACATAATATTCAAAGTCGGGTTCTTGTACAAAAAATTCGTTCACGTTTGCTTCTCGTGTTCTAAAGTAATTACTAGGTGGTGGATTACCGTAATTACGCCAATCATGCATATTGGTCGGTGGCAGAACACGTGCAACGGGGTGACTAACACCGCTCATTGGTCGAGGCTGGTTGTTCAGTGCCTGCTGAGATGTGGGGGGTCTAGGGTTGACTCCAAAACCGGTGGACATATTGGATCGCGGTAAAGCTTTGAACATTTGTTGGGTTCTAGAGGATCCCTGATAAAATGGTCTAGGCTGCTGTGGAATAAAGCGATTTGGATCAAATCGAGGCATCAAATTTCTATTCATCTGAGGATACTGAGCTAGCACATTTGGAAATATTGGAAGCAACCTTTTACTTGAAGGTATAATTTTTTGTTGCAGGTAAACAACGTTCATCTCCTCTTGGGCATATTCTAATGCTTTCTCCAGAGAAGGAGGCCTCATGCATCGAATCCTAGATCCTAGAGGTTCCGCTAAGCCTCGTAGATACGTCTGCAAAGCTAGTTTTTTATACAAAGTTCTTTTTGCTTCGACGGTGGTAGCGACAGCATCGTGTATTTCTACGTATGTCATGATGGTGCTTAAAAGGTTTAACACGCGCTCATAGAAAACTTGTAGCGTATCTGATCCTTGAGATAGTAAAGATAGATCATTGTATAATGCAGACTCATCTCTATGGTCTGAAAAATTATGAATTAACGTATTCCTAATACCGTTCCAATCCCGGGGAACACCATTTGTTACTAGTGTTCTAGCGGCGTTCCCGGTGATTTTATTTAATATACCATTTAATAATGCTAAGTTAGCTAGTTCATGACCAGGTGCTGGATCTATATAGCTCGCAACAAGCTGGTCACATAGTGATAAAAATCTAATCAGAGTATTACTATTACCGTCAAATTCTGGTACTAGTCTTAATGTTTTAACAATTTTAGTGATCATATCGTCTTGATTTTCCATTATTATTTCTAAACTACCTAACTCTAAATTTCGGGTAGTGTCCCTCAGCGCGTTGCGAGAGGACAACCGATTGCCCAGGGGTTCGATACCCCTAATAGATCGCGATGATCGTGGGTGGAAAATTTTGGAGGCGGGAAATAGCGACCGACTGTAAGGAATTTGTGCAACTCACATAAAGTACATATCGGCGGCTCCCGTAGTATCAATGTCTGGATACGGTCTACAGGATCTCCAACGGCTGCTTCTGGTTCTTCTCGATTGTCGACGATGCACGTTGAAACGTGAACAGCACGCACAAATGTCCAAATGTCCAGCTCGATCGTGAAATTATAGTCTTTGATTTGCACGCACTGACTCGACAATCCTACCGACTGCGCCAATTATGTGATGGGCAGCGGAGGAGTCCAAAGAAAACCCAAAATTTCCACTAAATGAATTTAATAAAGTAATTACAATTAATTCTTAATATTAGGTGAGTAGGTACTAAGAGGTTGTCCTAACGACCGATGTATGTGACGGAAGGCCCCGCGCCGAATCTGCTGGTTAGTTTTATTGAATGCATCAAGTTGGGTTGCGTAATCCATTCACAGTAACTGAATGTATGGTGATGACGTATCTGGGAGGCACTCATAGATATAACACGCATCACTACAAACACAAACTATTTTTGACCCTTCTTCCTTGTGTAGAGATACTAAATAACGAATTAGAAGCAAATATATTAATATACAACGGAATGGATCCTGCGTGTAGACCATTACTGCCGAAAATGAGACCAACTCGTAAACTATCGGATACCATTAAGGTATTTAACCAAAAAACTATCCCACTTAAATTCCAGCTCTAGAAAACTTATCCGACATACATTCATTAATTTATTGCATAGCTCTCACAGTTGCTAAATACTTTAAATTAGAAATTCATATAGATAGGTCAAACTATAAAACCAGGGTTACGAACGAACTACCATGGCAAAAAGAGATTAGAAACGGACATAGAACTACTAAGAAAAGACATTAACAAATTGATTAACACAATACGAGTACAAAGCGGTAACACATCTAGAATATCCTAATCCTAACTTCCTAACCAATATTATAAATGCGAAAGTAAGTTTGTTTGTTACCTTTTCACACCTAAACCAATGAACCGTTCATCCTGAAATTTTGCATATACGTTGTCAGATGTACAGAAACGAACATAAGGGTCCCTTTCATCCCGAAAAAAATACAGTTCCCAAGGAAAACAACAACAACGTTCTTATGATGATGGCGCCACGTGTCTTTGGAATCATTATTAAATTATAACCTGAATAGATTGCTAAAGCAAAAGCTAGTTTGAAAATAAAGTCAAACACATCGTGCCTGCCATAGTATTTTACTGGTAAGAGATTATAAAAGCGGAAATAAAATAATACTAACCATCGCAGAACGTCGTTAATCAAAAGAATTTGCTCTGTTACTGAAGTGTGATCATTTAATAATAATAATGGAAACACATTTATTTCATTTTCATATGTTTTATTGGCACCACACTACTGAGGGCGTGCGCCCACTGGCGGCACGTCACGGTAAAGGATTTTTATCCGACAAATAGAAATATAACTTAAAAGTATGACACTAAAATTGAAATTTCATTGATGATACCTAAGGACGTCGCGGCATGCCTTAGGATACCGCGCCATCGATGCCGCTAGAATGCGCGCGCATGTAGTAATACCGATGGATCCCCTGCCGTGGCGCCAGTTAGATTGTTTATAGGAAAAATCTCAAATGAATAAATATAGTACACAGGATACATATGGTAGAAACACAACAGGTTTTGTTGATTTACGGGAATCAGTATTTTGTTGTGATACAGGGGATCAAAGATTGTAAAACATTCAATGGCAGAAGTAGTTTTCCGAAATTTTATTAAGTAATTAAGCATAACACACTACTAAGTACTAGATAGGATCCCAATTCAACAAAGCAAATACAAAGCCTTTTAAATTACATACTTAATGTAGTAAGTAAGTACAATCCGTAACAATGCAAAATGAAAACAGATATGTCTACAAAAATAATGGCAAAATATTAATTAACTGTTCACATAATGACTTTAATGAGTTTGTTAGAACCAGAATGATTGAATTTAAATGAAACATGAACATTATTGTTTATAAACTGCTTACTAATGCTAATCCTTCTCCAGACCTACAGTAAAACAGTGTTATGTCAAAATGCCCGGGCAGTGTAGGTACAACTGTACAAAGATCCTTTGGCCCGTAGCAAAATCGAATCTAACGCCGCCATATTATTTGTTCAATACAATTTCACACAATTTTGTACCAGCAACGCTCCCTAGTAATTTTATTCAATCGCCAAAAGATCGGTCTCAACTCAATAACTTCCCAACCATTCTATTCTACGTCCTCCTCTCAATGCTGACGTAATGTCCCGCGTCCGGCTTCAACATGACATCGATCTTCAGTCGCACCTTGCTGTGGTCAGCCTTGATTCTGTAGCGCCGCACTAGGTGAGCGAGGATCGTCTTCATTGACATCAGGGCGTAGGCTTTACCTGGAATGGCATCGTAGGACGTTACAAGAACATTTTAAGGAAATAAAAAATAAAGACTACTGATGTAATAATGTCGCAAAACATCAAACTCAAACTCAAAGTATTTATTTCAATTAAACCATTTATAGGCACTTTTAAATTGCCAAGGAGGCGGTCAGTTAGAAATAATTATGATACTAGTTGCCCATTCCAAAGCGTAGTAGATACCTATGGAGAGAATGGCCAAGGAACTCCATGGACATTCTTTGAAATTATATTGCTACAAAAATATTAGTTATATCATTAATGTTGAATTTATAATAATATTATATATTATATAGGTATGTATGTGAGGACGATGTAAGAAGACATACACGTTAAAAGCGGCCAGAATACAGCAAATAGAAACAAAAAAACGGTCCAATATAAAATAATTAAAATAACCCGTGGCAGGTAAAAGATGACCAGGTCCGAACTGACGGCGTTCGTTCATGAACATGACGCCTGGATCAGCACCATTCAGCTCAACCATTTTGGAGGGAGTTAAATGATCCAACTCACGCGCCACCTTTAGCGAGACATTTGAGTGAGCATGACATCTATTAGCCGCCAGGGCACATTCAAGTCAATGCAAGACATATAAATCGGTAAACGGTAGCTCTATAGTTCATAGTACTCACAGCTGTCCTAAGCAACACAAAGGTAGTCTTATAATCTTGTGCAGCTCCAACAGTATTTTCAAGTGTTAATAAATGAATTTTGGTTGTGGAGCAGGAGCAGCATTGAGCCAGGCATTTTTATCAGCGATGTAATACCCCAACTTAAAATATGCCTGCCTACATGTAGTGTGCGTTCTATACAAGATTTGAATTACGTCTCATTCATTTGAAGTATGTCCCCACATACGTCAATCAACTGAATGACACGAAATTATTGTAACATTCTAAACAGTACCCCATGACAGATGAGTCTACTTTAGCTAGTCTGAAGCCTGGTTGCACTAATAGGTCCCTATTTCTAGTACTATAATCTTCAACCCTTTTACTAATAAGGAGTTTTTTTTTTACCGTACTCACGGCTACTTATCAAGCTATACATTTCCCGTTTTAGCTGACCTCGCATTGTATAGGCTTTTCATACAGTGAGAAGTCGGCTTATACCGGAAATGTATAACTTAAAATGTAGTCGGGCGTACATGATGTTTTAATAAATACATAATAAATTGAATAAAAACCACAACATAGACTCTGGGATAGGAAACTCTAACTCGTTGAACAAAAGAGCTAATAAGTATCAAGTCCATTATCAACAAAGACTTTTATAAATTAACTAGCGACCGCCCCTGCTTCGCACGGGTGTAATGGCGACATGTCAAAACACCAAGCTTTTTGTGCATTATCTTTCGGACTAAATGTTCGAAATTATATGTTATAGTAAATAATAAAATATGGCCACACTATTGAATTAGGAAATCCCTGTAATGATAGTGATGATGAGTTAATAAATAAATAAATAATATTTAAATTAGACTCGACCAGACTTTATATCCCCCTTAATCTACTGAAGCTTCTTTTCCATATCTAAAAACTTATTAGACAGTAGTCAGTAGGGAGGTGCGCCTCTACAGAAACTTGACTAGACTAGAGTCAAGAGCAAACCCATCTATAATAAAAAAATAAAAAACAACTTGTCTTCGGTCCTTACCAATACACTGTCGTCTGCCCAAACCAAAGGCAGCGAACGCGCTAGGCATGTCCGGCAGTCTGCCAGGTTCCAGCCAGCGATCAGGGTTGAACTCGTGTGCATCTGAACCCCAGACCGGATGTTTGTGGAGCCCGAACACAAATAGGAAGCAGGTCCGACCGGCCAGGAGGGTATGGTGTTCTGAAACAAAGATGAAATTTCAGATTGAGTAAGATGAAGATGGAAGTTCTGTAGAAAAGGACTGCGATATTGATGAATCCAAAACACAAATCAAAAGTCATTTACTTAAATTTGTCAGAGAATCAACAATTTTTGAAGGTTAAAATTACACGGCAGTCCCCCAAAACGCCTGCCCTTCACCACTTCCTAGAGCTTGAACTGGAAAGAGCGCAACAAACGTCCCAGCAACACATCTGCCTACTCGTATTACAAAAAAAATATGCATGTGGGTCTGACGAATGGAACTAAATAGACTAATATAAGTCCCTAACCTATTGTCTACTTAAACTTTGCAAAACTAATAAGGAGTAATATCCGTCCCAAACAAATAGAAGCAATGGCATTGTACATATTGAAAAATGGCTCCAAAACCTGACTTATGAGAAAACAGGGAGCTTCATACAAACTTAAAGTATATTAATATCACATCCTCCGCATACACATACACGCACCTTTCCCACACACACACAGACGCACGCACCCCTACATCCTCCCTCACACACACACTCACAAATACCCACTTATACTGCTACAACCATAGAAATATAAAAAACTTTCTTATATCTATGGCTACAACTATTATTTACTAATATGTTTATGTAATATGTTTTGTTCCAATAAAATATTTGTGTTTGTTTATTTTTTTTGTATTTGTAACATCGTTAATGGCAATTTTGACTCAAACAAAGCATTTATTTCAAATAAACCAATTACAGGCACTTTTAAATTGTCAAGGGGTCGGTCGGTTAGAAAGATGACGTTAGTTGCCCATTCTTAAGTGTAGTAGGTACCTATGGAGAAGAACGGGCAAGAAACTTCACGGACACTATTTTAAATCAAAATATGGTTACAAAATATTAGTTACATCATTCATTTTGAAATTATGCATGTGAAAACGATGCAGAATGTTAAAAGCGTCCGTAATAAAAAGATACAAACCATTCAAATATTAAATTAATATAAGCCGTGGCAGCTAAAAGATGACCAGTCCCCACTGACGGCGCCCGTTCACAAACATGACGCATGGATTATCACCATATGATCCAACACATGCGCCACCATCGGCGAGACATTAGAGTAAGCGTAACATACTATCAGCCGCCAGGGTACATTCAAGCCAATGGAAAACGTACCCAGTATATTATGTACACTTTTATAGTATGTACATAGTACTCACACATGTGCTATGAAATTAAACAATACTTTAATAGTCAATACTCAATATCTTTATTGCTTTACCATTATGTGTACTTAGGTGGTAACTATATAATTCAGATCATTATGCACACTGTAGGGCACAGCAAAAGGGTAGGAGAGAGGAAGCCCTGTTTTAGGAAATCTAACACCGGTCTACGCGCACCTGTTCGGCAAATGGCAGCAACCTACAATGAAGCATTCGAATACAAAGACATATTTACATGGTCTTTGGTTTCGTAGCCTATTGTATGAGGCACTTGAGCTCTTAGACTAATGTTCCTACAGATTCTACGGGTTTTTAAAATATTTAAATTTTTATTTTTATAATACTTAGTGTAACTGTCATGCATGAACAGTTCACCTCCTAGTGACTTAAAAGTTCTATTGACTAATGGTAATCTGTGAACAACGCTGTGGGCTACATTATTATATGTATAAGTTATGATTTTCTGTTCGTAATATTGCATAATATAACTGTTTGTTGTTCCTATTTAATAATAGTAGTATAAAACTGTTGCATAATAAAGGGTAATAAAAAACGATTGTGTTTTTAAAAACATGCATGCATGTTATTGTGTAGCCAATTATGTGATGGGCAGCGGAGGAGTCCAAAGAAAACCCAAAATTTCCACTAAATGAATTTAATAAAGTAATTACAATTAATTCTTAATATTAGGTGAGTAGGTACTAAGAGGTTGTCCTAACGACCGATGTATGTGACGGAAGGCCTAATTATCCCTTGATCTAACATTTTACTGATTTGAGTTTGTACCTCATCCTTGTGAATATATGGATACCTATAAGTTTTACTATAGACGGGTAATTCGTCTGTGGTATTAATGCTATGCTTAATTTGGTTTGTGAACGTTAAAGGTTCATCTTCAATATAGAATACGTCTGAGTATTCTCTGCAGAGGTTAGTTAAATTGATTGTCTCTTCTGGATTTAAATGATCTATGCGCAATCGTGATAACACCTGCTCGGCTCGACGAGTATTGTTATTATAAGTATCCGATGTCACTAAAGTAGCAGGTATAGTTTGTTCGCTAAATACATGTGCGACGATTGGTTCTGACAAGGATAAAATTACATCATTATTCGTAGGGTTAGATATTTCTAAAAAAGCTCGATTATTTTTTGCTGTAGTTACACATTCACTTATGTTACAACTCTGTATACTTTGCTGATCTATGCGTATATCTAGCCTCTGATGGCGATCCAAAATAAATAAATAATAAGACAAACACTGTAAATACTAATATTATTGTTTGTTATTTGAGTGAGTGTGTATAAATATTTAAAATTATGAGTCTGTGAAACTTGAAATAAAATGATTATTATTTATTTAATCAAATAGAAATTACACAAGCCAAAACACACCCACACACTTGAACAAAAACATAACCTAAAAATAACCAAGCACACGATAATGGTCAGGTAGCACGACCGTTCCGAGCGCCGTCCAAGCAAAGAGACCGTTACCGATTTTTTTTTTTTTGGGTGGCTATTCGCAGGCCTGCCTAGGATGTTGTCGGCTGTGCTCTCGGGGCTGCATCGGGAGGTACCTGCATCGCATAGGCTGGGAGCCAGATGCTCGGTGTTATCACTGCGTCCATTGCCGGGAGGAAACAGCGTGGCATACGCTTGCCGAGTGTGCAGCTTGGGAGGAGCCACGCCGCGACCTCGTTTTGGCCAGCGAAGCGACCTGTCACTGCCGGCTGTGATTCATTCTATGGTCGGCGGCGCAGCGTCGTGGGACGCGGTGATCTTCTTCTGCGAAAATGTCATGTCGCAGAAGGAGGCAGCGGAAAGGGAGAGGGAGATGACGAGTGCTCTCCCGGCAGGCAGCAGGCGCACCAGGCATGGCCCCTAAAGGCCCCCCTAAATGGGTCGAGGGACGGCGGACTCGGGGTAGTCCACCACCCGCTATCATATAAGACCCGAGGTGGCGATGGCGGCGCGCGCCTCTCTTAGACGACGCGGGGTGAGTCAAACACCTCACTCCCTCCGTTTGACCAGACGGGGCCCGCACGGGGCGGGGCGCGCGGGGCGCGGGGCGGGGGGCCCAGTCGGGGGCTGCGTTGAAGAATGCTTAAGTACCCCCGTAGCCCCCGGTGTAAGTGTGCGAGGGAACACGGGGTGATTTTAGACAGTAGAAGTCTGACAAACCCCTGCGCCCTCCTAGGGCGGAGGAGATCCATGAGGATTTCCACAGGGATAACAAAAAAAAATAGGTTGTCGGCTGCTTAACCAGACATTCCTGTGGTTGCCCTAATAAATTAAGCCCCCCAGCCAGGCCTTAAAAATTTTACAAACTAGGCGACAACACTGACTGTTATCGCACCGCGCGCCTCTTTTTATAACCTTTCATCGGTTGACTGCTAGATCGCGTGATTTCTTTAAGATGTGTCCTCATTTTCTGTTACCAACAATATATTTGTCGTAATGGGAGATGGCTTATGCTGTTTTCTATGAGTTGCTATTGTCAAGGATCAGGTTGTCAGGGAATACACTTATGTAGGCGAAAGTAACACGCACCAGTAAGATGGACAATTGTAATTTATAGACTTAAAGTTTTACATAAATTAACACACTAAGTTTTATTTACGTCTAAATGCGAGAAGAGGCGTTCACGAGTTCACTGGGCTCAGAATATCGGGCAATACATCCGTGTGAGCTGATAGTTCGTCTAGCGACCGTATGGCTCACTTGCCAAAAATAGAATGTTCATAATCCAAACCCTTTGCATTTGAGCCTGGGCACTACTTCCCGCCCCTCGCCCCGTGACCACGTTCCGCACCAAAAACTGCATGCCCGCCTCCGCACGTTTGCCTAAGTATTTCTATAAACTAAGGTTTACAAAAACAACATGAGAGTTAATAAAGATGTTAGATTTACGGCTAGTTTATGCAGTGCTGTGCGAAAGGAACAGATTATCTTTTCACCATTTTAAATAATTGTCAAAACTCAAACAAGATTTATGAGATTTATGATGACATATTTACTCTTAATCTAACATTGGTGAATTTTACAAAGTAAATAGCATGTGAGTAATAATCATGCTTCAAATATGTACTGCAGCCGTTGTTTAGGCTACGGTGGTTCGCGCCCTGACCTGGCGCCGACATATTAGAAATACGACTTAAAAGCAAAATAGACGAGTAATTTTGTAGTGCTATTCGAACCTCAATACTGATCGTTAACACGGTAGCTACACGATTTAATCCCACCACCGGGTTTTAGTACCAGACTTCCAGAAGTACTGCAGAGTACCAAATACCACTGAGTACCATTGAGTTCCAAATCACTACAAAATATAATCAATCGTGCGTCAAAGCCACAGAAATTCACAAATGAGACTAACGTTTCTACAGACTCCGTAACGTCCTGGAATCGACAGAGTCCAGAATTCCATAGTCTCATTATACGCTAGGTCCTCCTCTCAATGCTGATGTAATGTCCTGTGTCTGCCTTCAACATCACATCAACTTTGAGCCGCATCTTGGTGTGGTCAGCTTTGATTCTGTAGTACCGCACCACGTGAGCGAGGGTCGTCTTCATCGACATCATGGCGTAGGCTTTACCTAGTAGAATAATAAAAGAATTTACCAATCAATAATTATATTCGTGTCAAAGTGGCAATCCGCTACTGCATGAAGTTATTAGGCAAAAAATAAAAGTTGAAATTGGTAACATCTAAAACCATGTTGACGATCATGTATTTTAAATTGTACATATTCTCAAGCGATTTTTTTCTTAGGAGTGCTTGGAGAGCTGGTAATATTGTTATCGACCCTTACCAATACAGTGACGTTTGCCCAAACCAAAGGCAGCAAATGCCTTAGGGTTATCAGGCAACTTGCCAGATTCCAGCCAGCGTTCAGGTTTGAACTCGTGCGCATCTGGTCCCCAGACCGGATGCTTTTGGATCCCATGCAGCAAGATGAAGCAGCTCCGACCGGCTGAGAGGGTGCAGTTTTCTGAAACACGGAAGATAAATTAAGAAGTAAGGTCAGCCAAAATCTGGGGGCACGGCAGTGTACCCCGCTAAGTCGAGCAACAACAAACGGCATGGCCGGCCATACCATTCTTTTCTCGAAGCAGTTCAGGCCATTTTCGACCCCGCTATAACTTCGTTGTGGATAAAACTAGAAGCCAGAATCTTCAGTAACCATGCAGGCATTGTATAAATACGGTATATTTAAAATTTCATTCAATTTGAAGCAGTTGTTTAGAAATTATAACTAGTCAAAGTTTGTTAATTTGTCACTAGACATAGAAGCTTCAAATTTAGAATACAATTAGTGTTTAGTAAATAAATTAAGGAGAAACTAAAATATTTCGGTCCAGTTTTATAGATACACTAACTGCATAAATAACTTTGTAATCCCATATAATTAATCCTATATTTATATGGGATTACAAAGTTATTTATGCAGTTGGTGTATCTAGAAATATAAATATAGCATTCATAATAATTTGCAGTGAATGAATCAGTGTACCTGTATATGTACAAATAATAATAGAATAATAAGGGTAGTTATGTACCTAGATATAATTATGTTCAAAGGTTACTTGTAAAATGGTCAACGGAATGAAAAAGCAAGAATGGGACATAAAATAGGACATGGAAAAATAATGGGTTAAGTAATTTATTACCATTTATTAATGTGACCAACCTTTTCAAAAATCAATCAATATCTGTAACCTGAAATCTTTTGTTATGCTTGACACTGACGAAGACGAAATTACTCGAATCATTTCTGGGCTAAAAGATGACTGTGCAGTTGGATTGGATAACATAAGCAATAAGATCCTTAAACTTTTTAAGCATATATTGGTACCTCCTTTAACGCATATTTTTCGAATCTGTATTTCCAAAGGAATTTTCCCTACTTGTCTAAAAAAGGCAGTTGTAATCCCTGTCTTTAAATCTGGAACTAAAGACTTAGTTAATAATTATAGGCCAATATCGTTACTCCCCTCAATATCAAAAATATTAGAGAAAATTGTAAACAATAGACTGGTTAACTATCTAGAAAAAAATAACTTTTTGTCCTCTGCGCAATTTGGTTTTAGAGCAAAATTATCTACAGCCGATGCGGTGCATAGCCTAACCAATTACATTTCAGAAGAACTCGGCAAAGGGAACCAGACCCTGGGAGTCTTCCTTGATTTAGCCAAGGCCTTCGACACGGTGTCTGTTTCTGTTCTTCTAAACAAATTACAGGCCATTGGAATAAGGGGAACGCCCCTGAAACTATTCGCTGACTACTTAGATGACCGATACCAATGTGTTAGAATAGATAATATCACGAGCGCTGAGCAGAAAAGTACTGGTTTTGGTGTTCCTCAGGGAAGTATTCTGGGCCCCACGCTATTCCTGATTTACATTAACGACTTGTGCAATCTTAATATTAAAGACGGCAAAATTATATCATATGCCGACGACACTGCATTAATATTTACCGCTAAAACCAGTAGCGAACTGTTCCAAGTCGCTCAATTAGGTTTTAATAATGTGACTAACTGGCTTCAAAGCAATTTACTTACACTAAATGCTGACAAGACAAAATATATTCACTTCTCCATGCGCAAGCCTCAACTTAACATTGCTAACCCTCAGTTATATGCCCATCAATGTGGTATCCGTTCAGTCAACATGTGTAATTGCCCTTTTATCCTCGAAACGAGCAACATAAAATACCTCGGAGTAATAATGGACGACACACTGTCTTTCAGAAAACATATTGATAGTTTAGTAAAAAGAGTACGCAAATTAATGTATGTTTTTAAAAAATTGCGAACATTTGCAGATTCAAAACTAATAACACAAGTTTATTTAGCCCTATGTCAATCTATAATTCAATACTGCATTACTTCATGGGGTGGCGCAGCAAAAACCAATTTACTTCCTCTTGAAAGAGCTCAGAGAGCAATTTTAAAGGTAGCAAACTTCCATCCCTTTTTCTTTCCCACTGATCTGCTTTATAAATCCTGCAACGTGCTGACTGTTCGCCAACTTTTCATTATGCACTTAGTATTAAAACAACACACCATGCTTACCTACACTGCTGACATTACTAACAAGAGACGGAATGATATAGTATGCGCATCAAATTTTACTTCAAAACATGTCTTTGTGGAAAGATTTTTTACATTCTTAGGCCCATTTCTGTACAATAGATTAAATAGAAAACTAAGTATCTATAAATTGAATTATTTTAGCTGTAAAAAAATTATACTTAAATATTTACTAACCATCGCCTATGCACAGACAGAAGAGCTACTTGTTGTCTGCAAATAGAAACGCTTACATGCAATTTTACTGTTACTAACCTAAATTAGATTTAGTTTTCACTTTATACTCATTGTTAATTTATTACATTAAGTATTTATGCACTTCCTAGCCTGAAGCACAGGTTCAACCTAGTTCAGGCAAATAAGCAATTGTGTTCTATTTTAATTGTTAAGAAACTTATTGTAAATGTGCCCTTTTTATAAATAAACGATTATTATTATTATTATTATTATTATTATTATATTATTTAAAAAAAAACTTTGAGTGCGGCAGTAAGTGCCGTACATTAGTTCAATTAATCCTTTGTTAAGGTTGATGTTGTATTAAATTTTCTTTTAGGTACATTAAAAGTATTTATAGTGAATGAGAGATGCCAATTTTACATAAGGATTAACTTAACTGACGTTTGACGTTTGGCTGAGAGTGGCAGTACGTAAGCTGAGTGCCAAAAATACCGCCCCACGACGTGACATCTTACCTGAAAAAGCGTGGGTCCTGGCCTTGAAGGCTTTCGGGCCTCGATTAAGAGGGCTCCTAAGCGCATGCTTGGAGGAGAGCCATTTCCCACTTCGTTGGAAGACGGAGAAACTGGTCCTCATTAAGAAGACGGGGCGCCCTGCGGACTCTCCGTCCGCTTACCGGCCCATCGTGCTGCGCGACGAGGTGGGTAAGCTCTTTGAAAGCGTCATTGCAGGACGCCTCGTCGGGTGGATGGTGCGGGTGGGGCCGAATCTGGCGGAAAGCAGTTTGGTTTCCGCAGGGGGCGCTCTACGGTGGACGCCATCGTGCCCGTGCGAGCCCTCACGACGGGGGATGCTGTGGCTCGGGGTGGAGTCGTCGTGGCGGTGTCTCTAGACATCGCCATTGCTTTCAATACCCTACCCTGGAGATGCATCAGGGAAGCACTCTGGTATCACCGGATGCCGACCTACCTCTATCGTGTGGTCGAGGCCTATCTGATGGACAGGGCCGTCATCTACCCCGGTCACCAAGGAGAATGGAACCGGCGACAGATGTTGTGCGGTATCCCACAGGGATCGGTCCTAGGGCCGCATCTGTGGGACATCGGGTACAACTGGGTGATGCGCGCCGACCTCCCTAGCGGCGTCAGCGTGGTGTGCTATGCTGACGACACGCTGGTCCTGGCGCAGGGGAGGTTGCACCAGACGGCGGCCGAATTAATGACACGCGGGGTTGCGACAGTCGTCGAGAGGATCCGGCAATTGGGACTTGAGGTGGCCTTGCACAAGTCCGAGGCCATGTGTTTTCATGGTCCTCAGAACGCGCCACTGTCGGGTTCCCAAATCACGGTAGGAGGGGTTCACATCTGCGTCGAGTTAACGATGAAGTACCTGGGACTCGTCCTCGACAGCCGGTGGAACTTCGTTGAGCATTTCAGATGTATGGCTCCCAGACTGGAGCGGGCCAGGGCTGCCTTGAAGCGGCTCCTGCCCAATCTAGGCGGTCCAAACGCCTCCTGCCGGAGGCTCTACGCAGGGTTCGTGCGGTCCATGGCCCTTTACGGGGCAACGGTGTAGGCGCGTTCATTGAGGCGCCGACCAGCCCACTGGTTGAACATTTCCCAGAGGATCATGGCCATCCGGCTGATCCGGGGATACCGTACGGTGTTTTGTAAGGCGGCGAGCCTCCTTTCCGGATTGCCGCCCTGAGATTTGGAGGCAAAAGTCCTCGCGCACATTTGGGAGTGGCGCGAGGAGGTGAAACGCTGTTTCGTAACTCCACTGCCGCGAGAAATCGCGGCACAGCGGACTGAGCTCCGGCGGGTTCTCATGGCGGCATGGACAGTGCGACTGTCGCAACTTAGTGCTGGGCACACCATAATCGCAGCGGTAATTCTCCTCTTTGAGGAGTTGCTTGAGAGGCGCCACGGCGTCCTCACCTTCCGCCTGACGCAGGTCCTCACCGGACATGGTTGTTTCGGGAGGTTTCTGTTTCGGATAAGGCGGGAGGAAACGCCTGGGTGTTACCATTGTGTGGATCGACCGGAGGACACGGTTGAGCATACGGTGGAGGTTTGCCCGGCTTGGGCGAAGCACCGCCGTGTTCTCGTGGCGGCGATCGGCGGCAACGATCACTCGGGTCCGGCCCTGGTCCAGGCCATGGTACGGAGCGAAAGAAATGGGAAGTCGTCATCTCTATTTGCGAAGCAGTAATGCTCGCGAAGGAGTAGGCGGAGCGCATGATGAAGAGGCAATCATTGCGCCCTCACGCCCCTAGTCGCCGCAGGAGGAGACATCCTGGGCGTTGGGAGTCACGATAGCCGATTCCCGTCCACCGTAGGCACGGGCTTGTGGACGGCGAGCAATGGGCAGCTCGCCGTCTGGTAGGAACCAGGCCCGGGTCGACGGCGCGTCGTGTTGCACGCGCGCCTCAAAGAGATGCGAAAGAGTTACCGTGGCCCTGGCACAAAGGCAACTCAAGGAACACGGGTGGGTTTTAGTTAGTAAGAGTCTGACACGCCCTCCCGCTTCGCCCAGAGCGGGAGAAGTCATTTGATGATTTCCACAAAAAAAAAAAGAACCGAGTGAGCGGTAACCGCGATAATGCGCGCGAGCAACCTCTTGCTGTTCGAATCTGCCTAGAAATCTTACCTATAAATTTGCGATTTTCGTTCATAATTTCAGTTGCTATATTACTTTGACGATTGAAAGGGTTACTCATTAGTTTACTGATATTATTTGCTTACGATTTGGACGTTGTTTGGAAAATTTTAAAATATATTATATTAATACGTTTTAGGTACTTTAAAGTCACGTTTATCTATTAATCGTATTCCTGCACAAAAAATCTCTTGCGTGCCAGTACTTGTAGTCGCAATGGATTCGGAAATACTGGATGTGAATGACCATCCTTACCCACACTGGGTTGTCCCTATACCTGGCCATGGTTCGTGTTTAGTTCATTCTTTGTCATTCTCTATGTATAAGAATATTGAGTCGTCGTATGAGATTAGACTTGCTATAGTCGAGTATGTGGTAGCGCATTGGGATAAGTTACAACTGTATACTTGTGACGAGCGCGGAGATCCCTATATCAACGCTGATTTGTACATGACGGCAATGGTAAAAACCACTACCTATGGTTCCGCATCTGGACTTATGGCAGCCGCCGCTTTGTATCCGTATGCTTTCGAGGTTTACGAAAACGGTCTTTTGACAGAATTATTCGGCGGTGATGAAGTGTATGCTCTCCTTTACACTATTGTGTATATATGCTCCGTTATAATTATGTATCAAGTTAATGCTTGATTAGCGTTTTATGTCATTTTACTTGTTGCGTATTAAATATAGACATTATACTTTTGGCAGCCAATCTGATTTGTTCTTTATAAATATCCTTACAACCCTAAACATCTCATGGCGACTCTGCCTAGGGCTGTCCTTGGGTTTCGGCAGTGTAAATTGCAAGTTTAAAGTATAATCACCATACCACTGTACACCATACCACTGTACTTTATCGGAATAACCATAGAAAATGTGCCGATCAACAGTCGAAAAAGAAGAGGTATTCGTCACCCAAAACGCTGCGGGTAGCAACGAGGCCACTTTGAAGGTCAGCACATGGAGCAAATGAATATTGTTATGGTCGCAATGCTGGCTGTATTCTGCATAACCATTGCCTACTTTAATAATAATAATAATAATAATACCATTTATTTTCAGGCAACTCAGGCCCATAGATAAATACCTTAACCTAAACATACATATTTTAATGTAAACAAAACTCCTGTTAATAAATAAGGCTTAAAACTATGTTAGTAACACTTCACTTATTTGCACCAGCTTAATTAAGTGCTGCACTGTGGAACTTGTCCGCGGAAGCGACGGAATACCACGTTCAGCGGCCAAAAGTCTTCTTCCATGACGTGGGGCAGATAACAATTAGGTACGCGCACCACAAACGCCTTAAAATTGACGTTGCGGCGCGACTCCAGTAACTGCACCCTCGGCATGTACCTCGTCTTCTGGCGCACGTACTCCACGATGTCCTCCGCCTTAGTGGTGTAGTGCAGGCGGGAGATGTACACCGGTGTGTTCGGCATAGCGGCACGCAGGCTCACTTCAGGCCCCGTAGGAGCTTTGCCGCAGCGGTTCCCGTTGGTTTGAGATCGGCGCTTCCTCCTTTGCACCGTCACGAAACCCTCATCATTATCAGCCCTATTTGGTGCCTTTTCTGGCTTAGGCTTTATAATTGGCGCGCCAGGGGTACTCGCGGCGACGCTAGCGAAATCCTCTTGCAGGGGTTTCGCTAGGGCTGCACACACAGGCAGCGGGACAGGTCGAGGGGCTCGGACGGCGCTGCGTGGAGGAACCGCGGTGACAGGCGCGGGGCTGCGGGGTGCGCGGGTAGGGCGCACTGCAGCCTCAGCAATCAACGGATGCGCCGGCGACGAAACTGCTGACGCGGAATTCGACGACGATATATTGAGGCCGGCTCCGCGACACGTGTTTACATTAGACGCATCGACTGATGACCTAATTACCGCTACACTGTTGCGCAACTCGCTAACTTCTTTGCGCAAATCAGCGGCGGTGTTTTGAGATGCATCTAACTTCGTTAGCACATCTGCAAGACTGGCCTTCAAGACGACAATGTCCTTCAGAAGGCTCGTTACATCGACGTGATCGAAGGTGACGGGAGGAAGCTTGTGTAGTTCCTTCGCCACAAACGTCGGCACATCGTCAGGGTCGGTCTCCTTGAACAGCGTGATTATGTCTTGCAGGCTTCTCTTAGTTCCGTCACGCCGGCGGGACACCATCCGGTCGCGCTTGTTCAGCACACTGAACAACAACAGCTTGGCAGCAGCTATGTCATATTCACCACTAGCTCACTACCCATGGCGAGTAAATTACGAGCGACAGCTTGCGCCGCGCTATTCGATATAAAGAATATGCAAACGCGTCCGCATCGGAACGCGGCACAAGCGAGACTGAAGGTACGGCTATACAGAAGGTGCCATCGTCAGTGGATCCAGGAGGAGATTGGTCTTAATGTCATACAACGTATCCGGGCTTCTATCCGAGGACACAATAACGCCGAAACTTCAGCCTAAGGAACCGTGAGTAACCAGCATAAACTATGTTAAAAGTGAGTGTCGTATGTGCGGTTAAATCTCTCGCGAGTGCTAAAATTTTTAAATAAGGACAATAAAATAATCTTAAAAATAAGTAACACTAAAGACTAAAAATAGAATAGTTATTTAGACATTCCAGTATTTCATAATTCTATGTAAAGATGTCAAAACAAAAGCGTTAAGTTACTAGTTGCACGGCGAAAGAATGCCGAACGTTTCAATTTTGCGACTAAGTATCGAGTTACGTGAGCTAAAGTGCACGATTATAGAATAATTAACTAAGAATGTAATGAAATGTGATACCTAATATAGTATGAGAGTATGATTGATACATTAATTGACAATTATTTTTTAATAGAGAATATAAGAAAATATTTAGTAAAAAGGGAAAGTCTAGATATTTAGGTAAAACTATTGAAATTAAATTAAATGAAGCGACAAATATTTATGATAAATGCAAAGAATTATTTTTACTTTTAAAGTCTAAGTAGGACCCGCAGATTATTTCGTCTGCGACAGAAATTTTACAAAATATAAGAAAACTCTATGAAAGTATTAAAACTTTATGTACTTTTCCTAAAACCGAGTCTGTCAAAATGGATTTCGATTTGAAAACTGCTTGTAACTCGTTGCCTGTTATGGACGATACGGAAAATGTGACGAAACGATTAATAGACGGTATTGACATGTTTTCAGATATGATTAACGGAACGGATATAGAATTATTAATTAAATTTATTTTGAAAAGTAGACTTTCGGAAAACGCGAAGTTACGAATGGCTTCAAAGTATACATCTGTTTTAGAACTTGTCAAGGACATGCGCATGCATCTTTTAACGAAAAAGTCATTTACGGCAATTCAATCGCGACTTCAAAATGTTTCACAAGGTCACCGTTCGATTGATGAATATGCTTCTGAAATCGAAAAACTATTCACGGACTTGACAATTACTCAAGCAGATGGCGAGTGTAATAAATATGATATTCTGAAGCCATTAAATGAAAAATTAGCAATCAGAAAATTTTCAGAGGGTTTGAAAAATTCAAAACTTAGCACTATAGTTGCAGCTCGTAATTATACCCTACTGAAGGACGCTATCCAGGCAGCTAAGGATGAGGAGTGTGCCCTGCCGCCGAGTGCGAGTACAAGCAACGGCAATGTCATGTACTATTCTGGTAAGTCCTCTTCTTACCAAAGAGGAAAGAGAGGTATATATAGCAATTATTTTAATGGTCATAGAAATCAAGGACATCGAGGACGAGGTGCACAAGGACGAGTTCAGTCATCAAATAGGTACGTAAGTGGAAATAATTTTAGCAACCGAGGTAACAGTTCACGTAGTTACCACAATTCAGGTTACTCCAGAGGCGGAAAGTTTAGAAATAACAATTATCAGTCACATAATCGGGGAAATTCGCGTCAAATTTATTCAGCTCAAGCAAATGAGGCGTGTGATAATAGCGCCCAAGCCCAGACAACCCCAGGGGTAGACCAGGCTGGTAAGTTTTTTCGTGACCAACCCAGAAATATTAGCTTTTAATGGACAAACAAAATTAGTTTAATTTAATTTAGATAATAATCAATATTATTGGCTGTTGGATACGGGAGCTTCTTTGTCAGTTGTACGGAAAGAATGCTTACCGCCAAATATATCAATTTTCAGAAAAAATATTTTAGTAAACGGCATAGCTGGACAAATACGTTCACTAGGTCAAGTTTGTCTTGCATTGTCATCACCGACGGGTGAAGTATTTCTACATAAGTTTCACGTGTTTAATAACTTACCTATCAAGGCCGATGGAATTATCGGGTTAGACTTTTTAAGTGAATACTCGTCAAATATCAATTTACAGACTAATGTATTGACTTTAAATATAAATGAAAAGGAAATTAGCACTAAAATATTTGATATAACAGAATGCAATTCAGAAGTTTTGACTATTCCGGCACGAAGTGAGTCTCCTCACTATGTAAATTTAAATTCAAGTTTAAAAGAAGATTGTGTGAAGTGAATTAGGGAAAGATTTGTTTTTAGCTGGGGCTATTGTTAGAGAAAATAAATGTAAAATACCGTTAAAAATATTAAATGTAAGTGAAAAGCATGGTCGTGTTCCTGTCTTTACTCCAGTTGTGCAACCGTTATCAGAATATGAATGCTATACATTCGATAAACATAATGCTGATGCAAGTAGAGCTCAGATTTTAAAAAGACTATTGAAACTACAACATCTTCATTCCGAAGAGAAAACGTCTATTGAAGACATTTGCAAAAAATATTCCGATATTTTTCACTTACCAAACGATAAACTATCGGTAACGAATATTTATGAACAAACAATAACGCTAAAACCTAATACTAATCCTATTTATACAAAACCTTATAGACTACCACAAAAATTGAAACAAGAATTAAATAAACAAATTGAAACTATGATAAATAATGATATTATAGAAGAAACACAAAGTGAATGGTCTAGTCCAGTTTTACTAGTACCCAAGAAAAGTGACGACAATAATGAAAGGAAGTGGCGTTTGGTAGTTGATTATCGAAAACTAAATGAAAAAATACAGCATGATAGGTTTCCTCTACCAAATATTACTGAAATCTTAGATTCTCTTTCAGGAGCTGGTTTATTCAGCCATCTAGATTTACATTCTGGTTACTATCAAGTTTCATGAAATCCAGAAAGCAGAAAATGCACAGCATTTTGTACTAATTCAGGTCAGTTTCAGATGAAACGTCTGCCAATGGGATTAACGATTTCGCCAAGTGCTTTCAGTAGAGTAATGACGGTAGCAATGTCTGGTTTAACTTTTGAAACATGTTTCGTTTATTTAGACGGTTTAATAATTTTTGGTCGTAATTTAGAGTCCCATAATCATAATCTAATGGACATATTTGAAAGACTGAGGAAGGTAAATTTAAAATTAAATCAAATATTAATTTGATACTTTTAGTATTTGTTACATTTCTTTTTCCCTCACCGCTGTACTGTCGTTTGATACGCGTGAGTATTTGTCATTGCACTCTCGGCTCCATTACGACCAAGCCTTCGGATCGGGTTAGAATACAGACTCGAGTGCAATGACAAACTTTGCACACTGGCATCAAAATGTACTAAGGCTCGTATTAATAAACGTTCCTCAGCCCAAGAGGTTGCACTTGATGACAACCTTGAGATCATTACCGTATTAATAAACATAATAATTTGTGTACTTAAGTTACGGCTTGGGTTTACGTTATCAGCCGAGTGATGGACTGATTAATAAACGGAACTCTACACTTAAGTATACAATTATTGTATACTTAAGTGTAGAGTTCCGTTTGCCAAATTAGGCCACGAAGAGTGTGAGCAATGTGAAAAATTTACGATTCATAACCCTAACTCAGAAATTAGGCACAGGGGTTGTCAAGCATGTAAAAGTTATGAAGAACATCACGAAAAGTATATTTTAGCTCGTAAGAAGTATGAAGAAGATGCTGATAACCAGACTCAGAAAAAGAATAATGCTGATACTGTTATTTTTGCTGTAGACCTGGAAAAAGTTATTATGATACCCCGTATGGATGAATTCAAAACCGTGATGTTCTGCCCGCGGCTTATTGTTTTCAACCAGAGTTTTGTGCCGTTAGGAGACAAAAAAATACACGAAGTTGGTCACACTTTTGCCGTTTTATGGCACGAAGGAACGTCTGGCAGAAAAAAAGAGGACATTGTAAGTTGCTTCAGGGCTTTTTTTATAGAAAACCGAGACCTAAAGCACGTAATTTTGTGGCTTGATAACTGTGCAGCACAAAATAAAAATTGGACGCTTTATTCTTATTTGATATATCTGATAAACTCTGCCGAAGTTAATTTTGAAAGTATTACTTTGCGGTATTTAGAAGTTGGTCATACATTCATGGCTGCTGATGAATTCCACCACAGAGTGGAACGATCTCTTAAAACAAAAAAACGTGTATACGACTTTGAGGATTTCTGCAAAGCTGTATCTGATACTGGCTCTCGCACAATAGTAAAGAAGATGATTATTCAAGATTTTTATGATTTTGAAGACTGCTCCTCAACATTCAAATTGAAAAATTCCAACCCTCGAGCTTATTTGAATGGTATTGCCGAGGCTAATTTTCGCAGGGGATTCCATTTATTATTTTACAAAAATAGCCATGGCACTGATGAGTATTTTGAATTAGATTTCCTTAGGTTAAAAGATCTTAAACAAGGTATTCCAGCACCACGCCAAAAACTTACTCCGAGGGGCATTACGAGTGAAAGGAAATCCGCTATACTCACTAAACTTGGACCACTTATGCCTGCTAATCGAAGGCATTTTTGGGAAAGCTTACCCGTAAATGGCCACTCAGCTGATCTAACTCATATTTATGAAGACTGATTATTTTATTAATTTACTCATTTTGACTGAAGTTCTAGTTATAAGTGCCTTGATGATTGTGATAACTTACCTAATTACTTAACATAATAATGTACCTAAGGTTTTTTATTTTTCAAATAGTTTTTTTTTTGTTTATTCTTATTTTGATAATTTTAATGTTGTTCAAAGGACATGGCTAGAATTGTTCAAAAAGGTGATAACCTTAAAAATGTTAAAACATTATTATAAAACTTCTACTAGTAGCTGATTAAATATCCTTTTTTTATTAAAAAAAAGAAACTAATACCTAAGTTCCTTGATGAAGGTTTTTCCTTTAATTTTTTAATTAGTTTATGTTTATTCCTATTTTGATAATTTTAATGTTGTTTGTAGGGCATGGCCAGAATGATTGTAATTGTGATAACCTTAAAAGTGCCATATTTAACAAACATTCTTATAAGACTTTTAGAAGTTGATTTAATAACCTGACTGTGATTTAAAAAAAAACAAATAAGTTTCTTGAAGACTGGTAATTTCAGTTAACTAATGTAAATTTTTTAAAGTTGTGAGACGATAATTTTTGTTACCTTTTTAAAATAAAAAAATTATAATTATTTCCTAATTGTTTTATTACCTGTTTCTTTTTGTATAATATTATTAAAATGAAAAGGCACATTTTAATAAATATGCCTTTTCATTGTAATATTTCATATTTTTTCCCAAAATGTCAGAATGAAAAGTCGCAATTGGTTAGTTATGCCCTTTATTCGTAATATTAATAACTTTAGTTAATTTTTTTTGTTACTTTGAAAGGGAAAATGTTGATTATTTAATAAATAGTAATAAAATAATAACTTACATTTCATTAGTTGTATAAGAATCGTGATAATGAATTTATTTTAATTCATCTATTTTCGAAAAATAATGTGTAAGTCAACATTTTTCGCCAAAAACCAATAAAAACTTTAAAGTCGATTTTCTCCATATTTATAAAATGTTAGTTGTGCCTTTTTTCATTATGACGGCAGAATAGGTGTGTGTACTCGAGATGCGTAAACCTGAGTGTAGGCAGTCCGTGACTTAAGGTCGTGATTAGTAGCGCGAAACATGGAGTTTAAAAATATTTTGGGTGTAATTAATTATTACGATGAGTACCTACTATGACGATATTTTATGACCGGTTTTATGCTACAGCATCATTTCAGGTAGGTACCTGTCTACCTATGTAAATATTTTAAATACATTTATCTTATGTATAATTAATTAATTTTTTATTTATACATTTTTATTATTTTTAATTTTTATTTTCATTTGACATTGAGTTGCTTATTTTTATTTGACATTGTATTTATGATTTGATGACATTGTATTTATTTTTATTTGTATATTGTGATTTGTATTTATCTCGTGTTTTGTAACTTGTGATTGTAATATGGGAGACCCTGAAATAATTTTTTATTTTTTATTTTTATAATAAAATTTATTTAATTACTATTTATAGGTATAACACAAAGCCATTAAGTCCACAAATGTACTTCTTTAGTTGTATAAAGTTTAATAAATAACTAAACTTTAAAAGTAGTAGGTACCATATAAATCCAATTAATCTAATTTTAAAACCCAATATATTTATGTGAAAATGTAATCTAATAAATTCATATTTCAGCTTGTTTATGGTGACCTAATACATTTATCACAACCTACAGCAAAAAATATTTAAAAAAAAAAAAAAAAGTGGGAAATAAAAACACATTTTTTTTACAATTTAAGGCTTTCTTGGGTAGAAAACAACTTTATAACGTGATACAGCGCTATCCATTAAAGTTTTAACAAAATACAAGTATTTCAATAAATCTTACAACATAAAATAATGAAATGTGATGCATGTCATTCTAAAGTTCGGTCAATGTGACGTAATCGTTCACGAAATCAAGCCATCAAGTACAGCGCATTGAGGAGCTGATCTTGGCTGGTCTGTATTCATGTGTTTATTAATTAGCAATGATCTTGAGATGCTGATATCGTAATAATGGCGTATCAAATGATTGCGTACTTGGGCACGTCATTGAGGAACGTTTATTAATACGGGCCTTAGTATTGTAAGTTTCTAAGTACTGGCCGTCGAGTATTTAGAACGAAGTTTGATCTAGAGGAAACGGAAAACTTAAGTAAGATTCGTGTTAACAGTCTAATAATTATCATGTTTTATTATATCAACTTACTTAGTTTAACGTCTCTATCAAGTTTTCTGATGATAACTGGCACGATGGGGTAGATCCTCATGCTCTCCTTCAGAAAAGCCTCCAAGTAAACCAGCTTCGACAAGTCCGTCTTGTCCACGTCTCTGTCTTCTCCTAAGACCGCTTGTATTCTGAAGTTATTGTGAAAATAAAAATCATGTAATACCTTAGGTACTTATTTTCTGCCTGTCTAAAACCAATTGATTGAGCTCGGTGAACTATATGTATTGTACGGGCTCACGCGCGGCCATGCCGTGCAGCCTAGCTAGACAAGTCAATTAAATTAAATAGAAATAGTAATAAAAGTCCTCCAGACCGAATTTCAGCCGGGGCGTCTAATCTCAATGGAGACTACCCTTTCAGCGCGGCAGATATTATAGTGCACAATTGTATGCGCAGACACAGGTGCACTCTCTCTTCCCTCATTCTCATAGTCCGAAGGGAGGGCAATTCGACACGACCGGAGAGAGATGAGGCTCAGGACAAGCGGCTTAACGTGCTCTCCGAAGCACGGGGTATCAAACCACCAATTTTCAAACTTCGGGCTGCTAACAAAAAAATCCTAATGGAAAAACCCAATAACGCTTTGCCTGACCTGGGAATCTAACTCAGAACCCCACGTTCAGCAGTCCGCTTGCATCCATGAGACTAACGGGGCAGTTCGAAATAATAATTAGTCGAGTAGGTACTTACTCAGCAAATACTTTTTCCTGGGCTTCCTGGTGAGACCCCAGCAATGTCATGGTAAACATAAGTACCTTCGCCGAAGTATCATGGCCGGCGGCGATCAAAGTGTCTACATGCTCTCTGATCTCTCTGTCATTAAACACTCCCTTCTTAACTGACAGCTCAAGGACGAGATCCAAGAAGGCTTTGAATTTCGTTCCTACGCATAATTGAAAGCTATTTAATTACTTGTATACACAATTCCACGACCAGCCATTAAAAAACAGCATGGACAAGTCTTACCTGGTATCATGCTCCTCTCATTACAATTATTTCCATTAAACTGAGATTGTCTCTTTTGTAGAACCTGCAACCATATTACATAATATCCGTGTAGGATGCAAAAGTTAGTGATCACGTGATAGTACAACTTATGCATTTAAAGCTTCTAATCACCCATTTGTTAGATACACAGAGCAATAAATAATATATCTATATCCTCACCGAATAAGACATGTTATGCAGTATCTTCACACAATCATCCTGCTGCCTCTTTAGGTTGCTCCATGCGAAGGTGTAGGGGCTGTGTCACCAGAACTTCATGAACCGTTCCACCAATGTGTCGAGGGTCAGTTCCAAGGCTTCCGCGTACTTGCTATTGAGGTTCGAGTCTGTAAAGTCTACTCCTAACGCCGTCACTAGAAGAAATTATAACGAAGGTTTTGTGATTAATTTTCAAATATATGTATTCAAATATACATCTATTTATTTTAATTTTGGCCGTTGAGAGCAACAAACACATTAGCCAAATCTCGAGTCCTCCGTGCAAGTTATGCTTTGAGAGTTTGGCATTACCTAATCCAACCATTTTTCTCTTACAGGCTTCAGTGTTTGGGTTTTACGAAGGCTCTTTGCAGTCTTCTTATCATTAGGTATACTTACAGCAAATAGTCTCCAAAGCATTGTGTCGTGTGTATGTCCAGTGGTCAAAGAGCCCTTTTCCAACCTCCTTCTCAAGGTCTTTCACCAGAATCCTGGACTGGCTGTTGAAGACGCCCATGAACGTGTCCAGGAGTATCTGACTGAACGCTGGGTTCAGAAGCTTGCGGTGATCCTTCCATATCGAATCTGGGGATTAAAATTTTAATTGATAACTAGCTGCGCCCCGCGGTTTCACCCGCCGTCTCAACCCCATGGGAATATTAAGATACTTTGTATCCTTTGTCCTTATCCAGATCTACTCATGAGGTAAATTTCACTCGGGGCTGGCTGGATGGCTCCAACGCGAATGTACAAGTACACCCGTGGTGGGGCGATCCAGACCGCCAGGCACTTCTCCTCCTGCAACCGAGCGGGTGGGCAGGTTGCGGATAGCCCAACTTCGGCTGCGGGACCGACTGTCAGAGGTCGGTTTCGCAGTCGGAGCATCTTGACAGAGATCCCGGACAAGAGAAGTTCCCGCAAGCTAAATCCCCGGCTCAGGGTAACCTATACACCCCTCTTCCTGTGTACCAATCGCCTAAACATTCCATCCCTCCATATCCACATATCCCCTCGGTCCCAAACCCCTAGGCCAAAATCCCAGACCTAGGGTGACCCCAATGAACCCTTACCCATTACCAAATGCCTTCCCTCCTATCCCCATATCCCATCGGTCCTAGAGGAGGGGTAACCTCGATTCCAAAAAAGCCCACCCCCCAATCATATAAAATCCAGAAGGACAAGGAAAGTACCCAGGTGGGTCCCGGCCAAGCCGGGGAATCCCACACCGCCACGGCGCACAGTGGATCGTCCCCATACAAGAGGTCGGACATAGAATAAAAAATTGAAAAAGTATTTAATTGAAAAAAATGAAATATACAGTTGCATTACTCTATTATGGAACTACAAAAAATGTTACTACAATTTTTTTATTTGACCAGTACTTTATGAGCAATTCGATGAAAACTGTTATTTTTCTATGGAAATGGTCACAAAAATGTCTGTATCTCATGATTCCCTCCTTGTTTCGATTTGCGGTTTTCACTACTGTTATTTACCCATTTTATGCCACATTTTCTTCAAAGACACATGGTGCCCCCAGCGACACCCTTCCGAGATATTTTGCTTTAAGTAACTATACTTTTTATTGTATAACTGATGAAATGGAGGTACATTAAGTATATTCATTACTGAGAATAAGTCATCCCTAAGTAGTTCCTTAAATAACAGGTGCATTTGCGATTACTTTAATGACTTATGAACGCTTCTGTTGCCATACAACAAAAGCGTTAATGAGTCCTTAAGTAAAGATTACCAGTACTTGCTTAATCTAATTAGTTATTGTAATTACTATGTTAACAGCCCTTAATCTCTGCATTGTGATTGGATAATGTCATCATTAGCTTAGTGATGACTGAGTCGAATTTACAATAACACATCGAAAAGAAATAGAGTTTTATGATCAATAAGAAAATATGTAGGTATAAAAATATTTTTTATTTAAATAATATAACACTGTAAAAATAATTTAAAAATAAAACAACTATGTACCCTAAAACAAACTAAAAAATTAAACAACTACTAAGAACTAAATTATAATAGGAAATTAATTAATTAACACGACCATTTAGTTACTAACAACAATAGAAAAGAAAGAAAAAAAAAACATTTATTGGCCGATGGGTGGCATAACACAAAACAAAAAAAGAACAGAATAAAAAAAAATACACAAAAACAAGAAATTAACAAAGAAACTGCTTGTTAATAATAATATTAGGTACTATAAGACTTAAACTATATTTTCTTCATCTTCATCAATAACGACATCATGATCATTATTATCGTCATCATCTTCTTCAACGTCACTACATGCAGCAAGTGTATCAGTTGAAACGTCAATGAACTCCAATTCACTCTGATCAACTATGAGTAAATCGTCTAGTTCACTAAATGAAGACTTTTTGGCTTTATTTGTCATCTTCGGTCGTAAGCTGGTGAGAAGAGGATCGGAAGATAATAGCAGATTATGAAGAATGTCTTCATTAGTGGCGATGCTACTATGCTTTCGTGTATTATATTCTCTAAATTTACGAAAATCCTTGTTTCTTGCTTCAGATGCTTCTTCAGACAAAAAACCTATAGGTACTACTGATAAGTGGTCCACTATCTGTGATCCATGAATCAGCAATTTGTGTAAACTTGCTGGCATGTTATACCATGGATATAATTCCACGAATAAATTTGCTGTTTCATCACAATATAATTTAAATTTTTGGACTTGAATTTTTTCGCCTGAGGAAATGCATTGCAAAATAACGGCGAGTCTTCTAATTAAATTAACGTCTAATTTAGTAATTTCCGCAGTCGTTTCAGGGTTTGCAAAAAACCTTCTTGCAGCATTTCCAGTGTTTGTATTGCCACTACCCCGCTTAACAACGTCTAGAATTAAGCCTGTGCTTCTTCGGAAAGCTTCTTGAATGGCTTCTTTCTTATCTTTAACTTTTTTTTTATTTTCGTCACCTTTTGCTTGCCATGATTTTATGTCCATTCTGTAAGCAATGTGTAATAAACACTCCATAGACCGAATCCAAGCATGCAATGAACTAAATCCATGCTTGTATAAATCTGTATTCACGGGTTTAGCTCTCACTTCTTCCAAGTTATTCATTTCGCTTGGGCGAGCTTTGCACAAATCACACACTGCTGCCGATGTACCAGATATGATTGAATGTACCTTACCATCAATCATGGTTAGCCATAGATTGTGAGTAACAGTAGCATTGCCGCAATCAGTCGGGTTCAGTTCACGAATCTCGGTCTCAAATATTTCCATTTCAGCCTTAACATTCGCTTCCGTTTCTTTCATAAATGTAAATGAAATCGGGCGACAATATGTGGTTGACGATGGCCGATCATTCTGCCACACTATACTTCCACTAGAAGTCACTAACTTAAGCGGTACAAGACTTGCCATAAATACACTGGATAAGTCTTGTTCACTTGTTGTTGTCGTTTGATGGTAAATGCTTTGACTTGAAGCTTCATCAAAACCCCATTTACTGTGAAGCACAAGTGGTTCACCAGCATCAAAATTTGATTCAAGTGAATCGATCAGCCTCCTAACTGTGAGATCAAGGAGGGCTTGGATCCGTATCTTTGCGGAAGTTTCAGTCACAGTTATGTCTTCTTTTGCCGGGTAGCATTTAAGCTTTTCTTTAACTAACAAGTAGTAGCTTGGGTATTTCGCATGACCTTCTTTTAAACTAAAGTCCCGAAGTGTGATGTAACGCCACTTGGATAACTGCAAGTAAACGTAAAGAGCAAGTGCTTTGTGAGTAGGAACTTCACGAAGCGAAGGATTCTGCTTAGTTTCCAGGACATTTAAAACTGTTGAGACGTGTTCAGGATTTTCCAGCAAATTTTTCATTATTCTGGCCATATCATTTTTTCCGGCAGACTTAAGTATACTTTCAACAGTATGCAAAAGCTCATCCGGACGACTGCAACTAGCAACATTTTCATTAACACGTCTTCTTTTGTGTCTAGTCGATAAATCTTCAAAGCGTTTGCGAGGAGATGTATATGTTGAAGTTGATGCATCTGATTTTGATGGACTGACTACCTCTTCTGCCTCATTTTCATTTGCTTCTTCAGTGTCAACAACATTTTCTTTAAAGCAATCTGGCCAAACGATATCGGAATTTAACCACTCTCCGTTCTTGTTAATGAACCTGTCAACTGTCCTTCTTGATTGCACCCATTTGGTGTAAACCCTATAGCAAAATCGTCGACACCAGTTTTTGAGATCCGTCACATCACTTTCACTTAACTGGACGTTAGTACTCGACTTCAATGTGTTAAATTAATTGTCATAGTCACGAAGATCTTTATGATTACGAAGAGCAACGTAAAGATCTAGATAAGTAGAAAACCCACGGAAAGCCATAATGACAACACTTGATAGAAGTTATACGAGTAATTACAACTGAATTACATTTGCTAAACACACTCAAATATATAGGGCAGCAAGTAGGCAACTAGCAATGAATTTGATAAGCTAATGATGACATTAGACAATCACAATGCAGAGATTAAGGGCTGTTAACATAGTAATTACAATAACTAATTAGATTAAGCAAGTACTGGTAATCTTTACTTAAGGACTCATTAACGCTTTTGTTGTATGGCAACAGAAGCGTTCATAAGTCATTAAAGTAATCGCAAATGCACCTGTTATTTAAGGAACTACTTAGGGATGACTTATTCTCAGTAATGAATATACTTAATGTACCTCCATTCCATCAGTTATACAATAAAAAGTATAGTTACTAAAAGCAAAATATGTCGGAAGGGGGTCGCTGGGGGCACCATGTGTCCTTGAAGAAAATGTGGCATAAAATAGGTAAATAACAGTAGTGAAAACCGCAAATCGAAACAAGGAGGGAATCATGAGATACAGACATTTTTGTGACCATTTCCATAGAAAAATAACAGTTTTCATCGAATTGCTCATAAAGTACTGGTCAAATAAAAAAAATGTAGTAACATTTTTTGTAGTTCCATAATAGAGTAATGCAACTGTATATTTCATTTTTTTCAATTAAATACTTTTTCAATTTTTAATTCTATGTCCGACCTCTTGTATGGGGACGATCCACTGTGCGGCGGTCAGCCCCCAACGTAATCTGGGGGGGGGGCACCCATCTGCAATTTGTTGCCGCGCTTTTTAGCGCGCCCGGCAGCTGATTTAGCGCCAACCACCCAGGCAGCGACTTACGCGCCAATAGACCCAACACCGGCTGCGATCAACGCGCCTAGTTCTACCACTCCGGCTGCGACTCACGCGCCAACACCGACCACGACGGGTATGCCTCCCACCAGCCTCTGGCAACAGAGCATCGTGCGGAATAGCGTAACCAACACCGACAATGACCAAGACCGACACAGACAGAGAGGGACGGGAAAGGATGACGGGCCTGGCAGCTCTACCACTCTCCCGGCTGAGGAAGTACGCCTGCTGAATAAGCGGAAAGGAAAAAAGGAAAGTAGGCGACCGAACGCACGACACCCGCGAAGGCACCAGCCAGCGCGAAGTGCAATCGGACGCCGAAAGAGCAGTACGCGACCAGCCGCGAGTACGCGAAGGGGCAACCCAGCGCGAAAAACCCCCGAACGCGACAAGGTCTGCCGGGGCCGCCAGTCGATCCCAAGACTCCGACGTTACCCACGACCGACCTCGACCTAGGAGGAACAGGGGAAAGCGGGCTGGAGCCCCACGCGAGCAGGCGCCGCTGGCAACCACCATCTTGCCAGGCACCTCCGAACCGCAGCCTGGACCAAACGGTACAGGGCCGGTGAAGAGGGGGCGCCCTGACGAATCGGCTTCACCGAGTGCACTACAGGGGGGCGCCAAACGCGTGAGGGTCCACTCCGCTCAGGGGGAGCGGAGAACCTACGCGCGAGCCACAAAGGATATTCCTGCACGGCTGGCCGTAGCTATCTGCTTGCCTCCCCCGTCTAGAGACCTGACCAAGGTAGAGGCGGAACACATAAAGGCGAACCTAGAGAGCCTGTTACTGGACACCGACCCGACGACACCACTCCCTGCCTTCCGTGGATACCCACGGGTAGCGGAAGGTACCGTGCAGATGTGGTGTGAGGACGACTGTGCCCTGACCTGGCTGACCCAGAACGTGCCCCTGATAAGACTCCCCGACACTGACCTCACACTAACGGTACTACGACAATCCGACGTGCCCACCCGCGTTCGAGCCTCACTTTTCGTCCCTCGGTACAGAGGTGACATAGTCCGGCTCCAAAGTGTTCTGATTCGTCAGAACACTTGGTATGACATCGCTAGGTGGTCATTGTACAGGGCCACTACCGTCGGTGGCGACAACCATGGGACTTTTTTGACCCTGGGGGTGCCACCGGAGGAAGCGGAACGGGTTCTGGCCCGGGAGCGACGGATATCGTACCTTCTAGGGTCGATATACGTACGCTTCTGGCCCACGACCCGACCCCCTAACACAGAGACCGACTGCACAGACGGGACAGGAACGGTGCCGACATTGACACAGACCAACGACCCAGACATAGCGCAACTGGAGGAGGTCATGGCCCGAGCGGCAATGGCTGACGCCGAGGACACCATACCGCCCGAATCTCCTGGCTGGAACGAGCAGATTTTAGCCTCGTCGCCGGGCGATTATCACGACGACCATGGTGTGGGGGAGGCGGAGAAACTGTCCGATGGCACCATCTCCGACGAACCCCACCCCACCGCCGTCATCAACCCTCAACATCATACAAACCAACCTCCAACATAGCCAGACTGCCACGGCTAGCTTACGCAGAGCCCTGGAGGTTAAGCCCCGAACCATCGCATTGATCCAGGAGCCGTGGATCAGGAACAACAAAATATGCGGCCTCGGTAACACCGCAGGTAAGCTAATTCTCAACATAAACAGTCCAGACAAACCTAGAACCTGTGTCTACATACCCAAAGAAATCCCTACCACACCACTCACTCAATTCTGATCCAGAGACCTGACAGCTGTCAGGCTCCAGACTGAAGGTGACGTTCCAGATGTCGTGCTAGCCTCGGTATATATGCCAGGCGAGGACGCAAACTGCCCGCCGCATCAGATGGCCGACTTAGTGCAGCACTGCGAGCGCACCAAGCTGGACCTGATCATCTGCACCGACTCAAACGCCCACCACCCGCTCTGGGGCAGCGACGCACCGAACTCCAGAGGAGAGGTACTATCCACCTATTTATTCTCTACTAACCTTAACATTGTAAACCGGGGCTCTGAACCCACTTGGGTCACAGTCCGAGGACAAGCAATCATAGACTTAACGCTTGCTACAGAAAACGCGACAAACCTTATCACAAACTGGCACGTGTCGGACGAGCCTTCTTGTTCCGACCATAGAAGAATCCGCCTCCTGCCTCCTCTACACCTCATCGTGCGAGAGGAGGCAGCCCTGGCTGCTGTTTAATGAACTATTTTTCTTTCTTTCTTTTTTCTTTCCTTCAGGCTGTACATAGCAGGGACCCTAAGCAAGGACTCTAGAGTCAAACACATACGCATTAAGGAAGATGCGATCAAACGACAACCTTTGATGGCATCACCCTGCGACAAAGCCCCGAAACTACACTACTTTCAAAGGCATTATAACATAATACTCACAGAAGAACGTTGCGACTACTCAGGCCCGAAAGAGCTGAGAGTATATACCAACGGATCAAAGACCGACGCCGGAACCGGAGTCGGAGTTTTCTCGCACGACCTTAATATAAATATATCCAGCCCGCTGGGAATGTTCAACACCGTCTACCAGGCGGAGTGTGTGGGCATTATACTAGCGGTGTCCGCTATAGAGGCCAGAAAAGTCATGGACTCCCACATACGCATACTCTCTGACAGTGCCTCAGTCCTCCAATCCTTGGGGAGGAAGTATATTACCTCAAGTATAATACTGGAATGTCACAATGCTCTAGAACGTGTGGCGGTGTCTAACCGTAACACAGTGACACTGCAATGGATTAAGGGGCACAGTGGATCACTGGGTAACGATGCAGCTGACGAACTGGCTAGAAGAGCATCCAGCGCGTCAGTCTGTGGACCCGAACCCATCGTGCCCATTCCCTTTAACCAGCTACGGAGATGGTTACAGGAGTACACCCATACACAAGCGGAGAGTTGGTGGACCTCGACACCCGGCTGTAGGCAGTCCAGGGAAGCCATGCCATCCTTAGATGGCAGGCTTACCAAACGTTTATTACGTCTGGACAGAAACGGTCTGCGCCTGGTGACGGGGACCATCACGGATCACTGCTCGCTAAACAAACACTTTCACACAATAGGCATAACGGACAGTCCTCTGTGCAGGGCCTGCATGGAGGCTGAGGAAACCGTTGCGCATGTGCTCTTTGAATGCACATGCGTCACCCAAATTAGGTCACAAACCCTCGGGGCACCCATATCCTACACAGATGCTCTCAGCAGACCAGGAGATATCATCAACTTCTGGAGGGAGGTGGGCTGGTTGGAATAACCACCGACGGCCGCCATGGCCCACGCACAATGGTCCATATGAAGGACTAAGTGCGGAAACCATAACCCAAAGAAGAAGAAGAAGAAGAGGTAAATTTCATCCAAATCCGTTCTGACATTTCAGCGTGAAAGCATAACAAACAAACAAAACCTTTTCACTTTATAATATTATTATATTACAAGCTTTTGCCCGCGGCTGCGCCCCTTTATGCGGGCAAAGCCGCGGAAACTACTCTATTATTCCACAGGAAATACTACCGGGATTCATGGTATCCTATGTCCTAACTCAGATCATAGCCCATCTGTATGCCTTTCATCTAAATCTATTCAGCCGTTACGGCATGAAAAGGTTCTACTTTTATATCTGTCATTTTTATGGTGTATATAATAAAGAGTATTCTATTCTATTCTATTCTATTCTCTATGATAGACAGACAGGAAGATAATAAATTCAAATAATTATTTTAGGTTCCGTACCTCAAAATGAAAAATTGGACCTTATAGGATGACTTTGTTGTCTGTCAAGACCTTTTTCTGAGGAACCCATGGAGGTATCAAGATGAAATAGTTATCAAAAACTAAGATCGACGGCCCCTTGGCGGTGTACATAAAATCAAACTTCCAAGTAAAAGCAATAAAAAATACCGCGATTTATGCCGCATATGTTGACACTCGCAAATAAAGCAAAGCCTATTTGTGGTACTTGCCGTTGACCTAGCAGCATGAGTCTCGGCGAGGTGCAAGGTCATACAGTTTAAGTAAAGAGAAAAATCTGAAAGTTGGTAATTTCTAGTTGTATATCAACTGCAAAGTTAGGTTTGTTCTTCAATTCGGAATTGGAAATTCGAACCGCCGAGTGAGCACAGCTTTGAGATGGAACCCTTAGAGCGCACAGTGGGCTGAAATTCGGCTTTCATAGACATTTAATTTGACTTTTTAAGTGGTGATTTTTTTGGTTGGATGTGCTTTAGATGACAAAGTATATGGTTAAAAATATAAAACATATTGAATATCAGTGGAAACAACTAGCATAGAATTAAAAGAAAAATATATTGTATGGAGTTGACATTGAAATCGGTGATAACTCAGCCATTTCACAATTGGCCCTAATTTCCTTGTAGTTATTTTTTTATGATTTATTTAAGATTTTTTGGTACTAATTAACCCTGGGCAAATCTCGCGTTTTTTTTAAAAAGAAAAATCGTTTGTTTCGGTAAAATCGGTGACATCTCAGCCATTTCACAATTGCCCCTAATTTCCTTGTAGTTGATTTTTCTATGAATTATTTAGGTTTTTTTGGCATACTACTTAACCCTGGGAAAGACTCGCGTTTTAAAAAAAAAACATTTTTGTTTCGCTAAAATCGGTGACATCTCAGCCATTTCACAATTGCCCCTAATTTCCTTGTAGATGATTTTTCTATGACTTATTTAGGATTTTTTGGCATACTACTTAACCTTGGGAAAGTCTCGCGTTTTTTTTTTTTAAACAAGCACCTGTTTTGTTTCGGTAAAATCGCTGACATCTCAGCCATTTCACAATTGCCCCGAATTTCCTTGTAGGTCATTTTTCTATGATTTATTTAGGTTTTTTTGGCATAGTATTTAACCCTGGAAAAAACCCCGCGTTTTTTTTTGCACTATATTTGTATCCTAAGTCAAAGCTACACATAATGTGAAGTGAATAAACTATTACTATTATCTATTGCCATAGGCTAGAAATATAGTGCAAAAAAAAACGCGAGCCTTTCCCAGGGCTAAGTAATATGCCAAAAATCCTAAATAAATCATAGAATAATCACCTATAAGAAAATTAGGGGCAATTGTGAAATGGCCGAGATGTCAGCGATGTTACCGAAACAAAAAAGATTTTTGTTTTTACAAAAAACGCGAGACTTTCCCAGGGTTAAGTAGTATGCCAAAAAAAACTAAATAAATCATAGAAAAATCACCTACAAGGAAATTAGGGGCAATTGTGAAATGGCTGAGATGTCACCGATTTTAGCGAAACAAAAATGATTCTTTTTTAAACGCGAGACTTTCCCAGGGTTAAGTAGTATGCCAAAAAAACCTAAATAATTCATAGAAAAATCATCTACAAGGAAATCAGGGGCAATTGTGAAATGGCTGAGATGTCACCGATTTTAGCGAAACAAAAATGATTCTTTTTTAAACGCGAGACTTTCCCAGGGTTAAGTAGTATGCCAAAAAAACCTAAATAATTCATAGAAAAATCATCTACAAGGAAATCAGGGGCAATTGTGAAATGGCTGAGATGTCACCGATTTTACCGAAACAAAAAATGATTTTTCTTTTTAAAAAAAAACGCGAGATTTGCCCAGGGTTAATTAGTATACCAAAAAATCTTAAATAAATCATAAAAAATTACTACAAGGAAATTAGGGCCAATTGTGAAATGGCTGAGTTATGACCGATTTCAATGTTAACTCCATACAATATTTTTTTCTTTTAATTCTATGCTAGTTGTTTCCACTGATATTCAATATGTTTTATATTTTTAAGCATATACTTAGACATCTAAAGCACATCCAACCAAAAAAATCACCAATTAAAAAATCAAATGAAAATGTCTATGAACGCCGAATTTCAGCCCACTGTGGGGCGTGAGCCCTACGACTACGGGTTTTTGTATTAAATAAAACAGGTTTTTGTGATTCTGAATGTCTACTACAATAATAATTATTCATTTTAATGTTATCATTTTGTAATAAGTGCCGCCTCTAGTGCCGCCATTAACTGCGTAATACCTACATGCTAGAAAGGTTATTTTTAACCGACTTCACAAAAAGGAGGAGGTTCTCAATTCGTCTGTATGTTTTTTTTTTTTTTTTTTTTTTTTTTTTTTTTTTATGTGTGTTAGCTCATAACTTTTTTCTGGGTGAACCGATTTGGATGATTCTTTTTTTATTTGATAGGTGGTGCTTCACATGTGGTCCCATTTAAATTTGATCAAGGTCTGACCAGTAGTTTTTGAGTTATCCTTAATACTGCAGATTTTTTCCACTTAGTTTATATGGATGATGTGTTAATAATTTCCTGTCACTGTTATTTACATACCAAGTAGTGGTATACGAATTTGTGTGGGGTAGGTACCGCAACTAAAAAGGGAAAAATAAAAACTTTTTTACAAAAAAACAACCGACTTCCAAAAAAAACACTAAAAGACGTGAAAAATAACTTTTATTTCGGAAGTCGGTGGCCAAACACGAAAATATAAAACCAAAGGCACCGACTTCCGAAATAAAAGTTATTTTTCACGTCTTTTAGTGTTTTTTTTTGGAAGTCGGTTGTTTTTTTGTAAAAAAGTTTTTTATCACTTTAGACTGTAATAAATTTTGAACACGTGGGCGGATTTGCCGTTTTTAATGAAAGAAAGACTAAATGTTACTTAAAGATACGGACTATGACTACATTTCCAATCCCTTAAAACTCTTACATACACAAAAATTCAATAATACATGTTAATTTTAAATTCATCCCCTATTTTATCCCCTTCGGGGATGATTTTAGAAAAACGCTAAACCACATAATTCTTTATTTCTTAAATGTTATGTCCCTAACGTAAGAAAAGCTAGGTTTCCAATGCAAATTTTCATTCGCAATATCACCCCCTTTAGGATTATTTTTGAGACAAAAAGTAGCCTAGCACATTCTCTCAAGATTCAAACTTATCGAAATCCGTTCAGTGTTTTAGCCGTGAAAAGGTAACATACAGACAGATGAAGTTTTTATCGAATTCATAATATTAGTTTGGATTTATATTCGTTTAAATAATTACACTATGACACTTCTTCATTAGATGGGAATTACTTAGTTTGGTGAGGGGACAATGACTCTTTAAACTATGTTGTTATTGTGTTGAGAAGGTGAATTTGTACAGTTGAACTATGTACCTATATTACGAGTTCCAAGTAATAAATACTACCGTATGTAAGCAACTCACATCTCGCAGTGAGTAATCCATCGCCTAGCCATGGTTTCCCGAAGTCGTAAAAGTCATCCTTCTCGTAGCACGTGGTCGCTACCGTGAAACTGTCGTCCGGGTCGGTCACAACTGGCAAATGATAATTTAATCAGAATCAAGCATTTCATCAGTAAGTAGTTGGAAGTGGCCATTGCGGTGCTAACAATATTCTAAATCCTTGACTCATTATTGTAAATAAAATAAAAACTGATGGCAGTTGTATGTTTGGTCTTTTGATAAGACACGAATCTTTCTATACTAAGTAAGTATTGTATCTTATTTCATCAACAGATCATCACGTTTTACTCCTGGACGTTTTTATTGGAGTTAATAGGGAATGTTTATTTTTTAACTTAAGTTATTTAAATTGATTCCTGTCATTGGTGTTATGACGCTGTAATTTCATAATTCACGATTCAAGAAAATTACTTCATCACAGACACACCCTAACGCACATACTGACATTTATATCAGTAATTCTTATGGTTTACATATTAATGAGTATTCTATTCTGTTCTGAGGAAGCCCTGTGATATAGCCAAAATCACTATCAGAAATCTGTCAAGTACGTTTCCTCACGATTTAAATTGTGTTAGTTGCCATCGTAAGAATACTTACTATAAACAGTTCGTGGTCCAATGCTAGCTGATACAACTCCTCCCAAGTCGTAGCTTTGTTCGGCGAAGTCGTTGATTCGGTTCCATAAATCTACCAACAAGTACAGAAATAAGCTCTGTGGTGAGTTCTTCAAATAATGCGAAGCAATATTGAGTTTGGTATACCAACTGATATGACCAAAATTCGAAACTACCATATTGTCTGTTACGACCGATCACCACGATATTTACTTAACAGAACCAAATCGTTTAAACCAGTCTGATCGTTCCGTGTACGTGCATGTACCTGGTCAGACAGATTTGGGTCAGACTTGTCTGTTCAGATTTCGTCTTATCTGAAAATACATACTGCAGCTGTCCCCAACGAGCAACGTTGCATGTCCCAAAAGCGGCCACGCTCCCGGGAGGTATGGCGGCTCCGTAGTCTTAGCGGTCTGCCGGCACCACAACCAGTACGCAGCGCACGCGATGCATAACAGCGCCACAGCGAACATTGTTGATCTGAATTAAATGAATATATTTATTATCTGTTCTGTTATTCATCATCTGTCTGCCCTTTCCCCACTATGTCGGGGTCGGCTTCCAGTCTAACCGGATGCAGCTGAATACCAGTATTAAATCACTCACTTATTTTTTACAAACTATGTGCAGTGGAAATATCGTGGTCTAGTTAAATACCTAGTCAGTATTTTAACATTTTCATGAAACTGAAATGCAGTGTTCTGACCTGACCTGGCCTTTTGCCAAAAGCACCTGAACAATTCAAGTATAGATAGAGTATCCTGTTGCGAGAAACGGCAAGCATGCATCAGTCATCGTGAGCTCAACCCTAGCCTAGGGAGCTCAACAGCCCGGGGACAGTACTTTATCACCCAGGCGTGCGTAGCCTTCATTTTTTTTTGGGTGAATATGTCTTTATGTAGAACGCATTCTCATAATTTAACACCGTGCAAACACCTAATTTTTGAGAATGACATCCTGGAGTTTAGAAAATTCAACTTATTTGAATGAACTCAGATAATATATGAATTTTACTTCTATATTATTCCGCTTTACGTTCAGACATCGGTGACTACGGATCATAATGGCTTTTAGTGTATAATGAAAGTTTTTAACTTTAATTCATTTTTAAATAACTGCTACCGCAATTGACTCAATTTATGAAGCAAATTATATAACTAATTAAATTACAAATTAAAAAGTTTTATTTGTACTGTTGAATGATCGGGGGTAACAAAACGTAATCAAATGTAAGCGACACTAACATTTGACAGATCACTTGTCATTACTACTCATCCTTATTCATTGTATTAGTCCAAGAGCCGCAGCAAAAAAAGTAGGTTTGTAATTCAACGTACGGGACCTGGTATTTTTTTTTTGGAATATGTTCAAGGGTGTCCCCTACATGTAAATCCAAGTGGGCGCGGCGGGGGGGGGGGTTCACTTCAGCCGCCATCTTGGAAAACACATTTTATCGAATATCTCGCGAACCGCGCATCGTACGACAAAAATTGTAGAGACCATTATTGTAGATAATAATATTTGCCATCTTTTTTATTTGAAACTTTTTTTTTAAAACGCATAGGTTTTTAATTATAGCGCTCCAAACTTTTTACAATATGGTTTTTACTAAATATTTAGTTAATGGTCAATGATAAAAAAAAAACCCGTAGCATTTATAGTTTAGGAGCTATAACGCTGTAAATGAGATTATAATGCTGTATATTCAATTATGCGCCTATAAGTTGTAGTATATATTCCGGGTCGTTCGGAATTTCCCCCTTTTAACATTCCAACAGTATTCAGGTATAAATCCTAACCGTTTTTGTCCCCTCGTGACCCCCCCCCTCCCCCCCGACCCTTGCTCGACGACGTGCCAGCCCGCGCCGTAGCTGAGCCTGTAGCTTTAATTTCCCCGTATTATAATAATATTATAAATTCAATCCAGCCCTGCCCTCCCCTCAGTGACGCCCTCGCGACGCCTCGCGGCGTCACTGAGGGGAGGGCAGCAAGGTGGGACAGGCTGGATTGAATTTATAATATTATTATTATTATACGGGGAAATTAAAGCTACAGGCTCAGCTACGGCGCGGGCTGGCACGTCGTCGAGCAAGGGTCGGGGGGGAGGGGGGGGGTCACGAGGGGACAAAAACGGTTAGGATTTATACCTGAATACTGTTGGAATGTTAAAAGGGGGAAATTCCGAACGACCCGGAATATATACTACAACATATAGGTGCATAATTGAATATACAGCATTATAATCTCATTATAATCTCATTTACAGCGTTATAGCTCCTAAACTATAAATGCTACGGGAAAAAAGTCGAATAAAATTTATAGCTAATTTCATGCTCTACAATTCAGTTACCATTATTTTTAATTTATCATTGACCATTAACTAAATATTTAGTAAAAACCATATTGTAAAAAGTTTGGAGCGCTATAATTAAAAACCTATGCGTTATACAAAAAAAGTTTCAAATAAAAAAGATGGCAAATATTATTATCTACAATAATGATCTCTACAATTTTTGTCGTACGATGCGCGGTTCGCGAGATATTCGATAAAACGTGTTTTCCAAGATGGCGGCTGAAGTGAACGCCCCCGCCACGCCCACTTGGTTTGACATTCAGGGGACACCCCTGAACATATTCCAAAAAAAAAATACCAGGTCCCGTACGTTGCAAAAAAAAAAAACCGGCGCTTGGCCTATATGTTGTGAGTACATACAATGAATTACGATGAGTCGAGAGTGTCTATCGTACTCCTGTTTGCAACAACATGATTGACGATTTGATTAATGATTGACATCATGGCGTCCCCTAAGTCCCCGAACCTATTACACTACCAAACCAAAATAGTATACAAAAATTATACATCTTGACTTAGTCCAACGGCACTGTTTCTTAGGATGCAAAAGCGAGTGAAGCAAGCTCGGGACTTGGGGCATCCCGACTCGGACAGGTTAGGTTCGAAGGGGCTGGCGAAGTCTAGTAAGCGAGCGAAGCAAACGAACAAAGACACCGCCATTCCCTTCGTGTTTTTTTTTTACAAAATTCAAAAAAAGGAGCCCCGCTCGGCCGCTTCATCGACTACGCCTTATTATTATTGCTTGGAATAAAGTTAGACCCACCACGTGATAATCCCCACCCTTAATGCTTCCACTATCCCACCAATCCCCAAAGAAACTTTTGCGATTCTTTTCTCGGCACCAATGGTTTTGCGGACTTTGGGGTTTACAAAAATACACTAAAAACGGGTCTATCCTACCTAAAAAAAAACTACTATTAAAAAACGCTGGGTGTTAAAGTACAGTGGTTCCCAATCCTGTTAAAAGACACCCGTAAGAAACCCACGGAGGAGACCCGTATGTACGAGTAGTAAGCACAGGACTAGTATTATTACCACACTGCTTCATCCCTGTTTTTATTAAATATAATGTTGTAATACTATAATTATGTTACTATAATAACTCAATAATATCTATACTAATATTATAAAGAGATAAAGTTTGTTTGTATGTTTGTATGTAAGAGGGTAATCTCTGGAAATACCGGTCAGTTTTGAAAAAATAAAATGTATTTTATATCCCATTCTTGAGGAAGGCTATTTAACATCACGCTATGACCCTTATGAGCCGACCAAATGGAAAAAATTCAGCAAAAACGGAAAAAGAAAAAATAGCGTGGACAGGTGATGCGATGCGACGGGTTGGATCGGGGGAACAAGAATTTCACGCGGACGAAGTCGCGAGCAGAAGCTAATATAACATAATTTAGATATTTTACATTTATTTGCAATTGATTACCTATTCCCATACCCACATCAGTAAAGACAACTCTGGTCCCCAAGCTACAGGCACCGCCTCGTTTGGGGACCACCGCATATTATAACAAAATGAATGTCAATAACAGTTACAGTTTCAGACATAATTATTACGTTAAACAAATTTTAAGGTAATAATTACTGTAAGAATGTTTAAATAAATTTTATTATTTATTTATTTTATAAACTCTTTGCCTCACTGGTGATTAGTATTAGAAGTGTGAATAAACACGGTGTGTTAATTACTTACCTCACGACCACGACTAAATCACATTGACTTGCACAATATATCTAGATAATCACCGACCTATCTTGAGACTATCTCGCATCACACCATTACCTTGCATTTTATACGAAGACTACCGGACAAGTGCGAGTCGAACTAGCGCTCTGGAGGGTCCTTATGATATCTAATTAAAAATTTTGGGACCGCATATTTTTTTTAGTTAAGTATTTTGCTGATTTCTCAAAACTGTGCTAAGTAGCTCTAAGTAGCGTATTTCTTAAAATACGTTTTACTTTCACTGTAATATTTACATATTTCTATCAACTTTTATTGTTTTAGATTTTTACTTTTCAAACTTCTGAGTTAACTGTGAGGTGCTCATTCCTCCTGTTTATAATTATGCTATTTATTGTCTGCCTAGCCGTTACTAATAAACCAAATACTAATTGATAAATAATAATAATAAGGTTTTTATTTCTCCTCACAATGACAAGCTTATTCTAGGTTTCACATGTTTGTGTTTTGATGTATGAGAATGTTCTGGAATGATTTATACCGGTAGCAGAATGGCCGTCCGTTGGTGGGAGCTCGTTACGTGTATTGAGTACTATTGATTTACACTTAATTAACTGAAACTGAGTACTATCTTCAGCAATTATTAATAAAATGAGAATAAATAATGATAGCACTGCAAATTGATCATAAATTTACTATGAGAATATAATTAATATGAATGATATGATGCACTGAGAAAGTAAAATGTCACTGCTTCGATGGATGCACAAACAATAATAATGACCGAAAACTGTGTAGGTGGTGAGAGAAAGCTTATAGTGTGAAAGAGACAGGAGACCGGCTTCTTTTTCATCCTTACGCCGTATTGTTTGCTGGGTGAGAGGTGACACCTGTAGACGCCTGGCGAGGATGACAAATCGATTCATAATTGAACAGTTATTGACCACTGAGAGAGGAAGATTTCAACTTTAAAGTTGTAATATTGCCTGGACGGCAATCAATCATTTCTATCGATTATAACAATCGCACTTTCTGTTTTCACTGGTTTAAATACTTACATAAAAATGTATCGTACGACAATGATTAATCAATTGACATCTTGCAACCCTATTGCGCATCTGTGGATGAAAGTAAAAATTATAATATCGCTAGTAAAATATAGAGGTTGGTTGTAGAAGGATAAAAATTTAGGGTTGTAAGGATTTTTTAATGCCAAATCATTAAAAAAAAATGTTGTCCAACAACTTAATAATAAACATTTGGAGAGGGCTACCCTTATCACCTAGGGGTATGAAAAATAGCCGACGACCTTTTTTCGGACATACCGATATACTTTAAAACAATCATACAATTCGGTCAAGCCGTTTCGGAGAAGTTTTATAACAAACACTGACACGAGATTTTTATATATTAGATTTAAAACCAAATATTTGAAAACTTTCTATAGGATTTTTTGTTTGAAATAAGCATCTGCTACTATTTTCGTACGAAACCCTAAAAATCGATAGTGTAATTTAGAAGTTGCAAGGCTAACAAAACATGTTTTTGTCTATTTCAGCCTATAACAGGTTTTTTATACGTTCTGGCAACTTACTCATGCCGTCACCAATAAAGAGATAATGACCAAGAGGAAGTCTATGTAGTCTATAGACTGATATTGTTGTAATACCTAAAATGTTTTTAAAATAGTTTTCATTAATAATCTTCATATTTCCACCGTGACTATTGTGGCCAATGCTGGGTCCGCCGCCAATGGCATACAACCCATTGGAAGTGGGGGGCTGAGCAGGCGGGTTCTCCCCTATAGAAATACTACAGCCGAACCGACACACAGATTAGACAATACTGATGACAGTAGAGTAATCGAATCTGCCGAGGATGTTTCGTCGGCGGCGTCAGCTACTCAAACTCAAAGCATTTATTTCAAATAAACCAATTACAGCCACTTTTGAATTGTCAAGAGGTCAGTCAGTCAGAAAAATGAAGCTAGTTGCCCATTCCAAAGCGTTGTAGGTATCTATGGAGAAGAACGGGCAAGAAACTCCATGGACACTCTTTTAAATCAACATACAGTTACAAAAAAAATTGTTTACATCATTCATGTTGAAATTATACAAGTGAGAACGATGTAGAAAGACGTGCACGTTAAAAGCGTCCGTTATAAAAAAAAAAAAAAAAACTATTCATTAAAAACAAATAAGCCATGGCAGCCAAGAGATGACCAGTCCCTATTGACGGCGCCCGTTCACGAACATGACGTATGGATCAGCACCATTCAGCTCAACCATTTTGAAGGGAGCTAAATGATCCAACACACACGCCACCACCAGCGAGACATTTGAGTGAGCATGACATACTCTCAGCCACCAGGGCACATTCAAGTCAATGAAAGACGAACACAGTAAATGGTGGGTACTCAGCCTGCAATTACTAAAGCGGAAAAACCCAGAGTGCGCATGAAAGGGACTGAAGGAAACAACAATGTTCATCATGCGCAGGTACTACCATATTACAAAACATGAAGAGGACAAAACAATGTACTGCATACAATTATTATTAATGAAGCAGAAAAGAGAATAGCAAACCAAATATTGGTTATTATTAGAAACAAGCTCTTATCAGACAACGCTTTAAATATAATTAAGTTTGAAATAGCAGAACAACTTAAAAAAGAATAAGAAAATATTAATGTCACACAATAAATAAACACCTTATAGATCAGTTAGATCACTGAATCACTCACACCCCATAGTCCTTCACGGCACTAGTTTAGTGACTGAATATTTTGATACCGAAGTAACCGTAAATACAACACACAACATTCAATCAACTACAGATGATTCCGCATCACTACAAACACAAACTATTTTTGACCCGTCTTCCTTGTGTAGAGATATTAAATAACGAATTAGAAGCAAATATATTAATATACAACGGAATGGATCCTGCGTGTAGACCATTACTGCCGAAAATGAGACCAACTCGTAAACTATCGGATACCATTAACGTATTTAACCAAAAAACGATCCCACTTAAATTCCAGCTCTAGAAAACTTATCCGACATACATTCATTAATTTATTGCATAGCTCTCACAGTTGCTAAATACTTTAAATTAGAAATTCATATAGATAGGTCTAACTATAAAACCAGGGTTACGAACTGTTATAGGGTCCCTTCAGATAGGCTTTTTAAAGAAGAAATTATTTAAAAAGTTAATTAATATTTATTTAATTAAATCACAATTAAAGGAAAAGGGACCCTTATGCAACCGATCACCGTAAAGGTTCGAAATAGACTGACTTTAGTACCAATGATTATTGCTGACTACGACTATTGTACTGACATGGCTGAGGGCCATGATGATTAGGCATTTTAGGGTTCAGTGTATGCTTCTTCTTCTTCTTTGGGTTATGGTTTCCGCACTTAGTCCTTCATATGGACCATTGTGCGTGGGCCATGGCGGCCGTCGGTGGTTATTCCAACCAGCCCACCTCCCTCCAGAAGTTGGTGATATCTCCTGGTCTGCTGAGAGCATCTGTGTAGGATATGGGTGCCCCGAGGGTTTGTGACCTAATTTGTGTGACGCAAGTGCATTCAAAGAGCACATGCGCAACGGTTTCCTCAGCCTCCATGCAGGCCCTGCACAGAGGACTGTCCGTTATGCCTATTGTGTGAAAGTGTTTGTTTAGCGAGCAGTGACCCGTGATGGTCCCCGTCACCAGGCGCAGACCGTTCCTGTCCAGACGTAATAAACGTTTGGTAAGCTTGCCATCTAAGGATGGCATGGCTTCCCTGGACTGCCTACAGCCGGGTGTCGAGGTCCACAAGCTCTCCGCTTGTGTATGGGTGTACTCCTGTAACCATCTCCGTAGCTGGTTAAAGGGAATGGGCACGATGGGTTCGGGTCCACAGACTGACGCGCTGGATGCTCTTCTAGCCAGTTCGTCAGCTGCATCATTACCCAGTGATCCACTGTGCCCTTTAATCCATTGCAGTGTCACTGTGTTACGGTTAGACACCGCCACACGTTCTAGAGCATTGTGACATTCCAGTATTATACTTGAGGTAATATACTTCCTCCCCAAGGATTGGAGGACTGAGGCACTGTCAGAGAGTATGCGTATGTGGGAGTCCATGACTTTCCTGGCCTCTATGGCGGACACCGCTAGTATAATGCCCACACACTCCGCCTGGTAGACGGTGTTGAACATTCCCAGTGGGCTGGATATATTTATATTAAGGTCGTGCGAGAAAACTCCGACTCCGGTTCCGGCGTCGGTCTTAGATCCGTCGGTATATACTCTCAGCTCTTTCGGGCCTGAGTAGTCGTGACGTTCTTCTGTGAGTATTATGTTATAATGCCTTTGAAAGTAGTGCAGTTTCGGGGCTTTGTCGCAGGGTGATGCCATCAAAGGTTGTCGTTTGATCGCATCTTCCTTAATGCGTATGTGTTTGACTCTAGAGTCCTTGCTTAGGGTCCCTGCTATGTACAGCCTGAAGGCAGCCAGGGCTGCCTCCTCACGCACGATGAGGTGTAGAGGTGGCAGTCCAAGCATCGCCTGTAGGGCAGCAGTGGGTGTGGTTCTCATGCAGCCAGTGATAGCTACACAAGCAAACCGTTGTAGTTTTCCTAGGTCTCTCTGGGCTGTGCTCAAATCTGTCCTGGGCCACCAGACTAGTGAGCCATATGTTATAATTGGCCGGATGATTGTGGTGTACAGCCAGTAAGTGACCTTGGGGCTTATTCCCCAATTCCTGCCAAGCATTCGCTTGCATTGCCACAGGGATATGCTGGCTTTTGTGGTAATGTAATTAGTATGTTTTGCCCAGTTCAGCTGTTTGTCCAAATATATGCCCAGGTATTTGGTTTCGGTTGAAAGGCTTAGGGTAGTACCAAAGAAACGTGGTAATTGGAGTGTCATCAACTTCCTCTTTTTTGTGAAGAGAATCAGTTCGGTCTTTGTCGGGTTCACTGATAGCTGGTGTTTATTGCACCAGACCTCTACTATTTTCAAGGCTTGGCGCATGAGGTTGCATAAGGTGTTTTCGTGGGTACCATTTATTATTATAGTTATGTCGTCGGCGTAACCTACTGTGAAGTAGCCTTTGTCATTGAGTGTTTTGATGAGGCTGTCTACGACCAGGTTCCATAGGAGTGGTGAGAGAACTCCCCCTTGCGGACAGCCCTTCGCCACAATGGCCCTTGTAGTGTCGTTCACGGTGACTTGTACAGCTCTCATTTTGCATATTGGTGATCCATCCACTTAGAGTCGAGTCTATGCTGTGTTTGTCGAGGGCCATGTTGATACTATTAAACATGGTTTTGTCAAAGGCGCCCTCAATGTCAATGAAGGCGGCCAGTGCCGAGCATTTATGGTCCACTGCGCATTCAATTTTGGATACCACGCTATGTAGCGCGGATTCCGTTGATCTGCCTGTGGAGTACGCATGCTGTTGTTTGTGAAGTGGTTTTACCCGAAGAGGTCCGTCACGTATGTGTCTATCGCAGAGTCTCTCTAGGGTTTTCAGTAGAAAGGATGTGAGGCTTATAGGCCTATAGGCCTTGGGTTGTGTATAGTCGGTTTTTCCGGGTTTGGGTATGAAAATGACTTTCACTTCACGCCATGCTAGGGGTACATATCTGAGTGCTATGCAAGCTCGATAGATCTCCACCATGCATGGCGTCAAGGGGTCAATGCCCCACTGTAATAGGGCTGGGAAGAAACCATCCAGCCCTGCGGATTTGTACGGCTGGAAGGTGTTAATAGCCCACTTTAGCCGATCTTCTGTTACAATGCTTTGGGCTCTTGACCAGTCTTGACCCGTTGGGGTCCATACTGGCTCAGCCTCCCACTGCCTGTCCTCTAGGACTATACAGTTTGGGAAGTGAGTCTCGAGAAGGACCTTGCTGGTTTCAAGGTCACTTAGTGTGTAGGAGTTATCGGGTTTTTTCAGCGCGCCAAGGGTTCAGTCCTGATCCGTTGATAGGATCTTCCTCACCCTTGCGGCTTCATTGTTGGTCTCGATGGATTCACAGAATTTCCGCCACGCTGTTCTTCTGGCAGTTCTGATACACTTTTTGTATGTGTATTGGGTTTCTTTGTATATCTCCCAGTCATCCGGGAGTCTAGTGTTCTTGGCTCTGTTGAATTGTTTTCGAAGTATATCTCTGAGTTTACTAAGTTCTGCATTCCACCAGGGGTTCCTGTCCCTGTTGGTTTTTGGCGCCCTTAGTTTGCAGCATGCATGGTATGCTTCGGTTAGGTATTCTGATAGTTTTATAACGGTGTATTCCAGTTGTGCAGTGTCTCTTATAGTCACCTGTGATAGGTGCCTGGCTAGTAGAGACGCTAAGAGACATTTGTAGCCGGGTACATCAGTGCGTCGCGGGTTTCGTCTAGGTGCAGGGTTTTTTGTGGTAGTATTTAGTGTGAAGCGGATTCTTCTATGGTCGGAACAAGAAGGCTCGTCCGACACGTGCCAGTTTGTGATAAGGTTTGTCGCGTTTTCTGTAGCAAGCGTTAAGTCTATGATTGTTTATCCTCGGACTGTGACCCAAGTGGGTTCAGAGCCCCGGTTTACAATGTTAAGGTTAGTAGAGAATAAATAGGTGGATAGTACCTCTCCTCTGGAGTTCGGTGCGTCGCTGCCCCAGAGCGGGTGGTGGGCGTTTGAGTCGGTGCAGATGATCAGGTCCAGCTTGGTGCGCTCGCAGTGCTGCACTAAGTCGGCCATCTCTTGCGGCGGGCAGTTTGCGTCCTCGCCTGGCATATAAACCGAGGCTAGCACGACATCTGGAACGTCACCTTCAGTCTGGAGCCTGACAGCTGTCAGGTCTCTGGAACAGAATTGAGTGAGTGGTGTGGTAGGGATTTCTTTGGGTATGTAGACACAGGTTCTAGGTTTGTCTGGACTGTTTGTGTTGAGAATTAGCTTACCTCCGGTGTTACCGAGGCCGCATATTTTGTTGCTCCTGATCCACGGCTCCTGGATCAGTGCGATGGTTCGGGGCTTAACCTCCAGGGCTCTGCGTAAGCTAGCCGTGGCAGTCTGGCTATGTTGGAGGTTGGTTTGTATGATGTTGAGGGTTGATGACGGCGGTGGGGTGGGGTTAGTCGGAGATGGTGCCATCGGACAGTTTCTCCGCCTCCCCCTCACCATGGTCGTCGTGATAAACGCCCGGCGACGAGGCTAAAATCTGCTCGTTCCAGCCAGGAGATTCGGGCGGTATGGTGTCCTCGGCGTCAGCCATTGCCGCTCGGGCCATGACCTCCTCCAGTTGCGCTATGTCTGGGTCGTTGGTCTGTGTCAATGTTGGCGTCGTTCCTGTCCCGTCTGTGCAGTCGGTCTCTGTGTCAGGGGGTCGGGTCGTGGGCCAGAAGCGTACGTATATCGACCCTAGAAGGTACGATATCCGTCGCTCCCGGGCCAGAACCCGTTCCGCTTCCTCCGGTGGCACCCCCAGGGTCAAAAAAGTCCCATGGTTGTCGCCACCGACGGTAGTGGCCCTGTACAATGACCACCTAGCGATATCATACCAAGTGTTCTGACGAATCAGAACACTTTGGAGCCGGACTATGTCACCTCTGTACCGAGTGACGAAAAGTGAGGCTCGAACGCGGGTGGGCACGTCGGATTGTCGTAGTACCGTTAGTGTGAGGTCAGTGTCGGGGAGTCTTATCAGGGGCACGTTCTGGGTCAGCCAGCTCAGGGCATGGTCGTCCTCACACCACATCTGCACGGTACCTTCCGCTACCCGTGGGTATCCACGGAAGGCAGGGAGTGGTGTCGTCGGGTCGGTGTCCATTAACAGGCTCTCTAGATTCGCCTTTATGTGTTCCGCCTCTACCTTGGTCAGGTCTCTAGACGGGGGAGGGAAGCAGATAGCTACGGCCAGCCGCGCAGGAATATCCTTTGTGGCTCGCGCGTAGGTTCTCCGCTCCCCCTGAGCGGAGTGGACCCTCACGCGTTTGGCGCCCCCCTGTAGTGCACTCGGTGAAGCCGATTCGTCAGGGCGCCCCCTCTTCCCCGGCCCTGTACCGCTTGGTCCAGGCTGCGGTTCGGAGGTGCCTGGCAGGATGGTGGTTGCCAGCGGCGCCTGCTCGCGTGGGGCTCCAGCCCGCTTTCCCCTGTTCCTCCTAGGTCGAGGTCGGTCGTGGGTAACGTCGGAGTCTTGGGATCGACTGGCGGCCCCGGCAGACCCTGTCGCGTTCGGGGGTTTTTCGCGCTGGGTTGCCCCTTCGCGTACTTGCCCCTGCCCGCTTAGTTCCGTGTCCGGCCGCTTTTCGCGCTGGGTTACCCCTTCGCGTACTCGCGGCTGGTCGCGTACTGCTCTTTCGGCGTCCGATTGCACTTCGCGCTGGCTGGTGCCTTCGCGGGTGTCGTGCGTTCGGTCGCCTACTTTCCTCTCCCGGGCCATGGATTTTCCGCACTTATTCAGCAGGCGTACTTCCTCAGCCGGGAGAGTGGTAGAGCTGCCAGGCCCGTCATCCTTTCCCGCCCCTCTCTGTCTGTGTCGGTCTTGGTCATTGTCGGGGTTGGTTACGCTGTTCCGCACGATGCTCTGTTGCCAGAGGCTCGTGGGAGGCATACCCGTCGTGGTCGGTGTTGGCGCGTGAGTCGCAGCCGGAGTGGTAGAAATAGGCGCGTTGATCGCAGCCGGTGTTGGGTCTTTTGGCGCGTAAGTCGCTGCCTGGGTGGTTGGCGCTAAATCAGCTGCCGGGCGCGCTAAAAAGCGCGGATACAAACTGCAGTTGGGTGCCCCCCCCAGATTACGTTGGGGGCTGACCGCCGTGGCGGTGTGGGATTCCCCGGCTTGGCCGGGACCCACCTGGGTACTTTCATTGTCCTTCTGCATTTTATATATGATTTGGGGGGTGGGCTTTTTTGGAATCGAGGTTACCCCTCCTCTAGGACCGACGGGATATGGGGATAGGAGGGAAGGCATTTGGTAATGGGTAAGGATTCATTGGGGTCACCCTAGGTCTGGGATTTTGGCCTAGGGGTTTGGGACCGAGGGGATATGTGGATATGGAGGGATGGAATGTTTAGGCGATTGGTACACAGGAAGAGGGGTGTATAGGTTACCCTGAGCCGGGGATTTAGCTTGCGGGAACTTCTCTTGTCCGGGATCTCTGTCAAGATGCTCCGACTGCGAAACCGACCTCTGACAGTCGGTCCCGCAGCCGAAGTTGGGCTATCCGCAACCTGCCCACCCGCTCGGTTGCAGGAGAAGAAGTGCCTGGCAGTCTGGATCGCCCCACCACGGGTGTACTTGTACATTCGCGTTGGAGCCATCCAGCCAGCCCCGAGCCCCAACACACAACATTCAATCAACTACAGATGATTCCGCATCACTACAAACACAAACTATTTTTGACCCGTCTTCCTTGTGTAGAGATATTAAATAACGAATTAGAAGCAAATATATTAATATACAACGGAATGGATCCTGCGTGTAGACCATTACTGCCGAAAATGAGACCAACTCGTAAACTATCGGATACCATTAACGTATTTAACCAAAAAACGATCCCACTTAAATTCCAGCTCTAGAAAACTTATCCGACATACATTCATTAATTTATTGCATAGCTCTCACAGTTGCTAAATACTTTAAATTAGAAATTCATATAGATAGGTCTAACTATAAAACCAGGGTTACGAACTGTTATAGGGTCCCTTCAGATAGGCTTTTTAAAAAAAGAAATTATTTAAAAAGTTAATTAATATTTATTTAATTAAATCACAATTAAAGGAAAAGGGACCCGTATGCAACCGATCACCGTAAAGGTTCGAAATAGACTGACTTTAGTACCAATGATTATTGCTGACTACGACTATTGTACTGACATGGCTGAGGGCCATGATGATTAGGCATTTTAGGGTTCAGTGTATGCTTATAACACCTCCCTTATCAGAGTGAACTTTGGGGATGATTACCAAAGTTAACCCTAGAAAGAGGTTCTTAGGGCTGGAGCTGGAATTTCTTGAATAGTTTGCTCCAGTTCCACAGATTCCGATTTAGATTTATCGCATTTGCGGAAACTATATTTGCGAAGGTTGCAATTGGGTTTACAAAAAATTACAATTCTATAAACTAAGTAAAACAAAATAAAACATACAATTAAACTTATAATTATTGAATAATGTGTCCCATATTTAATTATGTGGGGTGTTTCCTGAATTTTATCAACGTCTGATAAGAGGTTGTTAATTGCTCTGTTAACATGATTCATATCATCTAAGTTAATGTGCTCTAAGTAGGTAGGGGACATATTATTCGATATACTGTTTGTTTTACAACAACTACTATTTATTAAATTGAAATCTGGCAGATTATTAAGTGAAGTTAAGTTTAGAACATTGCTATATCTCGGTAATAGCGTCGTACCTTTACAATAGGCGATACAATTGGTTGGTATAGATAGGATGCCAATACCGAATATATTTATTTCTTTTATCTGATTATGACCTTGGCAACCTAGTGAAAGTTTCGTTAATTCAGATTGAACATATAAAAAATTATTATTATTGAGCGATTTAAAAATATCTAGATTACCATGAATAAGTTTAATATTACATACCGCGGGAATTTCTTTGATTGTTTTAGATAACAGTTCGCTTTCGCAACTTGGTCTTGAATCAGTTCTGTATATAATAGGAATTTCACATACATATTCTGCCAAACGTATTATTTTACAATTTTCCAATGATACTAATTTACAGTACTTTGACTTGTCTTTTGTTATAGCTATATACTTAGCGCTTGGTACAATTAAACTAAATGTGTTTGGTTGATTGGCGTCGTGGGGTGTTGGTAATGCAATATTATTAAACAGAGAATATTCTTGATTGGATATCAATGGGACACGCAAAAGAAATATTAGTTTATCATTAAAGTAATAACACAATAAAGTAGACACTTTTATAATAGTATGAATTGAACTTATATCTAATTTTACAGGTAAGTTTCGATTATTCGGCAGGTGCCTTACGTTATCAGCTAATTCTCAGTACATTGCGGTAGGCGACATAACGGACGGGTGTACTATGTTTTGACTACAAAGCATTATCGCAGTTGTTATATCTTCAAGTTGAAACGTTAGGGTGACCATGGAAGTTTCCAAGGTATTACGGACAAAATCTAGTTCTAAAATATGCGTAGTTTTAGAAATATTTTGAATACTGTTCGAGAGTTTGCTGATAGCGTCGTTTAACTTTACTTCGTTCTGTTGAATCTTTTGAAACGTATTATTATATGTTGATATAACGGATTTAGTTATTAAAATATTATTTCTTATGGAAGACATAAGTTTATTTTGATTGTGTTGTACTGCTTCAATAGCTCGATCATATTGAATAGCGTCGTCTTCATCTAAAGTACCAAAAACTTGTTTTAGAATCATTTCAATTCCTCCAATCCATGCCCGTTTGTTTCTGTGACCACCATTATCAGTAAGGTAAGATATGGCACTAAATAGTTTTATTAAATTTTGTTGTTGAACTACTAATGGTGCCACCGTATTGTGGCATTCTGAGTGTTTTATATAGCCGGTTTGTTTACATGTATAGATTACTATTTCTAATGCTGAATTTATATTTTCTATATGCGGTTTAATATGTAAAATATCTAGCGGCATAATGACATTTAGGATGCCATTATTAATTTTTAATTTCCCTATGTAATCGAAGTATATTCCAGGACTCGCAGTAATCGCGTGGACATACTCGTTAGATGGTTGGAGCTCCGCTGAGGCACTGTAAGTACATAGGTATGCATGTATTATGAATACTAACTAAATATTTAATGTAATAACTAATTACTACTAACCTAACTTATCTATAAGGATTACATAAAGGTATACATAGTCTATCTAATATCTATACCTACTAGAAATATCGATTTCATTATGATTCTAATTTAAGAGTTTTCTTTCACAGGTTGTTGGCAACTTCTGCGAGTTTCACTTGGTCATAATGGTGACGGACGTGTCGTCTGTTTATCAATAGTGATAAAGTGTTATTGCCGTGAACTTTTATGACTTTATACGGACCTTTCCATATGGGTGCTAAGGCCTTTCGCATTCTAAGGTGGTTCTTTAAGTAAACATAGTCGCCAATTTTATATTGTACTGGACGACTATGGGAATCATAATACGTTTTAGACGTTATCTTAGATCTGTAGACGTATTCAAGAGCTTTATCGCGAGAATACTTTAAGCGGTTTTGTAGCATACGGACATATTCAGGGTATGTGGCGCCAAGCCTTTCGTCACATCTAGAGGTTGGGATAAACGGTTTATTGCCAAACATTAATTCATACGGAGTGTAGTGCGTTACGGTATGAACAGTAGTATTATAAGTAAGCATGGCTGTGTATACATAACGGGGCCAATTTGTTTGTTCTTTATTGACGAAAGATTTTAAATATTCTTTCAAGGTTGAGTGACTCCGTTCAAGGGCGCCTTGTGTTTGTGGGTGGTATGGAGTTGACCACAACTGTTTAATTTTTAGAAATTCACACGTTTTCTTGAATAGGTCTGCTGTAAAGTTAGTGCCTTGGTCAGTCAAAATCATTTTTGGAATGCCAAATATTGATATGAAATGTAGTAAACATTCACATGTTTCTTCGGCTGTCGTGCTGCGCACGGGGTACGCGGTAGAGAATTTAGTGAAATCGTCTTGTAGTGTTAATATGAATTTAAGTTTTGCCGGACCGGATTCTGGAAGAGGTCCTACTACATCAAGCGATATGCGTTCACACGGTTAAGTTGACGTACTTGTAAATTGCCATTGGTGCTCGATTTATTTTGCGTAAAACTTTATTTTCCTGGCACGATTTACAGCTTTTAACATAGGACTCTATGTCATTGCGCATACCTTTCCAATAATATAACTGTTTCAATCTCTCATACATACGACTGACACCAAGGTGACCAGCTATGGGTAAGTCATGATTGTCGTGGAGAATTTTCTTAACTTCAGACGGTGATGGGTAAGTAACGTTATTATGATAGATATCTATTTGTATGCCAGTATTATGAAATAGGTAGTTTATCATATTATATATTTTAATATAACTGTTTTTCAAAAGGGTCACGGAAGTCGGATATACTAATTTCTTTAATTTGATCGGTTATTACAAGTTCATTACGAATACATTTGAGAGTCTTATATATTTCGTCATATGACGTCTGATCGAAGTGATGTACTTTTACGTACAGGAAGTAGTAATCTTTATTTCCTGATTGGATTTTATAGAAAGTATGTAATTGTTTTTCTTGGTTGCGGTTGGACCGTGGATAAGTCAGGGACAGGACTGAGATGCGCGTCTTGAATTACAGTGTTTTCTGATGGGACTCTTATAGAGGTAGGAGTAGGAGATTCTGTATTAAAAAGGTCTGGGGTAGGAATTTCTAAGAGAATGTCGGGATTAAGTTGATCCGACTGAAGGGAAGTAGGTGACGTAATGAAGTCGAACAAATCTCTGTCTGAATTACTGTCAAAACTTTCGGGTATAGTATTAGCTTCGGAATTTAGAAGATTAGGTGTTGTTATTTCGTTAGCAGTAGGTTGGACGGGGTTAACAGGGAATCTAGACAAAGCGTCTGCGTTGGCATTTATTTTACCCTTTTTATACTGAATATCATATTCAAATTCTTCAAGTTTTAACCTCCATCGAATGAGTCTAGATCCGGGATCTTTGCAATTAAATAACCATTGAAGCGGCTTGTGGTCTGTTACAATGGTAAATCGGCGACCATATAAATATGGTCGGAAGGTTTTAGTTCCAAATACTATCGCTAAACATTCTTTTTCCGTAACACTGTAATTACATTCGGCTTTATTTAAAGTGTGGGACGCGTAAGCAATTGGAAGATCACGCCCGATGGGACCTTGAGACAGGATAGCTGATATAGCATAGTTAGATGCATCGCAGGTTAACAAAAAGGTTTGATTAAAGTCAGGATAAGCTAATATAGGTGCTTCGACTAGTTTATTTTTTAGAGTTTCGAAACTAAGTTGTTGTTCATTCGTCCAATCAAATGGGGCGTCCTTTTTCAGGAGCAAGGTAAGGGATTTGGCTAGTTTCGAAAAGTTAGGGATAAAACGCCTGTAGTATGATACGAGGCCTAAGAAAGATTTAATTTCTCTAGCAGACTTTGGAACGGGGTATTGTGTTACAGCTTTCACTTTATCTGGATTTGGTTTTACACCGTTTTGGGTTATAATGTGACCTAGGTAAGTAACTTCTTTTCGGAGAAATTCGCATTTTTCTGGTTGAAGTTTTAAATTGAATTCTCGAAGTCTGTCGAAAATGGCCTTGAGATTTAGGATTGCCGAATTTAAATCAAATGCGTACTGGACTATATCATCTAAATAAACAAAACAACGAGAGCCTTGAAGCCCAGCAAGGCAAGTATTCATAAGTCTCTGAAACGTACTTGGGGCATTCTTTAAACCAAACGGCATTCTATTGAATTGAAAGTGACCTTGGGGTACAGAAAAGGCTGTTTTAGGTGCGTCTTCTGGTGATACCATTAATTGATGGAAGCCTGATGAAAGGTCCAGGGTAGTGAAATATTGACTTTTACCTAATTGGTCAAGAATTTCGGTAATTTGAGGGATAGGATAAATTTCACCTAATGTGACATCGTTTAACTTTCTATAGTCAATTACGATGCGCCATTTCTTTTGGCCAGAAGCGTCTGTTTTTTTAGGAACAATCCATATAGGAGAAGACCATAGGGAATTTGAAGCTTTGATGATGTCCTGGTCCAACATTTTATTAATTTGGGTGTCCACTTCTTCTTTATGACACTCAGGAAAACGGTAAGATTTTGTATGTATCGGAGTGTTACTGGTGGTTTTGATTTCATGTTGGACAGCTGGCGTAAACGACAGAGCTTCTTCTGGTAAGTGGAATATATCAGAATAATCTGAACATAAATTAAAGAGCGATTGAACTTCTTCGTCATTCAGGTGGGAGGTTCTCAGGGAATTTAGAACTTTCCTAGTACGTTCAACTACGTTTTCCCTAAGAGGGGTCGATTGAATAGGATAAGCTACAATTGGGTCTAGTTTAAGGTTAAGGTTGCGTTTAATCTTAACAGGTTTATTAGAGGTATTAACAACGGATATATTGATTCTATTATTGTCTTTAACTTTTGCTATACAATTAGCAACTAGGAGAGTTCTAGAAAGATGTTGATCTAGGATCACGCCTTCTTTTATTTCTGGATTTGTGACGGTACATTCTATTACAGCCTCTGTGCGTGGTGGTATGATGTAGCAAGAGTCAAAGAAATGAATTTTAATTTCATTGCGTGTTATTTTAAGAACATCACGACTGTAGTCAATGTTGCAACTGTTAGCCGTCAGGAAATCATTACCTATAATGCCATCATACGGTAGGTTAATTTCTTTGATCATGTGAAATTTATGGCTAATTGATTTAGAATCAGAAACTTTTAATTTTAAATGAAAATAACCTATAGTTTGAGTGGTTTCAACGCCAGGATCTATGCCTTTAATGCTTATAGGTTTGTGAATGATTGTTGGCTTGTTTAGGATACTTGATTCTTTTAACAAGCAGATTGCAGACCCTGAGTCTACAAGGAGTGTTAGTGGAATATCAGAGACTTGTGACTCTATCAACACATGAGGTAGTAGCTTTTTAGAGGTATCGATACTAACCTCATAAATTTTATTAGGAGAATCGTGGTTTCCGTTTTGGGGCTGATTACCCTGCTGTATAACCTCGGACGAGTTAAGGTTGCCGTTTTGGGGCTGGTTACCCTGATGTATAACCTTAAGAGGATTGAGGTTGCCGTTTTGGGGCTGGTTACCCTGATGTATAACCTCGGGAGAGTTAAGGTTGCCGTTTTGGGGCTGGTTACCCTGATGTATAACCTCGGGATTTTGATAGGTTGAACTCATGCAGTTCGAATGTGTGCCGACTTTGACCTTACGTCCCGTTCGGCACGGTTGCAGGACGTTTATTCGTTTAAATCTTCCACTTCGACATTTTCACCTTCGTCATCGTGGGTAGATTCATCAGAGTCATCGCAATCATCGATGAAATTGACTTGAGGAGATTTAGGATTGGGTTGGAACCCAGAGGATTTACTTTGATCCTGTTGAGGTTGAGAACTCGGGTAACGTTTCTGTCGCTTTTGACAGTTATTTATATCATGACCAATCTCTTTGCAATATTTGCATGTAAGGTTTGGGTCGTGTTTAGGATTGCTACCCGACGTACTTGGTTGCGAAGATGATTTCTGCGAGTATTTATTGTTCTGAGCAAAGATTTTAGGTTTGGACCTATTTTGACTAGCTTGTTTATCATGTTGTGAGCTATGATTCCGCCTATAAAGAGTTTCTAAAATCCGTTCTTCGGAAATGGCTAAGTTAACGGCCTCATTGAAAGTTTTAGGTGCCCTACACCTTACCATGTTTGATACACGAGGGTTTAAACCCATAAGAAAGTGATGGAGTGTTAGGTCCTCCATGGCCGCTGTGCGACCTGGTATTTCCTTGGCCTTATAATTAGAGAGTGATATCTCTGTTAATAATTGAGAAAGGTAAGTCTCCATACGAAGAGCGAATTGTCCTACATTTTCAGACGAAGTTTGTTTGCTTTCCTGGAGGTCATTAAGTAAATGTGTATAGTGTTTCCTTTCTGAAAATTGAGTTTTAAGGAACTCTTTTAACTGTTACCAAGATGTGAATTCTTTGATCGAACAAGCAGTTTCGGCTTTGTCTGTAAGTTGGCATAGTATGTATTTAAATATAATTGGCTTTTGTGCCTCGGATGCTAGCTCGTAAGTATTATTGCAGTTATTAATAAACGAATTTAGTTTCTCGCAAACGCCCTTATTTGGTTTTACAAATTTTAATAAAATATTAAGTTCCATTTCTACCGTTTGCCTAGTAAATCTTGGTGATAAGATTGGAGATTTTAGGCCTGAAAGCTCAGATGGAATATCAATTTGCAATTTACTATCTTCGTTTTTTGGTACTTTAGGAGGCATAACATGTAAATTCTAGACGTCAAGTAATAGAATATTAATTATAACTAACAGGGATAAGTTCACAGTTAGCAATTGTTCATTGACTTACAGGAATACGTAGGCGGCGATAAGAGCTAGAGCTGAGAACGGCTGCATTGCGACACTCACACGCAGATAACACAACCGACACTCTTAGATTCCCGGAACACTTGTTAGACTAAACACAAAACACTCGCGGGTCATAGGACGACACTTATGACGTTTCAGGATCTGCGGGATCCCTGAAGGACTCGCAGGATACTCGAAGGACTCGTAGGATGCTCGGAGGACTCGTAGGATGCTCGGAGGACTCGCAGTATGCTAGAAGTATGTGAAGCTACCAGGCAGTTGAAGGGCGCGACTGGCGCTCACAGGATACTCGCAGGACGATTAAAGGCTGTCCACAGGACACTCACAGGATACATGTAGGCTGCACTTATTATTATGCGCTCAGGATGTACACGACTCGCAGAATCGTAACGTGTTACTTATTTATGAACACTTCACTGGTTTATTACCATTTATTTATTTTATAGAATTGCAGGATACGGAGACTCTATTACTGATTTTACGCAAATGTGGTTTACGCGAATCGGCACTGGGGAATTCCGCATCCCACCGCTGCCACCAAATGTTATAGGGTCCCTTCAGATAGGCTTTTTAAAAAAAGAAATTATTTAAAAAGTTAATTAATATTTATTTAATTAAATCACAATTAAAGGAAAAGGGACCCTTATGCAACCGATCACCGTAAAGGTTCGAAATAGACTGACTTTAGTACCAATGATTATTGCTGACTACGACTATTGTACTGACATGGCTGAGGGCCATGATGATTAGGCATTTTAGGGTTCAGTGTATTCTTATAACAGAACGAACCACCATGGCAAAAAGAGATTAGAAACGGACATAGAACTACTAAGAAAAGACATTAACAAATTGATTAACACAATACGAGTACAAAGCGGTAACACATCTAGAATATCCTAATCCTAACTTCCTAACCAATATTATAAATGCGAAAGTAAGTTTGTTTGTTTCCTTTTCACACCTAAACCAATGAACCGTTCATCCTGAAATTTTGCATATACGTTGTCAGATGTACAGAAACGAACATAGGGTCCCTTTCATCCCGAAAAAAAGTATAGTTCCCAAGGAAAACAACAACAACGTTCTTATGATGATGGCGCCACGTGTCTTTGGAATCATTATTGAATTATAACCTGAATTGATTGCTAAAGCAAAAGCTAGTTTGAAAATAAAGTCAAACACATCGTGCCTGCCATAGTATTTTACTGGTAAGAGATTATAAAAGCGGAAATAAAATAATACAAACCATCGCAGAACGTCGTTATTCAAATAATTTGCTCTGTTACTGAAATGTGATCATTTAATAATAATGGAAACACAATTATATCATTTTCATAGGTTTTATTGGCACCACACTACTGAGGGCGTGCGCCCCCTGGCGGCACGTCACGGCAAAGGATTTTTATCCGACAAATAGAAATATAACTTAAAAGTATGACACTAAAATTGAAATTTCATTGATGATACCTAAGGACGTCGCGGCATGCCTTAGGATACCGCGCCATCGATGCCGTTAGAATGCGCGCGCATGTAGTAATACCGATGGATCCCCTGCCGTGGCGCCAGTTAGATTGTATATAGGAAAAATCTCAAATGAATAAATATAGTACACAGGATACATATGGTAGAAATACAACAGGTTTTGTTGATTTACGGGAATCAGTATTTTGTTGTGATACAGGGGATCAAAGATTGTAAAACGTTTGTAGTTTTCCGAAATTTTATTAAGTAAATAAGCATAACACACTACTAAGTACTAGTTAGAGGATCCCAATTCAACAAAGCAAATACAAAGCCTTTTAAATTACATACTTAATGTAGTAAGTATGTACAATCCGTAACAATGCAAAATGAAAACTAATATGTCTACAAAAATAATGGCAATATATTAAATAATTGTTTACATAATGACTTTAACGAGTTTGTTAGAACCAAAATGATTGAATTTAAATGAAACATGAACATTATTGTTTATGAACTGCTTACTTATGCTAATCCTTCTCCAGACCTACAGTAAAACAGTGTTATGTCAAAATGCCCGGGCAGTGTAGGTACAACTGTACAAAGATCTTTTGGCCCGTAGCAAAATCGAATATAACGCCGCCATATTATTTGTTCAATACAATTTCACACAATTTTTTACCAGCAACGCTCCCTAGTAATTTTATTCAATCGCCAAAAGATCGGTCTCAACTCAATAACTTCCCAACCATTGTATTCTACGCCCTCCTCTCAATGCTGACGTAATGTCCCGCGTCCGGCTTCAACATGACATCGATCTTCAGTCGCACCTTGCTGTGGTCAGCCTTGATTCTGTAGCGCCGCACTAGGTGAGCGAGGATCGTCTTCATTGACATCAGGGCGTAGGCTTTACCTGGAATGGCATCGTAGGACGTTACAAGAACATTTTAAGAAAGTAAAAAATAAAGACTACTGATGTAATAATGTCGCAAAACATCAAACTCAAACTCAAAGTATTTATTTCAATTAAACCATTTATAGGCACTTTTGAATTGCTAAGGAGGCGGTCAGTTAGAAATAATTATGATACTAGTTGCCCATTCCAAAGCGTAGTAGATACCTATGGAGAGAATGGCCAAGGAACTCCATGGACATTCTTTGAAATTATATTGCTACAAAAATATTAGTTATATCATTAATGTTGAATTTATAATAATATTATATATTATATAGGTATGTATGTATGTGAGGACGATGTAAAAAGACATACACGTTAAAAGCGGCCAGAATACAGCAAATAGAAACAAAAAAACGGTCCAATATAAAATAATTAAAATAACCCGTGGCAGGTAAAAGATGACCAGGTCCGAACCGACGGCGTCCGTTCATGAACATGACGCCTGGATCAGCACCATTCAGCTCAACCATTTTGGAGGGAGTTAAATGATCCAACTCACGCGCCACCTTTAGCGAGACATTTGAGTGAGCATGACATCTATTAGCCGCCAGGGCACATTCAAGTCAATGCAAGACATATAAATCGGTAAACGGTAGCTCTATAGTTCATAGTACTCACACCTGTCCTAAGCAATACAAAGGTAGTCTTATAATCTTGTGCAGCTCCAATAGTATTTTCAAGTGTTAATAAATGAATTGTGGTTGTGGAGCAGGAGCAGCATAGAGCCAGGCATTTTTATCAGCGATGTAATACCCCAACTTAAAATATGCCTGCCTACATGTAGTGTGCGTTCTATACAAGATTTGAATTACGTCTCATTCATTTGAAGTATGTCCCCACATACGTCAATCAACTGAATGACACGAAATTATTGTAACATTTTATACAGTACCCCATGACAGATGAGTCTACTTTAGCTAGTCTGAAGCCTGGTTGCACTAATAGGTCCCTATTTCTAATACCCCCCCCCCCTTTTACTTAAAAGGAGTTTTTTTTTACCGTACTCACGTCTACTTATCAAGCTATACATTTCTCGTTTTAGCTGACCTCACATTGTATAGGCTTTTCATACAGTGAGAAGTCGGCTTATACCGGAAATGTATAACTTAAAATGTAGTCGTGCGTACATGATGTTTTAATAAATACATAGTAAATTGAATAAAAACCACAACATAGACTCTGGGATAGGAAACTCTAACTCGTTGAACAAAAGAGCTAATGAGTATCAAGTCCATTATCAACAAAGACTTTTATAAATTAACTAGCGACCGGCCCCTGCTTCGCACGGGTGTACTGGCGACATGTCAAAACACCAAACTTTCTGTGCATTATATTTCAGACTAAATGTTCGAAATTAAAAATTGTTCATAGAATTGCCACAATCCCGTGCTGGTTCACATATTTAAATTAGACTAGACCGGACTTTATAGGATCCCGCTTAATCTTCTGAAGCTTCTTTTCCATATCCAAAGCCTCGTTAGACAGTAGTCAGTAGAGAGGTGCGCCTCTATAGAAACTTGTCATCGGGTCTTACCAATACACTGTCGTCTGCCCAAACCAAAGGCAGCGAACGCGCTAGGCATGTCAGGCAGTCTGCCAGGTTCCAGCCAGCGATCAGGGTTGAACTCGTGTGCATCTGTACCCCAGACCGGATGTTTGTGGAGCCCGAATACAAATAGGAAGCAGGTCCGACCGGCCGAGAGGGTATGGTGTTCTGAAACAAAGATGTTTAAGATTGAGTAAGATGAAAATTGAAATTCTGTAGAAAAGGACTACGATATTGATAAATCCAAAACACAAACAAGAATCAAAAGTCATGTATTCAAATTTGTCCGAGAACCAGAACTTATTGAAGGTCAAACCTACATAAGACAGTCCCCCCAAGACGCCCGCCCTTTACTAATTCCTAGAGCTTGAGCTGGAAAGAGCGCAACAAACTTCCCAGCAACACATCTGCATAATCGTATTACAAAAAAAAATGCATATTGGTTTGACGAATGGAACTGAATAGACTAATGTAAGTACCTAACCTATTGTCTACTTAAACTTTTCAAAACTATTATTGTCTACTTAACTAAAAGAGTAATATCCGTTCCAAACAAATAGAAGCAATGGCATTGTAGAAATTGAAAACTGGCTCCAAAACCTGACTTATGAGAAAACAGAGAGCCTCATACAAACTTAAAGTATATTAATATCACGTCCTCCGCATACACATACACGCACCCTTCCCACACACATACAGACGCATGCACCCCTACACCCTCCCTCACACACACCCACTTATACTGCTAAAACTATTATTAATAAATGTCTAGTTCTAGTTTTATTATTATAAAAAAAAAATGTCTACTTTCCACCTATAAGTATAACCAAAATTGTTATTAATGGAACTCAGTTGTCTCTCGCTCCTGGGGTGGGCGCTAATAACTGCGATACAGTCGCTAAACTAACGCAGTAATAACGTACACAAAATTTGTAATATGTTTTTGTTCCAATAAAATATTTGGATTAGTTTCTTGTAGTTGTAACATTCATAATGGCAGTTTTGATTCAAACAAAGCATTTATTTCAAATCAATCAATACAGGGACTTTTGAATTGTCAAGGGGTCAGTCAGTCAGAAAAATGAAGCTAGTTGCCCATTCCAAAACGTAGTAGGTACCTATGGAAAAGAAGATAGCTGGTAGCTTTATAGTATGGACATAGTACTCACACATGTGCTATGGAATTATACAATACTTTAATAATCAATACTCAATATCTTTATTGCTTTACCATTATGTGTACTTAAGTGGTAACTATATAATTCAGATCATTATGCACACTGCAGGGCACAGCAATAGGGTAGGAGAGAGGAAGCCCTGTTTTAGGAAATCTAACACCGGTCTACGCGCACCTGTTCAGCAAATGACAGCAACCTACAATGAAGCATTCGAATACAAAGACATAATTATTTATATGCTCTTTGATTTCGTAGCCTGTTGTATGAAACACTTGAGCTCTTAGTCTAATGTTCCTACAGATTCTAGTGGTTTTTAAAATACTTCAATTTTTATTTTTATAATACTTAGTGTAACTGTCATGCATGATCAGCAGTGATAGGAATAGGTAGTGCCTATTTGCTTAAACTTCGAAGAACAGAGACGAGACTTCCTTAGGATTAAATTTTTCGGGACAACAATTTTAAATACATTAAAAAAAAAAAAATTGGAATAAGTAATTCGTCTATATTTACCAAAAGTTTGCGACTAGACATAACATTTATAATTTATAACTCCATAATAATAACTTATCCTCTATGGGCTCTAAAGGAAAAATAAAACACATAGCATATTGTTTAAAAAAATATATGTATTTTTTTTTTTAAATATGGCGTAATTGGAAAGCATGAAACAAAATGTACAGACGGAAAAAACTTAAGTTACAAATTTCTTATCTATCTATGTCATATTTATTTTACTGACGTTGAGTGATGCAATTTTAACTCAAATCAAAATACAAATTAACCTTTGAAGTATAACATTTAGGACAATCAGTTTTAATAGTGAACTACTAACTGTTCGGTTTTGATACAGATCTTGACGCATTAAAAATTGCTAAGAATTTGAAAATCTTTATTTGTGTTACAAATACCATAAAAAATAAAGAACGATTTTAATTTAATCATCTTGATTCGATTCGTCAAGTTCAGTATCAGAACAGAAATTTTCTTTGTCAGATGAGTTATCTAAGTTAAAATACACAATCATAATTTTTTCTATATTTTCAGCTGTCAGGCGATTTCGTTTTATGTTAAGAATCCATTTATAAGTTGAAAACGACCTTTCAACATCGACTGAGGTTAAAGGCGCGTACATATAGTATGATCGGTCATCCCTTCCTGCTGTTATCGCGTCACATATGTCTCTAATTTTATCTAGATCGGGATTTCTGTCCATGACATTTACTAGTTTATTTTTTATAGGCTCCGACGAACACCAGCTAAGCACAGTTCTCACGTGATCAAATATTTCAATGGATTCCGTTAGAGTTAAATTAGATTTTTGTAATTTCTGTAACCCAAATTTGTATATCTTTAAAATATTCCTCAATGTAGTCCAAGTCCGATTTCAAGTTTTCCTTTTGAAGAACATTTTTGGCACACCTAATAGAGAGCGTGTCGGAACTTCTTAAAAGATTTACAATTGTTTTAATTTGATCGTAATATTTTGCATAATATGACACTGCCTCCAACCAAATACCCCACCTTGTAACAACGAGTTCTGCAGGAAGCGGCATGTGGGGAAAGGTGTTTTTTAACAAGCGCACTCTAATAGGTGACTTTAAAAAAAAAAAACCTTTGAAATTAATTCATTTCTACATCTGAGTATTCGTATCGTATTTTTTCTGCCACGAGATTCAGTGCATGTGCTAAGCAAGTGACGTGTATCATGTTGGGCAAATAATTTTTCAGAACACGTCCCGCTTTTAGCATATATGCTACACTATCAGTGCATAATACAGCAACGTCTCCTACTTTGGATTCATACGAATCGCGCCACATATTTTCAAGGCAGTCTGTTACAAATTGGTCAATTGTGTTCCCATTAACAATTTCTAGTACTTTGCAAGCAACTAAAAATGGTTTTTGTGTGATCGCATTTAAAAGTTTTACAAGAAAATGTACCATGTATCTGCCTAAAAATCAATTGTCTCGTCTAAAGATACCCACAGCTTTTGATTTGCAGTTTGTTCATAAATCGAGTCAATATTTGTTTTAAAAATCTTATCTAAATAAACTTTACTCAGCAATGATTGCTGAGGAACCTTTTGTCGATTTGTACAATTGCAGCAAATATATTTATGGAAGAATTTTTTGAAAGCGGGATTGTTTACTTGAATCCAAGGTATATTACATATTACGAGAAATTGTACTAGGTCCAAATAAAATTCTTCATTTGGTTTCTTACTTGTCCCTTTGTGTTTCGGACCTTTAACGTGCCTCTTGACACTACTAAGTTTAGCTGTTATACTGCTTTCGCACTTAGAACAGTAAATCAAATTACTGGCCAGGTAATATAATTCAGGATGAAGTCCAATCCAACTTTCTACTGTTGCTGCCTTAAGGTTGTTCGCCATCGCCAATCTTAATGGTCTCCAAAAAGCGATACGGTAGCAAGTACCTAAAATAAAATAAAATATTTTTTTATAGTTTTCCATACCTCAAAAGGAAAAACAAACCCTTATAGACATGGGGTGGTGGAAGGGAAAGCGGGAGAAGCGCGCGCATTCCACCTAGATGCATCGATTGTATCGATTTGAAGATTTTATTATTTCATTTTACGCTTTAATAAAGAAATATGGTTAGAAAATATGAACACGTGTAGCGTCATTGTTATTGAAATTGTTTTTTTTCTTCTACAGAGTTACATTTTAGTCAATGCGCAAAGGACATAATCCATTTTGGTACAAATATAAAAAGAGCCGGCCAGAAAAATAATAAATTTTGATAGAAATCGTCCGCCTTAGCATTTCTTTATGACACCAAAGATGTAGCATCACTATGCTTGGTAATATTTAAGTTCACTTTTATATTTGGACCAAAAATTAAATGCGGATGATGTCCTGTCTTGTACGTAATGGTCATCAAATATTAAAATAACCATATTTTTTTTCTTTAAATACGTATCATACACAATAATTATCTTAAAAACTACACTCAAAAATGTCAAGTTCATACAACTGCAGATCAAGCTAGACTGTCAAATTGCTAGTTTAAGATAAAATAATATATACATTTATGTTCTACTTTATATCTAACTTACTGTTTGTTTCCCTACAAGAAATAAAATAAATAACTTTAGTCCAAACATTAAAAAGTGATAAATGTTGACTTACCGTATTATTTGATGTATACAGACAGGAACAATGTTATTGCAGCAAATCGTAATCCATAAATTCATACCAAGGTGGTCGTATTAGGACGATCCAAATGAACCAAAAAACGTGCGAGGGTCAAAAACAATATTCACAGAAACAATACAGGAAGATGCGCACTTAACAGACCGAAGTACAGGAGTGAAGTGAGGATAACCTGAGCGCGCCGGCACGCGGGGCGGTAGGGGAAGGTATGTAGACCCTCCCCGCGCCGCACAGGTATGCGATAATTTCTAAGAATAGATAACGAAATGCGCTGCCGTAAAAGTCGTATTGTACTTTCGGTGCAATAAAGATTAAATGATGTTTTTAAAGTTTAAGTGTGTTACTAAACAATGTCATAAGGCCATTATTTTAATATCATGCACATTTTTAAATATACTTTAGAAATATATTTCATTAAGATAAAATACAAATACCGTTTGTTTTTGAAATGATAAATTCGTCCTAGTATAGAGAATGCTAAAATTATAAAAATTACCGTTTTATTATTTTAGAATAGAATAGAATAGAATATTTATTTGCCAGAAACATGGTATGTTTACAAAGGTGTTCATAAAATTTTATAGTGCTACATGTCTCACCATTTACAAAATTATTAACTATTATTAATTATTAATTATTATTTTTTATTTAAAGACAAAATGTCTTTTTTTTTTCAATTATACCTTTGAACTTTAGAAATCTCATTAAAAGTAGCCGAGAGTGAGCTAGAAAGAAGATATTTACTTCGAAACGTGTACGGCTCCTTATAAAAACATTGTGATTCATAGTCAGATCAACAAGTCATTAACAAAATGAGGTCAAAAAAAAAAAAACTGAAATTTTTATGGTTGTAACGACTGTGAATGTTATTTATTTTGTTATGTCTAGTCGCAAACTTTAGGTAAATATAGACGAATTACTTATTCCATGTATTTAAATGTGTTGTCCCGAATTTCGGGACAGATGTCCCGGAAAAAATTTAGTCCTAAGGAAGTCTCCGTTTCTTGTCTCTGTTCTACGAAGTTTAGGCGAATAGGCACTACCTATTCCTATCACTGATGATCAGTTCACCTCCAAGTGACTTTTAAGTTCTATTTATTAATGGTAATCTGTGAACAGCGCTGTGGGCTACATTATTATATAAGTTACTTATGATTTTCTGTTTGTAATATTGCATAATGTAGCTGTTTGTTGTTTCTATTTAATAATAGTAGTTTATGAAACTGTTGCATAATAAAGGGTAATAAAACAGGAGTGTGTTTTTAAGAACCTAGCCGTAGGCGAGGTTCTTTATAGTATCTCACGAGTATTTTAATACCTAGTTATGTGCAGTTTCATACACTACTTTATCTACTCTCATACATCGGGATTAAACCTAGTAAATAAAAGATCAAAGTTTCCGAAGAAATTCAGTACAACAAGACGTATGAATGGCGCCTAAACCCAGCACACCACCGCGCATGCGCTAAAGCGGGCGCTGCCACATACAAGTAAGATTTTGAATCAAATCTTTTTTTAAATGATGTAAAAATGGCGTGCCCCGAACATCCGTTCCATTACAAAAAAATATAATTGATGGAAACTCCTCGGTGATATTAACGTCTCTGATTTGCCCTGTAGGGAGCGTATTGGTAAAAACATTGTTTCATAAGGTTATTTTGTTAGAGAAAAAGTGTTATAATATGAATGTATTTTAAACCGACTTCCAAAAAGGAGGAGGTTATATGTTCGGCTGTATGTGTTATTTTTTTTATGTATGTTCACCGATTTCGCGGTCAATAGTGGACCGATTTTGATAATTATTTTTTGTTTGAAAGGGTATACTCCCGAAGTGGTCCCATTGTCACCAAGTCAGAATCTGATGAGGGGATCCCATGGAAATCGAGGGAAATCCTCAAATTGTATAGGCACATCTATAGCGATTTGAGTATTTTTTAAAGTAACTCGTGCATATGCTTTCGGTAAGCACCATTCGGTGAAGTGGAACTGATGATGTAGACCGGAGGTGGCCACCGGAACTACTCAATGATAAGCATTTCACGGTATTTGCATTTCATTTCATTCGATTAATTTAATATGGTTGCTAAGCAATACAGTATGGAAGCCACATATATGCAATAAATGAAACCACAAGTAATACTAGTCCACAGAAATATAGCAAAATTAAATATTAAATAAAACACCGTAAATTAAAAAAGTGAAATTTTCAAACAAAATAAATATCAAAATAAATTCTATAAAAGTAAACACTCTGTTTAGAAAACGTACCTTGACCTCAGGAAGAGCGGCAACTACCTACGCACGCGGGTGACATCCAATGGCGGCTTTTTTGTCGGCGCTGGCGTTTGATTGTTTGTCAATGTTCGATGAAATCAAAATTCACTTAGTTCATTTTTACCGCCACGTTTTTATTTCGCGATAACTGAACTAACTAAATTAACTATTGCACATTAGTAAAAAAAAGGAAACTTAAATTTTCACATTTTCAAAATGTCCACCACGTTCCTGAATGCACAAGTTACATCGCCTCACAATGTTGTCCCGAAGCCTGCTCAACAAATTTCGTTCAGGATCCAGAGCCATGGCTTTTAATTTGTCAAAGGCAGCGACCATACGATTGCGCAGTTCATCTTCGGTTTCGGAGACCCGCGAGTAAACTTAATTTTTAATAAAGCCCCATAAAAAGAAGTCTAGAGGAGTGAAGTCGGGCGACCGAGCTGGCCACCTGTGGGGGCCATAGCGCCCAATCCATTGTTCGCCGAACATGGTGTTAAGCCGCTCTCTCGCGACGAGTACGGAGTGTGGAGGAGCTCCGTCTAACTGGAACCATACCCGCCTGAAAGCTACCACAGGCAATCTTTCTAAATATCGTGCTATCGGGCCGTTAAGAACATCTAGAAACTTCTGTGCATTCAGGTTTCCGTTGATAAAAACAGGGCCGATTATCCGCTGGGATGCTTTTGATCAGTTTGTGAGGTCACCGCAATGCGCCCATGGTATGAATTTCCTACCAAAACGTGTTCAGAGTTTTGCGCCCATGGTGTGAAAGTCATACCAATTTTTTTTGGTTTTATTTTCATCCTTGTTTATCCTTGTATCACCACTATTAAGCAGTACTTTCCAATTCCATGGATTTAGTTTCATACGTTATCTGTTTCCGAACCGTTTGAGATATGACAACCCTAGAAGGAATTAGTCTATGACATTAAAAAATATCATTTTCGCTGTCATTGAACGAGTGACCCGTCGTGAGTCTCAACTTGGATGCTTTTAAATAATTAATATTGTACTGTGGTAAGTGGTTTTATTCATGTTTCGTATGAAGAACTAACACACCATGTTTTTTAAACTATAAAACATATAGGACAACCCCTGTTTTTCTTATTAGAAAACATCTTGTTGGAATCTGTGAAAAAAGTGTCTTTGTTCATCTTAAACAGTCGTCTACAAACGGAAACATCGTATATTCAAATACAACGCACACTTTAATATAGCCCTACTCATTAGCATTCATAAAAAAATACAACGGTCGCAGAATACCAAGAAATGACGCCGCTTATCGGGTTTGTTTACGAACACTCGACGCGCGAGCCGACGCGTTATATGACGTGTACAATGTAGTGGGAATACCTAAGCGCGTGAGTACAATTTAGTGTTAGAAAAGTCTGGTATGCTTTTAATACCAAAAGCGTCCCAGCGGTTATTTGATCTCCGTGAATGCCTGCCCAAACATTAACGGAAAAACGGTACTGATGAGCTGATTCTCTAAATAAATGGGGATTCGTATGGCTCCAGTGACGCATGGTTTGTCGGTTCCACATGCCGTTTCGAGTAAACGTGCTTTCATCTGTCCAAAACACATCTGATAAAAAAATTTGGTCTTGAGAGATTTTTTCAAGTACCCAGCGGCAGTAAAACTCTCTAATCGGCTTATCACGGGGCAGCAGCGCCTGAACCTTTGCATATTTATAAGGACGTATTTTGTTCCTTTTCAGCACTTGATGTATTGTTCTATGGCTCACTCTAAACACACGCCCAGCTTGTCTAAGGCTGCAAGTTGGGTTCCGATCGAAATGGTCTAAGACTCGTTGTTCAAAAGAGGATGGAACGTGACGCGGAGCAAATCCTTCATGAGTGTTCGGCACTATGTGCTGATTTTCTCTGATCCTTTGGACAGCCCCCAGGATTGTCCGGACATTAGTAGGGCAGACACGAGTTGCGCCGTATCTCTCACGATAAGTACGTAGAGTTAAGGCTGAATTTTGGCGGCATTCGCCATACAATAAAACCATGTCTGTATACTCTGCAGCACTGTAAAAATGCTGTTGTCTTGGCATTTTGTTAAAAAAACACACGGGTACACACACACAAAAGTCAAGTAGTGTCAATTTCACCGTAAAAAATAAATACAAATAAACTTAAAAACACTATTTATACACACACAAAGTCAAGTAGCAAATAAATGTCAATTTCACCTTAAAAAAGGACCTATTAATCAGTTTAATTTGCCAAAATCACTTAGCAATGCGCGCATGTAGCTATGAAATCTCTGCGAAAGTCACGATACACTATCCCGGAAGACAGCGGTGAACTGACAAAGCGAGACTTCTCAAAAATGGCGAAAATAATAAAAGTCATAATTTAGGGTTAACGGCGCAATTATCGTTTATCGATACTTTTTTACACTTACTTACCTACTACCAAAACAAGGCATTAAAATACAACCATTTTTGTGTTATTCGATTGTTTTAATATTTTTAACAAATTATTGATTTGAATGTATTAAAAAAAGTATTAGTAATTTTGTACGATTGGACTGGAGTGACTTCCTGACTAGTAAACGTGTAAGTAGGTACGATTTTTTTAATAGGTTGCTTCTACGTAACTTGTAAAATTGTTATTGTTTACTTCTACTTCATTAATTTTATCTCTAAATCTACTGAATATTTAACAAGAACTTACACAACACACTTAAACAAAGAAGCTGTATAGCTATACATACTGAGGGCATAGTGTTTTTAGAATTATCACAAGAGCACGATAATTCTAATAAAAACACTACGCCCTAAGTATTTAAAGCTAAACAGTTTTTTTTGTTCATCGATCATTATTCCCTAATAGTCAATAACAGGTGTCCTTACCTACACGCACCCCTCCTTCCCTGCCGCCCGCAAAATTCGTTCACAATGACCGCCGCCTTTGAAAAACGCCGCATGTCTCGAGCCGCCTGTTGCGGTGTCTTTGGCGGCATCTTACATGCCGCCAAAGACACCGCTGCCTACGTACACCTTCAATAATTTGGCATTGAAACATCTAAAGAAATCAAGGTATCCTCACCGTATATGACATATTGTGCAGTATCTTCAGACAAGCATCCTGCTTCTTCTTAAGGTTGCTCCATGCAAAGGCGTAGGGGCTGTGCCACCAGAACTTCATGAACCGTTTGACTATCGTGTTGAGAATCAGTTCTGTCGCTCCCACGTACTTACTGTTGAGGTTCGAGTCTGTAAAGTCTACTCCTAACGCCGTCACTAGAAGAAATTTTAACGATGGTTTTGTGATTAATTTTCAAATATACATACATCTATTTATTTTAATTTTGGCGGTTGATAGCAACAAACACACTAGCCAAATCTCGAATTCTCCGTCCAAGTTATGCTTTGAGAGTTTGGCATTACCTAATCCAGCCATGTTTCTCTTACAGGCTTCAGTGTTTGGGTTTTACGAAGACTCTTTGCAGTCTTCTTATCATTAGGTATACTTACAGCAAATAGTCTCCAAAGCATTGTGTCGTGTGTATGTCCGGTGGTCAAAGAGCCCTTTTCCAACCTCCTTCTCAAGGTCTTTCACCAGCTTCCTGGATTGGCTGTTGAAGACGCCCATGAACGTGTCCAGGAGTATCTGACTGAACGCTGGGTTCAGGAGCTTGCGGTGGTTCTTCCATATCGAATCTGGGGAAATTTACATTAGGTATATTTTTTGTTTTTAGGACCTTGGATACTATTGGTTTATTTTTACTATGGTTGTTGATTATAAAATTAGATCTAAAAACATATTGGTTAAGGGGAATACCAAGAGCATCGTAGAAATGTGAAAAAGTGGCTTCTTGATCTATTTTGTTTCGTATTTGTTCAATGTTACCTTTGGATATTGACTCATCACTCGGTCCGGCTCACGCGCTGCTCAGTTATAATAATGATTCAGTAGCATCTACCACGCATAGGACACAAAGATTTTGTATAATAGTGTGTGTGTTAAGAAAAAGTACTTTATAAGCGGCAACATATTGTAAATAAATCAGATTTGAATTTTATATTCTTGTCTCATTACACCTCACTGTGGTCAAGACACCTTTAGCCATCTCTGCTCAGTCTCGTGAGTTTGCGGGACTGGCAGTGAGTGTAACCTTCCCGAACCAGGAAATCCTGTCTACTATCCGTCTGTAACCTTAGGTCGCATGGTGCAGACATCCTGAACTTATGTATATATTTATTTATCACTTATCAGGTATATGACAGGATAGTGCAGTAGGGCTTATAGGGCTTACAGTCGTAGGGACTGTTAGGCTTGTGGGTCTTAGTAGGTTCCTTTAACTTATCACATATTTTCATTTACTGTAACACCCTTAAGCGTATTGCGGCCTTACGTGACGTTTGTTAAGGGTGGATGTACAGTAATTTTATTTCGGAAGCATACTTTAAACAGCCACAATTAAACTAAATGGGTATTTTCTTGATACTGCGCTTTGAAGGTGGTAAAGAACGTTCAACTCACATTTTCCAGTGACTAACCCTTCGCCTAGCCACGGTTTAGCGAAGTCATAAAACCCGTCCTTTTCGAGGCACGTGTTCGCTACCGTAAAACTGTCGTCTGGGTCGGTCACAACTGCAACACAATTTAGAATATTTGAATAAACTATTTTAAGATTATTGAGTCATGAGTACTGCAGCTGAGCTGTTCCATCTTGAAAAACTCTAAACTCAAGGGGTCCCCTTATGTTTTGTGTTCATTAGCGAAGATTGTTAGTTGGTGATTTTTTATATTATTTAGTACCTAGTAGTTTAATACTTAGTAGGTTGATGGCAATAGGCTCTGGTCTTAAACATAACTGGTGAAATGTGGGTGTACTAATATACTGCCGTCTTTTTACTGAAAGGCCGTGAAAGTGACATAATGTCAAAAGTGAATGATCATCAAGTATAAAAAAACCCACAGCGAACAGATACAGGATGTGTCTCAGAATTTTTGTGATATTTAATGATATTAGGTCTTTACCTATGAAATTGCCGTTCTGCAGTACTGGCCATTTCAAATCAAAATAATTTTTGTTTGGCTAAGAATTCTAATTTCAAATTAATTTTATTTTAAAAACATGGATTTTTTTTTCTAAAAGTAGTCATTTCTTTATTGATTAGTGTTACATTTTCATCGCATTTCAATCTTTTTCGTCATCATGGATACGTTAAAAATTCGAGTAATTATGGAATATGAGTACCGTCGTGGCAGCAACGCGGCACAAGCGGCACGCAACATCAACGACGTTTACGGAGCTAACACTACAAACCAACGCACCACCTGTTATTGGTTTGCTCGCTTCCGTTCTGGAAATTTCGACCTGAAAAATGAACCTCGCGGTCGTCCGAAGACTTTGGTCGACAATGACGAATTAAAGGCGATTGTGGAAGCTGATGATACACAATCTACGGCTGAATTAGCAGCAGCTTTCGACGTTAGCGTCAAAACAATATTGGTCCATTTGCGTCAAATTGGCAAGGTAAAAAAGCTTGACAAATGGGTGCCCCACGAACTCAATGATCGCCAGCGCGAAGTACGCGTCGAGACGTGCCTTGCACTGCTCAACAGACACACAAATGAAGGAATTTTGAACCGCATTGTTACCTGCGATGAAAAATGGATTCTGTTTGATAACCGTAAGCGCTCAGCAAGTTGGTTGGATCCTGGTTCAGCACCTAAACAATGCCCTAAACGAAAACTTACCCCTAGAAAAGTGATGGTCACTGTTTGGTGGTCTAGCGCCGGTGTGATTCATCACAGCTTCTTACCAAACGGGGTGAGCATTACTGCAGATGTGTACTGTGAAGAACTGAACACAATGATGGAGAAGCTGGCGCATCTCCAACCAGCATTGGTCAATCGCTCGTCTCCGCTGCTCCTGCACGACAACGCGCGACCTCATACTGCACAGCAGACGGTCTCCAAGTTGCAAGAACTGGGGTTGGAAGCTCTCCGTCATCCGCCCTACTCACCAGACCTTGCGCCTACAGACTACTACTTTTTCCAGAATTTGGATAACTTCTTGGCGGGAAAAAAATTTAATACCCGAGAGGCAGTACAAAATGCCTTTGAAGAATTTGTTGCCTCCCGTCCAGCTGATTTCTTTAAGAAGGGCATCAATAAACTGCCACTGCGATGGCAAAGATGCATTGATTGCATGGGTGATTACTACGATTAATACAAATAAAAAATTCATGAAAAAAATTCGTTTAAATTTTTTCATACAAAACGGCAATTTCATAGGTAAAGACCTATTATATCATTATGACATTCGATGGCTAAATGTATGATATTGCCATTTATTTTTCATCGGGGGTGATTATATTTTCTTTAAGATATCGTCGATTTGGATATACCTGACAATATAAATACTTACATACATATACTCTCGCCTTTATAGGCGAGAGTATATGGAATTATTTCCATAGGAGTAGGCAGAGACCGCAGATTGTCAAAATCAACTATCCACAGCCCACTTTTCGCTGCTTTTCTGCGAGACTCAGCGTAATGAGTGGCGAACTCTGCCTACTCCTATGGGATTATGGGCGTGAGTATATATATATGTGTGTATTTATATCACCGGGTATACCCAAATCGAAGATATCTTAAAGAAATAATAATCGAAAAAATAAGATGCCAATGTATACGTTTTTATAATAAACTTCCTAGCCACATTCAAGATCTAAGCTTTAATAAATTCAAATCTTTTACAAAACGGAAACTATGCCAGAAAGCCTATTATACTGTGAAAGACTATATTGAGGACAAAAAGGCTTGGGATTGAGCTGCTCCAATAAATTTACACGGTGAATGTTGATTTTAATTTGCTAGCTATTTTAGACATGAATATTTACTGTAAAAAGTATTATATTATTTTCATTATTGAGAATATGAGGACTATGTGGGTCATTGTTTCAGTTATATTCTTGATCTAGCAGTTTAAGTAGTTTATGCGGCCTACCCAAATGTCCTTTCTTTGGTATTGTTCGTCGAATCGTTGAGCTCCTTAAGTTCTGAGTTGAGCTGCACTGTTACTGACAAATGCGTGCACTGACTGGACAGGTCCACTTAATCTGTGTGGTTCTTTCCTCAAAAGACCATTTCAGACACCAATCTACATGGTTCTCAAACATTATGTCCGATTTTTTATATACACATTGACATTGTTGAATTTTATATACGCAATGACATGAGTATTTACTTGTAAAGTATTATGTTATTTTAATTATTGTGAATGTGAGGATTATGTGGGTCATTGCTCTTTTTTTTTTCGCAGTTAATTTTGATCATGATCTGGCAGATTGAGTAATTTATGTGGCCTACCCAAATGTCCTTTCTTTGGTATTGTTCGTCGAATCGTTGAGCTCCTTAAGTGCTGACTTCCTGAGTTGAGCTGCACGATTACTGACAAATGCGTGCACTGACTGGACAGGTCCACTCAATCTGTGTGGTTCTTTCCTCAAAAGACCATTTCAGATACCAATCTACATGGTCTTCACATGATCTGACCAAGATTATGTCTGGACTTTAAAAGAGACTGTGACCTCTGAGTTTGTTTCGGCCTTTCTTCTCAGAGTAGTCAGATAGGAAACGCCGACCTCATCTAGTTTAAAAATATGATAGACGTGTAAAAGTGTTTGCACAAACCTACTTACAGAAATAAAATCATTTATCATTTATCAATCACCCACGATGAAAAAAATATAGCACAATATCACACATTTTGCCATCGAAACTTATAGTGAAATATTTAAAGAATGATATCACTAAATATCATACAAATTTTGAGCTATATCCTGTATCTGTTCGCTCTGGGTTTTTTTTGAGTATCTTCCTTCATTCCTTTTTTTAACCGACTTCAAAAAAAAGGAGGAGGTTCTCAATTCGACGGTATCTTTTTTTTTTTTTTGTGTGTGTGTTAGCTCAGAACTTTGTTCTGGGTGAACCGATTTGAATGATTCTTATTTTCTTTGATAGCTGGTGCCTCACATGTGGTCCCATTTATATTTGATCATGTTCTGACCAGCAGTTTTTGAGTTATCCTTAATACTGCATAGTTTATATTGATGATATTTTGATAACTTCCTGTCACTGTTATTTACATAACAAGTAGTGGTATACGAATTTGTGTGGGGTAGGCACCGCAACTAAAAAGCGAAAAATAAAAACTTTTTTACAAAGAAACAACCGACTTCCAAAAAAAACACAAAAAAACGTGAAAAATAACTAAAAGACGCGAAAAATAATTTTAATTTCGGAAGTCGGTGTCTTTGGTATTGTATTTTCGTTTTTGGCCACCGACTTCCGAAATTAAAATTATTTTTCGCGTCTTTTAGTTTTTTTTTAGAAGTCTGTTGTTTTTTTGTTTTCTCTCATATATACTGCGTAAAAGAGGAACTTTTTCTCTATCAATCAGTCTGGGTCATATTTATCTATTTTTATTTACGCTAAAGCTCTGAAGACTATACACACAGCTACCTATATCGTCTTTGAGATCGTTCACCGCGTAAATACGGTTATGTCACTTTATAACACTATAATATGCTTACACGCTCGTAACCGTCTATTTTAAATTTATATTAATCCACTATGCAATCTTAGAAAACGGTTACATAAAATTACAACAATATTGAACCGTTACATCACTTTATAAGCATTTTAATGATTTAAAGCAGCATTCAATTGTAGAACGCATGGTTTTATCAGAAGACACGTCTCTGAAAAATAGTTTCGATCGCAAGCAGTTAATGAAATCTTGACTCTCAGTTGCTGACAACTATCCGTGCTTGTGATGAAGCTATGAAAGTCCTACTCCCCTTCAGTAAATCACACCTATTTAAGGCGGGGATTTTCAGCTGACTACTTGTTTTTTTCTTATTTGAACAGTCCTTCATTCATAGAACATGAAGAAGAAGAAGAAGATGAAGATGTAGTGACAAAAATTGAAAAGAGTATGCTATGATGGTTTGGTCATGTTGAGAGGATGAATGAAGGGCGATTAACAAAAGGTATTTACAAGGCAGATGTGAGTGAAAACGCCGGGAAGGGGCGCCCTAGGAATACATATAGTGACCTTATTGGGGATGTTCTTCAGAAAGGTCAGGTGCGTAGTACTCACAACCGGCGTGCGTGTATGACCAGATGTATGAACGTAAACGAGGCAAAAGAAGTATGTATGGATCGTAGCAGGTGGCGTTCTGTAGTTTCTGCCTACCCCCATGGGAAGAAGGCGTGAGTTTATGTGTATGTGTATGTGTGTTCATTCATATAGTCATGCCTCTTTTTTCTCCATGATAGCTAAGAGGTGAGTCCGGAATTTGGAAGTTTTTGCTAGGTGGGTCGCGGTCCAGTCAACTTTGGAAACCACTGATTTATAGTAATACAAAGCGCATTGGCATTTACGACATCTAAAAGGCAGTTATCTTCAATAACCACTCTACAAAACCGTCACTCACACTTAGCTGGCAAGTCGTTGGTAAGCCAACGTGATTTTGGAGTATATACAATTCTAAAAGACATTGACAGTTATTTAGTTGTGATTGTTTCAAATAATATGTCAACGAATACAGTACAAATAAACGGTTTAGTGACATTCCAACGCTAAAAGACGTCTATGTACCTTTCCGGTATGCCCTCGCACCTCGCGGACATACCAACGGACAGTCAAAGCCCCATCAGAGATCCCGTCAAAAACCTATAAGTCTATAATATAACCGATGTTAATTTGGAGCCACCCACCCATCCACCACCCACCGGCGGAGGGCGGACAATGCCTTTTTCCAACCCCGTAAATGGGTCCAGGTACGACGGACTCGGAGACGTCTGTCGCCTCCCATATATCAGGACCCGAAGTAGCGGCACGCAGTGTCCCACGCGCGCTCCTATTACACGTCGCGGCGGGAGTCAAACACTTCACTCCCCCCGCTCGACCAGACGGGGCCCCACAGAGATGGACCAGTCAGGGGTTGCGGAAGTATCGTACGTTCCCGCGAACCCCTGCACAGATGTGAGATAAAAAAATAAGATTCTCACCGGACACGGTCGTTTTCGGAGGTTCCTGTTTCGCATAAGGCGGGAGAAAACACCCGGGTGTTACCACTGTGTGGATCTCCCGGAAGACCCGGTGGAGCATACGGTGAAGGTTTACCCGGCTTGGGTGGACCACCGTCAAGTTCTCGCAGAGGCCATCGGCGGCGGCGATTTCTTGCGTCCAGCCCTGGTCCAGGCCATGGTACGGAGCGAGAGAGCATGGGAAGCTGTCACCTTCTTTTGCGAAGCAATGATGCTCGCGAAGGAGGAAGAGGAGCGCGTGGGAGAGAGGCAATCGTTTCGCTCTCACGCCCCTAGTCACCGCAGGAGGAGACGCCCTGGGTGTCGGGAGTTGATAGCCGATATCCGGCCACCGTAGGTGCGGGCTTGCGGACGGCGAGCAATGGGCAGCTCGCCTTCCGGTAAGAACCAGGCCCGGATCGACGGTGAGTTGTGTCCCACGCGCGCCTCAAAGAGATGTCAGCACACATTGACGGGGTCCGCTAGGGCCGATGCCTGCCAGGGTCACGGGTTTGTCCGAAAGGGTTACCGTTGCCCCCTCACACAGGGCAACTGAAGGAACACGAGTGGGTTTTAGTCAGTAAAAGTCTGACACGCCCTCTCGCTCCGCCCAGAGCGGGAAAAGTTATTTGATGTTTTATCACCGAACGAAACGAACGAATGAAGTTATGAAGTAAGTACCCTACCTATTTATAAAATATAACTACAACTAAAGGTGCAATTCCTACCAAGGTAGGTACATATGTACTTAGGTTCATAATGTATACGAAGGTAACCGATAGTATTTCATCCGAATAAGTGGCTTAAAGGTTTGTCTTTGTACTCTATGAAAACCGGAACGAACGGAAAGTCATGCATATCAGCATTGTACCGTAGAAAAATTAGAATGTAAGAATAACATTTTCAGAAGCATGTGCAAAAAGTTAAGAACATAACTACGGAAACTAAATATACATACAGTTTAAGAAAAAAATTACGACTCAAAGAATTTTAGCTATTCGATAAGTCATTTGCTCATCCTTAGCTGAACACATTTCTATAGTCACGACTTTATAGAAATGTATTCAATTATGAATGAGCAAATAACTTATCAGTAAGACACAATAGTGGAAATAAAGTGTCCAATTTCTGCATTTAGGAATTCATAGGACCGAAGCAATAGATAAAAAAAATGCTTTTGGAGGAAAACGACTGATGGACTTTCCATACACTTAAAACATCCTTGGTACATTCAGGTATAGGGACAGCTACACATAACCTACTGGCTATGTGTAGCTGCCCCTACCATACCAACCATCCCCCCGTCCGTCCATCCGTCCCAACCATACGCCAAAAATATGTACATGTTGATGCAAAAAGCATATCAAAACCGAAATTATACAGAAAGACGATCAGTATTGGGCACAACTCGTGGAGCCGAAATATCTTTTTTTTCTTATCATCCATGTTGCCAGAGTTATGTGATCCCAGACATATACAAAATATGGAAATAAGGGATTTCACATAAATTTTTTTTTCGTCATCCTCCTTCCTCCTCATTCCTCGTATTTTTTTCAAAGTTTTGATGTATTCATTCAAAGAAACATCTGTATATTCGTTCTATTCTAAACAGACGTCAAAGGTGTGAAACTTTATAATTGGCATCAGTCATGTCACATATTATTATGCGTTATAACTATTTCGTGGTCTTGTCACTAAGGGTGCCAGCTGTTTTAGAACCCAATGGCTTGACACGCGACGTTGGCAAGAGACTAGACGGATTGGCCATAATGCTTTGAAATTTAGGTCGGCCTTTGGTGTGTGATACAACATCCCAACTAGCAAAAATTGGTCTTATAAAAGTCACCGATGCGCTTTGCCAAGAGTTATTTCATTGGTAAATGAGTCTTGTAATGGCTTTGTAGTGTGTAACAAGTCCCGATTTGGGCACAAATTTCAAGACTTCTAGTTCTGCTCTGATCCTGTAAAAGGGTTGTAACGTGCTAAATTAGTCTTGATTTTATCTTGTAAGCGCATTAATTTATGCTTTAAATCACAGACTTTGTCAATATGAGATAAAATTGGAATCAAAAGCATTTACTTTGCGAATTCGAGCATAATCTGAAAAGATACCTTTAAAACATATTTAATGTTATTTACGTTCCGGACAAGAGCAATAATAATAGGAATAACTGATACCTACTTGTGTTGTTGTGTTGGAAGTGAAATATTAGTGAGAGGGTAAGTTTTCTGTCATATGTTATGTGGGTTTTCGGTAAATTTTCAATGGCCCGCAATATAATCGAGTTTTAAGTAATTAACACTGACTTGACTGAGACTATTGCAAGAACTAAGTACTATTCCTATGCTTCTATGGGAGCTATTGCATTTAGACTTGTGTGATATGCTTGCCATAATTGGATGCCATTATATAAATTACGGTTCCTTAAAATTAAATGAAAACCCGACATTTTTACGGGAGGGCACTGTAGGACGTTATTACAAAATAAGTATCCAAACGTATTTTCTATTTCAGATCTACATGCTTCATTTGAATATGGTGTTGTTGGCGTTTATAGATGTCAACAATTTTTAAACGATGGAAGACTTTTTTTCACTAAAATAAAGCAAATAGCCGTGGAAATCTACTTATTTTATATTAGCCAAAATATCTTTTGGATGTGAATATTCAGTTACAAGAGCGCTTTCGCGGGTCCACCAGCACCACTCACTAAAAAACATATTACTTACGATTACACATTTTATCAAAAACCCAAAATTATAGTGCACTCGTATTTGTCCCACCGATTTTAATTAGAAGCAATAAATTCAACGAAACATAGTACTGTAGAGGTTGTCTACCCTATAGTTACAATGGTGAAAAAAGCCAAAAACGGCTATTTGTAACCATATTTAGCACTGTAACTAGCTGATACCAAGTAGCGTTGAAATCATTGCTTTTAAATAATCTGTGGGATGGGACAAATATGAGTGCACAATCTTTTGAGTTTTCAATATATTGTGTAATGAATGAGTCAGTAAAATTTTTTTTACGAGTGGTGCTAGTGGACCCGCGGAAGCGTTCTTAACATAAATTTGTTGCTTTTCCGTTATGCTATGGTAATTATATTTTGTGTTTTTTAATTTTTATTTCTTGCCATTTGCATTATGCGAAAGCACCCATAAACATTAAACTCGATTGTGATTGTTCTAGCGTTTATTCATTGTTTTAATATTTAATTGTGTAACGTTCTCAAAAATCAATGAAAAGGTTGTGAAATTAAAATAAATGATCTAAATGATGAAAATATTTTTATTATTTTATAAATCAACAAATTCACTCAAAGGTTTCACAGGAAGTAAGTATATAGTATATAGTGAATCTGAAAAACTTACTTTGATCTCAACTTTTTTTGAGCATCCAAATTTTGTTGTTATTTCCAAACCACTGTCTAAATCATTTAATTCCGACACTATAGCTCCTAATTAAGAATCTAAATCAGAGGGTTTTCTTTGTCCTTCATTTATTCCTGCAACCATATGAGAGTATCCGGCAATTCAAAAATATTGCACAAAATTGGCACAGTTGATGTCTGGAGCTCTTATAGACCGGTAAACCGTCAATATTTATATGGAGCGAAACTTTTTTTTTTTTTTTAAAGTTCCATGTAAATTTTCAGCTGCTTTGTTAAACCATTGTACCAATAATGCCCAGGCGAAACTGATGTTTAACAAATTTCTTGAATATTTGTTTTCAAGAGTCCTAGGATCATTATATATAGGATACGTTCTGAGTTGAGCTCCACGATTAGTGACAAATGCGTGCACTGACTGGACGGGTCCACTCATTCTGTGTGGTTTTTCCTCAAAAGACCATTTCAGACATAAATCTACATGGTCTTCACATGATCTGACCAAGATTATGTCTGGACTTTAAAAGAGACTGTGACCTCTGAGTTTGTTTCGGCCTTTCTTCTCAGAGTAGTCAGATAGGAAACGCCGACCTCATCTAGTTTTAAAAATATGATTGACGTGTAAAAGTGTTTGTATAAACCTACTTACAGAAATAAAATCATTTATCATTTATCATTTGGTAGAGCTATAGGTATTCTTTTATTTATTATTGTAAACAACTCGCGCATGTTTACGTGAGGATTTTTACACTTTACAGCCCAATTTCTGATATTGTCTCGGAATTCGTCATAAATTTTTCCAGTACGTGTAATTTGACTGTTTGAGAGAATATCGTCTGAATCAGAATTATTTCCAGAAGAAATCGATAAGTCTACGGAACAACTAGCTTCATCATCGTTGCGTTAACTCGAAGATAGCTCTTGTGCAAACAATTCCTCCAAATCACTTCCTCCACACACAAAAACTTCCTCTTCTTTTTCTTTGTCTTGAAAATGTATGGAGCCACTTGTTTTATTGTCGACATTGCTTTTTTCTTTAGATAAATTTATTTAGCGAATTTATCATATAAAAGCATAAGATAAGATTAATTTTAAAGTTTTAGCAAATTTTATGACGAATTTTTATCGAAATCAATGCTAATGCTCCCATTACAGTCACCCGTTCTTAGCTTATAAGATTTCTAACAAAATTTTCATTTATCTTTGCGTTCTCAAAACCAATATTCTTGTATGATCATATAAACGCACTTTTATAGACTCATGCTTGTCTTAGTTAGTGCATTATTGATGCTTAAGTATGTATGCATGAGTTTATGTCATAACTAATGCTAATATAGGTAGATTTCTTGGTGCGATCTTGTAAAAGCCATATGATTTAGTCATGTAAACGTTTTTGAGACTTTTTTATAAGATCTCTGCTCTTGATCTTGATACGGCATTTGAAAATGCGTTTACAAGTAAGATAGGATCGATCAAAGCCACTATAAGATATTTTTAAGTTCCAAAGCATTAAAACCTGCGGTAGTCAAGAGCATTTTGCTAGTTGGGATGTGTTGACTCCTATGTGCCATCCCATCTCCCTAGCACGGCGGGCTGTACTGGGGCGGCTACTGCATGTGCCGAAAACCTCAAACGGCGCAAATACTACAATCTTTTTGGAACTTATATGTTCCACCCGTTTGGGGCTGAAACACTAGGGCCATGGGGTCTGGGTGCCCTCTTCGTTTTTCGAGAAATCGCCAAGCGGTTGGTGGACTCTTCACGTGACCAGATGGCTGTCCTATTTTTTGGCAAAAAAATCAATATAATGAATTTTATTCGGCTGTCGCTGTCTTAGGATGACAATTTCTGGCGGCAGAGCAATGTTCTTTGGTCGGTCATTGGAAACGAATCCGGTATATTACAGATTTCGCGGTAAACTTTGCTTGCGTGATGTAGGATTGTAACGTCAGTCAGCAGGCTTAGCCAAGTTGACAACCTACAATCGACAACGCTAACAGAAAACTAATCAAATGTATAGGAATGACATCATGTCAACGTTAAGTCACGTGGTCAGAACAAACGAATAGAAAATTCGTAGCCAAGTTTACAACTTAGCAGAACGTTCAAAATGTTAGAATGAAATGTGATCGTATCTACAACGTTGATCGCTACATCCCATACATATGGTAGCCATGTTACAGTTTTGACAAGCGCTAACGAAACGATATCATTGAACGATAGCTAAGCGATCGCCGAGACCCAAGAGTTAACGATAGTTAAATGGCATCTATATGATACAGCTGTATTGAAACCGAGAAGTGTTTTGTTTATTTACCATTATTTTGGACTTTATTTACCATTTAGCATTTAAAATGCATTCTTTAAATATGTTGTCGTACGGTATTCTGTTGAGGGGAAATGCCGCCGATATTCAGACTATTTTTGTTTTACAACAAAGGACAATTCGTTCAATTAATAAATTAAGTCCCAGACACTCCCTTACAGATAAATTTTAGGACATTAATATAATGACTGTGCCTTCTCAGACTACTTATGAAAAAAAAAAAGTAAAAAAATACAGTGATATCCATAAGTATATTGATTAAGTAAAGGGTCAAACACAATTGTTCTGTTTGTTTCGTAAGTGGCGATATTAGTTCATGACGCGTATCACGTCATTGTTTATGTTACAAACTTTCAAGTGCCCGAGTATGATAGACTTTTAGATAACAAAAGTTAGTTTGACGTTTGTAGGAACGCTCACCATAGACTAAAGTATAGGTTTTTTCTAATGACATTGTAAAACGAGCGATCGAGTCAGTCGAGTCCACTTGGCTACCAACTTATCGTTTTCTGAAATTGCTTACGCCAAAGCGTTAACGATTGTAGAAAGAGATTCGATATGAAACGTTTGTAACTTGGCTAGGCCTACAGATATCTTGCGGATTTCGTTTGTGGCGGTATAGACGTCGCGACTCGTCACAAATGTTAATCTATATAATTTTGTCGTTGTTACTATGCAAAAGATAAAGACCTCCCATGTTTTTTTTCTGTTACACTTATTATTTACCTTTTAAAAGGCTATAATTTTATATAGACTGTACATTTATATGTAATGTAAAAGCAAAGGAGATGGTCCAAAATAACCCAGAATCATTGTAATGCAGAATTTACCCCACCAAAACATTAACGCCGATTTTTTTCATATATACTTTGTCAGCCTATAGCTCATATTCCCCATTGATTTCGGTATTGTCTTTTCGGTGGGGTAAATTGTGCATTATAATGAAACTACTGACTGGTACCCATTTAGTCCCAATCAAGTCTGGGTTTTTGGTCTATACATCATGGACCATGTCTTTTTTATAGTAATGTAATAAATTAATGCTAAGTTTAATATTTTTATTACTTGGCATCCTTCCAACAATAGTTCAGTTCACCCTAACAGAATTAGTTGGACTGTGCGAGTGGGATGGAAAAATACAAGGCGCGAGGAAATGGGGGCGAAATATAAATTTCAGCTGAACTATTACAAGCCCTTAAAGTGTATTAAGTTTTTTCACAAGTGCAGTTCACTGGGTTTCAATTAATCTACAATTTTAAAAGTTAAAGTGATTTAACTGTTAATTAGCTTTGAAATTGCAATAAACTGTGATTTAAAGTAAATGTACGGCAGTTACAAGTCAGCCAGCCGTTTTTTAGTATTGTAAGAAGTCCCATCATGGAATAGATAAACATGACAAAAACACAAAACCTTAATTTAAAACAATATTATTTCACTTAACGCTCATTAAAACCCATAGAATGAAAGCTTAACCCATGCCATGTATTTTGCCCACAGGGTCGATAACGACCAAAAATTCCTTCATGACTTCTAAACTTCTTTTGAATAAATATTATTATTATTAATAATGCATACTGACCACGAGCTAATGCATTAATTTAGATTACAGTGCCATCTTCTGTTAGACTGAAGAACTATTTTGAAACAGCACAGGTTCATAGATAATCTATAATAATATTAATAATTCAAGTGACAACTATGAGTGCAAGTTCATACTTGTTTGTTTGTGGAAAAAGTTTGCGAACGAGTGCACATAAATGTAAGTTATTTTACTGAAATTTTTTTATAGTAAATTAATGTATTTTAGAGTCAAAGTTTTTTTTCGTGTTTTGTTTTTTTTTTATTTGCCATCAATTGACATATGTTTGTGGGTCGATAACGACCCTGTAGGCACATAATCATACTTTACGTTATTATTTTTTTACTTTAGGTCCTGGCTCGTACTCTCTACCAATGAAATAGCTAACGCCCTGAAGGCGTTCGATGACGAGGAAGATATCCTGGGCGTCGATGTATATGTATATGTATGTATATGTAGACCCGCCTTGTGTTGGTTAGACGACGACTCAGGTGAAGAGGATTGTGATAACATAAATCTGTTGAACCGACATCAATTGCTCGCTCCAGCCGAGTTGGTAATACTACGCAAAGAAGATATAAATGATGACACAGCAATCGATGAACCTTTAGTCATTCCTAGTTGTAGTTTACAAATCTCTGAACCAACTGCCAGTCACGACGTAACCCTCCTGTTGTACAGTCAACTGGTAGAATAGTTGAAGCACCAACAATCATCGCTGAACCTGATGAACATTCTTCGTCGAATGTAGTCTCCCAGGGCCCTCACTCAGCCTGCTGGGCCAACTTCAAATCGTCCAAGACAGCGCAACGTCTCGAACATAAGACCTCGCAAATGGGTAAAGCAAGAGTTACGTCTTCAACAAGATGAGTGGTCACCTCCGCCTCCACGAACTGTACTCACACTTACCGAAGAAAGTGAACCAATAGAATTCTTCGAATTCTTTGTTATCGAAGATGACATAAGGTATATTGTAAGTCATACAGTAATGTATGCTGTCAAAAACATAACATTACAGTTTTTGTCCTTCAGGTGATGAGATCTACTGTTTTCTGGGAATTCTAATTCTTAGTGGATATCCACTAAGCGTCTTTACCATATGTGAAACCATCGAGAAAAATATTATTGAGTCTAATAATAAAGACTGATTAGCGTATAAATATTTTAATGTTGATGCACCTTATTCCATACTAGCGTATGAATATAATATGTGACTTTATCGACCCACTGAAAAAAACCTACTTCCCAAACCACAAATTACTATTATAGCGCTTATTTATTTTTATTTATTACCAACATAATTGAAAATCTTTGAAATTCATCTTAAAAAAAGTTCTGGGCGTATATGGGTTAACACCTATAAAGTATTTTGGTCTATTAAAAATAGCTGTATGTCTAATCAATTTCTAGGGACATTATTTCCCACCTTTTAGACCATAGCTCAAAATTAGGTTTATTTACTTAACCTTAGTACAGCTACACCTTAGTATATACTAAGGTGTAGCTGTACTAAGGTTAAGTATGTATGTACACCTTAGTCTAACCCTTCGAGGAATACAGACGTGGTGTCATGTTATGTGTTAAATTAAGAATGGCGACAGAGCTACAAAGTTATCGCTAGCCTAGGTTATATATAAGCAATTCTTTTGGTAGAACCACTACTGAAGCTTCATCTGTGATCTGTCAGAAGGTCGTTAGTAACTGGATATTATCGGGTCTGGTTTTAATCTTAAGACATAGATAATGCAATTCATGAGCGCACGTCATGGGACTTTTTGACATTGTAATAAGGTATAAATTGGAATGAGTGCGTTCGTAATGCAACTCCTGTACTTACTATATACAGTCCGTAGTCCAATGCTAGCTGACACGACTCCTCCGATGTCGTAACTTCGTCTAGCCAGGTCGTTGATGCCATCCCATTGTTCTAAAAATATAGATTATATACAGAAAACTAATCAGTTTTTGGTTTACCTGAAGTTCTTGCCATTTATAATGAAGTAGTATGGAGTGATGAATAAATATGAGGCTCTTCTTTACTTAGTTTCTGATAATTGATAGTTTAGTTTATTTGGTTCTTTCTAGCTACAAAAACCTCTAGTTCTTATCGGGTCGCATGGGCGAGGGTTTAAACCATGTCCCCCGTATGCCACCTACTGCCACCTACTACCAACTTGTGTCTCCTCATTCTACAGTTAGAGTAGGTACCCGGCCATGTGGCTCATAAAGTTTTAGACAAAGACAAAACAATGCCACTCTGGTATGAGTAACACATAAAATACTCTATGTTTTCCTCGAATTAAAGTTTACAGAATAAAGGTTATTATACGGACTGCAGCTATCCCCAATCAAGTCAGGTGCATGGCCCACAATAGGCCACGCTCCCGGGAAGAATGGGGGCTCGGTAGACTTCGTGTTCTTCCAGCGCCACGCCCAGTACGCTGCGCACGCGATGCAGAATAGCGCTACAGCGAACATTGTTGATCTTCCACTTTGTTACTGCAAAAGAAGTTACGCCACAATAAAAAAAAAATGCTCAAATAAGAGTCAAATATTAGGTCAAATTAAATTAGCTAGCCAAACTCCGCACGTGATAGGTATCGATATATAGGTATAAAAAAAAAAACCTAGTGCAGTTACTTGAAGTATGAGTTTAGAAACTCAGTTTTTTTTGGTTTATTGTTTTTAGCTGACCAATCATGTATGTGAAGTTTACCCAAACATAGATTTTGTAAACTCTTACTTCAAGTGACTGCAATGCTTGCTTTTGTCGGTGACCCAAAAAAACAACATAAAATTTTTATTTTTGTTTTGCCGTGTATCTTGTGGTAGGGACATCGACGTGCATCCTATGACCATGGATTCCGTACATGATTCTGAACCCCCCTGCGTAAAAATATTTTGTCGGTCATAAAAAAAAATGGTGTTCCATATATTTTTACCATTTAGGTAATATTGCACTGTTCAATGAAACAGCCGATTTTTTTTTTTTGATAACCCACGATAAATTACTGCACTACGAATTTAGAATCATGTGCTAAATGCAAGATGACAGTTTGCGCGCCGATTTCCGCCACCCTGTAGATATCGATACTTATTACGTCTGCGGAGTTCTGCTAGCTAATTTAATTTGCCCCTGTACGTAATTAAAACCTTTATTATTATTATTATTATAGCCCAGGGGCATGTGTATGATCCCCACTTTTTGCACTATTGACGTGAACCAAATCCTAACTCAAGCATATTAGCTTAGTTCAATCTAGCAGAAACAATTTTCTAGTGTTGCACTACACAAGTACTTGTGTGGTGCATTTAAAGCTACTTAAAAAAGATTTCGTCTTTACTGAGATTATGAAAAAGACCCTTAAAGACGTGTTCCCGAATAAACTCGAGCCCGAAATCATGAATTCAAGACACCCCGATATGGCTTGAATCGAAGGAGTGTCCACTGCGAGCTGCACCTATCTGGAGAATCCTGTTTATTCCATATTTATGCTAACTCTATCATATCTAGTGTAGTATCTACTCTGGCTCATCATCACACAGAACCTCCTCGTGCAGCACTGCTCAACTTTTCAACCTTTTCCAGCCATTTGTGGTGACTGGAAGTTGACATTAGTGACAGCTACGTCACTACTTGTGAGAATGAGATAGTGGTGCCGATTCTGTTGTACACCAAACTAAACTAACTAAACTATCACTAAAATTCCTTACTTTTGGCTATGAGAATCTTAAAGCTATTCTGCAAAAAAAAATCTCCAGATTTAAAAATAATTTTGACGTAACTAAAATTTTATTTGACAATTGCGACTCCACGTGGTACTTGTTTGCCCTACCCCGTGTTTTTTTTTAAAGCCTGTGGCACGCATGGGGTGGCAGCCTCGACGTGTTTTATATGGATTTTTTTACTTTTAGTATAGAAAATATGAAAAAAAATATTACCTACATGTAGAGTATTAGGGGTTTACGGGTTCTCTATCGAAAACGGTCGAAATTTTCATTATTTTTGTGGTAGGTCACACCATTTTCGAGATATAAGCAAAATAAAATAAATTAAAAAGATACAGTACTGTTTTTGCACCCGAAGTCGTGGTGTTGTGGTGAATTTTAGTTCATGACAACTAATTTTATTCCACACCTTTTTAATCGCGATAAAAAATAGCCAGATTTAGTTAGACAACTAAAATTTTAGGTGAACAACGTCAAATTCAGAATAGCAAATTTGGCATTTTCACTAAACTAATAATTCAGTGCTATCTTAGTGCTGTCACACTAAAATATAGTTAAGTTGTGTCACTTTACTCTATTTCAGAATGAGAAATCGTCGCTTGACAGGAATAAACTAAATTTTAGTGATTTTTAGTCTAGTTTGGAGAATTTTGTGACGAGAGAATCGGCACCAGTGTTTACATATCTGTAGCGTGCCGACAGAACAAACTAACGCAGCGGCGCACGCCCGCAGAGTGGTCATTTGCTTGCTGGCGCCCGAACGATGAGGACGTGTGACCTCTGCTGTTGTACAGTGAATTGTTGTTTAATTTACCTACTCGAATATTTCCTATAACGTGGTGTACACGTGGTTACCTTTTGACATATTATAATAGCAGGAGTCAACTTGCAAACATAAACAATATGATAGCCGTAACATAATATCAAATTAATCGGGCTTATTTAGACTAGCTTTCTAAATATAGCTAAATCAAGTAACAACTGAACTTGTGTGGAACTAGGTATCGTCACACTCTGATACACAAATGTTCTGAGCGTTGGTTCAATGTTCGGGGTTAGCTGCACGGCATCACGTGTGTCCTTGCGCGCTCGAGTTAACATTACGATACCATTCTTCAAGGAACTCATGGCGTTTTCGGGAGCTCCATATCTTTAATTCATCTATTATTCTAGTTTTAATATCGACAAATCATCGCTGTTTGTTTTAATAAATAACTAATCATTAATAATAAGTACTACTACTGCACTACTACTACTGTTACAGTATTTAAACGTAAAATGAAAGAACGCTATCTTTCCAATTTGTCATAATTGCATTATGTATTTATTATTTAAATTACATAATATTTTAGTAATATTTGTTTTAGAAGTATGTATGTAAGTATGTTCTCATAATGTATGTTAATATTTAAATTGGAAGATTATTTTCAATTTTATGTATTTTGTTTTCCCCTCTTTAGTATACTCTCCTATGGCAGGTATGCTGGAAGAGATTTCTTTAGAAATAAGCATCACCTTTGTACGTATTTTTCTGTTCCTTTCTTCCTGTCTGTTTATATGTATATTATGTGTGTACATAAATCGTTAAATAAATAATTATACTGTTTGTTTATGGTATTTATTGGTGTGACCGTAACAATATCTTCTGGGATTGCCTAGTCAGTCTAATAATGGTCGCAAGTGTGTGCGTGAGATCCATGGGCTCGATTCCCAAGTCGGGCAAAGTGTTATTGGGTTTTCCCATTAGGAATTTCTCCTTAGTAGCCCCCCCGGAGCCTGGATTTGTGCCCGGTTGATGGCAATATGGTCGCCTCCCATTAGATGAGACTGACATAACTGACGAGGCCCAACTCTTCCGGGAACATTGGCGTGATATTAGTTTATCGTCCCAATATTTTCAAATAACGATATCCAGTTATAATACTTACGTACGTACAATTTTAATAACACTAACCGTTCCAGTCTTCAAAGGTTCATATAGGTATCTTAGCGGTGATAATAATATTGACCCACAAATCATCAGTTCAAACATACAACAATATTGCCTGCCCAATCTTTCTTTTTAAAGTCCAGGTATCTTTATTTCACTGGAACTGAGTTTTGGTGCACAGTATAGTATTTCCAACACGGTCTGTTAATTCACAACCACTGCATGAACTAATATATCACACAAATGCACTTTGCACATGGCAGTCCAAATAATCACTGATACCTACCTTCCAATAACAAATGAAGATTTATGATTCTCACAGCAAACCACTGAACCAGCGAACTTGATTAGAAAAAGGCAAACGAATAATGAATCTAGAACTGATTACCAATTGTTGTACATCACTGTTTTCTAATATTTGCATCCCTTAACCGCCTTACTTCTGAGGCCTTCCAGCTTACCTCCTGATCCTGTATTTCTCAACTTCCAATTAGATTTCAATTAAATTATCCCTAATTCACCGACAAGAACTACACGACTGCACAAGCATTGCCTAAGCCCTGCTATATATCCGAAGAGCAACCAATACTACAGGGCTGTCGAAAGTGATCAAGCAATAATATTATTGAGATACCACGTAGTTCAAAGTCTCAACATCAAAATTAGTCAATCTGCCTTTTCCCAACAAATTTGGGGTCGACTTCCAGTTTAACCCGATGCAGCTGAATATCAGTACCTTACATGGAGCGACAACCTATTTGACCTCCACAACCCAGTGACTGGGTAACACCATATGTATTCATGTACCTAACAAGATTCCGCCTCAACATTTCCTAGATTGCGGCTGCTTATTGCCAAAACTGGGTTTTGTCGGTATGGACAGTAGCTCTTTCATTGACATACTACTTAACTAGTTCGATAGTTCTACTTTCGTTATAGATTCATTTATACTGCTTTCAAAGGCAATTATAAATATTTTTCTACCTAAGTAAATGGCACCTACTTTAATATCATATTTTATAATTCATCAACACATGCAAATCTGGTCTTAATTTTTTTTCTAATTACTAAAAAAATTACACATTGTCCGAGTTTCTCATGCATTGTGTCGAATTCGCCATTCATTTTTATTATTTTATTTATCGTATTCAATGAAGCCCTTGATCGAGGTAAAGACATTAAACGTTATTTCTAGAAAATGCTAGAACGACGAAAATGAATGAATTACGATAACGTGTATTCACTAATCAATTTTTCGAGGGTAGTGATTTTATTTTATTGGTTACCAACATTTTTAAAGATAGGATACAAATGATGTACTTATATGCAATAGTGCAATAACCACTACAACGTAAATTTTGCAGGCATAAGGACAAAAAAAAAAGAAGTAACCTGTTTTTAAATTACTTATCTAAATAGTCCAAATAATGGATTGAATGATTATCGATAGACACAAATATCGCTTGCCTACTCCCAAAACTACTATATATACAAAGTTCCAATATTAATTGTACATAAACGGATCGGATTAACCATTGGCACTAATAACTGCAGTGCCTGTCGCGTGTAGAAACCACTCTAGAACACTAATTAAGGGTCCTACAAATAGGCGCGACACGCGACGCGAATCACGCGTGACACAAAGGCACCGCTAGTCGTGCGTCACGCGGTGCCTTTGATTCGTGTCGCGTGTCACACCTGTTTTAAGGAGCCTTTATTACCATTTCTATTCTTACCTTTCTCGCCAACCCTATCACAGCCTTTAGTGCACTTGCGACACATAGATTATTTGCTCCAATATTTTTTCCTAAAGTTAATTATAACAATGTCCACCACACTTCCGTTTATTTAGTAACCGCGTGTTTATTTCTTCTGTGCTTTGGGGCGTGTAATGTAACCTGATATGATAATTTATCACGTCATGGGTTTATTGCCTGTCCAATAGTTTCATGCTGTTTTAGTGTGCAGGAAAATGTTCTAATAATAATTTATTAGAAACCATTATTTTAAAAGAAATATAATTTAATAAGTTAATTTATTTTCTCTCACAATGATTTTGTAGCACTTAACAGTTTTGAACTATAATAATCCACATCGTGAGAGCTGATGCCTGATGTAGGTTTTTAGAAAAAACCTATACTACATGTAACCAGGCCCCACTTGGTGGCATCATACAAATAAACAGGCTGGTAACAGGTATTTCTACTATAAAATTTACACAAAAAATAAATAAATAAAGAAAAATTAAAATAACACAACAAAAGCAGTCAAAGGGTGAGTCAGTGGTGAATGTGTAGATGAGTGGTAGTAAATGTGTAGGTAATTATTTGAATACAAGTGTTATTTAATTGAGTGTAGCAATATCTCTGTGTCCTCATAGGAAAGAATTTTCAAGAAGTCAGTTACTTTTTGCTTACAGCTGGGTTTGTGAAGTGGATAAATATTTTGACCTTTGTTGATAACATTATAAAGATAATCCCCTAGGTAATAGGAGAACGTGTCGGACAGACTTTAACGGAAAAAAATTGTACTGCACACAATACCCTTTTTTCGGTTATCTTTCAATAGATCCGAATCATAACCCAGCTGTGAGTGCTTTTTGAGGACTGTACTCATAACGAAAGTTTGTCTTATATACAGTACATCCCACTTTTTGTATAAGTCGACAGTAAAGCAGAAGGGATGCCACAGCAACCATAAATATGGCACGTTGAGCTCAGCAGCACCTCCGCAGGAGATAATGCAGTAGTCAATAAGCGACTAACACAAGGCGTACGAAGGTCGGCTGTGTGTTTTAGACTCTTGAATAAGTAAATGAGATTGCGCAATCGCGTTACCAGGGCGTTTATATGTGGTTTGAAGCTGAGAAATTGGTCTAATATAACTACAAGGTATTTAATGTTATCTGTCCTTTGAAGAGAAGTAATAGGTATGGCTGGTGGGTTGACCAACACGTGTGGGCCGTTACTGAAAGTGAACGTGGGGGTAGCACATTCCATCGAAGTGCAATTTCCACGTATTTAGCTTTTGTGACATTGAAAATCAGCACATAATTCCGTAACCAAGCAACAACCTCGTTAAGCACCTCCTGAGCAACACCAAAGACCTCATCCCAGCTAACACCACCAAAAAAGGGGTCAAGGTCATCGGCAAGTGTAAAAATATGACCATTACTAAGGTGAAGCTGACACAGTTCGTTGATGTAGATCAAGAAGTGAGTTGCTCCTAATATACTGCCCTGAGGCACTCCAAAGGTCACTGGCTCTTCGTTACTTACCATACCATAAATTCTAATTTGCTGCTTCCGGTTAGATTGGTAGTCCTGGAATAATTTTAGGTGAAGCCCTCGTACTCCCATATTTTCCATTTTGTGTAATAAGTGTGGAACAGAAACTGTGTCGAAGGCTTTTGCCAAGTCCAGAAACACCGTTGGACACTTTCTATTCTTATCCAAGTTCGTTAGTTGAAATTAATTGGGTTTGCGTAACGTGCGTATTGAGCGGCTTGAGTAATACAATAAAAATGCATGTCTAGGTGTATTACTACCAAATGCCTTTACTGAGCCAAAATATTCTCATAATCGTGTCATGTCGTGAAATATATATCAGCGAGGAAGTTATAGTTTCTTCTTTCTCCATACGAAACTATATTTTGGAAGAGGCAACTAGACTCAATTCTATGTTCTTGTAAATTTTAACGTTCAAAAGTGCTTTTACACTCCTCTTGCTCAAAAAATCCGTTATTGTAGCGTACCAGAGTGGATAGAGTGAATTTGTCACTTACAGGTGTAAGTAATATAATGGGTCATTTTAGCCCCTTTTATAATAATCTACTATAAAATGACCTACCTGAAATAAATGATCTGACTTTGACTTTATTTCTCATATAATCCATTTTTTTGTGTTATAACATAACATACTCGTAACATATGACGCCTTGTTTCCCTGAAGGGTTTGGGCAGAGGTGAACTTATAGTACACCCACTTGTGTTATGTGGTCTGAAAAAACACATCACAAAGAAGAAGCAATGTCTATGATGTTAAAATCAAGAAACCAGTAATCGATAGTTTATATTGTACTGTTTGTGCTGTGTGTCGGTTGTACTTGTGTACCTATTTTATTTATAATTCGTAATGATATATTTTTATATTTTTTTTATCAGTGTTCCTCTCAACCGAAGCACCTGCCATCTAATCTCTTTCCACTCTCGGTTGACTGGTAGAGTATGCGCCGTTGTACGTTTTTTGTGAAAAACCCGCGAAATAAACCGATAGCTCAACCCCACAGTTTGAAAACAATGACGACATCCCTAAAAGGATACTACGTTTCAGTTACGAAATATGGGTACATTTAGTAATAGCAGCCAGTACTGGAATTGGTAAACAATCGAGTTTTTGTGTATGTTTGGTACTCGTCCATGCTATTGGGCACAAGTCGTCATATCCTTATGTCTTCACTGGATTTCAGCTGACGTAGTAATTTGAGCAATGATGGGTGAGTAATTTGCTTTAAACCTAATTTGTTGGGAATATTCTACTCATTAGGTATCTAATTCCAATATTATGCTGCATTGCTTATCATTTTTGGTATACTAAGAACTTTTGTATTAAACAAATTTATCTAATGAAGACAACACATAGTTTTCATATTACCAGAGTTCATTGCAATGTTCAGCTTTCATTTGTACGAGTATACTTTACGATTCATGAGACAATGAAGATACTGCCATAATAACTTCGATGACAACTAACTAATTAACAACGGAGCGAAAAACAAATTAAATGAAATAAGTACGCTTCCGCCCAGCTCCTTACATTAATCTAAACTTATTATAAAGAGAGAGAGTGAATTTTGTGAGTTGTGTGGAGGGAAATCTCCGGAACTACAGCTCCTATTTGAAATTTTATTTCACCATTTGAAAGTTACATTATTGTAGATGGACATAGGTTTTATAGTAATATTATATAAATATTTATATGTATAATAATTATGTTACTCATAAATAGCTTTTGTTTCTGTATCTGTCCGACAGCAGCTTGCTCTATCAGAATACCAGCGCTGCGACACTTATTTTTTTAAATGTCGCAGCAATTTGCCGAGATAAGGGCCTTTTGGCCTGGACTTTCTGTTGTTATTTTCATTTCACTTTGTTTTTATGTTATTATTTTTATATTTTTTGTTTTTAGAGTGTGTTTAGTTTAGTTTGAGATAATCCTGTGCGAGTCCCAATAAATACTTTTTCTTTCTTTCAAACTTTTATTCAATCTATTTTTTGCTTCAATTTGATTGAAAGTCTGTTCACATGGTTCCACAGATGTTTCAAATCGTATGCGACAGACCAACCAAAATCGAACCATGTGATCCCGCTATTTTCGAAACGATCGATTTGATTAGTTACTAACGCGTTATCAACTATTTCGTTATTTGTTGCGACGTGACATGACGGACATTGGAATACATATTTTTATCTCACGAAGCGACGGGCGCTTTATTTGTGGTAAACAAGTGTACAAACACACTGTGAATGTGTGAATAAGCGCAGGAGCGCTCGGTACCGTCCGAGATACGGGCGTAGTCGGAACTGTGTGTGTATGTGTGTGTATTATGTATTGATGCTAATCGTCTTCACACACACATTTACAGCGTGTTTGTACACTTTGTTACAACAAGTAAGACGCGCGTCACTTCGTGAGATAAAAATAATGTACTAGTTACTGTGTCATTCTGGCTACATTGGTGATTTGAGTTTGTAACACTTATAAGTAGCGTCGTAGACTGCGGGCCTAACAATACTCTTGTAAGTAATTTAATGAAGGCTAAATTAATAAACTTATTGCAGCTATGATTGTAGAATGTTATTTATTACTATATTACTGCATTCAACAGTTTGACCACGTCTCTCAGAGTGTCGTAACTTGTGTACCATAAAACGCTTTGGAGACCGTAAAAAGGCCTTTGATTCGTTACGAATAATTTCCTTTCTGGATTTGACCCTTAATAGCAAAGCTTTAACTCGATACTATGATATCCAAAATAGTCAGGAATGATAAGTACAATGCATAAGAAGGCAAGCTAGTCATGACAAATCCAAAATAAGACGTGATTTAGCTTTGACCAGTTTTGGCTTGGTCACGACTAGGTTTGTTCTAATCACGACCAGGTTTATATTAGTCACGACTAGGTTTGTCCTAGTCACGACTAGGTTTGTCCTAGTCACGACTAGGTTTGTCAAAGTCAAGACTAGGTTTGTCCTAGTCACAACTAGGTTTGTCCTAGTCACGACCAGGTTTATATTCGTCACGACTAGGTTTGTCCTAGTCACGACTAGGTTTGTCCTAGTCACGACTAGGTTCGTAGGTACTAGTCAAGACTAGCTTCAGTAAAGTGGCATTTAATAAAACATTGCAGTGGTGGGAAAATTGAATATTAATTACATATTATTTTGTACATAGGCTTATGTTATAAACATAGTACTAAAGTTATGGCACAAACATAATAGAAGATCAATAAGGATAGAAAAATAAGAACCTGAAAATCACAACTGTATGATGACATGTTACAGTAACGGTTGTAAAAAGACGCTTAACGAAGCCGAGAGTCACTTGTCCTTCCCGTCAGTGTGATATTTATTTTTTTACTGGGCCTTACCTGAGTACTATCTGGTCGGAGATATTGAAGGTCGTTCCAACTTTTTTTAGGTCTTTTTATGAAAACAAGTTTTAATTGTTATACATACATACATACATACATAAACTCACGCATTCTTTCCATGGGGATAGGCAGAAACTACAGAACACCACCTGCTACGAACCTTACATATTCCTTTTGCCTCATTTACGTTCATACATCTGGTCATACACGCACGCCGGTTGCGAGTACTACGCACCTGTCCTTTCTGAAGAACGTCACCAATAAGGTCACTATGTCCTCCTAGGACGTCCCCTCCCGGTGTTTCCAATGTTATAATGTTAAATTTCTACCGTCACATGCACCCAACACATAAGCACAATGATTTGCATGCGTTACATTGCGCACTACCGTAAACAGCGGATTTTCACACCATAACTAAAAGTCATTACCTAGCAATTATTTTTTCACAAAGTTACTTAGTTGTACGTATAGAATGCGTAAAGGACGGCTTCGTGATTGGTCTTTTTACAGCCTGTATAATTAACACAGAATAATAAAAAAACATAATTATACAACTTCAATCCAATAATGAACAAAATACTTAGACATTGTTAAAAATAGTGCAACTTGAAATAATTTATTACTTTTTATTATAAACTAAATTACTTGCAAAATATTCTTTGGCATAATACGTTTCGAGTATTCTTCTTAAATATTATTATGATGCGTAGGTCTTAGGTCCATTTGCACCACTAATCACTTGATACAGTTAGCACTAAAATAATTTTAAAACATCGTTCTATTTCTGTCAATCGTTTGAAGATGACAGATACAAAATGATGTTTTAAATACGTTTAGTGTTAAACGCATTATGTGATTTTTGGTACAAATGGATCTTAGTTTAGTTAAAAAAACATAGTATACGAGTAGTGCCTGCTTTAAGTGGCTTAGATAAAGTTTCTTCTGATGTTCAACTTTCTCATTTTGACCATTACTGCATCATCCAGAAACTAGCAACGAGCATAAAATGGAGGTCCACCCACATCCAAAGCTTGGATAAAATAAGGCCTACGTTGAACTCGCGTTTCCTCTAACAGTGTCAGCTTTTCACTGCATTGTCGATTAGCTTTGTCTACGCCATGCTAAAGGCTCCTTCCTACACACTATACCGGCGGCACAGCCGGCGGGTTTTTGCCGCGCAGGTATGCCGCAGGCATTATCAGGCGTAATCAGGCAAGCCAGGCGACTCAAATACCCGCCAGCAATGCCGCCGGGCTTTTTGGTAGCATGCCAGCCGGCCGGACTGCCAGCATAGTGCGTAGGAGCCTTAACGTAAGGAAAACAACCATTTTCAACAAAAAATAAACGTTTGCGGTCAGTGAACCTCGTCAAGTACGAACTTCCATACGTGATATTCGCACACACACACACACTGGACACATACTCGTATATAATAGAAAGAGACAGAGAGAGAAAGTCGCATGGAGGGGGTATAAGGCTTTTTCCTTACGTGACGATTTCTACCGGTCAACTCCTTCCAGAAGCCGCGTTAAGGAACTTCGTTCCAATAATTTCTGCGCACCAAGTCGCCAAGGATTTATAGTGGGTTGCTGTGTCCTAATAAAGCTATACGCTAATCTTGTCGTTTCGACAGACCGCTCAAACGTAAACGTCAAACGCCTGCAGGAGTGTCATACGCAAACGTCAAACGCCTGCAGGAGTGGCATACGACGAGGTCACTATAGTCGCCCGGCCACGGCACCGCGCACCGGTCATTTCTAACATAAAGTGTAATAACTTGAAAACTACCGAACTTATACCCTAATAAAAAATCGTGTGTGTAGCTGAAACCATACAGAATCAACAAGTGTTAAAACTACCATACAACTTCATAGTCGAAAGAACTGTAAAAAAATGTTAAACTAAAAATATGTGTTGAATTTCCGTAAAATATTTGTTCTTACTGAAATTTTGTACATTAGTTTGTAGTTTGTGTCAATAAAACCTATTAATTATTAAACTAGACTATCTAAGCTTTTTTTTGATACCCATATGTCCGTACTTGGTTTGCTCAGAGTAGCACAATACACTAAAACAAACACCCCATTCCCGCAACAATTTCATGCCCCCATAAGGGTTCTGCGAAACGTGTGTTTATAAATAGGATTTAATTTATTTTACATGATTTTTGTGTAATTATATTTGAAATGATAGGCAATCATTTGTATGCAATAATTATATATACTTTACAACAATTCAGTACCGGCATACCAAAAGAATTGGAAAAACAACGAAGCGTATGCGCGGTTAAACATTCGTCTGAACCCTTATCTGTTAAATTCGTGAACGTGTTAAAACGTCACACCCCTCAACTGTTGCTGATTACAAATTGTACTGCGGAACGAATTAGATTATTCGTGATCTTGAACTATCTTCATAGTATTAAAACGTTCTGAGCGTTTTAAAATACTAATAATTAACTTATGTCCATATTACAAGCATTACTTTAGTAAATTTTTTAGTAAAACACACGTAATTTAACACGAAAATGCCGGCGCGTAGCGTGTCGCTACGGCCTCAATTTTTCACAACGAGTTTAACACATAAAAACTGATTCAAAACCTATGACACATATAGATATTCGTAAACCTTGATTAATGAGGATTTTTATGATATATAACACTAATACATTGGGTTATTAACTACGCCATCAACACATAATATGTACGGAGCGCGCATCGTTCGTCATCCAAAATGGCGGAGCGCTGACTTAAAACTTTTATTTTGCAAAAAATATTTATGGTCGCCACAGATTATAGCATAATATTGTACGCGGAAACTAATAGGGCGCCACCCGGCGGAATTTTTTTGCAACAGTACAGTGTGCCAGTGGTATTTAAATCGATTTGAACGCAGCAAACCGAATCGGTCACGATCGGGGGGTCTGACGTTAGACCGGAAAATATTTTCGGCAACGATCGGGGGTTTGACGTTAGACCGGAAAATATTTTCGGTCACACTCCGGGGGTCTGACGCTCGAGCGGATATTATACTGTTTGCGCCCAACAAGTGGAAACGTTTATGGCGGTGTGAGAGGCGTTGTTCAGATCGGCAAGACACGCTATTGCCGATGCTAAAATTGTCTCTGTACCGATCAACTTTTTCCAGTAAAATCCTCTGTTAGCAGCGGAAAAAAGGTGATGTAATAAAGCTTCCGTTTCCCCTCTGAGGTCGGAAACTTAAAAAGACCAACATCATCGATCAAACTAAATAGCAACCGGCACAGGAATACTACTAGGGCTCTGATAATAATGAGGTGTCTCATTCAATGTGGTAGCGCCGATGACATCGCCTCCAGCGACCAGCAACAGCCTCCTCTTGCGATGGTGACGCAGCAGAGACGTCACGCTCGCGAAACTTTGCTCCCCGCGCCGAGGGAAGCCGAGCGCGAGCCGACCGTCCGGCCTGCGGCGCACGCCCACGTTGTGTACTTCGTTTGCGCACGCTACGCTTAAAGTGTAGGCATGGTCAGGCTGAAATGTTAATAAAAAATTAAGCTAAGTAAAGTTAAATTGGTCCCTGGGGCTTTAGTTGGGATAATAATATTAGAGGTGCGAACATTTCAATGGAACAGTAACTTTTCATGACGCTGACAAAAACTGTTAAAACGAAACAGTTTTTTTTTTTTTTTTAAATTAAACAAATCAATGGTACTATTGGAAATAGTATTTCGACATAAGCACTAAAGTTTTTGTCGGCAATTTGGAAAATACAATGCAATGGAACGGTTCTATAAGCCCACGTCTGCATGGGGGCTCATTTTTAGTGCGACATTTTATTTTCGCGCCCTCGATTTTCATGCTGATAATAGAAAATCTAGTGCACAGCAAAAATAAACACGAACACATAAACTCACGCCACCTCCCCATGGGGGTAGCCAGAAACTACAGCACGCCACCTGCTACGATCCTTACATACTCCTTGTGCTTCGTTTACGTTCATACATCTGGTCATACACGCACGCCGGTTGTGAGTACTACGCACCTGACCTTTCTAAAGAACATCACCACTAATCATACAAAGCATACATCTAAGCATACATAAAAAAGGTCGCGTTGAAAAAGCGCCCGTACGAACGCGGGCTAAGAACTGCTATGAAAAACTAATGTGATCCCCACCTGACTAGATGGCCTCAATATAAACGTTCCATCCGGCTGTCCCCTCAGCAAATTCAGCGCCTCGCCTCTATCTACGTTCATGTAATACGGCTCGTTCTCCACCGGGACGGGTAGCGGCCGGTCCGCCATGTTGGTGCAGCCGGACTTGCGGCCCTCCGGCCACTTGCGGGCGGATTCATCGCTCGGTGTGGCTGCGGCCTTATGTGAGTCCGCTTCTGAGTCTTCGGATGGATGATCTTCATTTGTTTCTGGAAATAGAGGTGAGGAAATTGTGAGTATGGTTCATATTTAAATGTGTTTTTATACGGAGAATCGTGAGTGCTGCTAAGTTTTGTTGTGGAAAATATAGGTACGGTACGTAGCCGTAAAAAGGGCACAATACATTTTATACAGAAGCTCTCACTCTTATATAAGTGACAGGGACGACACTCTATAAAGCCGAGCGTTTTTAAAACCCCATGTGCCATATTAACAGCCCAGAACAATACTTCAATAGTTAATTTTTCATACTGTGGGAGAGGAATACGATCAAGCTGATTCTTTCAATTCCCAAATAGCCACTCTTCAATAATTACTAATTGTGGTTAGTGTTGTGGTTGTGTAGTGGTTATTGATAACACCACTAAGAGTCACATTCATAGGTACATGGAACCATAGATAAGCGAGCATGACCCACCGACCATCCGTTAAGGTGTCTATACACCAAAGTCAGCAGCCCAACCCGGGCTCATTTTAAACAAAATTTGTCTGACTTGCAACGTTTGAAATCCGCTGGGCTAACCCGCCAGCGCTAAACCTTACCTAAACCTTTGGTGTGACACCTTTAGATTTCCGCCGCGGGATTAATGAAAGCAATTCTTCACACGGTCTGTGTATTTGGTTTAAAAGATACAATTATACAGTTACAATCGAGGATAAATAAAAATTAATTCAGTATTGTTTTTTCGTAATATTGGACTGTACCTGCAACCACGTCAGTAAAACAGTGCACTATATGGTAAAACATATCCACAACAGTCGCCCCGAGCCTGGCTCCCAGGTTGTACATTAAAGGTACACTCACTTTTAGCCACCAGCACATTTTCACAACACTAGCAGTTTTAGTATGCGAGGCTGTCACGCCTATAACGTCGATATCATTTGTATCATCTATCAAGGTTTTTGTATACTAAGTTATCTCGTCTGTTTGAATAATAGATTATTCTGTTTTATCAAGGACAAAACATCCTAATGGGCCTTGTTTTTACACGGTCACAGTTATAAAGCAATACCAGGTTAAGTTCAGATTGTATGATCTTTACCATCGTCAATTAAAGCCTGCAAGAAAAGAGGCAGATCTTGTGGCAGACCACAGAAAAGACGATTGTGTGGAAGTTGATATGATAGGAAAGAGGTAAACACTGAGGCCGAGATCTATGAACGTTACTTAACATGTGCTAAGAAGTAGACGTGGTACCCGTCTCTATTTTGCACTTGTAGTTAGACAGTTGTGAATGACGCTTGGCCAAACCAAAGTACAAGTCAAGTAACATTTCTAGATCTCGGCCTAAGATGACGGGTGATAGAAGTGATGATAAAAGCTGGAGAGACATAAGAAGAAATGTAGCTTTAAGGAACCATGAAGGATATCAAAGTTTCAAACCTGCACATAATTTCTAAAAGGGTGTATGACCTAACGTGTGACATTCAATTAGAATCAATTGTAATGATACTTTATGTGAATCAGACGTGACTCACTGTCTCCGACGTTTAAGAGCCACTTGTCACTATTCAATTAGGAGTATCAAGTTATCTGAATACTTAGTTAAATGGGGAGTCGTAAAGGATAATACAATTGGAACAAACTGCAATAAACACCATCATAGCTCTGACCATAGGAAGAATGAATGATGAGTCTGTTATTCTAATGATGTGGCTCTTGAAAAGTATGAAGATGGATAGTATTATCGGCTCATTTTGTTTTGACAAACCAATGCACAGCTGAATAGGTTAATTTGTCGTGTGAACTGCGTTTTAAGAAAGAATTTTCCAATAGGCGCGGTTTGTTTGACTCTGGAATCGAACCTACTGCTAACGTGTAGTCCAGCTACCAACTTTGCTGACCCTGTAATATTTTTTTCTCTTTGCTCCGGAATATATCTAAACTAGAAACTGAATTACTCCTTTATTAAGTATCACTTTTTACTCAAACACATTTCACAAACTCCACCAAAGTCACTTTTATTGAAAAAATACAATTTAATAAACTTTAGTTTTAAACCTAACGAACGGAAAGTAATCCAACCCAACACGTATGGGGGTCGGGTGTCACTCGCACAGTACTAATAAGGAGTAAACAAATAATTGTTCGACGCCACCATTGCTTTTTATTATTTTTATAACGACTAGCTTACATCCGCGGTGGCGCTTGGGTTAGGAACATTTGCCTGTTCATTTTGGTATTTGGTTCCTGTTTGCCACAGCCTGATCGCATCTTATGGATTGCTTTTGAAGTTTGAGTTGATCACAATCAACTTCGATCGGCAATAACTTTATGTGAGACCCAAAAGTCATGAATGAAGTCTTGAAGATCACAATATTAAGTTTTAGGAGGATTTGGGGATGATCTACATGATTAAGGACTGTAACTGGTGCTTGCTCGACTCCCTGTCCCTTATACTGCTGGACGTGCTGTATGGAATTAAAAATATATTTTGCCAACGAACAGACACTCTTCAAGTGAATAATATTATGTTCCGAAAGTACACAATGGAAGTAACACTATGGGTACAATGCATATGGTCGTTATCGTTTCCATAATATATTGTTGTCGATATAAATTTTATTTATTAGCAATGTTTTTGTAGCTTGATTTTATTTGTCTGTGTTCATGTGAATGATTAAAAACTTGATAGTATCGATACCTCCTTTCGATAGAAAATAGACGAAAGATAACAATTACATTTTAGCATAGTGTTTTATTTTTTTGATATTCAATCAATTCTAATAAGGACCCAAAGTTGTATCTAAAAATATACTTGTCCATTGTTTTTTATCGATCCATTTCCACTGAGTCCCATCCCTACACACATTTAACCCACACGACACATGTTGTTCAGGAAATAAAAGAACAAAAAAGTGATGAGAAAGTACAAGCTAACAGTATTGTCATTAATATTAATCGTAAAATACAAAGAGAGATACTGTTACAAATATAGGGAGTTCTGTGCACTTTGCTACAGACATCGACTTTAATAAAGCCGAAACAATGTCACTAATGCACGGTGCAAGGCGCTTTCGCAACTTCATTTTCAATTAGGCCCTTCAATGGCCCAATTTCGGTCGCGCATGTGACAAATAAGCAGCTGCATTGCTGAACAAGGTCAATTGATGAAATGGCTGGATGAATTTATTGTTACTTACTCCGGGCAGTGTGTATTGTGTAGAGGATTTTCTCATAAAACACAATATTTATTTATAAATAGTCCAAAGATATGAATGTTTTCCAAATGATTTTAATTTGTTGCATTCGTAACGTTCAATAAACCATATATGTACATACGAGTATTATAAGAACTTACCTCTTCGAATTCCGAATCGATTCTCGAAGATGCTGAGTATGTACCCTAGAAGTGACTCGTCTTTCTCTCTTCTGTAGTTGACGTCACAATAGTCTTTGTTCAGCTGCACTGGCTCTAGATACTCCTCCACTGGTAATTTTGTCTGCTATGGAGATAATTTTGCACTTAAGTATCGTAACCATAATAATGTAACAGTAAAATATGTCAAAAACTCATATAAAAGTAACATAAAGTAAGAAAAGAATGAACCCTTTTCTCAATTACAATATAATATCATAGGATTGAAAAATATATGTTTCTTTGTGGGTGTTCTAAATATCATTTGAACAATAACTTGCTAGTCACAAGTACTTAATGTATGCACACTTAGGTAGCTAAAGTATACAACTCTTACTCACTCCTATCAAAAATGATCAGTTTGAACTTACTTGATCTTTCACTTCACTGCCATCAACAGATTGCCTATTAACATGTACCGAATCATACATATTAGCCACACTGTCATTGTTCTCATAAATATTTGAAGATTTCTCACTCTCCACAGGCTCTATCTTTCTTTCCTCTAACATCTCATGTTTCTTGAAGAAAGGCACTCTGAAGGACTGGAACAATTCTTGAATCTTCACTATACAAGGTTTGACATTAGGTACTCTTGATTCCACAGGCTTTTCTATTTCTTTTTCTACCTCATTGTAACATAAGTCTTCGTAAAAATGGTCTTCAGGACATTTTTCAGTCAACTCTTCAGGATTAGATAGTGTTTTATATTTAGGTCTAGATTCAGGTTTGTTATAGGTTCTAGCTATGTAGTATCTGCTGTTTCTTTTCATGGCGTAATATCCTCTGTCGTTTGAACTTTCTTGTCTTGAGAATCTCGCCCTTAAGTCGAAGAATGGGTATTCATATGAGCTTAGTCTGAATAGTTTCTTTTTCTTTGGAGAACCTGCATCCATAGGCAAGTAGGATGGTGTTCTTTCAGCTTTTTGTTGGTTTCTGTATAAGAAACTCTTTGCTGGTACAATTCTCCTAATCAATTCTTCGACTGTGCTCATGGAGTGTGTGGTCGCATGTACATTTTCTTCCTTTCTCCTGTGAGTTACCGTTTGATACTGGCACTCAATATCATTTTGGTCGGAAATCGTACTTTTTGCTTGAATGTCAACTGTTGTTGTTTTTTCTTTGGAGTATTTTTGTTCCATTGTTGCGGTATTGTCTTTGTTTTCTAAATATTTGTTGGGATTCAGTTTCATATCTTCGATGAATTTCATGAATTTCTTCGCGTTCGCTTTCGGTCGCCATAACTTTACGATTCCTTCGCTAACGTCCTGAAATTGGGTATAATAGAAAATAACTGTCATCATGCGTTTTACAGAAGTTGAATAAGTACATAAGGTCAACAGTAATTTATTTAATAATTTAGAAGCTGTGCCTAATAAATGTAGCCTACAAGGTGATGATGTTCGTTTATAACGCAAAAATTATTCAGATTAAAGCTGTTAGTCTAGGTTTTATTAATTTAATCAGCCTAGCTAAATTGATAAGGTCAATTACCGTCCATTTCGTAGTTAATTTTTTTTAGTTTTTTACATGTGTCATGGCCGGTCGTCAACACATTTGCATTCTTGTTTTTATATCGATCACATTAGCATTGTTTATAACGTTAACGACATTTGCCATTCGTTATTGCTGAATGCAACCAAAAATGTTCCATTATGAATCTAACAACAACATCATCAACATCTGCTGCCTTTCCCCAACTATATCGGGGTCGGCTGCCAGTCTAACCGGTTTCAGCTGAATACCAATGTTTTACATAGAGCGACTGACTATCTGACCTCCACATTCCAGTTACTAGGTAATACGATACCTCTTGGTAAGACTGGTTGTCAGACTTTCCTCTTTTTTAACCGACTTCACAAAAAGGAGGAGGTTCTCAATTCGATGTCTGTTAGCTTAAAACTTTTTTCTGAGTGAACCGATTTGGATGATTCTTTTTTATTTGATAGGTGGTGCTTCACATGTGATCCCATTTAAATTTGATCAAGGTCTGACTAGTAGTTTTTGAGTTATCCTTAATACTGCATATTTTTCCACTTAGTTTATATGGATGATGTGTTAATAATTTCCTGTCACTGTTATTTACAAATCAAGTAGGTGTATACGAATTTGTGTGGGGTAGGTACTGTGGGAATACTACGTGTGCCTAACAATAACTGGGGGATCGTAGAGGTAAAGTAATACACGCAGTACTCCTTAGAATGTAAATATATTTTATCAAGGAATTATACACCGGCAGGCCCTAGCTCTGCCTGTCTAACAATTAAACAAACTACCATCACTTTTTCTTTTGAAGCTTATTTTAAACTTGTTTGGCTGTTCGAGGCAAACCAACGATAATATATATTCAGCCAGTCAACATAAGGTTGACACATGCAGACAACCTCTACAGTACCGCAACTAAAAAGTGAAAAATAAAAACTTTTTTACAAAAAAACAACCGACTTCCAAAAAAAACACTAAAAGACGTGAAAAATAACTTTAAATTCGGAAGTCGGTGGCCAAAAACGAAAATACAAAACCAAAGACACCGACTTCCGAATTTAAAGTTATTTTTCACGTCTTTTAGTGTTTTTTTTGGAAGTTGGTTGTTTTTTTGTTTATAGTCAGTATAGTCGGCTGTCATTCGTGTGTATGTTTGATAGTCGTTACGAGTCGTAACGACTATCAAACATACACACGAATGACTGCCGGGACCAACGGCTTAAAGTGCTTTCCGAAGCACGGAGAATCTAACATACAACGGAAATAAAACATACCTACATAACACACATTGTACATAAACATATAATCCCGAGTGTATTCCCGATTATACCTACTTTTTTTTGACTTGATTTGTATATCAGCATGGGCAGGATTCCAATAACGTTAAAATTTATATATTTAAAACAAATTGCCAATAAATTAATAGATGATGACCAATTTTGGGAAGAAAGGGAATGGACTGTGACAGCATAGTTCATGTAATATCATCTGATATTTACGGATATTTTTCAGTCCACGAGTAGCTCATCGGAGTTACTCAGAAAAATATCACCGTCTCTCATAGTCGGGAATAAGACAACATTGATAACCGTGGAATGTAGTGTAATATAAATATTCATACTTACAAAAAGCTTCTTCCCATCCAGCCGCCTCTCCCTGGCGAACTCAACAAACTCGTCCAAATGCCATCGTTCTAGAAGATTCACTACTCCTTCCTCGTCTACATCTTCCAGCCTTTTATATTTGATCTCATGTTTTTCCATTATCTGCCAATGAGAATAGCTTCATGTAGAGATATATTCCTTTAACAACTTTATATATTTTTTATATATTTTAAAAAGCAGAACATAGAATTTATTGAAAATATATACGTATAGAAGAAGTTAGATAGACGGACAAACAAACGAACATTTCCGCCTACTATTTATAGAGTGAATGGAATGAATAGTGCGCAGTCGCTTCACTATAAACGCGAACTACCGCGGCCTATATAAGTACCTTCGCTCAGGGCACAGGGCACACTTGTCTATTATTGTTGCCTTTAGTTTCATTGCGATTGTTACTTTTGCTTAATACATAAGTACATCAAAAGTGTTGGGATCAAGCACGTTTTTGCTAGTTATTAAAAATCAGGTATTTAATTATATTCTTTGTAACTCCTATGGATACGTTTTTAGTAAATTTCGTTATTTGAAAAGGGAATAGTTTTAGAATTTCGGTCAAAAGATGAACATCTTCTGTCAAATCGTATTTCTATATAATTCTGCAACGGATTTGAGGCCAAATCAGTAAATTCTCTGCTATACTTCTGAGTAACATCAACACAAAAGAACGTTATTACGGAGAGAAGACGTCATTTGAGCCGAGAAGAAATGATCAGAGCCCTGGGAATGTTGGAAGCTGGTTCTCGGCAACGTGCTGTGGCAATCGCTCTAGGCACTACGCAGTGTTATAAGGCGACTTTAATTAAAGTCAACTTTACGGTAGTAGACACGTTACCACATCACTGGCAGCGTGGCAGAGTGACATGAAGGATGAGCTCGCATCACTACACGCACACAAGATCGTTACAATACAAATTACTGTTCGACGAAATCGTACAATGACCGCGATGATGTTGGTAACGAGGCTTCATAGCTCTTCAGCGATGTTAATAAGCGATCAAACCATAAGAAATCGCTTGCAGGAGGCACTTTCCGTTACCAAAGTAATTATTAAATTAATTATGTGATAGATACATGGTGCTCACATATTTACAAATATTTTAAAAGTATGACTACCAAAAAAATTAACAAGGAATAATTTTGTGTGTGAATTAAAATCAATGTCATAAAAAATATAATTTATTCAATTAAATTAGGAACCAGTTTGATTTTGTCTAGCTAGTTCTTTCAAGCAGGTACTAATTAATTAATATTCTACGCTAATTGTCAGACTGATGACCGTTGGGTTCCTTTACACGTGTTAAAATATAAACCACCACGATCTTTTTAAGGTAGTTGGCAGCAGCTTTACAAAAGAAAACGAGGAATGACGTGTGATTAGAGAGGCCTTTATCCTCATCCAGCAGTGGATTGCAAACTGATGATAATAATGATTTGCGTCGTCATAGATAAATTATTATTGCCACGAAGTTGTGTAAGGCAACTAGCGATAGGAGCAACATTTTAGTTTTTTTTTAGAATTTGTCATTTTACGAAAAAGCGTTACGCCCCGTTCATGCGACTTTTTATTACATACAGGGCGTCACACAACTTTGCCACATGTAGGGAAAGTACCTTAAATATGCAGACAGGAAAACTACTGATTGAAGACTTCATTTTTATTTTAAAAACAATACGAACTGCATTCAAAGAATTTTAAATAATCGCCTGTCTAAACCGGGGATCGAACCCAAAAAAACCTGTAATTTTACTGCACCGATTGAAAGGCTCAATCATATACATTTATTTCTTCTAAATAGTATAGCATCTAAAATAAAAGGAGACCATGTTACGTGACCAAGTGTTAGGTTGCAGGGCGTTTAGTTAAAAAATTACGCCCAGTGATGCTGAAAAAAGACTTATTTTCTGCCGCGAAATGGAGAGGCTCATCCAAGAAGATCAAAAATTTCTGAATAACATTATTTGGTCAGATGAGTCAAACTTCAATAACAACGGTATGTACAACCGGCGTAATAATCGTTTTTGGTCCAGACAGAATCCCTTACGAATCTGCGAGACTAATTATTATCAAGTGCGTTTTGCATTCAACTGTTGGTGTGGGACTGTGAAAAACCGGGTTCTCTTAATACATTTTTACCAAGGGCATCTGAACACGAAAATTTTCTTAGAAATTGTTGAGATTTTAAGGAGCGAAATTAATAATATTCTCGATTCAGACCGACGAAATCTCATTCTCCAGCAAGACAGGGCTTTGGCTCATAAGTTCATAACAGTTGGACGACAAGGGATTTTCTTAAATGAACACTTAAATGAACAATTAAATGAACACTTTTCCTGGATCGGTACTAATGGATAAATGAGATGGCCTCCAAGATCCCCAGATCTAACCCTGTTAGATTTTTGTTTATGGGGTTATGCAAAAGATTTAGTTTACAGAATCTAGTATGCGAATGTGCAGGAGTTACAAACTGAACTTAGAAATAATATTTTAAACATTCACCATGAAAAAATAAATAAATCAATGGGAAGCGAAATTATTAAAAGAGTTACAATTTGTACACAACAGGAAGGGACACATTCTGAGCATTTAATAAATAAAATTGATCGTAAGTTGCAGTTAAACGTAGGTACCTTATTATTTTAAATAAATATTAATTTTCATGGTCTTCCTTTTATTTTAGATGTTATGTTATTTAGAAGAAATAAATCTATATGATTGAGCCTTTCGATCGGTACAGTAAAACTACAGGTTTTTTAAGTTCGATTCCCGGTTCAGACAGGCGATTATTAAAAATTCTTTGAATGCAGTTCGTATTGTTTTTAAAATAAAAATGAAGTCTTCATTCAGTATTTTTTTCTATCTACATTATTTAAGGTACTTTCCTTCCATGTGCCAAAGTCGTGGGACGCCCTGTATAATAGAAAGAGATAGAGAGAGAGTGATAGTTTTCATTGTTTTCGAGGGTGCTGAGGTCGATAGTAAGGTGAAAAAGAAAATCCAAGATGGCGGCTGCGAACATTTTCAAATTTTTCATCATGGGTATCATTTTCATGGTTGTCGAGTGTGCTAAATCCAATAGTGAGTTCTAAATAACAAACCAAAATGGCGGCTGCGTAAATTTTCAAAGGACGTCATTATAAATGGCCGTAGGACCAACAAACATCTGACGTACATAATATTTATAAATATATTTTATTATACTATTTGCGAATATCTGTATGAAACGGACATTCTGCGTTTCTTAATGAACAATTAATAGAGCTGTAACGATTTACGACATCACATCAAAAATGCTGCCATATTTGACAATTAGATTTGACATAACAATTAGTGGTGCTCAATCTTTCATTTCACACATCGAGAGTGAGATTACTTGAGTTGACCACCTGCTCATGGATGCCATACGCATCCGTAGACTACGTATTTCCCTTTTCAACCTTTTTCGCTTTAGGGTATGACGCTTCTGTGGTGACTTGTGCGACGTTTTTATTGACATCCGAGATTTGAGTATTCAGTAAAAACATTTCATAGGCAGAGATCGCGTTCATAATGTGCGCAGAATTTGCGCTCAGTCACAAAACGCTTTATATTAAGCATGACGGCTACTTCAATCCGTAAAAAGTGACTCATTGTGTGAAATTCTCGAATGTAAAAAGGAAACAGTACACAAACAACCATACATTTATTATGAAGGCTATTTCGAATCGTATTCACACGAATCACGAATACGAACCGAATACTCGTACAAGGTAGTGCACAAACGCTCTAAGTGAGATGCATTGTAATATATCAAAATAAATATTGTTTAAAATAAATATCGATATGGATACGGATCTAATGTTTGGGCATCCCCAATCCTTGTCATGTCATGTCAATCAACTCAACTGAAGTCAACCGTCAAGTTATTCCACTCACAATATTTACAAAATGCTATGCGATCTAGGTAATATGAATTCCTGCTTATCTGTACTATAAATGACATACAAAAAAACTTTAAGACAAAGTCGTTTGCATTGAAGTTAAATAAATAAGTACTGAATTACCTACCTACCTATTTTAATATAAAAACTAGAAGATTTACCAAATGAGTAAAATGCTACTTTTACCAATTTTACTTAGGTAGTAAGTACATAAATACTTAAATGTTTTCCTGGATCTCTTAGCTTAACTAGCCACATACAGGCAATAGAAATAACAATATTGACAGGCATATACCAGCATGTATTTCTAACTATTGCAAGGGTTGTTTCTTACTAAATATAAACTCAAAATCTTTGCTTTCTTTTTATTTTAAAAGCTTAATGCTTTCTTCAAGTTGTTCATCATTAAACTTTGTCTTTATGGGCATATACTTGTAATTTAGAACATGCAAAGTAATTTTCCTTCGCTGTTGGTTCTGGGGCGAAAGATGTATGGGTACAGAACAATATCCTTTTTCGAGTCGAAGAAAAAGCGTAAGAAACTTCGTTCCTGACGGGGGTCCCCCGACCCCAGACATTTTTTATAATAATAATAATTAATTTTATATCAGACAAAGTCCATTACATTACATTAAAAATATAAAAATGATATAGAAGAAGAAAGAAAGAAGAAAGAAAATGAATTTATTTAGCACAAACTACAAGGCACACACAGAACACACATAAAATTCACACACACACAGTAAAAGATAAAGAGTTTCTTTTTTATGATTCATTGGCATTGGATTTAATTTCATATTTATATTTGACTGTGTAATTGTTTACCTGTGCCTATGATTAAAATATGTTAGTTCCTGTTTCCGGCATTTGGCGTAGCCATTTTTGCTTGGCTGATTGTCACATGTTTTATTTACTGTGTTGTTTACGTTTGTAAGAAAAAAATATGCTTTTAAATAGTTAAAATTAAATAATTCTAGTTTATTAGTAAAAGCTTTCAGAGTCATCAATATTAAAGGAAGTACCTACAAGTGATACTAAAACCAAACAGTTTAAGTATCATATTAGTTCAGAAATACGCCACTAGTAGCGCTCTACTAGATGACAACTATCTGTGTTCGGGTTATACACCATACATTGAATAGTTATACTGGTTCTTTATGCTAATTATTATATCTGCAATTTATACTTCAATCCTGGTTTATTTTCTTTAAAACCCATCAATAGCGAGCCTACCAACCATAAAAGATGAACAGTTAATTCTTCTGTTTGTGTCATAATTTTACAGAAGGCTGACACACTAGCCAGATATTATTATAATAATGTATGAACTAACGTGTTCAATATTATAATAATCGATGTATTAAGGATACTTATTATTTTATATTTATTCAGAATTTTCTTGTTGTAATTTTAAATAATAATTGTTGGAGCTTCAGTGATCTTAAATAAAACTCCCGTATCGAAGCATGGTTGTTTAACTATATTTTACAATAAAATATTTGGAGCGAACAAGTCCGCGATGATGATAATTTTTTTATTTAAAAATATTAACGGAACTAAAAATTAAAATCTTTACGGCGCCTGGCCTTTTAAAATGGCAAACACGACACATAGAAACACCGAACGCCTACACAATTAACATGCAGGCGTAAACAATAATTTATTATTTATGTAAGTACATAAAGGTTTTGTAGTGCACAAGGGACTTACAAAGTATGCATTATTAATTAGCTGGTGTAGGTACAAGGATTTATTGGGTGAATCACAGCTCTCCTACCTAGATCACTGAGTTATCTATATTTAGGAGAGACAGTATCGACTCCCAATTTGAGTATCACAATAATCTTGATTGTATGCTATTGGAGCTTATAATATAAAACAAACTACAAAAACAAAAATCTTAAAATTAAATAAAACATTAGAATGAGGAGTGTTGGTGTGGTGAGTCGGGTGTCCGCGTGTGTATGAGTGTGTGAGAGTGAATGTGTGTGAATGTGTGTGTGTGCATTTGTATAATAGGAAATAAGGCTACTTTCAAATCTAATTTCATCATGTCTGGAAATTTTCTGCTTTTTAATAAATTAATAATCGATTAATTTTAACGATATTTTATCTATTGAATTCAATCATCAAAACATCTGTGTGATGGAAAAAATGGTCAATCTTGACATTGACACTCACATCTGAAATCATACGCAACCCCAAGTCATCAACAATTTTATCACACGAATAGAAAATGTTTTTAGAGTTCAATTCTGAGCTCGACGTACATGTGTTTATTTATTATGCAAACCTATTGAAATAAACCTTTTCGTAAAGCATTTACGCGTTCTTAGTAAATTGCGTTTGGCTTCATCATAGTTGCGGTAATATTTGCGCATTTTGATCATGATGAGCTCGTGTGAGCTTTAGCTAAGAACGGTACCCTAATTGCGTAACATACTATCGATCAGAATCTGAATCGTATGATGGATATTGTTAATCCATTGCTTCATATGTTCGAAAATTTTGTGTGCTCAACAACGTCAATAACGCAATGAATGTTGTTGAACTATCAAAATGAAAGCCATTCCTACTGTTAGTGCGTTACGCAATTACCTCGCAGGTCTATTTTATCAGTTATTGTTCAGCAGACGTCAATTTCATTAAAAAAATTGGAACTCTTAGATTTAATCTAAATATTTGCATTGGACAGCCATTATTTTATCCACCACGGACTGAACCCACCAATGTTATCACGAAGAAGCAGATGACTGGAAAATGTGTCTATATTTTTGATAGCCATTTAACTCATAGGTCTGTAGGGAGATGGATAGCGGTCCCATACAAACTTGGCCCAGAAATGAAAACAAATCAAACAAAATGTATTATACAGCTATTATAGTGTTTTATAGTCGTGTATATTTTTGTTAGTCGTAGAACTTAGAGAAGACCCTTCCCAAATATGATGACTTCAAAAAAATTATTCAAAGCTATCGATTGCAGAGTAATCCACTGTCTTCCAGCAGATTGAAATATCACTCAAATCTAACGACTGTATCCCAAATGATTTATTTGCTATGCCCCGGTTTATAGAACGTTGGTTCTCCGTTGGAAATCAGACTAAATCAGAGTGATCCGAGATGTGAGTTATAGGTATTTTTATTATAGCCGAGGTAAAGATCCACAGTGTAAGGAAGGCGAAGACACTCAGAAATGCATAAAGATAACCAAAAACACAAGCAATGATATTTTTGAACAAATCACAAAAAAACATTAATGATGGTGTCACACGCAGCACCACAGAGTTATAAATAAAATAGAAATCGACAAAGACAGACCCGACTGACAAGAGGGTTATTTTTTTTGGTGCATGTATTTGTTGTCATTGTTACTCAGCGTAATTTCATTGTGTGTACTTATAGAGGTATGAGGAACAGGGTGTAAAGTTCACTCACACCTCCAAAGAAAAGGGAGGATCCTCTGACCAGACGGGTGTTGTGTCTGGTGGGCAACTACCCGACGGTTGATGTCGGGACGTTGTATATATGCTAGTCGCGCGGTAAACTCTGCTTCCGCGATGCAGGATTTGCGTGACGTCAGTATGACGTGTAGCTCGCATGTGGCGATGTTGATACCGCTACATACTCACAGTCGAGAATTTCTATCGTACGCCTGTTTGCAAGAACGATTGATTGAAATTATGACGTCTCCGAAGTCCAAAACCTATTACACAACCCACGAAACCAACTTAATATACAAAAACAACACATATCGACTTAGTAAAACGACTATATTACTAGGAGAACATAGGATGCCAGAGCGAGCGAAGCGAGCTCGGGACTTGGAACACCCCGAGTTGGACAGCTTAGGTTCTTTTTTTTAAACCAATCCGAAGTAGGAGCCTCACTAAGTAGGGCTCCGTCGACTATACCTTATCATAATTGCTTGGAACAAATTTAGACCCGCCACGTGATCTTCCCCACCCTTAATACTCTCACTATCCCACCAATCCAGAAAGACCCTTTGGCGATTTATTCTTGGCACAATGGTTTCGCGCATTTTGGGGATTTTCATTATCAAGGGAACAAAAAAAATTGTACTCCTGTAAGTTAATCAACAATGATTAAAAACACTAGTCATCCGGGCGGAGAGCAAACCCCAAAAAATGCCCCGCCGTCACTGCACTTATAATATATATACAATGTTTATACATTAAAAAAACAATTTCGTACTCTTTTGACAATTAATGTTACTAAAAAGTACAAGCTTGAGCTGTTTCTGCTGCCGTCCAAATCACTGGCTAACAAAAAAACACTTTTAGTATGTAACATGACTTTTTTTGTCTAGTTATGTTTAGAACAAGGATAAGGATAATAGAAATAAAATTGGAATGTTCCAAATACGAATAGTTTTTTTGTAATTTGATTTTAAAATATTTTAGAAAATTTCAGTTTCTATTAACAAAATGAAGTTATTTCGTCTTATTGCAATATCAATGTAACTTTATGATTTACTCCTATATTTTGTTTCGGCGACGTCTCGTTGTAATGTCCAACAGTAATCCGCCAGCATTCGTGGTCTCCACTTGCCCTGATATCGTTTTTCTATCATAGAAATGCCTTGGTGGAATCTTTCACCGTGTTCATTGCTGACGGCGCCCAAACTTTCAGGAAAGAAGTAAATGTCTAGAGTAAAATTTAAAGTCACTTTCATGAAAACAAGACTTCAAAAGCAAGATTCAAAATCACCAAATATAATCATCTTCAATCGCTTTTCTTTAAATATAATCATCTTCAATCGCTTTTCTTTAATCGTTTTTCTTTTTTCTTTTATCTTTCGTTAATTGCCTGATTTGAGGACTAATAAATACTTATGCCCTCTTTTATTTTTTATCACTCAGTTTAGGAAAAAATTCTTTCAAATGTAGAAAGCCATCACCACTCCTATCTATAGCTTTTACTAAGTTTTTCATGAACCCAAGCGAGATCTTTTCGCCCATTCAGATCCACATATATGTCACACAACAGATGTGTGGAACCCACGCTTTGTCTAGTTGTCTGATGGTAAAACCAAAATACTGTTCATATAACTAAGTAACTAATGGCGTCAAATTTCTTCGCTGAGTTTTAAAAGTAATGTAACCACAAATGTGACAAAACTTGACAGGGTCCTTTTTACACATTCTGGACACTACTTAGAATCACTTAACTCGGAAAACAGAAAACACAACTCCACTCTTAAACTAATAAATAGGTAGATACTCTGAATGTGAAAATGAAACATAAAAATGGTTAATTTTCAATATACCTAGTGGATAATGGTTGTAACACAAAAATTACACCTGATCAAATCAAAATAAATATGGTGTTGGAATGAGGGTAGGTAGGAGATTCAAAATTAGTAAGCACCTTTCTTGTTACAAAATATTGTTGACCAGATAATGACATTTATAAAATAAAAATAATAAGTTTTTCTAATACTATGAGGCCACTATTAAAAGTAAATTAATAGGTAAGGTACTTATGTCAATCGACGCAAGTAAACCAATACCTATAGCATTCATGTTTCTACTATGAACGGTGTAGTTATTTAAATTTACATAAAATAAATAGCAGCTAAGAAATTTTTTTGCTAAGCAAATTAACTCTCTTCCTTAATTTGCCTTGTTATACCTGTCGAAAAATGACAGTTGTGATTTGAATGTAGGTACGGACACTTTCAGTTAACCATTAATTTCCTTGACTTTACATAAAAGGTACTTACTGAGAAACTCAAAACACACTTTAAAACCACATCATAATATCCACCAATGTTATAATAACCTTCACTTCACTATTCCCTCGTCACTCACACCCACAATAACGTAAATAAGTATCTCTATCGTAATTAAACTGGACGCAACCGACCTCTCTGCTGAGCCTCATGCGACAGAGTCGTGAGTGACACAATAGATTGGAGACAATTAGCTTGATTGGTCATCAACTCACCAGCACGGTGGAGCTGTGACGTGTCGCGGGAAGATGGGGCTCGATTCTGTGTAGGCCATTTATCATTCATAAAACGTGTAATGAATTTGAAAAAGACTCCTTTGTTACTGTAGTTGGAACTATTATTTATTCTGTGCTGTAGTCAGGTATGAGATGAGAATATTCATTGTAAATGTATAAAAAATACCAGATTTTCGACAGTTATTAGTTTCTCTACTGACACTAGAACCAGTAGGAGTGGTAGGCAATACGAAGGTAGTATTATAGTTTTTTTTTTCTAATTTTACTTAATTAGTTAAGTCAGGGTAGGCCGCAACATTTTTTTTCTTCTACCGAGATGGTTCCACTAACAGGGCGGCAGGGACATCGATGCGCGACCTGTTACTATGTATTCAGTATACGATTCTGGACCCTGTTGCTTGCATTATATATAGGAGCTCTTTCGAGGCGTAAGCAACCTCTCTAACATCGTTTACAAGGAATCATTTTCTTAATTACACAAGTTTTTAAGATCATGATAATTGCATAGTTTTTTTGCCTGTATTCTCGGAAAAAGATTAACAGTGTTCATAAAGCGTGATCCCTATTTACCATGATAACACTTCGATTTATAACGGGCAGTCGATTTATTGAGTACGGCAGATGCACAGATAATGAGCCTTGACCAAGCGCCTTGATTTGTATGTATTCTCAAAAATCAAAGTGACACTTCGTCGCATTGACATTATGAATCCTGAAGACGCAGTGACTGCATTCGAAAGATCTGTGGTAGAGAACTCCAGGTAGTGCTTCCCACCAGGCAAGCTTGAAAGATGCTTCCTTTTCAATGGAGGAGTGGTACCTATACCTTCTCTAAGCGACACATTACTGTTATCCGACATCCACACGAAGGAAGTCGCGCACGCAGCTAGTCTTTAATAGGAGCGGATTACGAATGCAGATCTCAATAACAGATCTCTCCAGCCATCAGTGGCACCTCACATAAACTATCACACACATACTTGACGAGGTTAATAGAGTCATTATACTCCACATGTATACCTGTTCATATACCAACACTCTTTTATCTTCGTTACATCTTAATACAATACTACTTAAAGTCCACAGTCGCCTGTCTCAAGTGTTGCTTCAACTTTGTATACCTGCTGATGAAATACCATGTCTTCAGCAGATCCAGTAGCTCTTGATGCAAAGACTTTAGGTTGATATTTGTGTGCCAGGTGTCTAAGTAATGTTGTGGTGAAGAATGAGAGTCAATTGGCGAGGTGATGTCAGTATGTTTGATTGTTTCAGACTGCGGTAGTTTTATTTCGGTAGGTTGATAATCAGCCGATATCCTTGTAAGTAAATAATTTCGTCATTAACCATCAGTATGTAAAAATCAATACTTAAGTACATCCGGCGCACGTAGACAATGGCTAATTATTTTCCAGGCGACTAACCACTTAAAGAGCGACTAACTATTTGCTACTACAAAACCAATAACTTGGCAGCGATTAAATATTTTAGCAATAATTATATTAGATGAGCTCCAAAATACAAGGAATTATGAAAACTAAATAATACTGCTACTTTAAGGTAGCGAACATATTAAACAGGGCCAATTGAAATCATAGACGAGGTACTATAAATAATGACATGGCGACTAATATTAACAGTGGGACAGAATGCAAGAGCGAGCGAAGAGAGCTCGGGACTTGGGGCACCCCGACTCGCACAGGTTAAATTAGAAGGGGATGGCGGGGTCGTGGTATTTATTTTTAAACCACGCAGAAGTAGAAGCCCCGCGAAGCGGGGCTCCGTCGACTACGCCTTATTGTTATTGCCATTCAGAAATAGGAGGCCTCGCCAAAACAAAAATTCGATGCCAGTTTAAATTAAAACAAAGCTAACAATGGTTATTAAGCTGCTACTTTCTTCTTAAAATTATCCTTCGCTGTAGCTGCCAACCTACTATGTTTGCTACCGGCTTTAATTATTTTTAATACCAAATTCAGATTAATTTGTCGCCGCGTTAAATACATGCCGTAGATAATTAGATAATCAGCCCTGCCTACTAACTTATTATCTAATTAATATTTTCGTAAAGTACTAAATCGTACCTGATTCTTGTTTCAAATAGGATTGATCTCTTAATTGGTAGGACTAAAAACAAGTTATCGATAAGGGAAGGGGGCCCACGTTTCCCATACCTGTACCTATCCCATCAAGGGGAACCCGTTGAGCAATGTCTCGAAATTGATAATAAGACTATGTTGTCAACCAATACGCGTCCATCTTCTAATGATGTAGCTGTATTTACCGCACCCTGCTCCTCTTATATACTGAGAACGAACGACGTGTTGATTTAGGTTGCAGAAAGAGCCCCTATCTAAATTAAATGGAATGCCAGAGGTTTGTTGGACGCACTCCTGTTTACATTCTCCGGATGACCCTCCATGAGTAAAGCCACACAACATAGAAAATCAGGTGATGATGATCTATATATATCAAACTAGTCTCATAAGTCTCGATCCCGTAGGATCATTGGGATAAAAATTATCTTTTGTCCTAATTTAGGTCATGGTCTACCCATGTGCCAAATTTCATTCAATATCGTTCAGCCGTTTTAGAGAGAAAGCGTAACAAATAAACCTACAAAAAAAAAACTATTATCTTTATTATAATATTAGTTTAGATAAATTGAGCGCACTAGTGCCTGCGAATTGGCATGTTGGTGATAATTCTTTATCGTTGTTATTCGTGTTATAGGCACCTAATCTTTTAATGCCAACCGATAAGATACCGATCCTTCTTCAGCGATAGTATACAAAGAAAACAACGCTATGGCGTGCAATGAAATATATCGCATTTATTTTTAACACATGCTTTTCATATAATAATATTTTTATATATTTTTTCCTCTTGCGTCACATACATATTATCAGTCTTCAAGATCTACGATTGGTTTTTGTATTGACACTTAATACGGTGATGACTGCTATCAACAATGTTCAAGAGCAATGGCTCAAAATAAATAAAATCAATGAAAGAACGGGGGAGAGCTCGACATGCTTTAGATTATAATAAATTAATACTTTTTACTATGATAGAGATTTATCGTCAATCACCCTATAAGTTTATAATTAGGGCTCATAAAATAACCAGCTATTTATGTCGTCATTCTGGCTTATCACGACACAGCCTAATAGGCAACGCGTTAATAAAATAAAAAAGACAAAGTAAAATTCCTCTTCGCTTAAACCCTATAGTCTAAAATCACAATTTCGCCAACCATTTTCGGAATCACAGTTCACGTCACACAAATCAGCTGATCCTGCACAACACATCGTACATCTTGTGAGCCACTTCCTGACCAGCAAAACCGATGTAGCAAGAGTTGTGGCTTGGATGGATCTTCCCAGGAGTCACCGACAGCTGATACCTCGCTCTGCCGACGTACAAAGTCTCTCCTGACGCCGTTCTGCCACCAGGAATCGCGCCGGGAGGGACGTTGCCGTTTGAAGCTGGAACCCAGCGCAGATCATCAGGCTTAGCACATAAAACTTCGATGTTCTGCACTGATATCTCCTTCCCTTCGTAGACGACTGATGCTGAGTTGTGTCTCACAGATAACTTGCCAGGCATCAGGTCTCCATTATGCCATGCACGGATCACCCAGAGGGGACTGCCATCCCAGCCTTCATGTCCGCCAACAACTGCTCGTCCAGTCAAAGTGCTTGCCATCATGGCGGTCGTGGGCACCCAGTCGAACTCTCCAGAAGATTCCACTACTGATACTTGATTATTATTATCGGTGACTGTAGTCTCTCCATGGTAGATGTAGTTGGTGATATACGTGGAGTTGGGTCCAGTTTCTGGTGGTGGTGGGTGCGCCGGTGGTACCGCTACAGGGATCATCATGGTACCAGGAACGTAGTACGGTTGCGGGTACTGTGAAGGAGGGTACCCGAAATCTGGTGGAGGTGGGTACATTGGATGTTCTGACGGTTGGTACGGAGGAGGCCAACCGCCCGGCGGCGGCGGAGGCCCATAGTGTCCGTAAGGGTTTCCAGAATAACTCATAATTGCACTGAATTTCACACAATACTGAAGTGTTCTATCTAGTGAACGGTTTATATCAAACACTGGTGAATCTCGTATCTTATCATGCTGATACGTGTATGAGTATGTGTTGTGCGTTACTCGTTAGTCACAATAAAACAAAATTACTTTCATTAAAATATTATTTATTGTTCAGTGTTAATGTTACATAATAATAATTTATTATATCTAAGTTTTATAACTACATTAAACTTAGAAAGTTAGAAGACATTTTGTACAAGAAGAAAGTTCGTTCTATAAATAAAGGTATGATGAATAACAATGATATGGATAATCGTCATACGATGTTATTGATAACAAACAAAGAATCTGTATAATTCGTCAATTTATAAAATAATAGCATGACGTGTTCCCTACGTGTTCCTTTACTGATTCATATATGCGTCACTAACAAATATATTAATTGTTATGCCCGCTACATACAGCCCACTAACAATCTACACGGAATCTATTTACAGTATAACGTCATGATATTTTATATATTGCCTATGTGTAGCAAATCATCAATGTTTTTCCTACTTCCACTACATTACTACGAAAGATTTAAAAAATATAGTGGTTCTTGGAGACGTTAAGCATTAAAGACAAGAGAACCGAAAGGAAGGACGATTTTTTTTCTTACTTAATCATACAGAGCCTCTGGGCATTTGAATAATAATTACATCCTTTAATATATGTATGACCAGCAGTTTGTTTTACTAAGAGGTCTTACATGGTGTTTTATATCCTTGTAGAAGACAATGTTATAGGTGTCAATAGATCTGAATACACTAGCAATATAAGAGCCTCAATGAATATAACAGTTAAGTACATCCTGTGTACCCAGCCTATGACTAAGCCTAATGGCTAATGTTAACACGGCATGAGCATGATACAAGAGAAGAGTAATAAATAATAGTAAGATAGCAGTTCAGACATCGATCATCCAAATCCGTCAGGTGAGCACCACGGCTCTGAAGACGCAACGGCTGCCGTCCATCAGTGCGGGCCAGACGAAGGACTTGATGAGGTCGGAGCGACGGTCGCGAGCGTCACGGCTCTCCGTCAAGAAACGAACGTGCTTCTCTGGGTTCATTACCACTGGAAAAGAAGGAATATGTTTGAGTTCTATATTGTTATCAATACTAATTATTTAAATTTGGAAGAAGTAGGGGCTTAGTGTTAACGATACAGACTAGATGTAATTGGATGAGGTAAAGTATTCCATAATTAGCAAATTAGCAGAAGTCTCCACACATACGCACCTATACGTGTTATTTGTATGCCTATCAATTATAAGAACTTCATCAAGAATAATATAATTTATCATTGTTTATTTTCAATTCTTTTTCAAAATAAGTATTAATAGACAGGAGAAGACTGCGGAATTCTATCATTTAGTTTAAGATAAGATAATATTTATTTGCTTAAACATGTGTCATACATACAAGAAAAGACATGCTTATAGGATGGTAACAACATTATCAGGTACAGACATGTTTGCCACATGAAGTGACGTGCAAATGTCAAGAAATATTATTAATTAATACATTCTCTTAAAATAACAGTAAATTAAGTAGGTAATTAAAGAATAATAATAATATTGTAATAAATTTAAATAACAAACAAAAAAAAAACAGAATATAAAAAACAAAAATAAGTTAATAAGACCTGTAAACAATAATCATGTCAAATCAAATAAGCAACTATGTCAATACAAATGTTTCCTCTAGGAACTTCTTAATGTTATAGTATGCTTGATTTACTAAATATTTGTCTTAAGTTTTCTTTTCAAGTCTACATTATTAAGCTCCTTCCAACTTTTAGGCAACTTATTGTAAACAATTGGACCCATATGAAAAACACTTTTGCGCATAAGTGCAGTCCTACAGGGAAGTACACATAGTTGGGTTTGGTCACGCCTGTTGCTGGGAAATTGATCTGCTGTGCGCGGAAACAATTTAGGATTATTCCTGACAAACATAGTTTATATTGATAAATGTACAATTATTGTGTGGAAAGAACCTATATTCCCTATCATTCTATCAACCGTAATTATAGCTGGACAAGACAAAAGAGATCTTTAGAATAAACTTCTAAATAAACTTTTAAGCCCTGCAAACTGAAAGTGTATGGGGATAAGGGGTAACATTTGAGAGATGTACAAAAGAAGAAGGTATGCACCGACCCCAAATTAATTTGAATAAGGGAATTAGTATGATGATAATGAATGACCTCCTGAAGGAAGGATCCTTTCCTTTCTTTCCTTCTTTGTTCCTGATGTCCTGCTGATGTGTGTCCTTGATGTATGTATGATGTCCTTTGTATGTTATTGTGTGTGTGAAGTTTAAATAACTAAATAATGTTCTCACCTGGTGTGAAGTCAGTATCGATCCGGAGCGGCGGGGAGTGCAGGCTGATGGTCCAGGCGGCGCGGCACGCGGCGGCCACCAGCGCGTGCAGCGCCGCGCACGACGACAGGCACGGGTACTCGCGGAGAGTGCTCACCACCTGCACAGCGAACATTACGTAGAGGATACAGATATTATAATACATTTGAGAGGGAGAGAGAAAGAGATGTTGTATATGATGCTGCTAATCTCGAAGGTGCTAAGATTCAAAATAGACAAACATCTTGAACCAGATCATCACTGTCATGACTAGACAGGCCCACTCAAATCTGTGCGTTTTTTTCCTCAAAAGACCATACATACATACATAAACTCACGCCTTCTTCCCATGGGGGTAGGCAGAAACTACAGAACGGCACCTGCTCTGCAAAAAACCATATCAGACTCTAATCTGTGTGATGCTCATGTGACTTGACCTTGGTCCTTGGTTGATACCTTTTTACCCTTTTATCCATTGACTTCAAATGAGACTGACATCTGAGTTTGTTTCGGTCTTTCTTCTCAGAGTAGTCGGATATGAAACACTGAACTTATCCAGTTTCAAAACAAAATTTAATTGGTAAGGGTCACTTGCGCGTTCATGGGTTATCCTAAATAACTCGGAGTTAACAGCTAATTCAAGGTTAATACAAAGATTCTTCTTGCGCCACCAAGACTTAAAGGTTAAAAAACTTTTAAATATTTAACCCACCGATGTGGGAGGGTTAAGTCTGTAAACTCTGGGTTAGTGTTAATAATCTCAAAATAAATTGAGATTATGAGGTACAGCTGATAACTCATTTTTTATTGTGTTGCGTAATTTTGAACGTGGTGTGATTTGTTTATAATATCGCCATGATCAAATTGTTGTTTTCTGATGATGACGAAGAAATCAATGAATATAATATTAGTTCAAACGTCAATGATAGAACGAGAACTTCAATGAAGAAAAAGAATGTTGCAGAACGATCTGATTATTATAACGGATGGTCCTTTGATTTCCGCACAAAAAAAAAACTGCTACTTTGGGAAGCGCTGGGCTGCGCAAGTGGCAGCGGCAGAGAGCAGAATGTAAATGAGGCACAAAAGGGATGGGTATACAAGTTTCGTTATTTATTCGTTCATTTATTTTTGATCGCATTACATGTCAGGGCACAGATATTGCAATTCTATTTTATATTTCATCGATTGAACTGTAATTTTACAAACTCAAAAAACACACAAAATATCAGGTTAACTAACACGTTGTAACTCCGGGTTTACAAACCCCAAATTTACTTAATTAACCCGACTAAACGTACAAGTGTTTTAAGTAAAAGTGTTTTATTGAACCAATTTACAGGTATAAATATCATTAATTACTTTACCATTTTAGACATTAACATAGCCTAATATTACGCCTGTAGTCCCTGGAGGAAGGCAAGAAAGGTATCTACTAACTATACTATACTACTGAGAAATTCTTAATGGAAAAGCCAATAACGCTTTGCCCGACGCCCGAAACTAGGCCCCGGTCAGCGACCATTACAACGAGAGTCGGTAACTCTGTAATAGCCAGATAAATGATCTTTACCTGGCTGATAACAGTCCGCTCAGCTTCTCCCAGCGGGAAGCTATGTGCTGTAGTATGCAGCACTCTGGTGGCAGCTCCTAACAGCCTGGTCACACTGGGGTCACTGCCACTGCTGTCGGACTCCCCCACACCCAGCAGCGCCTTCATCTCGTTCAGGCGACGGTCGCGGAGACTGATGACTGCGCGGAACGAAAGCTGGAAGAGGATATGGTAGATGTAGATAGGACCAAATTTATTCGGTATTGAACTTTTCATCAGCATTTTATTTTTTTCTGTGCCTTATAGGGTCCAACTCTTTTCATAGTAATCAATAATAACACAGCGCTGAGCATGCCCGTACCGAAAGGGTCATCAACTAAGTATTAGCAAGGTTTTAAACACCCAATTCTGGTTTTTAGTTGACACCCTGCTCTAGATAACACTTTCACTATCCGCAAAGCAGACACAAAAGATCAGTGACTTACTCAATTAAACTGTTTAATAAACTACCGGTACACTTAAAGTCATTATACAACTTAAATCAGTTTAAGCAGCAATTAAAATTATTTTTGATAGAAAAGTGCTATTACACCCTTGATGAGTTTCTCTGTGACACAAACAGCTAGACTTTAATTATTATTCTACTATTTTATTGAAATTATATTTTTATTTTTGACATTGTGTAATGGATGAATCTGATTTATTTTGTTTCTATATTCTTTATTTGACATTATATAATTTATAACATCACTATTTTTATTAACATTAGATTATATTTTTGACATGTGTAATGGTGGAATCTTTAGTTTATTTGCTTTGTTTTTTTTATTGACATAAAACAAATTAACAGGGAATTGCAAATGCTTTACTGTTTAATTAATTTATTTGGTTACTATTAAAATAATGATTTCTATTGCACATATTTTAGTGTTTATAATTTTGTGTAAAATTTTCGATACAATGTAAAAATGGTTATAGAAATAAATAAAATGAAATGAAAACTCGTAATTCACTCCATCCGTACAGGTTGGAAAAGTTATGTCCTCAGCTATGCTTTGTATGACCCCAAAAAAACTACCCCGTATACTAATGTCTGTAGGTGTTTTGAAACGCCAAAAGATCGTGTTATGACAGGTTTTCGTTATCAAGCATGGATCCGTGTTTTACTGATAAACATTGAATGATTCAGCCACTTCGCTTGATGTCTCTTTTGTAATCAGCATTTGCAATACTTATAATATCGATTACGGCTCATGTTCTGTATTTAAAAGACATAGGAAAGAGATTTTGCTGTGTCACCAACAGCTTCTGTAGTTCTATGATGTAGCAAGAACCTGATTTGTTTATATGTCTACGCTGGCGAGGGATGATTTATATGAAAGTGGTTATTTGGCTATCAGTCTGCACATGACATTGCTGTCTAATAATCTACCAGCCACGATATAGCCCTTAGTAAAAGTAGTGGCAGTATTTGATTTTTTACATCTTAACAGAGCGAGAAGAGGAATATGCGAGAAGAAGTGGTTTGATAGTGGTAAAATGGACTATCAATTTGTGGAATTTGTGGTTCAAAGTAAAAGAATAAAATTTGCTGTTCAGCAATACTTACAACAACGACAGAGAAGACGATCTTATACTTGAGATGTGGCGTGTGTCGCAGCTGCTCAAGCGCCGCCAGCGCCGGTATGGCCTCGTCTGCGGCGCGGGACCACACGGCCGCGTACTGGGACACCAGCTTACTTCTGGAAATTGCAGAGAGAAGGAGGTCATCGTTTGCATCATGCATATGATTTTTCCACGGCTTTTTTTGGAAGATGTATAGATGCCAGGTGCTTTTTCTTTATATCTTAGAAAGTATTTAGTATTTTCGCAAAAACTTAGGACTTTTCAAAATAAGAAGCGATTTCCATAATATAAATACACGTAGCAAAAATGAAATTGTAATAGCCAAATTTAGATTAACTAAAACAAGCAAGTCATTTCTCATGAACAGTATCCGCTTTTATAACAAGTCAGTTACAGAACTTAGCGATGGAAAATTCAAAACCCACATCAAACGTATACTTATCAAAAATGCATATTATAACATTAGCACATGTGGCTTCCCTGGTACCACATTAACGGCATCACTAAGTAAATGTACATTAACTGTTCCCAAATTACGAAGTTTTTCGTTTCTTTTTACTTACTTCTTTGACATAATCTCATTATTTGACATTATATACTTCGGATTCTTATTTAAACTCCTTATTTGTGGCTTTTGTGGATAGGATTTTGATTCCGATTTGTTACAGTAGTAATAGCAATCATGTCATTTAGTCTAAATAGGCTTTTATTTTTATATAGATTCTTTTAAATTTTGTGAATGTGAGAACGTTGTAGACCTAACTTGTAGACTAGATTTGTGGACCTTTTTATATTTTGTTGAGTACATGTTACTTGTTGACAGGCCTACACTGTCCTCGCATATCTATCAACACTGTAATTGGAAACATTGTAAAAGCCCCTTATTTTTAAAAGAGTAACCGTGGAGTTTCTTGCCGGCTCTCCTCAATAGTAAACAACCAATTGGAACCGTGCACCTAGCTTCTGACGTTTCATAAGTGCCCATGTTGGTTTATGTGAAATAAAATATATTGATTATGATTTTGATTTTGGAATTGATTCAGGCAAGACTAAAACTGTTAACAGCAGTAATTATAGAAATTTTAATAAATCAAATCAAACGTTTATTTGATAGTAATTTAACATAAGAAACAAATTCTAGCAAAACCAAACGCCTTGTTTCCGACAGGCTGTCATTTTTCAACTTATAATTTATTATGAACTAAGTGTGACAGGTTGACTCGACAGAAATCACTCGACGTGAGTTTGTCAGTCTTTTAGCAAATTATATTGCTATAGCCTCTTCGAAACCGGGTGTTGATTCCTTTCACAAAGAAGAAGACTGTGTTTAAGACCAACAAAAAAGATCGATCGATTATTTTACAGCAACATTAAAAGATCGATTGATTATTCTAAACCGGTTTTTAGTGGAGTAAAAATGAAGGTATACCTGTCAGGATGCTGCTGCGAGTCATCGCTATCGGAATGGTAGCCGTCACTGGCGGAGTCGGTGGAGCGAGGAGTGGCAGGGTCGCTGTTGCTGCTTCGTTCCTCCTCCGACATCTGACTGAGGACTGCGGCACATCCGCGGGAGTATGTCATCAATACCCCTGCTACTGGCCTGTAAGGAGGAATTATTGCTTTTATAACCTTTGTTCATTTGTTTATTTATACAACGGTGATTGTTACTGAAATCATCAGCTGATCCTAGGAAGCCAAGAACACATGAAAATATGGCGGATTCATTAACGTAATTTTTTTTATTTGTAACATAGGTACAACAAATTGTCATAGTTTCAATAGAGACGATAATAGCTACAAAAGTTAATAACTGTGTCGCAGCTACCAGCTGCTGTCTAAACATAATGCCGGGTACAGATTGGTGAAACTTAACATGAAATGTAACACACTTTGAAACAAAGTCGCTTAGTTTTTAACCGACTTCACAAAAAGGAGGAGGTTCTCAATTCGTCTGTATGTTTTTTTTTTTTTTTTATGTGTGTTAGCTCATAACTTTTTTCTGGGTAAACCGATTTGGATGATTCTTTTTTTATTTGATAGGTGGTGCTTCACATGTGGTCCCATTTAAATTTGATCAAGGTCTGACCAGTAGTTTTTGAGTTATCTTTAATATTGCATATTTTTTCCACTTAGTTTATATGGATGATGTGTTAATAATTTCCTGTCACTGTTATTTACACACCAAGTAGTGGTATAAGAATTTGTGTGGGGTAGGTACCGCAACTAAAAAGTGAAAAATAAAAACTTTTTTACAAAAAAACAACCGACTTCCAAAAAAAACACTAAAAGACGTGAAAAATAACTTTAATTTCGGAAGTCGGTGACCAAAAACGAAAATACAAAACCAGACACCGACTTCCGAAATTAAAGTTATTTTTCACGTCTTTTAGTGTTTTTTTTGGAAGTCGGTTGTTTTTTTGTAAAAAAGTTTTTGTATTACATTTCATGTTGCATTGCATACGTTTAGACGGCTTAATTGTGTTACATTACATTTTTCGGTGCACCAATCTGTACCCGGACTACCATTAGAGAACCAAAGTTTTTCCAGACTTAACAATGAAATAGGCACACGTGAGCCTACATTGGGATAGATGTTAGCAAAATGATTTGTCTGTTTAAAACATTATTCCTAATTCATCATCCTCCAGATTTGTTCCACTTTATATATGTGGGGTATGTGCGATATGTAGGTAGGAACATCTTCTTTCATTCATCTTTTTGACCTGGCGATCTTAGTATTCTTTACAACATATACAAATATGATTACTTTCTTAGATTCTAGTGGTCGCTAGCGCTATTGCTGAGTCTGGAGTCCTTTCATGGCTTAGATTCTCAGGTAGAGCAAAGTGTTATTGGGATTTTCCATCAGGAATTTCTCAGTAGTAGCCCTGAGTTTGGATTTGTGTCCCGCTGATGGCAATAGGTTCGCCCCCTATTACATGGGACTTAAAAATAATAGGCCAAATGTAGGAAAAAACGAATGTGGGTGTCGGGGAAAAAGGCGTGATATTATGTTTGTAATCATCCTCCTTTATTCCAATTTATTTGAGGTCTCTGCAGCATAAAGGTAGGAATATGTTCTTTTATCCATCTCCAGCTACTATTACACAACCTATACACAATACACATAAGATTACTTTATCAATACTCTATAATATTTATTGCATTCCTCAATGTGAACTTAATTGGAAGATTTATAGAGAAATACAAGATTTCTAACTGAGATTTCACAGTGGGTATAAAACTAAGTGTGCATCTATCTATCTAAGGACCTACATCTTAGGCATCTAGTATGATTGATAGATAGGACGGGCAGCAACCTACACAGCAGACATAACAACCCAACCTCTTTATCACCTTCCATTGTCTTCAGCTAAAACCATAAATTACTGTTATGCCATACTCCAACATCTCAAGCATTTTCTCCGAAACTTCACATAACCCGAGTTTAACCCTAACGCTAACGACAATATATAACTCGGATTCTCACGACTTCTGAGCGTAAACTGGATCCGAACAATGGTTAGTTCTAAGACTAGTAAAAACTTATACAACGGAGAAATGTATGGGAAACTATTGTTGAAGAGCTAGTTTCATAAGAGGTGAGGAATCTTAATTTGATTCTGTGGTTCCGTTGTTGGTAACGGGGTTTTATTCTTCAATTGGTCTGCTTTAGTTAAGTGATGTGTCCAACGTGGGTTCTCTGCCTGTGATCGCCTATCGTTGTCGTCAATTCATTTCGTGGTTAGCTTTAACAGATCACCGTAATCATTCATCATCGTTAATCATAATTCTTTACTCTACTTTTCCGACATAAAGAGGGCGTGACCATTAAACCCAATATTTGCTTTTTTTCATCCCAATCTTAAAGTTGATGTTAGTGCAATCATTTCTAGAACCAAGGTACTCTGTACCTGTTCGTACGGAACAAAATTTTATACTATACCAAAAACTGAAGAAAAATTTTCAAATAGGTAAAATATTCTCAGAGGAATGAAGCCAACTATAATTGAACAAATACCAGCAATAATTTGTTTGCGGCAGTTTTATCTCGTGATAATGCATACGGTTCAGTTACCGAAGAACTGCTGAACTTGCTAGCTACATACTTTTTATCCAGAATAATTCAAGTTCGCCTGAGTACTATAAAAGACTTACAGTTAGTTACCCGCTTAACTTCTCTAATTGACATAACTAATTCACAGTTCCCTAGATCGTTGAAAACGTCACGTACTACTATTTTGTGATAGACTTAACTCCGTAAACTGTCATTTCAGAAACAAAAGATACGTGGGTACACTTGACAACAGTTTCATCAATCCTCTCACAGACCCTTATGTTACGAAACTTAAGTAACGATCGACATAAACAAAAGGTTTTAAAGTAAATTGACGTTTGTGTGAACTTATCTAACTTGCTATTGGTTATATGATTTCCTAACCAGTTTGGAAAGTGGAAACTGACTTTCCATGTTTCTGTTCGAACAATACGACGTATGGCACTATAAATTCAAGTTTTACTTTTTTTTGCGTGTTTTTTATTGAAAAATCGACTCAAGCATGTGGATGGTAAGGTTCTGTTTCAATTGGGATGGTTTTCTGATAGTTCGACGGTTTTTATAGTGGAAAGTTTTACAGGCAATTGACAGTAAATTTAGTGAGATTTATATCCAAAGCATTTGTAAATGATTCTTCTGTCTTGCCAGCACGAGCTGTACCAGAACAATGCTCTCTGAAAATACAAGCTAGTCAACAGGGTGTGCCTGACATTGATACTAGTTCTTTCTTATGTCCTTTTCACGTTCAATAACTGCTGATTCTCGGCATAGTTTGAATGCATAAGTGATATTTTATGTAATTTGTGGTTTTAGATACCAGCCTGAGCCGGGGACCTCCAAGTCCTCCCACCGAGCCTACATAGCTACCCCAAAATGTAAATGTGGCAATCATTAGATTATTTAAGACGAATAGAAAATTAATTCTACGGTCACCGTTAGTGCGCATTGAACCCAAGGACACACACAGAAGGACCAATATCTACTGACAAAATTGCGGTACGCATATAGGTATAGGTGATTCTTCTGGCATACTAAAATGAGAGAGAATAGAGAACGCAAAATACTAGTACATACCTACAATTCATTTATATTTATAGTAGAAATAACACTGCCTAATAGGTTGCAGGAAAAGCTCTCACTTGAGATAACAGCTATGAGCACTATGAACTCACTCGTCTAGGAGCATTCATTTGCTTAATCTTCTATTTACTTTGTAATACATTTTCTTACTGAGCACTGGTGTAGTGGCAGCTATGTAATTGCAGGATTAAAGGTTCTGGGTTCGATTCCCGTGGAAAATAACTTTTACTGTTCTGCAAACTATTATTCTCGATCTAGAAAAAGATTTGTACCTAGTGTATGATGTGTGTGTGTGTATAATTCCATTATAACATGCATTACATAATGCGCCATGTTTTAGAATATTTATTACGTAATCAATAAGTCAAAATGTCAAACCTATAGTTTTATGACAGCTGCGCGCGCAGATTGTTAAAGCCCGGCGGCGCATGAGTCGTGGCACGGAATGCCACCACTTTATAAATATTATGTTTATATTATACATTTAGAACTAGGTATAGTGTATTTATTTTATTTCTTATATTTTGTTTATTTTAGTTTTCGTATGCTGCACTGGTTTTGACGTCATCACGTCAACGCCGGCTATCGCTGAAAACCAGCGCTGGGGGTCTGTCTCGCATAGGGTCGTAGCATTATGCTGAGCGATTATCGTTTTGCGTGGATGTGACGCATATTTTCCCCCAACTCGTTCTTTTTTGTATTTGTGTGTTTTTTCTTTGCATCATGTTTACCGCAAATAAACGTATTTTATTTTCTTTACATACTACATACCTACAGGAGAAACTCACGTTAGTAGGTCAAAAGTATAAAATAGAGCTCCGTTTGGTGACGGACTAGATAAATTACCCATCTTGGCGTTAAACTCACCCGTCGTCATAGTCACAGTGGACTACGGGCATTTTTCTTCGTCTTCTCAATGTGGTGCCGCCCTTGGTGCCAGAATCCGCCGAGCTGGGGCAAATAACTTCAGATATAAATATTGTTCCGGACTGTATTCTCCGGAAGGAGAAGACAATGTTTAGAAGGGGTGAGAAGTAAGTGCTTGGTGTACTGTAAATACATCAATATAGTAGGTGATATGGATTTTGAAAAAGATGAAACATAAATAGACTCCGCGAACTGAGATTCGAACCCAGGATTTCACATTAGGCTGCCGCTCTTGTTTTCTGTTGGTCTACCTTCCCCTGTATATTCGAAAGATGTAGAAGAGTGCACAATCAAGTCCTGGATCAATACAAATATTCATACCAACGTGAATCAGGAGGACCAAAACATGCGGGGCCATTCTCCAATATGAAAATCGAACCCACGACCTTACGAGTAACATCTGTAATCCCCAAGCAGCACCTGTCACCAGCACACCAATGGGCCCCTACTCATCTCTATACCTTTAACATTCATAAATTATTCAGAATAACTGGTTCAAGCATAAATTTAACTGAATGCATCAATGATTTGCGTTTTTGAGAAAGATTTCACTAAACGCACAAAATAACATAAATAATGTGACGCAATGTGTCACACGGTACGCGAAAGCGCGCTTTCTCTGTTATATCACTGTTAAATAATATTTTAGGGTTCCGCTGGTTAATAACGAACCCCTGTTAATTTGTCTGTCTGTCGATTAGTCACAGACATTACTATAACCCTCAAATACTAACAAGACAAGTTTTAACATCAATAAAACGTTGAATCAATAAAAATATGAGACATTCTGAAAATATAATTTACCAAGCTTTAGGACTGATTTTGCAACTGTCAGATAATTTTCATCTGAAGAATAAATATTGCGGTTTGACAGCTTTTGTATAGAAAGATGTCAAACTGTCATATTTTTTCAAAAAAACAAAAGTGGCCTGACTATTAAAAAAATAGCCCCTAGTTAATTAGCTTAATTAAAACAGGATATTAGACAATAATAAATACAAGGAAGCTTTAAGAATCTCACCTAAGGAATAACGAAATACTCCTTAATTCGGGTTTGTCATGCACTTGTCAGTTTTTATAACTGCTAATGACAACTATACATCTGTGATAATGATATCTGTTATTAAATATCAAACTTCAATCATGAATTCAGAACGTCCTTTACACAATTTAATATCTACTCTACATCGTTGGTATTAAAGCTGATTGTTCAATGATGAGTATAAGTGGTAATGTTAAAATGATAAACGGTGCGTTTAAAGTAATTGCAGACAATTGCGCCGGCGCATGTGGCTATGCTATGATACGCTAGTTAAGTAGCTCTCATTATAATGTATGCGAGAGTTTGTAATTGTAATGAAGAACTATCGTTGTTTAACGGAGTTTGTATGAGAAGCGCTTTGTATGGTGAGAATAATTGTCATGTAACGTTTCATACAATTTGCACCTGTGTAGATAATTGCGAGACAAATAAGCTAACAACGGAATATATAAAAATCCGTGATAATTTTAGTGTTAAGTAATATCGTAATGGTTTGGAGGTTCACAGACCTGCTTTGACCACGAGGTTTAAAACCAGGTGCATACCTAATACCTACCAATGTGACATATCATCTTTTTTTTCCTTTTAGCTATATCGGGTCGGGTGCGGTTCGGGTATCGGTGATCCTTTTTTCACATTACAACCTAGCCTGTTAGCTAATAAGTAATTTAAATGTGACTTTAACTACTTAGTAGTTAGTTAGCAGTTAAAACTTTAAACGTTCTAGCAGTAAATACGTTACGACGATAGACGTTATTCACCTACCCCCTTATTGATAAACGTTTAGCGTCTGTTCAACCATACATATAACGTTTAAGCTTCTCTTAACTCTAAACTCTAAGCAACGTTTATAAAGAAGAGGGTTTATGTGTCAATAATAATTCCTTTTAAATATTTCTAAGGGGCCTCTGCGAGTTGGCTTCGGCCAATGCCTTCCAAAGGTCCGGGACCCCATGGTCCCTAGATATGTTAACATAAGAATAATAATACCATTGATTTCAGGCGACACAGGCCCATAGAAAAGGCCCATAAAAAATACGTTAACCTTACCTTGTTAAAGGTAACACACTTGATTCACGTACCTACCTAGTCTGTTTAATAGACGGTGGCAGAGACATCGACGTGCAAACTGAAACCATGAATTCAGCACATGATTCGGCGTAGAAATTTATCATCGGTTATCTAAAAAAATCTGCTGTTTCATAGAAATCTGCACGGTCAAAATGTATGGATCAGCTATTTTTGTTTAAAAACCTAAGTACGACGAAAAAGTCAACGCAGGGGGTTCTGAATCATGTATTGAGTCCATGGTAACAGCTTGCGCCTCGATGTCCTGCCATCCTGTTTATTTTTTTACCCGACTACAGCTAAGCCAAAAGGAAGGGTCATGATTGTAGCAGTCTATGCATGTATGTGTGTATGTAAGTAGGTAAGTATGTTAGTATGTTTGTATTTACGTGTGTTGCAGGGTAGCGCCTAAAGTAGTGAACCATCAATAGATTTGTAATAATGGTCCGGGCGACAAAGTCTATAGAAAATTTTCCTTGATTTAATATGGTGGACTTTACACGTAAATTTCAGACCACGAAAAAAAAAAAATTGAAATAATCATAACACGTTTGGTACTTATCAAAAGGAAGGTCTTGACGAGCATATTACAAATATGTATGTATATATATCATATTGTCAAGAGTAAATATGTTTAAATTGTTAAAAACAAGCAAAAGTGAGACTGCGCTACGTACAGCTGTACAAATAATACCTATTATAGAATAAAGAGCATCATTAAAATTACGCTGTCGTAACGTTTATCAAGCGTTAAAACGGAAAAGTATAAAATAAAAAGCTCAGTTTAAAAAACTGCAACCCGACTACGGAAAAATAAAAGTGATCTAAAAAGCGTGAAACAAGAAAATATTTCAGATAGAAATCAAGACATAGGTACAAAAAATGGCCAAGGTAAAGCCGTGGTCACATATCTGTATACCATGTGGGTGCTAGGTACACCTACAAAATTATAATGGCATGCGAGCACGGCTTCACGTTGACCATTTCGTACTTTTTAGATTACTTTTATTTTTCCGTAGGCGGGTTACAGTTTTTCATATTTTTTTTTTATATCGTAATGATGTTCATTCAAATACCTCAGATAGGTTATAGAAATTTTGCCTAACTGACCAAAATACAAATGAGTTTCAGATGCAGAAAGACTTAACAAAATATTAAACATTTGTACGTAAATTTAAACGAACGGGTACCAATAAAAACAATAGTTATCTTAAATGAGTTCCAACTCAATATTTGAATACACATTTGGATAAAAACAATAACATAGATTACATAAAATCTTCATTCAATGCCACACTACATAAAAAATCTACATAAATCACACAGTTATTCTAAAATAACAGAGTAATATTCAAAATTAACAACTATTACTTTTCACGGCTGTTACGTTATTGTTTCGAATTCGATTTTCTCACGGACAGCTGATTGTAACTCGAATAGTTCTCGTAAGTTTTCATCACCCATCGTAATTAGAGGTTGATCGTAAAAGAGAAACTTTTGGTAGAAAAATGTATGTTATTTAGTTGTTAGTTTATATTTATACGCATCGGAACTAAGCATGGTCTTTCAGAAAATGCAAAAAACAAATAATTTTTGGCCCTTCGAGCCGGGACATTAGAAACAACAGTGCAGAAAATTACTAGAATTATCGTGAAAGGCCGGAGCCCTATCACACATTTCTCATATTTATAATTATATAATAATAACATTTCATATCTATAATAATAACATTCATGTATGTATTGTGGATTCTAGACGATATTATTTTTATTATTTTCCTCCAGAGACGCAGTAATAGAAATGTGTGTTATGTTCCATGACCATCATAATCATAACAGAAGCGTCAAACAATAATCAAAAACTTTACTGATTACATAACCATAAAAACAAAAGAAAAACAATTGCAGCGAGCTCACTCATCTCTCGAAGAAATGAATGCGAAAATGCTTGCTAAAAACAAACATTAAACACACACGTAATTATTACGTCTAAGCAATTATTAAAGCACACACTCATTCTAGATCACACCCACACACATATCCATGCGAAACATATTATTACGTGTGAAGTAACGCCTTCCTTTTCCTTGATGGTATCACATTCCAACTTTATGTGGTATTTCTACTCTTGGATAATGGAGAAATATATGGCAATTGTTTGACATGTGCAGTTCCCTATGTGAATGGCCAGTTTAAAAAAGCCTACTCGAGTTACGATACTTATGTAAGTACGTACCCCAGCTAATCAGCCTGCTACCTATTTGGTGGTCTGATTAATCCTTATTGTGGTCCAAAGGACCAGGATTTCTTCAAAAACCTTAACTCACACTGGTCAAATATTTCGCACCGCTTTGGAACACAGCTTATTTCAAACAGTGTGCTTTCAAATACTGACACGCATTCATTTGTTTCTTCGCTTGATTAGGAAATCAGTATCATTTTAGAGATTGTTTCTTTTCAGCATTTTTTTTTTAATTCTTTATCCGGCATTACTTCTCTGGAGAATTTAAAAGCAATATTTAAATATTCACCGGAACATCACGTTCACAATATACTCATAAATAATTTGAAGCTAAAATTAAAATCCTTTTAACTCAAGTACTTAATTAAATGTTCCGTAATCAGCAGAGCATTACCATTTATGTTAATTGTTAAAGAAACACAAATAACGTTCCCATGTTGTTTTAATAAATTTAATAAATCAGTAAGTACTCTGCTCTGATTTATCTTTATTGCTATCTTAAGGACGTGCTCGTTATGGTAGCACTACCACCCGTTACAAGGAATTATTGAACAGTAAAACATTGAGATCATATATTTTCATCCACCATTTTTGTACCATATTCTGACAAATAAATGATTATGAATAGTCTGGATTATTGACTAGAGAAACATGAAGAGCCAGGAGTTTTTAGTCTTTGAATAGACACTTTTTTTCAAATATCTCATATATTTTTGGTATCAATATAAACCCAGAACATCTTCCTATCTTGATAGACAGTTGTTTGAATGACGTATGTTTTGTTTAGTTGGTCGGGCCATCTAATCAATGAATATCAACAATCTTAAATTAATCATCAAGAAAACCAGTTTCTAATCAATCTGATTAGGTATGTCTTCAAAACTCATGTAACATCATTAACAGATGACACAACGGAATGAGAAGAAAGTAATCTAATGAATCGATAAATCAATCGATTCTTAATCAAAAGTTAACAGCATTTAATTTAAGACTTAAATGATATACTGGAAGGAAAGTCGAGCGACCACTTTCTAAAATAATTACGATTTAAGATTTAAATCTACGTTTGAAACTGATTTTGTTCCTCCTTTAACTAAGTTTGTTTCTTATACGATTTATAGTTTACATGTTCTTATTGTTTACCTAGCTAAGTAATGAGTGCCAAGAGTAAAATCATTCTTGTTTTGCAGAAATCCCAAAATGCGGATGAAATAGAAATCCTATAAAACTCGTGTTAAGGATCGAAAACACAATAATGACTCAATCTTATTTTTTTATTAGTAAACTAGTGATCCAATGAATGAAAACCAATGATCTTGTATTATTTACAAAAACTAACTCCCCAAATGATATTTAAGACATTCGTTCTAAAGTTAACACCAAGGCTTTGTAATACGAAGAATCTATTCCAGAAAGCGTAGACGAAGTGACGTACTACCAGCGGTAACGATGATGGATAAGTATAAGTATAATCAGCCTATAACGTTCCCACTGCTGGGACCCAGGGCTCCTCTCTGTGAGAGGGAGTGGGCCGTAATCTACCACGCGGGTCAAGTGCGGGTTGGTAGATGTCACATGTCTTCGATTTTTTGATTCTAGGACATGCCAGTTTCCTCACGATATTTTCCTTTACCGTTTTGAGAGCAGTGGTGATGTAATAATTCACACAAAGTAAAGCGTTTGGGTTCAAACCTACGACATTCATTTCGTAAATCGTGGCCGTTAGGCCACCACTGCTCTCCAAACGATGATGGAAAAGTCAAAATTCGATTGACAACTACTGCACAGCTTATGTCAATCCAGTTTAATCCGTTGTAGAAATACGAAAGGCATTGAAAGCGATAGCCGCTTGTCTAGATCCTCTGGAAATCATTACAAACAAACGATGAATATGAGAAACATGGTTAGGAACATTCCTTCCTCGATGAACGATGATTTTTACAAATATTAAAAACATCTTACCTCGTATCAGTCAAATCCAGGGAGGGGTCACTCCTTTTAATCTGCCCAATGCAAGCCAGCACAGTCTTGTCGCTCTCGACCCTGGCTGCGAGGGCATTCACCAGCGTCGGCAGCTGCCTCAGAGCCGGCTTATCGACTATGGTGAGCAGGGACTTGTTGTCTATAAGCCGCCTCTCCACGTCAGCGTGGGATAGCGCCAGGAGACGCTGGTGGGATGACGATGCTGGGTCCTGTGTTATGGTGACTGGTGACTGGTGAGAAGGGATTGATATATTATAATATATTACTTATGAGTACTTTAAGCTAGCCAACTATAAAGTGCTGTGAATTCCACAAGGCAACTAAGATTTATTAACCTCTGACTTGGTTTCGGTGTTTCTTCTCAGAGTATTATGTATTCTTCAAAATAATTATTTTTTATCTTATTGACAAAATAAACATGATTTTATCATCTTTTATATCAAAAGAATGGGGAGCAGATGTTATGGACCGAATACTGCTATTACAAATATGTCTGGTGCGAATATGTTTTCTTCCTTGTCTACATGACATGGCAAGTGGGTGTCCTTTCGTACTAATGCTGGTGTAAGTGATAAACATGAAAGGAACAATGATAACATAATAATTAATTATGTATTATCATACGAAAGAATTTGGATAGCATACTGAAAATTAAGTAAGTCAGTAGAGTATAAAAAGCTATGTCTCTTACCAGCTCTTCCAGCTTATGCAGCGCCTGCTTGTAGACTTCTACGTGTCGCTGCAGCTCATTCTTCATGGCGACGTGCAGCGAGATCAGGGAGCCGGTCGCGTCGGCCGTTAGACCGTGTGTGCCCAGACCTGGAGGTAGACGAATATTAAGTGATCGAAGCAGTCTTTAGGTTACGACCCCTATTACATGGGACTTAAACACTGGCGAAATATGGGTGCAGGTACTGTAGGTACACCTCTGCCTAACCCTTCGGGGATTACGGGCGTTATGTTATGTCACGACAACAACTATGGAGGTTATCGTAACCAAACTCTTTGAATATGCCTAGACAAAGGACAATGAAAGAACAGCAGTGAAACTTTGAACAAAATTTTAAACAAAACATATCGTTATTTTAGACCAAATGAAATGGCCTGATGACTTATAGAGTTCACCTAGAACTTCACGAACCATTTACAAAGTCAAAAGCTAAAACAGTCCATTACAATTCCACAACAACAGTGCATTCACAGTTCCGCACCAAAACCCACGGACGATAAGAGAACATCAAGCTAAGGTAAAGGAAACAAACGTAATTAGTGTAATATTTCCTCGCTCAGCTAAATTATGGCATCCGTTGTAGGATGCCAGTTATCTGACCATCTTCTTTCGGCTTCTGATTCATCGCTAATCGGTTTCAGATCGACCTTGTGGCATCCCTAAGCATTAACACATGGAAGTGATGGGTAAATAATATGTATGATGGATATCTTTCACGGTTTGCTGGTTTATTTAGATAATTATGTAAGGCTTGCTTAGGTTTCATGTTGAGATATTTGAGGTTGTTTTTTTATGAGATTTAATAATGGTAGGTAACTATAGTGTCTTTTTGATTCCTAATACCTGTGTAATAATAGGTCCATTGCCTGACTAACTACTTAAATTCACTATTAGGTACATGTAGCATTATATTTACCCTGGTTCTTTCTAATGTTTAGTCCCTGCAATAAAGGTAAATTTATTTATACTTTAAGCACAAAAATGTACAGAGGGTGACTTAATGCCACAGGCATTTCCTACCAGTCAACCTTTGTGTGATGCAGAGACAAACTCTTTCTTCTATCTCTCTCTCTATGGCTGCTTCGTCTTTGTTTGAACTAAGGTCCTCCAATTCACACTTTAATGCTTAAACTTCGTTTGTCCACTTGTAATGTAGCATAATAAATCTTTTCAAAGTGAGAGTGAACAAGCTTCTTCTGGGTAAGCTCACTCCATCGTCGATTTTGTCTCTGTCATCTCTGACCTAGACTAGAGTCAAGAGCAAACCCATCTTAAATAAAATATATTATGTCAATTACATTCAAACCTAAAGGATTCTTTTTTCAAAGCAAGAGAGAGCAGGCATCTTCTGGGCATGTTCGTTCCATCGTAGACGCTTTCCGTCAGGCGAGCTTGGGGTCAGGAGGAAGCTCATAAGGCAATAAAAAATAATCTCTGCGTGTTAAACATCTTACCCTGTACAGCACCATCCAACTGCCGCCTCCTCGCATCGATGGCATCTCTGGTATCTGGCGTGTAGTGCACCAGCGAGGATGCCAGCCGCGCCGTCCTGGCCCTCAGGCCTGTCCCCTGATCTACTCCTAACAGGCCCACGAGACGCCATGCTATCGCCTCACACTGCACATCGGGCCGGGGGGTCACTTCCAGGGATATTAGTCTGTGGACAATATTGATGGTTAATACCAATTCAAATAAGTACAATTAGCCTATATTGTTCCCACGGCTGGAACAAAGGCCTCCCCTCTGTGAGAAGGAGTGGGTCGTATTCCTCCACGCGGGGGCAGTGTGGATTGGTGGATATCACATGTCTTTAATAGGATAGTTTTTCTCACGATATTTTCCTATTGTTTTGAGAGCAGTAGTGATGAAATAATTTACACTAAGTGCCTGCCTGAGTCCGAACCTACAACTCATAAGTTACGGACGTTTCCACTGGGCCACCACTGCTCATCAATTCTATTATATACAATTTCTTTTTTGTATGTAGAATTTTCATGAAATTCATCATTAGATTAGAGACAGTTGTGTCTTTAACAAATTTTGAAATGTTATGAATAGTTATTTTAGACTGAGCTATACAGTTTTTATGTAACAAGAAAAATATTGGATAGTTTTGTAACTTATCCTCATATCATGAGAATTCTAGATGCGGAATACACACCAACTTTAGTGTCTGAACTAAAAAATCAATAAGCCATCAGGACGCTTACAGAACGTTCACACGTAAAATCGATATGAGCATTCATTTTTAATGCCAAAAGCGATGCGATCGAAGCAGTACTGAAGTAGAACCAGTTTTCACAACACTTGTTACTAAATATATAGGCATCTAATAAAAAATAATAGCAAGCATTGCACCAGCAATTACAAATAACTCTATATTAAGGGCATCCTTTAATTAAAAGATGGCGTATCGATAGGACTGCAGCCATTACGCCGACTTCATTAACATTCTTCGTAATATTATAAAAATGTCTGCTCCCATTCCTAGCATCTCAATTACTACATATTTTAATATAAATATTTTAATGTTGCATATTCCGTGCTGTTGCAAGGACGAACGCGCCACTGGCTTTGATGACCTCGATTTGTTTTTATATACTTTGATAAAGTTATTTATTAGTCATCATCGTACCTATTTATAGTAGATATCCTATAAAAGCAAACAATTAAAACTGTTATCCTATCAAACATTCTAGAAGAATTTTGTTCAATGCAATCGTAAACTTTTCAAACCCCCACTTTTTTTTTACTCCTGGCGTATTGTTTAAGAAAAGCAAGAATATAATTACAATTTTGGTTGGATTAGCCATAATTATCCCTGATTGTCATTCTGAATTTCTCAACTTTGTTCTTATCTGATGCGTCAGTTACCTACATGAGTCTGTATCTTTTTTCAAATCTTTATCGATATCAAAAGGTTTATTTACTAGTTCCACCATCATAACTACCTATCCCTAAGCATAAACGATTATGATTATACCTAAACTACGTCACTAATACGTTACTGTTCACTAAAGCGGTATATATAAACACCCATGCCCACTGGACCTTCACATGCTCCTATAATAACCATACTTGCTCCAACAACACCATTATAAATCATGACACCTATTGACCATACACCATCAAATGTGCCACCATCATAACTGCGCAGAGCATAACGGTTCGCGATCCAGATGCACCTCATTAATGTCGTTCCTATTCTCACATCATATATTCCATGAATTAACAATGAGAGTACTAAGAGTCTTAGAAAGATGGCGACTGTTTCAAGATAACCAACGCGGCAACGTTTAAAGTTAATGAAACGGTTATTTTTTTGCTTTTCTGATGATTGTTTGATTTAGTTCGATTTGATTATATTGTTCGTTTGTGTTCATGCGGGTCTTTTGTGGAAATTGTTTCTTAGATTCTGCTGTGAGATATTGTGTGTGCTATGGGACTCGGAAAAGATTTACAGTGACTGTGAGAATTAATGAATGTATTATTAAACATAGGAATTGGATTTGTTTAAAATAATGAATACTGTCAATCTTCAATAAATTATCAATTCAACTGCTTTGTCTCAAATTCACTACACTAAAGAATTTCAACATTCAGAAGGAGTGTTCTTTATACTCGTATATTAAAACCCTGCAGTAGCAGTGTAGCAACATTTCTGAGATTGTGGTATCGTAACATCGCGATCGGTCTTTCTTCTAATCTAGGATCCAATAGATTTATCTTTACAGTGTTATTGTTATATATGTATAGGCTGTTGTGTGTATTGTTGATGTGTATTTGTAATGTTATTGTTTTTTTACTATCTTTTGTTTTTTTCTACAATTTATTGTAAATATTATGAATGTGTTAGTTTTATAACTTTATTGAACGTGATGTTATTTATTTATTTATGAGTTTAAACACAATATGAATTGTTCTTGATTATTTTTTAATTCATAGATGATTTTAAACTTTATTTAAAACTTTATTTTAAAATTCCACTTCTCTTTGTAATTGAAATTGAAACGATCCAACTACAATCGTCTAGTTAACTTTTTCTTTTTCAGTGTTACGTGTATACATTCGTGAATACCTTTGAGTTTTCATCAGTCAGTGAAATTGTTTAAATTCAACGACACACGATCATGTTTCACCTTTTTGTCATTCATTTCTATTTCTGTTCAAACAACAATTATTATGTTTGTCTGCATGTTTACTTCGTGGTCTATTGACTCTACTTATGGCATCACACCTTCGCTTTGTATATCTTTCATAAAAGACGAGTTTATTACATTTTTGACATGATGATGTTTACTATACAGAAGTAAAGTCAGTTTTGTAAACATATATTTTATATTTTTTTTTATGATTTACATTATCATGTTCATTTTAGAGATGTTCACTGACAAGAAATAACTATCTATAGAAAATATTGAATTACATCTAATTGACAATGATGAAGACCTGGATGAGACTTGCACAGACCAAGGAAACATAGCACAAAAGGGAGGCCTACACTCAGCAGCGGGTGGAACGTGGCTGCCAATGATAATGAATTGACCATGATGATTTTATTTTGTTGATAGGTCATTATTATAAAATCACTCATTGGTGTACGAACTTGCATAGTACAAAATAGTCCTTTTGCTTACAATACTCACAACAACATCAAAATATTCGTCAAAAGCAAGATCTCATAAGTTTTATTACAAAATTGTTGGTAGGTGGTAATCTTTTCACGCTTCAGATAACATTAAATTCATGTCGGAGATATTGCGTGTTTAGATGTAATAACGTGGAGTGGAGTAAGCCATCACAATAAAATATGAAAGTAATAAACAAATAAATAATAACAATACCATCAGGCTTTTGAATTGAGCTAGCAACTAATTCGGTTTGTTCTTCATTTATGTTAAATAGAACGGCCGAAGCCAGTTACACTATTTAAATATAATTTATTTAACACAATCATGCATGCTTCTGACAAAAATTCAAACATTCTGACATTATCATCTTTCATTCATTCGCAAACATATCGAGATCTGTGTTTGAGTTCAGGAGAGCGTTAATAGCGGCTAAAGCCCGAGGAATAGGTGTCTTGGAGTGTGCAACAGTACGGCAAGTTGGAACAGCCAATAAGCGGTGTTTTCTACCACGACAGTAATTGTCCGGAACCTCGGAACATACTTGATTGCAGATTTCATTATGTAGATCAGGAACATCTATAATCCCCCTAAGAATTTTAAATATTACAGTCATCTGATCGCGCGATCGTCTTACTTCATGCTAAGATTTAAAGGCAGTAGTAATAAGATATATTTAAGGCTTCGCCTTCAAACTTATACACTAAGCGTATTTGAAGTGGGAATATCTTTTCGCAAATATCTATATTAAACTGCTAATGTTACCTAAATGAGACACATGTATGTTTCTCACTATTCGATCAACTTGATTTCTGGACTCTATTCTTGTCTGCTTTTATTGTAAGTTTTTCTTATAACCACGCTTTTCACACCCACAACAAGAACCACAATCACAACACTCCCACATTCACAACATGGAATAAAGCAACATATTACAAGAACCAATCAATACAGGTTCATAAATTTCACTGTACCACCGAATTCGAGGGTCTGGGCAACAGGTCTGACCGGTGCACTTTCACCCAAGAAAGACAAGCTGACGTATAATTATACGATTATGGACGTAAAGACCATTCACGTAAGTATCGGTAGACTTAAAGGCGGCGGGGTGGCGTGGCTTTATTTTGTTGTTTATAATGATTGGTATTTGCGGATGTTAGGTGTAATGTCGTATTTTATTGAACATTAGTTGATTGTAAGGTATTAAAGTGTGAGTATTGCCTTTGATTAGCAGTTTGAATGGTAATGGCGTCGGGGCTCAGAAAGTTAAACTCAATGTTTTGAGTCGCTAGGTGTTGGGCGTAATTGACCACAAAGTAAGTTCAAGATGATAATTCCTTTAAGAAAAAACCGACAGAGGTTACGCCTTTACAATTGCAAAATCTTACGTAAGAAATTAACAAAACAGGCAAATCAAAATATCAGATAAAGATAAAACCAGACTTCGATACATCGATTAAATATTATACATAATATGCATCAAACATATCATGCAGAACTGACGCATACAAACAACCGTGACTGACAATAAATGTATCCTCTGCACTAGGGACCTTTCTCGAAAGTGAAACCTCATGAACTGTCAAAAATCTAGGCAGTAAAAGTGAATGCCTTAGTCAACAGACAGGTACAGACCAAGATGGCGGTTTCGGTGGGAGATGTAATAAATTGTTATTGGTAATCCAAGATCATCGGAGCGTGCCTATGTAATTAATCGTTGTCGCGAATATATTTGAACTTTCCAATCCCATGTCTGAGTAATGTGGGTTATATTTTCGTACTCTATTATTAAATTAAATCATCCTTTCTATTTAGTGATACGGCAGAAGATACGCACGTTGATTAATGAAAGGTTCATTGTTCATATCTTAAGAGCTTTTATTAATCAAATGAGTTTGGTAGCATAACCACATCTATACATAATATAATAAAATCGTAGCGAAGTCAAAACTGTACATTGAATATTTTTGAAAAAAATATAGTAGTTATATAGAATTTTTGTCAACTTGTCTGTTCATGTGGATGTATGTTCCGGACTGATACAAAAACTACTTAATAGATTCTGTTAAAATTTTGAACAAATATTCCCTAAGTCTGATCAACGTATAAGGTACTCGTAACTATATAATTATCATGCTATTTGCTATGGGAGAGTTGCAATATTGCATTATGTTCGTATTCTTCAACAGTTTACCGCGAGATTGTGATTAGACGAGAAAAAATTATATTGCAGGTAAATACGGATTTAATCTCTGAAATGTATATCATCACGCTACCTACAAGGAGCTAAGCAGTGAGCTAAAATGCATAAGAACGGGTATTTTAGTCAAATTGTCAGCGAAGTAAACAGCCTACTAGTTCGACGACCCAGCCATGGTGCGTAGGTTCAATAGCCAACAGAGTTTTTGTTTTTGTGATTGTTTTTAATATTTTTTTAATGCCGTAGTACAAATAATAATAATAAAAAAAACTCATAATCCCTCCCTAATCCCTTTTTATGGTTGTTTAAAACTTTTTGTGTATGTGTCTACGTTAAAAAATAACGACGTAGAAATCGGTTTCCAAACCCTGGCATGGGAGTAGCAAGCACAGCTATTATTGCATTATATTGTGGTGTCTTACGACTTCCACGCGAACGACGTTGCGGGCAGACGCTAGTCTTTCATAGATGTCCATTCATAAATATTAAGCGCAGCTCTCTTAGCGACTAAATCACTGAAACAAACTATTTTTAGATGAAATAATGTCAGTATTATTGGGTCATCTAAACAATACTTGCAAATTTAATTTCAACTCCAAAATTGGTGTCATTGGCGGATTGGGTCAGTGTTCTAATTATCTCAATCCTTGTATCACTTAAGAAGGGAGGGAGGGCCTGCTCTTATTTGGAAAACATCTGACTGCCCAATGAGAGACGCAATTACCAAAAGACTTTTGCCAAGACGACAAAAGACCAAATATTACTCTTCTGAGCAGTACATGTGAAGACTCATAAGACCAAGAACAAAGAAAGAACCTTTGCAGTTTAAAGATAGTACAGCATTTAGATACAAAAACCTTCACAACAAATGCAAACAGCGCCATGTCTTTGTATGCAAGTCATTTGCTTCTGACCTTTGAACTCGCTGAGTCACTTCGCGTACCTAGATAATGTTATTCAATATCGATAACAATCGACTGGTTTGAATCAAATTTGATGGAAGATATTATGCTGTAATATTCACTTATATAGCGTGAAGCAAGTGTGATTACATAGTCATGTCTATGTAATGTGTTGTCTTACTTAAGAGTAATCACACAGTGTACATAATGATCAGCGGTACTTCTTATATTATATTGTATATGGTGATGCTGCAATGAAACACGATAATATTGGCAATTTATAGTCACCCATAAAGTCTTATTCTCTTTGACGTTTGGTCTATGAGGTTTCCAACAATCGAACACCACTTTGTTAAAGCAAATATAAGGGAAACTGGAATCAGGAAGCTGGATTGCCATTTGTCCGCCAAATGTAATGTTAATAGCAAAATTCCCTATGATCGGTCGGATCTGGTGGAGAAAACGGTGAACCAGATTAAAGATCTATTGAAGATCTTTGTAATAGTATGCGGAAGGTGGGGAAGAAAAAATGCGAAGTAAAGGATTTACTTTTATTTAAAGTATCTGATATGAGGAACAGGCAGAGGTGTATTTCTCGTTACAACGTAATATCCTCTGTTTCTTGAATCAACTGAAAGCAGGAAATAAACTATATTAACATTATTTAATTGAAGTGACTTTTCCACTGTCTTTACTTATATGGATTTCATATTTCATGGAATACTTAATATTGTTCAATGATATGAGTGTACGTAAACGCAAAAGTGGCTATTGCATTTTATTCCATTGCAGCTTTTGTAGGCAGTTTTAACAACTTCGAACACCAGTATCCTAAGATCTGCGCAATGGACTTCAAACTTGCTACGAGTATATGTAGAATTTCTCAGCTTCAGGTTCCCGCAAGCCTCCATTTTGAAGGTCATTATCGTTATAAATCATGTGAAAGTAGTCTGAACACTAAATACGAAGGAAACCGGTCGCCTGGCACTTTCGTTGAGAATCCCGTAAATTAACATGTGTGACATCCTTGGCTCTTAACACAAGGATTTAAGGACTGATTTTATGTGTACAAATCTTAATAATTTTGTAATGAACACTTTACGTGGAAAAGGTTTTTATTTTGGACTTTATTGCGGAGTTTTAAGAATTGATTATTGCTTGTGGGTTGTGTAGCATATGAAGGCTTGCATGGAATCTTAGATCTAAGATAGTAGGTGAGCTGTATTGGCGTATAATCTTACAGACATGAGGAATTTAGAAATTGTAGCGTTGTAGCGTTTTAGTCCATCGTGCAGAATTAGTTGCAATCCTTACATGTGACAGATTGATTCATAAATATTTATTAGGAGATTAATGAAGTAATTTAAGATGTTAATTGGATAAATTGAACTGATTAATAGGATCTCGATATTTATTTATTGCTATTTAATTGAATATGTATCTCTAGGTATAGGTATGAATCATCCTTAGTGACACATCTTGTAGAAATAAAATATTTGAATGTTTAAGCATTTGCAATCAACTCTACAATAAATTGAAGTGAAGTATTAGAAAATTGAAACCATACAGAATGGAGATAGGTACTCAAACAATTATTATACTTTTATATTCAAAAACTTGATTTGATTGTGCAATCACAATAACAGATTTGATTTAGTGTGATTTTTTTATTTTTTTATATGATCGTTTAACCATATTTACAACACACAAAAATAAAGTACTACTAGTACAAAAACTCGATCTTAATCTTCATTAAACGCCATTTAATTTTCTACTGCTGTCATAATTTGCCACTTCATCCAGTAATAACCGACAAACACAATACGTGAGATATTGCCATTTTCACCATCGTTTGCAGGTGAATTTGAACCTTAGTAATTCTTTTAAAATATCCACGATTACCTATCACAATATTTGATCATAAAACGAATTCTCGAATCACACCCTCACTTGAACCTATATCTAGCGAAATCGAATCGAATAAATATCAAAATACAATGAAATCCGAATGATATGACAATGCCATTAATTCTTTCGGCTGAGAGATAACAGCCGCACGGGGCGATCGATTAGGTTAAGATACGCTTGCCGAAGTTGGTCCGTGGATGGATGACCATCTTGACATATCGAGACCACTCCGTGCCCCGGAAAGTTCGTCCCATCTGTCATTCGTTGAATTTCGACAGTAGTCGTTACGGGTTGTCGAAAGCCCGAAGTCTGACAACCAGTCTTACCAAGGAATATCGTGTTACCTAGTAACTGGGATGTGGAGATAAGATAGGCAGTCGCTCCATGTAAAATACAGGTATTTAGCAGCATCCGGTTTAGATAGGAAGTCAACAGAAAAATGATGACAACAACCCCATACATGAATGAGATACTAAATTTATAGCAATTCCGCCGCAGTCGACCGCTGTCGGCCGTCAACCGAAACCTCAGATCAAAGATAACGGACATCGGAAACGTAACTTCACGGTAACTACTCAAATGAATCACTTCGAATACAATGATTCTGCAATACCACAAAATAGATAAGTTCAAAAAGTTGGCTCCTTACAACGAGTGACAACACACGCACGACTGGAATTGTTTCAAACAGTTTGAAATCACCGTACAAAGTTAAGTTCTCACCCAGCAAAGCTGGGAGAGACTTAAAGGTTAACCTTTGGGTGATAGAAAGAGACCACAATAGAAGGAAAGATTCAGTGTATTTTACGGAAACTCTATGAAGCCAACCTAAAGTAGGTATCTATTTTGTGACTCTGTAATACTCCACAATATTGTTAGACCTATCATTTGGCAATTCGTCATGTGTAAATATCGGTTACAATTGCTACTTTCTAGTAGTAAGAGTATGGGGAGATAGACCTTCGCTAATCGAAGAATGGGCTGTTAATTTACTTAATGCGCTGATGTTATGAACATTAGCTTTTATTATATTTGATTGTGTAATTGTGGAGGTATGTAAGGAAGTGTTAAAAGAAAAGAGAAACAGGTCGGTGGTGTCAATCATCGGCCAAACTTCATCCATGAAAGCTTTTGACGTTTTGTCACGCATTTGCACAGTCAAAAAACTGTGCGGCATACCAAACTAGTCATTTGAATGTATGCCTTTATTACAGTGCTTACACTATTTATATATATTAAGTGTAGCAATTCTAGTCTGTTTGAATCATAAAACAAAATAAACACACACATTCCACTGAATCCAATCAAAACGTTCACAAGTGTTTGCCAGATGCATTAAAGTAAGGGTAAGATTTCACGGAGCGAAATTTTCCAGCGCCCGCATGCGGTTGCGGACTACGACCGCACGGGAAAATAATGCACTATGAGATTGGTCCCTCATAAAGGTTATCATTAAAAACACCATCACTGACCTGTTCAAAAGAGTTTCAATAAGATGTGCTGAGTGTGGCAGCGCCTCCACCAGCAGATCTATGGGTAACTCCGACGCCACGCTTTGCAGCACTCCAGGCCCCAGCCTGGACAAGATGGCCGCCGCTTCGCGGAACTGTCGGCCCTCAGCCAATAGCAACACGCGACGCAACGCGAGACGAGGAGAGGTGTATGTATTCTTCTCCCTCTCTCGCTCACGACGAATTCGCTCTCGACTTTCGTTCATGTTTGCTTCGAGTTCCAGTGGTAGGGCGTAGTGCCCATTGTTATTCCTTCCAATTTTTTGAAGTTATGTCTCGATCTGGGAAAGAATTATTTTTTATAAGTACAATGTATGGTTATATCTTTAAATTAATGTTGATAACATATAGAAGGGAGATAATAATCTGATACAGTTGATACGTTTGGCTCGGAATTCGTTTAATACTTTTAGTAACATGACATGTAATACAATACCCGTACTTCTTGACAATACGGAGGTGCATTGTGACTTACGACTTGCAATGCAACCAATCGTGAAACTTTTTGTGCAATCAAATTAATCGAATTAAATTACAATTTGCATTAAATATTACCTCATGCTTTATTGGATTTGATTTCTAAAACTACATAGGCAGGTACCTGAATTTCGAAATTACTTTTAGGCTCCTACCTACTAGATTTCTATGTAATTTAATCAACCTTCTTTGTTTCAATATTTTCGCACATATGTTTCAGGAGGTGACAAATAGCATTGCGCCAAAATTGTTTTCGTACGCCTACACTTCAATTACCAACACAGAACGCAGTATCGCAATACTTTTTTAGCAGTTAAAGCCAAATTCATTGATAATACGTAGGCGCGTGTGAACAGGCGCTTGCCCGAGACTATAGTGTAACATAGGCGTACGTAAGTAGCAATCTTGAAATTACTAAAATATCCAAAGGTTTCAAAATATCCAATACCTAAACAGATCTGTAGCCGATTGCTTTTTACACCGAGTTTTTGCAAGACCACAATTTTTTCTGATAATTTAGAGGCAGATCTTTTTAAGTACCCTCAAAAATGGAATAAAGAAAACAAGCCTAGTGATGCGATGACCTACAGAGCATGATACCAGTTTTTACCAACCTAACAGTCGACGGAAAAACGTCGTAAAATCATAATACCGTTGACCAGATTAGAACAAACTTCACAAAAAGTAGTTTGTTCGACTTGTGAGAAATTACAGAAATGTAGTGTCGAGGTGTCTAAACGTATAGATGATAACTGGAATATACAGGTGGAAGTGACAGGTGGTAGCGATTTTATTATTATTGGGGTGGAGAATCTTGAGATAAGATAAGATATATTTATTCGCATAAACATTGAAAGGGTGAAAATGAAAAACAATTGATTTGGCACAGTATCGTACTATGTATGCTACTCGTAGAAACGCAAATCAATCTGCCAAGCTTTTTACCAACTACGTTGGGGTCCTTTTTTTTTCCTACTACCTATCTGACCTCCATAACCATTTACTGGGTAACATGATACCCCTTGGTAAGACTGGTTATCAGACGTTCAGGCTCCTGACTATCCGTAACGACAGTCAATGATGCTGCTATTAGAAATACATTTCAACAAAATTAAAAACTAAACTACAATAACAATATACGATGTCTAGATTCATTATGCACGCTACACAAAATCCTGTTAAGTAATTTAAGAATCAACGATAAAGTTTTAAATGCAAGTGAAACTACGCAGTCAGTTCAATTGCTATTTTATCTCGATTTTAATTATTAAAATATGGCGGTTATAATAAATTGCTTTAATCCTTTTAGCATTACCTGTACGGCTACAACAGTTCAATGCACTGTGCTCAAAATGAAAGTAATACGTAACAAAAGTAATCTATTTCTGTTTCATTACGACAAGATACTACACACTCAATGTAAAACTAGTTAAATTTTAGAAAATTAAATAGTTTAATTAGTAATACTTCTTCGGGCGCGCGGCGGGGCATTGTGACATAATATGTGCGTACTGCTACACCTTAAAACAGTTCCTATAAAAATGTTATCAAAAAAAATTATAGCCGTCCAATAAGAATGAAAGAAAAATACTTTATTTGGGACACGCACAGGAAATACAAACAATAAAAAGGAGCATTGAAGAGAAACATTTAAAAAAAGAGACCTGTGCGAGGCAAAAAAGGCAAAATTTTCCGAATGCTTTTAAAAGTGTTCCTTTGTAGATCCCTGAATGTCATGACGTAATTCGCAACATCCCGTCGAGTCAGCTGATATATCGTATTCATAAGTCAAAATCTCGTCGAGCAGAGTAGTTAAATCTCTCCTTCCTACAACTTATCCCACACAACAATGTCATGCCAACTGTACCCCAATGACAGCCAACAATGACCGCCGTATCGGCCTACCTAACCTCACTATTTTGCGACTGTCTTTTATTTCTCAGCGTCATTTTGTTAATTTTTGGGTCAAAGTCTGTAATTAACATCGATGAAATTAAAGTTTTAAGTATTGGGGATAGTTAGCTCTTTGGTAGTGTAATACAGTATATTTACCTGTTATTTCTGTAAGTCAGGTAAATATTGATATTATTATGTATTAGCCATTTTATTGTCTTGTGCAATAAGATTCCCAATTGTGCAGCTTAGGGGTGTAAGTATATTGGGTTTTTTTTTTTACTGAGAACTTCAGTCACGTGCGTGCAGCCGTAGCGTGTTTGACGTAAGATAAAATTTATCTTAATTATGCATAACTGACATTTACTAATGTTGTAATGAGTCAAATAATTAGTCACATTGTCACTCACAAATGATAAAATTTTAAACTTTTTGCGCAGTTTGACCCTATCAAAACAAGTTAACGACACGGCAACAACAGAGCCTGTTTTTATCCAAATATAACCGAATAATCTAAAATATAATGACATAAGACGACTCGCGAAAGTGAATCTATCGAGGTAAAGAGGTTACTATGTTCATAGATTATAGAGTAATATCTAGTTCAACATCGAGTAGTGTCTTTGGGCTTGGCAAATTGATATTGTACAAGGCTTGAAGCGATATGAAAGTATAAGAAAAACCGCTTTAGGGGCTCGTCCTAGAATAGCTAGTTACTCTCTTTTTAAAGGACAGGTTTTGGGGGTAAGAAGTACTGTGTTGTTACTATGGAAATTGTTGATTTTCTGGTTGTCTCGTAGTCGTTAAAATCATAAGAAAAGTCACAGCTGTTACAAGTGTTTCAATTCAGTATTTTCTGTTTTACGGGAATAGGCTGGTATGTTGCGCCTGCGTGGACCTACTTATTTTGTGTAATATTCTTGTTTTAGACCATATTCTTTGTTGTAACGCAGCTCACTTAATAGGTTTTTATTTATGCAACCTCATCGTTGTTGCTCTTCAGAGAACACCGGCCCTCAGAATAAATAAACTAGAGACGAAATCATATCAGTAAACATACAAAAGAGACCAAACCATACCTGCCGCTGCAAATTGACGAGTATTTTCACCCACAGAGCCGTGTGTCTATCTCATCATGCTTTCGTGAATTAACTCATCATTCGCTATGTACTCATATACCGTAAGACATTTAAACACATGCCAATTATGCGGGGTAATTACGTAACACACTATAAGTAGGAATGGATTTCATTTTGACAGTTCAACAATATGCGTTGTTGAGCAGACAAATTTTTCGAACATATGAAGTATTGGATTAGCAATAGGCTTCAAAATTATTCAGATTGTGATGGATAATGTGTTACGTAATTGGGTGCAGGTCATAATCATATCATACAAGTACCGTCTCATTGTTAGCTGAACCTGTGGCTGAACGTTACGGCGCGGCGCTACAAAACTATGTAGTGCCGTTATTTGTTATGCGTTGCTATGGTAACGGGATGAGCTGTCGAAAATTACGGTGCGGTTTCATTAAAAAAAAAAATTAAAAAAAGTCTTGTGCATGTGCAGTATTTAATTTAGTCGTGGATTTTGGTGATAAAATAAGTATCAAAGATTTTATATCTGTTCAAATTATTGTGAACTATTCAAAACTACCAGTCTTATAAAATTTTTGCTCATGTTCTGGATTATTAATTACAATCTAAGCTGATAGATAATTTAGGAAGAACAATTAATTGCACATCAATATACCATTATTTGTAGTATTTTATTACTATTTGCAGTTCCGCCATAATAAGGAAAATCAATTGTGAAAGTATTTTTAACGGATTTCCGTTATCGCACGTCGCAACCATTAATATGTAATATGTACACAAATAACAACATCTAGGTACCTATTTAATCATTTATAGATGGCAAATAAAGCTGATACTGGTGTCTTATTACATTATAACTAATCTTGCTTGCTTTGATTTAATTACATTTCATTTCATTCCCTACGAAATTATCCGCACCTTAATATCCGTTGTTAAATCCTGTCTTTGCATTTAAAAATATGAGATTTATGAAACAGTAAGTAGTTATAACAGTTACTTTTAATTCTAACTTCTAAAGACAACAGTACAGAATCCTGAAACATTAGTTATCCCGACTGCGGCCATAAGTTTAATGTGCTATTTATACAACTAGGTTTCTGTCTCAATCACGACTCGAACACACGACTCGCTTGGCAACTCACAACAAGTTTAACCTGCACTATAGTAATGGTTTTCTTGTTATAAATAAATAATTATAGTTTTGCCTTTATAGATAATTTCTACATTTTTAATTAATTTAAAACAATATTTAGTGAAGTAAGCTCGTAAAAACAATCTACAGAGTGTCAGTTTGGGTGGCGTAATTTTTAAAACTACTGATCCGATTCCGAAGCTAGTTTTTTCGAGTGTCATAGGATATTAGGCAGGAGAAATCACATTGTATTTTTATTAGTATATGTCCCTATATCCTGATATCTTCAGCGACCTTTAACTAACTATACAAATATTAGTGTATTATGTACAATACTAAATCTTAATATTCAAATACCAATGATTAAATGTTCGCCCTCGCATAATTATTTAAAGGAACAACACCTTAAGTAAACAAAATCACGGTTGTTAGCCGGAAAGCTGGTGGGCTAAAAGAACCACTGGTTGACCAAGAAGAAGATGGAGGGACGAACTTAAGGGGGGTGCACTCAGGTAGCCCGCGAAATTCAAAAATACTTACGTTTTTTGCAATTTGCAGGTCACTGTCAGGTTGTATGTTGATTAAAATATGATTTGCGGCCGTAACAAATATGGCTTTACAGAATTACAATCATTAGAATCAGCAATACAACTACTTAAGTTAGAATTGGCCTCAAATATCATGATTTCATAAAATAGCCACTCAATAGGGTAATATGAATTTAGAGAGATGTATTGATGATTTTTATGATTAATTATAATTCTATAAATAAATATTTGATACGGCCGCGAATCATATTTAGATGATCATACAACCTGATACTGACCTGCAGATTGCAAAAAACGTAAGAAAATTTTAACTTCACGGGCTACCTTGGCGTATCCCCCTTAACTCCCACCGAATGAACGGCCCGTTATGGTAGTGGACAGACGTGTGTGGAAAAGGGAAAGGGAGACCTTTGCCCAGCAGTGGGGTATCATGGGCTATAGGAAGACACCTTAATTAGCTCAAGATAACTCGACTATTTCCGCAGTTCATTTTCAAATAGTATCGCAATAACAGTTTTTTACGAAATAACAGCATAATGCCAAAAAAATACGTTTTGTTACACTTTATATTGTTGTTTTAAATGATTGTATACAAATGAGAAAAACTCACGATTTTTCATGTGAATTCATTCTCATGTTTGTTTTATAATTACGCAAGTGTAGTTAACTATAGTTTTTAATTAACTTACTTATTTTATCTTGTTATGCGAATCATTGTATTGTATCTGTGAAAATTCTTATTAAAATTGTATGTAGCTGTATAAGATTTATGATCTTCTAAGTACCTACCTATATATATGTATAAAATCGTAGCGAAGACAAAACTGTACATTGACTTTTATTTTACGTATTTTTTTCGACGTCTGGGAACGATTTTAATGCAGAAAATATTTTTTTTGGATTTTAGTCTGTCTGAATGATTGTATCTTCCAGCATCACGCAAGTACTACCGAATAGACTACTACAAAATATTAAGTATTGAATAAAATAGTTGTTCAAATTTTGCGTAGATATTTTTTATAAGTCTGGTCAGTCGGCAGGCTAAAAGTTATCACGCTATTTGCTATTATGGGGCTGAGCGATTTTTCAATTTATTCGTATTCTTCTATAGTTTACCGCAAATTGTAAAAAGTCGAGCCAAAAAAAAGGCTAGAATATTGCAGATAATTACAGATTTAACCTTTCAAATGATTATCATCACGCTATACCTAAAATACAGTGTTGCACAACTGCATATACCAAAAGACAATTCAACACAAATTCCGCTGACCTATATAATAAAATAAATAAAATAATTATCATCTATCCTATGACTACTAAAGCCTGCAAAAAGGCAATTGTTCAATGGCTAAAAATGAAGTCCTATGATGACATTGTATTATTGTTGCAAGCATCGTCAATATGAATTGAAAAGATACACACACACACACACACACACACACACACACACACACACACGAACTCACACACTCACACACACGAACTCACACACTCACACACACAATTTTAGGATATATCTCTAAGTTTATTTTTCTTTTATTTAGTTATAGTTCAAGTCTCGTCTTCTTTAGTTTTAATTTTTCTTGTAATTTTTTGTTTAATTTTAATTTTATTTTTGTACACCACGTTTACCATTCCATAATTTTATCATTGGATAGCGGGATCTCCTAGCACAGGTATATCTTTTACTTAAAAGGAGGTCCTTAAGTAAGATTTACTGTAAAAGTTGTACAAGTTTCTGCAATAAACCTTTTATTTATTTATTTATACCTTTATTGAGCCAAGCAATCAATCATAACATACACAGGGTGGATTTTTGAGATCGGGAATTAAGGGCAGGTACCTTAACCGTTGTCGCTACAAGAAAATGGTCTTACGAGACTGTCCTTAACTTTTTGAAAAATGTTGATCTGCATTCACAAATTTTGAAAAAAAGTAGAGACAGCAAGAAAATTGGCAATATTCACAAAACCTTTTTTGTTGCCAATCTGTTTCTAATAAGAATCAAAAAAGTATCGGACCAACTGAGGGTTCAGTACTAGAAAAGTCGGAAATCGCAAAAAACTTCCCACACATTTCGTAGGAAATGAGACTGAGATGAGAGAGAACACAATATACCAGTGTATGACAACTGTCAGAATTAATACATAACTTCACTGCGCTGAATAGGGAACGAATATGGCAGATAGTTACAGATTTGAAATAATTATCATCCTGCTATACCTTCACGAATATGGGCGAGACGAAGTTCAACAATCATCAAACAATCAGCAAACATCTGCAACAATAGTGAAACACATAGAGCTTAACAACTTATGTTACCTACCTATAAGCTTGCAAATAAATATATCATTCATTCATTCATGCATTCATTCAATTCAAATCATCCTGTTATAGTCGGAAATGGAACGTTGGAGATATTTGACCAGTATGTCTATCTCAGCCATATTCTTTCATTTGATAAACAGCATCAACAATCTTGTAAAGTATTATAATATTGAATTAATTATTGAGAATGTGAGGAGTATGTGGTTCATTGCTTTTTTGGTAATTTTCTCTGTTAGTTTTAATCATGATCTGGCAGTTTGAGTAATTTATGCGGCCTACCCAAATGTCCTTTCTTTGGTATTGTTCGTCGAATCGTTGAGCTCCTTAAGTTCTGAATCTTGCTGCGCGATTACTGACTGCGTGCACTGACTGGACAGGTCCACTCAATCTGTGTGGTTCTTTCCTCAAAAGACCATTTCATACATATTGTCTTCACATGATCTAACCAAGATTATGTTTGGACTTTAGAAAGAGACTGTGACCACTGAGTTTGCCTTTTTTCTCAGAGTAGTCAGATAGGAAACGCCGACCTCGTCTAGTTAAAAAATATTATTGACGCGTAAAAGTGTTTGTAGTACAAACCAACTAACAGAAATAAAATCTTTTATCATTTACATACAGAGATATCGAGGAGAACACAGCTTGGGTCAAACAAAATCAGATAAAATTCTACAAAGTCTGAAGTCCGCCTCTATAGCCAGTGTGTTCTGCCCACCATGGCGTACGGTGCTGAGACGTGGACGCTCAAGCAGGAGGCTGTGTGCAGGGTGAGAGTTGCACAGAGAGCCATGAAGCGTTCCATGCTTGGCATAAAGCTTATAGACCGAGTTTCAAAAATCGAGATCCGAAGATGTTATCGAAAACCGTCCGTCCATCTGTTAACGTTTTCGATATCAGAAAACGAGTTATGGAACTCAAATGGAGTTGGGCAGGACACCTGGTAAGGCGCGGTAATGGCAGGTTGAGGAGAAAAGTACCGTAGTGACGAAATCCAAGGACTGGAAGACGAAGTGTCGGTCGTCCAGCGGCGAGATGGGCGGACGATATTGTTAATGTTACCATCGCGGGTAGAACCTGGATGAGACTGGCACAGGAGTGTGGGGATTGACTCATTAAAAGAGAGGCCATGCCCAGCAGTGGGGGAAGTGGGCTGTGGATGATGATGATGATGATACCTTTACGGATGTAAGCAGTCAATCACAACATAATATAAGAACGGCTATTTTAATTACCTTTCATCAAAGCAAATAACGACTGCTTCGCAAACCTAAGTACGTCAACAAAACTACAAACGTAGTCTACAGGAAAGTTTTATAAAAATGTGGCTGTTATTTTAGTATATGGTGGAGTCTTACGACTTCCACGCGAACGAAGTCGCGGGAGGAAGCTAATATATAAATATAAATGAATTGATGTTCGTTGGTGAGCGCATCACTTGAGAACCAGACCGATTTGACTAATTTTTTTTAATGTTCCTAGTATTCCGATTTTTTTTTTAAGAAAAGAATTATTGGAAATTTTTCAAATTCGAGTAATACTGGACGTTCTTTTTTCTGTAGGATTTTTGTATAAACTCAGCCTTTGTACAGGACAACGTCTGCCGGTTCAGCTGTAGTTATTAATAAATTCAAACGTGACGTTTTCTTTTCACTATCACGATTATTTGTATTCGATATTTTAAACTAGTTAATAAATATTTAATTGCATCGTTATCGCTCGACCGATTACATAAGCAATACCGATATAATATCGAATTATTTCCTTTTCCGGAGATATTGAATTGAGAATGTATCGAGAACGGAACATAATCGATGCAAAATAAATTCGATCACTTGTTTATTGATACTTCATTCAGTACAAGTCAACATCAACGTTACTTATAAAGTACTCGTAATAACGCTATACGTTGTGCACGCGGCTCATGAGTTATCAACATTAAAGTGTTTTCGTAGGCATTTTTGTTGTCTTTTCTCGTTAATATTTTACCCTTTATTTGTAAATAAATAATAAGTTTTTAAGCATCTAGAGCCACAAAAAAACTATCATAAAATAAAATCTTAAAAAATATATTGAGTGAAAGCAACCGCCACTTAGCAAAAGTAATAAATTTTCCAAAACTAGTGATCGCTTAACACTTTGGTTACCTTGACATAGAAACTCCAAGAGCTTTCCGACCTACACTCATTATAATTCCCCACATTATCTGAACTATACGAATTAACATAATTCTAAAAATTCTCGCGACGTCAAACGGAACGTGTAACAATTTCCAGTGTTTGTACGGAATTGATTCACTGTTCTCATTTTACTGTGACGTGGTGTGAACAGATTATGTAGATTAAGATAGGTAACTCACTTAACTATGTAACTGGCACAAACGACGACGATTTTCTTTTCCTTTGCTAAGAAATCGTTTTAAAGAGTTGCACAGGAACGGAGATCCTGAAACGGGTTTATATGTGCTAAGAAAGGTTACCGCTAGATACATTTTTGATATAAAAATAAAGAAATATTGTTTATTCTGCACAAACAAAACGCACTTTGCAAAATAAAACATAGAATACCCACATACAATGTAGCCAAAAGCCACGTCCAGGAAGAAGACAATATCAACCCATCTTTTCCAAACGGAAGCAACGTAAGGACAAGGAATCCTGTATCCGGTATCTTCAATAATTTCTTTAAGAATCTGGCTTCCGTAAACCATTTTCTCAGCATCAGACTGAACTTACTTAAGAGCTAAGAGATTCTGTCGAATTTAAAGTGTAAGCTGGCGTTTTTAGCAATACGACAAATGAACAATCATCGATCTCAAGCAGCCATTGCTCTAACCCGCGTCATGTTTTATCTTCCTAAGTAGGTGATAACGTGTGTCAGTTACCGATATGTCGTGGTATTTAGGCGACTGATCTAGGTGTTAGTGTAATGTTCTAGTCTGAGGCGGCCATGCATTATGTATGTGTGGTAAGCTACATGTTCATGGTTACATTATGCTAAGGCATAATCTGTACCGTACTCTCCAAATAGAACGAGAAATGGACGTGAGTGATGTGAGGTAGGGACAGAATTAAATAAAGGAGATGGGTGACAATAACCTGAGAAAGAAAAGTGGAAGGTGAGTAACATGGCTAAACACGGAAGCTTCCCAGTACCTACTGATCAAACTTTCTGATCTTGAGTCAAGAATGTTTTGTTCGTTGTCGAACAAAACATTCTTGATCAAAATTGAATTGAATTATGAAAGGTCAGCAACCTTTCATAATTCAGCGTCTAATATGTTGTCGCTACACAAAGCATATCTTACCTACAAAGAAATACCAAACTAATATTTACACAGCTTAAAATTATAGGTGACCACAATAAACTGCCTGTTACACCAAACACCAAACCAAAGACCTAAAAAACACAGCCTCTCATTAAAATAGAGATTTGAAGGAATCATAAAAAATAAGAGAGAATATAGGTCAACTACTTTCCTTCCCGTCTAAGTATGAGTTAATTGAATCCTGAGAGAAATACGAGGGAAATTTCAAGAAGATAATGATAGAGCGGGATGAAAATGATTATGATTGGAATATAATTAACTATAATGATAGGGGAGTCTCTACTCCTCTACCTATGCTCTCTATTATGAACATCCTTAGCAATCATAGTCAGAGGTGGACCACGTCGTTTGAAAGGTAGAGCAGGAAGGCTAATTCAATATTGACAGCACATTTAGCTAACTAGATTAAAACCACAAAAGCAAAGAGCAGACGGTAAATCTTTAATACAACATGCAGTGTATAGTTATTCACTTATAATCTCCAAGTAAATATCACCTGGCCTTGGTGCTGATAACATTAATTACGTATAAGTAGAGGCAAAATGCTGCTGATATTTTTATGAAAGCTCGCAATTTTATAATATTCGCTCTAATGACATCATTTATTTACATTTGCATAAGCTTGCTTGCTTGTTGATTTCTTCAATATATTAGATCTATCCTTCTTATAACCACTGAAACGATGGATGGATTGTGTGAAAGATCATACGGCTAGAAAAATAGTGACTACCGAGATGACGACTAATAGACAAGTATGGAAGAAAGAGACATGTTGCACCGACACCAAATAAATTGGGATATGGGCAGAAGAATGATAATGCTTAATAACTCCTTGAACATACGTTTATGTCATAAATCATCGCACGTATCTCCCTGCCGATCTTGGCTACACATCCTACAGCCCCGCAGCATCACACAACTTTCTCGAAGCCTGCACCTGCTCGGGTCCCTCACCAAGTCTTATATATAGCGGTGAAATGTTACAACCTGCCCGACGGGACGGGCTTTCGTTTTGAGTCTCAAGTGTGAGACATTAATCGTTTCTAGTTAGCACATGGAAATCTAGATAATAATGTTGGGTCTAACTTTGACGCTTTGATATACGTGCAATATATGCGATAATGAAATCAGATGCGGGGAAGGCTGGACTAGTACGCGTTCGCGTTGCTTGGAGGGGGACTATTGCTAGTGGACGTCTTTCGACTGAGATGATGATGACAAATGAAGTCGTTTACAGTTGTTACTTACTTATTTTTTGTGGGCTTCCTACTTGTCTGCGTAATCAACACCCTAATTACGTAACACACTATATATCAGAATCTGAATCATTTTGTAGCCTATTTCTAATCCATTGCTTCATATGTTCGAAAAATGTGTCTGCTCAACAACGTAAATAACGCAATGAATGTTGTTACATAATTACCCCGCAGTTTTAATTATCCACTACTTCGATGTAGACAGGTCTTTACTAAGCATAAAAATTACCGGCTGTAACAAACGTACCATGTCGAAGACAACGTTATTCCGAGACAATAATTTCACAGGACAATTGGACTGCAGGTATCGTACTCGTAGATCATAAGAAAGATGGCAGGTATCGACTCTCAGTCCTTATCAGAATAACAGCGCTGCGACACTAATTTGTTTAAATGTCGCAGCACCACGCTGAGATAGGGGCCTTTAGGCCTCGTACAGGACTTTTTCATTTTACTTTTGTTTTATTTTTTGTTTTTATGTCCTAATCTAGTGTTTAATCCTGTGCGAGTCCCAATGAATACTTTTTCTTTCTTTCTATTGCTCTAGTAATCGATGATCTCCTCCCGATCGTGAAAGTGAGGTTCGGTATTTCAATTAAGGGTTGTTATTAATTATTATTTTATTTCAGTTAACCCTAAGAGTAACTCCAAAATAATACGCGTTTATTGCTCTAATCGAAGATAGCGATGTAGCTGTGGTTTAGATGGTTGACCATCCATTACATATCGAGACCCCTGTGTGCCTCGGAAAGCACGTTAATCCGTTGGTCCCGGCTGTCATTCGTAGATCTTTGAGAGTCGTTACGGGTAGTCAGAAGCCCAAAAGTCTGACAACCAGTCTTGCCAAGGAGTATCGTGTTACCTAGTTACTGAAGTGGCTCGGTTGGACAAGAAGCTGACCCCAAAATAGTTGGGAAAAGACGGGACAGATTAACTTCGTCTTTAAAGACAATCCAGCTATCGTTAGCTTGGCCTGCCTCCACTACGTTATACACCTGAACAAGAAAATCAACGGTCTATTTGAAACAAAGGCGGTAATTAAGTTTCATATCGATACGATGCGAGATGCGGACGATGCGGTACTGCCGGGGAATCGAACCCGCGACCTTGATCTCTAGTTAAGCGAGACTGTACTCGATGGAGCGGCAATTGTTCTTGTAACTAGGAAAGATTAATCGTGTTTTAAGCGTTAATTAATTGCTTACTTGTTTTGTTCAGAAGAAAGATTTTATGACTGGTGTAGATTTACTGGGAAATAGCAGATCGTAGACCAAAAAACATAAAAGATGTCCAAATATAATACTAATGGTAACATCAAACATGATATTCCTAAGTTTTTTAAAGTAGACCCAAAAAATGGTATCTTTACCCACCGTTATTATGCGGAGTGTATAATTTTGAATATCAATTGGACGAATAATTATTATTTTAGAAATTAAATAAGACATATTTAAAGGCTTCAAGAGTATGTATATTTTATGCACCTGTAATACTTTAAAAAAAAACCTTTTATTTAAAATATCCATACTCACATCACGTAAACGAGACAAATCCAACAAATATAAAATAGAAAATCCAATCACTAATACACTCGAGTCCAGTCCACAGTGCACAGTCAACAATTTAAGAAAATAATAACAATAAAAAATCGTACGATCGAACTCCTTCAATAAGCGATACACGGAGGCGTGCGGCGTGCGCGGGAGTTGATTCACGAGTAGCGCCGAGCTTACGACTCACCCAGACGCGCCGCGAGAAAGCTTTTAGACCGCATTATGTGAGACTGAAGAATTTATGCTATTGTTGAATGACAGTATTAAAAACATGACATCATAGATAGTGTTGTGTTTATATCTGCAGAATTAAGGAACAACAGTATTGTGTTATGATTATTGTTTTCAAAATTGGTTCGGTGTGTGTTGGTTAGAGTTGTGACAATTGGTATATGACGTGAGACTTTTGTTGAAAATGGACAACAACGGTAAAGAACTTCATAATAACGAAAGATCCTGTTTTTGACGTGATAACGTCCTATAAATCGATGAACGCACGAAAAAACATGACTTATTGTCACGTTCCGCCTGAGCCGATGACGTTATCACGTAAAATTATCGTCCGTAAACCGACTTTACAGACAACAAATTTTTTTATTTATTATTTTAGCAAAACCTCAGCTATTGGCATTCTGTGTGGTAATCGTGTAGGTAAATTAACTGTGTATGTCCAAAAAAAAACTACCAGTGGTAAAGTTACGTCAAGTATTAAATTATTGGGTGAAATAACAGTCATGTGGACGAATCTTCACATCACTATAATTTTATAAACACATTTTCCGTACAAAATGTAAAGTTATTGGAAGTGCTTCAATCAGTGGCAGCAGTTGTTTTTCATGTGCCTACAATCTCTACTTTTTAACCAATTCTAAAGAAAAGGAAGTGCTTACCACAATAACCACAAAACAATATCAATTCCACTACCGGAATTATATAGTATTAAACATCATACACTGACAATAGGACCTAACAAACATAATATATGTACAACATGAAAAATATTTACTCATCACAATGTTACTACATTACAGGCGACTATTATTAGAAACGTTCATACAATGATATCATTTCAAAGAAGAAGTAGAGGATCTTGTTTTTTAATTCTTATTTCATGTGTATTATTTATTTAAGTAAAAGTAATAATTACTTTATATTATTATTGTAAAAACTACAAATATTGTAAAAAACCAGCCAAGTGTAGCCAAGTGCATGTCGGACCTCGCACAATAAAGGATTCCGTAGTTGGGATGAATTTATTCCAAGAACAAACTTAACATTGTAGTTTAAAAGCATGACCAAGATTATGTCTGGACTTTAAAAGCTTTTCTTTACTTGTGCTGTGAAACCTTGCTTCTTGTCTTTCATGATTGTAGGTCACCGGGTTTGATTTATTTGCGAGTATCAAAATATGTGGCATAAAAAGCTGTATTTTTTTTGCGTTGACTTAAAACCTTGACTTTTTTAGAGCTCCAAGGCATATTTGATATTAATTTCAACTTGATACCTCCACGCGTGCCTGAGAAAAATGGTCTTGACAGACTGACAGACAGGCAGACGGACAACGAAGAGATCCTATAAGGGTTCCATTTTTTTTTCTAATTGTAAATAATGGTCATACATTACATAATGAAAATGTGACTTCACGACAAAATGGTACAACGGAAAGAATCGATTACAGTAAAAGACAAAGTAAACATGTTGAATATCTAGAAACAAATAGAGGAAGGTAAGATAGCGGAGGTGCCAACATTGCAAAAATACCATCGCATAACATAATGAGCCCATAATGTTCCCACTGCTGGGACACAAACCTCGTCTTTGTGAGAAGGAGTGGCCCGTAATCCACCACGCGGGCACAGTCCGGTTTAATAGATTTCAAACATAAAAATAAAATAAAATGTTATTTAACCAAGCTTGGTACATGCAACATAACACCATCCTCGAGCGACAGGTGGTCTTACTTCCGCGGCAGTTTCCCATGCGCAAGCGGCTTCAGAGTAGGTACGGACTTGATTTATGATGCGATGCGGCGATCATGGTGCTGTTCGATTACCGAGGCGGATCGCTGCTGAAGTGTTAGTACGCTAATAGAACTCATTTGTCTATTAATTCGATGGCTAATTACTGCAGTATTTGTGTTCAAATTAATCTGGTAGTCTGGACAGTGACAGAAAAGTTGAAAGGGCTTTGTTTGAACCACGTGACCAAAAGAGTGATGAATAAATGGTGATGGATGAAGATATTAAAGAAAAGATTAATGGGGAAGGCAACTGTCAGAATGGCGCTGTCGTAGCTATTTCCCAACACAACGAGGCGGGTATACAAGACGTGAGGTGGTTTTACATATGTTTGCAAGAACGACGCGTTGTTGTGTTCCCAACTACCTACTCCGAAATTGGAGTCCACCTTTTCCCAAAAGATCCTAAAATTAGAAGATTGGGGCTTAAAGCTATACGTAGAGATTTTTAAAATTAAATAGATTTCGAGGTTCTGTCGAAACCATTTTGATGAAAGTGATTAGGTACGAGGAAATATTTAAGGTTTAACGTTTTGACACTTTCCATGTCAAACACTTAATTTAAATTATTGAAATCACAGAAAATAACAAAATATTGAAATAAAACCAAACTCGTGAATGAAGACGAAATGGAATGAATAAACGAAATGTCAAATTTATTGTAGGCTGTAGGGAGCTAGCTATGATCACGACATCTACAATTATCTTTACCCGACCTTCCTCATTGGAATAACTTCAACGAAGAGGGAGTGAATGATAACGTGACAGCTGGAACAAGTAAATGAAAGAGAAATATAGTTTGCGCCAACTCCACCAAGATTACTTAACCCTTCGAGACACACAGGGGTAACTAGCTATGTTATGAAATCCCAATGGCATAGCTATGGTAGGTTCTCTTAACATCATGATTTTGATTTAAAAGGAACTAATTTATTGTGTAGGGTTGTATGTAATCAATAGAAAGTAGATAACACGTATGAACAACTGAAACACCTCCTGGGGTTGGCCAATGATTTGTCAACCTTAGAGACAAAATCTAAATGTTTTATTTCCCTGTAATTTTAGCAGCACAAACAACATACTGCCCGCCATAATTTTATTCACAAGAAGCTCTACTAATCACTTACTGCTAAATATAGTCCTTGACTTCCAACATGCGTAATTTTCACAAGTTACAACAAAAAAAAAAACAACCTCAATATCTTGAGGTAAACGAGGCATGAAATATTAACATTATATAACAATAATTTGTACCAACCTTAGCACAAGGTCACAAAACATTACTGAGGAGAACATTGAAATTAATTACTAATTATTATTAATAATTACTACATGCGAAGTGCTCGTATATCATCACGATGCTTCCTTAATCCGGTGTTGAAACATAAATAAATAAACTATTTAGATAAGACTTTGGATTGACGTTTTCCCTTGCGTTGTGTACTTTACAGCATTTTCCTGCTCTCAAATCGGCGAAGAAAAACATCTTGAAGAAACCTTCATGCCCTAGAATCAAAAAATCGAAGACATGTGACATCCACCAACCCGCACTGGGCCCGCGAGGTGGATTATAGTCCGCTTCCTCTCACAGAGAGGAATTCCGTATCCTATCGTATGTGAGAAAATTGTACAGGGTGGCGTGGCGCGTCGAAATTTATCGTCAGATATCAAAAAAAAAAAGCCTTTTCATAGAAAAGTGCAATACCTACGCGATCAAAATGTACGGAACAGCTATTTTTTTTTTTAAATAACCGACGTAGGGGAGATAAGAATCATGTATGGAATCCATGGTTGCAGTTTGCGTATCTGTCCCTGCTAACATGTATTAATATGCTGCGTATGCATAAACTGAAATTTCCCAACATCGCGTACCGCACTGCCAGTCATACTGAAAAAGTGAACACATCGCTCGACCATCATTACATAGAGCTTTATAACCAGCGTCTTCACAAACGATGAATGCAAGAAGTTTGTAGTTTTTAACCATTTTAGCCTAGTTCTAGTTAGTACTAATGAACATTTATGGAACCACCTCGTCACCTGTAAGGTTTCGTTAATCAACCTATTTTATATTTTAGACAATTTACTGCTTCCTATTGGATTGGTCTTTGAATTCCATGTGGTGCGACCACCCTACATGAATTCTCTACCATCTTCAAGCTGTCTACTAAGCATTATTTTTTTTTTCTATATAAGGACGATCATTGCTCACCCGCATGTCAGACAGCACTGACACTCTTTTTTTTTAAACTTGTAGCGGTAAATTTTATTCAGCTTGGTGTCGAGTCTTTAGCTAATAACAATGCTAACTTTACGATCGCTATTCGTCAGAGAAAACCCAATTTCAGACCCAACTCCAACTTGACAACTCAACCTCCTATGACCTCAGGCATCACGATAACCACAGCTAACTAAACGCGAGTCTAATGTGAATATAAAAGCCGTATTAAACCGAGATTACATGCAGACAACATGCAGTGCGATAACGTTGCGTGAACTTACATTACTACTTTGTGAGAATTGTTTGCGTACACATTTTTATGCTGGTGAACTTCTGGGTAAAAAACCGGCCAAGTGCGTGTTGGAGGGTTCTGTAGTTAGGATCAATTGATCCCAAAAACAATCTTAACACTGTAGGTGAAAAACATGTTCAGAAAAAAAAATGTTTATGTAATAATGTGATAAAGCTATAAATTAACGATTTTCGCATTTTTTCCTTTACTTGTGCTGTGAAATCTTGCGTCTTGCCAAATTTCTAATTCTAGGTAAACGGGAAGTACCCTATAGATGTTGATTTATTTGTGAGTATCAAAATATGTCGCATAAAAGGCCGTATTTTTTTATTAAGGTGACTTAGAAGTCCAAGGGCGGTCTTTCTAAGTCAGACCCACTTAATTGGTATAAATTTCAACTTGATACCTGCACGCGTTCCTGAGTAAAAGGGTTTTGACAGACTGACAGACAGACCGTCAACGAAGTGCTCATAAAAAGGTTCCGTTTTTTCTTTTTGAGTTACGGAATCCTAAAAACAAAACAAAGAATCGGGGCGTGGTAGTTGTTCCAGAGAATAACAATTACTCACACACAATACATTAACAATTCGAAAAGTACGGGACCTGCCTTTCGCAGTTGACGGGTTAAACCGGGCCCCGGGTTAAACAGATTGTGAGCGTGGCGCCGCGCAGTGGGTCGAAACGATGATTTTAGTGACTTAGGGATCAACTTTGTTTTTTTACTTTTTTCTTTATGCGGATCGATAGAACTCATTAACCTCAATAATAATTGTTCTGATGCATTTTTTCCTAAACTTGCTCCTTTAGGTGGAAAAATGCATTTTGTGATATTTTTGTATGGAGCGGATCAAATTAAATTAAATTCTTGCTAAGTGGCGAGTGATCCCGCTTTGAAACTATATTTTTCTTAAAGCTTGCCCAGTCTACTATCATTTGATGCTATGAACATTTGCATAAAGTTGCAACACTGCCAAATAAATGAATCAAAAAAATGAAAAAATACATTGAATAATTTTTATTTTCTCAAGTTCTTTTAAGTTAAAATTTATGTGGAATAGTAAGTAAAAGCACTTAATAATTCACATAATTAATTAACAACTAACGACAATATATTAAGGTTCGTTATTAGCTTAATTTTATTAATTACGTATTACTTAAAAATGTGGATATCATTTATCTATAAATTTCTATTGACTGTAATTAGCTTGACTTTTTACTTTATAAAAATAATTTTTGTCACTTTTAGTCATTACTTTAATGTTTTTGTTTAATGAGGGTAGTAGAAATATTAGTAAACATTTGATTGTCACTGGAAGTATAAAATGAACATATTTATTAATAGTGTTCGTTTATTCGTACTACTATTAACTTCTATTGTGATTGTGATCATCCCTTTTCGTTATAATGGAAAATTTAGTTAAAAATTTAGATTTATTTATGATTTTAAGAGAGCAGCTTAAGTCGCTGTCAGGTAGTAAAAAACTCTTCCAATACCTACAAAATAAAATAAACGTGACGCAAGAGAACAGTGCTAAGCTCCAAAAATTCTGTACGCGCTTTTGTTCAAATTTAAGTGCAAGATGGGAACGAAGTAGTCGCACGTTAGCACCGTTTTTAAGAAGAAATGGTGATTGGTTAGAAAGTGCGATAAACTGGCCCGACGGAGTAATACCTGAAACTGTGAACACTGAACAGGAAAAGCTCGAGATTTGTGATATTGAAGATGTTGAAAATCTACCACCATCTGCTACAGAAGCTTCAACATCTACATTTACACCTCGAAAACCTTTCGAAGAATTGGGCTCCAGGCAAAAACGAAGACGCGTTGATCAAATAAACCAATCGCTTTCGTTATCTCCGGATGAACTAAAAGCTACTACAATTGCTAGTTTAAGAAACCATTAACGCTAGTTTAAAATAATGAACCATTTGCTAAATTACCCTGAAGATCTAGAAAAAGTTAAGCAGTGTTTAAGTGCAAATAAAGCAAACAGTAGTACATATTCACCCGATAAGGCACTGGCTTTATTAATTTCAGTTAAATTAAGTAAGTGGCAATATATAAGCCTAAGAGAAGCAGCCAGTGAAAATGGGTCTGATTTATACCCTTCTTATTATAAAATTAAGCAAGCAAAGTCAAAATGTTATCCAGGGAAAGAAGACATAACCATAACTGAAGAAGGAGCTGCTATTAAACTGCAAGCATTACTCAACTTGACGGTTTCTAGGCTTTTAGATGTAATTGCTTTGGATTTGGACTCGGCAAAAGAGTTACTACTTATAAGCAAATGGGGCTTTGATGGAGCCTCAGGTCAAAGCAATTACAAACAAAAGACTGAGAAAGAGTTTGATGACTCTACTATATTGATGGCCAGTCTAGTTCCTATAAGGCTTCAACAATCTGATGGAACAATTGTTTGGGAAAACGACCGACCATCATCGACTTTCTATTGTCGTCCGATAATGTTTAAATTTACCAAAGAAACCCAGACAACAGTGGCAACTATAAAGGGTAACATAACAGAAGAAATAGAAAGACGTCTGCCAACAAGAATCCACCAAGTAGAAGTTAAGCATCAATTGTACCTGACGATGATAGACGGCACAATAACATCATATTTGTCGGATACATCTGCAGCTGTCTGTGATATTTGCAAGGCAAAACCGTCAGAGATGAACAATTTAGAGGCATTTATCAAAGAGAAAAAATCGAGGAAATGTACCAGTATGGTATGTCATCCTTACATGCCTGCATAAGATGCATGGAGTGCTTACTTCATATCGGTAAATATAATTTTATTAATTCATATTTTTCGATCCATTTATTTAGCAGTGTTGCAACTTTATGCAAATGTTCAAATCATCAAATGATAGTAGACTGGACAACCCCTAAGAAAAATATAGTTTCAAAGCGGGATCACACGCCACTTGGCAGAAATTTAATTTAATTCGGTCCGCTCCATACAAAAAAATATCAAAATGCATTTTTCCACCTAAAGGAGCAAGTTTAGGAAAAAAAATATCAGAACAATTATTATTGAGGTTAATGAGCTCTATCGATCCGCATAAAGAAAAAATTTAAAAAACAAAGTCGATCCCTAAGTCACTAAAATCATCGTTTCGACCTACTGCGCGGCGCATGCCGTGGCAACGCGTCACCAAAATAATTTTTATGTTTCACATTTGCCAGGCGTCCCGTGACGGCTCACAATTTTTTTTCGTGAGCCATCTCTTTCTGCAGATGGCAGTTACCACTTTCTGGTTGGATAGCGGTTTGTCGGCTGTTGCATGATGGTCGGTCATCGTTCTCCTCCTTAAAACCCCGTACTCGTTATGTTTCTATAAGATCTGATGTTTACTCTCAGGAAATTCAGCCAAAGCCACGCAACTCGTTATATTCTGAAGCTTCTAAAGAGCTAAGACCTAAAAAACCTGCTTAAAAACTCGCCAAATTATTTGAACTATTTACTTTTTTTTGCATAGTAAATCAATCGTTTAGTTGAGCTAATTGCTTAATCGACAATCAATGATCAACTATAAATCAGAGTTATTTACAGTAAAACAAATGCATCTTCCATTTTATTTTATTTCATGAATAGTAATTATTAAACTGTGTCATCATAACGGTGATTCACAGTTTTATTTCTTTAACAAAAATTATTTGTTTTAAATCGACCAAAATAGCATCCGAGCACAGTGGGTCAATAAAGGTTATATTATATCACACCTAATGTGCAAACTATATTCACCTTTTTGTATGGTTGTTATAAGGTGGGTAATAGGTTGAATGTAAGTGTTGGGTGTGTATGATATTGTGTAACTTTCGGAAGTGTGCCGCTAATGGCTATACACAACACACTCGACGGTTGTCACATTTTCTGGTCACCTAGCGCAGACAATATCCGTTTTGCTCTGAAATCGATTGTGTAATATTGACGTGTGATCTTGAGATTTGAATCTTTTTAATAAATATTGGTGATACGAAACAGGTTCACTTTCTATTGATAGAGCAAACAGGAATGCATGTTCAAAGGTACTGATAGCCGCTGACACATTACTCATTATTTGAGACCTACCGAAATGTAGAACTACGCAAGTCACAAAGGCTTAGTCATCAGCTCCAGTTCCCAAACATTTTTAATTCGTTCTTCTTGTCAAAACTGTACGGGAAGCGACAGAAAAACAAAATCGAATCGACTATCCTATTAACCGATATTATCCTAAAAAACACAGCCAGGAAATAAATGTCTTAACCCTCCCTGTGCTCCGCACACACGGTCGGTAAACCGAACGAATTGATTCGACTCAAAAAAGTGAAACATTAGACTCTTGTAACTTTTACGTTTGGATGTGACTGCAGTTACTGACAGGGTTGGATATGGTACGAGAGTGCCGGTAGCCACAGGAAGTGCATTGATTTGCTTGCGGTGCTGGGAAAATGAACAAAATAGGTCTTTGGACCCACAGCCAAAGTTGATTCCTTTTTGACGGCGCGGTGGTTACAAATATTTGGATGGTGGTATTCATGTCGTTTATAATGTAAAATCGATACTCAAAATCAGTCTTCAACGTCGCGATGTTGTTTATTTTAGCAGCTGTCTTCAATAGCTATGAGTGGGGCTCGTATGAGTTAACCACGATAATTTTAAGACATGGCGATATGTTGGACTCATACAGGATTAGCATATGCAGTAAGCAAGTTTGGTATCGGCACTGACGAAGGTATAACACTGGAAGTACGCATCCCAAATCTCTTTGTAGTGTGCCGGAACACACTACGATTGCAAATTCTTTTGCTATCGACAATTGATACGGTAAAAGCTGCTTGTGTGTACCCGGATTGGTAAAGGCAACAATGATACGTTACTTTGCATTTTGTGGAAATAAAGTTCTTAAAAATGATACCATTTCCCATGCAGACAGTCCACAAAGAGACATTAGGCAGTAACCACAGCGACCGGAAGTTCAACGACACTCGACACTACTCTGTCGATCGACATCTTTTCCGGCGGCGGCCAGGGGGGCCCGGCGCGGCGCCCGCGCACTCTCGTTACATTCTACTTGTTCATGTTATCTCTTGATATGTAAATTAGCATTGTTTTAATAGTAGTATTAGATCGCCTCTTGTTATTGATCGACATAGAACTTCAATTGTTTTGATGACAACTTTTTGCTGTGCTATCGAAGTCCCCATCTACAGATTCTCATTTGGAGAATTTGATAGTAATATTAATATTCATTAATATTCAATATCACCTAAACTTACTGACAAATTGAAAACCATAATCTAAAAGGTATCGTTTAACAAAATCCATTACATAAATCCGCCGTATTTTTTATTTTAAATTGTCATTAGGTTTTAAATAACTCCAAAACATTAGATAACGAGTAATTGATACCGGGCCAATCGCTAGGATAACATAGATGTGTGTTAGTTGATCATTACCTAACCGACAACTTTCGTCCAACAAAAACTGTAGTCGGGTTACCGCGTGTTACGTCAGCGAAGTACAGGTTAACTAAATAAATTGGTTGGTTTTGTGAAGATTCCGTATGCAGATGACTAGATTGTATGGGTTTTTATTTAGTAGGCCATTAGTTTACCTATTATGTCGAGGAATCCCGGATAATGCAAGAACGGGTAGTGTACATAGTATAAAATCAAGGAATTCTTTTTTTTTTTTTTTTAAACAGTTTTACTCATCAAAGTCAAAGTCAAAATCAAATAGGCACATAAAAGGCACTTTGGAACGTATAAATTTACAAATAAAATAGAATTGATTCTAGTTGCCCCTGCCAAAAGATAGTTTCATATGGAGAAGAATGGGCAAGAAACCCCACCGTTACTCTTACAAAATGTTGGGCACACGGCACATCGGCACACGTGATGAAGATCCCTTTCTCCACTTGTACTGGCACCCACTTGGGGTTTGCCTTTTTTAACAATGACTGCCAGGTTTGTGATAAATGTGATAATGCAGTTATAAGCACATTTTATATTTGGTCGCCAGTAAACTTGTGTTGGTTCAGAAAATCTACATACTTAAAAAAAAACTCATTAACGCGTTCTTTATTAAACCCCTCACTTGTTGCCACTGACGTGACCTTCGGAACACACCAGGACAAAACAGGATGTTTTTCTCATAAACCTTTAAAACCATGTTTTGCCGGCTATTTTCTTCTCTGTGTTGAAGCAATGAGATATTTGATTTTTTTACTCATATTCAAAGGTAAGTTTTCTTGATTAAGTATTTGTTAAACTGAAGAAACTGGAATCTTAATTAAGGATGTGCTGAGTTAACTCATTTTCCATCTCTTCTGACATATCTTTCGGTCTACCCTACTTAATACTACATATTTTTTTAAACCTTCTTTTTTCATATAACAGCGCCGCGCGCAGTGTTGTTGTTGTTATGTTGTATGCTCTACATGCTTCGTTGAAGCCCATTTCAGTTTCCGTGCTTTAATAAAGCTTCATCCATATCTTCCTTATTCCATGCATTATAAACTCTCTTGGTCATACTGATAATCTGAAAATAAATGAATGAATTAGTAAAAAAATGTCCACCAAACGCGTACCACTAGGATTTAAGAATACGACCTAAGCAAGAGGTATAAAAAGATTTGAAACCAAAATTACTGAGATAACCTTTAAACTTTACGGCGTATGGAATACGCTTAAATACAAGCTAGAATACCAAGAAAATACATAATAATGAATAGAAAAACTAACATAATCCTCATATTCTTTTCTGTGCTGGCTTCCGAATGAGCAAGAAGTTCGAATGAAAACAGTGCAAAAAACTTACTTTTCTGTTTATTTTTGTAACACAAAAGCCCGGCGCAGGCGCTCCGTCCACTTGTTTTGGTATGCTTACACGACTGAATAATTCTTTTAGGGTTGCCATTTGTCCGGGTTTCCCCGGATTTGTCATAGTTTAGAGGGCGTTGGGGGAGCGTCCAGGCGGGGTTTCAATTGTAGATGGGGTTTTAGGCTGCTGACACATATACCGAAAATACGCGGCCGAAATTACATCTAACTCATCTGGCTTTTTCTTCTTTTTGTTTCGATGATTTAGGTGCTGGTACGACTAATGCAGCCTTACCCTAAGTAGGTACCAGTTATTTATTTAATTTAGTACTTAGTGCAAATAGTTAGTTGTGTTATCAATATTACTATTATGATTTTTATTTATTTTCAATACACTTATCACGGATGGCACTTCAATCTACATTTCCGTCTATGTCAGGCCCACTGAACCCTACGACCAGCAGTCAGACTCCTCAGTCACGCACGCTCGCGCCCAACGATGCGCGAGCGCAACCTCTCGACACGGAATCTTAAGTTGAGCACTATTACAGCACTATCGCGCTTAAAACAAAGCTAATGCTTTTTTACACCCTCATTATAGACAAGGATATACCGCGGATTTACCAGGACGTGTTAATATTTCAAATGATGCGTAGTATGATTATGTCCACGTTTTGATGCCGAAAAACGATGACTTTTATGTTCAGTAAAATATTTTTAGGGCTGTCCGGTTTTATACGCACAATTATCGTCACCTCGAAATGATGCACTGCTGGAGATGTGGCATAAGCTTTCCTTGCACATACGAGTATCATTTTCAGTATTTTTGAAGAACCTTTGCTTGACCCTTCGAGATTCGGATATCAGATTCATCGGATCAGTTATGATGAAAAAGTTTTGCTTTGCTGTTGAGATTGGATTTCCAAAATATATCGATCTGTAAAAAGACACTTAACGTTTTTATGTCATTTGTACTCCCCGTCATTGTAATCATTTTTTTGTACAGGACCAGACCTGGGAACCTTCTGGTTACGGAGATATTGAAGGTCAAATTTCCAAAGTCAAAACGTTTATGGCGAAGTAAGTGTTACAATGTTGGTGTTATCCAACTTTTACTGAAGTTTTTTGTTACGAAAACATGTTTTTAATATTATAACACTACTATAAATACCTCCACTTCCCCTGTACCGTTGCATGCACCCATAAGCACAATGTTTTGCGTGTGTTACGTTGCACACTATCGCAAACAGGAAATCACCAGCAATTATTGTTACTTAGTTTGATACAAAATGCGCAGTACATCTATGTGATGGGTCTTTTTACACCCTGTATATGCCATTACCCAATGAAATTTAATTTTCCTACCTCTATAATTTTTTGCCCAAAAGTAGTTGTACCGGCCCTGTAACACCTTATCTTCGGTCATAGCATGAATGAAGGCACGTCCACTTTACGTAACGAATGAACTCGAGTGAATGGTGGCCGAGTCAATGATCGTGCAGATCTATCGCAAAACAAGCTTGCACTAATCGCTTGAGACAAATTATATCCGATTATGTATCAGTGCTTAACCACAAACTTGATTATTAAAGATCAGATTGTTAGGATATTGTGGTTAATTAATTGCATGTTTAAAACAGATAATATGAGTCAATGGAAAACAAATTCAGGTTATTGATAAAGTTACATAAGAACTGCATTTATTAGTGGCTTATTAGAGGCAGTAAGAGCTGACTAGTCCCCAGTCCCGATACCGACAGAGTGCACATATGACTATGCTCGTGAACATCGCGTATCTGAACCAGATTTGAAAGAAATCAAATAGTCAGTGCTTTATCAGAAAGCCAATTCCCTAGAAATCAACAATGATTTTGCATTGACCTCCACAAGTACCCTGCTCTAACCCTGCCTGACTAATCTTTTTACTATCGCATATCATTGATCGTGCTGACACGAGATAACCAAAGTCAGAGTGCAATCTATTCACGGAAGTTTCACCTTTATGCATTCTAGGCCTTACATAAGCCTACGAATACATTAATTCATAATATAACTACTCCAAGATCACTTCAAGATTACCGTTCGTTAATCATTCGCCGACAGACGTTACAGCAGCATTTCTATTCCTTTCCTTAAATTTAAAGCCTTACCATCTAACAGATAAGGATCAGTAGTCGTACGGTAGATTTGAATCGATATGTTACGCAACCAGCCAAGTCGAAGCCCCCAGTTGTCTAACGATCGATATGTTGATTTATGAAGCTTTAGATAAAATATTACGTATAAGTAACAGTGAGTGAAGGAAGTGGCTGAAACGAGACGAGATCTTGGACCACTATACATGTTGGTGAAACTACAGAAATATCTAGTCGAAACACTGCATGGTCAAAATCAACTGCAGAATGTGGTGATCCTTCTCATTTTGATATGTCCAGCAGTGAAGTCCAGACTTACCCCCTTATTGTAGAATGTCATTGCTGAAAATGATTAGGATGATGATAGTAAGGTGATAATGTAGGTCTAAGATCAGTAAGAGGCAGAGCATGTCTGCACTGCATCAGATCAGAAAAGGAATGTCGATCCAAAATTGCCATATATTCATAAGTTTTTCTTATACACTGTTTAATGAAACTTTATTCCCAACTTATACCATAAACTGCCGGTTGTCATCACAAAAAGCTTTACATTCCGTCAGCCGTCACCGGTGCAGGCGCCGAGTTTATCGCGAATCAATCACCTTTCACCACGCACCAACATTTATTATTATAATTAATTGTCGCGTCAGTGTGTGTGTCAACTTTCACTACCATGCTTGTTTTGTCTTTTGTCTTTGATTGGCTGAACGAGGAAAAATTGCAAGTGTATGAGATACTTTATAGATCTATAAACTTTTGTCGTCTGCCCTTGTGCTCGGTATGGTATGACACTTTACTGTAGTTTTCCTCTTCAAGGTCTGTATCAGCAACATTCTTAAATAACAGACAATCAGCTCCGTCTGTCGAGCGATTTACTAAAACTTATACCCACCATGCTTCTAATACTACGTTTCTTACAATGACAGCTACTGCATTAACTCTTAATACAATCTAATGTAGCAACTTTAAATTAAATTCATTTAAAACGTCTAGTTGTTTGTTCTGAGTCATCTTCATAACAGCCACAAAGAGTTCTCTGTAACACGAAGGGCTGTCCCTTCGTGTTACAAACAGATTGGTTATTGCAGCATGTAAATCTATCCATACAAAAGAAAAACTATGTGTGAAGAGTATGCTATGATGAAGTAATATTAGTAATTATAATCAGTGAACAAATTACCCATTCGTTACGCAGTCATAGCAGATATCTAGCTAAAAGAAATATAAAATCTTTCGTGTTTAACTGCATATCACTATAATAATTAAATATTGCCAAATCAAATTGTTCTTAAAACTTGTTCGGATTCATTGCAGAACTTTGGAGCAATTCAAAAGTTTATTTAAATTCGTTGACGCGAAAAGAGTGTTGTTAAGAATGATTTGTTGTGGCTTCGAAGGGGAGTTGTTTGTTGCTCAACGTGGAGGGGTGATTTATATTTGTTTGAAAGGGAGTTCTGGTGCTGTTACGTTGAAATAGTTTCAATGGTTTCCAAGATCTTTCGCAACTGTATCTTGTTTACAGTTTCAAAGGGGTCTTTCGCAATCTATTGCGAAAATCCCTTTTGTTACTGATGAATGGCGTGATTCGGGGTCTACCCCGAACTGACTTCCTTATTTTCATCACGCATTTTACAGTCATTTTTTACGTTCATTCTATCAGCGAAAATATCGCAATTATGGACTCTTTAGAGGAGCACATCATTTAACAGCATAACTTGGCCTGCTTCTAAGCCACTTCAACAAAGCCTCTTTAAATTCTTTCACATTCTTGTCTGTCATCTTCCTTCCCTTCCTTATTAACATTAACAAACATCTTCAAAGACAGATCACATTACAAATGATTCCACTTTTGATTCGTAAGTACATGGCTCCGTGGGATCCATCAGAAGCCTTTCACATAGCTGTGTAATTACATAAAAACAACTGCTATGTACACCTGTCATGGCCGTCACACTGAACGTTGTGTTTGATACTGACAGTTACTACAGGGTGTCGTGAAGATGAGTCAGTAATTAGTTTTGACACAACCATTGCTGTTAGTACTTTCAGCCCACATTTGCGTTTAGTTGGGTTAAATAAATAAATGTAGAGTTTGTAAACTCGGAGTTAAGTAATTAACATTTCAACTCTAATTACACGTTGCGCCACTTAAAAGTAACGCTAGGTTAGTTAACCTGAAATTAGTGTTTTTTGAGTTGGGAACATCAATCTACCAAACATAAAATAGAATAGTAGTTTTCGTGCCCTGATAATTATGTAATCCGACCAAAAATTTATGAACGAACAATGAACGGAAATTGTATACCAATCTCTTTTACACTACATTACGATATGTAATACTTTCTTGACTTTGAATTTTATGTCATGAAAATTCATTTTAATCGTATTGTATTACATGTGGTTTCCATGGAGATTTAGTTTATTGATTGACGAAAACGTCAGTTAAGGAAAAATAAGGCTTTAAGTTTTTCATAATTTGTTTTATTTTTATATGAGTTCATGCTGTGCATGAATATATTGCCTGCTGATATATTACCAAATTTTCACTTACTATAACGTCGAACAATATAAAATACAAAAAAGTTATCAGCTACCTCATAATGTCAATTTATTTTGACATTACTAACACTAGCCTAGAGTTTATAGACTTAACTCTCCTACATCGGTGGGTTAAATATTTAAAAGTTTAACCCTAAGTTTAATTCTAACTCTTGGTAGCGCAAGATATATTATTTAGTTAACCCTGAGTTAGCTGTTAACTCCGAGTTATTTAGGATAACGTATCAACGTGCAAGTGGGCTTAAATATATTTATGTACTAAGAACAAATGTCTTGATTATTTACTAGGTAGATATAGGAATCTGCATTCGAATATTTTTCATTCAACTGATACACATCATTCATACTTCAAGGAATTCGATCTTATTTCAGTAAATAAAGCAGATTTCTGTCGGCCCTCATTACGATTTTCTTTCCACTTTAGTTAAGTCAGTGTTAAACTACACATAGCTACTGAAATACTTGTAGTTTGGGAATAGATTTAATCCACCAGCTTATGTTTAGCAAATGAGCTCCTGGCCCCCACGACACTAAAATAACCACTTCTTATTTAGGTACCATTAACGTTTAGTACTACCACATCACTCTCATCACCGCTACCTCAATGTCAAGTTCGACACACAACAGATGCCACATGTCCAATTACAAGCGACGCTCAGTAATTATGTTGTCAAGCACATTCGTCACTGTCATGATGCAGCTTCTATTGTATGTCGTGGTTTTTAATGGTGGTTGTAATTGGCTGGTGATGATACGTTAAAAAAAGAGAAAGAGTGTTTGTCATCTCATATGAATAGTGCAGCTGGTTATTTTATTGTCGTCATCAGTATACGGCAGATCAGCTGATAAATTGTCCACTGCTGAGGTAGCGTCTCATAGGTAGCCTTGTGGGGCGTGAAACACCTACAAAGTTTCAGCTTTCCAGATGACAGCAACTCAGAATATGCAAGATGAAAAATCATTTGTTCTTTGTTGTGCAACATTGATAATATTCATCATAACGAATATGAAATATCAGTTCAGAGTCGGTTATGGTCATACTAATAGGTGTGCATATCTTTCACCCTTAGTAATATATTACATACATTGAAAAGTAGTTTTCATACTTAATGACTCACGATGTCACGGAACCCATACCAAGAACATGCGTAAATACATCGAATTGTAAATCGATAAACTAAAAATTTAAGAGCTAGCATTACTCCGAATGGTAATTGATTAAGTTAATCCATTAAAACGATTATGCGATAATCGATTTCTTTTCCACAGTTTACATATTTCTTCGATTATTCGCGTGTTCGCAGTACAACGCACTAGTTAGAAACCTTTGAGTTTTTAGACGTGGAATTCTCCGCACGTCTTATTACCTACCCTATAATAGTCATAAATAATGACGTCATCATCAACATCTACCTTGCTTTCTCGAACTATGTCGGGGATGCAGCTGAATACCAGTATTTTACATGCGGCAGGCGCCTACCTAACCTCCACAATCCAGTTATAATAATAATAATAATACAATTTTAGCCAATAAACCTGATATTGTGGTGATAGATCGACGAGATTAGATTCCCTCATGACGAAAATCTTGTGAAAGCTGAGAAAGATAAAAAAATCAAGTATCTTGACTTAGCACACGAGGTTGACGACATGTGGGGCGTGGACTCTGCAATCATTGTACCGATAATCATTTCAGTAAATGGCCTAATAGCGGAGAGCCTCGACCTCACCTCAGGAGGCTCTCATTGCGCAGCTGGGTCAAGGGCTTGATTCAGAGAGCAGTACTTCTGGATACGGCACGCATAGTAAGGAGGTTCCTCTCTCTAGTGCCCTGACCACCTGCAGCTTGGCGCCTTTTTCTGATGCCTATATGGGCAACAATTTTTTTATGTTTTTATATGTTTTTTGTAAAAGTATTAAAAAATGTAATCAATATGCATTAAGATGAATAAACGAATATAATAATAATAATACGATAATAGTAATACGATACCCTTGGTAAGTCTGGTTGCCAGACTTCGGGTTTCTGAGCACCCGTAACGACTGTCAAAGATCTACAAATGACAGCCGGGACTGACACGAACTTATAAAATGATGATGTCATAACACGAATATCTTCCTTCCGAATACATTTCTCTATAATGTCGGCTTTCTTGAACAGAAAACACGCATTTCGTAAGAGCGCTGTAACACAAATCACAAATTAATGTTAAAGGACCCTTGACTACCACTTTGGTTTAGTTATTCTACTTCAAACTTGACAGCCTTACCGGACCATTCCGCAAAATAAGTACTTTTAAAGATTTTATGTAAGAATATTAAAGAATCGTTACCCGAGTAATAACTCTTATAAAACTACTTGTTAGAAACTTTATAAAATCAGGAGGAATTGTTTCCTGAACAGTCGTGTCCTTCTGGATTATTGACACTAACCGACACGCGCGCTAAATAAAATGTTCGTAATATAGTGTGGCTTTGCAGCATGTCCTTTAAATTCTTTATTGTAGTTGGCAATGATATCAGAATTCCAAATTTATATGAACTATTTTTGCCTGCCACACGTAAAAAAGATGAAAGCGCCTTAGATGATATTGACCCCTATACATACATTGGTACAGTATTACCATATAAAAATAAATATTTCTTTAACTTCGGTATACTCAATCCACTGCTACAATCTAACCACCCAGTGCGTTCACCAAACCAAATGGCGTGTACCGCTAAATATTGCATGCGCGCACCGCTGATCGAAATGACGCCCATCTGCATAACGTCGCTATGAGCAGATAATAGTGTAATGGTGAGTGACACATTACTAGTACACGGAATGTAGCCACTAGCAACAAGCCACCGCGGTTGAGCAGGTCGGGGACACACTGAGAACTGGAGACAAAGAAGTTGACTATAGAGGCAAAGACTTGTGTATATTGTATAACATGTCTAAAAGATCAATTGTAGAATAGAATAGAATAGAATCGAATAGAATTTTATTTTGCAAATATGGGTAATACATAATAGTTCTTAAGATTACATTTAGCTCAGCCACATTTTACCAATCGGCATGCAAACATTTGAAATTATTTATATCACTATTATTACACTTATTTAGATCAATTTATAAATTACCATTATAAAATTCTTAAATCATCGACTTAATTAAAAATATATGTTTGTATTAAAAGGAAAATATAGTAGTATAATATGTAGTATCTATTCATACTATAATTGACCTTTGTAGTATTCTTAGCTTCCTATTTTTTATTTCCAGTGTGTTACGTCATAAGTGCAGGTCTTTTTCTTTTCGGGTCCGTGTAGTGAAAATGTGAGTTATTTTAGTTAGTCAGGCAAAAGAGCGTGCTGAGCGTAAGAAGGATCACACTTACGGAGGCTCTTTCAATGTTTGTAGTATATACCCTTATCCCACTGCTAATGGTGGAAATTCTTATGTAATTGTTCCCGTTTACATCCATAATAATTCCAAACTTCAGGAGGACTACATGTTATCTCTCTTCACAAACCAACATAACCTGGCGGACAAGCGACTAGCTCAATTATGTACTCGGACAGTTCCAAGTTTTTATAATACGAAAACATATTAGTATATATTATGATGACACACGGCTTTGAGCCCAGCTACGTACGCTAAGCACTAGGGATGCCCGCCCACACACCACATTCTAACCCACACCAGCTTTCCAATCACTGGTGTACCTCTCTATTGACATAAGCAGGTAAAAGTCACGATTATTTACTTTATTACATAAATTTCTTTGCTCATTACATGGTATTTGTACTAGAATTATTTGGAGAATAAACATTGAGAGTGTGCTGTTTGCCTTGCAATTTGTATAAGCAATCGGCGAATTGCGTACATACCGAGATGTCTTGATTAAATAAGATAAACAGTTTTGCGTAAGTTAATGTTTTTAATATATAATAGACGCAAGCTGTGAGTTCAAGACTCGGCATTGTAACAATAATAACCCAGACACTACTAACTCACGGAGATGGAAAACTTCGTGAGATAACCTAAACTGTATGGTCTGAAATCTCTTGGTAACTGATGGCCGTTGTGCTTTACAAGAGACAGTTGCAGACTACTGCCAGTTTCGATACTTATTATTAAAGTGCAAATCATACACTGCGAACCGCATCCAACAAATAATCTTCAATCAATCAAAAAAAGTCCACCCTCCCCCCTTTATAGTCTACCCCACTGTGTCCTCACCCTAACGTCCAACAGTCCCGCTAGAAGCAAGTGATCGTTTAGCACCGCGCTTACGTTCGCATCACTCATCGTTTATCGTGACGCGATCAGTTACCGATTTATCATAAGTAGTCTCTATGGGCGGTGGAACTTGCTGTCACAGTATTGTATAGTATTTACAAACTTTAAACAAGATATCAAGCTATGATTGGTGCTGGAAAATGATTCGTCAGAGAGAGATAAACATGCGGAAAATATTCTTAGAGCAGTCTTGCTCATTTACAAATGATGGTGCCTGATATAGGTTGAGAACTGCACAGAACAGGGAAGCATGGCACATAAGGGAGGAGGCCTACACTGAGTGTGGGAGGGTGAATAAGGCTACCAATATCGTTGATAAATGATGATAGATTAGTTGTGGCTCACACTGGTTGGCCGCCTAAGGCGTTTGGTGTCTAAGATAAAAATAGGTGTAATATAAAGAGGTTTTGAAGCAACCATTTTGACCTCCTATCAAGTCCTGTCTGACACTATCAAGCTTTTCAATTAGGTACTGATAGCGCCATTCGTAAACAGGCAAATGGTGATATTAACACCGGAATTGGAAAACATTGTAAAAGTCAATTATTTTTAAAAGAGACACCGTGGCGTGTCTTTTCGGCTCTTCGCCATAGGAAACAACCAATTAGAACCGTGCACCTAGCTTCAGACGTTTCATGTGCCCATGTAGGTCTATGTGAAATAAAATATTTTGAATTAGATTTTGATGAATACTCAGTCGCACACGACGGCATGCACAGTGGCAAGCCTTTCTGTTCTAACACATTGACAACATCGATGGATTGGTATATCAGATAATGTTATGTCATACAAAACGGGTTTCTCTGTAACTGCTAAAGCTTGTTTGATAAAGTGATAAAAAGTTACTACTTTCTAAACATAAGTACCTGCCTACGTATCTACAACATCGCTAATAGTGTGATATTTTTCAATAAGCCCAAAATATCTGGGAGCACTATGGAGGTACTTCTGGACAATCAATATTATAAATGTGAAAGTGTGTGAGGATGGATGGATGGATGTTTGTTACTCTTTCACGCAAAAAACACAGAACGGATTTGGATGAAATGTGGAACACAGATAGTTTATAACCTAGAGTAACGTATAGGATACTTTTTATCCCGGTAGTACGTTCCCGTGGGATAATTTCCGACCTCCACGCGGGTGAAGCCGCGGGCAAAAGCTAGTCAATTCATCTTTATGTTGCCTTTATTCAGCAGTAAAATTATTATGAAGATTCGTAAATGATTTGCTCAGTTAATTCTATTCAATATAATTCTGGCCCGAAAATGATTTTTGTGACGTTACTGTCAATCTCATTTTCTAGCAATACACCACCACATAATGTTTCTGCTGTTACCTATTCACCTTTACAAAAACATAACAAGCTACTGCCACAAAACGTATATATTATATGAAGTCATCTCCTCATTTCTCATGCACATTACGATTTCATGCACGAGCGTGCACTTGTTATCTGATCTCACGACCCTACCACATTGCCGCGAAAGTGGATAGCAGACAAACAAACAAATATAAGATTGCACACTAGATTATGCACATGCATATGCATAAAAAAGATCTGGATAGAAGAGAATTCCATCCAGATCGTTTTTTAACTAGGATTACTCATGCCTCATTGGTGCGTTTATATAAAATAGATCTAATGGATAAAAATTAATAACAAAAACAAGTTGTTTTTTCTACTACCGCTCGTTGTGTATTTATTTGAAGTAGACCAGGTACCAGGTTTTAGTAAGTTTAGTAAATTAGTTTTTTGTTTGTTTTATCCTTTTAAAATCTGATAATTCAAGTAATGACAGTCTACATGCGGTCAGCAGGTACTTCAAAAAAATCATCAAAACATGTTTTGTTGTTGTTTTATCTATTAATTTGATTTGACATGGTGCAGCATCAAGTTAAATTAGGGCGAAACTGCACAGGCGTGATGGGTATCGATATTTCAACATGATAAAAAAAAACAAATTGAGTTGATGGTATTTTTCTGCTTCAACAACCTTAGGTAGTGTAGTTAGGTATTTGAAATATAAGGGTACAACATAACAGGATAAAATAAAATATAAAAAATAACTCATATTTTAAGTAACTACAATACCAGCGGAGAACTACAATTTATTTAATTTATTTGTTTTATCATATTTACATAGCGATCCCTATCTCGTCTGCGGAGTTTCGCTAATTAATTTAATTTGACCCTGTATTCTTGTCCTATAAAATATCTACTGGTTCCGTACGGGGCAGCAACCAGCAACCACTTCGTCGCCAAAGTCGGTTTCATCGATCGCAGGCGGGATTATGTATTCTTTCCATTTCGATAACTTTTAAGTACTCATAGAATAGCTCTTTGCAGTGGCGTAGCTACATCTTTTTTTTTTTTTTGCTTTGGAAATCATCAAATGACCTCTCCCGCTCTGGGCGGAGCGGAAGGGCGTGTCAGACTCTTACTGACTAAAACCCACCCGTGTTCCTTCAGGTACCTGTGCGCCAGGGCCACGGTAACTCTTTCGAACAATCCGCGACCCCGGCAGGCATCGGCCCTATCGGACCCCTTTAATGATGCTGACATCTCTTTGAGGCGCGCGTGGAACACGACGCGCCGTCGACCCGGGCCTGGTCCTTACCGGATGGCGAGCTGCCCATTGCTCACCGTCCGCAAGCCCGCGCCTACGGTGGCCGGGAGTCGGCAATTGACTCCCGACGCCCAGGGTGTCTCCTCCTGCGGCGACTAGGGGCGTGAGGGCGCAACGATGGCCGCACCCTCACGCGCTCTGCCTCCTCCTTCGCGAGCATTACTGCTTCGCAGAAGGAGGTGACGGCTTCCCATTCCCTCTCGCTCCGTACCATGGCCTGTACCAGGGCCGGACGCGAGAGATCGCCGCCGCCAATCGCCGCCACGAGGACACGGCGGTGCTCCACCTAAGCTGGGCAGACCTCCACCGTATGCTCCACCGTGTCCTCCGGTCGATCCACACAATGCCAACACCCGGGCGTTTCCTCCCGCCTTATCCGAAACAGGAACCTCCCGAAACAGCCATGTCCGGTGGGGACCTGCGTCAGGCGCCGTGGCGCCTCTCAAGCCACTCCTCAAAGAGGGGACTTACCGCCGCAATTGTGGCGTGCCCAGCGCTGGGTTGCGACAGTCGCACTCTCCATGCCGCCATGAGATCCCGCCGTAGCTCTGTCCGCTGTGCCGCGATCTCTCGCGGCAGCGGAGTTACGCCCCGGCGTTCCGCCTCCTCGCGCCACTCCCAAATGTGGGCGAGGACTTTTGCCTCCAGATCCCATGGCGGCAATCCGGCAAGGAGGCTCGCCGCCTCGCAGGAGACCGTGCGGTATCCTCGGACCAGCCGGATGGCCATGACCCTTTGGGACGCGTTCAACGGGCGAGCTGGTCGGAGCCTCAATGAACGCGCCCACACCGGTGCCCCGTAAAGGGCCATGGACCGCACGACCCCCGTGTAGAGCCTCCGGCAGGAGGCATTTGGACCCCCTAGATTGGGCAGGAGCCGCCTCAAGGCAGCCCGGCCCGGTCCAGTCTGGGAGCCAAACGTCGGAAATGTTCAACGAAGTTCCACCGGCTGTCGAGGACGAGTCCCAGGTACCTCATCGTCGACTCGACGCCGATGTGAACCCCTCCCGCCATTATTTGGGAACCCGATAGTGGCGTGTTCCGAGGACCATGAAAACACATGGCCTCGGACTTGTGCAGGGCCACCTCGAGTCCCAATTGCCGGATCCTCTCAATGACTGTCGCAACCCCGCGTGTCATTAATTCGGCCGCCGCCTGGTGCGACCTCCCCTGCGCCAGGACCAGCGTGTCGTCAGCGTAACAAACGACGCTGACGCCGCTAGGGAGGTCGGCGCGCAGCACCCAGTCGTACCCGATGTCCCACAGATGCGGCCCCAGAACCGATCCCTGTGGGACACCGCACGACATCTTTCGCCGGTTCCATTCTCCCTGGTGACCGGGGTAGATGACGGCCCTGTCCGTCAGATAGGCCTCGACTATGCGGCGTAGCTACATCTAAGGTGCAAAGTGGTGCAGTGCATCACGGCCTGCGGTTTTTTGGGGCTCACTTAATGATCGAGCCGGGAAGTCTACTATCTCAACCAGGCCCTGGCCTAAAGCTTCAGTCGGCGAAAGGGTTTTGGAATAACATAATTAATCTAAGAAGGAAAAGCACCGTAATCCAATAAGGCATGGGCCCCTAATTCATACCATGAATGGTCAAAAGAAAATCTAACCAATCCGAGGCGGTGTGCTAAAATTTTCGCCATTTAAAGCATTCGCCGACGGCATACAATCGGTGGCCTACTAAATGAAACAGTAGAGATCAAATGTATCAACGCACACATCCTACAAAACGTAGGTCATAAAACTCGGTGAATTAATCTGACCGATTGTAGGACCTACAAAAAGTATGACGTGTGCGACTGCGCGAGCGAGCTAATTATAATTTTTACCCGAAGAAAACCACAAAGGTTGACAACTAGAGTTTGAAAAAAAATCACCAACGGGCCCAATTTCCAGTTGCAAACTGGAAATTGTTCCCGTTGGTGATTTTTTTCACAAGGGACTCTAAACTGGAATTACCCCACTGACTCTGAACTGTGAAACGGAAATCTTTTGTTTTTTATTAGGCGGCATTGGGGAAACCATTTCTTTTAGCAATTTCAAACAAAACGAACATATCGCTAGATCGTGGAGACACTGAATTTTTTGGACTCAAAAGACTTCCGGTGATAAACACACGGTATGCGAAAGAATGGAACATAGAAATCAAAAGTAGAATAATGATCTATCGGAAACAAACTCGTAACATTGATTATTATCTGAACTAGTACATAACACCGTCGCAGTGGGTCGCTGGCACCACAAGTGTGCCGCCGCCATTTAAATAAAATTTCAATAATCGAAGCTATTCCCCCTGCCCCCGTACCACCGGTCGATAGGTGCCTCACCCCCGCGCTCGCCTGCACGCTAATAAGTGAAAGTTTATCACTGTGATGGAAAAATTAGTTTGGTGTGTGGCGCAAGTTTCAGGGTGAAGCGAGCTATTGTTTTATTTTTAAGAGCCGACGAATGATTTGACCCAAACAACAAATAAACAAATCAAATTATTCGTCGTCGTTTTTCGTCGTCGATTCATTCGTTCGTCATTAACTAATAATGGACTCTTTTATATCCATTATTAGTTACAGTTAAATTGGTGTTGCTGCGTAAACATAATAAAACAGAAAATAGTACAATGGGAATAGACTATTCTTATTGTATTTTATGTATCTTGTACCTATTAAATCTTAATTCAAGAAGATTTTCAGTTTGTTACCTAAGGACTTTCCGTCCAAAAATAAATGAATATCGAGTTCTACAGTACTATGACTCTAAACCTAAAATAAACTTATGGCTAAACAATGCTGCAACTTGCTGCTGTTCATTTCGTAATCAATATCATACATAAAGCGCTTATCATATCATTCTAACTCGCTACAGCCTATAACTTTTACTCAATCCAATAAATACATTAACCCATTATAAGAAATATCAACCTCTCTGTGTCCATAAGCTATATTAGTCCATTTATTACAAACAGAATTACGGACATTAGTACAAATAACATAATTATTAGCAGGTAATGTCCTACAGCGAGCTAATCGAGAGATCGAACGAGTATTGACTACGCTCGCTGACAATTTTAGACCGAATGCGATATTCCAATCCAGGATTCAGGAAATCAAAGATACTTTTATTTTTATGTTTTGCAGCACTGACTCTTTCTCATTATTCTGATTGATAAAAGCGAAGACTTGTAAATGGCTGACAGTTATACTAACTATTCTGTTTTATTTTACTGTCAGTCTTGCAAAGTAAATAAATACAACTTCTTATTTATTTTACCGAAAATCAGATGGACAGATGGCCTGAGTAATAACTGTAAGGGGCCCAGAATAAATCCTTGTGGAATACCTTGAAGAGTACTTCGTCCGAAAGTGTGTTCCGGATGGTATGATGAGTTCAGTGCTGTCTTAGATTATCTAAGATAGTGTTTATCTGTTTATTACTCTAAAAAAATCATAGGAGTCAAGCGGAGGCCGTGGCTGGTACGCTGGACTAACTCTTTGCTCGCGTTCACACTTACAAGCCAAGCCGCTTTTATCAATTAAAGAGAAAAACACGTAAATCAAATACATACGTTGCGTTTTATAATATGTAAAGATGCCAACTGCATCTGCCAGGTTATAAACCCACAATCTGTAAGACTGAGATCTTTCAACGTTACTTAGAACTTTGGCTGGGCGTTATTCTTTAGCAACATGTCTAAGCCCAAGCACGGGCTAAGTAATGTTTATAGACCTCAACCTAAGAGACGTAGTCATAATATCCCCAGACCAGCACGACATACCATATCGACTATCTTTAGAACAGTACCTTTTACACATTTTATGTTTTCCAATAAACGTTAACATTTGGCCCTGTTGCGATGGAAAGCCATGGCCACCACGTGATGGAGCAGAATGGTTCGTGGTTCACCATCGTGGGCCATACATTGTACATTGGGAAGACTTTCGCTTTTGTCTCGCGTGATGGCTCTATAGTCTGTGGCTTTTTATTGCCGTTAAGATGAAAGTATTGGGTGTTGTTGTATAGGTGCGGCATAGGCTTGTTGTGCTGGTAGGTAGCAAATGATTAAAGTTAAATCATTTTTCACCCCATTTAATGGAAAAATGTGCTAGTGTTAGAGTTGGACATAAAAACAAATAATGATAAACATTAGTTGCTCCCTGTGTGGTCTAGTTATGCATATCCTTCTTCTTATTTCTACGGAGGGCTACGTGGTTAGCCTGCTGGCTAAAACCACTGCATCTACTTTCAACTTCTTGGGTCCTTAGGCCTCGGGTCGGGTCTATTGAAGTCATCCGGGCCATGGCCCCTTGAATAGTCTGTTTCCAAGTTACTTCTCGTAAGGTCCTCTTAGAATCGTACGGATATTGTGATACCAATGATGGACTTATGCAAACTTCAATGGCATTGATAGAAGCAGCAATATCAATTAATATGATATATTCAGTAGCATCCTACTTTTCCATATGTAACTTATTCATGTATGTTTAGGCTAAGGGTATTTATCTGTGGGCCTATGTCGCCTGAAATGAATGGATTATTATGGAGCCATAGCGCTTGATGGCACGCTTCACCCGGTCTGCTCCATCTTTCGGTATCTCGGTTCACTCGTACAAACCGCTGACGAAGTAGATGGGACCGTAAAGCACAGAATTAACACAGGAACAATCTACGACTCTCGCATTCCCCTTAAACTGAAAAGGACGACTTATAAAACAATGGTTAGACCTGCTGTCTTGTGTGGATCAGAATGTTGCGCCAGAAAAGGGATGAAGGAAAGGCATGCAGCTGAGATGAGAATGCTACGAGGGATATGTGGTGTTACGTGGATGGATGGAATAAGAAATGAGTAGGTACATGTGGAGACTGAAAAGTTGTGCGGAAATCGGTTATCACGGTGTGGATGCGGAGGAATGAGGAAAACGTCGTGAGGAAAGTTTTAAGTATGAATGTGGAGGGCTATAAGAGTAGGGGAAGAGCAAAGAAACGATGGATGGACTGTGTGGGAGATGATGTGGTTAGGAAGTAGGTGATTACCGAGGTGACGACTGATAGCGAAGTATGAAAGAAAAAGACATGCTGTGCAGACCCTAAATAAATTGAGATAAGAGCAGGAGAATAATGACAAACACACCATTAGGGACCATTTCAAACTGAGTACGCGGCGACCTTCACAATAAACATCTTTCTGCCTTATAAGATCTAACAAACAGACGTTACAAGTTTCCTACTTCTAGGAATGTGCATAACAAATGCGATGCTATTTTTATTGGTAGCACACTTAAGACCTGTCTGCCAAGGATTATTGAGCTCGCGATAGAAAGCGTCTTACTTATATTGATAACTTGATGAGACAACAAAATTTTAATGTAACATGATTTAGGAAATGAATAGAAATATTCAGAAAAGTATTTGCATTGTGTTAGTAGAGTGTTCATAGTTTACAAATCCTGGGGCGTTCTTAACACCTGCTTTACGTATGTGGATTGCCCATATAGTTTCAGAATCAACCAAAGCCTATATAATTATGAGTATCATGACCTAGTCACAATGGTCACACCGCGAGGTCATGAACCTTATAAAAAATCAATTTAATTTCTTTACGAGATTCTGTAGTTTGGAGAAATACAGCTGTCAAGGCTTCCGCAGACAGGCGCGACGCGACTCTTGTAGTTCAATTTCCATGAAGTTTTCATAGAATTTGTTCTACTAGAGTCGCGTCTCGCCTGTCTGCGGGAGCCTTCATGCGATTATCAATGATAGTCGTTTTAGGCAACTACAAGAGCCCGGAAAACCAGAAACAGACCAGAGTATTCCACAGGTTATCATAATATAATAATACCTTCAAGTACAAAGATTAGTTATGTAATGTATAAAATCGCGCGGCCAGCGTTTTCAATGTGTGCGTGCGCCTAATGTTGTTGTTTTGCGACTCAGATACCTAAACTTGAGTGATTCAAAAATATGATGGGGTCCTTTTTTAAATTTTGATAAATTAAATATGTGATAGTTCGTAGGACTTACACAAAACATTAAGTTTAGGTCTCTTCTGTTAGCTTTGGTTATAATAAAAATTTGTTTATGAGACTGTTAATGTGAAATCCAGAGTGTTTAAAATCTACTGTTAAAGCATTATTTTAATGATAGCTGTTCGTCAGGAATAATCTGTAAGAATGCATCAGTCAGTGTATCAGTGTTGTGCCATTAGGTAGTACGCAGGCGTTCATTATTTCACTAAAAACGAAAAACTTCGCAAGCAATGGGAAATTACTACTAAATGCTGCGGGTGTCGACCTCAGGACGAGCTACTTCTCACACGGCTGCTGTACGTCGCTTGCTCCGCGTCACCAGTCTTGCCTCGCTTCATATTTTGGTTGGTGAGACCAAAACTACAAACGTAGTCTACAGGAATGTTTTATAAAAATGTGGCTGTTATTTTAGTATATGGTGGAGTCTTACGACTTCCACGCGAACGAAGTCGCGGGCAGAAGCTAGTATATTATATACAGGGTGGCACGGACATCGACGTGCTAACTGAAACTGTGAATTGAAATTTTTCGTCGGTTATCAATAAAACAATCTACTGTTTCATAGAAAAGTGCAATAACTACGCGGCCAAAATTTAAGGAACAGCATTTTTTTTTATTACTTTACGCAAAATTTCAACGACCGTTCAGAATTGAACAGAATCCTTGGTAACCAGTTGCGCGCCGATGTCCCGGCCACCTGTATAAGCATTTTAATGTTTATGAAATAAAGGTAGAAATCAGAGGTCTGCAAGTGTCTTACCAAATGCCGCTGATTTGTACGTTGACTGCAAACCGACATTGTCAACTTAATACTAGATAACCAAACATAACTGGTTTCCTATAATATAGGAAACTGGTTATCTTTGGTATCAGAGTATGGTATCAGATTATGGCATCAAAGTATTCCCCTAAAGCTGACAGAAGAGACCTAAACTTAATGTTTTGTGTAAGTTCTACGAACTACCACATACTTAATTTATCAAAATTAAAAAAGGACCCCATCATATTTTTAAATCACTCGAGTTTAGGTATCTGAGTCAAAACACAACAACATTAGGCGCACGCACATATTGAAAACGCTCGCCGCTCGATTTTATACATTACATAACTAATCTGTGTATTTATAGGTATTTTTTTTCTAAATTTACTAACTATGTTGAGCATATATATACATACAGTACAGTTAGCAGTAACTTTATTGCATTTGGTATTATCTGCATGATAAGGATAACCATTGTTTTTGAATTACGAAAAATTTGAAGTTACAAAAAAAATTCAAGCCATAAAGAAAATAAAACAGGACCAGTGCGAGGCGTCACGCTCTGAGGGCTAACAATAAAATACCTACTAAAAATATTATTTTTGGCTACCACTTTTGGATTGCCGACCGATAACCGTAGACTATCGTTGTAATCGTTTAAAACAAACAGGATAATAAAACAAAAAAGAAACAAAAAAAAAACAGATAATATCATGATCCATAGTTAGAAAAACATTATTATTAAGTAGGTATTAAGATTGCAAACAATTTCTAAAATGGAAATTAATACTAAAATGAATATTATAATTAAAATGGAAATTGAAACGGTTATAAGAATTAAAATGGAAATTAAAATTATGATTAAATTACTGATTTCACAATGGACCTCCAAAGCGGGTATGAGATCCCTATCAGCCACAGTGTTCAAGATTTCGTTGCGGCTGCCACGCATTCTGCTGATCAGGGATACCGTCTTTTTGCGAATGATGGCATGAAAGCCATCACTGCGAAACAGCGCGAACATCCCCGATGCTCTATAGAATCGTGGCAGCCCCAACATCATCCTTAAGATAGTATTGTAGTGGCTGCGCAGGGCATCCAGGGACCTTTTGGTGTGACAGACCCACAGAATTCCAGTGTAAAAGCTCTGATAATTTTCACTTGTTCAGAGCAACGGGAGAATCTGCGGGCCAACACTTTACCTCTGACCGCTAAAGCCCTACGCTCCCTCTCAATGTCTACATCGTCCTGAAGGCCGTTGGTAATGAAATGTCCCAGATATTTAAACTTCGCGACACGATTTACGCTCAAGCCATTTAGGGTAATATTTTGAGAATGATCGAGACATCTACCAGCGGCCCTAAAGACCATGTATTCACTCTTCTGTACATTGTATAAAAGGCCATGTACATTTGCATAGGCCTCACACACTTTTAATAGCTCTCCGAGACCCCCCACCGTCGGGCTCAGCAGCACCATATCGTCCGCGTAGCTTATGTTGTTGATACTAACGCCATCTATCGAGCAACCGACGAATTGCAATATTGTTCACCCCCCATAGCAAACAGAGTGATAATTTATAGCCTACAGACTGACCAGACTTATAGAGAATATCTACGCAAAATTTTAACAAAATCTCTGCGGTACTTTTTGCGTGATGCTGGAACATACATTCAGACAAAGAGACAAAAATTCTATAAAATATATTTTCGGCATAAGAATCGTACAAATTAATCGTAAAATTACTTTAAAAAAATTATCGATGTACGGTTTTGACTTCACTACGATTTTATTATATATATAGATAACACAACTAACTATTTACACTGGATTCTAATTTAAATGAGTTAATAGTAACTATACAAATAAATACAACAGCATCAAGTAGATTTCGATCAAATGCTCAAATTCATTGATATAAATTTCATCTTAAGTCATTAAACCTGACTCTTTCATAAGTATTCCATGTTGTTGTGGTTTCATTGGCATTATTATGACCATAACATCATAACGATGCCAGTGTTAATGTCGCCTACTGTTCTACTTACCCCTAAAAGGATAGAAAGTGAATGCTGCACATTGACAAGCGGCGAAATGTGGAGCATTTCATCAAACACATGTTTGATTCATATTTGATGTGTTCAGCTGAGACAGTGCAAAAATATGCGAGAATGTGGATATTGATCCACAAGCAACTAATTAGGCGATGTCATTAATTTAAAATGATCACTAATTATGTTTATGTTACCTACATTAACATTAAAAAAGAACTTTAATGAATTCAATGATTGACAGTTGTCGAAAGGTTGATATAATTGATTCCCGAGTCAAGAAAAGCGGTTATCTACGAGAAAATTTCAGTAACAGCCGGTTCCTCGGAAAGTGCCTATGGCGTAGCACAGGACTAAGTAATGAACTGAATAGTTAGTCCTTTCGCAGTTTACCTAGTTGCTATTCCACCATCCCTACCTAGTTGCTATTCCACCATCCCTACCTAGTTGCTATTCCACCATCCCTACCTAGTTGCTATTTCACCAACTCGCACTAAGCGCTTCGAAACATCTTTTATAATGCGCACAGCAAAAGAGTGGAACTCTCTACCTGCTGCGCCTGTGTTTCCGACCGCATACAACCCAAATCTCTTCAAAGTGAGAGTGAACAGGCTTCTTCTGGGTAAGCTCACTCCATCGTCGACTTTGTCCCTGTCATGTCTGACCTAGACTAGAGTCAAGAGCAAACCTATCCAAAAAAAAAAAATACAGATGACGAGGAATCGAGAAGGGCCACCGTGCTGTATTATTGTGTCCAGGTGATACCTAGAACTGGTTAGTATGTACCGATGCTGCCTTGGACCAAGTCTAATGAAACATTGATATATGTAGAACGCTCTACTCGTGTGGTTTTTCTGTCTTTCAAACTAAGTCCAATAATACAGGAAACATTAAGTGTAAAGGGACTGCTCATTTTTCCTTATTATCTTAAAATCACCAAGCTGATCTCACAACGGTAAGTCTCCCTGATAAAGAGCATGTCACTGCTCATCTCAGATATGCAGTTGTTCCGGCAAATATGAATATTATCAGTGTCTTACATCACGCAGTATGGTCAGCAGAGCCGGAGATCGCTTGTCACACACTTTTGTAATTATGCATGCCATGGGTCGGAGAATTAGCGCTGATCGTCAACGTTGATAGTAAGAGGAAGGTAGTGGTGGCTGGAACAATAATAGTAAGCACTTTAGTAGAGTGTGAGAGGATAAAAGACATCCCTATCCTTAAATCCTAGAATGGAAACAAAGCAAAGCAGAAGAAAAAAAACCGACCAAGTGCGTGTCGGACCACGCACTACGAAGGGTTCCGTAGTTGTGATGAATTTATCCCAAAAATAAACTTAACATTGTATTTGAAAAACTTGTTCTCCCTTACATCGATATACGCCACGGTCATTTATCCAACTGCAAATGTAAGTTTATAATAGCAAAATATTATTTTTTATGTGATGATAAAACTTATTCAAAATTTTCGGACGTTTTCCTTTACTTTATTTTGTGAGACCTTGCTTCTTGCCAAATTTCATGATTCTAGGTCAACGGGATGTACCGTATAGGTTTTGATTTATTTGCGAGTATCAAACTAAGTCGCTTAAACAGCCGGTTCTTTTTTATTGCGTTGACTTAGAAGCTTGATTTTTTTAGAGTTCCAAGTGACTGTAGACTTACGTATTTGATATTAATACCTTGACGCGTTCCTGAGAAAAAGCGTCTTGACAGACTGACGGACGGACAACGAAGTGATCCTATAAGGATTCCGTTGTTTCCTTTAGAGGTACGGAACCCTAAAAATAAATAATATTAGTTTATTAATAGTTTCTAACACATACAAGTTATATCTTCTATGAAAGCAAATGCAGTGAAAGATCACAGACAAGTGTGAAGCTAAATAAGATGTATTGTCAGTTGCCAGGGAAAGAACATTAATTTAATGCTATAGTATTAACTGCGCATGTGTCATACATCATTCTGTGTAACGCGTGCATTTTACAAGTTTGTATTATTTATGCTAAGACACTAAAAAAGTGCAACAAGCTTATCTGCCCCGGTGGCTTTAATTGGAACTGACGAAATCACTATATAAATGACAAGGTCTGTCATTCTTTGTTTACTGACAGCCACACCATCACCGGGTCAGATAAGTTTGTGGCACTATACCTACATGACAATGCATGCGTGTTCCACATAACATAACATGCGTGTATTGACGTAAACTTATTATGAGAGTGGCTTAAAGTTGCATATCTGTGCACGCACGTGTGTATTGTTAAATGCGCATGACCGATCGAGTATTTTCTACAAGGAAGGTAACCAGGGCTTGTGTAGATGCACGCGTGCGTCTATGAATATAGATCCAAATTTATTCCAAGGATCGTATTTTAAAGGTATTATAAGAAATGGAGAAGATCCAAAACAGACTTATAATTTACCTTTCATTCTGTGAAGTTTTCGCCATGCTGCCATGGGACAATGAGTAAGGAGTGTATGTATATACGTAAATGAAATTGAAAATACTTTGGGATGCGGTTTCAATTGAATGCGACCCCTGGGTCCAATAGCCAACCTCCTGAGTTTGGCTAGGTTAGTTAGTTTTATAACGAAAAATAAATAATTCACTCAATAATAACATTGATATGATATTTAATTATAATACACATTTACAATCGTTTGTATCGTTGGCATAAACTAAACAACATCCTTAAGTACTTAGTGTACGAGACATTGTTGACACTACTTATTTACAACTTACATCTAACTAACCTTAACCTAAGGAAAGACAAGAGGACAGGAACAGAGACAGATTATTATGCTACTTTATATTATATCTTTTGCTAAGCGTTTTCCCGGCTTTTTATGCTGCGATTAAGATTTAGGTACAAAAATACTCTACAAGCAACGCTTCAAGAGAAGCACCTCCTCAAGCGTTGCTAGCAATAGGGGTTGGGATGTCGGCGGCACCCTGTGAGGCGGCGGATTGCTATTCCGCTGCCCCGTGCACCACTGTAACCCGGGTCCCTCAGTCGACTCTTACGACTTGCGCGGGATGACAAGCAGCTGGCCCTTCTATGTTTTTCTTTTTTTCCCAGACCAGCATGGAAAGACACGGTTATCACGTTCAGTAAGATGAACACACAAAGCAAAATCACAGAAACTATAAAGATGTATTATCTCACTGAACGTGACGAGTTTGGTCGGGGTGACATCCGCGATGGACTATGTCCCCCTAAAAGGAAGCTCTCAAAGAGTGATTATGTTGTTTTTTATTGAAGGAGAAGACATTATCATATCCATCATATGGTAAAGTCTTTAAACGCGATAACATTTATTTACGGATGACCCTAAGTGCCTATCTTGGAAACTAACTAGAAAATCATTGTGTGCGTAGAAGAATAGCACTTAAACATCTACCTAGAGAACTATTTATGTAGGCTAAGGTTTTAAGCAAGGGTTTTTCCTTAAATACAAATTATTCGGTGACGGTGATGGTGAGTTGCTTGCTTCTGTTGTTCTCAAAGCGATCCATTGTCTTGATGTCCAAGATCATTGATATGGAGATGCCTAAAGCAATCAGCATGATGAACGAGACCATTATACCTGACCTGCGAACAAGATAAACAATACTCATAAGTCGACATTTTGAGGAAAAATACTTTGACAATACCTGGCGACTCTGAACTGAACACTGATATATATTGCTTGCAAATCGGTAAAACTTACCAGATCGGTACAGTTGTGAAGCCGATGCAGTCGAAAGCATCAGCGAACCTCTCCGTGCTGTCCATGAACATTTGCATCTGTTGTCGCAAAGCAAACATGTGTTAGAATGTCACTAAAGAAGATACGTGAGATTATTTAATTCTGTGTCACCAACCTGTATGTCTGGCAACGTTAGTGTGGCGTCTTCCGCGGAGTAGACCAGAGGCAGTGAGCAGTGGTAAGACTTGCCGAGCACAGCGGATGGGGCATCGGGCGGGCTGGGCGCCTTCAAGCTAATGCCCGTAACTTCTAGACCAAACTTTACCTCAACCCCCACTGCCGTCCACCAGCCTGCTGACTGCTTGAAGCTGAACTCAAGAGTTATCTGGAAGAGTAAATATAGTGATAAAGAAAATGGTAGAAGATCCAAAAATACATTTATTTTACTATCATCGACCCGCTAACTCACCTTATCTTTGCTGTCCCCATCCACGAAGCGTACCACCATGATGGTGTACAGCCTGGTAGGTTTGATGGTGGGTTCTCCGACAGGCGTGCTAAGTCTGATAGTAGTGCCGTTAGTGCGACGAAGCTCTGGCCAGCCTGAGGAGAATAGCAGAGCTCCTTTGCCTGGGAAACCTGCGGAGAATCAGAATAGCAATTTATTTATTTATTAAAATCTCCCTTACAACTATCATTACAGGTGGATTATGCTCGATGCCACGAAATGATTTAACCAGTACGCGACAAGTGTAAACTCCCGTCGCACCCTCAATTCTTTGTACCCGACCATACCCTGCACAAATAGAGTGGGGTACATCAACGGGTAAAACGGATATACCCCATAAAGCTTCCTGTACAAGCGCGCGTAATTTTGTTCTAAACGCGCTCTAACATCACAAGAGTACTTGGCCTCATGTGGAGCCCATATGACTGCACTTTGTTCCAGATACACACAGGACCCTGACTGCTGCAATGTTGGTGAAGTCTCGTGTCTGTCTCAATACGAAGCCCAAATTCCTGAACGCCCTTTTGCAGATCTTAGTTATATGATCATGAAACGACAATTGCGGACTAACAGAAACCCCTAAATCACGTACCTGTGTGACTCGTTGCATAGACGTGGCGTCCAGCACGTACTCGTGTATCGATATAAACTGTCTTTTTCGTAGACCTATGACTTTTGAACCTTACCTGTAGCATTATAAAGTGCAAACTTCTGCATGACCTTCGTAGGCCTCTCCTCCTCAGGAGAGCTGGTTGATGAGGAGGTCTCATTCAGCACTTGACGTCGAACCCGAGACCACGGCTCTCCATCGATGTAATCAGCCGATGGGCTCTGCGATACGGAGTTACCTACGAGTACAAAATAAAAATAAATGTATTGTTCCACTTCTGTAACATATATAATCTGTATGCACGTTTGAATGCTTCAAATGTGCATGTAACATGCACCTATGTATGTAAGTTACATGTTATGTGTAACGTCTATGTAAATACGTGTGATGAGTGTAAGTTATATTGCATTGCGCACGCAGTTATATTGAATGTGTGCATGTGACATGTATGTATTGCGCACGCAGTTATATTCAATATGCGCATGTGACATGTATGTATTGCGCACGCAATGTTATTCAATATGTGCAAGTGACATGTAAGTATTGCGCACGCAGTTATATTCAATATGCGCATGTGACATGTATGTATTGCGCACGCAATGTTATTCAATATGCGCATGTGACATGTATGTATTGCGCACGCAGTTATATTCAATATACGCATGTGACATGTATGTATTGCGCACGCAATGTTATTCAATATGCGCATGTGACATGTATGTATTGCGCACGCAATGTTATTCAATATGTGCAAATGACATGTAAGTATTGCGCACGCAGTTATATTCAATATGCGCATGTGACATGTATGTATCGCGCACGCAATGTTATTCAATATGCGCATGTGACATGTATGTATTGCGCACGCAGTTATATTCAATATACGCATGTGACATGTATGTATTGCGCACGCAATGTTATTCAATATGCGCATGTGACATGTATGTATTGCGCACGCAATGTTATTCAATATGCGCATGTGACATGTATGTATTGCGCACGCAATGTTAATCAATATGTGCAAGTGACATGTAAGTATTGCGCACGCAGTTATATTCAATATGCGCATGTGACATGTATGTATTGCGCACGCAATGTTATTCAATATGTGCAAGTGACATGTAAGTATTGCGCACGCAGTTATATTGAATGTGTGCATTTAACAAATAAGGTTGTTCTGTTCTGTACATGTATGTTATGTACTGTACAAATATGTTCTGTACTGTACATGTCTGTTCTGTATAGTACACGTATGCAAAACGTGTTTCAAATATTGTCTGAGAACTACTATTATCTTTTGAATTCATCCGACACTGTCCACTGCTTGGCCAGGGTGGCTAATTCTTCCAGGCAACTTTTTCCTGAGCCACCTCAATTAAACGGAACTCATTTTTTTTTATTCCTAAATCAAAGTGTTCGTTAAACAAATGTTCAAACAAAAAAATGATATTTTTTTTAAGTACCTAAGATGCCCAACACCCTGCCTGCTCCGTAGATGTCCTGCAGACGCGCGAAGGTCTCAGTCATCTGTGCGTCCCTCTCCGACCAGGGACCCTGCAGCGTCAGGACCTGGGGGTGATATGTGAGGGGTCCAATAAACCAACGACAACCTTGCCATTGCTGAAAGGCAACCCATTGTAGAACAAAATAGCTTGAATGATCCTTAAAAGCGACATAGTTTTCGACAGATTTTAAATTAATAAACCATTTTTATTCTTCACTTTTTTATATTTTTTTTTTTTTTTTGATTCTGTGGTTGTTCACGACAAAAAGTGTGAATTAAGACTCACTATCTCGATTAGGTACTACAACATTTTACAAAGACCACATCGCACCATGTCGCTCCACTATGTGGGTGTGCTATAGGTACACCTCTGCCTAACCCTTCGGGGAATACAGGCGTGATGTGATGTTGTCGCTCGACTATGAGTCTGCCCTCTAGCAATCGGCAAGGTCATCGTTGGTTAACTTAACACCCCAATAAGATATTTTTTGCCATCTTATTGTAACCCCTACATCTTCAAGAAGTAATAAAAAATATCTTAATTGACTAAATTAAAAACTAAGTTCGCTTAATTTAACTTAATTTACACGCACGCACATAACAAAATACGCGCATTATTAACGTGGAGTTGCAGACACTACCCACCTTTATTTATTATGTACCTATTACCTTATAATTTATGAATACTAATACTATATCCTGGTTAGACAGTAAGCTGAAACTATCAGATCTTCAAAGGCTCTCTGGGTCTGACCAATAACGATTCACGCTCACTCCTTGACCGTTGTACCTACATATTATGTATATACATTGCTTATGAACCACTTTGACGTCACGTCATTCGTCGTTATTACCCAAACACATGATTTGAACGTCAACTCTACACATCGGTTCACAAGGTTTAACTAAGGCAGAATCTTTCGATACCCCAGATTGCATTTTACTGTATCGAGGCGAGGAAATTTCAGCTTCAACAGATGGAACATGGAAATGACAAAAATAAATACCGCTGTAGGCTGTGGCATAGGATAATAGAGTACCTAGGCTTATTAGAAACGGTCAGTAGCACTCACCTGCGTCTCGTTGCTGATGTAGTCAGGGTGAACGTCGAGGAAGTCTTGTGGCAGCACCAGCGTGGTCTGTCGTTCCAGCATCTTCCTCAGGCGCGGGAAGTAGCCGCTGGACAGCGGGACCGAGTCCTGGTTGTTGAACACCACGATCGCCGCCTGCTCTCCATATATCCGCATGAGCTCATCTTGATCCAAGTACTTCAACGCGGGTCTTTTGTATTTTTCTAAGGACTTTGGTCCGAAGAAGAGGAATGGGCCTTCTAGATTGGCCTGAACTGAATATAGGAAGAGCAGAAGCAGTACTTCGCACCGCATGTTGCTCGGGCTAGGCGCGGCCCATGTCTGAGGCTCGGTGGGCCGCAGCCGGGCCCCGGCTGCTATCGACCGTAGCGCCGCGCTTGCGCCCGGAGCTCTACATAGCGCTTATGTAACCGCCCTTCCGTACCTAAGCGTTCCTGCAATCGTCTAGACTGACTATGTACTAATTAATTTGTAAATCGAAGCTTCCAGAGGGTCCCTCGTGCCTCGAGGAGTCGAGGGCAGATTGAATTATTGTTGTTATGATGTTCTTCTGTGTTGTAGACGGATTTTGTAATTTGAACACTTTGAAACCAAACTCTCATTATTAAAAGTTGCAATATGGCATTCAGTGGAACTATAGTCGGACTTTTAATTAGCTGCAGTAAAATGACAGCTTGTGGATCACCACTTGATTGTTGAAACACTTTTTTTATATTTCTATGGTCACTACAAAGTACCTACAAATCCAATCTAAGACAAATAAATGATTCGGATAGGTTGTACCATTACAGACAATTTAGAGCCGTTAGATCTAACACTCGAGATTACTTGCCCTTCCGTATCTAAGGACCATTTTTCTTAAACCAGCTTCTCCACTGAGATTGATCCTCAAGAATCACTGCTCTCTATTTGAAGTCCCATACGCCGAATCTTACTTCATCAGTACATTTTATAAAGATTAGAATTGAAAGTAAGGTAATTCGCGATTCTTTTAAGAACTAATTAGCTATGTTCGACTTCGTTGTAACGTAGAACGCTACCTTAAAAAGTAAATGTAAAAGGCAAGTTTTGAACCTATCCCATCCATCATCATTCATTAGTGGGGGGCACTGGATACATCCGGTTGACGTAGATTCACGAAATTTTGTAAGAAGCAAGGTCTCACAGTACAAATAGGTACAGGAAAATATCTGGAAATCATTCATTTGTAGTTATATTACATAATGTGGGACTTTATTTTTTCAAATAAAACGTTAAGTTTGTCTTTCAATTCCGAATCGAAAATTTATAGGCCGTATCTTGAATTAACATTTAGTCTTTATTTCATTCAAGTCGGTCTACTCTCCAATCTTACAACCCACCAGTATCGGTAGAAGATTCAGGGACATACAATAATATTGAATAAAACTACTTGTACACAGCAATCATACATCATGGTACATTGAATAAAATTAGCAGTTTCATCTGATTATTTTGCGTATACATACTACACACAAGATTCAAATTCAAATGCCTAAATATACGCCGGGCGAAAAGTTTCTGCTGGCGGGAAGAGATTGTGTTTTGTTTTCGTCGTGTTTGATGAGAGGGGTAGGCAAAGAGGCGCGGGTGAAACTTGATTTTTTTCTGTCTTGCTGCGCCCTCTTAATATATGGGTACTAATACAGACTGGCCACATAAGGGATGATGAATATTTAACATGATGCACGTGGCAGTCGTGTGTCGGTAAACGGAATTAAACTGTTGCAAATTACATTTAATGGTAGCTGCATCGGCCATTGGATACTAAATTATTTACGATCAGGCCTTAAGTTGCCTTAGCACTATCGTAGGCAAGTTTTCAAAGCAAACATTTGTCGTGATGTTACAGGGGTTACAATGAAAGGGGTTGCTTCGAAAGAACGAGGATGCGGGTTTTAATCTTTCGAAACAATAATGATTTTCAACTGTACTTTGAAGATTACGGAATATTTCTTACGGAAACATTGAACTTTAAAGTCCGAGTCCCTTCTTTGTACTAGAAGATACTGTGTGACAATGACAATATTATAGGCTGACCTACCAACTAGCTTACTGGTAATATTCATAACATGGCTTAAGCTTTTCTTACCTTAATAAAAAAAAGAGAATGCTGAAAAGTTTGTCGATATTTCCACGTAAGTGAAGATGAATATTTAAAACGATATACGTGGCATTTGCGTGTCGCTAAAGAGTTTCAAATTGCATTTAATGATACTAGCATCGGCCATTGGGTACTGAATTAATAATGAAGCGCTTGCTGGAAGTTTCCATAGGTGCATTTATAATGTAAGAAAAGCGATCGATCGAAAGGCACTTGAACGTTAATTGCTAGCATGAAAAAGTTACATGAAAACTTCTCATTATATTTTTATTATCCGTAGAAACGTAGTAGATTGTACAGTAATACTTCATAAAATTTTAATATAAAAATTCAATGGCACGTCTGTATAACCGTACAATCAGTTAAATGATAAATAATTAATGATTTTATTTCTTTAAATAGATTTGTACAAACACTTGTCCACGTCAATCATATTTTAAAAACTAGATGAGGTCGGCGTTTCCTATCTGACTACTCTGAGAAGAAAGGCCGAAACAAACTCAGAGGTCACAGTCTCTTTTAAAGTCCAGACATAATCTTGGTCAGAGCATGTGAAGACCATGTAGATTTGTGTCTTAAATAGTCTTTTGAGGAAAAACCACACAGATTGAGTGGACCTGTCCAGTCAGTGCATGCATTTGTCAGTAATCGTGCAGCTCATCTCAGAACTTAAGGAGCTCAACGATTCGACGAACAATACCAAAGAAAGGACATTTGGGTAGGCCACAAAAATTACTCAAACTGCCAGTCCGATCAAAACTAGCTGAGAGGGAACAAAAAGCAACACAAAAAGCAACAATGACCCACATAGTCTTTACATTCACAATATTAAAATAATAATCATGTATTTAATCTAGCCTGCATGCTACTCACATTCATAGCCAGGTTTCTCTATAAATGTCATCAAAAATATCATATGTTGTGTCATGTAAATCAATAAAAATTACATTATTAATTCTAAAACACATAATCACAGCATAAAATGGATTGTTGGTTGGGGGTACATTGAAGTAGCTTAATTAATCCCAAGCCTTTTTGTCATCCAAGTAATCTTTAACTTTATAGAAACCTTTTTGACAGAGTTTGTTTAATTAATGATTTAAAAGACATGGCCAATATATGAATGGACGTTGGCATTCGAATGTATTGTTCACTAATGATTTTTGTGTTTTATATTCGAGAATATTGGCACATTAAATTGGTATAAATAAAGAACTTCTCATTACAACAGACTAGACGTAAACAGTTTCATTAAACCTTTTAATCACATCGCTGGCAATAAGGGTACACATTATGATTTTGCTATTAAAAAACTTTAGGCACTTCAAAATAGCGATAATTTATGAATTAATACGGTTAACTGATATGGTTTTAGTATTACTGGGTATCTATACAAAGTAATGGCCACCTGAATCAAGGATTTTAAACTGTATATTGATTAAAATTCATTAAACTGGGTAATAGTCTCAAAAATGTGACAATAGTAATAAAGTATATTCGAAACTAATGGTTTTCTTTAAAGTACATTAATTACAGGTAACCCTTATATTCGCTTTATAATTATATACCAATTAATAGGGGAAACACAAAATATAACAAAAGAGTAAAAATAATTATTTATTAATTAGAGAAAATAATTAAAAATATTTTGTCAGATTATAATATATCTTAAATGCCTACCTAGATAACTCAATATAGATTACAGCGATGCAGCACTAAAATAGTGTTAAAGAGACCAAAGTCAGTCACATACTACAGCTGTGAGGAGAACATAGAAACTATGTTCTTGCAAACGAATTAATTTAAGGAATTGCGGGACCAAATGTAACAACTGTTTCTGCATTGTGGAAATATAGAGTGATTTGATGTGTCGAAGCTCGCTTATAATTAGGTAATGATATAGTATTACTTTCCCTTCGAAATGGCCCTCTTTGAACAGGCGGTAACGGTGGTGGCTCTCGGAAGTCTTGTTTGATGGTGTGCAGAAAGCGAGGATATGAGATGCCTTTGCAACCTTTGCATGGCTATTCCGCAGTTTCTGCACCTCATAATAATCCACAAAGCAAATCCGAAAGGCAATGCAAATCAGATTCCAGTGTTAATAGCAAGGTAATCGATTGGTAGAAGGTAACAGACCGTAGATATATAAGCAGGGGTCAAAAATATTAGAAAATAATCGCAAAAACACACACTACGCAACGAAGAAACTGCAATAACATTACTGTGTCATTTGACATAGACTATGACACATTGTCAAGTCAAACACGTAAACGCGTTCCGTAATAAGATTATTTTTTTGTGTGAAATTTAAAAATAAACTATCTTGAGCATCAACATATGAAAAAACAATATTATTAAATGGAACAAATACCAAAAAATACAGTTTCGTATGAATAAAATGTTCCTAATAAGAGAATTTGTCGTCCAAATCACATGTCTACTTAAATGATAAATGATTTTATTTCTGTAAGTAGGTTTGTACAAATACTTTTACACGTCAATCATATTTTTTAAACTAGATGAGGTCGGCGTTTCCCATCTGACTACTCTGAGAAGAAAGGCCGAAACAAACTCAGAGGTCACAGTCTCTTTTAAAGTCCGGACATAATCTTGGTCAGATCATGTGAATACCATGTAGATTGTTATCTGAAATGGTCTTTTGAGGAAAGAACCACACAGATTGAGTGGACCTGTCCAGTCAGTGCACGCATTTGTCAGTAATCGTGCAGCTCAACTCAGAACTTAAGGAGTATTCATGGTGAGGAACGGCCATTATTTTATTTATCTTTCTCCATGGTCCATTAGGGCGGAAGTTGACAAATGGTACTTTGAATTCATCTTGCATTACTTATATTTTGAAATAAAATCTGACAAGTTCAGAGAGGTTCAAAACTACGTATTCATTCATTTTTCAATTTTTATTGTACAATATATTTACTATGTATGTGAACATGGAATGTACTTTTTTGTCCATGTCCCTTATTGAGGCTCAGTTATTTAACAAGAAGCGAACTAGAGACAAGAGCTTTAGTTAGCGAACAATGTACCATGTAGAGAGAAAAATATAAGTTCACTAACTGTGCCTGCGACTTCGTTCGCGTGCTTGTCGGGAAACAATATATATATATAATTTTTGTTTGTATTCAGAGTGGCAGTAAGGATATCACATTAAATAGTACAGCGGTTAATATAAGTTGATACGTATGCTATGTCTGATAAAATAATAAACAATTATACTAAAGTTGTTCGTTCGTATTAGTCCAGTGATTTCCTTATGCATTTAAGCTCATGCTTTCCACCACTTTGTATATATTTTTAATTTACTCTCTTCACCGTCCAACAAAAAAAACATTCACCGATCAAGCTCGAACGTACGATGGTCTATCATAGTAGGTGCCTAATGGTGGTAGGTAGTAATGATATCGGAAAAATTGTGGTGGCTCTACCAGAATAGCCATTAATGAAGAGTTGGAGTTGAATAAAACTACACACATATGTAACAAAGCAATGTATTAAATATACTTATGTACAGTTTGGTATGAGTAACTAAGGACTGTTCCAAAAGCATCTGATGAAAATGTAAACAAATGGATTAGGAATCCTAAGTCCCTGCGGATACCAGCTTGTTGTGCCACTTACATATAAACGCTTTTATTTGCTTTATTTGAATAATTAAACCTGAAATTCTATTTTCAATCACTTTAAAGATTTTTTTCATTTGCCAATTGAGGTTAATTTTATAAACTCAATGTTCGTCGATATTCTCCCAATTACAATTTAATTATGTTATATAAAAAATAATTGTTGGCAAAAGTGGTGAGATATAAATAAGTATAAAATCTTCTAAATACAGATAAATGTGTTAGTAATTCCCTTTAGACAGTGACTGCGTAAGAATTTAACCTGAACAAGGTTTGTTTACACTTTCGTCAGATTATTTTGAAACAGACTATACACTATACTACACTACAGTCGCATCAGTCTCATGGCGGCGCACAGCAGCAGCAGCAGCGCCTGCGCCGGTGACGTCAGCGTCGCCGACGACGGGCTCGTCGAAAAGAAGTAAGAGTTCTCTGGAATAATAAAATTAAATGTTTGTTTCTGTAAGTAGATCTCCTAGGACACTATCACCCGTCATGTTTTTGGTCCATATTTTAAAACTAGTTGGCGCCGGCATTTCCCATTCGAAGAATCCCTGAGATGATTTCCTTGACAATTCAAAAGTGCCTTTAATTGGTTTATTTGAAATAAATGCTTTGAGTTTGAGTATGAGTTTGATGAAATGTCGAAAGAAAGTTAGAGATCATGGTCTCTTTAAAAGTCCAAACATTATATCGGTGGTGTTTGGTACAAACATGATAAGTTCAAAACTATTTTATGTTTTTTACATTCGTTTGGTATATTCTTTGTAAATCTCCTGCTGCTATAAGGGCATGTAACAGTGTGATCAACATACGTAACTATGCCGATTTGTAGCATTATTAAAAATTTCAAATGCTCATAGTGTAAAATCAGATTCTTGGACTAATCATGTATTTAACACACACTACAGATATTATTAAAATATTATGAGAGTCTAGTAACGCAGGGCCGTGTTTGGAAGGGCCTTACGAAGAAAGAGGCATTGCAGCTTTGGGTAAACCTGTCATCAATAGAAAATACATTTGATAGTTTAGTTCTTATTGGTGATCTTCAGAAAGTTCAGGTGCGTAGTACTCGATACCGGCGAGCATCTATGACCAGATGTATGAACATGGACGAAGCAAAAGGAGTATGTAAGGACCGTAGCTGGTGGCGTTCTGTAGTTTCTTCTTTCTTACCCCCATGGGAAAATGGCGTAAGTTTATTCATGTACTTATGTGTATGTTTTTTTTTTCAAATTTAAATTTATTTATTTTTACACATAGGTCTATACCTTTTTAATTGTTCAACAGATGACCCTATTGATCAGTTTACACATCCTTTTTTTATAAAACGTAATTCCTGCTAAATGAATTGATATGTTATTTCTTCAAGAACAAGTTTTCTCTGAACTGTATGTAGTACAGTACATCAGCGCTCTATCATATTTCTACTAAAAAATCATAGGCTCCAAGTTCCCTGCACACTGCATCAAAGATCCTGATCAGCGCGTCTACTCAGGGAATACTTTTTTTGAGTTCACTGACAGACAAGGCACAGCTGCTGGCGCAAGAGTTCCATGTGACGGAAATGAGCACTAAAGAACGATTTTTGAAAAGGAATTCCTTAAAGGAGTTATAGGGGATGAAAGTTTGTATGGAAATTCGTCATTTTTGCCGATGCAATGGGGCGCACGCGACTTGTAAGAAATAAAACTTCATTCCAAAAAAATTGCTTCGTTTCATTAGCATTAAACTGGTTACGTATGCCAACGATCGCCCCTTACTTAAAGGAGCTGCCAAGAAACCTGTTGAACCAAGGAACGTTACTTATTGTGGTAGGTAAGTTACGGTTTATGGGGTAACAGTTCTGTGGTGGCCGGAGGGTCACGAGGAGTAACGTAAACAAATAGTGGCAAGATGCCAGCCTGCGGACTGTGGGAACATACATATTGACTAGGAACAGAAAGTGTTTATATGTATGTGTAAAATTTTGCATGCCCAAGTGACGGCAGAGCATGGAGAACATTATCAAAACATGTATAACATCTATTTCCCCTACCCATGTTGGCAAAAATAAATGATTTGATTTGATTTGTTTTGTTTGGTCCACGTCTGGGTTTTGTTTTGTTTTGATAACGCAAATGTTTTTTACCATTGGTAGGATGGTGTCAGTCAGTTGCCAGCACGTCTCGAAACTTAAGACCATCACGGAAAATACATCTTTGTGAAAGCTTGTACAAGTGGTTTAGTCTATTTCCATAATTATAACACAACGAGCTTCCCAAAACGGTGAAGGAAAACATCGTGAGTAAACCGGCATGTCCTGAACCAAAAATTCGAAGACATGTGCCATCTACCAACCCGCACTGGACCCGCGTGGTGGATTACGATCCACTCCCTCCACAGACAGGAGGCCTGTGTGCCAGCAGTGGGAACGTTATACACAGACAGGAGGCCTGTGTGCCAGCAGTGGGAATGTTATACACAGACAGGAGGCCTGTGTGCCAGCAGTGGGAACGTTATACACAGACAGGAGGCCTGTGTGCCAGCAGTGGGAACGTTATACACAGACAGGAGGCCTGTGTGCCAGCAGTGGGAACGTTATACACAGACAGGAGGCCTGTGTGCCAGCAGTGGGAACGTTATACACAGACAGGAGGCCTGTGTGCCAGCAGTGGGAACGTTATACACAGACAGGAGGCCTGTGTGCCAGCAATGGGAACGTTATACACGGATTATGTATGATTATGCTTCCTAAAACTGTTCATTGGGTTTAAAATGTTTTGCTTACAGAATGTAGATAAGTAAATAATATACCATATTGGGTACCTACCTACTATAATATTTGATTAGAAAACTGTAACTAGCGAAAAGTTTAACTAGGGCCTTAGACTAGAGGTAGATAAAAATAATTAGATTCTACCTGAATTAGGAATAAACCTGTATTTCAGGTATTTCACTCAGTGCTTATACATAAGTTGTATATAAAATTCCAAAAACAAATAGTAAATAATTTATCTAATATATAAATTATGCTATATTCAAATTGAGAAACATAGTATGCTACTTTTTTGCATCATCGAAACCATCCAACCATCTTTTTGCAGGTTTTGAAACATTCAAACACTGAAGGTACCGGACGACATTTTAGGCCCTTATTAGTTATTACTGAACCGCACGCAACACTCAAGCTTTGCTTGAAACTAGTATACAGCCATTTGATTGGTTGAAACTAGTTTTAAGTAGTGCTTGAGTGTTGAGCGAGGTTCTGTATCGCTAAACTGAGCAAAGAATTGAAACCATTCAATAATTCAGTACCCTTGATAGAATATTCCATTGCGCGCTGCATTGCCGGCCGCTCTCCCCGTTCCTACCCCTCGGTCCTTATATACGAGCACAGATCGTGCATATACTAGGCACACAGAAGACCTAAAATATTGATCCGATCGGACCGCGCATGCGTCCCGCGGATTGTGCCACGGACAACAAAGAGATGCACACAAGTGCATGCCGGTAGTGACCGTGTACGAGTACCTATGAGCTATGATGTTGCAGGGTAAGTAGGAGCCAGGGTGTGGTCGGCTATCGGCAGTTTGTGAATTTCCTGACGGTTGTGTTCGGGTGAGATGACAGCCTTCGTACTCACGTGGATAAATGACTTCCCTGACCTTACACAATCTGAGAGAAACAAGCCAATATTCTAATACCCAAGGCCAAGGTCGCCTGGTAGGGGAAATCGATAGCATGTTCTTCACAAGTTTCTGAAGGTCAACAGTAAGAGACAACCACAAAACCCACTCACAATACTTTATTTTTTTATTATTCATCACAAATGTGTCACCAAGTAGTTTCAGAACTAATAGAATTCGACAAGTGTTCGTCACAGTGCCCGTTTTATTTTAGCAATAGTTTTATTACTTGGAACCTCGGAACAATGTCAACATTCACGAAATGTTTTAATATTTTTGATAATAGCTGTGATCGCAGCATACTTAGCTTTTAAGCAAGCTGTAGTAAACAATCCTGACATTATTGTAATTACAAAAAGGTCTCCAAGTTCCCCTTATTCCTCAAGAGAGGCACAGTACAGTTTTAACGGCTAACACGCGCGACCTTGGGCGTGGCGTCTATTCTTTTTCAAAGAAAAACAAGCCTCCCCTAAAACGTTATTGCACATTTTGGAAATTTTCCTCGTAGTAGCCGTACAAATTCATGAAGTTTCCCTACACACGTGAATTTATTTTCCTGGAATACTCCGCGAAATTTTATTGAAATCATAAAAAAATATCAAAATGTACACTAGGTATTGTTTAAATAATTTTTCCGTCGTTATCGATCGGTTAAACGTTGGGCTTTTACATTCATATAATTATGTAGCTATTATGTGTCCCTTCAGGACCTTGACCTGCTTAAGGGAAGCGAATGTCCTTCCGCTGTTATTATTGATGTTATTTATCTCTATCGAGCAGGGTGAGGGGAGAGTGAAGTCAAGCGCACATTACTACTGCAACAGGCCGCAGCGCAACGCATTTTTATACAAAAAAGTGCGGTGCGACCCGCTTGCAGTGTGCGCTGGTTCACAGAAAGTGTACCAAGGTGTTGCACGAGGATTATTGCAATACGTTGCGTTGTGGCGCGGCCTGCCCCAATTTGCTTTGACCTTGAGACATCTTACCCTCGCGTGCATTCATCATGCCGAATCATTTAAAGGAACCTGTTAAGTGATTAGATTAAACGCCACAGACCGTATTCAGAGCACAGGACTGGTCTAGTTCAGTATTAAACTTATAATTAACAGTTTTAAAAGAACATCTTATTCCGGAATTGATTAACTTTGTAACTATTCTAGTGCTATCATCTAATAACAAATGAAACTAGCATGATAACAGAATGACAGAGATTATGAGTCATTCCGCGACAAGCTCTTCTCCCAGTTATTACTTACGTGCGAAATGTACTGCATCCCTATGTCCAACGAAGTTAATTAAATGCACTCGGAGGTATATCTCGCGACTGTCTGCAGTTTTAAAGGGGAGTCCGGTAGCACAGAGTGTTGCATGTGGAGTGTCGATTTGTAATTAATTAATATTAATATATTAAAATTAATTAATTAAAAAATAAATACGAAGAAACTTACAAAGATATGAAATTTTAAATAATATTAATATAAACGTTTATTTTCTCTACACAAGTTATGTAATTACAGCTAATATTCTAAAATAGTACACGAACAAGGAGCTAACTTTGTGAGAGACTGGTGCCTGAAGTAGGTTTATATAAAAACCTGTATTACAGGTCACCAGGGCTCTCCCGCGGCTAGATGCCTGTGATTTGGACCATCATAGCAATGCAGTAATACTTAACTAAGGTTGGATTAAGAAACAAACAACAAAAAATAAAAAAGTTCAAAAATAAAAATGTGGAAATACCAGAGTGTGTTAGTAACTAAAGAAAGTGTATAAGAGAGTGTGAGAGTGAATGTGAAACGTTGCTTGAGTAACTGTGGTCCGAGTATGGTTGATGGAATGTAGAAGTAACAAAGGGGATGAGTAGTAGGTAGAGGCAGTCTATCTGAGAGGGATCAACAAATTCTCAGTTCCCTGATAGTCAAGAGTTTTCAAATAAGTAGTGACTGAAATTTTACATTTGTGTTAATTTGAAGATATATATTTAGGATGTTATTTAGCTTATTGTACAGGTAGGATCCGAGAAAGAAGAAGAAATTACGCGAGTGTGCAGTAGGTACTGGAAGGTTGTGTTTGGCACACTCTGCCTTTTCGGCGTTTATCCCTATACAGATTCGGATCGTATTGTAGCAAGGAGTGTTCTTTAAGCACCGTACACAATACGAAGGTTTGCCTAACAGTGAGTACATCCCAGTTTTTAAATAGGTCTACAGTTGGAAATAGATAGGGAAGACCGGCCCCAAGTTTGAGAATGGCACGCTGTGCCCTTTCAACTTCAATAAGGTGGGTCTTGGCGGCAGCTCCCCAGGATGTTATGCAGTACTCTATTAAGGATTGGCATAAAGCATGATAAACCATTTTAATAACCCGCCGGTCCGCTACGTGTCTAAGGATTTTGAAGATGTAGATTAGTTTACGGAGCCGGGTTACAAGGACTTTTATATGCCGTTTGAAGGTCATGAGTTGGTCTATAATGATACCAAGGTATTTTATATGATCGATTCTTTGGACAACGGGACAGGAGCACAAGGAGGTGATGACAGGAATACAAGCATGACAGTAAATACTAAGATACGATTGAGGAAGTTAGAAATAGTAATACAATTGCATACCAATCTATTTGAAATTTGAATGAATGATTGAATCATAAATCATAATCTAGGTACTTACTTACAGTTAAACCGATTCTCGTTTTTCTCGACCATGTTTTTTGGTTTTTCTTTTAATCTGCATTTAATTTTGAGTAATCCAAAGTCTTATAAAGTAAAAACTTTTAAACAGGTACCATTGTTACATTACTTTACGTCACGCACGAGTCATGTTCTAAGGAGGTGTTTGCCAAACAGAAAGTTGAATTAAAACTTCACTTACTTTTCCTTTCATTGGGGTCTGTAGTTCCGCAGGGTCGGTACGAGATGGTCCTTTTCCGTTTCTGGTTTATGTAGCCAGGAATGAACATACTGGGTGAGTCCAGACGACCTGATGCTAATAGCCTGAAATAAAACGTAATGGTTATGGCTATATTTTTGGTTGATTGATTTTGGCCCTTTTATGCCCAAAAGACAATAATTTAAAAAAAACATATTTTTGATTAAGCGACTTGGAGCCGAAACTTGGTCCTTATTCTAAGCAAACAATGGATTCCGTAAAAGGTTACAAACATTATCAATTGTCCCATAAAAAACTTCAACACCTGATCGACACAAATGTATGGAACGGCAGATTTTTTTTCACGATTACGATGTTGGTCCCTGGAGAAAGTGGTTCAGTTTAATGGGCTGTACCATGGTATAATAATATACTTCGCCAGGTATAGCATTCCGGTCACGGCGGTGACACAAGCCTATGTCATCACCGCTGTGTTACCAGTAGTGTGTAATAATAACTTCCCAATCGCCTTTAATACCTGTGCGAATCCGTTAAAACAAAGAGGTGTCAACTAACAATTACGTTGGTATTGTTTAAATTGAATTGTTTCGTTTGATTAAAAAAATGTCACAACAATTTAAATGGTTTATATATATATTTTTAACGGAATTGTGACTGAAAATGTTTCCATAATTCGTGTTTGTTGTAATAAAGTGGCGACTGGATAGTGACGTAAGCATGTGTCACTCCCGGAATGCCAGACCTTGTTTTTTTAGACCACCTTAAATATGATCACAACTTTCTAATAAGTACATGCTGTAGAAGGTGTGGTTTTGATAAGACGTTATGTATGACACAGAAGTATGGTTTATGATAGATCTGTATCCAGCCCTATGGTACATACTTGGTGAAGTCCAGCTCGAGCCTGTTGGCGTGCGGGCCGGTGAAGTGCAGCAGCAGCTGCACGCACGTGCCGCCGTGCAGCGCGCGCGTGCGGCGCGCGTCCACCGACATCATCCACTCCGGCACGCCCATCACGCGCCGCGCGTCCGCCAGGAACATGCCGCTGCACATAACACGTGACTCGATAAAGGAAGGAAACCTTACATCAGCCTGCAGTAAACGACTACAGGTGACCAGAATGTCCTAAAGAATAGAATAGAATACTCTTTATTATGTACACCATAAAAATAAAAATAAAAGATCCAATAATGAACGGTCAAACGGGAAGTTACTTTGCTTGGCAGTTTGTTGAAGCAGGCATGAGTATGCAGCGGCTAATAATTTTCATATCATGTTTATGTCACCGAAAACAGAGAAAAGACCACACCAAAAATATAGTTGTAGCACTGCAATTTTTTTCTATCATTTTGTAATAAGGTGTATGTTTCAAGATCCCGCCTTCGTGTAAATTAAATCGCAGAATCCTCCCATACTGTATAATGTGACTGTTCCTACATTACCCTAGGCTCGATTAATAACATTTTATTTTTTGTTAACGTCCGCTCTGTTTTTGAATATTAAATTAAAATTAAAGTTCAAAGACCTAGCACCTAGGTGTCCTAACACCATTATTATTCATTATATGTGTATATTAATGAAATGCCTAAAATTATTTCTAATCCGATAATCTTATTTGCAGACGATAGCACAATATTATTTAAAAGCAAAAATTATGAGACTTTCGAAAATGACATAAATCATAACTTAAACGACATAATAACCTGGCTTACCGAAAATAACCTTAAAATTAATCTAGAAAAAACAATGTACATTTCATTCGAACAAAGAACACACAATAAAAAACTAGATATAAGATAAGATGACAAAAATATTCGCGAGACTGATTATACTAAATTCTTAGGTATCTGGATCGATAAAAAGATGAACTGGAAAACACCTATTAAAAATGTATGCAAAAAACTTAGCCAATATTCCTATGCCCTGTATAACTTAAGGAAAATCTAAAATCGGCCAACATTACTAATGGCGTACCACGCATATGTGTCATCAACATTGCGATACGGACTAATGTTTTGGGGGAACTCGACTGATAGAGAAATGGCGTTCACAGCGCACTAGAAATGCATTAGGGCAATATGTGGCATTCAAAGCACAGACAGTTGTGAGCCGCATCCGAAAGCTTCAGCTACTTACTCTTCCCTGTCTCTACATTTACGAAGTAGCAAGCTATGTTAAAGCAAATATATGCACTTATATAACCACCCAAAGAGTTACGACACAAAAATAAAATATGCGCAACACCCCTTAAAAAATCTATTTTCTATAAAAAATATTTTAGGTATGGCACCCAAAATTTATAATAAACTACCTAGACACATCATTGAAATTTAAAATTAAATAAATCTATTTAAAACCAAAACACACGAATTTTTTGTTGCGAAATGTTATTATCATATTAATGATTATTTAAATGAAAGATGTTAGTTTAGATTAGTTATTTATTTATTTTGAACTTAATTAATATTGATTATTCTGAAATTAATTGTTAGGAATGTATTATTATTTAATTTCGTTATTACTGTTTTTTTTATTTTTTTTATTGTTTTTAGAATTGTGATTTATTGAATTTAGTTGACATTATTGATAGTTTTAAATTTTATTACATTATTTGCATACCCATGTAATGGTAAAATATGGAGAACTCTATTATAAGGAAAATATCATGTATCTCTTACCCATGTTTGCAAATAAATAAATGTTTTATGATTTATAATAATAATAATAATATTTATTGTTAAGCTACCCCAATCAATAGTCCAATAACTTTGTTTACATATTCTGCAATAGTCCGACACCAACCGGGGGTTGTCCTTGGGCGCACTTGCACGGTGCATACAGGGATAATCGTCGGTTGGTGCCTCATTCCATTTAAAAAATTCTAAGGGGCCTCTGCGAGTTGGCTTCGGTCCCTCGTACACCTCGCAAAGGTCCGGGACCCCAAGGTCCCGAGATATGTTAAGATAAAAATATTTATTGCATAAAAACATTTACAAAAAGTGTACATTTAGTCAACTGTAGTAATATTTTCCATACAATATTCTAGTGCATAAAAATAAACTAAAACTAAAATTTTATTACAGATGCAAATAATGATGATTCGGAATTACAATACAAGTGAGGGACACGCCCGATCTAGGTTAATTCAAACCTGTGTTTCAGGCCATCACTTTACATTTCAATAATCGAGACAGTAAAATTTAAGTTGAACTGATAAAAATAATCTATTAACAACTATAAGAAAAAGCATATTGGTACATTATTTCCTAAAACTAAGCCTACGTAAATATACAAAAGTAAATACGAGGGAATATATTATCATCATGGCAAAATTTCTAAAAGTTTTCTGTGTCTGTGTAATTGAGTATCGCTAAATATTCTGATAACATTTTACTACATTTTATATAACTTACACTATAGAAGCTTAGTAACTTTTTGAGCCAGAAAAGGTCCTAAAAACACATAAAATCGATTAGCAAAAGCATGTCTAGTTTGTAACTTTATGCCAACCAAGTCCTTCCTTCTCCTGTCGGTAGGTACTGGGGCAAAAGGAAGTGCAGTGTGCTGGTGTAGTACTAAGCTTAGAATAAATAATTGCCGTACTGTTAGTACATTACATGCTGTGTAGAGCTGGTGCGTAGGAAATCTAAAAGGGCGAAAGGTAGCAACCTTTAGAATTGCTCTTTGAGCACGTTCTAGAGGCAGTAAATTTGTTTTTGCAGCACCACCCCAGGAAGTTATGCAATAGTTGAGAATGGATTGACACAAAGCTAAATAAACCTGTTTAATTAATTTATAGTCGGCTATGTTCCGTAAATTCTTAAAAACATATATTAATTTGCGCACTCTAGTACATAGTAATTCGATATGTTTATGGAAATTTAGATTGGAGTCAATAGTGACACCTAGATATTTTAAATGGTCAGCTTTAGCTAAACTGGGTCAAGAACGTGCATTGTCAGCGTACGTGCTACATTATTGTACGTAAATGTTTAGATTAGTAAGCGGTATGTTAGTATTTCTCATTGTAAATGAAATGTATTTTGTTTTATCTGCATTTAATGTTAGGAGATTATTATGGAGCCAATTACAAACAATGTTAAAACCATTCGGAGCATGTTCATAGACCTCAACTCTTGATTTAGCAGAGAACCATAGAGCGGTGTCATCCGCATAAGATATTATGACACCATTTTGGAGTGGCAGGCTGCATAGTTCATTTATATACATTAAAAATAACGTAGGGCCCAAAATGCTGCCTTGTGGAATTCCAAAACAACTATTTTTAAGTTCAGAACTTGTATACTGACCTATTTTTTAAAATTGATGGCGATCGCTAAGATAATCAGAAAATAGTAGCAGTTGTACTCCTCTTATCCCAAGTGTTTCAAGCTTGTGCAAAAGTGAAGTACAAGAAATAGTGACGAAGGCCTTGGCAAAGTCTAAAAAGATACCAATTGTGTGCATACCATTATCTAGATTGAAAGTTATATAATTAGTTAATTTATGTACTGCTTGGCTAGTAGATCTTTTAGGCCTAAAACCAAATTGATTATCTGAAAGTAGTCTGTTATCTTCCAGATATTTTATCAATCTACTGTTAATAATTTTTTCTACAATTTTTGAGAGGCCTGGTAACACTGAAATAGGTCTGTAGTTATTCACACAGTTTTTGTCTCCAGACTTGAATACAGGTGTGACCACAGCTTTTTTAAGCAATTTAGGGAATATTCCTTTAGATAAACATAGCTGAAAAATGTAGGTTACCGGACGGGCAAGTAGGTATTTAAATCTTTTAAGAATATTATTAGGTATGTCATCCCATCCAGTAGCACAAACATCCTTTAACCCGTTTATTAGTCTTACTACTTCGTTTAGTTTAGTGTAGAGGTTGTCGTAGTCGGGATTTCACGGGAAAATTTGCCACATTTTAAAGATTTTTCAGCCAAGTTTTTACCAACGTTAGCAAAAAAAATGTTTACTTTATTCATTGCTTCGGATGGGTTTATTTCTGTTGATAGTAAATCAAGCGGTGGTTCCGGATTTTTTGATCTAAATGTATTAGTTTTTATAAATTTCCAGACAAGTTTACTATTTTGACCCGCCTTCTGTAATTCATTTTTATCATGCTGTTTTTTTTTGTTTTTTCAAAAGATTATTACAGAAGTTTCGATACCTTTTATAAGTATCACAAAGTATTTCGTTATCAGGTGCGAGTTTCAATTTTAGGTGAAGTTTGTCTCTATGTCTTATACAACGAACAAGACCGGGTGTGATCCAGGGTTTAATATAACTATACTTTCTAGGCATTGTCTTAGTGAATGTGTTTTTCCTTATTGCATATTGTAGCGAATTTATGAAATACTCCAAAGAAATATTTGCATCGTTTGAATTATAAACAAGGTCAAAATTAATACCGCGTATGTCGTTTTCAAGGTTTGTCATATTAACTTTAGTGTAGCTACGCATGCAGTTTTTTCTAGGTGAACTTAATTGTAATGTTAGTAAAACAGCTTGATGATCGGTAAGCGAAGAATTAGTAACCAATGTTTTGGATGGATTTTTTGATTTTAGATTTTAGTCTAGGCATGAGCCGCTCTGATGCGTGGGGTGATAGTGAGCTGGTAAAAGTCCATAAGATGAGCAAATATTCAGATAATTATGTACATGTGTGGCAGTTTTCCCGGAAGCAATGTTAATGTTAATATCGCCCAAAAGTATTATGTTTTTAAAAGATGTTATATGTTTTAAGTTTGTGTCAAGTGAGTCTAAAAATCGGTCCATATTTTGAGGAGGCCTATAAATAGCCATGACTACCGTATCGGGAATTATTTTAATTATTAAGCAATTACTATCTTGGTATACAGGTTCTTCTTTGATAGTTCATAAATTATTTTTGATATAAATTACTAATCCATCATTTTGGTTTATGTTTCTGTCAGTTTTGTAAGAATAATATCCGTCAAGAGATGGTAAATTGACTGTCTGTTTTGACAACCAACATTCTGTTAGGACGATAATATCACAGCTTATGTCAAGATTCTGTAATAACACTTCAAAACCGTTCATGTTTCGATTTATGCTGCGAATATTCTGTGTGAGCAGGGTTAACGTTTTGTCACCAGAAGGAAGAAGGTATTTGCAGTCCTCAACATTACAGATTTTAGATTCAAACACAGAAAAACTATCTAGATCACAAATAAAATGAACTTAGAGGAAATATAAATAGAGACTAACCTACCTGTTTATGTGCTAACTAAATAAAGAATTCGGTGGCGCTCTTAGGCGCCTTCATAGTCTATTGAGTTGATGTAATTTATCTCTGCATATTTGCGCGCCGGGCAACCTACATCACCAGTTTGATGGTCACATTTCCTCTTAAAGCGTTTGCACGTCGCACATTGAGGGGGAGAAGATTTGTTGCTGCATTCCTTGAAGCAGTGTCCAGATTCTCCACAATGGTTGCAAGTAGGACTAGTTTCTCGGCAAAACTGGGCTGCGTGTCCGAACTGCTGGCAATTAAAGCAACTCGTGACTATCGTGAAATCTCTCACAGGGCACGAAATCCAATTAATAAAAATTCTGTTTTGATTGATCATAACTTTTCTTATGCTATCTGGTAGTTCCAAGATGTAGTTACAGGTAGGAAGGTCTTTCTTACCCGATTTATGGCTCAATTTGATGCTCTCAAGGAAGGACTCACGAGTTGTATTCGGCAGCTTGTCAGAAAGGTTCTGCTCATAAATACAGTCAAATACCTCCTTCTCGGTAAGGGATATGGGCACACCAATGACAGCGACCCTAGGGCGGCGTTTAGAAGGTTCTTCTATTGTAAGGCCCGACGATACCAGTTTGTACGAATTCTTAAGCTTGTCAATATCGCCTTTATTTTCAGTGCTAATCAGAACGCCCCCATTTTTCACTTTTCTCAGGCCACGGACATGAAGCTTAAGTTGTTCCGGGGAGATTATCTTTTGGACAAGTGACTTCGTGTCGTCACTTGTTTGGGTCTTATCGTTGGGATAGATGGCGACTGATCTCAATTTTGCAGGACGGACGAAATTATCGGAACCTTTCTTCACCATGCTAGCATAAGAACTGTTTCCTGAGGTATTCAGCTTGGTTTCTACAACCTCTTTGAACTGCTGGAGAGAGTTCACAACGTTTTGGTGAACCTGTAGGTGCTGGATTGTGGTATGGGCCTGAATGGTTTTCTGTTTCAACGATTGGTATAAGACGGCCATCTGAGAAGTCCCACTCGAGACCTTCCGGCAAAGAGTGGAGACACGAAGCTTCTGGTCTTTATTAATTTTTCCATCGCCGACAATAGAGCAAACTTCGTTCAGAATGGCATCTATAGATCCTAACCATTTCTGGATCTCTGGCGTGCTGATGACGTCACTCGGCAATTCATTCTCTGCGGGTGCTGGTGGATTTGGGTCGCTCGCGGGTAATGGTTCGGTAGGCGTCGGTGGAGGACTTCGATGTAGTAATTGGCTCCGACCAAATGGGCTCGATGCTGGGTTAGACATACTAGTAGAAACACCGTAATTAATGTTTATAAAAAAAATATTATTCATCTTGCACACAAAACTCTGTAAAAAACCTGCAAGTCACACGCGACACACTTTACATTTATACTGACAGCGCAAATAATTAAATTTATTTGTCGTATTTGTTTATTTCATAATACAAAACACACGTCCGCTTAGTCTCGAGTCTCGTAAAGCGATCCGATTATTTTTATTTTTTCCGATTATATCCGATTTATGACAAGTAAGAGAGGAATTCAAAAGGAGAATTGAAACGTAATAGTTATTAAACCGCATTACTGCAGAGAACAACGCGATCTCTGCGGATACATAAGACAGATACGTCAGATACTCACAGCACAAATCTCGGCGGCTTCATGATATTGACATACTTGATGATGTCCTTGTCGGGCTCGATGTTGGCGCACGCGAACCGCTCGGAGCTCCTCTCGGGCCCGAAGATGACGATGGAGCGCCCCACCGCGCTCACCGTGCCCTCCAGCGGGAAGTTACTGTCCACGAACATCTGGCGGTTGCTGCCTATGTCTGGGAGGAGCAAGAGCTGGTGGTTAGGTTCTGGAAGACTTTAGAGTGTAAAATAATAATAATACCAACCTAATATGTCCCACTGCGGGGCAAAGGCCTCTTCTTATACGGAGAAGGCACGAGCATTGATCACCACCTTTGCTCAAGGTGGGGTGGCCATTTCAGACTTATATTAATTATACCGCGGCCTCATCTAGTTTAAAAAAATATTATTGACGTGTAAAGGTGTTTTTGTAAACCTTCACCGATGTCAATGCTGTCCAAGATAAATTTGGAAAGTACATATGAATTCAAAAGGACACATTGGTACTTGCCGGGATTTGAACCCACAACCTCGTGCATGAGAGGCGAGGCCTTAGCCACTGGGCCATCACGGCTTTAAAATGACTATTTTAATTATTTGGTGTTACGATACACAATATGTGCGTGTAAATATGTGCTATAAATAGTGATCGGTATAGGGTATAGGGATTTGAGCATTGTATTTTGTGGAAAAAATTATAATTATAAAACTTAGAAAGGAAGTATACTTATTAAGTAAGTTTCATTTATTATTAGGAGGGAGACGATAATTTTGTTCTAAATTCTCGCTTTACGTATGTTATTTCTCAATTTAACGTTAGTCACGTTGGTTTGGATCTCTTTCAATAAGCTACAATGGAAATATCAGTTTAAAGTATGTTTTGATACTTACTAATGGTTCCCAGTCTAGCGGTAAGGTCTCCCACGTCGCATCGTAACGGATTGTCAGCTCCACACTCCTGGTTGTACAGGTCGAACTGTAAACATACATTATGTCAACTTTTACTGCCTTGGAATAGTAGTGACTTTCTGATCGAAATTATAGTTGTAGGGTCAAGTAGCGACATCTAGCGATTTAATTTGGAGGCAACGACGACTCGGCGGCAGCGACTAGCGGCTGAGTCGCAGCTGGTGGCGACATCTCCGACAGGAAAGGGAACTACATGGGACCAACACGTAGTTTCGAATCGAATCGAATACAAAATTCTATAACAATCAAAGAAAAAAAGCTTGCTAAAATTTACATTGCTCCGAAATTGCAAGCATCGTTACGTTGAATGTAAAATAATTGTCCGTACTGAGTAATTGTACCTACTGGAAAATAAATATATTTCTTGTAAAAAGTAAAATAAATACTGTCATTGAAGACTCCATCAATGAAAATATTTTATTTAACTATGAAAACCACAACCAAAACAACAGCTAACACATACATAAATCGGCACATGAGGCCTGTATTCCTCGGACGGGATAGGCAGAGTTGATTAGCACACCCACATATCGCCGTTAGGTACGATAAAGTCTCATGTAACTAGGTGCGTAAAGACGTACATACGAGTACGAGTATGTACGTCTACGAGCACACATCCGGAAAACTTTCAAAGCAAACTGATAGTTTTATAATTAATAAACAACTGCGAATTTTACTGTTACAGAAATATTAATACTCAATTAATGAATGTTTTGAAGACTCCCTAGAATAGGCTCCATACATTTTTACCTGCTTTATTTTATATTAAATATGTATATATGTACCTATTTCTATCTTTACTTATATTACTTGCAATAGTTCTTGTTCATAGTTTACTCTGTTTAATACTGTAACTCTGTTTATCCATATTACAATATTCTTTTTATTTATTTTCTTTATAATTTGGGCACAATGTAGGATTTTTTTTTAAATATTGACCAACTTTTTTTAACCACCAGCAGCAACCATAAACAATATTCCATTGCAAACTTACGTTGAGTGGGTCAGCCAGCTGCGTGAAGTAAGGGTTCCAGCGGTACCCCCCCGCCACGCAGCGCGTGTTGGTGACCTTCACGGCCGCGTCCACTCCCACCGGGTTCACGAAGATCGCCCAGTTGTGGTTCATCGTCTGTAACCGTGCAATATTTGTAAATATTAATTGGCACCCCACAAGTTTGTTTAAATCGCATAGGCACACAAATAATCACTAAAAATTACTTTAAATTCTAAAATAAGCTGTGGAATATTAAAGGTATTCTTTTTGTTGGCCGGTAAAATACGTGTACCTGCTAATCAGCTACCATTTAAACCACTGTATGCTGCCACATTATTGACAATCATCATTATCGTCTCAGCATCAGCCGAGGTGTCACCCACTGCTGGATGTAGGCCTCCTTGCGTTCTTTCTCCATCTATTCAAAAAAAAACCTACGCAAAGTCTACTACATGTGTTCGTCTCGGTATTCTAAATTTACGAAAGCTTTTCTCATAAGTTGTAAGTGGCAAGACCCAGTTACCCGGTTAGTATCCCTGACTCCAGGATGCCGCAACTTGACTTCTATGACGGTATCGCTGGCGCTGCCGTCATTGTGTATGAGCTGCGTGAAGCGGATGTAGCCGGTGGCGAACCCGCCCGGGTGGTGGAACGACGCGATGGCGCGGAGCTCTCTGGCTTCTGAGGGACTGTACCCTCGCTCGATGGACGAACAGGCCCAGCGACGGTTCTTCTGCATGGAGGATAGAGACGTGTTAGCAATCACATAATAATAATAAATGATCCTTCAGTTGTAGTCCAATGTTGTTTAAGTTACTGATATTAATCTACATCCGGCTAGACTGGAAGTGGGAAAAGGCTAGGCTAGAGGTGATGATGTTACGTCCCCCCCGCCACATCAGGCCCCGAGGCGACGGCGCGTAGTGTTGCACGCGCCCCACCCCCGCCCCCCGCGGGCGGCGCGGGGGGCGCGGGGGGGGGGGGGCACCAGTCGGGGGTTGCGGAAGAATCGCACGTTCCCGCGACCCCTGGCGCAGGTGTGAGATGGAAACCCCGGATGGTTTTTAATCAATAAGAGTGACAGAACCCCTCGCCTCCACAGAGCTGAGGACATCCATGAGGATTTTCCAGCCAGAAAAAAAAAAAAAGGGATTATGATATTGAACAGGACTGTCCTCCAGGGTAACGACTGTCTTCGCTTGGGTAAGCGCCACAATTGCATAGAAACAGACTAATGCCGATGAAGCGATTCATCGGCATTAGTCTGCGTAGGGTTCATTAGTCTGCGTAGGGTTCATTAGTCTGCGTAGGGTTCATTAGTCTGCGTAGGGTTCATTTCTAGTTGAATTATGTGAATTTCAGTAATATTACATGGATTTCGGTTATCTGTCTTTCGCAACTCAAATATTGAGCAATCCCGATGTTTCTTGCTGACCCTTCTCCATTAGAAACGACCAATTAGAACCGTGCACCTAGCTTCTGAAGTTTCTGAAGTGCTCATGTACGTTTATGTAAAATTAAATCATTTGAAATGGTATTTTCAATTTTAATATAAAACCACTAAATTCTACGGACCTTTCTGTGCAGCACAACGGATCGGCCCAGTATGCTATGAGGCCCGAACAGCGACACTTGCGTCTCGTTGAAGAACGTGGTCAGCGAGCGAGACTCCACCAGGCCGTACTTAGCGCCCAGGTCGCCGAGCTCATACTGATCTGCTGTACCTGAAGCGTCAAGTTCCCACGTTATGGTTAGATGTTCATATTACTGGAAGACCTTTTCTTCGCTAAAAACTTAATCTTATGTATCCTTACAATAATAATTTAAGTAAAACTGATAAAAGGCCTTCAAACAAGACCTTTGAGTTGATCATCAAACTTTAGGTGTATATCAAACTGTACCTTTAGTAGGAGGTGGACTTAAAGACTTGTTAACATGGAATGGATTGAAGGTATCGTAGAGTGTGGTCTTCTCACACGGGAACTCCAAGTCTTTTTCTACAGGCACCTGCAATGTCAAAAGGAAAATTGAGCAACATAACATAACATCACGCCTGTATTCTCCGAAGGGTTAGGCAGAAGCGTACCTATAGTACACCCACCACACGTTTCGCCGGTTATGTTTAAGTGCCATGTAACAGAGGGCGAGCCTATTACCATCAACTGGGCACTGAGCAAAGGAGATTATGAAGTCATCACATTCAATTCAAATTCTTTTAATTTACTCACACACTAACAAGTAACCAAATAAAATAGTGACAAACAGATGATTTTAGACAGATGGTCCCAAACTAGGCACAGCCTGTATCGCGGTGACCCAAATTCTACACTAAGTTAATAATTTAACGTGTTCTGCTGGCGCAATATTGAAATTGATTAGTTCATTACATAATTTAATAAAATTTCCAAAAATGTGAGTACAAAGAAACCAGTAGATTACACTTGCAAAACAGTTAAGGTGAGTAAGTGTGGCGTGTGAGTGTGGGTATGTATTTAATCAGAGAGTGTGCAGGTATTAGCTTGTGTTACAAGTAAACCTTTAGTTTCCTCTTATGACCGATTTAGCCACCATTCTTTTGGCCTCAGAGTAGTTATCTAGACAGGTACAGTCGCAAGCACATCAAGTTACTACAAACTGTCAAATTTACTCATTCGATTATGAACTTAACCTTCGACATTTTAAGGTTTAAAATTATTTGGAGAAATTTGACAGTTTCGTGTAGCTTGACCTGCTGGCGACTGTATAATAGGATATTATGCTTCAATGTACACACAGAGCGGCAGGGACATCGACGTGCAACCTGTCACTATGGATTCAGTACATGATTCTGGACCCCCATGCGTTGAAAATTTTCGTCGGTTATTTAATAAAAAATCTGCTGTTTCCTACAAAAGTCCCAATACCTACGCGGACAAAATGTATAGAACAGCCGATTCTTTTCTTAATAACCGAGGAAAAATTTCAACGCGCGGGGTCCAGAATCATGTACCGACTCCATGGCAACAGGTTGCGCCTCAATGTCCCTACCACCCGGTATAGAAAACCATTTATTTTACTACGAAAGAGTATACAGCCTCCTTCGGAAATGAACAAAACTTACATCACAATGAAGCTACTGACCACGTGTATCTTGTAGTTGTTGACGTCGACCAGGCCGTCCAGCGCGACCATGACGTTGGTGACGTCGTACTCCGACTGCTGCGTGAGCTCCACGCGGCCCCGCAGCGGCGCCGCCTGGCCGTTGCCGAACCAGTCGCGCGCCACCGCCTTGCGCCGCGCCAGCCCGCTCACGCTGCGGGCACGAGCAGGGCACGTCACTGAACGTTCATTTGTGAACGTTGTATGAAACTATTGCTCCTTTGAGTCAGATTAGAACTAGAGCAATAAAACTGATGTTGAAAATTGGCACAGTACGAGGTAGTTATTAAAGGGGATGCGCCAAGGTAGCCCGCGAAATTATTTTTTTCTTACGTTTTTTGCTATATGCAGGTCAGTATCAGGTTGTATGTTGATCTAAATATGATTCGCGACCGTATCAAATATTTATTTATAGAATTATAATCATAAAAATCATCAATACATCTGTCTAAGTTCATATAATCATATTACCGTATTGAATGACTATTTCATGAAATCATGATATTTGAAGCCAATTCTAACCTAAGGAGTTGTATTGCTGATTCTAATGATTATAATTATGTAAAGCCATATTTGTCACAGTCGCGAATCATATTTTAATCAACATACAACCTGACAGTGACCTGCGAATTGCAAAAAAACGTAAATATTTTTGAATTTCGCGGGGTACCTGAGCGCATCCCCCTTAAAGCATTTCAAGTTTTAATTAAGAAAGGCTCAGTTATGTGTAGTAAACTGTCGCTTCAGTCACTCAGAGCTGTGACGGCCTTTTAGTAAACCTCGGGTACTAATACAGTAGCATGTCACAAGCGAGCCTGTCGACATCTTTAGAGCAATCTCAATGTTGTGCTACTGTATTCTCGAACAAAAATAAACCATACACAAATAATCAATTTAACGCTAGCACTTTTATTTTTATACCAAACAATAATTTATCAATGCAGCTTTTTACATTAATTTTCACCCAAAAAGAGTTCAAAATTAAAACCTATTTAGAAAGTATTCATTCCAGAAAACACACAACAAACTAAACCAATTTTTTGCGTTTTCTTAAGTGACAAGCCATGTGCCCAATGCGATATCCCATCGGCAAATATGACGAACTTCCATACAAACTTTCATCCCTTATTTAAGTGCCCTCACCACTCACAAAGCAACTGTTGCGCAAAATTCCATGTTTTAGAGCTAGCCCTAGCGGTCGGGCGCTCTAGCGGTCGAGGCTGTGCGTTGTCTGTCAGTGAATGTATTTAAGATTTTTACATTACACAAAGATATTTTGAATTCGCAATTAACTCACATGGAACACGCCATCCGCTCGCCCCTAGCGACAGGTCCATGGTCGTCGTAGATTACCAGCGACTTCCTCATGATGGAGTGCTTCCCGGCCAGCCCTATCACCGAGTCCGTGAACAGGCGCCGTGTCAGACGGGCTGAGTCCACCTTCTTGCCGGCCACCTGGAGCATGCCGTGTCTGGAGATGAGAAGGAGAAAGCTATAGCTGGGTTGCTTGAGTAATTGTTTTACAACATAACATGACATGACATCAAGTCTATAATCCCCGAAAGGTTAGTCAGAGGTTAGACAGTCACGAGCACAAATACCTGACAGTTACGCAAAATTTAAAAGCATTCAGCTTTCTGACTGACCGACTCCTTGACCATTCAAAAGTGCCTGTAAGTGGTTTAGTTGAAATAAATACTTTGAGTTTGAGTTTATTAACCTGGTAGTGAAGTCTCCCAGCCTGCAGAGCCCCTCGAGTCCAAACCTGCAGTAGGACTCAGGATGCCTGGTGTCGATGTCCAGCGCGTGCGGCGCGAACACGTGGCCGGCGCTGAGGCAGCGCGCCGTCCAGTTGTAGTAGTCGGCGCCCGGCGCGTGCTCGTGGATGGCCCAGCGGTGATCCCGCGTGTTGTTCACGTTCGCGCCGTCGGCGTGCACCTTGGGGAAACCAATATGATAGAGATTTACATGAATAAGAAGATTAACCTCTGTTTATGAGGATCATACAGCAAAAAGTTTGGATAAAGAGAGCGAAAAACGATTGTTTACGTTTTTCGCTCTCTTTCGATCCAACGATGAAATTCGTATCATTACTTTCTGCTCACTGGTCAGAAATCGTAGTTCTCTTACACGGCCCCGTTGTATCACTAACAGTTATTCTGAATCTTGGGTTAGTATAAAACCAAATTCTCCCAAACAGACCGTAAGCACTGTTGAACTCTGAACGCCATACGAATATTCATTCGGTCGTTTCGTTCGTGAATTGCTTTGACTTTTGGGAATTGAACTCGAGATCACAAAAACTTATCAAACGGTCAGTCAGTGCGCTTACTTTTCCGTCTCACAATAATAATACTTAAAGCATCATTTCGATTGTATCCAGGAAATCCTACTAATATTATAAATGTGAAAGTTTGTCAAGATAGATGGATGGATGTTTGTTACTCTTTCACGCAAAAACTACAGAACGGATTTGGATGAAATTTGGCACACAGATAGATCATAACCTGTGTGTGTGTAGGAATATAGGCTATTTTTTATCCTAAATCGCGGGCAACAGCTAGTATACTATATGTATAAATCTAAGCAGTGTACAATACAACTATTTTCTTAATGTCCCTCAGGATTACTCAGGAACAAACGAATGCTAATTTCCATGTCCATCAATTATTAGATTTATCGTGTATAATAATTTGAATTCAGAACTAAGTACGTTATTGTTGTTTTGTTTTGATTTCCGTGTGAATTTTATAAACAAAACAACACTATAGTACTTAGTTCTGAATTCAAATCATTATACACGATAATTCTAATAATTGATGGACATGGAAATTAGTATTCGTTTGTATTCGGAAATGCGATGATTCCCGAGGAACATTAAGAAAATATTTGTAAGTATTTTATAGGTATTTTATATATAAGGTTCAAGTATAAGAGTAACATCTTTCCTATACTTGGCCTGCTTCGCTCTGAGACGAGCACACGTACTCAGAGAATTCTATAATGACTAGCCATGTACCTAGCACTCAACTCACCATGCTTTCCACAATGATGGTGGTGTCCTCCCAGGGCTTGTCCTGCGGCTGCCGGAACAGCACGGTCCCCACCAGCGGGTAGCGGAACACCACCTGCGCGGAGAACATGGGCGTCTGGTACTCCGTGTCCATCTCGTACTGCAGAATGGTGCCGCAGATGTTGCGTTTTGGGTGGCGTCTGGAACGAGTAATATAGGTCTTACTGTTTATGTGAACCTTGTCCTAGCCCGACAATTGTTAACACAAAAATAAAAATAAAACAAAAAGATTGGTGGTTTTTTTAAAACCCGAAATTAAGGCAGATGTGTGTAAGTACACCCACGCCAGTTGTGTTGTAGTCATAAACACTTTGATCGACCTCGGAATCGAAACCAGAACCCTGAAAAGAAGCACAAGTTTTTTCAAAAAGGTACCATGTCATATTTTACTGTAAAGTTTGAAATCTTTGAGGAGTTCAACTTTCTGATTTTCTCCGTCTTCAGTTATATTCAGGTCCAGGTTCCAAAGCTGGTTGTTTGTAGTTTCGATCACATCCACTATACGTTGTATTGCGTAAGGCAAATCGCTAGCCAGCCTCATAAAGTGCCTCAGTTATAAGTTTTAATGTAGCTTAGGTTATTGTGCAAATTGTTAATTGAATACTAGATTTCACCACATGTACTTGTAGAGCCAAATAATAAAACCCATTACCTCTCCAGCACCAGCGCTCTATGCACCACGCTGTTCACGCCCTGCAGGGGTAGGTAGACATCCCAGTACGCGCCGCTCAGCTCGTTCGCCAGGCCTGGTAGTAGGTACTTGTGGTTCAGGTACTCCGTGCGGTCCTTGTGCTTGCCCAGCAGGTCTCCTACCGGGTACTGGTCTTGGGTGCCCATGCCTGCGAGTACGTAGAAATGTGGAAGTGAAACGTTTTGTCGACCTTGTAATTACTTTACTACTATTGACAGCAATTTCCAGTTAATTGAAACTTCACTAAGGTTCACACTATCCAACTGCCACCACGGCAATTAGACCGTGTCGTTTAATGACGTGCGTGACCTTCAACTCAAGGGTTTGGGTAAAATTATGAGGTCACAATACCTCCATACTTGTTGCATATTATCAGTAGCTAGCTATATTTAGTCTTTCCCTCATGTCTCATGATGGTCCATCGTAAAAATCATCTTTATTAGAAAATGGCATACTTAATTATATAGGTACCTACTTCTTCGCTATCTAATAGAAACATCCCACCAAAATAAACTAGTATTTGATCAATTATTATTGAGAGGCAACTGACTCTTATTTTGGGAACAAATGTCGATCGCGAGAATACCTAGACGCGTCATCCTAGTGAAGACGTAAACATCTCAATTGGCTCGTCGACATGTTGACTGTTGGCTCACCACCAAGTGACAACGTACTCCGACGCTATGTCGCTCGCTACATTCATCAAATTTTGGCAATCAAGCTAAGGCAATCAAGTTGTAGCAATCAAATTCTGGCAAGCAAGTTGTGGCAATCAAGAATGTTAATTTTGAGGATTAGGTCTTTGAGACGGTTTCTTATTCCTGTTTCGAAAGATTTGACAAAATTAGTTATGTATGTAGATCGGAATGTTTGAAAACAAGTAAGGTAAGCACTTGTTCAGAACATAGATACATATACTAGCTGACTGCACTGGACAGATACAAATATTATGGAAAACATTTCTGAAACCAATTCACGAGCATCTAGTCTTTCTAGTAACTTTAGTAATATTTCTATTCTGATAAATAAACTGTAAGTATTCCAGTTTTTAAAGGCACACTGAAATAAATTTGAACATCCATTGAACCTATATGAGTTTATCGAATGTATCAGAAATGGGCTCGTCGTAGCAGATATAAGAAACGATTTATATTCTGTATCTTTTGATTTTTAGTTACTATGGTTACAACTACAAATCCTCCAAATTATCCAAGTTTCCAAACCGCACGATCGTCTTTTCCACACAAAATTCAAAAGACTAACCCCGTCATTTAAGCATTTCAAAATTCAAATCTCACCTGGCGGCGGCAGCTTCTTCAAATCAAGTTCAGAAGGGTTATAGATCCCTCCGGTGGTATTACACAGGGAGTCCATCTTATCGGCGATAAGCTTGGGAGGCAGTTCCTGGATGCTGTACTGCAGCACGGAGCTGACGAAGCGCAAGTTGGACTCATAGTCCCCGTCCGAGGCGCCCAGCTGGAAGTTGGTCCAAGTGGGGTCGAAAGGGGAGCGCTGCGTGAAGTCGATGGAGCCGCGGATGCCGTCCATGTTTATTAAAGCCCTGGAATTAGGATGACAACACGGGTGTTGAATGACAATGACAAGACATGGTTCGGGGTTAGGTTTCCGTAGTATTAAAAGCAATCCGTACCAACAATCTTGACTCAGGTTTGAAAAGGTAAACAAAAATGGAAACTTTATGGCTGAAACATATTGTTTGATGTGGCGAAATATAAGATGCACTGCTTTTGTTTAGTACGCGCGCAACCTGTTACCAGGACTCAGTACATTGTTCTGAACGTTGCGTTGAAAATTTTCGTCGGTTATTAAAAACAAATTAGCTGTTCCATACATTATGACCGCGAAAGTATTGCAGTTTTCTATGAAACAGCTGTTTTTTTTAATATCCGCCGAAAAATTTCAACGCTAGGGTCCTACAATCATGTGCTGAATACATGGATAAAGCTTGCACGTCGATGTCCCGCCACCCTGCAGGTATTCAATTTGCACGTCGATGTCCCGCCACCCTGCAGGTATTCAGTTTGCACGTCGATGTCCCGCCACCCTGCAGGTATTCAGTTTGCACGTCGATGTCCCGCCGCCCTGCAGGTATTCAGTTTGCACGTCGATGTCCCGCCACCCTGCAGGTATTCAATTTGCACGTCGATGTCCCGCCACCCTGCAGGTATTCAGTTTGCACGTCGATGTCCCGCCACCCTGCAGGTATTCAGTTTGCACGTCGATGTCCCGCCGCCCTGCAGGTATTCAGTTTGCACGTCGATGTCCCGCCACCCTGCAGGTATTCAGTTTGCACGTCGATGTCCCGCCACCCTGCAGGTATTCAGTTTGCACGTCGATGTCCCGCCACCCTGCAGGTATTCATTTTATATTTGAAGGCAAGTTACATGCTGTAGTTTGCACGTCGATGTCCCGCCACTCTGCAGGTATTCATTTTATATTTGAAGGCAAGTTACATGCTGTAGTTTGCACGTCGATGTCCCGCCACCCTGCAGGTATTCATTTTATATTTGAAGGCAAGTTACATGCTGTAGTTTGCACGTCGATGTCCCGCCACCCTGCAGGTATTCATTTTATATTTGAAGACAAGTTACATGCTGTAGTTTGCACGTCGATGTCCCGCCACCCTGCAGGTATTCATTTTATATTTGAAGGCAAGTTACATGCTGTAGTTTGCACGTCGATGTCCCGCCACCCTGCAGGTATTCATTTTATATTTGAAGGCAAGTTACATGCTGTAGTTTTCAAAACAATAATCGTTTTCAATCCTATTTGCATATACTTAATTATTGCGATAACATGGTGGTAGTTTGTTGGGTTGACAAACGTAGGCCGACAATAAGTCATCTTTGGAATCTGCTACAATGAACATTCTGAGGGAGGAATGCAATAATATCCTTGATATGATGTTGCTGATGCTCCGAATTACTATCGTAATACTGAAATCGGCTTTTTAACTTTCATGAGAAAGATGTAACGATTCTATACAAAATAATAATAATATGATGATGTCCCTACCTATAAAGTCGATGTTTAGCATTATAACAAACTAGTTGCTGCCCGCAACTTTGTCTGCGATCCAGGAAGAAAAGTAGCCTATGTTCTTACACAGGTCATGATCTATCTGTGTGCCAAATTTCATTCAAATCCGTTCAGTAGTTTTTGCATGAAAGAGTATCAAACATTCATCCATCCATCCATTCACCCATCCTCACAAACTTTCACATTTATAATACGAGTATAAGTAGGATAGGATTAATAAAGCTTCAGAATAAAGTAATCGATTGGCTAGCAATAGAGAAAGAGTAATCCATCAACTCGTCCTACATGCCTACGGCCCATTTGGGACTACTTGCAGAAAATCTAAATAAATGATATTTTCATTCTGCAACTCGTCCCACGTTTCTTTTTGCATGGAACTTTAAACTTTATCAACGTTTGGTACAGTTAGTAAGAAAGACATTTCAGTCATAATAAAAATTCTTAAATCTTTTAAAATTGTTAATTATTTTATTTATAAATATTGATTATTATCTTTATGACGATTGCTTATTATTTTATAATTTTAGGTTTATTATTATTAAAACTACATGTATGAATGTTCATTATTACCTCGTGAGTTAATGGTGTCAAATTTGTGATGATTTAATATTTTCTGTTTTTAAGTGACAATGTTGTGATGAATACCTAAATATGTATTTTATAACAAATTCTTTTTTTTTATTGTTTCCACACTAACACTTTTGCTACTGATTGTACCTTTTCTCATTTTGATAGTAACGTGGGACGAGTTGCAGAATGAAAATATTATTTATTTAGATTTTCTGCAAGTCGTCCCAAATGGGCCGTAGGAATGTAGGACGAGTTGATGAATTACTCTAGAGAAAAGTTTGCAATAAAGCCCTAGAGTCACTGCAATCGATGTTGGTCGAAACTAGTTTATTGGTAGGCCTATAGGTATAAGAATATTTTAAATAAAGAACAAATAATGTATACACTGATAAGATTGTGGCCAGAAATAACTTCCAAATTATTATTATTATGATGTTACCAGCAGCCCGGCTGTGTATTTGTGCGCCTACGCTATATGCCAAGAACGATCGTTTCTTCTTACATTTGACTTGTATATTGGTAATTTTAGATATCTATATTACATACACTGTAGATTTTATTTGATAAACGTAATTTACACGAACATGTAAAAACTTTCTTGTAAAGTGTAACTCGTGAACGTGCAGACTTGTAAGTTTTGATCTGTGACGACGAATTGTTGATTGTTGTTAATAGAAGAAAAGAGTTCGCTGCTGCCAACTTTGTCCATATGACAACTTTTTACGACATCCAGTAGTAATGGTTTAACCCACCAGTCAGTTAACTCAGTCTGGTTCACACAATTCAGAGCTAGACCTTGACCTCTCCCGAGCTACTTGCGTGATATAAAATGATGTACTGCACAAGCCCTTTAAGAAATTGTGAACGTGGTTGCTGTTGGTTACATGCAGCATCTTAACTCCTCTGGTTCTGCCAGTGCATGTTTTAATAAAAAGTTATTTAATTAACATAAGCTTAATTTTTATAAGTCTATTAAAAAATTAAGAGTTTGTACGTGCACAGTAGTTTAAAGACACGCGAACTAAGTGACAAGTGATCAGTGTCAGCACGTCGACGGCCCAATGCACCTGGCATCCTAACGCATGAAGGATTGCTGGCTGGTAAAAGGTAGTGGGATGACGTAAACCAGTTAATTAATTTTGAAAATCACACAATTTTTAAACATTTTAACAATTTGGAAATTCTACCTTCGCCAGCATTATCTACTGCTTCATGGGCATCTCTGAATATTTTTGAGCTCGTTAGATAGCTGATTAACTGAAGATGTATTCCCCGTAATTTGGACGCTTAATGCCATAGTCAACAACACTGGGCCTACGATCCATATAAAGGTGCCCATTATTCTTTTGAGATGTTATAACTGGTGTCAAAGTTCATGTACAGTCGCCAGCAGGTCAAGCTACACGAAACTGTAAAATTTCTCCAAACGAAATTAAACCATAAAATGTTGAAGGTTAAGTTCAAAATCGATTGAGGAAAACTGACAGTTTGTGGTAACTTGATGTGCTGGGCGACTGTACATGAACTTTAACACCAGTTATCACAAAATTATAAACCAACGTAACGCCCATCCATCCGAAATCATCTACGTACCAGGGGGTCTACTCTCTAAGCACGAAATCCGTAGTTTCGGCCGACGTGACGGGCGTTTCCCACTCCGTATCACCTACGGACATAAGATTATTTTGGGGCCTGACCTAAGAATGAATGACAGTACGATGTGACAGTTGTCCCTACTCCCGATGAGTTTTTACCTGTCCGAAAAAGTTAATTAATCGGGTGTACGACTCAATCCAAAGTTTCAAACCACTTTCGGACGGGCCCAGAGGCCATCTTCATTGACGGACTTAGAGAGTAGGCCCCCTGGGACGTAGCTACCGCCGTATCAGCCGTTTCAATGATACGAAGCGCCCTAGCTACATGTTTCTTTATGTGTGCAAGCAAAAAAATATATAATAATATCCAAAACCTTAAATTCTTATTAAACTCAAACTTAAAGCATTTATTTCAAATAAACCAATTACAGGCACTTTTGAATTGTCAAGGGGTATAATAAGATTCGTATTGAATGAATACCTAAAGAAAATATGAAAACTAACATGATTTGTTGATAGCTTACAAAGGCTTCAAGCTAAGCCTCAAGCTCTTGCATTTATTTAGTACAATCACACAGAATATCTAAGCTATCGAGTCAGGATGCTATAATTTTCTATCTCGCTTCGCCCGCTCTTTGTATTCTCTTAGTAAGATCACAATGTCAAAATGGATGAAATGACAATGTGAAAAATGGTCCCCAAGAAATATTGATACAGGGCTCCTTTATGACTAGCTACACCCTGCTACGTACGGAGATGATTTTTGAAAATGGTTTCTAAACAAAAAAAAAAAAAAAAAATACAAAATATTTATTTATACTTCTTCCTTTAACTTTTAACTGTTTGAAGTTTTAGAAAATTTTGTAACATTGGAAGGTGTGTTAAAGTATCAGGTACCCAATGGAATAGCAATGAAGGCCATGGGATTAGAGAGTTTAGAGGAAAGTGATATTTAGTGACGAACTCACTCAAATTTCTTTTTAAATACATTAAAATTGATTCTACTCAAATGCCATGAATTTTCGCCTCGGCTTTATGGGGTGCTTTACTGTTGCAAATGGGTCACACTATCACATCCTGGAAGGAATACGTCAAATTACAAGTTACGCTATAGAAATCTAAAGAATAATTAAGAAACATACTCACTTTGTACTTTTTGGCGCCATCGGCCTCAACTTGGCGCACGCCAGGAAGCTATCGGAATGTCTGTTATCATATATCACCACGTACAGGCTCCGGCGCGTCACCTCCATATCACTCCGCAGCACGTTAATGACTTCATCCTTGAACAACGTCTTCGTCTTCATCACGTTCGCGTCTGTCGCCACCTTGATCATCCCCAGCCTGCTGTCCAGATCCCCCACACTCATCCCATCCCCGCTGTTCTCAGGATCAAACACTAGCTGAAGAACATTGCAATTGTCCTCATAGTTACCCTTGTCAGCATCAAAAATGTCTGTCACGAATAACTTCCACTTATGTTCTGTAAATGCTACTTTTTCTGATACACCTTTGGTATGATATAAGTCTGCTTGGATGTACGAGTCAGATTCGTCAGACTCTCTGGCTGATAGCCATCTGAAATGCAGCGTCCCCGCGACTGGGGAAGTGAACCTTGCCATCGCATTCTTCTCATACGTTTTATCTGTTGATAATATTGACGCACATATGATCCTGTCTCTTTCAGCTGTTTCGAAGACTATACTCTTACCCCAGAGTCCGTTTGGGCCTGTCAACGTGTTTTTGCTTTCGAATTCCGCGTGGTCCTTTCCAGGTATGATGAGGTAGCCTAGTTCTTCAGTGAGATCAATGAGTTCTTTCCCTAGGTTAGCGTCGGAGCACCTGGCCTCAGACAGGTCTCGGTAGTCGACAGGGAACTCGTGGATGGTCCAGCGCCACACGCCGTCGGGGAACTGCAGCGTGGGCTTGAGGTTGGTCCGGATGCTGATGAGCGTGTCGTTCTTGTGCGAGAACTCCACCTCGCCGTGCAGTCCGTGTTGCGACAGATACGCGCGGAGGACCAAGCATTTTGATATTTCTAGAAGAGGTAATAAAGGGTTCATTAACATTGTACTATTTCTAAGTTTGACAAAAGTAACATCCCCCAATACAACTACATATACTAAACTCCTCTTATAGTTTACTGATTTCCTTATGTTAAAAAAGGCAATAATTAACTATTACGTATCCAAATGGTATCCAAGCATCTACAGCTCTATAAACTGATTTATTTTGTAAACAATATGCCTGTGGTTTAACGAGACTGCTCTACTACGAAATGCGTATCAAAACTACATAGAATACATCAATCATCAATTAGTTCAATCTTCAGTTGTGATAACTTGACTAGAAATTTTAGTAAAATCGAACCCGTTTGGCGACGGCCTGTGCGTTTATTAAATCTCAGTATTTTTATCAAAATGATTGTTAACAGACTCGAATGGCCCTCAATTATGACCGGATCACTGAACATCAACAGTAAACATGATTATAGCTAGAACCTGGTTGCTTTTCCACCAAAACGCGACAGCTTTATGTTACTTTTTACTTCATTTAAACTAGTGTCCAGTTATGCCACTGTGTTCTGAACGTGATCGCAATGATAACTAGTTCGATACCAGGCGCGGACTGCCCTTGAGACATTTCATGTTTTTGTTGTGATTAGACACAAAACAAAGAGATATCTCGTGAACTTTCGAAAGTTTGTTTCATAACCATTTCGTTGCTTTGTTAGCGGATATTGTTAATGATTTTAGCTATATCTTAACCGCGATTTCTAGTCAGTAATCATGGAACAAGTAATGTGTACAATTAAATTAAATGCAATTAAAGTATTAGTTAAAACTCATTATAGGTTATGTTGTGCCTTGTTTTTGCTACTATAATTATTAGTATTGCTGAATAAGAAATATAATAAATTGGAAAATTAATATCACGTTACTAAGAATTAAGTTATTTAACATGTGGTTAAGTTATCAATACTTTGCTACTATAACAATAAAATTGCCGCAGTACTTCCATTTAAAAATCTTAAATCATGACTAATAATAGAGAAATCAACTTAAAACCAGCCAAACAGGATAATTATATAAAAACAAACTTCAACCAACTTTTGATCAAACGGTTGATTCAACTTACCAACACTAATCAACACAAAATACACTAAACACAAGAACTTTGGTCTCACTTGACTAAACCCGTAAATCATTGTCACTAAACTATAGTTAAGTTAACTAGACTTGGTATCGTAACGCATGATGCCGCTGGTTTCTCTCGCGGAGTGAAAGGCACTGACTTAACACTCAAGTACAACTTAGAGAACAAGACAGGTAGATAGTTAGAGCAAGATACAAGATGTTAAGGTCGCGTGGAAGGAAATGATAAGTAGTCATTCGTTGATTTTCGCGTTAAATCGGAGAAATTGATTCAATACTTTGCAGAAACCAGGAAGCTGCTTGGAATGCTGAAATTGATAACACGATAGATTTTAAGGGTGTCAGTGAACGTGACAGCTATTTTTTGTGACAGCTGTTGGGTAGGTAGGCAGAATTGGCAGTATTATCACTAAAGTCTTTTAAATCGTAGAGAACATTCCAATATCAAACCAAAAGGACATTATTTATCATACTTCATTTGGTTTTATATTTATGTGACCATACAGCTCATGAATCAAGGTAAAAGAAATAAAAATAACCGTTGTGAGTCGTGTTTGTGTCTGACCATGGAACTAGTTGCATTACCTTACTTGACCCTCTGTCCACAGTGCCAACATTGGGATGTTTGATATTATGTAATGAGTGTCGTAACATACAGCACATACGCTCCAAGTTATTAACCTAGTCCTAAAGTATTGTAACGATAGACTGAAGTGAAAAAAAACACCTGCGGAAAAGTGGGCACTATAACTTCTGTAATGAAGAACCTGCACCCACTATGGATCTATGTAGGTAGCCCAGGGATAAAATTCATGACGGTCTAACACTAAATGAACCCATAATGAAAGATAAAAAAGATCAAGCCCGAACTAGATTTCCAGCACTTTGGGACGGTTGTCCCAACACGTGATCATAGACGAGTCAGTGAGGGAATAGTACATTTTGATACAAGTGGAGAAATTTCGTTATTTCATTCGAGGCGGAATACACACACGAGCTGTAGGCGAGGGTGTTGCGGAGCCGAGAACTGCAATAACAAATGTCCACGTGTATCAAACAACGTTTTTCAATACACTTTTGAAGAAATAAAATAAAAGAACGAAATTTTTTTTTGTCATTAAATAACTATGACAAAATTTGCTTTTTTTCCCGCGCTTTACCTGCGCAGGTTAAAGGCGAGACAAAGGTATAAAGCCGCTAAACGGCCTAATATGAAAAATTGAACATTCAAATATGTTTGAGTTTAGAATACAAATAAATGTTAATTTGTTCATAAAAGTATTTTTTTTCTGTAATAACCATGGTTTTTGATGATATTCTATGTATAAACAATTTAAATATTCAAAATATAATAATGCCGTAAAGACGCATATCTCTTTGCCGAGATTTAAAAAAACAATCACCGCCGACTTTAGGCATTGAACAAATTTGGACTAGTTATCTGTGGCAATTTTTATTTCCGCACACGTGTTGGTTAATAAAAAAAATGCACGCGTGTGAAATACATTGCATGTTGAACCCAATCGTAGTGCGATAAGAACCAGTTTTAGAGGAAGTGTATGGAAAAAAATATTTGATGATTGCAATTCGCTGTATCTTGTTTTACTGCATGTGGCTAATGAGTTTATGCTACTTTATCATCCTCCTGCCCTATTCCCGATTTATTTGTGTTCGGTACAGCATACCGTCTTCTATCATTGCCGTCATCTCAGTATTTATAGATAACCATATAAATTACACACAATTCATCCATAGTTTCTTGGATTTCACTACTCTTATCAACAACAACAACACAAACAACAACAACATTGTAACCCAGCTTTTCACATTCATTCTCAAATCGATTTTATCAAAGTACCCACAGTTTGCAAATTGACAACTGCATACTATCATTAGAACAATAACGTGCTTTCATTACATAATTACTTTATTAATACCCATGTTAATAGGTACTACCTATTACTAGCCTCACACTAATGTTTCACGATAAGTATCGTTTGGAAGCCAACAAATTGTAAATTCGGTTAACGGCGATCATAAATACGAAACAAACTCAATGTCAAAGTTAATTTTGTTCTGCATCTGTCACATCTAGGATTGCATCTAGGTATATTTGTGTTTCAATTACTGGACTTTGGATTATATCATAATCCGCGTAAGATATGCCCTGGGATTTGTATTATAAAACGCAATTAAACAACCGCCCAAAAAAATATGAGACACTCGATTGTAGATCTACATCAAAACTTATTACTCACTCAATATGGGCCGCACAAACAAAAACAATTTAAATTATAATGGACCTTCTTGGCGGGTGCCACGGAGGTCCACCTCCTGCTAAACATTAGGAACTAATTTGACGGATCAAGGTGCGTCCAAGGTGCGACCTTGATCCGTCAAATTAGTTCTGTTTTCTTATGAAAACAGTTTCGGCCGAACCCAATAACCTATTTCCAGTGAAATACAGACTGCAACCAGCTGCAGACTGCGTATAATTTATATTAAACTAGCTGCTGCCCGCAACTTCGTCTGAGATCCAGGATGGAAAGGGGCCCATGTCCTTATCCAGGTCATGGTCTATGTGTGTGCCAAAATTAATCCAAATACGTTCAGCCGTATTGGCGTGAAAGCGTAACAAATAAACAAACTTACTTTCGCATTTACAAATTAGTTAGGATAAAAACTCAATAAGTAAGTAGTACATTATACAAGATTTGACTGCATGGAAGGAAACACAATTGACAGTTTGATATAAGAAACAAAACCATAGTCTAAAAAAACAAGGTCTGGCATTCCGGGAGTGACACATGTTTACGTCACTATCCAGTTGCCACTTTACTGCAACAAAATACGAATTATGGAAACATTTTTAGTCACCATTCTGTTAAAAAATATATATAAACCATTTAAATTGTCGTTTCATTTTTATAATCAAACGAAACAATTCAATTTAAACATATACCATCGTAATTGTTAGTTAAAACCTCTTTGTTTTATCGGATTCGCACAGATAATAAAGGCGATTGGGGAGTTATTATTACACGCTACTGGTAACACAGCGGTGATGACGTAGGCTTGTGTCACCCCCGTGACCGGAGTGCTATATTATCTGACGAAGTATATTATTATACCATGCACAAAACCTTGTTGAGGTTACTTTTAAATGAAGTTATATTTCGGTAAGTAAATTACTCACCGCTGTTTTATTTGAGCGAAATGTACCTACTTATATGTAAGTTCTTAACAACTTAATTTGCTCATAATTATAATTATGGTCAATGCGGCATTTATATGTTCTTTTGATTTGACGATTTTGAAGATCATTTTCATCTCACAATATTTTTTTCCAATCGGATAACTCTGTTACCGTTTCAAAATTTTCATAACTTTCGCTTAACGTACTTTCACTTGTATCGGCCATGTTTGAAATAATTATTTATAAATTGTATTTTTTAAAGTAAATATTGCTTAGGCTTAGATAGATACGTTTATCCGCAGTTCGGCTGATAGTATTTGTCATCTTTAGTAAATATCCATGAAATATCCTGCCAAACAAATAGCTGTCAAAGTGTTATAGGTACGCATACTTTGGCTGTTTAATACAAATAGCTATCCGTAATAAGCGATATACTTACCCTCCCTTCGATAGATAACGTGGGGCGATAAAATTCCTTCATCTCTGATAGCTTATTAGGACGTTAAAATCAAAGATTGATAGGTTTTTCTATCTCCAGTATTCAATTCAGTAGTAATAGACTCTGATCATTGCGGACAATTGATCATTATTCCTAATATTAACAAAAAAGTTATTAAAAAAGATATCACTGTTACCTCAAAAACTAGTAATCGCTTGGAAACATTTAAAACTAAACTTTTAAGTAAATTACCATTTTTGTCGACTAATGATGACCCTAATGAACAATATAATGATTTTTTTTATATGTATTGCACACAATTTGATAACACATTCATTCCAAAGACTTTCTCGGTGAATAGTAACGCTTCATTCAGTGACTGGGCCACCATTGGTATACATAAAAGTAGAAAACGACTTTATGAATTATATGATGAACGGACTTGTATAAACACTGCTGAATTTAATTTATATGTTAAGAATTATTCAAAATTATTTAAAAGAGTTTGCAGTGTGGCCAAGTCACGTTATTTGAGTTCAAAAATTAAAAATAGTAGTAATGTAATTAAAATGACATGGAGTATCATTAACAGCGAAACGGGAAGGTCATGCAACCGCTGTAGTAACTACACGCTTGATATTGATGACAATATAATTAATTCAGATTCCCAAGTCGCCGCGGCCTTTGAAAATTTCTTTGCTGATGTTCCCGTATCCACTACTAAATCTCTAAACTCATCACCCACTGCTGCAGAGTCTTTACTTAAGGAAAACGTTCCTGTATGTGATTCTGAATTTCATTTTAAATATGTCACCTGCAAAGATATAATTAAAACTTTTCACACATTAAATGTTAAAAAGACCGTAGATCTATGGGGTAATTCTGTGGACGTTGCTAAGTCCATAATAAACATTGTAGCACCTACTTTAGCTGTTATTTTTAATAATTGTATTGATCGTGGTGAGTTTCTTGATCTTATGAAAAACAGTAAAATAATACCGTTATTTAAATCGGGTAGTACATCAGACCCTACTAATTATAGACCTATTTCAGTACTACCTACCTTTAGTAAAATTTTTGAAAAACTTATTTTGAATCAAATGCAAGGATTTTTTAATAATCACAAATTACTGCATAACAAACAGTTCGGTTTTACGAGGGGTCGTTCGACTACTGATGCCGGAGTTGAACTTTTAGGACATGTTTATGATGCATGGGAGGACAAATGCGATGCTTTGGGAATCTTTTGCGATTTGTCCAAGGCATTCGATTGTGTTCTTCATGAAACATTGATCAGGAAACTGCACCACTACGGAATCCGAAACGCCTCTTTGGATCTTCTTACTTCTTACTTAAGTGATAGGATTCAGAGAGTTGATGTTAGTGGAAAAAGATCACCCGGATCGGTAGTAAGAATGGGGGTCCCCCAGGGCTCAATTCTTGGGCCATTTTTATTTCTTATTTATATAAATGACTTGCCTTACCTCATAAAGGATAAACATGATATAGTGTTATTTGCAGACGACACTTCACTTTTATTTAAACTGAAACGTCAGCAGCTGATTACTGACAATGTAAATAGCGCCCTTGCAATAGTAGTTAACTGGTTTAATGTTAATAACCTACTTCTTAACGAGAAAAAAACTAAATGTATTAAGTTTACGATACCTCATGTTAGACAAGTAGAAACTAGTGTTCTCATAAAGGGTGAAGTGCTGAAACCCGAAAATACCACAGTTTTCTTAGGCATAACTTTGGATACCAAGCTTCAATGGGGCCCCCACATAGATAAATTGTCAAAAAAGCTTAGCTCTGCAGCATACGCCGTTAGAAAAATTCGTGGTTTAACTGATTTAGAGACAGCCCGTTTAGTATACTTTAGTTATTTTCATAGTGTGATGTCGTACGGTATTCTGTTGTGGGGAAATGCCGCCGATATCCAGACAATTTTCGTTTTACAAAAAAGGGCAATTCGTTCTATCTATAAATTAAGTCCCAGACACTCCCTCAGAGATAAATTTAAGGAGATTAATATAATTACTGTGCCTTCTCAGTATATTTATGAAAATCTTTTGTATGCACATAAAAATATTAATCTGTTTAAAAAATACAGTGATATCCACAATATAAATACTAGAAACAAACACAAATTTATTGTTCCTACAACCAGGCTCAAGAAAATAGGTGGCTCGTTTAGATGCCAATGTATACGTTTTTATAATAAACTTCCTAGCCACATTCAAGATCTAAGCTTTAATAAATTCAAATCTTTTATAAAACGGAAACTATGCCAGAAAGCCTATTATACTGTGAAAGACTATATTGAGGACAAAAAGGCTTGGGATTGAGCTGCTCCAATAAATTTACACGGTGAATGTTGATTTTAATTTGCTAGCTATTTTAGACATGAATATTTACTGTAAAAAGTATTATATTATTTTCATTATTGAGAATATGAGGACTATGTGGGTCATTGTTTCAGTTATATTCTTGATCTGGCAGTTTAAGTAGTTTATGCGGCCTACCCAAATGTCCTTTCTTTGGTATTGTTCGTCGAATCGTTGAGCTCCTTAAGTTCTGAGTTGAGCTGCACGGTTACTGACAAATGCGTGCACTGACTGGACAGGTCCACTTAATCTGTGTGGTTCTTTCCTCAAAAGACCATTTCAGACACCAATCTACATGGTTCTCAAACATTATGTCCGATTTTTTATATACACATTGACATTGTTGAATTTTATATACACAATGACATGAGTATTTACTTGTAAAGTAGTATGTTATTTTAATTATTGTGAATGTGGGGATTATGTGGGTCATTGCTTTTTTTTTCGCAGTTAATTTTGATCATGATCTGGCAGATTGAGTAATTTATGTGGCCTACCCAAATGTCCTTTGTTTGGTATTGTTCGTCGAATCGTTGAGCTCCTTAAGTTCTGACTTCCTGAGTTGAGCTGCACGATTACTGACAAATGCGTGCACTGACTGGACAGGTCCACTCAATCTGTGTGGTTCTTTCCTCAAAAGACCATTTCAGATACCAATCTACATGGTCTTCACATGATCTGACCAAGATTATGTCTGGACTTTAAAAGAGACTGTGACCTCTGAGTTTGTTTCGGCCTTTCTTCTCAGAGTAGTCAGATAGGAAACGCCGACCTCATCTAGTTTAAAAATATGATTGACGTGTAAAAGTGTTTGTACAAACCTACTTACAGAAATAAAATCATTTATCATTTATCATTTATCAAAAATTGGTGATAGATACGTTACTGGAGTAGGTAGATGGAGACTTTTTTTTAAAATTTCGACAAAAATATACAAATGCAGAAGTGGTAGGTATTTCATGTTTTTTTTTTATACTAGAGCCCCACCCACCACTTTTGCCAAACACCGGATACATTAAACAATGTTTTATGTAGGTATTTTTGGTCGCCTATAAATTCTGTATACGATTATCAAGTCATAACAGGAATATTCATTGATTTAAATTGCTTGTCTTAACAATTTGTTTATTTGATAATGTCAATATAATAATACATACTAACATTATAAAGGAGATGTTCCAGAAATGTACGGAGCCTTTTTTTTGTTTTTTGGTTCGGATATCATCAAATGACCTCTCCCGCTCTGGGCGGAGCGGAAGAGCGTGTCAGACTCTTACTGACTAAAACCCACCCGTGTTCCTTCAGTTACCAGTGCACCAGGGCCACGGTAACTCTTTCGAACAATCCGCGCCCCCGGCAGGCATCGGCCCTATCGGACCCCGCCAATTATGCTGACATCTCTTAGAGGCGCGCGTGGAACACAACGCGCCGTCGACCCGGTCCTGGTCCTTACCGGATGGCGAGCTGCCCATTGCTCGTCGTCCGCAGGCCCGCGCCTACGGTGGCCGGGAGTCGGCTATCGACTCCCGACGCCCAGGGTGTCTCCTCCTGCGGCGACTAGGGGCGTGAGGGCGCAACGATTGCCTCTCCCTCCCGCGCTCCGCCTCCTCCTTCGCGAGCATAACTGCTTCGCAGAAGGAGGTGACTGCTTCCCATTCTCTCTCGGTCCGTACCATGGCCTGAACCAGGGCCGGACGCGAGGGATCGCCGCCACGAGGACACGGTGGTGCTCCGCCCAAGCCGGGCAGACCTCCACCGTATGCTCCACCGTGTCCTCCAGTCGATCCACACAATGCCAACACCCGGGCGTTTCCTCCCGCCTTATCCGAAACACGAACCTCCCGAAACAGCCATGTCCGGTGAGGACCTGCGTCAGGCGGAAGGTGAGGACGCCGTGGCGCCTCTCAAGTCACTCCTGAAAGAGGGGACTTACCGCCGCAATCGAGGCGTGTATGGAGCCTGGGCTAGTACCGTGTACACTATATGTAAATATCGCTATACAATATAGTAAATGTTTTTTAATGTTAATTTGCTATTATTTTACTTGGTTTCAATGTAAGTACATTCAAATTAAGTTTGTCAAGGAGAGCATCACAACATAAATATGGTGGATCAATAATATGCGAAATGTCATTTTGACTATGACATTTGATTGAAGTGTCCATGTAATAATGATCTACGATAAAAAAACAACACACGAATTCCGAAAATACTTGAGTTTCGTTATAATAATGAAATAACACTAGGATATTCTATTCGATAGCGGCAACAATAATAAAATAAGTACCTACAACGCTATTGCAACTTGTAATTGTATATTACCACATACACGACGAAACTCAAATCACAGGTGAATCAGAAATCATATAACAAATCTGGGGTCAACAGAGAAACAATCAATCAATGTCCTTAGTAGTAAACTGGGTCGCAAAATCAAAACAATCACAAAAACTCCAAAATACGTCCAATTCAAAGTCAAAGCTAAGAAAGACGTCACTTCACGAAACTTAAAACTATCAAAGTCGTCAGAGGTCATGTCAAACACAACTGTCATGGCTAAACTAAAAATAGGGTTATCATATTAAAAACTTCCCAAATGATCATTTTTGTACGCCTGTACTCTTCTTCAAATTAATTTCTTAGTATTTTTATGAAAATCCCTTATTTTTTTCCTATTTATCTATGTAGTGTACATAGTGGTAGCCCAAAATCAAATATCTCCTTTGAAAGTAACTCTGTCTGTCTGTATGTTACCTTTTCACGCTTATACCACTGAACGAATTTCGATAAAATTTGGCAAGGAAATAGATGGAATTTGGGGAGGGAGAGGGACATAGGCTACTTTTTGCCTCAAAAATAATCTTAAACGTGGGTGATACAGTGAATGAAAGTTTGAATTTATGCTTTTGGAAAGAAATAAAAAGATATTTATTCAGCGTTTTTGTAAAATAATACCCCAAGGGGAAAAAATAGGGAATTCATTCAAATTCACATGTAATTTTTGTGTACCTCTTTTTAATAGATTTAAAGAATTGGAAATATACCCAGAACCCGTACACACACACACACACACACACACACACATACACATTTAAAATCATAAAAACATGTTTAATAAAATAAAAAAAGATTATTTGCATTTATTATCTGTCTGTCTGTTACCTTTTCGCGTTTTAACGGCTGAATTAGTTTGGATGACAGAATACTATATATTTATCCCAGTAGCACGTTCTCGTGGGATAATTTCCTACATCCACGCGGGCGAAGCCTCGGGCACAAGCTAGTTTTCTAACATAAATGTGGGAAAATGAAGCAGAAGCGAAGAAGGGAATTTGACGAAGAATGACGAGGAGAATCGACCCTAAATGAGATGGGGTGAGGCAAATCATAGAGAGTGATAGCAACACCACCAACACATCCAACAATGTACACTCGCCGGCACATCAAGTTACTCAAACTGTCAGATTTTCTCATTCGATTTTGAACTTAATCATCAACATTTTAAGGTTTAAACATGTTTGGAGAAATTTGACAGTTACGTGTAGCTTGACCTGCAGCTGGCGACAGCAGTAATGTCTTTTTAGGGTTCCGTAGCCAAATGGCAAAAAACGGAACCCTTATGGATTCATCATGTTTGTCTGTCTGTCCGTCCGTATGTCACAGCCACTTTTTTCCGAAACTATAAGAACTATCCTGTTGAAACTTGGTAAATAGATGTATTCTGTGAACCGCATTAAGATTTTCACACAAAAATTGAAAAAAAACAATACATTTTGGAGGTTCCCCATACTTAGAACTGAAACTCAAATATATTTTTTTCATCAGACCCATTCGTGTGGGGTATCTATGGATAGGTCTTCAAAAATGATATAGAGGTTTCTAATATCATTATTTTCTAAACTGAACAGTTTGCGCGAGACACTTCCAAAGTGGTAAAATGTGTGTGTGTCCCCCTGTAACTTCTAAAATAAGAGAATGATAAAACTAAAAAAAAAAATATGATGTAGGTACATTACCATGTAAACTTCCACCGAAAATAGGTTTGAACGAGATCTAGTAAGTAGTTTTTTTTTTTGAATACGTCATAAATCGTAAATCGCATATTATGTTACTTGCTGCTACGGAACCCTTCATGGGCGAGTCCGACTCGCACTTGGCCGCTTTTTTGAAGATGTAGTTTTCACATGTATCCAACATATTTAAATATAACAACAACATTCGAATAATCACTACTTTCTTCATAATCTTTATTCATTTTCACGCCTCGTTTCCCCGAAGGGTTGGGCAGAGGCGTACCTACAGTACACCCATATTTCACCCGTTATGTTTAAGTTTTCTTCATGTTGTTTTCTTCATAATATTTACTAAAAATATCCTAATCCCTACGACCGACGACACATACTTGGCTCCTATAAATAATTTGCGCTAAGGTAACAGCAGAGATACATCTCAACTTCACAAATTCAATGTTAACAGAATTCCATAATAATTTAACGCAGGCTGCAATAAATATAATGTGATGTGTGGTATCGAACACCTTTTAGCAATGACCACACTATTACTTCTTGACTAGGTTTTGGTCATCGTCGTTATGTGGTCGTTTTTGTTCATGGTGACCACCTCCCTCGTCTTTGTCTCTTCATTAATACATCATTGAATGTCATCCTCGTGCTTACATCTACATGTATTGGGGTTAACTCAGCACTTCATTATCCACTTGCTAGTCCCATCAGCTCCCTTACATTCCTGCCAGCATACTTCTTTCATCTAATTCTTTACAATCATATGTATTGCTCACACTTTTCATGACATAATATGTATATTCCCCATCACATGTCAAGTAAGCGATACCTCTGTCTTCATAATGAAATGAGCCAATTACCATGTTCCATGTCAATTTAAAATCAACCCAACATTGTAACTCAATTGTTACCGTGTATTAATTGTTACACGTATCAATTGTTACGTGTATCAATTGTTACACGTATCAATTGTTACGTGTATCAATTCGAGGGTTTTCATGCGGTAGCTATTGCGTTGAGAGTAACATTGCATGTCTAATGTAATTTGTAGGTAATCGATATTTTCTAGTTATAAGTGTTCACATAGCGGAAATTGGGTAACATTTATGAGCACATAGCTATGAAATAACATTTCCATGTGATTTTGTTCCTATCTTAGAGTTATTTTCAGTAATAAACATTACATAAATACACATTAATTAGTGCTTCCGTAATAGATGCAGTTTATAGTTTAATTCAAGTAGATCGTTAATTGATTTAATATCTCTAATAAAGAAGAGAATACGATGTTCTCTTTTTTAATGGTTCTCCATTAGAACACTGAATCATACCTTCAAAGGTCATTAAAACGTAATTAACTTCAATAAAACACGTGGTCAAGCATTAAACAATATTACCTACATGTAAAACTGTTTGAAATCATATATTGTGTGAATGTTTAAGATGGCCACATATCGAGGAAATAGACGACCTTTGCATCTCGCGCATATCGGAATACCACCAACATAGCGATCCTAATCACCGAATAACATAACGCGGGAGGCACAGACAAGAAACGACAGAAGGTCCTGCAAATACCTACTCGATGAACAGCCACTAAGGCATTAGTAATGTTAATTGAACGCTCTCGAACCACCCAATATTATATCTATCTAAATACATAAAGACAGACGTTATTTCTTTTTCAGTCTTCTCATTGTAATAACCTTAGCCGTGGTGTATCTATAAGTCAAAACTATTTGAACTACAACACAAAGAAAATGAACCATTTTCCTAAAGTGCAAGTCAACTGAATCATTGCATTCGAAACTCTTGCATGAACAGAACATCAACCACGACTGGGCTTCTTTTCCTGTTCATGCATAGTTGCTTATCAAATAGTAAGAAGTAGAACTTCTGTATCTATCTATGCGCTGTCCAGTTAAAATAATCGTATTAGTGACGTCGGTGCGCCCGCGCCGCTCGACTATTCCGGGCCCAGACTGAGTCACGCGCTGAAATAAGGTCATTGTAATCCACACCGATGGTATCGCCGTTCGACTCCCGGCTCGTGACGTGTACCTGCATTAAGTTATGTACGAGTATGGTCGAGAGGCTGGGTTCACCCAGCCTCTCGACCGAGTCGGCTCATACATCAGCATGAGCCGACTCTTATATCAGCTGCGCACAACGATCTTCAAAAACTAAAATCCCTATGTTATTTTTATTAAACTGCACTACAATTACAAAAATATACAGATACTTTTATTTTATTATAATAATGTTCGTCGATACGACCACGAATGATGATAAAGAATTTTACACATTACACACATCTTAAAATCCGTCACAGGCTAGTCAATGACCGACAAGTTATGTAAAACATGAAGTTCATTAAAGAAAATATTTAATTAACATCTGTCACACAATCTCAAGATGTCATCTACACACGCGAAATGCGAGTTTTATCTCAAAACAGCTCGTTACAGAGAGATATGTCACACGGTGTAGCTCATTTGTGCAAAGTTAGAGCATCTTTTCGCGCTGGATATTCCATAAATTATTGCTACTATTACGGGCACTAGATACACAGTACACATCAATGTTTTGTAAACAAACTCAACCAGCTGTGATATCTGCAGAAATGCAAAGTACACTCGTATATACCATTGAAGATGAAAGTATTAAAATTTTGCATTATATCTTTCAATGACTAATTCTAACTGTAACTTAATTACAATGATTTGGTAGCCAATATCACGGACTGTACTTGAACATTCTTTAAACAGTACCTACTTAGCTACTTTTTAATCAATACAGCCTGTCATAGTCCACTGCCGGACATGGCGGACATAGGCCCTATGCCCTGCCTAGGAAGCAGTAGAATATGGGGCTATTGGGAGGCCCGAACACTCGGTTCTCCGCCTTCTTCATCCAGTCTGTCAAAGCCACCTTTAGCGAAGGTTCACTTTAACAAAAAGAACAACGCGCGTTCTGTCAGAAAATCATTCCATTCAAGTGCTTCTGCAACACAATCTGCAGGAAGAACAGTTATTGTAGCACCACAAGCCTCCCATGATCGTGTGGTCTTTACAACGAAGTCACACACAATGCCTACTGTGTGTAGCTGCTTCATCATCAAATCAAGTCAAATCAAATTTATTCGTAAATGTAGATTTCAATACAATAGGGTGTTATAATAAGATGGTCAGTTCGCTACATTTTACTCGAGAGCATACAAATAATATTAAATTTATTGGTGTCGAAACAACAGACACACATTTTAAATGAAATAACTCAATTACATACATACTAACACACAATTCCTTACGTGCTAACACAAAATTACCAATGTCAAAATAATACTAATGTAAATGTAATAATGTCATAAGCTAAATGTCAGTGGTGTCCTCCATAAACTCAGTTGTGGAGTAATAACATTTATGAATTAAAAATTGTGATAGTTTCTTTTTAAACATATTATTATCAAGATTCTTTAACTGTCGTGGAATTTTATTGAATATAACTGGAGCCATTCGATAAATACTTTTACGTAGGAGGGCTGTTTTACTCCGATCAACACAAAGAATGTTCGAATCCCTTTTTCTTAAACGTGGATCAGCTGGGGCTCTCATTTTGAAAAGCTGTGTGTTTATTTTAACAAACACTGCCACCTCAAAGATGTATAGTGATGGCAATGTTAGGAGCTTCAAGGATTTAAAATATTGCTTACAACTGTCCCTTCAGTGTAGATTACATAAAGCGCGTAAGCATTTTTTTTGTGCGATGAAAACATGATTCTTGTCTGTCGAGTTACTCCAGAAAATGACTCCGTATCTTAGAATTGATTCTACGTAGCTATGGTAGGCAATAAGCACGGCGTCTCGGTTAACAAATTTGGACAGCTTATACAGAGCAAAAACAAAACTGTTAAGTTTTTTACAAATTTCTTCAACATGCGGTTTCCACGTAAGTTGATTGTCTATTACTAACCCCAAAAACTTTGTTGTATCTGTTTTTGTAACTAACTGTCCATTGTGACTAATATTAACCGGTGGTTCTTGTCGCTGTCGCTGACTAAAATGCATTATACACGTCTTTTCTAGATTATTTTTTAAATTATTCGACTGCAGCCAATCTATACTTTGCTTTAGCGTGTCATTGATTTGTTTTTCATAATTGTAGGACTCATCTTTTTTTATCATTATTGTACAATCATCAGCAAATAATACTGTTGGGTGATTGATGCTTTTTGGAAGATCATTTATGTATACCAGAAATAGTGGGGGACCCAATACGCTCCCCTGAGGTACACCGTACTTCACCGTTCTAGGTTTTGACTGATATTTGATTTCCCGCTTGGTTTTAATATTTATATTTGTTATTTCTGTGTATTGTTGTCGGTTGCTTAAATATGATGTGATAAGATCAAGACCATTGCAGCGTATTCCATATCTTTCTAGTTTGTCGATAAGTACAGTATGATCAACATGATCGAAAACCTTCGTCATATCCATATACAGGGCACAGATGGGTAGTGTGTTGTCTACACTTGACATAATTTTCTCGAGAAAATCATAAAGAGCTACATTAATTGACTTATTTTTTCTAAAGCCTTTTTGTTCATCAACCAGTACATTCCTACTTTCGAGAAAATTGCACATTCGGTGGTGTATTGTTTTTTCTATTACGTTCGAGAATATCGGTATTAATGCCACTGGTCGATAATTTTTTATTGAAGTCTTCTCCCCTTTCTTATACAAAGGCTTAACCATCATCTTCGTCTGCCTTTTCCAAACTATGTTGGGGTCGGCTTCCAGTCTAACCGGATGCATATTATTATATATTATGTATGTAAGAAAAAATCTACATCTTTTTAATAAAATAAGTGATAGACATAATTTCAATACTAGAAATAAAGATAAAATAGATCAACCATTTTTTAGATTATCTAAAGTACATACATCTTTTATGGGGTACTGTGTTAAATGTTACAACAAAATACCTTGTGATATATTGCAATTAAATGAAAGAAAATTTAAAACTCATATTAAAAGTACACTTTGTAAACAAGCATATTACAAATTAGAGGATTATATCCTAGATAAGAATGCTTGGAAACATGCTGGTCCTGCTCCATAGGACAATCTAGAGTCTAGACAAAATCAAACTGGTTGCTAATTTAATTGTATAATTTATAATTTTTATGACATTGTTTTTTACATTATGTAACTACTTTAACTCACACACTAAATTATTACTTGTGAAATTTTGGAAAAATCGTTTATTTTTCAATATTTGTAAATATGTGAGCACCATGTATCTATCTCAAAATTAATTTACCTGTCATGCGTTATATTTAATTATTTTTACCTATTGTGGTATAGTAATTTTATTCTAGGTGCATCGTCTTCACATATAATTAATTTATACATTATATTGTAAAACATTTTTAAAAGAGTAACGGTGGAGTTTCTTGCCCATGCTTCTCCATACGAAACTACCTTTTGGAAGGGGCAACTAGAATCAATTATTTTTTTTTGGAAATTTTGACGTTCAAAAGTGCCTTTTATGTGCCTATTTGAAATAAATGATTTGACTTTGACTTTGCATCTGAATCCCAGTATTTTACAAGCAGCGTCTGCCAACCTGACCTCCACAAGCCAGATACTGGGTAACACAAGCAGCTTCCCATGTTGAAACAGTAAGTAAATCCCTGTTTTAAGGGCAAGGGTGGAGTGTGGCCAAATTCTGACACAATATTCTCAATACCTACTTACAAAGTTAGAGCTATCTATCATGAGGTATTTCTGATAAGTTGGCAGCCTGATGGAAGTGTTTTGATGCATTTCTGCGACCTTGACATTTAAAGATTTCATGAATAATGAAAGTTTAAATCAAAAAGTTGGCACTTTCCGAACATCGATGTAGGTACGTCACATATAGGAATATTTTTTATAATTTTACCAGCACATACAGCGTAAGTCAGCTTCCATACTGTTACCGCAGCTCGCCTGGCACGCCACTCTCCTGCCAAGTGGCACTGTCCCGATGTGGTCTACAATCGACGTGTCGCCACGTGCCAGCACTTTCCTAACCGATACTGTTGTGAAATGTATCGATAGCTTTATGTTCATATTGCATTCTATAGCGTTTCCTAATGGCAGCCCTACATGCAATGGTGTGGGTGAACAACGTGTCATTCTGATTACATTGTTCTTGTTGTGGCTAGAGGAAATGCAAGTGTTTTGATAAATTATTTTCTTTCGCATTAGAAGTTTGAAGCATTAACCCGAATAATGGCAATAGGCTCTTCCTTCAGTACATGGGACTTAAACATAACTAACAAATATTGTGTACATCTGTCTCCTCTTCGGAATTTACCAACTTGTAATAGAAAACTCAAAAACACCAAACTAACACAAACATCTAACCCAGGATCCCGCGCTACTTGAAGCGCGAGGAAGTCAGAAGTTTACAGCTTGACTAGGACGTTACTTTTGACAATAATAGAGTTGAAACACGGAACCAAACCGTGATATTCATGAATTTCAGCTCTTAATATCTATGACAAAAATCAAGACCCCTAAAATCTACACAAAAATTTGTCCAACAGTAGGTTACCAAACTGCAATTGCATTGCAGTGGAAGTGCAGTGTGTCTGATGGGTAACGTAGAGGCCGAAGTAATCCGTCAGCTGTGGAGGCCCTGGCCTCAATACTGACTTACCAAATGCGTCAGAACAGATGCTACCAATGCAGTTTACGTAATACATGACTATAGAGATTTACATAAACACTAAGACATTAATAGCTAGATAAAGATACTCATCATGCCCTTACTCAGATTTTATTAATAGTTGACGCAGCATATCATATATTTTATTAATAGTTGACGCAGCATATTATATATTTTATTAATAGTTGACGCAGCATATCATATATTTTATTAATAGTTGACGCAGCATATTATATATTTTATTAATAGTTGACGCAGCATATTATATATTTTATTAATAGTTGACGCAGCATATTATATATTTTATTAATAGTTGACGCAGTATATTATATATTTTATTAATAGTTGACGCAGCATATTATATATTTTATTAATAGTTGACGCAGCATATTATATATTTTATTAATAGTTAACGCAGCATATTATATATTTTTCTTACATACCATCTCCATTCATTTTTCTTTCTTTCTACGAGTATATTAGCCATCATCTTTGTGGTCAACCCCTTTCTATTTATTAAGTATATATTTAATTTAATAATAAGTCATAAAAACTTTACTCAGTTCAGAAAAAAATAAACCCATACTTAACAGTTTACATAGGCGCCTTAGGTGCTATTTGTTTACCCTGCCCTGGACCCCACGCTAGGGCTCCCTGTGTCGTGCGGGTCTGTGTCTTGGCAAGTAAGGCAAACAGTTTCATTTATTTAAGTGAAGTATTTGAATGGAAAAACAAACTTAATCGAAAAACTTAAGTACAGTCGCCAGCAGATCAAGTTACCACAAACTGTCAGATGTTCTCATTCGATTTTGAACTTGACCATCAACATTTTAACGTTTTAATTTAATTTCAAATTTTTCAATTTATTTATTTTTTATTTTAATCGTTTGGAGTAATTTGACAGTTTCGTGTAGCTTGACCTGCTGGCGACTGTACAATGTAATAAAAAAGGTTAACAAACTAAAATGATTATGTTGTAAAAAAAGGGGTTTGATGACAAGAGGCTTAGGTGTTTTTGGGTGTGTGTCTTTCTTTCGAATAAAGCTATGTCTAATGTCTAATTGCCTTTCAAAATCTAGCAATCTTTCATCAAAAAGACATACAGTAAAGCATCGATCGCATACATACTCATCAATTTGTGAACCGACACTTTCATGCTGAGACAAGTGAACTAGCGATCGTGTGCTGAGTGACGTACTTACGGCAATAACATCCTTTTGATCGCATCTTTACCTACGTGACTATGGCTCCAACCGGGTTATTCTGTATTGTTTATAATGGTCCACTTATGGAACACGCCAGATTATCAAGTATCTTTTGCTTTTGGTAAGTGAAATATTGTACGACATTGTTGCCGTCGCGGGTACAACCTAAATAACGCCGGTACAAGAGCGTGGAGATTGGCACAAGACAAGAGAGGGCTGTGCCCAGCACTGGGTGAAGTCGGCTGTGGATTTGACGACGATGAAGTGAAATATCTCCACATGAGGAGATTGCTGTGCATAGCTTGTACAGTAGGGGAAATAAGGACTCCTACTGTACACGATGACTTGTTTTATTTGTGTAGTTCAATGTTCTATAATGTTCTGGTGATGATTCTTGACTACGTATTATTTCCGTAACGAAATGAGTGTGTAGAAGTGAATCTAACTGGTGTCTTAAAAGACGTCTGGGTGGTGACTACATCATTGTGTAAATCAGTCACTTAATGCATTACAGATATAACAATTTCATTCACTTTTCCATTCTATTCCTAAGAGAGTACGTGCAATACCGTAAACTGTGCTACTTGAGTGACGGCGTCTCCGGAGCTGGCAACCCGTCAAGAATGCTCCATATCCAATGAGTTCTCAATACGAACCGATATAGAATGTAGGACTGCGTCTGTTTCCATACGGCGCGCGGCGCCGCTAACGAGAGCAAATATTAATACATTAAGGCAAAGACTGCCTCGCTGCGATACTGGTTATAGCTTAGGGTACTGGGTTCGATTCCCAAGTAGGGAAAAGTGTTACAGGTATTTTCTAATTAGGAAGTTCTCAGTAACAGACATTAGTCTGAACTTGTAATCGGCAATATGGAAACCTATGTCCTGCAGTCATTGGGCTGAACGTTGTTTATGGCAATTAGCCTGCTCTATTACAATAAGCCTGCTCTATTACAATAAGCCTGCTCTATTACAATAAACCTGCTCTATTTTAATAAGCCTGCTCTATTAGAATAAGCCTGCTCTGTTACCATAAGCCTTTTCTATTACAATAAGCCTGCTCTATTACAATTAGCCTGCTCTATAACAATAAGCCTGCTCTATTACAATAAACCTGCTCTATTACAATAAACCTGCTCTATTACAATAAACCTGCTCTATTAGAACAAGCCTGCTCTATTACAATAAGCCTTTTCTATTACAATAAGCCTGCTCTATTACAATTAGCCTGCTCTATAACAATAAGCCTGCTCTATTACAATAAACCTGCTCTATTACAATAAACCTGCTCTATTACAATAAACCTGCTCTATTAGAATAAGCCTGCTCTATTACAATAAGCCTTTTCTATTACAATAAGCCTGCTCTATTACAATTAGCCTGCTCTATAACAATAAGCCTGCTCTATTACAATAAACCTGCTCTATTACAATAAACCTGCTCTATTTAAATAAACCTGCTCTATTACAATAAGTCTGCTCTATTACAAGGGACTTTAAAAGAACTTGCCTCGTTGGTTTAGTGGTCGCAAGCTCTACTGCTAAGCATGACGTCCTGAATTCGATTCCCGGGCCGTGCTACGTGCTATTGGGTTTTTGCCATCTGGAATTTCTCAGCAACAGCCTAAAGTCTGGATTTGTGCCCGGTCGATGTCAAGTTTCGCCCTCTATTACATGGGACTTACACATAACTGGCGAAATGTGGGTGTCTTTTAGGTACACTAGAGTCCTTCAGAGAGTACAGGCCTGATGTTATGTCATGTAAGGTAACGACTAAGCTGCCTCGTTGTGCTAGTGGTCGTAGCATGGGGTCTTGGGTTCGATTCCCAAGTACGGAAAAGTGATATTTGGAGTTTCATAATACGAAGTTCTCAGTAACAGCCTAGAGTCTGAATTTGTACGTGGACAGAATCCTGTGTTCAGCAGTCGTTTGGCTGAATGATGATTACGGCCATATGCCTCCCCCTATTACAAGGGAGTGAAATATAAAAACTGGTGAAATATAGGTGTTCTGTAGATACATTCTGCCTCCCCATCGGCGTGCTATGTTTATGTAAAAGGCAAATGAACCAAAAACTATATCACTCTGTTCCCAGTAGAAAATGTGGACATCGTCTTTCCATTCGTGGATGTTGAAAACGAGACCCGAGCAGGAGATGTACCACACACTCCCATATCAATATTAGATGGCATGGGCGCCGCCAAGTTTATTTTCTGGGGGGTGCATCTTCAGCTCTACGAATCGAGCTCGATAATGTTTACACTTCACCTCGGATATGTTAGGTAAACTTTTGTCCATTCATACAAGGAGTAACTTTGTCGACTAATGCAGAAAAGTTTAACAATTAGGAGAATGTAGGATGCAAAAGCGAGCTCGATAATGTTTGCATTCTCGAATGGGATAGGTTTTATTTTGTGCATACAGACAGACAGAGGTCTAACTGTGTCGATTTATATAAAGAAGCTTAAGAATTAAGATAGCGTAGGATGCAAGAACGAGCGAAGCAGGCTCGATAATATTAACTCCCCGCCTAGAGTCAATTATACATTATTATTGTATTTTCGGAAATAGGAGTTCGGTACTTTTTTGAGTAGTGCACAAAAGCTTTAGAATTGACTCGAAAATTTAAGGATCTCGCCTCGAATAGGTTAAGTACTCTATTGTTGTATTAGGAGTTTTCGGATATTTTTTTAGTATTGAATGTTTTTATATCTACATTTTATGTTGAAGCCAGGGAGGTGCAACTGCACCCTTTAGCTCTCCGTCCCCGGCGCCCATGTTGGATGGCACATAGGTAACATCACGCCTACGCACTTTAATTTTTTATGACACCTGTAATCCCCGAAGTGTACCTCCAATTCTTAATTTAACTCTTTACATATGGCTTATTGTAGACAGGATTTTAATACAGATTTGTTTCAGTTGTAATGGCAACCATATCATTTGGTTTAAATAGGCTTTTATTATTATTATTTTATTTATCTTTTACTTATATAGATTCTTGTATATTTTGTGAATGTGGGAACGTTGTAGGCCTAACTTGTAGACTGTAGATTTGTAGACCATTTTCTATTTTGTCTGTCCTCCCATACCTAAATTTAAAAAACATTGTAAAAGCCACTTATTTTTAAAAGAATAACCGTGGAGTTTCTTGCCGGCTCTTCTCCATAGGAAACGACCAATTGGAACCGTGCACCTAGCTTCTGACTTTTCATAAGTGCCCATGTTGGTTTATCTATACATCTACAGGATGTTTGGCAGAACTTTGAACATACAAAAATGGTGGTCATCTGCTACTTACTCAGCCCTAATACTGCTGTATGTAATAAAATTGGAGTGTCTGTTTGTAATATTAAAATAACCGCTTTTTACTAAATTCATATGGATGTATACACGGTACACATACCAAAATAACATTTTATACAAATTTGTCTGTCTGTCTGTTTGTTCCGGCTAATCTCTGAAACGGCTGGACCGATATTGACGGGACTTTCACTGGCAGATAGCTAATGTTATAAGGAGTAACATAGGCTCATAGCGGTGATAGCGCGTTCCTGTAGGATAATTTCCGACGTCCACGCGGGTAAAACCGCGGGCAGCAGCTAGTGTGAAATAAAATATTGTTTTTTATATTTTTTTATTTTGAAGGGTTAGTCAAAGGTGTAGATAGGTACCTATAGTACATCCACATCATTGCATTGATGCAATTGAGATGTGTATGTACTATAGGTACCTACACCCACATTTCGCCATTTATGTACTTATATCTATGTCCCATGTAATAGAGGCATACTGCGAGCGTATTATTGCCATCAACCGGGAAAACGTAAATGAAGGCGTTTTTTAATTAAAAAAAAACGATTTTTTTACCGTGTACACCTTGACCTGCCCTGAACATCACCCGCCCAGCTAATGATTTTGATGCAGCCCCCTAGTACCTAGTTCTAGCATTCTCGCGTCTAGTAATTTGGCCGTATAATCTCCGTGATGAAATGGTCAAATGAGACTTAAGGGTCACAGACTAAGCCACTTCTGAACATAGAGGAGTATTTTACAAGTTGTTAAGGAAGCTTTAAAAAATCTGAAAAACATACATTTCGCCGAACCATTCGATCAATGTTTGTTCCTGTTAGAACTATGACGTTTGGTAGTCCTGCGCTGAGACCGTTGCAGGCTAGAACTAAATGTTTGGTAGTCCTGCGCTGAGACCGTTGCAGGCTAGAACTAAATGTTTGGTAGTCCTGCGCTGAGACCGTTGCAGGCTAGAACTAAATGTTTTGGTCGCCTCACTGCACCAGTACTAATAAATGCAACTATAGGTAAACCGCGATGAATTTGATTCAGATCTAGATGGTTCTATTTTATCTTAGAAAAACCCTGTTACCAAGCTGTTGTAATAGACGTTGATTGCAACCGCAGCATTCAGCAAGAGTTGCTGTATCTGAGGAATTATGCAGTATTAAGTTTCCTAAGAGTTTATTCGCGCTGAGCGTATATCTAACGTAGGCGTCACGTTGACGCCACGTAGACACTGGTTAAACACATACAATTACACACGGTGACGTGTTGTTGCGTATAACGTCACTTTCTGTAAAGCGAGGCTACTCAGGCTACGTTGGTTGCCCCAGCTACCTCCGACAGGAAACATCTATGTGCACAACACCTACCTACGTACTGATAGTAATGCACTTTTAGTTACATATTTGTAAAAACGTAACACCCCTACATTCTGAGCTGCATATCAACACGTTTAAAAACACATTGATTGCTCAACTTTTTAACTTATACCTACCGTAACATAAAAACTACACGCTTTATTTTGAACCAGAAACCACTTACAGTATTGTAAATCATGAAGTTATTTTATCGCTTCAACATAAACAAACCACTGGATAGTGAAGATTTTATAGAAAGAAAGCATAACGCAGATTAATTATGAGAACATCAGCTGATGCTGATCAACAGACAGGTGCTTCTGAAGAATAACGTATCTTCACGTCTAGTAAACTATCATCGATCTGAACTCCGACTTGTACACGAATCAGAAGACGTAAACTAAATGACAATCCGAGGTGAAGTGTCGGGTGATCCTCAACCACCAGATGTAGAGGACAAAGTATTTCAAGTAACAAGAGACCCGATCGCGGTAAACTTCCATTCAATAAAGTTATATTTGAGAATTGAGGCGTTCGTTGTACCCAGGAAACAGTGACAGGTGAGCTGATTATTTTTAAATCTAAACAAAAGCGTTGCTACGGCTGAGCCGACGAGCTGCCCAAACCGTTCTGATGCTGAGTCGAAAGACTATCGTATTTGTCGAACTAAAAAAGGAATGGCGAGCGCAATGGCCGTCGGGAAGGGAGAGATGGAGGGGGGATTCTCCTGGATCTACGAGAGGGAACGAAAACTCGGAGTCAGGGTGGGACTGCCGAGCGGAACAGTCTCTCCTTCGTCGATCGTCCAACACACAACACAATGGTAAGTGTTAACACAGTGACACAGTGGATACACAAGTGATAGTAAAGTGAATTGTGATGCAAGTGGTGAACACTTTGAAGAAACTCGCGCAGCAGATATCGATGAAGTCACTCGCCGGTTTAACAATTAACTAAGCAAATAATAAGAAAGAACGCCGTGATAAATGCATTAGTGAACCAATCGATAGTGCTGGTGATAACTATACATCGTATTGCAAAAATATTGTAAATTTAACTGAAGCCGCTTACCAGAACTTAAACAAACAATTCAAGTGCATTAAAACAATAAGAGAATCGTAAAAGAATCGTTCGTGCCCGGTTCCGAAAGTAAAATAAGTCAAACAACAGTTACGCGGATTACAAATACAAAATATTCGAATTCATTGCAATCTAAATTAAATTTATTCAAAGTCCGAACTTGCAACGGTTAAAAACATTGAGGAAGTCCACCACAAATGGAACCAAACGTGGAAAGTATTATCTGAAAACCATATTTAAACTTAAAAATCACAACTCAAACAAAATATAAAAAAAACTGTTATTAACAGTTTTTTTTTTATATTTTGTTTGAGTCATTAATAACGAAATGATAAATTCAACCTGAAACTGAAGAATTGGGAGCACGCGCGCTTCTATAAATAACATGATGTAACTGAGTAGTGGAGATGAGGCGGGCGGCAGCTCACTGCGGGACCGAGCTAAATATAGAGGCGGCACTAGCCACGCCTAATCGGGACTCGGCCGGTGAAAACACGCAGTAATTATCATGCAATCAAAGCCTGAAAAGAAAATATAATTAAAGCTAGAAATCAAACAACTGAAGAAAATCATTTAGTAACTTATAACTATATTTATAAATATAACTAGTAACTTATAAAACGGGAATAAACACCAATGATAACGAAATGAAAAGTCGCTTCCGAGCCAATTATGACAAAAATAGCAACGGTATAAATAATCAAGTCTACTGACGTTGCCATGGAGGAATTCGTAGCGCAACATCTGAAATTCTATGACATATAAACACACGTGGAAAACAAATGGAGTATAGACTAGGTTGAACCTTGCACACAGAAATATTAACTTTATAGGAGATTTAGCCAGCTTACTAATGAATATAATTGTTTACAGGCGGATAAAGATAAGAAAGTAAAGAAGAAGAAGGCAAAGGAAGATGCACCAGCAGAAGAGGCGCCAGCAGCAGCAGCGCCCGCCGCCACTGGAGGCAGTGACAGGCAGTCGTCGCGTGGAAGCCGCAAGGCCAAGCGCACTGGCTCCAATGTCTTCTCCATGTTCTCACAGAAGCAAGTCGCTGAGTTCAAGGAGGTAAGAATCGATACCATAAAACAACACCCCCTAGACTAGACTCTTTTTAAGTATTAGATCTGTTTACGTACTTATAGCAAAAAAAAAGTGTAGCACCCAGTGAGTGTAATGGAATCCTTGCCCTCCAGTCTTTTACAATTAGAAACACTGTGGCTAAAGTCAAAAACATGGTCCAAAGTAAATGCAGAAGTAGCTAGTTAGTACTTTGTTATTATTAGACTGCCTGGCCTCCTGGGTTACTTTTACGCCTGCCTAAAATAATTCCAGATTTTACTTAGGTCTGGAAATACACATTTATTTATTGAGTATCTACCCAAATAATTATAAGAGAATTCTTACCTAAATCAAAATTCTATGAATTAGAACAATTATCTGCGTCAATGATCTAGAACTTAACAAATTGTGTCACAATCGTGTTTAGCTCGTGCTCGTCCGCCTGTTATGTAAACATGGCCCGCCATCACTTGTTATCTTTGTCTTTAATAATGCCTACATTTTCAAAATTGTACGCTCGTGACATCATCAGTTTACAACTTCAGCTTACTACGATGCTAAGGATGTAAGATCGTCGATTGAGTTAGGACTTAATAATTCTGCAGTTATTGCTTATCGGGGAAACAATAACTGCAGAACTTTTAGCACCTCCTACAAAGCTATTCTATCCTACATGTTCTGACGATGCAACTCTTTTCTACAGGCCTTCCAGCTAATGGACCACGACAAGGACGGCATCATCGGCAAGAACGATCTGCGCGCCACCTTCGACTCGCTCGGCAGGTTGGCGTCGGAGAAGGAGCTCGACGAGATGGTTAATGAGGCATCCGGCCCCATCAACTTCACCCAGCTCCTGACCCTCTTCGCGAACCGCATGTCCGGCGGCTCCGACGAAGACGACGTCGTCATCAACGCCTTCAAGACCTTCGACGACGAAGGCAAGATCGACTCCGAGAGGCTCAGGCACGCCCTCATGACCTGGGGCGACAAGTTCTCCGCCGACGAAGTCGACGAGGCGTACGACCAGATGGAGATCGATGACAAAGGCTTCATCGACACCTTGAAGCTGATCTCCATGCTCACCGCCAGCGCTGAGGAGGAGGAGGGCGGCGAGGCCGCGTAAATATTCCATCATTGTCATCATCGAAACAAGAGGTGTTGAGACGCGCACAGCAGCACACCGCCCGGCCGCCGCACGGTTCCAACTCATCGGATTAAAGACCACGATGTGAACCGACAACATTTTTTATTTAATTTCTTTATGTAATTAATTTATTGTTTCCATTTTTTTAATTTATATATAATGAAAATATAGTTCTACTATTACCAAACTATTGTGTAGTACTATCCTCGTACTATGTTTGACCAACTGCAGAAGAGATATTTATAAGGAATACTATGTATTCATAATAATTATTCTGTTTCAAATAAAGAATCTATAAAGTCTGAACTAAATGACATGTGTCCTAAAGGTCACACTTTTACAGAAACATGAATCTTATCATTACACCACACGATGCACTTGCACAGTCAGACAAGACCCTTAGACTAATACAGTAGTGGGTAGAATTATATTTATACATTATAAATAAGTACTTAGAGACTTGGAAACTCTTCACTCAAAGTCGTAACTTTGCCACCTGCGCCTATAGAAAGCATAGACTGCCGCATTATCAAGTCACTTGACGCATGAATTCACTCAGGACATTACTTCAAAACACCTGACTGCAACTCTGTTGTAGGTGAGGCTTGCAACCTATTGTTGATGGCTACTCTTGTGCAGCTCTGTCCAACTCTTGAAACCTAACACTCTAATCTGAGCAAGGCGATGCGTTGCCCTGACACATTGTAGTAGAGTTACCAAAATAATCTCCCGGCTATTTTTAGCACACACAGTCACACACACACACCTACACGGGCAACCAACAATAGCTTCAATACTATTATTTAGTTAGAGGGACATCATTATTATACAGGGTTATTTTTCAAAGACCAGCCAAATTTAAGGGTGTGGTATAGACCATCAGACTGAACAATTTTCTCCTTGGGACCAATATCGTAATCGCGAAAAAAAAATCAGCGGTCCTATACATTTGGGTCGAGTAGGTATTGAAGTTTTGTATGGGACAGTTTATAAATTTTTCGCGATGATGATATTGGTCCCATGGAGAGAGTTGTTCAGTTTGATGGTCTGTACCACATCCTTAAATTTGGCTGGTCTTTGAAAACTAACCCTGTATAGTGGTCGCAAGCGCTACTGCTGTGCACGAGGTCTTGGATTCGATTCCCAGGTCGGACAAAGTGTTACTGGTTTTTTCATCTGGAATCTCTGAGTAGCAGCCCGGAGTCTTGATTTGGCCCAGGGGGATAGCAATAAGCCCGCCCCCTATTTCATGGGACTTAAACACAACTGGCGAAATATGGGTGTACTATAAGTACACCTCTGCCTAACCCTTCGGGGAATATAGGCGTGATGTTATGATGTTATGTTATTTTTACCACACACACACACACACACACACCCACGGGCAACCAACAATAGTTTCAATACTATTATTTAGAAGGAACATTATGATTACCTATCTGCCCTCAAGCGAACTGCAGACAGAACTGCGGTTCGATTTTGATCCCCAGCTCCTATTCCCAGTTCGGGCCCCATGTTTAACAAAATCAGACAAAAGCCGTTTATTACGAACTCTACTTAAATAAGCTTAACCGATTAGTTAAGCTTGACCATGGGTGAAGTTAAAATAAACTTCAACACTGAACATCTTAAGTCCGAGAGATCTTTTAATAGACATAGTAGTCCGTCGGAGTTTGATGTCTTCGCCCTCTGAGATATGGCTACGTGCCTTGTAGTAGGTTACTATACCTACCTAACCACCATCCATCTCTCTACTGATTGTGATGATCGATTAGTTACACAGCGTAAACATAACATTGCGCATGTATTACCACAAGGAATATGCAGAGATGTATAAGTACAACACAAATTTTGCTAGTTCAGTCGCCTCAAATGCCATGTAAAAGGAGAGAGACCAACCACCGGGCTAGTACTGGGGACAAACCTACTACTACTATTAGCCTGCATCATCCCGCTGCGGGGCAAAGGCCTCTCCCCACGACTTCCAGCTGTTTCAATCCAGGGCTAGAGTGGACCACTGGTCGTTTGTTTTCTCTAGCTCGTCCGTGGTTTTCTACCGGGTCTGCCGCGACGCCTTCTGGCTGTGTCAGGGCTCCACGTAGTGGTTATTTTGGCCCATTGCTCATTGAGCATACGGCAGACGTGGCCAGCCCAGTCCCATTTCAGCCTTAGCGGCTTTTTGAGCAACGTCAGTAATCTGTGTTTTGAAGCGCAGTGTGGTGTTGCGAATACGGTCGGTCAGTTTTACGCCTAGAATACTGCGCTCCATTGCACGTTGGAAAACCTTGAGTTTTGACTTTTGAATGTTTGACAAAGACCAAGTCTGGGCTCCATAGGTCAAAATGGGAAGGATGCACATGTCCATTATTTTACGCTTTAGTGACAAAGGAAGGTTTCCTTTCATGAGCTCTTTCATGGACCAGTAGCTCTTCCAGACATAAAAAAAACCTAAAAACCGAACAAAAACCAAATAGCTTTAATATATTATTGGTTTTTTATGCCTGTTGAATAATTCGAGATTCCTGGTTCCTACAAAAGGATGACATACTAACTGCTAAGAAGATAGATGTCAGTGGAAACAGGAAGCAGACCTTTTTCCACTGATGAACAGAGTTACCACTTCTGATCGAAACATTATCTGTCACTGTCAGAAAGACGTCGCATACCTTCGACAATGACATTGACAGTTGATTCATTGGAGTCAACTTGTTATTTGTTTGCGATTGTTGTGAACATATGATAAACAATGACTGCAGAAATTAGCCAGAATATAACGAAGACGTTCAAGTATTCCTTCCCGACATGTACCAACGAGGAGTTACTATTCAAGTTGGAGGTGCCGGTGGATATCCCTCATGCCGGCTCCACGAGAGAGCTTGTTCAGAGGGTCATCAACATGTTTCATATTCCCGTGTATTTGGAGGAAGGTACGTAGTGGTTTACGCTTTAATATAGTGCCTAGGGACTACAATATGTATGTTTAAGGAAGTGTACTGCGTAAATACTAAATCAGTAAAGTATTTGACCACTGTATATAATACTTGTTATCATAAGTTACCCTCCCACTTTCTAGTATCAGGTGTGTAAATGTGTGTGCTATAACTTAAATATCCACCAATTCAAACCTTACTACCATTGCAGAACTAAACGAGAAATTAGCACTATTTGTAGCAGATGAAACTAAAAACTTTCACAATGAGAGAGATAAAAAGCTTCTCAACCAACTGAAGAATAGTGAGATCAATGTTGAAGGCATTGTTAAAGGCTGGGAGAAACTGTTCAAAGACAATGTCATGGAGTTTGCAGAACAGAAGGGCACATCTGACGAGGAGGTATTTGCGGCCGCGTACCACAAGCTTGTGCACTCACCCGCACTGGAGACTATCCTCCAAGTTGAGAACTCATATGCTAAGACTGTGATCAATACACTCAAGAACAGGGATGAAGATATCCAGAAACTAACGCACAAGTAAGGAGTTTTAGAATTATCCTAAAAATCTAATTATTTTTGAATTGGTTTTGTAAATGTTAATTCCAAAAATCTGTTCTTCATGTAAAAGAATGGGTAGAATGAACTCAGTGGATTCTCTTTAACAAAGAACATATATTATATATTTGTTTGTTTTATATAATAACAAAATTTTAACTGCAATGCAGCATGAAAAATTCAAAAATTTTGACTTTTGCTAAAACACTTTTTATCTTTAAAATGTATTTCAAATCACTTTATTCGAAACATGGTGTACAGAGTTGGGAATATAATTAAATGTTTCAAACATGCACCCTGTGACGGCACTGCAAAACATAACAAAATAAAATAATTTACATTACAATGAACAAAAAAAGTCGACAGATTCTCGCTAGCAAAATACTGTGTCACTCATGTTGGCCAGTTCGCTGTATGTACAGGCTGCAGTACGCACACCATCACACATTAGTCGGCCAAAGGTTGGCCAGTAGGCGCACAAACGGCAACACTCGCACCTAAACATTCACACATAAACAAGACTCAGTTTTGTCTTAGCAGAGTTCCATCAGACTATTTTCGTTAGTCCATGATTACATTACATTACATATTATGTCACATTTTTTCTTTATTTATTTATTTCTCAGTATATGGTACATTGAGATCTTACATTAAACATTGTTTCACACATACTACCATTGCTGGTGTAGAAATATTAAATAATATGCCAGATAAAGATATGTCAACATCATTGACGCGGTCCGATAGGGCCGATGCCTGCCGGGGTCGCGGATTGTTCGAAAGAGTTACCGTGGCCCTGGCGCACAGGCAACTGAAGGAACACGGGTGGGTTTTTTTTTTTTTTTTTCTTCTTTTAATTAGGCACTTTTATGACGGCAATGCGTATGCCAGTCCCATCGTACCCTAAACATACATACTTACTGCTACAGATTACATCTGGGCCATGAACCTGAACAGACTCTTCGCATCATCACCATTTGGTTGAGACAAAATTTTATGAAATATGCCCATATCATGTCGGTTCAACCTCAAGACCTCAAACAGATATTTTCTTTGAGACTCATATTTAACACAATCCATTAATAAGTGATGTAAGTCTTCCACAACTCCACACTCCAAACAATTAGGCGAGTTAGTTTTCTTCATCATGAACGTAAACTTATTACATGGAATGTGTCCAGATCTGAATCTATGAGCTATTACAACCAATTTCCTACTTAAATTACTATTTATAAACCAGGGCACACGAAAAGGCTGACCCTGCATGGTTTTATACCAGATCCCTTTTTCCAATGAGCGTTTGTCAAAATACTCCTTCCAATCATCGTAACATTTCTTTTTAAATTTAGGTAAAACTTCTGCATAATCTAACGTTATATTAGTTTCTTTCCCATTTTTTGCTGCATATTTTGCCAGCATGTCAGCCTTCTCATTGCCCTGGGTGGGTTTTAGTCAGTAAGAGTCTGACACGCCCTCCCGCTCCGCCCAGAGCGGGAGAGGTCATTTGATGATTTCCTACCCAAAAAGAAAAAGAAAAAAAGATACATGCAAATCAGAACTAGGTATATTACAAGAATCCTATCCTACTAATATTATAAATGTGAAAGTTTATGGATGGATGGATGGATGTTTGTTACTCTTTCACACAAAAACTACTAAACGGATTTCGATGAAATTTAGAACACAGATAGTTCATAACCTGGATTAACACGTAGGATACTTTTTATCCCGGTAGTAAGTTCCCGTGGGATAATTTCCGACATCCACGCGGGCGAAGGCGCGGGCTAAAGCTAATAAATCATAATGTCAAAATATAAATCATAACTTCAAAATAAAAATTACACTGCAACAAATTACAAAACAGTTCAAATCAATTGAATAGAATATTGTTTATTATTGCTATACCTATCAAATTATATTATCTATATAAATAAAAATGAATCGCCGAAATGTATGCACTGAATTGAATAATTCTTCTTTTTGTGTTTTTTATTGTGAGGACAAGGTTTGTATAAAGAAAAATAAAATAAAAAGTAAGTGAATGAGACAGAAGAGGTAGGTAGGTAGGTAGGGAAGGTGGGTAGGTAGGTAGGATAGGTAGGGTAGGTACGTAGGGTAGGTATGGTAGGGTAGAGTAGGTAGGGTACGGTAAGGTAAGTAGGGTAGGTAGATAGGGTAGGTAGGGTAGGTAGGTGTTAGATACTTAGTGCTCCCTGTGCGAAGCCAGGCCGGGTAAAGCTTGTTTATTATAAGAATTAAAGAATAAGAATAAGTTAAATCTAAATAAAAATTAAATATGTTTATGCTATTTACTTTTATTTTCAAAAAATACTTCTTTTTTCCTTTGATAGACAAACTGAAGAAATGGAAGAAAAAGTCCGCCTGCTAAACACCACGACGACAGAGGAAGAGATCAATGAGCTAGCGACCCATCAGTTCGAGCAACAAGCGCTGGTGGCGGGGCGCTGGGGCTCACAGCTCGACGCGCTCCGGCAGACGCAGCGCGCGCAGCACCGCGCCTGGCTCATGAACACGCTGGAAGAGTACCAGAGCACCTCGGCTCTTAATACACCCAGGTATTTAATTATTTAGGATCTCCCACAAAAGATATACACAATAAATAAATAAAAACATTTATTTACGAAATTAAATGCATATTGTTGTGTAATCTTACAGCTACATTAGGAAGCACTCATAGAAAAACACAGAAAATACACACAGTAAAACATTTCGCAGCATCTCTCTCTGACTCTGTCATAATAATGCCTAAGTCTGTCCAGCAGGCGTAGCACAAGCACCGTCTTGTCGACGGAAGAATACACAAAAATGACGTTTCATGAAGACAGTACGACGGCAGCGAAGTAGAAAGAGTCAACTGCACTTTTTACGAAATTCAGTAATTTATTCACGTTTATCTTTTATTTTGCATAAATCTCGAAAATGGTGTGTCCTATCGCAAAAATAATGAAAATTTCGACCCCCTTTATGGAACCCCTAAAGCCCATAAAAGTCAACATTTAGGTAATCATTTTTCACATTTTCCATACAAAAAGTGAAAAATTCCTTTTTTCCATTCCATTTTTATACTTTGTGGCCGTCGAGTAAAAAGTTTTCTACTGTCTGGCTGCATGGCGATTAAAAAATCAAATTGTCTTCACTACCTTAGACAACTGTCTTCTGAAATAGTCTACATTAAAAAAAACAGTAATTTCAAAAACTAAAAAACCCGACTGCGTAACTGTGTAATTTGGAAATGTAAAAACCCTAAAACAAGAAAGTCGTCATACCCGATTGCACTTAACTTAAAAATAAGTTTAATTTCGGAAGTCGGTGTCTTTGGTTTAGTATTTTCGTCTTTCAAAGTCAAAATCAAAGTCAAAGTCAAAGTATTTATTGTGTGATTTTTGGTGATACAGTAGGTCTTATAGTTGATTATGGTAACTCACAAAACTACCCATTATGGCATACACTATTTTACAATATAAGAATTTAAAATCGAAATTACATATAAATTAAAAAAAAACAATATTTAGAATACAATCAATTTTTATAATAAACATTTAGAATATATTTAATTATTATAACAAATATTCAGAACACAATTAATAAGTCAAGTTTTTGAATTTCCAAGCATAAATACATAATTATTATTTAGTTTATTACATTTTGTCAAGAAGGAATTCGTCAATGGTATAGTAGCATTTTTCAATCAAAAAATTACGTCTCCGTTTAAATTGTGTTATGTTTAAATCTTTAATGTCATTTGGTATTTTATTGAATATTTTCGGAGCCATGCAGAGGATGCTTTTGTGCATAAGGGCGGTCTTTGAGGCTCTTAGACATAATTCGTGACGATATTCTTGTCTTGTCGATCTATAGCGTTGCCCTGATGCTTTTTTAAACAGTTCACTATTTTTCTTGACAAACAATGAGGTCTCGTATATGTAAAGACAAGGTAATGTCAGTATTTTAAGACATTTAAAATGCGGTTTGCAAGTTTCCGTTGGTTTAAGACTACATATCGATCGAATGCACCTCTTCTGTGCTTTAAAAATATTATTTGTCTCGCAGGAATTTGCCCAAAAAATGACTCCGTAACGTAATATGGAATCTGCGTAGCCATAATACGCAGCTACAACAGCTGCCTGATTAACTATTTTATTAAGTTGATATAGAGCAAAGGCAAATCTACTTAATTTTGTTATAAGAATTGATGCATGTTGTTTCCACGTCAGTTTAGAGTCAATTGTCAAGCCTAGAAACTTTATATGCTCTACTTCTTCAATTCTGTTATCGTCAAAAGTTATATTTATGTCAGGAGTGGTCAATCTTTGCCGAAACTGCATAATTTTAGTTTTATTTAAATTTAATTTTAAATTATTATGTTCAAGCCAGTTAATTGATTGTTGGAATGCGTCTTTGATGTCACATTCATAGTTTCTATTTTTATTATTTCTTACTATTATCGTGCTGTCATCAGCAAAAAGAATCATAGGAAAAGCGACGTGTTTTGGAAAGTCATTTATGTAAGCTAAAAACAACGGCGGACCCAATACGCTACCCTGTGGTACGTCAAAAGTGATTTTACGTTTCTCTGAAATATATTTAAATTCTTTTTTATCCTTCTTAGAAATCCGTCTAATTTCCGTACACTGCGTTCTATTTTCTAAATAAGACTGTATAAGAGAACGTGCATTGCCCCTTATTCCATATGCATTAAGTTTATGTAGTAGTATATTATGATCAACTAGATCGAATGCTTTCGACATGTCCATAAATATAGCGCTAATAGGAATTCTTTCATCAATATCTGTCATTATAATATTAAGAAAATCATAGATAGCCATATTTATGGATTTGTTTTTTCTGAAACCCTTCTGTTCCTTTACCAAAATATCGTGTTTCGTGAAAAAGGAATACATACGGTGATAAATAGCCTTCTCAAATATTTTTGATATTACTGGTATTAAGGCAATGGGTTTGTAATTATTAATATCAGTTTTGTAATGTTTTTTTTAAATAAAGGCTTAATGGTTTTAGTTTATCAGGATAAATTCCAGAGCAGATACTAACATTAATGATGTGGCAAAAAGGGCCAGATATCACATCGGAAACAAATTTTAATACTCTTGTTGAAATATTATCATACCCTACGCTAACTTTATTTTTTAAATCCTGTATTATTCGATAAACTTCATTAGGTGTAGTTGGGGCCAAGAACATTGATTCACAACATGTATTTGGGGTCTCATAGCTCGCAGATCTAGAGGCTGAGAGAGAGGGATCTAGGTTTAATGTACAGGTCTTTTTAACGCGGATCTTTAAGATTTGGGCTGTGTGATCTGACATGTTAAGGTCAATTACATGGTGGTCACACTTTTGCGTAAAATTGTGTGCAAAATTGTCTATACATGTGTTGCTTTGTAACCTAGTGGGCTGGTCAATTTGCAATTTTAGATTATAGCTTAATAGGTAGTTGGTAAACTCAAGGGAAGTTCTATTTTTTTTCAATATATTAATGTTAAAGTCACCACATATAATGACATTCTTGCGCGCTTTGTAACAAATCTTGGGTAAGAGAATATTTAATTTTGAGTAAAAAGTATCAAGATTATTTGATTTAGGTATTCTGTAAATACGTACAACGATAATGTTATGCTGTGTTAATTCGATTGCGCAGCACTCGAAAAGTCCCTGAATTGAAAGTTTCTTGATATCTTCAAGCTCTCTATATTGTCGGTCGTTTTTTATTAATATGCACGCTCCTCCTCTTTTTGTATCTCTGGAGAAGCACGCTGCTAATTTATAATTAGGTATAGTGAGAAAGTCTTCATATCCAGTTTCCATGAAGTGTTCGGTCACACAGATAACGTCTATGCGGTTTTGAAGATCATGTAGTAGTTGGTCTGTCTTATTTATTGATCCTGCGATGTTTTGATGCATTATTGACAGATAATTATAGAAAAAAATGGTTTTATATGTTTTCAAATGTGTCCTTCGTGTCAGTATTACTACTATTTTCCGTTTGGATTCCACAGTCTTTTTGAGATTCGTAAATACGTTTTTCATGCCTGTATCGTTTAGGAGGCCTTGACGACCCGAAAACATTGTGTTATCATAACATAAGTCAGCGTTTGAATCCACTAAATAAGCATATTCATATGCTGTGTTATGCATATACAAAAGACTATTAAACATTTCAATCCGTGAGTTGTATATTGTTGTGTAATCACCACATTGTCTATAGGTTGGGAGGCATATAATTATATTGGTAGGGCTTAGTTTTTCGATGGTATCTTTAATATGGTAGATTAAATCGTGATAGTTTTTAGTTCTTAAGAAGTCTCTTTCTCCTATTAATATGACACAATAGTCGGTTTTATTATAATGTTTGGTCTTATTTTCTATACCTAGCAGGAGTTGTTCAATGCTACCATTTGGATACGAGTAGTGGCAGAAGTCATAATCAGTTGCAAAAGAATCTTCTATAATGCTGCAAAGTCCATTTCTGTTGTTAGCACTTATTATACTTAGTTTATTTTTAATTTTTTCGTGGGTCAGGTGTCGTTTGTCGATGAAATCCTCACGCATTGGGTGTTTGGTTCCATAGATGTCACATTGAGTTGTCTTATTAAGTATCTGGGGTATAGCTACCGGTATTGATTTATCAGCCATTTTGGGAGTAAAACTCATAACTTTATTCGTCGACTTGGGAGTGATGCTGAGATCTGTTATTGTAGGGATTGTTTGAGAAGATTTTTTCTTTTTTGGAGTGTTATTTACAATGTCGGTTGTAAGCTTTTTGTAAATGTTTTCCTTTTTTGTAAAATTTACAATGGTCTTTTTGAGATTTGTGTTGTCCATATTTAGGGATTCGACTTCGCGGTGTGCAGTCTCTAGTTGCAGCGTCAATTCTTTTATTTTGTTTTTTAGTTGAAGATTTTCTTCGCAGTCCTCATCGTCTGATATATTCGGTAGACTGTTGTTTTGTTTCGGAGACTCTTCGATTACGACGTTGCGTGATGTTTCCAAAGAAGCTCATGTTGATTGAGCCACGGGAAAATTTATATAAAAAAGGCCGCAGGTTCGATTCCGTTTTGTGTAAACTGCGAAAGCAACCTACATAAACTTATGGGCGCCGCCTTGTGACAGAGTTCCTCTAAAATTACTTTTAGTTTGCCTTTTAGTTATGCTTGTTTTAGTATTGCTGTTTTCTTTTTTATTTTGCTTGTAATATCACACACCACACAACACTACTCAGGGTCATACGCGATCTGTTTCCCTTTCGATTCCCAGCAAGCACCAATAGATGTCAGCTGTCTCTACACTTTTAAGCCTTTAGTTCTGCACGCACGCAATTCGCAAAGCAATCCGAATAATATGTTACATTTTTCTGATATTTCTTACGCCACCATTTTTAATAACTGCCGCATTAGCTTGATGTTTTATCTTTGTTACAAAATTCGATAACTTAAATGAAATACAGACTGACCTGGACAGTATTTCAGTGGCTGAGTCTGCAACCTGTATGATTGAGGACTGCAATGAAATTGCAGTTTTGCACAAAAATGCTCTTTCACTTCTCTGTCAAAATATTCGAAGCATAATTAAGAACTTCGATGGCTTGACAATGCTTTTAGAAAGAAGTAATACATCCTGGGATTTCATTATTCTTACGGAATGCTGGCTCTTCAACTCTCCTCCCCTACCCTCAATCCATGACTATACCTGCGTCAATACCAATCAACATTTTTCGCAGTATGAGGGTGTGGTGGTGTTTTTCCGATCCCACCTTCAAGTTTCTGTTTCGGAGCCCCTGGTCCAGGATGTTTGTTGTTAATACTCAACAATGATACCGCCTTGATTGCAGTCTATCGCCCGCCTGCTGTTAGGACTGTATCTGCGTTCGTGGAGTCTTTGAATGAGGTACTAAAATCTGTATCTTCCTACAAAAACATAATCATAACCGGTGACATAAATATTAATATCACCGACACCAGTAATGACTCACGTGCTACTGAGTATCTGACTATGCTCGCCTATCACGGTATGCTACCAGCACACACTCTTCCTACGCGACAAAGTAATACCTGTCTCGACCACCTAATTTTAAAAACGAGAAGAGCTGCCTTTTGTTTCATCGCCAACACTTCGGTCACTGATCATGACACTGTTTTATTATTTATGGAGAACAATAACCCTGTCAATAATTCATTGAAAAAAGTGAGACAGACCCGGGTTTTGGATTTTGACAAGATTGAATTGGACCTACTTCAAACCGATTTTAGCCCCGTTTATAGCACCCCAGATGTTAATGAAGCAACTAACTTCTTTGTCAATACCCTTAACCGTATCATAGTTCAAAACTCTATTTTGAAGGTTGTGCCCAACCGTAAAAGGCTGAGTAAACCCTGGAACCCTGAACCCAGGCCTCCTTAGATGTCTACGAAATCGTGACAATATGCATATGAAATTAAAAAGAAATCCCGAAAATACAATACTTCTCACAACTTTTAAAAGATACAGGAACTATTGCTCGAAGATACTAAAAACTACTAAAATGAATTATGACAAAGCCCTTATAACTAATGCACAAAATAATAATAAAAAACTCTGGAATGCTATAAAATCTATCACCTACACATCTAAAGTTAAAACATATGCCAATGCTCTTCTATCACCGTCCGAACCAGAGCGCTCTGTAAATGAAGTGAACTCTTACTTTGCTAACATTGGACGTACATTAGCTGAAAACGTGCCAAACGTCTCCACTTGCTTACCTCCACAATCCGATGATCTCCTGCCGTATCATAGCAGTTTTGTCATGCTGGGAACAGACGAATCTGAATTGGATATTTTGATCGGGAATCTGAGAAGCGATTGTGCGGTGGGTTGTGATGGCATATCGGGCACGTTTCTTAAGAAATTTAAAAACCATCTCACCCCCCATCTGACTCATATTTGTAATTCAGCTTTCTCCTCCGGCATCTTTCTAAATGCACTTAAGCTTGCAGTTCTGCATCCTGTACATAGGTGCGGGGACAGAGATCGATCAAATAATTACAGACCTATATCAATTTTGCCTACTCTTTCAAAATTTGTTGAGAGGCTCATGAATAACAGATTGGTTAAGTACCTAGAGCAAAATCGTCTTCTTTCTTACTCTCAATATGGTTTTCGTTCTGGAATTTCCACAAATAATGCTGTGCTAGACCTAACCACTGACATTTTCTCCAACCTGGATAAAAAGCAGAAGGTAGTGGGTATTTTCTTGGATCTAGCAAAAGCCTTTGATACAATATCTGTCCCCTACCTTATTGCTAAACTAGAAAGGATCGGTGTTAGAGGCATTCAACTTGCTCTCTTCGAGAGTTACCTCACAGGTATACGACAGTGCGTCAGGATTGGGGATTGGACAAGTGACGAGCTCCCTATTTCATACGGGGTCCCCCAGGGCAGCATTATCGGCCCGACCCTTTTTCTCGTATATATAAACGAGCTTTGCCAGCTATCGCTTCCCAATGCATCTATCTTCACCTATACCGATGATACTGCCCTACTATTCCATGGTGACTCCTGGGAGCTGGTTTTCCAGTATGCACAGTCCGGACTCAACCTTGTCACCAACTGGTTGGCTCAAAACCTGCTTACTTTAAATGTTGACAAAACTAATTACCTAACCTTTTCTTTTACTGCCGCTGGGAAACCTCCCTCCTCTCCTTATTCTCTGATTTCCCACTCCTGTATTTCACCTCACCTCACAGCTTGTAATTGTCCCTGCCTTTCTCGCATCAATTTTGTCAAATATCTTGGTGTACAAATTGATGATTGCCTGTCATTCTCTACGCACATAAATACACTTACCTCACGACTGCGTAGGTTGATCTATATTTTTAAGTCCCTTCGTCACGCTGCGGACACTACGGTGCTAAGACTTGTATATCTCGCCCTCTGCCAATCGCTTATACAATATTGTATAATTACTTGGGGCGGTTCTGCAAAAACTCACATGCTGAAATTGGAACGTGCTCAAAGGGCACTCCTAAAGGTTGGATGGCGCTTACCTTACCGCTTTCCTACCATCGATCTTTATAGAACATGTGCGGTTCTCTCTGTTCGCAAACTGTTTATTGTTAACCTTGTTTTAGCCACGCACTCTCGAACTCCCTATGCTCCATGCAAATTAGGCTCCCAACGACGTAAACATACTGTCTGTCCCTCCATCCACTCAAATTGTCGTTCGGCCCAACGTAGTTTCTCTTTCCTCTGTAGCCACGTCTATAATAAGGCTAATAAAATTTTAAATATATACCCTATGTGCAGATCAAAATGTAAAAGAATTATTACTGAATAGCTACTTGAATTGGATTATGCAGAGACTGAAAATATACTAAAAATCCTACAATAATTTCGTCTACTGGAAATATTCACCTACTCAAAATTATCTTAGATCGCGTTACACCTTGTTTACCACACACAGACACACACACACTCTCGGGCAAGTAGGTGCTCACGCCCAGTGCCCTTCTTGGGCGCTGGGCGTGAGGACTTATTGCACTCACGGACACACAACACTCTCCATAGACACACTTGTACATCTTTTTTGTTTTTGTTTTGTATAGGAATACTCTTCCTCTCAGTACTTGGAGGTTTTATAATGTTGTAGTATGTAAGTGCAATTTAATATTGTAATTTTAAAGGGTGCGAGCCTGGAGATCTGTCATACAGGTCCCGAACCCAGTATAGACTCCAGCTCTCACAAAGGTTTAAGTCCGTTTGTAACTTCGATACTATGTACCAAAATTGTACCTTTTTGAGAGAAAATAAATAAATTATTATTATTATTATTATTATTTAAATATGAGACAATATGAAACGAAAAAAGTTCTACAGTTCGTGGGATCCGAACCCGCACTGAGTGTCACTGCAACCCAACATAAATTACTTCGGCTATTTAAACATTACTTGGTTTATTGAAATTTGCGAGTGTTTGTGGGAATATAATTTAAATAGTTAGGAAGTCGTTAACAATGATTCATCGCTTAAGAATTTTTTCCACACAACACCAAGTTCAATTTTAACTTGCTACATAAGTTTTTTCCTGTAAATTTACACTTGTCACTTAGCTTGTAGTGTATTTCACGTAAGCAATTGCCACCGACTTCCGAAATTAAACTTATTTTTAAGTTAAGTGCAATCGGGTATGACGACTTTCTTGTTTTAGGGTTTTTACATTTCCAAATTACACAGAAACGCAATTGGGTTTATTAGTTTTTTAAATTACTGTTTTTTTTTTATATTCCCAGTGGCACTTTCGCAGTAAATACGAATCTAACGACACCTCTCAAGCTAAAATCCATCAAGCTGCAGAGCGTGCCAAAAAATTATACATACATACCCTCCTTCTGGAGCAGTCGGGTCAAAAGGACCTAGACAACGATCGGCAGAAACGAAAGACAAAATGACAAATTTAAGAAGGATTTTTACGGTTCGATGTCAAGAATGGAGAAACGAAATGTCACTTTGTATGGGAATAGCCGTGTCTATTCTTCGAAGAGATAGACAGCGTCATGCTAAGCCCGCAGTGCTTTAGTATAGGGCTGTCTGAGCGGTCTGCAAACTGTTTTAGAATGTTGTTATTACACAATACAATACAATACATGACTGTGGTGTTTGACAGATAGTTGAGAGTTGATTGTATATTATTACAAGTGAGGGTACCCCACAGTATAGTTTGAAGCAATCTACAACGACCTCGAGAATACCAATACGGACGCCGCGCCGCCGCGCTGCGACTTGTGACCTACACCCTAATTGCGTAACACACTATCAATACGGACGCCGCGCTGCGACTTGTGACCTACACCCTAATTGCGTAACACACTATCAATACGGACGCCGCGCCGCCACGCTGCGACTTGTGACCTACACCCTAATTGCGTAACACACTATCAATACGGTCGCTGCGCCGCCGCGCTGCGACTTGTGACCTACACCCTAATTGCGTAACACACTATCAATACGGACGCCGCGCTGCGACTTGTGACCTACACCCTAATTGCGTAACACACTATCAATACAGACGCCGCGCTGCGACTTGTGACCTACACCCTAATTGCGTAACACACTATCAATACGGACGCCGCGCCGCCGCGCTGCGACTTGTGACCTTCACCCTAATTGCATAACACACTATCAATACGGACGCCGCGCTGCGACTTGTGACCTACACCCTAATTGCGTAACACACTATCAATACGGACGCCGCGCCGCCGCGCTGCGACTTGTGACCTTCACCCTAATTGCGTAACACACTATCAATACGGACGCCGCGCCGCCGCGCTGCGACTTGTGACCTACACCCTAATTGCGTAACACACTATCAATACGGACGCCGCGCCGCCGCCCTGCGACTTGTGACCTACACCCTAATTGCGTAACACACTATCAATTCGGACGCCGCGCCGCCGCGCTGCGACTTGTGACCTACACCCTAATTGCGTAACACACTATCAATTCGGACGCCGCGCCGCCGCGCTGCGACTTGTGACCTACACCCTAATTGCGTAACACACTATCAATTCGGACGCCGCGCCGCCGCGCTGCGACTTGTGACCTACACCCTAATTGCGTAACACACTATCAATACGGACGCCGCGCCGCCGCGCTGCGACTTGTGACCTACACCCTAATTGCGTAACACACTATCAATTCGGACGCCGCGCCGCCGCGCTGCGACTTGTGACCTACACCCTAATTGCGTAACACACTATCAATACGGACGCCGCGCCGCCGCGCTGCGACTTGTGACCTACACCCTAATTGCGTAACACACTATCAATTCGGACGCCGCGCCGCCGCGCTGCGACTTGTGACCTACACCCTAATTGCGTAACACACTATCAATTCGGACGCCGCGCCGCCGCGCTGCGACTTGTGACCTACACCCTAATTGCGTAACACACTATCAATTCGGACGCCGCGCCGCCGCGCTGCGACTTGTGACCTACACCCTAATTGCGTAACACACTATCAATTCGGACGCCGCGCCGCCGCGCTGCGACTTGTGACCTACACCCTAATTGCGTAACACACTATCAATTCGGACGCCGCGCCGCCGCGCTGCGACTTGTGACCTACACCCTAATTGCGTAACACACTATCAATTCGGACGCCGCGCCGCCGCGCTGCGACTTGTGACCTACACCCTAATTGCGTAACACACTATCAATTCGGACGCCGCGCCGCCGCGCTGCGACTTGTGACCTACACCCTAATTGCGTAACACACTATCAATTCGGACGCCGCGCCGCCGCGCTGCGACTTGTGACCTACACCCTAATTGCGTAACACACTATCAATTCGGACGCCGCGCCGCCGCGCTGCGACTTGTGACCTACACCCTAATTGCGTAACACACTATCAATTCGGACGCCGCGCCGCCGCGCTGCGACTTGTGACCTACACCCTAATTGCGTAACACACTATCAATTCGGACGCCGCGCCGCCGCGCTGCGACTTGTGACCTACACCCTAATTGCGTAACACACTATCAATTCGGACGCCGCGCCGCCGCGCTGCGACTTGTGACCTACACCCTAATTGCGTAACACACTATCAATTCGGACGCCGCGCCGCCGCGCTGCGACTTGTGACCTACACCCTAATTGCGTAACACACTACCAATCACAATCTTAATCATTTTGAAGCCTATTGCTAATCCATTGATACTTATGTTCGAAAAAAATGTCTGGTCAAATTTCAATAATTTGCAAAGTCGACCTTTGCCAGCATTATCGGCAGTTTCATCGGCACCTCAATTCTTTTTTTAAACTTTTGTACCTTGTTAGATAGTTAATTAAAAGAAGATGCCTTCTCTTTGTAATTTGTACGCTTCATCCATAGTAAAAATTTGAGATAACTGGTGTCAAAGTTCATGTACGTAAATTATTTTTGAAAATGGTTACAAGATACAAGATACAAGATATATTTATTTTGTAAAACATGAGTACAGTTTATAAGTCTTATAATTAGTATGAGGTAGCTACATGTTTTGCCATTTATGGCGTACAAAATTAGTCTCACTAGACAAACATTACACCAAAAGACAAACAAATAAAAAAGAAAAAGAAATTACAATGTCAAAATTTAAATTAAATTAAACTTCTTCCTATAACTTTTAACTGTTTGATGTCTTAGGACATTTGGATACATCGAAAGGTTCGTTAAGGTATTGGGTACCCAATAGGAAAGCAATTATGGCTATTCAATTTGAGAGTTCAGAGAAAAGTGATATTTAGTATCGAATTCTGGGAAAATATCAAATATTCGTAAAAATCTGGTTTTCTCGATTCCCATGAATTTTCGCCTAGGCTTTATGGGGTGCTTAATTGTTGCAAATGGGTCACACTATCACGACCTGTAAGGAATACGTCAAATTACAAGTCACCATGTAGATGTATGATAGAGAGGACGCTCTACAAAGCCGAACTCCAATGCGCTATGTACATATGTGTGCCTCCTTGCTTTTGACTAAGTACTTCTAATCAACACAAAATTTTTCTAATGCCGCATACAGATTGTTGAAATACAACATTCAGTTAGGTGACAGGCTCTCATAGCTACAACATTCAGTTGGTATGACTGTGACAGGCTCTCATAGCTACAACATTCAGTTGGTCAGACTGTGACAGGCTCTCATAGCTACAACATTCAGTTGGTAAGACTGTGACAGGCTTTCATAGCTACAACATTCAGTTGGTAAGACTGTGACAGGCTTTCATAGCTACAACATTCAGTTGGTAAGACTGTGACAGGCTCTCATAGCTACAACATTCAGTTGGTAAGACTGTGACAGGCTCTCATAGCTACAACATTCAGTTGGTAAGACTGTGACAGGCTTTCATAGCTACAACATTCAGTTGGTAAGACTGTGACAGGCTTTCATAGCTACAACATTCAGTTGGTAAGACTGTGACAGGCTCTCATAGCTACAACATTCAGTTGGTAAGACTGTGACAGGCTCTCATAGCTACAACATTCAGTTGGTAAGACTGTGACAGGCTCTCATAGCTACAACATTCAGTTGGTAAGACTGTGACAGGCTTTCATAGCTACAACATTCAGTTGGTATGACTGTGACAGGCTCTCATAGCTACAACATTCAGTTGGTATGACTGTGACAGGCTCTCATAGCTACAACATTCAGTTGGTATGACTGTGACAGGCTCTCATAGCTACAACATTCAGTTGGTATGACTGTGACAGGCTCTCATAGCTACAACATTCAGTTGGTATGACTGTGACAGGCTCTCATAGCTACAACATTCAGTTTGTATGACTGTGACAGGCTCTCATAGCTACAACATTCAGTTGGTATGACTGTGACAGGCTCTCATAGCTACAACATTCAGTTGGTATGACTGTGACAGGCTCTCATAGCTACAACATTCAGTTGGTATGACTGTGACAGGCTCTCATAGCTACAACATTCAGTTAGTATGACTGTGACAGGCTCTCACAGCTACAACAGTCAGTTGGTATTACTGTGACAGGCTCTCATAGCTACAACATTCAGTTGGTATGACTGTGACAGGCTCTCATAGCTACAACATTCAGTTGGTATGACTGTGACAGGCTCTCATAGCTACAACATTCAGTTGGTATGACTGTGACAGGCTCTCATAGCTACAACATTCATTTGGTACTTTATTTTATTTTATTATTTTTGGAAAACTTACAGCTAATCAGACACAATGGTTACAGAGTTTTATCATGATGATGGCCAATTACAAGATTTCACACGTAGACTAACAATTAAATATGTACTAAGTAGCAGACAGTTACTTTCGCGTTCTGTATATTCGTATATAATGCAAGGGCTATGTTATTTTGTCGAAGAAGTGATTGCAAAGAGCCTTCTTTAATTTAGGCACACTGGTAGTAAAAAGATCTATGTCAACTTCCTGGCAAGTTTCATTATACATGCGGCTCGCCCTAATCATGTAGGAATTTTGTCTATAGATTATTTTTGTTATTGGTACGTGCAACAAACGACGCTTACGCAAAAATGAAGAACATACACGCAGCCCAATTTTGCTCAGCAGCTCAAGGATGTCGTTGGATCCGTTTGCAATTTTGTACAAAAATGCAATCAGAAATTTTTCTTCTTTCATAAAGTGGAAGAACATGAATTTTTTTACACCGCAAGTTGTAATTAGATACGTATGTTTTAGAATGAAATTGAATGTACCTTAGGAATTTTCTTTGTATGCCCTCTAAACGATCGATATAAGTATTATAGTTGGGGTTCCAGACTTGAGAGGCATACTCGAGGTGACTACGAACCAAGGAGCAATATAATATCTTAAGAGTCTTTATACTTCTAAAATCAGACGAGACCCTGCAAATAAAGCCTAGTGCTTTCGACGCTTTGTTGACAATGTTATTAATATGAGTGTCAAAAATAAGCTTTGAGTCAAAAGTAACCCCGAGGTCTTTGATAGTATTCGGGTAGTATTAGGGTATCTAAGAGTTTGTAAGGAAAATGGAGAGGGTGAGGTTTGCGAGTGAAGGAGCACACATAGCATTTGGAAACGTATAGGTCCAACTTATTAATATTGCAGTAGGATTGAAAGGTGTCGAGATCCTTCTGCAGTAAGAGAGCATCTGCATGGGTGGCAACCTGTTTCATGGTCTTCATGTCATCAGCATAAAGCAGTAATTTAGAATGACGGAAACAGGAAATCACGTCATTAATAAAAATATTAAATAATAGAGGCCCCAGTAACGACCCCTGAGGAACTCCCGAGGGAATACGCATAGCTCTGGATGATAGCCATTCAGCACCACAGTTTGACATCTACCCTCAACGTACGACGTAAACCACCTAAATAGGTTACCCCTGATACCCATGGATAAAAGTTTACGCATTAAGATCACATGGTCAATTCGATCGAAACATTTGCTGTAATCGGTATATATAACGTCGACCTGGGACCGAAGGGACATGGACTCTGACAGAAAGTCACTACAGATAACTAGGTTGGACGTGGTAGACCGATCTCTTAAGAAACCGTGCTGATGAACACTGAGACTGTGTTTGACAGCCGAATAAACTTGTGTATAAACGATTTTTTCCAGAATTTTTGCAAACACACACAATTTGGAGATTGGTCTATAATTCTCGACGGACGTTTTCGGCCCCTTTTTGTGTATCGGTGTTATATATGCCGACTTCCAGATCGTGGGTACCACACTCTTAGCAAGTGAATTTTTGAATAGTATCGAGAGCGGGACAGCAAGACTAATAGAACAGTTCGCGATGAAAACCGGCGGAATGTTGTCCGGGCCCGCAGACTTATTTAGGTCTATGTATGACTGTGACAGGCTCTCATAGCTACAACATTCAGGTGGTATGACTGTGACAGGCTCCCATAGCTAATTTCAGGATGATCAGTTCCGTGATTTATGCGTGAAAAGGTAACAAACAAACAAACTTACTTTCGCATTTATAATATTAGTTAGGATATTTAACTACCACGTAACTAATGCTATATGAATGTTCTGTGAATGAGTACAGCTGACTATGAGCGCTGATTGTGTACTGTTGCGACGGAAAAGTTCTGATCTATGTAATGCACGCGTGCCATGTACGATACATGACTCGTACACAGGCTCTCATAGCTACAACGGTACAAGGATCATTTGGCGCGTCGCCAAAATCGGAACTAACGCCACCATTTATTTTTTACAATTTCTATTACAATTTCACATTTTTTTACCAACAACGCCCTCCATCACTGTCATTCAGGTGCCAAAAGACCCTTGTTGCTATGTTTCACAACCCGGATGTAGTTACAAAATCAGTTTGTCGCAGCAACTCGCCTCTGGCCACGTTCTCCCCCGAGGCAGTGCCCGCTGGCCCGGCCGCGCCGGCGCGCGCGCGCCTGGAGGAGAGCTTCACGATCCACCTGGGCAGTCAGCTCAAGCAGACGCACAACATCCGCATCGTCGCCATGGACCTGCTCGATCTGTGCGCCGTTGAACAAGTTGACAAGTACGTCTTTCTTTTTATAGGGAATCAAGATCGCAATCTAAGATCGAAATTGGCAACTCGAGATCTCATGTGCTAAGTTTGGAGTCGCGATTGGCTATTCGAGATCGGCTATGATAATCTTTAATTTTTTTTTTTTTTTTATTTAATTTAATATAAAACCATTAATTTTTATTTTGAAAATAGCTTCTTAAGAAACAAAGTGTGCTAAGACGTGCGCGCTCGATCTCGAAATTATGACTACAATTTTCCAGATCACGAACGAGATAGACCTCCCACGAGATTGAATCTCGAAAAAAGGCTCGGAATTATATTCCGTAGTCTCACATTATACATGGTGTAGCACACGTGTTGCATACTTTCTTCGTGTTGTGTTATGTTGTCATTAAACTTGGTGTATTTGCGCAAATATTCGCGTTGTTTCGTTAATACTAAATAAACTTTATTACAATAATCACATAACATCACCCCTGTATTCCCCGAGATGCGTACGCATCCGTTTAGCTTTAATGCTGCTAAAGTTTTAAAGCTGAACGGATACATACGCAGCTCCATACAAAACTGGTGTTTTCTATGGACAAAAGCTGAATTGAGCTGAATAAGTATAGGTAGTACCTAACGCAAAGTTGTACGAGGGCTGCACTAAAAGTATCGGGAATGGAATATTTCCACTGTTCCTGTCATATTAAAATCTTTTTAATTGAAAACTCCTTGGTTTTAAAAATCGAATACCATTTATTTATTTAAAAAAAGATTCTCGGTCTTGTCACAAGGTTTTTTCAAACTTGTTTAGTCGTTGAGAAAATAGAATTGACTCGAGAAAATTCAAGAGCGATGATTTATTATGACTTTCGAAGTGGTTTAACACAAAAACAGTATGTTGACCGGATGATTTCTGCATTTGGTGATGAAGCCCGATCCAAAACCACAATTTATCGCTGGTTTGCTGAATTTCAACGTGGACGTGTCAAGCTCAGTGATGATCCCCGTCAAGGTCGTCCAAAAACTGCAGTCACCCAAGAAAACGTTGATGCTGTGCGTAAGCTGATTGAGGAAGATCGACATGTGACATACCGCGAGATTCAGGCAACTTTAGACATTGGCATGAGTCAAATACAAATAATCTTGCATGAACAATTAGGTGTAAAAAAGTTGTTTTCCCGATGGATACCACATTCGCTCTATGAAGAGCAAAAAGCGGCTCGCGTTACTTGGTGCGTCAGAAACTCAGAACTCTCGAAAGATTCCACGCAGGATCCTCAAATGCTGTATACAACATCGTATCAGGTGACGAATCCTGGATATACGCGTACGAACCCGAAACAAAAAACCAGTCACAAATGAGTTAAAGCCAACAAAAATTGTTCGTTCACGGAGTGTTGCAAAAAAAATGGTGGCCACGTTTGTCTCCAAAACCGGCCATGTTACGACTATTCCTCTTGAGGGACAAAGAACGGTTAATGCAGAATGGTATGCTAGCATTTGTTTGCCACAGGTCGTTTCTGAACTCCGTAAAGAGAACTGCAACCGCCGCATCATCCTCCATCACAACAATGCGAGTTCTCACACCGCGCACAGAACAAAAGAGTTTTTAGAGCAAGAAAACATAGAATTATTAGACCATCCGCCGTACAGCCCCGACCTAAGCCCTAATGATTTCTATACTTTCCCTAAAATAAAGAATAAATTGCGTGGACAGAGATTTTCATCACCTGAAGGAGCTGTGGACGCCTACAAAACGGCCATTTTGGAGACCCCAACTTCCGAATGGAATGGTTGCTTCAATGATTGGTTCCATCGTATGGAAAAATGTGTCAAATTTCGCGGAGAATACTTCGAAAAGCAATAAATACATTTTTAAATAGTCATTTTGTGTCACTTCCTTGATTCCCGAAATTTTCAGTGCCGCCCTCGTATGTTGAGATTTTGACAAACAAGTGAAATCCCAGCATATAGTCTAAATTACCTGTGCGCTGCCACCGACGGCGCCGAAAAAGGCAAAGTTTTGAGCAAACAAATCTTCAATAAACACACTACTTTAATAAACTATCGTGCAGACACGAAGAAGACGAAGATAGTTTACCAGCTCAAACAGTGCCTCCAGGCGGCCTCATTTGCCGTGCGGCAGTACTAAAGCGGCCCGCGCTCCCCAGCCCCTCGGACTCGTCGCGGCGCCTGCAGACGTCGCTGTCGCTGTACGCGGCGGAGCTGGCGGGCGTGGTGCTGCTGGCCGACAGCCCGCCGCGCCGCCCCGCGCCGCCCACCACGCTGCTGCTGGCTGCGGCCGCGCGCAGCACGGAGCACCACTTCGCGGACGTGGAGCACCAGCTGCGGGAAATCAGCGAGAAGGTGATGGAGCCGGTACGTGACAATGTTACAGTTAAGTTAGTAAACGGACGAAGAGAGCTTTTTCAATCATTTTGTTTTCTGAAGCTCTTTATTAGATCATTGCGCTTTCGTAAATCCGAAGATAGACGAAGCTTCGGAAAGCACATACTTTTCCTTGGAGATCTAACCGTGTTATTTATCTTCAGCAATTTTTTTTTCAGACCTTTTTTCATACACATATTTTAAATTCACTTGAATCTCAGATTGTTGTAACTAGAAAAGGACAGCCATATGTATGTTTCGTACAAATCTTAGTGACGCCAGAATAAGCCTATTCGCCAAGCCCTCAGGACCTCAGGCTTCAGGCTTCTAGAAGACTAATTCCAAAATATGCCTTCTATTCTTCTTAACCGACTTCCAAAAAGGAGGAGGTTATATGTTCGATTGTATGAATGTATTTTTTTTTTATGTATGTTCACCGATTTCTCCGTCAATTGTGGACCGATTTTGAAAATTATTTTTTTGTTTGAAAGGGTATTCTCTCGAGGTGGTCCCATTGTCACCAAGTCAGAATCTGATGAGGGAATCCCATGGAAATCGAGGGAAATCCTCAAGATTTATAGGCACACGTATAGCGATTTGGGTATTTTTTATAGTAACTCGTGCATTGGCTCTTGGAAAGCACCATTTGGTGAAGTGGAACTGATGATGAAGACCAGAGGTGGCTACCGGAACTTCTCAATAATAAGTATTTCACGGGTTGCGATTCGATTTTAATGTGGTTGCTAAACAATTTAAGCTCGTCACAATGCATATGGTGAAACGGAGCTGTTGGTGGCTTCACCATCAGGTCCAGTGGTTTTGGTTCTTAACAGGAGAACTGCTCAACAATTAACGTCCCTGCGTCGGCAAAAGGAATATTTTGTAAAAGGTGATGAGAAGTTGACATTAAGCTATTGTAACTTAGATTTATTAATAACGGACTCACAAAAAAGTGAAAAATAAAAACTTTTTTACAAAAAAACAAACCGACTTCAAAAAAAACACTACAAAGTAAAAAATAACTTTAATTTCGGAAGTCGGTGGCAAAAAACAAAATATAGATACAAAGACACCGACTTCCGAAATTAAAGTTATTTTTCACTTTGAAGTGTTTTTTTTTTGAAGTCAGTTGTTTTTTTTTGTAAAAAAGTTTTTATTTCCATGAACTTTTCTACTTATTTTAAGTTTGCCATACCTTAATTTTAGCGCCACTACTTTTATATGTTTATTTGTCTGTGTACTCACTTACTTTTGAGAATGCTGGTTAACCTATATTTGGCGACTGTGTAAGTCCAAGGCTAACTGTTACCTCTACATATGATTTATTGAACACCTGCTGTTGGTAATAAAGCCTTTACTATTTTTTTTTAAACCCAGGTGGAACGGCGCAACAAGCAGCGCGTGAAGGAGCAAGCAGAGAACGTCTCTAACGGCTCCAGTTCAGCCAACAACGGCTCGCGATTCCGCACCAAGCGCAACCTGCAGACGGGCGACATCTTCGTCACCAAGCACAGCAACCTGGCCGAGGTGCACGTGGTGTTCCACCTCATCGTTGACGACTCCTCGCTCAGATCCGGTGGGTGCTTTTTCAATTCGTTTATTATTTTTTTGTTTCACATAATTCACTCCATGTAAAATACTGGTATTCAGCTGCATCCGGTCGGAAAAAGGCAAGGCAGATGGTGGCATGTACCTACATGGGCACTTATGAAACATCAGAAGCTAGGTGCACGTTTCCAATGGGGCCGACAACTGTCAAAGTGGCGCTAGTAGCGCACAGACCAATAACAAAGCAGTTTTTGTATGGAATTAGTAGTGAATTCATAATTAGAGATAATTATTGAGGAAATGCCTAGATGTTGTGTACCAAATTGTAAAGCAACTGGAGGCTACTAGTTTCCTTGAGATGAGAAACTTGAAAAATTGTGGCTCGAAGCGATAAGGCGAGTAAAGTTTGAGCCTAAAAGATTGGTGAATACTCAGTTATATATTAAAAATGATTACTTTCAGTTTTACTAGGTCGTCAAAAACCATTTCCTCTTATTTGTACGTAACCTATACCTACCTACATCACATAAGCTATAATGTAAGATAATGCGATTTAATAAACCATAAAAGAAAACAGACTGCCCATAATACACAAGCAAACGAACAAATTAATGGTGAATTTCCGTCTTAAAATTATATTAATGTGCGCCCATGTTCTCCACAAGGAATGTTCTAGGCCTTTTGAGCCCACCGGAGGTCAAATCAAATCAAATAATTTATCTGCTCAATACAGGTAGGCATTACCTAATAAGGTGTGCAAATATTTATATTATTGTCTGAACTAATTAAATAATTATTAAAATAACATTACAAAATTATTTTACTCAAAAAATTAAATAAATTCAGAATACTACAAATGTCAAAGGTGTAAAAATAAAAATAAAAATTGTCTGATGAATTATAATACATAGACTTAACAATCTAATAAATTGAATTAAAATATTGGTCCAAATTAAAATAAGATTATACACATGTATCACACGCATTTTCGGGTTGACGCACGGAACGGTGCGCTGTCGCAGGGTTAATTAGGCATCGGCCGAGCGCCGCGCATGCGCCCTGCCGCGCGTCCTCTCCGGCGGCCCTCGCGCTTGCGAACCAGTCGCGCGCCCGCTCCGACAAACGCACGTAACGTTTTCGTCCTTCCGCGGCTCTCGCTCGCTCCCACCAAAATTTGTGAATGTGGTGACAATAAACTGTTTTCCGTACTATTTATCGTCTTTCACTAAAGATAACCACACGCCATTATACATGTCAAATTAAATTATTAGGTATAGCATGTCACACTATTTGTATTGTCATAATAATCAGTGTCAATAAATTGCTCTTAATATATTTATCTATCTATATTTTTATCCTGTAAGTACTCCTTGACATTATAATAACATTTATTTACTAGGAATTTATGCAGCTTCGACTTGAATTGATGAATAGGTAACTGTTTGACATCATCAGGCAACTTGTTGTAAATCAATGATGCCATACCAAGAATACTTTTATTGATTGGTGCTGTTTTCCCATATGGTATATCAATTTCTAATCTTTTTTTGTCACGTAATTGTCTATGGTAGCTTTTAAAAGCAGTCTAATAACAATAAGGATTCAATTTCACAAAAACATTTAGTTCATATATGCATAACGAAGGCAGTGTCAGATTTTTTAAGCTTTTAAAGTAGGGTTGACAGCTGGTAGTGTTGTCTACATTACACATTGCTCTAATGCATTTCTTTTGAGCTTTAAATACAGATTCCTTATGGGCTTATTGCGTGCAACAAGTCCGTAATAAGCAGCTAATACGGATTCTTTAGTAACAATTTTTGACAGTTTGTACAGAGCAAATAAGGATTTATTAATTATTTTGCAGACATATTCTAAATGTGATTTACATGTCAGTTTATTGTCAATATTAACACCTAGAAAAATTGTATCTGTCACAGGATGTACTATTTCGCCTTGGTAACTAACGTTTACATTTAGTCAGTTGAGTTCTCTGGTGAAAGTGTATAATTTTCGTTTTGTCCATATTTATTTAAAGATTATTTTCTGTTAACCATTGTATTATCGTATTTAATGTTTGGTTGACTACGTGCTCGTAATCATTTTCTTTGTCAATTTTTATTATAATTGTGCTATCCTCTGCAAATAGTACCATGTGATGGTTGATATGTTTAGGAAGATCATTGATATATAACAAGAACAGTAAAGGGCCTAGGACACTACCTTGTGGAACTCCAAATTTTGATTTCGAGTTTGACTTATGTTTAATCTCATTTCGTGTTTTCTGACATATTTGTGTTATTTCTACTATTTGTTTTCTATTATGCAGGTATGAAAAGATGAGATCTAGCGATTTCCCTCTTATGCCATACATGCTTAATTTTTGCCTTAGTATCGTATGGTCAACTCGGTCGATGGCTTTACTCATATCCTTGAAGATGTTGAGATTGTTGATTTTGATTATTGATGTTGTTGTCGGTTGAAATGTTGGTATTTTTTTGTCCATGGCGACCAAAATAGTTTTCAGTAGTTCATAAATGGCCATATTTATGGCTTTCCCCTTGCAAAAGCCTTTCTGTTCGTCTACCAAAATATTATATTTTTCTAAAAAACTGTATAATAATAATAATTTTTTTATATAATAATAATAAATTTTATTGAAACGAAAAACTAGTTTACAAAAACTCTGTGTTCGATAACAACTGCATTAGTATAATACTGTGTCGCAGTCATTATAGCATAGTCGGCTATATATGATTTTTTCAAATAATTTTGAGAAAATGGGGATCAACGCTATGGGTCTATAGTTTCCCATTTTTCGTTTGTCTTCTTTTTTGTGTAGTGGAATGACAATGGACGTTTTAAGTTATTTTGGGTATATTCCGTTAATAATGCATAAGTTAATTATGTAACATAGATGAGCTAAAATATCCGGGGATATATATTTTATGACTTTGGTGCAGACACAAGCGTTGCCCACGCTATGGGTATTTTTTTTTTGCTGTTTTATTTTTCTGTCTACAGACCTATACACCTCTGTAGGTGTTGTGGGAGTAAGAAAAAAATCATTAATTGTAGTGTAGATATTATGATTCGAGGGTCAGGTTTTGTTTTGACTGTCATTCCTTAAATTATTTGTTTGGTCTGATTCTGAAGCTTGGTCAATGAAGAAGTCGTTAAAATTATTCGCAATAGATTTAGGATCTGTAATCTTGATGTCATCTTTAAGTATTTCTGTAATAGGCTCTTTGGAAAAGTTAAATTTAGACAACACAAGCAATAACAAAACAATAATTGACCATGTCGCTTTTGATTTGTTTTGTGATGTATTTATGTAAAAATAGTTTTGTGACTTCTGAGTTAGTGATATTACTTTTTGTTAATCTAGCTGCGTATTGCATAAATGTGTTTGTATTTGTGTTTGTTAGATGTATCCTATACTGACATAACATTTTTCTTTTAATTTTACTACAGTTTCTAAGACCTTTAGATATCCATTTCGATTTTTTGTTTAGCGATTTTGTTATAATTTTGATAGGGAAATATAAATTATAAAAACATAAGAAAAGGTCTAGAAAATAATTGTAAGCTTCGTCCGGGTCATTTGTATTGTAAAAGTCAGTAAATGACAAGCTGTTTATGCATTTTTTTTTTTAATTTCCTCTGATTTTCAGTACTATAGTCCCGTCTTACGCCAAGATTTTATTACACAGGTTATTGACGGGGCATTATAACAGTTGAGCTGTGTGATCGAATATACCAAATTCAATTATTTCACTTTTGCATCTAGGAATATTGTGGGCAAAGTTGTCAATACAAGACTTACTGCTGAGCCTGGTAGGATGTCTAATTTCTAATTTTAAATTGTGAATTTTGAATATCTTTCCAAAAGATATTCAAAGACTAGAGCATGGCGGTTTCGTTTGAGTATATTTATGTTAAAATCTCCGCATAGAACAATTTTCTTGTTAGTATTGTCACATATCTGGCGTAATAATTTCTCTAAATTATAATAAAATAGATTTATACATGAATTTGGCACTCTGTATATACAAACTATTATGAGTCCATGTTCATTTAGTTCTATGGCGCTACATTCTATAATACCTTTAATAGAACAGTTAGTTTTAAGTGTTGTATATTCTTGTCCAATTCTAGTTAGTTTACATGCAACTCTCCTCTTTACGTCTCTAGAATAACTTGTTGCTAAGCGGAAGTTGGGTATGTCAAGTGGGTTTTCGTGGTCGGTCGTCATAAAAGTGTTCGGTTATACAGATAACGTCTATGGGTTTATAAGTTTGTGCTAATTCCTCTAAATGTAGCGTCAAAATATCAGATTGGTTTATGAGACCTGCTATGTTTCGGTGGAGAATACGTATACACACATCAACAGATTCTAGGGATATTTTATATTTCATCAAATATCTATAAATCTATGAAGAATTTTCTGATATAGTAAATGGAAGAATGATAGGTTATTTTATGGTCTTTAATAAAAATTAAAAAATATTTCGTGATTTTTTTGTTTTAAATAAATATGTAAAAATTTTTAATCGCCGTAGAAATTTTGTATGGTGAAAAAACTTCATTTCCTCATAAAACTATAAATTTTAATTAAAATTGAAAAAATCTTATAAATTCTAGTTATTAATAATCAGTGTTGCCACCTCTTACATTAATTACACATCGACATCGATTGTTCATACTTAAAATTAAATTGTCAATATCTTGCTACGGTATGAGGTCCCATGTTCTTTGCAACTGTTCGTAAAGTTGTTATTCCGTCTTCAAATTTGGCGGAAAATCTCTCAAAGCTTTTCGTTGTAACACGTCCCAGGCATGCTCGATAGGATTTAAGTCGGGCGACTGTGTAGGCCAATCCAAAACTTGAATATCGTGGTCTCGGAGAGCGGCCGACACCAGCCGCGCCGTATGGGAAGGAGCATTATCGTGCATGAGTAGAAATTCCTGGCCCATTTGGATTCTGTGTGGGACAATAACAGGGTCTACCACCGCCTCGTGGTATTTTTGTGCAGTCATGTTGCCTTGGATCCAAACGAGATGGGTTCGTCCGCCAAGACGAATTCCTGCCCACACCATGATTGTCCCGCCTTGGTATGAGTGGACCTCCTGAGGGTGCCATAGACGGCTAACTCTCCCTGGAGTTCCCCAAACGCGTGTTCTTCGTGAATCGGGATGAAACCCAAACCGAGACTCATCGGTGAACAGCACCAAAGACCATTGTCCGTCACTCCATGGTAAATGCTCCCGAGCCCACGAAAGCCGCCGACAGCGATTGCCACGTCGCAATGCTGGAACACGTAGTGGTCTTCGAGCATGAAGACCAACTTCATGCAACCTCCTTCACACGGTTTGGTCGCTTACCAGCAGCTGGTGGTCCTCCTGGAGCCTTTGCACTAGTTGCATCGCTGTGATATTGGGTTGTCTTCTGGCAGTCATTTGGAGAAATCGATCCTGTCTCTGCGTAGTAACACGATATCTACCAGTGTGCTGTTCAGCCACATCCCCAGTACTGCGATAACGTGACCACAACCTTGATATCACGTTTTGGCTGGTGTACAGGGTCTCAGCAACGACGCTTTGAATAGCACCATTTTCTAACATGCCCACGGCTCGTAACATTTCATCTCGACTCAAATGACGACGTGACATGACTCTTAAAGCTCACACGGCACGTTAAATTAAAAAAGAAAAACAATCTAATCCCTTTTCAATAATTAATACTGTACGGGTAGGGTACATTTAAATGATAAACTGATTTGATTTCAACATGTGTATTGAGAACTGATAAATGATCGACTCGCGGCGAAAGCTATGCAACTACTGATTCTGATTTAATTATGATATATTTTATTCATTCGCTGCGCGTCGGTGTCAGCATAAAAACGATACAATTGATATGTACGGGTTTTCTCGTACATGCTCTCCGAGGAAAAGGATATAAATACACAACTGAGTAACTGAGAAACAAATAATTATAATAAATGATTTGATTTTAATCTAAATTTCTTAGTGTCTCTATTGTTAACATTGTTCACAATTTGGATATGCTTGTATAAGAACCTAAAATAGGGGAGGTGGCTTTATCTAACACTCGCGTACTTGTTACCACCTTCGCCCTTTCATTGTCACACTGATACACTACACTATCCCTAACACACGCATGTTGCGTGGCCGGGCCTACGCTGCCGCCGCCGGGGCGCCGACTGCTGCGGGCGACGCCACCGGCACGAGCGCGAGAGCGCAGCGCGAACGCACGCGCCTCCACGCGCAGACTCCAAGACATGCTGCTACCACGCCGATCATACAGTAGATCGCGGTGTAATGATGAATGTCATAGGATGACATACTGTCAAATAACATTCCTTTTTCTTTCATGATCTTGATTTTGTCCTCAATCGTGTTAAGCTCTCGATCGCTCTGTATGCTGGAGTCGTTCAAGACATCTTGAGGAATAGACACGTTTATAACGTGGTTTATGAATGCAATGACTGGTGAGTACAGGTTAGCACACATACTAACATCGCTCGTTCTTTGTTGATGCGCAATTACTTCAAAATTATCTGATTTAATAATGCAGCCGCAATCTATTGTTATAAGTCCGGAGTGAGGCAGCTGATGCGCGGTAACTTGATCTCCACATACTGTGCATAGGTTATATTGACCGCAGCAAAAATAAATATAATTGTTGATAGAGTGGCTTTCCATCCAAAGATTTTTACATCGATCGACGTTGACTTCACACGCTGATGCCTTTGATTGGCAGAAGTCTTTATCTCTGCTTAGTTTGTAAATAGGAGAATGAATATAACACAAGTGTACGTTTGTCACTAGGCAGGAATCTATGATGTTTTCTGTCAAGATAATGTATGCATCCTTTTTCAGGCTTACAGCTATGACATCTGCCACTGGTTTAATTGATAACATTGTGTTGTTTGGTTTCTGCGTAGGAATTGGTATAAGCTTGAATATTTCATAGGTGTCCCTGCTTATCAAAGGTATTTGTACTTCAAATATTGAGTAATTCTTAAGCATTCTTGCTTTGACTCGTAGAAGTTTAAAAAGTTGTGCTAGATCTGTATGAATGTTTTCTACAGGTAAGGTGACGTCATTAGACAAATGACTAGCTATAGTGCTCAGCTGATCCTGTAATTGTTCGGCTGTTATTAAATGTGGATTAAATCGACTTTGAAAGATGTCTATTATTGTATCCACTAAGGCGTTCTGTAAATCTCTCAAGTCGCGAAATAGATTGCTTGCGACTATAGCTCCCATAGAAACTTCACTTGCCCTCGAAAGGTTTTGTGTTTCAGCCTTTAATCCTTCTCGTGAACTTCCACTCTAGAAAGGCTAGAAATTCATTCAACTTGAGCAACTCTCGAGGTTTTTTGATATCTGCGTTGTATTCGCTGAATGTGTCCGAATCCAATTTCTGACACAAGATGTGTACGATCAACGGATCCCACGACGTCACGTCTACGCCGAAGTTCTGTATGGCCTTCATCGTTTCAAGTACTGTATCATGGATTCGTTTGATATGATTAATTGATGCTTGCTGTGAAATTGGCATATTTAATAAAATGTTAATATGCGATGTGAATATCATCCTCTTGTTGTCATAACGATGACTCAAAATGTCCCAACTAATGATATAGTTGTCGGAGCTGATCGCTACATGCTGTATGATACGCTCTGCTTCACCTTTCACTTTCGACTTGAGGAACTGCATCTTCTGAGCCCCAGATAATGACGGGTTGCTATGAACTGCTTCTGTGAAGAGATCCTTAAAAGATGTCCACTGATGGTAACTACCACTGAATGTAGGTATTTCTATTTTTTGCGTAGTATGTTCTCTATGTGTAATTGACGACATCTTTTTGTTGATTGGTTTGATGGCATCATTATATGTGCTCTCGTATCTGAGATAATAATAATAATAATATTTATTGAATAAAAACATTTACAAAAAGTGTACATTTAGTCAACTGTAGTAATATTTTCCATACAATATTGTAGTGCCTAAAAATAAACTAAAACTAAAATTTTATTACAGATGCAAATAATGATGATTCGGAATTAAGATATAAGGGAGGGACACGCCCGATCTAGGTTAATTCAAACCTGTGTTTCAGGCCATCACTTTACATTTCAATAATTGGGTCAGTAAAATTTAAGTTGAACTGATAAAAATAATCTATTAACAACTATAAGAAAAAGCATATTGGTACATTATTTCCTAAAACTAAGCCTACGTAAATATACAAAAGTAAATACGAGGGAATATATTATCATCATGCCAAAATTTCTAAAAGTTTTTCTGTGTCTGTGTAATTGAGTATCGCTAAATATTCTGATAACATTTTACTACATTTTATATAACTTACACTATAGAAGCTTAGTAACTTGTTGAGCCTATTATACAGAAAAGGTCCTAAAAACACATAAAATTGATTAGCAAAAGCATGTCTAGTTTGTGACTTTATACAAACCAAGTCCTTCCTTCTCCTGTCGGTAGGTACTGGGGCAAAAGGAAGTGCAGATACATACGATGATACTCTTGATTTCGGTCTCCCAGCTCACTGTCTAAATCCCAATGTTGGGTGTCAATCTTCGCCCAGCGAGACCTTACCGTACCCAACAGATGATCGAATTCCCATTTCTCCGCTACAGCCTCCATATTGATGCTTGAAACAGTATGTTCAAAAGCCTTGAAGTTGCTCACCTGTTTCCTCATCATCTCATCCGTCTTGCTGTTTGATCCTTGAGACTTTAAAGCTTGACCTGAAGTTTGCTGTACAGCGCTTGAGGTAGCAAGAGGAGTAGCAGGCTTTAGAAGCGGTGTTGATGGTCTTTCCTCTGTTGGCTGATGATTCTGAATAACTGCTCTGATTTTCTCATATCTCTCCTTCATAGTGTCAAATTGCTTCGAAGAGAAGTAAGTATGCGATCTGGCATATTCGATGCTACACAATCTTATATGATTCGATTGATACTCTTGCCAGCATGCATCCAATTTTTCTAACCTTCGGCGTATGTAGTCCGAGGTTTTGCGATCGAAGTCATCCTTTTGGAAGTTTGTGTAAACTTGCTCTATCTGATTGAGTCGTTGCTGTTGTTGGGCGAGAACGTCCTCCAGTGACGACATGTTGTTGATAGAAATGATAAATGGAACGATCTTACTTGATTATCCAAGCGGGAGCTTTTTTGCTCACCAAATGCGGATCCCTGTTGATCCCTGCTGATTGCTGCTGCTGCTGCTATGTACTACACTATTGCTGGCAGTACACACACCTTCACTGCTAGTTCGCTTGAAGTCACTAGTGAAACACTTTACAGTACTTGTTTGCTACACTGTAATGTATACACGCGACATCCGGCTCGAAGGACCAAAAATGTACGGGTAGGGTACATTTAAATGATAAACTGATTTGATTTCAACATGTGTATTGAGAACTGATAAATGATCGACTCGCGGCGAATGCTATGCAACTACTGATTCTGACTTAATTATGATATATTTTATTCATTCGCTGCGCGTCGGTGTCAGCATAAAGTCAAAGTCAAAGTCAAATCGTTTATTTCAAATAGGCACATAAAAAGGCACTTTTGAACGTCAAAATTTACAAAAAATAGAATTGATTCTAGTTGCCCCTTCCAAAAGGTAGTTTCGTATGGAGAAGAATGGGCATGAAACTCCACCGTTACTGTTTTAAAAATGTTTTACAATATTATGTATACAACTATACATAATAATTATATGTGAAGACGATGCACCTAGAATAAAATTACTATACCACAATAGGTAAAAATAATTAAATATAACGCATGACAGGTAAATTAATTATGAGATAGATACATGGTGCTCACATATTTACAAATATTGAGAAGTAGATGATTTTTCAAAAAAAAAAAACAAATAATAATTTAGTGTGTGAGTTAAAGTAGTTACATAATGTAAAAAACAATGTCATAAAAATTATAAATTATACAATTAAATTAGCAACCTGTTTGATTTTGTCTAGACTCTAGATTGTCCTATGGAGCAAGACCAGCATGTCTCCAAGCATTCTTATCTAGGATATAATCCTCTAATTTGTAATATGCATGTTTACAAAGTGTACTTTTAATATGAGTTTTAAATTTTCTTTCATTTAATTGCAATATATCACAAGGTATTTTGTTGTAACATTTAACACAGTACCCCATAAAAGATGTATGTACTTTAGATAATCTAAAAAATGGTTGATCTATTTTATCTTTATTTCTAGTATTAAAATTATGTCTATCACTTATTTTATTAAAAAGATGTAGATTTTTTCTTACATACATAATATTTTCATAAATGAATTGACAAGGCACCGTCATAATATTAATCTTTTTAAATAGTTCCCTAAGAGATTCGCAACGACGTAGATTGTAAATGGCCCTGACAGCTCTCTTTTGCAAAATGAAAATGGATTCAATGTCAGCAGCCCGACCCCACAGTAAAATGCCATATGACATAATGCTGTGGAAGTAGCTAAAATAGACCAGACGCGCGGTTTCTACATCTGTTAAGTGTCTTATCTTCCTAACAGCATAAGCGGCCGAGCTTAACCGCCCCGCAATAGATTTTATATGGGGTCCCCATTGTAATTTCTCATCTAGCGTGATTCCCAGGAAAACCGTCTGATTAACAAATTCTAGTTTTTCTCCATTCAATATGATGCCACATTCGCAACTTCTAACATTTGGTAATTGAAATCTAATGCATTTGGTTTTGTTTTCATTCAGTACCAAATTATTTACCATAAACCACTCTTGGACCTGAAGAATGGAATTATTCACGTCGTCAAGATTTTGTGACCGTCGGCCAACTTAAAAAATCAATGATGTCTCATCTGCAAATAACACCATCTTCGGTTGATTCTGCAGTAATTGGGCTAAATCATTAATGTAAACTAAAAAGAGGAATGGACCCAATATCGAACCTTGAGGAACGCCCATTGTCATTTCAGACCCTAATGAGTTCATGCCGTTTACTTGAACTTTAACCTTTCTATCTTTCAGGTATGATCTTAGTAGATCAAGAGCTGTATTCCTAATCCCATAGTGCTCTAGTTTCAGCAGAAGTGTCTCATGGTTTACGCAATCGAACGCCTTAGAGAGGTCGCAAAAGATTCCAATGGCATCTTGTGCTTCTTCCCAGGCGTTAAAAATGTTCTTTATTAGGGTGACACCAGCGTCAGTGGTACAACGCCTTTTGGTGAAACCGTACTGTTGTTTATGAAAGATGGAATTTTTATTAAAGTGACGTAACATTTGATTAAGCATTAACTTTTCAAACACCTCACTGAGAACTGGCAGAATTGACACAGGCCTATAATTGTTTGGTTCTTTGCTATCACCGGATTTGAACAAAGGAACTACTTTACTGTGTTTCATAAGATCCGGAAAGACTCCTTGGTCTACACTGGTGTTAAATATGAAAGCTAAATAGGGCGCAATAGTCTTGATGAGAGATCTACAAACTTTTACAGACATTCCCCAGAGATCCTCTGTTGATTTAATTTTAAGATCTTTAAAAGCTTTTATAACAGCTTGGGGGTTTGTATGCTGAAACCTAAACTCCAAAGGGCATGCCTTTACATATTTTTTAAGTAAGGCAGCAGAAAGCGCGGGTGATGAATTTAAAGCTTCAGTAGTTTTAAAGGGAATATTAGTAAAAAAGTTTTCAAATTCCTGAGCTATTTCTACATCTGAGCTGATGGGGCCATGTGCAGTCTCTAAATTAAATTCTGTATTACGCTGTTTTTTCCTGCCTGTTTCATTATTTATTATTTGCCTGGTAGTTTTTATTTTATCATCAGCTGATTTTATTTTATTGCTAATATAAAGAGCTTTTGCTATTTTGCACACACTTTTAAAAGTTTTTGAATATTTTGCAATATACTGATGAAAGCTTGTATTATTCATATGTTGCTTTAGACCATAAAGTTCAAAAAGTTTTTCCCTGCTCTTACGAATACCTGGAGTCGCCTAATCACTAAATAAAAACTTTGTGTAAATAGTTTTAGTCTTTAGTGGAAAAGTGTTATTAAATTGAGTGTTTAATAGTGAAAAGAACTTGGCTTATAACTCATTTGGGTCATATATATTTTTAAACCTTTGGTCACATAATGTCCTGGACAAAGAATGATTTAATTTCTCTAAATTTTTACATGTAATTGGCCTAAACCTTATTAGAATTTTTTGTAAAGGCACGTAGGTGCAAAATGTTATTGTTTTGCCACTGTGATCAGATGGCAACTTATTTACAATTTGTTTGTGTAAATAATCACAATTACAAAAAATATTATCTATACAAGTGGCAGAAGGAGCTGTCACTCGGGTTGGTTCAATAAAAACATTTGACAAATCAAATGACCCAAAAAGACTCAATAATCTAATAGTATTCGAGTTATTTTCCAATAAATTAATATTAAAATCTCCACATATGATTACTGACTTACTACTAGTACTAAGTTTCTTTAACACATCTTCAATTACAGAATCAAACACAGATAGATTCTGGTAACTTGGAGGTCTGTATACACATACTATGACATGCTTATCAAGCTCAACACAGGACAATTCAATGGTGTGCTCGACAGACAGTCCGATGATGTCTTTTCGTTCTTTCGATTTAATTGAATTTTTAACTAATATAAATGACCCGCCATGTATCATACGTTTTCGGCTGAAATGGCTAACTACACAATAATTTTCATAATTAATTGACATTACTTGATGATCTTTTAACCAATGTTCTGTTAAACAAATGACATCAAACTTAGTATTTTCCAAAAACAATTCTATTTCCAGTAATTTGGAAGCGCAACCTTGTATATTTTGATTAAACAATTTTAAAGTATGTTGCACTCCCTTTGGTATTTTATTTTTATGAGTTAAATTGCCAGAAGATACCTTTTTATTATTCTCTAATAATAATAATAATTGGTTACTTGAAGGGGCAACTTCTGTTGTCTTACTGACTAGTTTAAATGATTATCCGGAGTGACCTGCACAACTACAACTGAAGTGTCTAGAATGCCCGTAACAGTTCCAGCAGGATGAGAATACCCTATCTGACTGGAAGTGGCCTCCAAAGATGTTTGTATTATAGGTGGATCCTCCTTCGTACAACATGAGGATTCATAATTAGTCACTATGTTGTTAGTATGACTAGGCAACACAGACTCGTCCCTAATACTAAAAGTTGTTATATTATTTATAACCTCATTAATACTATATGCTATCAACATAGCAATCAGATGTCTACATTCCCAAGAAAGAGATAAAGTTCTCTGAGTTAACTTACACCCACTAACAAACTTGTTAGTGTCAAAATACAATAATTTGTCACTATGACAACATGTCAGCTTATGAATAGTATTATTCAATTTATAAATATAATTATTTTCGTCATCTGATAAAGTATCAGAGTAAGGAAAAGCACACAACATCAGCTTTCCTATATTTAACTTTAATAAGGTGTTCACACCATCCACTATGTCCTTTCTGATAATACCAGTACTATTACCTAATAGCAATACCATGGTATAATAATTATCTAAGTTTGTGTTTGCAATTCTTTTAATCATTTGTTTAAAACTTATGTTATGATAACTATGATTGGTAAAACTATGGCTAAGGTAATTGAGTAAAAATTTTCCAAAGCCTGAACCTAATTCGTCACAAAAAAATATGGATTTGTTTTTCTGTGTATTAACATATGTCTCTGCTGGAAGAGCCAACACCGGACGGGGCAAGTCCGGCTGAGACTGAAGAGGTTGTGGTTGACTGGTACAGCTGCATGAAAGATTATTAGTCAGAGACTCATACCTCTCAGCATTGCACTTCACCAAATCCAGTAGTTCCCCAGCCTCAAACATGCGGTCACTTAGTTGTTGTTGTGAAGTCTCATATTTTTCAAAAATATCCTTCAGCAAGTGCTCCTTGTGTAATATATCATTATATAGGAGCTGGATATCAGTGTCATACTTTTCCCTACATTTGTCTAACTCAATAGTACAAATATTTAAACTTTTTGATAGGACAACACATTCCTTTCTAAGCAAATGATTTAATTTTAAGAGATTTTGTTTTTTAATTGCTCTCTGTGACCGTTTAATTAACTTCTTGATTTTAATATATTTCTTCAATTTGTTGTGACTCAAAACAATAGGACATAATGGTATGGTATCATCACCAGTCAAATCTATTGTTACAGCTGGCTCACACACTGATTTTGACGCATTACCTACCAACTTATCAAATAGATTACTGGTCCTAGCAACCTGTTTGGTAACCTGAACACACTCTGAGAGAGATAGAGCCTTTTGAGCTTCACACAATTTCTGTTCCAGTTCTGTTATTTGATTCAAAGCCAGCTCATGGGTGTCACTGCACTCCTGAAATGTTGACACTAGATGTTGTAGTTAACTGTGCTGGTCGACTAAGTCCATGTGTTGTATGTGTAGCTGAGACAGCTCATTTTTGAGGGAGGTGTTTTTTAAATTAATGTTTTCCACTTCCACTTCGCTGTCTTCCCTTTCCTGGAGCAGCTGTTTGCACATAGCTTTAGAAGCCACGAGTTCCATCAACGTAGCTCTTAGTTTTGCTTCCATCTCCCTTATAGTAGCACTGCGGGTCATCATTTTCTTTGAAACGTCAGTCGCCTGGAATGTGTGAAGTTATGAAGCTAAATAACAGTGTAAGAAAAGATGTTCTAATATTTAGATTAGGAGGTAGAAGAGGAAAAAAAAAAAAAGTTAAAAATAATTAATGAATTGTTAAAAAATAGATATTACAATTAGTTGAAGTTAATAAGGAATTAGGTGGGAATGTTAAACAGAAGTGAAGTTACAAGGAATACACTGGTTTTACTATATTATTATGATACAAAGAAACTTGATTGACAATAACAAGTTTTTGACTCATTACAGGTTTTAGATGAATAAATAATCACTAGGCTTTATTGAGCCTATTTTTGTGTAGTAAATTATGCAGTGTTTATTGTCTGAGCGAATGTTTTTGTCATCGATTTTGCTTCCACTAGTTGTCAAGCAAAAGGAGACATAAACCGTGCCAGTGTGTGATGGACGTAGCTCAGAGACCTGAGCAGTATTTTGTGATGTTCTGTGGTCTGTAAATATTATTTAAAATAACTTAAATAAAACAAAATACTCCCCGGGATTGATGATATTTTGAATTCCGTCACCGTTGAGTTGGTTGAGTTGACAGCCGGTTTAATATCCTTTGTGCGAAGTTCTCGCGACAAAAAACACTGTATAATCACTAGATATACTTCTTAATAACTAGGTAAGACTATATTACACTAATTTAACATTAATACACTAATATTATTAATTTTCTAAATTAATTAGCCTAGAGATCGTTTTTTTGACGACCGGCTACCAGTGTGCCAGCCTAAAAAAAATAAAACGATACAATTGATATGTACGGATTTGCTCGTACAAATACTAATAAAACAATTTTAATTTTCCATAACGTAACAAATTACTAACAATTTTGCCGCCGTATTTTGTTGTTTCTTTTGTTTTTTTTTTTTTATTTTCATTTTTAAATTTTGAATATAGAATAAAAGGTTTCAATCTGTATATAAACTTTTTATGGAAACTAAAAAGATTTTAAACTATAAATTCGTAAATAATTTAGGATTAAGGTATCCCTAGATTCTGTTGATGTGTGTATTATAAATAAAAGAAAAAACTGTGAGTTTTGTCCATTTGCGTCACTGGTCAAGTGATCTGGAAATAATTCCATGTCAATTTTATTTTAATTCTGTTCATTATTTCCCTAAATATGCATTTTATTCCATTTTTATTTAATTTGTTATATATATATATATATATGATAACATGTCAAATGTTAATCCATAGTTGGAGTCAAAAAATATGCATACTTATTATTTTGGATGTCCATATAGAGTAGGTTATTAAACATTTCAACTTTATAATTATAAATGAGTGCCCCACAGAAATATGTGGGTGCGCATATTATTATGTTAGTGTGTGTTACAGGTTTAGAGATCTTCACCAGATAGTTGATCCATCTTGTACTACTCCTTGATATAATACATATATTATTTGTTTGCTAAAGGCTTATCACTCTTTCAGGGATCATAAACCAGCGCAAAATTTTGTAAAAGTCTGCGATCCCTTCCCTTCCACGTAAAGAGGCGCCTCTTTTTCTTAAGTCTTCTTTTAACTCACATGTTTTTCAAGTGGAATACATGTTCTAAATCGGAAAATTGTCAAAAATCAACGCAATTAAGAAATCCGAAGCGTGTAAATGTTTATCTCACTCAATGACAAGGTTTCGTATAGTGGTGGCGCCATCTGAGATCAGATTTCACTTGCCAGCCCCATTGGTCGTTTCCTACGGAGAAGAGCCGGTATGAAACTCCACGGATACTCTTTTAAAAATAATTGGTTTTAACAATGTTTTCAAATTAGATTTAGGTATGGGAGGAGAGTGTAGGCCTGTCAACAAGTAGGTACCACCTATATACAACGAAAGCAGTGAAATGTGGGATAGTTCAAATCTCGAAATTGGACTTGTACAGGCACTGAAATTAATTATTTATCTAATTGACACACTACGTCAATTTAATGTGTTATAGCCGTTTCATACAACTAATGACAGTTGTTATTTGATTATACGGACAATTTAATTTGGTAGTCAATTTGATAAACAATTAATTTCCCTAAACTGACCTGACAAAGTGCTGTAATATTCTTAATTGTTCCATATTTTCAGTTACTTTCATCGAGTTACTTTTGGTAATGTGACTTTCTTATGGTTCATGTCTACGGACGAGCAGTCACATTTCACAAGCGACTTAGCACTGTATTGCTAACTATATTAAGTTCAAAATTACAGGTGCGCGGTCTAAGATCCACGTCCTGCAATTTAGATCTTTATGAAGGTAGATCTGGTTTAAACTCGCTTGTGCGTCCATGATAATAAGAATTGGTGCACCGGGTGAAGGTCGCTTTATACACTTGAGGGGCTTTAATCAAAATAAATAAATAAATTAGCCTAGAAAGCATTAACACTGTTGATATTTGCAGGCGACATCACATCGCGTCACCCGGCGATCCTGGGCCTGCGCAACATTCTGAAAGCGGCGTGTAGCAACGACATCACCAGCATCTCCATACCGCTGCTGCTGAGGCATGACATGTCAGAGGTAAACTTGCCATAGCAATCTTAGGGTTCAGGTAACATTTGGATCGCTAGTCTTTTATGACCCGTGGCTGATATGTCCGTTTGATAACTTCATTTATTTTCGCATTGTAGGTATAGTCGACCTCGTAATAATAATAATAATAAACCCCCTAAACAACCACACGTCCTGATTGACCATCTAATCAAGTGGGGTGCGGACACACGAATAAGAAATTACTGGCGTGGCTAACGTGGCTCTGAAAACCCGCAGGGCAGCATGTGGCGAGCTGTTGGGCAGTGGCGACCCCACGGACCCTGTCTCCCGGGAGAAGTCTTGTTCCTCACCTCTAGCTTGCCTTTACTGGTCGGCTGGAGTGAACAATGACGAGGAACAGAGCTCCCACCTCTTTCTTGCCTTTATTGGCCGGCTTGAGTGGAGATTCGCAAGAGCAAACGTGCTCGGAGGAAGGAAGTATTCCAGTAAGATGCTGGTAGGGATCTTGACCGTACTTCTGGGATTGTCCTGATAGCCGTGGGATACCTCTCCACTCCTCATAAGCACCTCAGGACATGTTGCCCGCTTGTCGCTACGACACTATGTGCTAGCGAACGTTTTCGGGGGCCCATTATTGAGTGTGCAAGTCACCCCTGCCATTTCATCCGTGTATTTTATATATAAAACATTGGTTAGGCAGGGGCCATAGTCTTCCCATGGTCCTGGATAACCAGTCCACTTAAGCTACCCCAATCAATAGTCCAATAACTTTGTTTCCATATTCTGCAATAGTCCGACACCAACCGGGGGTTGTCCTTGGGCGCACTTGCACGGTGCATACAGGGATAATCGTCGGTTGGTGCCTCATTCCATTTAAAATTTTCTATGGGGCCTCTGTAAGTTGGCTTCGGCCCCTCGTACGCCTTCCAAAGATCCGGGACCTCTAGGTCCCGAGATATGTTACTATAAAAATATAATAATAATAATAATATTCATTTAATTCAGATATGCTTCATCAGTTTTGACTTAAACTCCCAGTGAATAGAAACATCACTGGATTTAACACTATCTAACTGTCATATTGGTCTTAAAGCCAAAATAGACATTGACATGCAAGTGACATTCAACCTTATGATGACGAGCTTAAGCAATTACGAGGTCGACTATACAATGATTAACTAATTATTATTGTTTGAGTGGTGTCACTCAGCAGTTATCTTGTTCGATCCATCTGAAGGACAATTGTTTGAGTGGTGTCACTCAGCAGTCATCTCGTTCGATCCATCTGAGGGCCAATTGTTTGAGTGGTGTCACTTAGCAGTCATCTCGTTCGATCCATCTGAAGGACAATTCCCGCATTTTTAAGAACTTTCGCATTCAAATTTCAGTCTTAATTTGTCAAAAGTACCCCTACTTTAACTACATTTTTGACATTCACACATCGAAAGTGTCTAGGGATTCAAAGTATTTTTTTAATATATCTATTGCCTATTGAAATTAAATTAAAATGCTTATTTAGATTGATAAAATAAAATGTTTTCGTATGTGCAGATCGATGAAGTACTCTCTGCTTTTACATTAAAAAAGACGTTGTGATTTTTGTTTAAGCTGAATTTTTCACCTCGGTTAATCATGACATTAAAATGTGATAAAAAGATAAAAAATAAAAGTTTTTAAAGGTTTATTAGTAGTCTGTATTTCCGCCGTTAACGTTAACACGTGTAACCCAATTGCAGTGATTCGGCGTACTCGATATGAGTTCATCCAAATGACGTTGCGGAATGGTCGCCCATATCCGTTGTAACAGGCGAAAAAGATTTTCGAAGTGTGTACGGCGCCATGATTGGCAGAGCTCTTCTTGAAGCATATCCTATATGTGCTCAATGGGATTCAAGTCTGGCGATTGAGCAGGCTATGGTAAGACGTTGACATGAGCTTCGGCAAGTGTGTTTGCAGCGACTCTGGCAGTGTGTGGACGTGCATTATCAAAAAAAAAAAAAAAAAACTTCCGCAAATCGGTCCGGTTCTTCCGCCTATCAAAATGCCCGCCAATATAATGATTTTTCCACCACTGTATGCATGGACTTCCTGGCATGATTTTAAACGTTCTTGACATCCAGGGGTCCTCTAATACCGTGTACGTCTAGTATCTGGCCTTATATACAAAAGCGAGATTCGTCCGAAAAACACAACGCCACCCTTCTTCTGCCCAATATCTGTTTTCAAGAGCCTATTGTAAAAGGGCCCTCCGATTGCGGGGCTCAATAGGTAGCGAAATAATGAAAGATAACACAATCGCCACTTTTTAAACGATACATATAATTTTGATTACATCGCACAAAAGAATATAAAAATCACCATAAAATTATTAAATAGTTAAAACATGATGATGGGTATTTCAGAAACCTATATTAAAATTTAAATCGATAAATGCGCGGGAAAGTTAGACGCACGTGAATTTAATATCTCTTAGTAACATATCTTTGAGTCTGACCTATGAAGCTCGATTGCAATCGGTTGTAGGGACTCGTACCTAAAATATGAAGTTTCATAAGCTATAGCGCTAAGTAGATCCATGGTCTTAGAACAAATTTTAAATTATTAGACGGTAACGCAAGACAAAGACCTTAATAGTTAAATTGAGCCGACATAAATAAAAATAAGTTAAATCATGAATATCTTGAATTATTATTATCCTCAATCCAGTTATTGTAATATCGGCTGGTGTGACGGGATCTCCGACGCTCCTCAGGAACCACACCTATCGTGTTCATCGGCTTAGACTTTAGTACCGAGGGTGGAACAAATTTCGGCTCGTTATATCACGGCATAAATCCAGACACTTTTGATGTGCGTAGATTGTGGCCGAGATGAGATAGGTACCGACTAGTAGGTCGGTCCCCGCGAGGGTAACGTACGGTGCGTGCGCAGGAGATGACGGCGGCGTGGTGCGTGCGGCGCGCGGAGCTGGTGCTGAAGTGCGTGAAGGGCTTCATGCTGGAGGCGGCGGGCTGGGGCGGCGCCGAGCTGCGCACGCTGCACTTCGCGCTGCCGCCCGGCGCCGCGCCCGCGCTGTTCGGCGCGCTGGCCGCGCTGCTGCCCAACATCTTCCGCACCTCCAACCCCGTCAAGTGCAAGGCGCCCGCGTAGCGCCGCGCGACGGTCTTGTGCAGGGGGCCGCTGTTGGTAAACATTTGTATGCAAGATGACGGCGTTAGTTCCGATTTTGGCCACGCGCTAAAAGATGCGTTCAGGCTCAGAATGTCCCTTTCCCAAAATGTCCTTCGGTTCCAAAAAGTTTGCCCCGAAATGTGAGGACATTTCGGGAAAACTTTCATAACTTTTTAAAGGGACATTCTTGGAAAAGGACACTGTGGGGAGGGGCCCCATAGTGTCCTTTTTCAAGAAAGTCCCTGTCCCGAAACGTCCATTTCCCACAATGCCTCCTTCCCGAATTTCCCTTTCTCAAAATGTCCCTTTCCCGAAATGACCCTTTCTCAAAATGTTCCTTTCTACGACAGCTATGCGTTTAAACTGGGAATATAAGTACTAAATAGTTACAAAATAACTTTTTTTTTATTGTACATCATATAAAAATATGGCAAATCGAAGAAAGCCGAGAGACATCGAGTTTGATAAAAATATAACAAATTACATACAAAACATATCACAGTGGCTCAGTTTAAATAATATATATATGTCGGAGGAAGTAAACTGAGAGTTGATTGTTGGTTGCATACGATTAATTGATAAGGTTGATTGTTATTTAAAAATAACTTGTTAAATCCTAATTTAATTTGATTTGATTTATTACATTTTAATATTGTGTAAATCTAACTAATTTAATTAAAAGTCACTGCATTGTATAACGTCCAATCAGAGCAGAGGATAAACTAGAGTGGGGTCGAGGCGCCATCTTAACTTTGGTGGGTTGGAGTGAGGATTCATTAGAGTAACGGTGGTCGATCGAGGTGGATCGCTAGTGATAAAGTTAGATTGGTGTCACGAACCTGCTGCTCGAATATAATTTATTTAAGCAAATTAGTTATTGTGAGATATTCAATCCTTCAGTGATTATCAACGTTGTAAACAACTGCCATTAAATTGTATGAAACAGTGAATACTTTGTTTTGTGCTCGCATTTCACCCTTATGACGCCCACTAAACTCGTGACCACTAATAACGATGTCAAGGAGAATGCTGTTTCTCCGACATATATATATATATATTTGAGCCAATGCTTATTTAAATAAAATACATGACGGCGTCACCGTTGTAAACAGCACGTGCAGCGGGCCGAGCTCCGCAGCTCCACGCGGCACTGCGCTCCCGACTGGCGCACTACTCAAGCCGCTCTACACAAGCGAGCACGTGCAGCGGGCCGAGCTCCGCAGCTCCACGCGGCACTGCGCTCCCGACTGGCGCACTACTCAAGCCGCTCTACACAAGCGAGCACGTGCAGCGGGCCGAGCTCCGCAGCTCCACGCGGCACTGCGCTCCCGACTGGCGCACTACTCAAGCCGCTCTACACAAGCGAGCACGTGCAGCGGGCCGAGCTCCGCAGCTCCACGCGGCACTGCGCTCCCGACTGGCGCACTACTCAAGCCGCTCTACACAAGCGAGCACGTGCAGCGGGCCGAGCTCCGCAGCTCCACGCGGCACTGCGCTCCCGACTGGCGCACTACTCAAGCCGCTCTACACAAGCGAGCACGTGCAGCGGGCCGAGCTCCGCAGCTCCACGCGGCACTGCGCTCCCGACTGGCGCACTACTCAAGCCGCTCTACACAAGCGAGCACGTGCAGCGGGCCGAGCTCCGCAGCTCCACGCGGCACTGCGCTCCCGACTGGCGCACTACTCAAGCCGCTCTACACAAGCGAGCACGTGCAGCGGGCCGAGCTCCGCAGCTCCACGCGGCACTGCGCTCCCGACTGGCGCACTACTCAAGCCGCTCTACACAAGCGAGCACGTGCAGCGGGCCGAGCTCCGCAGCTCCACGCGGCACTGCGCTCCCGACTGGCGCACTACTCAAGCCGCTCTACACAAGCGAGCACGTGCAGCGGGCCGAGCTCCGCAGCTCCACGCGGCACTGCGCTCCCGACTGGCGCACTACTCAAGCCGCTCTACACAAGCGAGCACGTGCAGCGGGCCGAGCTCCGCAGCTCCACGCGGCACTGCGCTCCCGACTGGCGCACTACTCAAGCCGCTCTACACAAGCGAGCACGTGCAGCGGGCCGAGCTCCGCAGCTCCACGCGGCACTGCGCTCCCGACTGGCGCACTACTCAAGCCGCTCTACACAAGCGAGCACGTGCAGCGGGCCGAGCTCCGCAGCTCCACGCGGCACTGCGCTCCCGACTGGCGCACTACTCAAGCCGCTCTACACAAGCGAGCACGTGCAGCGGGCCGAGCTCCGCAGCTCCACGCGGCACTGCGCTCCCGACTGGCGCACTACTCAAGCCGCTCTACACAAGCGAGCACGTGCAGCGGGCCGAGCTCCGCAGCTCCACGCGGCACTGCGCTCCCGACTGGCGCACTACTCAAGCCGCTCTACACAAGCGAGCACGTGCAGCGGGCCGAGCTCCGCAGCTCCACGCGGCACTGCGCTCCCGACTGGCGCACTACTCAAGCCGCTCTACACAAGCGAGCGCGCAGCCGCGCACCGAGATCATTCTTGTCGCGAGCTCGGCCCGGTGCACATGTTGTAGTGCTTAGAATTATTCTAGTCTTTATTTAATCAATAATTGACAAGCTGTTGGAATAAAAGTTGATTACTGCGATATTTCTGAATTTCATTTAAGATGTCAGACCCTTTGCCGTCATACACTTTAACATAATTTTAACAATTATAGCACGGGCAAGAAACTCCGTGGACACTCTTTTAAATCAAAAACCTTACGTCAGACATGTCCAAATAGTTTTTATTGGAAGTACTACAACCCGTTTGATCACAACCTTCTGGATACACCTCAGATGCAGTGCCGCATTAAGCAAGCGCGGGGCCCGTACGTAGCAAAACAGAATTTGCTACGTACGGGCCCCGCGCTTGCTTCACTGTTTTATCTTCTGATCTTTTAAAATTAAGTATTTTATCGAATTAGCCACAACACTGCGACCGGAAAAAAACAATAACTAACCCAGTACTAAAATAAACTTCTTTTATGAATCGCTTACATTGTGTGTACACGTGAGAAGAATAAAAAATATCCATCACTTTTTTATTGGTTGGTAGCTAACAGAACTTTTTTCTAATTGGTGGATTGTTTGTTACGATACTCGATGACAATGGCAGGGAATCCCCTGTTAATTTTGCGGTGGTGCAAAATTCATTCACGAATAATTTGCGGTGTGCCCGGTGCTAACTTTTAGAAATATGTAAAAAATTCTTTACATATTTCTATTTTTACTTCAATTATTTATTTATTATTAAGTCATTTTTAATAAATAAAAATACATATTTCTAAATGTTCCGTTTATTGGGGTGATTAGGTTCATGCACTCAGTAAATAATTAAAAATGTTTCTTTGGGAAAGTTGTTTGTTATCATGAGTACAATCATATGTTTAAGTATCGGTCACTAATTACCAGCCACCCTATATACTTCTACGTTGATTGAGAGCGTCCGGTCTGCACCAATTACAAAGCACGGTGCTGTAGCTTAGTATGGGAAAACACAAAAGTATGGGAATCATATCCGACCAGTTTAAGTAGGCTTCTGCTTTTGGAGATACACTACTCAATTCTATAGATTTTTTATTTACTATTATAGTAATATCAAAGATGAATTCTCTTATTGGTAGATGGCACTGTTCTCAAAATGTACATGGGTTTCGTCTAAACCACAGACTACATAGAGATACTATGTATAAACAGGTTTAAACACAATATGTTCCATTTTAATCAGATTTTCTTAAAATAAAAACATTATTTTTTTACAAATAAATATATTTAAGGAGTTGAAAAACCTTTTAAATGTATTGTGCAACATACTACGTTTGTTTAAATAGATAAAATCATCTAATAACGCAACACAATTTTTTTAATCTGTTTTAAGTTTAAATGGAAAAAAGGGACGCAACTCGCGTAATTGTCAAAATATGTTGTAATTTTTTTTATTCCGAATGGAATTTATAGATGCGGTTCGATTAATTTCTGGATTATTGTTGACGACTTTGCTTGTATGGACATTTACGATTCTGCTTCTATCCATTGACCTGGAAAGGTATTGGATACCGGCAACCGACAACTTCGCTTTATCGGTTTTTTCTTTTTGTGCACGAAAATCTGGACTGTGTACTTGTTTGTAAAACGCACCGATATTGTGTGCTGTGTGAACTGCAATAATTTAAGAGTTGGCCTTCACATATTGTAAAAAAATATTGAAGAAGAAATAAAGTAGCTATTTGACATTGGATTTAGTGTTTTATTTTTGGTTAAAAACTACTACCTAACTAAAATAGAAGAAAATAGGACAGGGCATACTGCAGATTTGAAACTATTATAGCTGTAGGAAGCATTATATGTATACGTATAGCTAGTAGCTATACGTACCTCTTTGATTATATAATGTCTAGATAGAGCATCAAATGCGCGCAAACGTGTCAATAAATATCGGCCAACTGTTGGCCTATAAGTTCTTACCCGCCGATTAGTGCCGATCGTGCCGCTTTAGTGTCACTACGCATTACGCGCGCTAAGTAATAAACAAATAACAGGGATAAAATGACGGTATGTGCTATTAAACTGTGCCGGGATTATAAAGGAAGGGTAAAAAATACCAAACACATCACCTGTCATCGTTAACCAAAAAACCATATATTTATTTTTGTTTTTATGATTACCAAATTTCGCCATATTTTATCAGGGTTGCCAGTTTCTTTTTTCATTCTCCCAACTTAACGCGTTTTTTTTTGTGGGTATATTAGTTGGTTTATGGTTACGTTTATATTATATATTTGGTGTACTTTTATTAATCGATTTAAAAGAGGTGGAGTTTGTCAATTCGTCTGTACTTCTTTATAATAATATAATGTTCGCGTATAACCTTTTTGTTTATGAGCCCATTTTAATGATTATCTTTGTATTGGGTCCAATAAACCGATTTCAAAGATGCAAAGAGTAATTTCATTCATGATTTTCGTGTTTTCTTTTAATAATTGTTTGTTTAATTTTTTTTTTCTTACAGGCGTTATTATAGCCCATGTCTTTGTTAAACGTGTTTATTTGTAATTAAAAATTAATTCCAAATATCTGTGATCTTTCTAAAAACTGCCTAAAAAGTTAAATATTGTAATTCTAATTTAATTAACTTACCTGATTGGCGGCCTCGACGGCCTGAGTCCTCAGCACCTTAAGGACCTTATTTATTCAGGCGCCGGGGCAGCTGGTGTGTTGCTTTTGAAGGAGCTTACGGCTATGATTAACCTAATGCTCTCCGGCAAGGTGAACGAGGCCGTCGTCGACGTTCTGTACGGGGCGAATCTTTGCGCCCTGCGTAAAAAGGATGGCGGCATTCGTCCCATTGCCGTGGGAACCACTTACCGTCGTATGGCAGCCAAGATTTGCTGTCAATTTTACGGTGAAGTTGTTTCGAAAAAAATTCAGCCCCTGCAGCTAGGTTACGGCTCCAAAGGGGGCTGTGAGGCTGCCGTACACGCCTTGTCGACCTACCTAAATTCTGGCAAAGGAGAGGTCATCTTGAAGGTTGACATAAAGAATGCTTTCAATTCTGTTAATAGGGACACCTTGCTGGCAGAAACTAAAAAAGAAATACCCCAAATCTTTAGTTTCCTTTGGCAATGTTACAGACACCCTTCTAAATTACTGTATCGGGACAACCTTCTGGAATGTGCTGTTGGCTGTCAACAAGGTGATCCCCTCGGGCCAGTGATTTTTAGTTTAGCCATTCACCCAATTATTCGACAGCTAAATTCCAAATTTAACGTTTGGTATCTTGATGATGGAACTTTGGGAGGCGATGTAGAAACTGTTTTAAATGACCTACAATTCTTAAAAAATTAACTTCATTCCATAGGCCTTGATCTCAACTTTTCGAAATGTGAACTATACTTAGCGGACAGTAGTGACAGACATCTGACACTTACCAAATTTAACGCGATAGCTCCGGAAATAAAAATTATTGAAAAAAGCTCTCTTCGTCTCCTTGGGTCTCCAATCTTTGAGAATTCCTTTCCCGTTTTTATTCAGGAAAAAAAACAAAATTTCAATGACGTTTCGGAAAGATTATTCCAAATTAACATGCATTCGGCCATAACCTTAATCCGTTACTGCTGTTTCGGCCCTAAATTAACATATTTCCTTCGCGCTTCTCATTTATGGAAGCACCCTCACCTTTTAGACAAAATGGACCAAATTATCCGGCATACTTTAACTTCGATTTTAAATGTGGCCCTGGACGACCGAGCTTGGACACAAGCTACTCTTCCCATTCGTATGGGAGGCCTCGGCGTCCGCAAAATTTCTAGTATTAGTTTACCGGCTTTCATATCCTCGGTTTACGGCACAGAAATTAACCAGGAAAATCCTAGCCTCGACACTGATTGATTTTGATGTGCCGTGCTTCACTGAGGCTATGGATGCCTGGCGTCTTGCTTGCGCGAATTCAGATCCACCCGACAATCCATCTTCCCAGAGACGGTGGGATGAGCCACTCTGCAGAGTAGTACAGAATAATTTAATTGACACGTCTGCTACTACTGTGGAGCGTGCGCGCCTACTGGCTGTGGGTAAGTGGGAGTCGGGTCTTTGGCTTCATGCACTACCATCGTCGAACATAGGCACTTTGTTCGACGACACTACTTTCCGCCTCGCTGCTTCCCTGCGACTAGGAGCTCCCTTTTGTTCCCCTCATCGCTCTCACTGTGGCGAAGTTGTCAACAGCCTCGGACACCACGGTCTGTCTTGCAGCCGAAGTGCGGGCCGCATTTCGCGGCACGCGAACATTAATGACATCATCCGACGAGCTCTTGTCACCGTCGGCGTTCTAGCTGTATTAGAACCTAATGGCTTGGCACGCGACGATGGCAAGAGACCGGACGGCATGTCTTTATTTCCATGGAAGGTGGGTAGGCCTTTAGTGTGGGACGCAACATGTGTCGATACTCTTGCGCCATCCCATCTTCCTGTCTCGGCGTGCTGTGCTGGCGCCGCTGCTGCGGCTGCGGAAAACCTCAAGTGGCGTAAGTATAACAACCTTATCGGTAATTATATTTTCGAGCCGTTTGGGGTTGAAACCCTCGGGCCGTGGGGTCCGAGTGCCCTTGTTTTGTTCAAGGAAATCTCCAAACGCCTGTTTGACACTTCCCGTGACCCAAGGGCTGGATTTTACCTTGGCCAGAGGCTAAGCATTGCAATACAACGTGGCAATGCCGCCAGTCTCTTGGGTACATTACCAGTCGACAGCGATGCGGAGGAATTTTTTGACGCCATCTTTTAATTTGTTATAGTTTTAGTTAGGTTAGGTAATTATATTTTAATTGTAAATATTATTGTGTTTGATAAAAAATGTATACTTAGCTGATTTAATACAACATTCACACAAAACTCTACTTAAATTAAATAGTGCTTTTTAATTTTTTAAGAAAGTGTTATTAACTACTTATTAAATAAACACTACTAAAACGGAATAATGCTACATACATACACCTAAAACTTATCTTATTTAATTAGTCTATTTTTTTAATATGTGATTTATGGGAGAAGTGTAGTTTCTAGTATCATTATTCACGCACACAGAGACAAAGACGCACAGTGTAAAACACCGCCTGCACGCACACATGCTTGAAATTGTTGGCTCGTTTTCTTTGTTTTGATTGTAGGGCGACGCTCCATCTAGACATTATATTATCAAAGACGTACCTATATGTATATTGCTTCATGGAGTGTTGTTTTTAGTTGTTGCTAGAGGGCGCCAGCGCCTTGAAATGTTCGAGTGACGTCTCTATCTCCCTATATAGAATGTATTGTACTCTGTGGTACAAAGAGTAACTGATAGAAATCCGACGACTGACGAAACACGAACTTAGCCGAGGAACATTAAGAAAATAGTTGTACTATACATATTAGAGCTCGTGACTGTACACCTTCAGGTCACTCCATCAAGTCCGAAACGAAATAAATGATTTTATTATTCCTACTTACTTCTAGTAAAAATATAAGAAACTGAATAAAATCTTACCTTGGTTGTCCGTGGTCCGTACAGAATGCGTGAACTATCAACTTTGGTACTTATATCATATATTTTGTATTCGTACAGAGATCTTTTTCAACACGAGCTCAATTCTCAAATCTTTTTTTTTTTTTTTGCTTAATGTACACTCAGTTACAGGCTAGGCTAAAACTTAAGAGTACATGACCCCGTTGGGGCGCAGCAAGTATTATTACATTTAAAACTTATTACTAGGTTCTAACTTAAAAGTTAAAATTATATTGCAATGCCTACTACTATTAACAATATCAAAACATTCATTATTACTACCAATACATACTTACAACTGTTTATAACATAATATATTTAACTTATAATTATTAAAGTAATTTGAAATATATAGTAACATTAATACAATTATTTTATACATAGATACTTACTTAACATTTGTGCTTTATTTTAGCTGCTTATCTTCCATAAACTCTTTAATATTATAATAACTTTCTTTAAAAGTAATGACTTAAGTCTAAATTTAAATATGCAAAGTGTTTTCGTGGATCTTATATGTTCAGGTAAATTATTATATATTTGGATGCTTCGGTATTCTGAGCTATTTGTATACATCTCTAGTCTAGGAACTGGTAGAATTAATTTAGTTTTGCGGCGCTCATTCTTATCAAAATTAAAGAGTTGTATATTCTTTTTGACCAATATGGCTATTTCTAGAATATAAATCGAGGGTAACGTTAGGATATTTTCCTTGATAAAGTGAGGTTTGCAGCTATCTCTTGGTTTAATATGATATATTATTCGTAGACATTTCTTTTGGGCAATAAATAAATCTTTAGCATCGACACTGTGTCCCCACAGGATAATTCCGTAGCGTAGCCATGCGTAGGCATACGCATAGTATGCAGTAAGAGCACAGACTTTTTTTGTGTTTGATTTGAGCACACTAAGTCCATATGAAAATTGTGATAGTTTTGTTTTGATTTTGTCTACGTGTTTTTTCCAATTTAAATGAGTGTCCAGTGTAATACCTAATAAATTAAATTCATCGACTTCTTCAATTTTGATATTATTGGTTATAGTTTTTAAGTTAGTTTTTTGCTTTTGGTAGGGTTTGAATTGTATTATTTTGGTTTTCTTATTGTTTACTTCTAGGTTATGGTTCTGTAACCAAGATTTTATTAAATTAAATGTTTCTATTATATGAGTATTATATTCTGTGCTGTTTGTTGGGCTTTTAAAAAGTATGGAGATATCATCAGCGAACAACACACATAGATGATCACATATTTTTGGCAGGTCATTGATGTATATAAGGAAAAGTATGCATCCTATCACACTACCTTGAGGGATAGACCAATTAGTGGTTATTATATCCGAGCGCACGTTTTGTAACTCACATGTGTCGCCATCCAGGTGTTCGATCTGTACGTACTGTTTCCTGTCAGCCAGATACGATCTAAGCCAATCATGTGCGTCCCCTCTGATACCAACTCCACTTAATTTAGTTAACAAGATTGAGTGTGATACCTTATCATAGGTTTTAGTCATGTCGAGCAAGAGGCCTATTGCGTTGTTTTTGTTTTTGATGTTTGTAAGGATTTCTTGTGTGTATTTGTAGACTGCTAGGGTTGTCGATCGGTTTGTACGAAAACCAAATTGATTATTGTCAAGTAAGTTGTATTTTTCTAGGAATTTACACATACGGTTAGTGACTACTTTTTCAAATATTTTTGAGAATGTTGGAAGAAGTGCTATTGGTCTGTATTGGCTAGGGTCATTGGATTTTCCACCTTTTTTAGGTATAGGTTTGATTATTGCTATTTTTAATCGAGACGGGAATGTTTTTTCCTCAAGGGATTGGTTTACAAGGTATGTTAGCGGGGGGGTTAGTTCTAGGATACAGGATTTTATTAATGTAGGGGGTATCTCGTCGATGCCACAGCTGTGTTTGTCAGGGAGGTTCTGAATAGTATCAAATATCTCTTTGTCTGTAACAGGCTCTAAGAACATAGAATTAATGGCAGGCGTGATTACTGTATGGTCGATGGGTGCTTGTGAGCTGTTGTTCTGCATGTTTGGGGAACCTACGGACGCAAAGTATTGGTTGAATGTGTTAGCAATAGTGTAGGGACAATTTTTTAGGTTGTTATTTATGTTTATTTTTAGATTTTCAGAGTAAATGTTCTTGGGTTTTTGAGTTATACGTTTTATTATCTGCCACATTTTTTTCGTTTTATTTTTGGATTTTCCCATTTCTTGTGAATACTTTGTTTTTTGGAAACCTTCACACATTTTTTGAGAATTTTTGAGAAAATTTTGTAGTGTTTTTTTAATACTTTATTTTTAGATTGATTAACTAGTGTTTTTAGAAGTCATTTATGTTTACATGATCTACTTATTCCTTTATTTATATGGCGTACCATAATGTATACAGTTGGTAGGGAAATAATTATATTAGTCACAATTATGGACCCTGTCGGGCACAGCATAGATAAAGTAGGAGAGAGGAGGATGAACACTGGCTGTTTAATATGATACCTACATTTTATTATTAGTTAGGTAGTTAGTAAGTTATATTGTTTTATTAATACAGAATTGAATTTATGAATTACAATTATTGTTTTATAAATTATATACATTTATTTATTTCGTACTTAAACTGACCTCAAATTGTTTTCGTTAAAAATATTAATAAATATTTCAACGGGTGAAATCAAACAATGATAACTTTCGCGTCACATCACTGGCCGACTATATATGAAGTCCTTGGCGTTTTGGGGACATCAAAAATATTCGTAGTTATTATTTTTGCCGATTTTAAGACAATTAAGGGCTTCTTTTGTGTAGAAAAATAGAAGAACAAGAGTATTAAACAATACTATATTATATTATATAATAAAATGAAACAAAGCTTTTAAATACAGTAAATGTATTTTTATAACAGTTAAAATGAAGAGCTTCTAATGAAGTCGTGGCGCTGGTGGCACGAAAATCTGGAACTTCTATTGAAGTCCGTGGCGGCGAAAAGGTTAAAACATTGCAAAAACCCATAAAGGGTGTTTGCCTTCGATCAATAATAGCACTAGATTCCCGATAAGCGCTTCAAAAACGGCCCGAAAAATAAGAGCACAAATGCTTTTGTGGTCTTATTTCAAATTAGTACTGTCCAAACATAGCCAACGCTAAGACGTCAAAATTGTCACAGTGCGCGTTCAAATGTTGTCTAAATAACCACCGTAACACCAATATTTTGGAAGTAATACCTGTTTTTCGGTAAGATTATATAATTATGTATGTGTTTTTCATAAAATTAAAATAATTACATAGTAAATATAAATCATTGAGGAAATATTATGATTGTTTGATCAATGTTTGCGACAACGTGCCAACTATTGTAACAAACATCGACTGTTGTGGAACAAGGAATGCATGGAGTGACATTGTTATATCATATTATGTTATTTTTATCTCGTCTAAGTTAGATTTCCTCCGGATTGGTTCGAAATCAGACCAATCCGGAGTAAATCTAAATTAGAGAGATGTATTGAGGATTCTTATGATTATAATTATGTAAATACACATTTATTATTGTCGCGATTTATGTTTTATCAAGATACAACCTAACACTAACCTGCAAGTTGCAAAAAACGCAAGAAAATCTGAATTTCGCGGGCTGTCTCAGCACATCCCCCTTAAAGAGACCAATTACGATTGTCCAGATACATTAGTTAAAGCATCCACCAAGCACGCACCTTCAGTCATGGTTGTTTACCTACCACACACTCTTATTTGCAGTTTAATTTAAAATAAATTATTTAAATTTAATACAAATATTTATTCGAACTTCTAAATCGCGTACATGAGTAGACGCAGCCATTTTTTTATACGGGTTGATTACAATGAGCCAACCCGCAGACAAATAATAGCAATATCTTATAAAAAATAACTATTGTACTAATTTAGGCCTACTAACTTTTTTAAATCAGTCATTAATATTTCTACCGTACAAAACGACCCTTCGCCTAAAAAAGAATATTTCTGCAACTCTACGTCTTTCAATACTTACTGTGTTCTGAGCATTGAAATGTAATACCAAGGACTACGTTTAGTTCCAAAATGGAGTAAGCATGAAATTGTCAACAAAATGTTTTTAACCTTATTGCTTAGATTTTAAGTTTCATTTTAGAATAAATGTTTATGTACTTATTATAAAAATGAATTTTATGAGGGAGGTTATTGTAGAGTAACCGCCTTTTCAGTAATATAGTAGGTATATTGGTACACGGACTTAAGATTAACACAATACACATTTGGGAACGAAGACCCTAAACAAAATAGTACTTTTCGCGTAACAATGGCGGCACGAGGTAGGCACGTCGCGACATGCGCGGTAATATCAAATACGCGTCTACGCAGTAAGCGTGTGGGTAGCGGACTGGCGCGAATGGCAGCCGCGCCTTCCTCGCAACAGCCAGGCGAGGGAAAGAGATATATATGTCGTATCATGGGTGGCCGAGATGCGAAACATCGGGTCTTCTTTACGATCCGACATAGTTTAGATAGGTGTGGGCACTGTAGTGGGTACTCGAACGAAAAGATAATTCCAATTTAAAATAACTTTAATAAACTAGCGAACGAAATAAACACGTGGGACGGAAACAAACACGTGCGTTGGTACTGAGCGTTTGCCAAGACTGTCCGAGCTCGACTGTCGACTGTAGACTGTCGCCACATTCGGTCTCCCCGCCAGTCCTCGCTGCATCCCCTCCACCGACGATCGTGTCCAAGCGGTAGGGCTCGCTTGCGTTTCCGATCACATGATTATTCGTTTATGAAACAAATCGTTAGATGGCGCTGTCCGCTCTACTGTGGCGCCATCTATCCACGACATATACAGCTTATTCCCTGTATCGTGGCGGCACGTGACCGCGGGACGCTCGCACTGGCCGTAATTGCGTTTGGTTTGCTACATAGGTACTCCCCCTCCAGTCCTGGTGAACGCCCTCGGTCCTGGACTTGTACACTAACAGTAGCATTAGCTGGACGTCCGCGATTTCGTTTTGGAATAACGGGTTTTGGTAACGAGTCGTCACTACCTCGGTAATGTGTAAGGTCACAAATCGGGGAAGAGAGATCGTACGACCTGTAACTACGTTGTTGAAGTTTCAGCTGAAATACGTAAAGCCGTAATCCCTCAATCAAGGCTTTTTATAAATTGGACATCCTGTCCTGTCAGGGACTTTACATTGGTAACAAGGTGTTATAAATGCCAACATTATGGCCATGCAGCAAAAACTTGCCGTGAGATCGTTTCTACGTGTGGTCACTGTGGTGACGCTGGCCATTCGATTTCTGATTGCGTGAAGAAAGCCGACATTCCGAGATGTGCAACTTGCTCACGCTTTAAAAAGCCCAGTGATCACAAAACGGGAGAAGCCGATTACCCTGCTAGGAAAATAGCAGAATACAGGTACATTAACTCCATTGATTATGAGGGCACATAGTGCATCATACTCAAGGCCAGACTTCCGTATCGCTTGTTGCGGACTCAACAATATACCTGATGCAACGTAAAACTTGATGGAGGACACGCCGGGGAGTCGAACCCCGGCGTGACGTAGCTAAAAAATTAAACACTCACGAAGCAAAAACACGTAGTATTTATTAATATAATAAAAACAATCCGAAAGGTAGAATAAAAGTAAATTAGGAAAAAATTAAATAAGATTTTGTCGTTGGAATTTAAATAGTCAAAAAAACTAAGAAAGAAAAATCACAACTCGAATTTGAGAGAAAAAACTTAAAAGACGTTACCGTATAGTATTTTAAACGTATTTTGACGAATTTAAATCCGATTGCAATCGTACGAAATTCGTGTAGCTCTATAAAGTGTTTTACAAAAATAAGCAGAAGATTAAGGTTTTTCTTTACATAAATCGTTGAGATAACTTTTGAAATAGATTACAAGATCTAATGAATATGAAATTAGGAAATTACTTAAAAGATAGGATTCGTTGATTAAGATTTAAAGAATGTCTCTCGTCGATCTCGTCTATAATAGTCGTCTAGATCGTCTATAATGAGGCTGAAGCGTTATAGCGCGGAACAAAAAAATTAATGTAACACCTGATCTCCAATAACCTGGACCTGTGTCGTCGACCCTGCTCAATAACGGTCCCGTGGCTCTCTGCACGCTCGGACTTCAGCAGCCGGCAGTCGATGGAATAAGTAGGCGAATAATAAATGGCTGGGTAAGCCAAAGACCAAAAAAGGGTGGCCTTTCAATCAAAAGAAAAGAAACGATAAATTCCAGGGAACGTACAGTCGATAAATCTATACGCTGAAAATTCACATAACGTGGTTAAACTGGTGAAACGTGGTTAAAATCGTTTTAATATTAAAAAGCAGAAATATGATAATTTTCATCAATGAGGTTATATTAGGTCTTTACCTATGAAATTGCCGTTCTGCAGTACTGGCCATTTCAAATCAAAATAATTTTTGTTTGGCTAAGAATTCTAATTTCAAATTAATTTTATTTTAAAAACATGGATTTTTTTTTCTAAAAGTAGTCATTTCTTTATTGATTAGTGTTACATTTTCATCGCATTTCAATCTTTTTCGTCATCATGGATACGTTAAAAATTCGAGTAATTATGGAATATGAGTACCGTCGTGGCAGCAACGCGGCACAAGCGGCACGCAACATCAACGACGTTTACGGAGCTAACACTACAAACCAACGCACCACCTGTTATTGGTTTGCTCGCTTCCGTTCTGGAAATTTCGACCTGAAAAATGAACCTCGCGGTCGTCCGAAGACTTTGGTCGACAATGATGAATTAAAGGCGATTGTGGAAGCTGATGATACACAATCTACGGCTGAATTAGCAGCAGCTTTCGACGTTAGCGTCAAAACAATATTGGTCCATTTGCGTCAAATTGGCAAGGTAAAAAAGCTTGACAAATGGGTGCCCCACGAACTCAATGATCGCCAGCGCGAAGTACGCGTCGAGACGTGTCTTGCACTGCTCAACAGACACACAAATGAAGGAATTTTGAACCGCATTGTTACCTGCGATGAAAAATGGATTCTGATTGATAACCGTAAGCGCTCAGGAAGTTGGTTGGATCCTGGTTCAGCACCTAAACAATGCCCTAAACGAAAACTTACCCCTAGAAAAGTGATGGTCACTGTTTGGTGGTCTAGCGCCGGTGTGATTCATCACAGCTTCTTACCAAACGGGGTGAGCATTACTGCAGATGTGTACTGTGAAGAACTGAACACAATGATGGAGAAGCTGGCGCATCTCCAACCAGCATTGGTCAATCGCTCGTCTCCGCTGCTCCTGCACGACAACGCGCGACCTCATACTGCACAGCAGACGGTCTCCAAGTTGCAAGAACTGGGGTTGGAAGCTCTCCGTCATCCGCCCTACTCACCAGACCTTGCGCCTACAGACTACTACTTTTTCCAGAATTTGGATAACTTCTTGGCGGGAAAAAAATTTAATACCCGAGAGGCAGTACAAAATGCCTTTGAAGAATTTGTTGCCTCCCGTCCAGCTGATTTCTTTAAGAAGGGCATCAATAAACTGCCACTGCGATGGCAAAGATGCATTGATTGCATGGGTGATTACTTCGATTAATACAAATAAAAAATTCATGAAAAAAATTCGTTTAAATTTTTTCATACAAAACGGCAATTTCATAGGTAAAGACCTATTATAATACTAGCGGAGCAACCACATACTAAAAAAAACTGAAAAACGTAACCACGAGTTTAAAGTCATAGCTTTGAAATGGATACTAGTTATGTCAATCTGTCATAAGAATCTATGTTTGTCTCATTTCTTCTATCGTCAAACTAATTAAACTGGAATGAGACAAGACATTATTATCGGAATCCCCAGTATGAATTAACGTATTTATTGAATCAATTACTATATAGACAGGTTGTATTAGGGAACTTCCAATAGATTAAAGATCTAAAGAAACTGACAAGGATTAGGTAAATATAGGAAGAACATAAACAAATGCGTAAACGTAAATATTTCAAAACTAGATATTAATAATAATAATAATAATTCATTTAATTCAGACATAGTCCATACATTATATAAAAATAAAATAATATGATAAAAAATAATAATAACACATTACATTAAAATAATCAAAGACAAATTAAAAAAAAAAAAAAAAAAAAATACACATACACATTAGAATGAACACAAACACAAATGTCAAATAATAATACGAGGAGAGGCGCTAACATGAAGCTGCATCCACCTCTGTATCAGGGACAGGTCCCACCGCTCGGACAACACCCTCAGGAGACTGTTCGAGCTTCTACGTAGGCGACTCAGTAGTGAAGCGCTCCGCTTCCTTATGATCGCGTAAAAATCATCGGTCCGCGCCTCAGCAAACATAGTCGAAGCACTACAAAACCGCGGGAGCCCTAACAGTATCCTGAAAGCATTGTTGTACTGCACGCGCAGTGCGCTGTACGCCCGCTGCGTAAAGCTGTCCCACAGGCTGCATGTGTAAAACGACTGACAATATGCCTTAAATAAAGTCACCTTCGCAGGTCTAGTACATCGCGCAAACCTGCGAGCCAACATATTACACCGGACAGACAGCGCCCTGCGCTCCCTCTCAATGTCCAGATTGTCACATAAGTCGTCAGAGACCCAGTGGCCCAAGTACTTGAAATGCTGCACCCTTTTTAAAGGAATGCCGCAAAGAGTGACAGGAGGTACAGATGAGTAACATTTGGTACCTGCTTTGAAGATTAAAAATTCACTCTTTTTAGCATTGTAAATGAGCCCATGGGCCTCCGTATATGACTCACATATGCGCAAAAGTTTACGTAATGCACCGATCGATGGGCTCAGCAACACCATATCATCCGCGTAACTAATGTTGTTAATACACACTCCGTCTATGGAACATCCAATATTAGTGCTGCTGAGCTCACCGATCAGCCGGTTCATATACAGGTTAAAAAGGCGAGGCGAGGATAAACCCCCTTGTCTCACTCCGCATTCCAACCCATACACGTCCGACCGCGCACCCGTGAGATCGTGTCAAATTACTTTTGTGTAAAATGGAGTGATACTATTTCTATGTACAATCATTTATACAATATATATGTACTGTACAATATATCTGTTTAAACCAAACAGACTTTAATAATAATAATTTAGACTTCCAGGAACATACATTCGTCGTTCACTAAACTCCCAACAGTCTGGCAAAATCAAAATCATTTTTACAGGTAACACTGATGGTAAAAACAATGCTTGATAAATTTATTTCGTGTCGTAATATTTTTTTGGATAATTTGAATAAATTTGAGCAAACTTATTTATAAAATGAAACACCAATTGCTTTATTGATCTTTTCAGACCGTGTCATAAAAATATTAATAGCATATTTCACCATTTTATAATTTTTTTGCGCTAAGCAATCGCCAAAGAGATTTAAGATAGATACAATAGAGAGGCTATGCGAAGAAATGTCATAGAAAAACTGTGATCCCACGTCTCAGTGATGTCATCTAGCATAATATAGCAAAATTAGAGCGGCTACTGGCAACATTTTCATACAAACTTTGATCTCGAGCGTCAGTAACAACATTAGCTTTGAATAGCAAAATTATTTAATTCTAATTACTGAGTAATTTTAAAAAATAAGTACGAAAATAAACCGAAGTTAGGTCCAGTCGTTTTACCATAACGAGATTTGCAATATCGCAATGCGTATATCAGCATATTTTCTTAGAAAATATTTTTATTTTGGTGGACACGAATGCGACTTGACAGTCTTGAGTAGTCTTGACACGCAGGCGTACCAAACTAGACTGAGCGACTTTTGTCCACTAGGACAAATCTATCGGATTACGATTTTGTTCGTTATGTCCCGTCTATTGTTATAATAATTTAATGTCTTTGGCAATCGCTCACTTGACGTCAAGCTGACGACTGAAGTTAGATATGCTTGCGGCATATACGACGAAGCAACGCATCGACGCCGTACACTGCTGATCTAGTCCTATGTAACATCATTGATTTTCATTGAAAAATCCCAACGACAGGAATAAAAAAAAACATAATTTTTTTCTTCACAAAATTGTTTAGAACAATTGTCAACTTTTGAAAATTCAAAAAAAGAAAAATATAAAGCAAACCGATTGACGTGTAAAAAGAATTTAATCAATTTGTGACTAAAAAGTATGTAATTGCAGGTATTATACTGCACTGACCACTGAGCTGTCCTACTTACCAACGATTTGCTGCTGCCTAAGCACATAAATGCCGATCGCTTCAAAGATCTAATGTAGCCTTCGGCGCGAAGCGTCGGCATACTGCTTTGTCTTGTCCTGCTGGATCTCGACGCGTTCTTGAACAGCTGACAGTGAATACAGGAAGTTTTCGAGGTAAGGAGTCACTTGTGGGATAAAGTTTTCTTTCACCTTGATGGCACGAAGGTCGTGAACCTCTGTGGGTGACCGCATCTCTCTGCCAAAAGTCAAATAAGCCGGTGACTTGTCTGTTGTGCGACATTTCGCGCTATTCAGGGCAAAGCGGATCACTGGCAACTTCTTCGGCCATGAGGTGTGGTCATCTGCCACGAGGTATGCCAGCATAGCTTTAAGGTCGCGGTTTTTTCGCTCTGCTGGATTACCTTGTGGATGATACAGCGGCAAAAAATTTTGTTTGATATCTAGTACTGACATACATTGTCGCATCACGGCGGAAACGAACTGGACACCGTTGTCCGAAATAATCCTGCGAGGCAGACCGGACCGCATGAAATATTCCTCGATGAGAACATGAGCGCAGGCTTCCGCTGTTGCTTCTTTTAGAGCAAACAGCTTTGACCATCGAGTAGCTGTGTCTTCTATAAGAAAGACCCACCGCTCCCCCTGATCTCCTTCTGGAAGTGGGCCGAACAGGTCCATGGCCAACACCTCGTTCCGCTGGCTCATGACCGGCGTTTGGAGTAGGCCTGGGGGTTTGGCGTTGTTGGCCTTATATCGCTGGCATGTGGATGCAGGCTGAGACATAATCGGTGATTATTCTCCGCATCCCTGTGATGTGAAATAATACAGCTGTGCGAACTTCTGGTAGGTTCTATCGATACCTGGGTGACCAGCTGTTTAAGAGTCATGTAACTCCTTCGAAATAGCTGCAACTTGATCGCCAGGTACAACTAACTGAGGGGATTCACTCTCGGAGTCTGGGTTGAAACGATACAGGACTCCTTGATCCATGAGGTAACCCCTTTCTAACCATCTTTTAGATGCAACATCATCAGGTCCTTCTAGTTCCTTAACGATCTTGTCCACTTCAGGGTCCGAATCCGAAGTCTGTTCCAGGCGAAGCTGACTAGGTGTCTTCGCGGGAAGATCGCAGATGACAGTACAAATACCGCAACTGTCGCTTGTGTCGCTAGAACAAATCGGTCTACTCAGCGTGTCTGCTACAACATTCGCCTTCCCTGGACTATATTCGAATTGGATATCAAAAGATTGAAGTTTCAGAGTCCAACGGACTAATCTGCCTGCTGGTGATTTCAGTGATAGCAACCAGCGTAGAGGCTGATGGTCACTGCCAATCACGACTGGTTGACCGTCTAGGTAAGCCCGAAAACGTTCCACCGCCCACACTACAGCGAGTGCTTCCCGCTCTGTAGTGGAGTAATTGCGTTCAGCTGCGTTGAGGAGACGGCTGGCATATTCAATTGGCCTTTGCTGATTGCCGTCGCCCTGCAATAAAACTGCGCCCAAGGCGTAGTTACTTGCGTCAGTACGCAGAATGAAAGGACGACTGAAATCGGCTTGCACCAGTATTGGAGCTGTGGTCAGTTTACTCTTCAGCTCATTAAATGTTTGGGTCTGTTCTGAGCCCCAAGACCATACTTGACTTTTCCTAGTCAAGCGTGTCAATGGTTCAGCAACTTTTGAGAAGTTGGGTATGAATTTTCTGAACCACGAACAAGTTTTTAAAAAGGTTCTCAGGTGCTTTAGGTTTCCTGGTACCTTCAGCTCGAGTACAGCACTCACCTTCTCTGGGTCGGTGGAAACACCTTTTTGTATAATAACGTGGCCGAGATATTTAACGCTTTCCCGAGCAAAAGCGCACTTCTCCCTATTCACATGGAGGTTAAACTCGGCCAGACGTTGAAAAACTACCTCGAGGTCTTACAGATGCTGTTGGTATCCCTGAGATATTACTAAGAGATCGTCTATATACGCTAGTAAAGTTACATCTTGCAAAGCAGAGCAGGATCGGAGACGATAGGTGAGACGCTGAAAGGTAGCTGGCACGTTGCGGAGACCGAACGGCATTCTTTTAAAACGGTAAGTACCTAGAGGAGAGACAAAAGCTGTTTTGTCTCTATCAGCTTCCCTTACCCTAACCTGCCAATATGAAGATCGAAGGTCTAGCGTACTCTGTAACAGTCCCGTTTTGTGCTCTGAAGTAACACGTCGATGCGTGGCATCGGATATGTATCAGCTTTGGTGATCGCCTGCAGTCGACGCAGAAGCGGATACTACCGTTGGACTTCGGCACCATCAGTGCCGGTGAACACCAAGCCGATTCACACTCTTCTATTATGTCATCCTGTAACATCTTACCTATTTCAGCTTTCATGAGCTCTTTCTTCGAAGGGTTTAGGCGGTAAGGAAGAACAGCAATTGGAGAATACTCACCTGTATCAATACGGTGTTCCGCATACGGTGTTGGACCTGTCCCTGCTCTAAAGACGCGTGCGTGCCTTGTTAGGACGTCAGCGAGCGCTTGACGCTCACCTGGTTTAAGGTGAGTACCTTCATCATCCCTAAGTACATCTGTAGCGGCGCAGGACACGTCACGCGAGGTAGGTTCGAAGCACAAGTTATAATTTACCTTATCATTTTACAGTTTCTAAGCACAGCTCTAAAGTGGTGGTAAGTACTTCCATCGTACGGATTACACCATCAGCAAGTTTAACTTCCAATGCTGAAGAGCTGAGGGGATAACCTTGACGTAGAAGGAGAGTATATAACGTATAACCCGCAATGCAATGTTTGGCGGCGGTATCAATTAATGCGGTGCCAGAAAAACCCAATTTTTTTATTTTAAAAATAGGTCGTAATTCGCGACGTATAGAGGGTCCCGTACGGTCGTTACACAAACATATCTCGGTTAAACATAAATGGGCATTATCCTTTTGATCATTTAAATCACTACATAAAATATTTTTATGACATGGAAGCACATTGCCCTTTGGTTTTTTTAATATTAATACTACACAAAATATTGTTTTGACGTGGATGGACATTGACCTTATTTATATCACAATTATTATTGTTGCACACATTTTCCGAAATTTGTGAGTTATCTTAGTTAATTAGTTTAACATTATCATTAGTAGAATTACACATATTATTAGTTAATCGTTGTGGGCTAGCATCCCTTTGTTTATTAAACCAGTAACGCACATTTTCCCGTGGAATAAAATTGTTTTCATCACAAATACAGTCTGACGCGAAGTTTGTAAATAAATGAGATTGCACGGAATAAAAACTTTGACCACTACTTTTACTTTGTTCACTCTCACCTTGATTCTGCAACTTATGGCAATGTTCTTTGGTGTGGCCAAACCGTCTGCAGTATGTGCAGGAGGGCCGTGGCCTTATTGCCGTGTCCTGCTTCGGTGGAAAAGGCGCGGGCGGCGCGGCTGGAAAAGGCGCGGGCGGTGCGGGCGGCGCACAGTGGATCGTCCCCATACAAGAGGTCGGACATAGAATTAAAAATTGAAAAAGTATTTAATTGAAAAAAATGAAATATACAGTTGTATTACTCTATTATGGAACTACAAAAAATGTTACTACATTTTTTAATTTGACCAGTACTTTATGAGCAATTCGATGAAAACTGTTATTTTTCTATGGAAATGGTCACAAAAATGTCTGTATCTCATGATTCCCTCCTTGTTTCGATTTGCGGTTTTCACTACTGTTATTTACCCATTTTATGCCACATTTTCTTCAAGGACACATGGTGCCCCCAGCGACCCCCTTCCAAGATATTTTGCTTTTAGTAACTATACTTTTTATTGTATAACTGATGAAATGGAGGTACATTAAGTATATTCATTACTGAGAATAAGTCATCCCTAAGTAGTTCCTTAAATAACAGGTGCATTTGCGATTACTTTAATGACTTATGAACGCTTCTGTTGCCATACAACAAAAGCGTTAATGAGTCCTTAAGTAAAGATTACCAGTACTTGCTTAATCTAATTAGTTATTGTAATTACTATGTTAACAGCCCTTAATCTCTGCATTGTGATTGTCTAATGTCATCATTAGCTTATCAAATTCATTGCTAGTTGCCTACTTGCTGCCCTATATATTTGAGTGTGTTTAGCAAATGTAATTCAGTTGTAATTATAACTTCTATCAAGTGTTGTCATTATGGCTTTCCGTGGGTTTTCTACTTATCTAGATCTTTACGTTGCTCTTCGTAATCATAAAGATCTTCGTGACTATGACAATTTATTTAACACATTGAAGTCGAGTACTAACGTCCAGTTAAGTGAAAGTGATGTGACGGATCTCAAGAACTGGTGTCGACGATTTTGCTATAGGGTTTACACCAAATGGGTGCAATCAAGAAGGACAGTCGACAGGTTCATTAACAAGAACGGAGAGTGGTTAAAATCCGATATCGTTTGGCCAGATTGCTTTAAAGAAAATGTTGTTGACACTGAAGAAGCAAATGAAAATGAGGCAGAAGAGGTAGTCAGTCCATCAAAATCAGATGCATCAACTTCAACATATACATCTCCTCGCAAACGCTTTGAAGATTTATCGACTAGACACTAAAGAAGACGTGTTAATGAAAATGTTGCTAGTTGCAGTCGTCCGGATGAGCTTTTGCATACTGTTGAAAGTATACTTAAGTCTGCCGGAAAAAATGATATGGCCAGAATAATGAAAAATTTGCTGGAAAATCCTGAACACGTCTCAACAGTTTTAAATGTCCTGGAAACTAAGCAGAATCCTTCGCTTCGTGAAGTTCCTACTCACAAAGCACTTGCTCTTTACCTTTACTTGCAGTTATCCAAGTGGCGTTACATCACACTTCGGGACTTTAGTTTAAAAGAAGGTCATGCGAAATACCCAAGCTACTACTTGTTAGTTAAAGAAAAGCTTAAATGCTACCCGGCAAAAGAAGACATAACTGTGACTGAAACTTCCGCAAAGATACGGATCCAAGCCCTCCTTGATCTCACAGTTAGGAGGCTGATCGATTCACTTGAATCAAATTTTGATGCTGGTGAACCACTTGTGCTTCACAGTAAATGGGGTTTTGATGGAGCTTCAAGTCAAAGCATTTACCATCAAACGACAACAACAAGTGAACAAGACTTATCCAGTGTATTTATGGCAAGTCTTGTACCGCTTAAGTTAGTGACTTCTAGTGGAAGTATAGTGTGGCAGAATGATCGGCCATCGTCAACCACATATTGTCGCCCGATTTCATTTACATTTATGAAAGAAACGGAAGCGAATGTTAAGGCTGAAATGGAAATATTTGAGACCGAGATTCGTAAACTGAACCCGACTGATTGCGGCAATGCTACTGTTACTCACAATCTATGGCTAACCATGATTGATGGTAAGGTACATTCAATCATATCTGGTACATCGGCAGCAGTGTGTGATTTGTGCAAAGCTCGCCCAAGCGAAATGAATAACTTGGAAGAAGTGAGAGCTAAACCCGTGAATACAGATTTATACAAGCATGGATTTAGTTCATTGCATGCTTGGATTCGGTCTATGGAGTGTTTATTACACATTGCTTACAGAATGGACATAAAATCATGGCAAGCAAAAGGTGACGAAAATAAAAAAAAAGTTAAAGATAAGAAAGAAGCCATTCAAGAAGCTTTCCGAAGAAGCACAGGCTTACTTCTAGACGTTGTTAAGCAGGGTAGTGGCAATACAAACACTGGAAATGCTGCAAGAAGGTTTTTTGCAAACCCTGAAACGACTGCGGAAATTACTAAATTAGACGTTAATTTAATTAGAAGACTCGCCGTTATTTTGCAATGCATTTCCTCAGGCGAAAAAATTCAAGTCCAAAAATTTTAATTATATTGTGATGAAACAGCAAATTTATTCGTGGAATTATATCCATGGTATAACATGCCAGCAAGTTTACACAAATTGCTGATTCATGGATCACAGATAGTGGACCACTTATCAGTAGTACCTATAGGTTTTTTGTCTGAAGAAGCATCTGAAGCAAGAAACAAGGATTTTCGTAAATTTAGAGAATATCATACACGAAAGCATAGTAGCATCGCCACTAATGAAGACATTCTTCATAATCTGCCATTATCTTCCGATCCTCTTCTCACCAGCTTACGACCGAAGATGACAAATAAAGCCAAAAAGTCTTCATTTAGTGAACTAGACGATTTACTCATAGTTGATCAGAGTGAATTGGAGTTCAATGACGTTTCAACTGATACACTTGCTGCATGTAGTGACGTTGAAGAAGATGATGACGATAATAATGATCATGATGTCGTTATTGATGAAGATGAAGAAAATATAGTTTAAGTCTTATAGTACCTAATATTATTATTAACAAGCAGTTTCTTTGTTAATTTCTTGTTTTTGTGTATTTTTTTTTATTCTGTTCTTTTTTTGTTTTATGTTATGCCACCCATCGGCCAATAAATGTTTTTTTTTTTTCTTTCTTTTCTATCGTTGTTAGTAACTAAATGGTCGTGTTAATTAATTAATTTCCTATTATAATTTAGTTCTTAGTAGTTGTTTAATTTTTTAGTTTGTTTTAGGGTACATAGTTGTTTTATTTTTAAATTATTTTTAGTGTTATATTATTTAAATAAAAAATATTTTTATACCTACATATTTTCTTATTGATCATAAAACTCTATTTCTTTTCGATGTGTTATTGTAAATTCGACTCAGTCATTACTAAGCTAATGATGACATTATCCAATCACAATGCAGAGATTCAGGGCTGTTAACATAGTAATTACAATAACTAATTAGATTAAGCAAGTACTGGTAATCTTTACTTAAGGACTCATTAACGCTTTTGTTGTATGGCAACAGAAGCGTTCATAAGTCATTAAAGTAATCGCAAATGCACCTGTTATTTAAGGAACTACTTAGGGATGACTTATTCTCAGTAATGAATATACTTAATGTACCTCCATTTCATCAGTTATACAATAAAAAGTATAGTTACTAAAAGCAAAATATCTTGGAAGGGGGTCGCTGGGGGCACCATGTGTCCTTGAAGAAAATGTGGCATAAAATGGGTAAATAACAGTAGTGAAAACCGCAAATCGAAACAAGGAGGGAATCATGAGATACAGACATTTTTGTGACCATTTCCATAGAAAAATATCAGTTTTCATCGAATTGCTCATAAAGTACTGGTCAAATAAAAAAATTGTAGTAACATTTTTTGTAGTTCCATAATAGAGTAATGCAACTGTATATTTCATTTTTTTCAATTAAATACTTTTTCAATTTTTAATTCTATGTCCGACCTCTTGTATGGGGACGATCCACTGTGCGGCGTGCGCGTGCTCTGCACTGCGGGGCACGCCCACGCCACACGCTGCCTCCACACGGGCGCAGGCCCAGGGCTGCGCCCGTGTGGAGGCGAGATCGCGCGCGAGGGCGCGGTGGCTATCGCGAGTGGCGGGTTGTGTGGACGTCGGTAATGTTGCCGGCGTTTGTGTTTGACGCTCACTCGCCGTCGGCGTAATGTTATTTACCTCGTCGAATGAATCCTCGATATTTCGTGCAAGACGGAGTAATTCATAGAAACTACGGCACTCCTCTCTTCGTAGCCTTTTTCTTATTCTGCTGTGGAGAGGGCAGTAGATCATGTCTATTTGAGCCGACTCCGTTATATCATCTTTAGGTAAGCGTGCCAAAAGAGCGCGTACCTATGCGCGCTTTGAAAATATCTGTGTTTTCATTGCCCTGCGGTGTTGCAAACATTTCCAAGTAGATCCGATGAGGCGGCCGGCGATCACCATAGGCACTTATTAAGTTTTCTTTGGCTTCGCGCCATGACGACACAGAATATTTTATTCCTTGCCACCACGTGGCCGCTTCATCCTTGAATAGGTAGGCTAAACGGCGCAGAATGTTTGAGTCCGCCACCTGCGCGCAATCACTATAGGCCTCTATAGCGTCGATAAATGCTTCAACCGACTGCTTCGGTCGGCCGGAGAACGTGGCCTTGGCAGCGGGCTAGGGTGTTGTGCCCTAGCAGCGCGAGTGATTCCGGGGTCGATGCACTCACCCGCGACATCGAGTTGAGCAACTCCCTAAATGCTTCTGTTTGAGAGCGTTGGAGAGAGGCAATAATTGTCGCCACGTTTTCATTAGAGAACGTAGCGTTAGCATCGATTCGCGGCGAGGAAGAAAACGCGCCGTGGCCATCTTGGTTGGCGGACGCGGCGGCCGGCGTGTCTGGTCGCGAGGGGACGAGTAATGCGTCGTTTGCATCTTCCGTCCGACTCAGACTAGCCGCTCTACTCCTTTTCACTGGCATTTTAGTTATTCACTGCAAAACACAACTATGCACTATATTGTCACACGAAAAATAAACGTTGGAGCGCCACATGAGGGAGGTTATCGTAGAGAAACCACCTTTTCAGTAATATAGTAGGTATATTGGTACACGAACTTAAGATTAACACAATACACATTTGGGAACGAAGACCCTATACAAAATAGTACTTTTCGCGTAACAATGGCGGCACGAGGTACGCATGTCGCGACATGCGCGGTAATATCAAATACCTACGCGTCTACGCAGTAAGCGTGTGGGTAGCGGACTGGCGCGCATGGCGGCCGCGCCTTCCTCGCAACAGCCAGGTTTTGTTTTTTTTTTTCCTAATTGGTAACTCGTAGTTGTGACCTCTGAGGTCCTGGCTACTTAACCGGTCTATCCTGTGGTGCCTTAAGCTACTAACTTAAAGCCTCCAGCCAGGGGCGAATTACTTAAACTCTAGGTGACCGCACGCTAAGGGCATCCCCTGTGGGGTACGAGCCTCGGCTTAGGGCGTCACTGAGGGGAGGGCAGCAAGGTGGGACAGGCTGGATCGAATTTATAATATTATTATTAATCGGGGAAATTAAACGGCGCGGGCTGGTGCTCCGTCGAGCAAGGGTCGGGGGGGGGGGGACAATTACGTCGGGGGCGTTGCGTTGGACCTCGGCGGCTCGGGGTCGGTGAGGACATGCCTTGGACGGCGGGTATGACTGATACGGGAGGGGGTATAACTGGCAGCCTTGACAACCAGAGGGTTGCGATGTGAGGCTGCGGAATCAAAGAAATGCTTGGAAATGCGCTTCATGAATTGACTGATAGTGGGGATTTTAAGATCGAGATGGAGGATCTCGTTCCGAACGAACCAAGGGGAGCCGGTTGCCCTACGGTGGAACCGGTTTTGGAGGGCCTGCATCCTATGGATGTGGCGAGGTTTCATGTGTGCGAAAACCACACTCGCGTAGGTCATGATTGGGCGAATGCACGCTGTATAAACGCGCAGTTTGCACTCGAGTGACAATTTGCTGCGTGCATTCAATAGGAAGTGGAGCCTACCGAGAGCGAAAGCGGCGCGCGAACGTGCCTGCTTTATGTGCTCACCGAAGGAGAGGTGTTTGTCCAATACGACACCCAGGTATTTGGCTCGCTTCTCCCAAGGGATAGACTTGCCGAACATGGTGATCGGACGGGGGGGGGCGGGACTGAGTCGCGGTTTCGAAAAGATAACCGCTTGACTCTTGTCGGGATTGACTTCAATTCTCCACTTTCTAAACCAGTCACCGAGTTGGTTGACCGAGGTTTGGAGAGTGCGAGATATCGCATCCTGGCTGAGGCCGGTATAGTAAATGGCCGTATCGTGTGCGAACAGAGGCAACTGAGCCTTTTTACTTTTCGGGATATCGCTGGTGAATAGCGTGATAATGAGAGGGGCGAGCACGGAGCCCTGAGGGACTCCAGCGCGGATGGGACGGGGGGAGGATAGCGCTCCTTCGATGCGGAATCGGAAGGTGCGGTTCGACAAAAAGTCTCGCAAGATGAGCACGAGACGATCTGTCACTTTAAGTTTGTATAGCTTATATAATAAGCCATTGTGAAAGACTTTGTATAACGCTTTCGCTATGTCGAAGAAAACAGCACCCGTCAACAAACCACGTTGGAACCAACGCTTATGTGTTCGGTGATACGGTGGACCTGTCGGACGCACGAGTGTTGGGTTCGAAAACCGAACTGCTCGTCGGGGAAGAGACCCTTTGTCTCGGCATAGTCTCTGAGTCGCTTATAAATAAGCCTCTCGTAGAGTTTGCCGAGGACATTGAGTAAACTGATGGGGCGGTAGCTGGAGGGAGCAGATTTAGGCTTTTCCGGCTTGGGAATACCGATGACAGTGGCCTGTTTCCACGCTTGGGGGAAGATGTTATTGAAGATGGTGGTCATTAGCATGATCAGGGGGGCAGGGAAAAGCTGGAACACCTTATTGGTGATTCCATCAGAACCGGGGTCTTAAGGCCCTTAATGAGTTCGTGCACTTCGTCAGGGGTGACGGGGGGCAGAGGGAACTCGGGGTCATCTACGGGGGGGAGGGAGGCTCTCCTTTCGACTTCGGCTTCGACCTCAGAGAGGTGAGCTTGGTCTACAGGTTGAGAGCTTGGCGAACATCGGGTCTCAAGACTGTCGGCAAGGCACTCGGCCTTGTCGGCATCATCGAAAGCGATGGTATTGTCTGGGCGGATCAGGGGGGGCATAGGGGCTACTTCTCGGGATTTGAGTTTCCTCTGAAGCTCCCAGAATGCTAGGTGGGTAGGCTCTAGCTCGCTCAACATCTCATCCCAGCCAGTTTCCCGATGCTCCGCTACACGTGTCCTTACAGCTCGCTGTAAGTAGCGCATATGGGCTCGGTTCGCGTTGCAGGGAAAGTTGCTGTACGCACGGACAGCCGCGTTCTTCTCAGTCATCAGTTCACGTATATCGTCCGGCAATTTCCAGCGATGGTCATCCGTCGCTGGAACTTCCCTTGAACAATCGTTCAGGACTGATTGTACGTGTCCAGTGAGTGAGTCGATCGCGGCCGTCGTGTCAGCGATAGAGTCAAAGTGATCGGGGATGGAGTCTAAGTGAGGGGACGTGTTGGATTTCAGGCGTTCGCTTACTTTCCTCCAGTCCGTTACCATTTTGGTCGTGGGGGGGTTGGTCGGGATCGGGGAGACCTACGCGAGGGGCTAGTTTTAGCACAACTGGTCGGTGGTCAGAATTAAGTTCGTGTATCACTTCTATAGAATCCAATCGTAGATTGATATTCTTTAGAAGTGACACATCAAGCACGTCAAGGGTCTGGTCAACCGCGAGGGGGAAATGGGTGCGAGTCATAGGGGCGATGACATCGAAATTTAGAACGGAACAGAGGTCGAACAAGTGTCTTCCTCGGTTGGAGATTCTGGTACTATTCCAGGCGTGATGTTTGGCATTGAGATCCCCCGCTATGATAACGGAGTCACTCAAGCCGAGAAGGGTGGTCAGGTCGTCAGCCAAGAGTTGGTAGTTCTCTGAACCGTGAGTGGGGGGGAGGTAAACCGGTGATCGGTTGGTGCCCTGTCATGCCTAGCCTACAAATGGAGACTTCTAGTCGCGAGAGAGGGGGTGGGTCCAAGGGGATGCAGTAGAGGGATTTTTTATAATAGACGAGGGTTCCACCCCTATGACACCGAGTCCTATCGTTTCGAACAACGCGATAGTTCGCTATCGACGGCGTTCGACTGTGGGGTTTTAGGAAGGTCTCCTGTAAGAGGAGAACATCGATTTGATGATCACGGAGGAAAGTGGTGATTTCCTCGCGCTAACCTTGAATGCCATTGACATTGAAATAACCTAACTTTAGGGATCGGGGTTTTAAACGCGTGATAATTCCGTTATCGATTAGTGGGATTCGGAGAATTGACGAATGACTGCAGCGCGTGCGTAATATACGGGTATGCGTTATAAATGCACTGGATGCAACAGCCAGGCGAGGGAAAGAGATATATATACAGCTTATTGCCTGTATCGTGGCTGCACGCGACCACGGGACGCTCGCACTGGCCGTAATTGCGTTTGGTTTGCTACAATTTTTATTTATAGCTTTTACATTTCTCCGATGACAGAAGGACTTGCATATAAATATTTTGCAATCGTAATTTAACTTTATGCTTGAGTGTTAAGGTTTATAATGAACTGATGTTGTTAATATTATAAAACCTTTTTCTATATGTAAGTATGTTCTATATATACGTAGTATGCCGTTAAATGCTGTGGAAATGCCTCCATGCGAAGCATGTGTGGTGTGACTATGAATGATAGACTGAAGAATGATGTGATAAGGCAACGGTGCGGTTTAAAGGAAGATGTAGTGACAAAAATTTAAAAGAGTATGCTAAGATGGTTTGGTCATGTTGAGAGGATGAATGAAGAGCGATTAACAAAAGGTATTTACAAGGCAGATGTGAGTGGAAACGCCGGGAGGGGACGCCCTAGGAAGATAATAGGTCTTTACCTATGAAATTGCCGTTTTGTATGAAAAAATTTAAACGAATTTTTTTCATGAATTTTTTATTTGTATTAATCGAAGTAATCACCCATGCAATCAATGCATCTTTGCCATCGCAGTGGCAGTTTATTGATGCCCTTCTTAAAGAAATCAGCTGGACGGGAGGCAACAAATTCTTCAAAGGCATTTTGTACTGCCTCTCGGGTATTAAATTTTTTTCCCGCCAAGAAGTTATCCAAATTCTGGAAAAAGTAGTAGTCTGTAGGCGCAAGGTCTGGTGAGTAGGGCGGATGACGGAGAGCTTCCAACCCCAGTTCTTGCAACTTGGAGACCGTCTGCTGTGCAGTATGAGGTCGCGCGTTGTCGTGCAGGAGCAGCGGAGACGAGCGATTGACCAATGCTGGTTGGAGATGCGCCAGCTTCTCCATCATTGTGTTCAGTTCTTCACAGTACACATCTGCAGTAATGCTCACCCCGTTTGGTAAGAAGCTGTGATGAATCACACCGGCGCTAGACCACCAAACAGTGACCATCACTTTTCTAGGGGTAAGTTTTCGTTTAGGGCATTGTTTAGGTGCTGAACCAGGATCCAACCAACTTGCTGAGCGCTTACGGTTATCAAACAGAATCCATTTTTCATCGCAGGTAACAATGCGGTTCAAAATTCCTTCATTTGTGTGTCTGTTGAGCAGTGCAAGGCACGTCTCGACGCGTACTTCGCGCTGGCGATCATTGAGTTCGTGGGGCACCCATTTGTCAAGCTTTTTTACCTTGCCAATTTGACGCAAATGGACCAATATTGTTTTGACGCTAACGTCGAAAGCTGCTGCTAATTCAGCCGTAGATTGTGTATCATCAGCTTCCACAATCGCCTTTAATTCGTCATTGTCGACCAAAGTCTTCGGACGACCGCGAGGTTCATTTTTCAGGTCGAAATTTCCAGAACGGAAGCGAGCAAACCAATAACAGGTGGTGCGTTGGTTTGTAGTGTTAGCTCCGTAAACGTCGTTGATGTTGCGTGCCGCTTGTGCCGCGTTGCTGCCACGACGGTACTCATATTCCATAATTACTCGAATTTTTAACGTATCCATGATGACGAAAAAGATTGAAATGCGATGAAAATGTAACACTAATCAATAAAGAAATGACTACTTTTAGAAAAAAAAATCCATGTTTTTAAAATAAAATTAATTTGAAATTAGAATTCTTAGCCAAACAAAAATTATTTTGATTTGAAATGGCCAGTACTGCAGAACGGCAATTTCATAGGTAAAGACCTAATATATAGTGACCTTATTGGTGATGTTCTTCAGAAAGGTCAGGTGCGTAGTACTCACAACCGGCGTGCGTGTATGACCAGATGTATGAACGTAAACGAGGCAAAAGGAGTATGTATGGATCGTAGCAGGTGGCGTTCTGTAGTTTCTGCCTACCCCCATGGGAAGAAGGCGTGAGTTTATGTATGTGTATGTATGAAATGTAAATGTTTATGTTTGTGTAAACGTGGCCACTTCAGCGACTTGTTTTCGATCCTGATCCTGAATCTAGTGCTATTATTGATCGAAGGTGCTTACAATGTTTTAAATTATACATTATTGTTTTATTTACTTATTATTATTTTAATTTTTACGTAATTAATATTTATTATCCTTATAGTAAGTTATGTATTTGAGGCATATTTTTTTTTTTTTTAAAGTACCTTTTACTGACACATCTTTAATAGTGAGTATTTGAAGATACAAATATATAGTTATGAAGTTCCATAGCATTTATCATTTAAGTATTCGCTTATACTATAGTAGCATTTGTTTTCAAGAAAAAGCTTCAGTTTATTGATAAACATGTTATATTTATTTAAATTCTCTATTATTTCGGGTACCTAACTTATTATATTTTTTTAGGGACATGACAAAGGTACTATTGCAGTGCATTTTTAGTCGCGATATTGGTAAGTTTAGTATATTTTTACAAGCTTTTATTTAGTTTCACCTGTCCCGATGTTTGTCTGTAATGTAATCTTGCAAGTTAAATTTGATCCACTTCCCGGTTACCGATTGAGCTGAAATTTTGCATGCATGTGTAAATCGGATGACAATGCAAAAGTATTATGACATGGAGCTGATCTGAAGATGGAACCGGAAGGTGGCCACAGCCCCAGATCTAGGGGAGGCCAAGCCGGGGCCCATGCCCCGGGTGCCAACTTTAGGGGCCGGCAAATTCAAGCGTGGCAGACAAGTGCACAACCCAACGTCCAGCGCACCCCAACTCTGCGATAAGTGAGATGCGCAGCACTTATTATCTTTCTCTCTCTGTGTCGCGCACTGAGGAAATCACTACATGATTAGCGTGCGCATAGGGCGTCAAACGGTGTGAGCGGGTTGCGGGCGGAGTAGTCGAATTCTGCCAGGAACACTCCGTTTTTAAAGCACATGCTCCACTTTTATTTAGCGATATAAAAAGGTTAGCTTTCTATCTCTTGCAACAGATCTATGCCGCGGCGAAATGTCCGTGACTACCGCAGGACCACCAACTAATTAATACGCGAACAACAAAATTGGTACCTTAGTAGTTTTCGAGGAAATCGTCTTTGAAGGTGGTCCTGCGGTAGTCACGCTACCTTCAGCAGGACCACCACGAGCGCCGAAACAGGGGGCATGCTATTTTAAGTATACAAATAATTAGTACCCATAAATGTGATTAATTTCGTAAAAAAAACAGAACTGAAACATTTGTATTCACCGAGAAATCAACGATGCTAACTTTCGCGCGCTCGTTCAGCAGGACCACGACTTTGAAAGTTGATTCCAGGTTTCAGGAGCTTGCCGCTTTCTTCAAACCTACATAGAAAATTAGTACCCTGCAAGATAAAATAATTAGTACCCAAAATTCAAAATTTATACTCCAGTAGTTTACGAGATATACCATGCCATTGGTGGAGTGGCTGTAGTCACAGTGTAAAATTTTCATTCCAAGATTTCCCTATTAAAAACTCTGTGCTTTCTTCCCAAATTGATACAAAAATTAGTACTCCTAAAGAAGTTATAGTGACCAAAAATTCAGATTCCTAAGTGGTGTATTTTAAGATAAATTAGCTTTCATTACTTTTCCATACTAAATCTCCGCGTATGACCCGACCAAATTAAGTTGTCAACGGTATTGAGCTGTTTAGGAGATGTACACTCGTGCACATAAATTTATAGATGTCGGAATAGTATTAACAACAGTTCAATATCTATAATTTTTATACCAACTGTGTACCTATATAGGTACATATTAAGTAGAAAAAAAAAAGGATTGTGTGGTTTTATGAAACCACGTTAAAAGTGAAACTTTATTTCACATTTTAGACATTTAACTAAAAATCTTCTTCCTTTCACTTTATCCCTACTTCGCGGCCGACCGTCACGCGACATGCAACACACAGACGAAAAAGTTTGAGACGATGTAATAAAAGTTTCACTTTAAAAACCTATCGTTAACCATGGCTTGTGATACCTTTGTTAATGACGTGGGTAGGTAGGGTAATCAAATAATTGTTTTTCTGTATTGTAAGTACCTACCTTCTGTGTTGTTATATGAATATCATTAAAGGGCGATAGGTAGTTCTTATTTATTTCTTTCCTACTATTTTAGCGTTGCTGCAAGCAGTACCTGTGTATTACATGGCCGAAATTTGTATAGAGCTGTGCCCTAACAAAAAATATTCAGATACATTGGCATACAGTGCGTCATATTAAAGCTTACAGGTATGTCTTCACAACAGTTTAAGTTTTATTATTATAGAAGAAGCGAGCGATAATATAAAAAGGATACAAAAAAAATGTGCCTAAACATTTTGAATAGCAATGATCAAAAGTTTCCCAGTTTTATAGACGAAACAATACGAGAAATACAATATTATCAATGGATATAAAGGCCGTTTGTTCACTAGCCGATACGACATTAATTCACATTGATATCAGTGATTGTCTTATTTTATGAAAATGTATGGAATACTCTCAATGTCGGTGTTCCATACATTTTCATGGAATTACGCGTCGTGTCAGCTAGTGAATAGCCAAAAATAAAAATACCAAGTAACACTTATTGGTAATCATATTGATGTAAGTATATATATACTAGCTTTTGTCCGCGGCTTCGCCCGCGTCGACGTCGGAAATTATCCCACGGGAACGTACTACCGGGATAAAAAGTATCCTACATATCCAGGTTATAAACTATCTGTGTTCCAAATTCCATCCAAATCCGTTCAGTAGTTTTTACGTGAAAAAGTAACAAACATCCATCCATCCATCCATCCATCCTCACAAACTATCACATTTATAATATTAGTAGGATATTGGAATAGCCTCTCGCTAGACCTTTCAAACGTCGTCATAGGTAGGCCGCGATAGGGAAGAGCTCGTTTACAGATATTTTTGAATATTATGACTGCCTCATAGCGACTTTGCAAAAAAAGATACAATTGGATAGGCAATAATAAAACACTAAAGTAGCACTTGAATTTTTATTTAAGTAACTAGTTAAGTAGGTAGGTTATACATTTGCTTATAAAATGTATCTACTTCTACTTGTTTTACCGACATTTTAAGAAAAACATCATTGAAATTACTCAGACATGACACATTCAATGTATTCATCCCCTCTGAAGCCTATTCATCTTCAAAGATCAACAAAATGTTATCAAGGAACGAGGCTGGTGCCGTTACATTTGCTTGATGCCTGGCCCAGCCCAGATACCATAATAACGTCATGACATGGCAACAACACCCGACTGTCCGATTTCCAACTAGGCAGCTACAGCAATAGCCTAAAATGGCATCCAAGGGTTGGATGGCTCCCTGTCAAACAAAATATATGAAAAATATTTTTTCCGGCTTATGTGCCGTGACTTTATTCTCCCCCTCAAAAGATAAGGGCTATTTCCACGTACTTGGGCAATCATGTTTTGCGCATTTTGCAATTCTGGACATACTTCCACTTCATAAATGCCATTATTCCTAACATGCTCTCCGTAGTAAGAACGGGCTTGCTTTACTTGATAAGGCCCAAGAGACACTAACATTAATGGTTCATGTCAATTGAGGGAAACTTGTTAAGTCAGGTATATTTGCATCAATTCTTGAGAACATTACTCGCCTTCTATTAAAATTTTCTTCAGCAACATATTCAGCTATGTAAGTGTATTAATAATATCTGGAGCATCAGACCTGTCCAAGATAAGTGGATGGAATCTGTTGATGAGTGCTGCACCAATTTTAAAATCGGTCATTAGATGCTTAGATGCAACGTTAAAAAAGTCTTGTCTGAATAATTTGTAATCACGCTTAAAGCGACCATTTACCACCTCTACCACCCACCTACACAATGTGACACATCGGCTTTTGTTAGCCTGCATAGTTGTTAGTTGTTGTTGACCTGGGTTAACAGTTTCAGGCTTATGTATTTTATAGTTGCATGATTCTAATAATGGTATCGCGTCCCTGAACCCCCTATCCAAAATAAAAACGTCATTTTCCCTGTAGAAAGTCCTCATGGGGGCTTCCTGAATTTCGAAATAAATCTTTCATAATATCTGCATCAGTTTGTGTGGCAGCATAAGACCCTACGACATCTACTATATGACCATCTGTGCATACAATCATGAACGGTTTAACAAATTTTCATATTTGTGAAGACTGTAAGTTTGTTTCTGATAGAGATAGTTGGGGCTTTTTTGAATATATATATAGGTCCCATCACAAACCGAAATGGCAGGCCTGTTTTCTATAGGAAGCTCTTGGTTGCCATATAATGCATTAGGAATAGCTAGATTCCTTTCTGCTATTTGCTGTGGTGTTATATGATGTAGTCCAATGTGCCTTGGAATAAAATGTTCGCTTAAACATGACCTCACTTTGTTCATGTGTGACTCTAATGTTGATTGGCACATGTTAAATAGTGAGGCCAATCTCCGATTACTTTCCGCAGCCCGAAGTTTAATCAAATAAACGGCTAATGCAGTTTTTGGTTCTCTGACTAGATTTTCCAAAGGAATTTCACGATATAGTGCTAAGAACTCTGTAACTGTAAGTCCCGTCCAATAATGACAAATGTGATGTGGCATTTGATCCACATTATTAAAATCAAAAGTCACTGGATCTCTTTTTAAAAGTCCTATTAAATCTTCTGACTGCTGAATAGTAAAATAAGATGAGGTATTTGTGTTCTCAGATAATAAATGCCACTCATTAGCAAATAAATGTATCTCGCATATTCGGCAACTGATGGGAACATAATAATTGCGTTCTTTAAGCAATATTACCTGAACAAAGGTAGGAATTAAATGCCCTGATTGATTATTACACTCCCTAAAAATACAATGGCTAGAAGTATTCGGATCACGTTTGTAACTAGGCAGATAATTCATTTGGTCAATCCTTCGTGGTTCAGCATGATTATCAGCTGGTGGAGATGGTGGTGGTGGTTCATGAGCGACAGTAGGATTAGTAGCAATCCAGGTTCATTCTCCTCTAGTTCCTCAACCTGTCTGTGTTTATTCAGCACTAAGTGCCGATTAGCTCGCATCCAACAGGGATGACATGCTTGTAAGGTTGTCCTCCGGTCCTGTAACAATGTTGGACATTTTTGGTACAAAATCTTTACCTTTACCTTTTAAAGTAAATGGTACAAATGTTACGGTTAGTGTTCTATATGTGGTTAGTATTAATGATAATAACTGCTAATTATTAGGGCGCAGACTCACTCGGCGTATAGTTTGCGGCTGACAATTATGTCTGATATAGCGCTCAATACAATTTTAATAGAACAGCCACACTACGCACACAGGGAAATAGTTGGCGGAGTATATGCCAAGTGAGACTGCCCCCATAGGGCCTGGACACATCACTACGGCGCGGCGCCGCCACCGTGAAACGATACGACGTCGTACCGCGCCACGACGTCGTGTACGATGCGCCGCGCTGGCTCACGGCGCACCCACTCGTCAGTAGATGTATCGCTGTCGCAAAGTTCTTACGTGTTAGTGCAAAAAAAGATGGCTGATAATAACCAGAGAATTGAAGGGTTATAAGGACAAAAATGTCTTGCACTAACACGTACGAACTTTGCGACAGCGAAACGCGAGTGCGCCGTGAGCCAGAGCAGCGCACCGTACACGGCGCCGTGGCACGGTACGACGTCGTGCCGTTTCACGGTGGCGACGCCGTGGTGTGGTACGACGTCGTGCCGTTTCACGGTGGCGACGCCGTGGTGTGGTACGACGTCGTGCCGTTGCACGATGGCAGCGCCGCACCGTGGTGATGTGTCCAGGCCATTACTCATTAATTATAAGGAATTTGCTTCATCATGGGAACAATACAATAACTATTTACAGAAACCAGGGCAAGATAGTAGACTAAATATATAAATTCAACAGCACACTAACCTGATTGTGGGTATTCCATGAGAAGAAAATATCAATTAGTAGACTGTTTTCTTCAAGGGTGTGGTGTCGCACTGAGTAACGCCTCCCCATGACAGAGTATCCACAACCAATACACACCATTGGGTAGCCAAGTACTCTGCTATGTGTACCTTCTTCTGAGAGTTGGTTTAACAATGTATAACATGCATTGCAAATCAATCCATCTGAAGGCAGCTGAAAAACATGAAATATTGTACTCAGTAAAGTAATACGTGATTGATATATATTGTGCTAACACTCTTTCTGATTATTGAACTCAACTGTTTACAATGGCAGGTGAAGTTGGTAAAATATGAAAATAATTACTACGTGAGTACATACCTGTTGTATAGATAACCATTCAGTGAACGTATTTTGTAAGTGCGGTCTTAAACTTGTTACAATATGCCGTCGCATTCGATTAGTGGCCACACTACTGAGGGCCTAGACAAATGGCATTCGCTTCGGAGCGATTCTATTCCTACAATCGCTATCGCTTTCGCTAATGATTCCAAAAACTAGCAATAACGGTCGTCAAAAAGTGTCCCTTGGCTATGCATCTCTGTGGAAGTACCTAATCTTTCGACGCTGTCGATTCATTTCATAATCGAATGTTGTTTACATTGTCTTGCTAATTTTTATTCGTTGACCTATGATCACGTGACATTTCGATAGCTTATGTCAACCCCATACATTTTAGCTTTTCGAATGTTACTTTGTCTAGGCCCTCAGTTCAGGCACCTTGACATCGTGAGCGTCAGAATCCAAATCGTAAACAAACAAGTCCAACAGGCACAGCAGAATATTAACTATAAAAGCGTAAACGAAAGTCCGATAAACGATAGCGTGGGGTCAAGTTAAAATATCCAACAGAGAAATAAACACAACACAGTAATACTTGATAGGATCAACGCAAGACTGCGCGGAGTGACAGATGACAGACACGGACAGACAGGACAGAGCAACGTGAGCGCGCGCAGTTCAGACACGTCAAAATATAAGATGTTCGGATACAATATTCTTGAATATGTTGTCGATACCTAATGTGTAATATGATCGGCATCATGACGCACGGCAGCTCGAGAAATGGTGTCTGCGATAATCGTGAAACCGTTGACTTTTATAGGTAGCAATACGAATCTAGCAGTCGTGTGTGTAGTCTGACCTTCAGTCGTACTACAGATACATTGTTTGTCTTACTACAGATACATTGTTTGTCTTATGCGTGTAACCAAACGCAAATGCAATAGTTTGCATTGCAATAGAAATACGTCGAACTTTTATACCACTCAAAATCAAATAACACACATATTTTTTTGGTATTTTCTGTCGCTTGTTCTAGAGAAATGTAATTGTTGCGATGTAATTTAATATATTTAAAAAGTAATTTGTAATTACCGTACATTAATGTTTTCTGAATTTATTGTGAGAGCAGGATCCGGCCATGTCCAAAACTGCAGTAACAATATATTGCTAATAACGTAAGTATAAAAGGATTACATAAGTAATAGGCATTATCTGTGGACCTTGGGTGTATCTTTAGTTACCTATTCAATACCTATTTTGTTATAGCTAGGTTATGAAGTAGTAGGTGTATTTTTAATCGAAAACACCTATATAAATCGAATAAGTTTTATTAATTATAGATCACAGTTCGATAAACCTAGGTATTGAGAAATTCAAAACTCGTTCAGTATAAGATTAGTGCTGTGATAACCGGACACCGAAATCAGTTAAACATGAATGTAGGTGTTATGCAGGGTAACTTTTAATTAGTTATTGTCTTCAATTAGATTTTGAACAACTATCTCAAAAACAACTTTTTAAATTGTCCATTAAATTAATATTATCTAGGTACGTCGCTGCTACGTTGTCCCGCTCTGCCGCCGTCACCCGGCGCCGCACACGCCCCTACTCTTCCCAGCGGTGCGGCGCACAGTGGGCTGAAACCAGCGTTTCATAGACATTCAAATTATTTTAATTTTATTTTGGCTAGTTAGAATTGGACAACTAGTTAAGGTATCGTCCCCAGTCAGGTCTATGGCAACGGAGGGCTTCTCATACTGCAGTCCGGATACACTACCAACTAGCTCGTTGAAAAGGTTATCGGTGTTGGCAACCTGTTTGCTGTCTTTCAGAGAGTTGATGGTCGAAATGGTGTTATGTGACTGGTATAATTCTGCTTCAAGGCCTGATATGCGTTTCAGTGCGTGGTCATGAGTGTCACTGCATTGTTGGAAGTCTGACGCTAGTTGACGGAGATGGTGATGCTGGTCAAGTATGTCGGGTGTGAAGTTCTACAAGCTGGCTCTTGAGTTGAGTGTTTTTGTCATTAATTCTCTTACGTTATTAGCAACATATTGTTACTGCAGTAAATTAGGTTTTTAATACATACTTAGGTACTGCTTGCAGCAACGGTAAATTAGTAGGAAAGACATAAATAAGAAATACCTCTCGGTCTTTAATGATATTCATATAACAACACAGAAGGTAGGTAGGTACTTACAATACAGAAAAACAATTATTTGATTACCCTACCTACCCACGTCATTAACAAAGGTATCACAGGCCATGGGTAACGATAGGTTATTTTTTTCTTCTTAATACGTACCTATGTAGGTACACAGTTGGTATAAAAATTATAGATATTGAACTGTTGTTAATACTAATCCAACATCTATAAATTTATGTGCACGAGTGTACATCTCCTAAACAGCTCAATACCATTGACAACTTAATTTGGTCGGGTCATACGCGGAGATTTAGTATGGAAAAGTAATGAAAGCTAATTTATCTTAAAATACACCACTTAGGAATCTGAATTTTTGGTCACTATAACTTCTCTAAGAGTACTATTTTTTGTATAAACTTGGGAAGAAATCACAGTTTTTAATAGAAAAATCTTGAAATGAAAATTTAACACCGTGACTACCGCCACCCCACCAATGGCATGGTATATTTCGTAAACCCGTCGTCATCTCGTCGTAGGTACTAATTTTGAATTTTGGGTACTAATTTTATCTTGCAGGGTACTAATTTTCTATGTAGGTTTGAAGAAAGCGGCAAGCTCCTGAAACCTGGAATCAACATTCAAAGTCGTGGTCCTGCTGAACGAGCGCGAAAGTTAGCATCGTTGATTTCTCGGTGAGTACAAATGTTGCAGTTGTTTTTTTTACGAAATGACTCACATTAATGGGTACTAATTATTTGTATACTTAGAATAGCTGTAGCATGCCCCCTGTTTCGGCACTCGTGGTGGTACTGCTGAAGGGAGCGTGACTACCGCAGGACCACCTTCAAAGACGATTTTCTCGAAAACTAATAGGGTACCAGTTTTGTTGTTCGAGTACTAATAAGTACCAATTGAGTACTAATTATTTACCAAATATGGAAGCGATTGGCGTTGATGGTCCTGCGGTAGTCACGGACATCGCGGCGAACCAGAGGTGGATGAGCGCCTCTGTCACCTCTGTGGTCAAAAATTTAAGAAACAAATCCTTTATTTTAGACATATTATTACTTCGCGTAGCAGGGGCACCGGGCGTCCCGCCTTTCTGACGTCTGTAAGTGCAAAAGCGACACGATTTCCTTTCATTTTTTACCACAGCGCTGGCGCAGCTGTTGGATTGGAGCATTATCGATAAAATTTTACTAATATGTTTCTGGCAAAATATTCGAGCTCGCTCTCACAGCCTAGCGACTCTTAATTCTTAAAACTTTTCTGTAAGTATAAGTCGATTAAGGACTTAAAAAATCTATATTATCAGAGGCAAAGTGGTAAAAAAAATTGCGCTCGCTTCGCTCGCTTGTGCATTCTAGATTGTCTTGATTGGTATTAAGCTTTTCTGCATAACTCGTGTGTCGCGATCTTAGCAATCCAAAATCATGACAAGACAATCAGATTAATTATGATTGATAATTTATTGATGTTTTTGCAGAACAAAAGGCTCAAAGAGTAAAACTTTTATTCCAATCTTCTACCAATAATAAAGCTGAAGATTTTTTGTTTGTTTGATTGAACGTGCTAATCTCTGGAACTAGCAGTCGTATTTGAAAAAATATTTTATGCATTTGATAGCCCAAATCTTGAGGAAGTTTATAGGCTATTTAACATCACACTACGACCCTTAGAAACCGAGCAGTATAAAAAAGTCAGAAAGAACGCTAAGCGAAAAGGAAGCATTATCGTGGACGAGTGATCCCAGCGACGCGATGGGTCGGAGGCCGAAATTACACGCAGACAAAGTCGCGGCCAGAAGCTAATATGTATGCTATAATCTCACGATTTTTTTCAAATATCCTAATTAATATAAATGTTCGACATGTCCATGTATATTTAAATAAATAAGGCTTCATGTAAAAGGTTAAAGGATTGGCGGGGTGGGAAGCGGCAAACTGCAGTTTTTGCCCCACCTCGAAAAAAATCTAGATCCTGGGCTGGGTGGCCATAGGAACTCGGTAGTTAAACGACACAACCCCATCGAGTTTGGACTCGTATGATTCGTCTTGACGAGTACTTTGGTGCTAGATGGTAACCAGGGTCTGATGATGGAGCTCGAAGATCGCCATTGGAACTCGGTAATTAAGCGACACAACCGCGTTGAGTTTGATTCGTCTTGATGAGGCACCGTTTTTGAAGGGTGGTTTGGTAGACGTGAATATGCGACCCCATCTTTGGGAAAATAAGTTAGTTCGGTTTGTTAAGAATTTGGACTCTCTTTGATTAGATGGATGACCCATTTTTTTTTTTTTTTTTGATCCGGTGTGGAAAATCTTCATGGATGTCCTCCGCCCTGGGGGGGCGGAGGGGTCTGTCAGACTCTTACTGACTAAAAACCACCCCGGTGTTCCATCTCACACCTGCGCCGAGGGTCGCGGGAACGTACGAATCTTCCGCAACCCCCGACTGGTGCCGGCCCGCCTCTGCGGGCCCCGTCCGGTCGAGCGGGGGGAGTGAGGTGTTTGACTCCCCCCGCGACGTCTAAGAGGGGGCGCGCGTGGAACACTACGCGCCGCCGCCTCGGGTCCTGATGTATGGGGGGCGACGGACGTCCCCAAGTCCGTCGTCCCTGGACCCATTTAGGGGGGCTGGAAGAGGGCGTTGTCCGCCCTCCGCCGACGCCCGGTGCGCCTGCTGCGGGCCGGGTGAGAGGATGAGATCTCTCGCTCCCTTTCCGCAGCCTCCTTCTACGAGAGAACTGTTTCGCAGAAGGATACCGCCGCGTCCCAGGACTCGTCGCCACCGACCATAGCATTCACTACGGCCGGCAGCGACAGGTCACTGCCTACACCTGAGATGAGGGCACGGCGCGGCTCCTCCCAAGCGGCACACTATGCCAGCGTATGCCGCGCCGTGTCCTCCCGACAGTCGACGCAGTGGTGACACCGGGCGTCCGGCTCCCTGTTTATGCGACACAGGTACTTCCAAAAGCAACCATGCCTCGAGAGCACCTGCGTCACCCGAAACGACAGGGAGCCGTGTCTCCTCCCGAGCCAGAGGTCGAGCACCGGCCGGACCGCCTCGATGGTGACGAGGCCGGCGGCGGTAGGGCGTGAGAGCCTGTCCCGCCATTCCGCCACCAGGACCTCGCGGAGCTGCGACCGACGCTGCATCGGTCGCTCGCCCCGCGCCCGCCATTCCTCGCGCCACCGGTACAATGACGCGAGTACCTTCGCCTCCAGGTCCCAGGGCGGGGATCCGGCCAATGCACAAGCCGCCTCGTAGGAGATCGTGCGGTACCCCCTTATGACTCTGACGGCCATCGCTCTCTGCGGATTTCTCAGAACAGCAATGCTGCCGGCCGTCAGGTCAGCCGCCCAGATCGGGGCCCCGTAAAGGGCCATCGATCGCACGATCCCTACGTAGAGCCGCCTACAAGCGGCGCTCGGGCCCCCCAGATTGGGAAGCAGCGTTGACAGCGCCCCAGCCGCGCCCAACAACTTGGGCGCCAGCCGCCGGAAGTGGGGGCCGAAATCCCATCGACTGTCGAGCACCAAGCCCAGGTACTTCATGGTGGGCTCGACAGCGATTCGTACCCCCCCACCACAATGTGGGATCCGGACGGTGGCGCCCGCCGGGGACCATGAAACACCATGGCCTCCGACTTGTTGAGGGCCACCTCCAGGCCGAGGCGCCGTATGCGGCTCACCGTCTGTGAAACCGCAGCCGTCGCCAGCAACGCTGCCTCCCTGTGCGAACTCCCCCGGGCCGTGACCAGCGTGTCGTCCGCGTAGCACGTCAGGTCGACGCACGGTTGGAGTTCGCCTCTCAGCACCCAGTCGTACCCGATGTTCCACAGGAGCGGGCCCAGGACCGAGCCCTGTGGAACACCGCACGACATGTGGCGCTGGTTAACGCCATCGCGTCCCATGTAGGTGACACACCTCTCCGCCAAATAAGCCCCAACGATGTGGCGGAGGTAGAGAGGCACCCGATGATACCGCAGTGCCTCCCGAATACAACTCCAGGGCAGGGTGTTGAAGGCGTTGGAGATGTCCAAGGACACCGCCACCACCACCCCACCCCGGGACACCGTTTCCTCCGCCAGGACTCTCACCCGCGATATCGCGTGGATGGTGGAGCGCCCATGCCGAAAGCCGAACTGGCTCTCGTCCAGGTCCGGCCCTTCTCTGCACAAGTGGCCGACGAGGCGGGCTGCGATTATCCGCTCCAGCAGCTTCCCCACCTCGTCTAGCAGCACTATGGGCCGGTACGCGGACGGCGAGTCCGCAGGGCGCCCCGCCTTCCTGAGCAAGACCAGACGGCCAGTCTTCCACAAAGTGGGAAACTGGCCCCGCTCAAGGCACGCTGTGTAGAGTCCTCTCAGCTGGGGCTCCAGCTCCTTCAGAGCGAGGGCTAATGCTCGGCCGGGGATCCCGTCGGGCCCCGGAGCCACGTTCTTGGCCCGGAGCCGCATCACGGCCGCCCTCATCTCTGCCTGTGTCACCTCTGGGACGCTAATGGCGTTCTCCTCTGTAGACTCTGCGGCTGTAAGCAAAGCCATCGGCGGCGGAGTATGCTCCGCTCTTGCCGGGAAGAGGGCTGCGACAACCTCCTCCAGCAGCTCGGGCTGAAGACTCTCCGTAAGTGGAGGCGCTGCGGCTCGAAGTTTCCCTCGAACCGCTCAATAAGGGCGCCCCCACGGAATCCCGTCTAGAGTCTCCAGCATCTCCTCCCTGGCTCGCGTCTTCGCCTCGCCGATGGCCAGCCACAGAGTCTCCTTAGCCGCGCGGTACACCTCATACAGCGCGGCTTCTTCGTCAGGGACCCGACGACGTCTCATACGGTAACGGGTGTACTGGCGTCTCACCGTCACGCACGCGACGCGTAACTGTGTGATAGCGGCGGACCACCAGTACACCTGGCGCCTTGCTGACTATGTGTGGACGCGGGGCATGAACGCGTCGCCGATTTGCGTCATCGCCCCGCGGAACCACAGCGCCTCCTGTTCGACGTCGACGGGTCCACTCATTGCCGACTCCCGGATCCAGGCCTGGACAATAGCGGCCTCCTCGAGAAGCTCCCTGTCGATACGCTTGAGTGCCCAGCGCGGGCCGTTCGTTCGCGGGCCCGATGAACTGCGGCCGCCGGCGGTCTGGGTGGAGACGTCGAAACGGATGTATCGGTGATCCGACAACGTCTCCACCTCCGCGGCGACACGCCAGTCGCAAACACGGCTCGCGACAGCAGGGCTAGCGAAGGAGACGTCCACTATTGACCCGCCCCGCTGCCGCACGCACGTGTGGACCGAGCCCACGTTCAGGACGAGCAGGCCAGTCGTGACCGCCCACTCCTCCAGCGCCTCACCCCTAGCATCGGTCACCGGAGATCCCCACGCCGCAGACTTGCCGTTGAGATCCCCTAGCAACAGCACGGGGCGAGGGTGGAGTCGGCCCACGACGGCACCCAACTCGACAAGGAAGCTTTCGAAGTCGGCGAGACTCTTGTTGGGCGAAAAATACGCCCCAACCACGCCAATGCCGTCCGCAAGGGCGGCCACCCAGCCGTGTCCTCGGGACGGGTTGACGAGAGCTCCGCCGATGATGGCCACCAAGCCATCCAGGTCCCCCACCCAGTTATCCCGGGGGGGGACAAGGTACGGCTCGGCGACCACAGCCACGCGAATCAACCACTCCGCCATGCTCTGGAGCAAGAGATCCTGAGCTCTGGCACAGTGGTTGAGATTGGCCTGGAGGAAATGGTAGATCGCCATTAGGCGCAATCCATTCCCTGCGCACCATTCCTAGGCCGGGAGTCGGCCGAAGGGCAGCCAGGCGCTGAGGGGGGGGGGGGGGGGGTAAAGAGCCCCCCGCAGGCTTGGCACCCCTTTTCCTCTTGCTGGTGGGGGTGCCACAGGCTTTTCCGCCCACTCTGTGCCCGGCGGGCCTCCCTGCAGCTGTACAGAGGCTGCAGTTTGGCGCCGTGGAGCACTGGGCCGCCTTGTGGCCGGGCTGGCCGCAGCGATAGCACTGCTCGCTGCGGTCCACTTCGGTGGTGCACCGTGCCCTAACATGCCCAATGTCAAAGCACCGGTAGCACCGCATGGCCCTGGGCCTTCTTTGGTGCCGGTGTCGGTGCCCCAGCCGGTGCCGGTGGTGCCGTCTTCCTCCCGTTACGGTGGCCCTTCTTGACGACCGTCGTCCAGGCCTCCGTGGTAGGCCCAGGCGCGGCCGCCGGTGGCGCAGCCGCCCGGGAAGTGGGCACGGACGAACCCTCTGCGGGCTTTTCGGTCTCCCTCCCGGACCGGCTCGACTCTGCCGCCGTAGTTATTAGTGGCCCCTGATTAGCCGGCCCCTCTTTTCTCCGCTTGTCCGCAGCGAACGGTGGGCGGAGGGTTCCCGCCGGCAGGAGCCTTGCCTCTATGGAGGATTTAGATAGGATTTCAGCATGGTCAAGAAGAAACTCTCTGGTTCTGAACCCAGTAAAGTCCAAGTATATTCTCATGGGATCAAGAGATTTTCTGAATAAAATATTAGGACACACTCTGGACTTGAAGATTGATGGGTGTTCTATTGATAGAGTGCAAGAAGCCCGTAATCTTGGGGTGGTGTTTGACGAGCATCTGCATTTTGAAACTCACGTCATGGAGGCTGTGCGCAACTGCTTTTACCGTCTTAAGCTTTTGTACCGAGTACGGCCCTACATAAGTGTGGATATGCGTGTCATGCTGTGCGAGTCACTTGTTTTATCAAAGCTGAACTACGCCGATACTGTGTATGGTGCGTGCATTCTCGGTAGAAGCGAGAAGTTGATCCAGCGAGTGCAGAATGCTTGTGCAAGATTTTGTTTCAATGTCCCTCCCCGATCTCACATAACTCCTTTTTTAAATAAGGGTAATTTGATGAGAATGTCAGATCGCAGAAAGCTGCATCTAGCTACCCTACTCTTTGGCACCATTCTCACAAAAAAACCAGAATACCTTTATGCGAAATTGACTTGGTCTAGAGATATAAATAAAATTAAAACAAGAGCATCATCTTACCTCCTGTTGGCCTCAACGCATAAAACTGCTGCATTCCGTGGAAGCTTTAAATTTGCTGCTTCCCGCTGCTGGAACGACTTGCCGCCTCCTTTTCGTGCTATAAAAACAGTTGGTACTTTTAGCACTAAATATAAACAACACTTGTTGCGAGTACAAAAGGAAGCCAGTTTCTGAACTCACCCTGGGACTGCACGCAGTTGCTACTGGTGACCTTGCGGAGTCTTGCGTTCCTAGCAGCATGATTTGATTCGATTGTTTTGCTCGATGATTGAATATTTTTCTTCCGCCTTACACATCACAACATAGTCAAACACACCACAATACTTCACACTATTTATCTGCACTACTTTTTTGCCATAACTATTATTCACTCACTGTTTTATTAGTGTATCATTACTTTATTTTCATAAACATTCCAAAAAGTATCTTTTTTATTGACAGCCGGTCGGCTGCGCCCGCGTCTCATCGCTTGTCACAGAGTTCACAGACTATAACAATAGTCTACAACATAGACAAGTGATGTTGGAGCGTCGGGCGTGGTTCGATCTTTAGACACATACATGATCATGGTTTTTATTTATTTATATTTGTTTTCTAAACAATTTTGTATTGATTTATCTTCTTATTAGTATTTTATTTTAAAATTTTATTTATCAATAGCCCCTAGTGGGATATAAGGATGTCCGTATGTGTGTCCGTGGCATCACAACGGGCCCTATCAGAATACCAGCGCTGCGGTACTTATTTTTTAAATATCGCAGCTTTATGCTGAGATAGGAGCCTTTTTGGCCTCGCACAGGTTTTTTATTTTTTATTTTTTATTAATTGTTTATTGTTTTTTTATTGTTAATTTTGTTAGTTTTAAATGCTCCTTTTTTATTTAATTTTTTACACTGTATTTCCTGTGCGTGTTCCAAATAAAATATTTTTCTTTCTTTCTTTCTTTCTTTCTATGGCCTCCAAGCGGGCACCCACCATCGTCCCACACTGCATCATGCAGATGCGGGCGATCTTTTCGATCTCCACATCCGCAAGTGCAGGGGTCGAACACGGGACCGGCGCTGGAGTTGACGACAGGGCCACGACGGAAGAAGAGCCGGTGGCCGCGGGAGCAGCCCTCTGGGCAGCGAACTGCCGTTTGAGGTCCTCCAGCTCAGCTCGGAGACGGCCGTTCTCCTCCCATAGCTTCGCCGTCTCCTCTGTGCTAGTGCGGGTTAGGAGGACCTCAACCGCCTCCTTAATGCCGTCAGCCGCCTCTTTCAGGGCACGGGTGAATGTGCCCTTCAGGTTGCCCGATTTGGTGGCAACCTTCAGGACGACATCCACGCCGTCCAAGACTTGGCGGCTGAGCGCCACCGCTGTAACGCTCCCGCCGTCAGCCATCCGGGTAGAGCGCCGCTCACGGGCCTGTCGGGCCAACTCGCTGACCTTATCAGCCGCGACAGTCTTTCGCTGCGCCCGTTTTGCAGCACTCGCCTCCGCTCTGTTCGATCCCAGCAGGGACACAGTGGAGCCCCCGCTCAGGTCTGCCTCCATCGGCTCGGGGCCGCTCTCCGCGCTCTCCACGCGGTCCACTGGAGCTGGCGTGTTGGTCCGGCGTACGGGCATGAAGCGACCCCTTCCGTCACGTTCCGGCACCCGAGCGGGCAATCCGCCCGCCACCGCACCACCTCGCCCTCTCTGTGCCTTTGGCACCTTCGCGGCCAACAGGTTCTCCTCACCAGAGGAGAGGCTGCGTTTCCTCCTACATTCCTCCAGGTCGTATGATTGGTCCCTGTCGGAACTTGAGCCTCCTCGGCACTTGTTGCCATCGGCGACGGCAAGCGGTGTGACCACCACGCGCAGGGGCTTCAGATTCGTCTGAAGCTCCTTTTCTCGCTGTTCGGTGGTGTAGGCGGTGTGTATGGAGCCTCCTCGGCTCTTGTTGCCATCGGCAAGTGGTTGACAAATATTGCCCCCCCCAGAATACGAATGGGGGTTGACGGATTCTCCGACTGCTGAGCAGCCGGTACCGCCCTGGGGTAATTTATTATTATCTGTCTTTTCCATTTTATTTACTTTTTTCCTTTTAAGGGTGCGGTCCCTTTTTCCCCTGTTAAGTACCCCCCCCCCCCCCCGCGCTAGTGACCGGATCCCCTCCGGCCATTCATCCCCTCAGCACGCTCGACCTTGGGATGGGGTTAATTTTTTATAGAGGTTGTCTTCCTCTCCTCCTCCCAATCTACGCCTACGACCTGTCCTCTGCAATCAGAGGGGGTGTAGACGTTAGATGGCCACCAGGCCTACCCCAATGACGGACTGGCCGTCTCGCCCCTAGCCCGGTTCCCATCACCGATCAACTAGGATGATAGGTGATTGGAACCATGACCCTTCCCCGTTTGTTGAAGATTAGCCGCCAGCCCCAATTGTCCACCACCAAAAGCAGGTGGGCAATTGGAGCTGAAGTTGCCCAGAGTGCGCCACGAGGAGGCTCTTCAACATGTACCCCAGATGGATAACCCAACGCCAAGGTGAGCACGTGCCGAGGGCTGAATGGTATGAGGGTGTATAAACATGTCATATTGCTAACGTTGCGCCTCAGGGTACCAGGGCGAACCCTGTTGTACTGTCGTCCTTATCCCCCTACAATGGACCTCTGGGGGGATGGACCGTTGTCTTATACTCGAGGGAACAACATGAACAATCATCAAAAATACTAAACAGTTAAAAATAAAATTAAAAGAAAAAAATAACTTTTTAAAAGCAAGCTTTTATTACTTGTTAATAAAAAAAAATAACTAAAACGTTAAAAATAATTTAAACCTGATAATAAAAATACCATTGTATAGGTACCTACATTGCAACCTTTAATGATAATTAAGAGTCCCTATCAATTTCGGCGCGCTACTAGATTAGGTAACTATCGGAGCGCAGCGTGTCTGTGAGCGTTCGAACTATTGGTAGCAATCGCAATGTGCGTTGTCGTACGGTGAAGCGGGAACAAAATAATCTTGATTCGTATCCTCTATTATTAGCACTCCATAGTTTATACTTAAGTACTAGGTTCCATATTACTGGATGGATTTTATTGTGATTATGACGTGTTATGTTTAGGTACCCCATAAAAATATCGTTACCTAGTACGGCATTCACTATAGTAAAAGCAAACTATAATAATTATAAAGTGTGACCAACGTATAAATAAGGTAGGTACGTCTGAAACTAATAACACGTGTCATTGTATTCCTGTATTATTTACCTACTACAGAACGGCGGCGCCGGCGCCGGGGAGGTTTGTAGATAACGGTACGCTTCGAGACTCCTGTTTATCTTTATTTCCCTCGCTATAAGACCGCAGACCATGAGAGTATAGTATAGCGAGTCAACTTGTCGTATTATAAAGCTAACAAATTTGTATTATGTATACAAGGTGGAAAAAACGAGCGGGACATGGAGGAAAAGTACTTTAATATTGAAGATTTTACTCAAACGAAACATTCTTTTGTTTTAAGCCCATCCTAATCTAATTAATATTTATAATTTCCTATAATTATGTTTTTCATTGTAGGTGTAGGTAGCAAACTAGCAACATCGTGAAAATAAATACAAGATTCTTTTTAGTTTTTTTTATTATTACACTTATCTACATAAGGATTTTATACTAGAGTTTAGTACGAGGTGTTTCAGATATTCATAGAACGTGCTTTTCTGGAGACAATTTCGAGTAGTAAACAATTGTCATATAAAATTGACATAGAAGAAATTTATATTTACATAGAACTAGGTACAGAAAGTGATAAATTATAATGTGAGTACCGGGTATCCTATAAAAAACATCATGTTCTTTTACTACACCCATATAGCTAAGACACATTACAGTACCCATTTGCTAGTAAAAGTGACCATTTTCCTGAACTGACTGGTGACTTGTTCTCCTTTTCGTCCTTATAGTTTTTTATTATTATTTATAAAAAAAACTATTAATTTATGACAAATGTACAGTGTGTTTGCACAATAATTAATAGGTGTCACACAATGCATAAATAAATAAAAAATTACTCAAAGTCTCAAAACTGGTTAGACCTAGTATAAAATCACGTGCGATTCGCGAGTTACGGCGGGAGCGGTGAACGTCACGGGCGACACAGGTCCGTCGTCGAGAAGCCCTTGGGCGCGACTGAATGCCTCGATTTTTTTTTTTTTTTTTTTTTTTTTTTCCTATTGGGCAGCTCGTAGTTTTGACCACTAAGGTCCTGGCTACTTAACCGGGCAAACCTGTGGGTGCCTTAAGCTACTAACTTAAAGCCTCCAGCCAGGGGCGAACAATACTTAAATTTAGGTGACCGCACGCTAAGGGCACCCCCTGTGGGGTACGAACCTCGGCTTAGGGCGTCACTGAGGGGAGGGCAGCAAGATGGGACAGGCTGGATCTAAATTATATTATTATTATACTGGGGAATTTAAAGCTACAGGCTCAGCTACGGCGCGGGCTGGCGCGTCGTCGAGCAAGGGTCGGGGGGGGGGACAATTACGTCGGGGGCGTCGCGTAGGACCTCGGCGGCGAGGTCGGAACGATGGCGGTCTGTGTTTGTGCACTGTACTGGTGGCCCTACTGCTCTCCTGGAGGAGGGTTATGGGGTCATCGGGGTCGGTCAGGGCATGCCTTGGACGGCGGGTACGACTAATGCGGGAGGGGGCATATCTGGCAGCCTCGACAACCAGAGGGTTGCGATGTGAGGCCGCGGAGTCGAAGAAGCGCTTGGAAATGCGCTTCATGAACTGACGGATAGTGGGGATTTTAAGGTCGAGATGGAGGATCTCGTTTCGAACGAACCAAGGGGAGCCGGTTGCCCTACGAAGGAACCGGTTTTGGAGGGTCTGCATCCTATGGATGTGGTGGGGTTTCGAGTGTGCGAAAACCACACTCGCGTAGGTCATGATGGGACGAATGCACGCTGTGTAAATGCGCAATTTGCACTTGAGTGACAATTTGCTGCGTGCATTCAATAGGAAGTGGAGTCTACCGAGAGCGAAAGCGGCGCGCGAACGCGCCTGCTTTATGTGCTCACCGAAAGAGAGTCTGTGGTCTAGAGTGACACCCAAGTATTTGGCTCGCTTCTCCCAAGGGATAGGCTTGCCGAACATGGTGATCGGACGGGTGAATGCCTCGAGCAAGCGCATCAGTTTATAAGGCATTATTTAGATATTTTATTACAAATATATAAGTAGTCAAAAATAAAATGTAAAAATTAAGTTTGGTAGATAAACACCTTAAATTTTAAAATATTTAAGACTTTTTCTTATTTTCAATAAATTCTTACGCGTAGACGACGATTTTGCACATGATTTTATTGCGTTTTTGCAGCGCGGTTCACATTTTTTTTTTTTTTTAGAGATTCATTAAACTTTTAAAAAATAAATCGTCCACTTACTAATATACTATATGCCCAGTATTAAGGATTTTTTCTCAGATTGTTATTTGCTACCAGTAAGCTAAAAAAGCAATTGAAAAATCTGGTGTTTCGTGCTTACGTAAAAACGTGTGTTAGATTTTTATTTTTAGTAATTTATTATGAGTAGCTATCAAAATTTAAATTCGTCCACATACTAGATAAATAGGTGATGAATAACAGTGCATTAAAAAAAAAATGAGAAATTTGCACTGAAGAAACTTGAATTTTCTGTTTTTAGACCGCGAAATTGATAGGGACTCTTAACCTTCTTCGTCTACGTCACAATAATCCCATATCGTACATTCCTAATTATATATTTTTATTAAACCCTAAAACTTTAAACCTTGTATTAATTCTTCGCGTTTTTATCACAGACCTAATTTTTTATAAATAAAAGCGTGTTACATTATGATTGCAAAATAAAAATAATGAACGTGTAATATGCTAAATGTTCTTTAGTGTTCCATCAAAATGTAACGCGCTTTTATTTATAAAAAATTGGGTCTGTGATTAAAACGCAAAGATGTGTGGTAATTTTTTGTTACATTTGGTTTAGTTTAATTTTGCCGCAAAATGTAACGAAAACTTAGTTATTTTTGTCAGATTTGCAAACGCGTTCTTAATCGTATGACCAACGGGATGTTACGTGTGATCCCAACTTTTAACCGTAAAATAACGTACCTACAGTTCGGCGCGGCGTGTGAAAGCTCGTTAAGTATTTTCTTAATCGGTGAGCTGCAATGCAGAAATTAACCTAACATTCCTTGAAGATAACAAATAAAATCAACAATACATAATTCACGAATTTATTTATTAAAAGATGGTTATTATATGCAACAATATTTTTAAAATATCAATTCCACTCCTCACATTAATAATAATTTTGACGTGTTTCAATCCCTACCTAAAACTGTTGTTTTTCAATCAATATACTTTGTTCCCGATATATTGCTATCATAGCATTATCTTGTTTCAGTAATGAGAAATATTTTTTGGTAGCGTCAGATGAGATAAAATCACGAAACAAGAAACCTAGCAATTGAGATAAAGATGAATGAATCCAAGAGTAGTAAACATTCGTAACAAAATGTGCGTCCACCCAGCACCGACTATGTAATCAAACTAAATAAAATTAATTTCTTTAGAATTCCTTAAGGGGGAAGCGTCAGGTTGCTCGCGAAATTCAAATTTTCTTGTTTTTTGCAATTTGTAGGTCAGTGTCAGGTTGTATGTTAAACAAAATACGATTCGCGACCGTAAAAAAATATGTATTTACAGAATTATAATAATTAAAATCATCAATACAACCCTCGAGTTCATAGTTATAAGCCTATTGATTGATATTTTATGAAATTGTCATGCAATAAGCTAATATGAACTTAAGAGTTGTATTGATGAGTTTAATGATTATAATTTTGTAAATATATACTTTTTACGGTCGTGAATCATATTTTGTTAGGTGGAACAAATTTCCAAAGTTTGACGATTGATATGAAATGTATGATTATAATTTAGTAAATGTATCATTCCTACAGTCGCAAATTGCATTTTGATTAACATAAGACGTAAGCCAGAGCTGCAATTTGTAAAAAACCAAAGAAAATTTGAATTTGTGGGCTACAGCTGAGGACTCACCTTAACTGAATCCTTTACAGTAACATATCACTACAACTATAAAAGCAACTTTACGTTACAGTTGATGTCACTCTAGTAAAATAAGAAAAAAATATAACTAACAATAAGAACTTAAATCATAATTATAAATAAGATGAAGTTAACATGATTGATAGTAAGGATTCAAAAAGGAAGCTGTTTGTGCATTGTTAAACATTATTGTGCTAAACTAAGCTAGGTATGTACTACGAAGTTATACAACATTATAATTATTATCTAGCATGATGGTCTGCTGCTAATAGAGGGTAACAAATTGTAGCACCACGCGCGTGCGTGACAACCGAATTAGAACTTTGTAAATGTATAATGAAATCAAGTGTGTATCAAGAGTACAAAAACAAATACGTTATCTTTAGTAAATTGTTCTATCAATAAGAAATTGCATAACAATCTGAAGTTCAATTTTACTCAAATATTCATGCCGTTTGCACATCATCAGTGTCAGATAAACTATTTGATTGGAATATATTCCGTAATAGATTCGTTGCCGACTATGGTTCGTATGAATAGAAATCACCTGGATATTACTTTGTACATAATATTGTCAGAAACATGCATTAGACAGTGTCCCGGAGGAACGCTAGAACATTACAATACTCTTAATAAAAAATCTTCACAAAATATAACGCGCGACGTCTGCACACATCTGAAACAAACAAGTTATTATTATGTAATTTATGGGATGTATTATTTTAAACTTTATGTTATTGTGATAGGGACTGTAAACTATAGACTAAAGTCTACTATATCAAGGGTAGTTTGTAAGAAAATATATATAATAAACATTTTTAAGCAACATTTTGTTTGGAATGAATAGCAGACTCTATGTCTCACCTTATTTAAGTAAACTATTTGTACTGTCGTTCCTGTTGCGCGATGAACGTTCGCTATCTCCGGCGGCTGCGGCCCGCGGGCTTGTCTGAGGACAAAAAAACAGATGCTACAGAAACTCGTGTCTGCCATTTTTAACGGAAGACTAGAGGCAGTCACAACAGTTTACTTTCTACTTGTACCAAACACTCACCGCAGACAGATATCATTAACATTGTCGTTTGTATTGATCTGTGGTTTTTATTGATAACTGATATATTGAGATGAGAATGTCGAGAAGGATGTGTGTGGCGAGAATGGATGAGATGGAGAAGGTTCTTTATTATTTTATTTTTTGAGATGCGTTTGCTCTTGACTCTAGTCTAGGTCAGAGATGACAGACACAAAGTGATGACGACATGTTGAATATTTATCTCATAATAATATATACCTTCTGCATTAGTGTTCCCATGAGTTGCGCGCGTCTGCCTTTTCTTCACAGGCGATGGCTCTGCTGTAGCTGTTCTTTTGCGCTTCCCAGTCACCTGGTTTGCAGGAACATTCTCAATATTTGTCTGCAAACAGAAATTACAATGTTACATTCATTTGTTATTTTTATTTTTATAATATTAATGTAACTATCATGCATGAACAGCTCACCTCCTAGTGACTTTAAAGTTTTATTTATTAATGGTAATCTGTGAACAGCGCTGTGGGCTACATTATTATTTAAGTTACTTATGTTTTCCTGTTTGTAATATTGCTTAATGTAGCTATTTGTTGTTCCTATTTAATTAAAAATAAAGTAATAACAAAAAACAAATACGCTTTTCAAGATAAATAAAAAAAACAAATAAAATAAATTGTAAAACAATAATGACTGTAGCTCACCTTTCTACCTCGTGTTTTCTGCTCGGTTTGTTTCGTCGCCTTCACAGATTCCAGTTGCGCCGCCTTCCTGCGAGTGAGCTTCACGGGCGCCTCACTTACTTTCTCTTCTTTACTCTCCTTAACCGCGGGCTTCTTCTGTGTATTCTTAGTCTCTGTGCTCACTTCAGTCGCCCGCTTCCTCCCTCTTCCAGCGACTTCCTTTGATTTCCTCACTTTAGAAGGTATCTCGTTGTCTGAAGCTGTGTCTGGCTTGCGTTTGCGAGTTTTAACTTCAGGTGCGATACTCTGAGCTTTCGCCGCCCGTCGCCCTCGCGTGCTCCGCACCGACTCCACACTCTCTTGTGACTCTACCTTCTTGCCGCGAGGTCTCACCGGTTTAGCTGCTTCAATAGACTTCTCGCGTATATCACTCCTTGTCTTTGTATTAGCCGGTTCGTCTGTCTTACGTCCCTTCCTAGTTTGAGCTTTAGCCTTTTCAACTTCAGCATTGTCTATACATTCGCTAACAACAGTCTTGCGCCCTCTAGTTCTGGGTTGTACTTCAGCTGCCCGACTTTTGCTCGACGATTTAGTTTGTACTTGAAAGTTCTTGGGAGATTCAAGTTGTGTATCTTGCACAGTTACAGTTTTCCGTGTGTTCCTCGTCGCTTCCCGTTCAGCTCGGCCTGCGCGTGCTCTGCTCGCTCGCGGCTTCAACTGCGGCGTAGGTTTGCTGACCACAACGGTGCCTTTCATTACTTTAGCTCTGGTATTCTGTGGTGACTTAGGCTTGTCATCTTTGGCAGATGTGTTCTTGCGCGTAGCGCGTGTTTTCTTAGGACTCGGTTTAGGCGTTGACTGAGTTTCCGGCTCTTTTCGTTTCCGCGTTGCCCTTGGCTTGGGGCTCATTACGGGAGACTTCTTAGCGACAACTAATGACGATCTGCGCTTTATGGTGTTTGACTCTAGCTTCGAGACATCTTTTCTGCGAGAGCGTGTCGTTTTGGCGGGAACAGGACTCACTAATTTATTTGCAGGGCTGGATTTAGGTTTAGTAAGATTGCCTTTTTTAGCTTTAGCGGGAATTGACTTTTTGATCTTAGCAGGACTTGCTTGTTTGGCCTTAGCAGGACTTGCTTTTTTGGCCTTAGCAGGACTTGGTTTTTTGACCTTAACGGGACTTACCTTTTTGACCTTAACGGGACTAGCCTTTTTGGCCTTCGCGGGACTTGCTTTCTTAGCTTTTACGGCGACTTTCTCTTTGGCAGGGCTAGCTGGCTTAACTTTAGTACTGACCGCTCTCGCCCTCCCGCGAGTCTTTTTAGGCGATGGCTTCACAAATTCAGACGCGTTTGCTGTTTCGAGGTTTTCTGTGTTCGCCCTTGAGCCTCTCATGCTCATTGATCTCACTTCAGTCGTTTCTTTTGGTTGAGTATACCTGGAATGAATAAAACAACTATTTGAAGTGATCCATTACTACAAATATGGTTAAAAAAATATACACAAAAATCTGCAAATAAGTCATGAAGGATAACTATCCTTCTAATAATATAACGTATCGGGGAATACTCCCGGAGGGTTTAGTACACCGACATTTCGACCTTACGGCAGTAAACTTGAAACTAAAAAGAGAAATAAAAAAAGTCTTACGTTTTTTGCAATTTGCAGATCAATATCAGGTTGAATGTTGATAAAAATATGATTCACGACCGTAACACATAATGTATTTACATAATTATAATAATGACAATTATCATCATGAATACAACTCTCTTAGTTCAAATTGCCATGTTGACTATTTAATGAAATCATGACATTTGAGGCTGCTGCTAACTCAGAGTTGTACCGTAATAATTCTGTAAATATATATTTGTTACGGGTATGTAATTGGATAAGGATTGAGGGAAATGTTGTCAGGAAAGTTTTGAGTAAGTTTTTGGATGAACGAGTAGGGGAATACTAAAGAAACGATGGATGGACTGTGTGAAACATGATATGCGTAGAAACAGAGTGACTACCGAGATGATGACTAATAGCCAAGTATGGAAGAAAGAGACATGTGGCACCGACACCAAATAAATTGGGATCAGGACCTGCCCTTGAATGATGATGACATTTGTTGCCGCCGCGGATCATAGTTCGATCAGCTTACACCCTAACACGGGCCTGCAAATTGCAAAAAACGAAAGAAAATTCAAATTTAAGTAATAAAATGAACTTACGAAATAGAAGTATCGTGTTCCGTGTAGCGCGTGTCATCTGCTCGAATGGGCGACACGCGCGCCAGGCCGGACGCGTCCATGGCGACGTGCTGGCGCCCCTTGACGGGCGTCGAGTGCAGCGTGACGGGCGTGGAGTGCAGCGTGACGGGCGTGGAGTGCAGCGCGACGGGCGTGGAGTGCAACGCGACGGGCGTGGAGTGCAGCACGGCGCGCTTCTTCAGCGGCAGCAGCGCCTTGTGGGAAGCAGCCCGCAGCGAGCGCTTCTTTATAGGCAGACTGTGAGCGCTGTACACTTCTGAAGCCGACTTCTTACGATCTACGTCACTCTCGTTGCGTATAATAGTACTGTTTCGTACTCTCGAGGTGCGAAGCGGCGCGTCGCCTTCCACTGTCTCTGTTATCAACTTCTGTAGCTCTCGACTCAAGTTGGAATTAGATGTGTCAGCTTTGGATTTATTGACCCTGGAATTGTTGGCTTTGGATTTATTGACCCTGGAATGGTTGGCTTTGGACTTATTGACCCTGGAACGGTTGACTTTAGATTTGTTGACCTGCGATTTATTGCCTTTGGATTCATTGAGTGATCTCATAGATTCTAGGTACTTATTAATGTGTTGCTCCTTGTTCAGCTCTTGTTCTACCAACACGTCGACGTCGGTCACTTCGTCTAGAGACGCGTGCAATGGCTTCGATTTGTTTGCCTTGGATCTGTTGGCTTTGGAAGTGTTAGCAGATTTCAAAGAATCTAAATAAATCTTTATTTGTAGTCGTTTGTTCAGTTCTTGTTCTAGCCAGTTGTTGTCATTGGCGGTTATTTGGTCTAGAGATGCGTGCAATGTCTTAGCTCTGGGGCCTTTAGTGTTCTGAACAGTTCTCGAGGAGAATGTCTTAGAATACACCGCCCTTATCTGTGGCTTGCCGACCAGCTGGTCGAACAAGCTCTCAGCCCTAGTGGATACAGTAGCCGACGAATAGTTGGATAAGTTAAACAACTCCTCGACTCCGCTGACGTCACTGAAGTCGTTCCGCTTTTCGTGCCTGAACACGCGCTTCACTCCCCGCACGTCACTCAGGTCGTTCCTAGGACTTTTTCTTCGCAGAGTTCTCTTAACTCCCGACACGTTCCGCAGATCGTTCTCTGGACTGCTTGTGTTGAACAGCTTCTTCACTCCTCTTACGTCATCTAGTTCATTTCTAGGTGACTTTCTTTTGTTAGTAGTTCGGAACGGGGACTTGACTTCGATCACGCGCCGCAAATCATTATTAGGCGACGAAGCAAACACTTCCTTCACTCTGACGTCACTCAGTCGGCTTTTAGGGCTCTTAGCAAATAAATTTTTAACTCCAGATACGTTCGTCAGGTCATTCTTGATAGATCGCCTCGTGCGCGGCGTGCGCAGTAAGTTTTTCACACCTCTGACGTTTCGTAGATCGTTCTCGGGAGTAGTTTTAGCGAACATAAGTTTAATGCCGTCCAGACTTGGACTACGAGTGGGAGTGCTGATGGGACTCACGAATATGTCCGGGGTGTAGGAGTCGGTGTGGTCCCACAGCGAGGTGTCGGGGGCGCGGCCCGTGAGCGCGATGGTGTTGCGCGTGGCGAGCTTGGTGCGCACGAAATCGTCGTCATCGAACAGCTGTTTCCTGGAGAACTCCGTCATGCTCTGAGACAGCTTCCTCTTCACGGGGCTGTTGAACAGCTGCTTCACTATATCAGACTCGTTCAAATCGTCTATGATCGAACGTTTCGACTGAGGCTTCTTGGCCGTCGAGTGTTTGTTTTTGACTCCTTCGGGTACCAACTTAACTGCGCTCTTAGGCGTCACTACCTCGCTGTCATCATTATTATTTAATATCTCCACGGAGTCGCTGCTTAATCTCAATCTAGTTTGCCTGGCGCTGAAACTCAAAGACTTGGACTTAGCGCCGACTCTAGTTTTGGGTCCCGTGACTCCTCCGATGGTCTTTCTATTGGTATTGTACACCGGTCTACCTTTTCTTGTCGGTCTTTGTGAAGCAAAGGAACTTTGGCTGGAATCTAAAAGACTTTGAATACTAAGGACGGGAGTGCTAGCTTCCTCAGGGCTGTGTCGATTCTCTGGGGTGCAGGTGCCGTCATCTTGTGCAGGACTATGAGTGGGCGTGACTTCTGTGTCGTTACCAGCTGTTTGTGCGCTAAGCCTGCCAGACTGCGAGGTGCTGCATTTCCTCTTGGAGGTCCTCGGCGAGTCGTCATCTTCGTCCAGCAGCAGCAGGTCACTGTCGTTGAGTCGTGACCTGCTGCGCGACGCGCGCGATATCCGTGTGCTGCTCACAGAGATATGTTTCTTGGCATCGTCCGTGTTCTCCGGCGTCGACAAGGACTTGGATCGTATTGACCTTGAGCTCCTGACGGTGGACTGTGTATCATTTATGGAGGTTTTGCTCACTGCGTGCGAGGTCGGGTCGGAGCGAGACCGCGGGGTGGACGGCCTGCCCTTCACGTACGGCGTGCTCGAGCCGAGGAGCGTCGGGTCGATGGTGGATCTCGTCTTCCTGCCGGTACAATTTTGTGGAGTTCCATAAGCTTTGCTGACGGTGTGGGCCGCCGACCCATACACGGACGTAGAGAGAGCGGATTCGTCGGTGTCGATAGAAACTAAGTCGACGATGGAGTAGGACTCGAGGTCGTTCTGGGAGGTGCGCGGGCTCAGCGTGCGCGTGCGATAAGCTGTCGCCGGCGTCGCGTGCTGCGTGCTGCGGCCCGGCCCGGCGCCGTGCGGCCCGCGCCTGCCGCGGCCCGCGGCGACCTGCGGCCCGCGCGGCCCGCGCGAGTGTATGGAGCGGCGCGGCGACGCAGCGGGCGCGGACGAGTCGGAGTAGCGCAGCGTGACGTCATCGTCCGAGGAGCAGTCGGCCGAGTACGACTGCCTCGCAGTATCGCACGACATCAGCGCGTCGGTGTCTTGCGAGCGGTTCTCCAAGTTACTCAGATCGAACTTTATAGATTCAGTTTTCCGAGCCCCTCGTTTAGCTGAAGGATCTTTGAGGGCAGACTTTCTGGGACTCGTCACCCCGAACGACTTCTTGGGACTCTTTTGTCCTGAGCGACGCGATACGGTACTGTTTCGTAGAGATGAACTTCGTCCGTCAGAATCGGTTATCTCTAGAATGGTTACCTAAGGCCATAATGAAAAAGTATTCAGTTATTTAACAATAATCAATTAATATTTTGTATATAATACATGTTTAAATATAAACTGAACTCATAAACATTAAATAAATGGTGAACATGCGCGAGCAATAAAATAGTTTTAACAGCTGTAGGGTCGAAACAGTCGACGATAGAACAACCAAATTAATATTTTATATCAGCACTTGCAAATTAAATTCTCTAATAGTTGCATACATCACTTATTATAGTTATTTTTCAAATGTGTATGATGAAAAAAAAAACTTGAAACAAACAGTTAAATTACTGTTACAATTTTTTCTGGACGAATGCAAACAATTATAATTTTTGCATCACATTTGTGGGAAAACTAAAAAACATAATGTTTTACTGAAGTCACGTATGCGATTAGTTTTTAAATACTTTTAAGATTATAGAATAGAATAGAGTAGAGAAGAATACTCTTTAATATGTACACCATAAAAAATTACAAAAAAAAAATCACAATAAAAGGATTGGATTATAAATCTAAAGTAAAAGCCTATTAATATTTCGTGGATCACGTCTCCACCTGGATAGCTGCACCAGTATAAAACTAAAAGTTCGTGTCAACTATGCACTGCAACGTGCATTATTTGATTAGCTGTCTGTACGGAGGGCATTGAAGAGCCGCAGTCATGTGCAATGTATAGCTGATGACGCTGCTAGCCGACACAAGGTAATAATGTGTACGGAGAAGGCGGAATTCGTATATCAGTTTATTTGTACCTTGTTAATTACTGCGCGGCAAGATGACACATCAAGGTTTACAAAGAGACAGACAGCGCTAAAACCGAACCTTTTCTAAAACTCGATGAGCAATATTGACAGCTACCTACTGAGTATTATGATGGGTTACTTTGTGACGGGTGTAATACTCACAGTGCGGTCGGCGCCACTTCTCCTGTTGCTAGTGTTGCCGGGAGTAGCGCGACTATTGCCGGGTGTTGAGCGACTGTTGCCGGGTGTAACGCGACTGTTGCTGGGTCTTGCGCGACTGTTGCCGGGTGTAGCGCGACTGTTGCCGGGTATTGCGCGACTGTTGCCGGGTGTGGCGCGACTGTTGCCGGGTGTGGCGCGACTATTGCGCGAGCGTGGCGTGCGCCGCACCGGGCTCGGCTTCTTTACAACAAACGACGGACTGGACGGCTTGGACTTCGGTGTGTGGCCGGTCATCAACCGAATGGCCGCCTGCTTCGTGTGGTCTGCACGACGTACGAAAATATTATACTCATTATTATTATTACTTCGCTCATCTACAATTCTACATAATTCCATTAACAAATCTTCATGAGCTAAGTAATTGAGTCACGCCAACTAATAGATAACAGCGGAAATGCAGTCGCAGAAGATAATGACGTCAGCTTGCGAAATGGACTATTACAAGCTGAAATAGAATAAATAAGAACAAGAACCGACTTCATTATGAATATAGAAAGAAAAAAAGTCATAACAAATATTTCTTTCATTTTAGTACAAATTGCATTCAGAAATAGGAACTTACTGATTAATAAAAATTTGAAGTCAATAAAAAAATAATTGAACAAATCATACGTGTGGCTCGCGCATGCACTCGGCAGTCAGTGAGTGTTAGATTACGTAATAATATGTAAATCGGTATGCGCGTGCGAGCAAGTCTCCGCGCGAATATGATAATGAATGACGGCGCATACAATGGCGCTGAGGTGGGAGTTATCGCCGCGATATATTTACTAACTTCATTTAATTCAAGGTCACTGCACTCACATTATTTAGACACTAATGTAGGAAGACGCTTGTTCTAGAGGTCGCTAGTGCAGTGCAGTGTCAGCAAGAGACTTTAATTATTGATAAAGGCGATGTTTTCCGTCATCAGCTTTTGTAGAAGACCCTTTTACACATTTCCGGAAAAACCGGAACAATTTCAATTTTATCTGTCCCATTCCAAAATACAAGAATATGATAGCAGCAGGCATTAAGTGCGCCTTTTGTGCATACATCATTAAATAAATTAAATAAAAATGTATGTTAGTACTGACCCATAGTCAGTGGTCCCTCAATCTTAGTGACCCTCATCTTCTGAGCGCTCTGCGCCCGCTTCAACACAGTGAGTCGTAGCGGCGTGCTCTTCTTGGCCGACGCCGTGGTCCTGCGAGCTCTAAGTACTTGTTCCTGTGTGGGAGTCTGTATCTTGTTCGACTTTCTAGGGCTCGTCTTCCGCGACTCGATCCAGAGCGTCGCTTTCGTCGTGGTTTGTAAGTGCGACAGAGAGTTCTTGGGACTCACTCGCGCGGCCGACTTGCGTTTAGTCTTTTCTTGTTCCGCTTCACTGACAGGCGTGTCGTGATCGCCTTTGGCCGTTCTGGGCCGTTTGTTCGCTAGCAGGGGAGTCCTCTGCGGGTTCTTATCTACAATATAATCGTATATTAGCCGCGTTAGCTACAATATGCTAGTGGTGTGTATGTCACTAGTTCGTTCTTACCAATTTGATCACTGGTGTCTCTCCTCTGAGGCTGCACGATGGCCACCTGCTTGCCGCCGGCACTGCCTGTCAACGAGCACTCACGTGGTTAGCGCGGGCAACAAAACGTGCGAACACTCGGAGAGGAGGGACGGACATTATCATTAGTGTCTGTTGAACAACTGTCTAAGCAGTATGTTCAGTAAGACAAAGTGTGTACAACTAACATAAAAGTGTAGTCTTTTTTTATTATTTTAAACTGAAAAATCTGTGAGGTTTGGAAAGGGGAGGTACAATATATTTTTTAAGGCTGGCTTTATGGATGCAGACTTTTTTTTTGGTATACTCGGAGTTTTATTATCAAAAAGTTTAAGAAGTTGTTTTGTGCATTGTACGCATGCAGCCGAATTCTCAAACGGAACTCAATTTATGTCGTCATAAAGTCTCAAGCTGTCTCTGTTACATTGAACTGTCGTGACAGAGACTAAGGAATAACTTGAAGTCAAAGCCTTGCCTACACGGGGATTTTCCATCTGTGTCGGAGGCGAGAATCGCCCGGCGATTTATTTGCACTAATGAGCAAGGCTCGGATACCGGTTAAATTTTCAAACCGTTATTATGTACTTGACGCAAAACCTTTACATTTTGTTTTCGTTCGAATAAACCGGTTATTTTTAACCGGTATTTGAAGGAGTCTTAACATAAAGGTTTTTTGAGATTAAACGGTTTAGAGCAATAAAAACCGGTTAATACGGACGCACGATAAACAATCGACGCCGTTCAGTTTTTATTCGGCAGTAAGCAATTTTTGGTTATTTAATTGCATTATTCAGCTCCGCTGCAAAAAAATCAAATTGTTAAATATCTAATATTTTTATGGTGAAATTAAGTAGATTATATGCGCGAATAACGATAATTTTGCGGTTGGTGTTACAAAAAACAATGGATGAGGTACAATACTGTTTGGAGAGAAAATTAGGCGATAAACGACACTTTGTGCAAAGTAAAGGGTGCACAGTACCCTATTTGATGCGATAAAGGCCTGGGGCGACGACATGTACGTATGCTATTTCCACGAATTTTACCTGTTTCTTCGAGTTTGAACGCACGAGATGCGCGAGCGGTGCGGTTTCGAACACACATGAAACGCTATATTTTTAACCGACTTCACAAAAAGGAGGAGGTTCTCAATTCGTCTGTATGTTTTTTTTTTTTTTTTTTTTATGTGTGTTAGCTCATAACTTTTTTCTGGGTGAACCGATTTGGATGATTCTTTTTTTATTTGATAGGTGGTGCTTCACATGTGGTCCCATTTAAATTTGATCAAGGTCTGACCAGTAGTTTTTGAGTTATCCTTAATACTGTAGATTTTTTCCACTTAGTTTATATGGATGATGTGTTAATAATTTCCTGTCACTGTTATTTACACACCAAGTAGTGGTATACGAATTTGTGTGGGGTAGGTACCGCAACTAAAAAGTGAAAAATAAAAACTTTTTTACAAAAAAACAACTGACTTCCAAAAAAAAACACTAAAAGACGTGAAAAATAACTTTAATTTCGGAAGTCGGTGCCTTTGGTTTTGTATTTTCGTGTTTGGCCACCGACTTCCGAAATTAAAGTTATTTTTCACGTCTTTTAGTGTTTTTTTTTGGAAGTCAGTTGTTTTTTTGTAAAAAAGTTTTTTTCTTCTTTAGTTCATAACGGTGTGGAACGGTGTGGAAATCCCCATGGATGTCGTCCTCCCTGGGGCGGGTGAAGGTGTCTGTCAGACTTCTACTGACTAAAAACACCCCGTGTTCCCTCACACACTTGCACTGGGGGCTACGGGGGCATTTAAGCACTCTTCAACGCAGCCCCCGACTGGTGCCGGCCCGTCTCTGCGAGCCCCGTCAGGTCGAGCGCGGGGAGTGAGGTGTTTGACTCTCCCCGCGACGTCTAAGAGGGGCGCGCGTGGAACATTACGCGCCGCCACCTCAGGTCTTATATGATAGGGGACGGCGGACGTCCCCGAGTCCGCCGTCCTTGGCTCCATTTAGCTGGAAGAGGGCTTTATCTGCCCTCTGCCGACGCCCGGTGCGCCTGTTGCGGGCCGGGAGAGCACTCGAAATCTCCCTCTCCCTTTCCGCTGCCTCCTTTTGCGACATGACATTTTCGTAGAAGGAGATCACCGCGTCCCACGACGCTGCGCCGCCGACCATAGAATGAATCACAGCCGGCAGCGACAGGTCGCTTCCCACTTCCGAAACGAGGTCACGGCGTGGCTCCTCCCAAGCTGCACACTCTGCAAGCGTATGGCCACGCCGTGTCCTTCCGGCAATGGACGCAGTGATGACACCGAGCGTCCGGCTCCCTGACTATGCGATGCAGGTACCTCCCGAAGCAGCGTGCCCCAAGATCACATGCGTCGCCCTAAATGACAGGGAGCCGTGCCTCCTCCCAAGCCAGTTGTCGAGCACCGGCCAAACCGCCCCGATGGTGACGAGACCAGCGGTAGGGCGCAGAAGCCTGTCCCGCCATTTCGCCACCAAGACCTGACGGAGCTAAGACCGGCGCAGCGTGATCTCCCACTGCACCGTCCGCGCCTCCTCGCGCCACCGATGTAGTGACGCGAGCTGATACCCTAACCTAACCAAGTAAAGCATACGCGAGCTACTGATAAGGTAACGATCTAGTTGCTGTTTTCACCCGAGCTATACGTGTTACTCCCGTGGAATCAGGGAAAACTTCCTCCACGACACTTAGCTGCCAGTGGAGTGGAGGTAAATTCTCAGTTAAAAGAATCACGACTGGACCGACAACGATTGGTTCGACTGGCGTATTCCATTTACGAAGCGACTGTAGAATGTGGCGGTAATTTGTTCTCTAACGCCTCCTAAAGATTGAACTAATTTGTCTAACAAATCATATCTTGAAAGATGCTTGAAAGTTGGGGAAATACCTAGATGAAAATTTAAATTCTTTAAATTTTCATCTAGGTATTTCTCCAGCGGGTAAATACTTTAAGGGCATGAGATTCAAAAAGTGCGCTAGAGTTAAAGCAAGAGGTTCCGAAGGATCGTTGGACAACGTTCTACATAGAGGTCGAGTATTCATAACGGATTCAATTTGAGCAAGTACAGTGCGTAACTCTTCAAACGACAATATTGTTTCACGTATCACTCGATATAAGTGAGGTTTTAATTTGAGGTTTATTCCCACCAAAAAAGCTAGCAGCCGGGACGTTGAGGGCCCAATCTATACGATTTTCAGTTAACATATGACCAAATTCAGTACTATGATGTTTCTTTTCCTCTGGCGTGTCCGACACAGCCGATGGGTTAAAGGGAACAACAGGCGACTGTGAGACATCTGAGCGAGCCCACATGGGCCTCGTGAACCAAAGGGGATGGCCGATAATTTGCGATGGTTTAAGCCCATGTGACAGACAGTCGGCTGGATTCTCAGTACCAGACACATGAAACAAATTTATAGGCGATAAATCATTTGAATTCTCGATACCCTGTTAGCCACAAAGGTGTTCCACCGATGCGGCGATGCATGTGCCCAACAAAGCGCAACTGTTGAGTCCGAGAATGCAAATATATTTCTAAAACTAATGCGACTTTGATAAGCGACGAGAATATTTTTTATAAGTGGAGCGAGAACGAGAATAGCACAAAGATCGAGTCCAGTGAGTGAAATAACCTTTCGAGGAGAAACCTTCGATTTAGCTATAATTAAATTTATTGTATTAGCACCACTGTTCTGCACGTGAAAATAAACGACACCTCCATATGCCTTTTCGCTAGCACCTGCGAAACCCGAGATAGTAACGACACTATCAGTGATAATGCCAATGACGTGGGATCTTTGTTTTGACCGCTATATAAAAGATCGTTAAGTGAAACACCATTAGTAGTTTTACAACTACCATAGAGAACAACGCGTAATTTTGTAGTGATCTTGTCCTCTCGGATGACTCCGTGATGTGGTATAAAATACGACTCCGAAGTTCCTAACCGTTTTCTGAACACTCGCAAATTACACTATCATACGCCACCCTTAATTTTGGTGACGCCTGCATTTTCCATTCCAAACAATAAAATCGTCATTCGCTTGCATGTCAGGAATTGCCAAGCGAGTGTTCATCACCCTTAAAGGGCAGAGTTACAACATAACGACCATCGCTATCACGAGAAGTCGTATGAGAATAAAATTCTTCACATCTTTTGTCATCTGGGCTAAGTTCCCAGAATATTCGAATAGCCGAGTCCAACGTATCAGCTGTACAACAATAAGACACGGTCTCGTTTCCATAAACGCAGACCGGAGCGTCACCTACAATGACGTAGCCAAGAACAGTTTCTAAAGCATGAGACGAAAGATGCGGGGACTGTCTTTGGACCATAAGCGGTAAAAGCAAATGCGGGAAACGCGAAGCACCGATCAGATCTGAATTGGGCCAGGGGAAGAATAAGTATCGTCAGCCAACGGCAAATTAATAAAATTCGACAGATAAGAAGCATTAGCCGCGACAGTTGGTAAATATTCGGTTATTTTATCGACTACTAACGACTCGATATTATTATCAACATTACAATCAAAACGAGAATAAAACTTAGCTCTAAGGAACTCTCAAAATGTTTGCACGAATTAGACCTACAATCAGAAACACGATGACCACTACTCAAACAATTAATGCATAAATGATTAGCTTTTTTAAAAACGATTATTTGGTTGTTATTAAATCCACTGCGCAGACGTCGACTTATGAATTGGATGAAAAGAAATAGTGTACGTACCGCGCGCATCCTCACAAGTTGTAACGTGATTAAACGACATGCCACTCGTCGAATAAACCGGTTAATATAGGTTAAAATAATGTTCTTAAAACGTTCGCGTCCTTAAGAAAAGTTCGGAGGAAAACCGAAATAAAACGGTATTAACCGGTATTTTTTTAACCGGTTCCGAGCCTTGCTAATGAGTTTACTGTCATCGCGTAACTGCCACAGTTGAGAAACTCGAATCGTGTAAACGCGGCTTAAGTGTCGTTAAGGAACCGGTGTGTGGTGTGTGTATACTGTATGGTTACCGGGCATGGAGGCGCGGTGCGACATCTCGAGCGCGAGCTGCAGCTGCGGGTCGCGCGCGGACGCGCTCGCCGGCCCGCTGCCGCGCCGCACGACGCGGCCCTTGCGGCGCGACACGTACAGCGCTACGGAAACAAAACTACCTTTATTTCTAGAACGTTCAAATGAAAAGGTATTTCGGTTTGTCATGATTGGTTGAGGAGTGGCGACCTGGCAGCGGCGGCGGCGCGTGCGCGGGCGCGGCGTACTCCCAGCGCAGGCGGCGGCCGCCGATGGCGATGACGTCGCCGTGGCACAGCGCCGCCACGCTCACACAGCGCCCGTTCACCTGCGTCTCGTCCGAGCACACGTTGCGCACCACCGTCTGATCCAACAGAATAAACCATCCACTTCAGAATGAGCTACAAACCTTAAACTTAACATAAAACCTGTTTTAACCAATCAAATGGCTTGAAATCTATGTTCAAGGCAAGATTTGTGCTTGAATATTGTTCTTTAATAAACCACACTGAATCTCGATAGTCATTAAAACAGTGTCCACAACATCCACGATACAGGGTGGCAGCAATATTGACACACTACCTGTTTCCATGGATTCAGTCCATGATTCTGAAACCCACTGCATTGAAATTTTTCATTGGTTAATAAAAAATATATTTGCTGTTCATACATTTTGACTATATAGGTATTGCACATTTCTATGAAACAGCATTTTTTTTTTGATGACTGATTAAAGATTTCTACACTAGTCTAGAATCATGTGTTGAATTCATGGTGCCAGTTTGCATGGCCATGTCCCTGCCAGCCTGTATAATACCTCCCATTCAAAAATAATTTTAGTAGGATAATAAATTATTAGTCTAACCTAACCAGCCTGTTAGTGTCCCACCTCAAGGCAAAGCTCTCCATCTCATACAGAGAATATTTATGAATAGTTTATGCCTTAATAATAATGATCGAAGAAATTTTTATTTTCAATTGCTACAGCGCAAATTGATACCTACCCACTCTGTTCCCTATGTTTACTTAGTTCACTTTACAAAAACAACATGCAAAAGGATAAAGCAGAAGTGTTGATGAAACATTGCACGTTACCTGGTTAGCATGAACAACAACAGTGGCGTGGTGCGGGCTGACAGTAGGCAGCATAAAGCGGATATCACAGGCTGGGTCGCTGCCAAGGGTGGCCAGCCCCTCGGACAGTGGGAACCGCTTCACATCGCGCCCAGCCCGGTCCAGCACCACCAGCCGCCCGCCTGACATTACTGACAAACAACATCACAAAGTCAACAACTAGTACAATAACTATGTTTTTATTTTTGTTATTTAATTTTTAGTTATTGCTTAATTCTTTTTATTTATAATGATTTTGAACATATTTCAGTATTTCCTATGTAGATATTTTATCACACAAAGGCGGGTTAGTCTTCACAGTTTGTGTCTAATGCACATTTACATAGTTTTAAGTGCGCAAGCTCAGGAGCACTCAGTATTAGCCAAGCAACATTCACACACTCACAAACAATGTGTAAGCATCCACAATTCCACACTCACTAGTAAAACCAACCCACTGTCCGTAGCTGCAACTTTATTCTAATGCAGCTATGCTAAATGGTTACACCTCAAGAAAAAACATTTAAATGTTATATGGAGAAACATCATGTTTTCATGAAAAATCATATTTCTCAAATTTCCTATTATCTTTACCATTGCTAATCTTATTTTGAACAAAATAAGACCAAGTAAAAACTGCAATATATTATTAAAAAAAAAAAAAGAAGATTTGGATTTCGCGGGCTACCGTAGCATCCCCGTTTAATTGGAAATTTCCGTCAATTTCTGGACGAATAAAGTGCCAAGACAGCCCAACCGTTTCCCGCCAACGGGTCCCAAGCCCTTACATCAAACATTATCGCTTTATTTATTACATTAATCAGTTACTCAATTTATATAAATATTTTAATAATCTAAATGGCAGTTAAGCCAATAAACAAATTCAAAATAAAACAACGCGCACCGGCTGTGTTATAAACTTACCGCTGTCAAATTTCTCCTATGTATTTGGTTACTTTTCTACACATAATCCGTAGTAAATATAGAAGCCGCTCAATCAGTATGCATCAAACATAAAATTACAAAACTCATGTAATTCTAATAAAACAAATCAATATTAACACATTCACCAACAACGAAAAAGACAAACACAAATAATGGCGTCGTCTATTTCGCAGCGCGTGTCAAATGCCCTAGTGAGGCGCCATATGCGTTCTCATTTGTGGTCAACTCGACTAATTATCTGTGGTTGATACGAAAGAATAATAACCGCTAGTTAACCTTACAGCAATTTATTTTATTACATTATCATAAAGTAATACATATGAAATAAATAACATATTTTGCAGGGCATTGGACATTTCATGTAAGTGTAATAGTTTTTTTTTTTTTTAGGATAGCGGCATGTGCTAATATTCATTTAAATATCAGTTCGTGTGACTAAAAACACTTTGATGCTAGGTAACATGCAGCGATTAAAGTCACGACGGCGCAGCGATTTCAAAATCGCACGTCTGCACACCAAAAACACAGATTAGAAAAACTATGCTAAAGAGAGAATAATTATATATAATATAATAAGCAGTTTTTTCAGCTTCCTATTTGGGGATAAGTGCTAATATTCTGGTAGTGGAAGATCCACCTTGATTTAAACAATTTCATGCTGCTAATTTCAGGAAGCTGAAAAAGCTGCTTATTTAAGATGCTCTTTCCCACAGTTTTTGAATCGTAAGTCATTTCATAAGGAAACGAACGATTTCCATCGTTATTACCACGGATCACAACATAACGCTGTATTTTTTTTTTTTTTGTTAAATTGTACCAAGAAAAACTAAAAACTTAAATTTGAAGTTTTTTTTGTACACAAATTGACACGTTATGTACCAATTATCATATTTTGTCATACGATACTAGCGACACTCGTGTCAAAGTTGTCAGTTTTCTTCCACTTATTGGGGAACCACGATTGAAACTAATGAAATAGAAATCACTATGATTGGGAAAGATCTGTAATTTTTGTTCGAGAAACCGATAGCACTCCCACCCACTCCGCGTAACAATAACACTTTCAGTCGGTGCAAACTTGAAGTAAAAGAAGTTTTTGATTACTTGTCTTCCCTAGATTGTGATAAAATACCCGGGCCTGATTCAATCCCTCCTCTCTTCCGTCGGAAATGTGCAGCGGACCTGGCTGATCCTCTGACTACAATGTTCAACTATTCTTTGGCACAGGGCTTATACCCTGATCAGTGGAAAATAGCGCACATCACGACAATATTTAAATCTGGTAGTGTTGATGATGTTGCAAATTACAAACCAGCGTCCATTACATCCGATTGTGGTAAAATAATCGAATCGCTTGTTCAGAAAAAAAAAAAACTCACTTCAAAAATATGCTGCATGATAGCCAGCACGGCTTTCGCCCCAATAAATCGACACTATCTAATCCACAGACTTTATAGAGAACTGATCTAATCTAGTCGAGTATGTTTCACATACATATATCATCTGCATTAGATGATGGTCGCGGTAGAGAACCCCATACAATTTAGACCGATTTTAATAAGGCCTTTGATTTGGTAGAGCACGATTTACTAACAACTAAATTAGAAAGTATGAGTGTTCGTTCATGGTTCGTTGCTACGTTGGTGCAAATCGTACTTAAAAAATCCTTCACAACTGGTGTATCTCAAGGCTTTGAAATCTAAACAATGTTACATACCATCAGGGTTGCCACAGGGGTCACACTTGGGGCCTCTATTTTTCTTATTTTTTATAAATGATTTGGGCTGCAAAATTGATTCGGAATATAAACTTATTACTGCTGATTTAAAAATATATCGAATTATATTCAACAAATCCGATATTGGTGCCGATTCTTTGTCACAAAATTCTCTAAACTAAACTACAAATCACTAAAATTTATTTTATTCCTGTCAAACGACGATTTCTCATTCTGAAATAGACTAAAGTGACACAACTTAACTATTTTTTAGTTTGACAGCACTAAGATGGCACTGAATTATTAGTTTAGTGAAAATGCCAATTTTGCTATTCTGAATTTGACGTTGTTCACCAAAAATTTTGGTTGTCTAACTAAATCTAGCTATTTTTAATCGCGATTAAAAAGGTGTGGATAAAAATTATTTGTCATGAACTAAAATTCACCACAACACCTCGTCGACTTCAGGTGCAAAAACAGTACTGCATCTTTTTTTTTATTTTATTTTGCTTATATCTCGACAATGGTGTGTCCTATCGCAAAAATAATGAAAATTTCGAATTTTGAATTTTTTTTTTTTTTTTTTTTTTTTTTTTTTTTTTTTTTTTTTTTTTTTTTTTTTTTTTTTGATTTTTTTTTTGGGTTCTTTAGAACCCTTAAAACACCTTAAACACCTAAAACTCTAAACGTAGATCATTTTTTTTCATGTTTTCCATGCAATAAAATAATCCATATAAAAACACGTCGAGGCTGCCCCCCATACGCGTGCCTCTGGCTCTAAAAAAAAATCACAGGCAAACAAGTTCCTACCACATGGAGTCGCGATTGTCAAATTAAGTTTTAGCTACCAAAAAAATTATTTTAAATTTAGAGATATTTTTTTTGCAGAATAGCTGTAAGATTCTCATAGCCAAAAGTAAGGAATTTTAGTGATAGTTTAGTTCGGTGTACAAGAGAATCCATTTCCATTTTGTTTAACGTATTTTAAAAAAAATAGTAAGTGTTTTACGTAAAATATGGATGCTAGATTCACATCTAGTAGATGTCAATCAAACATATTGTTTTGTAACTGTTTTATTGCATTTGTAATTGTATATCAGTTTTGTGAATTACAATAAAAAAAGCACCGCCGTCACCGGGCAACATGGGCTTGCTGCACTATTATTATCTCCTAGAGTAAATATGTTCCTTGATTAGTATTCTGCATCCACAGGGCACCCGAGCGTAGAAAAAAGTGTAGCAACACCCAAAAAGTCAGTGCACCCCGGTTCACCCACATAAATAAATCAGTCATACATACAATAACAACCATTGTTTTAATAACCACTCATTTTTCGCGTCTGCCAATAGATTGTACTAGCTTCTGCTCGCGACTTCGTCCACGTGATTCTTTTTGTTCCCCTGACCCACTCCGTCGCATCGCATCGCCTGCCCGCGCTTTTACTTCGATATCACTTGGCGTTATTTATGACTTTTTTTTTGCTTACGAGACTTATGGACGCTATCACATTTTTGAAACTCTGAAGTTTAGGCATTTGAGTCGCAACACAACAACATTACGCGCACGCACACATTGAAACCGCTGCCCGCTCGATTTTATAGGTAACTTATCTAATCTTGGTACTTGAAGGTATTATTTTTTAATTTTACGGGTATTCATTGAGTAAAGTTAGTTGTAAGTTTGCAATCTAATTTTGGTAACTGTGACTAAGTACTATCTGCGTGATAGTCATGTTTTTAATATTTTTGAAATTCATCAAACAATAATAATAATTAATAATTTTACTAACATAGAAGTATTATTTACTAACAATGTATGGAATGTTTATTCTGAAATAAAATTATTCATAATAATAATTTATTTATTTATTTTTTATTTATTTTATTCATAAACAATGTACATTGTGTTTGAATTTTACATAATATTTAATATTTAAAAAGTTACAAAATAATCCCTCCATATATAAATTCCATAATCCTCGTAATAAAAATAAAAAAACATAAAAAAAACAAAAAACATAATAAATTTAAAATGTCTGTTAAATGTCAGTAATTATTATTTGTAAGAATAACAGTATTTATAAAAACTAAAAATAATAATACTTAATATAATTTGTCTAATAAGTCTAATATTTTCATTTGTGATAACATTGTTTATCTATAATTCGTCCAAAGTATATAAACACCTGTCCAACAAGAACTGCTTGAGTTGTTTTAGAAATTCTCGATTATAAACTAAGTTTTTTAATTCAGTAGGCAGTTTGTTAAATATTTTAACTGACTTATAATAGAAACCATGCTTGAAGATATTAAGATGATGCGACTGTTTTGTCTGCAAGTCTTTTCTTCTTGTATTTTCCCTTTTCCTTCTTTCTTCTTCTGTTTCAAACTCGTGTATATATTTTTGTAAGCGCGTTAGAAGTACCAAAATATATAAACTTGGGACCGTTAATATTTTCAATTCCTTGAAATGTGGTTTACACGATTCGTCCTGTCGTATCCTGACTATAGTCCTAATCGCTCTTTTCTGGAGAACAAAAGCTTTTTGAATGTTATATGCATAACTTCCACCCCAGCATATTATACTGTATCTTAACTTTGATTCGACTAGTGCGTGATAGACCATTTTAAGATGTTTCATGTCGACTTCATTCCTAAGGCTTCTTAAAACATAGCATGCTGAACTGATTGACTTTTCTATATGCATAAGTTCTTGTTTCCAGTTAAAATTGCAGTCTATATAAACTCCTAAAAATTTTACCATTGGGGCCAGGTTTACTACTTCTCCATTCATAACGCAGTTTATTCTATCATTTTTTCTTGTAGTTGAACTGAAAAGTATGACATTCGTTTTACTGGCATTAACTTTAAGATTGTTTACTGTGAACCAGTTGTGAAACGCACTTAAGGTCTGATTCATAATTACATTTAAATTATTTATATTATCAGCTGATACAACTGCATTTGTATCGTCAGCAAAAACTACTAGCTGGATAGATCCTGTAACTGTTTCATTCATGTGTTTTATAAGATCGTTAATAAAAGTAATGAAAAATATTGGTCCCAATATGGAACCTTGTGGTACACCAATTTTAACTGGAACCAATTTGGATCGATAGGTCTCTTCGAATGAACTAGTGTCACAACTGCTACTACTATTTAATGGATCCATTTTGTTAACTACTACTTTCATTTCCACAAACATCTTCCTGTTCGTCAAATATGAATTTAGGAGTTCCAAAGCTTTACCCCTCACACCATAGTGTTCAAGTTTTTCAATTAGTATTTTGTGGTCTACAGTGTCAAAAGCTGAGCTTAAATCTAGGAAAAGCCCGGCTACTCTTTGTTTGTCGTTTAACCTACCTATCACATCCTGTATTAAATTTATTATTGCATCTTGTGTCCCTACATTTTTCTGGTATCCATACTGTCTTCTGCTTAGCACTCTATTTGAGTTTAGGTGTCTAAGTAATCGAGCTTTTATTAACTTTTCAAAAATTTTTGAGTGAGTTGGAAGCAAGGAAATGGGCCTGTACATCTTAGGATCCGTTTTGGACCCTTTTTTATGTATTGGTATTATTTTAGCTATTTTTAATTGATCCGGAAAAATGCCTTCGTCGAAACATTTATTATAAAAAGCACTTAAGGGTTCTGCCAGTAAGTCAATATTATCTTTAATCACCGTAATAGGTATGTCGTCATAGCCACAAGATCTTTTTTCCTCCATAAGTTTCACGATTGTGTATACCTCGTGGGGGGTAGTTGAGACTAGAGTAAACTCACCAGTTATTCTCTTTGTACTCTTACGTAAAAAATCTACTGCTGTATTTGAAGATATAGGTATCGTAGGGCTCAATTCAAATTGCTTAATGAAAACATTTACAATATCTGATGGTTCTGATAAAATTTCATTATTCGATTTTAAAGAAGGTATCTTGTTATTTTGGACTTTCTTGTTCCTGTGTTCATTTATCAGTTTCCAGACATCTTTTGAGATGTTCTTTGAGTTGGCTAATTTGGATTGCGCTGCTGTTTTTTTGGCTATATTTATAATTTTTCTATAAAGAGTAATATATTTATGCCTATAGTTTTTTATTGTATCACATTGATTATTTACTTTTCCAGTACAGAGAAATCGCTTCATTTTGCTAGAAACTTTTACCCCTTTTGTTATCCAATGTGTTTGTTTTTTCTTTGTTATGAACACTTTTAATTTCTTTTTTTTGAAACAGTTCGTAAACGTGTTGTGAAATTGTTTAAGAAACTTATTTATGCCAATTCCACTCCAGTTTAAATTCAAAAGCGAGTCTCTGAACTTCTGCTTATTCTTTGCGTTAAAAAATCTCTTCGTAACATGTAAAACAGCGCTTTTTGTGTTTCTTCCTGATTTATTCGTCTTAAATACAGCACTGCACAGTAATCCTGCATGTCCATCTGCCAAACCATTGTGATTAACTTCACAACTTTCTATATTTTCGTCCGGTAAATTAGTAAATATATTATCTATACAAGATTCTGATTCATTACGAATAAAAGTGGGAGAGTTAATTAAATGTCTAAAATTGAAACATGTCAATAAGTTTAATACGCAATGTTTTTTATTATTTTCGGTGCGAAAGTCAATGTTAAAATCGCCACAAATCACACAGTTCCTGCTAAAGAAGCGTTCTAATAACTTTTCAAGACTTAACATAAACATGTCAAAATTTTTATCATACGGAGTGCGATAACAACAACATATGGATACACCAGTTAAAACATCCTTGATACCACATATTTCAAAACTATCCATCACATAAAGTTTTTTAACTATTTCCAAGTCCTCGTATTCTCTGTCTGTTTCTGCTAAAATAATAGTACCTCCTCTTATCTTATTCACTCTAGTGTTGTACGATGCGACAATGTGATTCGAAAGGTTTAAAAGGGAGACTAATTCACTATTAAGGAAGTGCTCACTAATACACAAATAATGCATAGGCTTACATAAACTTTCTAAATAAATATCTAACGTATCTTTCTTGTTGTATAAGCCACACATGTTTTGATGAAAAATGTTTACATGATTTAATATTGACTTATCTACAGTGTTATTTGGACATGTCTGAATTTCATTATTTTTACTGACGAAAACATTTTGTTTTTTTAATTTCTAGTGTTTTGATTTTATTAAAAAAGTAAGGAATAGTACCTGGTATCAATTCGCTACCTCCTTTATTTTCATGAGTATAGTCTTGTGATAAGGATTTTATATGTGGTTTATTAAAGTAATATGGAATAGTGCCAGGTTTAAACTGAGTACACTGTTGGTCTTTACAATTTTTTGGAAAAATAATATTCACATTTTCACAAAGTTTTCCATCAGAATTATAATTTTCTTGAAATAAGTTTAAAAATTGTTTTAAATAGTAAAATATAGTAAAAACAGCTTGGTTGTTGATTTTTCCTGTATCTTTAGAAAACATTTCATATGTATATTCGAGATGTTTATTACTGTCGAACGTATATGCATATTTAAATTGACGGTTGTTTATGTACAATAATCGATTAAAAGCTTCTATTCTCTTATTGAACAAATTAACATTATACTTTAATTTAAAGTTCGGTGCGCAAAGTATAATGTTAGTATGTGGAACAGTTTCAAGCTTAAATTTTATGTAATTGACCAATTCTTCATACTTGTTTGAGGTAAGAAAGTCTTTTTCACCTAATAGTACAACACAAAAATCGTTCAGAGTGTAATTTATTAGTTTTTTATCCAGTGTTTCAAGTAACTGCACTACTCCCGCATTCGGCATACAATAATGACAAATGTCGGCTTCGGGAAAAGTGTTTTCAGCAATTCTTAATATATTATTTACATTGTTGTCACTTATTATGCATACCTTACTAGAATAAGTGTTCTTATAATCACGTTTCAAAGAGCTTTGTGGCTGCTGAAGTCCAGTTTCACCCTCCATGGTTCCTTGTAGTTGCGCCTCTCCGTTTGTTGCATTCAGTACATGCAAGACTGTATCGAAGTTTTGTAGTGGAGAGTTGATTGATACCGGCGGTTTGCTGCTATTATGTTTATTGTCAGGGTAACAGGGTACCACTTCAGTGCCTATTTTTGATAAATTGACATTCAAATCAACATCTTGTGTCGCATAAACTGGATCTAAATTGTCCCTTGTGTTATGTCCATTTAAGCACTCCTGCGTCGAGGATACAGGAGTACCGTTACTAGAAAAGTCTATTTGTCTCGAAACTGAACTGCGTCTAATATTGTTCTTAAATATTCTTTTGTTTGAAGAGCATATCAACGTAAGATTATTAATTTTATCTTGTTGATCCTTGATAGTTTTTTGAAGAGACGAATTTTCTGTTAAAAGCTTTTCAATTTCGGCATCTGCACTATCCACACGAGCCCTTAATTCACTTATGATATCCCTTAGCTCAATCTCCAAGTCGTTATTTATGGGCAACTCTGGTAAACTTGTTAGACTATTGCTCGATGATATCGGATTGTCATTTGCTTCTGGTAACGAATTCCATGACATGTTGACCAGCTCTTGCCTCCGACGAACAGTGATATTATTATCTTCCATTTTAATAACAGGTTCTATAAATTATTAGATCAATGGTATTTATGTTTGTTGAGGAGATGAGTTTTTAACGCCCTCTTTTAGGCATTGATGAAACACTGATAATGGTTGTGCTGCCCTCTTACAGGCATAGAAGGAATGAGCCAATATCGATTGAGCTATCAAGTAGTCGTGTTTCCGCTATTGCACGTTAGAGGTCATTAAATAAACTGTTAGTCAATTGATTTTTTTGTATTCTTTAGTCAAATCTGTTACTTCAAGGTTCAGCTATACACCGATAGGTGTCACTGCTTAACACGTGTAACGTCCCATATAATGTGCTGCCATCTATCTAATAGCTATGAACTACAATAGATTACTTAGACATTCCGCTATTGACAGGTAGATGTCATTATTGGCGTTAATTGATCTTTAACAAGGAAAGTGCTGCTATCTACAATTTGGTTCCGGAACAATTCTTCGTAACGGTATACAGTTTAAATTTGTTGAAACGTTGATTCCACTATTGTCCACCAGGCTTTATTTTTAATTTAAACAAAAAGTTTTCCTTTTTTATATCACTTAATTAAAGATTTTAGTTATTACTCACGATACTTTTTCTTGCTTGTTAATAATGATTATTTTTGTAGGAAAAGAACAGCAGTTAAAGAGCACTTAAAAGATGTTCAAGTCAGTAAGATCACAGCACAATAACTTTTGTCACAAGGTTTGTTCGGTGTAGATAACGTTTCCACGCAAACTTTCTTTCATTATAATCGTTCACAAAACACTTTCACTGCACAGCTTTAGTTTTTATTATTTTTATGATTTTTTGGAAAAAAATTGACAGGAGCCAATGTTTACTTTATAAGCGCCCTCTAGCGATCGCGAATTATGTAGGTAGGTACTCAAAAATTTCAAGCGGCCATATGGATTAAATACCATATTCTTACGGAAACTAACGACCTTAACATTTTACTATCACAAGGATCACCTACAATTATCGCCCAGGCTACTTTTAGTTAGAAAAGATGTAAGTACTTGTAAATATTATTTTTTCTGACAATTGTTGGAGCATTACATAATCAAATACTAGCGTGGAGTTTATCCTAGATTTTCGTTGTGTTATTTAAAAATAATCATTCCCTTATGAAAACAGTAAGTATTTTATTTACTGAGCCTGGGGCGCGTGCTCAGTATTTTTCATAAAAATTAAAACAAAAGTAGGTAGTAAAAAGTATACTATATTGTATAAAAGCAGGTTGACAATCGCAAAATGTACACAGTAGTGTGCCATACTGTGAAAAATTTGATTTAAAAAAAAAAGGTGGATTATCCAACCATATCCAACGGAATATTGTTGAACCTTTTACGCATTATGTGTTTCCGTCAGTATGTTTGTGCGTATGTGTGAGCTATGATCTCTAAGATTCATAGACCTCGCGTATCGAGGGTCAACTAGTTCTGGTAGTAAACAGTTATTGGTACTCGCGTCTCCATCAGCAATCTCCGAAAAAGTATCAACTTCGTCCAACCACAGTATACAATACAGTACACACTTCTTTACGTAATATTTTTTTGCCAGAAATTGATACACCCGTGCTTCCACGAGCGCGTCCGAGCGCGGAATGACGAACCGCAAGAAGAAAATGTATCGAGAAATTTGAGGCCGTTTCTTATTTTTCTCATAAATGAACAAATTATTTGTTTAACTACAAAATATTTAGCTACCGGTATAGAGGACTATACAAGCAACAATTTCTATTATTTTTAAGTTTTAAAAATCCAGTGGATTTAGCTGTACTGCTTCCTAATCAGACCCCATCTTTTTAAATTTGTTGGTGTTATTGTGATAGTTAAAACCTATTTTTATGAAAATTTTGTATGGGTTCATTCTGGAGATGAATACATTATCTTTAAGTTGACACCAAGATATCCTCGCAACGGTGATCCTAATTCATTAAAATGGTACCTGAAAAGCACTGATATTTTGTGGAAAAATGTGATAGCGTCCTAGCGTGATGATAGATAGCCTATTATAGCCATCCTTGTATGTCCAGAGATTAGCGCGTTCAAACAAATAAACTCTTCAGCTTTATTATTAGAATATAGATGGCGTTTGTGGCTGCTATAACCTTTTTTTTTAGACATTTCACATGTTTCTAGATTTTGTACATAATACTAATTCCATGCTAGAGCTACCCAGAATTTATTAGTCAACCAAAGACCTAAATTTTTTGATATTTTTTTTTGAAGTTTTGCTCGATCATCTAAAAACTAGCAAAGCACGCCAAAAAAGAACTCTTCAAATCAGACATGATTAATCAAAATCAGAACAGCAGAAACATAGGGCTCAAAAGTATCGGTCATAGTGGAAGCATTAGTTATGTTTAAGAAGTGGCTCGTTTAAAGTAAGTTTACTGTTGTTTTATTGTAATTTTCATGAGTACTATTTTTTTCATAACTTCTTAGTAAAATACGATTTTTCCTAGCGTCTGGTTCTCACTAGACTAGCGTCTGGTGAGAACCAGACGCTAGGAAAAATCGTGCTGCCAACTTTATTTTTTAGATGATCTATCATCTAAAAAATAAAGTTGGCAGCACTGTAGCCATATGTGATGCAATCCGCTCAGTGATGCCAACTTAGTGCTTTCGGTAATAAATACGCACCATAATTGCGTAACACACTATCAATCACAATCTGAATCATTTTGAAGCCTATTGCTAAACCATTGATTCATGTTCGAAAAAAAACTGCTCAACAACGTAAATAACTCAATGAATGTTGTAAGACTGTCAAAGTGAAAGCCATTCTTAAAGTTAGTGTGTTACGCAATTGCCCCGCTGGTGCATTTTCTGGTAACTCAGTGCTTAAAAATAGATTTTAGTGCCTAGTGCGCTATCTAGTGCATTTTCATGCATCTTTAATTTTTATTGGAGAGACATCCACATAAAACTGGTCCAATAACGAACCGGGTCATGGCCATAGAAACAAAAAAAAAAAAACAGGCATTATGTTATGTATCCGCATATCCTTAATCTATGAATCTGATCTGATCCCTGATTGGTCTGCTCTACACTGTACGCTGGTATTATGCCAACTATTTGAAAATCGCCTAGTGTGTATGCATTATTTGGCAATAATGTCCATTCAAATTTGGTTTTAATAAAAATAACATCATTAATAAAAATTAGGTTTTGATACATCTACACATGCATATTTTTTTTTGCAATGATTTTCGTAGAATTAGTTCTTTTTTTTTAATAATCATAATCTAGCGCATTTTCTGGAAAGCAGTTGGCAACACTGAATCCGCTAGGTAATAAATAGGTTTTCTGTGGATGCAATTCATTGCTTGTCGTACTCGAAATCGAAAGCGCATACCTACTTGTTACAGCCATTGTTTACAATCTATTAAATCCTGTCCTACTGATAAAACAATTTTTAACTTGCTCTTATAATGGATATTAACAACCCGCACAACCAAAGTTATTGGTTTGTCCTCAGGGAAGATCAAAGCAATGTCATATTCAGTAGCAATAACTTCACCATCCAGAATCCACAAAGTAAGTTGTTCCCTAACATTAATGTAGATAGATATCTGTGCTGTTGGTATACCTATTACAAATAAATAGCTCGTTCTATTGAAATAGATTATACTTACTTTCTTTACATCAGTTACAGGGCAGGAGGCGAGATATGTCGTGGATACGGGGGAGAACAGACAATATATACAAATTAACGAGACCCCTGTAGCTGTCCAAGAAAATATTTCTGAAAATAGTGAAAAGGAGGTATTAAAGGCCAAAGATGATGACAACTATTGGGATAGGAACAAAATAAAACAGTTACTTACATTGTGCTTGGATAGCAGATTTAAAAATGTAACAAAAGACAAATCCCTATGGGAAGAAATTGCTGTGCACTTGGGTACAAGTTCTGATGAATGTAGTAAAAAATATAGAAACCTGAGGCGAACTTACATAAGACTCCTGAAAAAGAAAAGATTGGGCAAAGAGATCAAATGGGTACATTACAACGCCTGCGAAGAGGTATTTAAAGAATGCAAATCACTTCCACCATCTGTGTTGGAACCATGGGAGGAGAACAAAGTAAGAAGATTGCTCAGTCTGTACATAGAGAACTTGAACAAGTTCCGAAGTCCCGACTGCTTGCAAAAAGATGTTTGGAGGGAGATAGCATCACAGTTAGGGACAACTGATTACAATTGTTACCATAAGTTTAAGAATTTAAAAAGAGCATACCTTAATTGGAAGGAAAAGAGTAGGGAAACTGGAAAACCAATGAAGTGGCCATATCATCATTATTTTGAGAGCATATTTTACAATTACAATCCGATTATAGGTCCCTGGGACAAAATTAAAACTAGGTTGCTAATAGAAGAGTACAAGCAACTAGCTGAAAAGTTTAAAAATCCCAGATACCAAAAGAAAGAGTTGTGGAAAGAGATATCAGCATCAGTAGGGGAACGCCCCACAGACTGTGACAAAAAGTTCAGGAATTTAAAACAAACATATATTAGATTAAAAATGAGAGCAGATACAGGAAGATGTGTAACAAAGTGGCGCTACTATAAAGATTTTGAAGGAATATATAGTGGATCAACTAGCTATATAAGTTCCACTGATGGATCACCTAAAATAACACACAAATCACAAGATGATTATGTCAAGCAGCTTTTAACATTCTATGTAGACAACAAGGAAAGATTTAAAGATCCTCTAGTCAAAAAGAAAAATGTATGGAGATTGTTTGCTCCAAAAATAGGCTTGTCTTTAGAAGAATGTGATCGAAAATTCCGCAACTTGAAACAAACTTACATCAGACTTGCTGAGAAAAAGAAAGAAACTGGAAAAATTAACAACTGGCCATATTATACATATTTTGAAAAAATATTTGATGAACCTACAGGAACAGGTACATGTAGCCATGGTGAGAATTTAGATGACATGACACTAACTGAAATAAAAAGAGTGATGCAAGAAGTGCAGGACAGGAAAGACAATGACAAGTTTGAAAGTTTGGTTCGGGCTGTAGAAGAGTCGAACAACATACAACAGGAACGAAATAGAATATTACAGGCATTGATAGATAAAAAGTGACAGTAAGTGCTCAAGACCTTGTGTTACTTGGTCTGCTAACAAAACATATTGCTGATGTACCGTAAAACGGGGTGAATAGGAACGCAGGGGTGAATCGTAACGAAACTTTAAAAGGAATTTTAACATTTAAATAATATAATTTGTTGCCAACAGGGACACGTAATCGGTTAATTATAATACAGTATACACGTTAGAGTCCTTTTTGGCGACAGACTATAATATTTCAATGTTAAAATCCCTTTTAAAGTTTCGTTACGATTCACCCCTGCGTTCCTATTCACCCCGTTTTACCGGTATACTGAATGATTTCAATAGGTAAGGAAAAAATTCGTACTGGAATCTTCTGTGGAGAGAAATAAAAGATGTGAGAATGTTTAGAAATGCTTTTTATTGTTACCGTTCTTATGCTTTTATAATGTATATGTACAAACAAACTATAATAGATTATCAGTTTTCATTCTGAAATGAGAAATCGTTAGCAAATTCAATTACATTTCGACCGGTAGCTACTCCATACAAAATGATCAATGTCTTAAAAGTACACTGATTATGCTTAATTATGTCTTAACTTAAAAATACATCTGTGAATTTAAGACTTACTTTAATATTAAATTTGACATCCATAACACTATACCACAGTAAGGAATGGAAATTTAGTTTAGAAAAAAATAAAAAAAACTAAGTGAAGAAATCACACTCGATCGTCGGTAACCACTCAAGATCGAATCGATAAGTTTGCAGAAACCTCGACCAGTAAGTAACTATCACGAACAAATACTCACACTTCCACTCACCCAGGCACGCTCGAGTCGATACAACGTTAAACCTAGACTGAATTACCACACTATGACATACAACTAAGAGATACGCCGGCCGCCGGCCGCGCCCGTCCGCTCGTCGCAGCGCCGCACTGCCAACTACTGGCCTGTGGTGCTAACGTCAACGAAATATCTCCAATAATTACACTAGGTAAAGTATACCTAAAGTTTAGTGATCAAGGATGTAGTCAGTCTTAAATGGAATTGGTCTGTCTGACTCTTGTTTCGGGCGCGCGTGCGGCGCGTCAGCGAGCGGGCGGGCGCTGGCCGGCGGGGCGGGCGCGGCAGGCGGTTCACTTCTTGGCGTTCTTCTTGGGCGACGGAGCCTTGCCTTTAGCGTTGTTTGACATTTTCGACTTTTTGCCTTTAGGCTCTCCCTCTTCGTCATCCTCATCCTGTAATAATAATAAATTATTATATTTACTTGTTTAAAACCACATACCAAAATATTCAACCCAATCGAAAAATGAATTCATGTATTATGGCAAAAAAGACCACCTAGAGCAAAGGATGCACATTGTAACTTGTCAGTATCCACGTCTCTTTACTTTCACAATGCGAGGAGGCCTTTTTTGGTTATCAAAATGTGTAACCCAGCTATCAGAAGGTAAAGGTCATTTTACTGAATGAGTATACAGAAAACCAACAGCCAATTATCATGAATTTTCTTGAAAATACAATTTAGACAACACAAGTGTACAAGCCCAGTTGTATGAAAAATGACAGTGAAATGAGATTAATCAAGTTATTGTATGCCCCAAAGATTTAGTTACATCTTACATGAACTGTCATTGTTTAACAGAACTGGGCCACAGGTCCTTTTCCCTCTGCAGAGCGTGTACAGAACCAGTCAAGTTTGTAATTTGATATTAGTTGAAGGTTTTCAGTACCTCATTAGTCTTGCGCTTGCCTGCTGATGCTTTCCTTTTATTCTCATCTTCCTGTAATCAGCAATCTACTTTATCACTGGCATAATTTTGAGTCAATTAAATATTGGCATGTAACTAACTATTCAGCATGCACAACAATACAAGAAAGCCCTAACTAAGATATGTCAAGTGGTCTTTGAAATATTTTCCATGATTAAGTAAGAATGTCACAGGGTATTGTACAAACCTTGAATTGAGAATCATCTCCTTCCTCTTCATCTAACATCTCCTCCTCCATCTCCTCCATGTCTTCAAACTCCTCCACAAGGGCACCTAAGAGGTGCTGGCCAATCAAATGCACTGGCCCTGATCCCTGTACAACACAATGCTATGTTAAGTATATGCATCATTGTACACATTAGTTTAAATGGTTGTCTTTTATAGATCAGCCAAATGCCTCGAGCAATCACAAGCAGGCAGTGCAACAGTCAAAACGACGTCGCGCGCCCGTCAAATAACCAATGGTTGTTTTTATCATCATTTCAGTCTTATTGAAAATTATATGCAGATAAATGGATACCTCATCAAACATTGTAGGTACATAAAATGTGGTAAGTGATTATTTGTTCAAAAATAACCCAGTTATGAGTATGGAGTTTAGTAACAATGACTCATTTTATACAAATAATAAATTTGAATAATCCCAATCTTTTCCTTAGGAACAACTTGAATGCTAATCCCAATTCAAAATAAATCTTTACATTCTTACCTGAATAAGAGTAAATGTGACAGGGGCATCTGGGAATTCAATATCAAGACGTGCATGTCTTGTCTCTCCTGCCTTCAGTACAGCCACTGGAATCTTGACAGTCTCCTGCAGTGACATGGTTTCGACCTGCACATAAAACAAAGGTCAAATCAAGCTAGCTGCATTGCCTTGAGTGATAGTCAGATTGATGATTGGTAGTCAATAGAGATAGGGACTGACAGAAAATAATAGCTGAATGAGTTATATTATTTTTATCAATAATTATTTAACAATATCTGAAGCTAAACAATTAGATAGTGCAAATTGCCACATATACCAGTCAATGATGTAATACAGTCTAAACAAAGTTTATTCAAAATTAATGTAAAACTACAATACAATTCATTATAAAGAGTAATATTTTCTCATTTAAATAATTTACCCTTACGGGTAAAAGATATTGTACTTTAACTATAAGGCTAACACAATGCTGTTCACATTTGAAGGAAATTGTGAGTATGAAGAGATGGCCAACCTCCAATCTTTTTTTTTTTGCGTCCTAAGTACCTTTGTATTAAATTCATGTATCAGTAAGTCTTCCACAAGCTTACTTAAACGAAGTAATGATTCGTACCTGAACAACATTGAGTTCATCAGCCTTGGCATCTGGACCCAACAGTGCTTGACGTATGAGCAGCTTGTTGCTGCGGGGGTACTCCGCCTTCGCCTCGGGGTCCCATGTCTCGGACTGATGTGACGCCGACAGAGTAACACCTGAAACATTAACCAACCTTGTCAACATGTTTGACGACACTCATCCAATCGGTATCGCATAGCGTGAGACATGGCGGCCTCGCAGCAGGCGACCGCATCGTACGAACTCGTGTTAATTTTGTCATCATAACCTCAAAACGCTGACATCGCGGCGCCGACATAAACAACAGCGGTGCTGAAGTCCTTGTTGCTAGCTTTGGATCGCTATCGCTAGTTAGCATTTTTGCAAATGCTTGGCGACTCAACGGCATGTCAACTGTCGCGGCTTGGACGCCGCGCATTCAAATTGCGCGCCCAACAACCACTGACTTCCCACATTTCAAACGCACCATGCGTTAGCAAAAAATCAATAGCACTAATTTCGCGTGGGATGTAGAATTAATTCGTTGCTCAGAAACGCCATTTCGAACTGATAGAAGAAATTAGCTATTTCATTTCCTTAATCAAAAATGGCGGCAAGTCGGTTATAAACTTTAAATACGTTCAATTTATAACCTGCAACGAATGCAAACGAATAAAACGTTAAGATAACACGACAGATCGCGATTGAAACAGATATCCACTTAGTATTGTGAAATAAAATGGCGAGAGCCGGGTGTCAAAGCTGACGCTAATGTAATAATCATATTTCAGAACAAAGTATTAGGCGAAACATGCAAATAAAACTATTAAACTAAGCGCAATAGTCTAAAGATTAAGACTTACCATAGAAATATTCGTCCGACATGGTGATTTCACTAATTTATTGAGATTTTTGCGACACGTTCACGTGCGATGCCGGCGCACACAAATCTGGAGATCAATGTTGCCAACGATATACTCTGTGTTTCGTTCCAATACAATTTATTGTCCACCACCCCACTTTCAAAATTACCACTGAAATTTAACGACTATAGATGGAAAATTATTCAGATACTTACTATTCCACAGAATTCTCTGGATTATTTAGTAAAATAACGAAATTATATTCTCTAATTCCACTTTTTCAGGAAAGATCCCAATTTCTAACATCCATGTACAAAACTAAACTAAAAGAGATTGAGAATATAACGCATCCGATATTATTGCCGATAAAAACTCGCCTATGTGAGAGAGCCTTAATTCTAAGTAAAATTCAAAAATATTTACAACACATTAATTGAGATTGAGTGCTGTGTGTCAAAGACACACAGCATTGCGAGCTGTGTGAGCTGTGTGTGTGTGTGTGTAAGTTTGATAGGCTCGATAGTATAGTTGAAAAAAGTAAGAACATGTTCTAAGCCTTCTAAAAATATTTAAAAGTTTTTACAAAAAATAACAACCGACTTCCAAAAAATACTAACTAATGAAAAATAACTTTAATTTTGGAAGTAGGTGTCTTTGGTTTTGTATTTTCGTTTTTTGCCACCGACTTCTGAAATTAAAGTTATTTTTAATTTTAATTTTTCGCTTTTCTTGTGGGTCGGTTTGTAATTTATCTAAGTTACAACAGCCTTATGTCAACCGCTCAATACCTTTTACAAAATATTGCTTTTCCGGATGCAGGGACGTTAACTGTTGAGGAGTTCTCCTGGTACTTCACCATCAGCTCCACTTCACCATATGCATTGTGACGAGCTTAGCAAACATATAAAAGTAATTGAATCGCAACCCGTGAAATACTTATTATTGAGTAGTTCCGGTGGCTTCATCATCTGTGATCTTCACCAGCAGTTCCACTTCACCAAATAGTGCTTTCCAAGACCAAATGCACGAGTTACTATAAAAAAATACCAGAATCACTATAGGCAATAAGTTGGACAGCCCACTGTTGTGGAGCCTCACCCAGAGGACTAAGTCCCTCTTAGTTATTAGGTACTAACATAGTTTTTATGTTCATACTAACATTATAAATGTAAATTCAAATTTTAATGGATCATTGGCTGTCTGAATAAATTATATTATTATTATTATTTCCTTTATTCTATTATATACATATAAATTACATTTTTAAATATTAGAATATAAAAAATATGAAAACATGTTTATTATTATTTCCTTTATTCCATTATATACACATAAATTACATTTTTAAATATTAGAATATAAAAAATATAAAAACATTTAAAAATATAAAAAATAGTAACCCACCGGTATCGGGAACAAGGTCCAAGCTACCGGCGGTCAGGGCTCCAGAGAGAGGAACCTCCTAACAATGCGAGCTGTGTCTAGAAGTACCGCTTTCTGAATCAAGCACTTGATCCAGCTGCCCAACGAGAGCCTCCTCAGGTGTTGGTCGAGGCTCTTGGCTATTAAGCCATTGGCTGTCACGACTATCGGCACAATGATCGCTGAGTCCACATCCCACATGTCGACAACCTCGCGAGCCAAGTCAAGATACTTTATTTGTTTATCTTTCTCGGCTTTCACGAGGTTCCCGTCATGGGGGACCGTTATGTCAACAATCATTGCGCGCCGCTCTAATCGATCCACCACCACTATATCAGGCTTATTGGCAACAATAGTCCTGTCAGTGATGATGGATCGATCCCAGTATAATGTGATATGTCCATTTTCGAGAACTGGGTCGGGCACATACCTGTAGTACGGCACTTCTGATTCTACAAGACTGTATTTCAGAGCAAGTTGCTGATGGATAATCCTGGCTACAAGGTTGTGTCTATGCAAGTACTCTTCGTTAGCTAGACGAGAACAACCAGAGATAATATGTCTGATGGCCTCACCCGGACGATGGCATGCCCGACACACGTCAACCGTCGCGTCCTTCATAATATGTCTCCGGTAGTTATTCGTTAAAATAACTTCGTGCATAATTGCACAGACAAAACCTTCGGTTTCTCCAAAGAGGTCACCGAAACGCAGCCAGGCTACGGATGCTAGTTGGTCTACATCGGGCCCATGTAGGGCCCGAAAAAAGCGGCCGTGAAGCTCCTTACTCTGCCATACTTCCATGCGATCATTAGTGTCAAGCACTACTGGTTTGCGCCAGTTCTCTTTAGCTAAGGAGAGCGGGGTGAGGCCCTTGTCCACTGTGACCACACCTCGATGCATCCCCACGTCGGCTTCTAAGAAATATTCCTTGAGACTGCATATCTCGCGATTGTGGAGGATCTTAGCATTTAAAAAGCCTTATTATTACTATAGGTGTGCCTATAATATTTGAAGAGTTCCCTCGATTTCTCCAGGATCCCACCCTAAGAACCTGACCTGATGACAATGGGACCACCTAGAAAGTATACCCTATGAAACTAAAAAATATATTTTCAAATCGGGCCAGCCGTTTTCGAGTAATCGGGAACATACATAAAAAAAATAAGTTTTCGACGAAATGAGAACCTCATCCTTTTTTTGAAGTCAGTAAAAAATTAGGTTACCCATATTCATGCCAACACCTTCAAAACTGGAAAATATCCTTGAGTAGGCAACATTATTGCGAAAAACTTTTTCATAGACAATGACTGCTACGTTCTGAAATCGTTACCTATTTATTATTGGCTGCTTTTACATTTACATTTCTATAACAGATTATAACATTCATCATGTATTCAATATCTGTCACCACTGAATGAACCCATTACCATTACGCATATGAATATTCGTCTAGCCATTCTTCCTTGTTTAACATCACTACATTTTATAAAACAAAGTCCCCCCGCCGCGTCTGTATTTCTGTCTATCTGAAAGCGTTAATCTCTGGAACTACCTGTCGGATTTGTAAACATAATTTTGCATTTGATATCCCAATTCTCGATGAAAGCTTAGGATTAGGAGCCTATTGAAAAGAAAAAAAGTCAGAAAGGATACTACGCGAAAATGAAGTAACAGCGTGGGCGGGCGACGTGCAGTGACGCGGTGGGTTGGTTGCCAAAATTTCACCTCGATGAAGTGGTGGGCAGAAGCAAGTTAATTATATTTTTCAGTTGTAGCCTTGCCATCCTTGGGAGCATTTATCCTCATACACTGCTACAAGAATTTGAAGGATCTTTTGGCGCTCGAATGTCATTAATGTGGGCGCTGTTGGTAAACGTATTTCGTGCAATTGTTTTGTAAAATGTCTTGAAAAACAAGATGTCAGCGTTAGTTCCAATTTTCGCCACGTGCCAAAATAACGTTGTAGCGCTACGTCTTCCGCCGAAAAAAAAATGGTGCCCCCTCGCTCTCGGCTATCTTTCAGCAGCCAGCAATCTCTAACAGCAATACCTCTTTTGAGTTTCGAATACGTAGCCTAGTATTTAGTACCGTAGATACTTGGTAGAAAGCTCTTTGTGAACAATCAGCTTGTCCGGGAGATTCCCTACTCCCTAAAGAATACCGTACTGTTGCTGTACTGTACTGATACTGTTTTCCAGTTTGAAGGTAAGAATCTTGTAAGTATGGATGACATGATTCGTGAGACATTTATTTCAGCTTTATTTCTGGGATGACAATGCACCTGGCTTGGATTGCTCTGGTATGAAATTGAAACTCAAAGCATTTATTTCAATTAAACCATTTACAGGCACTTTTGAATTGTCAAAGAGTCGGTCAGTTAGTCAGAAGGTTTAAGCTAGTTGCCCATTCTAAAACGTAGATATCTATGGAGAAGAACGGGCAGGAAACTCCAAGAACACTCTTTTAAATCAAGATACATTATTACAAAATCTAGGGTAAGTACATACATTATGCTTGTTGATTCTGTATGTGAGCACAATGTAAAAAAATAATAAGAAACAATTCAAAATATAAGAGATTCCGACGAATTGAAAACCTCCTCCTTTTTTGAAGACGGTTAAAAATAAGCCGTAGCAGTGTCAACCGACAGCGCCCGTTCACGAACATGACGCGAGGATCAGCACCATCCAGCTCAACCATTTTGTAGGGAACCTATTGATCCAACACACGCGCCACCATCAGTGAGACAATTAAATGAACATGACATAGTCTCAACTACCATGATTTCAAGTCAACATACATAATAAACGAATCAAAGCTACTCACATTTACAAAACTGAAAAAATGCTTCTTTATCGTAGATCACAGAGTATATGCATACCTACTTAGGTACTATCTGGGCGGGCCTGACCTACAGGCAGACCCGGGGCCCCTAGGCACTTAACATTTTAGCCCTCCCTCCCCCATCCCAAGCCATTTTGGAAATTTAGCAAATAATATCCGCTAGTACAGAAAATATAATTTTTAACCGTCTTTAAATAATTAGGTACTCTAATAAAAATTTGAAATTACCAATATTTACTTCAACGGTCGTCATAAATCTACGGTCTGTTCCTCGTACACTCTAATTACCTAATTACGAGGGCGGCACTGAAAATTTCGGGAATCAAGGAAGTGACACAACATTACTATTTAAAAATGTATTTATTGCTTTTCGAAGTATTGTCCGCGAAATTTGACACATTTTTCCATACGATGGAACCAATCATTGAAGCAACCATTCCATTCGGAAGTTGGGGTCTCCAAAATGGCCGTTTTGTAGGCGTCCACAGCTTCTTCAGGTGATGAAAATCTCTGTCCACGCAATTTATTCTTTATTTTAGGAAAAGTATAGAAAACATTAGGGCTTAGGTCGGGGCTGTACGGCGGATGGTCTAATAAATGTTTTCTTGCTCTAAAAACTGTTTTGTTCTGTGCGCGGTGTGAGAACTCGCATTGTCCTGATGGAGGATGATGCGGCGGTTGCAGTTCTCTTTACGGAGTTCAGAAACGACCTGTGGCAAACAAATGCTAGCATACCATTCTGCATTAACCATTATTTGTCCCTCAAGAGGAATAGTCGTAACATGGCCGGTTTTGGAGACAAACGTGGCCACCATTTTTTTTGCAACACTCCGTGAACGAACAATTTTTGTTGGCTTTGACTCATTTTCGAACACCCAAACTCGTGACTGGTTTTTTGTTTCGGGTTCGTACGCGTATATCCAGGATTCGTCACCTGATACGATGTTGTATACAGCATTTGAAGATCCTGCGTGGAATCTTTCGAGAGTTCTGACGCACCAAGTAACGAGAGCCGCTTTTTGCTCTTCACACAGCGAATGCGGTATCCATCGGGAAAACAACTTTTTTCCACCTAATTGTTCATGCAAGATTATTTGTATTTGACTCATGCCAACAATGAGGTTATATAATACTAGAAGAGCAACGTCGTACTAAAAAAATCAGAAAAACGTAACCACTTACGAGTTTAAAGTCGTAGCTTTGAAACGGATACTATTATGTCAATCTGTCAAAATAATCTATGTTTGTCTCATTTCTTCTATCGTCAAACTAATAACATTGGAATGAGACAAGACATTGTTATCGGAAAAACGGCCAGACTTGCCAATGATCAACATAATTTCCCCAGTATGAATTAACGTATTTATTGAATCAATTAGGTACTATATAGATAGTTTGTATTTTGGAACATTCAATAGATTAAAGATTTAAAGAAACTGACAAGGATTAGGTACATATAGGAAGAAGAAAAACAAATGCGTAAAAGTAAATATTATATTTAAATACTATTAAGATCGTGTCAAATTACTTTTGTTTATAATGGAATGATATTATTTCTATGTACAATCATTTATACAATATATATGTACTGTACAATATATATGTTTATACCGAACAGACTATAATAATAATTTAGACTTCCAGAACATGCATTCGTCGTTCGCTAAACTCCCAACAGTCTGGCAAAATCAAAATCATTTTTACAGGTAACACTGATGGTAAAAACAATGTTTGATAAATTTATTTCGTGTCGTAATGTATTTTTCGACAATCTGAATAAAATTGAGCAAACTTATTTATAAAATGAAACACCAATTGCTTTATTAATCTTTTCAGACCGTGTCATACAAATATTAATCGCATATTTCACCATTTTGTAATTTTTTTGCGCTAAGCTATCGCTCACTTGACGTCAAGCTGACGACTGAAGTGGGATATGCTTGCGGACATATACGACGTGGCAACGCATCGGCGCCGTACACTGCTGATCTAGTCCTATAAAACATCATTGCATGCCAATGTCTAAAGTTGCCTGAATTTCGCGGTATGTCACATGTCGATCTTCCTCAATCAGCTTACGCACAGCATCAACGTTTTCTTGGGTGACTGCAGTTTTTGGACGACCTTGACGGGGATCATCACTGAGCTTGACACGTCCACGTTGAAATTCAGCAAACCAGCGATAAATTGTGGTTTTGGATGGGGCTTCATCACCAAATGTAGAAATCATCCGGTCAACACACTGTTTTTGTGTTAAACCACTTCGAAAGTCATAATAAATCATCGCTCTTGAATTTTCTCGAGTCAATTCCATTTTCTCAACGACTAAACAAGTTTGACAAAACCTTGTGACAAGACCGAGAATCTTTTTTTAAATAAATAAATGGTATTCGATTTTTAAAACCCAAGGAGTTTTCAATTAAAAAGATTTTAATATGACAGGAACAGTGGAAATATTCCATTCCCGATACTTTTAGTGCAGCCCTCGTAATTAAGTACTTACTTTCTTCAAACAACACATCACAGTCACATGGGTAGACCATGACCTGGACTAGGACATAGGATACTTTTTATCCCGATGTTCCCATGAGATCGAGACTTATGCGGGTGAAACCATGGGGCGCAGCTAGTTTATAGTACTTTTGTAGAAACCTACATTATTTATTTTTCGCATAGCAGGTGTCGGTAGTGATTGAACGGTAATCTTAATAAAAGAACTTTGGAAGCACGAGCGAGCGAAGCGAGGTCAAAAATGTTAGAATCTCAGTTAGGTTAGGTTTATTTTGACTTATAAATTATATCCATAGAGTAATAGTAGTTCGCACAAGACAGGGAGGTTTGGAATGGATCATTTTTTTTTTTTGTTTTATTGATGGGGTATACCTGAGGGGTAGTCCCATATAAATGTTATTAACTTTGCTTGGGTAGTTTTTCAGTAAGCTTTACTAATACATATTTTATCCAATTAGTGTATATTGATAATGGTGCCGATTCTCTTGCCACAAAATTCTCTAAACTAGACTAAAAATCACTAAAATTTTGTTTAGTCCTGTCAAAAGACGATTTCTCATTCTGAAATAGACTAAAGTGACACAACTTAACTATATTTTAGTTTGACAGCACTAAGATGGTACTGATTAATTAGTTTAGTGAAAATGGCAATTTTGCTATTCTGAATTTGACGTTTTTAACCTAAAATTTTGGTTGTCTTAACTAAATCTGGCTATTTTTAATCGCGATTAAAAAGGTGTGGAATAAAATTAATTGTCATGAATTAAGATTCACCACAACACCTCGACTTCAGGGGCAAAAACAGTACTGTATTTTTTTTTTAATTTTGCTTATATCTCGAAAACGGTGTGTCCTATCGTAAAAATAATGAAAATTTCGACCCCCTTTATGAAACCCTTAAACCCATATAACTCTACACGAAGGTATTTTTTTTTTAAATATTTTCCGTACAAAAAGTGAATAATTCCATATAAAACACGCCGAGGCTGCCACCCATGCTCGCCTCCGGCTCTAAAATAAATCACGTGGTAGGGCAAACAAGTAGGTACCATGTGGAGTCGCGATTGTCAAATTAAATTTTAGTTGCGTCAAAATGATTTTTAAATTTAGAGATATTTTATTGCAGAATAGCTCTAAGATTCTCATAGCCAAAAGTAAGGAATTTTAGTGATAGTTTAGTTAGTTTAGTTCGGTGTACAAGAGAATCGGCACCAATGTTTTATTAACGTACTGTCACTGTTATTTACATAGCAAGTAGTGGTATACTTACTGGGGGTAAGTACCACAACTACTGAAAAATAAAAACACATTAAGTACAAAAAAAGACAACCGACTTACAAAAAAAACACTACAAAGGTCAGTATCAGGTTGATCTAACTATGATTGGCGGCCGTATCAAATATTTATTTATAGAATTATAATCATAAAAATCATCAAAACATTTCTGTAAGTTCATATTACCCTGTTAAGTGACTATTTCATGAAATCATGACATTTGAGGCCAACTCTAACATAAGGAGTTGTATTGCTGATTCTAATGATTATAATTCCGTCTAACCATATTTGTTACGGTCGCGAATCATATTTTTATCAACATACAACCGGATACGGATACTGAGCTGCAAATTGCAAACAACGTAGGAAAATTTGAATTTCGCGGGTTACCTTAGTGCATTCCCGTGATTTCGAAAGTCGGTGGTAAAAAAACGAAAATACAAAACCAAAGACACCGACTACCGAAATTTAAGTTATTGTTCACTTTGTAGTGTTATTTTTGAAGTCAGTTTTTTTTTCAAATTAAATTTTTGACCGTATATTATAGAAATAGCAGTTGCTTTGTAGACTTATGTGAAAAAGCTGAAGAAATAAGGAAAAGGAAACTATTCGCTCGCTCGGTTTTTTTTTTGCATCACTCCACGGATAGGTCAGATTTGTTTTTCTTTCCTGGGTGCTTTAAGTACCATGATATGAGCACCGCCTCCTTAAAGCGCGGGGCCTGTAGTATTTGCTATCCAGCCCCGGCTGCCTGCCGTAAGGCAGGCAAGATACCTGGTTGGGTTAGCTTTGGGGCCCCCTAGGGTTGGGGTAGGGCTGTGACCCCAGGCCGGGGACTTGTGGGCCTGGACGTAAATCCGGGGCTGCCTACAGGTTTGTGTTACATTTGAAATTGAAATAAAACAATCAAACTTAGATTTAAAATATATTACTATCATACTTCACTTGAAGTCGATCTCACGATACAAGAATCTGAAACTGACTTATATATCGTACCTCGAAAATGCGGCGAAAAAGTTCTATGAATGTATTTTTTAACACCATCGAGCGCATTATGTAATTTTGACTTTGAATGAAAAAAGTGACGATTAATTGTTTCTTCTGATTTACTTCCAGTCGTTGCCGTTGTGTGTTTATCAATCGGAGAACACTTCTTAGACTGTTCTTGTATTGCATTGTTAGGTGACTCTTGCTGAGATGTAAGATATATTTTAAGTTGAGTATTTTCGTAATGCAAACTGGCGTTGATTTGCAATAGTTTTAAATACTTTTTACTGTCTGGAGAAACTGAAGCAGATTTCAGTAACTTATCTAGGAGACTATCCAAGGTCTTTCTATTGTCTTGTAACAATAAAATAATATTCTCACATGTCTGAAATGTAATAAAAGTAGACGTCTACAAGCGGCCTTTGGATATGATATAGAAACGAAGTTTACAACTGACGTAATAGTGGGCCTGTAAGTAGTGGGCGATTTTTAACCGTACCTTTTTGTTTTGAACCTGAATTTTTTCCAATTGCTTTTGGAACAACGTTTTGCTCGATTTTATCTTTAAATACTTAGCACCAATATTATAAATTACTTCGTCCTTAGCTTTTAATTCGTCAAGTAAGGAGTCCTTTTTTTGATCTTCAGTAATCTGGAAAAAAAAACAAATTCAAGTAGTAAAAGTACCTACTAAGTTTTGTGTACCTAACTTAGGTAGTTACATAAATTCAGAATATATTTTAGTTACATAAATTAGTTAGACTAATGACAAAATTTATTAAATAATAAGTGGGTATTATTAGTTACTTACATCCTTACTTTTTTGAGCGTTTATTTCGTTTTCGTCTCGTTTAGGCAATCTCTTAATCTCGTTGATGAAAAATTCCTTTTCTTTAGAATGAATGTCCCTAAAATTTTATTAAATCGATAACTTTCAATAGTTCGATACAAATGTAATATTTTATTATATTATTCTATAATGACATGAAATAATGGCGTTACCGGCAGGTATATTCTGCCTACCCGCACTTGCGGCTATGAGAGTGCCGTGTGATGTCACTTATGAATACATATTTGTTCACCTTTCATCTACAAGCTGTTGATGTAAGTTCCTATTCGTTCTTTGTGCACATTTTAGTTCAACATATATTTTCTCTTTTTCACGAGCTAGCGTACCTATGGCTGCATCTCTACTTTCTACAGAAACTTTTAAGGAATCGATTGTTTGTTTGAGTAACTCTAATTCACTTTGCAATTTCGCTACTTCCTCCGGCTTCTTCTGACTTTTCCCCGAAGATGACGAGGACCTCAACGAACTTTTCGACAAAATGCGTCTAAAATTCATTCGAATTCATAAACCAAATTTTTTACTTATTACTAAATCATTTTAAAACATTCCGGCTTGGAGTAAAAAACTATTATTTTGTAAATGCGGAAAACAGTTGTACCAAAAATTTGTCATTTACATGCACTTTACATGACACCATTCGTCATTTGTGAATTTTCATTATTTTCACCACAGATATTCATTGATGTGCGATTATAACGTTTTGATTTTAGACATGGATTATAAAGTAGTTTCATTACGTGAACATGAAACGGAACGCACAACCACAGACAGAAATATTTTACTTTTTCTATGGTAGCCATTTTGAATAAACTAAGATACTTTAATATTATTGGTTGTTGCTTGGTAAATTGTGAGAATGATGTTTCTCATTGGCAAATATGTAAGGTTTGTGAAAACCCGTTACTTTTTATCCAATTACAGTTCACTACTATGCAATTTTGACAAAAGGTGAGTGAGCCATCTCGTTTCTTTGAATGACACCAAAATTGACACAAAATTTGTCAAAATACCGTATAAACATATTGGCCTCTATTTCCATTGTTTCTTTTATGTTTTCTTCCGTCTCCCCCGGGTTTGTTTTATCCATTGTTTGGCAATTTTCACGAACAAAACCGTTCTAAGTTGATCATCTCATCGTCGGCACAGTGTGAGTAAATTGTATCGCTCTAGTAGTCTTGACCTTATGCCATCGCACTCTCGATGTTTTATGTTGTGTAACGACGCCAAAATTCTAGGAAGAACGATGCCAAGTTTCATATCAACACCTCGGATCTATAATAAATAAGTTTCGCATTCACATAAGTTATGTCGTGATCTGTCAATGATACCAATAAGAAATTCTTGAGGCGAAGTTAACACTTTCCTTTCTATTTCATTCTCAATCCGTGAGTACCTATGTGTTGGTATTCACAGTGGTCAGTTCATGGTGTACGTTTGTTTTTAGGTCACAGGAAACTGTCTACAGGCGCACGTAAAGAAACAATTGTCGACGAACAGCACACCTGTGTAAATAGAAGCTTAGCAATATTAAAGAATCTCGTATGATGAGAACCTCATAGTAGTTAATTGTGAAGTGTAGCGCGTGAAATTTATTCTCAATGTTATAATTGATGGTAAGATGAGTGAGGAGGGGCAGAATGACGGGAGCAGGAACAGCGCGTCGCTCGGCGAGCCGGGCGCGCCACCGGTGGCCGAGTGCACCACGCTCGACGCCTCCACCAACATCTCACAGACCACCATCAGCCAGGTGATTCACAATAAATAACCCCTCACTAGTTTACACACTGTAGTACACAGGCATGCCAACAAGTCATTACACTCACTTGTACATCTTTTTCTATCACTTCTATACATAATTTGAAGCAGAATAGTGCTCAATATACTTATAAGTCACTGCAATATGATAATGGTGAAACACTGTTCAGATAGTGGGACTGAACTTGGTGCTATCTTTGTTACTGTTAGAAGACTCAACTACTCAAGCAAATGTATCTACCTATAATATAATAAGCAGACCAGATAAGTATAGTGAGGATATAATCATATGCTATATCTGTTTTGACCTAATATCCTAATTAAATAAAACTTATTTAAAATATATACTCTAGTAAACAAAGAACAAAATGTTAACTTTTGTCTGCCAAGGTGTTCTAGAGTGAGACATCAATTATTGTGCCTAATTTAGCAGTAAATGTGCTAAATCTGGCATACTTTCAATGCTCACATGATGTGGATACCTTGTGAGCGGCTAATTCTCAATTAAATTGGATTTTGATAGTAGCAACTACTGTGCATCTACTGTGTTATGTGACATTATCATTATTCCTCTTATGGACAACTTTGGAAGTCCACAGAAATAATATCTCAAACATTGCAGCAATGAGATCGGTATATTTTGGTCAAATCTGCCTGGCTTTTTGTGTGTCCTTTTATTCCTCTCATGAAGTGCCTTCATGATACTCAAGAATGATCTATTTAATTAAAAACGTTGATCATGTCAAGTTATCAATGTACAATTTACTGATGAAATGCTCATTACTATTCTCATTAACATAAACTCAATGGAAGTAGGAACAGACCTGTAGAGGCACGTGTCACTACAACGAGTGCTATAAAGCATATAAAGCATGGCCCGCTTGTCTGACCTCATGAAGTAGTCGCATTATCATAATGGCCTTGTGATTGTAATGAAATAATCAAACAGGGTCCATGTGATACTTCACAGGATTACATTTCCAGTTCAAATTATTTTTTTCACATTGGACCTTTTAAAAGCAAGTTATGATAGGGATATTTGGAATAAATATGCTTTTGTTAAAAAAACTCAAAATATAGCAGTGAATAGGCTGGCTAATTGATAAGTGTGAGTAAAATGAAGAAAACATCTACACTCAATTATGATTGTCTGTATATTATTTAATGCAAAGTGTGACTGATCTGTTGCCAAAAGTAATTGAAGCTTTGGAGCCAAAAGGCCGGATGCTGAGTAGTCAGTAGTTGGTATCAGTCAACGGCTCATTAAAGATTAATAATGTAGTTTGGTTAATGTACCGAGATAAAGTAAATCAAATAAGTAGACTGGCTCCACCTGGGTCTGTGGAGCTGCACATAGTGTTGATTGCTCAATATTGTACAAGAACTGATAGCTCAGGACAAAAAAGGCATTATTTGAAAAATTTGTTAATGTGTTAGCACACATTGTCACACTGGTAATGAATGCATGCCATTAATGCAAGGATTGCTTTCATTGCTTGGTTTAGTTGTCTAGTCTCGGTTGCACAACATGGCCGACAACTGCCCAGGTTTCACTGATGAATACAAAGCACTTTGACAATGGTCACAACTGTCTTCCGAATAGTGCTAACTTACTCAATACAATATTTACATAATAAATGGATGTGCACAATTATCTATTGTTAACATTATTTTGAAAAGGCAGTGACAAAAACGCTGTGTTTAACATTATTTCAACATTAACCTAAGGTTTAGTAAAGGTGTTTAGTCAACTGCACTTCTTTAGCAACTTTGGCATTACAAGTGTTTTTATGTCGTAGTAATAAGAGCGGTTTTCGTAATTCAGCTTTTACTATGTGCTGGTGACCGTACATACATTTCTAAGCCCGGCCTATGTTGGTCCCATTATGTGCTTACTTTTAAAATCGAAATAGCCACATTTTAAATAAAAAAATGTGTGTGTTCGAATGACTCTTATTATTATGTTTTGTTCGTTCGCATATAATTAAAGCAGCGTCAGATTTGGGACTGCGCCCGGTTAATTACATGTCTATTATAAGTATAACATACCTAGAATAATAATTGAGGTGTTAGACATAGTAGAATTCTACCACCCTTCGGACGATGCGCGCGTATAGTAAGCATTACAATCAACAAGTATTCAGTAGTCTCATCGCGATGACGTAAACAGCAACATATAATTGCTTCAGATGACAGCAACCTCTGTGCCGGCGACAGAGGGCGCCAAGTGGTGCTGCGACGTGTGCACCTACGAAAACTTCCCACTCTCACGAAAGGTATCCATCTACTCCATTGTAACACTTTTTCAAGTTCACACCACTTGCTAATCCTTTGCGGCCATTATAGAATCATGTGTAGAAGGCTCATTTCCCTACGTTCTCATTACATACTATACGGAAACTCGACTCCCTACTCCGTTGCCTTTGTGCATACGCAAATGCAGTAGCGTCGTCGAGTATCTGTTTACGATTGTGATTTGACCTAGACCTAGTGGATCCGCAGCTAATAGTGCACATTGACATTCATATTCAATCGCGCTTCAAAGTAAACGCCTAAACAAGGCGCGGACTAGCAAGCGAGGGGTCGTTAGCTTTAATGACTAGCAAGCGAGGGGTCGTTAGCTTTAATGACTAGCAAGCGAGGGGGTCGTTAGCTTTAATGACTAGCAAGCGAGGGGTCGTTAGCTTTAATGACTAGCAAGCGAGGGGTCGTTAGCTTTAATGACTAGCAAGCGAGGGGGTCGAGAGCTTTAATGACTAGCAAGCGAGGGGTCGTTAGCTTTAATCCCGCCCTTGCCACTATTGACATGAACCTAGCACAAGCATGTTATTTGGGAGTAGCAACGTGCTAGCCAAACTGCTAGTAAACTTTAAAAAAAAATCGGTGCTGAATCTCATATCGCGCGTAGTTGACATTGGACCTTCTGTGTTTTACTGCTCAGTGGCAATCATATTATCTCGCCGAAGTCGCCGAGCAGAATATGTGGGATCCGCAGCCGACACAAACGACGCGACGTCTCGGCCCGAGCCACGTTATGAACTATGACAAATATCGTTTATTCATGTTCTTGCTGTGTTCTATGTATGCAGAGATGACTAGATGATAAAGCACAAATATTGGTTTTTGTAGCTTTTTGTGTATTGTGTTTGACGCTTGACGCTTATCGTATTCACAAAGATTTCGCTTTTGTTCTCGTCAATTTTTTTTGGATTGTTGTCTAGAATAAACTAGGTCGCAGCACTCTCACCGTGGATAGATAACTTTATCAAACCAATCTAGGAAACTGAGATGACGATAAGAACATGTCGATTGAATATTGTGTCTGCAATAGTTAAAGAATGAAAGAAACAGCATTAATGAATGCTGTTGCCGTTCATAAGCTGTCCATTATAGTGTTCAGCTTTACCTAATTACTGACACTTTCACTTGTGCGCGGCCCGCGCTCGCCTGACACGAGAGCATCATGCTGGTCATACAGTCTGCGACGTAAATCTACTCAAATCTCGATATAAGACACAATCTCAATTATTAATAAGAGTAATTAGTTGTCGTTTTGTAAATTTCATCATTTTGTTAACAAGCGAAAGTTCTTGTACTAGTGCACATTTGGTAATTATTGAAATGATTCTTTTATTTCCTATGTATTTTATTTTTTCCTATTGCAATATCATCTTGGCACAATGTGTTGTTTACGAATCGTATTGGAACGTATATGGTTCCCGCGGGGCCTAAGCTAGCCCAATCGCATTGAAATTACTGCAAAATTTTGGTAGGGTGCGCTGCGCTTGCGCCTTATAAGTTATAACAGGCGGGTTTGATTAGCGCAGTATTAGCACAAGCTTTCAGCGCAAACACTCTTGAGTCTTGAAGAAAACATAATTCTTAGAAATATCAGCTACCAAATCGCACAAATCCAAAAAAAAATTGAGAAAATTCTCGATTCCATCCCAAATGTGGGCTTTTCTAGCAGCGTTGCCCAATGTGTTGTTTCATGTGATGTCAGTGGCGATGATGAAACATGGGGAGTTTGAAATTGTTGCAGTGCACCATGTGCCGCAGCCCCAAATCTGTGCTCAACGAGGACATCTTCCGGCTGCAGGACGGCGCCAGCGCGCTGCCCTCGCCGGACATCTGCGGTAGGTAGCCTGGAGCCAGGCACACATTACAGCTGCAGCGCAGCGCAACGCCCGCCTGTAGTGTGCGTTGGCTCATAGAAAGTGTATGAAAGTGTTGCAGGAGGATTTTTGCAATACTTGGCCCAATCTGGTTTAGCCTTTAACCTTTATCTGTACCTGCTACTTTGTTATGTAGCATTGTGATCACCAGATACTTGCACTGATGAACACGAGTACCCTCTGCCAAAACGATACTGACAATTATTACGTAAAGAAGCGAAACTGACTTCCTCCCCTCGCTAATTTCTCGCTCTTCGCATCGTTGCAGTGCGCCTAGCAGTATTACCGTGCCGTGACTGACTTAGCCCAGCTAAGGCAATAATTGCCCAAATGCCCGGACAAGTTTATCATAAAGTATCAGATGCGAGACGTATGGTGGTCATAATTTTCTATTTATATGTTATTAATGTGTCAATGGTCATTATGTCGCCACAAAAGTGCCGTAAGAACCGTGTCAGTCAGTGACAAGAGCTGTCATGTAAGTTGGTCTCGTCTCTATGTATCGTTTGTTCCTTAGGTGCGGAGGCAGTGGCAGAACGCCTGAAGCCGCTGCGGATATCGTCGCCGCAGGGCGCCAGCGCCTCCTCCGTAGCCAAGTGGCCCTGTCCGGTCAGTGCATACTGTCACACGACTTACCTGTGCTGTTACAAAAGTATCTGATGAAAGTGTAGACAAACCCTGTTCATGTTAAATTCCTACGCAGTCACTCACTAAGGGCAATTAGTAACACATTCCAAAGCGTAGTAGGTACCTATGGAGAAGAACGGGCAAGAAACTCCCTGAACACTCTTTTAAATTGTGCTAGCGACCCGCCCCGGCTTCGCTCGGGTGCAATGTGGATACTAATGTGGTGTCAATGTGGAGTGATTAACTTATTGGATTGATTTATATGCACGCGCCCCCGCCGCGCGCCGGCCGCTGCCACCGGACGGACGTACGGCCTCACGGCCGCTCTGCACCCGCATTTTAAATCTCTGATATCATCGAAGATATTCATTTTAATGATATGCTGTAAAGGGCAATTTTGATCTACATTAATTGTTCAACGTATCTAACGTATTTAATCTGATAAGAAATAATACTGTATTGTTCAAAATAGCTTCGTAAATAACCCATTTTTTTTTTTGTAATAATGTTAAAGATTAAAATGGTTACTGTGGATTATCCCTAAGAGATAGACACATACCATAGTGGACTTTTTTGTAAATCTTTGTATGATATACAATTTCGTAGTTTATTATTTTGATCTATCTGGTAAGGTTTAGCCAGCGTTTGCAATGTAAGCGCACAAAAATATGTTTTTTACGACATCACATTACAAATCCTTGAAATGCTCGGCTATTTTTTCTACCATAATATGCATGTATTTCCACTTGATTTTCTCTGTCTAGTGATGAAAACCGCATTAAAATCCGTTGCGCAGTTAAAAAGATCTAAGCGTACAGACAAAAAAAAGCGGCCAAGTGCGAGTCGGACTCGCCTATGAAGGGTTCCTTAGCAGTTTACGATTTAAGACGTATTAAAAAAAAACTACTTACTAGATCTCGTTAAAACCAATTTTCGGTGGAAGTTTAAATGGTTATGTACATCATATTTTTTTTTTAGTTTTATCATTCTCTTATTTTAGAAGTTACAGGGGGGGGACACACATTTTACCACTTTGGAAGTGTCTCTCGCGCAAACTATTCAGTTTAGAAAAAAAAAAATAGAAACCTCCATATCATTTTTGAAGACCTATGTATAGATACCCCAAAGGTATGGGTTTGATGAATAAAAAAATTGAGTTTCAGTTCTAAGTATGGAGAACCCCCAAAATTTTATGTTTTTTTTCTATTTTTGTATGACAATCTTAATGCGGTTCACAGAATACATAGATGTATTCTGTGAACCGCATTAAGATTGTACTACTTACCAAGTTTCAACAGTATAGTTTCGGAAAAAAGTGGCTGTGACATACGGACGGACAGACAGACAGACAGACATGACGAATCCATAAGGGTTCCGTTTATTGCCATTTGGCTACGGAACCCTAAAAAGCGACTTTGTTTTATACTATGTAATGTAAAGATTGTTTCAAAAATATTAGTTACTTTATTATGTCCAGAGACATTAATAAAGTAACTAATATTTTTACACTTTGTACAACAAATAGAAACAAAAAAAAAAACAATCCAATGACGGCGCCCGTTCACGAACATGGCGCATGGATCAGCACCATTCAGCTCAACTATTTTGAAGGGTAGATAATGATCCAACGCACGCACCACCGTCAGCGACACATTTGAGTGAGCATGGCATACTCTCAGCCGCAGCACATTCAAGTCAATGAGAGACATTACCCGGTGAATGGTAGCTCTATAGTAGGTACATAGTACTCACACATGTGCTATGGAAATATATAATACAGGGTGTCCGGTGGCAGAATTAGGATTTCAAAATTAAATAATAAAAGAACAAAATTTTTATTTTTATTATTTCAATAACTATAACAAAGAAGGGAAGTGCGGGTTTTATTTCTTAAAAATAATTTCGTCTAAATGTTGACCGTCACGTCGGACACACTCTTTGAATCTGGCTTCAGTATTCCGCGCCACTCGCTGGAGAAGGGACGTAGGGATGCCATTAACCTCGCGAACGATATTTTCTTTTAATGCTGAGATGGTTGGTGGGGCGGTTTCATAAACTTTACTTTTGAGGTACCCCCACAGAAAAAAGTCCATGGGGGTAAGATCCGGCGACCTGGGTGGCCAGGGGATGTCAGCGAAACGGCTTATCAATTTGTTAGGGAACAAATCACGAAGAAGCGCCATGGTCTCTCTAGCAGTGTGAGGCGTGGCGCCATCTTGCTGGAACCATGTCTGTGAACTATAGGCAGGATGTCCTCTTAATATTGGCAGAAAAAAATCGTTAAGCATGCGCCGATAAGAAACGCCGTTCACAGTAATGGCTTGCCCTTGTCGATTTTCAAAAAAATAGGGTCCGATTATTCCTCTACTTGACAATGCACACCAAACCGTCACTTTGGGACTGTGAAGTGGCTGTTGATGTTTCAATCGTGGGTTTCGTCCTTTAGGTGACCAATAACGGCAGTTCTGTTTATTTACACTTCCATTTAAATGAAAATGGGCTTCATCGCTCCAAAAGATTGTGTTCACTGTACGAAATCGCTGCAACATTGTCTCGCAGAAACTTTTGCGCAAATTGTAATCGTTAGGCTTAAGCGCTTGCACAATTTGAATTTTAAAGGGGTGAAGTTTAAGGTCCTTTTTCAATATTTCGTGCACAATCGTTTTTGGGAGCCCTAGAGCAGCTGATCTCTTACGTACGGACTGTCTCGGGTTATCGCGTAAACTGTTTGCAACAAGTTCGATGTTGTCATCAGTCCTCGACGTTCGACTGGGTCCCGGCCGCGGATTATTTGCTGCTGAACTTGTTGTTCTGAACCTTCGCACCCACAATCGAATCAAATCTTCGCTTGGCGCTTCACGTAACCGTCGGATATTGTACCGCGAACAAAATCTTCGACGAGCAACAGCACAGGAATCGTCTGCTTTAAAATACGCTTCGATTGCGAACGCACGTTGTTCACCTGTCCACTGTGACATCGCGACTAAGGAACCCGCACGAATGACGAATCGAACTGGACCCCCCGCCCGCCCCTCCGCTCAACGGTTCGAAAAGAGTTCGAAATTTAAATCCTAATTCTGCCACCGGACACCCTGTACAAAGGAGATTAAGCTTATACAATGCAAAAATAGTTGTGCAATCTTCAGCAGCTGAAACAGTATTTTCAAGTGTTAATCTAATAGTTGTGGTTGTGCAGCAGGACCAGCATTGAGACAGGCATTTTTTATCAGCGATGTAATCACCTAACTTATAATATGCCTGCCTGCATAGTGAGTGTTTTAAGAGATTTGAATTTCGTCTCATTTAGTTGAAGTATGTGGGGAGGTATTTTACAGTACCCCGTGAAAGACGAGTCTACTTTAGCCAGTTTGAAACCTGGTTGAACTAATAGGTCCTTATTTCTAGTGATATAAAATAATTATGTCTTTTACTAAAAATGTTTTTTTTTTCTTACGTACATGATGTTTTCATAGAATCTTATGTCATTCATGATGGTACCTCGTCAATATATTAGGTCTTTACCTATGAAATTGCCGTTCTGCAGTACTGGCCATTTCAAATCAAAATAATTTTTGTTTGGCTAAGAATTCTAATTTCAAATTAATTTTATTTTAAAAACATGGATTTTTTTTTCTAAAAGTAGTCATTTCTTTATTGATTAGTGTTACATTTTCATCGCATTTCAATCTTTTTCGTCATCATGGATACGTTCAAAATTCGAGTAATTATGGAATATGAGTACCGTCGTGGCAGCAACGCGGCACAAGCGGCACGCAACATCAACGACGTTTACGGAGCTAACACTACAAACCAACGCACCACCTGTTATTGGTTTGCTCGCTTCCGTTCTGGAAATTTCGACCTCAAAAATGAACCTCGCGGTCGTCCGAAGACTTTGGTCGACAATGACGAATTAAAGGCGATTGTGGAAGCTGATGATACACAATCTACGGCTGAATTAGCAGCAGCTTTCGACGTTAGCGTCAAAACAATATTGGTCCATTTGCGTCAAATTGGCAAGGTAAAAAAGCTTGACAAATGGGTGCCCCACGAACTCAATGATCGCCAGCGCGAAGTACGCGTCGAGACGTGCCTTGCACTGCTTAACAGACACACAAATGAAGGAATTTTGAACCGCATTGTTACCTGCGATGAAAAATGGACTCTGTTTGATAACCGTAAGCGCTCAGCAAGTTGGTTGGATCCTGGTTCAGCACCTAAACAATGCCCTAAACGAAAACTTACTCCTAGAAAAGTGATGGTCACTGTTTGGTGGTCTAGCGCCGGTGTGATTCATCACAGCTTCTTACCAAACGGGGTGAGCATTACTGCAGATGTGTACTGTGAAGAACTGAACACAATGATGGAGAAGCTGGCGCATCTCCAACCAGCATTGGTCAATCGCTCGTCTCCGCTGCTCCTGCACAACAACGTGCGACCTCATACTGCACAGCAGACGGTCTCCAAGTTGCAAGAACTGGGGTTGGAAGCTCTCCGTCATCCGCCCTACTCACCAGACCTTGCGCCTACAGACTACTACTTTTTCCAGAATTTGGATAACTTCTTGGCGGGAAAAAAATTTAATACCCGAGAGGCAGTACAAAATGCCTTTGAAGAATTTGTTGCCTCCCGTCCAGCTGATTTCTTTAAGAAGGGCATCAATAAACTGCCACTGCGATGGCAAAGATGCATTGATTGCATGGGTGATTACTTCGATTAATACAAATAAAAAATTCATGAAAAAAATTCGTTTAAATTTTTTCATACAAAACGGCAATTTCATAGGTAAAGACCTATTATCAATGACATAGATACCTATATTGACAAGGTACCGTACTCATGATGTTAATATCCTTAAACACGCGCCTGCGGAGATTATGTATGGCTCGGCAGGCTTACTATGACGCTTTATATGTCTACGATTCTTCGTAGACAAAGAAAGCGTCATGCTAAGCCTGCTAGAAGAAATAGACACAGCTCTTCCTATACAAAGTGACATTTCGTTTCTCTATTTTTGACATCGCATCGCAAAAATCCTTCTACAATCTGTCTTCAATCTGTCTGTTGTTTGTGGTTTGTGTCTGTCTGTCTTTTGTTTCCAACGATCTTTTTCTAGGTCCTTTTTTATGTAGACTATTTCAGAAGGATGTTTTCTATCCCAAACTGTCAAAATCACATTGACAACAGACAGTTGTCGAAGGTAGTGAAGACAATTTGTTTTGTAATCACCAGGCTAAAGACAGTAGAAAACTTTCTAGTCGACGGCCACAAAGTACGAGGGTGAATCAAAAAGTTCTTAGAATTGCATATACAAAAAGGTTTTATATAAATGTATATAAATCCTTTTTGGGAGAAGTTCGATATTCAAATTAAAGAGTGTCAATCACACAATATTTATGCAAACTGTCACTTGTTTTTGTCAGTTCTTTCGCACATAATAAATTGTTTTGTGCAACGAGTTGCGAAAAACCAAAAATTATGGATAAATGTGAGTTACGTTCAGTGATAAAATATCTCAGTTTGAAAAAAATGTTTACGATGGAAAAGAAATCGGACATTCAGCAGACATTAGGGGATGATGATGTACCCTATTCTGCGGTTGCGTACTGGGTGGCTGAATTTAAAAGAGGTAGATCAAGCTGTAAAGATGACCCGCGTTCTGGGCGGCCTTGAACCTCCGTTACGAAAGAAAATTTCAAAAAGTTTGAGAATCTGGTTTTGGAAGATAGAAGAATAACTATAAAACATATAGCTGAGATCCTAAAGATATCATTTGGTAGCATTCAATCCATTTTAATTGATTCACTGGGGTTCAAAAAAGTGTCGGCAAGATGGGTGCCATGAATGTTAACCGACGAAAACAAAAAGCTACGTTTGGAAATTTCTAAGCGTAATCTCGAAATGTTCCAGCGTGATTCGGATAACTTTTGCCGTCGCCTTGTCACCATGGATGAAACGTGGGTCCACCACTTCGATCCTGAAACTAAGAGACAAAGCATGTCTTGGAAACGACCATCCTCCATCCATTATGAATTTTCGAGTTCCTCCTACCGCTGGCAAAGTTATGGCCTCAGTGTTCTGGGATAGTGAAGGAATCCTTTTTATTTATTACATGCTAAAAGGCCAGGCGATTACTGGACCCTATTATGCAAATTTAATCCCGAAAGTGCGTGAAGCGATTAAAGAAAAACGTCGTGGAAAACTATCGTTGGGCGTGTTGTTTCTTCAAGATAACGCTCCTCCTCATCGATCGGAAGTTGCGCTCAACGCAATCCGCTGTGCTGGCTTCAATCTCCTTGACCACCCACCATATTCTCCGGACTTAGCCCCAAGTGATTTTCACTTATTCCCAAAATTTAAGAGGACTTTCGTGGAACAAAATTTTACGATAATGACGCGGTTATGGCTGCCGTAGAGTTTTTCGAGAGTCAAGAATAACAAATTTTTTCACAAGGAATAAGGAAGTTAGAAGCGAGTTATTCTAAATTCATTGCATTGCAGGGAGATTATGTAGAAAAATAAAAAAAAAATTGTTTAAATCTTTGCATTTTTTAATATTGATTCCAAGAATTTTTTGATTCACCCTCGTATATAATGGTTATCTACAAAATCATGATTTTACAGGAGAGTGTTTTGAACGCAAAACTGTGATAATTAATAGCAGAACAAAGCTAACTTCTCCTATTTTACATTACTTAGTTAATAGGGCATGACGAAGGAAATGGTAAGGCCAATATATTACTGTAATATTTTTTTGTTCCAAAATACGGTACTTCGACACATTGACAAAAATGTTGTAGTTGTCTTGTCTTTATAAACGTGACTTAATATCAGTAAAAATTGAGAAACAAACAGAAAAAAATCCTATGAAAAAACAAAGAATTCTGAGTGGAATTACGTAAAAGAGTGAATTTCGTAAAAAGTGCACTTGATTGATACTCTTTCTACTTTGCGGCCGTCGTACTTTTTTTTTTTAAACATTGCCCCACACTAGGAATTTCTCCTGTATTGTGGGTGCGTTTACAAACATTCAAACTCACATACACAAACAGCCAGACCCGGAACAACTACTTCTAGGTCATACAAATATTTGTTCCGTGCGGGAATCGAACCCGTGAGACGCAGCGCAGCAGTCAATCGCTTAACCACTGCGCCAACCGTGCCGTCAAACTGTACAATAATGGCGTGCCGTGTACTGTCTACACGGAACGTACTCGTACTCACGTACGTTTTCTCTACTCTTCCGTCGACAAAACGTTGCTCGTGCTAACCCTGCTGATGGCTCTTTTCTGCAGAATAATAAAACCTTTTTTTACAAAAAAAAAACAATTGACTTCAAAATAAAACACTACAAAGTGAAAAATAACTTTAATTTCGGAAGTCGGTGTCTTTGGATATGTATTTTGTTTTTTGCCACCGACTTCCGAAATTAAAGTTATTTTTCACTTTGTAGTGTTTTTTTTAAGTCTGTTGTTATTTTTGTAAAATAGTTTTTAATTTTCACTTTTTAGTGAGTCAGTTATTAATAAATAAGTAACAATAGCCTAATGTCAATGCTCATCACCTTTTACAAAATATTCCTTTTCCCGACGCAGGGACGTTAATTGTTGAGAAGTTTTCCTATTAAGAACCAAAACCACTGGAGCTGATGGTGAAGCCACCATCAGCTCCATTTCACCATATGCATTGTGACGAGCATAAATTGCTTAGCAAACATATTAAAATCGAATCGCAACCCGTGAAATACTTATTACTGAGAAGTTACGGTGGCCACCTCTGGTCTTCATCATCAGTTCCACTTCACCGAATGGTGCTTTCCAAGAGCAAATGCACGAGTTACTTTAATAAATACCCAAATCGCTATACGTGTTCCTATAAAATTTGAGGATTTCCCTCGATTTCCATAGGATCCCCTCATCAGATTCTGACTTGGTGACAACGGGACCATCTCAAGATCATACCCTTTCAAACAAAAAAATAATTTTCAAAATCGGTCCACAATTGTCGGAGGAATTGGTGAACATACATAAAAAAAAAAAAAAAACTTACAGTCGAACATAATATAACCTCCTCCTTTTTGGAAGTCGGTTAAAAATAGACTAGATGTCTGCAGCCCGTCCTCAAAGTAAAATACCATACGACATAATAATAGGTCTTTACCTATGAAATTGCCGTTTTGTATGAAAAAATTTAAACGATTTTTTTTCATGAATTTTTTATTTCTATTAATCGAAGTAATCACCCATGCAATCAATGCATCTTTGCCATCGCAGTGGCAGTTTATTGATGCCCTTCTTAAAGAAATCAGCTGGACGGGAGGCAACAAATTCTTCAAAGGCATTTTGTACTGCCTCTCGGGTATTAAATTTTTTTCCCGCCAAGAAGTTATCCAAATTCTGGAAAAAGTAGTAGTCTGTAGGCGCAAGGTCTGGTGAGTAGGGCGGATGACGGAGAGCTTCCAACCCCAGTTCTTGCAACTTGGAGACCGTCTGCTGTGCAGTATGAGGTCGCGCGTTGTCGTGCAGGAGCAGCGGAGACGAGCGATTGACCAATGCTGGTTGGAGATGCGCCAGCTTCTCCATCATTGTGTTCAGTTCTTCACAGTACACATCTGCAGTAATGCTCACCCCGTTTGGTAAGAAGCTGTGATGAATCACACCGGCGCTAGACCACCAAACAGTGACCATCACTTTTCTAGGGGTAAGTTTTCGTTTAGGGCATTGTTTAGGTGCTGAACCAGGATCCAACCAACTTGCTGAGCGCTTACGGTTATCAAACAGAATCCATTTTTCATCGCAGGTAACAATGCGGTTCAAAATTCCTTCATTTGTGTGTCTGTTGAGCAGTGCAAGGCACGTCTCGACGCGTACTTCGCGCTGGCGATCATTGAGTTCGTGGGGCACCCATTTGTCAAGCTTTTTTACCTTGCCAATTTGACGCAAATGGACCAATATTGTTTTGACGCTAACGTCGAAAGCTGCTGCTAATTCAGCCGTAGATTGTGTATCATCAGCTTCCACAATCGCCTTTAATTCGTCATTGTCGACCAAAGTCTTCGGACGACCGCGAGGTTCATTTTTCAGGTCGAAATTTCCAGAACGGAAGCGAGCAAACCAATAACAGGTGGTGCGTTGGTTTGTAGTGTTAGCTCCGTAAACGTCGTTGATGTTGCGTGCCGCTTGTGCCGCGTTGCTGCCACGACGGTACTCATATTCCATAATTACTCGAATTTTTAACGTATCCATGATGACGAAAAAGATTGAAATGCGATGAAAATGTAACACTAATCAATAAAGAAATGACTACTTTTAGAAAAAAAAATCCATGTTTTTAAAATAAAATTAATTTGAAATTAGAATTCTTAGCCAAACAAAAATTATTTTGATTTGAAATGGCCAGTACTGCAGAACGGCAATTTCATAGGTAAAGACCTAATAGTTACTTTCTATGAAAGTAACTAAAATAGGCTAGCCTCGCGGTACCTACATCGGTAAATTGACGGATTTGCTGACAGCAAATGCTGCTGAACTTAGCCGCCCTACAAGAGATGTTAAATGAGGACCCCATTGTAGCCTTGAGTCGAGCGTCATCCCCAGCAAAACAGTTTTATCGACGAATTCTAGTTTCTCTTGATTCAATACTATCTCACAATCACTACTCTTTACGTTTGGCAAAGAAAATCTTATGCACTTCGTTTTTTTTTCCATTTAATACTAAAATTTATTAGCAGTGAAACAATTTTGGACAAGCAGTAGTGCGTTATTTACGTCTTCAAAATGTGTAGCACGTTTTGTCAAATGCAAAGCTTCTTAGGTGATTTACATACATACATAAACTAACGCCTTCTTCACATGGGGGTAGGCAGAAACTACAGAACGCCACCTGCTACGATTCTTACATAGTCTTTTGCCTCGTTTACGTTTATACATCTGGTCATACACACACGCCGGTTGCGAGTACTACGCACCTGACCTTTCTGAAGAACATCACCCATAAGGTCACTATATCCACGCCCAATAGTCCACTTGAAGGACTAAGTGCGGAAACCAAATCCTGAAGAAGAAGGTCACTATATCTTCTCTCGCATGACTAAACGTCCTATCTCATTTTTTAGCTGATTTGAGTTAGGACAAGAGGACAACTACATTTTTCTATTTGTGATTCTTTACATTTTTCACTAACCGTCGTTTCTCGATGTATTTTGGACCTCAAAAAATTACCATTTTGAAAGGCAACGTATCTCAAAAAAACTCTATTTTTTTATTGAAAAATGTAAATAATCACGAATAGAAAAATCTAGTTGTCCTAACTAAAATCAGCAAAAAAAATTAAAAAAGACTTAGTCATGCGAGCGACGATATGTTCTCCTAAGGCGTCCCTCCTGGCGTTTCCACTCACATCTGCCTTGTAAATACCTTTGGTAGTCGCTTTGCTTTGTTATTTTGTTTAATTTGTCTTTGATTATTTTAATGTAATGTGTTATTATTATTTTGTTATCATATTATTTTATTTTTATATAATGTATGGACTATGTCTGAATTAAATGAATTATTATTATTATTATTTTTAAGGTGATTTAAAATTAGAATTCCGGTTTTAAGTATTCAAATAATCAAATCAAAGCACTCAAATTATAAGTGGCGCTACAAATTGGCATCCATAGCTGTACGTTTTGTGATCCATTTGTTTACATATTCATCAGATACTTTTGGAACAGACCAGACACTATTCATTAAGGGTTGCCAACTCAATAAATATCTTGATGTCTACGGCATAAAGAAGTTATGGCTCAGAAGACGCAATGCGACATTAGCCTCATTTGCGCTCTTATATTGCGGGGGACATAAAAGTGTTTCTGACTGGGCCAAGCACATTCCGCGTTGATAAGTGCGGGACTCGACACCTATGAATGTTAGAAGCCCATTATAAATAAAATCATAAGCTAATACACTCAGCGGCAGTAAATGTGGCCCGAGCCCTAAACGCTCGTCTCGCTTCCCGTACGCCCTTAAACATGTTTGTCATGTTCGTTCCATCTATTGAATAAAGTTGCAGTAACAAGTAGGAGTGTTGTTTGCAGACGTGCACGTACGACAACTGGCCCAAGTCGCTCAGGTGCGCCATGTGCGGCGGCAGCAACCCCGCGCCGCCGCCGCCGCCGCCCGCGGGCGCGAGGCCCACGCTCGGTACCACACTAACTACAAGTACTAACACTCTGTTTTTACCCGATTGCGCGCCAGCAAAGCTAGGGTTATGTATTCCACGCATATCGAGGTATTCATGTATCTTTGTATGTGGCATTCTTTATACCCTCGAAGCATCAGACTGTTGACTCGTTTAGGTCGCGCGATAATAATAGGCTAGGGTTTGTTTTTATAACATCAAAACGGGGGATTTTAGACGTCAATAAGGAAAATATTGGTACCTAGACCATGTGGGGTATCAAAATAAAGGGCTTGATTGAAGATTGAAGGAGAAGATTACAAAAATATAACACACTAAAAGGTCCTAAATAAAATAAATATTGAAAAAAAAAGCGACTGCAACTGAAAAGTTCTAAATAAGCTTTTCTTGCAAGCAGTCTGATGCAGCTGGTGCCATCAAATCTTAGCTTGAACTAAAAAACTGCCACCAACATTAAAATTCAGTTTTCTCATACACGATGTTGTGTGACTTGTAGGTATAAACGACATCTGTAACAGTCAGAACGCGTCGATCCACGAGCTGGAGCCCAACAACAGGCGGTCCAAGCGGCGCAACAACAACACCGACTGGATCTGGTTGCAGGCTTGTCTCGGTAAGCTGTCTTATTTATACAGTGAGGAGAAAGTACCGCAAATATTGACGTCAAAGGAAACCTTTTCTTTTGTAAAAATAACTGCATTTGCATTAGTTTTTTTAAAGTCGATCGCTCACAAATGCAAAAATAGCATTCTGTATTTTATACCACCAATCGATAGAGTTAAGCATAAAAGTTGTGATATGACACTGCCGTGTTTTGCTCGCTTTGCCCCTCGGCCTCACGCGAGCCCCCGCGCCCCGCGCCCGCGCCGGCAGGCTCGCGCTGTAGCGTTCGGCCCGCAGGCGTGCTGGAGGGCGACGCGCGCGCGGTGGGCGCGTACCTGGCGGCGGGCGGCGACCCGGCGCGCGCGCTGACGCCGGCCGAGGTGCAGCTGCTCAACCGCGCCTCCGCCTTCGACGCCGGCCACACGCTCGTGCACCTCGCCATCAGGTAGGAGCGCTGACCTACACTTTCGTCTCACTTGGGCCCGCGACCACCGCGAATCGCTAAATACGTTTACCGCGGAATGCATTTAAAACGTCACTCTGTTTCTGTCGATCGTTTGGAAATGACGGAGACAAAATCATGTTTTAAATATGTTTAGCGTTATACGCAAAATAAAAATAAAAGTTTAGCGTTATACGCATTTAATGAGTCGGCGTGCAAGCGGGCCTTAGCACCTTGTCATTATTAAATTCAAGTGTCAACAAAGTACAACTCCTAATAACAGTTGACAAAAAAAAAAAAAAATTGTTTAAGATTGTACAAGTGTTTTATACGAGGGCGGGCCAAAACGTTCGCGGAATGCAGGAGTTACAGTGGGGAGGGGAGGGGAGGACTTTTTTTACATGTTACTACTTGGTGACTCGATACAACTATAAATACTAAGTTTCAGCCCGATCGGTTCATTAACCTTTGAGATTGCGCTAGATAAACAAGTAAATCGGGAAGAGAACATTGACTTTGGAGAAAATTTAGTCTCGTGCCGTGTTATAGTTCCTTAGTAAGCAAGGAAAAACTCCTCAAATAATTATGGAAGGGATGTCATCTATGTATGGGGACTCTTGCTCTGGAAAAAAGCCTGAGATAATTATAGAAGGGATGTCATCTATGTATGGGGACTCTTGCTCTGGAAAAACCTAGATTTACAAGTGGCATAGTATTTTCAAGCAAGGCAGAGACTCGATTGAAGACCGACCAGAGCGCTGATCGCGCTCTGGTCGGCTGATTGAGGCAACATCTTCAGACATTGTTGAAAAAGTTTAAAAACTTGTTCCCGAAGATGCTCGTCTGAAGAAAAAACAGATCGCAGAGATGAGTGGAGTATCGTCTACGACTATTTTGAGCATTCTCCATGACCATCTTGGCATGTCTAAGGTCAGTGCAAGATGGGTGCCGAGAATGCTCACACCGCTTCAAAAACAGCTTCGCGTCGAGTGTTCTCGCGAGTTTTTGGATCTGTGTAGTGAGAACGGGATTGAGTTTATGAACCGAATTGTGACTGGGAGTGAAACTTGGGTTCATCACTATGAACCTGAGCCAAACAAGAGTTCATGCAGTGGCACACAAAGGTGCCGCACGGCCGAAGAAGATAAAGGTGTCAATATCACGGGGCAATACTACGCTATGCTATTAGAAAATTAACAAAAAAACAACCGACTTCCAAAAAAAACACTAAAAGACGTGAAAAATAACTTTAATTTCGGAAGTCGGTGCCTTTGGTTTTGTATTTTCGTGTTTGGCCACCGACTTCCGAAATTAAAGTTATTTTTCACGTCTTTTAGTGTTTTTTTTGGAAGTCGGTTGTTTTTTTGTAAAAAAGTTTTTATTTTTCACTTTTTAGTTGCGGTACCTACCCCACACAAATTCGTATACCACTACTTGGTGTGTAAATAACAGTGACAGGAAATTATTAACACATCATCCATATAAACTAAGTGGAAAAAATCTGCAGTATTAAGGATAACTCAAAAACTACTGGTCAGACCTTGATTAAATTTAAATGGGACCACATGTGAAGCACCACCTATCAAATAAAAAAAGAATCATCCAAATCGGTTCACCCAGAAAAAAGTTATGAGCTAACACACATAAAAAAAAAAAAAAAAAAAAAAAAAAAAAAAAAAAACATACAGACGAATTGAGAACCTCCTCCTTTTTGTGAAGTCGGTTAAAAAAATGCAATTAAAGAAAAAACAAGGGGAAAGTGGGCTCGAGGTGTGCTCTTTTTAAGCAACTTCACAAAAAGTTCCTCAGCAGGTGGAGGAGGTTCTCAATTCGTCGGTTTTTTTTTTTTTTATATTTTTTTATATTTGTTAGCTCAGAACTTTTTTCTGGGTGAACCGATTTGGATGATTCTTTTTTTATTTGATAGGTGGTGCTTCACATGTGGTCCCATTTAAATTTGATCTAGGTCTGACCAGTAGTTTTTGAGTTATCCTTAATACTGCATATTTTTTCCACTTAGTTTATATGGATGATGTGTTAATAATTTCCTGTCACTGTTATTTACACACCAAGTAGTGGTATGCGAATTTGTGTGGGGTAGGTACCGCAACTAAAAAGTGAAAAATAAAAACTTTTCGAAGTCGGTGTCTTTGGTTTTGTATTTTCGTTTCTGGCCACCGACTTCCGAAGTTAAAGTTATTTTTCACGTCTTTTAGTGTTTTTTTTTGGAAGTCGGTTGTTTTTTTGTAAAAAAGTTTTTGCACGACAACACACCCGTTCACAAGAGTCATGTTGCGATGGTAGACATGTGCTATCGCGGACTTTTTTTTTAAACCTATTTATGAGTATCAATCCCTCCATAATTTTTTTATGTGTACATCTAACGGTTTCTGCAGCGCACGCCGAAATAACTCTCAAACGGCAAGGTTACAGCCGACTTCTTCAACTATAATTTTCATTTTTCTGCCAATTTACACAAAACTTTAATGATTTAAACACTTAAACCTTCCTCATGAATCATTCCGTCCATTGGTGAAAACCGTATGAAAATCCGTTCGGCCGTTTTTGAGTTTATCGCGTACAGACAGACCGACAGACGCGGCGGGGGACTTTGTTTTATGATTTGTAGTGATAAGAATAATCAGTCCGGCAGCAGTTGTTTATTCTGCGCGCGATGACGGGCAGGTTTGTGGGAGGGGACAGCAATAGATCAGTAAAAAAAACCATTGTTCACCCATGTTTTACCGCCCGCGTTTCCTCAATCAACAATTGGATCCGTATCATCTCCGCGATTGTGCCATGATTGTGTTGAGCACATTGTGCTATGTTCCAGGTTTCAGCGACAAGACATTCTGTCGACGCTTCTGTCGCGGATATCGGGCGGCGGGCCCGGCCTCAAGAGATCTCCTTCATACATTGGTGAATATTGACTTTCCTATCATATTGAATTATTATACAACTGTTTACACTGGGCACTAAATTAAATAACTATGTATACCAATATCCAATGTATATCAAAACAAAAGGACAATAGTGTACGAGACGGGGCAGGAAGGGTTTTCTAGCTGACGTATTCTGTGAATTCAGTTAGCAGTTATTCTAAGAGTTAGAGGCAGTCTTCTTAGAACGTTGTGCTGTAGCTACAGCGGTGAAGGTTTCATTACTGCCCCATAAAAAAAAAATCACTCAGAGTATAAGACAGTATTACCTGTAAATGACTGAAATAAAAAAAACTACTACTTACGTCGTTGTTCTGAGGATCATCAGTGAGGCTGCTAAGTATGGGGTCCTGGGTTCGATCTCCAGGTTGGGCAAATTATCATAGGGGTTTTTATATGGAATTTCCCCATAGCAACTCAGTCTGGTTCGCGCCTCACTAAGTGTAACCTAAACATAAATGGCGAAATGTAGGTGTTTCGAATTCCGAGTAGTCTATGATGCAAGAACGAAGTGGCTACGGAGTACGGGGCGCGGGAGGCGAGGGGCGCTGGCTCGCCATGTCGCCGTGTGGCCGTGGCGCCGCTACTCGACTCCGCGCACGCTCCACCGACTATTGTGAAAACATCGCTAAAGGAGTTCATTAACCTGCGTTATAAATGCGAAACTATCACTTTGCAATAGACCAACATATCAACTTAATTTTTTGCAGAGAGAGTGCTATATACCACTTAAATATGTCCCAGAAAAATATACGATTCGTGTGGGAAGTGCGCAACTAGCTATCAGCAACACTAAGATGATGATGTGTGTTGCAGCGCCGGACCTGGCGTCGGCGATCCGCCGGCACATCGCGAGCTGCGTGCGCTACAAGAAGGGCAGCTTCCCGTGCCGCTACGTCAACGAGTTCTGCACCTTCTACCTGCCCGCCGGTACTCACGCGCCACCCCCCCAGCACCCCCCAGCACACGGACCACGCCGGTGCACCACCGCACTCTATCTGGCGACACTTTGCTTTAAACAAACATTTAAATCGCTAGATTTGCCCTCACCGTACTTAGGTCGGTACTAAGACGACAGAGCTCACACATTCTGCATGGAACGATAAATACGATTTTCAGACTTTCGGTATGAGTGAGCAGGACAATACTATTCAAATGTCATAGTCATCGAAACAGAAACGTAACGTGATTCGTGTCATTGTTTATCTTCTTTTTGTTCAGCGTCTCCCCATACACTCCTGTGCGGCCGAACTAGCTGACAGGTTAAATATGACGATAGATGGCGGCATAGTCGTCATTGGATAATGAAGTGCGTGTTGCTCGCGAAGCTGTAAGTTGTATAACAAGTGATAAAATGCTAGTGACGTTGGTTGCAGAGATCGAGGAGCTGCCGGCGCCCATACAGGAGCAGCTGTTTTCCGAACTGCTGGACCGCGACGCGCAGCAGACGCTGGAGGCAGACCCGCCGCTCATCAACTGGAGCCTGGAGCTCACCGTGCGCTTGGGTGAGTGTGCGAGTGGTAGTCCGAGTTGCTGGAGCGCGACGCGTAGCAGAAATATCTGCCGTCTTAAAATGTTTAATGATCATTTTCTGCAGCACTCTCTCGTAATTTTAAAACCATGTCAAAATATGCATAATTATTGTAATAGTCGCTATATTAGTTTTTAATTTGCGGTTTAAGCATTCAAAATTTAATAACCATAATCTTACAATCAATTTGTAATCCGATTTCTGTCGTTTAATATAAACCTTTTTGAGATCGATTATACTGGAAATATAAAACGGTCGAAACAGTGTGGTGATCAGTAAGCGTCGTGCCGCAGGGTCGCGGCTGTACGCGCTGTGGAACCGCTCGGCGGGCGACTGCCTGCCCGACGCGCTGTGCCAGGCCGCGTACGGCGTGTTCGACCGCCACAACACGCTGCGCGCCGCGCTGGGCGACGCGCTGGGCGCGGGCGCGCGCCTGTACGCGCGCTGGGCGGCGTGGGAGCGCGCGCAGGCGGCGCGCGCGCACTACGCGCCCGACGAGGCGCAGCTGCGCGCGGAGTGGGCGCGCCTGGCGGCGGCGGCGGCGCGGCCGGGCGCGGCGCTGCAGCAGCTGCACGTGTTCGCGCTGGCGCACGTGCTGCGGCGCCCGCTGCTGGTGTACGGCGTGGACGTGGTGAACTCGTTCCGCGGCGAGGCGCTGGGCTACGCGCGCTTCCGCGGCCTGTACCTGCCGCTGCTGTGCGAGCCGGACGCGTGCAGCAAGTCGCCGCTGGCGCTGGGCTACACGCGCGGCCACTTCTCGGCGCTGGTGGCGCTGCCGCGCGCCTACCTGCTGCGCGGCGCGCGCGACGCCTTCCTGCCGCTCACGGACCTGGACGGCAAGCTGCTGCCCGTGCACTTCCTCACGCAGGACGAGGTACGCGCTTGTCTGTCACGTCTATCCATTCCCACACGAAATACTTTAAGAGATCCGCCGACAGCTGGTACAGAAGCCATATTAACATAATGTTTTTAATCTAAGGTGCCCAACTGTAGTATACCAAGCAAGAGTGCCAGAACACAGTAGTGTGCTACAATAACAAGTATCATAGAGAGACACTCAGTCGCTACCTCGCGACTGCCGGTCGGATTTTTTATGAAAATTCAAAACATTTTTTAATATAGTTTATTTACATTTAACTAAAGTATGTAGGTACCATTTTGTTCTATAACTTTTTGCCATCTTGTAGGTAGGGACATGATCCCATTGCTATAGAAATTTTGGGACTTCTGATCAAAATACCGCGACAAGTGGTTTTGGCTGTCCTCTCGTGATGTTAACCTGACACTGCCTAGAGAATTCTGAAGAGACCGAAACAGGTGGAAATCTGAAGGTGCAAGGTCAGGACTATACGGCGGATGCATTAACACCTCCGAGCCACACTCTCTTAATTTTTGCTGAGTGGCTAAAGATGTGTGAGGTCTAGCGTTATCATGATGAAAAACCACACCCCTTCTGTTGATTAATTCCGGCCGCTTTCTCTCAACTTCTTGCTTTAATCTCATCAGTTGGTCGCAGTAGAGTTCAGAATCGATGGTCCTGCCTGGTGGTAACAGCTCATAATTAATAATGCCCTTCCAATCCCACCACACACACAGCATCACCTTGTTGCGAGTTAACCCGGGTTTCGCCACAGTCTGTTTAGCCTGACCGGCCTTTGACCACGACCTTTTTCGCACGTTCTTGTCGTACGTGATCCACTTTTCATCACCAGTTATCAGCTTCTTCAAAAATGGTTCGGTTTTATTACGTCGTAATAAATAATCACAAATGAGTACAGGGCTCATTAGGTTTCTTTCAGTGAGCTCGTGAGGTACCCAAATATCGAGCTTTTTTGTGTACCCAGTTTTTTTTTCAAATGTGCCAAAACTGTGTTGTGGTCAATTCCCAGTTCTTCAGCTACGTCGTAACTACTGATATGCCGATCTTGTTCCACTTTTTCAAAAATGGCATCCATTTTATCCGTAATAGGGCGACCAGAGCGACGTGCATCTTTGACATCAAAATTTCCGGATTAAAAACGCTTAAACCAAATTTGTGCTACTCTCACAGACACTGCACTAGGTCCATACACATCGCAATTTTTTTTCGCGGGTTGCGTTGCATTTTTACCTTTCTTTTTAGTAAAATTTTAAAATGTATCGAATTTCTTCATTAGATTCACTCATCTTGACAGTACGAAAAACAAATGAAAATCACACATTTTCCTAATTTGAATTTTGAATTATGTTCTTTAAAATTTTAACTTTCAATGATACCAAAACCAGCCAGATACAAATAGTATAGCCAAAGAGGTTTTATTACAAGTTCATACATATTATAATGCGAAAAGACTTTTTCCCCAACCAAATATGTTATCCATCTGAGTTATTTCACTATAAAAACTTAGTCACTGCACTTATTAAGTGTTTATTTACGTATAGCCAAAAAACAAAGTTAATAATTACACTCCAGACCAAACGGAAACAAATTTTAAGCGGAACGAACGGTAACACTGTACTTAGTTGAATGTCGATGTTTTAGTGTTACAGAGACATACGATCTTTCGAACCTGTCTGTCCTGACACAAGATGTCGCTACCTGTTGCGTTGTTTATTGATTTTGCAACTTTACACGATATGGATACCTGAAAACACACTTACTTTTACTTCTTCTATTTCGTTGCCATCGTAATTGACACGAGTTTTTGGAGCTTTTATTCTTTGGTGGAAATGCATTATTTTGGTTTTCTTGAGGTTGATTATTAAATTATTCATATAAAGCCAATTAATCACGTCAGTAAGAGTATTATTAATATCAAATTGATAAGTATTTAAGTCCTTACATTTTACTATGGCAGTGCTATCGTCTACAGACAAAATCATTTGTTGTTGTGTTACTTTTGGCAAATCATTTATGTGAATGAGAAATAAAGGTGGCCAAAACACGCTACCTTGAGGCACTCCATATTTTATATTCCTGAAATTCGACACATACGTTCGTTCAGTTTTAGTTTTTGCGCACACTCTTGTAATTTCAGTACATTGCAATCTATTACTTAGATATGATTTTAGAATTTTTTAAATATTCTCTCTGATGCATTAAACATTAAACATTCATAGCAAATAATCACGACCTTGCAACAACAATAATTACGTTTGTATGCACTAATTACTAAACTCGTAAAGGCTGACGGTGGATCGAAAAAAACCCAAAGTTATTTTAAAACTAATTTATTTTAAGGGAAATTATTAGAATTATAATTGGTGAAACCTATTCGATGCTAGAATATGGAATAACAAAAATATGTAATAAAATAACTAATAGCTAATGTCGAATTTCGCTGCGTCGGCGGCTCGTGGCTTTACGGACGTCATCGATGCAGTTTCTATGCGCTCGGCGTAAACTGAAGGAATTGCAAGGTCGGCGATAAATGATAAATGATTTTATTTCTGTAAGTAGGTTTGTACATACACTTTTACACGTCAATCATATTTTTAAACTAGAAGAGGTCGGCGTTTCCTATCTGACTACTCTGAGAAGAAAGGCCGAAACAAACTCAGAGGTCACAGTCTCTTTTAAAGTCCAGACATAATCCATGTGAAGACCATGTAGATTGGTATCTGAAATGGTCTTTTGAAGAAAGAACCACACAGATTGAGTGGACCTGTCCAGTCAGTGCACGCATTTGTCAGTAATCGTGCAGCTCAACTCAGGAAGTCAGAAGGAGCTCAACGATTCGACGAACAATACCAAAGAAAGGACATTTGGGTAGGCCACATAAATTACTTAAACTGCCAGATCAAGAATATAACTGAAACAATGACCCACATAGTCCTCATATTCTCAATAATGAAAATAATATAATACTTTTTACAGTAAATATTCATGTCTAAAATAGTTAGCAAATTAAAATCAACATTCACCGTGTAAATTTATTGGAGCAGCTCAATCCCAAGCCTTTTTGTCCTCAATATAGTCTTTCACAGTATAATAGGCTTTCTGGCATAGTTTCCGTTTTATAAAAGATATGAATTTAATAAAGCTTAGATCTTGAATGTGGCTAGGAAGTTTATTATAAAAACGTATACATTGGCATCTAAACGAGCCACCTATTTTCTTGAGCCTGGTTGTAGGAACAATAAATTTGTGTTTGTTTCTAGTATTTATATTGTGGATATCACTGTATTTTTTAAATAGATTAATATTTTTATGTGCATAGAAAAGATTTTCATAAATATACTGAAAAGGCACAGTAATTATATTAATCTCTTTAAATTTATCTCTGAGGGAGTGTCTGGGACTTAATTTATAGATTGAACGAATTGCCCTTTTTTGTAAAACGAAAATTGTCTGGATATCGGCGGCATTTCCCCACAACAGAATACCGTACGACATCACACTATGAAAATAACTAAAGTATACTAAACGGGCTGTCTCTAAATCAGTTAAACCACGAATTTTTCTAACGGCGTATGCTGCAGAGCTAAGCTTTTTTGACAAATTATCTATGTGGGGGATAAACATCCGTACTTAACACATTTCTAAACGGGTTGCTATTGCTAACATAAGAACCAATGAACCAAGTAATTGCAAGTTATGTACTTACAATGGGGAAGTAATATATGATATAATTACAAAATCTCTAATGTTTACAAGATATAACAACTGAATCTATAATTTAATTTGGTATAATGATCAGTTAATTTAATAAACGATTGATATAATTTTAAATAATTATGTTTTATAAGCATAACATACATTGAATATAAAATCGTTAGATATACCACTCCAAAGACATAAAACCTATTTAGTCTAATGTGATACCTAGTAACTGATTACCACCTGCCAAGATAACACCAACAATAGAGGGGATCTGGCGTCCGGATGCCGCTGCCGCGACACGTTCGCTTCGCTCGCTCGCCTTCGCTTCGCTCGCTCGCCTTCGCGCGTTAATGGTCACTTTTCTAACCTAACCCAAATGGTTCATCAACAATAGAGGGGATCTGGCTACTAACCTAACCTTTCAGAGTCGGATTGCTCTGAATCGGGGTGTTAACTATAATGATGGTATCAATATATATTTTAAACAATAGACTTAATGGTTTTCGATAAAATAAATGTTATATCCAACAACGTTGTACGAAATATATGTTTTAGAGTATATAAATGTAATAATATGTAAAAAAATGGTTTCAACAGTTGGTGTATCTCCTGTTTATTATATCTTGTGAACGTTATTGAAATGAAAATATACCAAATAACTGTATATGATTTGAGACGCATCCACTTACAATTATTTGTTTGATTCAATTATTTGTCTAATAAAGTCTAATATAATCAATCCAAAAGAAACCGACATTCTGGCACCAGTCACACGTTACCACAGAAAAAGAAAACAATAAATAGGTTCAACAATAAGAACATCAACAATATTTTGGAAAATGAATACGCTATTTGCATAGCATAATCCGCCCGTAATGTTCCCACTGCTGGGACGCAGGCCTCCCCTGGGTGAGGCAGGGGGCCGTAATCCAGGACACGGGCCCAGGTCGGGGTGGTGGATGTCACGTCTTCGAATTTTTGGACATGCCGTTTTCCTCAAGATGTTTTCCTTCACCATTTTGAACGCAGTGGTGATGAAATAATTATTCAAGGTTACAATAATTCGCATAGAGGTGAAAATTGGTACGGATGTTGGGAAGACCATTATAAATGAAATGTGAAAGTCCCTATCGATCCCACATCTGCAAATAAATATATTCAAGGTCAAAGTTCGCAAATATGGGTTTTTTGCACTTTTGTACTTTTCAGCCAAACTGTAAGTTTTGTAATAAAAATAGGTCAGACAAAAAATGTAAATCATGCAATTATTTATAAAAAAATGTTCTTACGCTTTTTTCTAAGAATCACCGTTTCTGATACAGCGATTCAAATGTCGGAAAACTTGTGTTCTCCATAATATGCACATGTTTCCACGCCATCTCTGAGGTAGTGTCCTACGCGCGTTTTTTTAACGTGGTTTAAATGATGAAAGCAGTGTAAATTAATAGTAGCTGGGAAAATCTATTTGTTTGATTGATAATTATCTAATAGAACTTCAAGTGCCCTCTTCTTATTCCTGCTGGATACAAGTAAATTGTCCTAACAGCAATGCACCAGACGTCGCCTCGCAGATATCGTAAGAATCCTCTTCTGATTACATCCCTTTTTGCAATTGCAAAAAATTGTATTGAAGAGTTTTTCCGGTGCAGGTTCAGTAAAGTCTGGATTGGTTCCAATGTATTGTCAATTAACTTCCAACCCCAGTTTTCTAGGTCCAGTTGATCACCAAGCCACACTTAAACTTGATAATATACCTGAAATAGAGGTTGATGAGCAGAAACAGAGGTTGGGGCAAGACAAGCACTCGCTTATCGAAATCAACTGGAGCCAGAAGACTGGCGTAGGAAGTTCATTAACAATACATTGAAACCAATCCAAACTACTCCCATCTGCACCGAAAAACTCCTCAATACAATTTTTGCAATTGCAAAAAGGGATGTAATCAGAAGAGGATTCTTACGATATCTGCGAGGCGACGTCTGGTGCATTGCTGTTAGGACAATTTACTTGTATCCAGCAGGAATAAGAAGAGGGCACTTGAAGTTCTATTAGATAATTATCAATCAAACAAATAGATTTTCCCAGCTACTATTAATTTACACCGCTTTCATCATTACCAATAGTACCAGTTTTTATTTAATACAGTAGTATTTATTGAATTAAACAGGACTACAAAAGATCGTGGAATAGGCCTACCGGGGAAACCACGTTAAAAAAACGCGCGAAATACACTACCTCAGAGGTGGCGTGGATGGGCACGCCACAATTGCGGTGGTAAGTCCCCTCGTGGAGGAGTGGCTTGAGAGGCGCCACGGCGTCCTCACCTTCCACCTGACGCAGGTCCTCACCGGACATGGCTGTTTCGGGAGGTTCCTGTTTCGGATAAGGCGGGAGGAAACGCCTGAGTGTTGTCATTGTGTGGATCGACCGGAGGACACGGTGGAGCATACGGTGGAGCTCTGCCCGGCGCGGGCGGAGCACCGCCGTGTTCTCGTGGCGGCGATCTCTCGCGTCCGGCCCTGGCTCAGGCCATGGTACGGAGCGAGAGGGAATGGGAAGCAGTCACCTCCTTCTGCGAAGCAGTAATGCTCGCGAAGGAGGAGGCGGAGCGCGTGAGGGTGAGGCATCGTTGCGCCCTCACGCCCCTAGTCGCCGCAGGAGACACCCTGGGCGTCGGGAGTCGATTGCCGACTCCCGGCCACCGAGCGGCGAGCAATGGGCAGCTCGCCGTCCGGTAGGACCAGCCCGGGGCGACGCCGCAACGTGTTCCACGCGCGCCACAAAGAGATGTCAGCATCACTGACGGGGTCCGATAGGGCCGATGCCTGCCGGAGTCGCAGATTGTTCGAAAGAAAAAAAAAAAAAAGAGGTTGCGTGGAAATGTGTGCATATTATGGAGAACACAAGTTTTTCAACAATTTTATAGATAATTGCATGATCTACATTTTTGTCTGACCCATTTTTTTTTCATAACTTATACTTTGGCTGAAAATTTCAAAAACCCAAACTTTTGCGAACTTTAACCTTGAATATTTTGTTTTGCAGATGTGATCGATGGTGACTTTTCACATTTCATTTACAATGGTATTCCCAACATCCGTACCAATTATCAGCTCTATGCGAATTATTGTAAGCTTACCCCTATTTTTTGAGCTAGCTTGACCTGGACTATAATTTTGTAAATAGTTTTAGATTAATTTATATTTTTAAGAAATGATTAAGTAAAAATAAAGCCATTGATCAAGTGGCATTGAACGCGAACCAGAGCGCGACACGTGACGAGTTTCAGAAGACAGTTTCAAATTGTAAATAGAAACAAACTTTATACGTCAGAAATAAAATATATTTTGTAATACCAATAGAAGCACGAATAGAATGGTATCGAAATGAACAACATTGATCGGCGGTGTATCCATCTCGCACAATATTAAAAGAAAACCAAAAATATGACTAAATACTACTAATTTAGTAGATTCTACAAAATTTGTTATAGAGTCTGTACAATGAAAGCTGAGAGAGTATTTTTCACATTTTCAGAAATTGACAATACTGTTGCAAATGTCACATGCTGTTTTGTGTAATCTCATAAGAAAATAAAATTGAGTATATTTTGTCGTAACTCAAATAAAACAATGCATAAAACTTTCTCATAAGAAAATAAAATTGAGTATATTTTGTCGTAGTTCAAATAAAACAATGCATAAAACTTTTAGAAGCTGTGCGAGAAAGTTGTTATACACTATGATACATAATTACAACTGAGTGAAAAGCTACTGCGAGGCTGCGTTTAATGAAAAAGTACAATTGTTTATAATAATTTCGGATATTAATGGTAAGTTATTCAATTGGTTTTGATACTAAGTAAACAGGATTTATATTTATTAGAACTGGTCTATCAATATGACAGTTTTTAATGTGGAATCTATAATGTGAGCTAGTGAGATAAGTCAAGACTTAGCTCGCAAGGTTGTCGACATGTGGGACGTGGACTCAGCGATCATTGTGCCGAAAGTCGTGACAGCCAATGACTTAATAGCCAAGAGCCTCGACCAACACCTGAGGATATCTCGTTGGCCAGCTGGATCAAGGGCTTGATTCAGAGGGCGGTGCTTCTGGGCACGGCCCGTATCGTTAGGAGGTTCCTCTCTCTGGAGCCCTGACCGCCGTACCTTGGGCCCTGTTCCTGATACCTGTGGGCTACTATTTTTTATATTTTTAAATGTGTTTATATTTTTTATTACAATATTTAAAAATATAATTTATATGTTTTACATTTTATTTATATTTGTGTTTATAAAGTATGTCAATATAAACTCGTTTTGAAGTTTATTATTCGTATTTTACGATACGAGAGTTGATAAACAAAGTTTATGTACGAGCAACACTGTTAATTATCGAAAAACTCGCAGATTTGATAGAATGAAAGTTTTATTTTGATAATGTTATCTACTATTTCGCAAAAATATTCATATTTTCAAGTACCGAATAAACCACAAGGAACGTTACCAATTGGTTTTTCAAAATCCTTCAACTAGCCTTTTGCTGTTGATATAGTCAGCCCCAAAAAGATGTATACACGGACAAGGAACCATTTTATTGTCTACAACCTTTGTGCCATAACATTGTATCCACCGTATCGGTACAAAACATAGTATACAATTATGTTTTTTACAAAACAACGTAAACATTTGGTCCCAAAACATCTATACAGCTTGTGACATAATCAATGTTCACAGCGATAGTTCCAGAACGAGGTAAACAAGACTTACAATGTCATACGACTTATAACGAATGACACGTCTTTCATCATCATCATCAGCCTATATTCGTCCACTGCTGGATGTAGGCCTCTCCTAGTGAACGCCACTGAGCCCGATCCTCGGCTCTCCTCATCCAGTCTCTGCCAGCCGCCTTTCGCAAGTCGTCACTCCATCTGGCCGGCGGGCGTCCTACACTACGTTTCCCCAAACGCGGTCTACACTCTAGAACTCGTTTTCCCCAACGATTGTCGGTTCTGCGAGAGATGTGACCAGCCCATTGCCACTTCAGCTTGCTTAGTCTTCGGGCTATGTCGGTTACTTTGGTTCTCTGACGGATAACGTCGTTTCGGATTTTATCCTTCAGAGAGACTCCAAGCATAGCCCTCTTCATAGCTCGCTGAGCGACTTTAAACTTATGGACCAGTCTCACCGAGGGTGTCCACGTTTCGGCTCCGTAAGTCATAACTGGTAGGACGCACGCGTTGAAGACTCGTCTTTAGGCACTGGGGTATGGACGACGAGAAGACCTGATGAAGTTTACCAAATGCTGCCCATCCCAGCTGAATCCTTCTATCGGCTTCCCTCTCAAAGTTGTACCTACCCAACTGCATATTCTGCCCGAGGTAAACATATTCCTGAACAACTTCAATGGGGACACCGTCAATGACAATCGGTCTCGGGGTAATAAGTGCGTTAAACATAACCTTGGTTTTATCTATGTTCATCCCAAGACCGATGCGTCGAGAGGCGGCAGCTAGGTCAGTCAGCATTCGTTCAAGATCCTGCAGCGACTCCGCCATAAGGACAATATCATCGGCGAATCGTAGGTGTGAGATGTACTCGCCATTTATGTTTATGCCCGTTCCTTTCCAGTCCAGCGTCTTAAACATATCTTCCAGGGCGCCAGTAAACAGTTTCGGGGATATGACATCCCCCTGTCTCGCTCCCCTGCGCAGCTGGATATGTTTTGTCTGCCGGTTCTGTACCTGAACAGACATATTCGCGGCGTCATGCAAGCATCTCATCACATCGATGTATCGCCAGTCCATTTGGCATCGCTGCAGGGACTCGAGCAAAGCCCAGGTCTCGACAGAGTCGAAAGCTTTCTCATAGTCCACAAAAGCAAGACACAGGGGCTGGTTATACTCTTCGGTCTTCTGTATAACCTGCCGCACTGTGTGGATGTGGTCTATGGTCCCGTAACCCGATCGAAACCCGGCCTGCTCTGGAGGTTGAGACTCATCAAGTCTTCTCGATAGACGATTCGAGACTACCCTGGAAAACAGCTTATAGACATAGCTCAGAAGCGATATGGGCCTGTAGTTTTTAAGGAGCGTTTTATCTCCTTTTTTGAAAAATAACACTACGGTGCTTCTGTTCCACGCCTTTGGAGTTCTCCCATCGTTCAAAACAGAGTTAAACAGCTTCTGGAGCTCTCGAAGTACAGGTCTCCCTGCTGCTTTCAAGAGTTCTGAGGTAACTCCGTCGTCCCCCGGGGCTTTTCCATTTTTAAGCTGTTTGAGGGCTATCTCGATCTCGTCAAGGCTGACTTCCGGCAGATCATCGGTATAGTGGCGGATCAATGTGGCTCGGGAATCTTCACTGCTAGATTCAGGTCGTACAGCATGCGAGTCGTATATTCGGCCATAGAAGTCCTCTATCTGGGCGAGAATATCGGGCACTGTGGTGACGGTATTGCCAGAAGATGTTTTAAGCTTCGTCAGATGGGGCCTCCTCAATTGCTGCGCGAAGACTTTAGGCCCCCGATTTTGCTCTATAGCCTTTTCTATTCGGCGCGTGTTAGAGCATCGGAGGTCCCGTCGCACCAGCTTGCTGATATTTCGATTGAGAGCCCGCTTTTCCGACGAAGTCGCATTCACGTCATTCCGCCTCTCATCCATAAGCCGAAGAGTCTCCACCGAGAGTTTGGACTTCGTACCAGTACGTTGCATCTGACAGAACTTCGACCCTTCTTCCCTTAGGATTCCCACCACTTGTTGTAGGGCCTCGTCGACGTCAATTGTGGTTTCCAGACCAGCTAATCGGTTTTCCAGATGTAGTTGGAACTGTTCTGATCCCACAACGGTTTGGAGCTGGGTAGGTTGGAGTGTAGACTTCATCAAACGGGATCTTTCTAGCTTAAAGTTGATATTCAGAGAACCTCGTAGGAGTCGGACACGTCTTTAACTTCGTTTAATAGAAGAACAAGAGTTGTATTTTTCCCCTCTTCATTTCATGTATGACCTCACTGACGTGTCAGTTGTTTGTATTTTTTTAATTTGTAATACAAATAACAAACAACAATGAATGTTCATAACGAATGTTGCTTAGGCTTTTTAAGGTGGTCACTCACCGGGTATTTGCGTGTAATTGACATTGAATGATTTGATTTTGAGCATTGCGTTACTATACTGCGCCAGCTCGACGTACTGACTAATGAACATTCGCTTTTGTAACCGCTCGAACAGTGATTATTCGTACATGTAACATCAATCCAGGTGTAATGCTCGGTATTCCGCACTCATTGCGGCAATGTTACGAATAGTAAAATTAGAGGTACACACTGTAATGCTTGCCTGGACGCATTCAAGGATGAAATACTCGAATCTGAACTGTTACATTACACGTTAATGCTCCCGGTGAGTAAATACTTATTTATTGAGCATTAATCTTAAGTTACAAGCAATCTGTAATAATAATAAATTTTTATTTAGTTAACTTTTCAAACTTCTACAATATTTAATCTTACATAGAGGCCTCCTTTTAAGTATAAAAAATACCTATGCTAGGAGACCCCGCTCTTCTAAAACTAGAAACAATATTAATGTAGGAGTGACTATCTTATGATGTGATCGTTGTCATGACAATAATAATATGACAGTCTGACGCGTTAGAGTAAATGGCAATTGTTTATGACATCGCATTTTCAACTAAATACTTATTTCTAACACTTTTGTCTAGAAGTTGAACTTTTGAATTGAATGTACTTCTAGATTTGTTTACCTCGAGTTATTGAATGATTACTGTATACATATTTGTAGGATTTATGGATTTGGTCATAGGGTAAATAGATGTTTCGGGACAAAACATTTACTTTGTTTTGGTAAAGTTTTGTACCCGTACGGTGGATACAATGTTATGGAAAAATGGTTGTAGACCCTAAAATGGTTCCTTGTCCGTTTATACATCTTGGAGCTGACTGTACCCAACTCTTTTCGTAAAACTCCGTAACATGTATTAGGTTGGGGAAAACGTCTTTTCGCATTAAAGTATGTATGGACTTGTAATAAAATCTCTTTGCATATACTATTTGTATCTGGCTGGTTTTGGTATCATTGACATTTTAAAGAACATAATTCCAAATTCAAATTAGGAAAATGTGTGATTTTCATTTGTTTTTCGTACTGTCAAGATGAGTGAATCTAATGCAGAAATTCGATACATTTTAAAATTTTACTACAAAAAACTTTTCTACAAAAAAACAACCGACTTCCAAAAAAAACACTTAAAGACGTGAAAAATAACTTTGATTTCGGAAGTCGGTGCCTTTTGTTTTGGATTTTCGTGTTTGGCCACCGACTTCCGAAATTAAAGTTATTTTTCACGTCTTTAAGTGTTTTTTTTTGGAAGTCGGTTGTTTTTTTGTAAAAAAGTTTTTATTTTTTACTTTTTAGTTGCGGTACCTACCCCACACAAATTCGTATACCACTACTTGGTGTGTAAATAACAGTGACAGGAAATTATTAACACATCATCCATATAAACTAAGTGGAAAAAATCTGCAGTATTAAGGATAACTCAAAAACTACTGGTCAGACCTTAATCAAATTTAAATGGGACCACATGTGAAGCACCACCTATCAAATAAAAAAAGAATCATCCAAATCGGTTCACCCAGAAAAAAGTTATGAGCTAACACACATAAAAAAAATAAAAAAAAACATACAGACGAATTGAGAACCTCCTCCTTTTTGTGAAGTCGGTTAAAAAAGGTAAAAATGCAACGCAAGCCGCGAAAAAATTTTAGATGTTTATGGACCTAGTGCAGTGTCTGTGAGAGTAGCACAAAAGGCATTGTCCACATTGTATGGGAATTGGGCTCAGTATGAACAGGCACTTGAAGTATAAATATAATACAGGTTTAATAGGTTATACCAGTTGGAAAGTGTATATCATATTATGGTTGTATCGTGATGCTTGTACGACTTGTTTTGCTTACTTGTTTTTTTTTTAATAAAACACATTTTTATGATCCATATTCAAGCTGAGGTCAACGTTGGGATTGGTGTCGGAGTTCATAGGCGTACTGGAGTCAACGTGAGAAGGAGTATCAGTGTCCGTATTCAAAATAAAAAACAATACTTGAAAAATAATCACCGTAAAACGAGGAAAACAACATTCACGATGCCAAGATACAAACTGAATGACAACTATGACAAGTGACTTGAAGTGACAGACAACTGACATTGATATAAACTTTTTTTTAAATAATCGATTTAATAGTTACTAATAATCGATTCATTGACCAACTTCGATACTTTTAAATACTTTTGTTTGCAGATTTATGGATAAAACATGTTCGAATTAATGTAAGTGATTTTATAAACAGCTTTACTTTAATTGACTGTAAACTCTAGAATTCTAGACTGTTATAATAATATGGAGGACGTAGTTGAACTTCTAAAATAACAATTATAATCGATTGGTAAATAAGTATTTTAAAGTAGACGATTTATTGTTGGCATCACTATGAATTAATGAAGGTCGTACTGTCAATATATCGAAGAGTAAAACAATTTCAGTACTTATTAAATACACTTTTCGTGGGCGCAAGTTGGTACAAAAGTATAGAAGAAATAAGTGTTTAAAAACTAAACATGATTTTTGATTAATTTGTTTCTTTTCGAGCATCGTGTCCACGCGAAGCCGAGAATGAACAATTTCCTTTGGTTTAAGCGTTTTCAATCCGGCAATTTTGATGTCAAAGGTGCACGTCGCTCTGGTCGCCCTATTACGGATAAAATGGATGCCATTTTTTAAAAAGTGGATCACGTACGACACGAACGTGCGAAAAAGGTCGTGGTCAAAGGCCGGTCAGGCTTCACAGACTGTGGCGAAACCCGGGTTAACTCGCAACAAGGTGATGCTGTGTGTGTGGTGAGATTGGAAGGGCATTATTCATTATGAGCTGTTACCACCAGGTAAGACCATCGATTCCGAACTCTACTGCGAACAACTGATGAGATTAAAGCAAGAAGTTGAGAGAAAGCGGCCGGAATTAATCAACAGAAGGGGTGTGGTTTTTCATCATGATAACGCTAGACCTCACACATCTTTAGCCACTCAGCAAAAATTAAGAGAGTTTGGCTGGGAGGTGTTAATGCATCCGCCGTATAGTCCTGACCTTGCACCTTCAGATTTCCACCTGTTTCGGTCTCTTCAGAATTCTTTAGGCAGTGTCAGGTTAACATCACGAGAGGACTGCCAAAACCACTTGTCGCGGTATTTTGATCAGAAGTCCCAAAATTTCTATAGCAATGGGATCATGTCCCTACCTACAAGATGGCAAAAAGTTATCGAACAAAATGTACCTACATACTTTAGTTAAATGTAAATAAACTATGTTAAAAAATGTTTTGAATTTTCTTAAAAAATGCGAAGAAACTTTTTCCCCAACCTATTATTACAAAAAATAATTTATGTAAGGTGACGTTAATTATCATTACTTTATTAAACAGCAAGTAGATACGTACTTACTTTTTCATGTTTGATGTCTGGTATCGCTACCTAAGCTTATAAGTATTTTCTTTTTAACTACCGACATTCTTAAATTAACTGAATTCTGTGGAAACGAAGGATAGAGTAAGACGATAGTTTTTTTCATACCAGAAACATAAATCTGATTTACAAAATAGAAGTTGAAGTAGAAGTTGGTACAGCCCAAGAACTGGCCAAAGGCTGGTTAGATTTCCTTTGCAAATCTTCCCAGCCGCCATATTGGATTTTCATTTTGACTTCATAATCGGCCTCAGCGCCCTCGAATACTATATTAACGAAAACCATGACAAAAAATATTTAAATTTTCACAGCCGTTGTCTTGCATTTTCATTTTATCCTTGTTTTCCCGGTCACACGTCACGTCAATGCAGTATGAGCGTTGACAAGTTTCATACAAACTGTTCGTCGTGTCGTGCTTGCATCTAAAAAGCTTAGAACGCGTCGAGGCATTTCTCCATTGCCAGAACGCGTTGTGGCCGGTTTTTTCGTTCAATGAGCGTTTGCGGTCTTTGAGACACATAAACCATCCGGAATAACTTCTCTAAATGATGGTGATAGCCGCATCGAAATCCGTTGCGTAGTTAAGCAGAACAACGTGGTGGCACAGAGACACGAAAAGCTACTTTAAGTTATAATATGTATATACAATATGTACACGCGCGTGTCTTAGGCCTAACAGCCCGGTCCTCATGTGTCGGAGTGTGCGTGTTGTCATGGTGTTGTGTTGTGTGCAGATGTCGGACGAGGAGGGCGTGGTGCGGCGCTGGGTGTCGGCGTGCGAGACGGGCGGCGGCGTGCTGGCGGCGCGCCAGACGCTGCACGCGCGCCCGCTGCTGCAGGCGCAGATGTTGGAGGAGTGGCTCAACCACTACCGCCGCCTCGCGTACGTACACACACACTCACACACAGGGCGGCGCGCCAGACGCTGCACGCGCGCCCGCTGCTGCAGGCGCAGATGTTGGAGGAGTGGCTCAACCACTACCGCCGCCTCGCGTACGTACACACACACTCACACACAGGGCGGCGCGCCAGACGCTGCACGCGCGCCCGCTGCTGCAGGCGCAGATGTTGGAGGAGTGGCTCAACCACTACCGCCGCCTCGCGTACGTACACACACACTCACACACAGGGCGGCGCGCCAGACGCTGCACGCGCGCCCGCTGCTGCAGGCGCAGATGTTGGAGGAGTGGCTCAACCACTACCGCCGCCTCGCGTACGTACACACACACTCACACACAGGGCGGCGCGCCAGACGCTGCACGCGCGCCCGCTGCTGCAGGCGCAGATGTTGGAGGAGTGGCTCAACCACTACCGCCGCCTCGCGTACGTACACACACACTCACACACAGGGCGGCGCGCCAGACGCTGCACGCGCGCCCGCTGCTGCAGGCGCAGATGTTGGAGGAGTGGCTCAACCACTACCGCCGCCTCGCGTACGTACACACACACTCACACACAGGGCGGCGCGCCAGACGCTGCACGCGCGCCCGCTGCTGCAGGCGCAGATGTTGGAGGAGTGGCTCAACCACTACCGCCGCCTCGCGTACGTACACACACACTCACACACAGGGCGGCGCGCCAGACGCTGCACGCGCGCCCGCTGCTGCAGGCGCAGATGTTGGAGGAGTGGCTCAACCACTACCGCCGCCTCGCGTACGTACACACACACTCACACACAGGGCGGCGCGCCAGACGCTGCACGCGCGCCCGCTGCTGCAGGCGCAGATGTTGGAGGAGTGGCTCAACCACTACCGCCGCCTCGCGTACGTACACACACACTCACACACAGGGCGGCGCGCCAGACGCTGCACGCGCGCCCGCTGCTGCAGGCGCAGATGTTGGAGGAGTGGCTCAACCACTACCGCCGCCTCGCGTACGTACACACACACTCACACACAGGGCGGCGCGCCAGACGCTGCACGCGCGCCCGCTGCTGCAGGCGCAGATGTTGGAGGAGTGGCTCAACCACTACCGCCGCCTCGCGTACGTACACACACACTCACACACAGGGCGGCGCGCCAGACGCTGCACGCGCGCCCGCTGCTGCAGGCGCAGATGTTGGAGGAGTGGCTCAACCACTACCGCCGCCTCGCGTACGTACACACACACTCACACACAGGGCGGCGCGCCAGACGCTGCACGCGCGCCCGCTGCTGCAGGCGCAGATGTTGGAGGAGTGGCTCAACCACTACCGCCGCCTCGCGTACGTACACACACACTCACACACAGGGCGGCGCGCCAGACGCTGCACGCGCGCCCGCTGCTGCAGGCGCAGATGTTGGAGGAGTGGCTCAACCACTACCGCCGCCTCGCGTACGTTCACGGCTCCAAACTACGACAGTAGACATTAGCATACATACAGTGCTTCAACGTGGTAATTGGCTTACACACACATGCAAATGCGGCGACAATTTTTTTTCAATTTTGAAATTAAATTTGAGTCCACTATTTTATGTATAGCGACGGCCTATCTGACCTCTATAACCCAGTTACTGGGTAACACGATACCCTTGAAATCAAATTCGGGTATGGGATAATATTCATAAATCGAATTTGGAAGCAAACTTTTCAGTAAGTAAAATGTTCTAAATAGTTGGTATGTAAGTGTAGCTGTGGGCAAGTACGTGTGCAGTAGCAATAAAGTTGAAGTTAACGCGTCGGTCGCGCTCCCGCAGGCAGCAGGCGCGCGGCCCGTTCCCGCCGCGGCTGGCGGCGCCGGGCGCGGACTTCTCCAGCGACGCCGACACGGACGACGAGTAGGCGCGCGCCGCGCCCGCTCGTGTCGTCCCCTATACTAATAATGACGGCATTTCCTTGTAGCCTTCGTCAATTTTTGACATTAACGGGGAAGTGCCAGGGTAGTCCGTGAAATTCAAATTTTTCTGGTTTTTGCAATTTCCAGGTTAGTGTCACATTGTATGTTGATCAAAATATAACTCCCGACTATAACAAACATGTATTTACAGAATTAAAATCATTAGAATAAGCAATGCAACTCATAAAGTTAGAATTGGCCTCAAAAGCCATGATTTCATTAAATAGGCATTCAATAGAGTATGAACTTATTAAAGATTTGTATTGACCTTTATGGTCATAATTCTGTGTCGCAAATCATATTTTGATTAACATACAATCCGATACTGTTCTACAAATAACAAAAAACGTAATAAAATTTGAATTTCACGGGTTACCCTGGCGCTTTCGCCGTAACGTCCTCACCTCATTCTCGCTTAGCCCGCGACTCGTGACTTTGAGTCGCGTCGTTCAGTTCCGAGTGCTCTATAGCTCGTCAGTTCACTGAGTCGTGCACAGTTTCGTGTGGGGGAGGCCAAATTAAAGGAGTGTGACGAGTCAGTCAGTTCGCAGTTCACTCATGACACTGTTCGGCGTTCAAATTCGCCGCGTCGCCCGGCAGGCCACGCCGCCGCCGGTTGTAGTTGAATTTACTTATTTTAGTAGCACTTATTGAATTGCAGTGATATATTTTAGTGGTGTTTCATCATTTACCTTTATTCCGGGTTAGATCTAATTTTATTTATAATTACGCAAATGGATTGTGTTGTGGAGAGTCGCCGAAAACGTTACCTTGCTGTTATTAAATGTTTCGTTCAAAACTGAACCTGGATATTTATGAATTATTGTAATTGATGCAGCGTCGAGACTAATATGTAAACATGCGTAGACTTTATTGTGACAATATGTCTGCGACTGTTCCGTAGCAATAAAGGAAGGTGATTTCAATGGTCATGTAAATATAGTCAGCTCCACACACAACGCGAGCGCAGCTACTCAGTCGTCGCGCCGCCCGACTGCGCGACGTCGACAATAACTTACATTCATATTGTACAGCAGAAGGACGATCTGCCGTGTGTCGTGTTGCTGCCCAGGGCGCAGTACCGTGCTCAGTCGCCCGCACTAGTCTCGAATGTTGTTACCACTGACGTCTGTACGTCTGTACCGCTAGCTCAACGATGGAACGTTAACAACACTACGTAACATTTTCTTCGGGAAGCTTTGAATCTATTAACAATTAGTCGTAGGTAGTATTTAGTGTTATTAACTTTCCATCCGATTACTTTCCGCCAGCGCTGACATTTGTGTATTGCAACTATCATCAAACGCTATGTATATTATTATTTGATTAATAACTTACAAAATAAGTTCGAAGAGGGCTGTATAGACTTGAGGTAAATTATTTCGATTTGATAACTAAGCTTGTGTATATGCATATATATTATATTAAATCATTTTCGAGTGGGTGTCGCTCACTCATAACGCTCACAACGATGTAAAAACTAGAAACATGTTAGCCCAGACATAAAAAAATATGCGAATAAAAGATATAAATGAAGAGTCTATTAAAAGTAACGACATTGTACAGAGAGTATAAGGTTCTAATATTTATATTATTCTAGTTTCTCGGTTGTAAATAAAAATAAATTGGTTTAAAAGTAATAATTATAATAGATGTATAGTTTATTATTCTGCTTAGTGCATACGAGCTATTCGTTCGCCTTGTCGTTTAGGGATGGACAAATTGCAGTTTTCCGAATATTGTACTAAGATAGGGGAGCGCCGCGGCCGGGTACCGCGGCGCTTGTCCACGCGTGCGCGTGCGCAGTGCGCGGGCTGGGGGACCACGCGTGCGCGTGCGCAGTGCGCGGGCTGGGGGTCCACGCGTGCGCATGCGCAGTGCGCAGCTGGGGGTCCACGCGTGCGCGTGCGCAGTGCGGAGGGCCGTCCGCACGATGTGCAACTGTAGCCGCGCGCCGGCCTCAGAACAACTAAATTGAAACAACTGAATGACGTGGGATGTTAGAAAGCTTGCAACTAATAAGACTATTTGATCTAATTTATTGTTTTCGTTCATTTTCGCCCAAAATCTGTAAATAAGTTTGTAGGTATATGTCACAGACACAATTTGAGCTAATTTTGTTAACAGTCACGTTACGATTTATTCAAATTATGTACCTATACCTACTAATTTTTAATCAATAAAGCACTTATTTTATGAAGTTGTTCGATATTTTTTGTTTTATTTTTTTTATTCGTTTTAATTCTCATTTCGTCTATGCCAACGCCAGTGCTGAAAGCATGCACAAATCGCCGAGTCAATCATCAGACGAAGAGGCGTGACTAAGATGTTCCTCTTCTATGCACGCTACAAAATACAATTTAGGTATGTACTTTGAGTCTGAGTGAATCTGTCCATGTTTAGGATTTGAATTTTAAACAAAAAAAAGAGATCGCTATAATGGCAGGATTACTGCTTATTTCTTGAAAATATTCTCAAAGAAGGTGCGTAATTTGAAGTAAGGTATACAAAATTGTGGAACTATGGCGGCGTGGTGGCCCGACGGGCCTGACGCTACGTAAGCGAGCGAGACACCGCTGCCCATTCGATGTCTTAAACGTGACTGGCGAAATGTGCCGAATCCTTCGGGGATTACAAGCATGATGTTATGATAAGTCATATGTCATGTCATGTTATCATTTAGTCCAGATGAATAAGATGTGATGAAGTGCCATTAAATCTCAAAAGGTCAAAAAAAAATATTTTCTTTCTTTCTTATAAGATAGACGGTAAAAACTAATATATGGTAAAAAAAAAAACTACGTTCTATTTTTTATACTATTCATTCAAGATGAGCAGTGGTGACCCAGCGGCAACGGCTACGACTTACAAGTTGTAGATCGTAGGTTCGAAACTAGACAGGCGCTTTACAATGTGTAAATTATTTCATCACCATTGCTCTCAAAACAGTGAGGAAACCGGCATGAACTAAAACCAAAAATTCGAAGACATCTACCAACCCGCACTAGGCTCGCGTCGGGTCGTGGATTATGGCCAATTTAATTTGTACCAGCACTGCAAGGTCAACCTTCATTGAATGGTATAAAAATCGAATTCGAATCGAGATGCAAGGGCGGATTCAGGAGGGGGCACGGGGGCACGTGCCCCCCCCAAAAGGTTCAAGTGAAATATAATCGAATCGTTTGGATGGACTGGCCTGAATGCATATCCATCATGACGTTGCTTCAATGATGAACGCTGAAAAAGTACCTACTATATCTTCAGTAGCTGTGGCGTAACTATTAAGGTTCAAAATGGTGCAGACAGTTCGTACTCGGGTACTGAGGTCTGCTAAGCCAACAATGCACCGGCCTGGAGTCAGCGAGAGGATTTCAGGATAACATATAATGCTAAAAAGATAGCGCAGTCTGAGGGGCCTCGCGCGTCAAAAGATTATACAGCTTTCTTCAACTCATGTAAAATATATAGCTAATACTGTGAATGGTCAAAAGAAAAACCAAACCAATTCCAGGTGCGGTGCTAAAATTATTGAGCTTGCTTCGCTCGCTCTTGCAGCCAAGGATCCCTTAATTGTTAAACTTTACTACTTATGTCGACAAAGTTACTCTTATTTCTGTATCTATGGTCAAAAGAAAATCAATCCTATCCGAGGCGGGGTACAAAAATTGCATTTTTGTTTATAAGTAGTTATTCTTAAATGTTATTGAAAAATAATGAATCCCAAAAACAACATAGTGCAATACTAGATGTGGGAGACACTTCTTGACTGTCTGGCCCATGTGCCCCTCCCAGAAATAAATCCTGGATCCGCCCTTGTCGAGATGGGTCATTATAGGAAAATCTGAAACAGAATTTTGTTTATTTATTTATTTATAAAGTCTTACCAACTAAATATGTATACTGTATATTAGTATACATGAACCCTTAATCTTTTACATAATTATATAGGTAGATCTCATAATTATGTATCCAAATTATAGGAAAGCACAGGAATTAATTAGCGTACTTGTATGTTATACAAGAGAACATAAACAGGATGGCCCGTGAAACGAAATCCAAAGAAAAAATTCAAAAGCCTCTCTCCCGAAACACCCCCATGTATGTTCAGCGATTATTGATAGTTTAGGAGGTAGACGGTTTTTAATATTTTTTGGGAAATTCTCACTTGACTTCAGACTTTTGTACATGTATGTTGAGCGAATATCTATAGTTTATATAGATAATTGCTGAACACGTAAGGGAGAGTTTGGGAAGAGTGGCTTTTGAAAAAAATATATTTTTTGGACATCGTTTCATGGGCCACCACGTATATCCAAGGAACCACGTTATCAATTTGAGAATTAAGAACACGACTCTGGAACCTAATCGATAATGTGCATGCTTGATTGACAATTCTCAAATTATTTACAATAACAATTATATGTATGTACCTACCTATGTATGCCCAAGTTACGAGATAAATTATCATTCTTACCACGCTACATATACCACATATACGACAGCCGGGTCGGGTAGCGTGATGTTGTATGACTGTAATCGATTCAGTTTCAATCCCGATTCCAACGAGTGTACTATTGTTAAATGAAGTTAATTTCAGAACGCATGGAATAAAATCTAAGTTTCTAATTTCCGAACGCGCGTGCTTTCTGACTTCTGTCATCTGCAAGGCAGTGAGAGCGTTGCGCTGCGCGACCAACCAAACTTTTTATTTAATTTAATGTGGATTTTTTAAGTTCTAAGATAAATTAGCGAATAATTTGTGTTTGTGGCATAATAAGTGTAATTGTGATGATGAAAAATATATAATATATGTAATTCATCGTCGGCTCAGCGGTCATCGCAGGCGAGCGTAACAAAATGGGTGAGTACGCCGGCAATTTATTGGTTTTTCTTTTATTTTCTTCTGTTGTTGAATGTAAGAACAGTGTTTTACGACACCAGCAAGACGCTAATACATTTTCCTAGCTGTCGTCTAGTTATAATAGAAATAGTTGGACGGCGCCTTATTTATTGGTAAAATTATCGATTTTTCTCATGCGTCGCTTATTTCGACGATGAGGTTAAAATAATTGCTTTCTTGCGCCGTCGTTACTTACGTCAGTTTAAACATTTATTTATCGTCTCATTACGCCACATAGTAAGTCACGTTCGATAACTTTTTTGCCGCAAACATGCTATGGTCTAAAGGAAAATATGGTACTGCCAATGTCGATAGGAAACGAACAGTTGAGTAGCTAAGATTAAAAGTATTTTGGTTAGAAACAAGACGAATGAGCGTGTTGTATGCTAGGCGGCGCGTCGCCTCGGCGGTGCTAAGTGGCGGTGTTTAGCGGAGGCTCGCCAGGTGGTGCCGCGCACGTCGGGCGCTAATCGCCGCGTCCTTGTACCCGACACAACTATTCGTAGCTTTTTGTAATGCAAAAAATACTTGTAGCTACACAATCGGTAGGTAATGTTGCACTGTATCTTACAAGCTGACTATTATTACCCACTAATAGCTTGGCTGCCTAGTTTAAAAAAAGGAGGAAAATCTCCACATTGTTTGCTCTAGCTCAGAGACAATGGTGATTACAATATGTTAAATGTTAATGTTTCAATGTCACTGTAAGGTTTTTTACTTCACTTGTAGAAAACAAACTCTATGTCATTCAGTTTATTACTAAAATGCTTATAACACTAAAATTTCATATATTTTAAGGCATGTTTTCATAATTTTTATCAATAAATAACTAACACATAATAATTATTATGATTTGAATCAACTTTGTCCACAAAATACATCAGGTGTGAAGTCCTTGTGTGCAAGTCTCACCCCATCAGTTGTGAGACAGTTACTAGCCGTGTGCTGTGTGTGCACAATCACTCGCCTATCTGTGCACATTCACATTCATGGGAGTCCGTCTGTCGCTATGATGCTCATCATTTAAACAAAGCCACTTAAGTAATTCCAGATAAGCAATATCACTCATGGAAGAGTCATGTTCATTATCATCATTTGTGTTTCTTTTAACAGAATGTTCTTAATTCAACTAAGTTATTATGCTTACTTACATGTTGTAGGAATTTGGAGTATAATGCAATATTTAATAATTTTTTTGTTATTATATTCACAATGGCTAATTTTATTTCAGTAACTATGATTTATTTCTTAATTCACCATAAAATATTAATTATTACAAATCACTGTAATCAATTATCTTCAATAAAGTAACAATTACAAATAGCCTAAATTTAGGCTTAAGGTCTGCTTACAGCTGGTGTTTAGTAGATTATGTGAGTGGAACAGAGGGACATAATAGTTTGTAATATGTGTATGAGTGCACTGCAGTCCACAGCGTAGAACGGGGTCAGTTCGGTTTTGCACCTATGCCTACTACCAATGTTTATTACTTTTTTGTTCATGACACTGGAATATTTTCCTGTATGATATGAAGCTCAATAGAATAGAATAGAATAGATTAGAATACTCTTTATTATGTACACCATAAAAATTACAGATATGCAGGTTGGATTTTTGAGATGGGGCAGCAAGGACAGCTACCTTAACCTTTGTAGCTACAGGAAAACAGTCTTAGGAGACTTTCCTTAACTTTTTGAGAAATTTTGAACTGCATTCACAGATTTTGAAAAAAATGTACAGGCAGCAGGAAAATGGGCAATTTTCAGAAAAACTTTTTTTTATGCCAATCGATCATGTTTCATATAAGGATCAAAAACCTCTATTGGACCAACTGAGGTTGAGTACTAGAAAAGTCAGAAATCGCAAAATACTTTTCCCAAACATTTCATAGGAAATTAGACTACGACTTATTGTTTTACCATCGATAAACTGACAGCTATTAAAAGACTAATGGAAAAATAAATAAAAAATAATAACTTCTACTTTCGGTATTATTTTTCATCTTAAAATTAAAAACTTGAAACTTTACATTTGGATTCACCTAGAATTTTTACTTTTGTGCTCTAAGTTATGAGGTGCTCAAAATGGTAGCTGTTATGACGTAAGCAGTTTACTCTCTTTACTACAGAGCGGGTAGCCGCTGATAATGTGAAAGGATGAATGCCATAGAGATTCGTGGTAAGTGAATCTGAGTTCCTGAACACTGTCGTATTTCTTTTTTTTAAGTATTTTTTTTTAATAGCCCCAGATACTAAAATCAGGAGGCATGACTGCGAGGGTCAGGATCTGGACTGCGAGGTGGCCACTGTAAAGGACCATATGTTCCTATTCCCGAATTACCGATTCAAATTAGAACGGGTTTGGCGGTTGTTGTGTGGCTGAGCGCCATCTTCATCTTCAGAGGTCATTTTTGTCACAGAATTTCGGAAATCATAAGCAACCAGGCAACAAACTATCTCGATTCTGTTTTCAAAGCAATTTCAATTATGACGCGTTTTCGTTCGAAATTCGAGGTATTTTTTTTGTTTTTTTTCGGCCAGTCTTCATTGTAGCGGTTAGTCTATCCGTTATCAAAAAGTAACTTGTAGTCTCATTTCCTACGAAACGTTTGGGAAAAGTTTTTTGCGATTTCTGACTTTTCTAGTACTGAAACCTCAGTTGGTCCGATAGAGGTTTTTGATCCTTATATGAAACATGATCGATTGGCATATAAAAAAGTTTTTGTGAAAACTGCTCATTTTCCTGCTGACTGTATTTTTTTTTCAAAATCTGTGAATGCAATGCAAAATTTCTCCAAAAGTTAAGGAAAGTCTCCTGGGACCGTTTTCCTGTAGCTGCCCCATCTCAAAAATCCACCCGTATATGTAGAAATTTTACATAGGCTCAATTTAGATATTCAGTGTTGCAGACCACATCCAGTAAGGGTTGAGGAACACTGAAGCCACAATACATGTATTACAACAACATATCAATCTGCAAAGCTTCACATTGTTGATTTGTTTTGTACAATTGAATCATCAAGAAATCCCTTATTGTTGAGTTAGTTTTGTCATTCTCAAACTGTGTTCTTGAGTTATAAGTTGGGACTTGATTGGTATTCCTGTGTTTGTCAATAGCTTAGCATTGAGAGCTAGTAGTTGTCTATGTCTATCAAGTAGGTATAAAGGGCGCAGGCCGTGGGCGCGGAGGTATTCGGTTCGGCGGCTGCCTTCGTGTCCGGTGGAGCGACACGGTGTCCGGTGTCCGGTGGTCTCGCCGGATCGCATGCTCCGCCGCCTGCTCCGGTTACACAGGATACTCACTATTATTATTTTACTATAATAATTATATTAACAAGCACGGTCCCCAGCTTTGCTCGCATTTTCAATTCGCATCATTCGCAGGTCAGTTTATCACCCTGTTCTAACTGATGCGTTTGTACGCGTGGTCACCGTTTTGCGACCCCAAAACTACTACCACTTGCCAAACACTGCAAAGGCTCCTCAAAGAAAAAGGACCTTTTCGGTTTCTTGTCTACTGTGAATGCATTCAGATCAATAGGAAAATTCAAACAAAATTATAGTTTATTACAATTTTTGTGCGTACCTATGTACAGTGGGTACTCTGTAAAGTGATAATACATAGTCTGCTGGCAATTCGATCTGTATCGGAATGTTTGCGTGTTCCACAAGAACACTCATCCCTAAGTCATCAATTCAGATAATTTAAGTAAACAAAGAAATGTCATTGTCAAAATGACAGGACAGTGGTACAAAACAATTTAATATTAAATTTTTCTATCTTTTCATTACAGTTAACTATTTATACGAGCTATGCAAACAAAATATCGTAGCCGAACAGTGTTTGTTCTGTGTCGGAGTCGCGGCTTATTATCATCATAATCAGCCCTTTTAAGTCCACTGCTAGTCATAGGCCTCCCAAAATCGCCGTTTTCCAAAATCCAACATGTGGCAAATGTATTGCCTGCAAGCTTCTTACGATATGAATCTATGAATGAGAGTTTTAGAATCATTAATCAGAGTTAACAAAAACACAACTAAAACAAGGAAATATAACAACTAACAACAAGATGAAACAGTTAACACGATGATAATAAAGCACAATTAACAAAGACGCAGCGAATAGTATTATCCGGGAAAAGAAAACGAATGTTGTGAAAAGACGCGACTTTGTAATTATGTCAAACGAAATTTGAGAATGTTGGGAACTCCGGTAGTGTTACCAGTATCATAAAATATTTTATACCACAAAATTTTCTTTTTTTAATAACTTTGTTTAAAACCGAAAACTTATAAAAATTAACACGGTATAATAATTTTTTAATTATTATTTTAAAAATCAGAACTTAAAAGCAAATCTAACCTTGTTTTCCACCATTTTATGTGAATTACCATTAAGACGATATTTTTTTGATCTGTTATCACATTTGTTTACATAAATTATCTGAATTGATGACTTAGGGTTATAGCGACTTATACTCGAGTTATATGCATAATTGTAAATTAATTATTACAGCAGATTAAACAAATCGATGACGCGTTAATAATTAACAAATTATCCTGCTTAAATTGTTAATTACAGTTATCGCATTGTTCGAAGGCCGATTTTTTTGTTTGTCATTAAAATATTTCATGATCAGAATGTTTTGCGCAATTACACAAAACTTACGATAAATGACCAGGACTAAAAAATAGTTGACGGATAAACGAATAGAAATAACAATAAAACTCCTACCGCGCGTTCAACAATCTGGTCCCTAAATTACAGCAAAGCATAATAGTGAAGATGCTATGCAGCCCACCTTCTCGACACAATAACTTAGTAGCCTTCACAACCACGACTCACGAGATATTAAGTAGAAGGCGGCAAAGCATGCCGAGTGAATTTATTAAATACTAGCTTTTGCCCGCGCCCGCGGCTTCGCCCGCGTGGAGGTCGGAAATTATCCCACGGGAACGTACTACCGGGATAAAAAGAATCCTACGTATTAATCCAGGCTATAAACTATGTATCTGTGTTTCAAATTCCATCCAAATCCGTTCAATCCATCCATCCATCCATTTATAATATTATTAGGATTAGTAGGAAGTACGATTAAGAATCAAATGTGCGTTAGTAGTTACGTTTAGCTGCGAATGTAGTTACATCATTGTAAAGGCTCGCGGCCTTCGCTGCACTTTCCTAAAACTTAAGAAAGTGTGTCCACCTCGCCAGCCATAGTGTGTCCACCTCGCCAGCCATAGTGTGTCCACTTCGCCAGAAAATGTGTATTCATCTCGTCAGCCATACTATGTCCACCTTGCCAGCCATAGTGTGTCCACTCCGCCAGCCATAGCCAAGCTACAGGTATTGTGTTACACTTGGAAATCCAGAGATCTACTTTATTGGTACGCGCTGGTACTCGCAGCTCGTCCGTATAACCTAGATATCGTGATGGTGATGTGTAGCTTTAGTTACTGCCTCATCAGTCCGCTTCCCGCTAAAACGAAATACATTCAAGTCCTAAGGACAAGAATTCTGTCTTCAACGCTAGCTCAAATTGAATTTGGTCATCTACACCTATATTAGATCATGAATCATATCTTATTTATCGAAGATAATAATTCCCTCCATACTAGGATAGGATCAATCGAACGAATACTGGAGCCTCTTTGAAACGTGGATCGATTTGATATCTGTTACAAACGTAGTCTGACGTGACGTGAGCTCTGAAAAAACGGAAAAGTCTAGATCGCGTGAGCGCCGCCTTCCAAATAATAAATAGAACAAAAGCAACTAGACTAGACAAAGCATTGCAAGTGAACGGCCTGGATTGTTGGCCGCAGACAACAAAAACATTTTAGTACAACCCGATTCAAACTTTATGGTGGCTCTGAAGTGTGCTACTCGCTGCGCAGTACCTCACCCTCACCCCCGCTGACAGGTGAATTTGTTACTGCGCAGCGACTCGCCTCATGTTCCCAGTCGCCATAAAGTTTGAATCGGGCTGTAGTATTGTAAAAGCAAAATACAGACCAGAAACAACACTAAGCAATGGTTAGATAACGAGTGTCTGTAATTTCATAAACTTTGGAGCGACTCAGATAAGTTCGCTAGAAGGTGACTGCGTCAAATAGAGAGAAGCTGCAAAAGGTTCAGTCTATATGCGGTAAAGCTAGGGTGGGCAAGTTTTTTTATATCAAATATAGTGTTTTCGAAGCCATTGCCTGTAAATTCTTACAGGCAATGGCTTCGAAAACACTATATTTATTGTATCATAAGACGCAAAAAAAATTGTAGGTATTCAACAAAAAAAAACATGTAAGTATTTTGCTACTTTGAGCCTTTATTTGCAGGTATTTTTATTATGTCTCGTAACTATTATTAACCTCTAATAATAAATTATGTTTAAACCCTTATTTCACCTTTTACGAGAACAATATTGGCTCTATTGCGCTCATCTGGCCATTTTGTATTCATTACTGATAATATGCGCTCAGTAAAAGCTGAAGGAAATTAAATTTTATTTATTAATTTAAGTCAGAAACAGTGATCCATTTTATCTCTAGGTAGTATAAAACAAAGTCGCTTCCCGTGTTTGTACGCATAGATCTTTTCAACTCCGAAATGGATTTTAATGCGGTTTTCATCAATAGACAGAGCGATTCAAGAGGAAGGTCTAGTATAATACATTTGTATATTATAGTAGAGAAAAGCCGAGAATTTCAAGGATTAGTAATGTGATGTCGTAAAAAACATATTTTTGTGCGCTTACATTGCAAACGCTGGCTAAACCTTAACAGATAGATCAAAATAATATACTACGAAATTGTATATCTTAAAAAGATTTACAAAAAGTCCACAATGGTATATGTCTATCTCTTTACTTATTTATTTTCCTTTATTGGCCAACCAACAATTGTTTACACTGTAAATAGTTGAAGTAATATCTAATATAATCTAAGGTTAGTGGAACAATTTCTTACAGGTTAGCATCGCATGCCCCATAAATATAATATTAAGTGTGCCACAAGCACTAAACTATGAAACTAATATAATAATATCTAAAATTAGCAAGTTTAAATTAAAATAAAATTACCGTGATGGAATATAAAACTAATTTACACAGCAAAGTAAAATATAATAAAAGAAAACAAACAGAGACGCAACAAAATTGGTTAAAAATAAAAATAAAATTAAACATTACTAGTAATTGTTGTATGAAACTTGGCATATGAGTCAAAATGCACGTCAACAAGATCGCTGAAGCCATTTAACAATTTACAACTTTTTTTTTTTAAACTGCCCATGAATTTGTCGTACCCATAATTTCGCATCTTGCTAATTTGTGTTTTAGCCAAAGGAAATTTCCACCAGCTTTGAAGATAAAGACGACGTTAACAACTACAGACCTATCTCTGTCTTGCCTGCAATATCTAAAATCATTGAAAAGCTAATTAACGCAAGACTAAGCAGCTACGCTAATAAATATAACATTATTTTACAAGCTCAATATGGTTTTAGACATAAATTATCTACGGAAGACGCAGTTACAGTATTAACCACTCATATTGTTAACTTAGTAGATTCAGGAAAAAGATGTCTAACTGTATTTCTTGATTTGAAAAAGCTTTCGATACTGTTTCTGTCCCCATTCTTGTGCGTAGTCTGGAAGGTATAGGCGTAAGAGGAGGCCCGTTAGTATTATGAATAGATTATCTACGGGATCGTATGCAAAAGGTTAAGGTAGGAGAGTATATTAGTATGCAGTCTTATGTGACCTACGGCGTTCCACAGGGTAGCGTACTGGGCCCGACTCTATTCTTAATTTATATAAATCATCTCTGCAAAATGATGCTAGATAATGGTCGCGTTTTCTCATATGCAGATGACACTGCTATTACTTTCTCTGGTGATACATGGGAATCCGTATATCAATATGCTGGAAAGGGTCTTTCCAAAATTGCTGACTGGTTGAACTCACATCTTCTTACACTAAATATTTCTAAAACAAAATATATTGCTTTTATAATCTACAACAACACTCAACCAGGACCTAACGTAACTCTGAAAATCCACCCTTGTCATAATATATCTCGCACAAACTGTTCTTGTAAAAATATTGAAAAAGTTACTCATATAAAATACCTAGGTATAATCGTTGATCAGCGGTTATCTTGGCATACTCATACAGATATAGTCATGGCCCGTATGAGAAAACTTATCTGGATATTTAAGAACCTAAGACATGTGACAACAAAAAAAAAAATAACTGAAATCTATGTCTCTCTGGCTCAGTCAATTCTACTGCATAGTCGTGTGGGGCGGTACGACAAAAACGAAGTTTCTTGAACTAGAGCGACCACAGAGATCTCTTATCAAGGTCATGTATATCAAACCATACAGATTCCCAACCATTGAGTTATACTCCTTTAGCGGTATTCTCACAGTCAGAAAATTGTACATACTATATGCTGTCTTAAAATTACACAAAATCCTGCCCTATGACCCTCACCATCAGGAAAAAAGGCGAAAATACTGTGTTGCCCCAGTAAAATTCGCTAAAACTGCATATGCCAAAAGAAAATTCAACACAAATTCCGCTGCCCTATATAATAAAGTTAATAAAATAATTGACATCTATCCTATGTCTACTAAAGACTGCAAAAAGTCAATTGTTCAATGGCTAAAAATGAAGTCCTATGATGACATTGAATTATTGTTGCAAGCATCGTCAATATGAATTGCAAAGATACACACACGCGCGCACGCACACACTAACACACACTCACACAGACACACACACGCAATTTTAGGATATATCTCTAAGTTTATTTTTCTTATAATTAGTTACAGTTCAAGTCTTGTCTTGTTTAGTTTTAGTTTTTACTTGTGATTTTTTGTATGTAATTTCAATTTTATTTTTGTACACCACTTTTACCATTCCATAATTTTTATCATTGGAGAGCGGGACCTCCTAGCACAGGTATATCTTTTACTTAAAAGGAGGTCCCTATGTAAGATTTACTGTAAAAGTTGTACAAGTTTCTGCAATAAACCTTATTATTATTATTACATAGACGAGGAACGACAGAGTTTGCACCAAGTATTGTTCTGTGGAGTGGAGGGCGTAAAGGAGTAATTGGAGCACGAGGGATTCTAGCAGGGGCCTGAAACTGAAATTTGGATAGTAAAAGGGGACAATCAATTTTGCATCGGAGGAGCTTATATAGGAATAAGGAATCAATGATTATCCTACGTTTCTCCAATAAGACCATCTAAAAATAAGATAGTCGGGCTTCATAAGATCGTACCCTTTTTGCATTTCCGCTGGCATAGACCAGATACCAGAGGAATTTCTGTTGTATTCGCTCCAGTCGGAGGATGTGCGTGGAGTAATGAGGTCTCCAAATTGTACTGCAGTACTCTAGGATACTACGAACGACACAGTTGTACAACAAGATCTTTGTCCGACTGTGCTTAAAACCAGCAACATTCCTTACAACAAATCCCAGCATTCTAAAAGCCCTTTTTATGACGCCGTCAACATGAGGTACAAATGTCAAGGTGTTGTCAAAAACAACTCCTAAGTCCCTTATTTGATCCACCTCTTGGATAACGTTAGGGCCCACATGGTATACACTAGCCGTTTTTTCGGGTGTATTTCATGTGGTAGCACTTTTTTTACGTTTAAGCTCATTTCATTGTCGTTACACCATTGAACTAAAGAGTCTAAGTCAAACTCAAACTCAAAGCATTTATTTCAAATAAACTAATTACAGGCAATTTTGAATTGTCAAGGGGTCGGTCAGCCAGAAAGATGAAGCTAGTTACCCATTCCCAAGGCGTAGTAGGTACGTATGGAGAAGACCGGGCAAGAAACTCCATGGACACTCCAAGTCCCTCTGAAGTAATGTTTTATCGTTTTCAGATTCGATTATCCTTGAGAATTTAAGGTCATCTGCATACATATAACATTCTGAGAATCTTAGGCAGTTCGGGATATCGTTAACAAAAAAAATAAAAAAAAACCGGTCCAACATGTGAGCCCTGGGGAACCCCGGACGATGTCCTCTAGGTTCCAGATTGGAAACCATTAACTGCAACACAGAAGAAACGATTTTCGAGATAAGACTTTAGCCAATTGTAGAGTGTACCGGTGTACCTTCCATACGCAGATGACTTCGACAGAAGTATATGGTGAGGCACGCGGTCAAAGGCTTTGCTAAAGTCTCTGTACATCACGTCAATCTGCTTGCCACAGTCAATGGCATCCGATAACATTTGTGTAAAAGTCGCTAGATTAGTGCAAGTAGACCTAGAACCCACGAAACCATGCTGAGAATAGCTCAATAAGAGTTTGAAGTAGGCCTGAATGTATGGACAAACTAAAGATTCGAAAACCTAGACAAAAGTTGACAAGATAGAGATAGGTCTATAATTTTTGACATTGTCCTTCACATCACTCTTATAAATTGGAATAACCTTTGCTTTTTTCCATAAGTCAGCGAAGATACCTGAGCTAAGAGATTTGTTAAAGATTAGTGTTAAAGGGGATACCAACGCGGGGGCACACTTATAAATAAATATTGGCGGAATACAATCAGGGCCAGAGCCTTTACGAAGATCCAATAATTTAAGATTGTTCGGCAGGCTCTTGCGATCAAACACAGGTGCCGTTAGTGGTAAACTATTATTCTTCATATTATAAAGAAAATCGAACTCCGGTTCACTGTGGGTCGCATTCGCATCGCTAAACGCGGACGAAAAATTTGACGCAAACATTTCACATATTTGTGGACCATCAGATGTAAATAAGGTTCCGTTACTCATTGTAGCAGGAAAAGAGCTAGAGCCTCCTTTTTTATCCTTAATGTACGACCAGAAGCGGTTCGGATTTTTGGTGATTTCATTTTCTATGTCTTTTATGTAATCATTATAACCGTCAATAGCTAATTTGGAACACCGTTTTCCCAATAACTTGAGTTCGAGTTCATCCCTACGGTTCCTATAGATTTTGTAACGAGATCTTATTTTTTCCTTTTCTTTCAGAGCTCTTATCAAGCTTTTATTGAACCAAGGAGGATATGTTTTATATTTATTATGCGCTTATGGTCCGATAGATTTATCCTGCGATGATCCTGCAACCCGGTAAGTAAATACGGAAGTTGTAGAGAACCCATAGTGATAGAACTGTTCAACTTACGGAATCTGTTCAATAGTCAATAGCAACTGCTGATGTTTTATTTCAGGTGTAAGTTGATGTCCTCGTGTTTTTCGGAGTGGTCCTTCTGAACCTTCCTCTTCAGTTTTACCTAGACACAGTATCGTAATGTCAGTGTGTTCAGGAGAGGCGGTCCCTGCGACTGTGCCGGCAATAGGCCGCGGGCGCCGAACTAATGGCACCACCTCGTTGACTCCACTCGACGTGTATGTTTTGTGCATTTCAACGCGTGATTACGTAAGCGGTTCGCAAAATTTTACGTTGCCGCGAGCACTACAGTCTGGGAGCAAAGTAGTTTGTACACATTACTTCCATATACCTACGTTACTATGACTATATCATTGAATGTATGTGTAGCCAGACCTAATAATAGTGTAAAGATACGGACGGACATACTTTTGATCACAGATCATCCTCCTGACATCTTAGATCTTGCGTGTTTCTTATTGCATTTTTACCGTCTTTTGGTATTATCTAAGATATTGAGGCTAATCTTCCCAACATTGTTTCTTCATAATAAATGCGAGAAACATGTTTATCTGGTGTGTGACGAGCGTGTGCGTATCCTAACGTTTAATTGGATACTTTTGCTTTCCACCGCCATCGCGCCATCGCGCCGGTGGCCATCGCATCGTGTCGTCGTTAGAGCCACGATCAGGTTTACGCGTGGACGGTGGACGCGGATTTATGGCCCATAATGTTACGATGAGTCAGACGCTGCTTAATTACGAATTTCAATAAGTAGGTGAAGGCGAGCCACACGTTTACGTAAAGCTCGGGCCCCTGTTGTCGGATCATTATGAGTAATGAGTATTGAGCGAAATAGCTTTATTGCTGTAACAATCAAATGAGAACGGATTGGCATCCTGCTGGTAGTTCCCGTGCAAAACCATTCAAAACCATAGCTTTGATTGGTTTTGCACGGGAACTACCTAAATGTTTTTAGCAAATTATTGTTGAGCAAGATGTGAAATGAATTTTGACGAGACTGCGTGTAAGACATGAATTCTATACTCAGTAGTGAAGACACGTTAAAGAATTCACTTCTCATATTATTTCTACAAATCAGTGGCAATAGAGTCTATCTTTATGGTGATACTTTGGGTCACTGTTTATAGCAAAACAATAAAAGAAAACTTTAGTGCACACATTTCTGAAGACAATGAAGAAATAAATGCTATAAAACTATTGTAATAAAATAATATATAACATACAATTGAGCCGCGCAGCCCGCATGGCGCACGGCAGAGTATCGCCACAGTACACGGGTTATGCAATTTTAGCCGCGCGCCGCTCGACAGGTAAGAGGAAACCGAAACGTGACTGCCCAATAAAACTTTTCACAGTATTACATGTAACTGATGTAACGCTGCCTTCACACATCACCTTCGCAATACTCAAAGGATTACAGAATATTGTCACACATCAAGATTATTCTGCCTGCGCCATCATCGGCTTACGCACTAACCATATAAATCTCTAGGATTTCCACTACCGATTCATAAAGAGGTCTTTCCATAAATGTTTTTAAGGATTTGGTTTCAGTAATCACATTTTAATACAGAATTTAAAAAAGTAGTTTATGAGACTGTTGCATAGTAAGGGGCACTATAACATGAGTTTTAATAGTATCGCACGAGTGTTTTAATACCTAGTTATGTACAGTTTCATACACTACTTTATCTTCTGTCATACATTGGGATTGAACCTACTAAATGAACCACGAAATTCAGTACAACAAAACGTATGAATGGCGCCAAAACCCAGCACATCACTGCGAATGCGCTAAAGCGGGCGCTGCCACAGACAAGTCAAAATTGCTGTCAAAACTTTTTTGTAATGCTGTAAAAATGGCACGCCCCGCAAAAGCGTACCATTAGAAAAAAAAATATTGATGTAAAATCCTTGGTGATATTATTAACTTCTTGGATTTGCCCTGTACCGTATTGGTAAAAAAATATTTTATAACATTATTTTATTAGAGAAAAAGTGGTATAATATGGTTTTTAAATTTCGGTATTGTGTTTTTATAAAGTACTTAAGTCAATATAAACTCGTTTTGAAGTAAGTACATAATTCGAATTTTACGATATGAGATTAGATAAAGAAATTTTATATAGAAATTTTATATAATACACTTTATTATGCACACCAAAAAATCACAGATAATATAGAAATTTTACATAGGGTGACACTTTTTTACAATATATGCAATTTCGAGGGTATCTTTCCGGAACAGTTAAAAATAGCAAAAAATATTCCACTCCACAAAAAGGGCTCAAAAATGCTCCACCTATCATCTATATACCCCCCACCCCCCCCCCCCACCTATCACCTATCACTATATGATGAACGTATCTCTTTGCTCCCTGTTCTTTCCAATTTTTTTAAAATGTCTCACTGTGGGTGGCGCGTGTGTTGGATCATTCGGTTCCCTATAAAATGGTTGAGCTGGATGGTGCTGATCCACGCGTCATGTTCGTGAACGGGCGCCGTCAGTTGAGACTGGTCATCTCTTAACTGCCACGGCTTATTTTTATATTTTGATTTCTTTTTTAATATACATTTTTTTTTACATTGTTCTCACATAAAGAAGCAACAAGAATAATGTACCAAGGATTTTGTAATATCTTGATTTAAAAAGAGTGTCCTTGGAGTTTCTAACCCGTTCTTCTCCATAGACATCTACGTTTTGTAATGGGCAACTAGCTTCAACTTTCTGACTAACTGACCGACTTTTTGACAAAAGTGCCTGTAAATGGTTTAATTGAAATAAATGTTTTGAGTTTGAGTTTCAATATAATAATAGTGTAACAATGAACTTGATCACATCCGTAACGTAGTCGAAGGTGCTATCAGTCCTGTGATCGTCTCTGAATTACACCTTTCTAATTCGGCTAAAGCAATGGTCGTACTCGTAATTTGTCCGAAGCGTAAACGATTTCGTGTTTCGTTACATTACCTCTACGGTTTGTCTTTATTCAACACAAGTCTAGTCTGAGGTATGTAGTGAATACTTTATAGCCGCCTCGCCCACTCTCGCGCGCAAAACTAGAATTAGGATACCTACATGAGACACGAGGAAATAACGAGCAACGTTCACCACACTAACTGCCTACATACATGACATTTCAGAGGGCCTAGACAAATGGCATTCGCTTCGGAGCGATTCTATTTCTACAATCGCTATCGCTTTCGCAAATGATTCCAAAAACTAGCAATAACGCTCGTCTAAAAGTGTCCCTTGGCTATGCATCTCTGTGGAAGTACCTAATCTTTCGATGCTGTCGATTCATTTCATAATCGAATGTTGTTTACATTGTCTAGCTAATTTTTATTCGTTGACCTATGATCACGTGACATTTCGATAGCTTATGTCAAACCCATACATTTTAGCTGTTCTACTAGTGTTATCGTTAATCAAATGTTACTTTGTCTAGGCCCTCAGAGTAGTTGATGGCACCGACACATGAGTCAATGAGCGCCACGGACTGTAATGTTATGTATTAGATAAGTGAAATACAAAACGAACGCTTTATGTAATTATGTAGGTCGCATACGATCCATATGTTTTTACGAAAGTTATACGATTGGTTGTTTGGCAATCAGCTACAAACCATAAACTGCTTCATGATAAGATAACCTGCGCCCTCTGTACCGCGCACTCACGTCGCATGGTGAGGCTTCTGCGAGTTACATTCAACGCTTGCTATGCTTACCGTCGCTGTTCAATACCAGTAGAAACTTCGCTATGAATGTGCTAGTGCTGAGCCTAGGCTAGATCGTCGCAGTAGAGTTATTGAGAGGAACGAGCGTGATCAAGTCCGGCTGGTTTCGGTTCATATTCGATTTCAATTAATTTGTTATCGGCAGAGTATAAAAAAAAAGAAAAAAAAGTGAGTGTAAAATAATTTACACTTTCACGCGTAAAATCTCTCGTTATTTTTGAAGTTAACTAGATCATTATGATACATTTTTTAAAACGGTCGTAATAATGTTTTAATGTTCTGTCGTGGACTTGCGGTTGTACTACTTGACTTATAATCTGCCCTTTACTATGTGCCTCTGCAACAACGAAATTACTTCCTACGTAGCCACCATACATGCTGTATAGATAGGAGGACCAGCCATTACTTGGTGTTGCCATCTGTTGATGTTGCGGTTTAACAGATAATTAAGGCGCAATATACGACTTTTAATGATGTCAAATTGAACATCACGTCTAAACGTATAGTCTTATTTGTTTGAAAAAAAAAAATGATAAACTAGACTATTTTCTTCGTAATTTGATACGGGAATATTTGAAATTATATTTATATAACATAGTGTAATTTATTTGTAAAGTAATGTCTAACGGCAACACAAAAACGATAATCACACAAAAACTATCGGGCGTATTTTCATGAAATCTGCACCATCTAAAAGACAATTTAATTACCCAAATTTTTGTATACGGCTTTTATTTGTATTGTGTTTGATAAATCAAGGTGGGTTGTTTTTGCGAATAAACTTGATGCGCGTTGAAGCGGGGGCTCTTGCAGGCGACGGGCGGCAGTGCATCGCTGACCAATGCCCGGGTATACGCTAACGCTCTGTGCAATTTTTTTTGCTTAAAAGTTTCGCATGCTCCTGCCACTCGCTCAAGGTCGCTGGCACTTATTGTCGCCTTAAGTGTGTCTAAGGCATGTGTGCGGTGTGTCCCCGGCGAAATGTCCCGGGACGCAGGTCGCCGATCCCGGAAACGGGCCGTATATAGAATGCCGCGGCACCGCTGACACACCTTTACACATCCACAACATCAAATCGGTTGGCATACACTTTCCAGATACCTTTCACCTAAATAATAATCCTGAAACCTTAACTACTAAAACAAACTGAACTTCAATCAAGTTGTATAGAACATATCGCAATTTATATCCTTCCCCACTACAGGGGAAGAATAAAGGCTTTAGGAACGACCGACACTGTTCGAGACTCCTGTTGAGAAGCACTGTCTATTTCATAGAGCAGAATATGATCACGATGTTATTTCGTGATCCTAAATTTCAGGCATTAAGTCGGTCCTTTTATTACACAAACGAAAACTAAGTCATTGGCTACATATTGCATGCCGTCTGAAGTCAGACTTTTGAAATGCTTACAATCGGTCAATTTTTAAGGCATTGGGATCTAGTTCACGATGTTGAACGTAGGCAAGTCTGTCTAACAGCGCTGTGCGAAGCTGTACGTGCCCCGAGCCTGCGGGACCTAAGCTGCACCTTCTTGTTGCCATGACATCAGCGATTCTCGCAGACACTCGGACACGGCCGCGGTTTTGCTCGATCTGATAACTTACGGCAGCTTGCAACCTAAACTGCGAGATATTTTAAGATGGAAGCTTATGAGATGAAGGAGAAAATGATGTCTCGCAGAAAAGTGATAATTTTGGTTGTGTATGTGTGTAGAGAAACTCCTTCATCACTGTAACGTCCGGATTATTAATGTTTTAGCGAAAGCTCGTTTCCTAATGATAGTCGGTTATGAAGCACCTTGAAAAACAACTTAATGAAAATTTCCAATTACGCGCTTGATTCGGTTCCAATTTCCCAGCAGTAATGCAATGTTTAATGACTAACTTTCTGATAAAGTGGGTCTTGCTGCACTAAGCCACTATAACGTATCTACTAAGCTTATCCGGAACGGAACTTTCCTTAGTCAGATTTAATTACTCGCTTAATCTAACGTCTGAGCTGAACACTCCATCGCGGAGTCTCGGCGGCCTCCGACGACATGGAGTGGACAGCCAATGGAATAATGGACCGTGTGCGAGTGCAAACCAATGGAGAACAACTAATCGAATCCCTTGCTACAAACTTATGGAATGTGTAGAGCAAAATGTTGCATATAGACATACAGTATTACGATATAGGTATACACAGCGTTTGTCCAGATTGCTTTCGCCCATTTCTTTGAACATTATCTCTCCATTTGCCTACTGCGCGTTTGCAAATGTTATCGCCAAAGGTGATCGGAATTAATCACGTCCCCGCTGGGTACGCGCTATGTGCAGATATCATTCCTTACGAGCGCACAGCCGGTCGTGGTGCGGACGTGAGGCAAGCGCAGACATCGATTACGCATTTATCTGTGGGAAATTTAATTATAGAGATCAAAATACTTACTGAGGATACCTAGAAAATAACAGACAAAAAAAAAACTGGTCAGCTAGCTTATAAAACAAAAGACAAAGAATAATTTAAGGCTCTACTACTCGCTTCGAAAGCCTTTGGTGACATCCTTCTCAAAACCAATTTTAATTCAGCATCACATATCTCTCTTGTAATCTTCCAATTTGTCTCTGGTGATGCTGAGCATGGCCGGGGTCACATGCAGCGTGGTGACATCGGATGCCTATCACTACGCCAATTTGCTGAAAGTCTTATGTTAATAACGACAAATGCTTCGCTCAGCAATGCAGCCGTAATTGGATGGTGCTCCAGCAAATTCTCATTTGATGCACATTAATAAGTATTATTTAATACTACATATACAGTAGAACTACTACAGTAGTACCACATTTATAGTATTATTTAGTACTTTCTTAGATGTTACATGGGCATATTCGTAGATCATAAATTAAATTCGGGAACCCGATGAGTTGTTCTGCCACGGTGCACAATCGCCTCAACTCGTTTTATACAGAGGTTGGTGTCCAACATCCCGCCTACTGTTGATTTCGCAGTGATTAATCTATTGTTCCGGTGCAGCGTTTCCCCAATCTGTAAAGTGATTACCTGGCCGGGCCGCTTTCTCACCGGCTGCGGCTGCGGTAACGCGAGCCCAGTGCCCACCGCCCACCGCCCGACACGCTCCGCCTGCTGGGAACCGATGGAAACAACGCTTTTTACCATCTTGTGTTTTGCTAATAACTCGCTGACGTCCCTTTCATCGCCTTCCATTTCCTGGCAAATAATCTTTCTATTTCCATAAGGGCACGTTGTGAGGTTTTATGAGTTTCAGTGGAGATAAATACACATGCCGAGGGTTTAACTTTTTGGATAATGGTCTTGTAGCAATGGATTGATTATGTCAATACTCATTGTTATTAGATACAAATTTTGGAGCCGGAATTTCGTAAAGATAAGCGAAACGCGGATTAGCTTATCACTATAACGACCTTGCTGCTTTGTGAATGATTTAGCTTCATCGATTTGCGATTGAGATTTAATAGTACCTACTGTTATTTTCAAATCAGCTTTATTTCATATGCTTTCAAATGGGTCCCTTGTCGCATCTTTCGTCGAGTTTTTAAAACGTTTTTTGCATCCATTACACAGGCCTGCAAAATGAAGGTCATAACTTCCTCTCTGGAATTTGATAGCTGATTCTGGAGTATTTTGATGCGCTGATTACGAATATGTACTTAGTTTTTCTCCATCACCTCCTGATTTTTCAAAAAAGCTACAGATAGAAAATTGAGAAAAAAGACAAGTTTTCACTTAAAAAATTATATATTTAAAAAAGTACTTAATTTTTAACTTAAAAAACTATTAACACGTAATAACAACTTATTGCTGGGTTAAAATACACTTAAATTTTATTTGTGGAACCTGGTCCTTTTTTCCTGGAAGCTTCTGTTGTGCGATTTTCGCTTATATTTCCGGTTTGGATCATCACGCTTCAACAACCAACAATAGTCCGCCATCATGCTGACATTCCATCTTCCTTGATACCGGACTTCAAGCTCTTTTAAATCTTGGTGAAATCTTTCACCTTGTTCTTCGCTAACGGCTCCTAGATTTTCTGGGAAGTAATCAATGTGCGAATTCAGAAAATGAAGTTTAACGCTCATATTACAACCCATTACACCAAAATTCGTTATCATTTTGGCTACTATTTCTTTATAGTCCGAGCTTTTATTGTTCCCCAAAAAGCTCTCTCTCCATAGCATGGGCGAAACGATTTTGAAGCTATTTTTCTGTCCTTTTGACCACTTGCGAAGTTCAAGTAAACAAGTCGAACAAACTTTTTGAGGTGTCCAAGTTTTGTCTTGGTTACATAAAGAATGTCCAAAATAACTTTTGTAAATATTTTTCACATAGTCTGTAATGTTGTTTCGTTGTTTTATCACCATGAATTTCCCGCAAATATAACAAAAACAATTCGAAGAGTTTAAACAACTTCGCGACGACATTTTAAAGTTTAGGTTGCAAGATGCGCACTTCGACTGTTAGTTTTCTAATTCAGAGTAGGTACTTATACAAAAAAAAACCTTTTGTTTTCTTCATTATACCCTTTTTGAACAACATTAACAACAATTAGGCAATATCACCTAAACATCGTGTATTAATGAGCTCATTACTAAATGAAGCCAAAATGACCCGTTTTCGAAATGGTTAATGCGAATTACTTACACTTATTATGTAGTAATTAACAAATTACTGATTTGCATTCATTTCTATGTCGTCTTAAACTAATTAAATGCAATAAAAATTAAGCTGAAGTAATTAAGTGACGTTTTATAGATTTTAAAATGTATGCGCTCAGACATTTTTAGTTAAAATCTTAAATATTCAATATCAAAGAATCCTGACGTGATAGAATTTTTTTATTATTTTTCTCGTAATCAGCACATCAGAAACTATAGAAAACGTTAATCAGATCTCAGAGAGGAAAACCATTGCAGACCTGTGTTATTTATCGGCCAACGCGCCATGTTTGGAAATGGACTCTCGGAGTCTTGTTGAGAAATTTTAAGGGGTCCTTACAAAGAGCCGCCGCTTTGCTTTTGAGTTTTGGAGTTATTTAAGATTTTTGGCGATATCTTTGTCCGTTGAATGTTATCCAGCCAAGACGGACAATAAATTCTTTGAATAATTAAACTTCCATAACCCGATAGCCGCAGAACGAGAGTTCAGAATGGAACAAAGAATCTTAACTTTTTATTAATTCTGTGTAATGCACTTTCATCGAGAAACAAATTTCACCTGAGACCTTGGCATATAAACTGGAGAATGTAAACATTTGGATCAAAATTGTAATCGGTTTTTGGTGTTAGGCATTGGCTTTCATGGGTTCAACGGCCAAAAATCGTCTTCTGATTCTACACTATACAGGGTGTAAATAGGAAGTGAGGCTTTATTTATAGAGTTTGAGGCACGCGTCGCTCGCGCATGGTGCGCCGGCGTCGCCGTCAGCGTCAGTGCCGAGGCCGGGGGGGCGCAGTGCTCGCGCACGCTCAGTCACGGTCGGTGCTTCGCGCGTTTCGGCCACACCGCACGTCGTCGCTCGCGATCGATCTCCGTATCATCGCGCACTTTGCTTTTGAAATCGTTCAAGAGTGCCAGTGATAATTTCGATACCGTTTCGCCAATAGCGAGCATCGGTCGTAGCTACGTGTACGATAAAGCGTCGGTCGCTGCCGCGCGCCCGCTCTGTGCCGAATTGAAATTTTTCACGCTAACGAAACGTCGAGGTAAATTCTAAGAGAGTGCATTTACAGGGGATTTTGTTGCTATAACTATATTATCCCTGTGTGAGTTGGTAGTGTCGCGTTGTGATACACGATGAGGCCGAAAGAGGAGGTGGATACTAAGGTCCAGACGGGGACTTTCATCCTATCCGAGAAAATCGACGACACTAAGTCGAAGAAGAACGAGAAGGAAATGAAGAAGGAGATGAAGCGCCTGGAGAAGGACAAACAGGAGAGGGAGAGGAGAGACAAAAAGGCGAGAGAAAAGGAAAAGGAACGAGAGAAGCAATCGAAGAGAGGTTAGCATATAAATAGTACTTATATCATTGCATATATATTGTATCGAGGCCCTGCCTTATCTCTGAGCCACGTTATCATGATGTCATCTCGACTAAAGGTCTATCGCACCGGTAATAGAGTTGGTAATTAAAAACGTACATATTAATCCATGTCTATTGTTGTTGCGGTTACATCATTAGAGCGTGACCTTGATTGACGTCATTTATCAAATATTTGTCGCTGATTACTGAGTATTTATAATACGGAATGACTTTGACTTCTCAGTAATAGAGTTCCTGCAATGTTTCTTACGCTTTTAAAGTAATGTTTTGTCGCGAGTGTTTAGTTGCAGGCGCTATCATCCACATTTAATAGTTAATGTGCGCGTCCAAATTAATCTGCGTCACGAATCGCTGAAACTGGTTTTGAATAAACAAAGACTTAGCTTTTATTCACACGTACTGTGGTTATTCACGTTATTACAATTTGCTATCGATTTGTATAGCTTATTGATTTATTTTACTTCTTTCATCGATTCGTTTTGGAGTCTTATGAGTATAATTATACGAGATTGTGTTGTATTTCGCCAGTAGTGTCGTCTTCGTGTCGTTTAACTTTATATTCTTGGAGATTGAGTTATCCTAAAATATCACGCCACGCTTGTGTTGGTTGCGGGTTGCGGCAATATTCTGGCACTCACTCTTATTCACGGATTTCTCCGATTTCTCGGAATGTTTATTCATTAATTTATTTTAGATTTTTATCACATTCAGCATCTATCACAATTATAATGAATTATTATTGAAAACTTACGCTGAATGCAATTATTATTGCAGATCATTTGACAGTATGAAGACTCACTAATGCTTTTAGCTAACATACTCATCCTCCTTATAGCGTAACGTAGTACAGTCAGCAATAACATTGCCGTCATGTACAGACAGTCTGCGATCGTTTCAGTTTCATTTCACCAACACTTGTAACTGCATGCGCACGCTACTGCACGGAATGTTTGGCGATCAATTGCTTGCACACTTTACGTTATTTTATGAATTCAGTGTTATTTGTTGAAACAGTACGGAGCGTGACCACGTCAGCGAACGCTTCGATTTCAATGAGATTTATGGATTTATATACCGCTTTGCATACAAAAGTCTTGGCCGTCACGATTTCGCCTGCATTTCAATGAATTACAACCGCTCTTAAGTCGACCGGAGAGAAATTACTCCTGAGTCTACCGGGGCCATTGATTGCCTGTCCGTGTTCCTGCCGCTACTTATTTGGCCAGTTTATAGCAAAACAGCTTTCTTGTTAACCCGTTCGGTTCCTGTACATTCATTATTTGCAGTTTTCGTTTTCCTCGGTTCTTTTCACCCGCCTGCCGCTACTAATAGCAATAGTTTCACTCTCCAGTTTTATTTCAGATAACATTTTTATTGTGTTCTTGGACGTCAGTTGTGTTTTGTAACCTTGATCCGTCTTTTATTACGGTCACCTGTTTTATGTTTTATACCTACCTTTAAATTGTTAAGAGCTAATTTTTTTTTTAATCAATTGATTGTTACCAGTTTACTCAGTGAGAAACGGTTATAATTTGCATTATGTATTTTGGCACAAAGGTTTTGAAGCAGTTAACAATAACAAAGTGGTTCTAGTCCACGACTTAGGCCTGTTTAAACTCAACTAGGAGTGATTTAGTTTTGAGAGCAACATAGTGAACATTAGGTGTGGTGCAATAACGAACGTTAAGGATTGGCGTGTGTTATACCTCGGGATGTTTACCGCAGCGCAGCGCACTGCGGTGCTTCGGAAAACGATCGCTGTTTGTACCGCGTAGGTATGTAACGTTATTATATTGTCCCAATTCACTTGTTGCGTTATGATATTCATAACAACTCTCGTTTACAACATCCCTCATTATTCGTCCTTCTGTAGTATTGCACAATCGTTGTCCAACTGATATTATTATGATATTATTATATTACCGTTGTATTATCAGTGCATGAAGAATTTAAATACCAGGTAGTTGATGTGCTTTTTCATTGTAGTACTTGTTTACATCTATCGTTTGCTTTAATTAGGTACGGCTCACACTTTCATTTATTAAATTCTACTACGTATTTGTATTACCTATTTTTAGCTAAATGTCTAATCAAATGACTTGACTAACGTCTGATTAAAACCATGTATCTCTTTATGAATGCCGTTACAATGAGAGTCGACGCATTCAGTTTTGCGCAGCAGCCTACGAAGCAGCCGTGTTGCTATACAGTAAGTATACACTATGATGCCGATTCACTTGTCACGACAAGGTGACATTCATAACCGTTATGATGTCATTTGTCGTCTCGTTCTCGATCCGGTTCATTTGGAGACACTACACCGATAATAACAGACCAATTACAAGATTAACACGGAAGATAGTCGAATCATTTTAGAAAAGGTCGGAGGATAGCTGACTCTCTACATAACTCGACGATATTTTCATTGTACTGCGTAATCTGCCAAGCAGAAGGAGAAATAAGCAAGAAATTCATCCATATTACAAACGGGAAAACTGCAATTAAAGCAGTCGCTGATATTAAGTCCAGCTTAGGTATCTGCATACCTACCTACCTAGCCGATAATTCAAGTAGCGACGACCATCGAAGGACTATCTAAAGTATTCAGCGCTAAGTCGGTGACGTCGCGTCGTCGTCGGCGCTCTATTAACAGCGGAACACTTCGCACTAGTCAGTTAGTGATTCTGATTACATATTGTCTTTTTAGCGAGTGGACTGACTTGTAAAGCTGGTACACGACCACGACGCATGGCGCAGTCGTTTATTTTGTAAAGTGGGGTGACAGCTACAACTTGACGTCGCAAAGATCGCTTCGTCTTATAAGATAGTTGATGGTCTGATGGTCGGGGCGCTGTCTACAAGTAGTCGATGATAGTCGAAACATTTGAAGGCGGTCGTGGCAAACTAGTTTGATTGTCGGTGCTCCTCTGATCTCGCTTCTCGACCTTACGCTCACTCAGACAATCATTTTCCTTGTTTTATTTCATAACAATCTTTATGACCTTTGTCATGTGTAGGACTAGCAACATCTAAAGAATAAATTAAATTACCCACACATCTTTGTAGTCAGTTGAGATAAATTAAACTAACGAAGGCTCACTATAAGTTTGAATTAATTTGGGAACACTGATCCTTTGGTATGCGATTACCGTCTTTAACAGCAATAAAAAAGTGCAACAAACAACTAGCAATAAAAAAGTGAATAATTCACACGTATCATTGGACCGCATACACACGCGTGACTCTCGCGTACTTCCACAGATTATACAACGCTGCACACTGTCAGATTCACATTAAACTCGATAATGAAACATCAGTACTTACGACGAGCCGAGGACAAAGCCTGTGTGTTCTGTAACATGTAGACCGCCCCAGAGATGTGAAGGCAGCTTTGATACGAATGCTGTATCCGTTTGTAATTGAATATCTCCCGTCATAATTGATTGTAATGATTGAATACGTGCATAAATCCAGTTTTTATTGAGTATTTATGGACGTAAGCTGTTTCTCACGAGAGCCGGTAAGACGGGAAGTACTCGCGGTTTTTGTGACTCGTCTCGGACCGCAGCCAGTCACTTATTGCTTTCTGTATAAATGTACGAACGTGTCCCCATGCATCAGTGGCCAGGACCTGTGTGTATCACAAGCAATCATTCATTTACAAATCACGTTTGATATCCCTGATGGATTTCATAGTTTCCAAACTGCTTCTCAAGTCACGTTTTCGACTGCACATGGTGCGATCGCAGAATGTCATATAGTGAGCGCTCGCTATAATACAGTCATTAAAATTCTATTGTAATTATTATGATGTAATCGAATCAGTATGTCGATTAGACGATGGATGAGTCAGCTAATCGTTTAAACAAATCCTTCTAGCTAAATGACTTCTTCTTTCTTCATTAATGGAAAACAATTGATCATCAATCGTAATTATTGTGCTGAAGGCTCTCAGTTACTTGATTCAACTTTATGGTTGAAGGTGTGAAAGATTATTACAAGCACTATCGATTACTCGTGGTGGGTACGGGAAGGACTTGGCGCCTCGTCGCGCGTCGTCCTGCTAACCGCCGGATGCTGCGTGCGGTGCGTGCCCAATGATTGTCGTGCGCTACATATAGCCGAGGGGTCGTTCTGTTCACAGCTGGGCGATTGACTGTTACCACGTGCTCGGAAGGGTGCGCGTGATTTGGCTTAAAATAACCTAAAGATTTGGGAGTTGGGACTTACTAAAATAGGAGCTTACTAGAAAAAACAATGCAAATTATTAACTCTACGTACGCCGTATAGAGCCTAACTGGATAGGTATCTTCTGATTCGAGGCTGAATTGCAAATCACTTCATGAATGATTGGTTCTTAAAAATAATTGTAAAAGTTCTCCATTCTCCATTTAGTTATCTTATCAGGTTCAAAAGAATTGAGCGTCTTGTAGGATGCCTTTTGTGGCTGCTTTAAGAAGCTATTAAGTATGTAATTCAAATGAGTTTAAGTGTCATGCTCACTGAAATGTCTCACTGTTGGTGGCGCGTGTGTTGGATCATTCGGTTCCCTATAAAATGGTTGAGCTGGATGGTGCTGATCCACGCGTCATGTTCGTGAACGGGCGCCGTCAGTTGAGACTGGTCATCTCTTAACTAGCTGGCTTATTTTTTATTATTCTTATTTTTTGATTTCTTTTTTAATATACATTTTATTTTTATTTTATTTACATTGTTCTCACTTAGAGAAGCAACAAGAATAATGTACCAACGATTTTGTAATATCTTGATTTAAAAAGAGTGTCCTTGGAGTTTCTTGTCCGTTCTTCTCCATAGAGATCTACGTTTTGGAATGGGCAACTAGCTTCAACTTTCTGACTAACTGACCGACTCTTTGACAATTCAAAAGTGCCTGTAAATGGTTTAATTGAAATAAATGCTTTGAGTTTGAGTTTGAGTTATATTTTAATCAGATCAATGTATTTTTAATAGATCCAGCATCAATAAAATTCTATAATGAACTATAATGACAATGTAATTTCTATTGGCACTTGCAATCACAAGCAAATTGGCTATTATTTCACGAGCCGTGAATAATTCAACTAACCACAGAGCCGAGTCGTGTTTACAATATATCCATCACATTTCCAACCGGATCTTACGGAACACGCTATAATCAGCCCGTAATGAAATCATAATGATTAATTTAAAAAAAACGAAACCATCTCATTAATGTTATTATGGGTGCCAGTCGTAATCGTAAAGTTGTTTGGAAAGCAAAAATAGATCGAAATGGCGTTCCATTCGCATTAGTCTGTTGTAGTTCAGGAGAGGTCGGCTGAAGGCTGGCGGCTGGCGGCTCTGCTCTCCAGCTGCCAAACATCGGAAAAAACCGAAGCTTTCATTCAGGACCGCTGATGTACGAGCAATATGCTCAAATGTTTACATTACGCATGCTGAGAATACTTTACTTCTAGGTTTATAATGTGCCAATACATTGCTCTGCGAAAGGCGTCTAATAAATGTAGAGAACGTTTATATTTTTGGGCACCCGCGGCCAATGACTTCTTTAATGATGTAGGAATTCAGCTCAACTATTGGGAAGAGTTAACTACGCCCTGTTCCCAAATCTCTACTAACGTTGTTCAGATTTAGCAACACACGTAAGATTTGGAACTTATATCAGCGGCTTGCAGTGATAACGCGCGACGGCATTGAACCGTCAGTCAGTTCATTGCACAAGCGCTTGCGATACGCGGCGCGCAGCTATTGCCGCCGGACCTCCGAGCGACTATCGCTTGTTTTGATACACATCGATTACATTACACCGATGACAACGTTTAGAACTAGTTGATGTTAATTACCCGGCCTTTTGCTGCTCACCGCTAGCTATGGAACTCTTCCATAACTGAAGTTTTGCATGAAGGACCGGTACCGATTCGTGGCAGTTCCTCTTTTCACCGGCCGGTTAATAGTAGAGCTCTTTGAGAAGCAGACGGTGCGGGCCAATACTAGCTTGCATATTATTTTCATCCGCCTAGTAGAATTTCTTCATCTCATTTTGTCTAACGTGAATGACAACGCGTCGCAAAAGCTTCGGCCGTCGGCCTGTCTGTCTACCTCTTATATTAGCGCCAACAGTATTAAGCTGACTTAAACACTTTATGACTTATCACATTGGATACCTACTCCACAAGAGTGGAAACTATATTTTACCACGTAATCACAATAACCACTCTTGTTTTGCTCTCCAGGCACAATATATCTTGATTTATTGCGGTTGAAGATAAAATCCGTTTATTTTCCTGTAAAAGTGGAACACGTGAATACACCTAGATGCCCTACGGAGTCAAGCATTGGACGTCCTCTGAATATTTGGGATGGCATAGTGGTGCAGATCTGAAAGTATTGTATTGAACTATTTGAAGCACTAACCCCAGATGGATCTAACGAATTCGGTGTATGTATACCGGCTGTTCTTAATCACTAGTCGCCCAATTAACACTTGAACAGCCACATGTATTTATAGAACAACTTGAAGGTCAAGGATCCCTAGCGTTTGGAAACGGAACGATATCATGCGTGACTCCCCTTTTACTTTTTGTTTTTACTTCTAAATTAATAACTCTCAAAATGCTAACATCAATGACATTGCGTGTGACTGTGATCTGTCGTTACTTTACTATGTATCACGAATTCACGAGACGATGAATGAACATTTATTTATAGATGTACGTTTCTACTAACGCTTGCTTTACGTGTCGAATTTCCACGAAAATGTTAAGATGCGTCGTCAAACCAATCGTAGATAACGATGATACTATTGTTTTATTGAAAAAATACTACCTTTGAATAATCAGTAGGAAAATATACACAAACGATTCACGAGAGGAATAGAAATAATGTGCTGTTAGGAATGTTAATGTGGTTCTTGTACCTATGTTCACAATTATATGTCTGCTTTCATAGACGGTTGTGTCCAGCGAATTCTACCTTGTTTTTGCTACTTTTATGATGATTGTGATACCCTGATAAGTATTAGAGAAGTCATTCTGGACGTCCCATTTGGTCGAATGACTCAGTGTCCAACAAAAACGAGTCGCAGAAATGAATATAGAATATGAATGTTAAAACTGTGTACAAATGTAATTTATTCAATACGCAGAGTATTATTTCCATGTGCTGTTTATTTAGCCTCGGCCGAGGACAAAGTGAACACGTCATGTCATAGCTTGAGGTAATATCTCGAGAAATACGTTGTCTTTATCGAAGTGAGGATATGAAGAGACAAGCGATCCTTGGAGGGTCGCGCCGTGTCCAGATCTCAAGGTCAAGGTGAGCGGACACTGCCGCATTCGAAACTTGTTGTTTAGTGCGGTTGTCATCAAGTGCAGCTGATGTACTTACCTCGTGTAAGCTCGCCATCTTGTCACACGTTGACTCAGCAAGTTATTTCCGTTGTTTTTAGTTTTTACTGGCCGTTTTTAGTGTTGACTCTGACGTGCATTGTATGCTTTTCCAAAGTGTGTGCTTGTGCGCTTTTTAAAGTTGATTTAATATTTATGAATGATAACAACCTCTGCCTATGGAAGCATGTTGCAATGAAAGGAAGCATGTCACTTTTATAATTTGCACAAGGAATGAAGCATTAAGAAACGAAATGGTTTAAGAATATACTGACTGATGGTGATGGTGGAAAATACTGGCTGTTTATAGCTGAAGAAAGAAAGCCTGACTAATTAATGAATTCCTTAAAACAAATTGAATGGGACTGTCAGTTTAACCTTCTAGAAATCATTATTGTAATAAGAGAACTGCAAAGGGTGTCAAAACGAAAGAATGCGACGATATTAATATTGTAGGTTGTGTGTTACATAAGTGTATCATTTCTCGGACTTGGACACCGGTGTTGTTTCCTCTGAAGCAATAAACTTTTCATCCAGAATGCGATATTTTACGTATCAACTTATAAATCAATGCCCCAGAATTAGGTTAGACGTTAAGCCGCGGCGCAGGCGCATGGCGATGGCGAGCCAAGATCAACGGTGAACTATCATCACTCCAACTTGTCACAAGTCCACCATTCAGACCGTGAAAAATCGAATGGGAAATATGCCATCGTATTAGTTTTGAGAGAGCCGTCATTTTATTGACACGAACGACATTTAACGACCTCGCCGGTCAATTAAATCTCACGTCGAAGACGATGTTAAATGATTTTACTGCTAACGTATTGAGGTTACGTTTAGCGCCACATTATTCTTGATAAATTACCGCCAGCTTGCGTATGTAGTTATGTTCGATGCTGCCGTATGTTCTAAGTTTTCTATCTCGTTGCATAGATGCACAAACACGCTCACGCCTGCCGGGTGTGACTCGCTATTTGCATTCGAGAGCCTTCGCGTTCACTGCAATGTTTAAATTACGTTTACCGCGAAGTGAAGCGTACAAATAAATACGGTGAGTAGTGCACGCGACGTAAATACGGGTCGTTTCCTCTTTCCTCTTGTCTGAGCTACATGTGGGCGTGACCGCGCGAGGCAGCTTGACTAGAAGGCGCAGTATTTCGGTAACGGATGTTTTGTTTGGGCGCAAATTTTTCACATAAACCATCGACGTCTGCGCAGTTGCTGCCTCCGTTTGTGTTGGCAACTATTGTACATAAACAGAACAGTGGGACTCATTCTTTCAGATAATCAGTGAGCGACCTTGTTCGCGAATTGTTTCGTCTGCCGGAGGATCCCGGCCCCTGCCTTTAGTCTCTAACTGGTGCTCGAGGTCGACTCTTCCATCAATTGCGTTGATTCCTGCACTTCCTCGCGGAGAGCGGAGTTAGCTGGATGTAGTTAAGTGACCACGTGACGTTCTCACGTTGACTCACCGTATTTGTGCTCTTACGTGCTTCTCGTAGTAGTTTTCAAGCAATTAAAATGTTATCGTGGGAGCAGATCTCAATGTCACGTCTTTGTAGTGTAAAGTATAATTTTGTTTGTAAATGTTTGAGTTGTTGCATTATTTGTTTCCTTATTATGGGTTACTAGATATTTTTGATAATGGTTACTTTAGTTTTATTGCCATGATGGTAATCATATAATTCATTTATGTTTTACATATTTCCCCCATTCATTCTAGCTCGCTCTACATCTGAAACATTCTATTTATCCGTAATGTATCAATTATCTAGTTTAGGTTCTTCAACATATATGTACATCACACGTGTGACGTTATTTGCCCACAAAAACGTCTCTATAAGTACAGTGCTCGACTGCGTGTAATACCTGATGTTCTTCCATCAGCGCGGCTGCCCCTCAGCCCCCACACCACTCGCACCACTCGCACCACTCGCACCACTCGCACCACTCGCACCACGGCGCGCGGCCTCATGGTGCAGAACGCTAACTATTGACTACTCTGGCACACACTTAATCACCACTTCCAATCACTTGCACTGATTGTCAACTCTACCATTGCGTGTGCAATAATATTATGCTCTTAACATCCTTTTAAAATGGTCGAAGTCTCGGTTTCCAGATTTGGATTCGACGGGTTTATGAATGCCCACAATTTATTCGTCTGATTTGCCTATAAATGTCATATGCGTCAGGTCCCGTCATCCCGTGCTATGAGATGAAGATCAACGGCACTGAACATCACTTTATTAACCGACTTCACAAAAAGGAGGAGGTTCTCAATTCCCATGTTTTTTTTTTTTTTTTTGTGTGTTATCTCAGAACTTTTTTCTGGGTGAACCGATTTGGATGATTATTTTTTTATTTGATAGGTGGTGCTTCACATGTGGTCCCATTTAAAGGCGAACGGCAGGCTTGTATGGGAATTTCGTACAGCTAATAAAATTTCGTGGGATACTTTTCGTTTTAATTGGTAGTTAATATGATAGACAAGCTCATTTTAAATTCTTAGATTTTTAGAAGTTGGGATGTAGAAGTTATAACCAGTTTTATTTTTTAAGGTAATGTTCTAGTGTACCAATGTAAGATTGTTACATATAGCTACATAAACATTGTTTTGGTGATAAAGTAAATGTCCTGGTTTGCTTGTCGCTATCTTTGTAGTGTTTTACTTACCATTAAGTAGGTAGATTGAGATGAGGATCGTACCTACTCAGTGGGGTGCATTAGGAGATACCTATGTCTAGCAGCGGACTGCAACAGTTCGATAATGATGAAGTTCTGAAGGGGTTTTGAGAGTACATAGGTCAATAAAACAATACTTTGTTTTTGTAAGTACGTTTATTTTCTTGTACTTGTAATTAATTTATTCTTCATATTACTTCATCTAAGTTAAGTGGGCAGGTCGGGTAATACCCTCATGGCGAGCATAGCTTAGGTACCCAGATAATTTGCTAAAATGCTTAGATGCAGTCACAAATCACAATCGAAAACAACAGCATATAACTGAACTCAGAACTGAAAAACAGATTTTCTTTACCTGTCAAAAAATAATTGCCATATGAACAAAAAAAATATGGATGACGAAAATCATTCCCATCAATAAATCAATAAATCTTTATATGATTTTATGCAACAATTATGCATTCTTAGGTATAATATTAAGTGTTTAATTATATTTTAAGTTATTTCTTTTTGTAAATAATTTATTATCTTTTCGATATTTGTGTTATTTTACATAAGGCAACTTCTAAAAACATAACTGCGTTTAGTTTACGATTTTATTACGTTTATTTATTAAAACATTTTTATTGATATTATTAATTAATCCGAAGTTCAAAAAATAGTATACTTACATGAAAATAAATGGCTTAGTTGCCTTAATAAGTGGTACAAATTCTATAACAAAACAACAAAAAAAGTATGCTGTACCAAAACTGCCATTCACCTTTGATCAAGGTCTGACCAGTAGTTTTTGAGTTATCCTTAATACTGCATATTTTTTCCACTTAGTTTATATGGATGATGTGTTAATAATTTCCTCTCAATGTTATTTACACACGAAGTAGTGGTATACGAATTTGTGTGGGGTAGGTACCGCAACTAAAAAGTGGAAAATAAAATCTTTTTTACAAAAAAACTACCGACTTCGAAAAAAAACACTAAAAGACGTGAAAAATTACTTTATTTTCGGAAGTCGGTGGCCAAAAACGAAAATACAAAACCAAAGACACCGACTTCCGAAATTAAAGTTATTTTTCACGTCTTTTTTTTTGTCGTTTTTGGTAATCTGAAAACCTTGTGCTCGTATTCACCTAATGAGCTATATAAAATTTTAGCTCTGGTTATGATTGCTGAAACACGCTCTGTGTGGGCTCGCTTACCAAAGATTATCCGCTCTACGTCTATATGTTTGAGCTATTGAGGGTGTTTTACTTTCTGTACATATTCTTGCTGCGCGCAAACATATTCTCACGTCGTAACAGTCATAAGTACTAGTCAGGTAGCAGTCGCTAGAGATAGGAAGGACAGCCGTGTGTGCCCAGCTAATGGATACATTAGCGGAGTGTTTGCTTCATTACTTCATTAGCTGTTATGTGGGCGAATGTGAACGTTAGATTGAAAATTATCATGCAGTAGTACAAAATATCATTAAGCTGAATATAGTAAAAATATTTACTTACAAACATGAGAAATTATAATCGAGGATACACCTCATGAAAATGTCTCTTTCGCACATCGGAACAAAAGGGGCCGCTTGCCGCGTGTGTACTCGCTGCCACGGAGCTGCGAGCTCGAACTAGCATAGCAGCTAATAAGAGCAGGCGTCCGTCTCAATTGGCGCGTATTACGTAACCGGCACGTTGTGCTCCGCCTCCGAGAATTTAATTTCCCTCTTCACGAGTGTTCGTATCTTTACGTATAGACCACTACTATTGGAGGAGAATTTTAAATTGGTTCATGCTAAGTATTTGAAGTTACCACTATCGGAAATGGGCTGTGGATATGCAGGATTGGACAAAAGCCTATTGTTCCTTGCTAATATATTACGAATGAAACTTTATACCCAACTTCGGTATAATTTGGCTGGATAAAATCAGAGATATCTCTAATTTGCTTCCGTGACAGCAATTTGACAAGTAGTTGACACCAGCAAATTGATCTTTAAATTAGTTTTAGCAAAATTAAATTAAATTACTCTTCCAATAATGACTATGTTGTTATTAGCTTTCCTGAAGACCAATACCCGTAATTAAAAACGTTCAAAATCTAGTTGCAATCTCATCTCAGCGAACAATGTCAAAAACTTGTCAAAAATTTTGGGAAATTAGAGTTACATGTATAATGAGAGGTATTTGTGACAGATTGAGACTTGAGACCAAACCGTGAACGTTCATTGCCCCTCAGGTACGCACAAAGACAGCCGAGCCCAACATAGTAAGGGAAAGGCTAGGCAAGTGATGAGTAGGCCGAATAGATAATTGTGTATCCTGCGGACCGGCAAGCTGCTGCTGACTGCGGGAGCGTGCAGCAGGCTGGCGCATGTCATGGATCATGGTGCGTTTGTTGGCCATGCAAAGGATGTAGACCATAGTGTCTAATATAATTCCGCCTTTACTTATATACTGTTGTGTGCGAGAAGTTTTAATAAATAAATAAATAAATAATTTAAACCTACTCGCATTGCAAATTATATATAAAAAGTATGTTTCAATACGTTAGGGGAAGTGATACTCTGACTTCAGCAATCGAATATGTTTGGGTTTACATGACAGATCGAATTTAGATGACACCAAACGTTAACCAGTAATCTGTTTATCTTATCGCTGCAGGTAAAGCCGCTAATATGAACGAATGCGTCAGCTAATTAGAATCGTGCGGTGCTATGCCATGTGTTCATATGTAGTTACCGTCAAGTTACAAGTTAAAAGGTCTAACGCTGCTATTACGTTTACTAATGCACTTGTGATCTTAACTCAGGAAATAATGAAAACGCTGCAGTGCTGCCCGTAAAAACAGATCCATAAAACAATGTCTGTAGATACACATTATGTGGTGAAGTTTAGTGCAGAAAAACAGCAACGAACAATACTGCATTAAGATATTAGCTATGCGTCAGGCTATACGCTATCAGAATGATGCCAGGTAAGGAGGACCCTGAATTTGATTTACCTTACACGCTCAATAACAACTTTCCCTACCGAAAAAAGAACACACACACACACACAGTCTCCAACATACAGCTGATTACATTACACCTATCCTATTAGGTTCTTTGTTCACAATTCTGTATGAACCTTCTGGATGTAACGTTTGTCGGTCGTCGTAAGCTGTATGACCCAACATTGATGAATGTGCGTCTGGGCGCGGGCCCGCTTTGATCCGACTCCCAGACCATTCGAACAGATGTGACCTGCGTAGGGTTGACTATATAGCGCAGGATCTTAAAATAGCTCCACAAAGTGGTTATATCAGCGTACCTGCCTACTGTTCTAGTTTCAGCGTCTAGTTCTTTTAAAATAGTTGTGTTTCTTTAAGCCAAGAAATGTCAGTGTATTTTTAATCTCGCCTATCGCAGGTAGCCTTCCTCACATCTGAGTATTAGTCGGACCTTTTCCTTATTCCTTATCGCTTATCAGCTCTATGTCTGTTTGTAGTAAAGCGTGTGACAGACATTCTTCGTACATTAATTTAGATCTTGTGATTAGACGAGGCTATACATTGTTTAGACTGGACGCTTGTGAGTGGTCTCCCGGCAGCTTTAGCTGCGCCGCCATACGCACAGGGTTCCGCTTTGATAACATATTTCCGTTCATAACGTAATCCGCTGTATGTGTCCGCAGTCCGCACAGTCCCCGTCCACTGCGGGCTGCGTGATAAACTCTCCGTTTGAAGTTGAACTCTACTAACCTACGCGGATGACCTTTCCCTTCTATTTTCAAAACTTGTTGTGTTGTTAGAAAAGAACGGTTCGCCGCTCGTTTAAACAAAACAAACGTTCATTATACTATTGCAGTTAAAATATTTCTCTTGGAATTGTTTAAACGCTGCCATTTATCTTCTGTCATTAGAGCGGCGAACGTTCTATTCAGTAGAAAAGCAAGTAAAACAGAAACATGCATGAGACAGCACGCTTCAACCTTCAATTTATCACAAGCTCTTTCAATGCTTTCTCAACAAATGTTGAGAATTCCAGTAGGTGGTATACTGAGACCAAAAGTCAAAACATACGTGTGCGGAACTTAAAGTAGCCATGAGTCACACAGTGGAATACAGTAATAGCAATAATGTGTAGCTGTGATCATTAGGTATTAGGCAGTATGTTCCCGGGCGGCCGCGTCATCCGGGTCAATTGGACCAGTTATGTAACATTAGGTATAGACCACTGTCACTTGCTTGGTTCAGCTGTACCTCCGTGTGGGCGTGTGTTGACACGGTGCGAGCTGTGTCGCTGTGTGTCTGCTCGGGGAAATAAATGATTACTGTATTGTAATCTCGACGCGTTAGCATAACTCGTTACGGTATCGCTATCACATGGCTGCACACCATGTTCGCAGGTACGCACCCCGCAAAGGAAACTATCCATGTTATAAATCTCTGCGGCCGCTTCAAGTTTTCCCCTGAATAAGTCATGTGAGGGCTAGCCAGGTGTTCGAGGAAGTTAAAATTATACCAGACTCTGCATCAGTTATAACAATAGATATTCTCTCCAGCTGAATCTTACCAACTAATTCTTATGTTCCTTTCTAAAGGTTTGGACTCCTTAACATTCGTCCTTTCCTTGTGTCTGCCTTGTTAGTTCAGTTGACGTAGATATAGGTGATCCGGCACGTACCGAAGCTATATAGCTAATGATGTGTGATGGCGTGTGCACGGGGTCGTTAGCGTCGTCGCGCCGCCGCCGGCCCTGTCGGCGCTCGGTCAAGCAGGCGGGCGCGGGCGCGCCTGTTTGTGTCCGCGAGGGGCCCGGGGCCCACACCAGGCAGCGCCTGCTTTGTTCTTGTGCTCCAACGCTCACTGCGCCGGGTCTTTGTTCACTCAACTGTCTTGTCCCAAATACTTGTCTCTTAGCTAATTAAATGTAATGGGGTCATTAGTGCTACACAAAGGAAGTGTTTGTAAGCGTGCAGCAATTACTTCCTAGCTAGTATCGGAGCAAACGGTTTGTTATGATAAAACGTAACCTTATCATCTTATCATTCCAAGTATCCTCAGTAGTTTTTAGCTTGGTTATATTTACCTTATTAATTTCTCAATTTCGAAGAACGTAATAGCAGATGTAATTTTCGGGCAATAAGTAATTAAGATGGCGACGTAATTCATGGCGGTTGATACACTGCGGCGTAGAAAGGGTGTCTCGTTACAGACAGCGTTGAGCCCGCGGCGATGGTATCGCGACACTTCCGCGTCTTCGCGGTGCCCTCGCGATGATTGATGCAGCTGGTAGTCGGCGATATAAAGCTGGCGAAAGGTCTTTCAGTCCAGACAGACATTGAGCGATATAAAGCTGGTGAAAGGTCTTTCAGTCCAGACAGACATTGCGAACACCCAGAAGGCTCACCGATTCTCGCATTACACCCGTCTTTAACGGGATGCATCTAATTAGCCAAGCTGTGCCACCGCGGCCTGATTACTCATTGAGGCTGTATCTGTGCCATCAGTGATCAGTTCTATGTCAGATAAATGCGTTATGGTGGCTGAAGGTGTGGATACTGCAGTGTGGTGGGAGACAGAACGCATGAGTGAGGCTTCTGTGTCATCCGCTCTGTGGTGTGGACGTAACTCTCTACATTTTACCAGTTTTCCGATCGGCCGATAGTGTCAGCGTGTCTAGCGGCTAGTTGACTACCAAACCACGTCCACTAGTGTCTCACTACCTAAATGATTTCAGACAGCTCTACTTATGTTGTAATATCACAGTTTGTGTACACTTTTTCCTAGATAATGATGTGTTTCGTTGATAACAAATGATAAAACTCATTTAATATTTATAAGTACGTACCTGTAGTAGTCATCCAGTTAGTTGTGTATATAAACGTGATGGATGCGTCTAATAGCAGCTGTTGCACCCGGTCTGCTAGTTATGGTTCTTCACTAAGTATTTACTGATAAATAATGTATTAACCAATTATCTCTCTAAGGACACCATAATAGCATGTGTCACTTAATTGAACGTTGTACTTCGGAATGCATGTTTCAGTTCATACATGAAGACAGCTTAAAATCGTGTTTGAAATAAAAGTGTAGTTATTAGCAATGATTGTTGACACATTGAAGACGTACCCATTGCAGCGTGTCATGTACTCATGTAGACGGGTGGCGTGAGTCATGTGTTGTTGGTTCAGCATTCCGAGTGCGTTCCGGCACTTGTGCAATGAATACACAATGCCTCACAGCACTCGATACCGATGCGCGGAACCTCTACCGTACCGTTACTTAACTACATTACAGGAACGGCTTTGGGCATTAATCGACTCTACGTGTCCAGAAATACATGCAAAAGTATGTTGTATATTTCGAATATTGTCGTACAGCGAATCTTTGTATCGGTGACGCCTCTGAGGTTTTGTACTTCAGCTTCATCTGGTGTTGCTCCGTCATCAGTATTCCTAAAGAAGCTCCGTCTTGGAGGCTTATCTTATTATAAGTCTCGACATTATAAGCTATGATCAGCCTAGTCTAATAAAGCCACCGAAAAACCTAATAATAATCTTGGTTTGTCCAAACCAAGGAAATATAGCAATTTGCAGGCGAAATCCGACATTTTATGAGCGCCCTTCATACATAACACATAACATAACATAACACAACACCACGCCTGTATTCCCCGAAGGGTTAGGCAGAGGTGTACCTATAGCACACCCACATTTCGCCAGTTATGTTTAAGTCCCATGTAAATGGTGGCGAGCCTATTACCATCAACCGGGCACAAATCCAGACCCCGGGCACGGGTCCTTCATACATTTTCACGATCAACCCGAGACAGTAATTCGCATCCTGAATCTCTAATCACGTTTGAGCTCCATTTCCGTATTGATCCCAGTTCCGCATAAATACTTCAACTTTTGTATGTAATGAACTTTTCCAACTAAATTAAACTTGTGTTTGTTAATTTTGTTTTTCTTGTGTTTACATATTTTTTTATTTTTTTTGTATTTTACCTAGCCTACTTATGTGTTTGTGTCACTTTTTAGTTTGTAGTTTGCTCTGTACAACGTCTTGGGATTCAATTCTGTAATGATGTGCATGTAATTTTAAATAAATAAATAAATAATAAACAAATAATTAGCTCAAAACATGCATTGACGATCCCTGTATACATTGTTCGAAAGTTAAAAATTACGCACCATACAACGGAACGTGCGGTAAAATAGGTACTCACACCTAAGTAGGTACCTGTTTTATCGCATACTCCGTTGTATAGCGCCGTGCGTATTCTTTACGGTTTATTTTTAATTCACATTACGAGAATAAAATAATAAGCTGCATAGTTGAACCACCTTGGAAGCACTTTTGCTCAATACGTTTGTCTCACTTTAATACTAAAGAGCAAATGAGATGAAAGTTGTAGTGCTAATTTTCACCACGCGCACGTGGCGCCATTTGCAATTGGCGCCATTTTCATATTAGAAAAATGATTACAAACGTCAAAGATTGTTGCGACTTTCCGACTGATATTTATAAACAAAATAATAATAAATGAGTTCAAGCGAGGAATCCGATATTAATATTGTTCTGTATTTCGCAAATGTGTAGAAAAACATTTTATGACACATAATTGGTATTTACAAACTCGTGACTATGGTAAGCCCTCGACTTTTCGTCTACTCGTTTGTAAAAACCAACTTACCGTACTAGTATCATAAATAACTGTTTTGTACTCCAAGTTCACAAAAACTGAAGGAGAAAGGTCCTCGCTTTGACGTCGAAAGCAAAATCCATATTTAAAGCGGTCTTCCCGTGTTTTACATTATAATTAATGTCGTAATGATGCATATGATACCTATAACATATAACACAGCTCCACAGCTACTCGTGCGTCTATCGCAACAGTCGGAAGCAACGTCCGCGCGCAGTTCGCGGCAGGTGTACCAAACTATTAATAATTCAGACGCATTGTTTCGCGGAAACGCAATAGGAACGCATCCGGTACATCGCACTCCCACCGACTGGGCATCCGAACGCAATCGTACTGTCACTTGGTAGCTTTCATACTGTGTTACATCATCGTGGGCATTTCAAGACCTAGGAAGATCTGGGTAAGATGGCTGGGTTGACAGAATGATGCAGCTTTGGTCAGCGAAAAATAGTTAGCTTTGTTCAAAATAAACCTTACCTGCTGGTTTGTAAAGTGTCTACTTTATAGACCATACTTCCCGGTATACTACAGAAGTGCATCCAAAAAGAAAAGGAAATTGAAGACACTCCCAACAAAATAAAACATGGACAGATCGTGAGTTCGTGACCTGCTGACTGTGCTTTGTAGTTGTAAGTGAACGAAATGTTTACGTAACATGTGAAGAGACGAGACGGATAATGTTAGGAGGATGATTCTATTCCTTTGTTTTCATCGCATGGTTTATGATTATTTTCCTAAACTGTTATCTATTCAGAACTATGAGTATATTGCCTCTTCTCTATGTTTTCTAATACACCACTCCTCATTAATTTAGACCTATTTAGGCGCTACACGCGATATCTAAAAAATGCAATAAAGAATTGAGTATTGAGTATCTAATTACAGAAAGCTGCGAAATCATCCATCACAATCATCCGCCAGTGATCATTACTGATCATCTCTCACTTCTCCTTATACTCAAACTCACAGCATTTATTTCAAATAATCCAATTACAGGCACCTTTGAATTGTCAAGGGGTCGGTCGGTTAGAAAGATGAAGCTAGTTGCCCATTCCAAAGCGTAGTACATAACTATAGAGAAGAACGGGCAAGAAACTCCACGGACACTGTATTATTACAAAACAAAATGGTTAAATCATTCATGTTGAAATTATACATGTCAGAACGATGTAGAAAGACGTGCACGTTAAAAACGTCAGTAATAAAAAGGTAACAAACAAAAAAAAACAGTCCCTACTGACGGCTCCCGTTCACGAACATGACGTATGGATCAGCACCATTCAGCTCAACCATTTTGAAGGGAATTTAATGATCCAACACACGCCACCACCAGCGAGACATTTGAGGGAGCATGACATACTCTCAGCCAAGGGCACATCCAAGTCTATGAAGGACGTACCCAGTAAATGTTAGCTTTGTAGAGGTACATAGTGCTCACACATATGTTATACAAAATATTACACAATATTAAGAGATGGAATTTATACAATGCAAACCCATAATTAAATGTCGCGTCTCACCGCGCCGCGCGCCGGCCGCACGAGAACGCTTATTTTCTTTCCTTCCTATGAGTTTGTCACCTCAGACGGTTTAGATATAGGTACTTTACTGACTTCCGGTAGCGTTTAGTCTCAATCAAAATGATGACATTGAATGTGGCATAAATGCTAGGTGTTATAGGTGTATGGTATTTTTGCCGCATGATTGCGTGCAGTGGTCCGTCTGCAACGCCCCTCGGTCGCGGCGGTCGTTGACCCGCGACAAGTCGCGCCGCGCCGCGCCGCGCCGCCGCGCCGCCGCGCCGTCGCCGCGCCTCTGCCGCATTTGCGCGAACAATCAAGCTTTGCTTTTATTTCACTCACGAATGTATTCGACAATGTTTTGTTCCAATGTAATTCGATCATTGTAGTTATAATGTGGAACGAAGGACAACACAACACGCGTTTGTTTCGATAGAGTCGGGTTACAATTTTCAGTACACTATATCGGGGATTTACTTGCACATTACTGAGTAATGCGTATTTAATTTATACCGAGGCCGTTCTTTGTTATGCGATGTATAAAAATATGTAAAGTGCTTTCGTCCATGCGTTTCTTGCATTTTACCAGTTACCTTACTAAAATTATGATTGTTTGCATTGCACCGCAATGCAAACAATTGTTGCTCCGGCTTAAATAGTTAACAAAGCATTTTTATTATAGGTATCTAACTAGAACTTCTACTTAGGAATTTGACAAACCATTCTCGCATGTCGTCGTCAGTCGTCACGGCGGATCGCACTAATTTTGCGAAGTGCGATTCTCGGCCTCAAACATACGGTGCAATACTACACAAAACGTCGAACACCAGTGTATGCTTGCTTGTTAGATCTCTCCCGTGCCTTTGACCTTATGAGGTTATGTGGAAAAAGCCGCGGGAGAGAAAAGTGCCAGCGGAGCTGTTGCGTATCTTCCAGTATTGGTATTATAACCAGACGAATAGTGTGAGATGGGCCGATGGGCTGTCTGTGTGGTATGGGCTAGAGTGTGGGGTAAGACAAGGAGGGATTACGTCACTAAAACTGTTCAGCCTCTATATTAAACGATCTAATCGTTGAGCTCAGCAGCAAGACAATCGGATGTCGCATTGATGACGTTAGTGTCAACAACATCAGCTACGCTGACGATATGGTGCTGCTGAGCCGGTTAGGGCGCTTAGAGAGCTGCTTCATTGTTGTGAGGGGTATGCTCGAGAGCATGGCCTAGTTTATAATTCAATAACAGCGAGTTCTTGGTCTTTAAGGCTGTCGGTGCTAAATGTGCTGAGTATGTGCCCCCGATTAAACTAAATGGGAATGACATATTGCGAGTGTACCAGTCCAAGTACTTGGGGCATTATGTAACCGATGACCTTAATGACCAAGTGGACATTGAGAGGGACCGTAGGGCAATGGCAGTCCGATGTAACTTGGCTCGCAGGTTTGCACGCTGTAGCAGGGCAGTCAAAATAACGCTTTTTAAAGCTTATTGCCAAATGTTTTACACGTGCAGCATGTGGACCAACTATACTCAGCAGGCTATCAGCGCCCTATGGCTCCAATATAATAACGGGTTCAGGATGTTGATGGGGCTGCCCCGTTTCTGCAGTGCATCAGGTATGTTTGCACAAGCACACGTCGCTGGCTGCCACGCTATCGTCAGACAGAAATCTGCCTCTTTGCTCTGCAGAGTGCGGGAAAGCTCCAACTCCATCCTGAAGACCATAGCGGGGAGGTACGATTCACCTTTGTTAGGTGATGTTGTTCGAAGATGCATTGTGAACAACAGCCTGGTTTCCAAATAGATAATAAGTTTACTAACATAGGTATAAGTTATCTTTCTGTTTACTAACCCATATGGATGTTGCGTATCCGAAGTAAAGATTATTTTATTTTAATTCCTGTGAGCAATGCGCGACGCATGGCGACAACATGTCGCGTCTGCTCAATCTGTCTCAACAGTGGTGTTCGTTTTGTCGTCGGTCTGTGTCTGTGTACATCATGTTTTTTTAACTAAACTTCTATTGACCTCGTCGTCGACACATCATTCGCTATTTTCAGTCGGCGTTACAATTATTGTTGTTTATTTGTTTGTCATTATGTTTGTTCGGTCTGTCTGTATGTTCTGTGACTGAGTACTTATTATCGGCGCGCGTCTTACTGTGTCGTGTACTAACGATAACGTCTTATTAATTTATTTATTTATGCATAATTTATCTCCTTAAGTATACCATTGACATTACAATATTTTAGGCCGCCAGTAACAGTCGCAATACCCTGCGTACTAGTTGATACTGTTTTACAGAAGGGTATTATTCCTCATTGCTGTGACCCGTAGAGTAACAAACGAATAGGCTCCTTAGGAAAAGAAAATAAAACAAATGAAACACTACGATAATAATTTAGCAATGAAATTGCTGCACTTAACAATATTGTTGGCTTGATCTATGATTGTGAGTCTGTGAATATGTTTGATAGTATGCCTGTATGTATGTATGTATGGAGTTTGCTATTTCAGAATCTTATATACCTAAATCTTCTCCATAGGTAACTACTACGCTTTGGAATGGGTAACTAGCTTCATCTTTCTGACTGACCGACCTCTTAACTATTCAAAAGTGCCTGTAATTGGTTTATTTGAAATAAATGCTTTGAGTTTGAGTTTGTGTCTTCAGTATTATTTTAATTTAAGCAGCGTAAGTCTTTTCGTACAATCTTTTTGTGATATATGGTACGGCTGGATGACGTAATAAAACACGGGCACACGGTTAGATCGTATATTGCGGAGTGCCGGCAGCGGCCGGCGCCTGACCTACCTACCTTACATATAATTCTCGATATACCTACATTACACTTTTTAAATATGTGTGAATTATATTTCCGAAGACCTTGGTTTACCTTAACATAAAATTTATTATTATTAATATACGTAGCTAGGAAGAAAATAAATCGCTAGGCAAATTTTGTCTTTTATATTGGGTGTTTGTAGACTTTGTAAGCTCTTCGTACAGCGTCTGGAAAATCCGGTGGTTTATTGTGTTGACTACGTAAGATCTTCTTAATGTATAGTGGCTGAACATGAGATGTATGATGTGTGTTGTGATGGTATGTACAGCACTTGACGGCGAGCAATGGGTAGCTTACCGTCCGCTAAGGTCCAGCTCGGGTCGACGGCGCGTTGTGTTCCACGCGCGCCTCAAAGAGATGTCAGCACTAATTGACGGGGTACCTAGGGCCGATGCCTGCCGGGGTCGCGAATTGTTCGAAAGAGTTACCGTAGCCCTGGCGCACAGGCAACTGAAGAAACACGGGTGGGTTTTAGTCATTAAATGTCTGACACGGCGTCCCGCTCCGCCCAGAGCGGGAGAAGTTATTTCATGATTGATTTCCCACCCAAAAAAAAGGCATGTCTTTGTGTGAGTTGGTAGTACGTGAGTTGGTGCTACTCCGTGCGAGGCCAATAGGAGTTACTCATCTGCTCTTTTATCTGTACTGTTTGGCGCTATGTCCACATAAATATCTCTCGCAATCATGATATTTTTGTATTGCTCCAAATCTGTAAGTACCTAGTCTTGCCATACATATTGTCACGAAGAATATTTTTTTTTTTTATTGCAAATAAATTTTATTACTTTTACAGTGTGTTAGTTTAATACGTAAATATAAAACAATTTAAAATATAAAAAGCTTATTCGAAGTGGTCTCCATTGGCTGCAATACAGTGCTTTAAACGTTGAGGCCAGTTATCAATAAAAGCACGCACTCTTTCACTGCGAATATTCTTCACTGCCAATCGTATGGATTGTTTTAGGGACTCCAAATTATCATGGCGTTAAGAGCAAGCCATACTCTCTAAAACTGATCATAAATCATAATCCAGCGGCTTAAGATCGGGACTAGACGACGGCCAGTCTTCTGCTCTGATGAAGTCCGAAACGTTCACTTCCAACCAAGACTGCGTGGACCGAGCTCTATAACCCGGCGCCGAGTCTTGTTGGAAGGACCATACTTGGTTATTGAACATGGTGTTGTTAAGGGGCTTAACTACCTTCTCAAGAATGGTATCTTGATACACTTGTGCCGATGTTTTGATACCTTTTTTACAAAAATATGGCTCAGTCACTCCTTCATAGCTAACACTCCACCAAACCATCACTGAAGTCGGGTAATGCCCACGTTGCACTCTGTCGACTAATTGGGAAGCTTCCTTAGAGCTTTGAGCATAAATACGGTCATTTTGTTTGTTAAAATGTTGCTCAATTGTAAAGATTTTCTCATCCGTAAACAAAATTTTTCTGTGACCTCTCTTTGCGCACCGCTTCAGTAGTTGTTTCGATTTTACCACCCTATTCTTTTTTAAATTATCAGTTAAAAAATGACCAGTGCGTCTCTTATAGGCTGCAAGTCCTAAGTCATCTTTTAAAATACGCGACATGGTTCTGGGTGCTATCTTCATCTCCCGAGATAAAATCTTTTGCTTTCGGACAGGATTTTTTCGAATTCTTTCCCTTACTGCTTTGACCACCTTTTTCGTACGAACACTACGTGGACGGCCAGATCTTTTTATGTCACAAACAGAGGAGGTCTCATTGTACCTATTAATAGCCCGGTACACAAACATTTGACTAATACCAAGCGTATGGAGAGTTTTAAAAATTGCATTTGGCTCCATACCAACTTTGTGTAATGCAATCACAGCGATTCGGTTCTCTTTATCACCCCACTCCATTTTAATATCGCAAAATATTGTACAATGTATTGGCGCCAAAATTAGAAAACAAAGTTAGAAACAAATGGAATATCTTTCTTATTTTTAACTGTAACAGTATTTATGGCCAGACTAAGTATATTATCTAAGGATTCAAGGAAGCTACCTACGTTAGTGAACGACGGTGGTCTAATTATTATACAAAGCACGGCGAGATCTTGACCCTCAGTCATAAGTAGACCGCTAGCTTCATTCAATTTGGGTTCTTCAAATTCTTTTTAATGTACCTACACTATTACTCCATCGTTTTGATTTAAATTGTTCGATGTTGAGTAAAAATAGTAATTATTTATTTGCGGAATATTTGTGACTTTTGATAGCCAACATTCGGACATTATAACTAAATCAATATCAGTGCTCATTATTTCCAAAACAACAAACATGTCACCAAAATTTTGATTGAGACTTCTTATGTTTTGATGCAGCACCCTCATACAAATTTGTTGTTTTGTTATGTGCCTACTCGCTAAAAAATATTTTTTCTGTACGCCTGTTATTTAATAATAATAATAATAATCTCTTTATTTCGGAATAAAATTCCATAATTACTTATACAAATTTATTAGCACATGACCACTTAAGAGTCCCTATCAATTTCGCGGTCTAAAAACAGAAAATTCAAGTTTTTCCAGTGCAAATTTCTCAATAAACTTAAGATATCTGATTTTTTATTTAATGCACTGTTATTCATCATCTATTTATCTACAATGTGGACCAATTTAAATTTTGAGAGCTACTCAATATAAATTACTAAAAATGAAAATCTAACACACGTTTTTACGTAAGCACGAAACACCAGATTTTTCAATTGCTTTTTTAGCTTACTAGTAGCAAATAACAATCTGAGACAAATCCTTAGTACTGGACATATAGTATATTAGTAAGAGGACGATTTTTTTTTAAAGTTTTATGAATTAGTACTCTAAAGAAAATGTGAACCGCGCTGCAAAAACGCAATAAAATCATGTGCAAAATCGTCGCCTACGCGTAAGAATTTATTGAAAATAAGAAAAAGTCTTAAATATTTTAAAATTTAAGGTGTTTATCTACCAAATTCAATTTTTATATTTTATTTTTGACTACTTATATATTTGTAATAAAATATCTAAATAATGTATTATAAATCGATGCGCTTGCTCGAGGCATTCAGTCGCGCCCAAGGGCTTCTCGACGACGGACCTGTGTCGCCCGTGACGTTCACCGCTCCCGACGTAACCCGCGAATCGCACGTGATTTTATACTAGGTCTAACCAGTTTTGAGACTTTTGAGTATATTTTTTTATATATGCATTGTGTGACACCTATTCATTATTGTGCAAACACACTGTACATTTGTAATAAATTAATAGTTTTTAATAAATAATAAAAAATAATTAATAATTTTTATATTCTATAGGGACGAAAAGGAGAACAAGTCACCAGTTAGTTCAGGAACATGGTCACTTTTACTAGCAAATGGGTACTGTAATGTGTCTTAGCTATATGGGTGTAGTAAAAGGACATGATGTTTTTTATAGGATACCCGGTACCCACATTATAATTTATCTCTTTCTGTACCTAGTTCTATGTAAATATAAATTTCTTCTATGTAAATTTTATATGACATGTTTACTACCCGAAATTGTTGTCTCCAGAAAAGCACGTTCTATGAATATCTGAAACAACTCATACTAAACTCTAGTATAAAATCGTTATGTAGATACGTGTAAAAATAAATAAAAAACTAAAAATAATCTTGTATTTGTTTTCACGCTGTTGCTACGCCTACATACAAATAATACAGGAATACAATGACTCGTGTAATTAGTTTCAGACGTACCTTATATATACGTTGGTCACACTTTATAATTATTATAGTTAGCTTTTACTATAGTGAATGCCGTACTAGGTAACGATATTTTTATGGGGTACCTAACATAACACGTCATAATCACAATAAAATCCATCAAGTAATATGGAACCTAGTACTTATGTATAAACTATGGAGTGCTGGTAATAGAAGTTACGAATCAAGATTATTTTGCTCCCGCTTCACCGTACGACAACGCACACTGCGATTGTTAGCAATAGTTCGAACGCACACAGACACGCTGCGCTCCGATAGTTACCTAAACTAGTAGCGCGCCGAAATTGATAGGACTCTTATGGCCCTACCTTGAAAATAAATAATTGTTTGGTGGGCGTGGCTTATTTCCCCCGCACGCGGGGAGTGGCAGTTCCATCTTCCGTGGGCGGTTGCCACGTCATCGCTACAAACTTATCTGAACCTGAACCAGTGCCCAAAAGTGGAATTAACAAAATTACTGACCGGAATTTAAAAAGGTTCCTTACTTAGCATGAGCTTTGGCTAAGCATTATTCTTGTCACTGTCGCTCATCTGTCAATCTAAAAGTGCAAGATAAAGATGGAAACATATCTTAGAAAAATGTGCGTGCTAAGTAACGTTAATTTATCTCGGTCTATGAAATTTTCGCACTATGCATCTATGGAGTAGACAAATAATACAAAATATTTAATCAATATCCAAAATATTTATTTTATTACATAAATTATACAACATGAAATTAAAAATAGTTAATTAATCTTCTTTATTTATATAAAATGGATGTTGGTATATATGAGATTGATAAACTCCAACACCGTTTCACCGATCATCATACACTGGTTTGGTAAATGACAATTAAACATTTTTTTTCACTTACCTATTACATTCGATCAATAACGTAATACTCTCAACTTATCCATCGTGTGCTACTTTTCAAGTAAATGTTTGTTCACCTTACTAAAAAAGGACACACTAATTGTTCAGTTTTCTCTTTCGAGACCGACTTTTCGGTGCTTGTAAGCATTCCATTTGAACTATAAAGTGCATAGTATTTCCATACAGTGTAATAAATAGATTAAAGATTTTCCGGCATAAGGTAGGTACTCCAGAAAGTTTTGTACTCAAAATTTATATTTATGCCAGGCTCTATGTTAGCTTAATAGCTCATTGTACATGAACTAAAATTAAAATGGAAGTTATTCACATTTTCTTCAAGTTCGATTTCGTATGGCAGTGGTAATCTGTATGATTTATGCCCTAATTACATGACATATATTTTAGAAATTACGTTACGTTACTCCGGTTATATGAAAACCGAAACCGATGTTATTTTGTTACTATATCTTGTTTATAACATTTTAATTTAGATTTTTGTCGTAGTTGGGTTTTAGTCTTTAACTATGTTTTTTTATTTCAAATATTGTGGGGTTAGGGTTCAATGGTAGCAAATGGAATTTCATAACAATAATTTTCTAAGCAGCCTTCATAACAGTTTGGAAGGATGTTTAGTGGTATTGAAAACAGTCTGAGTGAAGCATAATTGTTTTGATCTTATTTTGGGTTTAGTTATACATATCCAATATATTTTCAGAAAATTGGCTTTAAGCACGCTATCACATTTTTGAAACTCTGAAGTTTAGGCATTTGAGTCGCAACACAACAACATTACGCGCACGCACACATTGAAACCGCTGCCCGCTCGATTTTATAGGTAACTTATCTAATCTTGGTACTTGAAGGTATTATTTTTTAATTTTACGGGTATTCATTGAGTAAAGTTAGTTGTAAGTTTGCAATCTAATTTTGGTAACTGTGACTAAGTACTATCTGCGTGATAGTCATGTTTTTAATATTTTTGAAATTCATCAAACAATAATAATAATTAATAATTTTACTAACATAGAAGTATTATTTACTAACAATGTATGGAATGTTTATTCTGAAATAAAATTATTCATAATAATAATTATGTAGGTAGGTACTCAAAAATTTCAAGCGGCCATATGGATTAAATACCATATTCTTACGGAAACTAACGACCTTAACATTTTACTATCACAAGGATCACCTACAATTATCGCCCAGGCTACTTTTAGTTAGAAAAGATGTAAGTACTTGTAAATATTATTTTTGCTGACAATTGTTGGAGCATTACACAATCAAATACTAGCGTGGGAGTTTATCCTAGATTTTCGTTGTGTTATTTAAAAATAATCATTCCCTTATGAAAACTGTGGCACGTGCTCAGTATTTTTCATAAAAATTATAACAAAAGTAGGTAGTAAAAAGTATACTATATTGTATAAAAGCAGGTTAACAATCGCAAAATGTACACAGTAGTGTACCATACTGTGAAAAATTTGATTAAAAAAAAAGGTGGATTATCCAACCATATCCAACGGAATATTGTTGAACCTTTTACGCATTATGTGTTTCCGTCAGTATGTTTGTGCGTATGTGTGAGCTATGATCTCTAAGATTCATAGACCTCGCGTATCGAGGGTCAACTAGTTCTGGTAGTAAACAGTTATTGGTACTCGCGTCTCCATCAGCAATCTCCGAAAAAGTATCAACTTCGTCCAACCACAGTATACAATACAGTACACACTTCTTTACGTAATATTTTTTTTGCCAGAAATTGATACACCCGTGCTTCCACGAGCGCGTCCGAGCGTGGAATGACGAACCGCAAGAAGAAAATGTATGAAGAAATTTGAGGCCATTTCTTATTTTTCTCATAAATGAACAAGTTATTTGTTTACCTACAAATTATTTAGCTACCGGTATAGAGGACTATACGAGGGCGGCACTGAAAATTTCGGGAATCAAGGAAGTGACACAACATTACTATTTAAAAATGTATTTATTGCTTATCGAAGTATTCTCCGCGAAATTTGACACATTTTTCCATACGATGGAACCAATCATTGAAGCAACCATTCCTTTCGGGAGTTGGGGTCTCCAAAATGGCCGTTTTGTAGGCGTCCACAGCTTCTTCAGGTGATGAAAATCTCTGTCCACGCAATTTATTCTTTATTTTAGGGAAAGTATTGAAATCATTAGGGCTTAGGTCGGGGCTGTACGGCGGATGGTCTAATAATTCTATGTTTTCTTGCTCTAAAAACTCTTTTGTTCTGTGCGCGGTGTGAGAACTCGCATTGTCGTGATGGAGGATGATGCGGCGGTTGCAGTTCTCTTTACGGAGTTCAGAAACGACCTGTGGCAAACAAATGCTAGCATACCATTCTGCATTAACCGTTCTTTGTCCCTCAAGAGGAATAGTCGTAACATGGCCGGTTTTGGAGACAAACGTGGCCACCATTTTTTTTGCAACACTCCGTGAACGAACAATTTTTGTTGGCTTTAACTCATTTTCGAACACCCAAACTCGTGACTGGTTTTTTGTTTCGGGTTCGTACGCGTATATCCAGGATTCGTCACCTGATACGATGTTGTATACAGCATTTGAGGATCCTGCGTGGAATTTTTCGAGAGTTCTGACGCACCACGTAACGCGAGCCGCTTTTTGCTCTTCACAGAGCGAATGCGGTATCCATCGGGAAAACAACTTTTTTACACCTAATTGTTCATGCAAGATTATTTGTATTTGACTCATGCCATTGTCTAAAGTTGCCTGAATTTCGCGGTATGTCACATGTCGATCTTCCTCAATCAGCTTACGCACAGCATCGAAGTTTTCTTGGGTGACTGCAGTTTTTGGACGACCTTGAAGGGGATCATCACTGAGCTAGACACGTCCACGTTGAAATTCAGCAAATCAGCGATAAATTGTGGTTTTGGATGGGGCTTCATCACCAAATGCAGAAATCATCCGGTCAACACACTGTTTTTGTGTTAAACCACTTCGAAAGTCATAATAAATCATCGCTCTTGAATTTTCTCGAGTCAATTCCATTTTCTCAACGACTAAACAAGTTTGACAAAACCTTGTGACAAGACCGAGAATCTTTTTTTAAATAAATAAATGGTATTCGATTTTTAAAACCAAGGAGTTTTCAATTAAAAAGATTTTAATATGACAGGAACAGTGGAAATATTCCATTCCCGATACTTTTAGTGCAGCCCTCGTATAAGCAACAATTTCTTATTATTTTTACATTTAACAATGCAGTGGATTTAGCTGTGCTGGTTCCTAATCAAACCCCATCTTTTTAAATTTGTTGGTGTTATTGTGACGGTTAAAGCCTATGTTTATGAAAAAAAATTATGGGGCTATACAATTTTTATGGGTTCATTCTGGAGATGAATATATTATCTTTAAGTTGACACCAAGATATCCTCCCAACAGTGATCCTTATTCATTAAAATGGTACCTGAAAAGCACTGATATTTGTGGGAAAATGTGATAGCGTCCTTAAGACCTTTTACTAGGTACCAAACACGATATATTTATTTTTTCCTCGGTAACACTTCACATCCGCTATTAGATGCCATGTTGAATTTTATGTGACGTCATGTAGCATATAACCCGCGGGACAACATGACGCTTCCAACGATATCTCGTTTGTCCAAAAATTATGAGCAGTTATGAGGAAACAATGACTTGTTAAAATCAATACTATCCTTTGGCTTTGCCGTAGTCTGATAAGAACTCACCTTTTTTCACAATTCACATGCGTCTCCATTAATTTTTTGTGCTCTATCACCTGTAGTGACAGACAGTATTTGACATATTGAAGTATTTTTGACGTATTTCAAACTTAAAAACGTATCATTTTTTTAGCTTATTTCTTTATGTAAACGATTATTATAAGTTGTAAGTATAAAAAAAAAGACGTTCTTCTCTAGAAAATAGAATGCTTAGGTACCCAACATTACTTTTCAAGGCGAGAATAGATTGTTGCTGGTAATGCTTTAGTGAAGGTGGTGAATTCGTCTCACTATTATCATCATCTTATTGCTATTGAATGTGTTCATTGATTGCCCTGTGCAGACAGCAGATACTCCTAACGTTGAAGGTACTGTTCAGTTTTGGTTTTTTATTTCCTTCCATTTTCATAAATGATTTGAATGTCGTCACGAAATAATAATAGAAAAATAATGTTATATTGTTCACAGTCACAAGAATACACACACACAAAGTGTAAACACCTATTCAACACTAATTGTATTAAATAATTACCTTGACTTGCTAAGCTACAAACTTTTTCTGTAAACACAATTATTTAAATCACGTAAATTAGATCGCACCGATTTGCAAAAAAGTGACATAGATTCATCCTCAATCAGCCCCATCGGGCGACTGATTTATGAACGAACGAGAGTGATGACATTACTTTTGATAGGCAAAAGAAGGGATGGCGATAATGTGTGTGTGCTCGGAATAAAACAACGTATGTGCCAAAACGAAACGCCGTCTTTTTTAAATAAAAAATATTATTAAAACAAAAACTGCTTTACCTAAACTTTAATACGATTATTCTCTATGTTTTATAGTAAACTCCAATGAATAACTCATAAGCGTTGCGCCTTACTACTCAAAAAAATATAAACATAGATAGAACTTTGCATTTTTTTTGTATCGAGAAAATTTCATTTTATCATGTATTCCTTTTATAGGATTTTAGGAAATATAGTCATAAAACATGCACCAAATTGTTAAATACCTATTCCATATACTTAAAAAGGTACACTAAAAAGAAAAAGCACACGTTTTTCAATATATCACCTTAAAAACTATGTTAGCGTACAAATACAATACAAAGATGTTAGTAACATGAACACTTAAAAAACGATGTTAGTAGACATATCCAATATTTACAGGAGCATGTAGTTGACTTAAGTACCGGATGAAAGGACAATCCAGTTTGTTGGCAATGACACTCAGGTGACTATTGGTACTGGCACGCACCCTGCGCAACAAGGACGCTGCTCGCTTGCGCCTGATTGCAGCGAAGCTGTCAGTCTGGGCATTTATTTAAACATACATTGTAAATCTTGTTTCTCAGTAAATGAATTATTTTTAATTCTTATGAGGAAATAAAGTTTTTGAACCATAATATAAAAAATGGTTGTCTGTAAAGTCGGTTTACGGACGATAATTTGACGTGATAACGTCATAAGGAGTGGAAGAGAGATAGATGCGTCACATTCACAAGCCGAACGCTTAGGCCGAGCGTGCCTCTCTATCGCTTGTTCCGCGCTCTCGCTTGTACGCTCGGCTCGGGCAGAACGTGACAATGAGTCATGCTTTTTCGTGCGTGCAGCCGGCGTTCATCGATTTATAAGACGTTATTCAAAAACATCATTGCACTCCTCGGGCCGGTCCACTGCCACTGCATCACTGACATTGATGTTAGTTTCAATTCATCTCATGTTATTATTTCGTTCATTTTTTTTATTTGGAACAAAGGTAAATATATAAATATTATAACGTCAGTGATAGCAGCAGGCGAGACTACCCGAAAAGTGCAAAAATATCCTTGTTTTAATGTATAAGTGTAGTGTATGTTTTGTGAGTGTGTATGTGTGTGTGTGTGTGTATGAAAGCCCGTATAACTAAAACTAGAACTAAAGTATATGATAACTTGCAACATGCATGCGAACATAAGCAAGACCAATAAAACATGCATAACTAAAAGTGGTACAAGAAAAATATGAATCTGAAGAAAGTGTAAAACTGTTTTTAAGTACATGACTAACAATCGTTTTTTTATCCAAACTTGTCAACTTGTTGTAAAATTAGTAATTCATTATGACATTGTTCAGTTTTAACGCAGTAAATGTTTCTTGAGTCTTGTTCGTTTTTCAGATCATTTCTTCCTGATTTAGACCAACAGAAAGACCAATTATTTTTCTTCGCAAATTTTTTAGCTTCGTGAAATAGTTTTCTTGCATTTCCTGGCAGGTATTCAGATATGTACGATGGACGTTCAATGTATTCTCGGTATGAGGGTGATTTACTAATGATGTGGGTAATTTGACTAATTAATGAATTAATAAAAAGTCATTAATAAATACTTATTAATTTATCTAACTAAGGGTATAGTTAAAATTTCATATACTCGTAATCATTAGTTTGCTAGTTATCCTTAGTCAATGCCAGCTGGAATGGCTAACGTGACAATGTTGAAGAACATCGAGCACCGCGCTGTTATTAAATTCCTTACCAAACAAGGAAAACGTCAAAATACTATTCACGAGCTTATTTATTTATTTATTTAGAATAAGCCCACCAACAGCACAGTCACTTAGAATTAAAATTAAAATAACAACTAAAATTGGCATTACAGTAACCATGCAAATAACAGGTGTGCATGACATTGAACATATGAAAAATTAGAGACAAAGGAAACAAAAATAAAGTGTGTCTAGAAGACATAAAACTAGAACACTACAAAACTAACCAATTTGAGCTATATATATACTCGTAGACGTGCACTGTTCGCACCGTTTAAATAGGGAACGTCTGTATAAAGCGAAACTCATGGAGAAAATATCAATAGGGTAATCTTTGAAGTTGGACCTATCATTATATTGCCTTGCCATAAGTGTTAGTGAGCTTATTATATGTGGTATTTAAGGTGGATTTAGGCAATTCAAAAATACGATGATGACGCTTACTACGTTGGCTAGACCTAAAGTTAAAATAGTTTACCAATTGTGCGTCAATGGAACCGTTTATAATTTTATGAAGTATTAGTAAGTCAGAAAGGTTACGTCTTTCTTTTAAGCTAATCATTTTAATGTGCTTTAACCTGTCATTGTAATCAGGTATAGCTTTTCGGATCCCATTCTTCATACATAAATACCTAACAAAACGAGCCTGAGCAGATTCAACATTATTAGTATAAGTTGAATAATAGGGAGACCAAACAGTGGAACAATACTCCAAGGAGCTCCTTACTAGTGCGTTGTAAAGTAAAATAATGCTACTATAATTACGGAAAGGTTTTGACATACGGATTATAAAGCCAAGCATTCTTTTAGCCTTAGTCACTATATTATCAATATGATCGCGGAAAGATAGGGATGTATCGAAGAGAACCCCTAGGTCACGGATGACCGATACTCTGCTCAGTACTGATCCATCAATATGATAATCAAATTTAATGCAGTTAACTTTATTCGTAAATGTAATAGTCTGGCATTTTTTTACATTGAGCGTCATTCTGTTGTTCAAGCACCATTGTTGAAAGACATCAAGATCTCTTTGAAGCTTCATACAATCACTCAGGTCCGATATCCTACAGTATATTTTTAAATCATCAGCGTAGGCTAAACAATCGCAATTCATCAAATCCAAAAGATCATTCAAAAATACCAAAAAAAGCAAAGGACCCAGTTTAGAGCCCTGCGGAACGCCAGAGCCAGGAGAAAAAGGTACAGATTCGTAACCCGCCAAGGCAACTATTAGAGAACGATTAATTAAATAACTCTCGAACCACCGCAAAAGAGAGCCATGGATACCAGCGCAATTCAATTTCATAGAAAGAATAAAGTGATCAACGCGATCGAAGGCTTTTGCAAAATCTGTATAAACTGCATCAACCTGACCCCTAGCTTCAAAGGTGGTACTAATGAACGTAGTATAAATAAGTAAGTTAGACATAGTAGAACGGTTAGACACAAAACCATGTTGCTTAGAACTAACTATATGACGGAGGTGCGAATAAACTACATTGTATATAAGACCCTCAAACATCTTTGCAAATTGTGATATAATAGAGATTGGTCTATAGTTAGTTAACGTCATTCAAACCACCACACTTATGTATGGGGATAATGTGTGAGATTTTCCATAAATCAGGAAATATACCTTCCTTAAGGGATTTATTGTATATTATCCGTAGTGGTATAATAAGAGCATCAATGCAGAGACGAATAAAAATAGGAGGAATCCCATCCGGACCAGCTTCTTTATTAAGATCTAACTTTTTGATGCTATCTGTAATGTCATCTTCAGTAATGCGAATAGAAGACATACTGTAATTAGACGAGGAATAACCTGAAGACAAGTCACTAGGCTGTTGATTAACACCGTACACAGAAGCAAAATAGTCAGCAAAGAGTTCAGCCACACCACTACCACCCTCACCAACACGATCACCCCACGAAACTTGGTTAGGGATACCTCTGAATGATTTTTTTGACTTAGTATAACGCCAAAAAGCTTTTACATTAGTTTTTAATTCACTCTCAATTCTTTCTATATAATCTTTAAAACAGTTTTCCATAGCTCTCCCAGCACGCATCCGTAGGCAAACAAAAGTATCATAGTCCCGAGGGTTTTTGTGCCGCTTGAACCGAGTCTGTACTTATGCTTTTCTTTAAGAAGTTTAATCAACGAAGCTGAGAACCAAACCGGATAGCAACTATTCTTAGGTTTTCCCTTAGGAGTGTATTTATCAATATTTTGCCATATTATATTATAAAATGTCAGAACATAATCGTTACAACTCAAATCACAATATTCTTCCCTATCCACTTTACGTAGATCACGAACACATGCCTCATAGTCCGTTTTAATGAAAATATATTTAGATTGTAAAATATTATAATTTAAATTAGAAATTGAAGTTTTAGTAAGGGCTAATTCTAGTGGCGGATGATGTATATCTGGTTTACTGATAGGGGGTGCGGAAGACACAGAAAGACTGGAGTTCTCATCCATCAAGATGAGGTCTAAGATATTATTATTTTCATTGCAGACGTTATTCATTTGAACATAGCCGGTGATGTTTATGAAATCCCTCAACGCTAAAGACTTAGGGTCACTAATTCCTAGAAAGGGATCATTAGACTGAAGCCATTTTACATTAGGAAGATTAAAATCACCAATAATCAAGGTGGTGCAATCCATATAACGCAAGCAAATTTCTTCAGCCCTGGCCAAGAATTGAACAAAGATATAGCAAGGTATATAAGACGGTAAATAAACAACACAGACATAAATACAGACGCCACGTAGCTGTTTACCAAGATTCTACGGTTCAAAGTGATCCGCGATCCGCGGGATCTATTGTCAGTATGGGAGTTCCGCAGGGCTCAATTCTTGGCCCGTTTTTATTTCTCGTATATATTAATGACCTACCTTACCTTGTAAAGAACAGTCATGAAATAGTGTTATTTGCAGATGACACATCACTTTTATTTAAGCTTAAACGACAACGGACAGTTACTGACGATGTAAATAATGCTATCGCTAAAATAGTGCATTGGTTTAGTGTTAATAATTTACTTTTAAACGAGAAAAAGACTAAATGTATTAGATTTCTAACACCGAACGTTAAACAGGTGAAAACCAATGTACTAGTAAATGGGACGGAATTGGATCTTGTGGACACCACTGTGTTCTTAGGTGTTACTTTGGACTCGAAGCTACAGTGGGGCCCACATATAACCAAATTGTCGAAGCGGCTGAGCTCTGCAGCCTACGCGGTCTATAAAATCCGTCATTTGACTGATGTCGAAACAGCCCGATTAGTATATTTTAGTTATTTCCATAGTGTAATGTCGTACGGCATTTTGCTGTGGGGAAATGCAGCCGACATTCAGGCTATTTTTGTGCTGCAGAAACGAGCCATTCGAGCAATTTATAACCTTAGTTGTAGGCATTCACTGAGGGATAAATTTAAGGAAATAAACATAATGACTGTCGCATCTCAATATGTATATGAAAACCTTATTTATGTAAAAAAGAATATTAATCTATATTCTAAACACAGCGACATTCATAACATAAATACTAGATACAAAGATTTACTTATTGTGCCCTCGACTAGGCTCCAAAAAATTAGTAATTCATTTAAGTGCCAAAGTATACGTTTTTACAACAAACTCCCAAGTCTTGTTAAAGAACTGAGCCTCAATAAATTTAAATCATTTATTAAACAGAAACTCTGTCAAAAAGGTTTCTATAAAGTTAAAGATTACTTGGATGACAAAAAGGCTTGGGATTAATTAAGCTACTTCAATGTACCCCCAAGCAACAATCCATTTTATACTGTGATTATGTGTTTTGGAATTAATAATGTCATTTTTATTGAATTACATGACATAACATATTAAGATTTTTTGATGACATTTAAAGAGAAACCTGTCTGTGAATGTGAGTAGCATGCAGGCTAGATTAAATACATGATATTCATTTTAATATTGTGAATGTGAAGACTATGTGGGTCATTGTTGTTTTTTTTTTTTTTTTTCCTTTCATGTAGTTTTATCTTAGTCTGGCAGTTTGAGTAATTTTTGTGGCCTACCCAAATGTCCTTTCTTTGGTATTGTTCGTTGAATCGTTGAGCTCCTTAAGTTCTGAGTTGAGCTGCACGATTACTGACAAATGCGTGCACTGACTGGACAGGTCCACTCAATCTGTGTGGTTTTTCTTCAAAATACCATTTCAGACAAATCTACATGGTCTTCACATGATCTGACCAAGATTATGTCTGGACTTTAAAAGAGACTGTGACCTCTGAGTTTGTTTCGGCCTTTCTTCTCAGAGTAGTCAGATAGGAAACGCCGACCTCATCTAGTTTTAAAATATCATTGACGTGTAAAAGTGTTTGTACAAACCTATTTACAGAAATAAAATCATTTATCATTTATCATTTATGATTAAGTGAATTTAAAAGGGGCAGAGAGAGTATTGTAGACGACACTCGCTGGGGCGGACCGGTTACTGCCTCTAGAGAAGAAAACGTGAAAAATGTTGAGAAGCGTATACTGGAGGATGCCCGAATGAAGATGAAAATGATAGCAGAGATGATCCACCTCTCCGTTGGTACCGTGCACACTATTCTTCATGACCTTTTTTACATTCAAAGGCCAGTGCAAGATGGGTGCCGCGAATGCTCACGGTGCGCGGCGCCTCAAAAACAAGTGCTAATTGAGTGCTGTAGAGAGTTTTTAGTGCTCTGTGGTGAAGCTCCATCAAATATTTTCGAACGAATTGTAAGAATAGAATAGAATAGAATACTCTTTATTATGTACACCATAAAAATTACAGATTAATGTGTAGAAATGTATATATGTTACTGGAGATGAAACGTGGGTTCATCATTATGACCCTGAAAGTAAGTAGGAGTCCATGCAGTGGCACGAGAAGGGTACTGCGCCCCGTAAGAAATTTAAAGTCGTTCCGTGTGCCGCAAAAATCATGGCCACAGTGTTTTTGGACTCAAAGGGAATTTTGCTGATTGAGTACACAAAAAAAAAGGTGAAACCATAAACGCTGCATCCTACGCATCCACTTTACGAAATTTACGGGAAGTAATTAAAGAAAAAAGACGGGGTAAACTGACCAACCGTGTGTTGCTCCTTCACGACAACGCTCCGGTTCACACGGCGCGTGTTTCCAAGGCTGCTGTGCGAGATTGTGGTTTCGAAGGAATTAACCACCCACCCTATAGCCCGGACCTAGGCTCAAGTGATTATTATTTGTTCCCTAATTTGAAAATAGACCTTCGTGGGAAACAATTTTCCAACGATGAAGAACTGAAGGCCTCTCTAAATGCGCGTTATTTTTTAGAGAAAGGGTTTTTTTTTTACTAGGTACTGAAATGTTAATTTTGAGATGTAATAACTGCATTGAGGTAAGGGGGGGATTACATTTGAAAATAATAATAATTTTAATTGAATTTACGTTTTTTTTTCATGCTGATACCGAGAATGCATTGAACGCTCCTCGTAGATCAGCATATTGCGTATCTTCAATACCGATGTGCTTCTCTTCTTTGGTTTTTATTTTTATTGAAGTTCCATAATTATTGTGGATAAGGTGTCCGTTTTTAGTTAAACTTTGGAGAACTCAACTATTATTAACCGGGTCGTATCTGCTTGCCTGGAATTCTATAGATATCTCTTATGCTGGAACAGTCAAAGGGCAGGTTCATTTTTTTTTCCAATTCTGTGGCATATGACGTCAGTTCTGACGGAGATTCTTCGTCTGTATTGGGTACATTATTGATTTCATTAGAAATCGATCGTGTGTTGATATCCAGATCATGTAGTTTATTTTTCAAAATTATTATTTAATCCGAAAACTCTTTTCGGCCCTTTTCTTTTATTTGAATTTTGACTTCAGTAATAGGTTTTGTCAAAGTTCCTAGGGCCGTTTCAGTTTCCAGATTCGTGGCTTGTGTAGCTTTGTTCTGGGCTTTAATCTCGATGACGTCATCCACCCGCCTATTCAATAAAGCTTCTGTCCGTTTTTCCAGGAGTTGAGCATTACTTTTACCTCGTTGATGTCTCCTTTGAGGTCATCATATTGAGTTACAGGAGAAAAATCCAACTTTGGCCGCTTAAAACGTAATTTCACGTTAGGAGCGTTGTTTAAAAGAGTTATGTCAGGCTCTGACGCCGACTGTACTAGAAATCATCAACGGATGATGAGGCCGTGGGAGGAGTGCGGTCTACATCCATTTTGACTACCTTAATTATTGGTCCCAAAAACCTCGGTTTTAATTTCAGTAATGACTGTGGTAAGCTGATTGATATTTGTCAGGTAATAATTAGTGTTATTTTCTCGTAAGGTAAAATTCACAAAATTATTTATTTTATTTAATTTTTTACGAATAAAGTCACAGACACTTTCCACTGTTATTACAAGTGTTAGAACGAAGGCGTTTCGTTTTACATTTATTTTATTATTATTACCACGTTTTTCTTATTTCCGCGTGGTGTTTGTCTGTTTGTTTATCTGTTTGTCCGTCCAAGTTTTCTGAGATTCTTGCAAATAAAATTTCAATCAGTTCACTTCACTCAAATTATAAAAGAAGCTTAGTTCTAGATGACAATTCAATATTTCATCGCTTCTTGCACTCTGCGAGCAGTACTAAGCTTTAAATTAATTAATTTTGTTTTGATATTAGCTATTTGTTTTTAATTAGTTAGTGAGAGTTTGTCTACGTGTTGAGTCTATAAGAGTTTGACTTGCAATACATGTAGCTCACGCTACACTTAGCCTCTCTTACTCTTTTACGCCTCCTCATCTCCCCGTGGCAATCCAGAGAAATTTGGAAACCAATAAGGTTTAGGCATCTTTGTATTAAAATGAAAATTCTCAATGAATGGTTCAAGCATAAGACTTGTCTTCCATTCATTTCTTAATACATTCAGCTACGATAGTCAGGAAAATGATCAAATTGAATTACAAGATTTATATAAAACTAAAAAGTAGAAAATAATCTCTAAAAAAAAATCTGACACTCAAAACTCATGATATGCAGCTGCTGCATCAAGAATATGTAAAAATAAAAACGTGGCGGCGATTTTTATAAAGATTATTTATAATGAAATCTTAGGAGCCGTTAGCGATACGTCATACGTCTTTTAAGTGAGGATATTACTTTTGTCTGTAGTCTTGTTATAATACCCATGACATTGATCCATTTCCCCGAGTATTGTTATCGTAATAGAACTTTTTATGGTACGTATAGACACATAATACATAATATTACAAGTAGTATTGGTTCCATTTTCCATTAATATATGAACGTGGATAGTGTATTAAGGTGTGGCGCGACTTCGCACATTGTCATGGAAGGGTACCTGTAATAGTGCGCTCGATGTGTTGTTAAAAATGTTCAGCCATACGGTGTGCGTGTGAGCATGGTGTGTCCCAATTGTTTCGTTCAGTTTATTTAGCTGGATGCCCGTAAATAATAACATGAACGATTCTGTCGTACTAAATCCATGCGTGAAACAGTTGTGCTTGTATGTAGTATATATCGTTTTCGTTTTACGTAATGTGATTTTGGTAATCTAACCATAAACTGGCTGATGTAATGTAATTTACTTGAGTTTTGGAACACAAATGTGCTGCAGCCGGCAGCCACCAGCGCCACGTGCACGACGCACGTAACGCCTCGTATTGAACAGTCACAACATTCTGATGTACATAGTTTCGGAACACAAATGTGCTGCAGCCGGCAGCCACCAGCGCCACGTGCACGACGCACGTAACGCCTCGTATTGAACAGTCACAACATTCTGATGTACATAGTTTCGGAACACAAATGTGCTGCAGCCGGCAGCCACCAGCGCCACGTGCACGACGCACGTAACGCCTCGTATTGAACAGTCACAACATTCTGATGTACATAGTTTCGGATCACAAATGTGCTGCAGCCGGCAGCCACCAGCGCCACGTGCACGACGCACGTAACGCCTCGTATTGAACAGTCACAACATTCTGATGTACATAGTTTCGGAACACAAATGTGCTGCAGCCGGCAGCCACCAGCGCCACGTGCACGACGCACGTAACGCCTCGTATTGAACAGTCACAACATTCTGATGTACATATTTTCATAATGTTGTCGATGTAATCTGATCGTGTCCTAGATATTTGTATAATATAAATCAATAAAAATAAATTATTTTACGTAATACTTACTTAAATGATTTCAAATTATGGACCTATATTCAGGTCTACTTATCTCACTAGCAGGTTAACGAGCGTCTTCATTATACATAAACAAGTTTATTTAATTAACAGTGGCGTAAGATAACACTGTTTATAACAAAACATTAAACTAGTTATTAATCATTCAAGAAGTGGGTTTTACTTACGATGAGTAACCGTTGGTTTTTTCTTTTTCTCAGTGGGCACTAAGGACATAAGAAATAGTCAAGTAAGTCCCGCAACCAATAATATAAATTATCAATTTAATTGTGTAAGAGCTGTGGGCACGCTTGCGGCCAATAAAATTAATCAGAGGTCAACCACTACTGATAGCTTACACAGTAAATAAAAATTAATTTCTTGAAGTCCCTATGACATGATGTATAAGTTTGGACAGAAGGTCCATTTCACTCAAGTTAATGAATACCGATATCTTCAGACAGCTGGGCTGACGGGGCTTCGAAGGCGCTGTGCAGTCTGAGGTTTGGATTATATGGAAGTGTGTCACCCAATTTAACAGTCAGTGAGTAAGACCTCATGCATTCGTTCAGATGAATGTAGGACAGTGAGTAGTTTTCCAAATAGTATAGCTTCGTAGAGCAGCGGCTACGCGCCGTAGCTCGTAGCAGTGGGACTTCCTTCTATATCGTGTCCGTGCGGTGCTGCGGAGTGCGATATATTATGTTGCGTGTGTGACTGTGAAGCAGTGGCAGTGGTGACGTGATTGCCCTTGGCATTATTAGCGGCCGCGCTATCAGCCGGTGACATCACCGCACCGAGCGCCGCGCGCCGCTCATCACATGTGCACGACACCTATCACCTACCAGCGGGTACCCGATGCTGCCCTGAGTGAATATCGCACAATGCGCGAGTCCTGCTTCATAGTAAAGTTATACACTGACTCTCCAGAAACAAATAGGACCTTATATGATGGACTGCTATATGCTTACATGATATTGGTAATGTGAGATCTATATCGGAAATGTAAAATCACGGCATTTGTTTATTAAATACTTATTATATTTCGAGGCAGACCTTGTCACTGTATATTATATTAAGTACTGTATATTTTATAACCATGAGATTAAAATCTGTGACCGTACATTTACTTTCTGCAAAGATAAGATCTGTGTAAATAGACGGCGGCTCAAGGCAGCTGCAGTGGTCTTGAAACGTACGATGTTATGCGGCACCGGCTAGCTATGCCTAGTGAGACGAGAAGTAAAGTCCACGCACGTTACTGCACGTCGCGCAGTCAAAGGTGCGTTCGGCACCGGTTATTATTAGCATCGCACGCTACATCAACTACTGCGGACGCTGCCCAGTTTGTAACTAACTCTACATAGGTATTCGTTTTTAGTCAAATGAGAATGAAGAGAAGAAGGACCGTATCGAGGACCAACATCGTCCGCACTAGTCTGGATGTCTATTACCTTCTGGGCAAGAAGTCTCTTCCTATTTATATGCTACAGCAAAATAAATAATATATGTTCCGTAGACTCCGTATAACTTAATAACGTCTTACACCAAAGCGATTCAGCGAGCATTTATATTATAGTACTGATATAATATTAATATAGGTAATATTTTTTATGACTGTCATCCAATCACCACGACACAGCGATTGATCGTGAGTCCTGACGGCGCACTTCAATCTTCGCACACAAATAGCGGATACCTTGAATGAAACTGGATTGAATTTTTGCACGAGCGGTGCAGCTGGTACATAATAGTGTTTCGTGAGAACTGCTAAATGGTTTGTATTGACCACTTGCTGTTACTTTTCCATCGCGGAGTCTATTTCCGATCACCGTTACGGGACAGCGTGCGGCCACCGCGGGCCCGCGGCGCTATTGATACAGCCAGACGTGTGGCTAGCATCAACTAACTTATTATTTCTTCATATTGCTTTTCATTCAGACTCATGTCTACAGTGTTTATTTTTAATGAACCATTTAAAGCGCCACAGGCATAAATTGGCACGTCAATTGAGTTCAGATGCCGAATATGCATGTCACACAGCAATCACTTTATCTAAAGAACGGACTCAATACTGATGTGCTGCTGAACATGCGTTGAAAGGCGACGCGACAGCGCGACACAAAGGTACCGCCAGTCGCGGGACGAGCGTTGCCTTTGTGTCGCGCTGTTGCGTCGCGCCTGTTTGTAGGAGCCTGAACTCCTTGCGAATGGCAAGGATCATGTTGAATGACGAGTTTTATTAGTGTCACCGTCACGGCAGGTGTTAATTTCACTGATATAATCTAACCTGCGCCGACCTGGGTTTCTCCCGGGCTTTACCGTTCCTTCGCGAAACAAATTAGTTTATCGTGTTGTCCAATCTCAAGTCTCGTTTCGAGTTCTCACAAGCAACAAAAATGAGATCTGAGATTCAGGATACGATAATAAAGTGTCCGACATTTATTTTATCTAGTCTAGATGTTATAAAACTCATTAATCCAGATGTGATAAAGTGATACTGCTGATTTCTCCGGGTTGGATCCGCGTAAGCTTATATTAGCAAATTCTAAATTTTTGAATCTGCGCCCGGATTGTCACGATGAGGTGAGGTCGCTCTGTATTTTTCACCATTGAAGTGAATATGAATACCAGTCCATCTTCGTTGTTCGACTTTACAGGCGGCATGTAATGTGTTATCAGAGCTTGTGTGTGCGCACTCGGAGCAAAGCTTAGCTTAGGGATTGTAGAGCTGTTTATTGACACTAATGATTCCATACCAGCCAAAGATAGTATGTTTCCCCTAAAACATATTTTAATTACAAATATGGGACTTAACCTGAGTAACTGCTATGATTGAACATTATGACAATGTTCCGCACATTGAAATGCATTTAACCGGCAATGTTATCGTATGTTGTCGTGAATCGGTGTGATCGGCCCGATTAATGTTCCCATTGTGCGGGACCGCGATCAATGGCCCGTGGCTTCTTTTGTCGGCGCCGCCGCGAATTACACGGACCGACGTGCTCGCTGTACTACCTCCAAGTTCGGCGGAGCCAGTCAGCGACCCGAGCTCTTGACACAACATGCAAATTGCTTTTGGACCCGAAAGGGTCGTTAGAGATGAAAACAGGCTGAACTTTTGTTTTATATATGAAAAACAAGTTTTGCTCTGAAAGTTCCGACGATAATATTGAACTGAAATCTTGGAAAACCCCGGGCGCCGCGCTGAGCTGCATTACGGGCCGGAAATCCTTCGGATCTTGGCAGTAAGATCGAAGTTTTCAACATTTTATCGTGGTCATGTTTTACCTGTTAATTATCTTGACTGGTAGCATTCAAATTAAGATGCTATATAGTCATTTTGTGGTTTTCCTTGAGTATTACGTAGCTACCTATAAGTATTTCCACAATTTATTCGTTCTCGTCATTTCCCTGTTGCCGGTTGTTCGGTTATGACATCGTTTTCCGCACAGCGTGACATTTGCTTTGTTTTTTATTAATAACTCGTGTGTTTGTTAGTTCATGTTCTGCCATTTGTGTTGAGGTAACGATACTGTTAATCTCGACCTTAGCGAGTCTAAACAAGGTCGTGAGGCAATGTTCTGCCAAGGTATGACAATCGCGACAGGAGCATTGTTTACTTATAGAGTGCGCTCATCGTGCTGCTAATTGTAGCGGAGTGTAGCAATGAATGAAACAAGTGTGCCGACTGTTGCGCAATATCGGCACACACGGTGTTTGGCAACAAAAGCGGATGACGTTACCGCACACAATACATTGTTGTCATCCGTGTATGATAATGAAGCATGCGCTGGAGCATAACGTTTACTGTTCTACGAATACTAATCATGGATGCTTTTACGGGGATTTTACTATAGAAGATGGTTTAAAGGTTTGTTTTTTTCTACGAAATGCCTTTAGAAGTTATAAGGGCATTGGTAGACTGCTTCGGTAATGTAAAACTATAATTTATTATTATGCATTATGGTAATGGTATGAGCAGTGGTGGCCGAGTGGTATCGGCCCCGACTTACGAATTTTAGGTTGTGGGTTCGAACCCAGACAGGCGCTTTACTTTAAGTAAATAATTTCATCACCACTGCTCTCAAAACGGTGAAGGAAAACATCGTGAGGAAACCGGCATGTCCTAGAACCAAAAATTCGAAGACATGTGACATCTACCAACCCGCTATGGGCCCGCGTGGTGGATTACAGCCCATTCCCTCTCAAAAAGAGAGGAGGCCTGTGTCCCAGCAGTGGGAACATTATAGGCTGATTATGCATTATGGTAAAGACATTAACATGCATAAGTTACGATTTCTCTCCTATTAAGATACATCTATAAGATTTATTCAAGACATTCTGATCCAATACACGGTGTCCATTTTGTTTAATTTCATTTTCGTGTTTTCCAGCCTTTTGCATAATGTTCTTGTCACACACGTCATGCTCTACTTACATTATTTAATTAAAAGTGGTGTTGGTTGAGCAACATAATGGCGTGTCCATGTCCACGCGGACCACTCTCTGGTACAGATCTGGGATAGTGCCGCTCCGTTGCTGCGACACTATGTGCGTGTGCGCAGTTTTCGTCAGAATAAAATTTTACGGCTATGATTTCCGATTAGTTATTGTGGGCTGCCGTATTCACAGTCACATCGGGGAAATACCCAACCGGGCGAACACATGTAGTACCAAGCATTCATACATGACACTCACAGCTCGTGCCAAACGAACAGCTGTATCGACTTGCATTGCCCTGAAGAATCGCTCGCATTGTTAGCCAGAGCACCATGTTCAGTAGTAAACAATGACAATAACTGGATCACGTGCGTAGAATATGATGCCTAGTAGTAGTAATCGAGTGGGAAACAATGCCTTCTATAAAAGGCCAACGACTAATCCAACAAAAATATATATTTAATGTATTAGTTTACTACTATGTTATGGAATTCCTAAATGTATGTAATAATAACCGTGTGCGTTACCGTATTAAGTCTAAACAAACTCGTCCACTGATGGTATTAGTATGCAAGTTGCTTCGGTAGGTACTACTGATCGGAGTACTTGCAGCGTAAACCATATCAAGTCATGTGGCTGTTAGTGCTGTTACGTGTGTCCACTGCCCAGTGTGACTCACGTCGTGGATAGCACTGCACTGCTACTGTCTTCTTATAGGGATGCTTCTTTCTTGACGACCTAGAGCCTTGCGCCATTCACTGTTTTAGATAGATTTGTTTTTCTACTTTTGAATAATAAAGTTTATGACTGTAGTAAAATTTAAAAGAATCATCTTACATGTGGTGGGGTCAACGTGTGTGGGGCCAACATGAGTGAGGCCAACATGTGTGGGGCCAAAATTTAGTAGTGGACTGCTACTGCTATTGACTGATGACGGAAAATGTTATGCTGCCCTGTTATGTTTGTTGTTGTTAAAATAAACCTGTATGATAGATGGACAAATAAATAGTTGCTTCTAAAGTTGAGGAATGTCATCTTAGAGTTCCTGCTTTTGTTATAACCAATATTAACCTGTAACATAAAACAAAGGCCATTTCTACTGAAACTATATTTGTATGTATAAAACTGTTTGTTTATTTTCAGGTAAGACGTCATGTCAAGGTGAACGCAGTTTGCATATAAATGTTCAAGGTGGAAGGTAAAAACAACGAGGAAATTATTTTTTCTAGCCACATTGAAACAAGAAACGTGTATTAGATATGTGACATCTAGCGGCAAATGGTGGTACCTACTTATGTACTTTCCTGAAACGAAAATCTTAGAATCTGTTTAGTAATACTCCATGCGTCATAGCGACACGGTCTAAGAGCACAAATGGTTCGAGTCAAAGATCGCTCGCTCCACAATTTGGTAACATACAGCTGTGTGTCCTATTCTTCACATGAATCATGTGCAGCTGTCCTTACATTGTCTGATAAACACATTTGTACTGATTTCGAATAGCTTATTGTTCACTGAATCGGTCAGAGCCGTTCCCAAGATTGACCAATGCCGCAGGAGTGCACAGTGAAGCTGTCCTGTGTCTACTCTCTGCTGATATGCCTGACCAGCTTAAGCAAGATGGATGTTGATAGCTGACACTGCAAAAGACCTTTACAAGTGCATGATTACAAGCTCAGCCACTTAAACTCTCTCCGTGTAAGCCCGACGTTACGTCAGTGCATTGGGCGGAACATCAAGCGATGAAGACGAATCGTGACCGTTACTGGCATGGAGGTAGTCTTTATGTAATACTAGCTTCTGCCCGCGACTTAGTCCGCGTGAAATTTCCGAAGCGCTATCACTTCGTTTTCGTTTAGCGTTGTTTTTGACGTTTTTTCTATTTTTTCGGCTCCTAAGGGTCTTAGCGTGATGTTACATAGCCTATAGCCTTCCTCAAGGATAGGGTTATCAAATGCAAAAAATATTTTTCAAATCAGACCGTTAGTTCCAGAGATTACTCATACATACAAACGAACAAACAAACACATTTTACCTTTTTATAATATTCGTACGAGTATAGATTGTCTAGATTTATAGTATTGTAGAACATCCGCGTGCGGTCTCGTTGCTTTATTTTTGTGCGTTGCCCCATCATGGCTGGTAATGGTCTCGTGGCGCGTCGCCTGCAAGTGCCCCTACTCTTTATCTTCAAAGCACAAGATAGCAACATAAACTGACCGTTATCGTCTATTTTCTAAATTATATTTTCTTTTCTTATACTATCAAATAATTTATTTGCATAATACATGTTAAAAAGGTGTTACAGGTATAAAAAGTACAATGTATTATAACCTAATGAGGTGTGCAAATTAATGTATTAGGTACTAATCGGAACATTAAATATAGAGAATAAATTTGAAATTCAGTTACTTACATTAATAAATAGAAATGTCAAAAAAAAATACAAAAGTCAAATCAAAATTCCAATAATCATTATATTTAATTTTGTGTTGCCATTTCATTCTGTCAAGGGCCCATAATGCGTAGAACCCATGCTCACGATCACGACCCACGGTTGTCGTTTTTCTGTCACCATCAGCATATTATCCAGTGGTGTGGTGCACTGTTGAAAATGAAAGCTTCGGCATAGGAAAGGACATGCACCTGCTATCTAAATCATAAGAAGACTAATGATTCTTTACGAGATAGTGTTGCCCGCCACTGGGACGGTTTGAGAAAAAAACACATTATCATTATTAAAACAAGTGCAGAGAAAGGCAACACCAAACTAATGTAAGTTCGCAACTTAGATTGCATTTTCACGTGCTTGTATTTCGCTTTCTACTGTTTCATATCCATCGCAAGCGTGCGGCGCGCAGTGCGCGGCGACCGGCGCCGGCGCGCGGCGCAACTTTAGAAAGCTCTGGACGTAATGTAATGACTCGTTGTCATATTCGGCAGTGTGCGCGTTATTGATTGTCTTCAGCTTCATTATTCCACACAATGGACACAGACAGACCAACACGGAATCTTATAATTATTGCTATAAAAATAAACTTGTCGCTCGTCACTGTAATTACAGGTAGAGCTCAATTTAAATTTCGCAAAGTATTTACGTCTTTAATAATATAAGCCGCGCCCACGTCGTTTCCTCTGATAAGTGACCTAAAAAGCACCACCTTAGCCTTTCTAAGGAGTGTGTTTAATCTGGTGGAGGCATTTCTCCACCAGAAGACCTTGTTTGTCTTATACGAACAGGTACCTATAATATTTCTAGTGAGATTACCTCTTAATCAATTCGTGTCGTACGAAATAATATTTTAACACAACTCAATTCTTTGCGGAAAATTGGAAAACTGCCCAATTACTATAATTCCATATCACGTTGGGATTTCATGTCGTCATCTATCACTAGTATATTACATCACTCTCCAACCCTTTAGGGGTTCCAATCGGGATAACACATGAATTCCTAGTTAGTTTATTTGTACTGATGATCATTGTAGGAAACATACTTAATGCTCGTCGCTGCTACGGCTCGCTATAGCGCGTGTGTAAATTCGTGCACATGTGACACAATGCGTGGGGAGCGCGTCGCGCGCGCAGCCTGCCCATTGAGACGATTGTATTGTGTCCAGCGCTTCAATGCCGATGTCGATACAGCTTGCGTAGCCATACTCGACAGATGCGCAACACATTCATTATAAAACATCGCTAGAACCTAAGCTGGATTCGATCAGCAGCTTCTATCAAGTATCTACCTAGTATCAGATCCTAAAACTATGTACTCACTTGTTATTTCATTGCACTTTGCACAAAATTCGTACTTAATCCGAATAATGTGTAGGGACATACACTCACCGTAGCACCGATAAGTGATATCGTGTCTATTTACATAATCGCTGACATTGACACGAATACATTACGATTGTATGAAACTCGTTTTTCGGATTGAATTTGTGACATGTATCAACTTGTATCACATTGCATTTTGAGCATTTCTCTCTCAGATGGTGATACTATGAATGTCAAATCTTTAATGTGGATATAAACTATTCTCTCCCATGGAAAAACAGTTTCTACAATAAAAAACTTTGCAATATGCTGTATATAAATTCTTCCTGGAATGCTATTGGATAAATCAGGTTCAACAAGATGATGCTGAAAAAAATTTAAAGCTACATTCGTTCTTTCCCGAGCTTTCTCCGTAATTCCCGGGCATCGTGGTCGCAGACTCGTAGTGAATCGCGGTGAAAGCCTCACACTCGAATGTCAGTAGTAATTGCGAGCACACTGATGACGAGCCGCCCTCTAATGACCAACTACCTCACCACTTAATTGCATATTGACGGAATGTCATTACCTATCACCAGCAAATTACCAACAAACGGATCTCAGTTATAGAAACATTTCCATTCCCTCGTCGGCCTCGTCTATGCACTCTGCAGTAATTGATGAGGCGTGTGAGAAACATGCCCATCTCACTTATTGCTTTATGCTGGCTCCGCCATTTTATAATAATTGAAAATGCGTGTGGTCCTACCGACTACAGAGAATAAAGAAACCTTCCGCGTAGTTATAACAATTGTTATGGCGTTTGGTAACGTAGTGAAATGAGCGCTGCCCTACAAATAGTTAAATGTTTAAACAAGTTTGTTCTGGACTTCCTACAGTGGCAGCAGCGAGCTTGCTGCCCGGCTATATATAGCGGCGATTAAATGGAGGAAACAGCGGTGCTTATGATACGTACAATACAACTTTGTGTTGGCGCTCTTGTTGCGTACAGTTTGTCGCGTGTGTACTCGCTCAGTTGCCAAACCTTCGATTACGTATAACCAGAATTTGGTTTTCTGAGTTTTCCATAGCTTCTTCCATCATTCATATAGATCAGAAACTAATGTAATTATGAATGCATTTTCAAACCCCTTGAAGTGTAAACCAACATTTAGGGTAAAAAATCTGGCAACGGTGTGTTCGTTACAATCATTATGGCTGTTATAATCCATGTGGGAGCGAGGCCGCACAAATTATTCCCATCCTGCGGCATAGGGGCCACGGGGCCGCTAGGGTTGCTCATACACATGCAGACTACTACTGGAAACCACCTTAAACCCTGAAGTAGAAAACGATTGTGAATATGTACGAAAATGGAGTAGATGATCTACTCCATTTTCGTGTGGTCGCGTCGTGGAAGGGATGTACTGTAGATCTCTTCCACAACGCAAAGTGCCCTCAGCAAAGTCGTTCTTTCTTTGAAGCTTTTGTTTTAGCTGACCAGCGGAGATTCCATATTGTGTTGTTATTATTATTTCAGAACTTAGCGCTAAAACTCCCAGAGACTATACATCACTATCTCTCTCTCCTTTTAACAGTGCATTCATGTTTTGAAGGGAGAGTGTTGATTGCAATCCTTTGTCGGTGTCAGTCTGAACTGTTATCTTATCTGTCCACTAGTTACACACAGCTCAGTTCAGATACATCAACTTGTTCTTGACACTTTTCTTATTTATCTGTTGTGTTGTGCTCAGGACGGGACGCGTGGCGCTCTTATCTTTAAATAATTGTTTATTTTACTTCACGCTGCACTCACTTGTGCGAAACTACATTTATGTGAAGAGAGAATTCCGGCAAGTCTGAAGCATGCGAAGGTCGCGTCAACATGTGCTGCAATGTTTTCAGACGGTGAGACGGCAGCCATGAGCCACTGGCGACGTAGACGCATTCCTCAACTAATGATGATCTTTAAACATAATATTGAGACTGAAAACAGATCTCCGTAATTTTAGACAAAAAATACGATTTGAATGGAGCTTGGCAACAAGCTAGCCAGGACGAATAAATTAGTCAGAATTATGTTAAGTTCCTATTGGTCCGCCTTAACTGATAATAATGATCCGTATGATTGTGTTAGTGTTCGGCCATCTGTCCGCTGCGGCTCGTCCTAGTTCCCAGAATTGGGAGCGTCGTGTAGGACGCAATTACAATCATGACTGATCTTACTGAAATATACTCTGACGTTATTTCTTCCCACAAAGTCGTGCAGTACCTATTACAAAACGGTAGCTACCATACAGCTTTACTTAAGAAAAGTGTTATCGGCGTGGGTCCCACCACACATACTTATATAACAAAAACCAGATATTATAAAAAAAATATGTTCTGGATTGGAACATATTTTTTTTAATAATATGTTGTATTATGTGTTGTATATAATGTTTAGAAAAGTAAGTTCAAAAGTATAACCAGACTACTGAACAAAACACGCTCTAATAAGTATAAAACAAACAAATATTCTCATCTGAAAATGTTATGTACAATATTTATCGTCTTTTAAATAAACAACTTACACATAATATATTTTAATGTATTTAATACAATATATATTCATAGTGATGTTCAGAGGATAGCCGAATCATTTAATGTGGCGTCACATAGCCTATACTCAGCGGACGATCAAGACGCTTCCAACGATACCTCATTTGTCAAATTATGATAAGTAGTTTAGAAGTTATGAGGGAACAGATGAACATACATACCCACATACACACATACACACATACCGGTCAAAATCTTAACCCTCCTTTTTGTTTCGCCGTAGTCGGGTCAAAAGAAACTGACAGCCCTATTAATCAATTAATGTTTTTTTTTTTTTATGACACTACTAGGGAATGCAATCTCGTTCTCGCGAGAACGTGATCTCGGCCATATTTACCGAGATCAATCTCGGCCGAAAATCGACCGAGACCTCCCGAGATTAACACATTGAGAGATTGCACAGGAGCATGAACATGAATACATGTAGTTTTCGAAGCCACATCCACGGGGGGTCTAAGGGAGAACTCGTACATATTGCAGACCATTGTTTGCGCTCTGTAGTGGCTACCAGTGTAGAGGCTGAAAGCGTTTTCTGCAGCTGGTTAAATAACAGGACCGGCAATTTGCAAAAAGAAAAAAAAAGAAAAAAAAAAGAACTGCTAATTTTTCAGGCTAATTAGCCTGCAAAATTAGAAGCCGTCTGTCGGACACATTAGATACTGTGTGATTTTTACGAAGCCATGTATGTACTGTTTATTAAATTAGAGTATGATGCAGAGATAGTAGCTAAACTAAAAATATAATAGGTCTTTACCTATGAAATTGCCGTTTTGTATGAAAAAATTTAAACGATTTTTTTTCATGAATTTTTTATTTGTATTAATCGAAGTAATCACCCATGCAATCAATGCATCTTTGCCATCGCAGTGGCAGTTTATTGATGCCCTTCTTAAAGAAATCAGCTGGACGGGAGGCAACAAATTCTTCAAAGGCATTTTGTACTGCCTCTCGGGTATTAAATTTTTTTCCCGCCAAGAAGTTATCCAAATTCTGGAAAAAGTAGTAGTCTGTAGGCGCAAGGTCTGGTGAGTAGGGCGGATGACGGAGAGCTTCCAACCCCAGTTCTTGCAACTTGGAGACCGTCTGCTGTGCAGTATGAGGTCGCGCGTTGTCGTGCAGGAGCAGCGGAGACGAGCGATTGACCAATGCTGGTTGGAGATGCGCCAGCTTCTCCATCATTGTGTTCAGTTCTTCACAGTACACATCTGCAGTAATGCTCACCCCGTTTGGTAAGAAGCTGTGATGAATCACACCGGCGCTAGACCACCAAACAGTGACCATCACTTTTCTAGGGGTAAGTTTTCGTTTAGGGCATTGTTTAGGTGCTGAACCAGGATCCAACCAACTTGCTGAGCGCTTACGGTTATCAAACAGAATCCATTTTTCATCGCAGGTAACAATGCGGTTCAAAATTCCTTCATTTGTGTGTCTGTTGAGCAGTGCAAGGCACGTCTCGACGCGTACTTCGCGCTGGCGATCATTGAGTTCGTGGGGCACCCATTTGTCAAGCTTTTTTACCTTGCCAATTTGACGCAAATGGACCAATATTGTTTTGACGCTAACGTCGAAAGCTGCTGCTAATTCAGCCGTAGATTGTGTATCATCAGCTTCCACAATCGCCTTTAATTCGTCATTGTCGACCAAAGTCTTCGGACGACCGCGAGGTTCATTTTTCAGGTCGAAATTTCCAGAACGGAAGCGAGCAAACCAATAACAGGTGGTGCGTTGGTTTGTAGTGTTAGCTCCGTAAACGTCGTTGATGTTGCGTGCCGCTTGTGCCGCGTTGCTGCCACGACGGTACTCATATTCCATAATTACTCGAATTTTTAACGTATCCATGATGACGAAAAAGATTGAAATGCGATGAAAATGTAACACTAATCAATAAAGAAATGACTACTTTTAGAAAAAAAAATCCATGTTTTTAAAATAAAATTAATTTGAAATTAGAATTCTTAGCCAAACAAAAATTATTTTGATTTGAAATGGCCAGTACTGCAGAACGGCAATTTCATAGGTAAAGACCTAATATTTGTTATAGGTGTACCGACCGGCTATTATCGAAAGAGCCATCGTTATATCGACTTGTGTTCTAAAAATAACTTAATTATATCTGATATAAAGACCTTGGATTCATAGTATTTCGTGCCTTAAACTACTTACACGTGCCTTAGAGGCGCCCTCAGTTTTTCCACGTTCTTATTTGCCATGCTGTACTTCTAAAATTTTGAGGACAAATTTTTATTTTCTTAATTTACTTTGTGTTATTTTTATATAAAAAACGAAGTTTGATTATTTGATTAATATAAGATGTTAAGTATAAATAAATGATTAAATATGTATTTTTTTTTTTTTTTTTTGCGACTTAAATTACGTTGCTTAGTCGCGTCATCTCTAGCAATGCTCTTTCGTCGTGTCGCCTACTCAATAATTTGTTTGAATCAGTCAGACAACGCTATTCCTTCCAAGGTTTTAACCCGGACGGATGACTTGGAGCATCATACACCTGTCCTTTGGCGATTTTTTTCTTGCCTAGATCTATAACAGCTTTTTCCAGTGTAGTTCCCTGTAACTTGTGAACCGTAACTGCCCAACTTAAAATCAAACGTAACATTCGGCGCTCGACATCTCCGTATCCTTTAGTTGCCTGAAATGTTGTAACAGGTAGGAGTAATCGGTACCCAGCCATATTTAACCGACTTCAAAAAAATGGAGGAGGTTTTTAATCCGACTGTATTTTTATTTAATTACTATTAATGTGTACAATTAAAAAAAATAACAAACAGATCCACCAGTCTCGCCGAGATCTCGTAAATGGCGAAATCTCGCGAGATTGATCTTTCCGAGATTGCATTCCTATGCAATTTAAGTTTAAGTACGGGTGTAGTACCCGACTGCATAAATTTTGCAACTATTTGTCCGCTATTTAAAAGTGGAGACCCAAAAACTCCCGCAAATTATCGCCCAATTTCTCTGCTGACAGCTCTCTCAAAACTCCTTGAGAAAGTTGTCAACAAGAGACTATTGGCATACTTGGAGAAAAACAAGTTACTATCGGACAATCAATTTGGCTTTCGAGTTGGCAGTTCCACCGAGGATGCAGTAACTAACTTAGCCGGCTTTATAACTCTGAACCTAGGCCAAGGACAAGCATGTACAGGCATCTTCCAGGACCTTGCAAAAGCCTTTGATACGATCTCCAGAAAAATTCTGATCAAGAAAATGTCACTTGGAATTCGTGGCGTTGCTTTAGACTGGTTTACTTCGTATCTCTGTGAAAGAACGCAAAGGGTGGTGCTAGGGGAATATTGTAGTGACCCATCCACCGTTCATTTTGGTTTTCCTCAGGGAAGCTTGCTGGGTCCAACTTTATTTATTATTTACATAAATGGATTATGCAGCATATTTTTTTTTAAATTAAAAATTAAAAGCAAATATCTTTACTTATGCTGATGACACCGCGATAGTTTTTCATGGGAAAACATGGGATGAAGTGCAATGCGCGGTTGAAGGCGGGGTAAAGGCTGTTGCGAATTGGCTTCAACATAATCTATTAACGCTGAATATACAAAAAACCAAGGCAATCAACTTTGCTATTTCCGATCGTTCTTTCCCTAACAGAGTATCTTGTTTGAGGCTGCAATCTTGTAATAGTTCCGACCAGTGTTCCTGTCCTTACATTGAACAAACTGACTCTATTAAATACCTAGGAGTCATTGTAGATAACAGATTGCCGTGGTCCGCACACCTGAGCGCTTTGAAGGGTAGGGTAAGGACAATGCTGCGTATCTTTAAACAACTAGGCAAGATTGCCGATGATTCTATCCTAAAGATGATGTACTTTTCGCTTTAGAAATAGAAATAGAAATAATTTATTTGCAATGAATGTGGGTTCAAAATAAGGTGTAAACATTGTAATAGCAGTTCCAACACAATCTACCTTACGGCATGCAAAAGTAAAAAAAAATATTTATATCCACTCAATTAACCAAACTGCTATAAAGAGCTACTGCAGCCTTTCTAAATAAACTTAACATCAAAAACAAAAATCTTAATTCTTTATTTTACAAATGATTGATTAAATTGGTTATTTTACTTACATTAACAAAATAATAATAGGTAATAATAATAAACAAGGTGTATGTATAATGAAATTTTAAACAAAAATAATAAATGAATATAACATTATAAACTCTTGTCATTCAAAAAATCATGAATGGAATAGTAACATTTGTCTATTAGTAAGGATGTTAGCCTCTTTTTAAATATACTAAATGATTCTGCTTTGTAGGCATGAGGTATTTTATTATAGATGACGGGCCCCATTGATAGTAAGCTTTTTCTTAATAATGCTGTTTTGTGCCTACCTGTAAACATTAGATTTTTGTATTGCGATCTAACCGATCCCGGACGTGTTCTAATATCGTCCATTAGGGTAAAAAGATGTATGTTTGTTCTAACAAATTTTGCAACTTCAAGTATATAATAATAATAATCGTTTATTTCGGAAATCAGGTTCCATTTTGTTAGTATTACAGTCTTAAAGAAAATGTTAGTACATAAAATATTAAACTAATCGGGCATGAAAGGAGAACCACTCATCTCCTGTTGCAAAGAGAGTGCCACCCCATCCACGCCTGCAGCATTAGTGAATCCCACCGTTCAGACAAGGTCTTCAGGAGAACGTTACGAGGTGATCCGTATCCGACTCAACAATGAAGCGCAGCGCGTGCGCATCACAGCGAAGAAATCCTGTGTGCGCGCTTCTGCGAACATGGCAGATGCGCTGCACCACCGCGGCAGCCCCAGCATTCCCCTGAAGGTGTTGTTATATTGGACGCGAAGGGCACTGTACGCGCGATGCGTATAATTCACCCATAGCCCGCACGTGTACAGTGTCTGGCAGTACGACTTGAATAAAGTAATTTTTACGTCTCTTGTACAACGTGCGAACCTACGAGCGAGCATATTACACCGCACGGACAGCGCCCTTCGTTCCCTCTCAATGTCCATATCATCCGATGAGTCGTCGGTGACCCAGTGACCAAGATATTTAATCTTACTCACCTGTAAAAGTGGTGTGCCGCAAAGAGTGATCACGGGCGCACGATATAGTTTTTTTCCCGCCCTAAATATCATAAATTCACTTTTTTTGGCGTTATATCTCAGCCCATGAGTCTCCGAATACGCCTCACAAATATTCAAAAGACACCTTAAAGCTCTGACTGAGGGACTCAACAGTACCATATCGTCAGCGTAACTTATGTTATTTATGCATGTTCCGTCTATCGAGCATCCGAAACCGGTGCCGCTGAGCTCCTCAATCAGATCATCAATATACAGGTTGAAGAGGCGTGGTGAGCTGAAACCCCCTTGCCTCACCCCACACTGCAACCTGTACACTTCAGATAAAGTGTTTGCCCATCGAACAGTATTCTCTTGATTACTGTATCAATATTTAAGCAAATTAATTCAGAAGGGAGCCCCTCAACATTGTGAAGTTTGCTCCATAAAACATTATAATTTACAAGGTCAAATGCCTTGGAGAGATCTAAATAACATGCGTACACAGGTGTGTTCCTTGCTGTGTAGTAGTGAACAGTCTGCCTGAGACAGTAAATAGCACTTTCAGTTGATAAGTTTGGTCTAAAGTCGAACACAAAGACGGAAAGGTGAGTAATTTTAGAGACTTGAACACAGGTTCACAACTGTCGGTATTTTTAAGACTAGTCATTGATCTTAAACAACGTTTTTGGGCTTTGAATATCCTCTCCCTCTCAGTACAGTTACCCCAGAATATAACTCCGAATCTCAAAACTGACGCGACTAGACCATGATAAGCTTCCAGCACGGTGCGGATGCTTACTTTTTTTGCCAGGTTATAAAGTACGTAAGCTGACTTGCTTAACCTCTTACATACATCCTCTGAATGCGGTTTCCAGGTCAGTTTGTTATCAATTATAATACCAAGGAATTTTGTAATATTTGTCGAGTCTACTTTTTGTCCATTAAATTCAACATTATAATTTTCAGCTCCTAGACGCTGATGAAAATGCATAACTTTTGTTTTTTGAATATATATCCTTGTCAATCCATTATTAATTACTGCATAGTAGTTTGGGGCGGTGCGGGCAAGACCTCACTAATTAAAGTAGAACGGGCTCAGCGTGCTCTACTTAAAGTTGCCTACAGACGACAATACCGGTACCCTACCAATAAACTCTATACTGAAGTGGGAGTTCTTAGGGTTAGACAGCTTTACATACTATCTGTCACCCTACGATTTCAATAAACTACCTTGAGCACTTGTGTCCTTTCAAGTCGAAGGGTGTATTGGGATAAAATCTGATGCCGTAAAATAATCGGCAGAAGGTCTTATGGCTTTATGGGACCACACATATACACGAAACTTAAGGTCTACACAAAATATTACAACTAACACAAAAAAAATGCAGAGTGATGGTAACAAATTGGCTTCTTACACTGGACTACGATATGACAGAAAGTTTCTTAGGTTAAGTAAATACTCGCACAAATTGACAAATCACAGACACATATGCACACACTTACATACGTACGTACCTATAGCATGCAGACACTTACAAAATCCAACAGAACTGACACAATTCACACCAACATGTAAAAACATCTATACACTCTTTTAATGCCTATTTTAAGTTTTATATAATTGTGTACCCTAAATTGTATTAAATTGTAAATTGTAAACGGAACGAAGGAGCCTGGACCTCACAACACAGGTAATCCTAGTGCGAGGTCTAGTAATTCAATCCACTTGAATGTAAAATTAGCAAATAAATTTATTCTTATTCTTCTTATTCCATATACACTATGCTTTAGATTTAATATTTCAAATTGTGTCTTCGAATATTTTAAATTGTGTCTTCGATCAATAATTATTGATCGAAGCATTGTTTCCTTATTATAATAATGCTTGGTTCAAATTCTATAATTGTTTATATTTTTTTTCACAATTTTAAATTGTATGACGTTTATTTTAAATTTTAAATTTCCTTGCAATGTTTGCATGTCTAAGGTAGATTGTACAGGGCTCACAAAGTTTTGTAAACACGATCATACACGATTGTGATTACGTGCTACTTTCCACGAGTGGCGCGTATCATACACGTGCCAAGCCTGCGACGTCCTGCCGCTGCGTGTTCAATTTAATAATGCGTTTTCGTTCGCGGAGGCTCGCACAGGTGGTTTCCATGCTATCATTCGAAAAAATGCGGCCTCCATACCACAGCGCCTGCATGGTAGTGACAACAGCATTCTGAAAATGATCGCTGCCAGAGCGGGCTGTCCCTATTAGGGCCACTGGGTGGCGACAGTCATAGAACTGGACACATTTGTGAAAATTAACAATACTAACCTATTTACCTAAGCACTATTGTTATTAACAGCAAAATTCAATCAAAATTATGGACCTTAGTCTGAAATACAGTTTTATTTAATTTTAATTTTACAAATAACTTTCGCGAGTTCTTAGGTACACTAGATTCTCCTAAAAAATTGTGGACGGACATAATTCGCACAGAAATTGTTTTCATATGTCATTTCATATAGCCACGCTTAGGTATATGTATACGCGTATATTCTTGCAATGTCAACACAAAGCCGCTTCGATTTGTATAGAGGTCGCTAGAAAGCAGTTTGATTGACACGACGATTTGTCGCGAGCTCTCGTGCATCCGACGAGGCGGCTTGATGAATGGTCGGCGTGGCCGCAGTCCTAGAGCCCGCGACCTGCCCTCGGATGTGCGCCGTTTGACAACAACTTGCTTTCATTATGCTGCACTGGAGTTTCACTACATTTTTTTGCAAAGAGGTTTCATAAAATATATCGCTATATTGAATTTGTACACGCACTGCGTCTGTGCCTTTCTGCTAGTTATAAGACAAAGTTTTCTATACATTTATAGGCCAAATCACCAAATGGGCCTTTAGTTCCTTTTCGTTAGATTTGGTCTATAAAGTTTTCCGGGGTCGTGTTCAGTCCAAAACTGCATATACATACATGAACGGAATGAATACTATTATTTTGCGTAGAGCCATTTACCTAAAGAAAATTATGTCTTCGGTTGTGTGCTGTATGTATTCATAGGTCACGGACTTCTTCTTAATGATATTGTTAAAAGAAAACGTTACGAAACTAACTCGTGTTTGTCAAGTTGATACAAAGACCCGAACTCAAGATGCGGTAGATTGTCTGACGTGCTCAGAGAAAGCTCCGATACAGCACGATACTAATTTGTGAATTACAAAAGAAGTAAGTGACGGTAATTGTGTAGCTTCGCGAGTCATGCTCATCTCACGACCTCTTCGCTTTCTGACGCGCTTCTGACAGGCGGCTCATGTCGAGCTAATATCTGAGGCTCTCCGATCGATCCTCTTGAAATTGATGAATAGTTTTCGTGCACCATATACTTTCTATAGACATCTGTAAACTCTGTTCGCATATATATTTTAGATTAGAGTTGTTTTACAATGAGCGAGATTTAAAACTAGCTCATAATTTGATGATTTATTTATGTTTATTTTAGAAAATGTGGATATTGAATGGATTCCAGAATATCTTGAGCATCAGAGAGCCGGTGCGAAATAAATAAACTTATAGAACACGCAGATGTGACGTGCGCAACAACGTGTAGTTTCAAGAAACCATTATTCTACGAAATAGTAGGTATCTTTCGATGAAAATCTTCCTCTGTGCAAGCTTCGATATGTCTTAGGTACAACGGAATTTTCAATGTAATCGGTCTTGTTGTTTGAAAAGATCATACGATCATTACTATAATATGGGTCTTAGATTTTTTGGGATGTTCAATTGAGCGGACTCATTATAAATTACCTTTGTTCTTTGTAACATTCAACTAAGCACATCCGGAATGTAATTGTGAGTAATGCTAGGAATTCCTGTAACACCGTATTTGCTTGGCAGTAATGTGCTGGAACAAAGAGCTCGTCCACGCTAATACGTATCATTTGAACTAATTCGCTTGCTGATGAGGCTGGTTAGCGACCGACGCGGTCTCTTATATCTGTCTCGTGTCTATGTAACTTTCCAATTAAAACTGATTCAATATAATTCGAAACAATTCCGTGGCCATAACATTGAACATTTGAAAAGATCCCATCTTTATAGTCCTTGCAAATAAACAATGGATTGTTTTATTCTAAATGACGTCATGCAAGGAGTTGTCTAGATTTCTGTGATCCTTTTGCAGAGCTGAATTTCTAAAATTGCACCACCTACACAATATGACTCGAGCAGATTTGGTGTTAGTTTCCAGATTCGTCGGATAGCTGATCGTATCAGATGAACGGTTAGTGGTTTATTTTGAAGCTTCAGTTAAAATCTGTTTTATTTCTCGGAGCGATCTTCTTTATTGGCAATTGCAATGTCTATCATCTGTGTCGAGTGCCGGTGTCGGCTGTTCTCCGAATGATGCAACAATTATAACAGGACGCAGTGGTCGACTGGTCGTTATCGTTGTCAGACCGCCAGTGGGTCTGCAGTCTTCGGCGCGCGCCGTCGCGTCGCCTCGTCCGACAGATACGGAACAGATTCCGATGCAGCCGAGCCGATGTCGTCTTTTCTCTACTACAGATCTTTGTTCATGGCATATCGTCAGCTTATCTGATACACAATGTGCCGTTCTTCTGATTTCTCGTATTTGTCGGATCGATTAGGTTATCAATTAGATATTACGTTAATTTGGATCTGTAATTGAAATTGTCCTGATAGAATGGCTATGAAATCCTCTGAATGTAGCTCTGCTTCTGATTGCCTCAAATATTTGCGTTTAATATAATTATCACACTACTCTAGCTTGCAACTAACTACCTTAAGCCCATGTTATTTTTCATAAGTCCACTACAGTCCTCGTGCTAGTTCGCGTTGTAGGTACTGTATTCCCCGCGGCATGCAGTGTTGTGGCAACAATGGCAGGTCCTCGGCGGATTGCGCCGCGCCACCAGCACGGCCTGACGGTCACACCCACGGGACGCGTGCTGTTGGCAGTGAACACAGCTAAGACTCCGTGTAAACTGTCCATACAATAGTACTAAGTACCTACGCACGGAGTTCTGCATACACAATGTAACTTGGAAGATTTCTGATCCTCGTATTTAGCTCGTTAAGAGAAAATCGTAGAAGACGAATGAAAATTGTGTGAACAAGAAAGCGTTGTAATGCAGATATCGGTGTTGCTTATTAAGCTGCTATGAGCATAGAGCATGCGTTGTGTAACATTACATCTTCCAATTCTAATCAAGTAAACGGTACACAATATGCAACAAGTGGCAGCTGGTAAATAGTAAATAGCGAGCCCTGTTCTAGTTATGTCACTGACGTACTGACTCGCCTGGCTGGTGACGAAACGATGCTTTAGCACGTATTGCGCGAGATTCCGCACTTCACGTAGTTTCGTAACACGGCGCTGGACATCGACGCCGCGGCCGGAGTGAAGCATCTCGTCAATAACGACGTGATGTACGAGCCGCCATCTAATTTAGATGTCTGACTCAGTCGCCGGAAGGAGCATTAGTTTGCGTGTGCTCAAGATGGTATGACTGAGAGTTGTTCTCATGGAATAAGAATTTGTTTCGGATACTTTGATAACTTTGTAGTAGGTTTCAGTTAAAGTCTTCAATACAAATGTTAAAAGTTATATACGAGTAAGTCGACGATATTGCCCATATTCAAACCCGTTCGGACTCGGGCAACCTCCGTGCTTCTATTATTAATCAATATAATCGGTCATTGGGAGCGGCAACATCAAAGCTGCCCCACATATGATATGACGCCACTAATATACCAACCATATGCTCGGGGCTCTTGTACCGCCATGGCGCATGCCGTGCTCCGTCCTCGGTGACTCACCCGTGTCTATGGTCGAGAGACCGTTTTTGTGACTCTTTCGTCATAAAGTAATTAGAGCAAAAAGTGTGTATGTATTGCATGTTCGAATTTGTTGAACCAGTTGACTGTTATTTTAAATTACACCGTGTTATTGTAGTCTTTACCTCTGGTATAAAAGCAACAATTAATAGGTATTTACTATACATTTTCTGGACGCGGCCTGAGTGAACATTGTGCGAGCAAATAATAGCGCTTTTCAAGAAACAGACACAATGCACTTTTTAGGGTTTCGTACCCAAAGGGTAAAACGGGACCCTATTACTAAGACTCCGCTGTCCGTCCGTCTGTCTGTCCGTCTGTCACCAGGCTGTATCTCATGAACCGTGATAGTTAGACAGTTGAAATTTTTACAAATGATGTATTTCTGTTGCCGCTATAACAACAAATACTAAAAAAGAGAATAAAATAAATATTTAAGGGGGCTCCCATACAACAGACATGATTTTTTTGCCGTTTTTATAGATAATGGTACGGAACCCTTTATGAGCGAGTCCGACTCGCACTTGGCTGGTTTTTTAAAGATCACAAAACGTAAAACTCATTTAATTTTTTATATCACACGGTGCCAATGCCGAAGCTTTTGTACTAGCATAGTGAACTTTGATTGTTCGTCGTTCGTTTCATACATAGTGCCTACCTGAGTACGTGCTCGTCACAATAGCCTTGTCTGACGGCCGCCTTCCGCGGTGCCAGCCCGCCAGGCTATCGGCGTTGCCATATAATTCAATTAACCTATTGAAATCGGCAAATAAAACTCCAATATTTTTAATTAAGCTCGCTCGGACGATGTCAATTGAGTCATTTAGTTTTCCATTGGGTAATATTCGCCGGGACTTTTGTGTTACAGTAAGTTCTTGTTAGCCTCGGCTACTAGTGATTTAAATTTGTATAGAATTTGTCGGGTGTAGAGTAGACGTTTCTAAAGGGGTGATGCCCTATTTCCCCAAGTTCTACGTTCCCCAAAAATGATTTTTCATACATTCATTCCCAACGTCCCCAAAATGTAAAATTTTTTTATTTGTAAAGTTCACACTTGACCATTCCTCGTACTGACGTCTCCAAAAGTGTTAGAATAAAATTAAATCAGTACCTAGTTATTATTAACCTTATTGTGGAAGATATATTTTCTCTATGTATAATTTGTACTAAGTATGTGTTTTGAGATTGTTTCGAGATAATTATATCCAGGGTGTGTTAGGAATGTATCATCCGGGTTGTTCTAGGGAAAAATGTAGTGTAAGGCAAGAATTCAGGTTGTGTTGGAGGCGTCCAGCACGCAATTCTTTAGCTCAGGAAAATTGTAAGTAAACACATCATATAGACTATAAATCACATTTTTATTGTAAAATTAAATGTATAACAGTGCTTCTGGATATGACAACAATCACAGCATTTGAAACACACATTGAAACTAAGCTATCTTTGAAAATCACAAATTGTATGTTCAATAATATCACAGTAATCAACCTTAAAACTTTCAAATTGATTCGGCGACTTTACCAGTCTAGATTTCGGTCAAGTCAGAGTCGTACAATTTTATTTAATAATATAAGCTTTGGGGAAATAGGGGAGATATGGCATCACCCTTCTAAAGACTACTTCATCCAAATACATTTGCAGGAAAGAGAAGACACTGTAAACAGGCCGCCGTCGTTGATGTAGTTTAGACGAAATTCAAATGAAATTTATTTTATTGTTTATACTGTAATTGTGTAATTTTTGTGTGTAACTTGTGTTGTAATTTTGTGTGTACATTCAGATACAAGTTACTTGTTAATGAATACATGACTATGACTATCACTATGTCTGGTAGGTATGTACTTCCTGAACACCCGAATTCTCCCATTTCACAGATTAGTTCCGAGTTACGGACTTTGCATTTGTCAGGTTTTTCAGGTTACGGAATTATCGGGCCTCTGTCGCTGTCAATTAACTATCGTGCGCCGGTATGTGCTGGAATGTTCAATAATGAAGTAGTAGTTTACCACGAACTAGATGAAATGGAAACAGTGGCACATGCTCATAAAATCATTCATGACATGACAATCACAAGGTACATTAAGGTTAATTGAGTACATTAACGGTCGGCGAGTCACACCGCGCCCTGCTCCCGACTCCGCCAGACACTAAACAGATATTATGTAGTCTAAAGAACCACTCCATACAACGCTCATACAAATACGATATAAACACCATGAGTTAAATTATAACGTCTTTCTTTTCCAAGATTAGTAGGCTAGGTAAGTAGGTACCCGTTTAAGTGACGCGCAGCAGCACCACTTGTGCGAGGGCTGCCTCAGTAGCTCTCAACCTACTCATCCAACGGATGGATTTCAGAAAATCACTCTTAGACAAAAAACCGATGAGTGTGATGTGTTGCAATGATCCGCTGTTTATTACATGTTGCGTGCAGTCTAGTGCTTTAGGTAGATAGTAAGATTCAGTATCTACTATTCCATTTACTTAAAGACAATGTTTCCCTGAATTTTTTCTCAGTGGTTAGGAATAAACCTTTCGTTGCGTTTGGCAGTGTCCCTTGAGTCCTCAGCAGCAAGCGGCGTTGTCGCGCCGTGTGTCGCATTCCTGGTTGCAAATTAGCGCGGCGTCGCCACAGATAACTTTCTCAAAAGAGCGTCCTACGTATGGTATTCCAGCCGCTGGCGCCGCGCCAATCCGCGCCTATATTTACCGCGCCCAAACTACACGGAATTCCAGCTAAACGCTTTTGACTATACGTGGCTGTAATATTCAGTCGGCTAATGGCTCCAGATCTGCGACATGTTGCCGTGTTACGCTTTCGTTTGTTATTCTTTCATGTGTCATATATCTTTCGCTATCGTAGACGAGCCGTAGCAACAGCTGGGATTCATTATAAAGGACACAAAAAAAAAATCTTTGATTTATAGTTGAGTTTTGTGTGTGTAGTTTTGTCTCTTTGATTTGTATTTTGAAATTGGAACAAGTATCGATCCTGCGCGTCACGCAGGTTTTCCTAAATTTTCTAAATGTTGTTTCCGTATTCGTGCTTGTGCGGCACATTTTCGTAGAACTGTTCATCAACCTACAGGTCAGTTTAAGCTTGAGCAGAAGGTGCGTCTCACAAGCAGCAAGCAATGCCTTTGATAACTGATGGTGGTACGTTATCCGCGCACATCGCTGCAATGCTGGGCCCTGTTTAATAAACTTTACAAATTGTAAATTGTAATTGTATTTTGCAAGTTACAAATCTACAAGTTTCTGTTTAATAAAGAATACAACTTACAAATTTACCACGGTGGAAAACTGACAAAATTGTAAATAAACATTTTCTCTTTACAGGTGATAATTTACATATTTGTAAGGAACACTGTTTTATTGACCGCATAAATATTGTAATTAAAAATTTACATATTAGGTCTTTACCTATGAAATTGCCGTTCTGCAGTACTGGCCATTTCAAATCAAAATAATTTTTGTTTGGCTAAGAATTCTAATTTCAAATTAATTTTATTTTAAAAACATGGATTTTTTTTTCTAAAAGTAGTCATTTCTTTATTGATTAGTGTTACATTTTCATCGCATTTCAATCTTTTTCGTCATCATGGATACGTTAAAAATTCGAGTAATTATGGAATATGAGTACCGTCGTGGCAGCAACGCGGCACAAGCGGCACGCAACATCAACGACGTTTACGGAGCTAACACTACAAACCAACGCACCACCTGTTATTGGTTTGCTCGCTTCCGTTCTGGAAATTTCGACCTGAAAAATGAACCTCGCGGTCGTCCGAAGACTTTGGTCGACAATGACGAATTAAAGGCGATTGTGGAAGCTGATGATACACAATCTACGGCTGAATTAGCAGCAGCTTTCGACGTTAGCGTCAAAACAATATTGGTCCATTTGCGTCAAATTGGCAAGGTAAAAAAGCTTGACAAATGGGTGCCCCACGAACTCAATGATCGCCAGCGCGAAGTACGCGTCGAGACGTGCCTTGCACTGCTCAACAGACACACAAATGAAGGAATTTTGAACCGCATTGTTACCTGCGATGAAAAATGGATTCTGTTTGATAACCGTAAGCGCTCAGCAAGTTGGTTGGATCCTGGTTCAGCACCTAAACAATGCCCTAAACGAAAACTTACCCCTAGAAAAGTGATGGTCACTGTTTGGTGGTCTAGCGCCGGTGTGATTCATCACAGCTTCTTACCAAACGGGGTGAGCATTACTGCAGATGTGTACTGTGAAGAACTGAACACAATGATGGAGAAGCTGGCGCATCTCCAACCAGCATTGGTCAATCGCTCGTCTCCGCTGCTCCTGCACGACAACGCGCGACCTCATACTGCACAGCAGACGGTCTCCAAGTTGCAAGAACTGGGGTTGGAAGCTCTCCGTCATCCGCCCTACTCACCAGACCTTGCGCCTACAGACTACTACTTTTTCCAGAATTTGGATAACTTCTTGGCGGGAAAAAAATTTAATACCCGAGAGGCAGTACAAAATGCCTTTGAAGAATTTGTTGCCTCCCGTCCAGCTGATTTCTTTAAGAAGGGCATCAATAAACTGCCACTGCGATGGCAAAGATGCATTGATTGCATGGGTGATTACTTCGATTAATACAAATAAAAATTCATGAAAAAAATTCGTTTAGATTTTTTCATACAAAACGGCAATTTCATAGGTAAAGACCTATTATTTTGTAAATTGTAGAACAATTCCGACAGGTGGACTCGCCTCGTGTCAGAACGTAACAATTTTGTACCTGAATTTAATAAGTGAAGAAAAATTGTCATTAAAAATGGTTCTAATAAAACATCTTTATTCATGAGAATAAAAATGTTTAATTAGAACCATTTTTTAACCACATCATGTTGTTATTGTGCCCCATAACTTTCGTTATGAATGAAACAAATAGAAAAATACTCGGTATACCAAATGCTAAAACAAAATTCTAAATACTTATGTTAAAGTTCTAAGATTTTTGAAACCTACCCTCGATTTATGAATATTCAACAAAACCTTACATTTTATGTAATTTGTAACTTACAATTACTTTGTAGACACAATACTGTCATCAAAATCTACAGGCGTTTTTTGCACATGTAAACGTTTATTAAACAGCATTTATAATGGTAATATTTGTAATGTTTTTACTTGTATAATTCTTACATAATTGTAAGGTTTATTAAACAGCACTTGTCATACAACTTTACAAATATGTCACTTATTTACAAAATTGTCGGATTGTAGCGTTTATTAAACAGGGCCCTGGTCATGTGGTGTAGGTAATGCGTACCGTCGCGTGCGCACACGAGCGACCCTAATGCGACACAGATGCAAGCAGCTCGTGCCTTACGCGCCACATACGGCACAACCTACATGCCATTGCCTATACACATTTTGTTTGTATCTCTAGCGGGTTACATCGTTATAGTAGCCACCGCCTTTTTTTGCCGAAAATTGATTTTCTGGTACCATCAATAAATGATGTATCTCTAAAACGATTTAAGCAGTCCCTATAGCCCATGTTTAGGTAGATATTGTTAAAGTTTAATTACCTCCATATATTTTCTTTTGGAAGTTGTCAGGCATAGCATTACCATACATGACTGTATGCAACATTATTGTATTCGTTGTTCTTTTTGAGCCATATTATAAAATAAAAATTATAAAATTTGATGAGCGTTTATGAATAGATCCTTGAGCCACATAGTGTGGGGGACCGCGACGTCAGAGCATAGAGGCGGCGACCCACGTCCAATACACTGCGATCGGTGAGCACACACCGCATACACAACAATATCATACATGTACTTACTGAAGATCAATCTCAACTACAAACTTTTTTACTATAAATAAAACAAACATCTCCCAAAAAAAAAAGTGAAAAATATCTTTTAATTTCGATTTTGGTCTTTGGTTTTGTATTTTCGTTTCTTGCCACCGACTTCCGAAATTAAAGTTATTTTTCACTTTATTAGTTTTTTTTTTTCATTTTATAGTTGTGGTACCTACCCCACACAAATTCGTATACCACTACTTGATATGTTAATAACAGTGACAGGAAGTTATTAAAACATCATCTATACATATATGCACAGTGGAAAAATTAAGCATTATTAAGGATAACTTAAAAACGACTGGCCAGGTCTTGATAAATTTTTATGGGACCATATGTGAAGCAGCTTTCAAATAAAAAAGAATAATCAAAATCGGTTCACCTAGAAAAAAGTTATGAGATAACACAATAAAAAAAATCAAATAATACAGTCGAATTGACAACCTCCTCATTTTTTTGAAGTCGGTTATAAAAAGCTGGCCATCGAAATCTAAGACACAAAGGACAGAGCAAAGATGTTTTTGTATTCAATTGCTGGGACTTCAGCACCAGTTGTAGAAGAGTGGCCATTTTTTCGGACGTGGTTTTGGATTGCTAACCCCTCAAAAACATGATATATCCGTCCTAAGTAAAACCATTGCAAGATCTTATGCAGACAAGTTATCAATGTGAGTGGACTATGAAGGTAGATAGAAACTATATAAGTACTCTCTGGTGTGTATGCTCCTTTTTGTGCATACTTTACCTTTTCGTCTATTTAACGAGGCAGTGTAAGCACGGCACATCTTGTCTCACTGCATCGCGTATGTCTAGGAGTCGTGTCGCCACAGCGGGGCATGACTCGCGAGCAGCCGCGCCGACCCGACGTCTCGTGACCATAGCCATGCCATAATGTACTACAACTTATATTAGTCGCAGTTCATTGCACTCTTTATTATTTTTCACTATAAAAGCTCTGTTTAGCAAGTATATTGTATAGGAACTCAGTCGTTAATTCCTTTCAAATTATACTGTAATCCATAACGTCTACGAGCTTGCTTCGAAGCGTAAAATGTATCTATCTATACGTTGGTTAGTATGTTCCTTTAAATCCGCCTCAAAGTGGGACTACACAGGCATTCTTGGGTCGCTAAAATAATCTCTATTCGAGTTGTGTCAGGTCCTGAATTCTGTACGACTCGGGGGAGCCTCACTCCAAACTTGCGAATATTGCATGAACTGTTGATAAGTGCGATATTTGTGTAACATTTCGGTCCCCTGCGTGCAGTTGAATGAATGTGGATGTTAACGTCGAGTGCAATGCAGCAGCGAGCGGGGCCCACGGCGAGCCACGGTGGGCCACACGAACGGCCGTCAGAGTGCCCCGCCGACCCATTTACGTGAAACCTTTCAGCAAATAGCTGCAGGCAACCTTTTGCATTACATACACAACTTCATTCATGCCTTCTGTTTGTGTTTTCAATTGAATTCCGAGAGTTGAGTTGAATGTCGCTTTAATGAAGTGTTTTCTTTTATTGACTCACGTCGGAGTTCAGAATGAAAACACGTTGTTCTTTTATAAGCTATTCAAGCCAATTAAGAGGAGAAGTAGGTTAGTGTGATGTTGCTATACGCTGGGTTAGTGAAATGACTTCTAACTGAAAAAGACAGATATCAATTAATGAGCTTGAGTAGTCGTATATGAACTTACTATTCTAAGGGCCCGTTATTTGGTACATAGTTAAACATGACCAATAGTCAATTTAACAATTAGTCACTTGACAATAGTCAATAGCTGTCAAAGTTTAACTGGGTAGTCTGCCTGCGCATGGTTAACTTTTATAGCAAATTGTATTTTTTTTAACTGTAGTTAGCTTAACCATTTGTCAAACAACATAGGTACTTCTGTAATTTTTAACAAATTAATAGTTTAATAACGCATTTTAACTATTACGAGTAGTATGTTTGACTACTGATCAAACAACGGGCCCTTTGTTAAACTTTAATGATAAGAAGTGAATCACGTAGATCTATTAGCATTATGAGAACATTCGTTTGGAAATATTAGATAACGCTAGTCTGCTCTCCGTAAAGCGAATCAGTGTAACATGATTTTTTCGAATAATCATGAGCTATAAACGGTATTAGTTCGGCGTCCAATAAATTGCAATAAGCTGGTCCCCCGTCGCATTGCTGTATTGTTATTGACCAACAATAGGGTACAAAGTACAAATAAACTCTCTGCACGCCCCTAGCGGATTATAAGCGTGACATTTTTTTATTTTTTTATTTTCGACGGGTTTGCTCTTGACTCTAGTCTAGGTCAGAGATGACAGAGACAAAGTCGACGATGGAGTGAGCTTACCCAGAAGAAGCCTGTTCACTCTCACTTTGAAGAGATTTGGGTTGTATGCGGTCGGAAACACAGGCTCAGTTAGAGAATTCCACTCTTTTGCTGTGCGCATTATAAAAGATGTTTGGAAGCGCTTAGTGCGAATTGGTGGAATAGCAACTAGGTAGGGATGGTAACTTGCAGTGCGCCTAGATGTCCGATGGTAGAAGGGGGCCGGTGGAATGAGGTCGTGAAGTTCTTGGGCACACTCACCGAAGTACAATCTGTAGAAGACCGACAAGCAGGCAACCTTACGGCGATGAGCCAAGCTGTGAAGCTTGGCATCCACCAGTTTTATGTCGCCAATGAGTCTCTTAGCTCCGCGTTCCACCGAGTCAAGCACGGCAAGTTGGTATTTAGCTGAGCCATCCCAAAGGTGGCTGCAATACTCACAGGATCGGACTTGCGCTTTGTACAGGGTTAAAAGCTGTCCAGGCGTAAAGTATCGCTTCACCTTATTTAGGATGCCCAGCTTCTTAGCCGCAGTTTGGGCTGTATACTCGATGGTGGCGCCGAAGTTAAGACCAGATGTCAACTCCATGCCTAGGAGCTCGAGCCGATCAGTTACAGGAACAGATGTACCCCGAAAAGTAGGAGATTGGTTGATTTGACTCCTTTTAGCGGTAAAAAGACACGCCTGTGTTTCAGTGGCGTTAAAAGAGACCAGATTGTCATCACCCCACTGGGAGACAAGTCTTAAGGTCAAATCTGTCCGCTCTACCATGGCTTCTCTCAAGGAACAAACTTCGGCCCCGCTGGTTTTTGCGCTGGACAAGTATCTCTCTGAAACAGTACTGTCATCTGCGTACCCAACAATACCAGGCTGAAGTAGGTCATTGATGTGCAGCAGGAAAAGAGTTGCAGAGAGAACAGACCCTTGAGGAACTCCGGCATCAATAGCCATAAGGTCGGAGGAGCAGCCGTCTACGACTACTCTGATCAACCGTTCGCTAAGGAAGTCTGATATCCAGCTACAAAAAACAGCCGGGATGCCATAAGCAGGAAGCTTGCTGAGTAAACCAGCGTGCCAGACCCTGTCAAAGGCCTTCGAGATATCAAGCGATACAGCAATTGCCTCGCCGTGTTTCTCGATGGCTTCGCCCCAGCAGTGCGTGATACACAAGAAGATCGCCAGTTGACCGTCCCCGGCGAAAGCCATATTGACGGTCACTGAGGAGATCATTGTCTTCAAGGTAGGTCAGCAACTTACTGTTCAGTATCCTTTCCATAACCTTGCACAGAATGGAGGTAATGGCGATTGGACGGTAATGGGCAGGGTTTGCACGGTCGCCCTTTTTGGGCACTGGTTGTACATTCGCAAGCCTCCAGGAGTTTGGCACCATTTTCTTTTTAAGAGACAGGCGGAACAAGCGTGTCAACACAGGAGACAGTTCAAGCCTCAACACTTTCGCTGGAATGCCGTCAGGCCCGCTGGCCTTGTTCACGTCTAGACTGCACAATACTCTTCGGACCTCTTTAATGTGAACTGCAATCTCCGACATCGTGGAGTCACATTGAGGTACAGTAGGTGGTTGCTTGGAGCCAGCGTCCAGACGTGAATTGCTTGCAAAGAGAGATGCAAAAAGATTTGCTTTCACTGTTGCAGAGTGAGCTAGCGAGCCATCAGGTTTCATCATTGGAGGTAAAGTGGGACGACAGAAATTCGTTTCAACCGCTTTAGACAGGGACCAGAACTGTTTACTACCCAGAGGGTGCGCTGCTAGCTTGGCCCCAATACGTCCAACATGGTCAAAACGTGCCCCACGCAGAACCCGTTTGCAGAGCTTGGCGGCAGAATTAAAGGCTCTTTTCTTCGCGCGAACCCTACGCACTCTAACTTTGCGGTCGCGGGCCTTGACCCAGGCTTGGTAGGCAGACTCCTTTCGGGCCTCAGCGTGGGCGCATTCTGCATTATACCAAGGCCGGGATTTGTGTCCGAGCGGGGTGAAATACTCCATCCCCTGCCGAGTCACGTCCGCAACCACGCCAGCACAGCACGAGGGGTCACCCGAGGAGAAGCACACTTGCCGCCATGTATAAGACGCAAAGAAGTGCCGCATCTCATCCCAATCCGCTGACCCGTAACGCCATACTCGCCTCGTGCCTCTAGGACTCTCACCTGGAGGAGAGCAGGTCGATATGGATTTCACCAGACAGTGGTCAGATGTTCCCAGCGGGGCTGAGACCGATACTGAATGACTGTCCGGATCAGTTGCCAGCAGAAGGTCTAAGCAATTGGGTGTATGGCCGTCCACATCCGGTACCGGCGTTGCCACATTCACCATCTGGGTTAGGTCTAGCGTTAAAGCAAACTTGCGCGCCTCTAACCCGGCATGGTCAGTTTTCCGGTACGGGAACAACCACTCTTTATTATGGGCGTTGAAGTCCCCCAGAAAAATGAGCTTTGCTGTTGGGTATCGCTGCTGGGCTACGTCAGTCGACTCCACGAATAAATAAGATAAGAGAATTATAATATAAGAGATCGATTTGTTCGATGTGTTGCTCGACTCCCGAGTGACTTTCACAGTCGACGTTTGAAGGTATAGTTGGGTAACAGTTACCTATAGTAGTGGTGTAACAGACACTGCTAGTAGTTACCAAACTATACCTTTCAATACACTACAGAATGTAATCAGATATACACAATGACATGAGTATTTACTTGTAAAGTATTATGTTATTTTAATTATTGTGAATGTGAGGATTATGTGGGTCATTGCTTTTTGATTGATCATGATCTGGCAGATTGAGTAATTTATGTGGCCTACCCAAATGTCCTTTCTTTGGTATTGTTCGTCGAATCGTTGAGCTCCTTAAGTCCTGACTTCCTGAGTTGAGCTGCACGATTACTGACAAATGCGTGCACTGACTGGACAGGTCCACTCAATCTGTGTGGTTCTTTCCTCAAAAGTCCATTTCAGATACCAATCTACATGGTCTTCACATGATCTGACCAAGATTATGTCTGGACTTTAAAAGAGACTGTGACCTCTGAGTTTGTTTCGGCATTTCTTCTCAGAGTAGTCAGATAGGAAACGCCGACCTCATCTAGTTTAAAAATATGATTGACGTGTAAAAGTGTTTGTACAAACCTACTTACAGAAATAAAATCATTTATCATTTATCATTTAGATAGACTCGTATGTTATTGCTTTACAAATCAACACCGTTTTAAGCGTTACGTTACGATTATAGCAAATTTCTGCCGGCGTCATATTGGTGGTAAATGCATTTGCTGCAAAACTGCTTCGGGGAGTACTTCTCCGCAGTTTCTTCACATCAAAACATGAATTTGTCTCTATAGTATATAACTTTACTAATGGAGGACGCCTATTGTTGAACCATGTGGTACCCCCGTTTTTACTTTTAATCCCAGTGAATTGACATAATTTATTTGAATTTGCTACTCTCTATAATAATTTCAATAAGTTTTCACTGAACTGAGCGCAAGTCTACCTAGTCCGTAATACTCGTAATTACGTTCAAGCGTAATGTTACATGATATCCGCAATCAAATGCTTTATAATGTTCGCTTGTTATATAAACTTCTAGTTATTCATGAGAGCAGTAGGCAGGTTGTTCTATGTTTAAATCTTCGCACCAGGGATGAAAGAACTCATCACTTTTGCATATTTAAATCTTGTTGTTTAACAGTTTTTCTTATTTTGGAGTATTGTTTATTTATTTAAGAGTGCTTTTATTACTGTTGATTAATGTTAAAGTCAATATAAATCAAAATATTGAGTATTGAAGTAGAAGATGTGAGATGGGTACGTTTGAAACAATTTGCTGTGGACGTTTGAAACGTTTCAAACGTCCCCGAATATTCCGATTTTTACCCGACTGCACAAAAGAAAGTTGTGTTTTCTAAAGTGCAAATAATTAATAGAATATAAAAACCCACCGATTTTTTTTAAATAAAGGATGTACGTTGAAAATATTACTATTTAAACCACTTTTAATTCACAATCGCTATTATAAAATTACAATCATCTGTTAGGCAACCCAATAACTCCGACGACCCTAAAATTGAGCCCTCAACATTAAGTTTAATCTATTTTTTTCTTTCATTTTCTTTTTTAGAGATGCCCAGAAAACGAAAACACGTTACAGGCAGAAGTTCCAAGAACATATATTTGCATATCAGCAAGCATATGAGTTGATAAATCATTGAGGAAGGCTGCAGAAATGTTCGATTTAATTTTTACAAGAAGAAATTAAATTTCACAAGAAGAGTCAACCCTATATAAACGGGTCAATAAACGATTGTTATGTTTGAAACATTTTTATGATTGAAACATTGTTAAGATTGAAACAAGCTGTTTTGTATGAGACTGGATTACCTGTTTTTCTCCCCCATGCAAGTGCCATTACAGCGTTATAGGATATTCAGTCTTTCAATAATGTGAAATAGTATTCAATAGCACAAATTAGAGCACTCAAATTATATAAATAAGAGATAATTTGAGTTGTTTATGTTGAAGATGATTTTACATTTGTAATTTTCGAAATATTAATGTTACGTTGACGGACTTGTCACGATCTCAATAAATAATTTAGTGGTAAATTAAATTGTTAAAACTGATTAACAACGTACAGTAGTTCCTAAAATATTTTCAGTGTTTCAATTATCCCTACATATTGTTTCAAACGTCCTTGGGATGGGGTCAATAGAACCACTGTGCCCGGTCTACTTTAATACGTAATTGTATGTTAACTATTCGAATTTGAGATATAGATTATGTTTAATTTAGGAACTAGATCCTACCTTTCAACGATATAAATACGACGGATGTAGGTACTATAGATACTTCAATGCACACGTTTTAAGTAAAATTGTTTCAATTGTCCCCGGTCTACCCGACAGCTCTGTGTATGTATGTGTGTGAGCGCACGAAGCGTGCCGCTGCATCCGTGGCATCTCTTCATCATCATTCGTCATCTCTTCTGCATCTTTCTGCGTTCTCTTTGAATCAACCAATTGACCCCACATCATTGCTGCTCATTTATTATAATCGCTTTTTATTGACCGCTGTTAAATATAGGGACCCTTTTATACAATGGGAAGCTACAGAAGGGTTACTTTCATAACTTCGTGAAGAGAAACGTCTTGTTATTACGCTTTCGTTCATCGCTTCATGTGGATGTGACCGCAAAGAACGACCCTTCTGTATTTACCTCTTATGCGATCCCATCGATTAATCGGGTTACTCCAGCAACTAATTTTATGCTCCTATTTAATTTGAGTGACTCGACCGTAGTGCGTCGGGTCAGTCATTATGGTAATGTCGACACGTTACGACTAGGGTTAATTAATTGTATCACAGTTAACTGCTTTATCATGCAAATTAGGAAAGCCCTACCGCATTTAAGGCGATTTTATAGGAAATTTTATTTTTGGCTATTATAGAAGCAGTATTTTTGTGGATGACATTGTTGCCATCGCGGGCAAAACCTGGATGAGGCTGGCACAGGATGACAGGACCGTGGAGATTGGCACAAGAAATGAGAGGCCTATGCCCAGCAGTGGGTGAAGTCGGGTTGTGCATGATAATGATGATGATTTTAGATTCAAAGTCAAAGTCAAATCATTTATTTCAAATAGGCACATAAAAGGCAGAATTGATTCTACGAGTAGTTGCCCCTTCCAAAAGGTAGTTTCGTATGGAGAAGAATGGGCAAGAAACTCCACCGTTACTCTTTTAAAAATGTTTTACAATCTTGTGTAAACATATTATATGTGAAGACAATGCACCTAGGATAACATTACTATACCACAATAGGTAAAAATAATTAAATATAACGCATGGCAGGTAAATTAATTATGAGATAGATACATGGTGCTCACATGTTTACAAATATTGAAACGTAAATGATTTTTCCAAAATTTCACAAGTAATAATTTAGTGTGTGAGTTAAAGTAGTTACATAATGTAAAAAACAATGTCATAATAATTATACAATTAAATTAGCAACCAGTTTGATTTTGTCTAGACTCTAGATTGTCCTATGGAACAGGACCAGCATGTTTCCAAGCATTCTTATCTAGGATATAATCCTCTAATTCGGTATGAAAGGTAATATTGTCATCCAACTGGGGTGACTTCGACCTCGACAAGGTTGTTGATTACGAGATACGGGGATACGGGGTTTGTCTATATTTGTAGGAATTACGAATATAAACTACGAATAGATCAATACAACAATCAAAAGGTCTATTGACTTACTGTTTGTACAAACTTGAGGTCAAAAAGTTTCAATCTGCTGCGAAAAATTAATAGTTATCATCGTATCAGGAGCGAACCTACTACGAATTTCATCTCGTCAACTGCTGGTGACGTTTTTTTTTCGAAATAAGTTATTTAATATATTTGACTAGGTTCTGCCCGCGCCTTCGACCGCGTGAGATTTCTTGTTCCCCCAACCCACCTCGTCGCATTACATCGCCCGCTCGCGCTAATATTTCATTTTCGCGTTCTTTTTGTATTTTTTTCCTTTGCTCTGCTGCTAAGGGTCTTAGCGTGGTGTTAAATAGCCTATAACCTTCCTGAAGAATTGGTATACCTACCAAATGCAAAAAGGTTTCCAAGTTCCAGAGATTAGCGCGTTCAAACAGAAAAAAAACGAACTCTGGCTTTTTTATTAGTATAGATTTGGATAAATAAGTATTCCAGCCAATTTTTTTATTAATAATATCAGTGGAATAAGATTTTTCAAATAAACAGTGTCCTCCCTTTTCACCACAACATGGCTTGTTTAATAAAAAACGTTTCGTACGTTTCCATTGTATAATTTAATATTATTTATACCCATTTCGAGTTATTTGAACTAAGCAGTAAAAATCCATCTTTATTACCCTTTTCCACCCTATAAGAAGTTGATTTTTGAAAACGCTTAATTATGTACCTTTTTTTTTGTTTAAAATATTAGTACCTAGTTTCGAGGTAGTTCGACAGCGCCTTTACTTACCAACCTAGCTTCTGACGTTTCATAAGTGCCCATGTTGGTTTATGTGAAATAAAATATTTTGATTTGATTTGAACTTTGACCTTGAATAAAATAAAAAACTACTTGAAAAAACTAAAAGTGCCAATCTTTATTATTTACTGAGGAAAATATTGTCAAGTTTAAGGTTTACTTATCAAAGGAATAAGATTTTTCATTTAAACCTTATCCCCTTTTTTATCTTTTAATTTCAATTTTGAAAAATCGTTTGGGATGTATCCATAACTTAAAGATTGTTCATACCAATTTTTCAAGTCACGTGTAACTTCTCCCCTTAATAATGCATATAATGGTTCCCATGGTTGGTTTTGGTTGGTTGGTTTGGTGGTGGTTGGTTTATGATTGGTTTTCCCTAATGGTTATTATAATAATGCAATTTTACCTTTTGATAATAAGTTCTATGACTATTTATAGACTTTATTGTATTCGATGTTTTTTTTTACTTTTTCTCATTTCTGTTCATGTATTTAATTAATTTAAAATATTATTTTTTCTAAGTCACATAATCTAATGATACCTAATGTTTCACTTATAAATTTGTATGTCTTAATTATGACAAAATATAGCGCACCCCCTATTTATGCAAACACCTATGTTACACAAATAAACTGACTGATTGATTGATTGATTGATGACACCACCCAATCCCAAGTAGGGGGTACTTTAGACAAAAAAATATCATCTTTATGACTTACTTCTTACGTGGCGCGTAGTCGTGCCAAGTTTCCAATTAATTACGTCAAGGAATAAGATAAACTTGACCGACTTCAAAACTTTTGCATAAGATTTATATTTGGCCTGCACAATATGATCACATTTCTGAATTTCGTACAAAGCTCAAGTGGCTTCCCATACGTCTTCGCCGGAATTCTCATATCTTGTTTCAGCTCTACAGTATTCTGTTCAACCCTAAAACCCCCTCTTATCTTAAAGAACGTTTCAAGTTCCTTCATGACACACATAACAGATACCTGAGGTCATCGGAAAACTTAAGACTGGAGATGCCGAGGCATTCCACCAGTTTTTATGACAAGTCTTTTACAGTTCAAGCATTACGGTTATGGAATGCCTTGCCCATGTCGATAAGGCGTGCTCAATCTTTGTCCACTTTTAAAATTCTGGTTAAAAAACACTTCCTCTCTCCTTAAACATTGTCATTACATTTAGTTTCCTTACTCTTGTTTCATGCTTATTATTCAATATATTATATTATGTAGATAAGTATATGTTTTATGTATGTGTATTTGTTGTATATGTAAATGGTACACCACTGACTACCTGCATTATTGTCTCTCCTTCTCCCTTGAATCCATCCAAAGGTTGTCGGTAAAAGATGGCTTTTAGCGATAAGACCGCCCATTGTGTCACCCTATGTAAAATTTCTACATTTATATCTGTAATTTGTATGGTGTACATAATAAAGAGTATTCTATTCTATTCTAAGATTTTTCATACAAACAAACTATCCCTTTTCACACCCTCTAAGGTCAAATTTCCAAAAAACCCTTTGCGGATGCCTACGTCATAATAACTATCTGTGTGCCAAATTTCAGCCCAATCCGGTCAATGGTTTGAGCTATGTGTTGATAGATCAGTCAATCACGGTTTCCTTTTAAATTTATAGAAGCTACAAGGGGCGTCTAATGTATTCTCGGTAAAGGCATGAAAAAAATAAACGTAAATTCAATTAAAATTAATTTTCAATGTAATCCCTCATTAAGAGTCCCTATCAATTTCGGCGCGCTACTAGTTTAGGTAACAATCGCAGTATGCGTTGTCGTACAGTGAAGCGGGAGCAAAATAATCTTGATTCGTAACTTCTATTACCAGCACTCCATAGTTTATACATAAGTACTAGGTTCCATATTACTTGATGGATTTTATTGTGATTATGACGTGTTATGTTAGGTACCCCATAAAAATATCGTTACCTAGTACGGCATTCACTATAGTAAAAGCTAACTATAATAATTATAAAGTGTGACCAACGTATATATAAGGTACGTCTGAAACTAATTACACGAGTCATTGTATTCCTGTATTATTTGTATGTAGGCGTAGCAACAGCGTGAAAATAAATACAAGATTATTTTTAGTTTTTTATTTATTTTTACACGTATCTACATAAGGATTTTATACTAGAGTTTAGTATGAGTTGTTTCAGATATTCATAGAACGTGCTTTTCTGGAGACAACAATTTCGGGTAGTAAACATGTCATATAAAATTTACATAGGAGAAATTTATATTTACATAGAACTAGGTACAGAAAGAGATAAATTATAATGTGGGTACCGGGTATCCTATAAAAAACATCATGTCCTTTTACTACACCCATATAGCTAAGACACATTACAGTACCCATTTGCTAGTAAAAGTGACCATGTTCCTGAACTAACTGGTGACTTGTTCTCCTTTTCGTCCCTATAGAATATAAAAATTATTAATTATTTTTTATTATTTATTAAAAACTATTAATTTATTACAAATGTACAGTGTGTTTGCACAATAATGAATAGGTGTCACACAATGCATATATAAAAAAATGTACTCAAAAGTCTCAAAACTGGTTAGACCTAGTATAAAATCACGTGCGACTCGCGGGTTACGTCGGGAGCGGTGAACGTCACGGGCGACACAGGTCCGTCGTCGAGAAGCCCTTGGGCGCGACTGAATGCCTCGAGCAAGCGCATCGATTTATAATACATTATTTAGATATTTTATTACAAATATATAAGTAGTCAAAAATAAAATATAAAAATTGAATTTGGTAGATAAACACCTTAAATTTTAAAATATTTAAGACTTTTTCTTATTTTCAATAAATTCTTACGCGTAGGCGACGATTTTGCACATGATTTTATTGCTTTTTGCAGCGCGGTTCACATTTTTTTTAGAGTACTAATTCATTAAACTTTAAAAAAAAAATCGTCCTCTTACTAATATACTATATGTCCAGTATTAAGGATTTGTCTCAGATTGTTATTTGCTACTAGTAAGCTAAAAAAGCAATTGAAAAATCTGGTGTTTCGTGCTTACTTAAAAACGTGTGTTAGATTTTTATTTTTAGTAATTTATATTGAGTAGCTCTCAAAATTTAAATTCGTCCACATTGTAGATAAATAGATGATGAATAACAGTGCATTAAATAAAAAATCAGATATCTTAAGTTTATTGAGAAATTTGCACTGGAAAAACTTGAATTTTCTGTTTTTAGACCGCGAAATTGATAGGGACTCTTAACTCAATGCATTTATTACATATAGAAAATAACTTTTCCATATCCTGTAAAAAATAACTAGGTATCCTCTTTTTCTGAGAAATGCGCATTTAGCTCCTTGCACTCTTTATCTTTGGAAAATCGTTTCCCACGAAGTTCTTTTTTCAAATTAGGGAATAAATAATAATCACTTGGGGGCTAGGTCCGGGCTATAGGGTGGGTGGTTAATTTCTTCGAAACAACAATCTCGCACAGCAGCCTTGGAAACACGCACCGTGTGGACCGGGTCGCTGTCGTGAAGAAGCAATACATGGGTGGTCAGTTTACCCCGCTTTTTTTTCCTATTTAATTGCTTCCCGTAAATTTCGTAAAGTGGATGCGTAGGATGCAGCGTTCACGGTTTTATCTTTTTTTGAATACCAAAACACTGTGGCCATGATTTTTCCGGCCGACGAAACCACTTTGAATTTCTTAGGTGGCGAAGTACCCTTCTTATGCCACTGCATGGACTCCTGCTTACTTTAAGAGTCATAATGATGAACCCTCGTTTTATCTCCTGTAACAATTCGATCGAAAATACTTGATGGAACTTCACCATAGAGCTCTAAAAATTCTCTACAGTACTCGATTCGCACTTGTTTTTGAGACGGTGCCGCCGTCAGCATTCCCGGCACCCATCTCGCACTGACTTTTGAAAGGTAAAGAAGCTCATGTAGAATAGTGTGCACGGTACCAACGGAGAGGTGGATCATCTCTGCTATCATTTTTATCTTCATTCAGGCATCCTTCAGTATACGCTTCTCAACATTTTTCACGTTTTCTTCCGTAGAGGCAGTAACCGGGCCGTCCGAGCGAGTGTCGTCTTTAATACTCTCTCTGTACCTTTTAAATTCACTTGAAAGCCTACCTACTAAAATATTTATTCGAATAATTATTACTTATTCGTTATTACTCTCCCTTGCATTTTTTATCATCACTTTTGATCAAACGTGAAAACACTTTTGAAGGTGCAGAATCTTGGTAAACAGCAACCATCTCTTCGTGAATAGATGTTTGACTTTTTCCTTGTTTGGTGAGGAATTTAATAACATCGCGGTGCTCGATTTTCTTCAACATTGTCATGTTAGCCGTTCCAGTTGTCGTTGACTAAAGATAACTAGCAAAGTAATGATCACAACTATATGAAATTTTACCTTTATACCTTTAGATAATGTCATTAATTTAATAATTAGTCAAATTACACACATAATTAGTAAATTACCCTCATACTGAGAATACTTTTTTTTTTCCTAATTGGCAGCTCGTAGTTGTGACCTCTGAGGTGGCTAGTAGCCTCGTGGCTACTTAACCGGTCAGTCCTGTGGGTGCCTCAAGTAAACTTAAAGCCTCCAGCCAGAGGCGAATTTCTTAATTACTAAGTGACCGCACGCTAAGGGCACCCCCTGTGGGGTACGAACCTCGGCTTAGGGCGTCACTGAGGGGAGGGCAGCAAGTTGGGACAGGCTGGATCGAATTCGTTTCATTATTATTAAACGGGGAGTTTAAAACTACAGGCTCAGCTACGGCGCGGGCTGGCGCTTCGAGGAGCAAGAGTCGGGGGGGACAATTGCGTCGGAGGCGTCGCGATGGGCCTCGGCGGCGAGGTCGGAACGATGGCGGTCTGTGTTTGTGCACTGTACTGGTGGCCCTACTGCTCTCCTGGAGGAGGGTTATGGGGTCATCGGGGTCGGTTAGGGCATGCCTTGGACGGCGGGTACGACTGATACGGGAGGGGGTATAACTGGCAGCCTCGGCAACCAGAGGGTTGCGATGTGAGGCCGCGGAATCAAAGAAACGCTTGGAAATGCGCTTCATGAATTGACTGATAGTGGGGATTTTAAGGTCGAGATGGAGAATCTCGTTCTGAACGAACCAAGGGGAGCCGGTTGCCCTACGGAGGAACCAGTTTTTGAGGGTCTGCATCCTTTGGATGTGGTGGGGTTTTGTGTGTGCGAAAACCACACTCGCATAGGTCATGATTGGGCGAATGCACGCTGTGTAAATGCGCAATTAGCACTTGAGTGACAATTTGCTGCGTGCATTCAATAGGGAGTGGAGCCTATCGAGAGTGAAAGCGGCGCGCGAACGTGCCTGCTTTATGTGCTCACCGAAGGAGAGGTGTTTGTCCAGTATGACACCCAAGTATTTGTCTCGCTTCTCCCAAGGGATAGGCTTGCCAAACATAGTGATCGGACGGGGCTGAGAATACATTGAACGTCCCTCGTACATATAGAGAACAGATGACATATTTTGAGGCGACGGATTGATGGGCTGTGGTTTTGTTGCACCCTGCAAGTTGTAATTAATCAAAAGCAAATTGAATTGTGTTTGTACGTGAACTTGTTTATCTAAAGTTTTTTTTTTTGCTCTGCAGGCAAAGTGGTGTGCGCTTCGTGCGGCGGCAAGTGCAGCGGCGAGGTGCTGCGCGTGTCGGACAAGTACTTCCACACGGCGTGCTTCACGTGCCGCACGTGCGCCGCGTCGTTGGCGCGCGGCGGCTTCTTCTGCAAGGACGGCCACTACTACTGCCCGCAGGACTACCAGCGCGCGTTCGGCACGCGCTGCGCCGCCTGTAACCAGTACGTGGAGGGCGAGGTGGTCTCGGCACTCGGCAACACCTACCATCAGAAATGCTTCACCTGTGCGAGGTGCAAGTGAGTATCAGTCATCTTCTTTTGTAAAGACACAGTGCGCACGGCTACCCTCCGGCTAGACAACCAGTGCGTACTGAACGCCGTGTGTTGATCAACTGCTTCAAGGTTATCATATAGTTATATGTTCTACTTTTAGATTCCTCTGATCTGACCAAAATCCGCATCGTGTGTTATGGCTTCAAGATCGATCTCCACATTCTCAAAGTGCTATCAATTATTTTAAGCATGAACAAATCTAGACTCCTCGAGCTATACCTACTTCTCTCCAGTTTCAGTTTATGATTGATAAATGATTTTATTTCTGTAAGTAGGTTTGTACAAACACTTTTCCACGTCAATCATATTTTTTAAACTAGATGAGGTCGGCATTTCCTATCTGACTATTCTGAGAAGAAAGGCCGAAACAAACTCAGAGGTCACAATCTCTTTATCTCTTTAAAAGTCCAGACATGATTTTGGTCAAATCATGTGAAGACCATGTAGATTGGTATCTGAAATGGTCTTTTGAGGAAAGAACCACGCAGATTGAGTGGACCTGTCCTGTCAGTGCACGCATTTGTCAGTAATCGTGCAGCTCAACTATGAAAGTCAGGACTTAAGGAGCTCATCGATTCGACGAACAAGACCAAGAAAGGACATTTGGGTAGGCCGCATAAATTACTCAAACTGCCAGATCGTGATTAAAATTAACTGAGAAAAAAAAACAATGACTCACATAGTCCCCACATTCACAATAATTAAAATAACATAATACTTTGCAAGTAAATACTCATGTCATTGTATATATAAAATTCAACAATGTCAAAGTTAAAATAAAATTCGGACATAATGTTTGAGACCCATGTAGATTAGTGTCTGAAATGGTCTTTTGAGGAAAGAACCACACAGATTAAGTGGACCTGTCCAGTCAGTGCACGCATTTGTCACTAATCGTGGAGCTCAACTCAGAACTTAAGGAGCTCAACCACTCGACGAACAATACCAAAGAAAGGACATTTGGGTAGGCCGCATAAAGCACTCAAACTGCCAGATTATCATTGAAACTACCTGAGAAAGTGAAAAAATAAAATAAAAAATAAAAGTTACCTACATAGTCCTCACATTCACAATAAATAAATGATAATACTATACTTCACAAGGTAAATTGTCATGAAATTGTGTATATAATAATTATCAAAATGTCAAAATTTATGTAAAATTAAAAAAAACTAAAAAATATAGCAAAAATAAGAAATAATCAAAAAAAAAAAACAACATTCAGTACGCAAAAATTGGCAACTCAATCCCAAGCCTTTTTGTCCTCAATATAATCCTTAACGGTATAAAAAGCTTTCTGGCACAACTTACGTTTAATTAATGATTTGAATTTATTAAGGCTTAGATTTTGAACGTGGCTTGGAAGTTTACTATAAAAGCGTATACATTGACACCTGAACGAGCCGCCTATTTTTTTGAGCCTTGTTGTAGGTACAACAAATTTGTGTTTACTCCTAGTATTTATATTATGGATATCACTGTATTTTTTAAACAATTTTATATTTTTATGTGATTAAAATGTATCGGTACTATTTATTTATAAAAAAATGCATTTTATCTGCATACTTACCTATATTATAAACAAATAAATTATTTCTATTTTTGTCACAGTGTTTCATCCTAACTGTTAGAAGATTGATTATCCTGAATGTTTTGAAATCTGAAAGTGATCAGGTTTTGTTTAATATTGACAATGTCCTCGTTGCCCACAGACGCGCATTCCCGTCCGGCGAGAAGGTGACGTACACGGGCGCGGAGGTGGTGTGCTCGGGCTGCGTGGCGGCGCCGCAGCGGCAGACGGCGCGCGCGGCGCCCGCGCAGCTCGCAGCCGCGTCGCCCGTGCGCGAGCCGCACGCCGCGCTGCCGGCCCGGCCCGGCTCTGCCACGCCGCACGACCAGAACGGTACGACTTTCTGACAATGTGTATATTGGAAATAAGACTCATTAGCCCTCCCTGATTGACCATACATTTACAGTCAGTTCCAAAATATGTTCGCCACCTTAAGGGCTATTTTTGTTGGCTCATTGCACGATAGAATCTATTTTACCGACTCAATAGTATGTTGCGTCGTAATGTCGTTCAGCAATCTTCTTTAACAGTTCATGCTACACCGTTTAACATCCGTGTCCCGTCAGACTCTTGGTCCCAACAAATTAATCATACACGGACGCGACTCACGCCCGTGACGCGCTTTTTTTCGTCGTAGTTTTGGATCCGTGCCTCGTACATGGCACGGCTCGCGCCCGAGACGGTCTAGCATAAATCATCCGCTTTCTAAGGCACGGAGAGGTCTCAATATGTAATGGATGGCCACCCATCCACGAACCGATAGCGGCATGCGTAGCTCAACCTTCGATCGACCCGTACGGCTGTTTATTATTTAGCCACGACCCCTTGTCAAAATTGTAAAGGTGAATCTGACGTTTAAAAATATAAATCATCCTATTCTATCCTATCCTATATATACCTATACAGGCTGGTCCAAACAGTGACGTCATTAAATAAAAAAATAATTCCTTATGCCCCCCCTGGGTATTTTTGGATACCGCTGTATCCAAAAATACCCCATGTACCTATGTTCCGCGATTCTTGATAGTTTTCGAGTTATATATTAGGTCTTTACCTATGAAATTGCCGTTCTGCAGTACTGGCCATTTCAAATCAAAATAATTTTTGTTTGGCTAAGAATTCTAATTTCAAATTAATTTTATTTTAAAAACATGGATTTTTTTTTCTAAAAGTAGTCATTTCTTTATTGATTAGTGTTACATTTTCATCGCATTTCAATCTTTTTCGTCATCATGGATACGTTAAAAATTCGAGTAATTATGGAATATGAGTACCGTCGTGGCAGCAACGCGGCACAAGCGGCACGCAACATCAACGACGTTTACGGAGCTAACACTACAAACCAACGCACCACCTGTTATTGGTTTGCTCGCTTCCGTTCTGGAAATTTCGACCTGAAAAATGAACCTCGCGGTCGTCCGAAGACTTTGGTCGACAATGACGAATTAAAGGCGATTGTGGAAGCTGATGATACACAATCTACGGCTGAATTAGCAGCAGCTTTCGACGTTAGCGTCAAAACAATATTGGTCCATTTGCGTCAAATTGGCAAGGTAAAAAAGCTTGACAAATGGGTGCCCCACGAACTCAATGATCGCCAGCGCGAAGTACGCGTCGAGACGTGCCTTGCACTGCTCAACAGACACACAAATGAAGGAATTTTGAACCGCATTGTTACCTGCGATGAAAAATGGATTCTGTTTGATAACCGTAACCGCTCAGCAAGTTGGTTGGATCCTGGTTCAGCACCTAAACAATGCCCTAAACGAAAACTTACCCCTAGAAAAGTGATGGTCACTGTTTGGTGGTCTAGCGCCGGTGTGATTCATCACAGCTTCTTACCAAACGGGGTGAGCATTACTGCAGATGTGTACTGTGAAGAACTGAACACAATGATGGAGAAGCTGGCGCATCTCCAACCAGCATTGGTCAATCGCTCGTCTCCGCTGCTCCTGCACGACAACGCGCGACCTCATACTGCACAGCAGACGGTCTCCAAGTTGCAAGAACTGGGGTTGGAAGCTCTCCGTCATCCGCCCTACTCACCAGACCTTGCGCCTACAGACTACTACTTTTTCCAGAATTTGGATAACTTCTTGGCGGGAAAAAAATTTAATACCCGAGAGGCAGTACAAAATGCCTTTGAAGAATTTGTTGCCTCCCGTCCAGCTGATTTCTTTAAGAAGGGCATCAATAAACTGCCACTGCGATGGCAAAGATGCATTGATTGCATGGGTGATTACTTCGATTAATACAAATAAAAAATTCATGAAAAAAAATCGTTTAAATTTTTTCATACAAAACGGCAATTTCATAGGTAAAGACCTATTATATATATATTTATTTCCTGAAAGATATACGAGAACCGCTTTCAAAAAAAATTATCTCTATTTGACGGCTTTTTAACTATTTTTTTTTGCAATTTTCTGTGCTATTAACTATTCTTTCTGACATAAAATAATCATCTTCCTATAATCAATCAAGAGAAATCATCATTAAAAAAGGAGGATTGAGGGGAATGTTAGATACATCAAATTATCTTAATAAACTTAAACTTTTTTTAAAATAAAAAGTTACAGATGTCAACCGACAACGCCCGTCCCAGGTAGCTTATCATAACATAACCGGTTTTTGGACTCTGTGTCACTGGAACTTAAATTATCGATGATAGGAAGATGATTATTTTATGTCTGAAAGAATATTCCATAAAAATGAAAAGTACAAAAACAGAATGTGAAAAAGCTGTGTAAAATAAAGATAGAATGTTTTGAAAGCGGTTCCTATTTAATTTTCAAGAAATTTAAACAATAATTTGATTTATTTTATTTGGGAAAACAAACAATCCTACATTGTATATTACTATATCGAAAACTATCATGAATCGCGGAACATACATGGGATATTTTCGGATACCCCTGGGCATGAGGAGTCAAGTTTTTTTTTTATGACGTCACTATTTGGACCAACCTGTATAAAAAGAAACCGTGACTGACTGATCTATCACACAGACACCACACTCGGCACTGGTCGCGAACGGTTGTGTGCTCGCACTCTCCCGTCCGTGAGTTTTGTCGTTGTTTAATATTTTCTCGCTGCGAATTTCGTAGCGCCCTCGCACCCGGCTGCATCCGATCATCGGTCGATTAATTCGGATCGAGTCGGTTCGATCGGTCGATTAATAGGGACCCAAGATACTGCCTTGAGGTATACCATAGTTGATGAATTCTTCTTCAATCGCAACCTCCGACCTCAAAGACGACCTTGTGTCGCAAGGAATCCCTGTAGCTGAGGTGCACCGCATGTACCGCGCCCGAGGCGGCGAGCCATACAACATGGTCCTTGTTGTATGCCCCCCGTCGAAGGACACCACCCCATATTTCAAATTAAGTCCCTCTGCCACCTCACTGGATTCGATATCCAGAAGCCCCGTAAGACTGGAATCGTCGGCCAGTGTCACCGCTGTCAGCTTTATGGCCATTCGCAAAAGAATTGCCATGCCACACCCAGGTGCGTCAAGTGCCTGGGTGGGCATGGCACTTCCGAGTGCTTTCGTCCCAAGGACCGAACCCTCTGCACGGAACCACCCAGCTGTGTGCTGTGTGGTCTCTCCGGGCACCCAGCCAATTACCGTGGCTGCCCCAAAGCCCCTAAGGCAACAAACCCGAAGCTGACGAAGCGTACGGACGCTCGTCAGGGAAGGGAAGCCCCCTCCTCCCAACGTCCCGAGCGCCTGAGTCCCCAGAGACCCAACGCTTGGAACTACTCCCAGCACCAACAGGCCTTCCCGGCCCTGGTGCTTAACCAACCCCCCCCCCCCCCCCTCCTCCCCCCATCGCTCATCAGATGGACCCCCGTATTCGCGCACACGCGCTCGCGGCCGCGCCCGCACCCGCGCCCCTCGCTAACAACCCCCCGGCTCCTAAAGCCACTACCCCCGCCCCAGTCGCGCCCGTTCCTTCCACAACCACACCCGTGGCTGTCGGTCCCAACCCCATGGATCCGTTCAACGTGATCTCAGGCACCTTCACTGCCTTCCTCACCCCTCGCGCCCGTCAAATGGCTAACGTAAACGTTGCCGCCAGAAATGCCGGTAACCGCCAACGCCGCCGCGGTGCCGCTATCTAATGCATTTACAACGCGTACCCGGATATTACGCACGCGCTCCAGTCCTTCGTCAACTCTCCCAATCTCACTAATGGATAACGGAATCCTCACGCGGTTAAAACCCCGATCCCTAAAGTTAGGTTACTTCAATGCCAATGGCATCCACGGTCAGCGCGACGAAATCTGTACCTTCCTCCGCGACCATCAGATCGATGTCCTCCTCTTACAGGAGACTTTTCTAAAACCCCACAATCGAACGCCATCGATAGCGAACTATCGGGTTGTTCGAAACGACAGGACTCGGTGTCACAAGGGTGGCACCCTCATTTATTATAAAAAATCCCTTTACTGCATCCCCTTGGACCCGCCCCCCCTCTCGCGACTAGAAGTCTCCATTTGCCGGCTAGGCATGACAGGTCACCAACTGATCACCTTGGTATCGGTCTACCTCCCCCCTACGAACCATTCAGAGAACTTCCAACTCTTGGCTGACGACCTGACCATACTCCTCGGCCTGAGTGACTCCGTTATCATAGCGGGGGATCTCAACGCCAAACATCACGCCTGGAATAGTACCAGAATCTCTACCCGAGGGAGACACTTGTTCGACCTCTGTTCCCCTCTAAATTTGGATGTCATCGCCTCGATGACTCCCACTCATTTCCCCCACGCGGTTGACCACACCCCTGACGTGCCCGATGTATCACTTATAAAGAATATCAACCTACGGTTGGATTCTATAGAGGTGATACACGAACTTTCATCTGACCACCGACCAGTTGTGCTAAAACTAGCCCCTCGCGTAGGTCTCCCCGACCCCGACCAACCCCCCTCCACAAAGGTGGTAATGGACTGGAGGAAAGTAAGCGAACGCCTGAAATCCAACACGTCCCCCTACCTAGACTCCATCCCAGATCTCTTCAACTCTATCGCTGACACAACGGCTGCGATCGACTCATTCACTGGACACGTACAATCAGTCCTGAACGATTGTTCAAGGGAAGTTCCAGCGACGGACGACCGTCGTTGGAAGTTGCCGGACGATGTACGTGAACTGATGACTGAGAAGAACGCGGTTGTCCGTGCGTACAGCAACTTTCCCTGCGACGCGAACCGAGCCCATATGCGCTACTTACAGCGAGCTGTAAAGACACGTGTAGCGGAGCATCGGGAAACTGGCTGGGATGAGATGTTGAGCGAGCTAAAGCCTACCCACCTAGCATTCTGGGAGCTTCAGAGGAAACTCAAATCCCGAGAAGTAGCCCCTATGCCCCCCCTGATCCGCCCAGACAATACCATCGCTTTCAATGATGCCGACAAGGCCGAGTGCCTAGCCGATAGTCTTGAGGCCCAATGTTCGCCCAGCTCTCAACCTGTAGACCAAGCTCACCTCTCTGAGGTCGAAGCCGAAGTCGAAAGGAGAGCCTCCCTCCCCCCCGTAGAAGACCCCGAGTGCCCTCTGCCTCCCGTCACCCCCGACAAAGTGCACGAGCTCATAAAGGGCCTTAAGCCCCGTAAAGCCCCCGGTTCTGATGGAATGACCAATAAGGTGTTCCAACTTTTCCCTGCCCACCTGATCATGCTAATGACCACCATCTTCAATGGTGCCATGAGCAATAACATCTTCCCCCAAGCGTGGAAACAGGCCATTGTCATCGGTATTCCAAAGCCGGGCAAGCCTAAATCCGCTCCTTCCAGCTACCGCCCCATCAGTCTCCTCAATGTCCTCGGCAAAATCTATGAGAGGCTTATTTATAAGCGTCTCAGAGACTATGCCGAGACAAAAGGTCTCATTCCCAACGAGCAGTTCGGTTTCCGAACCCAACACTCGTGCGTCCAACAGGTCCACCGTATCATCGAACACGTAAGCATTGGCTTCCAACGTGGCTCGTTGACGGGTGCTGTTTTCTTCGACATAGCGAAAGCGTTCGACAAAGTCTGGCACAATGGCTTATTATATAAGCTATACAAACTTAATGTGCCAGATCGTCTCGTGCTCATCTTGCGAGACTACTTGTCGAACCGCACCTTCCGATTCCGCATCGAAGGAGCGCTATCCTCCCCCCATCCCATCCGCGCCGGAGTCCCTCAGGGCTCCGTGCTTGCCCCTCTCATTTTCACGCTATTCACCAGCGATATCCCGAAAAGTAAAAGGGCTCAGTTGGCTCTGTTCGCAGACGATACGACCATTTACTACACCTGCGTAAGCCCCGATGCGATATCTCGCACTCTTCAAACCACAGTCAACCAACTCGGTGACTGGTTTAGGAAGTGGAGAATCGAAGTCAATCCCGATAAGAGTCAAGCGGTTCTTTTTTCGAAACCGGGACTCAGCCCCACCCCTCCCCGTCCGATCACCATGTTCGGCAAGCCTATCCCTTGGGAGAAGCGAGACAAATACTTGGGTGTCATACTGGACCAAAAACTCTCTTTCGGTGCGCACATAAGGCAGGCGCGTTCGCGCGCCGCTTTCGCTCTCGGCAGACTCCGCTCCCTATTGAATGCACGCAGCAAATTGTCACTCAAGTGCAAATTGCGCATTTACACAGCGTGCATTCGGCCAATCATGACCTACGCGAGCGTGGTTTTCGCACACTCGAAACCCCACCACATCCATAGGATGGAGACCCTACAAAACCGGTTCCTCCGTAGGGCAACCGGGTCCCCTTGGTTCGTTCGGAATGAGATCCTCCATCTCGATCTTAAAGTCCCCACTATCCGTCAGTTCATGAAGCGCATTTCAAAGCGTTTCTTCGACTCCGCGGCCTCACATCGCAACCCTCTGGTTGTCGAGGCTGCCAGATATACCCCCTCCCGTATTAGTCGTACCCGCCGTCCAAGGCATGCCCTGTCCGACCCCGATGACCCCATAACCCTCCTCCAGGAGAGCAGTAGGGCCACCAGTACAGTACACAAAAACAGACCGCCATCGTTCCGACCTCGCAGCCGAGGTCCTATGCGATGCCCCCGACGTAATTGTCCCCCCCCCCCGACCCTTGCTCGAAGACGCGCCGGCCTGCGCCGTAGCTGAGCCTGTAGCTTTAAATTCCCCTTATAATAATAATAATAATAAATAAATAAAACTCTATGGCATCTTTCAACGTCACAAGAAAAAATTTACGCTCAACATTTTTTATATATAATAAATAACTTTCACAGTCCAGATTTCACATTATCAGTTTAAAAAAAAAACTTAAAATAATACCAAATTAAAGTAAAAATGAAAAACCTGCCAAAACGGACCATGAACAAAACAAATAGACAATGTGAGCAAAAGTAAATTATGCAGACCAGAGCCAGAGCACGACAAGAGACACACCCACCATCTCCGGACTTGTCGCTCAGCTCCGCCTCGCAGCCGCCGGGACGCGCCTCAACCATAAGCGCCGTGTCACCGGTCGCTGCAGTTGCGTCGAGCTCGAGCGACGAGTTTTTCTCCCCACCGTCGTCACCTACACCACCACGACAGCGAGGAAGAGGACGGCCACCAGCGGGCTTGGGATCTCGAGGCCAACAGGCCTCGAACGGGGTCCCCGCTGCCGGTGGAAATGTGTCGCGCATGCGATGGACCCAGTTCATTAATGAAAATGTGATGCGCGCATATTACGGGGCTACAGAGGGAGGAATTAACCTTACAGCGTACCGAAGTCGGATGCTCTCTCTGTTTCAGCTGCTTGAACCAGCCGTAAACGTCTCGGCCCAACGATTGTCGGATCAGGTGCGCGTCATTCGACACAATCATAGATTGGATGACGCTACACTTGATCGGCTACGCTTGGAAATGCAGAGTAGCTCTGCTAGTAATCCTTCCCCCCCCCCAGAATTTCGTGCATGCGCCTACCGTGGTTCCACTGCGGACAAACCAGCAAGATGAGGAGGAGGACACTAGGGCTATATCTGCAGATAACCTGTGCAATATGGAATTAAGGAGCATTCTTGAGGATGCGATCCGTGAGTACCGGTTCACATCATCTGATCTTAGACCACGGCTACCACGTTTGCCCATGAATAAAAAAAATAGAGCACTGGTGTGTGCCTTGGATGCGCTGTTACCAAATTTAATTGAAAACAGCGCAGACCTTTGCGATACACACTCAATCTTGTATTGCACGGCTGTTGCGGCATGTCGTATAGCTCGTGTCAAATTTCCGAACACTGACCGAACTGCACAGCTGAAACCCGCCGCACCAGCCTGGCAGTGCAGGATTGAGCGTCGTATTAATGAGGCCAGGGTACTCATCGGGAAGCTCACCTGCTTCAGGGAGGGCAATACACGCCCAAGGGTGATGCGCTTTGTGAGGCAGGCCTTCTCGGGAACTAATATTAGTCCTCGAGAATATATATCCTGTGTCACAGAGCGCATCGACTTCCTGAAGCAGAAAGTTAATGGATGGGCAAACCGTATCCGTCGGTATAGACGAAGAGTGGATCGGTACACTCAGAACCGCATGTTCCAGAAAGACGAAAGGTGGGTATACAGAGCTTGGGAGCGACCCATTCCCACTCAAGGTGTGACTGACGTGCTTCCACCGGATAATGATACAGTGAGTGCTTTTTGGCGAAGCATTTGGTCGGTGCCCGTCAGTCATACTGAAGGTGATTGGATGCGTGTTGTTGAACAGGCGTGTGATTCAATACCAGAAATGGAGGCTATTAGCATTAGTCCTCTAGATGTGGCTCGTGCAGTCCGTCCGTTGCCTAACTGGAAATCCCCAGGACTGGACGGACTGCACAATTTCTGGATTAAATGGCTACAAAGGTCACACGCCTGCTTAGCCTCGCAATTCCAGTCATCTTTAGAGACTGGGTCGCTACCACTGTTCTTTACGACAGGAGTAACCCATCTGCTCCATAAATCTGGTAGTACTGCGGAACCTAAAAACTATAGACCAATTACATGTTTACCGACGGTCTATAAAGTTCTTATCAAACATCCATTCTTAGAGCAAAAATTGCGCAACATATTGAAACTAACTCAATTATGTCTGTGTCTCAGAATGGAAGTAATAATGGGTCTCGCGGTACTAAGGAGCTGCTCCTTATAGACATGGCTATAAGCCAACAGGTTCGTAGATCCCGGAAGGATTTGTCGACATGTTGGATAGATTATAAGAAGGCTTATGACTCGGTGCCACATACATGGCTCATTAGGGTGCTGGAGTTGTACAAAATAGACGCAACTCTACGCACCTTCTTGATTTCTTGTATGGGGCAGTGGAAGACGATCCTTCTCTATCCAGGATGTCAACAGATCCAGAGGACCGATGAACCGATCAGGATTGAGCGAGGAATATTCCAGGGCGATAGTTTGAGTCCGCTATGGTTTTGCTTAGCCTTGAATCCTCTAAGCACACTGCTGGAGGATTCAGGTCTAGGCTATCGGTTACGAAGAGGTGGTCAGGTGATATCACACCTCCTCTACATGGATGATTTGAAACTCTTTGCCCCCAACAATTTGCGACTGATGGAGCTACTGAAGGTAACGGAAACGTTCAGTAGTGCCATCAGGATGGAATTTGGTGTGGACAAATGTGCAGTCATGCATGTAAAGCGAGGGGGATTATGGAATCCGTGGGAACCCAACTTTCGGATTCTATACACCTTAGATCCCTCTCCTCAACCGAAACCTACAAGTACTTGGGTATGTCGGAAGCATTAGGCATCAATGCTGCCGACATGAAACAATCGTTGAGGGAGCGCTTCTTTGGCCGCCTGAATAAAGTGTTAAATAGTCTTTTATCAGGCGGAAACAAGGTGCGTGCCTTTAACGGTTGGGTCATGCCGGTTTTGATGTATACTTTCGGCATACTCAAATGGACTCAGACGGAACTTGATGCTCTGGATAGGAAGGTCCGTACATTGCTGACAGCATATAGGATGCATCACCCACGGTCATCAGTGATGAGACTGTACATCCCGCGGAAGTGTGGGGGTCGAGGATTCTTAAATGCTAAAACCCTCCACAACCGCGAGATTTGCAGTCTCAGGGAATATACACGAACGAAGCTATTATACTGTGAAGGAATACTTGAATGAAAGACTATAATATATATTTTGGACTCTATGATAACTAAGACTATAAGATATTTTTAATTATTTAATTATTATATAACTACTAATTGAATTATTTATGTTATTGCTGTTAACTGTTATGATTGTAATGATTTAATTTTAATGTATAATTTGATTTAAATTTAAATTTAACAATAATTAGATTTTAAGAATTATTTATCCTGTAACAAAACTATTTTGCTGTGCCCTTACAGGGTCTACAACGGCTCTTAGCTCTAAGCTTTTGTTATCATCTTTTTACCTTGTAGAACGCAAATAAATAAATATGAATATGAATATGAATATTTCCTACAAACTGACGTGGGGATGCACCGAGATGTGGTCGCAGTGGACAAGGGCCTCACTCCGCTCTCCTTGGCAAAAGAGAACTGGCGCAAACCTGCAGTACTAGATACTAACGATCGTAAGGAAGTATGGCAAGGCAAGGAGCTTCACGGACGCTTTTTCCGGGCCCTACATGGGCCTGATGTAGACTTTTTGGCGTCTGTATCCTGGCTGCGTTTCGGCGACCTCTTTGGGGAAACCGAAGGTTTTGTCTGTGCGATTATGGATGAAGTTATCATGACGAATAATTATCGGAAATACATTGTCAAGGACGGCACGGTTGACATCTGTCGGGCATGCCACCGTCCCGGTGAATCAATTCGACATATAGTTTCCGGTTGTTCTCGTCTTGCTAACGGTGAGTACTTGCACAGACACAATCTAGTGGCTAGGATTATCCACCAGCAACTTGCCTTGCAGTACAATCTTGTGGAATCCGAAGTACCATACTACAGGTATGTGCCCGACCCAGTTCTTGAAAATGGTCATACCACATTATACTGGGATCGATCTATCATCACTGACAGGACTATTGTAGCCAATAAACCTGATATTGTGGTGATAGATTGACGAGAGCGCCGTGCAATGATTGTTGATATCGCTGTCCCTCATGACGAGAATCTCGTGAAAGCTGAGAAAGATAAAAAAATCAAGTATCTTGATTTAGCACACGAGGTTGTCGACATGTGGGGCGTGGACTCTGCAATCATTGTAAAGTTCGCGCAAAACTTTATGAGCTCTCGGAAGTTGCACGCGAGTGGCTGCGCAGTATGCATAATATAGGTGTCCGAGGGAACTTTCTTACTCTCACTCAACTGTACCATGCGCGGTTTTGTTCTCGGGCCTAAGTTCAGAGGGCTCATAAAGTTTTGCGCGAACTGTACCGATAATCGTTTCAGTAAATGGCCTAATAGCGGAGAGCCCCGACCAACACCTCAGGAGGCTCTCATTGCGCAGCTGGGTCAAGAGCTTAATTCAGAGAGCAGTACTTCTGGATACGGCACGCATAGTGAGGAGGTTCCTCTCTCTAGACCCCTGACCACCGGCAGCTTGGACCCTGTTTTTGATGCCGATGGGCTACTATTTTCTATATTTTTAAATGTTTTTATATTTTTTGTAAAAGTATTTAAAAATGTAATTAATATGCATAAAAATGAATAAAAGAAAATAATAATAATATATATTTTTAAATGTTTTTTCTGTTTTTATAAAAATATTTAAAAATGTATATAAATAAGTATATAAATAAATAAACGAATAATAATATAATTTCTATCCAGCCTGTCCCACCTTGCTGCCCTCCCCTCAGTGACGCCCTAAGCCGAGGTTCGTACCCCACAGGGGGTGCCCTTAGCGTGCGGTCACCTAGTATTTAAGAATTTCGCCCCTGGCTGGAGGCTTTAAGTTAGTAGCTTAAGGCACCCACAGGCTTGCCCGGTTAAGTAGCCAAGACCTCAGTGGTCAAAACTACGAGCTGCCAATTAGGATAAAGAAAAAAAAAAAACTGATCTATCAACACAAAGCTCAAACCACTGAACGAATTGGGCTGTTCGGCACACAGATATTTATTATGACGTAGGCATCCGCTAAGAAGGGGTTTTTGGAAATTCTACCGTTAAGGAGGTGAAAAGGGGGGGATTTTGTTTGTATAAAAATCTTATTCATTCAGTTAATAAACTCCCCCCCGACCCTTGCTCGACGAAGCGCCAGTCCGCGCCGTAGCTGAGCCGGTAGTTTTAAACTCCCCGCATAATAATAATGGTACGAATTCGATCCAGCCTGTCCCACCTTGCTGCCCTCCCCTCAGTGACGCCCTAAGCCGAGGTTCGTACCCCACAGGGGGTGCCCTTAGCGTGCGGTCACTTAGAAATTAAGAAATTCGCCCCTGGCTGGAGGCTTTAAGTTAGCTTAAGACACCCACAGGAATGACCGGTTAAGTAGCCACGTCCTCAGAGGTACTCACAACTACGAGCTGCCCAATAGGAAAATAAAAAGAAAAAAAAAGTTCATAAAATTGAAACTTATCACGAATATCCAAGTAAAATAAAAAGATTGTCATTTTTTTATTTTTCAAAACGACCTCCGCCTTATGGGGTGGCAAAGGATAATTAAGTTTAGAATGTTACTGCTTGCTTGTATAATGAATAAATGTTAAATCATACACTGCAAACGTAGCGCGCATTTTTTTAAACGAGCTTGTCGTGGTGTAAAGGGAGGACACTCTTTATTTGAAAAATCTTATTCCTCTGATCTATTAACTTATAAATTGGCCCGAATACTTATTTATCTAAATCTATACTAATAGAATAAAGCTAAAGAGTATGTTTTTTTTTTTTTTTTTAACGCACTGATCTCTGGAACTACCAGTTGGATTTGATTTAATCGTATTTAAAATCACGCCACGGTCCTTAGGAGCCGAGCCAAGGGAAAAAAGGCAGTAAGAACGCTAATGCGGGCGATGCGACGCGATAGGGTGGGTCGGGGAACAAGAAATTTCACCCGGACGAAGTCGCGGGCAGAAGCTAGTTTATATATATATTTCAACAAAATATGTGTAGGCTATTAAAGAGGTTTTAGGTTGATGTCAACTAGACATTGGTCAAAGGTGTATGCTATTTTGATCTTTGTTATCAAGTAGGTACAAATAGTTTTCTATGCAATAATCTGCTCAGGCGCCTTAGCTTCAATAGGTACATATAATAAAAGATAAGGATATATGTATTGAGTGCATGTCTGAAGACATTGTTTTTATGTGTTAACCTATGATCTACAAGAGAAACTACTATCTACTATCTTTTATTTGGCCCTGTTTTGTACTATAGAGTAAATAAAATTTTAATAATCTACCCACTTACCTCACGGCTGTGTAGAGCGCTCACGGACAAATGGCTTGAAAGCCTGACGTAAGAGGAGTTAGAAAATCTGGTGACACATACTTACCTTTGATTTAAATATGTCCTAGTATTCATATTCCTTTCATAATAATCAACCTAAGTATACAATCAAACTCGTACACCCTTCAAACATACATAATTATATTCACACACTTATCACATTAAAGAACTAGAACATCTTAACCTAATTTATTTTGCATGTTTTAATAATTAAAAATAATAGGAATTAAATTTAATATATAATATTTAAGTTAAATAGTTTATGTACCTAGTTTTACTTTAGGTTCTAATAAAACTATTTTTATTTTATTGCTTTAGTACTATAAATGTTGGAACGCCGACGTCTCCCCTCTCGGAGGTGGGGGCTAATGGCTGCGCAACACAGTTTAAAAAAAAATCGGATGTAGCTCTTAACGAACACAAAAAAAATTGTGAACCTATTATTTTGTTCTAATAAAATATTTGAATTTGATTTTATTGTTAGTTGTTAGTCGTCAAGTGGACAGACACAACAAACGAACTGAATTCTGTGTCAAAAAATTTGCATATGTATGGGCTTTAGCGAACGCTTTCTACTTTCCATGAGTTCGCAGAAGACGCGAATTCATTGACCCTTGACTTTGAACGACCCTGGCTTCTGTAACGGCGTGTGATGTGCGGCGGGGTGCGCGTGAATGTCAATCACGCGCACCTCGCCGCACATCACACGCCGTTACAGAAGCCAAGTAATTATTTATATATCAAGTAATTATTGCCGCACTCACGCATTTTTAGACGTTTCACGAAAAGTATCGGATATTGCCCAATCGCGTGCAGGGCACAAATGGTGATTGTCCGTTTAATAGAGTTCTCATGAGCTATGGGTCTTGCATGTGCGTTACCAAGACTTGGTCTTCTATACATATCTACCATGTGGCCAATATTTACTGAGAAAAACAACCTACGACATGAGCCTTTTTGGTGGTTCTTTTAATGCAAATTGTTAGTTTATGCTTTGTCTTTATTTCAGAATGTGCGGGATGCGGACAAGAGTTATCAGAAGGACAGGCTCTCGTAGCATTAGACAGGTGAGGCTATGCACCGTTTATCTATATTTTCAATGCTTTAGAAAATATAATGTTAAAATAACTCCTAGTTACTAGGTAGTCCAGGGTAGATGTCATGGATTCCTGACAAAATTGGTATCAAACAACATTCCTGTCGGTGCGGTGAGTTGTGAATGAGTGGAATGAATCTGTGGATAATGAATGAGGGCGGCGCGCGGCGGTAGGACACGCGGGCTAAAGGTCGCGCCATCTCTGTGCAGAATTGGACTCATTTATTTATTGCTACAGGACTGTATGCAAAGGGATCTGTCGATTAACCTCGTAAAATATTAACGGATGTCTGGCATCCAGAATAAGGCTCCCGCAGACAAGTGCGACGCGACTCTTGTAGAACAATATCCATGGAGTTTTCATAGAAATTGTTCTACTCCCTTTAGGGGCAGATAGTGCCGACTCATCATAAATGATTTTGTGAGAGTCGACACTGGATGGAGCTTTAAGAGAGGCAGATTTTTTTAGTACAAAGTGAAGCCAAATTAGGGTTGACCCACCCGGTGACTTATTTCGATGACATTTTTTCTAATGCTGTTTTAAATAATAATAATAATACATTTATTTCAGGCGACACAGGCTCATACCTTAACCTAAACATACGTATTTTTATTATAAAAAAACTTGTGTTAGTAAATAGTTTAGCAGTTCTGTTGTTCTTATATGCTTGAGGAACGTTTGTTTGATGTGCGTGTTGGTCGCGCAGACAATGGCACACGTGGTGCTTCGCGTGCGGCGAGTGCGGCGCCGTGCTGCAGGGCGAGTACATGGGGCGCGACGGCGTGCCGTACTGCGAGCGCGACTACCAGCGCATGTACGGCGTGCGCTGCGCCTACTGCCAGCGCTACATCTCCGGCAAAGTGTTGCAGGTACTCCCCTCATACATATACAGCAACAGCACGGTTTTTCTACCACAATTCAATTTTTTCCAGGCGTCCGTACCTCACAGGTACCTGCGAGTGCACGCAGTTTACATAGATTTATTGCAAGGCGATTTTGACAATATGGATCATGAATTGTTGCTTGATAAATTCGCCCCTAACATAATTCGAAGAAATTTTTAACACTGGCTGTTTTGTATTTCTGAAACAACTGCCGAAGATGTTCCACGGCTGCGTGAAATATTACCGAAGTAACACCTGGTGTTCCACAAGGTTCTATCCTTGGGCCTTTAGCATTTAACATCTTTGTCACTGTCATAGGACTAGACATAGATTTTTTCTCCACAATACTAAGTTCCCACTCAGCGTCAATACAATACAATCATATTCGCTCGTAGATAGAATGGTTATTTTCCAAGTTCACATCTTGGTTGGTATTATAGAACAAGCTGTGCAGTAGTTACATGCGTGTACGCATAACAATGCGCGGTAAGTCATTCGCAGCTGTTTGTGTACTTTATCGCCGATCGCTATCGACGTGGTGTACGTGTACCCACACGACGGATTATACAGCGTGTAACGGAAACCCTATACCTATCCTTAAGCATTAAATATAAAAGCTAGTATAGAATCACTATACATAGTTTCAACTCAAAATAAAATACTCTAACAATTGATACCAACTTTTCGGTATCATATGTTTCTTAAATTCAAATCATAACAAACTTGTCACCGCACTACGTAGGTCAATAACTTTCCACGTTACTTGCCAATATCACGATAAATCTCTTCCGTAATTCTGCGCGCCTAGTACCCTAGTAGCCTACCGCAGGCGGTGTTCTTTGTCGGCGCGAACTGACGAAATAAAACATGCCGCCGCGCCGCGCCGCCGCAGTGCGTGTCCGCGTGCGCGGTTTGGCGATACCTACTTTACCGTGATGTAAAAATTAATGCGTAATTATTGATTTACAGTTTACTCGTTAATATCAAGCCAGAAATAAATAAATAATAATAAATTGTACCTAAAAACTGAGATAACAAAACTTACGTAAAAAATCGAAACAAATTTTAGGTAGGTTAACTAGTTTCATCTCTTATTATTACTTATTACCGAGTAAACAGTAAAATCTTAAAGCTTTACTTAATTTAGTAAATTGACTTACATTGTTAAAGATGGGGTTCAATGTGGTGACCTTAGTATTGTATGCACAAGGCCGCTCGCTTGTTCATGGACACCTGAACATTGCGTAGCATGTCTGGTGTGATTGTCCTGAAAGCGGCCTCAATCCGCACCTTCATTAGGTCCATGGTATCACATTGCACTGCGTACACTACATTTTTAATGTACCCCCACAAAAAGAAGTCTAACGGGGTTAGGCCTGGGGATCGCGGAGGCCAAGCCACGCTTCTACTACCACGCCCAATCCACTGGGGAAACCGCGCATCTAAATATTGACGCACGTCTCTAGCAAAGTGTGCCGGTGCACCGTCTTGTTGAAAAATTAAATTATTCCCCATCACAAGATCAACATAACTTGACACTGGTAGCACTGTGAGGACATCGTCTAATTCATTCCTCAGGAAGCTTAAATAATTTTGGCCGTTTAAGCTTTGCGGCAAGAAAACTGGTCCTACGACGACGTCTCCAATTATACCTGCCCACACGTTCAGTCGCCACTGGTGTTGGAATGACGACTCTGTTGAAGCATGCGGGTTCGTGTGAGACCAAACATGCTCGTTGTGGATGTTGCTTATTCCCGCTCTCGTGAAGGATGCCTCATCGTTCCATAGCACTCTTGAACCAAAATCTGGCGAAGCTTCAATCTGGTTTCGGTATCACTCACAAAAGGCCACGCGAGGCAAAAAATCTGCCGGTATCAGCTCCTGGGTGCGACGGAAGTGGTATGGGTGCTGACCGTCATTGCTCAGCACTCGCCATACCTACATATGATTAGAAGCACCCAGCGCTAATGCAGCTCGACGTGTGCTAGTTCGTGGATTGACTTCGAAATGCTCCAATACGGCTTCTTCAAATTCTGGATCGGTAGTACTCGGGCGACCCTCTGAAGCAGGTGTGTGGAATGACCCAGTTTGGTACAGACGCTGTACCATCCGACTAAAACATGCCGACGAAGGCAGCTGTCGACGTTCAGCATCTGGTCTACCCTCAATAAAACGGCGACGGTACAGTTCTCGGGCAGCTCGCAAATAACCATGTTCTGCTGCGACACACATCATCATTTCGTAATATTCGCTATTACTTAACGACATTTTGCAAACACAACAAAAAAAGTCAATTAGATGTAGCCGAACTGAACTGAACTGAACTGATGCGCGTATCACAGGGACAGGAACGAGTGCACTATCCTAACTGGACGCGGATCGTCGACTGACTGCAGCATTCAACAATAACAATAAATTCCCTGCTATTCCTGGTACCTAAATATTATTTCCTTAAATTTAGATGCCTATAGGGTAGCTGTCCTATTTATTGTCCACTACTATTCAAAAATATTGTTCAAGAATTCAATATAATTTTACATCCTAATAATAATTTCAACTAAACTCCGTTAAACTTTTAAGTAAATCTAACACACCAGAGCTAACTAGTTACCTAATTCAAATTCAAAGTTGAAAAATCATAAATTATTTTTGGGGTGGGAAAATCATCAATGACCCACCCTGTTCCTTCAGTTGCCCTTGCATTCCGGGGCCGCGTTATCTCGTTAGAACATTCCGGCAACTCCGGAAAATCATTCATTTCAATCCATTAAAGATCATATTATGGGGCTGCGATATCTCGTCAGAAGTCTGATTAGATGTTGTATTTACCAGGAGTAATTAAAACTACACGGACTGCAATTGGTTCAGGTACCCTAAGACACATTGCACACACACTAAGATGCACACTGTGTGTGTAATGACGAAATCAGGGTTCTGTGAGCAAACGATTTTTAATTCGGATATAACAATTCCTGTTACTCATACGGTCCTAGTACTTTTATAAATTTCTTTCCACAGTAAGATGCAGTTTTAGGACTTTTTATTAGTTTTTATTGACTTCATTTTAGTAAAGACTGTTTAGTTGAGTTGTGGTGTGTTTAGCACGTTTGTGCTCTTACCAATAAAACCCATGTACCGCACCGACCAATAAGACCGTGAAGTTCCGATAATTCTTTCGATTAGTCCTACAGACAAAAATTATGCGTGCGTGATATTGTTTCGTAATTTTAAAAAAATATTAACTTGTTGTTAATAGTTTTCGTCATAAATAAAAAAATAACCTAATTTTAAAAATTATGAACGGAACTCACTGTGATATTATTTGTACTAGGAGGAGAATAAGTTGCGAAGAGATGAATAGAAATTATGTTTTGGGTTCAGTTCTTCAAATCCTTTTTCTATTCTTCTCAGTTCTGATGGCAAATAATAATGTTTATTTAAGCAATTAATTCCTGGTAGGATGCACGTAAGGATTCGATTTTTATGATCAATTCAATGGTACGAGCTGACGATTTTTCGAAACAATTCGTTTTAATGCGATCTTCAAGCAAATCGATTCAATAGTAAGGTGAATCAAATCTCCTGGATCGTATTGTGTAAAAATTATTATGATAATAGTTCAAGTTCATATTTGCCCAAAGTATTGTGCTGACAATCATAAACAGCGTATTTCAAACAAGATCAATAATTACATACTTAAGCCGACACTTTTTAACTTGTCCGCATTGTTTATGTTAGCACTAAGCGAAGATTGAAATATTTGACGAATTGATAGATGTTTTCATTTCGAATAACATAGCTGTATTTTATAAAATAATCGCTCGGCGTCGTATTCTGTATTATTCATTGTGATTTTAACCGATTACATCTGTACCATCTGAATGAAAGTCATTGTATTAAAGGCTCCCGCAGACAGGCGCGACGCGACAGCCCGACACAAAGGCGCCGCTCGTCGCGAAATGAGCGGTGCCTTTAGGAATATTGTTTTTGATGTGGTAGGTATTTACTGTGTTGTAGGTACGATGGTAAGGTGGGTGGTGGGTGGAAGATTACTATGTAGATAATAATTATCTAAAAAGTAATCTTCTACAAAAGGACAGCTACGTAAAAAAACCAACAAGTGTGTAAATGATACGTGACAATGCAAGCAGGTATCTAAATAGTATTTCGTTAAATTTTGATACTTAGACCAATTAATTGTATTGTAGCTTATTCACAAACATAGGTAATCAAAGTTTATGAAAGTCAGTAATAATATTTTGTAAACAAAAAATAAACATGCGGAACCTTTTATTCAGAAATACCAGGAGTAAGAGATTTATTTTTACTTACAAATAGTTCGCTGACACCGATCAGCTGACATAATGCTAGTGATGTGTTTATTTCAATTTGAAAAGTACGGTTTCTGGTATCAATGTATTAGAAATTCTCATAACTTCCGGACATGTAGAGATAGGATTAAAAAACCCTTCCAATATCGTTTGATATCATCCAAAGAAGCCGTGCCCTTGGTATGTATATACCCTTTCCGTTACACATTGTACACTCGAGAGCAATGAATCCGGGTCACTTAAAGAATCCTAAAAAACTCGGAAACTAAAAATGCTAGGTTAATGCAATAAATTTTATTTAATAGACAATGTAATACTCCTTAAATGAAGGTATTAAAACTTCTTAGTTATTGTAAAGTTATATCATAAAAAAATCAAATTTGAAAAAGGGCCACTTTCGAAGATGGAACTACGAAATTACAGCATTTGGTTTTGCTTTTGTTTGTAATCTGTCATTTATGTGGGTACATAAACCACGTTGATAGTGCTCTATATTCATTATTCAAGCTGAAATTATGTCGCTTACGCCTGAAGAATGCACCAGAATACTTACAATGCTGGAAACCGGCCGGAGTCAGCGCGATACAGCCAGGACTGTCGGTGTGTCGCTGTCAACAGTACAAAGAGTTCTCCGACGTTACGAAGAAACTGGTTCTAACCTACGCAGACCAGGAACGGGCAGAACTAGGTGTACCACAGCACGAGAAGACCGATACTTGGTGAACACCATGCTTCGAAATCGCTTTCTCACAGGAACTGAACTCACAAATCAGTTTCGACGCCTCGGAGGAAGTAACCCAAGTGCATGGACAGTAAGACGTCGGCTTGCTGAATCTAACTTAAAACCCCTTAGACCTGCAAACGGCCCTAAACTGGAGCGTGGGCATCGTATTTCAAGACTAAGATATGCCCAGAGCCACGTAAATTGGAGTATTGAAGATTGGTCAAAAGTTATGTTCTCCGACGAATCAAAATTTATGCTCTACAAGCACGATGGAAGACACAGAGTGTATCGAAGACCAGGGGAAAGATTCAAGCAAGCATGCATCGAAGAAAAAGTAGCCTACGGTGGTGGGTCTGTACTTGTGTGGGCCGGAATTTCTTCTGAAAGTCGCACAGAGCTGGTGATCATAGAAAACGGCTCTTTAACTAGCGTAAGATATGTGGAAGAAATCCTCAATGATCACGTTGGTCCATTTATGGTCAATTTAGGTGAGGATGCTATATTTATGCATGACAATGCCCGACCTCATACAGGTAGGATTGTGAATGACTACCTTCAAGAGATGAACATTACTCGTATGGAGTGGCCAGCGCGCAGCCCGGATATCAACCCGATCGAGCATGCTTGGGACGAGCTAGGCAGATGCGTAAAACAACGAAACCCTCCCCCAATCACGCTTCGTGAGCTCAAAATTGCTCTCACAGAGGAATGGGAGAATATTCCCCAAAATCGTATAAGGAACTTGGTGTACAGCATGCCAAACCGCGTAAACGCACTAATGGAAGCACGAGGAGGCAATACGAAGTATTAAATTCAAGAAAATCGTAATAAAGTTCAAAAATTTCATGTTTCCTATTTTTGTTTTAAGGAGAGATCAGCAGTTTTTTTCTTTATGTAATTTTGTGTTAATAAAATGTATGGTGACTCATATTTTTTTTACTTTCATTTAAGGAGTATTACATTGTCTATTAAATACAATTTATTGCATTAACCTATCATTTTTAGTTTCCGAGATTTTTAACATTCTTTAAGTGACCCGGATTCATTGCTCTCGAGTGTATAAGCAAGATATCATCTTGCATTTAAAAACGACTGAAAGTTTATATTTCATCTGAACTCCGCTATAGTAATGATGAGGTGAATGACAAATGGTAATCCTAATACACTTTATGGGGTTTATTTACAAACGTGGCTTAATGTTATGTAATGGCTAGGGCTTTGCAGATAGACTGCGCAGGCCGTTAACTAGTAGGTAGTTATCGGAGATAAAAGAAACACGAAGTAATGTTCATACATATATTGTTCTGTAGTAGTAGGCTAGGTCGCGGGTAAGGTCACTGTTCACCTGTTCTGAGCTCTATCACACTTAAGGTTATTTAGGGTACCGTCCTTGGTTTTACGGGCAGCCGGAAGGCCTGTCAGCACAGGCTCCGCAAGAGGCCGGTAACGGCTTCGAAGAGCCGCAGTTAGCGAGCGTCACACTTGATAAGATAATAAGTTAACTTTTGTTTGCATTTCAAAAGTTCTTCAAACTTTCCTGTTCCCTCGTATCTGATTAAGTGATTACGTATCGATTTTTATTCCTTTATTTCCTTCAGGAAGCATTGATTAATACCGTTGCATAACTCAATAATAACAACAATAGTATCGCTACGTAGCGGCGGTGTGGCGCGTCATATCACAGCTGTGACGTCACACAACGGGACTCGTTTGTTTTGATACCTTTGTGACGTGTGCAAGTATTGTTCCGATGTTCGTATTGTTACATAAATAACTTGCTGCTACTACATGTCAGTGCCCGGTTAATTCATCCGTTGCATCACGAAATGATCATCATGGATGAGCGCGCGTGGCTGACATTATTCGGCGGCCGCGGATTGAACCATCATGATGTTGGTTCAAGAATTTGTTGCGAGTGTTGCGACGTATGACGAAGGAAAATAGCGATACTAATAAGTACCTACATAGTTTTATAAAGAAAATCGACACAACATTTTGTTTAACGAACTCTGTGTCGATATAACAGGTATGTACAGATAAACAAGAAAAGGGATGCGCTTCGGTAATCTTTGTTTTTCGAGATAGCACGTTCGTCGCACCACGGAATAACCACAGAGGCAAACCTTTTAAGTTTTGTCGGTGCTTTCTAGATAACAGATTGCCGTGGTCCGCACACCTGAGCGCTTTGAAGGGTAGGGTAAGGACAATGCTGCGTATCTTTAAACAACTAGGCAAGATTGCCGATGATTCTATCCTAAAGATGATGTACTTTTCGCTTTGTCAATCCATTATTAATTACTGCTTAGTAGCTTGGGGCGGTGCGGGCAAGACCTCACCAATTAAAGTAGAACGGGCTCAGCGTGCTCTACTTAAAGTTGCCTACAGACGACCATACCGGTACCCTACCAATAAACTCTATACTGAAGTGGGAGTTCTTAGGGTTAGACAGCTTTACATACTATCTGTCACCCTACGATTTCATAAAACTGCCTTGAGCACTTGTGTCATTTCAAGTCGAAGGGTGTATTGGGATAAAATACGATGCCGTAAAATAATCGGTAGAAGGTCTTACGGCTTTATGGGACCACACATATACACGGGACTTAATGTTCTACACAAAATACTACAACTAACACAAAAAAAATGCAGAGTGATGGTAACAAATTGGCTTCTTACACTGGACTACGATATGACAGAAAGTTTCTTAGGTTAAGTAAAAACTCGCACAAATTGACAAATCACAGACACATATGCACACACTTACATACGTACGTACCTATAGCATGCAGACACTTACAAAATCCAACAGAACTGACACAATTCACACCAACATGTACCTATACACTCTTTTAATGCCTATTTTAAGTTTTATATAATTGTGTACCCTAAATTGTATTAAATTGTAAATTGTAAACGGAACGAAGGAGCCTGGACCTCACAACACAGGGAATCCTAGTGTGAAGTCTAGTAATTCAATCCACTTGAATGTAAAATTAGCAAATAAATTTATTCTTATTCTTATTCTTTCTTGTAACCTATCATAGCGCGTTTGCATGAAGTTTTCTCTCTGTCGGGTTACGTACTCCGGTCGCAGGTCGTCATCTGAATTAAAAAAAAAAAACATAAAACAAAATAGACAAGTGCTTAATCTTTGGTTGTAACAGCTCAATATTAGACTTTATCATCGCGAAGCGCATACTTTTCTTGGGATATTTGTGTGCAGTGAACATGTTGTATGCGTGCAGGCCGGTGACAACCATCACTTCCACCCGACGTGCGCGCGCTGCAGCAAGTGTGGCGACCCCTTCGGCGACGGCGAGGAGATGTTCCTGCAGGGGGCCGCCATCTGGCACCCTCGCTGCGGGCCCGCGCCCCTCGACCCCAACGACCTGGACGCCAGCGACCAGGCTGCGCACGACCGCGCCTCCGCCGACCTGCAGGTGACACACACATACACACACCACACCCGCCATCTGGCACCCGCGCTGTCGGCCTGCGCCCCTCGACCCCAACGACCTGGACGCCAGCGACCAGGCCGCGCACGACCGCGCCTCCGCCGACCTGCAGGTGACACACACATACACACACCACACCCGCCATCTGGCACCCGCGCTGTCGGCCTGCGCCCCTCGACCCCAACGACCTGGACGCCAGCGACCAGGCCGCGCACGACCGCGCCTCCGCCGACCTGCAGGTGACACACACATACACACACCACACCCGCCATCTGACACCCGCGCTGTCGGCATGCGCCCCTCGACCCCAACGACCTGGACGTCGGCGACCAGGCCGCGCACGACCGCGCCTCCGCCGACCTGCAGGTGACACACCCATACACACACCACACCCGACATCTGGCACCCGCGCTGCGGGCCCGCGCCCGTCGCACTAACGACCTGGACGTCAGTGACCAGGCCGCACACAACCGCACCTCCGTTGTCATGCAGGTGACACACATACATACACCACACCCGACATCTGGCACCCGCGCTGCGGCCCGCGCCCCTCGACCCCAACGACCTGGACGTCAGCGACCAGGCCGCGCATGACCGCGCCTCCGCTGTCCTGCAGGTGACACACATACACACACCACACCCGCCATCTGGCACCCGCGCTGCGGGCCCGCGCCCCTCGACCCCAACGACCTGGACGTCAGCGACCAGACCGCGCATGACCGCGCCTCCGCTATCCTGCAGGTGACACACATACACACACCACACCCGCCATCTGGCACCCGCGCTGCGGGCCCGCGCCCCTCGACCCCAACGACCTGGACGTCAGCGACCAGACCGCGCATGACCGCGCCTCCGCTATCCTGCAGGTGACACACATACACACACCACACCCGCCATCTGGCACCCGCGCTGCGGGCCCGCGCCCCTCGACCCCAACGACCTGGACGTCAGCGACCAGGCCGCGCACGACCGCGCCTCCGCCGACCTGCAGGAGACACACCGAATACGCGCATTATACAGAGTGCTCTGATAAAAGAGGACAATGCTTTTGGGAGCTGGTGCTATTTATGACATGACAATATGGAAAAACACAATTTTGTTTTTAAGTGTATTATTAGTAAGTGAAGTGAGGATATTTCACAAAAATATCATTACTTCACCAAATAACGGCCACATTTTTTTCAAATACCCGTAAATTGTGCTTTCTATATGACTCACCATAACGAAATGTTTAAATACTGACGAATCTTTTACGTACATATTTTCGATACTTTAAGGATGTTAGTATGCCACCTGCACAGTAGACACAAGTTGTAAATCTTTCACTGTGGTGCATGAGATTCATGAGATGTCGTACAGTCCCGTGGGTCACATGGAACAGTTGTGTGCTGCACCGTACATGTAGAGCCACGGATCCTACCGACGCATATTTTATTTATTTTTATATTCTATTATAATGCGTTGCCTTCTATAAATTGGTTATTATAACTATATGTATTGATTGTATGTGCCGGTAGAATCAAATATTAATTTTTCTGTTTTTCTTTCAGTACCGTTGCGTTTTATTTTTTGACATTTTGTGACAGTTGCATTTTATACACAGATTACTATCGGTGTAATGCAACTGCCACAGATGCACCCGACACACGAGTAGCTGTGAATATATTGCACCCTCACTGTTTTGTTACTTGTGTATTACACAGGGTGTAAATGACTGCAGTGCTCATTGTGAACAGTCATCGTTACAGAAAACACAATTTTAGATTCCTTCAATCAGTTCACGAAATATTTGTTTTCACTTACTAAATTCATTTACATTCTGTACGTCTTGCTTGTGTATCTTGGATTATAGATAAAACACTTGAAAATCATATATTTTTTTATGTAAGTTAATCATAATTCTGGCAATATTAGTAAGACTGATTATAATCACAAGCAAGACTACGTTTGTTCACGTAAGTTGGTCGTCTTTCCGTTGAGATTTTGGGTACAACTTATAAAGAAACATTTCTAAAACAACAAGCATACGTGTACAAACGTGAAATAATTTATAATTTTCAATGTTTATTTGCTACTGGGCCGCCTGTCACGAGCAAGTAGCGCCACACTAGGCCGGCTCGTGGCCGCGGCCCCGCGCCCCGTCCCGCGCCCCGTCCCGCGCCCCGTCCCGCGCCGCGCGGCGCGCACTGCACTGTGACTTCCGACGGTATAACGTAACGTGTACAACCGTTTGAGATGTTTCTTTGCCGATGGCTCCTCTAAAGAGATACCTACGACAATGCTACGTTAAAGTCCCGTATTCATGGGAAACAAAAGTAGCACAACATTGTTGCTAGCAACATGTGATGTAACGGGAAACAATATTTAGCAAGTGTTTCTGAACTTTAGTTAACTATGAATACGAGACTAAATATTTATCTATGTAATGTGCGCACGTTACGTTATGTTGGCACCACGCCCTGTGCAAGTGCGCCCGCGCCGCGGCCCGCGCGTGACGTCGCTTGTTGTCTTCAGTTCTCGCTGCGCTCGCGCACGCCCAGCGTCAACGGCTCCTACTGCAGCCCCTACAGTAGCTTGACCAGGAAGGTCCGTCACACCCCCTTTTTTATTTTTCTTATTTTTGTTTTTTGCGTGTGCTCTTGGAGAAATCATGTTTTTTTATTACACATAAAAATCGCACCCAGAACGCGATCATAAAGCCACATTTACACGGTGCAAGTTTCTTGCCTGTGGCATACCATACAGGCATTGAGGCAACAAATTACTTGCATCATCTGTTTAGACGGTGCAACTTTTATTGTTGCTTCAAACTTATGGTATGCCACAGGCAATTAAATCGCACCGTGTATATCAATCACGCTGAGTGCTAAATTAATCGATGAAGTTCAGCGCCCGTTTCTGCTCATAAAACAATGAGCCAGTCTGGAAACAATCCTCTCTCATTTAATACGTTCTGTTTTTTCACTTAAGGGCACACGGTTTTTATTATTTTCAGTTGACACATTTACACGTTTTAGTTAATTTTATATTATTTATGGTTGTTATTGTTAATTTTATGTTGTTTTTAATTATTGTCTTCCTCCCTACCGCGCACGACGCACGATGCTCGAGCATGTGGATGTGTCGACTAATTGTGGTTAATACCTACTACATGTATCTTGAACTTTCAGACTAATTGTAGAAGATGATAATTATAGCAAATCATTGGGAACTTAAATAAATTTTAATGTTAAAGTAAAATTACAAATAAAAAGATTTAGAAGACGAAATTTGTTTTCAGTATAAATAACAGTACTGTCGTAGTTCATAATAAAACATTATAACGCGCGACGCTACGCCGTAGCTCATGCTGTGCTACGATTGCGTAGCTCATGCTGTGCTACGATTGCGTAGCTCATGCTGTGCTACGATTGCGTAGCTCATGCTGTGCTACGATTGTGTAGCCTACAAACTTACAGGATGCTACATTGTATGATTACCCTCAAGACGCCTGGAAGTCCAATATACACTTAAAATACAATTTAAATAAATTATTATGTTTTTGAAAACACCGATATTATGAACTTACAAATGTAGCCGAAAAACTAGGCTATAATTAAACCTTTTATTTTTGTCTTATTGCTTGTTTTTAGTAAGTTTCAGTAAAAACATACTTAATATGAACTTGTACCTATCTTCTATTATATATAGAGGATTTTTCGGGGCTCTTGAGTTATTTACAGTGACTGGAAAAGGTAGTGCAATTTACGCGAGACGAGATCTGGCTTGCCATAAAAGTACTTGTTAATAATCTAGGATTACCAATAACCAACAGTGGATAGTAATACTTAAAATAATAATAATTAGCATTTAAATTAAACATTCTTACAATGTTTAACGTGCCGATATTATTTTGACTTGGCATATTTTTTTGCGAAATGGTTTGTTTCGGCGTAACAAAGCCGGCAACTGATAGAAGTTTAAAAAAATAGACAGTCATGGTGACTGCCGCCAGAAGTGAAAACCCCAAAGTGTACGCAGGCCCTGCCGCGCCGCGCGCCGGCGACGCGCAACACGCCGCGGTAGCATGTCGTGACGCGAACCCATAAGTTTTGCCCCTATCAAAAATAGCTCAATGCGGCTAAAGAAGTATTCATTTCAAAAAGAGACAATAAATCCCGGAATCCCGCAGGCGTATCCATACTAATATAAAGTCCTAAACTCTAAATTGCACTACTAATTCCGATTGTTATGATGCTTGGGTTACTGAGTTAATAAGTACAGAAGGCCGGCTCCATACAACGAGCGACACGCACACAAAGAGATACGTCTCTCAACAGTGAGTGCAAGTGCACTCGCAATTAGGGTAACCATCCGTCCGGATTTGTCCTAGCTTGTCCGGCTTTATGGCTCTTTCGGAATTTGTCCGGCCTTGTCATTTTGGATGATTTGTTATGGTTGTTCTGAAAAAAAGTTATTATTATTATTAGTCCGGACTTTTCCGAGTCAGGATATTTTTTAAGAAAATTAAAAATGGACAATGACTACAGAAAAAAGAAAGTTTTAAAGTTAAATGTGCAGACTTTGTTGCAATTGTCCGAGTATTTCTCAGGACTTTTAAAAATTTGAAATAGTAACACTGCTGCACTGCTTACAACTGGCATTCGGTTGAGGGAGCCTACTCTCTAAGTCCGTCTACGAAGATATGGCCGTCTGAAAGTAGTTCTATACTTCGAAGTGAACCCTTCTCCCGATTAATTAACTATTCGGACGGGCAAAAACACATCGGCAGTAAGGACAACTGTCAAATCGTTTTGTCATTAATTTGTAGTTCGGACCGACTAAGGTTATGGCCGAAAGTGATACGCAGTACCAAACATCTGTAACTTCAGCCGAAATTACGGACTGCGTGCTTACGGAGTAGGCTCCGAGATCGCCGTTCGTACGCGTCGTAGTTTTGCATGTAGCCGTCCTTCTATGTCGTGCTTGGGGTGCGGGCTATTGTCTTGGTACACCAGCTGATGTCCGTGTGCAGTACGGGTACCGCGCGGTGTCGCCGGGCCTGGTGCTGCGCGAGTACCGCGACGCGGGCGCGTGCTCGCCGCACCGCATCACCACGTACTCCTACCTCACGAGCGAGCCGTCGTACCTGCGCCGCCCGCTGCAGCCCTACGACCGCCCGCCCACCTCGCCGCACTTCCACCGCCCGCCCTGTACGTATACACTTCACTTTATGCAACAATACCACTACCTAAATCAATCAAAAATACTTACTGAAATCCAGAAAAAAAACACCCAGTATAAAAAAAACTCTTTACTGATTTTAAATGCATGTCTATTTTATCTTACGAATTGAATGAATTAATGAATAGAAACCATAGTGAATATTTAACCAAAAAAAAAGACTTGGAACATATATTATAAAAAAATCGCGATGTCAGCCATTATTTGCAAAGAAAATTACATTGGTTTGACATAACAGCCTGTATAATCATTGGATGATTCGCCATACAGTGTGTAGAATAACAAAAATGAGCGGTCGCGAGAAGCCGGCAAATGTGAAACATCAAGACTATGTTGTCCACTCACGCGCCCGGGTCAACGCGTGACGTCGACAGGACCGTCCCGGAACATTTGTTGCGCCGCGGCACATATACACGACTCGTAAACAAAACATTTCTATGAACCGATAGTAAACAAATGACTGTTTCCTTTTATGGACAGACCAGGCCTAATTATGCCACATGTTTTAGAACAATAGAAACTTTAATTTTATGAACTTTTTTATCATAAAAAATTAACTGTACTAACTGTGTAAACAAACAAAAGTTTTATTTATTAAAAATAAAACTTTTTTTTCAAAAGCGTTGACCCTCTTATTTTTGGCCTGAAATGACGTTCCACTCATTAACTAAACAATAAAATAATAATGTTTACCAGGGTTCTTCCAAAATTTTGAAATATAAAGAATTTAAAGTAATAATTTGACAGAACGCACAACCACAGCTGAGTTCGCAAAACTGATTTTCATCCACAGATAATTTATTTCATAATTCTGATACACACGTACGGATTGTGGCAAAAATATGCTACATTTATCCACCTTTCAAAGAACCTCGAACGCAAGAGGTGGGTACCGGTCCGCTGTAATTTTGAAGTGGTGAGTTTTGTGCGTTCGGACATTTGAGGGTATTGCGAAACGGTGACTTTGTAGTTTCCGGCAGTTCAGTGGTTGTATAGAAAATTCACTATAGGCGGCTCAGCGCGGTGAGAGAGAGCGGGAAACGCCTAGCCGAGTGGAAAGAGAGTCGCAGAGTTATGAGCGCGTAGCGAATTCGCCTGATTGAGTCGGTCTGACCCGCCGTTTTAGAAGCTTCCTATAAAAAAGAAAAAAAAAACTGATAGTCATAATAGCACGTTAGTAAGTTGGTGGTATTAAGCCCGTGCGGTGCGTGTCCCCAGCGTCGGCGAGCACGCGCGCGTCGTCGCGGGCCGGCAGCAAGGCGTCGTCGCGCCCCGCCATGCGCGCGCTCGTGGACTCCATCCGCAGCGAGACGCCGCGCCCCAAGTCGCCGCGCATGAACAACGAGGTATTTCAGAGCTTTGGCTTCGTGACCAATATCACTTATTTATTTTTTAATATTACTGGAAATACCGAAATGGAGATGTACTTTACTTACACCTCTGTCTAACCCTTCTAGGATTACAGGCGTGTTTTTTGTTAAAAATCTTATTTAATTTATCATTATTAGATATCTAATAATGATAAATAAAAAAGATTTTAACAACAAACACGCCTGGTGGTTAGGTAGGTATATACCTACCTATTACGTATGTGAAGTTTCGCCAATGCTTTAAATGTTACCCTGCGTAGTAATAATGTTACCCTATTTAATAGTAATGTAATGTTACCATGTGTATTAGTAATGGTGCAACTACTTTGCGGTGGTTCGACATCGACCAGTCTATATTGGTCGTCTCACAACGTGGTCGATGATAGATCGGTAATGTTCTGAGCTGCCGGCTCAGGGTGCAGAAGCTGCGGAGCCTGATTTGTATTGTGATGACTAAGAACTGCCGGCATACTATTAAGAAAGCTTGAGTGCTACAAGGATCTTTTGGCGACTGAATAATTGATATGGTTTATGGTAAACATTGTGAAATGGTCACTGTCACTGTGCATTGACAAAACAAGTTGCGGCGTTAGTTCCGAATTAGACCGCGCGCCAAAATAACCTTGAAGCGCGTGTACGTTGTGATACCGCGCTCTGGTAGTAATGTATGGTCCGCGCTGCCGCAGGAGCCGATCGAGCTGTCGCACTACCCGGCCGCCTACAAGCCGCCGCCCGGCACGCAGTCCAAGATCGAGCGCGACGACTTCCCCGCGCCGCCCTACCCGTACACAGACCCAGGTACGCGCAGCTTCATCAACTAGCTATCCCAGCAAAACATGCTGGACAGCTTTTGTATTTTTACAAAAACAATAAACAACAAAAAATATAAATAGTTAATAACCTTTTAGCTACGCTAATTTCCATGTCCATCAATTACATCAATCATTAGATTTATCGTGTATAATTATTTGAATTCAGAACTATGTACTTACTTTATTGTTGTTTTGTTTTCACGGAAATCAAAACTTCTTCTTATTTTTTTTTACTGCTACTACTCAGTGCGTAACTACTCAACCGATTATGATGAATTACATATCAATAGATTCGTAATAATGGCCCAGGTGACATAGGCTATATAAATTCTCCCTTTATTTAATATGGTGGACATTACACGTAAATTTCTGACCTTGCAAAAAAAATTGAGATAATCCTGACATGTTTGGTATCAAAAGAAAGGTATTTAGGAGCTCTTAGCAAATATGTATATATATCATAGTGTCTCAGTAAATAAGTATGCTTCAATTGTTAAAAACAAGCAAAGTGAGACTGCGCTACTTACGGCGCGGCTGTACAATTAAGACCTATTATACAATAAAAAGTATGATTAAAATGATACCAACGCGCAGTCCATCAAATCTTAATAAATAGTAACGATTTATAATGCCACTCTTAAGAAGATAAATAAGAACAACGACATATTAATACTTTGTATTTCTTGGAAGCTCGATAGATGTTGTTGGCGTCGAAATAAATCGCGCTTCGTTGTCAAGTCAAGAGTAAATAGGTTAAATACTAACCTATTATATGACTCTTATTTACGTTGTCGTAACATTTATCAAACGTAAAACGGAAAAGGAAAAGTATAAAATAAAAATAAAAGGTTTAAAACACTGTAACCCGACTACGGAAAATTAAAAGTGGTCTAAGAAGTACGAAACAAGAAAATATTTCATACAGAAATCAAGACATACGAGAGGCGTTCAATTTATTCTCGGTATCGGAATGAAAAATAACGTAAATTCAATTAATTTATTTTTTATTTTTCAATGTAATCCCCCATTACCTCAACGCATTTATTAAATATCGAAATTAACTTTTCAATACCCTGTAGAAAATAACTTTTCTCTTTCTCTGAAAAATGCACATTTATCGCCACCTTGAGCTCTTCAAAAAGAGCTGTTGAAAAATCGTTTCCCACGAAGGTCTTTTTTCAAATTAGGGAACAAATAATAATCACTTGGGGGCTAGGTGTGGGCTATAGGCTGGGTGGTTAATGTCTTCGAAACCACAATCTCGCACAGCTCCCTTGGAAACATGCTCCGTGTGAACCGGGGCGTTATCGTGAAGGAGCAACACACCGGTGGTCAGTTTACCCCGTATTTTTTCTTTAATTGATTCCTGTAGATTTCTTAAAGTGGATGCAAAGAATGCTGGGTTTATGGTTTCACCTTTTTTGTACCCAATCAGCAAAATTCGCTTCGAGTCCCAAAACACTGTGGCCATGATTTTTCCGCCAGACGGAACGACTTTGTAATTCTTACGGGGCGAAGTACCCTTTTTGTGCCACTGCATGGACTCCTGTTTACTTTCAGGGTCATAACGTTTCATCTTCAGTAACAATTCGATCGAAAATACTTGATGGATCTTCACCACAGAGCTCTAAAAACTCTACAACACTCAGTGTGCACTTCTTTTTGAGGCGCCGTGAGCAGCGCCCATCTTGCACTGACTTTTGAAAGATATAGAAAGTCATGAAGAATGTGTGCACGGTACCAATGGAGAGGTGGGTCATCTCTGCTATTATTTTCATCTTCATTCGGGCATCCTCCATAAGCTTCATAACTTTTTTCACGTTTTCTTCCGTAGAGGCAGTAACCGGGTCGCCCGAGCGAGTGTCGTATTCAATACTCGCTCTGCCCCTTTTAAATTCTCTTGACCACTTTTGAGCCGTAGATAACGAAGGTGCAGAATCTTGGTAAACAGCAACCATCTCTTCATGGATAGTTTTTTGACTTTTTCCTTGTTTGGTAAGGATTTTAATAACAGCGCGGTGCTCCATTGTCTTCAACATGTTAGCCATTCCAGCTGTCGTTGACTAAGGATAACTAGCAAATTAATGATCACAACTATATCAAATTTCATCTTTATACCCTTAGATGATATCATTAAGTAATTAATTAATTAGTCAAATTACCCACATCATAAGTAAATCACCACCCCTCATACCGAGAATACATTGAACGCCCCTCGTAGATACAAAATTCACAATTCAAATACACACCTACAAAATTATAATGACATGCGACCACCGCTTCACCTTGACATTTTGTACCTATGTCTTGATTTCAGTCTGAAATATTTTCTTGTTTCGTAATTTTTAGATCTCTTTTATTTTTCCGTAGTCGAGTTACAGTTTTTAAACTATTTTTTTTTCTATTTATGCAGCTACATAAATATCACAAACATTAGCATTCTCTTAGAATAGAAATAACTTCAATATAATAACTTTACGAGAATTGTATTCGTTAATTTTACAAATATTTACTTGTTATTGTAATTTAATGTTACTAAACTTTACCCAGTTAATAAAAATGAATACATAATGCATAAACTAGCGACCCGCCCCGGCTTCGCAATCGCACGGGTGCAATGTAGATACTAATGTGGTGTCAGTGTGGAGTAATTAATAATATTATTACTATGATTAGACTATACATTTGTATAGTCTAATCATAAGATAAAAATGGTTACTGTGGGTTCTCCTTATTATTAAATAAAATATTATTTATTCATTTATTTAACCATTTATGCACACACATATTAGGTTGGGGAAAAAGTCTTTTCGCATTATAGTATGTATGAACTTGTAATAAAATCTCTTTGGCTATACTATTTGTATCTGGCTGGTTTTGGTATCATTGAAAGTTTAAATTTTAAAGAACATAATTCCAAATTCAAATTAGGAAAATGTGTGATTTTCATTTGTTTTTCGTACTGTCAAGATGAGTGAATCTAATAAAGAAATTCGATACATTTTAAAATTTTACTACAAAAAAGGTAAAAATGCAAAGCAAGCCGCGAAAAAAATTTGCGATGTTTATGGACCTAGGCCCGTATTAATAAACGTTCCTCAATGACGTGCCTAAGTACGCAATCATTTGATACGCCATTATTTCGATATCAGCATCTCAAGATCATTGCTAATTAATAAACACATGAATACAGTATCTCAGTTACCAAGATCAGCTCCTCAATGCGCTGTACTTGATGGCTTGATTTCGTGAACGATTACGTCACATTGACCGAAGTTAAGAATAACATGCATCACATTTCATTATTTTATGTTGTAAGATTTATTGAAATACTTGTATTTTGTTAAACCTAGTAATTATAAAGTTGTTTTCTACCCAAGAAAGCCATAAATTGTTAAAAAAAATGTGTTTTTATTTCCCAATAAATAAAATAAAAAATATTTTTTGTTTTTCTTTATTTTATTTTTTTAATTTTTGTATTTGGTGCTGCAAGTTGTGATAAATGTATTAGGTCACCATAAACAAGCTGAAATATGAATTTATTAGATTACATTTTCACATAAATATATTGGGTTTTAAAATTAGATTAATTGGATTTATATGGTACCTACTACTTTTAAAGTTTATTTATTTATTAATCTTTATACAACTAAAGAAGTACATTTGTGGACTTAATGGCTTTGTGTTATACCTATAAATAGTAATTAAATAAATTTTATTATAAAAAAATAAAAATAAAACAGTTGTTTCAGGTTCTCCCATATTACAATCAACAGTTACAAAACACGAGATAAATACAAATCACAATATAAAAATAAATACAATGTCATCAAATCATAAATACAATGTCAAATAAAAATAAGCAACTCAATGTCAAATGAAAATAAAAATTTAAAATAATAAAAATTTAAAAATAAAAATTTAAAAATTAATTAATTATACTTATGATAAATGTATTTAAAATATTTACATAGGTACCTACCTGAAATGATGCTGTAGCATAAAACCGGTCATAAAATATCGTCATAGTAGGTACTCTATTTCATCGTAATAATTAACTTAACCCAAAATATTTTTAAACTTCATGTTTCGCGCTACTAATCACGACCTTAAGTCACGGACTGCCTACACTCAGGTTTACGCATCACGAGTACACACATCTATTGTATACTTAAGTGTGGAGTTCCGTTTATTAATCAGTCCATCACTCGGCTGATAACGTAAACCCAAGCCGTAACTTAAGTACACAAATTATTATGTTTATTAATACCTACGGTCATGATCTCAAGGTTGTCATCAAGTGCGACCTCTTGGGCTGAGGAACGTTTATTAATACGGGCCCTAGTGCAGTGTCCGTGAGAGTAGCACAAATTTGGTTTAAGCGCTTTCAATCCGGAAATTTTGATGTCAAAGATGCACGTCGCTCTGGTCGCCCTATTACGGATAAAATGGATGGCATTTATGTAAAAGTGGAGCAAGATCGGCATATCAGTAGTTACGACGTAGCTGAAGAACTGGGAATTGACCACAAAACAGCTTTGGCACATTTGAAAAAAACTGGGTACACAAAAAAGCTCGATATTTGGGTACCTCACGAGCTCACTCAAAGAAACCCAATGAACCGTGTATTCATTTGTGATTCTTTATTACGAAGTAATGAAACCGAACCATTTTTGAAGAAGCTGATAACTGGTGATGAAAAGTGGATCACGTACGACAAGAACATGCAAAAAAGGTCGTGGTCAAAGGCCGGTCACAGTCGGCTTCACAGACTGTGGCGAAACCCGGGTTAACTCGCAACAGGGTGATGCTGTGTGTGTGGTGGGATTGGAAGGGCATAATTCATTATGAGCTGTTACCACCAGGCAGGACCATCGATTCTGAACTCTACTGCGAACAACTGATGAGATTAAAGCAAGAAGTTGAGAAAAAGCGGCCGGAATTAATCAACAGAAGGGGTGTGGTTTTTCATCATGATAACGCTAGACCTCACACATCTTTAGCCATTCAGCAAAAATTAAGAGAGTTTGGCTGGGAGGTGTTAATGCATCCGCCGTATAGTCCTGACCTTGCACCTTCAGATTTCCACCTGTTTCGGCTCTTCAGAATTCTTTAGGCAGTGTCAGGTTAACATCACGAGAGGACTGCCAAAACCACTTGTCGCGGTATTTTGATCAGAAGTCCCAAAATTTCTATAGCAATGGGATCATGTCCTTACCTACAAGATGGCAAAAAGTTATCGAACAAAATGGTACCTACATACTTTAGTTAAATGTAAATAAACTATATGGACCTGGTCTGAGAGGAGAGGGCGCTAGTGCTGCCACGATCACTTCGAGTCCTGTGTTTAAAAATACTTTAAAATTATAAATTGTGCTCTGTTTATAATCAATGCTATCTAAAAATGTGCTAAAACATCTAAAGCTCTAGTGACATTATTGGTGTGCGAACTGTGACGCATTAAATCATAAAAAAACACCCCGAAAACTATCGTCTACTTCACTTTAAGTTTCTCAAAAACTTAATAGTGTAAGTAAAACCAACAAATAGAGACAAGCAACGAACATAAAAGTGACCAGTGACAGTGACAAAATTACCATAATTAAATAAAACAATCAATACAAAAATAAAAGTGAAGTGTCATAGTGTGGCAAAAAAAAAATCTTTATGAGTCACAGTAACGCACTTTCTTGATTCAAATTTTGTACGAAGAAGTAATCAGTAGACAATTTCAACACCTGCGTGTAACAACCAAGTGGCTAATTAGCTACAGTAAGGATACATTTTTGACATCGCTGTGCGACTCCGGGTTCAAATCTAAGCTAGTAAAAATATTTTTGGAAACTAAAAATTTCTAATATGAATTTCTTAGATAACATCACCTTTCGTCGCAACCGTACTAGGTCTGACTCAAGCGCTACTAGTGTTGAGAATCGAAGTAAAACTTTATCTGAATCGCCGATAGATGGCACCACGACAAGCTTACCTGACATTTCTGATGACGAAGACAATCAAACTATTCAACTAAAAAAACAACTTGAACGATTAACAACAGAACTAAACAGCGCTCACAATAAAATAGAATCATTATCTCTAGAAAATACTAGCCTCAAGCTTATTAATCAGGAGTTGCTTGAGCAAAATTAACACTTTAAAGACAAGACATGTAGTTCGTCAAAAATAAAAACACCAGTAAACCAAGATTTAAACGAAAACAGCAAATCAATAGCTTTAAATGAACAAGAAATGAATACCACAAATACAGTGCAACACAATCAGAGCAAACAAAATAAAATCTGTATCATCAGTACCAACAAATCTAATAAAGTATTATCGATTGCAGAGGAAAAAATAGACAATTATAATATTTATCATCACTTAAAACCAAACTGCGGAATCCAATAACTACTTGACGGAATAAAAAACATGATTAAAGACTATACTAAGGAAGATTTTTGTATAATATTAATTGGAGAAGACGACTTCAAAACAACATATAACTACTTTGATTTAATCTATGACATAAGAAACACCTTGAAAGAAATTGACAATACAAATATCATCCTGTGCCTACCTACCTTTAAGTTTAATAACAGTTCAAGTCTGTTCAACTGGCGAGTAGAAAACTTTGCCAACTTACTGTATCTAGATATAATGACACATTTACATGCATACCTATTGGACTCTAACCTACATCTTACGTATGACAGTAGAATGTTTAGCAATTTGACAGGAAGACTGAATAACAATGGAATGCGCACCATATTTGACGATATAAAACGGCAAATGGAAGATATAATTGCTGTAAACCTAATGACAAACGATAACTACGATCTCGAACAAGAGGGTCAATCAAAAACAAAAGGAAAACTAGGTGACGGCTCTCGGTTTTTTCTCTAACATCGAATTGCATCAACGAAACAGAGTAAAAGGAAACAAAATACGTCAACTGGGTAAGTTTATAGTAATTTTCCAAAATATCCAAAGCATCGGAAACAAAGTAGAATTAATAGAACAATTACTTTTAGATTCTGAAATTGATTTGATCTCACTATCCGAATTGTGGAAAAATGAAAATTATTGTCAATCAATTTTGCCCCAAGGATATAAAATTGCGTCCATTTTTTGTCGCAAAACCCGCGAAGGCGGAGGAGTTTGTATTATCGTTAAAGACTCATTACATTTTATTGAACGAATAGACATTGTAAATCATTCGAAGGAGTATGTTATAGAATTTAGTGCTATTGATGTTCCCAAACTAAACTGTACTTTTATAGGACTTTATAGAGCAGATCGTCATATTGATATATTTCTTCAACAATTGGGAAAAGTCTTACATAAATTAAATATTCAAAAATCACATAAACACTTAATAATAGGGGGAGACTTTAACATAAATGTGTACAATAAAAATAAACAGACTCTGGAGTTCTTAAACTTCATGAAAACATATAACTTGCAACAAATAACCCGCGAACCAACAAGAGTAACCAAGAAAACATCCACTTGCATTGACTTACTTTTTACAAACTACCCACCGCTCATAAACAAAGCAACTGTCAAAGATTATGGACTATCGGACCATAAGGCAATAAATGTTCAGTTAAATGTAGACCATTTATCAAATAATAATAGTAAAATTTGGTATACCGAAAAAAGATTATTTACAAAAAATAACACAGAACGTTTTAAAAATTCACTAAAATCAGAAAATTGGGATATTATACTAAATAAAAACAATAGCGTAGACAAAAATTACGAATCTTTCATTACAATAATAAAACTCAATCTAAATAAATATATTCCATTGCAAAAAATAAGAATAACATGTAAACCAAAAAAAGGATGGCTTACTAAAGACCTCAAAAAATCATGCGAACATAAAAGAGTGTTAAGAACAATTTATAATGAAACCAAAATTTGTGTTATAAGAAAACACTATAAATTATTTAGTAAAATATTAAAATTAATTATTAGAAAATCAAAAAAACTGACATACATTAAACAAATGCAAAAATCGGATAATAAGGTAAAGACAATGTGGAATATAATTAACACAAAAACAGGCAAGACAAAAATAAATAGACGTGAAAATATATCACTGAAGATAGAGAATAAAGAAGTTAAATGCCCGTTAGATGTATCCAACAGATTTAACGAATTCTTTGCAACGGTAGGGCAAATTCAAACAAATAACTCGACCAATTTCATTGGAAAACCCGTGGTCAACTCCTCTATTTGCTCAATGTATGTACGCCCGGTAGACCAAAAAGAAATAGTTAATATAATAAGGTCAACTAAAAATAAACATAGCTGCGGTATTGATGACATTCCACCAATTTTATTAAAGCATTGCGCAATAGAACTTTCCATTCCTCTAATGTTTTTAATCAATCAAAGCTTCCAAGACGGCCAATTTCCAGACGCACTTAAAGTAGCTTTAGTAAAACCAATACATAAAAAAGGTGACAAGCATATCCCAAGCAATTATAGACCCATAGCTCTGCTACCAACCTTTTCCAAAATATTTGAAAAAGCTATGTGCAATCAGCTATATATGTTCTTAGAAAAGTTTAATATTCTTGACGACGCACAAAATGGATTTAGAAAATGTAGATCAACAACATTAGCAGTTTATAAATATGTTCAACAAGCACTACAACATATAAACGACAAACAATATGTAATTGGGCTACTACTAGACATGACAAAAGCATACGACAAGGTTCTTTATGACATCTTACTCACTAAACTATATGGTTGCGGCGTACGAGGACCAGCTTATGCGTGGTTCAAATCATATTTACATAATAGGACACAAATAGTACAAATTGAAAATTACGACCATGATAAAAATTACATCAAAACCATTAAATCACAAGAAAAACAAATTACTTGCTCTATCCCACAAGGAAGTGTGTTAGGATGCCCACTATTTTTAATCTATATTAATGACCTTCCCAAAATATTAGATAAAGAAAACGCTTTACCAGTATTATTTGCAGACGATATCTCGATATTAATCAAGTGTGGAAATGTAAATAACCCTAGTCTGCAAATACAAGATACCCTCCAAACTGTAGATACTTGGCTCCAGATCCACAACTTGGAAATTAATAGCAATAAAACTAAAATAATACAATTTAGATCATACAAAAAACCACCTCTCAATTTAAACACAACATTCAGAAACACGCAAATAGAAGAAGTTAATACATTTAGCCTACTTGGCATAAATATAGACACACACATTAACTGGAAGTCACACATAGAATATATAAAAACAAAACTCTCTAGATTCTCTTATGCTCTTTTTCAAATTAAACAAAGCACTAACACACAAACAGCTATGGCTGCTTACTACGCATACGCATACTCATGGCTGCGATATGGCATCATGCTATGGGGAAATAGTGTTAACGTAGATGAACTATTTAGAATGCAAAAGAAGTGTATAAGAATTCTGGCCCAAATAGATAATACGGAGAGCTGCAAACCATTATTTATAAAATATCATATTCTGACTCTGCCGTCAATATACATACTTGACATTTGCGTATTTGTTTTTAAAAATATCGATAAATTCACTAAAGTAGAAGATACGCATAACGTCAACACTCGCCATAAAAAGAGGTTATGCGCTCCATCCTCAAGAATAAAAATGTTAAGTGATAGCCCGTATTATATGGCAATAAAAATATATAATAAGCTGCCCAACATGTTTAAAACTGAAAAATCTGTAATAATATTCCAGAAAAGGCTAAAATTATACCTAATCCAAAAATGTTTCTAGTAATAAAAAAGTAATAAAAAAATAGTTTCAGTAAAACAATATCTAGAGTCTTGCTCAAAATAACGATTTTCTCTCATGTACAAAAGTGGCGATCTGTCCTATACAAACAATAAGATTTAGTCTATCCTATTTAATTTCATATAAAATTATAATTATAATTTGTAATGCCTGAAAAGGATGACATTAATATTGCTGAATAACTGTATTAAATTAATTATTATTGACATTTAATTTTGACGTAACTAAAATTTCTCAATTTTATTGTATAATTTTATTAAGTTTAAAAATGTTAAATGCATGCTAATTTAGAATGATAAGGGCAGGCGAATGATAATTGCAATGCTTGTAAAAGGCTGCTAAGTCATAAGTACTAACATAAGATAACACCAACATTGTAACACTTAGTTCGCAATAAACGTTTTGACTTTGACTTTGACTTTGACTCTGAAATAAATGTTTATTATCTATACATATAATAAAATGGTAGGAAAATCAAAACTGTACATAGAATTTTTTTTTTTAAAGAATACTTGGGGTGTGATCTACAATCGATACCGAAGCCAAAAATTATTTTTTTAGAATTTTTGTCTGTTTGTCTGTATGTATGTCCGGGATAAACTCAAAAAGCACTGGACGGATTTGAATGTTTTTTTTTTTGTTGTATAGGTATTAAGTGTGAGCAACATATGCTATAATTTATCTTGGAAACTTGAACACCTGATGCAGAACCGCAACAGACCAGCTAAGAGACGGAACCGAGAAGAGTCTTCAGGATATCCTCGATATGTTGAAGAAGACTGACCCGGACGACGTGCCAGATTTCGTGGCGAAGGAGCTAAGTAAACTGCCTCCCGTCACTTTCGATCACGTCGACGTTACACGGCTGCTAAAGGACATCACTACCTTGAAAGCGGAGATGACCAAGATGCAGTCCAGAATGGAGGTATCAGAAAAAACCAATACCGAACTACGTGCAGAAATAGCGTTATTGCGCAACGTTGGTTCGGTATTTGGGTCACCTGAGGCCTCAAAGGTGAACACGCGTCGAGGGGCGCAAAATGCAACCATCGGCAGTTTTGAATCGGCGAACACAAGTGCGTCACCAGCTGCCGATAACGCTGAGCAAGCGCCGCTCGCCGCCGTCGTCGCCCGCGCCACAACTCCGGCTGCGGATACGTCACGCGTAGGTACGTCGACCCCAAAACGTGCCTATGCTGCTATCGTCACCAGCGGAAAATCTGATGCGTCGCAGCCTAAGCGACAAACTAGAAGAGGGGAAATATGGAAAGAGGGTGATCAACCTGCCCTGACTGCGGTCCGTAGCTCTGTGCCAAGAACGAGCCAAGTTGATGAGGACGGCTTCACTAAAGTAGAAAGGAAGAAGAAGAAGCCCTGTTCTCGTAACTTGTGCGGTACCGCACCGAGTGGACCCAACATGCTGCTGCGTCCTGCTGTGCCTACGACGCAGCTGTACATTTCACGTTTGCATCACTCCACTACAACTGAAGAAGTGGCGCAGTATTTGAAAGTGAAGACCAACTGGACTCTGAGGGTCGAAAGGTTGGAATCGCGCCATAACATCAACTTCAAATCTTTCGTGGTACGAGTTCCAACCCACCATCTGCAGACCTGCATGAAGGAGGACTTTTGGCCGAAGGGTGTCGTATATCGACGTTTCCGAGGACGGTTACGCGACACCACGCAGCGAAACACGACGCCGACAACATTACGTGTATAGTTTTAGATTCTCCTGGTTTTATTTTAAATATGTATTAGTTTATTGTAAGTTATTAGATGTTAATTTGTGTATTTTATCTATGGGCCTTAGTAGCTTGATAATAAAATTATTATTATTATTATTATTAAACTATAAGAGATACAAAAATGGCACCACAGCAAAAATTCTTCCACGTGATGAACATTTTCTGCTGAGAGAATAAAAATTGAAGATCTGAAACACCTGATGTGGAACTCCAAGAGCTCAGCGACACTATCTATACATCTATATTTATACATCTATACATAATAATAAAATGGTAGGAAAGTCAAAACTGTACATTGAATATTTTTTTAAAAGAATACTTGGGGTGTGATTTACAATGGATACCGAAGCCAAAAACATAGTTTTTTGAATTTTTGTCTGTTTGTCTGTATGTATGTCCGGGATAAACTCAAAAAGTACTGCGTGGATTTACTTCTTTGGCACGAATATTATTAAGAAGTCGGGTCAACATATAGGCTACATATTATCACGCTATCACCTACGGGGAACGAGCAGTGAACCTTTATTTCTTCAACGCATTCTGTAACAACGTGTAGTCTAACGACACATATTTTAATGTTGTTATTATGTTAACCATGCTATAAGCTAGCTTCACACTATAAAAATCCCGCAATATAAGTAACTTAGGCCGATAAACATAATTAAATGAATATAAGTAGTATCAAGACAATTTTAAAGTAGCGCCAATTATGAGATTTCAAAGATTAAATATAATAGGAATATCTTTATTATATATATTATTTATAGTTTATAGGACTTCTCCCCTATTCTATATTCCTTATTTTCTCCATCTGCTTCAGTCACAACTTATGACTTAATTCAGCAGAATCACCGTAAAGTCATTTATTCAAAGCAGGCTGAAAATCAGCACTTTTTGAAGGTCAATATTATAAAAGACAGTCTCCCTCTGTTACTGCACTTTCTGTAGATATGAAATGTAAAGAAGAAACGGGTAAATTAATGTTATTTTAAAAGGTATAATCGTAGGTATTTTTGGTGCTGTATAGCGTTCACGCAGACGACGTCGCGGGCACCAGCTAGTTATTATTATATTAAAAAATGTTTTGAATTTTCTTAAAAAATGCGAAGAAACTTTTTCCCCAACCTATTATATGCACACGCATACCTGCGATAGGAGAGTATATTAAAGAGATGTAGACAACTTGTGTAAGAAGGGAAAACAAATTACATAAAATCTAAAATAATTTTCCAATTTAAATATAAACATACAATATGAGAATATACTTACATACATACTTACTATATTATACTATTGTATATATATTTATATACATTGTTTACAACTGTTTTTACCTGCTGTTGATGTGCTGCCTGGAACTTAAATATGCCTACCCAGTGATACCCATAGTGGTCTATATCGACCCCCATTGTTAGATGTTACAGTTTTAAATCTGTGATAACTTCGAAGATATTAATTTTAATGGTATGCCATACAGGGCAATTTTGTTCTACATTAAGTGCACAACGTATCTAACGTATTTAATTGGTTGAGCATTAATACTGTTTTCTTTTTTTAAGTTTCGTAAATAACCCATTTTTTTTGTAATATGTAAAAGATAAAAATGGTTACTGTGGGTTATCCTTAGGAGATAGTCATATACCATTGCACACACACACACACTTAACACTGTGCGCATTCCTTTTTTTTTGTATTGTTAAAAACCTTTGGCATGGTTTCAAAATTATCTATTGTTTATTCTCTCACAAATATGTACAGTCAATGTAAACTGGAAGAGCGAAGCCACCTAATACAAGCAAATCTTTGCTTAAAAGGTGACTCCAAACTTAACTATGTAATTAACATTGGTTGATGAAATAAACATTTTTTGATTTTTTATTAATTTTTTATTGCGGACTTTTTGGTAGATCCTTTTAACATATACAATTCCGTAGTACATTTCTTTGATCTATCTAGTCAGGTTTAGCCAGCGTTTGCAATGTAAGCTCACAACAATATGTTTTTTACGACGTCACATTACAAATACTTAAAATTCTCGGATTTTTTCCGATATTTCCTTTATGACAGTCGTAATAAAGTCAATGCTAAAGCAGTATAATATTTTAAAACTTGAGGGCTGACATAGTGACGCTGCCTGTACCACATCACCTGTATGGCACCATACATATCGAAAAGGTTGAATTCACTTTCCATAGCTGGCACATGTGACCTTTTCGAACTGTTATTCATAACGTTGGCAGAACATTATCGGAAAAACAATGTACACTGCGCACTGTGACAACAACTGATCGAGATATCGAAAAACAATGTACACAGCGCACTGTGACAACAACTGATCGAGATATCGAAAAAACAATGTACACAGCGCACTGTGACAACAACTGATCGAGATATCGAAAAAACAATGTACACAGCGCACTGTGACAACAACTGATCGAGATATCGAAAAACAATGTACACAGCGCACTGTGACAACAACTGATCGAGATATCGAAAATTATGTTTTTTTTTCATTTAGCATAACTAATTGTATTTGGGGGTTACCAATAATCACCAGCTCCATGTCGACTAATATACAGCTTTCCAAAGAAAAGTATGCGCTTCGGTAATGTTTGTGTTTCCGAATTACCCCGAACGTCGCGCCAGAGTAAACCCTCACAGAGGAAATGCTTCTCAGTTTTGTACTCTATCATTGCGCCTTTCTATGAAGTTTTACCTCTGTCGGGTTACCTACTCCGATCTCAGATCGACACCTTTCACTCAAAAGTTTTGAAAAGGCTTTTTGAATTGCATAAAGTTGTTAATCAACAATATTGTAAACATGATAATACAAAATCGGCAAAGAATTCCATGGTTGTAATATTAGATATCATCATTAGCTTTCTTATTTCCGAAGATAGACGATGATTCCTGAAGTAAATACTTTCTTCGGTCTTCATAGCTGCGGGAATAGTAGTCAAGTGAACTAATTTTGATACTTTGCTTTTTTTTCTTATTTCTTTGTAATATGACCTACAAAACGTTTGTTATTGCTGATTGTGTAACGGATGACGTGTTTGCAACATTCCAGAGCGCCGGCGCCGCTGGTCGGACACGTACAAGGGCGTGGCGGACAGCGACGACGAGGCGGACGGCAACATGAACGGCAACGTCAACGGCAACGGCAACGGCAACGGCGACCCCAAGCTGCGCCGCGAGGAGCGCGAGCTAGCCAAGATCGAGACCGGCATCGCACAGGTACACACGTCAGAACAGTCTGCCGCCCTTCCTCAACTATGTTAGGGTCGTCTTCCAGTCTAACCGGATGCAGCTGAACCAGTATTTGATATGCAGCGACTGCCTGTCTGACACGATACCCCTTGCTAAGATTGCTTGTCAGATCTTTGAGCTTCTGAGCACCCGTAACGGGAGCCGGCACCAGCGGCTTAACGTGCCCGAGGCGCAGAGGGGTCTCGATATGTAATGGATGGTCACCTACCCACGAACCGACCGCGGCAAGCGTCACTTAACTTTCGATCAACCCGTGCGGCTGTTATCACTTAGCCACGAGACCCCCCCCCCTACACACACACACATGGTGTTACAAGAGCCATCATATACCCGTTTTCTACGCATTCTGTTCTCCAAACTACAGTTACACTATATACTATAAGTTACGAAGTACTGTGATAAACTACGTGAGGGTGTGTTATATGTATACGTATGAGACGTGCTCTAATACAGAAATACACGTAGTTTAATATTGAATATAATTATTATTTTATCAAGAAATGCACCTAATACATTGACTGGCCTAGCCCTGCCTGTCTACTACTAAACAAATCTATCTTTAAACCATTGAAACGTTTATTCGTACTGCTACTCCGACACAGTTAATTATCAACCATTACAGTATCACGGGGGGGGGGGGGGGGTGGGGGCTTGGGGCACACGTAAGAAAATATAAGATTAAATTGATTCTGAACATATTGCTCAATGTTTCAGGTATTTCTTAAAGAAGTAAAAGAGCGTGAAAAACTTCAACAGTGGAAAAAACAGAATTTGGATCCTAGAAATGCAAGCAGGTGAGATATTCTTTGGTAATTCTTCTTATTTGAATAGACTATAAGAACTGATAATGGGGTTGTTGCTAAAAAGTTAGTCGCCAGAGCGCGACGAACGTTTGTCAAAATTATTAGATTCAAAGGGAGCAACAGGTAACAAGTAAAAAACAGTCCGCTAACTCCATTTTAAACAACGAAGCATAGTGTAAGTTAGCGGCCTCCCGCGGCACTCAGCAGTAAAGCCGCGCCTGCGCCACTCGTCGCCGGTGGGCGCAACGCCGTCGCGCGTCAGCCCCTAACCTCTATGTGCGCAGGACGCCCAGCGCGTCGCGCGTCAGCCCCTAACCTCTCTGTGCGCAGGACGCCCGGCGCGTCGCGCGTCAGCCCCTAACCTCTCTGTGCGCAGGACGCCCGGCGCGTCGCGCGTCAGCCCCTAACCTCTCTGTGCGCAGGACGCCCGGCGCGTCGCGCGTCAGCCCCTAACCTCTCTGTGCGCAGGACGCCCGGCGCGTCGCGCGTCAGCCCCTAACCTCTCTGTGCGCAGGACGCCCGGCGCGTCGCGCGTCAGCCCCTAACCTCTCTGTGCGCAGGACGCCCAGCGCGTCGCGCGTCAGCCCCTAACCTCTCTGTGCGCAGGACGCCCAGCGCGTCGCGCGTCAGCCCCTAACCTCTCTGTGCGCAGGACGCCCAGCGCGTCGCGCGTCAGCCCCTAACCTCTCTGTGCGCAGGACGCCCAGCGCGTCGCGCGTCAGCCCCTAACCTCTCTGTGCGCAGGACGCCCAGCGCGTCGCGCGTCAGCCCCTAACCTCTCTGTGCGCAGGACGCCCAGCGCGTCGCGCGTCAGCCCCTAACCTCTCTGTGCGCAGGACGCCCAGCGCGTCGCGCGTCAGCCCCTAACCTCTCTGTGCGCAGGACGCCCAGCGCGTCGCGCGTCAGCCCCTAACCTCTCTGTGCGCAGGACGCCCAGCGCGTCGCGCGTCAGCCCCTAACCTCTCTGTGCGCAGGACGCCCAGCGCGTCGCGCGTCAGCCCCTAACCTCTCTGTGCGCAGGACGCCCGGCGCGTCGCGCGTCAGCCCCTAACCTCTCTGTGCGCAGGACTCCCGGCGCGTCGCGCGTCAGCCCCTAACCTCTCTGTGCGCAGGACGCCCGGCGCGTCGCGCGTCAGCCCCTAACCTCTCTGTGCGCAGGACGCCCAGCGCGTCGCGCGTCAGCCCCTAACCTCTCTGTGCGCAGGACGCCCGGCGCGTCGCGCGTCAGCCCCTAACCTCTCTGTGCGCAGGACGCCCAGCGCGTCGCGCGTCAGCCCCTAACCTCTCTGTGCGCAGGACGCCCGGCGAGTCGCGCGTCAGCCCCTAACCTCTCTGTGCGCAGGACGCCCAGCGCGTCGCGCGTCAGCCCCTAACCTCTCTGTGCGCAGGACGCCCAGCGCGTCGCGCGTCAGCCCCTAACCTCTCTGTGCGCAGGACGCCCGGCGAGTCGCGCGTCAGCCCCTAACCTCTCTGTGCGCAGGACGCCCAGCGCGTCGCGCGTCAGCCCCTAACCTCTCTGTGCGCAGGACGCCCAGCGCGTCGCGCGTCAGCCCCTAACCTCTCTGTGCGCAGGACGCCCAGCGCGTCGCGCGAGGCGGCGCCGCGCCTGCGCTACTCGTCGCCGGTGGGCGCGTCGCCGTCGCGCTCGCTCACTGCGCGCGCGCACACCGAAGCCGCCTTCTACGAGCACTCCGAGCACGCCCACGTGCCCACGTACAACGGTAACTGCGCCTTGTGCACTCACGGATACGATCGCGTATCGAACGTCTGAAGCAATTTTCCGAACTTAAAATTATTATCTTTTAACTGACATATAATTTCAACATTTGAATTGATAGTCTAGAAGGAAATCGCTTTAGAATCAAAAGCATAATATACAGAACGGATTTTTGAAATGGGGCAGCAGGGGCAGCTACCTTAACCGTTGTAGCTACAGGAAAACGGTCTTAGGACACTTTTCTTATTTTTTTGAGAAATTTTGATTTGCATTCACGGATTTTGATAAAAAAATACAGTCAGCAGGAAAATCGGCAATTTTCACAAAAACTTTTGTTATGGCAATCGATCATGTTTCATATAAGGATCAAAAACCTCTATGGGACCAACTGAGGTTTAAGTACTAGAAAAGTCAGAAATCGCAAAAAAACTTTTCCCATACATTTCGTTGGAAATGAGACTATAACTTATATTTTTATTATGGATAGACTAACCGATACAATGAAGACTGGACGAAAATAAACAAAACCAAAAAAAAAAACCCTAAATTTTAGAAAGATGTCGTGTTAAATCAGGCATAACAAATATTAAATCTGTGGTTGAAAATGAGAAAAATAGTTTGTTGAACTGTCAGTGAGTGTTCAGTGAAATTGTGTTGCGAGAAATACCCCTGGTAAATAATGTATTTTATGTGAGATTATATACCATTTTGATCGTGTGTTTTCGTACTTTCGAATGATATATACTTAATACATGTGAATTCCAAGTAATAAAATAAAAACTATAAGGTAAAAATATGCTTCATTGCTGTCAATGAAAAAAAAAAAAAAATGCATAATTTGATAAAAAATGCTATGCAATAGCTTTACCGCGGCAGTCCCCGAGTGCCACAGGTTTTTTTATTTGTTTTTCGATTAGTCTTTTTTGTAGCTGTCAGTTTATCGATGGTAAAACTGACAGTAAGTTGTAGTCTCATTTCCTACGAAATGTTTGGGAAAAGTTTTTTGCGATTTCTGAGTTTTCTAGTACGCAAGCCTCAGTTGGTCCCATAGAGGTTATTGATCCTTATATGAAACATGATCGATTGCCATAACAAAAGTTTTTGTGAAAATTGCAAATTTTCCTGCTGACTGTATTTTATTTTTCAAAATCCGTGAATGCAAATCAAAATTTCTCAAAAAAATAAGAAAAGTCTCCTAAGACCGTTTGCCTGTAGCTACAACGGTTAAGGCAGCTGCCCTTCTGGCCCATCTCAAAAGTTAAGGAAAGTCTCCTAAGACCGTTTGCCTGTAGCTACAACGGTTAAGGCAGCTGCCCTTCTGGCCCATCTCAAAAGTTAAGGAAAGTCTCCTAAGACCGTTTGCCTGTAGCTACAACGGTTAAGGCAGCTGCCCTTCTGGCCCATCTCAAAAGTTAAGGAAAGTCTCCTAAGACCGTTTGCCTGTAGCTACAACGGTTAAGGCAGCTGCCCTTCTGCCCCATCTCAAAAGTTAAGGAAAGTCTCCTAAGACCGTTTGCCTGTAGCTACAACGGTTAAGGCAGCTGCCCTTCTGGCCCATCTCAAAAGTTAAGGAAAGTCTCCTAAGACCGTTTGCCTGTAGCTACAACGGTTAAGGCAGCTGCCCTTCTGGCCCATCTCAAAAGTTAAGGAAAGTCTCCTAAGACCGTTTGCCTGTAGCTACAACGGTTAAGGCAGCTGCCCCTCTGCCCCATCTCAAAAGTTAAGGAAAGTCTCCTAAGACCGTTTGCCTGTAGCTACAACGGTTAAGGCAGCTGCCCTTCTGGCCCATCTCAAAAGTTAAGGAAAGTCTCCTAAGACCGTTTGCCTGTAGCTACAACGGTTAAGGCAGCTGCCCTTCTGGCCCATCTCAAAAGTTAAGGAAAGTCTCCTAAGACCGTTTGCCTGTAGCTACAACGGTTAAGGCAGCTGCCCTTCTGCCCCATCTCAAAAGTTAAGGAAAGTCTCCTAAGACCGTTTGCCTGTAGCTACAACGGTTAAGGCAGCTGCCCTTCTGCCCCATCTCAAAAATCCACCCTGTATAGCATATATTTGGAATATATAAAAACTATTTCAATTTGTGCGACAGATCACAGTGCGACAATAACTTAATCAATTTTAATGAGCACGTGGATCTGACGCCTGAATTGAGAGGAGAATAACTTAAAACCTAAGAAAATACTGAATAACTTTCTTTAGACAGAGTACGCCTACAACAATGTTTTCCTGCTATTGTATTTGACTGAATGATACTCTGTTAATAAATTATAACATGCTGTATATACGTACAGGATGTCCACATCTCGCCGGGCAGTAACTAACTCTCTCACAATGGTTCAAGACATAATAATATATTCTACTATTTTACTGAGCTCCACAGGGTCCATAATGATCTGATTTAATTTGAATTTACCATTTTAGTACATATTGTGGAGTACAATAATTGATTGAGTATTGAGACTTATATTTTACGCATGATATATATAAGATAGGTAGTTTATGTGTGAGTTAGTGACCGCGCGACGTATGACGTGGTCGTCCTCTACGTAATGTTCCGAGCTCGCCCCGCCCCCAACCCCTGCTCACCGCGAACGTCGCCAGTCAACTTGCCTTCAACGAATTAGCACCTACATCTGTATTTCTTCAAAAATAGAAAAAAACTCCGAACAAATAAAAAAGTAATCGTGTGATTTGTGTCACTTTATGAGCACTTCCCATAGAAGTACAGACTGGCGGCGTGATCGCACCGTCTCATGAGAACAGCTGAGGGACCGTCCGCCTAGTACACATGCTCTGCGCCATGTCTGCGGCCGCTAACAGCTACTAACGACTGCTCGGTCACGACCGTCGTGTTCGCTAGCTGCCATACTGTACACTAACCGGGGCACGCCGTGCGAGTGCAGGGCTCATACTAATGGATACCGCGCTGTCTCTAATCAAACACATTGGTGCATAGTTTTATTCGCGATAACAGAGAATTCTTCGAGTGCAAAGTTTCTTTAAAACATCTGCACTGTTTTGTCTCAATTTTGTTTCTGCAGTTTTGATTAAAATAGTGCGCTATGAACTAGTGTGTTTGTCGGTGTGTGTGTGAAGGACAAAGCGATGGTCCAGTATATTGTTGTCTTGCTCGCACGATGCTAACATTCAGTCTGTTGCAGTACACACATACACGTACTACGCAGACGACGGTGAGTCACATCAACTACTTTACACACTGCCTTACTCTCGACGCTGTTCACTACTAATACATACTCTATGAATAAACGAATAGAGTTCATAACCCAACGGACACAGTTTCAAGAGTAACGCACACATTTCGTAGTCCGAGGCTTTGACAAGCCGTTAGCTTGTATGCGCGTTTATTTATCGCGCCATATATTCTAAGCAGTAATGCTCCTGGTACCACACCAGCGCTTTGTCTTTCATTACATATTATTAACATATGATAACAATGTATTAACAATCTCTGGAGACACTAGCCCGAACGTCCGCATTGTTCGCTGTCGTGTACATATATTGGTTTTTTTTTTTTCCTATTGGGCAGCTCGTAGTTATGACCACTAAGGTCCTGGCTACTTAACCGGGCAAGACATATATTGGTAAAGTCCATCCGCTTAAATAGTGTCGCGCTTTTAAAACTAAAGTGCGCGCAAAATAAGTCTGCGCGCGGACGAAATCGGCAATAATCGCTTGCCGCCCCATGTTGACGTTTGTATCAGGTGGCAAGAGAGTGTGCTGTGTTCCGTGTTTTCCAAAGTACATAATCGCCATCATTATGCCGCAAGTGATTAAAGTTCTGGCAGGAAATAGTCGTACAATACGCGAGGTGCGTGTCACAGTCACCAGACATACTCCGCTGACTTTCATCCGTAACATCACGCTCAAATTTTAATGGTTTATTTCCCGCGGCTGAACGATTTGTCCTCAGTACTACTATCGAATCATAGACTTAAACTTAAAAAATAAAAATGTTCAAGGTTCCTTCAAGGCAAACAGGTGCGACGCGACTCAAGTAGAACAATTTCTACAAAAACTTCATGGAAATTGCTCTACAAGAGTCGCGTTGCGCCTGTCTGCCTTTAATCTTTTCCACTTCGTCTTATTGCCTATTCAGAGTTACATAATTGTCCTACGTCGTCGTTGTTTATGTTTTTATTATGTACTTCGTTACTTTCCACTTCGTCTTATTGCCTATTCAGAGCTACATAATTGTTCTACGTCGTCGTTATTTAAGTTTGCATTATGTACTTCGTTACTTTCCACTTCGTCTTATTGCCTATTCAGAGCTACATAATTGTTCTACGTCGTCGTTATTTAAGTTTGCATTATGTACTTCGTTACTTTTCGTCTTCCGGTTCCAACAACTCCTAAACGCTTCACAGCTGTTCTGGAAGAGGTCTGTCTGTATGTACATAGTCAGTAGCTTTGTTTAGCTGTGCCCTGCAGTGCACGACAAAGAGCTGATGATAAATTAGCTTGGCACATTTAAAGTATTTATATAATTCATATTTTTATCAAATATTTATTTTTTATTTATTTGTTGTTTATTTGATAAAACCTAAACAGTTTAGATAGGGCCCCAATTTTTTTTGCAGCAAAGTCTTTCATTACTTAGCTACGCCACTGCTTATACTTTTGGTCTGAGCCCAAGCGCCCGGTGTGTCGTGAAGAATACGAAACTCGCACACGGATACTGGACTCTTTTAGTGTCGTTTAGACGAGACAGAGACCATTTATTAAAATTGAAAGACAATAAACAATTATAACGGCTCCATTGTGTATTGCACGCAGTGGCTTGCACTCCGATCTATTACTGCGCGACCGGAAGCGGAAGCACCTGCACTACCTACTCGTACCTTTGTAAATAGAGAACATTTAAAAGTAGATTAGTTTATTAAAATTATTGTAAATAATCAGCTTCCATTTTTTAACCTACTTCCAAAAAGGAGGAGGTTATATGTTCGATTGTATGTATGTTTTTTTTTATGTATGTTCACCGATTTCTCCGTCAATTGTGGACCGTTTTTTTTTTTTTTTTTGTTGGAAAGTGTATGCTCTCGAGATGGTCCCATTCTCACCAAGTCAGAATCTGATGAGGGAATCCCATGGAAATCGAGGGAAATCCTCAAAATTTATAGGCACACCTGTAGTGATTTGGGTATTTTTTATAGTAACTCGTGCATTTGCTCTTGAAAAGCACCATTTGGTGAAGTGGAACTGATGATGGACACCAGAGGTGGCTACCGGAACTTCTCAATAATAAGTATTTCACGGGTTGTGATTCGATTTTAATATGGTTGCTAAGCAATTTAAGCTCGTCACAATGCATATGGTGAAATGGAGCTGTTGGTGACTTCACCATCAGCTCCAGTGGTTTTGGTTCTTAGCAGGAGAACTCCTCAACAATTAACGTCCCTGCGTCGGGAAAAGGAATATTTTGTAAAAGGTGATGAGCAATTGACATAAGGCTATTGTAACTTAGATTTATTAATAACGGACTCACTAAAAAGTGAAAAATGAAAACTTTTTTACGAAAAAAAACAACCGACTTCAAAAAAAAACACTACAAAGTGAAAAATAACTTTAATTTCGGAAGTCGGTGGCAAAAAACAAAATACAGATACAAAGACACCGACTTCCGAAATTAAAGTTATTTTTCACTTTGTAGTTTTTTTTTTGAAGTCGGTTGTTTTTTTTTCGTAAAAAAGTTTTTATTTTTATACGCCTTATATACTTCAGTATCTAACTCAGAAAATTATTTTTTGTTAGATAATAAACTTCGGACCCCCGTCAGGAACGAAGTTCTTTACGGTTTTTAGGGTTCCGTAGTCAACAAGGAACCCCTTATAGTTTCGCCATGTCCGTCCGTCGAGTCCCTCTGTCCGCAGCTTTGCTCAAAGAATATTAGTACTAGAAAGCTGTAATTTGGCGTGGATATACATATTAGTCAATTCAATTCAATTCAATTCAATTTATTTATTTCGGAAAAATCATCCATATTGTGTTAGTATTAAAAACTTAGAAAAATATGTTAGTAGCATAAAAATCATAAACAAAATATTATTCCAATCAAAACCAAAAATTTAATTAAAAATCAATGTCAAAATCAAATTCCAAAACAAAGTTTAAATTACAATAATAACAAATCAAAATTATAATCAAAATCAAAATAAAAATTAAAGTCAATGTTACATTAGAACTAAATACAAAAATAAAATTTATTACAAACAAAACAAAATTAAATCAATATCAAATCAAAATTAAATTCAAATCAAAATCAAATTAAAATTAAATCAAACGTATGTCAAAATTATGTATTTAATTATTTATGAGAGGTAGATAGTTATTGTATTATTGCCAGGAAGTTGTTATACACGACTGGGTGAACTTTTTTTTTTTGTAAACAAATAATAACTCGCTCATGAAAGTTATTTATATTAAAAGAGAAATACGTGATCGTTTTGTTCGCTGGCTTTTATACCGAAGCACATATTAAACTTGACGGATTGAACGGTCATTAACTCATTACTGTGGCAGCGATAAAGTGGTTAATTGAAACCTTGAAAATATTTTTTTTTACACACACGTAAAGTGAGCATGTTTTTTTTTTCTCGTCTCCCCCATGACTTGGGGTGTCGTTGGATAGGCCTTTCAAAAATATTGCGTGTTTGTGAAAACAATTTTTCGATTAAGGGTTCCATTTGTGAAATATTAAGATTTAAAGTGCTAATGTTTGTTTATGTTAATTTTGTACGCCAATATATTGGCATAACGCAGTGCAGTGTATTTTAGACAATATACCATCCTATTACTGCAAATACCGATTAAGTGCATAAATCGCGTTTTGAGATAATGCCATTTGAAAGTTTGGATGTGCTACCAAATCATCAATTATGTTACCTTAAACTGTGAGCTATTTTCGTAACGAAGGGTCGTATCAAAAAAATGGGTTTTACCAGTTTGTACAGCTTGAAAAAATAATTCTAAAGGTCTAAACAAAACATTTTCGCTATAAATTCACTTAATTGGTATTTGCAGTAATAGGACGACTATCTGTGACCATGCTAATAAAATGAATGATTGATTGATCTTTTTTTTTTAAATAATCGATTAACAACAACCACCGGGGTCACCAGTATAGAGCTATGAGACACGGTGTAACGTTTACTCACACCTCCATAGAAAAGGGAGGATCCTCCGACCAGACGGGTGTCGTGTCTGCGGGCCTATTCTCTAAGACCATCAACGAAGATACGGGCCCCTCCGAAAGTAGTTTGAAACTTTGGAGTGAACCGAACACCCAATTAATTCACTTTTTCGGACAGGTAAAAACACACCGGGAGTAGGGGAAACTGTCACATTGTGATGTCATTCATTATTAGGTCGGGCCACAAACTAATCTTAAGTCCGTAGGTGATACGGAGAAGGAAACGCCCGTCACGTCGGCCGAAACTATGGATTCCGTGCTTAAAGAGTAGACCCCCTCGTGGGCAACTGCTCGACGATTGAAATCGGGAGGTTGTATATTATTATGCGCTAGAACAGTTGCGCGGTAAACTCTGCTTGCGCGATGCAGGATTTTGAGTGACGTCAGTGTGACGCGTAGCTCGCATGTGGCGTTGTAGATGCCGCTACAGTACTACTAAGACAAAATCATTTTGCTGCGCGATAACAACCATTAAAATTTCAGCGTGTATATTGTCATTTCATTTCGATACTTACATCAAAATGAAAAGCTAACATATTAGGTCCTTACACATGAAATTGATGTTTTATATGGAAAAAGCAAAACTATTTTTTATTTTACATTTTTATAATTTAATCTATCAAAGTAGGTACCATTGTGATCTATGCACTTTTGCCATTTTATAGGGAGTTCATTGATTCCTTTGCTGAAAGAATTGCGGGAGCGAGAATCAATAAAATCTTTGAAGGTGTTTTGGACTGCCTCATCTGAATTGTTTTTTTTTCCAATTAAGAAATTATCCAAATTCCGAAAAAAGTGGTAATCGGTTGGAGCAAGGTCCGGGGAGTATGGTGGGTGACGGAGACATTCCAATCCTAGCTCCTCTAGTTTCGCCACCGTCTGTTGTGCAGTGTGTGGTCTAGCGTTGTCCTGAAGCAGCAGTGGGCTAGAGCGGTTGACCAATCTCGGCTGTTTAACGGCTAGCTTTTCCATCATGGTTTCCAATTGTCGGCAATACAGATCTGCCATAATCGTCTGACCAGATCTTAGGAAGCTGTAGTGGATGACACCAACGCTGGTCCACCAGACACTAACCAGTACCTTTTTTTGAGTCAACTTTCGCTTGGGGCAGGATTTAGCCGGTTCTCTTGGATTTAACCGCTGTGATGAGCGTTTCCGATTATTGTATAGGATCCATTTTTCTTCACAAGTAATGATACGATTCAAAATCCCCTCGTTATTGTGACGGTTGAGTAACGTGACGCAGCAGTCGACTCGTGTTTGTTGGTTTGCTTCACTTAGTTCATGCGGTACCCATTTTTCAAGCTTTTTCACTTTTCCAATTTGTTTCAAATGATTCAAAATGGTTTTATCACTCTCACCGAAGCCTGCAGCTAACTCTGACGTGATTTGAGATGGATCCGCTTCCACGATCACTTTCAATTCCTCATTGACAACTAGGGTCTCCGGTCGTCCACGTGGTTTGTTCTGGAGGTCAAAATTTCCAGAACGAAAGCGTTGCAACCAAAAACGTACTTTGTTTTCTTTTATAATGACTTCTCCGTACACATTATTAATACTTCGAGCTGTTTCTGCAGCGCTTGTGCCACGATGGAATTCATATTCGAAAATAATGCGATATTTTATGTTTTCCATATTGAGGACAGAACGATGTCAAAGCAAAATTAAATGCCGCGAAAACAAATGAATTATTACATTCGAAACACAAATATACACACTTTAAATTGAAATAAATTTGAATTTGGAATTCTTAACCTAACTTTTTGAGATCAAAGTGGCCAGTTCTATAAAACATCAATTTCATATGTAAGGACCTAATAACATTACATAATATTTATATTGGAGTAAATTCCTGTACGCCGTTTGGGCGTCACTATTTGAGCGGGTAGACTAGACGTGAACAGTGCAGCAGTGCTGACGTTAGTGCGCGTGTTGTGTGGAGCGGCGGAGCGCAGGCGCAGCTGCGCGGCGGAGCAGGTGAGGCGCACGTCATTACTGTTGTGGTTCGTTCGCGTGGCTGGCTACACACGTGCTTGTGCTGCACGACGCCTATTTAGCGTCACAGTGATCTTTACTGTCATTGCTATAAGGTTGCTGGGAGATGTAAAATAACTCGTAGGTATATAGGCTGGTGGATGCTTGAGATGGGGCAGCAAGGGCAGGTACCGGAAAACGGTCATAACAGACTAACCTTAACTTTTGAGAAGTTGTGATCTGCATTCACAGATATTGAAAAAACTGTACAGTCAGCAAGAAAATGGACAATTTTCACAAAACAACTATCGGACGAACTGAGGTTTATTTGAGTATAGAAAAGTCAGAAATCGCAAAAGCCTTTTTCCATACATTTCGTAGAAAATGAGAATCCATATTATTATTTTTTTTGATGGGTAGACTGACTGCTACAACGGAAACTGGGCAAAAATAAATTAGTAAAAATTAAACTTCGAATTTCGAATGATTATGAGTCATTATTTTATTTGCTTTGAAAACAATATCTTGATAGTTTGATGTATGAGTTTTCTAACATTCGGTGACAAAAATTACCTCAAATAACTTAGATCGTTTAGACTTGTTAATAGGTTATATTTAAACATTTGTAGATTGTATTTTAAATATGCTCGTAATTTTATAAAAATGGACCGCCGGCTGTAAGTTGTCGTAAAATAGACCTATGGCAGTCGTCGTAAAGTCTAGATTCCCAACATTTTCGTAATATCAAGCTAAAATATCCCAAATGTCAGCAGTTTGTTGGCGTCGGCGTCGTTGCAGCGTCGTTAGAGGCGTGTTGCTGCAGCTTGTTGCATACCTACACTGTTACTGTTGCGCTTCTTGTTCATTACTTCCTACCATATTGTTATGTTACACCGCGCAGTGCTCGCCACCGAACATGAGCTTTGTCAACTGCCTTACTAAAGCTACTTATTCTTAGAAAACAAAAGTTAAGCAACACTGGCTAAACATTGTCCTCGGTAGCATCGAATGTTGCTAGCAACAATGTTTTTGTTCCTGTCAGCGACACTGCTACACTAAAACATGTTGCGCATCTTTGAGTTACCATAACTACGAAGCGTTACGTTTGCTAGAAACCATTCAATCCTCGAGTTCAACTTCAAAGCTCACGTCTTGTAGCGAGTTCTGTTCCCATTCGCTAAACTTACTAAGTCGGTGCATGTTCCACGGGCTGGCTCTATGTTCCCACGACTGCCTCAGAGATGACCAATATTTTGAGTGATCTCGTTACTATTAAATATATCGCTACGTATATAAGTGTGTATATTATCGCTTTTATTTATATTTATTGATAGCTTCATATGAATATTTAAGTACATATAAGTATGATGTAGTTTGTCCAGCGTTGTCGCTGACGGCGACGCGACGTTGTCGATGTTTCAGTTATGTTGCGCCTCTGTGCTGCACGCTGCATGTCGGAGCACGCGCACAGTTTCACGTCACCATACTCTAATTATAAAATTACATTTGATGACAGTATTTCAGCACAATATGTGTTTCACTAATATAACAATTTGGTAACATAAGTGAAACACATTATGTGTTTGACTAATATTACGAATTGTTATTCTGAATAGAAACTGTGCGTGTGTATCGTACCTATCGTAGAAGATGTGCACTCAATTGAGACTGTGTACTTATAAAAAAAAACAATGCTATATATGTATATTGTACTGTAATTTTGTTAATTATTATGAACTCGTGTTGGGGATGCTAGTTGAGTGCACATCGTCCATGTCAATGTTGTTACAAGTGTTATGATCTATGTGAGTTGAGCTGACGCACACGCACACGCAGTCGAGCGAGTAATAATAATAAAAAAGAAATTCTAATATTTTTCGTTATAGTATATCTGTAACATACGTTATCAGCAGAATACTGAGATTAGAACTGTAAAGTTGTTGCTAACTTAGATCATCCCAAATCTGTAATGTTTATGGCTGAACACCAGTTACATAATATCTGGATACCAGATAAATTCATGAAAAATGGAACAGATTTTTTCTGAAAATATCTGCCAGCTTAACTCACTGGAAGTGGCAGTGAAACAGACTACTTGTGCGTGCGCTCGGGCAACAGTTGGCACGCGCTGGTCGCGTGCGTACTAGTGTGTGTGTGTAGTAGTGCACGGCGCGCCGCGGCCCGGCTACGGCCTGCGCTCCAGCACGCTGCCCGCCGCGCTGTCCCGCCGCCAGCACGTGAGTACTGTTCCCTACACCACACACGTCCAACACAACTTGCACTCGAGCGAACACGTCGAGCGGCAGTCGCTGCCGAAGGTTCTACAGCTGCGTTCCGCTGAGCCCAGGTAGGAACGAGCGATTTTTTAACAGGACAATCGACGGGAAAAGCAACACAAAATCCTGAGGTGCGATAAATTATCGTCGCGTTAAATAATCGCTCGTGTTTACCTGGGATAACGCGTATTGAAATAATAGTTTAGTGACACTGGGTGGCGACCAGTGCTCGGCTGGTGCCGCAGCAGGCTAGGCTAGTAGTGGGCGGTAGGGCTAGGGCGGGCGGGGCGGGCGCAGTACAGTGGCTGCTTGCAGTGGTGTCGTCGCTGCGCGCGGCGCCGCGGCCGGGCTACGGGCTCGCGCCGCGCTCGCACACCTTCTCGTCCTCCACCGCCGTGAGTACACACTACTACAAACTACTCACAGCAGGACAATACACGAGATTGTACTCAACTAAAGTGCTTCACACGGACTAGAAAAAAAAGAAGGACTCCGCGCCACCCTTGTCGAAAATGAAGCACCGTAATCGCTATGTGTGTGTATGTGTAAATAATTGTCTTACTTGTGATATGTTATTCCTTGACATTTTTTCTGGGATGTAGAATTATTTTTGCACCATTTCACAACACAAGAAGACATTATTTTATTTTATTACTTGACGTAAACAGTACCTGGGTAAATCTTTCAAACGTCAGATATCATTATCCTCATAATTTTGAATTTTTGACAGATTTTCCGTACAAAATCTGTCAAAAATTCAAAATTATGAGAATAATGATATCTGACGTTTGAAAGATTTACCCACCTACAGTGACGCCGTAATGGCGGCTGGTCGGCACCTTATGATATTAATGTGTGCGTGAGGCTTGTTTGTGCAAACGGTACAAACGGTATACTTGTAGCGCTTCACTGTCGATACGCGTGGCGCGGAGTCCTTCTTTTTTTCTAGCCCGTGCTGCTTCAATTACTTACACAAGCTACGCACGCTGCACTACTATTGAGAGATGTTGTGTCCTACAAATAAGTGTAACTCTTGGCCACTGAACCGATTACATGTGATGTTAATCTCCTGCATTGTCCTGGTAACTTGCAACTAGATTGCCGTCGATCACTCAATATTGATCGCACCAAAAAGTCCAGCGATGCTCGTAATGCGGCTTCCATGCACCACGCCGGATGTGAACGGTCGCGTCGATCGCCCGCGGTCTAGTTGCACCTCGTGGCAAGTGCTCGCGTCGCGAAGCCGGCTGCGACAGCATATACCTTTTGTATCACACCTGTTACATATGTATACTACAAAGACACTCATTTAATAATACTCTTCAGTCTCAAGGAATATAAAGTTCAGAGTTTTTTTTTAATCTGGAATGCTTTCTTACTCTCTTTTTATGCGAAAGTGAAAGTATCTATGTCGATTAACTGTAAATACGCAAGTACCAGTTAATTGTAAACAGGTTACTTCCAGTTTTAATAATAATATGGTGTCTTGTCCAGTTGGAAAGGGTTTGTTTAACTCAATTAAAATGTACACTTTAATTATAATAATTAGTTCGTATTTATTTTGTCCTCATTAATGAACATAGTTGGTTATTAATTTGTGTTGATAAAAAACGACTACAGCTTACGAATATGGTTTGCATTTTCTACATGTACACATATTACATTCTCTTACATACTCATCGACTGACCAACCCTCGGGGTCTTCTCCTTTCCTGAAACATACATTGGATGAGGGTGTCATTTGACAGACGTGATGGTATCGATATCTCGAGGTAATAAAAGAAAAAATAACTCGTCCATTTCAAGGTCGATACTACAGCATGCGTAGCATGGCCACTATAGAAACGGAAGAAACGGAAGACAAATGACAGATTGTGATGAAATAATAACTTTTAGTTAAGAAAGTAATTTGTATTTTCTTCGTAGAGTAGACATGGACGGTGGTCATGCTACGCATGCTGGTCGTCTAGAATTAAAAAAAAAATACACTTATCAGGATTATAAATCAGTACCTACCCGTCACATCTGTGAAGTTTCGCCAACGAAAGAAACGAAGGCCTGTATAACACTCTACTTGGCTTGCACCAATGGTCATAGTCGCTTCGTATCATGAGCGAGTGTCTGCAGCGCCTCGCGGCCCGGCGCGGGCCACCTGCACAGTAGTGCACAGCACGCTCCGCGCTCGCGCGCCACTGCGTCTACATATTGTAGTCTGAGACTATCAGTTTCTAGCGAAGAGAAGACCTGTGGGGCTCCGCCTTCTTATATATGAGTTTTGTGTTTCGTTTCTAGTGGTGTGTTGCACAACTGTTTGTTCCATTAACATTGACTGACCGGTGCGTATGTATGTATGTATTGTAGGGCGACTTCACATTCAGCGGAATGGGAGACAAGACGCATAGCACCGACTTCAGCAGCGGCAAGTCAGACAGTAAGTATCCTCCTACTGTACCGTCAGTGTCGCCCTGCGACCCTACACACGAGTGGTGGACCAGGTCGCAGGGCGCGCGCGGGCGACGCGCCACGCGGGTGACGTCATCAACTGACACCAAGCATGCACTGTGTGCCACGCCACGCCTGGCGCGTCACCCGCAGTCCATGAGATATAGGTACTGTGTCACTTCAGTATAAGGAACTAATAGCCACAACGATGTTAATACCTCATACCTTCATCTCATTTAGACTAATATCAGTTTAGTTGACTGTTACTACTACACTTGTTATGTAAGTAAGCTTCATACTTATTACGTATTGGACTATGTTAACTGTAACACTGACCAGCGGAGGCCTGTAGCACGGCGTGCATCGATACTGTGACGGGTTGTGTGTTCTGTCTGTTCGTCAACACCTGCCTGCGATCCGTGTGCTCATATATATAGTACTACGAGTATATATAGTACTATAATGGTTCAAGGCTAATGGACTTGTGTCCATAGCAGTGGAGAGTTCTTTGTCAAAACATTCCTTTCAGCTCCCCTTTCTAAAGACGGAGGTAACGGTAACGGTAAACGGCTAGATACCATACATTTTACACACTGTAAGAGACGCCTGTATCGAGCAGAACAGTCACCCTGATACCGTTGGGCTGAGCTGTACTTACAAACTAACAGTGCTGCAGACTGTTACTGACAACTCTGTACTATGTAACAACTGGGCGCCCGCGCCCGTGTGCTCGGCTTCTGTTTGATGTACTGACGAGCGTGGTTGTGTGTTTTGCGCGCAGTGCGGACGGAGCTGTGCAGTAAGTAGCGCTGCCCGCTTGCGCCTCACGACTCGCCCTCAGCCACTCACCACACGCACACCTCTAGCCACATCACAGCTTATGTGCATATTATTCATGTTTATTAGTCCTTCATCATTCATCTTTACTTATGTATTTAATCTGCATATCTGAAGTGACACTTGAAGTTACATAGATTAAGGTGTTTGACAGTATTTATTTAATTGCGATTCTCAAAACGATGACAATTCAGTAAAATCAAAATCGTGTCGATAAGCTGTGAAAAAATGGAAGGATATACATTCAATAATGGCCGAGATAATAATAAAAAAGACAGACAGTAGGTACCTACTAGACCTACCTACTACAAAATAACAAATAACGGTTTCATGCGACAAAATATAAATTCCCTCTTCAAAAATGTCTAAAGCAAATACACTGGATCGCAAAAATTCCGGGTCGCTAATAAATGGCGTGATAGTTTCTTAAATACTTATGACTAATTTGCGAAACTATAGTATATTGTAGATGACTGAATATATATAAAAAAATGTGTAATACGTTTTGTACACTATGTAACTTTAATAAAATACAAAAATAAAATACGGGTTGACTTGAAAACCTCTTCCTTTTTTTCGTCGGTTAAAAAAGAAAATTTTGCTTCTAACGTATGACAACAAAAATACACTTCGCAGTAAATCTTAAAAAATAAAAGATTTTTTGTCAATTTAATATTTTGTATTTCCTCCACGAAACCGTATCACTTCATTAAGACGATATGGCATGCTGTAAACCAAAATTTTAATACGATTACTTGAATATACATATTGACCAAAATGTGGTCGCGCATTACGTGCATAAAAATGGAATTTACACCCATATTCACTAAGAAAGGACCAGCATGCTCATTTAAAACCTCTTCTACGTATCTCACAGCAGTCAGAGAACCGTTTTCTATGATCTCTAACTCCGTGCAATTCTCGGAAGATATCCTAGCCCAAACCATTATTGATCCACTACCGAATGGCACCTTTTCTTCAAAACACGCCTGATGATACCTTTCTCCTGGTCGTCGAAATACTCTTCGTCTCCCGTCGTGCGTAAATAAACAAAATCTGGACTCATCGGAAAACATAACCTAGGATCAATCTTCATCTGTCCATCGGATGTGTTCTCGAGCAAACCGTAACCTGGCAACTCTATGTTCTCTGAGCAGTTTGGGGCCGTTTGCTGGTCTATAAGGCTTTTTATCAGCTTCACGTTAACGTCGCAGAATCGTATCACAGCTCACGTTGTTGTGGTGAATTTCTTGAAGACTGTTTCGGACCTGAACAGCTGTGAGATGTCGATTTCTTAACATAGTGCTCACGATGAATCGGTCTTTTTGTGTAGTTGTGCACCTTGGCCTGCCATTTCCTGGTCTGATGTTCATGCCGGTCTCTTGAAATCGGTGGAGTACTCTTTGGACCGTTGATAAAGATACTCCTACTGTTCTAGCAGTGCTACGCTGACTTCTTCCTTCTTGTACCATGGTAATAATCCGTGTATATTCTTCAGGTGTTAACGACATAATATTGCACTGAATACTCTGAGCAACCCAAGGAACCATTTATAATGACAGCTCGATTTGAAACAAAAGCAGAAAAAAAAATATTTTCCAAATTTTAAATTTTGAAATTGTTCATAGAGCAGTTTTTTTTTAATCTATAACTTGTACAAATGATACCTCTTTAGAGATTTAGAACAAGCATTAGTAACCTGCTTACTACATATTATTTATTCTAGCGATCTAGGTTTTTATTAGCGACCCGGAATGTTTGCGATCCAGTGTATTATGTCCTTTGTTTTTTCGATTATTGTCTCTCTTTACTTACTACTTCTTTGCCATAAAATGTCAAATAATGTTGTGCATTGGAAATAATAGTGAAAGACCGTGTCGACTTCACCGAGTTGTACAACTTCAGGTGTCCACAACCGTGACAACATGTTGTATTCCTCAGCAGTCAGCACATACGTTCAGTATTATTGTCAGCTAGCACTGTACGGCCGTGTTCGGTGAGCGTCGTCCCATCGTAGGTCAGTGGTCGCTGCCGACCGCCATCATCTTTCGCACATCTGCATACTCCACTAGACCTCAGCTCCACGCAAACACATTGTATTCCTCTGTCGAACTATAATGTTGATTGTCTTTATCATACTTGTGGCCCGCATGAGCGCTTAGCGTCAAATAACTTAGGCCGTTTATTAAGAGTGCTAATTAGGGCAGCTTCTCTAGAATGTCATTCTCGTCTTCAAATATATTTAGTTCAGCGACGAACTTTTAGCGTCTAATAAATGGTTTTCAAGCGACTATATATTGTAAAACGAGCTTCTGTTAATATGACGCAGCTTGGTGATAATTCTTAAGCAACGTTATGGACCAAGTAATAAATAGGGGCATTATTCATAATTCCCGCGCATTATGAATAATGACAAGCGTAGTCGACGGAGCCCCGCTCCGCGGGGCTCCTAATTATGGGTGGTTTAAAAAAAATACCACGAAGGGGATGGCGGGGTCTGATAGACCCCGCCCTCCACTTCTAACCTAACCTGTCCGAGTTGGGGTGCCCTAAGTCCCGAGCTCGCTTAGTAGCTCACTTACAACTTTAGTCGCTGAGTTATCAATTCAGAAGTAAATGTATTTATCGGTAGCTCTGAGTTATATTAATTTACGTTCGTAAATTGACGCTGGATTTTTTGATATTCTGTTGGAATAGTAAAGATGATGAATTAATATAATTGAAGCTGTTCTATTAACTCGTTGCCTACATATAAAAAGACGTTAGGTTGCAGGTACTAAAGAACACTTGTTGCTGCTCTCATAATTTCCCGTTTATTAGCAATACATATTCATTGCCTCCGCGTACGTATCGCATGGTCGTCTGGCAACAACAACAACTGTCTCACAACTAAGATATTATCATTTCAGTATCTGCCGGCTCCATAACTGATGTGGATCGAAGTGCTGTGGTGAGTTGACAACCTCTTTAATTAGGTTGAACCAAACATTCAATTAACTTGCTTTTATTCTGCGGCGATCATCCAGAGCTGCTTGACATAGTCTTATCTTACACAAATGTGGATACCCTTAAAACGTGTAAAACTCACAAGAGTATTAGCTTTGTGTTACTAAAATGTTCATTTACGAGTACTTAACTCAGTAAACCTTTTTAGTAAAACATTTTAACCAAAAATAATACCTATCAATGACATCACATACGAGTAACATGTGAGTGTGTTTCCAGACCACGGACGGTGGCGTAGTGATCCGCGGCAGCAGCGCGGTGGGCGTGGGCGTGGGCGTGGGCGGGCGCCACACCAGCTCGGGCATGGTGGGCGTGGGCGGGCGCCACACCAGCTCGGGCAGCGTGGGCGTGCGCGTGGGCGGCACGGGCGTGCGGCGCTCGCTGCCCAACATGGCCACGTCGCACCTGCTGCACGAGCCCGCCAAGCTCTACCCCTACCACCTGCTGCTCATCACCAACTACCGCCTGCCGCCCGACGTCGACCGCCTCAACCTCGAGGTAGCGCCCTCCTCAGCGTCCCAACTGCCTCGCGAGGCTGCGGAGTCGACCTACACCCGGCTAGAATAGGATAAACATTCAGCATTACAGCTAGTAGTCGTAAATACATTCAAAAATCTATAAAACCGGAAGCAAAAGGTTCAAGCGTCCGCCTAGCAGGATGCTAAGCGATGGTTCTCAGCTCAACCCATCGGACCCCTGTGTAAAATAAAAATTAACATTTTGGCATCAAAGGGTTCGAGGGTTAGCGGTCATATGGCGTACATTGTAAAGAGTATTTTATTCTACCATAACGATGATGATTGAGATGAAATTTTGCTTAAACGTTTAATTTGGATGACAATGTATGTTTGGCTAAGTGACGTCATTCTAAATCCAATACGGGGGACGGCTTAAGACGGCGGACTAATTAGTTGTTGTGCAATCCCATGATATAGGTATCAAATGAAAGGGTTTGCTGAGAAGAATACGAAAAAATAATCGATAGTAAAAAAAAACATTTTTAAAGACAAGCTTTTATTTTAATGCTCTAGACTAAAGGAAGAAAATAGGTAAACTTTAAATTAAATCTAACCCATTAATTCATTACATTTATATGATAAAAAAGTTTGTCGCGAGCTTTACTTGTACCTATTTTGTTTGGTTTTTTTTCTCAAGATTAATTTAAAAGTTCAAATTATTTATTTCATAACAAAAATACATTTGTGTCGAAATATTTGTACAGTAGGTACACAAACAGAAGCAACATAAACAATTTAATTTTTCAAACTAACATCGAAGTTAGAACGTCTACATAATTAATTACATGTGTACCTACCTAATTGCTGTATTCTTGTATCTATACAAGTATACAAGTAAATCACGCGACAAGCTATTTTAACATACTAGCTATTGGCCGCGGCTTCGCCCGCGTGGAGGTCGGAAATTATCCCGCGGGATCGTGTGAACTGGGAACGTGTTACTACCGGGATAAAAAGTATCCTACGTGATAATCCAGGTTGTAAACTATCTGTGTTCCAAATTTGTTCAGTGGTTTTTGCATGAAAGTGTAAGAAACATCCATTCATCCATCCATCGTCAGTAATCCTCACAAACTTTCATATTTATAATATTAGTAGGTTGTAGGATAGGATAAATTGTGTAATGTAATCAATTGATGGGTTTGATTTAATTTATAGTTTATTTTCCTCTTTTTAGAGCACGTAAATAAAACCTTGTCTTCCATATTTTTTTTCATTATTATTAAAAAAAATATCAATAAAAACGACAACAAAAATACTGAACGACGATGGGCATCTTTTATAATAAATTGGTGCTATGTTTTTGATAGTCAGAGTACACTTTTTACATTTTCGTTAAAAAATAATTGTTTTTTTTTTTAAATTAAGCTATTCATCGAGTTTAGTAGTTGGTGTTCATTTAATTTTAATAAGACGTGTGTTCGTTCTCAGCGGCACCTGTCGGACGCCGAGTTCGAGGCGATCCTGCAGATCGGGCGCCAGGACTTCTACCGCCTGCCGCAGTGGCGCCGCAACGAGCTCAAGCGACGCGCGCGCCTGTTCTAGGCGCCACTCGCGGACCCGCTCGCCTGTTCTAGGCGCCACTCGCGGACCCGCTCGCCTGTTCTAGGCGCCACTCGCGGACCCGCTCGCCTGTTCTAGGCGCCACTCGCGGACCCGCTCGCCTGTTCTAGGCGCCATTCGCGGACCCGCTCGCCTGTTCTAGGCGCCACTCGCGGACCCGCTCGCCTGTTCTAGGCGCCACTCGCGGACCCGCTCGCCTGTTCTAGGCGCCACTCGCGGACCCGCTCGCCTGTTCTAGGCGCCACTCGCGGACCCGCTCGCCTGTTCTAGGCGCCACTCGCGGACCCGCTTCCTCGCTCCCACTGCTGCACGGCCGAGCGACACACGCACACGCCGTATTTATTATTAAGTTGTCAGAGTTCATTCGACATGACGAATGATTGCAAACGAATGAGCCGTCGATGAGCCGCTCACACACATTGGCGCGTGCAGCAGGCGGTGGCGGCCGCGAGGCGCCGCGCGACTACATTGTTGTTATTATTTATACGACGTTTGTGTTGGGGCTCTCCTCACGACCACTACGATATCGATGTTACTGTACGGATAGCGATGATATTAAAGCGTTCACATAATAATACATATTTACGTAGCGTAACGAGCGCGGGCAGCGCGGAGCTCATGGAGCCCTCCGCTCGCCTGGCGATGCCTTGTTTATAAATGAGATATATACGGATACCTATATGTTATTATATATATTGTGATTCTGTGTGGGCGCGTGGAATTCATTTTACTTTAGTGAGAACCAAATATATTACGATATGTAAGATAATTATTTTGATTTAGACTAAGTTGGGACATAGATGACTATATCGCTATGTATCGGTAGCTATAAGTGTAGCTTTTGTGGGTAGTGGACGATTATTTTATTTCACTGACGTGAGTGCCGGGAACGGAACGTGGTTCTATCATTATAATGTTAGATTATAAATCAGAACACAAATAAAATGTCATAATATGTGAAGAGCCAACGACGCGCGATCAAACGCACGCCGCACCTCTGTGTCTCCGAGTCTGAATGAGAGCAGCTAAATGAAACTGAACGTCAGAGCGCTGTGCGCGTGCTCGCGTGACGTCAGCACTGCGTCACGGACTGTCGGCGTGTGTGTGTGCGTGTGTGTGTGTGCGTGCGTGTGTGTGACTTATAATTACGTCGTTGTTTTTAATTTTATTCTAGGCAGATATTATTTTTGGTTGCAATGTAGACGAAATTATATTCAAAGTTTGTGTTCTTGTTTTTATTCGGCATTTCGACGGCTTACCAGATAACATGTGTATGATAAGGTATGCGTAAGAGTAGACATCTTACATACAATTGATATGCCTAATTTGTAACCATTACGAGACGAATGCCACTCAGCGCCGACTGTTGTAGTTCTGCATCACAAGCCATGACGTTCCCTTGACCACGTAGTGATGTGCCGCTGTGATGATCACATGATTAAAATTATTACAATCAGCTAACACTATATCACTGCATATCTTTATTACGAACATCATCATTTCTTCACGAATATCGTATCTCAATCCTACTCTACGACAAAATTGTTTAGTTTTTATTAAAACGATGATAATTTTATATTTTCGTAATGTGTGCTATCTACGCGGGTTCATTCAACCGTCAGGAATTATTAGAAAAATCTACTAAATCAAGTTTAAATTAAATAGTGCTCAGATTATTTAAATTAAATACTAATTCATATTTAATCGTTTGTTGAACAGCAGGCTTAGCACGCACACCGTTTTGTCGACGGAAGAGTAGACAGTACGACGGCAGCAAAGTAGAAAGAGTCAACTGCACTTTTTACGAAATTCAGTAGTAAATTCACGTTTTTCTTTTATTTTGCTTATATCTCGAGAATGGAATGTCCTATCGCAAAAATAATGAAAATTTCGCCCCCTTTTATTACACCCTCAAACCCCTAAAACTCAGCACATAAGTAATAATTTTTCACATATTCTATACTAATAGTGAAAAATTCATTTTTTTTACTTTGTGGCCGTCGAGTTTTTTTTTTTCTAGTCTTTAGCATGGCAATTACAAAATGAAATTGCCTTCATTACCTTAGACAACTGTCAGTTGTCAGTGTGATTTTGACAGATTGGGATCGAAAACTTTCTTTTGAAATAGTTTACTTAAAAAAGGACCTAGACAACGATCGGTAGAAACGACAGACAAAATGACAGATTGCAGAAGGATTTTTACGGTGCGATGTCAAAAATGGAGAAACGAAACGTCTTTTTGTATATAAATAGCTATGTCCATTCTTCCAAGAAACCGCCCCTGGCTGGAGGCTTTAAGTTAGTAGCTTAAGGCACCCACAGGCTTGCCCGGTTAAGTAGCCAGGACTTTAGTGGTCACAACTACGAGCTGCCAATTAGGAAAAAAAAAAAAAAACCAAGAAACAGAAAGCGTCATGCTAAGCCTGCTGATGAGCTGTTCAATTAGCCTTATGTTAATAGGTATCAAGTTATAGGATCGAGTTACGTTACATGTAACTGTTTCATTAGTCATTACGAGTACGGAAGTAATGCCAACATCGTATGTAAGTACATAGGTGTGAGTGTCCATGACGTGACGCGACGTGCCGCGGCGTGGCAGCTCTTTATTATTGTCAATTGCAAACGTTTTACATTAATGTTAGTAATGTGCGTGCGAATATTAACTTAGTCGGTCCTGAACTTAATCATCTTACCAAGTCTCATATTTTATGTATTTATTACTTCCTTAAGTATGTAAGTGTCCATCACTGAGCTAATATCTAGGCAGCTAACGATGTCCCAGGCGGACACGCTTTTATCGATTACCATTTGAAATATTATATCTTCACGAAACTACTATTATTGAATAAATGATAAGCAATGTCAGCTTTCAATGTAATGTATGCGAATGAGAGAACGAGTTAAATTATTTATATTGATTTGTGTCTAGATGTATATATAGAGTTTATTTTGTAATAATGCTATATTTATGAATACCGGCGTGCGCTCTTGAACTGGTTCGAGAGAATGTTTCGCTTTTTATACAATAGAATGCGGCGCGCGTGTGTCGTGTGGCGAGCGTGTGACACTTGTAGCACGCGTGTTACACGTGTGACATTTGTAGCACGCGTGTCGCACGTGTGAAACTTATAGCACACGTGGCGTGCGTGACACTTGTAGCTTGCGTGCCGCGCGTTTGTCGTGTGGCGCACGTATGTCATTTGTAGCACGCGTGCCGCGCGTGTGACACTTGCAGCACGCGTGCCGCGCGTGTGTCACTTGTGTCATGCGCGTGATACTTTTAGCTCGCGTGCCGAGCGTGTGACACTTGTGTCGCGCGCATCACACTTGTAGCACTCTTGCCGCGCGTGTGATACTTGTGTCGCGCGCGTGTCACTTGTACAGCAAGTGTGTTGCGTGTGACGTGTTGCGCGTGGCGGCCAGCGCGGCGCGGTGAGAACGCGCCGTCTTCTCGCGAGTTATACTTGGTCGCACAGGATGACACGACTATCTCTTCGTACATTATATTCATGCGGAATTTGAGAGACGTATGAGAGGAATTTATCAGTGATTTTTAACGTGAAGACTATATGCTTTTAAAGTAATAAATTTGCATTTCCGATTAATTTTGTGGTTATTGTATACTTACCCAATCCTTTTTTTTGTGCGTTCATTGCTAACGAGTGTAGTCGACCTCGTAATTGCATTACCAGTTCATTGCTATTTTTGCTTAAAGACCAATGTTACAATTAAAATGAAAAGCGAAAGAGCTACGAGGTCGACTGTACATATCTGGCGGGATCGATGATGACTGCGCGAGCGCTCCAGCGTTCCAGCCCTCCGGCTAAAAGTAGTTCGTAGGCACACTGTGTGGTGTTAGACAGTATGAGTAGCAGATCCCTTCCCTCGTGCCTGGGCGTAGAAAATCGACTCCACACGCACGCTAAAAAAAAGCGGAAGTACACACTTGAGAATGCCACAAAGATCTTTTGGCACCTGAATGGCGGTATTGGTAAAGTACAGCAAGCTTATCTGGCCCGGTGGCTTAAATTGGAACTAACGAACTCACTATGTAAAGTGACAAGGTCTGTCATTCTTAGTTTACTTACAGCGCCACCATCACAGGGCCAGATATGTAGGTTTGTGGCACATTATACATTTGTGAAATTGTCACTTTCAATGTGTATTGACAAAGCTTAGTTCTGATTTTGGCCACGCGCCAAAACAATCTAGTAGCGTTGTACTTGAGTCTTCTTTTTTGCATTTAATCAAAGAACTTCCTCCTTATGGTGTCACAATCCAAAGCTGCCGGTCCCAACCCGGCTTGGCCGCCGCCCCGGCTCATTTTAAACAAAAGCTGTCCGTCATGCACCGTTCTGAAGCTATCACCACCACCGTGACTTTGGTGCGTAGACACCTTAAAAAATGTTATAATTTTTATGAATTAATGGCGCCATCTGCAAGCCCATCTGGCATGTGACAGACCTCACTGTGTGCTGACATGCCCAGTGAAAATATGCTCATTGTGGGATTAATTAAAGCTTACATTGGAAATGTGAAGCTTTGAATAGTGTATTTACATACGGTTAGGCACTAACTCAACGGGCGAGAGAATTGCGGCGATAATCACGCCGTGTGATAAAATTTAATAGAAATGAATGAATATCCACACGGTGAGAATTTGATGGTACGCACGACTACATATCCAGCTATACATTTCCAGTATAAGCTGACTTCTCATTGTATGAAAGCAATGCGAGGTCAGCTAAACTGGAAATGTATAGTTTGTTATATAGCCGTATGTACGACTGACGACGAGACAATCACCGCGGTTCTCTCGTCCGTGGACATGGTGCCTAAGTAAATATTATATTTTATTATTCTTTACGAAAACGAGTATTTGTCATCCATTTACATGGTATATAACTAAGCTATCGCAAGGTATGCATATTTATTAGTTAATATAACGTCATCATCCATCATAATAAATCCTCAAATCCAATTTGTTTACCGTAGTCGATTTTATTTCTGTAGGAAAGGACATCACTGTCTCGCAGATTATAAAAGACCGAATGACATGAAAATTCTTATTACTCTGTGATACCGCAAAAGTCGCGCGTGCTTGAGAGTCGCATTTAAGGAATCAATTTTGATTGTTCTAAATTTCGGATGACTTGTGATAAAAATAGTTAGTGAAAATGATACTTCTAATTCGGTAAATCAAAACGCAGCCCCCTGTCAAATTTCCTCTTGCAGTGTTTTTTTTTGTGCTGAGTGTCAGTATTCAGTGAGTATTATGAACTTTGAGGACTATGAAACCCTTCCGACCCAAAACTCCGTCACACACATGACTGCCGGAGCAATAGCGGGCGTGATGGAGCATTGCATAATGTACCCGCTCGACTCCGTAAAGGTAAGCATGGGCAGCAGGGGCTGCTGCTGGCTGCCATTCAAACTAACCTAATCATTATGACAGTTCTATCGGCTGGCCTGTTACGCCACCAATTTTCGATCTCTTATTATGTAAAATCATGCCAATTACCTATTTACCGACTGCCACAGTAACAAATGTTCCGACGAGCCCAATATTTTGACCCTAACACGTTGTTTATTAACCCAAAAGCCTCTAAATTTATTGTAATTTTCATTAAATTGTTATTACAAACATTGTTATTATATGGCCATTAGACTGGTTTTTACTGACAGCATTGATTGTACAATGTCTAAACACACTAATATCCAGCATAAACCTGCTAGTTACCACTCTAATTGAATAATGTCAGTCCAATAAGAGTTCTAATTGTACAACTATAGGTACATAGATGAATCTCATACATGCGTGATTCCAATTAACTAACATAATTGCAATGAAATAATAATTCAGGAAATACCACAAAAATCTGTAGTTGAACACATGTTTGTAGAGACAAGCAAACATGACCTTGATACATGTTGCTTGACTGATGGTGTGTGTACCGAGCGGTGAGCCTGTCTCAATGTTGCTGTTGCTGCATTGGTAATCATAATGGACACCATTCAGTAGTGACTAATTATATTATAATTTGTCAGGTTTAGTTGTTTTGTAGCACATCTAGCATTTCACATTAAAGTATCAATATATTAATGCAGTAATAAAGGCAAACTGTGCTTTATACAAATAGGAAGAAAGGTGTTACATTCAGCACATTTTGTGTGTGCATTTATTGACTGAATATGCATGAGAATTGCATGGTATGTCAGGCCTGTGAGCACACATAACAGTCATTAACTTACGATTACACATTACATTATGTCATTACATGTAATAACATAGTTGTTTTCCTCTAGTGTTTGTACCTCCTAGTCTCAATCAGATGTACAGTCTGTGATCTGTCATAGTTTGTGAACACAACACTTTACAAGGTGAACAGAGTCATTAGGCAACCTGTAATCACAAAATGTATGTAGCTTTTCTATAGTTGGAAGCATGTGTGGCAAATTTATATAATATAAATAATTTGTATAGGGCTTTTGTGAAACGGTATACTAAAAAACAGCTTGTTAAATGACCAGTGGTCCACTTTAGCCCTGGATCGAAAGAGCTGGAAGTTATGGAGAGACCCCAGCAGTGGGATGATGCAGGCTAATAGTAGTAGTAATAGAGCTTGTGTGAGATCAGTATCTCAGCTAATGGCAATTAGGCTTAGTTTTATGTGAACTTATCATTTCACAACTTAGTTCATATTTATTTGCAATAAGACACATTGAAATATAATGAAAACCACAAGCACAACATTCCTTTAGAAATTACTATACTTAGTGTTTTTTTTGTGTGTATTTAGTGATTTTCTTGTGTGTTCTATACACCATATTTTATGTCATTGTAGAATACAGGTGTAATGTTATGTTAAGTACTTGTGTGGTTTTATGGAACAAAGTGCCTTATCGCACATGACACTCTGCACACCAAACATTTTGGCCATCACAACACTTGCAATATTTATTTTTCAAATAGTTACTCTTGAAAATTGTTAATTTATTTAATTGTGCTTGTTATTATATTTTTCTAGAATGTATTATGATGGCACAGAAGTCAACAAGGAATAATGCTAATCTTTCCATTGTTTTATTGGGTACTTTCAGTTTATATTATTAGTATCACTGCACAGGAGATGCGTTTTGTCCGGCTACTAAAACAGAAAAATGTCGTCCTCACAGACTATAGAGAATGCAACATTCGGGCGAAAACTATTGTTAGATATTTAACATGTGATGTTGTATGCCTTTCATGCCCTTTTTCCTTACACTCTGTTTAAGTTAGAGCAGATACGGTATAGTTTCCTCAGGGAATTTATGGAATTATTTTCAACCTTGAAACGCAGACTCCACCAGACCCGTGAAATTTGACAGACTGCAGCAGTCTACGGAACATTGGAGCGGCTAAAGCAAGTGTAGCATGTCAAAATAATCTTCCAATACCATCTGATAATTACCAAACTTTCTAGTAATGATGATAGTTTGCAGTTCACTGACAACACCTCTAGCTGGCATAGTCATGCCAAAAACTATTTTTTTTTTTTTTGTTATTTAACTATTTATCCATACACATAATTATGTATAAACATACAAGAAGAAAGGAATAGAAAAATATGTAAAAAGGTGATGCTTATTTCTAAATAAATGTCTTCCAGCATATTTACGATAGGAAAGTAGATAAAAGGAGATGTAGACAATGTGTGTAAGCATAGAAGAGAAAACAAAACACATAAATCATAAAAAAACAACAATTACCTTACATGTCAATTGTTTACTCCTACTTAATAAAATAAGACAAAAATAATCTTTTATTTATAAAAGGAAAAGAATGCAGAATGGATGTAATAATTGGTCACATTGTGTAAAACCTTTTTTTTTTTTTGTAAGCGCTTTAGTTAGACTTAGTTATCAATGCATTATTAATAGTGGACGAGCTTTGTAGGTAATACAAGTTAATCTCATGTTTTTTCCTTTAAGGAAAAGTGTTTGCAGTCCAATGTCTACCTTTGTATAAAAAAAAACCATTCAGTAAGTCTTGAATAGGCATATTTATTATTATGTATAATTAAAAAATAATAGGTAATAAAAGGAATTTATCTGGACTCTTGACACAAAAATAATTAGGTATCTATGTAAGTATAACATTATGTTCCATAAAAAATGACAGAAGACATGTATAAGTGATTTAGAATGAGTGTGATGCACTATATGAGGAAGTACTCGGCTTTGTTCGCGTTCTGCCAGCACACCTGCGTCTTCCAAGCCGTGTCGCAGTGGTCGGCGCCGCGCTGCGTGCCGCACGCGCGCAGCGCCGGCGCGTTGTGCGCCGCCAGCTCGGGCGGCAGCAGCGCCAGCACGGCCTCGATGTCTACCTCGCCGTCCGACATCATGCCGGCCGTCTCCATGGTGCACTTGATGTAGCACTTCAGCTTGGCGTCCGCCATGAGATCGGCGCCGCCGTTCACCGCCTCCACCAGCGCCACGTCGGCACCGGTCTCGTCCGCACAGCTCTCGCGCACCATGCGCGCCAGCTCCGCCATGTCCTCGTCCATCTCCACCGCCTGCGCCGCGGCCAGTGTCGCCGCTAGCAGAACCAGCGCCCGGAAACACATTGTCGGAGAGAAATGCGGACACAAGTGACCCAGACCCGGTGCCAGCACTTTATATAACTGCCTGCTCAATGTCAAGCTGGTCTGTGGTCACATGGACCGAGTGATGCCTAAATTACACGCTGCTCGTTAATATCCTGTGATTAAAAAAATATTGTTTGTTCGTTAAGTGTACTGCTGTAGAGGAAACTGTAATTTTTCATCGATGTGTAGAATCATTGGAAAAAATTACATACTCGCTAAAGAGTGAATTACAGGCTACACCTAGTTTATTTTTGAATGGTGAATCTAACAATAAATTGTAGGTTTGTCACTAAAACAGAATTTTGAGGTGTCACTTGTGTTAAACACATAATAATGGAGGGCTGTGTGAATAGTGACAAGTAGAGAATGCCTTGTGGCATTACTTAGGTCCGACTGTGTGCCACTACTGTATGTGAGGTTCAAATAAATAAACAGTGTGAAGACTAGATGGCTGCCGGCCGTGCGACCTGATGCATAGACGCAACATTCGCTCACATTTGTTACTGGTACTCGGGAGGAAGTCCCCGGGTTTTCGTACAATTCGTTGACTAACTGTTGGTACGTTGTTGCAGACTCGGATGCAGTCTCTACGGAGTGCCAACAACAGCTCCATCTCCGAGACGTTCCGGCACATGGTGAAGAAGGAGGGGCTGCTCAGGTAACATGCTTGCATTGACACCAATATGTTGTCGCCACACCAAACTATTGCATTGCTTGGGACACAACACAAATACACTTATTTTTAAGGGAAATACATATATTATAGAGATTTCTAATACATAATATACAGAGGATAGAGAGCGATCTCGTTATCTCCAGAAAACACAAATAATACATAAATAGCCATGAAAATTTAGCTTACAATAGTGGAGGCAGTTTGGCATCGGAAACATTATCCACAATCTGGGAATTTGGCACCTTGCAACCCCTGACCTTCCCCGGTATGGCTATAATCCAATTAATCCAAAGATTGGGCAAGTTGCACTAATTAGTATGAGGTCCTTACGCTCTCGGCCTCCTTGTTATTGGAGGATGCTTAAAATGTTAAAGAATAGTCGAAACTCATAAGGTTGCCCACTGCCCAGTATCAAGCTAACTTCATTGAACCAATTAGTCCAATTACCCTGTTTGTTTCACTTGACCGTTTGGAACAGACCAAATAGTATAAAGAAAGGGAAACGTATGTAATTAGGTGATACTCCATTATAGTTAAACAAATAGTGTGAAGGCCCAAAGTGTGTGTAACGTGTGTATCAATATTGGCGCACTCAACACAGCTACAGAAGCGCCTACACACTACACAGACGGAAAGCAAAATAATCCCCGAAGCGCGAACTTCGATGGTACAGTAAACCACCAGTCTGCTCTCCACACATGACATCTCCCATGTATCACAAGAATTGCCTTATCTACCTGTTCTTAAATATTTATAAACTAGGCTGACCTTGAGTTACATCTCAAATCCCCGCTCGTAGACCACAAGGACTATGAGCATTGTTAGTAGTGTTAGTTCTATTTGTTACTCTGGTGGTTGTGGTGGCTCCGTCGTCTGCGACACCGGCTCCACGTGCTATGTGTACCGACACGCTCGTGTATGTCGTGTCAACACAGCGGTGGCTACCGTTCAGCTCGTTTCTTGTGACGTCCTCATGTTCAGTTCCTGTGTTTTTGAGAACTTGGGAAGCTTCTGACTTTAGAGGCATTTATTTGGTGAAAGTCGGTATGCAGAATAGGATCCTCCGTGTGTTTTGGACAGGTTAGAGATCATCATTTGGAGCAGAGATAACATCTCGTACAATCACACATAGCAGCTGCAAGTGCAAGTAAATTGCAATGCACCATCTTGATCGTAGTGACCATCATTCTCACAATGATGGTGAGTGCTTGAGTGCCCCTGTCACACATACTCTGACAGGGGCACTCGGACACTGGAACTCGCACTGGTAGATCAGGGTGTCTATTCCGCGACTGCGTGCCCAGCGCGGACAAGGTCGCCAAACTCAGTACTCGCCACACTCGCCCTTGCTTCTCTAATTCTCAGCCGAGGGAGGGCTTCTAATGGCTTCGACAAACCAACTCACGAGTCACGACCATAACTCAATGTGGACTACACTTTGTTCAAATAATCTTGTTCAATATTTGACTATTTGTTTAAGTACTATACAGTACTGTGCTATTAAACCTTTCTCGTCTACTGTTGCATGTAGTGGTCCTCTACCATAGAAAAACCTCCGATCTGCCCGTTCTTTACATATATTATATACAGCCGACTGTGGTAGAAGAGACTGGTTCTCTAATTGTAATTGATCTTGTAAGCCAGGACTTGAACAATGTTACATGAGATGACGTCTGAGACTCCGCCAGCATCAAGACAGGAGCAAAACACGCTAAGAGCATAAGCGAAAGCACAGCCCAGTTGGGAACTGAATGGGAAGCAGCAGCGTCCTGACTGAACGTACTGCGTACATCTGTTCGTTTGCCAAGCGTGGTGGAGGTTATGTAACTGAAAATAGATGTTGCCACTACTACGAGGGGCGTTCAAGGTATTCTCGGTGTCGCCATGAAAAAAAAAACCTAAATTCTATTATAATTACTTTTATTTTTCAATGTAATCGCTCATCATCTCAATGCGTTTATTAAATCTCGAAATCAACTTTTCAATACCCTTTAAAAATAACTTTTTTCTTTCTCTGAAAAATGCGCATTTATTGCCGCCTTGAGCTCTTCATCGTGGGAAAATAATTTCACACGAAGGTCTTTTTTCAAATCAGGGAATAAATAATAATCACTTGGGGTTAGGTCCGGGATATAGGGTGGGTGGTTAATTTATTCGAAACCATACTCTCGCACAGCAGCCTTGGAAACACGCGCCGTGTGGAGCGAGGCCTTGTTGTGAAGAAGCAACACACCTGTGCCGGTGGTCAGTTTACCCCGTCTTTTTTATTTAATTGCTTCCCGTAAATTTCGTAAAGTGGATGCGTAGAGTGCTGCGGTTATAGTTTCACCTTTTTTTGTGTACTCAATCAGCAAAATTCCCTTTGAGTCCCAAGACACTTTGGCCATGATTTTTTCCAACAGACGGAACGACTTTGAATTTCTAAGGGGCGCAGTACCCTTCTTGTGCCCCTGCATGGACTCCTGCTTACTTCCAGGGTACCAGGGTGATGATGAACCCACGTTTAATCTCCAGTAACAATCCGAGCGAAAATACTTGATGGAATTTCACCACGGAGTCCTTCGCATTCGCAATTCTTTTGGAGGCGCCCCGTGAGCATTCGCAGCATCCATCTTGCACTGACTTTTGAATGGCAAAGAAGGTCATGAAGAATAGTGTGCACGGTACCAACGGAGAGGTGGGTCATCTCTGCTACCATTTTTATCTTCATTCGGGCATCCTCCAGTATAAGCTTCTCAAATTTTTTCACGTTTCCTTCCGTAGAGGCAGAAACCGGGCTACCCCCGATAGAGTGTCGTTTTCAATACTCTCTCTGCCCCTTTTAAATTCAGTTGACCACTTTTGAACCGTGATCTCTTCGTGAATAGTTTTTTGACTTTTTCCTTGTTTGGTAATGAATTGATTAACAGCGCGGTGCTCGGTTTTCTTCAACGTTGTCAAGTTAGCCATTCCTGCTGTCATAGACTTCGGATAACTAGTAAACTAATGATCAAAACTGTATGAAATTTTACCTTTACACACTTAGATGATTTTATTAATTAATTAATTAGTCAAATTACCCATATCATTAGTAAATCACCTTCATACCGAGGATACATTGAACGCTCCTCGTAGTAGGCATTTCCAGCCTGTATCGGGACTGTATGTATAGAGTGTATCTATAACCAGTGAAGGTACTGCACCAAGACCGTTTAAACCTAATTCTCCATTTTCTATTGAGGAACCGCGTGTCTTTGATAACGTCACTACACAGGCGAGGTGTAAATCTTATCTCCACTATAATACCTACGCACATTTGGGTCAATGCTGCCTCGTATCGCCGCAACTCGGGTTATCGGCACCACGGGTTCTCTACTGTTTTTGGCAAATTACTTAGCAAATTAACTATGAATCAGCGAGATAAGATTATTCTAGAATAGAATGACAGAATCAAATGAATAACACAAAGGTAATAGGAATATTATGAAACCTGCATCTGATGCGAACTGTAATAAATATCAACGTATCTAGACGTGGCTGAGTTGCAGTTGCAATAAACGTCGTGCCTCATGTCTGACCTGCGCGAGCGTCGGTCGCTATCAACATCTCGTGGTGTTAGCTTGCACCTGTAGTACCTACACAGTCCGCAGCAGCGTAATCACAGCCAAGCCTTCTTCAACGTGACGCCTGCATTATCACACGACACTTGCTATCAGTCCTGTAATCTGTTATCAGCGTACGTGAGGCTGCGCCGCGCACCCATCTGCTGAGTGCCCTTAGCATTGTGCTCGCTATCTGTGCGTGTTATGCCATAAATATAAGTATAATAGATAGTCGTGTCTAAGTGCCCGACTGCTGATATTGCCAAAAATATCTGTACAAACAATAATTACCGACTGCAAGGCATGATAATAGTTGGTTTTCTGTGAGAAACTGTTTCGGAAGGAGATTCCTGACCCGCCCCGGCCTCGCGCGGGTATTAAAGCATATATATGCCTACTTTTTTTTCAGACGTAATGTCGTTTCAGGCTGTTGCGTCAAGCATGTGGGTTAATTTAAGTGATGTTCATCCTACTTGGAGTCTTTTTAATGTATTTTATTTCCAATCCTGCAAGACATGTACACTGTCGCGTTTTTTTTAACTTTTAAACTATTTGACCAAATTTACATAATGCCACAGACAAAGTTTTGCCAATAACGGCGTTCGCCTACATGGTAGATTTATGCTATCGCGGACTTTTTTGAAGCTATTTATGAGTAACCAGCCCACCATACATTATTTATGTGTACATCTAACAGTGTCTGCAGCGCACACCGAGATAGTTCTTAAACGGCAAATTTCTTCCGACTTCTGTGACTATCATTGTCAAATTTCAGCCAATTTACACAAAACTAATGAATTATACACCTAAACCTTCCTCATAAATCACTCCGTCCCTTGGTGAAAACCGTTTTATTTTTTGTGCAGTTTTTGATTTTAGAGCGAGCCGTGTATTCCCGTTCGCCCCCCCCCGACTTCATCCACCTAGTGGGACGAACGGAAATTCGTTATTTATTTTCCCGATCGTCCACCTGATTTTGTTGGTTGGTGGGACGAACGGGTTTTTTATTTTATTGAATCCAGTTTTTCCCAACCCATCAATTTCAAACTGGTTGTTTAATGGAAAAAAAAACAATTTTAAAATAAAAATCATTCATTTATTATTCATGCACAATATTACTTAGTGGGACAAATGGCACTAGTCAAAGAAAATATTCCCATTCGTCCCTCTAATATCCCGAGTGGGATGATCGAATGATTTTTTAAATAAATTCCAATAGGTGGACGAGGACGGGGGGACGAACGGGAATACACGGAGCGAGCGACTCGAAACCCACCACGCGCTCCCGCAGTGTGGGTAATATCTTGGTTCTAAGACATGCCGGTTTCTTCACGATGCCTTTATTCACCATTTTGGGAGCAGTGGTGATGAAATAATTTACAAAAAGTATGCCTGGGTCCAAACTTACGACCTTTAACTCGGGCCGCCACTGCTCTATTTGCTATTCCTTTTTGCAGTTGCATAAACTATCGTAATAGACAGGTGATTTAATGTCATTCATAATGCCTTCTGATCTCTATCTCCTAAGTTATTCATCAGATGCTCCCCAACGTCAATAGTAAACCTCCTACTTTTTTAAAATTGTAGTCACAGTTTAAAACAAGCAAAACTAAGTATGATTCATGGGTGGGTGATACGAGGTCACAGCCGCTTTCCCTAACATGCAAACAGACGTTGGCTACACGTGACACATTTTGGCAACCATAAGATCCTCCAGGCATGCATTTGACCTAACTATCGGAGTTCTTATAGCACGGACCTGTCCCTACTCCTGTCTCTTTTCGGGAAAAACAAGCAGCTGTTAACTGGCATAAGCTAAGTAGAATTATACGAGTGTGACTTTTGCTTTCACTTGACTAGCTGATAATTACAGTGGTTGTAGAGAGCGTCACTTAACAGCAATGACTTAATTACATAAGTAAAAACGGGAACGTTAACGAAAACCCCGGCTACAGTGACGGCAACGACAGACTGGCGCTACGCCGAGTTCTAGTTGCAAGCACACGAGGCGAGGCGACGGGCAGTCGTCCGCTAGCCATCCCCTCGTGAACCTGTACGGTGGCGCGCCACTCGCTCGTACCGCGAACTTCCTCGTGTCTATGATGCGTCACTGTGTTGTACCTCCCTCCACAAATATAACGAGATCGCTCAAGGTACATGTTTCGATTGTTGAGGCAAAACGAGCAAAGTGCCGATGACAATGTAAGATACCACGAGAGGTGATTACCAGTGAACGGCACCCTGACACTGCATTAGTCCAATTACTTAAACTTTCTTAGACCTAGTGACGGAAACCGAACAAATCGTCACGCTCGGCCTAATCTACACAAAATATGAACTATAACAATCCTATCCTATCATGAAAATCGTGTTAAATTCGATTCAAACTTGATACTCAACGCAAACATTATTAGCATTTCCAGTATGCGACAACGTTATGTCATTGGAATTTTAAAATGTTTTGTATGCCCATAATTTATTTAATAAAAAGCATTCTGTAACAGAATCTCTCTGTGTGTTCTGTGTTGTGTTACTATTACAATATATTTTTAAACGAATTGTGGGCAAGTGATATTATACGACGGAACTTCATGTCCTTAGAGGTGATGATGTGGCCTGAGAGATTTTACCCAGTATCTAAGTAAACTCGTCACCCAGAAAAAATGTAGCTAAGCGCGGCTACTGCAGACCGTGCCAATGGTAGCCCAGATGATCTCGGTCGCTTTCTCTAGCTTCACCAGCTCAGTGCTAAACTATTCCAAGTAATGCTAGCCTAGTCCCTCGTAAAGTACAAATTATGGTGCCGAGTAGAGTCGTCCATGTTAAACCAGTTACTAAGAGAGCTGCCACGTCTGATGGCTGGTCGGATTGTTGGCCGTTAGCTTGGATGCTGATTCACATTATTCCTGGATCAGCGAGGCTCTGGGAACACACGTGTAGTGGTGAGGTCAGTGACGCTAGCGGCGCCCCCCGCGAGCCAGGCGCGCGATAACGGCGTGCAGGTTATTAGGTCACTCGCGTACAGTGCGTTATCTCGAGCGTGATTCGTAGCCGCCTTCGTCTAGTATTCGCTGATCTTATAATCACACATTTACACGTCGCGTGCGTCGATATGGACAGTGAAAGTGCCGCGCGCTGATGAATGATCAATCGTTGATGCGTCTCCGCTGTGAGTTAAGCGCATTCTATTATTACTTTAGCTAACTTTTACTAGAATGACAATCTGGTCAATCTGGGCCTTCTTTCCGACCTTTCCCCAGTTCATTATCAAGTTCGAGTTTCCAAGTTTCGTTACGTCCTTAACACTGTACAGCATCCGCAATGTCTATCTATGGTAAATTGTGCAGATTGAGCCTAGATGGGAAACAAACGTGTGTCATTTTGAACTTATCTAGTATGTTCTCTAGCTCTAGTAAATGCTTCAGCAACAGTATAAAAAATCAAACAACTCCCAAGTCCGGGCATCTTTTAGCGTCATCTGCTCAGATACAGTTACTATCAGATGGCAATTAGTTAATTTGATCTTTATGTAGAAGTGCAGAGGTCGCAGAGTACGAAGTGTCGCGGTTGTTGTGACTTGTGATCGACCCCGAACCGATTAACGTTGCTTAAATAACTTCAATGACGCCACACGCTTCTCACAACCTCCAAGTATGTACCTATTCTAATAAAATATTTAAATGATAAATGATTTTATTTCTGTAAGTAGGTTTGTACACTTTTACACGTCACATATTAAACTAGATGAGGTCTGTGTTTCCTATCTGACTACTCTGAGAAGACAGGCCGAAACAAACTCAGAGATTACAGTCTATTTTAAAGTCCAGACATAATCTTGGTCAGATCATGTGAAGACCATGTAGATTGGTGTCTGAAATGGTCTTTTGAGCAAAGAAACATAGAAAGTGGACCTGTCCAGTCAGTGCACGCATTTGTCAGTAATCGTACAGCTCAACTCAGAACTTAAGGAGCTCAACGATTCGACGCAAAGCAAGGACATTTGGGTAGGCCACATAAACTATTTAAACTGTTAGATCAAGAATAAAACTGAAACAATGACCCACATAGTCCTCATATTCACAATAATGAAAATAATATAATCTGGGGGCACGGTAGTGCCCCCGCCAAGTCGAGCGCGAAGCAAACACTGCCGTACCATCCTTTACTGGAACCATTTCGCCGCATTTTCAGGCCCCTATTTGAGAACCTCTGGATAAGACCAGAACGCAGAAATTTTCGTCATCCAGTAAGCTATAATCACATACTTAAAATCCAAAATTTCAAGTCTGTAGGTCATTTAGTTCCGAAGTTAAGCGAAAGCACAGTTTCGCATTTATGACACTCACTCACTCACTCACTCATGATCATCAGAATAGAACTAGTACTTCCCATAAACTCAGAGAGCTGAAATTTGGTACAGAGTTAGGGTTTAATGGCCACATAAAGGGAAAACTATAAAAACTAGGATAATCGAAGATCTGGAGTACCTGGTGACCCTGATTAGAAAACACAAGAGCCCAACCAAACTATTAGAGATCGACATACCGCCTTTAGAAAAAATATTCAACTTGGTGGGCCGCTTCATTTGATGTCAAAAATCGAAGGTCTGAAGTATCTGATGAAGAACCCTCAGCTGGTCTCAGCAGTATTAGAGATATGGTAATGCCCCCTTCTACTATTGGTACATAAAAAAATCGACTGTCATTGCAAAAATCCAGCGTAGTGGGACACATCTTCTTATTTAATCTAGCCTATAGCGTCCCACTGCTGGGCGAATGCCTCCCCCCCTTCTGCTTTTAATACGCATATAAATAAAATTAAAGGAAAACTCTGGATAAGACTAGACTGGCTTTTATACTTATACTTACAAGTTTACGAGAAGAAATAGTCGAACGATTAACTTTATTCTACTCGAACATTACACAAATTAAATAAACAAATTACACTAAAATAAAATTTCGCTTCAAGGCGCATCCAGTTTATTCGCAAAAACAACCCACCTTGATTTATCAAACACAATACAAATAAAAGCCGTATACAAAAATTTGGGTAATTAAATTGTCTTTTAGATGGTGCAGATTTTATGAAAATACGCCCGATCGTTTTTGCGTAATTATCGTTTTTGCGTTCGCGTTAGACATTACTTTACATATTAATTACACTATGTTATAAAAATATAATTTCAAATATTCACATATCAAATTACGAAGAAAGTAGTCTAGTTTATCATATTTTTTTTTCAAACAAGTAACACTATTCGTTTAGACGTGATGTTCAATTTGAAATCATTAAAAGTCGTATAACTGCGCCTTAATGCGAGTCTCGCATGGGCTGTATGGAAGTGGAAATCTTTCGAGTTTGGTTCGACCTTTCGAGGTTTCTTCTTCTATAAGATAAGCCTGGAAAGTATTGTTAAAAGCATGTGTTATCCCAGTGTGTCAAGATGTGCCGCCGCTACTCTCCAGTCTCCACAGCTCTACATCATGCCCTCTCCCAAGTATGCCCGGCATCTACTGAGAGGTATTTGCTCATTATCAGCAGTAAGTCACGTCTGACGTCTGCTATCTTTATCGATCAGTTCGTGAGGAACTATCTTTGACCTACCAGCATACAATTTGAAAAAAAAAAGTATGATGCGATAACAAATATATTTAATATACCGAACGGTTATTATCGAAACAGCCATCGTTATATCAACTTGTGTTCTAAACATAACATAATTATATCTATACCAATATTATAAAGAGGACATACTTTTTCGTTTGTTTCATTGTACAGAATAAGTTCCGAAACTACTAGACCGATTTTAACATTTTTTCATCAATAGTAATCTAAATTATCCGGAAGTAACATAGGCTATAATTTATTTACAAAAAAATAGAGATCCATAAGAAAATTGCAATAAAGTAACCCAAAGTAGCAAAATTTTGCCTATAAAATTCATTATTTGGCGTGCGCTGAAAAAACTATTTATGATATATAAAAAATATGTACTACATGATGAAATCACTCATTACTACCTAAAAAAAAGTCCGCGATGGAATATATCTAACTATCATAAAATTAAGTCACAATAGCAGCTTTTGTGTTCAAAAATTAGATCGCTGGTAGAAACAAAAGTTGGTTACATTCGTATCGTAGTATTAATTCTTATTCAAATAAATAGTTGTATCATCTAGGGTATTTATTTAGCAGTAAAATACTTTTTAATTCATTCGAATCAGACATAAGAGCCACCGCAACCAATAAAAAAACTGTTGACGAATAATCATCCATTGTCTGCACATTTCTTAATCAACATAAAGTAGATACAACAGCCTCTTTCAAATGACATCTTTTGGCGCAAAACATACCAGAGAAGTAAATTTTATACCCACATTTAAAGCAGAAGGACAAGTATGTCATCTCATAGGTAGCCCTCTACCGCCATCAGGCCAATATCCGTAATTATTGCAAACATGTTTTAATTCAGAGGCTGACCAGCTATCGTTGCGGTCAAACATGTCCCCAACGCTAAAAACCTGGTTGTTTTTTTGTAAAAAAGTTTTTATTTTTCACTTTTTAGTAGCGATACCTATCCCACACAAATTCGTATACCACTACTTGGTATGTAAATAACAGTGACAGGAAATTATTAACACATCATCCATATAAACTAAGTGGAAAAATACGCAGTATTAAGGATAACTCAAAAACTGCTGGTCAGACCATGATAAAATTTAAATGGGACCACATTTGAAGCACCACCTATCAAATAAAAAAAGAATCATCCAAATTGGTTCACCCAGCAAAAGTTCTGAGCTAACACACATTAAAAAAAAAAAAAACGCAACATTTTGCAAGAAAGAAGACCGTTTCATGTATGTAATTTTACTGAAATTAATAATTTAATTTAATTAATGAAATAAATTACGAGACATTAAATGCTACAAGTCCATCGACACAGTGTGTAACATCGAGGACGTTGTACACTACCCTCAAGAATTTTTAAACTCTTTAAATCTATCTGGTTGTCGCCACACGAACGATAGTGAAAAGTTGGAATCTCCATAATGATATTAAAAAATTTAAACCCTCCAATCCTGTGTAATGGCACAAGAGTTTTAATCAAAGAACTTCGAGACAATGTCATTGTAGCCAGCACCGGGCCAGCAGCCGGACAGCTCACACACATTCCTCGTATTCCAATGATACCGACGGATTTGTCTATACCATTTAAGGTGAGCGTCAAAATGAAGGGACCAAATCTCCAATGTCTGTCATACATATTATAAAAAAAAAACTATTTCCTACCTTTGCTGTAATTTTAGCTACCTCATCATATACATAATATTTTAACAAAATGCTAGGTCCCTCCATCATGATATCAAGATGGAGGGACCAAACTGATAGACTACTCCCTGGAATGTTCTACCTACTCAGTGTTATAATACCTTAATTCTACCTTAATATTATTGATTTTGGCTGCCCGAAACATTATATCGTTTTAAAGATATCGATCATATAAGTTGGCCCCTTAAGTTGGTCCCGTAAATGGGCGGTTTATTTTCAATCTTCGAAGGTTAAATATTTAATACCTATTTACTACCTTTTAATCATGCAAAATTTCTTACGTTAAGAAATTTTGCCCGATGCGCTATAGAACCGCGGGAGCCCCAACAGCACCCTAAAAGCGTTATTGTACTCAATATAAGGAACGTTGTCGGCCCTCTGCGTATGTCTAACCCACAGGCTGCACGTATAGAAAGACTTACAAAACGCCTTGAACAGAGTAAGTTTGACTTCTCTACATCGTGCAAACCTACGGGCCAGCATATTACATCGGATTGACAACGCTCTAAGCTCCCTTTCTATGTCACTGTTGTCATCCAAATCCTCATTTACTATGTGCCCAAGGTACCTAAAATGCGACACTCTATTTAGTGGTATACCATAAAGAAACACCGGATGAACTGTATTAGGCTTTTTAGTACCTACCCGAAACACCACAAGCTCAGTCTTGCGCACATTGTACAATAAACCATGAGACGTGGCGTATCTCTCACATATCTCAAGCATCCGTCTGAGTCCATCAATCGAGGGGTTCAGCAGCACCATATTATCTGCATAACTTATACTATTAATAATCTCACCATCAATAGAGCATCCGATACCAGTGCTGCTGAGCTCCTCAATCAACTTATTCACGTATAGACTGAAGAGCGCTGTGGAAGTCAAACCTCTCTGTCTCACCCCACACTCCAACCCATACGCCCCAGACAAAGCAACTGACCATCTGACCTGGTTGATTTGGTGGTCACCAGTAGTCTAAGAGCTTAATGAGCTTATTAGGAAGACCTTGCTCACACAACTTCGACCATAAGATCTTTTATTCAACCAGGTCAAATGCCTTGGAGAGGTCCAAGAAAGAAGGTGTGTTTCTATCAGTATAGTACCTAACCCTGTGCTTGAGCGCCAGAATAGTAGTTTCCGTGGACAGCCCAGCTCTAAAACCGAATTGTGGATCATGTAGCTTGAGCTCTCCAGTTACTCTCCGCTCAAGTACACCGTCAAGAACCTTTGCCGTTACAGTGGCCAACGATATTGGCCTATAATTATCCTTGTCTGAGACATCGCCGGTCTTGTATTTGACTATGGGCACAACTATCTTCTTCATCAGATCAGGCGGTAGATACGAGTGCCTCATACAAAGATTATACAGCATAGATAGGACACTTGGGAGATGCGGACCAGCATATTGAAAATATTCTATACTGAGGGCATCGTGACCTGGAGATTTGCCCCTGGTCATTGATCGTATTATGTTCCATGTTTCCTTTGGTGAGATATTAATCGGAACACCAGACAATCTACTCTCAGCGACATAACCCCGTTCCTCCGACTGAAGCCGCGAATTTACTACAAAATGCCCCCTAAACATGTTCGCAATCTCCTCAGGCTCAGTCATGCCATTAACGCTCACCGGAATCGCGGGTTTTGGGCTCAATCTTTGAGTGGATTTCCAAAATTTTTGAAAATGCTTGCTCGGGTGTTCTGTTTCCAAAATATTCATCTTACTTTGTTCCTCACTATTCTGAAAACTTTAACTTTTGTTTAAAAACTTTTCTTGCCTCTCATTTCCACCAACTGCTTCCCCGTGTGAGGTTTTCCATGCCCACACCCAGTTAAGAAAGGCCCTTCTCGCGTTCCCGTGTGCGTCCCTGACATACCTGTTCCACCCAATCACTGTACGCCGAGCCCTCCCACTTCCTAACTATACGTTAGCCTGTCTCGCGTTGGGTCTCCGGAAAATCATTTTATTTTGTTTCAAACGAATAGCACATCGAATATAGTTTACAGAGAAGCCTTGCAATGATTCTATAAAGGTATTTACATTTCATTCTTCAAATGATGATGGTGTGACATGTCAAATTTGGACACGTCACACCATCACTGGCAGCGTGGCAGAGGACATGGAGGACGAGCCCGCACCACCACACGCAGACAAGATCGTTACATACAAATTATTGCTCAACGAAATCGCTCAATGACCGCGATGATGTTGGTAAGGAGGCTTCATAGCTCTTTAGGGTTGTTAATAAGCGATCAAACCTTAAGAAATCGCTTGCATGAAGTCAATCTCCGCTTCCGAAGGCCGCTACATGTACCACCTATTGAGCCCCGCAATCGCAGAGCCCGTTTACAATGGACTCGTGAACACAGAAATTGGGCAGAAGAAGAGTGGCATTTTGTGTGTTTTTCTGACGAATCTCACTTTGGTATGGGGCCAGATATTAGATGTACACGGAGGAGGACCCCTGGACGCCAAGAACGTTTAAAATCATGTCAGGAAGTTCATGCATACTGTGGTGGAAAAATTATGATATGGGTGGGTATTTGGATCGGCTTAAGAACCAAACTGATTTGGATCAGAGGCAATCTCAATACACAGATTTACGCTGAAATGATTGTATCAGATGTTGTCATTCCTTTGCGCACCCAATTTGGTGCTTTATTTATGCTTAAGCATGATAATGCACGTCCACACACTGTCCGAGTCGTTGCAAACACACTTGTCGTAACTAATATTAACGTCCTACCATGGCCGGTTCGCCAGACTTGGAATCCTATTGAGCACGCATGGGATATGCTTTAAAAACGAGCTCTGTGAAATATGGATTCCGTACACACACCAGAAAAATATGTTCGCTTGTTCAATGGATGTGGGCGGCCATTACATAAAACACACATAACATCACGCCTGTATTCCCCGAAGGGTTAGGCAGAGGTGTATCTACAGTACACCCACATTTCGCCAGTTATGTTTAAGTCCCATGTAATAGGGGGCGAGCCTATTGCCATCAACCGGGCACAACTCCAGACTTCAGGCTGCTACTGAGAAATTCCAGATGGAAAAACCCAAAAAACATAGCCCGACCTGGGAATCGAACCCGAGACCTCATGCTCAGCAGTAGCGCTTGCGACCACTAGACTAAAGAGGCGGCCATTACGCAACGTGATTTGGTTGAACTCATATTGAGTATGCCGAATCGCTGCGATTATGTTATATGCGTTAACGGCGGAAATACAGACTACTAATTGTTTATTTTGCGCAAGAAAAAGCTTAATTTAATTTTTTTAATTTTTTGTTACTTACATTTTAAATTCAGGATTAACGCTAAGGTTAAAAATCCAGCATAATCAAAAAAGCGAAAAATATTTATTAATGCAAAACCAACGAAAACATGTTATTTAATCAATCTTAATAGATTTTTTTTATAAAATTTCAATAGGGCATTTTTTTTTTTTTTAAATACCTTAACCCCTATACACTTGATGTGTGTTTTTGCAATAATGGGAAATAGCTGTGTGGAAGCTTACAGCTAGGCACACCACTATCGTATCGTACAAAGTATAGGCTAGGCACACCACTATCGTATCGTTCAAAGTATAGGCTAGGCACACCACTATCGTATCGTTCAAAGTATAGGCTAGGCACACCACTATCGTATCGTTCAAAGTATAGGCTAGGCACACCACTATCGTATCGTTCAAAGTATAGGCTAGGCACACCACTATCGTATCGTTCAAAGTATAGGCTAGGCACACCACTATCGTATCGTTCAAAGTATAGGCCAGGCACACCACTATCGTATCGTTCCGTAGACGGCGATCAAGTTTCCAGGTCAAGATTATTGAGTGTTGTCTCAAGAGAGTCCTTGTAGAAGGAAAATTACAGACTAGTCATACGAACTAAATATAAACGATTCAATTACACATTTGAAATAACAATTTCTACGCCGCGCCTGCGCTGTACGCGGGGCGTGACGCTCTGGGACATAGATACCCACCAATGCAACGCATTGATTACTTCGCATACACTCATTCATTGCGCTCGCGCTTAAGTACATAGTAGCAGCCAGTTATCAGTCTCGGTACATGACTCTCGTGCAAACATACTTACAGACAGTAACAGTTAGGTATAAATTAAATAAACACCAATTATTACCCGGCAAAGGAGGCAATGACGTGTAAAAACCTACGTATACGAAATAGCTACTTCTTGAAAAAAAAAACTATAAAAAAAACTTTTTACAAAATAAAACAACCGACTTCCAAAAAAAAAACCAAATAATCGAATCGCAGCCCTTAAAATGCTTAGTATTGAGAAGTTCCGGAGGCCACCTCTGGTCTTCATCATCAGTTCCACTTCACCGAATGGTGCTTTCCGAGAGCAAATTCACGAGTTACTATAAAATATACCCAAATCAATATAGGTGTGCCTATAAAATTTGTGGGTTTCCCTCGATTTCCATGGGATCCTTTCATCAGATTCTGACTCGGTGACAATGGGACCACCTCGAGAGCATACCCTTCCAAACTAAAAAAAGAATTTTCAAAATCGGTCCACAATTGACGGAGAAATCTGCGAACATACATTAACAAAAAATATACATACATACAGCCGAACATATAACCTCCTCCTTTTTAGAAGTCGGTTAAAAATAAAGAATAATGTCGCGATATTGCGACACAAGACAGATTGGTACCCAGGCGCGGCTGATAACCGGCGATACTATAATGTTGTGATAGCTGTGATATCATTTCGGCTCCTTTGGAGTCAAATCACGCGACTCATCAGGCGACTGGTGGTGTTTTCGGTGTCACAAAAAACGTATCACCATCAGTATCATCCAGAGGTTTCAATATTTACCGATACTTCTCTGGAAATATGACATATTCCTCGTTCCTGTAATCATGTGCTATGCCATTCGCATCCAGGTTCAACTCAACATTTTCGTGGGCCCAAAACGACAGTCTGTAGGTACCTAACCGTTGCTGTCAGTTCACTCCTCGGCACTGCTTTCCTCGCCCTGCAGGCGTGTTGCCAACCTTGAAGTCGGTCTCGCATCGGTGGAATAGCTGCACAAATGACAGCGGAGGCGTCAGGCGTGCAATATTTATTTATTTAAATACCTTAAAACTATCATTACAGGTGTTAACCTAATGCGATAGCCAAGTCACGTCTCATACAATGTGATCCTTTATCAACGAGTACAAGCACAGTATTTGTGTAGCTTGCCATCGATGTGGTCATATACTAAATGCAATATTTGTAGGCCCGTGCGCATCGCGAAGAAATGCGAGATAGAACTGTGTCAATGTGCTAGACGCGCTTTGTCGTTACTACTGCCACAGCTACACTCCCGCCTACTAGTCATGTAGGCCCAGCTCGAAATAGGCCACCCAACTTCACCCAACCATATGTCAACGATCTTCGTATTTGACTGCGGATAGATCAAAATTTGATTCGTAAAGGGGGACACAAAAGGCAATGTGCAATTGTGCACACAAAGCTCACGTCGTGTGCTTCGACGTGGAGCGGACGTCTTAGGAGGCGCCATTTGGCTGCTCGTGCTGCCCTCGTCATCGGTCACCGAGCCGCCTGCTTGCCATTTTTACTATAGTGACTGCTTAAGCAAGTCATATCTTGCTCGTTCCACTGCTTCTTTATCAGTTATCTATCACTGATTTGCTATACGACGATAACAATTCAACTTAAGTAATACAAATAACAATCCACCGGAAAGTCGATAATTTCAACCTATTGAAGGCACGCGTCAAGGAAACTGCTAATAGTGAAGGATGAAGGGATTTGTGCAACAACGGTCATTAGAAATTGCGCGCAAGTGTTTGAGCAGTTCACGCGATCCTCGCGCACTGTCCGACCGACACAGTCCGGCTGAGTCCGTCGTTTGTGCAATATTGATCCGACTGATCGATCGGCCGATAGATATAATTTTTTCCAAGATCTAATTTTTACTAAACTGGCTCCTAAAGCTATTGAAATGAGCGTAAGTACGTAAAGTGTCACTGACTACCACGTGTTACGCCGTGGAAACATTCCTGCTTCTAATGGATTCGTGACGTCAATACAGCAGCTCGCTACTTGGACGTCATGCCCCCTTGACCTTACCTTCCTCAATTGTTCCACGTAGGCGTGCGTGTACATTATGTCAGACTACTGTATTCAATCTATTTTCAAATGTATTGATTTATCGTTGCGCAGAACTTAATGTCGTGTAGCAACACCAGCAACAACCCCCACGTAGAGGTTGCCATTCAACCTCTGTATTCAATTCAATATCCGTGTAGATTCCGCCCTGAGGCAATCAGATCGGTTCTACGTCTCGTTTCATCATTAAATAACGGAAAATATTACACACTAGCTTCTGCTCGCGGCTTCGCCCGCTTTGATGTCGGAAATTAAACCCACGGGAACGTGCTACCGGGACAAAAAGTAGCCTATGTCCTTCCCCAGGATGCCATATGTATCTCCGTGCCAAATTTTATCGAAATCCGTTGAGTGGTTTAGGCGTGAAAAGGTAACATACAGACAGAGTTACTTTCGAATTTATGCATGCGATGGGAGGCAGACATGGTGATTGATCAAAGAAAAATACATATATATTATTGCAGATTTTAACTAATGAAGACGTGTGTAAATAATAGATAATATGGAGGTTCAGCGACGAAATCGATTCAAGTACGTCTGTGGGTAAGGACAGGTCGCCGCCGACGAATCGCGGCGACCTTGAGCTTCAAGGCCGCGCAGGGCCCCGCGGGCTTGCTCGCCGGTCGGCACCCCCACCGCACGCCTGCCCGAATGCCGCACAGTGGATCGAAACTGCTATATGAGCGACATTCGTTATTTTTTCACAAATTTCATTTTTTTAAATACCTATCGAAAGATCTCGTTATTCCGATGAATAATTGTCATTACAAGTTTTTGTCTAAAACTGACAGTTTGCCCGGAAAAAAATATTTTAGATTTTTTTGTATAGAATCAAACAGAAACTGCTAAAATTTGGCCATGTCTTGAAAGACCAGGCTTTCAAACTACTATATTCTTATCCTTTGACTTGTTGGCTATAATTCTACTCTATCAGCGTGCGCCCATAGTTGCCCTTTCAAGAGTTACGAGGTACCGATTTAAAAAAAAAAAGTAAGTCAAAAGTAGTTTTTCATTAATAATATCATAGATAAAACATTAAAACAGTTATAATTAAGGAATGGTAATAATCTAAAAACATGTTCATCGAAAAAAATACAAAAAAAATTTAGTATAAATTAAATTTGTATTCAAAACAACAAAAAGGAAACAGCTAAACTCGAACAAAATTAATCACTATCACTGTCTTGTAAAGTGTGTACATCTATAAAATCCAATTCGGGTTTAGTTGGAAGAGCCATCAAAAGCTCGACTGCTCTTGGTGAGAGGACCATTTTTCGTTGTTTCGACATTTTGGCCTTAGAAAGGTCAATTTCGGATCAGACGACAAGAGAAGATTGTGCAAGATATCTTCATTTGTCGCTATCCTACTTACTTTTCTCGAACGGTTCTCCCTATATTTACGAAAGTCTTTATTTCGAGCTTCTGATGCTTCTTCCGACAGTTTCCCGATTGGTATAAGTCCAAAATGCTTAATTATATCCGTACCATGCACTAGCAAGTTATGTACGCTAAAGGGCATGTAATACCACGGATATAACTGTACATATAAAGTGGCAGTGTCTTTACAAAATTGGGAGAATTTAAGCAGTTCCACTTGCTCACCAGAAGCCACTGTCTGCAGAATTATGTGGACCCTTTCGATCAGCTCTTCATCATCTCCTGTGATGCGAGTATGCGAGCCGATGTTTTTGCATCACTAAAAAATCTTCTGGCAGTGTTGCCGTCATTTGTGGTGCCTGCCCCTTGTTTCAGAAAATCGACCAGCAAGCCGTTTTCATCTTTAGAGGCTTGCTGGATTTGTTTTTTCTCTTTGTCCTCGCCTTTTGAACTCCATTTTTTGAAGTCCATCCGGTAAGCTGAAATAAAGGAAGCAATGCATTCGTTTTGAAAAACGTAACTTCTACAAAAACTATTCATGGGCATTAAAAATTATATACGAGGGCTGCACTAAAAGTATCGGGAATGGAATATTTCCACTGTTTCTGTCATATTAAAATCTTTTTAATTGAAAACTCCTTGATTTAAAAAATCGAATACCATTCATTTATTTAAAAAAAGATTCTCGGTCTTGTCACAAGGTTTTGTCAAACTTGTTTAGTCGTTGAGAAAATGGAATTGACTCGAGAAAATTCAAGAGCGATGATTTATTATGACTTTCGAAGTGGTTTAACACAAAAACAGTATATTGACCGGATGATTTCTGCATTTGGTGATGAAGCCCCATCCAAAACCACAATTTATCGCTGGTTTGCTGAATTTCAACGTGGACGTGTCAAGCTCAGTGATGATCCTCTTCAAGGTCGTCCAAAAACTGCAGTCACCCAAGAAAACGTTGATGCTGTGCGTAAGCTGATTGAGGAAGATCGACATGTGACATACCGCGAAATTCAGGCAACTTTAGACATTGGCATGAGTCAAATACAAATAATCTTGCATAACAATTAGGTGTAAAAAAGTGGTTTTCCCGATGGATACCGCATTCGCTCTGTGAAGAGCAAAAAGCGGCTCGCGTTACGTGGTGCGTCAGAACTCTCGAAAGATTCCACGCAGGATCCTCAAATGCTGTATACAACATCGTATCAGGTGACGAATCCTGGATATACGCGTACGAACCCGAAACAAAAAACCAGTCACGAGTTTGGGTGTTCGAAAATGAGTTAAAGCCAACAAAAATTGTTCGTTCACGGAGTGTTGCAAAAAAAATGGTGGCCACGTTTGTCTCCAAAACCGGCCATGTTACGACTATTCCTCTTGAGGGACAAAGAACGGTTAATGCAGAATGGTATGCTAGCATTTGTTTGCCACAGGTCGTTTCTGAACTCCGTAAAGAGAACTGCAACCGCCGCATCATCCTCCATCACGACAATGCGAGTTATCACACCGCGCCCAGAACAAAAGAGTTTTTAGAGCAAGAAAACATAGAATTATTAGACCATCCGCCGTACATCCCCGACCTAAGCCCTAATGATTTCTATACTTTCCCTAAAATAAAGAATAAATTGCGTGGACAGAGATTTTCATCACCTGAAGAAGCTGTGGACGCCTACAAAACGGCCATTTTGGAGACCCCAACTTCCGAATGGAATGGTTGCTTCAATGATTGGTTCCATCGTATGGAAAAATGTGTCAAATTTCGCGGCGAATACTTCGAAAAGCAATAAATAAATTTTTAAATAGTAATGTTGTGTCACTTCCTTGATTCCCGAAATTTTCAGTGCCGCCCTCGTACCTATATGAAGCAAGCATAACAGGCACCGGATCCACGCATGTAATGAAGACAATCCGTATTGGTACATATCTACATTTTCCGTTCTGCGGTCGATGTCTTCCAGCTTATTCATCTCTGATGGCTTCGCCTTACAAATGTCACACACAGCTGTCGAAGTTTCCGATATGTACGAAGTAATCTTTCCATCGATCATTGTTATTAACAGTTGATGTGTGACGGTCACTTCCTGCAGGTTATATGGATTAAGTTCATATATCTACTCATATATCTAACTTTCACACTCCTTCATGAACTTGAACTGAATTGGGCGGCAGTAAAACGTAGAAGACGGACGATCATTTTCCCAAAGTATTTCTTCGTCACGCATCAGCCTTATGGGTACTAAGCTGACCATAAAAACACTGGAATCGTCAAATTCTGAACTGCTAGCTATCTGCTTGTAATTGCTTTGACTAGATGCTCCATCAAAACCCCACTTACATATCAGCTTTAAATTAGCTTTAGATGATAGATTGAAGTCCATTGCATCAAGTAATCTGAAGGTAGTCAAATAAAGTAGGGCCTGCAGTTTACTAGATGCTCTATTTTCGGTTATGGTGATGTCCTCTTTTGCAGGATAACAATTTAATATCGCTTGCATTATTTTGTAGTAGGAGGGATACATAGATACTGCACCTTGTTCAATTGCAGAATCTCGTAGATTATTATATTGCCACTTGGATAAGTTAAGCGATATCGAGAGAGCTAGCGCTTTTTCAGGTGTATATAAACTCTCTTTTTTTCTGACTTATGCAAGTTTTTACCTTATCAATATCTTCAGGATGGTTTAGCAAATGTTCCAGTATTTGACTTACTTCCCAATCCCCACCACTTTTGATATTTTTAATAGTAGCACTCTGTATCTCTTTTGGAGACACTGATTTGGACAAGCGCTCTACGCGTCTTCTTTTTTGCTAGATAGCTTTTCAAAGCGTTTTCTCGGCGTACATTGTGAAGATGACGTTGAAGCTATTGGTGAAGATGGTGGCAAATTTTCTATATCTTCACTGACATCATCATCATCAGGATCGACATTTTCTGTTGTAGACATACATGGCTCCATGCCAGGCTATGGCAGATTCCAGCCAATCTCCATTTCTCTTCAAAAACTTGCTAAGAGTCCTATTTGATCTTTTGCATCTTCCACAAACATTTGTACAAAAAATCTGACAGAACTTCAGGAGGTTTTCACTTTTTTCTTCAGTCCAGTTAACATTCAGCGTCTGCTTGAGGCATTCAAAAAGCTTTTTACGTTCCGCCTAGGATCCAAACTTCTCTTAAAACCATGAACAAATCCAAATTATTCACTAGACCTTCCATATTACTCACAAAAATATTTAGGCACAAAGCAAGTTGTCTTGGTATTCAAATCACTGAATGATTTTATTTAAATTAAACCCTTATTTATATGGGTCGGAATAACTCCTTCCTATCCCTATCATTAAGGTATATTAATAGGGAAGTGGAATCATTAAATTTAAATTTCATTATGAATGTAGTTATTAGCAAATAGGTAAAATAATTCGTAGAAGAGATAATTCGTAATTAAACCAACAGAAAATTAACTAATTGATGAATAGCAAATTTTTCACTGTATATAATTACTAATATATAGTATTTTTTTACAATATTAAATTAATTATCAATATTAATAAATTTATCATTTGCTTTAATTTGAGTTTTTTAGATTCATTTCCCATTTTTCGTTTTTTTATTGTTTTGAAATTAATATTATTCCTAATTATAAATGTTTTAATGTTCTATCTATGATATTATTAATGAAAATGTACTTTTGACTTACTTTTTTTAATTTTTTCCGAATTTCGTAACTCTTGAAAAGGGCAACTATGGGCGCACGCTGATAGAGTAAAATTATAGCCAACAAGTCAAAGGATAAGAACATAGTAGTTTGAAAGCCTGGTCTTTCAAGACATGGCCAAATTTTAGCAGTTTCGTGTTTCATTCCATACAAAAAAATCTATTTTTTTTCCGGCTAAAGCTAGAGAAAAAGTTGTAATGACAATTATTCATCGGAATGACGAGATCTTTCGATAGGTATTAAAAAAAAACGCAATTTGTAAAAAAAAAACGAATGTCCCTCATATAGCAGTTTCGATCCACTGTGTGCCGGCCCCACGCACCGCTCGCTTCCGCGCGCTTTCTCTACTGTTAGTCTGTTACGCAATAACCGTGACGTCAGCGTACACTCCGGGCATGTACCGCTCAAAACCCAAACATTATTTTAATAAAACCCATAGTTCGTAGGTAGACAATAAACAAGGTCGCGGGGATACATACTCGTAGTAGACTATATGACTGTTTTTTTTTTTAATTTGATTTTTGTAAACCTAGAAAATTTTAAATCTTTTTTTTTTTTTTATAAAATGTCTCAAAAAATGGCGAAGTTCTATGCGTTTTAAAGTCGATGCTAGACAGAGATAGCATTATTAGAATCTGACGTCACAACACAGGAACGCCATAGTAACTTCGCGTCATTCAGTACAATGATCGTTTTGCGTGACAAGGATAGAAGAATAATTGCAAAAGTAGGTAACTTCTCCATTTTTCCACCGCCCGTCTTTTTTTAACATCTTTAAAATAAGTCTTAATTAATGTATATTTTTGATAGTAGTCAAATTTACGTATGTTCATTAAAAATGTTACTTTTCTCCCCCAATCTCACAAAGACGAATTACGTAACATAGTTTTTTTTTGGGTGGTATTTCATCAAATGACTTCTGCCGCTCTGGGCGGAGCGGAAGGGCGTGTCAGACTCTTACTGACTAAAACCCACCCGTGTTCCTTCAGTTGCCTGTGCGCCAGGGTCACGGTAACTCTTTCGTACAATCTGCGACCCCGGCAGGCATCGGCCCTATCGGACCCCGTCAATGATGCTGACATCTCTTTGAGGCGCGCGTGGAACATGACGCTATAAAAGAAGATCCAGAGGCCAGCCCTCATAAAGATTGGTTCGTACTTGTGCTTGTTGCCACTTTGCCAACTTGCGCTTGTTGCCACTGTGCCAACTTGCTCTTGTAGCCACTGTGCCAACTTGCGCTTGTTGCCACTGTGCCAACTTGCGCTTGTTGCCACTGTGCCAACTTGCTCTTGTAGCCACTGTGCCAACTTGCTCTTGTAGCCACTGTGCCAACTTGCGCTTGTTGCCACTGTGCCAACTTGCTCTTGTAGCCACTGTGCCAACTTGCTCTTGTAGCCACTGTGCCAACTTGCGCTTGTTGCCACTGTGCCAACTTGCTCTTGTAGCCACTGTGCCAACTTGCTCTTGTAGCCACTGTGCCAACTTGCTCTTGTAGCCACTGTGCCAACTTGCGCTTGTTGCCACTGTGCCAACTTGCTCTTGTAGCCACTGTGCCAACTTGCTCTTGTAGCCACTGTGCCAACTTGCTCTTGTAGCCACTGTGCCAACTTGCGCTTGTTGCCACTGTGCCAACTTGCTCTTGTAGCCACTGTGCCAACTTGCTCTTGTAGCCACTTTGCCAACTTGCGCTTGTTGCCACTGTGCCAACTTGCTCTTGTAGCCACTGTGCCAACTTGCGCTTGTTGCCACTGTGCGAACTTGTGCTTGTTGCCACTGTGCCAACTTGGCGCACATATTCAGGTTTTTAACTAGATACGGCTTTGAATCATCCGATGAACTATACAAACTAGATAATGTGAATGCAATCATGGCTGTAGTCGCAGTTTCCTGTTGTTCCATGAAACGAATAAGAACTGGGATGACGTAACGCTTTAACTAACGTGTACGCGAAGCGGGGCAGTCCATCACCGAACCACTGAACTAAATATTATAAACGTTAGCTGTGGGGGCCATACAATCACATAAACAACATGAAAGATGTTTCGCGACCCGTCTCTAACCTGTAAGAAGATCGTGTTATTTAAATGTAGTTTTAGGACTTAAAGAAGTTTGCGGCACGTAAGTGTGCGAGCAACTCAATACTAATGATAATGCTGTACGATCTGTGCAGCGCTCTGTTTATCAACGTTTTTATTGAACTAGGTAATGCGCTTGTTATTGTAGCATTTATCTAAACAATAGTTTGCGTTAAAATGTTTGCTACTATTAAGTCACGTACATACAACACTGTTAACCCTGTGAACTGAATATGAACTTAACTTAAAAAACTTTTTTACAATAGAAAAACAACCGACTTTCAAAAAACACTAATAAGTGAAAAATAACCAAGTAATTTCGGAAGTCGGTGTGTTTGGTTTTGTATTTTCGTTTTTAATCACCGAATTCCGAAATTACTTAGTTATTTTTCACTTTGTAGTAAGTATTTTTTTTGGAAGACGGTTGTTTTTTTGGATTTTTTTTTCACTCTTTAGTTGCGGTACCTACCCCATATAAATTCGTATTCCACTACTTGCTATATAAATAACAGTCACAAAAAGTTATTATAACATCTGGGGGCACGGCAGTGCCCCCGCCAAATCGAGCGCGAAGCAAACACTGCCGTACAATCCTTTACTGGAACCATTTCGCCGCATTTTCAGGCCCCTATTTGAGAACCTCTGGATAAGACCAGAACGCATAAATTTTCGTCATCCAGTAAGCTATAATCACATACTTAAAATCCAAAATTTCAAGTCTGTAGGTCATTTAGTTCCGAAGTTAAGCGAAAGCAAAGTTTCGCATTTATGACACTCACTCACTCACTCACTCATGATCATCAGAATAGAACTAGTACTTCCCATAAACTCAGAGAGCTGAAATTTGGTACAGAGTTAGGGTTTAATGGCCACATAAAGGGAAAATTATAAAACTAGGATAATCGAAGATCTGGAGTACCTGGTGACCCTGATTAGAAAACAAGAGCCCAACCAAACTATTAGAGATTGACATACCGCCTTTAGAAAAAATATTCAACTTGGTGGGCCGCTTCATTTGATGTCAAAAATCGAAGGTCTGAAGTATCTGATGAAGAACCCTCAGCTGGTCTCAGTTGTATTAGAGATATGGTAATGCCTCCTTCTACTATTAGTACATAAAAAAATCGACTGTCATTGCAAAAATGCAGCGTAGTGGGACACATCTTCTAATTTAATCTACCCTATAGCGTCCCACTGCTGGGCGAATGCCTCCCCTTCTGCTTTTAATACGCATATAAATAAAATTAAAGGAAAACTCTGGATAAGACTAGACTGGCTTTTATACTTATACTTACAAGTTACTACCGACTAGAAAATAATATGTGTATGCAGTTAAATAATGCTATGTTAAAAGCGATTCCGCACCCCGAGATAAAGTTAGTTGCTAAAGATTCCTTGGATTGTTCAAAATGTAATAGTTTGGGGAAAAAGTTTCTTCGCATTTTTTAAGAAAATTCATAACATTTTTTAATATAGTTTATTTACATTTAACTAAAGTATGTAGGTACGTACCATTTTGTTCGCTAACTTTTTGCCATCTTGTAGGTAGGGACATGATCCCATTGCTATAGAAATTTTGGGACTTCTCATCAAAATACCGCGACAAGTGGTTTTGGCAGTCCTCTCGTGATGTTAAACTGACACTGCCTAAAGAATTCTGAAGAGACCGAAACATGTGGAAATCTGAAGGTGCAAGGTCAGGACTATACGGCGGATGCATTAACACCTCCCAGCCAAACTCTCTTAATTTTTGCTGAGTGGCTAAAGATGTGTGAGGTCTAGCGTTATCATGATGAAAAACCACACCCCTTCTGTTGATTAATTCCGGCCGCTTTCTCTCAACTTCTTGCTTTAATCTCATCAGTTGTTCGCAGTAGAGTTCAGAATCGATGGTCCTGCCTGGTGGTAACAGCTCATAATGAATAATGCCCTTCCAATCCCACCACACACACAGCATCACCTTGTTGCGAGTTAACCCGGGTTTCGCCACAGTCTGTGAAGCCTGACCGGCCTTTGACCACGACCTTTTTCGCACGTTCTTGTCGTACGTGATCCACATTTCATCACCAGTTATCAGCTTCTTCAAAAATGGTTCGGTTTCATTACTTCGTAATAAAGAATCACAAATGAATACACGGTTCATTGGGTTTCTTTGAGTGAGCTCGTGAGGTACCCAAATATCGAGCTTTTTTGTGTACCCAGTTTTTTTCAAATGTGCCAAAACTGTTTTGTGGTCAATTCCCAGTTCTTCAGCTACGTCGTAACTACTGATATGCCGATCTTGCTCCACTTTTTCAAAAATGGCATCCATTTATCCGTAATAGGGCGACCAGAGCGACGTGCATCTTTGACATCAAAATTTCCGGATTGAAAACGCTTAAACCAAATTTGTGCTACTCTCACGGACACTGCAAAAAACGCACTGTCCATAAATATCGCAAATTCTTTTCGCGGCTTGCGTTGCATTTTTACCTTTTTTGTAGTAAAATTTTAAAATGTATCGAATTTCTTCATTAGATTCACTCATCTTGACAGTACGAAAAACAAATGTAAAACACATTTTCCTAATTTGAATTTGGAATTATTTTCTTTCAAATTTAAACTTTCAATGATACCAAAACCAGCCAGATTCAAATAGCCAAAGAGATTTTATTACAAGTTCATACATACTATAATGCGAAAAGACTTTCCCCAACCTAATATGATAACGAAAGCCCGGGCGTTTTTACAAAAATATGAAGATGATGCGTCGATGACTGCTGGACTGGAAGAAACTATAATCATTAAAAAGGGAGCTAAAGTAATGCTTAGGAGAAACATTGATGTTAGTTTAGGTTTAGTGAATGGGTCGATAGGCGTTGTACAAAAAGTGAGGTGGGACCCGGAAGACCAAACAAAGCCTAAACAATTGGTAGTAAAATTCGCTAATAATTTGATTCACGAATTATTGCCTATTAAGTCAAAATTTGAGATCATACCCCGGGCATACGTGTACAGAGAACAATTCCCAATCTGTGTGGCGTATGCCCTAACAATTCACAAGAGCCAAGGTCTAAGTCTAAAAAATGCCCTCATGGCCATTGGCACCTCCATATTCTCTTGTGGCCAAGCCTACGTGGCGCTTTCACGAGTAACCAATCTTCAAGGGGTGCACCTCATAAATGTTGACTTCAAGAGTATAGAAGCTCAAGCTTCAGCGATCACCGAATACAACCGGTTTAGGCGTAAATACCGCGCCGATCTTTCAGAAATTAAACCGTCTAACAGAATAAATAATGAACGCGAATGGGCAATACGAAAAACTGTTGCTACTGTACAAGAATCAGAACCGGAAAAAAAGAAATGAAAGATTTGTAATAATAAAAAAACTATTCCGTAAAAGAAAAAAACTATTACAAAATATAAACAATTTAAATATTCAAAAAATAATAACGCTTCGCGCCGTAAAGACGCATATCTCGTTGCCGAGGTTTAAAAAAAACTATAACCGCTGACTACATTGAACCAATTTGGACTAGGTATAGGTTTAGTTATCTGTGGCAAATTTTATTTCCGCACACGTGTTGGTAAATGAAATAAAACGCACGCGTGTGAAATACATTGCATGTTGAACCTAATCGTAGTGCGATAAGAACCAGTTTTCGAGGAAGTACATTGAAAAAGAATTTTAGAAGTCGATCCACAATTGTCGGAGATATCGCGTGACAAACATACAAAAAAATACCATACAGACGAATCGAAAGCCTCCTCCTTTTTAAAGTCAGTTAAAAAATGAACTGTTTTGGACATGCTGATATTGAATTTTTATTCAAAAACATTATTATTCCAGTACAATATTAGTCTCTTCGCAACACTTACTCGTATCGTTATCGTTACTCGTACATCATAGGTACCTACGTATTTTTTTTGGAATTTTCCAGTTCATAGTGACACCCTTTTTAAATTACGAAATATATAAATACAATATTGAAATATTTTTAAGATGTGCTTTATTGACACGTCAGCATTGATTGATCCTCATTGGGAGAAGCTTTGTCCGTACAAAGCTTCTCTCAATACAATCAATGCTGACTGCGTCTTCCACGACCTCCACCATCAAGCAAATACTTCGCTGAGGTTTTCAAAGCTAAAACTTGTACCCTTTTCAAATCAAATCATTTATTCGCATAGAATGTAGGTATTGTACAATAAAGTTGTTATAAAAAATATAGTGAGCCGGGTACATTCTGCCTGAGTTTTGGAATGCAAAATTTAAAAAATACTGTCAACTCAACTGTGTGTGCTCATGAGCAAAATAACGAAATAGTTAATAGATTAATAAATTATTTTAACAAGTCCAGACCCTGCATAAAAGTTTATCAAATAACGACAATAGTATTAAATTGTTGAGATGTCACACATGGAGTCATTCAATAGTTAATAGATTAATAAATTATTTTAACAAGTCCAGACCCTGCATAAAAGTTTATTAAATAACGCCAATAGTATTAAATTGTTGAGATGTCACACATAGAGTCATTCAAAAAATCACTTAACGAATAAGTAATAACATTTCTGTATCAAAAACGCCATGAGTTTATTTTTTAATTCTTGAAGGGTGTCAATTTTTATGCTGTCCGGTAGTTTATTAAATATTATTGGACCCATGCAGAAAATACTTTTTCTAAGTAGTGCTGTTTTATAGCCACCGGTAATTAAGAGGTTTTTGTATTGACTTCTCACGGGACCGAGACCTTAGCTCCTTCCTGGTGATCGAGACCTTAGCAAACAAATTTTATTCCTTTTTACAAAAATTGCCTTTTCCAAAATATATAACGACGGAAAAGTAAGAATTTTCAAAGACTTTGACAGAGATTCACTACTATCTCTAGGTTTAAGACTACACATAGCTCTAACACAACGTTTTTGGGCTGTAAAGTTGTTATCTCTTAGACTGCAGTTACCCCAAAAAATGATTCCAAACCTCAAGACCGATGTGACCAAACCATGGTACTAAAGCAGTCTTTATGTCAACTTTTTTGCTAGGTTAAAAAAATATATAAATTGCAGTGCTTAACTTTTTTGCACACGTCCTCTGCTTGCGGTTTCCAAGTTAAATGATCGTCTATGAATTCCTAAAAATTTCGCGACGTTTGTTTGATTGATCACCTGTCCATTGTAATGTGCGTTAACGTTGGGTGGAATTGTACTTTTGACTACTAACATATACAAACTTGCTTCCTAACAAAATAGGACATATTTTCGCGACATACTGTTTTTGAACCATTCCATATTATTTTAAAAAAATTACACCGTGTTTACCTTTGCCAACACAGAAATGTGATTCAAATTCGGATTTTAATTTTAGAATATTTCACCACAATATTGCCGGCGCTATAAACAAATCGGAAGAATTAACATTTGCAATCCACGAGCTATCGCAACAAGGGCCGAAAATAAACGTAGTGTGTCTGACTGAAACTTTTATTAAAAAAAGGTACAGAGAGGCTTTTAAAAATCCCTGGGTACCAATTAGTTGCATCATACTCACGTGACAATAAACGAGGAGGTGTACTGCTTAATAATAATTTGAAATATAAAAAAATGAATAATATTAACGACTTGACATGTAATTTTAATTTTGAATGTTGTGGCGTAGAAATTAATAATATTATTATTGTTTGTTTATATAGAACTCCAAATAGTAATCCTCAAATATTTCTCGGAAATCTAGAACTGTTGCTAATAAGACTGACAAGAAAGCATAAAAAAATAATTTTATGCGGGGATTGGAACTTGGACATTTTAAAGCCAAACAAAAGCTGTGAAAGCCTGAAAAGCATTTTGAAAAATTTTAATATCGCATTGCATACTAAAACGCCCACAAGACAGATGTCATGCTTAGATCAGATAGCAAGTAACGTCAAGCAAGCTAAACCGGAGGTGCATCATCTTGCCTTGTCTGATCATGAAACGGGACAGACGCTTTCGATGAAGACTATTAAAACGTACGAAATATGCACTTGGTACGAGGAGGTCAGAGATTTTAGTCAGGAAAACATGGACAAGAGTTATAGTTGCATATCATCTCTCACTTTTTCAAGCGTATACGAAAAGCATGGTTTTCAGGAAGCGTTTGAGGAATTTCACGGTCTTATTAAATTATTTTTTGACTTGTGCTTTCCAATATATTCAAAAAAGATGTCATCTCATAAAAAAAAACCACAAATGGTTGACAAAAGGCACAAGAAAATCGTGCGTAAAAAAAGGCTTCTTTATCTTAGTCAACAACACTATAAAACTAAGAAGCAAAAACTAAACAAAAAATATAAATCATATAGTGACATTCTCAAAAAGTGTATATATAAATCTAGACAGCTACAAAGTAAGAAGTATATTGCCAATAATAAAAACAAGTATAAAGCAACATGGGCGGTGATTAATGAAAATATTGATGATTTAAACGCTAAAACGCAAATTGATGTAATAACTAAAGATAACCGGACAATTCTAGACCCTAAGGAAATAAGTGACATATTTAATCAATTCTACATACAATCGACCAATAAGGCTAATTTTAAATACAATTTTGACGAGATAAACAAGACTTTCGATAGTAATAATGACCACACAATATTTCTAAACCTACTGATGCTACGGAGGTATTTAGAATAATACAAAATCTTAAAAATACAAGTGCAGTAGGACTGGATGACATAACAATAAAGGTAATTAAATTAGGCGCTTCATGTATTTGTCAACCGTTAAGTTATTTAATAAAATTTTCTTTTGAAGAAGGTGTATTCCCAGAGACTAAAAATATCTGTAGTAAACCACTTTAAAAAAAAGGTAATACATCTGACATGAAGAACTATAGGCCAGTGAATCTGATACCAATCATGTCAAAAATCTTGGAGAAAATCATGCTGAGAAGGCTCCAAGAACTTGCGATTAGTCATCGTAAACTTAAAGACGAGTAATTTGGTTTTAGGAAAAACAGTACCACGTCTTTGACTTGTTTCCATTTGATGAAGAATGTCACCCAGGCGATAAATGACGGCTTACCAGTAGCGGCAATCCTCTTGGATATGAGCAAGGCGTTCGATTTTGTAGATCACGAATTGCTCCTAAACAAGTTAGAAAAATACGGAATAAGAGGAAAAGCGAACGACTGGTTAAGAAACTATTTAAAAAACCGACAACAATGTGTGGAAATATCGAGAATCCATAATGGCGAAAAGGTGTCATATAGAAGCGACTACCAAACAAATAATTTCGGAGTTCCGCAGGGCAGTGTATTGGGGCCTTTTTTATTCCTTCTCTATATCAATGACCTCCCAAATATCACTCGCCACACAGAGATTTTATTTGCTGATGACACGACCCTTGTCGTGAAGTGTGAAAGAGTCGACTCAGATTAATGAAGCCATCAAAAATATAATATACTGGTTGCATTCCAATAACCTACAAATTAATATGGAGAAAACGAAAATGATGCAATTTCAAACATACAGGAGAAACCCTTTAACGCTGACTATTAAATATAATGACACTAATATAGAACACGTAGTAACTGCTGCATTTCTGGGTATACAATTGTATCAAAATTGCGATTGGAAAAAGCATGTCCACTATGTTTGTGACAAACTGGACAGATTTATCTATGCACTAAGAAGATTAAGAGCCACGGTCTCAACTGAAGCGGCTCTTTGTGCATATCACGGGTACGTTTCCTCCGTACTCTCATATGGTCTCTTGTTGTGGGGTAATTCGGTGGATGTCAATAAAGCGTTTATGATACAAAAAAAATATTTACGTGCAAGTTGTGGAGCTGGGTACATGGATAGCTGTAAGCCACTGTTTAAAAAATAAAACATATTACCGTTAGGATGCATGTATATTAAAGAATTGTGCCTATTAGTTCGACAACATCCTGAAAATTTTATTAAGCATAAAGCTGTAACCAAAAGGAATGTTGCCTCTAGAGATAAACATAGGCTCTGCTTACCACAATGCAAGCTCGATTTATATAAAAGAAATTCGTTGATAATGGCTATTAAGGTATACAATAAATTACCAAAAACCTTTAAGGAACTACCTTTGCTTATGTTTAAAAAAAGCTGATTCAGTGGCTTAAAGAAAAATGTTTTTACACTATTAATGAATTTGTTTCACATGTCGAAGAAAGAAAGTAATGTCAATAATTTTGGTTTATATATTTTTTTTTAATTTGACATTTACTTACTATTGTTACTTTTATTTTGACATTATAACAATATTCATGGACATTAACATTTCAATTAATACATAAAATCTGCCTTTATAAAACAATCCTATTGGTAACTGATGTAATGTATGACATTTTTTAATTATGGAATGTATTGTGAAATTAAATATTTGCAATTCATTTATTTAATCAGACAATTTGTAACGTTTATAGTAATAACTGAAGGAATATTATGACATTTTTAATAATTTAATGTATTCTGAAATTAATATTTGCACACCACATGTAATGGTAGAATGTAATTGGGCCACATTTATATTAACATCATAATACTTTGTACACCTACATTTTGGCAAATAAAGCATTATTATTATATTTTTATATTAACATATCTCGGGACCTAGGGGTCCCGGACCTTTGAAAGGCTTACGAGGGGCCGAAGCCAACTCGCAGAGGCCCCTTAGAAAAAAAAAATGGAATGAGGCACCAACCGACGATTATCCCTGTATGCACTGTGCAAGTGCGCCCAAGGACGACCCCCGGTTGGTGTCGGACTATTGCAGAATATGGAAACAAAGTTATTAGACTATTGATTAGGGTAGCTTAAGTGGACTGGTTATCTAGGATTATGGGGAGACTATGGCCCTGTAAAATACACGGATGAAATGGCAGGGGGTGACTTGCACACTCAATAATGGGCCCCCGAAAATGGTCGCTAGCACATAGTGTCGTAGCGACAAGGGGGCAACATGTCCTGAGGTGCTTATGAGGAGTGGAGAGGTATCCCACGGCTATCAGGATAATCACGGAAGTACGGTCAAGATCCCTACCAGCATCTTACTGGAATACTTCCTTCCTCCGAGCACGTTTGCTCTTGCGAATCTCTAGAGGTGAGGAACAAGACTTCTCCCGGGAGGTAGGGTCTGTGGGGTCGCTACTGCCCAACAGCTCGCCACATGCTGCCCTGGTGAGCGTCCCCCGTCCGGGGCTCAGTTCTTGGTGCCATTTTTTCCAATCCTCCGTTTGTGTGATTAAGTCGTGAATCATTTAATAACTTACAACATGGAATAGAATAGGATACTCTTTATTATGTACACCATAAAAATTACAGATATAAATGTAGAAATTTTACATAGGGTGACACAATGGGCGGTCTTATCGCTAAAAGCAATATTTTACAGACTCCCTCAGAGATAAATTTAATGAGATTAATATTTACTTAATTACTGTGCCTTCTCAGTATATTTATGAAAATCTTTTGTATGCACATAAAAATATTAATCTGTTTAAAAAAATACAGTGATATCCACAATATAAATACTAGGAACAAACACAAATTTATTGTTCCACTACAACAAGGCTCAAGACAATAGGTGGCTCGTTTAGATGCCAATGTATACGTTTTTATAATGAACTTCCTAGCCACATTCAAGATCTAAGCTTTAATAAATTCAAATCTTTTATAAAACGGAAACTACGAGGGCGGGTCAATAAGTCCGTGACTTTTTGAATTTCTGACCTCTACTGAAACAGCAACACTGCTCCTGTCAACAGGCATCTGTCAGTTGACTCCTGTCAAAATTTAAACTTGCTGCGTCAGTTAGTTTGTGTTTGACAGCTATTTTTATCAGAATACTCACTAATTTGAGGAGAAAATGGAAAAAAGTGAATTTCGTGTGCTTATTAAGCATTATTTCTTGCGAAAAAAAACCATTACTGAGACCAAGGCTAAGCTTGATAAATACTATGGGGACTCTGCACCATCGATTTCAATGGTAAAAAAGTGGTTTACTGAATTTCGTTGTGGCCGTACAAGCACTGAAGATGCCGAACGTCCTGGACGCCCAGTTGAGGTCTCTACACCCGAAACAATCGAAAAAATTCACGATATGGTGTTGGCCGACCGAAGATTGAAAGTGCGAGAGATTGTGGAAGCCGTAGGGATCTCGCATGGCTCAGTGGTTTCAATTTTGAATGATCACTTGGGCATGAGAAAGCTTTCCGCAAGATGGGTGCCGCGTTTGCTCACAGTCGACCACAAACGCAATCGTGTAACAACTTCACAGGAAGGTTTGGCGTTGTTTAATCGCAATATGGAGGAGTTTTTGCGCCGTTTTGTAACCGTGGACGAAACATGGATCCATCACAACACACCAGAGACCAAACAACAGTCAAAACAGTGGGTTTCTAAGGGTGAATCGGCGCCGAAGAAGGCCAAGGTGGGTTTGTCAGCCAATAAAGTTATGGCGACTGTTTTTTGGGATGCACGCGGGATAATCCACATTGACTACCTTCAAAAGGGAAGAACAATCAATGGGGAATATTATGCCAACTTATTGGACCGATTCAATGACGATTTAAAAAAAAACCGACCTCATTTGGCCAAGAAAAAAGTTCTTTTCCACCAAGACAATGCAAGGGTGCACACATGTGCAGTTGCCATGGCAAAAATCCATGAATTGGGCTATGAATTGCTCCCTCATCCGCCCTATTCTCCAGATTTGGCTCCGAGCGACTACTTCTTGTTCCCAAACCTGAAGAAATGGCTTGGTGGAAAAAGATTTGACTCCAATGATGAAGTCATCTCGCAAACAAAGGCCTATTTTGAGGACCTCGACCAATCATTTTTTTTGGAAGGGATAAAAAAATTGGAGAAGCGTTGGACAAAGTGTATAGAGCTCAAGGGAGACTACGTTGAAAAATAAAATTATTTTTTTATCAAAAAATCTGTGTTTTATTCCAAAAGTCACGGACTTATTGACCCGCCCTCGTATACCAGAAAGCCTATTATATAATACTATGAAAGACTATATTGAGGACAAAAAGGCTCGGGGTTGAGCTGCTCCAATAAATTTACACGGTGAATGAACACATTATACCTATATACTTCGGTTTCTCATTTCAACTTCATATTTATGGCTTTTGTGGATAGGATTTTGATTCCGATTTGTTACAGTAGTAATGGCAATCATGTCATTTAGTCTAAATTGGCGTTTATTTTTATATAGATTCTTTTATATTTTGTGAATGTGAGAACGTTGTAGACCTAACCTGTAGACTAGATTTGTGGACCTTTTTATATTTTGTTGAGTACATGTTACTTGTTGACAGGCCTACACTGTCCTCCCATATCTACCAACACTGTAATTGGAAACATTGTAAAAGCCCCTTATTTTTAAAAGAGTAACCGTGGAGTTTCTTGCCGGCTCTTCTCTATAGGAAACAACCAATTGGAACCGTGCACCTAGTTTCTGACGTTTCATAAGTGCCCATGTTGGTTTATGTGAAATAAAATATTTTGATTTTGATTTTGAATGTTGATTTTAATTTGCCAACTATTTTAGACATGAATATTTACTGTAAAAAGTATTATATTATTTTCATTATTGTGAATATGAGGACTATGTGGGTCATTGTTTCAGTTTTATTCTTGATCTGGCAGTTTCAATAGTTTATGTGGCCTACCCAAATGTCATTTCTTTGGTATTGTTCGTCGAATCGTTAAGCTCCTTAAGTCCTGAGTTGAGGTGCACGATTACTGACAAATGCGTGCACTGACTGGACAGGTCGACTCAATCTGTGTAGTTATTTCCTCAAAAGACCATTTCAGATACCAATCTACATGGTCTTCAAATGATCTGACCAAGATTAGGTCTGGACTTTAAAAGAGACTGTGACCTCTGAGTTTGTTTCGGCCTTTCTTCTCAGAGTAGTCAGATAGGAAACGCCGACTTCATCAAGTTTAAAAAATATGATTGACGTGTAAAAGTGTTTGTACAAACCTACTTACAGAAATAAAATCATTTATCATTTAAATATTTTATTAGAATAGGTACATACTTGGAGGTTGTGAGAAGCGTGTGGCGTCATTGAAGTTATTTAAGCAACGTTAATCGGTTCGTTAGTCTTTTTTAACCAGAATTTTAAAAGTGGACAAAATTGAGCACGCCTTATCGACACGGGCAAGGCATTCCATAACCGTACTGCTTGAACTGTAAAAGAGTTGTCATAACAACTGGTGGAATGCATCGGCATCTCTAGTCTTAATTAACATAAATAAATAATTGTGGGAGCTACGACATCGTTGTCCGTCGAACTTTTCATAAAACACGAATAAAATTATGAGCCAGGTGAAATATGAACTCCGAACTGTTTGATTGGCTTCAAGTTAGTTGAAAAGTAACCACAGTTACGCAATGAAAGTCTACGAAACTCAACCTTTGAACACGTTCGGTCCGACGCGACGCAAAAAGTAGGGTTTTTATAAACTTAAAACAGTTCGTTCGGATGGTCTATTATTAGACGAACGTTTTGATGATAGAGTTGATTCAGATTACGTTGGATCACTAATAGTAATAAGTTAGCAACTTAAGGAAGCGGCACAAAGGTACCGCCTGTCGCACGACGAGTGCTGCCTTTGTGTCGCGTGCGACTCGCGTGGCGGTTCGCGCCTGTTTGAAGGATCCTTAACTCTATAATTATACATTTATCTACGTATTCTATCATTATTGTTGTGCGATAGATAAGAGTATAGGTAACTATCCAAACAATTTATAAAGTCACAAATAGTCACAGTGATATACTTTATTAAATAGTGCCTCATAATGACTTTGAACAAGTAAAGTAGGTACCGCCTCACGGATCCTGTCGTTGCAAGAGCATTGCAAACAGAACGTACTATTCGTACCTAAATGGGTATAACGCGGAACTCGATATGGTCATGGCGAATATTGGCTGCCGAGCGCTGACTGTGCTGAGGCACGATGATACTGCATAAATGTAGGAAAAAAAAAACGCGCGTGTGACGTATCACTGTATTATATAAATAAGCATGCAAGTAGATAAGTTAGTAAAATGAATTCTGGCAGTCAGAATTTGTTTTTAAAAACTACCTTCAATTATATTAAGGTTATGAGGATACTAAGTTACCAATAATAAGTAACACTGAATCTACATTAAAAATAAAAAATAAATGGAAAGTCCAAAAGTGCACGCCTCATAATCTCATTCAATTCTATAAAAAAATATACAACGAACGAAATATCCTGACGTATTTTTTATATTACTAACTAGCTGTGCCAGCGACTTCGTTCGTGTGGATGTCAGAAAACAATAAGGTGCCGCTTAGAGAGTGTCCATTTAAAAAGGAAGAATCTTTGGACCAGGTCTGGTGATTTTTCCTAGTAAGAAGTTGCCCAAAAACTTGTGTTATTTAGGAAAATACTTCTCTATACGAGGGTGACACTGAAAGTTCTTAGAAAATCGAAAATTGAACAAACTAGCAAATTATTATATCTTTTCAAAATAGTGTCTATGTACATCAATACATCGCTGCATCCGATGGAACCACTGAGAAAAGCACATTGCCCACTCGTCCTTAGAGGTCTCTTCGACGGCATTTTGAAACGCAGCCACTGCTTCCTCGGCGTCCATAAAACGTTTTCCTCGAAGTTTTTCTTTTATTTTCGGAAATAAATAAAAATCGCAAGGAGCGCGGTCGGGTCTATAGGGCGGGTGACTCAGTAATTCCACGTCTGACGTCGCTAAGTAGTCGATGGTTTGCTTGGCGGTGTGCGACGAGGCGTTGTCGTGGTGAAGGAGGATCCTACTGCGAGGTCGTTTCTCCCGAACTTTTTCCAAGACAGGTGGCAAACAATTGTTAGTGTACCACTCCGCAGTAACTGTTTTTAGATCCTCTAAAACAATTGTTGCGTAATGACCTGTCCTTCCGAAGAACGACGCCACCATCTTTTCCCACGCTTCGACCTCTCTTCACTTTAGTTGGCAACTCCTCGGAAGGAAACACCCAGACAGCAGATGTTTCGGGTAAAACGTAAAAAACCAGCTCATATTCCGCCGGTTATGTTAAATGGTGTGGCTCTTGACAGGGTGCTACATTTTAAGTACTTAAGACACATGGTTACTGAGGACTTGAAAGATGATGCCGACATGGAAAGAGAACGGAGGGTGTTGGCTGTCCGATGCTATTTGTTGGCCCGCAGGTTTGCTCGTTGTACACCAGAAACGAAAATAACTATTTTTAAGGCGTTTTGCGAATCCTTGTACACGTGCACTCTGTGGGTTCGATATACGCAAAGGGCATATAACGCCCTCATAGTTCAATATTATAATAATGCCTTCAGAATGTTGTTGGGGCTTCCACGATACTGCAGTGCATCAGGGAGGGTTGCCGAAGCACATACTGATGGTTTCAGTACCATCCTGCGTAAAAGGATTGCGTCCATGATGCGCAGAGTGCGTGGGAGCGTCAACGACATTCTGAAGGTCATCAGTAGCCGTGTTGCACCATGGTGGTGCATTGGGTGCATGTACCCGGTACGTCAAGTGAGTGCAACAGGTATCTGGATTAAGACTTTGAGTTGCATTTGTTACTAACATAGCATAAGTACTGTGTATTACTAACATTATATGGATCAAGGTCCGAATTAAAGTATTTTTTTATTTTATTTAATGACCATCGATATAATTTGTATGTCAAAAGATGATTCTGACTGTGAACTTTCTGCGATACGATGGTTCTACTTTTTAACCCCCGACGCAAAACGAGGGGTATTATAAGTTTGACCGCTGTGTGTGTGTGTCTGTCTGTGGCACCGTAGGTCTTAAACGGGTGAACCGATTTAAATGCGGTTTTTTTTTTATTTGAAAGCAGGTTTTCTAGCGATGGTTCTTAGACATGTTTTATCAAAATCGGTTCAGCCGTTTCAAGGTAATCAGCTCTTTTATTAGCTGCGGTAAGGATCTTAGACGCATAATGGGCATTTACTTTACTTTCAAACATATGTGTGACCTAAAATTTGAAACACCCATGTACGCTATATAAATATGCAAGAATATGGAATTCTTGGTCCGATGCTGCAGTCAGGATATCCAGCACACCAGTACACTCTTGAAAAAATAATAGCAGATATATCGTGTTTGGTTTCGTTTTAATCAGTATTTAATTCTACATACAATAAAATGGTGGCAACATGATGAACTGATGCTGCAGCCAGGATATCCAGCACACTAGTATACGCTTGAAAAAATAATAGCAGATATGTCGTGTTTGGACTTGTTTTGATCAGTATTTAATTCTACATACAATGCAATGGTGGCAACATGATGAGCTGATGTTGCAGCCAGGATATCTAGCATACTAGTACACTCTTGTAAAAATAATAACAGATATGTCATGTTTGGAAAACTGATTGATCGCGCTATGGTTTCGTTTATGAACACACAGCGCACACACAAACACAGTACACACAGTATTATACGGGATTACGTAAACGCAAAAAAAGCTATTTGATGTACCTAGTGTCTAAATATACCCTGAAAAACGCTCACAACTGTTAACTCATATACAAAACTAAACTAAGGTTAAAATTTTTAAAATTAAATTTAAATTTAAAATTTAAAAAACTCCCAACCCAAAAAAGAAAAGCGAACATTTAAAAAGTCAAAAATAATGCCGATCGTTGAGCCATCAAATTCGATTGAGTAACACCATATATTTTAATTAGGTATAGAAATTGATGGATGGCACGATAAGGTTTGCTCGTTGAAATGGCGCTATAATGTCGCGGCGGGGTACCGCCGCTTATGTAAGTCAGACCCTTCATTTGATTGAATACCTATTAATTTACTAGCATTTCCAACCAACTTGCTTCGATACGATCAATTTTTCGTAGAAAATCTAGTTGGGTGTTAAATTGTTAAGTCTGGGAGCGCTATGAGTAATGAGTATGCAATCTCCTATGTTAGCTATTTTTATTGCTTTAAGCTTAGCGGTACCCCGCCGCGACATTATAGCGCCATTTCAACGAGCAAACCTTATCGTGCCATCCATCAATTTCTATACCTAATTAAAATATATGGTGTTTATGCTATCCGCTGTTATGCAAAATAATATTAGGTCTTTACCTATGAAATTGCCGTTCTGCAGTACTGGCCATTTCAAATCAAAATAATTTTTGTTTGGCTAAGAATTCTAATTTCAAATTAATTTTATTTTAAAAACATGGATTTTTTTTTCTAAAAGTAGTCATTTCTTTATTGATTAGTGTTACATTTTCATCGCATTTCAATCTTTTTCGTCATCATGGATACGTTAAAAATTCGAGTAATTATGGAATATGAGTACCGTCGTGGCAGCAACGCGGCACAAGCGGCACGCAACATCAACGACGTTTACGGAGCTAACACTACAAACCAACGCACCACCTGTTATTGGTTTGCTCGCTTCCGTTCTGGAAATTTCGACCTGAAAAATGAACCTCGCGGTCGTCCGAAGACTTTGGTCGACAATGACGAATTAAAGGCGATTGTGGAAGCTGATGATACACAATCTACGGCTGAATTAGCAGCAGCTTTCGACGTTAGCGTCAAAACAATATTGGTCCATTTGCGTCAAATTGGCAAGGTAAAAAAGCTTGACAAATGGGTGCCCCACGAACTCAATGATCGCCAGCGCGAAGTACGCGTCGAGACGTGCCTTGCACTGCTCAACAGACACACAAATGAAGGAATTTTGAACCGCATTGTTACCTGCGATGAAAAATGGATTCTGTTTGATAACCGTAAGCGCTCAGCAAGTTGGTTGGATCCTGGTTCAGCACCTAAACAATGCCCTAAACGAAAACTTACCCCTAGAAAAGTGATGGTCACTGTTTGGTGGTCTAGCGCCGGTGTGATTCATCACAGCTTCTTACCAAACGGGGTGAGCATTACTGCAGATGTGTACTGTGAAGAACTGAACACAATGATGGAGAAGCTGGCGCATCTCCAACCAGCATTGGTCAATCGCTCGTCTCCGCTGCTCCTGCACGACAACGCGCGACCTCATACTGCACAGCAGACGGTCTCCAAGTTGCAAGAACTGGGGTTGGAAGCTCTCCGTCATCCGCCCTACTCACCAGACCTTGCGCCTACAGACTACTACTTTTTCCAGAATTTGGATAACTTCTTGGCGGGAAAAAAAATTAATACCCGAGAGGCAGTACAAAATGCCTTTGAAGAATTTGTTGCCTCCCGTCCAGCTGATTTCTTTAAGAAGGGCATCAATAAACTGCCACTGCGATGGCAAAGATGCATTGATTGCATGGGTGATTACTTCGATTAATACAAATAAAAAATTCATGAAAAAAATTCGTTTAAATTTTTTCATACAAAACGGCAATTTCATAGGTAAAGACCTATTATTATGACATAAAAAGTTCTGGTATAAACGGTAGACAGATTTATTATAATAATAATAATAAAACCCGCAGGGCAGCATGTGGCGAGCTGTTGGGCAGTAGCGACCCCACGGACCCTATCTCCCGGGAGAAGTCTTGTTCCTCACCTCTGGCTTGCCTTTATTGGCCGGCTGGAGTGAACAATGAAGAGGGACAGTGCTCCCGCCTCTCTCTTGCCTTTATTGGCCGGCTAGAGTGGAGATTCGCAAGAGCAAACGTGCTCGGAGGAAGGAAGTATTCCAGTAAGATGCTGGTAGGGATCTTGACCGTACTTCCGGGATTGTCCTGATAGCCGTGGGATACCTCTCCACTCCTCATAAGCACCTCAGGACATGTTGCCCCTTTGTCACTTCGACACTATGTGCTAGCGACCATTTTCAGGGGCCCATTATTGAGTGTGTAAGTCACCCCCTGCCATTTTATCGGTGTATTTTATATAAAACATTGGTCGGGCAGGGGCCATAGTCTTTCCATAGTCCCTAGATAACCAGTCCACTTAAGCTACCCAAATCCATAGTCCTATATATTTGTTTCCATATCTTGCAATAGTCCTACACCAACCGGGGGTTGTCCTTGGGTGCACTTATATAGTCCGAACAGGGATAATCATCGGTTGGTGCTTCATTTCATTAAAAACGTCTAACGGGCCTCTGCGAGTTGGCTTCGGCTCCTCGTGTGCCTTCCAAAGGTCCGGGATCCCAGGGTCCAGAGGATAAAAAAAAAAAAAAAAAAAGAAGTTTTTTCAGACAAAGTCCATAATTGTTAGTCACAAAAAATATCTTACAAACTAAGTTAGTACAGACATATTACAAAAAGGTGATGATACATGAAAGGTGTGCAGTCATGAAACCACCCGCTCGAGTTCAGGATAGACTGCCACGCTATCTGACCAGAACCCGAACGAAAGCCCTCATGACTGCCGAGTCATACTTATCCGCAATTACTTGAAGGATACTGTTAGTGCTGCCCCGCACTCTGCTCAGTAGGGAGCCGACTCGCTTGGGCATTATAGCATGGAAGCCATCAACCTGAGCCTCCACAAACATACCTGAAGCACTACAAAAACGGGGCAGCCCTAACAGCATCCTGAATCCATTATTGTATTGGACACGCAAGGCATTGATCGACCTTTGAGTACAGCTGACCCACAGGCTACTCGTGTAAAAAGTTTGGCAGTAAGCTTTAAAAAGTGTAACTTTTACCTGTTTACTGCAGCGAGCGAACCTGCATGCCAGCATATTACTTTTAACCGCCAATGCCCTGCGCTCCCTTTCAATATCAACATGATCATCAAGATCCTCAGTGACATAGTGCCCTAGGTATTTGAACTGGTAGACCCGTTTCAGCTCAGCACCATTCAGTTTTAAAGCGGGTACACTAGGCGGACACCGGCCAGAGGCCTTGAACACCAAAAACTCACTTTTTTTGCAGTTATACAAAAGACCATGTTTATGGGCATACTTTTCACAGACCAGTAAGAGCTGCCTTAATGCACTGACAGCTGGGCTCAGCAGCACCATGTCATCCGCGTAGCTAATATTAATCATGCAAACATTATCAATTGAGCAACCGACATGAGTGCTGCTAAGCTCAGCCAACAGTTCGTTAATGTACAGGTTAAAGAGCTTGGGGGAGGACAAACCACCTTGCTTCGTCCCGCACTCCAAACCGTACATGTCGGAGAGACTGTCTGCCCATCTGACATTATTGGTATTGGTTATACAATGGTGTTAAGCATAGGTCAGAGTGGCACAAACATGTTTAGGTAAGATATAACATAGCATGCAATTTATATAAAATAATAGAATAGTTATAGATTACAAGTAAACTACATTGAATTAGACCGGGATTATCGAAAGGACTTAGTTTTCATTAATACTGAAGCGTTTAAAAAAAATGGACTCGATTAGTTAAGTTTTTCGGGAGTTATCGTGACCACGCCAGGATCCATACATACAGACACACGGACGTCCACAGAATATTTTATTTAAACAGTTTTTTCATTATTTTCAATAGCAAAATGTCTTTTGAAAATAACATGAGTGTTGGAAACTAGTGTTTTTTCTTGACGTTTGAGTGTGAATATTATTCTACAAGTGCGATATGAAGTAAATAGAGACATTTTTAGCTCAAGGAAGTACTTGTTCTTTGTAAGGCGAGAGTAGAGCACTACCTCACGCGCTTCGCTTATGAGGCGTGCAATACCTCACGCGCTTCGCATATGAGGCGTGCAATACATTGAATGTTGAGCTCGTTAATGGTTGCCTCACATGTCAGTCCGGACACGTACCTACTAGTAAAAATGGGCATCATCATACAGTATTTAGAACATCAAGCGCGGTCGCAGCCCAAGATTTTGGGGGGGGGTCACCAGAGGTGCCGAGTAATATTTTTAGGGAGGTATGACCCTTATAACTGGTGAAATGTGGGTGTACTATATGTAGGTACACTCCTGCCTAGCCCTTCGTTGATTATAATAGGTTGGGGAAAAAGTTTCTTCGCATTTTTTAAGAAAATTGAAAACATTTTTTAATATATTTTATTTACATTTAACTAAAGTATGTAGGTACCATTTTGTTCGATAACTTTTTGCCATCTTGTAGGTAGGGACATGATCCCATTGCTATAGAAATTTTGGGACTTCTGATCAAAATACCGCGACAAGTGTTTTTGGCAGTCCTCTCGTGATGTTAACCTGACACTGCCTAAAGAATTCTGAAGAGACCGAAACAGGTGGAAATCTGAAGGTGCAAGGTCAGGACTATACGGCGGATGCATTAACACCTCCCAGCCAAACTCTCTTAATTTTTGCTAAGTGGCTTAAGATGTGTGAGGTCTAGCGTTATCATGATGAAAAACCACACCCCTTCTGTTGATGAATTCCGGCCGCTTTCTCTCAACTTCTTGCTTTAATCTCATCAGTTGTTCGCAGTAGAGTTCAGAATCGATGGTCCTGCCTGGTGGTAACAGCTCATAATGAATAATGCCCTTCCAATCCCACCACACACACAGCATCACCTTGTTGCGAGTTAACCCGGGTTTCGCCACAGTCTGTGAAGCCTGACCGGCCTTTGACCACGACCTTTTTCCCACGTTCTTGTCGTACGTGATCCACTTTTCATCACCAGTTATCAGCTTCTTCAAAAATGGTTCGGTTTCATTACATCGTAATAAAGAATCGCAAATCAGTACACGGTTCATTGGGTTTCTTTGAGTGAGCTCGTGAGGTACCCAAATATCGAGCTTTTTTGTGTACCCAGTTTTTTTCAAATGTGCCAAAACTGTTTTGTGGTCAATTCCCAGTTCTTCAGCTACGTCGTAACTACTGATATGCCAATCTGGCTCTACTTTTTCAGAAATGGCATCCATTTTATCCGTAATAGGGCGACCAGAGCGACGTGCATCTTTGACATCAAAATTTCCGGATTGAAAACGCTTAAACCAAATTTGTGCTACTCTCACAGACACTGCACTAGGTCCATAAACATCGCAATTTTTTTTCGCGGCTTTCGTTGCATTTTTACCTTTTTTGTAGTTAATTTTTCAAATGTATCGAATTTCTTCATTAGATTCACTCATCTTGACAGTACGAAAAACAAATGAAAATCACACATTTTCCTAATTTGCATTTGGGATTATGTTCTTTAGAATTTAAACTTTCAATGATACCAAAACCAGCCAGATACAAATAGTATAGCCAAAGAGATTTTATTACAAGTTCATACATACTATAATGCGAAAAGACTTTTTCCCCAACCTAATATGTACATCTTCAGCTCCACATTACTTGTGCTCTTCAGGGACGCAGCTTTTACATGGGGGGGGGGGGGGGAGTATTTAATAATGCTGGCGAATTGGTCGAAGCACTTTATGATAAATAATAGGCATGCATTGGAACAGTAGATTATGTAAGGTGAGAAGAGCGAGTGAAGCGAGCTCAAAAATTTAAAAAACCAGCCTCGGTTTTGTTTGATTTTTCCAAACAGAAATAGGAGAAATAGGAGTTACATATTACATTGTCAACTTATGCAGAAAGCCCAAGGGACTATGCATATGTAGTAGGCAAGAGCGAGCGAAGTGAGTCCAAAAATTTTGCATAATCTCGGATAGGTTATTTTACTGAAACCTTTTTTAACCGACTTCACAAAAAGGAGGAGGTTCTCAATTCGTCTGTATGTTTTTTTTTTTTTTTTTTTTTATGTGTGTTAGCTCATAACTTTTTTCTGCGTGAACCGATTTCGATGATTCTTTTTTTATTTGATAGGTGGTGCTTTACATGTGGTCCCATTTAAATTTGATCAAGGTCTGACCAGTAGTTTTTGAGTTATCTTTAATACTGCATATTTTTCCACGTAGTTTATATGGATGACGTGTTAATAATTTCCTGTCATTGTTATTTACACACCAAGAAGTGGTATACGAATTTGTGTGGGGTAGGTACCGCAACTAAAAAGTGAAAAATAAAAACTTTTTTACAAAAAAACAACCGACTTCTAAAAAAAAACACTAAAAGACGTGAAAAATAACTTTAATTTCGGAAGTCGGTGGCCAAAATCGAAAATATAACACCAAAGACACCGACTTCCGAAATTAAAGTTATTTTTCACGTCTTTTAGTGTTTTTTTTTAGAAGTCGGTTGTTTTTTTGTAAAAAAGTTTTTATTGTTTCGTTAAAATCAGTGACAGCCATTTCACAATTGCCCCTAATTTCTTTGTAGGTGATTTTTCTATGATTTATTTAGGATTTTTTGGCATACTACTTAACCCTGGAAAAGTCTCGCGTTTTTTTTTAAAACAAAAACATTTTTTGTTTCGGTAAAATCGGTGCATCTCAGCCATTTCACAATTGCCCCTAATTTCCTTGTAGGTGATTTTTTTTATGATTTGTTTAAGATTTTTTGGCATACTACTTAACCTTGGGAAAGTCTCGCGTTTTTTTTTAAAACAAAATACCTTCTTTGTTTCTGTAAAATCAGTGACAACTCAGCCATTTCACAAGTGCTCCAAATTTCCTTGTGGTTTTTCTATTTTACTTAGAAATATAGTGCAAAAAAAAAACGCGAGGCTTTCCCAGGGTTAAGTAGTATGCCAAAAAATCCTAAATAAATCATAGAAAAATCACCTACAAGGAAATTAGGGGCAATTGTGAAATGGCTGAGATGTCATCCATTTTACCGAAACAAAGAAGGTTTATTGTTTTAAAAAAAAACGCGAGCCTTTTCCAGTATGCCAAAAAAATCCTAAATAAATCATAGAAAAATCACCTACAAGGAAATTAGGGGCAATTGTGAAATGGCTGAGATGTCGTCCATTTTACCGAAACAAAGGTTTATTGTTTTAAAAAAAAACGCGAGCCTTTTCCAGTATGCCAAAAAAATCCTAAATAAATCATAGAAAAATCACCTACAAGGAAATTAGGGGCAATTGTGAAATGGCTGAGCTGTCACCGATTTTACCGAAACAAAAATGTTTTTGTTTTAAAAAAAAAAACGCGAGACTTTCCCAGGGTTAAGTAGTATGCCAAAAAATCCTAAATAAATCATAGAAAAATCACCTACAAGGAAATTAGGGGCAATTGTGTAATAGCTGAGATGTCACCGATTTTACCGAAACATAAAAGGTTTATAGTTTTAAAAAAAAAACGCGTGCCTTTTCCAGTATGCCAAAAAAATCCTAAATAAATCATAGAAAAATCACCTACAAGGAAATTAGGGGCAATTGTGAAATGGCTGAGCTGTCACCGATTTCAATATCAACTCCATACAATATTTTTTTCTTTTAATTCTGTGGTAGTTGTTTCCACTGATATTCAATGTTTTATATTTTTAAGCATATACTTAGTCATCTCAAGCACATCTAGCCAAAAAAATCACCATTAAAAAAAAAAAAAAATGTCTATGAAAGCCGAATTTCAGCCCACTGTGCGGCAGTAAGTAGCGCGTGCTACGCACTCGGTGGCGTGCGTGAGTGGGACGAAATAACAAAAACATATCGCACCCTCTCGCACGATTCGCATCGTTCAACTTCTAATAGTGCAAAGTCCAAACAGTCGAGGTTGATGTGTAGCCGTGTGTACACATAATGTGGTCCTGCTAGTCAGCAACCCTCTGGTACACATGATGTGGTCCTGCTAGTCAGCAACCCTCTGGTACACATAATGTGGTCCTGCTGGACAGCAACCCTCTGATACACATAATGTGGTCCTGCTAGTCAGCATCCCTCTGGTACACATAATGAGGTCCTGCTAGTCAGCAACCCTCTGATACACATAATGTGGTCCTGCTAGTCAGCATCCCTCTGGTACACATAATGAGGTCCTGCTAGTCAGCAACCCTCTGATACACATAATGTGGTCCTGCTAGTCAGCATCCCTCTGGTACACATAATGAGGTCCTGCTAGTCAGCAACCCTCTGATACACATAATGTGGTCCTACTAGTCAGCAACCCTCTGACACACAATCCATTCGTCCATTTTACTCTCAGATAGCAATGAACATTTTGATTAATCGACATTATACCTACTTACTAATCACACAGATATTACCATATTAGATAACTAGAGTACCTTTGACTCTTTGACTTAACCTTGATATTTGTTGGTACCAGATTTTCCGAGGAGCCGATTTTAACGACGATGACGAGAAGATGCCATCTTGTCAGCAAATTAAACACGGTTTTTGTTCAACTTTTTTTATTTAGGTGTAGTGGTAGCAGCAGTGCGTATCAGCGCGGGTGCTAACATGTTGCTGTCTTGTATTGCCGCAGGCCCGTCCGCGGCATGTCGGCGGTGGTGATGGGTGCGGGCCCCGCGCACGCATGCTTCTTCGCCACCTACGAGTACTGCAAGCACTCGCTGTCACAGCTCACCAGGCACCGGCACGACCACATCACACACGGTGAGCCCAGTCTACGTCTTGCTGTTTTTTTTTTTTTTTTTAATATTTGCTCCACACTAGTAATTTATCCTGTAAGTATTGTGGGTGCGTTTACAAACATTCAAACTCACATACACAAACAGCCAGACCCGTAACAACTACTTGTAGATCATACAAATATTTGTTCCGTGCGCGAATCGAACCCGCGACACGCAACGCAGCAGTCAATCGCTTAACAACTGCGCCAACCGAGCCGCTGACTGCTGTTGGCTGTCCTCGGAGCGGCACTTACTTGTCTCTATTTATAATGTGAGTGCTGTAGTGTGTTGTGCTGACGCCGGCGTGCTGACTGTTGCAGGGTTGTCGGGCTGCATCGCTTCGCTCGTACACGACGCGGTCTCCAATCCAACTGAGGGTGAGTACCGCCACTTCTACTTTAGTTTTAAGTTAAAGCGGTCTAACCCGAAACAACTTTACTTGTCGTCTGAACTACACATGCGTAGCAAATGAGCCTATGATATGCTTTCCACCCTTATGCTTGTGAAGTTTTGACTGTTGACTATCAAACATATTCGTTCGCTGAACATGCTTCTTGTCCTATACATGATAACAGCAGCAATGGCTTCCGTCGCCCTCTACCATTACATTAATCAAAGACGTCTTAAGAAAACATGGCGTCATGCAGGATGAACCGATGAGCGCGCCCCACGCTGAGCACTGATAACATTCAAATTAAATTCCGCGAATTTAACTAATTGTACAAACAATTAATATTTCAAGTCATTTAAGTATTCAAGTGTTCGGTTATATTCGTGTTCCGTGAAATTTACAATATGTACATAAGCACAAGTTGGTCACTGTTGTATTTTATCAGTGTGGATAATGGCGAACACTACAGTGTGTACAGTCTCGACAGCTACCCGACTGATCTGTGCCATTAAATTGTAACGTGTACTCTATAGCAGACGTCCTCTGTCTCTTGTCACGAGCTGACTGTGTCGCTACAGAATCGCGGAAGCTCCTCGTACTACTGCCGCGCTCACTAGCCGCTCAACTATATAGTAACAGGATACGCCATACAACGGTTTAATGAATTATGTCTATTTTCATGCATTATGTCCCAGTGGAACTCATAAGTAATTGATTTCCAAACACATATTTCCTTGAGAGATGAGCTCATTTTGGTCAGAGTTTCTAAGTGCGAGCCACAGCAGCAGGGAACCTGTCTGTGTCAGGTGTGGCCGCCCCTCGCGGTAGATAACGTAGGAGTAGTGGCGGACTTCAATGATTCTTTTTGGTAAGAGTTTCTAGCTGCGAGCCACAGCAGCAGGGAACCTGTCTGTGCCAGGTGTGGCCGCCCCTCGCGGTAGATAACGTAGGAGTAGTCGCGGAGTTCAATGATCTTTTATCGGTGTTATCAATTTACCACAAGCGACGCTATCGTTGCCCCTAAAACATGTTTTATTTGCCAATTGTTAGTATCATGTAATTACGAATAAATATATATACTATTTTTCTATACAGATGCAATAAATTACACGCGACAGTGCGTGTTCATGTTATATATTAGCAGTATAAGGGTTTTGTCTAGTCTGTAGGCTCTACTTAAAGTACACTGTTGTAATTTGCTTATGTTTACAAAAAAGCATTCTGATTCTGATTCCAATCTTCTTCGACTTCTGAATACCATGAGGGACACTCTTCCTCCTTCGAGGTCATCATCAATCCATGCGCTTACGTGTTGCCAGCGGTCGGAGGCAGGCTCGTGTGCGGCCTCTGGGCAGTGGCAGTGGGCACTGCGGGCAGGCTTTCCCGTAGTCGTGTCGTGAGTTGTTCCGTCACCTTCTTCTGTCTTCTTGGTTCGTGCACTCGCAAGTGTCGATATCAACTCCTGTTAAAGTTACTCTTGTTAGTTGGTTGTGACTCTTGTGACCCAAACTACATTAGTATGTATCGTTTCATCAGCAAGTCGTTAACAGTTCCTATTTCTTATAGGTCTTATGTTTCGAGGGGAGGGACATTTTGGACAAATATATTCTACAATTTAGCGTTCCGTAATGATTAAAATAAAATACATTAGTTGTTAGGCTGTGATCTACTTCGTAGTGCCCCGCTGATGTACCTGTATGAGTTGTGAGCAGAACCTGCCGCCCACTGCTCGGCGACCAATCTGCATCCCCAGATAGCAAGTCATGCTCTCATGTGCAGGTGACAGTGCTCAATTAGTGCAGATGCCATTCGCCTTCGTAACGTGTCGATTGTGAAAATAAACAACTGGCCTCAACTTCAGCTGAAACCATTAATAAATTAATTTTTGTTTGTCAAGTACCTACTTGTCGGAATGTTACGAGTACGACCCACTTGCCTACACAAGTTTTCAGGTAGTAATCTACATCAAGTGTTCTTTGAATATATTGCAAATACAGTACAAGTGTATTTAATGCGTCTCTTTTACCGGCAAATTTATCAGTATGAATAATTATACAATCAGCAAGCACCTACTTACCCGTCTGGCGGCGGCCTATATATGAAACTATGCTAAGCTGCATGTTACTCGCAGCCGCAGCTGAGCGTTTTCATCCATTTATCCTCGATTGACCATCCCAAACGATAGTTAGTTCCGTGGCCGTGCGCAAGGGAATCAACGATTGTTCCTTCCGTCTAAAATACTAGAGGCTGACTTGAACACACATGGGAAAAACCTATGAAAGTGGAGATGTAAATATTTACAGTAAGCTTGACGATACGCTGTTGTGAGTAGTAATGTTGACGGTGCGCAGCGTACGAACATCCCGGCAATTGTACGCGCGATCCGGAAGTGTTGCAGCAACATGAGACGGTGGCAGATCGATGCGCTTGCACCTTGCGCAGTCCGCAGCCACAAAAACCGGAAACTGGCCACGTGTACCTTACTAGCTGACTGAGCGCCATGCCCTCCGCACACACGCGCAACACCGCGTGTGTTCCATCCACATCGCTCCCAGTCGAGGGTTCAAATTCTAAGTGACAAAGCTCATGCTCAAGCAGCTTTGACAGACGGCTAAACAGAAAAACCACTGAAGCTTTGTATTTCGTGTCAGATCCTCCCAGCTTGTCTGCCTGTAACCCCCGAAGATGACAAAACATGATCCCGTATATTAGGTCCTTACATATGAAGTTGATGTTTTATAGAACTGCCCACTTTGATCTCAAAAAGCAGTTTGGTTAAGAATTCCAAATTCAAATTTATTTCAATTTAAAGCGTGTCTATTTGTGTTTCGAATGTAATAATTCATTTGTTTTCGCGCCATTTAATTTTGCTTTGACATCGTTCTGTGCTCAATATGGGAAACATAAAATATCGCATTATTTTCGAATACGAATTCCATCGTGGCACTAGCGCTGCAGAAACAGCTCGAAGGATTAATAATGTGTACGGAGAAGCTATTGTAAAAGAAAACACAGTACGTTTTTGGTTCCAACGCTTTCGTTCTGGAAATTTTGACCTCCAGAACAAACCTCGTGGACGGCCGGAGACCCTAGTTGTCAATGAGGAATTGAAAGTGATCGTGGAAGCGGATCCATCTCAAACCACGTCAGAGTTAGCTGCAGGCTTCGGTGAGAGTGTTAAAACCATTTTGAATAATTTGAAACCAATTGGAAAAGTGAAAAAGCTTGAAAAACCGCATGAACTAAGTGAAGCAAACGAACAAACACGAGTCGACTGCTGCGTCACGTTACTCAACCGTCACAATAACGAGGGGATTTTGAATCGTATCATTACTTGTGATGAAAAATGGATCCTATACGATAATCGGAAACGCTCATCACAGTGGTTAAATCCAGGAGAACCGGCTAAATCCTGCCTCAAGCGAAAGTTGACTCAAAAAAAGGAACTGAGTAGTGTCTGGTGGACCAGCGTTGGTGTCATCCACTACAGCTTCCTAAGATCTGGTCAGACGATTACGGCAGATCTGTATTGCCGACAATTGGAAACCATGATGGAAAAGCTAGCCGTTAAACAGCCGAGATTGGTCAACCGCTCTAGCCCACTGCTGCTTCAGGACAACGCTAGACCACACACTGCACAACAGACGGTGGTAAAACTAGAGGAGCTAGTATTGGAATGTCTCCGTCACCCACCGTACTCCCCGGACCTTGCTCGAACCGATTACCACTTTTTCGGAATTTGGATAATTTCTTATTGAAAAAAAAACAATTCAAATGAGGCAGTCCAAAACACCTTCAAAGATTTTGTTAATTCTCGCTACCGCAATTTTTTCAGCAAATAAATCAATGAACTCCCTATAAAATGGCAAAAGTGCATAGATCACAACGGTACCTACTTTGATTGATTAAATAAAAAAAAAAAAAAAAAAATGTTTTGCTTTTTCCATATAAAACATCAATTTCATATGTAAGGACCTAATATAAGGTTTTGATACCCAAATTTAAATTAACTAAAACAAGCAAGTCATTTCTTATAAACAGTATCCGCTTTTATAACAAGTTGCCAAAGTCAGTTACAGAACTTAGCGATGGAAAGTTCAAAACCCACATCAAACGTATCCTTATCAAAAATGCATATTATAAGATTAAAGACTACGTTGAAGACAAGGAAGTTTGGCAATAATTCCTTCTGCACATGTGGCTTCCCTGGTACCTCATTAACAACATTACTATGTAAATGTCTATTCTAGACAGGATTTTAATTCAGATTTGTTACAGTTGTAATAGCAAACATGTCATTTGGTTTAAATAGGCTTTTATTATTTTTATAAAGATCCTTACTATATTAATTAATTCATTATTATATATAATTACTATTATAAATGCGAAAGTAACTGTCTGTCTGTCTGTGTGTCGCGCTTCCACGCCAAAACTACTGAACCGATTTAAATGAAATTTGGTAAAGATAAAGATAAAGATCAATTTATTTGTTTAACATGAGTAGATTACAATACATAGATGCATGCAATGGTGTTAAAAACAAAGACGTGCTACATGCTATACCATAGAAGGCGTACAAATCTTACAGGTTTTCAAATACCTAGTCATTATAATTACAAAAAAAAAAAAAAGTACCATGAAATTGTCCCAAATTACACACAGACAGACACACACAGATACACACAGGTACACAGATAGTCTAGACCCTGAGAAAGGACATATGCTACTTTTAAATTCGAAAAAAGGGTTCTAAGGGGTTGAAAGGGGGGGAAAAATGTTGTGTGGAAGTATGGTCATTTTTAGAGCTAGAAGCTTGAAACGTATATTTTAGGCTGTTGATTCGATATAAATAAATATGACATTCAAAGTTTGTAAAAGTTTTAACCTCAAGGGTGTAAAATAACAATTGGGGATGAAAGTTTGTATGGAAATATGTAAGGTTTATCTGAATTTTTTATAAGTTTGCTACAAGAGACAAAATATTAGAGCTATTCTGATGTAACATTTACGGCGTCACACTACACTATACACACAGACACTATGCCACGCGGACGAAGTCGCGGGCACAGCTAGTTCTTCTATATTTTGTGAATGTGAGAACGTTGTAGGCCTAACTTGTAGACTTTAGATTCGTAGACCTTTTTATATTTTGTTGAGTACTTATTACTTGTTGACAGGCCTACACTGTCCTCCCATACCTATCAACACTGTATTTTGAAACATTGTAAAAGCCCCTTATTTTTAAAAGAGTAACCGTGGAGTTACTTGCCGGCTCTTCTCCATAGGAAACAACCAAGTTGAACCGTGCACCTCACTTCTGCCGTTTCATAAAATAATGATTTGATTTGAAGGTGTATCTATTCATAAACGAAATATTTTAATAGATACACCTATAGTTGCTACAGAACCTATAGACACGTTCGTTTTTTAAATTCGAATGTTTTTATTTTTGTTTTACGTAATTATAATTTTAAGACTGTTTGAGACATTTGGCATAAAACGTTTTTACTCCCTAATGACCCGCCCGCCGCCGCCGCGTCGGGCGTCTCGTCTATTCTGTGTCGAGCAGCGTGTTGGTGAGGTTGTGTTCGCATGCAGGTCTCCGCGCGACCGCGCAAGCATGTTAAGGCCCGGTTCCTATATTCGAGAAATTTTGCGTCCTGACGGTTACCGCACTCCACAGGCTGTGGAGTGCGGTAACAGGCTGCCGGACACTAGCACCTGGCCTTACCTCCTGCTACATGGCACCTAACAATATCACTGGCGAACTGTAGTAGACGTACGTAAATACACCTCTGCCTGTCTCTACTGGGAATGCAGGCGTGACGATGTTAAAAATAAATCAACGTAGGTAGACTTCGTAATTTGATCTAGTCTTACATTTACAATAATAATAAATGTGAATTTAAAATACAAAACCAGTAAGTACATTATTAAATTCCCTCCTTTAAGTTTTACGAATAGAAACCTAGGCGCGATTAAAACAAATTTAAATCCTAATCCACATCTGTAAAGTAGGCAAATACCTAGTAATAAACTGCTGATAGGTGCAACTCGAATCGAAGCTAATGACGTCTGTGAGGTTAGGAGTGCGTCGAGTCGTATCCGTCAGCTGATTCAAAAATCAATAATCTTACCAAAGATAGGCAGTCGTGGACATACCTACTATTGTAGGTACAAGCTGTTTTTGAGAATTTCCTTACCTACAGAAAACTCAATTTCGTTGCCTAACCGAACCGGAGGAATCACATCACGATCGGCACTCGCGTTCTACTCTAATGATCATTCATAAAAACCGCACGCCTTCTTATGCTGCCGCCCGGTTCAATGACAGTAAATACTTAAATATAAAATAATTTCAATGATAGAAACTAGCGTAATGGATGATAAAAATAAGGAGCCAGTATTTATTATGTGCGTCAAGTAATTTAAAATAACATACCTAGATAAAAAAAAACACGTTTCTATGGCTTTTGTACCAGCTGTAGTACGTGTACCTACCTCTTAAAATATTTCGGGTATGAACAGATACATCTTATATAAACTCAAAGCATTTATATCATATAAACCAATTACAGGCACTTTTGGATTGTCAAGGGGTTGGTCGGTCAGAAAGATGAAGCTAGGTACCCATTCCAAAGCGTAGGAGGTACTGTAAAAGTACTACGAGATAATATTTAAGGGACGTGCTCTAATAAAGTAATACTCTTCGTACAATATTGAATGTAATTATATTTTATCAAGGAAATCTCCTAATACACCGGCAGGCACTCGCCCTGCCTATCTACTTCTAGAACAAACTACTATAATTTCTCCTTCCAAAGTTTATTTCAAACCTGCTTGACTGTTCGACGTAAACCAGCGATAATATATTCCCAGCCTATCAACATAAGGTTGACACATGCAGACAACCTCTACAGTACCTACCTATGGAGAAGAACGGGCAAGAAAATCGACGGACACTCTTTTGCATCAAAATATTGGTTACATCATTTATGTTGAAATTATTCATGTGAGAACGATGCAGAACGTTAAAAGCGTCCGTAATCTTTCTTCTTCTATGTTCTAAATATATAAAAGGCAAAAGTGATTGACAGATGTATCAACGCACAGGCCAAACCTTTAAGGCTAGAAACTTAAAATTTCGCACACGTATTCCTCTTATGACGTAGGCATACACTAAGGAAGGATTTTTTCAAAATTCAGGCTCCAAGGAGGTGTAATAGGGGATAAAAGTTTGTATGAAACTTTTTATTCCTTCGACGTATTTGCATGAATGGAGTACGGCAAAAGTAATGAGTTACGAACTTCAGTGTTTTCCAAAATTCAAAGCCTTTTTTTTTTTTTGGTTGGGGATTCATGAAATGACCTCTCCCGCTCTGGGCGGAGCGGAAGGGCGTGTCAGACTCTTACTGACTAAAACCCATCCGTGTTCCTTCAGTTGCCTGTGCGCCAGGGCCCCGGTAACTCTTTCGAACAATCCGCGACCCCGGCAGGCATCGGCCCTATCGGACCCCGTCAATAATGCTGATATCTCTTTGAGGCGCGCGTGGAACCCCACGCGCCTTCGACCCGGGCCTGGTCCTTACCGGACGGCGAGTTGCCCATTGCTCGCCGTCCGCAAGCCCGCGCCTACGGTGGCCGGGAGTCGGCAATCGATTCCCGACGCCCAGGGTGTCTCGTCCTGCGGTGACTAGGGGCGTGAGGGCGCAATGATTGCCTCACCCTCACGCGCTCCGCCTCCTCCTTCGCGAGCATTACTGCTTCGCAGAAGGAGGTGACGACTTTCCATTCCCTCTCGCTCCGTATCATGGTCTGGACCAGGGCCGGACGCGAGAGATCGCCGCCACGAGGACACGGCGATGCTCCGCCCAAGCCGGGCAGACCTCCACCGTATGCTCCACCGTGTCCTCCGGTCGATCCACACAATGATAACACCCGGGCGTTTCCTCCTGCCTTATCCGAAACAGGAACCTCCCGAAACAGCCATGTCCGGTGAGGAAATGCGTCAGGCGGAAGGTGAGGACGCCGTGGCGCCTCTCAATCCACTCCTCAAAGAGGGGACTTACCGCCGCAATTTCTCGCGGCAGTGGAGTTACGCCCCGGCGTTTCGCCTTTTCGCGCCGCTCCCAAATGTGTGCGAGGACTTTTGCCTCCAGATCCCATGGCGGCAATCCGGCAAGGAGGCTCGCCGCCTCGCAGGAGACGGCGCGGTATCCTCGGACCAGCTGGATGGCCATGACCCTCTGGGACGCGTTCAACCGGCGGGCTGGTCGGCACCTCAGTGAACGCGCCCACACCGGTGCCCCGTAAAGGGCCAAAAATTCAACCCCTAAGAAGATAAAATAGGGGATGAAAGTTCTAAATAAACACAGGCCAAACCCTAGGGCTAGAAACTTAAAATTTGCACACGTATTCCTCTTATGACGTAGGTACCCACTAAGGAAGAATTTTAAATTAGAATTTTAATACATATTAAAGTATAAACGGTACATAAAACAAAATACCAATTTTTAACACTTTTGTCTGTCTGTCTGTTTGTTCCGCGTAATCTCTGAAACGTCTGGACCGATTTTGACGGGTCTTTCACTGGCAGATAGCTGATGAGTGACATAGGCTACTTTTTGTCTCGGTAGTATGTTTAATATACGACATCCACGCGGGCCGAGCCGCGGGCAGCAGCTAGTAAATAAAAATATAAAAACAATTCAATTATTAAATTAATATAAGCCGTGGCAGCTAAGAGATGACCAGTCCCTACGGACGGCACTCGCTCACGAGAATGACGCACCGATTAGCACAATGGTGCTAATCGGTGCACTATTGTGTGAAAACTTTGGTGTGAACTATTCTCTATGATATTAATATTGATGTCACCATAGATAATTAGCGATTTTTTACCAGTTGCAAGTTTTGCTAGAATATCTTCCATTACTGACTAAATATGGAGAAGTTTTGATAATTTGGGGGTCTGTAAACGCACACTAAAACATGCTCATCTAGCTCAGTTCAATGTTATGTTCTACCGACAAATCAACTATATCTTTACGACCCTTAGATTTAATAGGATTTTTAACTAAGATTAGTGAACCCCCACGCAACTTGCCACACTGCCCACACTATAATTTTCATAATTAATTAGCAATTCATAATCTTTAAACCAATGTTCAGTCAAACAAATAATTTCTAACTATGTTTTTGTTTCTGAAAATAGATCAATTTCTAATTGTTTGGAAGAAAACCTTGAATATTTTGATGAAATAATGTCAAGGAATTCTGCTTAGAACCTTTTTTACATTTAATATTTTGAGAGAAAGAAGCACCTTGTTGTTGGTAGGTATAACTATATTGTTACGGGTATCTTCTGTTGTCCGGTTGTCTTAACTATCTAGTTTAAATCAACACCCAGAGCGAGCCCCAAGACTCCCATGTCATCACCAGGCAATGACATCCTACTACTTGTGGACCCCACATTAGGACAAGAATTCGCCAAAGTGACACATGGATCCTCTTTGGTACAATTATTGTAAATAGTTATAGAGCAAGGGGTACGCGCGTGACTGCAGACGATCACGACTTACCTAATCACCCTGCGCATAAAGCGCTCATAATGCGATCCGTGTTAGATTATAAATCACGAAGTTATTTACCCGTTGGCATAAGTATTTATAAAACAATAGAAATGCCCTAAGTAGGTATTAGATAGTTCAGTTATTGCGGTCCCCGACCACAAAGCAGGACGCCCGGGGTCGCGGGTAAGCGGACGTGGGAGTGGGATTAGGATGGTCTTCACTAGGTAAACAGACAGGCTGGGTTCAGACCCGGCTAACCTTACGAGTTGCTACTGCGTTCAGAACATGTGCGCTGCTGGTGTGTGGCTACGTGTAAAACTTGGCAAAATCGGTAGAAAAAATGCGGCGGAAAACGATGCAGCCATCGAAAGTTTGATTGGTCGCCATACGTACAGTACACCGGGCAACCTACTGGATACGGTGATTTCACCTGCTAACAAATATTATATGTTGGCTAGTTCGTTTTGTCAATCAGGTGTCCTTGGAATCAATACTTTCAACATGTCACTTTCATGGCGATTATTTGTGCGAAGCCTGCCATTTGCACAGGTGGCATTAGTCTCGTATTTGATCATTTATTAGTTTGACGTGTTCAGATGTTACTGTGTCAGCAAATGGTCCGTCTGACATTCGATTTAATTAACATCAGCGCCGTTTTCTTACGCTCATGTTGGTGGCTGCGTGTTTCTGGTCCATATGATTAGTATCTGAAACGGTACACAAGACCCTTGCTACGTGGAACAAAAACCGTGGCTTCTACACAAATACGAACACCCGACAGATTGCATGTAGTGCTCTATATCAGACGTCTGTCTCTATCATTCAAATAAGTTTTAAATGAATGAATAATAAGAATTCTATGAGCATTGTTTTCCTGTTAGCGCATGTTCTCGGAAGTGGCGCGATCTGTTTGGTGCACACAGACCGAGCGTAATTCAAGCGTAAGTAATACTTAGCTATGAATGAACGATCCACTAACTCAATTGGCGACGGTCACGAACCAACATACTATTCAGAGAGCATCATTCATTTCATATTTTGAATCTGCGGTATGTCATCTTATTTCTCAGCACGTTCCATGAGGAAAATAAGGCGAAGGCGACGCCTGAGTCAGCGCTGCGGTGCAAGAAAATCCCCCGCACTGAATCTATGCCAGCGAAATGCACTTATTATGTACTACAATGCACAGTACCTATTGATATTTATAATCAAAACAACCGTGATGATCATATCTACAGGGTGGATTTTTGAGATGGGGCAGCAAGGACAGCTACCTTAACCGTTGTAGCTACAGGAAAACAGTCTTAGGAGACTTACCTTAAGTTTTTGAGAAATTTTGAATTGCATTCACAGATTTTGAAAAAAATGTACAGTCAGCAGGAAAATGGGCAATTTTCTCAAAAACTTTTTTTATGCCAATCGATCATGTTTCGTATAAGGATCAAAAACTTCTATCGGACCAACTGAGGTTTGAGTACTAGAAAAGTCAGAAATCGCAAAAAACTTTTCCTATACATTTCATAGGAAATGAGACTACGACATACTGTTTTACCATCGATAAACTGACAGCTATAAAAAAGACTATTCGAAAAACGAATAAAAAATATTAAATTCTACTTTAGGTATTATTTTTCATCTTAAAATTAAAAACTTGAAACTAAATGTAGTTTCAAGTTTTTAATTTTAAGATGTAAAATTCTAGGTGAGTCCAAATGTGGACTCGCCTAGAATTTTTACTTTTGTGGTCTAATTTATGAGGTGCTAAAAATGGTAGCCGTTTTGACGTAAGCATAGGTTTACTCTGTTTACTACAGAGCGGGTAGGAGCTGATAATGTGAACGGATGAATGCCATAGAGAATCGTGGTTAGTGAATCTGTCGTGGTAAGTGAACACTGTCGTATTTCTTGTTTTTAAGTTATTTTTTTTAACAGCCCTACATACTAAAATCAAGAGGCATGATCTCAGGACTGCGAGGTGGACACGGTATAGGACCATATGTTCCTATTCCCGAATTGCCGGTTCAAATTAGAACGGGTTTGGCGGCTGTTGTGTGGCTGAGCGCCATCTTCATCTTCAGAGGTCATTATTGTCACAGAATTTCGGAAATCTTAGGCAACCAGGCAACAAATTATCTGGATTCTGTTTTCAAAGCAAATTAAATTATGACGCGTATTCATTCGAAATTAGTTTTTTTTTTTTTTGTTTATTTCTGCCCAGTCTTCATTGTAGCGGTTAGTCTATCCATAATGAAAAAGTAAGTTGTAGTCTCATTTGCTACGAAATGTATGGGATTTTTTTTTTGCGATTTCTGACTTTTCTAGTACTGAAACCTCAGTTGGTCCGATAGAGGTTTTTGATCCTTATATGAAACATGATCGATTAGCATAAAAAAAAGTTTTTGTGAAAATTGCCCATTTTCCTGCTGACTGTAATTTTTTTTCAAAATCTGTGAATGTAATTCAAAATTTCTCAAAAAGTTAAGGAAAGTCTCCTATGACCGTTTTCCTGTAGCTACAACGGTTAAGGTAGCTGTCCTTGCTGCCCCACCTCAAAAATCCACCCTGTATAACCGTACTAGTGTCACGAGCGCAGTCACGGCGTCACGGTTACACCGGCATGGGCAGGCCCACAGAACAGATATCTGCTCTGTGGGCAGGCCGCTGTTTCGCATCTAATGTCGTGTGTGCGTCCTATGTGAGGTCGGCTTGGGCTGGCTCCTGTGAACTTGATCATCAGCAACTTCAGAACTGACTTTCCACAAAGTACGGTCAGGATCGAAAGTTCACTGAAAACACTGCCACTTTTGCGTATACAGGCTGTTTTTTTTTTTCAAACACATTAAGCAATGGAATTTGATATATTTTCAAAAAATATAGTTGTCAATTCGAATCATCATCTGCCATTTCCCATCTGTCTTGGGTCTGCTTTTAATTATTTACAGTTAAATTAAGTCCGTTGTGTACGAGGCATGCCTTTAAGTATCGTCGTTTGAAGAAAAAAAAAAACAACTAGAACCATACAATACTTTTTTATTGATTTCAAAGTATTCACCACGTAGTTTAATACACTTATCCATTCGTTCGAACCAGTTATTCAAACATTTATCCACTCCAAAGTGGGGGTGTTCAATATAGATGGTTGGAAAGCGTTCTCTGCTACTTCACCGGACTGGAACCTTTGACCACGAAACGTTTTGTTAATTTTAGGAAATGTAAATAACTCATTAGGGCTTAGGTCAGGACTTTATGGAGGATGGTGGGATGTTCAAATAATCAAGCGCTTTGTTAGCTTGCGTTGTCATGGTGTACGATGATGCGTCACTTTGGGTTACATTTCCGCAGTTCGGCGATGATTTGTGGTAAACAAACTGTGGTATACCACTTTGGATGAACCGTTGTACGATCTTCAAGTGCAATCGTCGCAACATGACCGGGTTTGGCCACGAACATAGCCACCGTCTTCTTTGAAGTGCTTCGAAAATGAACAAGTTTAGTCGGCTTTGGCTCGACTTGGAAGACCCAGATTGTGGATTGTTGTTTGGAATCAGGATCGTAGGCATAGATCCAAGATTCTTCACCACTGAAGATGTCGTAGACGTGATTTGACTCTCCTCGGTTGAACCTTTGAAGAGTTTTCTTACACTATCTGACTCGGGTCGTCTTATGATCGTCAGAAAGTAAATGCGAGATCCAACGGGAAACTAGTTTCCTCACACCCTGGTTGAATGGTTGTCCCTGAGATGCCTAATAGTACCTCTATCTCCCGATATATCACGTGACGATCTTCGAGGATTAGTTGTCTCAAAGGAACGATGTTATCCCCAGTGAAGGCGGATTTTGGACGTCCTTCACAAGATGGTGACTAAGACTGGTATGTCACGCTGGAAATCTAAGTAGCAGCGCTCGACAGTCCGCAGACATGAGGCTTCATCGGGGAACAAAGATATTAACTCTTCGAAACACTATAAAGCCGTGTTAAGCCTCTTCGGAAGTTATAGAAAACTAACTTTTGCCCACGGCTTCGCTCGCGTTAATTTAGAATTTGACAATCAATTCGGGTTGTACTCTGCTTCTTGTTTGACCGTAGCAATCATGGGCTTAGAACGGAACATTATTCTAGGACGCTCCTATACACAATGTTGTATGTCCTTCTATTTGGCGCTAATACGTATAAATTCTGGGCATTGGACACACGCGAGCATGCTACATATAGCTGGCCACAGGAAAAGCATGGCTTTTCCAAATGCACCCCTGCTACTCTAGACTCACAAAATGTATTAGGTAATAAAATAAAAATAAAAAAATCTCTTAACTCACTACTAAAAATTCTATAATAATATAATTCAATCATAATTCGAAAGACACGTGGCGCCATCTATTATCATAAGAACGTTATTGTTGTTTTCCTCGGGAACAGTACTTTTATAACCGACTTCAAAAAAGGAGGAGGTTCTCAATTCGCCTGTATGTTTTTTTTTATTTTTTATGTGTGTTAGCTCAGAACTCTTTCCTGGGTGAACCGATTTGGATGATTCTTTTTTTGTTAGAAAGGACATAGGTCAAGGGTGGTCCCATGATAAGGAAACCAGGATCTGATGATGGAATCCCGGAGAAATCGAGGGGAACCTTCGAAAATCGTAGGAGCGCCTAGTGCGTTTGTTAATTTTTTCATTAAGTATTTTGAAGAACTACAATTTAATGAAGGTCTGGAATCGATCTGATGATGGAGCCGGAAGACAGTCGAGGGAATTCCTCAATGATTTACAGCAGGTACCTTGTGTTTGGGCTTGATTAATTTGTATTTATGAGAACTTTACACCTGAAGGGTTGTGACTGTCATTAGGGGTCTGATGATGAAGACGAAGGACAGTTAAGGGAACTCCTCAACGGTTTACAGTAGCTACCTTGTGATTCGACTTAATTCATTTATATTGATGAGAACTTTGCACCCATATGGGTTATAAGTGCCATTACAGGTCTGATGATGGAGACCATAGACAGTTGAAGGAATTCCTCAACACTTTACAGCAGTTACCTTGTGTTTGGGCTTGATTAATTTGTATTGATGAGAACTTTACACCTAGATGGGTTGTGACTGTCATTAGGGGTCTGATGATGAAGACGAAGGACAGTTAAGGGAACTCTTCAACGGTTTACAGTAGCTACCTTGTGATTCGACTTAATTCATTTATATTGATGAGAACTTTGCACCCATATGGGTTATAAGTGACATTACAGGTCTGATGATGGAGACCATAGACAGTCGAGGGAATTCCTCAACGATTTACAGCAGTTACCTTTTGTTGGGCTTACTTCATACGGTTCAATATTCCAAAATATTCAGGTCGTACAAAACTAATACCCAATTAAGATTGAAGTTTTTCATAGGGCAACCACCACCTACTAGTCATGCTGATGCGTCAATTTGAGACTGAATTTAAGTTGCGTAATCGCGTCATCTCTAGCAATGCTCTTTCGTTGGTTGCTAAGCAATTTATGCTTGTCACAATGCATACGGTGAAATGGAGCTGATGGTGGCTTGACCATCAGCTCCAGTTCTTCTGGTTTTTACCAAGAGAAATCCTCAACAATAAACTCCTCAATTCCTTGCATCGGGAAACGAAATATTTTGTAAAAGGTGATGAGCAGTTGACATTAGGCCATTGTAACTGCGATACATTATTATCTAACCCACTAAAAAGTGAAAAATAAAAACTTTTTGACAAAAAAAACAACCGACTTCCAAAAAAAACACTAAAAGACGTGAAAAATAACTTTAATTTCGGAAGTCGGTGGCCAAACACGAAAATACAAAACCAAAGGCACCCAGATCATAAGAACGTTATTGTTGTTTTCCTCGGGAACAGTACTTTTTTTCGGGATGAAAAGGTACCCTATGTCCGTTTCTGTACACCTGACAACGTATATGCAAAATTTCAGGATGATCGGTTCAGTGGTTTAGGTGTGAAAAGGTAACAAACAAACTTACAAAACACATTTCCCTGTAAATAATGCTGTGTCCCGTAGGTGAGCCGCGCGCCGCGCCGCAACTACCTACTTTGAGACGCCAGTGCCGCACTTTCTGTGTTGTAGGGAGTAACGATAATCCCGACTTTTTAAGTATGTCTTTTTTGTGGTTTTTCGAAAACCAATGACTTTTTATTATTGGATTCTATTAAATGTTAGTAGACCATGGTGTGAACAACGTTTTTTCTTGCAAAGCTGTGTTTCAAATGTCACCGTGTGGAGGTGTGTTTGTAATTTTTTGTTGTCAATGTACGTTTTACTATGGGGCCTAGTAGTTCAACCACGTTTCTATCAAGTTTCTACCTCAACCTGATCAAAATTCATCGCTTCAATGTTTGTCTGATAGGCCTCATCTTCTTAGATCCAGTCTGCTTCAGTATTATGACAGACAGGATTTTCCCAAATGCCAGCCCAGAATTTCTGCATCTCGTCTGTGGTCGGCCATGTTGTATGTGTGTTATTGCTCAGTGTAGTGTGGTTCGTTGTTGATGCCTTTAGTCTTCGGTAAAATAATTTTTCGTCATTTCTAAATTGATTATTTTGTGTTTTACGGAGTATGCATTTAGTGTATCTATATAGTATGCTTTAAAAAATTGTTAGTTTCTGTTTGAGAGTGTCTAGAAAGTCTGTAACGTGTGTGTTAGGTACTTCATGTGATGCATGCGTTTTGTAGTCTCTTAATATTGTGTTTACTTCTTTAATTCGTTTTCTGTTCATATGGCTTTGCATGTAATGTGTTAATCTTCCGATTTTGGCTCTGATAACTTCTACTTTGTGGTCTAACCTTTTTGCCATTTAGGCTTGCGATCTTGTTGGAGTCTACTTCTACGTTTAGGAGGAGACAATGAAGTTTTACTACCGTTGGCCTTAGCAGCTGTCCATGCAGCGCAGTACATTATGGTCTGAAGATGATTGAATTCTGTATCACTGGTAGGTACCCTGTTCTGGCAAAATAACTCTGTTAATATAACTTACTATATTCGCTAAACATTGTGATGACTTTTGCATGGGTATGTGACTCCTCTCTGTAGGATTGGTGTTTTTGTAGCACTGCAGTGTTTCTAAGAATATTTCATCTATTTTAAAGTTTCTTTCTTGGTTTGTTTGTGTATTAAAGTGTACGGGGTGTTCTGACCCTATGCCATTGAGGTTATCAACTTCCATTTCTACTTCTATTTATTTCGTTTGTGAATTCTCTTTATGTTCCATATTTATATTAGTGTATTAATTTGTGGGTGGTTGTGAGTGTAAATTTTCTGTATTTGAACTTATACTATCAGCTTGCCAATGAAAAGAGTCCGTCTCGAGTAATTCTTTCTCTACTATTGTTTTCAGTATTTGTAGTTGTGTTTCTGAAATCATACTAGTATACTATTACTCTTTTTTGGTCCGATATGCGCTTTTCTGATAAATGTGACAAATGAGGTTAACATTCTATTAATTTTTCTTTTAAAAATATCCACCAAACTGTCATAATCCATCTCCATCGTAGTTAGTTGCCCTAAAAAAAAAATCATAAGTGGTTCATTGAGTTCGTTGGACCATTTCAGTTTGCGTTTAGGTTCTGATTGTGAGTGCGGTTCTGTGTTCGTTTGAAATAAAAGAAGCTCGTGTCTTGTCTGGAGCTGTAGTTGTTAGTCATTATTGGGTCTTTGTAAACTATTTCTTATTTCTAGCCTAATTGAATCGAGTGTAGTTGGAAGGTTACACATTTTTGGACTCTATTAATAATAAATAAATGAATTCATTAATTTTCAGGTAAATAACAACAGATAAATTAATAGGATCAATTAAAATAAAATCAAACATCAAATGAAAATAATGTGATACGTCTGACATTAGTAACTACGCGCACGTTCACGTACGCGCGCGCGCGTCCCGCTGACCGCACATAAACAGTGAGAGCTCCGTGTTAAAAAAATCTATAAATTACAAATATGAGTATTTATCAATGAAACATAAACTAACCGAAAGTGAAACGTGTGAATGTAAACGCTAATCAAACAGTATCTTAATAAACCAAGTGGTGTGTGTTTAAACAACAAAAAACCAAAACATTAAAATTCACAAGACTCGTGAACTAGTGACTCAGTGACTCATCATAGTGACAGTGTGCGCGACACGAACTCATTACCTTAAATGGTCATTGGCAACCGCAATTCGATGACTAATTACTCTATCCAGGAAAGCATCTCGTTTTTTGGAAAGAATAACTTGTAGCGCCGTAGCGCAGTGGTTAAGCACCGCGCATGGTATTGCAGAGAGTGCGCGTTCTGATCTCACACAATTGAACATTGCGGTTACGAACTTTTTGTGTTTTTAATCTTTATAAACAATTTGAACATAATACAAATTATAATTATTCTACGTTTTTTTTTTTTTTTTCTTTCTGACGCTATAATGGAAACTTTTGAAATGGAAAATGTTACTGTCCGTAAACCAAAAAGGTCAAATTCAACGGGTAATATTTTAAACAGTAACTTGAGCACTAATTCTACATTACTAGATACTACAATGATGAGTTTGCCAAATACTTCACTGAATGACAGCGATGCTATTGTAAACTATAAAGAAACAATAAAAAGGTTAACCATGGAACTTGAAAGCGCTCATCTTGAGATTGACAATTTAAATAGTGAGAACTTTCGTCTTAAAATGGATTTAGGTCAATACCAAAAAGTAATTGAAACCTATAAGAAGGTGAAATTATCGGAAACAAAAAGATTTTCGCCGAAGTCTGCACACAAAAGAAATATATTAAGAACGAGCTGTTACTCTACCCCGACAAAATTGAGTCTTTCTCCTTTGTTGACTCATCAACCTGATACTGCCGTAGTAACGCAGACCCCAAGCGATATTGGTGACATTTCTTTTGACACAGCCGGGTCAATCTGTAGTTCTGGGGGAATACCGCACGCAAACTCGCCACCGAAAAGCATCGTTGAAAACGCCAGTACGTGCATCGATCCGATTAACCACGACGACATACGAAGCAGAGAGACTTCTGCCACCGCGGATACAGATTTAAAAATATCAAGTCTACAGGCAACTAACGAGGAGCCAGCTCATCTAAATCTGCAGTTGATGTCAAAACCACAAACTAAAACTCAAACAAGTGCTACCCAGAGAGTCATGATTTTTGCCGATCAATTAGGATATGATGTCCGAAACATTCTCCAGGACTATCTTGGGGAGAAGTTTGCCGTGACTTCATTTGTAAAACCGAATGCAACTACTAAAGAAGTATTAAAAACCTGCGCAAGTATGTGTAAAGACTTTAATCAATCTGATTTCGTGATAATTCTAACAGGCTCCAATGACATAAACCCTATGGACATTCAAACGTACTTACACCACACACTATGTCAATTAGAATTCACCAATGTTTTAGTTGGTCAAATTTACAAACATAATTATTTAAATGAGAAAAATGTTAATAATTTATTGAAATTTGTATGTTATAATTGTAAAAATTCGTGTTTTGTACCATTACATAATGATTTTAGCATGTCAACAAAATATGTGAATAAACTGCATGCCTGTAGATTAATTCATAGGCAAATCCTCCATGTAAATTACAAAAATATTTATCAAAATTATACTGTGAAATTGACTAAGAAAGGGCAACAATGTACTAAGAACGTAGGTGTACAAACCTGTAGTTTAAAGGATGTGGGTGTACAGACTGACAGTAATATTGATACGGCGACTCAAAAAAATTATGATTTTTTTCGTGAACAAATGTGAGTCTAGCTTAACTATTATGCATCAAAATATAGCCGGGGCATTAAACAAGCGTGATGATATATCGTTTGCCATATTGGAATTAGTAAATGAGGAAATTAGCGTAGATGTCTTGTGTCTTACTGAAACATTCTTGCTTGGAGGGACGGAAAAAAACTTTCGCCTTAAAGGCTTCACGACAGCAGCATACTATTCGAGGAAAACATCTAAAAGGGGGGGCGTCTCTATTCTCATAAAAAATGACATTGAATTTAAAGTTATACAGGAAACACAAAAAATAAGTGAAACATGTGTGTTTGAATGTTGTAGTTTGGAGCTCATTAAATATGGTATAATATTAATTTGTCTTTATAGAACACCTTCATCGAATGTTACAATTTTTCTTAATAAACTAGACACTCTTTTAAGAACTCTCTGTCGTAATACAAGAAAGCAAATTATTGTGTGTGGAGATACTAATATAGATATTTTAAAACAATCTAAAGAAAGTAGAGAATATAATTACTTGTTAAATACGTACAACATAAAACATGTTATCTTAATGCCTACTCGAGTAACAGAAATGACACAAACTTGTATTGATCACATCGCAACAAGTGTTGAAAAAGGTTGTGCAAAAGTACACGACTTGGGTTTATCAGACCACTCAGCCCAAACCTATTCCTGGCCTGTTACAAAGAGGAAGCAGCCGGTTCTAAAATGGTGGTATGAACTTAAACGAGATTATAGTGAAGAAAATAAGGATAAGTTTTTAAAATCAATTTCATGTTTGTCTTTTAGTGACGTATTTGAAGAAACTTTAACGAATGAAGCATTCCGTAAATTTTTCGAAACATTTTCACTATTTTATAACTTGTGTTTTCCTACCATTCGCATAAAGGTTACTAATAAATCATTGAATAAATTAAATTGGCTTACTAAAGGAATAAAAGTAAGTTGTAAAAGTAAAAGCCAGTTCCACTATAAACTGAAGCATAAAAATAATGAACCTCATAGAAAGAGGTACAAAAACTATTGTAATTTATTGAAAAAATGCATTTCAATGTCACGGAAAAGTAATAATACAAATTACATCAATAAAGCTCAAAATAAGTGTAAGGCCGCATGGAATGTGATAAAAAAACATACTGACACAGATATAAAGAATACATGTATCTCAAAAATTACTATTAACAACATTGATTATGTAAATCCTGACTCTATTGCAAATAATTTTAACAATTTTTTCATTAACACTGTTACCAGGAATAGCCCGGCCAGTTCAGAACATTCTGGTTTAAATCATATAGAAAATATTGAATCAATCGGCAATTCTATATTTCTGTGCCCATTAGACTGTAGTGACTTAAAAAAAATTGTGATGTCTCTAAATGATTCCAAGGCGAGTGGTTATGATGAAATTCGCACTGACATTGTGAAATTATCTGTAAATATAATTCTGGAACCACTTTTATATGTTATCAACCTTTCACTAGAACAAGGAATATTTCCCGATATATTAAAGAGATCAGTTGTGAAACCATTATATAAAAGAGGGGACAAAACTCAAATGGATAATTACAGACCCGTTACATTAATACCTATATTTTCCAAAATTTTTGAAAAAGTATTTCATAATAAATTGTCAAATTTCATAGAAAAACACAACATTATAAGTGATGAACAGAATGGTTTTCGCAAAAATAGAAGCACCTCTTTAGCAGCCTTTCAATTAATAAAGTCAATAACGGACTCTATTGATAGCAAAATTCCTGTCTCAGTGCTGTTTATGGATATGAGCAAGGCGTTTGATCATGTCAGTCATGACCGCTTATTAGATAAAGTTTTCAGATACGGAGTCAGAGGAAAAGCGTACGACTGGCTGGAGTCATACCTATCTAATAGAGTACAGGCGGTCGAAATATCAAGTTACAATGCTCTATCTAAAACGAGAGAGTTATTCCAGTCTTCATTTTTGTTGAATCGTTATGGCGTCCCACAAGGCAGTATTCTAGGTCCACCATTGTTCTTGCTCTACATAAACGATTTTCCAACTATTTTGAACCATAAATGTGTACTGTTTGCGGACGATACTACTATTATATTGAAGGGCAACGACAAAAATACTTACGAGCAGGAAATAAACACGGCCCTCCAAACTTCTATAGAATGGCTTGAAACGAACAATTTAAAGGTAAATATTTGTAAAACAAAATTTATGCAGTTTCATACATACCGAACAAAACCTTTGAACCTAAATGTAGCATATAAAGGGGTCTCCTTAACAGAAACTGACTCAGTAAAATTTCTTGGGATAACTTTGGATAAATTTTGTTCTTGGAAAAACCATGTAAATGACATTTGCGGTAGAATAAATAGTTTTGTCTACCCTCTGAGACGTATTAGCTGCGAAATCTCTCGAAACGCCGCAATCACTGCATACCACGGCTATATTTCCTCCATTTTGCGATATGGTATCGTTCTTTGGGGTCGCTGTGTGGAAATTGATCAAGCATTCGTGATGCAAAAAAAATGTTTAAGGGCTATATTTGGGCTGAAACAAATAGATTCTTGTCGCCCTTTCTTTAGAAAATATAAGATACTTACATTACCGTGCATCTATATCTTGGAATCATGTCTATTTGTTTTCAAGCATAAGAATCTTTTTCAGCAGGCGACAAGCTACTATGCCCCTCGATCTCATAATACTAATAAGTTGTATCAGCCCAAGACGAATCTCACACTTACGTCCAACAACAGCTATATTATGTGCATCAAATTGTATAATAGAATTCCAAATACATTAAAGACACTTCCATTTTTAAAATTTAAGCGTATTTTAACAAAAATACTCATTGATAAATGCTTCTATAGTGTACTTGAGTTTTTGGATTATAAGTTATGAATTTTGTAGCTTGTAGTATAATGTCATTTAATTAATTTAATATAATTTACTAATCGCATGCATTATTCAAGTAATTTAATTTATTTATTAAAATAATTAATGTAATAAGTACCTAAATATATTATGTAAAATTTGCACGCCGAAATTAAAGGCATAATAAGAGATCGTTAATTTATCATAAGAACTTTCTGTACCTTATTTATGCAAATAAATGATTTTTGTTTTGTTTGTTTTGTTTAAAACTACCGACCCATCTCACTCGCTACCACAGCAGCCAAGGTACTTGACAGTTTGCTGAATAGTCGCCTCACAGCACAAGTTGAGTTGCATGATGCCCAGTTCGGGTTCAAAGCAGGAGTCTCAACAGAGAGCGCTATTCTGAGTCTGAAGCGAACTGTCATGTACTACACAGCGAGAAAGACGCCGGTACTTGCGTGTTTCCTCGACTTGTCAAAAGCATTTGATCTGGTCGCTTATGACGTACTGTGGGACAAGTTGAGGGACGCGGGTGTGTCGGAGGAGTACACCTCCCTTCTCAAATATTGTTACTCTAACCAAAAGAACAGGGTGAGGTGGGTGGGTGCTCTGTCGGACGAGTACAGGCTGGACTGCGGAGTCAGACAGGGGGGGTTAAGCTCGCCTCTGCTATTTAACCTATATATCAACCGGCTCATCAAACGACTGAGCGGTACACATATCGGCTGCCACATTGACGGAACGTGAGTCAACAATATAAGCTATGCAGACGATATGGTGCTTCTCAGTCCCTAAATGGGCGGCTCGAAGAAGTTGTTGTCGACCTGCGAGGCCTATGCGGAGGAGCATGGCTTAATATATAACTCAAAGAAGAGTGGGATTCTTGTATTTAAAGCACCTAAACAGCAGTCGCGCCGTGTTCCTCCCATAGGCCTCAATGGCGTAGCACTGAAAGTTGTGGATAGTTTTAGGTATCTTGGCCACATTGTCACGAGCGACCTAAGGGGTGACATAGATATAGAGAGGGAGCGCAGGGCGTTGTCTGTGAGGAGCAATATGATTGCCCGCAGGTTCGCACGTTGTACCGCAGACGTCAAAGTAACCTTTTTTAAGGCGTTCTGTCAATCCTTTTACACGAGCGGTCTGTGGGTGTCATACACGCGCCGAGCTTACAACGTCCTGCGTGTCCAATTCAATAATGCTTTTAGGATGCTTTTGGGACTGCCATGGCGTTGTAGTGTTTCAGGAATGTTCGCGGAGGCTCGCACAGATGGTTTCCATGCCATCATGCGAAAGAAAGCGGCCTCCTTACTACAGCGCTTGCATGCTAGTGACAATGGCATCCTAAACATGATAGCTGCCAGACCGGATTGTCCCTTTCAGAGACACTGGGTAGGGACAGTCATTGGTCAAAATAAATAAAAAATGCCTGAAAACTAACAATACTAACCTACCTTTTAAGCACCATTGTTACTAACACCAAAATACTAACTAAATTATGGACCATAGTCTGAAATAAAGTTTTTATTATTATTATTAAAAATCGAAAAATAAATCAAATCAAATAAAATTACAAAAATAAATAAATAATCAAAACTATAAAAAGTGAAAAATAAACACATTTTTACAAAAAAAAAACAACTGACTTCAAAAAAAAACCTACAAAGTGAAAAATGTTTTTATTTTTCACTTTTTAGTGAGTCAGTTATTAATAAATCTAAGTGACAATAGCCTAATGTCAACTGCTCATCGCCTTTTGCAATATATTCCTTTTCCCGATGCAGGGACGTTAATTGATGAGGAGTTCTCCTGTTAAGAACCAAAACCACTGGAGCTGATGGTCGGTTCACCATATGCATTGTGACGAGCATAAATTGCTTAGCAACCATATTAAAATCTAATCGCAACCCGTGAAATACTTATTATTGAGAAGTTCCGGTGGCCACCTCTGGTTTTCATTATCAGTTCCACTTCACCGAATGGTGCTTTCCGAGAGCAAATGCACGAGTTACTATAAAAAATACCCAAATCGCTATACGCGTGCCTATAAAATTTAAGGATTTCCGTCGATTTCCATGGGATACCCTCATCAGATCCTGACTTGGTGATAATGGGACTACCTCGAAAGCATACCCTTAGAAACAAAAAAATAATTTTCAAAATCGGTCCACAATTGACAAAGAAATCGGAGAACATACCTACATAAAAAAAAAAACATACATACAGTCGAACATATAACCTCCTCCTTTTTGAAAGTCGGTTAAAAATGAATACCCTCTTTCTGACACTGGTACAGCAACATGTCTGCTGGAACAATGCCGAATGATTGGGCAGTCCAGCCTTCCCGCAATCATCGCCAGTACGATGTTAGGGCTAACCCGAACCCTGTGCAACAAGGACGCGGCGCGCTTGCGCGTGGCCGCGTGAAAGCAATCGGTGCGTACCTCTGCGAACATACCCGAGGCGCTGCAGTATCGGGGTAACCCCATCACCCCGCCCTGAACGCGTTATTGTATTGGACGCGAATGGCGCTGTAACTTCTATTACAGTAGTGAGCCCACAGACTGCATGAGTACAGCGATATACAGTACGCTCTAAAAAACGTAGCTTTAACCTCATTAGAGCACCGCGTAAGTCAAGTCGAGGGAGTTTACAGAAATGAGCAAATAAAACGGCAATAACAATAGGCACACTTTTCGATCTCATTTTTGTTTTTTTTTAAGCTGCAAGTTAGCGTGAAAACACGTGTTTACTTTATCTTATTTGCTGACTAGGCTATGATATCTTTCCGAACACAAGTATTCACATTTTTGATCACATCCTATTTTTCTGAATGAGTAATGTAACTCAAACACTAACCTTCATCCCGGCAGGGTCGCCAATGTGGTGTTCACCACGTTATAGGAAGTATTCGGGTAGGTAAATTAAAGAACAATTCACTGTACAACAGCAGAGATCAGGGTCACACGTGCACGTGCACATCGGTCGAGTGCCACAAGCAACTGACCACCCTGCGGGCGTGCGCCGCTACGTTAGTTTATTATGTCGCTACGCTACACTATCGCTATCCGAAACAGAACTACTAGCTTTCTCATAATTATTTTTACCAAAATTGCTAACTTTGGTTTTCTTATTCTTAGAAATTAAGACGAAATAAATAACTAAATATTGATGTACCTACTTAATATATTAGGTCCTTACATATGAAATTGATGTTTTATAGAACTGGCCACTTTGATCTCAAAAAGCCGGCGTTTGGTTAAGAATTCCAAATTCAAATTTGTTTCAATTTAAAGCGTGTCTATTTGTGTTTCGAATGTAATAATTCATTTGTTTTCGCGCCATTTAATTTTGCTTTGACATCGTTTTGTGCTCAATATGGAAAACATAAAATATCGCATTATTTTCGAATACGAATTCCATCGTGGCACTAGCGCTGCAGAAACAGCTCGAAGGATTAATAATGTGTACGGAGAAGTCATTGTAAAATAAAACACAGTACGTTTTTGGTTGCAACGCTTTCGTTCTGGAAATTTTGACCTCCAGAACAAACCTCGTGGACGGCCGGAGACCCTAGTTGGCAATGAGGAATTGAAAGTGATCGTGGAAGCGGATCCATCTCAAACCACGTCAGAGTTAGCTGCAGGCTTCGGTGTGAGTGATAAAACCATTTTGAATCATTTGAAACAAATTGGAAAAGTGAAAAAGCTTGAAAAATGGGTACCGCAGGAACTAAGTGAAGCAAACCAACAAACACGAGTCGACTGCTGCGTCACGTTACTCAACCGTCACAATAACGAGGGGATTTGGAATCGTATCATTACGTGGGATGAAAAATGGATCCTATACGATAATCGGAAACGCTCATCACAGCGGTTAAATCCAGGAGAACCGGCTAAATCCTGCCTCAAGCGAAAGTTGACTCAAAAAAAGGAACTGAGTAGTGTCTGGTGGACCAGCGTTGGTGTCATCCACTACAGCTTCCTAAGATCTGGTCAGACGATTACGGCAGATCTGTATTGCCGACAATTGGAAACCATGATTGATGGAAAAGCTAGCCGTTAAACAGCCGAGATTGGTCAACCGCTCTAGCCCACTGCTGCTTCAGGACAACGCTAGACCACACACTGCACAACAGACGGTGGTGAAACTAGAGGAGCTAGGATTGGAATGTCTCCGTCACCCACCATACTCCCCGGACCTTGCTCCAACCGATTACCACTTTTTCTGCGTCGCGTCGGCTTCCTCACGGGTTAGGCCCACCAGCTCTCACGGCCCTGACGCATCATCCGGTCGGAACCACCTTTCCGATTAATGTGTATATAGTTTTTTTTTTTATTAAACCGGAATACTTTATAAGTAAAGTATCAAAACAGTTTCCGAGTTATCGATGATTCTTTCTTCACAGTGTTGCTATCGACTATTTTTTAATTCCCTTGTAACTTACCCATGTAAACTGACTTATTGAAGAGACATTAGAAATAATATGGATAAATATGTTTTATTTAATTGTCAGGGTCACATTTTTTTATTCGGCTTGTCCGATAGGGCCGATGCCTGCCGGGGTCGCGAATTGTTCGAAAGAGTTACCGTAGCCCTGGCGCACAGGCAACTGAAGGAACACGGGTGGGTTTTAGTCAGTAAAAATCTGACACGCCCTCCCGCTCCGCCCTGAGCGGGAGAAGTCATTTGATGATTTTCCACCCAAAAAAAAAAAGGTCACATTTCTATTCGGCTGCACATGTAAAGAAGATGGCTGAATGTCATGCTGTGCAGTGGTATTGACATTACGACGCAATCTGTAATGCTGAGTTTCTAAAACAGATTCTATCGTTCAATGAATAGACAAAAATAGCCCTTAAGGTGTAGAACACATTGCGGATGTAACTATAGTGTGGCCATTAGTGCTGTGCACTCCCTGAGGTATGCGCGGCGAGGTGGGAGGCGAAGAAAAAAGTGCATGAGTTCACATGAGATCGATACATGTCGGACAGATCTTACGATATCAGTTTGCATTTCTAAGGTAAGACTTGTGGCGGGACGATGGTCGGAGGCTATCTGTAATATATTATACTTACTTAGTTGATTATAATGTAACCCAAATATACTCATATTTTATTAAAAATATGCAGGTGATAAATAAGAACTAAACTTATAATTCATAGCTGGACTTGTTTTATTGAACATTTTTTATATTTACAAACAATTATATATTCTAACGAAAGTTATTCTGACATAGATTCTGTTTCAACTTCATCTTCGATTTCGTCATCATCTTCTTCTTCCACTTCGCCACCGGAACTTGAATCAGAGTCTTGCAAATTTATTATGAATGAATCGATAACATTATCGAACCTACTATCGCGACTCCAATAATCATTTTCATTTTTCTGGACATGATCGTCGCATCTCTGCCAATTTTTTCGCTGTGAATTCCGAAAACAATTTATCCAATAAGATTATCTATTCGTCTAGAGAAGAATTAATATAGTTTTGGGCTATGTTGTTTTTAATATCAGCCCAGACCAACTCAATTGGATTTAAATCTGGATGGTACGGAGGTAAACGCAGAACAGTGTGTCCACTGGCTTTCAGGAGTTCGTCAATTCTATACACGGGTTCGTTTTGTGTATTTTTGATAAGAAGTAGCAGTTGAGCCTTTGTCATGGTTCCTGAAAATTCTACATTATGGCGTAGCAACCAGTTCTGCATTTCACTTTTGAGGCTTGATATAGTTGGTTTCTTCTCAACCTGAACGCTGTGGTAAGACGCGTTGTCCATTACAACCACAGAATTCGGCAGCAACTTATCTTTTAACTTTTCATCTACCCACTTATAAAAAGTAGGTCCGCTCATATCTCCATGATAGTCACCGGTTCTAGCGTCTGATTTGAATATAGTCAATGCATCATCCACTAAGCCATTTCGACACCCTGCGTGGAGAATTACCAATCGCCGTCCTTTCCCAATATCAGCATGAGTTCCGGGTTCTGACGATGATTGCCAACATTTGCTGGCATGGTGACTGGCGTTGATGTATGTTTCATCAAGAAAATATATGTTGCGGTTTTGCGTTCTGTAATTTCTGATTTGTGTAAGATATTTTTTCCGCCACACTGTAATATTAGGCTGCTCTATAAGGAGATGTCTCTTTGATTTGCATTTTTTGAAACGGTAGCCCATTTTGTGTAAAAGCTGTCTTAAATATTCCCGTCCACAATTCAATATGCCATCCTTTCTCAAACTTGATAGTAACGTACGGACACTTGGTATTTTTTTTTCAACTTCGTAAAACTGATGAATTTTTCTTCTGATAACTCCAAGGTCAAAATCATCCACAACGTGTTTTTTCTTTAGAACCTTTGTTTTTTTTTGGCGATTGAAATTTTAATTAGCTTGAATTTTCAATTGATAAATAACCCGCAGAAATCACATTATGCAAGGTTCTTTTGCTGTACACCGTAGCCTCCACAACGATTTTGGCAATATTCACATCATTTTTAAATTCAAAGCTTTCTTTGTCTGCTTTTCTTTTCTTAAAATATTCAGCCACCTTAAAAATTACAGTCTTCATATCACGAGATAACGCACGGCCCATCTTTGATTATTTATCCCATGTGCGTCTGACATAGACAGTCCGATACAGATAACACTACCTGCCGCCACGAGCGTTGACGGCGCACTGACAGAGCGCAGCAGCCGATTCTCCCCCCGTCTCGCCGCGCGCATACCTCAGGGAGTGCACAGCACTAATGGCCACACTATAGCACTGTACTGACAGCTCCAGTAAGTCCCATGTTGTGGTTGCAGTGGTGAAGCAGCGCATGCAGATGCTGAACTCGCCGTACCGCGGCGTGTGGGAGTGCGCGCGCCACGTGTACCGCGCCGAGGGCGCGCGCGCCTTCTACCGCTCCTACGGCACGCAGATCGCCATGAACGTGCCATTCCAGGTAGTTCAATAACGATCGCTTATCTATTAAATTAGGGTGAGATTCTGAACGTCAAAGTGACAAAAGACAGCCCCCAACGCCCGGCCGTCACCAGTTCCTAGTGTTAAGCCAGGTGGAAGTGGCGCGACACACTCCAGTAACACGTCTGGCTGTATACTGTATAGCATCTGCATACCTCACGTGACTTCTTTACGTGAAAACAGTTGCTCAGTCCAAAATGTCGGCTCACTCGGCTGCTAGCTAGAGCACAGGCACTACTCGCCTGTTAGACATAAGTAAAAAAAAAAAGATAAACTTAATACAACCATGGGTGGCGGCTTTTTGAGTAATTTCGACGCACACCCGATGTCAGTCTTGTGCTCTCTTCAGCGGTTTGGGCCATGCGTTGTTGTGAATGATCGAATGAGTTTAAGATTTTTATGAAGTAGTTGGGAGGTCCATCATCGCCTGAGTCTCCCCGCAGGCGCTGCACTTCGTGACGTACGAGGCGTGCCAGAAGAAGCTGAACCCCCTGCGCGGCTACGACCCGCTGGCGCACGCGCTGGCCGGCGCGGCGGGCGGCGCGCTGGCCGCGGCCGCCACCACGCCGCTGGACGTGTGCAAGACCGTGCTCAACACGCAGGAGCGCGCCGCGCGCGCCTCGGGGCTGTGCGACGCGGCCGCGCACGTGCTGCGCGCGTCGGGCCCGCGCGGCTTCCTCAAGGGCGTGCAGGCGCGCGTGCTGTACCAGATGCCGGCCGCCGCCATCTGCTGGCTCACGTACGAGAGCTTCAAGCACGCGCTGGCCGACGAGGGCGCGGGCGCGGCGCCGCCGCTGGCGTGCGCGGCGCTGCGCCTGGCCGCGGCCGACGTGCCGGCCGCGCCGTCCTAGGCCGGCGAGCCCGCGCCGTCCTGGGGCGGCGAGCCCGCGCCGTCCTAGGGCGGCGTGCCCGCGCCGAACATTTCGTTGCACCTCGCTGGCCGCACGCAGTGAGATGCTGTTCGATTCTAGTGAGATTAGTTTAGTGTGTACATGTCCTGTATATTTTTTTATGTACGTTTGATACGCACACGCCGCCGCCCGCTCGCACTAGTCCCCGGCGCGTGGCGTGTCACGGCGTGGCTGCCACGCGTCACGGTCACGCGTCACGGTCACGCCTGCGCGTCACGGCCGCCAGATCGACGAGTGCGCTGCGGCGACTTTGTTTTCCATTGTTTTTGTAAATGATTTGTTTGTTATCGCAGTCCACGATTGCAGCTAGTACTTGTTATGTAAAACACTTTTGGCTTTCGATGAAAACTGTTCAGTTAACATCCTGACGGATGAAAAATATGTTGGAGGTGCTAAGTATAATGTATATTGTGATGGAGGGAACGGTTTGCCGCCCGGCTCGAGGGGATGCGTCAAATTATGTTGTTGTTTGTGTAAATTACTATTATTATTAATTGTATTTGTTGTATTTATGAGTTGTATATGTGAGTGATGAACTCGATTTAAATTGAGAGTTATAAACTATTTGTATAGAAATAACGCGGCGAGCGCGCGTCGCCCGCCGAGCTGTAAAATTACAAATTGAAAAGAATATTATAAAATAAACAGTAAGGAAATAAAAAGTTGGACAATAAGCCGCTGTTTTATTATATTAGATTGTAGAGTGCACGCAAGATAAGTCTGCGCGCGACTTGTATGTTTAGAAAAATTCTTTATTAACATAAAAATGCAAGTTGTATAACTTAAAAATAAAGTAACAGCTACACTTATAATAATAACAACACTTTTACAGGCTAGGATCACCTTTATAAGTAAATTGTAATAATGGTTACTGTACGGGTTGTAGTAGTTAACTCCGTACACTGAGTTATCGTGGAGGTTTGTAAGTTCAGTTAGTACAGAGAAACACGTTCCACTAAGATGCACTAAGTAGTTAAGTTTATTTAAGTTAAGAGTAAGTGACAATACTAGAGTGGAAGGCGATTATTTCTCTCAGTTGTTGATAGCTACATACACAGTTATAAGTTCACTATGTTTTAATTCGTTAGTCAAGGTATTTTATTATGCTAAATTATGACGCGCATTGTCGGTCTAAAGTAGTTTACAGAGTAAGTAGAAAAATGTACGGCGATGAGACCGTACAGTTACAAATTTATCACCACATGAGGCATTTTTTATTATTAAACCTTTAACATATGAAATTATTGTAGTGATTTCATTTACGAAATTAGGGGGTGGGTACCACGCGCTCAGCGTAAGTGCGATCGGTGCAAGCATTAGCGCAGGGGATCGCGTCAGGCCACGAGCTGTCGCGCCAGGCCACGAGCTGCCTCGCCAGGCCTCGAGCTGCCGCGCCAGGCCACGAGCTGCCGCGCCAAGCCACGGGCTGCCGCGCCAGGCCACGAGCTGCCGCGCCAAGCCACGAGCTGCCGCGCCAGGCCACGAGCTGCCGCGCCAAGCCACGAGCTGCCGCGCCAGGCCACGAGCTGCCGCGCCAAGCCACGAGCTGCCGCGCCAGGCCACGAGCTGCCGCGCCAAGCCACGAGCTGCCGCGCCAGGCCACGAGCTGTCGCGCCAGGCCACGAGCTGCCTCGCCAGGCCTCGAGCTGCCGCGCCAGGCCACGAGCTGCCGCGCCAGGCCACGATCTACCACGCATCCCGCGCGCCCGCCTGTGGATTTGAATGAATTGAATTTCTGGATTAAATAGCTACAAAGGTCACACGCCTGCTTAGCCTCGCAATTCCAGTCATCTTTAGAGACTGGGTCGCTACCACTTTCATATAAAATATACTCTGTGCACTGTTCTTTACGACAGGAGTTACCCACCTGCTCCATAAATCGGGTAGTACTGCGGAACCTAAAAACTATAGACCAATTACATGTTTACCGACGGTCTATAAAGTTCTTATCAAACATCCATTCTTAGAGCAAAAATTGCGCAACATATTGAAAGTAACTCAATTATGTCTGTGTCTCAGAATGGAAGTAATAATGGGTCTCGCGGTACTAAGGAGCTGCTCCTTACAGACATGGCCATAAGCCAACAGGTTCGTAGATCCCGGAAGGATTTGTCGACATATTGGATACATTATAAGAGGGCCTATGACTCGGTGCCACAGACGTGGCTCATTAGGGTGCTGGAGTTGTACAAAATAGACGCAACTCTACGCACCTTCTTGATGTCGTGTATGGGGCAGTGGAGAATTATCCTTCTCTATCCAGGATGTCGACAGATCCGGAGGACCGATGAACAGATCAGGATTGAGCGAGGAATATTCCAGGGCGATAGTTTGAGTCCACTATTTTTTTTTGCTTAGCCTTGAATCCTCTAAGCACACTGCTGGAGGATTCAGGTCTAGGCTATCGGTTACGAAGAGGTGGCCAGGTGATATCACACCTCCTTTACATACATGATTTGAAACTCTTTACCCCAACAATTTGCGACTGATGGAGCTACTGAAGGTAACGGAAACGTTCAGTAGTGCCATCAGGATGGAGTTTGGTGTGGACAAATGTCCAGTCATGCATTTAAGCGAGGGGGAATTATGGAATCCGTGGGAACCCAACTTTCGGATTCTATACACCTTAGATCCCTCTCCTCAACCGAAACCTACAAGTATTTGGGTATGTCGGAAGCATTAGGCATCAATGCTGCTGACATGAAACAATCGTTGAGGGAGCGCTTCCTTGCTGAATAAAGTGTTAAATAGTCTTTTATCAGGCGGAAACAAGGTGCGTGTCTTTAACGGTTGGGTCATGCCGGTTTTGATGTCATACTTTCGGCATACTCAAATGGACTCAGACGGAACTTGATGCTCTGGATAGGAAGTTCCGTACATTGCTGACGGAATATCGGATGCATCACTCACGGTCATCAGTGATGAGACTCTACATCCCGCGGAATTGTGGGGGTCGAGGTTTCTTAAATGATAAAACCCTCCACAACCGCGAGATTTGCAGTCTCAGGGAATATTTCCTTCAAACTGACGTGGCGCTGCACCGAGATGTGGTCGCAGTGGAGAAGGGCTTCACCCCGCTCTCCTTAGCAAAAGAGAACTGGCGCAAACCTGCAGTACTAGATACTAACGATCTTAAGAAAGAACGGCAAGGCAAGGAGCTTCACGGACGCTTTTTCCGGGCCCTCCATGGGCCTGATGTAGACTTTTTGGCGTCTGTATCCTGGCTGTGTTTCGGCGACCTCTTCGGGGAAACCGAAGGTTTTGTCTGTGCGTTTATGGATGAAGTTATCATGACAAATAATTATCGGAAATACATTGTCAAGAACGGCACGGTTGACATCTGTCGGGCATGCTACCGTCCCGGTCACCCGGTGAATCAATCCGACTTATAGTTCCCGGTTGTTCTCGTCTTGCTAATGGTGAGTACTTGCAGACACAATCTAGTGGCTAGGATTATCCACCAGCAACTTGCCTTGCAGTACAATCTTGTGGAGTCAGAAGTACCATACTACAGGTATGTGCCCGACCCAGTTCTCGAAAATGGTCATACCACATTGTACTGGGATCGATCTATCATCACTGACATGACTATTTTAGCCAATAAAGCTGATAGCCGTGCAATGATTGTTGATATCGCTGTCCCTCATGACGAGAATCTCGTGAAAGCTGAGAAACATAAAAAAAATCAAGTATCTCGATTTAGCACACGAGGTTGTCGACATGTGGGGCGTGTTCTCTGCAATTATTGTACCGATAATCGTTTCAGTAAATGGCCTAAAAAACTCAAACTCAAAGCATTTATTTAAATTAAACCATTTACAGGCACTTTTGAATTGTCAAAGAGTCGGTCAGTTAGTCAGAAGGTTAAAGCTAGGTGCCCATTCCAAAACGTAGATCTCTATGGAGAAGAACGGGCAAGAAACTCCAAGGACACTCTTTTTATATCAAGATATTACAAAATCGTTGGTACATTATTCTTGTTGCTTCTAGTGAGAACAATGTAAATAAAATAAAATGTATATTAAAAAAGAAATCAAAATATAATAAAAAACAAGCCGTGGCAGTTAAGAGATGACTAGTCTCAACTGACGGCGCCCGTTCACGAACATGACGCGTGGATCAGCACCATCCAGCTCAACCATTTTGTAGTGAACCTTTTGATGGAATAAACTAGATAACAAGGTTAAGAAAGTAAAAACGTTGTTTGCTCAGAGACATTTTAAGCTATTGCATAGCTTCTATCGCGGGCCTTGAGCGCGGGGACCGAATCCAGAAATTCCGTAACGAAAAAAATCCTCACGCTCAACTCAATATCCCAATATCTCGGAAACGGCTGGGAATATCAAAATTCTGACCAAATTCCCCCCCCCCCCCCCCCTATAACCCCGCTCTCAAATAGTACATACATACAGACAAGCCCCTTTGACCCCCCTTTTTTGACCCCCTCTTTTTCGACCCCAATATTAAGTTGTATTATATTTATTTATATTTAAATCAATCCCACTTATGATCCCGGGACCCCCCCGCGTCACCCCTTTTGACCAACCCGTCCAGGGCTACTTCACCCCCCCGGGTCTTAACTTTTGAACCGGAGGTCGTAGAGGTATCGAGTTTGGGGTCTTTGGAATCGGCAGTAAAGGGCCTATCTTTTGGCCCCGATAAGGTTAGGGTAAAGCGCCCCATTTTAAATTTATTTTAGATTTAAAATGTTTAAATTCTTATTTCTTATTCTTATACATAATGCTATGCAATAGCTTTACCGCGGCAGTCCCCGAGTGCCACACGTCTTTTTTTTTGTAACAAAATGACACAAGTCATTTATAAGAAAACACATGTTCGAATATCAAATTGAAGAAATCGTTATAAACTAAAAAGTTTCACACTTCCCCTCAAACAACATCCATCATCAGATATCCTCACATCACACCACACTACCAAACTCAAATCGCGCACACATTTATTAAATGCAACACGACCTAATGGTTTTGTCAGCACATCTGCAGGGTTATCTTCCGTGCACACATAGTCCAGACGTACAACATTCTTAGCAATGCAGTCTCTGACATAGTGCGCCCTTATGTCTATATGTTTCGTCCTTCTATGCGCCACAGGATTGTACGCCAGTTTAATAGCACTTTGATTATCTACGAAAATGCAAATAGATCCAAGATATTCACCCCTTATAAATGCATTCAGCTGTCGCAAGTGGACTGCCTCTTTGGTTGCCTCCGAAAGTGCAATATACTCGGCTTCCGTTGACGACAGTGCCACACAAGCTTGTTTCCGGCATTCCCAGTTAATCAACGAGTTTCCGCATCTAAAAATAAACCCAGAATAAGATTTCCTATCTTTGACGTTCCCTCTCCAGTCAGCATCTACAAATCCCGTGATGTCCTGCACTGGCGACTTGACAAATATCAAACATAGATCCCTTGTACCCTTAAGGTATCTCAAGATATGTTTAGCAGCTTTCCAATGACGTTCCTCACAACAAGAGTTCTACTGTGCCAAAAAATTGACCGCAGCCGCAATATCCGGGCGTGTGTTACAGGCCAAATAGTTCATCGACCCTATGAGCGCTTGATAACTACGAGCGTCTTGGCAGGATAGCTTACCTCGGCGGAAGGGGAATCCATATCCATCAGTGTTCACTGGTTTACAGTCGGACATACCATATTCATCTAAGATCTTCGAAATAAATCTCTCTTGATTCAAATATATACTGGTATCCGTCTTAAACAAAAACATACTCAAAAATTGTCTCGCTTCCCCTAAATCCTTTATCTTGAAATGTTTACAAAGATTGTGTAATAAAACTTCCTTCTGCTGTTTGTGTTTAAAAAATAATAAGAAATCGGCAACGTATATAGCTATATAAAAATTATTATTTTTGTAAAGACAGCTATCAAAGTCCCAGCGTTTGAAGTTCAAAGACAATAATACTTCATTTATTTTATCATTCCAAGACCGTGAAGCTTGTTTTAGGCCGTATAACGCTTTTTCTAGTAAGCAAACTTTTTTCTTCGAGTTTTCGTTTATGCAACCCTCCGGTTGTTGCATATAAACTCTTTCATGCAAATCACCGGTGAGAAAGGCGGTGTTCACATCGAAGTGACTAATGAACAAATCCTTTTCAACAGCCAATGATAGCAGCAATCTAACTGTCGATCTTTTCACGACCGGTGAATAAGTTTCGAAGTAGTCGACCCCGTAGGATTGAGTGAAACCCTTCGCCACAAGTCGAGCTTTATAGGTCTTGTTACCATCTGCATCAAACTTGTACTTGAAGATCCACTTGTTTCCCACGACTTTAGCTCCAGGTGGCTTGTTGACAAGCTTCCAGACCTTGTTCTCATACATCGAATCCATCTCTTTCTTCATGGCTTCCTTCCAGTTATCCTTATCGACCCGCCTTAAGGCTTCTTTAACTGTCAAAGGCTCCTGCTCTTCTGTACAGCATGCAAGTCCATGAAGATCACGTTCTCGGATTCTACTACGTAGAGGATAACGACATGCACCTTCGTTTGACTCTCCTCTAATACTAATCTCTTCAACTTCAACATTTTCCACCACGACATTTTCTGCTCCGCTATCACCCGTTTCTCCCACCTCCACTTCCGCGTCTTCATACACTTCAGCCTCATCTGTGGAACTCGGCCCTTGAGAAGCTTTTGTACTACCAGGTGACCTACCTGACTGGCCTTCTTCCTTTGCAAATTCCCAGATTACTTCAGCACCTTTGTCACCGCTACCTACGAGCTGACTAGGATCCTCTGAAACTGCTGCTGTAGAGTCCTCCAAGAAAACTACATCCTTTGCTCTAACTATGACGCGAGGATTACTGGGATTTATGAAACGGTATCCCTTGGTTTCTTCACAGTAACCAACAAACATATGTTCTACCGCTTTAGGGCTCCATTTCTTCCGAGTTTCCTTCGGCACATGCACAAACGCCTTTGTTCCAAAAACTCTGAAATGATCGAATGACTGAGGCTTCCCTGTCCACAATTCCTCAGGTATCTTACCATTATTGCCACTGTGAGGCAGCCTATTCTTCGTATAAACAGCCGTATTACATGCCTCTGCCCACAGTCTCACACTCAGACCCTTTTCCGCCAACATAGCACGAGCCATCTCCACAATAGTGCGGTTTGCTCGCTCCACTACGCCATTCTGTTCTGGAGTGTAGGGAACAGTCAACTGATGTTTTATACCCTTTTGGCGAAGAAACCCATCAAACTTCTTGTTCACAAATTCTGTTCCATTGTCCGTACGTATGCACTTTACCTTCAAACCGGTTTCAACCTCTACACTAGCTAGAAAAACTTTAAAATGATCGAACACCTGATCTTTTGATTTAAGGAAAAATACAAAAGATTTACGTGTAAAATCATCTAAAATAACTAGCATATACCGAGATTCACCGTACGTGGGTTCAGACATTGGACCACAGATATCTGCGTGAACCAGTTGCAGTTTCTCGACTGCCCTCTCAGCCTCACCAATTGGAAAAGGTAAACGATGTGCCTTACCCTTAATACAGGCGACACAAGGCTCCATTACACTCTTTCCAAACTCCATACCTGGAAGCTTACGTAAATCTCGCTCATTTACGTGTCCAAGCCGCCGGTGCCACAACATCAAAGAATTACCTGCTTTTACTGACGCCAACGCAGTCCCATCTACAACCGCCTGACAACCTTCAAGCTTGTAGATCCCTGAGACTTCACTTGCGGTAGCCAGAAGCTTTCCCTTGAAATGGCCTGGAACCAAATGGTGAATTAATTTGCAACCATCTCTGTCAAAATTTACCTTCCATCCTTTCTCTACTAATTTAGACACTGATAACAGATTAACACGCAAACCAGGTACATACATGACATCCCTCGCGGCAAGCATTCGACCTTTCATACTCACCATGATATCACCTTTACCTTTGCATTCAATCTTAACATTGTTCGCACATGTCACATTACTCATACCAACATTCATAACCAAATCTTTAAACCAATGTTTCTGGAAAGACATATGTGAAGATGCCCCGCTGTCGATGTACCACTCCGTCGGATTGAAGGAGTCCCCGGTGCTAAATGAAGACAGGCTCAAGACCGCGACGTCACTGAGCTTGGAGATCGAACCCGCTTTCCTTCCTTCAGGACAGTCCGGCTTCTTATGTCCACTCTTTCCACATTTAAAGCATTTAACTTTGGTCATGTTCGTATCTTTGTTCCCATTCCGCTTTTTACTCTTACTCACAGCCAAAGCCGAGTCCGATGAAGACAATGTACTACAACCTTGACGTGAATCCTCCTGTAGTAACTTCTGTCGTACGTTTTCTGAAGTCAACTTCATCCCAGAGTGTTCCAGTGCCATTCGCATTGGCCTATACACTTCAGGTAGTCCTCTCAGTAACACGACAGCTACAAGATCATCGTCAAATCCGGTGGCAATATCCTTCAACTTTTGAGAAATAGACATAACCGCAGCAAGATATTCATACATCGACGAGTGTCTCTCAAGCTTCTCATCCATCAACGCGTTGATGGGGGTGATCCTGCGATTTACGCCTTTGTCCTCAAATGCTTTCGCTAAGCTATCCCAAGCATCTTTGGCATGATTTGAATCTTGTACATACGCATAAAGTGTAGGTTCCACATGTAGACAAATCAAAGCTAGTGCGTCTTGGTCCTTCTCGATGGCGGTGGAGTCTTTGGAATCCGGGTACATTGACGTGTATGTGAACAACTTTTCTCGTATGAGAATCATTTTAATTGCGAATTTCCACGTAGAGTAGTCATCTAGGCCACTGAGGTTCTTGATGGCAAATTTAGCTACTGGGCCCATAACCTTTTGATGGAATAAACTAGATAACAAGGTTAAGAAAGTAAAAACGTTGTTTGCTCAGAGATATATTTTTTTTGTAACAAAATGACACAAGTCATTTATAAGAAAACACATGTTCGAATATCAAATTGAAGAAATCGTTATAAACTAAAAAGTTTCACAGAACCGAATGATCCAACACACGCGCCACTAACAGTGAGACATTTCAGTGAGCATGATAATTATAGTCTCAACTGCCATGCTTTCAAGTCAACATACATAATAATGATATAATAAACGAATCCATGGTACTCACATTTACAAAATTGAAAAAATGCTTCTAAATTATACTTTGCTAACTATGTATTTGAGCGATGAATAAAATTTTACTACCAAAAGAAAATACCATCATTAAATATCTAGTGGAGTATTCAATATTAAAACAATATTTTATAAAAAAAAATATTAAAAAAAAACAAACATTAAGTTCGCAATGTCAGAAAAAAAAAGATAAAATAAAAAAGAAGTATCTCTTCCAAACAATAAAACTAACTAGTGCGCCCAAGTGGCTGTGGAGCAGGACCAGCATTAAGCCAAGCATTTTTATCTACGATATAATCATTGAACTTATAATATGCTTGTCTATCGTTTAATCGTTGAGCTCCTTAAGTTCTGACTTCCTGAGTTGAGCTGCACGATTACTGACAAATGCGTGCACTGACTGGACAGGTCCACTCAATCTGTGTGGTTCTTTCCTCAAACGACCATTTCAGATACCAATCTACATGGTCTTCACATGATCTGACCAAGATTATGTCTGGACTTTAAAAGAGACTGTGACCTCTGAGTTTGTTTCGGCCTTTCTTCTCAGAGTAGTCAGATAGGAAACGCCGACCTCATCTAGTTTAAAAATATGATTGACGTGTAAAAGTGTTTGTACAAACCTACTTACAGAAATAAAATCATTTATCATTTATCATTTACACAGTGTGCGTTTAATGCATGTTTTCAATTTCTTCTCATTTAGTTGAAGAATATCGAGTGGTATTTTATTATAACATTTTACACAGTACCCCATAAAAGAAGTATGTACTTTAGACAACCTGAAACGAAGAAAGAAATAAGAACAAATTAGATCAACCAATTTAATTTGTTCCTATTTCTAGTGTTGAAATTATGCCTGTCACTTATCTTATTAAAAAGATGTAGATTTTTTCGAACATACATATTAGCGGAGAGCCTCGACCAACACCTCAGGAGGCTCTCATTGCGCAGCTGGGTCAACGGCTTGATTCAGAGAGCAGTACTTCTGGATACGGCACGCATAGTGAGGAGGTTCCTCTCTCTAGAGCCCTGACCACCGCAGCTTGGACCTTGTTTCTGATGCCGATGGGCCACTATTTTTTATATGTTTTTTGTAAAAGTATTTAAAAATGTAATTAATATGCATTAAGATGAATAAACGAAAATAATTATAATAAATGGCAACACCGCCGTGTCAACAAAACGTCTAGTTTTCAACTTTTTTTAAAATATAAAAAAGAAAGCAATAGCAAAACAACTCATTTTTTGCAATAATTTATCATTTTGAACCAAATCCAAAACCTGAAAACCACTTGGTTTAAGAGACCATAATACCAGAATGTATTAAAGAATCATGGCGAGATCCATACATTAATTTGTACAAAAAAAAGAGTTAAATTAGAGGGTTCCCCAGGACCAGGAGTAGATTGATATAGGTACCTACTTATCATATTTTTAAAACCCCGCATTATTAAAATATTTTGAAATGAAATTATCAGTTTTTCGTTTCATCTCGTTGCCCATTTTGTATTTATAAAAAAAAAGAAGTTACAATAACGGATCTATCAAACTGACAGACAACAGATGAACAGACATTAAGACAAGTGTTAAGAAAGGGGTATAATTCTGTGTGTGGATGTGAATAAGTGTTTACCATTGTTTGTTTACAGTGGCGCTAAAAGTTGAAAAAGTACATTGATTAGTCATTATTTCTGACATTTTCCATAAAACGATGGATGGATTGCGTGAAAGATGATATGGGTAGAAAGAGTGTGACTACTGAGATGAAAGGCTACGGATAAGGCATCCAAGAATCTTATAAACTGGAGCAAGGGCGGGAGGATAACACACACATCACACCCGCACTGGTCCGGCCGTAGCAGCAGTAGGTACGACACCAACAGTCTACATTGAGGGCGCATTTATTGATATTGTGTAGATTATGTCTTCAGGTAGAAGACGTCAAATTAATATCAAGCTTGTGCAAATATTGATGGGCGTACCTTTAATCTGTTGAAAGTGTAATAAGTTCATTAAGAAATTATATAAAAAATCTAATAAATAAAAACCAACATCTTGATTATGAAATGTATCTATTCCTCTTCTACAAAAACATGATTTAAATGCTGAGCTGGTAATAAAATGTTATCCTGATACCTTGCCCATCCCAAATACCAAACAACAGTCATTACATGGGCACAACAACCGATAGTTCGGCGAACAACTATGCAATTACTATTTTACAATTTTACAATACTCTAGGATGCCACTTCGCCCTGATAAATTAGTTCTAGTCAAAATATAAACATAATATAATGTTTTACTTGAAAATAAAACAGTTATCATATACGGAACCTTATTCTAGACCTACACAGTGAGACAGCATCTTTCCGGATCTGACGTCACGACCTCTCTTGTTCCCCCCACCTGGCTCCAGCCCGCTGCGGCCGGGGGGAGGAAGCGTGGAGCTTGCCCGAACAGTCAGGCGCACTCTTCACATTGCATCTTACTTCCGGTGGATTATGAGTCCACCAGGCAGGATTAAAAATATAAGTCTAGAATAAGGTTCCGTATATAATAACTGTTTCATTTTCAGGTAAAACATTATATTATACACTATGAACCATTATTCTAGGCCTATACAGTGAGATGTGTTTATTATCGCCTGGTGGCAAGCTAAGTATATGCCTGTCAAACCATATCGTATTTAATTTAACAATTTTAGTACCTATTTTGCAACTAGGTGGCGTTGGCGTCGAGTTACATTACATCTCGCTATGGTTTGGTTACCGTGCAAAGTATAAGTAGCTTAGAAATTTTATAATTTGTTGTTGATATTCTGTATTCTGGGTGAACTTTATTATACTGTGTGCACATAGTACGAGTTTTATTGAGGACCTTGGGTTGGACATTTTACAATGCCCATGTGTGAAAAAGAAAATACTTAGGTATCTAAATAATTTTGTTTAATATAGGTCCCTAGGAGTATTTATATTAAACAAAATATAACTATGTGAGAACATTATTGTTAGAAATAAAAACTGTGTAATTATTTAAAGAAAAAGATTTTTATTTGAACCACCAAAACTAAGCAGGTTCCACAAGCACAGTAATAAGAACTTCCACGTACATAAGTTTTGCCATTCACATAACATGATTAGCACCACAATGTATGCTCTAATGATATGATATTCGAAGAATTAAGATTTGCTTTGAACTATAGTTACATTAGTCATGCATGGCATACCTACTTAGATTAAATAAATCAATTTAACTTAATATAGCAATATGTTGCTTTGAACTGAATTATTTATTGAAATTACATTGATTAATAGGTAGGTAATCATATATAGGTAGGCTCTCAGCAGGAATGTAAAAACTACCGCGGCATTAGTCTTGAGTGTTGTCGGCAAACTATATGCGAAGATTTTAATAAATAGAGTGATAAGAGTGACAGGTGAGAAAACATGGGATGTGCAGGCAGGATTTAGAGAGGGAATGGGATGTATGGATCAGATCTTCTCCCTAAGGTGCATAGCCGAAAAACATCTGGCAAAGCACAAGAAAGTCTACTGTGCTTTCGTGGACTTGGAGAAGGCCTATGACAGTGTGTGGAGGGAAGAACTGTGGTCGACACTATCCTTGTACGGTGTGGACTGGCGCTTAGTACGGGCACTGAAATCTTTATACAAGGATTCCAGTGCTTGTGTTAGGATAAATGGGGCATACACGAACTGGTTCTGCATCTCGAGGGGTGTTAGACAGGGTTGTGTAGCGTCACCATGGCTGTTCAACTTGTACATGGATAGTTTTCTGACAGATTTGAAAGAGGGTGAGTATGGATTGACGATGAATGTGTTGCCTGTCAAATGCCTTCTCTACGCAGATGATCAAGTTCTACTTGCATCGTCAGCGGAAGGGTTACAAGACATGGTGACTGTGATGGATGAATCATTTAAAATGAAAGGGATGAATATAAATGTGAATAAGACGAAGGTCATGGTGTTTGAAAGAGAAGAGGATGTATCCGTATGTGATGTGAAATTAAATGATAAGTGTGTGGAGCAAGTAAGTGAGTTCGTATATTTGGGGAGTCAATTTACAAGGGATGGAAAGATTGATGGAGATGTGGAAAGAAGGGTAAATGCGGGAAATAAAGTGAATCGTGCTACACATGCAATTGTAACCAACCAGTTGATGTCCAAAAAAGCACGACTGGCTGTTCACAATGGTGTGCTGGTGCCTACGCTTATGTATGGAAGTGAGTGTTGGGTGTGGCAAAAGAATGAAATGCATGAAAGTAGAATAAATGCTGTGGAAATGCGTTCTTTGCGAAGCATGTGTGGTGTGACTATGAATGATAGACTGAAGAATGATGTGATAAGGCAACGGTGCGGTTTAAAGGAAGATGTAGTGACAAAAATTGAAAAGAGTATGCTAAGATGGTTTGGTCATGTTGAGAGGATGAATAAAGGGCGATTAACAAAAGGTATTTACAAGGCAGATGTGAGTGGAAACGCCCTAGGAAGACATACAGTGACCTTATTGGTGATGTTCTTCAGAAAGGTCAGGTGCGTAGTACTCACAACCGGCGTGCGTGTATGACCAGATGTATGAACGTAAACGAGGCAAAAGGAGTATGTATGGATCGTAGCAGGTGGCGTTCTGTAGTTTCTGCCTACCCCCATGGGAAGAAGGCGTGAGTTGATGTATGTATGTATGTATGTAATCATATATTATTTAGAATCTACACAGCTTCAAATGTCAGAGATAAATTGTTACGACTTTGCGTTGTGTTAATTTCGGCTGAATTTCTATTCAGCCGAAATTAACACAACGCAAAGAAACGAACGAAAGGGAACTGGCATGTCCCCAACTCATTTGCACGGTTCTCCGTGCAAATGTGTTGGGGACATGCCAGTTCCCTTTTGCCGTGAACTCTTCAATATTTTGGCACTCAAGCCAGTTGAGAGATGCTGCGGCACTTCGAGTACTACCAGGAGTAGCCTCTACTCCTGCCTCCTTAAGAATAGTTTTAACCCAACCTCCAATCACTGTTCGGGAGGCTGGCCTGACTCTGCCACGAGTTGATATAAATAAATGATTAATGTCATTGTTAATTCTCCATGATGATGATACTTCTATCAACTTACGTATCCACCTTACAGGGCATATGGATTTATCTGTATGTGTGTGCACTTTCCATGATGATTGTCTGTGTGTATAGCTAGGTATCTGTCTTTGAGCCAAATGCTGGGTGTAAAACAATATGATTAGAATTGTCTTCAAAATGTGCACTATCAACCCGTAACAGTGTCAGGTCATGGACTCTACGACTAGAAGCGAGTAGCAAAATCAGTGCTGTGCGACGAGATACTTGGAATAAACTTGCATGAGGCGGCTGGTTCGAGCTGAGCCATTCTACCACAATATGTGGATCCCATTCCCAAATGAAATAATTTTTATTATCAGAATCAATATTAGCAAGTGTAATAGCTTTTAACATTCTCTGAACGATAGGATCACTGCTTATGATTTGTCCGTTAGAACAGATCAAAGTGGCAACTGTTGATTTATAAACTAAAATAGTTTTATACGACAGTTTAAGAGTTAAGTGCAAGTATGCTAGGTACTTAGCGACTTGGGCACCAGAGGGGTTTGTATGGTGGAAATTATTATGAGTACACCAATTTAACAATCTTCTCCAAATAACAGCATACATTTTCTTCGTAGAGGGTCGCCAGCTAGCATTAAGTAGGTCTATTTCGTTTTGAGCCCAATTTGTTAATTCGGCACACCACCCTTCACTAGCCAGGCCTCTAGATGCATCTGGTCTACGTGAACCAGAGGCAGATAAGTTCGTGTATCTAGTAACTGCCGATGGAGATTGAATATGGGTAAACGAGCGCTCACCACTCTCCTCTTCAGGTCTGGCCGCCAAAACCCTTTGGACCAGTGCGGTACTATTAGGATGTATCGACCCTTGCACAGGTTGAGGTGTGACAGAACTCGTGGAATTAGGTGTGGTGGTGGGAATATCCACGCTCGGCGGTATGACCACCTGCTGAAGGCGTCGTGAAACTCTGCGTTCGAGTCTTTGCAATCTCGTGAGACGTGGTGCGCAAGCACGTGTGCGGTTTTCGAGGCGAAAAGTCGATTTCGGGCATTCCGAACTTGCGAAATACCTCTTGACATGCCTCTTCCATTAGGGTCCACTCCCCGGGTAATTTGAGCCTTGACAGCATGTCTGCTTCTGTGTTTATCTGACCGGGCAGGTACTGAGAGACCAGGTGAATCTTGTTGTCGTCCGCAATCTCGAATAACATGCAAGTTACGCATGTAACTCACCACACTCTTGTTGCCTGACTGAACTAGCACGGTTGAATGACTTAGCGATTGCTGACGATTGGTTAAGGCCTGTATAATTTGCCCACATTTCCTTTAAATTGCTGTGCCATTTTTTCTGCTCCGGGGACCATAATCCGCTCAGACAAGCGTCGTCTACTATGGCACCTCAGCCTCTGGCAGATGCATCTATCGTTACATACTGTTTGACAGGATCTGGATATGTCGCTGTTCCTGTAGACAGAGCTCGTAACCACCACAATAAGGTGGTCGACACTTCTGACTCGAGTGGGCGTTTTAGGTGTGCTTGGCGCTTTGGAAGCCAATTGCGAGCTACTTGTAACGGGCGGCAATGAAGCCGACCTCTGGGCACAACGAAGGCTGCAAAGTTTAGCATGCCTAGCAAGCATTAAGCGTCGCGCGTCGTGCAAACTCCATCGATTTACCTGTAGTATGTGACGTATCATATTGGAGATTTTGGAAACCTTTTCCTGGGGCAAATACTTGGAATTCAGGGCGAGATTCCATTTCATGCCGAGATAGTCTACCGCCTTGGTAGGGATCAATGTGGATTTTTTGTAGTTGTTCATCCATCCCAAAGTTGTTAGGACTCTTATAGCTTCTGCAGCATGGTCCATTAGGGTTAATAGATCTTGGTTCATTATTAAATAATCGTCCAAATAGACGATAAGTCGCATGCCCTTCTCGCGCAGCACGTCTGCTACCCAATTTGTCACTGTCGCAAATGCCCTGGGTGCTGATGACAGCCCGAATGGCAGACAAGTGATCTGAAGGAGCTTCGGGCTCGACTTGTTTTCTGTTGCGTATAATACTCGCAAAAATGGGTGATGACTAGGGCTGATTGCTGGGTGAAAATAGGCCTGAGAAAGGTCTATTTTGATCGCCCAGTCGTTCGTTGCGAGAAATCCGGCACACGGTACATATTTATTAATCTAAGACGGTAAGCGTCATTTAATGTGATAATTTACTTTTTGCTGATCAGTAATTGTTAATTTCGTGCTAGTTAAAATAAAGATTATTGCTCCTTTTTTTACAGACTTTCCCAAAAAGGAGGAGGTTCTCAATTCGTCTGTGTTTTTTTTTTTTTTTTATGTGTGTTAGCTCATAACTTTTTTCTGGTTGAACCGATTTGGATTATTCTTTTTGTGTTTGATAGCTGGTGCTTCACATGTGGTCCCATTTAAATTTGATTAAGGTCTGACCAGTAGTTTTTGAGTTATTCTTAATACTGCATATTTTTTCCACTTAGTTTATATGGATGATGTGTTAATAATTTCCTGTCACTGTTATTTACACACCAAGTAGTGGTATACGAATTTGTGTGGGGTAGGTACCGCAACTAAAAAGTGAAAAATAAAAACTTTTTTACAAAAAAACAACCGACTTCCAAAAAAAACACTAAAACACGTGAAAAATAACTTTAATTTCGGAAGTCGGTGGCCAAAAACGAAAATACAAAACCATAGACACCGACTTCCAAAATTAAAGTTATTTTTCACGTGTTTTTTTTGAAGTCGGTTGTTTTTTTGTAAAAAAGTTTTTTTAATTTTGCATTTTCATTACAAGAAGTAATGTGTCCGTTTACATTATGCACAGGACTTACAACTGCGACGGCGCTTAGGTGCCGCGAGTAGATCGAGTTTGGGACAACTGAGCCAGCAATGGACGGTAAATCCCCGAGTGTACGCAACTACCCGCATAATCTATAAATATAATATATAATAAATTACCCAATGAGATTAAAGACAGAATTTGACAATAAATTTGTAAACGCACTTAGTGTTATTATAGCCTAAATGAGATACTAACAAATTGACATTCTGTAATATCAATAATGTAGACTAATTGAAGATTGACGCAATGTAATAATGTAGAAATGTGATAGACATCCAATAATAAATTAATTAATAATGAAAGGATAACAATAATAATGTAATAATATATTTTTTAAATAACTTTATATAATAATGCATGCAATAATAATTTAATTTAATTTATAATTAAGAAACAATGTTGCGGTGCCCTAGCAGGGTTCATGTACGAAACTTATATTTGTAACAAGACCATAAAAACGACATGAATGCAATAAATAAATAAATTAAAATAAATAAATAATCCAATATAACTAATTATAATTTCTTGACTCACAGGAAAGTATGGTGTAAGCTAAGTACAGTAGGCATTTTATATAAGTGAAACGTTTAGGGCGACCATATCTAGTTTCCGTTGCGAATCTATCAGATACTGTCGTAAACATGTTCTGAACGTGTGGATAGTGCCAAGTAACCTTAATGGTGGTGGGGTATTATTCCACACCATAGATGCAGCGTATCGGAAACTGCCTCTGAAAGCCGCTGTCCTATGAGAATTGGCAGGTAGTAAGAAATTAAAAGACGTTTATAAATCTTTATGGCATAGAAAAAAAAGGAAAATAAGTTCATTTGTACAATACTTTATGAAACACAATTTGGTGAGCATTTATCCATTCTGGCAGGTATTTAGCATTTTTTGGTAGTAAAATAGGCACTGTTCTGGCAGGCGTTTAAATACAAGCCCTAAAAAAGCGTCCCAGATGCAGGGATTTTGTCTTATGACAGTGTACTGTACACTTTGTAGTTGCTATATAGCAGAATACTGTAATATAGTGTGGCGGCCGCACTATGCTACGAATAGTTTGCGTCTAGAACACGTTCAAAAACGCTTTGATTGGCATCTAGCTGTTTCTGTTGACATAGCTAAAAAAACATCTTCTTAAAGAAATAGATTGAATTTCTTCAACGCTATAGAAGATCAAAGATGTTTAAACGACGCAATAATTGTATGTAAATTTCTTAAAGGATTTATCGACTAACCTCCACTGCTCGCACTCAATATCTTACGTGCTCCGTCCGTCATGAATTTCGCGTAGACCTATTACTACTCTTTGTCCTCCACAGAGAAAATCGGTATAGCATGTAACTGTCTATATGCTAGGTTTTGCAAGGTTTTACTATGTAATAGCGATCTAATCGATTTACACTTTGATTCCCTAAGCTGAAATCTAAAATCCCACCAAAAACATTTCATGTAAAATATTGCCAAGACGACCACAAAGGTTTGCCCTATTAAAAAGATATCAGATCTCATGTAGAGCCAAGCTTCTGAATCTACACGGCCTAACTCTACCGACACTAACTTCACAAATTCTACTTAACAGTAAAAATGTATGGCTTCACCGTTTCGCTGCCGTCGTGGAGGTGATGCGAATATTTCGTTTCTGAAGTAAGTAACGAAACAACCCAGCCATAATTTTTTACTGATATGTAGAATTTGTGAAGTTAGGGTCGGTAGAATTAGGCCGTTTTGAATCAGAAGCTTGGCTCTACATGAGATCTGATATCTTCTTCACAAGGCAAACCTTATGTGGTCGTCTTGGCAACATTTTACATGAAATGTTTTTGGTGGGATTTCAGTTCTTTTTGTAAGTGGCTAGGCAGTCTTTTTAATGTTTATTTTTGTATACTGAACTTTGTTTAAATACCAAATTTCGGCTTTCTAGCACTTCAGGAAGTACCCTAACATTTTGAAGTCTCATACAAACTTCCACCCCCCCCATTTTAGGGGATGGGGGGCGAAAGTTATAAGTTTATGATTTTTTTTGATGGTTGTATACTAAACTTAGATTACATACCAAATTTCAGCTTTCTAGCACTTCAGGAAGTAGCCAAACATTTTGATGATCATCAGTGAGTCAGTGTATCAGTGAGTGTGTCAGTGACGAAATCGGTGTATTTTAGATATCAATAAAATCTAAAGTATTAGAGCTATTCAATTGAGACTGTATGTTTAATTAATCTATTATTGACATCATATCCTGAGAATATGAACTATCTGGTACATCGTGTTATGTACACGTCAATAAACGGCAGAGATCTGGTAACGAGTAGTTTATTGAAAACTTGGATCAACCCACATACATTTATTATCGAAGTACCGACATAACACTTCCCCCCTATATTTTAAATAGTCTATTAACTTAAATAAATAAACGATATGCCTACATTTATAATTTAACAATTAATAGACCAAAATGACAATTCAACCATTTATAAAGGAAACACAGTTACATCCACAAATCATGGTTGTAAGTACAATAACTAGTTTAAACATAATTATATGCACGAGATGTCAACATACCATAGTGAGTGATAGTAGATAAACCATATTTACACCTATCTATCCTGAATATCGATAGTAACAACATAATTATGTTTTACTCCTACGTTAGTAACTGTGCAATGATGAGTGTGATATATGAAAATACACAATATGATATAATTACAACTTTTTTAATTTGTCAATGCAACGTAAAGCAGCCTTCCTATAAGCACGATTCCTCGGTGTTGTCAGTGGATCATCACGCCTTTCTGACACAGTTCTTGAGGTAGGTGACTCCTCTGCCAGTTGCCATTCTTCTGCGACTTGATCGCCCTGATCAGAGTCAGGCGTCACCATTTGCTCTGTATCAGCTGTATCATACGCTTCGTCTTGCACCTTTGACAATGAAAATCTTGACTTTGGTTGTTTAGTTGTTAAGATTTGATCAATGTGTCTCTTATGTACATGAGCATCTTGCGATTTCACCGTATACGAAACTGGACTTTCTCGACGTACCACCGTCCCTTCAGTCCACTTTCCCCTGTTTTTAGAATATTCCCGTAGTAGCACGGGATCTTGAGGCTCGGCCACTCGCAGAGTGGTGTCCCGTCGTCGCTCACTAACTTCCTGCCGCTGTCGCACCAAGTCTCGCGTGTCGGGCCGCAGCAGGTCCAGTCGACCACGTAATCGTCGTCCGAACATAAGCATTGCGGGCTCGCGACCAGTGGTACTGTGTTCTGTGTTACTATACGAGAAAAGAAATTTACTGAGTGCCGTGTTAACATTTTCATTATTGACTTGGGCCTTTTTTTAATGCCCTCTTAACCAATTTCACGGCATTTTCAGCCGCCCCATTACTCGATGGGTGATATGGTGCAACTAGGGTATGGCGAATTCCGTTACTATCTAAATATCTTTTAAATTCCGCCGAGGAAAAAGGCGGTCCGTTATCGCTAACAATTCTTTTTGGTATGCCAAAACGCGCAATTTTTTTTCGTAAACAATCTATTACCACCGCGGCGGACGTACCAGAAACACTGTCAACCTCGATCCATTTAGTATGAGCATCGACAATAACTAAATAATACTTATTATTAAATGGCCCCAAAAAATCTAAATTCAATCGAGCCCATGGCTCCTCCGGCCATGGCCAGGAGTGTAGGGGCGCCGGGGCGGGAGCTGAGCGCTGCGACCGGCATGCGGCGCACTCCTGTACTGTTCGCTCGATATCAACGTCCAAAGTTTCCGACCACACATAATTTCGCGCTATTTGCTTCATTTTTACGATGCCTGGGTGGCCGTCATGAATTTCTTTCAAAATTGTCATTCGTAATGATTTCGGAATTATTACCCGGTATCCCCAAATCAGGCAACCTTGATCCACACAAATACTTTCCTTACGATTAAAATATGCTTTTTCAGTTTCAATTTTATTAGTTTTTGGCCATCCGAACATTACGTAACCATATATTTTAGTCAATAATGAATCTTTTGCCGTCTCAATTTTAATGTCTTTAAGGCCCGTATTAATAAACGTTCCTCAGCCCAAGAGGTCGCACTTGATGACAACCTTGAGATCATGACCGTATTAATAAACATAATAATTTGTGTACTTAAGTTACGGCTTGGGTTTACGTTATCAGCCGAGTGATGGACTGATTAATAAACGGAACTCTACACTTAAGTATACAATAGGTGTGTGTATTCGAGATGCGTAAACCTGAGTGTAGGCAGTCCGTGACTTAAGGTCGTGATTAGTAGCGCGAAACACGGAGTTTAAAAATATTTTGGGTGAAATTAATTATTCCGATGAAATATAGTACCTACTATGACGATATTTTATGACCGGATTTATGCTACAGCATCATTTCAGGTAGGTACCTCCGTCTACCTATGTAAATATTTTAAATACATTTATCATAAGTATAATAAAATTTATTAAATTACTATTTATAGGTATAACACAAAGCCATTAAGTCCACAAATGTACTTCTTTAGTTGTATAAAGTTTATTAAATAAATAAACTTTAAAAGTAGTAGGTACAGTCGAGTTCTTTAATATATGAGCATATTCATGAATCAAAAATATATAGGCAATGGTAAGTTTCATAAAACTCTAAACAGCTTTGCCTTACAATAAATTGTAAACAATCTGTGACATCATAAATATGTGACCACAATATATCAATAATATTGATACAGACAAAGACTCTAAAACTTGTGCGCAATCCCTTGTTCATATTAATTAGCCCAAAGTTATGTTCAAAAATATCTATGCAATTTTTATATGAAAATTATCTTGGCAATTTGACATGTCTCGAACTGTTGTCTTAGATTCTTTGTAAAATCTCTTTACCGAAGTATATCATATTGTAACCTTTTTCTTTGAAACAAATTCAATTTGAAGTTGTCAGTCATGACATCCTGCATCCGAATACCTACTGGATAGCATCCTCTTCGTAGATTGATAAATACATATTTTAAAAATAATTTTCTTTTATGGAAAGAAACATTAATAATTATGTATCGAATAGACGAACGAAACATGTTATTGTCACTTTGAAGGAACAAGGGAATTCATCCTCGCATGTCGCTGAAGAGTTGGGTATTTAGGTTAGTATGTATGAGGATGATGTATTTAGCTATTTATTTTGTTTTTCTGTACTTATTGTACTTACGCTACTTTTGATTTTGAATGATTTGCTATTTGCAGAGAAATACAGTTGATTTATTAACAAGCACGTGTCATATGATAGACCTCGAAAGACAACTAGAGAACAAGACGAACAGCTTGTTACTAGAGTGCGAAACCAAAGATTTATACAGACTTCGTTGTTTGCCGCCGAATTACCTGTGTCACGTTAACCGTGAGGAGAAGGCTTAAAGAGGCCGGACTCCATTATCGCCAACCTACCCGGAAACCTATTTTAAATGACCGGCACAAAATGTTACGATTGAATTTCGCCAACAGATATTTACAGTATAATTTTGATAACCTGGCATTTATGGACGAAAAAGTTTTTGTCTGATAAAGATGGGTGAATATCTCTTTATCGTACTAACATCACTAGATATAATGAAGAAAACATTCTTCCTAAAGACGAAGTGGGCGTATCTCATGCGGTTTTTGGGGGTGGATGAATGCCGCTGGGCCCATGGAAATATGCGAAATCACTGGTCGTATGAAGGTGTCGATTATGTGGACATCTTAAAAAATGTTTTTCTTCCGACCACTAAAATTGTTTATTCCGATGGCCATCGAATTTGTACAAGACGTAAGTTCCGTCCACAATGCGAGATGGGTCCAGGAGTGGATAGCTCATCAACAAGCAGCTTTACATTTAATTAAACTCCCGCCAAGAAGCCCTGACCTAAACCCCATAGAAAATTTATGGGGCTTAATGGTTCAAAATTGGTACACGACGCGAGTTAGATCAGTCAGCAATTTAAGGGCCCACGTATATGAGATTTGGGAAGACTTTAGAAGTAGCGCCGCCTGTTCAAAACGTGAACAATGTGTGAACGTTTGCAAGATGTTATTGATGTGGTGGATATGGATATGGTTCTAAAACTGGCAGCACCATCGCTTTAACTTTTCCTGGAAGTTTCCTACCTTATTTTAAATGTTAGGTTTTCAGAAGAACAAAATAAGAATTTAAGAAAAATAAAAATAATACTAATGTGTACTAAGTTTTTTTTTAAACTGACTGAAAAGTTTTAAACAAATAGATCGGTATAGTCTGCGTTGACCCTATGATTTCCTAAAACTAAATTAATCAAATAATACAGCTACTACGCAACGTTGTCAGATTGATACAGTCGTATTACGAACGGCAACATTGCATTATTACTCGTAATTCTGCTCCATGCTCGTAATTTTGCTAAAGCAAAAGTAAATTTAATGGTAAAGGCCATTTAGTTGAAAATTCAAAGCTGTATGGATATTTACGAATACTAGGTTGCACCAAATATATTGAAATCTAAAGAGTTGTAGAGGTATGAGGAACAGGGTGTAAAGTTCACTCTTACCTCCATAGAAAAGGGAGGATCTTCCGACCAGACGGGTGTTGATTCTGGTGGGCAACTGCCCGACGGTTGATTTCGGGACGTTGTATATATGCTAGTCGCGCGGTAAACTCTGCTTGCGCGATGCAGGACTTGCGTGACTTCAGTGTGACGAGTAGCTCGCATGTGGCGGTGTAGATACCGAGTATTTAAATATTTATGTTCCGAAGAGTAGTCAGATATTTTTGACTGCCGCTACCTTTTTTTTACCTTATTTTTTTTTATAGGTTGCATTTGTCTACACGCAGAGTATGTGCCATCCGTGTTGCAAAGGGTTGAAAGTGCAGTCAGACCTGCACCACCTCCTACGCCTTCTATACAAGAAGCAACCAAACGAGCTACAAGGACAAATCGAGACCATAATTCACGTTCCCGAGTATACACGAGCCCCCAACACTGCCAGGCATTTTATTTTCATCAACTGTCGTAATAACATTCGTCTTAAAATATCTGAAGCTGTAAAATACACACTTTCTGTGAACACAAGCGGTATATCCCCGATAGCGTTAGAGTATGTCGAGAACACTTAGAGAGTAACATATGGGACGAACTACCGCAACACTGCCATGTCACTCATGAGTTCAATGCAGCACAGTTCAGTGACATTAGTGACATTATGAGGAATGCTTTACAAAGAGGTACTAGGCTCGATTTTAACACGAGAGGGGCTGTTACTAATGAAGAAATGCACTTTTGGACCGGACGTAATTGCGAGCAATTCGAAGAGACGTTGTAACAAACATTTTATTGGTGTCTAAGTTTGTATAGAACTATAAGCTTACAATATTTTGAAACATTGTCACTGCCAATATATTAATGAACTCGAGAGTATGTAGATATTTATGTTCCGAAGAGTAGTGAGATATTTTCGACTGCACTACCGTAACATACTTATGAACCGTTTATATGATAACATATTATTGATGTCTAAGTTTGTATAGAACTATATGATCATTTTAACGCTTACAATATTTTGAAACATTGTCACTGCCAATATATTAATGAACTCGACTGTACCATATAAATCCAATTAATCTGATTTTAAAACCCAATATATTTATAAACACACACACACAACACATAACATCACGCCTGTATTCCCCGAAGGGTTAGGCTGAGGTGTACCTATAGTACACCCTCATTTCGCCAGTTATGTTTAAGTCCCATGTAATAGGGGGCGAGCCTATTGCCATCAACCGGGCACAAATCCAGACTCCGAGCTCCGGGTTGCCGGGTGGCCAATATATTTATGTGACAATGTAATCTAATGAATTCATATTTCAGCTTGTTTATGGTGACCTAATACATTTATCACAACCTACAGCATCAAATATTAAAATTAAAAAAAACAAAACGTTTAAATTTATTTTATTTATTGGTTATAATACACATATTTTTTTACAATTTAAGGCTTTCTTGGGTAGAAAACAACTTTATAACGTGATACAGCGCTATCTATTAAAGTTTTAACTAAATACAAGTATTTCAATAAATCTTACAACATAAAATAATGAAATGTGATGCATGTCATTCTAAACTTCGGTCAATGTGACGTAATCGTTCACGAAATCAAGCCATCAAGTACAGCGCATTGAGGAGCTGATCTTGGTAACTGAGATACTGTATTCATGTGTTTATTAATTAGCAATGATCTTGAGATGCTGATGTCGTAATAATGGCGTATCAAATGATTGCGCTCTTGGGCACGTCATTGAGGAACGTTTATTAATATGGGCCTTAGAGAGTAACATATGGGACGAACTACCGCAACACTGCCATGTCACTCATGAGTTCAATGCAGCACAGTTCAGTGACATTAGTGACATTATGAGGAATGCTTTACAAAGAGGTACTAGGCTCGATTTTAACACGAGAGGGGCTGTTACTAATGAAGAAATGCACTTTTGGACCGGACGTAATTGCGAGCAATTCGAAGAGACGTTGTAACAAACATTTTATTGGTGTCTAAGTTTGTATAGAACTATAAGCTTACAATATTTTGAAACATTGTCACTGCCAATATATTAATGAACTCGAGAGTATGTAGATATTTATGTTCCGAAGAGTAGTGAGATATTTTCGACTGCACTACCGTAACATACTTATGAACCGTTTATATGATAACATATTATTGATGTCTAAGTTTGTATAGAACTATATGATCATTTTAACGCTTACAATATTTTGAAACATTGTCACTGCCAATATATTAATGAACTCGACTGTACCATATAAATCCAATTAATCTGATTTTAAAACCCAATATATTTATAAACACACACACACAACACATAACATCACGCCTGTATTCCCCGAAGGGTTAGGCTGAGGTGTACCTATAGTACACCCTCATTTCGCCAGTTATGTTTAAGTCCCATGTAATAGGGGGCGAGCCTATTGCCATCAACCGGGCACAAATCCAGACTCCGAGCTCCGGGTTGCCGGGTGGCCAATATATTTATGTGACAATGTAATCTAATGAATTCATATTTCAGCTTGTTTATGGTGACCTAATACATTTATCACAACCTACAGCATCAAATATTAAAATTAAAAAAAACAAAACGTTTAAATTTATTTTATTTATTGGTTATAATACACATTTTTTTTTACAATTTAAGGCTTTCTTGGGTAGAAAACAACTTTATAACGTGATACAGCGCTATCTATTAAAGTTTTAACTAAATACAAGTATTTCAATAAATCTTACAACATAAAATAATGAAATGTGATGCATGTCATTCTAAACTTCGGTCAATGTGACGTAATCGTTCACGAAATCAAGCCATCAAGTACAGCGCATTGAGGAGCTGATCTTGGTAACTGAGATACTGTATTCATGTGTTTATTAATTAGCAATGATCTTGAGATGCTGATGTCGTAATAATGGCGTATCAAATGATTGCGCTCTTGGGCACGTCATTGAGGAACGTTTATTAATATGGGCCTACAACTAAGTGGAAAATTTTCCTGCACAAATTTAAGGTAACTACAGTCGCTGTCCTCACATTTGATTCTGCTTCTAGTAGAATTCAAAGGAAGACGAGAAAGCGCATCGGCATGACAATTTTGAACTGATCGAATAAATTCTATTTTAAAATTATAAGCTGACAACTGAACAGCATAACGCTGTAGTCTACTTGCGGGTATTCCTTTATTTGGCCCAAAGATATAACTCAATGGACGATGATCACTACGCAATATAAACTGTCGCCCGTATAAGTAGGTACTGGTGGTGCTTGCGCACACCGTAAACAATTGCGAGTGCCTCCTTGTCCAGCTGCGAGTAATTCTGCTCGGCGGCGTTAAGTGTACGCGACGCGCAGCACACGGGTCGCTCACTGCCGTCTGCGTAACGCTGTGCGAGCACGGCGCCCAGTCCATATGCGCTACTGTCCACTGATAACACCAACGGCAAAGCAGGATCGTAGTGTGCCAACACTGGTGCGCTGCTTAATACTTTTTTCATTCGGCAAAAAGCACCCTCACACTCATCATTCCATTGCCATTTTACATTTTTTTGTAATAAGTTTTACAGCGGTCTCATTATGTCACTTATATTCGAACAAAATTTTGAGTAAAAATTAACTAGACCCATAAAACTCTTTAATTGAGTTACATTTGTTGGAGATGGGGCTGCCATAATGGCTTCAATTTTGTTAGAATCTGTGTGCAAGCCATCCTTATCAATTTTATAACCTAAATACGTTACACAATCCTTAAAGAAATGGCATTTACTGTAATTTATTCTTAATCCATTTTGTTGTAACCTATCTAACACTGCCCTCAAATTTGCTAAATGGGTTGTTTTATCCCTTCCCGTAACACATATGTCATCGGAAAATACAGCAGTTGAAGGCAAGCCACTCAATGTTTCCTCCATTATCTTCTGAAAGTTTTCAGGAATACATTTTATTCCAAAAGGTACTCTTTTGTAAATGAACGTTCCGACATGAGTGGTAATTGCTGTCAGCGGCCGCGATTTTTTATCTAATTTAAATTGTTGGAATGCATTTGATAAATCAAATTTTGTGTACTGTTCGCCGCCCCCCAAGGTCGCAAAAAGTTCTTCAATCCGCGGTAATGGATAATGAAAATCTTTTAGAATCGGATTAATTGTTAGTTTATAATCTCCACATATTCTGATTGAGCCATTCGACTTAATAACCGGTACAATAGGCGTGCCATATTCTAACCTTTCGACCTTGTAAACAACTCCTTCTTGTTCTAACCGTTTAAGTTCGCTTTCGACTCCTTTACAAACACGGGGGTTTCATCCTTGAGGTGCAGCGAAACAGGTGACTTGAATGTACCTAACCCTTCTGCAAACACTTCAGGGAATTCGTCTCTCAAAGCTTTTGCTACCGAGTCCGAGTCGCATATATTGTGACATTCAACAATTCCAATTTTCAATTGCTTAATCCACGTACGGCCCATTAAAGGTGGGCCACCGTTTCCAATAATGAATAACTTAAGCATCGCGGACTTGGTACCACAGACAACCATTACCACAATATAACCAAGGGTCTCGATAACGTCGCCCGTACCTATAAGATCTTAGACATAACAACATTGTTTGAATTGGTACATGTTTAAAGTGTTTATCATAAAATCGCTTCGAAATTGCCGATATTTTACTGCCCGTGTCAATTTCGAATTTACACGGCACCTTTTCTACTACTAAATTCGCATAGTACGGTCCGTCACCGTCATTACTTGTAACCAAGTTAAAAAAAATACTGTCATCATCTGAGTCCGAATCATTTAAAAAGTACTGACCGTTGTTCTCCTTTGCACTCTTAAGTTCACTTTTACCTTGACACATTCCTTTTAAATGGCCCTTCTGGCCGCACGCATCAAATGTATAATTTTTAAAACGACATTTGCCGGCCACGTGGCCGGTCTTACCGCAACGCGCACAAAGACGACGCTGTGACGTCGCAGACGCGGGAGCTGCGCCGCACCGCGCGCGCGCTCCGCCGCTGTCGAACCGGTGCAGGGCGCCGTCGCCGGCCGCCGCTGCCGAACCGGTGCAGGGCGCCGTCGCCGGCCGCCGCTGTCGAACCGGTGCAGGGCGCCGTCGCCGGCCGCCGCTGCCGAACCGGTGCAGGGCGCCGTCGCCGGCCGCCGCTGTCGAACCGGTGCAGGGCGCCGTCGCCGGCCGCCGCTGCCGAACCGGTGCAGGGCGCCGTCGCCGGCCGCCGCTGCCGAACCGGTGCAGGGCGCCGTCGCCGGCCGCCGCTGCCGAACCGGTGCAGGGCGCCGTCGCCGGCCGCCGCTGCCGAACCGGTGCAGGGCGCCGTCGCCGGCCGCCGCTGCCGAACCGGTGCAGGGCGCCGTCGCCGGCCGCCGCTGCCGAACCGGTGCAGGGCGCCGTCGCCGGCCGCCGCTGCCGAACCGGTGCAGGGCGCCGTCGCCGGCCGCCGCTGCCGAACCGGTGCAGGGCGCCGTCGCCGGCCGCCGCTGCCGAACCGGTGCAGGGCGCCGTCGCCGGCCGCCGCTGCCGAACCGGTGCAGGGCGCCGTCGCCGGCCGCCGCTGCCGAACCGGTGCAGGGCGCCGTCGCCGGCCGCCGCTGCCGAACCGGTGCAGGGCGCCGTCGCCGGCCGCCGCTGCCGAACCGGTGCAGGGCGCCGTCGCCGGCCGCCGCTGCCGAACCGGTGCAGGGCGCCGTCGCCGGCCGCCGCTGCCGAACCGGTGCAGGGCGCCGTCGCCGGCCGCCGCTGCCGAACCGGTGCAGGGCGCCGTCGCCGGCCGCCGCTGCCGAACCGGTGCAGGGCGCCGTCGCCGGCCGCCGCTGCCGAACCGGTGCAGGGCGCCGTCGCCGGCCGCCGCTGCCGAACCGGTGCAGGGCGCCGTCGCCGGCCGCCGCTGCCGAACCGGTGCAGGGCGCCGTCGCCGGCCGCCGCTGCCGAACCGGTGCAGGGCGCCGTCGCCGGCCGCCGCTGCCGAACCGGTGCAGGGCGCCGTCGCCGGCCGCCGCTGCCGCCGCCGCGCCACCCCGCCAGCGCTCGCGCTGCCCGATGCGCATGCCTAGCTCGCATGCCGCTCAGCTGCCTCGAGCGCCGTGGCCAACTCCACAGCCCTTTTGTAGTTTATACTCTTTTCGGCAAACAATCTTGACCGCATATCTTCGCTGTATAAACCCGACACGAACTGATCGCGAAAGTTTTCTTCCAGAGAACTACCGAAGTTGCAGGTTATAGCCATGTGTTTTAGACCATGTAGGTAAACACGAATACTTTCTCCCTGCTGTTGCGTCCGCTGCCGAAAAATGTGTCGCTCCGCTATTTCTGATCTCTCCTGCTCCAAATGGTTTTTTACGAGTGTAACTAATTCTTCGAACTTCTTTGCCTCCGGTTCCGCGGGTGAACACAAATCACAAATAAGATTATAGCACTCGGAACCCACTAATGTCAAAAGCGTAGCTACTTTTAGTTTGTCATCGATACTATTTAACAATATAAATTATTTTACGCGACGAATGTAACTGTCCCAATTTCGGCCTTCGATATTAAAAGGTTCTATTTTCTCAAACGGCATTTTGGCAAACAGAATTCAACGTAAGTACCGAACTTTCTAAACCGACTGCGCCAATGTTATGTACACGTCAATAAAAGGCAGAGATCTGGTAACGAGTAGTTTATTGAAAACTTGGATCAACCCACATACATTTATTATCGAAGTACCGACATAACACATCGGAAACCAACTCGATGCGGGTTCAATAAAACGACGAAATACTTCGAGAAAAGGTAGGTAGTGCCCTTGCGCTTCGCTTGGCTCGTCTTGGCCGTTTGTCTGATTTGTTATGAAACCTTTGTGATGACTTTTGAATCTAGCATATTTTTCCCCTGGTATTAAGTTTGTTTGAAAACTTGTCATGTACCCAAGTTGACAATTAACATAATTTAATTTGGGTAATGTGGTGTTTACCTTAAAGTAATTAATCCACTGTACTAAGTTTTAATTTCATGTTTTTTTTTTAAAGATATCTGTAGTGTAAGCCATTTTTGGTAGTCCTAAATAAATAAATAAGTTCATTTATTTGAAACGGAAACTGAAAAGCGAAAAATAAAAACTTTTTTACAAAAAATTAAACCGACGAAAAAAGAAACTGAAAAGCAAAAAATAAATATTTCAGTCTAACTAAGCTCTTTAATTAATGTAAATTACAAATTTTGAGTCGGCGCCAAACATACAAGGCGCCATGAAAACTTATGGCAGCTTGATTGATCGTCGTTAATCGATCTGCGTTGATTGTTTGGCGCCGACTCAATATTTGTAATTTACATTAATCCTTAGTTAGACTGAAATATTAATTTTTTGCTTTTAAGTTTCTTTTTTCGTCGGTTTAATTTTTTGTAAAAAAGTATTTTTTTTGTTGCCAAAACGCTAATAATTCTGGTCAGTAATATACTACATTTAAAACTGGCAAGGTTAAAGCAGCTAGAATAATGGGGCCGACTTGTGCAGATAAATGCCGACTGTCTTGCTTATCAAAATTTTCGACCGAAAAGAGAACTAAGCTATTTATTGTTTATTGGCAGTTAGGCAACTTACAAAGGCAGCGAGATTATTTGGGATCTTGTGTGAGACTTCCAGAGCTATCGTTTCGTAGAATAAAATAATGTAAAAATAATCCCAGGAAACCAAACACAGCTTTTTATTTATACAATGAAGGAAGTGAAATTAGTGTACCTATGCAAAGCATTTTATGCGAATACTTTGCATATCACTCACATAACTTTACGTAGTTATAGAATGCAAGCATACAGATGAAGGCCTCAACATTATGAAAGTGATAAATGATAAATGATAAATGATTTTATTTCTGTAAGTAGGTTTGTACAAACACTTTTACACGTCAATCATATTTTTAAACTAGATGAGGTCGGCGTTTCCTATCTGACTACTCTGAGAAGAAAGGCCGAAACAAACTCAGAGGTCACAGTCTCTTTTAAAGTCCAGACATAATCTTGGTCAGATCATGTGAAGACCATGTAGATTGGTATCTGAAATGGTCTTTTGAGGAAAGAACCACACAGATTGAGTGGACCTGTCCAGTCAGTGCACGCATTTGTCAGTAATCGTGCAGCTCAACTCAGGAAGTCAGAACTTAAGGAGCTCAACGATTCGACGAACAATACCAAAGAAAGGACATTTGGGTAGGCCACATAAATTACTCAATCTGCCAGATCATGATAAAAATTAACTGCGAAAAAAAAAAAGCAATGACCCACATAATCCTCACATTCACAATAATTAAAATAACATACTACTTTACAAGTAAATACTCATGTCATTGTGTATATAAAATTCAACAATGTCAATGTGTATATAAAAAAATCGGACATAATGTTTGAGAACCATGTAGATTGGTGTCTGAAATGGTCTTTTGAGGAAAGAACCACACAGATTAAGTGGACCTGTCCAGTCAGTGCACGCATTTGTCAGTAACCGTGCAGCTCAACTCAGAACTTAAGGAGCTCAACGATTCGACGAACAATACCAAAGAAAGGACATTTGGGTAGGCCGCATAAACTACTTAAACTGCCAGATCAAGAATATAACTGAAACAATGACCCACATAGTCCTCATATTCTCAATAATGAAAATAATATAATACTTTTTACAGTAAATATTCATGTCTAAAATAGCTAGCAAATTAAAATCAACATTCACCGTGTAAATTTATTGGAGCAGCTCAATCCCAAGCCTTTTTGTCTTCAATATAGTCTTTCACAGTATAATAGGCTTTCTGGCATAGTTTCCGTTTTATAAAAGATTTGAATTTATTAAAGCTTAGATCTTGAATGTGGCTAGGAAGTTTATTATAAAAACGTATACATTGGCATCTAAACGAGCCACCTATTTTCTTGAGCCTGGTTGTAGGAACAATAAATTTGTGTTTGTTTCTAGTATTTATATTGTGGATATCACTGTATTTTTTAAACAGATTAATATTTTTATGTGCATACAAAAGATTTTCATAAATATACTGAGAAGGCACAGTAATTATATTAATCTCTTTAAATTTATCTCTGAGGGAGTGTCTGGGACTTAATTTATAGATAGAATAAGATAGAAAGAAGATGGAACACTGCAAACAAATCAAATTGGGCGAATAAATAAAGCAATCTGTGAGAGATCACATTAACTCGAACCCAAAGGTAGAGAAGCCATTATTTAAGAGCGATTACTAGTAGACTGTTCGTAGAGGGAGATTTAATTAAGTAGGTATATCAGAAATGCATAGAAATTACAAAAAAAAAGTGTCAAGGAGAAAATAAACCAGAAGCTTGTTACGATGCTTATGCTCGAATTTTCCACACAAAATTCAATTTAAGATTTTTTATTTCAAAAAGGATACCTGTGATGACTGTGAAGACTATAGAAATGCATCTGTTGAAGAAAAAGTAAAACTGGAAAATTCATATAAATTACACTTCGAAGAAAAAAGTTTATCTAGGATAGAAAAAGACGCGGACATGAGTAAATGTAAATCGGAGAGCAATACTTTTACGATTTACAGGCTGTCATGCCATGTCTGATTGGAAAGTCATCTGCAATTTGTGTTGAGTTCTTGTTTAGTTCGGCCTTTATAACGTTATTGCACAGCCAAGTTCTACTTTTAATTTAACATTCTGCGCAGCAACGTCATAAATGTACCTTGTCATATAAGGTACCTTGATTTAAAAAAGAAAATGTGCCACTTACATAACATTTTTATTTCTAAAACAACCTTCATTTTAAAATATAGAGTATTAACAATATTTTGATCATCGATATATAATTTGATTCTAAATACAACACTTTAATAAAACAAGTTTTAAATCGATCTCCTGAAAAAACGTCATTTGTTACTTATGACGTTGTTGCACCCGGTGTGCGATGAGAATGTAGAATACAAGAGCGAGCAAAGTGAACTCGAAAATTTTGCGCACCCTCGGATAGGTTAATTTTCTTAGGATAATTCCAAAAGAACTAGGAATTAGTTGTTTTGTCGACTTATGAAGAGAAACTAAAGAATGAAGAGAATGTTGAATGCAAGAACAAGCAAAGCGAGCCTGAAAATATTAGCTCCCTACCTTGAATAGGTTGTTTTCTTTTAACCATTATACAGAAAGACAACTTAGTTGGTCGAGTTTTGACGAAAAGCTTAATCTCGATTTACAGCAGTGTAGCTTGCGCTTGCTTGTGTTAGCGCGCGCAAACGTTCTTTGAGTATGAACAAATTTTATGTAATTATTACAACTCCCAGCCGCTCTTGCAGAAGAAAATCCGTTCGCACTGCTAGTAACATTCGTTTTAACGTTTAGTTGGATTCGATTGTTATGTTTATTTGTGACACGCTGCAACATGCTCCTAGATCGCGTTGCATCGCTGTGGCCCACCGCGCATGCGCGCTCGCTCGAGGGGGCTTCGGTCGCCGAGGAGCGACGCTCCAGACAAACTACACGCTATATAACGTACAATTTTATTTATAAAATAACGTAATAATAAAAATAGTACATATTCTATCATTATTATGCTTTGATAGAAAAAAGAAAAGATAAACATCCAAAAATAAATGAGCTATGATTATTATGCAGTTATGTACTTCACGTCTTACTATACATGTATATATCCTTATTTATTTTTATAAAAATCGTAGTAACAGTCCTTTTCTGCCGGCCCCAGCGGCGCCAGTGCTTGGCGACGAGGCCGAGTGCGAGGTGGCGCTCGACGTCGAGGCCGCAATGCGCGGCCTAGCGCTTGGCGACGAGGCCGCAGTGCGCGGCCTAGCGCTTGGCGACGAGCCCGTAGTGCGCGGCCAGGCCCAGCAGCGGCGCGGCCGTGGGCGGGTGCGGCAGGTCGCCGGCCGACGCGGCCACGTCCAGGTGCGCGTAGGGCACGTCGGCCTCGTGCAGCCCCGACACCAGCAGCAGGAAGGCGGCGGGCGCCTGGTGGCCGCGCGGCAGCGCCGACGAGGCCGCGTTGTCGGCCTGCTGCACGTGCTCGCCCGGCGCGCGGCCGCGGTGCGCCGCCAGGTCCTCGCGGCGCAGCGTGGACAGCTCCACCATGTCGCCGAGGCGCTCGGCGGCGGCGCGGAAGGCGGCGGCGTGGCCGCGCGCGCGCGCCGCGTGGTTGTCCAGCAGCGCCGTGTAGCCGCGGCCGTAGGCGCGCACGGCGTGGCCGGTGAGCGTGGCCACGGTGTACAGCGTGGGGCTGCGCTCGTCGGCCGCGCGCTCGCACATCTCGGCCAGCAGGTCGCCCATGACCATGCGGCCCTCGGCGTCCGTGTTGCCCACGCGCACGGCCAGGCCGCGCCGGCTCCGCAGCAGCTCGTCGGCCACGTAGGCCTCCTCGCCCACCGAGTTGCGCACCATACCCAGCGCCGCCACCACCTTCAGCGCGGGCCGCAGCGAGTCGCACGCCTGCGGGCACACCACTGTGACGTCAGTCCTTCGACAGCGAGGGCCGTTCAACCCTATAATAAAGTGTGGAGGGCCTCACCTTGAGGAAGCCGGCGACAGCGGCGGCGCCGCACTTGTCGCGCGACATGCCGGCCATCACGCCGCCCGCCTTGATGTCGCAGCCGCCCGTGTCGTACGTCACACCCTGCAGACACACACGCGTCACTACCTCGCACATCGCACACGCTAGTCACCTTCTGTCGATGGCTCGGCGGCACTCACCTTTCCGACCAGCATCACGGTGCGCTCATAGTTCTGCGGCACGTACTCCAGAAAGATCACGCAACCTGCGACAAGAACACGTCAGTGTCAGAGCAGACTCGTGTGTAACCAGAGCTGTTTGAAATATAATCAAGATATTACAAAAATACATTGTGGATTAAAGGACTACAAACGACCTCGGCAACAAAGTAAATATTGTATATGTATATACAAATTATATTTTGAAATATTAGAATAATTATACAAAATATAAATAATAGGTCTTTACCTATGAAATTGCCGTTTTGTATGAAAAAATTTAAACGAATTTTTTTCATGAATTTTTTATTTGTATTAATCGAAGTAATCACCCATGCAATCAATGCATCTTTGCCATCGCAGTGGCAGTTTATTGATGCCCTTCTTAAAGAAATCAGCTGGACGGGAGGCAACAAATTCTTCAAAGGCATTTTGTACTGCCTCTCGGGTATTAATTTTTTTTCCCGCCAAGTTATCCAAATTCTGGAAAAAGTAGTAGTCTGTAGGCGCAAGGTCTGGTGAGTAGGGCGGATGACGGAGAGCTTCCAACCCCAGTTCTTGCAACTTGGAGACCGTCTGCTGTGCAGTATGAGGTCGCGCGTTGTCGTGCAGGAGCAGCGGAGACGAGCGATTGACCAATGCTGGTTGGAGATGCGCCAGCTTCTCCATCATTGTGTTCAGTTCTTCACAGTACACATCTGCAGTAATGCTCACCCCGTTTGGTAAGAAGCTGTGATGAATCACATCGGCGCTAGACCACCAAACAGTGACCATCACTTTTCTAGGGGTAAGTTTTCGTTTAGGGCATTGTTTAGGTGCTGAACCAGGATCCAACCAAGTTGCTGAGCGCTTACGGTTATCAAACAGAATCCATTTTTCATCGCAGGTAACAATGCGGTTCAAAATTCCTTCATTTATGTGTCTGTTGAGCAGTGCAAGGCACGTCTCGACGCGTACTTCGCGCTGGCGATCATTGAGTTCGTGGGGCACCCATTTGTCAAGCTTTTTTACCTTGCCAATTTGACGCAAATGGACCAATATTGTTTTGACGCTAACGTCGAAAGCTGCTGCTAATTCAGCCGTAGATTGTGTATCATCAGCTTCCACAATCGCCTTTAATTCGTCATTGTCGACCAAAGTCTTCGGACGACCGCGAGGTTCATTTTTCAGGTCGAAATTTCCAGAACGGAAGCGAGCAAACCAATAACAGGTGGTGCGTTGGTTTGTAGTGTTAGCTCCGTAAACGTCGTTGATGTTGCGTGCCGCTTGTGCCGCGTTGCTGCCACGACGGTACTCATATTCCATAATTACTCGAATTTTTAACGTATCCATGATGACGAAAAAGATTGAAATGCGATGAAAATGTAACACTAATCAATAAAGAAATGACTACTTTTAGAAAAAAAAATCCATGTTTTTAAAATAAAATTAATTTGAAATTAGAATTCTTAGCCAAACAAAAATTATTTTGATTTGAAATGGCCAGTACTGCAGAACGGCAATTTCATAGGTAAAGACCTAATAATAGTAGCCCACCGGTATCGGGAACAGGGTCCAAGCTACCGGCGGTCAGGGCTCCAGAGAGAGGAACCTCCTAAAAATGCGAGCCGTGTCTAGCAGTACCGCTTTCTGAATCAAGCCCTTGATCCAGCTGCCCAACGAGAGCCTCCTCAGGTGTTGGTCGAGGCTCTTGGCTATTAAGCCATTGGCTGTCACGACTATCGGCACAAGATCGCTCAGTCCACATCCCACAGTCGACAACCTCGCGAGCCAAGTCAAGATACTTGATTTGTTTATCTTTCTCGGCTTTCACGAGGTTCCCGTCATGCGGGACCGTTATGTCAACAATCATTGCGCGCCGCTCTAATCGATCCACCACCACTATATCAGGCTTATTGGCAACAATAGTCCTGTCAGTGATGATGGATCGATCCCAGTACAATGTGATATGTCCATTTTCGAGAACTGGGTCGGGCACATACCTGTAGTACGGCACTTCCGATTCTACAAGGCTGTATTTCAGAGCAAGTTGCTGATGGATAATCCTGGCTACAAGGTTGTATCTATGCAAGTACTCTTCGTTAGCTAGACGAGAACATCCGGAGATAATATGTCTGATTGATTCACCCGGACGGTGGCATGCCCGACAGATGTCAACCGTGCCGTCTTTCACAATAAATCTCCGGTAATTGTTTGTCATCATAACTTCGTCCATAATTGCACAGACAAAACCTTCGGTTTCTCCAAAGAGGTCACCGAAACGCAGCCAGGCTACGAACACTAGTTGGTCTACATCGGGTCCATGTACTGCCCGAAAAAAGCGTCCGTGAAGCTCCTTACTCTGCCATACTTCCATGCGATCATTAGTGTCAAGCACTACTGGTTTGCGCCAGTTCTCTTTAGCTAAGGAGAGCGGGGTGAGGCCCTTGTCCACTGTGACCACATCTCGATGCATCCCCACGTCGGCTTCTAAGAAATATTCCCTGAGACTGCATATCTCGCGATTTTGTTTACGGTTTACGGACCTTCCTATCCAGGGCGTCGAGTTTGGTCTGAGTCCATTTGAGTATGCCGAAAGAGTAAATCAAAACCAGCGTGACCCAACCGTTAACGGCGCGCACCTTGTTTCCGCCTGATAAAAGACTATTAAATACTTCTATCAGGCGGCCAAAGAAGCGTTCGTTTAACGGCTGCTTCATGTCAGTACCTTGATGCCCAACGCTTCCGACATACCCAAATACTTATAGGTTTCGGATGCGGAGAGGGCTCTAAGATTTATGGAATCCGAGAGTTGTGTTCCGACGGATTCCACAATCTCCCCTTTTTTATTATTGCATCCTCGTCAAATTTCAGGAGGCTGTTATGAAAGACATAAATAATAAAATAAAATTACGATACCTACTCAATAATTAATACATACTTGTTTTTTTTGTCATTTAAGTTTGACAGTATTTCAGAATACACCACTTTCAAAGAACAGAATCGCCCCGTTGCGTATGCGGTAGGCATTGTCGCACGACTATGTCGCTGTGTGCGTGCGTGGCGCGTGTCGCCCACCGACAGGCCCCGCCCACCGGCAGGCCCCGCCCACCGGCAGGCCCCGCCCACCCAACAGCAGCGCGTGCGGCTAGCAATAGCCTAGTTCGAGTTTGAAAATCACCTACCTACATGACATAAACTCTTGATAATTACCTAGATCATATTTTCAAAGCTTAATTAGAATGGTACCTTTATTGGACATCACAGCTGTAAGGCCACGCGGCTGTGAAACGTTAATAACTCTATGGTCGGGCGTTTTAGGCTCAGTTTGGCACGCAGCGGTCGCTGACATGAAGAATGCTATTATCGCGGTAGGTCTAAGAGATTTTGTTAGGAGTAATGTATAGCTGTTACAACTTAAATAATCTGTGACGTAGCTATCAGCTGATTTAATAAAATGTTAGTTTTGCTTTCTTTCTTTTAATTTCATTCCTGTTAATCGGACAGTAAATAATCCTAAAATAGTAAATTTATCTTAGTAATAAAAACGTGTAGGTACGAAATACGAGCGCATGGCGCGGGCGCCGCGCGTATTTTAGATAGCTATGTAGGTAATAATAGAAACCTGTAAGAGTAGGTAGGCATGTAGTTATCAGCTGATTAATAACATGTTAGTTTTGCATTACGTACACAATTAAGATTGAGAGCAGTGGTGGCCCAGTGGTATCGGCCCCGACTTACGAGTTGTAGGTTGTGGGTTCGAACACAGGCAGGCGCTTTACTTTGTGTAAATAATTTCATCACCACTGCTCTCAAAACGGTAAAGGGAAACATCGTGAGGAAACCGGCATGTCCTAGAACCAAAAATTCGAAGACATGTGACATCAACCAACCCACCCGCACTGGGCCCGCGTGGTAGATTACAGCCACAGACAACTTAGCCCCGTAGACACCGCATAGGAGGGCAACCGCGCTCGCCAAGCATTAGCTCTACGGCCTCATATGTGATTGCCACGCCCCCAACTCGTCTAGGAAGAGCCAGTCAGTCCGTTACTGAATGTTGACGTAATTAGTTATTATTCTGAGGTTTTAAATATCGAAAAGAATATTCAAAATGCCGTATTGTGCAGTGAAATGGTGCGGAAAATGTAGCAAAACTTCGAGTTTACACAAAGACGGCATTACATTTCACCGGTAAGTTATAAAAATATAAAATAATTTCAAAATATAATTTAACGAAATTATTTGAATACGAAACAAATGCAAAGGTGCAGTAGCGCTCGTTGATATCTTTTGAAAAATCTCTTTCTTTCACGTTTTAATTTATATATGACTATCTCGTTCTGTCATCAGTAACAGTTTACTAGTGATGATGAATCGATAACAAATCTACAAATAAAATATCGATATGTTACCACAAACATAAAAAAAAAAACAATATTTTATTTTAAAGGTTTCAAAAATGTCTAGAATTAAAGAAAATTTGGATAAGCTCTACAAAATGAGATGAAAATTGGTGTCCCACTACAAAAAGTATTAAGGGCCATTTAGATGGAGAGAGTTTTTCGACTCGTAGATACGATTATCGAAAGAACATTAAAAAAGTTTCTTCGTGTAAACATTCATAATTATCGCCCTTCCCGTTGGGCGACAATTGCCTCGCAATAAAATATATCTGCCTCCGTGTACACAGAACTACAAAGCGAGAATTGCTACCATGAGTGCAATGCGCAAGGGTGTTTTAATTATATCTGCTCTTCTAAGACAAGTTTATTTTTTTATAATAATTTTATTTTTATTATTCACAGTTTTCAATAAATTAAACTATGTCCCGTTTTCTTTAAACCAATTGCTTATTGCTGAAACGTCCTGATTCAGTATATTATGGCTTTGTTTGTTACGGAGAATCACTGACTCCTAAGACACAGGCACATACACCTAGTTTAGGAGTCAGAGTATTAAAATGATTGTGACCTAGTTATAAACCTTATATGTCTTTCCATCAAATTGTAATATGATGACTGTTTTTTGGTGAAATAAAGATTATTATTATTATTATATTAAACATGTATCACACGCATTTTCGGTTTGAAGCACGGTACGGTGCGCTGTCGCAGGGTTAAATAGGCAACGGCCGCGCGCCGCGCATGCGTCCTGCCCGCGCGAGGTCGGCGGCGGCCCTCGCGCCTGCGAACCAGTCGCGCGCCCGCTCCGACAAGCGCACGTAACGTTTTCGTCCTTCCGCGGCTATCGCTCGCTCCCGCCAAAATTTGTGAATGTGCAGACAATAAACTGTTTTCCGTATTATTTAACGTCTTTCACTAAAGATAACCACACGCCATTATAGTGACGCCCAACTCGCGGCCATGTTAGTGTTAACAGCGGCAAAACGAACCCAGTGAAGTGTGGTTATTACCTACTCAGTGACTACAGAGACATTATCATGCCACGAACGACACGGGCAACCCGAGCAGCTATCGACCGCAAGGCGGAAGAACAAGGAAGCGACGGTTACTCCGACGCGGACTGCGATTCAGTGGTAGATGTGGATCCGCGCACCTGTGCCGGCGCCGCGACCACCCATGCACGCGACCCAACCAACGCGGTCGAGGAGATGCGCGCCCAGGGGGCTGCCGCCCTCGACCACACGCTCGGCGGGCCCCACACCGGCGCCCCGCAGCGCTTAACACCGAACGGCTGCTGTCCACCATGATGGATTCGTTCGCCAGGATGCAGGCGGAGACCAACCGCACGCTAGTGGAAACTCTACGATCCCTACATCACGGCAACCAGTGGAATCCAGTCGCGACACCGGCGGCTTCGCCCACGGCGAACGCGCCCGTGACCTCTGGCGGTAACTTTTCAAGGTGCACTGCTAGGTTCGACGGGCAGTCACGCGACACCGAGGTACTGGAGGCGTTCATCGACGCCGTGGAGGTTTACAAGGAGTGCGCCGATGTGACCGATGACCACGCGCTACGCGGCCTTTCTATGTTGCTGAGCGGTGACGCGGCGGTGTGGTGGCGCGGCGCGCGGGCCTGCGTCGTCTCGTGGCCGGACGCGCTCGCGCGCCTGCGCGCTGCCTACGGCGTGCAAAAGCCCGCCTACAGGATACTGCGCGAGGTATTCACGTGTGAACAAAGTGAATGTGAACGCGCCGAAGTTTTTATATCAAAGGTACGATCTTTATTAGTTCAATTACCCTATGTTGTGCCAAGCGTGATGATAGTGGATATTGTGTACGGCTTATTACATCGTCGAATACGTAAACGTTTGTCGCGAGACACTATTAGCGATTTTGACCAATTGTTAGAGAAAGCGAGACTCGTGGAAGATTCGATAACGGAATTAAAAAACTCGATCGTTTCCGCGAATAACCCGAATATACCTACCGCTCCCGACTGCGGTACTACGAGTCCAAGCGCAACCACAGGTTCCAAACTTACCTCTAACTCGAACGAAACCCCGAAACGCAATCGCATTAGATGTTCGTTTTGCAAAGCTTTCGGTCACGCGGCTAACGAATGTCGTAAGGCCAACAAAGTCGATAGTGACAATAAAAGCAACAAAGTAGGCACCAGCGATAGTAAAGGTAGCAATCCGATACGTTGTTATGGCTGCGGCCAGCCAGGTGTAGTCAAATCAAAGTGTGAGACTTGTTCGATTAAACCCGCATCCGCCAAACCGTCCGATTTTAATGTCGTAAAAGGTGATTTCTTCGCGATGACGTCACATCCTTTGATAACAATAATTATAGCAGATAAGGAAGGAGTAGCGATAGTCGATACCGGGGCTACGCACAGTGTTGCTAGCCCATTACTGTATTCGTTGTTAGTGAATACCGGCGTTCAATTCCAAGAAACGGAGCGTTATATTGGACCCGCCGATGGCTCGTGTCATAGGAAAATGGTGAAGACCGCTACTGTACCTATCACCCTAGATAGTCGAAGAGTCGACACCGAGTTTATGGTATTTCCTGGTGATGACACCAGAACACTTTTAGGTCGCGATTTTATCGCTAACGCGGCTATTGTCTTAGACATAGCCCAGGAGTCGTGGCATTTTGCAGATAGTCCAGGAGACCGGTTCCCGTTTTTGCAATCTTATGTGCTGAACAGCGCGGCTGTTATGCAAGCGGAGGCCTGTGATGTATCACTGCGCCAAGATGAAGGTACGAGCTTGTCACCGGAGCACAGGGCTGCACTCAACGAGTTCCTGCAAGGCAGAGTCGCTCAGTTCGCTCCGGCTGTGCCTCCTACAGACTTCGCCGTTCATAAGATTAAGGTAAGCGAGGCACAGGAACCTTTGGCTTCTCCCCCCTATAGATTGTCGCCGCCTAAGAGAGAGAAACTCGAGAAAGAGCTGCATAAACTTGTCAACTCCGACGTCATTGAAGAATGCGAGTCACCGTGGGCATCGAATGTCGTACTTGTGAAAAAGAAGGATGGCAGCTTCAGACTGTGTGTGGACTACCGCAAACTCAATTCTGTCACCGAGCCTGACCGGTACCCCCTCCCAAGGATCGAGGACATTCTTCACGACGCTAAAACCGCTAAGTACATGACTACCCTCGACCTGCGAGCTGGCTACTTTCAACTGAACGACGACGCTAAAGATAGGAACAAGACAGCGTTTACAACACCGCTCGGCACTTATAGATTTAAACGCATGCCAATAGGTTTGCGCAACTCAGGCGCTACGTTCCAGAGGCTGATGGACAGATTCAAGTCCAACTTGCCAGGTACCACTCTTCTAGCATATTTAGATGACTTGCTGATAATGTCCGATGAGACCTTCGAGAAGCACCTCGCCGACGTCACCTCCGTGTTCAATCGACTCGCCTTGTTCAAACTACGAGTAAACCGCGAGAAAAGTCACTTCGCGAGGGGATCCGTGAAGTTCTTAGGGCACATTATCTTACCAGGTGGTATTCACGTCGATCCAGGGAAGACCGCAGCAATTGCGGACATGCTGACGCCCCGGAACATAAAACAGTTGAAATGTTTCCTGCAGACGTCCAGCTGGTTCACGCGTTTTGTCCCTGACTACGCAGAGGCCGCCAAACCAACGACGGTGCTGCTGAAAAAGGGAAGTATATGGAAATGGGGCCCGGAGCAACAGGCAGCTTTCGAGAAGATCAAGCAACTGCTAGTATCGGCGCCGATCCTGCGTCAGGCTGACGCGACGTTACCCTTCGTCCTCAGAACCGATAGCAGTGGGTATGCTCTTGGGGCGGTTCTCCTCCAGGGGGAGGGGACTGACGAGCGCCCAATAGAATACGCCAGTCGACTCTTGACCGCAGCTGAAAGAAACTACAGCACGACGGAGAGGGAGGCTCTTGCCGTCGTCTGGGCAGTCTCTAAGTTCAGGGGGTATATAGATGGCGCCGAAGTCGTGATCAAGTCAGACCATCAGCCGCTTAGGTGGCTGATGAGTATGAAGTCTCCGAGCGGTCGCTTAGCGAGGTGGGCCCTGAGCCTTCAAGAATATAACCTGAAAATAGAATACACACCAGGTAAGGCCAATGTTATAGCCGACACTCTGTCGCGCCCGGCATGTGCCGAACACGTCGATTTTGACCTGTGCTGCGCTGCGGTCGACGTGCCCTGTCGCAGTCTGAAGGACCTACGCGAGAACCAAATTAAGAACCCAGAGGTAAGTAAGATCGTCGAGGCTTTGGAATCCGACGATCCCTCTAGGGGGCGGGTATGGGCAAACAAAGGTTATGTGCTCACCGAAGGCGTATTGTACAGATATTGCCCTGAGAACGAGGAACACGATAACGCCAGTCTGGTGGTCCCAGAACAGGAACGCGCTAAAGTACTGACCGAATACCATGATGCACCCACCGCTGGTCACATGGGCGCGGAACGTACGCTGCAACGCTTAGTTGGTAAGTACTACTGGCCGGGAATGCGTTCATACGTTACGCAGTACGTTAGAAATTGTGTACCTTGCCAGCGTTATAAGGCAGACAATAGGAAACCGGCTGGGTTGTTGCAGATGCCCGCTTCTACACGCCGATTTGAAGTGTTAGCCGTGGACTTGTTCGGCCCTCTACCTGAAACAGCGAAAGGACACAAATGGATCCTGATAGTCGAGGACACCTGCACGCGCTGGGTGGAGCTATTTGCCCTTGCTTCAGCTAACAGTGATGAATGTGCAAATGTACTTGTATCAGAAGTATACTTACGGTTTGGAGTCCCCAAGCGCCTCGTTAGTGACAATGGTGTTCAATTTATAAGTGAGGTTATGCAGCAGACCTGCCACGCGATGGGGATTACCCAATCACTCACCTCATTTTACCAACCCGAGGCGAACCCGGTGGAACGAAAAAACCGGGACCTCAAGTCGCAGCTGGCGATTCTGGTGGGTAAAGACCACGATACTTGGGATATCCACCTACCCGCGGTCCGCTTCGCCATGAACTCGGCAGTCACATCAGGAACGGGCTACTCGCCCGCCTATTTGGACTTCGCGCGAGACATGCGCGCGCCAGCAGATGTGATATCAGAGATGCGCACCCTAATCGAAAATGATAATTATGTAGGTGACATCACTAATTATCTTAAGAAGATTTCTTCAGTACTCTTGGACGCTCGAGACGTCTATGAGAGTGCCCAGGCGGCACATAAAAAGTACTTCGATGAACATCGTCGACCAGCGCCAGATTATAAGGTTGGTGACCTAGTACTACTAAAAACCCAAGGGGCTAATGACACCGGCAGAGGGCAGACGTCAAAGTTTTTTCCTCGACGTGACGGACCATACAAAGTCCAGGCTGTGGTCAGCCCCACTACATACATCCTCGAGCGCCTCAGCGACGGTACAGCGATAGGTAAGTACCATGCCTCTGTACTGACTCCCTTCGTTGGTCGCATCCAAGCTCCAGTACAGGAGAAACGCAAGAGGGGGAGGCCTCGTCAAAACCTAACCCATACGCGAGGACGTTCGTTAGGGTTAGAGGGGGAGACTATCACACGCATTTTCGGGTTGACGCACGGTACGGTGCGCTGTCGCAGGGTTAAATAGGCAACGGCCGCGCGCCGCGCATGCGTCCTGCCCGCGCGAGGTCGGCGGCGGCCCTCGCGCCTGCGAACCAGTCGCGCGCCCGCTCCGACAAGCGCACGTAACGTTATCGTCCTTCCGCGGCTCTCGCTCGCTCCCGCCAAAATTTGTGAATGTGCAGACAATAAACTGTTTTCCGTATTATTTAACGTCTTTCACTAAAGATAACCACACGCCATTATACATGGCTTTTTATGCTTTTCATCACTGTTTAAGTAGGTATAAAAAAGTGTTTAGTCAATACTCATCAATCACTGAACTCGAATGGCAAGTCTCGCACTCAAAAACGGTTCAGACCGATTTGTACGATACTCGAATGAACTTGATAAAATTTCATACGAGATCGTGTTTATACAAGTCGAGAACTCGTAGGCAAAAATCATCTTACTATATATTTCGCTGTGTAAACAGACGCAGTAATATATCGCCTAGCGATAAATTACTTGCGAATCTCGTATGACATAATCGTAGACGAGAATTTAGTTCTCGCCTGTATGTAAACATTATGATACGATAATCTTATGGCGATTATTGGTAGTGATAGTAGCGTACGATTTCTCGCCAAGAAACTTTCGAGAAACTCTCTCCGTCTAAATGGCCCTTTATATTATGTTTATTTTTTTTATTTATTTATTAACTATGGATGACTTACAGCTAAAACAAACATAATAAGAATAGTATGTGAGACTGACAGCCAATTAAAAGTCATCACTTCTAACAACAGATTGGAAATAAAGAGTGTGAACAACACAACACAGCTACCAAAAAAGAAACAAAAGCAGTATAACATTCAAGCTTAAAACTAAATTCACATTTCGTATTCAACACAAGAATAAAAACCTGAACAAACAAAATATTAATTAAAAAAGCTAAGGCTCAAGCATTTTCTGGCCGAGGACACACCCGTTATGAATGGATCAAAATCATGCTGTTTACACATGTCATTAAAGTTTCTACTTGCACGCACTATAAATGAATTTTGCCTGTAATTCGTAGAGGTAAATGGAACACGCAACGGTGCGTTCCATCGCTTCGACCTTCCGGGAACGGTAAAATAAAATTTGGATAGGATATCAGAATTATTAATAGAATTATTGAAAATTTTAAATAATGAAATACAGTCAGAGATTGTTCGCCGATTAATTAGGGGTAATATATGATACTTTTTACAGAGGTTGAGGTAATCCTCAGACCGGTAGGGCACTTTCTGATGATAACACAAATACTTGATGAACCTCTTCTGGATGCTCTCTATACGATCAACGTACTTGTGATAACATGGATTCCAGATTTCAGACGCGTATTCCAAGTGGCTTCTAACAAAAGTACAAAGAATTTTTAGAGTTTTGGCTTGAGTGAAGCACTTGGATAGTCGCATTATGAAACCTAGTGCTTTAGATGCTTTAGCGACTATGACATCGACATGATATTCAAACGTAAGCTTGGAATCGTGATATACCCCCAGATCACGGATGCAATTCGTTCTAGGTAGTACTTGATCACCCAAGACATACGACGAAGGTATAATTGAGCGCTTTCGAGAATATGTTAGAACCGAACATTTAGCAGGGTTAAGGTCGAGCTTACTCCAACGACAGTAAGCCTCCAGACGACATAAATCATCCTGAAGTGCAATCACGTCTACATGTGATGATATTGTGGCAAAGATCTTCATATCGTCAGCAAAACACAACAGTTTGGATGAAATCAAGCAAGAGTTGATGTCGTTTATATAGATAATGAAAAGTAATGGGCCGAGCAATGAACCCTGGGGGACTCCACTGGGGACAGGCACCCAACCAGACATATAATTGCTTAATACTACTGCTTGGGACCTGTTCTCCAGATAAGAAGAAAACCATCTGAGTAAATCGCCTCGTATTCCCATACCATATAACTTTGATAGTAAGATCTCATGGTCAATCCGATCAAAAGCTTTACTGTAATCAGTATAAACAACATCAACCTGCTTACCGTTATCCATGGCATCAGTAATAAAATCATTGAGCAGAATTAAGTTGGTGACTGTAGACCTTCCTTTCAAAAAACCATGTTGAAAGGAACTAAACGAATTTTTGAGAGCACTATAAATCTGGTTGTAAATGATCCTTTCGAAGATTTTTGCCACAATACAGAGCTTGGATATCGGCCTGTAGTTTACCACTTCGGTTTTGACTCCTTTTTTGTAAATAGGCGTTATGAACGCCGATTTCCAAAGCTCAAGTACAACACAAGTATCCAAGGATTTCCTGAAGAGAATCGAGATAGGTTGGGCAATCGAAGTCGAACATCGTACAAGAAATTTGGATGAAATATTATCCGGACCAGCCGCCTTAGAAGTATCTAACTTACGAAGCAAGTTAGAAACCTCCTCAACATTCACTACAATGCTACATATATCAGATAGGCAGGAAGATTCAGTAAAAAGAGAGGGTGAAGAAATTCCATGACTAGGGCTAGTATCTAGAAATGTAGAATGAAAGTACGTAGAAAACGCTTCGCATATTGTTTCACCGGTACGCAACGTTTCGCTATTATAGTTTAAAGTGCTCGGAACTGCATTTGAGTTATGTCGTTTTTTAACGAAAGTCCAAAAATATTTAGGGTTTTCTTTAATAGATTTTTCGGTTAAATTCAAGTAGTTTTCATAACATTGCGATTCCAATACCTTTACTCTTTCACGAATAAGTTTAAAAGTTGACTCATCAGCTAAATTGCCATACGTTTTTTTTTTTTTAAATACTTGTATTTTTCTTTAATTGTTCTAATCAATGCCGAATTGTACCAAACTGGATATGTTTTGCTACAATGTAATTTTTGTGGAATGTATTTTGTGTGTAAATTGAGAATAACTTGATTGAAAAAAAATTATGATTCATCCATTGATCGTGTCGCAAACTCGGATTCCCAGTCAGTCATGGAAATGTCTTTGTTGATAGATTCATAGTCACCCTTGTCGAACTGATATTGCGTCCGTGGCGCGCACTCTAATAGGGGAGCTTCAACGAAATCCATATTTATAAATAGTGCTGGATGGTAGGCGTCGATGGGAACCAGCGGACTTGAGCATTCAACCACATTAACTAATTGGTTTGAAAGTATCAAATCTAAAATTTTACCATACCTATTAAGAACACCATTGTATTGACAAAAATCTAGGGTACATAATTCGTCACTAAGTAAAACTTCGTCAGGACCATTCGGGTTCATTGGGACGAGCGACAGATTGTCAGATGGGAACCAGTTAATACCGCTCATGTTAAAATCACCAATAATGAGAAAGGTATCAGAAGAGTTACTCATAACTATTTGGTTAAGTTTTATGAGGTAATTGCGAAGTTGTAAAGAAAAAGAAAGACCTAAGTTTTGCTGACATAAATAAACAACAGAAATATGTAAGGTAATATATTTACGTGTATTAGAATTTTTCAGTCGTATGCTGAGCCATAAATCCTCTGCTGTAGAATGGAAGGTAGGTTGACATATAACTGAAAGTTCCCTACGTGTAGCAATAAGCACACCCCCACCACGCGATTGTCCGGTCAAAACATAATTTCGATCACGACGCCATACAATGTACCGTTCATCAAAGAATTCAGAGTCCAAAACTCCATCTAATAACCACGTCTCTGTAAGTAAAATAATATCATACGAGTTTAGTAATATTTGACGATAGAAAGTATTACTTTTAGTTCTAAGCCCGCGAACGTTTTGATAAAATATATTTAACTTAGGAGCCATTAGAAGACAAGACTAATAATTGAGTATAAATCTGTATAATCCATTAAAATAAAGCATTTCATTAAATAATATTGTAAAATAAGGTATAATATAATTAAATAAGTATAATGAAGGTAAAAGTCAATAAGATTGGCGCGAGCGCAGGAATCATACGATGTTATGTAGTAAACAGCTGTGCGAAAAAGCAAGCAATAGTGCGTGGTGCGTGCAAGTGCGAGAGAGTAAAACATATTGTAGTGCGATAAAGCTTTAAAGTAAACAGCGCGATAACGAATACAAAACATACAAGTATCTAAACAAAAGAGAGGTGTCGAACTCATTAGTACGGCAGAGGTGTTAAACATTTTGTAAAAAGTTATTGTGACACAAACGGTATTAAACAGTTGGAGCCATTGAAGTAAAATATAATAGCAAGATAGGAAAGTATGTGTAAAAATTAAGAGGCACATTAGACAATCTTGTTTAAATCTGACTCCTTCCTTATGATAAAAACTTTCGAATGATTATTTTTAAGTATATGAATTTTACCATGTTTAACCCATACGTACTCATAATGTTTATCCTTGGCAATGATTTTAACTTTAGTTAAAAGCTTTTTGTACTCCACGCTTAGATGATCGTTAACATACACACGCTGAGATGAGCCTTGAAACCCGATGTCAAAAGTGGAAAGCTCCTTCTTGGCTCGTGCCGCCGCAATGAAATCTTCCTTTACATACCGGTTTAAAAAACTCACTATTATCAGCTTTTCATTGGAACCAAAAATAGGGACCCTAGAAATATAGTTCACCTGGGCTTTGGGGCAGCTGTAGTTAACATTACGGCCGATAGCGTCGATAATTGAGTACAAATTCTCATCCTTCTTTATAGGAACCCCCTTCATTTCAACGTTGTTTAACCTGGATCTCTGTTCATAAGACGAGAGTAGATACTTCGTGCTCGCCAAGTCAGTCTGTAAACAATTCATTGTTTCCTGAAGCTTTTCAAATTCAGACACTTTTGCTTCAACTTCGACGAGTCTTGTGTCAAAATCGTCAAGTCTCCCACCAGTGCCCTCACATGACAACTTAAGCTCAGCCAGCTCATTCTTGATCACGCGAATGTCATCTACCAAGGTCGGCAAATTAAGTAGCGGCCGCTTCATGTCACGTATCTCGCTTAATATGGTATCCAGCGACGCAGGTTCAGGGGCAGGCACAACTGGTGACGTGGTTCTGCAAGTGGGGCATTTCCATTGTGCCATCCTATTGACACCCAGCTTTCTCCATCCGGTTTCTGAGATGTTTGCACATCCAAAATCCAGGTGTTTCTTGCAACTGCCACACTGGACGCCATCGCCATGTTCCCGTCATTTTACTACGGATTGCTATCAACTCAAAAAGAAACGACGAATTTTATTTGTTACTGCTGTACTTATTTCTTTCTATTCTCTGTGCTGTAATGTGAAATTAGTATTTGATCTGTGTACCTTTTTCAATAGACAAATAAATCTTAAGTACTTACAAATGTTGCTTATCGATAAAAATATCGAGTCTCATATCAACCCTAAGCAGTACTATGAGTCATTTGACGTATGACATGTGACATTGAAATAACCAATCACAGCTCTCTTTGCACCTCGGCCCCCCCTGACTTTTGGCGATAGTATATTCGAACAAAATGTTTTTAATGAGGTGTCTACGGGGCTAAGTTGTCTGTGATTACAGCCCATTCCCTCTCAAAGAGAGGAGGCCTGTGTCCCAGCAGTGGGAACACTATAGGCTGATTATGCTGTTATGCTGACACAATTTATTTTATTTTTGATAAACAGACTACAGTAAATAATGAAATTGTAAATCTTAGATCTTAAAAAATGAGTAGGTATCCACAAAAACGAACGCATAGCGCCTTCGGCGCGCGTTGTTTTGATACATAATAAAAGTAAGTAGGTACTTAATAAAAACCAGAGGTGGCTACCAGGTAAATTTAGGTATTTTTGGCTACATCAAACATTTGAAATCTACCTAATTAGGTACACCAATTGATTTAAATAACTAAGTACGCATTTACAAATTATTGTTTAAGTAAAAATAAATTGATTACCTACGCTAGCCGGAGGTATTGTTCGAAGTGTCCACCTTCACATTCTAGACACAGTCTAGCACGACGTCGCTGGTTTTCTTTCAGCTTTCGCAACACAAACACATTCGTTTTTACAGTGTCGAAAGCACTAACCACTTTTTCCCTTAATTCTGTAACACTTGTTATTTCATCTGTGTACACTAGTCTTTTAATGTCTCCCCACAAATAAAAGTCCAGGGGCGTTAAGTCCGGAGAAAGGGGAGGCCAGGCCACAGGTCCACCGCGGCCAATCCACTGGTTGCCGAAACTTTCGGTCAAGGACTCGCGTACTTGACGACCGTAGTGAGGAGGGGCACCGTCCTGCTGGAAGCACAGGTTGCGATAGATTGCCAGGGGAACGTCATCGAGCATCTCCTGGACGACTTGTCGTAGTAGCTCCAGGTAAGTAGTGCTGGTAAGGTAACCCTCGATGAAATAGGGACCAAGCACGCGGTCCCCTATTATGCCAGCCCACACATTTAAGGAAAACCGCACTTGGAACGAATCCCGTTTGGTCACGTGCGGGTTATGGTCCCGCTGAGTCCACCAGTGTTCATTATGAACATTGTAGATGCCGTGTCCGACCACAGGATGTTGGCGTCTTGATGTTCCAGTAACCACCGACAAAACGTAATGCGTCACTTGTCAAACTCTACCCCTAAGAAGACCCACTGACCGGACCATCTCCACCAACTCAACATTGGAATAGTTTTCCGTCATCGTGCCGTATTTAAAACGAATTAAAGGAGCGCGGGACGCGAATCGCGAAAGGCGCACTCACAGCGGCGACATCAATCACACAAAGTAGTCGATGTGTGAGTGTCAGCGAGCGTGGCCGGGTGGGGTGTAGGGATAGAAGAGGGGTGCGCGCGGGGTAGGTAAAATTATGATCGTATAAAGTGCCGCGTTTTTATATGTGTGTAAAAGGGCAGTTACAGTGCGGTATCACACAGGCCGCGTTTTAACATGCGAGTCCAACACTTACCGATTTCCGAAAATTAGAAAAAAAAAAAAAAATACCTACTTATTTTATTATTGATTCGTGTCGAGAATCATTAGCATAGTTACCTCCTTGAATTTGACGAGGATGCAAAACGCCACATTGTATATTTTATAGTATGGTCTGTTTATTCACGAACCCAAAATAATTTACTTACAAGTGGGTAGAGGCAATAATAACATGAGTGGACCATTATTTGCGAGCGGAGGTCATGGTGGGGTATAGGCAGGTAGCGAGCCAGTCCTTGACAGTTGCAATTGACGTCACAAACCAGTACTTGACCGTAGAATGACAGTTGCTTTTGAACGATAGTGAAAAATACGTAAAGACGGAATGTTTTAATAGAGATGTTATTGTGTGTTTTATACTAGTTTACTTACAATAATAAACCAGTTTGTTATGTTTTTTTTTTCGGTTTTTCTGTCTGTCTAGACGTAATTAATAGGAAATCTTGAATTTCTCGGGACCTTGGGTTCTAGACCTAAGGCCTCATTTACGACCTTGCCGCGGTGAGCGGCGGTTAAGCGCGGGGCGGCGAGCGGTAACAACTAAACTATGAACATATTTGAGCACGCCACGAGTCGCCGCTCATAGCGAAAACGCGCGTGGTTTTGTCGGAGCGCATCGCTGCAGCGGCGCGCGGTGCGGGGAGCGGCGAGATCAAAAGTACAATTGAATGACTGCGACGCCACGAAACAGAGCGGCGCGGATAGCGGAGTAGGTGTGACGGACACGGCGGCGAACTTATAAACAAAAAAAAATTGACATTAAAAAAATTCACAAAACCGCAGGTATATTAGAAACCCGGTTTGACGATTGTTTTCGGTTTTTTTTGGGTTATTTCGATCATATTTTTAATATAACCTATTTTTATGATTCTAAAGTCTTTATTAATCAGTCTTTATAATCAGCTTTAGTGCTAAATCAGAGAACACTAGAATAAGACGAAAAACTCCTTTTCAGTGAATAAACTAAAACAATCATAAATCTGAGAATCAACAAAAATCTGGCTTATAGGTAACCGGCTGATGAGAAGATTCTTTCAGACTCGACACTCGTGGGAGGAACTTTCAACAAATTATTGTACACCTGCAAAAGTTTTTTACTTTTTATGCCTCCAATTTCATAAAGGGCATCTATACTTTGATGAAGGCAGTTAAATCATTCTCAAATTCCGTATCTATAGCGGTGATTGTCCTGTTAGGTTGAAACGACAAAGACAGCACCAATAGTGTTGTCAATATAAAAAAAAAAATGTAAATGAGTAAATATATGTACATACAATGTGTACCTTAAATAACGCACAACCTCTTAAGGGGTCATTGTACTCATCATTATGACCAACTTTTACTATGGGACCAAACTTGAAATCGCGAAAAAAAAAACAGCTTTTCCCTACATTTATGTTCGCATAGCTCGTCAAAATGTAGGGAACAGCTGATTTTTTTTTCGCGATTTCGAGTTTGGTCCCATAGTAAAAGTTGTTCATAATGATGAGTACAATGACCCCTTAAGAGGTTGTGCGTTATTTAAGATACACATTGTATATTTACTCATTTACAATTTTTTTTTGTGAGTACATTGTAAATATGTCAAATCGTTTCATAAGTAATAATTATAGAAAAAACATACAAAAAAATTTAAAATTCGGTTTTCGCTAAATGGAAACCCGGTTTCCAAAAATTGCGTGAAACCGGTTTAGCCGGTTTTTACGATTTCGGTGAAACCGGTTTTATGACCCCTAATACCGAGGCGTTTATTACTGAAATTTTAAATCGACCCCCTATATGGATGTCAAAATATCCCCAACACAAATACAAAAACGTTATAAAAAGGCTGTGGGAAGAAATCAAACAATTCTTTCCGGAATATGATGGTAAGTTTAATTTAAATTAATAACATAAAAACATAGTACCTAAGTACTTACAAACGAAGCTACCATAATTATATTGTCTGTTGGTACGTACAGACGATGATGGTAAGTTTAATTTAAATTGATAACACAAAAACATAGGACCTAGTCCTAGGTACTTACAAACGAAGCTACCAATATATTGGCGGTAGGTACCTACAGACGAAACTACCGGTAGGTATGTTTCAGTAACGTAGGTAGTTGACAAGTAACTCTCTCTAAGTAGGTACTTAGATACAGTTCTAGTATGTTTAAATAATGTAGCTAAAGGACAAGTTTCGAATTTAGTGTAACTTACATGCCTATTGGATTATTTACGAAATAATTTCTGTACTGATCGCGAACAGCGGTTGCACGTAATGAAGCTCGATTATTCCGCCTCGATCTTGTTATTGTGATGTTCCCGCTTGATGAATTACTCATATATGTTCTGTAGTCTTTAACATTATTCCCTTCTTTTACCCTTGCAATGTTACGAGGGCTGCACTAAAAGTATCGCGAATGGAATATTTCCACTGTTCCTGTCATATTAAAATCTTTTTAATTGAAAACTCCTTGGTTTTAAAAATCGAATACCATTTATTTATTTAAAAAAAGATTCTCGGTCTTGTCACAAGGTTTTGTCAAACTTGTTTAGTCGTTGAGAAAATGGAATTGACTCGAGAAAATTCAAGAGCGATGATTTATTATGACTTTCGAAGTGGTTTAACACAAAAACAGTGTGTTGACCGGATGATTTCTGCATTTGGTGATGAAGCCCCATCCAATACCACAATTTATCGCTGGTTTGCTGAATTTCAACGTGGACGTGTCAAGCTCAGTGATGATCCCCGTCAAGGTCGTCCAAAAACTGCAGTCACCCAAGAAAACGTTGATGCTGTGCGTAAGCTGATTGAGGAAGATCGACATGTGACATACCGCGAAATTCAGGCAACTTTAGACATTGGCATGAGTCAAATACAAATAATTGCATGCACAATTAGGTGCTTGCATGAACAATTAGGTGTAAAAAAGTTGTTTTCCCGATGGATACCGCATTCGCTCTGTGAAGAGCAAAAAGCGGCTCGCGTTACTTGGTGCGGCAGAACTCTCGAAAGATTCCACGCAGGATCCTCAAATGCTGTATACAACATCGTATCAGGTGACGAATCCTGGATATACGCGTACGAACCCGAAACAAAAAACCAGTCACGAGTTTGGGTGTTCGAAAATGAATTAAAGCCAACAAAAATTGTTCGTTCAAGGAGTGTTGCAAAAAAAAATGGTGGCCACGTTTGTCTCCAAAACCGGCCATGTTACGACTATTCCTCTTGAGGGACAAAGAACGGTTAATGCATAATGGTATGCTAGCATTTGTTTGCCACAGGTCGTTTCTGAACTCCGTAAAGAGAACTGCAACCGCCGCATCATCCTCCATTACGACAATGCGAGTTCTCACACCGCGCACAGAACAAAAGAGTTTTTAGAGCAAGAAAACATAGAATTATTAGACCATCCGCCGTACAGCCCCGACCTAAGCCCTAATGATTCCTATACTTTCCCTAAAATAAAGAATAAATTGCGTGGACAGAGATTTTCATCACCTGAAGAAGCTGTGGACGCCTACAAAACGGCCATTTTGGAGACCCCAACTTCCGAATGGAATGGTTGCTTCAATGATTGGTTCCATCGTATGGAAAAATGTGTCAAATTTCGCGGAGAATACTTCGAAAAGCAATAAATACATTTTTAAATAGTAATGTTGTATCAGTTCCTTGATTCCCGACATGTTCAGTGCCGCCCTCGTATGTAACAGTGCCGCCCTCGTATGTAACAGTGCCGCCCTCGTATGTAACAGTGCCGCCCTCGTATGTAACAGTGCCGCCCTTGTATGTAACAGTGCCGCCCTCGTATGTAACAGTGCCGCCCTCGTATGTAACAGTGCCGCCCTGGTATGTAACAGTGCCGCCCTGGTATGTAACAGCGCCGCCCTCGTATGTAACAGTGCCGCCCTCGTATGTAACAGTGCCGCCCTCGTATGTAACAGTGCCGCCCTCGTATGTAACAGTGCCGCCCTCGTATGTAACAGTGCCGCCCTCGTATGTAACAGACATGCGACTTTTATAATCAACTTTGCATGTTTTGTATTTGTCTCAATAGATTTCATAAAAATGCGCCATTTGTTTGTCAAAACACCAAAGGCACACTCGATAGTTTAGTCTAGCTCTTGATAATTTTTTATTAAAGATTTTTTTCTCTCTGTCCAAATTCCCAGACGGATAAGGACGCATTAAATAGGTCTTCAGTGGATAAGCTTCGTCTCCCACCAACACATGCGGTAATACTACATTCGAGCTAGGCAGACTCTGAGGTGGAGGTCCATTAAATCTATCGTTGGTTATCAACTTGTTTAATATAGAAAAATTAAAAGTGCCACCGTCGCTTTGACGTCCCTTTCCACCAACTTCGATAGCTCAAAGTCAAAGCATTTATTTCAAATAAACCAATTACAGGCACTTTTGAATTGTCAAGGGGTCGGTCAGTCAGAAAGATGACGCTAGTTACCCATTCCAAAGCGTAGTAGGTACCTATGGAGAAGAACGGGCAAGAAACTCCATGGACACTCTTTTAAATCAAAATATGGATACAAAATATTGATTACATCGTTCATGTTGAAATTATGCATGTGAGAACGATGCAGAACGTTAAAAGCGTCCGTAATAAAAAGACAAAAGCAATTCAAATATTAAATTAAATTAAAATAAGCCGTGGCAGCTAAGAAATGACCAGTCCGCAGTAGCAGTGAATTTATAGTCGGCGTCTGAAATAGCTTGGAGTAATGAAAAATACTTTCTGTAGTTGTAATATTCACGGCCACTGTGCGGGGGTTTCATTATCCGAAAATGCTTTCCGTCTATCGACCCTATACAGTTGGGAAATTGCCATTTCATTAAAAAATCATCTAATTTGTTTTTTAATCCTCTCGCGTTTGTTGCGGAATATGAACTTCACGTAAAGCTACCCATATGGCATTTAGTGTTTGATAAATGATTTTTCCACATATACTTCGACCGAGGCTATATGAATGCGATAGTAAATTGAAGGTTGTCCCATTTGTTATTAATTCTATTGTTTATCTATTAAAGATAACTTTTATTTCAGTTGCACACTTGAAGAAAAAATGGAAAAATCTTAAGGATGCCTATAAAAAGAAAAAAGAATTAAAGAAGATTCCGACTTCACGGTCCGGGGACCGCGGCCCCGATGATGAGGATTTTATGCCGCAGTGGAAATATTTTAGTTTAATGACATTTTTAAACGAAGAGTATATGCCGGCAGAAAGCGAGTCAAATCTTACTGAAAGAGAAGATTTGGATGCTTCTTCTCAATCTGAATTTCAATCTACGCTATCGCCGCCGTCCCCTTCAGAAACTCCCCGGTTACATGAGGTATCAATGTCACCCCAACCAAGTACTTCACTTTCGGAAATACTTGATTTTTCCCGCAAACAAAAATTAACTGATATTCGGGCCGAATATTTAGAAAATGAAAAACGAAACTGAAAATTTTGGAACAAGAAGTAAAAAAAGATCAAAGTACACCAGATATTGAAACTATCAAACTATCAGAGGATTTTCACTATCTGATGAGCATTTTGCCTGAAATGCAAAAACTGAATTCCATTCAGAAAATGAGAGTGCGTAATAAAATCAATCAAGTTCTGATGGATTGAATTGCTTTTAGACATGTATGGAGATACATCACGCGGTTACTACACACACCCGCCTCCCGCCACTAACATCGGCACTGATTATACTCCGTACGGTACTGATTAGACAAAAATTCTCAAGGCTGATTATTCGATTCTTTTAATAATTATAAATCAAGGCTAATTATTAGACTGATTATTCTAAATAAATATATAGGTATTAAGGATTCGAAATACAAAATAAAACACAATCTGTGATTATTAGGTATAAGAAAAATAAATAGTTAATATTTGCGTGATTATATTATAATTATCTGTATTTTATTTACACTTACCTCAAAGTGAGAAACAATTTTTCTGGATTGGTGACAACCCGTTTGGATCTGCTGTGCTGTTTTAAATATACGTCTGTGCTGCAGAATATAATCAAATGTTTCCACACTCATTCTTGTGTACTCATAAAACTTATCCGGATATTTTCTGTAATCTTCGTATAGGTCACGAAATTCGCCATTTAAATATCGATCTTTATTGAGTCCGTGCACTCCTTCTCTCATACTAAGAATATCTTGTTTTAAAAATATACTGCTTTCTAAACACAGAAGGGATCATTTTGATAACGCCATAATTTTAAGCACGTTCTGACTACCTAAATACGTCCACCTCGGCCGCTGCCGCTAGCCACTACTGAGGGTACGTGGCGTGTAAAGCGCACCGCTAGCCACTACTGAGGGTACGTGGCGTGTAAAGCGCACCGCTAGCCACTACTGAGGGTACGTGGCGTGTAAAGCGCACCGCTAGCCACTACTGAGGGTACGTGGCGTGTAAAGCGCACCGCTAGCCACTACTGAGGGTACGTGGCGTGTAAAGCGCACCGCTAGCCACTACTGAGGGTACGTGGCGTGTAAAGCGCACCGCCAGCCACTACTGAGGGTACGTGGCGTGTAAAGCGCACCGCTAGCCACTACTGAGGGTACGTGGCGTGTAAAGCGCACCGCTAGCCACTACTGAGGGTACGTGGCGTGTAAAGCGCACCGCTAGCCACTACTGAGGGTACGTGGCGTGTAAAGCGCACCGCTAGCCACTACTGAGGGTACGTGGCGTGTAAAGCGCACCGCTAGCCACTACTGAGGGTACGTGGCGTGTAAAGCGCACCGCTAGCCACTACTGAGGGTACGTGGCGTGTAAAGCGCACCGCTAGCCACTACTGAGGGTACGTGGCGTGTAAAGCGCACCGCTAGCCACTACTGAGGGTACGTGGCGTGTAAAGCGCACCGCTTGCCGCCGCCGCCCGCCTGCCGCGCCGCTAGCCACTACTGAGGGTACGTGGCGTGTAAAGCGCACCGCTAGCCACTACTGAGGGTACGTGGCGTGTAAAGCGCACCGCTAGCCACTACTGAGGGTACGTGGCGTGTAAAGCGCACCGCTTGCCGCCGCCGCCCGCCTGCCGCGCCGCTAGCCACTACTGAGGGTACGTGGCGTGTAAAGCGCACCGCTAGCCACTACTGAGGGTACGTGGCGTGTAAAGCGCACCGCTAGCCACTACTGAGGGTACGTTGCGTGTAAAGCGCACCGCTTGCCGCCGCCGCACAGTGGTTCGAAATCGACGCTCCGTGGACATTGAAATCAAAATTTCTTTAGACGAGAAATAAAAATCGGAATGGCTTTATTTCAGTATTATTTATAATATTTGGTAATATGACAGCTATAGACAGCACCATCTCCGAAAAAAAAAATATTTAATATTTTTTTGTATGAAGAAAAACACAAAAGTCGTTTTTTCTCATAACTTAATAAAACTTAAAGCCTGCGGCTTACATGGGGTGTTGTCCTACATGAGGCGATTCCGAAATGCTATAACACGCACACCCATGCGCGCCGCTTCACTCACAGCAGAGTGTTGAATTTCGAGAAATTCAGTTAGAGATTTTTACGTTGATTTATGTGTGATCTTGAAAATATACAAAGTAATTGACTTTAGTTTGCTAATTTGATTAGTTATAATGAGAAATAATGGAATATACAATATAAAAATACTAAAAAAAACACTCAAATTGAGACTCATTTACAATATAAATAGATTTTGCAATCTTTCTTATAATAATTTAATTCGGTGTTAGTAGATACACAGTTTGACTTCTTAATTAACATTAAAAAAAAAAAGTACAAAAACTTATAACTAATACAGAAAAATACTAAGAATAAGCAATTGTATAATTGAGAAATATATAAAATTTACACAAAAACATCAAACATTAAAATTTTGTCTACTGAGTTTCGTCATCGCTATCAAAGAATTCAAAATCAGAATCCATCATACTTGGCACCTCAACAAATTCAATGTTTTCCTTATCCATGGTATCCGGGTCAATTAAAAGAAGAGACTTCATTTCTTCAGTTAAATCATTTCTACTCTTATTTGTCAGTTTAGGTCGAATGCTTGACAAATATGGGTCTGAGGATACGATGAAACCATTAAAGATGTCATGGTTTGTCGCTCTGCGACAAAATTTCCGCGTATGATGTTCCCTGAGTTTTCTAAAATCTTTGTTTCGGGCCTCAGATGCCTCTTCTGATAGCTTTCCTATAGGCAAAATGTTGAAATGTTTTATTATTTCAGCTCCATGCAGCAGAAGTTTGTGGATACTGGAAGGCATGAAATACCAGCCATACAGTTCCACATACAGCTGCGCAGTTTCGTCGAGATAATTGGCAAACAAATCAATATTAATAGACTGTCCTGATGATACAACACGGAGAATAGTTGCGAATTTTTGGATGAGCTCCTGACTCAATCCAGTGATATTTGCAGTCTTCTCAGGACACTGGAAAAAATTTCTAGCCGTGTTGCCATCATTCGTGGTCCCAGCACCTTTATATAAAAAATACTGATATGAGAACATTATAAGATAAGTTTTATAGTATTACACTAACTAAAAAACCCTTTGATATTATACAAAATAAATAAATCAACTAACCTTGTTTTACGATATCCACCAGGAGTCCCATTTCCTCTCGAAATTTTCGCTGTATCGTCTGTTTGCGACTTTTCAAAGCTGCTTTACTAGCTTCATCTCTGGCTTGCCATTTTTTAAAATCTAATCGGTAAGCGATATGCAGCAGGCATTCCATGGATCTGATCCATGCATGCAAAGTCGACAAACCGTACTTGTAAATATCAGATGATACAGATTTCCTAAAATATGAATAAAAAGGTTAAAAGTGTTTTTCAATAAGAAAAAAAAAAAAAAAAATAACATACATTTCCAATATTCAACTTACATGTGAATCTTCTCCAAATCATTCATTTCACTTGGTACAGCTTTACAGATGTCACATGTTTGCATAGAGGTTTGTGACAGGTGAGACGTTATTTTGCCATCTATCATGGTCATTAACATTGAATGTTTAACTTGTATATTATTTTCAATGATAGATGGCTCCAATGCTTTAATTTCAGCATCGATCAAACCCATTTCCTCCTTCATGTCCAACTTATTTTCGCTGACAAACTTGAAATAAATTGGTCTGCAAAGCATTGTAGAAGAAGGTTTTGGGTTTTCCCAGACCAAATCCTCACCACACATCAATTGCAAGGGTACAAAAGAGCTCATAAAAACACTAGAGTCGTCTTCATCTGCATTCATGCATTGCTTGTAGTTGCTTTGATTTGACGCACCATCGAAGCCCCATTTGCAGATTAAGATCAGTTCTTTATCTTGCAAATGGTCCAAGTTTAATGTTTTGGCAAGTCGAGTGACAGTGATGTCCAAAATAGCTTGAAGTTTTACTTTAACTCCTCGTTCGGTCACTTCAATATCGCTCTCAGGAGGATAGCATGCCTTCTTGGCATTTAAAACCGAATAATATGATGGGTACAAATCTACACCACTTTCTTTCGCAGTTTCCCTTAAAGTTATATACTGCCACTTCGACAATTTCAAAGAAATAAATATACCCAACGCTTTCTCTGCTGAATACTTGTTAGTAGTTGTCTTGCCTTTCAAAAAATTCTTGATCTGTGCTGCTTTTTCAGGATGCTCGGTAATATATTTTATTAAATCTTTCACGTCCTCATTCTCCTCACCACATCTCACTGCAGTAGCATATGCAAGTTCCTGAGAGTCGTGCGTTAAAAGTTCTTCTATTCTTCTCTTCTTCTGTTTTTGGCATAATTCTGAGAAAGGTTTTCTTGGGCTCCTTTTTAGTGTTGTAGTGCTAACAGTACATGTAGTTACTTTGGACGTGGATGCACCATCATTTATACCACTAGCACTTGAGGTTGAAGGTTCAACAGTATCAGTAACAGAGTCGATTGATACCAATCCAATTTCTTCACTTTGTACAAATCTGTCTTTAATGAAGTTGGGCCATTTGATCTCTTTTTCTAGCCATGTCTCATACTTCTTGACAAATGTATGCATTGTTCGATTACACGATTTCCAATTTCTATGCAAAACACACATATACACTTGACAAAACTGTTTTAATTTTTTTTGTTCTTCTTCAGACAAATTTGTCGCTTTGGTTAGAAGTGCTTCTAACAAAATACTAGGCTGCGAAAAGCAACTTTTTGTTTTCACAAATATGAATATGTCCAAATTTGTATAAAATCCTTCCATGATAATAAGTAAGTACGTAAGCAAGAAGTTAATGTTATAGCGCGAACAGTTGCTGACAAAAACTAATGATTTTGACGATGTTGTCCCTATTTATATAAAAGTACCCTCTTAATCGTATCTTAATTAATAGTAGTTAGTTAAACACTTCGTAAAAATAGCCCTTAACTAATGTATCTTAACTCGTTAACAATATTTGCAACATGCACTAATGAGATGAGACTAAATTACCATCATAAGTTAATTAGCATGCATTAAGCATTGATTTCCTGCTAAACTTGAGATTACCAACAGCTTACATCAAACAATCATTACTATGTAATTATCGTTGCCCATTGGTATGTGCACCTATCCCAAAGATATCAAATAATATAGTATTAAATTCCTTCGAGAAATCCACTGAATTTCTTGAAGTTCATTACTCTGCTCTGAGTGAAGTGGTGAAATAATATATTTCTCAATTATACAATTGCTTATTCTTAGTATTTTTCTGTATTAGTTATAAGTTTTTGTACTTTTTTTTTTTAATGTTAATTAAGAAGTCAAACTGTGTATCTACTAACACCGAATTAAATTATTATAAGAAAGATTGCAAAATCTATTTATATTGTAAATGAGTCTCAATTTGAGTGTTTTTTTTAGTATTTTTATATTGTATATTCCATTATTTCTCATTATAACTAATCAAATTAGCAAACTAAAGTCAATTACTTTGTATATTTTCAAGATCACACATAAATCAACGTAAAAATCTCTAACTGAATTTCTCGAAATTCAACACTCTGCTGTGAGTGAAGCGGCGCGCATGGGTGTGCGTGTTATAGCATTTCGGAATCGCCTCATGTAGGACAACACCCCATGTAAGCCGCAGGCTTTAAGTTTTATTAAGTTATGAGAAAAAACGACTTTTGTGTTTTTCTTCATACAAAAAAATATTAAATATTTTTTTTTTCGGAGATGGTGCTGTCTATAGCTGTCATATTACCAAATATTATAAATAATACTGAAATAAAGCCATTCCGATTTTTATTTCTCGTCTAAAGAAATTTTGATTTCAATGTCCACGGAGCGTCGATTTCGAACCACTGTGCGCCGCCCGCCTGCCGCGCCGCTAGCCACTACTGAGGGTACGTGGCGTGTAAAGCGCACCGCTAGCCACTACTGAGGGTACGTGGCGTGTAAAGCGCACCGCTAGCCACTACTGAGGGTACGTGGCGTGTAAAGCGCACCGCTAGCCACTACTGAGGGTACGTGGCGTGTAAAGCGCACCGCTAGCCACTACTGAGGGTACGTGGCGTGTAAAGCGCACCGCTAGCCACTACTGAGGGTACGTGGCGTGTAAAGCGCACCGCTTGCCGCCGCCGCCCGCCTGCCGCGCCGCTCGCCGCTGAGACAGGTCCTTACCAAAGGGCCTATTATTCATTTGTTTTTAAATTTCACTTATGCATGACATGACCAGAGAATTTCTCTTTTTGTTTCACTCGTTTTTCTATAGACCACAACACCACACATTTTTTTTTTGTCTACCTGCTGCTGTTACTATACAATCAATACTCACTTACTTTAAAGTACTGGCGTAATAAGGAAAAAATGGTTTCGTTGACATTTCTACTTTCAAACGTATGTCAGATATTTATGCTTCCTTATTTATGTCAATATTTTATTATATTTTTGCAATATGAGCGGCACTGAGTGTGTTATAGAAGAAAAAAAACTCGAAACATTATACGGTTAGATTTTTATGCTGTCAAAGCGATTATCACATATTTTGCTGTCTTTTAGAGAACAGATGTTTATGAATGAATTATGAAATCAGATATTATTGCCGAACTGTCCATAGTAATATATTTATGCTCGTGACTGTACTTATACAAGAATAATATGAATATGTTAATGTAATATAAATATTTTTCATATTCTTATATGTTTGCAATGAGTTACACAGATACGTATTCCTGTTTCAGAGCCTTTCGCTTGTTCCGTTTCCCAGTTTAGCATTATTGTATTAGGAAATGCGAATTTATGCTAAGCGTATGCAGTTTATTTTACCTCGGTGCCGCTCAACGGAGGCGGCGGCGCGATCCACAGCAGCCAGCAGCGGATACTCTCGCTCCAGCACGGCGCGGTCGTCCACCACGCGCACGCTCACGGCCGAGCCCGCGAACACGTCGCGCAGGTACGCCGCCGTGCGCAGCGGCGTCATGCGCTCCGGGTCCGCGCCGCCGATGTCGCGCGCCACTCCCCTGCAGCGCCACACATACATTTACTACACACTACACGGCCGAGCCCGCGAACACGTCGCGCAGGTACGCCGCCGTGCGCAGCGGCGTCATGCGCTCCGGGTCCGCGCCGCCGATGTCGCGCGCCACTCCCCTGCAGCGCCACACATACATTTACTACACACTACACGGCCGAGCCCGCGAACACGTCGCGCAGGTACGCCGCCGTGCGCAGCGGCGTCATGCGCTCCGGGTCCGCGCCGCCGATGTCGCGCGCCACTCCCCTGCAGCGCCACACATACATTTACTACACACTACACGGCCGAGCCCGCGAACACGTCGCGCAGGTACGCCGCCGTGCGCAGCGGCGTCATGCGCTCCGGGTCCGCGCCGCCGATGTCGCGCGCCACTCCCCTGCAGCGCCACACATACATTTACTACACACTACACGGCCGAGCCCGCGAACACGTCGCGCAGGTACGCCGCCGTGCGCAGCGGCGTCATGCGCTCCGGGTCCGCGCCGCCGATGTCGCGCGCCACTCCCCTGCAGCGCCACACATACATTTACTACACACTACACGGCCGAGCCCGCGAACACGTCGCGCAGGTACGCCGCCGTGCGCAGCGGCGTCATGCGCTCCGGGTCCGCGCCGCCGATGTCGCGCGCCACTCCCCTGCAGCGCCACACATACATTTACTACACACTACACGGCCGAGCCCGCGAACACGTCGCGCAGGTACGCCGCCGTGCGCAGCGGCGTCATGCGCTCCGGGTCCGCGCCGCCGATGTCGCGCGCCACTCCCCTGCAGCGCCACACATACATTTACTACACACTACACGGCCGAGCCCGCGAACACGTCGCGCAGGTACGCCGCCGTGCGCAGCGGCGTCATGCGCTCCGGTAAAAAAAGGGGTTGTTAATCCTTCTTTGGTTCGTCTGCCTGTTTCATAGAAAATTATTTAAAAACCAACGCAGTAGTTATATTGTAACGGTGGGGTGCAAGTTTGGTCCACTGGTCGGTGGCGTCGTGCAGTGGCGAGTGTGTGTACACACATCAAAAAAAGTTTGCGTTCAGTTTGAAAAAACGAAATCTTTTTTGAGACTTATTATAATTTCTTCTTCTTTTTTGATTCTTTACTTAAAAATTTAGAATTAAAATATAAAACAAACAAACAAATTCAATTGTTTTTCCATATAAAAATAAATTTAATCCAAGCTTACGCTAAGTCAATTTTAACGGATTTATAATATTTTTTCAAGGAATGTTGTTATTGATAAAAAAAAAAAAAAATGATCTCGTAATAAAAAACGAGCAAGAAAAAGGAGGAAAAGTAAAAGTATATTGACCACGAGAGAAATAGCACGCAGAGTTGCTGTATCGCAATCTTGTGTCGTGGCCTCGTTGCAGAGGTACCACGGCATGTATAATTTAGATGACCGACCCCGCAGTGGTTGCCCAACTGTTCTGACTGCTACTCAGAAGCGCTATACGAGTATCATATTGCTGGCAGCCCGTGACCCAAAAATCAACGCCACTAAAATAAAAAACGAAGTGCGGGCCGCCTCTGGACTTGGAAGTTAGCACTCAGATCATTCGGAATTGCTCACACCAGGCTGGACTACGAGCACGGAGGTCTTGGCGAGCACCTCTGAATTCACGGCAACGTCAGCGACGGAGATTGCAGTGGGCTAGGCTCCGGCAAAATGACGAAGATGAGGAGAAAAACATTTGGCAAAACTGTCTCTTCGTTGACGAATCGCGAATAAGTACTCATCCAGATAACCAACGTGTCTGTGTCTGGAGAAGACCTGGAGACTCTGAAAGGCAAAGAACTGTCACTGGCGAAAAGCGAAAAGGCAAAAGCGACAAAGAAAATGATTACGAGCTCGTAGTCAACTAAACATTAAATACGATAATACAATGCTTAACCGAAAATAATCTTAAAATAAATATGGACAAAACGAAAATTATACACTTTCATCAGAGAACTTAACTGACAAATATAAACGTTAGTTACCAAGGCGAAATAGTACATCCTGTGACAGATACGAAGTTTCTAGGTATTAATATTGACAACAAACTGACATGGAAAACACATTTAGAATATGTTTGCAAAAGAATTAATAAATCCTCATTTGCTCTGTACAAACTGTCAAAAATTGTTAATAAAGAAGCCGTATTAGCTGCTTATCACGGACTTGTTGCACCTGTTCTAAGATATGGTATTATATCTTGGGGCAACGCAGTCGATAAGGAATTTGTATTTAAAGCTCAAAAGAATTACATTAGAGCAATGTGTAACGTAGACAACACTACCAGCTGTCAACCCTACTTTAAAAGCTTAAAAATTCTGACACTGCCTTCGTTATACATATATGAACTAAATGTTTTTGTGAAATTGAATCCTAATTATTATAAGACTGCTTTTACAAGCTACCATAGACAATTACGTGACATAAAAAGATTAGAAATTGATATACCATATGGAAAAACAGCACTAATCAATAAAAGTATTCTTTGTATGGCATCATTGATTTACAACAAGTTGCCTGATGATGTCAAACAGTTACCTGTTTATCAATTCAAGTCGAAGCTGCATAAATTCCTAGTAAATAAATGTTATTATAATGTCAACGAGTACTTACAGGATAAAAATATACATAAGATACATATAGTAAGAGCAATTTATTGACACTAATTATTATGACAATACAAATTGTATGACATGCTATACCTAATAATTAAATTTGACATCTGTATAATCTTATTTTAATTTGGACCAATATTTTAATTAAATTTATTGGATTGTTAAGTCTATGGCATGTATTATAACTCATCCGACAATTTTTATTTTTAAACCTTTGACATTTGTACTTATTCTGAATTTATTTTATTTTTTGAGTATAATAATTTTATAATGCTATTTTAATAATTTATTTAATTCGTTCAGACAATAATATAAATAAAGCACACCTTATTAGGTAATGATCAGTGATCGGAGTAGGTAGATTGATTTTTAGTACTTGTATCATAAATGCACACAGAAAGAATAACATGGATAAGCCATTTTTCCGGAAAGTAATTCCGGTATTTCCGGATTTAGTATTTCCGGCGGGCGTACGCATTGTTCTGATAACCGGTTATTGTACCACCCATGATCCTTTGTTCTGATTGGTCGTTGGGCTTTGTCAAATCGTGACAAAAAAAAAATAGGAAGAATAATAAAGAATAAAATTGCTCATTTTATTACAATTCCTACCTTTTTTTTGAGGATGGCAAATCATCAAATGACTCCTTCCACTCTGGCAGAATACAATTCCTACATAATTTCCGTTTTTTTTTTAATAATCCACCAATTCCGGAGGAATGTCCATAGTAATATATACGTTTCGGATCAATGACCCCAGTTCAATCTACCTACTCCGATCACTGGTAATGATACAGAGTACTTTATATTTATTTGTAACATCTATTTATACCTTTAGTAAGCAAATAAATAATTTGATTAGATTTGATTTGATCTGGAACCGTTCAGCAAGGCGGGAAATCTGTCCTTTTGGGGTGGAATTATGATTGGAGCTAGAACACCTTTGATCCCGTATCGAGGCTACACGACGGCAGATAGGTACAAAACAGTCGCTATTGATGGAATTGTCAGACTATTCCGGGTAAACCATGGACTCCAATTCGTACTGGTCGATGATAATGCGCCCGCACATCGAGCTCAACGAGTCAATGCTGCTCGCCGAGAATACGACATAACAAGGTTAGACTGGCCTGCCGGCTCGCCTGACTTAAACCCAATAGAGCACGCGTGGGATGCTCTTAAGCGAGCTATTTGGAACCGTTAGCCACAACCCAGACAGTGCCAGAGATCAGGAAAGCCGCTATTCAAGAATGGAACAGATTACCGCAAGCAATACTGGATAACTTGGTCCTCAGCATGCCCAAAAGGATCTCTGCATGTGTGCGAGGCAGGGAAGGAGTCATATTGTATTAAATAAAAACTTTCTATTATTAAATTGTTGTATAGGTTTGGTTAACGATCTTTTTCTTTCCATCAAAGTTCTGTTATAATGACATTAGAATTGAATTATTCAGTTTTAGTTATCAAAAAAAAATTTAAAAAGTTTTATTTTTTAATTTCAAACAGTGTATTTCTATTTAAAAAAAGATTTATCGTAAACACTTTTTCTTGATAAAGTAAAATTTTAAAAATATGTCAGCTCTTGCTAGTGATCACAAACTTCTTTTGATGTGTGTATGTTAGAGCGTGTTTGTCACCTGGCGATGTCGAGCGCGGCGGCGTCGCGCAGAAGATCGTCGAGCGGCGCGCGAAGTCCCTCGGCGTACACGCCCAGCGCGGTCAGCTTGTGCGCCTGCTCCGGGAACGACTCGCGGATCTGCAGCGGCTGTCACACGCACACGCAGCGTTACACAGTTCACGAGTAAATACTTATAGGTGTACCAACACACATCACCAGGCCGAAATCTACGCATTCTGTGCATCTAACTATACTTATATTCAGAATCTTACGTCAATTTACAGTCATAGCCATTATGTCACTTATAACCATCAATTTTAGCCTTATGTACAGTCACGAGCATAAACATATTAATTACTATGGAATTATTTACGAGCACTAGTGGCCCAGTGGTATCTTCCCCGACTTACGAGTTGTAGGTCGTGAGTTCGAACCCAGGTAGGCACTTTGTATATTTAATTTCATCACCACTGCTCTCAAAACGGTGAAGGAAATCATCGTGTGGAAACCGGCGTGTCTTAGAACCAAAAACTCAAAGACATCTGGCTTCCACCAACCCGCACTGGGTTTACATGGTGGATTATGGCTCATTCCCTATACTATAATAGGGAGGAGACCTGCGTCCCAGCAGTGGGAACATTATAGGCTGACTCTGATATTATTCCGATGTCCATAGTAGCATAAGTATGCTACTATGGACAGATCGGAAATAATATCAGATTCCCGATTCATTCATTAATATCGGCCATATTGTCTTGCATTATAAACAGAAGAATGTGATAGGTACCTTGTTGAGATCAAATATATCTGACATCACTTTGGCAGCATAAATAATGACAATGTTGCCGATTTCTTCTGGATAGCAATGAATGCCGTTCATATCGCAAAAATATGTGACATCTCACTGGCAACATAATCTGACAGTAATATTAAAGTTATTTTAAAGATTTAGTCTAGACATAATAAATAGGAAATGTTGAATTCTCGGGATATACAACAACAATATTATTATTTATTACGTTTTTGACATTGCCAGTCCTTTGGACGGCCTTCTGGGGGGCATTTTTTTAATAGACGTGTAAATTCATAGTATTTGTGTTTTAGTTCGTTTTTATAATTATTTCTGTAGAAACACTACGCCAAAAAAGTTTTTTTTTTTTGCCAAAATGGTAATTATGGTGTCCCATTGACATTTCTACTTTTAGACATTACTGTCACATATTTATGCTTCCAGTGGGATCAGGGATGTCACATATTTTTGCAATTTGAGCGGCTCTGTTTCACGGAACAGAATAAAAACTTTTTTACAAAAAATTAAACCGACGAAAAAAGAAACTGAAAGGCAAAAAATAAATCTTTCAGTCTAACTAAGCTCTTAAATTAATGTAAATTACAAATTTTGAGTCGGCGCCAAACAATTAACGCAGATCGATTAACGACGATCAATCAAGATTCAAGAGCTTAGTTAGGCTGAAAGATTTATTTTTTGCCTTTCAGTTTTTTTTTTCGTCGGTTTAATTTTTTGTAAAAAAGTTTTTATTTTTCGCTTTTCAGTTTCCGTTTCAAATAAATGAACTTATTTATTTATTTAGGACTACCAACAATAGCATACACTACAGATATCTTAAAAAAAAAAAAAAAAAAAACTTAGTACAGTGGATTAATTACTTTAAGGTAAACACCACATTACCGAAATTAAATTATGTTAATTGACAACTTGGGTACATGACAACTTTTCAAGCAAACTTAATACCAGGGGAAAAATATGCTAGATTCAAAAGTCATCAAATTCAAAGAAAGAAAAGAAAGAAATTCAGATTCAAGGTTTCATAACAAATCAGACAATCAGTCAAGAATTTGAGATTTCAGCTTATGGAATCAAAGTGTAAATCGATTAGATCGCTATTACATAGTAAAACCTTGCACAACCTAGCATATAGACAGTTATATGCTATACCGATTTTCTCTGTGGAGCACAAAGAGTAGTAATAGGTCTACGCGGAATTCATGACGGACGGAGCACGCAAGATATTGAGTGCGAGCAGTGGAGGTTAGTCGATAATTCCTTTAAGAAATTTACATACAAACATTGCGTCGTTTAACCTTTTAACCGCCTACGTCGGATTAATCCGACAAATATTTTCTGGCCCATTTCGCCAGAGTCGTATATTTCCGACCAAAATATCACTGCTCGTTTAATCAGCTTTTTTTATTTAATTACGCTGTATTCTATCAAAATTATGTTTATATTAGGTAAATAGTTAACTAAGTAATCATTTACAGTTTAATACACTTTAGTCTCTTAATTAGAAGTCCTAAAAATAAAGTCCAAAGTTAGATGAATTACTAACATTATTTTTAGAAAATTGTATTGATGTGCAACGCCCATGACGACAAAATCCGACATGAGGGACGGGACATATGCCAAGATTTACTGATACAAAAATAAACATAAATCAAAATATTTCTCTTTATACTGACTAATTAACTTTAAAACAAATACAGCAATTGTTAATAAAACATGTTTTTACAAATATTTGTGAGTATTTCATTTAATTCCTTTGAAATTAAGTAAACTTACTTGTGAAATGTCAGCAACTGAGTTGATGGTTCCCATCCCTAGCCTACATCTTCCGAAACTTACTTTGTTAGTACGCCCAGCGCCACGGTCTGATAAAGACGACCGCTTCGTACGTCATAAACGAGTGCCGACTTCTGGAATTTTCCATCAGTGTTGTGTGTTTCTATCAGTTTTACGTTCGTGTGTCGATAAATGTGTATTGAAATTTATCATGACCACTCATTAAATATTTATTTTTAAAGACTTTTGTTTGTATTTCATAAAACCAGTGAATAAAACTAAATTGTGATTTCAGACTGTTGTATTATTTATTATACTCAAGTTTCTATAATAAATAAGTACCTACATATTTACTTTCCATTTCAAAAAAAGACGGCATTAAATACATTAAATACAGTGAAAAATTCTGCCGTTTAGATACCTACGGTAAAAAACGTTGACTGAAGTAGTTGAGAAACACGGGAGTAGACAAAAATAGAAGGAAGAAAACCAGGAGTTGTTTTTGTTTCTTTGGTACTTATTTACACTGGTATTTCTTACTAGTGGATAATGTTAAATAAAACAAATATCAAAATATTTACTCAGTTGTTATTTATATAAAACGAAATATCGACATCGAAAAATTGTAGGTATTGCACATCCCTCTTTGTTGTAGGTATTTATGTTTCGATTCAATGTGTCGGGCGCTGGGGGCACGACAACTGACATAAAGTCGGGCGGTTAAAAGGTTAAACATCTTCGTTCTTCTAAAGTGTTGAAGAAATTCAATCTATTTTTATAAGAAGATGTTTTTTTTGCTATGCCAACAGAAACAGCTAGATGCCAATCAAAGCGTTTTTGAACGTGTTCTAGACGCAAACTATTCGTAGCATAGTGCGGCCGCCACACCATATTACAGTATTCTGCTACATATCAACTACAAAGTGTAAAGTACACTGTCTTATGACAAAATCCCAGCATCTTGGACGCTTTTTTGGGGCTTGTATTTAAACGCCTACCAGAAAAGTGCCTATTTTACTACCAAAAAATTCGAAATACCTGCCAGAATGGATAAATGCTCACCAAATTGTGTTTTATAAAGTATTGTAGAAATGAACCTATTTTCCTTTTTATTCTATGCCTTATAGATTTATAAACGTCTTTTAATTTCTTACTACCTGCCAAGATAGCTCGACGGAGCCCCGCTTAGCGGGGCTCCTATTTCTGTCTAAAAAGTTTAAAGGAACCTAACCAACCGAACCTCGGGGTGCCCCTGATGTCGACCGTCTATGGTTAGATTTGGTGAGCATTTATCCATTTTGGTAGGCAAAAAGAATAATTTATTTATTTATTTTATTTATTTAATAATAATAATAGGTCTTTACCTATGAAATTGCCGTTTTGTATGAAAAAATTTAAACGATTTTTTTTCATGAATTTTTTATTTGTATTAATCGAAGTAATCACCCATGCAATCAATGCATCTTTGCCATCGCAGTGGCAGTTTATTGATGCCCTTCTTAAAGAAATCAGCTGGACGGGAGGCAACAAATTCTTCAAAGGCATTTTGTACTGCCTCTCGGGTATTAAATTTTTTTCCCGCCAAGAAGTTATCCAAATTCTGGAAAAAGTAGTAGTCTGTAGGCGCAAGGTCTGGTGAGTAGGGCGGATGACGGAGAGCTTCCAACCCCAGTTCTTGCAACTTGGAGACCGTCTGCTGTGCAGTATGAGGTCGCGCGTTGTCGTGCAGGAGCAGCGGAGACGAGCGATTGACCAATGCTGGTTGGAGATGCGCCAGCTTCTCCATCATTGTGTTCAGTTCTTCACAGTACACATCTGCAGTAATGCTCACCCCGTTTGGTAAGAAGCTGTGATGAATCACACCGGCGCTAGACCACCAAACAGTGACCATCACTTTTCTAGGGGTAAGTTTTCGTTTAGGGCATTGTTTAGGTGCTGAACCAGGATCCAACCAACTTGCTGAGCGCTTACGGTTATCAAACAGAATCCATTTTTCATCGCAGGTAACAATGCGGTTCAAAATTCCTTCATTTGTGTGTCTGTTGAGCAGTGCAAGGCACGTCTCGACGCGTACTTCGCGCTGGCGATCATTGAGTTCGTGGGGCACCCATTTGTCAAGCTTTTTTACCTTGCCAATTTGACGCAAATGGACCAATATTGTTTTGACGCTAACGTCGAAAGCTGCTGCTAATTCAGCCGTAGATTGTGTATCATCAGCTTCCACAATCGCCTTTAATTCGTCATTGTCGACCAAAGTCTTCGGACGACCGCGAGGTTCATTTTTCAGGTCGAAATTTCCAGAACGGAAGCGAGCAAACCAATAACAGGTGGTGCGTTGGTTTGTAGTGTTAGCTCCGTAAACGTCGTTGATGTTGCGTGCCGCTTGTGCCGCGTTGCTGCCACGACGGTACTCATATTCCATAATTACTCGAATTTTTAACGTATCCATGATGACGAAAAAGATTGAAATGCGATGAAAATGTAACACTAATCAATAAAGAAATGACTACTTTTAGAAAAAAAAAACCATGTTTTTAAAATAAAATTAATTTGAAATTAGAATTCTTAGCCAAACAAAAATTATTTTGATTTGAAATGGCCAGTACTGCAGAACGGCAATTTCATAGGTAAACACCTAATATAAATACAACACGTACAATTATTCTGATGAGTGTATAATTATTTTGGAACTTAAAACGTTGTTCTTTAGGCACCTGGGTATAGAGAGGGTTTATTTTATTTGGAGTTAACATATTTTACTTGGTACTTAGTCTTAGGGTCAAAAATTTTTTTTGGTGACCGTTTAAATTGTAGCCCTTTTTTAGTTATGTGGTGTAGGTATGGTGCAAATATTTTTTTTTGGTCTAATTGAACTCCAAGGTCACGTACAGTGTCTATCTAAGTAACTTTATCGTCATTAATGTAATACTCTCACTGGCTCCTGAAATACAGGTACTCATCCAGGGCCTCACATTTTTCTATAACCAGTTTTTATGGCATTAAATAAATTATTATTTTGGTAAAGAAATTTGGTTTCTTAGTTCTTTGGCTAGTTTAAGCTACATTAACGGGTCCAAGCTAAGACAATGTAGCGAGTGTGGGGTTTTTTTTAAACACCTAGAAATAATGTTATGAGGAGTCATTTGATTTTCCTCAATTTGCATGAACTGCCTAACTATAGTGCAGGTGATTAAAATTGCAGCTTTTTGGAGTATTATGTAAACTGAGTCTTTCAGGTCTATTCGATTAACAACAATGGGTACTACGTAGGTACACTTTTTCCTGCCTCCAAATTCTGGTCACTTCATCTTTAAGTTCAGCGTAATTACTGATCTTCTCACCTTTTGTTTTTTGTAAATTGTATGAGGTATTATTATATTTTATGAGGTACGTGACTTTATTAACTTTATTTTGAAGGGCTATATCTGGTCTATTATAGTGAACGGTCCTGTCGGTTAGTATGCCGCGATCGTAATAGAGTTTGTGTGTGGTATTTTCTAGAACTGTTTGTGGTACACACGGCTACACATCAAGCTATACATTTCCAGTTTACGCTGACCTCTCATTGTACGGAAATTCTATACAATGCGAGATCAGCTTATACTGGAAACGTATAGCTTGATCTGTAGCCGTGCGTACGTACTTGTAATATAGTGTTTATACCTTGTAAGTATGAGTTTATATTTGAATGCTAGTTTTTGATGTATCATTTTGCTACCTGATTGTGTCTGTGTGTATAGTCTGTTTTAATATTATTATTATTATTACTTTGCCTTTAATTATGAGATTATTTGTTCTTGTATATTTAACGTGGTTACACTTCATTGAGTTCAAATACATTTCTTTATATTTGCACCATTCATCATCATCATCATCAGCCTATATTCGTCTACTGCTGGACGTAAGCCTCTCCTGGTGAACGCCATTGAGCCCGATCCTCGTCTTTCGTCATCCAGTCTCTGCCAGCCGAATTCCGCAAGTCGTCAGTCCACCTGGCCGGCGGGCGCCCCACACTACGTTTGCCTAAACGCGGTCTCCACTGTTGAACTTCTACGAGAGATGTGACCAGCCCATTGCAGCTTCAGGTTGCTTAGTCTTTGGGCTATGTCGATTACCTTGGTTCTCTGGCGGATAACGTCGTTTCGGATTTTATCCTTCAGAGAGACTCCAAGCATAGCTCTCTCCATAGCTCGCTGAGTGACTTTAAACTTATGGGCTCCGTAAGTAGTAACCAGTAAGACACACGCGTTGCAGACTGTCGTCTTTAGGCACTGCGGTATAGACGACGAGAAGACCTGATGAAGTTTACCAAATGCTGCCCATCCCAACTGAATCCTACTATCGGTTTCCCTCTCAAAATTGAGATGGGCCTATAGTTTTTATGTTGACATTGTTATCCGATTTATGTATACTCACCATCTTTGCCATTTTCTATTTTATAGGGAATATGCCAGATGTTAAGGATTTGCTGTTTATAGCTGTAATAAATATTACCTTTATTAATTTCTAAGCTTTTGAATGTTTTGAGTATGCTCTCACAGCTAATATTTAGAACTTCCCTCGACTGCCTTCCGAACCCAACATCACACTCTCTATGACAGTCATACTCCAGCTAGGTTTAAAGTTCTCATCAAGATTAATGAAATAAGCCCAAACACGATCTAACTGCTGTAATCTGTCGAGGAGCCCTCTCGACTGTCTTCCGTCTCCATCATCAGATGACCTTCAGGTCTCTTTTTTGTTGAAGCATCATTAGAACTACATATATGTGCCAAGTTTCAATAGAATCGGTTCACAAGGGAACATCCAGTAGGTGAAAAATCATTTGACCCCTATTTTTCTACCCTCAGGGGTGGATTTCGTTTTTCAATTTTAAATGGGACCAACTTTGGGGTATACGCTTTCCATTAAAAAAAGAATCATCAAAATCTGACTACTCTGTAAAAAGTTATGCGTGGTCATACATAAAAAAAAGAAATACGGGTCGACTTGAGAACCTCCTCCTTTTTTTTCGTCGGTTAAAAAACAGTGGAAGTGCAATGCAACAAACTCACTATAGGAACCGTTGTCGCCAAACTCACACAAATAAACTGATAATCATACCATGCACTACAAATAAACAATTCATTTGATTTGTCGTTTTAAGTTTAGTCAAAACTAGCATAAGTCACAGATCCTTCATCTGGGAATAAGCCTTCAGTCTCTACAAATAGGATTTATTTTTGCTTTAGTGCAAAAAGTCTTTACAACGTTTTGTAATCTATAATCAAACTAGATTCGATTGCCGAGGTCGTTATCTACTGCTACTCGACCAGTGCAGAACATATTGAATTTTGAAGTACTTTATCGATATCGATTAGGTATATCGATTTCTTGTTTAATTCGAAAAAATAAGACTCGTTGGGAGTTCAGTAAAACTGTAGGACAAATAACGTAGTACGCATTATTTATATATTAATGTGTTTTACATAAATTAATAAATCCCAAATAAATAAATACTTACGCTGAATGTTTTCAGCGTAAGTATATTACGCTCAATTTGTATTGTTATGTTTATAATAAATATTTAATTACTTAGTTTCTTTTACATCCGACCAGACTACATCACTAATTGAGTAGCGAAGAACTTTCGAGCTAACTTTCGAACGAAATAGTGAATACATTCAAACCCAGATAAACTTTATTTTAATGGCATAAGGTTGATTTTAACTAGACGTTCTATTAAATTATTAGTGAATTGAAATTAACTTAGATTTTATTAGAAAACAAATAAAATCGTACTTAAAGATGGTTTGAAGCACCTCTATTTTTAAGATTTTTCGCCTACTATCATTTTTGCACTCCAAAATGGAACCATACGCTATTGCAATATAGCTACGGAAAAAAAAAAATATGCGAGACTAGCGACTCGACGCGATGTTAGAACACGACTGGGATCAAGTAACCGTAACAGTGCTTATTTGTGGCACGCGTGCCACGCCTACTTTGCACTTCCACTGTTTTTTCTGTTCTGTGGTTTACGTTACAGATGAAAAAACTCGAATCTTAAACGGTCAGACTTTTATGCTGCCAAACTTATGTCAGATATATTTGATCTCAACATTCTTCAGAACTGAACTGAGTGGGCAGATATTTAACGCAAAACATATCCGATATTTATGCATTCTGAGGTGGCATCTTTTTGAAGCCAATGCGGCGGTATGCGGTATCCAGTATTTTGACGTTGCGTGGGGCGTCAAATAGTTTTGGTGTTTCTTTGAAGTCACATATTTGAGCTGCTTCTTGGATATTAATTAATAAATCAGCTATTATTGCCGACCTGTCCTTAGTAATTTAATATTTATACCCATGACTATACTCTAAGTTGATTTTTAGGGTTTCGTAGTTCTGACAAGGAACCCTTATAGTTTCACGTCTGTCTGTCTGTCTGTCCGAGGTTAAGCGAAGAGACCGTTAGTACTAGAAATCTGTAATTTTGTAGGAGTGTGTATATCAATTACGCCGACAATGTGGTAAAACAAAAAAAAAAATTTTTAGGGTATCTCCCCTACATGATAAGTGGGGATGAATTTTTTTTTCGTCGTCTACCCCATCGTGTGGGGTATCGTTGAATAGGTCTTCTAAAATGACTTGGGGATTTCTTAAATTATTTTTCGATTTAATGCTCCATTTTCGAAATATTAAACTTTTAAAGTGAAAAATTTTGTTCCAGTAGGGCGTCCCCGTCCTACCTCCTATCAACCTAATTTTTTCCAGATTTTTCAGGGGGGGGGCCCCCTGAAAAATCTGGAAAAAATTAGGTTGATAGTGCATTTCATGAACTTTAAAGAAAAATTATAGCGGTTAAGATAACTTTATTAGTTTAGGAATAGTCGTTTAACTTGGGTTTTGGATAATTTTGTGCCAAATACAAAATCTTTAGCATTAATCCTTTAAAGTGACTAAGGTGAAGTAGTTGCTTTTTTATAACGGGTAAAGACTTGCATTGAAAAACAAAATATGAAATAAATAAGATAAATAACTATAATAAATTATTGTTGTTATTATAACCAATAAGTCCTAATACGAGGGCGGGTCAATAAGTCCGTGACTTTTTGAATTTCTGACCTCTTTACTGAAACAGCAACACTGCTCCTGTCAACAGGCATCTGTCAGTTGACTCCTGTCAAAATTTAAACTTGCTGCGTCAGTTAGTTTGTGTTTGACAGCTATTTTTATCAGAATACTCACTAATTTGAGGAGAAAATGGAAAAAAGTGAATTTCGTGTGCTTATTAAGCATTATTTCTTGCGAAAAAAAACCATTACCGAGACCAAGGCTAAGCTTGATAAATACTATGGGGACTCTGCACCATCGATTTCAATGGTAAAAAAGTGGTTTACTGAATTTCGTTGTGGCCGTACAAGCACTGAAGATGCCGAACGTCCTGGACGCCCAGTTGAGGTCTGTACACCCGAAACAATCGAAAAAATTCACGATATGGTGTTGGCCGACCGAAGATTGAAAGTGCGAGAGATTGTGGAAGCCGTAGGGATCTCGCATGGCTCAGTGGTTTCAATTTTGAATGATCACTTGGGCATGAGAAAGCTTTCCGCAAGATGGGTGCCGCGTTTGCTCACAGTCGACCACAAACGCAATCGTGTAACAACTTCACAGGAAGGTTTGGCGTTGTTTAATCGCAATATGGAGGAGTTTTTGCGCCGTTTTGTAACCGTGGACGAAACATGGATCCATCACAACACACCAGAGACCAAACAACAGTCAAAACAGTGGGTTTCTAAGGGTGAATCGGCGCCGAAGAAGGCCAAGGTGGGTTTGTCAGCCAATAAAGTTATGGCGACTGTTTTTTGGGATGCACGCGGGATAATCCACATTGACTACCTTCAAAAGGGAAGAACAATCAATGGGGAATATTATGCCAACTTATTGGACCGATTCAATGACGATTTGAAAAAAAACCGACCTCATTTGGCCAAGAAAAAAGTTCTTTTCCACCAAGACAATGCAAGGGTGCACACATGTGCAGTTGCCATGGCAAAAATCCATGTATTGGGCTATGAATTGCTCCCTCATCCGCCCTATTCTCCAGATTTGGCTCCGAGCGACTACTTCTTGTTCCCAAACCTGAAGAAATGGCTTGGTGGAAAAAGATTTGACTCCAATGATGAAGTCATCTCGCAAACAAAGGCCTATTTTGAGGACCTCGACAAATCATTTTTTTTGGAAGGGATAAAAAAATTGGAGAAGCGTTGGACAAAGTGTATAGAGCTCAAGGGAGACTACGTTGAAAAATAAAATTATTTTTTTATCAAAAAATCTGTGTTTTATTCCAAAAGTCACGGACTTATTGACCCGCCCTCGTATCTTTATCGTTACTTATATTCAGAATAAAGAACAACAGAATCGTACTATATTGTGATAACGGGCTACTACGGAACCCTACACTATGCGTGGCCCGACACGCACTTGGACGGTTTATGAGTGATAAAAATATCGTAAATAAATTTTGGTTGCTATGGAATTTGAATTTTGTCACATATGACATTGAGTTTGTTCTTCCAAAACTTGATAGTTGTCTTATATTTCAAATTGAAGTTTTAAATAAGATTTAACAAAAATTGTTGCTGGGGGAACGACGTTAAACGGCGAAGCCTAACAATGTGTTATTTATCGGTAGGTTTAAGAAGTTTAAAACTTAGGTTCGTAAAAGAAAAAAAAAATGAGACTCCGACCTTCAATATCTCCTTTGCTAAATAATATAGTCAGCCGGTTTCAGTTCTCAGATAAATATGGTTCACTACATATAAATAATCGCGATGACGGGTCATGAGACTCGGCTCAGTGATAGGTACGAGGGCTGCACTAAAAGTATCGGGAATGGAATATTTCCACTGTTCCTGTCTTATTAAAATCTTTTTAATTGAAAACTCCTTGGTTTAAAAAATCGAATACCATTTATTTATTTAAAAAAAGATTCTCGGTCTTGTCACAAGGTTTTGTCAAACTTGTTTAGTCGTTGAGAAAATGGAATTGACTCGAGAAAATTCAAGAGCGATGATTTATTATGACTTTCGAAGTGGTTTAACACAAAAACAATGTGTTGACCGGATGATTTCTGCATTTGGTGATGAAGCCCCATCCAAAACCACAATTTATCGCTGGTTTGCTGAATTTCAACGTGGACGTGTCAAGCTCAGTGATGATCCCCGTCAAGGTCGTCCAAAAACTGCAGTCACCCAAGAAAACGTTGATGCTGTGCGTAAGCTGATTGAGGAAGATCGACATGTGACATACCGCGAAATTCAGGCAACTTTAGACATTGGCAAGAGTCAAATACAAATAATCTTGCATGAACAATTATGTGTAAAAAAGTTGTTTTCCCGATGGATACCGCATTCGCTCTGTGAAGAGCAAAAAGCGGCTCGCGTTACTTGGTGCGTCAGAACTCTCGAAAGATTCCACGCAGGATCCTCAAATGCTGCATACAACATCGTCTCAGGTGACGAATCCTGGATATACGCGTACGAACCCGAAACAAAGAACCAGTCACGAGTTTGGGTGTTCGAAAATGAGTTAAAGCCAACAAAAATTGTTCGTTCACGGAGTGTTGCAAAAAAAATGGTGGCCACGTTTGTCTCCAAAACCGGCCATGTTACGACTATTCATCTTGAGGGACAAAGAACGGCTAATGCAGAATGGTATGCTAGCATTTGTTTGCCACAGGTCGTTTCTGAACTCCGTAAAGAGAACTGCAACCGCCGCATCATCCTCCATCACGACAATGCGAGTTCTCACACCGCGCACAGAACAAAAGAGTTTTTAGAGCAAGAAAACATAGAATTATTAGACCATCCGCCGTACAGCCCCGACCTAAGCCCTAATGATTTCTATACTTTCCCTAAAATAAAGAATAAATTGCGTGGACAGAGATTTTCATCACCTGAAGAAGCTGTGGACGCCTACAAAACGGCCATTTAGGAGACCCCAACTTCCGAATGGAATGGTTGCTTCAATGATTGGTTCCATCGTATGGAAAAATGTGTCAAATTTCGCGGAGAATACTTCGAAAAGCAAAAAATACACTTTTTAATAGTAATGTTGTGTCACTTCCTTGATTCCCGAAATTTTCAGTGCCGCCCTCGTATTCTTACACCCTGTATAAATAAGTATGTCCATCATCAGTTTTACACAGGTTGGGTTTTTGAGATGGGGCAGTAAGGGCTGGTACCTTAACCGTTGTAATCTAAATGTTTTTTTTTTTTTTTATTGTTTGTTATCAGAAGCTACAAAGTATCTAAATTCTGTTCTCAAAGCAAATAAAATTATGACGCGTATTGATTCGAAATTCGACGTTAATATTATTTTTGTAAATTTTCGCCAGTCTTTAGTGTAGCGGCTTGTTTATCCGTCATAAACAAATAAGTTGGAATAGCATTTCCGATTAAATAAATGGGTTTTTTTTTTTTGTTGCTAGTTCTGACTTATACTTACTTGACTTAGTTTGACTTACTGCTAATCGCACTCAAACCTGAGTTGGTCCGGTAGTTTTTCTATTCTTCTTTCTTGCCGACTTTAAAAAAATCTATGAATGCTGATCAAGATGTCTCAAAAAGTTAAGGACAGTCTCCTAACACCGTTCTCCTGTAGCTACTGATGGAGGTTGTATACCCTACATGACATTGATTTAATATTCGGGTAGAACTGTTTAATATACGTCACTAAAAACTGTTCCGTCAAGGAGAAAAAGTCGTTGTTCATTATAGTAATTGTGGTGTTAATAAATGTGTTCGATCCAAATAGCCTCTTGATTTCAAGAGCTACAACGTTTAAGGTACCTACCCTTATTGCCCCGTCTCAAAGTCCACCCTGTATAAATAAAAATGAAATGCTATTCGAGCGCGACACTTGAGAATAGCAGGACAAATTTGGGTTTTATTTTTATTCCTAATGATAGTCCAAATAAGATATGTAGGGGAAAAAAATGGAAAAGTTGCTCGGAAAATTCGGGAAAAACTGAAACTGCTTTTTTATGGAATTTTTATATGAATGATTGAAATTCGGACAGCACTACGTCTGTCGGGACAGCTACTATGGAACAAATAAGAGCAGGCGACTCACCACGTAGAGCACTTCGAGCGCGGCCAGCAGCTGCACGAGGTCGGCGTCGGGCCAGCGCGGGTGCGGCTGCAGCGCCAGCGCGGGCCGGCGCGCGCCCGCCGCCGCCGCGCGCAGCACGCCGGCGCGCGCCGCCTCGCCCAGCGCGCGCACGTCGTCGTACGCCGACAGCGCGCCCGTGCCCGCCAGCACCAGGCGCCCGCCCGACACGCGCGGGCAGCGCAGCACGCTCGTCGTCTGCAACACGCAAGCTCTCACGCACCGCGCAACGACACCGACCCAAAACTCGAAGCCTTTATTCCAATAAACCGATTACAGCCACTTTTTAATTATTATTGCCGAGGAATCGTTCAAATCAAAATATTAGGTACATCATTCAAGTTGTAATTATACATGTGATAACAATGTAGAAAGACGTGCAGTAAACAATTCAAAAAATTGTAATAAGCCGTGGCAGTTAAGAGATGACCAGGTCCCAACTGACAACGCCCGTTCACGAACATGACGCATGGATCAGCACCATTCGGCTCAACAATTTTGAAGGGAACCGAATGATCTAACACATTTACCACCATCAGCGAGACACTTCCGTGAGCATGACATACTCTCAACTGCCAGGGCACAATCAAGTCAAAGAAGAAGTCACAGAAGCCCTGCGCGGGTCGCTACACGCACCTTGTCGAGGTCGGCGTCTAGCTGGCGAGCGTCGGCCACGAAGTCTTCGAGCGCCTGCGGCAGCGCCACGCCGGGTGACGTCACCAGCACGAGCGCGTCGTACTGCGCGCTGTTCACCTCGCTCACGGCCGCCACGCGCACGCCGTGCACCACGCGCTCTATGCCCATCGCCGACGACAGCTTAGCACGCTGCACCTGCCCGAGTGCACACTACCATACTTACAAATGTACAATTGAATGACCATTGAAAACATGCGGCTGGCAAACAGTTTTCAGTCAAATAACGCAGTGATACGACAGGATCACGGGACCGCATATTGGCTGGCGGGGAACACATGCAGTAAACAAAAAAGTATCGTACACGAGGTGGACCAATGCTTTCATGTTGCTTGTAATGAATTTTCTCTACAGAAATGTATAGCCATTGTTGGACGCAAGATATCATCATAGTAGGTACAAGTACATTATCAACTTTATCACATAAATTTACTTTCAGGGTCACTGTTGCAGAGCACATTATTACTGTCCGTACAATTCGGAGCTAATGGAACAACTGTCAACGAGTTGGTAGAATATTATCACATGACAGTTTAACATTTGTTGTGTTGTTGTTTGATGTGTTGTAATGTTCCTTTCCATTGTCGTAAACGTAACTATAAACGTACATTAAAGCCTGTGCGTGAAATAACTACCCATAAGTGTTGCGCTTCCTATTTCAACTCTCCCCGCAAGATGGATAAGAGTACTGAAATGCTGTGGTTAAAATTAGATGATAAATTAAATCAATAGACTATCAATAACAACAGTAACAAACGTTAAATGAAAAGATGGAATTAATCATACAAGAAAACAAAGATCAAAACTGGAACAAAAATAAGATCAAATTGAAACAGAGAAAAGAGGAACGAATTTAGTATTTTTTGGTATCGAAGAAAAAGGAGAGAGTAACCGAACTAATGGATTATACGAGTATAAAGGAAGTTATCATAGGAGCAGGAATACATTTGGATTGTCAAGAAATAAGTACAGACGACTTTAATCAAAATGCACACGTAACCAATAATTATAACTTTATTTTTTGCTAGTCTAAAATGTAACCACACTGTTTTATAACAACTAAGGAGATGCTACTCGCACTCGCATTCGTATTCGACGACCACCTACCCGATCACTCCTTAATATATTCATGTGGCAAGTGCGAACTTCCGAAGCAATGGTAGGGATTGCTTTGGAAGTTCGCAACGGAACAATAATAGCGCGACACCAGTGTTGCCAACCTAAATATTAATAATGTATTTCATAGGTATATAATATTGAGTAGCCCTAGAAAGGTTATTAATAAAATATGTTTGGAATAAATAAATCAACTAGTAATTAAATCATAATAATAGTGTTATACGTAATTAGGTATGTCTTTCTTCGAAGCGACAACAGCCGGCCTACCTGGGCACGCATCCGTCCCCGGATAGCGTCCCAGTGTGGTGCAATTGCTGAGAGCGAAGTATAAACAATCAGTCACAATATTTATATAGAATAGAGCGCCTACTCTACTATTCCATTACCGGCCACTTTCCTTAGGCAATGCCTTTGGCTAACCTTAGTTGCATATCACTACAAACCTCAAACTCATTTGTCACAGATATGTTTTAGACGAATAAATACTGGATACTTACCATTTTTATCGTGCAAATAGTAATACTTCTGAACGGATTTTTTTCCGGGTCGACATGAATTTTCCCGTGCAAAAACGAGGCCAACTTAACATAGTATTTAAAATTACCAGCATCTGCTGCAGTGATTACATTTAAATCGCCAATTAATCCTACGATTACCGAAATAATTTCTTGATCTTGATAAAATGTCAATCTCATCTTGCCAATTTTGCCTTTATGTTTAAAGTAAAATGCGTATCCTAATGACTGGCCATCCGCGAGTTTCTTAAGTCTTTTATCAAACGACACGTTTGACGCTTTATTTGAAATGTGTTTAATAGTGTATTTCGCCAATCCTTCCATTTCCAGATAGTCCTTTTTTGAAGTACCATGTTTTATTAGTATTATGCAATTTTTGTAAAGTTCGATATTGTATTTATTGTATTCAGACCAACGAAATGCACGAGAATTGGCTTTCACAACATTTATCCATATTTCAATATCGTCCACTAATGGGTTATAATCAGGAATTATGTACTGAAGATAAAATAACATTTTGGCTTACTGTGGGGGACGCGCGCCTGGTGCGTCTCTTTTTGCTACGCCTTTTTCCATCAGAGCTGCTGCTGCTGGACGAAGGCGAACCAGAGCGCGATGACGAGCTACTCGTACGACTTATTTTTGACGCACTTCTTTTCACTCGAGTGCGCTTGCAGCTTCGCGGCATCTGGGCGCGTTTCCATCATAGTTCTGATATAAACGACTTTAATCAAAATGAACGCGTAAACAATACTTTATTTTCTAGTCTAAAACTAGTCTACACGCGTGCGATTTCCATAAAATGGCATACAATAATTGAACGCAAGTTTTCACAGGTTTCTATTCAATAATTGAATGCACCTTCTGTTTACACTAAAGCAATCTATAAGGCGTTAATGTTTGGGTTTTTTTTTTTTGTAAGCCGTTTGTTGCATTCTTGTTTTGCCTCGTCTAAACACAGAGTTGTAAGTACGTGCTTGTATACCATTTTATGATGCTTTGATTCAAGTATTGCCTGTATTTGCGCTGCCAAATATTTCATTCAATTTTATTGAACGTCTTCTCAAGAATTTTTTAATTTGCTTCGTTTGTACGTCTTTCAAAGCACTTATTGGCAACCGAAAGAGCGGATACTTGGTATACCTATGTACTTTCGGTGACATTGCAATAATTTGTACCATGGAGCTGGTCTGATCATAGCCAGAGTTTGACCAAAGGAACTCCTCAACTAAAGAAAATAGCTCCGTCGTATTTGGTCTCGTTGCAATTGTTTCGACAACCACTGAACGAAGTCCAGGGTCTCATAGTTGAGTTGGGAGGTGGCCATAGGAATTGAAAAGTTTTTATTACGTTCTTTTTAATTTAACAGTATGTACGACAAGAGCGTGACGAACATAATGTAGGTACAGTATGTACGACAAGAGCGTGACGAACATAATGTAGGTACAGTATGTACGACAAGAGCGTGACGAACATAATGTAGGTACAGTGTGTACGACAAGACCGTGACAAACATAATGTAGGTACTTACAGTGTGTACGACAAGAGCTTGACGAACATAATGTAGGTACAGTGTGTACGACAAGAGCGTGACGAACATAATGTAGGTACAGTGTGTACGACAAGAGCGTGACGAACGTAATGTAGGTACAGTGTGTACGACAAGAGCGTGACGAAAATAATCACCGACACCTTTTTTCGATAAAAATTAACAAGGATAGTGAACATTGGAATTTATGCTTTTGGCAATAAATAAAGAATTACGTGTTACAATGTTTTTGTAAAATCATCCCCAAGCAGGTAAAATAGGGGATAATTTTAAAATTCAGATGGAATATCTATGTATAGAAATTATTGTGTAGTACTAGTACTTCTTTTTAAGAGATATCAAGGGATTGGAAATATAGCCATAGTCCGTATCTTGAGATAACATTTAGTCTTTATTTTATTAAAATCGACCTCAATGGGTCAAAGTTATTACAATTTATTATCTGTCTATCTGTTACCTTTTCACTTCTTCGCAGCTGAACGGGTTTGGATGAAAGGCATACGGTTAGGCGGTGTATTCCCGTTCGTCCCACTGACTTCGTCCCCGTAGTGGGACGATCGGGAATTTACAAAAATAATATTAAATTTGTTCCCGATCGTCCCATTCATGATTTTAGGGGGACGAACGGGAATAATTTATTAATTATCTTTTAGGCCTCTTGGTCCCACCAATTAATTTCAGACTGGTTGTTTTCATGGTAAAAAAAAACAAATTTTAAAATATAAATCAGTCATTTATTAAGGAATAAAAATCACAGTTAATATCACAGAATCAACTTTACGTACCTAGGTATCAAATACGCATACACTGAAACATTAAAACAAAATAAAATTCTCCATAAAACTAAAAAATATGATTAAAAAAACAATCAGCTTCTTAAACCAGCTTCTTTTTGAAAAAAGAAAACGGCCTAATTATTACAAAGTCACACAGTTTGCTTATGTAGGTATACAGTGGCACATTTTTGCGTTAAACATTATATAAGTGAGCAGGACAGTGAACTCGTTAATTTTACACATAAATAGCGTCAATAAACAATAAACTATAACAAAATCATAATAAAAATACCCAAAATATCACAAAATCAAGAAAAGATAAAATTATTATCGCCTTATTTTTTATTTTATGGTCTCAACTACTTTCTTAAATCCATGTAATTTTTTTATTATTGTTACTCCTTTATGATGTTTTATATTCTTCTTGATTTTGTGATATTTTGGGTATTTTTATTATGATTTTGTTATAGTTTATTGTTTATTGACGCTATTTATGTGTAAAATTAACGAGTTCACTGTCCTGCTCACTTATATAATGTTTAACGCAAAAATGTGCCACTGTATACCTACATAAGCAAACTGTGTGACTTTGTAATATTTAGGACGTTTTCTTTTTTCAAAAAGAAGCTGATTTAAGAAGCTGACTGTTTTTTTAATCATATTTTTAAGTTTTATGGAGAATTTTATTTTGTTTTAATGTTTCAGTGTATGTGTATTTCTAGGTACGTAAAGTTGATTCTGTGATATTAACTGTGATTTTTATTCCTTAATAAATGACTGATTTTTATTTTAAAATTTGTTTTTTTTTACCATGAAAACAACCAGTCTGAAATTAATTGGTGGGACCAAGAGGCCTAAAAGATAATTAATAAATTATTCCCGTTCGTCCCCCTAAAATCATGAATGGGACGATCGGGAACAAATTTAATAATATTTTTGTAAATTCCCGATCGTCCCACTACGGGGACGAAGTCAGTGGGACGAACGGGAATACACCCGGTTAGGCCATGATTTGGGTTAGGACTAGCGTTGCCGGAGAGAAATATTCCGAAGTATTCCCGACGCATTATTCGCGAAACATTCGGAAGTATTGAGTAATATTCGAAATTATTCCCCGAGAAGAATTACAAGGAAAATATCTAGCTAAGTACATGTTAGAATAGTTAGAATGAACCGATGAGAGTCACGAGGCGGTGTGCCACAGTTGCCTAGTGACTTCACGCTGATCGACATCGGGTAAGTAGGCTACTTAAATGGATCACCTGATAGAGTTCGACTATTGACCGCTAGATGGCGACGCAATTACCATTGCAAATTACATATGTTCCGCGTTAGTGATTGTGTATTCATACTCACGAATCTTCCTTCCTTTCTAACTTTGGTCACTACAGCAACTGAAGGCGCACGCAGGCGAGCACTACCGACGGAAGTTGTATAGTTGCAGCTTTTACTTTTACTTTTACCCGCTAGATGGCGTTAATCCAGGTGACTATACATTACTACGCGTTCCTTCATAAAAATGAGTACGAGGGCGGCACTGAAAATTTCGGGAATCAAGGAAGTGACACAACATTACTATTTAAAAATGTATTTATTGCTTTTTGAAGTATTCTCCGCGAAATTTGACACATTTTTCCATACGATGAAACCAATCATTGAACCAACCATTCCATTCGGAAGTTGGGGTCTCCAAAATGGCCGTTTTGTAGGCGTACACAGCCTCTTCAGGTGATGAAAATCTCTGTCCACGCAATTTATTCTTTATTTTAGGGAAAGTATAGAAATCATTAGGGCTTGGGTCGGGGCTGTACGGCGGATGGTCTAATAATTCTATGTTTTCTTGCTCTAAAAACTCATTTGTTCTGTGCGCGGTGTGAGAACTCGCATTGTCGTGATGCAGGATGATGCGGCGGTTGCAGTTCTCTTTACGGAGTTCAGAAACGACCTGTGGCAAACAAATGCTAGCATGCCATTCTGCATTAACCGTTCTTTGTCCCTCAAGAGGAATAGTCGTAACATGGCCGGTTTTGGAGACAAACGTGGCCACTATTTTTTTTGCAACACTCCGTGAACGAACAATTTTTGTTGGCTTTAACTCATTTTCGAACACCCAAACTCGTGACTGGTTTTTGTTTCGGGTTCGTACGCGTATATCCAGGATTCGTCACCTGAGACGATGTTGTATGCAGCATTTGAGGATCCTGCGTGGAATCTTTCGAGAGTTCTGACGCACCAAGTAACGCGAGCCGCTTTTTGCTCTTCACAGACCGAATGCGGTATCCATCGGGAAAACAACTTTTTTACACCTAATTGTTCATGCAAGATTATTTGTATTTGACTCATGCCAATGTCTAAAGTTGCCTGAATTTCGCGGTATGTCACATGTCGATCTTCCTCAATCAGCTTACGCACAGCATCAACGTTTTCTTGGGTGACTGCAGTTTTTGGACGACCTTGACGGGGATCATCACTGAGCTTGACACGTCCACGTTGAAATTCAGCAAACCAGCGATAAATTGTGGTTTTGGATGGGGCTTCATCACCAAATGCAGAAATCATCCGGTCAACACACTGTTTTTGTGATAACCACTTCGAAAGTCATAATAAATCATCGCTCTTGAATTTTCTCGAGTCAATTCCATTTTCTCAACGACTAAACAAGTTTGACAAAACCTTGTGACAAGACCGAGAATCTTTTTTAAATAAATAAATGGTATTCGATTTTTAAAACCAAGGAGTTTTCAATTAAAAAGATTTTAATATGACAGGAACAGTGGAAATATTCCATTCCCGATACTTTTAGTGCAGCCCTCGTATAATACGATTTGAAAACTTCCGAATATTTCTTTCATCTACTTAGATATGTACTTACGTAATAAGTTTTTATGTGCGGTCTATTGTGTGAAAGTGATAGAGAGGTACCTAAATACATAGTTGGATACTAACATAAGTAAGTATTTAAGATAGTTTATGTTATACTAGGGAGGTACCTAACAGAAAGGTAATTCTAATTATGTATTATATTATTACACGTGTCTCTTTATGTACCTACTTAAGTATTTAAACTACTTATTGATTAACTTCGGTTGAACAATAGTCTACAAATAAATATATTTTTTTACGACTATTTGTTTTACCAAAATATTTAAAGTACTTAGGGGCCATTCAAGGGGGGGTAAGCACCAAAGGGGGGTGGGAGGGTCTTTGCTTTGCTTATTTTTGATGATATGGGGGACGGGAGGGAATGGATGGTGATTACGTCAGAAAGATTATTTTATATTTTCTGATTTTTCTGCAAAATTTAGTCATTCTGATTTGGACAAATATGGCAACCCTACATGTTCGAAAGCGAAAAGCATGTTCAGGGATTCCCCAAAATAATTGGTATTTCTTACTCGCTCTTAAACGGTGTTTTATGGTTAAATTAGAAAGAACTCAAGTAGGGAAATTACTTAAATGGGCATTAAAATGGTATATAAATTCCTTATTTCTAGACTCATGAATAACAATAACGAAACCAGAACAGATTAAAAAAATAGCACTTTACGTAAGCCTAAGAGGGGGGGGGGGGGGGATAAGAGCTTTGCTTACTTTTGCTGACAAGGGGGAGAAGGGGGTTAAAAATTACTTAAATTCTGCTTACGTAATAATTGAATGGCCACTTACCTACGTATCTAGGCCTACTTTAAACTAGGGATACGTACTTTTATCCTACTTGACTAACTATTTACGTTTTTTCCATTAACTATTAAAGCAAAAACATTTTTACGAAGTAAACTAAACTTGTAAATAACATCCGCACAAAATCGGCCCATTCTAAACTCAATCATAGTAAAAATAAAATAATAAGTAGTCACAAGTAGATAACTACTCACAGGGAAATATTCCCACATAGTAGGTACGTAGGAATCGAATAATACTTCGTTGATTTTATGAATGAACAACGGGTGACGGGTCGGGCGACGGGTGTGCTATTGTCACAGTTCTGGCGAGCGCTGGCGTCGCCGAACGACTAACGAGTGAAGTTCTCCATTTACAGTCTACTCTTGCCCGCTAGATGGCGTTAATGCAAGTAACGGCACGGCGAAATATCTGATACGTATCGGCGAGTCCCCTCAAGCTACCTACGCATACATTCGTTACTACTGGGAATAATAATTTAATTCTTAAGTAATAAAACGTAGGTTACCTACTTCATCCTTACAATATTTATTTTACTCTGCATTTTTACTGTGGTAGTATTCTTTCCAATCGAATATTCTTTTGAATATTTCCGAACTATTGCGAATACTTCCGAAGTTTTGCAACGCTAGTTAGGACATAGGCAGTGGCGTTCCTTCCCTTAAAGCCGAAAAGCCCGGCTTTCAATTAAACGTGAACCTATCAACAAAAAAACATAAACAAACTACACGTCATGCAAACTTTTAAATTAACTAACTCAATCATGTCACAAGAATTGATAAGAATAATGACATACACCTGTTTTTTTTTTATATATAGTTATGTCGGCTTGCCCTAATTTTGACCCCTAGGCACGCCACTGGACATAGGATACTATTATCCCAGTAGTACGTCCCCGTGGGACCATATCCGACATCCGCGCGTACAAAGCCGCAGACAAAAGCTCGAGTTGACATAAACGGACCACAAAACAGCAAGAACCCTCCCGTTGTCGTTTGTCTAACGACAATGTGGAAAAAGCATCTGATACTTATAAGTAGAGATTGGATATTCGCATGCATATTCACCTAAAGTTGCGAGTTGGTTAACATGGAATGCGCTTTTGTATCGAAATAATCTTCATTTTAACTAACACACACCACTCTTCCTCTTACACCCTACATACACATATTTGCATCGGGGGTTAAATATTAATTTTAAAAAAATATGCATCTAAATATCCCGGCAATATCAGTTATGATATATGATGAATATCAGTTATGTGCATTACTAAAAATTAACTAAGTAAATATGCATCCGAATATCCGATCTCTGCTTATAAGTAGCATTCCACCTGGTATATACGAAAGTAAAGACTGTACTCTAAAAAAGTCCTGGAGATCGGATAGCTATTGAAGCCAAAAGTAGAAGACGAAAGAAAAAACCGGTCAAGTTGTTTTCGGAGCACGCACGACGAAGGGTTCGTCGCACCGCAGTTGGGGTGAATTATTTATCCCAAGAACAAACTTAACTTTGTAGTTGAAAAACTTGTTCTGCCATACATCGATATACGTTACGGTCAATTCTCCAACTGCTAATGTAAGGTAGTCATCGCAAAAAAAATATGTGATAAAACTGCAAATTAACGATTTTCTGACTTTTTCCTTTACTTGTGCTGTGAAACCTTGCTTCTTGCTAAGTTTCATGATTCTAGGTCAACGAGAAGTCCCGTATAGGTTGTGATTTATTTGGGAGTATCAAACTAAGTCGCACAAATGGCCGTAAGTTTTTATTGCGTTGACGTTGACGTACAAGCTTGATTTTTTTTATAGCTCCAAAGGACGGTAGACCTACGTATTTGATATATAATTTCAACTTGATACCTCCACGCGCTCCTGAGAAAAGGGGTCTTGACAGACAGACAGTCAGACAGACAGATGGACGGACTACGAAGTGACCCTAAAAGGGTTCTGTTTTTTTCTTTTGAGGTACGGAACCCTAAAAGGGGAAACATAGAATATTTAAAACATGATAAGCTTTTTGTTAAGAAACCAGAAGATCCAAGTCGTGAAAATGAAAGAGGGATCAGACCCGTTCGCCGAACTCGCCTTCTCGAAAGAAATTAAACACTACTATTGCAAAAACAGCACCTGCAACTGCTACCCCTGCAAAGAAAATACTCAAATCAAATCAAATCATTTATTTACTTAAACCAAGTATATTTTTACTAAGCACGAGGAAGGTCGTCCTCGCTATGACACCCCAAAAAACGATTAATTGCCCTCGCCAGCCGAAATAATGCAAAAACTAACGTTAATATCGAAATCAACATAGAAAAAACCGGCCAAATGCTTATCGGACCACGCACCATGAAGGATTCCGTAGAGGGATGGATTTATTCCAAAAACAAAATTAACATTGTAGCTGTTGAGAGACATATTCGCTTATAATTACACACAATACACTCTCATTAAGAACAGCAGAAAAACTCTCAACTTCTACTGGCACCAGATTATGTAAACAGGTCCATTATATTCCTATAATGAGCGAAGTGTTTAGGAGAATTAAGCATAGGACACCATTTATTCTGTATCACAAAGGCGATACGCCAGGCAAACACGGAATAGGTTTTTTATTAGGTACGATAAGAACTAAGAGAATACATTCGAGAATTCATAGGCATATTAAAGCATATTGTGATACTGAACATTAAAATGCAATTCAAAACAAATAAGAAGCAGGATAAAAATGTGAACCTGATATAAATAATTTGGCATCTAGTTTGTAACAGCAGAAGTGGCACTAATTTTTTCTTTCATTTAAATAAATATAAAACAGTAAATATTAAGAAGACTGAATAATGGTAAAGGTCTATTTCTGTTTGCAAACAAGGAAAATTATTCTGAAATTATTTCGCTAGTTTTCCATTAGTCAAGAAGTCAAGATTATTTGTTGGCACGTCATGGCCACATTAAATATTTATTTGGAAAAAGTGGCACGTGGATGTAAAGAGGTTCGCCATCCCTGTCATAGGCTAAGAAACGGTACCTAACAAAAATAATAATTGTCCAAGTAGAAAAAGTTTGAATAGCAACTCAAACAAAAGAAAGACAAAGCTCCTGGTTCAGACGACATTACAAATGAATCTCTTATAGCTAACAAAGAGGCTGCACCCAACCTTAGATACATATTCAACGAAGTGATGAAGAGTGAGACCGTTCCAGAGCAGTGGACAACATCAACAAGTCTTATTGCACAAAGGTTGGGTTAGGTTACACAGTAGAGGAACAGAGATGACATAAACAACTATAGACCCAACAGTCTTATTGACCAAGCCTTTGCTAAAGTGATTCATATTCATTGACATTCATATCAAGTGAAGCAAAGATTAAACTCTAGAAAGAAGAAGAAATAAAGATAGAAAAAGGTGTCCGCCAGGGCAATCCTGAGTCACCTAACCTGTTCCCATCAGTTCTGGGCCATATACCACAATACTTTACAAATCTACAATAATTGTACAGAATTTTTAAATTGTAGATATAATTTCGTAACGCAGAAATCACAAATTGTATGTATGAGTTACGATTTACAATCTACCATTCTTTCGCCTTTTATAAAAGCGTAATGCCGGTTACTCACATTCGCACGAATACGCGTACCCGCAAGTGTAGGACGACATTCGCAAATGCATGAAGGCTCCTTCAAACAGGCGCGACACGCGACGCGAATTGCACGCGACTCAAAGGCACCCCTCGTCGCGTGACAGGCAGTGCCTTTGTGTCGCCGCGAATCGTGTCGCGTGTCGCACCTGTTTGTAGGAGCCTTATTGCACAGTATTTAGCGCATCCAGGGTTATCCCAGCCGTGTCGGTTTTCCCGCCAGTTACACTGGGGAGCTATCGCATTTGAGATTCGCAGATGACTTATTGACCTGTTCTTCAACAAAGGATGGTCTCTAGAAAATGCTAAATGAACTGGATAATAAAGTGAGAGAAAAATGGGTACATGCAGGCACCCAGGAGCTATGCAAGTGGCACATGGATAAGAACAAGTGGGGACAGACATCTGTGGAGGCAATTGGAGGAGGCCTTTGCCATTGAGAGGCAAACAGACAAGGTTGTTGAGGCAGAAAAATATATAAATCTAAATGAACTAACTAAACTAGAGACTAAACTAAACCAAACAAGTGGAACAGTGATCATGAACATTTCAACAAAATTGAATGTATAATACATATAGGTATGTGTAACCTATATTTGCAACCATGTCTGGATAAAGGCTTATTATTAATAAGGTAAACCACAAATAAATGAAGCAAAAAGGTCCTCAACTAGTGGTACTCAATAATAAAAACAACTTTTGTTCTATGGATTCAATTGTTTCCCATTTATTGGCCATATTATTAGCAACATCAATATGAGTAACAAATGAGTAGTTTAGTAACTACAGCCACAAACATCTGCAGGTGGCTGTGTGCCTTAGACTTAGAGAGCACCTCGTAGGGAACAACTCGTCACAAGTTCAGCACAGGGCACATAATACAATTTATCTATACATACAAATAAATAAAAATTAAGTGTCTGTCTGTAATGTCAAAATAAATGCTTTTTACTAAATGCATATGAAAGTACTTATACACAGCATATACAATATGTACAGTACTTATAAAAATATATTTATCTGACTGTCTGTTCCAGCTAATCTCTGAAATGGCTGGACTGATTTTGACGGGACGTACACTGGCAGATAGCTGATGTTATTAGGAATAACAAAGGCTACTTTTTGTTCCCGTAGCACCTGCAGTGTGCAGTCTTGCCACATCCATTGCACAACTGAGCTCATTTTATTTCATCACATAAGTCCAAGAAGTAGTGAAGTCAATGTGTAACACACACTGACAATGAATATTACCATATTGATTGATGATACAGAATGGCAACAGCATACTGGTTTTTATTTATATATAAGTAACTAAATATACTATATACTTTATTGTACAAACGGCTACATAACAAACTATACATTGCTAGTGAAAGCTGATCTCGCATTGATAGGATTTTCGTACAATGAGAGGTCGGCTTAAACGGGAAATGTAAGAATAGCTTGATATGGAGCTGTGTGTACAAAAGAAAAAGAAAAAAAATATTAAACACTACAAAACATACAATGGGTGGCCTGAGCACTCAATATTATTGTTTGTAATCTGTTGTCTAATTACATTTACTGTGGATTCAACCAACAGGTTAATAAGAAACGGAGGAATGATCAATCACGTGTAATGCAAGTGAACATGTTGGCAAAGTGAGTGAGTAGGTAGATAGTACTTACAGATTGGAATGTGTTCGTTGAGCTGCGTGCTGACGGTGCACGCTATCACTGCCGGCAGTCTAGTGCCTGCTTGCTATCTCGGCTCGCGTTCGCGACTGGCTTGGTGTAGTCATGTAGTGGTGGCGCCGGACGCCCCCTCTGAGCCACTGCCGCCGCGCCGCGTCTCCTTATCTCACCGGTTATACTGCGTCGCTTTGTGTACTTATCCAATCAGCCGACCAACCGCAAATACACTGTATTTTAAGGAATGACAAAGCAAAACAATAACAATTGCCGTGTCGGTTGATAATAAACTTTACATTTGTGGCACCAGATCAATTAACTGAGGAAATAACTCTACGATCTACACATGGTGTTGTAGAGAGACGAGGGTAACTATATAACTATAGATTCACATTATTTTTCGTGTATAACAAAACCGGACAAAACTGGAATTGGATGAAAGTTGAAACCATGTTGAAACCACAGAACATAAATACTCTTGGAGGTGAAACACTACGTGAACCTCAACGTGAACAATATTTTGACGAGTCGTACTATCGATCGTGTAGTCTAGACAGATGTCAAAAACAGAATTTGATTTGATTTGAATTATCAGAATGACAATTGTATGTACAAAAAAAATTGTAGTTTAGTATCCCAGTATGCGCAAAATATGTATGCGAAATCGGAAATAAGGGTTTTCCGATTCTCGACGTTTAAATCAGCGGGGTAATTACGTAACACACTACCAGTAGGAATGGGTTTCATTTTGACAGTTCAACAATATTAATTGCGTTATTTACGTTGTTGAGCAGACAAATTTTTCGAACATAAGAAGCAATGGATTAGCAATATGCTTCAAAATGATTCAGATTGTGATGGATAGTGTGTTACGTAATTAGGGTGAGTGTCAAGCAGTGTTGCTAGACGCCGACGGCGTATCCTCGTACAAACATCTTAGAGCATTTAACCTACTATCGCGCATCCTGTACAACAGGTTCACCATACCAACGTTTTGGCAAGAAGCCGTACAAAGAATTAATGATATACCATTTGTTACCGCCATGACGATTTGGACTCGTTCCTGACCGATTGGCCGGAATAAGGCACATCAAAAGGAAAATTATGTGGGAGACCTTTGCCCAGCTGTGGGACAACATAGGTTCAGTAAAAAAAAGATGCAAGTAAATTTTATTAATCTGATATATTATTCTACCTCTCAGCTGATGAACCTATTCAACCCTGCGGTTGCCAAGGTACTAAAGAAACTGAAGACAATAAAGGAACACCACCTCTACTTGATTTGATCTCATTAATCCTGGCTGTCTGTCAATCGTGGCCGTCTGAGGTATTGTATTAATATTTCACAGAGTATTTTTGATAAACATTATAGGGAGCAAATAAGTTGGGACATGACAGGCATGGAGCATGGAATTAAGAAATATAGCAACTCATTGTACCTACTCAAAATAAAGGAATAATAATGGCCCATGTGATTGATTTTGTTGAGTCAGACGCTGATCTTTTATTGTATTAAGAATAAATCATACCGCTATACTTATTAAAAGTACAAAATTATCTGCAGGTGATTCTGCGTGTGGTTCTGATGATAATGTCAATTTTATACTAGGTGGTTCAATTGATTTAAAAAAATATACTAGAATGAGTGTAGGAATGAAGTACTTACATCAAATACTTAGTAATAAATAATTACCATGGTTTGCAGCTAATGCAGCCGACACATCAGACGACCCTCCGATCCTCGAGGCATCAAGAAGTTGAACCCCGAGAAGCAGCAGAAGAAGCTCAGTAGAAAAAAACCATTATTAGCCAACTTTTTTTGATGTGATACAAATGAATAAATTTCATTTATTAATGTACACACTAAACACTTAATAAAGTAAAATACATAAAGATTGAATAGAAAAAAGGAACAGCTGCTTACCTATATCATTAGAAATTTCTTCCAGCAGACCTGCGATAGGAGCGAAGCGTAGACGTATTATGGTATTAGCGACCTACACATACTTACATTATTCTATCAGATTAAAGTAAACATGCTTAAAATAATAATAATACAGACCTAATATAGAAACAAATACATGAATAATAGAATAATTTAAATTTCTTGATAGCAAGAGATAAGCAATTTGTGTGTGTCTTAACAGCACCCATACCTAGATTATTGATATGCCTAAATATTTATGTTGTAATAGGGATTGTATCTTGTACTGCGTTTTATCTAGATGACGGGGTATTAAAAAAATACTTATGTGCTTTTTACGTATTATGTAAACGAACAATACACCAATCACTGAATACTTGCATAACACTATTTTATGAAGTTGCTCAATCTCACCTGTCAAGTAATATCCATTTGTTGTAAACTAAATGTAGGTACTAATTACTAAATTGACATTTAAAATTAATAAAAATGGTTTGAATTGATATTAAAATACCTAAAAGCATTGAAATAAATAGGTAAGTACATACTTATTTGCCTAAGCCCGAATACGTCAATGCTTGTAGAGATGACATTCAAAGGCTGAAAATTGAAAAATAAACTCGAATGTGATGAGGAATATGAGGATGACAGTCTTCTGCGCAGTCGCGTGCTCAGCTCACGTCACTAGATTCTCGATAGGTACCTATAGAAATCACGCGGCGGTTGCCATAGCGACACCACTTCGGCGCGCTGCTGAGTGCTGCGCTGCGCAAGTAGCAGTAATGTTGAAAATTGTCAAAGTAGGTAGGTATTGATAATGATATTTTTGATGAATATTCTTTTATTATTGGCAACGACTAGATATGTAGGTAAACATAACGCACATCTTTTTTTTTATTTTAATGATTTGGTAACTAATTACACCAATCGTACATGTATCAAACTATGTAGGTAAGTACATAACTATGCTCAGACTACGAGACGATGCTTTGTAGTACCTACCTACCTAGGCAGCTGTACTTAACAGACATTGGTAGGTATTGCATTTGCAAAAGGTTCTTACTGCGCATGCGTTACGCGTTGCATGTTAATTAAGTGGTTGGTAAGTACTTAGTTAATAAAGGAAATCAGTAACTATAATTATTGCAAATAAAATATAGGTTGGCACTGAACCTACGTTTTAAATGTAAGTACAAAATATCGAAAAGCATTAAAATTAATAGGTAGGCAAGTAGGTACTAATAAAATTACTGTCTCGGAACTCGAATACGAACAGGCTTAGGGACATGGACGTCGGTAGCGGAGAGTAAAAAAAAAAAACAATGTGATGAGAATGACAGCGTCTTCTGTCTTCTGCGCAGTCGCGTGCTCAGCTCATATCACCCGATTCTCGTTACCTATAGAAATCACGCGGCGGTTGCCATAGCGACACCACTTCGGCGCAAGGTGCGCTGCGCAAGTTGCAGTAAAGTTTAACCGTTGAATATTGTCATAGTAGGTAGGTAGGTGACGTTCATTTGATGAATATTCTTGTACCTATTATTGGCAACCACTAATAATAATAATAATAATAATATTTATTTGCTTAAAAACACGGTATAAAAAGATGGTAAAATACAAAAAGTTAAAAAGAGCGCGCGTTATGTACACATAATTAATTACACAAATCGTACTTATAGGTAGTAGAGCATCTCATCACGCTAGGTATCGGATTGCATTTAAGTCATCGGCTGACATTAAGGTTCATACTTACTTAATATAAAAAAGTAAAAAAATAAACTCAATTTGATAACGACAGTGTCTAACGCGCAAGAGCGGGGTGATCTTATCACTTCACCCGATTGCCGTAGCCGTACCTCGACTAGATGAAGCGAGCGCGATCCGCGAGTGTCATTTGAACTCTTGAATTGAATAGATTTGGGTTAATAACAACGCTGAACAACGTCGCACAGGCTTTACTCGAGTCGATCCACAATCGCTTCTTCAAACCACATGACATCGCGATTGGGTCATGGTATTGCGTTTACTTACCTAATCATTCAACATTGGGTTCATAGTAAAATAACAAACAATGTCGATGTGCATTTTCTTCAGTAGCTGTCTTAAACGTGTGTTATATTTTGTTTGTTTATTGTACGTGCGTGCCGCGCTCGCGCCTCAGGCGCCTAATCTAGGCAAAATAAACCACATTGAGTTTCTCACCGAATTTCTGTTTTAAGTAGGTACTTTTTTATTTTAATACCCCCCAAAATAGTACCTAATACCTAAAATATTATTATAATCTCGATTATGATTGTAAATGTTATGCTTGGTCAGTCCCTAGCATCAGTGGGATGACACTGACAGCTCACTCCACGCAAGTGATCACGGTGAGATTTTTTTACAGAATCGACAAGCAGCTTGTCGATTCTGTAAAGCTAAATCATTAATTATTATATCAATCAATAATTTATAAGCTAAATCTATTGATCATTTTATATTAAAAAGGTACTTATTTCATAGCTAATATTTAAGTGTCTAAACATTAGGTACTATTTTAGGGGGTATTAAAATAAAAAACTTAAGTACTTACTTAGAACAGAAATTCGGTGAGAAACTCAATGTGGTTTTTTTGCCTAGATTAGGCGCCTGAGGCGCGAGCGCGGCACGCACGTTCAATAAACAAACAAAATATAACACACGTTTAAGACAGCTACTGAAGAAAATGCGCATCGACATTGTTTTTTATTTTACTATGAACCCAATGTTGAATGATTAGGTAAGTAAATGCAATGCCATGACCCAATCGCGATGTCATGTGGTTTGAAGAAACGATTGTGGATCGAGTCGAGTAAAGCCTGTGCGACGTTTTTCAGCGTTGTTATTAACCCAAATCTATTCAATTCAAGAGTTCAAATGACACTCGCGGATCGCGCTCGCTTCATCTAGTCGAGGTACGGCTACGGCAATCGGGTGAAGTGATAAGATCACGCCGCGCTTGCGCGTTAGGCACTGTCGATATCAAATTGAGTTTATTTTTTTACTTTTTTATTGAAGTAAGTATGAACCTTAATGTCAGCCGATGACTTAAATGCAATCCGATACCTAGCGTGATGAGATGCGCTACTACCTATAAGTACGATTTGTGTAATTAATTATGTGTACATAACTGGTCGTTGCCAATAATAGGTACAAGAATATTCATCAAATGAACGTCATCAATACCTACCTACCTACTATGACAATATTCAACGGTTAAACTTTTCTGCAACTTGCGCAGCGCACCTTGCGCCGAAGTGGTGTCGCTATGGCAACCGCCGCGTGATTTCTATAGGTAACAAGAATCGGGTGATGTGAGCTGAGCACGCGACTGCGCAGAAGACAGAAGACGCTGTCATTATCATCACATTGTTTTTTTTTTTTACTCTCCGCTACCGAAGTCCATGTCCCTAAGCCTGTTCGTATTCGAGTTCCGAGACAGTAATTTTATTAGTACCTACTTATTCATTTTAATGCTTTTAGATATTTTGTACCTACATTTAAAACGTAGGTTCAGTGCCAACCTATATTTTGTTTGCAATAATTATAAAGATTTCCTTTATTAACTAAGTACTTACCAACCACTTATTTAACATGCAAAACGTCACGCATGCGCAGTAGGAGCCTTACGCAAATGCTATACCTACCAATGTATGTTAAGTACAGCTGCCTAAGTAGGTAGGTACTACAAACCATCTTCTCGTAGTCTGAGCATAGGTATGTACTTACCTACATAGTTTGATACATGTACGATTGGTGTAACTAGGTACCAAATCATTAAAATAAAAAAAGATGTGCGTGATGTTTACCTACATATCGCTCATTTGGAGAAACATCGACATATTTGTAATTTTTCCCAAAAATTAGTTGTTGATATTTGTGCTCGAAGAAACAGAGGAGCAGACGAGTGAAATATTTAATATGTATTGGGATTTATCAACATTTCAGAACTAGACTTTACCGTCTCGTTCTGAAATGTTGAACCCCATTACAAAAAAAATATCAAATTTAAATCACTCTTCTGTTATATTTGAAAACACCAGTTATGTCGTTGTTTCTCCAAATGAGCGATATATATCTAGTCGTTGCCAATAATAAAAGAATATTCATCAAATGATCATCATCAATACCTACCTACCTACTACGACAATATTCAACGGTTAAACTTTACTGCAACTTGCGCCGAAGTGGTGTCGCTATGGCAACCGCCGCGTGATTTCTATAGCTAACGAGAATCGGGTGATGTGAGCCGAGCACGCGACTGCGCAGAAGACACTGTCATTCATCAACAGTAATTTTATTAGTACCTACTTGCCTACCTATTCATTTTAATGCTTTTAGATATTTTGTACCTACATTTAAAACGTAGGTTCAGTGCCAACCTATATTTTATTTGCAATAATTATACTGATTTCCTTTATTAGCTAAGTACTTACCAACCACTTATTTAACATGCAACGCGTCACGCATGCGCAGTAAGAACCTTTTGCAAATGCAATACCTACCAATGTCTGTTAAGTACAGCTGCCTAGGTAGGTACCTACTACAAAGTACCTATCTTCTCGTAGTCTGAGCATAGGTAGGTACCTACTTACCTACATAGTTTGATAACATTAAGTATGATCATAATGTCAGCCGATAGCGTGATGAGATGCGCTACTACCTATATGTACGATTGGTGTAATTAGGTACTAAATCATTAAAATAAAAAAGATGTGCGTGATGTTTACCTACATATCTAGTCGTTGCCAATAATAAAAGAATATTCATCAAAATCATCATTATCAATACCTACATAGTTTGACAATATTCAACATTACTGCTACTTGCGCAGCGCAGCACTCAGCAGCGCGCCGAAGTGGTGTCGCTATGGCAACTAGCGTTGCAAAACTTCGGAAGTATTCGGAATAATTCGGAAACATTCAAAAGAATACTTCGATTGGAAGGAATACTACCGCAGCAAAAAAGCAGCGTAAAATAAATATTGTAAGTATGAAGTAGGTAACCTACGTTTTATTACTTATGAATTAAATTATTCCCAGTAGTTACGAATGTACTCGTGTGCTTATGTAGCTTGAGGAGACTCGCCGTTACGTTTAGCAGATATTTCGCCATGCCGCTACTTGAATTAACGCCATCTAGCGGGCAAGAGTAAACTATAAATGGAGAACATCCCTCGTTAATCGTTCGGCGACGCCAGCGCTCGCCTGCACGTAACAATAGCACACCCACCGAGCCCCGCAGCCGTTGCTCATTCATAAATTCAACGAAGTATTATTCGATTCCTACGTACCTACAATGCGGGAATATTTCCCTGTAAGTAGTTATCTACTTGTGACTACTCATTATTTTATTTTTACTATGATTGAGTTTAGAATGGGCCGATTTTGTCCGGGTGTTATTTACAAGTTTAGTTTACTTCATAAAAATGTTTTTGCTTTACGATTTAATGGAAAAAACGTAAATAATTAGTTAAGTAAGATAAAAGTAAGTACGTATACGTTGTACGTAGTTTAAAGCAGGTACGTATCTAGGGCCTAGATTCGTAAGTACTTTAAATGTTTTGGTAAAACAAATAGTCGTAAAAAAAATATTTCTTTGTAGAATAGTGTTCAACCGAAATTAATCAATAACTAGTTACATAGTTAAGTAATAAATAAGTAGTGTTCAACCGAAATTAATCAATAAAGACACATTTGAAATAATATACAATACTTAATAATTAGATTATCCTTTCTGCTAGGTACCTCCCTATTATAACATAAATTACTATCATAAAAACTTATTTTAGTATCTAACTATGTATTTACCTCTCTATCACTTTCACACCTAATAGACCGCATACAAAAACTTATTACGTACGTAAGTACATATCTAAGTAGATGAAAGAAATATTCGGAAGTTTTCTAATCGTATTATACTAATTTTTATGAATGAACGCGTAGTAATATATAATCACTGGCATTATCGCCGTCTAGCGGGTAAAAGTAAAAGCTGTAACTGTACAACTTCCGTCGGTAGTGCTCGCCTGCGTGCGCTTTCTGCTGCTGCGGTGACCAAGGTTAGGAAGGAAGGAAGGAAGATTCGTGAGTATGAATACACAAGCACTAACGCGGTACATATGTAATTTGCAATGATAATTGCGCCGCCATCTCGCGGTCAATAGTCGAACTCTACCAGGTGTTCCAATAAGTAGCCTACTTACCCGATGTCGGTCAGCGTAATTATATTATGGCAACTGTGGCATACCGCCTCGTGACTCAGCAGTTCATTCTAACTATTCTAATATGTACTTAGCTAAATATTTTCCTTGTAATTCTTCTCGGGGAATAATTCCGAATACTACTCAATACTTCCGAATCTTTCGCGAATAATACGACGGGAATACTTCGGAATAATTCTCTCCGGCAACGCTAATGGCAACCGCCGCGTGATTTCTATAGGTACCTACCTAACGAGAATCTAGTGACGTGAGCTGAGCACGCGACTGCGCAGAAGACTGTCATTCTCATCACATTCGAGTTTATTTTTCAATTTTCAGCCTTTGAATGTCATCTCTACAAGCATTGACGTATTCGGGCCTATAGGCAAATAAGTATGTACTTACCTATTTATTTCAATGCTTTTAGGTATTTTAATATCAATTCAAACCATTTTTATTAATTTTAAATGTCAGTTTAATAATTAGTACCTACATTTAGTTTACAACAAATGGATATTACTTGACAGGTGAGATTGAGCAACTTCATAAAATAGTGATAGGCAAGTATTCAGTGATTGGTGTATTGTTCGTTTACATAATACGTAAAAAGCACATAAGTATTTTTTTAATACCCCGTCATCTAGATAAAACGCAGTACAAGATGCAATCCTTACTATAACATAAATATTTAGGCATATCAATAATCTAGGTATGGGTGCTGTTAAGACACACACAAATTGCTTTTCTCTTGCTATCAAGAAATTTAAATTATTCTATTTATTCATGTATTTGTTTCTATATTAGGTCTGTATTATTATTATTATTATAAGCATGTTTACTTTAATCTGATAGAATAATGTAAGTATGTGTAGGTCGCTAATACGATAATACGTCTACGCTTCGCTCCTGCCGCAGGTCTGCTGGAAGAAATTTCTAATGATATAGGTAAGCAGCTGTTCTTTTTTTCTATTCAATCTTTATGTATTTTACTTTATTTAGTGTTTAGTGTGTACATTAATAAATTAAATTTATTCATTTGTATCACATCAAAAAAAGTTGGCTAATAATGGTTTTTTCTACTGAGCTTCTTCTGCTGCTTCTCGGGGTTCAACTTCTTGATGCCTCGAGGATCGGAGAGTCGTCTGATGTGTCGGCTGCATTAGCTGCAAACCATGGTAATTATTTATTACTAAGTATTTGATGTAAGTACTTCATTCCTACACTCATTCTAGTATATTTTTTTAAATCAATTGAACCACCTAGTATAAAATTGACATTATCATCAGAACCACACGCAGAATCACCTGCAGATAATTTTGTACTTTTAATAAGTATAGCGGTATGATTTATTCTTAATACAATAAAAGATCAGCGTCCGACTCAACAAAATCAATCACATGGGCCATTATTATTCCTTTATTTTGAGTACAATGAGTTGCTATATTTCTTAATTCCATGCTCCATGCCTGTCATGTCCCAACTTATTTGCTCCCTATTATGTTTATCAAAAATAGTCTGTGAAATATTAATACAATACCTCAGACGGCCACGATTGACAGACAGCCAGGATTGATGAGATCAAATCATGTAGAGGTGGTGTTCCTTTATTGTCTTCAGTTTCTTTAGTACCTTGGCAACCGCAGGGTTGAATAGGTTCATCAGCTGAGAGGTAGAATAATATATCAGATTAATAAAATTTACTTGCATCTTTTTTTTACTGAACCTATGTTGTCCCACAGCTGGGCATAGGTCTCCCACATAATTTTCCTTTTGCTGTGCCTTACTCCGGCCAATCGGTCAGGAACGAGTCCAAATCGTCATGGCGGTAACAAATGGTATATCATTAATTCTTTGTACGGCTTCTTGGCAAAAACGTTGGTATGGTGAACCTGTTGTACAGGATGCGCGATAGTAAAAAAAATATACTGTTTCAGTAGGTGTATTTTCGTTGAGGTTGGAGTTAACTCCTCTCTCATCAGCATGTTGAGCTGGAACAAATGACACTCGAATTAAACTTGGTCTAAGTACTATGAAAAGTTTATTGAAAAAAAATAGGACTTTGTTAATGAGTTAAAAGTTTGAGTTTCAGAAAAATATATGGGGAATATTACTTAAAATTATAATAATGAGATGAACTTATCTAGTATAAATGAATAATAACAAGAATTACTTGATTTATTATAATTATTTTGACTGGTCCAAATGCTAGTAAATGACAAACTTTATCATTCCTATTTTAAGTGAACCGGGAATTATATAGAAAAAAATATATTATTACTACTAATATCACACAAGTACCCATAAGTCAGACAGCCAAATTAAATTTGCCAATAGCTCATACCTGGTATGGTCGGACAGACTCTCAGAAGCTCAACTATGTAAAAAGCAATGCTGGCAAAGAAACTTGAGTGGATTGGACTGAAATATTTATTAACCCATATGTGCCCACAGGGTCGATAACGACCAAAAATTCCTTCATGACTTCTAATACAGACTGACAGTGAGCTGTTGCATTCATTTAAATTATAGTGCCATCTTTTGTTAGACTGAAGAACTATTTTGGACCACAGCACAATATCATAGATTTATTCTATAATAATTCAAGCGACAATTGGGAGTGCAGGTTCATACTTGTTTATTTGTGACAAAAGTTTGCGACTGAGTGCACGAAAATGTAAGTATTTTTTATGTATTAAAAAAATTTACTGAAAATAATGTTTTTTATGGTAAATGAAATACTTACTTTGGAGATACAGTTTTTTTTTTTTGTATAGAATGTATTTTTTTATTAGCTATCAATCGAAATATTTTTGTGGGTCGATAACGACCCTATGGGCACATCTCATGCTTTATGTTCTTATTTTTTTATTTTAGGTCCCGGCACGTAGGTACTCTCTACAAATGAAATAGCTGACGCTCTGGAGACGTTCGATGACGATGACGATATCCTGGGCGTCGATGTATACATAGATCCACCTTGTGATGGTACCATATCAGACGGCGACTCAGGTGAGGAGGATTGTGACAATATAAATCGGTTGAACCGGCATCAATTACTCGCTCCAGCCGAGTTGGTAGTACTACAACGCGAAGAAGATATAAACGACAACACAGCCGTCGATGAATCTTTAGTCATTCCTAGTTGTAGTTCACATATCTCTGAACCAATTTCTACGGCATCCGGATCCAGCTCACGCCGGTCACGACGTAATCGTCCTGTTGTACAGTCAACTGGCAGAACAATTGAAACACCAATAATCACTACTGAACCTGATGGACATTCTTCCTCGAATATACAGTCTACCAGGGCCCTCAATCAGCCTGCTGGCCCGTCTTCAAGTCGTACAAGACAGCGCAACGTCTCGAACATCAGACCACGCAAATGGGTAAAGCGAGACTTACGTCCCCAACAAGACGAGTGGTCACCTCCACCTCCACGAACTGTTCTGACACTTACCAAAGAAAGTGAACCAATAGAATTCTTCGAATTATTTTTTAGCGAAGATGTCATAAGGCATATTGTAAGGCATACAGTAATGTATGCTGTTGAAAAACATAATTACAGTTTTTGTCTTTCGGGTGATGAGATGTACTGTTTTCTGGGTATTTTAATTCTTAGTGGTTACGCGCCTTTACCAAGACGACTTATGTATTGGGAGACAAACGAAGATACCCACAACGTTTTGGTGGCCAAATCTATGAGACGTAATCGTTTTGAAGAAATATTTAGATATTTACATGTTGCTGATAATAGCAACCTACCCACTGGTGATAAAATGGCGAAAATTCGGCCATTGTTCAACATCATGAACGAAAAGTTTCTGACATATGCCCCCATCGAGAAAAATATGAGTATTGATGAGTCGATGATACCCTATTACGGACGTCACGGATGCAAACAGCATATTCATGGCAAACCGATCCGTTTCGGATTCAAAGCATGGGTTGCAGCAACTCGTTTAGGGTACTGCTTACAAGTGGACTTATACGAAGGACGATCTGAAGCGCGAGATACTGGCCTAGGGGAACATGTTGTAACTAAATTGACGAACATGGTAAAGAAGGAATATCCAGAAACACAGTTTTCTGTATATTGTGACAATTTTTTTACATCCCCTGGATTACTGAGTACTTTGCAAGAAAACAACGTAAAAGTTACTGGAACTGCTCGTCAGAATAGAGTAGACAAATGTCCACTAATTGAAGTCAAGTCTTGCAAAAAGCAGCCAAGAGGATCTTATGATTATAGGTTGGATACAAATGATAATATTTGCGCCGTACGCTGGAATGACAACAACGTAGTTACACTGTTATCAAATGAATTTGGAGTACACCCTATCCAAAAGGCAAGCCGATATTCAGTTGCTGCCAAACAGAGAATTGATATTGATCAGCCAAACGTTGTACATCAGTACAATAGATTTATGGGTGGAGTAGATAGACTTGATGCTAATGTTGGAGTTTACCGGATTTCTATAAGAGGCAAAAAGTGGTACATGCCCATTTTATGTGGGTAATTGACGCTGCCATCAACAACTCTGCTTTATACGCTAGATCATTAGGGGCGAACATAGACACATTAGAATTTCGTCGATCTATTGCAAGGTCTTTACTCCAGAAATATGGGACTCCCAAATCTCACCCTGGGCCATTGCAACAAGTGACTACAGTTGTACCAATTTCTGTTAGAAAGCATTCAGCTCAACATATTATCCTCACCGGTCAGGTTAGAAGACGATGTGCGCTGTGTAAAAACAAAACGGTTAAAATGTGCCGCAAATGTAATGTCAATTTGCATGACAAATGCTTTGAAGCATTTCATGCATAATTGAATATTATTTTTTATGTTTTTTTGTTACTTAACTCTTTGACTGACTAAATTAATTAATGAATAGTTCCTATATTATTGTTGAACCTACTAATAAAAAATGATTAGCGTATAAATGTTTCTATTTTGATGCACCTTACTCCATACTAGCATATGACTATATGTGCCCATGGGGTCATTATCGACCCACTGAAAAAAACCTACTTCCCTAACTGAAAACCGCAAATTACAATTACAGCCCTTATTTATAATCATTTATTACCAACATAGTCAAAAATCTTTAAAATTCATCTTAAAAAAAGTTCTGGGCATATATGGGTTAAACAATATTAGCAGGTACTTAGTTATTGATAACGTACGGACCTTTGTAAACTTTTGCGACTATTCTTATGGTAATTTCCTCGGCCGAAAACAATGAAGGATAAGACCAACTTGGCGCCAATACTTCTCAAATCTCATAGATGTATCTTTTCAAAGTGTATCTTGCACACACATAGCTTGTGAAGATCTCCCATAAGACGACCCAATGACCCGCTTAATCACTGTTAATGCTCAGAAGCCACTTTTTGCGTCCGATCTCACTAACAGGAAACGTTTGCATTTTCATCGTTTCGTAAGACAACAATGTTCGATAAAACACTTGCATCTTGCACTGCCAATGCAAAATAATACACTTTGAAATCACTGAGCAGCTATGAATGGAAATTAATCAACGGAAACTTAATTCGACCAGCCACAAAACAAGAAAACAAAACTTTTCATGAAAAAATCACAAACAAACTTCGAACGAAAACCGCCTAAATTTGACATTGACAGTCAAAAGAACATTCATAAGTTTTCCAGCCATAGAGTAACGGTTGTGTTTTATTTAAGTTTCGTTTCCTGTGGAAACGAGAAAAAAAATATATCCAAATACTGACGGATTAAAACTGATTTCATTTGTTTTTGTAAAGCGGTAGATAATTTTTGGAACTATTTACAAAATTATGTTTTTTTTTTTAGTGGAACGTTCCAGTGACTCCATTTCCCCATAAATCGTGAAGTTTAGTAATCTTTATGCTTGGATATGGATGATTTGAAAATTAATAATTGATTACCTTTATTGTCACTGACAAACATAATCAAAGTAGATACATACTAAATTCAAACAATCAATAATTTATTTAAAGCCTAAATTGCAGATATATTTGGAACTTGGACCGTTGTTACCAACAAGAATTTTAAATTCTGTTTGTCGAAACACCGGAACTTTATCTCCAAGATATTATTAATCACAGATTAGTCAAAACTGAAGTGGGATGCGCTACGGTAGCCCGCGAAATTCAAATTGACTTATGTTTTTTGCAATTTGCAGTGCAAAGTCCGGTTGTATGTTGATTAAAATATGATTCATGATTGTAACAAGTATGGCTTTACATAATTATAATAATAATTCGCAAGAATAACTGCATACCATTTGTGTTACTATTTGTAAAATAAGCATAAGCTAAGTACCACCCTATCGCTTTGGGATATCCTATTATGATAGAAGTGTTGTGTAAATAAATAAATAAATAATCATTAGAATCAGCAATACTACTCCTTAAGTTAGAATTGGCCTCAAATGTCATGATTTCATGAAATAGACATTCAATAGGGTAATATGTACTTAGAGAGATGTATTGATGATTTTTATTATTATAATTCTTTAAACAAATATTTGATACGATCGCGCATCATGTTTAGATCATCATACAACCTTATACTGACCTGCAAATTGCGAAAACGTAGAAAAAAATGAATTTCGCGGGCTACCTTGGCGTATCCCCATTATAAGGCCATGGTCGGCGTTATCGCAAGATGGCGCATGTCATGACGTCATCTATGACGATTCACGGGACAACGTTATCGCGCTCACGCTAATTCGGAACAGGTGTAAGCACTGAGTGAATTACACTGTAATCGATTTGAGTGATTATGACTCAAATCGATTACAATGCAATTCGGAACGCACCAAATGGAATGTTACTATCTGTCAAATTTAAGCGGTTTTCGTTCGAAGTTTGTTTGTGATTTTTTCATGAAAAGTTTTGTTTTCTTGTTTTGTGGCTGGTCGAATTAAGTTTCCGTTGATTAATTTCCATTCATAGCTGCTCAGTGATTTTAAAGTGTATTATTTTGCATTGGCAGTGCAAGATGCAAGTGTTTTATCGAACATTGTTGTCTTACGAAACGATGAAAATGCAAACGTTTCCTGTTAGTGAGATCGGACGCAAAAAGTGGCTTCTGAGCATTAACAGTGACTAAGCGGGTCATTGGGTCGTCTTATGGGAGATCTTCACAAGCTATGTGTGTGCAAGATACACTTTGAAAAGATACATCTATGAGATTTGAGAAGTATTGGCGCCAAGTTGGTCTTATCCTTCATTGTTTTCGGCCGAGGAAATTACCATAAGAATAGTCGCAAAAGTTTACAAAGGTCCGTACGTTATGTAAACGAACAATACACCAATCACTGAATACTTGCCTATCACTATTTTATGAAGTTGCTCAATCTCACCTGTCAAGTAATATCCATTTGTTGTAAACTAAATGTAGGTACTAATTACTAAACTGACATTTAAAATTAATAAAAATGGTTTGAATTGATATTAAAATACCTAAAAGCATTGAAACGCTTACGCAATAATATATTTATATTAATATTAAAATAATTACGTGTAATAATTAGTTAGATTAGGGTATGATGAGGCTGACGTACCTTTGTAAGGTAAAAGCCTCTAAATAAACGATTATAAAAAAAAAAAATTGAAATAAATAGGTAAGTACATATCGATGTCTTACGGCCGAAAAGGGATAAGCGACATTTTTTGAGAAATTCAGTTATATACATACTTAGAATCGCCTTTTTTTTCTGCGTCGATTGGTCTAGGTAACGTTTGCCTACGTGAAACTTTTTGTCGGTTACGCGGTAGGAAAAATATAGACTTCTGTCAATTTATTTCGTTGTAAACGACTTCAATTTTTGTAAAATTATTTTTTTGGTGTTTGATCTACGAATTATTTAAGAATAAAGAAGTTACACCTTTTGGACTTTTTGTAATATTTTAATGATTGTACGTTAAACTATTTTGGCTGGAAGTAAAAATTCAGAAATATGTATTTAGTTTGTTATGCCTGTTCGTGTTTAAAACATAATTAGTCGTTTATTCCGTTTTGGCCGCATTTTGCAGACTCTGTTTGGTCTGTAGTCTTTTTTTCCTCGTTAAAAATAAATGAAAAAATGGAGGTTACTACATATTTACCCGCACACAAATATGTAATAAAAGTTAGCTTATCCTTTTTTTCCCTCCCGATATTTATACAATTTTGGCGGTTAGATAAAAAGCTAGACCAAAATCTTATCCTTATCCCAATTCATACTCTACGCGTTATGGCGCTTATCGAATTAAAAATAATTTAAATTGGCGGTTGTCGGTATCGTTTTCTGAAAACTACGAGCGCAAGCGGCAGCGGAACAAATTTTAGTCTCCAGGTGACCACGGGGCAAGCACCACGTGCGCACGCGAGCCGTTTCGGCGCGATAAATTTAGTATTGCTTATTATAAGGTAAGTTAAATTTCATGCTGAAAAAGGACATAGATTTATTTATTTCTTGTTTACAAATAGATTACATAACTTGTTCGGGGTTGGGTTAAGATAGAGATAAAGGATGAGATAAGAGATGAAAGTCAGTTTAAGGTTAATAAATTCACTGTATTGTCTGTTTCCACAAATATAGGATTAAGATTAATTTGTACTAGGATGATTGGTGAACGATATGGGATTATGAGTCACGCGCACGGTATGTCGCCGAATTACGTACTGAACTATTGCGGTGTAAGTGCAATAATATAAATGATGGAAGCATACTGAGCGCGTGGCACAATAATGATGACCCAGGTAAACGTGCTGTACGGTGGTTGACCCGTACATGCTCCCGGGGGCATCGATAGGGGTTAGTAGGATAAAGATGGAAATGAGATTTACAAGATGATAAACAATATTCAACTTATCAACTATATGACAGGGATAAGTATTAGTAGTGAGTGATTAACAATATTTTGAACAATTACAAGTAGTCTAGCAACTACTTCTTAGATCGGGAAGGGAAAATACGCGAAAAACAGGGGACGAGGCCCGATCTTCTGTTTGTAAACACTCGCTAGATTTAATAAGATTTTTGGGATCACTTTTCACGGATTGACTAAATTGACCTTTTTCCCTAAGATCACAACACACTGCACTTTTCGCTTTGATTAAAGATGGCCCTTTTTCCCTAAGATCACAACACTCACTTATATCACTCTCATTTCCGAGATGTGAAGAGATCGCAGTAGATGCCTCTCCAGCAGGCACCGAGGGTTCTTGACGTGTTGACCGCCTGTGACGCCGCCAACAGTATACCGCCGCCGTTATCAGGATTCCAAAGATTAGAGCATACAAGACGCTATAAAGATGTACGTCGTGATAGGATATTTTATCACTCCATGGTTCAGTTTGTTTCATGATCTCAATCTTTCTCTGTATATCTTCAAATTGTCGCAATATTTCAGAATTATTAGTAATAATTTCAGGAGATTCAGGGATAGATATGTTGAACATATGATTAATAGGTGATATTTGTGGCGCAATCATTCTTGCACCAATACTTATTTTGCTAGACAGCCTTTTATTAGAATGGACAACGAAATTGTCCGTCTTTATCATACAGCCTTCCTCCACATTCAACAAACCTGCATTGATAAATTTAACGGCGGTAATTTCGCCATCACACAGAAGCTTAAAGTTGCATTCATTGCAACAAAAGTAATAATATTTATTATCCCCTGTTAATTCCTTCCAAATGTTTTTACAAGGGGTTCTAATAGTTTCACAGGTTCTTGTGTGTGGGATCGTTTCACACAAGCTGTGATCATGTTTTAAGATATTTGTAGGGTTTTTTGTATGACATAAAATCATCCCAGGATTTTGTCTTATACAAGACTGGAGATCAGCATCAGTAAGGGTTACGTATGAGTCCTTTCTGAGGTTAATGGCAGCAAAACTTGAGATAACTTTCACATGTATCATGTCGTGGTTCAATAATCGTGGGACTGGAATGAGGTTAAAGATTTCGTAAAGGTCTCTTTCGATGAGGGGTATTCTTATTTCAATGATCAAGTACTTACTGTAGTACTTAGTCCGCACTTTTATCAAGTTGTAGAGATCCTTGAGATTCAAATGGTTGATAGGAAGTGCCATGTCTTTGGGGATATGTGCTGATATAGAACTTAATTCCGTTCTCAGCTGTTTAGGAGATATCAAATGGAAGTCCAATTTTCCATTGTATATATTAGTTACCGTATCAAGAATGGAGTCTTGTATTTTCCTGAGGCTATACAGTAAGTTATTCGCCGTCATAGCAGATGCTAGGAAGTCAGTAACTAAAGTCATGTTCTGTACATGGCGTTGAAGATCTTGATAGGATTCTTTAAGGTAATTAAACTTTTGATTTATTGATTTATGATGTTTGTTCGCAGCTTTCTCCATTCTTTTCATGAGATTAAATTCGGCTTCCACGACTGAGGTTTGGTTTTTCCAAAGGTTATACAAATGTTTATCATTTTCTTTCAAAAGGTCAATGTCTTGTGCGTATTTCTCCGCAAAACGCTGATCTAGCACGCCAAACAAGCTGTTTGCGACGTAGCCTACTCCGTCTATTATACCACGACGCCGGCGCCGCCGCTCGTCTCCGGTTACAAATGATTCATTAATTGTCAACATACTATCATAATGTTTAATTTCTTCGAACTCGTGCCCGAGTTGTAAGATGATACCGTCGCAAGGTGTGTGTTCTTTAATAGTGGAGCATAATGTTTCAAGATAATTGATATACTTCTCAAGTGCCGACGTGCCTTCTTTGTAGGGATATGTGTCATAATAAACAATTAAACGCCAATCGTCTCTAATAAGATACATGTTGGAGATTTTATCGAAATAAACGCTCTTGTTGCTCAAAGGGGTAAAACTATAAGTTGCTTGAGATAAGTTTATTAGTGACAATAAGAATAGCGTTACTGACAGAGCTATAGTCGAGAAGGAGATACGCTTGGGATTTTTCTTCCTTGATGCTTCATCCTTAACCTTCGTGTCACTAGGAGGATTATTGTTTCTGTCCGCTGGTGATAGAGATAGCTTAACAACAGGCCGTTTTAGGAAACCATTTTTGGTTTTAAGGGTAACGACTCTGACGTGTCCGTCAGAACCAGGATGCAGTTCTACTACACGCCCTAGAGCCCACTTCCCAGGCGGGAGGTTTTCATCTTTGATGATAACAATATCGTTGAGACTGAGATTCCTTTGAGATTGTCTCCATTTAGCTCTAATGGTTAACTGTGAGAGATATTCATTCTTCCACTGGGCCCAAATATCTCTATAGATTTTTTGTACCAAGTGCCACCGAGTCCTAAGATCATTTTCTGTTTCAAAGATCGTTAAGGTAGGCCCACTTGCAAGAAAGTGTGCCGGGGTTAAAAAGTCTATGTCCTCGGGATCCTCCTTCAAAGGACAAAGTGGTCGTGAGTTTAAACAACCCTCGAGTTGAGACAGGAGAGTGCTATATTCTTCGTAGGTGAGTTTTTGCTCACCAACAACACGCCTAAGATGATGTTTTAAACTCTTCACCGCAGCTTCCCAAAGTCCGCCAGCAGAAGGCCATGACGGAGCATTAAAATGCCACTCAATGTTCATTTCTGCGACGTTAGATAATGTTTCTTGGCTTGATAAGATTTCTGAGATTACTAAGATTTCTTGTTTTAGGATCTTGTTAGCTCCAATGAAGTTAGTTCCTTGATCACTGTAGATGTGCCCGGGAACTCCTCTTCTGGCTGACATACGTCTGAGCGCTGCAATAAAAGCCGACGCTGTGAGATCAGATACGAGTTCTAAATGTATGGCCTTTGTAACCATACATATGAATACTGCAACGTATCCTTTATCTGTTTTGATGCCGCGACCTTTGTTCGCTTTCACCAAAACATGTCCAGTGTAGTCAATACCGGTATGATAAAAGGGTCGACTAGGATTTAATCTGGATGAAGGCAAGTCACCCATGAGTTGATGTTTTAGAATGGGTTCGTGTCTCCTACACTTTACGCACGTTCTTAATCGTTTTTTCGTAGCGCGGTTTCCTCCAATTATCCAGTATTTTTGTCGTATAAATCCACTCGTCATTTTCACTCCACCATGGAATACTAATTTATGGGATTCGTCTATTATAAGATCAGCTAATTTAGTTTGATTTGGGATGATAATGGGATGCTTCATTTCGGGGTCTAAACTCGAATGTTTTAGCCGTCCACCGACACGGAGTACTCCGTGGCTGTCTAAGATAGGATTGAGATTCAAGATCTGGCTTTTTTTGCTTAAGGGTTCACCTTTTTCAAGTTGAGATATTTCCTTGAAAAAGTGTTCTTGTTGCACATGTTTTATTAACATTTCCGTCGCTCGTTTGAGGTCATGTAGAGTAAGATAGTTTTCACGCTTCTTTTTGTAAATCAAGATGTCGTTGAATTTATTTACATAGGCTAAAACTCGAATGATTTTCTTGTAACTGCTGTTTTTCTCTAATAATTGTTTTATAACGGAATTGCTAGAGTCAGCAGTAATAGTGTTTACTAGCTTTTTATTTCTGAGATGTTCAGTTGTTTTATATAAGATGGGTTCAGGGTTCTTTTCAGGGTTGTGTTGAGGTAACCAATCGGGTCCGTGCCACCAAAGTGAATGATTTGCTAAATGGGATGCAGTCAAACTACGGCTAGCGCAATCTGCGGGATTTTCTTGGGATTTCACATATCGCCACCTATTTTTTGGGATAATTTCGCAAATCATTTTTACTCGATTGGCAACAAAGGGTTTCCATTTTTCTGGTTCACCATTTATCCATCCTAGTACTGCCATGGAATCTACCCAGCCATAAGCTTGGATTTTGAGATCAGATAGGGATGAGATTATTTTGGCCATAAGTTTTGATAATAAAAGAGCTCCACTAAGTTCCAAGCGTGGTATAGATTGAGATTTTTTCAGAGGTACAACTTTAGATTTTCCAGCAACAAGAGTTACGTATGTCTTGTGGTTTCTTGTAATTTTACAATAAACAACACAAGCGTAGGCCTTTGTGCTGGCATCACAAAACCCATGAAGCTGAATTATATCATTCTCCATGGTTTGTATCCATCGAGGTATTTTAAATTGGGATATATAAGGTAAGTCGGCCTTTATTTTATTCCATTCCAGGGCAATATTATTAGGAATCGGTTGGTCCCAACCTAATTCCGTTTTCCATGTCTCTTGAAATAATATTTTGAGTTTTATTGTGACTGGTGACACCCAGCCCAAGGGGTCAAAGATTTTTGAGATTTCAGACAAGAATTGTCGTTTTGTTGGGATGCCTTCTGTGGTAATTTCTATTGGATGAAAGATAAAATAGTCTTCTTTTGGATTCCAGCGAAGACCTAAAGCCTTTGTAGATTCTGGCTGTTTAAAATGAAATTCTTCATCTTGAGGATTAATATGATCGTCTAAAAGTTCCGGCAAGTTCGAGCGCCGTTTTCTAAGATTGAAGCCGCCTGACTTAAGAAGGTTTGTCATCGCTGCTTTGAGATGTTTAGCAGCTGTTGCGGTATGAGTTCCATGCATGAGATCATCCATGTAAAGAGAGGTTTCTAAGATATCAGGAGCGCTGCTATTGGGATAATTTGGCCTTTCATCGATGGCAAGTTGTTTCAGTGTCATCATGGCCAGGAAAGGTGCGGCCTTTGTACCGTAGGTGACAGTCGCCAGCTGATATTTATGTAAAGGTTGGGATTGATGATTTCTCCAAATAATTTTCTGGAACTTTTGATGATCAGGATGTAGCCAAATGTTACGGAACATCTTTTCAATATCAGCCGTGAATGCGTATTTAAACTGTCTCCATTTTAGGATGAGACTTAAGAGATCCTGCTGCAGGTTCGGCCCCCTGCACATAAGATCGTTGAGGCTGTGACCTGTTGAAGTTTTTGCGGAGGCATTAAAAACAACTCGTAATTTTGTAGTTAATGACTCAGCTCGAAGTACGCCATGATGCGAAAGGTAGCAATCTGGGGTTACGTTGACATGTGTCGCAACGGGGATCATATGTCCGAGCTCTAAATACTCGGACATAAACAATTTATAATCACGTGCCAAGTCTGGTTGCTTAATTAATTTCCTTTCTATTTGAAAGAATTGCGCAATGGATTTATTTTTAGATTCACCCAACTTTTCTTCAAAGTTTTCTTTAAAAGGTATTTTCACGACATAGCTGCCGTCTTCGCGCCTTGAGGTTGAGGATTGAAAGAAGTCAATGCAAGCTTGATCTTCTTGAGATATTGATAAGGGTTCGCGAATATCCTCCATTTCCCAGAACTGTTGGATATCGGTGAGATTGTTTAGGATCACATTGCACTGAAATGTTTTACAGTTACCGCTTAGGATCCATCCCAGTTGTGTCTGCTGGGCAATGGGTAACATTCCCTTGGAACGGCAGATACCATCCAATAGGATTTGGGAATAAACGTCAGCGCCGAATAAGATATCAACTGGCCTACTTTTGTAGAATTCAGGATCAGCTAGGGTTATTTGGTTAAGAGTTGGCCAGTTGGGTTTAGTGAAGGTATGACTAGGCAAATTCTTGACTAGTCTTTTCATTATAAATACGTCGGATTCGAAAGTGAAGTCATTAATTAACGACATACACTTAATAGAGATCATGCCCCTACAGCTATTTTCATTGTTTCCGATTCCAGAGATAAGTCCAGTGCATTTTTGCCGACGCAGGTTTAGGAGCTGTGCAGCTCGTTCAGTAATGATTGAGGTCTGAGAACCCTGATCTAGAAGAGCTCTCATTCTTTCGTAAGATCCGTCAGCTGCTTGAACCTTGATAATTGCTGTCGCGAGGAGTATTTCTGTAGGATCATTTTGCGTAGATACTAAGGTGTTCATATCTTGCTGAGGTGGAGATTTCGTAATAGTGACCGTGTTCGGCCCTGCTCGCGACGCATCCGAATTAGCATTTCTTGACGTAAAACATTCATGTAGAATCGTATTGTGGTCTTTATTGCACTCTTTACACTTTACTTCCGAAAGGCATTTTCTACCTTCGTGGTAGTGCAAACAGTTGACACAAAGGTTCAAATTTGCGATTGCGTTTCTACGAGCCGATGGCTGCATTTTTGCCAGCTTTTGGCAATTTTGTATGCGATGATCGCTTGCATTGCAAATACCACATTGTTTACGTCTTTCGTTATTTTTCCAATTGGACTTTGACGATTGCGAAATGACCTGGTTTATCGAATAGGTATGATTTGAGGTGTTGTTATTTTGTTTGAAACGAGAATGAAATCCTTTTGAATGAGATTGTTGGTTATTAAGATAGCCTTTAGATGATGAAGATGCGTGTTGGGATTGAGATAACTTTTGACTGCAGGGTTCTTGTTTCTGCCGTGAAGTTACCAGCGATGTAAACTTATTCTCCAAAAACTGAAGAAATTCTTCCAATACTGGCAACTCCTTTGGAGATTTCAACGAATCTATATAGTCATCGTTGGTGTCAGAGTCTAATTTCTCCGCTAGGATACATACGAGGAAGGGATCCCAAGTAGATACATCGATTCCGATATTTTTTATAGCGTTCACGCTTTCGTTCGTTGTATCGTGGATCCGTTTGAGGTGGCTCGCTGATTTTTGCTGAGATGTCGGGATATTTAGGAGGTTTTTGAGATGAGATATAAAAATGCGACGCTTATTGTCATAGCGATGCGTAAGGATATTCCAACAAACGGGGTAGTTGTCTGAACTTATTTGAAGATGTTGGATTAATTTTTCCGGCTCGCCCTTGATCTTACTTTTCAGGAACTGCATTTTTTGGGCGTTCGATAAAGATGGATTATTGTGTACAGTTTCTGTAAAAAGATCTTTGAAAGATATCCAGGACGTATAACTTCCTTCAAAGGTAGCTATTTCCATTTTTGGGGTCGATTTCTCAATATGAGCCACCGACCACATCTTTCGGTTAATATCCCTTTTCAGAGTTTTATAATATTTCTCGTAGTTCGAGAATTGCTCGTCGTACTGGGCGTTGGAGCCGTTGAGCTCGTTGTCCAGTTCCCAGTGTACGGTGTCAATAGCTGCCCAACGCGTTTTTAATGTTTTTAGGATGTCTTCAAACTCCCACTTTTCAGAGATAAAATTAAGATCAATGTCAGCAGCTTCTCTTGAAAATGCCCTAAAATTAGTAGCTTGTTTCTTCAAGAGGTCTTCTATATTTACGCTATCCTTAGGAGGATTATTTTGAGATGAGAGGTTCGAGGTTTGAGGTATTGACGATGGTTGAAAAGTTGGGGGTTTCAAAACAGGGGTTTGAGGTCTGTCTGTGGAAGGCTTATAATTCTGAATGGCTGTTTTAATATTGCTATATTTCACCTTCATTTGATCATACTGATCGGTAGTGAAATACGCATGAGATCGATCACCAAAGGATAACAAATTCATATGATTGTTATGAAACTCCGTAAAATATTGCTCTAGGCTTTCTAATCGTCGACGTAGGTAGTCGGGGGTCTTCCGCTCTGTTCCATCTTTCTTGAAGTTGGAGTAAAGTCTATCTATGCCTTCAATGATTTGCTGTTGAGTAGCTAAAATGTCTTCCATTGTAGCCATAGTAAAAGTGAGAAGAAAGATACCTTACTTGTAGGGTTTCTTCGGGATCGAATAAAATCACGAGATGAGACAAAGTAGCGCCTTCCTAGGCACCAGGATTGACCAGGATCACGAGATGAGGCAAAGTGGAGCCTTCCTAGGCACCGGGATCACGAGATGAGGTAAAGTGGCGCCTTCCTAGGCACCGGGATTGAACAGGATCACGAGATGAGGCAAAGTGGCGCCTTCCTAGGCACCGGGATCACGAGATGAGGTAAAGTGGCGCCTTCCTAGGCACCGGGATTGAACAGGATCACGAGATGAGGCAAAGTGGCGCCTTCCTAGGCACCGGGATTAAATAGGATCACGAGATAACACACACTGTATTTTCCAAGGTTTCTAATTGCGTATAACGAAACCGGTAAAACGCACACACAAAAGAACAAAGCACTAAGTTTTGCATACGCGTTTCGGTCCCGCTAACGTGCTCGAAGGACCAATGTTCGGGGTTGGGTTAAGATAGAGATAAAGGATGAGATAAGAGATGAAAGTCAGTTTAAGGTTAATAAATTCACTGTATTGTCTGTTTCCACAAATATAGGATTAAGATTAATTTGTACTAGGATGATTGGTGAACGATATGGGATTATGAGTCACGCGCACGGTATGTCGCCGAATTACGTACTGAACTATTGCGGTGTAAGTGCAATAATATAAATGATGGAAGCATACTGAGCGCGTGGCACAATAATGATGACCCAGGTAAACGTGCTGTACGGTGGTTGACCCGTACATAACTAAAATTTCAAAGATATTGATTAATTGTGACTTATATTTCAGATTAACAACATGACTGCAAGAAAACGGGCGATGAATATAATTGACAAAGCACTGCACAGTTCTGACATAACATTTCCGACACCAAGAGTGATAAATTTTGATATACCAGAACCTGCTCAGGTAAGATACTTCTCAAAATTATCGTAATTAAGTATGTTAAGGTATAAAAGTAGTAGTAGGTAGGTAACTTATCTATTCTATAGGTATAGGCACTAATATTATAAACTAGTTCCATTTTGCATAGTGCAATATTTGAATCTACTGATCCAATCTAAAAAGTGTTGCACCGCAAAATAGTTACGTACCATAATTTTGTGTGATTAGGTAGGTACTTAGAATAGCGCGGGCTGAGCCGCGTGCGATGTTAGGTATTATTTTATTGTGATAGTGTTTATACGCGAGCGTGTAGGTATAAGTTATTGACATGTTCATTACAAGTAGATTATGTACCTACTTACTATTTGATGTTGTTGGTCTAGTGTTCACAAGCGTGACTTCTGCACGTGAGGTCCAGGGTTCAATCCCGGGTCGGGCAAAGTGTTATTATGTTTTTCCACTAGTAATTTCTTAGTAGCAGCAGAGCCTGGAACTGTGCCTGGTAGGTGGCAATAGGCTCGCTTCCTAATATCTACTTGGGACGTAATTGGTGAAACGTTAGTGAACTGCACACCTTTGTCTAACCTTTCAGTGATTGAAGCCTCGTACACACTGGCGCGACGCGACAGTGCGACGTGTCGCGTAGCGATTCTGCTATATAATCGCGTCGCAACACCTTTCACACTGGCGCGACGCTACGCCGCGGCCGCTAAGCGACGTGGCGCATAGCGGCTGGCTTGCGGCATCTTCAAAGAGGTACATCCTTTGACCGTGCCGCGCAAGAGAGTATAAATGGCGATGCAAACCATGCTGAGCTCAGTAGTAGACGATCTTCGTCAGAGGACGAAAGCAAAAGCATATCTGTACGTGTTTGCTGAGCGTGGGTTCTTAGCTTCGATTCCCCGGTCGGTCGACATAACCCAACCTAACCTACGTAGGTAGTCGGTACCTAAGCTTGACCACACAAGCACGAACGACGAAACTGGCGATTTTGGCCGTGCTAAGTGACTTAGGCACGGAGGGGTCTAGGTATGTTATGGATGGTCACCCATCCACGGACTGACCTCAGCAAACTTGCTTAACCTTGAAGATCGACCTGTGCGGCTGTTAATATTTAGCCACGAGCCCCTTTACGGTTTTTTAATTCACGGTTATGTATAGGTACCTAACCTTTATGTAAATAACGTAAAATTTCCAGCGGTCTTTTTTTTTTTTTTTTTAATAAATTGCAACGTATGATATTGATTATACTTAAATATCTAGGTAGGTACATACATTCTACATGCAGATACTCGAGAAACATTACCCTCCTTTTTGAAAGGACGGGTAAAGAGTTGGAAACAAGATTGAACAGTTGCCAACAAAATACGTACCTACCAGGCTTTACCTAGTGGTAGATTCAAGGTCCTAAAAGCAACTTAGGCTTTGTGAACGGTTGGTACCTACTAGTAAATTGAGACTACTCCCCTAAGCCGCAGAATATGAGATAGATTTCTCAGTTTACGGTACCGATTTCAGACTTTGATAATAAATTGTTCATAATCTAAAGTAAGTAGGTAGGTAAGTACTTACTTGTTGATTGCAATTCCGTCGCAACTTGCCTCCATAGCCTGTCTTTTTAACCGACTTCCAAAAAGGAGGAGGTTATAATGTTCAATTGTGGACCGATTTTGAAAATTCTTTTTTGTTTGAAAGGGTATACTCTCGAGGTGGTCCCATTGTCACCAAGTCAGAATCTGATGAGGGGATCCCATGGAAATCGAGGGAAATCCTCAATTTTTATAGGCACACGCATAGCGATTTCGGTATTTTTTATAGTAACTCGTGCATTTGCTCTCGGAAAGCACCGTTCGGTGAAGTGGAACTGATGATGAAGACCAGAGGTGGCCACCGGAACTTCTCAATAATAAGTATTTTACGGGTTGCGATTCGATTTTGATATGGTTGCTAAGCAATTTATGCTCGTCACGATGCATATGGTGAAATGGAGCTGATGGTGGCTTCACCATCAGCTCCAGTGTTTTGGTTCTTAACAGGAGAACTCCTCAACAATTAACGTCCCTGGCGTCGGGAAAAGGAATATTTTGTGAAAGGTGATGAAACTATGAAAGGTGGTGATATTAGGCTATTTTAACTTAGATTTATTAATAACTGACCCACTAAAAAGAAAAAATAAAAACTTTTTCACAAAATACAGATACAAAGACACCGACTTCCGAAATTAAAGTTATTTTTCACCTTGTAGTTTTTTTTGAAGTCGGTTGTTTTTTTTGTAAAAATGTTTGTTTAGTCTGTTGTCTTTGTAGGTAGCACACGTCACATCGTACAGGACAGGCCTCGCCTGTACTAATCTAATTAACAATTCAATGTTCATTTTCTCTTCTGTTTATTTTTTTGTTTGTCGATCGTAACGGCTCGCGCACAGACCACAGACCTTAGTTCAGCTCGAACGTCGGCTAGACTGAAGACTCGGCCGATCAACCGACGATCGAGTCCGAGCTTGTTTAGATTTCTCATCAAATTAAATCACAATATTGAAAATAAAAATACTATTTTTAAAATAGTTTCCATTTTTTTATACAGCAGTGATAAGTACCTATTTTTTTTGTTATCATTGCCACCTGCCAAAAGCACAATATTGTAAAATAATGCAAAAAAAAAAAAAAAACAATCCTTTCTATGCAGTCGGGTAAGAAAGGCGCTGTATACGCGCGGACGCCGCGCGCATCTCTTTCAAAGAGAAGCCGCCGCCCGGCCTCTGGCGCGCGGCGCCGCGCCTATCCGCATACCTCCCGTAACCCGCAAATAAATTTATTTTATTACGTTTATAAGCATTAATAATTGTTCGTAAAACACAGGCATAAAAAGTATTGCATTTTATAAAATAACACGTCTTAGAAATATGAACATTATGCAATCTGAATTATCTCAAGTAATTGCTTTCATCAGCGTCATCTATCTCGAATTATAGTGGAACTACTACTTCATTAGGATCATGTAGGGCTGTGCAGTTGCACTGAAAACAATAGATAAGTAAATCGATCGATTCAGTTAGATATTGTGGCGGGCAGTAAACTGTTTGAGCATCAACTAAGTGGAAAAGGATTTTACAAACGAATTGAAACATAACATACCATCACGCCTGTATTCCCCGAAGGGTTAGGCAGAGGTGAACTTATAGTACACCACCACCTGTAGTATATTCGTAATGTGTGTTCTGTATTTATTTGTAATGTGGATGTGTTAGGTACTTACAAAACTATGATAAACATAGGATACCAAAATAACTAACATAGCATCGGGAAGAATATTATCAAACTATACTGCCATTGCAACCTTTAACTATTTCGGTACGGTGCACGGTGGCAGAAGGAATCTGTCAGTTCGAATTTACTGACTCAATGCGTTATTCAGTCGATCGACTTAAATCGAACCTAGGACCCCACGCTCAGCAAACACGTACAGATCTGCTTTCGTCCTTTGACGAAGATCGTCTACTACTGCTGAGCTCAGCATGGAGTGCACCGCCATTTATACTCTCTTGTGTCACGCCGCGCGACGTAGCGCTGCGGGCGCGGCGTAGTGTCGCGGGCGCGGCTTAGCGCCGCCGGCGCGGCGTTGCGTCGCGCTAGCTACGCGACGCTGCGCATAGCGGCTGGCTTGCGGCATCATCAAAAAGGTACATTCCTTTGAGCGTGCCGCGCGCCGACAAAACCATTAGTAAGTCATTGCAATGTAAATCTTATACCACTGCAATAAGGTACAAATTAGAATGTAGAATGATGGTTTGTTTAGAAGGTTTGAAGTTAATTTCATCAAACATCCTAATTTATACATTAAAACAATGAGATAAGAGTCACATTTCAATGACTTACTATTTTGCTTATGATTTTACTTTATTTAGGAATAAAACGTTAAATAAACCTTAGGTTACCTTAAGTCTGTCCGTGGATGGGTGACCATCCATAACATACCTAGACCCCTCCGTGCTTAAGTCACTTAACACGGTCGAATTCGCCAGTTTAGTCGTTCGTGCTTGTGTGGTCAAGCTTAGGTACCTACTACCTACGTTGGGTTACCTAGGTTGGGTTATGTCGACCGACTGGGGAATCGAAGCTAAGACCCCACGCTCAGCAAACACGTACAGATATGCTTTTGCTTTCGTCCTCTGACGAAGATCGTCTACTACTGCTGAGCTCAGCATGGTTTGCACCGCCATTTATACTCTCTTGCGCGGCACGGTCAAAGGATGTACCTCTTTGAAGATGCCGCAAGCCAGCCGCTATGCGCCGCGTCGCGTAGCGGCCGCGGCGTAGCGTCGCGCCAGTGTGAAAGGTGTGCCGCGATATCGCCGCGACACCATACAAAATGTACCTTTGGTGTCGCTCCGCGACGCCGTCGCGGTGCGTCAGGTCGCTCGTGTGTGAACTGTCGCGCGCGTTTTCATAGAAATTGCTCTACGGATATAATATCGCAGAATCGCGACGCTACGTCGCGTCGCGCCGGTGTGTACGAGGCTTAAGGCGTGACATTATGTTTTGTACAAGATTATTATGTACCTACTTACTACGTACCGTAGGTATAGGAGATTACTCAGTTCCGAAAGAATGTACCTACACATTAAGTAGGACAGTTTAGGTAGATACCGTCGGGTCTAATGTTGGTCCCTCTTACTGCTTCTAAATAAGGATCAGCAACGTATGATTTTATTGGTAACAGTAACCACCAATAAGCGTACCTACTATTTGTTTGTCTATGTTTATTAATGAAATTATTTTATTTGTAGGCCAATGTAAGACCACTCGATTATGTTCCGGTTAAAAACGTTGAGCCTGTTAATCAGTTGCTTATGGAGTCTGAAGCCTTGAAAGATCAAACAGTCGCTCAGTTGTTGCCAGAACCGTGTATTGCTGAAATTGAAAGATCAATATCACCAATCCCTATATTTTCTGTGACGGCCAATGATTTACCATCAACGAGTTCTGGGCCGGACCCAAAAGTAAATAACAGTGGCATATCGAATCCTAAAAAGAAACGTAAAGCCAAACTAAACAAGCAATATTTTGATTATTATTTATCTGATGAAGAAGATTTTACAACTATTTTTGGAGGTGAAACTGATTCTGATACATACAAGCCTACTTCAGATTCATCAGACTTATCCGATTCTAATAATTCGCACAAAACAAGTAAAGGAAAAAGAAAGAAAAATAATGAAAAAGATGCTGGGAATACGGTATCGTCAACAGATGCACCAGGGCCTAATATAGTAGGAGAGAATGCAACAAAGCAGCAGCGCAAGAATATTAAGAAAGAGAGACAAAAACTAAAGCAATCTGGACAAGCATATGTGAAGCATGATGGATCTGAGGTATCTTCTAAAGAAATCCAACCAAACCCATGCATAGGTAAAAAGTGCGGTAATGATTGTGGTTCTGTGTCAGATGAGAAACGAAAAAGTATACACACCTATTTTTGGAATTTATCCGTGCAACGCCGTAAAGATTGGCTTGTATCTATGACCCAGAAAACAGTTGTGAAACGAAGGAGAGTTCAAAATTCTGATAAACGAAGCTTTATTTACAAATATACAATAACTGAAGGTGAAGGACAGCGAGCAGTTTGTCTGCAATTTTTAGCAGCTACTTTGGATGTTGGCCATAAATTCATCCAATAGACCGTTCAAAATTCTACACTCGGACTAGCTAAAGAAGATAAGCGTGGTAAGTGTGACCCGCCTAACAAAACTAAGGATTCAACCATTCTGTCTGTTACTAACTTTATAAAAGGCTTACCTGCTGTGCCATCCCATTACTGTCGCAAGGACACTAGCCGTGTTTACCTTCCAACTAAAATGAAAAATTTGGCAAATCTATACAAAATTTACAAAAACAGTTATACAGAGAGAGGAATTGACATAGTAAGCGAAAGAGTGTTTCGCTCCATATTCAATGAAAAATTCAATATTGGGTTCCATGTCCCTAAGAAAGACAAATGTTTGAAATGCCTGAAATTTGAAAGAAATAAAGATAATCCTGAATTAGAAGAAGAAAAGAAGCAACATGACTTACAAAAAACAGAAAGTTACAACAGATTTAAAGCTCATCAGAATATACATAAAAGTGATCCTTCTACTTTATGTGCTAGTTTCGACCTTCAAAAGGTATTAAATACCCCATATGGAGATAGTATGCTCTTATTTTATTCTCGTAAATTAGCTGTGTATAATTTTTGCGTGTATGAAAATGGGACTCGCAACGTCTTTTGTTATTATTGGGATGAATGTAATGGAAAAAGAGGAGCCAACGAAATAGCAACAATACTCAATAAGTACATTCAGACGGTTGATGAACGTGGCACAATTAAAAATTTGTTGCTGTATGCCGATTGCTGTCCGGGTCAGAACCGAAACAGAATTATTATGGCAATGCTGCATACAACACTGCAAACATGTGTTTATATCCAGACTATACAGCTTAACTTTCTACTAACTGGCCATACTTACATGCCGGTTGATTCCGTTCATGCCGTGATAGAAAAAAATCTAAAAAATACAATCATTTATGCACCTTCACAATGGTATACAGTATTCACAACTGCAAGACAAGATCCAGAACCGTACAATGTCGAGCGTTTGCAGTTTTCAGACTTTAATAAATGGGATATAGTCAGCGATAAATACTTTAAAGGAAATTTAACAGGAAAAATAAGTAAGATGCGTATTGTAACTTTTCGGAATAAGAAGGATAATTTGATTTTTGTTAAAAACTCGATGAGTGACGATGCTGAATCTTATAGTATTGAAGTGCAACCAAAAACCAAAATTAGTCCACCAGCATGCTATAAATCTTTAATTCCTTTATCTAAAGCCAAACATGATGACTTACTTAAATTGTGTAGAGATAAGGTAATTCCTAATTTTCTCCATAGTGAATACAACAGCCTGATTAGTTCCAGTAATGTTAAGGATACACTACCTGAGTCTGATATCGAGGATGACAGCGTAGAATAAGAAGCTATTTGTAAGTCAAAGACTGATGCAAGCAAATTGTGATACTTACAGTACATTGTCTATCATAAGAATATTTGTTACTTTATTAAAGTTGAACTTTTTTATAGTTTTTAGATTAGGTACCTATATTGCAATTATTTGAATTGTTCTAAGTAAAAAATATATTGAGACAAGTGATTATGATGTTGAAAGGGCCACTAATTTTAAGAATTTGTTTTCATTATTTTGATAAATTTTATTTTAAACATTGATCTCAATGTGATACAAGTAGCTGTTGCTTTAATTGCAATAGTTCTAAGTCTATTTGATCACGGTGATTTTTTGATACGAGGGTTTATTACAAACAATTGTTATTTAGTATGTTTTTAATTTGATAAGTGCGAGGTGCCATTTTTATGTTAATTAAAGACTGAGCTGATTACCTAATTAAATGGTTTTTTATTGTATACCTATACCTCTTGGGTGAACTTGAAATGTTAAATGCAGAGATAACAGTTTTTTAAAGTAAAATAATCAAAATACATCCACTAAATAATTGAGATCTTTTCAAAAAATGTGCTTGATACAATTTTCCTTTCAGTCAACTATTGTTACATTGTTGGTTAGATTATATTATCACATTTTTTTCTCTAAAAACCAAGACTTGACCTTTTTTTCCTTAATTTAAATAAAACACGGGTTGAATTTAGGTCATTTTTACTCGCATCAGATAATTTGATAATTCAATTTACGACATTTTGGGTGATTTTAAAATAAAGACCATTTGGGGATAACCGACAGTAACTGCTTCTTGCAGGCTGAATTACGTAAAAATAAAAACGCCATCTTATAGATAGCATGCTAAATATTATAAAAACTCATTTCCAGGCTTTCGGGAGCTATACTTAATTTTTTATGATTTTTTTTCGTTTATTTTGAACTTTAAATCACTCCCCTGTAAAATTTGAAATCAGGCGGTTATCCTTTTTTGCCCGTAAGGCATCGATATACTTATTTGCCTATAAGCCCGAATACGTCAATGCTTGTTGAGATGACATTCAAAGGCTGAAAATTGAAAAATAAACTCGAATGTGATGAGAATGACAGTCTTCTGCGCAGTCGCGTGCTCAGCTCACGTCACCCGATTCTCGTTAGGTACATAATATAAATCACGCGGCGGTTGCCATAGCGACACCACTTCGGCGCGCTGCTGCGCTGCGCAAGTAGCATTATTGTTGAATATTGTCAAAGTAGATAGGTATTTATAATGATGATTTTGAAGAATATTCTTTTATTATTGGCAACGACTAGATATGTAGGTAAACATCACGCACATCTTTTTTATTTTAATGATTTAGTACCTAATTACATCAATCGTACATATAGGTAGTAGCGCATCTCATCACGCTATCGGCTGACATTATGATCATACTTAATGTTATCAAACTATGTAGGTAAGTAGGTACCTACCTATGCTCAGACTACGAGAAGATACTTTGTAGTAGGTACCTACCTAGGCAGCTGTACTTAACAGACATTGGTAGGTATTGCATTTGCAAAAGGTTCTTACTGCGCATGCGTTACGCGTTGCATGTTAAATAAGTGGTTGGTAAGTACTTAGTTAATAAAGGAAATCAGTATAATTATTGCAAATAAAATATAGGTTGGCACTTAACCTACGTTTTAAATGTAGGTGGGCATTTTCACAAAAATGTGTAGGTCTTAGAAAAGTAATGATATATTTTCAACTTCATTTTTTGTATGATATTTTATTTTTGTACAATGCTCTAAACTATATATTTTACGAATCTCGGTTTTATATCTATAATTTATTAATATGCACTTAAAAATAAAAGAAAATTTGGGGTAGTTCAAGAAAATGTCGTCAGTTTTGTTACTTGTATAAAATTTGATCATAAATTAAACAACGAATACAATAAAATTTTCTTTAATACACAAATTAAGACCACAGTTTGTGTTAAATAAATCACTCTGAAAAAATAAGATATCTTAAAATGGCACCAAGAAAAACGCACTCAGTTACAATTTTGTTACCAGTGGTGACAAACTAGACACAAATTTTATTTTTGGGGCTATGATTACAAGTTGCTTTCAATATGACTATAATATTTATATTGTAGTTATAATTTGATATATAATTAACATCGTAATGAGTTATTAATGCTTTAAAATATAAAAATAAAAAAGGATTTTAATTTGAAAATTAGTGGGACAGTAACAAATCTGACAGTAACAAAATTATAAAGTGCCATTTACATCTGTATGTTCATCGTATACTAAAAACTACTCTGATAGTGTAAATAAAAATTAAACACTTCATTTTTTAAACGAACACAATTAAAGATTTTTATTAGGTTAGGTATCATGTACAAGACCCCGAAAATAAAACATTTTTATAAGTAATTAAATAAAACTATTTTAATTATAAAATTGGCGTATCTACTTACCTATCAATACTGCCTATTAAGAAATAAAACGTTAAATCTAAAATACATAAATACTTACAATTTTTTTATCTCTTTGTATCGTACAAAAAGCATTACCTACTTTTGTCAAAGTTGGTATAAACAGCATCATGTGAGAAATCTTCTTTACAGTCAGTTTTGTTACTTTGCATGTCAGGCCTGTATGTTACCACACAAAACTGACGTAACGTTACCTCACCTTTGTGGATTTTATATATTTTAAAATAAGTATGATTGCAGTGGGATGTCAATAACTATTTAAAAATGATGCAAGATGTTGAACGATTCAGAAACAACCATAATAATATTATTTATATATCAACTTATATAATAGTTTTGATAACTTACCTTGACAAAAAGTTTGCTACCTAGCGATGAATGAGTCACGCACTACCTCACACGGTGAAATGGCACTTGCAACTGACGATTTTTACAAAATGACGATGTCTTAATGCTGTCAGTATTGCTATAGATAAACTTTTTCTATCTAAATATTGGTAAGTAATGGAAAAAATGCAGTAACAAACCTGACTCGTCAGGGTTTTTCAAATCTCAGTAATATAATTAAATTACCATAATTAAATAGAGTAAAGCCGTAATGTTTTAATTTTATTGTAAAATGGTTACCACAGTCTCCTTAAAAATAAAATACGATATCGACAGTAAATTCTAAAGATAAAACGAGAATAATGTACACTTAAATATCTCTCGACTGTCGAGGGACAACGCAAAATGACAGCTCTCTATTACTTATTTATTATTTAATTTATTATACAGTATGGAAACCACATATATGCAATAAATGAAACCACATACTTGTTATCGCCTTTTCTGACCATACACAAAAAAGGGACGAAATCGGTCCAGTAATTAGGTAATAAACTAGAGTTCTAATTTTGATCAAATTTGAACACTGTAGAATTGGATAACTAGGTCAATGATTCAATGAACTTGAATCCTTGAACATTGAAAAGCGACGTTGCCATGCAGTGCAAACTACATATCACGACGCTGTTACGTATTCTACTTACCTATTTGCCTAAAATGTAAAATCGGTATACCTAAACGACAAGCTGGAATTTAAAAAAAAAAAAACAAAAAGAAAAGAAAATAAAATTAAAATGTACATTTTATTTCAGCGTTTGAGTGCGCAAACTAAGTGTGTATGGAGGCCGCGGACAGCATCGCCCGACTCCCCGCGTGATCTCCGCCGCCGCCGTTGCTCTACGCAAATACATTCGTTTCGCAAATGTATGGAATTTAATACTGTGACGGTACGGCCCACTTGCTCTCACAGACAGGAATCCTGTGGTGCAGTCAATGTGTGCAGGAAACATTATAGCCTGTTTTTTTTTTTTTTCGATACTTGAGTACTTGAAATTACTGTTATAAAATACTGGCATTCAGCTGCATCCGGTTAGACTGGAAGCTGATTAGTACTTGGAAATTTGGAATTGCCTTTTGACCTGCCACGGCCGAAATTTTGTTTTGCAATTTACACAAACATAAACTATCACTGGCACGCGCTAACATTTCCTGCAGGTATACGTAGGCAGCGGTGTCTTTGGCGGCATGTAAGATGCCGCCAAAGACACCGCAACAGGCGGCTCGAGACATGCGGCGTTTTTCAAAGGCGGCGGTCATTGTGAACGAATTTTGCGGGCGGCAGGGAAGGAAGGGGTGCGTGTAGGTAAGGACACCTGTTATTGACTATTAGGGAATAATGATCGATGAACAAAAAAAACTGTTTAGCTTTAAATACTTAGGGCGTAGTGTTTTTATTAGAATTATCGTGCTCTTGTGATAATTCTAAAAACACTATGCCCTAAGTATGTATAGCTATACAGCTTCTTTGTTTAAGTGTGTTGTGTAAGTTCTTGTTAAATATTCAGTAGATTTAGAGATAAAATTAATGAAGTAGAAGTAAACAATAACAATTTTACAAGTTACGTAGAAGCAACCTATTAAAAAAATCGTACCTACTTACACGTTTACTAGTCAGGAAGTCACTCCAGTCCAATCGTACAAAATTACTAAAACTTTTTTTAATACTTAATAAAATCAATAATTTGTTAAAAATATTAAAACAATCGAATAACATAAAAATGCTTGTATTTTAATGCCTTGTTTTGGTAGTAGGTAAGTAAGTGTAAAAAAGTATCGATAAACGATAATTGCGCCGTTAACCCTAAATTATGACTTTTATTATTTTCGCCATTTTTGAGAAGTCTCGCTTTGTCAGTTCACCGCTGTCTTCCGGGATAGTGTATCGTGACCTTCGCAGAGATTTCATAGCTACTTGCGCGTATTGCTTCAAGTGATTTTGGCAAATTAAACTGATAAATAGGTCCTTTTTTAATGTGAATTTGACATTTATTTGCTACTTGACTTTGTGTGTGTGTAAATAGTGTTTTTAAGTTTATTTGTATTTATTTTTTACGGTGAAATTGACACTACTTGACTTTTGTGTGTGTGTATACGTGTGTTTTTTTTAACAAAATGCCAAGACAACAGCATTTTTACAGTGCTGCAGAGTATACAGACATGGTTTTATTGTATGGCGAATGCCGCCAAAATTCAGCATTAACTCTACGTACTTATCGTGAGAGATACGGCGCAACTCGTGTCTGCCCTACTAATGTCCGGACAATCCTGGGGGCTGTCCAAAGGATCAGAGAAAATCAGCACATAGTGCCGAACACTCATGAAGGAGTTGCTCCGCGTCACGTTCCATCCTCGTTTGAACAACGAGACCATTTCGATCGGAACCCAACTTGCAGCCTTAGACAAGCTGGGCGTGTGTTTAGAGTGAGCCATAGAACAATACATCAAGTGCTGAAAAGGAACAAAATACGTCCTTATAAATATGCAAAGGTTCAGGCGCTGCTGCCCCGTGATAAGCCGATTAGAGAGTTTTACTGCCGCTGGGTACTTGAAAAAATCTCTCAAGACCAAATTTTTTTATCAGATGTGTTTTGGACAGATGAAAGCACGTTTACTCGGAACGGCATGTGGAACCGACAAACCATGCGTCACTGGAGCCATACGAATCCCCATTTATTTAGAGAATCAGCTCATCAGTACCGTTTTTCCGTTAATGTTTGGGCAGGCATTCACGGAGATCAAATAATCGGCCCTGTTTTTATCAACGGAAACCTGAATGCACAGAAGTTTCTAGATGTTCTTAACGGCCCGATAGCACGATATTTAGAAAGATTGCCTGTGGTAGCTTTCAGGCGGGTATGGTTCCAGTTAGACGGAGCTCCTCCACACTCCGTACTCGTCGCGAGAGAGCGGCTTAACACCATGTTCGGCGAACAATGGATTGGGCGCTATGGCCCCCACAGGTGGCCAGCTAGGTCGCCCGACTTCACTCCTCTAGACTTCTTTTTATGGGGCTTTATTAAAAATGAAGTTTACTCGCGGGTCTCCGAAACCGAAGATGAACTGCGCAATCGTATTGTCGCTGCCTTTGACAAATTAAAAGCCATGGCTCTGGATCCTGAACGAAATTTGTTGAGCAGGCTTCGGGACAACATTGTGCGGCGATGTAACTTGTGCATTCAGAAACGTGGTGGACATTTTGAAAATGTGAAAATTTAAGTCTCCTTTTTTTTACTAATGTGCAATAGTTAATTTAGTTAGTTCAGTTCAGTTATCGCGAAATAAAAACGTGGCGGTAAAAATGAACCAAGTGAATTTTGATTTCATCGAACATTGACAAACGATCAAACGCCAGCGCCGACAAAAAAGCCGCCATTGGATGTCACCCGCGTGCGTAGGTAGTTGCCGCTCTTCCTGAGGTCAAGGTACGTTTTCTAAACAGAGTGTTTACTTTTATAGAATTTACTTTGATATTTATTTTGTTTGAAAATTTCACTTTTTTAATTTACGGTGTTTTATTTAATATTTAATTTTGCTATACTTCTGTGGACTAGTATTACTTGTGGTTTCATTTATTGCATATATGTGGTTTCCATACTGTATATATATATCTGGGGTAGTAATGCATTCATAAAATAATAGCTGGATGTCTTATAAACCTTACGTAATATTTTTTGTCATGATACGGGTAGTATTTAAAAAATAAAAACAATAATCTTTTGAGGGACATGTCTAAACTCACAACTACACATTTTTGTGAAAATGCCCAGGTACAAAATATCTAAAAGCATTAAAATTAATAGGTAGGCAAGTAGGTACTAATAAAATTACTGTCTCGGAACTCGAATACGAACAGGCTTAGGGACATGGACGTCGATAGCGGAGAGTAAAAAAAAAAAAACAATGTGATGAGAATGACAGCGTCTTCTGTCTTCTGCGCAGTCGCGTGCTCAGCTCACATCACCCGATTCTCGTTACCTATAGAAATCACGCGGCGGTTGCCATAGCGACACCACTTCGGCGCAAGGTGCGCTGCGCAAGTTGCAGTAAAGTTTAACCGTTGAATATTGTCATAGTAGGTAGGTAGGTATTGATGACGATCATTTGATGAATAATCTTGTACCTATTATTGGCAACGACTAGTTATGTACCTACACATAATTAATTACACAAATCGTACTTATATGTAGTAGCGCATCTCATCACGCTAGGTATCGGATTGCATTTAAGTCATCGGCTGACATTAAGGTTCATACTTATTTAATATAAAAAAGTAAAAAAATAAACTCAATTTGATAACGACAGTGTCTAACGCGCAAGAGCGGGGTGATCTTATCACTTCACCCGATTGCCGTAGCCGTACCTCGACTAGATGAAGCGAGCGCGATCCGCGAGTGTCATTTGAACTCTTGAATTGAATAGATTTGGGTTAATAACAACGCTGAACAACGTCGCACAGGCTTTACTCGACTCGATCCACAATCGCTTCTTCAAACCACATGACATCGCGATTGGGTCATGGCATTGCGTTTTCTTACTTAATCATTCAACATTGGGATCATAGTAAAATAACAAACAATGTCGACGCGCATTTTCTTCAGTAGCTGTCTTAAACGTGTGTTATATTTTGTTTGTTTATTGTACGTGCGTGCCGCGCTCGCGCCTCAGGCGCCTAATCTAGGCAAAATAAACCACATTGAGTTTCTCACCGAATTTCTGTTTTAAGTAGGTACCTACTTTTTTACTTTAATACCCCCCAAAATAGTACCTAATGTTTAGACACTTAAATATTAGCTATGAAATAAGTACCTACTTAATATAAAATGATCAATAGATTTAGCTTATAAAATATTATTATGCGATGCAAAATTTAAGACAAAACTTTGTTCGGTGTTTTTGTCCACAATGAAATTCGCTATACACATTAGATATGATATAACTAAAAACAGCACTGTATTTAATTTAAAAATAACAGATGCAACTCAAACTCCGCGCCAAAATGGAAAACAGTTGTGCCAATCTAACAACAACAATAAAAACAAAAAAAATAATTTGGAACCATAAACAAATCATCCATTCCCGATACTTTTTTGACTGAATGTATAACTCAGCGACTCTATACTCGAAAGGTTTAGGTAGTTAAATAAAGGTAAACAAATCGTAAAAAGGGTTTTTTATGGTTGGCACTTTCTTGTTTAAAAATATGTTACAGCAAAATTGAAGTTATTTGTGAGTTATACGATAGTTTCCTCTTTTATTAATGTATGTTAAACTTTATCATTTATTCGTAAACTATACTCTTCGTACATGTAATTGCTTGAGCACATTTTTTTTGTTAGATTTATAAAATAGTATAATATTTTGTAATCTGTCTATTGTAACGAGCCCAAAAAGACAGGTTCCCTAAACCTTTTAGAAAATACAACGAATTAGATAACGTTGCTAAATTGAAGAGTACGCCTGTGACGTAGTATGGCAACTGAAGTAGCAGGTATTACGTTTAGTCGGTTAACCAGATCGCTTATATGTTGTGGATGAATTAGAAAAAATGTTATATGGTGTCACTGTATTGCGGCTGCCACCATACCACTGTGAGCGCAATTCAATTGAGTTAATATGGGCTCAAGCTAAAGGGTTTGTAGCCGGGTTTTTTTTTTTTTTTTTTATATGTCTGGTTTTTACATTCTTTTGCCAGAGGCTTTAGCTAACGTGACTGCTAAGAATTGGAAAAGTTGTGAGGGTCATGTAATAAAAGAAGAACACAAAATGTTTAAATTAGACAAAATAATTGATGATACCACTGAACGCTTTATTATTAATATGACACAGTTCCTCAAATTCGGATTCAGAATAGAGCCTATTCTTATGGGACTCAAAATAATATGATTTTAACATTTGAAATAAAAGGTTTAATATCTATGACTCACGTGGTTTTTTGTGTTTACCTTTATTTAATTACCTAAACCTTTCGAGTATAGTTTTAAAAAAAAGGTGTGTATATTGCATACCGTTAGAATGGACATGAACCAAAGATGTTTTCCTAGAATTAGAACTACTCTATCACCCTTAGTTTTTTTAAACGCAGTTCAAAGTCGGGCTTGCGGTATATTATTTAAAGGTGATGTTTCATTTTTGGCTAGCACTTGTACATTATATCAAAAAACGGGGAAAAAGACACTGAATTTAGGAAAAATATTAATTCGTGAATTTGAGAATGTTATCTATGTTGTACACACTAATTAAAGTTTTTGAATTATAGCCATTGTTGTCGTTATGGCCACACTATGGCGGCGTCCTGACAACATGCGTTCTGAAATCAGAATGGATCTGAAATTAATGTGAAACCGTAAATACAAAAATATTAAATATAATTGTAAAAAGGTATCGCTGTAGTATTAATTTATCTATTACACCTATTTCTAATGTGTTACAAATGGAAAAATGGAATAATATCCTAGTTCGATTAATAAAATCTACTTGGCCAGTGTACTTCCGATTTCCAAACGTTTTATTTTGACATACACTGTCGAAAGTGTCGTTGTCAATCCTAAAATATCCCCGTTTTAGGTTTTTGCAAGATGGCATTAATGTCATTGTCAGCTGTCATTATTTCTTAATTTTTCTCACAACAAATATCATTAAGTAATCAATATCATTTTCAATTTTATTTTTGTACGTCTACAATACAAATTAATTCTATAAATCATTGCCTGTTACATGTTTATAGATACACTTCACAGATTTTCTGGAAATGTACACGTCCTAGCCAAAGTTCCATACAAAAATGAAACATCTCCTTTGTTCGTAGTTTATGGGCTCATAATTAACTTTCTAGTAACCATCTGTGTCAAATACGATTTTTTTATGATTCTAATTAAATTATTATTCTAAATGAAAATAAAAATAAATGTTGCCAGTTTTGTCATTTTTTTAATTAATTATTGACGTTTGAAGTTTGAGCAACGACAAATTCAAATAAAATTTAAAAAGTGTATGTGTCCTGGGCTTCGATCAATAATATCACTAGATTCAGGATCATGAACAAAGTCAAGTCGCTGAAGTGGCCACGTTTACACAAACATATACATTTACATGTCATACTACCAAATATAATAATAATATAATAATAATAATATTTATTTATTTTCTCTCAAAAAGGTACAATTTTGGTACATAGTATCGAAGTTACAATCGGATTTAAACCTTTGTGAGAGCTGGAGTCTATACTGGGTTCGGGACCTGTATGACAGATCTCCAGGCTCACACCCTTTAAAATTACAATATTAAATTGCACTTACGTACTACAACATTATAAAACCTCCAAGTACTGAGAGGAAGAGTATTACTATACAAAACAAAAACAAAAAAGATGTACTAAGTGTGTATAAGTATGCAATAAGTCCTCACGCCCAGCGCCCAAGAAGGGCATTGGGCGTGAGCACCTACTTGCCTGAGAGTGTGTGTGTGTATCTGTGTGTGGTAAACAAGGTGTAACGCGATCTAAGATAATTTTGAGTAGGTGAATATTTCCAGTAGACGAAATTATTGTACGATTTTTAGTATATTTTCAGTCTCTGCATAATCCAATTCAAGTAGCCATTCAGTAATAATTCTTTTACATTTTGATCTGCACATAGGGTATATATTTAAAATTTTATTAGCCTTATTATAGACGTGGCTACAGAGGAAAGAGAAACTACGTTGGGCCGAACGACAATTTGAGTGGATGGAGGGACAGACAGTATGTTTACGCCGTTGGGAGCCAAAATTGCATGGAGCATAGGGAGTTCGAGAGTGCGTGGCTAAAACAAGGTTAACAATAAACAGTTTGCGAACAGAGAGAACCGCACATGTTCTATAAAGATCGATGGTAGGAAAGCGGTAAGGTAAGCGTCATCCAACCTTTAGGAGTGCCCTTTGAGCACGTTCCAATTTCAGCATGTGATTTTTTGCAGAACCGCCCCAAGTAATTTTACAATATTGTATAAGCGATTGGCAGAGGGCGAGATATACAAGTCTTAGCACCGTAGTGTCCGCAGCGTGACGAAGGGACTTAAAAATATAGATCAACCTACGCAGTCGTGAGGTAAGTGTATTTATGTGCGTAGAGAATGACAGGCAATCATCAATTTGTACACCAAGATATTTGACGAAATTGATGCGAGAAAGGCAGGGACAATTACAAACTGTGAGGTGAGGTGAAATACAGGAGTGGGAAATCAAAGAATAAGGAGAGGAGGGAGGTTTCCCAGCGGCAGTAAAAGAAAAGGTTAGGTAATTAGTTTTGTCAACATTTAAAGTAAGCAGGTTTTGAGCCAACCAGTTGGTGACAAGGTTGAGTCCGGACTGTGCATACTGGAAAACCAGCTCCCAGGAGTCGCCATGGAATAGTAGGGCCGTATCATCGGCATAGGTGAAGATAGATGCATTGGGAAGCGATAGCTGGCAAAGCTCGTTTATATAAACGAGAAAAAGGGTCGGGCCGATAATGCTGCCCTGGGGGACCCCGTATGAAATAGGGAGCTCGTCACATGTCCAATCCCCAATCCTGACGCACTGTCGTCTACCCGTGAGGTAACTCTCGAAGAGAGCAAGTTGAATGCCTCTAACACCGATCCTTTCTAGTTTAGCAATAAGGTAGGGGACAGATATCGTATCAAAGGCTTTTGCTAGATCCAAGAAAATACTCACTACCTTCTGCTTTTTATCCAGGTTGGAGAAAATGTCAGTGGTTAGGTCTAGCACAGCGTTATTTGTGGGAATTCCAGAACGAAAACCATATTGAGAGGAAGAAAGAAGACGATTTTGCTCTAGGTACTTAACCAATCTGTTATTCATGAGCCTCTCAACTAATTTTGAAAGAGTAGGCAAAATTGATATAGGTCTGTAATTATTTGATCGATCTCTGTCCCCGCCCTTATGTACAGGATGCACAACTGCAAGCTTAAGTGCATTTGGAAAGATGCCGGAGGAGAAAGCTGAATTACAAATATGAGTCAGATGGGGGGTGAGATGGTTTTTAAATTTCTTAAGAAACGTGCCCGATATGCCATCACAACCCACCGCACAATCGCTTCTCAGATTCCCGATCAAAATATCCAATTCAGATTCGTCTGTTCCCAGCATGACAAAACTGCTATGATACGGCAGGAAATCATCGGATTGTGGAGGTAAGCAAGTGAAGACGTTTGGCACGTTTTCAGCTAATGTACGTCCAATGTTAGCAAAGTAAGAGTTCACTTCATTTACAGAGCGCTCTGGTTCGGACGGTGATAGAAGAGCGTTGGCATATGTTTTAACTTTAGATGTGTAGGTGATAGATTTTATAGCATTCCAGAGTTTTTTATTATTATTTTGTGCATTAGTTATAAGGGCTTTGTCATAATTCATTTTAGTAGTTTTTAGTATCTTCGAGCAATAGTTCCTGTATCTTTTAAAAGTTGTGAGAAGTATTGTATTTTCGGGATTTCTTTTTAATTTCATATGCATATTGTCACGATTTCTTAGACATCTAAGGAGGCCTGGAGTATCCAGGGTTTACTCAGCCTTTTACGGTTGGGCACAACCTTCAAAATAGAGTTTTGAACTATGATACGGTTAAGGGTATTGACAAAGAAGTTAGTTGCTTCATTAACATCTGGGGTGCTATAAACGGGGCTAAAATCGGTCTGAAGTAGGTCCAATTCAATCTTGTCAAAATCCAAAACCCGGGTATGTCTCACTTTTTTCAGTGAATTATTGACAGGGTTATTGTTCTCCATAAATAATAAAACAGTGTCATGATCAGTGACCGAAGTGTTGGCGATGAAACAAAAGGCAGCACTTCTCGTTTTTAAAATTAGGTGGTCGAGACAGGTATTACCTTGTCACGTAGGAAGAGTGTGTGCTGGTAGCATACCGTGATAGGCGAGCATAGTCAGATACTCAGTAGCACGTGAGTCATTACTGGTGTCGGTGATATTAATATTTATGTCACCGGTTACGATTATGTTTTTGTAGGAAGATACAGATTTTAGTACCTCAATTAAAGACTCCACGAACGCAGATACATTCCGAACAGCAGGCGGGCGATAGACTGCAATCAAGGCGGTATCATTGTTGAGTATTAACAACAAACAGTTGGCATCCTGGACCAGGGGCTCCGAAACAGAAACTTGAAGGTGGGATCGGAAAAACACCACCACACCCTCATTCTGCGAAAAATGTTGATTGGTATTGACGCAGGTATAGTCATGGATTGAGGGTAGGGGAGGAGAGTTGAAGAGCCAACATTCCGTAAGAATAATGGAATCCCAGGATGTATTACTTCTTTCTAAAAGCATTGTCAAGCCATCGAAGTTCTTAATTATGCTTCGAATATTTTGACAGAGAAGTGAAAGAGCATTTTTGTGCAAAACTGCAATGTCATTGCAGTCCTCAATCATACAGGTTGCAGACTCAGCCACTGAAATACTGTCCAGGTCAGTCTGTATTTCATTTAAGTTATCGAATTTTGTAACAAAGATAAAACATCAAGCTAATGCGGCAGTTATTAAAAATGGTGGCGTAAGAAATATCAGAAAAATGTGACATATTATTCGGATTGCTTTGCGAATTGCGTGCGTGCAGAACTAAAGGCTTAAAAGTGTAGAGACAGCTGACATCTATTGGTGCCTGCTGGGAATCGAAAGGGAAACAGATTGCGTATGACCCTGAGTAGTGTTGTGTGGAGTGTGATATTACAAGCAAAATAAAAAAGAAAACAGCAAAACTAAAACAAGCATAACTAAAAGGCAAACTAAAAGTAATTTTAGAGGAACTCTGTCACAAGGCGGCGCCCATAAGATTATGTAGGTCGCTTTCGCAGTTTACACAAAACGGAATCGAACCTGCGGCCTTTTTTATATAAATTTTCCCGTGGCTCGGCCAGCAGCTATCACATTTACCCTCTTTCTGGAGTCTGCGGCCCAAGTAGAAAAGATGTTTGCCATAGGAGGTTAGGGACTCTGCTATATAAATAGGTTTCGGCGGGCCCGGCAGCTCAATACTGGCTGTCGACAGTTTATTATTACCGCTTTGCTTATTGAAGTTTCTGGTGGCTTTCAGAACATTTTCCTTCAAGGTTGATGACTTAAATTCCGCAACAACAGTGCCAACGGAGTGCGAGTCTTTTTTTGCCTTCAATCTGTAAATGTTGTTGACTTCTGATGGTTTTATTTCCTCATTAATCACAGTTCCAATCTTACAAAGGTTTTCCATTAACGATTCCTTACTTTCTGAGACAATGGTAGGCAGGTTATTTATCTCAAGCAAAGCAGAGCGAGAGCAGCGTTCCAGGTAATCAACTTTGGATTCTAGCGAGCTAATCTGCCTTTTAAGGGTGGAGTTTTCTCGCTCAGTTGCATCTAGTCTTTCCATTAGTTCATCGTACTTTCCGCTGACAAATTCCACAGATGTTTGGATCTTAGAGTTCTGTTCCGAAATTTCATCCATTGTATATTTAAGGCAATCGAACTTTCGGTTTTGTTTGGACTCAAAATCAGTGAAAAGTTTAGTAATTTCCGATAAGAGCAGCGAATCGTTCGATTCGCTATCCCCAAAACATGTACCATCACCGAGACGACGTTTATTTCTGGGATTCACGTTAACGAAAATATCTTTAATTCGCTCCTGATTTCCCGAAAGTGCACTCAGATCCAGCTCGGATGTTGCTGTGTCGACATTTGAGGACAGCGGCGAGTTATGTTTGGGTGCGGGCGACTTTAATACAGCAGTGTTTGGCGGAGGCGGCGAGCGCTGCACGCGAGGCATCGTAAGTAGACGGGCGACGGCGACGTAAAAAAGGCCGAAATTACTCACTGTTATACTTATAAGTTAGTGAAGGCTCGTACGAAGCGATGTTTGTCGCAGTCCTATTATCAAACTGCGCCAACGACTCACACAGGGTCTTGGAGAGAGCGAGACAGCAATTATGAACACTGCGCTGTTCCCACGGAGGTGAAGGCGGCGTGTGCGGGGCGAGGTCTCGTTGCTCGTTCGACGGCGCGCGGCGTTGTGGTGATGGGCTCTCATTGAATTTAGTGTTAAATATTACGGAGAACGGGAGAGGAGTTTAGGCGCACGGTTTGTATTACTACGGGCTAGAGTCGCGTATATGCAAATTAATATTTTAATTAGAACAGAATAACACGTCCACTCTCGAACACGGTATCGGGCGAAGGGGGAATTAACAATATAGAAATATAGAAAAAGGTTTTATAATATTAACAACATCAGCTCATTATAAACCTTAACATTCAAGCATAAAGTTTAATTACGATTGCAAAATATTTATATGTAAGTCCTTCTGTCATCGGAGAAATGTAAAAGCAATAAAAAAATATATATATAGTTAATAAGAACAAAAATATTTATTCTAAAATGAAACTTAAAACCTAAGCAATAAGGTTAAAAACATTTTGTTGACAATTTAATGCTTACTCTATTTTGGAACTAGACGTAGTTCTTGGTATGACATTTCAACGCTCAGAACACAGTAAGTATTGAAAGACGTAGAGTTGCAGAAATCTATTTTTTAGGCGAAGGTTCGTTTTGTAAGGTAGTAAATATTTTTGACCGATTTAAAAAGTAGTAGGGCTAATTTATTACAATAGTTATTTTTTATAAGATATTGCTATTAATTGTCTGCGGGTTGGCTCATTGTCATCAACCCGTATAAAAAATGCCTGCGTCTACTCATGGACGCGATTTAGAAGTTCGAATAAATATTTGACTTGAATTTAAATAATTTATTTTTATTTTATTTTTTAATTTAAATTAAACTGCAAATAATTAAACTTTAACTAATGTATCTGGACAATCGTAATCGGTCTCTTTAAGGGGGATGTGCTGAGGCAGCCCGCGAAATTAAATTTTTCTTGCGCTTTTGCAACTTGCAGGTTAGTGTAAGGATGTATCTTGATCAAAATATGATTCGCGACAATAACACATGTGTATTTACATGACGGATCGTCAGGATGGTTTGAGCTACGATCTGCCATCACGCAGGTTTATGTGGGTATCGTGCAAGTAGATAACAATTACTTAGGCAAATAATCACTTTACACTTTAATCACTGGTTACAATTAACTAATAACAGGCTTGTATGATGATGATTGTTCAACAAAACGTAGGACAGTTCCGAAGAGTCTTCACTGCTTGATCGCCAGGATAAGGAATGCCCCGACTTGGAGCGTTCTCTTCAACCTCGTACCCGACCGGAAACGCCTCGACTCTGTCTAAGCGCGCCAACTCTAGTCCTGATAGTTGCCGCTAGGTGGTGTGCCTTATTTTGTTGTAAACGTCAATTGCCGGATGCGACATACATATATATAATCATAAGAATCAACAATACATCTCTCTAATTTAGATTTACTCCGGATTGGTCTGATTTCGAACCAATTCGGAGGAAATCTAACTTAGAGAGATGAAAAATAACATACTTAATATGATATAACAATACCACTCCATGCATTCCCTGTTCCAGAACAGTCGATGTTTGTTACAATAGTTGGCGCGTTGTCGCAAACATTGATCAAACAATCATAATATTTGCTAAATGATTTATATTTACTATTTAATTATTTTTATTTTATGAAAAACACATTACATAATGATATGAACTTACCGAAAAAAATATATTACTTCCAAAATCTTGGTGTTACGGTGGTTATTTAGACAACTTTTGAACGCGCACTGTGACAATTTTGACGTCTCAACGTTGGCTATGTTTGGACAATACAAATTTGAAATAAGAGCACAAAAGTATTTGTGCTCTTATTTTTCGGGCCGTTTTTGACGCGCTTATCGGGAATCTAGTGCTATTATTGATCGAAGGTCCTGGGCCTTGTTATTAGGCCTAAACACGTAGCAGACCATCTGCCTAAGATCCTGTATATGCCCGTTAGCAGGTTTACAATGAAAATAAACACAACTTTCTAATTTTCTTTATTTACAGAAAGTGTAAGTTAATACAATTAGTGTTTACTATAATTATATTCAGATTAATTATTTTCATTTTTTAATTTTGCCCAAATTGGTTAGCAATTTGGGCAAAATTAAATCTATCACCAGTTCACCAACTTTACTAAAGCAAAGTTCCTCTGACAGTAATTTTTCAGAGATGATTGTAATTTTGAACTTTTTTTTTGTTCCTCGGCGAGCTACATCCCCAAAATTGACATTGGTATTGTCTCCACAAAATGCCACAATTTTTTTGGTCTAATTATTAACTGTCAATACTTGGCGTAAGTGATCGACAATGATATCAGTAGTTTCACTAGGGCCCCAATTCTATATGGTACAGCTTGACAAAAAAGAGTGTGGAAAAAATGAGGGCGCCTCTAAGGCACGTGTAATTAGTTTAAGGCACGAAATAAGACTGGAACGAGTGGCACTTCATGAGGCAACGCTGAGCAGCTTGCCAGTGTCGCGCGGCACCGCGTCTTCGGGCAGGTCGCTGTCGCTGTCGGCGTCCGCGCCGGGCGCCAGCGCCGCCAGCAGCAGTGCCTGCGTGGGCGCCGCGAACACGCCCGGCAGGCGGCACATGCCGCGCGCCGCGCACGCCATCGACCAGCCTGCCAACAGTGCCAACTGTAGCGAAATAAACGAAGGCGCCGCGAACACGCCCGGCAGGCGGCACATGCCGCGCGCCGCGCACGCCATCGACCAGCCTGCCAACAGTGCCAACTGTAGCGAAATAAACGACGGCGCCGCGAACACGCCCGGCAGGCGGCACATGCCGCGCGCCGCGCACGCCATCGACCAGCCTGCCAACAGTGCCAACTGTAGCGAAATAAACGAAGGCGCCGCGAACACGCCCGGCAGGCGGCACATGCCGCGCGCCGCGCACGCCATCGACCAGCCTGCCAACAGTGCCAACTGTAGCGAAATAAACGAAGGCGCCGCGAACACGCCCGGCAGGCGGCACATGCCGCGCGCCGCGCACGCCATCGACCAGCCTGCCAACAGTGCCAACTGTAGCGAAATAAACGAAGGCGCCGCGAACACGCCCGGCAGGCGGCACATGCCGCGCGCCGCGCACGCCATCGACCAGCCTGCCAACAGTGCCAACTGTAGCGAAATAAACGAAGGCGCCGCGAACACGCCCGGCAGGCGGCACATGCCGCGCGCCGCGCACGCCATCGACCAGCCTGCCAACAGTGCCAACTGTAGCGAAATAAACGAAGGCGCCGCGAACACGCCCGGCAGGCGGCACATGCCGCGCGCCGCGCACGCCATCGACCAGCCTGCCAACAGTGCCAACTGTAGCGAAATAAACGAAGGCGCCGCGAACACGCCCGGCAGGCGGCACATGCCGCGCGCCGCGCACGCCATCGACCAGCCTGCCAACAGTGCCAACTGTAGCGAAATAAACGAAGGCGCCGCGAACACGCCCGGCAGGCGGCACATGCCGCGCGCCGCGCACGCCATCGACCAGCCTGCCAACAGTGCCAACTGTAGCGAAATAAACGAAGGCGCCGCGAACACGCCCGGCAGGCGGCACATGCCGCGCGCCGCGCACGCCATCGACCAGCCTGCCAACAGTGCCAACTGTAGCGAAATAAACGAAGGCGCCGCGAACACGCCCGGCAGGCGGCACATGCCGCGCGCCGCGCACGCCATCGACCAGCCTGCCAACAGTGCCAACTGTAGCGAAATAAACGAAGGCGCCGCGAACACGCCCGGCAGGCGGCACATGCCGCGCGCCGCGCACGCCATCGACCAGCCTGCCAACAGTGCCAACTGTAGCGAAATAAACGAAGGCGCCGCGAACACGCCCGGCAGGCGGCACATGCCGCGCGCCGCGCACGCCATCGACCAGCCTGCCAACAGTGCCAACTGTAGCGAAATAAACGAAGGCGCCGCGAACACGCCCGGTAGGCGGCACATGCCGCGCGCCGCGCACGCCATCGACCAGCCTGCCAACAGTGCCAACTGTAGCGAAATAAACGAAGGCGCCGCGAACACGCCCGGCAGGCGGCACATGCCGCGCGCCGCGCACGCCATCGACCAGCCTGCCAACTGTGCCAACTGTAGCGAAATAAGCGAAGGCGCCGCGAACACGCCCGGCAGGCGGCACATGCCGCGCGCCGCGCACGCCGTCGACCAGCCTGCCAACAGTGCCAACTGTAGCGAAATAAAACAGGAAATCCGCAATGTTGAATACGTAAAATTTATTAGTAATAAAAAACAAAACCAAAATTAAGTAAAATAAAATAAAAGAAAAATAAAATATTATACAAAGTTGATACGACAAAGGGGCTTTCCTTTAAACTGCCTATACTAGGTACCATTTTGAAGCTCTGTACCAAAAATCAATTAAATACGAGCAGTACTTTAATCGCAAATGATTTTTGGAATTTTTGCCCCGTTTGAACACGATGTATCTTTCCTAACAGCTGATTATGTCTATACGCTTAGGTCATGCACCTTAAAACGATAAATCTGAGTATAACCTACGATGCGTTGTTGCCGCTGTGACGCAAGTCACAAGTACAACCAAATATTTTCGCTAAAAAGATGGCAATGCAAACAAGGAACCAATAAATACACACACACTTGCACTTTCATTACGAGAGTGACAATCATAGCAAAACATCCCGCGCGAAAAAGAAATAGGTCAGTGAGTTGCTATTGCATCATAGATCCTTGCGACCGGTAAGTGGGGCTTCTAAAAAACTTGTTTTTTCAGTGTGCCGACGCTATCCTTTCGGAACGTACTTATGCTATGTAACAGGGAAGCTCCTGCACCGTTTTTGTTTTGTCGAACTCGCGCGCTGACAATTGTGATTTTGTTTTGTTATTGTGATATGACACTAAATAAGTTTAAGACAGTATTTAGTTTTTTATTGTGACAGGACACGTAACTTGGGAATATTATTATTTAGTGTTAGTGTTTTTTTTTTTTGTGATTGACTGCTTTCCTTGTGATACGACACGTAATTAAACTTTGGTTGTGTGTGTGTGTGTGTAATTAAAGTGGCCCCCACGATCTCCAGACCTCACTCCCATGGATTTCTTTTTGTGGGGGTACATTAAGGGTGAAGTTATTGATTGATTGATTGATTGAGTATATGCCTCAGAGGTAAATACAATTGTGGAACTAAAAAATAGGTTTCTTTTAGCATTTCACAAATTAAAGTGCTTGGCGACGGACAGTGATTTAATTAGAAAAATAAATAACAATATTCTCCGTCGGTATAATTTGTGCATTAATGTGAATGAAGGACACATCGAGAATTAAAAAAAGTGTTTTTGTTGTGCGCGTATTTCAAAACCTTACATAACATAAAAGCCGAAAATAAAATTCCGCAGAAAATAAAATAAAAACAGTTTGGAAAGTTATAAATAACGAAACTAGTAGGAAAAAAATACGACGCAATGATTATACATTGGAGACTTCACGTGGTGCCATAAGCACTAACTTAGAAGTAGCTCAAGAATTTGTAAACTTCTTTACCGATATACCATATAAAACGACGGAAGCTTTAAATTCCTCACCGGATGTCTCAATTAATTTATTAAGAGCGAACGTTCCAGGCTGCCTGGTTAAATTTAAATTTAAGCATATTAACCCTATGATAGTTATAAAAGCTTTTCGGCAAATAAAAATCAAATTGACCGAAGATCTATGGGGAATGTCAATCATAGTTTGTTCATCCATAATCGAGACTATAGCATCTTACCTAGCTTTGATATTTAATTTGTGTGTAGATCAAGGAGTCTTCCCAGATTTAATGAAATACAGTAAGGTTATACCACTTTTTAAATCTGGGGACAGCAAAGACACCAACAATTATAGACCAGTATCCGTGTTGCCGGTATTCAGCAAGGTTTTCGAAAAGGTAATGCTCAATCAGATGCTTAATCATTTTAATACCAACAAAATCTTACACGATCAGCAATATGGTTTCACTAGAAGACGTTGTACGACTGACGCCGGTGTCACTTTATTAAAACACATATTTACAGCGTGGGAGGAGGCCCAGGAAGCCATAGGAATCTTTTGTGACCTCTCCAAGGCATTTGACTGCGTTGAACACAAAACCTTGCTCTTAAAACTTGAGCATTACGGACTAGATAAACTTGCGCTTAGCTTAGTAGAATCTTATTTAAATGATAGACAGCAAAAAGTCCAAATAAATGGTGTGAATTCACGTGGTTTAAAAGTAAAAATAGGTGTTCCACAAGGCTCAATATTAGGTCCTTTCCTCTTTTTAGTATATATTAACGATCTACCCCATTTATTAAAAAACCAAACACAAATGGTGTTATTTGCTGACGATACTTCCTTAATTTTTAAGATAAATAGACGTGCATCAAATCTTGACGACGTAAATAACGCCCTACTGCAGGTACATGATTGGTTCACTGCTAATAATTTAGTATTAAATGGGAATAATACTAAATGCATAAGATTTGCTTTACCGAGTGTTAAAGTAATGATTGTGACATAGTATTGAATAAAGAGAAACTAGAATTCGTCGATAAAACTGTTTTCCTGGGGATCACGCTCGACTCAAGGCTGCAATGGGGTCCTCATTTAACATCTCTTGCAGGACGGCTAAGTTCAGCAGCATATGCTGTGAGAAAAATCCGTCAATTTACTAATGTAGATACCGCGAGGCTAGTCTATTTCAGTTACTTTCATAGTATCATGTCTTAAGGTATTTTACTATGGGGACGGGCTGCAGATATCGAGTCTATTTTTATTCTGCAGAAAAGAGCCATCAGAGCAATATATTGCCTCCGCAGGCGCGATTCTCTAAGGGAACTGTTTAAAGATATTAACATCATGACGGTACCTTGTCAATATATCTATGAAAACATCATGTACGTAAGAAAAAATTAAAATCTTTTCAGTAAAAGAGGTGAAAGACATAACTATATGACTAGAAATAGGGACCAATTAGTTCAACCAGGTTTCAGACTGGCTAAAGTAGACTCATCCTTCATGGGGTACTGTTTAAAATTTTATAATAAAATACCTCCCCACATACTCCAACTGAATGAAACAAAATTTAAATCTCGTATAAAACGCACACTATGCAGCCAAGCATATTATAAGTTGGGGGATTACATCGCTGACAAAGATGCTTGGCTCAACGCTGGTCCTGCTCCACAGGGGGGCATAAATTAATTGATTAGCATTCGAAAATATTGTTGGAGCTGCTGAAGATTGTAAAAACAACAACAGCAGCATTGTATAAATTCAATTTCTTAACAATGTATAATTGCATAGCACATGTGTGAGCACTATGTACCTACTATAAAGCCACCATTTACTAGGCTCGACTTTCATTGACTTGAATGTGCCCTGGCGGCTGAGAGTATGTCATGCTCACTCAAATGTTTCGCTGGTGGTGGCGTGTGTGTTGGATCATTAAGTTCCCTTCAAAATGGTTGAGCTGAATGGTGTTGATCCATGCGTCATGTTCGTGAACGGGCGCCATCAGTAGGGACTGGTCAACTCTTGGCTGCCACGGCTTATTTTAATTTAAATTTTTGAATTGTGTTTTTATCTTTTTTATTACGGATACTTTAAACGTGCACGTCTCTCTACATCGTTCTCACATTTTTAATTTGAACATGAATGATGTAAACAATTTGTTTTTTGTAACTATATATTGATTTAAAAGAGTGTCCATGGAGTTTCTTGCCCGTTCTTCTCCATAGGTACCTACTACGCTTTGGAATGGGCAACTAGCTTCATTTTTCTGACTGACTGACCCTTTGACAATTCAAATGTGCCTGTAATTGGTTTATTTGAAATAAATGCTTTGAGTTTGAGTTTGAAGCCAGCGCGAGCGGAGGCCTAAGCCGCCGCCCGCGCCAGCGCGGCCGCCCGCTTTGACACGAGATAACACACGCCGCGCTCCGGCGCGCACGCGACGTTGCCGCTTTGTTACCTAGGTATCTAAGGTCAGTTAAATTTCTTTACAAAGGGTGGTTGCGTTTTACTCTGATTTGTAAACTATTTAGTTTGTTTGAAACCAAAAAAAAAACTCATTTTTGGTGCTTTTTATTTTTATACGGTATCGAATTAATACTTAACACGTATAGTATACGTAGTTGTAGTTGGGGTGAGTCAGTTTAGATTAAAAGGGTTTTGTTGTTGGCATAAACTTTAATAAAACCGCCAAATAAAGCCGGAGAAACACCGGTTGTTTGGCATAATGCCGAGTTCATTGCGAACCGAACAGAAGGTAAGTGGTTAGGCCAAGATGAATGCTGTGTGTCCACCAATTGGGCTAGCTGCACCTTAAGATCTCAATTTTTCCGCTCGGCCGGGTTTGCCTGAGGGTGATATAAAGGTAACAAGTCCTGTTTAATTCCTAATATATATGTACATTGTTGCATGACAGACGACACAAATTGTACGCCATTGTCGGATATTATGCGGCGAGGTAAGCCATATCTTAGAAAGTACTCCTTTATCAATGTACGAGGACAGACTACTGAGGTGGCGTCTACAAGAGCAAAAAGCTCGACCCACCGAGTAGCTGTATCTTCTACAAGCAAAATGTACTTCTCCCCCTTCTCTCCAGGAGGAAGCGGTCCAAACAAGTCGATTGCCAAAACTTCTCCCCTTTGGTTTAACACTGGGGTCTGTAAAAGTCCTGAAGGTTTCATGTTTGACGACTTGTACCGTTGGCATGTCGCGCAAGACTTAATAAAATCGGCGACAAATCGTCTCATACCAGGGAAGAAAAATCGCTGTGAAAACTTATGCAAGGTCCGATCAATGCCTTGATGGCCAGCAATGGGAGCATCATGGCATTCTCGGAAGGCATCAAGACGTAAACTCACAGGAAGTTCGAGCTGTGGTTCCTCAACGTCGATATCTGGTTTGTACCTATAAAGGACTCCTTGCTGCATGAAGTAGCCTCGTTCGGACCAGCGTTTTTCTTCTACTGCGTCATTATTTTCGAGACCAATATTTTTTTATTTTATTTCAGGGTCTTCTGACTGAGCAAGTCGGAGATCAGCAGGACTTCTAGTGGGTAAATCAACGACGACGGAACAAATACCACACTGATATTTACAGTTTTCCTCGCAGGCTGGACGACTTAGTGTGTCGGCGACCACGTTGGCCTTGCCTGGGGTGTACTCGAACTGAATATTGAACTCCTGTAACTTCAGTGCCCACCGAACTAACCTACCTGACGGCGACTTCAAGCTCAATAACCATTTAAGAGGTTGATGGTCGCTACCTACAATAATTTGTTGACTTTCAATATATCCTCTAAATCGATCAACTGACCATACTACCGCAAGAGCTTCCCTCTCGGTAGTGCTGTAATTACGCTCGGCAGGGCTCAGGAGGCGGCTTGCATATTCGATCGGGCGTTCGTCCTTGCCTTCACCCTGTAACAATACTGCACCGAGAGCGTAATTGCTTGCGTCTGTACGCAAGATGAACGGTTTACTGTAATCAGCTTGGACAAGTATGGGTGCAGACGTTAAGCGATTTTTAAGCTCCTGAAACGCCTGATTTAGCTCAGGGCCCCATACCCAAGTCTGATTCTTTTATAACAGACGAGTTAGGGGTTCAGCTGCATCTGAAAAGTTCAAAATGAACTTTCTAAACCACGAACAGGTCTGAAGAAACGTTCTGAGGTGACGTAGCGAACTTGGTGCCTTCATGTCCGCCACAGCGCGAACTTTGTCATGATCAGGCGAAATCCCATCCTGAGTGATGACATGACCCAAGTATTTCACTTCTTCGCGCGCGAAAACACACTTTTCGCGATTGGCGCGAAGATTGAACATGCGCAACCTCTCAAAAACTGCACGTAAGTCAGCGACGTGCTGATCAAAACCTTCTGATATCACGAGTAAATCATCTTGGTACGCTAATAAAGTGACATTCTTAAGTGAGGCGCCGGAGCGTAGCCTGTCTATAAGCCGTTGAAAAGTGGACAGAGCGTTTTTCAATCCAAACGGCTTCCTTTTAAATCGGTATGTACCGCAAGGAGTCAAAAAGGCCGTTTTATCTCTGTCGCATTCCCTGACTGACACATTCCAAAATCCACTTCTCATATCTAAGGTACTCATGATGCAATTGCGCTTGGTAGACTGCACTAACTCATCTATAAGCGGCATCGGGTATACATCGGTTTTTGTTACCGCGTTAAGTTTTCGATAATCGACACAGAAACGAATTTGACCGTTCTTTTTAGGCACTAACAATGCTGGAGAGCCCCATGCCGATTCGCACTCTTCTATGATGTCGTCAGCCAACATCTTTTCTATTTCCACCTGCATAATCTCTTTTTTTGCAGGAGTGAGCCTATACGGAGGAACCGCGATAGGTACATGATCGCCGGTGTCAATGACATGTTCTGCGAAAGTCGTCGGTTCACCTTTTAACTCAAATACGTCTTTATTTTCAGAAACGAGTTGAGCAAGAACATGACGCTGTTCATCGCTAAGATGTGACGCTTCCCCGTCCCTAAGTATACTATTAATAGGCACACTCTCAGCGTGGTGTGCTTTTTCAAAGAGGAGATTGAACCGCTCAACACTGTCGGCAAAGTGCCATTTGGCATTACCGAAATCAACACTAATATTAAATTGTATTAAAAAATCTATACCTAAAAGACTTTCATTATTGTCCGAATCAGGAAAAATTCAAAAATTTACGAGCCTGGTTCTACCTTCAAGTCACATTTACCTCGGTAGTTAGTACATTCATTAACCTACTGCTACCATCTGCTAGTTTTATATTTTCCATACGAGAGGACATAGGATGATCTTTGGCCTTTAGGAGAGCGTATAGCGTATGGCCAGCAACACAGCTTTTAGCTGCCGAATCCGCCAAAGCAGTACCGTTTTCACCTAAAATACTAATCTTTAGCACGGGCCGAAGATAAGATCGAACATTACTACGATTACCGAAAAAGGTTTGCGAACCACTGGTAATTCCGCACAAATGTTGACAACCTTTAGCGTTTTTAAATTCGATTGCATTTTTAGAAACAAATTGAGAACCCCCTGTGTTTTCGGCAAAATGTTCACAACTGCTTGCAATATCAGAAAAATTTTGAGAGTCTCTGGTAATGTTACAAAATGGCTTATAACCACCAATCTCATTATATATACAGGGTGTCCAAGAACCTGGCGTCCAACTGGATTCCCACGATGCCCCAAGTTCTAACAGTACTCAGAAAAATATTTTAAAAAATCCACCCCATGTACTTACAGAATTATACTGATTTCAAAAAAAAAGGGGAAATGAGCACCCTGTGACATACTTTTGAATGCTGTGACTGCTAATGCTGATAATTTCGATATTTCTTGGAGGTTTTGTAATCTAGGGTATTGCTGTGTCTAAATAGAATGTAAAAATAAAGTACTTATTGTACCATTTTAAAATAAAATATTATTTTAACTAAAGGTGATATGGAAAACTATTGAATTTCGCAACTTTGACCGACTGTAGTGTAAAAAAAATGTACCAAAATAGTATGGCAAGTGACGTCAAATTTTGACGCGTTTATTCCTCTTTTTAAAAAGGTATAATACTTACACATTAATTTGAAAAAAAAAAAATTGATAATATTTTTACTCAACAACCCAATTTTTACGAAGTGCCTACCTACTAACGGTAACTGTCGGACCCTTTCTTATCTTAGAAACTGTTATGTTACTACTATTATTTACTTCGGTTCCAAGAGTGAGCAAGAAGGAAATACACACAGGTAGATGGGTTCCCAGTAGAAAAAAAGCAAAGAATGTTAGTTTAAAGATATTTTATTACAAATGTTCAAAATGTTGACCACCCGCGGCAATACAAGCTCTCACTCTCCTTAAAAAGGACCGCTTTATGTTTCGCGAGTAACTTTTTTGACGTATCACCTGCACTGCTTGTGTTATCTTCTCACGAAGGTCAGCGATGTCATTAATGGGCTTCGCATAAACGAGCTCCTTCATAGTTCCCCAGAAAAAAAAATCCAGCGGATTTAAGTCAGGTGAGCGGGCTGGCCACGGGATTGTTCCTGATCGCCCAATCCACCTGTTCGGGTATTGCTCGTCCAAAAACTCTCTAACGGATACGCGAAAATGTGCTGGACAGCCGTCGTGTTGGAACCACATATCTGGTGGGGTCTCTTCTAGTAAGTTTGGCAAATCATTTTGAAGAAAATTTAAATATGATTCGCCAGTCAAATTCTCGGGCATCTCAAATGGACCAATAATATTCCCACAGAGAATACCGGTCCACATGTTCACTTTGAACCGGTACTGGGATCTATCTTCTCGCATCAAGTGCGGATTTTCCACATGCCACTCGTGCAAGTTGTGTAGGTTCATGTAGCCATCCTTCTTAAATGTTGATTCATCTGACCACAAAATTTTGTCGATAAAGTTTTCGTCTTCTCGATGTTTTTGCAGGATTGTTTCACAAAACGCGACTCGGCTCGGATAGTCTCGAGGTAAAAGACTTTGCACTCGCTGTACGTGGTACGGATGATATTCTTCTTTTTGGAGAATACTGTGTGCTGTGCTCTTCGGTATCCCCGTATCAGCTTCTATTCCTCGCACAGAGATGCTTGGATTTGCCGACACCGCCTCTAAAACTTCATCGCGTATGAAGTCATTTACGGGTCGTCCTTCACCAGCTACTTGATTGGGGAACCGCCCGTCACATAGTGATCTGTGCACATTAATGAAAACTCGATGGTCGGGATATCGCGTAGCCCTCGGATACCTTTCTCTGTAAAGTCTCGCTGCAGCTCGTCCATTACCTCTACATTCTCCATAAATGTAGTGCATATTTGCGTATTCTTGCGGAGTGTAGGTCGCCATGGTAGCACACACAAAACACAAACTGTCCAAACACAGGCAAAGGTCGTCGTAAAGAGTTCGTTTCAAAGTCCAGAGCACAAAGAGTAATCGAGTCCAATAAACAAAGCTTTAAATCGTAGTACGTGATCAATGGTAACAATAAGAGAGAGGTGCGTAGTAACGGCAGGAGGCAGTGACGCGTACTGACCGTACTGTTATCCTAAATAGCACGATCCCAGATAGCGTCACTATCTATCTCACTCGCACCTCTAACCTTTTTCTCCCTCACTCTTACCTGAATAATGGGGTACCATAAAGAAGAACCAGCAAATCGCAAAGATAGTTTCTGTCTTGCTCCCTCCTGTTGTAATAACGAATCACTATGGTGAGATGCATGCACATACCGTCCCTTACGGTCTAACCTGTTTTTTGAGAGGCCTGTTGTTATTTTTATGAGCATACAATAGTAATTCTTTAGAGGTTAGATTCAATTCGTCGTAAATTTTTCTTTCTAAGAATTCTGTAAGACATCGTAAAAATTGGGTTGTTGAGTAAAAATATTATCAAAATTTTTTTTTTTCAAATTAATGTGTAAGTATTATACCTTTTTAAAAAGAGGAATAAACGCGTCAAAATTTGACGTCACTTGCCATACTATTTTGGTACATTTTTTTTACACTACAGTCGGTCAAAGTTGCGAAATTCAATAGTTTTCCATATCACCTTTAGTTAAAATAATATTTTATTTTAAAATGGTACAATAAGTACTTTATTTTTACATTCTATTTAGACACAGCAATACCCTAGATTACAAAACCTCCAAGAAATATCGAAATTATCAGCATTAGCAGTCACAGCATTCAAAAGTATGTCACAGGGTGCTCATTTCCCCTTTTTTTTTTGAAATCAGTATAATTCTGTAAGTACATGGGGTGGATTTTTTAAAATATTTTTCTGAGTACTGTTAGAACTTGGGGCATCGTGGGAATCCAGTTGGACGCCAGGTTCTTGGACACCCTGTATATTAGTCTATGCATAATGAATTTGCAGCAACAATTTCTAAGAATACTTATTACTTACATACAGGATGTATTTGTATCCAGTGCGCAAACTGTGGCCAAGAATTCAGCTTATGATTCTAGACCACCTAGCTTACAAATTTTTCGTTGGTTATCAAAAACAATTCGCCATTTTGCCGTGGGGAAATGCAGCCGACATTCAGGCTATATTTGTGCTGCAGAAACGAGCCATTCGAGCAATTTATAACCTTAGTTGTAGGCATTCACTGAGGGATAAATTTAAGGTGTCAAACCATATCGTATTTAATTTAACAATTTTAGTACCTATTTTGTAACTAGATGGCGTTGGCGTCGAGTTACATCTCGCTATGGTTTGGTTACCGTGCAAAGTACAAGTAGCTTAGAAATTATATAATTTGTTGTTGATATTCTGTATTCTGGGTGAACTGTAATATACTGTGTTATATCGCATAGTACGAGTTTAATTGAGGACCTTGGGTTGGAGATTTTACATGGTCCTTCGAAACCGGATCAGTGCGGAATATTGCGCACCGAGTTTTTGTGTATCAGCACAGAAAGCAGTGGTGGATCGCCACTGAAGTGCTTTAACGTCGCCTGCCGAGGGCGCGACCACGGAGACCGAGTGTTTATGAGGACGTCGCCTGCAGAGGGCGCCACCGCAGCAAGTTCTGCGGGTTTCCGGACATCCCAAGTGTGGACATCCGGATCTAGAAGAAGTGGAAGTGGCATCCCAAGTAGCTGAGCACCAAAGCGGAGAGCGTACTGCGCGCCCCCTGGCGGGCGTTAGCAACAAATAAATTGGAGAAGTAATAGTGAGTGACGTGTTGTGGATTTAGAAAATAAAACCGTGAGTACAATTTTATTTGTGAAGTTATAAAAATTTGGAACTTTAAATTTAACGTAAAAATCAAGACTTAGAATAGTTTCAGTAGTTTAGACTTAGAATATTTAAGAAAAAAGTGAACCGACGGGGAACCTATGCCCGATTTTCTAAAAACTTTTATGTTAAAAACACTTGTAAAATTTTCTGTTGTTGTCATGGACTTAGAATAATTTCAGCAGTTTTACACTTGTAAAATTGCTGTGTTCTTGTGCAACTTGTTTTTTTGTTTGAGAATTAATTCAATACTTTTATAGCACTTTATAGTCATGGATTCATTAGTTAACTTACAACTAGATAACAAGAGAAATATTGAAAAAGGTAGAATAAATTATAAAAAATGTCCTAAAGATCGGATAACATTGTCTTATTTAGAAACCAGGTTGGAAGCATTAGAACAACTGTGGTCTAATTTTATAAAAACGCACAGGAACATAGTAGAAAAACTAGATTTGAAACATAATTACTTTACTTCAGAGACATATGACAATACTGAGGATATTTACATAACTTATAAATCCGAGTTAAAAGAGTCTAATAAACAACTAACACCTACAAAGGCAAGTGTAGATAAAGAGTCATCGTCAAATAAGTATACGAATGTGAAATTACCTAAGGTTGTTATTCCTACTTTCTCTGGCAAGTATACGGAGTGGACTTCATTCCATGATTTGTTTCTATCACTTATCCACAAAAATGATTCAATTGACGATGTACAAAAACTACATTACTTGAAAGGTCATTTATCGGGTGAACTAGAACAATTGTTACGTCACACTCCTGTGACAGCCGCAAATTATCAGGAATGTTGGCAAATCTTAAATAAACGCTATAATAATATACGATATTTGTCTAATTCTATGTTGAAGAGATTGATAAATCAATCAAATGTAACAGAGTCATCAACTGCGGTTAAAGAATTATTGGATACCACTGTGGACTGTTTGCATGGCTTAAGTACTCTCGGCATTGATGTTAAATCATGGGATGCTATAGTCATTTATATAATAAGCGCTAAGCTAGATAGTGAATCGCGAAAGTTGTGGGAATTGAAAATTAGTGCAGATGAACAATTACCAACGTTTGAAGAATTTAAAACATTTTTAGAGTCAAGGTTTCGCTCTTTGGAGTACTTAGACACATCCAAGTCAAAGCAGAAGTCCACAGATAGTAAACCAAAGGTTTTTCACGCAGTCAAATCAAATAGTAACAACTCTATACAAATTGTATGTCCATTCTGTAAACAAGATCATTATATAAGTCATTGTAAACAGTTTAGTAAAGAAGGTTACCAAACTCGAAGTGAATTCGTCCGAACTCACAATTTGTGTTACTGTTCGGTACAATATTTGTGACCGAACAGCTCAGCACTTTTGTCCGCATGCATTTCCATAAATGCGTGTATCGCAACTATGACCGGTTAGTTCGTGTCCGACTACCAATCGCGTAACTCAAACCAAACCAAATCAAACCATCTTAGTGCTAATTTAGCCTAATTTTACCATTTGATGTTATCATAGTTTGTAGTATCTAATATACCCTTTTAAACCATATTAATTTCGTATCATTAAGTCTGTGATCGTAAACCAACAACCAAACCGTAACCATTCTAGTATATTACCGAATCAACCAAATATCAACCAACCCAGAAGTTAGTGCTAAACCACGCAGGTGCCAACTTCTACATGGTCCTTCGAGCCGTAAGGGCCTCGGTTCGCGAAGTACAGTGAAGTGTTTGTGCGCCGAGACCTTGCAACCAGTGTTTTACCAGTTTATAGTATAGGTATCTTAGAAGTAGGTAGGCAGTGGAATCAATTTGGAAGAAATTGGGCAGCTGTCGCGTAAGGAGAATATAAGGTCAGACCAAACCATTTTATAACATTTTATTTTCACTTGCGTATTAAATTAACAGTGGAATTAATGGAGCAGTTAGCAGTCAGCCAAACGGAGGTGTACGACTCCTTGGTTAAACTATTAACTAACATCAAGAAAGATGGAGCTGAACGAAAAACCGTAGATTACTGCAAGCGGAAGTTGGAGATATTAGAAAATTACTGGAGAGAATATCAACGCAACCATAGAAAGTGCTGTGAACTTGCTGAATTTAACCATGTGTATTTTACAAAAAAATGTTTTGATAAGGCAGAGGAAGTCTATTTGTCGATCAAGCAGCTAATTACCAAAACCATGGAGCTCTTGCTGTCAAGCCAGCAAGAACCTCAACAGCCGCCGGTAGAGGCAGGAACATCGAAGCAAGCAGGGGATTCATCTCATTCACAGGCACTGCAACAGCAACGTAGGGATACGTGTGAAGACAGAAAATTAGATGGAATGATCAAAAAGCAGACCATCCACTTTAGAGCTTTCATGAGAACAGTAGCTACCATAGAAATCGATCAACTACAAAACAAGTGGGAGTTCGACGATGCTTTGAAGTCACTTCAAAGTCGTTGGGCTATCATCGACAGCCTGCATTGGGAGATAGAAGGAGAAAACGGGGATGAGGATATCTGGTACCAAGAGGAGTTTAACAGATATGAGAAAATGTACACTGATTTGAAGAAAACCATCAATTCTAAAATGTGGTCTGTTTCTCATCGCGACAAATCCACTCCTCAGATGGATATTCCAACATTCCAAGGCAATTATCACCAATGGACATCGTTTAAGGATCTGTTCACAGAAACCATTCACAAAAATCCATCATTATCAAACGCGCAAAAAATGCAGTTTTTAAAGAGCAAAGTAACAGGAGAAGCTGAGCGTCTGATTCACCATCTTCAGATTAGCACAGAAAATTACGAGGTATGCTGGGAAATACTAAACCACAGGTATGGCAACAGTAGACTTATCTTCACGTCTCACATCAATATATTGCTAAACATTCCTAGCATGCAGCAACAATCCATCGGGGCGATCAAGAAACTGCATGACGTGACCAAAGAATGTCTCCACGCAATTCAGAACCTAGGAGTAGATATCACCACCTGGGATCCGCTGTTGGTACTTTTGTTAGCACAGAAACTTGACGGCGAGTCATTCACTGAATACATTGAGTCGGTGAAGGATCCCAGGGAGCTACCAGTCCTTCAAGAATTCCTAGATTTCTTGGAAAACAAGTTTACTGCCTTAGAAGCATCGCGGCGTAAACAAGAATCAAACAACCAAAGGATGACTAACCAACCACAAAACCATCAAAATTATCAAGCAAACCAGAAGAAATATTATAGTGCAAATAATATCCAGCAGTCATCAAATAAAAGCAATCAAAATTTCATGAAAAACCACACGAAATCGTTACATGTGTCGCGGTCAATTACCTGTCCATTGTGTAATGCTGACCACGGGTTATGGACGTGTACCCAATTTTTGCAAATGTCGGATGAGCAAAAACTAAAAACTGTCAACCATCTAAACTGCTGCACGAATTGCCTATTCAACCATTTAAATAAACCTTGTTTTTCTAATAAAACATGTCGCAAATGCAACGGTAAACATAACTCATTATTGCATGACGCATTATCAACCAAAATCAGGCCAAACACATCAGCAAAACCAAACCATAAGGCGGCGCACACACTTGCGACATCATGCGTGAACAGTGATGAACAAGCAGCAGCTTCGACCCATGTGTCTTGGGATGACGTGTCCGAGACGCTCTTAGCTACGGCCATAGTGGAAGTCCCAGGATACAATGGCGAATACCATACCATGAGAGCATTGATTGACCAGGGTTCTCAAATTTCTCTAATAAGTGAGAAGGCGGCTCAAGTTCTGAAACTACGCAGACAGCCTTGCAAAGGTACCATATTCGGCGTAGGGGAAAAACAAAACAGCTGCAAGGGAGTTATAACCATCCATATCAAATGAATTCATAGTGAGTTTGCCTTGGAAGGTGAGGTTCTCATTATGAATAATCTAATTAAATGTTTACCAAATAAATCATTCATAAAACCAACCTGGCCTCACATAAAAAACATTAATCTGGCAGACCCAGAATTTAATACCAGTCGACCAGTGGACCTATTGCTTGGAGCAGATGTATACTGCAAGATAGCTTTAGGTGGCCTTTTGAGGGGCAATAGCGAAGATCAACCAATAGCCCAACAAACGCAATTAGGATGGTTGCTTTGTGGGACAATGGCACCACGATATAGGTGTAACGTCGTTCTTCACAATACGGAAGATCTACGCAGATTCTGGGAAAATGAAGACATCAACCAACAGATTGATATGTCCACCGAAGACCATGAATGTTTGCAGTATTTTCTGTCAACAACAAAGAGACTAGAGAACGGGAGATACCAAGTCCGACTGCCGTTCAAACCAGAAACCAAAGAGCAGCTAGGATCCACCAAACCATTAGCATTGGCACAATTTCGTAGCTTAGAGAGAAAGTTACAGAAAGATCCAGAATTAAAAACAGAATACACAAAGTTTTTGAACGAGTATTCTAATTTAAACCATATGATGCCGTCAGCAACAAACACGAAACCCGAGTGCTACCTACCACACCACTGCGTCACTCGTGCTGAGTCAACCACTACTAAGTTGCGTGTTGTTTTCAACGCGTCTGCTAGACCATTATCAGGACTTAGCTTAAATGACGTCATGTATCGAGGTCCCAATCTACAACAAGATCTGCAGGAGCTGATTTTAAAATGGAGACAGTATCAGTTCGTTTACACTGCTGATATCGAAAAAATGTATCGACAGATAATGGTACATCCTGAAGATCAGCCGTACCAGAAGATATTATGGAGGGACTCACCTTACCAACCCATTCAAACATACCAACTTACAACCATAACTTACGGCACAAAGCCTGCACCATTTTTGGCTATAATGTGCTTAAAACAACTAGCTGCCGAGGAAAAACAAAATTTTCCCGATGCAGCAAAAGCATTAGAAGAGTGCTTCTACATGGATGACTACTGTGGCGGAGCACATTCTATGGAACAAGCGAAACAGCTCAAATTAGACCTAATAAAACTACTCAACAAGGGTGGCTTTAATTTACGAAAATGGGCCACCAATGAACCAAAAGTGCTCGCTGACTTAGAAAAAGATTCGTGGAACCAGCAAATCTACGAATTTAAACATACAGACTCAACGAAAACATTGGGTCTTGGATGGAATCCACAGCAGGACAAATTCATCTTTGACTCGAAACTGGAGCCAGTATCATTATCGAAACCAACCAAAAGGTCACTACTCTCTGACATATCAAAAGTATTCGACCCATTAGGCTGGCTTACACCAATAACTATCACCATGAAGATGCTATTCCAAAGCGTCTGGTCATCAAGTCTTAACTGGGATGACGCACTACCAAACGATATCCAAACCAAGTGGCTAAACTTAAGGGGAGAATTAAAAGATATCAACACCATAGAAGTAAAAAGATGGCTTGGAATAACGAAAAACAATGACTTGCAATTACACGGATACTGTGATGCGTCAAACAAGGCGTACGCCGCGGTTATATATTGCAAAGTCAGCAACCAAAACAACTCTAACGAGGTAACTCTGGTCGCAGCAAAGGCAAGATTAGTGCCCGTTAGTAAAGACATATCAATACCAAGGTTGGAATTAATGGGTGCCCAACTATTATCACAGCTGATGCAAAAAGTTCAGACTTGTTTGGAATCCTATAATCAGGAAGTATACTGCTGGAGTGATTCAACAGCAGTGTTGGGGTGGATCCAAGGAGATCCAGCGAGATGGAAACCATTCGTTTCAAATCGCGTCAAAGCTATCACTAAAATAATACCAAAAGAAAAATGGAGTTATGTCAAAACCATTGAAAATCCAGCTGACTGTGCCAGCCGTGGATTAAGAACCAAACAATTAAAAAACCATGATCTGTGGTGGCGGGGGCCATCATGGATTCAATCATACCAAAACCATGACATACCTCAAACCACCTACGAAACCAGCTTAGAGATAAAACAGTCTAACGCAGTAGTTGTGGAAAATCACCAGAAAACAACCATGACCATACCAAACATTGTTGACCATTTACTTACTAAACTGAATTCCTTCGCAAAAATCATACGCGTTTTTGCATGGATACTACGACTACCTACTGCAAAGGCAGGCCGTCAACCTTATCTCACATTACATGAACTCCGTCGCGCAAAACAGCTGATTATAAAACGTGTGCAACATATGGAATTCGCCAGTGACGTCAATTGCTTACTTAAGAATGGAAACGTGCATTCGAAAAGTAAACTTTTACAATTACACCCTATCCTAGACCAAGATGGTATCTTGCGAGTAGGGGGCCGATTAAAAAACGCACAAATAAACTCAGAAATGAAACACCCAATCATACTACCACACAACCATCGTATTACCACACTAATAATTCTATACGCTCATGAGTTAACCTACCACGGTGGAGCGCGCCTTACTTTATCAAACATTCGACAAAATTATTGGATAATCAGCGGATATTCAGCTACAAAGAAAGTTGTACGACAGTGTGTTACATGCAAAAAGCAAGAGCCTATCCAACAATATCAGCTCATGGGTGATCTACCATCATTCCGAGTAAACCCTGAAAGCGCCTTCTATCATTGTGGTGTCGACTACACAGGCTTTGTGGAAGTGAAAGCAAACAAAGGGCGTGGGATTAAAACTACCAAAGGTTACATAGCGCTTTTTGTTTGTATGGTGACGAAAGCTGTGCATCTAGAACTCGTCTCAGATTTAACCAGCTCAGCTTTCTTAGCCGCAATACAAAGAATGGCAGCAAGACGCGGAGCTCCACGTCACATCTATAGCGACAATGGGACCAATTTCGTTGGAGCAAACAGAATGCTGCAAGAAGAATACGACCATCTTCAAAATGTTTTCAAAGAGTCATTCTTTAAAGAGATAACAGAACTACAAATTGAATGGCATTTCAACGCACCTTCTTGGCCTCATGCGGGAGGACTTTGGGAAAGAGCAGTGCGAAGTCTCAAACACCACCTCAAACGCGTGATTGGACAGCAAAAATTGACATTTGAAGAATACACCACACTGTTATCAAAACTAGAAGCTTGCCTCAATTCACGACCACTTTGTGCGCTATCAGAAGACCCGGAGGATTTGAATTTCCTCACACCAGCCCATTTCCTATCAGCAAGACCAGGTTTAACCATAATTGACACAGCAGAAGACGCCAGAACCAGGTGGCATCTAGTGTCAAAAGTATTTGAAGATTTATGGAAAAAATGGAAAACAGAGTACTTGACCCAACTATCAACCCGGAACAAGTGGACGAAATACCAGAAGAACGTTAAGGTGGGTGATCTAGTAATGATACACGACGATAACTTACCTGCAGGGAAATGGCCAATGGGACGTGTAATGGAAGTACATCCAGGAAAAGATGAACTTGTCAGAGTAGTGACTCTGAAAACCAAAAATGGTTACATGAAGCGCCCTATAGTTAAACTATCAGTTTCACCTATGGACCAAACGGAACCTAGCATACCAGAGAAAGGAAAACCACTACAACCCCAATATACTACCACTACTAGAGCCGAAATGGAACCCTGTAACCGCTCGCAACCAAATACCAGTACCAGAACCAGTTCGTGCAGTACCTATCCCAAGATAGTTAACATTGCACTGGCATTGTTACTATTCTTAAGTATAATATCACCAACAATAGCGTCATACAATATTACGCAATTTGATAGCAACAAAACATTGTACTTTGATACCGTGGGGAAAGTACAATTGATTCGAGACAAGTGGAAACTAGTCACGTATTTTAACATGTCACCATATTGGCAAGGAGAAAAAGCCATCAATGACTTTACAAGTTATCTCGACAAAACATGTGATACAATCAGGGAATCAAGTCACTGTCATATGATACTCCTACAAATACGTCACGATTACAATGAACTGCAATACTACAACCAGCTGTTGCTTAGTCAGCATTACGGCGAGCGCTTACGAACACGACGCGGCCTAATCAACGCTGTCGGTTCAATTGCAAACTCATTGTTCGGAGTATTAGACGAAAGTTTCGCAGAAAAGTACAGGCAGGACATTGAACTTGTGCATCATAATCAAAAACACCAAGGTCAGTTATGGAAGAACTTGACATCTATCGTAGAAGCAGAGCACAATGTACTACAAAGAACTGAAAGCATTATAGCAAGGCAACACAAAACCATAAATAAGCATCTAAATGCTTTAGACAACGTCAATAATAAGATGCAACAAGAAATCGATGTTATGACAGCACAACAAGACTTCACATTAGTCTCGATAGCTACCATTAATATGATGCAAAACTTGAAACAGATACAGAATACCTTGATAGATACTATCACGGAAATCTACCACGGTCAAATCAGTCTGCATCTACTGACACCAGCGCAGCTCAAGCGAGAACTACAAATTATTTATGGGCAAATGCCTCAAGATTTAGGCTTACCCATCGATAACATAGAGACAGACCTTCAGCACATCTACAAGCTACTGAGAACAAAGGCTAGAGTCACCGAAAAATATGTTATATTTGAAATTACTTTCCCGCTCATTACAAGAGAAAGTTTTAGATTATATAGGATAGTACCAATTCCTCAACAAACCAACGACAGTATGACCAGCATAATACGCCGCCATGTCCTACATAATATCACTTCTTCTTCTCCTGCCGATATTTGGAAGTTCCTTGGAACTCTAGGCATCGGCAAATCGCGACATTCGGACCTTCCTCACACAATTGGTTTGGACGATCTAAATCGCCATTTCTCCACTGTTCCCGCTCTGGATAGTCTAACCAAATGTCAAACCCTTGATTACCTTGCCGGTCTGACGCGTCCCAATGTTAACCCCTTTGTCTTCACCCCAGTCGACCCAGGGGAGATCAAAAAGATTATCCTTTCCATTAAATCAAAAGCCGTGGGCTGTGATGATATCAGCCGCCATATGATCGTAGCGGCTCTTGATCAACTCCTTCCTGGAATCTCCCACATCATAAACTTCTCCCTTTACATCGGTGTTTTCCCTTCCCTATGGCGTAAAGCCCTTGTTCGGCCCTTACCTAAGATACCCAATCCTTCTCTTCCTAGTCACTTTCGCCCAATTTCCATCCTTCCCTTTCTATCTAAAGTGCTCGAGGCCAGTGTTCATAAACAATTCTCCCACTTTATTCACCGCAACTCCCTCATCAGTCCATTTCAATCCGGTTTCAGGCCCGGGCACAGTACCGTTTCAGCGCTCCTTAAAGTGACTGACGATATAAGGCGGGGAATGGAAGACACTAAAGTTACAGTCTTAGTGTTAATTGACTTCTCCAATGCTTTTAATACCGTCAGTCACGAAATCCTTTTATCCATCCTTTCCTATCTTATGGTCTCTCGGGAGGTATTGGAATGGTTTGCCTCTTATCTTCAGGGACGTCAGCAGTCTGTTCATGCTGGAGACTCTTCGTCGAGTTTGTGTGATCTTGCAGCTGGCGTCCCTCAAGGCGGTATCTTATCTCCTATTTTGTTCTCCGTTTTTATTAATTTCATTACCATCGAGCTTCGGACTGCGTATCATCTTTATGCTGACGATTTGCAGCTTTACTGCCTGGCAAGTGTTGATAATATATCCGACGCGGTTGAGGGGCTAAATCGGGATTTAGACGTGATAAAAAACTGGTCTGATCGATTTGGGGTGGCGGTTAACCCTACCAAGTGTCAAGCTATCATTGTAGGGAGCCTCCACAGTATGAGGAAGCTGAATGGCTTAACAGTGCCACCTGTAATGTTCGACAACGCAGTCATCCCGTTTAGCTCCGATGTTAAGGATCTTGGTCTACATGTCGACACTTGTCTTGACTGGCGAAAGCAGGTCACGACTGTTAGTAAAAAAGTCACCGGAACGTTGCGGTCGCTCTATCGGTTGAAAAACCTTCTCCCATCATACATAAAGGCAATGCTTGTACAGTGCCTAATCTTTCCCATAATTGACTATGGTGATGTGTGCTACTATGACCTGAATGCTGATCTCCTCAATAAACTTGACCGCCTTCTAAATAACTGCATTCGATTCGTTTTCAATCTTCGTAAGTACGATCATGTGTCCGCGCACCGGTTGCTTTTAAAATGGTTACCCATTCGTCAGCGCAGAGAGTTGAGGGCTCTGTGTATGTTGTTTTCTATTCTCGACAAACCTACTTCTCCTTCTTACCTCACTACAAATGTTCAATACTTATGCGCCGCGCATAGTAAAAATCTTCGTTCCACCAACAATCGTCTTCTACGATGTCCTTCTCACCGCTCTGGTTTCATTCACTCTTCTTTCTTTGTCCAGGCGGTCTTTCTTTGGAATTCGCTCCCTCTGAGCATCAGGACGGCAACCAGTCGGTTATCTTTTAAGTGGAAGGCACGTGAACATATTCGTAAGAAGTTGGCAGAATCATTCCAGCGCTGATTTGCTGGATTCGTTTTCTCCTCTTCCTATCGTTATTTCTCTTGACTAAGTTTATTTTCGTTATATGTATGTATGTATCTATGTATTAGTATTTATTATTTTTCAAGTTATCTATCCCTTATGTTGCACCTGCCATGTTTTGTCTCTGCATCACCCTAAGGTTGACTGGTAGAAAATGCCTCAGGCATTAAGTCCGCCTTTGTACAGTATTTTTTGTTTTACTTGTGCATAAAGTTTTAATAAATAATAAATAAATAAATAAATAATACCAATCTCGGAATACGTCGCAGTGAACTTAAAAAAGGATGCATATTTCGTACCAACCATACATGAACTTGACACATGTTTGTATCACGGAGAATCCTTCATGTGCGAGCTCTTCAAACCAATCCTGAATTTGGAAAAGGACGAAAACTTTTGCGAAACCAGCCCAATAAACCAAAGGTGCACAACAGAAAGAACAGTGTGTAAAAACAGATGGGTAGAGCTACACTCAACGTCACAATACCTATATTTCTGCTGTGACACATATAATATTAAAGTCATATGCGACGATCACGTTACCGTTCGTCAGCTGACTCGATCAGGGGTCATTAGCATGACACAGAAATGTTTTATTAAAAGTAAAGATTTTACGCTGCATTCTTTACAACAACAATCCAACCACTTAAATTTTTCACCAAACATGCTCGTACCAGAGCTAGACCAGATAAACCACATTGTCAACATTCAAATACCAACGGAAACAGCATTGCCAGAAGACATGGGCCTGAATAGATCTCTATCCTTTCTTGGAGAACAGATCAAAACATTGAAATCTAACAAAGCAGAGATCGATGAAATATCAGTCCATGACATCCACCAATACACCGTCGTTTACATAATCCTGGGGGTCATACTATGCGCGGCAGCAGTCTGCGTCTGGAGAAGAGTGAGATGCTGCTCGCAATCTGCGGCCAGCCGGGCGGAGCCTCACCACAGACAGGAGTCTGTGGCGACTACATCGGAGTCAACCAGGGGGCATAGTGAAGTGCAACCGCGAAAGCAGAGTACTGCTGACCGTCAGCAAAGTGAGAGTGAACCGATAGGTTTAAATGCATATTTCGCCAGACGGTGGCCCAGTGCTATGCGTAGTGCGGGTAATAAGGAAAGGGCTACGTTGCCTAAACCGCGAAAAGAACGTGTGCTTACGGTTGAAGACTCACTAGTGTAAAATAAATCTATGTTTTTAAGGACTTTACTTTGTTTACCATTTTTATAATTATTTTACATTTTGTTTAACATTTTATACCACTTTTAATTTTACCATTTTATAATTACGTTACATTTGTTTACCATTTTATAATTATTTTACTTTGTTTACCATTTGACATGTAACTATTATTACTTAACTAAGGTGACTTGATGATTATTTTTACACACTTTATTCTTGTCTTATCACATCTCGTGCTCGGGAATATGTTCGGTACAATATTTGTGACCGAACAGCTCAGCACTTTTGTCCGCATGCATTTCCATAAATGCGTGTATCGCAACTATGACCGGTTAGTTCGTGTCCGACTACCAATCGCGTAACTCAAACCAAACCAAATCAAACCATCTTAGTGCTAATTTAGCCTAATTTTACCATTTGATGTTATCATAGTTTGTAGTATCTAATATACCCTTTTAAACCATATTAATTTCGTATCATTAAGTCTGTGATCGTAAACCAACAACCAAACCGTAACCATTCTAGTATATTACCGAATCAACCAAATATCAACCAACCCAGAAGTTAGTGCTAAACCACGCAGGTGCCAACTTCTACAGTTACAATTGTTTAGGCGCGAATCATTCAATTAAGTATTGTCGTGCTAAAACATCATGTCACGTTTGCAAGCGCAGACACTACTCATTATTACACCCCAAGGCATCCTCAAGATCATCGTCACCCAATAGCCATCCGGTTCAGGCAGTAGCTGTCAAATCAGCAGTGTCCATACTGCAAACTGCTTCCGGTTCGGCAAAAGAAGCAGAGTCTTCAACCATAGCGACACACTTTTCTACAAAGGTTGTGCCAAATCGAGTTTTATTAGCGACCGCTCTCGTCGAAGCACAGACACAGAATGGTCGTAAACAATTGCTGAGGGCGTTATTGGATCAAGGATCCCAGGCCTCTTTCATAACCGAGTCAGCAGTCCAATTGCTCGGACTAAAGAAAATACAAAATAATAGTATGGTCTCAGGCATAGGAGGCGACGAAGGCGCTTTTGCCTCTAGATTCATGGTTTGCGTAACCATTCATTCACGTCACGATCCAAATGCAATTATTCAAGTTCGAGCATGTGTTAAGTAAAATTACAACGTTGATTCCGTCAACTTAACTGTGTATATCAACTTGGCCTCAACTAGAAGATATAACTCTGGCGGACCCAGAGTACCACACTCCAAACAAAATCGACGTTTTGTTTGGAGCAGAAGTTTACAGCCAAGTTATTAAAGAGGGTTTAGTCAAACACACTCCAGGGCCCATAATTGCTCAAAATACAACCCTGGGATGGATTTTGTCTGGACTAACACCCACAGATTGCGATCTCAATTCAGCAAATTGTCACAAGGTTATAGTTAGTATGCATTCACACCTCAGTGACAATGATATGCTCAAACAGTTTTGGGAGATCGAATCTGATGTTACTAATACAAAAAAAATACTTACCCAAGAAGAACAGCTGTGCGAAGAATTCTTCACTCGTACTACTCAACGAGACGCTACCGGGCGATACGTAGTCAAGCTTCCATTTCGGAAATCAGATCCACGAAGTAAAATCGGATACACCAGAGACATTGCACTGAAACGATTTCATCATCTCGAACAGCGTTTTAAGAAAAATCATGAGATCAAAAGAAAATATACCGAAGTAATCCAAGAATACCTTGACCTTGGACACATGAAGATGGTGTCTCGCGAAACTGATACTAAGCAGTCAGAAGCAGTCTATCTGCCTCACCACGCAGTGGTTCGCGAGGATAAGACCACTACCAAAATCAGAGTTGTGTTCGACGCTTCTTCTAAAGGTTCTAATGGTGGATACCTTAATGATATGTTGATGGTAGGTCCTACCATACAACCGGAATTACGTCACATCATCATGAGATGGCGTACGTATCCAATTGTTTTATGTGCAGATATAGTAAAAATGTATCGGCAGATCAAAGTCGCTCCTGAAGACACACACTTCCAGAGACTACTTTGGCGGAGTGAACCTGCATCTGAAATAAAAGAGTATGAGTTGCTGAGAGTTACCTTTGGCACTGCGTCCGCGCCTTACCTGGCCGTGAAGTCGTTGCATCAGCTAGCACACGATGAGGGAGCTGAGTGTCCGCTGGTATCTGAAACATTAAAAAGCGGATTTTATGTAGATGATTATATGTCAGGATGTCAAACGGTAGACGAAGGAAAAAGGATTCACAGGGAAATGGAAAAACTACTGGAAAAAGGTGGGTTTCAGTTACAGAAGTGGATGACAAACAACAAGGAATTAGAGAAAATATTGGGAAAAGGTACAAATCAGGAAGGATTAGTAGAGATAAAACTAAACGAGGTGGTGAAAATAGTAGGACTTTCGTGGGATAGAGAATCTGACAGTTTCAGATATTCAATAACATTTCCGCAACCTACATCTGTAACAAAACGAAAAGTAATATCAGATATATCACGACTGTTCGACCCCTTAGGGTGGGTTGCACCGTGTGTTATACCAGCGAAAATAATGATTCAAAAAATATGGCTTGCCGGGATTGATTGGGATGATCGATTACCTGAAGAATTATTAAAAGAATGGCAAACATATCAAAAGGAACTACTAAATATACCTGAGTTTCAGGTACCAAGATGGGTTGAATCCAGAGAAGACGATGTTGTTGTAGAACTACATGGGTTTTGTGACGCATCTAATGTAGCGTATGCAGCTGTTACGTATTTAAGGATAATTGACGCAAACGGGAATATTAAGATTAATTTAATATCCGCAAAAACCAAGGTTGCTCCGATAAACCAACTGTCAATTCCTCGTCTCGAATTGATGGGTGCTGTTCTGTTGGCCAAATTGATTGTGGAGATAGCTGAGATACTGGTAATACCTAAAGAACGTATACACTGTTGGACAGACTCGACTGTTGTTCTGGCTTGGCTCAGTAATCATCCCAGCCGCTGGACAACATTTGTTGGTAATAGGGTGTCTGAAGTTCTGAGTTATTTGGATAATCCTCAATGGGGACATGTGAAATCTACTCACAACCCTGCAGATATCGCGTCAAGAGGTCTGACACCTTCAGCGCTTTCACAGTCATCTCTGTGGAAGCACGGTCCGTGGTGGTTAAAGAAGGAACCAATTGACTACGTCAAACCAAACTCGATATCAACTAAACTCGAAGAAAGATCATCGAAAGGTATTAAAGCACATGTAACAACAAATGTAGAGGATGAGCTGTGGACAAAGTATTCATCATTTCAAAAATTAATTAGAGTAGTGGCCTATTGTAGACGATTCTTAAGATTTAAGCAACATAAAGAAACTTACCTGACAAGTGAAGAATTGACAGCCGCTCTGGAAATCTGTATAAGAAAATGTCAAGAACAAGAATTTATGGAAGACATAGAAAACATTAAGAAGACAGGAAGTGTAAGTAAGAAGAGCAAATTACGACCTTTATGTCCTATATTGGATGAGCAAGGAGTTTTAAGAGTAGGAGGAAGAATTGAAAAGTCTCAACTGCCAGTAAGCATGAAGCATCCTATTATAATTCCACAGCGCCATCACTTCGCTACCCTGCTCGTCAGCGAAGCTCACAAAACCACTCTTCACGGAGGTCCAACATTAATGTTGAACTATTTGCGCACACGATATTGGATAGTATCTGCAAAAGCTGTAGCAAAGGCTTACGTACGGAAGTGTGTAGTATGTGTTCGGCATTCCGCGACGTTTAGAAATCAACTCATGGGTCAATTGCCGACCTGTAGTGTCTCCAGCCAGGCCGTTTTTGCATACAGGTGTGGATTTCGCCGGTCCGATTAACATTAGAGTATCCAAGGGTCGTGGCAATAAGGCTTTCAAGGGGTACATCTGCCTATTTGTGTGCATGGTCACTCGAGCAGCGCACATCGAAGCCATTAGTGACCTTACCTCTGAAGGTTTTATAGCCGGTTTCAAGAGATTTGTCGCTAGAAGAGGCCATTGCAGTGATATTTGGAGCGACAACGGTAAAATTTTTGTAGGTGCAGCTAAGGAACTCCAGATATTAGTCGCTGCTGAACAGTCAGCGATCGCTAACGAAATTAGGAGTTGGCTCAGTTGTAAAGGTGTCAAATGGCATTTTATCCCTCCTCATGCCCCAAATTTTGGTGGACTTTGGGAAGCCGGCATCAAGTTAACCAAATTCCACATGAAACGCGTCATTGGTGATTCCACTCTTACCTACGAGGAAATGGCCACGTTACTCGTGCAGATTGAGGCTTGCCTCAATTCAAGACCGATTTCTCACATTCCTCAAACTCCTGATGATCCAATGCCGCTTACACCCGGTCATTTTTTAATCGGGGAACCTCTGGTTCTTTTGCCGGAACGTAATTATGAGCGTAGCTCTGTGGGCACGTTGAGGCGATGGCAACTCTTACAAAAAATTACCCAAGATTTCTGGCGACGATGGTCTAGAGAATTTTTAACTTTGATGCTACAACGTTAAAAATGGTCGCAAAAGGAAATAGAGCCCAATATTGGCGACATTGTCATTGTAAAAGAAGACAATCTGCCTCCAGGAAAATGGTTATTGGGTAGGATTTTAGAAAAGCATCCTGGTTCGGACGGACTCACACGAGTGGTGACTATAAAGTGTAATGGTTCCATATTTAAAAGACCAATTTGTAAACTCTGTGTATTGCCAACCAGTGATTGATATGATTTTTTTTTATTATTTTATTCTGTTTTTCTTTATTTTTTCTAGCCCCCTTGACCTCCTGGTGGGCGGCGTTAATTTAAAGGACAACTCTTTCAAGCATGTCCTTGGTGGGCGGAATGTCAAACCATATCGTATTTAATTTAACAATTTTAGTACCTATTTTGTAACTAGATGGCGTTGGCGTAGAGTTACATCTCGCTATGGTTTGGTTACCGTGCAAAGTACAAGTAGCTTAGAAATTTTATAATTTGTTGTTGATATTCTGTATTCTGGGTGAACTGTAACATACTGTGTTATATCGCATAGTACGAGTTTAATTGAGGACCTTGGGTTGGAGATTTTACATAAGGAAATAAATATAATGACAGTCGCATCTCAGTATGTATATTTGTATAAATTAAAATATGTATATATTAAACCTGATTTATGTAAAAAAGAATATTAATCTATATTCTAAACCCAGCGACATTCATAACATAAATAGGTACTAACTAGAAACAAAGATTTACTTATTATGCCCACGACTAGGCTCCAAAAAAATTGTAATTCATTTAGGTGCCAAAGTATACGTTTTAACAACAGACTCTTAAGTCTTGTTAAAGAACTGAGCCTCAATAAATTTAAATCATTTATTAAACAGAAACTCTGTCAAAAAGGTTTCTATAAAGTTAAAGATTACTTGGATGACAAAAAGGCTTGGGATTACTTAAGCTACTTCAATGTACCCCCAAGCAACAATCCATTTTATACTTTATATTATGTGTTTTAGATTTAATAATGTCATTTTTAGGGTTCCGTAGTTCTGAAAAGGAACCCTTATAGTTTCGTCATGTCCGTCTGTCTGTCCGAGGTTTTGCTAAGAGCCCGTTAGTACTAGAAAGCTGTAATAAAAGTAAACAAACTAAGATTAAGTAGTTGCTTGTTTATAACGGGTAAAGACGCATTGAAAAACAAAATATGAAATAAAAAAACAAAATAAAACATAATAAATTATCATAAGTTTCACAATACTGCCGCTAGATGGCGGTGTACCAACGGGTTACGCTTTCATTATATTCAAAATAAAGAACAACAGAATCGTACTTTAATGTGATAACGGGCTACTACGGAACCGTACACTGTGCGTGGCCCGACACGCACTTGGCCGGTTTTATTGATTTACATGACCTATCATAATTATGATATTTTTGATGACATTTAAAGAGAAAACTGGCTGTGAATGTGAGTAGCATGCAGGCTAGATTGAATACATGATTATTATTTTAATATTGTGAATGTGAAGACTATGTGGGTCATTGTTGTATTTTTTCTCTCCCTCTCTGCTAGTTTTAATCATAGTCTGGCAGTTTGAGTAATTTTTGTGGCCTACCCAAATGTCCTTTCTTTGGTATTGTTCGTCGAATCGTTCTGAGTTGAGCTGCACGATTACTGGCAAATGCGTGCACTGACTGGACAGGTCCACTCATTCTGTGTGGTTTTTCCTCAAAAGGCCATTTCAGATACAAATCCACATGGTCTTCACATGATCTGACCAAGATTATGTCTGGACTTAAAAGAGACTGTGACCTCTGAGTTTGTTTCGGCCTTTCTTCTCAGAGTACTCAGATAGGAAACGCCGACCTCATCTAGTTTTTAAAATATGATTGACGTGTAAAAGTGTTTGTACAAACCTATTTTCAGAAATAAAATCATTTATCATTTAACAAAATCAGCTGTTTCATAGAAAAGTTTTTAAGAACCGACCAAAAATTTCTACCCTAGGGGGTTTAGAATCATATGCTGAATTAATGGCCACAGTTTGCGCACTGGATAGAAATTCAGTATTGGAATTTTAAAGCTTTTTAACTTACTACTTTATTAACTATTATGAGAATACCCGTTGATTGTAGTAAGTTTAGTCGTTTCGATTGAAGTTAGGTCTAGCTACAGCTAGACGTTAGTCAAAACAAAGCGCGCCCAAGTGTCAGTGTCACACGAAATGTGACATCAGATGAAAGGTGGCGGTGGCGCGGTAAAATTCAAATTTTCGATGCGTTCGTTCCCTAATAATGCGTTTGCCATCATACAAAATATTATATTAAATTAATTAAATATTGAAGGTACTTACATAAAATGTATATTGTGAAAAACATTGTTTAAAAATTTTAATTAGTGGTCCACCTAGTTCCTGGACCCAGCCCAGGGGGGGGTCATGACCCCATGACCCCCCCACTGGATCCGCCCTTGATTAATGACCCACCATGTATCATACGTTTTCGGCTGAAATGGCTAAGTACACAATAATTTTCATAATTAATTGACATTACTTGATGATCTTCTAACCAATGTTCTGTTAAACAAATGACATCAAACTTAGTATTTTCCAAAAACAATTGTATTTCCAGTAATTTGGAAGTGCAACCTTGGATATTGTGGCTGATAATAGGTCTTTACCTATGAAATTGCCGTTTTGTATGAAAAAATTTAAACGAATTTTTTTCATGAATTTTTTATTTGTATTAATCGAAGTAATCACCCATGCAATCAATGCATCTTTGCCATCGCAGTGGCAGTTTATTGATGCCCTTCTTAAAGAAATCAGCTGGACGGGAGGCAACAAATTCTTCAAAGGCATTTTGTACTGCCTCTCGGGTATTAAATTTTTTTCCCGCCAAGAAGTTATCCAAATTCTGGAAAAAGTAGTAGTCTGTAGGCGCAAGGTCTGGTGAGTAGGGCGGATGACGGAGAGCTTCCAACCCCAGTTCTTGCAACTTGGAGACCGTCTGCTGTGCAGTATGAGGTCGCGCGTTGTCGTGCAGGAGCAGCGGAGACGAGCGATTGACCAATGCTGGTTGGAGATGCGCCAGCTTCTCCATCATTGTGTTCAGTTCTTCACAGTACACATCTGCAGTAATGCTCACCCCGTTTGGTAAGAAGCTGTGATGAATCACACCGGCGCTAGACCACCAAACAGTGACCATCACTTTTCTAGGGGTAAGTTTTCGTTTAGGGCATTGTTTAGGTGCTGAACCAGGATCCAACCAACTTGCTGAGCGCTTACGGTTATCAAACAGAATCCATTTTTCATCGCAGGTAACAATGCGGTTCAAAATTCCTTCATTTGTGTGTCTGTTGAGCAGTGCAAGGCACGTCTCGACGCGTACTTCGCGCTGACGATCATTGAGTTCGTGGGGCACCCATTTGTCAAGCTTTTTTACCTTGCCAATTTGACGCAAATGGACCAATATTGTTTTGACGCTAACGTCGAAAGCTGCTGCTAATTCAGCCGTAGATTGTGTATCATCAGCTTCCACAATCGCCTTTAATTCGTCATTGTCGACCAAAGTCTTCGGACGACCGCGAGGTTCATTTTTCAGGTCGAAATTTCCAGAACGGAAGCGAGAAAACCAATAACAGGTGGTGCGTTGGTTTGTAGTGTTAGCTCCGTAAACGTCGTTGATGTTGCGTGCCGCTTGTGCCGCGTTGCTGCCACGACGGTACTCATATTCCATAATTACTCGAATTTTTAACGTATCCATGATGACGAAAAAGATTGAAATGCGATGAAAATGTAACACTAATCAATAAAGAAATGACTACTTTTAGAAAAAAAAATCCATGTTTTTAAAATAAAATTAATTTGAAATTAGAATTCTTAGCCAAACAAAAATTATTTTGATCCGAAATGGCCAGTACTGCAGAACGGCAATTTCATAGGTAAAGACCTAATATTTTCATTAGTCAACTTTTTAATATTTTTCTTTTTTGTTAATTTTTTATTTTGTCTTCTTTTAACATAGTTTTTTTTTGTATTGATTTATTCCCGTCTCATTTTTATGTAACTACCTTGTTTTTAATTATGGTGTGTTAAAATCTCTACCAACAACAGCGAATAGGTGCTTTTATTAGTTGAGCGTATTTCATTATTATTATTGTTTTTTTGCACTTAAATAGTTAAGTAGTTTTGATATAGTCCTTTATATTTTTTTTTGTTCATATTTTTATGCATAAGTATATATAATTATTATTTTTGCAAACTATGTTCGATGCGGATCTTGATGATGATTTTTTCTCTTGTTCTTCCTCTTCTAGCAGTTTCCTTAGTGCGGCGAGTGGTTCTTCCTCTCCTCTAACTCTCGGCGATCAGATTTCCTCTTTGCTTTCCCATCTCCCCAACAATCTCAACATAGCTCACATCAATGCCCAGTGTTCCTTGCCATTACTCTGATCCTCTGGCTTCCATTAACTGTGCTCATATAGATGCTATGCTCATCTCTGAGTCCTTCCTCAAACCCTCTCTTTTATCTGTTCATTATGCCCTTCCTGGTTTTGTTCTTATCCGTAATGATAGAACCGGGAAGGGTGGTGGTGGTGTTGCCATTTACTTGCGTACTGATATTCCCTACAAGATTATCAGCGCATCACCATCTTCCTACTCGGGGTCAGCGGAGCATTTATTTATCGAAATTTCTTTGCATCACGTTAAATTGCTTCTTGGAGTCATGTACAGTCCTAACCTCAGTATCGATTACTTTGACTCTTTTGATTCACTTTTAAATGATTTCTGTCCCTCTTATGATCACGTAGTTTTGATGGGCGACTTTAACACTTGCCTTCTTAAAAATGACAGTCGTACTCACAAACTTCAATCTCTCTTATCTTCTTTTAACCTTAGTATTCTGCCTCTTTCTGCTACTCATCATTTTCCTAACTGCACCCCTTCTCTTTTGGACCTGATGATTGTCTCTAATTCTCATAATGTATCTGTCCACGGTCAGCTGACTGCTTGTTTTTCTTATCACGACTTCATCTTTATGTCCTACAAGATTCGCCCTCCCAAGCGTAACCCGCAGTATATTTTCCTTAGAAACTATAAGGGCATAGACCTGGAGGCGTTGCTGCGTGATGCTGGTATAATCGACTGGACGGACGTCTTAGAGAGCACATGCATCAACGATATGGTTCATATTTTCAACAGCACAATACTCAGCTTATACGATAGTCATGCCCCTATCCGTCGTGTCAAAGTTAAGTATGTCACGGCTCCCTGGCTCACCCCTGCACTTAGGGATGTTATGGCCAGTAGGGACAGAGCCAAAAGGAGGTTAAATCGCTGTCCTTCCGAGCGCAACTTGAATGCGTTTAAGATACTGCGTAATCGCTACCGTCGTATGTGTAGAGATGCAAAGAGACGCTACTTCTATAAATCTCTCGACAACCGTAACTCTTCTGAAGTCTGGAAGTTTCTGAAAACTGTAGGTATTGGTAAGTCTCCTGGTGTTTCCAGTAATGACACTATGTGTGTGCTCTTAACAAACATTTATCACTTCCCCCTGTTACGTTGGATCCACACGTCAATTCAGCTACTTTAAATAAACTTTTCTGTTTGCCAGTACCGCAGTGTCCTTCTTTCGAATTAAGTCCTGTAGGTGAAAGTGAGGTCAAAAAATCCATTTGTGCCATCTCCTCCACTGCAGTTGGTTATGATAATCTTTGCTCAAGAATGAATTCTCCTATCCTCCCCATATTACTTCCCATCTTGACCCACATTTTTAATTTCTCCTTGTTTTCTTGTACTGTTCCTGAGGCCTGGAAGCAAGCTCATATCATCCCCTTACCCAAGATTCCCAACCCGGTCTCACCGGCCGATTTCCGACCCATTTCTATCCTTCCATATCTCTCCAAAGTTCTTGAGCACATTGTTCATCAGCAACTTTCTGCCTTTCTATCATTGAATGACCTACTTAGTCCTTTTCAATCTGGTTTTCGACCTGGTCACAGCACAGTAACGACTCTTTTGAAGGTTACTGATGACATCCGCTGGCCTATGGACCACAAATCTCTCTCCTTACTTGTACTTCTGGACTTTAGCAGTGCCTTTAACTCTGTCGATTTCGATATCTTTCTCGGGATCTTCAAATCTTTCAATTTCACTTCTTCTACTATTGGTTGGTTCGACTCCTATCTTAAAGGCCGCTCGCAGCGGGTTCGTCTCGAAGAATCTTTTTCTGACTGGTGCTCTCTGACCGCGGGTGTGCCTCAGGGTGGCGTTCTCTCTACTCTTCTCTTTTCTATTTTCATTAACTCTGTCACCAGAGTCATCTCTTCCCACTTCCATCTCTATGCCGACGATCTGCAGCTTTGCAGTCACTTCTTGACGCATGACGCGGATGCCGCCCTGTCTGCTATGAACAGAGACCTGGATTTGATTAGTGAGTGGTCGCGGTCTTTTGGACTGCAGATCAACCCTAAGAAATCCCAGGCCATAATTATCGGTGGCAGGTATATGCGGAATAGGCTCGATGTTGCGTCGCTGTCTCCACTCTGTCTGAATGGAGTTCAGATAGAATACGCAAAAACGGTTAAAAATCTGGGGGTGACCGTGGACTCTTACTTATCGTGGACTGCCCATGTTGCTCAAGTCAGTCGCAAAGTGCACTACACGTTCCATTCGTTGAAATGCCTCCAGAGCTTCTTGCCCTTGAACAACAAAATCTCTCTTGCTCAAACTCTCATACAGCCCATCATAGACTACGCTGATGCCTGTTATTTGGATGTCACTGAGGAGCTTTTAAATAAACTTGAGCGTTTGCAAAATATCTGTATTCGTTTTGTTTTTAACCTTAAAAAGTATGATCACGTCTCTAACTTTCGCAAGATACTCAAGTGGCTCCCTATTCGACTTCGCAGGAACTCTCGGATATTGTGTCTGCTATTTAACATACTTCACAACCCTAAAACGCCATCCTATCTGCGGGAACGCTTCTCCTACGCCCGTCCTTTTGATGCGCCCTGCAGGTCGCATCTTAGAAATCACCTCAAATCCCCTCCCCACTCAACCGACTTCTACTCCTACTCTTTCACTGTGCACGCGGTACGGTTGTGGAATTCACTTCCACCAGGCATTAGGAACTGCCAAACTGTTGGAGTATTTAAAAGTAGAGTAAAAGAACACTATCTTTCCACTTTGTCATAGTTGCTTATGTATTTATTATTTAAATTACATTATATTTTTATATATTTTAGTGATATTTATTTTAGAAGTATGTGTGTATGTTAGTATATTCTCTTATTGTATGTTTATATTTAAATTAGAAAATTATTTTAGATTTTATGTATTTTGTTTTCCCTTCTACTCTTACACACGTTGTCTTCATCTCTTTAATATACTCTCCTATCGCAGGTATGCTGGAAGAGATTTCTTTAGAAATAAGCATCGCCTTTGTACCTATTTTTCTGTTCCTTTCTTCTTGTCTGTTTATATATGTGTGTACATAAATGGTTAAATAAATAAATAAATATTTTGATTAAATAATTTTAAAGATCCCCTCATTAGATTCTGACTTGGTTACAATGGGACTACCTCGAGAGCATACCCTTTCGAACAAAAAAAGAATTTTGCAAATCCGTCTATATTTATGACGGAGTTATGCGCTAACATACATAATATATATTAGGTCTTTACCTATGAAATTGCCGTTCTGCAGTACTGGCCATTTCAAATCAAAATAATTTTTGTTTGGCTAAGAATTCTAATTTCAAATTAATTTTATTTTAAAAACATGGATTTTTTTTTCTAAAAGTAGTCATTTCTTTATTGATTAGTGTTACATTTTCATCGCATTTCAATCTTTTTCGTCATCATGGATACGTTAAAAATTCGAGTAATTATGGAATATGAGTACCGTCGTGGCAGCAACGCGGCACAAGCGGCACGCAACATCAACGACGTTTACGGAGCTAACACTACAAACCAACGCACCACCTGTTATTGGTTTGCTCGCTTCCGTTCTGGAAATTTCGACCTGAAAAATGAACCTCGCGGTCGTCCGAAGACTTTGGTCGACAATGACGAATTAAAGGCGATTGTGGAAGCTGATGATACACAATCTACGGCTGAATTAGCAGCAGCTTTCGACGTTAGCGTCAAAACAATATTGGTCCATTTGCGTCAAATTGGCAAGGTAAAAAAGCTTGACAAATGGGTGCCCCACGAACTCAATGATCGCCAGCGCGAAGTACGCGTCGAGACGTGCCTTGCACTGCTCAACAGACACACAAATGAAGGAATTTTGAACCGCATTGTTACCTGCGATGAAAAATGGATTCTGTTTGATAACCGTAAGCGCTCAGCAAGTTGGTTGGATCCTGGTTCAGCACCTAAACAATGCCCTAAACGAAAACTTACCCCTAGAAAAGTGATGGTCACTGTTTGGTGGTCTAGCGCCGGTGTGATTCATCACAGCTTCTTACCAAACGGGGTGAGCATTACTGCAGATGTGTACTGTGAAGAACTGAACACAATGATGGAGAAGCTGGCGCATCTCCAACCAGCATTGGTCAATCGCTCGTCTCCGCTGCTCCTGCACGACAACGCGCGACCTCATACTGCACAGCAGACGGTCTCCAAGTTGCAAGAACTGGGGTTGGAAGCTCTCCGTCATCCGCCCTACTCACCAGACCTTGCGCCTACAGACTACTACTTTTTCCAGAATTTGGATAACTTCTTGGCGGGAAAAAAATTTAATACCCGAGAGGCAGTACAAAATGCCTTTGAAGAATTTGTTGCCTCCCGTCCAGCTGATTTCTTTAAGAAGGGCATCAATAAACTGCCACTGCGATGGCAAAGATGCATTGATTGCATGGGTGATTACTTCGATTAATACAAATAAAAAATTCATGAAAAAAAATCGTTTAAATTTTTTCATACAAAACGGCAATTTCATAGGTAAAGACCTATTATATATATATATATATATATATATATATATATATAAACATCCAAATAACCTCCTCCTTTTTGAAGTCGGTTAAAAATAATGAGTTTTGGCGATCGAACTTTTTTGCTTTACCATGATATTGACTTCATGTTTAAGTTTGCCATCAGCATAAGATGCCATCAGCATTATTTATTTGACCGTATACCGGTACAACACTCACGCGTGTCCAGCGAGCGCGGCAGCGCACACAGCGCCACGACGCGCGCCTCCGAGCGCGACAGCACGCCGACGCGCGCGTACAGCGCGCACCACGCCGCCGACACCAGCACGCAGCACACCTCTGTGGACACACGCGTGAGCAACGAGCAGCTGTGGCACGTGCACGAGCCAGGCGGACACTCACCGAGCGCGAACGCCACCAGCACATCGCTGAGGTAGAGGATGGCCTCGGCGTCGCACAGCCGCTCGCAGCACTCGGCGTACAGCAGCGCCAGCGCCGCCAGCTGCGCGCCACGCGCCGGCGCAGCGCTCGGCAGGGGCGCAGCGCGCGGCAGGGGCGCAGCGCGCGGAAGGGGCCCAGCGCGCGGCAGGGGCGCAGCGCGCGGAAGGGGCCCAGCGCGCGGCAGGGGCGCAGTGCGCGGCAGGGGCAGCCACGCGCCCACCGCGAACGGCGCCGCCGCCGTGGCCAGGGTCACCAGCACGCCCGCCAGCGCGGGCAGCGCCGCGCGCTCGCACTGTGTACACGCACTTAGGGATCCGCAAAAATTCAAAAGTATCGATACCTACTCGATATCGGTATCGCAGAAGAAAGTATCGATACCTACTCGATATCGGTATCGCAGAAGAAAGTATCGATACCTACTCGATATCGGTATCGCAGAAGAAAGTATCGATACCTACTCGATATCGGTATCGCAGAAGAAAGTATCGATACCGATAAAAGTATCGATACTACTTAGTATCGAGTACTTTTTTGATCACCTTAGAAATTGTATATTATCGCAAAAAACTTCACTGGTTCCTCCACCGTAAGGCGGCAATTTTTTAAATATGCCTTATAATTCCTTAAAAAACCCTTCCGACTAAGTCAATAAGTTTCTATTGTCTACCCTTGATTCACTTCGAGTTAACTTTTTTTAGAAGAACTAAACAACGAACCGTCTGACTACTGAATAGAATAGAATAAAATAGGTCTTTATTTGCTTAGAATGTAGGTACATAAAAATAAGTTGTTAAGTTATAAGTAGGATCCATGTACATTCTGCCTTAGTATAGCATGCAAATGTAACACAAAGTAGAGGATATTAACAATATTACAAAAATTTGTCATTTAAGAAATCCAAGATTTATCTACAAGTAATTCTGTGAAACGTTTTTTAAATTGTTGCAACGGTAATTTTTTGATTTGGTCTGGTATTTTATTAAATACCCCCCCCCCCCCCCCCTGAGACTCCGAACTGATTAATGTTGCTATTAGATAATTATAAAATCCAATAAAATTCATCAACAAAGAATCAATCTCTACGTTCTTACCACTGAAATCAATTGTAGATTTATTGTGTACGAAATTAAAATAACTATCAATTACTATATTTTTCATCATTGGCGAATTTCCGAAAACTTACAAAAAATACTTACTTACGACACGGCCAGACTGTAGTCTATGGTAAGGTTTTTGTCGGAATCTATCAATCACTCAACCGAGAGAGATACCGCTATACGTCAGAAAGAGAAATGGTGATATTGTGTAAAATGACAATAGTGAGGACACAAAAGTATCGAGTATGTGAAAAAGTATCGATATCTAGTAAAGTATCGGAACTAAAGTATCGAGTACAAAAATACTAGGTATCGAAGAGAAAGTATCGATACTACTCATGTATCGATACTTTTGTGCGTGTGACGCACTACACTGGCCGCCAGCTCCAGCTCAACAACTCAGCAGCGAGGAAACAGCAGCTCACTTTTAACGTTCCGCCCGACTCGCGCACAGCGGTGGTCACCGAACATTTGGCTTCCCGAAATTTCACGCTGTGACAAACAAGAGCTGACAAGATAACCAACCGCATACCTGTTCCTAACCCAAGTACCTGTCATGGCTCAGCCATTTCGACTACAGCAGTCCGCGGTTTGTAATAGGTGGTATAGGCACTAGTGAGATGCTTACGAGTAGTGCGGTGTGCAGCGGCGTGGCGAGCAGCGACGCGACGTACACGAACGCACAGCCGCCCGGCGCCAAGCTGCGCGCGCTCAGCGCCAGCGGCAGCCACGCGCAGCCGCCGCCCAGCGACCACAGCATCACGCTGCATACGACACACGCGTCACTACACGCTGCACGACACACAGCGACACGGTGCGACACCCAGACACTCACCCCTGCACGATCCGGTAGTCGACGCCATCGGTGAGAGCGCTGACGAGCGCGGCGGTGAGCGCGGGCGACACGAAGTGCGCGTGCGCGACGCACGCCACATGCACGCGCGCCTTCACGCGCACCCCCCCGCATCGCGCGCCCCGCACCCGCCGCCCAGCGCTGAAGTGCACGTAAGACACCAGCGCCCACGACGTGTACTCCGCGCGCAGACCTCCTGCACACACACCAGCACGTCAAACTACAGCACCTACAAGCCACCAGCTGGGCAAGGAGGCTGCCCGTGAGGTGAGCACTACACAGAAACAGATTGTGGACTCCTTCACCAAACAGGAATATGGCTGGCACTACAGAGCAATATTAATCATATTTTTCTAAAGTAGTGAAAAGTTGTCTGAATTTAAGGTATTAGCCATTACGCCAAGTTTTTCTGTTTTTCCTTGAGCAATGGGAAGTTGGAGCTCATAATGTGTGTACAGTGGCTGGTTCATCCACCATCAGGCAGTGGGCAGCCGTCTGCCGGCCAGCAAGCTGCAGGACAGCCTGTTGCTTCATCTAGGGGGATGATGTACTTACGCCTTTCATTACTCACTTTCACTAGGGCAAAAAGTTTATTTTAGGTAAGTACTTACCGTGTAAATACACTTCTACTAGCTAGAGTGTATCCTAAATTAATGTCTAAATTAAGTTTTATTCCAAAGAAATAAAAGAATTAGTAAATTGGTGCCGATTCTCTTGTACACCGAACTAAACTAACTAAACTATCACTAAAATTCCTTACTTTTGGCTATGAGAATCTTAGAGCTATTCTGCAATAAAATATCTCTAAATTTAAAAATCAGTTTGACGCAACTAAAATTTAATTTGACAATCGCGACAACACATGGTACCTACTTGTTTACCCTACCAAGTGATTTTTTTTTAGAGCCGGAGGCGCGCATGTGTGGCAGCCTCGGCGTGTTTTATATGGAAGTTTTCACTTTTTGAACGGAAAATATTAAAAAAAAAATACCTTCGTGTAGAGTTACATGGGTTTAAGGGTTTCATAAAGGGGGTCGAAATTTTCATTATTTTTGCGATAGGACACACCGTTTTCGAGATATAAGCAAAATTAAAAAAAAAAACTGTACTGTTTTTGCCCCTAAAGTCGAGGTGTTGTGGTGAATCTTAGTTCATGACAACTAATTTTATTCCACACCTTTTTAATCGCGATTAAAAATAGCCAGATTTAGTTAGGACAACCAAAATTTTAGGTTAAAAACGTCAAATTCAGAATAGCAAAATTGCCATTTTCACTAAACTAATTATTCAGTACCATCTTAGTGCTGTCAAACTAAAATATAGTTAAGTTGTGTCACTTTAGTCTATTTCAGAATGAGAAATCGTCTTTTGACAGGACTAACCAAAATTTTAGTGATTTTTAGTCTAGTTTAGAGAATTTTGTGACAAGAGAATCGGCACCAATTTTGTTTTATGAACAATAAAATGTTTGAAACTACTGGCTATCAAAATACTATATGTGCCTGTCTGACTAGCAGGAGCCCATGCAGCACACACAATGTGCAGTGCCAGGCGGCCGCCCGCCCATCTGCAGTCAGTACTGATACCAAGCCATGAACTATCTCTGGATTTATTAGCTTTATGCAGTGTCATGATTTTGACTGTCCTGAAATATCAGGTTTCAAGATGCAACTACTGGTATAATAAATACTTACAAAATTATTCATTTTAAGTAATAAAATAATGAATTGGCATTGAAATTGAATATTTCAGAATTGGTAAAGAATGAAAGTGACATGCTTCGCTTAGGGATAAGAACTAACTCTATATATACAGGCTGTAAGGGACAGCCCTCCGCAAACTTACAGGTGCATTCAGCTCCTTATTTTGAATCATATTTCACCGGAAATTTACTCAGGTTATTTTTTTTTTTATCGTTTTTTGTTTTTATTCCTTTATTTCAATGTAAAATTACATTCTCTGTACGCAGCACTCCATTTATGTAAATAAAACAGCTTAAATAAAAAAAAAACAGCAATGGATGTTGAAATTCTCAAACGAACGACGGGAGAAATCAGCTGTTCACTTTCTACCTAGCTACAGAGTTCATCGAACTCACCGCATACTTTTTTTGTACGTCAGCCGGCCATCTGTTCTATTGTTCGGTCTCGCTCGCTTCAATGTGACGTAATAAATCACGTGGTGTGAGCGCGCTGGGGGGTAGATCCTATTGAACCCGTGGCGAACGAAACGATACATTGCGTGTGAGGTAATAAAACAAATCAGGTTTATTAGATTCCCATTACGTTCCTGACATAATTTCATGTACCAGTCATCTTAGTATGATAATACTGAGTTCACCCCATCAGTCTGCGGAGGGCTGTCCCTTACACCCTGTATGCATCCTACAAAAAAAACCGACTACAAAAAAAAAACACTACAAAGTGAAAAATAACTTTAATTTCGGACGTCGGTGTCTTTGGATCTGTATTTTAGTTTTTTGCCACCGACTTCCGAAATTAAAGTTATTTTTCACTTTATAGTGTTTTTTTTTTAAGTCAGTTGTTTATTTTTGTAAAAAGTTTTTATTTTTCACTTTTTTGTGAGTCAGCTATTAATTTATTTAAGTTACAATAGCCTAATATCAACTACTCATCACCTTTTACAAAATATACCTTTTCCCGATGCAGGGACGTTAATTAATGAGGAGTTCTCCTGGTAAGAACCAAAAGAACTGGAGCTGATGGTAAAGCCACCATCAGCACCATTTCACCATATTTGTTGTGACGAGCATAAATTGCTTAGCAACTATATTAAAGTAATCGAATCGTAACCAGTGAAATACCTATAGTATAGTAGTGTGTAGTGTAGTGTAGTGTAGTTCCGGTGGCCTCTGGTCTTCATCATCAGTTCCACTTCACCGAATGGTGCTTTCCGAGAGCAAATGCACGAGTTACTATAAAAGATAACCAAATCGCTAAAGGCGTGCCTGTAAAATTTGAAGATTTCCCTCGATTTCCATGGGGCCCCTTCATCAGATTCTGACTTGGTGACAATGGGACCACCTTGAGAGTATACCCTTTCAAACAAAAAAATAATTTTGCAAATCCGTCTATACATGACGGAGTTATGCCCGAACATACATAAAAAAAATATATATATAAACAGCCGAATTGATAACCTCCTCCTTTTTCAAGTCGGTTAAAAATATTATTTCTGATACTGTATACAATGTCAAAATTAAATGTATTGTTTGTATGTAGCTATTCTTATGTTGAAATGGGGCTGGACAGGACACATGCTTCGATGCAAAACGAACAAATGGAGTAAACAAGTGGTACCCAAGAGACGGGACTAGAAGATGGGAGCACCCAAAAACAAGATGCGAAGACGACATACGACCCCAGGGACCATACTGGGCGAGAGTTGCAGAGGACAGAGCACGCGAAGACAGTTGGAAGAGGCCTATGCCAAAAGGCACACCGAGGTGCGGGACATATTATTATTATCCGCTAAGAAACAATGTAATAATCTTTTGAAAAAACTAAAAAATCAGCATGTTAAAAATGAATTACAGATGGCAGCTCAAAATAGTAAACTTGTGTGGAAATTTATAAAAACGAATACATTTAGATCGAAAAATCCGGAACCTCCGCTTGATATAATATCAATAGAGATAGACCCAACCGAAGCAATGAATAAAGTAAACAACTTTTTTGCTAACGTTGGTAAAAACTTGGCTTAAAAAAGTTTAAAATGTGGAATTATTTCCCGTCAAATCCCGACTACGACAACCTCTACACTAAACTCTTTTGTTTTATTAGATACTGACGTAAACGAAGTATTAACACTAAGAAACGGGTTAAAGGATGTTTGTGCTACTGGATGGGATGACATACCTAATAATATTCTTAAAAGATTTAAATACCTACTTGCCCCTCCGCTAACCTACATTTTTCAGCAATATTTATCTTAAGGCATATTCCTTAGATTGCTTAGAGAAGCTGTGGTCACCATTTTTTTTTTTTTTTTTGGTGAGAATTCATCAAATGACCTCTCCCGCTCTGGGCGAAGCGGAAGGGCGTGTCAGACTCTTACTGACTAAAACCCATCCTGGTTCCTTCAGTTGCCTGTGCGCCAGGGCCACGGTAACTCTTTCGAACAATCCGCGACCCCGGCAGGCATCGGCTCTATCGGACTCCGTCAATTATGCTGACATCTCTTTGAGGCGCGCGTGGAACACAACGCACCGTCGACCCGGGCCTGGTCCTTACCGGACGGCGAGCTGCCCATGGCTTGCCGTCCGCAGGCCTGCGCCTACGGTGGCCGGGAGTCGGCTATCGACTCCCGACGCCCAGGGTGTCTCCTCCAGCGGCGACTAGGGGCGCGAGGGCGCAATTATTGCCTCTCCCTCACGCGCTCCGCCTCCTTCTTCGCGAGCATTACTGCTTCGCAGAAGGAGGTGACTGCTCCCCATTCCCTCTCGCTCGTATGCTCCACCGTGTCCTCCAGTGGTGTGTGTGTGTGAGGGTGTGTGTGTGTGGGGGGGGGGTGTTTGTGTGTGTGTGTGTGTGTGTGTGTGTGTGTGTGGTTAGGTTAAGTTAAGTTATCTTCTAAGCTGTGGTCACCTGTATTGAAGTCTGGAGACAAAAACTGTGTGAATAACTACAGACCCATTTCAGAGTTACCAGGCCTCCCAAAAATTTTAGAAAAAAATATTAACAGTTGATTGATAAAATATCTGGAAGATAACAGACTACTTTTAGATAGTCAATTTGGTTTTCGGCCCAAGAGATCTACTAGCCAAGCATTACATATATTAACTAATTATATAACTTCCAATCTAGATAATGGTATGCACACAATTGGTATCTTTTTAGACCTTGCCAAGGCCTTTGACACTATTTCTTGTACTTTACTTTTGCACAAGTTTGAAATACTTGAAATAAGAGGAGCACAACTTCTACTATTTTCTGATTATCTCAGCGATCATCATCAATGTTTAAAAATAGGTCAGTATACAAGTTCTGAACTTAAAAATAGTTGTTTTGGAATTCCACAAAGCAGCATTTTGGTCCCTACGTTATTTTTAATCTATATAAATGAACTATGCAGCCTGCCACTTCGAAATGGTGTCATGTCTTATGCGGGTGACACCGCTCTATTGTTCTCTGCTAAATCAAGAGTTGAGGTCTATGAACATGCTCAGAATGGTTTTAACTTTGTTTGTAATTGGCTCCATAATAATCTCCTAACATTAAATGCACATAAAACAGAATACATTTCATTTACAATGAGAAATACTAACATACCGCTTACTAATCTAAACATTTACGTACATAACTGTAGCACGTACGCAAAAACATGCATTGTCAATGCATGTTTTTGCCCCAGTTCAGCTAAAGCTGACCATTTAAAATATCTAGGTGTCACTATTGACTCCAATCTAAATTTCCGTAAACATATCGATTTACTATGTACTAGAGTGCGCAAATTAATATATGTTTTTAAGAATTTACGGAGCATAGCCGACTATAAATTTATTAAACAGGTTTATTTACCTTTGTGTCAATCCATTCTCACCTATTGCATAACTTCCTGGGGTGATGCTGCAAAAACCATTTTACTCCCTCTAGAACGTGCTCAAAGACCAATTCTAAAGGTTGCTACCTTTCGCCCTTTTAGATTTCGTACGCACCAGCTCTACACAGCATGTAATGTACTAACAGTACGGCAATTATTTTTTGTAAGCTTAGTACTACACCAGCACACTGCACTTCCTTTTGCCCCAGTACCTTCCGACAGGAGAAGGAGGGATTTGGTTTGCATAAAGTCACAAACTAGACTTGCTTTTGCTAATCGATTTTATGTGTTTTTAGGACCTTTTCTGTATAATAGGCTCAACAAGTTACTAAGCTTCTATAGTGTAAGTTATATAAAATGTAGTATTATATTATCAGAATATTTAGCGATATTCAATTACACAGACACAGAAAATCTTTTAGAAATTTTGGAATGATGATAATATATTGCCTTGTATTTACTTTTAATAAATAATAATAAATAAATAATAATAATAATGTAATATTATTGTTTTAGATTGGAATTAATTTTAAATGATATGTTGACTGTTATTATTATATGGTGTAACTATAAATTTCATCTCTGACATTTTATTTTTACAATTAGATAACATCGGAACTGATGCCAGTTTGATGCCGATAAGTGAAAACTTTTGACATCATTTAAAATCTAAAATCTCTTGACATCATATTTAAAACTGTTTGCCATTATATTTAAAACTGTTTTGACATTGTATTTTAAAACTGTTTGACATTCTATTTTAAAACAGATTGACATTTTAATTATATTGTTTTAAAACTTTAATTGACATTGCACTATAAAATTGTTTGACATCATAATTATATTATTTTTGAACTGTCTAGTAGTATTTTAAAACTGTTTCAACATTATATTTGAAACTGTTAGGCACTATATTTTGAATTTCTTGGAATGTTTATTAATAATTCATAGTTCTTATAATTTTATGTAAATTGCATGTATATTCAACACAATTTAAATTGTTCATGAATAAATGAAATTGAATTTGTATATTTACATAGGCTTAGTTTTAGGTATTAATGTACCAATATGCTTTTTCTTACAATTGTTAATAGATTAATTTTATCAGTTCAACTTAAATTGCATTGCAGTTCAATTTACTTGCACCTGTACTAAAATTTTAGTTTTAGTTTACTTTTAGGCACTATAATATTGTATGGAAAATATTACTACTGTTGACTAAATGTACACTTTTTGTAAATGTTTTGGTCAATAAAAAATATTATTGTTAAAAAAAAAATACCCAAAGTTTGGAAATAAACGGCTTCATTATTATATTCTTATAATGGAGTCATAGCCACACAAATCAAGTGATATCTCAAATAGGAATTGGTGTATTTATTATAAACAATAATCCACCACTCTTGAAAAAATTTGATCCTCACAGTGGGTGTTCTATCATGTTCTTGCGCTGCTTCACTGGACTAGACTTCCAATGTGTGTATCCCAATACAATCAGATTAGATGCCTCACACTGTCCACACAATGTAGATGCACAGTAACTGCTGCCTGCCTTGCCGAGAAACTAATGATTTGCAAAAACAAGACATATTGTTTAAAAACTGTTTTTGCTTAGTAATTTAAAAAAACATTTGAAGGCCTATTTAAAGAAAGCGGTGCATCTTAGGACCATGCTCCTCAAAACCTAAATGGTTTCTATAGACAAGTTTAACCCGATATTGCAATAAAATTGGTATATTTCCGTTTTTTTTCCTATAATTGACAGACCATTTTTTTTCTATAGGCAAATACAATTTTGTTTTGTTTTCTTTGCTGCTCATACTCCCTAAGCGTATACTGCACTCCTACTACTCCGCCCTTATGTCGACCCAAGGAGACAGCATGTGACAAACAATCATAAAGAAATAATAAAATGTATGTAATTACATGAGGTGCAATGCGGTGTATGTCTAGCTAATGAGCTCTGAGCATGCGGTAGTTGCCTCCGGACGCGCCCAGCCGCGGCGCCAGCACGGCCGCCACTACCGCCGCCAGCACGCCGCCCACCAGCCAGCGCCGCCGAGCGCCCCGCCACGCACGCGCTCCTGCCGCGCGGCTCCAACCCCACGCCACTGGCGCCTTTATACTCTTCATTATTACTTCTAAAAATAAAGTAAAAAATGTAGTAGTTGATTTCAAAATATGCGCATTAATCTGCCTTCAATGCCGTGTTTAACGGACCACTTGGGACCACTTCACAGAAAAACTCGTGTTATTTGGTTGATGACAAACAAATCTAAATGTCAAATTGATAATAGTAGAGATATTCACATTTCTTCCCTAAAGGCTGCGTTCACTTCGCTCGCTCAAGAGTAGTTGATATAAATGCATGGAAGTAGTTTAGACTATATCGTCCAACTGGTGCGAAGGCGCATCGTATTATCCAGTAGCTGGGCTGTGCAGGTTAGATTGGCAGTCACTCCATCTATACTTATATTATAAAGAGGTAAAGTTTGTGAGGTTGTAGGGGGTAATCTACTGAACCGATTTTGAAAATTCTTTTACCAATAGAAAGCTACGTTATTTGTGAGTGTCATAAGTTATCTAATAACCCGAAAAATAAAAGGCTTTTTCGTGGTAGTCGGATTTGCAAAGTAAGTCAGAGAAAAAACGATCGAACGAAAATGTTTATTACGAACGCTACCTTAAGGGGGATGCGCCAAGGTAGCCCGCGAAATTCAAATTTTCTTACGTTTCTTGCAATTTGAAGGTCAGTATCAGGTTGTATGGTGATCGAAATATGATTCGCGACCGTATCAAATATGGCTTTACCGAATTATATTGACTAGAATCAGCAATACAACTCGTTAAGTTAGAATTGATAAATGATAAATGATTTTATTTCTGTAAGTAGGTTTGTACAAACACTTTTACACGTCAATCATATTTTTTAAACTAGATGAGGTCGGCGTTTCCTATTCGAGTACTCTGAGAAGAAAGGCCGAAACAAACTCAGAGGTCACAGTCTCTTTTAAAGTCCAGACATAATCTTGGTCAGATCATGTGAAGACCATGTAGATTGGTATCTGAAATGGTCTTTTGTGGAAAGAACCACACAGATTGAGTGGACCTGTCCAGTCAGTGCACGAATTTGTCAGTAATCGTGCAGCTCAACTCAGGAAGTCAGGACTTAAGGAGCTCAACGATTCGACGAACAATACCAAAGAAAGGACATTTGGGTAGGCCGCATAAATTACTCAAACTGCCAGATCATGATTAAAATTAACTGAGAAAAAAAGCAATGACCCACATAATCCTCACATTCACAATAATTAAAATAACATAATACTTTACAAGTAAATACTCATGTCATTGTATATGTATATAAAAAAATCGGACTTAATGTTTGAGAACCATGTAGATTGGTGTCTGAAATGGTCTTTTGAGGAAAGAACCACACAGATTAAGTGGACCTGTCCAGTCACTGCACGCATTTGTCAGTAACCGTGCAGCTCAACTCAGAACTGAAGGAGCTCAACGATTCGACGAACAATACTAAAGAAAGGATATTTGGGTAGGCCGCATAAACTACTTAAACTGCCAGATCAAGAATAAAACTGAAACAATACCCACATAGTCCTCATATTCACAATAATGAAAATAATATATTACTTTTTACAGTAAATATTCATGTCTAAAATAGTTAGCAAATTAAAATTAACATTTACCGTGTAAATTTATTGGAGCAGCTCAATCCCAAGCCTTTTTGTCCTCAATATAGTCTTTCACAGTCTATTAGGCTTTCTGGGATAGTTTCCGTTTTAAAAAAGATTTGAATTTATTAAAGCTTAGATCTTGAATGTGGCTAGGAAGTTTATTAAGAAAACTTATACATTGGCACCTAAACGAGCCACCCATTTTCTTTAGCCTGGTTGTAGTAGTCTTCAAGTTTATTTATATCTATCCTAGAAATGGTGCGAGTGACTACTTTTGGTAATTTACAATTTAAAATAAGCAGGGTAGCACTGTGATCGGTTATCGTTGAATTAGTTACAAGGGCTAGTGCAGGGAAATTCGACTTGAGTATTATATGGTCCAAACAGGAGCCACTTTGATGTGTAGGAAGCGTGTGAGCGGGAAACAAACCATGGAAGGCACATAAGTTAAGGTATTCCTCCTTGAATGCATCAGGGCTTTCTGGAATAATATTGATATTAATGTCTCCAATTAAAATGGTATTTTTGAAAGATGACAGTTTCTGCAAGGTGTCGTTTAGAGAGTCTGTGAAATTGTTTATATTTCTAAAAGAGGGGGGTCGATATAAGGCTAGAATAGCCAAATCTGAGCCAATTTTAAGTAACAATCTATTGCAGTCGAGCATATTAGGTTCCTCGACACACACATTGAGATGATTTCTTGCGTATACTTTCACCCCATCGTTCTGATTGTACCTAGTTTATATTACTTTTATACATATTATATCCCGGAATTAGTGGTATGTAATATTGTTTGGAAAGCCAACATTCGGTTAAGATAATAACGTCACAGTTTATGTCTATACGTTGTAGAAAAATGCAAAAATTGTCGAAATTCTTAAAAATACTGCGAATATTTTGGGTTAGTATGGTTAGTGGACTAGTGTGGGAGGAGAGATATTGCTTACAGTGTTCAACGTCACCCCTGCACTTGCGGATGCGGAGATCGAAAAGATCGCCCGCATCTGCATGATGCAGTGTGGGACGATGGTGGGTGCCCGCTTGGAGGCCATAGAGGCAAGGCTCCTGCCGGCGGAAACCCTCCGCCCACCGCTCGCTGCGGACAAGCGGAGAAAAGAGGGGCCGGCTAATCAGGGGCCACTATTAACCACGGCGACAGAGTCGAGCCAGTCCGGGAGGGGGACCGAAAAGCCCGCAGAGGGTTCGTCCGTTTCCACTTCCCGGGCGGCTGCGCCACCGGCGGCCGCGCCCGATCCTACAACGGAGGCCTGGACAACGGTTGTCAAGAGGGGCCGCCGTCACGGGGGCAAGAAGGCGCCACCGGCACCCGCTGAAGCACCGGCACCGGCAGCGAAGAAGGCCCAGAGACCGCCTAAGGTCAGAGCCCCACGCTCCGCGGCTGTAGTTATTACGCTGCAGCCCGGAGCCATCGAAAGGGGCGTCACCTACAAGGCGGTCCTTATGGAGGCAAAAGCCAAAGTCGCGTTCCCCGACCTTGGCACACCGTCCGGCTTCAGACTGAAGCCGGCGATTACGGGGGCGCGGCTGCTCGAGGTGTCGGGTGCCTCTAGCGGCGAAAAGGCGGATATCCTTGGATGCAGCCTTTAGTGGTGGGTTTGGAGACACTGTGATTTAAGTACTCCAGTGTGATGCTCCGATCTGACAGATAGCTGTTCAAGAGACTCAGGGTTTGCCCGTCTATGTCCTTACTATGTAGCTGTTGCAGTATGGCTGGCCACCAAGCGTTGTCGAATGCGCCTTCTATGTCCAACGACACCACTGCCACAATTTTCTTGGCACGAATACCTTGACGGATGTAGCTCAAGGTGTCATATAAAGCGTCCTCCGTTCCAAATTGCGGTCGAAAGCCATACTGCCGTCTGCTTAGAAGGTTTCCCTTTTCCAGCGTCCAGGTGAGTCTATTGGCAACCAGTTTCTCCAGCACCTTACCCATAACTGGGAGTAGTCCAATCGGACGATAAGACTTAGCCACTGTGTAGTCCGGTTTACCAGGCTTCGGGATAACTCTAATCCTGGCTTCCTTCCAGGCGATAGGGAAGTAACCAAATTTCAGGCATCTGTTAAACAGAGCCAACTGGAAATTTATGTTGGCTTTGTACGCCTCGTAACAAATGTCCGCCGTAAAGCCGTCAGCTCCCGGTGCTTTTTTGGGATGAGTTCTGGCGTAGACATCCCGAAGTTCTGTGTGAGTGAACGGAGGTGTTTCTTGCGGTAGAAGGTGCAGTTGGCGGTCTAGGTGCTGCATCGTAAACTTCACATTTTCCCTGATGTTTTTCTGGAAAACAGAGTCTGTGCCAGGATCGTCAACGGGAAAGAAGGTTTCGGCGAGATGTTCGGCTGACGCCGCAGCTGTAGTATTTGGTTGGTCTGTGGGTCCCTCAAAAGACTACTCTGGATTCGGCTGGTGTTCGAGCATCGCGTAATTATTCTTTGCGCACAAGTCCAAACATCCTCCTCCTTCTGTTTGGTGCAGAAATCCTTCCAGCTAGTCGTAAGAGTCAGTTCTATGTTACTCTTAAACTCTTCTTTAGCTTTTAGGTATTCCGCTATGCAGAATGGTTTTCTCCTGGGATTTGCGGAGTGGATCCTTCTACGGAGTGTTTTTACAGAACTCTTTTCTGACTCAAGATCCTCTGTCCACCACTGTGGTTTATAGGTAGACTTAAGCTGAGAAAGCTTTGGGATCGCCTCGTCACAGGCTCTGGTAATCGCCTTACTATACTTGTAGACGAGGTCCTCCAACAACTCCGGATTCCTGCCTGTCTCAACTTCCTCTGTGGTGAGTCCCATATCCGCCATTGCCGTGCATAGGAGCTCAGAGAAGCGGGTCCAATTTAGATGTTTTCGAAAGAAAACATCACACCAATCGCTTCTTAAAAAATACGGCCTGCTTACGTTACAGTCAAGACGTGTCCTCCTTGAGACAATGACGTTATTCAGTGTATGCCGAAACAAGTTTGATTGCCCTGACTTGGTGGCTGGTTTGTGTTATCTGGTTCCTCGAACAGTACATGTACGGGAGGTGCGCACCAGGCGACTGTTCGCTACCAGCTTTTCTAGATCCAATGCTGGTGTGCGCTCACCGCTATACCGCTTGGTCGACACATACAATACGCATTTTAGTGCGGTAGACATATTATTCCTAAGCAGGTATAAATTCAGAAATAATATAATTAAAATTCTAAAGGATTGGCAGTAGGCAACAATACAATACTCAATGTAGGTATCATTATTAATAGGCTGGGACTTGTATGATACATCACGCAAGAATGTTGAATTTTGAATTTTGTTTTGTTTTATTTTATTTTCTTGAATTTTGTTTTCTCTTGTGTTATTTTTTATAAATTTTTATTTTTATTATTTTTTATTTGTTACGGTACTTCTTTTATAGAATATACCTAGTTTAACCTTTTTCTTTTAACGTCTTTTTTATTAAGTTAGCCCTACTACAGTTAACGTTTGCTAACAGCTTGTTTTTATTATATAAAATAGTAATCTGTGGAAAATGTTGTGGGTAGTATATTTGTTAATTTTAATTTTTAAGACTACATTGTTTATGCATAGTATACTACTGTTTGTTTTCCCAAATATAATAAATAAATAAATAAATAAATAAATAGTAGTGGGATGTATGAAGCACAGTTCCTGGTTGCCCACTAGCAGTTCGAAGCTGATAGTTCGGTGATCGGTGAGAATGGCGGACTCAGTGTCAACTTTCCAGTTAGTGATTTTAGCCAACAGCGAGTCACTGCATGCGGTAATATCCACGATGCTTGAGTAGAGTTTACCGCCCCTAAAGGTGTGAAAGGTTGGCACAATTCCCTGGTTGAGGATACTCATATTGTTTTGTGCCAACAGGTCCATAACAGCTCTTCCACGACTGTCTTCAGCATCGCATCCCCACCAAGGACTCATGGCGTTGACGTCCCCGGCGAGGATGATATCCTGAGCTCCGATATCATGGATAACCTGCTGGGTCCTTCTTAGGAGTGGCTCTATGTCTTGGTTGCCCTCGAAGTATACGTTTATAAGTCCTATATTAAGACGTCCGATGCGTAATACAAGCGAACTAATATTATTACACATAAGTGTTTGGTTCTGCACAGGGTTAATATTAGGATTTGTGACAACAATTGCTGATTTCACGGGTGATTCCCGTGTGCCACGAATGTCTTGTATATTGACGTAAGGTGACGAAATTAGACCTTTAGCACCCACGTAGGGTTCTTGTGCAAATAATATGTCCGTGCCGTTATTGGATGCAAGGCAAAGAGTTTCCTTGGTCGCGGCTAGGCCACGACCAAGGTTAACCTGCGCAAACTTGACGCTTCGTGGGACGCCCTTAACAATAACTTATGGCAGCTCTGGATATACGGTCCCACTTAGACCACTCCGGGCACTCGCTCGAATAGGCAGGATGTAGGGGACTATTGGGTTTTTTACTAATGGTGCAGTTTACACAACATGGGGGATGGGAGCGGTTAGGGCACACCCGGGTGTCATGTTCCCCCGCGCAGTAACCACACTTCAACTGTGATTGGCAGTCCCGCGCCAGGTGTCCAAAACCGAGGCAGTTGTAACACTGGACTACCGGAGATTGGTCAGATGCCGACACAACCTGGTATCCCAACTTGATGCGCTGCCCATTCAGACGCTGCCAAAGACCCACGTCAACTTCAAGGACGACGTTTGTAGTGGTAGGTGTCCTTCCTTTCGTTCTCCTGATGACTCTGGTGCGCATCTGATCGGATGATAAGCCTTCAAGAAGGTTGGCATTTTGTCTTGTTACGGCCAACTCAATATTCTTGTTATCCAAGTCATTTATAACCCCCACTAAGCGAAGCAAAGGATTCTTCCGTGAAGGATTCAAGACCGCGAACCCCTCCCCTGCACCTTTTATTGCATCGCCGAGCGCCGCTCTGTCCCGTTCAGAGGCGCAGCCGATAGCCACTTTCTGGTTGCGTAGTTTGCGTATACTATTTATCCCCACTCCAAGTGAGACAACATCAACTTTGGATTTGATCGTTTTAATCACATCGTCACTGGTGTGGCGGGGATCAATAGATTCCACAATCAGGCTATGGCTCGGAGTAATTAGAGCATCTGCGTAAGACCTAGTGGACCTCCGGTGCTCGGCACGTAGAGTATGAGTAAGAGTTCCTGGGGCGTCTCTGTGCATAGTCGGTATCTGTGTGTGGTCAGGACTGATTCGATTTTCAATCAAGCCTCGCAGGTGTTCCACTGATGTCCTTATTGGCGCGGCTGTCTCCACCGTGGTATCCTGGAGCTCCCTAATACTTCTTCTTATTTCTTCCATCTTTGCCCCTAGTACCTCTGCAGATTCGCAGGACGGCAGCGCGCCATGAAGCACGGCTAGGCTATTTTGCACTCCCACTACTGCCTCTTGCGTACTTATACATGCCTGCAGAACGCCTGGGATGTCCACTGTGTTGGATAGGGATGAGTGAGGGGTGCCCAGTAGAGCCTCTTGCACTGCCACCCTAATTTCGTTCACAGAGACATTTACCTCCACATCAGGAGCCTCCGCTCGGCGCCGGCTCAGTGATACCATTTCCTGCCGGATGAGCATTAGTTCCGCATGGAGTTCGCTCATGTCGGAGTCCCGCTTCAGGGCAGGCTCCACATCCCCCAGTGCATTCGGGGGTTGCGCCAAGCGGAGAGCCGCTCTGAGTGGCTCTAGTTCAGCAGAAATTTCCGCCACCTTAGCGAGCACGGAACTACACATTTGGGGCGACTCTCTGAGTGCCAATTCCGTGTCGTGCTTCAATTTCTGGATAGGCTCGCATGCGTCGAATAAAAGAATCTGACGCAGGGCTTCGATATCACTAGCCAGCTTTTCTATGTGGGCCTCAAGTTTTCCGTACTCCCCCAAAGCCGCCTCCAGTGCACTAGCATGTTTTTGAGCATGTCGTTCCCTTCCCTTAGCTGCACCCTCCCTAAGTCTATGTGATTCCACCATGTGGAGGTTTCGGGAGTCCGACAGTTTCAGAATCATCTCATACATTAGATGAAGGGCCGAGACAGTATTCTCCCTAATTTCCCTCTTCAAATTTCCCGAACTCTCCAGCTCCTGTTTTGCCTTCTGAAGGATTGCGCCAGCTTGGCGCGGCATTTCGCTCAGGACGATCCTTCTCCCATCAACAGTCCTAGTGGAGTCGCAAGAATTAACTGACACATCCGAGTCATAGCCGTCAGTCTCCGCACCCATTGTTTCGGGGTCCCGTTGCATCTGAGCCTCCACCGAACCAGCCGCCATCGCCTGTCTTATTTGGGCCTGTATACGCAAATCGGCCGGGGCAAGTTTAACTACTGGTCTGATGGGAGTAGAGGAGGGAGGTATATCTTCCGACTCCATGGTCCCGGTCTCCAATGGGGCGCTGGCACAGGCCTGCGAACCCGGCTCCTGCTGGCCGCGATCTTGTTCTAGGGGAGGTTCAGTACAAGCAGATGCGGACAGTGCCTGACAAGAAGGGTCCAAAACCGCAAGCGGCTGTGTAGATACCTGAGTAGATTCAGCGCGTACCACTACGCCGCTACCTGATCCAGAAGCCTTTCCTACGGCCCCTGGTTTTCCGCGCTGCGCAGCAGGCGGCGCCTGCGTTAATGTCTTTATCGCGCGCCTAGGCGGAGGAATATTTTTAGACATTTCCAATTTCCTTGTTCAAAAGACGAAAACAACCCTACAGCCACCGGCAGCAATAAGACGCGGCTGCTTGAGATTTGGAATGTAACACCTTAAAATACAAAAATTTAAACCCGAAAAAAACTTACTTTCCGTTTTTTCCGCCAAATGGCTCTATATAGAGTCTATTAAATATAACCAATGGATAGAGCCCGCCGAGCCCGATCCAACAACATCAAACACGATGCACCCAACTCCAAGGGTTCCAGAGCTATCGCAGTTTAAAAATTCTGGTTACCATCCAAGATGGCGGCCAGAACGTGGTTACAACTCGACAGCTCCGCAACCTCCAGACCGAATTGCCCCGTGCCTGGGCTTATTTTACTGTGCCCGACGAGATCCACGCAATGATGTACCTTTCAGGCTGAAATAATTTTTGATCCCGAAAACACCTGAAAATATGGTAGGCGGGTAGGGACTGGCCAGCCAACGTCCCCAAAGAAAACCCGAACCTTCCACGACCTCCGGTTCGGGATTTATCCGAGTCCCAAAATTGACTTGACACTTAGAGAACTGTCAAAGTCAATTTCCAACCCGGGATAACTTCCCCCCCGCCGATCGTAGAAACCCCGAGTTTGGACTTATCTGGCTTGTTTCGTCCTGCTCCGACGCGCAAAATAGTTTCTGGGGACCCGCAAACTTCCAGCGTCAAAACGCCTAAAACCCAACAGGTCAGACAGAAGCCGTCTCCCCAAACACCTCTGTGGAAACCACAGCCTCCTGCGACCACGGAGACCAGAGCTACGTTAGGCAGAAGTTTTCCAAAATGGCCGCCGAACTGTCAAAGGTCGAATTAAAATGCCCGTAATTTGAAAACCCTTCGTCGCAGAGGGACGGGGTTTTGGATGTACAGCTCGGCGTCACTTCAGGTAACCTCTGAAAGCAATTTCAGTGACAAAAAACTCTTTGGCCTGAAACAGCCTGAAATTCATCCACACTTAAAGTCGGCAGTATACTACTGGCCGAAGTGAAAATCTGAGAATGATCGGACCAGCGGTTCCCAAGATATAGTGTTCTGAAATTTTTAACCTAAAAACCAAGATGGCGTGATTTTGTCAAAACAGCCAAATTTAAAGATACACCGACAGTGTTTGGGCTTAAATGGGTCACAATGGGTGTATTGGACCCTGTCCTGGTGTCAAATATGGTAAACTTCTATTAAATTTTGAATTAAAGCCAAAAAACAATTAAAATTCGATATCTTAGGAACTACACATTGGAAAATTCTGAAAAAATTATATTAAATACTTAAATTAGAACACTACAAAGTGCAATAAACAAATATTTTAAAATTTAAAAACAAAGTAGAAAAAATCCTGAAAAAGTGATTTTCTTATGAAATACCTTATAATTTTAAAACTATTTAAACTAAAAATCTAAAACTTAGGATCTCTATTATGCTAAGAAGCGTGCCAAGGACTGCAGTTGAAAATTTTGAAAATCTCGATAAGGATCGAAGATATGAACGTCCAAATTTTTAAGGTTCTAAGTCCTTTTAAAAATCGGTTGTAGTGATTTGACTAAATTTTTTTGCAGTTACCGTCTTTACTGTAGGAGGAGATGCTGGCTGCAAAATTTCAGGCGTCTGGCTCCGCGCCTTCTGAATTTTCAGTCCACGTGGTTTTTGGTTTTTTCAGAATAAAAGCTGGAGCACCAGGTTTTTGAAGTTTCTGGGTGGTGTGAAGGATGTGCGGGCACGGTCCCCACCCTTTTCTTCAATAAAAAGGGGGGGTTACCGCTCTTGTTTGAGCAGCGTATTCGATTGAATATTTTTATGCGAAGTTTAACCTCAAAATATTGAGGTTTTTCAGGTGTTGATGTTAATACACTGTAATCCGGGTAGTAACTTTCACGGGGGCGTATAGCTTACACTTTTCCACACACACAGACACCAAACTTGTTAAAATCGAACAACTTTTTACCACTTTTATTGATTTTTCGAGCGGGAGACGAACGAAAAACGTGGCGTTCGCGGCGGTGGTTGGGGCCAGACTCAGGTTAGGTTAGGTTAGGTTTTTTTTTTTTTTTTTTTTTTTTTTTTTTCCGGCAGGAGTGGGAAATCCTCATGGACGCCCAGACTGAATCACTTGTGAGCCAGTCTGGGCAGTGCCGGACTCTTACCGGCTAAAACCACACTCCTGCCTTGCTTGTGTCCTCTGACATTATCAGAGCCCTTGATGCTGCGAAATACGGTAATTTTTGTACAAAAAAAAGTTTGGTACTTTTGTAAAACAAAACAATTATGGAGAGAGATACGTTTCCTGTGGCATGACCAACAACGACAAACACGTATATAAATAATTATGACTGCTCGACTTCCATGCCGCTTAGGATTTTATAGTATCTATGCTTTATTTAATATGTACTTGTACACATCTTGTTTTATTATATATATATACACCTACTACCTATAAATATTTATTTATTTTATAACCTTATTTTAGTTTTTATATGATACTTAAATTATATACTTATTATATATTTAGTATCATACTTTACTTAAGCTATCTTGTTTCTTTTAATTACTATTGATGCTACTTCATTACAATAATTTAAAAATACATTTCGTTTCTTTCCTTTCATCAAATCTGGTAAATTCCGGGCGACCAGTGCGACGGTGAGTTGCTGCTCTGTCTCAAAACGCAGTTTTGCGGAGATCGGGCACTCCAGCAATATGTGCAAAACCGTCTCCTCCACCCCAGGCTCACAGGCGCACGATGGATTCTCCTTACACCTGAAGCGTTTCAGGTATGCAGAGAACCCACCGTGCCCCGTCAGGATTTGCGTGGTTATGCTCGTGGGAGCCATCTTGCGCACCACACCATATGCCACCACCGCGTCCGGGAAGAAGAGTTTGGTGCCCGACGCTGCATCACCCGACTTATATCTCCCGTTCCACTCGTCAAGCGTTTCCGACCGGATTTTTCGTTTGACGAATGATACGGGACACAGATCATAGTCCGGTCTCTTCTTTAACCGCAATGCCGCCTCCTTTGCCAGTTGGTCGGCCCTCTCATTACCTTCCAATCCTGCGTGTGCTTTAATCCAAAACAGAGAGACGCTCTTGTTTTGGAGGCTACAGCTGCGTATAGCGTCTCTTGTTTCTACTGCCAGGGGATGAAAGGCCTTAGGGTTAGTCACAGTCTGGAGGGCCGCCATGGAGTCACTATATACGCCGAAAGATGTTTCGCTACGTCGGAGGGCCACCTTCAGTGCTTCGCGAATGGCCAGCAGCTCGGCTTGGTAGACGGTACAGTAGGTCGGCAAGGCAAGTTTGAGGGCTTTAGTTTCGGCCTGGCTATTCCATATGGATAGCGCAGCACCAACTTTACCCTCAATCTTGCTGCCGTCCGTAAAGATGCGCACTGGATAGTCGCTGTGGTTGCGATATTGCTCCTCGTCTACCAAGTGTTGAAATTTAATTTCGTGCTCCTCCGCAGGATGGGGGGCTTCGATTGCCGGTGCCATTCGCTCTATCTCTATGGCTGCAGGCTGGGGCACCCCCCGCTTGGCCTCGTACAGTGAGGATACTTCTCGGATCCGAAGATCAAGGGGGAGTATCCCAGCCCGCACAAGTGCTGAATTCAGAGAGACCGTACGATAAGCGCGGCACAGTTTTTGGGCGAAGCTTCTTTGAATAGCATTAAGTTGCTTCTGTACACCCACTTTATTCGATGCAGGCGCCCAAGCACATGCCGCATACAGAACAATGGGTTCGACTGCGGCGGTGTATATACATCTTATGACCTCCGGATGAAGTCCCCAGTTGACTCGAGCAGCCCTCGATAGCTGTTTATATATGGCGACCGCCTTGGAACATACGTTAGTGACGTGCTTATTAAAAGTGAGCTTATGGTCCAGCGTGAGTCCCAGTATTTTAAGCTCAGTAGACAGGCCAATGTCGGTGCCACCCATGCTCAGCCGTGGGGTATCGTGTTTCAGCTTCCGCGTTATGAGCATGGCTTTAGTTTTATGCGGAGCAAATTTAAGCTTCTTCGCGACACCCCACGTCTGAACCTACTCCAAGGTGGCATTGGCCTGTCTCTCTATAGAAAGGGCTGTGTCTCCATCGAACATCAGTACGACGTCATCCGCAAACGCCTGGCAGCGGTACCCCCTCTGTCCAAGGCCCTTCAGCAAGGGATCCAATAAAAGGTTCCACAAGATGGGGCCGCTAATAGACCCCTGTACGCATCCTTTTTCGGGTACTTTTTTGTATTCGGCGCCCGCATATCTGACCGCCACAACCCTTCCGCTCAAATAACTGTCCATGACCCTTCTCAAGTTCCCAGGACAACGCTCCTCAGCCAGTCGCACCCGTATTGCTGGCCACCATGCGTTATCGAAGGCTCCCTCTATGTCCAAGGACACAATTGTTACGAGTTTTTTCTCGTCTAGTTTTGCCCGAATATGCTGCATTAGGACATAGAGGGAGTCCTCGGTACCCCTCTGGGGCATAAAACCGAACTGCTGAATGCTCATCCTGGGTAGCAAATGGTACTTGAGTCGGGCCACCAGCATCTTCTCGAACACCTTCCCCATGACAGGCAGTAGACCAATCAGCCTGTAAGATTTGGGTGTGGTGTAATCCTCTTTCCCATGCTTGCGGAGAATCACCACGGCTGCCTCCTTCCACATCCGAGGAAAGTAGCAGTGTGCCAAGCACTTGTTTAACAGGCTCAGGAAAAAGAGTGAGTCCCCCGCTATTGCGCGCTCGCATATATCCGCCGTTAGTCCATCGGGGCCTGGAGCCTTTTTCGGGTTGAATGATTTTAGTGCCCAACTTAATTCATTGGTGCTGAACGGCGGATCAAGGCGTTCATCTTGGTGCTCCTCACTCTCTTCCTCCGCTCTGTGACGAATGTGTCGGTGCTCTTCGGTATCCTCCTCTCCTCGGTCCTCCGGGTAAAAGGTCTCCGCCAGCAGTCTAGCCGAATCCTCGGCATTCAGCGTCTCGCCGTTCCTCTGCATCGGCAGATCCTCCTCCCTCCTAGCCGTCCTGCTGATTACGCGGTATATCCCCTCCCATAATCCCTCGGTGTCCTGCTTTTCGCAGAAACCCTTCCAACTCTCGACCTGTGCTTTAATTGCTTCATTCTGGTTAGGTTAGGTTAGGTTAGGTTAGGTTAGGTTCGGGGCCAGTTCCCGAGCGCCGCTTGTAGGCGGCTCTACGTAGGGATCGTGCGATCGATGGCCCTTTACGGGGCCCCGATCTGGGCGGCTGGGTGACTTCCTCCGTCTAAGTGCTGCGCACTTTGGTGCGCAGCACTTAGACGGAGGAATAACCTAACATGACCTTTGTGACCTTGACCTTTTCGACCTAACCTGCGTTGGGTTCCCTTAGCCGGTTATTCCTCCGTCTAAGTGCTGCGCACTTTGACTCCGTCAACCCTGTCTTTTTCCCCCTCTTCCTCCCCTTTTTCCTTTTTTTCCCTTTTTTTCTTTTTTCCCTTTTTCCTTTCCTCCCCTCCTACCCTTTTGGCGGGAAAAAGTTTGAATGGTTTAGTTCATTACTCCGTCTAAGTCACGACTTGTACTCCGTAATGAACTGATGGTGTATTCCCTTAGTGCCTAAGTGAATGAGCGACGGCTTGCCGTCGTCGGGGGGCGCTCGCCAGAGCGTTAACCACCTACCTACCTACCTAACCTAACCTACCCTAACCATATTGGACGGGTGTACTGTAGCTTTGACCTTGTTCTCCCACAGGCCGTCGACCCCTACATCTGTTCCCGTGCGTGCGGTTGCGGGCCGCGGTCGCTCGATTGGAATCTGGCGCCCGCCAAGGTCGTCCACTCCGTCTGTAACCGGTCCGCCCGCTCGACGCCCAAGAATGTCGATTGACTACTCTCCAGTGCGTCCTTTGGAAGATTTAACGACTACATTGGATTTGTGAGTTTATATTGTGAATCAGTTTTCATCTTGATTTAGTGCTGTGCAGTTGTGTGGTGTTGTGTTGAAATAAAAGGCTTGTGATATAATGTAACTTTTTATTTAACAACTTTATTTATTTTACTTATTAATATGTATCTGCGAATGTCTACTTGACGGCTGCTGTCCCTGTGGTTTTGGTGCAGGTGGTTTTGGTGCAGGTGGTATTACCGCAGGTGGCTGTTGTGGTCGCGTTTGTGTTTCAGCCGGTTTTTTAATTTTAGCTTCTATTCTTTGTATTGCGAGGTATGCTTCTTCGGCTTTTCGTTTTAATTGTCCAATTGCGCTGTGTTCCGTTTGTGCTCGTTGATCTATGTCAGTTAGTTTTTTTAGCTCTGATTCCTGTTTCTGTTTCAATGCGGTTATTTCTGATGTTTCGTATCTGTTTTCTGCTTGGAGTTGTTTAACTTCGTTTTCTATGAGTGTTTGTCGGTTTTCTAGCACTGTGTGATCGTATGAGTCTGCTGTTGCTTCTCGTCGTGGTCGCCCAACCGTGACTTCCACATCTTCGGAGTTTGGAGCTGGTTGGCCTTCTTGTGGGGTGTCGATTAAGTCTGTTATTTTTTGGTGTCCCAGTATTAGGTTACTTACTTTGTGGTCGATTACTCTGTATCCCATAACTAATGGATTCGGTTGTGGATTTCTCATTGCTGTGTATAGTATGTTTTGGCCATGTGACATTGCTTCGATTTCTATTCCTGTTTCCACCATTATGTTTAATATGCTGTTTTCGTGATTTCCGTCTGAGCTTAGTAATGGTATGATTCCAATTCCTAGTGGTGTTGGATGTTGTAAGTGTGGTACGTCTTGGAAGATGCTGTAGAACTGGTTATCGATTGTTGCGTATTCGTATTTTAATGGTTCTGCGGCACTATGATTTACCGCTGCTTGGACTCCGTCTCTTAGTACTACGTTGTGTATGGCATTTCTTGATTTTAGGTAGTCGTATTTTAGGAATCTCCATGCGTAATTGCTTAAGTGAAATGTTCCGTCTGATGGTTGGTAGGTTTTTTCGTAGATTTGTCCTATTGTGTTTGTTGCATTTAGGTATTTTGTTGCGCTTGCTACTAATGCTGGTAGGTATGAGTATTTTTCTATGCTCGCTGTTTTTAATTCACCTGTTGTTAAGTCGTATATTCCGTTGTGATACCAGTATTCCATTCTGTTGTCTATGAATTTGCCTTGACATGCTGCGCTTTGGTATTCTCCTGGTATTTGTCGGTGTTGGTTTTGGATTGCTAGGTTTCCTATTTTTTTCCCGTATAGTGTCTCTGGTTTCAGGTTTTCTCCCATTTTCGCCATGCCGTGTCTTCCCATGTCTTCCCAAATTCCTATTGTTGTTTGTGAGTTTGCGTTTGCGTATTGGACGTTTCCTGACGATGCTACGAACGGTGTTCTGTTTCCTAGATTGTATATTTTGATGTAGTTGCTTTTTACTCTTGCTGTGTGATGTGTTTCTAGGATGTCGTCGTATTCTTTATGGGTTAGGTACATGAATAGTTTGTCCCATGGTAATGTGTGTATAACCGTGTAACCGGCTAAGGGAACCCAACGCAGGTTAGGTCGAAAAGGTCAAGGTCACAAAGGTCATGTTAGGTTAGGTTAGGTTAGGTTAGGTTAGGTTAGGTTAGGTTCGGACGGGGCCCGCAGAGGCGGGCCGGCACCAGTCGGGGGTTGCGGAAGATTCGTATGTTCCCGCGACCCTCGACGCAGGTGTGAGATGGAACACCGGGGTGGTTTTTAGTCAGTAAGAGTCTGACAGACCCCTCCGCCCCCCCAGGGCGGGGGACATCCATGAGGATTTTCCACCCCGGATCAAAAAAAAAAAAAAAAAAAAAAAAAAAAAAAAAAAAAAAAAAAAAAAAAAAAAAAAGGTTAGGTTAGGTTAGGTTGGGGGATCCCCCACAGCGCATACTTCCACGTAGTTTCCCCCGGGCAACGCCGTGTCTGACCACCGTAACGGAGTGGCAGACCGGCGGCTAAAGTGCGCTGTGACTCGCAGACAAAAACGCGGTCGTCTGTGAATATGCCGAAGAAGCCGAGCCGTGACGCCTCCGGGCGTCTTTGTTTTAACTCGAATCGCTCCTCCGAGGGTGATTCAAACGGCCCTTCTCAGGGCCAACCCAAAGGCCCTTCTCAGGGCCAATCCAAAGGCCCTTCTCAGGGCCAAACCAAAGGCCCTTCTCAGGGCCAACCCAACGGTCCTTTTCAGGGCTAACCCAACGGCCCTTCTCAGGGCCAACTCAACGGCCCTTCTCAGGGCCACGCCGGCGGCGCTTTGGCGTCGGAAGCTGACCGCGCACCGTCTGCGGCCAGCTTTTTCAGCAGGCCGGACGAGTTGTCGGACGCTGACGAGTCCAATATGGACACGTCGGCGGCCGAAAACGATCGCCCCAAGCGGAAGAGGGCCGATCTAAGGTTCGGGTCTGGGGGTTCCTCGGAGTCGGTTGCAAGCAGGTCGAAGAAGAAGTCGAAGTCTAAAAAGGCTTCGACTTCTGCTTCGGCTTTTACTCACGATGTGGGCTTGGTGGACGCCGAGCGCCAGCTAAATCTGGCGAAACGGGTGCAACTCCAGGAAGACCTGGAGGAGAGGGTCGCCGCAAAGGAGCGGCAGGCGCAAGCCGCCAGGTCGAGAGCTGGCTATGGTGCGTCTAATGTGCTATATGCTGACCACTCCCTGGCGGAATTGGAGCGCATGGCAGAGGAGGACAAGGAGGAGGTCCTGGAGGTCGCCTCAAAGTCCTCCAATTTGAAGGGGACCTTCCAGAAGGCTCTCAAATGCCGGGCCGCCAGCATGCACGGCATCGTATTGGAGTTGGTGAAGCGGACGGCCACAGACGAGACGCGGCAGCTGCAGGCGAAGGTGGATCGCCTGCAAGCGGAGGTCAGCCAGCTACACCAGAAGCTGGCTGAGGTCACGGCCCGGCCTGCCCAATCTGCCCCAGGTACGGGGGTAGAGGACCCCTCTTCCCCAGCCAGCCTCGAGGCAATAATCCGCGGGGTTGTCATGGAGGAGAGGGCCTTCATCAGAGGCTGCTTCGCGGGCATTGAGGATCGACTCTTGCCCGAGAAGCGGCTCCGCCCGCCGCTAGCGGCGGATAAGAGTCCACCGCCGACGGAGCCGGAACCTGCGCCTCTGGGAGGCCCGGCATCGGGCGAGCAGCCCCGGGCCCAGAAGCCCTCCAAGGGCAAGGGCAAGGGCAAGAGGAGCACGCCCTCTCAAACGCCCACCACGAGCGCGGAGGGAGCGTCCGGGTCGTCTGCCACTCCAGCAGCAGCCCCCCGGAACTCGCAGGAAGAGGACGCCCTTCTTCCCTCCACCACCCCGTCCAACCCGCCGTGGACGAAAGTGGTCAGGGGAGGAAAAGGGCAAAGGTCCACCCCCAACCTCAATGCAACTGCCCCAGCGGCGAAAAAGGGTCTAGCCGGCGGGAAGAAGCTGGTTCCTCCCAAAACCGCGGCGGTCGTGGTGACCATCACCCCGGAGGCCGTGGAGAGGGGCGAGACGTACGAGTCCGTCCTAAGACGGGCTCGTACCAACGCGGATCCCTCCCGGCTGGGGATCGGCAACATCACGTGCCGCCGTACCCTGGCCGGGGCTCGAATTTTCGAGTTTTCGGGGGAGCAGCGCAGCGCAAACGCGGACCTCTTCGCGGGAATGCTGCAGGAGGTCATCGCGGATGCGGCAACGGTCGTCAGGCCTGTAAAGACCGCAGCCTTGGAGGTGGCCGATCTGGACGATTCGGTCACCAAAGAGGACGTGGTGAAAGCCGTTGCAACGGCCGGAGGCTGCGACGCTGGCGCAGTGAAGGGTGGAGCTATCAGGCCCGGGCGCCGCGGCATGGGCACCATCCGCGTCGAGTGCCCAGTCGCTGCGGCCGGGGCCGTCCTTACTGCGACCAAAGGACGGCTGCTTGTGGGGCTCAGCTCGGCTGTGGTCCGGCCACTTGAAGACCAGCCTATGCGCTGCTTCAAGTGCTTCGCGTTCGGCCACACCCGAGCCACGTGTCCCTCCAAGTCCGACTGGGGAGAGTCTTGCTTCCGGTGCGGGCAGGAGGGACACAAGAGTGCCGCTTGTCGCGCTGCCACGCTACGCTGCGCGGCGTGTGCCGCCAGTGGCCGCCCCGCGGACCACAGGATGACGGGCAGGAGCTGCAAGCCGCCCGCGAGGAAGGGCATAGTGCCGGCGCAGGTTCGCCCTGCTGCTACCACCACCACCGCCGTCGTCGCCGCTGTAGCTCCAGCGGCGGTAGCCGAGGAGGGATGTGGGATGCTGGAATAATGGTTTCCAACTACCACATCCTCCAGGCGAACGCCAATCACTGCAGGGCAGCCCAGGACTTGGTGGTGCAGGTCATGGCCGAGTGGTTGGTGAACGTAGCGGTGGTCGCCGAGCCCTACTCAATCCCCGGCAGCTGGCTGGGTGACGAGGACGGCTTGGTGGCACTAGCGGCGCGGTCTTCCACAGACTCCCCTCCCCTCTCGCTATTAGAGAAGGGACCGGGATACGTGGCTACCGCGTGGGGAGAAATAGCCCTTGTGGGCGTCTATTTCTCCCCAAACCGCCCTCTTCAGGACTTCGAGAACTATCTCGGAGTCCTGGCCGCCGTGGCCGGCAGGGCGGCGCCGCGTCAGGTCTCCGTACTGGGAGACCTGAATGCCAAGTCGGTGAACTGGGGTAGCCCGGCCACCAACGCTCGCGGGCGGGCAGTGGAGATGTGGGCAGCCTCCTCTGGACTCTCCCTCTTGAATAGAGGAAGCGTCCAGACATGCGTGCGGCGGCAGGGTGGCTCAATAGTGGACGTCACTTTCGCCACCCCTGCGTTGGCCGCGCGCGTGTTAAACTGGCGGGTGGACCTGGTGGAGACTATGTCGGACCATCGCTACGTACGGTTCGATATCTCCACCGGTGGCCCCGGAGAGACGCGGCCCCTCTCGGGGCGATCGCCGTTCCCGCGGTGGGCTCTCACCCGCCTGGACAGGGAGGCAGCAGGGGAGGCAGCGTTCATCCAGGATTGGTTTTCGCCGCCTTCCGCCGGCCTGGATGTGGATACCGTGGCGGGGCGCCTGAGGGGGTCTCTGACCGAGGTATGCAACTCTAGCATGCCTCGGTCTCGCCGACCACTACCCAGGCGCGCCGTGTACTGGTGGTCGGTGGAGCTGGCGGGGCTACGAGCAGCGTGTGTGGAGGCAAGAAGGGCCTACACGCGAAGCCGGCGGCGGCGTCGACGAGCTCACGCCAACGAGGACCACCTCTATGAGGTGTATGTGGAGGCAAAAATGGTCTTCGATAGGGCCATCACCGCCGCCAGAGACTCGGCGAGAGCGGAGATGCTGGAGGGTCTCGACAGAGACCCCTACGGGAGACCTTATAAGGCGGCGCGCAACAAATTGCGCCCCTTTGGTCCCCCAGTGGCCGAGACCCTGGAGCCCTCATTCCTGGATGGGGTGGTTCAGTCCCTATTCCCGTGCAGGGACAACTTCACCCCACCAGTGATGGGCGCACCACTGGGGATAGCTCCGCCAGCTGAGGAAGAAGAGGAGGCCCCCCCTGTCACGGAGTTGGAACTCCGCGCGGCGATTGTCCACATCCGCGCCAAGAAGACGGCTCCGGGCCCCGACGGTGTTCCGGCAAGAGTGGTGGCGATCGCTGCCACTCAAATGGAGGAGAGGTTTCGGGACCTCTTCAGCGCATGTCTTGCGTGTGGAAGGTTCCCGAAACCGTGGAAGGACGGGCAGTTGTGCCTCCTTCGCAAGGAGGGCCGCCCGGCGGACTCCCCCTCGGCATTCCGGCCCATCGTTCTGCTCGATGAGGTCGGCAAAATGTTCGAGGGGATAATCGCTGGCCGCCTGAACAGCCACCTGCGGAGTATCGGGCCGGACTTGTTGGACGCTCAGTTCGGTTTTCGGGCTGAGCGCTCCACGGTGGATGCGCTGGCCCACCTCAAGGGCCAGGTGAAGGGGGCGATGGAGGCGAGGGACGGATTGTTGGCTGTGTCATTCGATATAGCCAATGCCTTCAACTTCTGCGAAAGCCGCAGAGAGCGATGGCCGTCAGAGTCATAAGGGGGTACCGCACGATCTCCTACGAGGCGGCTTGTGCACTGGCCGGATCCCCGCCCTGGGACCTGGAGGCGAAGGTGCTCGCGTCACTGTACCGGTGGCGCGAGGAATGGCGGGCGCGGGGCGAGCGACCGATGCAGCGACATATGGAGCAGCGTCGGTCGCAGCTCCGCGAGGTCCTGGTGGCGGAATGGCGGGACAGGCTCTCACGCCCTACCGCCGGCCTCGTCACCGTCGAGGCGGTCCGGCCGGTGCTCGACCTCTGGCTCGGGAGGAGGCACGGCTCCCTGTCGTTTCGGGTGACGCAGGTGCTCTCGGGGCATGGTTGTTTCGGGAAGTACCTGTGTCGCATAAACAGGGAGCCGGACGCCCGGTGTCACCACTGCGTCGACTGTCGGGAGGACACGGCGCGGCATACGCTGGCAGAGTGTGCCGCTTGGGAGGAGCCGCGCCGTGCCCTCATCTCAGGAGTAGGCAGTGACCTGTCGCTGCCGGCCGTAGTGAATGCTATGGTCGGCGGCGACGAGTCCTGGGACGCGGTGGTATCCTTCTGCGAAACAGTTATCTCGCAGAAGGAGGCTGCGGAAAGGGAGCGAGAGATCTTATCCTCTCACCCGGCCCGCAGCAGGCGCACCGGGCGTCGGCGGAGGGCGGACAACGCCCTCTTCCAGCCCCCCTAAATGGGTCCAGGGACGACGGACTTGGGGACGTCCGTCGCCCCCCATACATAAGGACCCGAGGCGGTGGCGCGTAGTGTTCCACGCGCGCCCCTCTTAGACGTCGCGGGGGGAGTCAAACACCTCACTCCCCCCGCTCGACCGGACGGGGCCCGCAGAGGCGGGCCGGCACCAGTCGGGGGTTGCGGAAGATTCGTATGTTCCCGCGACCCCCGGCGCAGGTGTGAGATGGAACACCGGGGTGGTTTTTAGTCAGTAAGAGTCTGACAGACCCCCCCGCCCCCCCAGGGCGGGGGACATCCATGAGGATTTTCCACCCCGGATCAAAAAAAAAAAAAAAAAAAGGTTCGGGGCCAGTTGCGGCCGTGATGCGGCTCCGGGCCAAGAACGTGGCTCCGGGGCCCGACGGGATCCACGGCCGAGCGTTAGCCCTCGCTCTGCAGGAGCTGGAGCCCCAGCTGAGAGGACTCTACACAGCGTGCCTTGAGCGGGGCCAGTTTCCCACTTTGTGGAAGACTGGTCGTCTGGTCCTGCTCAGGAAGGTGGGGCGCCCTGCGGACTCGCCGTCCGCGTACCGGCCCATAGTGCTGCTAGACGAGGTGGGGAAGTTGCTGGAGCGGATACTCGCAGCCCGCCTCGTCGGCCACATGTGCAGAGAAGGGCCGGACCTGGACGAGAGCCAGTTTGGCTTTCGGCATGGGCGCTCCACCATCCACGCGATATCGCGGGTGAGAGTCCTGGCGGAGGAAACGGTGTCCCGGGGTGGGGTGGTGGTGGCGGTGTCCTTGGACATCTCCAACGCCTTCAACACCCTGCCCTGGAGTTGTATTCGGGAGGCACTGCGGTATCATCGGGTGCCTCTCTACCTCCGCCGCATCGTTGGGGCTTATTTGGCGGAGAGGTGTGTCACCTACATGGGACGCGATGGCGTTAGCCAGCGCCACATGTCGTGCGGTGTTCCACAGGGCTCGGTCCTGGGCCCGCTGCTGTGGAACATCGGGTACGACTGGGTGCTGAGAGGCGAACTCCAACCGGGCGTCGACCTGACGTGCTACGCAGACGACACGCTGGTCACGGCCCGGGGGAGTTCGCACAGGGAGGCAGCGTTGCTGGCGACGGCTGCGGTTTCACAGACGGTGAGTCGCATACGGCGCTCGGCCTGGAGGTGGCCCTCAACAAGTCGGAGGCCATGGTGTTTCATGGTCCCCGGCGGGCGCCACCGTCGGGATCCCACATTGTGGTGGGGGGGTACGAATCGCTGTCGAGCCCACCATGAAGTACCTGGGCTTGGTGCTCGACAGTAGGTGGGATTTCGGCCCCCACTTCCGGCGGCTGGCGCCCAAGTTGTTGGGCGCGGCTGGGGCGCTGTCAACGCTGCTTCCCAATCTGGGGGGCCCGAGCGCCGCTTGTAGGCGGCTCTACGTGGGGATCGTGCGATCGATGGCCCTTTACGGGGCCCCGATCTGGGCGGCTGACCTGACGGCCGGCAGCATTGCTGTTCTGCGAAAGCCGCAGAGAGCGATGGCCGTCAGAGTCATAAGGGGGTACCGCACGATCTCCTACGAGGCGGCTTGTGCACTGGCCGGATCCCCGCCCTGGGACCTGGAGGCGAAGGTGCTCGCGTCACTGTACCGGTGGCGCGAGGAATGGCGGGCGCGGGGCGAGCGACCGATGCAGCGACATATGGAGCAGCGTCGGTCGCAGCTCCGCGAGGTCCTGGTGGCGGAATGGCGGGACAGGCTCTCACGCCCTACCGCCGGCCTCGTCACCGTCGAGGCGGTCCGGCCGGTGCTCGACCTCTGGCTCGGGAGGAGGCACGGCTCCCTGTCGTTTCGGGTGACGCAGGTGCTCTCGGGGCATGGTTGTTTCGGGAAGTACCTGTGTCGCATAAACAGGGAGCCGGACGCCCGGTGTCACCACTGCGTCGACTGTCGGGAGGACACGGCGCGGCATACGCTGGCAGAGTGTGCCGCTTGGGAGGAGCCGCGCCATGCCCTCATCTCAGGAGTAGGCAGTGACCTGTCGCTGCCGGCCGTAGTGAATGCTATGGTCGGCGGCGACGAGTCCTGGGACGCGGTGGTATCCTTCTGCGAAACAGTTATCTCGCAGAAGGAGGCTGCGGAAAGGGAGCGAGAGATCTTATCCTCTCACCCGGCCCGCAGCAGGCGCACCGGGCGTCGGCGGAGGGCGGACAACGCCCTCTTCCAGCCCCCCTAAATGGGTCCAGGGACGACGGACTTGGGGACGTCCGTCGCCCCCCATACATAAGGACCCGAGGCGGTGGCGCGTAGTGTTCCACGCGCGCCCCTCTTAGATGTCGCGGGGGGAGTCAAACACCTCACTTCCCCCGCTCGACCGGACGGGGCCCGCAAAGGCGGGCCGGCACCAGTCGGGGGTTGCGGAAGATTCGTACGTTCCCGCGACCCCCGGCGCAGGTGTGAGATGGAACACCGGGGTGGTTTTTAGTCAGTAAGAGTCTGACAGACCCCTCCGCCCCCCCAGGGCGGGGGACATCCATGAGGATTTTCCACCCCGGATCAAAAAAAAAAAAAAAAAAGGTTAGGTTAGGTTAGGTTTTTTTTTTTTTTTTTTTTTTTTTTTTTTTTTTTTTTTTTTTTTTTTTTTATACTTCTACCTCCAACATAAACGGAGCCTGTGCTAGGCTTAACGCTCATACTAGTTCTCGCATTTATTCCTCTCGTACTTGTATTCCACATACTATATCTTTCTTCTATTCTTTCCTCTTTCTATCTTTAAGGGTGGGATTCCCTTCTACTTTTTACCTATTCTGTTCTCTATTCCTCTTTGTTCTTTATTTCAGGGATAAGACGACACAATTGTTTTTATTAATCTTTACAATCATTCTTATTCTAGCTTATTTCTATTTCCTACTAACAGTTTAGGACTACTTCTATTTTCTATTTCTTAATACTAGTACATTTCTTATTTCGGTTTAAACAGTAATTTTATTTGTCTATTCTTATTTCTAGGACAGTTTCTTACGACTACTTACACTCTAGTTATCAATATGGGCAACCAATATGTTAATTTGTTTTCAGGCGTTTCCCGGCAAAATTATTTATAACGTCTATTTTCAATGCTTGACCCTAATATTTTATACAATATTATGCAAACATTTTTACTTAGGCACTTCTGTTTCTTTTTATTACTTTTCCACAAATTTTCACGCAATATTCCAAAAACAGCTCTCTCTTTTTACTTTTCATTATAAGCCACATATTTTCGGCTTCGAGTTTAGTCTCGACTACGTGCTCAGCCTCAAGTCTCTCTCTGTCGAAAACGGGACAGCTGAATAATATATGTGGCACCGTTTCTGCGATTTCAGGATCGCAAATGCATGATGGGCTCTCCTTGCACTTGAAGCGATTCAAGTATTCCGAGAACCCACCGTGCCCCGTCATGATTTGGGTTGTTACGCTGCTTATTTTGCACTTCCTGATAATCCTGTAGGCCGCCACCGCATCTGGGAAAAACAGTTTCGTTACTGAAGCGGTTCCTCCGGTGTTGTATCTTTGGTTCCACACATCAAGAGTTGCCATTCGAAGGCATCGCTTGACGTATGAAACCGGACACAGATCGTAGTCGGGCTTCCGTTTGGAACCCTCAGCGGCCCCCTTGGCCAGTTCATCGGCCCTCTCATTCCCCTCCAGCCCCGCATGAGCTTTTATCCAAAACAAGGTAACCACCTTGTTTTGGACAGAGAGGGACCTAAGGTTAGCCCTTGCCTCTACTGCCAGAGGGTGGTGTCGATTGTAGTTCTGGATGGTTTGGAGGGCCGCCATGGAGTCGCTGAAAATTCCAAACGATTGCGCACTGTGCTTTTGGATCACCCTGGTTGCGACGCATATCGCCAGAAGCTCAGCCTGGTAAACAGTGGAGTAGTGTGGGAGAGCCAGTTTGAGAGCTTTGGTTTCTGCGTTACCACTCCATATGGATAGTGCCGCTCCAACCTTGCCCCCAATCTTGCTCCCGTCCGTAAAGATACGAACCTCAAATTCGTTCTGCGCATCTAGTTGCTCTTGGTTTACCAGGCTTACGAGCTCTAGCTCAGCGCGCTCTGCAGGGTGTGGAGCCTCCATTGCCGAGACGGCCTGCTCGACGCTCCTGTCGCCAAGTGCTGGCTGAGGCACCCCTCTCCTGGCCTCATATAGCGATGCCGCTTCGCGGACTCGCAGGTCGAGGGGTAGTATCCCAGCCAGCACTAGCGCAGAGTTTAAGGAGACCGTCCGGTATCCTTTGCACAGCTTTTGCGCAATGCCACGCTGGACTGCTCCCAGTTGCTTCTTAATACCTAGCTTTTCTACGGCTGGAGCCCATACGCTGGCGGCGTACAGGATGATTGGTTCGACGGTGGCCACATATATCACTCTGATCACCTCAGGGTGAAGCCCCCAGCTGGTCTTTGCTGCCCTGGTTAATTGCTTGTGGATGCCTATTGCCTTTCTGCATACATTTGCGACGTGTGCGTTGAATGTCAGCTTCTTGTCGATGATGACACCTAGGATTTTTATCTCATTGGACATGGCAATGTCGATCCCGCCCATGCTCAGGCGCGGGGTGTCGTATTTTAGTTTGCGCGTTATAACCATTGCGTTGGTTTTCTGCGGTGCAAATTTTAGTTTGTTTTGAACGCCCCACGCCCAAACATGTCCGAGAGCGGCATTGGCACGTCCCTCGATCTCCAACGCTGTGTCACCATCGAAAATCAGCACAATATCGTCTGCAAAGGCCTGGCAATAGTCATCCCTAGCTTCCAAGCTCTTTAGAAGCGGGTCCAGCAACAGGTTCCAGAGTATTGGTCCTCCAATAGAACCCTGGACGCAGCCCTTGCTTGTGGCCCTGCAGCACTCTTCACCTGCGTACCTGACCCTGACCCTTCGGTTCTCGAGATAGCTGTCGATGACCCTCCTCAAGCCAACTGGGCACTGTTCCTCAGCCAGACGGACCCTTATGGCTGGCCACCATGCGCTGTCAAAGGCTCCCTCTATGTCCAATGATACAAGGACTACTATTTTCTTTAGTTCCAGCTTACCGCGTATGTGTTGCATTAGTACATAGAGAGAGTCCTCGGTGCTCTTCTGGGGCATGAATCCATACTGACGAGTACTCATCCTGGGAATAAGATGAAACTTGAGGCGGGCCACCAACATCTTCTCGTAAATTTTACCGAATATAGGTAATAGACCGATTGGTCTGTACGCCTTTGGGGTGTTGTAGTCCGTTTTCCCAGGCTTCTTCAAGATAATGACCGTTGCTTCTTTCCAAATTTCGGGGAAGAGGTAGGTTCTCAGGCAGCCATTCAGGAGAGCCAAGGCTATCTCAGGGGCACTTCTAATAGCATGGCAGCAGATATCGGCCGTGAAGCCATCTGCTCCTGGCGCTTTTTTGGCGTTAAAGGACCCGCACGCTGCCATCAGCTCGGCCATTGTGAATGGTGGTTGGCATGATTCATCTGGCACTCCAGCATTCACGACATCGGCCTTTTCTCTTATTTGGCGGTGGCAGGTGCTGTCAGTGTCTGAGTGGTCTTCTGGGTAGAAGGTTTTCGCCAGTAATTCCACCGAACCTTTTGCGTCCAGAACCTCCCCATCCTTCACTAATGGCTGGTCCTCTCCTCTTCCCTTGGTCCTACCTATCACCCGGTAAATGCCTTCCCAAACCCCTTCTCTATCCTGTCTTGTGCAAAAATTCTTCCAGCTCTCGATCTCGTCTTTGGCTGCCTCCGTCTCATACTCAGCTTTCAGTTTCAGGTACTCTTCAACGACCTTCGATCTGCGGACTGTTGCAGCACTCCTAACTCTACGTTTCAAGGTGGCGACCTCTTTCTTCATACCCTCGAGTTTCTCGGACCACCACGGTAAAGTAAAAACTTCATTTGTTTTCTTCGTCGGAATTGATGAAATGCATGTGTCTTAAATAAATTTGATATAAAGATTGGTTATTGAATCTAGTTGTTCTGCTGTATTTAATTTATCTATTTCTATTTGGTTTAATTTACTCTCTTGCATTAATTGGCCGAGTTTCTTACGAAACTCGGGCCAATTTGCTTTTTTCGTGTTAAAAATTCTAGTTGTTCTATTTATTTGTATGCCTTTGGACTTTTTTAATTTTATATTAAAAACAATACCGTTGTGATCCGAGCTCGTGAGTCCTTCGTCTATTCTCCAGTCGTCCACTAGGTCCAGGATATCCGTCGAGCAAGCCGTAATGTCACGTGGCTGCAGTATCGTATCCCCCCTCTGATCGTGTCGAAGGTCGGAATTTCCCCTCTGTTGAGGATGTTCAGATCCAGCTCGTCGAGAGCTTCAGACACGTCTTCACCCCTGCGGTCAATGGTCAGACTTCCCCACCAGGTACTTTTGGCGTTTGCGTCTCCTCCAATAACCAACATTCTGGAACCTACCTCTTCCTCAACGCATTTGAGGTGCTCGAGATAAGGTCCGATGGGCTGGTCCGGCTCAAAGTAAAAGGAGACAAGCATGATCTTCCAGGCACTGGTTCGGATCCCCACCACGGTGATGTTGTTCGTGGTGAGTTTCGGGTATTGCTCGACGATGAGGTCTTTATCGAAGACCGCTATTGCGGCCTTAACTGTCCCATCTCCGGTGTCAGTGCTCTGGAAGACCCGAACGCCCCTGTGACTCCTCATCACCTTTGCCCCGCCAACGTATGGTTCCTGGAGGAGAGCAACGGCGACCCCGCGCTTTTCCGCCTCGGTCATAAGTTCGTTGGTCGCCAGTCTTTTCCGCTGGAGGTTTGCCTGTACTAGTCTGTAGAGGTTTGGGTTGCCTTGGGTGCCCTTAGCAGTATGCTACAGTAGACCTTGCTATTTCATCCCACTTGCGGCGTGTCGGACATTCCAAGCTAAAAGCGTTGTGGCCGACGTCCGTGAGCTTGGCTCTTGTGCAGTTCTGGCACTTAGGCGGGACACCCGTTAAAAAGTCGGCACATTCCGACTTCAGGTGCGGCCCACCGCAGTGACAGCACAGGTCCGCCGGTTCCTTACAGTAACGTCTGCCATGCCCGTAGCCCAGACAGCGCGTGCACTGTACCAGTGGGGTTTGATCTTCAACCCTCACGCGCTGGAGGTCCACGTGCAGGCATCCAAGTTCTGTTGCCCGTCCCCAGATGATTGGCGAGACGCCAACCACAACGTGACAGGTGTGTGGGTTCCTGGTCCTCCTCCGGAACCTCACCACCACTCTGTCCTCCTCCTTGTCGAGGTTGCGAAAAACGTCTCGATTCTGATTCCTCAACGCTTTGAGAATGTCCTCGTCTGAGTTTATAGAGAGGACGCTCCTGAGGATTAGCATCGGGTCTTTGTTTTTCACCTCCTCGACATGAAGGTCCTGATTTTCCCTTGCCAACTTTCCTTTTATCTTATCCCTTTCTTCGGTATTTTGAAAGCCCATAATTATCTTTCTGTCCTTCGCCTTCCTCACCTTCTCCACTTTCACCCATCCTTCCTTTGCGTCTACCGTATTTCGCACTTTCTCCAGTACTTCCTCTCCAGTCTCTGTCTCGTCTTTGGACGTAATAACAATAGAGTGAAGCGTGCTCCGCCTTGGCAGCGTCTCGGAGCGAGTTGCGGCCACACTCGCATAGGTTCCCCTATCCAAGAACTCATTTTGGTGGTCTATTTTCTCCTTGAGCTCCTCTATTTTCTTATTATTTAATGCTAGGAGCTTTGTGTGTTCTTGCATTGTAATTAGGATCCTACTTGTGTCAGATTCTTCGAGAGAAGGAGAAATTGAATCTGTGGCTAGAGGCGTTGGCTCTGTCACTACGCCTGGCTCTTTGCTGGTCGTTTTTAGCTTTAACGCTTTTAGCTCCGATTCGACTAACTTAACTAAATTGTACAGTCGTTCCGTGGCTACAACGACAGCGTTCTTTATCTCCGTCTTAGTATTTCTGGAGCTGTCGATGTGATATTTAGCCTTTATTAGGCAGGCTTTGGCCTCCGCTGTCCGGTCCGCGTATTTAGGCGGAGAGTTTACGTCGACGGACTTCCTTATTTTAGCTTTGCTCTCCTGCGTAAAAGCAAGCTTAGTTTTAGTTTTTGCAGGGCCGGCCTGCGACGTCTTTTCAGCTGTCGAGAGGGTGGGGCTGCTGTTTGCGGCTTCCCACTCCCCTATGCTGCGTCTAACATCTGGAGGGGCAACTGCCCCAGGTTTAGACGGTGACTTTTCACCATTGGCCTTTGCCGGTGTTCTAAAACCGAACATTCTGGGAGGTATGCGTCAAATATAAATTAAAAATAATATAAGTAAATAAAAACGTCAATAGGGACGATTAAACAGTGTAAAAGTATAAACAGAGTTGTCGCGGTCGGACTTACGTTCAAAAGAACGGGTCAAGCATGAAAACAGTCGAGAATCCCTTCAAAATGTCAAAAAGAAAATAAAAAATCGCAAATAAATAGCGATCTTCGTCAGGACTCTATGTAGAGTCAAACAAGGCTTTTCAATAGATAGCTCTCGCCAAACCCTTTACGATGACACCAAACTCGGTGCGGTTACACCGAGGGATTACGGAGATATCCTTACTTGAAGTTTTTGGTTTTTTTGCCAAGATGGCAGCCAAAAGTGGTTACAAGTGGTTATCTCCGGAACCACTGGTCCAAAGACGCTGGTGTTTGGGCTTTTCGCACTTGGCTCAGCGAGACCAATCTACCGGAATAGTTTTCAGCCTGAAAAAAATTTATATCCTGAAAACACCTGAAAAATATTCCGACATATACCCTATGGTCTGCCGATATGCACAGAGAAAACCCCGGCCCTCTACGACTCTCCGTTTGGAAGCTATAGGTGTTTGAAATTTTTCCAAAATGGCCGCGGTCCTGTCAAAGGTTAACTTTGACAGCGGATAACTTCCTTCGGGGGAGTCGCAGACCCCTCGAGTTTGGGCTCTCCCAACTCGGCCTGAGTTCCCCTGTCCGCCGAAAATGCTTTCAGGACCCCGAAATTTTTTCGTTCCAAACCGCCTGAAAACGTGAGGTAGACAGGACACTAGTACCCTGAATCCTATATGCAAAACGGCAATCTCCCACGACCTCTGGTTCAGGAGATATGGCGGTTTGAAAATAAACAAAATGGCCGCCGAACTGTCAAACGTCAATTTAAAATGCCCGTAATTTTGGAACCCTTCGTCGCAGAGGGACGGGGTTTTGGATGCACAGCTCGGAGTCACTTCAGGTATCTTCTGAAAGCAATTCCAGCGACTAAATACTTTTTGGCCTGAAACAGCCTGAAATACATCCACACTTAAAGTTGGCAGTTTACTACTGGCCGAAGTGAAAATCAGAGAATGATCGGACCAGCGGTTCCCAAGATATCGTGTTCTGAAAATTGTAACCTAAAAACCAAGATGGCGTGATTTTGTCAAAACAGCCAAATTTGGAGATACACAGACAGTGTTTGAGCTTAAATAAGTCACAATGGGTGTATTGGACCCTGTCCTGGTGTCAAATATGGTTAACTTCTATTTAATTTTGAATTAAAGCCAAAAAACAATTAAAATTCGATATCTTAGGAACTACACATTGGAAAATTCTGAAAAAATTATATAAAATACTTAAATTAGAACGCTACAAGGTGCAGTAAACAAATATTTTAAAATTTAAAAACAAAGTAGAAAAAATCCTGAAAAAGTGATTTTCTTATGAAATACCTTATAATTTTAAAACTATTTAAACTAAAAATCTAAAACTTAGGATCTCTATTATGCTAAGAAGCGCGCCAAGGACTGCAGTTGAAAATTTTTAAAATCTTGATAAGTACCGAAGATATGGACGTCCAAATTTTTAAGGTTCTAAGTCCTTTTAAAAATCGGTTGTAGTGATTTGACAAAAAATTTTTGCTGTTACCGTCTTTACTGTAGGAGGAGATGCTGGCTGCAAAATTTCAAGCGTCTGGCTCCACGCCTTCTGAATTTTCAGTCCACGTGGTTTTTGGTTTTTCCAGAATAAAAGCTAGAGCACCAGGTTTTTGAAGTTTCTGGGTGGTGTGAAGGATGTGCGGGCACGGTCCCCACCCTTTTCTTCAATAAAAAGGGGGGGTTACCGCTCTTGTTTGAGCAGCGTATTCGATTGAATATTTTTATTTGAAGTTTAACCTCAAAATATTGAGGTTTTTCAGGTGTTGATGTTAATACACTGTAATCCGGGTAGTAACTTTCACGGGGGCGTATAGCTTACACTTTTCCACACACACAGACACCAAACTTGTTAAAATCGAACCACTTTTTACCACTTTTATTTATTTTTCGAGCGGGAGACGAACGGAAAACGTGGCGTTCGCGGCGGTGGTTGGGGCCAGACTGGTTAGGTTAGGTTAGGTTAGGTTAGGTTGAGGTCCCTGTCGTTTCGGGTGACGCAGGTGCTCTCGGGGCATGGTTGTTTCGGGAAGTACCTGTGTCGCATAAACAGGGAGCCGGACGCCCGGTGTCACCACTGCGTCGACTGTCGGGAGGACACGGCGCGGCATACGCTGGCAGAGTGTGCCGCTTGGGAGGAGCCGCGCCGTGCCCTCATCTCAGGAGTAGGCAGTGACCTGTCGCTGCCGGCCGTAGTGAATGCTATGGTCGGCGGCGACGAGTCCTGGGACGCGGTGGTATCCTTCTGCGAAACAGTTATCTCACAGAAGGAGGCTGCGGAAAGGGAGCGAGAGATCTCATCCTCTCACCCGGCCCGCAGCAGGCGCACCGGGCGTCGGCGGAGGGCGGACAACGCCCTCTTCCAGCCCCCCTAAATGGGTCCAGGGACGACGGACTTGGGGACGTCCGTCGCCCCCCATACATCAGGACCCGAGGCGGCGGCGCGTAGTGTTCCACGCGCGCCCCTCTTAGACGTCGCGGGGGGAGTCAAACACCTCACTCCCCCCGCTCGCCCGGACGGGGCCCGCAGAGGCGGGCCGGCACCAGTCGGGGGTTGCGGAAGATTCGTATGTTCCCGCGACCCCCGGCGCAGGTGTGAGATGGAACACCGGGGTGGTTTTTAGTCAGTAAGAGTCTGACAGACCCCTCCGCCCCCCCAGGGCGGGGGACATCCATGAGGATTTTCCACCCCGGATAAAAAAAAAAAAAAAAAAAAAAGGTTAGGTTGAGGTGCTCTCGGGGCATGGTTGCTTTGGGAAGTACCTGAGTCGCATAAACAGGGAGCCGGACGCTCGGTGTCATCACTGCGTCAACTGTCCGGAGGACACGGCGTGGCATACGCTGGCAGAGTGTGCCGCATGGGAGGAACCGCGCCGTGCCCTCGTGTCAGTAGTTGGAGCCGACTTGTCACTTCCGGCCGTCGCTTGTTCGATGGTCGGGAGCGGCGAGTCGTGGGATGCGGGATCTCCTTCTGTGAAACCGTCATTTCACAGAAGGAGGCTGCGGAAAGGTTGAGAGAGGTCGAGGCCACTCTCCCGATCCGCAGCAGACGTACCGGGCGTCGGCGGAGGGCGGACAACGCCCTCTTCCAGCCCCCATAAACGGGTCCAGAGGGACGGCGGACCTGGGGATGTCCGCCGCCCCTCATCTAACAGGACCCGAGGCGGCGGCGCGTAGTGTTCCACGCGCGCCCCTATTCGACGTCGCGGGGGGAGTTTTACACCTCACTCCCCCCGCGGACTTGAGGAGGCCCGCAGAGGCGGGCCGGCACTAGCCGGGGATCGTGGAAGGCGCACAAGTTCCCATAATCCCCGGTGCAAGTGTGGGAAGGGAACACCGGGGTGGTTTTTAGTCAGTAAGAGTCTGACAGACCCCTCCGCCCCCCCAGGACGGAGGACATCCATGAGGATTTTCCACCCCGGAACAAAAAAAAAAAAAAAAAAAAAGGTTAGGTTAGGTTAGGTTAGGTTAGGTTAGGTTAGGTTAGGGTGCATGTTGAAGAGCCTCCTCGTGGCGCACCCTGGGCAACGTCAGCTCCAATTGCCCACCTGCTTTTCGTGGTGGACAATTGGGGCTGGCGGCTAATCTTCAACAAACGGGGAAGGGTCATGGTTCCAATCACCTATCATCCTTGTTGATAGGTGAAGGGAACCGGGCTAGGGGCGAGACGGCCAGTCCGTCATTGGGGTAGGCCTGGTAGCCATCTAACGTCTACACCCCCTCTGATTGCAGAGGGCAGGTCGTAGGCGTAGATTGGGAGGGGGAGAGGAAGACAACCTCTTTAAAAAATGAACCCAATCCCAAGGTCGAGCGTGCCGAGGGGATGAATGGCCGGAGGGGATCCGGTCGCTAGCGCTGGGGGGGTTAACAGGGGGGAAAAGGGACCACACCCTTCGAAAGGAAAACAAAAAAAAAAATGGACAAGACAAATAAAAATAATCTATCCCAGGGCGGTACCGGCTGCTCAGCAGTCGGAGAATCCGCCACGTTCTCTTCCAGAACGTCAAGCCCCCATTCGTATTCTGGGGGGGGCAATATTTGTCAACCGCTTGCCGATGGCAACAAGAGCCGAGGAGGCTCCATACACACCGCCAACACCACCGAACAGCGAGAAAAGGAGCTTCAGAAGAATCTGAAGCCCCTGCGCGTGGTGGTCACACCGCTTGCCGTCGCCGACGGCAACAAGAGCCGAGGAGGCTCAAGTTCCGACAGGGACAGTTTGTACGACCTGGAGGAATCTAGGAGAAAACGCAGCCTCTCCTCTAGCGAGGAGAACCTGTTGGCCGCGAAGGTGCCAAAGGCACAGAGAGGGCGAGGTGGTGCAGGGGCGGGCGGATTGCCCGCTCGGGTGCCGGAGCGTGACAGGCGGGGTCGCTTCATGCCGATACGCCGGATCGCTGCGCCAGCTCCCGTGGAGAGCGTGGAGAGCGCGGAGAGCGGCCTGGAGGCCATGGAGGCGGACCAAAGCGGGGGCTCCACTGTGTCCCTGCTTGGGTCCAACAAAGCGGAGGCAAATGCTGCAAAGCGGGCGCAGCGGAAAACTGTCGCGGCTGACGAGGTCAGCGAGTTGGCCCGACAGGTCCGTGAGCGGCGCTCTACCCGGATGGCTGCAGGGGAGAGCACTACAGCGGTGGCGCTCAGCCGCCAAGTTTTGGACGGCGTGGATGTCGTCCTGAAGGTTGCCACCAAATCGGGCAACCTAAAGGGCACATTCACCCGTGCCCTGAAAGAGGCGGCTGACGGCATTAAGGAGGCGGTTGAGGTCCTCCTAACCCACACTAGCACGGAGGAGACGGCGAAGCTATGGGAGGAAAACAGCCGTCTCCAAGCTGAACTAGAAGACCTCAAGCGGCAGTTCGCTGCCCAGAGGGCTGCTCCCGCGGCCACCGGCTCTTCTTCCGCCGCGGCCCCGTCGTCAACTCCAGCGCCACTCCCGTGTTCGATCCCTGCACTTGCGGATGCGGAGATCGAAAAGATCGCCCGCATCTGCATGATGCAGTGTGGGACGATGGTGGGCGCCCGCTTGGAGGCCATAGAGGCAAGGCTCCCGCCGGCGGAAACCCCCCGCCCACCGCTTGCTGCGGACAAACGGAGGAAGGAAGCGCCCGCTAAGCAGGGGCCAGTAATAGCATTGACGGCAGAGTCTAGCCGAACCGAGAAGGGGAATAAAAAGCCCGCAAAGGGTACGTCCGTTTCCACTTCCCGGGCGGCTGCGCCACCGGCGGCCGCGCCCGATCCTACAACGGAGGCCTGGACAACGGTTGTCAAGAGAGGCCGCCGTCACGGGGGCAAGAAGGCGCCACCGGCACCCGCTGAAGCACCGGCACCGGCAGCGAAGAAGGCCCAGAGACCGCCTAAGGTCAGAGCCCCACGCTCCGCGGCTGTAGTTATTACGCTGCAGCCCGGAGCCATCGAAAGGGGCGTCACCTACAAGGCGGTCCTTTTGGAGGCAAAAGCCAAAGTCGCGTTCCCCGACCTTGGCACACCGTCCGGCTTCAGACTGAAGCCGGCGATTACGGGGGCGCGGCTGCTCGAGGTGTCGGGTGCCTCTAGCGGCGAAAAGGCGGATATCCTGGCCGCCAAACTGAGAGAGGTCCTCAACCCGGAGGACGTCAAGGTGTCCAGGCCGATGAAGACCGCTGAGCTGCGCGTTGGAGGCTTGGACGACTCGACGACTCCGGCCGAAGTTGTGGCGGCCGTCGCCCGAGTCGGTGGATGTCCGCCCGACGACGTGCGGGCGGGCGAGTTTCGCGCCGATGCTTCCGGGCTCGGCACGATTTGGGTGCGGTGCCCGGTGGCGGCGGCGAACAAGGTCGCTGGCGGTGGGCGTTTGTTGATGGGATGGGTTGCAGCGAGTGTCAAGCTGCTGCAGCCCAGGGCCATGCGGTGCTACCGGTGCCTTGACATTGGGCATGTTAGGGCACGGTGCACCGCCGAAGTTGACCGCAGCGAGCAGTGCTATCGCTGCGGCCAGCCCGGCCACAAGGCGGCCCAGTGCTCCGCGGCGCCAAACTGCAGCCTCTGTACAGCTGCAGGGAGGCCCGCCGGGCACAGAGCGGGCGGGAAAGCCTGTGGCGCCCCCGCCAGCAAGAGAAAAAGGGGTGCCAAGACTGCGGGGGGCTCTTTACCCCCCCCTCAGCCTGGCTGCCCTTCGGCCGACTCCCGGCCTAGGAATGGTGCGGAGGGAATGGATTGCGCCTAATGGCGCTCTACCATTTCCTCCAGGGCAATCTCAACCACTGTGCCAGAGCTCAGGATCTCTTGCTCCAGAGCATGGCGGAGTGGTTGATTCGCGTGGCTGTGGTTGCCGAGCCGTACTTTGTCCCCCCCCGGGATAACTGGGTGGGGGACCTGGATGGCTTGGTGGCCATCATCGGCGGGGCTCTCGTCAACCCGTCCCGAGGACACGGCTGGGTGGCCGCCCTTGCGGACGGCATTGGAGTGGTTGGGGCGTATTTTTCGCCCAACAAGAGTCTCGCCGACTTCGAAAGCTTCCTTGTCGAGTTGGGTGCCGTCGTGGGCCGACTCCATCCTCGCCCCGTGCTGTTGCTAGGGGATCTCAACGCCAAGTCTGCGGCGTGGGGATCTCCGGTGACCGATGCTAGGGGTGAGGCGCTGGAGGAGTGGGCGGTCACGACTGGCCTGGTCGTCCTGAACGTGGGCTCGGTCCACACGTGCGTGCGGCAGCGGGGCGGGTCAATAGTGGACGTCTCGTTCGCTAGCCCTGCTGTTGCGAGCCGTGTTCGCGACTGGCGTGTTGCCGCGGAGGTGGAGACGTTGTCGGATCACCGATACATCCGTTTCGACGTCTCCGCCCAGACCGCCGGCGGCCGCAGTTCATCGGGCCTGCGAACGGATGACCCGCGCTGGGCGCTCAAGCGCATCGACAGGGAGCTTCTCGAGGAGGCCGCTATTGTCCAGGCCTGGATCCGGGAGTCGGCAATGAGCGGACCCATCGACGTCGAACAGGAGGCGCTGTGGTTCCGCGGGGCGATGACGCAAATCAGCGACGCGTCCATGCCCCGCGTCCACACACAGTCAGCAAGGCGCCAGGTGTACTGGTGGTCCGCCGCGATTGCGCAATTACGCATCGCGTGTGTGACGGTGAGACGCCAGTACACCCGTTACCGGAGGAGACGTCGTCGGGTCCCTGACGAAGAAGCCGCGCTGTATGAGGTGTACCGCGCGGCTAAAGAGACTCTGTGGCTGGCCATCGGCGAGGCGAAAACGCGAGCCAGGGAGGAGATGCTGGAGACTCTAGACGGGAATCCGTGGGGGCGCCCTTATCGAGCGGTTCGAGGGAAACTTCGAGCCGCAGCGCCTCCACTTACGGAGAGTCTTCAGCCCCAGCTGCTGGAGGAGGTAGTCGCAGCCCTCTTCCCGGCAAGAGCGGAGCATACTCCGCCGCCGATGGCTTTGCCCACAGCTGCAGAGTCTACAGAGGAGAACGCCATTAGCGTCCCAGAGGTGACACAGGCAGAGATGAGGGCGGCCGTGATGCGGCTCCGGGCCAAGAACGTGGCTCCGGGGCCCGACGGGATCCACGGCCGAGCGTTAGCCCTCGCTCTGAAGGAGCTGGAGCCCCAGCTGAGAGGACTCTACACAGCGTGCCTTGAGCGGGGCCAGTTTCCCACTTTGTGGAAGACTGGTCGTCTGGTCCTGCTCAGGAAGGTGGGGCGCCCTGCGGACTCGCCGTCCGCGTACCGGCCCATAGTGCTGCTAGACGAGGTGGGGATGCTGCTGGAGCGGATACTCGCAGCCCGCCTCGTCGGCCACTTGTGCAGAGAAGGGCCGGACCTGGACGAGAGCCAGTTCGGCTTTCGGCATGGGCGCTCCACCATCCACGCGATATCGCGGGTGAGAGTCCTGGCGGAGGAAACGGTGTCCCGGGGTGGGGTGGTGGTGGCGGTGTCCTTGGACATCTCCAACGCCTTCAACACCCTGCCCTGGAGTTGTATTCGGGAGGCACTGCGGTATCATCGGGTGCCTCTCTACCTCCGCCGCATCGTTGGGGCTTATTTGGCGGAGAGGTGTGTCACCTACATGGGACGCGATGGCGTTAGCCAGCGCCACATGTCGTGCGGTGTTCCACAGGGCTCGGTCCTGGGCCCGCTCCTGTGGAACATCGGGTACGACTGGGTGCTGAGAGGCGAACTCCAACCGGGCGTCGACCTGACGTGCTACGCGGACGACACATTGGTCACGGCCCGGGGGAGTTCGCACAGGGAGGCAGCGTTGCTGGCGACGGCTGCGGTTTCACAGACGGTGAGCCGCATACGGCGCCTCGGCCTGGAGGTGGCCCTCAACAAGTCGGAGGCCATGGTGTTTCATGGTCCCCGGCGGGCGCCACCGTCCGGATCCCACATTGTGGTGGGAGGGGTACGAATCGCTGTCGAGCCCACCATGAAGTACCTGGGCTTGGTGCTCGACAGTCGGTGGGATTTCGGCCCCCACTTCCGGCGGCTGGCGCCCAAGTTGTTGGGCGCGGCTGGGGCGCTGTCAACGCTACTTCCCAATCTGGGGGGCCCGAGCGCCGCTTGTAGGCGGCTCTACGTAGGGATCGTGCGATCGATGGCCCTTTACGGGGCCCCGATCTGGGCGGCTGACCTGACGGCCGGCAGCATTGCTGTTCTGCGAAAGCCGCAGAGAGCGATGGCCGTCAGAGTCATAAGGGGGTACCGCACGATCTCCTACGAGGCGGCTTGTGCACTGGCCGGATCCCCGCCCTGGGACCTGGAGGCGAAGGTGCTCGCGTCACTGTACCAGTGGCGCGAGGAATGGCAGGCGCGGGGCGAGCGACCGATGCAGCGACATATGGAGCAGCGTCGGTCGCAGTTCCGCGAGGTCCTGGTGGCGGAATGGCGGGACAGGCTCTCACGCCCTACCGCCGGCCTCGTCACTATCGAGGCGATCCGGCCGGTGCTCGACCTCTGGCTCGGGAGGAGGCACGGCTCCCTGTCGTTTCGGGTGACGCAGGTGCTCTCGGGGCATGGTTGTTTCGGGAAGTACCTGTGTCGCATAAACAGGGAGCCGGACGCCCGGTGTCACCACTGCGTCGACTGTCGGGAGGACACGGCGCGGCATACGCTGGCAGAGTGTGCCGCTTGGGAGGAGCCGCGCCGTGCCCTCATCTCAGGAGTAGGCAGTGACCTGTCGCTGCCGGCCGTAGTGAATGCTATGGTCGGCGGCGACGAGTCCTGGGACGCGGTGGTATCCTTCTGCGAAACAGTTATCTCGCAGAAGGAGGCTGCGGAAAGGGAGCGAGAGATCTCATCCTCTCACCCGGCCCGCAGCAGGCGCACCGGGCGTCGGCGGAGGGCGGACAACGCCCTCTTCCAGCCCCCCTAAATGGGTCCAGGGACGACGGACTTGGGGACGTCCGTCGCCCCCCATACATCAGGACCCGAGGCGGCGGCGCGTAGTGTTCCACGCGCGCCCCTCTTAGACGTCGCGGGGGGAGTCAAACACCTCACTCCCCCCGCTCGCCCGGACGGGGCCCGCAGAGGCGGGCCGGCACCAGTCGGGGGTTGCGGAAGATTCGTATGTTCCCGCGACCCCCGGCGCAGGTGTGAGATGGAACACCGGGGTGGTTTTTAGTCAGTAAGAGTCTGACAGACCCCTCCGCCCCCCCAGGGCGGGGGACATTCATGAGGATTTTCCACCCCGGATCAAAAAAAAAAAAAAAAGGTTAGGTTAGGTTAGGTTAGGTTAGGTTAGGTTAGAAGGAGGCTGCGGAAAGGGAGCGAGAGATCTCATCCTCTCACCCGGCCCGCAGCAGGCGCACCGGGCGTCGGCGGAGGGCGGACAACGCCCTCTTCCAGCCCCCCTAAATGGGTCCAGGGACGACGGACTTGGGGACGTCCGTCGCCCCCCATACATCAGGACCCGAGGCGGCGGCGCGTAGTGTTCCACGCGCGCCCCTCTTAGACGTCGCGGGGGGAGTCAAACACCTCACTCCCCCCGCTCGACCGGACGGGGCCCGCAGAGGCGGGCCGGCACTAGTCGGGGGTTGCGGAAGATTCGTATGTTCCCGCGACCCCCGACGCAGGTGTGAGATGGAACACCGGGGTGGTTTTTAGTCAGTAAGAGTCTGACAGACCCCTCCGCCGCCCCAGGGCGGGGGACATCCACGAGGATTTTCCACCCCGGATCAAAAAAAAAAAAAAAAAAAAAAAAAAAAAAAAAAAAAAAAAAAAAAAAAAGTTTAGGTTAGGTTAGGTTAGGTTAGGTTAGCTTAGGTTTTTTTTTTTAAATGAATAACTACTTTCCGCGGACATGGCAGTCCGCGCCCTTATTTACTTTAATTATGGTTTATAGGTTTCTTTTTTGTTTTTTCTTACACAATAGTCTTACTCCTACGCCGGACAACATTACTTTATGCTTACTTAACTAACTTAAGTCTACGTGAGTCCATCTTATTAGTATTTTTTTTGTATTTTTTTTTTGTTTTTTATTATTGTTAAATAAACATAGTCATGCGAATAGACATGCAGATATTATATACATATATATAATTTTTTTTTTTTTTTTTTTTTTTTTTTTTTTTTTTTTTTTTTTTTTTTTTATTTTTTTTTTTTTTTAGTAACTACAATACACAGGCATTACAAAGTATGGAGAATTTAAGAAAGAATTGCTGTATTAATATGTTGTATTTAAAATATCTTAACTAACTTATAATTACTTGATTATTAAAACACTATTCTAAGGGATAACCACGTGGCAGTGAGAGTCGACCAGCCCCGACCGACGGCGTCCGTTCACGGACATGACGTACACCTCCGCTCCGCTTAGCTCAACCATTTTGTAGGGAACTCAACGACCGGACGTGCAGCGCCACCATCGGCAGGACATTTACGTGAGTATGACTGACTCACTCTGCCATGTAGTTTTACATGTTGTTGTTGTTTTTTTTTTTTTTTTTTTTTTTTTTTAATTTACACAGGTTTTACATTGATTAGGTTAGGGTTTTTTTTTTTTTTTTTTGTTTGACTTAGTGGAGTTTGGATGGGACGTATTAGGTTTGGTTTAAGTGGGGTCTGCTGACCAGGGATTTCGCTAGCCCTAGCAGGGCTTCCACGACAGTGGCGTCTCGATGCTGCATGGCCGTCTTTAGGTTGTAGTCGACGACCGTTTTAGTCGGCGCATCCATCGCCCTCTTTGCGAAGCGGCCCGTGGCGTCATCGGCGTCGTCGGTGTAGTAGACGCAACTGACTGTATGTCTGGATACCGCCACTACCGCGTGGGAGACGCTGTCGTGAACTTGGATCCTCCTGGACCTCGTGTTGATGATGATGACGCTGTCGTAGGTCAAACCCTGGGCCTCGTGTATGGTCAACAGGCGCGATCCTTCGCCGGACCCATATCCCTGGCTCCCAAGAGAAGCTTTCTCCTCCTGCGTGTGAACCAGGAACAGGGTGTTCAGGGCGGTGCTCGGTATTTTCGCTCCTGTGTAACCTTTCACCTCCAGGGAATGGACCCGCGACAGCGACGATTTGGAGGAGTATATACCGGAGTATATCTCGCTCAGTGCAAACGCCACGTCCATGGGATTGCGGTGTGTGCAAAGCAGCTCCTGGGTAATGCCAGCCACCAGGTTTGGACGGGTATACCTTAACTCGAATAGGTTCTCTCTGTCCAAAAATGGAAGCTGGTTTACGTCTCCGATGAGGACAATCTCGCTTGCTCCAGACAACTTTACTGCCATGACTATGGCCCCAAAATGGTTCATAAGAGCCTCGTCTACCGTGAGGCGGTAGCACTTCTCTTTGGGTTTGAACCCGTTGGCTAAGATTGAGGCCATAGTGCGCACCTTCGTCTTTGCTCGATCTCCTAAGCGGTGCGCTAGCTTCTCCCTGAGATCTTTGGCAGCTTCAGTCGTCGTGGTGGCTACAACGTCCTTCTCCTCGTCGAAGTGCTTGACCACCCAGGTTGTCTTGCCGCAACCCGGAACTCCGTTTACCCATCTGATACTGGGCACCGCCCAAATTTCCTGCGATGCTGGACTGTTTGAAGTCCCCAAAATGGATTGCGCCATTTCAAGGATCTTGTCGTCCAACATTATTTTGGTGCATTTGGCGGTAACCAGTATCGGATCGTCGTCAGGTGCTGTGAATTTAAGTTTGCCTGAGCGCTCCGTTTCCTCCTCGTCCAGGGCCACAAATCCGCTCTTCGCGCTAAAGGCTGCCATGTACGACCCCGTCATTTCTCCTCTGATGACTAGACATCTGACGTTGTCGTACACTGCTGCCTCTGCTTCCTCGAGTAGTACCCTTAGCAGACCTTCTGTTTCTCTCTGGAAGGTCTGCAGGATCTTCCTGCATGTCATGAGATTGACCTCTCTGGTCGCTCTCACGATTGCTACGTACTCGAGGAAGGCGCTCTTCACGTGGTCTGTGGTGCCCGAGTTCACTGCGAGGGTCGGCAGGCTGACTTGCCCCTTGTCGGCTCTTGTAGGTGTAGGCTTCTGCTGGATTGGTTCTTTTGGTTTTTGGTTCTTGAAGAACCTCTCCACTGCTGCTTCCTGCTTCTGGGATGGTGATGCGCGGCTGGTGCTTGGGAGCAGTGCACTGAGGAAAGTGCCGAAGGCTTTCAGGCGACTCCTCGACCGGGCCCGGTCCTCCGGGCTACTGGGTTTCCTCTGCTCCTTTGCAGCTTTTTCGGCCGCTGCCTTCTGCTGGGCCCTCTCCGATCCGCTTTGAGTGGTCGGGTTTGTTGTGGGGCTCGTCGCGGCGGCTGTTGGCTGTCGGGGGGTTTTGAGGAAACTCAGAGTTTCCCCTCTATCCTCGTAGACAACCACCTCATGATGTTCTGAGGCTTTTAAACAGCCGAATCGGTCGGCGACGTCCCCTCTCTCTCCTCCGACCGTCATCGCGTCTACACTGATGGTGCGGGCTGTAGCACCCGTGTAGTCTCCTGCCTCCCTGATCTTCTGAAGCAGCGAGCTTGCCTGGGCAAATGGAGTCTCCTCTCCCCACTCGAGTAGTGCGATCGTCTTTCCTTTGGATCGCACTAAACGGCATCGGTGAGTGGCTATTTCCACCTGGGGCAGTGCAGCATACTTGCTGCCTTTCATGCTCGTTTTGGTGGTGCTTCCGTTGATCAAGGCGGCAAGGCCTGGTGAAATCGGTATTCGGGCCGCAGCTCTGCTTGAGCCTACGCAGAAACTTATGCCCAACCTTTCCCCTTCCCGGTTCATGAAGAGGGCGACGCCTCGCAATCGGACGCCTGGAACTCCGTCTCCTCCACATGCCAGGAATTGCGTGGTGGACATGGTGCTTGGGGCTGGTGTAAGGCTGGCTGCTGCTGGTGCCGTTGCTACTGCTGCTGGTGTGGGTTGTGAGTTGGTGTTTGTACGTGTGATTTGTGTTTCTGTGGGTGAAGTGCTTGTCGTCATTTGTGTTGTGGTTGATGTCGTGGTTGTTATTGTTGTTACGGCGGATGGTGGTTGGTTTCGGCCTCGCAAGGATACGTCAGTTTTGTTGGCCCCTGCTGCTACCGTGGCGACTTTACTCGCGAATGCCAAGAATGGTTTCCTAGTAGCTGGTCTCCCCATGATGACATGGAGTGTGGACTGGCTAAGCTGGGTTTCAAGCTTTACTTCCAGCTCCATTCTTTCTAGACTGAATCTCGGGCATTCGAAGAGCAAGTGCCAGACTGTCTCTTCGCAACTGGGGTCGCAGACGCACGAGGGACTGTCTTTGAGGTGGAATCGGTGGAGATACGCTGAGAATCCTCCGTGTCCTGTTAGGATTTGTACATGGACCGGTGTGAGAGCTGCGTCTCTAAGTGTTCTTTTCGCCGCAAGGACGTCTGGGAAGAACACTTTAGTGACCGCTCCTGTACTGGAGGACTCGTACCGCGCTTGCCACTTCTTAATAGTCCCCTCCCGTATCTTCCTCCTCACGAACGATACGGGGACCTTGCTGTAGTCCGCTGTGTCCTTTCTTAACGCTGCCTCCTTGGCCAGCTCGTCCGCTCTCTCATTCCCGGCGGTTCCCACGTGGGCCCTTAGCCAGAAGAGTCTCACTTCTCTGCCTTCTTCTCTTAACTCTCGGACGCTCCTCTTGATTTGGAGTGCCAGGTGGTGAGTGACAGACGGTCTCCCCAGCAGGTCAAGTGACGATCTTGAGTCACTTAAGATGCTTACGGAGGCCGCCTTAGATTCTCTTGCCATCCTGACAGCTCTGAAGAGGGCGTACATTTCCGATTGGAAGACAGTGTTGTGAGGCTCCAGGCCGAAGGTGCTGGACTTTGACTCCTTCCCGTTTTCCCACCAAGTTAGGGCAGCTCCTACTTTCCCCTCTATCTTGCTGCCGTCGGTGTAGATTTGGGGACCGATTACTCGATGGGTTTCCAGAGTTTCGGGAGTCAAGTCCTCTAGGCGTGCATACTCTGTTGTTATGAGTTGCGCTGGGTGGGGATGTTCGGAGTGGTGCACGTTGCACTCCAGCTCGCGGCCCGGCGGTATGAACTCTTGGGAATGGCCCTTTTTGATCTTGAAAAGGGTTGCGGCCTCAATTACCCGGAGATCTAGGGGGAGTTGGCCTGACAGAACAAGTGCCGATGTTAGAGACACCGTGCGGTATGCTTTGCAGATCTTCTGCGCGAAGCCCCTCTGCAGTGAGTCAAACTGATTCCTTGTCATCAGTTTCTCAGCCGCGGGGGCCCACGCACTCGCTGCATACATCACGATGGGCTCTATCACCGACACATATATTGTCCGAATTATTTCTCTGTTCAAACCCCATGTCACCTTCGCCGCACATGCTAACTGCTTGTAGATGTCTGCAGCCTTTTTACAGGTCGCAGACACGTGCGCGTTGAAGGTGAGTTTGGAGTCTATTGTAAGACCCAGCAGCTTGACCTCCCCGACCAGGTCCAGCCTCGTGCCTGACATGTACAGGACCGGAACGTCGTACTTCAGCTTTTTCGTTAACACCATCGCATTGGTCTTGTGCGCGGCGAAACGTAGCTTATTCTGGACGCCCCATTCCGACACTATGTCTAGCGTGTCATTGGCTGCCTGCTGCAGGGGACCGGCTGCAAGGTCCGAGAAAACCAGGACAACATCGTCTGCGAAGGCTTGGCAGTATACTCCCATACTCGCCATCTTGTGTAGGAGCGAATCTAGGATAAGGTTCCAAAACGTCGGTCCGGCAATTGAGCCCTGGACGCATCCTTTCGTGGTACCCTTCTCGCTAGTCGCTCTGGCGTAGTTGACCCTGATGTTCCGGTCTTCCAGGTATGAGGTGACGAGAGCGTAGATGTTCTTTGGACAGCTCTTGGCTACCATCTGTCGTTTTAATGAAGGCCACCACGCGTTGTCGAAGGCCCCCTCTATGTCCAATGATATCAACAGCACGATCTTTTTGGCTTTGATTTCGGCTCGTATGTGGCCCATTAGAGCATAGAGGGCGTCCTCGGTTCCGCGCTGTGGCATGAAGCCGTATTGGTTTGTGTTCAGTGTTGGGAGGAAGTGCCACTGGAGTCTACCTACTAGGAGCTTCTCGACGATTTTTCCTAGGACCGAGAGCAGACCTATTGGCCGGTACGACTTTGGGCTGGTGTAGTCGTCCTTTCTTGGCTTACGGAGGATGCACACGTGGGCGACCTTCCACTGCTTCGGGAAGTGTGACAGCGACAGGCACCTATTGGCTATCGCTAAGAACACTTCCCTATCGCAGTTTATTGCCGCTGTGCAGATGTCGGCCGTTAATCCGTCGGGACCGGGGGCTTTTTTCGGATTTTGGTTCTGGAGAACCATTTCCAGCTCCGCGGTCGTAAAGGGCGGATCGTCGGCGGACAGACCTTGGGGGTTCTTCTCCTCCGCTTGCCTACGCAGGTCTGTGTGGTATGGTTGTTCGGCATCCGTTGAGTCGTCGGGGTAAAAGGTTTGTGCCAGAAGATCGGCGGATTGCTCTGGACTGAGCGTTTCACCTGCGGTGTTTCTCAGGAGCGCGTCGTCCTGTCTTCTGGCTGTCTTCCTTAATACCCTGTAGATGCCGTCCCACATGCTCTCTCGGTCCTGCTTCGAGCAGAACTCCTTCCAGTTGGCCGTGGCTGCTTCCATTGCAGTCTGTGTATATTTTTGTTTTGCCAACACGTACTCTTGGATGGTGAAGTGTCTCCGGCTTGCGGCTGCATTACGGATCCTTCTCTTCTTAGTCGTCGCCTCTTTTTTGAGACGGTCTAGAGAAGGACTCCACCATGGGGGCTTTGCGTCGTGTTTTGGCGATCCCAGTTTTGGAATCGCAATCTCGCATGAGCGGTGGATGTTGAGTGTGTACTGTGTGATGATAGTCTCCAGATCCTCAGGGACTGAGACGTCCGAGACTCTGACCGCTGTGATGTCTCCGTCCGCCAGGCTGTTCTTGAAGTGGGTGCTGAAGTCGGACCACTTTGCCTTCTTAGTGTTGTAGATGCGCGTCGAGATTGGCCTTAAGGGTTCCAAGGCCTTCTCCAAGCGCATCGAGAAGGTAATTGCGTTGTGGTCTGAAGTTGTAAGACTTCTTTCTACACGCCACTCCTCGACCTTGCCTAGCAGCGGCAGGCTGCATGCCGTCACGTCGACGATACTGGTGCACCACCTGTCTCCTCTGTAGATCTCGAACGTCGGTGTTTCGCCTGTGTTTAGGATGTGGAGATCCCGCTCATCGAGGAATGAACTATACGCTGCCCCGCGATGGTTTTCGGAGACACTTCCCCACCACTGGCTCCAGGCGTTCACGTCTCCCCCCACTATGATGTTTTTTGTGTTGAGTTTTTGTGTTGTGTGTTGAGTCTCAGAAAGGTACGGTGCTAAGTCCTGGTCACCCTCGAAATAGACCGAGAGCACTCCGAAGCTGAGCTGACCTACCCTCAGTAAAACAGTGGCAATGTTCTCGGTCACAAGCTGGGGGTCGTGGATGACCTCCAGATTGTTTCCGAAAACAATGATCGCTGCCTTGACTGGTTTTTGGCGGTTGAGGCTGCACTGGATGACTTGCGTGCCGGGAGTCTGTTTCATTACACCTGTTCTTCCTACATAGGGCTCCTGAACAAGTGCTATTGAAATTCCCCTTGCCTGGGCCGCCATAAGGAGTTCTTCCGTGGCCAGCTTGGAGCGCTGAAGATTGACTTGTACGAATCTCAATCTTGCTGTCGGTCTTGATGCGTTTTCGAGAGTGACGGGTTGGTTCGTGTGTGTGTCTTGGTCGCCCTTAGCAATAGGAAACGCGCGATCTCGCTATCCCATCCCATTTTTGGCGTTCCTGGCAGTCTTCGCTGAAAGCTGTGTGTGCCAGGTCGCTGTCCTTCCCATAAACCACCTTGCAGTTCGCGCAGGTGGGCTGTTTGCCGTCAGCTCGAGTGAGGCAGTCCCTCGCGTTGTGCGCTCCGCTGCAGTAACTGCAGAGTTCTTTAGCGGCCTTGCATATGGACTTGTTGTGTCCATATCCAAGGCACTTTGTGCACTGGACAAGGGGGGACTGGTCCTCAATCGAGCATCGCTTGATGCCCACATGGACTTTGGGAACTGCCGTGAGGCTTTTCCAGAGCTCCGGAGAGAGCTCCAGTACGGGATGGCACTCATGGGTGTTTCTCGCGCGCTTCCTATAACGCACCTTTAGGGTCTGTCCATCCACAGCGACGTTCTGCAGTAGGTGCTTGTTCTGCGCCTTTAGGAGATCTACGATTTCCCCGTCGCTGTAGCTGGACAGCACTCCCTTGATGCAGACGAGTGGGTTCAGTGGTTTCGGCTCCTGGACCTTGAGCCCCGCGTTCGATTGGACCTGCTCCCTGATGGTTTTGAGGTCCCACTTGCTAGCGCACTTCAGGACTACCTTTTGGTTCCGCGCTTTCCGAACGGTGTCGACTCGGGCTCCTGATGTTTTGAGGTCCAGGGCAGACCTGATCCTCTCAATCACATTGTCCCCAGTGTGCTGGGGATTTGTTGATGAGATTATCAGTGTGTGGTTTGGTTGTGTAGGCGGTTTGGGGGCCTTGGGTACACTGGCGACCTGGGCGAAGGTTTTGGGGCCCTGTTGTTGCTGGGGCGTTTTTTCCGCTTTGCCCAGGTCCGCTACCCCCTTTTGTATGTCCTGGAGAGTCTTCTTGACCTCCCCGACTGCTAGCTCCGCTTCCAGATTCAGCGCCGGGGGCGCCTGGGTGGGAGGCTCCTTGTCCCGCAGTACGCGGAGGTCTGCCGAGACGATCTCCAGCCTTTCCGAGATGGGTTTAAGGTGTTGTGTAATGTTCAGTGGTGGGTGTGGTTTGGGGGGGGAGGCGACTGGTCTGTTGGCGATGTTGTGTAGAACTTTTAGCAACTTACCGGTTTCCTCTTCTATTTTTGTTGAAAAGAGGGAGAGTAGGTCCGGGTCCGTCTCATTGCTACTCGGGTCCGTTTCATTTTTTCTTGGCCGGTTGAGGTCTTCCTTCAGCCTGTCTAGAGCCTGTCGGAGCACGTCGAGCTGGTTGGACACACTGGTGACATTTGTGTCCAGGCGTGATAGGCTGGCCCCCATTAGATCCCATTTCGGATCCCCCGGGGCACGCACGCTCTCATTCCTCGTCCTCTCGTGCTCCTTCTGGTTTCTCAGGCTCGCTGCTGAGACCTCATCCTTCACTTCCTTGATGCCCTTGAATGCATCGAGGGTCTCGTGACCGAGCCATTCCCGGATCCCTTTCGCCTCTTTTTTTGTGTCGGAGACGTCCGTCCGCATGAGTGAGAGCTCTACCTTAAACATCATCAACTCCCGAGTGTGAGCTCTCTCGGCCCGCACAAGCTCTTGTGCGTGTCGAGAGCGCTCCTTCTCGAGGTTGAACTTATGGCGCGCTCTCGAGTCTGCCAACGACAGGGCCGTCTCATACAGGCCCTGTAGACACTCATGGGCTGTCACCTTACACTCCCTCTTCATATTACCTGCCGCTTCCAGAGCCTCCTTGCCCTTTTGAAGGAGCTCGTTTGCCTCTCTGGTTGCTAGGTCCATCTCCACCCCTGTGCCCCGTCTCGGTGTTCTGTAGAGGAGGCTCGGCCGTCCACTGACGGGACGGTCGGCTGTTCCGGCTGAAGAAGCCACCGAGCTTTCCTCGTCCGAGACTATGTGGTAGGGGGGGGAGATGCCGCACTGCTCCCAGTTGATGAGGGGCTCCGTGGTTGTCTCAACCACCGGTGTTAGTGGTGGTGTCCTACAGGTCGCATCTGGTTCCGACGCCGCTTTTGGCACCTGTGGCCTCTGCGATGAACGCGCCGACTCCGAGACTACCGACTTTGCTGTATTTTTTAACACCTTCTCCCTGAGTGACTTTGGGGCTTTTGCGGCGTCCGTGGTCATTTTCCGGGAGGTGGTGGAGGTGGTGGAGGCGGTGGAGTGCTTTGACGACATTTTAGTTTGTAGTTGTGTTAGTAGTTAAAACTATGACTATGTCTAATTAAAATTAGTTGTGATTTGTAATTATTGTTATTATGCCTGTTTATTGCAATAAAGATGGACTCACGGATGTTTCGCTGGTGGTCTGCGTCTGCTGTCCGATGAGGAGCCCGACAATTGCAAGAGCTCGATGTTGTTAGCTCTCTGTGAGCACTGGTGGTGGTCCTCAGTGAAATTTTGTTGTGCCGACGTGTCACTGTTCGTGTGGGGTGTGAAATTTGGGGTTTCTGTTGGAGCCAAGTTGTAGAACTTCTTGCGCCCTTTCAAACGAGCCCAATCTCGGCTTTCTAGGTCCAACAGGAGCAACGATAGCCCGAGGGGGGGTGAGGTATCCCGAAAGGGGGAGGGGAGGGGGGGGGTTGGGGGGGGTGGGGTTCGTGGGGGTGACTTTTGGTGGGGGGGGGGGGGGTAAAGCTGAGGGGGGTACCCTTACTCAGGTCTTTAGTGGAGGGGGTAAGGTGATATAGGTGGGGGAAGTTAAGTTGGTGAGTGGGGGGTAGTAAATTGGAGGGGGGGGGGGGGTAAATTGGAGGGGTGAGGTAGGTGATGGGGGGTTGAGAGTGTGGGGACCCTTGATGGCTCCGACAAAGTCCCGGAGGTCCAAGTCAGATGAGTCCAAACTCGGGGGGGGTGGGATTAAAGGCTAAGGAGTTCCCTCGGGGCTAACCTGGTGATGGGTCGTGGAGTCGTCACGCTGGTCGCCGGTCTGATGGCAGATTCTTCGGCCGGCTTCGGAGTCTCCAGTAGCGGCTGGGATGGCTGTCGGTACGTCACGCCTCGTGTATAGGAAACACGTGGAGTCAAAGTGAGGTTGGTTTTCACTAAATAACCACGTGTTTTCACGATTTTTGCCGATTTTCGCACCTTAATAACTCCGTACCTGCTGATCCGATTCTCCTGATCTTTATGTTGGTAGATAGAGCTCTGCCGCGACTCTTAGGATAAATGTTTGCAGATAGACTCGACTGACCTTGGCTGCGTAATTCACCGCTGAAGTTCTGGGGGTCCTGCTTGGCAACCCGATGAGGTAGACACTTGCCCACACGAATCCTGGTGAATCGACACTTCACAATTCCACTGGTAACTTTTTTGTGCTCGTAGCTCAACGCGACAAATTTTGGCGATTTTTTTACGCGGAGCTGATGTTAACTGTGCGAGTTATTATCGGTTACTGGTTAGCTTAGGTTTTTTTTTTTTTTTTTTTTTTTTTTTTGTTTTAGCAGGAGTGGGAAATCCTCATGGACGCCCAGACTGCCCCACTTGTGAGCCAGTCTGGGCAGTGCCGGACTCTTACCGGCTAAAACCCACTCCTGCCTTTGCCAGGTGTTCCTCTGACATGATCAGAGACCTTGATGCTGCGAAATATGGTAATTTTTGTACAAATATCTTCTTTTTTTTGGTACTTTTGTAAAACAAAACAATTACGGAGAGATCCGTTTCCTGTGGCATGACCACCAACAACAAACCCGTATATAAATAATTTTGACTGCTCGACTTCTATGCCCCTTAACATTTTATAGTATCTATGCTTTATTTAATATGTACTTGTACACATCTTGTTTCATTATATATTTATACACCTACCACCTATACATATTTATTTATTTTATAACTTTATTTTAGTTTTTATATGATACTTAAATTATATACTTATTATATATTTAGTATCATACTTTACTTAAGCTATCTTGTTTCTTTTAATTACTATTGATGCTACTTCATTACAATAATTTAAAAATACATTTCGTTCCTTTCCTTTCATCAAATCTGGTAAATTCCGGGCGACCAGTGCGACGGTGAGTTGCTGCTCTGTCTCAAAACGCAGTTTTGCGGAGATCGGGCACTCCAGCAATATGTGCAAAACCGTCTCCTCCACCCCAGGCTCACAGGCGCACGATGGATTCTCCTTACACCTGAAGCGTTTCAGGTATGCAGAGAACCCACCGTGCCCCGTCAGGATTTGCGTGGTTATGCTCGTGGGAGCCATCTTGCGCACCACACCATACGCCACCACCGCGTCCGGGAAGAAGAGTTTGGTGCCCGACGCTGTATCACCCGACTTATATCTCCCGTTCCACTCGTCAAGCGTTTCCGACCGGATTTTTCGTTTGACGAATGATACGGGACACAGATCATAGTCCGGTCTCTTCTTTAACCGCAATGCCGCCTCCTTTGCCAGTTGGTCGGCCCTCTCATTACCTTCCAATCCTGCGTGTGCTTTAATCCAAAACAGAGAGACGCTCTTGTTTTGGAGGCTACAGCTGCGTATAGCGTCTCTTGTTTCTACTGCCAGGGGATGAAAGGCCTTAGGGTTAGTCACAGTCTGGAGGGCCGCCATGGAGTCACTATATACGGCGAAAGATGTTTCGCTACGTCGGAGGGCCACCTTCAGTGCTTCGCGAATGGCCAGCAGCTCGGCTTGGTAGACGGTACAGTAGGTCGGCAAGGCAAGTTTGAGGGCTTTAGTTTCGGCCTGGCTATTCCATATGGATAGCGCAGCACCAACTTTACCCTCAATCTTGCTGCCGTCCGTAAAGATGCGCACTGGATAGTCGCTGTGGTTGCGATATTGCTCCTCGTCTACCAAGTGTTGAAATTTAATTTCGTGCTCCTCCGCAGGATGGGGGGCTTCGATTGCCGGTGCCATTCGCTCTATCTCTATGGCTGCAGGCTGGGGCACCCCCCGCTTGGCCTCGTACAGTGAGGATACTTCTCGGATTCGAAGATCAAGGGGGAGTATCCCAGCCAGCACAAGTGCTGAATTCAGAGAGACCGTACGATAAGCGCGGCACAGTTTTTGGGCGAAGCTTCTTTGAATAGCATTAAGTTGCTTCTGTACACCCACTTTATACGATGCAGGCGCCCAAGCACATGCCGCATACAGAACAATGGGTTCGACTGCGGCGGTGTATATACATCTTATGACCTCCGGATGAAGTCCCCAGTTGACTCGAGCAGCCCTCGATAGCTGTTTATATATGGCGACCGCCTTGGAACATACGTTGGTGACGTGCTTATTAAAAGTGAGCTTATGGTCCAGCGTGAGTCCCAGTATTTTAAGCTCAGTAGACAGGCCAATGTCGGTGCCACCCATGCTCAGCCGTGGGGTATCGTGTTTCAGCTTCCGCGTTATGAGCATGGCTTTAGTTTTATGCGGAGCAAATTTAAGCTTGTTCGCGACACCCCACGCCTGAACATACTCCAAGGCGGCATTGGCCTGTCTCTCTATAGAAAGGGCTGTGTCTCCATCGAACATCAGTACGACGTCATCCGCAAACGCCTGGCAGCGGTACCCCCTCTGTCCAAGGCCCTTCAGCAAGGGATCCAATAAAAGGTTCCACAAGATGGGGCCGCTAATAGACCCCTGTACGCATCCTTTTTCGGGTACTTTTTTGTATTCGGCGCCCGCATATCTGACCGCCACAACCCTTCCGCTCAAGTAACTGTCCATGACCCTTCTCAAGTTCCCAGGACAACGCTCCTCAGCCAGTCGCACCCGTATTGCTGGCCACCATGCGTTATCGAAGGCTCCCTCTATGTCCAAGGACACAATTGTTACGAGTTTTTTCTCGTCTAGTTTTGCCCGAATATGCTGCATTAGGACATAGAGGGAGTCCTCGGTACCCCTCTGGGGCATAAAACCGAACTGCTGAATGCTCATCCTGGGTAGCAAATGGTACTTGAGTCGGGCCACCAGCATCTTCTCGAACACCTTCCCCATGACAGGCAGTAGACCAATCGGCCTGTAAGATTTGGGTGTGGTGTAATCCTCTTTCCCATGCTTGCGGAGAATCACCACGGCTGCCTCCTTCCACATCCGAGGAAAGTAGCAGTGTGCCAAGCACTTGTTTAACAGGCTCAGGAAAAAGAGTGAGTCCCCCGCTATTGCGCGCTCGCATATATCCGCCGTTAGTCCATCGGGGCCTGGAGCCTTTTTCGGGTTGAATGATTTTAGTGCCCCACTTAATTCATTGGTGCTGAACGGCGGATCGAGGCGTTCATCCTGGTGCTCCTCACTCTCTTCCTCCGCTCTGTGACGAATGTGTCGGTGCTCTTCGGTATCCTCCTCTCCTCGGTCCTCCGGGTAAAAGGTCTCCGCCAGCAGTCTAGCCGAATCCTCGGCATTCAGCGTCTCGCCGTTCCTCTGCATCGGCAGATCCTCCTCCCTCCTAGCCGTCCTGCTGATTACGCGGTATATCCCCTCCCATAATCCCTCGGTGTCCTGCTTTTCGCAGAAACCCTTCCAACTCTCGACCTGTGCTTTAATTGCTTCATTCTCATACTTTTCTTTCTGTTTCAGATAATCTTCGACGACCTTCGCTCTACGGACCGGCGCTGCACATCGGATCCTCCTTTTCTTCGTGGCAACCTGCATCTTCATCCTGGCGAGTTCATCGGACCACCACGGCAAGGCGAGTTTTTCTATAGTTTTCTTTTTTGGAATTGTTTGTGTACATGTGTCTACTATTGCTTTGGTAAATGTTTCTATTGCCGTATTTATTTCTTCCGTGTTTTTAATTTGACTTATTTCTTCTGTTGTAAGTTTATTTTGCTGCATAAGTTGGGTCAGTTTCTCATGAAACTGACTCCAATTAGCTTTCTTAGTGTTGTATACTCTAGTAGTTCTATTTATTTGAATTCCTGTTGATTTTTCTAGCATTACTATAAACTCGATGCCGTTGTGATCCGATCCCGTCAGGTCTTCCACGACCCTCCAGCGGTCCACCGTCGCCAACAGATCCGGTGTGCACGCAGTTACATCGACGCAACTTGTGTAGCGCTGCTGCCCTCTTATAACGTCGAAGGTCGGAGTTTTGCCTCTATTGAGAATTTGCATTCCAAGCTGATCGAGAGCTGCAAGCATTTCGTCTCCTCTGTTGTCAGCCCTACTGCTCCCCCACCAAATGCTCCAGGCGTTGGCGTCCCCTCCAATAAGGAGTCTTGTAGGCAACTTACTTTCTATTTTTTCGAGGAACTCCAGGTATGGTCCAATGGGCTGGTCTGGCTCGAAGTAGAAAGATACTACGGTGATCTTCCAAGCACTTGTTTGGATTCCTACCACAACGATGTTATTAGTGGTCAGTTCTGGGTACTGTATAACGTTTATGGTAGGATCGTAGACAACTATTGCCGCTTTAACAGTCCCTTCTCCTTGCTTCGTGTTTTGGAAGATCCTCGCACCTCGGTATCCTTTCATCCTCTTCTCCGCTCCCACATACGGCTCCTGGATAAGCGCCACCACTGCTTTCCGTTTTTCCGCCTCAACCATGAGTTCGCAAGTTGCCAACTTTTTTCGCTGCAAATTAGCCTGGAGCATTCGGCATGGCTCTCCTAATGGGCCCTTAGCAATACGCTACGGCTGATCGGGCTATCGCATCCCATTTTCTTCGAATCGGACAATCCTGACTGAAGGTGTTGTGTGCAACGTTATCCAATTTGGCATGCGTGCAATTACGACAGGACGGTATACCATGGACAAGCCAGTCCGGACATTCGTTTTTGAGGTGGGGGCCTCCACAGTGGCTGCACAGGTCCACAGCTTCCTTGCAGTATCGCCTACCATGACCGTAGCCCAGGCAGCGCGTACATTGGACCAGCGGTGACTGGTCTGCAACTCTTACGCGCTGGAGGTCAATGTGCAGTGCCCCCGCATCAGTCGCTCTTTTCCAGATGGTAGGGGAAGTACTTATTATTATATGGCAAGTGAGTGGGTTCCTTGTTTTCTTCCGATATTTGATCTTAATGCGGTCATCCCTTTCGTCAAGGCCCTGAAAAACGCCTCGATTCTGGTTATGTAGTGCCTTTAGTAAATCGTCGTCACTATGTACAACCAAGACGTCCCTAAGAATCAGGAGTGGGTCTTTGTTTTCCATTTCCTCGACGATGAGATGCCCTCCCAAGCTTTCAATTCTTTCTTTGACCTTTCTTCGGTCCTCTTCCGTACTGCAACCCATTATAACCTTCCTGTCTTTAGCCTTCCTCACCCTTTCCACCCGGATCCAGCCCTCTTTCGCATCAACCGCCTTCCTTATTTTTTCCAGGACATCATCACCCGTTTCATCCTGGTCCTTAGAGGTGACCACAACTGAGTGTAAGGCAGTACGCCCATAAACCGGTAATCCAGTTTGATTTGCAGCCACCACGCTGGCGTAAGTCACTTTTTCGAACGTCTCTTTGTTAGTCTCTACGATATTCTTTAATTCTTCTATCCTTTTCCCATTTTCTATTAGCAGTCGTGTGTTCTCATCTATTTTCGCCAATAAGCGGCTGTCATCTCTGTCTCTGTCTTGCTCCGTCACTTTCGGGGAGTCTTTGCCTAAATGTTTACCCTCTTCTGGTTCGTTCCCCTTTCCCATCCGTTTCTTTGCGAGAGGAAGGTCTTTTTCTTTATCCGCCTCTTTTACCAACAGATATAGTCGGTCGATTAGGGCTAAGACTTCACTTTTTATATCCGTCTTTAAATTGCGCGAGCTATTGAGGTGGAACTTCGCCTTACTCAGGCAGACTCTAGCCTCCGCAACTCGTGACGGGTATTTTCTGTTGGTAATCGGACTTTTGGTCGTCCCCGTGGCCAGAAAATCGGATACACCGGCTTTGCCCTCCTGAGTGAGAGCAATTTTGGCCATTGTTTTCGATGTATCCTGGGTATTTATTTCGGCATTTGGTTGAGTGGCGCTCGTGCCAGCTTCCCAAACCCCTATGCTTTTTCTGACGGCAAACGTCCTGTCCGACACTGACACTGCCTGGTCGGTTTTTGCCGCCTCTCCGCTGCTTCGCGGCACACAGGGAAGCGAGGGGCCAGCCTTCTCCACTGAGCGTGGCGAGCCTCTAGAGGCCGGGGAACTCGCGTCTTTCTTCGCCGGTGTGCGCATCATGGTCGTTGATGCAGTGAAAGTGAGTTTCATGAACTCAGAAGGACACTGGTGATTACTTCTGCGCCCTGTAAATGGGGGATAAACACAGAAGCAACTTAAAATTATAATTAAACTATGTCGTAGTACGGTCGTGAGACCGTTAGGTCAAAATTAACTAATATAATTCAGAGCTCCGTCGAAATTATTATGACTATACGCGTCAAAATACGTTAATTTAGCTCTAATATTTGGATATAACACTGATATATAAGAAAAAGATTTTTTAAGAATTTGGAAAAAAACGAAAGTTTACCTGGCTAGTGACAATAGGGTGGGCGGGGGGGCAATTTTTTGAATTTCTATGTATGCTAGGCGCACGTGCGAGGTGTCAAAAGACGCGTCTCCGCGCGGGCTAGCGACCTATAGAGTGACTGGAATTTACGCTGAACAAAAATTTGGAAATTTGGTCGAAAAACGTGTTTTTCGGCTGAAAAACGTGTAAAAACCTGAAATTGCGGCTACCAAACGGGACTCGAGCACGCGGATCGCGCACCAGAACACAGGTAAGGCAAGTATGTATGTATTAAAATTTTGACTAAGCGGATTTTGAAGATGGATTTTGAAATAAAAAATGTTATTTAGTTTTCTTTAGAAAAATATTGAAGATTTCTCTAAGTCGATGAGTGAAAAAATTTTTTCACGTTTTTGTCAATTTAAAGTTGTCGAATAGTAGGACGGAGCCTATTTAAAATCAAAATGGCTGAAAACAGCTTGAAAATGCGTCACCTGGATGCAAAGTTATAACGATTTTATGTAATTGCTGCCTGACTAAGGTGGATTTCGTGGTTATATGAATTTACTTGTTAATATTGTTTTTGAATTTCTATATACGCTAGGCGCACGTGCGAGGTGTCAAAAGACGCGTCTCCGCGCGGGCTAGCGACCTATAGAGTGACTGGAATTTACGCTGAACAAAAATTTGGAAATTTGGTCGAAAAACGTGTTTTTCGGCTGAAAAACGTGTAAAAACCTGAAATTGCGGCTACCAAACGGGACTCGAGCACGCGGATCGCGCACCAGAACACAGGTAAGGCAGGTATGTATGTATTAAAATTTTGACTAAGCGGATTTTGAAGATGGATTTTGAAATAAAAAATGTTATTTAGTTTTCTTTAGAAAAATATTGGAGATTTCTCTAAGTCGATGAGTGAAAAAATTTTTTCACGTTTTTGTCAATTTAAAGTTGTCGAATAGTAGGACGGAGCCTATTTAAAATCAAAATGGCTGAAAACAGCTTGAAAATGCGTCACCTGGATGCAAAGTTATAACGATTTTATGTAATTGCTGCCTGACTAAGGTGGATTTCGTGGTTATATGAATTTACTTGTTAATATTGTTTTTGAATTTCTATATACGCTAGGCGCACGTGCGAGGTGTCAAAAGACGCGTCTCCGCGCGGGCTAGCGACCTATAGAGTGACTGGAATTTACGCTGAACAAAAATTTGGAAATTTGGTCGAAAAACGTGTTTTTCGGCTGAAAAACGTGTAAAAACCTGAAATTGCGGCTACCAAACGGGACTCGAGCACGCGGATCGCGCACCAGAACACAGGTAAGGCAAGTATGTATGTATTAAAATTTTGACTAAGCGGATTTTGAAGATGGATTTTGAAATAAAAAATGTTATTTAGTTTTCTTTAGAAAAATATTGAAGATTTCTCTAAGTCGATGAGTGAAAAAATTTTTTCACGTTTTTGTCAATTTAAAGTTGTCGAATAGTAGGACGGAGCCTATTTAAAATCAAAATGGCTGAAAACAGCTTGAAAATGCGTCACCTGGATGCAAAGTTATAACGATTTTATGTAATTGCTGCCTGACTAAGGTGGATTTCGTGGTTATATGAATTTACTTGTTAATATTGTTTTTGAATTTCTATATACGCTAGGCGCACGTGCGAGGTGTCAAAAGACGCGTCTCCGCGCGGGCTAGCGACCTATAGAGTGACTGGAATTTACGCTGAACAAAAATTTGGAAATTTGGTCGAAAAACGTGTTTTTCGGCTGAAAAACGTGTAAAAACCTGAAATTGCGGCTACCAAACGGGACTCGAGCACGCGGATCGCGCACCAGAACACAGGTAAGGCAAGTATGTATGTATTAAAATTTTGACTAAGCGGATTTTGAAGATGGATTTTGAAATAAAAAATGTTATTTAGTTTTCTTTAGAAAAATATTGAAGATTTCTCTAAGTCGATGAGTGAAAAAATTTTTTCACGTTTTTGTCAATTTAAAGTTGTCGAATAGTAGGACGGAGCCTATTTAAAATCAAAATGGCTGAAAACAGCTTGAAAATGCGTCACCTGGATGCAAAGTTATAACGATTTTATGTAATTGCTGCCTGACTAAGGTGGATTTCGTGGTTATATGAATTTACTTGTTAATATTGTTTTTGAATTTCTATATACGCTAGGCGCACGTGCGAGGTGTCAAAAGACGCGTCTCCGCGCGGGCTAGCGACCTATAGAGTGACTGGAATTTACGCTGAACAAAAATTTGGAAATTTGGTCGAAAAACGTGTTTTTCGGCTGAAAAACGTGTAAAAACCTGAAATTGCGGCTACCAAACGGGACTCGAGCACGCGGATCGCGCACCAGAACACAGGTAAGGCAAGTATGTATGTATTAAAATTTTGACTAAGCGGATTTTGAAGATGGATTTTGAAATAAAAAATGTTATTTAGTTTTCTTTAGAAAAATATTGAAGATTTCTCTAAGTCGATGAGTGAAAAAATTTTTTCACGTTTTTGTCAATTTAAAGTTGTCGAATAGTAGGACGGAGCCTATTTAAAATCAAAATGGCTGAAAACAGCTTGAAAATGCGTCACCTGGATGCAAAGTTATAACGATTTTATGTAATTGCTGCCTGACTAAGGTGGATTTCGTGGTTATATGAATTTACTTGTTAATATTGTTTTTGAATTTCTATATACGCTAGGCGCACGTGCGAGGTGTCAAAAGACGCGTCTCCGCGCGGGCTAGCGACCTATAGAGTGACTGGAATTTACGCTGAACAAAAATTTGGAAATTTGGTCGAAAAACGTGTTTTTCGGCTGAAAAACGTGTAAAAACCTGAAATTGCGGCTACCAAACGGGACTCGAGCACGCGGATCGCGCACCAGAACACAGGTAAGGCAAGTATGTATGTATTAAAATTTTGACTAAGCGGATTTTGAAGATGGATTTTGAAATAAAAAATGTTATTTAGTTTTCTTTAGAAAAATATTGAAGATTTCTCTAAGTCGATGAGTGAAAAAATTTTTTCACGTTTTTGTCAATTTAAAGTTGTCGAATAGTAGGACGGAGCCTATTTAAAATCAAAATGGCTGAAAACAGCTTGAAAATGCGTCACCTGGATGCAAAGTTATAACGATTTTATGTAATTGCTGCCTGACTAAGGTGGATTTCGTGGTTATATGAATTTACTTGTTAATATTGTTTTTGAATTTCTATATACGCTAGGCGCACGTGCGAGGTGTCAAAAGACGCGTCTCCGCGCGGGCTAGCGACCTATAGAGTGACTGGAATTTACGCTGAACAAAAATTTGGAAATTTGGTCGAAAAACGTGTTTTTCGGCTGAAAAACGTGTAAAAACCTGAAATTGCG